>OY728125.1:917045801-927045801 GCA_963277665.1 Viscum album
CAGATGCTTTTAATAAACTTGACAAGATTGGGAACTATCATTAGGCCTTATTGTGTATTGATTCTGGTAAATAGGTTGATTTAAATTTAGGACGATTTGTATAAATTTTTTCATAGGTAGGTTTTTATCAAAGTTTTCATTTCATAAGAGGTTTGGTAGATAATAGAGAGTATTATTAGGCCTCAAGGGTTAGGCTATGCACGAGTTTCCTGATTTCTCTCATTGTGATGAACTTTGAATCACTATAGGTTGATGAGATATGTGTCTCATATATTTATTTTTGATCTAATATCAATTTTATAATTATATAATATAGATTCAAAATAATATTTATTCTCATCATATGGTATTTATTCATTATCCAAGGTTTAGAACCATTCCTTATAGAAGGCTTACTAAATTTCCTCAAGAGGGTGATAATAGATTTTCTCCTCAAGGGAATCATGTAATTAATTAATAACTAATTTAGGCTATAGAGTGGGAATTTCATGTAGTGGACCAAAATGAACGACCTAAAGTCAAGTGATATTGGTGTAATTAGGAGCTAGTTTATATAGATCATGGTCATGAGATTCTCCACCAGAATCCACCATAAAACAAAGAGAAAAATAATACTTAAGAAGTTGATTACTAGTCATATTAGAATTATCAGATGTTTGAATGATTAGAAACATCAGAATCAATAAATTTTAATGTGATACCTTTAATCTTTAGTATCCTTGAAATAGATAGTGGGGAATTTCATATTAAGAAAACCGACATGAGGGAAAAGGGTGGAAAGGAATAAAGACCAACATTATCCACCTTTTCTTTATTGAAATTTTGGTAATATAAAATCTTAAATATTTTCTATCCATTCGGTAGTGTGACCAGAAAATGTTAATGTATTCCAAATATTTTTCTAAAAAGGTCCTTTTTAATTCCATGGTCATAATGATTTAAAATCTAAAGGATCATAGGTTCCATATGGGCTTGCGACTAGATATTCATTATAAAGTGTTTCTTTTAAATAAGAACTCATATGTAGAAGTAGTATACATGGACTTAATAACATATTTTTACCTAGCCATGAATTTTGGACTAGTTGGATAATCTTCTCCACTCAGTGGTTACTTTGAAAAAATGTATGGATAGGAGAGGAAGAAGAATGAGACCCATAATGGTAGTGGTGATAATGGTTCTTAGTAGTGATCTTTTTCTACACTATCAATAGTTATTAGTATTATTTTTAATTCCTATTAGTATAGAAAGAAAGGTTATGCAAAGCATTATTGTTCCACACTTCTAAAGGCCAACAATTCATGTGGACACAGTGGTTATTGGTATTATTTATTTCAGGAAATATACTATCCTAGTTATAATTTTAGTTCACTACATCTAAACGAGAATATGTTGTATCCATTGGATTATAAGACTTTAGGACTCTAGCCACTAGACTCTGGATTGAAGCATATACACATAGTGGAATAATTTCCTGTGGAAGTCAATGTGGGCCTAACTACATTGAGAGGTACATTTTTTATTATGATTACTATAAAATGATATACATATGTCATATTTGAATTTAAAATTTTTTAAATCATCCCATTTTTGGATATTTTGAAATATTCCTCAAAACACATACCATACGTTATGAACACGATGTCACGTAATATAACAGAAAAGGAGTTAGGGTTTCAATGTACTTTGTGTTTTATTGTTATATTTGTTTTTGAGTTCGTCATGAACACTCTAGTGATTAATTTAGATATATTAAAATTTATTTTCAGGATGGAATAGTTCATTGATGACATGTATAGATTGACTATTATAATGAACATGAGTTTTCATTATTCATAATGGTAGAAAAAAATCTTTAAGGGAGAATGGGATCTGACATCTAGTCATTAAGTGCCTACTTTTTCGATGATTAGGAATTTGGTATTTTATTGTGTGGATGAGATTAGTATTGTGTTATCTAGTTATGAACTTCCATTGGTGGTTCATAAAATTGTTATGGCTTTCTCAAATTACTTATCAAGTATTCCTTCATAAAGAATGTATAGTTTTCTATCGATCTAGTACATAGTAATCAGAAAATTTCTATTTTATCTTATTAATACACCTATATGGTTCCATTAAACTATTTTTCAATAACAATTCACTAATTTATTATTCTAAAATACACTAACTACTAAGACATATAATAGTGGAAGTACTCAGTGAATCCTACAAGAAACATGGAAGCATAATGAAAACTCTTGATTGATAAGTCATAAAGATTGTGTCAATATTGTGACACACCATTTAATGCATGAAATTGATAAAGAAATATATTTTATGAAACTAATCTAAATGAATATTGAATGATATAAGGGATATGATCCAATTTCCAAGGGTTATTTCTATAATTAGCTCATTCATGCTTAGTCACAGTATAATAAAACTCAATAGTATGATACTCATTAATTGTATTTGATTTAAAATTGGTTTGATCTTATAAAAAATAACCTAGAATCATGAACATCTTGGTTTCAAAAGATAAAATGACAAGAATAAAATAATTTTGTTGCAAAAATTAAAAGACTAGTCCTGCATATTGGTTTAGAATTAACCAACTCTACTCTGCAAGTATCCTTTATTATTTAACAAATTAGCATAATGATTAAATAATAATTATAATAGATATCATAGAACAATGAAATACTAATTAAAACAATTTTATACTGAATTATGATAAACAAGTCATTAATTTTTACACACAATTTTCCACAAAACCGACTATCTCCAATAAATTTGTCCTATAATTGTCATGTAGTTATTGGTAAGTAATAATCTAAACACATAGAAAATAAAATAGTAAAAATAATATAGGAGAGAGAATATAATTTATATAGGATATATATATCAATAAAAAATAAAAATATTTAGAATAAGAAAACTAAAGGAAAAATAGATCAAAAGAATTAGAATATGAAATAACTCCCCATATTAGAAATCTTGATTTTGTTTCCTCAATGGGTTAACCAATATTTTAATCCTCTCAAACTCTTGTATTAATATTAAAAGTGTTTCTACAGTTTTTCCTTTACTAAATCCTAAAAAATATATTCAAAATCCATGTATTTATGTAACATCCCATGCAAGTAATGAATAATAGATATTTTTATCTATGTCTACTAATGAATTATATAGTGTTTTAGAGTCTTAAAATGAAAATAAATCCAATCTTAAGCATGGAATACACTAATATTTTTAAAAGATTGTTTTACTGCCTTTTGATGGCAAACCATTTTTAAATCTATCTATTGAAAATTTTATAAGCTATGTTTGTCAAACTAAACTTATTTTTTATGATTGGGAAATTTAAATTTAAATTGGATAATTTTTTGGTATTTTTATGACAATGTTCATTTTTTATGAATAGTGAAAAAATACTGCATTTTACTTCAAAACTGCTTTTTCATATAATTTAATTATATGGTTAGATTATCTTTTTAATTGGTTTTAAAGTTCAATTAGAATATATTTTTACCATGTAATCCAATGGTGGTCGTTGGAATCAATTTCACTTTGAAATTGGACTTAAACTAGTGTCAATCTTTTGATACTTATTATTTCATAAAAACACGCTATTTGCTCTGACAGCGGGAATTAATTATTAAATTAATTAATGCAATTTATATGTTATGAATTTTGTAAAATAGACAAAATTTCTGAATTCTGAATATCAAATATATCTTGGGGTGATGTTTTGGTATTTTTCTGAAAAACTTCAATTTTTGATCAATAGTGAAACCACTAAGTGGTAGTTAAAGAAACTGATTTTTCGTTTAAATGAATCTTTTCCACTTCTGTGATTTGATTTTCAAAAATACAACATACATGGTTGTCATTAAGAAGTAAAATGTGGTTCAATGGGATTAAAATAATTTTTTGTTGAATAGTAACTTTTATGTTTTTAATCGCGATTAGTGGTAATTAGTGTTGTTTAAGTTAAAAATAATGTTTTAATAATATGAAATGACCTAGACACATGTCCTACCCTTATTGGATGTGTCATGGCCGACCAAGAAAATCCATGGGTCAACTTGGGGACCCCATGGAGCCACTTTGGTAGCAAGATGACATTAATATTTTTTTATTTAATGTTAAAGTAAAAATGACACAAACATGAGTTATTTTACTAAAAAAGTTTTTACATGGGGTTATACAAGTCAAATATTTTTTATAAATAGTCATTGGAAAGCTAAAAATATTTCTTACATCATAGTATTTTTTTTTATAATTTTTAGACATTAAATAAATTAAATTATTTATTACATCATGATGATGCAGCGATTACCTCATTAATAAAGGATTTAAATAAAATGAATTGATAATGTAAAATCTATGACCTACACATGTCCAAAACCTATTGGATGGGTGGATTTCGAACCCTTAACACCATACCCTCGAATTATATCAACGTGGGACCTTTTTAATCCGAAACTCATATTAAAATAAAGTAACATTTCTTTACTTTCCAAGTGTGCCCCTCCTCTCCTCTTATAGAAGGCCCCCACCTCTACCTCCTTACCCACACTTCCAAAGCCTTTGGCTCGGCCAACCGCTGCTCATTTTGTCTCTCCACTTCCCTCTCTTACTCCTTGAAGCCTCACTTTTGGAATAAGTCTTCCCGAGGAATCCTTTGAGCTCAAACCAAAGGGAGTTACCCGATTTTAAGGTAATGTGTTCACTTGAGTCCTTTTGTTTTATTTTTCTTCTCCAACCCCCTAAACTCTTTTTATTCATTTATTTTGTAACAACACCAGTATCTTACATATACTAGGATGTTTTTATAAGAAGTATTCGAGCTACACTTACACACACCTACATCTAATGGTTAAAGAACATACTGTTTCCGTGGATGGCGAATTTATGCCTCCCGAAACGATGATTGTTCAACATTATTTTAACACCTTCAAAGGTGTCCATTAAGATGAAACTATATTTATATATGATATATAATATGTTTATGTTTTCCTTAAGCTTCTGTATTTGTCATTTTGGGCATACCTTTACGGTTTCCATTATGGGTAGACGTGATATCTTCATTTAAGGAAGTGCGGACTACCGCCCCCTCAAAGTGATTTGATTCGTTAATACCATATGTTTGACTTATAAAGGATGGAGTTATGATATTATATATGATATTACACTAGAATTATAATATACCTTTATATCATTATGATTCTATTTCATAAAATACGAAATAGAAATGGAAGCAGCGTTCATGCGTATGTACGGCTTACCGTCTCCATGAACGGTGCATTTCATTTCTTACCTCTAAATGTTATATAATATTATAAATGCAGGAATGTACTAGATATGTATGATATATATGATATCTAAATCATGAATACCATTTTGGATATAATGGATACATGAACAACTTGTAATTATAAAGGGTTTATTTTTGACTCAAGTACCATTGATCGTTAAAACGACCGTTATTAACATAAATAATTACATCGTGTTCATGACATGACAATAAGTGATATAAAAGGAATAATGAACTTGAAAAATGTTCTTAAACAAGTATAAATTAACTCAATTTTATTATTCAGGAGATTAAAGAACTACCGAGTCAAGTCGGACCCGATATATGGGACTTTGTCTCAATCTCCTTTCATTGAGGCATATTTTGTTTTATACAAAACCTTCTTTTATACGGTGTATAAACCCATTTGACTTTTACATTTATCCAAAAGGAATATTTTTTATATGAAGCATTTTACTAAATGACAAAAGGGAATGTTTTTGTCGTACATATGCGGCGACAACGACTTCTCCGCCGCTGTGACCATTATTTGAGTTTTGGATTCCTCTACAAGCCATACCTTTTTTTAAAAGAAAAATAAATACCATGTTTTACTTTTCTTTTGTTTTGGTACTGAAAATGGTTTTCATAATGTTTTTATATCAATGTGTTTTATTGATGTCTTGTGATTGAAAGGTGGAAATGTTATGTTTCCTATATTCATGTTTTATGTGATACGATTATGTTGAGGTTCTTGGGCATTATTATGAAGACGGGTGGTTCTGTGATAAACTAAGGGCGGGTGAACCCGATATAGCTCTCCAATGAATTGGGTAACGCGAAGGAGTGAAACGTTAAGGTTTCTACGAATAGATTTAGGGAATATACTGTGATGGGTATTCCAAAAGTAACCAAGAGGGTTACTCCCTACGTAAGAATGCTATGAATGCCTCAAGTTACCTTTATGTCTTATGATTTCTATGATTTATTCATGATTTTATGACGTATGTTAAAGTTCTTATGTTTTATGGGTAAATTATGATTTCATTCTTATGTATATATGAACTTATGTTTCCTTTCCATATTTTTATAACCCATACTGAGCTTTTTATGCTCATGCAATGTTTTTTTTGAAATGTTTTTCACAGGTCAAGGGAAAGGTACATGATATGATGATAGTGTCGAGGAAGTGTCAAGAATGAATCCATGTTTTATTTTAAATATGTTTCCATTGATGGGAAAAAGAACACTATCTTTATGTAACCACTTTGTTTATATGTGGAATGTAATGCAAATTTTATGCTCTAATTCTCTAAAACTCTAAACCTGAAAAGATCCTCAATGTGTAATCCTGTAATAACACAAGATTAAGTAAGGTTTAAGGCCGGGGCCTTATAGTTGGTATCAGAGGTCAGTTTAGATAACTTTAGGAGTTAGAATTCTATTAAATGATTATCCAAAAAATATTTATGGTCAAATTGAAATGATATAGCATTTGAAGATTACCATGTTGCTTCATCTAAGACATGTCTGTTCAGAATGGTTTTCCGTAGAGGAAACAGAGAAGCAGTGTTAGGAAGGCATACAGAAGGAAATAACCTTCCGAACCAGCTTCCTGAGATGGTCGGAATTGGAACCTAATAGTTTGTTGCAGTAATGGCGCAGTTGAATCAAGCGATAAATGGTGGTGGTATCCATGCACGAGATTAGCCAGATCAACCGCAGAGGAACATGTCAGTGGTGGAAAATTTCATGAGGCAACATCCCCCATCATTCAGAGGATCATCTGACCATGTGTTAGGTGATGGGTTGATTAAAGAACTGGAGAAGATTTTTGATGTCATGGGGTGTTCAGACAATCAAAAGGTTAGTCTTGATATTTACCATTTAGAGGGTGAAGCAGATCAGTGGTGGTCGATTGTTAGAAATATCAGGGACACTGATGAGATTGATACTCTCGATTGGGATGAATTTAAAGGTATGTTTCTTGAGAAGTATTTTCCTAAGGCTGTTCGACTTAGTATGGAAAAGAAATTCTTGGAATTGAGGCAAGAGGAAGACTTAGTGGCTGCCTATGAAGAGAGGTTCACTCGATTGGCAAGGTATGCTCCAAATTTTATCCGAGAACTTGATAGTAAAATCAATCGTTTTTACTCAGTATTAAAACAAAAATATCGTAGGGCATTAGCTTCTCGAGAGTTTAAAAGTTATGAAAAGCTTGTTCGATGTGCTGAGAAGGTGGAAATGGAGTTTGTCGATGATCAAGTGTTCTATAACAACCAACAGAAGAAGAGACCAAGGTGGTAGGAGAAAGGGAAGAATTCTTCAAAAAAGTCTGATGGTAAGAAAACTAAGTTTCCAGTTTGTGATAAATGTGGAAAAAGGAATGCTGGGGAATGTCTTCGGAATTCTGGAAAGTGCTACCGATGTGGTAAGATGAGACATAAGGCTCGTGATTGCACTGAAAAAGATCAAGGTGATGGTAAGTTCAAATTTGATTTACAGTTAGTGAAATGTTTTAAGTGAAATGAGATGGGTCACTATAAAAACAAGTGTCCGACAAAGATCTCGAGTGATGGGAAGCAGTTAGATTATAAGCAGAAGGGGGTGGTGAAATCCTTTGCAACTACTTCGGCAGATGTCGGGCCATCAAATGAAGTTGTATTAGGTACTTTGTTTGTTTTTTCGGATTATGCCAGTGTGTTGTTTGATTCGGGGTCTACACATTCTTTCATCTCTGAAAACTATTCTAGTAAAATGGGAATACCATCTCAAGAAATGACTCTTGAACTTTTGGTAAAAACACCTCGGGGAAATGTTGAGGCAAAAAGAATTTATAAGAATCTTCCTATCCTTATATGTGGAAAGAAACTACTTGCAAACCTTATTGTTTTACCTCTAGTAGAGATTGATGTTATCCTGGGTATGAATTGGCTCTCTATTTACCATGCTAAGATTGACTATAGAGCTAAAGAAGTTTCATTTTAGAAAGACTTTCAGTTTGTGTACAAGAATGAACCCTTACTGTTGATAACATATCAAGAGGCTGAGAAAATTGTAAAAGATGGAAATGAATGTTACCTTGCACACATTGTTGAAAATAAAGGAACTGTTCAGATTAATGATGTGCCAGTGGTAAATGAGTATCCTGATGTTTTTACTGATGAGTTTCCTGGAATAATACCAGATCGGGAAGTTGAGTTTATTGTTGACTTAGTTCCTAATGCTAAGCCAATTTCAAAATCCCCTTATCGAATGGCTCAAATTGAAATTTTAGAGTTGAAGGAGCAATTGCAAGATTTATTAGAGAAATGTTTCATTCGACCTAGCACATCACCATGGGGTGCCCCTGTTTTATTTGTTAAAAAGAAAGATGGTTCTATGAGAATTTGCATTGATTATAGAGCCTTGAATAAAATCACTATTAAGAACAAATATCCTTTTCCTAATATCAATGATTTGTTTGATCAGCTCCAGGGAGCTTAGTATTTTTCAAAGATTGACCTATGATCGGGGTACCATCCGATGAAGGTAAAGGAAGCAGATATTCCGAAAAATGCGTTTCGTACAAGATATAGCCATTATTAATTTTTAGTAATGCATTTTGGGCTAACCAATGCACCTGCTGTATTCATGGACTTAACGAATAGAATTTTCTATGAGTTCTTGGATAAGTTTGTGGTGGTTTTCATTGATGATATTTTGGTGTTTTCTAAAAGTAAAGAGGAGCATTAAAGACATTTAAGGGTTATTTTTCAAACCTTAAAAGAAAAGAAATTGTTTGGGAAATTCAGCAAGTGTGAGTTTTGGTTGCAACAAATTTCTTTCCTTGGTCACATTGTTTCTAAAGATGAGATAACTGTTGATCCTGCAAAAACAAAGGTTGTTGAAGAATGGACAAGACCCACAAATGTAACAGAGATTCGTAGTTTCCTTGGTTTGGAAGGATATAACCGAAGGTTTGTTAGAAATTTTTCACGGTTATCTATTCCAATGACTAAGCTAACTCGGAAGGGTGTTAAGTTTATCTGGACAAAAGAATGTGATGATTTTTTTTAGGATTTGAAAAGAAGATTGGTGAATGCTCCAGTTTTGGAACTACCTTCGAGGAATGGTGAGTTTTTTATATACAGTGATTCTTTATTGAAAGGACTTGGTTGTGTCCTAATGAAGAATGATCAGGTAATTGCTTATGCTTCACGACAGTTGAAAACTCATGAGGTAAATTACCTTAAACATGATTTGGAATTAGATGCTGTTGTTTTCACTTTAAAAATTTGGAGGCATCATTTGAATGGAGTAAAGTGTGAAATATATACTAATCACAAAAGTTTAAAGTATATATTCACTCAGAAATAATTGAACATGAGACAAAAGAGATGGCTAGAATTAATCAAGGATTATGATTTTACAATTCATTACCATCCGGGAAAAGCAAATAATGTGGCAGATGCTTTGAGTCGAAAAAGTAATGCTTCATTAGCAATGTTGCATTTGGAACGTGATCCTTTGGTTAAGGATTTGATGAATTTTGGCATAGAAGTTTTTGGTGTAGGATGTTCTTCTGTTTTGTTTCAGGTATCAGTGAAATTGTCTCTATCAGACAGAATCAAGAAAGCACAGAAGCAAGACAGTGAGTTGCAGAAAAAGGTAGAGCTAGTTCAGAAGGGTAAGTTGCATGAATTCAACATTGACAATGATTGTGTTTTGAGATTTGGGAAGAGATTGTGTGTGCCTTGTGATTCACAGTTGAAGAGAGAGTTGTTATGTGAAGCTCATAGTTCTCCGTTTTCAGTTCATCCTGGAAGTACTAAGATGTACAGAGATCTGTGGGAGTATTACTGGTGGGATGGAATTAAAAGAGATATTGCTGATTTTACTGTGAAGTGTTTGACTTGTCAATAGGTTAAAACAGAGCGGAAGTTACCGAAAGGGATGCTTCAGCATTTACCAGTGACAGAGTGGAAATGTTAGAATATATCCATGGACTTTGTTGTGGGATTACCGAAGACATCTTGAGGTAATAATGCAATCTGGGTTATTGTTGATCGCTTGACTAAATCTGCTCATTTCCTTGCTATACGAGATACCTTTTCCCTAGATAAACTTTCCCGTTTGTATCTTAAGGAGATAGTCAGGTTACATGGAGTTCCTCTCTCCATTGTATCTAACCGTGATCCCAGGTTCACTTCTAACTTTTTTAAAGGCCTTCAGAAGTCGTTGGGTACTGAATTAAATTTTAGTACAGCTTTTCATCCTCAATCAGATGGGCAGTCAGAACGAACAATTCAGACCTCGGAGGATATGATACGATCTTGATCAATGGATTATCAGGGAAGTTGGGACCAACATCTTTCTTTGGTTGAATTTTCATATAATAACAGTTTTCATTCTATTATACAGATGGCGCCATTTGAGGCATTATATGGGAAGCGGTGTCGAACTGCAGCTTTCTGGGATGAAGTGGGTGAAAGGAAGTTGATGGGACCAGAATTGGTAGAAGAGTTGGCAGAAAAAGTTCAGCTGATACAGAAACACATGAGAACATCTCAGAGCAGGATGAAGAGTTATGTGGACAACAGGAGGAAGGATCTATCTTTTGAGGTAGGTGATCATGTTTTTCTCAAAGTCTCACCATAGAAAAGTGTGATGCGATTTGGTAAGAAAGGAAAGTTGAGTCCAAGGTTCATTGGACCATATGAAATTCTGGAGAGAGTTGGATCAGTTGCATACCTGGTGGCTTTACCTCCGAGTTTATCTCAGGTACACAATTTTTTTCATGTTTCGATGCTGAGAAAGTACATGCCAGATCCATCTCATGTTTTGGGTCCAGAGGTAGTTTAGCTGGAAGAGAACCTATCATATGAGAAAAAACCGGTCCAGATTCTTGATCACAGGGAGCAAGTGTTACGGAATAAGGTGATTAATCAGGTAAAGGTTTTGTGGAAAAACCACATGATGGAAGAGGCAACATGGGAATCTAAAAATGCAGTGAGGGATAAGTACCCCTATTTATTCGGTAAATAATAAATTGCGGGGATGCAATTTTATAAAGGGGGAAAGGATGTAGCATCCCAATTATGTAATGAATAATAGATATTTTTATCTATGTCTACTAATGAATTAGATAGTGTTTTGGAGGCTTAAAATGAAAATAAATCCAATCTTAAGCATGGAATACACTAATATTTTTAAAAGATTGTTTTGCTGCCTTTTGATGGAAAACCATTTTTAAATATATCTTTTGACAATTTTTTAAGCTATGTTTTTCAAACTAAAATTTTTATTTATGATTGGGATATTGAAATTTACATTGGATAATTTTTTGGTATTTTTCTGACAATGTTCATTTTTTTATGAATAGTGAAAAAATACTGCATTTTACATCAAAACTACTTTTTCATATAATTTAATTATATGGTTAGATTATATTTTCAATTGGTTTTAAAGTTCAATTAGAATATATTTTTACCATGTATTCCAATGGTGGTCATTTGAATCAATTTCACTTTGAAATTGGACTTAAACTAGTGTCAATCTTTTGATACTTATTGTTTCATAAAAACACGCTATTTGCTCTGACAGTGGGAATTAATTATTAAATTAATTAATGCAACTTATATTTTTTGAATTTTGTAAAATAGACAACATTTTTTAATTCATAATATCAAATATAGCTTGGGGTGAAGTTTTGGCATTTTGCTGAAAAAACTTCAATTTTAGATGAATAGTGAAACCACTAAGTGGTTGTTAAAGAAACTGATTTTTCGTTTAAATGAAACTTTGTCACTTCTGTGATTTGATTTTCAAAAATCTGACATACATAGTTGTAATTAAGAAGTAAAATGTGGTTCAATGGGATTAAAATAATTTTTTGGTGAATAGTAACTTTTATGTTTTTAATCGCGATTAGTGGTAATTAGTGTAGTTTAAGGTAAAAATAATGTTTTAATAATATGAAATGACCTAGAAACATGTCCTACCCTTATTGGATGTGTCATGGACGACCAAGAAAATCCATGGGTCAAATTGGGGACCCCATGGAGCCACTTTTCTTGCAAAATGACATTAATATCTTTTTATTTAATGTTAAAGTAAAAATGACACAAACATGAGTTATTTTACTAAAACAATTTTTACATAGGGTTATACATGTAACATTTTTGATTATAAATAGTCATTGGAAAGATAAAAAGATTTCCTACATCATAGTATTTTTTTTATAATTTTTATACTTTAAATAAATTAAATTATTTATGACATCATGACGATGTCGCGATTACCTCATTAATAAAGGATTTAAATAAAATGAAATGATAATGTAAAATATATGACCTACACATGTCAAAAACCTATTGGATGGGTGGATTTCTAACCCTTACCACCTTACCCTTTAATTATATCAATGTGGGACCTTTTGAATCCGAAACTAATTTTAAAATAAAGTAACACTTCTTTACTTTCCAAGAGTGCCCCTCCTCTCCTCTTATAAAAGGCCCCCACCTCTACCTCCTTAACCACACTTCCAAAGCCTTTTTCTCAGCCAACCCCTGCCCATTTTGTCCCTCAACTTCCCTCTCTTACTCCTTGAAGCCTCACTTTGGGCAGAAGTTTTCCCAAGGAAGCCTTTGAGCTCAAACCAAAGGGAGTTACCCGATTTTAATATAATGTCTTCACTTGAATCCTTTTGTTTTATTTTGCTTCTCCAACACCCTAAACTCTTTTTATTAATTTATTTTGTAACAACAACAGTATCTTCCATATACTAGGATGTTGTTATAAGACGTATTTGAGCTACACTTACACACACCTATATCTAATGGTTAAAGAACATTATGTTTCCGTGGATGACGAATTTATGCCTCCCGAAACGATGATTGTTCCACATTATTTTAACACCTTCAAAGGTGGCCATTAAGATGACAATATATTTATATATGATATATTATATGTTTATGTTTTCCTTAATCTTCTGTATTTTTCATTTTGGGCATACCTTTATGGTTTCCATTATGGGTAAACGCGATATCTTCATTTAAGGAAGTGCGGACTACCGACCCCTCAATGTGATTTGATTCGTTATTACCATTTGTAGGACGTATAAAGTATGGAGTTATGATATTATATATGATATTACACTAGAATTATAATATTCCTTTATATCATTATGATTCAATTTCATAAAATACGAAATAGATATGGAAGCAGCGTTCATGCGTACGTACGGCTTACCGTCTCCATGAACGGTGCATTTCATTTCTTACCTCTAAATGTTATATAATATTATAAATGCATGCATGTACTGGATATGTATGATATATATGATATATACATCATGAATACCATTCTGTATATAATGGATACATGAACAACGTGTAATTATAAAGGGTTTATTTTTCACTCAAGTACCATTGATCGTTAAAACGACCGTTATTAACTGAAATAACTACATAGTGTTCATGACATGGCAATAAGTGATATAAAAGGAATAATGAACTTGAAAAAGGTTCTTAAACATGTATAAATTAACTCAAGTTTATTATTCAGGAGATTAAAGAACGACCGAGTCAAGTCGGACCCAAGGTATGGGACTTCGTCTCAATCTCCTTTCATTGAGGCATATTTTGTTTTATACAGAAACTTCTTTTATACGGTTTATAAACCCCTTTGACTTTTACGTTTATCCAAAAGGAATCTTTTTTATATGAAGTGTTTTACTAAACGAAAAAAGGGAATGTTTTTGTTGTACGTACGCGGCGACAACGACTTCTCCGCCGCCGTGACCATTATTTGAGTTTCGGCTTCCTCTATAAGCCATACCTTTTTTTAAAAGAAAAATAAATACCATGTTTTACTTTTCTTTTGTTTTGGTATTGAAAATGGTTTTCATAATGTTTTTATATCAATGTGTTGTATTGATATATTGTGATTGAAAGGTGGAAATGTTATGTTTCCTATATGCATGTTTTATGTGATACGATTATGTTGAGGTTCTTCGGCATTATTATGAAGACAGGTGGTTCCGTGATAAACTAAGGGCGGGTGAGCCCGATACAGCTCTCCAATGCATTGGGTAACACAAAGTAGTGAAACGTTAAGGTTTCCCGAAAGAGATTTAGGGAATATACTATGATGGGTATTCCAAATGTAACTAAGAGGGTTAGTCCCTACGTAAGAATGTTATGAATGCCTCATGTTTCCTTTATGTCTTGTGATTTCTATGATTTAATCATGATTTGATGAGGTATGTTAAAGTGATTATGTTTTATGGGTAAAGTATGATTTCATTCTTAGGTATATATGAACTTATGTTTCCTTTCCATATTTTTATAACCCATACTGAGCTTTTTATGCTCATCCCAAGTTTTTTTGAAATGTTTTTCATAGGTCAAGGGAAAGGTACATGATATGATGATAGTGTCAAGGAAGTGTCAAGAATGAATCCATGTTTTATTTTAAATAAGTTTCCATTGATGGGAAAAAATAATACTATCTTTATGTAACCACTTTGTTTATATATGGAATGTAATGCAAGTTTTATACTCTAATTCTCTAAAACTCTAAACCTAAAAAGATCCTCAATGTGTAATCTTGTAATAACTCAAGATTAAGTAAGGTTTAAGTTCGGGGCCTTATAATTTCTATCTCTTTGAAACTCTTAATGCCTCATCCATTTAATTATCAACAATGGGAACTTCCCATCATATCCCATTCCTTTGATATGATTTTACATAAGATTTTTACTTAAATTTTATATCACCCCTAATTTCCAGTAATTAACAATTTATTTATGTATTTTAAGAATTTAAAGTAATTGAGTCATTTTTATGAATGATGGGATACATTTTGGAATGTTTTGTGGATTTTCTGGAGGTTCATGGTTTGAGAGCGGATAGTAGAAACCATAAAACAAATCCGGGAAACCATGCAAAGGGAAACATTGGTCACTGCGTAGGTGAACAATTGATACACGACTATGAAAAACAATGTAGCCACCCAGGTGAAACCATGAAAGGTAGAATAGAGGGGATAATCATGGTTGGTGGATGATTTTTTAACTGTGTCATCCATCCATGTGAGAGAGCGTCTTAGTTTTTTATCACCTGCATGGATGGCATTCAATTTTCAAAACTGTGCAACATACAGATGACCATACTTAAATTATGGATCTAATACAAATTAAGTCCTTAACACCTTATTTTCCCCTTAATTGTTCCCTAAACTATCTTCCTCTCATCTAAAAGGCTATGAAGACCCTTCCCCTTGTTTAAATATAAATCCAGTGGTGATTCTTTCTGCATTAGAGGCCTTGATTCCGTTGAAGATCTCTGTGTAACGACCCAAAATTTCATTATTGAAAATTCATCTTGATCTAATTAAATGTATAATGGTTATATAATATATGAACTTATTTGGTTTCATGTTTTTGGAATTTAAAATACCATTATGAATTGTAACCGTTGCTAATATAGTTGTTGAACAATGATCACATGATTGGTATTAATATAGAACTTTAACAAATCCAATTTACTTAAACAAAGCAAGCGATGGCCTCATCTAGTAGACTTGCCCCATAAAAAGAATATTTTTTGGATCTTAGAAAGGAGGTGGTGTTAATGGGATTCACTCTTGACCAAGCCCAAGACGATCTTGAATACGTTAAGCTTGATCGAAACCGCCTACGAGAGATGTGGAAGCTGATAGAGATTACAACTCGAGCGATGTTATCCGAGCCCCCCCCCCCAAGAGTCTGTCACCATAACACACCTTACCCTTCAGTATTATTTGGGTGTTATAAGGGGTTATGATAGAAGACCTTAGCACTATAATTTTGGTCATTAATTTTTTATATAATAAATAATACACATTCATTTTATTATTGTTACTTTGTAATTGATTTTTAAAGAACAAATAGTATTTTTAGATAATATTCAAAATGGATTTTAGAATTAAATAATATTTTAATAAAATTTTATTACTAAATTACTTTTTTTAATTATAAATTATGGTATAATCTATATGTATACAATTGTAATTATTATTATTGTTTGAAAGCTGTTTTAGTCAAAATCCATGAATTTTTGATAAATCTCGGTTTTTATTTTAATAGTAAAAATTCTCATATTTATAAAATTACTTGGATAAAATTAATATTATTTTTCAAATAAAGATTTTGAAATTATCCAACGGTGATTTTTTCACAATTTTCTGAGATAGTCAAATTTTTGGGTAAAAATTAAATATCTTTAAAATATATAATGTGTTTCATGACATCATAATGAACCAATAGTGATATAATAAAATACTAAAAAATTCTATTTTAGGAAAATATATATTTTAACATTTCAATAATGTGATTTTAGATTTGTTTTGATTTATTTTACAATGCTTTAGTGGACCCTCTAAGACTTATATAACATTTTTGTTTTTTAAAATTGATTTCCTTGAAAGTGTGCCACACCTCCAAATTAGAAACCCTATTATTTTAGGAATTTCGGCCATTGGCCTTATAAAATAATATTTTCCACACCCCTTTGGAAAACAACATGGTCAAAAACCATGGGATGGTTTTTGGTTTGGATGAGTTTAATGTGTGGTGACCCAAACCTAGATAATAAAGAATCCCTCTCGTTTCCTATATAAATCAACCCAATCCCCCACTTCCTCTTCACTCAATACCTTTGGATTTCATTCAATACCTTCCCTCCTCTTCCTATAATTCTCCCAAGGCTCCCCAAGCTCTCAATAATCCTCTCTCTAGCCTCTCCCTAGCCTTTGGAATCACACTTCCAAGTAAGGGATTCCTTCTATTCACATTTTATTCAAGTTTATTAATATTTGTATGAAATTTTATATTCAATTATAAATGTTAGGGTATTGTTTCAAACCTCACCCATAATTCCCTATTTATGTTGGAATGATGTTAGTCCCCTTTCTCTTTAATTAATTCCTTCCATATACACCTGTTAATATGCCCAAATTCCGTAAGAAATTTCTCTTTCTTCATTTACATTCAACCAATTATTTTTTATTATGAATCTATGTTCCATTAAATATTTTAGGACATGTATTTATATTACCCAATTAATGTCCATTTCATTTACATATAATTATACACCCCATTATCTCTTATCAACCATTTTTATTAATTCTTACATCATACCATTACGCTGCCGAAATTGCATCGATTTTCCAAGCCAATGTCATTGTGTAGTGAATACCATGCCCATTTAATTATCAAGGGTATTAATATATATTCACATTTACTTAATGATTATAAATCTTCTGGTATGTATTTCACATCCCCTTGTCATGGAATAAATGATGATGATTTATTCCATGTTGTATGATCCATGTGGCACACTTATGCATGAAATGAATTGTTTAAGAATGGTGCGCCCTGATAGCGTTCTAATGCATTGGGTAATGTATTGTATCATGATGCTTCATGTGAAATTAGTGTTGACTCATGATAATTCAAGTACAATGAGAGGTTTACCATTCTTCATGTGCAACGAGGGTTTACTCATGCTCCATGTGCAATGAGCTTTGGCTCATACTAATATCATGTTAAATGTTGTTGCCACATATCTATGTTACTATTACCATAATTTATCATTGTTTTATGTTCATGTTTCTCTTGTGATTCATTGATATTAATATAGTTTAAAATGTATTGTAATCCACCTGTTATTCCATGTTTATTCCCTTACTGGGCTTTATAGCTCACCCCTTTCTTATGTATGTCCTCAGGTTATCCCATGCAATGTTAAGTACGAAGGAATGTTGTGGTCATGTAAATGATGTTTTCAATAGAGTTGTTGTATTTCATGTTTTAAGTTGTTATGTAATGATACTAATCCACAAATACAATAGACCTATCGATCATCTATGTAGTATTAAGTGAAATTTCATGTAATAAATTATGTTTAAGTGTGAAATAAAAGAAGGGTTGTTATAGTTTGTATTTGATGGAGGTTTTGTTATTTTTGGGATTAGGATTAGAAAACCCTAGTAAAGCCTTAGAGACTAGACTACGTATAATAAAAAACATCCTTATGTTTTGGTGAGTATCGAGTAAGTGGTTTATAAAAAAATACGTCCCTGTCTGGATATGAGCAGGTAGAGGCCGCTCTGGCATATATGTATAAGGCCCCAACCTTAAACCTTACTTGATCTTGAGTTATTACAATATTACACATTGAGGATATTTTCAGGTTTAGAGTTTTAGAGAATTAGATCATAAACATGCATTACATACCACATTTAAACAAAGAGGTTACATAAAAGATAGTATTCATTTTTTCCCATCAATGGAAGCATATTTAAAATAATACATGGATTCTTTCTTGACACTTCCTTGACACTATCATCATATCATGTACCTTTCCCTTGACCTGTGAAAAACATTTCAAAAAAACTTGGGATGAGCATAAAAATCTCAGTAAGGGATATAAAAATATATGGAAAGGGAACATGAGTACATGTACGCATAAGAATCAATGAAATCATACTTTACTCATAAAACATAAGCACTTCACCATACCTCATCAAATCATGAATATATCATAGAAATCATAAGACATAAAGGTAACTTGAGGCATTCATAACATTCTTATGTAGGGAGTAACCCTCTTGGTTACGTTTGGAATACCCACCACAGTATATTCCCTAAATCTCTTCGGAGAAACCTTAACGTTTCACTCCTTCGCGTTACCCAATGCATTGGAGAGCTATATCGGGCTCACCCACCCTTAGTTTATCACGGAACCACCCGTCTTCATAACAATTCCCAAGAACCACAACAAAATCTTATCACATAAAACATGCATAAAGGAAACATAACATTTCCACCTTTCAATCACATGATATCAATACAAAACATTGATATAAAAACATTATGAAAACCATTTTCAATACCAAAATAAACGAAAGGTAAAACATGGTATTTATTTTTCTTTTAAAAAGAAGGTATGACTTGTAGAGGAAGCCGAAACTCAAATAATGGTCATGGCGGCAGAGAAGTCGTTGTCGCCGCATACGTATGACAAGAACATTCCCTTTTGTCATTTAGTAAACGATTCGTATAAAAAATTTTCCTTTTGAATAAAAGTAAAAGTAAAAGGGGTTTATAAACCGTATAAAAGAAATTTGTGTATAAAACAAAATATGCCTCAATGAATGGAGATTGAGACGATGTCCCAAACAAAGACGGTATCCTTGGATTAAGGATAAATCAATTACATAATTATGTGTGACAAATTAATACATGAAATATAAGTGGATATTAAGTGTAAAACAATCAGAGGTTATTCACACATATTCATAGAACGACATATTCAAGGAGTACAAGTTTATCCCAAAGAATCAAATTTGGGTTAAGAAGTTCCCTTGCAAAAATTTGACAGCCTAACGACGTCACTGCAAAATTCAGAAAATGAGTTGATGAGAAATAAAAAGGGTATCTCATCACATGGACATAAAATTTAAATCAATAAGGATATAGAATAACATATCCCAACATAATAGTATGTGAATTAAAAGACATAACAAAAGAAGTCTTTTAAAAAGAGGAGGGTGAAAGGTTCCCTTACCGACATGGGTATCTTTCGAGACATGCACCCCGTGAAAGAAGGACAATACAAAATTGATGTAAATACTCATAAAGGAATTTATATTACACAATCAGTAAAATAATGGGCAGTACATACACCACTCCAAGGAAATTGTGGCAACTGTAGCATAAATCTCACGGGAATAAAAGTGAGATGAAAAATCCGTTACGAAAACTCGGCAGCCTAACGGCGCCACTTAAAACATCCAAAATGGATTGATGAGAGAAAATAGGGTCTCTCATCATATTAACATAAAGTTTACAGAAAGGGAAATATAAAAGAACATCCCCCAACATAACAAAGATGAGCTTAAAAGAAGTGACATAAAGGAGAGTACTTAAAAAGAAATAGAGAGGTTAGATCTCTTACGAAAATTCAGCAGCCTAACGACGCCACTTAAAACTTCCAAAATGGATTGATGAGAGAAAATAGGGTCTATCATCATATGAACATAAACATTACAGTAAGAGTAATATAAAAGAACATCCCAATAATAAGAAATATGATCTTAAAAGGAATGACATAAAAGAGTGTACCTAAAAAGAAAGAGAGGGGTAGGATCCCTTACCTCAAGTCCAACTTGTCTTGTTCGTTTCTTTATATTCCTGAATAATAAACATTGGTCAATTTATAATTGCTTAAGGAACTCCTATAAAGATTATTATTCATTTCATATCACATATTTTAATGTTATAATAATTGGTTAATAATATGAGTTCATATCAGACGTTTTCTTCGATGTTTGGTACATGAGTCAAAAATTGAACTTGTTGGAAAATAATTTTCCATGTAGTTATAGGTACATCATATCCAGAATAGTATTGATGTTTTAAATATCATATATAAACATTATATATTCATTTTATACTATTAAATAGCATTTGGATATAAAAATTAAAAGAACCGTTCATGGAGACGGTAGGCCGTACGTACGCATGAACACTACTTTCATTTTCTGTCATATTAATGGAATTAAAACAAAATGAGAGAGATATATATATGTTATAATTCAAGAATGATATCCATAATTTAGATGTAATATATTACATATATATCCATTATATATATGTACTTATAATAGTACATAACATTTTGAGATAAGAAATGAAATGTATCGTTCATGGAGACGGTAAGCCGTACGTACGCATGAACGATACTTCCATTTCTATTTCATATTTAATGAAATTAAGACATAATGATACATAATATTATTTTAATTCCACTATGGTATCATATATAATATAATTAAATATATCCATTATACGTACCACATATGGTATTAACGAATCAAATCACTTTGAGGGGGCGGTAGTCCGCACTTCCTTAAATGAAGATATCGCGTTTACCCATAATGGAAACCATAAAGTTATGACATAAATGAAAAATACAGAAGATTAAGTAAAACATAAACATATTATATATCATATAAAAATATAGTGTCATCTTAATTGCCACCTTTGAAGGTGTTAGAAGAATTTTGAACAATCATCGTTTCGCGAGGCAGAAATTCGCCATCCACAGAAACAATATGTTATTTAACCGTTAGATGTCGGTGTGTGTATGTGTATCTCGAATACTTCTTATAAAAACATCCTAGTATATTTATGATACTGGATTTGTTACAAAATAAATGAATAAAAAGAGTTTAGGGGGTTGGAGAAGAAAAATAAAACAAAAGGACACAAGTGAAGACATTACCTTAAAATCGGGTAACTCCCTTTGGTTTGAGCTCAAAGGCTTCCTTGGGAAGACTTCTGCCCAAAGTGAGGCTTCAAGGAGTTAGAGAGAGATGTGTAGAGACAAAATGGGCAGGGGTTGGCTGAGCCAAAGGCGTTGGAAGTGTGGGTAAAGAGGTAGAGGTGGGGGCCTTTTATAAGAGGAGAGGAGGGGCACTCTTGGAAAGTAAAGAAATGTTACTTTATTTTAGAATGAGTTTCGGATTTTAATTGTCCCAAATTGATGTGTTTCGAGTATAAGGTGATAAGGGTTTGACTTCCACCCATCCAATAGGTTTTGGACATGTGTGGGTCTTATATTTTACATTATATATCCATTTTATTTAAATCGTTAAATAATGAGGTCATCGCTTCATCATCATGATGTCATAAATAATTTAATTTATTTAATGTCTAAAAAATATAAAAAAAATACCATGATGTAGAAAATCTTTTTAACATTCCAATTAATATTTATAGTTAAACATATAACTTGTATAACCCCATGTAAATTTTTTTTTAGTAAAACATTTCATGTTTGTGTCATTTTTACTTTAACATTAAATAAAAAGGTATTTATGTCATTTTCCAACCAAAGTGGCTCCATGGGGTCCCCAAGTTGACCCATGGATTTTATTGGTCAGCCATGACACATAAAACGAGGGTAGGACATGTTTCTAGGTCATTTCATTTTATTTCTTACCTTAAACTACACTAATTACCTCTAATCGCGATTAAAAACTTAATAAGTTACTATTCACCAAAAAAATTATTCTAATCCCATTGAACCACATTTTACTTCTTAATGACAACCATGTATGTCGGATTTTTGAAATTCAAAACACAAAGGTGGCAAAATTTCATTTAAACGGAAAATTAGTTTTTATAAGTACCACTTAGTGGTTTCACTATTCATCAAAATTGAAGTTTTTCAGAAAATTACCAAAAATTCCCCCGAAGCTATATTTGATATTCTGAATTCAAAAATGATGTCTATTTTAAAAAATTCAAAACATATAAGTTTCATTAACTAATTTAATAATTAATTCCCGCTGTCAAAACAAATAGCGTGTTTTTATAAAACAAAATGTATCAATAGACTGACACTAGTTTAAGTCCGATTTCAAAGTGAAATTAAATCCAATGACCACTATTGGATTAAATGGTAAAAATATATTCCAATTTCACTTTAAAAACAATTAAAAGTATAATCTAATCATATAAATAAATTTGATTAATAATTGGTTTTGAATTAAAATACAACATTTTTCACTATTCATTAAAAATTGAACTTTTTCAGAAAAATACCAAAAATTTACACAAAGTAAATTTTGATGTCCCGATTCTAAAGAAGAATTTTATTTTGTCAAATATAACACATAAAATTGTCAAAAATTGTATTTAAAAGAGGTTCTCCATCAAAAGGCAGTTAATCGACCTTTTAAAGAATATTGGAATGTTTACACTTAAAATTGAATTCATTCTCATTTTTAATCCTATAACATTTATTGTAAAGAGTAAAAATATTTGACAAACATATATAATCATTTTTTAGTTAGTTCTGTTCATTCCCGCCATTACCACGGCTAGGCGTTAACTACCATTTAAAATAATATTATTTTATTATTAGAGTGGAACGCAAGATTCCCAAGAAACTCATTGTAGCGTATTGGGTACGCCATCGTGCGTAGAATCCAATTTAAGGTAATATTAATATTTTATTCACAAATATGGATAAATATGAAAATTTCATATTCTTTATTTACCTGGGGTGTTACAATATGAATTTCGGAGGGAAAACTAAAACAAGGAGTTTTAGGAATGAGCCGAGGTATCCCGATACATGATAATGACCCTTTCTTGACTGTTGGTTATGACATTCCCATGGGAGATGATTTTGTAAATTCACAATCTCAGTATGAAACATTATTACATGAATGAAAAAAATTTCCCCTAAGAATATATACTTGAAAGTAAATTTTGGTTAACATACATAGAAACCTATAGATTCATATGTTAAGGAAATAAAATTAATTTATAATTCACCCATTTTTGTATTAGGATTACCCTTTATTTGTTAATCCTAACTTTCCTTTTATTTCAGCCAATGGCCTATAATAAGATGACTCATGCAACGTCCGATGCAAAGATCAATGCGATGACAGTTCTAATGAGATTCCAAATCTGATGGGAGAATGAATCACAAACTTTATCACAATAATATCTTAGTTAACTCAAGATTTAAATAGAAACATGGGTCAAGAGGAATGTTCAACACCCCTAAGAAAGAACAAGTCACTATTGAGAGCTTCATGAGACAATGGCCTCCAACTTTTAATGGATCATTTGATCCCTCGATCAACGAACAATGGATCAACTCCATTAAAAAGATCTTCTCTATTCTTAAATGTTCAGAACAAGAAAAGGTTCTTATGGATTCTTATCGTATGGAGGGTGAATCCGATCAATGGTGGAAATTGATCAAAAATATGAAGCATGAAGATAAGGTCGAGGAGTTGTAATGGAATGATTTATGGAAAATGTTTTTCAAAAAATATTTTCCTCACAACCTCCAACTTTAGATTGAAAGGGACTTTCTTTCCCTTAAGAAAAAAGATGAAGAATCCATTGGAGTGTGTGAGGAAAATTTCACAAGGCATGCATGATATGCCCCTGGATTTTTCGTTACCAGCGAATGCAAGGTTCACCACTTCTTTGGTGGGATGAAACCTAGAATGGGAATGCCCTGGCGATATATGACTTCGACAGCTATGTGGAAACTGGCTGATGTGTCCTCAAGGTCAAAATGGAGATCAACGAACTCAGGGGTATCATGGGGATAAGAAACGTAAGGTGGACTTCAATTATGGAGGTCCGATGGATAAATCCAATAGTGTTAAGAAGATCCATCACCCCACATGCCAATGGTGTGGAAAGAAGCACCCCGATAATTGCTTGAAGATGATGAGGAAATGCTTTAAGTGTGGATGAAAAGGAAACCTAGTTGTTAACTGCTGAGAAGAAAAACCCGCGGCTATGAATGAGGAGACGGACACTCCGTTCGACTCTCAACATGTTGTTCAATAATTCAACTATAATGAACCAGGTCATCTTTTGAATCAATACCCTAATCCAAGGGATTTCATAGGCAACCGATAACTTTGAAGGAAGAAAGGGAGAGATTTTTCCATTACTACTGCTAATGTGAACCCCGAAAATGAAGTGTCGATAGGTACACTATTTATTGATTCTGTAATAGAAAACATACTTTTTTATTCTAGTTCTACACATTATTTTATATCCCAAATGTTTAGTAGAACAATCCCAATACCACCTCAAATCATGGAAGTAAAGATGTCTGTATGTATGGAAAATGGGGAAATCATTGCATCCCATGAATATAACTCATCCCCTATTATAAATTATGGATTGAACTTCCCGAAAAACCTGGTCATACTCCATCTCATGTAATTTGATGCAATTCTTAGCATGTATTTAATTTCCTTATATAGATAAAAAAATGTCTTGAGAGGGAAATCACTCTACCCATTGAGAATCAACCCCCAATTATATTCAAATTAAAGGAGGAAAATGAATCATATTTACCACCATCATCTCAAGTGTGGATATTAATGCCCTATGAGCATGCATATATGGCTTATATGTTTGAGTCTAAAGAGGAAAGCATCCTTGAAAACATGATTATTATAAGGTAATTCACTAAAGTGTTTGCAGATGAATTTCCTAGTCTTCCTCTTAGAAGAGATGTTGAATTATCAATTGATATTATACTCGGGGCGTTTCCAAAATACAAGAGTCCATATATAATGGCTATTGTGGAACTTGAGGAGCTGAAGAAACAACTACTGGAGAATCTAGATAAAGGGTTTATACACCCAAGTTCCTCACCATGGGGTGCACCGGTTCTCTTAGTCAAGAAGTAGAATGGTTCAATGTGCCTTTGCATCGATTATCATGAGCTCAACAAAATCATGATAATGAAAAAGTACCATCTTCCATGAATTGATGACTTGTTCGATCAGCCATGTAGACCACAATACTTTTCCAAGGTGGATTTGCAGTCGGGATATTACCATGTAAGGGTGATGAAGGAGGACATCCATAAGACTGCTTTTTGTAAAAGTACGAGCACTGTGAATTCATAGTAATGGCTTCAGAACAAACTAATGCTCCATAAATGCTCATGGACTTGATGAATATAGTCTTTAGAGATTACCTAGAATATTTTTTGCAGTATTTATTGATGTTATTCTAATATAACCCAAAACCAAGTGGGATCACGTGGAGCATCTAAGAACTATACTAGAGACCTTGCGAAAGTAGAAGCGCTATAAAAAGTATTGAAAGTGTGAGTTCTAGTTGAAGGAGGCCTCATTCTTGGGTAATATCAACATAAGCAATGGGATGTCAGTAGATCCTCCAAGATAGATACATTTGAGGGATAGAAGAGGGCAACATCAATAACAGATATACTGAGCTTCTTTGGGTTAGCTGGATACTATTGATGATTTGTGAGAAATTTCTTAGGATTGTCCAACCCTATTACCAAGATAACTCGGAAGGGAGTAATGTTCTCTTGGAGTGATGAATGCGAAGAAAGATTCAAGGAGTTGAAAAGAAGGATTATCACTATGCTCGTTCTAACATTACCCACAATTGGAGGTATTTTTGTTGTACTTAGTGATGCTTCGAAGAAGTGCTTGGGTTTTGTGTTGATGGAGAATGAAAAAGTCATTCACTATGATTCAAGGCAATTGAAAGTTCATGAGAATAATTATCCCACACATGATCTGGAGCTGGCTACGGTGATCTTCACATTAAAAATCTAGCGGCATTACCTCTTTGGGGAGATGTGTGAAATATAAAAGGATCACAGAAGACTCAACTATGTATTCACACAGAAAGAGTTGAATATGTTCCCAAGAAGATGGTTAGAGCTGATCAAAGATTATGACTTCTCAATCCATTACCACCCTTGGAAAGCGAAGAAGGTGGTGGATGCTCTATGTAGAAAAGATCTAGTGATTATTCCATTAATGATAATTGAGATGGATCCAATATTATTAGATTTGATGAAGATGAGCATGATAATCATAAATAATGGAACATCACTAATAATTTCACAAATGATTGATGAACCATCTATTTTGGAATGGTTAAAGGATGCTCAAAGAAAGGATGTGGAAATTTTTAAAAGGGTGGAATCAATCAGAAATGGGGAATCCACTAATTTCTTGGTTGAAAAGGATAGAATTGTGATATTTTGGTCATGATTATGTCTACCTTATGATCAAGAGATACAGAAGGATCTTCTGAATGATGCACATTGCTCAACCTTCTCTATTCACCCTGGGAGCACAAAGATGTTATAAGATCTCTAAGAAAATATTTGGTGGCACAATATGAAAAGGGATATTGCTGAATATACATCAATGTTCCTTGTACGTCAGCAAGTGAAGGGTGTGAGGAAAAATTCTAAGGGAATGATGCAACCATGACCCATACCGTGGTCTTTGTCAATGGACATCCAAGGAAATCCAGAGGAAAAAATTCTATATGGATCATTGTGGATTGTCTTATGAAGAAAACTCACTTTGCCACATTTTGAGATGAATTATCATTGGATTTAATTGCACGGATTTACGTCAAAGAAGTGGTAAGGATGCAAGGAGTAGAACTATCTATTCTATCTGATCATGATCTGAGATTCACCTTGATGTTTTGGAAAACACTCCAACATGATCGGTGCACTGAACTGAACTTCAGTATGGCCTATCATCCTCAAATAGATGGCCAATCTAAGTAAACTATTCAAACACTAGAAGATATGTTAACATCATGTTCGGTAGACTTCAAATGAGGGTGGGACCAACATCTTCTACTGGTTTAATTCTACAACAATAACAGTTTCCACTCGAGCATCCGAATAAAACCATATGAAGACCTTTATGGGAAAAGGTGTAGAACACCAGTGTATTGGGATGAATTTGGTGAGCGTATGCTGCTAGGACTTGAAATGGTCAATGAAATGGTAGAGAAGGTGAAAACCATTCAGCAGCATATCAAGGCAGCCAAATGTCGACCGAAGAGTTGTAAAAATAACCATCAATGAGACCTTGAGTTCAATGTTGGAGAGATGGTATTTCTACACATATCTCTGTGGAAGAATTTCGTAAGGTTTGGAAAGAAATGGAAGTTAAGTCCTAGGTACATCTGCCCCTTATAGATTCTTAATCATGTTGGGGATGTGGCCTATCAACCAGCACTTACCCCTACCATGGAAAAAGTACAAGATTCCATTCATGTATCCCTCTTAAAAAAGTACATACCAGGCCCTTCACATGTACTCTTTTTAGAGTTAGTACTATTAGAGTGTGATCTTTCTTACGCGGAGGAACCCGTGAAGATCTATTATCGCAGGGAAGAAGTTCTACAAAATAAGACAATTCCCCTCATAATGGTGTTATGGAGAAACAATAAGTTTGAAGAAGTGACGTGGGAATCAGAGGAAGTGATGAAGATGAGTTACTTACATCTCTTTTAGTGTGGGAAAAGGAAATTGCAAGGGAGATATTTCTTAAGGGTGGAAGATTGTAATGACCCCAACTTTCATTAATGAAAATTCCTCTTGATATGATAAAATGTAAAATGGTTATATAAAGTACGCACTTATTTTGTTTTATGTTTTTGGATTTTAAAATATTGGAAAGAATTGTGACTGTTTTGAATATAGTCATTGAACAGTGAACACAAGATTAGTATAAATATAGGTCTTTAACAAATCCAATTTACTCAGACAAAGGAAGCGATATCCTCATCTAGTAGACATTCCCTTTCAAAGCCCATTTGTCGAAGCTCAGAAAAGAGGTGGTATCATTGGGCCTTGACCTTGACCAAGACCAAGATGGGCTTGAATACGTTAAGCTCAAGTGGAACCACCTATGGGAGAAGTGGAAGTTGATATCAATTACCACCCGAGCGATGTTATCTGAGCCACCCCAACAATCTGTCACAATCGCACAACTTACCCTTAGGTCTTAGGTGGTTTTTATAAGGGATTATGTAACAAGAACATAACACTATGAATATGGGGATTATTTTTGTATATAATAAGGAATATATATTCATTTTATTATTGTTACTTTGTATATAGTTTTTAAATCACACATAATATTTTTAGTTAATATTCAACTAAGGAATCTATTTTGGTAAATTAATGTATTTTTGAATTAAATTATATTTTAATATAATATTATTACTTAATTTCTTTTTATTATGTATAAATTATTTTATAATTTTTATGAATATAATTTTAATTTTTATTACTGTTTGAATGCTGTTTTTATCAAAACCCATGAATTTTCGACAAAAGTCATTTTTTATTTTAAAAGTGAAAATTCACATATTTATAAAATTATTTGGATAAAATTAATATTATTTTTGGAATTAGGATATCTAAATTATCTAATGGTGATTTTTTCATTATTTTCTTAGATAGTCAAATTTTTGGGTAAAAATTAAATACCATTTAAATATATAATGTGTTTTATGAAATCATAATGACCCAATAGTGATGTAATAAAATACAATAAACTATATTTTAGGAAAATATATGGTTTACCCTTAATATAATGTGATTTTAGTTTAGTTTTATTTATCATAAAATTCTTTAGTGGACCCTCCAAGACTTATAAAACATTTTATCTTTTTAAATTGATTTCCTTGAGAGTGCGGCTCACCTCCACATAAGCAACCCTATAATTTTAAGAATTTCATCCATTGGACTTATAAAATAATTTTTTCCACTCCCATTTGGGAAAACCCATGTGAAAAACCATGGGATGGTTTGTGGTTTGGATTAATTTAATATGTGGTGACCCAAACCTAAAAAATAAAGAATTCTATCACCTTTCCTATATAAACCCACCCAAGATCCCACTTTCTCTTCACTAAAATCCTATGATGTTCGTCCAAGAAATTCTATCCTCCCTTTAGAATCATCCCAAGCCACCCCAATCTCTCAATAATCCTCTCTCAATCCTCCCCCAAGAATTTGGGATCTCACATCCAAGTAAGGGATTCCTTCCATTCTAATTTTATCCAAGTTTCTTAATATTATTAATCCATTTTATTTTTAATTATAAATGTTAGGGTATGGTTTTAAACCTCTCCCATACTACCCTATTTATGTTTTAATTATGGTAGAACCCTTTCTCTCCCATTAATGTCTTCTATGTACACCCGTTACTATGCCAAAATTCCATAAGGAATTTCTCTCTCCTCATTTACATTCAAGAAATTATTTTGTATTATGAATCTAAGTTCCATTACATATGATTGGGCATGTTTCTATATGAACCCTTTCTGTCCATTTCATTTACATATTATGAGAAACCCCTTTAGATCTCATCAACCATTTTTTTGAATTCTTACATCACGACTTTACACTGCCAAAATTACACCAATTTTCCAAGACAATGTCATTGTGTAGTGAATACCATTACCATTTCTCAATCAAGGTTATTCGCCTATATTGACATTTATATATTGGTTATAAATCTTGATGTATTTTTTCTAGAATCCTTTATCGTGAAATAAATAATGATGGTTGATTCTATACTGTATGATCCATGTGGCACACTTATGCATGAAATGAAATGTTTAAGAAGGGTGCGCCCTGATAGGGATCCAATTAATTGGGTAAAGTATAGTATCATGATACTTCATGTGCTATTAGTTTTGATTCATGATAATTCAGATGAAACCTAGGTTTACTTGTGCTTCATGTGAAATGAAAGTTTACTCCTACTCCATGTGCAATGATCCTTTGCTCATGCTAATATCAGGTTAAATGTTGTTTCCACATCTCCATGTTATGATTATCATGCTTTATTATTCCTTTATGTTCATTTATCTCTAGTGATTCATTGATATTCCTATTGTCCAAAATGTATTGTATTCCTCATTTTATTCCTTGTTTATTCCTTTACTGGGCTTTATAGCTCACCCATTTCTTTTGTATGTCCTCAAGTTATCCAATGCAATGCTATGTATGATAAAAATATTGTGGTCCTATAAAGGAATTTTTCAATAAAGATATTGTATTTCATGTTTTAAGTTGTTAGGTAATGATTATATGTTCCAATAACACAAGACCTATCAATCTTCTATGTTGTATTAAGTGAAATTTCATGTAATAAATTTTGTTTTAGTGTGAAATAAAAGCAGGGTTGTGATATTCCGTTCTTAGTTATTTGTGCTTACTTACATCTTGTTCTTTGACTTGGGTTCATTGATATAATTTTTTGGAGATATATTCATGATTTTTGATGATAATAATTGCGAGATATGATTTTTAGATGAAAATGAACAAGATCTAATGAATGTTTTTGGAGTTCCACCCGGGTTGTTGAAGATATTGTGTAGTTATTCATTTTCAAATATGTTTGTGAGGTAGGTCGATTTACTATTTATTAATCATTTTAAAACTAGAAAGATTTATTTAAAAATAATTTATTTTATTTGTTTGAATTTTTATTTTTTTTAAATGCTTTTTAGAGACCCTAATAAATAAAAGTTTGTGGAATTGTAAAAATTGGTTGATTTTGATGGAAAAAGCACTTGGATTCATGATTTTAAAAAGACGATTTTAAATTTTTTTTCTGCTAATGCATATAAACTGGTTGGAAAAGGGTTTTCAATAAAATGTTGTTTTATTGAATTGGTTTTAATTTTTTTTTGGAATTATGTTTGTCATTAATGGTTAAATGTGAGTTGAATGGGATGTATAATGGTTGTGATGTTCCAAAATAAAAGGGATGAAGTATAGATGTTAATCTTAACCATAAATTCTAACACTAAGCATGTGTGTTTGTGTGGATGTGTTGAATAGAAGGGGTTATGTAAAAATGGGTATTGAGAAAAGGTTTTGAAGAATTGTTTTGTTTATTTACATGGAAACTATTTTGGTTGGGAACTTTTCTTGTTTGAAACTTCATGAATTTGACATAAATAATTAAAAAAATTTATAGTGTTTTATAAAAATAATTTTATATTAATTTTTAACATGTTATATCCTTAGTGATTCATTATGATTCTTTGTAATGGATAGTGGAGTGGGATCTTGGACCATGTTGGGAGTTTTCATCTTATGTCTGTGGGATCTTTCATATTGTTAGTCTTGTATCCCACTTTATTCTATGATATTGGATTTAGATTTTTAGATGTACTATTATATGGTCTATTGTTGGTTGGTATTACTTTGGGTTGTATTAAAAAATTCTCATGCATCATATAGTGTTTTTAGTTGCTGTATGCTTAGTTTGGTTATTTTATCTTCAAAGGGAAATTTATCCCCCAACAATTTATGATTCCCATGGAATTTATTTCCATCATTTAGTGTCTTGGGGATGTCACTTAAAGACTAGTAATGTTCTTATACATTCTCAAGAAAATGAGGGGTCTTTGATTATTACAAATGGAATGAGTCATGGATGGTCCACCATTCATTTTGCGACAAATGGTATTAGTTCATTGGTCCAGGAGTTAGAAAATCATTCTTGATTTTTTGTAGAGTTGGTATAATACTAACGATTAGTATCATAAAAAATGAAAATCAGAGATTAAAGAGGTGTAGATAACTTATTTTTGTCAAACCTCTGGTTACCAGGGATTTGGGTACACAAGTTTGTTGAGACACTTATTAGAGTTGTAACCTCATTATCAAGGGTTTATCTAATGAGAGGATAATGGCATTAATTTTAGAAAATAATAACCCCTATGGGTGAATATTTTATTTTGAGTAATGATTTATGATTTTGAAAAAATATTTTATTTTTAAAAAGTGATAAAATCATTTTCAATTGTGTTATTTTTAAGAGGCATAGTCGTGTTATTTTAAAAACGGTTTGATTTTCAAAAGCATGGTGGAGTTTTAAATAATGGTTTAAATGTGGAATGAGGTTGAATTTTTTAACTCATTTTTATGACATGTATAATGTGGTAAATTGGAAATTGATAATACTTCAGTTTTAAGAGAGTGAGAAGAAATGGAATTTTCTTGTGGTTATTTCAAATTGAAACTATTAGGCTTCATATAAAAAAACAAGAAGAAGATGATGAGAATGTGGTTGCACCAAATCCACATGAGAACAAACACCTGGTTCAGATTGTTTTCTAATATTTTGAAGTTGTGAATAGAGGGAACCAAAGGGATGGATCAAGGAAATTGGATCATTCTCTTATGTTCTAGAAGAAGAATCCACCCATATTTTGGGGTGATTTTGAACAACATAAAGAAGTGGCATGGAGGAATTGGATGAATCAAATATTCAATTTCTTGGGGATGCCGGTTGAGCTAAAATTAATGTTGGAATCATACATATTAGAAGATCATGTATTCTTGTGGTCGGATTTATCAGTTTAATAAACATCATACCATGTAATTGGATGTGAGAATTTTTTAAAAAAATTCAAAAAAAATTCAATCCTCACACATTCAGGATTGCTAGAATGACTGAATTTTTTACCTTGAAGGAGAATCTATCAATGATAGATTATACAGGTAAATTTAGGACTTTTTTCACCTGATGTTACTAAAAGTGTATTCTTGAGGGCATGTATTTTTGAATTGCATATAAGGATGGTAAATCTATCAAATATTTCCATGATTTTTACAGTGGATTATTTAGAGACGGCTAATGCCGTGATATTTGAAGAAAAGATATCCCATGAACTATGGTTAGAGGAAGAATTTTTATATCTATAGGATATGGTGGGGACTCTATTTTTGGGAATAAGAGGAAGAGGAAAACCAATTTCCAAGGTAGTGGTCTGAATGAATATCAGATGATAGGATCAGTGAATATTCCTCAAAAACCCTAGAGTAATCTTGGATTTTTTCAATATGGTTTTCTAGATCACATAAAGACAGAATATCCATAACCACCTTGATAATTTCATAAATGACACAATATAGATAATATTTAGAAATATTTTTATAGTTTTCCTTTGTCGGGTGCTAGGGACACATATCATGTTTCAAATATGTCATTTTATTAGATGATATGAGGAGAAAAGAACACTTCTCATCAATATAAGGGTGTTATTCGTTGAGTACCATGAATCCTCAATAAGGTTAATCTCAACAACGTAAAAAATACCAAAGCGTGGAAAGTAAGAAATATTATGGAGTTGATAAAGTTAGTGTGGATGATGAATATAGATCATGTACAGTGATAAGTATGTTTCTTTTTTATTATACCATTATGCATGATTTTTTTTGATATAGGTGAATTCAATTCATTTATTGCATCTCATAAAATTGATAATTTGGGTTTTCTAGTTGATATAATAACTTTTTTTGAAACCTCAATCTCCTCTTGGTCAAAGAAAATGTTAGGAATTTATTTTATAATAATGTTCTATAACATTTGATGGAGTGATATTGATATGGGATTTCTCTATGCCTGAGATGGATATCTATGACATAATCCTGGGAATGTATTGGTTTATAATTGTCAAGGAAAACATTGATCGTTATAATCTAAGGGTTATTTTGTGACAGATAATGGTGTCAAGAAACTCTTTACAAGAAAATGGAAATAAATTACAGCGTAATAGGATTATTGGAATAAGAAGTTATAATAATGTCATACCATTTTTTTAGTGTTGACCATGAAATCAATGGATCAGATCCAGGATAGTAGATTTTAATGAATTTGTAATTAGTTTCAAGAAGTTTACTAAGGATTTTTCAGGGTTTCCACCCATATGATAAGTGGATTTTACAATTGATCTTTTACTAAGGACCAGTACTATCCCACTTCCATCTTATTAAATAAAACCAAAAGAATTATGGGAATTGAAATTTCAGTTGGAAGAGTTTTAATGAAAATGGTTCATTTTTTCAGGTACATCAATATGGGTTGCACCTATCTTGTTTGAGAAAAATATGTATGGAGCATTAAGGATTTGTCTAGATTACCATTTTATTAACCAATTAATGATAAAGATTTGATATCCACTTTTACTGATCGGTGATTTATTCAATCAATAAAGGGAGGATCAATAGTTCTCTAGGATTTTCTTATGATAAAAAATTGGGTACAATGGATACTTTTCCTTATCCATGTACTCTCTAAAATAGGTTTCTCTATGAATCCAAAAAATTAAAGCTGATATCTCTTGGGAACTGCCAAATAATTTCTTGGATACACACTTTTCCATGTATAAATATGTTGTTACTAACATTTTTTTCATTATATTTTATGACTATATTGACCTATGACATATTTTACAAGGAAAGGTGTTTCATTTCAATGAAATAATAAATTTCATAAGTCTTTTCATGAGATTATATTTATCCTTACATCATCACCAATATTGATATTTCCAAAATTATGACCTGGGTATGTGGTGTATTGTGATGCTTTAGGATCTAGGTTGGGATGTGTTATAATGTAAAGAGATCATGTTGTTTCTTATGTATCATGAAAAATACATTTTCATGATAATAACTACCCAACACATGATTTGATGTTACCTAATGTAGTCCATGATTTGAATAATTTCCATCATTACAAATTTGGTGAGAAATTTATAGTGTTTAAAAATCATTAGAGATTCAAAAACTATTTCACATAAAGTCATTTGAATCTAATACAAATAAGATGGAAGGATTATCTCAAAATGTTCAAATTGTACATGATGTGTACACCAGTTAATGGAAATGTAGTGGAAGATGAATTAAAAAGTAATTCAAATGGTCGGTTAGAAAAAGAGGCTTTATATTATTGGTAGTTGATGTCATAGATAGCTGACAGGCACATGGAATGTGAAGATCAGGATAATGCTGTAGTTTTCTTTCCATTTTTTATGGTTGCTGATTTGGTGAATTTAGTAAAAGAGGCACAAAAATATGATTTAGAATGTGTTATTATGGTGTCAAAACTCAATGGTGGGGTACCATTGAAGGATGGAGTCTAGTTGGAAGTTTATTTAGGTGGTTTTGAGATTTTATGGTAATACCATTGTCTTTTCAAGAATAATGTATTCATGATTACAATCATTCGAGATAGGTTATTTGTCTAGGAATAGAGAATATTCATAAGGAATTTAAGGAACAATTTAGGGAGTGTGGAATGGAAATAAAAGTGGTTGAGTTTGTTATAATATGCCTCCTCTATCAATATGTTAAGGAAGAGAATTATCCACCAGTGGTTATGTTGTAGTCTTTCCATATTCCTGTTTAAAAATGGGAGCATATAGACATGAATTTCGTGATTTGTATACCAATGATCGTTTATAAAAAATGTGCCTTATGAGTGATAGTGAATTGGCTCAAAAATTCACCCCCATTTAATTTTCATATGAAAATATCATATTATAGATTACCTGTCCAAAATTTATATATGAGAAGTAGTAAATAGTCTTGGTGTACTAATTTAGATTATACCAGACTGAGATCCAAGGTTTACATCTCATTTATGGAAATCCTTATAGAGATCCCTTGGGACTCCATTTAATATGAGAATATCATATCATCCCTAGAATTATGGGAAATCTGAAAGTTTGATAAATAATATTAAAGACTTGTTGTATACATATGCTATGGATTTCGGTGGATCATGGGGGGATAACATACCATTAGTGGAGTTCTCACACTACAACTTTAATTTGGTCTTGATAAATTTGGATGTTTTTAGCATTGAATGAGTGTCCTTTTAGTTCTCCACTTTTCTCACTGTAATCATGTCAGACTTAATTGGTTGGCCTGAGCCCTTTCTAAGAGAGAATATAGAATATTTAGTTGATTAGGAAATGAATGAAGATGACTCTAATTCATCATAAACCGTATTTGGATTGTCATCGATGACCATTGGCATCCGAGGTTAGATATCATGTGTTTTGATAATATATACAAGGATTTGGAATCATTGTTTTTTGAAACATGGAATGTTATATCCCCAATAAAGAGGCCCTTTTATGAAACATGAATGGTTTGTTGACAAGGCATATCAGTTGGCTTCTCCTTCATTGTTAAATTCAATGAATAATGTGCTGTATGTATCAATGTTGAAGAAGTATCTCCCTAACCCCGAACATGTGATTCGATGGGATAATGTTGACCTAGATCCAGATGCTTCATTGGTTCCTGTACTAGTGTAGATTTTTGATTTTCAAGAGAAACTATTGAATTGGAAAAACATTGGTCTAGTGAAAGTTTTTTGGTAACATGTCAAAGTTAGGATTTTACTTTAGAAGGGGAAAGTAATATTATTGTGTAATGGACCAAACTCTTTTTGGAAAATTGTTAATTTTTACTTCCCTAGGATGGAAATTCCAATGTTGAGGAGAATTTATCACACCATTTTCAAGAAAATAAGACTTTATATTCATATTTTAACTATATAATTTAATTTTGTTATGTTTGGAAAAGTTTGGAGGAGTTTTAGAATGTGTTTAGGGTATGTTTGAGGTTTGGGGTGTGAGAACAGTAAGAATAAACCATTCAACACCTCGGATAAACCATGAAAAGGGAAATAAGTGTCACTTGGTTGGTGCAAAATTTGAAAAAATAGTACATCCACCCTGGTGAAATAATGAGAAGTGTAATTGTGGGGCTGAGCATGGTTGAAACACAATTTTTATAACCATGCGATCCAACTGTACGTGGGAGTGGTGTAAGGAAGTATCACCCAAATGGTTGGCACACAATTTTCCAAAACATGTAGCCTAACTGTGCGGTGTACATGTGGTCATCCTTAAATTTTGGATCTATTCTAATTTAGATCCTTAAACTCATTTTTTCCCTTAGTTTTACCCTATACCATTTTCCTCTCATACCAAAGCCTGTGGAGACACTTCTTATTGATCCATTAGTAATCCATTGGTGATTCATCGGGTGTAGGAGGCCAATATTCCTTGTTAAATCTCTATTTATGGTTGTTTTTTTCTTAGTTTCATCTTATTACCCCTCTTGTATTCATTGATCTCATCCATTAGTGATATATTCAGGATGTGTGGTGATATGCAAGGCGGGAAATGTTTGTTTGGATGATAGGGAACAAATCTAATGTGTGTTTTTGGAGTTTCAACTAGGTTTGTTTAATATTTTATACGATTATTAATTTTCTCATATGTTTTTGAGGTACGTGGCTTCACTCCAAAATAATATTACCAGAAATATAATGGTTTATTTCATATTGATTCAATTGACTTGTTTGAATTTGGAAATTATTTTGAAAATATTTTTAGAAACCCTCTTTAGTGATAGTTTTTGTAATTTTGGAAATTGGTTGATTTTGGTGGAAATTGAAATTTGTTTCATGATTTTAAAAGAATGATTTCAAAGTTTATTTTAGTATTTAATTCATGGAAATTTGTTGGAAAAGTGTTTTAAAAAATATATTTTTTATTTAAGTGGGTTGATGCAATTGGTTACCATGCTTTTGGACATTAATGGTTGGGTGTGAGTCGAACAAGATGTACAATGGTTGGGAACTATCACTAATAAAGGGATAGAGTATGGAAGTGAAGTTACACCATAAAATGTAAGACAAATATTGAGTGTGTTTGAGTGGTTGTGAGGAATTTAATAGTTTAGGTCAAAATGGTATATGCGAATTGGTTTTAAAGAATTATTCTGTTGCTTTCCATGGAATCTATTTTGGTAGGGAAACTATTTTGATTGAAAGACTATTTTGGTGTGAAATTGGTTGGATTTGATATAAAATATTTAAATTTTTTAATTTTTTTATATAACATATTTTATATAATTTTTTCAAAATTTTCTATGCTAGTGTTATGAGTAGGGTAGTCATTTTTGAAAAACCTACTGAGTTTTATACTCACCCCCTACCTGTTAACTTTTTTGCTTTATAGTTACTCTATATTGGGACACATGTAATATAAACATATCTCATTTCATTAGTGATTAATTATGATAATTTTTCATGTGTTTTGGGGTTGGATCATGGAGCATGTATGTAGTAGTGCAATTTATGTTTGTTGAGTCTTCATGCTTGTTAGTTTTTATTCCTCTTTATACTATGATATTAGATTTTATTTCTATATTTTACTATGGTATGGTATGTTGTGGGTTGGTATTAATTTTTTTGTATTACATTGTTCTCATGCATGATATGATGGTTTTTTTGGTATTCTTGGTTTGGGTGTATTATCTTCAATGGGAATGTTATACCCAAACTGCTTGTGAAGCCCTTGACATTTATTTCATTCCAATTGTGTTTGGGGATTTCGCCTAAGTCCAAGTAACATATTTTATCTTTCTCAATCTAGTTAGGAGATGAGTTATATTACACATACTCTTGAAATTTTATATGAAATCATATTTTTGGGTGTGGCATCTTGAATTTCATCTTAGTTTTAAATATTAGCTCCATGACATAGGGTTGGAAACTATAACATTTCTCGAACCCAAACCCGCACGCCACCTTCTTCAGTGTTCTTGTAGCATGAACCCTATGGCATGGGTGTAGGGGTTTTACAATATTAGTATTCTCAAGGACCTTTAAAATCATAAATACAGTATAGACAAAGGTGTTTCATGTTTGAACTCATCTTGTAAGTCATGACATCATTACATATAGCATAGTGAGTCTCATTTCCTTTCATCATTCATCAGAATGCTTAAAGCCAAGGCACATATTAAACCATGATTATCTAGGTGTTTTATTGGGAATTTAATTATCACAAACTCCCTATTCACCAAAGTTTATTTCAATGTGATATAGCCTTCTTCATTTCATGCCCAACTTCTTCTTTCCTCCATGCATTGTAAAAACTACAATACTGTATGAAACACCACATTTTTAAATTTTTAGTGAATATTTATTGATCCATGATGACTACCATGATATTTAAACTATTTTTATATCCATTTTCTCCAAAAATATATATTTTATTACCATTTTAATTATAATAATTATGTTCTTAAGTTTTTTTCATCCTCTACTAGAATATAAGGCTGCTTCAACATCAAAATAGTCATAATAATGTGTGTTCGAGTTTGAATTACAGTTTTATGTTATTATGATTCAAATTTTTTCCTTCAATGTATTGATTCACTTCTTTCTTATTGGTGTTTATGGTGTTTTCTGGACATATATAGTGGTAGTTAGTTCATGCAATGAATGAGGGGGGTGGTGTTTGTATGAGGAAGATGACAAGTAAAATTATCTAGGATGATTTCATATTTGATAAATAAATATTACCCATTTGTAATATATCCCATGTTGGATTTCCTAATATAAATAATTCAATTAACCAATAGGGATTATACATCCCCACATTATAATCCTACTATAGGGTTGGGTTCTAGGTACACCATAAACACCTCACACAGAATCATGCTAACCCACTTTGGCCTAATGGACCTTGGGAAACCATATGCTCAATCCAAAACATGTTTTTATTCCTCCTTATAAACAGTTTGGTTGAAACTTATCTCCCAGGATCTGGTGTAGCTATATGAAATATACTATTTCCCCTCATTATAAAAAACTTCTTTTCTAGATATCACGAAACATCACATTTTTGTTTCCTTAGTAAAAATAATTCTAAAAATGTATATTTCTTTTTTTTTATAATAATGATATTTTATAATTCGAGTAACCATAATTAATGTCTAACATTTAATATTTTGGTATAACTATTTTAAAATCAATAAAATTTTAATGTTTTAGTTAGAAATTTTCACACATAAAAATAAGGGCATCAAGTATCCCAACACTTAAAAAATTTCTCATCCTTGATAAAAATATCAACATTTATTTAAATACAAGAAATGTGATTACTAATATTCAAATCACAAATCAATAAAGTCAAACCATTATCAATGGAAAAAATTCAAATCCCATATAAAATACTAATTTAACTACACAATTTATATAGTAATAAATAAACCCATATATTTTTGCATTATCCCACTGGGAAGTTGATTTTTCATATCCTTTCATCCATTATCATAATTTATTTTTATTAAGAATTATACTTTTTGATGATCCTCACTAATATTTTTCTCTCTCATCACTCAATGTAAAAAAGCAGACTTATTCTCATACCATGAGTATATGAACCTCCTATAAGATGTAAGTCGACAAAAAATCATCATATAGAAAAGGAAACGATCGAAAATATTCATGAGGACTTAGTATTAAAGATTAAATGAATATCGGGTTTCAAGTTTGTAGGTATTATTGTAAAAATATTTAATGGATCAAAAATTTAGATAAACAATTTAAGTACATTTCATGATAACCAAAAGTAAATTATATTGAATTTATCCTCTCTAAAAAATGATAAAACCCACTTCGAATCTCAAAAATCAAAGAAATCCATGATACAATAAAATCTCAATGATATAACACACCCTATTGAATGTGTTTTTATTTTTATTTTTTAAATATTTGGGCTCAAGACAAGTATCTCATCCACTACCCAACCCTGAATGATAAAAATAATTGGTCATGTAAATGGTTTTTTTGACCCTCTAAAGAACTAGCCCATTATTTTTTTTAATTTTTTTTATTTTAAAAGGGTTTCAAAAACAGTGTATAGTTAATGATAACATGGATCCGTTCCTCAAAATATAAATGAGATTTCCCAAACACAGTTTTCAAAATATATAAAATCCTCTTCCACTATATAAAATATTTCTACCTCACTTAAACTCTTAAATATCATTTAGAAATGGAATAGTAAGGCAGAAAGAGATATAATATGAATTTAAGGCATCTCTTCCATAACAATGTCATTCTGGGTTTCTAGGGGGTAAATAATTATTCAATGTAATGGTAGGACTCATGGATAAATTTGAAATTATAAAATTCCTCAATCATATTAAATATAAATTTTTTAACTTTGATATAATTCAATTCTTGCTCTATTTGGTATTATGTACCAAGATTTCTCAAACAATACCCCCATGTTAAAAATAATAAATTTAGTTATATAATTATATTATGAATTATAAATATATATATTTGTAGAAAATTGTGTATGGAGTGAAAAAAAATAAAAAAAATTAAGCCATATAAATTATATAGATTAAACGTATGAAAATGTTTGTGAACTCACATTTACATGAATTAATTAATTCCTTAAATAATGATACATTAAACTAATATCCTATGGTTCAATCTAATAATTTAATTACTCATTTTATTCCTTTAAACTTATCAATATTGAAATATAAAACGTGGAATCATGGGATTCCTAAGAAAATCATATCTCATAGATATCAAATGATAGAAAGAAAATCCATGTCTAGACTTGCAATTTTTTGTTTAGTATCAAAATAATACCTTTTAAATAAATATAGGGAGTTAACTATAAAGATTCAAAAAGTAAACTCTATTTTTAGTGAATTTATTATTCTTATTTCTATATTTTTCTATTGCATTCCTCTTCTTGTACCTCTATGGTTCGGCAGAAGGAAACATATCGAAGATAGTGTATTAAATATATAATTATTTATGAAAAAGATGATTTTATTGGACCAAAAGTAGAGGTATGAATGTATATTAATTTATAAATATAAAATTAAATAAAAAATAAAAAATAAAAAATAATTAATTAAATAAAATAAAGTTAGGTTTCCTCTTGAAAGTGATTTTCCTATGGATATTAACATTGTCCTTTTACCATTGTTATTTTATTGGATAATGATATAATGTTACCTATTAAAATTAAAAAACTGAATTGAAATGCTTCCCACCCAAGGTAAATTATCTCCATTTTCAATTATCTATTATATCTTCAACTTATGGTGGGATTCATATTGAGGACAAATTTATAGAAAACAAAAAGAAATCAAAATTTTTTCATATTTTAAATCTCTCCTCATCCACCACTACTTCTTTTTTTTTCTTATTGAAATGTTGTAGTGTTATCTATTTCCCAATACCAGCACCTCATTATTATAATAATCCAAAACCATGATTATAATTTCAGTAAAAAATTTGATGGTTTTTATTAGTAAATGTTTTTCTAGATAGGCATGTAAAATGGATACCTCTAAAACATACCATGATGCCCTACCATATGTGTAATGTACTTACTACGTGAACAGATTGAACTTATCATGAAATTCAAGTGACTGCATGGAACCTACCACACGTTTTTCTCCAACTGACTATACAACAAAACTACCTATTGTGCATCAGATGATCAAATACCATAAAATTTATCAACTGAAGATGCGTTGATTATGAACCTATATTGAATTTAATAACCTAAAAATATTAAGAATCAACTTACCACATGAACTAATAACTTTCCATGGGATATTTAAGACAATCTTCTCTTATAATGACCTGGTGAATCTGTATTTATAGTAACCATAAGGAAAATTACCTAGCACATAAATAATTAGACCAACTGTGAGTAAAAAATAAGTGTCCTAGAATAGTATTGAAGATAGAACATTAATTCATGAACCTTATACATTAAAAAATGAACTGACTGTTTGAAGGAATGAAGTTACCACATAGAGTGTTTATACCAAATGATCATACTACTAGACCATTATCTTATAAAACCATGTCTCAAGTGAATAAAACTGACCTTTAACTAAAGTATCCTTGTTAAATATTTCTTCACACACTATTAACTTTTGATTTTTTTACTTAAAATGAACACTATGAAGAAAACAAATGTTAAATATAACATTCCAAGTAATGTTTTGTTTTGTTTTAAAATATATTATATATTTTATTTGAATAGAATAAAACTAGAAATTAATGAAAATAAATAAATATAGGGTTTAGTATTAAGTCAATAAATAATCACCTATACTTACAAATCAACAACTTATAATTAGTTTATTATTAAAATAAGTCGATCCACAACCTAGATCAGGTTTTATAGAAAACATTACTATGATAGTATAGGATAATATATTGTTCCATATTTTTACATGGTAGAAAAATATTATATCTAACACCTAAACTCTTCCATGTTTATACAAGGGTGTAAAAATGAAAACAGTTGAAATAGAGTGTCAACCACTCTCTATTTTAAAAAAATATTCTAAGTTTATAAATAAACTGAGTAACAAAAAACATATATTGAATGAATATCAAAATCCAAAGGAGAACATGATGAGAGATGTGAAAATACATGAAGATCAAACTTATCATACATGTTTGTTCAAATGTATTTGAATTTATCCTAGAAAAGATGAAACCATGTATGTATATGATTTCAATAGAAATAGTTCATTGTAAACTTTTCTAAACAGGACCTCTGAGTAGAAAAGGGTAGGCATATTTTCTTATGTTGTTATCTGTATATTCCAAAACACCAACATACGATTGATTCTCATTATTTAAATTAAATTCAATCAATATTATCCATCCGAGAATAATCATTGATTTCTTAATTACACAAATGGTTTATTCAATGCTTCAAAAAATAGCCATTGTAGATTTGAAAATACTCCACAACTATGTTATACATGGTAGGTTATCTTCACCAAATTCATTGTTACTTGAGATCACGATCAATTGTCATTATTATTTTACCCAAAACTATCAATTTACCCTTTATTACTTTATAAGTTCTGTCAATTTCTTCATGTTTTATGTTCATGAATTTATTAGGTAGCTTCATTACATTACATGATCACTACTTTTGGACTCATGGTATGTAGAATTATCCGTATATTAGGTATTTTTTCTTATATTTAATTGAAATATAGATAGGCATGGTCATTATAATACTTAAATAAAATTTCCTTACCAATAATTGGGTAGGTTGTTTTTTATCATGTAGTTATCTGATTCATAAAATATATAATCTTCTCGAAGGCATGATAGGTTCATGTTCAATGTAAGGCTAGTTGATGACTTGGAGATAATTTTCTCATACGAAGCATGGTAGGTAGTTTGGTCTTACGGTTAATTGGAGTACAAGTTGCGAGATGTTCCACATGTTTAGTTGACCTTCACTCTTAGTTAAAACTCTTTACAAGGTAATTACGTTACACCTATAGAAGGTTTTTATAGTATGTTTTAGACTAATCCATTATTGAAGGTTTGAATAAAAAACCATTAAATAATAGAAAAAATGAAATTGATTAATTATATTATAATCTTGATTTATGATAATTAAAATAATTTGGTTCTAGTCTATGAAAAAAATTCCCCCATTTTTTGATGATAAAAAATAAAAACATTTTAAAATGAAATGAATTAAATAAAAAAAATATTGATACAAAATTAAAAAAATGATGAATCAATTGTTTTAAAATATTATAATATTTTCAATGAATTAAATTAATTTATGTTAGAAACTTAAACCCCATTTTATGACTATCAAAAAGTGAATTAGTTATAATAAAAAATATGATGAAAACCAAATAATAATAATAGAGGTATTTCATTAAAATTTAAAAAGTGATTAAAAACAATTCATTCACTATCAAGAATTCTACTCTGAATCTGAATATTGTACATAATGCACATATAAATGAATGATACTAACATTTCCTTTATAAGTATAAGTGGGAAAGGAAAAGGAATTCTGAGGTGTAGAGGTGGATATAAGTCACCAATATCTATACACATAGACATTAGAATAATGTGTTGGATGAATTCCCTAAGAGTTAAGTGGAATAGATTGATAGTAGAGGGGGTTCTGGTTGGAGAAATAGATATAGGGATATATTGGGGGTAGAAAAACAAAATGAACAAGGTATAGTAAAGGTTCCATCGATATTGTAAAATCACTTACTACCTAAGACCCATGATTCAAATAATGAAGAAAATATTTTATAGCATTCATGAATACTTCCAGAACTAGAGTCATAACCTTTTGTTTCTCATATTATGATGTAAAATTCTAATCAAATGTGGAATTTTTTAAATCAAAGAAAATAATTTTAAATAAACCCTTATATAATGAATGTTTAATACTTTTTAAGATAGTAATCAATAGCCTTAATTACTATTTCCCAATATTTCATAGATTTCCTGGAATATTCCCTTACCAGTGCAAAGATTTTAGAATCATGTGTTTATAAACTATCAAACACACCTTCTTTGGTTTTCCTGAAGTCATAAAAAACAACCATCAACTCACCCCTTATGATTTGTATTATCTCATATTCACTAAAATATGGTATAATAGGAGGTAAAGGATGAGGAATTTGAATAATACTAGGAGTAGCCTGGAAAACTAAATTCATGAATCTATGATCTAACTAAAAAAACATATTAGATAGATCCTTTATCAATGAAACTATTTAATCAATCAAATACTCAAATTCTTTTCCACTACCATGCCTTAATCTTGTTTTTATTGCTTCGCAATGTTTCTTACATGATCAAAATGATCTCATATTGTCGATATTCACCCATTCTAATAGATATATGTATATGATTGTTTTCAATTAAAGCACCCATGCCTCCTGGACAATAGAGGGACGATCCAGTGTTGTTCACTAAGAAGTTGGATGGTAGATTGATGTTTTGTATTGACTACCAGAGGTTGAATTATGTAACTATTAAGAACCTTTACCCTCTTCCAAGTATATATGATTTTATTAACTAGTTTAGAGGGTATATTTTTCTATTTATGATCTAATTTTGGTTGGAATATCAACAATTGGGGGTAAAGGTGAGAGATATCTTGAATATTTTCTTAGGATGCAAGTATGGGTACTTTATGATTGTAGTCATGTTGCATAGTGTCATCATTGAACAACCTATGTTTATGGGAATCTGGAAATATGTGTTCCATAAATTCATGTACTGGTTTATAGTCATGTTCATTAACAACATATTGATCTACTTGATGTTTAAGTAATATCATCATGATTATATCAGAGTTAACTTGATGGTTCAATGACACTAGCAACTCTATGAAAAATTTTCAACGTGTAAGTTTTTCACATTATAGGTGAATTTACTCAAACATGTGGTTTCTCATTAGGGTGTGTATGTGGTCTCATCAAAGGAGAAAGCAGTTGTTTCATGGGAATAACCAAATAACATGGAAGAGATTTAATGTTTCCATGGTATCATAGGCTATTATCATAGGATTGTGCCAAATTTCTCTGATGTTAAATCCCTATTGATATAATTTTATAGGAAGGACTTGAATTTTTTTGGGAGTGATGATTTCCAGGAAGCACTGAAGGGGGAGTTGTATAGTTCTATAGAGCTTCAGTTACATGAGGTGGGTGTTATGTTTGAGTTGTTTTGTGACACTTCATGTCTAGGCATGTGATTTGAATTGGTGAAGCAGAAGGAAGTAATATTTTTTACATCAAGAAAGTCTCTTTCTCTTGAGTATAACTATGCCACCCATGATATGTACATAGTAATGAATGTGTTTATGCTTAATTTGTGGCGACATTACCTCATCGAGGAGAACTTTTTGGAATTCATCGATCACATGAGTTTGTGTTATATATTTTTTATCATGTCAAAAAAATTTGGAAGAGGAGATGGAAGGATTTATTTAATGTTTATGATATTTAAATCTCCTCTACCTTAGGAAAATGGAATATTGCGGATAATGATTTTAAAATGGTATCATGGAAGGATGTTTCTGAAGATTCCAAGGATTTTTGGAAGAGGATGGAGGATTTAGAATCCTTTAGTTTGAATGAAATAGTGGTTGATGATATAGGATATTTGTTTTATATTATGGAGAAATATTATATGATACGGAAGGTGGAAGAGTCTCTATAGAGAGACTCAGAGGAAGAGGTGATGTGTGATCAAGTTATCCACAGTGATGCTCTAAAGGAATGGTTGGAGGATGGATGAAAAAAGATGTTGCTTCATTGTTTATTTTTTGATATATCAGTGATGTGTGAAAAATAACTTCATTAGTTTCACACTCATGATTGGCGGTACACATAGGAGTATCCAAGATGTGACATGGTTTGAGGATCAATTTTGGTGGATTGGCATGAAATATGTATTGGTAGAGTTTGTGGTGAAATGCTTGTTTTAACGGCAGGTAAAGGGAAAGATCAATGTTTCTACTAGTTTGTCAGATCCATTGAATATTATTGAGTGATAAGGGGATGAAATCTCAATGGATTTCATCATAGGGTTTCCAAGAGATCAGGGATGTTATGATTTTATCTGGGTGATCATGGATCAGTTGTGGAAATCAGCCCACTTCTTAGTGATTATGGAGTTGGGCATAGTTGATTATTTGTATTAGAGGTATGTAGATGAGGTATTGTTGTTCAATGTAGTTACAAGTAAAATTTTCTCAAATAAGGACATTTATTTTACTTCATGAATATGGAGGGGATTAGAAAATTCTTTTGGAACTCAGTTACACCCCATCACTACATTCCACCCTTAGATAGATGAGCAGTTAGAAAAGACTATCCAGAAGTCAGTGGTTATATTTTATGCATAAATCATGTACATTGGATTATATTTTATATTAAACCTACCATTAGTTGATATTTCATTAATAAATAGCTATCACTCTTCCATTGGAATGGCTCTATTTGAGGCATCATACGTGTGACCATGCCATTCTCTGTTTTTCTAGATAGAGTTTGGTGGGAATATTTTCTTGATATTAATATGGTTCCATGAACAACAAAGAAATATCAATTGGTTAGAGTGAAATTGAAGTCCACACAAGACCAGAAGAAGTCTTATGCCAATTTTAGGAGGATCCACATGGAGTTCAAGGTTGGAAGGCCATGTTTTCTTGATAGTTTCACCAAGATACAAGACGTGAATTTTGGGTAGGTGGAGTAATATTTCACTATGTTATATTGTAAAATTTGAGGTACCAGGGTGAGTTAGTGACATGGAATATTATTTTTCATTCCCACTATGACTAAAGAGGATCAAATACTTCATCCACATCTCACTTTTTTGTCAGCATACTCCAGATGACTCCCATGTCATTGAATCAGGAGATCGAGATATCTATAAAGACATGATGTTCATTTTGTGTCCAATAGAGATCTTGGATCACCAAGATAATCCACTAAAAGGATAAACCATTTCATTGGTTCATGTATTGTGAAGGAATGGTGGCATGGAGGTGGGTACATTGTAGTGAAATACATAGACGTGTTCTCAGTACCCATAGATATTTTGAATTATTATTCTTTGTTTGGTTTTGTCAAATGATGTGATGTCTGGATCTTTTTGTGTTGTGAGATGTAATGCTTTTCATGATGTTGTGAAGTGTGATTTGTAATATTATTCCTACATATGAAAAGGGTATGTCCTAATGCATAATCAAGGAAGATTATAAAATAATGATACTAAACCCATGTGGTTGAGTTAATGTTACCTAGAGTAAATAATATCTCAACATGGAGAATGGAATTTCAGAATACGTGTGTTTGAGGTGGTGCGGTTTTTTGGTTGTGATAGATGGTTGTGGTGGTGTAGCTGTGTGGTGATGAATTTTTTGAGATTTTTTATCGGCTTTGTTTTGTTTGTTCGGATGGTTGTAGAAATTGTAGTATGATTAGATCCTTGAGATGTATCTCCTGGGGTGGTTGGTCAAAACCATATCTGGTTGGGATTTATTTTTGATTATTTAGAGATAAAATCATTGGATAGGAGTTTTATGTAATGGTTGGTTCCTTTTTAGCATCTTACTTTCTAGTTTATTTGTTTTGAGGGGTTTAGGGGAGGTTCCAGGAGTTTTTAGTGTAGTATGGAGCTTCTTTAGAGAAACAGAAGAAAGTTCACATCATGTATTTTTTGAACGATGTGTAAAGGTGATATAAAGATTGGGTTTTTGGTTAATAAAAATCTTGTATATGGGATGAGAATGAACCCATGAGATGAATTACAAGATGTGTAAGTGGAATTCACAACATTTATTAAATATATGACCAAGTGATTTTATTTTCATTGAATGTTGAAATTTTTGGAAAACTATGAATTACACATAGTTTAATGTTTAAATGAACTAAAACATGAATGTTACATGATATTTTTAACCCTTTTGGATGATGTTATTTTCATTCAACCACTCACTCCCCTATCTTTTGTGAAAAAACCTAGGAATCATGGTTGGATTTATAACACTCTTTCAAAGATTCGATCCATTGGTTTTGTTGGTTCTTTTTTGGGGATCTATAGTGAGTGATTATCCATTTACTATGGTTTTATTGAAATATTCTCATAGTATTTCAATATGGTAATGTTTTATTGAATTTTTTTGTGAGTTGGGATGGACCTTTTATAACTATTGATATAGTGTAGTTTGACCTAAGGGGTTTTCAAACGGTTTTGGTTTGTAGTTGTTTCTTCTTCATTAATTATGTGCAACATGTTGGAAAAGATTCCTTGAGGAAGGAAATCTCTCATTTCTATTTACTGTGAAACATAATAGAGGGGTTTACTCTTTTTCATCTATCAGATATGGTTGTATTGTCTTAATCAAATATAAATAATTGACTAATTTAAATTGAATGGGGAAACCTGGAATGTTTTGGAGGATTTTATAACTTTCATGCTTTTGAGGATATTATATTTGTATAGGATGAATGCCCCCACTGAAAATTGTGCCCATTGAGGTATTTTTTTACATTGAATGGCATGTGTTGTGACTACTATGTCTTTTTTTATTTCATTGGTATTACCCCAAAATGGAAAATTGGCTATCCACTTATATTTGGATGATTAAATGAATTGATTTTTCTTCGTGGATTATATGATAAAACCCCTAAAATAAAGTGGAATTGTGACAAACCCCCCCTTTCTAAATTTTTAAATGATATTTGATATCTTTTGATGTTTGGCCTTGCTAGGGGGCATTGATGTTTGGTTGTTATGAATTATGGGGTGAGATTCGGTTTTTTGGATGTTCATTGGGGTGGTGAGGTTGTGTTTTTTTGGCCATGATTTTAGGTTGGTGAAGAGGTTTTTGTTGGGAAATGATTTTTGGGTGGTGAGGTGGTGGTTTTTTCCAATGGTTTTACTATGGCGAGGTTGTGGTTTTTTCCATGCTTCTAGGGTGGGGAGTTTGTGGCTCTGTGTTTTTGTAGAGGTCATTTGTTCGTTGTTTGGACAGGCTTTTGTATGGTGATGTGATTGTTTTTTGGCCATGATTTTTGGGTGGTGAGGTGATGGTTTGATGGGAATGATGAGCTTTTTGTGTTGAGTGGTAGTTTTGTGACAGATTCCTAGGTAGTGGTCCAATAATTAATTAACTTAAAATTTCTTGTTCTAGTTTGGTTAATGGGAGAAAAGTTATTTATAAACAAATAAATGATTGGTTTTTTTGTTAAATGTGTATGATACTTAATAAGAAAATGAATGGGATGGATAGTGGAATTGGTTAGTGGTGTTTGATGTGGCTTATGTGGAGTTTTTAATTTAGGGGTGGCAATGAATGTGTGGATTTGAGAGTTGGTTAATATATTTTTTGTGATTTCATTGGTCAGGATTGTGTGTGGATATATGTTGTTGAAACATAATTTTTTCACATGGATGAAATGGAAACAAAGGGGAGTACCTTAGGGATAATAGGGGTAAAAAATACAAAGGATCACAAAGGCCCCCAAAGACCATTCCCGTAAGTGTCCACAAACACCATTAGTGGTAATGGTACCTACATGTAAATGTGAACAACCAACTTAGGCATGAAACCTTTTTGAGCCATCTCCTTCACCCCAGGTCCCATATTTTTCTATAAATAGGACACTTGGGTCTTCATTTATAAGGAAAAAAATTTCAGGACTGTCGAATCTCTTATCACCCTAGTCCTTCATTTAAGCCCACCAAAACCATCAATTTTGTTTTATAACACCTAAAGAAGAGTGAATTGAAGGGGTAGTGAAATTAAAGTACTTATAGGGTTCGAAATAACCAACACCTATGCAAGGCACTTTTTCACCTCGTAATTAAAAAATAATTCTGTGAGGTACCCCTTTCCAATCATAGACCAACATGAGTGACTTTTGGGGAAACCATTGGAGACACATGAATGCTTTAGTAGAGTATTTTCCAACTGTAGTTTCCCATGATATCCGTAGACCAAGGTGCTACCGGTTTCCCTAGACCTACCTGCGTGAAGCACCCCCTGTGCGAGCCTCCATGGTTCGCCTAACCGTCAGCCTATGTTAGATAGTAATTAGGCCATCTATAAAGCCATCCATTATAGGAATTATCCCCATTTGGCTCCATTTTTTGAGAGGGATCAACTCAAATCCCACACCAAAGCCTCCGGACTTGAAAAATATTATGAAAAGACACAACAACATTTTCACCATTCAGAGTTATATTTATACTATTAATGGTTTCCCAAACTTTTCCTATTAGATCTTTGGGATCCTAAGGGAATATTTGGATTAGTATTTATATGGTCATAAGGACCCTTAACCCAGGGACAATGTTAGAGAGTTCCCTATCTAGGATACCAGGGCTATGACCATGTTAATCCTTTCTCATCTCTAAGACCTAGAGCTTATATTTCATGTTAGGGAGGGTTAGGATTATGTTTGATTTTCAATTCAACATGGAAATATATCCACCTCCTACTATGGAATATAATTTAGGGAATCCCACCTAGAGTAACCCATATCCTTTCTTGTAGGAGGTTTCGGTATTGTTCCTCTCTACCTCATAGACACCGTCGAGGTTCCTTCATCCTTCACCTTCATTCCTTCCTCGAAGGTTCCATACATTGGACTCATTTCATGTTAAAGTTAAGAGAGGGAAGTGATGTATATCCATCCTATCCCACCGCATCCATAGCCTCTTCCACCAGCATAAGAGGGGATATAGGGGGTGCGGGCACTCAACACCCCATCCCTCTTCTTTTGGGATTTATCATCATATCCACCTACGAATAGAAGAAGATTATTTGGTATTACAGATCTTCCACATCCTATTATTTCTCACACTCATCATTAATCATGTGGGATTAGAAGTTAATAATAATCAGAACAGTTGCAAAATCCATGAAACAGGATTAAACATTTAGAAATTGGATTCCTACTATAAGCATGATACGTTGGAATCCCACATTGGTCCTAATAACAATGGGAATCCTACAATGGAATAAGCCCCAATTACTATCCCCTTAATCTAGGAATATGCCTCATGATTATGCCTCAAATTAAACCCCCCCAAATCATCACTAGATATGAAACATTAGTTGATATATCTCTCATGGTCCTTTCTAAGGGAATCATCTTTGAGATTAAGCCCCAACTTAATACTATGAAATGGCCATACTACCATACATGAATAACCAATCTACTTGGGCTATGATTCCCATCAAGATGGGATATATAGGAAGTCTCCTTGAGGTCCAAACCCAACACCCCAAATCAAACCTTTTCTCTCTAATCCATATTACCAGGAGTCTCTAATTTAACATAAAAATTGATAACCCTTCCATGTTCTTGGGGAATATTTGACATAGGTCCCACAATAAACCCTGAGTAGGAATCTTTGGCCTAGATGTACTTTCCACATGATGTTAAGAAGTTCGGTTATGTTTTTATAACATGAACATAAAGGGTATGATTTTCCCCATTAAGCAGCACCAATCTATGTGGGTTCTGATTCCTTTCATGAGGATTCATAAGAAGTGTATCATATGGGTTCAATCCCAAACATATAAACAACTCCTCTTCCCATGGATGATGATACACTCCAGAGTTCCCCATTGTGTGGCTAGAAAACCAGAATCATCATGACTAAATAATCTATAATGGGTTCATAATAAGATACCACTGATAGGGAAATTTATAAACATTCTAATATTTATATTAAAGAAGATCCTGAAATACATATAGATTATTCTATATTCCATACATGATAATAATTGGCTATAAATTCTAGGATAATCTAAATCACTCTTGGGATTTAATAAAGGATTCACTAGTATTTATTAAATCTATAAGAGAGTCCCAGAGTAAGAACAAATCCCCCCCAAAGGGTGCGACACGCCCGACCTCCCATCCACTTCACCAATGTGAGTTCTAAAGCATCGTGGGAAGAAAATCTCGATGAGTTTCTACATTTGTAAAGACTTACCCCTTAGGCACTGAACAATTGGGTGTCTCTAGTTCCATGAACAAACCCATTTAAAAATAGTGATTCTTTACAAGAACACATATTGCGATGAAATTTAAAAATGGTGAACCCAATGTGAATCTTTAACCAAGGTGATAATATCACCCACCTATCATCCCCCTTTCACATGATAATATAAGGCCATACAATAAAATCAATCATGAATGTGTTCATTGAAATGAGATAATTATCTAACGAAGTATCTTTCTCATGTTTTTCATATATATAGGAATTTTTTTTCAGAACTCCCCTACATCCAATGGTGTCATTACATTTTTCACCAATGAAATACTTTCCTACTGCTCAGGATGGGTCTTCATCTATGAAAAGGATTCCATCTCTAACTCAACATCTTCAAATTTGGGTCTCTAACTCTCTAGTGTGGGAATACCATCATAACCATAGAATCCTGACCCCGATGGCTGCACGATAGGCTCTCCATCTCAACTAGAAACACTAATCATCTTTTCAATGATGACTGTTGATCCTAATTCAGACGTTTCTAACCATCATCTTCAACCATTTTGGGATCTTATACATAGAATGTAACAACCATTCCCTCTAATATCTCAACGAGGTGAATTAGGAAGCCACATATGAAATCACCCAGAAGAAACATGATTTATTTTTGAAGGACCCTTCCAGCTACAACCACCACCAATAATGTGTGTTAGTGACCCATAAACATGATGATGGGGTTATCGTTGGATGATCGGCATAGTTCCTTCAAAACTGAGCATGAAAGATGGCCCACCGGGGAAGACAACCAACCAACAGAGTGAATGGTCACACCTTTACATGCTCCAGAGAATACCACCGTCCCAAATTGGAGGAAGGTTATAAAAACACACGTAAATCTATTCTATTTTATTCAACCATCCATCAATTTTTTCTCACGAAATCCAATGATGATAACCATTAAAATTAGGTTTCATATCCTAAGTAGGAAGATACCCAGCCTATAATCACCAAGACTTCAACCAAACTCATTCAGTAGCATCAGAATATTCCCACCAACCATGTTTGATGGAAATCCATGAGCAGGTTCACACTCCTAATTTAATTTATTAAGCTTTCCAACATCCTTATCTGGAAGCACCTAGAGAAGTCAGTTAGAATGTCCCAATGACGAGAAGGGGGACTACACAACTCTCTTCCAACACTCATGAGTACTATCAACATCCTCTAGAAGAGATGTGAGGAAATGCGTGTTCATATACACCTAATATAGATATTAAAAGAGAATATGTACCTACTATGAGCAATAAAGTCACAAAAAAATCCAGACAATGGTAAAAGGGAAGATGAAACTTCCTGCTCGTATCCTGCATATTTTCTAGGACTTCATAACAGAGATTCTAGTTCTACCCAAGGGATGGACCCACTACTCGGTTCTAAAGAACGAGGTGTCTTTTTAGTATATCACCATAGAGAATATACACACATATTCTCTTTTCAGGGGGGGGGTTTATGGAAAAAACATCCATATTATATTGACAATTGGATCGAGAACATACAACCACTCCAATTAAAGATAACAAGCTAATCCCAATGGCCACTCCAAGGAAGACACAAACATATTCTCATGAATACAACTTCTCTCAGTATGTGGACCTAATCACTCATAACAATGCATCCAAGAATAAGCCTCATCAAAAATTATTTGAGAATCAAGAGACAATTTGTGATGTAGCAACACATAATAATGGGATTCTTGAAGACATAATAAATTTATCTATATTTGATCAAGATCATACCATCCCTCCAAATTATTGGAGTATTAAAAATAATTCTGAAGGTCCCTTCAAGGTACTTCACCATGAAAGAATACAGCATGAACATAATTGAATTGATCTAGAGAGCCAATCTCTTGATGGGAGTCAGAATAGCATTCAGTGTTTCTATAGGACTAATGATAAATAGGGTTATCCCATTATTATAAAACATCCTGGAGGTCCTACCCATGATGGAAATCACTGTGAATTTTTTCTCTTTATTAGTATTTCCCATGTTCAAGATAATTATCCAATTGGAAATGTATTGAGAAGAAATCCCACCTATCACGAGGTACTTGAGAAAAGAAGATCAGTCATGTCTGAAACCTTATTAATTCTAGGTGGAGTCATTTCAAAACTGGATGATTGTCCCATGAGACGATTATTCTCTGAACCACCCTTGGGCGACCTACCTTCCAGTATGATAGAGGAATTCCCTACTAATATTACTACTTATAATGAAATAGCCTAAATGACTCCACTCTGGGCAGACTCGGTAGAGGATACTCTAATAAAATATGAAGAAGAAATGCTAAATACATGGAAATGGATGGCTAATGATGACATAAAATTTATCTTCTGGTCTTTAGCCACCCCTCAATATATAATTCTAGAGGAATGTTTAAAAGTGTGTGTGCATGAAATTCACCTTAACGTATGGAAAAATATTCATCACTTGAAATCTAATGTATTATGATATGAAGTGTATCGAAATCACATAATGTTAATAAAGTGGTTTTGAATTCCAGAATTGACATTGAATAAATCATGGATTCATGACTCCCAATTGTTAAGAAATAGTAAGGATCAATTCAATGTGAATTCTTCAACACATTAATGAGGTTGTGATATTTTTTTACAGATACCCAATCTAGTGTTCATATCATAGGATGGTGTGAATATGAAACATTTCATTTCACTAAACTACCCAAACAGCCAATCCCACCAAATGTGTTATCATGAAATGTCATATCCCCATGATGACTACATCAAATATAACCTTTTTATGACTAAAGGTATGCTCAATAAAAATAGCCAATGACCAAATCTCACTGGTGTATGGATAGAAGAGAGTTAACATTTGAGATACTTTTGTGTCAAGAATATGAGAATATCGATAAATAATCCTGCATAGAGGATGTTAGCCATCAGATAGAACAATTTTCAGAAATAGAACATTGATGTTTAGAAATGGGTGATTTATGTGCATGAAGAATGATGAACATATCCAATGTTGGAACAAAATTATGTAAAATTATAAGAGCAGTGGAAGTAATATTAGCCACGATAGTTTAAGAGAAACCCAAGCCTTCAAGGATGGGGGATTTTTAATCCCATCCATCATGGTTAGAAAACAATACCCAAAGGGTTGTGAAAAAAGAATGAGAACTATCCCAAACCTCAGGTTTGGGGGATTTTCAGCCTGATAAACACCTCCTCAGTGGGAATCCATTTTCACACGATTTGGGAAAATGCCACAAAGTGGATCATCCTAGTTCATGCCATCCCATGATCTAGAACCCTCATTGTGGAGATTCATGAATAAGCTGATTGGGGATTCCCTTCAATTTATTATCCACCAATAATTCCTAGGAAATTAAAAGAGGATATAACGTCATGTAGGATGTAAAAGAAGTAAATATCACAAAGACAATGGTGAAATAACTAAAATTAATTTTTTATCAGTGAGTGTCGTCAATGTGGTCAATAAAAATCATCATGGACATGAGTCCAATTCATAAGAGTCAAAGGAGAATGTTCTGGTCCATAATGTGGTACACAAAAAAATTGAAGAAGGTGTATATACCTATAACGAGATGCTTTCCTAAAATATGGATATTCCCCTAAAAAATACACCATTTCCTCTTTGAAATCCATCAAACAGTGAAAATGATAAGAGTCAATTTTTCCTCACCTACCTCCTTGGTAGGTTAAGATCCTTTATCTAGAATAGAGATTTTCCAAAAGAGAGTAGTAAATGAAATTTCTGAGGAGACTCAACAGAGAACTACTATAATGATGCTTTACTTGAAGATATGTTCCTCAAGTAGATACTCAACCCACACTTTGAGTTGGCGCATGTCAACAAAAAGAGTGTATCACCACAACTGAAGCAAATTTGGAACATCCACTCAGTATGGGATACCAACCACCAATATAATTGGATCCCAAAATATCATATTTTGAATTACCTCCGTTGTGAACACAACAAGGACATAGTTAGGCATATAATTAAAGTCATGCCCCGATAAAATACCCACAAAATGTGTTAGCAGTTCCACCAACATTGGTCTAACCAGTTTCTACACCTATTCAATATCTAGTCAGAACACCTATCTAGATTACATCTTAACTAGACATTCCATTTATTTTTATGAAGACAATTGAGTCACTAATATCTAGATTATAATCCATAGAAGAATTTCATGCATCGATATATCTAGAAAATAAGTCTTACCAAGAACGGGTAAATCCATCTCTTCCCCCTCCAAACATTGGGAATCTTACATTCCCAATCATTAATTGATAAGGAGACCTAGAGAAATAATTGAATCATTTGTTCTCTCAGAGTGATACAATGATGGTTGACCCTAAACAACGAGTGGTGATGAAACTCAAAATCTTCATGTAATCACTATAGGGACCAGCCTTTGTGTGGAATAAATGTTTACAAGACCAGTCCATCATAGGGTGGTGAGACCATTGTCTGAAGTTTCTATTCCTATTCAACTCAATGCTACAGAAGAAGATAGTTAGCAACCTGAATAACATCAAATAACAAGAGAATATAGGGTTCTTAGATTTCATTGCTTCATGGAAAATATTGACATACTCCTTAAACCTACCACTCCCCAAAGAAAAACTGTTTCCCATCTGTGTAGCGAATCTTTTAGACGAGTTTCACACACTACAAATTCCGATGACATACACATCCTGGTTTCAAGATGATTCCTCAATTTCTTAATAGTTGGAAAAATATATCTTAGATACCAGGAAAAAATCTAGAGTAATTACATCAACTCATGGAAGGAGAATAAAAATATGAGAGGCCACTACAGTTACACTTAAGTAGTCCCCTATACACAGTCCTACATAAAATCATACACAATACCCTATGGATCCACCTTTTGAGGATCAACAACAATACATACCTCATCAGAATGATCAATGAGATCATAGGCAGAAAGATTTTGAGGAGATGAAAAGTATGGTCTATTTTTTTAAATGCCCAAGTCTATGGATACTCCATCTCGGCATTGGAAAACAACTAATTCGGGTTTATAAAGGCAATTAATCCTAACATATAAGTATATTAATATCTATAAAACTATTTTTCCTTTCATAAAATAATAGGGTTCCACATCTTGGACTATTTTGTTTTGAATGATCTCCTAAAAAGGTTTGCAGATATTGGTGAGGTATAACTAAAATATTCTCCCACCCAAGTAGTGTGATTTTCAATTACCAGTATACAGGAGTATAATGAGTGTATAGAGGTTAAAATAAATAGATCTCAAAATTTTAGCATCATTATGTCTAGAAAAATGGTCAACCAAACTCATTATATCATTATAATTTAGTTAAAATAGACATTCGTGCCTTTAACTGCTTCTACCACAACAAAACCTTCTCTATCAGTAGCCCAGTCCTCTGAAGTCCAAGATTCTAAAAAAATGACCAAAAGGATATGAAGACAATGAAGGATGATGATCCCATACCAAAGATGAAACAGTCTTTGACTTTAGTAGACTTTATACCTATAATCCGATTAATAGAGGAAATGCCGCACCATGTAGAACAACAAAATTCAACTCATCAGGTTGAATATTCATCAGACAAGAAGTTTATCATTAGTTCCTTTAATACTTTACATTTAATGGATCCAATTTTAGATGATAATTATGGTTATAAACCCTAATTACCTCCACATTTTTGGGGAATTGGGGGAAGATTCCTTCGGAATCTAGGGTATTGGGGACGACCCGATCATTCCATAATTCACTAATTCAACCATGTCCCTTCTCAAGCTATATATAAAGAAAAATATCATGGAATAGATCTCAAAATCTCTCAGTAAGAATAAAAAGTCGAGCTAATCCACCAAGATCAGAAGAACTTATGATACATACTCTAGGGGATGGTCAATCTACAACAGGTTCATCAGCTTCTAAAGTGCTTGTAAAAGAACAATCCCATATTGGTAAGCATAGACCAATAGATAAAAAATATGATTTATTGAAGTATCTTTCCCATGTTCCATCCAAATTAAAAATCATGGATTCTTTGACTTTATAATAGTATCTTAGATAAGAACTTATCTATGACTTATAAATCCCTATTGTGTTTGAAGGTGGGGTTACTATATCTAAAGAAGATAATAAAGATAATTATCTTATAGAATTTCATGTGGAAATTTCTTTCACTAACCAGAAAGAAGATGCTATCATACATGGACACATCAGTCCCATGTATATATTTGGAAGGATAAATGGAATTGATATCTAACAAATCATTATTGGAGATGGATCAGGATTCACACTCATTCTGGTCCATATGCTTCTCATAATGGGCCTTACTGAATCTCAATATGCCCCTCCAATATAACATTACAGGTTTATGATAATAATGAAAAGTAGACTCTTGGTGTGATCACACTCAGAACTTAGTTTAGAAATCTTAGGTCTGACTGTAATATTATGCCAGCTAATCCTTTCAAGAAACCCAGTGCAGATTATGTGCTTCACATTAATTAAATTGAAGGGGTGGACCCGAATTCAAGAACCCACATAGAAAATTATGTGATGTCAATTACTATAGCTAAGATAGGTAGAACTGAGGATGATATCAAATATTTGAGTGATATTGAAATATTGAATGAAAATATTTTCATTCCATCCACAGATCTCTAAAAATTACCAGTTCTATCAGCCAGACCAGAATAAGTTTACATGAAAATAGGAGAAACTGAAGAAGAGTCAGATCTCATGGATTCCCATCCATCATTTTAGGATGGAGTAACCTCCACTATAGATGAACTCGGAGAGAGAAATCTGGGTATAAGAGATGATCCAATATAGAAAACCTCAATTTTTAAACAAATACATCACACAAATTTTGTAAAATACTTAAAACATTATAAGAACAGACGCTGAAAGACTATATTATTCTAGTTCATTTGTAACCATGGAATCATAAACACTGTTACATAAATGTTCTATATTATCTTCCACAAGGTTCTTCTTGGATAAAACCCATCTTATAAACATCAAACATAATACACATATTCAGAACCCGGGAAAGGAAATATGAAAAGGTGTGAGATTAAATTTTAGTAAGGGTCAAAAAGGGTGATTTTTAAGCATAATCAAGAGCATTAGGGTATGATAACATGATCATGAAAATATAAGATCACACCCTATATACCAATGAGCATATCCATGAATCATGGAATAATGAATTGCATTTCATAAGACATGAATCATAAAGAAATAATGAAAATAACCATGAAAGCATAATAAAAGAATAAAAAATGGAATTGAAACAAACACATAAGCATAAAATCTGATATTCATAGTAATTAAGGAATTTCATCCGAGATAATTTTAGTGGAATTTTTTTTACTGAATTGGATTTGCATCCAATTTAGCACTGTATTACTGAACCGAGTTCACTCCACATTCCAGCACTACAATACTGAACATATTTCATTTCCCATTGGGGCCCTATAATACTGAGCTATGTTTATTTCATATTCTATCTCTATCTATCTTATTATATATAGATATTTACCCAATTCATTTGAGGTAGATATAGGTCCCACCAATATTATAATGAAATTATACATACATATACCACAAGGTCATAAATATTCATATCATAGAACCTGAAATGAAATGGGTATTATATACATGTAATCATATTATAATCTATGAAAAAATACATGTTTCATAATCAATTCATCATAAACATAACCCGCTAAAGGAAGACGATTTCAATAGTATATAACCAATGAAAGAGAAAAAATTTCATAAACATGAACCCATCAAAACATAATCTTTTCCAATAATATGAATGGAAAAATTGAATTATTTCCCCATAAATTCATAAGTATCAGTAATTTATGTTATCTTATATGTTAAATTATCTGAAATATCTTTTAATATCAATTCTGGAGGAAAATATCCTTTTTGCATAGATTTTTTTTAAAACATATAACATTAAAAAAACCCCTTTATTTTAAAATATCATTGAAAACATATAAAGCTAGATTTAAAAAATATAAAATTTTTTAAAATACGTTTTAATATATAATGGTCTTGAAATATCTTTCAATTTTTTAAAACATTGTTTTCAATATAATATATTTCCAACCGAAGAGAGAGGCGATCAAATTTTTCATAAAACATTATCTTCAGTACCAATGAGTGGGAAAATGGTTCTAATATTAGAGGATATCTTGAATAACCAAATGATAAGAAAAATAATATGCGTTACTAAGAGATGGATCACAAGATTCCATTAAAGGAAGCATAAACATAAACAATCATGAAAAGATATGAGACTGTTTCAACGAACTCTTATAACTTAGTATATTGGGATCATACTATCTTTTTATGAAAATAAATTAAATGAAGATTAAAATATCATGAAAAGAAGTAAATTAATTATATAAAATGTAAAATGGTATTATATACACCTCAAAAAATAGGTGTATAACAAAAACAAGTCACGAAGAAGGAAAATCCAAATGAAACTATTTTACCAATTTAGTAGCTTTTGAAAATTAAACCCCATTAAAGAAAGATCATAAAATGGATATGTTAATACCCATATATTTAAGTATATATATCATTGAATACATACATGAATAGTATTCAACCACACACAATGAATGGGTGGTGAATAAATCATGAATCTAACAGAAATAAAAAGTGAGATGAAATCCCCTTTCATTGTGACTTGAATCTCATCGTACTCATTCAAACCACCTGTATAATAAATATAAATTTATTATAAATATTTAACATAAAAATATTTTCATATCTAATACCATATTTTTTTTATTATGACCATATATTACTAGATTTTTTACCATCCTATGTTAATGATTCTCATCAGATAATATTTTCTTTGTTCATCACATGTGTATTAATTTGTTATATCATTGGTCCTTATACTTATAACATGGTTAAAAAATGTAAACCATGATATATATATATACTATTTATATTCATTATATTTATATTACAATAATAAATAAAATATAGACGTATGAAATGGAATACACCGTTCATGGATACAACAAGTCATACGCATGCATGAACGTTGTTTCTCCTTTTATAGTTATATTAAAAGAATTAAAAAAATAACTTATATATATAAATGAATATAAAATCATTAAATATGCATTAAAATCTTATATATACCCTATAATTTCACTAAAAAAAACTTTAATACATTCCATTTTGTGTGTGAACTAATCACATCACTTTGAGAGGGAGGTTGCCCAAAATTCCTCAACCAAAATTATTATATTTACACCAAATGTATTATAAAAAGATAAAAGTTGAAAAATGATCACATAATCATAAATACATCATAAATATAATATATTAAATAAATAAATATTTTTCCCTACATAATTTCTCCCCTGAGAGGCGGTAAAGAAAAAATTAATGACCATCATTTAGTGAGGTGTCAATTCACGATATAGGTAAATAGTATGTTCATTACCCATTAGGTGGAGGTGTGTGTAAGTGTAAGATTAAAAATTATCATAAAAAAATATATTATATTTTAAGATATTTGTGTTTCTAAATAATCATGGAATAAATATAGTGGAGGGGTGGATAAGAAAAATAAAATAAAGGAGCTTGTGAGAAGATGTTACCTCTTAATCAGGTAACTCCTTTTGGTTTGAGACAAAATGAATCCTAGGGCTTATTTCTAGTAAAAGGGCATCTTGAATGTGGATTTTAAGGATTTTATTCAAGTTTATATGTTATATATTGGCCGATCCTAAGTGGTTTGAGAAGTGTGAAGAAGAGGGATATATGGTGACCTTTATAGGGAAGGAGGAGTGGCACTCTTGTAAATATTTGAAGAGAGAATTACATTCACATATTTCCTATTACAAGTGGATCCAATAGTTATACAAAGTAAATAAAAAGGTATTATAGGGTCGAAATATGGCTAAAAATGGATTTTTTCATATTTATAGGTCATTTTGGCCTAAGGGTTATGGTTTAGTCCCTTATTATGCTTAATTTAACCTTAATCAATGTAATTAATTTTGATCACAATCACCAATATTGTTGTCAAAAACTAATTTGAAATTTTTAGAAATTATAAATCATTATTTTAAAAAATATGGAATCAATTTTTACAAATTCCAATCATAGAAGGGGCCAAAATAAATTTAGAATTCATCGCGTAGTGCTGTCGATAATATAGGGTTTTAAAGTAAAAATGATCAAAAGTTTGATATATTTTTCTATCAAATTTCAATTTTAAATTGATTAAAATTAAATAAATTAGATTCATTTATAAAAAAAATATCTAATTAAAATTTTAAACCAAATTTAAAAAATTATCTTTATAAAAAAATTAGACGAAAAGGATGTTTTAAATTAAAATCCCATATTTATCATTATTCGTCCCAAATGATGTTTCTTAGAAAAATCCCAATAATTTTCCTAAAGAAAAATTCAACCTTATAAATTCAAAAATTATGTTTAATTTATCATATTAAATTTATAAATGTGTCTAAAATTATTTTTATGTTTTTTCACATAAGAACATGAAAAATAGTTTTTGGAGAAAATTATATTTTTAAAAATATAAGGACTTTAAAAATTATATATTTCATTATAAATATGTTTTATTCAAATAAAACCAATAAAAAGATATTTGAAAAATAATAATTACTATTCATATAACTATGTTTAATCTGCAGGTTATAATTATCACGTTTAAATGATTATAACAAGAAAATGATGTTTCGTTGAAACATCAGTGTTGTGTGTCACAAATGACAAGTCATTGTTGTTTGTTACATATGAAAAGTTGGTTCGGTATGTAATATAATCCAATTAGCTGTTTCATGTATCATATTTTGAGTTGGAACCATGTAATGTACAACAAGTCAGTGCTGTGTGAAAGGAATTTTTGACTTAGTACATTACTAGATATAAATGAATATTTTATTTATCCGAGAAAAAAAGGTCCATAAAAACTCAAGGGTAACATTTTACCCCTCTTAAAATGAATTTCACCCTTGAAATTAATAATCCAGTTAAAAAAAATTATACACCTGGTTCATCATATCTTCATGTTCCCATGTAGCTTCATCTAACTAGGGCTTCTACATAAAACTTTGACAAGGTGAGTGGTCTTGTTTTTTAGAACATTTTCAATATGATCCAAAAAATCAATAGGTTTCTCCTTGTAAGAAAGATCCTACTCCAATAGTTTGATCTATGAATTTAGTACTTGTGAATGGTTAGGTATTCACTTCATCATAGAGATACATGGAACACATCATGGACTTGAGAGAGATTTAGAGGAAGTTCGAATCGATAAACTACCATCCCAATACGATCAAGAAAATCTAAGGGGCCGATATACATATGGATTAGTTACCCTTTATTCCCAAATATCATAAATTTATTCCAGGGTGAGATTCAATGAAACACCTTTTCAAAAACTTCAAATTATGGATCACACCGATGGTTATCAACATAAATTTTCTACCGAATTTGTTTTTCAATGATATGTTGCTGAATGGTTTTAACCTATTCAACCCTTTATTTAACGATCTTAGGTCCCAAATGATTTATTTATCCAACATTATTCTAGCACATTTTATCTCTATATTTCTTCCCATTTAGGTATTCATAAGGTTCCATCTGAATGCTGGAGTGAAATATATTTTGGTAAGAAAACTCAACTTGGGGAAGGAACTTATCCCGATAACCTTTTAAATTCATAGAACAAGATCTCAACATATCCAATTGGGTTTGAAATGTTATTTCAATCTAACCATAACTTTGAGGATGATAATAAATAATGATACTCTATTTTGTATCAAGTTATTTCTTAATAATTTTCCTAAATTTTGAGGTGAACCCCAGTTCTGGATCCGATACAATGGAATGTGTTACTCCATGAAACCATACCACTTTATTAATGTATATCATGGAATATTGATCTAGAGATAAGTCTTCTCTAATAGTAATAAATTGTGATGATTTATTATGTTGATAAAATACCATCAATATATCATTAAAACCATTTGATGTTTTGGGTAGTCAAACTACACTATCTATAGAGATGTTCTCCCATTTCCATTCTAGGATGGATAATGGACAAACATCCCTTTATAATTATATCTTTCAGCATTGACTTTTGTTCATATAATGAATAAAGATATAAATTCTAAAATACCCCTATTCATTATATACCACCAGAAGTATTATTTCAAGTCCCTATACATCTTCATACTTCTAGGATGAATAGAGAATGAAGAAATATGAGATTATTATACTAGCTCCTACTTCAAATCTGGTATGAAAGGAACACATACTTGGTTCCTGAACCTTATAATTTGATCCTAATCACAGTTAAACTCAGGAACATTTCATAATTTCTTTTATAGATCTTGATATTCATTATACGACTCCTTAATATTCACTTGGATGGAGTGTTGTACATTAATTTGAGAAAGATAATATTTTTAACCTTCCTTCATGATTTCTAGATCGATCTTTTTAAAATCTAGAAATATTGTAACTTTCATGATCCTCATTATGGTTAAGGTGGCATTATCCTTCCAAATCAAAGCATTGTCCAACTTTTTCACTCTCCCAAGGTGTTAATTTATTGAGTAGTCATAATCAATTATCAACTTGAACCATATTCTATAGTGCATGTTCAACTCCCTCTATGTGAATATATATTTTATAATTTTATGATCGGTATACATATCACTCTTTTCTCCATAAAGATAATGCGTCCAAATCATTAATGCCAAAATTACTACTTCTAACTCAAAAGTATGAGTAAGGTAATTTTTCTGATGAATATTAAAATGTCATGGGGAATAGGATATAACCATGTTATTCTGCAAAATAACACATCCCAATCCATTATAGACGCATCACTAAATTTTACAAACCCTTCTCCACTATAGTGTAATGAAAACACAGTTTCCTTGAACAACCTTCTCTTCTATTCCTCGAAATTTCCCTAAATTCATTTTTCCAGAGTAACTTGAAACCCTAATGAGTTAACATGGTTAGAAGATTAGACATTATTGAGAAATTTTCCAAAAAACATCAATAATATCCTTCTAGACAAAGAAATATATGGATCCCATTCAATGTTGTTGGTATATGATTATATTCAACAACCTCATTCTTTGAAGGGTCTAATGATATACCATATCATGAGATTATTTGACCTAATAATGAACCCTTTTTCAGCCAAACTTCTCACTTTTTAAAATTTTTATATAGATTATCCATCCTTAGGGTCATTAGAACTATTATCACATGATTTTAGTTCTCTTCCTTGTTATTTTAATAGATAAGAATATAATATATAAATACCACCACAAACTCATCAAGGAAATATCTAAATACTGTATTCCTAAAATCCATGAATATTGAATGACAATTATTATGACTAAAAGGCATCACTATATATTCATAGTTTCCAAACCTTATATTGAATTATATCCCCATATAGCCTCTTTCTAAACCATTAATTAATTATAACAAGGACAAAGGTTAATCGTTGAAAATTATTAAGCTCCAAACAGCTGATCAAACAACCCATAAATACTAGGAAGGAAATATTTTTTCTTGATTGTGATCGTGTTCAACATCTAATAATCAATGCAGATTCACATCAATCAATCTTTCTTTTTCACAAAATGAACTTGTACACCCCAAGGTGACACACTTGGAAGAATTAATCCCTTATCCTGGTTTTTTTATTTTATTCTTCAATTCCTGGTACTCAGTCCAAGCCATTATAGAAAGAATATTTTAAATTGGTGTGGAACTTGGTATGCATTCTATTGAGAATTATACTTCACATTTTGTTGAAAGGATATGAAACTCATCAAGAAATACATCTACAAAATCCCAAAAAATATGCATGTCATCAATGTCAATTTTCTCCCTAACCATTCATGAAAAAAACCACTTATTGGGGGAATCAATACCTATAAATTGGAAGTAATATCCCTAGTATGTTCATAATTATCATCATGTGAGTGTTTGATCATAGGATGGTTATCTATATCACACATAAATTCTCTTCCATGATAATTGATGTGGGATTTATGCATATAAAGCCCATCCATGCCAAAGATGACATCAAATGAAACCAAAGGAACAATGACAAGAATTTTTGGAAGAAAATTCCAACAAACTTCAACTAGAGAGGAATCATAGACTTGATTTGAAATCGTTGTACAATTAGGGGTTAGAACTACAAATTCCACATCAAAATGTTTTGGTGGAATGTTAACTCCCTTATAGATTTCATTTGATATGAAATAGTGGATTGATCCAAAATTGAATATTACATTAAAAGTCCTAGAGTGGATGGTAAGTATACCATTCATCATGACATTTTCACACCCTTCATCAGAAATAGAGATTTCATGGATTCCCTCTATCCCTTAGCTTAAGAGGCTATTGAATTCAATCAGCATCACGAAACCTTAGGTTTGGGCTGTGGTTTGCATAATGGCCATTCTCTTTACACATGTAGCACTGAATCGTTGGAGGTGAATTCTATACTAATTCCTCTCCATTACCATTTTTTGCTAACTTATTCCCATAATTTCAATAATAAATTTCCGAGTGACCTTTATTTATACTCAAAAAACATTTAATAGACACATTAAGACAAATTCCTCCATGATTTTTCCTATATTTAGATAATAAAGATAAAATCATCTACTTTTCCTTATGGTTTTTGTTGTTTCTATTGAACTCCATATTACTCTTCTTATCCAAACCATGAGGTTGATACATCACTCCATCCTCAATTTTAACCTTGATTAAAAAATGCACAATCCCTTTGTAGCTACAACGGTCTCTTATAGACAATACCAATCTGTGAATTTTCTTTATTCCACTAAAGAACCTATGAACTTTACTTTCGTATTGAATGATAAGTACTGAAGCATATCTCACATGTCTTGTGAAATTAGCATCACAGGTTCTAATATATTCATCATCCCTTTGGTTCAATTCGAGGAACTTTTTCTTCATCTTGGTATGATGAATATGTGGTAGGTATTAATTGGAAAATAGGTTCTTCAACTCATCACAATCCATGGATTTTATTTCATATTTTTTTCCCATATTCTTTATTAGATTCCACCAGTTATGTGCAATTCCATATAACCGAAAAAAATACAATATGATATTCTCATTCCCTGAACAGTGAAGAATAGAGAATATATTTTCAATTGTACTAATCCACTGTTCAATAATATGTGGATCAAAAGACTCTATGGAAAATGGTGGAAATTTCCTTATGAAAGACTCAGTAGAATGATGTTTCCAACATTCCCATTTGTAATTCCACCATAATTCATAGTTTGAGAAAGTTATGTGAGAATATTAACACGGTTTCTCATTCCATATCCCATCGCATTTAGTTTCTAATGAAGAAAATTGTTCCACTGACCATCACAAACAACGTTAATGTGGTTCCTTTTGGTTCTTTACATTCATCAAATCCATATTTTTTATTTTATAAGAACACTTTTAAAGGAAAAGTGTGAACCTTTACATATTTTCATCCAGATTAAACATTCAAGAGATTTAAAACCATCATAACCCACCAACATCAAAAGCCAGAAACCAATTTGGGTTCTTTCCATTGACTAAAACAAAAATCATAGTGTACGAAATATCAATCATATGGAGGAACCACAAAATCATGAACATTAACTTATAGAATGTCTAAATTATGACACCTTCCTTAATCTATGTCGCCTTAGGTTTATCCTATGTAATTTGTAGTGAAACTATATTTAAATCGTTCATGATTGTTTTTGAAGAGTTTGTGAATTTCAAAAGCATATCCACTTAGAGTGTCAAACTAGGCGTGCGTCAAGGCCCATTGTTGTATACTACATTACCTTGAGTTAGGTTTGGAGCATCTTGTTAGTTTTGTTACACTGTGGTACATATGTGCTAGAGCCACATCCTCTAGTAGTATCTAGATAGGTATGTATTTCTTGTAAACCACTCACTCTATTATTTACCAAAATTCCTGAAAATTTTCTTATACTTTTCTTTATCATTAGAATTATCTTTAGAAATGTCTTTAGGGTTATCCCTAAGGTCGTCTCATCCTATCTTCCAACGGTTAACAAAACCTTTACCCTGATACCAACTATAGAGACAATTGATTTTCATACATAGACATTACATTAATTTTAAGGAATACTTAAAATATTATAAAAATAGATCCCCAATGACCGCATTAGCTAGTGCCTTTGAAAAATGGAAACATAAACACTTATATATTAATGAGCTACATTTTCTCCAACATGGTTCTTGTTGACTAGCACCCATCTTAGAAATATCGAACATAATATATATCTTCATAATATGGGGAAGGAAACATAAAATGGGCTGAGATCAAATGATTAGTAAGGGTAAACAAGGGAGGTATATAAGAATAATCATGAGAATAAGTGTATAAGAACATGATCATGAAAATAGAAGATCATACACTATATATTGATGAACATATACATGAATCATGGCATAAAGCACAACAATTCATAAGACATGAATCATAAATAAATATAGAACATAAGCCATCAAATCATAAAATAGGAATAAAAAATGGAATTTTGTCAGACTCATAAGCTTATAATATTATTTCCATAGTATTCAGGGCATTAAGGTTGAGACCAAATTAGTGGAAAAAGTCCTTCACTAAACCAGGTTCACACCCCATTCTAGCCTAGTGTTACTGAACTGAGTTTAAACCCCATTCCAAACCAGTAATGTTTAACCAAGTTCATTTCCCATTCCAGAACTATAATAATTAACTGAGTTCATTTCATATTCTACCCATGTCTATCGTATGAGATATAAATCTTTACGTAATGCATTGGTGGGAGATATTTGTCCCACCCATCTCATACTGAATTTATACTTAAATGTTTCCTAGGGTCATAATTAATATTATCATAACCCATTAAATTAAATGGGTATTATAAAATTGAAATATTATTATAATATATAAAAAAATACAGGTTTCATAATCATTTCATCATAAACACCATGAAATGAATTAGGTTTCAAAAGCATATTACCCATGAAAGAGAAATGGGTTTAATAAAACACATTCCATTAAAAAATAATTCATTAATAGAAATAATATGAATGGAAACATTGAATAATTTTCTTATAAAGTAATGGTTAACACCAACGGTTGTTATGTTAGATGGGAAATAATTTTAATGATCTTTTAAAAACATTTCTACGGTCAAAAATCTTACACCATTGAAAAATAATTTTTTCAACATAAAACCATTTGAAAAACATTTCATTGAAAATATAATTTAAAACATATAAATGAATCATTAAAAAATAATATTATTTAAAATCATATTTCCATGAAAATTGGATTCACAGATCTTTTTACACCATTTTTTAAACTATAGTTTTTTAATACAATACATTTCTGACCGAAGAGAGAGATGGTCCAATTTGAATAAAAACATTGTCCTAAATACCAAAGAGTGGAATTTAATAATAATACATAAGGATATCATGAATAAATATAGTATTAAAAAGGAAAATGAGTTTTTAAATATTATGGATCATAACATTCCATCAATGGAAGCATAAACATAAACAATCTTCAAAAGTGCTGAGATTGATTAAATAAATTCTTATAATGTGGTATTTCGGGATAATAATATACATGTAAGAAAATAAATTACATGAATCATTAAATATAATGAATATATGGAAAGTCATGATTTAAACAGTAAAATGTATGTTTATACATCTAAAAAAATAATTTAGGTGCATAAAAAAACATGAGTCTCAAAGAAGGCAAGTTGAGTGAAACCTATTTTACTGATTTGGTAACATTTTAAACTGAAACCCCATGAAATAAAGATAATAAAATTAATATGTGAATGCCAATAAATATTTTTATAATAATAATTTGATATATAAATGGATAGTATACACACAAAACAAAAGGAATGGGTATTGAATAAAGGATGTATGCCACAAAAATAAAATTTAAGATGAAATCCACTTACATTGTGTCGTGACACAAATAATACCTATTCAAACAACTTGTATAATAAATATAAATATATTATAAATATTTTAAGTTCCATATTATTATATATAATACCAAATATGTTTTAATTAAAAACTTATATTACCCGCTTCTTAACTATCCGATGTTAATATTTAACTTCAGATAATGTTTGCTTGGTTCTTAACATGCATCTATATCTCTTATATCGTAGGTCCTAATTCTTATATCATGATTCAAGAATGTAAAAAATGATATAAATATAATTATTATTTAGTATATTTTTATTATAATAATATATAGTATATATAATTATGAAATGGAATACACCATTCATGGTGACGGTAAGCTGTACGTATGCCTGAACACTATTTCCATTTTTATTATCATATTGTAAGAAAGAAAGAAAATGAAATATATTGGTATATGTATATAGTATCATTATAGTATCATTATAATGTTATATATATAATAAAAGATTTTTTAAACCATCATCAATACATTCCATGTAGTTTGTAGACGAATCACATCACTTCAAGGGGGTGGAAGTCCACACTTGTTGAAACGAAATTATCATATTTACACAAAAATAGAAATTAAAAAAGAAATCTGCAAAAAAAAAGGATTTTAGAAGAATAAATACATAATAAATATAATATATATCATATGTAAAAATATTTTCCAATATAATTTCCACCATGAGAGGTATTAAAGTAAAAAAGGAACAACCATCCATCAGTAAGGCGGTAGTTCGTTGTACAATAAAATAGTCTCTTAGTTACCCATTTGATGTAGATCTATTTAAGGATAGTTTGATACATTATAATGACAAACTCATATGATATTTAAGATAATTATGTTGTTATAAAATAATTGAATAATATAGTTGAGGGCTGGAGAAAGAAAATAAAATAAAGGATCCGGTGAGAAGATGTTACCTCTTAATTTAGAAACTCATTTTTATTTGTGAAAAAAAGGAATAATTGGTTGCTTTATGGAAAAAGGGAGGCTTTAATAAGTAATTAAGATATTTTGGGAAGTATATGGAGTAGATTATTTCCAAACCTAAGTATTTTGAGAGGTATTAAGAAGATAGAGATGCGGAGTTCTTTTATAGTGAAGGAGGAGTGACACTTTTGTAAATATTTGAAGAGAGAATTCTACCCTCGTTCTTCATGTTGCAGGTGGATCCAACTGTAATGCTCGAATCCCCATATCCCAGATCTAATGCCTTATTTTATTAAAATTTAATGATTTCAAGGAATCAAACCCCGAGGGATTGAATAGTTTATCAGTCTTGGAATATTAGAGTATATTCATGATACCCATAATACATTGGGAAAAGAAAATATATCATGATACAATATAAAATAAAATAAATTAAATCCTTGAATGCATATAAAATGATATCTTCTTCATAAAATAGGGAAAAGAAACATAATAAAGTGGTGAGATAAAATGACCAGTAAGGGTAGTCAATAGAATGGAAGATATCAAAATAACAAACACATGGCTTGGTGAATAAATAAAAGGACACATTCCATAAAAAATAATCAAGAATGAAATATGGTAGGAATAAGGGATAAATAAAAAATGAAACAATAAAACATAATAATGGTTATTCAACTAGTCAAATAACCACATGAACTATCAATTACTAGTTTCATTATGAGTTGATTCATAGTGCTAGACATCATAACTATACCATCAAGTCCTTGTGCCAAGACAATGAATAACTATACTGTCAAGGCCTCATGCTAATAGTCTAGTTTGTCTCATGAGATCTAACGATGCATCGAGTGGCTATACTGGGAGCCTCCCATTACTTAATAAGTTAAATTAATTTCTCATATTAATGTGGTGAACATAATTCACATATTAATTCATATTAAAAATATCAGAAGAAATGTAAAAAAAAATCCCCAATCATTAAACATAAACATAACCATTCAGAGTAATGTGTTGAAGGGTATTAAGTTATCACATCCATAGTAAAACTAATTAGAAACCCTTCAAAAAAATATTTTATTTGATATCATAAGAGATAATCCTCAATGAATTAAATGTTTTAAAAATTGATTTTGATATAGATAAAGATACTTTTAAATTATAACATTGAAAATTTCTTTAGGATATAATCCTAGTCATTCGAAACTATCTTATACCACCTTAAAACATTCAAATCATAACACCATAGAATATAATGAGAAAAATTAGACTCTTGATATGATATAAAAAATGGTCGTTCATACACCAAATCAATGGAATAAGTGGTGAACAAGGCATATATCCCATAAAAGTTAATGTGAGATGAGAAAAATCATTTTTACATTGAAATGAAGAGTTATTTTGGAAAATAATATTTATTTGTCATGAAAACATATTATAGACATTTATATCTTATAAATTAAGTGGGAAGAAAATTGAAATTATATTTTAGGAATAAATGTTTTCCCACCAATGTGAAATTTTGTAAAAATAGTCTTCAAAGAAGCTTTATAAATAAAAAATTGTAGTGTGGTTTAAGGAAAATATTTAAGAGGTTTTGATGAGGAAAGACATGGTAGTCTTCATAAAACCAAAAATGAACCAAGATTTATTTTAATGATAAACATTTTTAATTTAGAAAAATAATTTTTTCTTAAAGCATATTATAGAGTGCCCTTCAATACAGGTTAGAATTCGATAATTTCCCTTGAATCATGCTTATATTTTAGGAATAATTTTTGAATTATCATTTTAATATAGTTAACTCCCCATAAAATAAAGAATTATTATGATTGGTACACATATATAAAACATTTAAATAGATTTTATGAGGTGTATATAAAAATAAATAAGAAGTTCATTGAGGTAAGTAGAGTATAAGAGTAACTCGAATGCAAATGGAGTTTGGGGTTGAAAATCCATACCACTTTGTAATCAATCGAATCATATGCCCAAAAATTAATAATCATAAAATTATACATTAAATACCCTAAAAATAATTATATTCATGATATGATATATAAATTTTAAGTATACATACACCGTACTCAACTAATAGTTGTGAATATGGAATATCTCACAAAAATGGAAGTGAGATGAGGAAACCCTTACCTCATGTCCAAATGTATTCTACAGTTTATCTTAACATCTAGAATAATAAAAATTTATTCATTAATTTTTAACATCAGAACCCTATTTAAATTTTATGTATTCATTATATCTTTATTATGTTCATTTAGGGCATTTTAGATGTGGTAAGAGATTCAATTTCATGATTTGGGAGAACATATTTGCATAGTTTTTGTTATCAGATCGCTTGTATAAGAGTATGGAAGTTCATGTAAAATGTAAATTGAAATCCAGAATTGAAGTTATTAGTTATTATTTATCATCCAAAATTTTAAATGTTCATATAAATCCCTTGTTAATTTAGGGAGAAGATGAATTATTAGATAAAATTTTAATGATAAACAGTTGGATTAATTTGGTTGTTTTTCGATCACCACAAAATCATTTTATTTTATAATATAATATCATGTATAAAATATTATTAAAAAACAGTAAAAAGGATATATTACATATATTATGATATTTTTAAACAATAAAAATGGTTTCATGACCAGAATTGAATATGTTAATAGAAATTGAAAACATGTCATCCTTGAGTGTGATAATTAACATGTCTTAGACAATGTTTTCATTTTTAGTATAAGAGGAGGGGGAAAGAGAGATGATAATGAAATATTACATTCGAATTATATAATTATAGTACATGTAAGGTACATGAATAATCATTGAATTTGGATGATGGGATGTTAGGAGAGAGAAACAATAGAATGGAACCTGCAAAAAAATAGAAAGAGAAAGGAAGAGAGGTTTACCTCTTGGGTATTCCTCCTTGAGAGACACATTAATGCCTTTATTTTTGGCATTTTAATAAGACCAGAAGATATTTTAAGTGAGTAAGGAGCTTGGAAAGTTTATTTTGTGAAGCTTAGACAAGGATCAATGCATGAGTGGTGTGAGAGGAAGAGGGGATGAGGGGTGGTTTTTATAGCGGACGGGAGGAGGGTTTTCCATTATTTTAATAATAATTATTTTTTATTTTGGCTCAAGCCTATAGATAATATTGATTCTTGTGACTAAAAATAGTATTAAGTGCATGTGATTTGAACCATGTGTTATTACATCATACTTAAATAACTTATTACTCAATAAATCATTTATTTTTCATTTATCATAAAATAATTCATTTTCATAATTCAATAAAAATTCAATTATTTCAGAAAAATTCATAAAATCCACCAGAACCATTTATTTATGTTTAGAATCCGAAAATGAACTAAATTTTATGAATAGAATTTTCTAAGTATAAGAAATTTAATTTTTATTTATAATTACCATTTACTAAAAAAATACAGTTTTTAAAATTCTAGTTGTTTTTCTAATACCATGAAAAATTAACTATGTCTCATGAAATTATCCCAAAATCATAGAAAAAATATATTTATTTATAAATAAATTTGATGAAAAATGAAATATATTTTAAATTAAATAAATAATTATAAAATTGTAATTACATATTTATTTCTCACAAAAATATGAGTACTTAATTATTAATGAATGAAATATTCACTTTCATTTGTATGGTGCCTCAATTTTATTTATAGTAACATGGATGATGTTAATATTCATAAGGGTAGATTACAATTTATTTAGGTTATATTACTATTCAAATGAGTGTATTACTATTCATAAGGTTGATGTTTCTATTAACCAAAAGTTATGTTGATTCTATCAAACTCAAAATATCTTATTAAATGCAACCGTGTATGTACATTTTTCTAAATTCAAAACACAGAAGTTGAAAATTTAAGTTTAACGTCTTGGTTATTACTATAATAATGTGTTGTTTCACAGTGACTTAGTGTTGTGTCCATATAATCTATCTAATGAATTGTAATTATTTATGAAGAAACATACCATAAAATCTTGGGGTGTCATAATAATAGTGAATATATTCATAACATAATTTAGTATTGATCAAAATTGTTATAATAGTCAATATATATATTATAATCTATTGACAATAATGAATATTGTAATAATCAAATACATATATTCATATTAAAGTATAATTTGACATAAAATATTACTATAAAACAATATTTTTTCTTGAAATTAATTTAAAAGATATAAATTTGAAATATAAGTATTATTAGTCAAAATACTTAATTTTAAATTATTATTTTTCATAACATAATGCATTTATAATTATAAAACAAATTACTAGGGTGTTACACCAATAATGATTAAAAGACTTGAAAAGGGTTGATATTGTTGATATATGGCCATAGAATGCATTTTTTACAAGTTTATAGTTCTCTTTGGGACTTAATGTTTTGGATTTGTCCCTTATTTAGCATAATTTAACCCTAATCAATGTAATTAATTTTAATCACTTTCTATAATGTTATTTATAAAAATCAATGTGAACAGGATTAGACATTATAAATAATGCTGATTATATTTATGGAATCCAATTTTCTAAATTCCAACCATATAAGTTGCAGTAATTAATTTAAAATTAATCTCGTAGTCGGCTCGACAAAGTGTGTTTTTAAATTAAAAATGATCAAAAGTTTTCTATGTTTTTATATCCTATTTCAATATGAAATTGGTTCCAATTAAATAAATTTTATTAAATGTTAATGTATAATATTATTAATCATTTAAACAAAATTAAAATATAATTTTACTATATAAAAAATAGATGAAAATGTTGTTTTTAATAATAATCTGGTATTTTCACTATTCCTCAAAAATAATGTTTCTTAGAAAAGTACCAAAAATTCACCATAAAATAATATCAAAATTATAAATTATAAAATGGAGTTTATTTTTAAAAATTATATTTCTAAATGTGTCTTAAATTGATTTAATTTTTTTCATGGATGGAAAGGAAATGTTGTTTGTTTGAGAAAATAGTATTTTTAAACATATAACGACATTACCAAAAATTATATATTTCGTTATCGATATGTTTTATTTTTTAAAAAACATTATATATTTTTTTTAAATTAGTTATTATTCTTCACATAACTAATAATAATTTCTAGATTATATTTATATTGATTAAATAATTATAATAATAAAATGATGTTTCGTAGAAGCATTAATGTTTCTTGTAGCGTACGCCAAGTCGGTGCTGTATGTAACATATGCCAAGTCAATGTTGCATGTAATGTACACTGAGTATATGTTCCATGTATCATAAAAGAATTAGTTTCATGTGACTTATATCATGTTGGTGTCATGTTAAAGAGATGTTTGGCTTAGTACATTACAAGACATAAATGAAAATTTAATTTTTTAGAGAAAAAAGCTCCTTGAAAAATCCGGGCATTACATACATGACCCACAATGATTATAGTTGATAAGAATCTCATAGAACAAGAGGTATATAACTCCTTTCTAAAGAATCAATATGATATGATCACCTAGAAATACACAGATATTCTAGGCCTTGACCTCAAGGTGGCCATCCATTACCTGGGATTTCTAGAAAATCGTCGGGGATACAAGAAGGCATCCATAAGGACATACCCGACTAAAGACTCCATAATTGTGGCCCGAGTGGACAAGATCATCAATTAATACTTCATCTGATAGGTGTAGTATCCAAAATGGAACGACAAAAGTGTCCCAATAAAAAATAATAATAGGAAAATCATTGTTTTCATCGATTTCAATTATCTAAATTGGCAATGTGCTAAATATTATTTCCCATTTCCAATCATAGTACACATGATTGATACAAAAAATGGTTTCCAGGCCCTTTCCTTCATGAATGGATATTTGGGGTACAACCACATCTGGGTGGACCTAGAAGATAAAGAACCCACATATTTCAGATCCCCTCAATGATTATTCATCTATTGGGTAATTCCCATTGGCTTAAAGGATGAGGAGGACACATACTAATTTGCCATGAATCACATATTTAAACCTGTATTAGAGATGATTGTTGAATTCTACATTGAAAATTTAGTGGTCAAGTATTTTAAACATTTTGATCATTGGGATATCCTGGAAACCATCTTTAACAAGCTTCATTAATAGAGAATATAGATGAGCCCATTGAAATGTGTTTTCGAGGTAACCTTAGGGATGTTTCTCATATTCATCATATGTCACCACGACATTGAAGTTGATCCAAATAAAACTAATGATATCCAATTCATTTAAACTCTTTAACACCTTAAAGAGTTAAAAGGACTTAATGGAAACCTGAACTACACCCGATGATTCATAGCCAATCTTCCATGAATGTTTTTTACATTCACCAAATTTATGAAGAAGGAAGTCATGTATCAGTGGACTATTGAATCCCAATTAGAATTTTAAAAAATCAATAAAAACCTCTTAATCCCACTGGTACTTATTCCACCTATTGAGCGAAATCCACTCATTATATATGTAATGGCCTCGCAGTGATCACTAGGAACCGTTGTTTCCCAAAATAATGATACTATGAATGAAAATAGAATTTTTATCTCAGTCAAAGCATGATCAATGTGGAGACTCGATATTCAGATATTGTGATGAGATTATTGACATTAATGTTTATATTTTATATGATAAGGCAATATCTATAGCACCATGAAGTTCTACTGGTCTCCAATAATAACCAGATAAATACCTTCTCAGTCAGCCAATATTGAAATGGAAACTAGTATAGTGGGAGCTTATTATATAGTAGTTTGATATATTTTTTGTTCCCTATAAAGTAGTTAAAGGTCAGGACCTGGAATATTTTCTGGAAGAAAGCCCAATTGAAAAAACAATGTCATTAAATACTGAATATCCAAAGGAAGAGGTATTCTGTATTTATGAAAACCCCTAAACAAGACAAATGTATTTTAATGGAACATCTATGAGCCCAAAAAGGAAGAGAATAGAAGACCCCACGATCACCAAAGATGGGTTAAGGATCATGCTCATTTATACATCAAAGGAAGTCTTACCATACATTTTTCTGATATCATAAGGTTGTAAAAACAATTTTGCAGAATACTAGGTCCTCGTTGTGGGTCTGGAGCTGGAACTCTAAATACTAGTGAATCAACTGATGGTAAAGGGTGATTTTGATAAGGTAATAAATCACATCAATGAGGATTATTCTAAAATAAAGGAATATATGATCCGCATTCTTGACCATGTATGAGGGTTAATGGTAGAGTTCCCATAAGAAACAATATTAAAATGCATCTTATGATCAGAAAATGGACAAGAAGATGCATTGGAAGTTGTTTCCACAACAATGGTAGATCAAAATTGGGGAAAAAAAATCATCACCATTACAAATCACTGAACGGTCTCCAATTTTGGTCAAGTCAAATTGGAGGAGATAAATGAATTTACCCCTATTATAGAATCAAATTGTCCTACAACTATATGGATGATTCCAATTATGGATTATTTTTAGTATGAAATACTCCCACTAGATAGGGACAGAAAAGAACAAATATGAAGGTGTGTATCTTACTTCACTCTATATGAGGAACCAAATTGAAAAATAGTCATCAAAAAATGAGGATTTGATGGATTAATTCTCAGATGTATTGATGGATTAGAGACTTTGGCCATTATAGATGAAGTTCATGATGGGTCTTGAGGTTCCCATCATTTGGGATAAAATATTTCCCATCAATTCAAATTCATGGATACTTTTGGCCTTCAATGATGCAGGATTACATGGAATGCACCAAGAAGTGTCATTATTTTCAAGGTAATTCCAACTCCATTCAGCAACCCCCAAAGTTGCTACATAAATCCTATTACTTATGAAAATTTTCCTTATGGGGGAAAAATGTTGTGGGGCCATACCCTCTACTTACGGGAAAGTTTTTCACGTACATTCTTACTACTACAAATTTCTTATCTAAATGAGATGATGCAAAAACTCTGAACGAATTCAGGATTAAATAATCTTTATCTCTATGAAGGCCAACATCATTACCATATTTGGTGACCCTCAAACAATATTTATGGAAAATTGAACCAATTTATCTTCGACCAATTTAGAAATGCTTTATTAAAAATACGCTATCAAATCCCACCATTTAACCTAATATCATTCATCATAAAATGAAAAAAATAGATTCATTCAACAATAATTAGTCAAACATTCTCTAGAAGTTAGTGGATATTGATAGAAAGTCTTGTCTTGAAATGCTCTTATATTATTTAAGGAATTAATAGACTAGGACCCATACTACAACATAGGCAACCCCAAACTCATTAATATACATAATGGTTTCAGTCCTTCTCATTTAGGTCTAGTTTCCCTCACAATGTGTTTCTATATGTGATCAACAATCTGTAGATGGACAATCCTAGAAATTATTGGATGAATTGGAGTGACTAGATAAAAAAATATTACATACCATGCATAACTTGGAGGTTATCAGAATTAGATAGTGTGATCTTTTAACAAAAAGGCACACCTCCATTAATTAATCCAAGGATAATTGAAGTTGTTCCTTAGGGATCTAATGATGTGAGGAATGAAGCCTCCGATACATGAGCTGAAATGGTAGGGATCATATTCCATACACAAGTTCTACTGCAACAGAGATTATTCTTTGATCATAATGGATATATAAATCATTATGACCCTCACCAATGGAAGGTTCCTAAAAAATTATTTTGTGTAATGACCTGAGATACATCCTAGATGTAGGATGTTAAGCTACAAATCACCATATATTTACAAAATTTAAGATGTTAAACTTTAAAATTGGTCTTCGTCACACATCCTTTAGAGGCATGACATAACATCCTTTCCTCACGATGTTAAATTGTGTTGCATTATTTTATATTTTGCATAAAGATAAACTAGATGACATGAGGTCCTTGTAATATGACCCAAAATAGTAATACACTATTCATCCTCACCACTTTACCTTAAACATTATGGTTAATGTATCCTTTAATTGACGTTAAGATCTTCCAAAATAAAATGAGTTGATACTCCATATGGTCCCTAAAATATGTGAAAGAAAATATGTGCAGCTTCGATGCATAAGCCCGACATACATCATTTCCACTCCATAGTGGAACTTGAGCCCCTTTATAGGTATAATCCCTATAATTATCACGTCTTTACCACAAGACGGTAAAATTTATGGCCAATTTAGTCATCACATGATGTTAAACTGCATGATATGTTGAAGAACTATGTGTGGACTAATTCTAACCCCAATGAGATACATAGTGATTCCTAGATCTCCAATATCCACCCCAACTATGAACATAAAGAAAAATTTACACCTTTACCTTTCTATGAACCATATATACAAATGAAATTTTTTCAGAACTTATGAATAGATTCTCAATAGAATGAGATTCCCAGTGACTTCTATACCAATAGTCTCAGTCCCAACCATTGATCTAAAAAGTATCAATGCCCCTTTTCCAAGTTCAATTCTTGATTGGTGAGGGAAAATTATTCGAAATCTTTTTGTGGCTTGACTCTAAATTCAATGAGATATGTAGTGAATCCCAGATCATTCATCCCATCACTAGCCATGAAAAAAAATATAATCCCTTTTCCTTGTGTGTGAATCAAATATGCATAGGGAGCTTTATCAAGAACTATGTGTGGCTTGATTCGTTCTCTATTGAGATACGTAGTGACACCTAGGTCCTATCCCCTGTCTAGATACAAAAATTCATTCACTTCAGGAAACCAATTACCTTGAACATGAAATTAAACTATACAGTTCTTTATGAACTATGTGTGGCTTGATTCTCATCTCAATGTTATATGTCTAGATGCCCAAATATCCAATCACAAGCCTATCCAAAATAAAAAAATCCCACACTCCCTGTATATGGATCAGAACTACGTAGGGAACCTTTTCAAGAACTACGTATGGCTTGATTTATTCTCTAGTAAGATACCATGTGACAACCATATTCTGAAACTTGGGTCCATCCACATTAAAACCATAAATACCCTTTACTCCCTCTATAAGAATCATATCTACATATGGAACCTTTCAAGAACTATGTCTGGCTTGATTCTCAACTCAATGGGATACATAGTGATACTAAAATTTTCATCCTTGGGCCCGACCACAATATTTCCATATTTGATGTCAATTCATCTTTATCCTGACTGCACAACATTATACTACATGGGATTTAAATAACTACATATGGATTTATTCCCATAATAATGAGATACGTAGAGATTACTGGATCTTACCTCATGACCTAGAGACCATAGAATATAAATTCCCCAACCATTCCCTTGTACTGTCGTAATGTTTTGGATGAAACCATCAACACTTCTCGATTCTCTCACTGAGAACAACTCAAGCGTGATTAGGGATTTTGGTAAAGAATATTACTTGCACAAGTATGACATATACATGCATATTGGGGTTACCATGGTCCTAGTTGTCAGACCATAAAAGATAAACTAGATGTCCTCATTACTTGAAAATAAACTATATGATCTCATCAAGAATTACGGGAGGCTTGATTATTTCCTAAACAAGATATATAGTGATGGTTGGATCCAAAACCATTATCTAGCTACAATATTACATTTCATGAAAGAATCACTCATATACTCACCACATGATGATAAACTATGTGGTTCATCAAGAACCATAGGTGGATTGATTCTCACCACTATGAGATAGATATTGATGTGTAGATCTTCAATCCTGGGCCCAACTGTAGTATGATACATGAAGTACTCTCAATCTCCCATGTATGAGTAAAATCTACATTAGAAGACCCAATATGATTCCTCAACCTATTCATGAAATCATATCAAAAAAAAAACATAATTTTTCTCCACTTAGGAATTAAATGAAGGTGGTAACATTTATTTCAGAACTATGTGTGTCTTGATTCTTGTATCGACATGATACATAGTGATACTCAGGACCTATGTCCTATTTCAGCTATAATATATGATTTCTCCTTATGTTGAGGCACCTTCATCATCACTGCATATCATTAAAATGAATGGCTAACATTCTTTCCACATGACTTTAAATTGCACGGTGACCAGAGAACTATATATGGATTGATTCTCATCCAGTTAAGATATGTTGAGAAACATAAGACATATTTCCTAGTCATAGTCATGGGGTAAGAATAAAATGACCCTTATACATATGAGAATGATATATGAAAGAGATTCCAATATTATGACCAGTATAAATCAAAATGATTTCATTATGCTGAGACCCACTCATTAGGAAATTCATACTTATTTTCATGGATAATTTTAGATCTTTATAATCATTATTTAGCTCTTGGTAAAAGAATGTATGGTACCTGAAGGTGCCTTTTCTTGTCTATGAAGCACATGCCCTAGTTGGAATTGCATAAAATGACCCTCATAAAAGGCCTCATGGAAAATGGATACCACTATTTGACAATTCAGTATGCTCCCTAGTTGGCATTGCATAAAACAACTAACAAAAAAGGGGTTTTAACCAGTAATAAATTCACCATTAGAAGAATTCTATACTTTCCTTGTGAGAATTACTGACAATATGTTGATGCCCATTATTTGATACAGTCTTCAGTCCTTCCTCACATATTTTCCCATATGCTTTATCCTGATATGAGAACCCCAATGTAGTGGTTTACATTTTTCTCTTTCATGTTTGGAGAATTTTAGAACGATCTTGGTCTGAAGGTCCATGAATCCCTATTATTTCCATAATCATGTGGTTCTGGACATATGACTTAAATATATAGAAACCATACATCTTGCTCTTGGGTCAGACCTACATAGAGAACATATTTCCCAACTTATTTGGAAATCCTAACATGAAATTCTCTTTCTATATTTTGTTACATTTCCCCACAATTCAAACACCATGCCTAGAGAAATATGAATCTCGAGAAATATCCAACAAATTTTAGTGATAGAATGTTAAAATTTCATAGGACTTATTTTCCTAACTATGCAACATGTTCCCCAATTGGAATTAAACAAGTCACCCACATAATGGGTCTGTCGGCCAATGAATGCCACTATTGACTATGTTGTAAGCGACATTGTAGGTCGTGCAAAAAACAACCATCATAACATGTTTTTAAACTAGTGGTAACTTCATCCTTGGGATAGACATCATATAATGTTATAAGGAATTTTTTCATACCACAATTCAGATTTAGGGATACCCAAATCAAAAATTTAATCATTATCCTATCACATTTGAATATGGAAGAATAATTTCAGAGAAATTACCAAAAATGGGAGGATCATTAATCATATAGTCCAATATATAGACATAAATTATATCCCCTATAATTTACATACTAGATTACTTTTAAACTAAATAACATAATTTTCTTGTTGTAGGGCTATAAACTAAATAGAATAATGTCCTCACCATAAGATGTTAACCTACATTGTTGATGTCTTAGTCACATAACATTAAACATAATGATATTTTATCCCTTTTTTGAAATGGACCTTCCCCCTAAAATTGGTTATCTAACCAAAATATACCCCCCTTTACACACTAATTTATTGTAGGTGTGGTTTCCCATTCATGGCCTTTTCCAATATAGATGATCCCTTTATTTCCATATATCTTCCCTTTCGAAAAAACCACTTATCTTCTTGTGAAATCCGAATCTCTTTAAAAATCCTTCACCCATGTGAAATCAAATTTCCAAATTCCAAATAAATCCTTGGATTTACTCTTCATTATGAACCCCAGCTGGCCTTATATAAGTCGTCCACATAACGGGTCTGTCAGCATAAGGATACCACTACATGAATTTGCAGTATGTGCCCAAGTTGGCCTTGAATAAAACATCCCTCATAACAGTTTTACTATATAGAGGTAACTAAATCCTCATGAGATATATCCTCTATTACCATATTCCTTGTTTTAGATTAAAATAACATAAAATCATGGATCTAGATTCCCCTTTGATGTATCTGAAGAATATCAGAACACTACTAGCCATCAAGCCTTGTTTGTGTTATCATCTCAAAATTCATGGTCAAAGATGTTCAACCTAAAAGATCATCTCATTATTCCAGCTTGTATGAATTCAAACATCCCAGAAGAAAAGGAAACACTTTCCATAGTGAAAACCCAAAAATGATATTCTAGATATAATTCATGTCTCATCTCGCTAGACCTACACTACATATATTTTATTTAGAAATTGGGTGACGAAAAGATAAAAGGAAAAAAAATTAGGGTAAAAATATATAAAGGGTGTCCTAATAAAATTCTAACTCTCTTCTGCTAAGCCTCCTTTATATTGAGAATTTGAAAAAATTTGGGTAATGGAATCCCAAGACACAATATTTGTAGGTTTTTCCATCCGACCCTATAAATAGTGAAACTATGCGCACTAATCCACATAGATTAGAAAAAAAATAGATCATTTTCCTATCCTATCACTGTGGTTAAAACTAGATAATATACTTCTTTTTATTATGAAAATTAGTTTCATTGTTATGTTATATTTGTGTGGAGAAGATAGAGATGATGAAATAGATGATTGGAAACAAAATTTCACTCATTTATGAGAACTATTAAATAAAATCTTTAGGAACATCCAAAAAACTAAGTCTCTCTATCCTAATTTACAAGAGACCATCAATAAAATTCTTATTATATTTCACGACATCCTAAGATACATCATCCAATAATGAAAGCTCAGTCAATTGACCAACTTAAATCTCCTCAGGTTGATAAAGAACATCCATTGCATCCACAACGGCGGTTGAACCTTCTATTTTGGATTCATTTAACTAGTTGTAGAGTTGTTTGATTTCCCCCTGATTAAGATCCAATTCTTTCTCGAGGTGTGACAATTTAATAGTATTCTCCTTGATCTAGCACTTAAATTCTGATATTTTTTTGCTATGGATAGAATCTTCTTGGGATAGTACCACTCAAACTTCATCAATGTTGTCAGGTAGTTGGTCCTTTATGAGGTATTGATGATTATTTTTCTCTTGCCCCCACCTACAAAGAGTCTAATTCATAGTAGTGTGGATTAGATGGTAATAAAATCCACCGTATCACAACATGACTAATATAACTAGATTTCATCCGAATTGTGAACGAAGATCCCCTAGAGATGAATCAGAAATTATATTCCAGATGATCAACCTAACCATGTCACGTGTGACACTAGGAGAAGCTTGCAGCTCTATGTCCGATTTGGACATACTATTCATGGAAAGAATGTCCTTTGGAACCAAATCACCCAGAGAAGTGACTTTTCCTTCTCCCTCCAAGATATTTGTTGACTCACCTTCCGATGCTATATGTATTGGTATAGAAGCTCTTCCGTCAGACCTAGTCACAAAATATGATAATCGTAAACAATGATTCATAATCATTATTAGCCTCAAAAGAATAGTGATAGTAGATACCAATCACAAAACTTGGTAACCCTTACATATTTGAAGGTTAGCAGCTTGAGAGGATTCTACCATTTCATCCACAACTTCATTAATTTGAACTGGATCCTCTTGAAGAGGGGTAATATCTTGTGTATTCCCAGGGTTCTCCATACTTGGATCGAGAAGACTTTGTGTTTCATGGTTTAACTGAACAGAACCCCATAAATATTGGGGCTGAGGTGGAATTCGAGGTCTTGCGGTAACTCATCAGTTGTATCATTCCTCTTTGAATATAACTGCTCAATTAGAAGATCCATTTTCATATTATCCAAAAAAATATTGGATGCGCAAAATCTAAAGACTCACAGCTAATAAATTCTTTATTAAGTGCTTCAAATTATTTTAAAGTAGTGGGAGTTCTATTACATTTCAGTATTTCATCAAAGGTCAATGAATGATTTATCATGGAATCTAATAATTTATAAGACCTCCTAGTAATCTCATCCATGGAAAAAATTGAAATATTTATCTTATGACATGACACTTGAACAACCTCCAATGACTGAAGTCTCAGAATATCTTCATTGAAAACAACAGCGAGGACATCATCAGTCTTCATAGAGTCCTCTAATGTATGAGATGAACCTATAATATTAAAGAAATTAAAGTCAGTAATTGGAATATGAAATCTTATGATGTATATCTGACATTACCAGATTCCTCCTCCTCTCTGACTCTCTATATTTGTGACATAAATGGTGATAGGAGTAGTGAAAGGAGAAGCTGATGCATTCTGAACCCTTGATTCCTCTTCTGTTGAAGGTTCCAAATCACTTATAGGGATCCAAAATTGGTCTAAAATTCCCTCTTATGTTATTGGAGGTTAATATCCGATACTCTTCAAGGATCTGAGAGATGTTGATTCTTTAGGCATAAATGAAGGGTCACACACTTGGGATGAGAAAAAAAGATGTGAATGATACTAAAATGAATCACCACTACTGTATTGAGGCATAACCAATGTTTTTTCTCTGAGGAATTTTATTATTTGGTGGAATATGATTGTAATTATCTTCCACAATTCCAGTTATTATCAGTGGCGTTGGGTGTTCTCCTGCCATCTCCTCCTCCACGACCAGTCATCCTGGTGTCAACTCTCCAGATTTAGGGGGTGATACTATAACCCAATCAGGGCACCCTCGAGGTTATAATCCAGAAAAATAAACATTATTGGTCTCCCAATTTACTGATATAAAAATTTAATATGGTGGTCCACCTTTTAGTTTTATCACATTGAAAAAAATACAAAAGGAAAAAGATAAAAGGGTACTAGGAGAGGGGAAATTACATCTCCAGGATTGACAAAGGCATGCCATTATGAAGAAGATTAATGATCTATCCCCTCATAATCAACCCATTTTATCACATAATCCACCCACTTTATGCAAGGAATCTGTTCTTTAGTTTAATACATGGGAATCTCTAGATCCCAAATATGAATCCTCACATAAACATGATTTTTCTGAAAGGGAATATCTAGCAGGGCAAGAATTTCACCTATCCTTGGGATTTGCAGACATTCACAGGGGAGCACCCATGTGTTTTCAACATTAAAATATATGGCGTTCCTCAATTGGACCATCTCTACATGTATGAATTCTGAATAAATTTTGGTTTATTGTGAAGACAATATAAGATCCCTAGATTTTACAGGATTCCCAACCCTTTCTATCACAGATGAAGGATGAGAGAATGGAACCCGTGACTCCTCGTGGTGGTGAAGACGAGACCATATTTTTGAGACCTCATTTATTGTTTCCCTTGTTACTCTGAATGGTGGGCTATACCTTGAATGAGGCTATTTGAATGTTCTTGGGATGTCACCATTCATATATTCAAAATAGTCCTAAAAAACCTATTAAGGAGATGAATTGGCTTCAAAAAGAAGGGAATTTTTAATACTCCACTTCTTCTTCCCAAACCAAGGATCAAATTTGGATAGAACCCCTTCAGATTATGATGATATCTTGGCCCTTGCATAATATGTACTTGACCCACTAGTTTCTACAACTAAAAGCATGTTGACCACCACTTGCATCAACTCCACGGCTATGAGAAACCATTGTTTTCAGAATACCGTTAGGAGGTTCTATGATTGAAAAAATATTAGAGAAGGTACAATTATTTTTTTGAGATATATAAATTGGCGTGTTATCCTATATGGAGGGTATGCCTCACAAATTATTTCCCTAAAAATATTGGTCACAATCACACAATCTCTAAAGGCTTCCATGTATGACCACAACCTAATGCTATCCTTCCCGTCATTAGTAAGTCTCCTTATGGGAGGGTTCTCAAAGTGAAAGAAGTTTAAATCTTTAAATAATCTAATCCTTGTTTGGATTTCATTTGGTTTCAAAGATAGGGGTGGAATATCGGATTCAACATGGAAATATGGTCGAAACTCTCTCCCCAAGAACCGTGATCTATCTTTTCATGAATTCAGTTCTAATGAATGATGCAATCCACCCCCATAAAACCTAGAATGATCCTACAATTTAGAAAGGAGGCTTCCCTATATTAATATATAGAAAACTCATGTGTATTTTTCCATTATGGGGATGATAAACCCCACCAACATTTACTCTATCAGCATGGCCATGAAAATGAATGTTCATGCCGTTATTCTGCTATAAAAATAATTGAAATGTTGTAGATAGGTGCTAAGGAAAATGGACATAAATCCTACAAGACGTGTCTGAGATGGAATGTTGGGCCTGATCTCTAACCCTGACTTGTCGTACCCCTCCTCCAAAGTTGGATAGAAGGTGTCATATGCGCTTCTATTAATCACCTTAAATAATCTAGTTATATACTTATAAGTGGGGCCTTCCACATTCTTCATCAAGAGAGTTCTAATCCACACCTCCTGATGAATTTCCCCCATTAAGTGGGGGTATTACTTCTTAATATTGTGTGTATTTTCAATAGCTCATGTGATAAATCTCACATCAAATCAGAATCATATCACATCACCCTAGATGGATAAATTTGGCATATTTACATCTGACTATTCGAGTCATGGGGTTATATTAAACATCATAAAAACAACAGAAATATTCTCTACGAATTAGATAGAAATAATTAATTTGTTTATTCCACTAGCTCAGTTGCTCCAAAATGAACATGACACTCATATACACATATGTTTGTCCCACCCAATTTACTTCTTATATGTTGACAAACTTCAATTCAGATGTGAATTCAGCGTAGACTTGGTGCACCCAATACACCCAAATCCATGCAGGCTTAACACCCCCTATTGGCCAAAAGTCCAAATATTTCCTCCCATCCTTCAATGGATCTATCTAGGAATCCAGAAAGATGGTAGAATATTAATGTGGATTTAATTCAACATTATATGGTTTCATATCTAGAGTCCTTGGGTTGTGATTCATGAATGAAGTTGTGGATGAAGTCCTAAAATTGATATATACACCCATGCTAGAGATGTTGGTAGTTTTGAAATTCTTTTGATCTTGAAACCAATAGACTGGGAGGTAGTTTTTCTGAATTAGTTTCATGGTCTCTTGCAGCTGCCCATAATGATAATGTGGTAGATAAGAACTCTCCAGGAAGTCATAGTTGTATTTGTTTAAGGATTCCATTAGATTTGTAAGAGTAGAAAAATTATTCATAATAGTTCCCAATGACTTTCATCGTCCCCTAATACTTTTTCTATCTAGATCATCAGAAACTGAAACCTTCACATCTACAAAACCAATAAATAAGTATCAATTTAATTTTAGTGAATGTCATTTTTAATGGAAAATTGAAATAAATGACGGATATTTGGAAAAGTTATATACTCGTGTGGGTGACCCCTTCAAGTTCCTCATGAAAATTCCTATGGTGAATTCCTAACGCAGGTAGATACATACTATGTTTTTCTGAAACAGACCTTCAACAAAAAATCTTTAGTGTAGAGTCTGCACAGATGAATAGTGTGACGAGTCATGTATCTTTAGAATCATGTGTCGTTCGGAGAAATGAGGACACTATTCAGTGACGAATATTCCTCCCTAGGAATACCACATACATGATCCACCTTTATAGAAGGATTAATAAAACCACTAACATAGAATACATGCATGAAATACATGTGTGGCCCATCCATCCTTTTCATCTATTTTCCTTAGGATTAGATGCTTTTCTTTCAATCAGATCCAATCTTGATGGGGGGGGGGGTTGTTTAATCTTTATTTTGTCACATGGATGAAAAAGAAACAAAGGTTAATTGCTTAGGGAGAATAGAGGAATAGAATTAAAAAAGACTAAGGATCACAAAGGCCCCCAAATGACATTCTCCCAAGTCCCCTAAACACCATTATCACACAATGTACCTACAAGAAACCATATTTGAAAAAACTACACACAACATTTTCACAAGATAAATCCTTCATCAAAGATCCCATATTTTCCTATAAATATGACCATATGTTCCTCAATTTACTATTTAAATTTATATATGGCATCCCGAATCCTTGATAACCTTAATCTTTTACTCAGGTCCACCAAAACCATCTATGTAGTTTTCTAACACCAAAAAATGATGGAATTAAAGGGGGGAAGTGAAATTTATGTCCTTTTGGGTTTCAAAATAAAAAATACCTATGCGAGGTAATCATAAAACCCCATAATTATCAAATACTATCATGAGGTACCCCTTTCCAATATGATACCTATGCAAGTGATATCTATGAACACCTATGGAGACCCTTGAAGGCTTGAGTAGAGTCTCACCCCAATGTAGTCGCCCAGGTTTTCCATCACCCAAGGACCTATCAGTTATCCTAGGCCAAACTGAAAAAAAGAACCCTCTACAAGATCTTCCTTGGTTATCCATAACCTCTGGCCTATGCGAGAAATTCATTATGCCCTCTTCAAAGTCATCCATGGAAGGCCCTCTCCTCCCTTGGCTCACTGGTCTAAGAGGGATCAACTCGAAGCCCCCACTTAAGACTTCTAACATTGAAAATCATGGGAATATGCAGACCAAAATTTATCCCATTTTAGATTTTTATTATCATGGTGATGTGTTTCCCAAACATATCTTATCAGAAGGTTGGGATCCTCAGGGCATTTTGTTTATTTATATTTATACGGTTATGAGGACCACTATCCTAAGGAAAATTTCAAGAAGTTCCTAGTCTCAGATTTGAAGGTAAGGACCATGTCATCCCCTTCTCATCTCAAATACCCAATGCCCCAAGTTCCAAGTAGGGAGGGTGATTATTAAATTTTAATTTTTATTAAACACGGAATTATGTCATCTTCCCACTATAGACCAAATTATAGGGTATCCCTCATAGTGTAAGACCCCATCCATTCTTGTAAATGGTTTTAGTATAGATTATTTATACCTCCTAGCCATGACCAAGTGTCCCCAATTTTTCACCTTCATCTATTCCTCGAAGGATCCATTCATTGGGCTCATTTAAGGGTAAATTTATGATAGGGAAGCTCTATATCTCTAGCCTCTTCCACTGTATCCCCAAACATTTCCAATAGCAGTAGAGGGGATAGAGGGGTTGGTTTCACTCAACACCCAATCCCTATCCCCTTGGGATTTCCCTCCATATCTAGATGGAAAAAGTATATTGGGTGGTTTTCCAAATATTCCACTCCCTATTGTTTGAGACACTGAGAATGAATCACATTGGCATCTAGGTTAACAGTAACCATTAAATTTTCACAATCAATGTAACCATATTGAACTATATGAACTCTGATTCCTGCTATAAACATGATTCATAGGAAGACCACATAAGCCCCCAGTTTAATGGAAATCCTCCTCAGGTATAATCTCCAGTCACAATCCTCTTAATATGGGTATCCCCCTCAAGATTAATCCCCGATGTAAACCCCCAAAACATCATGAGTTGAGAATCATGTGTTGAGAAATCTCTCAAGGTCCTTTCTCTGGGAATCATCTTCATGAGTATGCCCCAAATTAATCATCTCAATGGTCTATAATCCCCTATTAGACTAATAGAATTATGTGGTATTTTATTCTCATCCAAATGGGATACGTAGGAAGCCTCTTTGAGGTACCAACCCACAACCCAAATCATCTATATTCTCTCGAGGTCATATTCCTAGTAGGTTCTAATTAAACTTAGGAATTCATATCTATTCTAGGTTCCTTGTGTAGATTTAGAATAGTTCCACACCGAACATTCATCACACACCTTCCACTAAGATTTTCTCATCAGATGATGTTAAACTGTTTAGTTAGGTCCTTATCACATGTTCTAAAAAGGTATGATGTACCCCATTAAGAGGCACCGAACTACATGAATTCTAATTTCATTCACAAGGATATAATGAAAGACTATCATAATGGTTTGATCCCAATCATAAAAATACTCCAGTTCCCCTGGATGAAAATACAATAAAGAGTTCCCCGCTATGTGGCCAGAAAACAAGCGTCATCATGACTAAAGTATATCTAATCTGAATGTAAAAGGATTCCATTGATGGAGTGCTTTAAATAAATATAGATATTTCTATTAATGAAGAACCTCATATAGATATTAATGATTATAAATTCCATATAAGCTAATAATTTTTTAGTAATTCTAGTGTAATCTACACCATACTTGGGACTGAATAAAGGATTCATGAGTAAGTCTTACATCTATAAGAGAGTCCCGTAGTTGGTAATAATTGCACCAAAAATGGTGAAATGATCCCAAACTCCCATCCTCCCAACCCATGTGAGTTCGCAATCATAGTTTTCCAAACATCCCAATGTGTGTCTTCCTTTGGAATGAATTTCCCCTTGGATACAGAACCATGGGGTGTGTTTGGTTCAACAAAAATTCCATTAGAAACCATTCAGAAATATCGATTCCTAACTAGAACACATATTCTAATGTAAAAATATGAATATACTTGTATATTCCTTGTTATTTCAAAATGCACACCATGTACATTGAACACTAAGTGCCAAAACCTGTATATTCACACTTGAGGAGTTTTTCCCAACATATTGATGATGAGGATGGATGGATAACATCCTTATATTTCCTACTCTCTCATCTAAGAGAGTAGATATGACCGAGTTGAAATGGATAGAGGTTTTTTTGTGAAGTATGTTATTTATTGGTGTTTATGAGTTAGATATGATGTTTATGTGCTTGTGGGGAGATTTTCAAGGTGTTTATGGGTGAGATGTTATGTGTTCAGTCTTGTGAGGTGGTGAAAAAATTTATAATGGAGATATATGAGGTGACCATGTTTGTGGGGAAATGGTACATGTGATTACAAGAGATACATGATTTTAATGTGCCTTTGGGTTAGTGGACCATGTGTTTTTTGGAATGATGTGATGTGACCGTGCTGTTGGGTGGCTTATGGTGTGGGTCACACATGGAAGAAGGAGGGAACATGGTTGATATTCTGGGTGACCATGATACCCTACTACTCTAGATATGAAATTGGTAATGATACGATGACCTAGGTTTTTTTGGGTGGGATGTTAGGTGACCATGACTGTGGGGTGGTGGTATATGTTATTCAGAATAGATGGTAGTTCCATGATATACAATTTTGGGGTGTGAGATCAGTAAATCAGTGGGAAACTGGTGTGAGGTACCAATTTATCGATATTCTTCTCATTATGTTACTATAAATAGCTTTCATTATTCAGTGAGAGTTCCTTTGTGATATTGGGAATGGTTAATATAACAAAATAGAGTTTGTTTGGTTCGTCTATTTTCTCACCAGGGTGTTAGTATACTTCTTTCACATGGGCACAAGAGACAAAGAATTTTCAACTGTGTATACTTATATGCTCAGCCTACATATATAAACCTAGTTTCTGGTTTCTTGGAGTACTATAATGTCCATGATTGACATTATTATCTCATAGCATTGTATGGTAATTTTGTAACTACTTTAGCTTTACTCTTTTTATTTACTTTTGTGTACTTTTAACTATACCAGTTTTATTTATATTTTCATTGTTGGGTGATTTTGGTTATTTTTTATATTTTTTCATGGATTTTCATTGGGATTATTTATATTATATTCTTATCCAATTTAATTATAGATGATATTGACTTATATATTATATTATTTTTATACCTTTAGTGCTAGTCACCAACACGAGGCCTAATAGAGGAGGGACTTAGGGGCCATTATATCTCTCCCCTTATTGCTGTATATGTAGTGGGTGTGGGTCATGAAATCATCATAAAATTTATTTTCATTATTTTCACATAATTGTTAAGAAATTTTGTTTTTTTCTATAGGAAAATCAAATTCTTAGTAATCCAGAAAAGCATACTACTTCTTTCATTCTTTTTTATTTATCCTAATTGTTTAGTAAATGTTGGTTTCAAAAAATTTTAGTACTAAAATATATCCCCACAAGAAATATTTCTTCATCATTTTCTTTCTTATAAATATTATAAATATTTTTATGAGATGAAAATAATGTATCCAATACCTCAATTTTTTTTATAAAACCCATGTTGAATCTATCATTCTTATTTTCCTTAAATGAATCAAAATCCCTTGATTTTTGTGGAACTCAATGTGACATTCATATCCTTTTTATAGTTTTTTAGTTTTGTATCATTATTTTTCTTATATTTTATGTTGGGAGAGTGTTCATTAATGTACCATTTTCTCTTACACTCATTACATGTTATTTCATTAGTAGAATCATAATTTTTTCTACTATATCCTCTAATTTACCTTATTTTCATAATTTCCTATATAATTGTATTTTTATGATGAATTTATTCTTCAAGTAACACCCCATGCTTCCACGATACATCTCTCTTTCAATAATGCAATAGCATGCATTGTACGCAAGTTCGAGATTCTAACACACCGCGACCAATCAAAATAGCAGTTATGAATAGTAATACCCACCTTTTGAATTTATATAAATTTCATATTTCAAAATGGACTTCATTTTTGGATTCAGAATATCGAAATTAGCCTATGTTGAATTTTTGGTATTTTTCAGAGAACTTCCATTTTTCGATGAATAGTGAAAAATACTTAAAAACAACATTTTTATCAGATTAATTTATAGTGATAAATTATACTATTGAGTGGTTTTAAAATATAATTAGAATATATTTTTATCATTTTATCCAATGGTGGTCATTAAAGTTAATTTCACTTTGAAATTGGACAGAAAAAATTGTCAATCTTTTGATAGATTTTGTTTCTTAAAAACACGCTATTTGTTTTGACAGCGGGAATAATTTTTAAATTAATTACTACAATTTCTGTGTTTGGAATTTGGTAAAATGGATTCCATATTTGGAATCAGAGGGTACAAATTATGTAATTAAGACACTTTTTTTAGACATTATGAATAGTAATGATGGTAATTATCTTTAATTGTCGTGATTAATTAGTAATCGGGTAGTTAAGGGTAACAAAATCATATCATAATAATATAAAATGACCCCAAAATGTGTCCTAATTATAATGGTTGTGTCATGGTAGACCATGGGATGCCTTGTGCCAAACTTCGGGACCCCATGGAATCCATTTTGGGTGATTGTGACATTTTATTATATTATTTGTTTAAAGGGAAAGTATAACCAAAGTATGTATCGCCCAAGTAAAAAAAATTAGTTTTGTGTGTGTAAATGATATCTTAGGCTATAAATTTTCATTATAAAGCCAAAAATAGTTCTTACATCATGATATTTTTTTATAATTTTTATACATTAAATAAATTAAACTTTTTATAACACCATGACGATGCAGCGATTACCTCATTAATTAATGATTTAAATAAAATTAAAAGATAATGTAAAATATAAGACTTAAACTTGTAAAAAACCTATGGGATGAGTATATTTGGAACCCTTATCACCTTATCCTAGAAATATATAATTATGTGACCTTTCAAATCTGAAAACCACTTCATAATAATGTAACATTTCATGACTTTCCTAGAGTGCTCCTCCTTTCCTCTTATAAAAGGACCCCACCTCTACCACTATATTCGAACCCTCAAAGCCATTTGGCTCGGCCAACCTCTGCCAAAATACTCTCTGAACTTCCCTCTCTTACTCATAGAAGCCTCACTTTGGGCAGAATTCTTCCCAAGGAAGGCTTCGGCTCAAATAAAAAAGAGTTACCCGATTTTAAGGTAATGTCTTCTCTTATGTTATTTTGTTTTATTTTTCTTCTAAAACCCCTTAAAAACTTTTTATTAGTTTCTTTTGTAACAACACCAGTATCTTAAATATACTATAATGTTGTTATGAGAAGTATTTGATGTACACTTACACACACCTTCGTCTAATGGTTAAATAACATACTGTTTCTGTGGGTGACAAATTACTGCCTCACAAAACGATGAATGTTCAATCTTCGTTTAACACCTCTCATGGTGGAAATTAAGATGTCACTATATTTATATATGATATATATTATTTTTGTGTTTTCCTTATGCTTCTGTATTTTTCATTTATGACATACTTTTAGGATTTCCATTATGGGAAAATGCGATAATTTCATTTTAGGAAGTGCGGACTACCACCCCCTCAAAGTGACTTGAATCGTTAATGCCATATGTGGGACGTATAAAGGATATAGTAAATGATATTATATATGATATTATACTGGAATTATAATATACCTTTATATCATTATGATATCATTCCATTAAATATGAAATAGAAATGAAAGTAGCGTTCATGTGTACGTACGGCTTACCGTCTCCATGAACGGTGCATTTCATTTATTACCTCTAAATGTTATGTAATATTATAAATGAATGTATATAATGGATATATATGATATATATGATATCTACATCATGAATATAATTTTGGATATAATGGATATTTTACCACATGAACAACTTGTAATTATAAGAAGTTTATTTTAGACTCAAGTACCAAAGATCGACAAAACGACCGTTATTAACTTAAATAATTACATAATGTTCATAACATGGTTATAAGTGATATAAAAGGGATAATGAACTTGAAAAAGGTAATTAAGGAATTAGAAATTAACTCTAGTTTATTATTCAGGATTTTAAAGAACGATCAAGTCAAGTCGGACACGAGGTAAGGGACTTCGTCTCAATCTCATTTCCTTGAGGCATATTTTGTTATATACACAAATTTAATTTATATGGTGTATAAACCCCTTTGAATTTTATGTTTATTCAAAATAAATATTTTTTATACGAAGCGATTTACTAAACGAAGAAAGGGAATGTTTTTTTGTCGTAGGTATGCGGTGATAATGACTTCTCCGCCGCCGTGACCATTATTTGAGTTTCGGATTTCTATACAAGCCATAACTTTTTTTAAACAAAAAAATAATTTCCATGATTTAATTTTATTTTATTTTGATATTGAAAATGGTTTTGATAATTTTTTTATTATATAAATGTGTCGTATTGATATGTTGTGATTGAAATGTGTAAATGTTATGTTTCCTTTATGCATTTTTTTATGTGATACGATTATGTTACGTTTTACGATATGTTTAAACCTTTTCATATAAGGAATGAATTGGACTTAATAAGTGACAGGTGGAGCCCGCTATAGCTCCTCGATGCATCGGTAGGTCTCATGAGACAAACTAGTGTCTTGGTACGAGGCCTTGACAAAATCGTATTTGTAGTATTGGCACGAGGGCTCGACTATGTGGTTATGATAGTCTTGCATTATGCATTCCATCATTATGAAAGTGGTTATTGATGTTACATGTGATTATTTGAATAGTAGAATATCCATGTGAATAAGTAAATGGAATTTTTTTTTTCCATATTATGCTGAAGTTCAAGTTTATAAGGCTTTTGTTTTAGTTATACATTGCCTTAAATGTTTATGTTTATTTATTAAAGTTTCCGCTGTATTGTTATCCTTACTGAGCATCTGAGCTCACCCCTTTCTATGTTTTATTTTCCCAGAATGTGAAGAAATATTTTATGACTGACCTATAGGGATAGTCTGAAGGGGATATGAGTGTGGACTATGGAGACTATGTTATTTTAATTTTTCACTTTATGATGTAATGTAGGACTTATGAATGTATCTATTGTTTCCAAGGATACTAAATTAACCGGTCTTTCGAGACTTGATATTTTATGATCATGCCAATGTTACGTAATAATGTACCGACTCTCAGTAACTAGGGTCGGGGCATTACAGTTGGTATCAGAGGCAGTTTAGTACTAACCTTGGAATCTAGAATTAGATAAACTCTGATTAGAGCACATAGCCCTAAGATAGACTTTGAGGATTAGTATAGAAGAACTTCCTAGAATTTTGGTATTATATATATTTTGTGAGTATTCTGAGAAATACATCCCTCTCTGGATACGAGAAGGTAGAGGCAGATCTGGAACATATGTACTTATGGGTAAAACCCGAAAACACCACTTTGAGCTAGACTCGAACGGGATCTAGTGCACGACAACGGGCCTTGCTTCACTCTTGGTTACGACACTCCCAGGGTATATGCTTAGGATAATTCTCATATTATTTACAAACCATTTGAAGGGTTTATGAGTATATACTTCCTCAAAGAAAACATTTTTATGATTATGGATTATATCCATAAATAGTTCAATTTATGTTAAGTGTTTTTCAAGTTTGTTATTATGTATTTTGATTCATAAACTAATATAGTTTATGACATTGTTTAGAAATGGAGCCTAGTGGAAGGAATGGAAACTGTATCAATGCACGCACTCCATGTAGGGATTTTCCTCCTACTCAAGATAATTATAATGGAGTTGGTGATACAACTAGTGCTGATTAGCTTATACCATACTGGGACAACTCACTCAGGTTATGAATAATAACCTTACTCGTATAGAGCACTCTGATCCGCAACGTGGAGGATCAATGTTAGAACGCTTCATGAGGAAACACCACCAATATTCAATGGGAGTACAAATCCCTTAGTAGCTGAGAAATGGATAAATTCCCTAGAGAAAACATTTCAGGCTTTGGGGAGTAGTGAAAGGGAAAAGGTTATCATGGCTGTTTACCGCCTTAATGGAGATGCTGATCAATGGTGGTCATTGATTCAAAATACAAAGGAATATGAAGAAGTATCAAGTATGGAATGGAGAGAGTTAAAATATATTTTCTTATAAAAATAATATCATCGTGACCATCGAGTAGATATAGAAAGGAAATTTTTGAGTCTAAGACAAAAGGAGGATGAGAATGTCACAAAGTATGAGGCCAACTTTACAAGGATAGCGAGATATGCTGCAGATTATATACGTAACCCAAGAAGCAAGATTGATCATTTCCTTGATGGGATGAAACCATTTCTCCGTCAAGATTTAGTATCACAATCCTTCTCATCGTACAAATATATTGTCTCATAGAAAAATAATTCTATAAGTCTTATGAAAACAATGTAAAGAAAGAGAAGAAGATAAAGGTGGAGCAAGAGACAGATAAAGGGAAAAGGGAAAAAAGAATTTTCCATTATGAGACAATTGTGGGAAGAATCACCCCGGTACTTGCCTAAAAGGAATGGGAGTTTTTTATAAATGTGGAGAAAAGGGTCACCAGGCTCGTGATTGCAAGGGAAAAAAAGAGGCTATCAATGTTGAATGGTACAATTGAAGGCTAACAGGGCATTATGCAAATTAATTTCCTAAGAGTCAGGGAAACTTACCTCAGAAAAGGCCAAGAGATCAAGGCCAAGATTATTCTATTACTACAGATGAAGTTGAATAATTATTGTATTTGTGTTTTTAGACTCAAGAACTATATTATGGTTATAAGAATAATGTGATATATATAAGGATTTTACTGCAATACATGTTGTTTTCATTAAGGCCTTAATATGATGAAGGTAATCATATTTTTAGTATGTAACAATAAGACAAACTTTACATTGTTTGGGGAATCTGATGTTACAATTCAATTTGGAATTTAGAGGCCTTTTAGAGAGAGTCTGGACCGAGGTATTTTGGAAAACTATAAATGATGGAATGGATTAAGTTGAACTTTGGATAGTATTGTTTAAGGTTAAAATTTTTTTGAAGATTATTTTTGGAATATTATAATACTATAGTTTTAGGAAAAGGACAACCTACTGGTCGGGGGATAAACTATCACGTTAGACAAAGCTGTAGGAATTGAACCCACAACCATAGTGGGATAGGCCTTTATTAACTACCACTAGCCTACAAGAAGTCCCTGGTTATTACAAAATATTTTTCCTAATCTAAATGGCATGTGTTAATATTTGGAACCTTGTAAGATTAGGATAAATATAATATTTTTGAGTTCTATTATCTTTTTGAGTGAAAGATGGGTTTGTGGTAAAAATTTATTAAAGAATGAAAAGTCTACAAGACAAGTATGTATATTTCCTTACATTCTTAGTAAATCTACTAAATAAATTCCTCAACTTTATAAAAGGTAACATAAAACAAAAACGTTGTCGGTTAACTTTTCATACTGGGGAATCAATGATCATTTAACCAATCACAAGTTTGTGATTTTCTTGTAGTTAAACATTATCCTAATCCTATTTTCTACAACTCTCCATCAGACCTTGAATCTTTGTTTCTTCTCTGTATCCATAGTTTCATAGAATCCTAGTATGGGCTATCTCAGGTGACCTTTGTACTTCTCTTTCATTATTTTAAAGTTATATTTTTATTAACCTTATTTCCAATGTGGGTTTTCCACAAAGGTATTTGCTACTTTAAACCTTTTATTTTTAATAACAATTTAAAATTACGAGGACGCAATTTACTGAAGGAGGGGAGAATGTAACACCCCAAGATTCCACGATACACTTCTCTTTCAATAATGCAATAGCTTGCATTATACGCAAGTTCGAGATTCTAACACACTACGACCATCAAAATAGCCGTTATGAATAGTAATAACAACTTTTTGAAATTATATAAATTTTTTATTTCAAAATAGGCTTTATTTTTTGATTTGGAATATCAAAATTATCCTATGTTGAATTTTTGGTATTTTTCCGAGAACTTCCAATTTTCGATGAATAGTGAAAAATAGTTAAAAACAAAATTTTTAATCAGAATAATTTATAGTGATAAATTATACTATTGAGTTGTTTTAAAGTATAATTAGAATATAATTTTACCATTTTATCCAATAGTGGTCATTAGAAATAATTTTACTTTGATATTGGACATAAACAATTGTCAATCTTTTCATAGATATTGTTTCTTAAAAACACGCTATTTGATTTGACAGCTGGAATAATTTTTAAATTAATTAATAAAATTTCTGTGTTTGGAATTTGGTAAAATGGATTCCATATTTGTAATTATAAGGTCTAAATTATGCAATTAAGACACTTTTGTTTTTTGACATTATGAATAGTAACGACGGTAATTAGCTTAAATTATCATGATTAATTAGTAATCGGGTAGTTAAGGGTAATAAAATAATATCATAATAATAACAAATGACCCCAAAATGTGTCCTAATTCTACTGGTTGTGTCATGGTAGACCATGGTATGCCTTGTTCCAAACTTTGGGACACCATGGAATCACTTTTGGGTCATAGTGATATTTTATTATATTATTTTTTTAAAGGGAAAGTATAACCAAAGTATGTATGACCCAAGTAAAACAATTTTAGTTTTATCTATGTAAATTATCTCTTAGACTATAAATATTCAATAGAAAGATAAAAATATTTCCTTCATCATGATATTTGTTTTATAATTTTTAGACATTAAATAAATTAATTTTTTTATAACACCATGATGATGCATCAATTACCTCATTAATTAACGATTTAAATAAAGTTAAAAGATAATGTAAACTTTAAGACATAAACTTGTCAAAAACCTATTGGATGAGTCGATTTAGAACCCTTATCACCTTATCCTTGAAATATATAATTGTGGGACCTTTGAAATCCGAAAATCACTTCATAATAATGTAACATTTCATGACTTTCCAAGAGTGCCCCTCCTCTCCTCTTATAAAAGGCCCCCACCTCTACCACCTTATTCACACCTTCAAAGCCATTTTTCTCGGCCAACATCTTCCAAAATACTCTCTCAACTTCCCTATATTACTACTAGAGGCCTCACTTTGGGCAGAAGTCTTCCCAAGGAAACCTTTGGCTCAAATCAAAAAGAGTTACCCGATTTTAAAGTAATGTCTTCTCTTATGTTCTTTTGTTTTATTTTGCTTCTCCAACCCCTTAAACTATTTTTATTTATTTCTTTTGTAACAATAACAGTATATTAAATATACTAGGATGTTGTTATGTGAATTATTTTATGTACACTTACACACACCTTCGTCTAATTGATAAAAACATACTGTTTCTGTGGGTGGTGAACTACTGCCACACGAAACGATGATTGTTCAACCTTATTTTAACACCTATCATGGTGGCCATTAAGATGTAACTATATTTACATATGATATATATTATGTTTTTGTTTTCGTTATGCTTCTGTATTTTTCATTTATGGAATACCTTTATGATTTACATTATGGGTAAATGCGATAATTTCATTTTAGGAAGTGCGGACTACCGCCCCCTCAAAGTGATTTGAATAGTTAATGCCATATGTGAGACGTATAAAGGATGGAGTAAATAATATTATATATGATATTATACTGGAATTATAATATAAATTTATATAATTATGATTTCATTCCATTAAATATGAAATAGAAATGAAAGTAGCGTTCATGCGTACGTACTGCTTACCGTCTCCATGAACGGTGCATTTCATTTCATACTAGTAAATGTTTTGTAATATTATAAATGAATGTATATAATGGATATATATGATATATGTGATATCTATATCATGAATATAATTCTGGATATAATGGATATTTTACCACATGAACAACTTGTAATTATAAGAAGTTTATTTTTGACTCAAGTACCAAAGATCGACAAAATGACCATTATTAACTTAAATAATTACAAAATGTTCATAACATGATAATAAATGATATAAATGGGATAATGAACATGAAAAAGGTTATTAAGAAATTAGAAATTATCTCTAGCTTATTATTCCAGAGATTAAAGAATGATCGAGTCAATTCGGACACGAGGTAAGGGACTTCGTCTCAATCTCCTTTCATTAAGGCATATTTTGTTTTATACACAACATTCCTTTATACGGTGTATAAACCCCTTTGAACATTATGTTTATTGAAAAGAAATATTTTTTATACGAATCTTTTTACTAAACGACAAAATAAAATGATTTTTTGTCGTACGTATGCAGCGACAACGACTTCTCCACCGTCGTGACCATTATTTGATTTTCGGCTTCATCTACAATCCATACCTTTTTTTGAATAAAAAAATAAATACCATGTTTTACTTTTCTTTTATTTTGGTATTGAAAATGGTTTTTATAATGTTTTTATTATATCAATGTGTTGTATTGATATCTTGTGATTGAAATGTGGAAATGTTATGTTTCCTTTGTGCATTTTTTATGTGATACGATTATGTTATGGTTTATGATATGTTTAAACCTTTTCATATAAGGAATGCATTGGGCTTAATAAGTGACAGGTGGAGCCCATTATAGCTCCTAGATGCATCGGTAGGTCTCGTGAGAAAAACTAGTGTCTTGGCATGAGGCCTTGACAAAATCTTAATTGTAGTCATGGCATGAGGCCTCAGCTGCATGGTTATGATAGTCTGACATTATGCATTCCATCATTATGAAAGTGGTTATTGATATTTCATGTGATTATTCGACTAGTAGAATATCCATGTGAATAAGTAAATGGAATTATTTCATTTTATTTTTTCCATATTATGCTGAAGTTTACGTTTAAAAGGCGTTTTTTAGTTATACATTGCCTTAAAGGTTTATGTTTATTTGTGAAAGTTTCCGCTGTATTGTTATCCTTACTGAGAATCTGAGCTCACCCCTTTCTATGTTTTATTTTCCCAGGATGTGAAGAAATATTTTATTACTGACCTACAGGGATAGTCTGAAGGGGATGGGAGTGTGTACTATGGAGACTATGTTATTGTGATTTTTCACTTTATGATGTAATGTAAGACTTATGAATGTATCTAGTGTTTCCAAGGATACTAAACTAATCGGTCTTTCGAGACTTGATCTTTTGTGATCATGCCAATGTTACGTAATAATTCACCGACACTGGTTAACTGGGGTCAGGGAGTTACACTTCATGTAGAATTTATTGAATTGTTTGGATAGGTGATTAATTTCCCCATCAATTTCATTAGGTGATTCCATATCACTTGAAATATTTTATTATATATTCTATTTATTGTTTTGAATTATAATTCTTGAAGGATAATAACTTATTCTATAGTTCATCACATTAATTTTTTACTTGAAATTCCTCCCCACCCATCATAATTTTACCAATGAATTAATTTTAAGGTAGTTCAATGATGTCACATGATTCTCTGATGGAATCTAATTTTCCTCTACGCCAGTCAAGTAGAAAACCCAACCATAAAATTAGTTGATATTTATCAAAAATTTTCATTCCAAGTACATGAATAATATTCATGTTTTCCATACACTTGAGATGAAAAACAAGAATAAATTCATCAGGATTCATAATGAAGGTATCATAATTAATAGTATAATAATATAGATGATTTTTAAAATATTTTATGTTCTTCATGAGATATAGAAAAAGTATCCCAAATTTAAAAAGTAGTTAAACTGATGGATATTCTTTTAAATTTATCATCACCTAAAACAAAATGTAAATCATTTGTAGATTTACAGTTTCAATCAGAATAATCCTTATTGGAATCACTCCAATAATATGTAGATGCTTTGGGTTTTTCATACATATCCTAAATAAAATTCAAGATAACAAAGTCCATTCTTTCTAAATTAATTTCTTTCATCCTTTTCCATTGATCATATTTTTCCCATAAAAATATGGAGGAAGATTACTGGAATTTTATTTATTATTTATGATTATCCATAAAGAATTAAATCTGGATTTAACATATATTTATTATCTTTCCATACAACTCAACCATAGTAAAAAGTATTTTAGAAACACACTCTTATACAAAATTTTCGTCCCAGTGGTATACTAAAGTGTGGGGGGGGGAGTGCACTAAGATTCCAATATCCACTTTATTAAAATGGTCAATAACAAGAAGAATGTGGCCCCCTCCACCACTTAATCTCTTTACAATCACACACACCCAGACAGATATATATATATATATATATATATATGCTGATATATACACATATATAAAATCTTATAAACACACACACACACCTTCATATACACAAAAAATGAAGTAAATAAAAAAGAAATTTATATTTATATACAAACTTTCTTACATACATAAAAACCTATAGTCATACAAACATATGCATGTATATACATATATACATACATTTTTCTATACATACCTACCAACTGATTTACATACATACATATACATACATAACCAACACATACATAAAAATATATTTAAACACATATACACATATATATTCAAACAAACATACATATATACACACATCAATACATAACTTGAAAATTTATTCTTTTTTTAAAAATACCATTTATCATTGTGTGGTATCCTAAATAGTCCTTAAACAACATCAAATATGTATTTTTTAATTTTAATAATTGATTAGTTCCAAATAAAACATAATCAATTGGACACAAGAACCATTTATACACTCCCAGTAGAAATAGGTGTACTCCATTCTAGTTTCTCATGAATATTATCATCCAAGATATATGCCATCTTTCCCCTTATTTCGATAAAGTCCTCAATATTAGCCTTCCCATCATTGAGTAAATGAGGTTCAATCTAGTCTGGAGTGTTGACCCACTTTTCTTATTCTTTCTTGTTATGGAATTGACTCTCTCTCACAAGGAACCTTTCACCTTATTCATTAGAGATATATATAAGTATTTCAATATATGATATCTCTTCCTTTGTGTGCATTAATAGGTCTATATAAACAATGGAGTATTGTAATATATACAAGTATGTTTTAGATTACTTATTGTTCCCAAGAAAACTGATGTCTATTACAGGTCATCCTTCACTTTCGATCCTAACTAACTTCCCCAATTTATTTAAATTTTAGTGGATTAAAATTATACAAAATGACACTCTCATTGATAGTGAATTCACTACTTCTTTTCTTTACCAGTATCATTGGATTCATGCCACTATGTTTGGAATCTATAAACTTTTTCAAGAAGATAATCACCATAGGATTTAGTAAATATGAGTAGTATTTATGAATTATATAATTTATCCCTTTATTCCTTAAGGGTCCGCTATTATCAATGATTCTATCTTTCTATTTTTTCATTCTATATCAATAGAGATCTTTGGTTTTCAATTACCATGTAAAATTAAATAAATATATAAGGGAGGTTTCAACATTTTAGGCCCCCTTAAAAGTATAAATGTCTTTTAGTGTATGTGTTTACCCTTTATCTCGGTCTGATGGTGTTTCTAAAATCAGAACCTTTCATTTGTCATTTTTTCACTAGCTTCTATTAAATTTGTTAAATTTTTTGGGTATAAAATTTCTAATTATTCAAACATATTACATATAAACATATTAGTAATGCACTAATTATATTTTTTAACTATCTAATGATATTAATTAAGGTATAATTTGACTAAATTGTAACATCCCAAGCTTCCACGGTATGCTTCTCTTTGAAGAATACATTAACGTGTGTTGTACGAAACTTCGAGTTCCAACACACCAAAAACAGTCAAACCAGCCGTTATGAATAGTAATAACCACGTTTTGAAAATTTATGAATTTTATCTTACAAAATAGACTTCATTTTTGGATTTGGAATATCGAAATTAGCTTAGGGTGAATTTTTGGCATTTTTATGAAAACATTAAATTTTTGATGAATAGAGAAAAACACTAAGTTATAGTTTAAAAGAGAATATTTATTTAAATAATTATTTATTTAATTTAAAAAAATTTAGGTCAAAATAGATACATAATACCTATATAAGTCCAATGTAATTCATTGGAGTCAGTTTAAAATAATTTTAGATATATAAAAATTTTGTTGAACTATTTACCGTCTTTTACCCACCTCCTAAGAGCATTTGAAAATTTACATAAAACATAATTTTTTCGCTTCTGTGAGTTTAATTTCAAAAATTCAAGAGATACGATTGATATTAGTATGTAAAATTTGTTAAAATAAGATGAAAATAATTTTTGGTGAATAGTAACTTTCTACTTTTATTTACCACCGTTAAAAGTAAATTGGGTAATTAATGGTAAATATGATATTATTATTACCCTAACACATGTAATAATTCTATTGGATAAGTATAATTCGACAAGAAACAACCTTAGGAAGAAAAGATGATCCTTTAGGTCCACTTGGATTAGATTAGGACATTTGTTGTTATTTAATTCAAAGAAGAGTTGAAAGTGTTAAATTCAAAGTTTAATAACTAAACCATTTTTAATATAGGGTTACACAAAAGATAAATCTACTATAAATATTCATTGGAAGTCTAAAACGATTTTCGACATAATGGTATTTTATTTATAATTTTTAGAAATTAAACAATTAGATTTATTTATGACACAATGATGAAGCAGTAATTACCAAACCAATGAATTATTAAAACAATTGATATTATAAATATCCAAATAAATGTAATTTGAGACTTTTTATGAATTACATTGACTTTATAGCTTAATATTACATGTTATGGTTTGTTATATTAATTTATTTTGAAGTAATAATGCTGTTATGAATTTTGAAAAAACTAAATACCAAATATTGTCAAAATTGACATAAAAGAGTTTTTAAAACAAATAATATATTATTAATTGATATTATATTAAAAAAAATCTATGGTTCAGAAAAAAGAAATATATAATGATAGGTGTATCATTAATAGACCACTTGTGGTTCTCTTGGATGTTTATAGTAAGTTTATTAACCATATAATATAAAAATACAAAGAGACATGGTAAATGTTAAACTATTTAACTAAGAGTTAAATCTAAAAGATAAAGATAATATAGTGATCCAAACTTGAAAAAAACCTATTGGTTGAGTGGTTTGTGACCCATCCCCACCGTGGACTTTAAATAATTCATTTTGGAACCATTAGAAACCGAAAATGAGTTTAGTATAAAATAATATTTCTATCTTTTCCTAAGGTGCCTCTCACCCCTCATATAAAAGGGCACTTCTCCTTCTCTCTAATTCACACCGTCAAAGCCATTTGGCTCGGCCAAAACCTGCCCCAATACCCTCTCAACTATACTCCATTCATCTTAGAGGCCTTCCTATAGTCAGAAATCTATCCTAAGGAGCCCTTTTGATCAAATCAAAAGGAAGAACCCAAAGAAGGGGTAAATATTTCATCACCTCTTTCAAGTTCTTTTCTTCTTCCACTTCCTATTTCATTGTTTCTTACATTCTAAAATAATAACTCCAGTATCTTATATATAAAGTGATGTTATTATAGATATTTTAGAACCATATTCATTATTCTATCCATACTTTGAATGACATGTCACCATACGTGCGTACGTACAACTTACCATCTCCACATCGTGGTGTAATTGTTATTCGAAACATTATTATTTGGATGAGTATAATAATAATGTTTAATTGATGTAATTAATAAATATAACATTATTATTATTCAGTATATATGATATAACATCCAGTTATATATTATTTTAATATCAAAATAATGATATTTTTGCTCATGCATACGTACGGATTACCGTCTCCACGAACGCGATGAGATTTATTCCCCATCGTATCCATTCAAGACTAATTTTCATTTGATGATTAAAAATAATATTTAAAGACTCAATATAATTCTGAATATAAATAAGATACATCCTATCCATAACAAACATCACTTACATAACAAATCATATACAAGAAAATGAATCATTTAACACCCAAAATGATGATAATCCAAATATATTATTAACAAATCAATGTTAAAAGACCATATATGATATCATATTAATGTATATGATTCTTTTATAATTTAATAACAATTATTTCACCATTAAAAAGGATTTTAACCGACCCTCTACCAAGGAAATGTAAAAGGTAAGGGTTAATTTTACAATCTCTTTATTATCCAAGGTAGTTTTTATGGAAGTATCTACTGGGACCTCTTTATCATCCACATCCTTGTATCTTAAAATTGTATTTCAAAAAAATTTCACTATTTAATAGACAACAGGTTAAAGCTATTTATACCTTTTTTGACCTTATTTGTTTTTTAAATAAATCATTCCGTCGTTTTCCAAACTTGGTACTTTTTGACCTTTTCAACAAAATTAAGGAAAGAATGTTTTTTTAACTTATACGGTGGGTGTCACTAATTTCTGCCGTTTTAACATCGTTGAAGCTTCCTATGCAAGATTATAATAATATTTTAAAAATAAATGTTCTCTTTTATAGTTATATTAATTTTTAATAATTTCAAAATAGAAATAGATATTTCTAAAAAAATGTTTTGATTTCATATATGTCAACCTCCTTTGATGGATTGTAAGCTTATTTGAAGTTGATTTATTATGATACAAAAATACCATATTGTATTGAAGGTTTTGTGATATGTTTTACTGTGGATGTGCTATTTTTATACCATTCATGGTTTATGGATTAATTATTGACATTTTGTATGCTAGTTTTAATACAAATGTTTATGTTATGTTTAAACCTTTTCATATGAGGAATGCATTAGACTTAGTAAGTGATGGGTGGAGCCCTCTATAGCTCTTAGATGCATCGGTTGGTATAATGAGATAAACTAGTATCTTGGCACAAGGCCTTTACAAAATCTTATTTGTAGTCATAGCACAAGGCCTTGACCATGTGGTTATGAAATTTTGGCATTATGCATTCAATCATTATGAAAGTGGCTTTTGATATTGCATTTGATTATTTGAGTAGTATAATATCCATGTGAGTAAGTAAATGGAATTATTTTGATTTATATTTTCCATATTATGACGAAGTTTATGTTTAAAAGGACTTTGTATTAGTTCTATACATTGCCTTAAATGTTTATGCTTATTTATGAATGTTTCTGCTTTATTGTTATCTTTTCTGAGCATTTAAGCTCACCCATTTCTATGTTTTATTTTTACTAGGATGCAATGAAGTATATTATGAATGACATGAAGGGATAGTATATGGGATCTTAGTGTTTTCCATTTAAATAATGTAATTTTAGTTTTCCATTTTATGATGTAATGTAAACCTTTTGAATGTATCTAGTACATCCTAGGCTACTAAACATTTCAGTCTTTCAAGACTTGATCTTTTGTGATCATTCCAATGATACGTAATAATGCACCGACTCTAGGCTTCTGGGGTCATGTCATTACAGTTGGTATCAGAGGGAGGTTCAGTACGAACCTGAGAATCTAAATTTAGATAAACTCTGATTAGAGCACATAACCCTAAGATAGACTTTGAGGATTAGTATAGAAGAACTTCCTAGAATTTTGGTACTGTAGATATTTTTGTGAGTTTTCCAAGAAAATACATCCTTGTATGGATATGAGTATGTTGAGGCGGCTCTGGAAAAGATGTACCTAGGGGTAAAACCCGAAAACACCGCTTTGAGATATACTCTAATGGGATCTGGTTCACAACAACGGGCCTTGCTACACTATTGGTTACGACACTCCCAGGGGATATGCTTAGGATATTTCTCATTTTCTCTACAAACAAATTATGAAGGGTTTATGATTATATACTTCCTCAAAGAAAAAATTTTATGATTAAGGATTATATCCATAAACTTTTCAATTTATGTTATATGTTTTACAAGTTTGGAATTATGTATTTCCATTCATAAACTAATCTAGTTTATAACATTGTTTAGAAATGAAACCTAGTGGAAGGAATGTAAACCGTATCAATGCACACACTCCATGTAGGGAATACCCTCCTGCTCAAGATAATTATAGTGGATCTGGTGATGCAACTAGTGCTGATCAACTAATTACCATATTGGGACAACTCACTCTGGTTATGAATAATAACCTTACCCGTATGGAGCACCCTGATCCGAAACATAGAGGATCAATGTTTGATCTCTTTATGAGTCAACATCCACCAATATTAAATTGGGGTAAAAATCTACTAGTAGCTGAGCAATAGATAAATTCCTTAGATAAAATATTCCACGCCTTGGGGAGCAGTGAAAGGGAAAAAGTTATCATGGGAGTTTACCACCTCACTGGTGATTCTGATCAATGGTGGTCATTGATTCAAAACACAAATGATGATGATGAAGTAATAAATATGGAATGGAGGGAGTTTAAAGAAATTTTCTACGAAAAATACTTTCCTAATGACCATCGAGCAGATATGGAAAGGTAATTTTTGAGTTTGAGGAAAAAGTAGGATGTGAATGTTGTGAAATATGAAGCTAAATTCACAAGGTTAGCGAGGCATGCTGCAAAATATCTACGAAACCCAATAAGTAAGATTGATTGTTTCTTTGATGGGTTCAAACCATTTCTCCGTTGAGCATTAGTCTCCCAATCCTTCTCATCGTATGAAGATATTGTCTCATGTTCTATCCAGACAAAAAAATAATTCTCTATGTCTTACGACTATAAAGCAAAGCAAGAGAAGAAGAGATCTGATGAACACTTAGGAAATGGAAATAAGGTGAACAAGTAAAAAAGTTGAATATCCATCCTGCAGTAAATGTGGGAAGAAATACCCTATTACTTTCCTGAAGGGAATGATAGTATGTTACAAGTGTGGTGAAAAAGGCCACCAAGATCGTGATTGAAAGGGGAGGAATGAGGCTGTTAATGTTGGATGCTACAATTATAGAGAAAGGGGATATTATGAAAATGAATTTCCTAAGTGTCCGGGGAACTGACGTCAGAAAAGTCCAAGGTATCAAGGCCATGTCTATACTATCACTACTGCTGAGGTTGAAGTTCTGAAAGACGTTGTGGCAGGTAATTTAATGGTTTCTTCAAGTTTAGAAAATTCTTTTTTTTTTGATTCTGGATCATCGCATTGCTTCTATATCTTCCCAATTTGCTAAGAAAATTAGATATTTCAAATTTTATTTAATAAGGGTGTTGTCAGTAAAAACTCCCAGGGGAAGTATCATTGCAACATAGTTTTTTAAATCAGTCACCATTAGGGAATATAAATGTTCTTTATCTACTGATCTCATCATCATACCCATGATTTAATTTGATATAATCCTTGTTATGGGTTGGATTTCGGACCATGATGCAAAAATCTATTATAAGAAGAAGGAGGTTACTATTTTTTATGACGATGATAAAGAACACCTTATGTTTAGAGCGGAATCGTCACCACCTAATTCTTATATAGATCCACCCACAGAAGCTCAACTAAATTCAATTATTGGGGAGGAAGAGAATGAAAGAGCTTTGGGTGAAGAAAGGAATGTTCAAATAGAGGATGTATCTATTGTGAAATAATATATTGATGTGTTTATAGAAGATTTACCAGGAAATCCGGTTGAATGAGAAACTGAGTTATCCATTGATTTAATTCCTGGATCAAGGCCCATATCGAAGACCCCTTATAGAATGACCACTATAGAATTAGTGGAACTAAATTAAAAACTAGAGTAATTGAGTAATCAGACATTTACTCTCCCTAGTGTTTCTCCATGGGGAGCCCCCATCCTTTTTGTTAGGAAGAAAGATGGATCTGTGAGGTTGTGCATTGACTACATGGAGATGAATTCTATAAAAATAAATAACAAGTATCCCCTACCTCGCATTGATGATTTATTTGACCAAATTCATGGAGCTCAATACTTTTCAAATATTGACCTTTTATCTGGATATCATTAGTTGTGTGTGAAGAAGGATGAAATTCTAAAAACAACATTTCGAACCAGGTACGGACATTACGAGTTTATAGTAATTCCTTTTGGGTTGACTAGTGCACCCTATATCTTCATGGATCTTATGAATAGAGTGTTCGAGGAATATCTTGATGAATTTTAGTGGTATTTATTGATGATATCTTGGTATACTACAAAAGCTATGAAGATCATGAAAATCATTTGCGCATTATTCTGAAGACTCTTAGAAGACACGAATTATATGGGAAGTTTAGCAAGTGTGAATTCTGGCTTCAGGAGATTTCATTTCATTGCCATATTGTCTCTAAGGATGGAATCTCTTGATACTTATAAGACCAAGTCAATCCATGAATGGACAGCACTGATGAGTATAACTTAGGTACACAGTTTTATTGGTTTAGCGGGTTATTATCGACGTTTTGTCCCAAATTTTGCCCGGCTGGATAACCCATTAACAAAGCTCACACGAAAAGGGGTTAAATTTTTTTGGACAAAATAGTGTGAAGAATGTTTTGATGAATTGAAGGAAAGATCAGTCAATTATCATATCTTGACTCTATCATCAGGGAATGATGGGTTAGTTATTTATAGTGATGCTTCAATGAAATGACTTTGTTGTGTCCTTATACAGAATGATAGTCCTATTTCTTATGCATCATGACAAATAAATTTTTTTGAGAAAAACTATCCTACTCATGATCTTGAGTTAGCAGCTATAATCTTTACATTGAAGATTTGGATACACTATCTCTATGGTGAAAAATGTGAGATATATACCGATCATAATATTTTAATGTATATTTTCTCACAGAATGAACACAACATGCGGCAAATGAGATATCTTGAACTACTCAAGGATTATGATTACACTATACACTACTACCCGAGGACGGAAAATAATGTGGGAGATTCTTTGAGTAGAAAGGATCATGGAGTTTTGAACAAGATGAGAGTTGAATAGGATCCTATATATATGGATCTAGTAAAGATTGATATGGGAATCACCATGGAAGGTGAAACATCAATACTATTTCAATTGGTTTCCAAACCATCTTTACTAGAAAGGATAATGAGTTCTTAGATCGACGATGAAGAGTTTCAAAAAAAGATTTAAGCTATGAATGATGGGAGATAGACTGACTTTGTTTATGAAAATGGAATTTTGATATTCGGGAAGAGACATTGGGTTCCTGATATACCTGATCTAAAAAGGGAATTGTTGGATGATGCTAATAGTTCCAATTTCTCTATACACCATGGGAGCACTAAAATATATAGAGATTTGAAGGAACATTTTTGGTGGGACCACTTGAAAAGGGATATTTCTGAATTTTTTTCAAGATGTATGGTTTTTCAACAAGTGAAAGCTGGAAGGAAACAACCTGGAGGAGTCATGTAACTTCTTCCCATACCTGTATGGAAATGGGATGATATCATGGTGGAATTTTTCATGGGGATACCAAAGACTCCTAGAAGGAAATATGCAATATGGGTTATTGTTCATCATCTTACCAAGTTAGCATATTTTCTTCCTATAGGGGAAGATTTACCCTTGAACATCTAGAAAGACTATATATTAATGAAGTTTTGAGACTTCATGGTGTACCCCTATCAATTATTTCAGTTCGGGATCCCTGTTTTACATCAAGATTCTATAAAAGTATTCAGAAATCCCAGAATACTGAACTTCGTTTGAGCACTGCCTACCACCCCCAAACTGATGGACAATCAGAATGGACTATTCAAACCATAGAAGACATATTGAGATCATGCTCACTTGACTTTCATGGTATGTGGGATCAATATTTACCTCTAGTAGAATTTTACTATAACAATAGCTTCCATTCAAGCATTCATATGGCACCACACAAAGTGTTATATGGAAAGAGATGTCTCACACTAACCTGTTTGGATGATGTTGATGAAAGAAAACTCACAGGCCCAGAAATTGTGGAGGAAAAGATGGAAAAGGTTAAGGTAATCCAAACCCGCATCAAATCAGCTCAAAGTAGGCAGAAGAGCTTTACCAATAACAGAAGGAAGGATTTGGAATTTCAGGTAGGAGATCATGTTTTCTTGAAGGTATCTCCATGGAAGGGTGTTATATGTTTCAGTCAGAAGGGAAAATTGAGTCCAAGGTACATCGGACCATTAAAAATTATAGAACGAATTGGGGCTGTAGCTTACCATTTGGTAATGCTGCCAAGCCTCTTCAAAGTTCATGATGTGATCCACATATCAATGTTGAGAAAATACATGCCTGACCCAACACATGTACTTAACTTTGAGGAATTAGAACTGGAACCTGATCTGTCTTATTTTGAAGAGCCTTTCAAGGTTCTTGATACAAGAGAACAAGTGTTGAGAAACCAGATGAATCGTATAGTAAATGATCTATGGAGAAACCATAAGATGAGAGAGGCAACGTGGCAACCAAATGAACTTTTGATGAAGAACCACCCAAGTCTTTTTATGCAGTAATATTCTAGAAATTTCAAGGATGAAATTATTTGAAGGAGGGGAGAATGTAACACCCCAAGCTTCCACAATATGCTTCTCTTTGAATAATACAATAGTGTGTGTTATACGCAACTTCGAGTTCTAACACACCACAACCAATCAAACTAGCTATTATGAATAGTAATGCCCACTTTTTTAAAATTTTATAAATTTTATCATTCAAAATAGACTTCATTTTTTTATTCGGAATATTGAAATTAGCTTAGGGTAAATTTTTGGTATTTTTCTGAAAACGTTCAGTTTTTGATGAATAGTGAAAAACACTGAGTTATAGTTTAAAATAGAATTTTTATTTAAATAATTATTTACATTATTTAAATTTGTTTTAGGTCAAAATAGATTCATAATACCTATATAAGTTCTATTTAATTCATTGGAGACAGTTTATAATAATTTTAGATATATAAAAATTTTATTGAATTGTTTAACGTCTTTTACCCACCTCCTAGGAGCATTTGAAAATTTACATAAAATTTAATTTTACCGCTTATGTAATTTGAATTTCAAATATCTGAGAGAAACAGTTGATATCAGTAAGTAAATTTTTTTTCAATAAGATGAAAATAATTTTGGCGTATAGTAACTTTTTACTTTTATTTACCACGGTTAAAAGTAAATAGGGTAATTAAGGGTAAAAATGATATTATTATTACTATAAAACATGTCCTAATTATATTAGATAAGTATAATTAGACCAAAAAAACCTTATAAATATAATATGATCCTTCATGTCTACTTGGATTAGATTAGGACATTTATTATTATTTAATTCAAAGAAGAGTTAAAAGTGTTAAATTCAATGTTTAATAACAAAACCATTTTTAATATAGGGTTACACATAAGATAAATTGGACTATAAATATTCATTAGATAGATAAATATATTTACTATATAATTGTATTTTATTTATAATGTTTATAAATTAAATATTTATATTTTTTTATGACACAATGATTATGCAGTAATTTCTTATTTAATGAAATATTAAAATAATTGATATGATAAATATCCAAAAAATGTAATTTGAGACTTTTTATGAATTAGAATAATTATATAGGTTAATATGACATATTAGGGTTGGTTAGGAGAAATGTTTTAGAAGTAATAATGATGTTATGAATTTAGAAAAAACAAAATACCAAATAGTGTCAAAATTGACATAAAAGAGTTTTTAAAACAAATATTATATTATTAATTGATCTTCTATTAATAAAAATTTAAGGTTATGTCAAAAGACTTATATAATGATAGTTGTATCATTAATGAACCACTTGGGGTTCTCTTATAAGTTTATAGTATGTTTATTAACCATATAATATAGAAATAAAAAGAGACACGGTAAATGATAAACTATTTAACTAAGAGTTAAATCTAAATGATAAAGTTAATATGGTGACTCAAACCTGTCTAAAACCTATTGGTTGAGTGGTTTTTGACCCATACCCACCATAGAATTTAAATAATTCATTTTGGAACCATTATAAACTGAAAATTATTTTCTTATAAAATAATATTTCTAGCTTTTCATAAGGTTCCCCTCACCCCTCTTATAAAAGGGAACTTCCCCATATCTCTAATTCACATTTTCGAAGCCATTTGGCTTGGCCAACCCCTACCCCAATACCCTCTTAAAGGTCCTCCCTTAATTCTAGAGGCCTTAAATTAGTCATAAAGCCATCCTAAGGATCCCTTTCGATCAAATCAAAAGGAAGAACACGAAAAAGAGGTAAATATTTCATCCATCCATCCAACGGCCCAAAGGCCTTCAAATTTTTATTTTGATAAAACCCCCTTTTAAGGTAAGAATTGGGGAAACCCATGAAATCAAGAATTAAACATCAAACCAAGTTCCAACACACCAAAAATAATGATCAAGAACAACCCTCCCTATAAGAGATCAACTCCCCCGACAAAAAAAACATTAAAAACCAGCTTCCATTGTCTCATCGCAGCACAGCTAGCTATCCTGCGCCAAAAGCACGAGCTTGATACCGATGAAAAAATCCATACCCTCTCAAACATCTGATTCCGAGAATCCATAAAACGATGAAAACTAATTTTCCTCAACCTCATCTGGAGAAACTTCTTGTAGACAAATGGTTGTAAAATCACATAACCCATGGACCACCAAAACCAAAACCTTTCCTCCTATCCAGCATATCCAATGCAGAGGAATCTCACTGTCCTCCTTGCCAACCAAAATCCACACATCAGTGCAACAAAAAACAGAAGAACCAAACACACAGCCCACACCAAAGCCTCAACCATTCCCAAATTCACCAACCCTCCTCACGAACAAATCATATCAAATGCATCCCAAAAAACCTAAATCCTAAAGAATAGATGAATATCATCCACACCGTTTCCTCAATCCCTCGAACCATCCACAACCACATCCAAATAAAAATAAAAGGGGAAGAAAAATCAAGGCAAAAATTTGAACCGTGAAGGAAACCGTTAGGCCATGCTGTAAACAAAACCATATCCCATTGTTGACTTCTCATTTGTGCCCAGAGACAAACTCAACCCGCCACAAAACACCCATCTTAGTACAAAATCGTTGGGTCGATATTTGTCCAGAAGGAGTGGGAGTGATGCCCGCTAGAGCCACCACACTGACAAAAAATTCCTACCCAGTGAAGAGAGAGAGAGAGATAGAGTAGAAGAAGGCCAGTAAATAGTGGAAAATACCAAGACATCCTTTGAATGACAAGTCACCACACGTGCGTACGTACAACTTACCGTCTCCACATCGTAGTTTAATTTTTATTCAATACATTTTAATTTGTATGGGTATAATAATGATGTATAATTGATGTAAATAATAAATATATCATGATAATGATTCAATATATAAGTTATAATATCAAATTATATATTATTTTAATATCAAAAGAATGATATTGTCGCTCGTGCGAACGTATAGATTACCGCCTCCACGAACACAATGAGATTCATTCCCCATCAAATCCATTCAAGATTAATTTTCATTAGATGATTCAAAATAATATTTAAAGACTTAATATCATTCTGAATGTGAATTAGATACAACCTATCCATAACAAACATTAATTATCTAACAAATCATATAAAGGAAAATGAATCAGTTAACATACGAAATGATGATAACACTAAGATATTGTTAACAAAGTAATGTTAAAAGAAAATATATGATATAATATTAATGTATATGATCCTTTTATAATTTAATAACAATTATTTCACCATTATACAAGAGTTTAACATACCCTTGACCAAGGAAAATTACAAGGTAAGGGTTAATTTCCCAATCTCTTTATTATCCGAGGTTATTTTTATGTAACTATCTGCTGGGACCTCTTTATCATCCACATCCATGTATCTTTTAAATGTATTTCAAAACATTTTTACTATTTAATATACAATGGGTTAATTCCATTTATACCCTTATTTGACATTATATGTTTTTTAAAGTAATCTTTCCGTTTTTTCCAAACAAGGTACTTTTGACCTTTTCAACAAAATTAAGGTAAGAATATTTTTTAACTTATATGAAGGGTGCAGATATTTTCCACCATTTTAACATCATTGAAGCTTCCCTTATAATATTATAAGAAGATTTTCAAAATAAATGTTTTCTTTTATAATTATATCACTTTTCAATTATTTCAAAATAGAAAAAGATATATCTCAAAAAATGTTTTGATTTCATCTATGTCAACATCCTTTGATAGATTGTAAGATTATTGGAAGTTGATTTATTATGATACAAAACTTCCAAATTCTATTGAAGGTTTTGTGATATGTTTGGCCATGGATATTATATTTTTATACCATTCATTGTTTAGGGATAAATTTTTTACATTTCATATTCTAGTTTTAATACGAATGTTTATGTTGTGTTTAAACCATTTCATCTGAGGAATGAATTAGACTTAGTAAGTGATGGGTGGATCCTGCTATAGCTCCTTGAGGCATCGGTAGGTCTTATGAGACAAAATAGTGTCTTCTCACAATGCCTTGAGAAAATATTATTTGTAGTCTTGGAAAAAGGCCTTGACTATGTGGTTATGAAAGTCTGGCATTAGGCATTCCATCATTATAAAAGTGTCTATTGATATTTCACGTGATTATTCAACTAGAATAATATCCATGTGAGTAAGTAAATGAAATTATTTTGATTTATATTTTCCATATTATGATGAATTTTATGTTGAAAAGGCTTTTGTTTTAGTTCTATACATTTCCTTAAATGTTTATGCTTATTTGTGAAAGTTTCTTCTATATTGTTATCCTTACCGAGCATCTGAGCTCACCCCTTTATATGTTTTCTTTTTCTAAGATGTCGTTTCTTATGGAAATGGGAATAACCTTGTTTGTTTATGGTTCAAAGTCTCCAATCGGTTTTTAATGGGTTTATTCATAGAACCGGAAACAACCAATGATTCTCTATCAATTTGGACCTACTTTCCAAAGGTAGGTGCCAATTAGTTGTGGACTGATGAGGCTTATGAATTTTCATTGGTCAAGAGGTTGGGAGTTCAGACTCATAGAACCTTTTTGGGGGGAATTATTTTATACTCTGGGACTCTCTTATAGATTTGAATTATGTTTGTGAATCCTTATTAATTTACCACGCATGAAAATGAGTTTTTTCCATTAAATATTGCAATAAATGATTGATAGGTAAGAGATTTAGAAAATATTTTATATGTATTTGAGGTTGTTCATCAATATAGAATCATCTATATGAATTATAGATTCTTAATCAATGGTATCCTTCCATTCATTATATAGAATTCCCTTAGTAATTATGATGACCATAGTTGTTTTAAAGACACTCAGTGGGGCACTTGAAGTTTAATGTCATTCAAAAAGAAAGGATTATTTTAGAGTTGGGATCATACTCACAGATGGGCTTCCTACATTTCCTTATTAGAAAAGGAATCAGAACCCACGTAGTTCAAGTGAAGAAGTATGGAGTTTATTCATGATTAATGGTTCAAAGAGTGATGTCGTAATAACTTTTACACTCTAAGCTCACGTGAGTCATACTCGGTGTCAGAAACAAGAGGTATCAGTAAATCTGAAGATTGTTCCATGAAAGATGCATTCATAAGAAATGATGTAGGGTGTACGTATGTATGGCCACCCAGATAGATGAAGATCAGGACTTACTTCAGGAGAGTAGCCCATGAACAGGGTTCATAAAGGTATATGTTCTTTATGGAGATTTGGATACTTAACTTAGTACTTACTCATGATAAGGATGCCCAAATTAGAAGGGACTTATGATTGGGTTTTATATCTGAGAAGGAATCCCAAATCAAAAGAAATTAAGATTGGAAATTACTCTTGAAAAGGAGGCCCAGGTTAAGATAAATTATGATTGGGGCTTACTCTTGAAAAGGAGGCCCAGATTAAGAGAAATTATGACTGGGGCTTACTCTTGAAAAGGAGGCCCAGGTTAAGAGAAATTATGACTGGGGATTACTCTTGAAAAGGAGGCCCAGGTTAAGATAAAACATGACTGGGGTTTACTCCTTAAAAGGAGGCCCATTTTAAGAGAAATTATGACTGGGGATTTCTCTTGAAAAGGAGGCCCAAGTTAAGATAAATTATGACTTGGGATTACTCCTGAAAAGGAGGGCCAAATCAAAAGAACTTTTAGAATTCCTTTCAGATAAGGAAGCCAACAAAGGCACCATGCCACAAATGGATTTGAAGAGGGATTTGAAGGCTATATATTGAATAGAAGAGATGAATTTGAAGAAATCAAGTGAATTGGATGGAGGCACGCAAGTCTTGGTCTGGCGCGCAAGTATACCTGCGTGACATGAGTTCACTTGGGCGATGGATAACCTGTAGGGTAAAACTTGGGCGAGCCTTGGCTCAAGCCCTTATTATTATCCCTAGATGCTCTCAGAAGGGCGGAGTGCATGTTTCCATGAGTGGACAAGGTGACGCACAAGTGTCTTCATTTCCCTTAAGGTTTGGAAACTTAGACGCGCAAGTATTGATGAGTTCTAATACTTAGGCCTTATTCTTCCTCTTGATAGCTTCTATTATTGGTAAAGAATTACCTAAAAAGTGTTTGGAAGACTTCGGAGAGAGACTTGGCCGACCAGAGATTGAATATGAGTTTTGGATTTTTTTTGTTGCCGAAATGGGGGGGCCACATGGGGTATTTATAGGCCATTTGAGGTCCTTGTGTGAAAAAAGAATAGGGCGTGCAAGTGACTTGCACGACCCATATTTGGCCTGCAAGTATACCTGCGCGACCATAACGAAACTTGTGCGACCCATGTTTAAAGTGTTCCTTGTTCATGCCTTTGTCAATTTTTGATGTTCTTCAAAGGATGAATCTCTTTTTGCTTAAGGTATTCCTCTTTTTCATTCATTAGACTCTATGATGGAAAGGTGCGTCAACAAAAGTCCCCCCTCTGAGTTGGATCCAAAAATGGAAAGAGGATTTTACTCTAAGGTAAATGAGAAAACCAATGATTTTTGGCATGCAGGTTTTGAGCATGCAGGTATTGGCACACAGGTTACGGCGCGTAGGGGTAAGACCTCTCCTATAAATATGGGTGCCACTCTCTTGCAAAGCACCTCGCTCTCATCGTGCATGTGGGATCTCATTTGCGTAAGTGACTCGGCTTTCTGCTCATCCTTGCTTCTATTCATGTCGCACTTCTGTAGCGACTTTCTGACTTGCAAGCCTGTACTATCATGGTAAAACATGAGTGAACAACTTGGACTTGAGTACGAAGATTATTCTTGCGCAACTTAATGCCTTAGCCATTTTTCCAAATTGCTTAAAAATTTTTATGAAAAACAAGCCGATTGATAACATGATGAACATCGTTGTCCATGATTACTATGATATTTGTGACAAAACTCTCCCAGATTTGGACAAGTACTTGAAGAAGTATCATCTCAATTTCCCACAAAGTATTTACATTCCATTATATGGCCATGGTCATCTAAAAGGAGTCAACATTCTAGATGCAAATAAATATACACCAGAGATGCAGCGGCACTGCTACCCCTCTATTTCGGTTTTGCTCTGCATTAAGAGTAGAAAAAATGGTGTGAACATTCAAAAACAATTTCTTGCCATTTCCTTGTAGATATGAAAATGGAAAACCCATGGGATGATATATTTTCCACTGCCGGTTGGTGGAGAGAAGACTATCAGGACATTAGAACAATATCTAAAAAGAGTATTCTCTCCAAATGGATCTTTACTTCCAATGATCCATTCTCAAATCCATGTATCCATCTTCCAAATCTCTTGGACAAAAACAGAGTCACTATTTTATCAGGATAAAATTTTCTCAAACCAAACTCAAGAACATTCTTTTAAAAATCTTCCAAGAAGAGCTGGTATCACTATGTGTCTTATTTTATCCATTTCAATGAATGAATTCCTGGTGGCTGTTGATGAAGCTCGGGATGCCGTAAATCAAATGAAGAGTTATTTTGAAAGACTCTTGTAATTCTTGGAAAAGAGAAGAGAATATAGGCTATGGATGTCCTTCTAACTCTTCTGCATCAATTAAAAACACTTTCATCTTCAATCATTTTTACCTACATTCTTTTGCAACCTTCTTTAAATTTTTACCTAAGCCAATGGGCCTAGTAAGAATAGTTTGATTTTTTTCTAGGATTATAAAAATAACCCTACATACTTTGAATCTTTTTGTTGCTCAATATTGCATAAATCATACAAAATGTACGTTTAGTGAGCTGTGACTTGACTTTTGTTCAGAGTTCCCTTGTCTTTTATGGGTAGTTTAAAGTCATGCATGTTGGACATAAAAGGCTAATGTTTAAGGTCGAATAGCTTTGACCGAATGGATTAAAATTGACTCAATTCCTTGATAATTTATCTGAAAACATATAACCACATTCTTGTACGGGGGAATACATATAAACTATGAGTTAAGAAATTTTGAATCTGAGGAATGATATGAAAAAGGGTTAAAAGGCATTAGAGGAAGTATTTCCTAAGAGTGAAGTTACCACTATTTAACAAACTCGTTAGGGGGTTGAATTTTGTAGGGCCACTTAAGGGAATTGGCTGTATAGTTAAATAATAGCATATTTTGGCTGACAAGTCTGTTATGTAGACTACTTATGCAAGGCCACCCAGGGGTACATGCTGCATAGTCAGACAAAAGAACACTCAGAAATTTTACTTTTCTATTGCTAAAAGTAAATGAATGTTTATGGAGATTCAAATTTTCCAAACCATAGGGTCTTTGGTATGGAGAGAGGTACTTAAATATGCAGAGGATATTTTCAATCATGATTGTCAATGAATTTGATGAATGTCACCCCTGCGAAGGTCTGACCCAAACGTAGGGAAGGGAAATATAAACCATAGAATTAAATACCTTTAGATCCTGAAAAAGAGTATGGGACAAATATGTTAAGGATAGATATTTTTACAGATCACTACATATTGTTGTGAAGACAAATAAGGACAAACAAGGTTTTTCTCCCAAGAATGAAGTTACCACTATTTGATTAACCTGTTAGGGGGTTGAATTATGTAGGGTTATTTAAGGGCATTGACAGCATAATCAAATAATAGTATCTTTTGGTTGATAGGTCTGTTATGTAGACTACTTATGCAAGGCCATCTAGGGGCACGTGCTTCATAGTCAAGCAAAAGAATTCCCGATTATCAGACATTTTATGACCAAAAGTCATGAAAAGGGTTATAGAGATCTGAAAGTATTTAAGTTTAGGAGTATGATACATCAAAATGGGAATTTTCCAATGCATGAAGGAGAAACACAAACCAATTCTAACCATAATCATGTTGTGGCTGGGTCCTAAATTGAGGTGTTAGACTTGACTACGTATCCTATAAGGATGGGAGTCAATCCATGCATAGTTCTTGAAATACAGTTTAATGTCATGTGGGATGAGAGTGTAGGAGATCTTAGTTTATGGTCATAGATCTCAGACCATAATGAGGAATACACATATAAACCTGATGTGAATGAAGACTGGGGTTTTCATACCACATTCATGTTTTCACAAGGGGAATTTTCCACCAAGGGACTAAAAGTAGAATTTAGGGTTAGGCCGAAAGACATGGGGCTGGATTCGAGGGATGCTTGAACGTTCCTACATATCCCATAAGGATGGGAATCAAGCCATTCGTAGATCTTGAAATATCCTCTGTGCATATTTTGTTCGTACAAGTGAAGGGTGAAAGGGGACTTTAGTGAAATGATGGTTTGATCCAAGATTGAATGTTCGAGCATTTCCATGTATGCATGTAGTCCTTGGAATAAGACATGGTTAGATTTCAACGTCAATAATGATTCCCTCTAAGGTGAGGGTGTTAAAGACTCTGGTAGTTTATTTTCATACAAGACAAAAGTACAAATAGTTTAGGGTCATATGCATGGACCGGTGGTGCACAATTTAGAGTAATGTAGCTAAGATGTATTGCTATGAAGTTTAATGTCTTGCAGTGAGAAAAATGGGGGGCTGTATAGTTTAACGTCATATAGAAAGGACGATGTTGAACCAATGTAAAGATATTTGTTTTGGGGGTGGCTTTATGAATCAACATCGTATGAGATGGAGGTGAACCAATGTGAAGATATTGGTTTTGGGCTTGAATCTCAGGAGGTTGACTATGTACCCAGCCTAGAAGGCAAGGATAAAATTCCATGTAGTTCGATTGAATAATGAATTGGTAATCGAGTCATACTTGAGGACAACGACCTAAAAATGATGTTGGGACTTACGCATGGTTAGAGGCCAAAAGAAGGTGTTATGGTTAAAGTTTACTCTAAGCTCACATGATTCATACTCGATGTGAGAAAAAAGAGGTAGAAACAACCTTAATGATGCACAGTTTAAGGTCATATAGGACATATATGGGACGGGACATAGTTTAACGTCATGTTGGACAATGGAGGGACTGTACAATTTAATGTCTTGCAGAAAGGACTATGGGGGCTGTGTAGTTTAAAGTCTTGCAGTAAAGACTAAAATAGTTTAAGGTCATATGTATGGACCAGTGCTGCATAGTTTAGCATCATGTTGCTAGGAAAATGAGACTGTATTTGTGTTACAAAAAATAATTCTTCAAGAATATGGAATTGGTTGGAGTCGTAATGAGTTCTCCATCCATTGATATTAAATAATAAGCTCCATCAGAGTAGACCATATGTATTGAGTATGGTCCTTCCCACTTTGACTCAATCATTTGAGGTTTCTTTCTTGGTATCATTGGAGTTTTGAGGACCAAAACCAATTCTTCTTGAATGAATGAATGAATGAATGAAGATGAACTTTTTTGTTTAAAGCTCGTGATATTCAATTCTGATAGACTTCTAAGTGGTTCCGGGTGCACAATCGTTTTTTATCTAATCATTCCAATTCATCTAATCACTTTTGATATTGTTCATCTATAGATGACTGATCACAAACAGATACTCTGAGTGAGGGTAATTGGAACTCAATAGGCAAGACTGCTTCAGTTCCATATACCAATGAATATGGAGTTGACCACATAGTAGTGCGGGTGGTGGTCCCATAAGCCCATAAATAATGAAAAGGTTTATCACGACATGATTTCTTATCTTTATCCACCATCTTTTGCAGTATGTTTGAAAGAGTCATATTGAAGGCTTCTATTTGGCTATTGTCCCCTGCATGATACCGAGATGAATGGTTGGATTTGATGTTGTATTCTTGATACAACTTCCTTACCTCAGATGAATAGAAGTGAGTGCCATTTTTTGTCAATATGGTATGAGGGACACCAAATATGGTAATGATGTTAGACTTGATGAAGATAAAAATACTTTTAGAAATAACTTCTTTGATAGGTATTGCCTCTACCCATTTGGAAAAGAAGTCAGTAGCAGTAAGAATATACTTAAACTGCTTGGATGTAGATGAAGGGTAAGGTCCTACTACATCCATTCCCCATGTGGAAAATGTCCATGAGTATTTAGCTGAATGAAGAAACTCTGGGGGTTGATGGATGAAATTGGCATATACTTGGAAAGAATGAAACTTCTTAGGGAAATCAACACAATCTTGTATCATTGAAGGCCAAAAGTATCCAAGCCTTCGAATTTGATCAGACAGTCAATGTACAGACTGGTGGGCACCACAGACTCATGCATGTACTTCTTTCATGACAGCCATTTTCTCTTCACCATCAATACTTCTAAAGAAAATTCCATAAAAACATCACTTGTAGAGAATTTGTTTCTAGGTGATCTGGGATATCATAAAGAGTAAAATTGACCACACGTCACCGGACTTGTTCTTTCTCGGCTCTATCAGGTGGGAGTGTTCCATTTTGAAGGTATTCTCTGATAGGTGTCATCCATCCTATAGTATGACCATATGGTTTGGAAATGGGACTAATATAATGGATTTTCTCTGTTCTGATTTGAACATAACATGAAACTGTATGACAGTGGGAAATACTGTTGATTGTTTCATCCCGATTTGGATTTTCCAGAGCTGTGGCTACATTAGCCAGTGCATCATCTTGAGCATTTTGTGATCGTGGGACATAAGAAACATTCTGTTCTGAAGGAAATTCTGCCATTAACTCTATGATGTAATCATACAAAGGGATTGACTCTTCTTTTTTGATGGCATAGTCCCCATTTAATTGTTTGATTACCATGTCTGAATCACCTTAATCCTTTAAGTGATTCACCTATGCTTGAAGTGCCAACTCCAATCCTGCGATGAGAGCTTGATATTATACTTCATTTTTTGTACCGCCTTCCAACAATAAGAAGGAATAGGGTTGAACTGCCTTTTCTGGAGAAATAAGTACAATTCCTAACCCAACCCTATTGTATTTATGATCTTCCATTTTCTTACCTATTGGACTTCTGGAAGCACCATCAAAGTACATTTCCCATGTTTGAAGATTATATGGAATAGAAAAGACTTCCTCATCAGGAAGTTCAATATGTAAAGATGTATCTTCTACTGAGGGGTGTTAATCAAGGAAATCATCCAGAGCTTGGCCCTTTATTTTCTTTTGAGATGCATATTAGAAATCAAACTGCTGCAAAAGAACTGCCCACCTTGCTAGACGTTCTGTAAGCATTGGATGACTAAGGATAAATTTGAGCGGGTTATTGTGAGATACCAATTGGACCTCAGGATGTTGCAAGTAGTGTCTCAATTTATGAACTGGAAAGATTAACACTAGGCATCACTTTTCAATACTTGAATATCGATTTTCTTCCTCAAGAATAGTCTGACTGAGATAATAAAGGATATTTTCATTCATATCATCATTTTTTGGGAAAATAAGGCACCTAGTGATCTCTCTAAAGCTATTACATAATGAATAAGTGGTCTTCCTTCAACAGGTGGAATTAATACTGGTGGACTCAATAGATATTTCTTGAGAATATTTAATGCTTCTTGACATTCTTTAGTCCATTGGTAAGTGACTGTCTTCTTCTTTATTTTGGTGAAGGGTAAACATTTGCCTTCCATATTGGTGATGAAATGCTGAATATTGACCAAGTGTCTTTGAAGTCCTCTCAATTCTATCAAATTTAGAGAATGTGACATACCAAGGATTGAATTTCTATTCTCGAGATCAACATCAATACCACGATGGCCTACAACAAAGCTGAGAAACTTTCCTGAGGTTACCCCAAAAGCACATTTTAATGGGTTCATCTTCAAATTGTGTTGTTGAAGTTTGTTGAATATGATTTCCAAATTATCCAAGTGATTAGAACATTGTTTGGATTTAACCACTAAATCCTCAACATAACGTTAAACAAATTTCCCTAAAAAGGGTTTGAAGATATGGTGCATGGAACGTTGATATGTTGCACCGGAATTTTTTTGGCCATAGGGCATTACCTAATAGGAAAACACACCTTGAGGGGATTTGAAGGCTTTAGATTTTTCAACTTCTGGAGCCTTTCGGATTTGATTATACCCAGAATATCCATCCAGGAAGGAAAGTGCTTCATATCCAGTTGTTGCATCAACTACGAGTTCTTTGATTGGAACTGGAAAATCAACCTTGGGATAATGCCGATTAAGATATCTAAAATCAATTCAAACTCTAATTTTTCCATTTTTCTTCTTCACAGGGAAAATATTATCCATCCATTTGGGATATTTAACTTCTCTAACAAAGTTAGATTTGATAAGATTATCCACTTCAGCTTCAATTTTGGAGGCATATGTTGGGTGTGTACTTCTTGCAGCTTTCTTAAATCCTCGATGTTCTTCTGAAAAAACCCAAATGATGAGTAGAAATATCAGGATCATGACCTAGAATTTCTGTATAATTCTAAGAAAATATATCTCATTTTTTATTTAAAAATGAAATATACATTTCTTGCTCCTCAAGAGTCATGGCCACCCTAATTAAAGTGGGGCATGGATCTTCTTTTTTACACAGATTTATTTCTCTGAGTTCAGCCACAGTGGTAGAGATACCTTCTTCATATGCTAAAGGATCATTTGTGAGATCTTCCTCTTCTTCTTCAAAATGAGTTACTTCTTTTGTTTCTACTTGCATAGTAGATGATGAAGAAGAATTTCCATAATCAAGGGAGAAGTTAGAATTTGAACATTTTGAAGAAGAGGCTACCATTTCTGACCCTATTAATTGTGAAGGGTCTTCATTTTGTAATAAAGAGGAGACGATGAATTGATAATTGACATCATCATTCATCTATGAAATTGCTATAACTTCTTCTGGCCTAGTTGATGAAGTATATAATTGCAGGATTTCAGTGGATGAAATGAAGACATCTCCATTTGAGATTTGATCATTGCCAGGTGAATCAACCATTTCTCCAATGTTGTTTGGCTCAATTTCCGTAATGGACATTATGGAAGTTTCCATAAGAGTGTTTGGTTTTGGGTCTATCTTGTCAATTTGACTGATAGAAAACACATAATCTATACTCACATGTATGAATGGGTTAACTGGAATCTTTTCCGAACCATATGGAGCATTAATTTTAGTAACCTCCTTTGTCATGGATATCTCCTTTTCCTCCATGTGATAGAATTCTGCCTTAATGTATTGAGATTCACATGTTTTGAATGGGGATTTATCAGCATACAATGTCTCAATTTGACCATTGAAACAATATTTGAGACATTGATTGTACGCTGAAGGGATGACCACATATTGATGTATCCAAGGTCTTCTAAGAAATATGTTGAAGGCTATGTCATGACGAACAACCATGAAATATAAATTGGATACAAGGTCTCCAAATTGAGTTCTAAGTGTAATCTCGCCCACAGGTTCTTGTTAATTTTTATCATGTCCTTGCAACATCAAAGTAGAAGGAGATAAATCAGATTTGGTGAGGCCCAATCGACAAAGTGTATGAATAGGGATGAGGTTGACTCCTGAACCTTAATCAATGAAAGCTTGTCGGATGTCTACATCATTGACCTTTCTAGATAAATACAAAGGTCTAATATATCCATGAACAAAATCATCTTCATATTCATCTGTAAAAGATATCACTTCTTGGAATTCTGCTGGATCATTCTCTATATGGTAAACTTCAGCCGCAACAATTTCAGTTTCGAATTTTTGAGGACTTGAAAAAGCCTCAATAAGTGCCACCCAAAGATCCTTTGATAGATTCAAGGCATCCAGAATTGATAACTTGGCCGGTACTTGGGCCAAATGTTTCAAGATATCATACTTTTGGTCCAAAGGACTACGTTTCCCAATAAATTTTTTTGGTTTCGCAGGTGCCATAGAATTCGATTCTTTAGATGTAGATGCATCTTGTATCAGGGTAGGAGTTGGAAATAATTCTGGCTTTGGTAGATTATACTGACTAGGTCTATTTACTTGCTGAGAGGAAGAAGGTGTAACCTCCAAATGATCCTCCAAAATAATTGTGTCGGGACTGAATATTCCATGTGCGGAAGAACTTTTTTGTTCCTATTGAGTCTGCTGAAGGGCTCTACCATAAGTTTCTACTGCATATATAGTTCTTGAAGGGGTAGGATTGAAATAGTGGCTTCTAAAATATCCATGTCTTCCCCTGTATCCTAGAACTCTAGAACTCCCACAAATTCCTTTATTTGATATAGGGAACACAGGCTCATCAAGATTGAAACTGGGATTGGCATACGAATCCATTTAGTGAATCTTGTTAACAAAACCAAAGATAAACTCTTCATTTGAGGATGATTCTGCCTAATTAGCCAGTTCAGGCTATGCCGTTTGGTGGGGCGGTGCCTGTGGCTTTGATATAGATGGCATAAAATCTGCCAGAGTCAAAGACAAATTAGGCTTTGACACAAGCTCATCCTCTTCTGACTTCTCTTCTTTCTTCGAACTATGCCGCCTATTTGAGTATTTTCCTTCTGATGAAGGGGATTTTGCAGTGGCATTCATACTATAAGACACAATTTGTTTCTTCAATTGTGTTCATAAAATGGCATGAGTTCGGTTGATCATTTTCCTGACCATCCAATCATCATATTTCTGCGCATTTTTTCTTTTGACTTCGAGCCACTCGCCTTCTTTCTTTGGATCTGTAGCAGTAACACATGCTACCTGAGCTGAAGAACCTTTCAATTTTACTTGTCCTGATTCCACCAACTTTTATAGGAAGTCTTTGAATACAAAACACTCCTGAAAGGGATGTCCCAACATCTGATGAAATGGGAAATAGTTGGGATGATCTCCATCTCTTTCCGTGTTCGGCCTTTGAGGTCTTAGAAATTGAACCAAATTATTTTCCAGAGATGAAATGAAGCAACCATAAACTTATTTATTTCGGAAAGAATAAACTTTGTTCTTTAACTCCTGAAATTGTTTCCATATTTGATCTCTTTGATCATCTTGAGGATACGGCCTCTGTTTTTGATGCTCAGAAGGTGTATCCCTTCGATAAGATGAAGTTTTTTATGTGGAAGCATGCACATGTTCCTGTTTAAGTGTAACTATAGCAGTCTCTTCTCTCCCCATTCTCCATCCCAGAGCTGAGGGAATTACATGAGTTTTAGACTTAGTCTCTATAAGAGAATCTTTGATATGTTGAGCGATTTAAGTAAGGTCTTGAAACCCTCCTGTGTATTTCAAAGGGATCAACGATGTGTATAATTCATCACAAAAATTTACCATACAGATTAGCTACAACTATTATTAATGGAATTCTAAGCTTAAGGAATATGTTAATCCCTTCTAGTGAGCAATGAAATCAGAAAATCTTTCATTTTCTCATTTTTTACAATTGTTAAGATCGAAAACTATTGCCTTTGGAAATGTTGAGCTAAACTGAAGAAGTAATCGTGATGGATATCTTCCCACTAGGTAATTGACCGAGACTGCAAACTTGTATACCAGACAAAAGCAGGCCCTTGTAATGACTGAACAAAACATCTGAGCTTAACTACTTCTTGTTATTGAGGATTTACCATCATAGGATCACAACGAGAAACAAAATGTGTTATGTGTTGTTCTGGGTCTCCTGAACCATTTAAATTTGGGAATATGGTATTCACAAAATTCAATGGGGGAGGAATTGCATCAACCCATTCATGGAAAACTTTATTTTCCTGTCAAACTTGTGAACATTTTCCTTAAATATAATCCATCGAGATGTTAGTGATTCAATGGTGGTTATTAACTTTTGAGAAACATCTAGTTGACCTTGGACCTGAGCAGGTGCAATAACTGGAGTTCGGATAGGTGTGGTGACTGGTACTGCAACTGATGGTAGCACTACTGGTTGTTGTCGCGCATGACCCATAGGATTGGACCTCTGAGGGTGTTCTTGTAAAGGGGGATATTCTTGATCCATCAGAGTAACTACAATAAATTTCTTTGATTGACTTACTCCACCATGCTTAGGAGGAAGACTACCTTGAAATAGATATGCATTCAACCTCCTTAACTCCTTCATTTCTTCCTCTTGTTGTGCGGACCTTTTCTCTAATGGGAGTGATTGGCCTTCTACAGAGGTAGGGTGGGATGTAACTTGACTTTTACCCTTTTCCTTGGCATGTGCATTTTTGGAGTATGGAAGGGCATTTCCTGAAGGAATATCTTGCCGTTGTGCAACACTCTGGCCTCTAGTACGCACACCTTCTTCATTTATTTCTGTGTGTACAACTTCTTGAACATGAACTTCTTCATCTGAATCCTCTAACTATACCACATGTTCTAGAGGATCAGCAACAAGGACATTGATGAAATTTATTGATGCATAATTCATTGCATCCTTTCTATCTGCATTTCTGCGATACTATCTTCTTTCATGTCCTTTATGATACATTGCCTCTTGTTGATTTGATCCCTCAGGAACATATTGATGAACCATAATTTGGAGGGAATCTCCTGATAATTCGTCTCTACATTCCTCTTGTGGCGTCTTCCCTAATCAATAGAAGACTGAATTTCACTGAGGAAGAGATTGAGGATTTGAAAAAAATCCCCCGTCAAGTGGACTGGGGATGTTCCTGCTGTTCCTGTTCAACTCCTCGAATCCTATTTATTGATTCTCAGGGTTAGATTAAAAGAGTCCCCAGTCTGGCAAGCTGAGATTGTTCTTGAGCGGCTACATCTGAAACATTCTTAAAAGCTATCATGATCTTACAGACATTAGTTCAGAAATTAACCGGATGCACCAACCTACATCCACTCAAATCACCTGGTTCAAATGACCATTGGAAGATTTCTGACACTTCTATCACCTGATGATGTGCATGATCTAAATGAGTGGCATGTTTGATATTCTCATTTTCTTGATGCAAGATTAATTCGACAACTTGTTTTTATATGCCTGACTTTGAGAAGAACTAGTTGAGGCATGTTCCTGAGCAAGCCTTTGATTACACACAGAACCAATTGGTTGTGACCGGCCATGGGCAATAACATTGCATGAGACCAATTTTGGCGGGCTTTGTTGACTGGAGAGTACAGTGAAATGAAGTTCTCCATGAACACCCCATCCCCTGATATGAATAAAATATGGGGCAATGGTAATTAACAGTCTTAACCTTTTTAGTGCGCCAAAGCATGCATGCTGAAGGGCTCTCTACTACTTTTCAACCTTTGGATATCAGGAAACTGAGAGAGATGCCAAGACAATTTGGAATTGCAACCCTTCGATTATCTTGACATGATTTTGATATTCATTAAACGATAATATTTTATTTTTCAATTGAAAAAGAGTTTTCCATATGTTGAGACGAATATCGCGAATAAAATATTCCTTCAACATTTCTAGAATATCATACTAAGAGTCACTCAAAGTCCAAAACATGACTGGTACTTCACCTATCTCCATTTGTTTTCTCATATTCCGCACTTCCTCTTTATCATTCAATAAAGATTCTTCAACCTGATTAGACCAAAACTGGCGCTTCTTTGTTGCTTCATCAGATTCGACAAGATTGGTAGAGAATTCATTATTCAAAATAGAAGATGAATGACCCAGGGGTGGTTCGGAGAATGACCTTCACCCCAAGCTATCTTCTAATTCAGAAATTATTTCACCTGCTTGCGGTAAAGCATCAGACATTACTAGCTTCACATATTCAAGTTCCTCAAGATAAGAGGGCTTTCTCGTTACTGTATTTTCCTTTGAAGAATTTTTTAGGCAATGAAAATTACTGCTATGGAGGATTCATCATCATGGGGAGGACCACCATGATGGGTTACAGCTAAAGATGAAACCTTTTTCTCCTAGATCTTCTGGCCATGCAGAGGGTTATCGTGGCTCTCATATGAAGATGATACATCAAGATTGATCGAACTGTCATGAGGAAAGCATTCATGAGGAAATGTCTGATGAAGACCTTCAGAACTTTTATTATTACTTTCAAAATATGGAAATGAGAGAGTAGAATCTGGAGTTGCAACAGACAATTTTATGAGGGCTTCAAGAACTCCAACATCGGGCAAGGACTTATTAAAGATTATCTCTTGATTTATCGATTGTGCTGAATGGGTATTTTTCTTAGAATCATTCTTACTCACTTGAGGAAACACTTGTTGACGAAAGTGGTTATTATGGGCAGGTGTATGTCACTGATCAGGAGAAATGGTCAGGTTAGGCTGACTATCTTTATTTAAGTCGGGTGTATGTGCCTGACTTGATTGTCTATATGACATGGGGAGTATGCCCCAAAACCCACTTGGACTAAGATAGAGGTGTGTATCTATTCTGGAGTGATATTATGATGTGTCACTCCACCGGTTGGGACAGATTTGTATTTCTTTCACTGTGATGCTGCATAAGTTGTTATAATATTATGACAGGTCTCCAGAATATGGGCAAGGATTTTCTTATACTCTTTCACCATTCTTAGAATGTTCTTGGTGACCTCAGCTGCTGGAACCGAAATATATGTCTATTCCGTCCTTGGAGTGGGTGTGTATTCTTGATCCTTTCCTCCTTTTCCTGTTATTGAATTCTGACAGTACTCATTTGTGGGGGCATAAAATTGTTCCTGCCACCTGCTTGTCATTGGAGCTTCCCAATTAACATCTCTGGGTGCTACCAAATGAGACTGTTGGTTAGCCTGATGAATTGCAGGTGTATGCGCATGATGATTGTACCCCACCACATTTGATTGGCGAGTTTCTTTGGTTGTAGTCTGTCGATCCTACTGACTAGATGATGAATTATAAACATGTGTATATTCCTGCCTATAATACTCTATTAGAATTGCCCGGCGGTATGGGAGTGTTACTACCAGACGAGTCTGCTGGGCAGTAAAATCTGGACGGAAGGGTGTATATCCCCGCTTGTTATTTTCCATCATGTTGGCTTGATGTAATTCTCCAAAGGGGGAAGAAGTATGAACCTTCTTCCTGTTGTCCGAATTTCACCTCTGAAAGTTTATCTTGCATGCGCGGGTTTGAGGAACCTGAGCTGAACCCCTAAAGGCGATACCCCAATCATATTGAGGGTGCACTACCACATGAATCTGGTGGCAACTATTGATGGGAGCCCCCAGGAAGGAATCTTTCCTTCTTGAATTAAGGCCTTAAGTAACCTACTCATACACCTCCCCATAATATGGGAGAGACTGGTGATTGCGTTCCAGGGATAATGACCCGAAACAGTTAGAGATGGTGGTTGGCACCACCTTCTTCTTGATCACTGGTCATCGCTGTCCGGACAACCAGGGTGAATTGTTACCTTGGAGGGCTTGTCGAGTGGCCTTAAGAGTCAGAATGGTACCGTGTTGACAATATTCCTGAACCAATGCATTTGAGACCCTGCGTTGAAGACGTTGAGTAGGTGATGTCGTCCTCAAAGCAGAAGAGGATCCATCAGGAGTAGCAGCCGAGGCATTCACAGCTGTGAATTTTAAAGAAGCCATTTCTGTAATGCAGAGAGATCGTGGAAAAGAGTCCATGTTTGATATAACAGACATAATCAAGATATATTTGTCCACTACATCTTTTGGATGAGAACATATGTTATTGATTTCTTTGTTGGACTTCAAATTATGTTAAATAGGGGCCTAAAAATCAGTAAAACATCATTTAACTTTGTTAAGGATTCAAATCAGGTTCACCATTTTTGTTTCTTCTAGAAATGTGGATGACCTTGTTTGTTTAAGGTACAAACATTCCAATCGGTTTCTAATGGGTCTATTTGTAGAACCGGAAACATCCAATGATTCTATATCTATTTCGACCTACTTTCCAAAGGTAGGTGCCCATTAGTTGTGGACTGATGAGGCTTAAGAATTTTCATTGGTTGAGAGGATGGGAGGTCAGACTCATCACACCTTTTTTTGGGGAATTATTGTCTACTCCGGGAATCTCTTATAGATTTGAGTTATGTTCGTGAATCCTTATTAATTTACCAAGCATTAAAATGAGTTTTTTTTTAAAATCTTGCAATCAATGACGGATATGTAGGATATTTAGAGAATCTTTTATATATATTTGAGGTTATTCATCAATAGAGAATCATCTATATGAATTAGTGATTCTTATTCAATGGTATCCTTCAATACATTATATATAATTCCCTTGGTCATTAGGATGACAATACTATTTTTAAAGCCACTTAGTGGGGCACTTTATGTTTAATGTCATTCAGAAAGACATGATTATTTTAGAGTTGGGATCATACCTGCAGATGGGCTACCTACGTATCCTTGTTTGAAAAGGAATCAGAACCAACATTGTTCGAGTGAAGAAGTATGAGGTTTATGCATGATTAATGGTTCAAAGAGAGATGTCGTAATTACTTTTACACTGTAAGCTCACGTGGGTCATGCTCGGTGTGAGAAACAAGAGGTATCACTAAATCTGATGATTTTTCCATGAAAGATGTAGTCATAAAAAATGATTTGGGGCTTACGTATGTATAACCACCCAGATATATGAATATCGGGACGTACTTCAGGGAAGAAGCCCAGGAATAGGTTCCATAAGGGTATATATTCTTTATGGAGATTTCAATACATAACTTAGGACTTACTCCTAAGAAGGATGCCCAAATTAAAAGGGACATATGATTGGGTTTTATTATTGAGAATGAGGCCCAAATCAAAATAAATTAAGATTGGGGCTTACTCATGAAAAGGGGTCCCATGTTAAGAGAAATTATGACTGGGGCTTACTATTGAAAAGGAGGCCCTGGTTAAGAGAAATTCTGACAGGGGCTTACTATTGAAAAGGAGGCCCAGGTTAAGAGAAATTATGAATGGGGCTTACTCTTGAAAAGGATTCCCAGGTTAATAGAAATTATGACTTGGTCTTACTACTAAAAAGGAGGCCTAGGTTAAGAGAAATTATGGCTGGGGCTTAATCTTGAAAAGGAGTCCCAAATCAAAAGAAGTTCTCATAATTCCATTCAGATAATGAATCCAACAAAGGAACCATTCCACAAATGGATTTGAAGTGTGTTTTGAAGTCTATATCATGAAGATGAGAGATGAATTTGAAGAAAACAAGTGAATTGGAAGGAGGCGCGCAAGTCCTGGTCTGGCACGCATGTCTTGGTCGCGCAAGTATACTTGCATGACCTGAGTTCACTTGGGCGATGGAGAACCTGTTGGGTAATACATGGATGAAACTTGGCTCGAGCTCTAAGTATTATCCCTATATGCTCTCAGAAGGGTGGCATGCAAGTTTCCATGAGAGGAAAAGGTGGAATGCAAGTGTCTTCATTTCCCTTAAGGGCTGGACACTTAGGCGCGCAAGTATTGATGAGTTCTAATACATAGGCCTTATTCTTTCTCTTTAGAGATTCCATTATAGGTAAATAATTCCCTTAGAAATGTATAGAAGGCTTCAAAGAGAGACTTGGGCAACCAGAGATTGAATCTAAATTTTTGATTTTTTTTCATCCTTGAAATGGGGGTCCCACAGGGGGTATTTATAGGCCATCTGAGGTCCTTGGGAGAAAAAATAATAGGGTGTGAAAGTGACTTGCATGACCCATATTTGGCGTGAAAGTATACTTGTCTGGCCATAAGGAAACTTGCACGGCCCATGTTTAAAGAGTTCGTTGTTCTGGCCTTTGTCAATTTTTGATGTTCTTAAAGGGATGAATCTCTTTGTGCTTAAGGTATTCCCATTATTCATTCATTAGACTCTGTGACAGAAAGGAGCGTCAACAGATTTGAAGAAGTATATTATTTCTGACCTGTAGGGATAGTCTATGGGATCTCAGTGTTGTCCCAAGAAACAATGTTGTTGTATTTTTTCATTTTCTGATGTAATGTAAACCTTATGAATGTATCTAGTAATACAAGGCTACTAAACTAATGGTCATTAGACACTTGATATTTTGTGATCATGCCAATGTTATGTAATAATGCAATGAATCTGGGCTTATGGGGTCAGGGCATTACCTAAATCATCAAAGGAGGAGAAGCGTAAGTCTCTCACCAAAATCTGAGAATAGTTTCAAGTGTGATTCAATATTTATTATCATATCTAGAATAATATTTATAATGAACACCAACTTGGTATCCTATATTCAGTCCCTACATTAATATATTTCAATATGAAAAAGGTTAAAATCTCATTGGAATAATCAATTTAGTAGTTTTAGAGGACCAAATATGCAGTTGAATTCCATTTTACTTTCGGTAAAAGAATACTAAACATAACAAGATAAAATACTGAAAATCCATGAAACTCATTCAAAGGATTCATCATCATAACCTAGGGACATGAGAAAAAGGATGAGCTCAAATTCTCAGTATTGGTTACATATAGTGGAAGTTGTCATGTATTAACGAGGAGTAATTTATATTGCATGGTAAATAAATAAACACACAAGAAAATTAATTAATAAACTGAGAATTAAATAATCCTAGAGATAATATCAATGAAAAAATCTCATGGATAAAAAAATGAATTTCAAATGAAGGAAATTATTAGTTATTGTATTCCATTATACTAAACATCTTGACACCTCCAATTTCAATATCTTAAATAAGATAGTATAAAAGTATAGTTAAAAACCCATTTGATTTGGAAAAATGATTTATATCTTGAGACCAGTCGATGAATCGAGGGGTAATGTAAAAATAGACTCCAAACATAACTATATATCAAATTAATTCTTCATATATCAACTAATTTAGTTGATTTCAATGTCTATATTCCTTATCATCAAATATCAGTATTGAGTAACAAATACTAATTTATCAATTTTTCTATATTTAATAAAATATTTTTGAAATTATACTCTGTATGTGTAAATTGTATAATATTTAGTAAATAATCATACTAATATTTCTGTAATAATTATATTTAAAATACATTAATTTTAAAATGAAAAAAAAATCACAATAGATTACTTTTTTCATGAGAATGTGATAAATCATGAAAGAAATATAGATTTTATAACAATTTTTTACCTCTTTGGTATATTTTAAGTTATAACCCCTTGAAGAATAAAGAAGAAACAATACATAAATACTCGTGATGAAATTTTTACTCTTATTAAATACATCAATGAGGTAGTATATACATGAAATAAATGTGAATAGGGCCATATTCAAAAAATGTGTCTCAATAAAATTGAAATTAAGATGAAATCCCTTACCTCATGATTCCCTTTGGTTGAAAATGGCATAAAATACTATATAATGGTTTTAATTTGTTCCATAACCATATTCATATTTAAAATATCATATATATTATTCTTAATAAAATTTACCACACGTTCATTATTAATATTTCATTATTTTCATCATTTCTAGTGTTTATTGCCCTATTTTGTTATTTTTGTTTTGTGATGAAGGTCCAAGTTCATGGAAATATGATATAAATACATCATCTCCATAACTATGTAAATTTTATTAATATCATAGTTACTAATTTAATACATTATAATAACAATTCTTAACATTTGGGCATGGAAAATGAGTCGCATTGCTTCATGGACATCTTAAGCTATATGTACGAATGGGTCATGATATCATTCTATTAAAGGGTCAAAGGATAAGGAATTAAATGATATATAAATTTTGAATAATTTATATAATTTCATATATATCAAAATATTTTCATTAAATTTATTCTAATTATCTTTCATCAAAATCATATGTGAAAACAAATCACATCTCTTTGTGTGGCTGTAGTATTCCATAAACACAAGCGAAATTATATTATTTTAAATTAAATTGAAAGTATTAGGGTATATGAGATATTATAATTGAAAAATTATAATTATATCATAAATATTATATATATATATATATATATATTAAGCACATCATTATATTTGACTCTGAGAGGTGTTGATGGAAAATGTGTTACATCGGTTGACGAGATGGTAGTCTGCCATACACAAATCAAATATTTCCTTTCCCATTTAATGGAAGGGGATATGGATATTGGATATTACAATATAATAATGAAATATATGTATGTGGGATATACTTGTGTTATTATATTATCTTGATATAATATAAATTTATGTAGGTGGAAGCAGAAATAAAGTAGAAACGATTGTTTTAAAACATTACCTCTTATTCTGATGACCTCTTTTTATTTACACCAAAATAATTCATATGATTCATTTCTAACCACAAAATGGGATCTAAATTTTTTTAGGGGAGTATGTATGTAATTTGGGTAGGGTTTTTCTGAAAAAAATATCTTTTGAGGTGAGAAATGGGGAGGAGGGTGGGTGGCCTTTTATAAGATTGGGAGAGGACAAACAAAGAATATTTGTTGAGAATCAATCACACACACATTTTATCATTCAAAAATCCTCCAAGATGGGTAATTATTTAAAAATTGGGGTTGTATGGCCAAAATATTTCCATAAAATTAGTGTTGGATAAGTTTATAAATTATTTAAACCCTTATCTGTTTAGTTTAACCACTAATAAATCATTTTTTACTCTAACCATATTATATAATTTTTACTTATTTTACTATTATCAATGGTTAAAATAATATTAAATTATTATATAATATAAATTATTCTGATTCAAGTATTGAGTCCATTTTTCAAAATATAATTCACAAAATATAATGAATCTAATTTAAAATTACTTCCGTAGATGCAATGAATACGCATGTTTCCAAAAATAAAATTCCCATAAGTATAGAAGGCTTTAATATAAATAATTCATTATGAAATTTATTCCACTAACATATTTTTTATTATTATAATATAACTAAAATTATTTTTAAAAAAAAAATTAAAATTCGATATATGTTTTTATATAATTTATACGAGAAGACTGTTTTCAACAAAAACATGTATATTTCACTATTCATAGAAAAACGAATCTTTTTAAAAAATCACAAAAAAACCATAAGAATATTTTGAAATTATATATTAATAATAAAATTTAATTTCATGAAATAAAATTTCTCAATGTTTCATAAATTAATTCTTAATAAGCATAGAAGAAGTTAGAAAAAATTTTCATTGAAAAAAATATAGTTCTTCAGAAAACATTAATTTATTTTCAAATGATTCTTATTTTATTTATAATAAATTTATAACCATAATTTTCAAAATTTATTTAGTCTTATTCATAGCTACCAACATAACATCTTGGTTATGATGGTAATTTTTAAATAATATATTAATTGAGTATCACATTTCATTTAATCCGAATATTGTGTACAACACAAGTTTTCAAAGGGATTGAATTTATTAAAAACAAAATACATAATTAATTATAGATGTGTTATACTCTCCCATACTAAAAAAACGTAATCATGGAAATTTTATTGATATTATCTTATAAATAGGATATGGTATTTCTTCTATATGACAACCTATAGTTCCCACATTTCTTCCTCAATTTTATGATTTATCCAAATGTTCTTCACCTAACGAGTCATCTTATTCCTCCATAATTTCCCTATAGTATCCATATTGAAGATGGGTTATTTCACTTGAGAGAGATGTAGTTCCAATGATAATTCAAAAGGGGTTGGAATAAGTTTTGGGTCTGGCATGTACTTTCATAAAAATGAATAATTAAACACATCATGAACTTTTGAGAGACATAGATTCATTTTAAAAAGATAACTGATATATCTAATTATTTCATAGATTTATAAGGAAAAAATATACCTTAATATCAAAATAAATATCTTACCCAACATTATTTCACTATTACATGGAGATACTCTCAAGAAAATAGGATATCACAATTGGAATACAAAATCCTTCCTTCAATTTTCAGCATAACTAATTTCCCCACATTGAGCTAATTTAATATGATCGTAAATATAATTTTCCTTTAAACTTGTCTCTTCAAAAAGTTTCAATCCTACAAGTTTACTTTACCAAAATTTATTCGAAAAAGTTGGTGTACGACATCTCTTTCCCTATAATGTTTCATATGACATCATTTGAATAGTTTAATGGAAACTATTGTTATAGGATAACTATACCAAATTAAAATACTAATCCCACATACCTTGAAAGTATAGTGAACTAGTACTAAACATTTTTTATATTGTATTATAGTCCTTTCAAACTGTATATCATTTTGAGGATGGTAGTCAGTGATCAAATGATGTTTAATATCAAGATCCATCTTAAGTATCTTTGGGAATTTTGATGTAAAATGGGGATCATGATCAGAAATTATCAAAATAAGTGTTCTATGAAGTATGAAAACATCATTAGGAGACCAAAAATTACTTATATTGAATCATTATTTCTAAGAGTATTTGGTAGTCATATGAGAAGTAAATAAAAATGTCATCCCATTTTGAAATAGTAATAGAATGATGTTAAATGAATCGTACATGATAACATCTATCAACCTCAACCTATTGGAAAACCACTAATCTTGGTACGTATTCCTCAATTTATAACTTCATGTTGTCCCACCATAAATATTCCCCAAAATCCTTATAAACCATAGTGATACCATAGTGTATAGAGAAATTTTAGCTATGACCATCATCCAAAAAAATACCTTTTTAGCTAAGTTATATATGGAACACATAATGACCTTACAAATATTAGAACACCATATTCACAAATGATGTTTTTATTTTTCCCATCATTCAAGAACCATAATTTTTTTTGAAAGTTCTCATTATCATATTAAGAACTTTTTATCTTCTATAATAATGACAGTTTCGTAGTCATTTGAAAATGTGTAATGTACCTTATTCAATAATAATTCCCATATACATCATCACTAGAAATATGATCATAGGATCACTCTAAATCTATCATTAGGCTATATCTCTATGATATTTCACACAAATTTAATCGGCTACCTTATTTCATTTACTTTGGTGGTATTGTATCAAGAAATAATAATTCTTGAGTCATTCGAGACATCTTATTTTTCTCATATTGAGCTCTATTTATGAAAATATGCATTTTAGGATTCTAAAATCCATTTATAACTCACATATTTCATAGTATAGATAATGCCTTTATATTTTCAATGAAAATATTACCACTGCGTACTCAAGATCATTGGTTGGGTAGTTCTGCTCAGAGGGATTCAATTTTCTTGATGCATAGCCATTAAATTTCTCTTTTTTTATTTAGACACAACCAAGAACCTTCTTTGATGAATAATTATATATATTAAACTCATTATTTAAATATGGTCGATTCATAATCTGAGCAATGATGAATTTATTTTTTTGTTTGTAAAAACAATCTTGATATTCAATTGTCCAAGTGAAATTAACCCCTTTATGTGTGAGATTTTTTAATTGGTTATAAGACAAAGAAAAATTATGAATGAATGACCAATAGTAACTAAATAATCTATTGAAGCTACATACCTATGTTATTTTTATTGGTAAAGGCCATTCTATGAATGTATTTTCTCCGTATGATAAACCGATATTCCATCCATATGGACAATATGAAAAAGGAATGGAACTTCTTGATGTCATAAATCACACTTACTAAATTTAGCATATAACTCCTTCCTTATAAGTGTTTAAAGAATGATCTTCAGGTGATTATAATGGTCCTAATATCTTTTATTTTAAACCAATATATCATCAATAAATACAGAAAAAATCATTAAGATATTTTTTTAATACTTTGTTCATTAGGTCCATAAAAACAGTTTGTGAATTTGTAAACAAAAATTGAATTACTCTAAACAGAAAACATCCCCACCAAATTATGAATGAAATCTTCTATAATATCTTCCTTCCTTAATATAAATTTATTATACCAATAATAAAGGCAATTATTTGTAAAATATTGAGTAATGTGATGTTGATAAAACAAGCCATCAATGTGAGGAAGATGAATTTTTTTATTGTAATACCATTGATTTACCTGTAATCAATATATAGCCCCGTGAATTCATATTTCTTATTTATGAAGAGAATACATGTTCACTATGGTAAAAAAATAGGGTAAATAATCCCCTTCCCAGAAAAATCCCCTGGTTGTTTCTTTATATCCACTAATTCTATAGTGGTAAATATTTAGTGGTACTTTGATATTGGTCATATATTAGGGATTAATGTAAATGGGAAAATCAACTTCATGCTCTAGTTTATGTCAAGGTAATTCATTAGGAAATACATTATTGTATTCTTTTACTATTGTTACATCCTCAAATATTATTATTACCTTATCCATCCCTATATTTTTTCATCTATTCTAACATGAGAATATCATTCATTAAAGCTATCGATGGTGGATAGAGACATGTCTTAGACAATGATTCCTCTTCTCTTAATAAAAGGAATTATATATATTCATTAAGAATCAGAATTTCCATCTATTTGTAATAATGTTTTACATCATATTTTGAAGTCTAGTCTATTCCGATGATCATATCAACACCAACCATAGTTATGAAAATAATTTTAAAAAATAAATCATGTTTATGTGTTATAATGAGGATTTCCTAAAATATCTTTGTTTTAGTGAGACTTCATATAGATGTTTTGACTAATAACTCCCATATTAAAGTGATATTGAATATATGACTTTTTTTGGAAAATTTAGATGATGTAAAAGAGTTAAATGATCTAGAATGAAATAATGAATTATCTAATTTTGAATCAATACTTAAATTACATTCCTCCACATCATTGGGTACTTCAACCTCATATATAGTGATCGAATAAGCTTGGAATTCTCACTAAGGATTATTTTGTGATATATTACATTGATTGTTGGGGAATTTTTTTGAATAGTTCCCATCTCCCTATAGTTGAAACACTGAATAATAATGTTTTCTTTCTTCCATTTTCATTCTATAGTATTATCACCCTTATCTCTTCACTTAAAATAAAATCCCATGCCCTTAAAACATTTCCCTGGATGAATCTTCGATAGTTCTCACAAGATGTAATCTACTTAATTATATTATTATTATTTGATTTGATTTTTTTCTTTGTTCTCATTGGCCTTATTATTTTCATAATTTCCCTTTAACATGTAGGATCTAGATAATTAATCATGTTTTTTGATGTAAAATAAAATTATTTCATCGTAAGATGAATAATTTTCTAGAGACCATTACCCTTCATAGACTTGTACTAAGAACTTCAATTAAAATTTCAATCATGAACTCCATATTACATATATAATTCATCAGAAATATAGATAACCTTTAATGGTAACCTCATTATTAGTAATAATTATTTTTTCCGTTTCCTCTATGATAAGCATACATATCTATATTTTATTTTTTTTCTTGTGAGGGAAATAGTTTTTAACAAATGAATCATTAAAATATTTTCATTCCCTGAGTTCTAATTCCCACTACTTTCAAGTATTCTAGGTTAATGACCAGAATTGATGACCATTTCCTTTGAGATATTACAATATAGGTGTAAAATTTTCCTTTTCCTCACATCCCAAGGCCATAAATATATTCTCAAGAGACATAATATATTGCTAAAAAACATTTTCATTAGCATTTAAAACCTTTAGTTGGGGATTTTGTAACATAAAGTGATAAAAAATATAATAATAACACTATAGAAAAGGTTTCTCTATCTTGGAATGATTATTTATCATAACCTGATTAAGGCTCCCTAATATTTACATTATATACAAAGTTCCAAAACTATTTATGTTTATTTACTCAATAGATAAATATCTATATTAACCATGATTATTGATACACTTATTCTTATTAGGAACCATTTCTAATTAATTTCATATAATGGATTATCTCATAAAATTATGAATTTTAAATCATAATTTATAATTATGAATATCCTATAACACATAACATATATTAAAAAAATTATACAATGTTAATCTCAGAATTATAAACTAGTTCCATTGGGGATATATTTATTTTCAAATCCATCATAATTTTATATAAATAAAAGGTGATTTATTCATGGAATATACCTTAGTATTTTCAAAATAGATGCATAATAAGGCAGTTGTTTATGCACCAAGTGACAATATACTCAATCCTATTGATCCCTTTTTATAGTTATTACCCCTAGGTACATCTCTTCCATAACAAAATCAACTTGTACTTCCAGGAAATGGATTAATTTCAAAGAAAAACTATATAATATCTTTATTATGAAAACATTAGGTTGTTCTTATATTCTTATCCTAATATTCTATAACAGTGTTATGTTCCTTAATTAATTATTCCTCTAATATAGTTCTCAAGTATTCTACTAAAATTCTAATGTTACTAACTTTATCAACACCAATTATAGTAATACTATTTTAGTGACTAGTTTATTACATTGGCATAGGTGAAAAGGTTCAAATCTAAAAGTACAAAAAAATTGTAGTTTCCAAGAACCAATGCATGCATGATACCCATATTACATTAGATAAAATAAAGGATAATAGAACAAAACTAAACACTAAGCCTCCTTAAATCTCAATCAAATGATTATTATTGATACCCTAAAGAATATATAAAAATATAAGGGTGATATAAAATTATAATTAAGGGTTAAATATAGTGGAATCTATCATTAATCAATAAAGAAAAATACATATGTAAAGGTAAATAACTAAACACACATTTCACCTAATCGATAAAATGAGAATGAAATACACACAAAAATAATATCATGAATTATAAAAATAACTCTATTACCAATGAAGAATATGATTAATAATTTGACTTCACGATCTTATGCATTATGATACTACTATAGTTAAGACCTTTTACATGACAATTTGAAACTATGGGTAAAAACCCATCTTATTTCTCCAATAAATTTATCAAATGAGACATGTATATGCATAAAAGGGATATCTAAAACCATGACCCAACAATAAATTCAAGCCCAAATAATTTATTATATATCAAATAATATATTTTATCCATGAATCATTAAAAATCCTTATTGAGAAGAGGACATGGATTTATCAATATTGTCCCTAGTTAATAATATAACTTTTAAAGTATAAACTCTGTGTAATAATGGTATAATATTTAAGAAATAGTAATATCCAACATAAAATTTTTTGATATAAATGATAAATTTATTTTCCAATGAAAAATGATCATATTAAATTTACTGTTTCTGGAGAAAGTAAACAATAACAAAAGAAAGTTAGATTGTACAATAATTGTTTTCCACTTTGATAATTTTTAAATAGTAACCTCTTATAGAATAAAAATTAAAAAGACATTAATAATCATGAATACATATTTATTCATGTTAAATTCATCACATGGTTATTATATACACCACATAAAATTGAATAGGCGTATATTAAAAAAATGTCTCAATAGAATGGAAATTGAGATGAAATCCCATACCTCATGATTATGTTTGGTTGAACATGATTTAAACTCATGTATAACATTTTTAAACATGTTATTAATATATATAAAATCCATTTTTATATTTATAATATAAAAAATGATCCTATTTTAAAAATTTACCACCCATTTATCAATAATATTTCATTATTTTCTTTCTTTCAGGCGTGAATTGACTTGTTTTCTCTTGCGTGATTTGTCCTGAAGGATCCGATTATTTTCAATTGGATTTAAATAAAAAATCTACAAAATGATAATAATTTTATAGTTATAATATTGACATAGTTTTTACATTGTTACTCTCATTATTAAAAGTTGTCCATGGAAAATGAATTACATCACTTCATAGAGATAGTAGACCATATGTACGCGTAAACAATTATATCATTTAATTAAAATGTTAAAGGGTAAATAAGTGTAAGACATTATAAATTTACAGAATTTAAATTTTTTAATATATTTCACATGTATTAAATAAATTTAACCTTATTTCATTTCATGTGAAGCTTAGGTGATGAATAAATCACATTGCTTAACGAGGCGGTAGTCCTCCGTACTCATGAGAGACATTATTGTATTTTAATATAAAGGGAATGTAAGAGGTTATATGGGATATTATAATTAATGTATAATTAAATAATAAATAAAATATATATACATTAAATGAATCATTATATTCATTCATCATTGGTTTTAAAGTAAAATGAGTTACATCAACTCATGAGGTTGTAGTCCACTGTACACATGACCATCAATTTCATTTTTTATTATATAGAAGAGGATATGTACAGAGGGTATTTGATTAATAGAATAATATCATAGTATGTAGGAGATTATAGTGTATTTATTTTATCATGATTAAATAAAATATTATGATGTGGTTGAAGATATAAAATAAAAACAATTATTTAAGAACGTTACCTCTTTTTCAAATGACATATTTTGGTTTTCACCATAATCCTTCATAGGAATATTTTATGATCAAACAAAAGGATTTAGGAATTTTTAGGTGATTAAAGAAGAGATTTTTTGAATTTTATGAACAAAATGGATTTTTATTTGTTATTATATGAGGATAGTGGATTTCTTTTTATAAGTGGGGGAGAGGGAAAACATATAATTTTTAAAAATAATCAATAACACCCACATTTTTATCATTCCAGATGCCACCAAAATGGGTTATTATCAACCCATATTGGTGGTATGAGAGAAATATTTTCATAAAATGTATTTTTTAATATTTTTATGATATTTTATTCATTAATTATTTTTGTTTATGTCTTGGAAAATATGTTTTTACCTTATCTATGGTAACTAAATTAAATTATTTTAAGAATTAATAATAGAAAAAATTAAATTGAAATTATTAGATAAAATAAATTATTCATATTTCAAATATGGAATCCTTTTTTTAAATCAAATTCATTGAATTGGAAGAATACAATTTAAAATTATACCCATATAAGTGATGAAAAATAATGATTTGAAAGAGAAAATTCTTATAAGTATATAATATTTTATTTTTAAAATTTTATATGAAATGGATTTCTCCAACCTAAATTGTATTTATTTTACTATAATTGAACTAATTTTATGAAACAATGAAACATTTCTCTTTGAAAAAAATATTGTATCCAGAAAAAATTTCATTCACATTAAAATGATTCATATATTATTTATAATAAAAAGATAAAAATGATTTTAATAATTCTGTTTGTCGTATTCATTCATTAAAACATAAGAGGTAGGTTATAGTGGCCAGGTTTAAATGATATTTTAATATAATATCTGGTTTTGTTAAAACCTAGTGTTGCATACATCAGAAGATATCAAAGGGATTTTATTTATTTAAAAGGAAATAAGTCTTAAATTATTAGGGTTTTACAATCTAGTGGAATCTTATATATCATAATAGAATTCTTTTCACTATTTACAGGAAGAGAGATGCCTTTAGTGGAATAAAAGAGTAGTGTCCACCATTGGAATCCACGAGGGATGTGGACATGTGACACACCAATTACATAATAAGGATTATTTATAATATGATGTTTTATTTATTTAATATTATTTAATAATATTATTAGTTTTCAAGTGATTTCTGTAGTTTTATGCAAGACTTGACAATGTTTTAAAATATTTTTAGGGATTCATAGTTATCCAACAAAGTTTTATCAACCATGTGTTGATCATGTGAGAGGATATGTATTAGGAAACTTCCATTTTTAATGGTTAACATGTGGATAGTTAGACTATACTAGCTCATATGAGTAACCATGTGATATGTGTTTTGTGTTTCCAGTGAGTTCATCTCCATTTCCACATGGTTTGGTAAACTGTTTGAGTAAATCATCTTCCTTCCTCAGGAAATTTATTTTTATTTTTTTTTTGGAGTTTTTCTATTTTTTTCTCTAACTGGTTGTCCCTTCTATCCTCCACTCACATTAGAAGAACCCCCCTTTTTCATACACCCTATGGTTGTTCCACCAATCCTTTAGACCTCCTCTCCCATGACGATTTATTCATGATTTCTTAGTGATTCACATTCATTTCTCCATGGTAAATCCTACTATATTTTCTCCTCCATCTATTTAAATGATTTCCACTTCCCCTGTCATTATTTATGTTCAACAAAACCCTATATTATGTGTTTTACCAACTCTTTGTGGGTTTCCTACTTTTTGGGTATTTGATCCAGTTTTTGGGCCTCTATCACACCATTATCAAAAACTTTAGAGAACCCCCCATTGATTCTAGGTTTATTATCCCATGTCACATACTTTAAATTTTAGAATTTTTTATTAATTATGTTTTTTATTAATTTGTTAAATTTTAAGGATGTTATTAAATATGATTTAAAATTATTTTAATGGTGACTCGAGTTCCAATAAACATTCATTCATGGTAGAGGACTTCATTAATTTCAATACCTGCCTAAAAATTATTTTATTTAATCATTCTCATATAGTGAACCGAAGAGGGGTTTCATCTTCACCCAATCTGAAATCTGTGCACTATAAGGCCAAATGGGTGTTCCTAATCCCCACATGATAGAAAATAGTTGTTTCTAATTAGATAACGTACAATGGGAATGATTTCACCCCCATGAAATAAAAATAAATAAACAAAATAAATAAAATAAATAAACACACAACCTGATACAATCATAAATAAATATCCAAATATGATATAAAATTTTAAATAAATTATGAAGGCTCGTGTCATCACATGTTGTGAAAATATGGATAATTTTTGACCCATTTTCCAAGACTATTATAAGGGAAATTCAAAATTTCTCCATTAAGATGATCTTGGATAATTATTATGACCACTTTGTTGGTTCCAAAATAGTGTGTTTACCCTAATACATGAGTTTTGTTGAAATCCAAGACATTCTAATTCTCATTGAATATTTAATAGTTATGTAATGAAATATTAATTTATTTACACTAGTTCATTTTCTAGTATATTCTAAAAGTAACATCATGTTGATATTATTCCCTTGTAATTGAGTCCAGAATGAAGGATTTTTCCTATGTGAGGCATCACCTTATTTCATACATTGGGGTTGGTCTTGCGCCCCTTTTCTTTTTTTCCTTTTTTTCCCTTTTTATTGTTTCGTTCATTTTATTTTTTTAAGTTTCTTTTCCTTTTTAACCCCATTAGAATTCAGCGTACACCAACATGGGATCCTCTGTCACATTTCAAATAGAGGGACATGGAGAGAATATAGAGAGAGAAGGTGGAAGAACCGGGGGATCTCATCCAGAGGTATATCAAGGCTCGATGGGTGAGTGATGCATATTAAACATGAAGATTCAGCAGTTTCATCCTAGAGGAAGGACAATTTTGAATATTTGTTTTCGATAAATATTATTATGTTATTCCCTTTTAGTTTTTGAACTATTTTTTAGAATTTTGTGACCCTTGATGGTTAATCTATGCTCATTCATAGTGAAATTGGTGTTTCAGACCATTCTTGGGGTTTTCCATTTGGGAAAACTATTATACATGTCTTTTAATTTTGATAAGACACACCTTGTGTTATTCTTATTTTGGTATGACGATATTTTGGAGACTATATGTTGTATACTGGGGGGTACACATAGTGTATTGGTGACTCAAGTCATAACAGGTGATCATAGTCCTGTAGGGCACACGTCCAGACTCCATGCGAGGATGTGACCATTAGTCATATTCAGTGATTTTCCAAAACTAATGTTGGTGTAAGAGGATATTTACATTATAAGGGAAAAAATGTGACTCACATACTATGTACTAGGTCATACACACTATTTAGTATTCCAATGTACATGCTGGGTGGGGCTTAGATACCTGGGTAGGTAGCCATTTGGGGTAACAAGTCATGTAAAAGACACAAATTTCAAGTAATTTGGGAATGTACATGCTAAGGGTCTAGTGATACATGGCCATGGAGGACCTTTGGGGATAGAAACCATGTACCTATAGTACACACAGTGTAATTTTTCATACCAAGGAATTTTTTCAAGATATTGACATAAGATTTATATGTAGACACAACATGAGTCAATTATGAGTGTTTTAAAACCGTGATCATGATGGTGGTATTCTATTAGAGTTTAGAGGATATCTAGATGGTGCTTTGGGTTGGGTAGAGTTTTAAGGAGGATTTCCATGAGGTTTTGTATTATAACCCTTCCGTGGGTTGGGTTGTGAGACATGAGGACCGTTTTTGGGATGTAAGCTCCTCATTGTGAAACAATTTTAGAGTCTAGACACTTTATATTGGAGGTTCATTTAGATGGATCATGTAATGTGGGATCAAGTTGTATCTCAAAAAATATTTTGGGTTTTCCTTTCATGTTAGGATTGGTTGCTTTAAGTTAGGGTTTTAGGGGTTTAACTCCTACATTTAAGGAATGTAAATGTTGTATCCTTTTCATCGGTTTGAAATTGTGGGATAGTGGTTATGTTAAGGATCTATTGAGATATTGAGAAGAGTTTGAAGGAGTCTTGATGATTCCATTATGGGATGGTTGATGATCAGGTGATCATTTGTTTCCATAGTAATCAGTAGGGAATGACATTATGGAAATTTTTGGATTGTGATAATGGTTACATATAGAATCCTACATTTGAGGTTGTCACATGGACTACTGAGTATTCCCTTATATTCATGATTTTGTTTTGGATTATCATTAGTTGCTTTATTGATTGCAGGTCAGTTTGTTTCCGATGAGGAAAATTTGGGATGTTTCGAAACTGGTTGTGTCCCACACTTTGGATGATTTATAGGAATTACTCATAAGATTTTATACTCAATTTTGGGACTTTGGACTATATTGTATCTTTTCACATGCTTCTCCAAAGAGATTGAGAGATAAAGGGTTGTATCTTATTGGATGTCGCTTTATGATGTGAAATTGGTGACAGTAGGAGCCCCGAGTTTTGGTTATTCCTTAGGTAGGTTGTAGATAGACTGTGGGGGTAGTTTTGCTAGATTTTGAGATACAAAGAACCATAGGGATCCCCAATGCTTTATTTTCTAAGAGGCTATTGGTGCTTCTAGTTCATTTGTTAAGATGGTGGGTATGAGAGTTGTATTTTCCCATGTTTGTTTGGACTTCAGATATGATGTTTCAGAATGTCTCTAATATGTAGCTTAGTTCTTAGAGGGGAACCATTGGGTATAATGGATCATTCATTGGCCTTGAGTATTGATATGGGTCTCTCCTTTATTGAATGGCTATTGTCAGATGGGATTAGGGAGAAAATGAGTGATATAGATTAGTGCACAATTTTAGTTGAGTGTTATGCCTTGGATAGAGGTCATATATCATGTATTATAATGCGCTCCCAATATCATGGATTCTCTACACAACAAGTTTTACAGACAGATCCCAATAGGGTTGGGCATTCATCAGGTCCATGTAGATAGAACGAATATTATGGTTTATCTTATAGGTTCATCTTGGATCTATAACTGTTTTAGGAGTTTTATGATATAAAAAATTATCAGACAAGTGGAGTGGAGATCTATCACTAAATAAGATTATTCCATTAGCTTCTATGTTCCTGATAGATGAGTGTTATACAGTAAATGCATATGAAACACCTTGGGATCTAGAATTCGTGCCATAGTGTTTTTAAATTTTGATGATCCTATGTATTCTTGCTAAACATGATGGTTATCATGTTTCTAAGTAATCCACGTGTTATAAAGTCTTTAACATGTGATAGATCAAGGGTAGATATAACTAGAGTTTTAGAATTGGACCATTTGTTGGATAAATGTTTTCATTTATTCTTCCAACATTATTTTATGTAGTTGTTTACCATTATTCCAACTATTATTACTCTCCATCTAGGTTGACCATTTATCATATGCATTCTCTTATTATGAAATAAGAATATAGGTTCACCATTGGGGATTTGCTAAAAATATTTATTTCTCACACCATATACCTTCACCTTAGTGTGGCGACATACCTAATTACCAATTTATAATTGGTATAAAAGATTCACGATGGATGGGGTTGATCCATAGTGTTTCTTGATAAATAATATCCACTTGAGGGGTTTCTAAAGATCAGTATGGTGAGGATCTAGTGTCATGGAGACTAGGTATGTGGATTTTCTTGGTGTTAGTAGTGATGTATGATGTATTTATTTTTGGTTTCATATTTTTTTGTGCTTTTCCCTATGTGAAACTAGTTCTTTGGTTTTCATTTTTGATTATATATTAATCATTGGTACATTCAATTTATTATAGCATGTTTTTTATTTTATCCTTTGGTATGCGTTTTTGATATGTCAACTATTATTTCACTTTGACCAGAGGGTATAGTTTTCAAACTATAAATCGTAGAGTATAACCACTAGTTATTAGACTTTGGTGTATGGGGAGGAACACATGCGGCCTTGTGTCTAGCTAGATCATTTGGTTTGCTAGGTGGATTTTGGTCGGTTCATTAAAAAAATTTAATCAAAGGGGTTTGTTTTTCTGATTTGAGGAGTTGGTAGAGAGGTTCTATAGAAATGTGTCAGAGCATGTGATGGTTATCAGAATGGTGTGTCCTTGGAACCCTCACTTATTGAATTTATATGTTTCTAGTGAGTTCTATAGTTGTTCATAGTTTCTGTTTTAAAGGATGAGTGATTTAACCAAGTTTGATTTTCTTGTGTTTTGGTGTTGATGTTTTATCCTGGTGTTTAGTTCTTTTCCCATATCCAAGAGGTCAGTGTTCATGCATCATTCTAGGAATATAATATACACATTATATATGAATATATGTGGTGTTTTCATGGATGATAGAGGTTTTATTTTTATGAAGTTTCTACAAAGACCTATATGGTGTATCATATATAGGTCCTTAGCGGAATTTTACTCTACTAAACCACATGTATATATTTTATTCTAATGAAAATTACCATAGACGATGTCAAGTCATGTTCTCTAGTGATGGAGATTCAATACCTTTATTGAGGGATAAATGGAGACCCATTTGGTTCAGTAGTGGGCTTTGAGTGAATTTTTAGTGGGATTATGAGCTCAAGGAGGACTAAGAAATTTTTTATTGGGATCAAGCTTTCCTGAGGTGGTGGCTTCCCTTGAAGTCACATATTTTTATTTCCTAGGAGGGAGCTTCCATTACTATGTGGTGTATTTTGATTCATGAAGTAAGGATTGTGTACTTGAAATCAATGATGATTTGGTAGGGAAAGACTATAATTCCATGGCGGTAGCATTCTAGTAATCTATCACTAGGGTATGGTTATGTATGAGGACGTTTGGTGTTTGGGAAGTGGAGCATTGAGAGTTACCCTATATCATGGGTTTTTTCAGAGTTCATGTTTGGATGGATCCATAGACCTACACATTGTAATAAGCAAGTTCTTCTTCTAGGTACAGATATTATGTTGTCCATCAATTATATGTTAAATTTCATAAATATGTCCATAAATTAGTTCTTGTTGGGGTCATGAAGGTCTCTGGGGTGTCCAATGCAGGTTCGGACCCCTGAACCCAAGGTTTGGGTGTTTTTTGTATGGTTCATGATTAGTGAAAATCGTGTGGGGTAGGACACACGATCTGACTAAACAGTGCAGGGTTGGATAGTGGATTCCTACAAGCCGCACAATTCAATGAAACCATGGGGGAGGAAGTGCACGCCCATGCAACATGGTTTATAATTATAACATTTTTTGATAGAGCCTCTTCACATGGTTTCCACATGACTTGTAAACCATACAGGGTAACCTTGTTAGTTCCCTTTTCTATTTTAGTGACCATACAACTTGGACCACGGTTAGAAAAACTATGTACCTAAACCGTGCGACCTGTTTTTTTGGGTAAAATGATAGTTTTCCCCAGAAATTATTATAACTTAAAAATCATTTCCCAACTTCATTGCAAGGTTGAGGGTCTCGATTTTGAGCTCCTTCCTGAGACTATTCTAGGATTTCAGATCCATTTTCCATTTGATCTCTAATTTTAATGTGGTTCTTCTACTTGGATCTGCAATGGTAAGGCCTCGATTACTTTTTGAGCATTCTCGATTCTTCTGGATATCAATTTCACAATTTAGTTTAAGTTCATATTCCCTAATATCCCATTATTTATCGATTCATAATATTTATTCCAAAATAGGATGAATCAAGGACTGAGTCTGGATTATTTATCTAGAATGAACCTATAGTAGGTGGTCTCATGCCATTCGATATTTTTTAGAAATTTATGTATACTAATGTGTCTTGCATCCATTGTTCGAGCATCACTTGAATTTTTAAAATATCCTGGTTGTTAAATATCACGATTTAGGTAATTTAATAGGTTTTTTTGACACATATTATAAGTTTTATACTTGTAATAATGGCCATACCATTAGTGATTTTCCTTGAATGACCTTTTATGGAAATTTTCCCTACGATACCTATGAGGAACGCTTTTGATTCCCTTTCAGGGGTTGTTAAAAATGACTTTTGTTACAAATAAAATTGCAATGTGGTTATATTGAAATTTATTTTCATAAATATTGTGGGAGGGTTGACTTGACCGATGACCAATGTATTCCATTTCTTTTATAAGAAAGTTTAGAGTGAATTTCTCTATCTATTAATCTTTCCACATGAGTTGAACAATGTTAAAGCCATGTAATAGTATAATTTACATTTGATTCTTGTTATGAGAAGTATTTCCATGTGTGTAAATGGAAGGCCAATTCTTAGGAGGTTGTTCCTTTCATGAGTTACCCTTGTGAGGTGAATTATATCAGATGCTCTTGGTTTATACCTTGGAAAGAGTAAAGAAATGTTTAAATGATTGAAGATAATTATCCTGGAGTGAATCAAGGATTTAGTTTAGAATTCAATGTATGGGATCATGTGACTATTAGGATTTTGTACCTTTGGAGAACCGTGTATTCTATTTAGAATTCCATGTATGGTCTTAAAGGGTTAATTCTATTTATGTAATGAGTGAACAATGGATCCATTTAGGGATTTTATGGATGAGTGCATAGAGTATGTACTTATATGACAAGTGAATCATGGTTCCATTGAGAGACGCCTGGGATGGAATTAAGAGGCATTTAACTATAATTCAGGATTGATTCTTGGTGATTTATTATTAGATCTCCAAGGATGAGCTCACTGATGTGAAATTTTACCAAACCTAGAGTGTTACCATATTTCAAAGAGGTTCAATGAGACGAGTTTGGAGGGTATTGGTGAAAATTGCACTAGAATGGAAACATGAATTCTAGTTTAGGAACGTCAAGGATGAGATTGGGTTAAAATTAAATATTGACATGGAATGGTTTATGGCGTGGATGAAAATATAAAGAAGAAGTTTGAATTCTTTCTTCACATATGTCTAGTAATATGGACTTCTGAGGCATTTTTTGTGCTTACATTTATACGGGGGATGTCAGGCTTGAGTCAGATCTATAGACATAAAAACTCAATTTAATTGAACTGTTTAATGGATAATGAAATGTATATAGTTAGAAAGTAGTGATTTTATGTTTTTTACTTTTTAGTACTCCCTAGATTAATACTTTTATTATTTAACATTGCCTTATATATATATATATATTCAATGAGAGATTGGAACAGACCATGGGTAATTGCATACTGGGATTTATTCTCGCACCCTATTTGGGTCATGTTTTGGACCCAAATAGATTATATTATTACAAGAGTCGACAAGGGAAATCCCCCATATAGGTACACAATATCCTTCTTAAGAGAAGGAGATCATGTGAGTAAGCTGAGGCTTTTGATAATTTTGAGATTATTTTTTGTCTATTGTACTTTTGGCACTTTTCTTGTATATGAATGATGTGTAACATTTTTTGGATGTTTTATAGAACATGTAACATGTTGCATCATCTGTTGTATGATATGAATTTTTGTTATTTATACTATCAATATTCTATTGTTTACTTCTATTGAATGTTATTACCACTTCCAGTACTAAAATATTATTTTATTTTTTGTGTTATACTCTTCTAATGAGGTCATCATCTCCCCACTATAACAAATAGGTCCTCATTGATAGTAAGTATCCTATGTAATTTGGGGAGATTCACTTGAGGCCATGTTGCTAAGAAAGCTCAGGGCATTATTGAGTGGCATCTGGGATCAGAAAGTTACAAAGTGGTATCAAAAGGGACTTTTCTGGTTTGATTTACTATTTGGAGACAATAGACCATGATAAAAAGTAAATGGAATTTGGTAATATGTTGCGCCTGAGAGTTTCTACCCCATGTATAGGGAAAACCCAAATTTCATTAAATTTAGTTGTTGATTTTTTGATTTTGAGCTATTATAGTTGATTCGATTTCACAGTTGGGTGATGCACTGGTATTGCTTTGTTATAATTGATATTATTGTGGGTTCTATTACAATGAAACTCATTGAGATGATGGTATTTCATATCATTCATCATACCGGCACTTATTAGAAATCAAGTTCCATGGATAATTCTCAGGCCATTTAGAGAGCATTACTATTTGCATGCTGTTGTGATAGATACCATGATAGATATAACTATTGTGGTGCTAGGTATATTACTATATATTATGGAATGGATTGGATGGATTCCAAGAATTGGTACCTAATGTGTATGGATCCTCTTGGATCAAAATCCAGTGGATCATGTTCTTGCCTTAAGTTGGATTGTGTTATGATGTGATATTATTAGATGCCAAAATTTGATTCAAATGGATTATGTTCTACCATAGATTAGAATTTGGAGTACCTTTTGTTTAAAATTGTGAAAGGGGATTTAAAAAATATTAAATGAATAATTAATTAAACTGAAATGAAACTCAATTTTGAGGGAGAAAATGACTACACCTGACCATGGTAGTGTGATTTTGATAGTATCTCTCGTTGGTTTGACATGACCTAACCCATGTGGTAGGTAGAGGGGTGAGTTCTTGGAGGATGGTTTCTACCTGTGTTGTTTTGATATCAGATATTTTGAGCTAAACAACATTAAAATGAACTTTTTCTGAGGAATATGTCTCCCATTGTAATGTAATGACACCATGTTGACCTCAAGATATATGCCAGAAAGGTCATGATGATCATAAATCATAGGTGGTAGGACATAGGAACCACTGGAATCTCCAATCACGCCCATTTTAGAACCATCTGTTATAATAGACACAAGTGCTGACGTAATGTTCCATGAAGGCTTATTAGAGTTTAAGAAAACCTTTCTGGAATCACTACAGCCTTGTCTATGGAAGAGTTTATGTGAGTGTTCTAGAAGAAGCATCCACCCACATTTTTGGGGGATGGTGGACCACATGCTACAAAGAATTGGCTAGAGTCCATAATTACTAACATTGATAACTTAGAGACGCCTCCTGATAGGAGTGTGAAGATCATGACGTATATGCTGCATGATTATGCCTCGATATGGTGGGATGTTATCCCTCCTACAAATAATTTTAGGGATATAGAATGTGAATATTTTCAGATAGTATTCTATCGTTACATTTCTCCCAAGATTCCGAGGGATGATAGTTCCCCCGAGTTTTTGCATTTGATGTAGGGCACAAAGTGGGTTATGGACTAGTCATCCAGTTTTACTGATCTCTAGTGATTCACACTAATTTTGATAGGTGATGATGTATTGAAGGTTAGGATATTTGAGGATTGTCTCCGGTATGACATCCTATCATAGGTGAATATTTTTAAGTTGACTATAATATCTTCAATTGTGAATTAGGCACTGATCACATATGATAACCTGAGGGAGTCTAGATGTGCAAGCCAAGGAGGTTCATCACCAAGATTTGGTACTATCTCGACTGGTAGTGGGAACCGTAATCTTGATATTCCTTATGGTGATATCAGAAATCATAACATATCTTAAGGTATCCAAATGAGTTGATAAAAGTGCGGGAGGATAGAGAATATGAGGCACAATGTCTACTGGACCCAGTTGAGTACCAATCTTACAGCAAGATGGTATTTCTCTAGTTCTTTTGAAGAATTTTTCCACTAGCATCTAGTGCGAGAGTATCTGTACATTTCCCACATTCAAGAGCAGGGTCTACTACTTCTCACCAAACAGAGAGATGGAGTGCATTAGGCAGTTCAGGCTAAGGTGGTGGTCGTATATGTGGTATACATACCCCGAGTTCACAATGATAATAATGTAGATCAGCTCATGGTATCCACGTAGTGTCATAGAGCCATGATACAAGCTAAAAATATGTAGTTCAACAGAACCACTTGACCAGGATCCCATACATTCTACTATCAAATGTACTATTCTATTAGAATCCGTTTTAGATTTTTCGACTTTTAATAGAGGGGCTTCAAATAGTTTCATATTTGTTCCCATTGTGGAGATATTTAGGCTCTGTGTTTTTACTTATGATGAAATTATAAATCCAAACACACTATTAGGGATCAAAATGGAATGTGTGTTTTAGTGTATAAAGTTCCCCTTGAGGTTGGTGGGTGTTACATCTTATGGGACCTTTACATTCTATAGATGATAGTCTTTGATATCATCCCTAGGATGGACTGGTTGGTTTTTGTTCAGAACGTTTTTTAATTTTATCACTGCATGGTGAGTTTTACCTGACCAATGGGTTGATAGTTTCTATAGAATGGTGAATGGGATGTCTAGACAATTTGAGAAGGATCTAAGCACCATGGGCTGGGTGAGATGACACCCAGATTGTGAGTTTATATCTAGATGACAAGGAAAATGTCAGATTTATTTCCCTCCAGTAGTTGATCATTTCAGGGATGTCTTCCGGGATGACTTTTCTAGATTACCTCTAGTGAGAGAGGTAGAGTTCTCTATCAAGATAGTGTTATGAGTGGCAATGTAATCCATTCCTTCTTAAAATTTGGCTGTGATGGAGCTTCAAGAGATCAAAAGGTAGATAGAGGACAAAGAAACAAAGGATTTCATCTGAACTAGTACTTCTCTATTGGTTTATTTAATCCTTTATGAGAAAAGGTCATATGATACCATCATGATATGCATGGATTATTAGAAATTGAACCAGTTGATGGTTAATAATCATTATCCTATACCATTGATCGATGATCTCTTCAACTAACTCAATGGATCTCTAGTTTTCTCACTAATTGATTTGAGATCTATTTATGATCAGGTGCATGTTAGATCATTAGAAAAAACCTGTATAACCATTCAGAGGATGTATGATCTGTGTGAGTATTTGGTTATGCCTCTCTCATGAAATCACCTACAATATTTATGGAAATGATGAACCATTTATCCCATCCATATCTTGACTCATTTGTTGTGGTTTTCGTGGATGATATCTTGGTGTATTTTAAAAATCGACAAGACCATGCCAGGAATATTGAGATCGTATTAAGTACACATATAGAGAATCAGTTATATGTTATGATCACAATGAACCTCTTCTCGATCGATCAAATTTCCTTCCTGGGTCACATAATCTCAAAGATAGAACTATTAGTGGACCCATAGAAGGTGAGAGTAGAAATTTTCTGGGAGCATCCCAAGAACATCTCTGAGGTGTTGATTTTTTGATAGATCACTGGTAACTACAGACACTTTATATATGAATTCTCAAGTTTATTAGTTCCATTTACTATCTTGACTAAAATTGTTGTGAAGCTTGTAGGGAAACATTCTTATGAGATGGCCTTTCAAGAGCTAAAAAGAGTATTTTCATCAGCAATGATACTGATTATTCTTGATCCAGGAATGAATTAGACTATGTACTGTGACACATTAGGTTTCAAGTTAGGAGTATTTCATATGATGGTGGATTATTTTGTTGCATACAGGTCTCCATAGTTAAGGGTACATGAGAGGAATTACCCGACACACTATCATAAGATAGCTGCTGTTGTACCCACATTGCGTTTTTGGAGAAATTACATATTGGGGACTGTTTTGTGGTTTACACAGATCCCAAAAGCCTAAAGTACATATTTAGACAATGTGATATGAATATGAGGTAGTGAATTCAGGTGGAATAACATCAGTATTGGGAATCTGATCCTTCCTACATACCTGGTAAAGAAAATGTTGTTTCTCATGCTTTGAGTAGGAGGAATTTGATACAACTAGCATAATAGGCCAGTATTGAGTGAAAACTTATGGATATTTTCTCTGAGATGCATTTGGAGTTTCACGATATTAATGGGAATATGTTTATTTCATCCTTACCAATTACCTCTACCCTACTATACATATTGTGAATGATGTAGCTATCAGATTTTAATGGACTAGTTATATTAGAGTGTGTCACCAGTGTGGACCCTCCTCCTAGTTCGGTCATAGGTGAGGATGAAGTTATAAGTTTACATGGCCGTATTTTGGTTTCAGCAGACATGCACGAGGAGATAATGTGGGAATTTTGTACCTCTATGTGGGAAGTGTATACTGGTGTCACCAAGATGTATCTAGATTTACATCATTAGTACTGGTGGACAAGTATGAAAAGATATATAACTGGTTTTTTGATGAGGCATTCCACATAATGGCAAGTGAAAGTATAACACCATTGACTAGACCAACTTATTATAATATCTAACAATTCATGAGTGGAAATGGAATGATTTCATGATGTATTTTGTGAAAGTTTTACTAAGGTTTACATAATGTAATTATGTCGTTTGGGTTCTTATTGACAGGGTCACGGTGATTTCATTTTTTCTCCAATCATGGAAGCCTTCAGTGAGGATGATCTTGGGAGGATTTAATAGAGGATATTTTATGACTATACATGGTTTTTAATTTTATCATTCCAGATAGGTATTCCTAGTTTACATCTTGTTTCTATAAAGGGTATAGTGGGATCTAGGTCCATATGTGATTATGAGCACAAATTACCACCCCCAGATAGATGGCCAGTTAGATCACACAATTCAGGTGCTTGAGGACATGATTTGGGCATGCGCCATGAATTTATGGGGTTCTTGGCAGAGGCACATACCCCCTTTTGATTTTTACTATATTGATAGATTTCTGGATACTGTTTAGATGGTTCTGTATGGGGATATGTTTGGTAGTCCATGATGATCACCCCTGTATTAAATGTAGGTAAGAGAGATTTCTATGATGGGACCTCACCTTGTCTTGGAGACTACTGAGTAGGTGCAGTTGATTCAGAAGCAGATGGGTATTGCGCAATCTCATCATAAATCTTACATCGATCGATGCAGATGAATTTGGAGTTAGAGGTCGAGTATTGGGTTTTCCTGCATGTTTCACCAAGATTGGGATACTAGTGGATCTGGAGAGATGGTACAGTTTCCACAAGATACGTCGCATTGTTCGATATTCTAGAGTGAGTCAAGACGATTGCTTATTTGTTGCAGTTACCTCATAGGTACTGGGTTATGCACGAAATATTCCATGTTTCTTAGTTGTGATATTATTATTCATACCCATCTCATGTTTTAATCCTGAGGAGGTTGAGTTTTAGTAAGATGTGACCATTTATAAGAATCCTATATGAATTGTGGGTTGTTAATAAAGGTTCTCTATATATGGTTCGTTCATTTTATAATAATGAAGTATTTCTTTGAAGAAAGGATTTTGAGTTTTCTAACAATTATCTATTAAATTGCTTAAAAATTTCTTTATACAGGTTCCCATTAGTGTCATGAAGGTATCGTGGGTGTTGTGGGCTTGTTTAGAGTCCATAACTCAATGTTTGGGTGTTTTTAGTCTTACACATGGTTAGTTAAAACTGTACGAGGAAGGCCGCATGATTTGACTATACTTTGTGGGTCTAGATAGTTGGGGCCAACATTCAACACGGTTTTAGGAAATCATTCGGGAGGAGGCACACACCCTTGATACATGGTCTTCAATTTTAGTAGATTATGATAGAGGCCCTTTGCATGGTTTCTGAACCATGTGTGGTAGTTTTGGAATTTCCCATTTCCCTTATAGTGATTGTACAATTTGGAGTTGGGCTAGATAAACTATGTGCCTAAATTGTGCAACCCTGTTTTTTTCAGGTAAATTTGTAAAGAACTGTAACATTCAAGGGAATTTTTTTCTTAATTTTCTTTGGAATTTTACAAGAACGCGGTTTCTGACGGCACCTGACTCGGAGGCCCGAAGTGCCCGGAATCAATTTCCGAAGTTTGGCTCGGGTACGTTCAGTGAACGAACGAGCAGGAATTTCTAACTTTTGAACCGGTGCCCGGAATCGAATTCTGAGGGCACCGATGAACTCACAGCGCCGATATTCGCTTAAGGAGACCTTTTCCGAGGTTGCGTTTATTGCGGGTTAAGAGTTAGTTTTTTGGGAATTTAGAGTGAAGTTAAATAAAATGTGGAAACACATTTTATTTTTAACCAAGTTGGTTATAACCTCCCAAAGGAAGTTAGGGGTGGGACCCACATCCACTTAACCTCCCTTAAGGGGATTAAGTGTGGTGGGGCCCACACGAACCCTAACACTTCACCTCATTTTTTTAAACTCCCTATAACTCCTCTTTTATTAAACTTGACAACTTGGTTAATTAATTGAGTTGAGTTGTTTGAATTTCAAACTTTTGAAATTCAAGTGTTTTGTTGTGTTAATAAAATAAGCCTTAGGCTTATTTTATTTTGGTTAGTCTCCTTAGACATCTTGAGAGGTTTTGAGAAGCTCTCTCCACCTTCTTCAACTTTGACGAAGAACACGAAGAGCACTTAAGCTCCGACGAAGAACGCCGCTTCTCTCTTCTTCGTAGCCGGTGTGTTTCCGAAGATCGACGACGTCGTTTCTTTGATCTCCTTCCTGTGTCAACAAAAGGAGACGTCGTTTCCTCCTCAGATTATCTCTGTCAGCTTACGAAGCTTCTCCAGCGATGTACCTATTCGGAGGCACCTCGACATCAACGGAAACGACGTTCGACTTCCACGACGCCCGACCTCCGCGACGCTTGTCTTCCACGGCTTGTTGATGTGCTCCGCACTTGAATCTGAGGTTGGGGTTTATTTTATTCTTTTGATCATGATTTATACCCGTGATTATTTCTTCATGAAATTTGTCCAATTATTAGCGAATAACGCGAGGGGGCCGGACCGCACGAACACGGCCGACCCTCCACCTTTTCATATTGATTCTGTTGTGGATTGAAATGGGTGTGGTGCGGTACTGTCGCACCGTCGCGCCGTGTCGTAAAATAATGCATGGACGCAACGCCGTCGCGCCGCGTCGAAGAATGTTGAAGGCGCCGCAGCCGGAGCGGGGCCGCGGAGGAGGGGCGCGGTGCCGTCGCACCGCGCCGGACAACGAAGGCCACGGTCGGTTCCGGGCCGCGACAGAACGAGAAGACCGGCGACCAGCCGGGCCACCGGTGTCCGAAGCCGGAAAGGGGACCGGCCTTGCCGGTCCCGTTGAGGAAGAACCGTCCGGCCAGGTCAGGCCGGCCGGAAGGGAGAAAATCGGGGGAAATAATTTCCCCCGGCCAGCCATATTGGCCCCCCATTATGAGTGGGTCCGGTTTCACAAAGGGGGCCAGGCGGCCCCCCGTTTTCCAGCAGCTCGCCCTTCGGCCGAGCTGGCAGCGCGCCCAGCGCGCTGCTTTGCGCCGAACCGGCGCGCCCAAACGGTCCTCCAGGCTAGGCCGGGCCGGGCCGTGCCGGGCCGGGTCGACCCTGTCCGGGGCGGGTCGACCCGGTTCGGGCCCACCGGGGGGTCTCGGGCCGGGACGGGCCGGGCCCGAAACCCCCGTTACCGAGTGGTTTGGATTCAAATGCCCATAACTCGGACTACGGACTTCCAAACGACGCGCCGTCAGCGGCGATGCGATCCTTGGATCGAGATGGTCGTTTCGGTATATCGCACTCAAGGTTTAGGAATACTTTGAGTTCGGCCGGGTTGGTTCGTACATGAAACCGACCGGGCTCTCGGAGGGGAAACACTCATATCTTGAGCTACGGACCTCCGATTGACGAGCCGTCAGCTTTGTTGAGTTCCTCTTAGTGAGACGGATCTTTTGTAATAATATGCCCGAGGTTTGGACGCAGGTGGAGTACGTTCGGGTTGGTTTTTCCTTAAAAACCAACCGGGCCCCTGGGATGAAAAAGCCAATAACTCTCAGACCGGGCGTCCGATCGACGCGCCGTCTATTGCGTTGAGTTCCTGTTGACGATACGGAACTTTTGGATACATCAAATCTGGACTTTGTGATAGTTGTTGTATCAGCCTCTCGGCTCGTGGAGCGGACTCTCCCGAACGAGCTTGCTGTGTGTGGGAACCCTAGAGCTGGCTGCGACTGCTACTGCTACTGTGACTGCGACGACGATAGTACAGAGATCCTTAGTGGATTCGACGACGACGACTACCGCACTCAGCGATCCTGTGTGGATCAGTGCTACCGATCCTGTGTGGGTCCGATCCTGTGTGGGTCTGCGCTCAGCGGTCCTGTGTGAACCAGCGGCTATAGATCCTGTGTGGGTCCAATCCTGTGTGGGTCATTGCGGGGGTTAGTACCTATCGATCCTTTGTGGGTCCGACGACTTAGATGGATCAGTGATCATCTCTATCGTCTTTCGAAAATATACCTGTGTGAGCTGAATCCTGTTGCTTTCCTGTGTGGATTGTGTTGTGCTATCCTGTGTGGATTTCGTTTTTCTTTCCTGTGTGGAATACGTATACTTTCCTATGTGGACTGAGTTGTACTTGGGCTCGGAGGTTGGAGCGTATTGAAATTGATGACTTAGGTATATGTATGGGCATATAACTAAGCAGTGTCGGTTGTCACTTCGTGTTTGTATCTATCTTTGTGGTTTATCCTTTGTGGATTTTGGGAGACCTTCGGTAGTCTTGGAGTCCCTACTGAGTAGCTTATAGTCACCCCTGCACGGGCTATGCCTGAACTACGTTGTGTTCGTTGTAGACGACGGACAACGTTGATCGTGGTTGAGGCTTGCAGAGTAGGATGGTACCTGGAGGTGGACCACTAGGCGAGACGTGCTCAGAGCGGATGGCGGGACCCGAGGAGTAGTGGAGCTATCTGTACCCACCCTTCTGGTGGGATTTCCAGTGGACAGCTCAGTGTAGCGGCTTTTACATTACAGTTTCTGTTTTCCCCTTGAGAGTTGTACTTTACTTTCAGTTTGGGTTTGTATACTGGCCCATTTACTTTTCCGCACTTTCAGTTGTACTCTGTTTTTACTTAGTGTTTACTTTTCTGCTTGCTTACTCTGTGGTGCTTGTTTACTTTACAAAGGCAATGCCTTCCCTTTTTACCGGGATTTACGCCCTGGTGCTAGTCACCAGCCCCTGGCCTATGGAAGGCGGGCTTGGGGTATTCACGGCACGGACCCCGAGGGCGGGTCGTGACAAATTGGTATCAGAGGAGTTCGTTTCTACCGCGAACTCTGATCTTTTCTATGTGAAGCAATAATATTTAGCGTATTGAGTGTGGTTATCAGTCCAGGGAGTCCAGTGTTGGTGCGGCGGCGGACGTATCCGTACACCAGGACCCTGACTTCTGATTTCCAACTTAATGCACGAAAACATTGATTGCGTGTGTGTTTCAAAGTTTTCTTTTTGATTACTTTATATCAGCTCACCAGGTATACTGTTCTAACCGTGGCGCACCTATTTCCTTTTCAGGATGGCCCCACGACGGCAGCCAGCTAGGGTTCCGAGAGTCGAGCGTGACGACAGCCCACCGAGTGACGAGGCCTCGGTGCAAGGCCCTTTGTCAGCAGTGGCACCGGCGGTAGCACTACCCGCCGAGCCACCGATGCTTCCAGCACCAGTCGCTGACAATGCACGTTGCCTTGGAACTCTGCACGAGTTTCAGCACCAGTGACCACCTAGGTTCCATGGGGAGACGGACCCCCAGGTAGTAGAGGACTGGCTGGAGGCAGTGGTACGAGTTTTTAGGCTAGTGAGGACACCTACAGACCTCATAGTGATCCTCGCTACTGCACGCAGCAGCAGGACGATGGTGGAGCTTGATGCTCCAGGTGCACGATTAGGCATCTCTTCTATGGACGGACTTTGAGAGCCTCTTCTGCTCGGAGTTCATCCCATCCACCCTTCGTGCGTTGCGTATCCAGGAGCTTCTTCAGCTGTGGAAGGGAAGCATGACAGTCGCTCAGTACTCGACGAGATTTACCGATCTCTCGTGCTACTCGACTGACATGGTACGGGACCCATTCTTCTGGGCCCGGACCTTCGAGCAGAGATTGAGACAGGAGATCAGGGCATCGCTGATCTCCCTTAGCATTCCAACTCAGACAGGAGTACTGGAGCGAGACCTTTTGATCGAGAGCTTTCTTGCTGAGTCTACACCAGCGCCGTGACCCACCGCAGGGCGGCACGTGGCAGAGTCTTCTGCAGTTGGCAGTCAACGGATGACTCAGGGGAAAAGGCAGACCAGACCTTCAGGAAGACGACCTCAGGACACTGGCTCAGCAGTGCAGGGCACACAACGTGGAGCCAGTCTTTCGAGAGGCAGACAATGCTACTCGTGCGGCGGGCAGGGCCACATGGCTCGTGACTGCCCGACCCGCCGTGCTGAGGAGCAGCAGACGGTTGAGGGACCACCGATGCAGAGGCAGAGGGTCGACCGTGGCGGTCCGCAGGGAGGAGGAGGATGAGGCAGAGGAGCTGGCCGAGTAGTAGGTGGCGGGCGACGCTTTGAGGCTCTGCCACCACCACCACCAGGAGGTCCACCCCGACCACAGGGAGCTGGCGGGCAGAGACAGGCACAGCTCCAGGCAGCAGAGGCCTATGACCACGGTGCGCCAGAGATGATTCGAGGTACTATATGTGTCTATTCCACCCTTGCTGCTGTACATATAGACACAGGAGCGAGTCACTCTTTCATAGCCGTTGCCCTTGTTCGGAGCTCGGAGATTCTGGCAGAGCCGTTGGCTTGATCCTTACGGCTAGAAACTCCTACGGGAGCAGACTCGACGATTACGCACTGGTGCTGGCAGTGTGAGCTTACTCTAGGAGGCGAGAGCTTTGGCTGGGATCTTCTTGTAGCAGCGTCGAGGCCTTACGACGTCATCTTGGGCATGGATTGGTTATCTACGGTCCATGCACAGATTGACTGTTTTAGGCGCAAGGTGCGATGTGTACGCACCGATGGGAGCAGGTTCACCTTCACTGGTGAGAAGGGAGCCTTCGCAGCACAGGATGGACTTCCACGTAGGAGAGGACAGCCCATCACTCATCAGTTGGCTAGCCTCATCCTAGGAGCAGTTGACGTGCAGAGTCCTGGTTTTCCTGCAGTGGTGGATCAGTTTGCAGACGTTTTTCCCGACGACGTTCCAGGGTTACCTCCTCCCAAAGAGGTAGACTTTTATATTGACCTATACCCAAGGACAGCCCCGATATCGACTCCAGCATATCGGATGGCCCCCGCCGAGCTTCGGGAGCTACGGGTACAGTTGGAGGACTTGCAGGGCAAGGGGTTCATCCGACCCAGTGTTTCACCCTGGGCTTCCCCGATTTTGTTCGCCAAGAAGGCGGACGGGAGCTTGCGACTTTGTGTTGACTATCGTCGCCTGAACCAGGTGATAGTGAGGAACAAGTATCCTCTACCGAGGATTGATGACCTCTTTGATCAGCTCAAGGGAGCATGGTGGTTCTCGAAGATAGACCTCAGGTCAGGCTATCATCAACTCAGAGTCAGAGACGAGGACGTGCAGAAGAAGGCCTTCAGATGTCGGTATGGCGACTATGATTTATTGGTTATGCCTTTCGGCGTAACCAATGCTCCAGCAGTGTTCATGGCCCTCATGAACATGATCTTCCAGCCATATCTTGATCGGTTTGTCGTGGTCTTCATCGAAGACATACTGATTTACTCGACGACTGAGGAGGAGCACGCCTACCACTTACGGGTTGTACTAGACACACACTGAGAGCACCATCTTTATGGTAAGCTCTCGAAGTGCCAGTTCTGGATATGTGAGGTCCACTTCTTGGGACACGTCATCTCTGAGGTGGGAGTTGCAGTGGATCCTGTGAAGATCAAGGCAGTGTTAGCTTGGGAGCCACCCAGGAGCGTGACAGAGGTGCGGAGTTTCTTGGGACTAGAAGGATACTATCGGAGATTCGTGCCAGAATTCTCTAGAGTTGCGGCACCACTCTCAGCTTTGACGAAGAAGGGTAAACCCTTCGTATGGTCAGACAGATGTCAGCAGAGCTTCCAGAAGCTGAGACAGAGATTGACCATCGCACCTATCTTGAGGTTGCCTGAGGAGGGAGTAGGGTACGTAGTCTACTGCGATGCATCAGGGACCGGACTCAGTTGTGTCCTAATGCAGGAGCGGGCAGTGATTGCCTATGGATCATGTCAGTTGAGGCCGCATGAGCAGAACTACGCTACCCATGACCTGGAGTTAGCAGCAGTGGTCTTCGCTCTGAAGACATGGCGACACTATCTGATGGGCAAGCATTTTACAGTCTTTTCTGATCATCAGAGTATCAGGTATATCTTCTCGCAGAAGGACCTGAACTTGAGACAGCGGCGATGGCTTGAGTTCCTCTATGACTATGACTTTGAGATAGTCTATACTCATGGGAAGGGGAACATAGTAGCTGATGCCCTCAGCAGGAGGACGGGAATTCAGCTACTTGAGGAGGTGACGGAGCAGCTATCCTCTTTTCAGATATCCTTCGTGGATAGAGATGGAGCAGCCTTCCTTCAGTCTCTCACAGTCACCCCTCCACTACTGCAGCGGGTCAGAGAGGCACAGCGTGAGGACGCTGACTGTGAGACACAGCGTGCACAAATATCCTCGGGACATGCACCTGATGGTTTCTCCCTTGGAGCAGAGCACGACATCCTTTTCAGAGGACGTACCATGGTACCAGTCGCTTTGCGAGAGGAGGTGCTGAGAGAGTTTCACACTTCTCCTTTGGCGGTACATCCTGGAGTGGCAAAGATGTACCAGGATCTCAGACGACAGCACTGGTGGCCAGGCATGAAGTGGGTTGTGGCAGAGTTCGTTTCTCGATGCCTCACCTGCCAGCAGCTGAAGGCTGAGCACCAGGTACCAGCAGTCTTGGTACAACCCTTGGAGGTCCCGGAGTGGAAGTGGGATGAGATATCTATGGACTTCGTGACTGGACTTCCACGCACTTTCAGAGGTCACGACTCCATCTGGGTGATTGTCGACCAACTCACCAAGTCGGCTCACTTCTTACCTATCAGAGAGTAGGGCTCAGTGGAGAGCTTGGGACGTCTCTACGTTCAGGAGATTGTACGGCTTCACGGTGTGGCATCATCTATCGTCTCTGATCGAGATGCTCGCTTTACTTCCCGGGTTTGGAAGGGGTTGCAGGAGGCGTTTGGGACGTAGCTACGTCTGAGCACAGCCTTTCACCCTCAGACGGATGGTCAGACAGAGAGGACCATTCATACTCTCGAGGACATGCTCCGCGCATGTGTTCTCGACTTTGGTCGTAGCTGGGAGGACCACCTACCCTTGGTGGAGTTTGCGTACAACAACAGCTACCACTCCACCATCGGGATGGCACCGTACAAGGCATTGTACGACCGACCTTGTAGATCTCCTTTGTGTTGGACAGACCCTGGGGAGTCGGCACTTGTGGGACCGGAGATGGTCCAGGCCACGAAAGAGAAGGTCCAGGTCATTCAGGAGCGGATGAGGACAGCTCAGAGCTTGAAGAAGTCATACGCTGATAGGAGGAGGAGGCCACTAGAGTTCGAGGATGGCGACCACGTCTTCTTGCGGGTCTCACCTCGACGTGGTATACAGAGATTTGGTCGTGGCGGCAAGTTATCTCCGCACTTCATCGGACCCTTCCAGGTCCTCAGCAGGATTGGCGAGGTAGCTTATCGTCTGGCTCTACCACCTCAGTTACACAGGGTGCACGACGTCTTCCACATGTCTCAGCTGAGGAGATACGTGCACGACCTGACGCACATCATTGACCATGGAGAGCTTGACGTTGACGATGGGGCGACTTTTTCGGAGGTCCCGGTGGAGATAGAGGATCGGCAGGAGCAGGTCATACATGGGCGATCGATTCCTCTTGTGTGCATCAGATGGCAGCACGAAAACCTCCATGAGAGCACATGGGAGCAGGAGGCTCATATGCGTGCTCAGTACCCTCATTTGATTCTCTAGTTTTGATGTATCTTTACGGGGATGTAAATCCCTGAGGTGGGAGTAATGTAAAGACCCGTAAAATTCAAGGGAATTTTTTTCTTAATTTTCTTTGTAATTTTACAAGAACGCGGTTTCTGACGGCACCTGATTCCGAGGCCCGAAGTGCCCGGAATCAATTTCCAAAGTTTGGCTCGGGTATGTTCAGTGAACGAACGAGCGGGAATTTCTAACTATTGAACTGGTGTCCGGAATCGAATTCCGAGGGCACCGATGAACTCGCAGCGCCGATATTCGCTTAAGGAGATTTTTTCCGAGGTTGCGTTTATTGCGGGTTGAGAGTTAGTTTTTTGGGAATTTAGAGTGAAGTTAAATAAAATGTGGAAACCCATTTTATTTTTAACCAAGTTGGTTATAACCTCCCAAAGGGAGTTAGGGGTGGGACCCACATCCACTTAACCTCCCATGAGAGGATTAAGTGTGGTGGGGCCCACACAAACCCTAACACTTCACCTCCTTTTTTTAAACTCCCGATAACTCCTCCTTTATTAAACTTGACAACTTGGTTAATTAATTGAGTTGAGTTGTTTGAATTTCAAACTTTTGAAATTCAAGTGTTTAGTTGTGTTAATAAAATAAGCCTTAAGCTTATTTTATTTTGGTTGGTCTCCTTAGCCATCTTGAGAGGTTTTGAGAAGCTCTCTCCACCTTCTTCAACTTTGACGAAGAACACGAAGAGCACTTAAGCTCCGACGAAGAACGCCGCTTCTCTCTTCTTCGTAGCCGGTGTGTTTCCGAAGATCGACGACGCCGTTTCTTCGATCTTCTTCCCGTGTCAATGAAAGGAGACGCCGTTTCCTCCTCGGATTATCTCCGTCAGCTTACGAAGCTTCTCCAGCGACGTACCTCTTCGGACACACCTCGACGTCAACGGAAACGACGTTCGACTTCCGCGACGCCCGACCTCCGTGACGCTTGTCTTCCGTGGCTTGTTGACGTGCTTCGCACTTGAATCCGAGGTAGGGGTTTATTTTATTATTTTGATCATGATTTATACCCATGATTTTTTCTTCGTGAAATTTGTCCAATTGTTAGCGAATAACGCGAGGGGGCCAGACCGCACGAACACAGCCGACCCTCCTCCTTTTCATATTGATTCTGTTGTGGATTGAAACGGGTGTGGCACGGTGTCGTCGCACCGTGCAGGATCATGCGGTAAGAAACACGCGGCACCATCGCGTCGCGTCCTAAAATAATGCAAGGATGAGACGCCGTCGCGCCGCATCGAAGAAAGTTGAAGGCACCACGACCGGAGCGGGGCCGCGGCGGAGGAGCGCGGTGCCGTCGCACCGCGCCGGAAAACGAAGGTCGTGGCCGGTTCCAGGCCGCGGCGGAATGAGAAGACCGGCGACCAGCCGGGCCACCGGTGTCGGAAGCCGGAAAGGGGACCGGCCTTGCCCGTCCCATTGAGGAAGAACCGGCCGGCCAGGTCGGGCCGGACGGAAGGGAGAAAACATGGGGAAATAATTTCCCCCGGCCAGCCATATTGGCCTCCCATTATGAGGGGGGCCGGTTTCACAAAGGGGGGCAGGCGGCCCCCCGTTTTCCAGCAGCTCGGCCTTCGGCCGAGCTGGCAGCGCGACCAGCGCGCTGCTTTGCGCCGAATCGGGCCGGGCCGTTCCGGGCCGGTTCGACCCTGTCCGGGGCGGGTCGACCCGGTTCGGGCCAACCGGGGGGTCTCGGGCCGGGACGGCCCGGGCCCGAAGCCCCCATTACCGAGCGGTTTGGATTCAAATGCCCATAACTCGGGCTACGGACTTCCAAACGACGCGCCGTCAGCAGCGATGCGATCCTTGGAACGAGATGGTCGTTTAGGTATATCGCACTAAAGGTTTCAGAATACTTTTAGTTCGGCTGGGTTGGTTCGTACACGAAACCAACCGGGCCCTCGTAGCGGAAACGCTCATATCTTGAGCTACGGATGTCCGATTGACGAGCTGTCACCTTTGTTGAGTTCCTCTTAGTGAGACGGATCTTTTGGGATACTCCGCCCGAGGTTTGGACACAGGTGGAGTACGGTCGGGTTGGTTTTTCCTTAAAAACCAACCGGGCCCCTGGGATGAAAAAGCCAATAACTCTCAGACCGGGCGTCCGATCGATGCGCCGTCTGTTGCGTTGAGTTCATGTTCACGATACGGAACTTTTGGATACATCAACTCTGGACTTTGTGACAGTTGATGTATCAGCCTCTCGGCTCATGAAGCAGACTCTCCCGAACGAGCTTGCTGTGTGCGGGAACCCTAGAGCTGGCTGCGACTGCTACTGCTACTGCTACTGTGACTGCGACGACGACAGTACAGAGATCCTTAGTGGATTCGACGACGACGACTACAACACTCAGCGATCCTGTGTGGATCAGTGCTACTGATCCTGTGTGGGTCTGCGCTCAGTGGTCCTGTGTGAACCAGCGCCTACAGATCCTGTGTGGGTCCGATCCTGTGTGGGTCTTTGTGGGGGTTAGTACCTATCGATCCTTTGTGGTTCTGACGACTTAGATGGATCAGTGATCATCTCTATCATCTTTCGAAGAAGTATACCTGTGTGAGCTGAATCCTGTAGCTTTCCTGTGTAGATTGTGTTGTGCTACACTGTGTGGATTTTGTTTTTCTTTCCTGTGTGGAATACGTATACTTTCCTATGTGGACTGAGTTGTACTTGGGTTCAGAGGTTGGAGCGTATTGAAATTGATGACTTAGGTATATGTATGGGCATATAACTATGCAGTGTCGGTTTTCACTTAGTGTTTGTATCTATCCTTGTGGTTTATCCTTTGTGGATTTTGGGAGACCTTCGGGAGTCTCGGGGTCCCTACTGAGTAGCTTATACTCACCCCTGCACGGGCTATGCCCGCACTACGTTGTGTTAATTGCAGACGACGGACAACGTTGATCGTGGTTGAGGCTTGCAGAGTAGGACGGTACCTGGAGGTGGACCACTAGGCGAGACATGCTCGGAGAGGACGGCGGGACCCGAGGAGCAGTGGAGCTATCTGTACCCACCCTTCAGGTGGGATTTCCAGTGGACAGCTCAGTGTAGCGGCTTTTACTTTACAATTTCTGTTTTCCCCTTTCGAGTTGTACTTTACTTTCAGTTTGGGTTTTTATACTGGCCCATTTACTTTTCTGCACTTTCAGTTGTACTCTGTTTTTACTTAGTGTTTACTTTTCCGCTTTCTTACTCTGTGGTGCTTGTTTACTTTACAAAGTCAATGCCTTCCCTTTTTACCGGGATTTACGCCTTGGTGCTAGTCGCCAGCCCCTGGCCTATGGAAGGCTGGCTTGGGGTAGTCACGACACGGACCCCGAGGGAGGGTCATGACAAATTTGGGGATTTACACTAAAATGTTTATAATATAAAAATACTTTCCCATTGTCATTCCACAGTAGAGGGTCACAATTTTGAGCTTCTTCTTGAGCCAATTCTAGGATTTATAATCACTTCTCCATCAGACCTCTAATTTAGAAGCAGTTGGTCTCTACTAATCCACGATAGTAAGGACTTCATTACTTTTTATTGATTCTTGATTCTTTTTAATATCAATAAAAATATTGGATTCAAGATTATAAGCCCTAATATCTCATTATTCATATGTTCTTCATATTTCTTCCATACTAGTTTGAATCAGAGTCTGAGACTAGTCCAAATAACCAGTGTAGATCCAAGGTAGGTGTTCTCATGTCCTACACTAATTGTTGAGATTCTTATATATGTAATAGTGTCACAAACCCATTTTGGGGGCATCACCTTAATGTTTAAATCCACCATGTTGTTTTCTATCATGTTTTATGTAATTTAATATGTGTTTTTGATGCATATTATAGGTTTTATTTTTCAAATAAAGGCCACACCTTGGGAGAGTTGTCCTGAATGACCTTTTATGGTTGTTTGGAATAATATTTATATAATTAATCCCTTATATTCCCTTTTATAGGTTATTAAAAATCAAATTTATTATAAAAGTAATTGGAAAGTTTTTTGCTTTCAATTTTTTTGGTTAACGGGTGTGGGATGGTTGAGTGGCCCTGTGACCCAGGTAAGCCATTGATTATTTAAGAATGTTTTTAATGAAATACTCAATCTGTTAATATCCCCACATGAGTTGAATAATGTTAAATCATTATAATATTATAATTTACATGTGTTTCTTGTTATGATAATTATTCCCATTTGGATTTATTGAAGGCCAAGCCTTATAAGGTTGGTGCTTTCATAAGTTACTCTTGTGAGGTGAATTATATTAGATGATCTTGGTTTTGACCTTAGAAATCCTAATGAAATGTTTAAATGATTGAAGATAAACAGCCTTGAGTAAATAATTGATTTAGTTTAAAATTCCATGGATGAGCTAATGTGACTATTCTAATTTTGTATCTTACTTGAACCATGGATTCAGTTTAGAATGCCTTGGATAGGATAAAATGATTAATTATGATTAAACCTTGAGTGAAACATGGATCAGTTGAAAGTGTCCATGAATAGACTCATAGAGGATGTAATTATATGCCGATTGAATCATGGATTTATTGAGGGATTCCATGGACATGCTCAAGAGTAATTTGGCTATATGTCATAAGTGATACTTGGGGCTTCCCTATATGACTACCATGGATGGTCTTAGTGATGTGAACTTATACAACACCTAGAGTGATACCAGGTCCCTGAGAGGTTTGTTGGATCATGATTGTATGGCGTTGGTGGAAATTGAACTCCGAGAGATACATGAATTCTAGTTTAGGAATGTAAAGGACATTCTTAGGTTATAATTGATTTTTAAATGGAATGGTTTATCATGAATCTACCAAGCCCAAGAACTATCTTGGATTTGGTCTTCACTGGTGCTTTCTTATATGGCCATCTAAAGAATATAATATGCTTACAATTATACCGGGGCTTCCAGGATTATGCCAGATATAAAGAAATAAAAATTCAATGTAATTGGATTGTTTAATGGATAATGAAATGTAAATAATTAGAAACCAGTACTTGTAGTTTGTTTTCTTTTTAGTAAATCCTATATTACAGCTTTATTTATTTCACTTTTCTGATTATATATATATATATGATTTAAGGTGTCGATAAGGGAAAGCTCGGAAAGAGATTATATGATTGTAGGTGTCGATAAGGGAAACCAGTACATGTAAATAATCACCGCTTCCTGTAAATAATTACAAACCAGTACTTGCAGTTTGTTTACTTTTAAGTAAATATTAGCTTACTGATTTATTTATTACACTTTTCTTGATATATATATATATATACATTGTTGACCTATTTCTGTCATATTTTGGACATAAGGAGATTATATGATTGTAGGTGTCGATAACGGAAAGCTCCCTCCTACTGGTACTTGATATGATTCTTAAGAGAAGCATAGCATGTGATAAAGTTGAGGCTTACGATGCTTCTGAGATTATTTTTTGTCTATTTTAATTTTGTAACATTTATAGTATATGATTTTAGTGTTCCCTATTACGTATGCTTTCTATAACATGTAACATGTAGCATCATCTTTTGTATGATATGACTTCTTGTTATTCATACAATTAGTCATCTGATGTTCCCATCTGTAGTAAATTATTACCACTTCATGTATTGAAATATTATTTTATTATGCTATGTTACACTCTATTAATGATGGAATCATATCCCCACTATCCCACCTTGGCCCTCACTGCTAGTCGGCAACCTCTGACATTAGGGGAGATACACTTGATGCCATGTGGCCAACTGGGCTGAGAGCATTTTTGGGTTTATTCCTTGTTATGGACATTACAATGTGGTATCAGAGGAGTATTTTCTAGTATTATTTACTATTAGGAGATATTAGAACTAGATAGGAAGAAAATGGAATTTTAAAATAAGTTGTGTTCGAGAGTAGTTACCCACATACATGGAAAATCCAAATTACCTCGAATTGAATTGTTGATTTTAGGATTTTTAGCTGTTACTGTTGATTTGATTTCACCATTCAGTGACACACTTGTGTTGTGATATTTTATTGATATTTTTTTGGTATTTATTGTGTTTCAATCCGATTATATAATTGTATTATATATCATGCGTCATTTAGTATCTTTTTAGAAATTACATGCCATTTATAATTTCCATTCCATATAGTGAACATTACTAATTGCATGATGTTGTGATATAAGTCATCATACATTTTTCTTCTATTGTGATAATTATATTGGTATATATTATGGAACATGTTGGATGGATTCCATGATTGGTCCCTATAGTGTATGATCCCTCTTGAATCATAATTTGGTGGATCATGTTTCGAACTCTAGGAGAATTGTGATATGATTTTCTATATGTGTCCACAAATCATTCATTCAAGGGGATAATGGACCCCATGGATCAGAATTATACATCCCATTGGTTTAAAATTATAAAATGGGACGTGATAAATATGAAATGAATAAGTAAATCAGGTGAAAATGAAATTGATTTTGATGGTGAACATTACCAAGACTAACCATCATAGTGGGATTCTTGTAGAATCTCCCTTTGGTTGGACACATAGACCTATCCCATAGGGTTGAAAGAGGGATGATTTCTTAGATGATGTTTTTGACATGTCGTGTTCTGATATCTATGATTTTGATATGTGAACCTTGATAATGATCTTTCCAAGAAAAGATTTCTTTGGAATTGTAGTCTCATCCCATCAAGACTAACTTATGTTGTACGCCGGGAGGGTGGTGATGATCATACCAAGGAGGTGGTAGGCCATGGGATTCCATGGGACACTATAGTCATGAAAATAGCAGAACCAGTTGTTATACCAGAGATATGTGATGATGAATAGTGATATGAAGGATTTATAAGGTTTATGAAAACCTTTTAGGGAAAACCAAATCTTGCCACATCTATGGAAGAGCTGACACGAGTGTTTGAGAAGAAACATCCACCCATTTTATTTGGGATAGTAGAACACAGGCTGTAGAGTCATGGATAGAGGTCACTATTTATATCTTCAAGTATTTAGAGATTCCTCCTTGATGGAGGGTAAATATTATGATGTATATTCTTTGTAATTCAGCCAAAAGATGGTGGGATGTTATCAATCGGACAAAGTGTCCTCGAGATATGGATTTGGGAGATTTTCAGATAGCCTTCTATGATTTCTTCTATACTAAGATGCTAAGGGCTGATAGATAAAGAGATTTTATGCATATGTAGAAGGGTGAACTGGCAGTTATCAACTACTCACACCATTTTAATAATCTCATGTGTTTCACAAATATTCTGATATGTGATAATATATCAAATGATAGGTGATTTGAGGATGGTCTCATGTATAAAATATGATTTTAGTTGAACGTATTCAAGTTTACTACTATATATGATTTAGAGAATCAATAATTTATCAAATATTGTATCCTGAGGGAGTTTAGAGGTGCGAGCCAGGTTGGTTCAACACTTAGATCTGGTACTGTCTCGACCGTCAGTAGGAAGCATTGTCTGGATCTTCTTCTCGGTAATATGAGTAGTCATAATGTATCTTAAGGAAGCCAAGTTAGGTGCTACCAGTGCGATAGGATATTTAATAAAATGATATTATGTCCAATATACCCAATTGAATGCCTATCTTTTAGAACAATGGGCCATCTCCAGTGCTTTTGCTTAATGTTTTTGCTAGCAGCTAGTGAGAGAGGATATGCACTGATAGCATGTTCAAGAGTGAGGTCTTCTGCTTCTCACAAGATGAGGAGTTGGAGTGCATCATTCTGGTCAGGCAGAGGTGGTGGTCGTGGCTGGGGTACATACCCCTGGTTCTCTGTGTTAGTAGGGTGGATCAACTCAATGTAGTCATATTGTATCATAGGGCAGTGGTACAAGCCAAGAATATGCAGTGAAATAGGCCCAGTAGGGGAATGATCCCAGACCTTCTACTATTAGAGGTACTACTCTAGTATTCTATTTTTAATCATCAATAGTTTTTATGTTAGGGGATTTGAATAGTTTCATATCTATTCCCATTGTGTAGAGAATTGGACACCGTGTTTTTACTTTTTAAGGATTTATGACTCTATACACTCTATTGTGGATCAGGATGGAAGGTGTGTGCCTATTCATGGAGTTACCCTAGTTAAGGTTTATGGGTTTCAATTCTTATGGGACCTCCATGTCCCCGTTATAACAGGATGTGATATTATCACCAGGATGGAATGGTTAGTTTTATTTTAGATCTTCGTTGATTGCTATCATTGTATTGTGAGTTTATGTCAGTAACAGGTGGATCATTTCAATACAATGGTGAATGAGATGTCTAGTAATGTCGTGATGGATATATGATTTATGGGATTGGTGGGATAACATCCCATTTTGTTAGTTTATATTTGGATGACAAGGGAACACATCATATTGAATTACCTCTAGTAGTTTTTTGTTTCTTGGATGTCTTCCTAGATGAAATTTTAGGTTTACCTATGGTGAGTGAGGTATAATTATCTATTGATCTAGTTCCAAAAGTCGAAAAAACATCAATTTCTCATTATAGGATGGCTATGACAGATTTTCAAGAGCTCAAAAGTCAGATAGAGTTCATAGAGGCAATGTATTTCATCTGACCCAGTACTTGTCTGTCAGGTTCGCTAGTAATGTTTTTGCGAAATAGGTGGCAGTTACCCTCATGATATGTGTGGAATATGATAAATTTGTCTATTTGAAATTGGGAAGCAGTATCATCTCCCAAGGATAGATTATATAATCAAATATATCCTCAGATCATGGGTTTTATAAAATATTTATTCCAGGTCTTGTTATCATCAGGTGCGTGTTATATCATAAAAAATTGGTTATGTCATTATGTCTCAAAAAATATCATGTAGTATTTATGGAATTGATGAACCGAATGTTTCACCCCTATCATGACTCATGTTTTTCTATTATGGATGATATCTTGGTGTATTCTAACTATTGATGTGACTATGAAAAACATCTTGAGATCATATTGTGTACACTGATAGAGCATCAATTATATGATAATCTAACAATGTTCCACTTATTGAAGGGTCATAATCACTTCATGGGTCACATCATCTAAGATATAAGAGTTTTAGTAGACCCAGGGAAGGTGAGAGTAGTAGTTTTCTGGGAGAAGCCCAAGAATGTCTTCGATGTGCAGAGGTTCTTTGGACTGACTGGTCACTCTCGATGATTCATATATGACTAATCATTTTTATCCATTCCATTTAAAAGAAAGAATAAAATTGATGTGAAGTATGTTTGGAATTACTCCATTGAGATGTACTTTCAAGAGATGAAAGGGATATTGAATTCAGTCCCAACACTGATTCATCCAAATCCAGGAAGGAGATATACTATATACTATGACATATTTAGTATAAGGATAGGAGTAGTTCTTATTTAGGGGGATCGATTCAATGTGTATGGGTCTGAATAGTTGAGTCTGTCTGAGAGGAATCACCAAATTCAGTATATCGTGTTTTCTATGGTTGTCCAAACATTCTATTGTTGGAGACATTACTTATAGGGAGAGTGTTTTACAGTGTCCATGGACTATAAAATATGAAAGTACATATTTATATAGAATAATTGGAATCAGAGGCAGAAAAGTTCAGTGGAATACCTTTAGCCTGTTGACATCAAGATTCCCAATACACCTAGTAAAGGAAATTCTATAGATGATGATTTGAGAAGTAGGAAAAAGATACAGATAGTTAAATAGACTTGTAGGGAGTGGCATCCTACAGTTATATTTTCTAATATGCATATGGAGGAGTACAATATTCATTGGAAGAAGTTTATTTCATCCATATCTGTTACCTCTAACCTGCTGGATAGATTGAGGATGAGAAATATATCAGATTCCAAAGGCCTAGTTCTAGGGGAGAGTGTGGCAGGTGAGGACCCTCCTCCTTGTTGGACCATAGGTGAGGATAAAGTTCTACATTTACATGGTCGAGTTTGGGTTTTAGTAGAAATGCATGAGGAGTTGATGTAAGACATTCATTACTCTTTGTGGGTAGTGCATCCTGGTGTCCCAAAGATGTATCGGGATTTACATAGTAAGTATTGGTGGTTCGGTATGAAAAGAGATTTTTCTAGTTTTGTCATGAGGTGTTCTACATGTTAGCTTGTCAAGGTTGAAAACCAGTGACCACTTATACATTTACAACAGGTACCCATTCATGAGTAAAAATGGAATTATGTCATGATGGATTGTGTGATGGGTTTACCAAGGTTGACTCTAGGTAATTCTGTCGTTTGTGTTCTTGTTTAAAATTTCAGGAAGGTTTTACATTTTCCTCTAATCAAGTAAAATATTGGCGTTGATGAGCTTGGGAGGTTGTACATCCATGATATTTTAAGACAACACATGATACCATATTCTATCATTTTTTATAGGGACACCTGATTTACTTTTAGTTTCAGGAAATGGCTACAGAGGGTGCTGGGTTCATTGGGGATTTTGAGCATAGCATACCACCCCCAGAAAGAGGTCCATTCATAGCGCACAATTCAGGTTATTGAAGACATGCTTCAGAAATGTGTGCAAGATTTTTGGGGTTATTGGGAGAGTGAAATACCTCTAGTTGAGTTCTCATGTAATAATAAATTTCTAGATACTATTTAAATGGTCCCATATGAGTAATTTTATGATTCTACATGCCAATCACCACTGTGTTGGTTGGAGGTAGGAGATGTAGCTATTCTGCGTCATTGCCTTATATAGGAGACCACTGAGTAGCTGTAGTTGATTTGGAAGTGGATGGATATTGTGCTGTCTCATAAAAAACATTGCGATGATCATAGAAAATGACCGTTAGATTTAGAGGTCGAGGATTAGGTTTTCCTATACGTTTCACTAAAGTTGGGACATAAGAGGATCAACTGATAGTGTTATATTTCATTGAGGTACTCTAGGTCACTTGAGATTCTAAATAGAGTCGGGCTGGTTTCCTATAAATTGTCTCCACCTTAGAGGTACCTGAATATTCATGATGACTTCCTTGTTTATCAACTATTATGTTACTATTCATACCTGTATCAAGCTTTTCATCCCGAGGATGTTGAGTTACAAGTAGATGTGAACATTGAAGAGAATCCTATATGAATTGTGGTTGTATCATGACGGTTCTCTATGGGTAATCTGTTACATTTTTACATGTGCTATGGTAGCATGACAAAGTTCATGACTTGTCCTTGGAAAGGGAGTCTGATATATGATCATAGTGGCCAATGTTTTTTTCAAATATTTCTTCATCACTATTAAAAGGGAAATTGAAGGGAGAATTTATTTAAGGGTTGATGTTTTTATGATCCTGGATCTTTTTTGAGGTATTGATTTTGAGTTTTCCATTATTTCTAGGTTATATTGCTTAAATATGGCCTTATATGAGTGCACATTGGGTCATGAAAGTCTCGGGGGGGGGGGGGTGTCTGGGGCTAGTTTGAAGCCTAGAACCCAATGTTGGTGTGTTATTAGCTGTGAACGTGGTTAGTGAATGTTGTGTGGGGAAGGATGCACAACTTCCCTAAACTGTGCAGAGCTAGATTTTGGGGGCCTATTGGATGCACTGTTTGATGAAACTGTGCGGTAGGAGGCGCATACCCTTGTTTTGTGGTCTACAGTTTCATCAAATTTTGATAGAGGGTCTTCACATGATTTTCTTCATGAATTTTTAACTAGACATGGTAAACCTACAAGTGACCCTTTCTCTTGTAGTGAACGTGCGCCTAAAACATATGACCACATGTTTTGCGTAAAATGACCATTTTACCCCTAAAATGTTTGTAACATAAAAATCATTTCCCTTTCACATTTAGTAGTTGAGGGTCATGATTTTGAGATTTCTCTTGAGGATATTCTTATATTTCAGATCCCTTTTCCATTCGATCTCTAATTCAAAGACAGTTTATATATGCCGGACTGTCACACGCCCATTTTTGGGGCATTTCCTTCATTGGTAAATCAACCATATTGTTGCCTATCCTGGTTTTATTAATTGAATAGGTGTTTTTGATGCATGTTTTTATGTTTTTTAGTTGGAATAAAGGCTTCCAAATTGGTTAGTTCCCTTGAATGACCATTTATGGTTATTCAACCTAGGATGCCTACAAGGCACACATTTGATTCCCTTTCATGGATTGTTAAAAATTAATTTTATTATATATGGAATTGTAATGTTGTTAGATAGAAATTTATTGGATAAAGTGTATGGGATGGTTGAATTACCTCAGGACCAATGTATGAAATTACTTTTTAAGCATATTTGGAGTGAATTGATCAATATTTTTATCTTCCCATGTGAGTTTAATAATGTTAAATCCATGTAATAGTATAATATACATTTTTAGCCTATTAGGAGATGTAATCCCAAGCGATTAAATGGAATTACAAACCTTACGAGGTTAGCCCATGCTTGAGTTACCCTTTTGAGGAGAATTATATTAGATACTCATGATTTTGAGCATGGAATGCCTAATGAAATGTTTAAATGGTTAAAGATAAATAGCCTGAAGTGAATCATGGATTCAATTTAGAATTACAAGAGAGGATCATGAGAATATTGTGATTTTGTACCTTGGGTAAACCATGTATTTAGTTTAGATTTCCATGGATTGTCTAAAGGGGTTAATTATGTTTAAGCCATAAATGATCCATGGATACATTGAGGGATTCCATGGATAGAATTATAGTGGATGTACATATATACCGGGTGAATCATTGATCCATTGAGGTATGCCATGGATAGGTTCAATATGAATTTGACTATACGTCATGAGTGATACGTTGGAATTCCTTATAGGACCACCAGTGATAGGCTCAGTGACATGAAGTTATACCACACCAAGAGTGATACTGGTTTTTCGAAAGGTTCACCAGGATGGGATTGTAGGGTGTGGGTGGATATTTTCCCTGAAGCGATACCTGAATTATAGTTTTTGAATGTCAGTTATGGGATCAGGTTATAATTTAATATTTAAATGAAATGGTTTCTGACTTTTCTTATATTCCAAATAATAATATTGGATTCAGTATTCACATATGCTTTCTTAGATGGCCTTCTGAGGCATCTATTGTGCATATAGTCATATAGGGGATGCCAGGCATGAGACGGATCTCAAGACATAAAAATTCAATGTAAATGAATATTTTAATGGAAAATAAAATGTGAATAATTGGAAAAAAAGTGCTTGTTAGTTTTTTACTTTTTAGTACCTATTCTCTTAATACATTCATTATTGCGGATTTCATGTCATATATATTCACTGATGTACTGTCATAGACCATAGGTTTTTACCTATAAGGATTTAGTCTCAGACTTAATGTGGGTCATATTTTGGACCCAAATAGATTATATTATTGTTGGTGTCAATAATGGAAAGCCACCAGCAACAGTTTCTTGCTATGATGCTCCTGAGAAGGAGATCATGGGACCAAGCTGAGGTTTTTGATTCTTCTATTATTTTATTGGTTCTTTTATACTTTTGCAACTCGTATTGTAAATGACTAATGTGTAACTGGTTTTCAATGTTTTCTAGAACATGTAACATGTTGCATCATCTATTGAATGATATGAATTTTGGTTATTTATACTATCAGTCTTCAACTATTTACTTCTGTTGTTTGGTATTAATAATTCCGATATTGAACTGTGTTTTTATTAAGCTATGTTATACTATGGTAATGAGGGAAAATTCTCCCCACTATAATACCTATGTTATCACTACAAGCCAACTACCTCTGTCATTTTGGGAGATGGGCTTTTGGACATATGTCCAATGGCGATCAGTGCACTAATGAGTGGAAGTCGGGTTCCATTTTTTACCCTCATTCTGGTTTCAATTTGAGTAGCATAGAGGAAGCGTGGTTATGTGCTTATGGATTTGTAATGATGACAGAGAGAAGGGTGGTCATGTGGAAGATCATGGAATTAAGGGACACCTTGTGTATAAATAATAGTGATGAGGGTGATATGGTTTGTTGGAACTGACCTATATGTGAATCAAGGTTAATGGTTTTATGTGTGTTAGAAAAGCTTCGTAAGGTCATGGCTCATGTGAGTGTGAGTCATATTGTTTGTCCAATGAGTTACATAAATAAATACATATGGTGGGGAGTGTAAAATCGGATATTGAATGTTATTATCGATGTTTTATGTTGGAATTTTTATTGTGGAAGTTACTATTCATACTATATTAGGAATGAGCAATGTTTTTTATTGTTTTCATGTTGACAATCTGGTGAGATTAGATTTTACTCTTCTATCCATCATGCTTGAAGATGTAAAAATCATGTGTTGGGTAGAATTTTTTGGGTAGAAGGGAAATTATAAGGATACTCTTGTGGTGTGCCACATCAGATTGGTCGCAATTTAATGCCTCCCGTCTTGGGAGATGTTCTGAGAGCTGTAAGACTGATCTTTGGATTCTAACAACATAGGCCTGACATACAAGAATACTACATAATTTTAGATGAATATTCAGAACATTACCATAATACATACCTGAGAACCATAATAGTTTAGTGTCTCAAGAAACATGGAAAAAATATTCTATCTTGGTGAATGATCTTCAACTTCTATAATGAATATCTCTGCCTTTATGACTTCTTCCAAAAACCTTTCTTCATAACATGGAAAAAGGAAAAATAAGAAAGGGGTGAGCATAGTTTATTTGTAATGGTAAATAAAGAAAATACATAAGAATCACATTAACAAAAGGATATGGAACTTGAGAATAAAATTTATTGATCATACCATACATATTAGAGATCCTAATAATTATTGGCAGTTCATATGACAAGAATCATAAGGAAATAAAGAACATAATCCATGAAAGCATATCATAGGAATGAAATAAGGAATTGTGTAGAACACATAAGAGTATAATATTGTGAACATGTATAAGTAAAAACAAGTTCACTCATTCGATTGAGGACATGAGATTATGGCCTCAAATATACTTATGGACATCCAACTAGGTCTATGCATAAAATTGTGAGCATATAATCAAGTTCATGTATAGTAGTCAAGGCATCACTACCATGTCTATATTTGTAGTATGGGTTCAATCGCAATCCATATTGGTAGTCATGGATCACTCCCATTGCTACATTCATAGAATTATTTTCCCCCTCATACCATCTTGTTAGTCATGGTTCACTCCCATGTCCATCCTAAAAGCATGAGTTTACTCTTAATACAATATTGTTATTAATTGTTCACTCCTATGGCCATCTAAGTAGAATGAGTTCACTCCTCATACCATCTTTTTTTTCATGGTTAACTCCCATTGTTATCCTAATAGCGTGCGTTCACTCCCAAAACCATATTGGTTGTCTAGGTTCATTTACAAGAATATCTTATTCTATCTAATGACATATAAATCTTTACCAAATTAATTGGAGGGATATATAGGCCCCACCCATCTCATTGTGGAATAATACATACATATGCCATAAAATCATAAACAATCATATCTTAACACGTGATGGTAAGTCGGTATCATAAAAATGTATACATATCATAACATTTAGAAAGATTTAGGATTCATAATAATTTCCTAAAAAATATAACCCATGAAAGAGAAACAGATTTCATAAACATATAACTCATGAAAGGGAAAAAAATTCAAAAATACAAATACCTATAAAATAGAAATGGGTTTCATAAAGACCATGACATTAAGAATAACCCATTAATAGAAAGGATATTAATAGAACCTTTGGATAATTTCTTTTAAGGGCATGAGGAACATAAAAACATGTCATCTAGTATGGAAATTTATTTTGAAATATCTTTCAAAAATATTTCTTAATGAAAATATCCTTTATCTCTAAAAAGAATTTTTAATACATAAATCCATTTTTAAAATAATTTACTTAGAAAATATATTTAATGCTTATGAATATGAATTGAAATCATTTGAAAACATTTTTCTATAAAATATTATAAAATAACAGTCACAACATTTTAAAAAACTTTTTCATTCAAAACAATTTGAAATCTTATTAAAAATGATTGAAAATATTTTGAAATCCATTTCCTTGAAAATACATTGAAAAATAATAAATGGATATTGAAAAAGTTTAGGAAATTATTTTCCTAGAAAACTTATAAAAGGAGATGGAAAGAATTTCGAAAAACATTTTTCTGAAAATAATTTTAAAAAATTCAGTTTCTTAAAAATAAACCCCTTAAACATGTAATTGATGTTTCAAAGAAATGACAGTAGGTAAATCAATAAAACTCACATGAGGTAAAATGATTATTCCATTTTCACAGATAAAAGTTTTTAAAAACACCTTTATCTGAAAGTAATAAGATGATATCTTTGATAATTGGTAATATTCAGAAATATTGAAAATGTATTTTAATTATCCTAGGATATTAGAAGAATATTCATGGAATCTCTTTTTAGAAAACATTGTTTTTATGGAATAAATATTTCCAACAGAATAGAGGGTGAGGTCATGATTTATTAAAAACAATTTCTTAACTATAATATGTACCAAAGAGTGTAATAAATGATACTAATATATGAATAAATAATTAATAACTAAAGGATAATCAAATTCAGTAATGTTCATGAGATATGGTTCTCAAAATTTCATGAATGGTGGCATAAACATAAGAAATATCAAAAAATGACGATTTTGTTTCAATAAACTCTTACAATTTGGTAACATGGAATCATACCATCCATGTAAGAAAAGAAAATTGAATGAATCTTAAAATCTCATTAAAGGAATTAAATTTATGACATAACATGCAAAATGGGATTATATACACCTTAAATTATAATTTTGCTTCCTAATAAAACATGAGTCTCAAAGAAAGGAAAATTGAGACCAAACTATTTTACAGATTTGGTAACTTTTGAAATATAAAAACTAGGAAACAATAAATAATAAAATGGATATGTGAATTAATAAATATTTAATTATAAATATATTAAAAAACCATGGTCCGTACATACACCACACAAAAGGAATGAGGGGCTAACATAGCATGTATCTCACAAAAATAAAAAGTGAGATGAAATCCCCTTACATTGTGTCTTGACTATCATCATAATCATTAACAAATCCAATATAATAAATATAAATCTTTTAAGAAAAAATATAAAAATATCTAATTCCACATATTTTTTGATTAATACATTATATTTCTTTCTTGTTAACCATCCTATGTGAAAGTTTCATTTCGAGTAATATTCACTTTGTTTTTCATATGTATCTTAATTTGTTATATATATCATCATTATACTTATATCAGGATTCAAAAAATTAAAAAATGATATAAATTTGATGTATATATAGTTTATTTGTTTTATATTAATATATATAATATATTATTATGAAATAGAATAAACCGTAATTAGATATGGTTGGTGGTACGAACGGGTGAACGCTATTTCCATTTAATTGTTGTGTAGATAGAATGTAAGTAAAAGAAAGAAAGATATATATATATATATATATATCATTTTTAGATTATATTTATGATATCATATATATAATATATATTCCATAAAATCATCCTTAATACAATCCATGTAGTGTATGAATGAATCATATCACATTGAGGGAGTGGTAGTCCACACTTCTTTGAATAAAATTATAGTATTTTCATAAGATGGAATTAATAAAGGTTTGTTCTAAATGGAAATTACAGAATAATAAATTAATTATAAATAATATATATATAATATATATAAATAGTTTCCATTATACTGGCCACCATGATAGGTTAAAATGAAAAATGAACAATCATCATTTCGTAAAGCAATAATTCACTATACACAGAAGCAATATGTTCATAATCCATTAGAAGGATGTGGGTGTAAGTGCAGTTAGAACTATTATCATAATAAAATTATATTATATTTATTATAATTGTTTTGTTACATAGTTATAGAATATATAAAGTGGAGGTGTTGAAGAAATCATGTGAAAGAAAGAAGCAGGAGAGAATGTGTTACTTCTTAATCGGGTAACTCCTTTTGGTTTGTTCTAAAAGACTACCTAAGATTTCATTCTTCACAATGAGATGATTCATGGAGGAATATATTTATGTTGGAAAGTATATTTTGTAGGTCATGGAAAAATATAATATTTTTTATAGGTGTTATGAATCTGGAGAGTACGTGGCCATTTATAAAGAAGGAAAAAAACTCATTGGGAAGTTTTGAAAACATGTTTGGTGTACATATGTTCTTATCTAAAAAAAAGTCATACCAAAACAATATAAATCAAGAATGGAAGTTGTGTGAGAGAAATATTGACATAAAATTGGTGTTTGAGAAGTGTATAGGTCTTTTGGTCACTTAATTATTTGCAACTCCCTAACTAATCTCGATTTGACATTAATCACTATGATTAATTTTAATAAATTTTAAAAATCATTTGTGTGAAAAATTAAGTTGATAATATTATAATCTAAATGTTATACTGATTAAAATTTTGTATGTGTGTTTTTTGAAATTCAATTCACAGAATCTAGAAAATTAAGATTAATTCTAACCCCTCAGATGGGACGAAGTTATGTTTTTTCAAAGTCAAAAAATGTTCAAAAGATTGTGAAGTTTTTATATTCAATTTCAATGTTTAGTTTTTTATAATGATCTAGATTGTATTAATAGATGTGTAAATAATCTAATGTGACCTTAAAAACAATTTAATGTATAATTAACAATTACTAATTATCTAAAAAAGGCAGTTTTTAACTAAAATGTTGTAGTTTTTACTATTTATCAAAAAATGACGTTTCTCAGAAAAATAACCAAAATTTACCCTAGGATAATTTGATGTTTGGAATTAAAAAAATGATTTTTGTTCAAATTCAATTTCCAAACGTTTTTAAAATTAATTTTTTTATTTTTAAAATATTTACTTGAGAAGTAGTTCATTTGTGAAAATAGTATTTTTAAACATAAAAAGGCTTTACTAAAAATTTTATTTCTCATTATCAGTATGTTTTATTTAACTAAACCGAGTATAATAATATTTGAGAAGTAGTACTCAGTATTGATATTACTATGTTTAAATGGCTAGGTTATAATTATCTAGTCTAAATAATTATTAAAAAAGGCGATGTTTTGTTGAAACACCGCTGTTTCATGCAACATCCTGACCTCGATTACTGTTGAACAGGTAGATAGACAGCTAGGTCACATGGCCTCAAGTGGGTCTCCCCACATGCCTGAGGCTTCTGACTAGTAGCGACGGTATTGGTAGGTGATAGTGGGGAGACTACGCCCACTTATTAGAGTTTTAGATATGTATTATCAGATATTGAATAAGAAAAATAGTGGAATCAGTATATAAAAAGTTGACAAAGAAGTGGAAGAAAGATAATATCAATTTACAAAATGATTACAAAGACAGTTTATAGAAAAATGAATGCATGACATGGTATAAACAAATGATGGAAAACCAAAAATGGAACAACATGATTTACAGTACAAGGAACAATTAAGAAAAAATAACTACAATTCAGAAGAAGATCTCCAAGGGAATCCTGAGCTTCAGCTAAGTCCTTTTCTCCTAACCCCAAGTACAAGAATATAATGAAAATAAATCAACCATGGTCTATAGTCCAGTTGTTTCGCGCGGAATCCGGGGATGACCTCCTGGACGGGAGATTCAAACGTTCCGATCGGTTTCTAACGGGTTTGTTCGTAGAACCGGAAACATCCAATGATTCCACATCCGTTTGGACCTACTTTCCAAAGGCAGGCGCTCATTAGCTTGTGGGCTAATGAGGCTTAGGAATTTGCATTGGTCGAGAGGATGGGAGGTCGGACTCATCACACCTTTTTGAGGGGAATTATTGTCTACTCCGGGACTCTCTTTATAGATTTAAGTTAAGTTCGTGAATCCTTATTACATTACCAAGTATAAAATGAGCTTTCCTTTAGTTTTAACAATCAATGATTAAATATGCAAGAAATTTAGAGAATCTTTTATATGTATTCGAGGTTCTTCATCAATATAGAATCATCTATATTTGTTTAGAGATTCTTGGTCAATGGTATCCTTCAAAACATTTATATAAAAGTCTCTTGGTCATTTTGATGACCAGGCTGGTTTTAAAGCCACTCAGTGGGGCACTTGAAGTTTATCGTCATTCAGAAGGACAGAGATTATTTCAATGTTGGGATCGAACCCATAAATGGGCTACCTACGTATCCTTTGTTTTAAAAAAGGAATCAGAACCCACGTAGTTCGAGGAATGGGATATGATGTTTTATGATTGATGGCTCAAAGATGAATGTCATAATTACTTTTACACTCTATGCTCACGTGAGTCATGCTCGGTGTGAGAAACAAGAGGTATTGGTAAAATTTAGACAATTGTGCCATAAAAGATGCAATCATAAGAATTTGTTTTGGGGCTTATGTATAGATGACTGCCCAGATAGGTGAAGGTTTAGGATTTACTTTTAGGAAGAAAAATCCATGAACAGGGTCCACAAAGTTATATGTGCTTCATGGAGATTTGAATACTCTAATCTTGGGGCTTACTCCTAAGGAGGATGCCCAAATTAGGAGGGGACTTATGATTGGGTTTTATTCCTAAAAAGGAAACCAAAATCAAAGGGAAGTTTATGACTGGTTAAGAGAAATTTTAAGAGACTTGGGGCTTACTCTTAAGAAGGATGCCCAATGGTTATGACTGAGTCTTATTCCTGAAAAGGAGACCCAGGTTAGGGGACTTGGGGCTTACTCCTGAAGAGGAAGCCCAAGGTTATGACTGAGTCTTTATTCCTGAAAAGGAGACCCAGGTTAGGGATTAAGGTTTGGGGCTTACTCCTGAGGAGGATGCCCAAGATTGAAGGATTTGATTGGGGCTTATTCTTAAGAAAGATGCCCAAGATTTATGACTGAGTCTTTATTCCTGAAAAGGAGACCCAGGTTAGGATTCTCTCATTTTAAAGGATGAGGTTGAATGAATGAACTCTCAATCTTTGGTGATATAAAGATGTTTAAATCATTAGGTTTTGAGAGATATTTCACATAATTCCTTTCAGATAAGGATGTCAAATCAAGAAATCATGCCATAAATGGCTTTGAAAAGTATCTTGAAGACTGAATCTTGAATAGGAAGGGTGAAAATGGCTTAAGAGGGGTGAAAAAGGGCAAGATGGGCACCCAAAAAGATAGGGGCGCGCAAGTATTGAAGGTCGCGCAAGTCCTACGGCGGCGCGCAAGTATTGGTCGCGCAAGTATACTTGCGCGACATAAGGGATACTTGCGCGATTTTCAACCAGGGTTGAATTACTTGAGCGACTCTTTATTAAACCCTTTCCCATCCTCTTGAGGTTTTTCCAGAAGAGGGACGCGCAAGTTATATTGAAGGAATTAAGTCGGCGCGCAAGTGTTTGATAAGTTTCAACACTTAGGCCTTCCTTCTTCCCTTTAGATCTTCCATTCTAGGTAAGAAATTACCTTAGAAGTGTTCTGGAAGCTTTGAGAAGAGACTTGGGCGTCGGGAGCTTTGATCCGAGTTTCTGGGAAGAGATCCTCTCGAATGGGGGGCCCACAGGGTCTATTTATAGGAAAAAGAAGACCCCGGGCGGTTACTGGGCGGTTACCAGATATGTCGCGCAAGTCCCTTGCACGATCATGAGGGGTCGCGCAAGTGTTGAGGCGGCGCGCAAGTGTACTTGCGCGACCAAGAGGGAACTTGCGCGACCTATGGGCAATGTTCTCCTTTTCCATCCCTTTGTCGATTTTTGATGTTTCTTCAAAGGATTAATCACTTTGAGCTCAGATATTCCCTTTTCCGATCTTTAGATTCTGTGACGAAAGGAGCGTCAACAAAAGTCCCCCCTCAGAGTTGGATCCGGAGAAAAAATGAGGATTTGACTCTGAGGAAATCGAATCCCTCTAAAGGAAAAGGGCGGCGCGCAAGTCTCCAGTCGGTGCAGAGGGAGGCGCGCAAGTCTGCGTCGCGCAGGCCTTAAACCCTATGGTATGGCGCGCAGGTAGGCCTCCTGGCCTATAAATATGCTGCTTCCGGCCGTAAATGGTATCCGACCCCGAATTCTCTCGAGCTCTCGCCGCGCAAGTCTTTGTCGCCGCGCAAGTCTCTTATTTTGGCTGTTTCCTCGCTGCCGCGCTACTCTCAAGGTAATAAGGCTTGCGCGGCAAACACTTGCGCGACAAATACTTGCGCGACATATGTACCACTTGCGCGACATCTCCATACTTGCGCGCCTTAATGCCTTAGCCATTTTTTTTCAGATTTTCTCACAAATTTTATGAAAAATTAAAACCCATTTAAGAGTTTAATTTATTCAACTCCTGTGCAGATTCAATGGCTCTTAGACCTGGATTCCTTGATGAACTGGCTAGCAAGCGGATAGATGATATGATGAATATCATTGGCCCTGATTACTATACTGTCAAAAACAGCACTCTTCCAGATTTGGCTAAGTATCTGAAGAAATATCATCACGACTTTCCTCACTGCACTTATCTACCTTTGTATGGTCATGGTCATCTGCAAGAAGTCATTATTCCAGAAGTAAAGAATTATCTTCCATTTTCTTGGTTTCAGAATTATACCAATTTTGCTTCAGCAAATATCTCAGGCGGAGGAGTATTTCAAACTGCTGGAACAGTAGAGAAGGCGTATGTGATGCATCATAGCCCTTGCACACCAGATCTGAAAAAACATACACCTGAGCTTCAACCACATTGCCATCCTTCAATCTTCCGAGATGCTCAGAGCGTTCAGCTTTTCACGACGTAAGGCGTGGAACAATATATGGAACATCATATCGGGGGTGCCCTTAGAAGAGCTACCATCAAAAATTTCCCGATTGTCATCCCAATTTGTTATAATGGGACTTGGTGGTTTTGGGTATGAAAAGATCCATGCTACAGTGAAACAGATTATCTTCAGGAGGGAGCAAATGCAGACAAGTCGCGAAGATTTGACCAGAGTGAAATCGTCAGTCAACTTAGGCGAATTTGAGGCTGCGATATCCCAGGCTGAAGCTGATTATGTTGTCAAGATGAAGGATCTGAAACAAAAAATCAAAGAAAAGGTCGTCCAGCAGGTGCAACTCCAGCAACAGTTAGATGCTGTTACTGGGGAACTTGATCAGCTTAATGAATCATTGGATGAAACTCATGTAAATTGCATGAAAGCCATTGCAGATGCTAAGAAGGCACTTCAGCAAGCTGAAAAGAGTGAAGCTGGTCAAGTGCACGAGCTTCAAGCAACTGTTGATAAGGCTCAGGATGCTATACATCAAATGAAGACTTTTGTTGACAATCTCCTGTAATTTCTTAAAAAAGAGAAGAGATTCCAATCTGTGGATGTCCTTCTAACTCTTGTGTATCAATGAAAAACACTTTCGTCTTCAATCATTTGTGCTTGCATTCTTCTATTACCTGCTTCAAATTTACTTAAGCCAATGGGCTTAGTAAGCATAGTTTGATTTTTACTAGGATTATTACAAATAACCCTACAAAACTTTGAATCTTTTAACTGCTCAATATTACCTAAATCATACAAAAAAATGTATATTTAGTGAGCTGGAACTTGACTTTTATTCAGAGTTCCTCTGTCTTTTGTGCGGGCAGTTTAAAGTCATGCAAGCCGGACATAAAGGGGCTAATGTTTAAGGTCGAAATAGCTTTGACCGAAAAATGGATTAAAATGGATTCAATTCCTTGATAATTTATCTGAAAACAAATTACCATACTCAAGTATGAGAGAAAATATGTAAACTATGACTTAAGAATATTTGAATCTGAGGAATGATATGAAAAAGAGCTAAATAGCATTAGAAGAAGTAGTTTCCAAGAATGAAGTTACTATTATTTAACAAAACCCGTTAGGGGGTTGAAATATGCAGGGCCACCTATGGGCATTGGCTGCATAGTCAAATAAAATAGCATCTTTTGGCTGACAAGTCTGTTATGTGGACTGTTTATGCAAGGCCACCTATGGGCACGTGCTGCATAGTTAGGCAAAAGAACTCTCAGAAATTTACTTTCCTAGTGCTAAAAGCCAGTGAAAGTTTATGGAGATTCAAATTTTCTAAAGCATAGAGTTTGTTATATGGAAAGAGGTACTTGAATATGGAGAAGATATTTTCAAACAAGAATATCGAAGAACTGGATGAATATCACTCCTACGAAGGTCTGACCCAAACGTAGGGAAGAAGAATAAACCATAGACTTGAATACTTTCAGATCATGAAAAAGGATATGGGACAAATACGTTAAGGATGGCTATTTTTTGCGGATCCCTACATACTGTCGTTTAAGACAAATAAGGACAAAAGAGGCATTCTTCCCAAGAATGAAGTTACTATTATTTAACAAACCCGTTAGGGGGTTGAAAACATGCAGGGCCACCTATGGGCATTGGCTGCATGGTCAAATAAATAGCATCTCTTGGATGACAAGTCTGTTATGTGGACTGTTTATGCAAGGCCACCTATGGGCACGTGCTGCATAGTCAGGCAAAAGAATTCTCAGAAGTTTGACATTTTTGTGATCATAAGTCATGAAAAGGGTTATGAAGATCTGAAAATATTTAAGGTTAGGATTATAATACATAAAGATGGGTATTTTCCAATGTATATAGAGATACATAGGTCAATGAAAACCATAATCATGTTGTGGCTGGGTCCTGAATTGAAACTTGGACTTCACTACGTATCTCATAAGAATGAGAATCAAGCCATACGTAGTTCTTGAAATGCAGTTTAACGTCGTGCAGGACGAAAGGATGAGTGATCTTAGTTTTTGGGGTCATAGAATTCGGACCATAATAATGAATGCACAGTGTGTGTTTTCATGAGGACTTTTCAGCCAAGGGACTGAAAGTGAAATTTGGGGTTAGGCCCAAAAGACTTGGGACTGGATTCGAGGGACACTCGAATGTTCCTACGTATCCCATAAAGATGGGAATCAAGTCCACGTAGTTCTAGAAACTACCCTTTGTACAAATTTGGTTCGTACATGTGAAGGGTAAAAAGGGACTTTAGTGCAATGATGGTTTTAACCTAAGATAAAAAGTTTAGGCATTACCATGTATGTACGTAGTCTTTTTGAAAATGAAAACCATGATTGAAAAAGAATCAATGTTTAATAATGGTTCCTTCTCAAATGAGGAAATCAAAGAATATTGTAGTTTATTGTCGTACTGGACAAAAGTGTTGTATAGTTTAACGTCATATAACAAGGACGAAAGTGAATCAATGTAAAGATATTGATTCCAAGGGTGGTTTCACAAATCATCATCATATGAGATTGTGGTGAACCAATGTGAAGAGATTGTTTTTGGGCTTGAACCTTTGGGAGGTTGCCTACATACCCAGCCTGGAGGGCAAGGATCAAAGTCTGTGTAGTTCAATTAAAGAATGAATTAATGATCAAATTGTTCTTGTGGATAATGATCTAATAAAAAAAAATGTTGTTGGGACTTACACATGGTTAGTGGCCCAAAGGGAGTGTTATGGTTGATGTTTGCTCTAAGCTCACGTGAGTCATACTCGGTGTGAGAAACAAGAGGTAATAACAACCTTAACGATGCACAGTTTAATGTCATGTAGGACATATCAAGGATTTTCTGTACAGTTTAGCGTCATGTAGTTAGGACGATGGGGACAATACAGTTTAACGTCATATTGGACGAAAGGGGGATTGTGCAGTTTTAATGTCATGCTGGACTTTTGATGATTATATAGTTTAACGTCTTTCCGGACGTGAGGGACTTTTATACAGTTTAGCGTCATGTAGTTAGGACGTCACAGTTTAACGTCTTGCTGGACATATTTGCAAATAGTTTATGGTCGTATACATGGACCAGGAATGATGCAGTTTTAAGGTCATGCTGGACTGTTTATGGAACTTTTTCACAGTTTAATGTCGTGTGGGACGAAGTTGCAGTTTAAAGTCATACTGGACCATTGCTGTATAGTTTTAGCGTCATATAGAAAGGACGAACTGATGCTGTACAGTTTAAAGTCATGTAGCTAAGACTAAGGTGAATCAATATGAGGATATCAGTTCTGATCTTTTTACAGTTTATCGTCATGCTGGACGTTGGAAGTGCCACACAGTTTAATGTCATGTTGTTAGGACACAATATAGTTTAATGTCATCTCGGACAGAATACAGTTTAGTGTCATGTAGGACAATAAGGGACTTAACATAGTTTAACGTCATGCTGGACGATGAAAGTGCCACACAGTTTAATGTCATGTCGCTAGGACAAAATATAGTTTAATGTCATCTCGGACAAAATATAGGAACTTCTATACGGTTTATTGTCATGTAGGACAAAATCAGGGACTATGCAGTTTAAAGTCTTGCAGTTAGGACTATTGGTGCTGCACAGTTTAGTGTCATGTTGCAGGGACATAAGTGCGAATAGTTTAAGGTCATATGCACGGACCATACAGTTTATCGTCATGCTGGACGTAGTTGTAGTTTAAGGTCATACTGGACCATTGCTGTATAAACCAAATGTAAGAGTCTTGGTTTTGGGAACAATATTTTGTGTTTATACAAAATACTTCTTCAGAAATCTGGCATTAGTTGGAGTCGTGATGTGTTCTCCATCCATTGAAATCAGAGAATACGCTCCATTGGAGTAGACCTTATGTACTGAATAAGGTCCTTCCCATTTTGGTTCAAGCTTGGGAGGTTTCTTTCCTGGTATCATTGGTGTTCTGAGAACCAATACCAATTCTCCCTGAATGAATGAACGAAGACGAACCTTTTTGTTAAAAGCTCGTGCTATTCGATTCTGATAGATTTCCAAGTGGTGCAAAGTGCACAATCTTTTCTCATCTAACTGTTCCAATTCATTCATCCGCTTTTGGGATTGCTCATCTGTTGATAACTGATCACAAATGGCTATTCTGAGTGAGGGCAATTGGACTTCAATTGGCAAGACTGCTTCTGTTCCATATACCAATGAATATGGAGTAGACCGCGTTGCATTGCGAGTGGTAGTCCGATAAGCCCATAAAGCATGATAGAGTTTATCAGGCCATGACCTCTTATCTTTATCCACCATCTTTTGCAGTATATTTGAAAGAGTCTTGTTGAAGGCCTCTATCTGGCCATTAGCCGCTGCATGATATCGAGATGAATGGTTGGACTTAATGTTGTATTCTTGATACAATCTCTTTACCTCAGAAGAGCAGAAGTTGGTGCCGTTGTCTGTCAATATGGTATGAGGGACACCAAATCTAGTAATGATGTTAGACTTGATGAAGCTAACAATGCATTTAGAACTGACTTCTTTGAGAGGTACTGCCTCTGCCCATTTGGAAAAGAAATCAGTAGCAGTAAGAATGTACTTAAACTGCTTGGCCGTAGCTGAAGGGTAAGGTCCCACCACATCCATTCCCCATGTGGAAAATGGCCATGAGTATTTAGCTGTATGAAGCAACTCTGGAGGTTGATGAATGAAATTGGCATATACTTGGCATGAATGACACTTCTTTGTGAAATTAACACAATCTTGTATCATTGAAGGCCAGAAGTATCCAAGTCTTCGAATTTGATCAGACAATCTATGTCCAGACTGGTGGGCACCACAGACTCCTGCATGCACTTCTTTTATGACAGCCATTGTCTCTTCACCATCAATACATCTGAAGAGAACTCCATCAAAACCACGTTTGTAGAGAATTTTCTCGAGGTGGTTTGGACCATCATAAAGAGTAAAATTGACCACACGTCGCCGAATTTGTTCTCTCTTGGCTCTATCAGGTGGAAGTGTTCCATTTTGAAGGTATTCCCTGATAGGTGACATCCATCCTGTAGTATGACCATATGGTTCAGGAATGGGACTAATTTCATTAATTTCCTCTGTTCTGACTTGAACATAAGGTGAAATTGCACGACGGTGGGCAATACCGATGGTTGTCTCGTCCCGATTTGGATCTGCTAAAGCTGTGGCTATATTAGCCAGTGCATCAGCTTGAGCATTTTGTGATCTTGGGACATAAGAAAATGTCGGTTCTGAAGGGAATTCCGACATTAACTCTCTGACGTAATCATACAAAGGGATTAATTCTTCTTTTCTGATGGCATAATCCCCATTGATTTGTTTGATTACCAGGTCTGAATCACCTTTTACCTTTAAGTGATTCACTTGTGCTTGAAGCGCTAACTCCAAGCCTGCAATGAGAGCTTGGTATTCAGCTTCATTATTGGTACCACCTTCCCACAACAAAAAGGAATAAGGTAACACTGCCTTATCTGGAGAAATGAGCACAATTCCTAAACCAACTTTGTTGAATTTAGGATTTTCCATTTTCTTCCCTGTTGGACTTCTAGAAGCACCATCAAAATACATTTCCCATGTTTGAGGATTCTCTTGAATAGAAAAAACTTCCTCATCAGGGAGTTCGATATCTGAATATGTGTCTTCCACTGAAGGGTGTTCAGCCAGGAAATCAGCCAGAGCTTGGCCCTTAATTGCCTTTTGAGACACATATTGAATGTCGAACTGCTGTAGAATAACCGCCCACCTTGCCAGACGTCCTGTAAGCATTGGACGACTAAGGATGAATTTGAGTGGATTATTACGAGATACCAATTGGACCTCGTGATGTTGCAGGTAGTGTCTCAGTTTCTGAACTGCAAAGATTAATGCTAGGCAGCATTTTTCAATACTTGAATACCGGGTTTCTGCTTCAAGCATAGTTCTACTGAGATAGTAGAGACTATTTTCATTCCCAGCATCATTCTTTTGAGCGAGAAAGGCACCCAATGATCGCTCTAAAGCTGTCACATAGAGGATAAGAGGTCTACCCTCAACAGGTGGCATGAGTACTGGTGGACTTAAGAGGTATTTCTTGAGAATATCAAATGCTTCTTGACATTCTTTAGTCCACTGGTAAGTGACTCCTTTCTTCAATAATTTGGTAAAAGGTAAACTTTTGCCTGCCAAATTGGCGATGAAACGCCGAATATAGGCTAAGTGTCCTTGAAGTCCTCTTAATTCTTTCAAATTCTGAGGAGGTGACATACCAAGGATTGATTTGGTCTTCTCAGGATCGACTTCAATACCACGATGGCGTACAACAAAGCCGAGGAATTTTCCTGAGGTTACCCCAAAAGCACATTTTAAGGGGTTCATCTTCAAATTATGTTGTCGAAGCTTGTGGAATATGATTTTCAAATCAGCCAAGTGATCAAAACGTTGTTTGGATTTAACCACCAAATCATCTACATAGCATTCAACAAATTTCCCTAGAAAAGGTTTGAAGATACGATGCATGGCGCGTTGATATGTTGCACCTGCATTCTTTAAACCAAAGGGCATCACCCGGTAACAAAACACACCTTGAGGAGCTCTGAAGGCTGTATATTCCTCATCTTCTGGGGCCATTCGGATCTGATTATATCCAGAATATCCATCCATGAAAGAAAGTACTTCATAGCCAGCCGTCGCATCAATTAAGAGTTCTGTAATCGGAACTGGAAAATCATCTTTGGGACAATACCGATTAAGATCTCTGAAATCGATGCAAACCCTAATTTGTCCGTTCTTTTTCTTTACTGGGACAATATTAGCCAACCACTTGGGATATTGAACTTCTCTGACGAAGTTAGCTTTGATAAGCTTATCCACTTCAGCCTCGATTTTGGAAGCATAGGTTGGGTGTGTTCTTCTCGCGGCTTGCTTGAATCCTCGATGTTCTTTTGGCAAACCCAAATGATGGGTGGCAACATCAGGATCAAGGCCAGGCATCTCTGTATAATTCCAAGCAAAGATATCTTTATTTTGCTTTAGAAAAGAAATATACATCTCTTGTTCTTCAAGGGTCATGGCCGCACTAATTAAAGTGGGGCGTGGATCTTTCTCTGTACCCAGATTTACTTCTCTGAGTTCATCCACAGTGGTAGAGATACCCTCTTCAAATGCTGGAGGAGCATCTCTAAGATCTTCCTCTTCCTCTTCATCATGTGTTATATCTTCCGTTTCTACTTGCAAAGTAGATGAAAAAACGAAATTCTCATGATCATAAGAGATGTCAAAATTTTCACATTTTGAAGAAGAAGCTTCCATTTCCGTCCCTATTGATGAACAAGGGTCTTCTTTGGGAAATAAAGAGGAGATGATGGATTGAGAATCGACATCAACATTCACCTCTGGTGTTGCTATAACTTCTTCTGGCCTGATTAGCGAAGTATAGACTTGTTGGATTTCAGCAGACGAAATGAAAACGTCACCACTTATGCTTTCATCATTGCTTGGTAAGTTACCAATTTCTCCCATGTTGTCTGGCTCGATTGCCGTAATTGACATTATGGATCTTTCCATAAGAGTATTTTGATTTGGGCCTATTTTGTCAATTTGACTGATAGGTAACACATAATCTGTACTCACATGTGAAAATGGATTTATTGGAATTTTTTCCAAACCATATGGAGCATTAACTTTGGTAATTTCCTTCATTGTAGATTTTTCTCTTCCCTTCATGTGATAAAATTCCGCCTCAATGTATTGAGACTCACATGTTTTGAACGGGGTCTTATCACCATATAATGTTCCAACTTGACCATCGAAACAGTATTTGAGACATTGATGGTATGATGACGGAATAGCTGCATGCTGATGTAACCAGGGTCTTCCAAGCAAGATATTGAAAGCTGAGTCTTGATCAACAATCATGAAATCTGAATTGGAAACAAGATCTCCAAACTGAGTTCTGAGCGTAACTTCTCCCAGTGGTTCTTGTTCATTTTTATCATATCCTTGCAACATCATGGTAGAAGGAGATAAATCAGATTCTGTGAGGCCCAATCGACGAAGTGTGCGAATGGGCATGAGGTTGACTCCTGAACCATTGTCAATGAAAGCTCTTCGAACATCTATACCATTGACTTTGCCAGATAAGTACAAAGGTTTTATGTGCCCATGCACAACATCATCCTCATCTTTATCAGTAAAAGATATCACTGCATGGCATTCTGCAGGATTATTCTCTATGTGATAAATTTCAGCTGCAGCAATCTCAGCTTCAAACTCTTGAGGACTTGACAAAGCTTCGATGAGTGCTTCCCGAAGATCTCTTGATAGATTCAAAGCATCCAAAATTGATAATTTGGCTGGTACTTGGGCCAAGTGTTTCAATATATCATACTTTTGATCTAGAGGCCTGCGTTTCCCAATAGGAATATGTGGTTTAGCAGGTATCTTGGAAGCAGATGCTTTGGAAGCTGATGCATCTTGTATTGAAGTTGGCAACATCTTTGGTTTTGGAAATTTAGACTGATTAGATCCATTTGCTTGCTGAGATAAAGAAGATGGAACCTTTAATCGGTCTTCCAAAATAATTGTGCCGAAGCTGAGTTGGCCATTAGCAGAAGAACTTGCTTGTTCATTTTGAGCTCGATGAAGGGCTCTACCACGAGTTTCTGCTGCATATACAGTGCTAGCAGGGGTAGAATTAGAGTAGTGGCTTCGGAAAGATCCACGTCTTCCCCTATATCCTGAACCTCTAAAACTTCCTCGGGTTCCTTTATTTGATACAGGGAATTCAGGCTCATCAAGACTGGAATATGAATCTGTTAATTGAATCATATTAACAGAACCAAAGATCAATTCTTCGTCTGATAAAGACTCTGCCTGGTTGGCCTGTTTAGGCTGTGCCGTTTGGTGGGACGGTGCCCGTGACTTTGAAGTAGATGGCATGAAATCTGCCAGAGTCAAAGACAATTTAGGCTTTGATGCATACTCATCTTCTTCTGATTCCTCTTTCTTCTTTGAATTACGCTGCCCTTTTGAGGATTTGTCCTTTGATGGAGGCTTTACTGCAGCTTTTGTAGGAGACACAATTGGCTTCTTCAATTGTGTTCGCAAAATGGAATGGGTCCGATTGATTGTCTTTCTGACCATCCAATCATCATATTTTTTCGCAGTTTTGCTTTTGACTTCCTGCCACTCGCCTCCTTCCTCTGGATCTGTAGCGGTAATACACGCTACATGAGCTGAAGAACCCTTCAATTTGACTTGTCCCAAGTCAACCATCTTTTGTAGGAGGTCTTTAAAGACAAAACACTCCTGGATGGGATGTCCCAACATTTGATGAAAGGGACAATAATTGGGACGGTCTTCATCTCCTTCCTTGTTTGGTCTCTTCGGCACTGGTAATTGAACCAAATTATTTTCCAGAGCTGAAATGAAGTAACCAGGAACTTGCTCACTTCGGAAAGAGTATGTTTTACTCTTCATATCCTCAAATTGTTTTCGTCGTTGATCTTTTTGATCATTTGGACGAAACAGCCTTTGTTGTTGGCGTTCAGGAGGTGGAGCCCTTCGAGAAGATGAAGGTTTTGAAGTAGAAATAGGTACAGGTGCCTGTTTAAGCATAACTGTAGCAGTTTCTGCTTTACCCATTCTTCTTCCTGGAGCTGATGGAATTACACGAGATTTAACCTTAGCCTGTATAAGGGAATCTTCAATCTGTTGAGCGATTGAAGTAAGGTCTCGAAACCCTCCTGTGTATTTCACAGGGATCAATGGCGTGCGTAATTCGTCACGCAAATTTGCCACACAGATTGGCAATAATTCCTCCTGAGGGAGTGATAAACTCAAGGAATACGTTAATCCCTTCCAACGAGCAATGAAATCAGAGACTCTTTCATTCTCCCTTTGCTTGCAGTTTGTAAGATCGAAAACTGTCGTTTTTGGCAAAGTTGAGCTGAACTGAAGAAGGAATTTTTGACGAAGATCCTCCCATCCGATGACTGACCGGGATTTCAAGCTTGTATACCAGACAAAAGCTGGTCCTTGCAAGGTTCGCACGAAGCATCTGAGTTTCACTGCTTCTTGTTGTTCTGGAGTTCCCATCATAGGATCACAACAAGACACGTAATGCGTCAAATGTTGTTCAGGGTCGCCTGATCCATTGAAAGTAGGGAAAATAGGGTTTCCAAAACTGGATGGAGGAGAAATTGAATCTACCCATTCAGGGTAAACTTTCTTTTCAGGTTGAACTTGCGCCCGTTTCCCTTCCATAGTTTCTAACCGAGCTGTTAATGACTCAATAGTAGTTATTAACTTTTGAGAAACGTCAGGTTGAACTTGGTTTTGGGTAGGTGCAATGAATGGAGCTTGGACAGCCGTGGAGGTTGGTGCTGCAACTAATGGTAGTGCTGCCAACCGTTGTTGCGTTTGACCCGTAGGATTAGACCTCTGTGGGTGTACTGATAAAGGAGGATATTCCTGATCCATCTCAGTAGTTACAACAAATTCCTTCGGCTGTCGGACTTCAGCATTCTTAAGAAGAAGACTACTCTGAAGTAGTTCTGCATTCAACCTTCTTAACTCTTTCATTTCTTCCTCCTGTTGTGCAAGCCTTTGCTCTAATGAGAGCGATTGACCTCCTTCAGAGGAAGGGTGAGAAGTAACCTGATTCTTTCCTTTCCCCTTATTGGATCCTTTTCGGAGAGGGGGAAGTGGGTTACTTGAAGGAATACCCAAATTTTGGGTAAGCCTTTGATTACGTGTGCGCACACCTTCTTCATTTAGGTCTGTGTGCGCAACTTCTTGAGCAGGAACCTCTTCATCTGATCCCTCTGATTGAGCCTCATCTGGTGAATCAGCAGCAACGGCAGTGATGACATTAATGGATGCATATTTCATGAAATCCTTTCTATCAGCATTTCTATGATATTGTCTCCTTTTATGTCCATGATAAGACATGGCATTCCGTTGACTTGACCCCTCAGGAATTTCTTTGTGAACCGTCACTTGGAGAGAATCTCCTGACATCTTGGCTCTTCGTTCCTCTTGAGGCTTATTCCCTAATCGAGAGAATACTGACTTTCTCTGAGAGAGGGATTGAAGATTTGAAAAAGTCCCCAGTCCGGTGGACTGGGGGTGTTCCTGTTGCTTCTGCTCAACTCCTCGAATCCCATTTGTTGATTCTGAGGGTTGGGTTAGAGAAGTCCCCAGTCTGGCAAGCTGGGGTGTCTCTTGACATGCTATGTCTGAGATCTTCTTGAAATCTCTCTTGATCTTGCGGATCTTAGTTCGGAAATTAGCTGGATGCATTAACCTGTATCCACTTTTATCACCTGGTTCAACAGACCGTTGGATGATTTCCGAAACTTCTGTCATTTGATGACGTGTTTGCTCCAGACGAGAGGCTTGCGCAATATTCTCGCCTGCTTGATGTAGGAGCAATTCAACAACCTGTTCTCTATATACTTGATTTTGAGAGGAACTAGTTGAAGCTTGATCTCGAGCAAGGTTTTGATTATGAACAAAGCCCATTGACTGTGGCCGGCCATGGGCAATAACATTGCATGAGACCATTTTCGGCGGGTTTTGCTGACCGGAAAGCACTGTGAAATGTAGTGCTCCGTGAATACCCCATCCTCTGATATGAACATTAGATGGAGCATTGGAAATTAACTGACGCAATTTTCTCAGCGCGCCAAGGCATGAACGTTGAAGGGTTCTCTGTTGCTTTTCGGCCTTCGGATACCGAGAGACTGATAGAGATGCCAAATCAATCTGGCGTTGTAACCCTTCTATTATCTTAAGATGATTTTCATATTCATCGTAAGATAATACCTTCTTCTTTAATTGACAAAGAGTTTTCCATATGTTAAGACGAATATCATGGATTCCATCATCCGTCAACATCTTTGGAATGTCATACTGTGAATCAGCCAAAGGCCAAAACATGACTGGTACTTCACCTTTTGCCAGTTTTTTCCTCATGTTCAGCATTTCCTCTTTATCATTAAATGAAGATTCTTCTACCTGTTTGGACCAGAGTTGGTGTTTCCTTGTTGCTTCATCGGATTCAACAAGATTGGTAGAGGAATCACTATTCATGCTGGAAGATGAATGACCTAGGGAAGGTTCGGAGAATAACCTGAACCCCAAGCTATCTTCTGATGGAGAAAGAGTTTCACCTGCCGATAGTAAAACTTCAGACATGACTGGTTTTACGTTTGCAAGTGCCTCGAGATAGGAGGGCTTTCTCGTCACTACATTGCCTTCTGAAGAATTTTCGAGACAATGTGAATCACTACTGCGGAGAGGACTTTCGCAGCGAAGTTCATCACCATGAGGAGGACCTTCATGATGGGTTACAGCAAAAGATGATATCTCTTGCTCCTTGGTCTTCTGACCACACAGAGGGTTCCTGTGGTTCTCATCTGAAGAAGAAACTTCAAGATTGACCGAATTTTCATGAAGCAAGTCTTCATGAGGAAGTGTCTGTTGAAGACCTTCGGGATTAATGTTCCTGTTATTGGGAACTGAGGGAGTAGAATCTTGAATTCCGACAGATAAATGTCTGAGGGCTTCAAGAACTCCAGCATCGAGCAAGGCCTTGTTACAGATTGGCCTTTGATCTCCTGACTGTGCTGGGTGGATCTTTTTCTTAGATGCCTTCTTACTCGCTTTAGAAATCACTTGATGACGAAAGTGATTGCTCTGAGCAGGTGTATGTGCCTGATCAGGAAAGATGGTCAGGTTAGGCTGACGATCATCGCTCAAATCAGATGTATGTGCCTGACTTGGTTGTCCATATGATATGGGGGAGTAGGCCCCACAACCCTCTTGGACTGGAACAGATGTGTGTGTCTGTTCCGGAGTGAATTGTTGATGTGTCACTCCACTGCTAGGGATAGATTTATGTGTCTGTCCCTGAGATGAAGCTGAAGCTGTTATGATATCTTGGCAAGCATCCAGAATATGAGCAGGAATTTGCTTCTGCTCTTTCACCATTGACAAAATATGTTTGGTGACTTCAGCCGCCGGAACAGGGATATACGTCCATTCCGGGCTTGGAGTAGGTGTATGTGCCTGCTCCTGTCCTCCTTTTCCTGTCAGTGAATCCTGACAGTACTCAAGTGTGGAGGTAGAGAGTTTAGTCTGCCTCCTGTTTGTCGTCGGGACTTTCCGACTGACTTCTCCGGGTGCTACCAAGCGAGACTGTTGGTAGACTTGATTAGTATCAGCAGGTGTATGTGCCTGCTGATTACACTTCGCCAAACGCGGTTGACGAGATCCATCATATGTAGTCAGACGAGCCTGCTGACTAACTGCTGATGTATAAGCAGGTGTATGTTCCTGCCTATGGTACTCCGCCGGAATTGCCTGGCGGGATCGGCTTGATGCTGCCAGACGAGTCTGCCGGACAGCGGGATTAAAACGAACAGGTGTGTATGCCTGCTCGTTATTTGCCACCAAGTTAGGTTGGTGGACTTCTCCGGAGATGGCAGGGATGACAACCTGCCTATTATTAACCGGATTCCGTCTCTGGTGATTCATCTTGCCTGCTCGGGTTCGAGGAACCTGAGCTGAATGCCTGGAGCCGGTACCCTCATCATGTTGAGGGTGCACTACCGCACGAGTCTGGCGGCGATTGTTGATGGGAGCCCTTGAGAAGGACTCCTGTCTCTTTGAATTAAGGTCCCGCGGGACCTGCTCATTCACTTCCTCAGAATAAGGGAGTGAATGGAAATTGCGTTCCGGGGATAACGACCCGAAACGGTTGGAGACGGTAGTCAGCACCGCCTGCTTCTTGATTGCTGGTCGCCGTTGTCCGGACGACCAGGTAGAATTGTTAACTTGGAGGGCTTGACGAGCGGCCTCCAGAGTTGGGATAGTACCGTTACGACGGTACTCCTTAACCAGTGCATTTGAAACACAGCGTTGAAGACGCCGAGTTGGTGATGTCATCCTCAGAGCGGATGACGTTCCAGCAGGAGTAGCAGCATTGGTTTTCATGGCAGCAGACCTCACAGTAGAGGTGTTCTCAGCAGCAGTATTCACAGGGGTGAATTTAAGGAAAGCCATTTTTTGTAGAAGATCTTGAAAAAAGAGTGCCTTTTCCATATAACAGACATAATCAAGATGAATCCGGCTACTGCATCTTTTGGATGATCATATGTCAATGATTGCCTTGTTGGCCCAAGGGGCCTAACATCTAAGAAGAACATCACTTTAACTTGGTTAAGGATTCACGTCGGGTTCACCATTTTTTGTTTCGCGCGGAATCCGGGGATGACCTCCTGGACGGGAGATTCAAACGTTCCGATCGGTTTCTAACGGGTTTGTTCGTAGAACCGGAAACATCCAATGATTCCACATCCGTTTGGACCTACTTTCCAAAGGCAGGCGCTCATTAGCTTGTGGGCTAATGAGGCTTAGGAATTTGCATTGGTCGAGAGGATGGGAGGTCGGACTCATCACACCTTTTTGAGGGGAATTATTGTCTACTCCGGGACTCTCTTTATAGATTTAAGTTAAGTTCGTGAATCCTTATTACATTACCAAGTATAAAATGAGCTTTCCTTTAGTTTTAACAATCAATGATTAAATATGCAAGAAATTTAGAGAATCTTTTATATGTATTCGAGGTTCTTCATCAATATAGAATCATCTATATTTGTTTAGAGATTCTTGGTCAATGGTATCCTTCAAAACATTTATATAAAAGTCTCTTGGTCATTTTGATGACCAGGCTGGTTTTAAAGCCACTCAGTGGGGCACTTGAAGTTTATCGTCATTCAGAAGGACAGAGATTATTTCAATGTTGGGATCGAACCCATAAATGGGCTACCTACGTATCCTTTGTTTTAAAAAAGGAATCAGAACCCACGTAGTTCGAGGAATGGGATATGATGTTTTATGATTGATGGCTCAAAGATGAATGTCATAATTACTTTTACACTCTATGCTCACGTGAGTCATGCTCGGTGTGAGAAACAAGAGGTATTGGTAAAATTTAGACAATTGTGCCATAAAAGATGCAATCATAAGAATTTGTTTTGGGGCTTATGTATAGATGACTGCCCAGATAGGTGAAGGTTTAGGATTTACTTTTAGGAAGAAAAATCCATGAACAGGGTCCACAAAGTTATATGTGCTTCATGGAGATTTGAATACTCTAATCTTGGGGCTTACTCCTAAGGAGGATGCCCAAATTAGGAGGGGACTTATGATTGGGTTTTATTCCTAAAAAGGAAACCAAAATCAAAGGGAAGTTTATGACTGGTTAAGAGAAATTTTAAGAGACTTGGGGCTTACTCTTAAGAAGGATGCCCAATGGTTATGACTGAGTCTTATTCCTGAAAAGGAGACCCAGGTTAGGGGACTTGGGGCTTACTCCTGAAGAGGAAGCCCAAGGTTATGACTGAGTCTTTATTCCTGAAAAGGAGACCCAGGTTAGGGATTAAGGTTTGGGGCTTACTCCTGAGGAGGATGCCCAAGATTGAAGGATTTGATTGGGGCTTATTCTTAAGAAAGATGCCCAAGATTTATGACTGAGTCTTTATTCCTGAAAAGGAGACCCAGGTTAGGATTCTCTCATTTTAAAGGATGAGGTTGAATGAATGAACTCTCAATCTTTGGTGATATAAAGATGTTTAAATCATTAGGTTTTGAGAGATATTTCACATAATTCCTTTCAGATAAGGATGTCAAATCAAGAAATCATGCCATAAATGGCTTTGAAAAGTATCTTGAAGACTGAATCTTGAATAGGAAGGGTGAAAATGGCTTAAGAGGGGTGAAAAAGGGCAAGATGGGCACCCAAAAAGATAGGGGCGCGCAAGTATTGAAGGTCGCGCAAGTCCTACGGCGGCGCGCAAGTATTGGTCGCGCAAGTATACTTGCGCGACATAAGGGATACTTGCGCGATTTTCAACCAGGGTTGAATTACTTGAGCGACTCTTTATTAAACCCTTTCCCATCCTCTTGAGGTTTTTCCAGAAGAGGGACGCGCAAGTTATATTGAAGGAATTAAGTCGGCGCGCAAGTGTTTGATAAGTTTCAACACTTAGGCCTTCCTTCTTCCCTTTAGATCTTCCATTCTAGGTAAGAAATTACCTTAGAAGTGTTCTGGAAGCTTTGAGAAGAGACTTGGGCGTCGGGAGCTTTGATCCGAGTTTCTGGGAAGAGATCCTCTCGAATGGGGGGCCCACAGGGTCTATTTATAGGAAAAAGAAGACCCCGGGCGGTTACTGGGCGGTTACCAGATATGTCGCGCAAGTCCCTTGCACGATCATGAGGGGTCGCGCAAGTGTTGAGGCGGCGCGCAAGTGTACTTGCGCGACCAAGAGGGAACTTGCGCGACCTATGGGCAATGTTCTCCTTTTCCATCCCTTTGTCGATTTTTGATGTTTCTTCAAAGGATTAATCACTTTGAGCTCAGATATTCCCTTTTCCGATCTTTAGATTCTGTGACGAAAGGAGCGTCAACACCAGTGAACATGAATAATCTACTCAAGTACCCCCATAAAATGGCAGCTCAATTTGGGTGTGAGATATAAATATTAGTATGCCAGCACCACCGGTATCAATCCATATACAAATAGTGTAATAAAAATTGGACAGTGTGTAGGTATGAAACAACAATTATATGATTAAATACATAACTAAAACTCATACAGGTTCATAAGAGACTCCTGAGGAAATACCTACTTCAGCCCATGGCCGATATTTCTGAACCTATAACTATATATATAGAAGAATATGCATAAATATATTGTATAATTAAACATATATCTTGATTAGTTAGGTTAGAGTGGGATGTAACTCACATGTTTCCAATACAAATGAAAATCATTCATGCTCTAATCTCGGACCCAACTCCCAGAGCTCTCATGGTCTCTTGGGATACACATGCAATAAGGACTTGGAAGAAACTCATAAGCATCCATTAACAAGGGAGAACACACGGTCTAACCCCAAGCCCAACTCCAAGATCTCCCACAGTCTCTTGGAAATCAGCAAAAAATCTCTCACGATCTTTCTTACCCAAAGGCTCACACAGACCATTCGAAATCAACATAGAAGCCCACACGGTCTTCCCCCAAGTGATCTCTTGATCCCTTGGCTCACCATACTATATATGGTGAAACCATTCACTACATATATTGCATGTGGTATTAACTTTTCATACATTTCATTATCCCTTTTCAATTAGATTCAAGAAACCATATTCACATTAATACTTAAGGCAAACCATCTTAAGTATCTCAATCATAACATTAACATATAGATCACATCCGTTTGTCCCAAGTGTACTTTTGACATAACATCTAATTTTTTTATAAAGACATGGTTACATATTCATTTCCAAGAATGAGGAAAATACTATCATGCATGTCAAAATCCATACACATTTCTGTTTAATTCATTCAATACAAAGAATTATATTTAACATGATTCACAACAACTTCTGGGCATCTTAATCGACTTGCCTAAACATAGTAAATTTACTCAAGGAACACGTGCTGGTAAAGGGTCATGATAATTTCCTTTAAAGATCACTACCTCATTTTTTAATCCATTGTAACCCTTTCCATTTACCTAAAAAAACTCATTTATCCTGTTATAACTATAAGGCCCTAGCCTTAAACCTTACTTAATCTTGAGTTATTACAAGATTACACATTGAGGATCTTTTCGGGTTTAGAGTTTTAGAGAATTAGATTATAAAACTAGCATTACATTCCATATATAAACAAAGTGGTTACATAAAGATAGTATTCTTCTTTCCCATCAATGGAAACATATTTAAAATAAAACATGGATTCTTTCTTGACACTTCCTTGACACTATCATCATATCATGTACCTTTCCCTTTACCTGTGAAAAAAATTTCAAAAAAACTTGGGATGAGCATAAAAATCTCAGTAAGGGATATAAAAATATGGAAAGGAAACATGGGTACATATATACATAAGAATGAAATCATACTTTACCCATAAAACATAAGAACTTTAACATACCTCATAAAATCATGAATAAATCATAGAAATCATAAGACATAAAGGTAACTTGAGGCATTCATAACTTTCTTACGTAGGGAGTAACCCTCTTGGTTACGTTTGGAATATCCATCACAGTATATTCCCTAAATCTCTTCGAAAAAACCTTAATGTTTCACTCCTTCGTGTTACCCAATGAATTGGAGAGCTATATCGGGATCACCCGCCCTTAGTTTATCATGGAACCACCCGTCTTCATAATAATGCCCAAGAACCTCAACATAATCGTATCACATAAAACATTAATAAAGGAAACATAACATTTCCACTTTTCAATCACAAGATATCAATACAACACATTGATATAAAAACATTATGAAAACCATTTTCAATACCAAAATAAAAGAACAGTAAAACATGGTATTTATTTTTCTTTTAAAAAAAAGGTATGGCTTGTAGAGGAAGCCAAAACTCAAATAATGGTCACGGCGGCGGAGAAGTCGTTGTCACCGCATACGTACGTCAAAAACATTCCCTTTTGTCCTTTAGTAAACTCTTCGTATAAAAAGATTCCTTTTGAATAAATTTAAAATTCAAAGGGATTTATACACCGTATAAAATAAGGTTGTGTATAAAACAAAATATTCCTCAATGAAAGGAGATTGAGACGAAGTCTCATACCTCGGGTCTGACTTGACTCGGTGGTTCTTTAATCTCCTTAAAATCGGGTAACTCCCTTTGGTTTGAGCTCAAAGGATACCTTGGGAAGACTTCTGCCCAAATTGAGGCTTCAAGGAGTAAGAGAGGTAAGTGGAGAGACAAAATGATCAGGGGTTGGCCGATCCAAAGGCTTTGGGAGTGTGGGTAAGGAGGTAGAGGTGGGGGCCTTTTATAAGAGGAGAGGAGGGGCACTCTTGGAAATTAAAGAAAAGTCACTTTATTTTAAAATGGCATTCGGATTTAAGAGGTCCCACATTGATATAATTAGAGGATAAGGTGATAAGGGTTATAAATCCACCCATCCAATAGGTTTTGGCCATGTGTAGGTCTTAGATTTTAAATTATCATTCCATTTTATTTAAATCATTAAATAATGAGGTCATCGATGCATTATCATGATGTCATAAATAATTTAATTTATTTAAAGTATAAAAATTATAAAAAAATTACTATGATGTAGGAAATATTTTTAGCTTTCCAATGACTATTTATAATAAAAAATCTGATCTTTACAACCCCATGTAAAAATTGTTTTAGTAAAACATTTCATGTTTGTGTCATTTTTACTTTTACATTAAATAAAAAGTTATTTATGTCATTTCCCAACCAAAGTGGCTCCATGGGGTCCCCACGTTGACCCATGGATTGTTTTGGTCGCCCATGACACATCCAATGATGGTAGGACATGTGTCAAGCTCATCTCATTTTATTAAAGCATTATTTTTACCTTAAACTACACTAATTACCTCTAATCACGATTAAGAACTTAAGAGTTACTATTCACCAAAAAATTATTTTAATCTCATTGAACCACATTTTACTTCTTAATGAAAACCATGTATGTCGGATTTTTGAAATTCAAAACACAGAAGTGGTAAAATTTCATTTAAACGAAAAATCAGTTTTTATAAGTACCACTTAGTGGTTTCACTATTCATCAAAAATTGAAGTTTTTCAGAAAAATACCAAAAATTCACCCTAAGATATATTTGATATTCCGAATTAAAAAATGAAGTCTATTTTAAAAAATTCAAAACATATAAGTCACATTAATTAATTTAATAATTAATTCCCGCTGTCATGACAAATAGCGTGTTTTTATGAAACAATAAGTATCAAAAGATTGACACCAGTTTAAGTCAAATTTCAAAGTGAAATTGATTCCAATGACCACCATTGGATTAAATGGTAAAAATATATTCTAATTTCACTTCAAAACCAATTCAAAAGATAATCTAATCATATAAATAAATTAGATTAAAAAGCATTTTTGATGTAAAATGCAGTATTTTTCACTATTCATTAAAAAATGAACATTGTCTGAAAAATACCAAAAATTCACACAAAGAAAATTTTGATGTCCCAATCCTAAAGAATAAGTTTATTTTGTCAAACATAGCTTATAAAATTTTCAAAAGATAGATTTAAAAATAGTTTTCCATTAAAAGGCAGTAAAACAATCTTTTAAAAATATTAGTGTATTCCATGCTTAAGATTGGATTTATTTTCATTTTAAGCCTCTAAAACAATATCCAATTCAATAATAGACATAGATAAAAATATCTATTATTCATTACTTACTTGGGATGCTAAAATAACATCGATACCACATTATAAGGGCCCCAAGGAAAGGAGATGTGTCATTGAAATATGGACAGATTCCTACAAAATGGCTTCCAATGGCAAGCCAGTTCATTCAATTCACAAAATATCGCAAAGCCCAAAACAAACCATCAATACCAAGGTTGAATCATAAGAAAACAAAAAAGAAATGACCAAATAATTCATAAAATTATAATTCTACATTATTATCTTGAGGGAAGAACACCTCAATTGGAGGGGATTTATTATAAAAACATGACTTATTTAATCAACACTCAACCATAACTTTTACGCATTTCATTACCCATATCATGTAAAGAATATAAACATGGAATCTATATTGCATTAATTAACCCTATGAACGATGAAATATTAAAATTAATTAATTATTACATTAATAAACTTGAAAGAGGAGGGGATATGGCTCCTACCTCATAGTGGAACCAATGAATCTACTATAACACTTGAAGATTTCTAACTAAAACTTTATACCCCCACTCAATATATAAAATTTCACAAACATGCAAGTACACCTATCCCTTATGCACATGCCTGAATGGCCATGAACATGTGCAAGGGGATCCTTACACATATTCTTATATGCATATACCAACCACCACTCACCTACACATGCGGTTTTATATATATACATGGGAACACATAGCCCCATATGTGTATAATCACTACCATGGATTATTGTACACATAAACTGAAAAACTGCCCCCCACACAGATATATATACACACACACACACATTTACCTATGCACACACAGGAAATTTGCCTTAGTGTTGGTGAATCAAAACCACATGACCGATTTCAACGCACTACACATAACATGCCAGGGACTCATAAACACCAAAACAAATAAAATATAAACTAATCAACCAGAATAAAACATACCCTAAAAATCATATTAATCGAAACCACCCAAACCACCTTGCCTTCAGCGGAAATTGTCGGAATACACCCAGACACATCCCGATAGACATTCAGAATGACCCTTTAACCAATGAAAAACAAAAGTTCAGTCAAACATCAGGACCTAGGGTTGGGCTGAACCCTATGGGGTGATGGTTAGGTTGAAAAAAAGCTTGGAAATGGGAGGATATGGTGTTTAATAAATTACCTTAGAGGATTGTACATGAAACTGAGGGATATCTGGTTGGAATAGAAGACAAGAAGAGGTCTGGGGAAGGGGGTCAAGCGCACCAAGAGGAAGAACCCCCTTGGGGCATGCTACTTAGAAATGAGAGGGGATGGTGTTTTATATTATATTTTATTTTTAATTTAATTTAAAATAATTAAATTTTCTAAAAACAGGGTGTCTCACACAGTTTGGAAAACCATTATCTAACCTTGGATCCACCACTAGACATAAGGAGAACCCTACACGGGCTAGGTGCATGGTTTGGAAAACAATGAATAGCTTGTGTGAAATGTCTCTGTCACCATAAATTCGGACCGCATAATTACCTATAATGGTCCACACAGTTAAGAATATTGTGCTCAAATCGTGCAATATCTATTGTACTAAAAAACATGACGTCTTTTGGGTCTGGTGCCCCCAAATCCTCTAAAGCCACTGGTAAAACTTAATGAGCTTCTCTCAGGTCCAAAAACATCTTTTTGAAGCATTAAAACTCTCAGAATAATATTTCGAATATTGTTTTTAAAAATGAACAATTTAGTTGTTGAAAATGTTCTAAACCCTTTTCATTTTAACATAGTTAAAAAAGTGGATTGTTACAACGCACAATGTACTCCATGACAGTGTTGTCGGCAGCACAATCCAAGTTTGTATTGTGTGTAGCACATGACAAGTTGATAATGTCTGTAGCATAATCCAAGCCACTTTTGTGTTAAAGGAAAATATGAATTAGTGTTTTAATATATATATATATATATGTATATAAATAACTATTTCCAGTTTCATATAAAATTGAAAATATAAAAAGGCAAATTAATTGAAAAATAATAATTCACAAAATCTCGGGATGTTACATTATACAACATGAAAATTATTTTTCCATTGAAATTCATTTGGGTTGTCAAAGGTTTAATGCTCAAAATTTTCATTCATAGAAACACATATCGTAAAAATGAATACTAAAAACTTCTCTTAAAAGGGAAAATTGGGTTCATAACGGTTACCGAAAGTAATATATAACAAGGATTCCATATAGGAGAACAACTGTAGGAATTGAAAAAATGGACAAGGAAGAAAAATATAACAATCATGTTCTGATGGGGAGTGAATGATATAAAGTTTAGGAGAATGTTAGAAATTAGAAAGCCATAAATATTTGATGACCTACGGAACCTTATGAATCATCATAAATAATGGTAATCGTACAACGTTTTAGGCCTCAAGATACTTTTTCTTAATGTTGTATAATTTTCATGAAAAGACATACTTTCAAGATTTCAGGACAACCTCACCCTTTGTCCATCCCTGACCCACTTGACCTCTTCCTCTAAAAAGGAAGATGACCTTTTCATTCTTGAAGTACTAGCAGATCATTATATCAAAGATATTCAATCACATTTTCATCAGTTTTCATCGAAAACAGTTGTGTGAATAACCTATAAAATATATATAAGTCATCATATGGGGAGATAATACATTAATATAAAAAAATTAATTAAAGATTGATTTAATCTTTAAATAAATGGTTAACATTATAATCCATACAAAATATAAAAATTCAATGTTCGAGAAAGAATTTCCTAAAATTGGTTAAAAATTGACCCCACATATATCACATATTACCACTTGTTTCTCACATTACATGCACATGAATACCCTTATCGTATATTCTCTTGAAACATGATGATAACCTTAATTTCCATAAATACATTTCAAAAACATGCATTATTACTTATTATGATGATTAGTATATATATATTCATTAAATACAAGAAGACATAAACATCATCATTGATGACATACATCTCTTTTTTAGCCAATCAATAATCAGATATAGTGTAATCTATACCATCTAATTCAATTATTTATATCAAACATTTTGCTTATCCATAAATCATTATCTTATTATTAGGAAATAATTATGGTTCACCCTTCCATTAATTTTGTGCTTACTTTTAATATCGCATTGTCATTAAATCATTTTTCTTATCCATCATAACTATATAACATATTCTTAAAAATCCATAGTGAAAAACCTAAATATAATTATCATTATATTGTTACCCATTCCAAATTCATGGATCTAAATATATAAATAACTTAATACTTCCCCTTTAATGGTTGGCATATAATTGATCATTCTTTGGTTTAAAAGTATAATCTTATTTTTGGGCATTAATTTGGGTAATTCCCATGTTCTCCATAGATGATACATTGCACTCCATGTCATCTCATCACTCTCTGACCATTTTCCCATAGAGATAACATCCTACCCTCCAATTGAGTTATTCCTAAAAGGTATTCTTCCCTTATTATTAACATTTTGGAATATGATTCTTAATTTCTCTATGATCCTTATAATCTGAAAATTTATAAAAGTCCATACTTCTCTTATTAAATGTCTTAAGAATGTCACAAAAGTTCAAATTGTTAATCATATATCACGATAACTGATTTGGAAAAAACACTTTACCATTATATCAAGTCATTATCCAATTTATTTTCTCATAATCACATAATTTTCCATTAGAATCAATGTTAAATAATTTCTTATGGTCTCTTATATTAACTAAAACCAATACTCTTAGTGTGATAATTAATTATCATTTCAAAAAACAAAATAATCATGAAAAGATTAAGTTATTAGATGCCCAAATAATGAAACCATCCTTAATATATGACATCCAAGGTTCACAATATCTTATTCATATCTAATATAATCTAAATCCTTTATGATATTTCACAAATAGTTTAGGAATTTCCAAAGCATATCCCGCAGAAGTGTCAATCCAGTTGTGCAGCCAAGCCCATTATCTTGTACCAGATTACCATAAGTAGGCCCGGAACGAATTATCCTTGTTTTTACCCCTAGGTACATCTATTCTAGAACCACAACCACTTGTGGATTCCAAATGGGGATGTATTTATTAGAAACCAACCACTCTATCCATTACCAAAATTCGATGACATTATACTAATCATTAACTCATCTTTATAGTTATCATTATAGTCATCAGTAGAAATATCCTTATACCTAGGGATCTCGCAAAATTTTAATCATCCTAGTTTCCAAAGGATGACTAAACATTTCCTTTGATACCAACTATAATGATCTAGGCTATCCATACATGGATATTAAATCATTTAAATGAATATTTAGTATATTACAATAATATATTATCAAGGACCATGATAGTGTAGTATTTTTGGAATCTTAGAAATAAAATATTCAATCCCAGTGAAAGATATTCAACATATCCCATAAAGAACTCCACCTTTAGTAATTTTTCTTGAAACCAATCTTTGTAACCTAGATAAATGAAACATAAGAAAGGGGGGATCACATAATCTTAGAAAGGTTTAATAAAGAAAATGTGTGAGCATAACATGAACAAAATGGAAATGAACTTGAGAAAAAGATTTAAATATAATACCCTGAATATCAAAGATCATAATAAATATTAGAATTTCATAAGACATGAATCATATTAAAATAATGAATATAATCCATTAAATCCTATCATAGGAATAAAACATTGAATTTCATAAAACGCATAAGAATATAATATAGTGAACATGTATTAGTTGAAATAGCTTCACTCATTAGGTTAGGGACATGAGACAAGGCCCTCACATAATTTTTTTGAAATTCCTCAAGATCAATGCAAAACATTTTGAACATGTAATCAAGTTCACACATATATGACAAGGCATCACTACCCAGTCCATCTCGATATTATGTGTTTAATCCACATACCATCTTTTTAGTCATGGTTCACTCCTAGGTCCATCTCAGTATCATTATTTTACTCCACAAAGTATCTTAATAGTCATGGTTTAGTCCCATTATCTTATTAGTAGCATTATTTCACTCATTATTACATCTCGGTAGTCATGGTTCACTCCCCTGGCCATCTTAGTAGTATACATTCACTCTTCATACCATCTTGGTAGTCATGGTTCACTCCCATGGACATCTTAATATCATGAGTTCACTCCTTATAATGTATTGGTAGTCAAGGTTCACATCAAAGACCATCATAGTCCATCTCATGAGATATAAATCATTACCCTATGTATTAGAGGTAGATATCATCATCATCATGAAAACTTTTATTCAAATGTATGAAATGGGACACACAAGTAGTTGCTCTAGCAGTAGAGGAAAAGAAACTACGAGGGTCTAAAATGATGAATGTATTATAGATAGATATATTCCCTACCCATATCACAGTTAAATCATACAGACACGTTCCAAAAAATCATAACCAATCATATCTTAACCCATGCAATTAAATGGATATCATAAACTTGTAAACATATCATAACCTTTAGAAAATATATAGGTTTCATAATCATTTCATAAAAATCATAATCATGAATGAGAAATATATTTCATAAACATAAAATGAGTGATATGGAAATCTATTTCCTAAACATATAACCTGTGAAAGAGAAATGATTTTTATAAAGAACATGACATTAAGCATAAAACATTCGTATAAAGGATACGAATGGAACCATTAGAACATTTCCTAATAGGGCATGAGTAATATAAAATTTCATCTTAGATGGTAAATAATTTTGAAATATCTTTAAAAACAATTTTTTAGGATAATATATATTCTTCTCCAAAAAAGGATTTTTAAAACACATTACCATTTTGAAATAATTTTCTTAGAAAATATCTATAATTAATTTAAAGAAGACTTAAACTCAATAGAAATGATTTTTCTTTGAATGATAATAAAATAATCATTTACAAATATTAACAAACATTATTTTAAATTAGATAAATAACTCATGAAAACATTTTGAAAACTATTTCTTTGAAAATAATTAAAAAACTTATAAATAAAGCTTGAAAACGTTTTGAAATCCATTTTCTGTAAAAATTTATAAAAGGAGCCTGAAAAAGTTTTGAAAATAATTTTTTAGAAAATATTTTTAAAAATACACTTTATTAAAAAATAACCCTTTAATCATGTAATGGAAGATTCACAGAAATGATGGCAAGTAAATCTGTAAATGTCGTATGAGGTAAAATGAATATTCCATTTTTAGGGTAAATAGGTTAGAAATATGTCTTGATTGGACAACGTTAAAAGTATTATATTGAGAATTTTTGTAAGGGAAAAGGCTAAAAATTTATTTTAATGATCAAAGGAGATTAGAATGATATTCATCAGAACCCATTTTAGAAGACATTGTTTTTATGGAACACATATTTTTGACTGAATAGAGCATGAATTCAAGATTTAATAAAAACACTTTATTAACATTCATATATATCAAGGAGTAGATGAAGTGTTACCAATATATTAATAATACATTAATAACCATTTTAGTGGAAAAATCATTAATTTAATAGAGACTTGTGTAATAAAATTTCATTAAAGGAATCATAAACATAAACAATTTTGAAAAACGATGAGATTGCCGGACTAAACTCTTATAACTTGGTTACTTTGGATCATACCTTCCATGTAAAAAAATTAAATTAAGTTAACCTTAAAAAAGAATTATAGAATTTAAATTCCTAAAATAAAATGTAAAATGGATGTACAAACATATCTAATGAAAAATTTGTTTCATAACAAAACATGTGTCTCAAAGAAGGTAAATTGAGAAAAAATATTTTACCAATTTTGTATGGAAACATAAACCCCATTGAAGAACATTCATAAAATATATATGTGAATACCCAAAAATTTATTTATTTGTTAAATAGAAAACAATCATGGGTATTAAATATACTCCACAAAAGGATAGAGTGGCGAACATAGCATATATCTCATAAAAATAAAAATTTAGATGAAATCCCCTAACCTTGTGTCTTGACTATTGTCATACTCACTCAAACAACCTGTATACTAATTTTGTTATTATTAATCTTTTAAAAAACCATATTATTATATCTAATTACATATATGGTTTTATTTTGGCCTTAAATTACCTGCATGTTAATCATTACATATTAAGGTTTTAGTTAAGGGAATATTCCCTTTGTTTTTCATATGTGTCTTAATTTGTTCTATTGTTTGTCTTTATAGTTATTTAATGATTCCATAATGTTAAAAATTATATAAATATCATGTATTTAAATTAATTTTTTATTTTATAATTATTTTTAATATATACGTCTAAATATAAATACACTGCTCAAGGAGAGAGTAGGCCATTCGTACGCTTGTGCGCTATTTCGGTTTAATTGACATGCTGAGAGAATCTAAAAAGAATATATATATATATATATACATATATATAATTATTAAATTAGATTTATTATATCATATAATAATATATATTCATAGAAACCATCTATAACACAATCTATTTAGTGTTTGAATGAATCATATCGCTTTGAGGTTGTGGAAGTCCACAATTCCCCAAACAAAATTATCATGCTTATATAAGATGGAAAGCATAACATTATGTCATATATAAAAATTTAACAATAAAAATGACATTATAAATATAATATATATAATATATAAATATATTTCCCATCAAAATGGACACCATGATAGGTGGTTATGAAAAAATGAACAAATATCATCTCTTGAGACAGTATTTTGTCATGCAATGAAACAATATGTTTATTACTCATTATATAGAAGTATGTGTAAGTGTAATTAGAAAAATTACAATAAATACTTTCTATTTTACTTGGTATAATTTTTTTATTCAGTAATGGAAAAAAATAATGTGTAGGGGCTGGAGAAATAAAGTAAAAGAAATAATCTTGATAGAAGGAGTTACTTCTTAATATGGTGACTCCTTTTGGTTTGTACCCAAAGGTTACCTCAAATTTCCTTATTCCAAAGTGTATGATTCAAGGAGGAGTAGAGGTATTTTGGGACATTTAATGGGTAGGGATTTTTATAAACTAATAGATTCTAGAGGTGTGAAGAGGAGTGAGAGTCGGTGGCCATTTATAGGGGAGGAAATTGACTCACTTGGAATCTTCAGAAACAAGTTTCTTGTACCAATGTCATTACATAAGAATTGTCAAAAAAAAACAAACTAAAAAAATAATATAAGGTTTTTGGGAAACATATGGACAAAAATTGGTTTTTGAAACTTGGATAGGTCATTTGGGATATTAATATTATGGTTAGACTCAACTTGATCATGATTCAACCTTAATCTCTGTAATTAATTTTAACCAATTTTACTAATATTTTTGTTAAAACATTATGTAAAATTTGTTAGAATATAATTATTATAATTATTAAAATGGTGTATGTTAGTTTTTCTAAATTAAATTCACATTAATGGAAAAATTAAGATTAATGATAATCATGCGTACAGGACGAAATTACGGTTTTTTAGAGTAGGAAAATGTTCAGATGTTTGTAAAGTTGGTATATTAAATTTCAAAGTGAAATTATTTATAAGGAAATAAATTATATTAACAGATTTATAATTTAATTAATTTTATATTAAAAACATTTAACATATAATATGAAATTAATAATTATTTATACAAAAATCCAATTTTTAACTAGAACACATTATTTTTCACTATTCATAAAAAAATGCAGTTTCGTAGTAAATTCCAAAAAAATACCGCAGAAATATTTCAACATTTTGAATTTAAAAATGAAGTTTATTTTATCAAATAATATCTCTAAAATTGGATAAAATTAATTTAACTATTTTTTACATATGGACCTAAAAACTAGTACATTTGTGATTATAATTTTTTTTAGACATATAATGGATTTACTAAAAATTTTATTTCTGATTATCAACATGTTTTATTTATATAAATGTATTATATTAATTTTTTTGAAGTTGTTATTATTATTCATATTAATGTGTTTTAACCTCTAGTTTATAATTATATAATTTAGATAATTATAAAAAAAGATTTTTTGTAGAAACATTTGTGTTCCGTGTAATATACACAAAGTCAGTGTTGTAGGTAGTGAAAGACAAGTTGGTATTTCAAGTAGTGCAAGCCATGTTGGTATTGTGTGTAGCCCAAACCAAGTCTGTGTTGTGTGAAAGAAATATTTGACTTAGTGTTTATATATATATATAGAACTATTTATTGTGTCACATGAAATGAAAAATATTAAAAAGATATATTAATTCAAAAAATAATAATTAAAAAATCTCATGTTGCTACATGGATTGTTAAGACAATGTTAATTATGCTAGTTATTTAGGGACATCATGGAGGAATTCCTTATACTTTGTTTTCTCAGGGGGTGAAATTTTTTTGTTGTGGGGAGTTTGGGATGGCTTACAATATCACAGGTTGTGAAAATCATGTGAAATCAGAACCTTTTTGTTTCTAAAAGTGTTTAGGCTAAAATGGTAAATTATCCTATAATATGATCTATAATAATTTTTCCAACCACTTTTTGGGTCCTGGAATAAGGTGTTTACTCACAAATAGGATTTTCTTGATGATTGAATTTTTGATGAATATATAATATTTAGTTATTTTAAAATTATTTTATTTGGGAATTTTTTTTGTGTTATCATTTAAATACAAAATTAGGTTGATATCAAGTATATTTAGTGGAGTCCTAAATGGTGGGTTTTCTGAGGATATGCATAAACTCATGTTTGGTTCCAAGGATATGCTCATAAACATTTTCTTTTTGTTTTATTTTTCTTTTATATTTTTTTTCTTTCTTCCATTTTCTTTTCTCCTCTTTCCCCTACCCTCACATTAATGAACCCATGGGATATTTTTTCAAACTATGAAGATAAAGAGAATTAAATAAGATGTTGAGTGAAGAGTAGGTGCCACTCGGTGAGCTCATCTAGAGGTAGATCAATGGTCAGGAGGTGAATTATGCATATCTAGTGAGAAGATTAGGTAGGTTTCACATGGATGTAGGATAGTTTTTAAAATTTTTCTTTAATCCTATTTTATAAGCTGTTTCTATGTTTTAAATCCTTATATTGATTTTGGTGAACCCTTTAGGGTCAATCCTGGATAAATCAAGGATACAATAGTATTTAAAACTATTTTAGTGGTATTTTGTTCAGGAAAAACCATGTACACAACATGTGGTTTATAGAACAGACACCATGAGTTCTTCCTATTCAAGGAATATGAGTATTTAGAACTACAAACCATGTACCAGGGTAAACACTGAATATCAATGACACAATGTGTTTTGGGGCAACATGGTCATGCAGTGTACCCGATTAGACCCCGTGTGAGGTACATGACTAGTGGTTGTGTACTGTGACTGGCTAGACCCTTTGTAGGGGTACACAGATAGGTACATGGCTGAGAAAACCTTCTAGATTACACACAATATATGGGGTGCTACACATTGTGTAGTTTTACAGTACATAATGAGTGTGGTTGAGGTACATATATAGGTAGCAATGTTGGGTTACATTCCATGTAAATTGGTTGAGTTTCTATTGGAACGTGGAAAGGGATGTCCTTTGGCGGTACATGCCATGTACTCAAACTGAATGCTATGTAGTTTTTCTTACCTTGTATTGCTTTTCAAATTTTTCACCCAGGAGTTAGAAATAGACACAAAAGGATATCATTCTAATCATTGTTCAATGTAGAATATGGTTATGGTATCCTATTAGTATTTATATTCTATATAGATGGTCATTTGTATTGGGTGAGTGATTACAGGAGGATTTCATTTAGATTTAGTTTTAAAATACTTTAATAGGTTTGGTTCTGAGCTGTGAGGCTTAGGTGATGGTTATGATCTCATTATTTGGAATAGATGGCAGATTTCAGGTCGGTTTTATTTTAGGTGTTTTCAGAAAGATCCCAAAAGTCATAATCATGTTGTATCTTTGAGGAGATATTGGGTTGTCCCTCAATATTGTGAGTGGTTAGATGAGGTTATATAAGTTGGGTATTAGATCAAGTGTTTAAGGATTGGAGTTATTGGATCCATTGGGATGGGTTTATTTTACGAGATGGTAGTTACATCCTGATGCCATTGATTTGTTGAGATGATTATGAGAGACTCTTGAGGATTCCTTGGTGGAATGGATACAGGCTTAGTGATTAGTAGGTTCTATTTTTAGAAGTTGGTGATACCCATGGGAAATGGTTTGTATTTTACTGAGGATTCATTTTAAGATCCTAGTTTTTAGGTGATCACGAGGACCATTGATTTCTTTTGGAATCACTTTGAGTGTGTTTTTGATCATGGATTAGCTAGCGGCCACTGAGGGTCATTTGGTATCTTACTATAGTACGAATGTCCTATTATTTTGACGATATTAGGTAAACCCTCACTGGGTGTCCAACTCATGCTTTGTAATTTTGGATATTTAAGTACCATTGGAATGTTGTTTCCTAAGTTCTTTTGTATATAATTGGATTCTCATGTTTGATATTGATTTATCCTGTAACCTCACGGATTGTGGGATCCCTAACTTTTGGTTGGACTAAAGGAGGGTTATGGAGATCCAATGTGGTTTTTTGTTAGATAATGATGTCTAGGGAATCGTATGGATTCCCCATTATTTATTAGTTTAGGCTTGATCAATATTTCTAGTTCAACAATTTGGATGGTGGGCTCTAGAATTTGGTCATCCCATGTTTAGTAGGACATTTAATGTGATGTTTTAGGAAGTTTTTTTCTCAAGATCCTAGGTTGAGGAGACCCTTGTGATATCTTGTATCATGCATTGGTATTGTGTTTTAAATGGTTTTATCCAATATTGTATGCATGTGGTTATAAGGGTTTACAGAGATAATGGAATATTTAGATGATTATACCCCTTTAGTTGACTGTTATGCCTTATCTAGGGGTTTACTATACTAGACACGGTCATGCTGTTGGTACCCTAGATTCTATTTGGTATCAGTTTTATATATGGATCCCTAATGGTATGTGCATTTATTTGGGCAATTTGGATGAATTACCTAATATGGATAATCTTCCAATTGTTTCATGGACCATGATTTGTACTAGAGGAATTTTAGGATATGATATTATCCCAGCAATGCAGAGTTGAGATTTATCACCATTTCAAATCATGAAATTAGAGTATCAGCACTCAGTAGATTTAGTTTTCCATGTTTACAGGTATGGTTACACCCTAGGGTTCGAAATTCATCCCTTGGTGTTTAGATTTATTATAGATCATCTGTAGTTCTCAAAGACATTCTAGTTGTGATGTGGCTGGGTCATCCGTGTGTTGTTAATCCTATGGCATGGGCCAAAGTGGGGATCGATTTACCTCATTTTTATACTCAAACATGGGGTTAATTTATTTTTCATACTCCCTTAATTTTTTTTTAAATTTATGGAAATGGATATTAGTCTTCGTCTAAGCTGGGCATATCACAAGTTCATGGAGTAGTCAAGGACATAGACTGTAGGTTCACCATTATTGGTGTCCTATTGAGATTTATTTTTCACCCCCTTATTTTAATCCTTAGGGTATTTTCATACAATATTTATGATTTCATGTTGGAGTATATGTTTCATGATGTTTGGGGATAAGGCATAGTGTTTTTCAATTGAGTAGAGCCATTTTTGGGGAGTCTACGTATCGTGATGGTGTATCTTGAGAATCCAAGATAGTAGGTTTGTGATTTGTATTGATTTTTGAAATAATTACTGACGTATTTATTTTTAGTTTCTTTATTTTTTATTTTTGTTAATTTTAGTGGTAGACCAACTATTTGTTTCACATTCATTGAGTATTTATGTATTTATATTATAATTAATTTTGTATTATTGCAAGACATTTCTTCAATTAATCATTTTTTATGTGCTATGGATATTTCTACTATTATTTCAAATTGAATAGAGGGTATATTCTCACCACTCCACCTCTTAGTCCCACACCACTAGTAGTGATCCCCTTTCGTATAGGGAGTTGCACATGAGGGCCTGTGGAAAGACTACTAAAGTGACCTGTTAGGTCTACCTAGGCTATATTGTTTCATAAATAAAGAAATAATATAAATAGAAATACATATGAAAGAGCATAAACAATGTTGGTCCAAACAGATGATACAATAACTCAAATATGAAAAAACCCAAAACCAGCTCCCAAAACCTATGAGATTCCCAACGTCAACATTAATATATACCCCACATCTGATGGATCAAATAGGTGAATTAAAATAGAACAAACCTATATCTGAAGACTATATGTGAGAGATAATAAACCTAATAATTCCCACAAAACCAGAGAATCCATGCATTCCCACTCATATCACATCCTAAAAATTCTAATTTAGAAAAAAAACGAAAATTAAATATTTTTTATATGACTTTACAAAATAAAAAACAACACATAAATAGAGTCTCAAAAATCTTTTTCCATTTAGTTTCATTAAAAGGAAACAATAAATTGAAAGGAATTTCTCAATTGGATGAATCCCCTTTGGATGAGAACCACTATAAAGTACCCCCATAATTCCATTTCATTAACAACTCTTCTTGAAATACAAACTTATAAGTCAAATGATGTTTCAAATTTCCAATGGACTTTCCAAAAAAAATTCCTTAAAACCATGTTGTAATTTAACTATCTATGAAATCCTAAAACATCATTTTCAAAACTCACACACACTACAGTATAAAAAACCAATCAACCTTTCCATTTGAAGCACTAAAAAACTATTTTGTAGACCATATTTTGTAAATAATGAACACCTTTCCAAAATAATTAATAAAACAATTTTAATGAACCCGGGAATCACACAAACAGTTTCATTATTTAAAACCTTTAACAATCAATTTTCAAATATTTTAAATGTAACCATAGATAAATAAAGAAGAAATAAGAAAATGAAGCCCAAATATGTCAAGTTATAAAATAATAATAAATAAACAACAACAACATCAGTTCCAAGAAATAATCTAATAAATAGGGGATGTGGTTAACACATGAGATAAATAACTGAATGCTTCATTAATAGGATCATAGTGTCATGGATTTTCCTAATGGGATTTATCAAATAGGTACCATAATGACATTGAATAACCATGGGTTTTGTAACATCCCAGGTAAATAAAGAAATATGATATTTTCATATGTATGAATATTTTTAAATTAAATAATAATTTTACTTTAAAGGAGATTCTATATTCTATAGCGTACTCCATACACAACAACGGGTTTCTTTGAAATCTTACATTTCATACTAATAATATAATATTATTATTTTAAATGGTAGTTAACGCCTAACTGTTGTATTGGTGGGAATGAGTAGAACTAAATACAATATGATTATACATGTTTTTGAAATGTTTTTACATTTATCCAATATGATTTAGAGGCCTAAAATATGTAATGAATTCGATTTTAAGCATAAATACTCTAGTATTCAATAAAAGGTCAATTTTCTACATTTTGATGGAGAAACCTATTTAATCTAGTTTTGGTCACTTTTATATGTTTTATTTGGCCAAATAAAATTATTCTTTAGATTTCGGAAATCAAAATTTACTTTGGGTAATTTTTTTTATTTTTCTGATAAAATTCATTTTTTATGAAAAGTGAAAAATACTATATTTTAATTCAAAAGTTCCTTTTAATATAATTTATTTATAAAGTAAGATTATTTTTTTAATTGGTTTAAAAGTGTAATTAGATTATTTTTTTTACCATTTAATCAAATTTTGTTTATTGGAATAAATTTCAATTTGAAATTGGACATAAACAAGTGTCAATCTTTTGATAATTATTATTTCTCAAAAACACGCTATTTATTTTGACAACGTAAATTAATTTCTAAATTAATTAATGTAAATTATATGTTGTGAATTTTGTGAAATAGACATAATTTTTGAAATTGGAATATCAAATATATATTTGGCTGAATTTTTGGAATTTTTCTGAAAAACGTTAATTTTTTATGAATAGTGAAACCACAAAGTAGTAGTTAAAAAACTGACATTTTCATTTAAATGAAATTTCACTGCTTCTGTGAATTTAATTTAAAAAATAAAACATACATGGGTGTTATTATTAATAAAAATGTGGTTCAATAAGATGATTTTTTTTGTTGAATAGTAACTTTTGACTTATTTACCACGGTTAAAGGTAAATTGGTTAATTCAAGGTAAAAAGAATATTATAATAATAAAAAATTACCTTCAAACTTGTACTAAACTTATTGTATGAGTCATGGCTGACCATTGGCATCTTTGGGCCCATTTTGGGACCCCATGAAGCCACTTAAGAGTGACAATTACACTTTATTTTAATTAACTTAATGTAAAGACAAAAAATGAAATAATCAAATATCTTTTAGTAAATTAATTTTTGTATAGGGTTATATATATTATCTTTTCAACTATAAATATTCATTGGAAAACTAAATATATTTCCTAAATTTTTGGTTTTTTTTATAATTTTTAAAAATAAGATAAATTATATTATTTATGATACAATAGTGATGAATTATTCAACTCATTATTAAATGATTTAAATAAATAAGATTATAAATATTAAAATAACATCCAAAACCTACACAGTTCTTATTGGATGAATTTATTTCGACCATTAGTCATATTATATTCGTCTTTAATGAGTTTTTTACCTTTATAAACTGAATAGCAATATTTAATAAAATAATATTTTCAGAATTTCCTAAAGAGACCATCCCCCCTTACAAAAAGCCGTCACTTATAACTCATTACTCACAAATCTCAAGCCCATTGGCACTTCCAAACCCTGTCCAAATAATATCTCAAGATCCCTCTCTTCCACAAAAAATCCTTACCTTAGTCAGAAGTCATTTCAAGAAGTCATTTTGGTTCAAACCAAAGAGAGTTACCCAAATGAAAGGTAACAATTTCTCTTAACTTATTTTATTTTCTTTTACTTCTCCAATACCTAAACTATTTTTGTTATTTTATTTTATAACAAAACCAGTATACTAAATATACTAGGATGTTTTTATGAGAAGGATATGAGCTACACTTAAACACACCTCCATCTATTAGGTGAAGAACATACTGTTTCTGTGGATGGAAAACTAACGCCACATGAAACGATTATCTCCTACCGCCTCTGATGATGGTCTTTATGATGGAAATGTATTTATATATGATATAAATTATATTTATATTAATTCTATGCATCTGTATTTTTCATTTATAGAATAAATTTAGGGTCTCCATAGTGGGAAAATACGATAATCTCATTTGAGGAAGTGCGGACTACCGCCCCCTCAAAGTGATATGATTCGTTCATTCCTTTTGTGGAATATATAAAGGGTAGAGTTAATGAAATTATATATGATATAATACTTCAATTATAATATACTTATGTATCAATAAGTTTTCATTCAATTACAATATGAAATAGAAATAGAAGTAGCGTTCATGCGTACATACGACTTACCGTCTCCATGAATGGTGCTTTTCATTTCTTATATCCAAATGTTATGTAATATTATAAATACATGTATATAAAGGATATATTTTATATATATGATATCTATATCATGAATATCATTATATATATATTGAAATTTTTACCACATGAACAACTTCTAATTATAAGAAGTCCATTTTTGACTCAAGTACCAAATATCGACAATAAGACGATTATTAACATAAATGATTACATGATGTTTATAACATGGTAAAAAGTGATATAAAAAGAATAATAAACATGAAAAAGGTTCTTAAGAAATTATAAATTAATTTTAGTTTATTATTCAAGATATTAAAGAACATACGGGTCAAGTTAGACATGTGGTAAGGGACTTAATCTCAATCTCCATCATTGAGGAATATTTTATTTTAATACACATCTTTCTTTTATACACTGTATAAACACCTATGACTTTTCTTTTCATTCAAAGGGAATATTTTTCTTTGAATTTTATTTCTAAATGATAAAAATGAATGTTTCTTTTTATGTAAGCATTGAAAACAACCATTCCGCCACTATGAGTATTATTTGATCTTTGGCTTTCTTAACCAGCCGTAATGTTTTTAAAAAATAAAATAAATATCATATACTTTTTTATGTATTTTGGTATTGAAAATAGTGTTGATAAAGGATTTGTTTTGTCAATATATTTAACCGATATATTGTGATTTAAATGTGGAAATGTTTTCATTTCTTCATATTTGTTGTATGTTTTATGATTTTATAATGGTACTTTGACATTTCACGGGTGGTTATGTGGTAAACAAAATAACAGGTGGTACCATGATAAACCAGGGAGGGTGGCTACATTATAACCTATAATGAATTGGGTATGGATTTTGGTCGTATGACAATTCCATTTTGTGATATGTGTGGTAGTCGACGTTATGGTTATTCCATTTAAGTATGTTTATGTCCCAAGTAACCTTTATATGGTTTTTGTTCTTTATATGGGTATTAATGGATTATTTGGTTTCAAAATGGTAAAAAATGCTATTTTATTCAGTGAAGAGTATTTAATACTTCATAAAGGTGAAGTGTATTACTTATGATAATATATTCATGGTTTACCTATTGATTTGGAAAACTAACAATTTTCCATCTTTGTGTATCCTTTACTGAGATTTTTATGCTCATCCCAAGTTTTGAAAAGTTTTTCACAGGACCTAATTAGCCACTAAATGATGATAAAATTAATTGAAAATATATACAATATTAATTTGATTTATTATTCATAAACACAATTTTAGTGCATTTTACACTTTGATTATCATTTCACATTATGATTGTAATTCCTTCCTAAAATGCACAATTTTGTGGTACATTTTTTAACATCATTTAAAGTACCTAATGATTCATCTGATTTTAAGGAATGTAATTATTCATTTTTTATTTGATAATTTGGTAATTTGATCTAAACATAATTATATACATGTTTAATTCATGGATCAATGGAGAAATCGTGGATGATGATGGGTATATTTTGTGATGAAAGGAAATAATTTTGGAAATGTTAGATAACACAGTAGCCCACTAATGAGAATGTGGGGCCCATCATACAGGCCCAATGAAGCCCAAATTTAGTGGGATTCTACAATACATATATAGGAAAAAATAAGTCTTCATGATCCAGTTCTATGTCGACTTACGTGGTGGCTATTAAGGCGTCCCGATTTAGAGATTAAATTCTCGGCCAGATTCAGTGGCCCATAAACAAATCTTACCAATATAATTATATCTCGGAATCTAAAACTCCAAATTGGCCCACCTTGTACAGGAGGTTAGCAGACATCTGGGGATCCATTTTCTTATTCTATGGAATAGTCTAATTCGACCATTTAAGAGTCCATTCAGATGCATCTGTTCGGTGGATAAAAGCTAGCTGCCACCTCGGGTCAAGGGTGGAAAAATCAAATCTCCCTCCACTTTCCACCCACCTATGGCCTACCAAAATTAAATTAGAAGACATGGAATATTGGATTATCAACCCAAGACTTCATAAATTCCTATTTAAGGTAGTGTTGGTGCAGAAGTTGAGAATCTTTGAGCTTTGGTATCATATTAATGTTATGCTTCCAATTTGATGTTGTAATCGCATTCCATAAACCGTATGTTCATTGATTAACCTTAGTTTCTTAATAAAATTCATTCATTTACTCTTATTATTTTATTCTACATATCTCGTTGATTCCATTGGTTCAAGGTCTGAATTTATTCACACTATACTTTGTGATATTTATCACACAATGGTGGAGGGATCAAATTTTGTATTTTTACTTATTCAATTCCACCCTTGTAAGTCTACTTCCCGCTTCCGTTGAAGTCATGTCATCAATGGAGGGATAAATATTTCATGGTTTAATCCAAGGGAGTATAAAGGGGCTAGATTTTATGTTATTTTTCACTCTATTAATGTCCAATCACTTCTTTTAAATGATATTTTTATTTGATGATTTTAAAACCTCTTCATCCTTATTGATGTTAAGGTCACACATTTTAAGTGCTTATATGAAACATTACCTTGGAGTGCTCAAAACATTGATCCTTAAATTATATAGGTTATTACTAATTGGGTGTGTAGGAATTAAACCAGTAAGTGATGATTTTTTTTGATCTTCTTAAATGAACCCATCTCAAATATAAGAAATTGAAATCATTAAAAAAGGAATTCATCCAATCCACCCCAATAGATAACTTAGGATCAACTCATTACCTTAGTTAGAATTAACATAAATCTATTAGTGATCTTTTAAACCCATCTAAAATCAACCCTTGTTGGACACTTCATAGAAAAAATTAGTCTTTAGAATGTGTTTGTCAATAGGTTACTTCTTAGGTCTCTGAGGATTCGACAACCCAAGCTAGACTACAAGGACTATTTTACCTTCTTCGCCTGGGTAAATTTGAGCATGGATCAGGACCTAAAGATGAATAGTGTCATGGATGGGATCAAAGGAAAGTCATGCTGTCTAAAACACGGAACTGGACATGATTCTTTTTATCAAGTGTTTCTATTATATAAAAATAATGGAAACTGAGTAGAAGTGTAAACATTGAAATTTTTGAGATGTAATGTAATAGTTATGAACTAACACTCTAAAATTCTAAACCTGAAAAGATCCTCAATATGAATTATTCATTTAATTCATTATTATTCAAAGTTTTAAGGTTAGGTCCTTATAGTTGGTATCAGAGGTCATTTTAGGAAACTTTTTGAGTTTGAATAATGATAAATTAATATCCATAAATTATATTTAGTTTATGTTATGATTGAAGTGATATAGCATTTATAGATTACATTGTTGCTTCACCTATGAAATTTATGTGTTAAGAATGTTTTTTTCATATAGGAAACAGGTAAGCTATTATAGGAATGAATATAAGGGGAAATAGCCTTTCAGAATCAGTATCTGGATATGGTCATAATCAGAATTGAACATTTTGTTGGAGTGATAGATCAGTTTACTTAGGTTATAAATGGTGGTCGTGTTCATTGATGATATTTTGGTTTATTCTAAAAGTAAAAAGGAGCATGAAATTCATTTAAGGGTTTCCTTGAAAACCATAAAAGAAAAAAACTTTATTGGAAATTCATCAAGTGTGGGTTTTGGTTACAAACTATATCTTTCCTTGGTAAAATTGTTTCAAAAAAATGGCATAACTGTTGATCCTACATAAACAAAAGTTGTTGAAGAATTGCCAAGACAAATGAATATAACCAAGATCCATAGTTTTCTTGGTTTGTCATGTTTTTACCAGAGGTTTGTTAAAAAATTTCAGGTAATCTAGCCCATTAAATAAGTTAACTCGAAAAGGTGTTAAGTTCATTTGGACAAAATAATGTGATGATTTTTTTCAGGAATTGATAAGAAGATTGGTGAATGCTCTTGTTTTGGAAATGCCTTCCAGAAATGGTGAGTTTGTTATCTATAGTGATGTTTCATTTAATGGACTTGGTTGTGTCCTTATGCATAATTATCAGTTAATTGCTTATTCTTCATGTTAGTTGAAACCTTATGAGTTAAATTACCCTACACTTGATTTGGAATTAGCTGCTATTGTTTTTTCATTAAAAATTTGGAGGCATCATTTGTATAAAGTAAAATGTGTAATATATACTGACCACAAAAGTTTAAAGTTTATATTAACACAGAATTAATTGAACCTGAGACTGAGGAGATGGGAAGAATTAATCAAGGATAATGATTTCACAATCCTTTACAATCTGTGAAAAGCAAATAAAGTCGCTGATGGTTTGAGTCGGAAAAGTAATGATACATTAACCATATTATTTTTGGAATGATATCCTCTGGTTTTTTATGTGACGAAATTTGGCATAAAAGTTGTTGGTGAAGGAAATTATTCTGTTTTGTTTTAGGTGTCAGTGAAATCATCTCTATCAGACAGAATTAAGCAAGCGTAGAAGGAAGATTGTGAGTTACAGAAAAAGGTAGAGTTGGTTCAGAAGGGTCAGTTACCTGATTTTAATGTTGATTATGAATGTGTTTTGAGGTTTGGGAAAAGATTATGTGTGCCGTGTGATTCATAGTTAAAGAATGAGTTGTTATGTGAAGCTCATAGTTCCCTGTTTTCAGTTCATCCTGGAAGTACTAAGATGTAGATAGATCTTTGAAAGTATTACTGGTGGTACAGAATGAAAAGAGATATTGATGATTTTACTGTGATGTTCTTGACTTGTCAACCGGTTCAAGTAGAGTGCCAATTACCAAAAGGGATGCTTCAGTCATTACCAGTGCCAAAGTGGAAATGGGAAAATATATCCATGGACATTGTTGTGTGATTACCAAAGATATCTTGAGGTAACAATGCAAACTGGGTTATTGTTGATCGATTGAAAAAAGCTGCTCATTTCTATCCTATTCAAGATACTTTGTCTCAAGATCATATTTCTGAGTTGTATGTTAAAGAGATTGGCAGGTTTTACAGTGTTACCCTTTCTATTGTATCTGATCATGATCCCAGGTTTACTTATAAATTTTGGAAAGGCCTTCAAGAGTCATTGGGTACTGAATTAAATAATAGTACATGTTTTCATCTGCTATCATATGGGCAGTCAGAACAAACAATTTATACCCTGTAGGATATGTTACGTGCTTTTTCCCTAGATTACTAAAGATGTTGGGACCAACATATTTCTTTTGTTGAATTTTATTATAATAAAAAATTTCATTCCAGCATATAGATGGCTCTGTTTGAGGAATTATATGGAAAGAGTTGTCAAGCTACAACTTTTTGGGATGAAGTAAGTGAAAGGAAGCATATGGGACTAGAATCAGTAGAAGAGATGGTAGAGAAAGTTCAGTTGATTCAGAAGCACATGAGAATATATCAGAGTAGGGAGAAAAAATATGCAGATAACTTGATGAAGGTTCTCTCTTTGGCGGTAGGTGATCATTTCTTTCTCAAAGATTCTCCATGGAAAAGTGTGATGTGATTTGGTAAGAAGGGAAAGTTGAGTATGAGGTTCATTGGACCTTATGAAATCTTAGAGGAAATTGGATCAGTTCCGTACATAGTAGCTTTACCTCAATGTTTATCCCAGGTACACAATATTTTTCATGTTTCGATGTTGAGAAAGTATATTCCAGATCTATCTCAAGATTTGAGCCCATAGATAGTTCAATTGGAAGATAATCTCTCTTATGAAGAAAAAAAACTCAAGATTCTTGACCATAGAGAGAAAGTGTTGTGGAATAAGTTAATTCACAAGGTAAAGGTTTTCTATAAAACCCATATGGTTAATGAGGTAACGTAGGAATCTCAAAATGCTATGATGGATAAATACCCCCATTTATTTGATAAGTGAATAAAAATTGTGAGGATGCAATTTCCAAAATGGGGGAAGGATGTAACATCCCTGGTAAATAAAGAAATATGATATTTTCAAATTTATTAAAATTTTTGAATTAAATATTAATTTTAGTTTAAAGGGGATGCTATGTTCGATAGTGTACTCGATACACAAAATGGGTTTCTTTGAAATCTTACGTTGCACACTAATTATATAATATTATTATTTTAAATGGTAGTTAACTCCTAACCATTATATTAGCAGGAATTAATATAACTAACTAAAATTTGATTATACATGTTTGTTAAATGTTTTTACATTTATCCAATAAAAGTTAGAGGTTTAAGATAAGTAAAGAATTTGATTTTAAGCATAAATATTCTAATATTCAATAAAAGGTCGATTTACCACCTTTTAATGACAGACCCTATTTAAATCTAGTTTTGGTCACTTTTAAATGTTTTTTTTGACACAATCAAAATTCTTTTTTTGATTCGGGATATCAAAATTTACTTGGGTAATTTTTTTGATTTTTTTTGATAAAATTCATTTTTTATAAATAGAAAAAAATACTGTATTTTAATTCTAAAGTGCCTTTTAATATAATTTATTTATATGTTTAGATTATCTTTTTTATTGGTTTAAAGTGAAATTAGATAATATTTTTACCAATTAATCTAATATTTTCATTGTAATTAATTTCACATTGATATTGGACATAAACAAGTGTCAATCTTTTGACAGTTATTGTTTCGTAATAACACGGTATTTGTTTTGACAACAGGAATTAATTTTAAATTAATTAATGAAACTTCTTTGTTGTAAATTTTTTAAAATAGATATAATTTTGGAATTCAGAATATCAAATATATCTTAGGCTGAATTTTTTCTATTTTTCTGAAAAACATCTATTTTCGATGAATAGTGAAACCACTTAGTAGTAGTTAAAAAACCGAATTTTTCATTTAAATGAAATTTTACAGCTTCTGTGAATTGAATTTCAAAAATCCAAAATACATGGTTGTTATTAGTCTATTAAATATGGTTCAATAAGTTTAAGATAACATTTTATGAATAGTATCTTTTGACTTTTATTTACCGCTGTTAAAGGAAAATAAGGTAATTCAAGGTAAAAAGAATATTATAATATTAAAAAATTACCTTAAAACTTTTCATAACCTTATTTGATGAGTCATGGCTGACCATGGACATACTTGTGTTTTTTTGGGACCCCATGGATCCACTTAAGAGTGATAATGACACTTTATTTTAATTAACAGAAAATAAAGACAAAAATGACATAAACAAATATCTTTTTGTAAATTAATTTTTACATAGGTTTATATAAGTTATCTTTTCTACTATAAATATTCATTGGAAAGATAAAACGATTTCCTACATCATGGTTGTTGTTTTATAATTTTTGGACATCAAATAAATTAAATTATTTATGACACAATAATGATGTAGTATTTACCTCATTAATAAATGATTTAAATTAATAAGTGTATAAATATTAAAATGACATCAAAAACCAGTCCAATTCTTATTGGATGAATTTATTTTGACCCTGAGTCATATTATATTAATCTTTAATGAGTTTTAGATATTTAGAAACCAAATATATTTATATAATAAAATATTAGTTTCACACTTTCCTAAAGATCCCCTTTCCAATTATTAAATGCCTTCACTTATAACTCATTCCTCACACCTCTCAAGCCCCATGGATCTTCCAAATCCTACCTAGAAAATCTCTTATGGTCCCTTTCTTCCATATAGATGCCATACCTTGGGAATATGACACTTCAAGAAGTCCTTCTGGTTCAAACCAAAGGGATTTACCCGAATTAAAGGTAATAGTTTTTCTTAACTTATTTTCTTTTATTTTACATCACCAACCCCTAAACAATTTTTATTCCTTTTTTTAAAACAAAAATTATATGCTCAATATAATAGGATGTTTTTATGTGAAGTATACAAACTAAAATTACACACACCTCCATCTAATGGGTGAATAACATGCTTTTTCTATGGATGGAAAACTAACGCCTCACGAAATGATGATTGTTCGATTATCTCTTACTGCCTCTCTTGGTGGAAATTATGATGGAAATATAATTATATATTATATATATTATATTTATATTGTTCATATGATTCTGTATTTTTCATTTATATAATACCATTATAGTTTCAATAGTGGGTAAGTGAGACAATCTCATTTGAGGAAGTGCGGACTACCGCCCCTCGAAGTGATATGACTCATTAATGCAATATATGGATCATATAAAGGGAAGAGTTAATGAAATTATAATATACTTATGTATCTTATGTTTCCATTCCATTACAACATCAAATATAAATGGATGTATTGTTCATGCATACGTACAGCTTACCGTCTCCATGAACGGTGCATTTCATTTCTTATCTCCAAATGTTATGTACTATTATTTATACATGTATATAATGGATATATATTATATATCTGATATATAAATCAGGAATATCATTATTGATATAATTAACTTTTGACCACATGAATGACTTGTAATTATACGAAGTCCATTTTTTGCTCAAGTACCAAATATCGACAATATGTCCATTATTAACATAAAGGATTAAATGATGTTTATAACATTGTAAAAATTGATATAAAAGGAATAATAAACTTGAAAAATGTTCTTAAGAAATTAGATATTAACTTTAGTTTATTATTTAGGATATTAATGAATTAAAGGGTCATGTCGGACATGAGGTAAGGGACTTCGTCTCAATCTCCTTTCATTGAGTCATATTTTTTTTTTAAACATGTCTTTCTTTTATACGTTGTATAGATACCTTTGAATTTACATTCCATTCAATGGGAATCATTTTCTATGAAGAGTTTTACAAAACGAAAAAAAATATTGTTTCTTTTAACATAAGCAGTGACAACAACCTTTCCGCCACTACAAGTATTATTTGATCATTCACTTCCTTAAGAAGACGTAATGTTTTTTAAAAGGAAAATAAATATCACATAATTTTTTTATGTATTTTGGTATTGAAAATGGTTTGGATAAAGGATTTGTTTTTGTTAATATATTTAACTAATATATTTTTATTGAATTATTGAAATGTTTTCATTCCATTATATTTGTTGTATGTGTTATGATTTTATAATGGTACATGAAAATTTGAAGGGTGGTTACATGATAAAAAAAATGATGGGTGCTTCCGTGATAGACCAGGATGGGTGGTTACGTTATAACCTTTATTTCATTAGGTATGGAAGTTGGCCGTATGGATATTCTATTTAATGATATGTGTGGAATTTGACTTTATGGTTATTCCATTTAAGTATGTTTATGTATGCAGTTACCTTTATATGTTATGTGTTATTTATATGAGTTTTATTGAAATATTTTGTTTACAAAAGGGTAAGAAATGATCTTTTATTCAATGAAGAGTATTTACTACATGATAAAGGTGAAATTTACTACTTATGATAAAGTATTCATGGTTTACTTGTTGTTTTGAAAAAATAACAGTTTTCCTTCTTTGTGTATCCTTTACTGAGATTTTTATACTCATCCCAAGTTTTGAATTGTTTTTCACAGGACCTAAAGATGAATATGTTCATTAATGGGATCAAGGGAAAGTATTGCTGTCTAAAATATAGAACTAGACATGACTCTTTTTTTGTGAGTTTTTATTTTATGAAAATAATGGAAACTGAGTTCAAGTGTCTACATTGAAATTTTTGAAATGTACTGTAATCGTGATAGCCTAACACTCTAAAACTATGAACCTAAAAATATCCTCAATGTGAATTATTCATTTAATTCAAGACTATGTAATGTTTTAAGGCTGGGTCCTTATAGGTTTCTTATAGTAACAAAGGTGGATAAAAATTTCGGAAACTCAATTATCCCTTAAAGGAACTATCAATCCCTAACGAGGTTCAATTAGTCCCCACCACCAATTAGCTCACTATGTCTATATGGAAGAATGGATAATTTTGGGCTCACTCTATCCCAGGGAGACGTTCTTTAAAGAATATCAACATCATTTAAGGAATAATCCTCCTTAGAAACCTAGTCCATCCTAAAGGCCTACCATTAATTTTCAAAGAAGGTGGTCGTAATCAATCATCACATAGATCAAATATAAAACATTTTAAATCACACACACCTTAAATCCCACAACCTCATGCTAAAGCAAACCAGTTTACCTCATAACTCAAGAAATATAATTGAGTACATAAATAATACGCATTTCCTAATGGGATTAAAAGAAGACATATGAATATACGTTTAACAATGGGATTTTAATATCTTGACACTTACATTAAGTAATGATCCGTGTTTTATTTTTTATTTTCATGTTTCCCTATATATATCTAGATATTATCATTGATTCATTGTTTATTTATTATTGTTTGAGCCTTTTAAGGGATTAGAAGTTTGTTTTATTTATATTTTGAGGTGTTGTGAGGTGTATGGGTTTACGAGGAAGGGAGAGGACTTGGGACTATATCCACAAATGCTATAGGTGGTTTATCAGTTAGCTATTGATGGAAAATAACCATCAATTATAGCGATATAAGATGGTTATTCCTATAATAATCACACCACCTAGACCATGGGATAACCAGTGGTGCATGAATTCTTCCATGAACCATTTGTTGGATGGTGGGTTATCTAGAGATATTGGAATTATTATTGGTTCCATCATCTAGCTAATTGGATCCCTTAGCTAGTCAGTACCACCATTCTAGTAAAAGAAACCAATTTTAGTTTCACAATTCCACAACCAAAAAACTGTATTTTAATTCTTCTTTCAACCCCTCATACCTAATTCAATCTTATTGACTTAGAGACACCCTTGGGGATATTTTAGATATTAAAAAATTGTTTTTTTCATGGTTTTATTTGTCATTTTAATCATTAGATCTTATCTGTTAACTATAAAATTTTTATTATGAATATCCTACCCTCACCTCTCTCCTCCACTAATATTGGAAGATCCTTGTGTAATCAATAAATATAGATCTTAATTTATGATCTGTTGTTTATGGATACACAATTATTTGATTTTAGACTTTAAAATATCTATTTTGTATCTTTTTTTGGGTGTTTTATAGTACATTGATTGAGGAAGATTTTTTATATGGATATTATTATCAATTGAATCCTTTTATGGTTGTTTATTTTCAATTGTATATCTAAATAATTCATAAATCCTGAATTGACATTCTTGGTTAATATTTTCTAATTGTAACAGTGTGTGTGCATACCATCATATGTATAGATTTTAAAATCACATTTTTATTTCCAAAAAATGGATTTGAAAGGCATGAATGAATTGATTAAAGAATTTGTTGACGAATCCTTGAGAAAATATGACATGAAATAATTTATGGTTTATGATGGAATGAGTTGTTTTGAAAGGAATATGTTTCGATAAAAAACATTTGATGATTCTTTTTAAATGAAATTATATGCATTGAAACATGATCTTATGTCATTTTGAAATTATTCGATACTGACTAAATTGATTGATATCCACTTCTTTGATTAACTTAAATGAAGTTCATGGGACTTTGGGTAGTTATGTGGGTGTCTTTAGATAAAAATTCATGAAATGTATTATCTCCACTTTGTAAAGTACTGAAACTGAAAAATATTATTAAAATAATTTAGTTTAGGGGATATATTCTTTGGGAAGGATCCCTATACCCACAAGACCTATAATCTAGGGGAGTGTGCACACCAAGAGCCATATTTAATTAATAATTAGTGGAACCTTAATCCTTTAACTAAATAAAACCTTAATACTTAACCATGGATCAATGATTGAAAATGATTGATATGTTCTAGTGTTTATGAAATGATTTAATTAGGTTTATTTTGAAAAAAATCATATTCATTATTATTTTGTTTGAAATTAAATTATGTGTCTATTTCATATTGTTCTATGTTAATTGTTTTAAAAAAAGATTTATTATGAATTGTGAATTATTTTTATGAATGTTTTTATTTAAAATTGTGAATATTTTTTTTACTCGATGTGGATTTGTTTTAGAATACTTAACATAGTGCAACTTTCATTCTGTTTTGACACCCATATTTTTCTATTAGGATTTTGTATACTTCATTATTTTAGGTTGTGGAAAAGGGAAATAACGACCCAAATTATATAGGTTTTCTTGGATATATGGTCTATTGAGTTTTCAATGAATTATGGAGTGTGAAATCAAATTTCTATAGGAATATATCGTGATGATGTCTTCGATGGTTTAAGTAATAACTCGATTTGATATACCACTTTTAAGAACATGTATTTTCTTAATTGTTACACTATTCTCTTGATGGGTGTTTGGTATACCGATAATTTTTTTTATTTATTACACAACATTTTCAAGTAGGTATTTTCTTGTGAAAAATAATTCCCTCTTGACTACTTCTAGATTCCTATGAATTAGTCTCCATCCCATGGGGAATGATAATTACCTTCAGGCAATGTGTTAATAGACTCAGATACCAATCAAGGAGGTTATATGTGATGGTTTGTGAAAATTGTTATTAGAGTATGCTGGGTATCTTCTAAAATGATTGTATAATGTTTTGATGTTTTTTAAGAAATGATATTGGACATTAAGAATTTAAGTGGTATTTTACATGCATGTACTATGACATTTCTCATCATAACTAGCTATTTGTTACCATGGGACGATAGGAAATGCATTTTATGAGGTGTGTTTTGATTTTTTTATAGAAATAACACAAGAATTGATAATAGTTTTTTCTCCAAAGTGGAATTATGATTAATATAATTGTTATTCCTATGTCTCTTGACTGTTATTTCTTTATTATCTGTTGATGTTATATAATAAAATTACCTTTCATAGGATAAAAAGTTTTTAACCTGTAAGGATGATATTAAATATCATTCCTAAGAGTTTCTTCAATAGAAACATCTATATTTACATGGTAAAAATGATTCTTGAGAGGTTGATGATTGGTTGAAAAATATTGTGTAACTCTTGGAGTTGTTGGATATTTTTTATTCCAAAAAACTAAAACATGACCTCATCAAGCATGAGAGGCCTTAAAGATGATGTTGGGATGTGATATTTCTAGATATCTATCCTTTGGTAAATTTTTCCAAATATCACATCATATAATGATATTTTAGATAGTTATACGATGGATGGAATTGACTTAGATATTATGTTTGGTTTTAGTAGAGTTCCTCTATCTCATTGTTAAAATTGTTACTGGTTAATTTAAATGAAATATAAACAGGAATGAATCATAGGGTGGAAACTATTATGGTATTCTATGAAGGTATACATTCTAAAAATAATCTAAGATATATTTCAATGGACCATTTACTTGTTTCTAATATAGAAATCCTAAGCAATGAAATCATACGGGGAATGAGGAATCTAAGATCTATATCTCTTGAGGTTGTTCCAGATATTTGGAGAGATTTATCTATGATTTTACCACTCTTCATAGTGGTACATTTTATTCAATTCCATGTAAATTTTTGGTGAATTCAGATTCCTTAAGATTAGTGGGTACCAACTATAGTCATTATAAATGAAGGTACTTCACATAATGGAAGATTATTTGTTGTGAGATTATGTGGGTCTTGTGAATGTAAGATTTATCATTACTATTTATTCTTATTTAATGGATGATTTATTTGATACTGGTTCCTTTCATTCCTTTATATAGACCCACCCCATGAACATTTTGAGTAATCTAATGTAGCTCGTGCCTTATGAGGTTAATATTTCTACACCTCTTGTGGAAAATAGAGTGAAACATCTCTGATCCCCCTCGTATGATTTTTTATTTATCAAAAATCAATATCATTTGGATATGTTTTCTTCCTGATATAAATCCCTTATAAATAATTTTTATTATGGATGGATTCATTACCCATAAATCCCAAATTTATTGTTATATTTGATGGGTCACATTTATTTCCACTAAGGGGGTGTGATGTAATTTTTTAGGGGAATGGGACCCATGGTCTATCTAATTCGAACTCACTCATCAAAATATTGGTGTGGTGATATCTTTGTATAATTTTATAATAGATTATGATTTTATATATAGTAATATTCATCAATTATCTGTTATTTATTTTGATTATTCTTTATCATAAATTTCAGTTTTTTCCAATGAGGAGGGATATAAAACAATATTTAGATTTAGTAGCATCTACATAGCCCATATCCATCCACTATTACCCTATTTTAGTAGTATAACAAAAGGATATAAATCACATGTTTGATGAATTTATAATCAATGTCTTTATTTAACCTAGTGTTCCGCCTTTGGAATCACTTTGGGTGTTTTTCCATGAAGTTCGATGGAACCATTCGCTTGTGTATTGATTACTAAATGATAAATCATGTTACGATAAAAAAAATATATGTTGTCCCATATTGATGATTTTTATAACAATATGAAAGGGGTATTTTGGTTCTCAAATATTTATCATCGTTTTAGTTAACAAAATCTCCGGATTAAGGACACTGGCATCCTAATGACCATTATCTGGAGAAGGAATGACCATTATGTGTATCGTGTTATGACATTTTTATAACCAATGATCCAACTATGTTTACAGAACTAATGAACATGATTTTCCATCACTACCTCAATTATTCCATTGTAGTATTTTTGTATTACATATTGTTTTACAGTAAAATCTACAATGATCTTATGTGTCACTTGGTTGCAGGTTGGGATATTTTGAGGAATCACTAAATTTTTACAAAGAAGTCAAAATGAAAATTCTGGATTTAGAAAGTGAATTTCTAGGGGTATTGGGCCCTGGTACATGGATTAATAATATCCATCAGATAGTGAAAGTTGTTATGTCATATTAGGAACCATGTAATGTGTTTGAAATTTTGATATTGTAGGGTTTAGTGGGGTTTTACCCACTTTTTGAAAACAATTTATCAATGTTTCATTCTCCATTGACCACTATCACCTGTATGGGTGAGAAGTTCATATAAGATGTGATGTTTTTGGAATATATTGAATATTTTAAGCACCTTTTACATCAGATATGGTCTTTACCTTTATGGAAAGTAGGTAGGTCTTTTATGATCTGTTAGGTTCAGGTTTTGGGAACGTTCTCATATAGGGTGATCATGTAGTTCCATACGGTACTCGATATCTTCTTAAAATTGTTTTGAAATAACCTATAGAATATCTCAAACTCATTTCTCTGATGAATTATTTTAATAGTGGCAGTAATTATATATTTATAGGAAGGTTTTCCATTTACTACAGTAAAATAATAATTTCTTTTATCTTCTTACTAAAATATTTGAATCTGCATAGGTGTATGTGACCAAGGTTATTTTCTCTCGTGTTTTTTGACATCTTCATTTATTGAGATGATTATTCTTGGATTGCTGTCTTGATTTACATTTATGATATATTTGGGATTCATTATTAGATTGGTATATAATTAGTGAATGTTTTATATCATCATAGGTTATCTATTGGGGTCGATATCAGTATATCATTCAGTTACCTATAAAGAAGGTTGTGATGGGGAATTATAATCATTCCCAATGAGAGGATCACCCAAAAAATATATATATTTTGATATGACGTGATGATTCTAGTGACCATTTATGAAATTAGATATTTCTAATTTTGTTTCTAATTTTTATACATTCAAATAGGGTATGGTTAATCATTAGAAGACTTTAGGTCTTCTTTAACCCCATCAAGTTCTGACTTGGGAGTGGGAAGAGATATAGATTGAATTTATGGTTGGGTTACCATATACTAATGTTGGAAATAATGTAACTTGTGTGGTGATTTACCAATTTACCAAATCAACTCACATTTTCCACCATTCACAATAAAACCAAATTTTATGACTTTGAAAAATATGTATTCAGAAGATATCGTTAGATTACATGGCATTATATCTACCATTTTATCCAATACATATCCTCAATTCACATATATGTTCTATAGAGTCATCAATGAGGCTATCAAATCCCCATTCTAGTTGAGTAAAATATACTATCCTCATACATATGGTCCTATGGAATGATCTATACATATTTTTGATGATATGCTTCATTATTTGGTACTTGAATTAATAGGATCCTTGGATTTATATTTGGGGATACGTTAATTTTCCTATCACTATTACCAATTTTAGTCCATTAATATTAAACCCTTTAAATCCATGAATAGATGGTCATATAAAAATATAATCTGTTGTTCCGAGAATGGTGTTCTTCCCTTGTGTGACCTAGTTTGGTCTAATTGATTATATTGAATATTTAAGTGATTTGAAATAGGATTGTGATTACTCAAATATGATATAAATATTTTTTTGATCATCATCGAAATCTTATGAGGTTAGAGTTGGAGATCATGTGTTTTGGAGATTCTCACCTTGGATGGGTCATAAGAGGATTGGAAGATAAGGTATGTTGGATCAGAGTCATATGGGGCAGTTTTATATTTTTTATTGGAATTTGTACGTTTCTCACCCTTTTTTATGTAAACTCTATGGATATCTTTTCATGATGTGTTTTAGGTATCATATATTAGAAAATATCTTTCACATCTGGCAGATGTATTGAATTTATAGGACATTGATATAGAACATTATATGTATTTGATAAATCATCTGGTTTAGATTGTTGTTTATTAGATGAAGGTTCTTCATAGGAATTATACATAATAGGTCTTGGTTCTTTAGAATCATTTTAATAATTCTCCTGATATATGGGAACAAGAGGTATTGATAAGAGAATCACAACCTCTTTGGTATGTGGACCAATCGTCTTGATAAGCTTTCTGGGGGAAGAAATAATTTATGGTGGGGAGAAATATAACATTCTTACACCAACAACTAGGTATCATCCTTGATTTATTTTTTTCCTCTATTTTTTTCTAATTTATATCATGTTATAAAAATTTATTATCATCTAATTATTAATTTTTAGCCTTTTGAGGGGTTTAGAACGTGTCTTGTTATTGGTTTGAGTTTCTAGTAGGTTTCTGGGTTGTTTAGTAAGGGATTATACTAGGGACTATAGACCAAAAGGTTGTGTGAGGTCCACTGGAACGTAGGTGAGGGCTATTGACCTAATAGTGGAAGAATGGATGTGGGGGATTCCAGTAGGAATTCTGCCTTATAACTGGTGGAAGTCACTAGATCCTGGTGGGTTGACTAGTGTTAGAAGAATTCATCTCGGAAATACTAGCCAGATGATGGGTCCAAAGCCTACATTAATTGTGCCTAATTCTACTAAATATCAAGTGGGAGACAGCCAAAAGCCAGTGCTGCCATTAGAGGTGGGGAAACCACATAATTTATAATAAATCATCCAGCCAAAAACTAATATAAATTTAAAGATATTCTCCAACAAAAATATTTCAACCATTTGAACTTGGAGACTCTATTAGGGTGGTTTTGGTTCTTCCAAACATATTTTCTCATTTATAAAAGTTTTATTTAATGCATTAGATATCATCCAGTAAGTGTAATATCAATTTTTTTATGAATTATCCTTCTATTTTCTATCTCCTCCTTCAATATTGGTAGATTATTGTATAATTTATGTATCTAAATATTGATTTGAAAATTTCCATTCTAGTATTCCCACATAGTTGATTCTAAGCTTCTGACTCTTTCATGTGGATCTTATGATGGGTTTTCAATAGTACCATGATCGATGATGGTGGGTTTGTAAACAGATTCAGATTAATTAAATCCATTTAGTCATTTTTTAATTTGATTTTCAAATGATTTCAAATTCGTGATTTGGGTTTCATGATGAATTGATTCTCAAAGTAATGGTGTGTAGGTGTGTGTTTAACTTCATGGGTTTAAATTTTAAACCAATGTATTAATTTCAAAAAAATATCCTTAAAAGTAATTAATGATTTGATTATATATGTTGATGATGATTCCTTGAGAAAATATGGATTTTAATGATTTATGTTTTGAAATGATATGAGTTGTTTTGAAAGGCCTCGTGTTTTGGTGAAAATAATTTGACAGTGGTTTTGAAATGAAATATATTGTTTTGAAACATATATTTTTGGCTATATGAAATTATTTGAGATAGACAGAGTCGATTGATAACCCCTTTTATTGTTTCTAGACTTTATTTAAATGAGATCCTGTTTAGTTTGGTTGGTGTCCAAGGATATACATGCTAAGAATGTATTAGATCAACCGAGAAGAGTGTTGTTGATGAAAATAATGAATGAAAATATTTATAAAATGGGATGAATTCATTTTGATGGATCTGAAATACACCTAGGACTGTTATATAGGGTAGCATGCACACCTATATCCATAATTCATTGAGAATGTGTTGACCCATGAGCCTTGAACTAACCAACAATTATAATATTAACAAAGGGGGTATGATTTAAAATTGTTTATACAAGCTAGTGTTTATAAAATGATTTATTCATTTTTAATTTTATAGAAGTTTTTATTCATGTCCATATTGATAAAAACACACATTTTTAACTATTTTATAGACAACTATGAAAATTATTTGAAATGTATTATTTTTGTTGAACTTTTAAAATAATTAATTGAAAATACCCCAATGCTTAAATCACAGAACATGTGGTTAATTTATTACATTGGCATTAGATACATGGAATTTCATTCTGAAGGAATGAACAACTTATTTGTCTTAGGAAACTATATTCTAACGTTAATTTCACATACATTGGAAAATATAAAATTCAAATTGTTTTTTATTTCATAAATATTTCTACTGGAATAACCCTATGAAACATTCATAATACACATCTTGGAATTCTAGATGAAGAAACATATGAAATTTGAGAGGATAAATTCTATATGAGGGTATGTGTATAATTTAAAATATCTTCAAAACATAAGAGATAATAAATTTGGATAGGTAAATAATTGAAACATAATCCATTTGATCAATAAGATGAACGAGAAGTACAATATGGCATGAATAAATGAATACCAAATAATTCCATATAAAGTAGAACATGATCTTGAAACATAACATTAGATATTCTAAATAATAGAATAATCACAATTAAGTTCAATATATAACTTCATAATGATGGAATGATAAATTCATGACATCATATCCATTCCATCAATGCCTTATGAGAAAACATCTTACAAAAATTGATAAGGCTTCGACTAAAAACTTGAGATAGTTTGTCTCATGAGACCAACCGGTGCATCTAGGGTTTAAAATGGGTCCCAACCATCACAGAGTAAGTACAATTCCTTACTCATATGAAAGGATTGAAACAATATAAATATAAACATTCATATTGAAACACTAACATATGAGATGTTAATAATTACCCCAATTAACAAACGTAATCATAAATCATTCAAAGTAATATGTAGAATTGTATCTTAATAGTATATCCATGAAACATTGATTATAAAAAATATATATAAATAATAAGGATAAAATCATTACAATATATCCCAAATGGATAATATGTATAATAAAGGGTTGACAATGTTGATGAATAGAAATACCATAACAATTGAGATTTAAAAAGTTCTTGAGAAAAATTTAATTTTCATGTTGAAAATATTTCAAAAACCAAAAGAACAAAAAAATTTTGGAATAAATATTCTTTTAAATTATAATTCTAAATAGATAATTGAATTATTAAAACATTTATTAGTCCTGATGGCAAGATATTTCTATATATGTTTTATATTGTAAAATAAAAATTCCATTCATGCTTTGAATAAAATAAAAATTTTCCATGTTTGGAAATTGACATTAAGATTAATTTGAGAAAATTTGTAAAAATTAAAACATGGGTAAATATGTATTTATAATACATTTGTAAAAATTTAAAAATAATTTAGAAACAATTTTAACAAACATGGTTTTAGAATGAAAAATTGATTTTCGACATAAGATAGAAATAAAGTCATTTTTAATAAAAAAATAATCATTTTGATATCTAAAGAGAGGAAAAAATTACTATTATGTTAAGAAGTTCTTGATTATCCATAATAGAAGAAAATATATTGATTTGATGAAATATATGTTAATTCCCCTATAGGATACCTAAAAATAAACCATCTTGGGTAATGATGAGATTGTGAAATACACCCTTACAATTTTGGTAATTTTTAATCATAAGCCCCATAAAATTAATAAATTCAAATGAAAAATTAAATTCCAATATTTTAATGAGATTCATGATATAACATATCAAATAGATATTATTTACACAATATAAAACAACTTAGTGGTTAATATAGAATAAATATCAAGGAAGTTAAAGTGAGATTAGAAACCCTTACCTTAGGTATGATATCCTTTGTACTTGTTTGAATCTCTTTTATAAGACATATAATTTTTTTATAAATATATTAAATAACAATAATCTTATATTTCAAACCATATATTATTTAATTATATTACTTTATCACACCATTATTAACAATTCATTGTTAAAATAACTCTTTCTTTTAATTAATGCCATGTTTTCCAGGTATGTTATGAATCTATAATTTTAGTACCTTTAAAATAATTATTGTTCCATTATATCTACAATTTTAAAAATGGTATAAATATCATATATTTTCATTATATATTTATTAATAGTAATCATTATATGTTAATGATATAAAATTTATTACACCGTTCTTGGAGATTGTAGGCCATTCATATCCCTGAATGTTGTTTCTATTTTCACAATGGATTGAATTAAAGGAAAATAATGTTAATTAAAATTTATAAATAATTATTATTTTATATACATAATTTATATAAATACTATACTTCCTTATTACCGTCCATGTATAAATATATTGAAAAACATTTCACATCACTACATAGAGATTGTAGTCAACACGTACTCACGAGCAAAGTTATTATCTTAAAATTTATTTTAAGTTAATAAGTTAGATGTGATAATATATTTATATAATTATTTTTAGTTCATACATATCACATTTATTCATAGAAGTTTGTTTCTACTATCCATGTATAGTCTAATTGAAAAAAACAAATCACACTGTCTCGTAATTCAGTATTCTGTCGTACACATGACCGACATTAACATATCCCCTCAAAAAATGGAAAGTAATAAGGTATATGTAATGTAAAAATTAAAAAAATATTATAATTTCACAAATATAATATAAATATGTTAAATAAATCATTATATACATTCTTGAATTTCTATTATGGAAAACGAATTACATCTATTCGTGAGGTGACCATTCACCATACATGCGAACAAAGGTTTCATTTCCCATTAGATGGGAGTCGAGATAGATATGGGTTGTTAGATTAACATAATAAAATCTTGGTATATAGTTTATATTTGTGTTCCTATATTATAATTGTTTATGATTATTTTTTTGAGTTTAAATAAGAAATAAATAAAATGCGCAAGTTTAATAATGTTACCTCTTATACAGATAACCACTTTGGGTTTATACATAAATTTTTATTAAGGGGTAATCATAAACTAAATAATTTCTATAAGATGTGATGAGGTATGTTATTAAGGAGTTTTGGTATATATTGGATGAACCAAAGGGTTTTGGATGTTTGAAGATTTGAGGAGAGGGGTGGCCTTTTATTAGTGCAGTAGATGACATACATGGAATTTTTGAGAAGATAAAGTGATTAAACTATTTTTTTATAGAAAAAAGACTCCCTAATGGGTAATTACCAACCCTTATATGTTATAATGTTGAACTATGTTCAGAAACTAGGCACTGTAAAAGTTTTGGGACATTGGTAACCCTTATCTTATATGTTTAACCCCCCAAAAAACATATTTTTACTATAACCATGATTATTAATTTTTATTGTTTTTTTCAATTCATTATGTTAAAAATTATATTTACCAAAATATATAATATTAATTATAATGATTACTAATAATAGAATCTATTTTTAACAATTAAATTCATAGACGGGGTGGAATTTAATTTAAAATTAATCCTACAGAAGCATAAAAAAATGCGTTTCCAAAGAAAAACTTTTAATAGGCCGAAAGGGTTTTATATTGGATTAAATATGAAATTTATTACAATTACGTATATTAGATAACTTTTAATATATTTAAACTAATTTTACATTAAAACCAACTTGAAATATTAATTAAATTTTTAAAAAATTTAAAATAAAAATTAGTTTTAAAATAAAATCATTATTTTACACTATTCATTAAAACAATAATAATTATAGAATATTATGAAAAAATCACACAAAGATAAATTTCACATTTAGGTAAAGAAATTATTTTTTCAAATAAATTTCTTGATTGTGTTGAAAATAAATTTTAAATTACTTGTGCAAAGCACAACTAAACCGATATAAAAAAAATGTTTTTCAAAAAGTTTTCTTTTTTAAATTCAAATGATTCTGATTTCATTTATAATAAATACAATTTTTTTTATAAATGGGTAAAAATATAATTTTCCATATTTATTTAATCATATTTATAACAACCCACTTAATAGCGTTGTTATATCTATATTCTATAGTGTAGTTTAATCACACTTAGGGTAGCATATTTTGCAAGCTATCTAAGAGATTGAGTTTATTTAAAAATAAATACATATTCAAATCTCAAGGTGTTTCATTGGCATATATTCTTAGTGTTTCATCTCATATAATCTATCAAAAATTTGGTTCCACATTTAATGTATCAAGGTGAAAAATTTATGGCATGTTTTATTTGAAAGTGATCATATTTTGTTTGATGTGGATTACTTATAAAATTATTTGTGGGATCATATTGGGATAGTGTTTATCACAACACAGTTTTCACATTATTTTTTTTATAATTTCTTATGCTAGGCCAAGGATATGGGAAAGCATCCCTCAGTGTAGGTTGGAATTATTGGTTTGATGATCCTTGTAGTTTGTTGTGATTGATGGAGTTTGTGATCCACTAGTAACAAGAAGATCTTATAATGATGTATTTGATGATTTATGTGACGAATCAAATAATGCATCACATTTAAGAAAATTTATTTATTTACTTTTTGTCATGTTCCCTTGAAGAGTTTTTGAGATATTGACTATTTTTTAATTCTTCTGAGAACTTTTCTAGTTGATATTTTCTTATGGAGAAATTATTTCATCTTGGTAGTTTCTGGATATACAGGAAAGAGTCACCAACTTTCAAGGATTGAGTATTCCCTTCAAGAAGTGTCAATATAGATTTAGAAACCATTCTTTGGGCAATTCTAGTTGGTTCATTATATATCTCAAGAGGGTCTCGTAACTTTTATGAAAATTCCTTCTTCATAAAATTAAAAATAGTCTTTCCCATTTTAAAATAAATTTGGAATCCCTATCGAAATCACCTTTTTTAGAATCCACATTTATCTATTCTAGAGAAAACTTTTACCAAAACATCATTCAAACTCAAACATCAATTTAAAAAAACCCATGTAATCATTTAAATTGAAAAAAATTATTTCAGAACATAACACACATTGAATTACTCACCCCATTTAAACAAACTAAAGGAATTTGTTTATTTTCAAAGATTTAACCACCTCAAAATATCTTATAAAAATCGAACTATATTCTAAAAAGGGTTGAAATATACCACACAAGGGTTAACACATAACTTTTTTAAATTAAATAACCTATTTATAATAATTTAATCACTTTCAAAACACTAAAACACTTTGTTTGAAATCCAACTAATAAAATAAAACATTCTAAAACATCAAGTTAATTATTTCCATATCTTTTAAAAGGAAAATAATTCTTTAAAATATTGTTAGGTATTTTAAAAACACTTTGGATTGAGTCTCATTCCAATCCATGGACTAAAATCACATCAAATGTACTTGTCACCTTATGGGTTGCACATATAGTCTTAATTTAAATGAAAAACCAATCTAAAAAATATGATTCTAAAGGTATATAATATTGAGTGACAAAAATTATCACCTACCTTGCTTCAATGATGATCATTCCATATGTTATCTTCAATGATGAAAAAAACTCCAAAATAAATGGAATTATTTATAGAATCCCTAAATTAGAAAATACACATGATTAAAACTAACTTGAACCCTAAATTAATCCAGTATAGAGATTCTAGTTCATGGGACAAAAGAAAGCATTTGGAAAAGAGGAAATAGATGAGAGGGAGTTGTTAATAGGGACTTAACATGAATTAATACACATGAATATGAGGTATAAGACCACTATATTTTTAGGATTAGTGACGTGACTCCTAAGGTTAGAATTAATGTTCTACTCAAATGGTTGTTGGAGAGAAATTAGGGATATGGGATTTAATTTGGGTAGGAGAAAAAGTGTAAATATCATTTTTTAGTGAACATGGGTAGGTTTCATGGTTTAGCGACACGGTTTTCCAAACCATGTGTAAGTTACTACCTATACATGATGTAATTTCACATTTTACCTTGTACATAATATAATTTTAAATACCATGCACCAATAATTCAAAATGACACTTCTGTAAAGACCCGTAAAATTCAAGGGAATTTTTTTTCTTAATTTTCTTTGGGATTTTACAATAACACAGTTCTTGACGGCACTTGATTCTGAGGCCCGGTGTGCCCGGAATCAATTTCTGATGTTTAGCTCGGGTACGTTCAGCAAACGAACGAGTGGGTTTTCCTAACTTTTGAACCGATGTTTGGAATCGAAATCCGAGGGCACCGATGAAACCGCAGCATCGGTAATTGTTTAAGAACACCTTTTCTGGAGTTTCGTTTGCTCGAGTGTGGTTATTAATTAAATGGGTTAACTAAAGAATAAAATAAAATTTTGTGATACAAATTTTATTTCTATTCTAGGTAGTTTAAACCTATGCTTGGTTGTAGGAGTGGGACCCAGTAATATCCTATCTCCACTAGGTAGGATATTAATGAAGTGTGGCCCACAGGAGCCCCACCCCCTTTATTTCCTTTTTACCTTCCATGAACCCCCATTAATTTTGTAACTCACCCGCACCCTCCTTAAATGAAAAGTCAACTCTCGACTTAAATTAGATTATTAAACGCCTTCAGTTAAGTCCAATAATTAAATGCAATCTTTGAAATTCAAAACAAATTGGTATGAGAAATAAAATAAGGCAAAGCCTTATTTTATGTAGTTGTTTTCATTGTGCGAGAAGGATTTGGAGAGGTGAGCACAAGCCTTGGAATCCCCTTCTTTATCCTTTAAGAATGCGAATAACGTACCGTCGCTGACGAAGAATGCCGAATCCTCGGAGATCAAGACGCGACTCCGTGTACTGCGATGCCGACGATTCTCTTCTTTGTGACGCTTTATTCCGTGATGTTCTTTTCCCACGACGAACATTCGTTTGACGACACCTTGAGGTAGGGGGTTTGGTTTAATTTAATTTATGTGTATTATATCCTCGGCATATGATTAAATTTTTGAAAGTAGATTGAACCACTAATGCGGTGGATGCGGACCAACGAAGAAGTCTGAACCCACCGATTCTCTGTTCTTGATGTGCGGAACGTTGGGCGATGATGAAACGGGACCGTTGAGTGATTGGAGGCTGTCGCAGTAATCAATGGGTCCCTAGATGACCCCAGGCGTAGAAGAGAGCCAGAACGGACCACCGGAGAGGCTCTGGTGGCATGCGTACTTCACCGGCTACACCGGCATCCCGGCGCGCCGCCAGGAGGGACCGCCACGGCTGAAGCCGTGGTGGTAGGTGACCGGTCCTGCGGCCGTGTGGGACCTGGGAGAGACGCGGCGCCTAGCGCCGCGTTCGTTGGCAAGGGAGCGGCCCCCATGTGGGGCCGCAGTTTCATTCAAGGGGGTAGCCCCCCCCCCCCTTTCCGCTCAGCTCGGCGCTGGCCGAGCTGGCCGCGCGCGCGCGCCAGGCCAACCGGCCCGCCCAGGCCGGGCCGGGCCGTGCCGACCGGGTCGGGCCATGCCCTAATGGGCCAGACCCGGAACTGGGTCGGGTCGACTCAGTTCGGGCCGACCCAGGGGGTCTCGGGACGGGTCGGTCCGGGCCCAAAACCCCCTAAAACCGGACCAGTTCGTTCTTTTGCCCATATCTTGGGCTAAGAACCTCCGATCGACACACCATCAGTTGCATGGAGATCCTTGGAACAAGACGATCATTTAGGTATATTACACTCAAGGTTTCAGAGAACATTTGGTATGGCCGGGTTGGTTCGAACACGAAACCAACCGGGCCCTCGGAGCGGAAACGCTTATAACTTGAGCTTCGGACGTCCGATTGACGTACCGTAGAATTTTATGGATTCATATTAGTGAGATAGAACTTTTGGATTACCCCTATAAATATTTGTACATAGTTGGAGTGCAGTCGGGTTGGTTTTGAATTAAAAACCAACCGGGACCTTCGAACGAAAAAGCCAATAACTCTCAGACCGGGCGTCCGATTGAGGTGTCGTCTGTCATGTTGAGTTCCTCGTGTCAAGATGGAACTTTGAGATACATCAAAATCGGAATATGTGTTAGTTGATGTATCGACCCCCTTTACTTGTAGAGCACACCCTCCCAAAATCGACCATTCTGTGTGCGGGAACCCTAGAGCTGGCTGCGATGATGAAGAGTGCATTGAAATCCTATGTGGGTTCGACAGCGATGAAGACCGTACTGAAATACTCTGTGGATTTGACGGTGATGAAGACTGCACTGAAATCCTATGTGGGTTCGGCATCAATGAAGACCGTATTGAAATCCTCTGTGGGTTCGACGGTGATGAAGACTGCACTGAAATCCTCCGTGGGTTCGGCAGCGATGAAGACCGTACTGAAATCCTCCGTGGGTTCGACGATGATGACTACTGTTCTTGTATCATACGTGGGTCTGGCAGTGTTTAAGTATGTTATTTCTATCCTACATGGGTCTGGCAGAGTAGCTGGTCTGTATCTTATTTGGGTCTGACAACTTAGCTGGTTTAGTATCCTACGTGGGTCCCAACTTAGATGAATCACTGGCTACATCTGATCATCTCTATCACCTTACGAAGAAGTATACCTGTGTGAGTTGGGTCTTGACTTTCAATCAATATATTAGATATTATTGAGTTTCTTTCCTATGTGTATTGGGTTGTACTATCTTGTGTGGACGTGATCGAACATGGGCTCGGATGTTGGAGCCGAACTGGAATTGATGAATTAAGTATATGCATGGGAATATACCTAAGTAGTGTTGGATGTTACTTCGTGATTATATCTTACCTTTGTGGTTTATCATTTGTAGATTCCAGGAGAGCTTCAGGGGTCTCGGGATCCCTACTAAGTAGCGTATACGCACCCTTGCACGGGATATGCCCGCACTATGTTGTGTTGGATGCAGACGACGGACATCGCTGATCGTGGTTGAGGCTTGTGGTGCAGGTCGGTACCTGGAGGTGGACCACTGGGTGGGATGTACACGGAGCAGACGGCTGGTCCCGAGGAGCTGAGGAGGCTATATGTACCCACCCTTCAGGTGGGACTTTCAGTGGACGGCTTGACGTTGCTGCTTTACTTTCAGTTGCTGTACTTTCTTTCCAGTTGTACTTTACTTTCAGTTTTGGTTTGTATTCTGGCCCACTTACTTTTCCGCACTACGATTGTAACCAGTTTTACTTAGTGTTTACTTCTGCTTGATTACTCTGTAGTTTTCGTTTACTTTATAAAGGAAATTCCTTCCCCTTTTTGTCTGGATTTACGCCTTGGTGCTAGTCACTAGCCTCTGGCCAATGGGAGGCGGGTTTGGGGTAGTCACGGCACGGGTCCCGATGACGCGTCGTAACAAATTGGTATCAGAGGAGTTCGGTTCTACTGTAGAACTATGGACTCTGATTTTTCTTCTATGTGAAGCGGTAATGTTAAGGGTATTGAGTGTGGTTATAAGTCCAGAGAGTATAGTGTTAGTGCGGCGACCGACGTATCCGTACAGCAGGACCCTAACTCTTGATTTCCTACTCAATGCACGAGAACATTGATTGCATGTGAGTTTCAAAAGTTTTCTTTGTGATTACTTTGTGTCAGCTTACCAGGTTTACTATTTTGACCGTGGCACACCTGTTTCTTTTTAGGATGACCCCACGACGGCTGTCATCTAGGGTTCCAAGCTTTGAACGAGATGACAGCCCACCGAGCGACGAGGCCTCGGTGCAGGGCCCTTCGACAGTGGAGGCACCACCGATACGTCTACCCGCCGAGCCACCGATGCTACCAGACCCAGCCGCTGATGGTACACGTCGCCTTAGTGAACTGCACGAGATTTCAGCGTTAGAGACCACCCTGGTTCCATGGGGAGATGGACCCTTAGGAAGCTGAGGATTGGCTGGAGGTTGTTGTGCGAGTTTTCAAGTTAGTGGGGACACCAGCTGACCTCATGGTGATCCTCGCAGCGAGCCTACAGCACGCGGTAGCAGGAAGATGGTGGAGCTTGATTCTCCAGGGGCATGACGAGGCATCACTCATCTGGATGGACTTTGAGATCCTCTTCTGCTCGGAGTTCGTCCCAGCCACCCTCCGTGTGGTGCGAATTCAGGAGCTTCTACAGCTGCGGTAGGGAAGCATGACCGTCACCCAGTACTCGGAGAGATTTACCGATCGCTCATGCTATTCAACGAACATGGTACGGGACCCGACCTTCGAGCAGGGACTGAGGCATGAGATCAGGGCATCGATGATCTCCCTCATCATTCCGACGCAGGCAGGAGTACTGGAGCAATCCCTTCTCCTTGAGAGCTTTCTTACTGAGCCTACACCAGCAGCGAGACCAACCGTCGGGCGGCACATAGCAAATTATTCTGTAGCTGGCAGTCGACGGATGTCATAGGGGTCCAGGCGGACCGGACCATCAGGAAGACGACCTCAGGACACTAGCTCAATGGTGCGGGGCACAGGGTATAGAGCCAGCCTTTTGAAGAGCAGGCAGTTCTACGCATGCAGCGGGCAGGGACACATGGCTCGTGACTACCGGAACCGTCGTGCAGAGGTGCAACAGATGGTTGAGGGGCTACCCAGGCAGAGGCAGAGGAGAGATCGTGGCGGTCGGCCGAGAGCAGGCAGACGAGGCAGGGGAGCTGGCCGAGCAGCAGGTGGTGGGCGACGCATTGAGGCATTACCACCACCACCACCAGGAGGTCCACCCTGACCACAGGGAGCTAGCCGGCAGAGACATGCTCAAGTTCAGGCAGTAGAGGCCTATGAACACGATGTTCTAAAGATTATTCAAGGTACTATCTATGTCTACTCCACCCTTGCTGTAGTTATTATAGACATAGGAGAAAGCCATTCCTTTATTTCCACCTCCCTTGTTCAGAGCTTGGAGATTCCGACAAATCCATTGGCTCGATCCTTACGGCTAGAGACTCCTATGGGAGAAGACTTGACGATTACGTACTAGTGTCAGCAGTGTGAGATTACTGTAGGAGGCGAGAGCTTCGGCTGAGATCTTCTTTTAGCGGCATCGAGGCCTTACGAAGTCATCTTGGGCATGGATTGGTTATCTACAGTCTATGCTCTGATTGACTGTATTAGGCGCAAGGTGCAGTGTGTTCGCACCGATGGGAGCAGGTTCACCTTCACTGGCGAGAAGGGAGCCTTTGTAGCACAGGATGGACTCATGCAGAGAAGAGGACAACCCATCACTCATCAGTTGGCTAGCATCATCCTAGGAGCAGTTGACGTGCGGAGTCCGAGTTTTCCTGTAGTGGTGGATCAGTATGAAGACGTTTTCTCCGATGACATTCCAGGATTACCTCCTCGCAGAGAGGTATACTTTTATATTGAACTGTACCCCGGGACAGCCCCGATATCTACTCCATCATATCGGATGCCTCCCGCTGATCTTTGAGAGCTACGTGTACAGTTGGAGGACTTGCAGGGCAAGGGATTCATCCGACCCATTGTTTCACCCTGGGCTTCCCCAATATTGTTTTCCAAGAAGTCGGACAGGAGCTTGCGACTTTGATTCGACTATCGTCGCCCGAACCAGGTGACCGTGAGGAACAATTATCCGCTACCGAGGATTGATGACCTCTTTGATCAGCTCAAGGGAGTACGGTGGTTCTCAAAGATAGACCTCAGGTCGGGCTATCATCAGCTCAGTGTTCGGGACAAAGACATGAAGAAGATGGCCTTCAGATGTCGGTATGGCCACTATGAGTTCTTGGTTATTCCTTTCGGCATAACCAATGCTCCAGCTGTGTTCATGAGTCTAATGAACATGATCATTCCGCCATACCTCAATCGATTTGTCGTGGTCTTCATCGACGACATTTTTTTATACTCGACCACTAAGGAGGAGCATGCATACCACTTGCGGGTTGTCCTAGACACACTCCGAGAGCACCATCTTTATGGAAAGCTCTCGAAGTGTCATTTCTGGTTACTTGAGGTACACTTCTTGGGACACGTCATCTCTGAGGTGGGAGTTGCGGTTGATCCTGCGAAGATCGAGGTAGTGCTAACTTGGAAGGCACCCAGGAGCGTGACGGAGGTACGTAGTTTCTTGGGTCTAGCTGGGTACTACTGGAGGTTTGTGCTAGAATTTTCCAGAGTTGCGACACCACTCTCAGATTTGATGAAGAAGGGGAAACCCTTCGTGTGGTCAGACAGTTGTCAGTAGAGCTTCCAAGAGCCGAGACAGAGATTGACCAGCGTGCCTATCTTGAGGCTACCGGAGGAGGGAGTGGGGTACGTAGTCTAATATGATGAATCAGGGACCTGACTCAGATGTGTCCTGATGCAGGAGTGGGCTGTGATCGCCTATGGATCACGTCAGTTGAGGCAGCATGAGCAGAACTACGCTACCCATGACTCGGAGTTAGCAGCAGTGGTCTTCTCTCTGAAGATGTGGCGACACTACCTGATGGGCAAGCACTTTACAATCTACTATAACCACCAGAGTCTCGGGTACATCTTCTCACAGAAAGACCTGAATCTGAGATAGCGATGATGGCTCGAGATCTTCCAGGACTATGAATTTGAGATAGTCTATACTCCTGGAAAGGGGAACGTAGTAGCTGATGCTCTCAGTAGGATGACGGGCATCCAGCTACTCGGGGAGGCGACGGAGCAGCTAGCCGCTTTGAAGATATCCTTCGTGGATAGAGATAGAGTATCCTTTCTTCAGTAACTCATAGTCACTCCTCCACTACTGCAGTGGGTCAGAGAGTCATAACATGGGAACACTGACTGTGAGACGCGGTGTGCGGAGATATCCTTAGGATATGCACCTGATGGATTCTCTATAGGAGGATAACACGACGTCCTTTTCAGAGGACGTACCATGGTACTAGTTTCTTTATAGGAGGAGGTGTTGAGAGAGTTTCACACTCCCCCTTTAGTGGTATATCTAGGAGTGGCAAAGATGTACCAGGATCTCAGACGACAGCATTGGTGGCCAGGTATGAAGAAGGTTGTGGCAGAGGTCATTTCTCGATGCCTCACCTGCCAACAGGTGAAGGCATAGCACCAAGAACCAGTATGGTTGGTATAGCCCTTGGAGGTTCTGGAGTGGAAGTGGGATGAGATATCTATGGATTTCGTGACTAGACTTCCACATACTTCTAGAGGTCACGACTCCATTTGGGTGATTGTCGACCGACTCACCAAGTCGGCCCACTTCTTACCCATAAGAGAGCAGGGCTCAGTGGAGAGCTTGGGATGCCTCTAAATTCATGAGATCTTACGGCTTCATGGTGTTCCATCATCTATCATCTCTGATCGAGATGCTCTCTTTACTTCCCGGCTTTGGAAGGGGTTGCAGGAGGCATTCGGGACACAGCTACGTCTGAGCACCGCCTTTCACCCTTAGATGGATGGTCAGACGGAGAGGACCATTCAGACTCTCGAGGACATGCTCCGCGCATGTTTCCTCAACTTTGGTCGCATCTGGGAGGACCAACTACCCTTGGTGGAGTTCGCGTACAACAACAGCTACCACTCCACCATCGGGATGGCACCATTCGAGGCATTGTACGACCGACCTTGCAGATCACCTCTGTGATAGACAAACCCTGGGGAGTTAGCACTTCTGGGACCGGAGATGGTCTGGGCCACGACAGAGAAGGTCTAGGTCATCCAGGAGCGGATGACGACAGCTCAGAGCCGGTATAAGTCTTATGCTGACAGGAGGCGGAGGCCACTAGAGTTCGAGGATGGCAGCCATGTTTTTTTGCGGGTCTCACCTCGACGTGGATTACAGAGATTTTTTCGAGGCGGAAAGTTATCTCCAAATTTCATCGGACCATTCCAAGTCCTCAGCAGGGTAGGCGAGGTGGCTTACCGCCTGGCTCTACCACCTCAATTACACTGGGTGCACGACGTCTTCCAGTTATCTTAGCTGAGGAGATACGTGCACGACCCGACACATATCATCGACCATGGGGAGCTGGACATTGACGATGGGGATAATTTTGCATAGGTCCCAGTGGAGATTGAGGATCGATAGGAGTGGGTCCTACGTGGACGATCGATACCTCTAGTGCACATCAAACGGCAGCACGGGACCCTCCAGGAGAGAACTTGGGAGCGGGAGGCTCAGATGCATGCTCAGTACCCACATTTGTTCCCCTAGTTTATGATGTATCTTTACGGGGACGTAAATCCCTGAGGTGTGAGTAATGTAAAGACCCGTAAAATTCAAGGGAAATTTTTTTCTTAATTTTCTTTGGGATTTTACAAGAACACATTTCTTGACGGAACCTAATTCCGTGGCCCGGTGTGCCCGGAATCAATTTCTGAAGTTTAGCTTGGGTACGTTCAGTAAACGAATGACCGGGTTTTCCTAACTTTTGAACCGGTGTTCGGAATTGAAATCTGAGGGCACCGTTGAAACCGCAACACCGGTAATTGCTTAAGAACACATTTTTCGGAGTTGCATTTGCTCGGTTGAGGTTATTAATTAAATGGGTTAACTAAAGAATAAAATAAAATTCTGTGCTACAAATTTTATTTCTATTCTAGGTAGTTTAAACATATTCTTGGTGGTTGGAGTGGGACCCACTAATATCCTAATTCCACTAGGAAAGATATTTGTGAAGTGGGGCCCACACAAGCCCCACCCCCTTTATTTCCTTTTTACCTTCCACGAACCCCCATTAATTTTGTAACTCACCCACACCATCCTTAAATGAAAAGTCAACTCTCGACTTAAATTGGATTATTAAACTCTTTCAATTAAGTCCAATTATTAAATGCGATCTTTGAAATTCAAAAGAGATTGGCATGAGAAAAAAATAAGGCAATGCCTTATTTTATGAAGTTGTTTTCATTGTGCGAGAAGGATTTGAAGAGGAGAGTACAAGCCTTAGAATCTTCTTCCTCCTCCTTGATGAACGTGAATAACGCATAGTCGCTGACGAAGAACGCCAAATCCTTGTAGATCGACGACGCGACGCCGTGTACCGCGACACTGATGATTCTCTTCTCCGCGACGCTTTCTTCCACGATTTTCTTTTCCCACGACGAACCTTCGTTCGACGACACCTTGAGGTAGGGGGTTTGGATTAATTTAATTTTTGTGGATTATATCCTCGACATATGATTAAATTGTTGAAGTTCGTTTGAACCACTAATGCAGTGGGTGCATACCAATGAACAAGTCTGAACCCACCGATTCCTTGTTCTTGATGCGCAGAACGTTGGGTGATGATGAAATGAGACTGTTGAGTGATTAGAGGCCGTTGCAGTAATCTACGGTTCCTGAGGCGACCCCAGGCATAGATGGGAGCAAGAACGGACCACAGGAGCGGCACCGGTGGCCTGTGGACTTCACCGGCGGTGTCCCGGCGCGCTTCCAGGAGGGACCGCCGTTGCTAAAGCCACGACGGTAGGCGACCGGTCCTGTGGCTGCATGGGACCCGGGGGAGACGCGGCGCCCAACGCCACATCCATTGTCAAGGGAGTGGCCTCCAAGTGGGGTTGCGGTTTCATTCAAGGGGGGTAACCTCCCCCCCCCCCTTTCCGCTCAGCTCGGCGCTGGCCGAGCTGGCCACGCGGGCCGCACGCGGGCGCCAGGCCAACCGGCCTGCCCAGGCCGGGCTGGGCCGCACCTACCGGGCCGGTCCGCACCCTAATGGGCTGGACCCGGACCCGGGTCGGGTTGACCCAGTTCGTGCCGACCTGGGGGGTCTCGGGCCGGGTCCGTCCGTGCCCAAAACCCCCTAAAACCGGGCAAGCTTCTTGTTTTTTCCATATCTTGGTCTAATAAACTTCGATCGACGCACCGTAAGTTGTGTGGTGATCCTTGGAATGAGACAGTCATTTCGGTATATTACACTCAAGGTTTCGGAGAACTTTGGGTATGGCCGGGTTGGTTCGAACACGAAACTAACAGGGCCCTCGGAGCAGAAACAATTATAACTTGAGCTCCGGACGTCCGATTGATGTGCCGTCGACTTTGTTGGATTCCTCTTTGTGAGAAAGACCATTTATCTTACTCCGCTCAAGGTTTGGATCCAATTGGAGTGCGTTCGGGTTGGTTTTGACTTAAAACCCAACCGGGCCCCTGGAACGAAAAAGCCAATAACTCTCAGATCGGGGATCCGATTGACGCGTCGTCTGTCACGTTGAGTTCCTCTTTTCAAGATGGAACATTGAGATACATCAACTCGGGAAAACGTTTCAGTTGATGTATCGACCCCCTTGGCTCGTGAGGCGGACCCTCCTGGAATCAAGCATGCTGTGTGCGGGAACCCTAGAGCTGGCTGCAATGATGAAGACTACATTGAAATCCTATGTGGGTTCGGCAGCAATGAAGACCGTAATGAAATCCTCCGTGGGTTCGAAGACAATGAAGAATTCACTGAAATCCTATGTGGGTTCGACCGCAATGAAGACCGTACTGAAATCCTAGGTGGGTTCGACGGTGATAAAGACAACATTGAAATCATCCGTGGGTTCGGCAGCGATGAAGACTGTACTGAAATCCTATGTGGGTTCAACAACGATGACTACTGTTCTTGTATCCTATGTGGGTCTGGAATTGTTTGACTCTATCCTTACTATCCTACATGGGTTTGGTAGAGTAGCTGGTCTGTATCCTATGTGGGTCCGACAGCTTTGCTGGTTTAGTATCCTACGTGGGTCCTAGCATAAATGATTCAGTGGATACATCTGATCATATCTATCACCTTACGAAGATGTATACCTGTGTGAGCTGAGTCATGAATTTCAATCAATATCTTCGATATGATTGACTTGCTTTCCTATGTGTCTTGGGTTGTACTATCCTGTGTGGTTGTGATCGAACTTGGGCTTAGATGTTGGAGCTAAACTGCAATTGATGACTTAGTTATATGTATGGGCATATAACTAAGTAGTGTTGGATGTTACTTCGTGATTGTATCTTACCTTTGTGGTTTATCCATTGTGGATTATGGGAGAACTTTTGGGGTCTCAGGGTCCCTACAGAGTAGCGTATACTCACCCCTGCACGGGCTATTCCCGCACTACGTTGTGTTGGATGCAGACGACAGACAGTGCTGATCATGGTTGAGTCTTGTGGAGCAGGTCGGTACCTGGAGGTGGACCACTGGGCGGGATGTACACGGAGCGGACGGCTGGACCCGAGGAGCTGAGGAGGCTATCTGTACCCAACCTTCAGGTGGGACTTCCAGTGGACAGCTTGACGTTGCTGCTTTACTTTCAGTTGATGTACTTTCTTTCCAGTTGTACTTTACATTCAGTTTGGGTTTGTATTCTGGCCCCCTCACTTTTCCACACAACTATTGTACCTTGTTTTACTTGGTGTTTACTTCTTCTTGCATACTCTATGATGTTTTTTTCTTTATAAAGGCAATGCCTTCCCCTTTTCGTCAGGATTTACGCCTTGGTGCTACTCGCCAGCCCCTGGCCTATGGGAGGCGGGCTTGGGGTAGTCACGGAACGGGTCCCGAGGACGGGTCGTGACAACTTCCAAAATAAAAATTTGATTTTCACTGTTTACCAAACCATACTCTACAAAACAGAATCTCATCAGGTTGCACACGGGTTCTCTCAGTACGTGAATGATTTTGGGACTCCCTCATTCCTTGCCCGTGCAACCCAAACCATGCATGTTGAAAATTAACTACACTTATTGGTTTACAAGAGACACATATGTGTCTTGACATGGTTTTCACCAACCATGGAACTTAACAATGTTCAAAATAAAAACCCAAAAATTGAACAAGTTATAGGCTGAAAAATCTCCAAAATATATAAATATTCAAAAATAATAAAACAATATATGATCAACACTACAATGACACTATCAGTGAAAAAATTTCCCAACATGGTAGTTTCTTCTCTAAAAAAGACCTATGTCCCTATAGAGGTCAAAGGAAAAAATTTCAAAAAAACAATCTCATTGAAAAACAGAAATCATAAAAAATAGGGAGGAACCTCAATCATCACCTATCAACCTTAATTGAAAAATGTGAAAAACCCATTCTACAATAGATCATTGAGAGTCTATAAGAAATTAGAGTCCTAACATTTATCTCCCCACCATTAAAAATTAATCTATAGTGGAACAACTAATAAAGTATTAACTATTAAGGAATATGTTGTTTTCAGGAAACCACATTTTTTATCTATAAAATAATTTACATAACTCCATCATCCAATGATAACACCAAAAAATGGGCTAAAAGCTACCATTGAAGAGAACTAGACCTCCAAACTCTTTGAAGGACCATAAACTAGATAACTAAAACCACAGTATCTAAACAAAATAGAAAAACAAGAGGGAACATTCCTCATAATGAAATGAAATTAATATATCATTAGGATCATATCCAACATACAAGGGGTTTTAATAAATAAATCTATGGAAAACCGTACCATTTTTATCCTAATATAAAACACAATTTGAAAGAACCCATATTATGAAGACTAAAAAACTACACCCCAGGGCTCCATTTCTTGCACCCTAGAATATTCTTATGACACACTAACAAAAAAATAACCCACAATATAAACTATGAAAGGGAAATTAGAAATAAGACATGAACATCACCAAAGCACCACTTCTCATTATGTGATTGAAAGGAAAAAATTGAGAATGGGCTTCTGAAGACATAAATGCACCAAGATCAACATGAAAGAAATATAAAATTAGTTTTCTTCCCAAATATACCAATCCAATCGCTTAAATATACAAAAACCAATGGATTCACTTCTATCAAACCTCAAAAGTCTCCATGTTTCCCAAAAAACATTAGAAAACAATGGTGACATATGATTCTCCAAGGAAATACAAACCTCATTGGACTTACCATAAAACCATCCTCAAATGTTTAACCCAAAAATACAAAATGATATCTAAAGTAATCACTATATGAAAACTCCATCAGGTAAATATAATATCAACCATGATGAGAATAAAACAACATATTCCACTCTATTTGGAAGCCGACAGTGTTGAAATTGTATTGAGAATAGAACCCAAATAAGAACACTATAATCCCATACAAGTCCTTTTTTGCGAAGCTTATATTAAACTTCAGTAGACATGATCTCCAATCAGTCATTTATTTATAATCATAACAACTAGTAATAAAAACATTCAGGGGATAATTCAACATTATTTGTCCCTATAATGTGTCAAAAATAATGTTTTTGTCTGTCTCTTGGGTTCTCATGCCATATGAGCCAACCACACATTCTGATTTCCTTCTTCCAAACCCCCCCAAAACATTACATTTGAACCCTTAAAAAAACTTGATCCCTGACATTGAGGTTCAATGAAACACTATAGAAGGCATTAGTCTTTAATCCAACGAACGAATCAAATGAAAACCCATAATTAAATAATAAAATACAAAGTCACTATAAAATTCGATTATCAGGCCATGAAAGGGCTCAGGATACTCCCTGACACAAACATAATGAGTTTGGAAAGTCATAACTACACACAACCAACACCCTAAATAAGAAGTTAAAATTTCTCAAACCTTGTTCATAATGTGGACATAGGGTCCCAAACTACTATATTGTGAACTAAACTGGGCTTCCATATATATTTAATCATGAAATATCCTTCCACATGGCGTAGAAGGAATTATAGATCCCTATGGACTGAAAACTAGTGCATGGGAATCATATAAAATAAATTAGGAATGTTTTCAACCGGCTATAATTATAATAATAATAAATTAGTGGTGGAAATAAAAGAAAAAAACATCCAATGATATATAAACATAAAAAAATAACACACCATGATATACATCTAATACATAAGTAAAGGAAGAATAGAAAATATATATATAATCCATTACATAAAATTAATTTACCCAAATGAATGATAAAGGATCTCAAAGAAGATGACCCCCCCCAAATAACCCCCAAACCTCCCAATTGAACCACAATGGGATAATCCATTTTTCCTCTTCCTTTTTCACTACATTCAGAGGGAATTATTTTTGAATCACATGCCAATGATCAAACTCACAGTTTGATAGTTTATTAACTGATTAGTTAATTTTTATCTCCACACTCCTATTTTAAAAAATTGGATGTGTAAATCAAAATTTAAGAATCGTTAATTTCCCTAATAAACCATTCTTTAAGGAATATCAAATTTCTTTGGAAATGTTTGTAATGAATTCTAGTGACTTAATGTACTGATTTCTTTATGCGAATTCCTAATACACACTTTTATACAATATTCCAATACATCATGATGAATTGATTTTTTTAAATTTTTCAGGCATCCTATAAACATTTCACTTTCATAAAACTCAAAATCATTCATGAAGAATACAAAACCTTCATGAAACTTCTTCTGTCATATTTATAAAAATTTCCACCCCTTTTATGAAATATTCTCACTTAGTAGTGCCTTTCCTGAAACTCTTAATTCCATTTTGGTAACATAATTTCCTCATGAAACTTATGGGAAGATATTTTATTTAGATAATTAACTTTTTTTGTGAAACTTTTGGTCATATATTTTATTACCATATGATTATAATTTTTTTTCATCCAAAAATAAATTTTCCACTTTTGTGAACCATACAAACCTCTAGAAAATATCTTGTTTAAATAATTAATCATTCAAGAAACGATCAAAATTTCATTCATTCCTTGACTTTTTAATATTTTTATGTGTCGGAATTGAAATATTATTTTCCTGAAACTTTATAAAACTACTTATACCATTCATGAAATTTTTTCACTTACATGAAAACCCTTCCTTTTCCTTTTCCTTAGGATGTCATTGAATCACCAAGTATTCAAAACATATGATTTTCATGTGTGTTCTTCCTTTTCTATAGAATAGATTCTTCTTTTCCAATATAATAACGAGGCCTAATGATCCTTTAATTATTTTTATAAGAATAACAAATATATTTTATATTATGCATGAATATACTCTTAAATAAAATGGGATAAATCATAACTGGATGCTTGAATTAGAAATCCAATACCATGGTTGAGTATGAAGCACATTATTTACACTATCTGGGACAAAATATAAGCGATAAGATGATTTATAAATATATTTCTGTGGATATTTACCCATGGTTAGCCTCATATTTCTAGGATCTTCCATGAGATTCTCTTTTAGCAATCATTGTTGAATCACCATGGATGATGATGAAACACTAGATCAGAGAAGATCAGAGTGAAAAAAATACAACAATTTACTCCAATCATTTGAGAGTGAATTATTTAATGAAAAATTATCCAATATCTAACTACGAATAATAAATATTATGTTTATGATCTTATATATTAAATTAACTGAGAAGATCGATTCATTCTATCAATATATGCCAATTGTGGATTCAGTATTCACCGGTGTATTTCAATATTATTTAATTTATTCAATGATTTTTAACCTCAGATTCCTATTCTTAATTTTTGGACAAGAATTCATGGAAACGATCGATTAAAATCTTGCTCTTGTGATTCTCCCCTCATTATCATCACGTTCGACACTGGACGGACCTTGCGTTCCTTGTTCGATATTTCCAGGTGGTACCCTACCCAATCTGACACTTGGAATCATAATGGTTTGATGAGAAAAAGAGGATCAAAGAAATAAGTAATTGTCTAGGGTGGTTATAATGAATAATTTTTTGTTTTGTTTAATATAGATCGAGAAATCAAATGGGGATTGAACTAAGGCATAGAGGCAAAATGACGAAACCCACAAAGTTCCAATTAAATCTAATTTCTAGCGAACAGTGACTAAGAATGATATATTTTTCCTAGATCTACTATTTTATTCAGTTGATAATGAAAAATTGAAGTAAAAGGATCATATTGAAGGTAAGGATCATGGACTTCAGTCTCTATAGAAAAACATGACTATACTCCATGTAAAAGGATGTACACATGGCATGTGTCCACTTACGTGTGATTACTAATGCGTTGGGAAATCAAAAGGATGGCGCAACTTGTATAAAAAAAACACAATGTACCTCAACCTTTGGTGGATGAGCTGTGTGATGGTCCAGAAGAACAAAATTCAATGTTGAAGTAAACGATCGAGAACATGAATATTTACCAAAGTACACAAACACGACTAGAGAATACGAGTGGAATCTTGTGTGAGGGAAGACATCATGTACTGAAGTACATGGACATGGGGTCAAGTATGTGAAAATTTCTTAAGTCCCAAGACATGACCAGAAGGACACATCCTATTCCCAATTGTCTTTGAAACATCATGTAGTCCACCTTAACAAAATGTAATTTTATATGGATTGAGAGCTGGGTAACCCCAATGACATGACCAGGTGATAGATTGGGACCACAAACAATGTGGGTCCCCTCACACATCTGGTACAACTTGGATCCATTTTAATAAATTTCATGGTTATGTATCTTCTTTGTATGATCATATATTTTGGACCACAAGTATCTTATCTTGTTTTTTTCTACATCGAATGTGAAGGTTTCCCCTTTTTTGGATTTTATAAAATATGATGTTGAATTATCTCTGAAATATTATTTTTTAGGAAATTCTTTTTGATGGTACAGATCGTGCAGGGTCAATAGAGGCTGATCGAGTTGACCCTCTAGTATTGATGGGTACTGGAGTCCATAGGGACTATCATTTTGACCCTCTGGTTGATCAATGTAGTGGTGTCCTCGATGAATACTCATTTGACCCTTCTGTAGAGCTAGGTAGTGGAGTCCTCAATAAATATTGAGATTATCCTCAGTAATAAAGGGGAAGTGGAGTCCTCAATGACTGCTAGATTGAACCTCTATATTATTTGTGAATTGGATTCCTCATCAACTACCATGTTAACCCATTAGTAGATTTGGGAAGTGAATTCCTCGAGGAGTATTGAGTGTGACCCTTCAGTAGAGCTGGTTAGTGGATTCCTTAATGACTATCAGAGTGGAACCCTCCAGTTGAGCTGGGAAGTGGGTCCTTCATCAATGATTTGAGTGGAGAACCCCATAGCCTTGGGTTTAGGTCCAAAATGGATACATACATAGTTGAACCCCTCATGACACACTAGGGAGAAGATCATCTATTTCATGTTTGTGTATCCTCAACTATGCATCACAGTGATGAGGAATTGTTTGACTTGCATAGTTACTTCAGGGAAGACTCGTGAGATGGTGGGTATCGTTGATGGATTTTTAGAATAGTTATCTACTGTTATTCATTGAATGAGATTTAATATGGTGATCACATTACCCTATTTATTGGGATTATTTTCATTGGTTATATATATATATATATTATTTGGTATCCATAATCTTTGGTTGGGTTACTCTCCTTCCATGAGAGGTGAAGACATGCATAGTAAACCATGCGCTTTCTATGTTCATCTTATCATAGATGGATGATTCTACTATCCTATTATATGTGATAAAATTGATGTTTAGTTAATCTATTAATCATTTCAAGCCCCTTGTGTTTGGAAAAGGTTACTTCTACAATTGGTTTGGGTAGATCTGTTCTCTTTGACCGTATCTTTCATCTACTAAATTTATATTCATGTTTCATCTATCACTACCTCCCATAAAAATTCCGTGAATACTAATGGGTATGTATATACTAACCCTTGAATCTGATTTCCCATATGTTTCATGTCTTATGGAGATGATAGACATGTCAGTAGTGACTTTAGAGAACCTTATGGAAACCTGGTACTGTAGATCTCATATGGTGGTCATAGCTTGGGATTTAGGAGCTGGGTTGTCTTAGCAGTTTACTTTTCAAATTTTATTAGGATGGGACATATTTCTTATTGAGTGTGTATTTTTACCCTTTAATTTTTATTTTTTACTGTTAGACATTTTACACCCTAGTGGTTATGTATTTTTGGTGTACATTCTTGATGTGTTGTATGTTTTACAATTTTACTATACACTTCGACATCAAGAAAATGGTGTGTGTCCATATAGGTACTTATTAAAATCCCTCCCATTGTTAGATATTCTTTTGGAACTATACTTGACCCCCTGAATTATGGAGGTGGTATTGGGGTAGTTGTAGCTGGAGACCTGGCCTAGGTAAGGTAATTACAGATTTCTATGAGGTAAAGTTAATTACTTTGGAGGTTGTTCAGTCAAGTCCCCTTATAAGGATTCAGTTGGGTTTATTGAAATATTATGAAAGTGTCTCGAGAGTAGCTCTCAGTACTAATAATACAGTGATGGTGAATGAAGCTAATGAATCCATTCAATAGGACCTTGACTACCTAATTATCGACTCAGCAAAATATTACATTGGTTCAAGGGATCAAAGGTACATGCATCATATATGATTATTTCCTTGAATATCCTTCTTGAGTTAGATTCCCAATGTTGTTATATATATATGATTATATTAATGTGGTATTTCTTGATAAATATCAACATTCCTACATAATTATAGTCATCCCAGATACCAGCTCCATAATGTGAGGATGATCTAATGAGCGGGGATTCCTTAGTTGAGGGCCCATCCCTTAGACCCCTTCCTCAAGATGGATAGGGAGAAGAACCTACACCTATCGAGATATATGTAATTCAAGTAGATTGGGATGAGTATTCAACCAGTATTAGTATGCTATGCGATTCCCAGTGACCGAGGCCACTGAGGTTCCAAGAGAGGCTAGTCTTTAAGAAATAATATATTGACTAGTGTCGGTGGTATGTATCTTTAGGATAGTTCAGAACCTGATGAATTATGCCATTAAACTAGAAGTTATCCTTTTCCACAGAGCATCTGGGTGCTGGTGGAGTCTTTTTTCAAAAATACATGATGAATTAACACTTATATGGCCCGACTTCCAGAAGTAATTCGGTGAGGAGTACTAGCCCTCCTAAATGATCTTGGTTTATATTTTGGAGATTCTTCTACTATAGAAGGTAGGTATGATTGAGGGTAATAATACAATGAGGTTCAAATGACTTACTTGGTACTCTATTGACCTGATCGGTGATGGATACTTCTAAGCATAGATGTTTCAGAAGGGACTCCGTAGAGGTATCTTTACTAGAGTTCTACCTTTATACATACACACATATGTTGGGGTGCTGGAGCAAGAAATAGTGATATATTGTTTTTTAAGAGGGATTAAAAATATCTAGATATAGAATTAAGAACCCAAGATTTCAGTCATCTATAGTATCTAGCAGGTTGTAGTCAGTGGGAACAGAGTACAAGAAGTACTTTTGAAATCAGGATTAGGCATGAGATCATGTAGTACAAGGATAGTACAGATCACCAAGGAATCATGGACATGGGGAATTCATTTAATGTGATGGGTGAGGTCACATAGTGTGATACTACAAGACCATTCATGCCGAACTGCTCTAGAAGAGAGCTAATAGACATCCACAACAATGGCAACATCATGACAAAGGATCTCCCAGGTGAGGATAGAGTGGTCCCCAGGGAGGAAAATTTGGAAAAAGAGCATAGTGAGCTATGGTTTGTGGATGAATATATTAGATCCTTCCACCAACACTACTATTAGTAATATGTTAGGATATAAGAGATGGTGGTCGGGGTCTCAGATAGCTAACAAATCTGGATGCCAATGAACATAAATCACCTAAGATGATTAGATGTATGATAATTGTTTATTCTACTCTTTCTTCTGTATTAGTATGAATTGGTTCAAGTCATTCCTTCATATCTAGAAAATTTTGGTTATCTTTTTTGGGAATGATATTTCTGAGCATGTTTTAGCTATAGATGTAGTGAATATCCATGTAGTGCTTTCCTGGAAACCATAAAAGTGTTTTTCAGAGGAGCAGAGATTTATCGGTTTTCTTGGGTACTACAAGTGGTTTGTGGTAGAATTTTTAAAATTATTACCATTTTACCATTATAATGTGGAAAGGGATTCAATTTAAATGGTTTGAAAAGATCAAAAGGGACTTTTAAGAGTTGAATAAGAGGCTAAAAAGTGTACCAATATTGATTCTACCAGAGATAGGTGTGGATTTTGTAGTGTGTTGCTATGGATCTGGAGGTGTGATTGGATTTATATTCAGGAAGCATTAGGTGAGTATCATATATAAGTTCATAAATTCTAGATACCATGATCAGAACTATGAGACACATGACCTAGAGATGGCAATGAGAGTCTTCACCCTGAAGATGTGGAGGAACTACCACTTGAGAGCGTGCTTTGTGGTTTACTTAGACCACTGGTGTCTTAGGTACGTCTTCATGTAAAGAGACCTCAACATGAGACAATGATAATAGTTAGAGTTCTGGTAGGACAATGATTTTGAGATAGTCTATACTCTAGAGAAGGGAACTATTTTCATAGATTCCCTTAGCAAGAAGTCCTGTTATATTTTAGTTAAGGAATATTTAGAGCAGTTAGAATCCCTATAACTGACCCTGGTGGTGTAAGAGAGTACAAATTACTTACAGTTGATGGTGTTTTATCCTACACTTCTTGTTTGTGCAAGAGAGTCCCAACTAGGAGGCATTAACTACAAGGAATCTAGAGACCCAATATCCATATGAAAATTGCCACATATATATTTCAAAGGAAGGAATCATGTAATATTTTTCCAAGGACTGATGGTTGTTCTAGTCAAGATACGGGAGTAGGTTATGTGGGAGTTCCAAACTTCTCTACTAGTTAATCATCACGTTGTGAGTAATATTTATAGAGACCATCAGTATTAGTTTTAGTGGTCCATCATGATACAATAAATATCATACATATTCACTTAGTGACTCCCCAATCTGTAAGAGATTGTCTAGAATCATGTTTTGATGGGTTTGTTGTAGCCCCTTGAAGTCATAGAGTGTATGTGGTACATCATATCCGTAGACATCGTGAGAGGGATTTCGCACACAGTGAAGGGACATGATGCCATCTGGATGGTATTTTAATGAATTATGAAGATGAAAAACATCCTTTTTATCAAAGAGAAGAGTTTAGTAGAGTGTTTGGGGTAGTTTTACATACGGGATATCATTCACCTTCAAGGGGTTCCTTCGATAATTGTCTATGATTGTGAAGTGAGGTTTATGTCATGATAATGGAGAAAAATTAGGGATGAATTCAGAATCCAAATTAGGATGAGTACAAAATTTCTCCCCCAAAATAGTGACCTGAATGAGTGTACCATCACAGTGTTTTGGGATATAGAAATGGATTTCATGTTAAACTTTGGACAGAGATGGGACGATAACATTCCATTGGAAGAGATTCTGTAGAACAATTGAAACCACTCTACCATCATCATCACACCTTTTTAGGCCCGGTACGGGTGACCCTAAAGGTCAACCTTATGCAATAAAAATGTCACTGAGAAATATCTTGTGGGACCTGAGATGGTACATGTGATGATAGAGAAAGATTAGGTTATCCTTGAGCATATGAGAATGGAATAGAGAATACATAAATATTACATTGATAACTATTATAGGGACTTTAATATCAAGAAGTTACACCACATGTTCTTCAAAGTCTCCCCATAATGAGGATTATGGAGGTTAGTTTGGGGGGAAATCCATACTTTAGGTTCATGAGGTCGTTCAAGATCATGTAGACAGCAGGAAATGTTGCTTGCTGAATCAATTACCCAAACAGATGGAACATGTGTACGATGCCTTCCAAGTGTCATAGATGAGAAGATACCTACATGAACCTATGAACATTATCGACTGTAGATATGTGGACATCAAGGATGAATTATCTAATGTGGAGAACCTGATGGTGATTGAGGATTGACATGAGAGGTACCTACATGGATGGACCATCCCCTTGGTTTTCATGTTGCGACATCATGGGAATGTGAATGATACTTACTAGGAGTGGGATATCCAAGTGTAGGTTTAGTGTCTGGAGTTGTTTTTCTTGTTTTTCTTTTTAGGGAAAAAATATTGGAGGATGAAAAGAAATAGAAACCTATTTTTTTTGTAAAACATTGAAATATTTTTATTCTTTTTTCTGGTGATAGGCGCTAAGTAGGAATGCAATTATGATGCATAGTGTGCCCAGAATTAATTTAATATAAATATTAAATATATTTTATATTGAGAGTGTAAATCTTCATATATAAAATAGGATAAATATTAACTAGAATATTGGTTAAGAAATATGAGACAATGATTGTGTTTAAAACACAGTGTTTACCCTTGATGTGATATTAAATTGGTTCGTAATGGTAGTTCAAACTACTCTCTCATTGGTGGTACGTTTTGTGGATTAATTATTTAACTAATTCATTTTAAACTGAATGATTTTTTTGTAAATATAATTCCATGGATGTTTTGTTGTGGCAACATCATAATATTGGGATCTTTTTAGAGTTTCAAATTCCTCTTTTTTTTAGAATCAACTTAGATGATGAAGAAACATGGTATCAAAAGATATAAATGTAAAAAAAAACACAACAACATCCTTCATTAATTAGAGAGTGCGCTCTTCAACTAAAAATAAATTAAACTCTAGTTTGGACACTTAAATTTTATGATTACACTGTTGTTCATTAAACCAATTGAGCATATTGATCCTTTATATCAATTTGTGCATATTGTGTAATGATAATGCACCCATTTATTGAAATATTAGTTGATTCATTCAACCTTTTCTGACCCTATATTCCCATTATTGATTTTTGTCCAAGAACACATGATCTTGTTCAATGAAAATCTTATTCTAGTTCTTTTCCCACTCATTTTCTTCATGTTCATCAAGTATTAGACCCCGCTGTCTCGTTTAGACATTTCTGAGTAGTACCAAGATCGATTGGACTCCCCAAACCACAATGGCTTTATGAGAAAAGGGATGATCGATGAAATGAGCACAGCTCTAGGATTGTTGCAGGGGATAGATGATTTTTTCGATGATTATGGATTGATAATTCCTAGTTTGAGCGAACTGAGGAATATTGGGTGAACAATGAAAACCCTAAATCTCCACCAGATTCCTCTTTCTAGAAAACGATGGTTGGGAATGATAGATTCGATTGAGATAAACTATTTTCATTTGGAGGTAGTGCCGAAATCTAAGTGGTTGGATTAGATTTGTGTTGCATATCATAGAATTCAATGTTTTGGAGAAAGAAAAATACAAACCATGTACATGGATAAACACAAAAATTTTATCCCCTTATATGTGGATAGTAGTATTTTGGGAAATCATAAGGATGAAATGGTTTGTTTCCCTCCTACATGTCGTGTACGTCATCTTTGCGTGGACGAGCCGTGTGATGGACTACATGAGAAAGACATCGTGTAGGAGTATATAACAAGTCACCTTGATAGAGAATATATTTTCAATCAATTTTATTGAATATAAATGTTTTAAATCCCACAATGTGTTATTTTAATAGAAATTTCCACATTTGATGATTTTAGAGGTATTTTGAGCTTAAAGGTAAAAATGACATATATTGGATTTTTGATAGATTTAAATTATTTATTTATTTTTTCCATAACTTTATATATATATATATATATCTAAACTATAAAATTAATTATTTTTTAGGTTTATACACATCATCGAATTAATTTCATCTCACTGGATGAAAAGCTTAATCAACTATATGAAAGTTCAAAGCTATCTAACAACATGGGCCTTGAATTATTTTTACAAAACAATCAATTTTTTGTGTTCAATGCACATCTCACGATTGGTGAATTCAAATACTGTAAACATTAGTGGATAAATGAAAATAACGTTTTGGAACATACATTATGCAGTATTCCATGTGTTAATTGGATGTGTGTATTGTCATTAATACATGTTAATTTGTAAGTGTGATATGTGGGGAATCTTCTAGAGAAGAATCAATTCATAGAGTAAAATAACCATAAATACATTGGAACACATCCAAATACTATGAAATAATGATGGTAGATGACCAAGGAATTTATGAAAAACTTTAATGAAGTAAAAAATGTCTAATAAGGTAATTAATTACATATTAAATTAATCAACATTTGAAGGAATATTTTACAGATAAAAGAAGGGGAGATCATACCTCTAAAAGCATTCCTTTCATTCACATTACTTCCAGGGACCCAAGGAGGATAAGTTTATATACGTTTTATATTATATTTGTTTATCATTTCAATATATTTGTAATTTTTTTTCTTCCTCACTCATCTATATTACCCTTCTTATGGAGGGGTAATGAATTTGAGAGACCAGGGTAGGGGGAGTTTTCCATTTGTAATGTGGTAGTATAGTTATTTATTATAAAACTATCTTTTTCTATTGAATGATCTCTTTATTTAGTGGTGTAAAGTTATCTTAATGTGATTGTATTTTGGGTTTTATTTTTATTAATTGTTTATATCATTTGTGTAATAACTTTAAAATCCCTCCATCAAGTGTAATTTTCCTCGATCGAGAATATTGTTTTATGCAGTGAGTGTCTAGTGATCGCTGGTGGTTGTTTGAAATAAGTGAATTATTTCAAGAGTTATATGGAGAAAAAATTACTAATTAGAACTTTACATAATTTTTTTGGGTAATGGTTTATGATCCTCATGTACACAAGATTTGTTTTCAGTTCATCATTTAACCAAGGTTGATTGAAAACTTAGTCGAGGAGTCGTTCATTTATCATTCAATAAGAGGAGATGATAGCTGATTTTTATGACAATAAAGACATTAAAAACGGAGATCCTACCCTAAAAATAACTCTCTCCATCACTTATTTTCAAAATTTATTCTATTATTTCCTTTTAAACTTAATAAATTTCAAAATCAAAATCTACTTATTTCCAAAAATTAAGTGAAATATAATTTTGTGTGCACTTTCCTTCTAGAGACTACCTAGAGTAATACACTAGACTATAAATATGAAATATGAAATATTTTTTTCCATGCCCCAAGAAAGGAATGTGTTAAACTTGGTGTCATTTATTAGGAGGTAGTTCCATAATCTAATTGTAAATATTTGACTCTTTTTAGAAATAATTTTTTTTAAAAAAAAAAATCCATTTTTCTTTGATGTATTCAAACTATTGTTACACTACATATAATGACTACTCACAAGTAAGAAACAACAAGAGGAAGCTATTTTAGTGTAAAACAGAGCACAATTTAATGAAAATAAAGAGGCCATAAAAGGACTAAAGGGTCAAATAAAAAGGATAACAGAATGTGTCCAAGCTACCAAAGTGAAACCCAGATATAAACCTAATCCAGTGGTGGAAGTGGATTCCCCACTCAATTTTGATATTGATGAACCTATAGAGACATTGATATAATTAAAAGAAGATCCATTTTGACCTATAAAACCAATTTTGAAGGATATTGACGATGAAATGTTTCTTTATAATGAATGTATGGGAGATGAACAAGATCATGATGACTTGTTGAATGAGTGGGAGGAACTACTTGATCCCTATATTCCTTGAAAAGTATAAGATCCAATATCCTTTAAAGAAGACACCATCAACATGTTATAATTTTAAAAAAATATTGATGATCCTAATTTCATTCTACAATCTTGTGAAATTCAACTCTAAGATGCACCTCCTACAAAATAATCAGTTAAACCTTAACAAACTCAAGGATATGATATTTTCTTGAACTTGTTATCTTATAATTATATTAAAAATGAAATGTGTATCACCTAACCTTGAATAAAATTCTCTAATTCATCCATATTATGTGTTTTCCTTGGAATAAGATTATGGAAAAGAATATTCATCTAAATAGGAACATATCGAGCTCCTGAATTTTGTGGAACATTTATTGGAGGGAGTGCAAAAGAAGAGCAAAGTGTCATTACTAGAGAGAAATAAGAATCAATGTGATTACTTTAAAGGGGAAGAATTTGATATTGAATATTCATGATTAAATTTTTTTCAAGTATAATTACTCTATGACAATTCCTTTTATTATTCCATTGGTGCAGAATACCTTGAGAAATCAATATATGATTAAAAAGTTGTTTTGAATGTGGAATCCTCGATAGGGGAGGACATATTCAATGTACTACCCCCACGATGAATGTTTTATATCATTTTCATGGGGTGGATTTTTTATACTGTATAAATAGAGCCGTAAATGAAATAAGAACATGTTCATGACAAAGAGAAGAATTGCTTTTGGGTCATGAGCAAGAAACTGCACCCACCATCAGATTAATGATAAGAGAATTAAACTACTAATTTAGAGGTAGTCAAACCCCATTACCCACTTGGGGGATTAAACCAAGATACTTAAATAATTTTTTATTCTATTTATATTTAAATTTCTACCAATAATTTTTTTTTATTTTCAATCCTTTCTTATATATTTGTAGTGTTATCTCTTAGGAGGTTAACTCATTGATGCACTACTAATAAAACATTTTTTACCGCTCCATAAAACTTACTTGATTGTCATGATTTAATTAATAATATTCTTCAATATTAAAATCTTCCTGCATTCATTGAATACACATCATAATTTATTTTTGGGGAGGGAACCTTTGTAGTTTAGGATTATCATTTTTTTATTTTTTTTTGATTTTTCATAAAAAAACTTTCGTTGTCTGTTTTTAGATGTTTGTGTGTTTATTTTTAAAATTTAGTAATTTTTTGAATCATTGGAGATGAAATGATTATCATCTAAATTTCTGAAACCCATACCAATGATTGAACCAATATATCCTATGAAACTGTGTATAAATGAATCCTGAAAATGACATTGTTTTAAGTTCATAGTTTTGGGAAATTCTTGAAAAGTACTCTGATTTTTTAATCCAATTCCATATATCACTGTCTTTATCTTTGAAATCACTTACCTGGGAGGATTCTGATCCATTTTTTTTCAAATTATGTAAATTCACCTCATTTATTGAGAAACCATACCATGATTTCTTTAACCAGAATTTGATTTATTCATATCAAACATGATGGTTTATGGTACTTGTATTTTAAATGACTACGGATTTATTAGGTTTAAAAGAACCATTTTCAAAAGAATACATTTTATTATGGCCTTCATTATTAATTTATTCCTTATATCCCATTCCATCCATGAAGAACCAGTATGGTTAACCACATTAAAAGTAAATTTTCTATATGAAATATACTCTTTATGTGAAATTGCAGGATCGAGTTGCACATTAGTTCTGGGGAAGCTGTCTTGTGATGTGATACATCATATTTTGATAATTTGGGTGGAAAATTAAAATTTTATGATCCGATTTCTCTACTAAATAAATCATTCTATTAAATTCTATTATGTTCTAGATCATTCATGATAAATTATGTTCTGCCTATCTAGAGCATGCAAATGATAAAGAAAGATGTTCCTATATGGAGATTTCAGGGAAATTTTTTTTATAAAGATTGAAAAATTTTAGGTGAAATTATAATTAGAGTGTAATTTAATTTTGTTTTCATGATTATAGAGCATATTTTCTACTAAGGGGAGTGAGGAGGATACCACTATTTATTGAAAACTTTAATCTTACAATATTTCTTAAAAAAGATACATGCTCTCTTTACTCAACCTCATCTTTTTTAACATATAAATACTACTAACTAGAATCCACAAAACAACCCTACAAGGTTCTCTTGATAATTTTTTTTGGAATTACATTGGTTGGAGATTTAGGATATCATCATGACCTAAGTGACCCTTGAATGAGTTTGGATGAGAAAATATTTGTTGAAATTGACATTTTTGGGAGGAGAGAAAATTCATATAAGGTAGGTGTCTTGTGTGAATGGGATGATGAATTAAGAGAAAATATATTAAATTATCTAAATAGTTAATTTTAAATAGTTTTTTTTTGATGAGGCCTGATATCTTTTTGTTTCTTGGAGTAAATTTGGTAGATCTCATGGGTATGTGTTTTGAATTTTCTTTGTTTTAATTTTGAGGTTTACTTGTCAGGGAGTGCAAGTTCTATGTGTGTGGGAATTGATAGAGAAAGTATTTTAAAATCAATTTTATTATAATTCAATATTTTAAATCCCAAAAAAGGATAATTTAGTAGAAATTTCCATATTTTATGAATTTTGTAGTATTTTGAGCTTAATCGTCAAAATGGCATATTTTGGATTTTTGATAAATTTAAATTATTTATATATTTTGTACATAATTATAATAATATTGATCCAAAGCAAAAAATTATTTCTTTGTTAGGTTTCTTCACATAATGATATTCATTTCATCCCACTAGACCAAAAGTTGAATCGACCATATGGAAGCTCAAAACCAGCTCACAAGTTGGCTCTAGAAAACTGTTTACTGAACAGTCAATTTTTGGTTTTGGGTCTATATATCCTGAATAATGGGCCCAAATACTCTAAAATTTGGTTGGTGTGTACTAAAAATGTTTTTTAAAAAACCTTTATTTTGTATTCTATATGTTAATATACCGTTTTTATGGGCAGTAATGCATGATAATCTAGATATGTTAATTGTGGGAAGTTTGTTTGGGATAAATAAATTGGTGGAGTAAAATAGACATAACTTTCTAGACACACATCTAAACACTCTACAAATTTTAGGGTAGATGATCATGTAATTTTTTAAAAAAATTCATGAAGGAAACAATGCATGACTCATTCATTAATTTGGGATGAAATAGGTCAACCTTCAAAGGAAAACCCTTCCTATAAAAAAAGGAGAGCTCCCCCATCTAAGAGCATTCCATTACTTCCCATTTATTCTGGGGAACAAAGAAATACATCATTTTTTTGCTTTATCTCTTTTATTAAGTTTCTTATCCTTAGATTTTTAATGCTTTATTATTCTCCATTAATCTCTAAAAAAATTAAATAATGCACTTTCATATTGCTACCTTTTAACAAATCTAATAAATAACTTATAAAGTGGGTATCTTTATAAGCGATAAAAAAACCAATGATAAAGGATATTTTTAACATCTCTAAAAAAGAGATGCCAAAAGTGCCCCTTTATCAGCACTTTCTTAGTGTTCATAATTGTACCCCCTTTATTAGTGTTTTTTAGCACTGTTAAAGTGGCCCCTTTATTAGCGATTTTTTAATAGCTCTAATAAAGAGGCGGGGAGGGGCTTTATAGTCATTTTTTACTAGCATTGATAAGAGTATATTACAAAAAAATAAAAAAATATTAATATATTGATATATAAATATTTATGTATATTTATATTGATATAAATATAATATATATTTTTTAAATATGATTTATATAAGTTTAAATAGACATTTTCAATTATTATAAAAGATATGAAATGAAAATGGATTATAAAGTACTTAAAAAATATTAAATAATAATTTTCTAATTTTCATTGAGTTATACTCATTTAATAACAATTTGAATTCATAAAATATAGAAAAATTAATAAAAGATATAAAATAACTTGAAAACGCAACTCAAACTTCAAACGAACATAAGTATTGATCTGGGTGTCAGTTTGAGCTCTACGACATATGAAATTGAATCCTATGATGAGATTTATGATTTCATGACCCGAGGAACTCTACTCACTATTTTTTCAGGGAAAAAGTGTCCCCTAAGGCCCCAAAACTGTGCTTTTAGTCCGAATACCAAAATGTTTTAACATTTGATGGAATTTTAGCCTCATTTACGAGGGTAGTTTTTTTCCCTTTTTAGTGAGGAATGAATTTATTCCAAGGGATAAAATTTATATTGATATTATAGATTTAATATTTTATAATTTTTCAAAATGTAATGTTATTTATAAACAAATATATAACAATATATACATATTTTTTATATATTCACACATAAAAAATTTAATTTTATAAATAAATAATTTAAATTATTTACATATAAAATATATTTTCTAATATATAAGGATTATCTAAATAAAAAATAATAATTCCCATTTTATTTAAAATACATATATATGAATAATTTTATACCTATATAATATTTGTGTGTGCCTACATATATTTGTGTGTGTATATATTAAAATGTGATATATATTAATATACGAATAATTATACGGATTAAAAAATATAAATAAATATAAAAAATAGATAGATTAATATATATATTAATATATGATTAAATATATGGATATATATATATATAATCATAACTATACATATATATATATATATTAATATATATATTAATTTACAAATATATATATATATATATATTAATATAAATAAGTATATATTGTAAAATAAATACAAATATATGTTAATATAAATATATATAAATATATGAATAAATATATCTAAATCTATTTATAAAAAGATAAATATATTATTAGATTGACAAAAAAGAAATATAGAGGAGTGGAAAAGTGTCTATGCACAATTTGGGAGGTATCGAGTTCAAATCCTAAGGGAAGAAGGGGTGTGCATGGTGGTGAAGGGTTGTGATAGCACTATTAAAGGGGGGTATTAGTGTTGTTAAAGGGTTGGGGCTGGGGTTGGGGTGTGCTGGGGTGGAAGGGGCGTGCGGTGGGAGGCATGGGTGCTTCATAGAGCTATTGGAGGGGGACAGTCAAGCGTTGTTAGAACTCCCTCAGATATGTAGATATTTCTTTTATGTTTTTAAACATTTATTAGTTCTTTTATAAAATTTTTGTTAAAAGTCATCTTTTAACAGCAATAAAATGAAGTACTGATAAATAACCCTTTTATCAACACTTTATTTAGCACTGATAAAAGGAACCACCCTTTATCTTTGCATAGATTAAGAACACTTTTCATTGATATAAATTGACTTTTCTATCTATTTTAAAGTCCATATCTAATGTGGTTATATTATCGTTCTCCTAGAGAGGTAAATATTTTTAGTGATTGGGGAAGGGAGTGTTTTTCTTTTGTAATTCCATATATTATTCTTTAATATAGAACTATCTTTTTCTATTGAATTATCTCTATTTTTACTGGTGAAAGAGTATCTTAACGTGATTGTATTGTTGGTTTTGTTTTCATTCATTGTTTATTGCTTTCATGGATGAACTTTATACTCACTCCGCCTAGTGAGATTTGTCCTGCTCGAACAAATTGTGTTAGGTGGTGAGTGTCTAGTGATCATTGGAACATGTGTGAAATTATTGAATTTGTTGTAGACTTCTACGGAGAAACAAATCATGATCAATATTTTCCCTAATTATTTTTTCAATGGTTTATGAATTTTAATACAAACATGACTGAGTTTCATTGCTTCCTTCAACCAGGGGTGATTGGAATATCGATCGAGGTTCATTCATTTATCATTCAATAAGAAGTGAAAAGAATTGGTTTTTATGAAAATGATGACATTGAAAAAGGAGATCCTACCATAAACCCATTACTCCCTCCATCACATATGTTCAATATTTATTTCATTATTATTTTTTAAACTAAATCATGTTCAAAATCAATTTCAACTTCTTACCCAAATTTTAATGATAATCTGTTTTGTGTGCACTCTTATTCAGAAGGCTACCCGGGGTTATCCACATTAATATACTTAGGTAATATAAAATATTTTTTTCCCTCACCCCACGACAGTTGTGCGTTACACAAGACCATGTACTAGAGTACACTAACAGGACAAGAGAACATATGTGACATTCTGTGTTAGGAAATATGTCGTATATCGATGTACATAGACATGGGGTTTAGTACATGGAGTCACCAAGTGTAGAAAAACATGGCTAGAAGAAAATATCCCAATCCTAGATGGCATGGACACACTATTTAGTACACCAACATGACATGTACTACAACATGGTTTGAGAGTCTTATACCCATAGGGACTCAAACTGATGATGGAGTGGGACCATAGGGCATGTGTGTCCCCTCACATGTCTTGTAACCCATGATTCCTTTTAATGAAACATCAAGGTTTTATATCTCCATTAGTTGAACGTCTATTTTGGCCCATGAATAGCCTATACTGAGTTTTGTATCACATAGAACATGATGGTACTCACTTTTTTCGATTTAGATATATGGTGTTGATTATATCATGAATTCTGAATGCTGAGGAAATTATCGATGATAACAGTGATCAAACATGATCACCATAGGCATACTTTGTTGACCATCCAATAGTGTCGGGCATTAGAGTCCTTGATAACTTCTGATTTCACCATCCAATAGATATAGGAATTAGATTCCCTGAAAAATAACTTGATGAAACTCTATTATAGCTGTGCAGCTATATTCTTGACTACTATCATGTTTGCCATCCAGTAGAGCTGGGCAGTCGAGTCCTCGATGACTACCGATTCGATCCTCTAGTAGAGCTCAGAAGTGGATCCCATCAAAACTACCGAGTTGGACCTAAAGTAGAGATGAGTAGTGGAGTACTCTATGAATACAAAGTTTGATTCTCTTGTAGATTTGGGACATGAATTCCTTGACTAATATCAGAGTGTTACCCACCAATAAAGCAGGGTTGTTGGAATTTCATCTGTTATTATACAGGAACCCCCCTCAACATGGGCGTAGGTCCTATATGAATACATATTGAGCAGAACCGCCTAAAATTATAGTGCACAGTTCCTTTAATTCGAGTTTGTGGCTTCTCGACAATATATCACAGTGACAGAGTATGGATTGACATACTAGATTACGTCGAGGTGGATGCATGGGATGATGAGCATCATTGAGCGAGTTTTTGAACTATTTGATACTATTCTTATTAGGATGAGCTGTGATTTTGATATCCCCTTACTATAATGATTGGTATTATTTTTAATGATTATATATATATATATATTTTATATCCATACTCTTGGATTTCGTTACTATCCTTCTATGGGAGGGGAAGACAGACGAGGTATCCCATGTGCTATCCATGGTTAAATTTTTCTGGTTGGATGAGTCTAATGTGTTGATATAGGCATGAAGAGTCAATTTGTAGTTCATCTACTCACCATGTCAACACCCATTATCTTGTATGAGTCTACTTCTACTCTTGGTTTTGGTTGAGTTGTTCTATTTTATTGTATCTTTCATATACAATATTTTAGTTATTATTGTATATTATACTAACTGCCTTCCATTTTCGAGGTGTCTAACTGGGAAGGTATATAATCAACCCCTTATTGGTGTTTCTGACATGTTATCTTAATTGTTTAATTTTTCCATTTTTTCAGGATGGGGAATTTTTCATATTTGGAAAGAATTTCCCCCCTTGAATTTTCATTTTTCACGGCAATACTTTTGTACACTCTAGAGGTTATCTATGTATGGCTTATATTATAGTTGTGTTTTAATTTTTCCCTTTTCATCTTCACTTATACATTGATATGGAAATGCGTGTGCATATGGGTACTTAGGAAACCGCATCCCAATGATAGATATTCCATCAGTTCTGGTCGCCTCCCGTATCATATGGAAGTGTGCTAAGCGTAGTTTTTTCTTGATCCCCCGCTTGGGTTGGGTCATGAAAGCTGTGTTTTCCTATTATCAATTCTAAAATATACTAAAAAAATCTAGATGTATTTCTTTTTTAATACATCATATTCTTCTCTATCCTATAATTTCTCTATGAATGCTTCATGAGGAATCCTTGTCTCAGTGCTCCTATTTATTTTCTGGATTCCACACATCTCTTATTATTATCATGATCGGCATTGTAGGCTCACAAAATACATCATGAAATCTTCCAATTTCTATTCATCTAGAACACCATGAAGATATAAACATTATGAATAATAATTCTACAGTTCTCCACAAGACTATGTCAATATAAACCACATCCAAACAATCAGCACACCAGAGTTTACAGAGATATGGTTGATAATGAATCCAACACACAACACATAAAAACATAAATTCTCAGTAGTTTCCAACAAGCCACTCTTTGGATTAATTTTCAATAATTTCATGAAACATTTTTCTATATCTTGATTACATTTGAAGAACCATTAATCAATACCAACTATCAATGAATATCAATATTAAATATTGATTATTATTGGTGATTGATATGAACTTTTCCATAATGTGTGCCACATGTAGGACACTTTATTTAACCCCATAATGTATATTTATTATTCCTAAACTTCCTTCATGATTTATATTAATTGTACAAACAAACTCAACATAGTCATATTTTTATATTTCACATCCTAATGCACTTATGAATGAATGGTCATGAACAAACATAGATCCATAATACTTTATTCTCTAATTATATTCATAATCCTTATCCACTTTGACATAAAATCCAAGATATAATATGTACCAAATGAAGAATATTGAATCCAATGAAAATTAATAACTTTGAAAAAAGGATTGATCCATTAGATTTATTTCATTCTCCCTCTATTTTAACGATGTAAAAAAACCCTTCCATTATTTTTATACAATTGACAACTTATATTATGTTATTGAACTCTATCAACTTTATCAATGACGTGCATAATGGTATTTATTTACCTAATCCCTCTAAACATGTTCCTCATATCAAATAATAATAGAAAATTCCTCCTATGATATATAACTCTTCATTTTATAGGACCATAGGTTGTACCAAAAATACACTTCCTCACCTACATTAGAACTTCACCCCTAATGTTATGTTTCAATAACCATTCTCGATCAAAAACACCTTTATAATATAGAAGGGTTCCACATGATTTTCAGGGTTTGAACATAAAACACATCAAAGAGATATCAATAGAACAACTAACCATACTATGTTGGGATAGATTTTAGGAAACAAGAGATAATGTTAATAACACCATTTCTGTCCATTTCACTCAATCTTTTCAATACATATCAATCAACCAAATTAAATAATCGTATTTCAAGGAATGAAATCAGATTTATTATTTAGTTATAGACTTCTATAAGATATATATTGTTGAAATTGATTTTGAATATCATAGATACATATTACATTTATAAGACCATTAATTGAATCTTTATCGATACAAAATATTGAAATGATTACTCACTTTTTAAACTTTTTATTACAACTTACCAAAATATTTTTGGAAATTTATTTCCTCTATAATCCACAAAATATATTTTTCTTATTTTATATGAATATAATATTTCATATTTTTATCTCAAAAATCACCTGACATTAATAAATTTTTTCACTAAATATATAATTAAAATTCATGATGATATTTTTCCATCCATATAATTCTCTGATATCTTTAGAATAGCTAGATTAAATCACATGTTTAATCAAAATCAAACACACATTAGACCTTTTTTTTTCTTCTACCCCATTTCACTATCTTCAAGAGATGAAGTGATAAAGATCTTATAATCTTGAAATTAAAAATTCATGGATATTCATACCACCTAAAATCAATTGAAATATATTATTTCAGTCTCTAATGTTAATCATTGAAACTTATTGTAACTACTATGATTCTTCTTCTATCATCATTCATTATGATTTTAAATATATTTTTTAGATTAAACTAATTTGAATCAGCTGGAACTATAGAGAACATCATAACACCAGTTTGTCTAATTTGATGAAAATAATTCTTGGATCATATCCCCACATTCCCAAAAAATCTCATTGTCTTATCCAATATTTGACACACTTATTAGTAGGGTCACTATTTTTTCCACCTTTTAAGTATTGATCTTATTAAATTTGTAACTTTTATTTTACATATTTAAAAAAAAATTATAATCACTCAATTAAAAAAATTATCATCCTACATAATATAATAAAAGAAAGAAAATAAGACACATGAATTTTACTTGGTTCACTTGTACTAGACTATATCCATATATCCCACACAAATATTGTGTTGATAAGAAAAATTCCACTTATATTCACTATTATTATATTTAAAATGTTTCCACTATAGAAAATATTTCCTAGGAAAACTATCTTTTAATGATTTAGGGTTTATGTCACTTACACCCAAGGGTCAATTATTTGTTACTCTCAATTTTCCCACAACATCCATATGGAATTTTTTTGGCTCACTAGCTAATGAAAAGCATCACTATCAGATTATTGATGAATTGGTGAATTCCCATTGAGATTTATTTTTATATTTAAAAAAATAGTTTTTAACATCAACATTGATAAAATTTTTTCTTTCCCCATTAAATAGGTCTTCATGGAAAGCTACCTCTTTTAAAAATATCTACAATGTGTTAAAATCGCTTGCTCTACTATGTGCCTAAGTAGAATTCCCAAAACACACATTCACACAAATTTTCAATCAATCATGACACATTTCACATTCAAAAAACAATATAATCATTCATTAAACTTTTCACATACATTAAACTCAGAAAATTTCATGAATCATAATAAAAATTCTTGAATATAGATTGGTTATACTAACATAGGTATTTTCTTTATATAAATGATGGTATTATAAAACATTCACAAACTAAAAAACATCTTGAAACTCTTTCACGAATTTAGAGCCATCATAACCTAAATTATTTTGTCTTAGATAAATGTGGATGTAGTTTCCTACTTATAAATAGTTATTCCCCTTATAGAATATTTCGTTTTTTCCACCTACATTCACTAAACTCATCATTATATTTTCATAACACAATTTATTTTCAAGACTCTTGGGAAAATCATTCCTTACTTTAACATTTTTCTTCGAAAAACTTATGGGAAATTTTTTATTCACATAAACTCCCAAAAAACATAACATATTCAAAAAATTATTGACTTAATGAAACTTACCTCCATCACGAAACAAAATTTGTTGAATAAAATATTTTTTTCTAAAAAAAATAATGTTTCATGAATTCCATTCCATTACCATATATTTATGAGGTAGTATGAAAAATTCATTTTCAGGAAACATCAATAAAATAATTCTATATTTCACATTAAATTTCCACATCAAAAAAGTCATTCATTTTATAATTTCCTTGAGGTGTCATAGAATCACCATGTTTGTGAAACATTTAATTTGTGCGAGTCTTATTCCTTTTATCTGTTATCATTTTAAAAATTAACATACTGAATCATACAATTATTAAACCATTTCTTAATAAATACATAATGGTCTTCACTGTCCAAGTATTTATCTATTAAATTTTCATACTGTAGCCATATATGGGTGATCTTATTTCATTGTTATATTTAACCCATGTCTCTATATTATCCTGATCAACATTTTAGGATTGAATATTACATTATTCAACAAAACCACTTTCCCTTTATCATAACCACCATCTTCTAATGAAATTTTCATCATTTCTATAAGAAACCAACCATGTTCCACCACACTATGTCAATGGAAACACTACATATAATAGAAACAAACCCACACACCACCATAATAGGGTTAATAGTGATATGGTTGAAAAAAATACATCATTCAACACAAAGGAAAATCATTTTTAATTGGTGTATAACACTTTTTAAACGAAATAATTATTTAAAATCCATTCATTAATTTTCAAAAACACTTTCCATGGTGACCCATTTCATTTCATTTAATTAAATTTCTTAACCATTAGGGGTCTTACAGATATAAATAATAAAAAATAAAAATCATTCTCAAACCAATAAGAATATAAGATCATTAAGTGTATAGAGACCAAAAATAGCCACCATCCTTGATTCAATAGTGATCATGGAGGAATTTGTCTCCTACGAGGGAGACCACCTCCAAAAGCCAAGACATTCCCTCTGCAAACCAAATAGAAATGATACATGATTTGGACCCACAATGAACATAAAATCATCCTATATAGATATTCATGTAAATGTTAGAATATAAATCATGTTGAAAATAGGTAATATATGATTGATTTGTGTTTAAATGTAATTTACATAGAATAATTCACATCATTTTGAGGTATGAGACCAAAAAATAAGAAAGAGAAGGTAGGAGACTCCAAAGGGTGTAATTCTTAGTACATTTGAATTAGAGGGGGATAAAAATGAGGGATTTATGATTCAATTAATGTGTGGTTAAAAATTTAAAATTCACTTTTTAAGGGTCCAGGGATGGTTGTTTGGTTTGGTTACATGTTTTTCCAATCTATGCAGCTTGCATTCACAAACAACTACCAATAATGTACCCAGATGCATGATTCTATCAAGATACCACATGGGCATAATGTCCATGCATAGACCATATAAAATGAAATTATTAAATTATATAGAATACTCTCATGGTTTATCACATAATTTTCCCAACCATTTGTAATATATGTGCTACAATCCAAACTCATCTACGGTCCAACATAGTTTATCCCTTATGTCGCACGATTTGGGACTCTACTATGAGCAATCCAAAAAACCCACACCATATACATTAAAAACTAATTTCATGTAATACATATTGGGGTATTCAAATGGTTTACCCCAAAAATTAACCATTAAGAGGTTCTTTAGAAAAACCAAATAAACTTTCTTCTTTTGGGATAAAGTTTCGTAGAAACATAAAAAACCATTTATAAAATAAAATAAAATAAAAACAACACCATAGTGACAATTTTGGTTTCACAACACATCATATTTGATTTCTAACTTTCCTAATTTCCACCTTAAATTTTATTGAGATTATTAATAGTTTCATGGAACTTAGATTGATTTCTCAGAGTATTTACTATGAGTTTCAACTGATAGTTGAAATGGATTGCACAATAAAAATATTTATTGAGTAATTATTAATTAATTATGAAATTTTGAAATATTTTTTTCGCTATTTATGTTATGGGAAAATGTAATGGGTGGTGTGTTATACTTAAGTAGATTTTAAATAAAAGTGGGTGGATTTATAATTAAATTTAAATGTTGATTTTAAAATATGGTGTTTCTAGAATTGTTTTATTATTGGTCATTGAAATGTGAAAGGAAATTTTTTCTTTCAACCATATTAATTTTAAAAGTCCCAATTAGAAATTTTACATGGGATTATTATTAATTGTTAATCAATTAGACCCATAATATTTTTTAAATCATTATGGGTTGTTTTTTATGTTGTTATTATTGGATGATGTGAATTGGTTATATTTCTATGTTAAATTATTATATGGGAAGTTGAGTTATTATTAAAATTTTTCTGACTATTTTGATCTATGTATATTTTCCCGACCTCAAATTAAATTGTTCATTGGAATGATAAGTCACTAAGTGGAGTTTAATATTATTTAAAAAAATAGCCATGAATGTGTCTTGATAGAGAGTGACTAGATTGTGGGTGTGCCCAGATGATTCCACATTGTAGCTTCACGCTTCTGGGTTGATGGTCCTTGTTTTATCTTTGACATCTAGAATACCAAGATTTATATGTTCTTTGGAGTTTTTTTAATGATGTAATCACTATTTTAAGGTTTTATATATTTTGTACCATGTTTAGAGCCCTTAGAAAATCTTTTTTTAGTGCTTTATTTTTGGAATCCATATTTCATGCTTGACTTGTTTCCCCCATGCTTGTATTGACTATGTAACCATACAATATACTCTTTTATTATATATATATTACTAGTTTTTCCTAAATAATTGAATGAGATATTCCATTTTTTGGCATGGTTTTTGATAAAAAATGGTTTCAAATAGGCCATTTAAATTTATTTATGTTAATGTATTTTAAAATGGATTTAAAAAATGATTTAAATAAAGATTTATTTGTATTGTAAATAACATAAGTTGATGAAAGAAAATTAACGCGTTTTTTATTTTTAGGAAAATAAGATTTTTTTATAAAATCAACACATTTTTCGATTATTTTTTGTGTAAGATTAAATAAAAAAGAACTTTCATATTATATTTAAAACTAGATTAAAAATATTTTTGTAATTAATATTTTTGGGTGTAATGTTTAGTGATAACCTACTGGCCAAGTTTATTTTCCAACCTAATTTAAGTTTGAGTTTCATTCCTTTATTTTTTTTATTTGGGATTGTATCCTATATCATCACCTATAAGTGACTGGTGTGGATCTATGGTTAGTGTTTTTATTATATTAAGTTTTCTATATTTGCGGATTCCACTATATATATTGATAATGAGTAGAGTAGGGAATTAGTTCATTATTTTATGATTATTAGTTTATTTAATTATATACCTATAGGTTGTAATGGTAATCGAAGCTATAATAGGATGATGGTGTTTAGAGAGTGAGTTCATGTATTTATTTGTCACATTTTTCATATGATATTTTTATTTTTGACAGACATATGTTTTGGTGTGTAATCTAATTAATGGATTAGTCATGTATTATTTTTGAAATAAAATCAATTTTTTATTAACTCTTATTTAAGGGAGAAATCATTATGATTTTGATTATCAGATTCATTGAAATGTTTCTCTTTCCTGTAGTGATGAAGAATTATATCTATGTAAATAGAGAATTAGTTTATCCATTGGTTCCATTGGGGGAACTATATGGTTCCTTAAAATTTGTATTAGATCCTAGGTTATATAGTTCTAGACTAGGATTATGAGTTGTCATTTTTTATTTTGGTTGTCCTCATAAGATCAAGTTTTAATTTTTATCAAGGATCATGAGGTTGGTCATGCGTGTGTTTCTAATTAGCTACTATCATGATACCCCTTGATTCACCATGGGTAGTTGGGAATTGAATCGTAAATTTAGTATTTATTTATGATTATTTTTGTTGAATTATTTATACTCACTGTCATGATTTATACTACTTGGGGGTTTTATAGTATTTTGAGATGAAAATAAAATATGGGATGGTGGAATGTGGTTGGTTTTCATGACCTATTAAACCAAAAAATGAAAAAATACTTGATTATGAAACATCTTAGAAAATATTATGTTCCTAGAGAATAGTCTCGGAAACCACATGTTCTTATTAAGAATTGATTCACCTTCGATTTTTTATAGTTAGACAACCCTTTAAGAAAACCTAGTGATTTTGATGAGTTCATAGAAGCCATGTGATATGTTGGAAATGTGATTTTTATTATAATTTGAATTTTATTTTTCCATATTTAAAAAAAATAGAATAAAAAAACACAATATCACACATTGATGGGTTTGGAAACAATTTTATAAGAATCCTAAAAAAATATTATTCTAACTTTTATTAGAATATTTTGTTAAAAAAGCAATGTATTTTAATTAAAAAGTGTATCATATTTTATTTGTAAATTGTGTGTTTTACTAAAAGATTAAATTTATTTCATGGAATGGGTCTCATATATAATTATGGGGGAATTATAATTTAAACTAACATGGTTCTTTGTAAATTTATATATATATATATTTGATATATTTTAATTAAATAATCATATTAAAATTTTTCTCTTATTTCTTTTGGATTGTTTGGTTGAGCATGGGAGATATATACTGGTTGAGTGTATGTTTAATGTTATTCCAAATAATATTATTAGAAAGTTAATGAGAAATGATGTTTTTTTCTAGGGATAAACCATTAGGTTACTATTTTCATCTATTAGGTGTAGTCACTCCTGTTGTTATCCCTACCCAGACTCAGAATCATGCTGTATCGACAGAATTGGTATGTCTCTTATACTTGGTTCAAGGTTTCTAGAATCATTACTATTACTATTTGTGTAGTTATTTTTTAACTATTACTTTTATTCAAGAATATATTATAGTACCATATGTTTCTATGAATATTTTTTATGGGGTTACTCATGGTTATTATGGTCCTATTTTTATGATATTGGTAATCGGTTGGTGATTTTATGGTTTCATAGATATAGTTTCATTATGGATTAACTTATGTGGATGATTATGGGATTTTGGATTTTTAGTTCTTTTACCTATATGGTTATAATGTTTATTATTATTTATATTTTGGATTTAGTGTCTTAGTAATTTTTTTTGATGTGTTTGGAATGAGAAACCTTATGATTAGTACTTGGGTGACTAGGATGAGAGTTTCCATTAAGCTCTTGGGAAATTTAGGGTATCTTTATTATTTTATTGGTTGGTAGAAGATGGTTCCCAGGTGGTTGAGGTATTAGTTGTTTATTTTGATAATTTTCACATGGTTTTTATACCCTCATTGATTTTTTGTTATGTTTTCTGGTGGATTAATTTTATTTGATATTGTCCAAGGGGATAAGTTTTCACTATGGGTTCTAGTTTCAGTTCCTTGATGGATGTTTAGCATTAATATGATTTAATATCACATTTTTTAAAGGTTGTTATGTATTTATAGAAACTATAATATTATTTGGGTGATTAGTGGAAGTGTTCCCTTCTTGATTTTGGTTTTTTGGAGACTATATGTGTTTTGAACCACCAATTTTGATGAAGACTATATAATATGAAACTTTTGGATTCCCTTAGTATTCACAAGGCCTTAAACCGCTTGTTAATTTATGAATTGAACATTGAGTTTTTTGATGTGTATAAGGATGTGTTCTATTTTATTTGATATATGGTTTTTGTTGGTGTTTTATTTTTTTGAATTATTTATATCGTTCCATATATACAACATTTTTCTTGGGATGATGGAGTTTGAAGTTATTATTTTCTAATAGCTTTTGTCAATGGATTTTGGCATGATGAAATCATTATATATATATGAGGTTTCAATATATAGTGTATTATATATTTATTTATTAATTTAATGTTATTACTTATTTCTTTTATGATATTTTTTGGGTTAGAGGCTTTCATTTTTAAAATTCTAAAAAGTTTTAAGGGTAACAAATTTACCCAAAATAGTTTTAAAACTATGTATCGACCATGCCGGGGAGTATATCTCACAAAATCCATTTAGATTGTTTAGAACATGAAATGGATGACCATGTGGGAAATAAGGAGTAATTGCAAAATAGGTGTTTTCAGTGTCTAATGAGTATAGAATAGTTACCACATGGTTTTGTAAATCTTTAAGGTAAATTTTTTCTCATGATCATGAAATTTATTTTCATTTAATAATAATTTTCTCATTTCTTTTAAACCCCCTTTTCTATTATCTCCCTTGATTCCCACGTCATGTGACACCACTAGATAAAACCCATATTCTTGTTCTGCCCCTCCTATGATTTACCTATACTCTCGTAATTTCATTATGATTTCGTGGGGATTAATTGTAGGCATTCAAAGGTAATTCTACAACTTACCTATTCCCTCCATATTCTTCTTACTTCCACTTTCCGCATTTCCATTGTTGTTCTACCGAACCCCAGTGAATGTGTTAAACTTTATATTTATAGTTTTATTTCTTCTAGAGCATGTGATCAATTTTTATGGACTACCCCATCCCATTATAAATGAGTCAGACCATCTTCTATCGATTCCTGGTTGGTTTTCCCATGCCTCAATAGTTTTATTTTAGAACCATAGATTCAATGATTGGTTAATTTATATTTTAATGATATAATAATTTTATTAAAAATGTTTGATCATTATTTTAATGTATAATAATGTTCAAATTGATTTTCATTCAAGGTATATTATTTTATTAATTTTAGATCACGTTAAAGACCTATTTTTTATACGAGAACAATATGTGTTTATTAAACTCTTTAAATGCATCTTTAAAAAGTAAATCGAATGTTTGATATTTTTGGTGCATTTTAATGGATTTATCTTCGGATTAACATGGAATTTCATGTTACAAATGAAATTACAAGAATTTTATAAAACAAATTCACGAATTATTTTCAATAAATTATATAATTTTGAAATATGTTGACATATTTGGGTATTAGAATTATGTATTAGGTTTTTGGTAGGAACCATGGATATTTTAAATGAAAGTTGGGTGATTTCTAATCGGTTTTCATCTTATGATTTTAAAATTTGGAATTTCAATAATGGTTATATAAATGATATTTTAAATGTAAAATACGACTTGTACTTACAAGTATATTTATTTTGAAATCCATGGTTGGTACTTTCAAATTAAAATCATGATTCTCATGAATCACTTTATTTCCTATTGTATTTTTTACACCCGTTGAGGGTCAGCTTTCATATTACAATGAGTGGATGACGTATATGATCTGTATTGGGGAAATTTATATGTGAAGGAATCAATGGGGATGTTAATCTATTATTTTTATTATGATTCGTAATTTAATCAGTGTATGTTTAATTTACCAAAAATTTATATTGGTCACTATAATGACATGTAACTATGTATTGTCATGGATGAGTGTAAACTCTGGGTTAACCCATGTCTTTTTATAGAGAAAATATGTTGTTGTGATTCCTAGACAGCTCTGCAGTGTAGCTTCACACTCCTTGGCTGAGGTTCATAGGGGTCGACTAGTTTGATGGGACTACCAAGATGGATTGGTTTCGAGATAGAATTAATGTTATTAAAACTAATTTATGTCTATAGTACCTTGTAAATTGTCACCCAAAAATTACATACTCTAAAAAAATCTTAAATAATCATTTTATTATTTATATAACTCAATCACCATTTAATTAACTGTGACACAACATGACATTGTAGATTTAAAAAAAATCAAATTCCTTAATTTAGAAAGGTAAGAAAAGAGAGGGATTTATAAAACCATTTGTACTACACAACATACAAAGGAACTTGACATAATCTCCATCAACCACATGTATATATATACCTTTTACAAATTTAGTAAAATATCTAAAAATTTAGTTTTATATAATTCCCTTTTCAAAGGGATCGATAAACCATGTGACAAGGAGTATATTGGTCCCATATAACTACTCGTAATTCCTAGATTCTATAAGTAATGGCAAACTATGTTAATGAAGATATCACTTTGCATTCACCTTTAGCTGATAAGAACATCTCATTCCCCTTACAAAAAATAATTAGCTTATAAAATGGATTTTTAAGATATAATTAGACAACCTTTGGTACATCTCAATCATGGGACCATATTATGTCCTCATTATATGAGAGGAAGATCTCATGTTGGTTAATCCTCAATTAAGTAGATTATAAGAAACATACCCAACTACTAATTAGTGTTATAATAATATATAATTATATAAAAAATATATCAAATTATAATTTTTCTAATGCTATAAATCATTCCATATTCATGTTTTTGGTAAGTATAAATATTAAACAAACACCCAATATACATCAAGGAAATAGTGTATAACACAACATTTCTTATACATGGAATATAATATAGAGAAAAAACCATTTATTATTATATAATAATATTTTATAACACCATAATCCATAATGAGTATATTCTAGGAATAACTCAAAGATATAATTTTAGAGGAAAATTGTCATTTCAATCCATGTGATATATATAACCAATATGATGGAATAATAACATTGAAACCGTTTTTTATTTAACATGATACATTATATATTTTTAAAAAAATTTAAGAATAGTATCAAAATCTTACAGAAGCGACCTTGTAGTCATATCCCATATGATAGATCAATGGAGAGGCCTTATGTTTGCAGTATATTTTTGGGTATTGTTAAACTCCTTACATTACTATGTAATTATTATGGAAAATCTTTGTTACCATCTAATAGAATACTCCCACTAAACTCATTTAGAGGTTATCATATATTAATAAATCATGTTTAAAAAATTGAGAGACATAAGAATCATAATCCTACTGTTCAGCTTCATGGATAATTACATAAATAACATAACTTCAAAATATCAAATATAAAATGTTAATAACTTAAATTATTTACCTATAACTATATTTATATTTATTATCATTAAAATTCATGGAAATGTTCAATGAGATTTTTCCAACAGATCATTTTGGTATCAATTTGTAACATAATATATTTCTCTTTACTAATATATCCTAACCACCTGTAGGATATAAAGTGACTATCAATATATTTTTGTAAAAAATATAATTCTTTATATTTATCATACTGATATATCTATCATCATTTTAGGATATTTAGTGAACTTTTGTTTAGTTTTTTTAATTTTATAATGATTAATTTGTAACACGCTTTGATTATCTATGACCAAATATACTCCCACTTGTGTCTTAGAAACTATATGATTTTCAGAATATCATGCTATGATATACAAACTAATATGTGTTCAAAAGATAATAAATATTTCTTTTTGAGGAAGTATTTTAAAAAATTTAATCTTTCTAAATAAAATATTGTATTCTAGGTGTCTCGAGTAATTTTTTTTATTTTTTAATCTCTAAAATATAATACTAAAAGATGGTGTGATTATATACATTATGTTTTAATGGTCATGTATATAATCATTTTTATGCAGCATAATTTTTTTTTCTGCTTATCTTTTTTTCAATCATATTATTTTATTTGATGAATCAGAAAACATTTGTATGAATAGAGATCATATCATTTTATTCATAACATTGATTTATTAATCAAAAAAGTATTTTATCATATAATATATTTGATATGAAAACGCAGTCCTTTATTTACATCCATTTAAGAGTAAAATATTATTTTACACTAAAATACACAATTCAATAAACTTTTTATTCATAATTATAATGAAACTAGAAGATTCAACAATTTTTTATTAATTATTGAACTTAGATATAATTATTACACTTGTAAAATATATATTTTGTATCATATTACTTTTAAGATTATTGAACTGTATCTATAACATTGATAGCTGAAAACATATTTCCACAAAGTCTCTGAAACCCATATATGTAATCTAAAAAGTTCAATCTAATGTAAATATAACCCTTCTACCTATTACAACATTAGGTTTTTAATGAATGAATTTGACTATTTGAGAAATCTGACCTTCTTTTCCTAGTTTAACACTTTACCCAATTATGTTGTAAACACAACACATGAACCCTTATATCATTTTCTAAATTTAATTATCCTCAGAACATTATGAGATTAGGGTAATCCTTTTTTAATATAGCTTAAATTTTTGAAACATTTCAGACAATTATTCCAGTATGATTTCATTTTCTTAATAAATTTTTAAAGCTGTTATTCCTAGATCTTTTTAGATCAATGAGAGGAGAAGTGGGTGACTAGTGATCACTTCTTTTACAATTTACTACATTTTAACCAAACCTCAATATCTTATTAAGTTTTTTGTTCCACTGAATGATTTATCACAATATCACCTTCATCTGTAGTAATAATTAAAAATATATCATCATAAAATAATTATATTGGTTGGTTAAAAGACCCACTACATCCCATTTTGGATATACTACAACATTTTTTCTCCATTATCGTTGTTAATAATAGAAAATATAGAGTTTATTTTACTCTATATGACTTCTATAGTCCACTAAAGGATACAAAATACTTTTTAATAACATATTTATCAAGGATGGACCATCAAATTTATTTTAGATTACTCATTACTATTGGATGTTGATCCTTCTATATGAGAAGATCGATCAATAGCTCTACATCTAAACATAATGATATCATTTGTAGTGTTGTTTTTGTGACTTCTTTAAGATAGTATGTGATTTATATATTCTTTATCATTTAAAAATACTAGGATGTTCAACATATCATATCCTTATTCAATGGATCTTAACATCATCTAAACATTTTTCAACATAGATAGTATCAATTATATAAATTATTCGGAATACTAACACCTGATGATTGAAATTTCTATCAGTTATTTTACTCCAAACATTCATCTTCAATATATGGATATATTTTTACACAAATGATATTATCATGATTATATGATTATTTGTATTTTAAATATATAAACTCAATTATATTCATAGGTGTAATCTAATCACCTTTGAAATAATCAATAAATTAAAGATTTCATTACAAATTCATAGTATCTTTAATTCCACCTCAAATAATGTTTTCATTCTCTAAAATACTTGAGAAAATTCTTTATTTTAATTCTTAACAACATCTAATTCTTTAAAATATTTTGAAATCTCTGCATGCATGTCAACATTATTTATTTTCCCTATGAACTCTAGCTTGTGGAGTGGATGCCATCTCAACAGTTTCTTCATCACTATAATTATGTAAAAATTCACTAATCCCAAAATGATGATTCTTTTGTCATATGTTGAAAATCAAAATACATATTCTCAATTTATATGATCCATATCATATGAAACATGAAAAACGTCAAACTAAATATGATGAAACATAAATAATTTGGTTATAAACTCATATAACATCCCTCAAAGGCATACCTTCCATAAAAAATTCTTACGACCCTGCTCAAATACTTATGACTAGAAATAGATTATGATCAAAAACGAAAATCAAAGGATTTCCATTTATCCTTTTGGTATTATTATCCATTCTCTTCTTCTTTATTTTAAAATACCAACATGATCATATTCCCAAAATCAACATTTTTACTGATATTAACTCGTTATAAATTTATTCAATATCATTGATTTAATCACAGTCTCGTTGCGATGTTTAATCAATAATGAAATACTCAAATTCATTGTGAGATTATTTTTATTTTTAATATCTAAATTTTAAATCATATATTTTCACCCAGAGGACCCACTTGAATATTAAAATATTATGTGACAATCTATGAGTATGAAAATTGACCATTTTTACTAACTATGAGTCAAATGATTAAGTGAACACACCATACCGATCAACTTATTATCTGTATTGACTGTTCCATCTAGATAAATCTTATTAGAATCCTATCAACAACGTGATCAAATTATCAACCTTTTTGATAAACACATAAACAAAATTTTTTGGTTAGTAGATCGACCGTGTGAATATATAGTCAATAGATAATATATCTATAAAACTTTAATGTTGCATCACTATTATATATGTATTCTTAAATGAAACATGTATGATATTTATGCACAATATCTCACTCCAATTTATGACATGGATTCATGAAGAACTATGAAATCCAATATTAACTCACAAGTCCATTATAATCCACAAAAAGTCACCAATTCTTCTCCTATAGTCATATTAAATTATTGATAGAAATATAAACATCACCATTTTGGGAACAACCATATCCCCACTTGTAAATGTATTCAATATATCCACATATTGGAAAATTAAATACCTTTCTCACTCCTTTATCTCCCTTGTTTAAAATCAAATATAATGGGAGAATTGGGCTCTATGAATCTCACCATCAAGACCTCTTATCCGGATTTAATTGACATCATAAGTTTATTATAAGGTAAGGGTGACATGAAATACGTTTTCCCTAGCAAATGAACAATTAATTTTTCAACTCTAGTCTACTCGGGAAAACTAGTGTAGAAAATAATTGGTTTTAACTAAAATTGTGAATGATTCATACAAACAACCAACCATCTGATATCATTCATAAAACACATTATGGGTCCTATCATACAACATTATTAGGAAATATGTTATATCCGATATATACATAAAAAAATTACAATTTTTTTATAATCTCAACCATTTTATCTTAAATTTATCAAACAAAACCCCTATTATATAATATATAAATTAATAAATAATAACTGAAGAAAGTGTGATTAAAATACTTCATACTCTAGTTTTTATGGTTATATAAATATATATATTCTACATAATTATTTATATCTACACATATCGTGATAAATAGAAAAATCCATATACATTTTATCTTCACCTAATGGGATTTACTAACTATACGAACTTCATGTTATTTAGAAAAACATGAAACAAATGTCTTTGTATAATTTTTAAAACACTCTAAAAACACATAAATTCACATAATTTTAGCACATAAAATTAGTTTTTTCGGAATAAGGAATAAATATTTAGATCCTCTAAAGAATCATTTTTTCAATGATTATAAATTCATACAATTCATTAGTTTTTATCTAAACTCAACATCTATTTTCTTATAAATAGTGTATATCAATTGTTTTCCTATATATTCCATCCGAGTTTCTCAAATTATTGAAGTAGTTTTCTTCACCTCAAAATTTCTAGGAAACAATATTTATTTTTTCTTACGTCTTCATTTTCATCCCGTATTCATAGGTGGGTGGTATTATCATGAAATATGTTGTACAATTCTTATACTAACTAGACCATTCAAATATTTTTTTTCATGAATATTAGAAGTTTTATTTGTGAAAAAATCCTCATTTAATCAACCATCCTCATATTTATCTACTTATTTCCTAATATATATACATTTATTCTTTATTTATTTATATTATTGGGAATATCTATCTGGGATTTCTAGATATCTAAGAATACTTTTTAAAAAATCCTATTTTCATGGTACTTCTCATATTCTATCATGGTTCATTTATTATTTCATGACTAATTCCTAATTTTTTTCCTTTCATTGTATTGATAATCCCTCCATTCAGTTTTTTAATTCACTCCACAATAATACGACATTCCTTTCTACACCCGTCCGAAAATTGTATAGATAAAGAAATAGTTCTTGGGTTAATAGTATTAGAAATGTTTTGTGTAAAAATTATTTCCTCATTAAATCAATCGTCTAGTACCCAAAAAACCCCCTTATTTCATACCACTTTCATGGAAATGGAATTTTAATCCAACATGTATTGGATCTATGTCCATTGATACATGAAATAGGAATGATATTTCATTTTGATATGTAATATGTACAAAAATATATTACTATTTTCCACCTATAAACCAAGCCTCTATGTGCATAGGTGATTTTGACTCTCTTTGATTATTTATCACATACTTTAGTATGAAAGTGTTAATATAAACTTACTTATTGGTCCAAAAAAACTCAAAACCATTTTTTATCCACATAACTATAATAAATTATAGAAATTAGTTGAGATATATTAGGTATAGATTTTATTTTCCAAATGAAACCCATTTTATTACCTACTTAGAGAGATTCATCTTAACCTCATCATACTGGTTAAAGTGTTCTATAACACAGTTCATCTAATTTTGAACAAAAATATTAATTGATTACATATCTTCAAGTTGTTTTCTTCATGGATCAATATTCTCTAAAATGTTTTTGAAAATATTTTTTTCATCTTCTATATGGTTAATATTTTTTATGTCATCAATATAGGTTGCTTCATTTTTCATCTCCTACTTTTTATCATTATTATCTTGTAGAATCTTCTTTTTGGATTTCTCATGCTGTATAATCATTTTTTAAAATATTCCAAAATTATGTTAATTTACATTAATTTTTTTTTTCAATTCTTCCCTATAATCATCACTACATTATTGTAGAGAAACAATCTAGATCAAATAGAAAAGTACCCCAAGAAGAATTCCCACATGATCATATATAAAAAAGCATAAAATAAGTATTATTTATAACCATATTAATGAAAAAATAACCAGGGTACAATATAGAAAGAAAAGATATGACTATGAGATAGAAAATTTAATAAAAAATGGGTAAACCCAAGGGAAAATGAGATAATAATAAAACAATCCTCCATATGGCCATATGTCACCGCTAAACCATACCACTATATAGATGAATATAGCTACGAGAAGTTGAAAACAATATGGATCCCATACCTTTTCCCATGTCATGTATACCAACATCTAAAAATACCTAAATACAAAATTAGGGTGTGAGAACAAAGACCAATAGGTCTTCTCATAAAAATTAATGAAAAATATATTGTAATTAAAATGTTAGATCTATCTTTAAAAACCAGTTTATAAAGAATATCTAAAATATAATCATTTAGTAACAAAATCATTTTTATTAAATTTTTTCATATTCACAAAAACAATTATAATAAAATGTACATGAATAAAAGAATGAGGTAAAAAACCATCCATGGATACACCATAATATTAGAAAGTGAGGAACCCACCATGAAATGTACCATCATTTTTAAAACCAATAATACAAGAAAATTGATCAGATTGAGATCTAGGCTATGGGAATAAGTACTAAAAAATAATTCACCAATACAAGCAATACATGAATTTAACCGGTATCAGGTCCTATCATAGTGTATTGATATCAATCCTCTAGTTTAATATCGCAATATAAATGAAAAGTAAATTTTATGATGCATCCATGGTTCCTAAAGAGCTAATATTTCAAAAATCATTTGAAATCCATAGTTATAATTTACATGTTATTTTCTTAGTGAAGCATACCCACTTCTATACATAAAAACCCATTTTGTATACACAACCATCAAAAAGGAATTTCCACAATACATAGTGTATCAAAAAAATTCTCAAGGAAAATACCATTAAAAAATAGATTTATTTAAGGTAATATACTTTGATATAAAATATATAATTTGGATAACACAAACCATGGAATTGAGTTATAAAATCATGTTATTAAAGATATATATATTGATACGTAAATAATTAAGAGAACCAACCATGAATTAATGTCCCAAAAAAATAGATTAATTTGATGAATGGGGATTAAAGGCCTTTAAAACCCACTATTTTGAACATATTTATTATGAGAGAAAGGTGGATGAAGGCTTGGAATTGAGGGGAAATGAATATTTATAAGTGGTTTTGAAGTTAGAACAAAATGAATGGATCTCCTGGACCACATAATTGAGCTACTAGTCCAAGCCACATTGACCTTGTCTATACTGTAGTCATTAGGATGTCACATAAGACTGTGCCGCAACTGATGTCACTATGACACAATCACACTAACCAACTGAACATCAGAAACCATGGTAAATACCTTACCCATATTGTATTATTCAAAGGAAATCCTTCAACATATCAAAATACACCATGCTGAGAGACCAAGAAACCTGTGAATTGCTCTATATCATATCCTAACTCAACGCCATGGGTGTGCCACATGTTTTTAGAAATGACCAAATCCAACCCACTGGGAACTAAACCATAGTCACCTAATCCACTATATAACAACTAACTACACTTCACCACATCCAACCCCCATGGTGCAGCATTGCCAAAAATGGAAGTGGCATCGAAATATTACATCAAGGAAACTGCACTGCATCTGTCTCTTCCACAATGAAGTGTGCTCACTCCATACCACAGCGAATATGATCTATGGTGAAGCTCTATTTAAAATTATAGGCAAATTATAAAAAAACATTAAACTAGTCGGAACTTAAATTACAAACTCTAAAACATAAAAAGTGGGTGCAGAAAAGATCATAGGTAATAAAAAATCTCCCTACCATGAAATATTTATGTTCTTATAATGTTATTGAGATTTTGGACTCAAAAAAGGTTATGAAACTACTACCTTTATAATGATTCCCATATTCACGTCTGAGGGATATCCCAACCACACATCCAATGTACACCAACTAGAGGATAATTTTACTTTGTTGTACCTTTTTTTGGTTATCCATAATCTCTATCAGTTGGTCAAACACTATACTGTAAAGATCCATATAAAAATCATCCCATTAAATAATATGTGAATAGTCTAATTCTTACATTATTTGATAGGAAACGTGAAACATGATGTGAATTTATGTGAATAGAAATGTTATTTTCAACCAATAATTCATATTTCCTATCCATTCAATGATCTCAAAGGGTCCAACAATACTTAGTACCAACTAAGCTTACATAACCAACTGATTGTTTCCAAAGTGATATGAAACTATAAGAAAGACTAATTCACCATCAGAAAACTATAAAATTCGATGATGAAAGTCCACATAGGATTTCTGATGATTATATACTAAAGAACCTCAGAACTCACTGAGAGGGGTGTGGTGATTTAGGGTGTTAACATTTTTTTTAAACTGGTGGAACCTGTTCACACGTTGGTTGAAACTTATTAAATCTATATGATGAGAAAGGGATGAAAATAACCAAGCATATGATAAGTGAATATAGAAATATTTTACATGGTTCACCATTAAGGGCATGTCTATGCGGTATACGTGTAAAGGTTTTCAGTCTTACCAAAATACACCAATATTCACTAGTTTTGGAGTACAAATGTTTAGCATAGTAATTCTATGATAGGCTCACTTCCTTGACATGTTTTAGGTATGGCACAGTGCGTCCCTCAGATCACTTCCATTAACTCCTCCTTGATCACTACATTGGGAAGAATCTAATCTCCGTTTATCAACATGATGGTCACTTCAATGGGTTGGCATTAAATCATGAATCCTCAACTGTAGATGGATAATATATTAAAGATCTGTTTTATCCCACAGATGAACTTTACTTTTCCACATGTATATAAATCACTAACTTCTCCTCCGTGAATTGACCTTCTTCCTCTCTAGAATTTGCCCCTTCCATTGTGTACTTACCTTCTCCGCATCATACTACCCTACTCAGCATACTTCCATGCTCCACGGATAATGAATGATTCTTTCGTGAACCGTGCTACTCCATGGACTATCTCCTCTTATTCTATGCCTATTGTATGAATTTTGAGGACTGAGTTCTTCCTCCATGTACTAGCTCTACTATGTGGACATTTATTCTAGCAAACCACATCACACTTCACAAACTTTATAAAAATTTCTAATCATATCATCCTTCATGAGGTTGTATTCCTATGAATCACTCTAGACTTCACAAAAATCCTATTGGTTTTTTAATCTCAATCCCATATTTTAATAAAGGGATAAGTGGTTGTTATATATGAAAATAGATTTGAAAAATATTCTAAATGGATATTTACCAAATCTTCATAGTGGAACCGCCTTTACAGCATACTGTGAAACTCTCACGAACCATATTCCATATACAGTCTGTGTACTTCCATTCTCTAAATGCAGTGACACAAATCAACTCTTCATTTTTGCAAAAGACATCCTTTTCTGTTTCCCAAAACTCTGACTCATTATTGTGAACAATGTCTCATCCTATAAACCGGCATGGCTTCAACATATTGTGACACTCCCTATGAATCACAAATCATCACCCAAAACCTCCTTTTTTTCACGATCCCTTCCTTCTATGCAGTCCATATCTCGTTCCCACATCGTGGTTTATAGTTCTCCATTCAGAGTACAAAAACTCATGATCTAAAAAATGTTCTCTAAATATGGTTTATGGTTCAAAATTCATTTTTTTAAACTCATCCTTTTCCAAATAATCAAATTTTAGAATTTGAGGTCCAAAAATTTGGAAAACACTGGGAAACTACCCCCGTCAATACTAATTTGAACATTAATCATAAGACTGCATTCCCTAACAACTCCTTGATCAACCAAATATTGATTAACAAATATCTGAAAATACAATCCTTTTGAAGCAAATAACTGCCTTGATTCCAATAATCTCCCCCTATGGTTTTGTTTGTAATCTTTAAAGAAATTCTCTGAAGCGCATGCAAAAAAAAACCTAATATGTGAGAAAACAACATTCAACACTCTATGTATACATGAGAAAACCTCGGTGTAGAAAATAAGAGGAGCATGAATTAGGTTCTCATGTCACTACTAGAATACCATCCTTTTGCGACTGCCTAAGGTGACCCCTAAAAGTCTCGTATGGAAGCACAAACATTCAGGTGCTATTTGACGGTTTATGACTCAACGGGACATGAGGGGAGATGGGGAAGAACCAAAAATATTCATCACCAACCATGGAAGATTAGTGGTGGCCAGAGGTATGCAGGTACACTGACACATGACAAGGGGTCATTGGGGAATTATATGAGAATGATTGAGGACCGCTCCGGGTGGTTTGGGGGTGTTCGATGGAAGTCATGGAAAATTTTGGGAGTCGTGGCAGTGATGGCGCAATGGCAGAATTGACCCCAAGCAATGTTTAGTGGGAGTGTTTGGGAAGAATACTGATGGTGGGTTAAATCCCACCAAATTTTATTTCTTCATTAGAGTCTTCCGTTGGAGGTCACTATTGCTCTCTTTAGCGACCACCAATGGCGGTCACCTACTATGTAGTCGTAAAAACGCTAATTTTTAGTAGCGTGTCTTCTAAATTATCATTATCCCGTATTGTAACATGTTTTGAATTTATTTATTCTCCATCTTCTACTAACCACCAAAAAATACTTTGCATTTTCATGGAAATTTCTCCATTCTCCCCCATTGATAATAATCCAAAAGAATAATATTTTGACCTGTAGATCTCGTAGAACACTCCTCCTAGATCGTATCTCCCCCATAAACATACAATACATCATAAAATAAATTAAAATGATATATAATTTCAATGAGATTCGTACAAGAATGTTGAATTGGATTATTTGTAAGATCAATTGCACTCTTTTTATCACAGTGAATAAACATTGGCTGTTTTACCTCATCACCAATATTTGTTAGTTGTTGCTTAAACCAAAGTATTTGAGTGCTAGAATTTGTAGAAGAGATATATTCAACTTCATTAGTACTAAGAGAAGTGATATCCTCTTTCTTACTCAACCAGCCCACAGATTTTTTCACAATGAAGAATGCTACTACACTTAGGGATTTTCTATCCACCTCATCTCCAGCCAATTCAGTATTAGAAAATTTTGAATGTACATTATCATTTCCGAAAACAATGTATAATCCAAAACTGTGATTACCTTGAATGTTCCTCATGATTATTTTTACTACATCCTTAAGTTCTTCTTTCATATACCATGAAAGCGGTCCACTAAGCATGTTGAAATAACAATATCTAGCAGTGTCATAATCATGTATAATAATCTTAAAATGATTCTTATATACATCATGGGATCTAGAAATGTCCCATATTCATTCTATCCTAGTTTTGTCCCAAAAGTAGTTGGAGTTGATCGTGGTTTGGAATCATTCATATTGAATTTATTTAGAAACTAACTGGAATTATTCCCCTAATAAATGAAAGTGTAGTCTTTCCTCTAAAACTGCTATAGCCCCAAGAAGTATGTGCATTCATCAATAATATAAAATTAAAATTCCGATATCAAGTTATTCGAAAATTCATCCACTGGTTCCTGAATTCTTACACCAAATATAATATCATCAACGTACACCAGTACCATGAACTGATCTTTATAGGAACTCTTAATATAGAGATTTTGATCCACTCCTCCCCTTTAAAATTTGATCTTCCTTATATATGAATCAATTTAGTAATACAATCCTCTTGGTACCTACTTCAATCCATAGAACTCCTTGTTTAATCTATAGAAATTATTTTTATCATAACCAAGTAGAAAACCCACTAGTTGTTCTACATAGACATCTTATTAATGGACATCATTTAAGAAAGCTGTTTTGACAACCATTTGAAAGACTTGTATCCTCTTTTAATTTCCATGGCCAGAAACAGTCTAATTAACTTCAGTCTAGACATCATAGAAAATGTTTATTTAATATCTATACATTAAATATGTGAATATTCTTTTTCACACCAGCCATTCCTTATTTATAATCATGTTTCGTAGATCATCAATTTTTTTTTTGAAATTCCACTTCTTACCAATAACATTATTGTTTTCAGGTCTCTTATCTAGGTCCTATTTTTAGTTCTTACCAATCTGATCCAACTCTTCAGTCATAGCATTAACCCATGATTCATCCATTGCAGCAACATCAAATGAGGATGGTTTCACAACTGATAGAAATATAGATTGTGCATTATTCCGCATTCTCTATGTCTACTTGGGAACTGTCCAATACCTAATAATGATCAATATATCAATTTAGGCTCATCGATTTCTCCTATGTCGTTCAAAAGAATTTTCCTCAGCTATGGTTTTCTCTTCCGATTCTTCTTCTATGTCAATATCTTAATTCTATTGTTAAGTGTTTATCACACCTTCCTCTACATTTGCATTTGGATCAATCCCATTTCCACATTCTCCCTTATCTTCTGTCACATCAAAAAATGAATTTTGTTGAGGTATTTTTTATTTTTTATTCAGTGATCTTCACATCAATACATTCCAAAATTTTCTCAAGATGTTAATTGAAACATTTGTGTGATTTTATATATATTTTATATATTTGGAATATTCCTTCATCTACAGCATCGCCATACATGTCTTGATTTCATTCTTTATTTTTGATAAAACATTACCTTCAAAAACAATGAAAATAATTCAATGATGGATTCCTTACATGTCATAACCCATAGGGTGTCTCGGTTTCCCAAATATAAATCCTTGTTTAGTTTTGAATATTAATGGTAGCTTGAACAACCTATTTCTAGTAATGGAGAGAGTTAAGAATCTCAATTAGCATAGTTCTGGACATACTATTCCCAAGTCAATTCTGGTGCTCAACAACTCTATTTTACAGTGGGGATATCACATCATCCAGATGATGTTTTATTCCATGGTTCTTTAGGTAGTTTTAAAATTCAATGGATGTGTAATCCCCTTCATTATAAGTCCACATAACATAGATTGTCTGTCCAGTATCATTTTCATCTATTCAGAAATATGTTTTCATGCAATAAAGCGCTTGTCTTTTACTATGTGTAACCATCACACAATCAATTATATTACAATCATCAATGGAAATTATGAATTTATTTTCTCCATATGTTCCAACAACATTTATCAGACCACATACATATGTTTGAATAAGATCAAGAATATTTGATGCTCTTTTCCGCTTTAGACGATATGAACTGAACTCCAAATTTCATCGCATGCAAGCATCACAAGTCTTCTCCCGTTCTCATATCAGATTTGGGAAATCCAATACAATAATTAGTTAAGATAACTTTACATATATTATTGAATTATGTGACCAATCCTCTGGTTCCAAAAGTTTTTTTACTCTACAACTTTCTTGAAACAAATGTTTTATTTACTGTCAACATGATATAAGTTGCCATCTGTTCGGTAACCCTTCATGAGAGAATTCCCTATTCTTCCTCTTATAGTGACCACCTTTTGATTTAATGTCACCATTTTTCAAACTTAGAGAGTTGGATTACACTCAAGAGATTATGAATCAACCCATCCACATAAAAAACATCAGTCCTCTTTAGCTCACCATTGGAAGGTTCCTTACATCCACTACCTTTGACCTTCAATGTTCCATCATTAATAAATATCACAATTCCATCCACCATTGTCTTGATATTCATTAATAGGTTTTCATTTTTCATCATATGGGATGGGAATCCACTATCATGAATCCATATTCTTCTATTTATGGTAGCTTTGAGAGCTACTTATTTAAGGTTGGTTTTTTAAAATTTTTTATTTTCATTCCATGAAATGTTAAATTGAGTGAAGGATAAATATGGAATTTCACATATCGCTTCCATTTGAGTAGGTTATTTATTCTCATATTCTTCTTCTAGGGGAGAAAACCTATTTTTTCGAAAAACACCATCTGGTTGGAAAGTATTGAATTTTCTCTGAGTTCTGAATGAATTGCATCTACCATTACTCTACCTATAATAAAAAGCATTATTGGTAACGTTATAACACTAAAAAATATATCCATAGAAACTATTTATTTTATTTTAATTAGGATATGAATTAATTTTCCTATGTTTACTTTATAGATCTTCACCATTCATGTATGTTCGTGCCTTTTCACAGCATGAAATGGTATATCCCAAATAGCTATAGAATTGAACTTTAATAATTGGGAATGTCATTTCACTTATATTCATTAATATTTAAAATTTATTAGGAGGGTATTTTGACTATCTATCATCTCGGGATTCCCCATACTAAATTTTAGTTTCCCTTTAAGTTTGAATTGAGGTTTTCTTTTTAAGAACCTCAGGTTACATATCAACCTATCCAACTTCCATATTTCCTTTATTTTGACTCATTTTATTTCTATAATTCAATGTTTTATCATCACTAACGATTGCACTATTACCCATACACATAATTCTCTGTTAATTCAAAATATTTTCAACTCCATCAGAACCATGCCTAGATATCTCTAACAGCACAACATCTGAAAATTGTCTGAACTGTATTTTCATCGTTGTTTATTTCGAGATTGATTCACTTTTGAGTTTACTCCATAGAGTGACAACTTCTTCCTCAAGACCATCAACAGTCTTGGACTTATCTTCCATTCTGGAGGTAAGTTCATAGATTACATTTCCCTATTCTTCACTTCATAGTTTTAGTTCAACTACAGTTTCTGTTCCCTCAAGGATTGATGGCCGTACATTTACAAACTCTTCCAGTTGTTCAATTTTAATAACAAGCTAATCAACATGTTCAGATTTTTCATCCACAATTTTTCTCTACTTATTACATCTATTACAATTATTATCAATCCTAAAAAAGAATCCTTATGTAACAACTTGGGCTCAATACCAGTATTCACATGATTATTCCCAACATTATCTTTTGATGGATCTATTTTTTCAATTATATAAATCATGGAAGTATGGTTTCTAGACTTAAATTACGCTTCTTCTTCCTCAAATAATTCATTGTAATCATATTCTTCTTCACAAAAAAATCTGTTGTTTTCATTTCTTTCTAGATTTTAAGTCTCTAATTTTGAAAATCCTTTTTTGGCGACTCTTAATGTCTAAAATATTACATTTTCATCATTTAACTTTCTTAGTAACCTAGAGGAAATGTTCCCAACACATCCACAATGAAAAAACGTCGGAGGTAACTTAACATCAAATTTCTCTATTCCTTTCTTAAATTTAATGGCAATGAGATAAATAAAATATTCCCTCATTTTCTCCATTGACATTATCCCTTAAAATTTTGAGTTTTTCCATGGATTTTAATTCCATTTTATACATACGTGAGTCATTTCATCTTAATGTTTTACTCTCATTTAATATGCCACCAGAATACCTAGCAGATCATCCAAGGAATGTTTAGGGAGATACCTTTCCTCAAGGGCTAACAACTTTTCATTTTAAAGTGGTAAAATTATTCTCAATATTATATTTATAATATCAAATTCATTGATTTCATCACCATTCCTCTTATTTCTCCAAAAAATTTAGTAATTTTATTTAAAATAGAATATGCATTTCCAAGTGGATGCATTTTCAGATCAATGAACCTGGGTTGCAAAACCTGGTTTTTGTCCTCCTACATTTTGTTGTTTCATTCATATATGTTTTCTATTTTTTTCCCACATAATCATTTTTTATGTACAACACATCAATTTAAGATATATCTGATAAAAAATAGTTTTAGTGAGGGATTTCTATGCTTTGGCATCTGGATCATGCATTTTGTTTGTCTGTATCAGTCACAAACATCCCATTTGCATCAGTGAACTATATTCCCCTTGTAGTGGAAAAAAAGGCTTTCATTCCAATAGATCATAGGTGATATATCATACTATTATTCTATATCTTAAAGTTGTTTCTGTCAAATAGGGGTACTCCCCTAAAATTAAATGTATTATCCATTGTAGAAATGAAGGAAATATTGAACACCATAATCCTTTACCCTATAATACCACATGAGGGACTCTAGAACACTTTGAGATGTGATGAGTGAATAAGGGTGTAAAAATTTACTTTTAAACTAATGGATCTTGTTAACATTTTATTAGGAACCAGTTAAACATGACTGATGAGAAAGATAAGAAAACATAAAATCACATGCAATGTGAAGACACCAAAATTTTACTTGGTTCGCCACTAAGGGATACGTCTAAGGAGAATACACTGATAAGTTTTCAGTCATACCAAAATCCAATAATCTTCACTATTTATTGAGTAAAAATGTTTAGAGTAGTAACTCTATGATAGGCTCACTCTAATTACATGGTTTAGGGATAGCACATTGTGTCCCTTAGTTCACTTCTTTTGACTCACCCTTGGTCACTGTTTTGGGATGAATCTAAACTCCTTTTATTGATATGATGTTTTCTTTAATGGGTTAGAATTAAATCCTATGTTCTCAACTGTAGATGGAATCTATACTGAAGTTTTATTTTACACACAAATTATGTATACTTTTCTAGGTACATATATTTGAAAACATTATCCTCTGCGAACAAACATTCTTCCTCCGTATATTGCGCTCCTTCCTCCACATAAAACCCTGTACTTCATACTTCCCAAATCAACTGCATACTACCTAGATTTGATGACTGTGAATGCTTCCTTCATGAATCAAACTGCTCTGTGGACTATCTCTGCTTCCCCTCAATGTACCACAAGTACTTTTTGGATCTAATATTCATTATCTTACTATCTCTCCTATAGGGAAATGTCTTTCTGCAAACTAATTCAAACTTCACTATCATTCTCCTAATTTCTAATAAGAACCTCATTCATGAGGTTTTATTCCCATGAACCATTCTAGGATTCACCAAAATCATCCTGGTTTTTTAATCTCAATCTTGTATTCTAATTAAGGGATTGGCGATCCAAATATAGGAAAACATATCTAAAAAATCTGCTAAATTTGGATTTACCAAATCCTGAAAGCAGCACCACCTTCACGGTGTACCATGCAACTCCTATGAACCATATTACCTATGTCATATACATACCACCATTATCCTTACATTGTGGAACAAATCACCAAATTATTTTCACAAATAACAACATTCATAGTTGCTCAAATGTTTGACTTGTTTTCACAAACAACATAGCAACCTACGAATAGTCGTACCTTCAGCGTACATTGATCATTTCCATGAACATAAAGTTTTCACCAAGAACCTCCTTCTCTCCATATTCCATTCCTCTTACACAATCCATATATCATTCCTTCTTCGTGGTACATTGGTCTCTATTACATGTACCAAATTTCAGGATCCAATAACTATTAAATACAACATTCAGCCTAATCATATGACCTAATTCCTTGCAATCACCTTGATCATCCCAATGTGTATTGACAACAATCACAAACCATACTCTATTTCCAGCAAAGAAATTCTTGGGTTCCAAAAAATTCAATGATATATCCTTTTTGGATCACCTACACCTTTTATATAATATCCTGATGAAGTATTTGTCTAACGATGTAGAGATCTCGTAATTCTACCTAGTATATATGATATTATGATTAAATACCATACAATTCATTGAAGGGTGGCATCATAATTGGATCACGATAACTATTACTACAGGAAAATTCATCCATAGGAATATTATCTTCCTATGAACCACAAAAACATATAAAATATTCATAGAGCATATCCTCAAGAATCGGAATAGGTATATCTATCCTATAATCCATTTTATGATGATATTCCCTAACTAATTTCTTATGGGAACACTTATCCTCTAGAAAAATACTCTTAAATATAGATGTAAACATTAGGTCCATATCAAAAATAATCAGAGCGGTAACACCATGATGTTTAACAACATACCAAGCATATAAGTGTTATATTTTTGTACCTTTATCATTTCTTTAATAAGGAGAATATGTGAAAATTTAACAAGTTGATTAGTGATCACCCAAATGTAATCCCTCCAACTAGAATTTTTTCACTAACCAATGATTAAGTACATAGAAATTTCATTCCACTTCTATACTGGAATGGGTAATGGTTAAAACTATCCAACAGGTGTCTAGTGTTCCCCATTGACTGTATACTAAGTGAGGAATCATAATACAAAGTCTACAATTGACCATCACATCATCAACCCCCAATAATAAAATCTAATGTCATTATATATTCTAATATTCCTAGGGTGCATAGACTAATAGACATGTTTCTACTATCTATCAAATCCTATTCCATAGAAATCAAAATGACAAACCTACCTCCAAAACACGATGCTCTTATAGGAGGCCAAAACCACTCACTTAATGTCTCTACACTATTTCATATTTTTATAAATCAATGAAAATATGTGTTTTTAATTTACAATTTGAACCCACTCATTCAATGAAAAATCATCTTTCACCCAGATTTTTTGGAAAAACTCATTTAATTCCACTTCTCCACTAATTCATTTAATTGTTAAGTTGGTAATTTACCACTAAATGCATCAAAGATAGCATTCCATTTTCTAGGATAATATTAAACAAAAAAATAAAGGTTTTTAAGATACTAAAACTAGTATCAATAATTATAATTCATATCCCCCTAAGTAATAATATACTTCATGACCTTATGACCATAACAGACGATAAAACGCTCCCTAAATAGTTAATGATGCCACGTTCTGAGTTAATATATATCCAATACAAACTCAAGATCATGTGAATGTTATTTATTTACATGAGGTTGTAATTTATGATATTCATAGGCCACCAGCTTCTTCCCTTTAATTTTTACAAACCCCAATCTAGTATCTGAAGCATTATTGTAAATAACAATACATGAACCATGTTTTGGAAGAATCTAGACCAGTGGAAATGTTATCTATTCCACTATTTTCACAACATTTCTCTAATATTTTTCACTATAATCAAACATTACACCCATAATGTTCAAGGTTTTAATTAGTTATGAATGCTTGGAAAAGTCTTGAACAATCCACCAGTAATAACTAGACAAACTCGAGAAGATCTAGATCTCAAACACATTTATAGGATGCTCCCAAAAAATTAATGCCCAAATCTTTCCAGGATCCATAGTGACACCAATCTTAGAAATAAAATTCCCTCTAAACATCACTTCTTATATCCAAAAGTTACACATGGAATGATTAACATATAATTGATGACATTTTATGATTCCGTAGATAATATCCAAATGATCTCGTTGCTCCCCTATGATCTTGAGTACACTAAAATACAATCCATGAAAAAATTGATGATAGATTCCAAGAACCAATGAATGATACATTTAATTAATTCCATGAATTCCATATTATATTCATTGATAATGAATGGGATAAATAGAAACTTAAAAAATCAATACTAGATCTTAAATGAGTTATTAGGTATGTCCTCTTCATTGAATCTCGATAGGGGGTAGCACGAACATAGGAAAATATCAGAAAAACAATGATCCTCACATAGTTGATAGAAAATATTATCAATTCTTAGAAATGAATACTTGTTTTATCAGTCGTTTTATTTATTTTTTTTATAAATGAAATGTATAAGGATTCTATTTTCCTTAATTCTAAAGAGGACAGGTGAAGCCCAACGTGACACACTAGGATGAATTAATCCCTTATAATCAAGATCTATAAGTAGGAATTTAATTTCACTTAACATTTTAGGTTCCATATAATATGTTGAAATAAATATATTCATCATATTAGGAAGTAGTTAAATGATGAACTCAACCACTCAATATTTTAGTAATATGAAAATATCACAATAAATGTCATAGGGGTCTAATGTCACCACTATAAGAAGTGAAACACTCAAATATTCATCAATATAATCAATTAACATCACTATAAATTGACTTTAAATAAAACTACCATAATGAAATACACACCCCCTCTCTGATTCCGAGAATACCAGTCACCCTGTAGGTCATAAGGGTCTCTATTTGGAGATAAATACTAAAAATGATGATTATAACTGTCAATTTGGGCATTAATATAGATCATAAATCCTATCCTATTATAAATTTGATGATACCATGATTATTACTATATGATCCCACACCACAAAAATTTGGTTATCTTAACCCAATTTCCCAAAGGTGTGTATGGATCCAAAAAAATGGTATTAGTTTAGAACACAATCAAAAAATTTCAAACAAAATTTAAGACATAAAATGATGAGTATCGCCAATATGAAAAAATATTATAACTCTAGATGAAGAAATGAAAACCACACCTCTAATAGTAGCCACCCCTTCCTTAAATTCCTATAGTAAAAACTCCACTTCCTAAAGACATATGGTATGAGCTTCCCTAAGCATTGTTAGTCACATGAATATACCCCTTGACATGAGGATAACATCAAACACCCTTTGATGTATTAGAATAAACCTTTTAACACTTGATGAGATTGGATCCAACATTACTAATGTGGGACATAATTCAACAAAACACATTAGGTTACCACATTTTCAAAAATAATGACAAGTATGGGGAAGTTCTATACAATTATTCTTGGAATGAACATTCCATAAAAAACTAATAGATAACAAACTGATAATTTTTGGATGAATCCATTGTAACTATTCTAGAATTAATATAGATTTGTTTTCATGTCCTTTTCTATCCATAAGGGACCCTACGGTTAAAAAATGCACAAACTGAAGATCTATATAAATAGTTTCACACAGCTACGCCACTCAACCATGGAATCATTTTATACCACCTAAACAATATATGGAATTCATAAGATAATCAACAGAGAAATAATATCATCCCCCAATCCCATCTCAAACCATTGATCGTTGAGTTAGTCATAAGTGACATGATCTGGTTCTAGGTGTAAAAACATAGGGAAGTGGTTTTAATATTCCAAAAGTATTTCCTCAACATTATCTAAGGTCATAATTTAATGGGTCTTCATAACATAAAATATTTTAGGTGAATATTTTAGTTAAATAGCTTCTTCAAATAAGTCCATGTAATATCAACATGTAACATAACATGCCCAATAGAGTCCAACCATCTCCTTCTAAGACCTTCAATCATATATGTGGGAAAACCCATCTTAACGTGTTTATGAGTATTAAAAAATATTCGATCATTAAAATTATTTGAATATATTCCTTAGATTCATGGGGTCATTTTTTACCAAAAAATATAGGCATATTCTTCATAGTAAATCCATATCTATGATCTACTGCTCATCTATGTTGTCCCTCACCCATATATCCCAATGATGAAATAGTTAATATCTTATATTAAACCCAAGAAGTTCCCCCTAGTGGATTTTCCTATTTAAATTTTCTTACACCATTTCCCAATCATATTCATATGATCTCTTCTAGGAGACCATGGTTAATAAAAATAAGACAATAACCTATCAAATTAAGTGTAAATTCTCAAATCAGAATACTAACTTCTAGAATCCATATTAATTCCTTTTAAAAACCATAATTTAATGTTTTTAGGGATCCTATAAATCAAATAAAACACTTTATGATGGAAAATTTACATTTTAATAAACTATATATGCATTTTATTCAAATAAACTCAAATAAAAAGTCGGAATCTTGGAAGAAAAACCTGATCACCCATGGTAACTCGAGTTCAAACATAGAATTTAGATTTCTAGGAACCCTCCCACAATTACTATCTAATTTTTTATATCTCTAAAACATATCCATAAAATACCCTAACCAAATCTAGGAAGCTTCATAAAACTCAACCACGGTATTCCCCTTGGTAAAAGTTTTTGATGATGCAAATTAGGTCATTTAGACATGTAAAAATATAGGGTAGACCATAAGTTGATATGTAAAAAAACCTCAAAATCGTTCAAGTATGTAAAATAAAATGAAAAAATCATTAGATTACAATGTGGAGATAAAAGACACAACCATGTGGCCTAAAAGATCCAATAAAATTTCAAAAGTAGAAACAAACCTCGAGAAGACTAAAACTGCCTTCAATGTGAACATCAGTCCACACCAAACTGTACAACTATGAAGTTGAATACCACCAAGAGATAACATTGAACTACATGATTCCATTCTCTTTACTTAAATCTTGAAAAAAACATCTAGAAACACTTAAAATAGAATTTAGGGTGTTCAAATAATGTACAGTAGGATTTTTCAAAATAATTAATAAAAATTATAATGCTATAAAAACACTATCTCTAGATTTAGAAAAAACACAATTAAAGAAAAATTTCAAAAAGATATTAATGTTTTAAAACATAATTTAGTTTTTAATAAAGTCCATTCATATGATAATAAACCTGAAATATATAAGGACAATTTAATAAAAAACAATAGCATAAGAAAACCCATCCATGGATATAAAATAAAATTAGATGGTGAGAAACATACCTATAAATATAAAATAATGTTTAAAATCAATCATAATTGAAAATTAAATGGATTAGGCTAAACATTATATAGCAATATGTTCTCATATATAAAAAAATAACTAACACATGCATCATAATAATCCAAATGATATCTTGTACAATCATAGAATTTTAATAGCAAACCTATTGTGTTATAACATACTAAGAGTAACAAATCCATTTCCCAATGCACTTGTGATTCATCTTGTTTTCCCTGATTATGAAAATCGTTAGAAATTTGAACATCTGGTTATCAAAATTATTTTTTAGGGAAAATGGTAAATAGTCATTTAATATGATATTGCATAATTTTCTTAGCAACTCTATTGGCCAAGACATGTGGTGATTACACTAGGAAAATTATTTGGTGGATATATGAGCCACCTAAAATTTCATAGAATATTTAATATTTAATTAATTATATATTAATTAATTCAATAATTTTGTTTTCATGATATATTTTAAATTTGTCATTTGATTGATATTTTGTCTCTATGGTTGTGTTTGGAATATGGGGTTATTATAAGGATATTACAAACCTTAACTATGGTTTTGGGACAAAGATCCATATCTTTTATTTTTCATTTTCAATTTTTTCAATTTTTAATTTTTAATTTTATTTTCCCATATTTTCTATTTATTTCCACATAAACCCCCATGAGATTCCTTTTTTTTGGATATTCATTTAAGTGATAGAGTTTAAGAGATGAGGGAGAGGTAGGTGGAGACACCTCCTAGGGAGTTCTTTCTGATGTAGATCACAGCTTGTCGACTACATTGAATGGATCTAGTGAAAAGATATGGAGGATTCAAGGTAAAAGTAGGCCCATTTTTATGGGTTTAAATGTAAAAACCACCAGAATATCTATTTTAGTTTTTTAAAATAATTTTTGTTTTATCGAAGACCTTGTTGTCATAACAACCCAATCACGAAGTATATGAATTTTAAATCCTTTTAGATTAATATTCATTTCATTATACTAATGCACACCCGAGGTCCATAATAGTTTAGTGCCTTTGTAAACATGGAATACATTATTCTAAATTTTGAGAGATCTTAAACATATCACATAAAGAAATTAACCATTACTATTCCTAAATAAATTATTTATTTATCTCTTATGGAATGGAAACTTAGAATGGGTGATCTTAGATACTCAGTAAGTTTTAGAAAAAAATAGATGGACATATTAGTTTTAAAAAAATGAACACAAATTTTGAATTTCAAAATATCAGGTCATTAAATTATTAGTGGTAGTTCGAATGGAATAAATGATAAAAGAACATTGACCATGATAACATTGGAGGATAATAAAACATGAACTTTTATAAAACACAAAAGCATATAAAATCATTTCAATATTATCCAAGGATCATAGCTAAGACCATTATCATAGAAATAGTCCATTACTGAATGAGGTTTACATTTTTGTTCCTACCCTATATTACGGAACCCTATTAACATTCAATTCTAGTTATTTTTATATTCTAAGATATAAATATCTACCCAATGAATTGGAGGGATATATAGGTCACACTCATCTAATAATGAAATCATTCTTACATGTTCCCCAAAAAATAAATTATTCATCATAGCATAACCCAGAAATTAAATGGGTTTCCTAACCATCATTAAATCGTAAATAAATCTATATAACATATCATTACATCATTAAAAAAGTAAAATCATAGTAATAATATCGATAGAAACATAACCCTATTTAATTAGGTTTATCTTATATAGAAAATAATTTTGATAAAACACTTGTAATGAATTTTTGAGGAAAATATCCATTCTTCTTAAAAATGTTTTCTTTTCCAAAAATGACACACAATTTTAAAAGAAAATAATTTAATTATTAATTAAATTGAAATATTTAAAAGTATGTTTCATGGAAATAAGGCGTTATGAAATCATAAGATTTTTTTCAAGCTGTATAAGTTATAAAACATTCTCCTCGTACTTTTGACAGAGAAGTCAAATTGTACCTCATATGGTAAATGAATGAAAGATTCTTCCCAAACCATATAGTAAAAGTTAAAAATGGATAAAAAAGAATTTAATATTACATATATGAATAGTAATGATTTTATGAAAATAGTTTTAGAAAAAATGGATATGGTTAATAAATATACCCCAGGTAAATTTTTATGTATTAACAATCTCATATAAAAATTAGTTGGAAAAATATTCCCTTACCTTAGGACCAATATCCTTAATTTTATCCAAAACTCATGTATAATTACTTAAATATTATTATTGTATTATCCCATAATCATAATCATTTTCACAGTATCATATATTATTATGTTATCATCCCTTTGTTAGTAACATTTCAATGTCACTCGTTATTCAGATATTAGGTGCTTTAGGTTCTTAAGAAAGCTTTTTTCAGATAAGTTCATGTTCCACATCAAAGGTTATAGGTATAAAATTTAAATAATGATATTAGTATAATATATGTCATATTTATTTATTCCATTCATGTATATAATCATGGTTTATTTAATATCATGTATAATTAATCACATTACATTATGGAGATGGTAGGCTGTACGTACACATGAGTGACCATATCATTCAGTTAATGATTTAATGGTATGAAATATGATTTTTTATTATTTATAAATAAAAATAATAATTATATATATATTTTTTCAATCCATTATACTCATCTTTATATCCATCCAAATTAAGTGTTTTTGAATAATCAACTACACCACGGAGTAGGGATGGTAAGTTATATGTAGGCAAAATGGTGATATTTTCATTCGTAAGATGGATATATTGAGTTATAAGGTAGTAACATAATTATAATAACATATGAAAATTTATATGATACTAGATTTATTAATTTATTATGGAAACTAGAAAACAAGAAGAATTTTATGTAAAAAATAATTTTGAATGAGGTGATAAAACAATTAACTTCTTTTCGAGTGTCTCTTTTGGATTTTTACCAAAGGTATAATTAAGATGGATTTTTACCCATATTATTCCCTATAGGATTAAGTGAGGGATGTTGGAAGATTATTTGAGTAGAAGATGTATTAGCCAAGGGGCTTTAAAGGCGTGAGTAAGTGGGTAGATGCAGTGGCCTTTTATAAGAAGGAGGAGGGGCACTTTAGGAATGTCTGGAAATATTATTTTATTATAAATTGATTTTCAAAATATAATAGATCCAAAGTGATATATTTCATGTATATGATTAGAATAGTTTGAAATAATATCACCCAATAATTTTTAGACATGTATTTATTTTATTGTATACTATATCTTTTTAGTTTAGCCTTAATTACTCTCATTTAATTTTAATTGTGGTCATAATAATTTAATTATTAAGAGGATATTAAGTTTCCTTATATAGGGTAAATTTCATGTAATTAAAAATTTAATTACCTTTTCGTCATTATAAAATCCACTTTGTAATTTTAAAATATTTTTATGATTTTGAAATAATTTAATTAAATATAATTTTAATAAAATATAAATAAAGTCAAATTTTACACTATTAATTTCATTGAATTTGAATAAAATAAAAAAAGAGATATAACATTGAACCAAAAAACATAATATTTTTATAACAAGCCATATTCACCAATAAAAATTGTTTATGACATATATTATGTCAAATTATATTTATTTTACTATTCAAAATATCATTTTATTGATATTTACCTTAATTAAACAATTATTGTATCATTGTTGTGTCAATATTTATTGAATTTATTTAATAAATAAAAATTAAAAATAAATTGACATGATGTAAATTATTTCATTAGAATAATTTTTTTAATGGTTTATCATGATTAGAAATAGGTTAAGATTATTATACTTTTATGAGAAAAGAGAGTGACATGTTGTCACTTTCTTTTGTTTTAATTATAATTTCATCAATTTAATGGGAAAAAGTCCATTAAAGAATATATTAAGACCCTTAGGTGATATTGGTAAAATTTAATTCATGTAATAAAATTTTATATGGTTTTAGGACAATTTTATTATCTTTATCATGTTGTTTGTAGCCCTAATTTACCTGATTTATCTTTAAATATATTAAAAAAAATACCACAGTTACTGTTTAAAATATCCAAAAAAATAAAAGAAACTTATTAACATAATTTTGTTCCACTAATTCCAAATGTGGAATAAAATATTCTAAATTTAAAATAAATAAGTTTTATTAATTAATTTAAAATTAATTTCTGTTGCCAAAGTGAGAAGACTGTATTTAAAGTAAAAATCACCAATAATTATTGTATGTTTATATCTAATTTAAATATGAAATTACTTAGAATGAATAAATAGGATTAAATTATAAAAAAATAATATAATTATACTTTAAAACCAATTAAATGTATAACATTTCAATATAAATAAATCATATGAAAAAGAGGGTTTAAATTAAAATAACGTATTTTTCAGAATTCATAAAGATGAATATTATTGGAAAAAAACAAATAATCAAATCAACATAAATTCTGAGGACCCACTTCAAAATAAGATGTTTATTTCATAAAAAATAAAATATAAAAGCGTAACAAACTATATTAAAATAAGTTCTCCATCAAAAGGCGGCAAAACTACATTTTTAGAGAAACACTGATTTTATCCATAAAATTGAATTTATTCCAATAACATGTATATAAAACATATAATATTAATTTTAAAAATTAAATTGAATATATTAAAAAAATAGTTCTTTCATAAAATCCATAAATAGTGACTTTATTATTTTATATAATTACTTAATTTAATTTAAATAGTTTTTCAAAAGGAAGTAAATACTATTCATCGGTGCCATTATAATGACTAGGTTAAAATATTTTGTTATCACGTATACTCGGCATTGAGTAAAATTGATACAATAAAAAGAACTTGAAATTTTGTGTAACACAAGCCAAAAATAGTGTTTTGTATAATGCATGCTAATACGGTGTTGTGTATAATGCATGGTAATCATGGTGTATCATAAAACATAAGACATCAAACCAATTAAGAAGAATCTATCTCATTAAATAATGGGGTGTTACAGTGGGGGTAGATATATGATTAATCTAAGAGATACATGGGTTTCATGCATCTTTGGGGGTTTCTCGGACACTATGTGTATTCTTAGAACAAAAAATGTGTGTTATTCCTTTTAGAATAAGATGGGTTTTTGGGACTACACACCATATATCAAGGGCACAAGACATGTAGTGTGTACTTGTTGTTTTTAAGGGGCACAAGGTATTGTAGGGTAGACGACCGTACCCTATATTCAGAAGATAACCAATGGAAATGTATTGTTCTTGTCCTAAAATCTTGTGGGATACTTGGTTGGGTACATGGTTGTGGTAACACATATGAGGTACACACTGTGTATGGGAATCCCATGCTAATTAATATTGTAGTGCATGTTGTGAGTGGGTTTGAGGTACATGGTAAGCCAAAAATATAGCATTAGAAGCCATCAATCATGTGAAAAAATAGTTTAATTCTGAAAATTATATAATAAGTGGGCTAGGTATCATATACAGGGAGGATATTAGTGGGCACACTCAAAGTACCTGAATTAAACAATGTTGAATTTTTCCTGCAATAAATTGTTTTCCCCATATTTTAAAATGGTTTTAGAGTTGGACTTATATGTGGCACATTCTGAGTTATTTTTAACCTAGATTATTATGGTTGATTCCTATCAATATTTATAGGACCTCTATATGTTTTTTTATTGAGAGAGTTCAATAGGATTACTTCATTAAGGTTTGATGTTGCAATCCTCTTTAGTGTTTGGTTGTGAGTGATGTGCGCTGAGTTTGGGTTGCGAGCTCGTTAGTTATTTGGGATTATGGATTCCAGGATAGTATTGATTCAGTTATATCACATAGATCATGAAAGGGGGGATCAAGTAGTTTCTCTATGGAGACATTGGTATATCCTTGCATTACAAGGCTTACTTCTTGAGGTTAGAGTAATTGTGTTTTAGCTCCTAGGATTGAGTTCCGGTGCTATTAGATCATTTGGTCTAGTTTTCCACCTTTGGATGATGGTTATGATTTGGTGCTATTGAGCTACTCAGAGAAGTATGAGGGACTCTTAAGGATTTCAGTGTGGTAAGTTACTGATAAGTTGATAATTAGTTTCAATAGCAGGTTGTTTAGGATGCATGTGTGGCATCGAGTTGTTTAGATTCCCTAATGGGTGAGTTGGTACCCAAGGAAGGGTTTTGTTATTTAGAAAGTGTGTTGAGGTTTTTATTGCATGGTATTTTCCACAAGATTTATTTTTTTTAATGAGGATAACTTGTTTAGAGTATGTCATTGGTGGTGTTCATGAGGATCATTGTGAATTCCATAGTAGACACGATCTAAATTTAGATTCCCCATTTGGTGTGATGTTGACTAAGGTTAAGTTGGAGGCCACTGAGGGATATTTTCAACGTTTATGTACTGTGAAGGTCCAATTATTTCAAGTGAGTTAGGGGAAACCATCATTTGGTTTCCTACTATTTCAGTGGCGTTTGGGAACTTTTTGGATCTTTGGATGGGAGTGTACTAAGATATTAGGCACAACATTAGAGTCCCAAGAAGGATTTTTCACTGTTCTATGACCTTGAGGTTCGTGGGATCCCCAAATTTTGGTTTTTATTTGAGGTTAGTCATTGAGAGCCCTTGGTGGGTGATTTTTGGATGCTGAGTTCCAAGTTATTGAGTGGGGCCACCTGATATATTAGTTGAGTGTTGATCGGTACTTATAGTTCATACAATGGGATGATGTGTTTATGGTTCTACCACCCCTTATTCGATTTGTCATTGAATAATATATTGGGGATGTTTCTACTATGAATATTGGTTTGTGAAAATGATCCTTGAGATTAATTGGATATGGTGTTCTCCCTTGTTTTTTTATTGTTATAAACATTATTAGATTGAGTTAGTTTGATGGTTCTAGAGAGTTAAGGGATGATCAGGATGAGTTAAACCCCCATTTAGTTTAGTGTAGGCCTTGGTTAGTGTGGCTTTGGGTTCATGAGGTGATGTGGAACTTGCAAAGTGTGTGTGAACACCATAGATGTTTTATACCTTATCCCTATAGATAATGTGTGATTCCATGTTTTATTATCATTACGCACATATTTTTGGGTCCATTGATAGTTTCCAATTAATTCTATATGACCATAGAGATGGATAAGTTCTCTTGTTATGTCAACCAATATATACCTATAGCTAGATAACTTTCTGATAATAGAGTCCAAGATCCACGTATATGTTCTAGTCATGTGAATTCTTATGGTTATGACCTAGGGTATGACATTCATTCCTCTTTATTTTGACCCTATAGGTTTTCTGTTCATATATAGACAACACAACTGATCTCGTGTGTCTAGGTAAGACAAATAATGTTGATCCTTTGGTGAGGGATAATAAGAGTATAAACATACCTGATGTGTTAGACTATAACTCACAGATGGGTTTTTTTCTTTTTATCCATAATTTATGCAGTCGTTTATTTATTACTAAATGTTATTAGTTTTTAGTTGGGCTCGACATATCATGTGTTTATGCAGTTGAAATGATATAAGATTGTTGGACTACTGTTGGTGGTGACATACAATTCTTTATTTATCACCATATTTACATGGACCATAGCTTGTGTGAAAACCCAATGTTTTATTTTAGATTAAAGAAAATGTGGATCAGTGGGTTAGAATAGATCCTTGTGTTTCTTAATAAATTTGAGAAATTGATGTGGAGTTTTAAGATCTGAATAGTGTAGCTTGATCTTTCTAGAGACATGGTATGTGGTTTGGATCTGTGTTGGCAACAGTGCCTATTGTATTTATTTTTAGTTTTTTTTTATTTTGTACATGTTTTCGACATAGTGAGAGACCAATATGTATGTTATGCATTATTTGAGTATATATGATGGTATTTACGTTATATTTTAATATCATGATTATAATTTTGTTATTTACTATGATTTAGATTGTGTTCATCATATTGTTTGTTTTTTGATATTTCTTTATGATTTCACTCAAACTAGACAGTATAGTCCTCCAACTGAATATTGTTCACCCTTAATGATAGTTGGAAGCATCTAGGGTATGGGGAAGTTTTCATGGGGCCCTTTGGTGAGAAGATCGGGTGACCTATCAGGTCAACCAAGGATAGTATATCTCCAAATAGTATCTGATCTATTTGGTTATATGATTTATGGAGTTGGTAGATAACTAATCTAAGTGTGGAATAAAATGTGTGATGGATATCAAACTAGTTTTTTGAACACCTATACAGATAGGATTTTAAATTTTCTAAGGCATGGAATTACAATTCACTGTTTTCATTTTTACCATTTTGTGATTTCACCTAGTGTGATGCACATGGGTTTTTGAATTTATGGTTTATTCAAGGTCATGGATCTCTTCCCTTGTGAAAGAGTCTAGTTTCATGAACTATTATTTCTTATTAGTATTTTCAAGACATATTCCCATCTGTAGTGTTTTACTCATGATGGAGGCTCAGTTTGTTTAATGAGACAACAACTGCTCACATGATGTTTTCTCATATAAGTATTTAGTGGTATTTTACTCAACTTAATCACATGTTTGTAATTTATTCTAATGAAATATTATGTTGATATTATAATGATATATTTAATAGTTATATAGAGGTAGTCCCTTTATCGTGTTATGTATATAGACTCTTTTGTGTTGGTAATGGTCTATGATTTCCCTGTCAGTGGATCGATAAGAGAAATGATTCCTAAAAGATATTTGGATCGAGGTAGAGTTTCCCTAAGGGGGTGGTTAACCAAAAAGTTCCAGTAATAATTAATTATGAGGGATCTATTCTTGAAACATAAGGTCTTCTCGGTCATGTGGTGGGGAAAATGTGCCTACAATCACTATTGGATTTAATGGGCATGGATCTATATCCATGGTATTACTGTTGAGGCCAGTAATCACTTGGGTGTGTTTAATAATGAATATTCCTTGTTTTTGAAAAGTGGATAACTGGTAATGCACCAAATATTATGGTCGAGAGTATATGTTATGTTGGTTTCATGCATCAACTTAATTTTTATTATGCTTTGGGTAGTGTAGTGGAAGGGTGATTACAAAATTTTCATTTTGGATCAACTTCCAAGAGGAGGGTGGTAGTGTGGATGATCTTGGAATGGTGTAGATTTCTTTATTATGATGAGAAGTGATAAGATTTATTGTTTTTTTGGAATTATCATATATGGGGACAGTGGATAGTGGTTTTAGGTGGTTTTTAGAAGTTTAATTGGTACTTTTTACATGTTAGAGCGAGTCCTATAATTTTTTTTGATGAGAGTGGTACAAAAAACATTGTGTTTTTGAGTTGACCATTGTATTATAGGGTCATGAGAATTATTTTACAATTGTTTTTTGAAATTATAGGCTATATAGTTAGTGTTGGAACTTAGGTGTGAGTTGTTTGTCCATATGAATCCATTACCTTCACTGATGTATATAGCCCGATCATGTTGTTTTTCAATTGGGAAATGGGGTAGTGATAAGTGTACTTCTATGGCAGGTTGAATCAAATCATTCACTATTGACTGTATCTCCTATCAGGGGATAGTTATGGACACAATAATACAGATCATGGGATGATTCAAATGACATTGTATATGCTTGTTCTTTTGTGTGAGATCCTTACTGTTGGTTGACCATTAAGGAATTTAAGGGCAAGAAATTATTGTGGTGGGGATTTTTTGATGTCTCATATCATCATGGTGTTTGAAAACTATTGGAAATTTTAACTTATTATTATCATAAGTGTATTTGGGGGAAAATAGAAAATCCTCCATTAAGATGACCATGAATAATTTTTCTAACCTCTCTGTTCTTCAAAGAATTGGGTGGCTCTATTACGGCATGATTTTTTGTGATAATCTGTTTCATTTAAATTTTCATATAATATGTAATATTAAATTAATTATATATTAATTTATTCACACATGTTTATTCAATGAAATATTTTATATGAAGCATCAGATTATTATTCCATACCTATGGTTATGTCTTGAATTGGGGGGGGGGGGGTTATTAACTATGCAATGAAAAACCATGCATCGAGTGCTTGGTCTGGGGTGGGACCTCTTTTAATTTCATTTTATTCTCCTTTTTTTCAATTTTATTTTCTCTAATCCAATTATTCATTGTAGGAAATTCCTCATAGGACCCACTTTTTTCTTTTGACTGAGAGAGGCAGAGGACTGTAAGACAGAAAGAGAGGAGGATGGTCTCCCTATAGAGCTCATTCAGAGGTAGATCAAGGATCTATGGGTGTGTGGTGTTGATCCTGTGTAATTATGCAGTGGTCTCTACCAAGATGTAAGTGTATTTTTATGTTTGTATCCAAAAATCCATGTATATTTGTTTCCTTAATTGTTTCAATGCCTTTTTGGGTTACCGGGGACTGCTTGGGTAGATCTAGGTTTAATAGTGGATATATAGGTGTTTGAGTCCATTTTTGGGGTTTTTTGAACATGAAATGTAGTTCAAAGAACACAGTCTACATGTTCACTCTATTTAGTGAAGTTTTGTTTTTGGGAGTACACAATGTGTCCTAGGGGTACACATCGTGTAGTGTTGACTTGAGGTGTGCTTGGGGAACATAGCCATGAACAGTATACAACCAGACCTTGTGTAAGGTAAATGGCTAGAGGTCATGAAATGTGATTGTATACACTTCATGCGGGGTATATGTGTAAGTATATAGCTAGTGTACCCCATGTGGTGTACACACCATATATTTGGTGTTGTAGACAATGAGTGGGGATAAGGAACATAATCACATAACTATGGGGGTTTAAATACTATGTATCAGGAGGCACATTCCATGTACATTGGAAAAGTATAAGCCGGGTGGTCTAGGACACATAGAGAAGTAAGACCTCTATATGTAAACACCATGCACCTGAAGTAGTGGATCTGTAATTTGTTCCTTCATTGGCATTTTGTTTGTTAACATTTCACCATATTTTCATAATTCCACAAGAAAGTATTCCATTATGAGATTTTTTACATGAATAACATAATTATATAATCTCTCTTTTTTTGTTTTTGAGGTCGTCCAAAATGAATCTTGAATGGGAGAATTTAGAATAAGGTTTTATTCAAGGTTTGTATTTAGTATCCTTCTAAGGGTTTGGTTCTGGGATGAAATGTGAGTGTTTTGATATCATTAGATGGTCTAGGATTACAGATTCTATGATAATTTTGTTCAATATTCTTTTAAATAGATCTTGTAATGTGGGATCTATGAGTATCTATGATGAGATAATTTTTTCTGTATATTTAGGGACTAGTTTCTCATGGTTAGAGCTGTTAAGGGTTTTCTAATGGGTTGGAGTTCTAGATTTATTGGTGATTTTGGGTTGAGTTTATGACTTTGGATGGAGGTTATCACCACATGTTTTTGTGATTTTGAGATGAGTCTAAAGGACCCTTTGGGATTACCTTGTTGGATGGTTACAGATAGTGTGATATATGGTCTTTGTAATTGGATATTGAGTATGCGTAAGTGGCATGATATTGTTTAGATCCCATTTTGAGTGATTTGTAACCCATGTATTCGTGGTTTTCCTATAAATCTAGTTGATGTTTTCCATATGTTGTATTTTCCTCAATGTTTCATTGCACTAAGTACCCCTTATGGAGGGATCAACTTTTAAGGTGGTCGCAAGAACTATTGTGAACACATTGGTTGGCATGTATTGAATTTGGATTCTCCTTTGAGGGTGTTATCAATAAATGATAATATTGATTCCACAAAAAGATGTTTGGGATGATTTTGTAATGGTCCAATCAGATGATTTTGGATAAGCAATAGGAACCCCTCGTAGGGTTTCATTCTCTTCATATGTCATTTAGTATTTTTTGGATCTTTATAGGGGAGTTTCCTAAGAACTTGTTCTTAGAATAGGAATCTATAATAGGATGTTGATTTATGTTATGACCCTCAGTTCCAAGGGTGCTAGTAGTTTTGGTTTAGATTTGAGGATGTTCATTGAGAGCCTATGGTGTCATTGTGTTTGATGTTGAGTTCCAGGGTGTCGAGAGTGGCCCAATTCATTCTTTGCTGATAGTTGATCAGTGCTACTAGTTTTGGAATTTAGATGGTGAATTTGACGTTTGAGAACCCCAAGTTGTGTTGCATATTTTATGAAATGTTTAAGCAAATATTTACTCTATTGTTTAGTTTGAGGAGGATAACCATGGGATCTTAGATCTCTTGTTGTCCCGGAGTTTTGACCTGGTTTTCTCCTTTATTGTATGGCTATGGGTTGATGGGATAGGGAGATAATGGATGATAAAGATGAGTGTATCCCCCCAATAGTTGAGTGTGTTATCTCGATAGAGTGTTATTGGGAATGTGAGGTTCCTGAATAGAGTGTCCTTGGGATCATGAGGTGTCGACGAAGTCACAGAGTGGGTTAGACAACCATGTATGATTTTTTTCTCCCAAATCCCATGATACTATGCACTCATGTGTTTTATATATGGATCACACATTTTTTGGGGTGCATAGCTAGTCCCCAATTTGTTTTAGATGAATTTCTGGACTAGAAGGTTCTCTATTTATTTTAGCCTAGATGTTCTTATCACCAGTTTAGATCATGCTATTAGAGTCACAATGACCAGTCAATTCTCTTGTTTTTTATATGTCAATGGTTAGACACTATGCTCCAACATTTCAGCCTCTTCATTTATAAATATTTTACATCCTATGTAGTTCCCATGGATTCACTTGATGTCTTATAACAGGGTGAGCCACGTGATATAAATCCTCTGGAGTGGGCCCAAGTAGGGGTAGATTTTCCTTGGGAATTAGACTACAACCCACAGTTGGATATTTTCTTTGTTTTTATTTTTAATCTTTTGTTATTCTGGTGTTTATTTTAAGATAACAGTTATTAGTTATTATCTATAATTGTAATATCACATGGGAATGCACTTCTGATGATAGTATATAATATGTCCACTATTGGGGGAACCCTAATAAGATTTATTTCTTACCCACTATACTTCCAACTCATTATATGTGTAGTATGTATGTTTTATTTAATGGTGGGGAATATGCTGTGTTGTGGACGGGGACAACACCCAATGTTTCTTAATCATGTAGATCCACTCATTTATACTCATAGGATTAGGCTGGTGTAGCGTGAGATTTATGGTGACTGAGTTCATGTTTTGGATCAGGTTTACTTGTAGAACCTATTGTTTTCTTATTTTCAGTTTTAATATTTTTTATATGTGTTTGGAATTATAGGAAATTGAAAGTTGTATGTTATTCATGATTTAATTCTATATTATTGTATGCTTCATTTCATTATGATATCATTCTTATGATTCAACTATTTATTACGTGTACTCTGTTTTTCTTCCATGTGTATGTGTTTTGTTAGTTTTCACTATTATTTCACTCTATACAAAGGATTTAGTTTCCCCCATGTATCATTTACTTCCTTACTATTTTTTAGTAGTTTATGGATTATGAGGAGGCACAGTTGGTTCTTTATATAAATCTATATTAGAAGGAATTCCGGGTATAACTAGGATAGTCCATTATAGCACCCATGGTTCCCAATGTGATCACTTATCCAAAATAATTTGAATAACATTCTTGGATTTTATAAATCATTTTCACAGTGAAACATACCCACTTTTGGAATTTCAAACCCATTATGTAGCAAAACCATGCATAATGGATCTTATCCACACATTGGGTTTCCAAAAAAATTATTTAATAAAATGAATTAAAAACATCGATCTCTTGAAGAAAATCTAACTCATTATCAAATCCAACCAAATAATAATAAAACCATGGAAATAAAAATAATCATCATGTTATTCAATAATTAGATCCCTCGTATAGATACTCTTACCTGGATTATGTATAGAAACATCAAAAAAAAAGAAATCAAATATCTATGGGTGAACCTAATCAATAAGTGGATTTAATACCCTCCAAAAACTCTGTTGGACATCTATGGATAGTGATTTAAATGTGGATGAAGACATAGATTTGAGGGTATTTTATTATTTAATGTTATTCTAGAAGTTATTATACCACAAAGTAACTTCCTAGACTACACCACAGAGATGTAAAAACTTATAAAAGATCCACTGGTGACACAACAATTATTATTTTATCACATATACTATGACACAACCCATAACACTACACCACACTCAACCCTATCCGACTACCATTCATAAATAATTAATAAAATATTTTCTAGATCCTATTATCTTAGGGTAAGGCTAGTATATAACTAAAAAACCCACTCCACAGAACAAATACATTCCGGATGTGGGCTATGGTGTAGCCTAGATCCGTACCATAGAGGTGCTGTTTTTTCTAGAACCAATAAAATACAAGCCCTTGTAAACAATGCTGCATATTCAGTCTTCATGCCAATATAGCTGATAACTGTTCTCCACAACCTACATCGACATCAAAACTATTAAAAAAAGGTAGTGGCACATAATTCCATACTTCAATACACTATGTTAAAGCCATATCATCCATGCTGTACTGATCTCTGTTGATGTCATAGCCAATACCATCCATGATGAAATCCCCTATAAAATTCTAGGGAATAACCAGATTACATAAAAAAGACTTATAAATCAATTTTTAACACTTAAACAATAAAATAAATCATAAAAAACATAGATATTGTCATGATGGTTAATAAAATTACTTCTCTACATGAGAAATGAATGTGAATTCATTATTTGAGATTATAAATGAGTAATATTTCGCATTCAATAGTATAAATATTCATCTTTCATTGCTAAAATATATATTTTTATTCTAATATTTTTTTTACTTTTGTGATTTCCCATCATCCGTATCATATTTAGATTGTGTAACCCAATTCCGTCAGATATGTTTTTTAATTTGACAATTGTTATCCCTAATATAACATCACAATAATTTTTTTCCTTTTATTTTACATTTTCGGTTATTTTTTTCTTTGGTAGAAGATAAAAAAATTACATTAAGTCTTCATCATCCTCAATATATAAATCATTGGATTTAAGGACCTCTTCTCCTCTAACTTTTATCTTCATCATTGATTCAGATTCTATATCATCTTTTACCATATTTTTTAATAATTAAGCTTTCTCATTTCATATATATTGAGATTATTTTGAATTTTATCAAAGGAAAAATGTTTTACCTCATCTAAATCTAAAACCATTGAATCGAATCATTTTGGATTTTTTTTCACAAACTTTCTAACTATGATGAGATCCTCTATTTTCTCACCAAATCTACAAATTCTAGTAAAAATATTATTTACCCTATTAGATTATTAAAATGAATTATCATTATAATCCATTAGAATACCCCGATATTTACTCTACCATATTTATAACTTGGGTTATTTCACCATGATATTTAGTTCATAGTCTAATGAAATATATTCCAATAATTAATTTTCTATTTTAAGGCCACATTCTTTTGTTTAGACATATATTTATACAGAAATAATGATTGAATGCTGATACTTTCCATATAACATTAAATTTATCTTATCTACTGGAGTGATTGGAAAGTCTCCAATAGTCAACAGAACACCTACTATATCAATATCTCTGACATCATGGAGGAGTGAAATAAGGTAATGCATGAGCATATTCATCTAACTATGATAATTTTTTCAATTAAAGTTCTATAATTATTAACTTTTAACAAAATAAATGTTCTCCATTCTCTATTGATTATATAGTTTTTTAAGAGGGAACCCACTCTGGTCCCACTAACTTTTCCTAGATTGGATTAGATCACTAAGAGGGCGGTGAGGGGAATACAAGAACTATTTTTATTTTTATATGTTATTATGTATTAACCAATCTTCATGAATTGGTTATGGGTTCCATTCCCATCAATGTTTTTAAAAAGCCTAAAAATTATTTTAAATAATAATAATGACTTGCAGAGACCATAATATTTTTAGGGATGGGCCGAAAGAACTACTTCTTTACATATTGGTTAAACCCACAATATGGATTCTCAACAATAATGAAAAATCATCTACAAAAAAAATCTCACAATTCAATCCATTGATTCTAGAGTATAATTTAAGATACAAAAACTCGTTAATATTATGTTCAAAAGATAAACCAAATCATAATAAATTTATTATTATATACACCAATGGTTATTATTCATCCAATGTGAGTATATGGATCAGTATGTCTACACATGTACTAACTCAAGATAATTAGTAGTATTGATGGTTATAAAACTTCCTCAAGGTTATATTTGATCTAGATATTAATTTTACTTCACAAATACTCATGTCCATTGTTTTCAACCATATTATTCAATGGAATTAAACTTAAAACCCTTCTCTCTCTTTGGTCAATATAGTATCAAGTCTCTAAATTAAATAGAATACTCGCACTCTATAATTTTAAGGTATACCTATTAATTTTTTCCATACATTATTCTTTGATACTTTAACATATTAATAAATATAGAATAATGTTACCTAGTTTTAGAATTTTTAAACTCTTTTATTTCTGATTTTTTGATATTATCTTATTTCAATAAGTAAATAGAATTACAATTTCATTTCCTAATGAATATATATGAAAATATCACATAAAAATTATCATTATTCTCATGAAGATTTTGGAAATTTCCATTCATTAATTCTCCACCTAATACGATCCTTTAAAATCTTTTTTAATATATAAATGTATGACAACCACGTTTTTTTTAAATAGAACTTTTTCTATCATCTAGATCATATAAAAGAACTTTATTCGTCTATTTAGTTATATCATAGTTATCTAAGTCTCAAAGGATTTAATTTAATTATTATTAGTAACATGAAAATTCATATTACCATGTTGTATGATCTATCATTAAAGGCTTAAGATCATCATTAAATGAATTAATATGTATTTGAAGGAATTAAATTCTAAAATCATATGACATTATTCATAGTATTATATCTAATGACAAAATCTTGTGATGAATCTCAAATAATTATAGTCTAAAACACCTTAAGATTAAATAATTAGGTTAAAATGATTATGTTAAGGCCTCAATGTATTTTTTCCATCCCAAAATTATTTATTTTATAGCGATAAATCAATCACCTATATATATATCTATATAAATTTATCTATTCACAACTTAACATACATTTTATTACACATGTATACTTGAATAAAAAAATCTTTACTATGTCTAATAAATTATGAATAAAGGAAATTAATCAGATTATTTATTACTTTAGAATATAAAAAACACAGAAACTCGTATTTTTAGCAAAAAAAATCACTTAGTAATTCAAAATGTATATGACATACCACGAGGATAGAAGTCAACAATATATAAAAACTATAAAAAAACTAAGGGATGTGCCCACACCATATTTTTTCAATTGGTCATTTGGAATGGCCACACCATTAGATATGACCACATGAAAAAGCAGTCGTTCACATGAACAGAAAATCAACCATTCCCAATAACAACCTGAATTTTTTTATTGTCAGTGGAACAACAATGTGAGACAATGGTTAGTGGATCAACCATAAATATATCCTTTACACAACTTGAAAAATGTTTACTCAAAATATCAGGAAAAGCATATGTAAAAATTTTGTGATGTTTACACCTAGTGACTCACTTGGATTATAGACTAAGATTAATTATATAGAATTTTATATAATGAAAAATCATAAATACATAACAATACCCCTTTAATCAAAACTTATTACATGAAAACAAATATTCAAATATTGACAACAAATGAATCCAATCCTTCTTTGTAATTAATAAATGTTTCTGTATGTTTAGTCAAGTCATTTTCACACTCAATAATTTTTTATATTTAAATGAAGATGAAAGATCATTTGATCATTTTCACCTATTTTCTTTGAAACATAGTTATAACCATCACATTAATTTATAAATCACTTAAATTTGTTGTTCAAAGTTTTTGATAGTTGGTTACTCATGTAGGTGTTTTCTCAGACACATAGATTTTCTCCTCATCTAGAATAATTTTTACACATTACAGTAGTTAAATATGTGTCTAACACTATGTAACTTCATTCCATTGGATTGATATAAATGTATTATTTAAGGATTATGACAACATTTATCTGAACCAAAATATCTCTTTAGTTGAGTATCATATTTTGTATTCAATTATTAAGGGGTTTAATTAATATGACTCACATTAAATCAAAACCCACTTTAATATCCACCATATCCAATAGTGTGATAAGATATATATTACCATAATATGCTACTTCACATAAGTTGGAGCCTCATCCAATTAAATATTTTTAATGAAATTATTCCAATCATACCATATTTGACTATTGTATAGTTTAGGTGAAAAATAATTTCCTAGTTAGTAAAATGGATATACTCAAAATTATTGAGATGGTATTATAACATGTATAGTTTTTGATTTTAATATAACCCAGATAAGATTTTTAAAATTAAGACAAAAAATATTATGTTCACCACATTATTTTTTTCTATACACATGATAATCAGTGGTAAACCAAATTTTATATGAACCTTACTAATTCAAGGATTGATTTTATATCAACAATTTGATTATGATGGAATTTGGAACATTGTATTTTGGAATGGATTTAATCTTAAAATACTATATCATGTACTCCACTTACATGTATTCATGACTCTACTTATTTTATTTTAGTCCCACTCCTTTAATTAAATAAATAATTTTAATATATTTAAATGTGAAACGATTTACACAACACAAAGCTTAAGTTACTATCTCAAATAAAAATAAATCTATATTCACATATATATTAATGTATCTCATGTATATTTTATATGAATCCATTTCACATAATTTATCATGCCCTAATTTTTTTTAAAAATTAATTATTTTATTTATTTTGTTTTTTTAGTTTGTGATATTATTCTAAAGTCTCAGATTCAAAATAAGGAATTATTTTGAAGGGATTTGGGTCATGCAGAATAGAAATACATGATTATGAAAACCATGTTTGTAGCTCATGCATATGTTCACAAAAATTCTGAAATCATTGCATGGATTGTGCATGGTTTCTCCTTATGATATATCAAAAATAGTTATCTAGTGGAAATTGAACGGTTTCCACATGGTTTACAAAATAGTATGGCCTAACCACGCGACCTTCCAAAATTTGATAAAATATGATTTTTATATTCTACACAATCCACATTATACATTTTCAGAATGATATTTCCATCAATTGTTCCTACCCATCTTCCTATGAATAAGTTAAAGTATCCATTCCTCCTCAAATGAATTTAATCTCTTATCCTTTGATTTTTATTATAAATCTTAATGTAATATAATATTATTTTAGTTTCTCCTTCATATAACTTCTCACTATTTCTTCTATTTTCCATCCTCTAGTCAACCCCAGAGGATACTATGGTCAGATTTAGAGTTATAAGTGCATTAATTAGGAGTGTTTTTATTGATATGGATTCTAAATGGCCTCTTTTTTTAATGAGGCATTCTCCATCAAAGGTGATGAATTCCATTATGGATTACATTGATTAGAGTTAGGTGTTTTTACTTCGTTATTTAATATCATCATTTCATTTTCTTATTAAGGATTTGATATAATTGTTTTCTAAAATATAATAATATATGGTAGTTTTAACGTGTTCCAAATTTTTGTATTGTGGAATGAAACTTTATAAAAATTATAATGAGGTGTTTTACTAAATTTTTATTTAATGTTATAAAATTCCACGGGTTTAAAAAATGAACATGATAGTTTTTTCAAGAAGTTTTATCCAATTTAAGCAAGTTAATAAACTAATGGTTTCGGTTTCTATATTGTAAGGTATTTTATAAAAATCTAAAGTGTTCCATAAAATTATTTGAAAGTGTGTTATTGTGTGGTAACCTTCAGGTGGAATTTATATATTTTTTAACCATAAATGGTTATTATTAGATATATACAGTGAGAATGGGAGGAGAATAGTGGAAATATTTTACGATGGAGTTATAAGAAATAGTGATATTTTATATAGTTATTAAGTTTTTTTATTTCTCTCTCTATTTCTATTTTTACATGGTTAGGGAAACCTGTGTGAATAAGATATATATGAATCACTAGATAGTTATGTAATAGTATTTTCTCTATAGTGTGATACATGATAAAGGGGGTGTTCCCATGATGATCGTAGGTGTAGGGTATTTCAGTTTCACTTTCTTGGTTGTATCATAAGTTGATAGTTGGTCCGTTTATAGTAATTTCAAGGAATATTTCCTGTTAGGTATTAGTGCAGGGCCCATGAAGCCATTTATGTGAGTAGTATAATGATACAATGGATATAATTAAATTTTTTCCCTTCTTGTCAAATATCTGTGGCACTATTTGTCTTAGATTATTTATTTTTCTTATATATTATATATAACCCTTATGGTGAACCACATTGATTTTTTTGGTGTGAGTGGACTTTATTATGAGGTTATGAAATTTTTTAGTAATGGTATTTTAAATCAAAGGGATAATTTACATTGTGTTTAGGATTGAATGTTGTTCCGAGGTGATTTTTTTATTTAAAAAATAAAAAATAAAGTTCAAGAAATATATTATGGAATATTTTTGGACTTTATATATATATTTAAAAAAAATTCTATATTTAACTAATACAAGACTAAAATGATACTTCATTATAAATTATAACAAAAAACATTATGGAAAGTCTATTTTACACTATTTACCCCACACTCTATATACATAATTTAGTGTATGCATTTCTCATGGATTCCTTTCATGTTCTTAGGGATTTGAGGATCCTTATGTTTTTTTATGATTATTCCTTGAATATTAAGGATTTTATGTCGAGAGAGAGTGACTGTCAAATGGTGATGGTTTATTTTGGTTCAGATTTATTATTTTGAGGTTCTCTTGTATCGAATGGTTAAATTTAGCTTATTAAATTATTTAATGTTTTATATTTATTATTATAAAATATAGTTAGTGATATTTGTTTTTTTTTATTGATTTATTTACTCTGATTTTGTGTGTTTTTATTTTATACCTAGCTTTAAGCCATTCTATATTTTTTCTATTTAGTGCACCAAACACTTTTCGCCACCCTGAGGCAACTAAGAATGCTCATCGAGACTTATCAGGTCCTAGATCGGGTGTTTGGTCTTGGGGGAGAGAAGTTTAGATAAAAAATATAGCATTAGAGAACCTTTATGGTATTTAAGATACATTTTGGATGTAAGTACATAAGGAATGTGTCATAACTCAAGAGGAAAGTTAATATAATAATCTAGATTTATTTTTAGTATTCAAAACCCCTAATTTCACCAAGTGATGGTGATCTGAGTCTCGATTTTGTTATTTATTTTTTATTTAGTTGATATTTTTTGATATTTTTAATGATATGTTTATTCAAAATGAGTACATGGTTGATTTTTGGTGTCATATTAAATTTAATAGGTGGAAGTGGAGAAATATCCAAAGATTCATAATAAGAAAACATAGTCATGTAAACCATGTGAATCCAGTACAGATGGTTCGAAAATCATTACAGAGCATGTTACACAGTTAGTGTATTGTTTACTAGCCTATGTATATAATCTATGTATAGTTCTATTTCTCCATTAGGATTATTATTTTGTACACATTTCTTAATGTGATGATCTTAATGATGTGTTTCTCTAGTGTGAAGGTAACCAATTGTGTTCTGATTATGGAATTGAGGTGATTGATTATGGTTTTAGATAACGTTTGAGATCAATTATTAATCCTATTCTAAGGAATGTGAATTTATGTGTTATAATTTTTTTAATTCAGAAAGTTGAATTTCATCAGTTTGTTAACTTTTGAAAACTATTTTCTAGTCAATATGAAAATATTTCCATCAGATTATTTATTTATGAAGAATGTTCTATAATAGTTTTGAAAGGGATTTTAATGATTTCATGTTTTTTTAAGTAAATTATTTTTGCAATATGTTTTTGTGTATGAGTGTACTTTCATGAATTTTTTTTGAATATAGGTTATCCTATTTATTTGTAATTGGAATGATTGTTTTAGAAAAAAACATTTTTATTGGGAATTTGTTACTGTACTTAAAGTTTTAAAAGGGGAATTTTATATATCTCTCATTTGGTTTAGTTTTTTTAATTGGATTTTAATTAGGGTACGTTATATAGTTTTATTCATTAAGGGTTTTTCAAGTTTGAAAAAAATTGTTTTAAATTGGCGTCATAAAAAGGAATAGTATAGAAATGAAAGAATAATGTTTTATATTTGTTTCATTAAGAGAGTTGTATATTGGTGTAATTTTAATTTATAATGGTTTGGTGTGATTTTATATATTTTACAAGGAAGGATTAATTTTCAATTAATTTTTATTTATTACATGACTCCTAGAGAGTCTTTGGAGAAAATTTGAAATTTTGTTTATTGGAAAAATCATTATGATGACATCAATCACCATCTTGGAGGAACCATATCTAATGTTTACTCATTCAATACTCAAGATCGACTGGTGAATCGAAGTTCCTCATTCCACTTAGACCCCAAACAATAAGTTTAGAATCATCTTTCACCTTTTTCATTGGTGACAAAGGTCTTATTTAGTTTATATAGTGGAAAAAGGATTAAGGGAGTCTTAAATTATCTTAAAAATAATGAATTATCAATTTTAAAAGCCTTTTCTGATCTATTTGAAGGTCATATTAGTGTTTTATGGTAGGATATGGTTTCTCAACAGTTTCATGATGCCATGCCTTGGGATTCATTCAAGGAAACATTGGTTTTGTGGTGAGATATTGAGGAAGTTTTAATCAGATTTTTTAATATTGAAACTGATCAAAAAATGTTGTCCTCAGTGAGAGATACATCATTTATGGTTGAATCATTTTTTGAATCTATGTTTGGTAAATTTTAAAAGGTAGTGGAGCCCATGATTGTATATAAGGTTAGTAACCGTTGTCTTCTTGAAAGAATAAGAAGAATAATCTCATGTAGTTACACTCTGGGGAACCCAAACATTCAAAGTCCCTTTATATTAATGGTCCATGGGCCTTCTGTTGGTGTGTCCATGAGGTCCACCTACTTAAATTCTATATGTTTAAAAACTAGGAGTGAATGTTTTAGTTGTAGTCTTAATTTCTTATAGATGCAAATATTAGGATTTTATCTAGAATATATTGGGGAAATTTATATGTTTCTTTTATGGCTGGAAATTGAATTTTTATGAGCCATGTTAGTTTAGTTTAATATATTTTATAATATATTTCATATGATGTGTCATATTATTGTGCGAGTCATAATATTTGTTTACTAAATGATTGAGAAACAATTAAGTTTGAGTAAGTTCATCGGTAACATGGACGAGTCTTTACTTGGATCAATTGAGAAACTAATGGATGTAGATTTTTTGTGTTAAACAAGAGATGATATACTGGTTTTAATGTCCAAATGTTATCATTTGAGCTTAGGGGAATATTTTTAGACCTATCTTAGAGAATTTGGAACTCTTTTTCTTTATTTAATGGCTGGATTTGTGGTTGATCCGGGTGATATTTTTTTAGAGGTTGTGTATTTATTAGGTTGTGTTTTTTAAGAGTTAGATATTATTCCATGGTAATGATCATTGTTGATATAATTTTGTTTCTCTTTGGGAAATAATATTATTTTATTATTATGCTTAATGTTTATATAACGGTTCATTACATATTGTCTCTCCATTTAAATAATTTCAATATTTTGGAGAGACCCATGAGGGGTCTCTATCTTTTTCAGATATTGGGACTCTATGTCATGGATAAGCTTCATTTGGAGTTGTATCATTGATTTTTTTGATTTATATAGTATTTTAGATATATTGTACTCTATATAGGGTGTTGTTTCTGTATTGTTTTCATGATTTCTTCCCTTCTCACCCACCATATATTTTGAATCATGACATTATCTTCTTTCATAGATTATACTTTTAATGGAGGATATCTTGCTATAATAAGATTTATTTGGAATAGAATCTTCATAAGTTAATTTTAAAATGAAATTATTGTTTATTGATTTCTATTATTTTTTGGGTTGTGAATTTTTTTAGATTATCCGGGAAAAAATAAATAATTTTAATATTTGTTTGGGGTGTTTCCTGATTGTAGTCTAATGTTAGTAAAACTATTCAGGTAGCCCATGTATATTTTTTTAATAAGTCATAGGGACTTTCCTGGTTTGAACATGGTTTATCATATCCCTGCAGTTAAACAATGTAGATTCAGTGTTCTTATCCAGGGGAAACTACATGTATTCCACATATTTTTCTAGACCATGTGACCTAACCATGAAACCCAACCAATTTTAAGGAAATATGATTTTCCTATTCAACCCTATCCATTTTGAGTCATTTCACCCCTTCCACACCCCATAATTTGGTTTGGTCAGGCCTCCCATAAACAATAGCGAGCTCTCTATAACTCCTCATTTAATTAAAAGTACTCATATATTAATAATGAGAGGAAATATTAAGGTAGACTATGAATTTATATTGGATTCAACTTCCCTCTCTCTTATCCATTTTATTTTTCCCCTTCTGCTGGGAAACACTAGAGGCTATTTGGGTATGATTTAGGGTTTGTGGTGGCTTAATTTTTCGAGATTTCATTTCAACGGGTTACAAAATCCACTATTTTATTGTTTAATCATTCACTATCACTAACAAAAATTTATAACTTGGTTGTTACTAATAGGTGGTTGGTGTTTACATACCCTTATATTATTTGGGAATGTCACTATGTTATGGATGATTTTATACATTTTTTGTGAAATTATAGTTTAATATGGGATATTTTTGTAATAAATTTGTTTAATGTGTAATAACACATAGAATAAAAGTATAAAATAGTATTCTACTAGTTTTGTTCAAGTAAAACTTCAAATTCAAGATGTTTTAGAAACATTCCTATTATTTTTTTCAAAAATAAGTTTTGTTTGAAAAGCATTTGATGACGTCTGGTTTTCTGAATAAATTTTATGGTGTAGTTTTTTGATTTAACAGGATTATATAAAAAGTGATTTATTAATTTTTTTCAATATTGGTTTCATGTGTACTATTTTAAAAAAATATTTTAATTTTTTTCAGTTGTTTATAAATTTCATGGACCCTTGAGTTGATATTGAGAAAGTCATGTCTGGAACAATTATATGGATTGTATGTGTGTTGGTGTGTGATCCCCACCTGGTTCCTCTTATATATTCTGTTTATCATTCATGGGTGGTGGTTAATGTATTTTTTGATCAGTTGGTGGAAAAAGGGGATGTTTATTTTGAGGGAGTGGGTGGAGAGTGTGAGTTTTTGTTTATGTATTGATCCTTTTGTGGATAGTTCTCTCACTATCTCTTTTGTATTTTTCATGGGAATCTAGGAAACAAATTGGAATGTTTATACATACTATATACATGATTGTTTTATGAAATATGTTTCCACTATAGTATGATATAGTACCGCATGGGTTGCTCCCCAGATGAGTTCCAGTGTAGGATAGATGGGTGGATTTTTCTGTGATGCAATTTAGACAAACAATTAATCTATATGTAGAAAAATATAGGAATGAATAATATTAATACCTAGTATAGAACCCTTTTCACTTTGTGCTTGACTGGTGGATTATCATAGGGAATCATTGAATTTTTATTTATCAAGGATTGATTAATTTTTATGTCATCCATGATGTTTTATTTTTAGTTTTCATATTTATTACATGGTTACATTTAGCTGTCACTATTTGATTTTATTATGTGAGTGTATTTTCCAATGCATTATAAGTAGTTTGATAATGGCGTTTTAATCAAAACGGATAAGTCTCAAGGCATGACTGATGTAAAAGAAAAATTTTCAAATAGATTTTTTTCATAAATTAATGAAAATGAAAAGGAAATTTTGAAAAATATTTATTGAATATTATTGGCCTTTATTTACTTACATATAAAAATCATATTTTCTATTTTTCCAGTCTAGAAAAAATTGATTTTCTATTTTAGTAGAATAACACAAACTCTTTTTTGAGAACATTCTAATATTGTATAAAAAACTTATTTTGATCATAGGTATGGATCCATTTATATTTCTTCAAATTGTTTATTATGGATAGAATATGGATGCTTATTGATTTCAGGGTTGTTATGTGGGTGTCTAAGGATTGTTTGGATCCCAGAGCCCATGTTTTTGGGGAATACTGACATGACACACCATTATAAGAAATCGTGTGGGGAAGGCTGCATAATGAACCCTATCCATGAGGGGTTTAATAGTGGGAATCATGGAGATTCATATTTTGTGGAAACCATTCATCATGGGCCACATTTCAATGAATATGGGTTTTAGTTTTTAGAAGATCCATTTCACATGGTTGGCACATGATTTGGCCAATAGTGTGGCTAAAATATGCAACCCTATTTGTCTTGGAATATATTAGAATTTCAACATTAATGAATTATAATAATAATATATTTCATCTTTTTATAATTACATGTGATAGAGGCTGTAATCCACTATCATTTTGATGCTCCAATGTTCCTAATTTTATAGGTTATGATCTCAAATCACCGTCAGAACTCCGATTTGATCCACATTCATCTCACTATGTGTGCATAAATAAGTACTCTATTCATATTTATACATTATTCATTTGTCTTTCCATCTATGATTCTATTTATATGAAGGCTCATATTCCCTATTCATAGGTAATTTATCCATTCTTTATTTTTTTCCATCTTATACCAAACTAAAGGATGATACTAGATGAGAAGAGTATTACACATATAAGGTAGGAGGTCTATGACCCATTATTCTTGTATCAATGTTTTATAAACTACTATCATTGTTCACATTACAATTTATTCAGTAGTTTCATAATAAATTTATGATCCTTGCTTAAGATCATCATGATTATATTATAGAGACCTTTCCGTATAGTAACATCACACTGTTAGAGGCTGAGACCTCTATATTTTTCATATCAGGTACGGTTTTTGTAACATACCAAGTAAGTAAAGAATAATATATTTTCATATCTATTTCTATTTATGAATTAGATATTGTATTATTGTCTTAAAATGAGAATAAATCCAATCTTAAGTAACGAATACTCTAATGTTTTTAAAAGATTATTTTACCGCCTTTTGATGGAAAACCATTTTAAAATCATAATTTTGACAATTTTATAATCTCTATTTGTAAAAAAAACTTATTCTTTATAATTGGGACATTGAAATTTACTTTGGATAAATTTTTGGTATTTTTCTAACAATGTTCATTTTTAATGAATAGTGAAAATACTGCATTTTACTTCAAAACTGCTTGTACATATAATTTAATTATATAGTTAGATTATCTTTTTAATTGTTTTTAAATATTAATTAGTTTAAATTTTTTCCATTTAATACAACGGTGGTAATTATAATTAATTTTAAGTTGAAAATGGGGATAAACAATTGTCAATCTTTTGATAGATATTGTTTCTTAAAAACACACTATTTGTTTTGACAACATGAATTATTTTTAAATTAATTACTGTTATTTCTGTGTTTGGAATTTGGTAAAATGGATTCCATATTTGGAATTATAAGGACCAAATTATGTAATTAAGACCTTCTTGTTTTTGGACATTATGAATAGTAACGACGGTAATTATCTTTAATTAACGTGATTAATTAATAATCGGGTAGTTAAGGGTAATAAAATAATTTCATAAAAAAATAAAATGACCCCAATAAGGGTTGAAATCCTCCTGTTTTTTTCATGGACGACCATGTACAACCTTGGGCCAACTTAGGGACCCCATGGAATCAATTTTGTATGATAGTGACCTTTTATCATATTTTTTTAAGAAAGGGAAATATAATAAAATTATGTAATACCTAAGTAAAAAAAATTTAATTTTTTTATATAAATTATATATTTGACAATAAATAGGAATTTGAAATATAAAAATATTTCCTACATCATGGTATTTTATTTAGAATTTTTAGACATTAAGTAAATGAATTTATTTATGACACAATGATGATGCAATTATTACCTCATTATTTAATGATATCAATATATGATATTATAAGTGTTAAAATAATATTGTTTTTAAACATCGTATGCTATACATGAATTAAATAAATTATTAGGACATTTGAAATTTATGTTAATTCTTTTATTTTGAAGGAATAAATCTTTTATGCCTTTATCAAAAGTCGACTACCAAATAGAGTCGAAATTGGAATAAACGAGTTTTTGAAACAAATGTCATTTTATTAAATGGAATAATAGTAAAAAAATATATAATATTCATAAAAATGACATATAATATATTAATAGTATCATTATTGATACAATTATGGGACTATTGGCATTTTAATGTAATTATTATGACCTTATAGTTTTAAAATAAAAAAAGACGTGGTAAGAATTATTAATTTCAACTAAGGGTTAAAATGAAAAGATAAGGTGAGTTTTATGACCTCCACTTGTCTAAATACTATTTTTTGAGTGTATTTATACCCTTTATCCTCTTATCCTTTTAATATATAATTTATTAACCATTATAATTTGAGAAAACATTTTATAATAAATTAATATTTCTTGACTTTCCAAGAGTGCCCCTCCTCCCTCATATAAAAAGATCTCACCTATACCCCATTACTCAGACATATCAAGCCCCTTTAATCATCCAAAATCTGATCAAATAAGCTCTACACATCCCTATATTCCTCCTAGAATCCTCACTTTGGGAATAATTCTTTTCAAGAGAGACTTTTCCTCAAATAAAAAGATGTTACCCGATTTAGAGGTAATTCCTTCTCTCAAAATACTTTGTTGTATTTTCTCTATTCACTCCACCTAGAATTATTGTTCTTTGATTAAATAACAATACCCGTATACTCAATATACCAGGATTTTTTTTCTGAGAATTATATTATTTACACTAACACACACCTCCGTCTAATGGTTTAATAACTTACTGTTTCTGTGGGTGGTGAATTACTGCCTCACGAAATGATGATTGTTCAATCATATTTTAACACCTTTCATGGTGGCCATTATGATGGAACTATATTTATATATGATTTATATTATATTTATTTCATATATATTCTTCTTTATTTTATATTTAAAACACACCTTTATGATTTTCATGTTATGGAACTATGATAATTTCTTCTGAGGAAGTGTGGACTACCGCCCCCTTAAGTGATATGACTCGTTCAAGCCAAAAATGGAATTTATAAAGAATGTAATTAATAAAATTATGTTACATATATAAAATATATATTTTACTGAATTTATAATATATATATATGTCTAATTTAGTTTTAATTCATTTTATATGACAAAGAAATGAAAGTAGAGTTCATGGGTACTTACGGCCTACGGTCTCCATGAACGGTGCATTTCATTTTTTATCTCCAAATGCTATTAAATAGTATAAAATGAATATATAATGGATATATATGATATTTAAATCATTAATACAATTTTAGAGATGATTTACTTATAACCACATGGGTAATTCTTTTCAAACAAGTTCATTTTTAACTCATTTACCGAACACCGACAAAACGTATGATATTAACTCACATAATTAACTAATTATTATAACATGATAATATGAGATATTAATTGAATACTAAACATTAAAGTATGTCCTTAATAAATTAGAAATTGACCTGAGTTTATTATTCATTGATATAAAGAAAGAACGAGAATAAGTCAGACTTGAGGTAAGGGACTTCGTCTCAATGCCCTTAGGTTAAGGCATACTTCAAATTAAATATGACCTTATTTTATTAGTTGCATAATAAAACCTTTTTACTTTTAATTTCATTCAAATCGAATATTTTTACATAAAGTGTTTTACTAATTGACAAATGGAATGTTATTGTTTTACGTATGCGGAGACAACGACTTCTTCACCGTCGTTACCATTATTTGAGTTTCGGATTTCTTTACAAGCCATAACTTTTTTAATTGAAAAATAAATACCATGTTTTACATTTTTTTTTGAATTTAAAATTGTTTTGAAAATGTTTTTATTATATCAATGTGTTGTATTGATATCTCGTGAATGAAATGTGTAAATGTTATGTTTCCTTTATGCATGTTTTATGTGATAATATTATGTTATGGTTCATGGGAATTTTTTATAATGACAGGTGGTTCCATGATAAATTAAGGGTGGGTGAGCCCGTGATAGCTCTCCAATGCGTTGGGTAATGCGAAGGAGTTAAACGCTAAGGTTTTTGCGAAGAGATTTATGGAATATACTGTGATGGGTATTCCAAACGTAACCATGAGGGTTACTCCATACATAAGAATGTTATGAATGCCTCAAGTTACCTTTATATCTTATGATTTAAATGAGTTATTCATAAATCATATGATTTAATGAGGTATGTTAAAGTGCTTATGTTTTATGAGTAATTTATGATTTCATTGATTCTATGTATACATGGACTAATGTTTTCTTTATGTATTTTTATATCCCTTACTGAGCTTTTTATGCTCATCCTATGTATTTGAAATTTTTTTCACAGGTCAAGGGAAAAGTACATGATGTGATGATAGTGTCGAGGAAGTGTCAAGCAAGATACCATGTTTTATTTTAAATATGATTCCTTGGATGGAAAAAATGAATAATGTTTTTGATGTAACAACCTTATTTAAATGTGGAATGAAATGAATGATTTATGATATTATTCTCTAAAACTCTAAACATGAAAAGATTCTCAATGTGAATTCTTGAAATATCGCAAGATTAAGTAATGTTTAAGGTTTTGGCCTTATAGTTGGTATCAGAGGTCGATTTAGATAACTTTAGGAGTTAGAATTCTATTAAATGATTATCCAAAAATATATTTTTTACATTATGGGACAATTGAAATGATATAACATTTGTATATTACCATGTTGCTTTATCTAAAACATGTTTGTTCATAATGGTTTTCCACATAGGAAATAGGGAAGCAGTGCTAGGAAGGCATACACAAGGAAATGAACTTCCAAATCAGCATCCTGAGATGGTCAGAATTGGAACTGAATAGTTTGTTGCAGTAATGGCGTAGTTGGATCAAGATATAAATGGTGGTGGTATCCATGCACAAGAGTAGCCAAATCAATCGTAGAGGAACATGTCAGTGGTGGGAAATTTCATGAGGCAACATCCCCTATCATTCAGAGTACCATCTGACCCTGTTCTAGCTGAAGGGTGGATTAAAGAATTGAAAATGATTTTCTATGTCCTAGGGTGTTCAGAAAATCAAAATGTTAGTCCTGTTTTTTACTGTTTTGAGGGTGAAGTAGATCAGTGGTGTTCGATGGTTAAAAATATTAGGGGTGCTGATGAGATTGAATCTCTAGACTGGGATTAATTCAAAGTTATGTTTCTTGAGAAATATTTTCCTAAGGTTGTTCGACTTAGGATGGAAAAACAATTCTTGGAATTGAGGAAAGAGGATGACTTAGTGGCTACTTATGAAGAAAAGTTCACTTTATTGGCATGGTATGCTCCAAATTTTATCTGGGACCTTGATAGTAAAATTAATCATTTTTACTCTGGATTAAAGCCAAAATATCAAAGGACCTTAGCTTCTCATGAGTTCAAAAGTTATGAAAAGCTTTTTCTATGTGCTGGGAAGGTGGAAATGGAGTTTACTGTTGATCAAGTGTTCTATGAAAACCAACAAAAGAAGATACCAAGGTGGTATGTGAAAGGGAAGAATCCTTCAAAAAAGATTAATGGTAAGAAAAATTTGTTTGTAATTTGTGATAAATGTGGTAAAAAGCATACTGGGGAATGTCTTTTGAATTCTGGAAAGTGCTTCTAATGTGGTATGATGGGACATAAGGCTCGTGATTTCACTGGAAAAGATCAGGGTAATGGTAAGACCAAATTTGATTTACAGTAAGTGAAATGTTTCATGTGCAATGAGATAGGTCATTATGCCAATGAGGGTTTGAAAAAGAGATCTAACGATGGGAAGCAGTCATACTACAAGCCGAAAGGTTGGGAAAAATCCTTTGCTACTACTTCAGTAAATGATGGGCCATCAAATGAAGTGGTATCAGGTACTTTGTTTTTTCATATTAGGCCAATGTGTTGTTCGATTCAGGGTCAACACATTCCTTCATCTCTAAAATTTTTTATAGTAAATTGGGAATTCAATATCAAGAAATGACTCTTGAACTTGTAGTAAAAACACATGGGGGAAATGTCGAGGAAAAAATAATTTATAAGAATCTTCTTATCCATATCCGTGGAATAAACCTACTTGAAAAACTTATTTTTTTTACCTCTAGTAGAGTTTGATGTCATCCTGGGTATAGATTAGCTGTCTGTTTACCATGATAAGGTTGACTGTAGAGATAAAGAAGTTTCTTTTTAGAAAGAATTTTAGTTTGTGTACAATAATGAACCCTTACAGTTGATAACATATCAAGAGGATGAGAAACTTTTAAAATTTGGAAATGAATTTTACCTTGCACATATTGTAGAAAAAATGGAACCGTTAAGATTAATGATGTGCTAGTGGTAAATGAGTATCCAGATGTTTTTCTCGATAAGTTGCATGGAATAATACCAGATCAAAAATTTCAATTTACTATTGACATGGTTCCTGATTCTAAGCCAATTTCAAAACCCTCTTATTGAATGGCTCCAATTGAACTTTTAGAGTTGAAGGAGAAATTGCAAGATTTATTAGAGGAATGTTTCTTTAGACCTAGTACATCACCATGGGGTGTTCCTGTCTTATTTGTTAAAAAGAAATATGGTTCAAAGAGACATTGCATTGATTATAGATCCTTGAATAACATCACTTTTAAGAACAAATATCATTTTCCTTATATTGATGATTTGTTTGATCAGCTCCAAGGAGCTCAGAATTTTTTAAAGATTGACTTCAGATCTGGGTACCATCAGTTAAAGGTAAAGGATGTAGTATTCCGAAGACCATATTTCATACAATATATGACCATTATGAATTTTTAATTATAAATTTTGGGTTAACCAATGCACCTGTTGTATTCATGGACCTTATGAATAGAATTTTCCATGAGTTCTTGGATAAGTTTTTGGTTGTTTTCATTGATGATATTTTGGGGTTCTGTATAAGTAAATAGGATCATTAAATTCATTTAAGGGTTATTTATCAAACCTTAAAAGAAAATAAATTGTATGTGAAATTCCGCAAGTGTGATTTTTGGTTGCAAAAAATTTCCTTCCTTGGTCACATTATTTCTAAAGATGGAATAACTATTGATCCAACAAAAAAAGGATGTTGAATAATGTCCAAGAGCAAAAAATGTAACCAAGATTCGTATTTTTCTTGTTTTGGGAGTCTATTACCTAAGGTTTGTTAAAAAATTAGCATGGTCGTCCGGCCCATTGACTAAGCAATCTCGGAAGTGTGTTATGTTTATTTTGTCAAAATAATGTGATGATTGTTTTCAGGAATTGAAAATAAGATTGGTGAATTCTCCAGTATTGGAACTACCTTCCTGGAATGGTGAGTTTGTTATCTACAATGTTTCTTCATTGAAATGACTTGGTTGCATCCGAATGCAGAATGATTAGGTAATTTCTTATGCTTCACGTCAGTTGAAAACTAATGAGATAAATTACCCTACACATGATTTGGAATCAACTAATGTTGTTTCCACTTTAAAAATTTGGAGGCATCATTTTTATACTGTAAACTATGAAATATATACTGACCACAAAACTTTAAAGTATATATTCACTCAGAAAGAATTGAACATGAGACAAATGATATGACTAAAATTAATCAAGTATTATGATTACATGATTCACTACGACCCAAGAAAAAGAAAATAAAGTTTAGGATGCTTTGTGGCAAGAAATTAATGCTTCATTAACCATGTTACGTTTAGAACATGATCATTTGGTTAAAGATTTGATGAATTTTGGTTTGGAAGTTTTTGGTGCAGGAAATTATTTTGTTTTGTTTTAGCTATCGGTGAAATATTCTCTATCAGAAAGAATTAAGAAAGCACAGAAGCAAGACAATGAGTTGCAGAAAAAGGTAGAGCTGGTTCAGAAGGGTTTTCTACCTGAATTAAACATTGATAATGACTGGGTTTTGAGATTTGGGAAGATATTGTGTGTGCCTTGGGATTCACAGTTGAAGAGAGAGTTGTTATTTGAAGCTTATAGTTTTCAATTTCAGTTCATCCTGGTAGTACTAAGATGTACAGAGATATGTGGGAGTATTACTTGTGGGATGTAATGAAAAGAGATATTGCTAATCTTACTATGAAGTGTTTGAGTTTTCAACAGGTTAAAGCAGAGCGGCAGTTACCGAAAGGGATACTTCACCCTTTACTAGTGCCATAGTGGAAATGAGAGAATATATCCATGGACTTCATTGTGGGATTACTGAAACCCCTCGAGGTAATAATGCAATCTGTGTTATTGTTGATCGCTTGACAAAATCTGCTCATTTCCTTATAATATGAGATACATTTTCCATAGATAAACTTTCTCGATTATATCTTAAAGAGATAGTCAGGTTACACAGAGTTTCCCTCTCTATTGTATCTGATCGTGATCCCATGTTCACTTCTTACTTTTGGAAAGGCCTTCAGAAGTCGTTGGGTAATGAATTAAATTTTCGTACAGATTTTCATCCCCAATCAGATGGGAAGTCAGAACAAACAATTAAGACATTGGAGGATATGATATGTGCTTGATCGATGGATTATTAGGGAAGTTGGTAGAAACATCTTCCATTGGCTGAGTTTTCTTATAATAACAGTTTTCATTCCAGTATACAAATTGCACCATTTGAGGAATTATATGAGAATCAGTGTCGAACTACAGCTTTTGGGGATGAAGTGGGTGAAAGGAAGTTAATGGGACCAGAATTGGTAGAAGAGTTGGCATAAAAAGTTTAGCTAATATAAAAACACATGAGAACATCTCAGAGAAGGTAGAAAAGTTATTCGGACAATAGGAGCAAGGATCTCTCTTTTGAGGTAGGTGATCATGTCTTCCTCAAAGTTTCACCTTGGAAAAGTGTGATGCAATTTGGAAAGAAAGAGAAGCTAATTCTAAGGTTCATTAGACCATATGAAATTCTAGAGAGAGTTGGATCAGTTTCATATCGAGTGGATTTACCTCCGAATTTATCTCAGGTACACAATGTTTTTCATCTTTCAATGTTAAGGAAGTACATGCCGGATCCATCTCATGTTTTCAGTCCATTGGTAGTTCAGCTGGAAGAGAATCTATCTTATAAGGAACAACCTGTCCAGATTCTTGACCATAGGGAGCAAGTGTTATGGAATAAAGTGATTCATCAAGTAATGGTTTTGTGAAAAAAACCACATGATTCAAGAGGCAACATGAGAATCTGTAAATGCAATGAGGGACAAATACCCCCCTTATTCGATAAGTAAATAAATTACGGGGACGTAATTTTCCGAAGGGGGGAAGGATGTAACATCTCATGTAGATAAAAATAAATTTTCAAATCTATGTCTATTTATGAATTAGATAATATTTTATAGGCTTAAAATGATAATTAAACCACTCTTAAGCATATAATACTCTAATGTTTTTAAAAGATTGTTTAACCGCCATTTGATGGAAAACAATTTTTAAATATACATTTTGGAAAATTTATAAGCTCCATTTGTCAAAATAAACTTATTATTTAGAGTTGGGACATTGAAATTTACTTTGGATAAATTTTTCATATTTTTCGGACAATGGTCATTTTTAAATGAATAGGGAAAAATACTGCATTTTACTTCAAAACTGCTTTTTCATCTAATTTAATTACATGGATAGATTATCGTTATAATCGTTTTTAAAGTGTAATTAGAATATATTTTTATGATTTAATCCAATGGTGGTCATTATAATTAATTTCACTTTGAAATTGGACATAAACAATTGAAAATCATTGGATAGATATTGTTTATTAAAAAACATGCTATTTGTTTTGAAAACGAGAATTATTTTTAAATTAATTACTGAAATTTCCATGGTTGGAATTTGGTAAAATTGATTCCATATTAGGAATCAAAAGGTCCAAATTATGTATGTAATACCTTCTTGTTTTTGGACATTATGAATAGTAACGATGGTAATTATCTTTAAATATCGTGATTAATTTGTAATCGGGTAGTTAAGGGTAATAAAATAATAACATAATAATATAAAATGATTCCAAAAAGTGTCCAACTCCTCTTTGATTTTTCATGTCCGACCATGGACAACCATGGTCCATCTTAGGGACCCCATGTAACAACTTTTGTGTGATAGTGACCTTTTATCATATTTTTTTAAGAAAGGGAAATATAAAAAAAGTATGTAATACCTTAGTGAAATTTTTTTATTTTTGTTTATATAAATGATAGATTTGTCTATAAATAGTCATTTTAAATATAAAAAGATTTCCTACATCGTGGTATTTAATTAACAATTTTTAGAAATTAAATAAATAAATTTATTTATGAGACAATGATGATGCAGTTATTACGTCATTAATGAATGATTTAAATATATGATATTATAAGTGTTAAAATAATTTTTTTTGAAACTTTGGATGATATCCAAGAATTTTATAGATTCATATGACATGTTATAATTATGTTAATGTTTTTATTTCGAAGTAATAAAGCTTCTATGCCGTTATCAAAAGTCAACTACAAAATATTGTCGAAATTGGGATACATGAGTTTTTAAAACAAATGTTATTTTATTAAATGGTATAAAAGTAAAAAAAAATCAAATATTATGCGAAATGATATATACTATATTAATAATGTCATTATTGATACAATTATGGGACTATTGTCATTCTAAATTAATTATTATGACCTTATAGTTTGAAATAAAAAAGACATGGTAAGAGTTATTAATTTTAACTAAGGGTTAAAATGAAACTATAAGGTGAATTAAATGACCTAAACTTGTCTAAATACTATTTGTTGAGTGTATTTCTACAACTTATCATTTTATCCTCTAAATACATCATTTTTTATCCATTTTAATTTTAGAAATCATTTTATAATAAATTAATATTTCAAGACTTTCCAAGAGTGCCCCTCCTCCCTCTTATAAAATGCCCTCAACTCTACCCCCTTACTCACACCTCTCCAGCCCCTTGGATCATCCAACCTCTGCTCAAATATTCTCTCCAAATCCCTCTCTTCCTCTTAGAAGCCTCACTTTAAGAATTATTCTTTTCAAGGGGGCCATTACCTCAAATCAAAAGAAGATACCCGATTTTGAGGTAACTCCTTCTCTCAAAATCCTCTGTTGCATTTTCCATCTTCACTCCACATAACATTCTTATTCATTGATTCCATAACAACACCAGTATCCTCAATATACAAGGATTTTGTTATGAACAGGATTTATTTACACTTATACACACCTCCATCTAATGGTTAAAGAACATACTCTTTCAATGGGTGATGAATTACTGCCTCATGAAACGACGATTGTTCAATCTTCTTTTAACACCTTTAATGGTGGCCATTATGATTGATCTATATTTATATATGATATATATAATATTTATTTCCTCTCTATGATTTTGTATTTTATATTTAAAACATAAATTTATGCTTTTCATGTTGTGGAACTATGATAATTTTATCTGAGGAAGTGTGGACTACCACCCCCTCAATTGATGTGACTCATTCAAGCCAAACATGGAATTTATAAAGAATGTAATTTATGAATTAATGTTACCTATATAACATATTTATTATAGTGGAATTATAATATATATATTTTAATTTGGTTTTAATTCCTTTAATATGACAAAGAAATGAACGTAGCATTCATGCGTACGTATGACCTATCGTCTCCATGAATGGTGCATTTCATTTTTTATCTCCAAATTATATGGAATAGTATAAAATGAATATATATAGGATATATATGATATTTAAATCATTAATACCATTCTGGAGATTTTGTAATTATAACTACATGGGCAATTCTTTTCAAACAAGTTCATTTTTGACTAATGTACCGAACACCGACAAAACGTATGATATGAATTCACATAATTAAATAATTATTATAACATGATAATATGTGATAAGAATTGAATAATAAAATTTGAAGTAAGTCCTTAAGAAATTATAAATTGACCAAAGTTTATTATTCAGGAATTTAAAAAACGAACGAGAACAACTCGGACTTGAGGTAAGGGACTTCGTCTCAATCTCCTTTCATTGAGGCATACTTCAATTTATATACGACCTAATTTTATTAGTTGTATAATAAAACCATTTTACTTTTAATTTCATTCAAAAGGAATCTTTTTACACAAATCGTTTTACTAAAAGACAAAAGTAATGTTTTTTTCTTATGTATGTGGTGACAACGACTTCTAACCCGCTGTGACCATTATTTGAGTTCCGGATTCTTCAATAAGCCATAACTTTTTTAAATGAAAAATAAATACGATGTATTAATTTTCTATTATTTTGGTATTTAAAATGGTTTTGATAATGTTTTTTTTATATCAATGTGTTGTATTGATATCCTATGTTTGAAATGTGGAAATGTTTTGTTTCCTTTATGCATGTTTTATGTGATACAATTATGTTATGGTTCATGGGAATTGTTTATAAAGACGGGTGGTTCCATAATAAAATAAGGGCGAGTGAGCTCGAGATAGATCTCAAATACATTGTGTAATGTGATGGAGTTAAATGCTAAGGATTCTTTGAAGAGATTTAGGGAATATACTGTGATGGGTATTGCAAACATAACCATGAGGGATACTCCCTACATAAGAATGTTATGAATGCCTCAAGTTACCTTTATGTCTTATGATTTCTTTGAGTTATTCATAAATCTTATGATTTCATGATGTATGTTTATGTTCATATGTTTTATGAGTAAAATAATATTTCATTTATTCTTATGTATACATGGACTAATGTTTTGTTTCCGTATTTTTATTTTCCTTAATGAGATTTTTATGCTCATACCATATTTTTGAAATGTTTTTCACAGGACAAGGGAAAACTACATGATGTTATGACAGTGTCGTGGAAGTGTCAAGAAAGAAACCTTGGTTTATATTAAATATGTTTCCTTTGATGGAAAAAATGATTTTTTTATGTAACCACCTTGTTTAAATGTGGATTGAAATGCATGATTTATGATCTAATTCTCTAACACTCTAAACCTGAAAAGACTCTCAATGTGAATTCTTGAAATAACCCAAGATTAAGTAATGTTTAAGGATGGGGCTTATATTTTTCCTTAAATATTCCATGGTAACCCAAGTGGGTTCACCTATTACACCTTTTATGTGAGTGTCTTAACCACCCTAATGGTAATTAAATACAATTAAATGAATAATGAATTGAAAATGGTTAACACCTTATAGTTTCCACCTGACTATATAAGTTAAGTTCTCAATTAATTGATAAACCATTCAAATGTAAATTGAAAGTAAATTACATATATCTCTTTTACCAAATGAATTTAGTTAAATGTAATGGGTTAATATCCTTAGAATATGTTTTCATGTTTATCTAAGGATGTATAGTGAACCTCGTAAATGATAAAGTAATTTAATGTGCTAAATGGTTGCATGTCTTGTCATTACAAGTCACACTACTGAAGGAAACATCCTTGAACAAACTGTGTAATTAAATGGAATAAGTGTTACATGGACTAAATTATTAAATGAATAAAATATATGGTGCTTATTTCATATGGATCTATTTATTATTATAAGAGAGGATAGACTCAATCTAGCCTTTGGTTCTCTATGGAATACCATGAGAACATGTGAGTGAAATTCGGATTCCATGATGTCAGTTTCCAAGGGAGATACCCACATTGGACATGATCTATGCCTATCAGTGGATTCTTAACATGAATATGTAGGATCCCTCCATTATTATTCTGATATCACGATGCCTGGGATACACTCCTTGGATACAGCCTGACATCCATGGACCTTCAACTCCATGGATACACCAATTGTACCAAATCACTTTTACCCTATTTTAACTTTGATAAGATCATTAGACTTAGTTGGGACCGTATTATAGTGAAATGCCTTGGGATATATTCCTTTAATTACACATAAAACCAGTCATCCATGATAAAGGTTATCACTAATTAGGCTAGACCCACGGGGTCAAGGATTCCTTCGTTCTCACCAAGGATCCTCTTCATTAGAATCATCATTACATGATTAATTATTTTATGTTGAAAAAATATTTATTACTATCATAATATGATGTCAGTGTTGGATATAACTCACATGTATTATTGAATAAAAGGATCTAAAATGAATTAATTTAATGGTATCGTGTTTAGAGACATTGTCAAATGATGTTGAAGAAGGTATCAAGGCATTTTAATTACTGTACTATCTTTACATTAATATATATATATATATATATATATAGAAACAAACACCAGAACAAAGTCTATTTATATTTCACAACTGTGATGGTATAGATGTTGGTGGTGGTGTCCTATAGAGAGTTTTCCCACACCATATAAAGGACTCCATTAGGACACGATATGATTACATGTTTACATGTGTTGATAATATGATGTGTCCTTATTTAGAAACATGTTATTTATTTATTTATTTAGGATGGATCTTGGTAGAAGGTGGCCAACACAGAGCTTAAGATGTAGGATAATGTTGGTTTAATTTTTTTTTTACTTTTTTATTGAATATATTTACTAGTACCTTGTATAACTATTTTCTTGATTTATAGAGTTTTTTAATATATCATATCATTATACATATGATACTTTTAGTTATTAGTTTCTTGGATTTCACATCAACATTCTACAATGGAAGGTTTCAGGTTGGGGGTTTATAGTGTCTATTTCCCCTGTGCCATAATATTATTGTATTGATTCTAATATTTACAAGCTATTATATAATATCTTCAACATTCCACTTTAATAACAAGGGAATTTTATCCCCATGGAAATACCATAGTCCTCCACTACTAGTTGGAGGGTGCTTGAATTATAGGAGATGTATTTGAGGCTATGTTTCCAAATAGTCTTAAGATATCATTCAGTGGAATCCAGTTCTGGTAGATCCAAATACATTGTGAGAAAATGTTCATTTCATCCTTACTATTTTGGGAAACTATAAAAGAGTTTAAGGATAAATTGGAACTGTTTTCTTATCCGTGTTAGGGTATAGCTGGCCCATGTTTAGGGGAAAATGATGAATTACCTGAAATAATAATAATTTTTATACTTCTTTCCTATTATAGTTGAAATTCATTCACCATTTGGTGATGTACATGCAGTGTGACACTAATTATTATGATAGAGGATTTAATTTCCACCTCATCCCGATGAGATGAGGGAAATGACCATTTTTTAATTCATCATTATAGGCAACTATAATTTACATTCCTTGTATATGTAATTCCATGGAGGTAAATTTCATTGATTGCATTTACCTGTATTGCCCGCGATTTTTGAGTGATGTTGTTGTAGTTTTTTTATTCCAGTCCTTCTGTTTGTCCCTGATTTTGTGATATCCAGTTTAAATTCATGAGGGGCACATTCCCTTGTAGGTTTTAGTGGAAAATTTACAAAGATGTGCCATTGTATATCACTTGTTTCCTTCTGATACTGAATGTTGATGGGTCAAATAAAAATTAAATGGGTGTTGATTTCAGGGATAAGGACTATGTTACCATATTCAAGGGGAATGTAGATCTATTTAATCGACCTTTTTATATTAAAATAATAATATTAAAAATAAATATATTAAAAATATTTCCTATAAATTAAAATGGTTTCTATTAAATTATGAATAAAGGTATAACATTCTGTTCATCAACATGAAACCCTATAAATTAAACATGAAAACATACCAAAACATTGAATACTATGTCAGTAGTTTTCATAGTATCTTGTGTACATATCCCTTCATATTATAACCTTATTCTTCTCATTATTCCACATTTTATAAAATCTTGATTTGAGGCATTTTATTTGAATTAGTATATATATCACTAGGATGTCCTCATGTCATGTGTCATGAGGGTAGGGAAAATATGCTCCAAACATGGTGGACTATGATATGTCAGTATTAACACTATGAGTTCTACCTAAGTCACCACATTCTATACCTAATATGGGCATGGAAACTCAAATTCATGGGATTTTATTATGTTTTCTGTGGTACATGAACTGTGCTACACGACCTGCAACTCTAATGGTTGATCCAACATGTGAGTTATCGAAGCATCATCCTCCCACCATCTATGGGGATGGTTTTCCATGGGTTGTAGAGTCCTGGTTATGGGCCAACCTATCTATATTTTTGTATCTGGATATTTCAATAGATAATCGAGTTAATCTAGAAATATATAATCTTTGTGATTAATCTAAGCATTTTTGGGTCGTAATTACCTTGGATGGTCATCATCACGACATGATAGGAGATGATTTCCAGACATCCTTCAATGATGAATCCATTCCTCAGATTATAAATTCTAGCTAGACTAGATATTTTATGTGTCTAGAGTAGGGTGTTATTTTTTCATGGATTATCTAGTGAATTTTACTATGTTACACCAATTTTCATCGTTTCTAGCCAATGATGATTTATCGAATACTAGACGATTTGATAAAGGGATATTTTATTTCATAATACCTAGTTGAATGTATTTCAACTAACTTCCTTTTTTGTGATCATCAATGATGATATTATCACTAAGCATAACAGGAGGGAAAATGATATTTAAAGGAGTTCAGGTTCATTTATGTAGCTTGTCAATATTTATTCTAGCAGTAGGAAGAATTCCCATGAGGTTTCTCATCAGATAAGTGTCGATCAAAGTAACCACACTTGAAGAAATTTCATATGACATTAGTGTAGAAAGAAGGGGAATATTAAGCAATAGTGTGATAGAGATCCTATAGATTTCCAGTCATGTGGCTATATGGGGAATCTCTAGATATTTTATCAGAATTTTCCATCTGCCTTTGTTGTACGAGGATAAGAAAATGCTCCAGCTTCATGGGAAGGTTATTTTATTCCCCATATGTCAGGATTATAGACTATTGTTGGTAGGACTAGAGGAGGAGGAGGTATTGTTCATGGTATCTAGTCAACATATCAGCTGTGCCATAACTGCATTCATACTTAGGGTAGTACAGCTATAGAACAAGGCCTTGGAATATGCCAATTTCATAGATTACACGTAATACCTGAGTACCATAGGGAAATTTCTTCTATAGCACGATGTAATATTCTAGTATCCTCAACTACATTATCTACGTTATTTAATAAAGGTGATTCATTATCAATCATCTATTTATATACCAATGATTGTCTCTAGTTGGGAATTTAGTATTGATGTGGTGTAATTACTGTGGATACAATGTTGAGAGTATGGATAGAGGGCTTACACCAATGTAGGGTCTATACCCTTGTGGTAGGCACCTTCCCTTTCTTATTGGACCACATTTTTCTTGATATGATAGGATTCATCTTCATTTTCAAGATGGATTGTTTGGTCCCATTTCATGATTTTTAGACTACTATTAATGCATGGTATAATTTACATTACAAGAGGGTAGTACTTGTCTAAATAATGAAGAGTGGAATATTAGGTCTAATAGAGCTAGAATATAGAATCCATGGATAGGCTGAGTGACCATATATAGGTCAAATAATTTCATAGAAGAGTGGAGAATTCATATGTTATATTCTCCCAATGTAGTAGATAATCTTAAGGAAATAAATCCAAATGATTTTTCCATATTAAATCCAGATATAGAGGAAGTTTTGATGTTCAATATTATTTTAGGATAAGATCTAGTGTCCATTCCTCCAAATTGGATGACACTAACTAAGCTATAGTATCTGAATAGATAGTTAGAAGATCTTGTGTCAAAAGGATTTGTCATTCCCATTACATCTTCTTGTGGTTTACCAATGATTTTCACCCAGAAGGCGGATGGGACCATTGGGACTTGCATGGATTACAAATAGTTTAAAAAACTTACAATTAAGAACCATTATTTGTCACCTCAAAATGATGATCATAATAACCAGATACGAGGTGGGGAATTCTCAATGATCAGCCTGAGTTTGGGCAGTCATTGTGATCGAGTCCGGCATTCATATATCTCATACCACTTTTGGGAGCAGGTATTTTCAGTACGGGTATCTCATTATTTTGTTAATTGTTACAAAAAAAATCAACTTTCATGGCTTGCATTAATTAGGTCGTCTATCCATATTTGGATTATTTTATCTTGGAATTTCAGAAAACATCTTTTTATATTATCACATTCATAATGGGAATGATTATCATATTTATATTGTTATGAATAAATAGAGAGGGAATCGTGTTTATTTTATGATTTATAATTTCCCCTTATAGATTGATAATGTTCATTTTCTGGGCCATACTATATCAAAATAAATAGTATTTTTTGACCTAGAGAGGGAAAGTTTAATGATTTCTTGGGAATAATCAATGAAAATGTCTTATACACAGAGTTTCTTTGGGGTGGATAAATATTCATAGAGTTTTATAAAAAAAATATCACACCTTACTACACCACTTAATAGTTTGAAAATGAAGGGTGTGATGTTCCAATATTTGTAAGAGTGTGAGAAATCCTTTTAGGTTATTAGAAAGTCTTACCACAACACATATTCTGATTATACCAAATCAAGGAAGGGTTTAGACAGTATTTTGTGATGAATTGGGAATTACACTAGGAGTATTTTTGGTGTAGGCAGATAGAGTAATTTCTTAACGTTCTCTATATTTGAGGCCTCATGAGAGGAATTACCAGATGCATAAACTTGATCTAATAGAAGTTATCCATGTATTGTGTTGTAGTATATATTTTATAGTTTGTGAGAACATTATGGTGTATAACGACCATAAGAGACTCAAATATATGTTTAGAAAATGTGGATTGAATTTCAAAAAAAATTATATGGGTCAATTATATTCACCCATTAGACTTGTATCTTGACTATACATTAAGAAAGAGAAATTATATAGTATATGTGATGGGTATGAAAACATAGGAACATATAGTATAGGAAGCCAATGATGAATGTAAATTTTTGGTCCTCTTTTATAATATGCATCAAGAGTTTCCTAAGAGTAAAGAGAATCCTTTTATCTCATCATTAATATTTAAATATTCACTCTATGGGAGGGTAAATATGTAGTAATATTTATCTATAGATGTAATTTTTCACTAGGAGAGTATTTCAGGTGAGTAGCCACCAAAAAAATTGGTTTGTGGATGGAGATGACATCCTTTGTATAATGGGAGTGTCTAGGTTCATACAGACCTAATAGAGAAAGTGATAAAAGATTCCCATGCTACTCTATAGGTAGTTCAACAATGGATATCCATGATGCATCAAGACATGTTTTTCTAGTATTGGTGGCTTGAGATGACGAATCCGATAGTAGGTTTTATTACTATATGTTCCACCTGTCAATAGGTGAATGGGGTGTTCCAGAAAAATGTAGGCTTGTACAACCTCATGAAATCCTGTTACATTAATAGAAAGATGTTTCTATCAGATTTTTAGCTATCATAATAAGCCGTCATCATGGTAGTGATGCAATTTGGGTAGTCATGGATCAACTAAACAATGTAGTCATCTTCCTTCCTACCTAGGAGAATTTCCCATTTAATGGGTTATGAATGCTGTATGTACATGATATCATAAGAATACATGATGTACCTTTTACAATAATTTCAGATAGTGATGTTGATTTGACATTTAGGATAATTCATTGGATGTTGATGGATATGGGTAAACTATTTATCTTAAGCACAACCTTCCCCCCCCCCAGACCGATGGTCCTTCAGGGTGGACAATACATATGTTAGATGACATGCTCTAGGCTTGCGTCCTTTCTTTATATGGTTTTTGGGAGAATATTATTAATCTATTATGGTTCACCTATAGAAATGGATTTCCAAAGATGATTCATATATATCCTTATGAGGCCTTGAATGGAAGGTCAAACAGTTCACCCATATACTGGATAGGGGACTTGTATGGTAGGTTATACCATTCACCCATAAACTAGATAGTGGTAGGAGAGGAAACCCTTCCAGGACCTTCTCTCATTCAATAGGATTCAATGTAGGTTATTCTCATTAATATATATTATTCACATTCAAAGTAGAAATATTATTCTGATAACAGGCAATGAGCTCTAGATTTTGAGGTTCATCATTGTGTTTTCACAAGTTATCACCCAATCATTGGCATAAGAGGATAAAAATGATAGGGAAGTTGTATCGTCATTATTTTGTGCTCTATGAGATTCTATATAGTGTCATTATAGTATCCTTTCTATTTCTACTAACTCATAGGTAATGTAACATTCATGAAATCTTCCTCACATCATAGTTTTACCAATATATTTACATCCCATTTTATATTTTTGATTTTTAGGAGGTCAATTTGGACGTGGATTCTTCTATTGTGGATCCTCATATATATATAATTGACCAGACCATGAAGGATGTCTAAGGATGGTACATACATTTATTATGGGTTCTATGGAAGCTTGGCCTAGTATATGATGAGACTTGGGGGAGGAAGGTAGAGGTACATGCTTCGTGGCTATAACTTTTCTCAGATAATGCTTGACCACCCATGGAAGGTAAACTCAAGGATAAGTTACTTTTAGTGGTGACACTATGAAAACTTGATTTATATATTTGTTATATATCCTATTAAATTTGGTCTAATTTAATATTATAGACTTTATCTTGCGGTCGAGTGATGTAAAATATTTTTTTGATGATGCCTATGGTTTGTTAAAGGCCTGAAGCCCAATTTTTTGGGAAAAAACAACTGGATGAACGGTTGGAGGAACAATGTGGAAAATGATATAAAACCACATGTAACCGTGTGAGGATTTATAATGAGAAGTAGGGGATAAATAATTATCATAAAACCTGAATATTGGGATGCTCTCCCTTGGAGATGGACTATATTTTTTAGGAGATCAATTTCACATGGTTGGATCACGGTTTACCCTGATGTGTGGCCAAACCATGAGCCTTTTTTTACATAGGTAAAATTATTATTTTTCCATTAATGAATTATGAACAAAACCTTTTTCTTCTTTTACTAATTCTAGTAGATAGAGGCCCATCTTCTCTCCCAAATTAAATCTCCCAAGTCCCCTCTTCCATATATTTTGATCCTGTATCACCGTCTGATGTCCAATTTAATCCTCATTTATTTCATTGGATGTACATATTAATGTAATATATTCAAATTGATCCCCTAAACATTTTTCATTCACTCGATGAGAGTATTTATATATAGGCGTATATTCACTATTTACCGGGAATGTGACTATTATTTGGAATTATTATTATCCAGTCTAAACTAATGGATAATAATAGATTAGATGAATACAATAAGAATATGGTATGTGTTCTATGACTCATTCCTCATGTCTCAACATTTTTTAAATTGTTGTAATTATGTCCACACCAATTTCATCAAGCATTTCCTATTAAATTCATGTTTGTTTTACTTTGATCATCAGGACAATATTATAGATCCCTATCCATATAGTCTAATAACACTCTTCGAGGTTGAAACCTCATCATTTTCCACCCCATGTAGGGTGTTTCCTTAAATATGCCACGGTAAACCAACAAGATTCACCTATAACACTGGTTGAGAGTGTGGTTTTACTATCCTATTGGAAATTCCTCATTAATTAAATTAATGGTTAATTTTTATTGGGAATTGACATATAGTTTCGACTTATACCTTCTTTGTTATGTTCTCATTTAATTGTTGTAGCTTTAAGATAAAACTGAAATTTATAACCTATATGTCACATAGAAATAAAGAATGTAATTTATGGGTTTGGTTTAAATTATATAATACACCTTTCTATCCAATGGTAGGATAAATAGGGAAATTGAAAAATTATTAACTAATTTAATGTAAGAACCTTTTTCATGCGTCATTATACCTTGTTAGTGTAACGCAAGGAAATGGATTGAACCACATGACATATTAAACAACATGAGTATTACATGGAATAGTTTACAAAAAGAATATATTATATGGTTCATATCTTATATGGACCAAATAATTATTACAGGAGTGGAGAGAATAATGATAGCCTTTTATTCCAAAGTAAATTCCTTGAGAACTTATGGATGCCATTATAATTCCGAGATGCTGGATTTCATGGGAGATATCCACCTTGGAACCTGATATTTATCTACCAGTGTATACTCTGAATGATTCCATAGGATTCATCCATTGTTATTTAGATATTTTTTTATTACACTGATACAACTGAATGATCTATCATGACGTATATTGACATATGGTTCCATGTATACACCCATTGTGACCATTCATTTATTATACTCTTTTATCTTGGATAATAGCATTGGACTCAGTTACAATCATATTAATATGTAAATATCTAGTTGATATACCTTCGATTACAAAAAGACCCCATCAGCGAGACAACATGTTATCACTTTGTTGGCTTGACCATTGGGGTCAGGTATTCTTTTGTTATTACCGAGGATCATATTCATTATTATAATTTTAACAATATTCCTTGTCATATTTTAGATACATTATTATTACTATCATGATATGATGTGAATCCTAGATATACCTCACATGGAATATTATATAAATATAACATAAATGAATTAATTAAATGATATCATTTTCATATACATTCATCTACGGCTGGAAAATGTAGCAGGGAATTTATGTTAATGTACTGTCATTACATTCTGATATATATATACACACACACACTATAATTTTATATTTCACAGACTACATGGAATAAACTGCGTTGGTGGAGGATTAAAGGGATTTATCCCACACCATATATGTGCAATTATTGGTACCCAAGAAGTTTATATTTATGAATGCATTGATAAGGGGAATAGTCCCACTTTGGACACATGATATTACTTTCTTTCATTAGTATGGATCATGGTAGATGACGATAGGGAAAAGGGTTGGGATTCTCAATAATTATAGCTTATTTTTTATTCTTTTTTAAAGCTCAAATTTCTTACTCCCTTTAATTCTTATTTCACATTTTCTAGTGACATGAAAAATATCTTCCCATTATGTGTATGATACATTCTAGTATCAGTTTCCTAGATGTAACTTTTAGTTTCCTATATGGGGGGCTACTTCTCTAGAATTTAGAATTTATATTTCTATTGTTCAGTTTTTTATTATATTTATTCTACTATTTAGTATTTATTCTATCTTGTCCTATAAATTTAACTATGGTAATGAGGGAATAGTCTACCCTTAAAGACTCTCCATGAACTTTCTTCTTATCAGAATCTTATATAATCTGGTGAGATGTGTTTGAGGCCATGTGGGAAACTGAGATTGGGGAATCATTCAATGGAATCCTGTTCAAGGAATTCATAACATTGTTTCACTCACAATATATATATTATATTTTTTATGTAGTTATAATGGGTTATTTTAAAATTTGTAAGGCTTTAAAATCCTTATTCTGGGATAGGATTTTTCATGGGATATTTAGGAGGAAATGCAGATAATAAATAAGGGTCACAAGGAGATAGTATGATCTGTTTAGGTTTTACTTCATTCTAGGATGCTCTTATAGTGGATTGTTCAACTTTGTATATTCATGTATGATACATTATCTATCTATTATTTTTTAGTTTATGTAGTGAATTTTCCGTTGATGTGTTTAATCCGATTTCTTATGTTAGAATTTTTATATTGTGGGTGAAATTATTCTCAATGTTTTCTCTGTTGATTCTATAATTATTTCGGCGATCCCTTGGAGGTTGATAATGTTCTTAGGGTCTTCTCATAAGGCAACTTAGTTTCTTGGTGCCTATGTAACCTAATATGATATGTGACATGAAGAATATGAAACATATGAAATAAAAAATATCTAATAGAGTTATCTTTGAGGGATTTATTTCTACCATATAGTTTTCTAGGAAACATAGAATCCTACATTCTAGTGAGGAATCTGACTCAATATCCCTCTACCCAGTGTTACATTAATCAGGTAAGATGCCAATTCCATCACCATTTTGACCCATATTTTGTATAAAATATAATTAGAATTTAATTTTATCATCATAAACGAATACAATACATATTCATAGTAGAATAAAACTAAATAAAAAATTACACCTATCATGTGTGACCATTCATACATGTGTGGAAACTTATAAAATTTCTAACAAAATTTAAACTAGAAAGTAAAAAATTCATAAAATAAAAATTATTTGGATGTATAAATAATGGAATAAACTAAATAAATAAAAAATTAATATATTATAACATTCAATTTAACTATTTATAGGTAATTAAAAAATTAACACTACTGGAAATCCAGCATTTCCCAACGATTTAGAACCGTTGGTATATGTTATACCAACGGTTCTGCAAACCGTGGGGAAGTAAGCCGTTGGGAAAGGCTTTTCCCAATGGTTTACAGAGAACCATTGGGATAGGTTAGAAAAAATCAACCTATCCCAATGGTTCTTCCAAACAATTGGGAAATCAACAGAGAAATTATTTCCCAATGGTTTACAAACCGTTGGGAAAGGTTTTTACCAACGGTTCATAGAACCGTTGGTAAAAATAATCATTCAACAGGATTTCCCAACGGTTTCAAACCGTTGGGATAGGTTGTTTTTACCAACGGTTCCTTGAAACGTTGGTAAAAACAGCTACATAGAGCCTATGCCAACGGTTTTCAAACCGTTGGCATAGGCTTTGCTGTGCAAATTGCACAGTAGCCTTCAATTTGCACAGCAGGTCTCGGTTTCAATTCAATTTTCAATCCAATTATGCCCTCGTTTTCAATTCATTTTTCAATCCAATTATTGTACCTATAACACATATAATGCATACATATAGAGAACAAACCAACACATACAAATAATGCAAACCAACTAACCAACACATATAATGCATCCTGAAAATATACACATCCATAATTAAAGTAGAATTCATAACATAATTATAAACATACATAATTCATTTAGAATTCATTTTAAAATTTAGATGACAATCATATGTGGAATCCGGAATTCAATTCATAATTTGATTGGGTTTTCATATAACATATATTTTTAATAGAAATGATATCCATTTTAAACAAAATACATACATCTGGATTGATACCGGTCACACCGTGCCTCAGATTGAGGCGAGGATAACTCGTACACGTCACAAATGACTCATTGATCGTTGTCCTAAAGTATCAACATATTCCGAAATCGTTTGGTCGGTTTTCCGTATGCCAGTTGTTGTTTTCACTTAAAATGAAGTGTTTTTTAAATAAAAGAGAGACACTTTGAATGGTATTGGCCACACCGCACCTTGTATTGATGCGGGGTTAACTCGTACACATCACAAATGACCCATGGATTGTTGTGCTAAAATATAAACACAATCAGAATGCGTTTGGTTGGTTTTCTGTATGAATTTAAAATATAGTCTATTTTAAAGAAAAGAGATACACTTAGAGTGGTCTCGGCCAAACCGCGACTCGGATTGAGGTTTGGTTGACTCGTACACGTAACATATGACCCATGAATCGTTGTCCTAAATTTTCAATAGATTCCGAATTCGTTTGGTCAGTTTTTCATATGTCAGTTGTTTATTTCACTTATAATCTTGTCCATTTTAAACAAAAGAGACACAGTCAGAGTGGTACCGGCCACACCGCGTCTCGGATTTAGACGGGGCTGACTCTTACACGTCTCAAATGACCCATGAATCATTTTCCTAAAGTATCAACACAATCCGAATGTGTTTGGCCGGTTTTCCATATGTTAGTTGATGTTTTTCACTTAAAATGATGTCCTTTTGAAACAAAAGACATACACTTTGAGTTGTGCTGGCCACACCATGCCTCGGATTGAGGTGGCGTTGACTCATACACATCACATATAACCCATGGATCGTTATCCGAAAGTTTCAATGGAAACTGAATGCGTTTGGTCAGTTTTCCGTATGTACTTAAAATGTTGTCCATTTTAAACAACAGAAAGTCACTTAGAGTGGTCCCGACCACACATAGATGACAATTAAATTAGAATTCATAACGTAATTATAAACGTACATAATTCATATAGAATTCAATTTAAAATTTAGATGACAATTATATGTGGAATCCGAAATTCAATTCATAATTTGATCGGTTTTTTCTATACCATATATTTTTACCTCAAATGATGTCCATTTTAAACAAAATACATACACCTGAAATGATACCAGCCACACCATACCTCAGATTGAGGCGGGGTTGACTCGTACACATCACATTTGACCCATGGATCGTTGTGCTAATGTATCGACACAATCCGAATGCGTTTGGTCGGTTTTCCGTATGCCAGTTGATGTTTTTCACTTAAAATGACGTCCTTTTGAAACAAAAGACGGACACTATGAGTGGTGCCGACCACACCACGTCTCCAATTGAGGTGGGGTTGATTCGTACACGTCACATATGACCCATGGATCATTCTCCTAATGTTTAAATGGAAACCGAATGCGTTTGATCGGTTTTCCGTATGTACTTAAAATGTTGTCCATTTTAAACAAAAGAGTGACACATAGACTAATCCTGACCACACCGCGACTCAGATTCATCCCGGCTTGGCTCGTACATGTCACATATGACCCATGGATCGTTGTGATAAATTATCAAAGGATTAAGAATGCGTTTGGTCAGTTTTGCGTATGCCAGTTGTTCTTTTCATTTATAATCATGTCCATTTTAAACAAAAGAGACAGAGTTAGAGCGGTGTCGGCCACACCGCGTCTCGGATTAAGACGGGGTTGACTTGTACACGTCACATATGACTCATGGATCGTTTTGCTAAATTATCGATAGAATCCTAATGCGTTTGGTCGTTCTTCCGTATGTCAGTTGATGCCTTTCACTTAAAATGACGTCCTTTTTAAACAAAATACGGACACTTTGAGTGGTGTCAGCCGCACCGCATGTCGGATTGAGGCGGGGATGATTCGTACACGTCACATATGACCCATGGATAGTTCTCCTAAAGTTTCAACGGAAACCGAATCCGTTTGGTCGTTTTTCCGTATGTACTTAAAATGGTGTCCATTTTAAACAAAAGAGAGTCACTTAGACTTATCCTAGCCACACCGCAACTCAGATTCATCCAGGGTTGGCTCGTACACGTCACATATGACCCATGGATTGTTGGGATAAATTATCAACAGATTCGAAATGCGTTTGGTCAGTTTTCCGTATGTCAGTTGATGCTTTTCACTTAAAATGACGTCATTTTGAAACAAAAGACGGACACTTTGAGTGGTTCCGGCCACACCACGTCTCCGGATTGAGCTGAAACCACCTTGCAACATTCTTATTATTATTTTTGACGTGTATGCGCAGACGACACGTCAATCGGACGTGCGGTTTGCGCGGTACGACTCAATATTCGTGTTTTAAGTGATGTGCGCGCTTCGTAAACGCGCGTGAGGGGGGTCCAAACGGGACGAACAAAGTCGGAATGACCTGAAATCAGAAGAAAAATATGGGAGAGTGATTTATGAAGTGTTCGAGCAGACGGCACGTCAATCGGACGTGCCGTGTGCCCGCGGTGACCGACAACGCAGTTCTGGTGTCATAAACGGCCAAAACGGGCGTCCAATGGTCAAATTCTTAGCGGACCACCTCAGATTGAGCTGAAACCACCGTGCAACATTCTAATTATTATTTGTGACATGTACGCGCAGACGGAACGTCAATCGGACGTGCGGTTTGCGCGGTACGCCTCAATATTCGTCTTTTAAGTGATGCGCGCGCTTCGTAAACGCGCGTGAGGGGGGTCCAAACGGGCCGAACGAAGTCAGAATGGCCTGAAATCAGACGACAAATACGGTTGAGTGATTTCTGAAGTGGTTGAGTAGACGACACATCAATCGGACGTGCCGTGTGCCCGCGGTGACCGACAATGCAGTTCTGGTGTCATAAACGGCCAAAACGGGCGTCAAACGGTCAAATTCATAGCGGACGACCTCGGATTGAGCTGAAACTACCGTGAAACATTCTAATTATTATTCTTGACATGTACGCGCAGACGGCACATCAATCGGATGTGCGGTTTACGCGGTACGGCTCAATATTCATGTTTTAAGTGATGCGCGCGCTTCGTAAACGCGCGTGAGGGTGGTCCAAACTGGCCGAACGATTTCGGAATGGCCTGAAATCAGACGAAAAATACGGGTGAGTGATTTCTGAAGTGGTCGAGCAGACGGCACGTCAATCGGACGTGCCGTGTGCCCACGGTGACCGACAACGCAGTTCTGGTGTCATAAACGGCCAAAACGGGCGTCAAACGGTCAAATTCATAGCGGACGACCTCGGATTGAGCTGAAACCACCGGGAAACATTATAATTATTATTAGTGACGTGTACGTGCAGAAGGCATGTCAATCGGACGTGCGGTTTGCGCGGTACGGCTCAATATTCGTGTTTTAAGTGATGCGCGCGCTTCGTAAACGCGTGTGAGGGTGGTCCAAACAGGCCGATTGATTTCAGAATGGCCTGAAATCAGCAGACTAATACGGGTGAGTGATTTATGAAGTGGTCGAGCAGACGGCACGTCAATCGGACGTGCCGTGTGCCCGCGGTGATCGACAACGCAGTTCTGGTGTCATAAACGGCCAAAACGGGCGTCCAACAGTCAAATTCATAGAGGACGACCTCAGATTGACCTGAAACCACCATGCAACATTCTAATTATTATTCGTGACTTGTACGCGCAGACGGCACGTCAATCGGACGTGCGGTTTGCGCGGTACGGCTCAATATTCGTGTTTTATGTGATGTGTGCGCTTCGTAAACGCGCGTGAGGGGGGTCCAAATGGGCCTAACGAAGTCGGAATGGCCTGAAATCAGACGACAAATTCGGGAGAGTGATTTATGATGTGGTCGAGCAGACGGCACGTCAATCGGACTTGCCGTGTGCCCGCGGTGACCGACAACACAGTTCTGGTGTCATAAATGGCCAAAACGGGCATCAAACGGTCAAATTCATAGCGGATGACCTCGGAATGAGCTGAAGCCACCGTGAAACATTCTAAATATTATTCGTGATGTGTACGCGCAGACGGCACGTCAATCGGACATGCGGTTTGCGCGGTACGACTCAATATTCGTGTTTTAAGTGATGCGCGCGCTTCATAAACGCGCGTGAGGGTGGTCCAAACGGGCTGAACGATTTAGGAATGGCCTGAAATCAGACGAAAAATACGGGTGAGTGATTTATGAAGTGGTTGAGCAGACGGCACATCAATCGGACGTGCCGTGTGCCCGCGGTGACCGACAGCGTAGTTCTGGTGTCATAAACGGCCAAAACGGGCGTCCAATGGTCAAATTAATAGCGGACGACCTCGGATTGACCTGAAACCACCGTGCAACATTCTAATTATTATTCGTGACGTGTACGCGCAGACAGAACGTCAATCGGATGTGCGGTTTGCGCTGTACGGCTCAATATTCGTGTTTTAAGTGATGCGCGCGCTTCGTAAACGCGCGTGAGGGGGGTCCAAACGGGCCGAACGAAGTCGGAATGGCCTGAAATCAGATGACAAATATGGGAGAGTGATTTATGAAGTGGTTGAATAGACGGAATGTCAATCGGACGTGCCGTGTGCCCGCGGTGACCGACAACGCAGTTCTGGTGTCATAAACGGCCAAAACGGGCGTCTAACAGTCAAATTCATAGCGTACAACCTCGGATTGACCTGAAACCACCGTGAAACATTCTAATTATTATTCGTGACCTGTACGCGCAGACGGCACGTCAATCGGACGTGCGGTTTGTGCGGTATGGCTCAATATTCATGTTTTAAGTGATGCGCGCGCTTCGTAAACCCGCGTGAGGGGTGTCCAAATGGGCCGAACAAAGTCGGAATGGCCTGAAATCAGACGACAAATACGGGAGAGTGATTTACGAAGTGGTCGAGTAGACGTCACGTCAATCGGATGTGCCGTGTGCCCGTGGTGACCGACAACGCAGTTCTGGTGTCATAAACTGCCAAAACGGGCATCAAACGGTCAAATTCATAGCGGACGACCTCGGATTGAGCTGAAACCACCGTGAAACATTCTAAGTATTATTTGTGACATGTACGCGCAGATGACACATTAATCAGACGTGCGGTTTGCGCGATACGGCTCAATATTCGTGTTTTAAGTGATGCGCGCGCTTCGTAAACGCGCGTGAGGGTGGTCCAAATAGGCCGAACGATTTCAGAATGGCCTGAAATCAGACGACAAATACGGGTGAGTGATTTCTGAAGTGGTCGAGTAGACAACACGTCAATTGGACGTGCCGTGTGCCCGTGGTGACCGACAACGCAGTTCTGGTGTCACAAACGGCCAAAACGGGCGTCCAACTGTCAAATTCATAGTGGACGACCTCGGATGGACATGAAACCACCGTGCAACATTCTAATTATTATTCGTGACTTGTACGTGCAGACATCACGTCAATCGGACATGCGGATTGCACGGTACAGCTCAATATTCGTGTTTTAAGTGATGCGCGCGCTTCGTAAACGCGCGTGAGGGGGGTCCAAACGGGCCGAACGAAGTCAGAATGTCCTGAAATCAGACGACAAATACGGGAGAGTGATTTATGAAATGGTCGAGCAGACGAAACGTCAATCGGACGTGCCGTGTGCCCGCGGTGACCGACAACGCAGTTCTGGTGTCATAAACGGCCAAAACGGGCGTCCAACGGTCAAATTCATAGCGGACGACCTCAGATTGACCTGAAACCACCGTGCAACTTTCTAATTATTATTCTTGACGTGTACGCGAAGATGTCACGTCAATCGGACGTGCCACGTGCCAGCGGTGACCGACAACGCAGTTCTGGTCTCATTAACGGCCAAAATACTGTCCATTTTAAACCAAATAGAGACACTTTGAGTGGTGTCGGCCACACCGCACCTCGGATTGAGGTGGCGTTGACTCGTACACGTCACATATGACCCATGGATCGTTCTCCTAAAGTTTCAACAGAAACCGAATGTGTTTGGTCGGTTTTCCGTATGTCATTTTTTGTTTTCACTAAAAATGAAGTCCATTTTAAACAAAATAGAGACACATTGAGTGGTGTCGGCCACACCGCACCTCGGATTGAGGTGGCATTGACTCGTACACGTCACATATGACCCATGGATCGTTCTCCTAAAGTTTCAACTAAAACCGAATGCGTTTGGTCGGTTTTCCATATGTCATTTTTTGTTTTCATTAAAAATGAAGTCCATTTTAAACAAAATAGAGAAACATTGAGTGGTTTCGGCCACACCGCGCCTCGGATTGAGGTGGCTTTGACTCGTACACGTCACATATGACCCATGGATCGTTCTCCTAAAGTTTCAACAGAAACCGAATGCGTTTGGTCGGTTTTCCGTATGTACTTAAAATACTGTCCATTTTAAACAAAAGAAAGTCACCTAGAGTGGTCCCGACCACACACCGCATCTCATATTTAGGCGGGGTTGACTCGTACATGTCTCAAATGACCCATGGATCGTTGTCTTAAAGTATCAACAAAATCTGAATGCGTTTGGCCGGTTTTCCGTAAGCCAGTTGATGTTTTTCACTTAAAATGATGTCCTTTTGAAACAAAAGACATACGCTTTGAGTTGTTCCGACCACACCGCGCCTCGGATTGAGGCGGGGTTGATTCGTACACGTCACATATGACCCTTGGATCGTTGTCCTACAGCATCAACACATTTCGAATGCGTTTGGTCAGTTTTTCGTATGTCACTTTTTGTTTTCACTTAAAATCTTATGGAAATTCATATAGAATATTTTTATATCATATTTAGTATGGATTAGATTTTAGTTGATCATGCTATGAAACATTTCAGAGCTAATGAAATTAAGGAAGGTGGAGGGGTTGTCCGGGGGGGCTGTCTGGGGGGGCTGTCCGGTGGGTGTCTGGGGGGCTGTTCGGGGACCAAGGAGGAGGGTGGGGGGGGCTGTGCGGGGTCTGTCCGGGGGGTGTTTGGGGGTTGTTCAGGGGGGTTGTCCGGGGTTGTTCAGGGGGCTGTCTGGGGGTTGTTCAAGAGGTTGTTCAGGGGTTGTTCAGGGGTTTGTCCGGGGTTGTTCAGGGGGATGTCCGGGGGGGGGTGTTTGGGGGGTTGTCCGGGGTCCAAGGGGGAGGGTGGGGGGAGTTGTCCGGGGGGCTGTCCGGGGGGCTATCCGGGGTCCAGGGTGGAGGGTTGGGGCTGTACAGGGGGCTGTCCGCGGGGGCTGTCCGGGGGGGCTGTCCGGTGGGTGTCCGGGGGGCTGTCCGGGGACCAAGGAGGAGGGTGGGGGGGGGGGGGGGGGGGGGGCTGTGCGGGGTCTGTCCGGGGGGTGTTTGGGGGTTGTTCAGGGGGTTGTCCGGGGGTTGTTCAGGGGGTAGTTCAGGGGGTTGTTCAGGGGTTGTTCAAGGGTTGTTCAGGGGTTGTTCAGGGGGTTGTCCGGGGTTGTTCAGGGGGCTGTCCGGGGGGTGTTTGGGGGGTTGTCCGGGGTCCAAGGGGGAGGGTGGGGGGGTTGTCCGGGGGGCTGTCCGGGGGGCTATCCGGGGTCCCGGGTGGAGGGTTGGGGGCTGTCCAGGGGGCTGTCTGCGGGGCTGTCTGGGGGGTGTTTGGGGGGTGTTCGGGGTCCAAGGGGGGAGGGGGGGTTGTCCAGGGTCCAAGAATGAGGGGGGTTGTCCAAGGAGTTCTCAAACACACAACCACGAAAAGACAACAACATCCATAAAAACAAACAGTATATAAAAATAACTCAACTCCAATACTATACTACGAGTCTAGATAAAACCAACAACTAGAATAGATAAAACATCAAATCTCAGTAATATAAGTCAAAAATGTAACGGATCAATATGTCCCACATCAGCATCACCATCACCATCATCATCATCATCATCACCCTCGTCATCGTCCTCCTCATCGTCCTCACCCTCCACAGCGCCTTCCTCCTCGCCTTCGCCCTCCTCCTCATCCTCCTGATCTCCCTCCTCTTCCGCATCAGACTCCTCGCCATCATCATCTTCAAGCAGGACATCGGCCTGACCACCACTGAAACTGCCACCTGTTGCACCATATATAGAATGTATCGACGACATGTATTCATCATCGCTGGGCTGGCCTCTGTTGGAAGTGTTGGACGTAGAACTTCAATAAATTTCATAAATGCACTGTTTGCCCTAGCAGACTGTTCTGCAGTCTCTGTGGCCCTTTTCTCAGCCTGTTCTGCCTGTGCCCTAACTTGCTACAGCTCGGTGGCACTACAACTCGTACCTGAGGCAGGCCAATACCTCATCATGGCTATCCTAGGTCGGAAGCGTACTCTGCCAGAATGATCCCCTCCCAACACCTGATGTAAGTGATCAGATAGCCCAAAATTGCCTGCTTCTTGGGCATCGAGGGCCTCTAAAGCATCCTGTTACAAATATAAATATATTATTAAGTTATGAAATAGATATTAAAATATAAAATAAACAGATTAAAACTTACAATCTGCTGCTGAGTCGCTTCGTTGACAGCACTTCCATCCTTTTTTCGTCTACTCGAGAAAAACAGTTTTGCTCAAGGCACACGTCCTTCAATATTTTGTACTTGCCTCTACAATGACATTGAAAACAAAAGTTATATAAAAACTTTAGAAAATGATTAAATAATTGAGGAAAAAAAAGAAAATGTATGTCGTAAAGAAAACTTATAAACAATTGTCATACCTGCTGCCTCTCATGATCTGGCATCGTCGTGCGTCCTAGTGTATGGAGGTATTTTTTGTATCAATGTTTTTTTTATTTTTTCTAGATGATTCCTAAATAAAATTCGATAATGCAAAGGATAATATTAATGCAAAACTTTAATGTTTTTATTTAAATACCTCAAATGTAATTCATACCTTAAACTGGGTACTCGTCCAATGAGTAATCATCTGACGATACTGCTCTATAGGACAATCCTCGACGACTGGTACCACCTCTAACTCAGTGCCAACTCTAGCACGCCAGCCAATATACAGCTCATGCTTGTAGGCTCTCCAAAGCTCGCCTAAATCCTTTAGACGTTCCAGTCGTGCACCCTCACCATCAGGAAAATTAAATCGAAGCAGAAATCAAAATATTAATTCATATAAATACAAAAATAATTCATGGCATTAAATACAACAGATTTTTTTACCCATATCTCTGCCCAAGCTCTATCTTTGACCTCATGTGGCAAATGTCTCCACGACAGCGGGCTGACGGGAATGATGTCGGAGTATTTGGCAAGTGTCGCCAGAAAACTTCGGCATTGCTGCCCTGTTTTCTCAACCATCTGATTGTCTTCATTATATTCCACCATAACCTATGTGCGACGGTTCCACACCGAATGCATGCGTGTACAGCCCCGCCCCCGCCTCCTGTCAGTAGATGTATCTGTCATGAATGAAAAAAAAATATTTTATCAAAACATGTTATAATGAAAATAAATATTTTCATAAAAATTTGTTAGAGTTTTATAAATATACCTGCGCTAGTCTGATCAATGAGTGGCGCCAGATCCACAGAACCTGATGGAACACCCTCTGGTGGAACAGGAGTCGAAGACGATGGAATATAAAAGCTCGGAGAGACAGAAGTAGAAGGAAAAGAAGATGGAACAGCTGTATGACCTGATGCTGACTGGGGAGTGGGAATCATCATGGGATGTGAAAACGATGGAGCAGAAGATGCAGAAGGTAGCGAAAACATGGGAGGCCTAAATACCCCGTGTGTCCCTAACGACACACCGGGATCAGAATGTGGGAAGGCTGAAATGTCAGTGGGAGGGGCATGGTCTAGTCGGGCACGCGCAGCTCTACGTCCACCTCTGGTACGAACCCTCCTTGTACCACCGGCCTGAGTACTAGGACCAGTACTAGGCTCCTCGTCGAATAACTGTCGACGTAATGGTGGATCCTACAAAAAAGTTTACAAAAAAAAATTAATCACATGAGATTATATATTCTGTAAATAGAAATATATATATATATATATTTGAAATAAAGTACTCACTGTAGGCACTAATGGTGGAATGCCCATCTCCTCCATCCGACGATTGTTCTCCGCCATTTTTTTTCTTCGTCTCTCTTCAATTGGCTGTATTTCCTGCATTTGAAAACAAATATGTAATTAATAAGAAAAAGAAAATTATTGTGTAAACCAAAAAACTAAATATATGAGGGAATGAGGGGATTCATTGGTAATTTAGCTATCAATTGTTTTTGAAGAGCTTGAATGAATTTAATAAAACATACAAGTTGTAATGTTCACCAAGTTAGAAATACTGTTTGATTTGGTTTGAATACAATTCAATTCCAAATTAGAAAATGCAATTCAAATAAAACAGCAACCAATAAACATTGAAAATTCACATAACGGTCAAGTCAGCTAAAACATATTTGTGATCAATACTAAATAAATATGAATATTACCAACCTTAACAACTCAACTCGAGGTAAACCAAAAGGATTGAGAACATGGATGAATGATTCTATATATTTCCAACCACAACTTCAGGTTCACAATCAACTCTGACAATTGAGCTATTGGAGTCATCAAAAGAAATAAATGGATTGGTTCCAATGGCAATAGGGACAGTGTCAATTCCATCATCAGCATCAGCAAAAATATGTCTTGGAATTACTTCAACTATGACACCAAATTCAGGTTGAAGATGATCTTTGACATAAAAAACTTGTTTATCCATTGATGCCAACACATATGGTTCTTCGGTAGCAAGAGTGCGGGTCATATTAATTACTCGAAATCCACAATCATCAATAAATGTGCCATGTCTCGTCATCGAATCAAACCAATGGAATTTCATCATTGTGACTCGTCCATGAGAGTAATAATCCAATATTATTATTTTCTCAACGACTCCATAATAACCCACATTTTCAAGTCACAGTTTACTATCTGATGCACTGGCATAACAATCTGTTGTGGCAGTAACCATAATACCATCATGTTGTGTTCTCATGTTTTTGGCTCGTTCAGTGACAATAAATCTGTACCCATTGATAACAATTGATTTACAGTCACGAACCATGGTATTAGGACCAAAAGCCAAAGCTCTTATTTCCTCAGAGACAGAGTCAGCAGACAAACTCAATACCTGCAATATAAATGACAGTTAAACTTAAGTAAATATTGAAATAATTAATTTAAACAGTAATATTTTTACATTCAATTTTAACCAAGCAGAAAACTCTTTGCTATGCAAAGTCTCTCTCCTTCTCAAAGATAAAGAACGATGCTTCCTATTTATCATTGTTTTATGTTCCCTGTAGATACAAAAATATGAATAGTTTAACCGATATATATGTAAGATATACATATTCAATTTTGTTACCTGATATAGTCATCAAACAAATCACAGTTGAACAAAACTGTGCGATGTGCCATCTCCTGCTCTTCATGGCTTAATGTCTTCAATGTATATGATCCAGGAATTCCTCCTGTTTGAGGAAGTGATGGAAAACTGGGTTCAATTTGCTCATATTGTTCTTCTTCATTTCTCATTGGTCTGTTCATTCTTTTAGTAAGATCAGACAAATACATTGAACAAAAATCCATACATTCTTGAGCTAAGTAACCGTTCACGATAGAACCTTCGGGATGATTCTTGTTTCGAACATAAGACTTTAATGTGAACATATTTCTTTCAGTTGGATACATCCAACGAAAAGAAAAAGGTCCTCCGAGAAGTATTTCAGTTGGAATATGGACAGTCAGATGCAGCATGCATGTGAAAAATGATGGGGGAAATATTTTCTCCAACTCACACAAAATTAATGGGGCATCTGTCAACATTTTTTGCAAGAAAGACTTGGACAACTTCTTAGTACAAAGATCTCTAAAAAAATGTCACAACTGAATAACACCCACCCTTACATTATTGGACAAAAGATGACGGATTGCTATTGGAAGAAACTCATGCAGTAGAACTTGATAATCATGAGTCTTCAAAGATTTTAGCTTCAACTCTCTTCTGTTGACCCGTTTAGATATGTTGCTTGAATATCCATCAGGAACTCTAATAGTCTCTAATACTTCCAAAAATTGTTTTTTTTTTTCAGTAGGTGTCATCACATAAGAAGCACATGGAAGTTGCCATTTATTTTCACTGATACGCACAGGATGTAATTCTGGTCCGATGCCCCAATCCACCAAGTCACGTCGAGATCGTAAATCATCTTTTGTCTTCCCCTTGACATTTATAAGAACTGAAAGCAACATTTCACATATATTCATTTCAATATGCATTACGTCTAAGCAATGACGTAGCAAATTGGTTGACCAATAAGGAAAATCAAAAAAGATACTCCTCTTCCTCTAATTGTAACAGGTTTCTATGGAAACATTCTTTCTCTTTCCAGATTTCATTTGACCCTTCTCGAACAAAAAACTGAAATCTTTCAATTCATTAAGCACATCAGTTCCGGACATACGCTGAGGTGGATCATCGGTCTCTATAGTATTATCAAATCTTTGACGATTAATTCTATATGGACGATCCTTTGGAAAAAATCGTCGATGTCCCATAAAACTGAAACTACAATGATGTTTCAGTCTTCTGGATCGTGTATTCTTCATACAAACTGGACATGACAGTTTTCCCTTCGTGCTCCATTCAGACATCATTGCATAAGCTGGAAAATCATTTATCGTCCACATAAGTGCAGCACGCATCTAAAATATGTCTTTCGAACATGCATCGTATGTGCGCACACCCACATCCCAAAGAAGTTTCAACTCTTTTATTAAAGGTTGCATGTATACATCAATATCAATGCCGGGATCAGAAGGACCAGATATGAGTATACTCATGAAAGTGAAAGATTTTTTCATACACAACCATGGGGGAAGATTATAAATGTGTATAAAAACGGGCCATGTGCTGTGCGAAGTAAGCATCTGCCCAAACGGATTAAAACTGTCGCATGAAAGACCCAGCCTCACATTACACACGTCAGCTGCAAAATCAAGATGTCGAGCATCAAATCTCTGCCATGCAAATCCATCTGCAGGATGAACCAACTCATCATTAGTCTTCTTTCTCTCGGTATCATGCCATCTCATTTTTATTTATATTTCATCAGACATAAAAAGATTCTGGAGTCTGGGGATCAATGGAAAGTGCCACATTACTTTCTGTGGAACGCAGGATGGTGTTCCATCAGATTTTGACTTCTAACAGGATGTGCCACATTTTATACATTCATTTCGTTCAGCGTTTTCTTCCCAGAATAAACTGCAATCTTTCGGGCAGGCATGAATTTTGTTTCTGGAAAATCCAAGTTCTTCAACTAACTTCCATGCCATATAGTGGTTTGAGGGAATATCTGCATCATCTGGAAGTAAATCCTTCAAGAGGGTAAGAATGTAATCGATTGCTGTATTAGAAATCCCATACATAGTTTTTCCATGAAACAATCGGATTAAAAATTCCAACCTTTTCATTTTATCGCATTGTCGATATACTGGAGTCATGGCAGCATCATTCAATTTTTTCACCCAATCAATATCATCATTTTCACTAGATGCATCAGTTGTCCTCATATCGATGTCTTCTTAAGTCTAAATCCTTTCTTTTTCATGATGACGAATAAACGGAAACCGATCATCTAACAAATTCTCCATTCCAGTCCTTTCATTTCGATCATCACCAATTTGAGATTTCATTTTCTCCCCATTGTGATACCACACAAAGTAGATTGCTTGAAAACCATTTTTTGTTATGTGGTAGCTGACTTCTTCACGACTCAACCAAGGTCTACCAACACAATTGGAACATGGGAAGTGTATGCGACCACTATCTGAAGCACTGTGAAATGAAAAATCTATAAAGCTCTCCAAATTGTTTTGAAAATCGCTTGAGATACGATCGGTTTCATACATCCAACTTCTGTCCATTCTGTAAAAAGAATTCATATAAGTCATTTTATCATAAACAATTCAATAGGATTTATCTTTAATAGAAAATACATTTAAGTAAACGATAAAGGAAGAAAATAATCATGGTATCAACTACACATGTGAAAAAACATACTAATGTGTTATTGAAAAAATGTAAAACCAACAAGAACTTAATGTGTTATCACATCAGAGCATGCCTCATCCCATAACCATATTAGTAGGGTATCCTCATATGCGATTTACATTTTTGAATTAATATGCAATTCCTCACCAGGTACCTGAGTAGATTTCATAGATATAATCATCTCACATCCTGTAAGGCTTCCATTATGTATGATCTGCAGAATAATTTGAGTGATCATGAATCATGCATGGGATCTTCCCATGATCACTATAGATTATGAGAAGGAATTATGATAGGTCACGTGAAGAACATCAAACACATATTTTAGATAATTTGAGTCATAATATAATAAAATAATGTATAAATCTATGGAATTTGGGATAAAAGGTGGGTTGTCCACGGGGGTCGATGATGTTCAGACGGGGGGTTCGTGAGAGCACGACCACCCCCTGTGGCCAGCCCACCCACCCCCCCTGGACAGCCCGCCCACCCCTCCTTGACAGCCTGGCCACCCCCGTGGACAGCCCGTCCACCCTTGTGGACAGCCCACCCACCCCCGTACCCCCCTGGACACCCCGTACCCCCCGGGATAGCCCCGCCCACCCTCCCAAACAGCCCACACCCCCCTCCCCTGCAACCCCACCACCACCACCTAGACATACCAACCCCCCTGGACACCCCACACACCCCTCCCCCACCAGGACACCCCACCCAGACCCCCAGGACAGCCCACACCCCCTGGACAGCCCCGCCCACCCCCGTGGACAGCCTTTCCCACCCCCGTGGACAGCCCCGCCCACCCCCGTGGACAACCCACCCACCCCCGTGGACGCCCCCTACCCCCTAGACAGCCCAACCACCCCCGTGGACAGCCCACCCACCCCCCTCGACACCCCTTCTCCCTATGGACAGCCCCCACCCCCTTGGATAGACCTCCCACCCCCCTGGACACCCCTACCCCATGTGGCCAGCCCACCCACCCCCCTGGACAGCCCGCCCACCCCTCCTTGACAGCCCGACCACCCTCGTGGACAGCCCGCCCACCCCCGTACCCCCCCTGGATAGCCCCGCCCACCCTCCCAAACAGCCCACACCCCCCTTCCCTGCAACCCCACCACCACCACCTAGACATACCACCCCACCTGGACACCCCACACACCCCTCCCCCACCAGGACACCCCACCCAGACCCCCAGGACAGCCCACACCCCCGGGACAGCCCCGCCCACCCCCGTGGACACCCCCTACCCCCTAGACAGCACAACCACCCCCGTGGACAGCCCACCACCCCCTCGACACCCCTTCTCCCTATGGACAGCCCCCCCACCCCTTGGACAGCCCGCCCACCCCCTAGACACCCTACCCCCCATGGCCAGCCCACCCACCCCCCCTGGAGAGCCCGCCCACCCCTCCTTGACAGCCCGACCACCCCCGTGGACAGCCCGTCCACCCTTGTGGACAACCCGCCCACCCTCGTACCCCCCTGGACACCCCGTACCCCCCTGGACAGCCCCGCCCACCCTCCCAAACAGCCCACACCCCCTCCCCTGCAACCCCACCACCACCACCTAGACATACCACCCCCCTGGACACCCCACAGACCCCTCCCCCACCAGGACACCCCACCCAGACCCCCAGGACAGCCCACACCCCCTAGACAGCACCGCCCACCCCGTGGACAGCCTTTCCCACCCCCATGGACACCCCCGCCCACCCCCGTGGACAACCCACCCACCCCCGTGGACACCCCCTACCCCCACAATCCATTATCCAAAACATATCAAATTGGTTTGAACACAATCCATAATTCCCACCATCCATTATCCAAAACATGTAAACATCCCAACTCTGATTTACATGTTTTGAACACTCTCCTTCCAAACATAGAATACAAAAACATTAAAGAAGTCTTCACAAACACAAAAAATATCCTATTTAGATATTAATTTCAATAATCAATTAAACCACCAACACTAGGAAAAAATCTATTCATTAAAACAACTACAACAATATGGTTGAGATCAAATTTTACCTATTCGTATGGGGGTGTACCTGTTGGGATGGGCGGTGCTGGTGTTCGGATTCGCGAGAGCAGTGGAGTCAGATGGGGTTCGCGAGAGCACTGGAGCGAATAGATTAGGGCTCTGTCCGAATGGGGAGAGGAGATCGCGATCTGCAATTTGGAGGAAACCTTTGCCAACGGTTTATAAAAACCGTTGGCAAAGGCACGCATTTCCCAATGGTTCACTGGAACCATTGGGAAATGTGTGAGTTTATCACCCCTTTCCCAACGGTTCCAGTGAACCATTGGGAAATGTGTGAGTTTATCACCCCTTTCCCAACGGTTCCAGTGAACCATTGGGAAATGTGTGATTTTAGCACCGTTTCCCAACGGTTCCAGTGAACCGTTGGGAAAGGGTCCACCGAAATTCTCTTTGCCAACGGTTTTCTTAAACCGTTGGCAAATGCTCACTATACCAACGGTTTAAGCAAACTGTTGGTATACTACCGTTGGGAAAAGACTAAATTCCAGCAGTGTAATAAATCATTAAACTGTATACTTTTTCACTCCATTATTGATATTCCCAAAATAAATAAATATAAACAATTGATATTTTTTCCAACATGAACTTCTCTATATTAAAATTTTATATGAATTTTTTCTAAGGAAATGGTATTACATGGAATAAAAACACTTTATTTCAAAACTTTGTAGACAATTTTCCTTAACCAAAATATCACATATTTAATATGATATTAAACTTGATTATATCTATTTTCCACAAAAAACATATTGATATCGTTTAAATAATTTCAAAAATAATTACTTTAATTTTAATAAATATTTTAAATTAATTTTGAACAATGCATAATTTAAATATAAATTATTTTATATTTTTATTTATTTTATAATTTATAAACCCCTTATAAATTACACATTAAATTTATATGTTAAAATTTTATTTTAAAATTATTTGTAATGTAATATAAATGAAAAGGAATATAATATTAAAATTTAATATTATGGAATATTTAAATAATTATTTTTTGTAAATATTCAATAATTAATTATAATAATTTTTCAATGAGTTTTCTATGATCACTCTATCAGTTGAATGGAAATACCAAAATACACATTAAAAAAAATTAAAATTCCTTAATAAATTATTAAATAAATTGAAAATATAAATTAAAAAATAATAAATTATCTACTATATCATCTTCTATCATATGTTGTCATTGTAATTTGTAACATGGTTCAAAACTAGACCATTTACTAAAAATTATCAATCTTGAATTGTGATAGATAATCATGGTGATATCAATTGTATACTACAATAAATATATTTTATGTCATATGTTTTGACATCACCTTGGATAGCTATATGTTTTAATTTTAACACACATCAATATCGATAAGGTGATTAGATGCTCTATTTAATGGAATATAGTGGCTGGTCTCATATGTGAATAATAATTGTATCATATAATATGATATGATGAAAATGATTAAATAACACTATCTCAAAAACTATGATATTATGTATCTAATTACTTGGTTAAATCACTTCCTACTGTATCATTTATCATGATACATACCATAAAACATAACCTATATCATCATTTATGATATCACATATCATAAACATATCGATTGATCAAAATCCATATCATTTTATATGTTACATAATAATAAATTAAAAAAACTTCAATTTTATCTTTATTTCAGACATGTTTTTTCGAATAAAAAATAATATCAAGATCTAATACTACAAAAGGGTTTAAAAGGATCGAATAATAAATGTTCAAGTAAATAATATAAATTGAAAACATGATATCCCAAGATCAGTATTATATTTAAATTATTTTTATAATGTAAATGAAGAATGTTGTATATCTTACAGTGAATAAGATATACACAATAAATTATCTTAAATCCAAATGGTTTGAAAATATCCCTAAGGAGAAATCAATTCTCCAACCACAGTTGTATCTATTGATTAAACAAATAATGGGACTGATTAAAAAGGACTTCTAATACGTACATGAAATCCTTATATCTCAAGTGGTAAATAAAAGATAAAGAAGAGAGAGTTTTAGGAAGAAGTATTCAGAAATTTTTATCACTTAGAAAACTTCCCAATGGATAATACATTCTTATATAGGACCACTGGTAATTATATTGTATTAGATTATTTAATTGAACATTGTGTAATGTTATATTAATTTATACAGTTACATCTCCTGTAGAAGGTTCGACAATCCTTCCCTCTTATAAGATTCCTAATATGTAAAATTTAATAATAATGATAGCCAAAATAAGGGAGATTGGAATGTTTACAACCTAAAATTCATCCTCCATCATTAATCAAAATATTATTTGGGGATCATAATATATGATTCCTCATAATATAACACTTATAATATGATCATATTATATGGTGAATATAATAGATTTTATATCACTATATCATAAGCAATGATATACCTAAAAGGCATTGAATATTCCCTTACATTTTGGATTCCATATCATGTGATATCTCAAATCATCAGATTCAAAATGATCACAAATATATCATATATATATATAAGGATATAAGAGAATATCTCTATTAATAAAAATATAAATACATAAATATATAAAAATATACCTACAAACATACATACAAACATTCATGCGTACATACATAGCTATATACATACATATATGCAAAGATAAATACATATATACATAGACATACATACATACATACATACATGCATGCACGAATACCTACCTACCTACCTACATACATACATACACACATACATACATACATACGTATATACATACGTTCATACATACATACATACATACCTACATATATACATACATACATATATACATACATTCATACATTCATACATACATACATACATAGATGATTTCATACATGCAAGAATGCATACATACAAATATATATATATATATATACAGACTTTCATACAAGAATATATATATATATATATAAACACATACACACTTACACACGTAGGTATATATATTCATGCTTTGGCATGCTATAATAATAATTGAGAATCGGTGAGTACTAAACATATGATCTGCATTATTTATATATTGAATATTCATTTTCCCTCACCATCAATTTATATGAAATGATATTTTTTAAAGCACTGATGTATAAAGAATACATTCTACCAAAAATCTAACATGTGATATTCATAAACATCATTACATCAGTTTAGTAGTAAGTACATAACAAATTTATGTTTTAACCCATGTCCCATTATTTGTACTCATTTTATGTATATATCAAGAAGGAGGAGAGGTTATCCAAGACCCTTTCAATCATTCTTTCGATAGGGTCTTTATTCTTCTGGTAATAGAAATTCTTTTAGATAGAGGCAATAATAAGATATATTATTCTTATTTACAAATTCTTCATAGACACATATTTTCACATATTTTGAACACTTTTCCAATTTTAAATTTCACTCACTTACTTCTATCAACTATTTATATTCTTCTATATTTATTAATAATAAAAAATAAAATTACCAATTACACTTGATGGACTTTCTCACATAACCTTATATTATCCGTATTCATGTCTTTTTCCCTATGTTATGGAAAAACCATACATTCAGAATCAACAACCTCAATTGTCTTATTCATCTTCATTTTATCTCTCTTCCAGGATGGCATGATTCCATTAATATGACTAAATTCCTTTTAATCTTCATAAATTACTCTTTCAGTAATGAAAAATATCTTATCCTAACATAACATATATTTGTATTTATTTTGGTGTGTGTGTCCACATAAAAAATGTGGAATCAATTTGTTTTTTTCCACCCCACAATGTATTTATATGATTTTAGAAAAATTTATAGATTAATTAACTGATGATAAATCCAAATTTTAATATCAAATATATTTTTGATATTTTATAAATAATTTGGTCTTTTAAAATATTCAGAAAAATAAATTAATTCACAACTTTACATTTCTAAATTTAATAAAGTCGCTATTACATAGTGATGAGTAAAAATTTAAAAACATAACAAAACTCTTATAGGAAAATTTGGAATTTTTATCAACAATTAAAAAGATAATTCAAAAACATTTTCACTCTTATATATGTACTGTCACATATATCAACAATTAAATGTTTTATGTATAAAAATTTTGTATTATTTTATCCTTTGAATTTTCCCTTATATACCCTTAACTAACTATAAATTTTTTTTTCATGAATTAGATCAATAGTTATAAAGATTTCATGTTCATGAATTCAGTATTATTCATCTCATGAAAATAACACATGACATTTATTTTTTAAAAATTAACTCTTAAACAATTTTGACCTTTTATTATCATATATTTGTAATTAGAAACGATCTCTAACACATCACAGGTATTAATTATTAGTAAGTGTTATGCATACCGTATTGTTTATTCATGATGTTTAAAATAACAATAAAATTCATAAAAATATACAATCCAAATTTTTGGAGAGGCCATGTTAAGATATCTTATTCTCTATCCTTGTTGGAAAACATATATATCTTAAAAAATATTATTTGTCCTTTTACAAAAAAAGTGATGTCTGATGTCAATGTGAATTGATCTTGAATGTTATATTGAATTTGAAAAGTGTTTCAGAAATTTGAATATCACATCCTATAACTAATATATATTATAGATTAACTCTCATGCATTATAGTTAAAATCTATAAATATAAAATTTATGGTGGCTAGTTATATATAAATATATTAAAAAATGATCCTCAAATGAAGAAATAACATCCCGATATGGACATATATTATTTTTTATTACTAACATAGTATATATCTGTACAACCATACAGAAGCTATGTTACAACTTCCTATAAAAAATTACCATAGGCAGGTGTTCCTTTTATATACCTAAGTAGTCTCTTTACTACAATAGGATGTCACTTCTTAGTATTATTTTTGAATCTAGAACATAATGCAAAAAAATTAATAAATTTAGATTGTTGATTTTTCCTATAAACTAAACATCCAATAAATTTTCTATAATATTTTTTATTTATGATTTTGCGTCTTCATTATCCTCTTTCAATTTAGTGCACATAAATACAGGTTTTGAAACCATTTTAGAAACTTCTATATCAAACATATTAATAAATACATGATCAATATTTACTTAATAAATGAATAAAATTCTAGCATATTGAATGACATATAAAACCATGAAAACAATATTATCCCCAATAATTGATATCTTAATTATTTATTTCTTTTGAGAAGAAAATTTCCCTTAAAAAATTTCACATTGTATAAATAAAATTAAATTTTTATCATATACAATCACATTGAGTGATGTAGTGTATATTTTCATGAAATAAATTTTTTATTTACATTCTAATACTTGAAGTAAATTCTTCTAATTTAGAAATATATATATTAATTTGAAGAGAAAACTATTTTCTAACCCATAAAACCCTAATTTCACTTTCAAAAAATATTTTCATTATAATCGAGTATAAAATTGATTATGTTTTCAATATAAACATTGACATTATGATCTATATTCATGAAAACTAAGTAAACACACATTTAAATTAATTCTCTCTATGATAAAATTTAAAAAATATTTTTATTGTGCCAATGATTATAATCAACTAAAATATATCATTAAATTATATTATTTCTACTTTTTAATATAATTTTCAAAATTTATTCTTTTTTCAAATAAAATAATATTTTTATAAATGACTTATTTTTTAAAACCAATTCTATATCTATTCTATACTTATCTTGTAGTGCTAGAATATGATTCTATGACTAATTTTTCTAAATATTGTTGGAACTCTCAATAATTATACTTAACGCCATTATAAAACTGTGATTTTAAAATAACATTTGAATTAAAAATTAAAAATATCATTATATAACCTATTATTATCATACTTTTTAGTGATTTGATAACCTCATTTGAATTTCTATAAAATATATCAATATTAATATTCATCTTTAGGCTTAAATTTTAATTTTTCTCTTGCTAGAATCATCATTCAGTAAAACCATAGAACCTCCATGAGGTGACATGAGCATGACATAAATATTTATTTAATCATTATCAATGAATATTAAATTAATTTCATAATAATAAATTTATGAGGACTGTAAATGATGAGTGCCTTTTGAAACTAGTTATATAATACACTTATTTCATCTATGTTCTTTTAAATATACCATAAAGATGATATGTCATTATAACCTTCTTAATCACGTTCTAATCAAAAACTTCCTTCATAAACTGGGGAAAGGAAACATAGGAAAGGGTGAACTCATATTCTCAATAGGTATGAACATAGTAGATATCCATCAATGATCATAAGTGAGCATCAGATAAAAATAAGGGTTTGATAAAATGATCATAACATATGATATATATACCATATAAGTTATAGAATATAATTTATGAGTCAAGGATTAATTATTAAATATTTTAAATATAAAATTCTTAAAGTGAGTAATCATCAATCATTAATCATGATCCATGAGAACATATCCTAATAATTAGAAACACGTTATTGGAATACACATAAGAATTCACAATTACTTCCTTAGTTAATGATCATAGAAAAGGATATCATAGTGTTTTGGGTCCACTGCATATTCAACAATTTATTTAGTTATTCTTCACTTCCAAGATTATCATAATAGATAGACCCCCTTATGGAACATGGTTCACTCCCCATTCCAGTCCACATTATCTATTTAGAAATTATTTTTTTCCCAATGCATGAGAGGGATATATAATTATGAGAATACAAATATCTTAATGAAAACCATACATATCAGTTTTATAATATCCTAATAACGTTCATCATTTCAACATATCATAACAATTGTAAAATAAATGGTTTTTATAAATTTTTATTTACAAAATAATTAACCCCAAGAAAGGAAAGAGTTTGAATATAATCATACTTAAATACTCATCACCACAATACATATAGAGAAATAATTTTTATGGGATAATAATATAATATTCCTTGTGAAGAACAAAAATTGGAAAAGGATGTTGACAAAAAAGAAAAATATATTTACGGTAGCAATTGAACATATCTTTGGGAATATAGAAAATACCATTTTCATTTATTATCTTTAAAAAATATACATTCCTAGAATATTGAGAAAAACATTTGTTTCAAAATTAACATGTAAAAATTTAATGTAATATTGAATGAAAATATTTTTTTATAATAGTGGTTAAAGTCATTTGTGCGTTAATGATTGAAACATGGATTCATTTCACAGTTTTTATACCAATTCATAAATAACAAGTTAAAAAAAATTTAAAATTTACTTTATAGAAATTTAATAAAAATTACCAAATGGTTGATAACAATATATAAAATAGTCCTCAAACCATATATAATATAATTCTTGAAAACATTATAAAGAACATAGACCTGGAAAAAATATCATCTACCAATGAGTAAATAAGGCTAATTTTTTTATTAACATTTCGTCAATATTTTTTTGTTCCAAAGAGAGTAAAATAATATTATTTCTTAAAATTTCAAAAAATTAATGTATGATAGAACATATATGGGGACTAAATAATAATTACTATATAATTTCCCTGAATGGATTTTTTAATGAAAATCCTGATAAGAAATGATATTGTAACCTAAACTGTTTCCTAATGTCCCATATTTATTTTTAGTTTCTTTAATGTATAATAAATATATATTTATATTAAATTTGTTATTGAATAATATTCATAAAAAAATTATATTTTATCATTCCATTATAAATTCCTATTATTCTTTTATCAATAATTCTTTATTAAAATGATCATTAAGGTGTTAACTAGTCTGTTTTTTAGTATGGTTTATTTTCTATGGTTCAAGTTCAGGCACCACAATCAAGGATCCATCAAATAGAAAATTTTAATAACTCAATGATTATAATATTTATTTATTTTATATAATATTATATAAATTCATAATAATAGGTGATGAAAAATGAATTATATCACTTATTAGAGATGGTTGTCCATTAATGAAGACAGGTGATGTTTCTATTTTCAGTAGACAAAATGAATAGAAGATACATAAACAATAACATTTATAGAATCATAATTATATCAAATATATCATATATATTCATAAATATGTCATTATTAATTTTCATATATTTATAAATTGAAAATTAATCACATCACTTTGTATAGTGGTAGTCTACTTATATGTAAGAGTAACATTATTATTATCCAACAGATGAGAACGAGATAGATATGGATACAACATTGACATAAAAACATATAATTTTATAAAAGATATGGATTCACTCTTGTTAATACGGTTATAAAATAATTGGTGGCTATTTTATATAAAAGAAACCTAAAAATTATCAATGAGAATATCTACCACCTGTTCGGGTATCCCCCTTTGAAAATATACATAGGACTTCTTGGATGGGTCTTCTATGTTAAAATAAACTCAAGGTTATATATAAAGATATTGATAGAGTATTTCTATATATCTTGGTCATTTTAAATAGATTATGTCATTTGGATAAGAGAATAGATGATATCCCATTTTATAAGTGAAGGGAGTGGAACTCATGTAAAAAATTACAAAATTAAAATATAATAATATAACATTCAAGTAAAATTGGAACCGAATAAAAAATTTACAATATAATATTATGGCGACATTAAATATACTTAAACAATAATATGAACACATAATTTTAAGTAAATTTAAAAATTATCTCTTTAGTTTAAACCCATGTTATCCCTTTTATTCCATACTATAGTAATGAAATTTCACCCAGTTACTATTTACAATGATCAAAAATGAAATTTAACTCCTTAAAAAAATTTATATGGTGATAAAAAATATGGAAACCATTTTATCTAATTTTATTTCTTTAACTGTAAAGATTTTATTATCAAATAAGTCTTCAAAATTCAATGATTTTTTTTTGAAACATCCTATTTTAATTAAAGCACATAATTTATTCTTATTAATTACATATTAAAAAAAGATTAATTTTGAAATAATTTATATAATATTAAATATTTACATTTGATAAATTACAATCATCTAGAGTGAAATATTTATTAATATAAAAAACACAATAGGTTCATAAAAATTATTTTTTCAAAAAATCCAATATTTTTACTCTCAATTGTTTATATTTCCATTTATAACAAATTGATAAAAATGATTTCATTTTATAAATTTTTTAATAATATGTTTTAGAAATTTATATATTCATTTTAAATCCCTCTAGTCCAATATCTAAGTGAGAACTATAGTATTTAATAATAATTTTAAATAGTATATCATGATTTGTTTAAAATCGGTGTTATAAGTCGAAAATATCTATTAAGGAAATCGAAAATATTTAAAGGTAAATTTATTAGAAAATATTCATAAGTTTTATTATACCACATTATTATAATTTCATTTTCAAAATTATACCACTATGATAAAAAACTTATGGTTCTAATTCTACATCACATCCTCAAGTTCTTACATAGCTTACTAGGGTTTAGGTTTTTCAAAATAACATTGAGAATGTGAGTGGTCTAGATTCCTTACACATTCCCTAATTGATGAAAAATATTAAAAAAATGTTCCTCATAATATAAATGATGCTCCAGTGGGAAAAACATTATGTTATTTATGTATGAAGGAAAATGTATGAATTTCCCCGAGAGTGATACATTGACCACATCATTTACTTAAGAGGGATTTGGTGGAAGCACCATTGGATAAAAAATAAAACTGATAAGATAAATAATATTAAGGATACTGATATATAATTGGATCAACATGAACTTGTTTAAAAATATCAGAACTCTATTCATTGTAGATATTTTGTGGAATAACTTTTCAACAACTTCATAATATAGATATCACCGAATATTATGAGGATATAATTTCGTTCAACCCTGTCATGCCATTATGTGATGCTGAATGCATATAGCCGTATCCAACATTTACTCACCTAGATCATATCCCATTATCTTACATTATCTAAAATCGTCAAATAACATGGGATTTATATACTTAATACAACATGGGGATTCATAATGATCAATTTTAATTCATGAGTGAAGTCTATTATTATAAATGAACCCCACTAAATAATGGGGTTGATCTCAATATATTTTAAACAACATAGAAAGAGAAGTATCATATATTCTTGGTATTTAATATTCCTCTCAAATAGTACATCTATATTAGGATGATATTCCATGATAAAGTGAATCTCCATATTCAAATCATGTGGAAGACTTCTCCAAAATTTTATGGTGAATGTTGGTCCCTGATCATAGACCATATAATGCGGCACACATTACAAACTCACCTCATAAAAAAAAATATCACTGAAATATTATCAAGATAGAAATAATATATGATTTTAATTAAATATTATAACTTCATACGGTGATTAACTATAACCAAAATAACATTATGACATTTAGATGTTTTTGGGAGTCAAAAAATTTAATCCATGGTTATGTTTTCATATTTTCATTCTAATATGGATAACAATTGTAACATACTTATAAAATTTTATCTATTATCCTTAAATTTCTAACACACCAATAACTAATATACATAGTCTATGATATCAATTTTTTTATGTAATACCACATAAAATAATCTTTTATATCTTTATACGTCTTCATAGTTCAAGGATAAATAAATAATGATGAACTATGAGGTTCATAAAAAAATTCCATATTCAAAATATGGTATTTAGAGGAGACATATCATGTTTCTAAACCATAGATCTCTATACATCTTCATACATCTTCCTTATGTGAATTATAAATTATAACATGGATGGGTGGTTAGAAATTCCATGTATGAAAGTTATGATTTGTACCCATTAATAATGACTTATAGATAAATACTTTTAAAATAAATATTTATTGGATATCTATTAATCCTTATCATGTATATATTATTTTTTTACTTCCAACTTAGGTTATCAACATATTGTTTTCACATTTCTAGGGTGGTAACATATTAAAAACTCATAATCATTACTCAAATACAACCATAACTTTTTGTACATATCTGAATCCTAATATATACATATATAATCCATGATTTTCTAATATATATATATATATATATATATTTCAAATTTTGATTAAAAATAAAATAAATCATTATTTTCAATAAAAAAATACATGTTCCAACTCTAAATCATATGTCTAGTAATTTTTACATTGAATTTTCAATTAGAATGGTGTGTATGAGGTATTAATATTAATTTAAATTAGGAATCATAATTTTCATATCTTTTATACATTTAAATAGATTTGAAAACATTAAAAACTGCTTAGTAGTATGAGAATAGGTCCACTGACAGAAATTCTCTTCTCCTCATTGATATTTTCCTCATATTTTTCATTGCATAAAAAAATGCACCCCTTCTATGAAAACATAGTTATTGGATTATCTTTCAAGGGATATATCTCAAATAGTGTCTATAATATATTTTCAGTATAAGAAAAATATAGAATCTAGTAACCATGGTTAGTCTAGTCCCTTAGTCAATATAATTCATCATTGATGTATAAATTGATACACCCTCACTTGAGATTTTATTACACAATAATTAAACATTATATTCAAAAATTAAAACATGATAAATTGATATTAACATATATTTCCTCATTGAATTCAATGAAATATTTAAATAATATTTTTCCCCTATTTTTTTTTTGAATATAAACTAATAATATATATATATACACAACCAAAAACTGATCTAGGTAAACCATAGTGGCTATTTTCATTAAATTAATGTAGATAACATGTGAATTGGTATGCCCAAATTAAATCCCTATTAATTCACAATGACCATATGTCATATAGAAGGCTATCTTAAGATATCATCCTTATTGACCCTTAATGGATGATATTCAAAATGAAGGTAAATATTGGAAATGTATTGTGATTAGTGAATTTATCCAGAAAATTCATAAATATTTGGGAGAAGATAAAAATTCATGGTAGTCTTTCTATTGATTTCTTAACTATTAATGAAAATAAATAATGAAGAAGCTTTCTTCGTAAAAAAGAGTAGGTACACACTCTGGAGACACACCTAAGAATATGAATCCCTTTTCAAGATTCTATTTTATTTTCTTCATAAAATACTATAATACAATTTTACCCATTTTTTATAGAGTATACGAAATAGTTTTATCTCTACGTATGAGTTTTGTTGAAAAACAATAATCTTAATTTGGGGGAAGGAAATGGAAGTCTTAAGTAATGATATCAATATATTACAAAAAATAGAAATATAATTAATATAGAAATATTTCCCAACCATTTGACATAAATATACCTCATGAATAGGTTTTCCATGTGACACCCCATTATTTTTGGATATGTCTGTTTTTATGTAAATTTAATCTCATCAACAACTTGCGCTGAATTCAACATTGAGCATAAAAAACATTGATTTATTACAAAAATAGTAACATGTGACCATTATAATGTAGACATTGAAATATGAGGGAATGGATAAGACTAAATAAATTATTAAAAGTATATGGTTTACACATTTATAATATATATTCCTTAGTTATCAACTATGAGTAATTTTAGTGTAAATTTAATATTTTTTTGTAAAACAGTTTTTATGTTCCCGAAAAATGTTTTCATTTTAAAATATTAATTATTTAACAATTGTGGAATTATTTTAATGCAATTTAAATATTATATAATCAATAAAATGTTTTAAAATTTATCTAATGTTTTTAATAGACATAGTACAAGAATAAATATATTTTTATGCCTAAAAACAATGTTTTCAAAAAAGAGGTTTTCGTCACATTTTGCACGCTTATATAAAAATTAATTTCCCAAAGATAAATATATTTAATATTAACAAATGGATTCCAAATTTATTATTACATGGTTAATATTTTTTAAATAGGTCCCTTTTATTTTTAGTAAATATGAATTGCAACTTTTGCAAAATTTATCACTAGGTAAAGGGTAAATCATGATAATATAAGTTAAAACTATGTGATAAAGCCATAATATTTCACCATAAATTTTAATTGATAAAGGTAAAAAATTATCAATTTATTATTTATATATACTTGTTTAATAAACTCATTTCTTTAAATATGACACTTATAATATTTTAATTAATTAATGTTACAAAAATGTCACTCTCTTAGTTTTAAATATCTATTTTTAGTCCATAGAAGAATAAATTCAATATATTAATGAAACTAAATTTAAATTTTAATCTTATGAAATTAATTTCTAGATATAAATTGAATTTTTATTTTTTTAATTACAAAATTAACATAAATTTTGTTGCAATGCTAATTCAGTATTAATTATATTTATAGAAAAGTAAAACAAATGTTTGGAGAAATATTAAAATTTTCATTAATTGGATGATATAATGTGTTACATGAGTTTTATAGATTTATATAACATGTTAGAGTAATTTTAAATGGTAATATGCAACTTACCATTTTTTCCTGATGTATTTAAAATAAAATAAAATGAATAGTGTCAAAAATAACACTAATGATATTTTATCAAAATAGTATTTCATTAAATTTGTAAAATTAATTAAAATATTATATTCAAGAATTTAAATGGAACATGGTTTAATACAAATCATCTCTGGCCAATTTTTGAGTCACATGACCATTTATATAAATGGTATTTACCCTTTGTGATTATAATAGTTGTTACCACAATTTAGTTAAAATTAATTAACTTAGGGGATAATAAAAAAATATAAGGATTAAAATTATTTCAAAACCTTTACAAATTTGAATTAATTTTATTATGCCATCCCTATCTAATATTTTCATATAATTAATGACTATTTGGAAGCATTTCGGTCAAAAATAGTCTTATTATATATTAAATTTTAAAATAATTTCTAAAAGTGCCCATAACCTTGATTATAAAAGAGAACCCATCAATAACTTATTTACACCACATTGAGACATATATACCAACTATAACCTATAAATTTATATTAAAAAATAATTATCCATGATATATATTTTCTGTTCATCTTCAAATACATACTCTAAGTACCTTAAGAAGAGATCTAAATGAAACCTACCAAAGAAGAGGTAACCATCCCTACTGAGTCCATTATGCCTGTTTTCTCTTTTAAATAATATTAATTTATTTTAACAATAATAAAAAAAATTATGTATAATTAAAATAAATATATTTTTTACAACCATATTTCTTTTTTTTGGATCCTATGAAATTTGAAAATATTGCTCAAGCCTCTGTTCTGTTTTTCGTCTCCACATAGCTATATAATTAATTTTTAATAATAGATTTACATAGATGGTTATAAATATATATATATATAAGGAATATATATTATATTTAATAAATAAATTTTATTCTTGAACTACAATAAAATATATACCTTCTTCCACTCCAATATATTGTGAAAAAAGTTATTGATCTTGCATGCATGTGGACTACCACCTCTATAATGTGTGGTGATCCATTTTTAAATTATATTTTATATACATGTTAATATGGGTAGATTCAGTGAATATATATGATATATATGATATAATAATATTTTTTTTAAATATTAGTTATTATTAATCTTTCTTTCAATTCATCTATCAATAAGAGAAAACAATATTCCTGCATATGTACATGTTACCGTCTCAATGGATGGTGTAATTCATTTTTAAATATATATATATATATATATATATATATATATTATTAATGAGTAGATATATATACATATATATATTTAAAATATATGATATATATATTTTTTATTACATTTTGGAGGTGATGTGACCATAAACAAGTGAAAATACCAGAATTACTAAATCCAAACATACAGAAAAATACAAAGAAGGAAACCCTCAAAACAATGATAATAATAAAATAATATTAAAAACAAATTAATAAAATATAATAAATGGATCATATATAATAACATAGTCATTTTATCAAATTATACTATATTTAATTTTATTATATAGGATATTAGAGAATCCAAATGATATGTCAAACCTGAGGTATGTGATATCATCTTAATTTCCACTCCATTAAGCCACATTTTGTATTATGAACTTATTTATTCATATGTAGTTTATATAATTAACTATTATTTAATTAAAATGAATTTATATTTATTTATTATTATTTAAGTTCATTTTATCTTTTTTCTACTTAAGAGTTTTGATATTTGTTTATAACATCTCTTCCCTTGGAACACGAATCTAGAAAATAACTGTTTAAAAGAAAAACCAATCTTATTTATATTTTGATATGATAGATTTTTCTTCCATGTACATATTATATCTAAAATGTTTTAAAAAAAATTTATATTATTTTACAATGATTTATCTTATGAAAATATTTACCCATGATTGACTTTTTACAAAACAATTTGCAAGGAATATTTTTTTTGTTTTCCAAACATTGTACATTGGACTTTCCCAAAAAAGTACAGAAGTAGATTTATTAAACCTATAATAAATTATAGGATTTTACCATAATCATAAATAATATTTTCAATGAAGCATTCTTTACATGTTATTTTTCAAGGAAAATGTTTTACTTTATAGATGTGATATTTTTATAAATTAGGAATTTTGAAAAATGGACGGGTTATATTCCTCAAGAATGATTGAATGATATTTTAATGGAATATATATTCATTAATGACAAAAAAAATTTACTTTCTCTAATCATCACCTGGTATATTTTTTTAAGGATACCATACGTTAAAACATTATCTTACTTGTGATCAATAGATATAATATTTTTCACGATTATCCATATTATTTATGTCATGTGTATATTTATCTCAAAATTCATTTACCATTTTTAAATTTCATTATAAACATTGAATTTATTTGATTTACATAGGAATTATTAATAAATCCATAGTATTTATTCAATAGAGGCCTTTTTGATAAGGACTATTTTTCATGAATTAAATCTAGCATTATACATACGTGGAATTTGTTGGACATATAGTGTAGGGTGGGGCCCAAAATAATATATCCCCATGATTCATCCACATATATAAATAGAGAAATATGTTTTCTAAATTAATAGTTTCTATACCTAATGTTTTTAATTATCTTAGAATAATCTCTCGATGGTATATATACCATAATTTATGAGATCATTAAATCTAACTTTAAGCATTTTATTCCTTGAGGATACAGTTATTAGTATCATTCATGAGATTATTTCATTGAAATTATCTATGGATGCATTATCTGTTAATGCAATTGATTAAATTATATGTTTCAATATTTATTTACATTGTGATATTTATTATTCAAAATTTTCACAGGATAGATTCTTCTATATGTTTTACTTAGTGATAATCTATGCACATCTTTTTATTTTTCATTTTATCCATAGGATATTATGAAGAATTTATGAATAATATCAAGGATACAATAATGTTTTTATTATATTTATTTTATATTTCCAATTAAATAGGAAAACCAGGTATATTCCTAGTTTACAAATACTTATTTATATATATATTCATTGTGATGAGATCTCTTATATGTATTCTAATTTAATAATGTATACACTATCTATGTGTTACTAGAGATTTAGTTGTTATAGTAAGACCCATATAATGGATGTAATTTCTATTGGAATTTCATATTCCAAAAAGGTGAAACCAAGATAAATGTATCATTTAGAGGTGGAGGGGTAAAACACTGATTATTTTTCATTTATGTTATGCTTATTTTATAAAAACATTTCCCTCTGATTAATGATTTATCCCTTTACAGAAGAAAAAAAATCAAATATCAAAAGGAACATAAGTATATACATTATTTATTACTCAATAATAATTTCTAGTACTTGGAATGGGTTGGAATCAATCCAATCCCACACAATCAACTAGAAAAATATCATTTTGTATCGATACATAAAGCAGGATATACCCTTACACCTGTGTTTTTCTAGGATCAAAAAATAGTACATGTGCTTCTTGTAGAATAAATGATATAAAAAATATTTTTATAATAGGTTAATAAACCATCAACAGTTGGTTCCAAATATTTTATTGTGATGAATTATCTATATTCACGTTTTTTAGTCATCAAAACATAGTTCTTCACTTTCCAAGCTTGTAGAAGGTAGAAACAACATTTTTGTTCATCATAAAATGTGCCAATCTGACAGCTTAGTCTGATTCATCTATAAGATTATTCAGTCCGAAAAATAGATAATAAATGATTCTATAGAAACAATTTTGAATTTCCTCTGTCTTTCCTAAAAAATGATCAATTTGATATATTGATATAATATAGTAACTTCTTCCTTATAGTTTTTCAATTAAAAATTATTCACTAGAAAAACTGAGTTCAGAAATTATTATTCTTTTATTCTTCTATATAATTCTACAACAATCACACTATCTTTCTCTTACACACACAATCAATGTTTCCCTGGAAGAATGTACTATGAACTTTTTTCTATTTATAAAATATGTAAATAATTAATGGTAGGGAAACTAATATAACTTTTCTACAGATTCAAATTTACAGAAACAATAATTTGACCTTAAATTTGAGTACACAATTTACTCTTTTAATTCTTTTCAACTCTTATAGAAACTTCTCCAAACATCTTTATTCTTCATAAAACATCAAAATTATTTGGATTGTATAACAGTTCTATAGTATGATACCTTTTTATGTTTCAGTACTATTTTTCATTATAATGATACATATGTATAAGTTAGGATTCCTCATTCCGATTCTTGATAATAACTTAATAGCATAAAACATTAAAACCATTTGAGAAACAAATGATTTTTCATTCAAAAGCTCCATACCACAGTGAAATATTTTTAATGTTCTTCATGAATCATCATTTAATCATTTTTATCTATCAAAAACCTCTAGGAAATGCTACTCCAAAATCCTCAAAACAAATATCTTTTTCTTTAATTTTTATTAAACACTCTAACCAGTGATCATTCATCCGATGAAGTCACATTTTTGATGAGTTATCAATGTTAGGAAGAATTATATTGACTAGTCACTTCATCACACTAGTGGGTTTGTGAAAATCCATGTATAATGAATCTTGACACAGTTTAAAAACAAATTCATGAATTATTTGATCATGAACAACTGAAAATCCAATTAATCTAAATTCTTATTTTATTTTCTTTACATAAAGACCAGTTTGATTAATCATGACCCAAATGAGGAATAGAAAATTTCTTTTATTTTTTGAAAATGGTTGACTACATTATTATTCTTCATTTAGGTTATCAATCTATGGTCTTATCCAATGGATAGGTCTTTGAAAATATTATTAATCATCGATCGAATAATCTCAAACTTCTTAAACATTCTTCCTCCAATCGAATGGTGGAAAACCACATCCCATGTAATACTTTCTTCTGAAACTACATTTTCTCAAAATTATGAATGATCCTTTGGTTTTTTCATTTGGTGGATCAGATATTCTGATGAATTGTCTCGTCTGATGTATAAGTTTATCATTTCCTTCAAAAAAAGTTTGACATGAGCAAAATAAAAATTCACAACCATTATATAATTTCTTCATCTGGTGACTCTCACACCGATGAGCAAACTCTATATGACATTTTCATCAAAAATAATTCTTACAAAAACTCTCATATTTACCATGAATTCCTCATTATTATGAAGAAATTAAGATCAAAATATAATATTATGACCTATACTGGACTGTTCTGTGAATTCAAATTTTTTCAACAACTTATATCTTTTTATAAAAAAATCAAAACAATTTCCAAAAAATTGAACTCATTTTCTCCACTTTAATTTTAAAATAATTTTATTATTAGTTTATAGAACTTTTTTATTGAAAAATTATCAACTAGCAATGCATGCTCAGATTTAGAGTAAATATCTTGAAAGGAATTCAGACTTTATAACCACATCTCACTATGTTCAAAATATTTTTTTCAGACCAAAGGTAAGTTTGATAAACAAAATTACCACAAAAACATTTCAAAAATTGAAAAAAAATGTCATTGGAATTTCTTATCAGAATTGAGCCTGATCAATTAATGAGGATAATTCATTCACCCAATGATCTATAAATAAAAAGTGAATTTAATTTATATAAATAAAATAAATTTTAAAACAATAAAATATAATTTATTTCAATATTTGAAAACATACAATAGCTAACATGGTCCCAAAAATATACATCTTTAGATATTATTGTCACCCAAGGTCGATAAATCACTGATCATTGAAATCTCGGGATATGGATCACTTATCAGCAATTATATTCCTATGTTAGAGAAGTCATTTTTTGAAATAAGAATCACTTTCATGAAAACGATGCAGTCCAAAAGTGGTGACTTAAGAAAAGATAAATCCTTTCAAATATGCAAACAGTACCTGGATTCTTTCATCCAGTAAAAAAATATGTACCTAAAAAACATAAAAAACTAATATAATAGTTCACACACATACATGCTGAGTTTATAGCTTATCCAATTCCCCCCTATATACATAATTTTTTCATTGGTTTAGAATATACTAATGGATAGATTTATGAGACGTCATATTCATGAAATTTGAAAATAAATAAATAAATTATATTAGATAGGGGAAATAATCGCATAACTCACCCTTGGAAAGAAATAAGATGGACAACCATGTTCATCCACTATTTAAAAAATTCATCATGTGGTTATGTTTTATTGAAAATTTCAACAACTTGTTCTAATATAGGAACATAATCCAAATTATGATCATTATTCCCTATGGAATATTTGATGGAATGACATTTGATATAAATATTTTTGGGTGATAATGTTTCAAAATATTTCATTAGTTTTTTATATCACATTTATTAAAAAAATTAAATGAGATCTATCTTCACTTCAATAAGTAGTCTTATTACTAAGTCATTATACATATAAGTTGTGTTGTAGCTTTAGTGGCATCAATATACTAAAAATTATCCATGATAACTGTTAATAAATTTTATTTCTTAGTATGGCAACCAAAACATCATTTTCCCTTAATTAAAACACCACACGATGTGGATCTTCTATCAGTTACACTTACTTCTCAATCAGAATATGTGTAACCAAACAAACAAATTCTTTATTAGTTTTCATAACTCATTTATAAAAATATTATTCCATTTCTATATTTTAGAATTTTTTTCTAGTTTATAGATTTGATTCTTTTGGATCACATTGGAATCATGAATATAAGGTAATTACTGAAATAATTTCTAGTCTTGAGGAAATCAAATACAAAAAAATCCAAATATTTTTTCAAACTACTTAGTGTAAAATTCATTACCTTATTCATATTTATTCATCTTGGTTCCCACTAATATTATTATTGAAAATGATTTCAAATTTTCCATTCCAAAATTTTTAAGATGTTCCATAGTAAACATTTTTTGAGAAAGAAATATATGACTCTACTTTTGTTAAATTTTTAACCTATGAAAGAAATTACTTCACAAACCATGAACATTCCAAACAACTTCTTCATTGCTTCAGAAAACTATTCACATGTTCTTTTATCATACTCAATAATGATAATGTATACACATATAAAAGAACAATTAAAGATGTATGCTAACATTATTTTTCATATAAAATACTATTAACATGTCCTTTATTGAATTTCCAATTTCATATGCACGTATGTAATTTGGAATACCATTACCTCAGATATTTTTTTTTCATACAAATATTTTTTCAACTTCCATACATAATTTTTTATGCTTACTGGTAAAAACCCTCATGGGTTTTTCATATCAAATTCTTCATGAAATTATCAATTTCAAAATGATGGCTTTATATTCATTTGTAAAATTTTATAACTTCATAGAGTTATAATTGCAACAATGATTCTAATTTCATATAACATTATAACCAGAGAAAAACTCTTATCAATTTCAATTTCTTCAATCAATGACTAAACTTTTAATGATAATATTTCTTTGTTTCTTATCACTTATCCATATTCATTCATATTGTTCTGAAAGACCAATTTTTAAACAATAAAATATTTTTCATTTTTTAGGTATGTGTTTTGAAGTATCATTCCATTCAATCTGATCAAACTCTTCATACATAGAATGAAATCATTCCAGATTATCAAAAGATTAATTTACATATTTTGGATGAAAATTTTAAAATAATTTTGTATGTGTAACAACTTTTGATATTATTATTTTTTGAATAATTTTATTTTTATCACCAATAATGTTTGGAGTTTCCATAATTTTACTCATCCTAGGATAGGATGTGAGAAATTGTTCCTCAAAATGTGAAATATCTGAGTACATTTATTCTATCAATGTTCTATCAGATTTTTGGAATCCCTATCATTTTACATAACAAAAATTCTTTCATCCACTTTATATTTCTAAAATTCACATGTTTTTATAGTGTATTCCCCAGTATTCTCAATAACGTTTACCTAAAATAAATTAACAATTATACCTATTTCTTTATAGAATAATATGTATCCTCTTCCATCCATAGAATAAGCATGAAAAACTCTATCTTGACTTCTATCATCAAACATTCAAAGTTTTCCACCCTTGTTATTATTGATTTAGTGACACTCTAAAACACTTATATGTCTGAAACATAGATTTTTCCCATATATTATTTAATAAGGATTCATATAAGAAATTAGTGTATAGAAAAAACAATTCAAAATATTTACATTTGCGATCACATATAACCTATAGAAGTAGTGAGGAAGACTGTGACCATGTAACATTGTACACATATTCTCAATTAAGATTATATTGTTTCATTTAGAAATAAAATTTTATTTAACCGTGCATGGTGAATCAAAATCATTTAAGATTACATGATTTTATAATTTAATTTTAAACAATACATTATTGTACACACTAACAATAACAGTTTGGAACATCTTTAAATAATACTCACATTCCTTCTAATCCATTCTAAAATACTTTATCATATTCATAGATTATGATTTATTTTTCAAATACATAACACATGTTATGTGAGTAAAACAATAAATGAGTATAATTGATTAATTATATCTAAAAATTTATGTTTTACTCAATAGACCATAAATATAAAAATGATTTATTTCTAGGGGTCGATTATAATGAAAAAGAAATTTCTTATGCATAGAGTTTGTTATATTCCAATTATATAAAAATGCACAATAAAAATATATTATTTTAAATATATCAAAAATACCAGAGTCTCTATCTCACTTTGATAAATTTATCATGTTACATTTACACATATATCCCAAATGTTTATTCTGCAACTAATTTTCTTCCACCATGCATAATTGATATGAATTCTATACATCACCAATTTGAAACATGTTTTCTTTTGTACATTAGCCTTTTGTAACAACTTTTCAATATTCTTATCTTTTCACTAAAATAAATACTATCTAAATAAAAACTTATTTCCTTCATAAAAAAACCATGCAATAATAAAAAAAATTCTTTCAATGCATTAATAGAAAATGACATCAAAAATTCAATTTATATTCATAAATAATCATAGATTCAATACAGTTGTTTTTTAGAGATTCATCATTTCCAAATTCCACTATTCCTTATTTGAAATCATTCTCATTCTTCAATTGAATAAAATCCCCATTCATATGAGTATAACACTCATATTCCAAATCCAATCTTGTTCCCATTTTTTATCATTATGAGAGGTTTATAAAACTATATATTTTTATTTCCCTAAATATTTTTTCATATCTAGCCTATGAAATTTATTATAAACATTTTGTTTTTCTAGTATCCGAATAAGAAACAATTTTTCATGATTCATAGGTTGTTCAAATGTTTAAAAAATAGTTAACAAAAGATGGAACATATTTCAAACAATTAACTCACCTTTCTCTGAATTCATTCTTTAAGAGGATTTACTACCACTAAAACCATTATTTATATAATCATTTAATTTTTATAATGTTTTTGATTAAACAAAAAAATGTAATTTAAATATTCACAAATCTTCCATAAGGATAGCAATAATCATATAGGGAATACATTCATTACTAGCTTCCATACTATCTAGAATTGTGAACTTGTTTTTGTGAAATTTTGGGATATTTTATCTCAAACCATTATTGAGACCTAATATCATTGTTATGAATTATAATATTCTTCTTCAATTCATATTTTTCAGTACTTTATCAGAACCAGATGTTGAAAAAATATTTCTTTAGGAATCTAATGTTTTATGAACTTCTGAAATCTAAATATTATTGGTTTTGGGAACATACATGATTTTACCAACATTCATATACTTAGATACAAAATCCAATTTATTTTCAACCTTTGATAGTAAATTTTATAAATAAATCATAGGTTCAGCCTTTCTAAAACATTCAATAACATCATATATTAATTAATTGATACTTGGAAATCTTTTAGGTTCTTTAGAATGTTTTTTTTGAAAAATTACAAAAGAATCCTATTTTTCATTCAACTTTACTAAAAGTTGTCCATTTTGGTTATTTTCCATCTTAAAATACTCCTTCCTTAAATCAATTTTTTTTTAAAAAATAGAGACTTATTTTTGAAGAAATTCTTGATTTTATGCTATTGGAATTTCTTTCTTTACCTCCTTAATTTTTTTTCATTTTTTAATATCTTTTTAAAATTTAATTCAACAATATAATCACGTGAAACTATAAATCTTTATCTTCATATTAAGAACTACCAATTCCAATCACTTTATCTTTATTTTTATTAATAAAAATATTCTACCTAGAAGAAGGAGTAGAATTTTCTACTTCAAATTAACTATCATCCCCTACATTATATTTAGGAAAAAATCTCTTTTTGAATTTATAGAACCTATTATATTTTCTTGGGAATATTTGTTGACTTTTAAGAAGGTTTCATCCAAGATATCTGTGAAATTACATCCTATTAATCAGTATCTACTTCATTCCTTCTTCGATGAAAATTAACCACATGTTTATTAATAGCTCCACATTTAACATATATTAAGGGAAGTTTCCCTTTATACATTCATGTAACTCTATTATAGTTTTGAGAAAGAAAAGGAACAAGAATTCATCATGACTGTTACTATAATCATTTTCATATTCAGAATCATCTACTTATTCAACATCGAGATTTTTTATATACATTCCTTTCTTGGTTGTTTTGAAGTACATTTTTCTACAGACGTTTTATTTATTTTTGAGGCAATATACCTTCCCATTTCATAATTAATGAGATTACAATCAAGGTCACCAAAAGATATTATTTCCTGATCTCAATCTTCCATAGATGATACATTAGAATCAATCTTTTCATGAAGAATTGTCAAGATCTTTTAAACAATAGTGTAATCATACATATTCTTAGTAAGACATATTTTTGTGATGATAATATCATTAAAACATTTAAAGAGGTCACCAACATATTCATAATCACTGATTTTTATATATTTACAAATAAGTGTCCTTATTTTTTTTATTTTCCTTCTTCAAGATTGTATTTCCATGTTATATATTGTTCAAATTTTTTAAGACAAATTTAGCTATAGAAAGCACTTCACTCTTAGAGACACACTATTAGAAGGTGATGAGAGTATAGAATTGTTTTATCATTCATCATTCTATAGATTATTCTTGTCCATAGATATAAGTGGAAAACTCTCAATAAGAGGATGAAATCCATCTATAGATGCTTCCAAAACATCATACTCAAGATACATATGATAATTCAATCTTCCACCTTCCAGATATGATAGTTCTTTCCATCGATGTCTAGAATAAACTTAATGGTCATAGAATTCAGATTCACTATAAAAAATTACATCAAAAGCATTAACAAATAGAAAATGAAGGAAAAAATCTCTCTAATCCAACATGAATATGCCTATCCTAAATCAATTTATCATATATAGGGGGATAAGGTTAATTATTCATGTAATTTTCATTTATGTAACATTTATTTTATAAGCACCTTCATATCATGTTAATGATCATTCCCTAATTTGAAGAAAAAACATTAACACTTCCACAAGAAAATAAGTTAGTATAAGGCTCACTACTAAATAATAGTTTAAAGTCCTTAGGATGTCTTGAAAACAACCCAATAACAGATATTACACTTGATAACAATACTTTTATGTTTATAACACAAGTGGGATATATCCTTACACTATACGACCTCGGGACACCATAAGAGGGGAGGGGTGAATCATGGTGATAAATTTTCTTTTTAAACTTGTAGATCTTGTTCCCACATTGGTAGGAACTAGTTGAACCTGTATGAAGAATATAATCGGAAATGAAACATTCACATGTAAAGAGATAACAGAGAAATTTTTACATGGTTCACCACTAAGGGATACGTACAAGGAGAATACGCCGACAAGTTGTCAGTCGTACAATATTACTCTATTCTTCACTAGTTATGGATTAAAAAGGTTCGGGAACAGTCACTCTGTCCCAGAATCACTTCCTTTACAAAGGTTCATGGATAGCTCACTGCTTCCCTTGGGTCACTCTCGTTGACTCCCCCTGGCACACTGCCTTTGGTGAAGTCCCACATAGTTTATAGACGTGAAGGTCTCTTCATCATTGCAAAATAATTCATCCTCTATTAAATGTAGATGCTATGTTGAAGTCCAACTTTAACTTGTATACTACTCCCCCTTTGCACCGAAGGTATCAGGAAATCTTCCAGTTTTCGTGCAGCTTCAAAAGGACAGGTGTACAACAACCTCACCTGGCGCGTTTCTCCAAGACCAGCGCACTAGTTTCAGGAACGGCGTGCAAGAAACTTGCGCGGTACAAAATCGGTGCATAGGTGACACCAAGCCACTTTAAGCGACACTACCTCTTTCAACTCCAAACTTGCGTGAAGTTGCGCCTTTGATTACCAAATTGCCCTGGTCGGATAGCTAACAACCGGCGCGCAACCTCTACTTGCGCGACCCAACAACCACTTGCGCGACTCAACCACTTGCGCAATGAGAGATCGAAAATCTCTATGTCTTGAACTGTATTGCAAATGAGGAGGTGGGGTCTTCTATTTATAGGAAAACTGGACCCCCTACGCGGTGGCGTGCAAGTCTTCCCTTAGTGCATAGTTTCAGCCGCGCAGCTCATCCGCCCTTGTCTCTGTCGCACAACTCACTTGCATGAACACACCAATACTTGCACGACCTACTTTCCTTAGCCATATTTTGAAGTTCTGATCATGAAGAACAACTGGTGCGCAAGTTTCCAAACATCCTAGACATTGGCATTCAAGTATTTTTCTCAACGTGCAGGTCCCTTGTGCGACCAACCCAAATCTTGCATGGCCCTTATCCCTTTTCCATTTTCCATGTTCTGATCTTGAAAAACACAGGGTGTGCAAGTTTCCTCTCCTTATAGTACAAGGCACGCAAGTCTATTTTCAAAACACATGGCTCCACCTTCAATACTGTTGTCTGATTGAACTGTATGATTGATTTACAGGTTCACATTCTTAACATCCACTGAGGATTGACAACAAACCCAAACCATACTCAAATTCATTCATAGAATACCATGGTTCCATCATACACATCTATAACACTATAATCTATAAAAGTGTGCTTGAGATTCTTTTATCACAAAAGTTGTGGAACAAGAGTCTGTAACAGGTAATGAAACCATCAAAAGTTTGTTCCAAACATGTTACCGTGTAACAAAATCTACATTCAATCGTAATATTATTTAATAAAAAGTATGATCTTACTACACAATATAAGTAGAGACATCATTTTTGGAAATCGTAAGAAAACATTGTCTCACGGATCAATATGATTCATATTTTCTATTATTTAGTCTAGAATATTGATAAGAAATGATACTCTGGAAAAACATCTAAACATATTCTATATTTCCTCATTAATATCGGTCACATTTCTCAGTCTGATCATATAACATCATCGTTACAATTGTTCTATATAGATTTTTTATCTCAATAAAACTCAGTTTGGAAGCTATTATTATTTTTATCTTATCTATAAAACTCCATTTATTTCACTCTCTCACTTTCACATGTGAAATGTTTATCCCTATTAAAAAGAAATATGTAATTTATTCTAACATTAGGAGAACTAAAAGAGGAATGGTCATGAATCCATTTTCACTTTCCAACTAATTTTTTCGAGAGACAAATATTTTTCATTAATGATTATTCTATATTTGACTCTTACAAAGCTTATCAACTCCACAATCTTCTTCTCAAAACATCTTAAATCTTCTAATTTTTTTTATATTTTATCATAATTCAAAAACAATGTCCAGTTTTACACTAGTAGGCATTGAGATACTGTTATTTGTTTTGATGAAACTTATGTAGATATAAATATTCCTCATTTTGTTGGTTTATAATAAATAATTGAAATAAAAAATTTAAACCCTTTGAAATTTTTTTGAATATTAATTTGTTTGCACCACACCACCTTGAAATTTATAAAATGTTCTTCCATAAACATCATTTCAACTTTTGTAGCATTCAAAAATAAGTGGAATCACAACAAAGAAATATTCAAAAATTCAAATTTTCTTTTTTTTAACAAATAATATAACTGTTGATCCTATATATAGTTAAGTCTTGAATATAATGACTTATCTGTGTTAGCCAACATCATATGAATCTGTCAACATAACCCTATGATATATTTGTGTCACTCATTATCCTAATAATCATAATGAAATTTGAAAACAAAATACTAAGATCTTTTCTCTTGACCCCTAAAAAACAATGTAATATAATTTCTCATTTTGATTTCTTCACAAATAAACTATTCTGATGATTCTTAACCTACTCTAAGATGACAAAGATTTCATTTATTTAATGGAAATGGTTTACAACATTTTTTTATCATAAGATGGTTGATCAGTCTCTGATATTATCTAAGGATCAATATCAAATACTATTCTTAATCATCAATCTCATCGACTCCAACATCTTAAACATTTTCCTTTGATAGAACAGTGGCACACTGTGTCAAATTGACCAGTATCAGAATCAATTACAGTCTACACAATTGAAAATTAGTAATTTAGATTTGTTCATTCAGTATATCATACTGTCTAATGAATTATAATCAGATGGATCAATTGATCATTTCCTCCAAAATTTATACGACTTTAGTAACATCAAACTTCTTATGATTTAAAAATATTCCCCACATGGTGACCCTCACAATAATGCACTATGTTAGGAAGACTTTGTATAGGAAACATATTCTTTAACAAAATCCTCACTGTATCAAGAATTCCATATTATTTTGAGAATGTTTGGATAGAAATATAATCATATAAATTATATTGGAATTTTCTATTGCTTACCATAATTTCAGAATTTCTTTTCAATCTATCTTTCAGAAACTCAAACTGATTTCGAAAACATGAACACGTTTTCTCCCATTTCCATTCAAAATAAATGGATCAAATGTTTTTAAAAAAACACATGATATGTAAAAAAATACAATATAGAAACTAATATTCATATTTAAAACCAAATATCTCAAAATAAATTCATACTACGAAACCACTTCCCAATCAGATAAAAAGAATCATTCCATACCTAGTGAGTGTTTTATAAACAAATTTATGAAAAAATCATTACTAGATTAGACAATATGAAATTAATTTATTTTTTTATCAAAAAACATATGATCATCTGAGTGGGATACTCTTATCAATCAAATATAAATACTTAAATCGTGAATTTATGTTTCATAAATACAAAAAATTCAACAATGAGAAAATACTTATTTCAATATACAAAAACATCCTTTAGCCAACATAGTCCCAACATAATCATCATCTCATTAAAATGAAATCATAGGATGATTCAGAATATGAAATGTGAAATATATTCATTTTAAATTTATATGAATTCTATTATAGGTAATAAAATCCTTCCCAAAGTAATATATTTTTCATTAGAGGGTGAATCAGAAGATATTATAGGATAAAATTCCCTCAATCATATATTGGAAAGTATTTATAGACTTAGGACGAGATCATCACACTATTACGAATTTTTGCATAAAACTAAAAATGAAACCATTGAGATGATGAAATAATATACAAAGAACAATTTTAACATATAAAATAGTGGGTATAAATTAAATTAAATAAAAAATTTATAGTTCAAGAGTAGATTATAAGAGTACATTTCAACACAAAATTCATGTGACTCACATAAATTTTTCTGATTTCATGATATTTCCCATTACTTCTTGAATTTAGATGTTATTAATTGTAAATTATTCCACTAATCCTTGGATTAATGAACTATTTGGAATAATTTACATACTCTTAACAATTATAGTATTGGAGTTGTAATGTAATATTTAATTGAACTACAACACCATTCAAATCATTTATTAGCCCATTCAAGTCATATAATGATTCTATTACTCAGTAAGTTTATTTTTCACACATAAAACGTTTCATATACCCTAAAAGGAAATTTCATTTGTTATTCCTCCCACACTTCCAAAATGAATGAAGCTAAATTTTATATCCTATATGTTGTTTATCATATGGATTTTAATGAAATTATACCTTTCCATTCTTATCCCTAAAACCAGGATAATAATGTCAGTCTCCATTTCTTCACTTTATCTATAGAGAGCATTAAATTATTTCTTTATATCTATTGATATCTCTTATTTCCAATACATTTTTGAGACATTTTCCAAAAACACTAATGAATCGGTCAACTATTCTTTCAGGGTTGATGATAAAACCAAAATCATACCATGAATATGTGCGGAAATTTTCTTCATATGTATCAATTCATACCTTATCCTTCTATCATATAAATAATGATTATTGTGAGTATCACAGAAGAATAACTAGACTAAACAAACATATGATTAATATAATCATTCATTTAGTGTTATAAATTTTTAAACCTTATTTAAACCAATAAAAACATAAGTTAATATCATATCACTGTGTATTATCATAGATAGTCATATTTTATATCATTCCATTCATCACAATGGTTTATAATTATAATTTTAATTTACCAAATCATATCTCTCGGAAGTGTCTAGATAGTTTTGTTGTCTTAGGCCCACTCATCGTGCCCTGAGGAATGATGGAGTTGATACTCAAAGGGAATTTTTTATGGTGTTAGACACTATGTTTACCTTTTAAAAATCCTCATTCACTATAGAGTGTCCAAACACATATATCATTTATGGGGAATTAAATAATATCTAATTTACCAAAGATTTTTTATTTTCTCATATACTTAGGATTATCCCCGGGGTTTTCACTAAATACCCTTAATCAAAATCTCCATTAATATCTATTCCATCCATTATAAATACTATGGTGACCAGATCCCAGCATACATAAATATTACTTTATTATATATGGATATTTTATACATTTCAAAACTTTAAATAGCCAAGGACTATAAAGGCTCAGTGTATTTAGAGATAAGATACAAAATCAACTTATATCATATGTGATGTTTAGCATCTCCCACAATGTCAACTGTCATAATGAACTAATAATATGTGTTTTAATTATGTTCTTTAATCATAACTGAAGAAAAGGAATCATATTGAAGGTTTATCTTAGATTCCCCGTAAGGGTAAACATAAGAGATATTAAATGATGATTATTGGTGAGAATAAAATTAGTATAAGGGTACTATTAAATGATCATAAATTATTAATTTGAGACAAAAATTTCAGTTATGATAATTTATGAGTCAATGTGTAATGATTTGGAATTCTAGAACACAATATTTATAATAGTGAGGAATCAAAAATAATAAATCATGAGCCATAAAAACATACCATAAAAATAAGAATTAAGTTTCTAGAATACACATAATAACAGAAAATAACTTCCTTTATCAATGATCAATACATCAAATATCCTAAAGGAATGTGTTCACTCCCCATTACATCATTTCTTTATTCTTGTTTCACACCCAATATTATCATAATGTACAAAGTAAATCAATAAACATGGTTCACTCTCCATTCGTGTCATTATTTTATCATGAGATATCATTATTTACAAAATATATTAGTATAATATATAATTATTTACCCACTCATCATGTGAAGAAATGAATATATAATTTTACAAAATATCATAATAATATTCATTTTTTGTCATATTATAACTCTTAGAAACAAGATGTGTTACATAAATACTTACTCCAAACATAATTAACAATGGTAAATGAAACATATTTCATTGAATCATCCTTAAATCATCATCACTGTCTATTTATATAATGATATTAAATTTTATCATAAGATCATATCAATATTCAATCATAAAAAACCATAAAGGGTTTAACATAGAATAAAAATATCATTATAATAGTAATAATTAATTTATCTAAAAAAATAGAAAATTCTACTTTATTTTTTTATTTTTTAGAAAGTAAAATTTTTTAAATATGAAAAAATATTTTATTTTAAAATCAACATGAAAAAAATATAATGTATGCATCAAATAAAAAATTTATGATTTCTATAAATCTCATTCATATAATAACCATTAAAACAAAAAATCCATTACAAATTGTCATTATAAAAACACATAAATATTCTTATCAAACCTCATAATGTTATATTTTAAGGAATAAAGTAAGGTAAAATATTTTTGAAAATAAAATTAAATAATAATATTATAATAGAAAATTAGATTTCTGAAAACATCTTAATGATAAGGTGGAAGGAAGAATAATATCATCAACCAAAGTGGAAAAAATCAGTCTTTTCTTAAAATCATTTTCCAGATCTGTTTATTTAATAAAATATAGAAAATTTTAATAATAATTAAAAAAACTATGAATAAAAGTATTAGAATAACATTAATGGGGTTTAAAGGATAAGAACCATAAAATTTCATTCTATCAGAATTTAGCATAGATAATCCAGAAAAGCAATCCGATGGTAACTTCAACACTTACCTCAAGTCAGGTCTTTCTTTCTACGCATTCCAAACATATATATAATAAATATAAATTATTCATACATCAATTATAAGACCATATTCACTCAGAACATGCTATTTATCATTCCATTATAATTTTCAAATATATTATTATTAATAATAATTATTCATTAATATAAATTATTGGGTGAAAATTTGTCTGTCTTCCATGCATGATTCAGTTCAATGGTTCAAATACATGCACCATATTATTAGTTTAACCATATATAAAATATTAGTCTTATAATATTTATAATATTTATTTATCATATAAACTGTAATAATGATTCATATAAATATTGATGAAAAAATAATTACATCACTTCTTGGAGAGGGTAATCCATACGTACACCAAACTTATGTTTCCACCTTTTTTGGATGTAAAAAAATAATAGTAAATAAAAATACAACATTATAGAATAATATTTATATAATAAATATAAAATATATTTAGTAAATATTTCCTTATGACCATCTATGTGGAGAGAAAATGGAAAATAAATTGCATCATTTTATAGAGGGAGTGCACATGTACGAATGATAAGCATTATTATTTCCCATAATATGGTAGAAAGAGATAAATTGTTATTACATTAACATAAAAACATATTCCCACTTTAATTATATTTATTCCATTATTTTAGGATGTTAATTAATCATTTTTAGGAAGTATAATAGAAAAGAAACATAAAAAATATACATGTTCTTCATGTATTGTCCTTTGAAAAGAAACATAATGCATCATGGATGTGTATTTTGAGATGAAAAACCCATAATGGATGTATATAATGATATTAAGAGATTATTTATTTATATAATATATAAAATAGATTTATTGTGAATTTTTTTTAAAAAAATAGATGGGTTTGTTTTCTAAGTGATGGGGTCTGGAACTCATGTAATTGTTTTTTAAAATTAAAATACCATAATGTAATATTAAATTAAAAGTGGAACTTAATATACCTAGATAAATAGTTAAGATAATTTTGGTATATAATTAACTTCACCAATTAGATTTGTAAATGGTTTTAGGTTATTTTAACCCCAATACCATTTATTTATCTGCTCGTTAATCCTTTTATCCATTACCGTAGAAGGTATTTTTAACTCAGCTACTATTTTTAATAAACTGAAATGAAGCTAGAATCCTTAAAAAACATATCCACTATTATTCAAAATATAATTTATTTTCATATTCAATTTCTAGAGGTAATGAAAATTAATATTATAAAAATTGAAAAATATTAAACATAAATAATTTCAATAATTAAACTAAATTATAATTATTTTATCCCTATTAAAAACCATTAGATAAAAGTAAAAATATTTGATTAAATATAACATCTTTATATTTAATTAAAATCCTGCATCAATAGTGATCATTTTATTAATATGAAAACATAATTCATTCATAAAAAAATATCTAAAAAATACATCACTTTTTCAATTTAGATTATTCTATTTAATTTATATCGTATAAATATATAAGCATTTTCTTCTCTAAATGATTAAAAAAATCATTATTTATAATTTTTTATGTCTTATCAATAGATGTCAATTTTACATCTAGGTGATAGTTTTCATATTTAATAATGAAATTTGGACTATATATCACTATTTTCTTTAACTCTATGTTATGTGTAAAGTATTCCATCGAAGACATCAAAATTATTTGATAAGAATTATATAATAAAATTTTAGGATATTGCCCACACTGTTAGATCCAGTGAAAAAACATACATTACACGCTATATTTAATACTGAGTAAAATGAATCCTGTTTAAAAACCCTAAATTTTACATCATTTAGATAATTTCAAAATTTATGATAATAAATAATCACATAAAACTAGAAAATAATGATTTAATGTTAATAGATATTAGCTATATATATTTCTTATTACAAATTATTTCCTCAACATCTCATAGAAGCATATCTATATAAGGATTCATTCTACATATATTATTTAATATTTCATCATGGGGTGATATGAAACATAAGATGTGATCTGAAGTGGTTAGTAAGGGATAAAAATCTCAATGATTCATAATATATTAGAAAATTAGATAAAAAACATGATCCTGGGAGAAATATTTGACAAAAATGAAATTGAAATTTCATAACCCAAGAATAAATATCCATATTTTTTATTTTTGTATCATACCATTTTATTGTGTTTTAGGACTCACTGGTTCAGAATTATCATTTTTTAGTATTTTTACTATAATAATGTTACAGGATATGGTTTGGAGGAAATTTTGTATTTACACCTATATAGGAAATTTTATTGTTATTTTTTTTGTTTAAAACGGTCATTATATATAATAAGTGTACTGTTGGATCCGAACCATGAAAAATATAGAAGAAACCAGTTAAAAAATCTATGTGATAGGGTTTTGTTGCATGACATCCATAATGTTAGTAGAAACAATGCAATAACATGTGAGAGGTTTATAATTTATAAAATATTCTTTTTTTGTAAACACACAATTGTTTAACCATGAATACAAATCATTATGGAGAAATGTGTTTCCAATTAGGGGTGAATATTTAATGTGAGTTTTAGTAAACCATGTGACAAAGCCTTTAAATCTCTAAAAATATTTAATATCTTAAAATTCCACAAACTTTATCTCCCTAAAATAACAACATGAACCCTCCTCGCTAATCCCATTTGAACACTATAATATATTTTTCCCCTAAACCATGATGTTTTTTTAATATTATACTCTACTATTTTCACTATAGTACATATTTCATTATTTACATAGAAAGGTCATAGAAACTTGGGGTGTCCATTAAATTGATTATTACTCATGTTATTTTAATTTAGGATGTATATTGGTTTACTTGAGGTTGTCTTGACATTTTAAGGTTATAAAAATACATCATTTATGAAAGAAACATACTAGAGGGAGGTATTATCTATGTTTTAATCCTCAATTCTAGAATCCTGGAAATCTTGTTCCTTAAATACAAATATTAGTTTAAAAATTATAGTATTACATGTGTTTATAGAATTTTTTTTCAAAATCCATATTTAATTATGGTTTTCATTGAATGTAATGGGTTTTTTAGTCAGAATATATATTTTAGGTGGTTTATCTGCATATATGACAACCTAGTGGTTGATAAATTTAATAAATGGATTTAATAGTATCATTTTGAAATACAAAAGAGTGGTTTGTATTTTTTTCTTATTTATTAAACAATAGAATAAATGTTTTATTATGGGTCTAGTTCTTCTAAAAAGTTGTTTAACGCTACTAAATGTTTTTGATAATTTATAAATTTTAGAAATTGTTTTCATAATAGCTTCATAGATTATGATTTTAGACAAACTCTGATGCCTAGATGGATAGTTTTTCTTTGTTTTATAATATTAATGATCATTTGAAGAAAACACCTTATAGTTGATGGTATTGAGTCACTCCTATAGGAAATTAATTTATATTGAAATTAATGGGTGGATTTGAGGAATTAAATCTAGAGGCATGGTTTGATTAGGGTTCCTATTTTACATAGTTATGTGTATTAACATAGATACTTTCTTATAATTATTTCCATACAATAATTTATTTCTATAGGAAATTGAAATAAATTATAGGGATGTTTTGATACACCCGATGTGCTCGAATAGAACATTTCACTAATTTATAGACTATAGTATTGATTATGCCTATATTTTTTAGCTTTCTATCTGTTAAGCCTAGTAGGGTTTGACTGATAGTTAGTGTGATTACATTTCAATAAGTAAAATAATAGGATTGACCTTTTTTGGGTGTCACTTCTAAATCAGTGAATTTAATTGATCTATCTTATTTATAATTATATACCTTTTAATTCAAATATTTCTCCATTATTTAATGTTTTTAGATAGTTGTTTTACTTTTATGACATAACCACCTTATTCAAATTGAATTTTTTTTATTTTGATGACCCATAATTGGGTTTGAATAATATAGGAAAACATAATTTTAGATATATTTCAGATGAAAATGAAATGAATCTTTTGTTTAATGTCTTTACATGGGGTGTGGTTTCATGGGCATACCTATAGGACTTCATGCTCATGAATATTAGAAATTTATGATCATAGACTCACATCAAGTATCCAAGGGAGTGATCCTAGATTTGGGATAAGATGGTGACCATGAGGTCACATAGAGATTGTTTTTGGGAGTTTGGGTCTTTATTTTTGTATAACAGCTGCATCAGCTCTATCAAGGATCCCTTTTTAAATTTTTTCTTGATCATATATTTCTATCTACATTTTCTACATTTTTATTTTATATTCCAAGTTTTAAGTTTTTTTTGAATTATTTATTTATTTTTGGGTTTGGCTTGTGGTTGGATGATTACTTATTTAGTTTCTGATTTTATTATTATTTAGAGTGAACCCCATAAAGCTTCCATGTATTTTCAAAATAGCGTTGTGATTGGATATCTATAAGAAAAACCATTATTTTATCAACCTAAGGATTTATTCCTAGAGTCATAGAACCAATTTTATCCTATTTTTGTGGTCATCCAAGTTCATATGAATTGGAATCATGGTTTTGTATATTGAAAATATTTTTATCTTCTAGGTATTATTATGTTTATCAAGATCCAATTCACTATTTTTATATGATAAGCACCATGTTGGATATAATATACTATCTAAATAGATATCTAAATTCAAATTCATAAAAAAGAATTTCATTTAAATACATTACTAAGAACATTTATGTTTAATTATTTATAGAATTAGATACAATAGTAACCAATAAATTCATTGTTCTTTATATTAATTGGGCTATTTTAGGGTCATATACAAAACAACATAATCCATAACGAGTCTTCAACATAGCCTATAAATCATCCACATATGAAAAGATTCATTACATTTCATAAATTTTATTATCTTTAAAAACTTCAGAAATGGGAACATATGAAAATGGGTGAGATCGGATCCTTAATAAGGGTAAAGATAGGGGTTAACAGTACAATATCATTAGTGTTCATAAGATGAGAATACAATTATAATCAAGATACATATGAAACTTATACCCAAGAAAATATGGATTATAAATTAGAGATTAATGCTTGAAATAACATAATACATGAATTATTCAATAAACATTATCCATGAGACCAAATCATAATAATGAAATTATTTATAAAAAATGAAAAATATTTTAAATATGAAATATACATTATTATTGGGAACAAAAATTAAATGGGTCACACTATCTGTACACAGGCTCAATAGAAACTAATAACTACTCATGAATACCTATCTCATGAGATATAAACTCTTAAAAAATTTATTGGATAGTGGTATAGGACCCCACATTTCATCATCGAAACATATGAGTGCCACATGAAAATCATTCACTTATCACATCATAAATAAACAAAGGGATATGAATTGGATTCAAATCCTTTTCAAAAAATTTCATATAATGAAATCATAAAAATAATAGAACAAAGATAAATAAATGGGTGTCAAATGATATTCATTAGGTTTTTAGGTAAATACTATTCAACAAATATCAAAACCACCTCGCTAAAAAGGTAATCAATATGGTTTGGTAGTGTAAAAAGAATGATTATGACCCTTGAGTCCCACCTCCTGTAGGCCCCAGGTTCTTGACAAGAGCCATGGGTATAAAAATATAGAATATAGGAGGTATTAGCCTATATAATAAAATAATATCAAAATATAGGATAAATAAACAATATGGAACTCAAACATATATTATAAAATTAAACCAAAATACCTTAAATTTTTCATGAACACTGTTAATATATATTAATAATAGTCCCCATGTAAAATACAAAAGGACAAGTCTAATAGTAGATACTCTAGAGAAAATCAAACATAATCTAGTAAGGTTTATCCTGAACCTGAACTCCTATCAGAAACATAAAAAATATATTATATATGAACAATGATAAAAAAATTTATTCACAGAAGGATCATACCCAAGGTATTATGTTCACATGTTAAAACGGCATGCTAGTGCACAATGTGAATAAAAAAGAGAACCAACATGAACTTGTACTATACAACTATCCCTACGTAGCGTCTCCTTTAGTCACTCACCAAATCCTTAATTTGATATAGTAGTATATTAATAAATAGAAATAAAAATCATTGAACCCCACAACTCTTTCCCCACCAGTTTTCAACTCCCATACCCCAATGTTGAACATTATATGTTCCTATACCTTCTATAAACATGACATCATAAAATATCCAAATTTTATATTGTTTGTGAAACATTCCAACCTACCCCTACCATTCAAAGTCCATAATCTAGTTCTAGATTTTTCAATCATAACATCGAATATTTACCTTAGAAACCAATTCAATCACATCATATCTCGTATGAAAACTAGAGCTATATGGTATCATGAATGTTAACGATATAAACCTTTTTCCATCCTCCTACCAACATCAACCCTGATATATATAATATTTCATTAAATCCCATGAAAATACATTTTCTCATTACAACACATCAATACCTCAACAAATCTAATCTCAACCAAAGACACATGATCCAATATTATTTCTGACAGAAGAGCAAAAAAGAGATGGTAAATAGCAATCTATATCATAACTAACATGGCTGTTAATTGAAAAACTAGGAAGCTAAAATTGGTGAGTGTAATAAGGTTATCCCACATAGCCAGGGAACATAAAAGGAATATAAAAAATAATATATAGATAGTACATAGTACCCATCCTACAGGTTTACTAAAACATTACCAATGTACAATATTTCCACCACTGAATAATATCTAAAATTTAACAACTACTACCACCACTATAAGAAACACACCAGACAAACACCAAAAAAAGATACACATTCTGACATTCAATTTCTGGTTTCCCCAGTTTCTATATTTAATTACTTTCAAAAAACTCCGATTACAAAGCCAATTAATTATACTTTTCCATCCCATTCATTTCTTCATTTCATTTATGTATTTTTCAACACAATGTTTTCCATTAAATTATTATTCATTTAATAACCTAAAAATATATTAATTTCATTAAGAATCATTATTATTCCACCGTTAATCAAGCAACTAACACAAGAACAACATTAACATCCCATTCACCTCGCAGAACCACCATCGAAACACTAGACGTCCACTATTATATTCTCACACTATATAACAATACACCAGAATAAAAAACATGCATCACAACCAATAAAAAAACAATTACCCCACAAATTTGATATACCACAAAACCTACAAACAATAACAAATAACTTACCATGTCAAATCGATACTGACTATCTACCAAATTAGAGCCCCAAAAATCACACATCCTAGTTTGTCACATCCTTCACAGTTCAATATACAAAACCACATAGGGATACACAATAAGAAGGAACCCACAAAACTACACCAAATCCATTAATCCACAATTTATTTTGGTTATTTTATGACATTACATCTTTATTCAGAATGGTTGTTATAACACAAATCTAATTTTCATAGACAACCAATTTATAATCCATATATAAATTCCTTTTTCTTTTAATTAGGTTATGATATAGAAAAACATAAATCGTCACACATAAATAAAATACATCACCCATAAGGTTCCCAACATCTGTGATGTTTTATATTACGGGCAAGATTACATAATATCTTTTGTAACTTCATCAAATATTAATGTAACTAATTTATCCCTATCCCCAAAAATTTAGGATTTTCCAATTAATTATATTTATTTTTTGAGCCTTACCATTGAACCAATGGGAAATATAATTGTATTACACAACACATAAAATATATAGTGTGGGAGGGGGTAAGGATCCCCTCATATAAGGAAGTTGTTTGATCTATAGAGATCCATAGGGTGAAGTATAAACAACCTAAAAACCAAAGCTACTCTAGTTATACCTATATTAACCTATACCAAATTAAGGGATCCTAAAAACACAAATTAAAACACCTCGAAAAAAAAGAAAAAAACAGCAAAGTGAATTCCCTAAAGAAGAAGAGTATGAAAGTAATGGGACAAGGAAGTAAATCACAATTGATTTCTAAAACACACCCTGCTTAATACAATGATAAATTTGAGGAAATATTGGATTTAATATCTCCAAAAATCACATAGGTCTCAGTAAAAACAATGAGAAGAATGTTTTGATTGAGAGGAAAATGAAATAAAAGAATCTTTTAAATAGGTTGATTGTATCCCAATTCATGTAGTGAATTTTATATTCAAATAAAGAATTTCACATAGACCCTTAAATAAAAGTCATTGACCATATATAGGGTGTGAATTCCACATATCTATAATTTCCTATGAATTTAATTGACCTATTGATAGATTAATCTCATTTCATGATTTCAAATTTTATGACATGAATCCATTTCAAGCTCCACGACTCACTCAATTGTAGTCCTTGAAATTAGATACCTCATAGGCAGTGAAATAAAAACTCATATCATAAATACATACTTCATGATGTGACTTAATTAAGGAAGTTCTAATGCAACCCCATATTACATTGAACCTCCTCAAGACTCCCTCAAAACACATCCAACACACATCTTAATAAGTAATGTTCCAAATTCATAGAATGTTACATTAAATATCTCTCAAAAGATTCTCATCCTTGAGAATTAAAAGAAATAATTGATGAAATGGAAGTGTTTGAACACCCACCTCTTGATATAACTCTTAAGAATCCTATTACAACTCAAAATTCACTAACAGTTGAACCTACCAAACCATAAATCCTTTAAACATCAAAAAATAAAAAAAAATCACTTATTTTTTGGAACAACACTACACCATCCAATACTAGAAAACACACACCAAAATTTTTACTCATAAACAACACCACAAAACCACACCACCATAGTACCATATCAAATAGCACAATTCCCAAATTGACAACTACCACAACAAACACACAACACTACCCAAATCACACAAATTTTGGAATTCCATTTTTGATGCCATGATATTATCAATTTTTTGGGTAAATAAATTTATCACATGGTCTTAGTCATGTCATAGTATAACACATCTTGATTAAGAATCCCTTATTCCCCTTTTCATATTCTAGATACATTATCGCACATCACACTATCATGGAAACATCACATGTCATAAAACATAATGATCCAAACATCAAATAGTCAAAAAAAAAACAAAACAAAACAATGAAATATCAAAAATAATTGGGTTCTACGAATTTAATTGCATCTCTCACTCTTTTATACAATCTCATAGGTTACCATTTCTCTATAGAAATTTATCTAAGTGGATAGTTTGTCCATGATATAATTTCTATCAATAATACCATATTTATACTAGTCAATCCCTGAACACTATTTAATCCTCAATATCAAACTCTCCCCATTCTATAATGTTGGAGTTATGAAGATTCTACTGATTGATATATGATAGTTGGAATAAATTGGGGATATATTATAGCCATATTAGATTTTCCCACCAATATTTCACCACACCAATAGACTATAAAAGATCAAAAGGTCCAGAAAATCAGGGAGAAAGATTATTCCTCTACCAAAACTACACTAAAATCATTGTTGAGACACCATCATGAAAACATATTATTCAAAATCAAAATCTATGGGTGTCCATCTAAAATTACTATAGGCTTCTTGAGGGTCTTATTCCACCCTCATTATCTCTCTAAGAAACAAGATATTATCGGTCATGATCAACACCACAGCAAGACCAATAAATGATTACTCTACAACTCCATACAAGAAAGTAGATAATGAAATGAATACCAATACAATAAAACATATTGAAAAAATTAAATAGATGGAAGATAATTAGTTCTATTTGAGAACCAACCCAAAGTATGGTTCCTCACCCAAGATCCACTAAAGTGCATGATGAATGATTTTGACATATACTCCAGTTTATGGATAGTATGACACACTAACCCTTATGTTTTAGGGTTAAAAGTTTTTCTAAAGAAAAATTGGGAGTCAAAATAATTCCTCAATATAATCCATTATAATTAGATAAAACATTGATCCTAATAAATAATTATTATCCTCGGTACACCACGAATCATAACCACATAATCCACATACATCCTCCCATGATATCCACAACACCTAAATAATGGATATGTAGAAATTGATTCAACATTGGAAGTCAGTCCACTATCACACAAATCATTTCACAACCAACCTTTTAGTAACACCCTATAATTTTTCATTATGCCTATTTTTAAATAAAATTAATCTCTTGATAACTTGTTTTGCACACGACATCGAGTAAAATGAATCATAATCTATTATTTTTTCACGGTTATAACCCAAATGATAAAATATTAGACATAAATTTTATTAACTAAATTATTAAAAGGTTAAGGATTTAACATTTTTAAAATGAATTAATTGTCTATCAATAAAAATAAAAGAACCATTTTAATGTTAAAAATTGATTTTATAAAAAACAATATTTTTTGAATGCATTATCATTATATCATAATTAATCAATTTATTTACTATTGGTGAATTATTTTAATTAAATAAATATATTATATATTCCATATGTTTTTTTCAAATAATTTATATATTTCTACTAGTAATGGCATAAGAAAAATTCTAGTTTTATACTTAAGATTTTATTTTTCCTAAAAGTGGTTTTCGTCATGTTTTGTGGAAATATTTTAAAATTATTTTATACAAATTGTGAAAGTTAAATATGGAAAAATAATTTCCATATTTTGAATCAAGTAGTTCAAATTTGGTAAATAATTTTATATTATTTTTTCATTACGAATAGTAACTGTTGTAAAATGTAACACATTGGTAAAGTGTAAAACTGTTTAATATTGGTTAAAACTAAGTGATAAGTTCATATTATTTCTTATTAATTATTATTGGACGAATTAAATTAGAAATGTATCATATTTTGTTAGAAGTTTCTATTTTTAATGGATGGTGTTCAATGAAAATGACCAATATAATATTTCTATCAAATAGAGTAACCAAATTTCACTCCATTTGAATTAAATATCTATTAAGGGTTGATATAGGGAATTTTTTTGAACTTATATAAATGTCAAATTTATGAATAATAAAATTATCATCATGGTGATAATTTTTCTATAATGTTTAGTGATTATATAATTACATAAAAAATTTGTTCTATGCCCAAAATATATTAATTGAATTAATTGAAAAACAAAATTAATGATATTAAAATTTATTAAAATTGTTACAATTTGAGTGATTTATAATTTTCCATGAATGTTTTATGTGAATCGGACATATTAGTTATCTTTAATTGATTAATATTACCAAATAAACGTTTTTAGGTATTTTAATTAAAATTAAATGAATTGTGTCAAAATTTTCATTAATTATCATTTATTAAAACAATATTTTATTAATTTATTTAAAAATCATGAAAATATTGAAATAGGACAATGGAGGAAATATATGGTAAAAGAATTCATCCCACATTAATTATTGAGTAAATTATTAACTTATATGTAAAATATTAATTCTTTAAGAGTGAAAAATATGTTATCATGGTTAATGATAAAATAGGTTAACTAAGGTTTTAATACAAAATCTAAGGTTTAAACCACCATAAAATATTTCAAAATTTTATTGGTTTATGATATTTCAACCATATACTACTTTATGTTTGATTGAATTTCCATTGTAAAGAATATTTCTTGAGAATGATTTTATTATAAAATAATCAATTATGAAATTCAATAAGAGACCATTACCTTCATTATAAAAGGGCACATCATGTCTGACTTATTCAAACAAAATTTATACTTCTATATCAAAATATTCAACCAAAATTCTTTATAAACTTCCTTATATATATTATATAGGTTCTTTTCATCCTAAATGTCAAATAAAAAGGACCTATAAGAAAATATTTAAAGGAGTTTTTTCAATGGATTGGTAACCGCCTTAACCATTACTCTCTTTTTAATTCTTATTCAACACATCAAAATCAATAGTATTTATCATAAAATAAAAAATAATGTATCCAAAATATACTCAAAAAGTATTATTATTATTGTTAAATAAACATTATATATCCTATTTCCCATCAAATGGTAATTGAAGGCATCGTTGGGGAGTATGCACGACATACCATCTCCACGTAACCACAAAATTAATTTTCCACCACCATATTTAATGAATTATTATGATTATGGGTTTAATATTTACATATTATAATAAAAAATAAATATAAACATGGATTTAAAATATCACATCTATCTTCATACTTTCCAATCTATTGGAACAAAATAACGTCACTTCTGCGTACGTCTGGACTACCGCCTCCACAAAGGGGTGTAATTGGTTTCTCATTGATGTTTTACGTTGAGTGGAATAATGATTTATTTTATGAACATATATGATTTATATGATATAAAGTTTTTTTAGGAATGAGAAATATAATTTACCACTCTTTCATTCCGTCCATCAAAAAACAAGTACAACATTAATGATTATGTACGACCAACCATTTCAATGAAATGTGTAATATTTTTTTCTATCTGGAAATTTTATGGATAACCATATATATATAAATATATTGAATATGAATAATAATTTTACATTATTAAAATTCTGTATGTGATATCACAATGATCAATGAATATGGGAAAAAACTACCGATCAAAAACATACAAAAAATGAGGTATTTATCACTAAGAATAGTAGTTATAATAATTATTTATTAATAAATGGTTGAATAAAGTTTATAATAATTTAATATAAGTTATGATATATAATATTATTATTCTGGAATATAATTATAATATGTTTATATTAAATATAATGTACTTTTTAATTCACATGAAGGAATTTGAACCTGAGCTAATGGATAATTTCACAATCTCATCACTATTTGTGACTGTATCTAATTGGGGAGTCTTTTCATCCTTATAAATATTTTATCAAATTTTATTAAATAAAATTTTTATTATTCTGAAAATACTTTTTATGGAGTTTATATTATTTTTTGACCTCTATAAAAACATTTGTATGGGAATCTTTATATAGTTATATGAATGAGGTATTTTTTGACATTTACTTAAATTGTAAAAGGAATGTTATAACTTAAATGGAATGAATTTAGTTTCTCCACATCATGAAATATATATAATTTGATTATTAAATTATATATTCACAATTTAATTTTGAAATAAAATATTTTTTATAATATATATGAGGTGTTTATATTTAAAAAATATTTTTTCAATGTGAAATAGTATTTTCATCAAGAATTATTCTCAAAATATCACTGATTTATTTTCATCATCATTAAAATACAATATTGAATCTTATGTTGAGGATTTACTAAATTTTTACCATCCAAAATATTCTCTTGACGGTTTGTGATAATCTCCATTGGGGAATGTTAGCATATTCTGTTTGCTAGTTCTTTTAATGCAGATAACTATTGATTTTATTGTATATTGACAATGATATATTGTTTATTATTATGAAAAATTAATTGGACTAAGTATGTTTTGGGAGGGTCCCACTATATACCCAAGATAATATGTTATGTCTCCTAAGGTAAGATATATTAGTTTGTTTTCGAATACCATACCCAGTTATTTTTAGATAACATGGCCATGGCCTCGATGGTAAGCTTCACATGTATGACATTATCCATTCCATCATTATAAAATAAATTATTTATTACTATATGATTATTTAATTGTTATGACATTATCTATTCCATCATATGTTTTCATTCACTAAGATATGAGAACATTTTCGATTATTGACATGTAGGCATATGATAGAGGGTGATATAATGTTCTCAAAAAAAATATTGTGCTTTAATTTTTTACAATTATAATTTAAAACTCAATTATGTATCATTATTTCCTAGACTACTAAACCATTTTATACATTAGAATATGATTACTTATATCTATTTCTAATGTCATAAATTAACTTTGGACCTAGGTTACCAGGTTTGGGGTCATTATTGTTTTTATTAGAGATATTTTCGTAGAAACAGTGGGAATTGGTTTAATGAGAAAAATATATGTCGGAATGTAACAATATAATTGACTTTCAGAATTCCCCATGTTAAACCAAGATTATTATTTTGAGATCAGTTATATATAAATTTTAAATTTACATTTAGTTTTTCACAAACCATGTAATTATATAGTATTCATAAAAATATTATTATGTAAGATAGTGTGTTCTATTTTTTATATATGGAACCTTGTGAAAAGAGTGGAAAATCCATCCATGAACATAATCGATGTATGGAAATCCACACTATGAAAGATAATGAAGCTTGAGGTAGAGTTATAGGTGGATTTGATCAAATTATTACTATATTGGGGTAGTTGACTTTACTTATAACAAAAAAATAGCTCATATGAATCAGCCTGTAGAACCATAACATAGTGTAACAATGATAGAACACTTTATTTGTCATCCAAAACCATCATTAAATGGAACTATGATAGCATTTGTCTGTGTATAAAGGGAAAGTTCTTTTATGAATATATTTCATACATTAGGAAGTAATGAACGAGAGATAGTTATCATGTATTTTTATAGTAGGACAAGGGATATTGATCAATGGTTGTCATTTAATCAAAACCCAAATGATGAGGAGGAAATATAGATCATGAGATTGAATGATTTTGAAGTACTCTTATTCAAAAAATATTTTCCTTGTGAATAACCAGATGATATTAAAAGTAAATTCATGATTCTGGGAAAAAATAGTGATGTTAATGTTTCTTTGTATGAAGCCAACATTATAATGTTACCATGTCATGCAACAGACAATGTATGTAACCTAAATATAAATAATGATTATTACATTAATGTGTTAAAGTGAATCCTTCGATGGGTAATATTATCCAAAACCTTCGCATAATAGGAGGACATTGTCTCATGTGTTATCAAGACATAAAAATAATTAACTAAATATTATATCATTAAGGGAATGTAGGAAAATAATACGATAGAAGAGAAATAAATAGATAAGGGGAAAAAGAGAAAGCATAATTTTCCAACATGTGATACTATTTGAAGGGAATATCCTAGTACCTATTTAAAAATATAATAAGTTTATTTTAAGTGTGGATAAAAAGAAAATTATTCTTATGATTGTATTGGGAAGAAATGAACTACAACTATTCAATGGTTTGAATATTAGGAGATAGAGAACTATTTAAATTATTGTACCAAGCATTATAGGAACATGACAATGAAAATTCCATGGGATAAAGGCCATGATATTATGATCACCCAAATTGAGATTTACATTCCTAAAGAAGATTTATCTAGTACTTTAGTCATATATTAATATTTATCTAAATATTTATTTGATTATATATCGTCAAAATATTTTATAACTTCCATGTTTTCCATGAAAAATCGATATTTCACTAGAACCTTAAGAAAGGATGAATAATTTATGAATCCTATTAGAAGTATAACCACAATAAGGTTGAATTATTCAAACTCTATTATGAGTTGTAAACATTCCATATTTGATGAAAATATTAGTATATCTATGGTGTATTTTTGCATAATTCTTGGTATAGTTTGTCTTTCAAAATATGACGGAATAATAAATTGATAAGAGAATGAAATTTTTATACATGTTTAATATGTATAATTTATTTTCATTATAGTGGAGACTTCAGCATCTAATTGATGTTTAGTGCAAACCCAGTGGCTCATATAAATGAAATTTTTGAATATGTGATGATAAAATCTGTGGATGTAAAATTTAATCTTCAAATTGAGAATATTTTTATTATATATCAGTAAAATGATATATTTAATATTTAATTAATTGTACATCCATTGATAATGAAGTTGAGTGTTCCATTGATTTAATCCCTAATACAGCACCAATATCCAAGACTACAAATATAATCTCCATTAAAAAATTAGTTTAGTTAAAGAAATAAATGGATGAGATATTTGATAATGGAATTATATTCCACAGTGTACTATCTTGCAGATAAAATGTACTTTTTGTTAAAAATAATTATAGATCTACAATGATGTGCATTTATTATAGGAAACTCAATGATATTAAAATTAAAAATTATAATCTCCACCACATTGAGGAATTATTCAATAAAATTCATATAGATCATTATTTTTAGAAGATTGAAATTTGTTTCACATATCATAAATTGTTAGTAAATAAGGAATATATCTAAAAGACAACATTTTGAATGAATCATTGACATTATGATTTCATAGTAATATCATTTGGAAAAACTAATTCACCCTATATCATCATGGATCTAATTAAGAAATAAATCTTGAAATATGTTGTTAATTGTTTTGTAATATTTATGGCTGATATCTCGGTGTACTCCTAAAGCTACCACAACCATGAGAATCAATTGATGGTCATTCTTAATAATCATAAAATAATATATATATATATATATATATTTATTTATATATTTGACATTTAGAATATGGGAATTATTTCATGATTATGTTTCTTTTATTACAAATATTTTCTATTAGGATATAATCTCAATTGATCCTATGAAAAAAGGTAGTATATGAATGGTATATTCCATAGAACATAACCAAGGTACGACGTTTGGTTTGTTTGACATGATAATATTCGAAATTTGTTCATAATTTTCCCCAATTAGATAACCTTTTAACCAAAAAAACTCATAAATGGTTGAAGTTCATATAGAATGAAAGATGTGAAGGTATTTTTAATGAATTGAAGAAGATATTATTGAATGCTTCAATTTTTCCTCTATAATCATGAAAAAAATAAACTTTTAAAATATAGAGATACATAAGGGAAGGTTCTTGGTAATGTTCATAAATACAATGATAAATTTTTTTCCTATTAACCATGGAATTTAAAGTACCATTATACAAATATTCTAACACATGATATTAAATTAACTTCTATAATATTTTCTATGAAGATATAGAGACACTATATCTATGGTAGAATATTTTATAAATATACAAATCATAAGAGTTTTAAATACATATTATCGTAGAAATAAATTATCCTGAGGAAATGACAATTGATCTAGGTAAATATGGATTATTATTTTTTGCTACGATACCATTAAAAAATGAAAAAATCTAGTACATTCAATGAGTAAGAAAGTCCATTGTGTTTTGTAAAAAATGAATATTGATTTGGACCATAAGTTTATGTAATTAGTAAAGATAGGCATTGGAATTATTAAGGACATTTAAAGAACACTACTTTTTAAAATGATTTATGAAATATATTTATTTTAAATGATTAAATGTTCTTAGCCAGATGACAAGAATATTCAAAGGGAAACTAATGCTATGAATGTTTTTAAATTTTAAGACATTGTATATGAGATTGTGTTTTTATGTTTAGAAATAGGATATTTGGTTCATCTATAACTGATCTAAAAAGGGATATATTAGATGATGCTCATAGATAGATGTTTTATGTACACCCTCACAACAAAAAGAGGTATAATTATATTAAGGAACATTTTTTGTTGGATTATATGAAGTAGGATATTGTATACAATATATATAAATGTTTGTTTTTAAATAAATGAAGTGTTAGACACAATATCGTAGAGGATTCATGAAATCACTTCCTATTACTACAAGGTAATTGGAGGACCCTACTATGTAATTTTTCTTTGGAATAACAAATAATTCCAGAAAACATTATGTGATATGGGTTATTTTTTATCGAGATACCAAATATAAACATTTCCACACTATAGGAGAATATATTCCATTGGATCACCTTGCGCAACTCTATATAAACAATATTTTAAGACATCATGGAGGGACTAATTCAATTTAATTTGACTATGATTCCTGAATTGTAACAAAATTATGGATAATTATTTAGAAGGAACTTTATAAAGAGCATTGTTTGAGTAATGTTTCTCATCCAAAATTTGAGGGGAAGTCTAAAAGGACAATCCAAACATTAGAAGTAAATTTACACTTATTCTCACTAATCTTTAAAGGAATATTTTAATATTATTTACCATTGGTAGTGTTTTAGTTTAACAATATAATCCATTCAAATATTCAAATTACATAGTATGAAGAATTATATAGCAATAAATATTATACTCCAACTTTTTTAGAAGATTTTGGTAAAATTAAATTTGTAGGGCCTATGCTTCTGAAGGAGACCAAGAGAAATGTAAACACTATTCAAACATAAATCAAAGAACAACAAAGAAATTAAAATATCTATATAGTTAACCAAAAGAATTTTTTTTATGCAAAGTGGGAGGTCATGTTTTCTTCTTGGTATCTTTAGTGAAGGGTTTACTAAGATTTAGTTTGAAATGAAAAATGATCCCAAATCACATCAAACTATTTTGGAATCCTATAAGGAAATCAAGATGTTCTCTACCACTTGGGAATGATACCTTTCCATTATAAGGTACATTATGTAATCTATATATCTATGGGAAGGAAGGAAATAATAGAAAATATGTATGTTCTCAATTCTAATGAATGAGAATTAGATCCTAATTTATCTTACTGGGATGATCCAATATAGATTCTGGAAACTATAGAATAAGTGTTGTGGAATTAGAAGACTGAGATAGTAATGGTATTTTTGAGAAATCAAAATATTGAAGAGGCATTGTGGGAATCCTATGTAATTAAGATGAAAAAAATACACAAATGTATTCATGAGGTGATATTATTGAAATCATGAGGATGATTCTTTAATGGGGGAATAACGCTACACCCCAGGATTTAATGCTATTCTCTTACTAAATAAATGTAACATATTCGAGTGATTTCATTACATGCAATGACGAGTTTAAATAAAACGGGATTTATTGTTATTTTACTATTACAACCTTTCCATTAAAATTTATTGGTATCAATAAAAATAAATAAAATAATAACATTTATAAGGTTTACACATTTAAAAAATAAATTCATTGATCAAAAATAATAATAAAATATCTTAATGTAAAATAATTTTTTTTGAAAAGTTATTTTCATGCATGAAATATGTTTTATGTTAATAAATTTTATTCTATTCTATTGCTGGAAAATTTTAAATAAAATTACATATTCTGTTTCTTGTTACATTTTTAACATTCATATGAAGTTTTTTATGCATATAATAAGCATAAATACAGTATTATTCATAGAAAATGTATTTTAATTAAAAGTGAACATCAATATTTTTTAAAAGTATTTTAGTACAAATTTCTAAAAAAAATAATTTTAAATTGAAAAATATGATTCTATTTTTGGAATCATCTTTTTAATTTGGTATATAGGCCCATTGTTTTTCAATATGAATAGTAATTATGCTAAAATTGGTCATTTTAGTAAAGTTGAAATTAGATTTATATAGGTTGAAGCTAAGTGATATGATCATAATACCACATATTAATTCTTATTGGATTAAATAAATTCAACTAATATCATATTAGGATTGAAATTAATGTGTTTAATGGACACTTTACCCTAAGAATGTCAAATATCGTATTTAAATCAATGAATGTTACAAAATTTCACTCTCTTAGAATTAAATATCTATTATATATCCACACAACAACATAAGAAATTTTTGGAAAGAATATAAATGTAAATTTTGTTTAAAATGAAATTACATTACTTATTATAAACTATTTATCTTTTTTATTTATTATAAAATTACCATAAATTATTGTGAAAGAATAATACAGATTTTATGCAATGAATAGAAAAAATAATTGATTTCATAAATACTAAAAGTCATATAATTTGAGTTATTTATAGTGTTCATGGAATTTTGAATATGAATCTGATATATTAGTTTTTTAAATGATGTATAATGAAATTAAAACATTTTATTGATGTATTTGATGTGAAATTAAACAAATAGTGTGAAAATTGAAATTGATGATAATTTATCAAAATAACTATTTATTAAATTATTTTAAAATAATAAAAGTCATGGATAAGAGAAAAGTGATATTATATACTCTAAAATATAATCCATTTCCATTTAAAAGATAATAGTTACCATATTTGATAAAATAAAACACATTAATTGTGAAGAAAACATTTCCCTAGTTAGTGATAAAATATGCTAACAAAGGGGTTAAAGAAAAATATAATTTTTGAAAAAACAAAAAACCTATATAAATATTATTGGATGATGATATTTCAACCTTATGATACCATAAATTATACTACATATCATTTTTGATACATTTAGTTTTGCAATTACATCATTATAATTTTATCATTTAAGAAATTCTATATATACCCATCGCCTCAATTAAAAAAGGGGACCACCAACGTCACTTATTTACACCAAATTGAGCCTTCAATCTCATACTAACCCTTTGAAATATTATTTAATTATTTATCTAAATTATATAGGCTTAATTCATCACAAAAGACTAACCCTAGGACCCTTATATGTGGAATCAAAGGAGTTGTTTCCAAGGAGATGTAAATGTCTTAACCGATTACTCTTTTTTTACTTCATACTAACTCATGTAAATATATGGTATTTATAATAAAAATCCATGATTATAAATATAATGAAATTTTATTTTGATAATTAAATCACTAATATCCACCATCTTTTTGGAAAAATGATAAGTGACGGTATAACTCATGCATTCATATGACTTATGATATCCACACTGCAATTCAATTTATTTTCAGCCACTATATTTCCTGTGTGGTTATTATGATCAGTTAAATTTTCATATTTTATAATTATGACATAATAATACCCTTATAATTAAAATATCACATATACCTTCTTATATTCCAATATATTAAAATATAATAATGTTTCTCATGTGTAAGTGTGGGCTACCACCTCAATGCAGCGATGTGATTTTTTTTTAAATTTACATTAAAAATGGATGGTAATATAGGTCATTTTGATTAATATATATCATTTATATGATATTATAAATATTCTATAATAGATAATTATTATTTAACATTCTTTCATTCCATAAATCAAAAAATGAAAATTACGTTCATTCGTTTGTACGGCATATCATTACCATGAATGTTGTAAATCATTTCTCAATCCATAAATTTTATTTATGAACCTGAATATGTAGATAATTAAAATAAATGATAATTATATCATGATTATAATTTTTAGATGATCTTTCCATGATCAATCTAAAGGTAATAAAACATTCAAACCTAAATTTACATTTAAAATTAAGTAGTTATCTCTCAGAATAATGATTTTAATAGATGATTTTCAATGGTTGGGTGATAAAACATTATAAGTAAATAATATATAGTATTTTATATTTGAATATGGTTGTCAATTATATTTATAATAAGTCTATAGATATTATAATATAGGTCTTAACACATATAGAAGAAGTCAAACATGAGGTAAGGGTTTATTTCACACTCTCTTCACTTTTCCCAATTGTCGCCAATGGGGGAGTCTTTTCATCCATATCCATATTTCATTGAAATGTATGAATGAATATAAAAAATTCCAAAAATTAATTTTAAGGGGAATTTATATAACTATATTACATTTTTAATTTTTTTTAACGGAATCCTCATTTCCTTTTCCGAATGAGGTACCATTTGGCATTTTCCAAAAGACTAAATGTAATTTTTTAACTTATATAGCAGGAATAGAATTTACTAACACTATGAAAAATCATTGATTTTTTTATGAATTTATATTTTTAAAATTGTATCTTTAAAATAAATGTTTAATTAAATATATGATTCTTTTTTAGAGTAAAAAAGTGATCTTCAAAGTGAAAACATGATTTTCATCAAGAAATATTTGAGTTGTATCTTTAAAATATATTCAACTTTGTCAAAATCCATTGCTGAATAATAATTTGAGTATTTAATCTAAATAAACCATTAAGAATACTTCTATATATGGTTTATAATCAACATTAATGTGAAAATTATTGATATTTTGTGCGATAGTTCCTCAAATATTGACATTTATTCATTTTTAAGGCATGCAAATTAATTCTTAGTGTATAATCATTTGAATAATTAATTGGATGTATAATGTAATGGTAGAGTCATATATAGAACCTTTATACATAAAAAGGTATCATGAGAAAAACATTATTGGGTTTTGGATGAGGTGTTACAAGTTAATTTTTATATTTCATACACAAGGCCTCAACAGTATGATTCAATGTATGACTTTATTAGTACCCTCATTCTGATGTCAGTTATTAATTTCCATTTTATTATTTATTTATTTCTTATATATCCACGCATGAGTTTCTAGTTCATGAGATTATTTATATATATTCATTTAGACAATCATTTATTCAAGCCATATTATTCATTTATTTTTAGCTTCTCTTATATGTAGACCCATACCGATCATCTCAGCTTACTCCTTTATTATATTTACATTCCCTAGGATACAAGGAAGTGTTAAAGGATTGGAAAATAAGATATATTATAAAATAGAATATGTTGTTCTCAAAAATATACATTGTTATCTTTCATGTTTTATAATATAATTTTAAACTCAGGCATGTGTCTGGTTTTGGAAGAATGGTAAACAATTATATAGTTTGTGATGCGATTATTTTTATCTAGTGCCAATGTAATAAGGTAAGAAGTGAAACATTATACATGGGTCAGGGTCTTCAAATTTTTCCCTAGGTAACCCAAGGGAAAAATACATCAATCTTTGTTCCCACTTTATCTTTGGAACCTCTAGAGATTTCAATAAACCTCTAGGAACATGATGCTTGTCTTTCACGTTTAGAAAAAACTGAAACCTAGTGACAACCTCTACCAATGAATGTTTCATCCCCATATAACAATGACGTATCCACAAGAAATGATATATCTTTTTCACAATAGGATAAACTGCTAAATGTAATCTATGAAACACATGGAGAACTCCTTTATGCTTATTTCGTGGAACCAATACAAAAAATAGGAATATATGTTTTGAAATTTTATATTGGTTAATAACTTTTTTTTTTAAAAAAAAGGTTATTCTAATAGATATTATTATTATTTGATAATTACACAAGTATAAAAAAATATTTTTCTATATATATATATATATATCATTTTTTTATAATTTTTTAATAGAGAAAAATCCTTTATCAACAATTAAATTTGTCTCTAAATTATAAAAGCAAATAAAATTATTTTACCAATACATGAATCAATTTTTATTAATTATTTTTACCACTAAACTAATTGTGATTATAAATATAGGTTTTTAAGAATTATTTAATATAAATTTATATTTTTAAATTAGAAAAATTTATATATTTCATCTTAAATAGGGCAAGATCAATTATAAAAATATAGATAAAAATGGATGAATTATATAAATTGAAAATATTAAATCTGTCAAAAATATATATATTCTTTATAATCTTGTATTATTTGTTTTAATCCCACTCTAAAATATAAGTCATAACAAATTTGAAAAACCACATCAATTACACCCCACAAAATTGTTATTTTGAAATCCCTTAAAATAATCATACATTGGTTCATCGCCACACAATCTAGTATCCCCATTGATACACCTCTAAATATAATTCCCTTTAGTTGACTGAAACATTGTTAGTCCCCCTAAATTCACCCAACTTTTATTAATCACACTCTAGTTCACCCCTTCATTTTAGACTCATATATTTAATCATTCACCGCCCTCAGTTCATTTTCACATATTTATCTATAACTACACTTCCATTAAAAAATTACTCTATTGGTAAACAAGTATATCTCCCTCCATATTTTCATTATCATTCCATGATCCCATAGAAACCTCCTATTATACATTATTCTCAATGGTGTATGAAATCATAAGGTAATTATTATTTTTGGGCTATTCTTGGAGAAAATGTCTAAATTTTAAAATATATATGAAATTTATATTACTATATCTAAAAATCTAGGAAGTGAATATTGAGTGAATACGTAATGTTGAAAATTATTATAAAAGTGATGCCAGTATTCTATGTAGTAGATATTATTGATTGTAATAGATATATTTAATTTTAATATATTATTCTTATTGAAATGAGTATAATATTTTACCCATGAAAATAAACAATCCAAAACATGATTTGGTATTGGATGAGTGGGGGAAAGCGCTCTACTAGGATGATTAATTTATTTATTCAATTCATTCCTGAATAAAACTCTGTAAAACCCTTATTAAAGGTACATATATAATTCACAACGAACTACAATGTTTTAACGCTATATATTGCCCAAAAAATATATTGTCCACCTAGTAATTTTAACCATTTTATTGGGGTAATTTGATTGAAATGAAAATGAATATTCTCTAATAATCATAATAGAAGGGTATTCATTCATGAATCTATGAATAATGTTCTTCAATTTTTTATTGCGATAAATTTGATTTCCTCCTTTTGTGTGTTGAATTCAGAAATGTTTTTTTATTTTACTGATTGATCTGTGATTCACATTACCATATTGATTTATGGTTCCCATTTTCTATAATTTTTAAATGTGTTATTCTAATTTTATTTCCAATCTACTAATTATATATTTTATTTACGAGACACTATTATATAAAAATTGAATAACCTAAAAATTTCTATATACAAAAAATTAAAAGTTGATAAGAAATTATCTAGACATTCCAGAAAAATTTAAAGTTGTTACAGTTATTTACCATGAAAAAATATCATTCATTGGAGGTAAACTAAATTTATGGATTTTCCACAATGAGATCCTATAAATGAAATTCCATCTTTTCCTCTGTCTACACATTTTACTCCATGTTTGTCTTCCCCAGATTGAAGACACGTATTAAAATATTTTTCTAGTTATTAATCAAAGTGATTATTTCTTTAGTTGAACCAAATAAGAATTGTGTTTTAATCATTTTATGTTACTCAAACATTGATATTTTGATTTGGAAGGATTCATGTAGATTTTTAATTGAATTGTTGAGGAGATCTTGGGTGTTTTCATATTCAACATCCTTCTTTAATACTATCTTCATAATGATTATAGTTTGTTCCACTATTAATGTTCCAAGTGCCTCATCATATGGAAAATATTACAACTTCAAATACATGTTTGGACCTTTTCTATATAAATATATAATAAAAGGAATCAGTATGGTTGATTTATCCTTCTATCTATGTGGCCTTCGCACATACTAAATATTTCCATATTAATCTATGAAGGTCTTCTATATTGGATTTGAGAATGATATAAGGTATTATTATATAAATTAAACATAAATAGTATAAGAGAATCGTGTTCCTGAAGAAGAATCGATATCCACAACTTCATTATCTTACATGCCTCATGAAGAATGATGCTCTTCCTATCATTTTTCCTAATAAATTTCTCTTTCATAAAGAAATGGACTGGCAACACCCATGACAGAAAAATGATTATGAGAATATACTCATTAATATGATTAATTAAATATACATTGAACATTCCTAATGGATTTTTATGGTTTATATTACCTATGACCATTACTGGTTACTCTATCCATGAAAATGTTAATGAGGGAGGGGAAAAACATGAACTCTCCTGGGACCTGATTATAGAAGTGTCATGTGATTGTATTTGAGTCCACATGTGCCCCTTTATTATCCTCTAGATTTTCTTGAATCTATCATAAAAACCTCATGACATAAAAATCCAACTTGAAATGATCGAAAAAATCCAATATCCCTAGATCATGAACGAGATTTCTCAATGTTTTTTGGATGGACAACAGAATTTCCTTCCTACTGGTACCCATCCATTCCTCCCCATGGGTATTTCATATTGTTATAACATTATTGTTGTCTGAAGAAACCTTTCTCGTGCACTTATTTGGATGCTAGTCTTTTAGGGATTCCGGTAGAAGGATCTCTTGAGAAATTCTATATTCCCCTTGCCAACAACTGGGAGGGGCATTATGAAATCATTTATAAGAGGAATATAATGAAACCCATGATTCATAAAAAACAAGATGCTTTCCCCCCACTTTCCTTGGATCTTGATGATGATAAAATGCTTCAGATTATTTGAGACATCAACTATGATAAAATCCTTGGAGATATCGAATGGAGTCAAATAGATGTGTAATGATCCTAGTAGAGACACTTGAGCACCATATTTCTAATTATGAAAAGGATTGAATGATTTTTAAGGGGTTGGGGGAGAATGATAGGGAAAATCCATATCATAGTTATGGGTGAATCTTACTTTAAATTTAAGGTCATAAGATAAACAAAAATGGAAAAAACAAGAACCTGAAATAATGAACAAAGTGTTGTCCCACGTAGAGACTAGTATAAAGTAGTAATTATTATTTTTTATAAATAATTTTTAATTGTTATTATATGTATAGTATTAATCATATACATTGTATGGAAGTGGATTTATATATTTAGGTGTTCCCTCGATCTTGGGAATGTAATGATAATTATTTTATTTCACAGATTCATTATATTTTTATTGTTGATTTTTTTTCTAATTTATTGATAAATTTCACAATGATTCTGGTTAATTAAAATTCTTATAGTCAATGAATGGGATATTACAGTTGTTTAGGTTGTGTAGAATTCAATTTGATGACCCTTAAAAATTTATTGAGGAAAATGAGGTAAGTGAGGAGTTCCATGTTACTAACTTTTGTTTCATCAATAATAAGGGTTTATTATTCTTTTTTTTATTTTATTGTATTTTTATTTGTCTTCGCCTTATAATTAATATTTTCATGGTGATAAAATATAATAGATATTATGTTGTCTATTATAAGATTGTTTGTATTAATTCTAGTGTTATAGTCATGTTTAATTCTATAATTTAACAAATTATGCATTCTTCTTTCTTATCATATTATTTCTGAAAAATTCATTCAAAATATGAATAGTACTAGAAATTTATATAGAAAATGGAATTGAAGTTATTTATATTTCTTCATGTAATTTGATGATAATATAATGAATCATTTTTAATTGGTCATCTATGTGAGAAGTAGTACATGTGAAAATGGAAGCTGTTGACATATTTTATGTGAGAAACACTTATATAGCTCGGAAGTGAACAGTGGGCAGTTAGTTTCATAGTAACATTATATACTAAGAGTAAATTTATGTGTTATCGTATGTTAAGAGGAATGGTGGTAAATAATTTTCCCCAAGTAATTTGTATCATCTTTTTCTTTTAAATCAAATCATGCATCAATTCAATATTGTTGGACCATTATGATGATTATAAATATTATTTTATTAGAAAAGTTCACTGTGATGATTATATACTTCTGCTTATGAATTAGTAAACATGATGTCCTATTTAGAATTTTTAAATTTTATCATTTTTTTATTTTCATAGCATGTAATGATATAGGAAAACTTCGGAGATGTAGACTTTTTATGCTCATGAACATAAATTACACTTATTATAGATGACATTATACTTTAGATGACACAATGAATAAAATATTGGGAGTAATATATTTTGATAAATGAAATGGGATTTGATTTCAAATAAAATATCATAAATTCAAAATTTATTATAAATATAATATGAATGGTAAGTGAAAGTCTTAACTAGGTGCATCACATTGTAGGGGGAAACTGGTGGAGAATGTGGCATAATTCATTGAGATTGATTTAAATGTTATTAGTATCTTTGTGGTTGTTAGATCGATATTTAATTGACTGTTGATTTCAATTAATTTTCTTCATTATTTAACATAAAAATGAATATTAAGGTATTTTCATTTACATAATTAAATTATTGTATTGTAAGGAATCAACTGTTTAGTTATCTTTTTTTCAGACATAGGAAAATAGTTTTGGAGGGAAGACTACCTATTATAGAGAATGGTATAACTCCCATGCGGTGGAGTGTGGGAACATAAAATATAATGGTCGTCGTTTTCTAATCCTTGTTCAAGTAGACATATCAAAAGGTGCTATAGGGATGCATACAATATTTTCTTATTCGACTCTTCAATGATTGGGAATGCCCCAACAAGAGCATGATGAAGAAGTGGTTCTATAGTTGGCTTATGTCGTAGGTAAGATTTCTTTAAACTATATACACTATTTATGAGGATTTTTAGGATTTATCCCTTTTAATATAATTTATCAAAATATTAGTGTCATTATAAAATATTATTTCAAAATATATATCTTTATTGATATTCAAAACAAGAAATTGGGCTGTATTAAGCCATAAAAAATAATTTTTTTTTGTTTTTTTTTGTTTTAAAATACAACCCAATTATTGTATAACACCATTCTATCATGTAAATTATTGAACATAATATATCTTTTTTAACTAATTATCACATTGTTTGTGTGGAAATGGTACATCACTACTATTTAATTAAATTAATCAGACTAATAATGATATGAATATTTATTATTTATAGTTTTTTTGAGGTTTTATTTCAATAATATTTTCATAACTCATGCATGGAATTATTGGGGCAGTATTTCTAATTCCTGAGTTATGAGAATTTATTTGAATACCTATTTATCCACAATATGTTTTTTTAATTTTTTAATTTTTCTTAAACTATGCTATTGGTGCACCCATATACTTACAAGAATGTCCAATAATTCTTATTCTTCAACATCCATCAAGACCCTTAATTTCTAGTTACCAGTTGATCACAATGAGTCTCATCTATCGTTTGAGATTGGATATATTGTCTCTTACAAAAATTTATGATGTATAAACATTTTGTAAGAATATAAATTATATAACTGATATAATTATATTTTGTTTGATGTTAAAGAAAATAGTTATTTTGTATTTAATTTTTGTAAAATCGTTAATTATAATTTTGGAACCAATTATGTATTTATCTGTTACTAAAATCCTTCTTCATCTAAATTTGGGTATAAATTGCTTCCAGCTACTAATGTGACCATATAATGATTATCACCAGTGTTAACCACAATAGTGACATATGATGTGTGAAAGAAAAACATTTGAGATGATGTTGCGTGAAATGGATTGTAGATGAATCTTTTTGGAGTTTCATGCAATGTCTCTTAGAGTTTTTACCTACTTGAACATATTTAAAATTTCCTATTCTAGGATAAAAAATTGTTTCTAAATTATATTAGAATAATGATTTTCTAAATAGCATATCAGTTTTTTTGTGTTTCACATTGTCAATATTTATAAGAATAATATATTACATATAACAAAAATAGTTGTCAAAAATAGATTGATATTTATAATATAAATATTTTTCATCTTGAAACAATATCTTATTTAAAATAGAATTTACAATCATATGATTTTTTTGAATTTATTATTATAACAGATAAAATATTATGAATAATATTAATGATGGAATGAAAAATATTAATGATAATATTATAAATTGACTAGTTTATCATGTTAATTAGTTGTTAAATTTTTTATCCAACATATATTTTATCTATTTTTAATAATATAATCACAACTGAACAATTTTATTTATCACTTTAAGATTTAGTGATCATGTTTTTACCAAAAACCTAAAGACATGAACATAATTGATTGAAATATTTTTTAACAAATGAAAATATAAATTTACAAAATGATATTATTTTGTTTAAAAATGATAGATATTTTTTAGTGAACAATAAAATTCTCCTAATACAACACAAGATTCCATCTATCCTCAATCCATCCATTTAGAGCATCAACATGGCTTAAATGACGATGCATCACCTCCAACATTGAGTCTCCCCATAGAGACTCCTCAAACTAATTTTTAAAGGAAAAATCCATCATGGTATATTAAATAAAACCACAAACTCTTCTCCCCCCCACATCAAGATGTATCACTATAATGTCATCCATCCCTTTCAAAATATTGGTAGACTTCGAAACCTCATCTGCTCGAGACATTTAACTCATCGCATGGGCAAAAAATTTCAAATTTCCTAATTTGTATGATATTTAGAAATCATAATCTAGTATAAAATCCATCTTAAAAAGGAGAAATAGATTCAAATATTGACGTGAAATGACCGAATATATGATCATGGGGTTATAGAAAAACCAAAGACTTTGTTGATCAGGTAATGACACAAAAAATTTAGTGTGGAAAATTCTACTTCCAATTCATACATTTTAGTGGAATAGTTATGTTCATGGAGATATACTTATCTTAACTATTAATAAATTATCACACAAGTCCACCTCAACATAGAGCACAAACATAGATAGGGCTCATCACAAAAAACTGTGAACAACCCACCCTACTCAAGAAACCGAGGAACTGACCAAATTTTATTCCACGTAAACAAAAGGTTTCATAACACTAATAATTCTAATAGAAATATGGGTACATAATATCAATATCCATTAGTGGGGTTGAAACATGATAGAAATCGAATAAAATCCTTCAATAATAGCCTTTGATAGTAAGGAAACTATCAACTGATACCATGTTCTTGGGTGATAATAAGGGAAAAAAGCCACGACCTTTGATGGATCCAGGACCACACCCTACCAAGACACCACATGTTTATAGAAATACATGTTTGACACCAAGAACATACAGATGGATATCTTTATATTGATATGGAAGTGTCATAGAACCTACAACTAGCACTATGATACCTAGTATTCCACTCCTATGATGTAGATTAGACCAAGATATCATCTATGAATACAATGAAAAAATAGTCTAAGAGCTCATGTAATATGATTTTAATGATCCCCATGAATATTTATGGTTCATTCATGAACCTTAAAAAAGTAAAATAAAATCAAAGTTATAATACATTCCCCTGGTAGTATTCTTTCGGATATCCTCATCTTTAACTCATCTGTTGAAATATAGACCATAGTTTGATCATCAAAATGAAACTAGATTCCTTCATCTTATAGAAAATATTTTAAATCTGCCAATGGGGGTAAAGATTCTTAAAAGTTTCCCGATTCAACCTCAAATAGTCCATGGAAAACATTAGACCACTATCCACCATCATCAATAAAACATTGTAACAACCCATGGAGACATAATAGAATAGATAAAACCCATATGTTTTAGATTATAAACCTTTATCCCCAATTCAAGTATCTCTTTAGGATCTATTCAATTGGGTGATATCAAAATAAAATATGCACATGGCTAGAGATATATCCCAATGTCTATATCACATTGGGAAGAGGGGTCACAACCTCATAAAAGATAAACTCGATGAACTCATTGACAACCTTTGGAGTATCCCCTACCCGATCTTCCACTAATAAATCTTCTAAAGGAGAAAAAAGAGTACCCATATTCCTCCAACTCATCCAGTTACCTCTCTTGCAAATGAACCCTGCTCATTGGCCCTCCATATCAGAAAACAATAGTCTCTTCTAGAAATAGTCGATGAAACAACATATGTAATACATGAAATTTTTTCAAATGATGTCATCATATGGTTTTATCTACAATAAGATGAGTTATACCACTCAATGGTTTTTTCCCACCACCATTATTCATTCCCAACACACATAAAAAAGAATCCTAGCCTCTAACTGGAGTATATAACACCGGGGGTATTGAAAGACTCCCCGAATACATTCGCCTGGAATAGTTCAATGTCAAAGAAAAATAAGAGTGATATGATCCTAAATCAAATAAATCACAAAGAAAATTATATAAAATACCAATATTTCCTTGAAAAACTCATGGCTATGCTAAAATTTCCACATTTAACGCATTTATTTGAGAAGTTATAGTTTATATACCCATATATTGATATTATCCAATACCTTTCTATATAGTAGTTCATTTCTAACTAGTTACATAAAGAGCCTACCCTATTCTACCACCACCTACCATCATATGCTGAACAAACACTGTTAGTCTTTGCTGTAGAGAAGGCCATTGAGAAAAATGTTTCTTCTACAGAAGAGGTTCCTCATCACTCAATTGATACATTCCTTTTTAGGAATTAATAAACTCATCCTATTGTTTAACATGTCCCCAATATACATAGAATCAAAAGTAAATTCCTATATATTTTTATGAAATGCTACCTAACATAGAAGGGTGGGAAAATATATGAGATGGTCGTATCAATTTTTTTCAAAACCCTGGTTACCTTAAAGCTAGTTACCATGACCCCAAAACAATACTCCTTAATATTCACTAATATCTATCATATTGAGTATAAAATCCCAAATAAATAATCAAATTAATGACCTGTACAATCTTATGAACCTCCACGTATGTAGAAGGTGTCAGTGGTGTGACTGCATACCATATTATTAGGAATAAGGCCTCATTTATACTCCACGTACTAGACTCATCATATGAAAAACATATTGAATATTTTAAATATGTCCATAAACTATATATTAAGGTATTGAAGACTCAATAACCCTTGATAAGGTAAAATTAACTCCAGTCTCTTTACTACCTTTTTCATTAATTAAGGGAATTAAAAAATAACTCTCTCTAACTGACTAGACAAAATAATTCTTCCTCCTTTTAGTTACCATGAAACAACATCCACCCCTGACTTGCAACTCACCACAATATAGTAACTACTAAAAACTCCCATAACACAGCCTGAACTCAAATCTAACTGAAAATGATCGCAATATCCTACAACCATTACTTGACCTGCACATCTAAGTGGTTCCCCTCATAATTTCCAAAACTATGTTCTTGGAAGGAATGTGAATCCCTTAACTAAAAATTATCATCATCTAACTTATTGAATCATAGATGATCAACCAAATCAACTTATTGAATCTCGAAAGTATGAGTTACCCACATACAATTAATAACATTTCTTCCAAGAAATAAAGGAGAACACCTTAAGACCGATAACTTGGAATTTTATCAAGATCTATTTAAACAAGTCATTATAATTTCACAAAATCACCCATATAAGAAAATAAAAAATGTGAATTATCATATATGTAACTATATTAAGTCTCAACCCTACTAATCGGTCCACCTGAAACTTATCATTCAACAAGAACATAGTCTATTCACCAAGTCACATGGCCCCCTGAATGTCCATTTCATATTCACTATCCATAGACCATGAAACATACCAATATAATCTGGCACATTTTCACCAACATCCAATGAAAACATTGTTGTTATTAACTCCAAAAAAAATATCTCGGAATTAAAACCTTTGATAACACTGTATAATGATTTCCTTTCTCCAAAGAAACCCTTCTTAGGAAAGAAATGAGGGAAGAGAGATGATCACCCTCGAGTATAGCCTTCAGTAAGCTTCATGTTGTAAAAATCACTAAAGGTATAAAAATATAACATATTAGTGGAATTATAGTCTAAAATAAAAATGGGTCAAGAGATAGGATGAACGACCACCATGAAAATGTGATATATAATAAAAAAGTAAACCCAAAACCATCCCATAATTTATGTACAATGTTAATAGATACAAATAATATTATCTATGTTAAATAACAAAACGAAATTCATATGATAAAAAATAAATATAAACTCTATAGAAAGCTATTAATGTCTATCCTGGCCCACAACATCCTCCTAGAAACCTAAAAAATAAGTTGTATACAGTGGGTTATCCAACAATTATAGTTAATAAGATCATATACAAGGTCTCAAGAGAAAATTTTAAATGGGAATGATTGTGATATAGTGAACAAATAGATGATAAAAAATTCACATAAACCAGTCAACTAACCAAAAAAACCATCACCATGGATTAGTCACTGTGTCACTCATCCAATATTGTAGCATAGTAATGAAAATCATGACAAATAATGGTTCCAAAAAACCGTCTCCCCACTGATTTGATGCTCTCATACACCAATGTTGAATGTTCTATATCCCCTCCCTTATATATAGATCATGTCACAACCAGACACATATATTGTTTATTAGGACACATTCCTACCTTCCCAACCAATTAATGGTATAGAATTTAGTTTTAGCATCACTCACCATCACATAAATTATCTCTCAAAGACACCAGGGATATCACATCACATATCTCTAGAAAATCCTAGAATTATGGAATCATGAATGTAGAGAACATCAACCTAATTCACTCATACAACCACACATGACATCACCACATTTCACATCACATCCTTCTTGAGACCCATTGGATATCCCTCCACATACCTACCATATCATAGAGTATAATTCATGAAGATACCAGGGCTAAAACTACTAATAATGATAGAATGCGAAAGAGGGGGTGTCCAGCTATCCTTATCAATAACGACATGGATGTTAGGATGACACCTAAAACCCAGAACCATGAATCATTAGTAATTTTATCAAACTCGTGTAGGGAACATATATAAGAAATATTGAAATACATGATATATAGATAAGAAATTGTAACCAACCTATGGGTCCACTATAACTACACCAACAAACACTAACACACAACCACTACACAATACACAACATGTTTTAATTTCTACGACAATTATATGAATCATGCCACACAACCACCCAAAAAATCCACACATTTCTACTTCCATTTTCATATTTCATGACATACAAGATTTTCAAATTTTCCTAAAACCCCATTACAATGTCATTTGTGTCATATTTACTTAACCATATATTTTTTCCAATTTTTTTATAAAATTTCACACCCAATGATTGTTGAACCATTATTATTAATTTATCAAACCATTACACAATTAATTTCATTAAACATCAAAATTATACCATTTCTAACCTGAAATCTAAAACTTCCAAAAAAAACAGCTCACCCACCTCACAAAATCATCATCACAACACCAGGAATCCACTATCATCACCATGCCATATCAAACATACCACCTCAATTGAATAACCACACATCAAAACCGATTTACAACCAAATACACTGTGAACGAAAACCATTGATAACCACAACCACTATTCCACATAGTGAAAAACTTCCCACATCCCATCTATAATGGCCAACCACTTATTAACAATGCCATGCATCACACAATTCAGTTTGTGACTACCACCACTTCGAAATTTCCCAATCCGTGTATGGAAACACAGAAATGATAAGAGCACACAACAACATGACATCATAACATCCAAAATTTATCTAGGGTATTTTGATTCATTACTTTTTGTTTAGAATGGGTATTATCACACAAAACATATATTCATGAGAAAACATTTTATTATCAATATATAGGTTCATTATCCATTTATTTATGATGAAATCACACAAAAACAAAATCATGGTCACACATACATAAAATACAACAAACCAAATGATTCCCACAACCATGATTTTTAGTATTGGAAGTAAGATTTCATAATATCAATATAAGAAAAAAAATAGTAAATCAAGTGATATTTCCCGATCCCACCTATTTTAGTTATAATAAATAATTATATGTACTATTTTGAATCCTACAATTTACCTAATTGGAAAAAATATCATTAAATACCTAAACATAGAAAATTTAAAGGGATAGAAAAAGGACCCCTTCTATAAAGAAGAATTCCGATCTCACAATGCAGTATATAGTGAAAGAGAAAAGTACTGAAAAAATACCCTCATTAGTAAACCATTTTTTATTCATTGTTTCATTAACAAATCAAAAAAATAGGAAAAAAATATCTGAATCTAAAACCAATAACTTCATAGTGAACCCTAGAATAATAAAAGAATGATAAAACAGTGTAAAGTGGAATAATCACTAGAGGTAACAAAAATAAACCACTATAACCCACAGATCAATGAACGGTATTTGGTGTTGGATGGTCTCCAAAAATTATCTAGATCACCAAAAAATGAGATAATCGATGAAAAAATGAGAATCTTTTCATCCTAACATACATCATAAAAAATTTATATGTCTCCTTATTTCCAGTGTGAATTATATATTCACATTTATAATTCCATAGGGACCATGAAATATAGTCTGTGAACAACATACATTTAATGAATTACTCATAACTCTAGTTTCTTCCAGAAAAAATATTTCCTCCATAGTATTAATCTCTTATCATGAAATCATATTTCACAACTTGAATCCACTTCACTATTAAAAAATCACCTAATACTAAGTTATGAATTCATCAAAATCACTTTCTATGAAACACAAACTCACATTGTGAATCCCAATTTCAAGATGTGAATTATTGGATGTTGTTATGTTATCGCCCCAAAATCCATAGAACCCCATAAATTAAGAGAATTGCATCCCAAATAATCTAATTAAGTGTATTTGGTTGAACAAACTTGAATTAATGGTAGTAAATATAGGTCATTTCAGAGTAAATGGAATTGGATTACAATTTATTCATATTCAAAATTTATATTTAGGTGAGAAAGATGTTGTGGTGGCAGATGTCATTGACTAAAAATATAATTACATAAAACAACCTATCATGGAAGTGGGATTGTAATATTTGAAGAATATATAATAAATAATCATAATCTACATCAATGGACAATAAATTAGATAAAATAATCTTTTTATAAGTCTTATAAAAGACATTTTGTAAATAAGAAATGTCATTGATCATGTGAAATAAGATAAATATATATATATATATTATAAAACTAGGTGAAATTTTATTAATTTTATAAATGATAAAAAAATGTTGTTAATATTTAATATTAAATGATATACTTGGTGAAAATATTTGGTTAGATAGAAGAAAAACATAAAAATAAACTTTAAGAAATTTTTTTATATTATTATAAAAATTTTGAATGTTACATTAAAAAGTGATTGTTTATAAGGTGTAGTGTAAAACTTGAAAACAATTACCTTTTCAAAATAAAATCCTATATTAGATCATTTTAAAGTTAAATAGGTTTCAAAAAAAATTATTATAGGATAAAAATGTTTATTTTTAATGTATGTAATACTTTTTTTAAAAAATATATTTAAATATATTTATTAGAAATAAAACATTTTAAAATTTAATAATGTATAAAATTTTTGATAGTTTAAATATAATTATGGGAATAATAAAATATAATTCGTAATTTTTTTATAAAAATGTAGGGGAACATTTTTAGGATTGAAAGAATGGACATGTGTGAAATAAGTTATTTTTTAAAATTAGAGTTATTCATAAAAACATTACAATTTTATTTCAGATTTTTTTAAAGTAGTTGTAATTGATGATGTGAAGTGTTTTCATCATATAAAAAATAAATTAATATATAAGATTAGTTATTGGTAGTATTAGGAAAAATTTAATGTTATATTCTAGTAAGATACATTGTGACCTAATGAATCTGAAATCGTGTTGAAAAAACTAACTCATAACCGGTAACATAAGAATCAATAGATATTTAGGGGAAGATCATGAAATGTAATTTCAAATATGATTAACATTAATATATTTTGATTTTTTTAAATTAATTGAATAATAAATACAACATATAAAATAAAATGTGGTTCATAATATCAAACATGTCCAATGGAGTTCAAAAATAGGCAATGAAACCCTTACCTTGATTCCACTCTTACATGAATGCACTATAAGCTCTACTATATCAAACATAAATATATTAATCACCTATTTAAAGATAATTTTCATATGAGTAAAATTTTATTAACATCATTTATAATTATTATCTTCCCAAATATTAATTATTTTATTATTTATTTTCAATACAGGGTTGGAGTAATCTTGATCATTTGGAAGTAGTTTCACAACAACAATGTAGTTTTTCATTATTAAACTAAAGTTTATCAATCCAAAATAATAAAATTTAATAAAATTTTACGTTTATAATTATTTTTAATGTATAAATTTAATTATATGGTAGTTTAGGTTGTGACCTATAAAGAAGAAATCGACTTTGTGCATGTTTTAGTGTTTTTACCAAATGAAAATTGGTATCTTAAATAGTGACATTAAAGTTAATAAAAAAACCCCATATAAGAATTAAAATAAATTTTTAATTATTTCTATAATATATTACCAAAAAGAAAATTTACATTTTCACCCATTATATATATTTATATCATTTTTTATATAAGTGTTTTAATCGACCCAAATAAGATCAAATAAATCTTAAAAGAAGATTATGTACTGATTTATTGTGATATTAAAATTACATAATTATATAATTCATATTTAGAGTATTTTAATGGCTTATAATATCATTTTAAGTAATTTATATAATAATATAACTTATACATAATTATTTCATAAAATGGAGAACTCATTTTTTCTCTTATAATACTTTTTTCTACGATTGAATTTTCTACTTTTTCTTATTAAACATAGTTTTAGTAGGTTCAGTGAATTATTAATTAAATTAGATTAATAATTTTATTATAATATAATATATACATTAAAACCATTTTCATTAATAGTCATTTTAGTTGGTGAAAAATATAAAAACCGAAATTGACAGTTTCATGGATGCGTTTACCAACACATACACATTTATCATGATTTTGTTTTCGATTATAAGAAACCATTTATATAAGGACCTGACCTTAAAACATACATAATCTTGAATTAGGTTAATAATTCACATTGAGGATCTTTTAGGTTTAGAGTTTTAGAGAATTAGGTCATAACTATTACATTTGTTTTCAAAAAAATACAAAGTAGACACTTCTACTATGTTTCCATTTTTTCACAAAATAAGAACTCCTAAGAAACCAGTCATGTCTAGTTCCATGTTTAAGACAACATGAATTTTCAGTGACCCCATCCTTGACCCTATTCCACATTATGTCCTGTAATAAACATTTCAAAAAATTGGGATAAGCATAAAAATCACATTACGGGATACACAAAGAATGAAAACTTTTAGTTTTTCAAAAAAACAAGTAAACCATGTATACCTTAACATAATTAATAATTTTCACCATTTTGAAATAGTAAATACTCTTCACTGAATAAAAGATCACTACTTACCCTTTTGTAACCAAAATATTACCATATAACCCATATAAAAAACACATAACTAATAAAGGTATATTTGGACATAAACATACATAAATATAATAACCATACAGTCTACTTCCACACATATCTCTAAATGGAATAGCCATATGGCCGACTTCGATACCCATTGTATTAGAGGTTGTAAAGTAACAACCCGTCCGGGTTTATCATAGCACCACCCGTCATTGGGTTTATCACGTAACCACCCGTAAAGTGTCCAAGTACCATCATAACACATAAAATATTTCAAATATAAACATTTCACTATTAAAATTTCATTTTCAATCACAAGTAGTAATTTCAAGATACTTAAGTAATCAATCCATTTTAATAAACCATTTAAAAAGGGATTTTTGAATCAAAGTGTCCCATACCACATTGAAGATTTTAATGGAATTATAATTTTAAAAAATTAAGGTAGATATAAATAAATACTCAATAACATTTTAATAAAATGGACATTAATGATAAATATTTATAATAATAAATCTTTAAAACATTTAAAACGATATTTTAGTTAAAGAGTTTTTAACAAAATGAGAGACTCTTTAATAAAACAAATTGAGGAATAACTTTCAATCATAACTTTATAATATCATGAGAATAATAGGATTCATGATATAATAACACAAATGTCATTATATACACCATATAAGAGTGAATTGGTGTATAACAACAATGAAGTCTCAATAGAAATGAAAATTGAGATAAAATCCCTTATAAAGAAGATATCTTTAAATTAAGGATAAATCAATTACATAATTATGTGTGAAAAATATAAATACACCAAATATTAGTGGATATTAATTGTAAAACAATCGGTGGTCATTTACACATTTTCATAGGACGACATATTCAAGAAGTACAAGTTTAACCCAAAGAATTGAAATTGGGTTAAGAAGTTCCCTTGCAAAACTTCGACAGCCTAACCTCGACACATTAAAATTAAGAAAATGAGTTGATGAGATAAAAATGGGTATCTAATCACATGGACATGAAATTTACATCAATAAGGATATATAATAACATATCCCAACATAATAAGATGTAAATTAAAAGACATAAAAAGAAGTCTTTTAAAAAGAAGAGGGTGAATGGTTCCCATACCGATTTGGTAACTTAAAAAACATACGCCACATGAAAGAAGAATAATACAATGAATATGTAAATACTCATAAATGAATTTATATTACACAAATAGTACAATAATTGGCAGTACATACACCACACAAATTTAAATGTAGCAAATATAGCATGAATCTCAGGGGAATTAAAAGTGAGATGAAACCCTTTACCACATTGTCATCAACTGATTCAGATATCCAAAAGTTAATAACCACCAATTTAATCACAAAATACCATGAATACAATGAGAATCATGATAGTATATATCAACTGGTAGTACACAATACACCACATGCAATGAATAAGTGGCGAACAATGGAAATGTCACAGAATTAAATGTGGGAGAAGAAACCCCTTACCTCGTGTCCGACATGCTCATTTGTTCGTTATTCTTCATGAATAATATACTAAATATAATTTTTACATGATTAATATCCTTTTTAAAGTTTATTATTCCTCTTTTATATCACTTATTACCATGTTATAAACATCATGAAATCATTTAAGTTAATAAGGGTCGTTTAGTCGATATTTGGTACTTGAGTAAAAAATGAACACCTTATAATTACAAGTTATCAATGTGGTCAATAGTCCATTATATCCAGAATTATATTAATGACTTAGATATCATATAAATCCTATATATATTGTATATATATATATATGTATTTATAACAGTATATAACATTTTGGAGATAGGAAATGAGATGCACCGTTCATGGAGACGGTATGTCGTACGTACGCATGAACGCTACATTCATTTATATTTCGTATTTTAATGTTATTAAAACATAATAATACATAAATATTTTATAATTAAAGTATAATATCATATATAATATCATTAACTATATCCTTTATACACACCACATATGGCATTAACAAGTCATATCACTTTAAGGGGGCGGTAATCCGCACTTCCTCAAATGAAATTATCGCCTTTACCCATTATGGATACCATAAATATAGGATATAAATGTAAAATACAGAATTATACAGAAAATATAAACATAATATATATCATATATAAATACAGTTCCATCTCAATGGACACCATGAGAGGTGGTAGGAGATAATCGAACAATCATCATTTCATGAGGCTTTTGTTTTCCATCCATAGAAACACTATGTTCCTCACCCATTATATGGAGGTGTGAGTAAGTGTAGTTAAAATAATTATCATAAAATTATCCTATTATACTGAGGATAATGTTTTAGTTATAAAATAATGGAATAAAAAGAGTTTAGGGGTTGGAGAAGTAAAATAAAAGAAAAGAAGTTAAGAGGAACTGTTACCTTTAATTTGGGTAACTTCCATTAGTTTGAACCCCAAAGGACTTCTTGAAGTGTCTTCTGCCTAATTTAAGGATTCTACGAGGAGGAGAGGTATTTAGGGAGCTTAACTAAGTAGAGTCTGGATGAGACAAAAGAATTGCGAGGTGTGACGAATTGGTTAGAAGTGGTGTCCTTTTCTAAGGGTGAGGAGGGGCTCTTTAGGGAAGTGTGAAAATATTATTTTATTATATAATGATATTTGGTTTATAAATGTCCAAAACTAATTAAAGTCGAATATCAGATGACTCATGGTCAAAATAAAATCATCCAATAAGAATTTTATTGGATTTGGATTTATTTTAATATTTATAATATTATTTTTTTAAATAATTTATTAATGAGGTATATACTGCATCATTATTGTGTTATAAATAAAATTAATTTATTTGTTGTCTAAAAATTAAATAACAAATACCATGATTTAGGAAATATTTTTATATTTCCAATGAATATTTATAGTTGAAAATATAACTTACATAACCCCATGTAAAAATTAATTTACCAAAAGATATTTGTTTCTGTCATTTTTACCTTTACATTAAATTAATTAATCTACAGTGTCATTATCACTCTTAAGTGGCCACATGAGGTCCCAAAATCGACCCAAATATTCCAATGGTCATCCATTACTTATACAATAAGGTTAGGACAAGTGTTAAGGTAATTTTATATTATTATGATATTCTTTTTACCTTGAATTCATCTTTTTAACTTTAACCGTGTTAAATAAATGTTAAAAGTTACTATTCACTAAAAATTATTTTCATCTTATTGAACCAAATTTTACTTACTAATAACAACAATGTATTTCAGAGTTTTAAAATTAATTTCACAGAAGCATTAAAATTTCATTTAAATGAAAACGTCTGTTTTATTAACTATTACTAAGTGGTTTCACTATTCATCAATAATTGATGTTTTCCTGAAAAATAAAAAAAATTAACCAAACATATATTTGATATTACAAATTCAAAAAATTTGTCTATTTTACCGATTAAAAACATATAAATGTCATTAATTAATTTAAAATTAATTCTCATTGTCAAAACAAATAGCGTGTCTTTAAGAAACAATAACTATCAAAAGATTGTCACTTGTTTATGTCCAATTTCCAAGTGAAATTAATTTTAATGACCACCATTGTATTAAATGGTAATAATATAATCTAATTAAACATTAAAACCAATTAAAAAGGTAATATAACCAAATAAATAAATTATATTCAAAGGTAGTTTAGAATTAAAATACAGTATTATCACTATTCATCAAAAAAGTGAATTTTATCAGAAAAATACCAAAATTTTACCCAAATGAAATTTTTATGTCTCGAATCTAAAGAAAAATTTTATTTTTTCAAATAGAACATATAAAAATGGCCAAAAATATATTTAATGAGGGTTCCCTATCAAAAGGTGGTAAATCGACCTTTCACTGAATATTAGAGTATTCATGCTTAAAATTAGATTCATTCACATATTAATCCCCTAAATTTTATTGAAAAAATGTAAAAAAACATAACAAACATATATAATCATATTTTATTTAATTATATTCATTCCCACAAATAAAACGACTAAGCATTAACTACCATTTATAATAATAATATTATATTATTAGTGTGGAATGTAAGATTTCAAAGAAACATGTTGTTGTGTATCGGGTAAGCCATTGAACATAGCGTCCCCTTTAATTTACACTTAATATATAATTCAGAAATATTAATAAATATGAAAAGTGACTTATTCCTTATTTATCTGGTATGATACATCCTTCCCAACTTTTGGGAATTGCATCCTACAATTTTAAAATTGGGCCCAAAAACATAATTGAATGCCTCACATCAGAACAAGAGTGTATAAAACAATCACTTTAAAAAAAAGGAACATAAGTAAAAAGGTATCCCAAGATAACCCATACTAGGATTCCATGTAGGAAAACATTGATATGGAAGAGAGAATAAATGGCCATGTTCGGATGGAGAGTGACAGGAAACCTGATTAGGATAATGTTAAACACCAAAAAATCACAAACTTATGATATGTTAAATAGTCTTTGATGTCCCAGTAGGAAACGTAAACCAACAATGTTTTTATTTTACATTCCTTTTCATAATATGGAGGAATTAATTTACTACAAATAATGAGAACATAAGGAAATATACTTACCTTCATGTAGAGTTTCATCCTTTTATATGTTTATACCAAAAACTAATCTTTTCTTCAAACAAAGAGCATTCAAAAATACTTGGTCACAACAAAATCACTAGAATCATCTTCTTGAGAATCACATAATATTAAAAATAAGAACTATATATTTCCCTAGTTTTTAGACATCAATTAAAACCAAAACGGTAAGTACGAGATCATATAATCCCCCAAAAGTATAATCCTTTATAAAAAGGAATACTACTATTAATCTCAAAAATTCAACAAAAAGTACCCCAAGTTCAAGAAAGACCATTCATTACACAATTGTGATTAAAATTCATCAAAATAATTAAAACTAATATTGAATCCCAAAACTCATAAGGATTTAAATCAGATATTCTTCCATATTAAATATTAATATTTATCCCCAAAAACATCGACTACTCTTAATGTCTCATACTGAAGTGTAATTAACCTAATCACATATTCCCAAAGATAGGTTAATCATTTCCATAAATAACCCAAATCACCTTATGTCCACAATAAAAACATATATTCTTCCAAAATAATATTTCAACCATTTCTCCAAAATTTAAATCCCAAGGTATTTTATTTTCCTTAAGCATATAGTGTTCCCAAAAGATAGAATGTCTTCCAAAATAAGCTTTATCACTAAATCACCAAATCATTTTACTATACTAAGAATTTCAATTTGATAAAACATATAATACCAAATAAACATATTCTTGATCAATAAAATAATTTAAAAAAAGAATTAGTCATACTAACTAGGGATTTCACGTAGTCTAGTGGTAGGCGATAAATCCCACTCACACTTTGGTTGTGGGTTTGATTCCAATGGCTTTGTGACACATGACGGGTTGTTACATGGTCTGCGTGTTGTCCTTTTTCAAAAACTATATAATTTCATAACATCCAAAAAAGAGACAAATTCTTCAGAAATAACCATAACAAAATTTAACCTCAAAGGTTATCTAATACTTTTCATTTTGCTCCCCAAAATGTAATAACCATTTATCACTTCTAAAATAACTATGACTCTTTCTATTATGATAACCATTATGGTTATGTCACTTATGCTTAAATTACACCCTAACCTCTAAATTTATTTAAACTGACCTCTAATACCATCTATAAGGATCCGGACGTAAAACATACATAATCTTGAATTAGGTTAACAATTCAGATTGAGGATCTTTTCATGTTTAGATTTTTAGATAATTAAGTCATAACTATTACATTTCTTTTCAAAAAAAAATACAATTTATACACTTCTACTTAGTTTCCATTTTTTCACAAAACAAGAACTCTTGGAAAAAAAGAGTCATGTATAGTTCCATGTTTAAGACAACATGACTTTTACTTGAACCCATCTTTGACCCTATTACACATTATGTCCTGTGAAAAAAATTTCAAAAACAAGGGATGGGTATAAAAATCTCAGTAAGGGATTTCTCTTGAAGAAAAAATATTAGTTTCTCAAAACAACAAGTAAACCATGAAAACTTAAACATAAGTAATACTTTTTACCTTTATGATGTAGTCAATACTCTTCACTGAATAAAAGATCACAACTTCCCATTTTGTAACCAATAGATTACCATAAAACCCATATAAAGAACATATAATATATAAAGGTAACTTATGACATAAACATAATTAAATTGTATAACCATATGGTCAACTTCCACACATATCACTAAATGGAATAGCCATACGGCCGACTTCCATACCCAATGCATTGGAGATTATAACGTAACCACTCGTCCTGGTTTATCACGACACCACCCGTCATTTGGTTTATCACATAACCACCCATCAAATGTCCAAGTACCATTATAACACATAAAATATTTCAAATATAAATACTTCACTAAGAACATTACATTTGTAATCATAAGAACTAATTTCAAGATATTTAAATAATCAATTCATTTTCATAAACCATTTAAGAAAAGATTTTTGAATCAAAGTGTTCCATACCACTTTGAATATTTTAATAAAATTATAATTTTAAAACATTAATGTCCATATAAATAAATACTCAAAACCATTTTTAAAACATGGAAATTTAAGATAATGGTTTAGAATAATAAATATTTAAAACATTTAAAATGATATTTTAGTTAAATATTTTTTATCAAAAAGAGAGACTCTTGAATAAACATAATTGAGGAATAACATTTAATCATTACATTATAATATCATGAGTATAAATTGATTCATTATATAATAAGACAAAGTATAGTATATACCCCATATAAGAGTGAAATGTTGTATAACGACAATGATGTCTCAATGAAAATGTAAATTGATATGAAATCCCTCATAAAGACGGCATCCTTAAATTAAGGATAAATCCGTTACATAATTATGTGTGAAAAATATAAATACACAAAATATTAGTGGATATTAAGTGTAAAAAAATCATAGGTCATTAACACATATTCATAGGAAGACATATTCATTAAGTACAAGTTTACCCTAATGAATTGAAATTTGGATAAGAAGTTCTCGTGGAAATATTCGACAGCCTAACGCTATCACATTAAAATTCAGAAAATGAGTTGATGAGATAAAAAAGGGTGTCTCATCAGTTGGATATAAAATTTACATCAAGAAGGAATGATAAGAACATATCCCCACATAATAAGATGTAAATTAAAAGACATTACAAAAAAAGTCTTTTTAAAAGAAGAGGGTGAAACGTTCCCTTACAGATTTGGTAACTTACAAAACATTCTCCACATGAAAGAAAGATCATGAAATGATGATATAAATACTAATAAATGAAATTATATTACACAATGAATACAATCATGGGCAGTATATACACCGCACAATAGGAAAAATATAAAATATAGCACGAATTTCACAGGAATAAGAAGTGAGATGAAACCCTTTTCCATGTTGTAATCAACAGAGTAGTATGGCCAACAGTTAATAACCGCCAAATGAATCAAATAATACCATGAATACATTGATAATAATTATAATATATATCAATTTACAGTACACAATACACCACATGCAATGAATATGTGGCAAACAATGGAAATCTCATGGAATTAAAAGTGAGATAAGAAACTTGTTACCTCATGTCCAATGTGGCTTGTTTGTTCCTTGTTCTTACTGAATAATAAACTAAAGTTAATTCCAACTTTCTTAAGAACATTTTTAAAGTTTATTTTTCCATTTTTATATCACTTAATACAATGTTATAAACATCATTCAATAATTTATGTTAATAACGGTCATTTGGTCGATAGTTGGTACTTGAGTAAAAAATGAACACCTTATAATTACAAGTTGTCCATGTGGTCAATAGTCCATTATATCCAGAATTATATTCATGATTTATATATCATATAAATAATTTATAACCATTATATATGTATTTATAATATTACATAACATTTTAGAGATAAGCAATGAAATTCACCGTTCTTGGGGACGGTAAGCTGTACGTACGCATAAACGCTATTTTTATTTCTATTTCGTATTTTAATGGAATTAAAACATAATAATACATAGTTATATTATAATTACAGAATAATATAATATTTAATATCATTAACTATATCCTTTATATATCCCACATATGGAATTAATGAGCCATATCACTTTGAGGGGGCGGTAATCCGCACTTCCTCAAATGCAATTATCGCGTTTACCCATAATGGAAACCATAGAGGTATGATATAAATGTAAAATACCGAAGAATAAAAAAAATATAAACATAATATATATCATATATAAATATAGTTCTATTTTAATGGACACCAAGAGAGGCGGTAGGAGATAATCAAACAATCATCGTTTCGTGAGGCGTTAATTTTCCATGCACAGAAACAATATGTTCATCACCCATTAGATAGAGGCTTGTGTAAGTTTAGTTAAAATAATTATCATAACAACATCCTAGTATATTTAGGATACTATTTTGGGGATAAATATATGAAATAAAAAGTGTTTAATGGTTGGGGAAGTAAAATAAATGAAAATATGTTAAGAGGAACTGTTAAATTTAATTTGGGCAACTTCCTTTGGTTTGAACCAAAAGGGATTCTTGAAGTGTCTTCTACCTAAGGTAAGGTGTCTAGTATGAGGAGAGGGATGTTGGGAGATTAATTGGGTAGATATTGGATGTGCCAAAGGGCTTGAGAGGTGTGAGGAATTGGTTAGCAGTTGTGTCCTTTTATTAGCGGGAGGATGGGCTCTTTAGGAAAGTGTGAAAATATTATTTTATTATATAATGATATTTGGTTTATAAAGCTCCAAAACTAATTAATGTCAAAGATAATATGACTCATGGTCGAAATAAAATCATCCAATAATAATTGGACAGGTATTGGATGTTATTTTAATATTTTTAATATTATTTATTTAAATTATTTATTAATGAGGTATATACTGCATCATTATTATTCCATAAATAACATTATTTATTTGTTGTATAAAAATTCTATAAAAAATACCATGATGTATGAAAGAGTTTTATATTTATAATGAATTTTTATAGTAAAAAATATAACTTATATAACCCCATGTAAAAATTAATTTACCATAAGATATTTGTTTGTGTCATTTTTGCCTTTACATTAAATTAATTAATATAAAGATTCATTATCACTCTTAAGTGGCTCCATGGGGTAAAAAAATTGACCCAAAGATGCCCATGGTCGGCCATGACTCATCCAATAAGTATAGAACTAGTGTGAAGGTAATTTGATACTATTATAATTTTTTTTACCTGGAATTACACTTTTTACCTATAACCGCAGTAAATAAAAGTCAAAAGTTACTATCACCAAAAATTATTTTCATCTTTTTGAACCAAAATTTACTTAATAATAACAACCTTGATTGTCGGACTTTTGAAATTCAATTCACAGATGCAGAAAAATTTCATATAAATGAATGATTCTGTTTTTTAGCTACTACTAAGTGGTTTCACTATTGATCAAAAATTGATGTTTTTCAGAAAAATAACAAAAATTCAGCCTAAGATATATTTGATATTCTGAATTCATTTTTTTTATTTTACCAAATTCAAAACATATAAGGTTCATTAATTAATTTAAAATTAATTATCATTTTCAAAACAAATAACATGTTTTTAAGAAACAATAACTATCAAAAGATTTCCACTTGTTTATGTCCAATTTCAACGTGAAACTAATTTCAATCGCCCCCATTGGATTAAATGGTAAAAATATAATATAATTATGCTTTAAAACCAATTATAAATATAATATATCCAAATAAATAAATTATATTAAAATGATGTTTTGAATAAAAATACATTATTTTCACTATTCATCAAAAAACTGAATTTTATCATAAAAATACAAAATTTTACACAAAGTAAATTTTGATGTCCCAAATCTAAATACGAATTTTATTCTGTCAAATAGAACATATGAAAATGAAAAAAAACTAGATTTAAATATGATTCTCCATCAAACCGTGGTAAATTGACCTTTTACTAAATATTAGATTATTCTTGCTTAAAATTAGATTCATTCACATTTTAAGCCCCTAACTTTTATTGGATAATTGTAAAAACATTTAACAAACATATTTAATCATATTTTAGTTAGTTATATTCATTTATGCCAATACAACGGCTAGGAATTAACTACCTTTTAAAATAATAATATTATATTATTAGTGTGCAATGTTAGATTTCAAAAAAAACTGTTGTTCTGTATCGGGTACGCCATCGAACATAGCGTTCCCTTTAATGTAAAATTAATGTTTAATTCACAAATATTAATAAATTTGAAAAGTGTCTTATTCCTTATTTATCTGGTATGTTACAATTTATTATTATGAAAGAAATAAAAAACTTGTTGCATTGTGGAGAAGATAGTGCACACAACAGATGAATGAAAGTTTCATTTTTATTAATAGAAATTGGGATAGATGTAATTAATTATATTAAAATTATAAAAACATAATATTATTCTATTTATTCAATTATTTTAATGTTAATATGGTGTAATGGATTTTGATTAAGATAAAGTTCACACACAAAAAATATTTAAATGAGAAAGGATTGCTTAGAAATCTATACCTCACTTCATGGATTATCTCCATTATGAAGGGGTTAAGACTCTAAGAGATAGATTTTCAGAAAAATACCTATTCATGGTTGATTGGACTTTTGAGGAGAATTTTGGGTAAAATTATATTTTCTAATATTGGTTTGTGTTGTGAGAGAAGGTTTGGAGAGAAGTAAATCTTTTATATAAGAAAATGGATGACATTTGGGTAACTATCCCAATGATTTCAATTAATGGGAAGTTGTTTACAATACAATTAACTAAAACATTGAGAAATAAAGGATAAGACAAGTGATGATGTTTGTAAATGCCTTATACACACACTCCCCCATATGTTTTAAATATGTTGGATGTTATATAATCTGAGATTTTTACTTTTACCATTTTCTTTTTTATTATCGTTGCTAGTTTTTAATAAATTAATATATTATATATGCTAGAAAATAAATGGTTAATATCACACAATCTGTTCATAGTGATTTTATATTTAAATTACAGATAACATTATGAAATTTATAAAATTGAAGAAATTAATTTTAAAATTATAAATTTTTAATGTAATACGAAATATTAATTTAAACATATAACATTAGTTTTAAAATGTTAAATTTGGGTTTAAAAATTATAAAACTCTTTATATAAAAGATTAATGTCATTTATTAAATACATATTTAGTCTCATAAAATTATTTCTTCAATTCCCAATTCATATATACTAAATATGTCATAAAAGATATATTATCTATAAAAACAATTTCACTATTCACTATAAAATCAATCTATTTAGGAAAATATATAGAATACATTTTAAAAAAATATTAATATTATAAAGAATAAATGATGTTTAATTGGGAATAGTGGAAGTATATTATTTTGGTTAAATATTCAAATAGAGTGTTATGATAAGGTTTTATGGAATTATTCATGAACATATATTTCTTATAAGAAGTGAAAATGGATATGGTGATAAAGATATATGACCTTCATTAGGGCGGTCAATCAGTGTTAGAGTACATTCACCATTACTGAACATATCCCTAATCATCTTAATTTATCCTTTGATGATTCAATTAGGGTTCAGTTATTTTAAAGGGTCCACCATCCTAATCTTATATCATCAAAATTAGAGTTATTTATTCTCTGTTATTGACATTCATAGGATAAAACATTGGTATTCTGTATTTTCTGGATGGAGTTATTGATTTTAATGATAATTTACCTATTATTTAAAGTGGAGAAGTGATTTCATGATATGTAAAAGGGGAATTGATACAAGTTTATGTTTTAATGCATTTTTATCATTAGGACTTACTATTCTTATTAATCGTCTTTTTTGGAGGGTATGATGTTGTCATGCCAACCGTGGAGCAAGAAAACTCATAAGAATATCTTATTTTAGATTTATCTAAAAACCTATTATTTCTGTTTCCATTTGGATCATATAAAAAGTTTTTTAGATGATCCACTTAGATAAGGAGTGACTCTACATGTTCTCTTTCAAAGGATTTCCATGTTCAATTATCCTATCCTATTTCTGACAATGCACATGTTTGAGGTGTTCCCCTATATTTTTTAATTTTTATCATTATTCTATATGATTTATTTTCTATGTAAATGAAAATCCATGACTTATGATATATCACATATGGAATTTATGAATTTTTCCAGTGGTAATTGTGGTTTTCCTTAATTTATTGTGATTTCCTATTATTAGTGGAGTTTGTGTCGTAATTTCTCATCTCATTGATATTTTATTTCATGTATATATTTTCTATTAAATTGAGACTTTAGTGGAATTATAAAATAGTAGGGATAACTTCACGTATAATAGACATTTTATTTATATAGTCTGGAGTCCCTTTCGGATTTCCATTTTTCGGGGCCTAAGGCCTTTTCTCAATGGTGGTCATGGTGTTCCTTGGTTTTGATATTCATGTCTTGTCAAGGAAGAGGAGTCTTATTCTCCATATTATTCTTATAAATCTACTAATGATTAATATGTATAGAAAAAATTATATTGGTGTTAATATTATGACCATGAATTTTATTTTCATTATGTATTTATTTGTTTATTCTTGTCAATTTCCTTGAGTTTTTGGTGGAAATTTTTTGGCTTGTAATGTTTTTTCAACCATTTCATAATTATTGCATATTGTTTTTGGGGAGTATCATGGTTAGTCTTATATGGGGTACATTATATTATCTTTCCCATAATGGGTTATCTATACTGATAATTCAATATAGGATCCATCTATAAGAAATTGTGAAGAAATTTTGTGGGGACTTCTCTACTTGAGGGTGATAATGCAAGGACTATATTCGGTTAATAGAAACCATGAAATAAGAATGTTAGAATTCAATAATTTCTGGGATACCTATTTTTCATGTTTGGAATGTGATTTCTTTAAAAATTTTGGAAAACTAATTGGTTTATACGGAGTTTCATGTGAATGGAATTTTGTTTTCACACAATTCAGTAAACCGTGCAGCTTAAAATTTTAGATTTCAATGTGTTTGAATTTTTATAAATTTATGATTCTAACCAAAACTGTATTAAATGTCTAAACCCTCCCTTCTTCCTCCATTCAAACCATATACACCATAAAATCCATATCCATGGAATTTATTATAAAAAATATATTTTGTAGAGCTTCTTGTTAATTTATTGATGTGTCCTAAAGGTGATATCTCCCCAGTTTTCATGGTGAATTTGGTTCCCTTGATCCAACAACCTATTTATTCATATTACATGTATATTCAATGAAGTAAAAATTATTTTAAATTTATATCTCAAATTTATTGTTCATCTACAAAACATTGATGTTATAATGTACTAGGGTATCCATCACATTGAAAGGGTCTTACCCATTCTTCACATTGATGATAACATTGAGGTTTAATGAATATATTCCTAAAATAAAGTTCTATATTTGGACAAAAAACGATTTTGGCAACATAATATATATAATATAAGGTGAGAGTACTCATAAGTGGATTATAATTCTTCTCACAATGTCTGTAATTAGTAATATCTAAGATTAGAGGTTATTAGAGCATACCTACTAGTATGAATTCCACATGTTTTTGTTTCATAGAATATTATTTTTGTAAATCATGTGTAAAGTTCCTTGGATAATAATATTAACATTAATTAATTTCATGACTCTTGTACATAGAGTTTTGGTCAAGATTATGATCACATTTTTTCACGATGAGGTAGCGTACTTTGGTGCATAAAAAATGATGTGTTATTAATAAATGTGTAAAGGAAGGATTTTCCCATTTTCTATTTATAGTTGATGATATAGTGAACATTAGATTGAAATATAATAGCCACATAAATTTTATTCTCATGGTGCTAATATATTTATTTCTAATTTTCAAGGAAATTTTTATCGAGAAAATTGGTTCCTAATGAAGATGTGAATCATATTTGATAGGATATTTAGAAAAATGGGTAATATTATAATGTGGTTATTTTCCTTTGGTTGTCATAGTTGTGGAATTATATTCTTTATTTGGGTTCTTTGACCCATTACTCTACAGTAAAATTGGTATTTAGGAAAACATGTCTAATGCCAAAATAAAATAATCCTAGTAGTTCACACACTAAGCGTTTTAGTTGATCTTGATTAAATTCAATTTTATTTTAATTATTTATATAAATATTATTCACAAGAATAAGAAATATATTTATTCATGTTTAATGGATTGATAATATGAAATAGTTAAGAAATAGTTATTTAATTATTAATAAATAATTTATTTGATTATGTGAATATGAATAATGGGCATTTATTCACAAGGTTGTGAAAAAATAATTATATTAATTATTTAATATATAATAAATATTTATTTGGTGGTTTGTTAAAAAAAATATTTAAATAAATAAAAAATTATATGGATTTTCAATAATTTCAAAGTTAGAATAATCCATGCCAATGTTCGATGATGAATATTTATTTCCAAGCTGGTATATATTATTCTTCACTATGCAAGTTAGAGCATACTATAGAATAATATTATTATTAAAATAAATTTTTTCATGAGGTTTTATAATGGTCATTATATTATATAAGGTCCAAGAGGCAATTAATAGATATTTTAAACAAAATAAAAACTCCATTAATTATTGATCATGTCTATTATACTTGGTTAATCAAACTCTTCAGAATGAGGAATCATTTCATAGAAAATATTCCACTATCTCACTCCCTTTCTCTCTCTAAAAGTCCTCTTATTTCCCCATTTCATTTAATAGATTGAATTACAAGACATATTTCTTCATGATTGAGGGATAATATATTAATATAAATGACACAAGAATATTAATTCACCATTCTAGCACTTGGAAGTCAATTGGAATTTCTTAGAGATCAAAGCAGAATATGTATAACACTGATTGAGGGATTCAATCATTATATCATCACATCATATTGATGTCAATCTAGAAATTAATTCATAGAAGATCAATAATATCATCGAAGAAAGTCTCCAAAGGAAAGGTAATTATATTATGAAGATTCAAATAAATTAATTATTAATTTACAACCAAGATCCTCACATGGGGTTTTGGGAAATTAAATATTAAAATAAATTTTATTATATCACCCCAATAAAAATTTTCACTACTCCAACCATACAAATTTTCTATTAGAGGGCCTATTTTTCTGATTTATAATTATTAATTTGTTTTTTATCAGTATTAAAAATTATGAACAAATTTTTCATTTCATAATATTTATTCATTAATCCAATTTGAATTACAATGATTTTGACATTTTTATTTCTTCATTAAAGATTCCAAATTTCACTATTCTATAAAAACATTAATAATGATTGGAGATTCCATTGAGAAGTATCAAGGAATCTGGCTAGATAGCATGGTATTGCATGGCATGTTGACAGAGTACATACTGTCTACACAATTACACAATAACTATCCATATCACAGGATAAATGGAACGTGGAAAAGTAATTAAACACGGTACAGTTATTATACATTTTGTGTAGACCAGACCAACATTGATCATAACATGTTGGATTACAGTGTGTGGAAGTGTCATACCCACAGATTTGTACATATGGGATAGTTGCCGAATTCATGAAATTCATGTGGTTTTTATACATTATGAATCCAAATTATTTTGAAACCCTAGAGAATTAATGATATAAATTAGGTGTATACAATGTACATGATATATAGTTCACCATTTACCACATCCAAACTACGCGTCAATCCATTAAATGAGTAATTAGGACACACAAAATGTGTGATACATGGCATATATTTGGTCTGTACATATTGTGTAGTCTGGACTGAAAAACATATTTAGTTCATTTTCATGTTGTGTTCAACCACAACAATAATGATACATGGTGTGTAGCTCCCTTATAAAAGCCATGTATTTTAGTTGAGGTACATAATTGATGCCTCTATCATGTATCCTGGGTATACAGTAACTGATTTACACTATGTGTAACATGTAAGTACATGTCATGTAGTCTCCCGTTTAGGAAAAATAATTAAATTATATTATCTTTATAATTGCAGTACTAAATTTTAATTATTGGTTTCAAAAACTTCTGTTAGAAAATTTAATAATGTTTTTAAATAATAATTAAATTATATATTAATTTTTAATTATATTTTTTAATTATTTATTCTACCATTTACTATGAATAATTGATTTTATATTTACTGGGTATTTATAAATTAATTCAGATGGTCATTCTGATTGAAGGGGTTAATTAATTAATTAATTAATTAATTGAAGAAAAATTATCCTAATTATAATGAATTAATGGAAATGAATTTTAACAGATTTACTTCTACACAGATGTTGCATGTATGGCCATTCATGAGCATGACTCTGACCTGAATATGCGTTTAATATTTTAATTTATGTTTTTATATAGGTTTTAATTATTTAATATCAAATTATATTTGATTCCCTATTCGTTATAACTACCAAAATTATTTTATAGGACTTGTGGGTCCATGTTTATTTATATAATTTTTATTTACTAATCTATTTGTTCCCCTCACCTGTATGAGCTATAAATACTTGTAATTAATAGAGTATCCTAAGGAATTCAGAGGTGGTATTAGACAAAACCATAATGATGTGAACACAAGTAATACATAGCTAGATAAGAGGAATGCTATAACACATTCCAAGACTATAAACACACATTTTTCCCTAGGTCATAAGTTTATTTTTATCATCTCAATAAATAAACTTTTAGATAATCTCATTTTCAGGTCATTTTTATTTATTTATTTTTCTTATTCATTTTCTGTTATGTGGATATATGACCTATATCATATAAATAAATGAATTAATGTGACAATATTGAATTTAGATATATTAATTATATGTAATATCTATATCCAATATGGATAATTAAATAAATAAAATATATTTAGTATTAAAAAGTTATGTAGAAGGTAAAATAGGATTAAATTTGTGCCTAAAAAATTTATATCCCCCAAATTAATATTAATTATGATCTGGAATTGAATTACTTAATTTGGAATTAATGCCTTTGAATAATGTATATAAACAATGTGACTCCTCTTTTAAAAAGGATTATTTATACAGGCATTAGGTCGACATAACCATGTTTTATCCATTGAAGTAGGATATCTTGACATGATGTAACAAGGAAGATGGGATTGAAGAAATATATATAAGGATTGTAGGATTGGGGAGTCCGCAAAATGGATCATGGAGCTTTAATATTGTAGTTCAAAAAATCATGCCTAGATAAATACCTTCAAGTAGCTTAACCAACCATAATTGAGTTTAAGGGAAGGGATATATGGAACCATTCCATAAGAATTTCATAAGAACTAGACATTCCATGTTATATTTTGCGAGATATTGGGGATTCATAAAATAAAGAGATAATTAAAAAAATTATAATATTATTATCCCTCACATAATATGTAATCATGTGAAGTACTAATAATCTGTTTTAATTATTTTAGAACAAGGGAATGAAAAAAACAATATCCATGAAATCATTCTTTATTTTAGGCTATGTCCATAAATAATAAAAATCTACCAATATGGTATAATCAATTATGTGATTCATAATCTCACAAAAATTGCATTGTTTTTTTGGAACCCCAATTCCCGTTCATCCACCCCAGTAGGTTGGTGAAGGTGGCAAAGATTTCTACCGATACATGTTAACCATAAATCATATTTACATTTTTATTCTATAAAACATATCTAAAGAGTTAATTAAACTATATAAAAACATGTAATATTAAACCATAATATCTCATCTTATTAGAAAGATAAGGAATGAAATGAAATAAACATGATTGTCATGGACCTATATCAATGTAAACTAGAAGACAATAATCAATATACCAATCATTATTTTAAAATGTTGGGGTATATTGATCACTTAAAAAATTATCCTTCGACATGGATATAAAATTATACATGAATCATAACATATTTCAATTAAAATAATGATTATCTTTATTTTTTCCAATGATAGATAAATTAAATGTATATGTCTCTTAGGAAACTCTTTTCAATAAATCACTAAGAAGATATGGTCTAGTAGAGGCAAGTTTTTCTAACTATTATGTTGAATATTTTAAAGGAAATGATAAAGATACAATGGATAATATATATACCAAATTTCCTTTATGTAATCCCTCAAATAGATAATTGATTGAAAGGAAGGAAAATAAGTATAAGGATATTTTTCATATGTGGAAATCATGTAAACTATAAAATAAATTATAATGAACTGAATAATTAAGTTATTTTTTTTACATTATGTATATTCATCAATGTTTATATTCACCACTTATGTATTAAATAAAAATATTCCTATAACATACACATAATTTAAGAATAATTAAATAGTTAAAGAGTGAACTTAAAAGGTTTCAAGATGGTGTGATTCTTATGTATGTGAAGGGGAAAACACTATTTCTCAATACTTAATAGACTGGTTAATGTTAGTAATAAGTGTTACGAAATGATTTATCTTAGTGTTCAAAGAGAAAAAATGGGAATTGTTTTTATGAAATTAATGTTATTATGGAAGTTTGATACTAAAATAACTGTTAATTAACTCTTAAATCATAATTATCCATTACAATTAATGATAAATTTAAAATATAATACTCTTACCTGATAATGGAAATATTATTATTTTTCAAATAAAACTACATTATTTTGACTTATTTTTTCCATAAAAGTATTTTTGTCTCAACTGAGCTAACATAGTAGATATATAAAGAACCACTTATCATATTTTAGATAAAGAACATTTATAAATAAAGTTACATAAAAAATTTAAATTTATTTTAACATTGAAATGTAGAATTTTACAAAGCTAAAAGTAGCTTCATATAATTAAGGAGAAATTTTAGAAATTTTTAGTGAACTAAAAAATTGCAGTTGGTAAAATGAATCTCTAAGTTTTATTTCTAGAGTATATCATATCTATTCAATCATTGATAATATATGTAAAGTAAAGGTTATCCATTTGTTAAATTTACTTATATACATATATTTTATGACAGTAGTAAATGTATGATCACTAAGGATTTATATATTTATTAAAAATCTTCCATGATCCATTTTCAACATATATTTTCTAATAAAAAGTGATTAAATTAAACATATGCCATTTATAATATCAAACGGATGTCATACCAAATGGGATATGATAATAATAAATTATAACACTACCACGAGTGTTTGTTGAAAACTATTTGTAAAAATCCTCCTTTGTCAAATTTTTTTCAAAATTCTAAGGTGAATCTAAGATAATATTTTTAAATACACTAAGGAAATTAATATATAGGAACGATAGAATATATTTCAATAATGTAATCCTATCTATTAAATGTTAGTAAAAACATAATTAACTTATACATGTTATGGATTTTCATACACATGAATTGGGAGAGGAATACTAGACTCCCCTGTACATAGTAGAAGGATTAGATATGATGACTCATATTTTATAAGAATTCATAAAAATAGAGGTGGTTAATGTACACTAATATGGGTGATAATGGTGTTATTCATTAATAATAATGATTCATAATTTTTTTTGTAAATGATAAGATACTATAGTAGAGAAGTAGATATAAATTTATGCAATGGGATCTATGTTACAAGATTCAAGAATCAGTATTTTGAATGATTCTAAGATATGATTTTCATGTTATTATTGAATAGAAACTCAACATGGATGGAATAAGATGTAAAAATAAATTATTATTTATTTTTTAAAGATTATTCAAGGAAAAAACATATTCAACTCTAAAAACTCATTAAATAATTTTTGAATTATACTTGTCAATTAATAAATAAATGATCATATATTGAGATATTGACTAACAAGGTCACCTCATTTAGAGGAATCCTTACATTGGAAAATTTTATGATAAAATGAAAAGGGGACCCTATGATTTATATCTTTCAAAAAAACTAAAATTTTTAGTGACATCAATAAGTTCTAGTATATTTCTTCAATTACATAAATTCATTTATAAGTAAATCGTGCATTGTAATCATAAAATATTTAGTTAGAAAAGAATTAGTGACACATGTATCTATTTGTATTGTGGGAACCCTATAATTTGTAATGATCCATATGTTTATAACATATGGAAAACCAATGTTGGGTCTTAAAAATTTTTTCTGTCTGAATAATGAAAACTTCTTCATGTGTGACATAAATTAGGTACCCAATTATTAAGAATATGATATTTTTTGTAAGTCCATGTGTTCACATAATTAATCATAGTAAATAAATAAACTAAGAGTATAAAATTGAAGATAAAATACTTGAAGACAAAAATTTTGTTGGTATATAATTTTTCAAGTACAACATGTATAGACATATGATGATATAATGTAGATAAAAACAACTCCAAAAGCATATCTGATAGGAATTCATCTCTTGTCCAATTATTTTACTTACATTTGATATTACAGATTCATAAATCATTATATAATAATATCAACTAACCCAAACATAATTACATAGTATTAAATATAGAACTATAAAAAAATTCATTAAATTGTAAATATAGATGAATTACTGGTGTGTGGTGAAGTGAGAATACTGGTGATCAGGGAATTTAAACACCCATCTTTATTTTGTTCAATTTTATCTATTAAAACTGATAACACACTAGTAATATAAAAGGTAAATTTGTTACATCTAATGGATTCGACATCCATGATATATGAGATGTTTTTGGCTTCTGATGCAGCTAAAGAAGTAGTTTAACAATATAATCATTCAATTTTGTGGTATAACATAAGAAAGTGATTCATCATTTTATAATAATATTTAATAATGACTTAGATAAAATTTTATGAATCTAAAATGGTATTAACTGGTGGATACATGGTTATATCACTACTATAGATATTTTCTAAAGATTTTATTGTTGTAGTAAAAAAAAATTATTCAAAAATTCATATGGATTTTTGAACCCTATATGGGAAAACAGGATAGGACTTATAGTTTTATCTATACTCAGCGGAAGCATGTTTCTATACGTGACAACTGACCAGTCACTAGTAGTTGGATCTACTGGATATGGGAGTTTTTTGGGGTTCAGTCTATAGATCCATCTATTTTGTACATTATACTATATGTATATTTAGAGAAGTGAATATTTAATTTTAATATCATATTGCATATTGTTTTTTATTCTACATAACATTGAGGTAAAAAATCTTTGGGTTATCTTTTTCATTTATGCCTTCATATATGATTTTAATTATGATAATAACCATGAAGTTCCATGATGATATTCTCATGATATTGAAATATTTTAAGAGAAAATGCTACTATGGGACTCGTATCATATAGATATTCAGGATTGAGTACTCTTAAGTGGATGAGACTTCATCCCATGATTTGCACACTTCGTAATCTCCATGATGGGAGGTTATGATAACATACATGTATGTTGGAAGTAGGAATGTTTTGGATTTATTATTTATTCCAATATTCGATTGTGTGTAATGGTCATTAGACTTTATGATTATCATTATGTCATTTCTTGTCTCACACAGTTAGATTTGCTGAAAAAAACCATGATGACATTTGTTCAAGGTGATATAGGGTACGTTGGGTGTGTCATGAATGGCATGTTGTTAATGGATATGTCAAGAATGGATTTTACCCTTCCATGTTAATGGATGTGGACTACCATTGGATTGAAATATAATTACTCCATGAATTCCATTAACATAGTGTAACATTGTATTTTTTAGGTAGTTAAGGAAAGACATGTTGAGAAAATAGGTTGATGACATAGACATGCAACCTTATAGGTGGGATATTGAAAAAAAGTGATTATATAACAATGATAGTATTAGTATATGGTTCTTATAATTGTGATAGTATGTTTTTTCTATTGGTTTCTTTGACTAGTTTCTATACAGTGTTCTTAGACATTTGACAATCCAGCAAAAGCTAGTGGGAGTGAATCCGAGAGAGACACACATTTTGTGCTTTTTTCGTTGAACTCAATTAAATTATATTTGAATTAAATTATAAAAATAAATATTATTCTTTGGACCAAGGAATTTTTTGACGCATGTTTTATTGATCACAAATATCTTTAAGTTAATAAATAAATAATAATTTATCAATCAATAATTTATTTGATTGCATGAATTTGAATAATAATTATTTAATAACTTGCATTAAAATATAAAATTTACTTTATTAATTTAATATTTAATAAATATTTATTTCTGGTATATGAATAAAGTGTTATTTAAATGAATAAAGTAATTTTATTCATATACTCAATAAATGGAGAGGAATGGAAATGGATCTAGGCTGTGTCTGATGAGGAATATTTTTTTGGATGTTGGTAAATTATATTCATCACTATATAAGTTACCACACATCTTAAATTAATAACAATATAATAATTATTTTATGAAAATAGGTTTTAAATGGTCTTTGTCTTATTAATGGACCAATAAAAAATTATAGAATATTTTAACATGATCTATAACTCTTTAAATACATGGTTATATCTACTGTGCTGGGTTAATTGAAAAGTTGAGAAAAGAGAATTTTTGTGAAAAATTTAATTCTATATCTCTCTATCACTCAATAATTACACCTGTTTATAAATTCCTACCAAAAAGAATAAACACTATAAACATTTCATCACGGTTGACAGAAGGGTGATAATCATAAATGACACAAGAAAATTGAAAAGTTGCTCTTACACTTGAATTTCAATTGGTGTGTCTCGAAGATCATCATGTCAAATGTGGAAAATTTTTAGAATTTGACCTTTCGATGATAACATCACAATAAATGAAATAAGAAAATGTTTTTTTTTCAGAAGATCAAAAATTTAATTGAACCAAGGATCATAAAAAAGATATTTATTTTCATTTCATATAAATAAATTAATTATAAATTTTACAGGAATGATCCCCACATTGGGTTTTCTATAAATAAATTATAAAATATATTAAAATATAACACCCACCAACTCATGCTATATATATTCATGGAAAAACTAATTGTCCTCTAATCTCTCCCTCTTCCCTCTTTTGTTCTACTCGTAAAATGTCAATGAAAACAATGCATATAATATTTCATAAATTTCACAAGGGTATTTCTACACTTTTGAGTCTGGAATTGTTCTTTAATTGTTATAAAATCCTTCTATGGTTGGATTAGAAATTCAATTATGGAATCCACATATTTGTAGTATGTTGGACCCATGTTTTTATATATAATTATAGTAATACATTGTTTTGTTCATTAGATAAATATTTTAGATAAATTATGATAGTATTACATGGTTTAATAGATATTCCAAGAAGATATACATTCTTTCTCTTTGTTTTCCTTGAATTTGAATTATTTTTCTAACAAAATATATAGTTTATTATTAGAATTATAATACCATGATTTATTAGTGTTTGATAAACTAATCAAATGGGTCAAAAATGGAATTTCAAAAAATCCATTAGTAATTTTATCATCAAACTAATTTAAAAAATGGTCAAATTATTTTCAATGGTGTGATTGGTATATCAAAATCGGTGTCTAATACAACTATATTGTTTAAGATAATTTATAAATCCATATAATTAGTTTGCTATATAGTAAATTTTTTTCGAATTCCATAGAAGAATTGTGGCAGTATGGTGGATATTTTGTAAAGGATTTGTAAATAGATTACAAATTTGTTTATTACCCCTTATAGATGATGGTTTTAGGTCCCCACTATGGGACATTACATTATAATTTAATTAATGGGTTGTTTTGAGTAGCGAGGTTCAGAGGTTTGATATGCTGATGGTTCCAATTTGAGATATGTATAAGTATATATATATATATTGATTAATATGTGATTATATTTAATACTATAATTACCAATTTTTATTTATGTACTTACCTCCATTTAATATACCATGGGAAAATTAATGTCTCATGAGTGATGATTGATTCTAAAATATATTTGATTACACAAGAAACACTGGTATACACTATTTTTTATTGATATTCTAGATTTCACCCTTCATTCAGAGGTGTTCTCATGATTAATATACATGGATTGAATATTATTAATATTTTTGTTGTTTTGGAGGATATTTTTTATGTATTCCATTATTTACATTCCTTCAATATTCTTGATCTATAAGGAATTGTGTCATAAATTTAGTGCATTTACATTTTCCTTTTAAATAATTGCCCACATTTCCCCCAATATTCAATAATATGGAAGATATATGGTTATTATTCTAGTTTTTTTTCATTTTCATTTCCTTAAATATCTAATTTTTAATTATTATCCCAAAAAGGATAAAGATAGTCAGAAATATCTATTTCTGCCATGGGAGAACTACATATAAATTTTCATTGCTACAAATGTCCCTTATCGGTATTGTATTTTAATGATGTGTCTTTATTCCACTAATGAAATTATAAACTTTTTATTTCATATCAAGGATAAAATGAGATGTATATCATTAAAGTGTTATGATGCTTGACTCATTTGTAAATTTTGATTCATCATCCTTTGAATTTAGCTTAATGAATTACTCATTCATTTTTGTGTGATGAGTTCATGGGAAATATTTTTTGATAAATACATCATTAAACTCATCATATTTCATAGATCTAATTTTCCTTCTTTGGCATCAAATTATTTATCAAATTCCCCCTTTGGTCAAATTCACCATCAAATGATAAATAGATAAAAAACCATTTTCAAATTTATGTACAAGAGAAAAGAATTTTCTATATTATTAATCCACTTCACAGAATATTATTGTAACATGAGAAAAATTGAAATAGGTTGGGTGTTTTTGCATGATGGAATCAAAATGATGCTTCTCATTCAGTGGTGAATTTAGGAGCTCGGTTTTATTTATGATATAATTTATAGCCTAAGGGATAATTTAAATAATCGTTTCTACCCCAAATACCATCCCAAATTGGATTATGATTTAGAAAAACATTGAATTTTCCATCACATTAGTTTTTAACTTGGTTCTTCCTAGTTCTAAGCATTGTCCTAATAAAAAAAATTCTACTTTGAGTTTTAAAAATTCATAATCATAGAAAAAAATCATATGATAAGGTAATTTGATCATATATATACAAAAATATAACATTAATGAAATTCTAATGTCAACTAACATCACATTTGGATGATAATAAGTTATTCTAAGTTTTATTCAGTTAGGATTCTAAACTATTTCCCCAAAAATACCATACCATATTCTGATACCAACTGAGATTACCTAATCCAAACCCCATAGATATTTTAAAAAACACATAGATTGGATAATGTCATTGAAACCATGTAGAACTAACCAGTATAATAAATTTCAATTTGATATTAGTTAGATAATATAAACAATATAACTCACAAATAATCATGAAATTTAAAAACACAAATATCTGGTGTCTCTAGAGAGTATCTGCATAAATTTATTATTTTACATTGTTATGTCATCATATTAGACAAATATCACTATATAATACTTACTTCAAGAAATATTCCGGAATATAAATTCCTTGTTAAATGGGAAACAAATAAATGGATGAGATCCAAATCCCAGTACACTATAGACTTATAAATGGGTCATAAATCATTGAATCAAAAGAAAATATGAAAGCATGAACCAGAGATAAATAACTAAAAAAATAATAAAAAATAAAATTATTATTTACAAATAATAATATAATGAAACGTAACTTCATCATATCATAAAACATACCATAGCTCAAGAGAACCATACATTAATATTGATCGAGGGAAAATTATATCGATATGTAGTATAACAAATATTTTTTCATAGGGATGTAATAAAGAAATATAGAAAAACCATATGAATAATAATTCATAATATATTTCATGTTTATATACCATGATTGTCATAATGTAGTGGATCCAAAATTGTTACTTGTTTCCTATAACATAGATGATAAGGCGTCAATACATGTTTACTATAGGGTATCGAGCAACACAACTCATTTTCCATAATTATCTCATGAGATATAAAGCGTTACACAACACATTTGAGGGAATTATCATATACAACCATCCAGTAAGGATATTCAATACATATGTGTGCTACATAATATCAACATTAAATATCCGGTTGAAATCCAATAGAAAAATGGAATGAAAAGAGTTTCCAAAATCTATCACATAAAATGAATAAAAAATTATATTAATGGATACCATAAATTCTATAACCTAAATTTTTTATTTCATAACACTATTTAGAGGGAACATTCCAGATTCTTAACTATAAATGTTATAGATGCATTTGTGATACATAAGAAAATATATCTAAAATCATAAAAATAATTTAATTATTTATTTTATAATGTTGTTAAAAATGATGAAACATGCAACCTTCAAAAATAATTTTTGAAAGGTGAAATGATTTTTGGAAAAATCATTATAAAAGGAATCCAAAAATTGTAATGATTAAATTGTATAATGATTAATTTAGAAATTTTGATATATAGATATAGATAATAGAATAATAAATCAATTAGTTATTTTTTACAGAAATTTATAATCTATGGAGAGGTTATAAAATATTATTTTTAAAATGTAAAAATAAAAATTTGAAGGGTACAGAAGATAATAAATATTATTATTTTAAAATATATACAGAAGGTATTTTTAGAAATAGTTAATATGGACATGGAATGAGAATTTCCAATTAAAAGAGGAAAATTATTCTTAAGAATTATAAATTTTTTGAGGAACCATAAATGAAAAATCATTTGACATGAAAGTTAGTTTTCCTTACATTGAGGAAGAATTTTATTTAAAAATTGATTAATTATAGAATATAATGAATCTGCCTTTTTTGGGGAAGAAATATCATGACCATATAAAATATAATTTTCGTCATCCAACCCCTAATTTATTTTACAGTAATTGAATCTAAATAATATATATGTATCTAGAACAAAACATATAAATCCCATTTATTAAAGGTGAATAAAATTTATAGAGTGTAGTGGGGGAAGTAAGAACACTATATAACATAAAAAGTAATGAATAACATGAAATATTTTTCATGGAATAAAAAATAAGACGAATAAACCTTACAACTCTATTAGAATGTGAATCAAAATAAAATGACCATTATATTCTGGTATAAGAATAAAAAAAAATATATATCATGGTGTAATGACATATTAAATGAATTAATATCCACTAAAGACAGCCCATACAAATATGTATATGAAATTGAGATATCAATAATTCCCCATGGTATTAAAATATATTTTACATGAAGATAAATTTGATATTTTTGATAGCTTTTGATGCATGAAACACAAAACAAAGTGAATAATTTTAATACTAAATTATTTTAAAAGATGAAAAATATACATAATAGAATATATGACCTGTATAACTAAGATTAAATGAACAATGAAATATTACTTTTTAAATATGGTTAATATAAACCATATGTATAATTGGAGGTTATTAATTATAACAACCAAATCATGATATATATATATATATATATATATAACATTCAAACACAATATAACTTTAATGATGAATTATTAGTGAATAAGCATTCTATTTTTCATAAATTTATTTTATACTAAAAATTTAAAGTCCAAGAATTTTTGTATGAATTATTATAATTATATGGAACTATTCTGATGCTCTGAAAATTTATTGCATGTAATTCTGAGGCACAATGTTATCCGGACAAAATTTTTAACATTATTTTATGTTCACTTTATTGAATGTGTGGGTGGGTTTTCATACATTTTAACGGGTGCTCGTAATTGATATCTGAGGGCACTACTGAACACGCAGTGTACTGATTCACTTAGGGGAATCTAAAAGTAGTTCAGAAAAATTCTGGCGAGAATGTTTTTTTTTGACATTATGGAAAAAGGTACCAAAATAAATAAAGGCTTTATTATTCATTATTAAAAACAATTGAGCGACTGTGGCCAGCCATGATGAAGTGGTAGCACCCTCTAGTGTGTATTGGATAGGGAGGTGGCCGACCATCACCGATAACATCGGTGGCAGACCCATGTCTGTGGGCCCTCTATAGACTGGTCCACCTGACCGGTCAGCTAGGGGGGCAGCCTGGGGTAGCCAATTGAAGACCCGAATAGACTATGTCTGTTCTAGGGGGGATAGACCCTACACAGCTAACAGGCCACACCCTGCCAGTTGGCCAGGTGGGCTCCAATTTTTTCAGCCTGAGTATTGTTTGACCCTGGTCGGGTCATCCTAGACCAGTTCGAGTCGGTCAGACCAGAGAGGACTAGATGCAGATCCAATTTGACCCAGTTTCACATAAAGGGCCATAACTTCTAAACCGGGCATCCATTTGATTTACTGTCTGTGGTGATGGAACCCTTAATATGAGGTGGTCATTTTGAGATTCTCCAATTGGGTTTTGGAGAATGTCGTAGTACATATAGGTTGGATCAAACTCTAATCCAACTGGGCCCTTGATACTAAAATTTCTCTAACAAACAGACCATGTGTCTAATTGATGTGTCATCTGTTGCATTAGAACCCTTTTAAAATGAAGGTTCTTCACGGTTAATTATGCTTGGGACTTCTTGGCAATTGAAGTATGACAAATGGATTGAGTATTAGAATCTATGTAACTCAAGCGCACCATGTGCGAGAATTCTGTGCCTGGATGTCAAGTGAATAATGACCATTTGTGGATCGGAATGAGAGTGACCCTATGAGGATCAGTAGAACCATGAACCTACAAGTACCTTCCTTAGAGTGGCCTATCATGTATCAATTACTTATGAACCTATGTTTATCGATGACTTACAACCCTTTCTGGATCGATAACTTACGAAACTGTGTGAATCAACAACTTACGACCTTGTGTGGATCAACAACTTACGACCATGTGTAGATCAGTGTCATACAAACATATGTGGAACATTAGAATAATGAATTCTTCTTGATTCATCAATTTAATGTCTCAAGGGAATATAATGATTTAGATTTTGGACAAATCATCATTATTTATCTTCTTTAAGTTATATATATGTTATGAGCTTTCATTTACATTGGGATTTTCGATTGAGATCATGCTTTGTGGTTTTCCATTGTTGAATTATAGGAGACCTTTGGGGATATTGGGGTCCCTTCTAGGTATTTTTTATACTCACCCTTGCATGGGATTTTCCCGCACATTGTTTTGTCTTGTGTAGACAACAAACAGCTTTGACTGAGATTTGGGAGCTAAGACTAGACGGTGTATGGAGGTGCTAGTTGAAATGTAGATCCACAATGATGAGATGTACCAACCCTACAGGTAGGATCCTTGGATGAGGACCTCAGAATCTTTTATTCCTTTTCGATTTACATTCTTTTAGTAGGGCTTGTATACTGGCACATTCTTCTTCTATTAACACATTTACATTTAGTAGTTATACTACGTGGATTTCTCTTGTTGTGTACCTTGTGTGTGTCTGTCTTCACGTATAAAGGAAATGACTTCCAATTGTGGGGATATTCCTATCTGGTGCTAGTCACCAACCCTTGGCCTAAGAAATGTGGGTTTGTGGTAGTCATAGCATGGGCCCTGAGGTATGGGTCGTGAAAAAGTGGTAACAAAGGAGTCTTTAATAATGATGAAATAAGACTCTGATCTTTTCAATGGGGTTATAGTGGTAAGTGTTTTGAGTATATTATTTAGTTTAGGTAGTCTGGTGTCGGTGTGGTGGCCGATGAATCCATACACTAGGATCCTAAATTTTGATTTCATACTCAGTACACAAAAACAATGATTTCTTTTGTTATTGAAATAGTTTTTTTGATCACATTTGATTCATCTCACTAGGTAACCTTATTGATCATGGAACAACTATTTCTTTTGAGGATTCCTCCATGTTGATATCTAGCCTAGATTCCATTTAGTGTTTGTGATGATGGCCCACCGATGGATGAGGCTTCGGTGCAGGGCCCTCTTTAAAAAATGGTACATTCAGGTTGTGTACGAGCAGCACCACTACCTATAGGGTAGTAGTAGCCACCATCCTCACTTGCAGACAGTGCATGCAGACATAGTGCACTGCATGAGATCTAGCGGGAGAGGCCCCTTAAGTTTCTAGGTGAGACAGATCCACCGAAAGCTGAGGACTGGCTGGAGGCTATGGCTGGAGTTTTCCAACTAGTCAGGACACTACCAGAACATATGGTGATCGGAGATCCTAGTCTCTTCCGGGGAACAGTAGGAATATGGTGGAGCCTGACGCTCCAGTTTAAATATGAGGAAACCCTTACCTTGTTGGATTTATAGGGCCTCTTCCGGGAAGTGTTTGTTCTAGTGAATCTATGCTCTCTGAGTATTCATGAGCTCCTGCACTTACAGTAGGGAAGTTTGACAGTTGCACAATACTTAGCGAGATTCACTGAACTCTTATACTAATCTATCGACATGGAATGGGACCCTTTCTTTAGGGCATGGACCTCGGAGCAGGGTCTCTGATGGGAGATTAGAGCATCGAAGATATCTCTCATCATATCGACACTCTAGGGAGTTCTAGAGCGAGAACTTCTGGTGGAGAGCCTTCTAAATGAGCAAGAACTGACAATTAGAGACATCATAGGAAGACACATTGATGAGTCATCTGTAGCATGCCGTAGGTGGATGGCCCAGAGTCCCAAGTGGGCTAGACCTTTTGTTGGACAACCCAAGGATGTAGGGTCGGGGTTATGGAGTTCACAGGACAGATGAGGTCAACAAAGGAGTAGACAGTGCTACTTGGGTGGTGGTAATGTACACATGGCTCGTGACTTCCAGAACTGCCACACCAAATATCAACAGAAGGTCAAAGAACTGCTGAGGCAATGGAATAGATTCGAGTGGGGTGGTTTGAAGGGCACGAAACATAGAAGAGGAGCTGGCCGTGTAGCAGGCGGTGGAAAGCGATTTGAGGTTCTACCGCCACAACCTCCAGGTGGTCCACCACGACCTTTGGGATTAGGTGGACTGGGATGAGCACAACATCTGGAAAATGAACCCTTCGACAACTATGCTATAGATATGATTCAACGTATGATCTGTGTCTACTCCTCCCTAGATGCAGTTCTTATAGAAACATGTTCCAGTCACTATTTTATTTCCATAGCTCTCGTTCGGAGCTAGTATATTCTAGTGGAGCTATTGGCTAGATCTTTATAATTTGAGACTCTAATGAGAGAGGATTTGAATATTACACACCGGTTCCCATAGTGTGAGAATACAATAGGAGGTGAGGGATTTGGTTAGGATCTCCTAGTTGCTGCATCGAGGCCTTTTAATGTCATCTTGGCAATGGACTGGTTATCAATAGTCCAAGCACAGATCCACTATTTTTGGATTAATGTGCGGTGTGTACATGAGGATGGGACTTGGTTTTCCTTCACCTATGAGAAGGGAACCTTTGAAGCTTAGTATGGACTTTATCTGAGGAGGGTTCATCTGATCACTCATAAGTTGGATATCCTTTCCCTCTGAGAAGTTGACGAGATAAGATCAAGCTATCCTATAGTGGAGGACCATTATGATGATGTATTCCTTAAAGATATTCTGGGACTACCTCCTTGAAGAGGGGTAGACTTCTATATCGACTTGTAACCTGGGACGACACTGATATATACATCATCATATCAGATGGCTACCATAATGGTTTGTGAGTTGAGCGTACAGTTGGAGGACTTTTAGGGGAAGGGGTTTAGAAATCCCAGTGTTTCACCATGGGAAGGCTCTATATTGTTCTCTATGAAGGAAGACCTGAGTTTGAGGCTTTGTGTGGACTATAGAAGCCTAAAATAGGTGACCATTTAAGAACATGTATCCACTCTTGAGGATTTATTATCTCTTCAATCAGCTAAATGGATCTTGGTGGTTTTCAAAGGTAGACCTCAGATGAGACTGTCATCAGCTCAGGGTATGAGATGAGGATGTACAGAAGATGGCTTTAAAATGCAGGTATAGATGCTACGAGTTCTTGGTGATGCCGTTTGACATGACCAAATCCCCAGAAGTGCTCATGGGACTCATGAATATGATCTTCCTGCCTTACCTTGATTGCTTTATGGTTGTCTTCATTGACGAAAACTTGGTGTAATCAGCCTCAGAGGACGAGAACGCCACTCATCAATAGATAGTTATGGATACACTCCAAGAGAACCATATTTTTGGTAAGCCTTGAATGTTCTTGTTTTGGATATTGGAGTCCCACATTCTGGGACACGTTATCTTGGAAGCTCGATTTGTAGTGGATCAAGTGAAGATAAAGGCAGTGCTTGCTTGGGAGCCACCCAAGAGTGTGACCGAGGTGTGGAGTATGTTGGGGTTGGCTTAATACTACTGGAGATTCATACCTAACTTTTCTAGAGTATCATCACCCTTGTAATATTTGAAAAGGAAGGGACAACCTTTCACATGTAATGAGAGATGACGACATAGTTTCCATGAGTTAACGTAGAGACTGACGAGCGCCCCATATTGAGGCTACCAGAAGAGGCTGTTGGGTATGTAGTCTACTGCGACGCATCAAGGGCCGGACTAGGAGGTGTCCTTATACAATAGCTAGAGGTGATCATCTACGACTCTTGACAGTTGAGACAACCTGAGAAAAACTATTCTACCCCTGACCTGGAGTTAGTAGTAGTGTTTTTTTCCCATGAAGATGTGACGTCACTACTTGATGGGTGAATGATTTATTTTCAACCCTAATCACAAGACTCTCATGTATATCTTCTCACAGAAAGACCATAACCTGAGACTGTGGTGACGGCTAGAGTTCCTCTCCGACTATAAATTTGAGATAGTCTAAACCAATGGGAAGGGGAACGTGGTGGCAGAAACACTCAACATGGGGTCTAGTTTATATTTGCAGAGTGAGGCGACATAGTAGCTAGATATGTCATAGTTATCCTTCATGGAGAGTGATGGAAGATCTTACCTCCATTCTTTAATAGTAAACCCCACTCCTTCAGGGATTTAGGGAAGCACTTCATTGGTACATTAACTGCGAGACCCTACGTACATAGATATTTTCAAGATAGGCTCCTAAAACAAATTTTTGATGGTTGGGAGCACATCATACATTTCGAAGGATGCTCCATGGTGCTGGTGATGCTACAAGAGGAGGTGTTGAGGGAGTTCCACGCATCCCCTTTGGAGGTACATCCTAGTGTGTAAAAGATGTACCAATACCTCTGGCATCAGTACTGGTGTCCAGGGATGAAGAATGCAGTCAAAGAGATCATTTCATGATAACTCATTTGTGAAAAAGTGAAGGCCTAACATCAGGTTTCAGTAGGCTTAGAACAACCATTTGAGGTGCTAGAATTTATGTGGGATGGAATATCTATGGACTTCATGAAAGGGCTACCACGTACATCTAGGGAAGATGATTATATCTGGGTGATTGATGACTGACTCACCCAGTCGGCTCACTTCCTACCCATCTGAGAGCATCGATCATTTGAGGTCATAAGACTAGTTATGGGAGGGATTGATGGAGGTATTCAGGACTCAGCTATGTTGGAGAACTACCTTTCATCCTTAGACATATGGTCAGACGGAGCAGACCATATAAATGCTTGAGGACATGCTATATGCTTCCATCCTTGATTTGGGATTTGTTTGGGAGGATCAACTGACCTTGGTGGATTTGGTATACAACTACAGTTATCACTTCGCCATCGGCACGACACCATTTGAGGCATTGTACAAGAAACCATGCATTTCATCTCTATACTAGAAAACCCTAGGGAGTTGGCACTTATTTTTCCAGAGTTGGTATGGGTTACCACTGAGAAGGCGTAGTTTATCTAGGAGAAGATAAAGACATCACATAACTGGTGAAAGTTGCATGATGATACATGATAATTACCCTTGGTGTTCAAAGAGGGAGACCATGTCATCCAATGTGTCTCATCTCGAGTAGATCTGCAGAGATTTGACCGAGGAGAGAAGATATCTCTATGGTTCATTGGAAATTTCTATAATCTAAACAATGTTAGAGAGGTGGCGTACCACATGGATTTCCTCCATAGATTCATAGGGTTCATAATGTTTTCAATGTGTCGTAGCTTAGGAGAAACATGAATGATCCATCGCACATCATCGACTAGGGAGAGCCAGACATTGATGATGGGGTGACGTTTGTGGACTTCCAAGTATAGATAGCGGATTGGTAGGACTGTCTCCTTCATAGACAGGTGATTTGTTTGGTGCACGTTCGGTGGCAGCATGGGAACCTCCATGAGAGCACATGGGATCAGGTGGCACAAATTTGTGCCCAGTACCCCTATTTGTTTTCATAGCATGTGATGGGGATTTTGGGGATGAAAATCCCTAAGCTGGAGAGAATGTAAAAACCCAGAATTTCCATATAATTGTTTTTAATTATATCAAACTATTCTGAGACTGTGAAAATTGATGACATGTAATTCCAATTCTCAATGTGCCCGGAATGGAATTTTTAACTTTCTTTTATGTTCACATAAGTGAATGTGCGACCGAGTTTTCTAACATTTGCACTGGTACTCAAAATTGAAATATGAGGGAACTATTAAACTCACATCACCATGATTCCCTTAGGCGAAACATAACATTTTTCTAAAAAAGTCGGATGAGAATGTTATTTTTTTGGAATTTCGGTATAAGCTAATAATATAACTAAAATTTATTTTATTCTTTCTTTAAAACTGTTTAGCGGTGGTGGCCAGACCACAGAGTGAACAGTTCATTAAATGAAGTCATTTAATAATCGGTTACACATTGTTGTGTAACCACACAATGCGCTAATTAATGGGATAATTAATTAATTCATTAATGAACCACATTAATTAGTGGAGAGTTAAACTCATTAAATCTAAAATAGTAATCAAACCGTTGGGAAATGAGATTAGACAACCGTGAGAGAACTCTTGACGAAGAAATGACAGAAACTATCTCCAATGAAGAATGAGGAATGAACGATGCCATTAAGGATTCGATTTGGGATCAACCATCATCGATGAACACCTTCAAATGTGGATTCTTCACCCTCATTCACAGCATTTTACAATGAGTTTAGGGTAGGGTTTTGATATTATTCGATGAGATTTAGGAATCAACTTATTTCATTCTTATCAAAATATGAAGAACGCGGATCAACTGAATAATATCTTGATCCGAGATTCATTCTTTTTCTTCTCGTGGGTGGTTGATACAGGATTTAAATTTGGGAATAAACATTATCTTGGTGATTTTTGAATTCTTCCCATGCTGAGGGCACAAGCTGATCTAAACAAGTCATGGACCCTATTTTGATCTTGGTTTTGTTGAATTCTTTGCTGGTGACTGTGCAACAAGATAGAAAGGTTAAACCAAGGGACAATCATCGATGGAATCATCCTGAGCGCCCCGTATGTGTAGAAAAGAAGGAAATCAGACCACTAGGGCACCACCAGTGGCCGGTGGAAGTACTGTCGGCACGACACCACTGGCACTACAACATCAATGACTGGTTGTGGCGTCCGTGAAGAAGTGGCGAACCCATAGATTCCATGGTAGATAGGGTGTAAGATGTGATCACCGACCAAGATGATGGTGGGTGGTGTTCCATAGAAGAGGCACCCTGAATCTAGCCGTGGTGGTGGCAGAACTGCGTCTGCTACTCCAGCCCTAGACTGGTCCACCATACCAGTCATAAGGGGGGTGTGACAACCTGGTGCCACTGGTTGAATCCCCGAATGGACTCTTTCTATTGGGGGCGGCGAGAACGGACCCCGCCCAGCCAGAGGGTCAGGCTAGTCCCACAGCCCGGTGGGTTGCACGCAGTTGGGGGGTCGAGCCGATCCCACGGCCCAGCGGGAGAGATAGGGCCCAGCCGGACTGGGCTGGGCCTAGTGGGCAGGGTCAGACGGGGTAGGACCTAGGTAGGGTTTGGTCAGCCTAGACCTAGCCAGGTCAGTCAGAATGGGTCGGATCGAACCTGGACCCAATTTGACCCAGTTTCTCTTAAAGGGCCATAACATTTAAACTAGACATCTGTTTGATGAAACGTCTGTGGCACTAGAACCCTTAGGATAAAGAATTCATTTTTAGATACTCCAATTGGGTTTTGGAGAAATTTTGAGTACATATGGTTGAGATAGAACTTTAATCCCATTGGGCTCTATGTACTAAAATGCCTATAACTTATAGACTGGGATTCTGATTCACGTGTCATCTATTACATTGGAACCCTTATGACATGAAGGATTTTTGGGTTACTTATTAGTGTAATTTGTGGTAGTTGAGTTATTATTGATTGATTGAGGAGAATAATCTATGGTGCTCAAGTGAACCAAGTGTGGGAATCCTATGGCTGCCTATCAAGTGAAGAGTGACCCTTTGTGGATTGTCATCATAGAGACCCCAAGTGGATAAACAGTAGTGCGACCCAAAAAAGACCAACCATAGATCTTCCATTTCTATATTAGAAAATTATGACCCCATGGGGATCGATGAAATACGACCCTGTATAGATTAATAACTTACGAGCCTGTGTGGATCAAAGACTTACGACCATGTGTGGATCGACGACATAAAACCATGTGTTGATTAGTGACGTAGAACCCTATGTTGATCAGAAATAGAATGAATTATTCATGGTTCAATATTGGAAAATTTCATCAGAATAAGATGATGTAGATTTATGAATAATCATAATTATTCATATTCCTTAAGTTATATACCTATGGTGAGTGTTCTTTTACTTTATGCTTTGTGATTGAGATCATGATTTATGGTTTTCCATTGTGGAATTATAGGAGACATTTGGGGGGTATCAGGGCCCATACTGGGTATTGTTATGATCACCCTTTCAAGAGCATCGACCACACCTTTTTGTGTCTTGTGCAGATGACAGAAATATTTGACCATGATTTGGGAGCAAGGACTATACTGTGTACAAAGGTGACTAGTTGACGTGGAGAGCTGAAATGATTTGTTGTACCAACCATTCGGGTAGGATTCTTGGAGGAAGACCTCAAGAGATGTTTTTGTCCTTTTTATGTTATTTCTTTTTTTTTGGGTTTGTATACTGGTCCATTTTTTTCAGTTCACATGTTTACCTTCCACAGTAATACTACATGATTTGTTGTTGTTGTGTACCTGGTTTGTGTGTTTGAATGTCTAAAGGAAATGGATTCCCATTTTGGGTACATTTTATTCTGGATCGAGTTATTATATCGGGTTATACCAAATACAAACAAGAGGGTGGGGTGAATTGTGTATTTTAAAAATTCTTCACAAATAGTGATGATGGCAGAGTCTGTTATTTCATCTTTATCAGGTTGTTCATGCAGTGGAAAATAAACAGTTAAAGGACACAAGAATGTATAGTGTTTCAGGGAAAAGAAGGCCTCTAGTCTACTCCACCAACACTCTTCTCCATGAGCTTGGTGATTATCACTATATTGTCCTCTTATCAACAGACTATCCACAACTAAGTGCAGCCAGTTTACACCCTTACATGTTAAGGAATGAAACAGATCCTTCCAGTTCATACACAGAACAAAATAGACATCATAGTATGAGAAGCCAGTTACTCAAAATAAAATGTGTATTTGTCTTGATGTAATTTTTAGTTGTTCTTCATAGTTGTAGAAACACTAAACTGATAGTAGATAGATCATCATCTTTAAAAAATATGTTCTTAAGATACAGGATGTTCTGAGTTGATCCTATTGCAATATATATACAAATAAATTCCTCAAATCCAAAAATAATGCATTCACGAAAAATATTCGATATAGAAACGATGATTCTTCAACAAGTTTCTTCATCTTCAGAAAACAGAGTCTGGTCATACCTTGTAACAATAGATATTTAAAGATCAAAGGTCTCTATACAATTTTATTTGTGAATAAATAAATAGTTTGTTATATATTTTCTTGAATATTCTCCTTCTCTTTATAATAATAAATATCATAGATATGTAAAGAATAACAATAAGCATTTTCCTTAAAAAAATTTATCCACAAATGTCGCCTTTAAAATCGTGAAATTCAAATGTTTGAATAAAAGAGAATTCCTAACTCCCCTGAATATTCAACATGAAAATCTCATCTTAAAATGATACATTAAATCACAAATAAACATATTTGAATCTTTCAAAGACGTGATATAAAATCGGGCTTTGAATTTGGCTTGAATCAGCCTAATAATTTTCATAAAGAATGATTCTTAATAAAGGAGTATTTTAAATCTCTGATGCCAACTGTATAGTTGAATTGCATAGCATTCATTCTCTAAACATAAGGTTCCCAATTTAAGGTTGATCAACAATACTATTATCTTCAACTCTAAAACATATGTTATATTATCCATACATTCATTTTTAGCAAAACATAAGATACATATTCCATACTTTTCAATAGAACATTAGGATTATTATAAATGTATGTTTAATGATCCACACATTTATTAGATTCTAAAAGTAAGGTACATGATCCATAATTTTTGATAAAACATAAGGTTGTTTACAAAAGTAAGGTTGATGAAACCTACTTTTGAGAAACAAACACAATGTTCCATATTAATTTAGGGTTTTTATTCTATACTTTTCAAAAATCCTGAACGTAAGCTTCCTCTTCTATACTTTTTTGATATCCCGAACGGAAGGTTCTTTCCAAATGTATGGTTCTTCTTCCATAATTTTGTTGATATCATATTATTTCCTAACCATACATTTCTGAAATCACAAAAAGTAAATGACTAATTATATCCTTATGCTACGCTCCACAATGTAGGGTATGAACAATGTTTCAAGAACACGCTAAAGTTATTTCTGAACACGTAGAGCATGAAAAGTGTTTTTAGAACATGTTAATACACTAAAATTATTTCCAAACACTTTGTCAAATACTCTAGTCAGAATAAACTCTTGAATATTATTCTAAAATAGAGAAATAAATATTATTAATTTCCTAAAATATACTCAAGGTAAAATCATAAGAATAACAAATAAGGCTATTTTGTGAACATCAAATTCATCATAAAGAGATAGAGTATTGTTCTCAACAATCTCCCCTTTATAATATAGATTGTTGTTGAAAACAACACTTTCTCAACAATCTCTAAATTTTTGATGATCACAAAACTGATGAAATAACCAATGAAATTATCTTACAAAATATAATTTATAATTTAACAAAGGAAAAAAATATATTTTATTTTAATAAAAATTATTTTTTAATTTTTTAATTTTCTCCCCCTTTATAAATTTAAATAATATCTCATATTTTATAAATAATGAAAATAAAATTATGTGTTTATCCAAAAATTTCTACTAAAAAACGTTTTTAAATATCTCCCCTTAAAATGAAAAGTTTTCTTTTCTTCCTCTGACTAAAATATTTATGTATAAAAATGTTTTTTTATCCATATTTTTCCCTATTTAGTGATTTCAAAAATAATGATAGAATAAGGAATATTACACATTTTAATGTAGCACTGAACTTAATTAAATTCTATAATAAAATATTTATCAAATTTTGAAAATGGATTACTAGAATTCCAACATAGGAAGTGTAGTAAAAGAAATCAAAACATATAAAAATTATATTCTAGTATATTTTATTGGAAATATATATATTAGTATAGAAATGAGAACAGGAATCGAGGTTGGGATAAATGTTTTTTGGAAATTGGTGTATGTGCCTCTGAATGACTTCCTTGAGCTCTGACATCTGTAGTCTCAACCTTTTCATTAGTCCATTACCGGACTGGACTATGAGATCCCTTCCATCCCGAGTCAGATGCATATATATAATCAAATTGACTCTAAAAACACATGTAACCTCTCATCCATTTCTATAAACTAATTTAGCTTCTCTATGACTATGTTCAACAAATCTCTTACCCCTGGTTCATCTGATGTGAGCTGTTCAAAAAGATGGTTTTGATTATCCACAAGAACAGATAATAGAGCACTTTTACAATGTAATTACTAGAATCTATCATTCATATTGTTAATTACTATTGTAATGGACTGAAATCTCTTGATTATATCATGTGAAGTACCTGATGTAGCTGATTTTCTGTCCCTGATAGTTTCGAACTATTTTTCATTGAAAATTTTGAATTATGCCAAATCTGATTTCAGTACAATTTCAGATTTCATTTTTCCATCTTCAGCAAACATTTCCTTCTTAAAAACGTCCACTCCTTTTTTTAAATAGAACAATATTTCACGTTATAAAAATTTTGTCTCTCCATTTGTAATTTTCTTCTCAACGAATCATTTTTGTCTTAAGCTTTATTAAATTTTAAGATTAACTCCTCCACATGATCATTCTTAGAATCAGAGGCACCATGGGCTTGATTCTTAGTCTGATCTTCCACTAGATTTAGGAAAACAATATGTAGGGATTCAGAATCTGATTTCTCTTCATCCTCTCTCCGTAATACCTTCTTTACTAATTTTTCCTTAGTGTCCTTCCCTGAAACATCCACAAGAAAATCCTCATTAATAATTTTATATTGAATTTCAGAAAGGTTGTCTTCTTGATTCACATGAATTGGTTCTTTCTCCTCTTGAACATCTTCTTCATTTATTTCCTCCAAGACTAGATCTTATAATATAGCTTCCTCTTCAGATAATTCATCTTGAACAATCTCAGTAGGCGTTATAGGTTTATCAAATTCATGTCTAAACACATGGACATCCCTAGGATTTTAAATAGTTTGAGGCATAATTTATTTTTCAACATGAGGAGTCACCTCAATCTAAGAAACTATTGGTTGTTCAATTTTAAATATTGTAGATTCTCTAATAAACTTGTAGCTCATCAGATGTTCAGTTACATCAGAATTTTCTTGAGTAGGCTCCTCACCAACTCGACCCACTCTGTTACTTTTCTTATGAAGTCCTTCTTGACTTCCCTCATCTTCAGATGGATCGACGACTTCAAATCTTAATCTCCTTGAGGTTTCACTTTCTCTAGATTCTATCATGCCATCATAATATTTAGCATGTTCCTCCCCCTGAACTATGTCATGGCCTTCCTCAACTCCAACAAGAATAATCATTCCTTTCACAATACTCCATAAGAAGCCAATATTCCTTATAGTCCATCATTGAAAATATTTTTCTAATGGAATCTTAATATGGAATATATTAATCTTATGATATCAGACTTAAATAGTAATTTTTAAATGAAGCTTCTATAGGGATATAAGTTCATTCTATCCTCTGTTTGATGACAGTAGTTGAGATATCTTACCATATATCTTAGAAAATTTAACAATATTTCACTCATTAGAAAAAACATTTTGTACATGTCAGGAATCAAAATCTTCTCCATATTTGACATCCTAGGTGAAATCTCTGTTTGCAAAAACATAACAAGAATCTTTTGATCATGTTCCAGATCCTTCACAATCATTTGTCTTATACATGTAGAACCAAATAAAAATGAAATAATGTCCTCAGACATATGCTCATCATCTCTAATATTCCCTAAGTCAAAATAATAAACTCCCTCATGAGGGTAGTTTATGATTCTAGCTATTTCCACGTATGAAATTGAAAAATATCGATCTTCAATTATTTCAAATATGGTGGCCTCTGTATCTCCAAGAAAAAACTGAATGGATTTGAAAAAGTGACGAAACTCTATCTCATATAGAAACTCAGTATTTTCGGCAGTAAAAGTTTTCTCTATATTCTGAAAGGTGAGGGCTTTCCACAGCATGAGATCTGTTTGATATAACCTTTCCAGTTCGATTACATTTCAATATAGAATTTTTCTTCCTACCATGGCTGATGCTTGGAAATACTAGATTCTCCATTCTCAATTCATTATTTCATGGAAATTTCTTTCTTAAAATTTTTAAGGCTCGAAGGATTTGGCTTTCTAAGGTTTAGTCCAATGTAGACGATAGCGGTAAGGGTTTTGGTGTTTCAAAAGGTTCTGAGAAAATGAACGGGTTTGGAATTTGAAACAGTTTCTGTCATCCTTAATTCCTGTATAATTTACTTATATATTAATAATTATATTATTTAAATAATATAAAATTTATATGGAAAAAAATAATTCAAATGAAATTGTAAATTATTCTAAAAAAATAAGTAAATTATTTAAAAAAGAGAAGACAAAAAAACACATAAAAATAAAATAAATATTTCATTTAAAATTAAATTATCCTAGCTCCCCTTAATAAAATCAAACCTCATAGTGGGAAGTGTTTTAGTAAAAATATCAACTAATTGAATTTTAGTACTTACTAATTCTAAGAAAATGTCTTTTTTAAGAACATGATCTCTTAGAAAATGATGTATCATATCAATATTCTTTGTTCTAAAATGATTAATAGGGTTTTTTGAAATATTTATAACACTTGTATTATCAAATAAATTGGGGTTATTATTAAAATTTAGTCGAATTTCCATAAGAGTGTTTTTCATCAAAAAAACTTATGCACAAAAACTGCCTTCATATACATATTATGCCTCGGCTGTTGACATAGAAACAAATTGTTTTTTCTTGTGAGACCATGACACTAAATATTTTACTACAAAGTGACAAGTCTCTAAGGTTCCTTTTCTATCTAATCTACAACTTACAAATTTATCATCTGAATATGATATTAAATTAAAATCAGAATAATTTTAATAAAGAATATATTGAAAAACAGATCTTTTAAATATCTAAAAATTATTTTGATAGCATTTAAGTGAGATTTTTTAGGATCAGATAGAAATCTAGTACAAAGACATACTGAATAAATTATATCTGTCCTGTAAGTAGTACGATATAGTAAACTGCCAATCATACCTCTATATAAATTTTTCTCAACTAATTTTCCAGTTTCATCCAAATCAAGATTTATATTAGTACACATAGTATTTGTATATGTCTTATGGTTTTCAAGTCCAAATTTCTTTAGTAATTCAGTAATGTATTTACTTAGATTTAAAAATATTCCAAAATACTTTTGATATAATTAATTTCATAAGAATAAATTTAATTTTCACTTCATACACATTTCAAATTCTCTTGGAAATAAATTTGAAAACCCATGACAAAGATTTTTGTTTGTTGAACAAAAAATTTCTTCTTAAATATAAATTTGAACCAATAAAATATTAGAGTTAATAGATTTCTATAACAATGTTGGATCTTTTATCCCAATAGTAAAAACATGTTCAAAAAAATGAACATATTATTACATACCAAGATCTAGGTGATTGTTTATGGCCCTAAAGAGATTTAGTATGTTTAAAAACAAAATCTAGTTTTTTTGAATTTTAAAATTGGGAGGTTGATCAACATAAAATTCCACCAATAAGTAACAATTTAAAAAGGCAGACTTTACATCCATCTTAAATAATTTAAAGATCATATGGTATTTATAGGCTAAAAAGAATCTAATAGATTATAATCTTGTTACAGGTGAAATGGTCTCATCATAATCTACACCCTTTTCCCAATTATATCCATTAGCTACTAATATTAATTTATTTCTAGTTATTATTCCTTAATCATATTGTTTATTTCTAAATACACATTTATTTCCTATAACTAGATAGTTATTAGGTATTTAAACTAAGTTCCAAAAATCATTTCTCTTGAATTGGATTAGTTCTTTTGGCATTGCTAAGATCCAACATTAATCAACTAAGGATTATTCTAATGTATTATATTCTAATTGGGATAAAAAGATATATAATTAAATCATATTTCCTATATTTGTTTTAGTTTTGATTCTAGAGTCTAGGTCTCCTAAAACAGTTTATAAAGGGTTATTATTTTGGGTTCTAGACTGTTTGGGTAGTACACGTTTGGGTTCTTCAATGTCATGTTCTTATGAATGGGTCTAAATTTCATTTATATCTTTTTCAAGAACATATTTTATGTTATTAGGTCTCATGTTTCCATTGGAGTCAGATTCATCAATTTAGTATTTCTATTTCTCAAAGGGATTTAATTCATCAACTTTCACATGAACTGATTTTTCAACAATCTTTGCCTTTTTGTTAAAAACTCTTTAAGATTTCGAGGTAGCAGATTATCCTAAGAAAATTCCGTCATCAGATTTTTGATCAATTTACTAATATTTTCTTCGTTATTTTAGGTGTTAACCTTGCATCCAAAAACATCAAAGTAATTTACATTAGGATTTCTATTATTCCGGAGTTCATAGTGAGTCTTTTCAAAAATTGGTCTGATTAATACACTCTTCATTATATAAGAGGTTGTACATAGAGATTCTTCCCTGAAATAGGTAAGAAGATTGTATTCATTTAGCATAGTCCTTTCCATTTCATGAATAATCCTATTTCATCTTTCAACAATTCCATTTTTGAGGTGTTCTTGGTGTAGAGAGGTGTATTTAATACCAATATTTGAGTAAAAGAAATTTAATTCTAGATTCTCAAATTATCCACCATGATCACTTAATAATGAAATTATTTTAAAACCTTTTTCAATTTGTACAACTTTGCAAAAACTCTCAAATATAGTAAAATATTCATTTTTATATTTTAGAAAATCAATCCATGTAAATATTGAATAGTTATCAACTGAAACATATATATATAATTTACAATATAAGCATTCTATTCTTTAAGGTCCAAAAAAATCTATATGTATATGTTCTATAGGAATAGATATAGCAATTTCTTAATAGATTTGAAGGATGATTGGGCTGCTTTCCAAGTTGACATGCATTAAAGAATCTATCGCTTTCAAATTTGAGACTAGGAATATCAGAAACTAATAGTTTCTTAGATAACTTATGTAATGAATATATATTGAAATTTCCAAGTCTTCTATGCTATATCCACGATTCATTTATCTTAAGAATTAAGTAGATTAATTTTTGTTTACAGAAGAAATTTATGTCCATTGTATAAACATTATCAGTTCTGGGTGATCTAAATTTAAGAAACATATATTTAATAACAGATCAAAGGTTGTTAGAAAAATAAACAAAATAACCATCATGATAGAGTTGAGAGATACTTTTCAGGTTGGGTTTCAATCCTTGTACATAGAGTACTTTATTAATTGATACAGCTTTTGGATCTCCAATAGTTCCAATGCCAATAATTTTACCTTTAGAATTCTCACCATATGTGACTAATCCTCCAAACTATTGAGTTATTATTTTATATTTATATGAATTACCACTCATATTCCTAGATCATCCCCATTATATGTACCATATTTTAGATTGTATTTTATGACATGCTTCCTGCAATGGCATTTAAACAAAGGTTTGTTTTGGTACCCATATTTTGTTGGGTCCAGTAGTGTTAGCCAGCAATGACATGGGAATACAGACTTACATTATTTTTCTATAATCAATATAATAATATAAATATATTGCAAAAAAGGATTTATAAATCCCACTTATTTTAAGTTGCCTTAAATAAAAGCTTTTAGATATATGACCTTTAATTCCACAGTATTTGCAAATTTTAGGTTTTGTAATTGGAAAAAATAGTTCTTATACAGTTTAAGATTCTCACCATAACTACTTATTCCATATCACTCATTTTTTATCACATTCTTTTTGATATTTTCATTTAGTATATTTTCTCTTTTTGTAAAAAAAAGATATGATCTTTTGTATGTTTCTATTTCTATTTGCAGTGTTTATATTTTAGTTTCATTACCTATACAATTTGTGGTTGATGAGTTATAATTTTTAATTAACTCTTGATATTGTTTAAGAAAAGTGTCTCTTTCTTCTAAAATAATAGTATGAATATTTTTCAGTGATTTATGATTCTTAAATTAGGAATAATATATTTCTTTCATCATTTTTCAGTAGGCTACAAAATTTAATTTGAACAACTGGAACTAGAATCAGAACCAGATGAGTAAAAATATTGTACCTCATCAACTTCTATCATAAACCATATATTTTCTTTTAGATTTGATTTTTCTATTTCCAATTCAGACTCTGATGAGCCGCTGGAGTTTTGGAAAATATTCCAAGTAGCGTTCATTACACTTTTTTTATTTTACTCATAATCATTGTTGTGAAAAATTTCTTCTTCCTTTCCCTTTTTAATTGAGAAGTGCCAGGTCTAATGTGACCCAAATTTTTTGCATTAATAGTATCTGACTTCACTTTATTAATATTTATCCTTTTTGAAGGATTTTTTGAATCCCTTATTTCTGTAGAATTTGCATAATTTTTTGGCTACCTGAGCCAGTTACATATATGAAATAGATGAATCAGACCTCTCTGATTTGATTTTGATCTCATTCTTCATCTTTCTTCTCTTTTTGGGGATGTTACTTTTAAAGTGATATTTTCTCTCTTGAACAAGACTTTATGCTAATTTGTTTCATCATGAATCTCATCTTTATTCATCATCATGGTTCCAATTAATTATCTCTTTATTAGATCTCTGAGTGGTGATGATTTCATAATAGACACTGATATCCCATTCAATCTAGGTGTTTTTACTCTCAATACATTCAAGACATGATCTACATGTTTGATAGGATCTACCAAGGCAGTGATGTTATTAAAAATTTCTGTAAGTCTTATATTCATCTAGGTGATGATTTCTCATTAAATCATTATGAATGTTTCGAATTTCAATTTAGTAGTGTCATACTCATCTTCTTGATATTGTTAGTTCATTCATATGAAACTACAATTGTCTGCCACATTTCTTAAGCAGTGAGGCACTGAGATACTCTGTTGAATTCATCTGGTCCAAGACCACAAATAATAGAATTCATAGATTTCAAGTTTATGTCGTACTCTGATTCTGTATCAGCACTCAATGTTTTAGGTTTCTCTGGAATCACATAGAGAGTTATAATTTTTTAGTACACTTTGTATCCAAGGTTCATTAAGTAAGTGATCATCCTTGATTTACAACATCCATAATTTTCATCGTTGAAGTAGGGATCTCGAACCATTGACATACCCTCTCGTATATCTTCTATTGTGCTCTATATTATCCAAAAGCATTCACCTTGTTATATATTTGAGAAAATATGCCCCTCTAATACCAATTTTAGGATCAAGTTATACCAAATATGAAAAAGAGGGGGGAGGATTTTGTATTTCAATTTTTTTCATGAATCCTGATCATGGTTGAGTATATTATTTTAACTTTATCAGGTTATTTATTCAACAGAAAATAAATATTTTATGGAAAAAATAATGTATAGTGGTTTAGGGAACAGAAGTCCTCTAGTCTACTCCACCAATGCTATACTACATGATCTTGGTGATTTTTAATATCCGGTTCTCTTATCAATAGACCATCCATAACTAAGTACATGCAGTTGACAACATTAAATGTTAAGGCTAAAAACATATCCTTCTGGTTCATATAGAGAACTGAATACACATCTTAGTACGAGAAGCTGATTACTCAAAAATTGAAAGACTGTTTTTCTTGAAATACTTTTTAGTTGTTCTTTACAGTTACAGTAGCACCCAACTGACAGTAGATAGATCTTCGTCTTCAGAAAAGATACTCTTCAGATAAGGGCAGTTCTGAGTCGATCCAGTTGCAATAAATATATGAATAAATTTAGAAACTCTAACAACAATGGATTCATAAAATATCTCCGATTTAGTAACATTTAATCTTCAATATATTTTTTCTTCTCCAGAAAATGAAGTTTGATGGTACCTTGTAACATCATATCTATAAATCTCGAATGTCTCTATAAAACTGTATTCCTAAAAATTCAAGAGTTTGTTATTTATTTTCTTGATGATTCACCATCTCTTTTTAATTCAAAATATCAAAGATAGATATATTATAACGATGAGATATTTTCGTAAAAAATTTAGATCCAAAAATGTTGCCTTTAGAATCATGATATTCAAACGTATTCATGAGAGAGCAGTCGTAACTCCCCTGAATATTCGATCTCCTACAAAAAATAATCCATTAAATTGAAAATAAAAAAATATTAATCAGTTAAAGATGGGATTTAAAATCACACTTCCAATTTGGCTTGAATTCTTCCAAATAATCTATATAATGACCATTGCTTAATAAAGTGGTATTTTAAATCTCTGACGCCAAACAGAGGGTTGAACTATATAGAAATATGTTTCTTAATGTAAGGTTCACAACCCATAGGTGATCAGACATACTGTTATTTTCAACTCGAAAATGTACGATATGTTATCCATACATTCATTTTTAGTAAAACATAAGATACATGATCCATAATTTTTAATAAAACATAAGGTTCAATATAAAAGTAAGTTTGATGTTCCATACTTTTATCAGCTTCTAAACATAAGGTATATGATCAATAATTTTTGATACAACGTATGGATGTTTACAAAAGTATTGTGGATGAACCATACTTTTGAGAAACAAACATAACGTTTCATATTAACACAGTGTTCTTCTTCTATAATTTTTAGAAATCCTGAATGTAAGGATCTTCTTCTATACTTTTCTGATATCCTAAATGTAAGTTTCTATCCAATCATATGGTTTTTCTTATATACTTTTGTTGATTACGTATGGTTACATAACCATAACATTATGATATCCGAAAAAGTAAACAACAAATTCCCTCCTTAGGCAATACTCCTCAATGTATGGTATGAACAGTGTTTCTGAAACATGCTAAAGTGATTTCCGAACACGTAGAGCCTGAATAGTGTTTCCAGAACATGATAATACACTAAAATGATTTCCGAACACTTTGTCAAATATTCCATAGGAATTAAATAATATAATATTATTCCAAAAATATGGAAATAAGGAATATTAATTTCTTGAAATATACCCAAATTGAAATCATTAGAATAGAAAATAAGGATATTTTGTGAATATCAAAATCATCAAAAAGAGATAGAGTATTATTCTCAACAATACCACCTTAATAAAATAGAGTTTTTTTAAAAACAAAACTTTCTCAACACTAGTCTCTAACCCCTGGCCTATGGAAGGCGGGCTTGGGGTAGTCACGGTATGGGCCCCGGTGGATGGGTTGTGACATCAAACACAATATTTTTCACAAAAAATGATTTTATTGTTTTTTTGCGAGAAATTATTAAAATAATTTTATATATCTATTAGAAAATCTATATGAAAAAATGCACATCATTTTTTGGATCATAATAATTAATATATTATCATATGATAAACATAATGTTTATTCATTATGAATAATGACTATTATAAATACCTAACACAACTATAAAAGAGGTAAAATTAGGTTAAAAACATCTGGTAAACAATTAAAATATTTTAAACACATTAATTTGACTTATTTTATGAGTATTTGTTGACTAAATATTCCTTTGTGTAGTAAAATAAATAAATTTCATACAATATCAAGAATTTTAGAACCTGGGTCTGACTTTTGTGAAGATTAATTATAGTTTATTCAATTTGAAAACTATTTTTAGATAATTTCATATAATGATATGGTTGAAATATTCTATTCAATTTTAAATTGACACAGAATTATAAAAGGATTAATTTTTTTTATTTATCAAAAAGTTTATACAACTAATTTATTACTTTATTTCAAGGTAAAATGTTTGTATGCATCAATATGAAATGTTCCTAAAAATAGTGTTTCATGACTTTTGTGTTATTATGTTAAATGTAATGTTATCCAAATAAAGAAAATAAATATGTTAAATCGAATCCCAAATTTTTATTTAGTATTTAAAACATTATTTTGAATTACCCTTTTATTTTTTCATATAGTTAAAATATCTTGGTAAAATATTATGTTATCATGGTTAAGTTTAAAATAAGTTTATAGCAGTATGGAAAAAATATAAAGATTATAATGTATCCAAAATGAGAATAAATGTAATTGGTTGAATTTATTTATGCCCTATGAAATCTTATATTTGAATATGTAGTTTACTGGTTCCACATTACATAATTATGATATAAATAAATAAATATATAAATATATATATAGAAAAATTCCATGTGTATCCCCACCACTAATAAAAGGAAAACAGACCTCCTCTAAACTCATCACTTAATGTGACTTTTTGTTCATGAAACCCCTAAAAAAATACATTAAAAAAAACCTATCCATTTTCTATAGGTCTTATTTTGGTTAAAATTCAAAACCATAGAGTTATTAAGGTGTTATGTAATATATTTTGTTTAAAGAAGATGTAAAACTTTTAATCAAATGATCTAGTTTTTTTCTTCCACATCATCCAAAATGCTTTAACCATTATGAAATAATAACATAAGAGACTCCCATAAACTGATATGTTATTTTTTATGTCTTTACATTAATAAATATTCTTTTTCAACTAATCAAAAACAAAAATATTTTTTATGTGTACAGTGGACTAACACCCAATGAAGATATGTAATTCATTTTCCATCACTACATCCCATGGATGGTTATAATTATTTATTTGGTATATATATATATTTGATATTCATGACAAAATTATCATTATTTAAAGATAATATATTTTATATTTTATTATCATTCCATCCATTGAAAAATGATAACAACATTCAGGTGTATGATTAGATTACCACCTCCATGAAGTGATGTGGTTCATTTTTTATCGCCACAACACATGGGCGGTACATATAAGTGTATTTAAAGTGAAATTATAGAATACATGATATATTAAAAATTATACAAAAAATTATTAAAACTTAGTTATTTCCCTCATGTTCGTTGAGAGATGGAAATATTAATCATTCATATTTATGGTCAACCATCGCCATGATTGTAAAGTAATTAATTTTTCATAACCAAATTTATAGTTGATGATTAAACATGATATTTATTTAATTATTATAAATATTTATATAATTTAATATATACCACATTGGAAACATTCATCACACCGATGTTATTTTGGGATTATGAAAAAAACAACCTCAAAACGCCGAACATAAAATTTACTAATGATGTAACAAAATTTAACATGGAAAAATATGATATAAAAGGGATAATAATAGGTGAATACATCTAAAAATATAATTAATAATGTATAAAACTAATATATTTTTATTATATATGATTTAATGTATCTATATGGAATGTTGGACTTGTGGTATGTTATTTCTAGTCTCAATTCCCTTTCATTGACACTTAGTCTATTTTAACCACATGTTTTGTTCTGTGTGGTGTATAATATAACCTTATGGATTTATTTTACAATTATTTACATAAATTAATTTGTATAAAAATGAATTCAATGTTTTTTATATTAATGTTTCATTGTTTTAAAACATATCATCTCATAAGGGATAGTTTAACATAAAAATAAACTGAAAAGTTTAAACGATGTATTTTCTAAATATTTTTCTTCACTATCTATATTTTTAAAAATAAATTTTATTACTGTATTTATATTGAAATGAATAAATTATAAAGGATATTTTTTTATCTTTTGACTTCATTTCATTATTTTATAAAACAAATCCTTTTAATTATTTTATAAGGTTCATTTTGTCTTTTGTTATAAAAAAAAATGAATGATCAATTTTAACTTATATGGAATAAAAATAATTCCCTACCACCATTACCAATATTATATTCCTGTATTCCATAATAAGATTCCATAATTTGTTTCATGAAAATCACACCTTCCCTTTGTTTTTGTTATTTTAGTTTTTAAAAAAGATTATTAATGTAATGAGATATATTGATATATGAAAATGTATTTCATATCAGTTAAAGAGTATATTTTTATGAGTTTGATGATGAAAATGAAATTTTTTATGTTTTAATGAATATTATTGTCGTTGAAATATTTTTGTGATGATGAGTAATTCCACTATACCGCTTGAATGGATTGGATAATTATTATGTTCACTGAATAATTATTTTAAAATATGACCATATACTTTTTTCCCTTTTTAAGGGTTCTTGTATGAGTTTTGTTAAGATAATGTCCCATATCACCAACCATAAATTTTTTTGCTTTCTAATGAGTTTTCATGGAAATATTTCGATTTAATAAGTTATAATGTTTCTTCTATTTAAAATGAATGATTATTCCTTTTTATAGAAAAAATATATTCTTAAGAAATTGTTTTTAAGGGTTCTCATGTTTTCAAAAAATCATTAATGATTATAATAATTAGCTAAAATTTTCATATATGGAGTTTTATAAGAACTTTAGGATGTAAAGATGATTTTATGTGTAATAAAAAGTATTTTGGGCTGAAGATTTATTATATTAATGGAATACACTCTAATATGATATCATAGATTTGAAATGAACTAAAAATTTAGTCTTGTAGTTTTTATAGGTCTCTTATTTTTTTATTCTCCTATAATATTTTTAAATATTCTTTCCACATGGTTTAATGATGATTATAATTTTTAATAAATTAAATTATCCAAATAAGGAAGTTTCCATAAATGAAGTAAAGATATCATTATAAAGAGTGTATTTTGGTGGGAAAGTGGATACAAAAAAATTGAAACATTGAAAGTGTTTTCCGTAAAACTTTAAAACTCAACACCAAAATTTTTATTGGGAATACATTAATTGGAATTAATATTTAATAATGAAATTATGGGCTGAATAAGATTAAGGTCAGTGTAGTTGGTATTAGAGTATGGTTTGGATATATTTTTACATTATTATATTTTCATACGAGGATAACTTAAGAGTTATGACTATCATTAATTGATTATAATTTTATAGAAGGGCAGATTTTTGAAAGAATGTAAACCCATTATTTAAGTTTTAAATAATTGTATTTTAATATTATTTAATATATTTTGGGTGACATTTACCGTAACAAAACCCTTTTATTTAATATGTATTTTATCTAAAAATTTATTTTTGGAATAATAATTTTAGGTTTCTATGGACATATGTTTAATGATATTGATAGACATTAGGGTTAATATTATCCTTAATGTAGAGAAAATTTTGGTAAATTAAGATTAAAGTGTAATTTTATTTTTAGCAAAAAATGATTTATCATATATATATCCATGGGATTGAATAGTGATTTGAGGACTTAGTGATTAATGTTTTTTGAGATGTTTGCTATTTTTAAGAATATTATGTTATTAAAGAAAATGTAAATAAATTTCTCTAAGATGGAGTTATCTTTAGAAATAAAGTCTGAATAATATTTTTAAATTACATATTATTCTATTTTTCTATTATGGTAATTCACGTTTTTTTGGAAAATATTTTCATATATTAGAAATTATATGATTAAGAATTATATGTATCTAGTTATATGAATTTATGAGTTTATTTTCTTTATTGGATATAAATGCTAACTTTATATCATAAGAATATATTATCAAATCATTCTTTTTTTTCTGAACATGGTCATGAATATTTTGAATAGTTTTGTGGATATTTAGTTATAGAATGATTAAATAATAAATTTGAAATAAATTTTTAGGCTTTAGTGATTAATATATTATTTAGTTATATGAAGATTTATTAATACAATGTATTAACATACCATGTGAAATCCATTTTTGAAATTCTTTTAAAGTCTAATGATAAGAGGAATAACATGATTTCCTATTATGGAAATATTCAACCTGTTTGAATTTTTTTTAGTGCTTCAGACATGAATGAATAATGTTGAATATTAATCCCATAGAGAAACAGATGATATTATGGTGGAAATTGATTAATGGATTTAATTTTTATTGTCAAGTATGTATATATGATTATATTCATAATTTATATGGTAAATTAAATCCTCAAATCAAGGATAAGTATCACTAAATACAAATATTATCAAATTAAAATCATTTCTGTTGAATTTATGGTATTTTTAACATCACATTGGTTTATGGTTTTGTGGTCAATAATTTTGAAATGATTATTTACATCATTGTGATCAATTTTCACTATCACTCTTTGAGATTATTTGGAAGTTAATTTATCCACCATGGCCATATTTTCACTTCTAACTAATTTTATCCTCTTTAAAATCCTAGTTATGTGTTATTACAGATGAACATCATATTTCCCATTCTCTCTTTTCAAAAAGAAGCTTTTTTACCCTTTCAAAGATGTCAGTTTTCATCAAAGGCGTATTTAAATGGTAAAACCATGATTAAAAATATCAAGATAAATTATGAGGATAAAATTCATTCAATGGAGGAGAATTTAACACCCCTATATTTTAAAATAAAAACACTATGTTTGATAATTTATATGTCACACAACACAAATATTAAAGGGAAAATGAAATACTATTATTTAAATATGATCATTATAACCTTGTCATTGAATTGGCCACTATGAATTGGAATGAAAACATTATAATATATATATATATATAAAGGTACTACTGCATTAAAATGTATATATTAATTATTTGAAAATTATTATTTAATTATTTGAATGGCATTTTATGCTTCCAAAATATAATTTTTCCAGAAATAAGGAATATTTTTTTAATAAAATATTGTTATTAATTTATGGTTCATATGTCATATTTATTCAAAAAAAAATAAATTATTTATTATAATGGATGAAATTAATATAATTAAAAATGAAAACAAAATTTTTAGTCATCCAGAATATTATATATATTAAATATTATTCACCTCAGAAAAAGTTATAATATTATGTTAATACCATTAGGTAAAGCTTTAAAATCTCTCTGATAATTTACATTAATATATTGGTTGAGTGGTAATTAAATAATTATATTTTTATGTAATTAAATAATTTATTTAAAATATTATCTTGAATTTTGGAATCTAAAATTGACTTTGGTAATGGTAATATATATTTTATTCAAATTAAAAAATATTTTTGAGTGTTTTCATTTAATGGTATAGTTGGATGATTAAATTACATTTTGGATTGATCCAAAGGTATAAAAACCATAATATGTTTGTTATAGAAAAAAAGATAATTTTAACTATTTATTAATTTATTTAAAGGTAAAATGATTTTTACTCTTAATTGATGTATTTTCCAAAAAAAAATTATTTTTCGTATGATTTTAGTTTCATAGTTAAAAATAAATTATTACACCGATAAAAATTGAAGTAGATATAATGGATTCCAAATTTAGGGCCATCATGACCAAAAAATTTAAGGACAATTTAATTTTAAATAATATAATTACGTTATCACTGTAAAAAGTTATTTTATCATGGTTATGTTTAAAATGAGTTTATAGTGGATTAACTATGAGATAATTTGTAAAATGGTTCAAAACATTTATAAATATTATTGGTTTATTTTATTTCAAACATTTCACACCTTATATTGGAATATGGTGTGCCTTGGTTATAGTTTAAATAATTTTGATATCTATGTGTATGTTATCTTTTTTTTTTTGAAAATTACAAGCCTATCCTCTCCGACACTTATAAAAGGACAACCCTCTCTTCTCATCTCTTCACTTTTGGATACTTTTAGTTGGAACATGACCCATCCAAGTCCATTTCTATAATCCCTCAATGTGTTATAGTGGTCTTAGTTTTCTTAGTAATTACAATATTAAAGGTTTTAATGTCTTATGAAATGGAGGTTGTCCAAATAAGTTCACTACTAGAAATTTGAGCAATACCAACAGACCTATACCAATATTTTTTCCAAAACCCTTAGTATATATTCATTCTGCACACCATATACAAATGGTATTGAGAAATAATTTTTATGGGTTATTTATACATAACCAATACCAATTTTGTTGGGAAAACCATTAGTATATGTCCCATATGAAAACCCTATACCAAAACTGTTGGAAAATATATTGGTATAGTCTCATTATACATATCCAATGGCCACAGTCTGGAAACAATTTGTTATAGGTTCCTTGGTATTGGTATTAAATAGTTCACTAAAAACTATAGGTATATGCTATGAAATTTAGTTACATATTCTAACATATTTCAAAACAATTATTCTAGGTCTACAACATTGGTTTTAGAGGACCGTTTTGTATTGGTACCCTAATTTATTTGGAATTATTTTTTCAAATAAAAATAAATATATCAAATTTTATATTATTTATAAATATTCATAGACTTATTATCAAATTATATTAAAAAATAATTCTATATTAGTTCTTATTATGTTGAACTATAAATGGGAGGTTCTTTCTTCAAATTATATCTTGAATTATTTATATAACTTATACCAATGGGTTTTCAAAACAATTGGTAAAACTGTTTCATATAGACTATACCAATGGTTTGGTAACCGCGGGTAAAGGACACCTATACAAAATATTAGACCTAAACCATGGATATTGGTCTTGAATTGAGTATAGTGAGCCAAAATCCCACCAAACCATTGGTATAATCCATACCAATGGTTTGGGGGCCTATACAGATGGTTCCAAACTGTTAGTATTGGGTTTATTTTCCAGTTGTGTGTGTATACATTTTAATTGAATGTTTTAGTTTATTTTTTTTCAATATGATTCAAAAATAATATATCCATTTTATAATAATAAAATCATTATCTTTCATATACAAATATTTTATTATATTAGTGGATTAACATCATTCAATCTCATTCTACATCAAATTTGAATCAAAACCATCATTTTTCAGAATGACAGAATACTGTATCACAAACTCATATAAATCATTTTCCATCAATACCTCCCACAATTGGTCGAAATTATGAATTAAATGTTTATATATGATAATAATTACTTAATTAAAATTTCATAAGGATAATATATCATCAATTTTCATAACATTACATCCATTTAAAATTGATGACATTGTTTGTGCGTACTAGTGAATTACCACATCCAAAAATCATTGTGATTCATTTTTCGTCACAACTTCTCAGGGATATTATATATATTTTTGTATCTAAATAGATAATATGATGAATATAATATAAAAATTATTATTTCAATACAGAATAAAATATACCTTATATCCCTCATGTTCATCGAAAAATTGAATCGTTACCCATGCATATTTATGGACTACCATCTAGAAGGATATATGTTAACTTATTTTTTATAACCATATTTTATTGGACTAGTAATTTTGTTATAATATATCCCATATAATGTAGGTTTTTATAATATAAAATAAAAATCACATATTATATTTTTTTTTGTATTTAGGTGTTTTTATGAGGAGTTATCAATATTTTAGATCATTATATTAAAATCTACTTGTTTTAGAGTGTTGCAAAAAAAATTTCTATCTATCAAAAATAAGATGTATCAGTAATCAAGTAATGTGGAGACATAGATACATTGGGAAATAATATATAAATTTTGGCACATAAAGGTAACAAATTCATGAATTACTTGCATCATGAAATTAGATATGTGAAAATTTCATACTTCGATGAATCACCTATGTGAGTAATCATCTACATAGATCAAATAGATATGTGAGTTTGTAACACAGATTAATTGGATAAATGATATATATATGTTGTGAAAATGGATTTTTGGTTCCTGATTTCTATGTAATTCATTCACTTATAATATATTTTGATTCATGATCAATAATCTGAAGTAAAAAAAATCAATTATGTGAATAAAGACTATGAAAATTTATATATATGGATAAATTGGATCTGTATATCAATAAACTAGTGATGTAATATATGTGTTATTTGGTTATGTGGTTAAATTTAATCAACTACATCATTCTACAACCTTCTATTTCTAACATTGGGTGTGCATTCAATGAAAATAAATGTTTTCATGCATTCATTAAATGGTAAATTATCTATTTATGTTATAAATTATTTTATAAAGATAAAAATACTGTGATAATAAATAATTATACGGTTAATTTAATGGTAAATAAATTTTATGAGGTATTTCTTAGAGAAGTACAAATGGAATTTAAATTTCATCCCAAGGTTGAATTTAAATTCTATCCCTATATTTTACGTTTCTTGTGTTGTGTGATTAAAACACACCTTTTGTTTCCTATTCAGTATGTGTGTAGAATATAATATAATTGGGAATATATGAACTTGGTCTATCATCATATAATAATAAAAAATGCCCATGCGTGGCATTTTATTTACGAAAAAAAGTTGATGAATATCCAATAACTATAGTTGTGATGTCAAAATATTAATTTTTGATATTTTAGAAGACATTATTATGATTATTTTTATTCTCATTATCTCTTATGGATACTACATTTATTCTTTTAGTTGTATCTCACAACTGTGAGTCTCAAATGTAAAATCTCTATTTATTCTCTCTCATGTAGTGATGTTCCGTGAAAAAAGATGTAGAAGTCTGGGATTTTCAAAGGGTTATTATAGAACTATTGAAAGACCATGCTATTGTACCAGGTGTTTAAATTTTACAATTAGTCATGTGATCCCAAAATAATGATCATTAGTCCCCAATAAAATTACTCATCTAGTTAAAATAACCAAACTATCATAGTGGAGAATTGGTGGGGTGAACTAGGTAATTTCATTTCCCTGGACCATCGTAAATCAAAAATTTTAATATATTTTATATGTGACAATGTTTCTACTTTGGGAATGTGTTTTTAAATGAATAGAAGTAATCAAATATTTAATCAAGGTTTTTTTTGACATCGGGAAAATTTCAAGAACACAATTCACTCCCCCCTTAAGTCATAGTCAAGTTAGTCTCTAACCACCAATTTGTATCAAAGTCTCGAAAATTTGAATTCATAGATTTAAAATATTTAAGTCCAAATAACATTTTAATGATCTCTGTTATAACTAAAAATAGATAAGGTATATCAATCGTAAGATCTACTAACATTAATGGAGAGAATTATGGTTATTGGATGATTTTGTTAATAATCCATTTGAAAAACCGTAATCTAAAAGTTTATCATGAATCCATGAAGCCTTGTTAAATTAATAAAACTCATTGGGAATCATGGTATGGTAATTCTAAATATATTTTTGATATAAAATATAAATATAATAATGTTATATTATGTGGACTACATCTAGATGAGTTAAATAAAAATTCACAACGTGATGCTGCTTATGAAATGTGGATACTATATTATTTTCATATGAAGGAACATAATATTTTTGACTTGTTCGATATAAAACATCCAAGGTTATGTTAGATACTTATAGAATAATGGAATGATAAAGCATGAACCAACATAATTGAAGAATAAATGAGGTTATAAATAATGATGATTCTTTAGGAACAACAATTCTGAAACTAGATCAATCACTGAAATTATCATCATTCTCCACCAAGATAGAGTTGAATATCTGGTTTTATTAATAAATCTATAGATGTTAGGAATTTTAAATTAAAATATATTATTTTATCTGTTACGATTTGTGAGGCTAAAATGGAAGATAATGCTAGAAACATGGATTAGTTGGGAAAGAAAATTATAACCTTAAATATTAAACTTTAATAGATGAGACGAATAGAAAAGAGATACAATTTTATGTTTCATCAGATAATGATATGTCAAATAGTTCAACTTCAAACTATGATCTTATAAACTTTTCATGAAATTTAAAAAAAGTACTAAAATAATAGAATATGTTTAAGAAACCCTTAAACAAGTATATGATGAATGGGAGAATTTTTAAAGAAGTTATATACTATTAGTTTATGAATATCGCACACATAAATATAGACTTCTCTCAACAACAAGGGAACAAAAATTCTACGAAAAAGTATTTCGCAATTTTTTTATATTAAGAAATCGATTAAATGTTTGAAAGAAACAAGGAGTTATTTTGATGATTGTAGTGATGACACTTCTTCAACCATAGAATTTAAATTTATAATATAAAGGATAATATTTTATTTATGGATTACTCAAATTGAGTAAATTATTATTATTAATATTTTAGTCAAGAATATTAGTTTAACAACATGAAATTTTAAATAAACTAGGTCAATACTGTACACAAAAAGAAACAACGAACATAAATTACTAAAAAAATATCTGATCCTTATAACGTATCCTTTAAATTAGGTGGTATGAATCTTATTAAAAAACAAATGATATATATATATAAGTATAATCTTATTGAAAAATTCTTATTAAATAATTATTCTATTTTTTTAAAAGTAAAATTATTCATCAATAAAATTTTTCTACAAAAATGATTTTAAATCAATTTTATTAGAATAAAATATTATTAATTTATAGATATTTTATAAAATAAATTATATAAACAAAATTTATTTTTATAATAGAAACATAAAAATTAAATTAATTTTAAAATGTTGGTGTTTTTAAAAAATATTGATTTTCTAATGAATAGTGAAAAATACTAATTTTTGTAAAACTACAATTTCATTTTAATAAATAAAGGTATGTAAAATTTCCATTAAGACATGAATTTTATTTCAGGTGTAAAAATTATCATTATGTTATATTTAATCAAATTAATTCAATTTTAATCATTTTTATACTTAATTTTAGTACATTGTTATTTTAGGGATTAAAAACACGTTTTTTAGAAAACTGTTGTAAATTGCATAATGATATTTCATTTTAATTGGATAAAATTAAACTAAAAAATATTTATTTAAGATATATATACATTATATATATATATATATATATTAATATATATTCATATAATTCATATTTCACATCATAGAGTTAATAAAAATCATATTTTTCTTTAAAAATACATTTCTTAAGAAATCCATTTTCTTCATGTATCCAAGCATTATTTTAAATTAAATCCTAAAAATTATATTAATGGAATTTGGAAAAATTGAATAATTTTTTTATTCAAAATAATTCTTATTATATAAATCTTTTATCTTATTTTTTCATAATGAATAGTGGAAATAGTAAAAATATTTTATTGGAGTTATTATAGAAACAGATTTACTTGGATGTTAAACTAAAAATAATAGTTTTAAAATGTCATTAAATTTTTTTTATATTTTATTTAATGTTTTTATTTATACCTTGTCACAAATAATTACATATAATATTCTATTTTAGAGTCTTTTTTTTGTTAAAAATAAGCATATCACATTTTTTTAATAATTTCAACTGTGTCCTCTCCAACATATATTAAAATCAACACCTCTCCTATACTATTTTAAAAAATAAATAATAAAACAAGTACCCAAATACCATATTTACCTGAATAAATGCATCCTAGTGGCCTTTTATTGATCAGGAGAAAAATTTATGAAAATTTTTGGTGTAAACCTTAAAAGGTTGTTTATAGAAAATGTATTATTCCCAATAAATCATTTTTTTATTATTTCACATAATTGGAATCTTATTATACCATGATAAAATAATTAAACCTGTATCTAAAATTTTTATATAAATTTTTTAATTCAGTATCTTAAATAAATATCATATTACATCATGTCGGAAATATAACATTGATTCGTGTTTATGGGGGACAACCTCCTCGTGAACTGATGTAATTCATCTTTTATAACCTCCTAATATGTTTTATTTAAATGACGGAATTAATGTATATATATTATATTTGTTACGTAATTATAATTTTGGAATTATTATATCATATATATATTCTTACATTCCATTCCATGAGGGATATGATAATATCCCTTGTGTGTTAGACAAACTACCACCACATGAATCGATGTGATTTTTTTTTCAATAACTCCTTAAATTGAATGTATTAAGGATAATGTATATATTTGATATATATGAAACAATTATGGTCTTAATAAAATATTTATAGTTATTAAAAATTAATATATAATTTTAGTTCTCCCCTTTCCTCTCATTGTAAAATGATAATGTCGTTAATGGGTACATGTGGACTACAAACTTCATAATGTTATGTGATTATTTTTTATCACACGCCACATGGATGATATTTAAAAGTATATTTAAATAAAAAATAGGGAATATGTGATATGAATAATATTCTGTAATGATAATATTATACTTAATATTCCATATTGAATGCTTAAAAATTGAAATGTTACTCATTCTTATATACGACCAATCATCTATAATATTGTAATATAGTTACTTCTTCATAACCATAATTAATGATTGCTTTTAAAATTATAATTGATTTATAAAAATGATAATTATTTCATTGATTTTATTTTATATTTGATGAAATAATAAACCCTTTGACTATGGTAAACACACCAAAGCTATATCTAAATTACAGACCTAACCTCCTTAAAACACATGATGTGAACTTAACTGATTACGTAATTAAATAAATAATTTTAATAAGTTAAAAATGGATATATGATAAATTAATAAACATGTAAACTTTTATTTAACAAGTAAATAATTGATATAAGATTATTATATATAAGGTAATGGGCATACATGGAATGTGTGGACTCAAGGTAAGGGATTTCTAATCTCGCCTTTATTTTAATGAGACATATTTTATATTCCCCACTTATTATTATTGTTAAATGTATATATACTTACAGTTTTTTGTGTTATATTATTAATCCATCATAATTCATGGTATTCTATGTTTTGAATTGAATTATATCATAAATGTAATTTGAATTGAATCTTACTAATTGATAAACAATTTATCAACTCCATTTACATTCATTAGGATATAACATATCATCATTGACTTCATTATGACTTGGTAATGGGTGAATTGATCAATAAATTTTTTTATTTTATGTTAACACTTTTTTATTTTAATTAGTTACACATAGTATCACCATTTATTAACTCTTAATTCAACGATATGATCTTTGTAGGTGCTATTTGGCTCAAATTTACTTTCTTTAGGACAAATGTTGAATTATATACACATATATTATTTTATGAGGTGTATAAAAATCCCCATTAAAATATAATATCATGATTATATTTATGTTATTGACTTTAATGCGTCATTTTATGTTATTCTTTCATGGGTTTTAAAATTGAAAAATGACCAAAGTGGTGATATAATTATGTTAAAATATCCATTATTATTAGGGTTATTTTGTTGATGTTTGTTTTAGAGGAAATAATGTGATATTATTTTCTTGAACAATAGTTACTTTAATCTACTATAGTTACGTAGTTGGACCAAATTATTTATCATAATTTCCTCTGTTATTTATTAATGAAACGTCTAGAAATTTAATTGCATGTGATAATAATATTGTATATTATTTGAGATCATATATTATTATATTATATATCAATGATTTCTAAAAAGTTTTCAAATGTCATATTTTATAAACTTGAATGATTTCATAAATATATTTTTCATGATCTTCGAACTTTTTTTTACTTTTTGATAGGGTATTTATCATATTTTTCCAAATGGTTCACTTTAAATCTATTTAAAATATTTTTGAAGAGTATGATTCTATTTAACATTTAAAAAATTAATATATTTTTACACCATTAGGACCATTCAATTTTTTAATTTTTTAGTTTTAAATTATAAAGGTTATTTTAAATGATAATAATTTCATTAATGTTTGATAATGTTATAGGTTTTAAATTGGTGTTTTCAAATGGAAAATATATTTTCCTCTCAAAACATTATCAATGATAGTTCAAAATCAATTTACATCTAAGATGAAATCTATTGATGTTAATTAAAGTTAAAGTTAAATTTTAAACATGAATGTTGTAATGACATTTCTAATCATCAATGTCAATAACCCTTGATGTTAATTATTCTCAACATGTGTAGGTTAAAATGATTGCATCTTTATTCTTTTACTATATGAATTAGGATTACATCAACAGATTGTCTTGGAACCCCATTCTTTTCCACTAGTAAATCTCCTTTCAAAGAAATTATTATAGAACCTATTTTCTATGGGTTATGTATGTTATGAAATAGAAAATGGATGTCTTTATATGTTTTATAATTTTGTGAATTTTTTACATACTTAATTCATGTTATGGTCTTATACATTTTTTATGAATGGTTCAACCCTATTATAACTCATGGGGAGTGAGGATATAACATATATGATTGGTGCACCTGGATAATTCTTCCATTCATTGGGTAATTATTATGTTCTCTAGAGATATATATTTTAAGCCATGCATATGGATCTTACTATTTTTAATGGTTTTGTAAGGGTTATACGAATATAATGTTCTAGATACCAAAAAATTTATGATACACTTTATATGAGTTATAAATATTTCCTTTTACCATGCTTAGAATTAAATAGATGATGATTATTGATTCTTATGGAACTTGTATGTTTTAAATCACTCTGGCATGTTTTTCGATTTATAATACTGGTATTCTTTGGTCGGATTTAACTTATGTTGAAACCATTCATTTTTAATTGTCCGGTATAGAATTACGCACTTATTATGATCAATTATGGAATTCAATTATTAATTCTTGTTCTTACCGTTACTGATCATTTGAGTGCACCGTTATTATGTTTACTTTTACCTAGTTTATGAAGAATTATGTAAAATTATTTATGCCTTGAAGGGGTTGAAAATTGAATAATTTTATGGCAGTTGTTTAAGACTTAATATGGGATATGAAATAGTGGATATAAGAGTAAGCATACTCTCTTTAATTCATGTGTATTGTTTATTTGATATTTTTTTCATAATTATATAAAACACTAAACCTAAAATGACCTTGGTTTTGTAGGTTATGTAATATTTGTTTATGTTATAAGTTTTGGACAGAAATAATTTACTCACAAATATTGGTATCAAATCCCAAAATACAATTATAATGTTTTTAGGACCAGATCTAGGTGTTTGGGTTTTGGGATATTATAGTTTGTATCAATCTTGGGTTTATATATCTTTGGGGATTTAGATGTTTTCATGTCTGTTTATCCTAGTTATTATAAATATCATCATTTTTTTATGAGTTTGTGGTTGACCATTTATCTAAATATATTTATAACCATTTAGGGTTATATGATATATTATGTTTAATTTAATTATTAAGGATGTTAATTATATGTATATAAAATTTATAGGGGCCTAATTTTTGGAAAAATCAAAAATTAAAGGTTGGTTGGAAACCCGATATATCTTGAAAGTCCACTGGGATTGAACTCAGAATCAAAGGGTGACAATGGTGAAACACCTACCACTAGCCTAAATGTTGAATTAGTTAGTATGAAATCATTTTATTATACATAAAAGATGAAATATAATGATTGAGTTGATTTCAGGAACATACTTTTAATTATATAAATAGACATGTGATTTAAAAGCGATTTTCGGATTAATATATTACTATTATTATAGAAGAACATCACCACAGTTTTGGTCTTGTAACCTGAAATGAATGATATTAAATTTGATGATAAAATAGTATTTTATATAGAGTTATTAAGGTTATTTTGTATATCATTTTAATCATTCTGGTAATTATTTAGTTTTATCGTTGGGTGTTACTATTAAATTTCATATATCAATGTAGTATTTCATCATAAAATAGTTTCTTTATTTTTGGAATTATCTTACCATTTCTAACCATTGTGGTTTTAGTTAATAAATGAATACTGGAGGAATAATTTTTTAACCATTTTAGGGTTCTGTGATCATTTTAATGTTGACTTTAATGCTTTAGGTATAAAATAATCATGTTGGTCACTCATTGTTATAATAAAAAATTATTTTTTTGTATAAATTGATTAAAGGAAGAAAATTTTCATGTCAACTAAGTATATTTCTTTATTTATATTTTCATGTTGGTCAAGGAATTCTTTATCTCTAGGAAGTGGATCACTAAATAAAAATGTTATTCATTTAATTGATTGCCTCTTCTCTCTTCAAAAGAATGTTAACTAATAAATTTTCTTCTTCAAAAATCCAATTTTTCAATTCCCACTATTGTTTTTCTTATTTAGAAACCATGTTTTTTATTATTTCACATTATCTTCACACTTCACTTTCTCACTTTTTAATAGAATGTTTTATTGAAAATTTATATGATGTGTGTTCTGTAGAAAATAACATTGAAATGTAACAGATTTTATTACCAAGTGAAAGCTCTTCGTACATTTTTTATTAATATGGTGAATAATGTGACATCCTATTATTTAATAAAACCTTTTTCGATAGAATATATGACATGAAACACTTTTCTTAAAAGACCTGAGAAATATATTACAGTTATAAACTAGACACTAAATTTATAGGAATGAACAGTAATAATTTATTATGGAAATATATTAATATATATATATATATATATATCCTACTCAATATAAATTTATTTTTAAATTCTTAATAAATAATCATCAATTTTTTATCATGTGATTTAATTCTTCCAAAATTAGTTTTCTTCAAAAGTGATTCTAAATTATTCCTTGTGAGAAAAGATTATAATAAATTTTTTGAGATTTTGAATTTTTTTATAAAATTAATTTTATTTTTTATATCATCAGACCAAAATTAATTTAGGGTTTGGATTTTTTATTTTACTTAAAAATTGATTTTTTTAGTGAATAGTGAAAAAATCTATTTTTTAAAAAAAAGTTCACTTCTTTTCAATAATTAATTTAATTAAAAAGTACCATTTCAGTTTCAATTTTGTTCATGTAAAATAATAATTATTTAATTATATTTAATAAAATTAATTTATTTTATGTTATTTTTATACTGATCTTAGTATATATTTTTTGAGGGGTTGAAAAAAATGCATTTCTATAAAAACTGTGTTAAAGTGCGTAATTTTCTCCATTTTAATTAATTAAATTAACCCTTAATCAAAATATATATACATTAAATTTATAGATTATATAAAAAGAAGTATTTATTAATATTAAAATAATTATTATTACCATTCATATAGTTAATGTAGAATCATCTTATGCTTGAAAAATATATTTCTTCAAAAACGTGTTTTTCCTCAAGTCATTGGGTGTTATTTTAATTTAAATTCTTTCAATTCTATATATTGAAATTTCTATAATGGATTATATATTTGGTATATTAATAATTTATATTATATAATATGCCAATAATATTATTTTCACAATTAATAGTGAAAATATAAAAAATAATTTAATGCATTTACGGTGACAACATATTTACTGGTGGTAAACTAAAAATATACATGCTAAAATGGAAAAAAATATTATTATATTATATTTTATATATATATATACTCGATCTCTTTTAAGGATATGTAATTTTCCATTTGACCCATATTTCATTTTCAAAATATGGGAATCAATTTTTATTTTTAAAAATTCCCAGTGTGTCCTCACCCCCACTTATAAAAGGATACCCATTCTCCTCTCTTAGTCGCAAAAATATTGATTTGGTTCAAAATAATTATGAAAAAATAAATTTATAATTTCCCTCCCATCATCTGAGAGTACATGTTTTTATCAGAAACCCAATATAAAAATGATGCTGGTGTAAACTATAAGAGGTTGTCCGAAGAAGAGGTATCATTCTTAACCGAGCATTTCTGTATTATTTCTACTTCCACTAACATAAAATTTTATTTAAATAATATGAAATAAGAAATATACACCATATATATATATATATATTATTATGTCAATTTCATAACCTTAATCAATATCCTTTTCCATCAAATGTGAAACTAAACCATCCTTCGTGTGTATAATGGACTACAGCTTACAAAACCAATGTAATTCGTTTTCCATCACCTCCTTTTGCAGTTGGTTATAATGATATTATTAATTTATTATTATGATATTTTTAACAAAATTATAAATCAATATTTAATATAAAATATTCACCTTCTTATTTCCATTCTATGTGGGATACAATTACAACACTCATGTGTATGGTGGACCACTACCTAAGGAAGTGATGTGATTTTTTCCTCTAACTCTATTCATAGAACGTAATAAGGTTAAATTTTATGAATATATGTGATATTATTTTAAATAATTATGATATTAATTACATATTTATAATTCATAAAATATAATATATATTTTTTATTTAGGAATGTATCATCATTGAAAAATGTCAATGTCAATTATGAGTACGTGTGCAATACCACCTCCACTAAGTGATGTGATAATTTCATTATCTCCAAAACATATGTATGAAATATAAAAGTATATTTACATAAATAATATGGTATTTATTTTATTATTATAATTTTTAATATAAAATAATACTTATCTTCTTTAAACGATGATTGTTGAAAAATTGAAACATTACTTACGCATACATAGAGCTTACCGCCGACATGATTGTGACATAGATCTGTTATTATAACCATCTCTCACGATTTATTATAAATGATTCATTAAGTTATCAAAATTATAATTATTTCATTGATATTATTTTAGAGGTGATGGAACATTACTTACATTATGTATATATACATCCCCTATTTTATGTAATGTCATCAATGCTTCACAATTCACGGTATTCTATGTTTGAACTTGAATTATTTCATTTAAAGGGATTTTAATTGAATGTTACTATGTGGAAAAGGGTTTCTTAACTGAATTTAAATTTTTTGGAATTCAAAAATTCTTAATTGACTCTCATTTGGTATGATTTTGTGTGAATTTATTTATAAATTTTTTTATTCTATATTCCATTTTTTTGTGGATTAAATTTATTAAAAATAATATCTCCATCGATTAACTGTCAATTTAATGATATGATTTTTAATGGTTTGTAATCTCAAAGTATCATTCATTAGGATATAAATATAATTATATCAAATTATATTATTCTATGAGGTGTATATATATCCCATTTTACATATAATATCATGAATCTACTTATGTTATTATTATTTATGTTTTTAATTTATTTTATTATTTTATAGGGATTAAGATCAAAAAGTTACCAATGTGATTAAGGTTATATGTTAAAATTTCCATTATTTTCAAGGATTTTCATATTAAATGTTCTTATAGATGAAATAATATGATATTATATTCTTAAAACAAATATCATTTTTACTCCTCTGGTTATGATTGTGTTCCACTTGTTTATTCTCACTTCCCTACATTACTTATTAATGAAACATCAAGATAGTTAATTATTAGTGATACAAATATTGTATCATCTATTTGATTATTAATATTTATATTTCATATAAATATTTTCTAATACATAAATGATTTACTAAATATCATTTTCATGATATTCAAAGATAATTTAATTTTTTTTAAAAAAATTCAACACTTTCCCAATGGGTCACTATGACTACCGTTAAAAAATGTATGAACAGATGTTTATTTTTATCATTTAGCACATAAAAATATTTTCTCTCTATCATGACCACTCAATGATTTAAATACTAATTTTTATAATCCAAAGATTATTTTCAAATAAAATTTTTTCCTTAATTTTTTATGGGGAATAATATTTTATAAAATTTATTTAAAAATGGAAAGGATATTTTCCTCATGAAATGCTCAAAGTGATTTTTCAAAATCATTTTCCAAGTATGTTGAAAACTACTAATGTTACCTAATGTGAGATAGTTAAGTTAATCACTAATGTTTTAATGATATTTCAATGGCATTTATATTCATCAACATCAATAACCCTTGATTTTACTTATTCTTCAATAGTAAATGTTAAAAGGATTCCATCATTTTTCTTTATATGAATGAATTGTTTTTTTTTTCAAGATATTATCACTGATCCCATTTCTTTTACACATATTACAAATGTAATGAAAGGGAATTTTTTTTAATGATATTGAATTTATTTATACAAAATTCAGGTAATGGTTTTTGGAAATTGTTTATGAAGTATTGAACCCATTATAGCTCATGGGTGAGACCGATAAGCATAAACAACAGTTCATTGTAAATAGTGATACAATCAATTGGGTATTGATTTTTTTGGGGTAAATATATTTTAATTAATAAATATGATTATTCTGATATGTATGTCCTCAATGAATATAATTTCAAAACATAGCAATGTGTTTTTTTATTCATTTTATGGGTTATAAATATTTCCTTGGATCAATATTCACACATTATGGCTCATGATTTTTCATTCTTATAAATATTAAAAAATTTAAATTCCTTTTATATCTTTCATGAGCAGTTATACAGGTATTTATGGGTATGATATAACATATTTTTACTAATGTATTATTTTGTTGTGTTCATATACTTATGCTCCTCATATGATCCATGAGGATATATAATTATTGACGCTTATATTTACCTTTCCTAAGAATTTGAGCTCACCCTTCTTATATTGAATTCTTCACAGCTTATGGAGAATTATAAAAAATTATTTATATCTAGAATATTTTGAATTGTGAATAATTGTTTTTTATATGATGAAGACTTAATTTGGAATATGAAAGGATGGGTATATTAGGACGAATAATATCTTAAGGGTATGGGTGTTTTTTATGTAAAATATATTCCTAACTATCTAGAATTAAATATTAAACGGGCCTTGGGAATTTAAGTAAAAAAATAATTAATGTTTTATGTTTTATGGTTTTGACGATAACACGATGTCACTGTTATTGGTATTAAAGCCATAAATTTAATGAATATATTTTTTGTACTAGATTCGGGTGTGTGGATTCAGGGCTACTATTTTGAGATTCAAAAAAAAAGTAACTATTTAAATGAATGAAATATTTACTGTACGATGATGAATGCCAAATTTGAAACAAAAAATATTAACTCCCTTAATAGATTATAATAATATTTCAATTTTAAAAGTTGTATTAAATTGTCAAATTTTATATTTGAAAACCAATATGGAAAATTCTATTGTTTCATGTGATGAAAATGGAAATAATAATTAATCATTACCAAAAATTTCTAGTAATTTGAAGATATTTCTAGTGCATTCATAAAAAAAATATAATTACTTGAACTAAATTATTAAAAACAATAAAGCTCAAAAAAATAAATTTAGAAACGTAAACCATGGGGAAAAACAAAATAATTATAAAATTTATTTTATATCTGGTTTTATGAACAAAACCTCTCCAAATTTACTTGTTTTCACTTCAATTATTTTAGAAACTATGCTAATTTTTTTAGTTAAATAAAATAATTTTTTTGAATTAAACGTGATTTTATTTCAAAAATATTTATATAATGTAGTGCTGGAAATTCAGGATAGTACAAATAGATTTTGGGTCCCCAAATATTTATTTTCTAACATTGTTGGAAGCATAATAATATTTTTACCAAAATAAAATATTGTCCTATTTTTCATTATAAAGAAAAAAATACATGATCATAAACGATTAATGGTATTTTTATAATAAATGTTCCATAAATATGATGGTATATTTATATAATTTCAACTACTTATAAAAACTGATTGAGGATATGTCACTTTTGGTGATAATTCCAAAGGAAGGATTATGGGGGTTTGATCAGTTGGTATTATAATCTCAATCCACATCAACAATGTTATTTTTGGTGGAATTATTTATTGATAATATGATATATATTTTACAAATTTATGTTGAAGGTCATTTTCTGATTTTTCAAATAATTCATGTTTCGTTTTCAATCATAAAATTATTAAATTTACGGAACCTAGAATTTAGAATTTATATACTCTAAATATTAATTAAAAATGTGTTTATAAAAATAACATTTTAAACGATGAAATAAATGAATAATTGTTTTTTCATAAAACACTATGACATTTTAATATCTATTCATTGAGAAAAGTTTCTAAAAAATAGTTTGTTTCAGATTTAACACTACTTAAATTAAATAAGATGAAAATAGATGATGCATGCCAAATGCGAAATCAACAAAAGCAATCTTTTAATCATGCTAAAGAGGATGATAAATATAACTCAATATAAATTATTCATATAAGTGTTATTGATAAATCTAAATTTACAATACTATTGGCTAGGTTGTCACGTGGATCCTTTTCCCATGGGGAGTTTCATCACCCCTGCATCTGATTGGATTTCGACAGAGGACACAAAGGGAATCCTTCTTCTTGTGATGTTTTTCACCCTATTTATAGGAATAATGTTCTAAAAAACTACTTTTTCTTTATCAAATGGTGTGGAAAAATTTCCTTCATCGTCTTCATGGGTTCCCCTCTCACTCATTGTCAGCTGTGATTCCCACCAGATGGTTTTAGTGCAAGTTAGACTATAGATATCAAATTCACCCTATTATATGCATTGGTGTTCTCCTGATTTTTGATGGTTAGATCTAAGAAGTACTTGATGAGTTAGATCTGGGATCTCCATGACAAATAACTATTACAGGACATGGATCGAATTCTTTCTGAATACCTCTTGCGATGAGGATCTGTTGATGCCAAAGACCTGCACATCATGGTTCTGTTATGGACAGATGAGATACTACATGATGTGGATTCACTACTTGAATAGATCTGGATAGATTGAACCTACATTATGCAATTTGGATGGAAAAAACATATGGTTTTGGGAATTATGGATTCTATTATTTGAGTTGGGGTGGGTTGTTTGAAGATGATCATGCTTTTGAGAGATTAGAATTCATGGTCGTAACTCAAAACTCAATGATAATGTGTTTATAGATTATCTCCTTGCAGGTTCAACCAAGGATAATCAATCTCTTTGAGGTGGATCTAGTTGTTGAGCATTGGGCTCAGTTAGTTGTTTCCATGGGGACTTGGGATGTTCTTCCATGATTTAGTTCTTGGGATGTAGTAATTTGGACATTAATGACTTGTTTACTTCTTGTACTTTCCTCCTAGTGGATTTTCATTTGTATAAATATTGACTTTTTCCCTTGCTTACGCTAAAAAAACTACAATACAAAGAAAAAAAATATTTCTTTTATGTGTTAGTAATTTATTTTTTCGGATTTACTTGGGTTTTATTTTTAGGTTTTAACAATGAATATATTTTTTAACATATTTCTAATTTTTTTTAAAAAATTAGAAATATGAAAAAGTTAAATATTTAATAAATTTCATTATATGGTAATTAGAAAACCATTATTTTAGTTACTATTGTTAAAAATGAGGTACTGATAATACCTTTGCTTCCACCAGGACACCTCAAAAAAATGTTTCTATTGAAAGGAGGAATAAGACATCAGAAAATATTTCTTGGACAATACTATGTGGGTATAACTTTCCCACTCATTTATTCAGTTTAATATATAAATATATCTTGTTATGTCATTACAAAAGTTATAATATGGCCTATTTTTATTAAAAAAATTATTTAACTAGAATAATATATATCCAAATGTGAGATACATTTAATTTTTTGGATGTGGGGTTTAAATTCTATAAACCCTCATCATTCATGGAATATTTGGTCCAAAGGATGTTGGATGAGCCTTTCAAGGCTATTGTACTATGTCAAAGGCATACATAACTTTCAAAAAAATGGTACATAATTTTTGAAGAATAAAATCATGTGAATTTTTCTGATGTGATCCTTTTAATCATAAAATTTCACAATATTAAGATTTAATAAAAAAGATGTAATATATTGTTATAGAAGCATTATTTGATAATATAATGAATGATGATTTTGGGAACCTGATTTGAAAGAATAAACTCTTGAAATAATGTGTACTAATGAACAAAAAAGTTTGATTCCTCGATATCAAATAACTATTGAGACCTATCCATTATAAATAAATATAGGAGGTTTTATATGAATGTTTTAGGGAAAGATGAAATTTATGAAGTCATGAAGAATTTTATAATTTTTATCCCAACAAGAACATAAATATATAGAGGAATATTTATTTTATTTTTATGGGTTTTATAATTATTATTATAATTAAAACCCCTAAATTGAAATATTTCTACATGCCCAAATTCTATAAAATATGTTTTTTATTAAATTTAATTTCTTTGATATCATTCATTACAATGAACAATGCGATGCACTCTTAAAATATTATTATTTAAGGTGAAAAATATATTATAGATGTTATATTTAGTTGTATGAAAAAGAATAAAAACGTTTTAGAAACTTAAATACTAGTTTTATATATAATTAATATATATTGTCAACTAATACATATATTTTATTAATGCCTTTATATTCATCAAAATAAATTTCTCAAAAAAATGTTTTTTCCTTATTATGAACAAATAATACAATTATTATATTTTCTAAATTCTTTAAATTGGTTTTGAAAAAAAATTAATATAAATGTTCTAATAAACATTTAGAAATTATCATTGAGTGAATATTCTAAATGGATTAATTTTTTGATGAAAAGTGAAAAATACTTTTTTTATGAAACTACCTTATAATTTAAAAACATCCATTTTTCTATAAAATTGTTTAAAATTAAAATTATTCATATTATATTTTTATTAAAAAAATATTTCATTAGAATAAATTTCATATTTAATATTCTTATAAAAACATTATATAGTAATGAAAAATTGTTCTTTGGAAAACTGTTTTTTTAATCACATCTACGGAATTAATTTTAAACTAAATTATAAAAATTATATGAATGGATTTTTATAATATATTGAAATTTTAGAATAAAAATAATTAATATTATATAATAATTTAAACTTAGTTTTTTCTTATAATCAGTAGAAAAAAAATAATAAAAATTGCTTACCTCAGTTTAGTGTTAAATTAGGTTTTATGTGTTATATACTCCTGCGTTCAATTTATTTGTATTGAATTATTTTAATTTTATTTGATAAATTGTATTCAATATTTACAATCATATGATATAAATTATCTAATAAAGTAAAATTATTATTAGTCTTAATGAAAAAATTACCTTAGTAAATACCGAAAAAATTAGTTACCATGGTGAACACTAAAATGGTAAAAGTAAATTTAGTGGTTATGGAATAACATGTTTAAATAATGTTTTTTAGTTTATGATAATCCATATCTTCTATACACTGTTTTTTTATTTTTGAGGCTCTTGGGTTGATATTTAATTCATATTATTCATTAGTTTTATGTATTTAAAAAAATGCCACTCATCAATTATAAAAGGACACCACCTCCGCTCACTTATTCACATATCATAATCAATTTATCTCAAAAATTACTACCAAAATACATCCCAACATCCTTATCCATTTTCTATATCATCTTTTCTTTAAAAAAAATAAAATCCCTTGGGTCCATAATAAGACAAACAAAGGAGGTTTTTTTAATTTAGAGTAACATTCTTCACTCAGATCTTTTTTTACATATTCTCTTACCACATTCTTTCATGTCTTAATTAATTCAATATTATAAAGAAAGTTTAAAAATTATAACAACATTTTATTATCACAATGTAATAACTTATATCAATATCAACTTTCATCCAAAGGGAAAGGAAACCATCGATCGTGTTTACAGTGTACAATCGTCTTCTGAACTAATGCAATTAATTTTCCTTCACCACGTCCCATGGATTGATATAGACAAAGAAGACGCATGACCCAGGTATTCATGGCCCCCCCAAAATTTATTAAAAAAATACAATGAAGGAAAGGGAGTGGTGGAATCGAATGAACCACACACAAAAAGAGCAACATATCTTGGGGATCAACATCCCACCATCTGCATAATCTGAAGCTGCACCATATGGTTCATCATCAACACCATATATAAAAGATGCATCAACATCCACTGACTACCACTAATACTTATTCTATATGAAGAGTATAGTGTACACATAATTAACCCTTCTCTACACCATAGTTAGATTCACCTTGGAAGAGTTCTTATCAGATCACCCTCTATTATAAAAGGAATTCTTCTACGGATCCTTAAAGGAGGCTCTTGTAGATATAGTCATTGGATGATTGGATTTTCCTTCCTCGGCTTCCTCTTTGAGGGATGTAATATGGACCATGATGATTTATTCTCATTCCCTTGGGGAAATGAGCCCTCAATCAATGACCTCTCCCTCATGATCTGATCAATATTGGAATTTATCCAACTACCATCATCAGTACCAACCCCAATGATCAGAAACATGTAATTTCAATCCCTACTGTAAGGGACCTTCATCCAATAGTATATGCATAACGTTGATGTCCTCCAAAACCTTGTATTTCATGATCTGATATTTAGAATTCCGAGAGGAAATCTCGGAAATCACCATCGAAACCAACTGCAGGTTCATATATTATTTCTCAAGACAAGCACTGAGGTTCATTCTTCTCTTTTCCAAAATCTAAAACAAATGATCATCACCAAACTGTCCAGCCACATCCAAATAACAAAAACATCATGAAGCAAGAAAACCCTCATTTACAACAATGGTAGTCTGTTCCGGCTCCACATGAAGACCAGTATAAGTAGTTCTAACTCTACTAACCTGCGCCTCTTCATGCATATCACAATCATGGATCTTTGAACCATCATCATGCTTCTGTGATGCCTCATTTCCATCACTATCAATGTTGGGATGAAACAGTGGTAGGTATATCTCTTCACTCTAATCATAACCCTCACTTCTAGACATAGGCACCTCTGCACTAGAAATCGCCACTTCAATCTGCATGAGATACCCATTTTCAGCAACATTGGCATCAGTCATAACTGCATAATTAACATATATAGAGTCAAAAAACACCCTTTTCATAGCCGGAACAACATCACCAATTATCAAGTCATCTTGAAAGCCATTATCCTTTTCTTCACACTCTGCACCCATAATCATAGAGTTAGACACATGACCTGTTATTCATTAACAAATCCATCACTAGCCTCACTACTATAGCCAGAACCATGTGTCAAATTCTTTACCTCAATCTCAACATCACTGTCATCGACCAGCTTCTATTACACGTCCTAATACTCATGATTATTCTTCCCAGAAGAAAAACCATAAAACTAATAACGCAAAGGGACATAAGCTTGATCCACACTTCCCTTGAGAACATTGAGTTGCTTCAGAGGATCCCTGACAACCACAAAGGCCCCAAAACGAGGGCACAACACTAGAAGAGAGATCTATTCATCCTATATCTACACCATCCTCAAACTATTTATCCCTTCTTAGTATCCACCACCCCCTTATCAGAAAAAATTCCGAGGTCCAGTTTCAGTCATTCAAACAATGCATCGACCCTCGGTCCAGGTGGTGGCTGTCGACATATCATCCATAGAAGAACTCCAGACACCACTCTTGCATGGTCATCAGCCAATGCAACAACATGATCATCAAAAAAGTCCATAATATGTCTATCAACGAGACACAAATCAATCTATCTAGCTGGAATACCAATACAGAGAGATCGAAGACCCATCCCCACAGATCCCCTCCTATTGATTAAATGACTACAGTCTATATTAAAATGACACAGTTTCATGCAGGCAGAAAAAAATCAACTAGTTATTAAAAAATGACTGATTTCTTATAATGTAATTCCATATTAATTGAATAAAAAATCAACTAGTTCGTTGGATGCGTCCACCTCATCAAAAAACCTTGGAGAAAAATGAAAGAAAATTTCCTGAGTCCTACTATCTGATCACAAAAAAACATCCCATGATATTCTCAAGAATAAAGATTATAGATGGATTTTGTAAAGGAATAGGGAGTTCTAGAAACCTAACCCATGATTCAATAAATGGTGAATCTCAATTCATGTGAAGATCAAAGACCCACATGAAGAGAAAGAATCTGACACTGTTGAATCTTCGAGGGGCCGAGGACCAAGCATGGATTAAATATTTCTACATTGAAAAGAGAATAATGATGCGGTAGCCATAAAGAGACCCTACAATTGCTCGATCCCATATACACAATATATGAAGACGAATCTACTAAAACAGTCCACTGATGGTCAAAGATCCATAAACCATGCAACCCATGTCAAGATGCGAAGTATGGAAGCTGCATGAAACTCTTTAATAGATAAATTAAATTGAAGGTAGCCTTTATATAAGTTATGAAACATCATGAAAATATCAACTATAGGGAAATAAGGAAGAAGGTCAGGTATAAGGGGGAGACAAAGACCAAATTATGAGCATAATTAAAAAATGATCCCTCCCCCATAGGGGTGGAGGAAAGGACACAGTGTCTGGAACCGTCCAGGAATCCACTATAGATATATCTTCAAAATAAAAAAATAAAAAAATATTGATTATATCACATCTATTTTATTACCTCAAAATTAGATGAGAAAATATAATTTCACTAGGTATACTTGTGCACTACCGCCTTCATGAATCGAAATGACTTATTTTCCATTTTTTGATATAGATTGTAATAACGATATAATTAAAGAATATATTTAATGTACATGAAATAATAATTATTCCTTAAATATAAATTAATATTTAACATTATTTTTTCCAACTATAAAATAATGGATAAAACATTAACGTGTGTGTAATATGAACTATCATTGTGGATAGTGTAATCCATTTTTATATCACTATTTTTTATGGATGAAACTAAATATATATTGAATTAATATGTATGATATTTATATAATTATTAGAATATTTGAGATGATGGAACTATTATAAAATTATAGGGACCATAATTTCCAAACCAAAGCATACTTGAAAAACAATGTAGTTATTACCAAAAACATTGATTTTAAAAATAATATTCTCTATAAATATTTGATGGGATATTATATGTAAGTCACATATTGAAGGATATATATGAGTATAATTATTAATTATATTTATAATAATCCTATATTTATTATACAAGGGTTTCTTACTTTTACGAATAATTTCTTTAATTTTTTAAGCGACTTTGGTCTCTGTTTTACTTCTATTAGGCACATGGCATATTCACCCCTTGTTTTTTTGTTTTATATATACTAAACATGAATTTATTTTATAATTATTCTCATTATAATTATGGTAAATACTTAACTATATAAATTTATTTCTATTACATTGTTTATGATTATAAAATTTACGAAAGTAGCAAGGGTATGATATAAGAATCTCACTGTTTATTGGGATTGTTTATGACTATTATTTTAATGATGAAATATAATCAACTCTTTGTCAAAAAAAATGTAGATTTTTATCATCTAATTATTTATTTAGAATCCATGTATTCTTCTTTTTCCTATGTTTATGTACTTATGACATAGAAAGACTGTTTTTAAAGAAAAATGCTTTTATTTTTCTCTTTGACCGAAAATATTATTTCTTCTGTTTCCACATTTTCAATAAATAAACAAGAATGTTTTTTATTCCCCTATGAGTATGTAATTTTGTTCTGAAAATTGTTTAAATTTATCTAATTGTGTAATATAACGAATCTTCATGTTATTTTATTAATGAGACACTTTTCCCATTTTTTACAAAAAATGTTAAGTAATATTTTTATTAACATGTATGAGTCGAACGATATTTCCTAGCATCATGAACAATCAATTTTTTAAAGCATCATTTATAATTTTCAAATTTTATTTTAAACTAAAATGATATATTAATTCTTGTAAGTTTTTTGGATATCAAATAATTGGTTTAAAAATGGAATGGATAACTTCCCCAAAAATATTTTAATATTATTTTTTGGAATACCTATTCATCAACAACAACAAACACTAGATTAGAGTATGTTTTTTTAAGATATGATCCCATGATACCGTCATTATTCTTTCTCTAGATGGTTTAGGATTATTAAGATGATATGCCAATAAAACACATATATTTTACCTGGTTTAAGCTGTAATGGATGGTTGAATTGTTTTTGAAACATGTTTTATTTAGTGGTGTTATGATATGATGATGTCTTAACCATTTAACGATTTTATGGAACACATTATTATTTTTTCATTATGTGACAGGTGGTCCTATAATTATATATCCATCCATTACATATGGTTATGTTTTTTATCTCATCAGATAATTATAAGAAATAAGACGATGTGGTTGATTCATTATGAGAAAAAAGTCTATGTGATTGATATTCTATAGAAAATAAGTGTTCATACGTACACCATTATGATTTTATGGTCTGAGTAATTAACATTGACATGTGAAATGTTTTCAATAATAGTTATAGATCCAAATATATACAACACAAACATCTTGTGCAAGATCAATTTATGATTATTTCTCACTCAAAATATTTATGTCTTTTGAAATAGAAATTTTTTTATACCATGACACATGTTTAAACTACATGGTAAATTTTTTAAAACCTTTTAAGTATCAGTTATTATATCATACCCTTATTCTTATCTTATACATTCATATGATCATCAATGCAGATATTTCATGATTACCATAATAGAGAATCTGATATCACCCTTATATTTCATTTCACCATGTCATGATGAAAGGTTTTGTGAGTATTAAATAGGAATATCATTGGGTTATATATTTTTTATATTTTATGAAATAAGATGATTTTAAATATATTCTCCAAAGACACTAAACCATTCTGATCCTAGCGAGTGTATTCCTAGTATTTATTGAATATTTATTTAATAATATGTAATATTCATTTTTAAAAATATTGGTATGTTATTATTGGAAAAAATGATATTATTTATTTATCCATTGAAAAATAGGATTAAAAATAATTAGTGAGAACCATAAGGATATGTCAATTTATAGTAAAATGCACTAGAATTTTAGTGAAGGATAGATCTTTTGGTTTCCAAGAAATTTCATCCATGTCTTCAAACTATGTGTGGATATGGATATGACATATTTTTACCTTAGGGTTATAAATTTGAAAATTTTGTGTTACTATATCACATGAGCATCACCTGGTGCACAAAAATAGTCCTTTATGTACACATGGTTTGACACTTTTTGTAGTTATTTTTTGGAAATTAAAAAAACACTATAAATAGTCATTAATGATTCAAATAGATGATGACCACGAATGAACATGGTTAAAACTATGGTTTCATAGGATGAAAATAAGGTTTCATGATTTATAAATCGTATAATTGAATATGTGGTTTACCACTACTTTTTTTATTTCCCATACTATGATTTTTGGTTTCATTCAATGGATGGAACACGAAAGAATGATGTCAGAACTGAATGTGGTGGAAAATATAGGGATGATGAGAGACCAATTTGGATGATGAATAAAGAGAAACATATTGACATTATGTCTAATGATTTCTTAAGATATATGATGAAACAAATTCCCCTTATGAAATATGTTAACACCCAAATTATGTGGATGATAGTGTTTTCTGAGAGGTCAGATAGTGAAAACTATAATTAAAGTGGGATTAATTTACTTCATCTCAAAAAATTGGAACTAGACACCTCATGGAATGGATCAATATAAGGGGAAATGATTATTTTTTGAATAATAAGGTCATCAATCAAGAAACAGCGAAGGATTTCAATTTATTAAGTGTTGGTGACTGGAAATAAACTAGGACAATACCTTAATCAAAGGGTTATCACTTAGACCAAGGAATAACCTTCACCAAGGATATCATTGAAGAAGAATGGAATGATGTGTTTCTATATTGGCATTTGATAATTATGTCTTTGAATTGTCACATTAGTGATATTTTGTTTATACTAATCATGTACAATATAATGATTATTCTCAAATTTTTTTCATTTTGGAATTTTATGAATATCTTGAATGGTACTAATGAAATAGAATAGAGGTTAAAATAAGGTGATATTTTATAGAAAAAATGATAATACAAAATACAACTGTTATAATGTTCTTGATGATGATGTAATAGTGTTTTCTTAGGCTAAAGAGATTATTAACATTGGTGAAGAAAATTAGATAGTGTTGGTAACCATGAAAATGATTATTGATTTTGTGAAAAAATAATTTATGATGGGATTACCTTACCTTGAATTCATAGAATACTATTTATAATAATTTATTATAATATATATATATATATATTAATTTTATAAATATTTATCTTTTATTGAGGTTTTATGTTGATCTTGGTATTCCTATATTTGGTCTTACACATTTAGTTGTACTTTATAATGTTTGGGGGATTACTATTAAATTGATTTTTGAAATTTAGTGAGATTAGTTATATTTTTTAATATTTATTTTAGTAAAATATATTTTGGAAGGATCTTAATGATAAATACTTATGTAATTAATTATGTTGAACTTCTGGTTTCATTATTACCATTTTAGACATTAATGTTATATATTTACTTGGATTAAAAAACTTGAAATTACTATTTTCGTATTGATTGTAACAAGTGATATAATTAATAGATTATAATTATTTTATGTATATTAGGATATATTATTAGATAATTCTTTTCTTAATTCATAATAAATTCATCAAAGATATTTATTTCATGTAGTAATAAATGAAACAGAAATTGATTGAAGAAAATATAAAGGATGAATTTGTGATTACCATAAGAAAAGAAATAATTTATTTTTTAAATTTCCATTATCATGATAGTAAAATATTATGTGAATTTATGAAAATTATATGGAAATTATTTTTTATTCTTTTACATTTATTTCTGAGGGATCTATAGCTCTCTCAAAGGATTCCCTTTAATCTTTAATAGAAAGAGATTCTAGTGGATTAACTGAATCATTGAAATCATGGAATACATAATTAATAGAACTGGTTTTTTTCATGATAAAAAATATCTACTATATTAAATCCTTTAACAAGAATGATGTTATAGAATTTTAAAAAACTATATTTAACAAATAATAATGGATTAGGAGTTTATAAACTACTATAATTGAAAAGGATAAATAAGATCTTTTCATCCTAAACCTAAAAAACCAGATAATTTCAAAAAATATTCAAAGGGTGAAAAACCATATAATAAAAAATCATAATTGATAAAAAACCCACATGAACCACATAATAAAATAGAATCCATTAATATACCAAATTAGATCCCCTTGAAGGTGTGTGTGTGTGAAAAAATACACACATATTATAGCCATCAGTTCATAAAAGAGGGCACCTATCAGGGAAATCACCAAATTTAGGATAAACCCACCCTCGTCGAAATAATCCTTTGGAGTCTTATCGACATCCAACTATTTCCCATCATATATAAGACTATTTTATGTAGTATTAATCCATTAGTCTTCATCAACAAATTTCATTAATATGATCAATGGTGTGTTTGGATCTATATCATTCTCAATTTCTTTTCTTTTAAAAGCTTTTACCATAATAATAATACCACCCCTCAATCTCAAAACTAGTTCAAGTGTTTACACTTTAAGAAAGTTCTAATGTATTTTTGTATAGTCATACTCTAATTTCATTGTAGGAAAAACCTCCCTCTATTGGGAAGAGATAATTCCTTCATTATGATGATGAACTATCAAATTAATTCCATGAATTATAAAATCAATATTCATGTTCACCGTCAGCATAGATTCTGCAAGCATCATGATCTTTTCATCCATGGTTGAGGAATACACTAGAAAATATATGAATCATTCCTTTGACATTGTCGATGGAATTTATAGTATCTACATTGAGTGTGATGGTCTTACCCATTAAGGATTTGATAAAGATCTTTATAGTAGTCAGGGTTAGAGGATCACCAAGGAAATTAGAAACTAAATATGTTATAAACAATAAAACATAACCATTTAATTAAATAAAAATAAAATAATGAAGATGAAAATTTAAAATTAATTTGGTATAATAGTAAAATTAAATATATTGATAAGATACCCAAACAATCTATTCGTGAAGTTAAATTAATTAGGGACTATAGTTTAATATTTATTAAATATAAGTTATAGATTTTGTATGAATCTAAACTCATAGTATTAGAATATTACGGTTCATATCATAATATGTAATCTATTGAATATTAAAACACATAAAGATTTAATACTGTAATCCCTTTTTGTTTATCCTTTGGAATATAGTTATTAAAATCATGACAACCACTTGATTATTTTTTTTACAATACATCGACAGTAATTGCACGAGAATCTCTATAGAATTTAAAAATTGATTGATGGAATCAATTTTTGAAAAAATAAATTATACTGGAATATAACATTATGAAACATCATACGGTTTTTTTCTTTCCTTTCCAATAACCTCTGTTCTCAATATGTACTATTTATGTGTAAAAGTGGGAATGTTTTATATCATCTTTCCAATGTCAGTTCACATACATTCTTCTACTTGCAACTTCTCATATTGAAGCACTACCTTGTACCATAGTTCTATATAGTCACTATCTATATAAATGTTTTTCAGTAAAAAAGTAGATAAATTAAAAAATAATATTAAACTCATATACATAATTGTTCCTCTAGAAAAAAACATTTGTAAAAACTTATATGAAATAATTTATAAGTTACAATAATAAATGTTGTATTACTCTTGTCATTGAGTAATGAAATTACATTAACATTTTAGGGAGTGAATATGCAACTAAAAAGTATACATTGAACAGTTTAAAAAATTAATATTGAAAATACACTTAATAAAAAAATAATATTTGAACTAATAAAAATTGATTGGAAGTTATAAATTTTCCAAACCAAATTGTAACTACAATAAAGAAGATGCAATGGGAGGTGAGGTGAAAATTCTACGATAACTAGAACCATATTTTAAAAGTATCCCACACATTAAAAAATTGAAACATAATTAAAGAAATTGTACATAATAATTATATAATAACTATCCAAAAATAGGTCAACTGTTCACAATTTCAATATATCCTCATACTGAACAATTTAAAGTTGATCACAGTAACCTGACTTGTGCATTTTGATTTCCCATGATCCTAATAGATTAGGATTATTGGAAAACACACTTAATCTAAGGTGAGAAATTGTAATTATAGTATCCCTAATAAAGAGCATGTTTATAGATGTCACGTTATACTAAAAACAATTAGATTACTCTATGTAAAAGTCTACATTTATGAAATTACATATAAAAATGATATCGAAGGAGTAACATGGTGATATTTTTTAGAGAAAAATATCAAAATAAAACTGCATGATATTTATATAAATCAATATATGACTATTTCATGATATTATATTTGAAAAAAATGAAAACCACAACCATACCCATTCAAGTAACAATAAATCTCACTTGTGTGGGAATGAAATAATGAGAATAATTTCAATATAATTATTATAATGTTTGGATAAATTATTGAAACACTATCCATATAAATATACATTGATTGATCAAAAAATATTATACTATATATATTTTTGAATAATAACATTATAATTAAAAATATATGAAATATGATATGAAAATGTCAAAAAAATTGTTAATAAACTCATAGTTTTGAAAACTTCACATTTATTCATGAAGTAATTTATGAAAACTAAATGTTTATAATAGAAAAAAAATGTGAAATTGAATCTTCAATTTCAGTTATGAAAAAACATTAAAGAAATTAATGTAGTGACTTGAAAAAAATGAAGTGATGTATATGATTTCCTCTCCTAATCACCAGTAGTGAACATAAGAATCATCCTTTATAGGTTGAAAAGAACGGGATGTCCTCACATATAAGTAATAAATATAACCTATTTGTAACCATAATCATGCATTGAAAAGTTATATTATCATAAAAATATGAGATTTTATATCTAATCATTACATAAAGTATGTGAAATTTTGTCAGAATCCATAAATAAGTAATATTATTTATGATAAGATCCTATTAGTGAAACAATATTAAATATATTTCAATATTGTCTTTTATTAAAAATATAATGTACACTATTATAATCCCTTATTAAACTGTTTTAATGAGAAACTTATAAAGGAAACTATCATACTTAAAATGTTACAAAGAATCTATATGTAACACACAACCCTAATTACCCAGAGTCGGTGCATTATTACATAACATTGGAATGATCACAAGGGATCAAATCTCAAAAGAGCGATCAATTTACTAGTCTTGGAAATATTAAATACATAATTAAGTTATACATTACATTAAAAATTGAAGAACAACAACAACATTGTCTCCATTTAACTCATCCATATCTTTTAGACTATCCATGTATGTCAGTCATAATATATCTTTTCACATCCTGCGAAAAATAAAACATATAATGGGGTGAGATGAGGTTTTCAGTAAGGATAACAAAATAGTGGAAACTATAGAAATTATACATAAACATTTAAGGAAATGTATAAGACTAAAACACAAGACTTTTAATCTTAAACATCCTCATAATATGGAAATGATGAATCAAATAATCCCATTTACTTATTCAAATGGATATTCTACTAGTCGAATAATCACAAGTTATATCAATAGCCAATTTTATAATGATGGAATTCATAATGCTAGACATCATAAACAAATTCTCAAGTCCTCGTTTCAAGACTACAAATAATATTTTGTCAAGGCCTTATGTCAAGACACTATTTTGCCTCATTTGACCAACCGATGCATCGAGGTGCTATAGAGGGTTCCACCCGTCACAAACTTATTCCAATGCATTCCTCATATTAAATGGTCATAACAAAACAATAACATTTATATTAAAACTAGAAAACTAAATGTTAATACTTTAACCATAAACCTTGAATAGACTAGAAATAACACATCTACACACTACTATAAGTAATATCTATACCATCGGTTTTGGGAAAAACATTGGTATAGTTCACTTATATGGACCTATACCAATGGTTTGGAAAAAATTATTGGTATAGGTCATTAATTTGTACATAAACCAATGGTTTTGGAAAAACCCTTGAAATAGGGGGGACCTAAACAAATAGTTTGGCCAAAACCGTTGGTATAGGTCACTAATTTGGAACAATACCAACGGTTTTGGAAGAAACATTGGTATAGGTCTATAATTTATACCCTATACCAAAGGTTTTACCCAAACCGTTTTCATAGGTCCCCCCAATACCAAAAGTTTTTTCAAAAACATTGGTATAGGTCCCAAAATCAATATATCTATTCCAATGGTTCTCAAAACTGTTTGTATAAACCTATACCAATGATTTTGGGATCCGTTAGTATAGTTACATGTATTTTTTACGGAATATTCTTACAAAGAACATTAAATAAATCAATGTTTAAAATATTTATGATAATACGCACATATATATATATATATAATTTTGTACATAAAAGTCAAGTTGTGTTAGAGGTTAGGTCATTCAATCATAAAACGGAGGTACATGGATCAAAACCAATAGAATGCTTCTTTTTTGAAATACATATACCAACGGGTTTTCAAAACCGTTTGTATAGGCCTATACCGACGTTTTTTCCAAAATATTTGGGATAGACCTATCCCTATGGCTTACTAGCCAACGGTTCTCTAAACCATTGGTAAAGGAAATACCAGCGGTTTTGAGGCCTATACCAACGGTTTCAAAACGTTGGTATAGGGTTGTTCTCTAGTAGTGACAGTCAAACATATGAAAAACCATTCAATACAATATGGATGATTTTATCATAATAAATTTACTACAAACAATTTTAAAATCCTTTAAAGGATGTTGGCATAGACGAAATCAAACCCATTTTAGAGTAATACCTCTTTCTATTTTTAAATCAATTAAAATAAACATAAATATAAAATAAATCCTTTATTTTTATCATATTATTATAATCATGTAAGGGAATCTTCAAAGGTGTTATAACTACACCAAATAGCCACACCATTAGTATAAGTTAAAAAAATTCCTACCCCAATTTGTCAAAAAGGTCATAATGTACCTTGTTTGCATATCGCCAAAATGATTTATTTGAAAACATTTTATAAAAATTAAAACAAGGTTATAAATTAATTTAACCCATAATCAATGAAATTGTAAAAAAAAATTGAATTTTTTTTAATAAACATTGATGTGGATGATAAAGAGGTCCCAACAGATACTCACGTATAAACAACCTCAGATAATAAATAGATTTATAGAATTAACCCTTACCTTATACATTTCCTTGGTAGAGGGTATTTTAACCTCATGTATGATAGTTAATTCATTTTAATTAAATTATAAAATAAATGCATACAAAAAATATGATATCATATATGATCTTATAATATTTCTTTGTTAATAATATTTTAGTAGTACCATTGTTCTAGGTGTTAACTGATTTGTTTTCCATAATGTTTTGTTATGTTTGTCATTTTTGTTATGGATAGGATGTATTTAATTAAAATCCAGATTTATATTATGTTCTTAAATATTATTTTTAATCATAAAATGAAATTTTTCTTGAATGGTTATGATGGGAAATGAATGTTATCGTGTTGGTGGAAACGGTAATCTGTACGTACGCACGAGCAAAAATACCATTATATTTATGGAGAAATTGTATTTATTTGGATGGGATATTATATATACATACTCATTAACATGTTATATTTAATATTTAGATAAATTATACACATTATTATACCCATTAAAATAATTATTTGTTGAATAAGAAACGACACCACGACGTGGAGACGGTAAGCCGTACATACACACATATGATAACTTCTTCATTCATAGGATGGATAGAATAATGAATATGTTTGTACAATATTAATAATAAAATCACATTATGTCTAAGGTACTTTATTTATTATATTCGTATGGAAACAACAAAGAAAGAGTAAGTGGAAGAATAAAAGAACTTTGAAATATGTGATTAAATTATTACCTCTTCTTCTGTTGTTTCCTTTAGATTTGATCAAAGAGGCTCCTTAGGTTGGATTATGATCAAATTAATTCCTATGTGTTTAAGGGAGGGTTTTGGGGGGATATTTGGAAAGGGTTTGGCTATGCCAAATGGATTTGGATGTGTGATTTTTAGAGAAGGATAAGTACCCTTTTATAAGAGAGGTGAGGGTCACTTTAGAAAAATCTTGAAATATTATTTTATTATACTATTATGTTTTGTTTATACAGGCTCTAAAAATATTTATTTCTAGGATAATGTGGTTTTGGGTCGAAAAACTATCAAACAATTGATTTTATACAGGTTTTGGGTCACATTATTAACATTATCTTTTAGATTTAACTATTAGTTAAATAGTCTAACTTTTACCATGTATTGTTGTATTATTATAATTAATGGGTAATAAACATACTATAAAAATCCAAGAGAACCCCAAGTGGTTCATTATTGATATTTAAAACCATATATATGTACATTGGATGAACCATGGTTTTTTTAGGAATATTATATCTATTAATAATATAGTATTTACTTTAAAAAACTCATTTTTGTCAATTTTGACACTATTTTGTATTTGTTTTCTTGAAAGTCATAAAAACTTTATAAAATCAAAAAATAATTATTTAATAAACCCAAACATGTCATAAAAACCAAGAAAATTAGTGTAATTAATCATAAGATGCAATTTATATTTATTTGGATACATATAATATCAATTATTTTACTCATTAATTAATATGGTAATTACTACATCATCATTGTGTCATAAATAAATTTAATTATGTAACGTGTACAAATTATAAATAAAATACCTTTATATATGAAATATTTTAAATTTCTAATAAATATCTATATTCTAATTTATCTTATGTATGACACTATATTAAAAATGTATTATTTATTAAACATTGAATTTAACACTTTCAACACTTCTTTAAATAAAATAATAATAAATTTTCTAATCTAATCCAATTGGACCAAAAGGATCATATTTTATTCCTAAGGATGAATTTGGTAGAAATACACTTATCCAATAGAATAAAAACTTGTGTGAGGGTAATTATATTATCATTTTTTACCTTTAATTTCCCTATTTACTTTTAACTGTGGTAAATAAAATTCCAAAGATAATATTCACCAAAAATTATTTTCTTCTTATTAAATCCTATTTTACTTACTGATATCAACTGTGTCTCTCAGAATTCTGAAATTCAATTCATAGAAGTGGTAAAATTACGTTTTATGTAAATTTGGAAGTGTGCCTATAAGGTGGGTAAAAAATGGTTAAAATTTTAATAAAATTTTATACATCAAATATTATTATAAAATAACTCAAATGAATCACATTGAACATATAAAGGTTTTATTTATCTATTTTGACATAAAATAAATTTAAATAAAATAAATTATTATTTAAATAAAATGTTGTTTATAAACAATAACGCAATGTTTTTCACTATTTATAAAAAATTGATATTTTTCTGAAAAATACAAAAAATAACCCTTAGATAATTTTGATATTTTGAATCCAAAAATGATGTCCACTTTGAAAAATAAATTTTTAAAAAAATTCAAAAATTGGATATTACAATTTATAATGTCTACTTTTATTGGTTGTGATGTGCAAAAACTCCATGTTGCGTACAACATAAGCTATTGGGTTATTCAAAGAGAAATTTACCATGGAAGTGTGGGGTGTTACATTATTCCCTTCCTCAAATTATTTCGTCCTCAAAATTACTAGAATAATACTGTATAAAAAGATTCTTGTGGTTCTTCCTCAGAAGTTCCTCTAGTTCCCACATTGCCTCTTCCATCTTATGGTTTGTCGATAAAACCTTTACCATAAGAGTCATCAGATTTCTCAACACTAGTTGACTAGTATCAAGAATCTTGAGAGACTCTTCCAAATAAGATATATCATGTGTCAATTCTATTTCTTCATAGGTGAGTATATGCATTGCCTCAGACATGTGTTTTCACAATAGTGATATGAGGAACACATCATGAACATTGGAGAGACATGGAAGAATTTCCAAATGGTAAGCCACTACTTCAATTCATTCTAGAATTTCAAATGGACCGATGTACCTGGGACTTAATTTACCCTTATTACCGAATCGTAAAATACCCTTCCATAGATACACATTTAATAAAACATGTTCTTCTACTTGAAATTTCAAAATACTTCCTTCGGTTATTGAAATATCTCTTTTTCCTACTTTGAGCTGCTTTGATGTGGGTTTTTCCATTGTTCCCTCAACATGTTCTGGGCCTATGAGTTTTCTTTCAACAACATCATCCCAACATGTTGGTGTGAAAAATCTCATTCCATATAACGCTTCATATGGTTCCATTTGTAGACTTGAATGGAATCTATTGTTATTGTAAAATTATACCAGAGGTAAATATTGATCCCACATACCTTTAAAGCAAGTGATCAAGATCTCAACATGTCTTCTATGGTTTGAATAATCCACTCTGATTTTCCATCGATTTGAGGTATGTAGGTAGAGTTCAAAGGAAGTTCAGTATCTAGGGCCTTCTAATGACTTTTCCAGAATTATTATATAAAATAGGGTTCACAATCGGAAACAATCAATAGGGGTACTTCGTGATGTCTTACAACTTTATTAATATATACTATTGTTAAATGTTCAAGTGGTAAATCTTCTCTTATAGCACAAAAATTTCTTGACTTTGTAAGACAATCCACAACGACCCATATTGCATCATTCCGTCTAGTATTCATTGGTAGTCCCATGAAAAAATACATCATAATATCATCCTGTTTCCACTCAGGTATGGGATGAGGTTGCATGACTCCTCTAGGATGTTGTCTTCCATCCTTCACCTATTGACAAACTATACATATTGACTCAAAATTAGCAATAACCCTATTCATGTTTTCCAACCAAAAATGTTCCTTCAAATATCTATACAGGTTAGTGCTAACAAGGAGTATAGAGAAATTGGAGCTATGATCATTATCCAAAAATTCTCTTTTTATATTAGGTATATCAGTAACCCAGTGTATTTTCCCAAATTTTAAAATTCCATATTCACATACAAATTCAATCAAATCTCCCATCATTCACAGCTCGAATATTTATTTTAAACTCTTCATCATCAGTCTAAGGACTTTTTATCCTTTCTAGTAAAGATGGCTAGGAAAAAATTTGAAAATGTAATGATGTTTCACCTTCCATGATTATTCCCAAATCCATTTTTCCTAGATCCATTAACATACGACCCCTTTCAACTCTATTCTTATTCAAAACTCCATGATCCATTCTACTCAAAGCATCTCCCACCTTATTTTCCTTCCCTGGGTGGTAGTGTATAGTTCAATCATAATCCTTGACTACTTCAAGCAATCTTCTTTACCTCCTGTTGAGTAATTTTTGTGATAAAATATACATGAAACTCTTGTGATTAGTATATATCTCACATCTTTAACCATAGAGATAGTGTCTCCATATATTCAAAGCAATGATTACAGCTTATAACTCAAGATCATTAGTGTGATAGTTTTTCTCATGAATTTTTAGTGGTCGTGATGAAAAGGAAATAACTCTATCATTCTGCATAAGGACACAACCAAGTCTTTTCTTTGAAGCATCACTATAAATAACAACCCCATAATTCCTCAATAGTAGAGTCAAGATAATAGCATTGACTAATCTTATCTTTACTTATTCAAAACATTCCTCACACTCTTTTGTATAGAAATATTAAAACCATTTATGTGTGAGTATGGTTAATGGGATAGCCAATCAGGCAAAATTCTGGACCAAATGCCAATAATTACCTTCTATACTAATAAAACTGCATACCTCAGTTATAATTGTCGGTGCTAGAAATTTTTGGATTACATTGATCATTGAAGGATTTACAGAGATTCCATTCTTAGAGACAATATGGCCAAGAAAATAAATCTCCCGAATCCAGAATACACACTTGATAAACTTCCCATATAATTCATATATTCTAAGAGTCTTTAGAATAGTGCACAAGTGATTTTCATGATATTCATATCTTTTAGAGTGTACTATGATACCATTAATATATACCACTACAAAGTCATAAAGATATTTACTGAAAACTCAATTCCTTATATCCACATAAACAAAGGGTGAATTACTTAGTCTTAAAGGCATTACAATAAACTACTAATGCCCATACCTTGTGCAAAATGTTGTCTTCGGAATGTTTTCCTTCTTCACACACTACTGATGATATCCAGATCGAAGGTCAATCTTTGAAAAATATAGAGCCTCATGAATTTGATCTAATAAATCATGAATGAGAGGTATGGGATACTTGTTCTTTATTGTTATTGTATTTATATCCATTTATTCAATGCACAACCTCATAGATTCATCTTTATTTTTAACAAAAAGAACATGGGCTCCCTATGGAGAAACACTTTGGAGAATAAATCCTTTATTTCTCAATTCCTCTAGTTGTTTCTTTAGTTCCACTAATTCCATAGTGGAAATTATATAAGGGGTCTTCGACAGGGGCATTGAACATGGAATTAAATAATCAGAAAACACAATTTCTCATTCTGGAGGATATCCTGGTAATTCCATTGGAAACACATCAACATATTTTTTTATAATAGGTCCATCCTCTAGCAGAATTTTTTTTTCCTCACACATAGTTATATCATTCTCTTACTCCCTAATAATTGAATTTAGTCAAGCTACTTTGGGTGGATCTAGAATAGAATCTGGTGGTGATGTTTCTGCACTAAATATAAGGTACTTCTTATCATCATCAAAAACATTAACCTTATTCTTCTTACAATAAATTTTCGCATCATCGTTTGAATGCCAATCCTAAACCAGGATTATATCAAATTCAATCATGGGTATGAGGATGAGATCAGCAGTTAAAGAAAATTTATATGCCCTAATGGGAACTGATTCACAAGTCATTATTGCAATGATAATTCCTTTATGAGGTTTTACTAACAATTCCCTTCTTAAATCAAACTGGAAATATCTAATTTTCGTAGAAAACTGGGAAGATATGAAACAATGTGATGATATAGAATCAAATAAATCATTTGCAAAATTTGAGGAAACCGTTAAATTACCCACAACCACGTCTTTCAGAGCTTCAACCTCAGTAGTAGTGATCTTATAAGCCCGGCCTAGTTCCCTTGGACTTTAATGAGGTATGTTTCCATGAAGCTTATGATATTTATTTACATAATTCCCTATTTATCTATAACTTTATAATTCAAAATTGACAGCCTCTTTCATTCCCTTGCAATCACGAGCTTCATGGCCTTTTTCACCATACTTGTAACAGACTCCCATTTACTTCAAGAAAGTACTGTGGTGTTTCTTTGGACATTTACTATAGAAAGGAAATTCAAATTTTCCCTTATTCCCCTTATTTCCATTTCTAGAGTGTTCAGTAGATCTCTTCCTCTATTGTTTTTATTTAAATTCTTAAGACATAGAAAAATATTTTCCTGTCTTGATTGCACATGAGATAATATCTTCTCACGATGAGAAGGATTGTGAGACTAATGCTTGATGGAAAAATGGTTTTAACCAATCAAATAATTGATCTATATTACTCATTAGGTTACATATATAATCTTTTTCATCCCTTTCTATCCTTGTAAAGATAGCCTCAAACTTTGGTACATTCTCATCCTCATTTTCCTCAGATTTAGAAATTGCCTTTTCCATATCCACTCGATGGTCATGAGGAAAGTATTTTTCTAAGAAAAGTTATTTAAAATAACTTTATTTCATATTTTATAATTCTTAATCCCTTTTTTTGTTTCGAATTAATTACCACCATTGATCTACATCTCCTATGAGATGATAAACTACCATGAAAAACATATCTCTTTCGCTACTCCCCAAAACATGAAATATTTTCTCTAAGGAACATTTCCACAACTCAGCTACCATTGGATTCGTAGTCCTTTTGAATGTTTGTGGTTGTTTCCTCATGAAGCGATCTAAAACAAATCCTCTGCATCTTGGATCAGGGTGATCCATATGGGTAAGGATATTATTCATAACCTGGGTGAGTTGTCCGAGTATGGTTATATGTTTTTCAGCACCGGTTACATCACTAGCTCAACTATAATTATCTTGAGTTGGAGGAAAATCACTACATTGATTGTGTGAGTTTATAAGGTTTCCATTCCTTCCACTAGGTGCTATTTCTAAACAATGGAATACACTAGATTATTTTATGAAGCAAAATACATATTTCCAAACTTGTGAAACACATAACATAAATTGAATATTTTATGGATATAATCCAAAATCATAAAAAACATTGACGAGGTATATATTCATAAATAATTTATAATGGTTTGTAAATAATATATGAATTATCCTAAACATACCCCCAGGATGTGCCGTAACAAATAGTGCATCAAGGCTCATTGTCGTGTACCTGGATACCCCGAGTCAAACCCGAAACTCCATGTTGGAGTTTTCACTCTTAGGTACATCTGTTCCAGATCCGCCTAAACCTTATCATAACCAGACAGGGATGTATTGCTTCGAAAACGTACAAAATCTATAAATTACCAAAATTATAGGATGTTCTTTAGTACTAATCCTCAAATTCTATCTTAGGGTAATGTTCTCTAATAATAGTTTTTCTAAATATATATCCCATGGTTTGTACTAAACATTATATGGTACAAAATTTAACGCCCTGACCTAAGTTACCCAGAGTCGGTGCATTATTACATAGAATTGGCTTGATCACAAGGGATCAAATCCCAAAGGACCGATCAGTTTAATATAGTTGTATGTACTAGATACATACATACATTTTACAATACATTATAAAATGAAAAAAAACATCGTCTACATTGAATTCATTTATATCACTTAGACTATCCCTGCAGTTCATTCATAATATAATTATTTGTATCCTAGAAAAAATAAAACATATAAAGGGGTGAGCTCAGGTGCTCAGTAAGGATAACAATGTAGTGGAAGTATTCATAAATAAGAATAAAAATTCAAAGAAACATATATGTCTAAAACAAAACCATTTAAAACATCAACTTCATCATAATATGGAAAAGGTAAATCAAATAATTCCCTTTACTTATTCGCATTGATATTCTACTAGCCAAATTATCTCATTTAATATCAATATCCATTTTCATAATGGTGAAAAGCATAATGTCGGACATCATAACCACATAGCCAAGGCCTCATTCCATGACTAAAAATATGATTTTGTCAAGGCCATGTTTCAAGACACTATTTTGTCTCATTAGACCTACCGACACATCGAGGAGTTGTAGCCACCTCTACCCTTCACTTACTATGTCTAATGTATTCCTCATATGAAAAGTTTGAAACATAACCTAAACATTCGTATTAAAACTAGAATATGAAATGTTAATAGATCTACCATAAAACATGAATGGTATAAAAATATAACATCCGCATTAAAACATATCACAAAACTTTCAATACAATATGGAATATTGTATCATAATAAATCAACTATAAAGAAGTATAAAATCCACCAAAGGATGTTTACATAGTTGAAATCAAACCCATTTGAGAGAGATATTTCTTTCTATTTTGAAATCATTTAAAAGTCACATAATTATAAAAGAAAACATTTATATTGAAAATATACTTATATTCATGTATGGGAAGCTTTAAAGATGTAATAAAGGTGTAATATAGCCACACCCACTATATATGTTGAAAAAACATTCTTACCCAATTTGTCAAAAAGTTCATAAAGTACCCTGTTTGGAAAGCGACATAAAGATTCCTTTCAAAAAAAATTCTAAAATGTCAAAGAAGAAAGTAAATTACTTTTACCCAAAATCTAGGAAATAGTAAAAATGTTTTAAATACATTTTTAAGAAATATGGATGTCAATGATAAAGAGGTCCCAGTAGATACTCACGTATAAACAACCTCTGATAAAAAAGAGATTGTAGAATTAACCATTACCTTGTAATTTTACATGGTATAGGGTAAGTTAACCTCATGTATAATGGTTAAATCATTGTTATTAAATAATAAAACAACCGCATAAGAAAATATTATATCATATATGATATTCTAATATTTCTTTGATAGTAATATTTTATTCGTATCATTGTTTCAGGTGTTAACTAATTCGTTTTCCTTTATGTTTTGTTATGTATGTCATCTTTGTTATAGATATGACATATTTTATTCATATATAGAATGATATTAAGTTCTAAAATATTATTTTTAATCATAAAAGGAAAATTACTCTTTAATTGTTGCAATGGGGAATGAATAACCTCACATTCGGGGAGACGTTAATCCGTACGTACGTACAAGCGACAATACGATTCTATTGATGGTGGAATCATATATAATTGTATGGTATAACATATATATAGAAAAATTGAAATTTTATATTTATTATTTACATAATATATACTCATTATTACACCCATCCAAATAACGATGGGTGGAATAACAAACTACACCACGACGTGGAGATGGTTAACCATATGTATGCACGTATAGTGCCTTTTTCAATCATATGATGGATAAAATAATGAATATGGTTGTAACATATTTACAATAACATCATAGTATATAGAGGTTATTGGATTTATTATTTTTTTATGGAAACATCAAAGAAATAGGAAGAAAAAGAAATAAAAGTACTTTGAAAGAGGTGATGGAATTATTACCGCTTCTTTAGGTGTTTCCTTTGGATTTGATCAAAAGGGATCCTTAGTTTGGATTCTGATGAAAGTAATTCCTTTATGTTTAAGGGAGGGAAGTTGGGAGGATATTTGAGAAGGGTTTTTCCGAGCCGAATGGATTTGGAGGTGTGATTTTGAGAGAATGGGAAGTAACCTTTTATAAGAGAGGTGATGGCCAGTTTTTGAAAAGAATGAAATATTGTTTTATTATACAATCATATTTGGTTTATAATTTCTAAAAAGGGATTTATTTCGAGTCTCAGGTGAGTATGGTTCTAAAACCTCTCAACCAATAGGTTTCAGATATGTTTAGGTCACCTTATTAATCTTAGCTTTTAGAATTAACAATTAGATAAATAGTTTAACTTTTACAATGTAGTTTTGTATTATTATAATAAATAGTTAATAAAATTACTATAAATAGAAAATCGAGCCCCAAGTGGTCCATTATTTATATATCGAACATTATCTATGTCTTTTGGAAGAACCTTTTATTTTTAGGAATATTATATCAATTATTAATATAGTATTTGTTTTTAAAACTCATTTTTGTCAATTTTGACACTATTTTATATTTTGATTTTTTGAAAGTCAAAACAACTTTATAACTTCAAAAAAATTCATTTAATAAACCATAACATGTAATATTAACCTATAATGTTATTTCAATTCATCATAAGTCTCAATTTAAATTTATTGGGATATTTATGATATCAATTATTTTAATCATTCATTAATATGGTAATAACAGTATCATCATTGTTTCATTCATAAATTTAATTATGTAATGTATAAAAATTATAAATAAAACACTATTATGTAGTAAATATTTTTAGGTTTCTAATAAATATTTAAAGTCGAATTTATCTTATGTATAACCTTATATTAACAATTTTTTGTTATTAAACATTGAATTTAACACTTTTTACTCTTCTTTAAATAAAATAATAATAAATTTCCTAATCTAATAAAAGTGGTCCGAAAGGATCATATTTAATTCCTAAGGATTATTTTGGTCGAAATAAACTTATCCAATAGAATTAGGACATATTTTTGTGTAATTATAATATCATTTTTTCCCTTTAATTACCATATTTATTTATAAGTGTGGTAAATAAAAGTCAAAACTAACTATTCACCAAATATTATATTCATCTTATTGAACAACATTTAACTCCCTAAAACCAACCACATCCTTGTATTTTTTAAATTCAATTCACAGATGTGGTAAAATTATGTATTATGCAAATTTGAAAATTTTCCTAGAAGGTGGGTAAAAGATGGTATAAAGTTTAATAAAATTTCATACATCTAATCTTATTATAAAATAACTCTAATGAAAAAAATTTAACTTATAAAACTATTATGTATCTATTTTTACATAAAATAAATTGAAATAAAATAAATAAGTATATAATTAAAAAGTAGGTTTTAAAAAATAACGTAATGTTTGTCACTATTCATAAAAAATTGAATGATTTCAGGAAAATAAAAAAATTCACCATAAACTAATGTTGATATTACAAATCCAAAAATGATATCTATTTAGAAAAATAAAATTTATAAATTTTCAATTATTTTTTATTATTATTCATTATGGCTAGTTTGATTGGTCGTGGCATGCTAAAACTCCATGTTGTGTATTGGGCAACCTATTGCATTATTGAAAGAGAAACGTACCGTGGAAGCATGGGTTGTTGCACTATAAATAAAATATCAATAAAGTTTAAATGTATTCTACATTATGATGGTATTAAATAACATTTTAAAAAAAAATCATGTATAAATATAAATGGTATACTCTTAGATTGTGTCAAAATAAAATGAATAGATTTTTTAGATATTTTTATTATTATGAATGAATATTTAAAATTTTAACTCTGAATATACAGCTAAAACATGTGAAAAAATGATAATATATATATATATATCATCACTAATATATAATTCCAATAAATAATGAAAATGAATACCTACACTATCTAGAACTTGTTTATGAACCATTACAAGAATAAACCTAGTTACAATCCTTCTTTTGATATCAAACAATGTATACCAACATTCCATGAAATATTTCAATATTTGATGTGTATTGTAAATATATAACACTCCATAAAATTCCCCAAAATAAAAAATTCCTATGAAATTGTACGAACCTAAGCCTGCACTTCTAAAATCAATGCCAAAAACACTGTGTATACTTCTTAAAATAATAATTTATTTAAAAATACACCAAGCATCTACATTTATAGGATCATTTACTAGTAAATGTCTTTGAGAATTAGATATAAACATGAAACTTCAATATAACTGTATAATATGAAACTAAATATATTAATGAATATATGTGCACATCCTCCACACAAAAAACACAACATGAATAAATCTACTAAACCTATAAAAAGGAATATAAAATAAATGGTGAGGATTTAAAATTCCATGTAAGGGGTTTAAAAAAATTAAAAAAATTATTTAAAATAAATATACATATATAAAAATATCATTTATTAAAATATGTATACAATATAATTTTTATTGAAAATCATGATTTCCCAAAATAATTCTTGATAAATTGATCATTGGGATTTGTCCTTTGAAAATAATAATTTTTGGTTGGGTCATCATGATACAAGGAATTCCATTATAAAAACTGTAACATAACGCAGCTAGTAATAACACATATGGTACCAAGTTACCTTAAGAATTATGAATTTACTCCCCATAACACCATATAACACACTAGTAACGATTTTCTAAATCATTTTCCATAGAACTATATTTCTCAATCCTATGACAAAAAAATCAAATGTACATAATATTATTTTGAATAAAAAGTAAATAATAATTCTTATAACTTTTCACAAACATAATCTTGAATGTATCTAAAACACTTTTTTGGATAAAATATTAATTTAAATAACTATAATTTTGTAATAAGTCATAAATATAATGGAAAATTAATTAAAATGAATACATGTTCTAAAATTTTATGGAATTTATTTTATGATATAAATGATGGACATACCTAATCAAGCAATGGCATGTCAAGGGGTGTTGATGCAATTTCACACATGAAATGATAGATTGTAAACATAAAATAATATCTTGTAAATATTTTCACATAAAATGATAACTTCACTCATTTTAAAATTAAGATTTCTCATAAACATAAACTAAAAATTGAAATATTAATAATAATCTATCATTTCATACAAATTTGGAAATAAAATATTAACCCTATTTTAATAAGTAAATTTAAATACATAAGAATTGATATCAACAAACACACAAACACAAATATATATACACATATATATTTGTATGTCTTTGTAAAAAATCTAAATTGGGATATGATAAAATTAAAACCCTTCGCAATCGTAAGCCTTAAAAGTGAACATTTAAATCAAAAATATTTTATTTTATTTTATAAAAATAGATAATCATACATGTATATATACACACACATATATGTAAACACGTATATATGTATTACATATACACATATATTTGAAAATCCTGGTTAAAAAATTATTTTTTAATAAAATAAAATAAATCAGTACATGGATTGGATAACCATAAACTAAAAACAGATGTTTATGACACGAAATGTATTGAAGACAAGATATAGATACTAATAAATTTGTGTATATACGTATATATATATATATACTCTTTTGGTTAAATTAAATAGAACCAAATTGAATTTCTTACTTGATTTGGATCAAAAGAGTGGCTAAGAGTATCTGGACATCAAGAGAGGGCTTGAAAGAGGGGGGTTTTGGTGTTATTGGACGTTCAAATAGGGATATATGTATATAAATATATATAACTAGGTGTTTTTAGAGCTTCCTTCAGAATCATGGTTTTTAAAAAACATTTAATAATCTTATTTTTTTTGTTTCCAAAAAAAAATTATATATTACTATTTTAAATTATTATCATTTCATTTTTTCCAAGAATTTCTTATCACATATCTTATTTTTTTAGTTTTCGAAATCGTCAATTCTTATATATATATCACAATATTTTATTATCATGTATATAATAACCTTTTTCTTACTTCCCTCATTCAAGGTCCAACATTGACACACCTAATATTGATACAATCATTTTTTAAATTAATTTTACAATTTTTATCTTTTTTCTCATTTCATTTTTTTAACTAAAAACATATCATTTTTTCCAAAATTTTGCAGTGATCATCATTATTTTCTCCCTTGAAAGGTTATAACTTTTTGAATTTTTTTATTCCACATGACTCTCTCATATTTTTTCAATATATAATAATAATAATATATTATTTATTATTTGATTTAATCATTTCAATTTTAAAATATTTTAACATAATTGATTTAAAAAAACAATGTTATGTTTTTTTACAAAACTCATTAATTTTTTTAGAACTTTAAAAAAATCATAAAATAAAAATTATAAATAATAAACTAATGCAATATATTTATAAATATATATATTTAATAAAATAAAACATATATATATAAAATTATATTTATATTTTTTTATAAACAAATAAATTAAATCATATCTAATTTATATAAAAAATGTAAAACATAAACATAACATAAATTAATATATTTATAATATATATTGTATTAAAAATAATTTTTTTTAAAATATGTTTTCCCTGAAATATTACCATTATCATTATTATAACATTTATTTTTAAAAAAAATTAAAAAAATTATTTATTTTAAACTATATTAAAAATAGAAAATTACTATTTTGAATTTATTAGGGTGCTACAATATTCCACACTAAATTGAATTTTTCCTCAAAATTCATTCATATAGAAAGGGAAAAGAATTTTCCCCAAGATATATTTTTTCAATTTGTTATAATTTTCCAAAATTATCTAGACCATTGCTCTGATACCAACTATTAGAATGCTAGTCCATGCTTCTAGACACAGTGCCTAAAATTATGTGTTTATTTTTTTAATATAAATGTAAATAAAAATACATATAGAATTTAAATTTTTGAGATTATTTATTGTTTTAGGTACTATAGATTTAGATTAAATACATTACACATCAACATAACTATACAATATCAAATTAAACAAATGAAATAATATTCAGTGCACTGCCTCTACATAGAAACAGGAAACACTGCTAAATATAGTGAGCCTGAAAAATGAATATAAAATGTAGGGTGAGCATTTAAAATGAAAAATAAGGGTTCTTAAAATATTAATTAATTTTTTAAAACATTTCATTAAAATAAACATTCCTGATTTGAAATAGGTTTTCTTAACATATGTATACTAAATAAATAATTAAAAAAACTAAATTCCCAAAATATTTAAAGTTGATAAGATAATTTTAATTTCACCTTTGAAAATAAAAATTTTCAGGTAGGTCACTCATGATACTAGGTAGTCTATAATAAAAACTATAATGTAAGGTGTCTAGTCGTAAAACATATGCAACAATGTTCCCTTAATACTAATGGGTTTACTCATAATTATGTCACATAACATACTAGTGACATTTTCTAAAACATTTTCCATGGAATAATCTTTCTCCATCCTAACCCAAAATAATTCAAATATATAGAATATTATTTTCTTTAAAAAGAAAATAATCATTCATATTATCTGTCAAAATTATAAAATTGAATGTTTGGAAATCAATTTTTAGTATAATCCCTCACTTAAAATAATTATAATTTTCTTATAAATAATAAATAGAATCAGAAAACAATTAAAATAAATAAATATTTTAATAATGTATAGAATGTCATTTATGAGCTAAATGATGCCCATACCTAATCATGCATGACATGTCAAGGGGTGAAAAATAAATTTCAGACACGAAATGATAGCTTCTGTACGTAAAATAATAGCTTGTATAATATTTTCTCAAAAAATGATAATTAATATCATTTTCAAATCAATATTTATCATAAACAAAAAATAAAAGTTGATAGATGGTGAATAATATAACATTGTATATAGATTTTGAAATAAAATATTAAACCTATGTTAATAAATAAATTGAAATACATATAAATAGATATGATTATATATATATATGAATGTCTTTCTAAACAATGTAAATTGAGAAATGATAAAATTAAAACCCTTTGATATCGTAAGCCTTAGAAACAAAAATATAAATGAAAATTATTATCTAATATTTTCTCAAAAATAATAAACATACAGGTACATATATATAAATATGTACACACATATAAATTAAATACATGTACACAAATAAATATAAATCCATGAAAAAAATATGGTTTGATTAAATAAAATAAATCTTTAGATGAATTAAATAAAAATAATTCTAAAACTATTGTTTTTCATCCAAAATATATTGAATTGAAGTTATATATATATATATATACATTTGTGAGTATATGTATATGTATATATATTTGATGAAATCAGAAAAAAAGAATTGAATCCCATAATTGATTTGGATCAGAAGTTGAGAGAAGATCTTCTGGACACTAGGAGAGGGCTTGATAGAGGGAGGCTTGAGTGTTCATGGTTTTGAAAATTAATATATATATAGAGTTGTTTTTAGAACATCCTTTAGATGTTGGGTATTTTTTAAACAAAGAATCTATACAGTGACCATTTTTTCTTTCAATAGAAAAATGTATCTTACTATTTTAATTTATAATCATTTCATTTTTTACATGTCATTCTGTATCACGTCTCTAATTTTTGTTATTTTTTAATGTCATAAATTACTTTTTATAGGCCATATTTATATATTATCATGTTCATATTCACTTTTTTTTTCTAACATCCCCCAATCATGTTTCTCCTTTAACACACCTAATATATATTCTATTATTATTATTTTTAAATCCTTTTATTCTTTTTTCCTTTTGACTCATTTCACATTTTTAAACTAAAATCATATATTTATTAATGAATAATGTTTTTTTAAATTTTTTTTCCTTTTATTATTTTTCCCCTTTTGTTGTTCATTTTTGAATTTTTTTGTTCCATGCCTCTCTCTAATATTTTTTCAATATATAATTATAATAATTTACTATATATTATTTTATTTATTCATTTATATTTTTTAAATAGTCTTAATGTAATTTGAAAAAAATACACTGTGTATTTTCTTTGCAAAACTCATTAAAAAAAATTTTGGATTTAAAAAAATAATAAAATTAAATATATATTTTATTAATGATATGTATTTAGGAACAGACACACATATATATATAAATAAACAATTTAAACATAGAAATATAAAATTATAACTATTTGTATTTATAAACATATAATTTATATAAAAACTATAAATCTTAAACATAATATAAATTCATATATTTATAATATATAATAACGTTAAAATAATAATTTTCTTAAAAATAGGTTTTCCCTTATTTATTATTATTATTATTATAACATTTATTTAAAAAAAATTATTAAATAAAATATTGTTTTTAAATTATAAACAATATATAAAATCACTAATTGTCTTTCCTAGGGTTTCATAGAAACACCTATAAAATTTAATAAAATAAAATCATAACTATGAATAATTGTATACAACTATTACCAAGAGGACGTACTATTATGGAAAATATAAAAACTAAAAATGTTTACAAGTTTTTCAAACTGATTAAATTTCATATAAAATTATATTGATTAGTTAGAAAGATTATTCAGAAATTATTAACTCTATTTAATTTTATGAGGCCTTATTATCAACCAGTCCCACTAGTTGAAAAGAAATTAGTACATTGTAATAACCAATTTTGATACACTCAATCGAAGCAAAATTAAAATAATAAAACATTCCAATATAAAAATAATAATAGACATAATTCATAAGTTTCAATCAATTAAAATTTTCCCTTAAATCTATGCATAACTAAGGTATATCGCTATACAAAGACCTTTTAATGATGTAAAAACTTCTATGAATCAATGAAGTATACAAACATGTGAGTCAATTTTTCTCGCCACCAATCTCAAGTATCATTAGTTATTGTTCCATTATCATCATCTAGACCTAAAAATAAAATAATTCAATCAACTCCAATATTTCCACATATAAAAAATACAATGGAAATTATGATTTTAATCATTGAAATAAATTATTATTCAAAATCGATGAGCTATATAAGTCAAAAAATCATTTGGATAAAGAAACTGAACTCCATAGATTAATTATTATGTAGAAAATGTAAATTAAAATTTCAAATACTTATGGATGAAATATATGTTATAAAATTTCTTATATTTTATGTTTACCGTAAAATAACAATGATCAAAAAATAAAAATACAATAATCATAAATAGAAACATTTATATTTGATTAACAAATTGAATTGTGAATATGATAAATAATATCATCAAAAAAATTGAATAGAAGGCCAATTTTAAATAATACACATATCCATGTAATACATTGATGTAATATATCCAAAACAATATATGCAAGAATATTATAGAATTATAAAATTAACATAGGAAAAAACAATTAACCAAAATAATTTATGTAAAATAGGTATATGAAACTGAATGATTCCATTTATGTAATCTAATCATTAAATAGATGAAGAGGTAAAATATAGTAATAATTATCATAGATTAGGTGATGCAGATAAATTTATAGAGGAAATGTACCAAACTTTTTAGGATCTGTGATTTCTTGAACAGTAATGTTAGCCGCCACTTAAACTAAATCTAAAAAAATATTAACAAAAAATCAGACAATGATATCATAATATTGTTCTTGAACAGAATAAGGCATATTGAATTGGATCTTGGGAAACCTTGTACACTAAAATGGATTACAATTGGTTCTTGTATGGGCATGAGCATTGCACTGAAATTTCACCTAGAAATAACTATAAAATAAATTGCAAATTTACTATTGATCTTGGTCACTTTGGGTGTCTTTTATACAATGTACATATAAGGAAAAAAATACGAGCTATAACTACATATACTATAAATATTTTTTCATGAAAAAAATATAAATGAATATGTTCTAAAGTTCCATATAGTATGTAGAATCTAAAATATACATTTTTATCTAAAATATTAATATTTTAATATTATAGAGTTTGATATATCACATTATTGAAAAATCAGTATAGATAATCACAGTATTCAAATAATTCCCCAAAATCAATAATGTAAAAAAAATGAATAGCACATTAAATCAAATAATTACACTAGAAAATCATCAAATACTCCAGAACATTCATAATATTAACATTATTAGATGATTTAATTTCATTATAATTAAATTAAAATGACCTCAAATCACATCTATTTGAGTATTAATTAAATTATAGTATATTTTAAATAAAAATATATAAACCAAACTGAATGAATAAAAAAGATAAAACAATCAGAATTAATCCACACATTGACATCATGGTTTAATACTTCAAAATATTGTTATATTTATATGAAATCAGATATAAGATTGAAAATGAATGTTATAAAGCAACCAACCAACCAAAAATTTATTTATCTTTAAATTTCATCATGGAAACTCACTTGCAATGAATTTAAACTAATATTTCATTATGACATTGTCAGCGGTTCCTTTCTATATTGAATAGATCATTATTCAATATAGGATGTGATTCTTGCTCAAATTTACCCAAGAGATGATGGTAGAACGGTCCTTGTAGTTAGCTTGGGTTATCGAATCCTCAGGGACCTAAGAAGAAACCTATAGACACGTACATTCTATGGACTGTTTTTGGATATGAATTGGCCAACTTGGGTTGAATTTATATGGGTTTAAAGGATAAATAACAGATTCATGTGAATTCAATTTAAAAGAATAAGTTGATCCTAGGTTATCTCTCGGGGTGGATTGGATGAATTACTTTTTTAATGATTTCAATTTATTATAATTGAGATGGATTCATTTAAGAAGATCAAAAGAAATCATCACTTACTGGTTTAATGCCTACAAACCCTAATACTAATCACCTATACACTTGAAGGATCAATGTTTTGAGCACTCCAAGGTAGAGGTTCGTATTAGCACTTTAAATGTGTGACCTTAAATTCAATAAGGATGAAGATGTTTTAAAATCATCAAAAAAAAGTATCATTTAAAAGAAGTGATTAGTCATTAATGGAGTGATAAATAACATCCAATCCAGCCCCTTGCTACTCCCTTGGATCAACTCATAAAAGAGTTAGCCCTCCATTGATGACAGGTCTTCAACGGAAGCGGGATGTAGACTTACAAAGGTGGAATTGAAGAAGTAAAATCAACAACAACAAAAGATCACTCCTCTGTTGTGTGATAAATATCACAAGGTTTGGTATGAACAAATTCACACCTTGAACCAATGGTATCAAATTGATAAGGAGAAGAAAAGAATAATAAGAGAAGAAGAACTTTTATTAAGAAACTAAGGTGAATTAAACAACTTACATGAGAAAGAAATGCGATTACAAACACAAAGCGGCAGCATAACACTACAATGAAACCAAGCACCAAAGATCCTTCAATCATCCAACACCACTGACTTAAATAGGCATTTTGAGCCCTTGGGTCGAGCCTCCAATAGTCCATGTCTCCTCAATTAATTTTGGTAGGCCATAGGTGGGTGGAAAGTAAGGGAGTGTTGATTTTCCCACCCTTGACCCGATGTGGCAGCCAGCTTTCCTTCACCGAACAGACATGTCTGAAAGACCTTCTAGATGATCGAATCAGAGTGGGTCATATAATAATAAAATGGATCTCCGGATGTCTTCTAACCTCCTGTAAAAGTAGGGCCTATTTGGAGTTGTGTATTCCGAGATATGATAAAATTAGTGGACTGTTTTTCTGGGCCGCTGAATCTGGCCCAGAATTGTATCTCTAACTTGGGCCGCCTTAATGACCACCATCGAGGCCAAATTAGCATTGGATCATGAAGCTTTATTTGTTCCTATGCATGTCTTATATCATCCAAAAACATTTGGGATTCATTGGGCCTGTATGTTGGGCCCCACAGTCTCATCAGTGGGCTAGTGTCCAATCTGCCTTCTCTAGAATTGCTTCCTTTCATCACAAAATATCCACATCTTCTTCCATGAATTCTCCATTGATCCCTGAATGAAACATGTTCATATTGGAGTGTAGATCAATTTCAAAAAATATCAAATTAAAATATGTATAATTAGATGAATCATTGGGTACTTAAAATGATGTCCAAAAATGTAACACATAATAGTGCAATTTAAGAATGTATTACAATCATAATGTGAAATGATGTTCAAAGTGTAAAATGCACTAAAATTGTGTTTATGAATAATAAGGCCCATGAATATTCTACATATTAACAATGAATATTAGCCTCTTTTAGTGGCTAATCACACCCCCCCAACTTGAGTTTTTCTAGTCCCGAGCAAAATATATCTCAACAATATGAAATTCGAATTCCCTTTTCCAAAAACATTTTAATACACAATGATCACCAAAAAACCTTATACCAAAAAATCATGAAACCCATCAAAATATTTTAATACAAGATAGTTTTATAAGTATATCTCAATCCCAAGCCCATTCCTTTGTTCAAATTCATTGCCATATTTCATCCAATATCAATTAAGTATGAGGTTATGTTGTGAATCACAATAGACATGGGGGTTCATCTTTATTCTAGGGGGAAATGACGGAAGCGCTAGGTGGAATCAAATTTCAATATTAAGATGAGTATTCAAAATTTTTTATTGTTTTTTTATTGTTTTTTTTGTTTTTGATTTTGAAATTTTGCCATGGTAATTGAAATTGCACTCAAAAGAGTCAACCCCTATAGCGAGACTTTGCTGATGACTCTCAGGCTCAAAGACCTTAGGGCACCAAGTGAAGCCCACATACTTGGGCATCATCTCGAGTTAACTCAGTCAAAAACAAATTCAAATTAACATAAATAGAGATAAAATTACTAACTCTGGGCCAGAAAACTATAGAGTCATGATCCCCAAGTGCCGAAAGCCACAGATTAGGTCATTTCATTGCTCTACGCGCAAATTTTTTTTAACTTTTTTTCTAATACTCATATTAAACTAAAATGATCACCAAACCTATGCTATTTATTTAGGGGAGCCCATGAACTCAAACTAATACCCCACTATCCAAAGGATGTGCATTGTGATCTTTTTTTATTTGGATGAAAATATAAATGATGAAATATCACATTGGACAGCCACAGTTTCCAAAATCTATGCTCATGAAATTATAAAAAGGATTAAAATCAGAATCAGGGTATGCTAAATTATTTGATATTCAGTTTCAAAGTGTGCAATGTGTATTACCATGTTCAAAGTTAAAGGAATTTTTTCTTCCATTTACACTTTTTTTTTCAAATCATTCACTTTTTTACACGAAATCATTTTTTATTTTATCTCCCCCCCCAACATAAAATAAAACTATCCCCAGTGTTTAAAGAAAAGAAAATTTAGAAGGGGGTAGAAGAAAAGAAGGAAGTTCAATAAGGAAATTGAAATATTAGGATCATGGAATGAAGTCACCTGGTGGTTGAAGTTTGAAGTTCTTGTTGCTCCAATTTAGTCCTTTGATATTTATGTCGCTTGCAGAGTTCCCTAGTAGAAAAAACAAACAAACAAACAAAACAAAAGAATATATATATATATATAAGTAAAATATAAGTATATATATAAAATAAAATAAACTGATGATACATTGTCTTCTTTTTAAATTTCTGGGTAAGGTATTACTCAAGGATCACACCACATGACACAGATGAATATGGTGCTCCCCTTTAATACCCATCCATACTCATAATAGAAGAACAGGTCAATAGTCTATTTTTTTTAAATATAAAAATGATTAATTAAAATATAAATTTTATTAAAACACCAAAATGATAGGAAACTTGAAAAACATGGGTTGCCTCCCATGTAGCGCTTTGTTTAACGTCATTATCTCAACTTGAACCCCCCAACTTATCCAATACCAACTTTCAACATTTTAAGGACCACATGTTTCACCACTTCTACTAGGTTGAGATTGGTTCTATGTTTAGAATTTGTTTCATGAACAAACCTCTGTTCTAAAATGAGCAGGTAAATCCATGGAATATCATAAATGATGGATTCGATTTCTTTTGTAGTATTTTCTAAGACATTATGAATAATCACCTCTTTAGTGGTTTCAAGATAATAAATGGTGACAAATGGAAGTTTTTTGCTATACCCAATAAATGAAAACTTGAGGGTGGATGGAATGTACTATTGTTCAAGTTCAGGTAGGCTAAAACTTTCAAACATAGGTTGGGACTTTGAATTGATCTCAGTTTCATTTTCAAAATTGCTCAACAGAATTGGTTCCTTTTGAATAGAAGATTCAACCACCAAATTTTGAAGATCAGTTTTAGTAATGGGTATGGACTCAATGTTTTTTATTTCTCATAATGGTTCAAGGATTTGTGTTTTTGAAAAATAATCAATGGAGTTATACTTAGGAGACTCAATCCATGATGTCAAATTATTCTCTTTTGAATCCAAAAAGTCAATTTCCTCCTGATTTAAAGACCCTTCAAAAATTCCTTGAACCTTCTCATCTTCCCTAAATCCAATGGTTTTCTCTTTAGTAAATTCATGAGGGGTTTTTGGGAAACTAGACACTTCACATAAGGTTATAGAAGGGGTGGTTGGGGTAGGGATGGGTTCCTCAAAATTTTTAATTCTTTTTAGTTCTAACCTAAATGATGAAACCTCAAAATTCATTATCTCCACTTGTTGACACAATTTTTCAAGTAAAGGAAGTGGATTAGGATGGTCAAGGTGTTGGGACATATGGTCTATTCCAAGAGGATAATTAAGTTGTTGGAATTCCACAGGAGGATGTTCTAATTGGCCTTGTTGTGATTGGAACTCATAATAGGTTGGAATGTATTGTGGATCATATGAATAAAAACATTGTGGTTCATTACGTTTTTTATGATCCCACAAGTAGGAATGAGGATGGTCATTGTACATCATACATGGGGTTGGGTGATCAAAGTAGGGATAAGTTTCCCATGTTTGGACCTGTTCAAAAGGGATTTCCATTAGAGTGAAATAGGGGATGAGAATAGGAAATTGGGGTGAGAAAAGGATGCTAGTGTCTAATATAACATACTTAGGTCCCCATCAACGGTGCCAAAATTTGATTCTCGCTCATATTTACCCAAGAGATTAAGGTAGAACGGTCCTTGTAGTTAGCTTGGGTTATCGAATCCTCAGGGACCTAAGAAGAAACCTATAGACACGTACATTCTATGGACTGTTTTTGCCTATGAAGTGGCTAACTTGGGTTGATTTTATATGGGTTTAAAGGATAACTAACAGATTCAAGTGAATTCAATTTAAAAGAATGAGTTGATCCTAGGTTATCGCTCGGGGTGGATTGGATGAATTGCTTTTTTAATGATTTCAATTTCTTATAATTGAGATGGTTTCATTTAAGAAGATCAAACTAAATCATCACTTACTGGTTTAATGCCTACACACCCTAATACTAATCACCTATACACTTGAAGGATCAATGTTTTGAGTACTCCAAGGTAGAGGTTTGTATTAGTACTTGAAATGTGTGACCTTAAATTCAATTAGGATGAAGATGTTTTAAAATCATCAAATAAAAGACTCATTTAAAAGAAGTGATTAGCCATTAATGGAGTGATAAATAACATCCACTCCAGCCCCTTGATACTCCCTTGGATAAACTCATAAAAGAGTTATCCCTCCATTGTTGACATGTCTTCAACGGAAGCGGGAAGTAGACTTACAAAGGTGGAATTGAAGAAGTAAAAACAACAACAACAAAAAGATCACTCATCCTTTGTGTGATAAATATCACAAGTTTTGGTATGAAAAAGTTCACACATTGAGCCAATGGTATTAAAGTGATAAGGAGAAGAACATAATAATAAGATAAGAGGAACTTTTATTAAGAAACTACGGTGAATTAAACAACTTACATGAGAAAGAAATGCGATTACGAACACAAAGCGGAAGCATAACACTAAAATGAAACCAAGCACAAAAGATCCTTCAATCCTCCACACCACTACCTTAAATTGGCATTTTTGAGCCCTTGGGTAGATCTTCCGACAGTCCATGTCTCTTGAATTAATTTTGGTAGGCCATAGGTGGGTGGAAAGTAAGGGAGAGTTTATTTTTCCACCCTTGACCCGAGGTGGCAGCCAGCTTTCCTTCACCAAACATACGCGTCTGAAAGACCTTCTAGATGACCGCACCAGAGTGGGTAATAGAAGATTAAAATGGAGCTCCAGATATCTTATAACCGTCTTTAAAATTTGGGCCCATTTGGAGTTGCATATTCCGAGATATGATAAATTTAGTGGACTGTTTTTCTGGCCCGCAGAATCTGGCCCAGAATTGTATCTCTAACTTGGGCCGCCTTAATGTCCACCATATAGGCCGAATTAGCATTGTAACATGAAGAGTTATTTGTTCCTATGAATTTCTTGTAGCATCCAAAAAAGTTGGGATTCATTGGGCCTGTATGTTGGGCCCCACAGTCTCATCAGTGGGCTAGTTTCCAATCTGCCTTCTCTAGAATTGCTTCCTTTCATCACAAAATATCCCCTTATTCTTCCATGAATTATCCATTAATCCCTGAGTGAAACATGTTCATATTAGAGTGTAGATAAATTTCCAAAAATATAAAATTAAAATATGTATAATCAGATGAATCATTGGGTACTTCAAATGATGTTAAAAAATGTACCACATAATAGTGCAATTTAAGAAGGTATTACATTCATAATGTGAAATGATGTTCAAAGTGTAAAATGCACTAAAATGGTGCTTATGAATAATAAGGCACGTGAATATTCTATATATTAACAATGAATATTAGCCTCATTTAGTGGCTAATCAGGATGACTTAATACAAAATTAATATCATAGAATCACAATAAATATTTAATTTACATCTATTAAAGAGATAAAAATATATCTAAATTACTCTTTATATCTCACGTAGACACTAAAAGTGTTCGTACAATTAACTTTTACCTCTTGAGATGAATATAAATTCAACAGTTGAAATGGTGCATCCTCAAATGAAGTAAATTATCCATGTGATATATGAATAATTTATTTCTAATGTTGCACAAATCCATTGATGTCACAAGTATCATACCAAATGACATATGTTCACATATCATTCCCACCAATGTTATGCTTTGGTGGAAGTAAAAAAACTAAAAATCACTTTACACAGTAACCCATTGTCTGTAAAATGAATATTAACAAATGAGATTTGCGAGTTGAAAAGAAGAAATTTGAAACATTAAATGAAATAATGAAAATTCATACATTCATGATCAAATAATTAATGAATATGAGTATTCCATGTATCATATTTACTGAAATATAATCTTTAAATTTATCAATCCATTTAAAAAAACATATTCTCAATGAAAAAATTCATCATGTAAATAGAATATTAGAGAGAGCTGTTATAATTTTTCAACCCCCATTCAATGATTTCGTAAAAATAAAGGATGATACCAAATAAATTGTTAATATAACATGAAAAATAAAAAAACAACTAAAAAATAATTGTTTAATACAAAAAATAAAAAGGCAAAAATTTTATTTTAAAGTAAGTATTAATTTAGATTTAGTTTATAAATAAAAATAACATTTATAGAATACATTTTTTGGAATAAATTTTATTTTTATAATTCATTATTCCAATAATAGTTGTGCTTATATGGATTATAAAATAACTAAAAGTAAATTTAATAGGGGGATTTAAGATTAAGTGAAAATTATAAATATGTTAATAAATTTTAGATGAATTTAAACAAACCTTAGGAAAAATTATATTGATTTAATATTGTAAATACATAATAAAACTTGATTCACTTGAAAAAAAGAAAAAAATATTAGGTATTGAGCATTATATGAATGAAATAAAGTTTGAAATTAATAATTTTAGTAGTATATATTCATAGAGAATCTATCTTTGTTTAAGATGAAATCTACCCTCAAATTTTATTTGAACATTTTAGTGGTTGATGTAATTCTGAAAAAAGAATTTAGGAAAGCCATTGTGGTTAAAAATTGTATAGAAAAATACTTGGTGAAAGATTTTTGGGAATAGGTCACAATGAAAAAAATATATAAATTCTGCTTCATATGTATTATAGTGTAAACAAAAATGATGTCAACATAACTGCGTAAAAACACAAAAATAAATAATTTTATAAATCAATATTTTTTCACAATTAACACATTAGTAGTAGAGTCGGATGATCTTTTAATTTCATAAAACAATATATTTTTCTTAAAAAAATATACAAATTTAGTGAATACATAACACCTTATTTTATTTACAGAGAATTTAAAAGTAATATTATCAACAAATGGACCAACCATAAAATGAGACCTCATCTAATTTTAGCCTTCAAACTAACCCACAGTGAGCGAAGATTGAAATTACACTATGAAACTGGTAGAGGTTCCTTTGTCCATGTTCTATGACATTATTATAAAGAGGAATAAATAATACATAAGGAAATTTGAGAAAATGGAAAAATTTTAAATACCATCTTCTGTAGAGAAACAACTACATCTAAATGACTCCATGTATCTAGTGTGTTCACTAAATGTGATCACATAAAGAACATATAACTTTTGATAGGAATATGAATTCTACTATTTAAATGTTTCATCCTCATATAACTATAATTATTAATGTGATATATAAATGTATTATTTCTAATCCTTCACAAATCCATATATTTCACTAGTATCATACCACATGACACTTGTTCAGAAATCATTCCCACCAATGTTATGATTTCTCAGATGTAAACATACAGAAAATAAATTTTCATAGTAAACCACCTTCTATAAAATAAAAATACCATAGTGAGATTTGAGACTTGAAATGAATATATATGAAACATTAAATGAAATAACGAAAATGCATAACTTCATGATCTAGTAATCCAAGAATTTTAGTATTAAATGTTTTATATTTACCATAATATAGTCACTTAATTCACCAATATAGTTTAATAATAACCATGTTATCATTGAATAACATCATCATCTAAAGAGAAAAATAGAGAGTGATTAGATATTAATTTTCATCCCCCGTGTATTTGAATCCTGAAAAAGAATGTAAATATTAAAAATAAATTTAATGAAACTTGAGAAATAAAATTACTAAAAAAGAAATCAATTTTTAATATACAATAAATATGAGGGACAATAATAAAAATAATTTTTACTATAGAGATATTTTGGAAATAAAAAATTATATCTAACAATTATATTTTTCGTAATTACATTCATTGGTTTAAAACGTTTTATCTATAATAGATATGCTTATATGGGCAATAAATGAGTTGATAGTAATTGTAATAGTTAAATTTCAGATGAAATTAAAATTAGTAATGTGATAATAAATTTTATATGAACATAAATAAACATTAGCTAATGATATATTTGTTAAATGTAGGTAAGACATATGAAAACCAGATTCATGTGTAAAAAATGTAGACATTAATGTCTATTGAGTACCATCTGAAGTAATGAGTCATTAAAATTAATATAACTAATGGAATATATTCATAGCGCATCTAGTTTATTAAAGGACAAAATATTTCATCACTAGATTCAATGAATGGTTTAGAATATTTTTTGATATGGATATTTAAATATAAAAAAATACATATGGTGAAAAATTTGATGGGAAAATGCAGGGTGAGGGATTTCATATAAAAATTCATAATGAGAAAATATATAAATTATGAATCAAGGGTATTATAGAGTAAACAATATTGATGAATATGTACCTATGTTGGAAGAGAAAAATACTTCCTTTTTTAAATAAATATTTCTTCGAAATTGACGGATTTTTAATAGAGGGGGGAGAGCCATGACTTTCTGAAAAAAATATTTTTCTTAAAAAATATTATAAATTAGTGTATATATACTATATTATATTTTATATCTAGAAAATCATCAATTATTACATATGTATTAACAAATGATGACTAGAGATGAGTATGGAGTATTTGTGAGTGATGTTGTCATAGAATAACCAAAACAATCTCCAAAAAATACATTACTAAAAATGCAATATGGTATGTATACTAAGATCAGAGTAGGTATTATTGAGATTTTTAACAACATCATTAATAGTGGGTTTCTATATAGTATAGGGTTTGTGTGATCAGATATAGAGGTAGGTGGGGAGTGAAATTGGTTATCACACAGATGAAGAGGAAATGTAGATATATTAATGGGGGAATAGTGTGTATTATATTTGTGGTGGAAAGGATGGGCACATGAGTGAGATACCTAATTGGAGTAATGGTGATGTGTAGAGGTGGGGTGGTTGGGAGGATAATGTAGGGAGGGAGGTAGAAATGGGAGGAGAGAAGGTATCTGGTGTGAGGGATGTGTAGTATGGAATCAATTGCAAAAGAAGATTGGGATCCAGATTCAAAGGTGGAGGAGGAGGCTAAGAAGGGAATGTAGAAGGGATACAAGGAAATCAGTATAGGATGTAGATAAATAGTGACATTGAATCAGTCGGAATGAGTGAAAATGAAGACATGATAGGAAAATGAAGGTCAGGTTAACTTGTGAATGGATAATTACAATCCATATTGTATATTTAGTAGATAATAGATTTACGAAATTATTATTTGTTTAAAAAGAGTTTAAAGGTAATATAATTTCAATAATTTTATTATAAATCAATTTTATCTCATTGAAATTACTTTCATTTTTATTTTTTATATAAAAACTCTTTATATGTTTGGAAATGTTTCTTCCAAAAACTGCTTTTAATTCGCATATGTGTGTTGAATTTAAAATTTTATTAATCTAAGTTTTTTAATGTAATTTGGTGAAATATATTTAAAATTTAAAATAATCATAATTAATATTATATAATACATTGAAATTAAATTTTAGTTATAATTAATAGACAACATTATAATAATTAATTATCACGGTTAAGGTTAAATGAGGGTTTGGTGTGCTATATGTGCCTATGCTAAAATTAATTTTCCACACATATTAGAATTTTATTTGATGAATTGTATATATTAATTTATAATAAGTTGTCATAAATTATCATAAAATTATCATTTATTTTTAGTATTAATATATAAATCACCCATGTAAATATAAACACATGTTACTGCGGTGAAAAGATAAATAGTAAAATATAACCTATAAGTTAAGGAATAACATGTGTAAAACATTTTTTTAAGTAAGGGGTTTCTATTGACCATTTCATTCATCCATGAAATTTTTTATTTTTGGTACAACTTGGTTTTAGCCCGAATTCCAATTATTGGATAGTTTTTGGGAGATGTCACTCCTTTTAAACTATAAAAATGTACATATTCCCTTCACTTCTTGTAACTGCCCAAATTTTAATCAATGGAATTTTTCAAATCCTATAGTAATTTTAAATATTATAAATCAAAAAAATCATATAGGTATAATAAAAAACATTATAATTGAATAATTAATGAAATAATAAGTATTTATATAATTTAATGAATCTATACAGATGAAGTAGTAACACAAACATAGGAATAGTAACATGACTCTTATAAATACTAAAATTTAATAATGTATATTAAACTCACCCATGAAAGTGTAGATATATTTTTCCATATTACAAGGGAATATTTGATATAACGTATAATATTATAAGTAATTAAATAACATAAAAAATAATAATTAAGTGTTGGTATTTTTTAAGTGATAAATATTTAATTACACTTTTATGATTAAGTAAAAAATTTAAATGAAAATTTATTTTTATAAAATATATTAATACATTAGTATTGTAACGCCCCGACCCCAGTTACCCAGATTAGATGAATTATTTTAATACATGGGAATGATTACAAGGAATCAAGTCCAGAAGGACTGATCAGTTTAGCAGTCTTGGAAAATAGATTACATACATGAATGTTACATTACACATTATTATATACAAAAGGACACAAGAAATCCTTTATAAACACCATTATTCCCCTGGCTTAACCCTGCATATCAATAATAATACACTTCTTGGAATCCTGGGAAAATAAAACATTGAAATGGGTGAGTGTAAATGCTCTGTAAGGGTAAGAAATACAATAGAAACTTTTATAAATAAGAATAAACATTTAAGGCAATGTATAAAACTAAAAAAAAAGCCTTTTAAACATTAACTTTATCATAATATGGAAGAAATAAAATGAAATAATTCCATTTACTTATTCACATGGGTATTCTACTAATCGAATAATCACATGAAATATCAATAACCACTTTCATAACGATGGAATGCATAATGCCAGACTATCATAACCATATAGTCAAGGCCTCATGGCAAGACTACAAATAAGATGTTTTCAAAGCCTCATGCCAAGGCACTAGTTTGTCTCATGATACCTACCGATGCCTCGAGGTGCTATAGCGGGCTCCACCCATCACATACTAAGTGAAATGCATTCCTCAAATAAAAAGGTGAAAACATAACATAAACATTCATATTAAAACTAGAATACAAATAGTCAATACTTTACCCATAAACCACGAATGGTATAAAAATAACACATCCACATTCAAACATATCACAAAACCTTCAACACAATATGGAAGATTTTTATCATGAAAAATTAACTTCAAAACAAGTTTAAAATCCATTAATGGATTTTGACGTTGATGAAAATGATTTGTAAAACTCTTTTAGAGAAATACCCAATTTTCATGAAAACATTTAAAATTACCACAATTTGGAAAATAAGTCATTTAAAGACATTTTTGAATCAAAGTGTCCCATACCACTTTGAATCTTTTGGAAGGAATTAACATTTTAAAAACATTCATGTCCAAATAAATAATTCCTTAAAAACCATTTTGAAGACATGGACAATAATGAGAAAGATTTAGAAGAATAAATATTTAAAAATTTTGAAATGATGTTTTAGTAAAATTTATATTAAAATAATACCATTTAAAACTCTTTCATAAAACATGAACATGGATAATAAATATTTCCATGTAGATACTTACGCAAAACAACCTTGGATAATAATGAGATTGTGAAATTAACCATTACCAATTTGGTAACTTAAAAAACATACACCCCATCAAAAAAGTATCATAAAATTAATATGTAAATATGTATATATTAAAGTTTATTACACAAGGAATACAATTATGGGCAGTACATACACCACAGAAAAGGTAATAGTGGCAATATGGCATGAATCTCACAGGAATAAGGAGTGAGATGAAAACCCCTTACCTTGCACTTTCCTTTAGTCGAGGCTATGTTTAGTCTCTTTTATGAAGACTATAGTATGTTATTAAATTATACCAGAACCATATTAATATTTATGATATCATACATTATTCATTTATGACTCTATACTACCCATTTAATAGTAATTTCCATGTTATATTAATATTTCGGGTAATAATCGCTTTCTTTATCGTACGTGTTTTAACTTGTTACTCTTTATTGTATCACTTAGATCATGATTTAAATACTTCAGAATATAAAAAATTATTTATTTATCATATTTATTTAGAATAAAAAAAAATTATAGTAGATCTATATATGAAATGGAAAAAACCGTTTATGGAGACGGTAGTCCGTACGTACGCAACGCATAAACACTGTTTCCGTTTTCATAAAGTATTGAACAGAAGTAATTGAATAAGATATATGTAAGTACATAAATACTTATATATATAGATATATATATCTCCAGTAGCATTATTATTTCATATATTACATACTTAGTAGTAATATATAGTTTTATAATCGTCGATGAATGGTGAACTTGGAAATGAATCTCATCGTGTCGTGGAGATGGTAATTCGTACGTAAGCACGATCGAAAATATCATTCTTTTGATATCAATATAATATATAATTGGATGGTATATAATATATATATAATCCTTATCATTTTATATTTATTATTTACATCAAATACACAACATTATTATACCCATCCAAATAATAATGTATTGAATAATAATTACACCACGATGTGGAGATGGTAAGCCATACATAAGCACGTATGGTGACATGTCATTCAAAGGGTGGATAGAATAATGAATCTCTTTTACCATAACTATAATAAAATCACAGTATATATAATATGCTATAGATATTATTTTAGAATGGAAACAAAAAAGAAAAATTAAGTGGAAGGGGAAAGGAACTTGAAAGAAGGTGGTTGAATCATGACCTCTTCTTCGGGTTCTTCCTTTTGATTTGATCAAAAGGGCTCCACAGGTTGGATTTATGATCAAAATAAAGCCTCTAGGATGAAGGGAATATATTTTAAAGGGTATTTGGGCTGGGTATGGCTTAGTAAAATGGCTTAGATGGTGTGAATTATATAAAAGGGGGAGTGCCCTTTTATAAGAGGGGTGAGGGGCACCTTAGGAAGAACATAAAATATTATTTTATAATAAATTCCTATTCAGTTTCTAATGTCTCCAAAGGTGATTATTTGAAGTCTAAGGTGGGGATAGGTCGATAAAAACTAAACCAATAGGATTTAGAAAAGTTTAGGTTACCATTTTAACCTTATATTTTAGATTTAACTCTATGTTAAATAATTTAACTTTTTCTATGTCTTATTGTATTCTTACACTATATGGTTAATAAACTTACCATATACTTCAAATAGAACCTCAATTGGTTCATTAATGTCATATATATTATTATATAAGACTTTTGGTTGAACCTTATATTTTTAGGACCATTATATCAATTAATAATATAATATTTATTTTAAAAACTATTTTATGTCAATTTTGACACTATTTGGTTTTTTTTTGATAAAATAATAACAACACGATTATGTCAAACAAATACATTGAATAAATAATGACATGTCATATTCACTTAGAAAATTCTTGGATATCATAAAAACGTTGAAATTATATTTATTTTAATATTAATAATACCATTTATTTGATTCATTCATGAATAAGGTCATTACTACATCATCATTGTGTCATAAATAAATTTATTTATATAATGTATAAAAATTATAAATGAAATACCCTGATGTAGAAAATTTATTTATCTTTTTAATGAATATTTATAATTGAATTTATCTTTTGAAAAAACCTATATTAAAAATTTTTTAGTTATTAAACTTTGATTTTATCTCTTTTTACTATTTTGTGAATTAAATAATAGTAAATGTCCTAATCTAATCCAAGTTGACCTAAATGATGATATTTTATTACTAAGGTTGTTTTTGGATGAGATAAACTTTTCCTATAGAATTAGGACATGTGTGAGGGTAATAATAATATCATTTTTACCCTTAATTACCATGTTTACTTTTAATAGTGGTAAATAAAATTAAACGTTACTATTCACCAAAAACTATTTTAATATCATTGAACCACATTTTACTCCTTGATATTAATTGTGTCTCTCAGATTTTCTAAATTCATCTCACAGAAGCAGTAAAATTATGTTTTATTTGAATTTTCAAAAGCTCCTAGAAGGTGGGTAAAAGACGGTGAAAAGTTCAATAAAATTTTTATATATCTAAAATTATTATAAACTGACTCTAATGAATTACATTGAAATTATATAGGTATTATGTATCTATTTTGACATTAGATAATTTAAATAAAATAAATATTTATTTAAATATAAAATCGGTTTTAAACTATAACTCAGTGTTTTTCACAATTCATCAAAAATTAAATGTTTTCAGAAAAATACCAAGAATTTACCCTCAGATAATTTTGATATTCCGATTTAAATAATTAAGTATATTTTTCCAAATTAAAAACATAGAAGTTCCATTTATTAATTTAACATTAATTTCTGTTGTCAAAACAAAAACCGTGTTTTTAAGAAACAATAACTATTAAAAGATTGACACTTGTTTATATCCGGTTTAAATGTGAAATTATGTATAATGACCTACATTGGATTAAATTGTAAAAATATATTATAAATATAATTTAAAACCACTAAAATTCATAATTTATCACTATTAATTACTTCTATTAAAAAGGTTGTTTTTAATTAAAATTTAGAAATTTTCACTACTCATCAAAAAATGAAAGTTATCAGAAAGGTACCAAAAATTCACCCTAAGCTAATTTTGATATTCTTAATCAAAAAATGATGTCCATTTTGAAAGATAAAATGTATAAAAATTCAAAAAGTGGGTTTTACTATTCATAACGGCTAGTTTGATTGGTTGTGGTGTGTGTAATAACTCGAAGTTGCGTACAACACAAGCTACTGTATTATTCAAAGAGAAGCGTACTGTGGAATCTTGGGGTGTTACATACTCTCCTCCTTCAATAAATTGCATCCTCGCAATTTATGATTGGTATTGGAAACTTGGGTTGGACATTCCAAAATATCTTAGTTGAAATCCCACATCGAAAAATGGATTAATGAGACATCTATTTAAAATAAAGAGTGGTATGTATGAAGGTTACCGAAAATAACACATACTAGGGTTCCATGTAGAAAAATATGGATATGGAAGAGAAATATATCCATCAATATCTGATGGAGAGTGGTAGAGAACATGGCTATGAAAAGGCCAATAATCCCAAAGCCATTAATTTGTGATGATCTAAGGTACCTTCTAGGACAACATTTTTGTTCAATGTTCCTTTTAAGAATGTTGAGGAATTTATTTATGAGATTGTATAAGATCGTAATGAGATATACATACTTTATAATTATAGTTTTATCCATTAATAAATTTCTAACACAAACTCATCTTTCACTACAAAACATAATAATACTAAAAAATACTCTATTTATCCTAATCGTATAGGTTTCCAAATATAATTAATGTATAATTCATATATCAGACCCATTTAAAAAAGAAACTAAAATATAAAATCTAGGGACTTCACGTAGTCCAGTGAAAGGCGATAAATCCCAATCGTACTATGGTTGTGTGTTCGATTCACGCAGCTTTGTCCGATGCGATGGGTTGTCACACAGTCTGTGTGTTTTCCTTTTATAAAAATCCAAAAATAACCTTTCAAACTTAATCCATTCCAACCTTTAGAATTATCCAAAATAATACTATCCAAACACACAATCCAAAATTTATAAGGAAGTTAAACACAATTAAGATCCCTTTTTCCATGTAATAACATGTGAACACCATCACCATGTATTATTTTAAAACATGGTAACATACTGAATTACCATAAAACCCTATTAATTACATCAATGCTCCCGTACTATTTATAGAATACTGGATATGCTCCTATCAAAAATGTTTTAAAATCCAACGATGAAAAATCATTAATCAGTTTCAAGGTATTCAAGAATATCCAATATAATTTACCCAAATCAACCATATCTTATTCAAAAATCAGGACCTCAATATTAAGACTATATTAAGGTTTGTCTTTCCTTTAACCATGTAATTTCCAAAAAGTTTAACTCACTGTAGAGTCACTATTCCTTGTACAATAAAATCTTAAATCCTTAATGAAATAGTACTACAGTACAATCCTTATTTATTTCCAGAACATCATTGATACAACACTTAAATGGAATTATTGTAAAATAACAACAAAAGAACACTAGTCATTCATCCTCATTTGTGGTATTATCCTAACCTGATTATTATCCAATAACATCATTTTCTGTATAGTCTGATGACTGGGAAATTAGTTCGCGTAGTGTCTAAACTCCTTGCAGATGAAGCATTGTACATTTGAAACCTTTTTCATACACTTGCAGTCACATACTTGGTGTCCTTTTTCTCCACACTTATAACATACTCACATTCCCTTTAAGAATTTTTCAACGTGATTCTTCCCACAGTTATAACATATGCGAAAATCCTTATTTACCTTCTTCCCTTTATCTGTCCTTCTCTCTATCATCCTTTTCTTCTCTGGATTCCCTTCAAATACATAGCACTCTGAGAATTCATTACTTATCTTATCAACACATGATACTATTTCATCATTTGATGATAATACGTGGGAGACTATGTCCCTTATAAATTCTGGCATAAGACCAAAAAATATATGATCCTTCTTACTCTTTGGATCATGCGTATTGCTGGAGTTCTCATTCCTTCTACTGGGAGCCATTTCTAAATAAAGGCATACACTAGATTAGTTTATGAATAGCAATTCCTAATCCCAAACTTGTAAACCACTTAACATAAATTAAGAAATTTATGTATATAATCCATAATCATAATAATGTCTTATTTGAGGAAGTATATACTCATAAACCTTTCATAATGGTTTGTAAAGAAAATGAGAATTATCCTAAGCATATCCCACGGGAGTGTTGTAACCAAGAGTGCAGCAAGGCCTATTATCGTGCACCAGTTCCCGTTCGAGTCTAGCTAAAAGCATTTTTTTCGGCTTTTACCCTTAGGTACATATGTTCCACAGCCTCCTCAACTTGCTCGTATCCAGACAGGGATGTATTGCTCGGAAAACTAACAAGATCTCTACAATACGAAAATTCTAGGAAGTTCTTACAAACTGATCCTCAAAGTCTGTCTTAGGTCTATGTTCTCTAATCGGAGATTATCTAAATCAAGCTTCCAAGGTTATTGCTAAACTTCCTCTAATACCAACTGTAAAGCCCCGACCTCAGTTACCCAGAGTCTATGGAATATTTTAATACATTGGTATGATTACAAGGAATCAAGTCCCGAAGGACCGATCTGTTTAGCAGTCTTGGAAAATATATTATATACATGAATGTTACATTACAATATATAACATAAATAAAATCACAAATAATCCTTTATGGACACCATTATTCCCCTGGATTAACCCTGCATATCAATCATAATACACTTCTTCGAATCCTGGGAAAATAAAACATAGAAAGGGGTGAGCTCAAACACTCGGTAAGGGTAAGCAATACATGGGAAACTTTCAAAAATAAGCATAAACATTTAAGGCAATGTATAAAACTAAAACACAAGCCTTTTAAACTTGAAATTCATCATAATATGATAGAAATAAAATTAAATAATTCCATTAACTTATTCACATGGATATTCTACTAATCGAATAATAACATGAAATATCAATAACCACTTTCATAACGATGGAATGCATAATGCCAGACTGTCATAACCACGTAGCCAAGTCCTTGTGCCAAGACTACAAATAAGATTTTTTCAATGCCTCGTTCCAAGACACAAGTTTGTACCATGAGACCTACCGATGCATTGAGGTGCTATAGCGGGCTCCACCCATCACTTACTAAGTCCAGTGCATTCCTCATATGAAATGGTCTAAACATAACATAAACATTCATATTAAAACTAGCATACGAAATATCAATACTTTATCCATAAACCATGAATGGTATAAAAATTACACATCCACAGTCAAACATATCATAAACCCTTCAACACAATATGGAAGATTTGTATCATGATAAATCAACTTCAAAACAAGTTTAAAATCCATTAAAGGAATTTGACGTTGATGAAAATGATATGTAAAACTCTTTGAGATAAATACCCATTTTTCATGAAAACATTTAAAAGTCACACAATTTGTAAAATAAGTCATTTAAATACATTTTTTAATCAAAGTGTCCCATACCACTTTGAAACTTTTGAAAGGAATTAACATTTTAAAAACATTCATGTCCATATAAATAAATCCTTAAAAACCGTTTTGAGGACATGGACATTAATGAGAAAGATTTAGAAGAATATATATTTAAAACATTTGAAATGATGTTTTAGTAAAAAGTCCCTTAAAAGAATCCCTTTAAAAACTCTTTCATAAAACATGAACATTGATAATTAATATGTCCCAGCATATACTTTCGCAAAAAACCCTTGGATAAAAATTAGATTGTGAAATTATACCTTACCAATTTGGTAACTTACAAAACATACAACCCATCAAAGAAGTATCATAAAATGAATATGTAAATACACATATATTAATGTTTATTACACAAGTAATTCAATTATGGGTAGTACATACACCACACAAAAGGTAATAGTGGAAATATGTCACGATTCTCATGGGAATAAGGAGTGAAATGAAAACCCCTTACCTTGCACTTTCCTTTAGTCGGGGCTATGTTTAGCCTACTGTATATAGACCATAGCATGTTATTAAATTATACCAGAACCATATTAATATTTATGATATCATAAATTATTCATTTATGACTTTATACTACCCATTTAATAATAATTTCCATGTTATATTAATATTTAGGGTAATAATCACTTTCTTTATCGTACATGTTTTAACTTGTAACTCTTGATTGTATCACATAGATCATGATTTAAATACTTCCAGAATATAAAAAATGATTTATTTATCATATATATTTAGAATATATAAAAATTATAATAGACAAATATATGAAATGGAAAACACCATTTATGGAGACGGTAGTCCGTACATACGCATAAACACTGTTTCTGTTTTCATATAGAATTTAACGGAAGTAAGTGAATAAGATATATATAAATACATAAATACGTATATATATATATATATATATATATATCTCCAATGGAATTATTATGTCATATATTACATACTTATTAGTAATATATATTTTTATAGTCATCGATGAATGGTGAACTTGGAAATGAATCTTATCGCGTTGTGGAGACGGTAATCCGTACGTACGCACGAGCGAAAATATCATTCTTTTGATATTAATAAAATATATAATTGCATGGTATATAATATATACTGAATCCTTATAATTTTATATTTATTATTTACATCAAATAAACATCATTATTATACCCATCCAAATAATAATGTATTGAATAACAATTACACCACGACGTGGAGACGGTAAGTCGTACGTACCCACATATGGTCACATGTCATTCAAAGGGTGGATAGAATAATGAATTTGGTTGTACCATAATTATAATAATATCACAGTATATATAATATTCCTGAGTTATTATTTTATAATGGAAACCAAAAAGAAAAAGGAAGTGGAAGAAGAAAGGAACTTGAAAGAGGATGGCGGAATCATTACCTCTTCTTCGGGTTCTTCTTTTTGATTTGAACAAAAGGGGTCCTTAGGTTGGCTTTATGATACAACTAAGGCCAATAAGATGAAGGTAGGATATTTTAGAGGGTATCTGGGCAGGGGTTGGCCAAGACAAATGGCTTAGATGGTGTGAATTAGAGATAAGGTGGAGTGCCCTTTTATAAGAGGGGTGACATGCGCCTTAGGAAAAACTTAAAATATTATTTTATAATAAATTCGTATTCAGTTTTTAATGGATCAAAGGTTGATTATTTAATGTCTAAGGTGGGGATTGGTCGAAAAAAAAACTCAACCAATTGGCTTTAGAAAAGTTCAGGTGACCGTTTTAACCTTATCATATAGATTTAACTCTAAGTTAAATAATTTAACTATTACCGTGTCTTCTTGTATTATTACACTATATGGTAAATAAACATACTATATACTACAAACAGAACCCAAATTGGTCCATTAATGTCATATATATTATTATATAAGTCTTTTGGACGAACTTTAGATTTTTAGAACCATTATATCAATTAATAATATAATATTTGTTTTAAAAACTATTTTATGTCAATTTTGACACTATTTGGTATTTGTTTTTTGATAAAATAATAAAAATAGGATTACTTCAAAAAAAATTGAATCAATACTAACATGTCATATTCACCTTATAAATTTGTTGATGTCATAAAAACTTTGAAATTATATATATTTTAATATTTATAATACCATTTATTTGATTCTTTCATGAATAAGGTAATTACAGCATCATCATTGTGTCATAAATAAATTTATTTTTGTAATGTCTAAAAATTATAAACAAAATACCATGACATAGGAAATATTTGTATATTTCTAATGAATATTTATAATCGAATTTATCTTATGAAAAACCATATATTATTAATGTTTTAGTTATTAAACATCGATTTTAACCCTTTTAACTCTTCTTTGAATTAAATAATAATAAATGTCCTAATCTAATCCAAGTGGACCTAAATGATAATATTTTATTCCTAAGGTTGTTTTGGGTCGAGATAAACTTGTCCAATATAATTAGGACATCTGCGAGAAAAATATTAATATCATTTTTACCCTTAATTACCCTGTTTACTTTTAACCGTGGTAAATAAAAGTAAAAAGATACTATTCACCAAAAATTATTTTCATCTCATTAAACCACATTTTACTGCTTGATATTAATAGTGTCTCTCAGATTTTCTAAATTCAGCTCACAGAAGCATTAAAATTATGTTTTATATGAATTTTCAAAAGCTCCTAGGAGGTGGGTAAAAGACGGTGAGATGTTCAATAAAATGTTTATATATCTAAAATTATTATAATCCAAATCCAATGATTTACATTGAAATTATATAGGTATTATGTAACTATTTTTACATTATATAATTTAAATGAAATAAATAATTATTTAAATAAATATTCAGTTTTAAACTATAACTCAGTGTTTTTCACTATTCATCAAAAATTACAAGTTTTCAGAAAAATACCAAACATTTACACTAAGATAATTTTGATATTATGAATTCATTAATTAAGTCTATTTTACCATATTAAAAACATATAAGTTTCATTTATTAATTTAAAATTAATTCCCGTTGTCAAAACAAAAAATGTGTTTTTAAGAAACAATAACTATCAAAATATTGACACTTGTTTATGTCCGGTTTAAATGTGAAAATATGTCATTTGACCAACATTGGAATAAATTGTAAAAATATATTATAAATATAATTTAAAACCACTCAAATTCATAATTTATCACTATTAATTATTTTGTTTAAAAAAGTTGTTTTTAATTAAAATTTAGTAATTTTCACTATTCATCAAAATATGAAAGTGATCAGAAAAGTACCAAAAATTCACCCTAAGCTAATTTAGATATTATGAATCCAAAAATTAAATCCATTTTGAAAGATAAAATGTATGAAATTTCAAAATGTTGGTAATAATATTCATAACGTCTAGTTCGATTGATTGTGGTGTGTGTTAGAACTCGAAGTTGCGTAAAACACAGGCTACTGTATTATTCAAAGAGAAGCGTACTGTGGAAGCTTGGGGTGTTACATTCTCCCCTCCTTCAATAAATTTCATGCATGCAATTTATGCTTGGTATTGGAATCTTGGGGTTGACATTTTAATATATCTTAGTTGAAATCCTACATCGAAATATTGATTAATGAGGCCTCTATTTAAAATAAATAGTGTTATGTATGAAGGTTACTGAAAATAACACATAATAGGGTTCCATATAGGAAAATATGGATATTGAAGAGAAATCTAACCATCAATATCTTATGGAGAGTGGTAGAGAAAATGTATATGAAAAGGCCAATAATCCAAAATCCATAAATTTGTGATGATCTAAGGTACCATCTAGGACAACATTTTTGTTCTAAGTTCCTTTTATTAATCTTGAAGAATTTATTTATGATATTGGATAAGATCGTAATCTACCACAAACTCGTATTTCACTACAACACATAATACTACTCAAAAATACTCTATCTATCCTAATCGTATAGGGTTCCAAATATAATGAATGTATAATTCATATATCAGACCCATTAAAAAAAGAAACTACATTATACAATCCAAGGACTTCACGTAGTCTAGTGGTAGGCGATAAATCCCAATCGTACTATGGTTGTGGGTTCGATTCTTGCAGCTCTGTCTGACGCGACGGGTTGTCACACGGTCTTTGTGTTTTCCTTTTATAAAAAAACAAGAATAACCTTTCAAACATAATCCATTCCAACCTTTAGACTTATCCAAATTACTACTATCCAAACTCACCATCCAGAATTATAAAGAAGTTAAACAAAATGAAGATCATTTTTTCCATGTAATAACAAGTTAACACCTTCACCATGTATTATTTTAAAACATGGTAACATCCTGAATTACCATAAAACCTTATTGATTACCTTCATGTTCCCTTATTTTTTATAGAATAATGTATATACTCCTTCTATCAAAAATGTTTTAAACTCCAATGATGAAAAATCATTAATCAGTTTCAAGGTATTCAAGAATATCCAATATAATTTACCCAAATCAACCATATCTTTTTCAAAAATCAGAACCTCAATATTAGGACCATATTAAGGTTTATCTTTCCTTCAACCATGAAATTTACAAAAAGTTTAACTCACTGTAGAGTCACTTTTCTTAGTACCATAAAATCTCAAATCATCAATGAAATATTACTGCAGTATAATCCTTATTTTTTTCTAGAACATCATTGATACAACACTTAAATGGAATAATTCTAAAACAACAACATAAGAACACTAGTCATTCCACTTCATTTGTGGTAGTATCATAACTTGATTATTATCCAATAGCATCATTTGTGGCATAGCCTGCTGACTGGGACATTAGTTTGCGTAGTGTCCAAACTCCTTGCAGATGAAGCATTGTACATTTGAAACCTTTTTCTTACACATACAGTCACATACTTGGTGTCCTTTTTCTCCACACTTATAACATACTCACATTCCCTTCAAGCATTTTCCAAGGTTATTCTTTCCACATTTATAACATATGGGGAAATCCTTCTTTACCTTCTTCCCTTTATCTGTCCTTCTCTCTACCATCCTTTTCTTCTCTGGCTTCCCTTCAAATCCATATGACTCCAAGAATTCTTTACTTATCTTATCAACACATGATACTATTTCTTCATATGATGATAATACATGAGAGACTATTTCCCTTATAAATTCTTTATTAATACCATGAAAGATATGATCCTTCTTATACTTTGGATCTTGTTTATTGCTGGAGTTCTCATTCCTTCTACTGGGCGCCATTTCTAAACAATGACATACACTAGATTAGTTAATGAATAGAAATTCCTAATCCCAAACTTTTAAACCACATAACATAAATTAAACAGTTTATGGATATAATCTATAATCATAAAAATGTCTTCTTTGTGGAATAATATACTCATAAACCCTTCATAAAGGTTTTTAAAGAATATGTGAATTATCCTAAGGATATCCCCCGGGAGTGTAGTAACCAAGAGTACAGAAAGGCCCGTTGTCGTGCACCAGTCCCCGTTCGAGTCTAGCTCAAAGCGGTGTTTTTGGGTTTTACACTTAGGTACATCTGTGCCAGAGCCTCCTCTACCTACTCATATCCAGAGAGGGATGTATTTCTCAGAAAACTCACAAAATCTCTACAATAGAAAAATTCTAGGAAGTTCTTCAATACTAATCCTCAAAGTCCATCTTAGGTCTATGTGATCTAATCAGATTTTATCTAAATCAAGCTTCCAAGTTTATTGCTAAACTTCCTTTGATACCAACTGTAACGCCCTGACCCCAGTTACCCAAAGTCGATGCATTATTTTAATACATTGGCATGATTACAAGGAATCATGTCCCGAAGGACCGATCAGTTTAGCAGTCTTGGAAAATAGATTACATACATGAATGTTACATTTAATTTTATAACATAAAAAACAACATAAATAATCCTTTATGGACACCTTTATTCCCCTGTCTTAACCCTGCATATCAACCATAATACACTTCTTGAATCTTGGGAAAATAAAACATAGAAAGGGGTGAGCTCAAAGGCTCAGTAAGGGTGAGCAATACAGTGGAAACTTTTTAAAATAAGCATAAACATTTAAGGAAATGTATAAAAGTCTTTTAAAGTTGAACTTCAGCATAATATGGCAGAAATAAAATGAAATAATTCCATTTACTTATTCACATGGATATTCTACTAATCGAATAATCACATGAAATATCAATAACCACTTTCATAAGGATGGAATGCATAATGTCAGACTATCATAACCACGTAGCCAAGGCCTCGTTCCAAGACTACAAATAAGCTTTTTTCAAGGCCTCATGCCAAGACACTAGTATGTCTCATGAGACCTACTGATTCATCGAGGAGATATAGCGGGCTCCACCCGTCACTTACTATTTCCAATGTGTTCCTCATATGAAAAGGTCTAAACATAACATAAACATTTGTATTAAAACTAGCATACAAAATGTCAATACTTTACCGATAAACCATGAATTGTGTAAAAATAACATCGTCCTGAATAACAGGTTTTCAAGGCTAGCTGAGGAGGAATCTAGAGTTGATTCACCTGTCTTGGTTGAGGAAGGTAAGGACAATAGGAGGAGCTCCGATGGTTTACTGTTGGAAGGTCAGATCATGGGGAAGGTTTATCCAGAGTGTGAGTATGATGAAGGGGAAACTGAACACGGAGAGATCTTTAGAAGTTTTTCAGAAGCAGAACCCGACTATAGAAGGATCAGAAGTAGGAGATAGAGGAGGGGTAGGAAGGATTTCTCATCCTTACCTCCTCCTATGGAGACCCGGTCAGCAAAGAGGCTAACATCTGAGAAATAGGACAAGGAGTTCAGGTGTCACTTAAAGCCAGCTGGACAGCATGATCTCTCCTCGGATTTGGTCTTAAGTTCGACTGATGCGGTGACGGAGCAGGTGTTATTTCTCAACGCCTCGGAAGAGGATGCAGCCAAGATGATGGGTCGAAGTCTTGAAGTTGATCTGAATGAAGAACAATATAGTTGGGTTGACAAACAGGACATGATCCTGGTTGGAGGTTTCAATAAGGGTTTGATCAAACTCGAGGAGTATTTGAAGGTCTGGAATAAGCTGGCTTCTTCCTTGGAAGACCTGATAAGGGGGGATCCTCTTTTGCAGGTATCCAATTTATCCTGGAAGCTATTCAGAGACACTGAATCTGGTTATATTCATCCGGTTTTCAATGACTCTATTTTACTTGTTTCCTAACTAATGTGTTGTTGAGTTTCCAATAATGTTGTGTGAGGGTTTTTTGGAGGGTCAGATCGGCTCAGACGGGCTAGAGCATGCTGCTTCCTTCTTTGCATGCCATTTGGGATGTGGCTGATACAGAGGGATGGATTGCCATCGGGAGGGACTGTGCTTTAACGAGATTGCCAAGTGGTCCTTCCTTGGAGTTAGCAGTTACTGCTTATGCTTGGATGTGGTTGGTTTTGTTTATGTTTGTTGTTGTTTGGTGCTTGTTGGAACATATGGTTTCTCACTTTTACCCCAAAAGTGTTGCTCTTATAAAAAAACAACTTTCAGTCAGTCAGTATAAAAATAACACATCCACAATAAAACCAATAACAAAAACTTCAACACAATATGGAATATTTGTATCCTGATAAATCAACTTCAAAACAAGTTTAAAATACATTAAAGGACTTTGACATTGATGAAAATGATTTATAAAACTCTTTGAGCGAAATACCCCTTTTTCATGAAAAAATTTAAAAGTCACACAATTTGGAAAAGAAGTCATTTAAAGACATTTTTAATCAAAGTGTCCCATACCACTTTGAAACTTTTAAAAAGAATTAACATTTTAATAAAATTCATGTCCATATAAATCAATCCGTAAAAACAATTTTGAAGACATGGACATTAATGAGAAATATTTAGAAAAATAAATATTTAAAACAATTGAAATTGTGTTTTAGTAAAAAGTCCCTTAAAATAATCCCTTTGAAAAATCTTTAATGAAATAGGAACATGGATAATAAATATGTCCCAGTAGAGACTTACGCAAAACAACCTTGGATAATAATGAGATTGTGAAATTAACCTTTACCAATTTGGTAAGTTAAAAAACATACATCCCATCAAAGAAGTATCATAAAATGAATATGTAAATACACATATATTAAAGTTTATTACACAAGGAATACAATTATGGGAAGTAAATACACCACACAAAAGGTAATAGTGGCAATATGTCATGAATCTCACGGGAATATGGAGTGAGATGAAAACCCCTTACCTTGCACTTTCATTTAGTTGAGGGTAAGTTTAGCCTCATGTATGAAGACTATAGTATGTTATTAAATTATAACAGAACCATATTAATATTAATGATATCAAGAATTACTCATTTATGACTTTATACTACCCATTTTACAATAATTTCCATTTTATATTAATATTTTGGGTAATAATTGATTTCTTTATCGTACATGTTTTAACTTGTTACGTTTGATTGTATAACACAAATCATGATTTAAATACATAGAGAATATAAAACATGATTTATTTATACTATATATTTATAATATAAAAATTTTATAATAGATGTATATATGAAATGGAAAACACTGTTTATGGAGACGGTAGTCCTCACGTACGAATAAACGTTGTTTCCATTTTCATATAGTGTTGAAAGGAAGTAAGTGAATAAGATATATGTAAGTACCTAAATACTTATATATATAAATATATATAAATCCGGTATCAGTATTATTTTATATATTACATACTTATTAGTAATATATATTTTTGTAATCGCCAATGAATGGTGAACATGGAAATGATTCTCATCGCGTCGTGGAGACGGTAATCCGTATGTACGCACGAGCAAAAATATCATTCTTTTGATATTAATATAATATATAAGTGGATGGTATATAATATATAAATAATCCCTATCATGTTATATTTATTATTTAAATGAAATACACATCATTATTATACCCATCTAAATAATAATGTATTGAATAACAATTACACCACGACATGGAGACGGTAAGTCGTACGTACGCACGTATGGTGACATGTCATTCAAAGGGGGGATAGAATAATTAATTGGGTTGTACCATAGTTATTATAACATCAAAGTATATAATATACTAGAGTTATTATTTTACAATGGAGACAACAAAGAAAAAGGAAGTTGAAGACGAAAATAACTTGAAAGAGGGTGGTGAAATCATTACCTCTTATTCAGTTTCTTCCTTTTGATTTGATCAAAATGGCTATTTGGGTTGTCTTTCTAATCCAACTATGGACTATAGGATGAAGGGAGGATATTTTAGAGGGTATTGGTCTGGGGTTGGCTGAGCCGAATGGCTTAGAAGGTGTGAATTAGAGATAAGGGTGTGTTCCCTTTTATAAGAGGGGTGAGGGGCACCATACGAAAAATTTAAAATATTATTTTATAATAAATTAATATTCGGTTTCTAATGGCTCGGAAGTTGATTATTTAAAGTCTAAGGTGGGGATAGGTCTAAAACAACTCAACCAATAGGATTTAGACAAGTTTAGGTTACCATTTTCACCTTATCATTTAGATTTAACTCTGAGTAAAATAATTTAACTTTTACCATGTCTTCTTCTATTCTTACAGTAAATGGTTAATAAAAATACTATATACTGCCAATAGAACCCCAATTTGTTCATTAAAGTCATATATATTATTATATAATTATTTTGGATGATCCTTAGATTTTTAGGACCATTATATAAATTAATAATAGAATATTTGATTTAAAAACTATTTTAGGTTAATTTTGAAAATATTTGGTATATGTTTTTTGTTAAAATAATAACAACATGATTACTTCTAAAAAAATATATTGAATCAATACTAACATGTCATATTAACCTATAAAATTCTTTTATTTCATAAAAACTTTGAAATTATATTTATTTTAATATTTATAATACCATTTATTTGATTCTTTCATGAATAAGGTAATTACTGCATCATCATTGTGTCATTTATAGATTTATTTATATAATGTGTAAAAATTATAAATAAAATACCATGACGTAGGAAATATTTTTATCTTTCTAATGAATATTTATAATCGAATTTATCTTATGATAAACCCTATATTAAAAATGGTTTATTTATTAAACTTTGATTTTAACTCTTTTAACTCTTTTTTGAATTAAATAATAATAAATATCCTAATCTAATCCATGTGGACCTAAATGATAATATTTTATTCCTAAGGTTGTTTTTGGTTGAGATAAACTTGTACAATAGAATTAGGACATGTGTGAGGGTAATATTAATATCATTTTTACCCTTAATTACACTGTTTACTTTTAACCATGGTAAATAAAAGTAAAAAGTTACTATTCACCAAAAATTATTTTTATCTCATTGAACCACATTTTACTCCTTGATATTAACCATGTCTCTCGGATTTTCGAAATTCATCTCACAATAGTGGTAAAATTATGTTTTATGTGAATCTGCAAAAGCTCCTAGGAGGTGAGTAAAAGACGGTGAAAAGTTCAATAAAATTTTTATATATCTAAAATTATTATAAACCGACTCCAATGAATTACATTTAACTTATATAGGTATTATGTATCTATATTGACATTTAATAATTTAAATAAAAAAATATTTATTTAAATAAAAATTCGGTTTTAAACTATAACTTAGTGTTTTTCACTATTCATCAATAATTAAAAGTATTCATAAAAATACCAAACATTTACCCTAAGTTAATTTTGATATTCCAAATTCAATAATGAAGTAAATTTTACCAAATTCAAAACAGAGAAGTTTTATTTAATAATTTAAAATTAATTCCCTCTGTCACAACAAAACGTCTGTTTTTAAGAAACAATAACTATCAAAAGATTGACACATGTTTATGTCCGTTTTAAATGTGAAATTATGTCCAATGACCAACATTGGATTAAAGTTTTAAGATATATTCTAAATATAATTTAAAACCACTCAAATTCAAAACTTATCACTATTAATTATTTAGATTATAAAAGTTGTTTTTAATTAAAATTTAGTAACATTCACTATTCATCAAAATATGAAAGTTATCAGAAAAGTACCAAAACTTCACCATAAGATAATTTCGATATTCAGAATCCAAAAATGAAGTCCATTTTGAATGATAAAATGTATAAAATTTCAAAAAGTGGGTATTACTATTCATAATGGCAAGTTTGATTGGTTCTGGTGTGTTTTAGAACTCGAAGTTTCGTTCAACACACGCTACTGTATTATTCAAAGAGAAACGTGTTATGGATTCTTGGGGTGTTAAAAGTATTTTGATATCTTGTGATTTTATGTTAATTTTAAAATCCTTATGTAGTTTTTTGAAGTGTTAAAAAATCAGTTAAAATTTAAAATCTGTATTTTACAAGAAAAAAATAATTTTAAATAAAAATTAAATTACACATGTTTAAAAAACATTTTTTTAAATCGAGTTATCTATTGAAATCTAGAAGTTTAAATATTTTTAGGGTGATATTTTGGATTTTTTTGAAATATATTAATTTTTGGTGAATGGTATAACACTATAATTTTTTATAAATGCTCAAAACCTGAATTTTTTAGGAATTATTGTGTCATTGGTGATGTATGTGACCATTAGTTAAAATTAACATGCAATAATTACTGTATGTATTTAATTTAATTGTCATTATTTCTTTTATTGAGAAAAATAATAAAGTAACGATTAAAATAATAAGAAAAGACTCATCTTATACACTATAAATACCACCCCTCACACCTTCTTCTCCTCACACCTCTCCAGATTTGAACCTTTCATAAATTATTCCTAATAATCTCCTTGACTTCCTCCCCCACATCTAGGAGCTCCTGATCTCCTCAAAAGAACAATCCTAGGTGCCTTGACAAGGATCTCAAAAGGACAATTCAAGAGGTAAATCCTCTCTATATTTTTTTAATTTCATTTCTATTTCAATGTAGTTTCCTATTATCTCCTCACCTACATTAATAAAAATGGAATGATTACTCCACTACATTACATATACTATAATTATATCATTTTAATGGAATATCATACATTGAATCCCCATTTCTCTTTTATCTTTAAAATGAAATAGTAACTCATGATGTGTTAATTTACTGACATAATGGGCGATGCACTTTCATTTTCCACATAAATATTATAGGATATTAATAAGACCATTATAATTATTAAAACATATTTTAAAGTGTATATTATAACATATTTATATTATGTAAATAAATTATACTCATAATTATATATGATAAAACAGAAGGAGTTTGTTGTGTTTCAAAAAACATCCAAAATTAACAAAAACAATTATCATTAACTTTTATATAATGAATCAACCACATGGTATATAAATAAATCCTTTGTAAGATAATTTGATATTATGGAGGATAATTAATAACATATAATTACAATTTTAGATGTTCATACACATTTTAAATGCACATCCAATAATGTATATAAATGAACCGACCATGACAATTATGAAAACTAACACCGATGTACGATGAAATTAAATGTTAAAACTCATCCAAGTGACCAAAAAATTACATAATAAAACCATAATGAAATATATTGATGTAATAAAGTTTTTTTAATTGATAATTAATTAATATTGTTGTATTATAAATGAACTTAAAATGAATAAAGCGTTCAGACAAAAGGTACGATGAATTCTTAAACCAAACTCTCTTCAGTTGGGTTTTCCCTCTTTCACCTAATTTTTAGTAAAGATATTTGATAAATATAATTCATTACCACTATATTATCTTTTATGGGATATAAATGTTTTATACTTGAGTTTTTTATAAACACCATGTTTTCCAAAAGAACCGTTCTTTCAAAAAAAACACTCCATTTAATTCTCCTCATTGTTTCTTATTCACTAAAGGTTAATGATTGTTATATCATGTATGTTATTCCATCATTCACTGAGAAAAATAATGTTTATGATTATATGATTTATGAAATGAAATCCATTCATTTTCAGGGGTTATTTTATTTACACTATTTATATACATTATATGTTCTATGCATAATAATGTAAATGTTAAGATATGATAGGAGAACCTGGAATTATATCGTGAAAAGTAAATGGTATGATGTGATGGTGGTGCCAAGAAATATATTTCACTAAAATAAATTTGATAGTGGTATTTATCTCACAAGTAATATGAAATATAAATGAAATTAATGTTATCCTACTTCACAACTATGTTTGGTAGTTGTCCACTAAGACAAGATGTTTCATTTTTATGCATTGCAACATTCTATGTCTTTATCAAAAGCTTCCCCTCGTAATGATGATGTTACAATTTTTCTCACCCGATTTAATATTTTTTTCACGAACTAATCTATCATATTATTGTGTTTTTTAGCTCAACCACTTTTGATGTATGTCCTTTTCTGACTACATGTACCGAGGAGAACACAGGGGAAAATAAGAATCTCGAAAATAAGTAATTAAATAATTGTTTAAGTTTGATGTTATAAAACATATGTATGAACCCCATTTTACCAAGAAACTAAACCATTTTACCATAATTATATAACCTTTTATATTTTTTCCATCAAAATTATGTGGTTGTAATGTAATAAAAAGTAGGGTCACAATAGTTTGTATCATGGGATCCTTCAGTTAATTTGGGAATTATAATTAGAGAACATTAGGGAAACTCATAGTATAATACCTAGTAAGCACACAACAATATGTTCAAAATAGATATGTCCCATAAGATATTACTTTAGGGATGATGGGATATATCATTGATGATTTTTTACGTGTGTTTTTTTATTCATGCCTATTTTAGAAAATGGTTGGAACCAGGAGAAACTAGACCAACAACCCATGAAAGGGGAAATGCAGTGGTTTCTCAAATGAAACCCACAGTGCTTTGGAAGGTGGAGTTAAAAATTTCATGGAGATTATTTCCTAGATATCTGATGTTATGAAAAATATACTAACTAATGTGGAACATCCTCCTTCACCAATGTGGGATCAACACGATATCAAGTTTTTTTTATAGAAATGGCCACCAATGGTTAGTGGATCTTCTGATCAAGTTGTTGTGGAATAGTGGGTTAACTCGATGGAGAGGAGATTTTATGTGATTTAGTGTTCTTAGATAGAAGGTGACTCCATATGTTAGTCATTTATATGGAGATTCTAATAAATTATTGGATTGGATTAAGAACACCTAGTTGAGGGATGAAATTTAAGAGATGGAGTGGGAAGACTTTAAGATAATCTTTCTTAATAAGTATTTCCATCGAACTATTGAAATAAAAATAAAAAAAATCGGAGAGATGAAGAAAAATGAATTTTAATCTATCATGGACTACGAAGTAAATTTAATAATGCATAAAAGGTACACTGCGCATTTTGTTATCAATAATGATAACAAAACTGATAGATTCTTTAGTGGTCAAAAACCACACCTTCAATAGGCTCTTGAAATTCGAGACATTGGGAGTTATGAAGATGTTGTTCAATGTGCTCTCTACATGGAGATGGAGTTTAGAGAATGGTTCCATGGCTATGTTGATAGGAAACAAATGATGGAGTTTCATGTTGGAGTATCTCATGAGAAAGGAGGAAAAAAACACAACCACTAACATGTCAAAAATGTTGGAAGAATCATATGTGAACTACATCAGAGGGACACAGAAATGAATAATGTGTGGGGGAGAAGTCCCCCCTAAGCCCATGAATATCAAAAATACATGAAGAAGTAGGATAATATAGGGGAGAAATGTAGAGCACCACATATGGTCCAATTATACAACTATAGGGACCAAGCGCACAATGCAAACAAGTGCACTAAACATCATGTCCTTGATGGTAATATGCTTAAGCAACAACTAAATAAAAAGGGGAAAGGAAAGAAATATTACATCACTATTACTAAAGTGGATCAAGAAAACAAAACCCAAAAAATTACACTTTTTATTCACTATATAATGGGAAAATTCTTATTTGATTCTAGTTCAACACATTCCTTTATATATATTTTTTTTCTAGAACTATTGAATCGAATCCCTAAAACCTTTAAATAGAGATATCCATAAAAATACATACAGGTGAAATTATTGCAACCCAAGTGTAATAATATTCTCTTATTGGAAAATGCGGTAAGATTCTTATTTTAATTTTTTCAATACATCCCTTGTTGTAATTTTATTTTATAATTGTGATATATTAGATATCATTTTATAGAGAACATATAAACTTTTGGGAAAATAAAATTTATTTTCATAATCTTAACTATCTCATGATCCTATACAAATGCAAGGATGATCATGAATCTCCTTTGGAAAGTCCTTCAATTCTATGCGTATTGATTCAATATGAAGACTCATAGCTAACTCAAATGGTTGAGTCAAACGAAATTGTTAACCTATCTGAAATTACCATCATGAGGGAGTAATGTGATGAATTTCTTGAAGAGTCATTAGAACTCCCCTTGGATCATGAGGTAGATTTCTCAATAGAAGTCATACCATGATCTAATGTTATCACAAAGTGTCCCTTATGGATGGCTTGTATCAAGCTGGATGATTTAAAGAATAATCTATAGTAGAATTTGGATAAAGGGCTCATACCCCCTAGTGCATCACCTGGGGGTGCACCAATACTTTTTTTAGGAGGAAGGATGGATCAATATTTTTGTGTATTGATTACTGATAACTCAACAAGATCTCTATAAAGAACAAGTATCCTCTTCCATGTATTTATGAATTGTTTAATCAGTTATGAAGAGATCAATACATCTCAATGGAGGGTTTTGATTCTGTATATCATCATCAAATGGTGAAAAAAAAGATATTTATATGACTAACTTTTGTATAGGGTATGGGTACTACGAGTTTCTAGTGATTCCCCTCAGACATATTAATTCTCCTATGATATTAATGGATTTCATGAATATAGTCTTTAGACTTTACCTCGACAAATTTATAGTAGTATTTATTTATGAAATTATTATCTACTCAATGATAAAGCAGGAACATGAATAAAATATTAGGGATATTTTAGAGATATTAATGAAGAAGAAGTTATATGCCAAGATCAGAATGTGTGAATTTTTGATGTAGCAAGTCACATTCTTGGGGCTTGTGATCACATGAGATAATTTTTGTGGACCCATAAAAAAGGAGATTGTGGAATGGATCATACCCCCTAGTGTCAAAAAAATACATAGTTTTCATGGATTTTTAGGTACAATCTAGGTTTTGTGAGAAATTTCTCATTATTGTCATGCCTGCTAACTAAGTTAACAAGGAAATGGGCAATGCCTATCTAGACAAAAATATGTGAGTAATGCTTTAAGGAGATAAAGAGATGGCTTATCACTACACCTTTATAGAACTTATTATAATTTGGATAATGTTTCATAATATACAGTGATGCTTCCAAGAATGTATTGGGTTGATTACTCAAGAGAAATTATAATGTGATACACTATGACTCACAACAGTTGAAGATCCATGAGAAGAACTACCCAACACATTATTCGGAACTAACATTAGTGATTTTTTCCTTGAAAATATTGTGCCACTACCTCTATAGTGAAGAGTGTGACATATATACTAGTCAAAATATCCTAAAGTATATACTCACACAGAAGGATCACAATATGCATAAAAGTAGATGGATAGATATAATCAAAGACTGTGATTACTCTATTCACTATCACCCTGGAAAGGTGAACAAGATAGCTGATGCTCTTAAGAGAAAATAAATAGCTACACCATCCCTGTTGTAGATTTAGAAAGACATTATCATCACGGATATATAAATAGTAGATTTTTAAATCCTAACGACGTGTAACACATCCTAAATTACCCAAAATATTGCAAGATAGTATATCCAATTGATGATTAAGGAGGTACAAAGGGATAATCCAAAGTTATAAAATAAGGTCAATGCAGTAATAGAAGGGAATATTAAAGAGTTAAATAAAGATGGTGATGGTGTGACTAGGATTGGAACAAAAATATGTGTTCTTTCTTATCCTGGGTTAAATAAGGAGTTATTGGATAATGAACATAGCTTAATATTCTCTATTCATATCAGAGTACAAAGATGTACTGGGATCTCCGAGAAAATTTCTTGTGGGGAAACATGAAGAAGGGTATTGATTAGTATATATCAAGGTGATTGATTTTTCAGAATGTTAATGTGAAGATATGTATATCCAAAGGGATGATGGAACCATTTTTTATACCCATGTTGTAATGGGATAATTTCACTATGGACATTTTCACGGTTCTCCTGAAGACATCCAATGAAAATAATGTGATATGGGTTATGGGGGAACAAAGCACCATGGTTTACAACTTTATCAATATTTGGGAAGATATACCACTTGAACAAATTGATATGAAATATGTGAATGATGTAGTGTGACTTCATAGGGTTCCACTCCCTATTGTCATTGATCATGATCCGTAGTTCAAATTTACATTCTGGAAGATTCATTAAAATACTTTGAGTACTGAATTTAATTAATACCTTTACTATCCCCCCCAAATTGACGGAAATATGAATAGAATATTAAAAAACATGAATACATTCTAATATCATGATATATAGAATTCAATGGTGGATGGTATAAGAATATCTCATTGGTTGAGTTCTCATACATCAATATCATCAACTCTTGTATTCATATGTTTTCATCTGAAGATCTATATGGAATGAAAAGGGTATCTCCAACATATTGCGATGAAGTTGGTGAAAGAAACCTCATTGGACCTGATCTTGTGAAATTGATTGTAACGCCCTGACCCCAGTTGTCCAATGTCGATGAATTAGTACATATCATTGGCATGATCATAAGAAATATCAAGTCTTGATGGATCGATTAGTTTAGTAGTCTTGGAAAAACTAGATAAATTCATAAAGTTTACATTACGTCATAAATGGAAAACTACAACAACATAGTCTCCATAGTCCACACTCATATCCACACATAATATCCCAGCAGGTCATTCATGAATTACTTCTTCACATTCTGAAAAAAATAAAACATTGAAAGGGGTGAGCTCAGATGCTCAGTAATGATAACAATATAGTGGAAACTTTCATAAATAAGCATAAACATTTACGAAAATGTATAACTAAAACAAAATCCTTTTAAAACATGAACATGATCATAATATGGAAGAAATAAAATGAAATAATTCCATATAATAATTCACATGGATATTCTACTAGCCGAATAATCACATGCAATATCAATAACCACTTTCATAATGATGGAATGCATAATGCCAAACCATCATAACCACATAGTCAAGGCCTCGTGCCAAGAATAAAAATAATATTTTTGTCAAGGCCTTGTTCCAAGATACTATTTTGTCTCATGAGACCTACCAATGCATCGAGGAGATATAGCAGGCTCCACCCTTCACATATTAAGTCCAATGCATTCCCATATGAAAAGGTTTAAACATAACATAAACATTCGTATTAAAACTGGCATACAAAATTTCAATACTTTCATCATAAACCATGAATGGTATAAAAAGAACACATCCACAGTCAAACATATCACAAAAACCTTCAATACAATATGGAAGTTTTCTAACATAATAAATCACCTTCAAATAATCTTAAAATCCATCAAAGGATGTTGACATAGGTGAAATCAAAACTATTTGAGAGAAATATTTATTTATTTTTAAATAATTTAAAAGTCACATAATTATAAAATAAAACATTTACTTTGAAAATATCCTTATAATATTGTAAGGGAAGCTTTTAAGATTTTATAACGGTGGAAAATATCTGCACCTGCCGTATAAGTTAAAAAAAGACATTCTTACCTTAATTCTGTCGAAAAGGTTAAAAAGGACCTTTTTTGGAAAATGACAAAAAGATTCCTTTATAAACCACTTCTAGAATGTGAAACAAGGTTATAAATGACTTTAACCCATATTCTTTAAAATATAAAAAATGTTTTGAAATACATTTTTATGAAACATGGATGTGGATGATAAAGAGGTACCAGTAGATAATTAGGTATAAACAACCTCGAATAAAGGAGAGATTGTGAAATAAAACATTACCTTATACTTATCCTTATACAATGGTATGTTAACCTCATTTATAATAGTTAAAACATTTTTATTAAATTATACAAGAACTATATACCTAATTATGATATCATATATGATCTTCTAATAATGCTTTGTTAATAATACATTAGTATTATCATCATTTCGGGTGTTAACTGACTCATTTTTTTATATGTTTGGTTACATAAGTCGTGTTTGTTATGGATAGGTTGTATATTATTCATATAAATAATGATATAAGTTCTTAAACATTACTTTTAATCTTTAAATTATAATTATACTTGAATGGATACGATGGAAAATGAATCTCATCGCGTTCGTGGAGACGGTAGTCCGTACGTACGCACGAGCTACAATGTCATTCCTTTGATATTAAAATAATATATACTTAAATGTTATATAATATATAAAAAATAATTATCATGTTATATTTTTTATTTAAATGAATTACACATCATTATTATAACCATCCAAATGATAATTTATTGAATAACAATTACACCACGACGTGGAGACGGTAAGATGTACGTACGCACGTATGGTGACATGTCATACAAAGGATGGATAGAATACTGAATATGGTTTTACCATATTTATAATAAGATAACATTATATATAAGATACTGAAGTTATTATTTTAGAATGGGAATAATAAATAAATAAGAATTTTAAGAAGAAAGGAACTTGAAAGAGGGTCGTGAAAACATTACCTCTTCTTCGGGTTCTTCCTTTTCATTTGATCAAAATGGTTCCTTAAGTTGTCTTTATGATCAAACTAAGGACTCTAGGTTGAATTGGGGGAAGATGAGAGAGTATTTGGGTAGTGTTTGGCCGAACCAAACGGATTTGAAAGTTCGAAGAATTGGTTAGAAGTGGTGTCCTTTTATAAGGGGGAGGAGGGGCACCTTAGGAAAATCTAAAAATATTATTTTATAATAAATTCATATTCGGTTTCTAATGGATCTAAAGTAAAATATTTAAATTTTAAGGTTGGGATAGATCGAAAACGACTCAACAAATAGGTTTTATACAGGTTTGGGTCACTATATTAACCTTATCTTTTAGTTTTAACTCTTAGTTGATTAGATTAACATTTACCTTGTCACTTTGTATTTTTATATTATATATTTAATAAAATTAATATATATATATCCAAGAGTCCCCCAAGAGGTCCATTATTGATACACCTATCATGATATAAGTCTCTTGGATGAACCTTTTATTTTTGGGAATTTAATATCAATTAATAATATAATATTTGTTTTAGAAACTCTTTTATGTGAATTTTGACACTATTCAATAATTGATTTTTGTTAAAGTCATAAAAGCATTATTAATTGGAACCAAATTCATTTAAGATATCTGATAATGTCATATTAAGAAATAAAATTCATGTATGTCATCAAAACATTCAAATTATAAAAATTTTAACATATATAATACCAATTATTTGATTATTTCACTAATAAGGAAAATACTGCATCGTTATTGTGTCATAAATAATATTAATTATTAAATTCATAAAAATTATAAATAAAACACCATTATGTAGGAAAATCATTTTATATTTCTAATGAATATTTATAGTCTAAAATCCAACATATATAACCCTATGTAAAAATTGATTTTCTAAATGATATATGCTTATGTCATTTTTGTATTTATTTTAACTTAATTAATATAAAGTGTCATTATCACTTACAAGTGGCTAAATGGGGTCCAAAAATCAACCCAAATATGCCCATGTTCGGACATGTATCAAAAAATAAATTTATGACACGTTTTAGGGTAATTATTATTATTATAATATTATTTGTTTTCCCTGATTTACCGGATTTACCCTTTAACCATGGTAAATAAAATATTTACCGAAGTAATTATTCAAAATGTCTAAAAATAAAATTTACCTATTTACACAATTAGGACTTCTTGAATCCAAATATGGAATTCATTTTTCCAAATTCAAAACATAGAAGTGGAAGATATTTATTTAAAATTAATTCCCGTTGTTAAAACAAAAAGCTTGTTTTTAAAAGATAAAAACTATCAAATGATTCCCACTTGTTCATGTCCGGTTTAATTGTGAAATTATGTCTAATGACCAGAATTGTATTAAATGGTAAAAATATATTCTAAATATACTTTAAACCCACTCAAATTCATAATTTATCACTACTAATTATTTCTATTAAAAAAGTTGTTTTTAATTAAAATTTAGTAATTTTCACTATTCATAAAAATATAAATGTTATCTGAAAAGTTCCAAAATTTTACCCTAGGATAATTTCGACATTCAGAATCCAAAAATGAAGTCCATTTTGAAAGATAAAATTTATAAAATTTCAAAATGCGGGTATTACTATTCATAATGGCTAATTTGATTGGTTGTGGTGTGTGTTAGAACTCGAAGTTGTGTACAACACACGCTACAATATTATTCAAAGAGAAGCGTACCATGGAATCATGAGGTGTTAAATTCCCCCCTCCTTCAAATAATTCCGTCCTCGAAATTTCAATAATATTATTACATAAAAAGACTCCGGTTGTTCTTCATAATTAGTTCCTCGGGTTCCCACGTTAACTCTTCCATCTTATGGTTTCTCCACAGAACTTTTACCAGACGAGTCGTCCGGTTTCTCAGCACTTGTTCTTAGGCATCAAGAATCCTGATGGACTCTTCACAATAAGATAGATCGGGTTCTAGTTCTAATTCCTCATAGGTGAGTACATGCATTGAGTCAGGCATGTATTTTCTCAACAGTGATACGTGGAACACATCGTGAACTTTGGAGAGATTTGGCGGCATTGCCAAACGGTAAGATACAGCCCCAATTTGTTCTTGAATTTCAAAAGAACCAATGTACCTGGGACTCAATTTTCCTTTCTTTCCAAAATGTATTACTCCCTTCCCGGGAGATACCTTCAAGAAAACATGATCTCCCACCTGAAATTCCAAATCCTTTCTTCGGTTTTCAGCATAGCTCTTCTGCCAACTTTGAGTTGATTTGATATGGTTTAGGATTACCATCACCTTTTCCATCTTTTCCTCCCCCAGTTCTAGGCCTACAAGTTTTCTTTCACCAACATCATCCCAAAAGGTTGTTGTGTGACATATCTTTCTGTATAACGCTTCATATGGTGCCATCCGAATATATGAATGGAAGATATTGTTATAGGAAAATTCCACCAGAGGTAAATATTGATCCCACATACCCTGAAAGTCAAGTGAGCATGATCTCAACATGTCTTCTAAGGTTTTAATAGTCCATTTCAATTGTCCATCTGTTTGAGGCTGGTAGGCAGTGCTCAAATGAAGTTCAGTATCCATGGATTTCTGAAGACTCTTCCAGAATCTTGAAGTAAAACCGGGATCATGATCAGAAACAATCGATAGGTGTACTCCGTGAAGTCTAACCACTTCATTAATATATATCCTTGCTAGACGTTTAAGTGTTAAATCTTCCCTTATAGAAAGAAAATGTGTTGACTTGGTAAGATGATCAACAATGACCCATATTGCATCCTTCCTTATAAGAGTTTTTGGTAGCCCCATAACAAAGCTCATTGTACTATTGTCCCATTTCCACTCCGGTATGGGAAGAGATTGCATGACTCCTCCAGGCTGTTTCCTTCCAGCTTTCACTTGTTGACAAACCATACATCTTGACACAAAATCAGAAATCTCCCTCTTCATGTTGTCCCACCATAAATGTTACTTCAAGTCTCTATACATTTTGGTGCTCCCAGGGTGTATAGAGAAATTGGAACTATGACCTTTGTCCAACAATTCTCTTTTTAGATCAAGTATATTGGGAACATAAAGTCTCTTCCCAAATTTCAAAATTCCATCTTCATACCCAAATTCATTCAATATACCATCATTCACAACTTTAATCTTCTTTTGAAACTCTTCATCAACGGTCTGAGAACTCATCATCCTTTCTAGTAAAGATGGTTTGGAAACCATTTGAAAAAGTATCAATGTTTCACCTTCCATGGTAAATCCATATCCATCTTCAATAGATACATTAAAATAGGATCCCTTTCAATTCTCATCATGTTCAAAACTCCATGATCTTTTCTGCTCAAAGCATCTTCCACCTTATTTGTCTTCCCCGGGTGGTAGTGTATCATGCAATCATAATCCTTGAGTAGTTCAAGCCATCTCCTTTACCTCATGTTGTGTTCTTTTTGTGAGAAAATAAACTTCAAACTCTTGTGATCAGATTAAATCTCACATTTTTCACCATAGAGGTAGTGCCTCCAAATCTTCAATGTAATGATCATAGCTAGTAACTCGAGGTCATGAGTAGGATAGTTTTTTCTCATGAATTTTCAACTGTCGTGATGCATAGGGAATAACCCTATCATTTTGCATAAGGACACAACCAAGTCCTTTTGTCGATGCATCACTATAAATAACGAACCCATCATTCCCCAATAGTAGAGTCAATATAGGGGCATTGACTAATCTTCTCTTCAGTTCTTTATAACATTCTTCACACTCTTTTGTCCAAACAAATTTAACCCCCTTACGTGTGATCTTTGTTAATGGGTTAGCCAATCAGGAAAAATTCTGGATGAAATGTTAATAATAACTTGCTAAACCAATAAAACTGCGTACCTCAGTTATACTCGTTAGTGCAGGCCATTCATGGATTGACTTGGTCTTAGAAAGATCAACAGAGATTCTATCTTTAGAGAAAATATGGCCATGAAAAGAAATCTCCTAAATCCAGAATTCAAACTTGCTAAACATCCCATATAATTCATCTCTTCTCAGTGTCTTCGAGATAATGCGCAAGTGATTTTCATGATCTTAGTAGATTTTCGAGTATACCAAGATATCATCAATAAATACCACCACAAATTCATCTAGATATTCCTTGAAAACTATATTCATTAGATCCATGAATACATAGGGCACATTAGTCAGCCCAAAAGGCATTAATGTAAACTCATAATGCTCGTACCTGGTTTGAAATGTTGTCTTCGGAATGTCTTCCTTATTCATACACAATTGATGGTATCCAAACCAAAGGTCAATCTTTGAAATGTATTGACCTACATGCAGTTGGTCAAATAAATCATCAATGTGAGGCAGGGGATACTTTTTCTTTATTGTTATAGAATCGATCTTTCTATAGTCGATACATAACCTCATAGATCCATCTTTCTTTTTAACAAAAATAACAGGGGCATCCCAAGGAGAAAAACTAGGGCGAATAAATCCCTTATTACTCAATTCCTCTTGTTGTTTCTTTAGTTCAACTAATTCCACAGTGGCCATTCTATAAGGGGTCTTCGATATTGGCCTTGATCCAGTAATTAAATCAATAGAAAACTCAACATCTCATTCTGGATGTTGTCCAGGTAAATCTTCCGGAAACACATCTAAATATTCTTTCACAATAGGTACATCCTCTATTTGAACATTCATTTCCTAACCCACAATCATTTCATTCTCTTCCTCCCCAATAATTGAATTTAGTTGAGCTACTAGGGGTGAATCTAGATATGAATTAGGTGGTGACGATTCTGATATAAAGATAAGATGTTCCTTATCATCATCATCATAAATCGTAACCTCCTGCTTCTTACAATAAATCTTCGCATCATGGTCCGAAAGCCAATCCATACCGAGGATTATATCAAAATCAATCATTGGTATGATGAAGATATCAGCAGATAAAGAACATTTATGTGCTCTAATGGGGACTGATTCACAAAACATTATTGCAATATACTTCCATTAATATTTTTAACTAACAACTCCCTTGTTAAATCAAATTTTAAATATCTAATTTTCTTAGAAAAATGGAAAGATATGAAACAATGCGATGATCCAGAATCAAATAATGCATTTGATAAACTTAAGGAAACCATTAAATTACCTACCACCACGTCTTTCGGAGCTTCTACCTCAGCAGTAGTGATTGCATAAACTTGGCCTTGATCCCTTGTCCATTTCTGAGGTAATTTCCTCTGACTCTTAGGATAGTCATTTGCATAATGTCTCATCTCCCTGTAGTTGTAGCATTGGACATTGGTAGATTCCTTCTTCCACTTGCAGTCACAAGCTTAGTGGCCTTTTTCACCACACTTGTAACAGACTCCCATTCCTTTTAATCAAGTACCGAGGTGTTTCTTCCCACATTTACCAAAGGATGGATATTAAACCTTTCCCTTCTTCCCGTTATTTCCATTCCCGGATTGATCAATAGATCTATTCTTCTCTTGCTTTTCTTTAAAGTCATAAGACATAGAGAATTCCTTTTCTGTCTTGATAGCACATAAGACAATGTCTTCGTATGATGAGAAGGATTGTGAGACTAATGCTCGATAGAGAAATTTTTTTAACCCATCAAAGAAACGATCAATCTTACTTCTTGGGTTACGTATATAATCTCGAGCATTCCTTGATAACCTTGTAATGTTAGCCTCATACTTTGCGACATTCTCATCCTCCTTTTGTCTCATACATAGAAATTGCCTTTCCATATCTGCTCAATGGTCATGAGGAAATTATTTCTCTACGAAAATCTCTTTGAACTCCCTCTATTCCGTATTTTATACTACACCATCTTCCTTCGGGTTTTGAATCAATGACCACCATTGATAAGCATCTCCAATGAGGTGATAAACTGCCATGACAACTTTTTCCCTTTCACTACTCCCCAAAGCTTGACATATTTTTTCTTGGGAATTTATCCATTTCCCAGCAACTAAGGGATTTGTAGTCCCATTGAATGTTGGTGGTTGTTTCCTCATAAAGCGATCTAACATTGATCCTCCACGCTGCAGATCAGGGTATCCATTCTGGAAAGGTTATTATTCATAACCTGAGTGAGTTGTACCAGTATGGTGATTAGTTGATCACCACCAGTTGCATCACCAGCTCCACTATAATTATCTTGATTAGAAGGTAAATCCCTACATGGAGTGCGTGCATTGATACGGTTTCCATTTCTTCCACTAGGTGCCATTTCTAAACAATGGCATAAACTAGATTAGTTTATAAATCAAAATACATAATTCCATACTTGTAAAACACTTAACATAAATTGAACTATTTATGGATATAATACATAATAATAAAAATGTTTTCTTTGAGTAAGTATATACTCATAAACCCTTCATAATTATTTGTAATGAAAATGAGAGTTATCCTAAGCATATCCTACGGGAGTGTCATAACCAAGAGTGAAGTAAGGCCCGTTGTCATGCACCAGTTCCTGTTTGAGTCTAGCTCAAAATGGTGTTTTCAGGTTTTACCCCTAGGTACATCTGTGCTCGATCCGCCTCTACCTACTCGTATCCAGACAGGGATGTATTGCTCTAAAAACTCACAAAATCTCTACAATAACAAAATTCTAGGAAGTTCTTCTATACTAATCCTCAAAGTCCATCTTAGATGTATGTGCTCTAATCAGAGTTTATCTAAATCTAGCTTCCAAGGATTATACTAAACTTCCTCTAATACCAAATATAACTCCCCGACCCCAGTTCCCCAAAGTCGGTGCAGTAGTACATATCATTGGCATGATCAAAAGAAAGATCATGTTTTGAAAGACCGATAAGTTTAGTAGTCTTGGAAACACTAGATACATTCATAAAGTTTACAATACATCATAAATTGAAAACTACAACAACATAGTCTTCATAGTCACACTCATATCCCCACATACTATCCAGCAGGTCATTCATAAATTACTTCTTCACATCCTGGGGAAAATAAACCATTGAAATGGGGGATCTCAGATGCTCAGTAAGGATAACAATATAATGGAAAGATTTTATAAATAAGAATAAACATTTAAGGCAATGTATAACTAAAAAAAGCCATTTAAAACATGAACTTCAACATAATATGAAAGAAATAAAATAAAATAATGTCATATACTTATTCGCATTTATTCTACTAGTCAAATAATCACATGCAATATCAATAACCACTTTCATAATGATGGAATGCATAATGTCAGACTATCATAACCACATAGTAAAGGCCTCGTGCCAAGACTAAAAACAAGATTTTGTCAAGCCCTTGTGCCAAGACACTAGTTTGTCTCATGAGACCTACCGATGCATCGAGAAGCTATAGCAGCCTCCACCCGTCACTTATTAAGTCTAATGCATTCCCATATGAAAAGGTTTAAACATAACATAAACATTCGTATTAAAACTAGAATACGAAATGTCAATAATTTTACCATAAATCATCAATGGTATAAAAATAACACATCCACAGTCAAACATATCACAAAACCTTCAATACAATATGGAAGTTTTGTATCATAATAAATCAACTTCAAATAAGCTTAAAATCCATCAAAAGATTTTGACATAGATGAAATCAAAACTATTTGAGAGAAATACCTATTTTTAAAAAATAATTTAAAAGTCACATAATTATAAAATAAAACATTTACTTTGAAAATATCCTTATAAGATTATAAGTTAAGATTTTAAGATTTTATAATGGCGGAAAATAGCCGCACCCACCGTATAAGTTAAAAAAAGACATTCTTACCTTAATTCTGTCGAAAAGGTTAAAAAGGACCTTGTTTGCAAAATGACGGAAAGATTCCTTTATAAACCTCTTATAAAAAGTCAAACAAGGGTATAAATGAATATAAACCATATTCTATAAAATAGAAATAATGTTTTGAAATACATTTTTAAGAAACATGGATGTGGATGATAAATAGGTCCCAATAGATAATTACGTATAAACAACCTCGAATAATGAAGAGATTGTGAAATAAACCCTTAACTTGTAATTTTCCTTAGTCGATGGTATGTTAAACTCCTATATAATATTAAAAACATTGTTAATAAATTATACATGAACCATATACATAATTATGATATCATATATGATCTTCTAATAATTCTTTGTTAATAATACTTTAGTATTATTGTCGTTTCGGGTGTTAACTTACTCGTTTTCTTTTATATGTTAAGTTACATAAGTCGTGTTTGTTATGTATAGGTTGTATCTTATTCATATCCATAATGATATAAGTTCTTAAACATTAATATTAATCATCAAATGATAATTATACATGAATGGATATGATGAAGAATTAATCTCATCGCGTTCGTGGAGACGGTAGTCTGTACGTACGCACAAGCGACAATATCATTCTTTTGATATTAAAATAATATATAATTGGATGGTATATCATATATAACGAATAATTATCATGTTATATTTATTATTTAAATGAATTAAACATCATTATTATACCCATCCAAATGATAATTTATTGAATGACAATTACACCACGACGTGGAGACAGTAAGCCGTACGCACGCACGTACAGTGACATGTCATTCAAAGGTTTGATAGAATACTGAATATGGTTGTACCCTATTTTTAATAACATAACAGTATATATAAGATACTGGAATTATTATTTTAGAATGGTAATAACAAATAAAGAAGAAGTTGAAGAAGAAAGGAACTTGAAATAGTGTGGTGAAAACATTACATCTTCGGGTTCTTCCTTTTGATTTGATCAAAAGGGCTCTTTAGGTTGGATTTATGATCAAACTAATGCCACTATGTTGAATTTAGGGATGTTTATAGAGTATTTGTTCAGGGTTTGGCCGAACCAAAAGGCTTTGAAAGTGTGAATAATTGGTTAGAAGTGGTGTCCTTTTATAAGGGGGTGGATGGGCACCTTAGGAAAATCTAGAAATATTATTTTATAATAAATTCATATTCCATTTATAATGTATCAAAAGTGTATTATTTAAAGCTTAAGGTGGGTATAGGTCTAAAAGCACTCAACCAATAGGTTTTAGACATGTTTGGGTCACTATATTGACTTTATCTTTTAGTTTTAACTCTTAGTTAATTAGTTTAACATTACCATGTCACTTTGTATTTTAATATTATATCATTAATAAACATACTATAAACATCCAAGAGACCACCAAGTGGTCCATTACTAATACACATATCATGATATAAGTCTCTTCGCTGAACCTTAGATTTTTAGGAATTTAATATCAATTAATAATTTAATATTTTAAAAAAAACTCTTTTATGTAAATTTTGACACTATTCAATAATTGATTTTTGTTAAAGTCTTAAAAACTTTATTAATTCAAAAAAATTAATTTAAGAAATCCTATAACTTCATATTAAGCAATAAAATTCATGTATTTCAACAAAACATTTAAATTATAAAAATTTTAACATTTATAATACCAATTATTTGATTCTATCATTAATAAGGAAAATAATGTATCATTATTGTGTAATAATTAATATTAATTATTAAATGTCTAAAATTTATAAATAAAATAATATTATGTAGTAAATCATTTTATCTTTCTAATGAATATTTATAGTCTAAAATCTATCATATATAACCCTATGTAAAAATTGTTTTTCTAAACGATATATGCTTATGTCATTTTTGAATTTATTTTACCTTAATTAATATAAAGTGTCATTATCACTTACAAGTGGAACCATGGGCTCCTAGAATCGACCCAAATATGCCCATGGTCAGAAATGTATCAACCAATAAGTTTAGATCACGTTTTAGGGTAATTATTATTATTATAATATTATTTTTTACCCTTATTTACCGGATTTACCCCTTATCCATGGTAAATAAAATATTTAACGAAGTAATTATTCAAAATTTCTGAAAATAAATTTTCCTATTTACACTATTTGGACATCCTGATTCCAAATATGTAATAATTTTTTCCAAATTTAAAACACAGAAGTGGCAGAAAATAATTTAAAATTAATTCCCGTTGTTAAAACAAAAAACGTGTTTTTAAGAGATAATAACTATCAAAATATTGACACTTGTTCATGTCCGGTGTAATTGTGAAATTATGTCCAATGAAAAAAATTGTATTAAATGGTAATAATATATTCTAAATATACTTTAAGACCACTCAAATTCATAATTTATCACTATTAATTTTTTCGATTAAAAAATATGTTTTTAATTAAAATTTAGTAATGTTCACTATTCATCAAAATATATATATTATCCAAAAAGTTCCAAAATTGTACCCTATGATAATTTCGATATTCGGAATCCATAATGAAGTCCATTTTTAAAGAAAAATTTTATAAAATTTTAAAATGTGGGAATTACTATTCATAATGGCTTGTTTGATTAGTTGTGGTGTGTGTTAGAACTCGAAGTTGCGTACAACACACGCTACTGTATTATTCAAAGATAAGCATACCGTGGAAGCTTGGGGTGTTACATAGATGACAGAAAAGGTTGTAACCACCCAAAATATATCCAATATTCTCAAAATTAGTAAAGGTGCTCTGCTGGAAACCATCGATGGGACTAGGAGTTCGATGATGGAGAAAATGTCTTCCTTCGAATATCACCATGGAATAGATTCATGAGGTTTAGAAAGACAAGGATGTTAATCCCAAGGTACGTTGGTCCCTTTGAGAGATATGATTGCATATGAGTCATGTCTTATAATCATTCACCCCCAAATATGGCTCATGTTCATGATGTGTTCCATTTACCACTCTTGAGGGAAGTAGATACCAGATCCCTCACATGTACTGAGCTCAAAGGTGGTACAACTGAAAGATGATCTCCCTTTTGATGAGTATCCAGTAAAGAATCTCGATCAAAGGGACAAGGTTATATGAAACAAGAAATCAAACCTTGTTAATGTGTTTTGTATGAACCTTAAGTATGAAGAATCTACTTGGAAACTAGGGGAGGTGATTTGGGAGATGTAAACTCAACTATTTTTCTAAAATGATATTTCTAGAGAGAAATTTGAAATGGGGGGAAGAATGAAACAACCCATATTTTTATCAAATAAATTTCACCATATTATAGAAATTTCACATAGTATATATCATAAAAAATAACATAGATACCTAATAAAAACATTATAAATGAATAATTAATGAAATAAGAAGTACATCTAGATATTAATGGGCCAATGCAGATGAAATAGTAAATTGACCTTAGGAATAGTAATATGACCCTTATGAATAGGAAACTAGTCAAATGAATTGTAGAATCATCCCTGAAAGTATAAAAAAAATTGGAATAATATAAGTGAAAATATTATATCATTTTTTCATAGTATAATAAGTAAATATTTTAAAAATTATTATTTAAGTTTTGGTATTTTTTTATGTCACAAATTTTTAATTACAATTTTACTATTTATTTAATGATTTAAAAGTAATGGTATTTTAAAAAATATATTCATAAAATAATATTTTAATTTCTTTTTTTAAATATAATGTAAAGACCCGTAAAATTCAAGGAAAATTTTTTCTTAATTTTCTTTAGAATTTTACAAGAGCGCGGTTTCAGACGGCACCTGATTCCGAGGCCCGGAGTGCCCGGAATTATTTTCCGAAGTTTGGCTCGGGTACGATCAGTGAACGAAGGAGCGAGAATTCCTAACTTTTGATCCGGTGCTCGGAATTGAAATCCGAGGGCGCCGATGAACTCGCAACGCCGATATTCGCTTAAAGAGACCTTTACGGGAGTTGCGTTTGTTGCGGGTTGAAAGTTAAGTTTTGGGGTTTTCAGTTGAGCTAAATAAAATTTGTGTAAGACAAATTTTATTTTAACTTTTTAAAAACCTACCAAAGGAGGTTGGAAGTGGGACCCACACCCACTTAACCTCCCTTGGGAGGATTAAGTGTGGTGGGGCCCACACGAACCCCTAGACTTTTCAAATTCCCTTAACCCCCTCTTAATTGACTTAAGTTACTTAATTTAATTTTTGGGGTTAACTCTTTTGAATTTCAAACTTTTGAAATTCTTTTATGTTTTGTAATAATAAAATAAGATGATATCTTATTTTATTATGGGTTGTTTGTTTGTCCCCTTGAGAGCTTTTGAGAGTTTCCTCTTCATCTTCAAGCTCTGACGAAGAACGAAGAACGCTCAAACTCCGACGAAGAACGACGCCTCTCTTCTTCATCCTCGGTGTCAACAAGAGGGAACGCCGCTTCCTCTTCGGACCTTCTTCGTCGGCATACGAAGATTCGACAACGACTCTTCCTCCGCGACACCGATATTTCACGACTACGTCAACGTGCGACTATCGAGGTAGAGGTTCTTGTGTTCGTTGTTTTCTTTATAATTTGACTTACCTCAAGACTTGACGAGGAACGCTCTTTTCCCGACGAAGAACGCCGCACCTCCTTTCTTCGTTCACCGTGACAACGAAGGGGACGCCACCTCTTCTTCGGACAACCTTCGTCGGCGTGCAAGTTTCGCCAACGACGAATCTCTTCGGGCATATCTCTTCGTCAACGGATTTGACGAACGACGACCGCGACGCCCGACCTCCACGACGCCGTCTTCCGCGGAACGTAGACAATTCTTCGAATCTTAAACCCGAGGTAGGGGTTGTCGTTTTCTTTTGGTTTCCTTATTTTATTCTTGATCGTGATTCTATCAAGACTAACGTGTGACTTGATTTATTTTGAGTTGCGTTATTATTTTAACGTGAGGGGGGCCGGACCGCACGAACACGGCCGAACCCCCCTCCAACGATCTTGTTTGTTCTTGCGGGTGGAAGCAAGTGGCGTGGTGCCGTCGCACCACGCGGTTGATCGTGCTTTTATTTTACGCAACGCCGTCGCGCGCACACCATGGAAGAAACTTCAAGAACGCGACGCCGTCGCGCCGCGTTGAAGAAATATCTTGGCACGGCAAAGGGGCGCGGTGCCGTCGCACCACGCCGAATGACGAACGCCGCGGCCGGTTCCGGGCCGCGGCGGGACAAGGAGACCGCGGCCGGTTCCGGGCCGCGGCGGGACGAGAAGACCGCGGCCGGTTCCGGGCCGCGGCGGAAGAGGAGACCGGCGGCCGGGCCGCCGGCGTCGGAAGTCGAGGGCGGGACCGGAATTTCCGGTCCCGTTGGTAAAAACCGGCCGGCCAGCTGGCCGGTCGGATGTCTTAAAACCGGGGAATTTAATTCCCCGGCCACCTCATAAAAACCCCCCTCTTAAAGAGGGGGGCGGTTCTTGAAGGAGGGGGGCAGCCGGCCCCCCTGGTTCGCTTAAACAAACCGGGCCCCATGTGGGGGGGCGGTTTCAATTAAGGGGCGTGGCAGTTGCCGCGCCGTTTTTCCAGGAAGGGGGGGGGGGGCAGCCGGCCCCCCGGTTTGATCCAGCCGGCCCCCACGTGCGGGGGCCGTGTCTTGAATTTTGGCGCGGCACTAAGGCCGCGCCGCCACCCTAATCAGCGGGGCTTGCCCCCCCGCGTGCCGACCGTGTGCGGCCGAGCCAACGCGGCCCGCCGCCGCCGCCACCGCGGCCCGCCGCCGCCACCGCGGCCCGCCGCCGCCGCCACCGCGGCCCGCTGCCGCCGCCGCCGCGCCGCCCGCCGCCGCCGCCCGCCGCCGCCGTCCGCCGCCGCCGGCCACCGCGCCACCCAGGGGGGGTCGGGCCGGGTCGGCCCGGACCCGGACCCCCCCGTTTCGAACCTGATTTGGTTTTTGGCTCATAACTTGAGCCTCGGACCTCGGAACGACAAACCGTCTGCGGCAACGCGATCCTTGGATCGAGACGGTCGTTTCGGTATATCGCACTCAAGGTTTCGGATTACTTTGAGTTCGGCCGGGTTGGTTTGATCACGGAACCAACCGGGCCTTCGGAGCGGAAACGCTCATATCTTGAGCCACGAACGTCCGATTGACGCGCCGTCAGTCGCGTTGCGTTCCTCTTAATGAGACGGATCTTTTGGCATACTCCGCCCGAGGTTTGGACGCAGGTGGAGTACGGTCGGGTTGGTTTTGCCTTAAAAACCAACTGGGCCCCGGAGACGAAAATGCCAATAACTCACAGACCGGGCGTCCGATTGACGCGCCGTCTGTTTCGTTGACTTCCTCTTGATGAGACGGAACTTTTGACATACTCCGCCCGAGTTTTGGATGCAGTCGGAGTATGGCCGGGTTGGATCGCTCCCGAAATCCAACCGGGCCCCTGGAACGGGAAAGCTAATATCTTTCAGACAGGACGTCCGCTTGACGAGCCGTCAGCGGCGTTGGTGGTTACGTTGAGTAACGGTCCCTTTGAGTATACCCTATGGGAGTTCGGGGTGCAGTTGAGATACGGCCGGGATTGGTTTCGCTCACGAAACCAACCGGGCCCCTGGGATGAAAAGGCTAATAACTCACAGACCGGGCGTCCGATCGACGCGCCGTCTGTTGCGTTGAGACCCCTGTGACGAGACGGTTCTTTGAGACACTTCTTCGCGGGACCTTGTGATACTTGGAGTATCGACCAGTAGCTCGTGGAGCGGACCCGTGGTACTTGACAGTGGTGGTGCGCTTGGATGCAGCAGCAGACCCTTGGCAGTGGAGCGCTTGGTTGTAGCGGCGGACCCGCGATACTCTACGGAGTGTGTGCGCTTGGTTGTAGCGACAGACCCGCGACGGTGGAGACGAGCGTGCAGAGTACGGAGACCGTGTAGCCGGCTGAGACCTGACGACTGCTTGACCGACTCGACTTGGAGTGAGTCGACTAGCCCAGTGGACGGAGCGCCCGGTATTTGGCGGCAGACCCACGGCGGACGGAGCGCCTGGTAGTTGGCAGCAGACCCGCGGTACTCATCAGGAGGAGTACCTCAGTAGGCTATCTGGGTAGCGCCCGGTATTTGGCGACAGACCCTCAGCGGACGGAGCGCCAGGTAGTTGGCCGCAAACCCGCAGTACTCGACAGGAGGAGTACTTCAGCAGTCCTAGGTTAGTGAGCGGCAACCTCGGAGTCGTGACAGGACCACTGTACACTCTAGAGACGGAGCTCTTCAGTAGTTACGGTTTCGATAATGAAAATCCTGGTTTGAGCTGAGACTTTTGACCTTGTGTTAACCTCATGATTGAGATGGGTCACTTGATAACTTAGGTATATGTATGGGCATATACCTGGGTAGTGGTTATCCGTTGATCTCATGATTCTTGTGTTTCCTCATGACTGAGATGGGTTACTTGATAACTTAGGTATATGTATGGGCATATACCTAAGTAGAGTTTATCTGTTGTGATCTTCTTGTGTTTATCCTTGATTGGTTTTAGTGAGACCTTGAGGGTCTCGGGGTCCCTACTGAGTATCGTTATACTCACCCCTGCACGGGCTATGCCCGCACCTCGTTGTGTTGGTTGCAGACGACGGACAGTGCTGACAGAAGCCGAAGGTTCGAGGACTGGACGGTACCTGGAGGTGGACTATATGACGAGGCGGTACCCGGAGGTGGACCACTGGGCGGGACATACTCGGAGCGGATGGCGGGACCCGAGGAGAAGAGGAGCTATCTGTACCCACCCTTCAGGTGGGATTTCCAGTGGACATCTCAGCGTAGCAGCTTTACTTTTCAGTCGCTGTTTTCCCTTTCGAGTTGTACTTTACAGTGGGGCTTGTATTTCCGGCCCCTTTTTACTTTTTAGCTCTTCTTTTTGTACTTAGTGTTTTACTTCCGCTTGTTCTCTGTAGTGCTTGTTTTCTTTATAAAGGCAATGCCTTCCCAGTTATCGGGATTTTACGCCTTGGTGCTAGTCGCCAGCCCCTGGCCTATGGAAGGCGGGCTTGGGGTAGTCACGGCACGGACCCCGAGGGCGGGTCGTGACAAATTGGTATCAGAGGTGGTCGGCTCTACCGCAGACTCTGATCTTTCTTTCTGTGAAGCAATAGTGTTAAGGGTACCGAGTGTGGTTTCCAGTACAGGGAGTCCAGTGTTGGTGCGGGCGGCCGACGTATCCATATACCAGGACCCTGACAACTGATTTCCGACTTTGTGCACGAAAACACTGATTGCGTGTGTGTTTTCAAAGGTTTTTCCCCTTAAAACAGCTCAAACCAGGTCAGCTCACCAGGTATAATCGTTTGATCGTGTTACGATGTTTCTTTCAGGATGGCCCCATGACGGCAGCCAGCTAGGGTTCCGAGAATCGAACGTGACGACAGCCCACGGAGCGACGAGGCCTCGGTGCAGGGCCCTTTGTCAGCAGTGGCACCGGCGGTAGCTCTACCCGCCGAGCCCCCGATGCTTCCAGCAGCAGCCACTGACGATGCACGTCGCCTCAGCGCACTGCATGAGTTTCAGCGCCAGTGACCGCCCAGGTTTCGCGGGGAGACGGATCCCCAGGCTGCAGAGGACTGGCTGGAGGCAGTGGTACGAGTGTTTAGGCTAGTGAGGACGCCGGCAGACTTCATGGTGATCTTTGCTACCAGCCTCCTTCAGGCAGCAACAGGTAGGTGGTGGAGCCACTTGTTACAGTTTTGCGATAAGATGGACTTCGCATGGGAAGACTTCGAGACCTTCTTCAGGGTGGAGTTTGTGCCAGTATCTCTACACCCCGAGCGTGTACAGGAGATTCTGCCTTTACCGCGTGTTTTTCGATCAGAAGCCGAGTCATCTGTGGGCAGTAGACAGATGATGCAGAGGTCCAGGAGGACCAGACCAGCAGTTGGGCGATCTCGGGTTTTAGGACCAGTGGTGCAGGGCACCCGGAGTGGGAACAGAGCTAGCCGTGCAAGGAGCAGGTTGTGTTACTCATGCCGCGGAAAGGGTCACCTGGCACGTGACTGTCCGACTCCTCGATCCGCAGGGTTGGAGGGAGCCACCGAGGTTGAGGCAGCAACAAATGCTTGAGCAACAGTAAAGCAGGTGGACAGGAGCGGAACTAGTGGATACGTCTTTTTTACTTCTAGTTCCATGTTGATGTTGGTTTTGTGTAGAGTCTTGTAATATGAGCTGCAATAATAAAAGACGCATACCATTGTGATGTTTTCTTTCCTGTCCTCTTTTGTGATGTTACTAAGAGGTTCCAGTTGACTGTTGACTTGACCCTCACTTGTGAGACATCTACTGGAGGAGACCCAGTTACCACACACTGATGCCGACAGTGTGACTCAACCCTTGGAGGCGAGAGTAACGGTTGGATCTCTTAATAGTAGCGTCGAGGCCTTACGACATCATCCTTGGTATGGATTAGTATCATCCATGTTAGGATTGACTGTTTTAGGCAAAGAATGTGGTTCATCCAGGGGATGAGACCAGGTTTCTCTTATCGTCAAAGAAGAAATCTTGCAGCTCTTGTGGGACCAGAGATGGTCCGGGCCACGTCAGAGGAGGTCCATGTCATCCAGGAGCGGATGAGGACAACACAGAGCCGGCAGAAGTCATACGCTGACAGGAGGCGGAGGCCACTAGAGTTCGAGGATGGTGACCTCGTCTTCTTACGGGTCTCACCTCGACGTGGTATTCGGAGATTTGGCTGAGGCGACAAGTTATCTCCGCGCTTCAGCGGACCCTTCCAAGTCCTCAGCAGGGTTGGCGAGGTGGCTTATCGCCTGGCTCTACCACCTCAGATACACCGGGTGCACGACGTCTTCCACGTGTCTCAACTGAGGAGATACGTGCACGACCCGACGCACATCTTTGACCATGGGGAGCTTGACGTTGACAATGGGGTGACTTTTACGAAGGTCCCAGTGGAGATAGAGGATCGACAGGAGCGGGTCCTACATGGGCGATCGATTCCTCTTGTGCGCAACAGATGGCGGCACGGGAATCTCTAGGAGAGCACATGGGAGCGGGAGGCTCAGATGCTTGCTCAGTACCCTCTTTTGTTTCCCTAGTTTTTGATGTAGCTTTACGGGGACGTAAAGCCCTGAGGTGGGAGTAATGTAAAGACCTGTAAAATTCAAGGGAAATTTTTTCTTAATTTTCTTTAGAATTTTACAAGAGCGCGGTTTCAGACGGCACCTGATTCCGAGGGCCGGAGTGCCCGGAATTATTTTCCAAAGTTTGGCTCGGGTATGATCAGTGAACGAAGGAGCGGGAATTCCTAACTTTTGATCCGGTGCTCGGAATTGAAATCTGAGGGCGCCGATGAACTCGCAACGCCGATATTCGCTTAAAGAGACCTTTACGGGAGTTGCGTTTGTTGCGGGTTGAAAGTTAAGTTTTGGGGTTTTCAGTTGAGCTAAATAAAATTTGTGTAAGACAAATTTTATTTTAACTTTTTAAAAACCTACCAAAGGAGGTTGGAAGTGGGACCCACACCCACTTAACCTCCCTTGGGAGGATTAAGTGTGGTGGGGCCCACACGAACCCCTAGACTTTTCAAATTCCCTTAACCCCCTCTTAATTGACTTAAGTTACTTAATTTAATTTTGGGGGTTAACTCTTTTGAATTTCAAACTTTTGAAATTCTTTTATGTTTTGTAATAATAAAATAAGATGATATCTTATTTTATTATGGGTTGTTTGTTTGTCCCCTTGAGAGCTTTTGAGAGTTTCCTCTTCATCTTCAAGCTCTGACGAAGAATGAAGAACGCTCAAACTGCGACGAAGAACGACGCCTCTCTTCTTCGTCCTCGGTGTCAACAAGAGGGAACGCCGCTTCCTCTTCGGACCTTCTTCGTCGGCATACGAAGATTCGACAACGACTCTTCCTCCGCGACACCGATATTTCACGACTACGTCAACGTGCGACTATCGAGGTAGAGGTTCTTGTGTTCGTTGTTTTCTTTATAATTTGACTTACCTCAAGACTTGACGAGGAACACTCTTTTCCCGACGAAGAACGCCGCACCTCCTTTCTTCGTTCACCGTGACAACGAAGGGGACGCCACCTCTTCTTCGGACAACCTTCGTCGGCGTGTAAGTTTCGCCAACGACGAATCTCTTCGGGCATATCTCTTCGTCAACGGATTTGACGAACGACGACCGCGACGCCCGACCTCCGCGACGCCGTCTTCCGCGGAACGTAGACAATTCTTCGAATCTTAAACCCGAGGTAGGGGTTGTCGTTTTCTTTTGGTTTCCTTATTTTATTCTTGATCGTGATTCTATCAAGACTAACGTGTGACTTGATTTATTTTGAGTTGCGTTATTATTTTAACGTGAGGGGGGCCGGACCGCACGAACACGGCCGAACCCCCCTCCAACGATCTTGTTTGTTCTTGCGGGTGGAAGCAAGTGGCGTGGTGCCGTCGCACCACGCGGTTGATCGTGCTTTTATTTTACGCAACGCCGTCGCGCGCACACCATGGAAGAACATTCAAGAACGCGATGCCGTCGCGCCGTGTTGAAGAAATATCTTGGCACGGCAAAGGGGCGCGGTGCCGTCGTACCACGCCGGATGACGAACGTCGCGGCCGGTTCCGGGCCGCGGCGGGACAAGGAGACCGCGGCCGGTTCCGGGCCGCGGCGGGACGAGAAGACCGCGGCCGGTTCCGGGCCGCGGCGGAAGAGGAGACCGGCGGCCGGGCCGCCGGCGTCGGAAGTCGAGGGCGGGACCGGAATTTCCGGTCCCGTTGGTAAAAACCGGCCGGCCAGCTGGCCGGCCGGATGTCTTAAAACCGGGGAATTTAATTCCCCGGCCACCTCATAAAAACCCCCCTCTTAAAGAGGGGGGCGGTTCTTGAAGGAGGGGGGCAGCCGGCCCCCCTGGTTCGCTTAAACAAACCGGCCCCCATGTGGGGGGCGGTTTCAATTAAGGGGCGCGGCAGTTGCCGCGCCGTTTTTCCAGGAAGGGGGGGGGGGGGCAGCCGGCCCCCCGGTTTGATCCAGCCGGCCCCCGCGTGCGGGGGCCGTGTCTTGAATTTTGGCGCGGCACTAAGGCCGCGCCTTCACCCTAATCAGCGGGGCTTGCCCCCCCGCGTGCCGACCGTGTGCGGCCGAGCCATCGCGGCCCGCCGCCGCCGCCACCGCGGCCCGCCGCCGCCGCCACCGCGGCCCGCCGCCGCCGCCACCGCGGCCCGCCGCCGCCGCCACCGCGGCCCGCCGCCGCCGCCACCGCGGCCCGCCGCCGCCGCCGCCGCCCGCCGCCACCGTCCGCCGCCGCCGGCCGCCGCCGCCGGCCACCGCGCCACCCAGGGGGGGGTCGGGCCGGGTCGGCCCGGACCCGGACCCCCCCGTTTCGAAACTGATTTGGTTTTTGGCTCATAACTTGAGCCTCGGACCTCCGAACGACGAACCGTCTGCGGCAACGCGATCCTTGGATCGAGACGGTCGTTTCGGTATATCGCACTCAAGGTTTCGGATTACTTTGAGTTCGGCCGGGTTGGTTCGATCACGGAACCAACCGGGCCTTCGGAGCGGAAACGCTCATATCTTGAGCCACGAACGTCCGATTGACGCGCCGTCAGTCGCGTTGCGTTCCTCTTAATGAGACGGATCTTTTGGCATACTCCGCCCGAGGTTTGGACGCAGGTGGAGTACGGTCGGGTTGGTTTTGCCTTAAAAACCAACCGGGCCCCGGAGACGAAAATGCCAATAACTCACAGACCGGGCGTCCGATTGACGCGCCGTCTGTTTCGTTGACTTCCTCTTGATGAGACGGAACTTTTGACATACTCCGCCCGAGTTTTGGATGCAGTCGGAGTATGGCCGGGTTGGATCGCTCCCGAAATCCAACCGGGCCCCTGGAACGGGAAAGCTAATATCTTTCAGACAGGACGTCCGCTTGACGAGCCGTCAGCGGCGTTGGTGGTTACGTTGAGTAACGGTCCCTTTGAGTATACCCTATGGGAGTTCGGGGTGCAGTTGAGATACGGCCGGGATTGGTTTCGCTCACGAAACCAACCGGGCCCCTGGGACGAAAAGGCTAATAACTCACAGACCGGGCGTCCGATCGACGCACCGTCTGTTGCGTTGAGACCCCTGTGACGAGACGGTTCTTTGAGACACTTCTTCGCGGGACCTTGTGATACTTGGAGTATCGACCAGTAGCTCGTGGAGCGGACCCGTGGTACTTGACAGTGGTGGTGCGCTTGGATGCAGCAGCAGACCCTTGGCGGTGGAGCGCTTGGTTGTAGCGGCGGACCCGCGATACTCTACGGAGTGTGTGCGCTTGGTTGTAGCGACAGACCCGCGATGGTGGAGACGAGCGTGCAGAGTACGGAGACCGTGTAGCCGGCTGAGACCTGACGACTGCTTGACCGACTCGACTTGGAGTGAGTCGACTAGCCCAGTGGACGGAGCGCCCGGTATTTGTCGGCAGACCCACGGCGGACGGAGCGCCTGGTAGTTGGCAGCAGACCCGCGGTACTCATCAGGAGGAGTACCTCAGTAGGCTATCTGGGTAGCGCCCGGTATTTGGCGACAGACCCTCAGCGGACGGAGCGCCAGGTAGTTGGCCGCAAACCCGCAGTACTCGACAGGAGGAGTACTTCAGCAGTCCTAGGTTAGTGAGCGGCAGCCTCGGAGTCGTGACAGGACCACTGTACACTCTAGAGACGGAGCTCTTCAGCAGTTACGGTTTCGATAATGAAAATCCTGGTTTGAGCTGAGACTTTTGACCTTGTGTTAACCTCATGATTGAGATGGGTCACTTGATAACTTAGGTATATGTATGGGCATATACCTGGGTAGTGGTTATCCGTTGATCTCATGATTCTTGTGTTTCCTCATGACTGAGATGGGTTACTTGATAACTTAGGTATATGTATGGGCATATACCTAAGTAGAGTTTATTTGTTGTGATCTTCTTGTGTTTATCCTTGATTGGTTTTAGTGAGACCTTGAGGGTCTCGGGGTCCCTACTGAGTATCGTTATACTCACCCCTGCACGGGTTATGCCCGCACCTCGTTGTGTTGGTTGCAGACGACGGACATTGCTGACAGAAGCCGAAGGTTCGAGGACTGGACGGTACCTGGAGGTGGACTATACGACGAGGCGGTACCCGGAGGTGGACCACTGGGCAGGACATACTCGGAGCGGATGGCGGGACCCGAGGAGCAGAGGAGCTATCTGTACCCACCCTTCAGGTGGGATTTCCAGTGGACATCTCAGCGTAGCAGCTTTACTTTTCAGTCGCTGTTTTCCCTTTCGAGTTGTACTTTACAGTTGGGCTTGTATTTCCGGCCCCTTTTTACTTTTCAACTCTTCTTTTTGTACTTAGTGTTTTACTTCCGCTTGTTCTCTGTAGTGCTTGTTTTCTTTATAAAGGCAATGCCTTCCCAGTTATCGGGATTTTACGCCTTGGTGCTAGTCGCCAGCCCCTGGCCTATGGAAGGCGGGCTTGGGGTAGTCACGGCACGGACCCCGAGGGCGGGTCGTGACATATAATTTTATTAGACCTTACGTAAAGATTCAAAGTGCAATAATGGAATGATAAATTATACCAATGGTTTAAAACCGTCAGTATGGAAGGGAAAACTATTGGTGTACAATATACCAGCGGTTTAGGAAACCATAGGAAAGTACAACGTAGGTATAGATATATACGAACGGTTTCTAAATAACCACTGGTATATGCTACAAAAAATCACAGCTTCTCAATGGTTACCTGGAACCATTGGAAAAAATATATACCAACGGTTGAAAACCTTTGGTTTAGAAAGCATTTAGTGTTTTACCAATAGATTTAGAACTGTTGGTATAGTTTTTTCCCAATGGTTTCGGCAACCGTTGTTAAAATGTAGAGGTAATTTGATATAAAAATGGTTATAAATAATTGGTATAGTATTAAAATTTGTTTCAAGAGTATACCAACAGTTATAAACCGTTGGAATATCCTTCACACAGATTTCACAGAAGCATGTCGAACCAAACACCCTGATATGCAGATCCTAATACACCTGTAGGAAGCCTGTTCACCTAGACCAATACACCACACAAAATCCAATATCACATGCACACAGAATCCAATATGCTGAAGCCTCCAATATTTCATAAACAAAAATCCAATACACCTACAGCAAATCAAATACACATTTATAAAGATTTCAATACACCTACACACAAAATCCAATATTGCATACACCATACTCCAACATTTCATAAATTGTGAAAATTACATTTCATATTCCCGAAGATATAATCCTTTTGTAATATTCCTTTTATTCATTTTTGTTACTTTCAAAACCCTCTCCTTCCACATTACTAAATTCTAAAACCGATTAATAGTTGAATGTTTTATAAATAGTCTTCCAGCCACTCTCAAATTCCGAGCCTTTGTAATTTGGTTAGCAAATAAACTATAACAATGAATTGATACCACTTTTTGGTCCTAGGTAGAGAATATCAATTTTTGGAAATTATATATTACAATTGATAAAACTACCGTGATTCAATATTTGAGACTCAGCAGTCGAGGCACTACATCCATCACACTAATCCACCCCTAATTCCAGTTTGGTCGCCTCATTTTTCTTCAAAAAGTACTTAAATTTGATGTAAATAAACATGAACAAAATAATGCCTGATATAAAAGGAAAAAAGAACAAAACTGGTAAATATTTGGTTTGGATGATAGTAATATTCTGTCCAGGGGGGCTCTCCTTTTGGGATGTCGGGGGGGTTACTTTTGGGATGTCTGGGGGGTTGTCTAGGGGGTTGGGGGGATTTCTAGGGGTTAGTGGGAGTCCAAGGGTGGGGTGGGGTCCTAGGGGTGGGGGATGTACAAGGGTAGGGGTGTCCTGTGGGAGGTGTGGTGTCCAATGGGGTGGGGGTGGTCGTCCAGGGGTTTGGGGGATTTCTCTAAGGGTAGTGGTGTGCAACGGATGGGGGATTTCTAGGGGGTTTGGGGCATTCCAAAGGGGCAGGAGGTGTCCAAGGGGTTCTGGGGTGCTGGGGGGTGTCCAGGGGGTGGGTGTAGTCTTGGGGGTTGGGGGGTGTCCCTAGGGGTTTGGGTGGGGGCTGTCTATGGGGGTATCGAGGGGGGTGGTGTGGTGTCCAGGGGGTGGGGGTGGTCCAGGGTGTTGGGGGGGGGGGTCCAAAGAGGGTGGGGTGGTGTCCAGTGGGTGGGGGTCGATGTCCGTGGGGGTGGGGTGGGGTGTCCAAGTGGTGGGGTGTTTAGAGGGTTGGGGTGTCCTGGGAGTGGGGTGGTGTCCAGGGGGTGGGGTGGTGTCCAGGGGGTGGGGGTGTTTAGGGGTGGTGTTGGTGGGGTGTCCAAGGGGTTGTGGGGGTGTCCAAGGGATGGGTTGGTGTCCAGGGGGAGGGGCGGTCCAGGGGGTTGGGGTATGTCCATGAGGGGTGGGGTGGTGTGTAGGGGGTAGGGGTGGCTCTCCATGAGGGTGGGAGAGTCCAGAGGGTGTGGGGTGTCCAGGTGGTGGGGTGGTGCGTACGAGGGGCGGATGGCTGTCTAGGGGGTTGGGGGCTATCGAGGGGGTATGGGGGCTGTCCAAGGGGGTGGGGTGTCCAAAGGGGGTTGGGGCAATCCAAGGGGTTGGGGGAAGTCCATGGGGGTGGGGTGGTGTCAAGGGGGTGGGGGGACTGTCCCGGGGGTAGGGGTTGTCTGTGGTGGTGGGGGTGTCCAAGGGGTGGGGGTCTAAGTGATGGTAGTGTCTTGGAGGGGAGGGGTCTGTAATTGTTATAATGGAATGAATTACGTGGATTTAATGATCATTGGTATTTTTAAAATGGTTACAGAATATATTTTTTTTCAATAGTATGTGTTTCTTTAGAAAAAATGAATGTGTTTGGTGTGTATGGTAGGAAGGGGGTTTGGTTATTAGTAAATGTATTGCATTTTTATTGTGAGACAAAAATGCTCTATGATTTTTGAAATGGAACCTTAAAAGGGATTTTTGTAAATCATTCTGGGGTTTTAAATAGAAATATGTCTCTATTGTGTGATTTTGAAATGCTTTTATAAATAATTATTTATGATGTATCTTAATGGGATTTTTGATTTTGTGTACCTCGTTTTAGAACATGAGATTATTTTACTAAAGGATCTGTTTTTTTATAATTCTATAAAATTTTACCACTATAAATGATTCAAAAATTATATAGGGGGATATCTCAGGTAGTCATTCTTGTGATCCGGCTATTTTCTTCCTAGTCTTGGTCTCTTATCAAACTCTTGTGGAAGTTGAAAACCCATGTTCTTCTAGGATCATTTATTATGCATACAAGTTTTTAAAATACCATCCACTATTTATTTATTTGTGATCAAGGATCTCAGGAGAAAACAAATTTGGAATCTATGATTAAATGGATCTTCATGTTGTTAGAAACCCTATAATCCCCGAGGGTGGGGGCTATCCATGGTGATGTGGGGGCTATCCATGGGGTAGGTAGGGTTGTCCTGGGGGTAGGGGGTGTCCAGAGGGTGGGTGGGGCTGTCCACAAGGGGGTGGGGCGGATTCCCAGGGGTAGAGGTGTCCAAGGGGGTGGGAGGGGCTATCTAAGGGGGTATCGGGGTCCAGGGTCTGGCAGGTTTTCCACGTGGGTGAAGTGGCTGTCTAGGTGGGTAGATCCTATCTACTAGGTTAGCAGGGCTATCCAGGGGTTAAGGGGTGTCAAAGGGGGTTTGTGGAGCTGTCCACAGGGGGTGGGGGTTGTCCATGGGGGTAGGGGTGTAGAGGGGGTGGGAAGGGCTGTCTAGGGGGTACAGGGAGTCCATGTGGGAATTCTAGCTATCAACGCGGTTAGAGGGGCTGTCCAGGAGTTAGGGGTGTCTAAGGGGGTGGGTGGGGTGTCCAGGGGGTCGACGGGGCTGTCTAGGGGGTACGGCGTGTCCATGGGGTGGTCGGTCTGTCCACGGGGGCAGGGGTGTCCAGGGGGGATAGGCGAGCTGTCCACCAGGGGTAGGGGTGCATAGGGGGGGGGGGTGGGCTATCCATGGCGGTGGGGGGCTTTCCACTAAGGTGGTAAGGCATTCCAAGCATGGGTTGGAGGTGTCCATGGGGTGGGTGGGCTGTCCACGGGGGGAGGGGGTGTCCAGGGGGTGGGAGGGCTATCCAAGAGGGTGGGTGGGCCGTCCACGATGGGGGGGGGCTATCAAGGGGGTACGAGGTGTCTAGTGTGGTGGGAAGGATTTCCACGAGGGTGGTGGGGCTGTCCAGAGGGTACGGGGTGTCCATGGGGGTGGGTGGATGTCTAGGGGGTGGGTGGGGCTGTCTAGGTGTGTACGGGGGTGTCTAGGGGGTTGGGCGGGCTGTTCACAAGGGTGTTGGGGGTGTCTATAATGGTAGGGGTGTCTAGGGGTTGGGTAGGCTATCCACGAGGGTGGGGGATGTCCACTTGGTGATGGTATGTATAGTTGGTTGGTGGGTTGTCTACGGGGGTGGCGGGGTTATCCAGGGAGGTCGGGGTGTCCAGGGGTGGGTGGGGGACTTTCCAAGGAGTGGGGCCTCTTTAGGGGGTTAGATGAGTCCAGCAGGGTATGAGGTGTCTTGGGGGTGGGCAGAGTGTCCAGGGGGTGGGCGGGGTTGTCCGGTGGGTATGGGGTGTCCAGGGGTGGGTGTGCTATCCAGGGTGGTAGGGGTTGTTCAGGGGGGGATGTCTATGGGGGGCGAGGCTATCCATTTGGGTGGTCAGGCTGACCATGGGGGTGGCGGGGCTATCTAGGGGAATGGGGTGTCTAGTGGGTGGTATGACTATCCATAAGGGTGGGGTCTATACAGGGGAGGGGTGAATCAATCACATAAAATCATCATGTCAAGTTTGTTTTATAGTTAAAAAATAAAGATCGTGTTGCATACCTAATCAGACATATTTCGGCATAATAAGTCAATAAAAATAAAAGGTTGGTAATATCAGTCAAAAAATGTAATGGATCAATCTGTCCTTTATCACCATCACTATAATCATTTTCATCATCCGCCTAACCCTCATCCTCATCATCATCCCCCATCATCATCCCCACCCTCCTCAATGCCCTCCTCCACTCCCTCATACTTAGCCTCAGCCTACACATCCCCATCCTCCTCCTCCTCGCCCTCATCATCCACCTCAGTCTCCTCCTCACCTGCCTTGTCCGTATCGGCCTCATCCTCTCCATCATCTTGACCTAACTAGAACTTCCACCTGGTGCACCATAGTTTTTTCAGGGAATATCTGCATCATCTGGAAGTAATTCCTTCAAAAAGGTAAGAATTTAATCGATGGTATTATTAGAAATATCATAAATAGTTTTCCCAAGAAACAATCGGATTAAAAATCCCACCTTTTTCATTTTATAGCACTGGCGTTATACTAGAGTCATGATGGCATAATTCATATTTTTCACCTTTACAATATCTTCATTTTCATTAGACGCATCATGTGTCCTCATATCGAAATATTCATAGGCCAGAATCCTTTATTTTTCATGATGATGAATAAAAATAAACCGGTCATATAAAAAATTCTCCAATCCAATCCTCTCATTTGGATCATCAAAAATTTGAAATTTTATTTTCTCCCCTTTGTGATACCATACAGAGTAGTTTAATTGAAAACCATAGTTGGTTATTTTGTAGCTGATTTCTTTATGGCTCAACCACGGTCTCCAACATAATTGTAACATGGGTAGTGCATGGGACCACTATCTAAAGAATTGTGAAATGAAAAATCCAAAATATCTCCAAATTATTTTGAAAATCACTTTATATATGCTTGGTTTCATATATCCACTTATATCCATTATGTAAAAAAAATTGTTGTAAGTCATTTTGTCAAAATCAATTCAATAATATTGTTGTTTAATCCAAAATATATTTACGTAAATGAGAAGTTTTAGTTTAATATAAAACCATAACTGACACACTGCTCTATATGAGAATAATAATATAAAAGACAAAATAATAATATATTTATAACAAAATATCATTGAAGAAATATACATGAGTGTACATGATCATTTACACTTGTGGAGGTGAATTATTCAGGAGTTGAGAAAATTTTATTTCGAAAAAAGTTTATATTTTAGTAGATTATTTGAATGATCATGTACACTTCCCAAGGGGGGTGGGAGTGTCCATGGGGTACAGCCTCTCCGGGGGGCGCGGGTCTGTCCAGGTGGTCGGGGGTGTCCAAGAGGTGGGGGGATATCAATGGTGGTCGGGCTGTCTATGTTGGTGGGTTGTCCACAGGGGGCTGTCTAGGGGGTATGAGGTGTCTAGGGGGGTGGGTGGGCTGTCCACGGGGGTGGAGGGGGTGTCTAGTGGGGTCATGGGTGTCTAGGGGTTGGGGGGCATTCCAGGGGTGGGGGCTGTCCCGGGGGTACATGGTATCCAGGGGTGTGGACGAGGTGTCCAGGGGGTGGGCGGGGTTATCCAGGGGTACAGAGTGTCTAGGGGGTGGGAAGTCTATCCCTAGGGGTGAAGGGGATGTCCAGGGGGTATCGGGTGTCCAAGGCGTGGGCGGGCTATCCATGGGGGTGGGGGCTATCCACGCGGGAGGCGGGTCTATCCTGTAGGGTCAGGGGTGTCCATGGGGTGGGGGTCTTTCTAGGGTGGGGGTTTACACAGGGGATGGGGGTGTCCAGGGGGTGGTGGGATGGTTTCCAGGGGGTGGGCGGGGGGGCTGTCTTGGTGGGTACGGGGTGTCCAGGGGGTTGGGCTGGATATCCATGGGGGTGGCGGGGCTGTCCAGGGGGGTCGGGGTGTGCACGAGGGTGGGGGTATTTCCAAGGGTGGGGGTTTCTAGGGGGTACGAGGTTTCTAGGGGTTGGAGGGCTTTCCATGGGGTGGTGGGGATGTCTACGGGGTACGAGGTGGGTGGGCGTGATGTCCAACGAGGTGGCGGGGTGGTCCATGGGGTATGGGGTGTCTAAGGGGGTGGTCGGGCTACCCACGGGGAGTGTGTGGGCTATCCACGGGGGTGGTAGGGGTGTATAGGGGGTGGGCGTGTCCAATGGGTGGGGGTGTCCACCCCCAAACCAGGGTATTAAAATCCAATCTATATCTAATTTTAGCATGATTTCAATCATATTATCAATGAAAAATAAGACTGTTGGTGTAAACCATGAATATCATACATATAAATCACAACACACCCAATTTTAAACACCCAACCAAATATCATATGTGGATCTGATATTATGAGCTGTGTTTTGAAGGGACACTACTCAAAAGAGTATGAGCCTTGTTATATCATTAGATGATATGGAGTTATACGAATGTTAAATTTGTATGATATCTACATGGATATTGGATAAGAACCTGAGTAAGAAATCTTTTTAGAGGACACTTTTTATTGGGAGGGTAAGAGTGAGAGATGGTATGGAACCTCAAGAAACATCTTAATGTGTGAAAGTAATTATATGTTGGTTATTTGTGATTCATTTTTTTTGTAGAGTATAGGAGTGGAGAACCCACCACCTCCCTAGACAGCCCACACCCCCACCCATTTGATAACCCACACCCTCCCACACCTGAATATTCCACCCACCACCACCCCTATACAGACCACCCCCTCCCTAGAGGGCCCACAACCCTACCCTGCAGCCCCCTTGCCCTCCTATAGCCCCTTGGACAGCCCACCCCCACCCCACCTAGACAGCCCACCCCTCCACCACCCCCACCTGGACAACCCCCCCCCCCCACCTAGACACCCACCTCCCTCCCTGGATACCCCCTCTGCCATACAACACCTAGATAGCCCACCCCAATCCCCTAGATAGCCCACCCCCCTGGACAACCCACACCCCCTCCCCCACCTAGATAGCCCACCCCACCCCCTTGAGCAGCCCACCACCCAGGACATCCCACAACCCCTCCCCAACCTGGACACCCCACCCTACCCCCTGGATAGCCCACACCCCTCATTGGGAAGCCCATATCCCCCTTCCCCATGCCCACATTTCCCCATACCCCCTGTATCCCCTTGCCCCTAGACAACCACCCCCAGCTGGACAACCCTTCACACCTAGAAAGCCCCCAAACCCTCCTGCATCCCCCTAGGGTAATTGTATTTAAAATAATTTTATTTATTAAGAACAGATAACCATAATGCACTATCCATTTCATTCCAAACAACCCATTCAAGTTATCAAAACATTAAAAATTTAATTTATGAAAACATTACGAATTCAATTTATCCAAACGTGAAAAATTCCATTTATCAAAAAATGACAAATTCAATTTATAATCATCTATCGGTCACTTAGAAAATGTCATTAGGAAAGGGGAAATCAACAACATTGTTAATTCCAATTTAATAATTGGTCCAAGAAATTAGGAGTTGTGTTGGTGTCTAAGAGGTGTGGTGGTGTCTAGTGGGGCTCTATGAGAGGGTGGGGGAGGGGGCTCCCCAAGGGGGTGGGGGTTTCCAAGAGGTGGGGGTGTCTATGTGGGGGGGTCATGGGGGTGAGGAATGTCAAGGGAGGGTGGGGTTGGGGTGTCCAAGGGGTGGGGGTGTCCAGAGGGGGTGGGGTGATGGGGATGTCCCAAGGGTGGGGGTTTCCATGGGGGTGGGGGGTGTCGGGGGGTTGTCCATAGGGGGTGAGGGGTTTTTAGGGAGGGTGGGGCTGTGGTTGTTGAGGGGTGGAGTGCAGGGGTATCTCAGGGGCGTGGGGTGTAGTGGGGTGGAGGTTGTCCAATGGGGGGTTCCATGGGGTGGTGGGGGCAGTACAGGGGGAGGGAGGTGTTCGGGGGTGGGGGTGGTGTTCACAATTCCAGTCCTTCACCCAACCAAAAACCAATTCATCCACAATATCAATACCCTTCCCATTATTCCTAGAACAAAAAATATAAATACAAAATCTAAATCAAAATTTCAACTAAACTAAATTCCATAGAAACTACCATATCACACCACTAAACAAACACTTTACATGATTAAAGTGTAGAAAAAAAACATATCAAAGTGGTCAGTACACTAGAAACTCTAATTTAGCCGAAATCAAAATAAAATTCAAAAAAATATAGGGAGAACATTAAATCTAAAGAAACAGTTACTAATTTGATGTGTAGAAATAAAAAACTGATTTATTGAAGATGGATATATGGCTTGAATGAGTTTTGTGGCCGAGAAATTTTTTTGAGGAGCTTTGGATTGGGGTCTTCAATTGGGCCAAGTGGGAGCTGGGGTGCTTGGTATTTGGGGGAAAACATTCTTTATAAATTTTAAAAACCAATGGGACAGCCTCTCTTTACCAATGGTTTATTAAAACGGTTGTTAAATCTTATAGAAACTAAATATTTCCTAAAAGTTTTTTTCAAACCATTGGGAAATTATAGTTATATCAATAAATTTCCAATGGTTTGAACAAACTATTGGCAAATGTTGCCTTTTTGTCCAGTATACCAACTGATTGAAGAAACTGTTGGTATATATCCATTGGAAATACCTCAGTTTCTAGTAGTGGTGTTAAAAAAATTATGATTTTAAAATATGTATTTTCCTTGTAAATGATGATTTTAATTAAAAATTAAATTATGCATAATTACAAAATTATTTTCATAAATTTGATTTCATTTATGAAATCAAATTATTGCAAAATGTTTAACGTATGTTTTTGGAATTTTTCTATAAAAGTTGATATTTTAGTGAAAGGTAAAATACGATAATTTTTTATAAATTCTATAAAAATGAATTTATGAGTCATGCATTAGTCATGGGGGATTTAAGTGACGATTGGTTAGAAATCACAATCACTAATTACTGTATTTATTCACTATAATCATCACCATTCCTTTTCTTATGAAAACATAATAAAATAATTATTAAAATAATAAGAAAACAACTCTCTCCACTATAAATACCTCCCTCACACCGTCTTCCCCTCAAACCTCTCGTGCTTTTAGGCTTTCATAAATTCTTCCGAATACTCTTCTCTATAACCACTCTCATGTTCAGGTTCTCTTGGTCTCATCAAAATACCAGGCCTATGTTCATTTAGGAGGATCTCAAGAGGAGACTCCAAGAGTTAAATCCCCTCTCATTTTATTTTAATTTCTTTTCAAATTCAATCTTTTTTCTCATTATCTCCTCACAAACCTTAATAAAAAATGAAATGACAAATCCATTACCATACATATACTATAATTAAAAATTCTTGATGGTATATAAAACATTAAAATCCTCCCTCTTCCTCTCTTTAATAATGAAAAAGAAACTACCTCCTATGATGTGTTAATTTATCTACATTGTGGGTGATGCACTTTCATTTTCCTTAAAAATAATCAAGCCTGTTAATAAGACCATTAAATGGTTTAAAAATTATTTTAAAATTTTATTTTATAACCCTTATTATGTTCTAGAAATATCTTATACTCATAATACTAAATGATAAAACAAAACGAGTTCATTGTGATTGATAAATCACCAAAACTAACCAAAAATGATCATCATTAACTTTTATCTGATGAACCATCCTCAAGGTATATAACCTAATACCTTGTAAGATCATTTATGATTATGTAGGATCATTAATAACATATAATAAGAATTATGGATGATCATCCTCATTTTAAAAAAACTTCCATTCATTTATACAAACAAACGGAATAAGAAAACTACGAAAACGAACACGCCGAAACAAAGAAATTAAACTCTATAACTCATACAAATTACAAAAAAAGAGAACATAAAAAATCCATAATTAAGTATATTCGTATATAAATGTTTATTTAATCATTAAAAAATTTATCTATTGTAATTATATGTCTTATTAATGTCAAGAAAGCGTACAGACATAATGTGAGGGGAAATCTAAAACCCAACAGTTTTTCTTTTGGTTTTAACTATATCACAAAATTTTTACTAAGCATATTACATGAAAAAGAATTTATTATTTATTATATTTTATTTTATTGTATTTATATGATTTATACTCGTGTTTATGAAAAACACCATTTTTTTCTAAAATGAATAATTCATTAATAAAACACACCTTTTACGTCTCAAGATTGATTCTTCTTCACTCAAGTTTAATTATTCATATTTCAAGTATGTTATTCCTTGTTCATTTCAGAACCCACTTTCTATTAATTTATGATTTTTAAATGAAACCCCTTCCTTCCAATGGGTTATTTTATGTCTAATATTGATAAACATTCTTTGTGGAATGAATAATAATGTAAATGTTATGATGTGATAGGTGAATACAAAATTATATAGCACTATATAAATTTTATGATGTTATTGGTGAAAACAGAATTATATAGCTCTATAATTCATTGGGTAGGGTGATTTTTCTCATGAGGAATATGAAATATGAATGAACATGATTTTATCATCATTCACCACTATGTGTGGTATTTCATTACTAAGACCTGATGTTTCATTTTTACACTTTGGCACATTCCATGCCTTTATAAAGAGATTTCTCTCATGGTGATGATGATATTATAATGTTCACCGAATTTAATATTGTTTAATTATATTATATCTCTTCTTACTAGGATTTCTAACTCACCCCTTTTTTATGTATATCCTCGGGTGACTACACGTACTCTATAAAACACAAGGGATAATAAGAAGATAGAGAAAAAGGAATTAAATAAATTTTTATTTTTTATTATTTAAAATTTATTTTTTCTTCTAGTTTTCCAAAGACAATAAATAGTTGTATCCTTGTTGTGTATCATTTTCTATTGATTGTCATTAAAATGAATTAATAGTAATGTATGAAAAAATATAGTCGCTATCCTTATTCACACCTAATTATATATTTTCTCAAACAAAACATACTGGAATATCTCATGTAGATACATATTCATGTTATATATCTTATTTTCATCCCCAAAAACCTTCCCTATGGCCCTTAATAATATATCTGATGTTGGATTTTCATGGAAAAGGCAATTATCTTCACTAATCTTTTTCTTTTTACCTTTTCTTAAACCAACTTTATTAATGTTTTAATAATTAAAATATAATAAAAACAATGTATAAAATATAGTAATACATTATTATGTAAATGGAATATCTCATATCCATCTCCTCTTAGATTAAATGGCACATAATAAAATTCATCGTGTGTACACAAGATTACCTCCTCACGAATTGATGTAATTTTTTTGTCAATATTTCTCGCGGATAGATATACTGATGGATTTAATCTTTATATGTGATATTTATAAATTAATTATACTTATGTAGTTATAATATCAAATTAACCTTCTTCTAATCCAATTCATTGATAAAAAATAACGTCACTCATGAGTACACGTGGACTAACACCACCAAATAGTGATTTGAATCATTTTTCATATTTGTATTCACAAGGATGTAAATAAGGATAGATATAATGATTTAGTATTATTTATATGATGTAAAACAGATTATGGAATGGTTATTTGATATTTAACATTCTATTTCTCTATCCATTGATAAATTGATACATCATTCATGCATACATATGACCTATAATCTCTATGAACAATGTATTAAATTTTTTATATATAATATCTATGGATGAAACTACATAGGTATATAATATATACATAAAATATTTATTTCATGATTTATATAATATAGTTGATGTAAATATGATTTATGTATGGGGACCAAAACTACCTAACCAAAACATTCATGAAAAATCCCATATTACCTAAAACAATGATTTTAACAACGAATTGCTAATAAACTATTGATAAAAAGTTATAAGTAAATCATAAATGATATGATATATATGATTATAATTATTTAATAGATTTATAATAAATAAATAGTTATTATAAAGGATGTTCAAATACGTATAGAAAATATCGAGACATGCGGTAGGGCATTTTTTCTCACTTTTACTTCCACGAGACACATTCCATATTAAGATCATGCTCATTTTGTGTGGTGTAATTATAAAAATGAATGTATTTTAGGATTATTATTATAAACAATTATGGGATATAAATATCTGTATAACGTTATTTCTTTTATGGGGCTTATGATTTTAAAATTTAGTATTATTTTACATGTTTTATAATACAATATCATTGTTTAAAGGGATTCATTGTGATTTTCCTTCTGAGTATTAAATCCTATGATCTACCAAAAAATAAACACATAAAGTTTTTACAATTAGTTTATGTTTTGTGAAAATATTATTTCCATTAATTTTCCTCCCTTGATGTACCAAATATATTATGTTTTTAAGGAATAATGACATTATTTGATTCTTATAACTATAATCCTTCTTCATCCATATACATGTTTTCTAAAAAAATCATTAATTATTTTAATATTACTATCTTATTATTTAAATTCATTTTTATCATTTTTTAACTATTACCAATTTTTTTAAATTTAATGTTTTGTTCATTTTATGAATTAGGTACTTTTTAATTTTTATAAAAATACGATAACATTATTTGTTTAAACTATTATGACATGACTATAATTTCCCTTCATTATAAATTAAAAATTATATAAATAATAAAATAAAATTTTACAATGTTATTTTTAAATAAAACACTGTCTTTAATACTATGGAATCTTATAGATTTTAAAGTTTTGATTTAAAAATTAAAAGGGTATTTTCTTAATGAATGATTTAATGATCATTTTGAAGAATATATATTCAATATCAAAAACATAATTTTTTTTAATTATGTTTTACTATGGATATGATCAAAAGGTACCATCTTTATTCATTGTAAAAATGTTTCATTATCATCATGATGAGATGTTTATGAGACCCATTTATTTTTCAAGGGTGATTCTATGATTGATTGATGAAATATTTTTGAAAACCTTTTTATTTTAATTCGATATAATATGATGATTTGATGCCTTTTTTATGGTTTTATGGACCAAATATTTATTTATTTAATTAATTTATATGTGATCCTAAATTTATATAGATCACCAATGAATTGGTTAAATATTTTAATCTCAAGAGATAATAATGTAAAACACGTAAATATGCATGATCCGTTATGAGGAAATAAGTGTTGATACGTGACCAATTATGATTTGATGGTATAAATTTTTAACGTTGAAATATGACATCATTTTTAGATTTATGATGTCATGAAACTTACATGACATTAATATATGGTTCATGATTGATTTATGTTGATTTATCACTATTATGGTTTATTACATTTAAATAAAAAATAATTATTCCATGACTCATTTTTTAACCCAACATTGAATGGGTTTGAACTTGTTATCATATATTCATAATCTCATACCCTTATTATTGTATTAAAATTTTATATTACCATCAATGATATCTCTAATTTCTATCCATACTAAGCATATGAGCTCACCCTTTCTTATGTTTCCTTTCCAATGGTTTTGAAGAAACATTCAATGTATGGTATACCTACAAAAATAACATAATAAAAAGTTTATATTTGGAGTTATTGAATACCATTCATGAAATAAGAATATTTTTCATATAGTCTACAAATACAATAAACTATTATAGTCTACTTCTGGGTATTCTTAATATGTATTGAAAATTCTTCTGAAAATAAGTAATATTTAGGTATGAAGAGATCATTTTTATACAAAAAATTTATGATAATATGTTAATAGAACCCCATAATGCCTTCTTATATGATAAATGGGGTTTCTGATTATAAATTATGGTCTTAGTGTGATTTCCATGAATTATTCTATAATAGTAGTTTATGGTTATAACTACAGGGATGGTATGTATTATGAATTGAAATTTTCACTTATAGCTGGATTAGAATCCATTAGGATTATTATAGACTTCGTAACATAGATTAATTTCAAATCAAATTATATGGGTACAATATATGATTCCAAAAATGGTTTTATTAAGGAGGTAGTCCATGTCATACAACCAGCTTGTTTTGGAAAATCCATTTTTCCAGATTTAGTTTTCAATAATACCAAATCCCTTAATGGTGTTGAAATATATCCTAGAGCTTATTATAACCATTTAAGATATTTTATTTTATAAAATTGGTATTTTCTAGAAGTGAAAGATCCTTTTTCTACAGCATAAGAGGAATTACCTGACACATGATCTCGAGTTCACTGCAGTTGTTCAAGATTTTCATTATTGGAGACATTATCTTTTGGGAGAGAATTTTGTGGTATATGTAGACTAAAAGAGCCACAAGTATATCATTACTCAGCATGATATGAATTTGAGACTGTAAAGGTGGATTGAGTACCCTCAGTCCTTTGACATTGAGCTAACCACCAAGTCTATTAAAGGCAACACATTGACCGATGCGTTGGGAATAACGAGTTAGATACATGCAGTTACAGAGGCCAGTAGTGAGTGGAAGGTTATGTATCTATTATTAAAGATTTAATTGAGGTAAAAAATAGAGAGGGGTCGACATATCTTTCTTCTATAGATTTTACCTTTAATACACTAGATCAAGTGTGAATGAGGCAGCTATCAGACTATAATTGCCATGATCTATAGAAGTGTGTGTCAGGAAAGGATCCTACTCCTAGGTGGACCAAAGGAGAGGATGAGGTCTTTAATTTTCATTGATGTGTATGGGTGTCAGCAGGCGTACATGAGGTGTTGATGCATGATTTTCATTCCTTAATTTGGGATGTTCATCCTGGTGTCACGAAGATGTATCAAGATCAACATCGTCAGTATTGGTTGCACAATATAAAGAAGGATGTTGTTGGTTTTGTTATGATATGTTCCACCTGTCATCAATGATGGCAGAGCATCAGTGACCAACATGACTTTTACAGTATTTACCCATTCCTAAGTGGAAGGGGAATGATATCATGATGGATTTAGTGACGAGTTTACCGATGTCACCTTGAGGGAATAATGTAGTGTGGGTTGTTATTTATAGGATCATGATGATCAACAAGATCACAAATGTTGCACACGTCCTACCGATTAAGGAATCATTAAGTGTTAATGAGCTGGTAAGGATTTACATCTCATAGATTTCACATTTTCATTTGGTTTATTACACTATCATTTTAGTCAAGGAAGCCCATTTTACTTCTCATTTCTATTAGGTACTACATAGGGCATTGTGTACACATGTACTTCTGTGTACAACATAACATCCCCATATATATGGCTAGTCCAAGCTAATGATTGATTTTTTGGAGGACATGCTTCGATCATGCATCCTATATTTTTGGGGGCTCGTGGGAGAGACGCATACCCCTAGTGATGTTTCCCTACAATAATATTTTTCAGGTGATGATATAGATTGAACCTTATGATGCTTTGTAATGTAGGTCATGCCGATCAGCCCTATATTGGTTGGAGGCATGAGAGGAAACTTTGCTGGGATGTCTTCTTGTCCAGGCGACCACTGAGTAAGTGGAGTTGATTCAGAAGTGGATATATACTACACAGTCTTGGTAGAAATTTTATGATGATCGACAGAGTTGACCTCTAGTGTTCAGGTATAAGATCATGTTTTTTTAATTGTCACATTGAGGTTGGGACACATGTAGATTTGGAGACAAGGGAAGCATTCACCGAGACACATCAGACCGTTTGAGGTTTTGGAGAGAGTTGGGATGGTTTCCTATCGATTGTAGTTACATCATAGGTATCAGGATATGCACAATGTCTTTCATGTTTCTCAGCTAAAAAATTACTTCTCCTAACCATCTCATGTTTTTTAACCAGAAGAGGTTGAGATGGAGGTGGATAAATCCTTTGAGGATCACCCTATTCTATTTTTGAATTAGAACAAGATGGTTCTCTATAGATGGTCAATTCCTATGGTATGGTTGAAGGGGTAGCACATGCGAGTATATGATGAGACATTGCAGATGAAGGCCAAAGTATGATCCCAGTGGCCAGAGTTGTTTGAAGACTATTTATTACCACCCTTGGAAGGGAAACTCAGGGAAGAATTTCTTTATGTGGGGAGGTTTTTAAGAACATGGATCTTCATTTCTGGTATAGATCATTTCATTTGGTTATTTTAGATGAAAAAAATAAACACGTATATTTCTATGTACACGTTGTGTATTTTTGAGTACACGTAGTGTACCCGGTTGTTGCAAGTAGCCATGTACTAGAATTTAAAGGTCGAGTACATATATGTGTGGGTGACCTGGCTGACCACCTAATGAAGTGTAAATTTGAGGCCAGAACACAATGTTTGCATTTAATGAAAATTCATTTTATTTTATTTTTATTTGAGGAGTCGGAGAGGGGTATCATATCATCTCTACAACACCCTTATTCTGACAGTGTTTCACACAGGAGAGTCACGAACAACAAAAGAACTTCAAGATCCTATTATTTCTCCATCCAAGCTCTGATTAAGAACCCACATGGTGCATTGGATTCCAATCGGGGAGTTCTCTCTTTCCCAAGATCCTATCTTCATGATTCCTCCTCTCTCGTGGGTATTCCAAGAATGATTGTTTTTACCCTTTTGTAGATCAACATCATTCCAGACCGATTCAATGGCCAACATTCAAGATTGTTCATTGTATAACATCAAAGTAAGTGGTTTGTGATTCCCTTTAATTTTCTTTGGATTATATATGCTTAAAGTGAAGAATAAACATGTTTAGGGTATTGCGTATTTTTTATTTTAACCCTATTTAATAAATTCCATGGATTAGATGTCTGATTAAGGGTAGTTTCTTATTAATAAGACTATATACCTTTATTTATGGGCACATTTTGGGTGAGTTCCCTTGTTTTTCTGTTTATGTTCGTTTGTCCTAAGTTTCTAATGAGGGGTACCAGGTTTCCATGCATTGAATTTTTTAGGATGGATTTTGATTGATTATATAAATTTCATGTGTTATGATTATGAAGGTTATCCATATAGAAGTTGTATATTACATGTGTTACCATGTTATGTTATGCATTATGTTTTTACAAAGGATTGTGAGAGCCAAAGGCCAGGAAAATTGTGGGGGGTTTTATGTTTATTTACACAAGATAGTGAGATCTTCAGTGTATTATTTGACCAATGGGTATTGACCGTGAGAGCTAAACTATAGGTCTTTCATGATTATTTATGCTATGTTGACCCAGTGGGCATTGATCGTGAGAGCTACCTAGAGGTGGTGTATAATTTATTTTTTCTATGTTAATCCAGGCGGTATTGACCATGAGAGGTACTTTTAGGTCATGTATAAATTATTTATGCCATGTGGAACCAGGGAGTATTGACCATTAGAACTACCCAAAGGTCTAGTATAAATTATTGATTCCATGTGGACCTATGGGTAATTGCCATGAGAGCTACCCAGATGGTCATTTGTAAATAATTTATTCTATGTTAAACCAAATGGGTTAGACTGTGAGACCTTTTACAACGGGTTTTTTTAGGATAATTGAATGATTGTTAAGAGTTTCCAAGACAAAGCACATGCTTGGACTCGTTCTTACCTGATTTTTTAGATAATCTTCTGATACACCTATTGTAACTACTAAATGAAGGATTTTGAGCTTAGGCTATATCCCGAGAGTCATTATTCAACGGTTCAAATAATTCATAACTTAAAATTAATGTAATGGAAACTCAAGGATTGTTTGATTTTGTGTACCTCATAGTTTATTTCTTCATTTCTCCATATTTAATACAATATATATACACTGACTATTAGGCTTAGATCTTTTTGTGGGTGCCTACTTGTATTCTTGTCACACCGTGATTGGTTCATCCTTCTAGACCCAAACAAATTATATGGTTTCCGATATAGATAAGAGAAATCACCATTCTTTATAAGGTACTTAATTTCTATTGGAGTTGGAGGGAATGGAACCAAGCTGATGATTGAAATGAAATTAGATTTTACCTAATTTTTAGTAATTTGGTTTCATTATTTTTTTTACAATATTGTGACTTTTTGACTAATTTCTTATATACGTGTCACATGCATCATATATGTGCTTTAGTTGTTATATTACTATCAGTCTTCAACTATTTACATCTATTTTATGGTATTATTTATTCCCCTATCAATTACTATTTCTATTCCATTATGTATACTCTTCCAATGAGGGAGTAGTTTCCCCAATGTCTTTCCTTGTCCCTCACTATTAGTCGACATCCTCTTGAATTTGGGTAAATGCGCATGAGGTTTTGTGACCAATTGGGTTTGGGGATATGAATGTCATTATAAATGTCTGTATAATGTTATTTCTTTTATGGGGATTATGATTTTAAAATTTATCATTATTTTACTTGTTTTATAATACAATATCAATTTTTATCAGGATTGTTTCTAATAAGACTTATGAGTATGAAATTATATGATCTGCCTAACAAATAAACTCATCAATTTTCTTATAATTAGGTTATATATTGAGAACACATGTTTTCCATTCATTTTACTCCTCTGATGTCCCCAATATATATTGTTTTTAAGGAATAATGACTTTATTTTTCTCTTATACTGATGATCCTTCTTCATCCAAATACATGTTTTCTGAAAATGTATTCAAGAATGATTTAAATATTACTCTATGGTTATTTAAATTTATTTTTAATATTTCATAACAATTAATATATTTTTTAAAAGGATTGTTTTGGTAAATTTATGAAGTTGGTAATTTTGAATTTTTAGATAAAAAATGATAATAATATTGGTTTAAACAATTACAACATGAATAAAAGTTCCCACCATTATAAAATATCAATGATTGAAATAATACAATAAAATATTACAATGTTATATTAAAATAAAATTTTATCTTTAATAATTATGGGTTTTTTAGATTTTAAAGGGTTGATTTCAAAATGGAAAGGTTATTTTCCTAATGAATAATTTAGTTATCATTTTATAGAACATATATCCAACATCCAAAACAACCATTGATATTTGCTTATGTTTTACTATAGATATGATCCGAAGGTACCATAATTATTCATTCTCTATATGGTTTATTATCATGATGATGAGATGGTTATGAGACCCATTTATTTTCCATAGGTTATTTTATGATTTATTGATGAAATAATTATGAAACACATTTTATTTTAATTGGTTGTAATATAATGATTTTATGAATGTTTAATGATTTAATGGGCGAAATATTTATGGTTGGGATTATTTTATTTGTGATCCTTGAATTATATATCTCTCCAATGCATTATTTATTGATATATATATATCATGATATATTAATTTGAAACACGACAATTTTCTTCATCCTCTATGGGAAAAATATTGTTGAAACGTGACCCATTTTGATTTGATGTTCTCAATTGTTAACCTTGAAATATGAAATCATTTTCTGATTTATGTCATTACAACACTTATATGACATTAAAATATTGTTCATGATTGATTTATGATGACATCTCACACTTATGATTCATTATATTTAAATAAAAATATCTTATTCTATGACTCATATTTTGGTCCATCATTGATTGGGAATGAACTTTGTAAGTTATATTCATAATCTCATACCCTTATGGTTTTTTTTAAAATTTCATATGATCATCAATGATATCTCCAATTTCTACCCACACTGAGCTTATAATCTCACCCATTATTATGATTCCTTTCTAATTGTTTTGAAGAAAAGTTCTATGTACGATATACCCACAAAGAGAACTGTGTAAAATAGATAATTTTGGGAGATATTGAATATATTTCATGAAATAAGAATATTTTTTATCCGGCCTACAAATACACTAAACCATTATAGTACTCATCTATGTATTCGTGGGATGTTTTGAAAATTCATCTAAAAATAAGGAATATTTATGTATGAAGGGGTCAAGTTTCTATAAAAAAAGGTATGAGAATCAGTTAATAGAGCCCCAGAATTTCCTATTAAAATGAAAACATTGTTTAGGAATATAATGTGTTGTCTTGGTGTGATTACTAAGATTTATTCTACAGTAGTAGTTTAAGGTTATAATCAGAGGCACAATATATATTATTAATTGATATTATCACTTATATTTGGATTATAATCCATTAGGATTCTTATAAACTTTTTATCACATATAAATTTCAAGTCTCATCAGATGGATATAACATATGATTTAATAAATTGTTTTATTAAGGAGGATGTCGATGTCAAAAAACCTCCTTGTTTTTAAAATTATGATTTTCCAAAATAATTTTTCAAAAATTCCAAGTCACTTAATAGTGTTAACCAAGATCATTGAGCTTATTATGAACATTTACAATATTTTAGTTTATCAAATTTGTATTTTTTAGGAGTGATAGATCCTAATAAAGCCAATAATAAATCATCTTAAATATTTTTTTAGTTCAAATATATGTTGATTATATGATTTATGGTTTTAAAAATAAAAAAATGTTTAATTATTTTTAAAAAAACATGAAAAAATTATTTTAAATGATAATGAGGGGTGTGTTAAAACTATATTCAGGATTTTTAGATATATAAAAAAGGATTCTAGAATATAATAAATAAATTTAAGTACATAATTGACCGAAGTAAATGTTTTGGACATGAAAATTATAAATTATATAAAATTATTATGAGTTCTAAGGAAAATATTCACTTGAATGATTCTAGAAAATCAGTTCAAAACATCATATATAGAATAATAATTGGGATTATACTTCATATAATGACTAGTAGTATAGACATTATGTTTATTGTATTCTTATGTCCTAGAATACAAGATAATCCTATTGATCTTTATTTAAAATCTAACAAAATAATATTACGATATTTGTTAGGAATAATTTATTATTACATAATTTAAAAAAAACATATGATTTTAATCTAATATCATATTAATATGTAAAATTTGTTTGTTGAATACTATATTGGAAAACTTCTTCAAGAACCTACCATTTCCAAGGTATATCCATTATATCCTACTGTTTTATGTCACAAAACCGGATTTCATTTTCTCTTTTTGAAGTATAATATATGGATTCTAGTAGTTGTTTTGCACAAATATGGTGTATAAAACACACCTAAACACCCCCATGGTAAATTCCAAACATTGAAATGATATATGATCCGATTTATTCTAGAAAAAAATTTAATGTAGTGAACTGCACATGGTACGTTGTTGAAATTATTTTCAGATTGGTTGGTTGATTTATTTCCAAGATATTTTGAAAGAAATTATTTCAGTTTCAAGGATAAATGTTTGTTTTGATAATAAAAAATCAGGTTTATTGTTGAGGTATAAGTGAACGAGTTCATGAGGAATGTTGAGTTCTAGTTTGGGGAAATAGAGGATTTTATTTATTTAAATACCAATAAGAAAGAAACGTTTGTTAAATTAGTATAAATGGAAGTAATATTTCATTTTCCCCAGAAGGGCTATTTCGATTTTGTCATATTCTAGTTTCTATGAGTTCATTAGGACTAAATAAAATTTTCATGTTCATATATGGAATCAAATCCTTTGAGAACTGTCTTTAAAATTATTTGGAAGCTAAAATGAAGGTCTTTTGTATGTTTATCCAAAATGTGATTTCCTATAGTGCTAGTGAAATAGAAAATGTATGGTTTTAGGATATTTATATCTTATATATCTTGATTAAAAATGTATAGATGAGTCTTCAAATGTATATGATTCAATTAATGAATCATTTTTGTGACGATAATGTAATGTTGAATAATTAACCTTGTGGTAGGTTTATCTCACTGGTTCTAAAGAAGACGTTATTGGATCTCAATGATATAGATGCAATGAAATTTTGTAAAAGTTTTACTCATTCTTGTATTCTATGAATGAAAGTTATCTACCATTGGGACACATCTTCACCCATATTTAATCATATTGATTGGAAGGTGTGGCTCAAGGGAATCCATTCCAAAACTCACCACCTAGGGATGAATCTCCTTCTAAGATGGTGCTTTATAGGAATGGTCATGGGGAAATTACATATAGATAGGAGACATAGTTTATGGATGTCAGTCTTGATGTAAAATAGCCGGTTCAATGTAGATAAGTTGAAGTTGGTGAATCTGGTAAATTAGTTCAGCATGTTGAGCTATATGTTGAGAGAAATGTTGTATCATGTAAGGAAAGGCCATATAAAATTGTTCCATGTGTTGTAGTTATAGTAGATATAATGAGAACAAATGTTGATCAAATCATTCTTGGATATCATGTTAGTAGAGATAGACATAGAAATGTGTTTATAGAGATGGATGAAAATTCATATACACCAACCGTACCATCTCCCCCTCCTTTTGTGCAAGAGGATACACACTATTTAAGTAAGATATCTGATAGTTCTAAAATTAAAATAAATAACTCTGATATATTGATTTATTTTCTAATCATAATGGATACTATAATCAGTTGAATAAGGAATTAGAATCCTCTAAGGCTGATATCAAAAAACACAAGGAGTTTTCTATTTCAAAAGATTATTTTTTTCAATTTAGTTGGAATTATGGAAACTCAAATAGATTTCATCAATAATTTTCAATTAGTACATTTTTTTGCATAATGTTTTTTATGAGATAAGTAAAAATGATCTTGTGGAGTTGAAAGCACAATTTAGTAGCTGAAAAATAATTGGGCCACCGTGCGATATATCAATGATCTTGGTGTAAAAGTTATATATCAATGTGACATGATTGAATGTATTTCTATCGAATAATATCATATATATTAGGATATAGTGGATGGGATTCAAATTTTTTTTCCAAAATGAGGTAAATAATGATTTATTACAAGAGTATAGTTGTATGTCATATTTAATTCATTAAGTGTTTTCAACCAACTACCACATCTTCAAATGTACCTTAAATAGTTACTAGATTTCAAAATAACGTTCATCAGATGGTTTTAGAGTTAAATTATGTGTCCTCCAGATTTAACCTCTATAGTGTGGCATGTTCACACATGTACTGATGAATGAATTATAGAATGGTCTATTGGTTTTGTTCTTGGACACTGGAGAATCTTCTAGAAGGATTAATTTTGTAAGTAATAATTTTTTTAATAATATAATAGTGTATCTTGAAAATTATTTACATGGAAATATGAAAGAGTTATTGTAAGTGTATCGAGATTTTATGGGGATGATATCTAGGTCAATTGATCCTACCGTTAGAACACCTCAGTGCTTTTAATGACTTATAATAATGGTTATTGCAGATGATTTAGGGGTTTACATGGAAGAGTAATCATGTTCTTTAATGTGGGATACAACTTCATTAGTTCTAGTCAACCTATAAGCGAATAGATTTTTGTTTATACGACTTTTAGCATTACTCCTTTAGTAGAACAAACTATTTTACTAACCCTAATGTTCTTTCATCATTTTATCTGAAACCTTATGTTTCTACTACTATTGATGTGGTGTCTTAGCCTCCTTCTAGTGTTATTCAAGAGGTAGATAAAGTGTTTTAAGAGAAGATATATAATATGGTAAGAGAGATACAATCCATGTATGGTTGACTGGTCAATGTGCTAGGATATGTGGATTAGATTATTATGAATTTGTATTATCCACTTATTGTTTCTTTTTTCTAGTCCACAACCTACTCCATTATTCAATTTAAAAAAAATCTCCCTTTGGACTTATTGAATCCATTAATTGTTTTTTAAAAGTGTTCACCCCTTTGTTACCCAAATTATTAAGTTAAAATGTAATGCTATTCTTGATTTCTACATGTTAAATATCATCATGTGAATTGATATGTGTGTAGATGAATTGTTTTATCTTAAATGGAGATAGTCTCCTGGTTGAGATTGTCAAGATATATTTATACTGAAATGAAAAATAATATATGTTGTTTTGAATTATCACCATTTTATAGAAAATAATAATAAAGGTGGATTCTACCTTAGCTATTAAGTGATCTATTCCAGACGCTTTATACCCAGACCCTATAAATATGTTATACGTTGGATAAGAAAGATATTATTATTTTAGTGTTGCTTTACGATGTCATGAACAAGATATAATCACACATGATTAGTATCCAAGATACAAATTAATATTTAGATTTATAGTTTGATCTATAGTATATGTTAGGAAAGTTTTGTTTCCACCAATGATGGATCCTCCTAATACTTATTGAACCCATCTTACATTCCAAATATGTCCACCCAGACCACCATCTCATTTTACCCTATCAATATAACTAATTCCTCTTACTTGTATTTTGTATATTTACTTTTGTGGATGTTCATTGAATTTATTTTGATATCAAAGTTTCATTATAATTTAATTATTATCTATCCATTTTATTATTGTTTCTAAGTTATTGTTTCCATCTAATGTACTTCTAATATATTATTTTCATTTAATATTTCTCTTAATGTTTATTATTATTTAATGTGTTTCGTTGTAGAGTTTTTCTCCTAGTATATTTATTATGAAAATTTCCAGTTAATATTTTTATTTCATTATTTTTGTGTATTGTTTTTAATTTCATGACTTTCTATAGTTCATATTCAGTTTAAAAATTATACATAAAAAAGTTCATTACTTAAAGTAAAAAAATTAATTATATTTTTTCATCCACATTCCTTTCCATTTTAATAATAGAAAAAGGGTATATGTTTACCCAATGATTAATACAAAGAGGAAAGAATCATTTTTGAGATAAAGAAAAGTGAAAAGCATCATTATAAAAGTAATATATATGATATTTAGTATTCTAAAAATTTTAAAAAAAAATTTAAAAAATTTTGTGTATAATTTTTTGTAAGTTTTTAGATCATTAGAAAGTGGAATATTGTTTGACTAATAATATTTTTATAACATATTCCAATTAATTTGAGATTTTATTATCTCAAATATGATTAATCTATTACTAATGTATTTTGTTTTAAGTGTGTTTGTCAAGTTTTAAAATTATTTGAGCTCATTATTTTGAAATCGGCATATTCTATAATGTGGCTAAATTTTTTCCTAAGGAAATTTGATATGTGAGGAATTAGAATTTATAGATAAATGAGTATGTTGATAAATCAACTACGTGATGGAAATACCTATGAGAAACAACTATGCCACAAAATTAAAAATGTTGAAATATGTCATGTCTATAAATCACATATATTAGAAATAAACTAGGTATAACAAATTAAATAATGATTTAGTTATTTATAGTAATTGGATTTGTGATTTGGAAACATGGTGGAAAAAATGTGGTTAAAAATGAATATGTAATTCCTTAAACTATGTCAAATTTAGCTACATGACCAAGAATCCTATAAATATAAATTCACCAATGTGAAAAAGGCATGTACAAATTTGGATACATGGATAAATAAACTACATTAAGTATGAATACATAGATAATTTTGCTATTTAAATTCAAATGTGTTTCATTTAGCTATTTCGTGATATAGAATCAGCTACATCACTCTATATCCTTCTATTTATTACCATTGGTGTTCTGTTAGTGTAAATTAATGTTTCTATGTATTTTCAAAATGTTATATTTCCTCGTTATTGTCAGAATTATTATAAAAATTTATAACTATTGAGAACATGGATAATGAAAATGATAATTTAATGGTACAAACTATTAGTGAGGTATTTCAAAGAAAATGATGTGTGTAATTTAAATTTCAAGCACATATTTTATGGATATTATGATTTGTGATTTAAAAGAACATATTCAAGAATATTTTGTAAGTGATAAGAATAGAATGAAGTTTAGAAAAAATGGTATAGGTTTATCATCCTAAAACATTCAAAAAATAAAAGGATACAAAGTGAAGTAGCTGATTCTAGATCACCACATAGGTGACTACATGTAATGAGGAGAACACAGGGGGATAATGTGGATAATGTTTTTTAATATACAGTGATGCTTAATGAGACTACACATGATTTTTAATATAAAGTAAATGATCTCAATAGTTATGGATTCCATGTTTACTTCTCTTGATTAGTAGGCACTACATAGGGCTTTAGGTACACACGTACTTCAGAGCACAACATAACATTCCCATACATATGGCCAGTCTGAGCTCACGATACATATTTCGGAGGACATGATTCAAGCATGCATCATATATTTTGGGGTCTCATGGGACAGACACATAACCCTATTGGAGTTTCCCTACAATAATAGTTTTCAGGTGATGAAACAGATGGAACCTTTTGAGGCTTTATATGGTTGTTCATGCTGATCACCCCTATGATGGCTTGAGGTATGAGAGGAATCTATGATGGGACCCCATTTTGTCCTAGAGACCACTGAGTAGGTGGACTTGATTCCAAAGAGGATGGATACTACACAGTCTCAACTGAAATCTTATGCTGATCGACAGAGAAGATCTCAGGAGTTTGAGGTTGAATATCATGTTTTTTACGTTTCACACAAAGTTTGGAACACATGAAGATTTGGAGATAAGGGAAGATTTCAATGAGATATGACAGACCGTTTGAGGATTTGTAGAGAGTCAGGCCGGTTGCATATTAGTTGTAGTTACCTCACAGGTACTAGGAAATACATAATGTCTTTCATGTTTCTCATCTACAACATTACTTTTTAGACCCATCTCATTTGTTTCAACCCGAAGAGGTTGAGTTTCAGGTGGACACATCCTTTAAGAATCACCCTATTCTAATTGTGGATCAAAAAATGATGGATTTCCATGGATGGTCTATTCCTCTAGTATAGGTGAAATGGTAGCATGTGCAAGTACATGATGATACATTGGAGGGGGAGGCCAACGTATGATCCTAGTGGCCAGAGTTGTTTGATGATTCTTCTTCACCACCCATGGAAGGGAAATTCGAAGACAAATTTCTTTATGTGGGGCAGTTTTTATGAACCAGGATCTTCATTTCTGTTGTGGATCTTTTTTTTGGGTTATTTTTTAATAAAAATGAAGAAACAAGTATTTTTCATAATACACATCATGTACTTTTCAGTACACACAGTGTACCCGATTTCTGTGTGTAGCCATGTATTGGCCTTTTAACAGTTGAGTACATGGCTGTGGGGGTGACATAGCTGACCACTTAAATCAGGGGCTGGTTGAGGCTAGTACATGATGTGTACATTTAATTAATATGACGTTTACATTACTTTTTATTTTATGAGTTGGAGCGGGGTCCCAGATAATCTCCAGAACACCCTTATTCTCCCTGTGTTACACACAGGATAGTGACGAGTGCCTGAAGAACATTGAGATCCTCCTGTTTCTTCATCCAATATCCGATTAAGACACCACAAGTTGCATTGGATTCCCACTGATGAGTTATCTCTTTCCCTAGATCCTCAATTCATGATTCTTCTTCTCTTATGGGTATTTCAAGAATTATTTTTTTACCATTTTTGTCTATCAACACCATTCTAGGTCAATTCAATGTCCGACGTTCAAGAGTGTTCATTATACAACATCAAGGTAGGTGGTTTGTGCCTTTATTTTTTTATTTTGATTAATATATGATTAAAGTGACAAATAACCATGTTTGGGTCATACAGAATTTTTTATTTTTACCCTATTTAATAAATACAATGGATTGGATGATTGATTAAGGGTTGTTTCCTAGGAATAAGATTGTATACCATTGTTTATGGGACACCTCATGAGTGAGTTCCCTTGTTTTTCTATTATTGTCTATATGGACTAGCTTTCCTATGAGGTGTACCTTGTTTCCATGCCATGAATTTTTAAGGATGGATTTTTATTGATTATATAAATTTCATATGTTATGATAGTGAATGTTATCCATGCAGTAGTTATAGATTAATTGTGTTTCCCTGTTATGTTTTTCATGATGTTTTTCCAATGGACTGTGTGAGCCTTGGTGTAGGAAAATTATGGGGGTTTTATGTATATTTACACAGGACTGAGGGAGCCTCAATGTATTCTTTGACCCAAGGGTATTGACCATGAGAGCTACCCCATTTGGTCTTTTATGATTATTTATTCTATGTTGATGGATGAGTTATTTACCGTGAGAGCTACCCAAAGGTGGTGTATAATTTATTTATGCTATGTTAACCCAGGGGGTATTGACCATGAGATCTACCCATAGGTCGTGTATAAATAATTGATGTTATGTGGACCCTAGGGTATTAACTGTGATAACTACCAAGAGGTCCAGTATAAATTATTGATTCCATGTGGACCTAAGGGTATTTGCCATGAGAGCTGCCCTAGGTGGTCATTTGTAAATTATTTTTTCTTTGATAAACAAAAGGGGGTAGACCATGAGACTTTTCCCAATGGGTTTTTTGTCGATAGTTGAATGATTATGCCGAGTTTCCAAGATAAAGCACAATCTTTGACCCGGTCATCCCTGATTGTTTAGATAATCTTCTAAGACAACTATTGTTACTATTACATGAGGGATTCAGAGCTTAGGCTAGATCCCAATAGTCATTATTCAATGGTTTGAATAATTCATAGATGAAAATAAATATAATTGAAACCGTAGGATTGTTTTCTTTTTAGTACTTCCAAGTTTATTTCTTCATTTCTGCATATTTACTTATATATATTTTCACTGACTTTTAGGCATAGATCTTTTGGTGGTTACCTACAAGGATTCTTCTAACACCATGTTTGGGTCAGAATTTTAAGCCCAAACAAATTATATAGTTGGAGGTATAGATAAGGGAATGTTACATTCTTCATTAGGTACATAATTGTTGTTGGAGTTGGAGAGAATGAGACCAAGATGATGATTTCAATACTATTAGTGTTTACATACTTTTTATTAATTTGGTTTCTGAATTGTTTTTACATTATTGTGACTTTTTGACTAGTTTCCTAAATACATGTGACATGCATCGTATATACACTCTAGTTTTTATATTACAATCAATATTCCGCTATTTACTACTATTTTATGGTATTACTACTTCACATATTATTTACTATTTGTTATTCCACTATTTATATACTTCCAATGAGGGAATAGTTTTTCCAATGTCTTACCTTGTCCCTCACTACTAGTCAACAGCCTCTGGCACTTGGGGATGTGCGCTTTAGGTTATGTGACCAATTGGGTTTGGGGATATAAATGTCTATATAATGTATTTTCTTTTATAGGGCTTATGATTTTAAAATATAGCATTATTTTACATGTTTTATAATACAATATCAATATATATCGGGTTTATTTAGAATAATCCTAATGAGTATGAAATCATATGATCTACCTAATAATGAACTCATCAATTTTCTTATAATTAGGTTATGTGTTGAGAGCACATGTTTTCCATTCATTTTCCTCCCTTGATGTACCCAATATATAATTTTTTTAAGGAATAATGACTTTATTTTTCACTCATATCGATAATCCTTCTTCATCCATTTATATGTTTTCTAAAAATGTTTTCACTAATGATTTTAATATTACTCTATGATTATTTGAATTTATTTTTAACATTTTTTACTATTAACATATTTTTTTTAAAGGATTGTTCTGGCCATTTTATAAATTTGGTACTTCTGAATTTTTATACATAATATGATAAGAATATTGTTTAAAATAATAAAAACACAAATAAAATTTCCCACCATTATGAATTATCAATTATTTAAATCATATTATAAAATTTTACAAAGTTATTTTAAAATAAAATGATTTATTTAATAATTATGATTTTTTCGATTATAAATGATTAATCTTAAAATGGAATGTTTATTTTTCTAATGAATATTTTAATGATCATATTATAGAATATATATTCAACATAAAAAACAAAGTTTGGTATTTTTTATGTTTTACTATTGGTATGATCGAAATCTACCATCCTTATTCATTCTCTAAATGATTTAAAATCATGATGATGAGATGTTTATGAGACCCATTTATTTTCCATAGGTTATTCTATTATTGATTGATGAAATATTTATGAAATCCATTTAATTTTAATTGGTTGTAATATAATGATTTGATAAATGTTTAAGGATTTTACGGACCAAATATTTATGATTGAGATTAATTTATTTGTGATTCTAGAATTATATATCTCTCCGATTCATTGGTTATTGATTTATATCTCATGATATATTAATTTGAATCATGAAAATGTTCTTCATCCTCTATGGAAATAAAATTGTTGAAACGTGACCAATTTTGATTTGATGATCTCGATTGTTAACCTTGAAATATGAAATCCTTTTTTGATTTATGATGTTGTGACACATATATGACATTAACATATGGTTCATGATTGATTTTTGATGATTTCTCACTCTTATGATTCATTATATTTAAATAAAAATATCTTATTCCATGACTCAGGTTTTGGTCCATCATTGATTAGGTATGAACATTGTCTGTTATATTCATAATCGCATACCCTTATTATTGTCTTATGATTTAATATGATCATCAATGATATCTCTAGTTTCAAGCCATATAGAGCATATGATCTCACCTTTTATTATGCTTCCTTTACAATCATTTTGAAGAAACGGTGTATTTGTGGTATACCCAAAAAGAGAACTAAATAACAAAGTTAATTTCAGGAGATAATTAATATGTTTCATGAACTAAGAATATTTTTTATCTAGACTACAAATAAACTAATCCTATATTGTCTTTGTCAGGGTACTCGTGATATGTATTGAAAGTTAATCTAAAAATAAGTAATATTTATGTATGAAGAGGATGGGTTGCTATAAAAAAGGTATGTGAATCAGTTAATAAACCCCTTGAATATCATCTTATAAGAAATTTTTTTTGGAATATAAAGTATGGTCATGTTGTGATTACTAAGATTAATTCTATAGTATTAGTTTAAGGTTATAATCATAGGGACACTATATATTATGAATTGAAATTATCACATAGAGTTATATTAGAATCCATTTGGATTCTTATAGACTTCAAATCACACATAAATTTCAAATCACATCAGATGGATAAAATATATATTTTAATAAATGTTTTCATTAAGTAGGAAGTCGATGTTGAGTAACCTCCTAGTTGTTAAAATTATCATTTTCCAAAATAATGTTCCAAAAATTCAAATTTTCATTATGGTGTTATGAAATTTCATAGATCTTATTATAAAAATATATGATATTTTAGTTTCTCAAATTGGTATTTTTTGGGAGTGATATATCATACTCCTTCTAATAAAAAATAGCTTAAAATATTTTTTATTTCAAATATATGTTAATTATGTGATTTATGGTTCTAAAAATAAAAAATTGTGCATTGATTATCCAAAAAACATGAAAATAAATTTAAAACAGAATGAGGGGTGTGTCAAAACTATATTCACGATTTATAGATTAATGAAAAAGGATTTTAGAATGTACTAAATAAATGGAAATACATAATTAACTAAATTAAATGTTTTTGATTCAAAAATTATAAATTACAAATAATTACTATGAGATCTAAGGATAATATTCACTTGAATGAATATAGTAAATCTATTGAAAACATCATATATAGAAGAATAACTGGGATTATAATGTATTTTATGACTAGTAGTCTAGATGTTATTATTTTTTTATTCTTATGTTCTACAATCCAAGCTAATCCAGTTTAACTTTATTTAAAAGATACCAAAATAATTTTATGGTATTTGTTAGGAATAATTTACTAGCACATATTTTTTTTAAAAAAACTTATGATTTTAATCTAATATCATGTTCATATAAAAAATTTGGTGGTTGAATAATATATTAGAATATATCTTCTGGAAACTACCATTTCCTAGGTATATCTATTGTCTCCTTGTCTTGTATGTAACAAAACGTGATTTCATTGTCTATTTTTGAAGAATAATATATGGATTCTGGTAGTTTTTGTCCACAAATATGGTGGATAAGACACACATGGATGAATTTTAGATTCAATTAAAATCAGATTTCATTAAAATGTGATCACTACAGGGATGTCAAAATTTCAATTAATATGATTTATCATTCTAGAATTAAGCATATAGACCTAAGTCGTCATTTATTGATAGATCACACTCAAACATGCGAAATTACACTTGAGTTTATCAATATAGATAATCAACATTCATATAATTTTATTTTTCCTCATTACCATGATCATTTGGATTTTGTTAAAAGTGAATTTTTGTTGTTTACATAGTAATAAGTTTATTTTACCATATGTATACATTTTAATATCTATGTTATTTTGTTAATATTTTATACAAAGAATTTATTGAAATAAAATTATTATATTTTTATTTATTATTACAAATAATCCTGTAGATATTTAGAAAATAAATTGATTTTATAGTTTTTATTTTACTTATTTATTTAATGTTAGAATATACTAAAAATTTCAAATCTTCTACGCAAGATTTTCGTAAATTGGGTATATGTCCTAAATTATATTATTCCCTCAACCATTTTTTTGGATATATTTCTTATCATATAATATAAACCATCACCAGTTTTCTCCTCATATCTCTCTATTCAATATCAACCTTCTACTAACCACCCCCACGGGAAATTCCATGCATGGAAATGATATATGATCTAGTTCATTCAGGAAAAAATGGTAATATAGTGAACTACACAAGGTAATTGCTAGAAAATCATTTCAAATTGGTTGGTTGATTTCTACCATGATATTTTGAAAGAAATTATTTTAATTTAAGGATTGATGTTTTTTTTTTATGATAAAAAATCTAGATTATTGTTTAGAGGTATATGTGAATGAGTTCATGAGGAATGTCGAGTTCTAGTTTGGAGAAATAAAGTATTTTATTTCTTTAAATACCAATAAGAAAGAAATGTTTGTTATATTTGTATAAATGGTTTCAATATTTTATTATCCCCATGAGGGCTATTTCAATTTAGTCCTAATCTAGTTTCTATGAGTTTAGTAGGACAAACTATAATTTTCATGTTCTTATATGGAATAAAATCCCTTGGGAACTATCCTTAAACTTATTTGGAAGCTAAAAGGAAGGTTATTTGTATGTTTATCCATAATGTGATTACCCAGAGTGCTGGTGAAATATATAATGTATAATTTTCTGATATGTGTCTCTTATATATCTTGATTAAAAATATAATGATGAGTCTTCAAATTTATATGATGCAATTTTTGAATCATTTTTGTAATGATTATGTAATGTTGAATAATTAACCATGTGGTAGGTTTATCTCACTTGTTCTAAAGAAGAATGGATTGGATCTCAAGGATACAGTTGCAATGAAATTCTATAAAAGTAGTACTCATTCTACTATTATATGAATGAAAATTTTCTACCATTGAAACACATCTTCAAAAATATTTAAACATATAGATTTGAATGTGTGGCTCAAGGGAATCCATTCCAAACCTCACCAGGTAGGGATGAATCTCTTACTAAGATGGTGCTTTATAGGGATGGGCATGAGGAAATTCTTAATAGACCTGAGACATAGTTTATGGATGTTAGTATTAATGTTAAATTTCCAGTCCAAAGTAGATAAGTTGATATTGGTGAATCGGGTTATGTAGTTTAACATGTCTAGCTAGAGGTTTAGATAAATGTTGTAGCACGTAAGGAAAGGACATATGAAATTATTACATGTGTGGTAGTGGTAGTAGATATAACATGTCTAAATGATGATCAAATAATTCTTGGATATCCAGTTTGTAGAGATATGAATAGAAATGTGTTTATCGAGATGGTTGAAAATTCATATGCACCAACCATACCATCTCCTCCACCTTGTGTGAAATTTGATCCTCACACTTTAAGTAAGATATCTAATAGTTCTAAAATGAAAATAAATTCCTTTGATATATTTATTGATTTTTTTAACAATAAAAGATATTATAATGACTTGAATAAAGAATTAGAATCCTCTAAGGATGATATCAAAAAACACAAAGATATTTCTATTTCAAAAGATGATTTTTTTAATTTAGTTGAAATGATGGAAAATCAAATAGATTTTATCAAGAATTATTAATTAGTACCTTTTTGCATAATGTTATTTAAGAGATAAGTTAAAAGATTTTTTAGAGTTGAAAGCCCAGTTTAGTTGGCTGAAAATCACTCGTTCTACCATCTGAGATATCAATGATCTTAGAGTAAATGTTATATTTCAATTTTACATGATTCAATGTATTTATCTCGAATAATAACATATGTATCAGGATATAGTGGATGAGATTCAATTTTTTTCTGAAATGAATGAAATAATGGATAATTCGAAAAGTATACAGGTAGATCATCTTGAATTCATTAAGAGTCATCACCCAACTACCACATATTCATATGTACCTTCAATGGTAACTAGATTTCAAAATTACATTCATCATATTCTTTCTGTGTTGAATTATGTGTCCTATAGATTTATTCTCTAGATTGTGGCATGTTCACACATATCTTGATGAATGATTTATAGAATGGTCTATTTGTTGTGTCCCAGGACACTCAAGAATCTTTTATAAGGCTTATGTTTTGATGTAATAATTATTTTAATGATATAATGGTGTATCTTGAGTAATATTAACAAGGAAATATGAAAGAGTTATTGTAAGTGTGTCATGATTTTATGGGGATGATATTTAGGTCAATTGATCGTACAGTTAGAACACCTCAGGGCATTAAATGTTTTACAGTAATGGTTATTGTGGATGATTTGGGGGTCTACATTAAAGAGTATTCATGTTCCTCAATGTGTGATTCAACTTCATTATTTCCAGTTTACCTATATGGAAAGAGTTTGTTGTTTATACAACTTTTAGTGTTATTCCTTTAATGGAACCAACTATTTTACAAACCCTAATGTTCCTTTATCAGTTTCACCTAATCTTTATGTTGCTACTACTAGTGATCTAGTGTCTTAGTCTCTTCTAGTACTATTCAATAGGTAGATCAATTGTTGGTAGGGAAGATATATAATGTGGTAAGACAGATACAATCCATGTATGGTTGAAAGGTCAATGTGCTATGATATGTGGATTAGATTCTGAAGAAGTTGTATTTTCAACTAATAGATACATATTCTAGTCCACAACCTACTCCATTATTCAATTCTCAAAAAAAAACCCTTTTCACTTATTGAATACATTATATGTTTTCTGAAAAGTGGTCACTCCTTTTTCACCCAAATACTTAAGTAAAAATATAATGCTATTATAGATTTCTCCTTGTTAGTTATCATCATACTAATTGATATGTTTATAGATGCATTGTTTTATCTTAAATGGAGATGATCTCTTGGTTGATATCTTCAATATATATTTAGAGGGAAAAGAAATATAATATATTTTGTTTTGAATTATAACCATATTATAGAACATAATAATCCAAGGTGGATTCTTCCTTAGATGTAGAGCGATCTATCCCAGAAGAATTATACCTAGACGCTCTGAATATGTTATAGTTTCTAATGGAAAGATCTTATGATTTCAATGTTTCTTCAGGATTTCTTGAACAAGATATCATCACACATGATTAGTATCTAAGAGAAAAATTAATATTTAGCTTTTTAGTTTGATCTATAGTTGATGTTAGAAAAATTTTGTTTCTACCCATGATGGATCCTCGTAATACTTCTTGAACCTCTCTTACATACAAAATATGTCCACCCAGTCCACTGTCTCATTTTCCCTTATCTATAAAACGGATTCCTCTTATTTGTATTATGTTAATTTAATTATGTCGATGTTCATTGCATTTATTTTTATATCAATGTTTCCATATAATTTAATTATTCTCTATTCATTTTCTTATTGTTTGATAGTGATTATTTTCATGTAATGTATTTCAAATAGATTGTTTTAATTTAATGTTTCTCATAATGATTATTTTTATTTAACATGTTTCATAGTAGAGTTTTTCATCTAGGATATTTATTATAAAATTTTTACCTAAAATTTTTATATATTTATTTATGTGTAATTTTTATTTAATTTCATGACATTCTATAGTTTATATTCAGTTTAAATTTTATACATAAGAAGTTCCTAACATAAACTTATAAATTAATTATATTTTTCATCCTATTCCTTTAAATTTGTATTACAGAAAAGGGGTAGATGTTTACCCAATGTTTAATATAAAGGTAAAAGAATCGTTTTTATGATAAAAAAGGGAAAACATTATTTTAAAAGAAATATATATGCTATTCAGTTTTCTAAAAAATCTAATAAATAATTTTATTAAAGTCATTTTTAATGTCTAATATGTTTTTTGATCATTTGAATGTGGGATATTGTTGGAGTAATAATATTATCATAACATATCACATTTAATTTATGATTTTATTATCTCTAATATGATTAATATGTTGATAATTTTTGTGAATTTAAGTCTGTTTATTAGGTTTTATAATTATTTCAGGTCATTATTTTGAAATCTTCATGTTCTATAATGTGGATCAATTTTATCCTATGTAAGGAAATTTGATTTTTGAGGAATTAGAATTCATAGATAAATGAGTATGATGATAAATCATCTACATGATGGAAACACTTATGAGAAATATCTATGTCACAAAATTGACAATGGGGAAATATGTTAGGTCTATAAATCACATACATTAGAAATCAACTAGGTAGAACAAATTAAAACATGATTTAGTCATGTATCGTAATTGCCTATGTGATTTGGATACATGGTGAAAATAGAAATATGGTTAAAAATGAATACTTAATTCTTTAAACTATGTAAAATTTATCTACATGACCAAGAATCCTACATAAATAAATTTATCTATGCGAATAAGGACTTTACAAATTTGGATATAGGGATAAATAAGCTACATGAATTATGAATACATAGATAATTTAGCTATTTAAATTCAAATGTGTTTAATTTAGATATTTGGTGATCTAGAATCAGCTACTTTACTTTGTATCCTTCCATTTTTTACTAGTGGTGTTGTATTAGTGGAAATTAATGTTGTTATGTATTAGTAAATGTAATATTAACCCATTATAGTCAAAATTACATTAACAATTTATAACTATTGAGAGCGTGAATAAAGAAAATGATAATTTAAAGGTGCAAACTGTTTGTGATGTATTTCCAAGAAAAGGATAGGTTGAATTTAAATTCCAAGCCCATATGTTATAGATATAATTATTTGTTATTCAAAAGAACATATTCGGTCATATTCAGTAACTAAGTAGAAGAGAATGAATTTGAGAATAAAGGGAATTGATTTGTCATCATAAAACATTCAAAAAACAAATACTCATATAGATATTAAAATGTTGATAATGTTTTGTAATATATAGTGATGCTTTCATGAAATCATTGGGATGTTTACTCATGAAAAATTATAATGTGATAGCCTAAGCCTCACGACTGTTGATGATCTATGAGAAGAACTACCCAACACATGATTTGGAACTAGTAGTTGTGATTTTTTACTTGAAAATATTGCGACACGACCTATATATAGCAAATTGTGACATATATACTGATCAAAAGAGTTTAAAGTATATACTCAAAAAAATATCTCAACATGCATCAAAGTAGATGGATAGAGATAATCAAAGACTGTGATTAACCTATTCGATGTCATCATGGAATGGTGAACAAGTTAGTTGATTCTCTTAACAGAAAATAACTTGCTACACCATCGCTATTATAGATTGAGAAAGACACTATCTTCATGGATATATAAATAATATATTTGGAAATCATAATGGCGTGGAATACATCATAAATTCCCCAAAATATATTAAAACCATATATCCAATTGATGATTTAGGAGGAACAAAGGTTTGATCCAAAGTTATAAAAGAAGGTGAATGCAATAATAGAAGGTATTCTGAAAGAGTTGAATATTGATGATGATGGTGTGACTAGGTTTGAAGAAGGATATGTGTGCCTCCTTATACTGGGTTAAATAATGAGTTATTGGATAATGAACATAGCTCAATATTCTCAATCCATCCAAGAGTACTAAGATGTAATGGGATCTCCAAGAAAACATCTAGTGGGACAACATAAAAAAGAGATTGATGAGTAAATATCAAGGTGCTTGATTTTTCAGAATGTTAATGTGGAGAAACATAAGTCCAAAGGGATAATGGAACAATTACCTATACCCATGTTGAAATGGGATAGTTTCACTATGTACATTTTCATGGGTCTCTTGAAGACATCCAAAGGAAATAATGTGATATGGGTTGTGGTGGACCAACTCACCATGGTTTACCACTTTATCAATACTTTGGAAGATCTATTACGTGAAAAAATTGTTAAGATATATATGAAGAATTTAGTGAGACTCTATTGGGTTCCACTCTCAATTGTCTCGGATCATTATCCATGGTTCACATTTATGTTCTGGTGGATTTCATCAAAACTGATTGAGTAATGAATTAAATTTATTCCTTTATTATCAACCCAAAATTGATGTAAAATATGAATGGACTAATACGAAACATGAAGACATGATAATATCCTGATCTATTGAATTCCATGGTGGATGGGATAAGAATCTCCCATTGGTTGAGTTCTCATACAACAATATCTTAAACTCTAGAATTTTTATGGCTTCATCTAAAGCACTGTGTGGAATGCAAATGTGTTCTCCAAAATGTTGTGATGAAGTTTTAGAAAGATTGATACTCATACATGATCTTATAAAAGTGATGATAGAAAAGGTTTTAACCATCAAACATATATCAAATCTTCCAAATGTTAGCAAAAGCACTCTATTGACCACCATCAAAAGGACTAAGAGTTTGATGTTGGAGATAATGTATTCCTTCAAATATCAGTATGGAATAGATTCATACGGTTTGGAAAGACATGTATGTTAATCCCAAGGTACATTTTCCCCTTTGAGAGAATTTGTTTCATATGAGTCGTGTCTTATAATCATTCCCTTCCACCAAATATGGATAATGTTCATGACGTGTTCCATTTATCTCTCCTCTGGAAGTACATACCAGATCCCTTACATGTACTGAGCTCAAAGGTGGTACAATTGTAAGACGCTCTCTTTTTTGAGGATTATATAGTAAGGATACTATATCATATAGATAAGGCTCTATTAAATAAGACATCACACCTTGTCAATGTGTTTTGGAGCTACCTTATGTATGAAGAATCTACATGGGAACTATAGTAGAAGATGAGGGAGATGCACCTTCAACTATTTTCCTAAAACTATATTTCGAGGGAGAAATTTCAAAAGAGGGGAAGAATGTTACAACCCATATTTTTATCAAAGGAATTTCTCCTTATTACAATAATTTCACATAGTATTAATCACATGAAACAACATTGACACCATAATAAAAACATTATAAATGAATAATTATGGATATAAAAATCATTTCTCTATGTTAATGACCAAATATTGATGAAATAGTAAATTGACCTTCGAAATAGTAATATGGCCATTGTGAAAAACAAACAAACCCAATGAATTGTACAACTATTCATTAAAGTATAAACAATATTAAGGCATCATATGAGTGAAAATATTATATAATTATATCATAGTATAATATGTAAATATCTTAAAAATTATTAATTAAGTGTAGGTATTTTTATAAGTCATAAATATTTAATTACAATTTTATAATTTATTTCATAATTAAAACAGAAAGGTATTTTTAGAAAATTTATTCATAAAATAATACTTTATTGTCTTTTTATTTTAAGATAATTTTATGAGACCTTAAGTAAATAGTCAAATTGTTAAAAAATCGATTATATATTTAAAATCGGTATTTTCCTTATAAATGATGATTTTAATAAAAAATGATCATACACATATTTATGAAATTATTTTCATTAAATTTAATTCATTTTTGAATTATAAATATTGTAAAATGGTTACGGTTAATTTTTGGTATTTTCGGTAATACTTGAATTTTTAGTGAATAGAAAAACACAATAATTTACGTTAAATGCTATGAACATGAATTTATGAGTCATGATTTAGTCATGGAGTATTTAAGTGACCATTAGTTAGAAATAACATGAAATAATTACTATATTTAGTCACTATAATCCTCAAAATTTATTTTTATGTGTAAAATAATAAACTAATGATTAAAATAATAAGAAAACACCTCTCTCCTCCATTATAAATACCACCCTCACACACTATTCCCCTCACACCTCCAATGATTTTTGGCTTTCCTAAATACTTACAAATACTCTTACTTATTCCCTCTCTCATGTAAAGGTTCTCTTTGTCTCATTGTAATACCATGCCTCGGTGCATTGAAGAGGATCTCAAGAAGAGACTTCAAGAGGTAAATCATATCTCTTTTTCTTTTAATTTACTTTCAAATTCAATTTATTTTCTCATTTTCTCTATAGCTCCCTTAATAAAAAATGTAAAAATAAATACATTACCCTACATATACTATAATTATATATTTTTAATGGTATTACCATCATTAAAATCCTCCCTCTCTCTCTTTTATCATGAAAAAGAAAATGTCTCCTATTATGTGTCAATTTATTGACATCGTGGGTGATGTCGTTTCATTTTACCTAAAAATATTCAGGGATATTAATTAGATAGTTAAATTTTTGAAAATTTATATTTAAATTTTATTTTATAACTCTTTTTACGTTATGGAAATAACTTATACTCATAATACTACAGGATAAAACAAAACGAGTTCATTCTGTTTGATAAACCGCCAAAACTAACATAAAATGATTACCATTAACTTTTATCTAATGAATCATCCTCTAGGTATAAAAAAAATAATTTTTATGTTCATTTATGCTTATTGAGTTTCATTAATAACATATAATAATAATTATGTATGATCATCCTAATTTTAAACAAATCGAACATGAAAACTATGAAAACGAACACACCAGAACAAAGAAATCAAACTATATAACTCATAAAAATTACAAAAAACAACATAATAAGTACATAATTAAGTTTATTTATATATTAAGTTTTATTTAATTGTCAAAAAATTAATCTATTGTGATTTTATTTCTTATTAATGTGAAAAAAGCATTCATACATAATGTGAGGGGAAATCTAAAACACAACTGTCTTTCTTTAGGTTTTCCCTCTTTCAGCACATTTTTAGTAAAGATATTATATAAAAACAATTTATTATTTATTATATAATATTTTATTATATTTACATGTTTTATAATCTAGTTTATGAAAAAACATAATTTTTTCTAAAAATAACAATTCATTCAAAAAACACACATTTTAGATCTCAAGATTGATTATTCTTCACTCAAGGATAATTATTCATATATCAATTATGTTATTACCTATTTCTTTTGGGAACCCAATTTTATTGAATTTATGATTTATTAAATGAAACTCATTACATCCCATGGGTTATTTTATGTCCAATGTAGAAATACATTCTATGTGACATGAATAATAATGTAAATGTTATGATGTGACGAGTGTACCCAAAATTATTTAGCGCTTTGTAAATGTTATGATGTGATTAGTGAACCCAGAATTTTATAGACCTAAAATTCATTGGGTAATTTTATTTACCTCATAAGAAATATGAAATATTAATGAACATGATTTTATCATTGTTCGCAACGATGTGTTCTATTTGTTTACTAAGACATGATATTTCATTTTTACACATTGGAACATTCCATGCCTTTATCTAGTGGTTCCTCTCATGGTGATGATGTTTTTATAATTTTCACCCCACGCAATATTTTTTAATGATATCGTCTATCTTCTTACTAGGCTTTTTAACTCACCCCTTTTTTATGTATATCTTCAGGTGAATACATGTACTAAGTAGAGGAGTAGGGAAAATAAGAACCTTGAAAAAAGGTTTTAAATAAGTGTTTATTTGTTATGTTGTAAAATATAGTTTGGGTTCTAATTTTTCTAAGACAGTAAATTTTATGATCTTTACTGTGTAACATTTTTTGGTGTTTGTCTTTAAAATGAATCAATAGTAATGTATGAAAAATTAGGGTCGTTATATTTTTCACACCTAATTATATATTTTCTAAACCGAACCATACAATTATATATGTTGAAAATCCATATCAATGTTATATAACTTATTGTATTCCCCAAAAACCAAACCTAGGGCCCTTAATAAGATATCCAATGAAGGACTTTCTAGGATAATGTAATTATCTTCACTAATCTTTTTTTTTTACTTTTTCTCTAAACAACTTTATTAATGTTTTAATAAATTAAATATAATAAAAACAGTGTTGAAAATATAGAAATACATTATTATGTAAATGGAATATCATATATCCATCTTCTCTTCCATTAAATGTGTAATAATACAATCCATCGTGTGTACACACGACTACTTAATCCCAAGCTGATATAATTTTTTTATCGCTACCTCTCACGGATAGATATGATGATGGATTTTATTTTTATATGTGATATTTATGAATTAATTATACTTATGTAGTTATAATATCAAATAAACCATCACACAATCCAAATAAATAAAAAATAGTAATGTCACTCATGCGTACACGCGGGCAAACACCACCACGTAGTGATTTGGATTATTTTTCATTTTTGTTTTCACAAGTATGTAAAAAATGGGAGATAAAATTATTTTTTTTAAATTATTTAAAACATATTATGGAATGGATATTTGATATTTAACATTCTATTTCTCTATCCATTGATATGTTGAGACATCATTCATGTGTACATATGACCTAAAATCTCCATGAACAATGTTTTCAATTTTTTATATATAATGTTTATTGATGAAACTAAATATTTATATATTCAATATGTAATAGATTTATGTCATGATTTATATAACACAGTTGATGTAAATATAATTTAAGTATGGGGACCAAAACTACCCAATAAAACCATACATGAAAAAACAGATATTACCTGAAACAACAAATTTAACGACAAATTGCTAATCAACTGGTGATAAAAGGTTATAAGTAAATCATAAATGGTGTGATATATATTAGTATATTTATTTAATAGATGTATAATAAACATATATTTATTAGAAACGTTGTTCTAGTATATATAGAGAATGTCGGGACATGTGGTAAGGTATTTTTGTCTCACTTGCACTTCTACGAGACACATTACATATTAAAATCTTAATAATTTTGTGTGCTGTAATTATACCAATGAGTGTATTTTATGATTATTGTTATGAAAATTATGGGTTATAAATGTCTTTATAATTTTATTTCTTTTATGTGGCTTATGATTTTAAAATTTATCGTTATTTTACATGTTTTATAATACAATATCTTTGTTTAAAGGGATTGTTTGTGATTGTCCTTCTATGTATGAAATATTTTGATATACCGAATAATAATCTCATAAAATTTCTTATAATTATGTTATGTTTTGATAAAATATGTTTTCCATTAATTTTCCTCCCTTGATGCACCCAATATATTATGTTTTGAAGGAATAATGAAATTATCTTCCTCTTATATCAATAATCAGTCTTCATCCATACACATGATTTCTTAAAATGTTTTCATGAATGATTTTAATATTACTGTATGATTATTTGAAATCATTTTTAACATTTTTTAAATATTACGAAATTTTTTAAATGTAAATTTTTGATCATTTTATGAATTTGGTAATTTTTAGTTTCTATAAAAATACGATAAGATTATTTGTTTAAACCATTATGAAATGAACAAAATTTAATATCATTATGAATAATAAATGATTTAAATAATAAAATAAAATTTTACAATGTTATTTTTAAGTAAAACCTTTTCTTTAATACTATGGAATCTTTTATATTTTAAAGGGTTGATTTCCAAATTGAAAGGGTATTTTCGTAATGAATGATATAATGATCATTTTATAAAATATATATTCAACATAAAAAACATCCTTGGATTTTTATTATGTTTTACTATGGATATGATGAAAATGTACAATCCTTATTCATTCCATAAATGGTTTATTATCATCATGATGAGATGTTTATGGGACTAATTTATTTTCCATGGGTAAATATATGATTTATTGATGAAATATTTATGAAACCCATTTTAATTTAATTGGATATAATATGATCTTTTAATTAGTTTTTAATGATTTAATGACCCAAATATTTAGGTTTTTAATTAATTTATATCTGATCATAAAATTATATATATCTCCAAATAATTGGTTAAATATTTATATCTCATGAGATAGAAATTTGAAACTTATCGATGTTCTTGATCTGCTATGGGAAAAAAAGTGTTGATACGTGACCCGTTTTGATTTGATTGTCTCGATTGTTAACCTTGAAATATAACATAATTTTTATATTTATGATGGTACGGTACTTATATGACATTAACATATGGTTTATGATTGATTTCTAATGATTTAGTACTCTTATGATTCATTACATTTAAATAAAAATGTATTATTCCATAACTCATGTTTTGGAACATAATTTATTGGGTGTAAACTTGTATTATATATTCATAATCTCATAACCTTATTATTGCATTAATATTTATATTATCATTAATGATATCTCCAATTTCTACCCATACTGAGCATTTGAGCTCCCCCTTTCCTATGTTTCCTTTCCAAAGGTTTTAAAAAAACATTCTAAGTAAGGTATAACTACAAATAGAACGTAATAAAATGTTAATTTTTGGAGATATTTAATATAATTCAAGAAATAAGAATATCGTTTATCTAGTCTAAAAATACAATAATCTTTTATAGTCCCCTTTAGGGTATTATTCCGATGTATTGAAAATTCATCTAAAAAAATAATATACATGTATAAAGAGACAATTTTTCTATTATAAAGGTATGAGAATATGTTAATAGAACCCCAGGATGTCCTCTTATATGAAAAATGGGTTTTTAGGAATATAGAGTATGGTCTTAGTGTGATTACCTTGAATTATTCTATAGTAGTAGTTTACAGTTATAATCACAAGGATGGTATATATTATGAATTAAAATTTTAACTTATAGTTGGATTAGAATCCATTAGGATTATTAAAGACCTCATATCACAGATTAATTTCTTGTCACATTAGATGGATATAATATATGATTCCATAAATGGTTTTATTAATGAAGAATATGAGGTCAAAAAATCTCCTATTTTTGAAAATTACCTTTTTTGAAATTTAGTTTTATATAATACCAAATTAGTTAATGGAGTTGAAAAAGTTCCTAGATATTATTATATGAATTTATGATATTTTAGTTTATCAAATATGAATTTTATGTGTGAGATAGATCCATCTACTACTACATGAGTGGAATTACCCAATGCACGATCTCGAGTTAGCTGCAGTTGTGCATGTCTTGCGCTATTGAAGAGATTTTCTTTTGGGAGAGAAATGTGGGGTACACACTGACCATAAGAGCCTCATGTATATCATTACTCTTCATGATTTGAATTTGACACCACAATGGTGGGTTTATTACCTTCATTCCTTTGAATTTTAGTTTACCTACATGTTTCGTAAAGTCCACACGTTGGCTTATGTGTTGAGCATGAAGAGTCAGATACATGCAGTTCTAGAGGCCAGTAGTGACTGAAAGGTTATGGATTTGTTATTCAAGATGCACATTAGGGGAAAATAGATAGAGGTAGAAATTTCATTCTTATATAGATGTTACCTTTACTCTACTATATCTAGTGTGAATGAAGAACCTATCAGACTCTGAAGGCCCAGTCCTATGGGAGAGTGTGTCAGGAGAGGACCCTACTTCTGGGTGGACCATAAGAGAGGATGAGGTATTCCATTTTCATTGATGAGTATGGGTGATAGCAGACGTACATGAGGAGTTGATGAAGGATTTTCATTCATCATATTGTGATGTTCATCCTAGTGTCACCAAGATGTATCGAGATCTACACCATCAGTATTGGTTGCACTGTATAAAGAATGATGTTGCCGGTTTGGTAATGAGATATTCCACCTGTCAGCAAATGAAGGCAGAGAATCACGAACTAGTGTGTCTATTAAAATATTTACCCATTACATAGACTAAGGTTAATGATATCTTGATGGATTCTCTAATTATTTTACTGATGTCACCTTGAGGGAATGATGTAGTGTTGGTTGTTATCGACAAGGTCATGAAGGTTTCACACCTCCTACTGATTAAGGAATAGTTCAGTGTTATTGAGCTATGAAGGATGTAAATTTGATAGATTTTAAATTTTCAAGGGGTTTTGTACTCTATCATTTCATTCAGGGATTCCCGTTTTACTTCTCGTGTCTAGTAGTGACTACATAGGGCTTTGGGTACCCACAAACTTCTGAGTACAACATAACATCCCAAGACAGATAGCTAGTCCGAGCTCATGATAAATGTTTTGGAGGACATGCCTCGAGCATGCATCCTAGATTTTGGGGGATCATGGGATAGATGCATAGACCTAGTACATTATCCCTACAATAACAGTTTTTAGGTGATGATACGGATGACACCTTATGAGGCTTTGTACGGTAGGCCATGCTGATCACCCTTATGTTTGTTGTAGGTGTATCATCCAAGGAAAATAAAGAATATAAATTTTTCATATTTATTAATATTTTTTAATTAAATATTTATTTATTTTAAAGGTGATTCTATGTTCGTTGGCGTACTAGATACGCAACAACCGGTTTCATTGAAATCTTATGTTTCACACAACGTTTGGTCATACTGAAAAAAATAATAATATAATATTATTTTAAATGGTAGTTAACGCTTAGATTTTGTATTATTGGTAATGAAAAGAACTAACTACAATAAGAATATACATGTTCTCAAAATGTTTTTCCATTTATCCAATAAATTTTATATGTTTAAAATACGAAAGAATCTGATTTTAAGCATATATACTCTAATATTCATTAAAAGGGTGATTTACCGCATTTTGATGGAGAACCATCTATAAATCTCGTTTCTATCACTTGTATATGTTATATTTTAAAAAATAAAATTCTTATTTAGAATTGCGGCATAAAATTACTTTGGATGGAATTTTGGTATTATTTAGAAAATGTTCATTTCTTAATGATTAGTGAAAAATAATGTATTTTAATTCAGAACTTCCATTTAATCTAATTTATTTATATGGTTATATTATCTTTATAATTGTTTTTTAAGAGTACTGGTATAATTTTATTACCATTTAATCCAATTTTTCTCATTGGATGTTATTTAACTTTGAAATTGGACATAAATAAGTGTCAATCTTTTGATAGTTTTTATTTCTTGAAAATACAATTTTTTATTTTGACTGTGGGAATTAATTTTAAATTAATTTATGCTACATCTATATTTTGATTTTGAAAAAAATGATTCCATATTTGGAATCAGGATGCCAAACGTTTTTATACATGTAACTTTTATTTTTAGTCATTATGAATATTTATTTCTGTAAAAATTTTATTTATCATGGTTAAAAGGTAAATCTGGTAAATAATAGTAACAAAAAATTATTTTAATAATATTAAATAACCCTTACATGTGTACAAATACAATTGATTGGTACATTTACGACCATTGGAATCCTTGGGTCGATTTTGGGACCCCATGGAGCGACTTGGGAGTGATAATGACAATTTGTATTAATTAATTTAATGTAAAGACTAAAATGACTTAAACATATATATTTTTATAAATAATTTTTTTATGGGGTTATATAAGTTATGTCTTCGACTATAAATATTCATTAGAAATATAAAATGATTTTATACATCATGGTATAAGTTTATTAATTTTTATACTTCATATAAATAAAATTATTTATGACACAATAATGATGTAGTGTTTACCTCAATAATGGAAGATTTAAATAAATAAGATTATTAATATTAAAACAACATAAAAAACCAATCAAATTCAAATTGGATGATTTTATTTATAACATTATTCATCTTATATTCTACTTTAATCAGTTTTGTAACTTTTTGAAACCAAAGATATGTTTATAATAAAATAATATTTTCAAACATTCCAAAAGAGCCCCTCCTCTACACCACTTCCAACCTATTATTCAGATTTTTGAGCCCCTTGGATCATCCAATATCTGCCCAATTAAGATCCCTACACACATATATTCCTCCTAGAGTACATAACTTAGGCAGAAGGCACTTCAAGTAATCCGTGTGGTTCAAAACAAAGGGAGATACCCAATTTAAAAGGCAACATATTCTCTTATGTTCTTTTCTTTTATTTTACTTCTACAATCCCCTAAAATAATTTTATTACATTATTTTATAATTACAAGAGTATCCCCAGTTTACTTTTTTGTTTTTATGAGAAGTAATTTAACTACAATTACATACACCTCTATTTAATTGTTAAGGAACATACTGTTTCTATGGATGGCGAACTACTGCCTCACGAAATGATGATTGTTCAATTATCCCCTACCGTATCTCATGGCAGCCATTAGGATGGAAATATATTTTTATGTTATATATATTATATTTATATTATTTATATTCATCTGTATTTTTCTTTTATAACATACCTCTTTGGTTTCCATAATGGGTAAACGTGATAATTTCATTTGAGGAAGTGCAGACTACCGCTCCCTCAAAGTGATATGAATTGTTCATTCCTTACATGGAGAGTATATAGGATGTATAAAATAAAATTATATATTATATTATACTATAATTATAATATACATATTTATCATTAAGTTTTTATTCCATTATATATGAAATATAAATGAAATTAGTGTTCATGTGTACGTACGGCTTACCGCCTCCATGAATGGTGCATTTCATTTCATATCTCCAAATGTTATGCAATATTATAAATACATATATATAATGGATATATATGATATATATTATATATAAATCATGAATATCATTTTTGAGATAATGTAATTTTTACCACATGGACAATTAATAAATATAACAAATACATTTTTATCTCAAGTTCCGAACATCGTCAAAATGTCTGATATGAACTCAAATAATTAACTAATTGTTATATCAAGGTAATAATTGATATTTAAGGAATAGTAAAATTCAAAAATGTTATTAAGAAAGATTAAATTAACATTTGTTTATTATTCAAGAGAATAAATAATGATCGAGTCATGTTGGAAATGAGGTAAGGGGTTTCTTATCTCACTTTTAATTTCGTGAGATTTCCATTGTTCACCACTTATTTATTGCATGTGGTGTATTGTGTACATATATATGATATATACTATCATTATTCTCTCTATATTCATGGTATTATGTGATTCATTTTGTGGTTATTAACTTTTGGTCTCATTACTCAATTGATTACAACGTGGTAATGGGTTTCTTATCTCACTTTTAATTCTGTGATATTTACATAGTTCACCAAATATTTATCGCATGTGATGTATTTTGGAAAGCCATTTGATATATATTATCATTATTATATTTATTCTCATGGTATTATGTGATTAATTTGGTGGTTATTAAATTTTGGTCATATGAATCGATTGATTACAATGTGTTAAGGGGTTTTCATCTCACTTCTTACTCCCGTGAGATTCATGATATATTTCCACTATTTAAATTTGTGTGGTGTATTTACTGCCCATGATTGTATTCATTTTGTAATAAATGTTAATTTTTGGGTAATTAAATCTTAATTTTATTTTCATTCATTCATGTGGTGAATGTTTCAAAAGTTACTTAATCGGTAAGGTAACCTTTCACCCTCCTCTTTTTAAAAGACTACTTTTTGTTATGTCTTTTAGTTTACATCTGATTAGGTTGGGATATGTTCTTCCATATCATTATTGCTATAATTTTTGTGTCCAAATTTTTAGATACCGTCTTTTCTCTCATCAACAAGGTTTCTGAATTTTTAATGTGATGTCATTAGGTTGTCAAATTTCTGTAAGAGAACTTCTTAACCCAATTTCAATTCTTTGGGTTAAACTTCTACTTCTTGAATATATCATGCTATGAATATGTGTGAAAGAACTCTGATTGTTTTACATGAAATATCCACTTATATTGGGTGTATTCTAATTTTTCACACATAATTATGTCATTGATTTATCCTTAATCTAGGGATATGGTATTTATAATGTATTTCATCTCAATTTACATTCCATTGAGACTTATTTGTTGTTATATGCCAATTAATTTTTATATGGTGTATATACTTTCTGTTGGAATATTATACCATGAATACCTTTATTCTCATGATATTATAAGGTTTTGATTAAATGTTATTCTTCAATAATTTGTATTCAAGTATCTATCATTTGGTTAAGAACTCCTTAACTAAAATATTGTTTTTAATGATTTATCATCTAAATCATTCTCATTTAAATCCATGTTTTATAAATAGTTTTACGGATTTATTTATATGTATATTAATGTTTGAAATTAAAATTCCTCTCAAAATATTCAATTTGGTATGGGACACATTGATTTAAAAAACTCTTTATTAAATGTTTTAACTTGTATTGAAAATGGATTGATATAGCATCAATTATGTCAACATCTTGAAATGATATATTGTGATTAGAATGTTTAAATTTTACCTTTACTTTAGGATTGTTTAATGTGTTATGAATATTTTATGGTTATTGGGAATTGTTTATGTATATATGTGGTTTCGTGATAAACCTAGGGTGAGTGATCCCGAGATAGCTCTCCAATTCATTGGGTAACATGATGGACATAACAATTAATGTTTCTCTTAAGTGATTTAGGGAATATATTGTGATGGGTATTCCAATGTAACTCCAGATGAAGCTATGATAGCTACAATATAAGTATGTTATTTACGCCACAAGCTACCTTTATGATTTATGATTTTTATGTGTTATTCATAAATCTTATGATTTTATGAGGTATGTTATAATTGAAAAGAATGGGTTCATTGGTTTTTATTTATTTATGGGTCAATTTTTTCATTCCTTAATTTATAAACCTTAGTTATATTTTTTATGATCACCCCACGTTTTGAAATGTTTTATCACAAAAAATAATGATGAATAGGGTCAAGTATGGGATCCAGGAAAAGTCATGTTGTCTAAAACATGGAAGAAGACATGTTTTTTTAGTGTATTTATTTTATAAAACAATGGATACAAAGTAGAAGTTTCTACTTTGTAATTTTTGATATGTAATGCAATAGATATGGCCTAATTCTATAAAACACTAAACCTGAAAATATCCTAAATTCTAATTCTTGACATAAATCAAGATAATGTAATGTTTAGGATTGAGTCTTTATTATACGCATGAGAGGCAGCTATGCTGGGACCTCATCATGTCCAGGTGACCACTGAGCAGGTGGAGTTAATTCAGAAGAAGATGGATAGATCATAGTCTCGGTAGAAATATTATTCATATCGATGGAGATGACTTCTGGTGTTCAAGTTTAGAGATCGGGTTTTTTCACATGTCACACCGAGGTTTGGGCACATGATGATTTTCAAATAAGGGAATCTTTCACCAAGATACGTCAGACCGTTTGATTTTTTGGAGAGAGTCGGGTCGGTTTCTTATTTGTTGTAGTTACCTTATAGGTACTAGGATATGAAAAATTTATTTCATGTTTCTCATATACAACATTACTTTTCATACCCATATCACGTTTTTCAACCCTAAGAGGTTGAGTTTGAGGTGGATACATCCTTTAATGATCACCCTATAAAAATTATGGATCACAGCACAGTGGTTCTCCATGGATGGAATATTCCTCTATTAAGGGTGAAAGGGTAGAATATGTGAGTACATGATGAGACTTGGGAGATGGAGGCCCATGCATGATCCCACTGGCTAGAGTTGTTTGAAGTTTCTTCATCACCACCCTTGGATGGGAAATTTGGGGAAAATTTTCAAGGGGGAGGTTTTTAAGAACCTAGATCTTCATTTGATGTATGGATCTTTTTTCGGGTTATTTTTTAGGAAAAAGGAAGAAACGTGTATTTTTATAAGTACACATCGTATAATTTTGAATACATGTAGTGTACCTAGTGGTAGCATGCAGAAGTTTACTAGCATTTAATGGTCGAGTAGATTCTTGTCTGGGTGACCTGGATGACCGCCTAAAGTGGGGGCCAGTTGAGGCTAGTACACGACATGTACATTTAATGAACATTCCATTTACTTTTTTTTGATGAGTTTGAGAAAGGTCAAAAATCATCTCCAGAACACCCTTCTTCTCCCTGTGTTTCACATAGGAGAGCGACAAACAACCATATAGATTCGAGATCCTCCTATTTCTTCATCCATGCTCCGACTTTGAAACCACAAGGTGCATTGGATTCCCACAGATGAGTTCTCTCTTTCCGTAGATTCTCTCTTTATGATTCCTCCTCTCTCATGGGTATTTCAAGAATCATAGTTTTTAAACTTTTGTAGATAAATGTCATTCTAGGATTATTCAATGGCCTATGTTGAAGAGTTTTCATGGTACAACATTAAGGTAGGTGGTTTGTGTCTTCCTTTAATAGAATTTTGATTATATATTCTTAATGTGACAAATAACCATGTTTGGGGTATTGCGTATTTTTTATTGATACCCTATATAATAAATTCTTTGGATTGGATGTTTGGTCAAGGGATGTTTCCTATGAATAAGATTTTATACCCTTTTTTATGGGACACCTCATGAGTGAGCTACCTTTTTTTCTGTTTATGTTCATTTATCATAGGTTTCCTATGAGGTGTACATTGTTTCCATGACATGATTTTTTTCGTATGGATTTTTATTGATTATATTAATTTCATGCGTAATTATTGTGAAGGTTATCCATGAAATTTTTATAGATTACTTGTGTTTGCATTTTATGTTATGCATGATGTTTTTCCAATGAACTGTGAGAGCCACCGTCCAACAAAATTGTGCGGGATTTTATGTTTATTTTCATAGGACCATGAGAGCCTCGGTGTATACTTTCACCTAAGGTTATTGACCGTGAGAGTTAACCCATAGGTTATTAATGATTATTTATGCTATGTTGAATCTAGGGTTATTGACTGTGAGAGCTACCAGGAGGTGGTGTATAATTTATTTATGCTATGTTAACCGAGGGGGTGTTGACCGTGAGAGCTGACCGTAGGCCGTGTATAAATTATTTATACCATGTGTACATAGGTAGTATTCACTATGAGAACTACCCAAAGGTCTCGTATGAATTATTGATTCCATGTGAACCTAAGGGTATTGGACATGAGAGCTACCTAGTTTATCATTTGTAAATGTTTTTTTTCGATGTTGAACCAAAGGGGTTAGACCGTGAGAGCTTTCCTAAAGGGGGTTTTGTTGATAATTGAATGATTGAAATGGGTTTCCAAGACAGAGAACAGGCTTGTACTCAGTCTTACATGATGTTTTAGATAATATTCTTAGACACTTCTTGATACTATTACATAAGGTATTCAGAACTTAGGATAGATCCTGAGAGTCATTATTCAATGGTTTGAATAATTCATAAATGAAAATTAATGTAATTGAAATTGTAGGATTGTTTTCTTTTTAGTACTTCGTGGTTTATTTCTTAATTTTTGCATATTTACTGCTATATATACTCACTAACTATTAGGCATATATCTTTTGGGGGTTTCATACTGGGATTCGTCTCACACCATGATTGGGTCATGATTTTAGACCCAAACAGATTACATGCTTGCCGGTATAGATAAGGGAATGTGCTCGTATTCATTATGTACATAATTGTTGTTGGAGTTGGAGAGCATGGGACCAAGCTGATGATTTAAATTTTATTAGCGTTTACTTACTTTTTAGTAATTTGGCTTCGATATTTTTTTTACAGTATTGTGATTGTTTGAAAACTTTCCTAGATACATGTGACATGAATCGTATATATGCTCTATTTATTATATTACTATTTGTCTTCCACTGTTTACTTCTGTCTTATGGTATTACAGCTTCCCCTATTGTTTACTATTTTTTATTCTGCTATGTATACTCTTCTAGTGGGGTAATATATTATCCAATGTCTTACCTTGTCCCTCCCAACTAGTCAGCAACCTCTAGCATATGGGGAAATGCACTTAAGGTTATGGGACCAACCGGGTTTGGGAATATAAATGTCTGTATAAATATCTCTATAATGTTATTTTTTGGGGGGTTTATGATTTTAAAATTTAGAATTATTTTACATGTTTTATAATATAATATCATTGTTTATCGGTATTGTTTATGACAACCCTTATGAGAATGAAATCCTTTAATCTACCTAATAACAAACTCATCAATTTTCTTATAATGAAGATATGTATTAAGAAAAAAGTTTTCATTAATTTTCCTCCCTTTATGTACCCAATATATAATGTTTTAAGAAGTAATGAATTTATTTTTCTCTTATATAAATAATCCTTCATTAGCTAAAAACATGTTTTCTAAATATATTTTCCGGAATGATTTTCATCTATCTTTAGGATTATTTAAAAAAAATTAGCATTTTATAACTATTACCATCTTTTTTCAAAGGATTGTTGTAGTAATTTTATGAATTTGGTAATTTTAAATTTTTATAGAAAATAGTATAATATATTTGTTTAAACAATTACAACATGAATAAAATTTTCCACCATTATGAATTATCAATGATTTAAATCATATTATTAAATTTTACAATGTTATTTTAAAATAAAATGTTTTATTTAATAATTATGAATTTTTTATATTTTAAAGGGTTAACTTCAAAATGGAAAGTGTATTTTCTTAATGAATAATGTAAATATCATTTTATAGAATATATATTCAAAATCAAAAACACCCCTTTATATTTTATTATGTTTTAATATAGATATGGTCAAAAGGTACCATCCTTATTCATTCTGTATATGGTGTATTATCATGCTGATGAGATGTTTATGAGACCTATTTATTTACCAAAGGTTATTCTTTTATTGATTGATGAAATATTTATGAAACCCATTTTATTTTAATTGGTTATAATATAATGATTTTATGAGTGTTTAAGGATTTTATTGCCCAAATATTTATGGATGAAGTTAATTTATTTGTGATCCAAGAATTATATATCTCTCCAATACAATGTTTATTGATTTATATCTCATGATATATTAATTTGAAACATTCCAGTGTTCTTTAACCTCTATGGGGATAAATTTTTGATACGTGACCCATTTTGATTTGATGTTCTCCATTGTTAACCTTGAAAATATGAAATATATTTTTTGATTTATGATGTTATGACACTTATATGAAATTAACATATGGTTCTTGAGTGATTTATGATGAATTCTCACTCTTATGATTCATTATATTTAAATATAAATATCTTATTATATGACTCATGTTTTTGTGATTTATTGATTGGGAATGAACTTTGTAAGTTATATTCATAGTCTTATGCTCTTATTATTGTCTTAAGATTTTATATGACCATCAATGATATCTCCAATCTCTACCCAGGCCGAGCATATGAGCTCACCATTTCTTATGTTTCATTTCTAATGGTTTTGAAGAAATTTTCTATGTACGTTATACCCACAAAGAGAACTAAATAAGAAAGTTAATTTTAGGATATATTGAATATCTTTCATTAAATAAGAGTATTTATTATCTAGTATATAAATACAAAAACAATTGTTGTCCTCATCTGGGTATTCATGAGATGTATTGAAAATTCATCTAAAAAGTAATATTTATGTATAAAGGGGCCATGTTGCTATAAAAAGTTATGAGAATCCGTTAATATATCCCTTTAATATCCTCTTATAATGAAAATGGTGTTTTGGGAATATAAAGTATCGTCATGGTGTGATTACTAATAATTATTCTATCATAGTATTTTATGGTTATAATCATAGGGATGATATATATATGAATTGAAATTAACAGTTATATCTGGATTATAATCCATTAGGATTCTAATAGACTTTGTATCATATATAAATTTCAAATCACATCATATGGCTATAATAAGTGATTTAATAAATCACTTAATTAATGAAGAAGTTGATGTCGAACAACCCCATAGTTTTCAAAATTCACATTTTCCCAAATAAATTTTCAAAAATTCAAATTCACATAATGTTTTTAAGAAAGATCATAGAGCTTATTATGAACATTTAGAATATTTTATTTTATCAAATTGGTATTTTGTGAGAGTGATAGACCCCACTCCTGTCAATAAAAAAACATATTAATATTATTTTTTAGTTCAAATATATTTTTATTATATGATTTATGGTTCTAAAAATAAAAACATGTGTAATGAGTTTTAGAAAAACATGAAAAACGAATTTTAAATGATAATAAGGGGTGTGTAAAAACTATATTCAGGATTTTTAGATATATAAAAGGATTTTATAATGTACTAAATCAATGTAAATACTTAAATGTATGATGTAAATTTTTTGTACTTGAAAATTCTAAATTAAAAACAATTACTATGAGTTCAAAGGAAAATATTCACTTGAATGAATATAGGAAATTGGTTGAAAACATTATATATAGAATAATGATTGGGATTATAATGTATATAATGTCTAATAAACCAGACATTATGTTTATGGTATTCTTACATTCAAGAATCCAATCTAATCCCATTGATCATTATTTAAAAGCTACCAAAATAAAAATAAGGTATTTATTTGGAATAATTTATCATTATTTAATTTAAAAAAACATATGGTTTAAATCTAAATTCATATTCATATGCTAAATTAGGTGGTTGAATACTATATTGGAAATTTTCTTCAGGAACCTAACATTTCTTATGTATATCGATTGTATCCTAGTCTTGTATGTAACAAAACTTGATTTCAGTTTTTTGTTTCTGTAGTATAATATATGGCTTCAGGTAGTATTTGTGCTAAAATATTGTGGTTAAAACACACTTGGATGGATTTTAGATTCAATTGAAAACAAGTTTCAATAAAATGGGATAACAACAGGGTAATAAAAATATCCTATAATTTGATAAATCATTCTATAATTAAGCCTATAAACCAATGTCACCAGTTTTTGATAGATCATACTCAAACAAGCGATATTACTTTTGAGTTTATCACTATATAGAACCAATTTTCATATCAATTTACTATCTCCCATGCCCATGATAATATTGATTCTGTTAAAAGTGAATCATGATTTTTTATATAGTAAAAAGTTTATTTTAAAAAATGTATATATTTTATGATATATGTAAATTTATTAATAATTTATTTTAATTAATTATTGAAATTAAATTATTATAATTTGATTTATTATTTAAAATAATCCATTTAATTTTTTAGAAAATATATTTATTTCTTCAATTTTTATTTTATTTATTTATTTATTTCAAAATGAACCAAAAATTCCAAAAAATCTATGCATTAATTTTGTCAATTGGGTGCATGACCTGAATTATATTATGACCTAGACCATTTTACCTTATGAATCGGTTTCTACTCCTAGAATATAAACCATCTCCCTTTCCCTCCTCATATCTCCCTATTCCCTATCAACCTTCTACGGACCACCCCCATGAAAAATTCCAAGCATGTAAATGATATATGATCTCGTTCATTCAAGAAAAAACAGTAATCTAGGGAACAACACGTAGTACTTTCTAAAAAATCTTTTCCAATTGGTTGGTTGAGTTCTTCCAAGATATTTTACATGAAATTCTTTCAGTTTTATGGATGGTTGTTTGTTTTTATGATTAAAAATCCGGTTTATTGTTAGAGGTACGAGTGGAAGATTTCATGATGAATATCGAGTTCTAGTTTATTGAAATAGAGGATTTTATTTCATTAAATACCAATAAGAAAAAAATGTTTATTAAATTATAATAAATGGAATAAATATTTCATTATCCCCATGAGGGCTATTTCTATTTAGTCATAATCTAGTTTCTATGATTTCATTAGGACCCACTAAAATTTTCATGTTCTTCTATGTAATCTCATCATTAAAGAAATATCCTTAAAAAAATTTGGAAGCTAAAAGAAAGGGCCTTTGTATGTATATCCATAGTGTGATTTCCCAGAGTGCTGGTGAAATAGAAAATGTACAGGTTTAGGATGTGTATGTCTTATATATCCTGATTAACAATTTAAAAATGATTCTTCAAACCTATATGATGCAATTTATGAATCATGTTTTTAATGATAATGTGATGTTCAATAATTAACCTTGTGGTAGGTTTATCTCACTGGTTATAAAGAAGGAGGGATTGGGTCTCAAGGATATTGATGCAATGAAATTTCGTAAATGTTGTAATCATTCAATTATTCTATGAATTATTATTTTCTACCCCTGGGACACCACGTCAAACATATTTAAACCTTTTTATAAGAAGGTGTGGCTCAGTGGAATCCATTCCAAACCTCACCACCAAGGGATGAATCCCTTACTAAGATGGTGCTTCATAGGTATGAGCATGAGGCAATTACTAATAGACCTGATACATAGTTTATGGATGTCATTATTGATGTGAAATAGCCAGGTCAATGTAGATAAGTTGATGTTGGTGAATCTGGTAAAGTACTTCAACATGTTGAGCTAGATGTTGGGGGAAATGTTGTAGCACGTAAGGAAATGCCTTATGAAATTGTTCAATGATTGATAGTTATAGAAGATATAACAAGCCCAAATGTTGATCAAATCATTCCTGGATATCATGTTGGTATAGATAGAACACAAAATTTGTTTATAGAGATAGTTTATAATTCATATACACCAACTATACCATCTCCTCCTCCTTGTGTGCAAGAGGATCCACACTCTTTATGTATGATATCATATAGTTCTAAACTGAAAAAGAATTCCTCTAAAATATTTAATGATTTTGATAATTATTAAGGATATTATATTGAGTTGAATAAATAATTAGAATCCTCTAAGGATGCAACACACCTAGTTTTTATAGTATGTTTCCATTTTAATAATACAATACCTTGTGGTGTACGCAACTTCGAGTTCAAACACACCACAACCAATAAAACTATCTGTTATGAATAGTAATAACCACCTTTTGAAATTTTATAAATTTTATCTTTCAAAATGGTCTTCGTTTTTGGATTTGGAATATCTAAATTATCTGAGGGTGACTTTTGGGTATTTTTTTGAAAACATTAAATTTTTTATTAACAGTGAAAAACACTGAGTTACTGTTTAAAACAAAATTTTTATTTTAATAATTATTTATTTTCTTTAAATTTATTTTAGGAAAAAATAGATACATAATACCTATATAATATCAATGTAATTTATTGGATTAATTTTATAATGAATTTAGATATGTATAAAATTTATTGAACTTTGTACCGTCTTTTACCCACCTCTTACGAGCATTTTCAAATTTGCATAAAACATAATTTTACCGCATATGTGAGTTGAATTTAAAAATATGAGAGACATGGTTAATATTAGTAAATAAAATTTGGTTCCATAATATGAAAATAATTGTTTTTGAATAGTAACTGTTGACATTTATTTACCATGGATAAAAGTAAATTGGGTAATTAAGGGTAAAAATGATATCATAATTACCCTAACACATGTCATAATTATATTGGAGAAGTATAATTAGACCAATAACAACCTTAGGAATAATATAGGATCATCTTTGGACCACATGGATAAGATTAGGTCATTTATTATATTTTATTTAAAGAAGAGTTAAAAGAGTTAAATTCAATAGTTAATAACTGGACCATTTTAAATATAGTGTTACACATAATATTAATTCGACTATAAATATTCATTAGAAATATAAAACAATTTTCAACATAATGGAATTTTATTTATAATTTTTAGACATTAAATAATTTAATTTATTTCTGATACAATGATTATGTGGTAATTACCTTATTAATGAATGATTAAAATAATTGATATTATAAATATCCAAATAAATGTAAATTGAGACTTCTGATGACTTCCAATAATTTTATATGATAACATGACATGTTTTATTTTATTAAATAATTATTTTTAATTAATCAGGTTATTATGATTTTCATAAAAACCCAATACTAAATAGTGTCAAAATTAACATAATATAGTTTTTAAAACAAATACTATATTACTAATTGATATAATATTTAAAAAAATATAAGGTTCGGCCAAAAGACTAAGATAAGGTTATATATATTAATAATTAACCACATGTGGTTCTCTTTGGAGTTAATAGTAAGTTTAATAACCATATAATATAAAAATACAAAGTGATAGGTTAAATGTAAAACTATTTAACTAAGAGTTTAATCTAAAAGATAATGACAATATGCAAACCTAAAAAGGTCTAAAATCTATTGGTTTAGAGGTTTTCGACCCATCCCAACCTTATAATCTAATTTAATCATTTTTGAGCCATTAGAAACCAAAAATTATTTTATTATAAAATAATATTTCAATCATTTCCTAAAGTGACCCTCACCACTCTTATAAAAGAGAACTTCCCCTTCTCTCACAATCACAACTACAAAGCAATTTGATCCACCAAACACTGCCCAAATATCCTCCCAAATTTACTTCCTTTATTCTAGAGGCCTTTATTTGGATGGAAAGCATCCTAAGTATCCCTTTTGATCAAATCAAAAGGAAGAACCTGAGGAAGAGGTAAATATTTAATCACATCTTTCAAGTTCTTTTCTTTTTCCACTTCCTCTTTCTTTGTGGATTAAATTATTAAATACTAAATCCATTATATTATGTATTTTTTGATATTATTATAAAAATGGTACAATCATATTGATTATTCTATCCATCATATGAATGAAAAAGTCACCATATTTGCGTGCGTACGGCTTACCGCCTCCACGTCGTGGTGTAGTTTGTTATTCAAACACTTCATCATTTTGGATGGGTATAATAATGAATATAACTGATGTAAATAATAAATATAAAATTTTAATTGTTATTTATATATGATACAATATCTAATTACATATTATTTCACCATCATTATAATGATATTGTCGCCCATGCGTATGTACGGATTACCATCTCCACGAATACTATGAGATTTATTCACCATCGTAATCATTCAAGAATAATTTTCATTTTAGGACTAAAAATTTTGTTTATGACAATAATATAATTATGTATATGAATCAAATGCATACTATATATAACAATCCTGGCTTACGTAACCAGTCATATAAAGGAAAAAAAATCAGTTGACACCTAAAACGATGATACTACTGAAATATTATTAACAAAGCAATATTAAGGGGTCATTTATGATACCATATTTATGTATATAGTTTATATATAATGTAATAACAATTTATTAACTATTATAAAGGAGGTTAAAATACCATCGACTAAGGAAAAGTACAAGGTAAGGGTTAATTTCCCAATCTCTTTATTATCTGAGGTTGTTTTTACGTTAGTATCTACTAGGACCCCTTTATTATCCACATCTGTGTTTCTTAAAAATATATTTCAAAACCTTTTTTACTTATTCCTAGAATAAAGGTTAAAGTTATTTATACTCTTGTTTGAATTTTTATAAAATGTTTATAAAGTAATCTTTCTGTCATTTTCCAAACAAGGTCCTTTACGACCTTTTCAACAAAATTAATGAAATATTGTTTTTTTAACTTATACGCTGTGTGAGGCCATTTTCATCCATTATAACACCTTATAATCTTACCTTACAATATTATAATAATATTTTCAAAATAAAATTTTTCATTTATAATTCTATAACTTTTAAATGATTTCAAAATAGAAAGAGCTATTTCTCTAAAAAAGTTTTGATTTCATCTATGTCAACATACTTTGATAGATTTTAAGATTGTGTGAAGTTGATTTATTATGATACAAAACGTATATATTTTATTGATGGTTTTGGGATATTTTTGACTGTGGATGTTTTATTTTTACACCCTTTATGGTTTATGGATAATTTATTGACATTTCATGCGCCAATTTTAATATGAATGTTTATGTTATGTTTAAACCATTTCATATGAGGAATGCATTAGACTCATCAAGTGATGAGTGGAGCCTGTTATAGCCCCTCGATGCATCGGTTGGTCTCATGAGAAAAATTAGTATCTTAGCACAAGGCATTGAAAAAATCTGTTTTTGTTGTCTTGGGACAAGGCCTTCCATCATTATGAAAGTGTCTATTGATATTGCATGTGATTATTAAATTATTATAATATCCATGTCATTACTTAAATTGAATTATTTGATTTTATATTTTCCATATTATACTGATGTTTTTGTTTAAAATGTTTTTTTTGTACTTTACATTACCTTATATGTTTATTCTTATTTAACAAAGTTCCCGCTATATTGTTATCCTTACAGGGCATCTGAGCTCACCCCTTTCTATGTTTAATTTTTCCAAATATGTGATGAAGTATTTTATGGTTGACCCTCATGGATAGGATAAGGATATAAGTTTGTTCAAAAGGGGACAAAATGTTGTTGATTTTTTTATTTCATGATGTAATGTAAAACTTATGAATGTATCTAGTACTTCTAAGGATCCAAAACTAACCGGTCTTTAGGGACATGATTTTTTGTATCATCCCAACATAATGTAATAATACACCGACTCTGGGTAATTGGGGTCGAGTCCTTACAAAGGATGATATCAAAACACTAAAAGAGATTTCTATTTCAAATGATTATTTTGTCAATTTAGATGTATTGATGGAAACTCAAATATAATTCATTAGTAATTTTCAATTATTACCTTTTTTGCAAAATTTTGTTTATGAGATAAGTGAAAAAGATCTTGAGGCGTGAAATCCCAATTTAGTTGGATGAAAAATACTTCTGCGACCATGTGATAAATCAATGATATTTTAGGAAAGGTTATATCTTAATGTGACATGATTCAATGTATTTCTATCGAATAATATCATATGTATCAAGATATAGTGGATGAGATTCAATTTTTTTGTCTGAAATATAGGAAATAATGAATACTTTGAAGAGTATAGTGGTATGTCATCTTGAATTCATTATGATTTTTCAACCAACTACCACATCTTCATATGTACCTTCAATGGTTACTAGATTTCAAAATGATGTTCATCATATGATTTCTGAGTTGAATTATATGTCTTATATATTTAATCTCTATAGTGTGGCATGTTCACACATGTCCTCATGAATGATTTATAGAATGGTTTATTGGTTGTGTTCCCGGACACTGGATAATCTTTTATAAGTCTTATTGTATGAAGTAATACTTCTTTTAAGGATATAATGGTGTATCTTGAAAAATATTGACATGTAAAGTTGAAAGAGTTATTGTAAGTGTATCAATATATTAATAGGATGATATTTAGGTCAATTGATCCTATAGTTAGAAAACCTCAGTGCATAATTTTTTTTACAGTAATGGATAATATGGATGATTTAGGTGTCTACATTGAAGTTTATTCATGTTTCTCAATGTGTGATACAAATTCATTAGTTATATTTAACCTATAAGGAAATAGTTTTTTGTTTATACAACTTTTAGTGTTATTACTTTAGTGGAACCAACTATTTTACGAACCCTAATGTTCATTCTCCATTTTAACCTAAACCTTATATTACAAATGCTAGTGCTCTAGTGTCTTAGTGTCCTTCTAGTGCTATTCCCGAGGTAGATCAAGTGTTGGTAGAGAAGATATATAATATGGAATGATAGATACAATCCATGGATGGTTAACTGGTCAATGGGCTAGGTAATGTGGATTGGATTCTAAATAAGATGTATTTCAACTTATAGTTTCTTCTACTAGTACACAACCTACTCCATTTTTTAGTTCTAAAAAAATTTCTCACTTTGGAGTTATTAAATCAATTAAATGTATATCGAAAACTGTTCACTCCATTGTTACCCAAATGCTAAAATAAAAATCTACTGATATTCTATATTTCTTCATGTTAGATATTATCAAGAGAATTGATATGTGTGTAGAAGTTTTGTTTTCTCTTAAAGAGATATGGTCTCTTGGTCGATATCGTCAAGATATATTTATAGGGACAAGAAAATTAATATATATTGTTTTGACTTATCACAGTTTTATAGAACACAATAATACAAGGTGGATTCTACCTTAGTTGTCGAGCGATCTATTCCAGAAGCTTCATACCCATACCCTTTGAATAATTTATACTTTGTATAGGAAAGATCTTATAACTTTAGTGTTTATTCAGTATGTTTTGAACAATATATCATCACTCATGATTAGTATCCAAGATACAAATGAATATTTATCTTTATAGTTTTATCTATAGTTTCTATTAGGAAAGGTGTGTTTCAACAAGTGATGGATCCTCATAATACTTCTTCAACCTCTCTTACATTCAAAATATGTCCACCTAGACCACCATCTCATTTTCCCTGATCTATATAACTGATTCCTCTTACTTTTAATATGTATATTAACATACGTTTATGTTCATTGAATTTAATTTTATATCAATGTTTCCATCTAATTTAATTATTCTCTATCAATTTTCTTATTGTTTCTTAGTGATCGTTTTCATGTAATGTATTTCTTATTAATTGTTTTTATATAATATTTCTGTTAATGTTTATTGTTTAATTAATGTGTTTAATATTATATTTTTTCGTCTAGTATATTTATTATGAAAATTTTCAATTTATATAGTTATTTTATCTTTATGTGTATCTTTTATTTAATTTACTGACTTTCTATAGTTCATATTCAATTTAACCCTTATACATAAGAAGTTCATTACTTAAAGTGAAAAATAAATTTTATTTATTTATCACTATTCCTTTCCATTTTAATAGTAAAAAAGGGGTAGATGATTAACCAATGTTTAATACAAAGGGAAAAGAATAATTTTTGAGGTAAAAAAAATCACAAAACATCATTTTAAAAGTAATATATATGTTATTCAGTTATCTTAAAAATATAATAAATAATTTTAAAAATGTCAGGATTAATGTCTTTTTTGTTTTTTGATCATTGTAAAGTGGGATATTTTTGGAATAATTATATTTTTATATCATATACCAATTTATTTAGGTTTTTATTATCTCAAATATGATTCATATGTTACTAACATTATTGGTTTTAATTGTGTTCATCAGGTTTTTTAATTATTTGTGCTCAATATTTCGAAATATCAAGTTCTATAATGTGCCTAAATTTTTTCCTAAATAAGGAAATTTGATATGTGAGGAATTCGAATTTAGATATAAATGAGTATGATGAGAAATCAACTATGTGAGGGAAACACCTATGAGAAAAAGCAATTTCACAATACTGACAATGTGGGAAAATGTTATATCTATAAATGACATACATTAGAAATCAACAAGGTAAAACAAACTAAATCATGATTTCGTTACATAGTGTAATTGTCTATGTGATTTGGATAAATGGTGAAAAAATAAATTTTGTTAAAAATGAATACTTAATTCATTAAACTATGTCCAATTTAGTTACATGACTAAGAATCCAACATAAATAAATTCATCTATGTGAAGAAGGCATGTAAAAAATTTGAATACATTGATAAATAAACTACATGAAGTATGAATACATAGAAAATTCAGCTATTTAAGTTCAAATGTGTTCAATTTAGCTATGTGGGGATCTAGAATAAGGTGCTTCACTCTGTATCCTTCTATTAATTACCATAGGTGTTCTATTAGTGGAAACTAATGTTGCTATGTATTAATAAATGTTATATTACATCATTATTGTCAAAATTATTAAAACAAATGTAACTATATAGGTCATAAATAGTTAAAATGATAATATAATGGTCAAAATATTTTGAGGTATTTCAAAGAAAATGATCTATGGAATTTAAATACCAACCCCATATTTTATGGATATAATGATTTGTGATTCAAAAGAACATATTCAGTCATATTCAGAAAGTGAGTAGAAGATAATGAATTTGAGAGTAATGGGAATTGGTTTATCATCATAAAACATTCAAAAAATATAAGGATACAGAGTGATGTAGCCGATTCTATTTCACCACATTGGTGACTACATGTACTAAGGAGAACATAGGGGGATAATGTGGATAATGTTTTGTAATATATTATGATGATTAATGAGAAAACACAGGATTTTTAATATAGAGTTCATGCTCTCAATAGTCAATGATATAAAATTTACTTCTTGTGTTTGGTAGGGACTACATAGGGCTTTGGGTACATAGGTACTTCTGAGTACAACAGAACATCCCCAGAAAAATGGTCAGTCCGAACTCATGATACATGTTTTGGAGGAAATGCTTCAAGAGTACATCCTAGATTATGGAGGCTCATGATACATATGGTACCTTATGAGGCTTTGTACACTAGGCCATTCCTATCACCCCTATGTTTTATAGAGGCATGAAAGTCCACTATGATGGGACTTAATCTTGTCCAGGCGACCACTAAGCAGGTGGAGTTGATTTAGAAGAGCATGGATGTTGAAAAGTCTCAGCAGAAATCCTATGCTGATCAACAGAGATGACCTTTGGAGTTCGAGGTTGGAGATGAGGTTTTTTTTACATGGGACATCGAGGTTGGTATACATACAAATTGGAAAACAAGCGAAGCTTTCACTGAGATACGTCATACCGTTTGAGGTTTTGGAAAGATTTGGGCCAGCTGCCTATCGGTTTCAGTTACCTCATATAAACCAGGATATGAACAATTTCTTTCATGTTTCTCATCTACAACATTATTTTTTAGACCCATCTCATGTTTTTCAACATGAAGAGGTTGATTTGGAGGTGGATACATCCTTTCCGGATCACCCTATTCTAATTCTAGATCACAGCATGATGGTTCTCCATGGATGTTCTATTCCTCTAGTACGGGTGAAAGGGTAACACATTTGAGTACATGATGATAATTGCGAGAGTGAGTCCAACGTGTGATCCTAGTTTCCAGAGTTGTTTGATGATTCATCTTCACCACCTTGTAAAGGAAATTCAGGGACAAATTAATTTAATTGGGGAGGTTTTTTAGAACCTAGATCTTCATTTCAAGTATGGTTCTTTGTTTTGGGTTATTTTTTAGGAAAAATTTAGAAATGAGTATTTTTATATGTACATGTCATGTACTTTTGAGTACAAAAAGTGTACCTGGTTGCTGCGTGTAGCCAGGTACTGGCCTTCTAATGGCCGAGTACAAGGCAGTGTGGGTGACCTGGATGACCACCTAAAGCGGGGGTCGGTTGAGGCCAGTACACGGTGTGTACATTTAATGATCATTATATTTACATTGATTTTTTTATGAGTCAGATTGGGGTCGCAGATTATCTCTTGAACTCCCTTCTTCTCCCCGTGTTTCACACAAGAGTGCGACGAATGACCATAGAACTTTGAGATCTTCCTGTTTCTCTATCCATGATCCAATTGAGACACCACAAGGTGAATTGGATTTCCACTGGTGATTCTCTCTTTCCCTAGATCCACTTTTCATGATTCCTACTCTCTCATGCGTATTTCAAGAATGATAATTTTTACAGTTTTTTACAGATCAACGTCATTCTAGGACGTTTCAATCGCTGGCGTTCAAGAATGTTCCTTGTAAAACATCAAGGTAGGTGGTTTGTGCCTTCCATAAGTTATCTTTGGTTTATATATGCTTAGTGAAAACAATAACCATGTTTGGGGTATTGCATATTTATTATTTTTACCCCATTTAAAAAATTACAGGGACTGTATATTTGATTAAGGGTTGTTGCCTATAAATATTATTTTATAACCTTGCTTATGGGACACCTCAGGATTAAGTTCTCTTGTTTTTCTATTTATATATGTTTTTCCTAGGATTCCTATGAGGTGTACCTCAATTCCAGGACTTGAATTTTTAAGGATGGATTTTGATTGATTATATTAATATCATGTTTTATTCTTGTGAATGTTACCCATGCAATAGTTATAGATTACATGTGTTTCAATGTTATGTTATGCATGAAGTTATTCCAAAGGACAGTGAGAGACTTGGAGCAGGAAAATTGCGGGGGTTTTATGTTTATTTACACATCACCGTGAGAGCCTTGGTCTATACATTGACCCAGGGGTATTAACCTTCAGAGATACCCCATTGGTCATTTATGATTATTTATGCTCTATTGACCGAGGAGGTATTGACCATGAGAGCTACCCAGAGGTGGTGTATGATTTATTTAGGCTATGTTCACCCAGGGGAATTGACCGTGGGAGCTACCCCTAGGTCATGTATAAATTATTGATGCCATGTTGACCCAGGGGGTATTAGTTGTGAGTACTACCCAAAGGACTAGTATAAATTATTGATTCTATGTGGACTTAATGGTATTGGCCATGAGAGATACCCCATTTAGTCATTTGTACATGATTTTTTCTATGGTCAACTAAAGGGGTTAGACCGTGAGACCTTTCCCAAATGTTTTTTGTGGATAACTGAATCATTTTGACGAGTTTCCAATACAAAGAACAAGATTGTACTTGGTATTACCATATTTTTATATAATCTTATAAGACACATATTATTACTATTACATGAGGGATTTAGAGCTTAGGATAGATCCCAAGAGTCATTATTCAATGGTTTGAATAATTCATAAATGAACATTAATGAAATGAAACTGTAGGATTGTTTTCTTTTGATTACTTCCCAATTAATTTCATCATTTATGCATATTTACTACTATACTTATTCACTAACTATTAGACATGGATCTTTTGGTGTTTGCCTACTAGGATTCATGTAACACCATGTTTGGGCCATGCTTTTAGAACCAAACAGATTATATGGTTGCTAGTATAGATAACGTAAAGCGCCCATCCTCATTTGGTACATAATTTCTATTGGAGTTGGAGACCGTGGGACCAAGCTGATGATTTCAATGCTATTAGAGTTTAACAACTTTTTACAAAATTGTTTTCTTTATTGTTTTTACGATATTGTGAATTCTTGACTACTTTCCTATATACATGTGACATGCATCATATATATGCTCCAACTATTATATTACTATCAGTCATCCTCTATTTACTTCTGTTTTATGGTATTACTACTTCCCTTATTGTTTACTATTTTCTATTCTACTATTTATACTCTTCCTATGAGGGAATAGTTTCCTCGATGTCTTACCTTATCCCTCACTACAAGTCGGAATCCTATGGCATTTGGGTAAATGCACTTGATGTTATGTGACCAACCTTGTTTAGGGATATAAATGTCTATATAATTGTTGGTATAATGTTATATTCTTTCTGGGGATTATGATTTAATAATTTAGCATTATTTTATATGTTTTATAATACAATATCAAAGTTAATCACGATTTTTTATGATAATCCTTATGAGTATGAAATCATATGATATACATAATAATAAACACATCAATTTTCTTATAATTATGTTATGTATTATAAAAAAATGTTTTCCATTCATTTTTTCCCTTGATGTACCCAATATATAATGTTTTTAATGAATAATGACTTTATTTGTCTCTTATATCTATAATCCTTATTAATCCATATAAATATTTTCTAAAAATTTTCTCTAATGATTTTAATATTACACTATAATTATTTAAATTTATTTTAAACATTTTTTAACTATTTCCATCTTCATTAGAAGGATTGTTCTGGTCATTTTATGAAGTTGATAATTTTGATTTTTTATAGAAAATATTATAATAATATTGGTTTAAATATTTACAACATGAATAAAATTTCCCACCATTATGAATTATCAATGATTTAAATCATACTATAAATTTTTACAATGTGTTTTTAAAATAAAATTTTTTCTTTAATAATTAGGACTTTTTTAGATTTTAAATGGTTGATTTAAAAATGGAAAGGTAATTTTACCAATGAATAATTTAATGATAATTTTATAAAATATATATTCAACATAAAAAACAAACTTTGATATTTAATAACGTTTTACTATGGATATGATCAAAAGGAGCCATCATTATTCATTATCTAAATGGTTCAGTATCATGATGATGAGATGTTTATGATACCCATTTATTTTCCATAGGTTATTCTATTATTTATTGATAATATATTTATGAAAACCATTTTAATTTTATTTTTTGTAATATAATGATTTGATGAATTTATGACTAGTTTATGGTCCAAATATTTATGGTTGAAATTAATTCATTTGTGATCCTAGAATTATATATCTCTCTAATGCATTGGTTATTGATTTATATCTCATGATATAATAATTTTAAACATGCCAATGTTCTTGATCCTCTACGGGAAAACAATTGTTGATACATGAACCATTTTGATTTGATGGTATCGACTGTTATCCATGAAATATGAAGTAATTTTTTGATTTAAATGGGATTCAATTTTCAATTTTTATGGTGTATGGTATATTTATAAAATTAAAACTAATGACCCATATAATCAAGCCATTGTTGATTACCATTATATAAATATATACTATTGTATAAATTTTATGCTTAATAAATTGGGTTCTATTAAGTGGTATCTTGCCTCCGGGCTGTAAATTGTACAGGAACATTAAAAATTGGAAATTGATGACCCATTTATTTAGACTATCCTTTATGACCCTTCTACTTAGATGCTACTGAATAAATATTTATATATTTTTGTAAATAAAAGAATTGGATTTGATGTTAATTATTGTACCAAATTATCATGGGCTTAATGATTAATGTGAATAAATTTATAAATGAAACTGAACCTGAGTAGGTCAGATGGGGAATGTATTTTATTAAATAAACCAATTAATGGTGTCCTAAAAAGAACAATTTTTTTTAAAGTGGCTGAGTTTCTTTTAGTTGAATCCAAAATAGCTTATCGAGAGCCTTATAGGTTACCATTCCATTGATATTCCATAGTTCATAACCCAATTGGGGTATACATATGATGTGTGTGATGGTCATTTAAAGTGTCTGCAAATGTTACTGGGATTACATATAAACATAAGGTTGATTCTTACTTGGCCAATACCATTATATTAATGAAATACCTTTAACTGTTTTTTAGGTTTTTTTATATGAGTCCTTGGTTAATTAAAATTTCAATTGCAACCTAAAGGGTGTTTTCCTTTATAGATTTCAATTAACATTTTCCTTAAGAAAGTTAGTTGTCAAAGGATATAATTAAAGGAATGGTTCTCAGAATGGGGGTTATGTGATTAATTAAAAATTTGTAATTCTATGTTAATTAATTATAAAAATTTTATGGGACGTTAGTATAACTGGAATTTTTCCCTTTTTCCCACATCTTTATAGAGGAAAAACTCATGCATTCTTTTGATCAGTACAAGATTTTTAAAAAACCATTCCTCTAAAATATTTTGAATTTATTAGTAAATTAATTAACCGGATCACATAATCCTTTATGTGTTTTTTAAATTTAAGCATTATGTAATGGTAGTTAAAACCATCCTGCAGTTTTCCCTAAAAAGGCAATGTGATAATTTTTTGTAGTTCTTTTCCGCTTTAATTGAATGGAATTGATAAATCATTAAGGTTAGTGGATTGTCTTCCATTGTGATCTAGTTAGAGTTTTTCTGCTTCATACTTGTTATGGGGATTCTCATTGTTGGTAGAACCCTTAGTTATTTAAAATCATTTCTACATTTTGTGATCTTTCTGGAATGTGGTATTGTTTGGATGTCATCGGCCCTAGTAGGAATCTTTGTTCTGGAATGAGACTCAGGTTGATGGGTGGTTGTTAGCATAGTAAACCCCTTATTATAGGTTTTAGCATCGCATAATTCTTAGTTTCAGTAGTATTTTCATGCCTAAGGAATGGTAATCAAATTTTTATGTTGTATGTCCCTTATTCCTCCTCTTTACTAACGGAAATTTTGATATGATGTTAGTCTGGTTAATAATCCATGGGTAGTATAACTTTAGAATATCTATTATAGGCTATAAAATAGATGAATATATATGGACAATTTTCCTTGTGTATAGTTTCACATATGTTCTCTATAGATTCGGAATCCTCAGAGTAGAATGAGTTTATATATACAGTACATGTCGTATTGTTAAACTATGAAATGAATCTTTAATGTTTAGTGGTACTCATTTATGCATTGAGTGGTTACAATTTGAATGTTAATGATCTCTGAGGCGGAGTGACCGGGGTGTTAGTAATAATCCATAATCTTCCCAATGTCTCTGATGATTTTCCAAGGTATATTAGCTATTTTAAAATTCAAATTAGTTTATTTTGGACATTTTTCCTAGGTCTATTTAATTAATGAGAGTACATCAAAAACACTACCACACATACGTATAGATGTGAACATATTCTAGAATTAATTTAACAAGATGGTTTCCTTTATCAATTTATATTTAATTCTTACTATTCACATGCCATCCACCTATAGGGCCCATGGTCTATGGTAGAGGAACCACTATCCATGGGGTATGGTCCCTAAATCTATAAATCAGTTTATAAGAATACTCAAAAGGTGGGGATCACCTCTTCAATTATGGTCAAATGTGTCATTCCATGTTGATGGAAATCAATCATTATGGAATATATGTAAATCATCAATGCTTATATTTAATCCACATGTGCCTATTGGGTTTTGAACAACGTCGGTGCTTTTGAGGAAACTTGATAATGAACTGTTTACGATGTAAAAAACCTATATTAACACCACTCGTCCTATAGGAACATAAAAGGTTTTACTAAATCATATATGGGGTTCCTCATGATGTAAGGGAATCATTGTCTATTTTTGTGGTTCATTTTTAGTAGTATTATCCATGCTATACTAATGAAGTATACATTTTATTGTTTCCCTATCTCTCTCCCTGAATTTTCGGTTATGAAAGAAATAGAGCCCAACCGAGAAGTTCATCTATCTTTTATGGTAAGTGTATTATATCCCTTATTGGGAACCATTTGAATCCCCTTACCATACTCTTGGATTAAATACGATCATCTACCCTCCCTTTAGATAATCTGGTAACATTTATAGTGCCCCAGTTGTACACTATGAAATATTTTAAAATCCACTAGCTAGTCAAGTGTTCTAAATCATAGATGCACTCTAGAATAAAAGTTTTATAGAGGCATGATTACTGAGTTGTGACACCTAGGTTTTTCAGAGGGAATTACCGGGATGGAGTCATGGAGCCAGTTGTTCCCCTTTGGCTGATCTTTTTCTAGATTCTTCTTTTGGGTTTGTCTGTGTTCTTATTATATAGAAAATCAGTTTATATAAACATACCTCTTATATGTTGAAAATATGTCTTTCCTTATATGATCTCTTTGGACTCTAGTTTTTAATTATAAGACTACAAAGAACCTGAGTCGAGCATTGATGAGATGCTTATGGGTAATGATACAAAGGTCTTGTACCTCGCATTCACAAAATTCATATCGATGAATGACTCATTTAAATGAGATGGTTTTATATTATACCCATCTAGTAGATCATGAATCATGTCATTAGATTCATTAGAATGCTACATGAACAATTTAAAAGATAATTCCTATGATAGAGATATCATGATTCAGATTTTTTCATTAAATAGTTGAACCATTGATGGGAATAACCCTAGGTTGTGGGATTAAAGATATGTCATGGTGACCACACCTCATGGTAGATGGGTGTGGATAATCCATGTCTCAATTATTTTGTTTTTATATTGATATTTGACTTGAGTTTCCACAACTTTTATGATTTATGCTTAATGTGGTTCATAGGAGTGTGTTGGGAATTTGGAAACACAATGACACAATTTTCCCAAATTTCTAAGCTAGGTAAGTTGAGTTCTTAATCCCTTTCCCCCCTAATCCATCTTATGGAAGAGATGTTCTATGAGGAGTAGATTGTAGTGTTCTGTATTTTTGGCCAAGATTAAATTCAATGGGAATTTGAGTTTTCTTTATTTTTTTGGATAGTCCATTTTATATACCAATATTTAGTTTGTAAATATGAATTTTGTAACACATAAAAGTGTTTTTATATGTGTTTAAATATAGAGAGGAATCTTGGGTGCATCATTGAGATTTAAGAGTGCCAAGCCCTAGAAAATCAATTTGGGGTGGACTGTAATGGGGGCACAGTTTTTCTCAATCTATGAAACCTAAAAAGGTAAACCATGAACCTTGTGAATTTGAGAAGTGGTTACCCACATATGATGAACACAGGTTTAACAAATAATGTTCCAAGACCACATTTTTAGTCCCATTTATCTACTACATGTGAACTATTCATTGCATTGGTGGAATGAAATTTTTCCAAACCGTGAAGCGAAATGGGTCAACCCATTTTCTTTAATAATTATCCCTCACATAGATGGCACATGGTTTGGTTGATTATGAATATAGATTGTGCGCCTCATTAAAGGTTTACATTACCCTTTCCCCTCTCACCTTTTCCATTTTTATGTTCATTATTCTATGTCCTCTACAGGCAGTAGCCTCCTTACTATCTTTTATTCTCATCCTCTATGTATAAGGATATCGCCATCAAACAACCTCCAATTTGAGTGTCTTCAGGTGTGTTGTCAGCATATCAGTGAGTCTATTACTCCTTCCCCTTCCTTCATCTATTTATTTCTCCTTCAAAAGTATTATCAAGGTGTGAACCGGTTCTCCTTGTTTTTAAGGGGATGGATTGTTTCTTATGATGTATCTCAATACAAACCAAATGATTTTTTGATAATTGGTGTTTGGATTATCCTAATAATTAGGTAGGTGGTTTTTAAATTTTCCCTAAATTTTCTTTGTTTTATAAAAAAATTCCCTTGTTCTACACACTAGCCATCCCCTGTGTCACATAAAAATAAAAAACAATTCCTTGAATTATTTTTCTTGACATTCCTTGAAATGTTCTTAGACACTTATTGGGGTGGTTTGAGGATAAGAAATCAACCCAAACCATGCCATTAAAGTGATTTTGTTGAATTCCCCCTTTTAAAATAATTCCTAACATGGTTATAGCTACTTCTTAAGGTGTGATGTTATTTATGTATTAAAATGAGATGATCGCTCAACTTGAACCACATTTGAGGTGGTATTCCTTATTATTTCCAATATAATTTTTTTTCTTAATGTGAATAAAATAAATTATTTGAAAAAAATGTCAGGATTTCTAATAAAACCCCTATTCTATTATCATGAACCAGGTCGGGTTACCATCCGACCCAGCGCTCGACCTAGTATAGAACATGGCCTGAAGGGCATTCCTGATCCCCACGGGTTGGTACAATTGGCCGAGTATCAAGAGTAAAATGTGGGAACGGTATACCTGAAATAGTAAACACAGAACCACTAAAAATGAATAAATTAAAACAGAAAACAGACAACCAAACATGGTGTTAAACTAAAAACAAATTTAATGGTTTATAATAGGAACCAACCTCCTGAAGAAATGACAATAAAAGAAACCAAAAATCTAACTCAAACCTCCATGCAACAAGGGAGGATCCACATCTACAAGCCACAATCACCAACCTACATGAGATGACCGTCAACAACCTGAACCATTATCGCTAAACACGATACCTCAACCTTGAATACACAAAGAAAAAAGTCTACATGCACCCAAAAGGTGACTGTAGGGTGTGATCCAATATCCCAGTAGGATATCACCCAATAAAAGGTTCCCTTCCATAACCTCAAAAAGATAATTTAATTTTATTATTTAAAACCATACTTTGAAAAATGATTTTAAGGAAAAGATTTTAAAGGTAAAAGTGAATATAAAATAGAATTGAAAGAAAAACCCTTTCACGAAAATTAATTTAAAATAGATGATAAAATTTATAAATACAATTCACATACTCAAGTTTTCCATTGTATATCAACGGAGAGAACTATAGGTAAATCCCTTAAGTTAGATAGTATGTTTGGGATGATAGAGACATCGTACCTCAGTGTAAACATGGAAAATGATCCACAATAATCAACACTCTCGTCCATGAGCTACTTGTAGAGAAGCACATCCATAACCTTGTGGTCTCCAATAATCACAAAAGGTAAGTTAGTGATGTAACATTAATCCCGCCAGAGAAAACCGGGATGAACCACTTACGTGTCATATAGCGTACTAGTCAAAATCCGCCCAACTAAGTACCGAGTGGTTTTCCCATGTGCTCAATAAAGTTTCACATTCACATAGTATATCATCTTCACATGTCTCAAATCAAACATAAAATTACACACAAAAGTCACTACTTACACACCCAATCAACATTTCAAAGACACATTCACACCAATGACATGTCTCATTTTATATAAATACCCACTTTAAAAATGAGCGTGTTTTAAACTCTTTAAAAATACAATTTTGGTGCCCTATAAATGTATCAAGAAACCATTTGAGTTGTTAATGAAATTATTTCATGAAAAAAAAACTTTACACCAAAAACCACTTGATTCCATATGGAGGCATCAAGTTAAAACTAGATACACAAGGTAACCATATCAAAACAAGTCAGCCATCATACAGTCAATTGATTATTTCAATTTCAAAAGTACACAACAAGTAAAACACACCAAAATTGATTTATTTTATTTTTGAAAATGACTATTTAAATACAAAAACAAATAAAGTGACTTGAAAACAGCTTTCGCGCCTACCAAACAACCCCCAAGAACCTTTAAACCATGTTTTTCATTCCAAAAACCACTTAAATAAACAATTCATCAATTTATAAAACATATCACATGCAAAAGAAACCATTATAAAATCAATTTCACAACTCAATATTTTTGTAAATCTCATTAGAAATCTATGAACAATTATTAAACACTTATAGAACTCATCACAACAATTTATAAATGAAAGACATAAAAATTTATAAATGCAAGAGCAATTTTTATCATGCACGCATGTAACTACATTTTATAAAACGCATTTCGCAAAACCTATACAGTTCTACCAAGAGAATTTTCTAAAACACACACTTAAATGACAGGACTATATTACTCCCAGAAATCCATTTTCCTCAAATGAGAAAACCAAAACATTTTATCCATAATTATTATCATGCGACTAAATCATAGAACATATTAAATTTAACTACACAAAAAATTTAATTATCTAAAAGATGCAATGCCATGGAACCACGTACTGGTGTGTAGAAACTCCGAAAAACTACGGCGAAAAGGCACTGCACGTCAAGCACAATTCCAAAAATATGGTAATGTCCAAAAACAAAATAACAAACCCTTTGCAAAAAAATTAAACTGACCGCAAACTAAAAAACAAACCCGACAAACCCAAAAATTGAAGAAACAACTAGACGATGGAGAATGCACCAGTGGCGATGTTGCAAGATGTTGGCCGGAGATTAGAGGAGGCCATTGGAGGTGTGCCTAGTTAGAAAAAAAACCTATTATAAGGGAGAGATGAGGGCACCTGCCGAGTGGGGGCACGTCAAACAGGCTATGTAGGAGGGATCCGATGGGAAAGGGGGAGGGCATGGGGGTTGGTCGCGTGGAAAGTGGGAAAGGCACCAGAGGTGTCACCAGCCATAAAGGGGAGGGAATAGCTCACCTATAAATGAAGGTTGGTCTGGCGGCTAGACCTAGGTGTTGCATGACAGGATGTATCAGGGGAACAGGTAGGGCGATACAATGAGGACGGTGGGGGCTAGTGGTCTAATTATTAGAGGCCATCGAAGGTGTAAAGTGGTGGGTGGTGTGACCAGGAATCTAGGGATGTGCATCAGTGTGAAAGAAAAGGGAGGGGGATAAGCGAAGGGCCCAATGGACAGGGTAGGAGGGCACCGAAAATAAAGGGTGAAACCTTAAACAAATAACGAAAATATGGAAAATAAATAAAATAAAAACAAAACTAATAATAATATTGATATTAATAATAATAGTATTCCTAAACTAAAACCTTAATAATAATAATAATAATAATGAGAATAAAAATAATAGTTTAATAAAAGATATATCCTCTATAGAATAATGTTAATTAAAATGTTAAAAACTTTAATGACAAAAATAAATGATGATAATAACAATAATTTATGGTGATAATAATTATAATGAAATTTATGATATTAATAAAAGTGGTAATAACCTAATATAATATTGACAATAATAATAAGTATTACCATATTAATAACTACTTAATAAATTTTATATTCTTAGTTAATAATAATAATATTTTAAAATAATATTCTCTTAAATTTTATTAAACTTCTTATTTTCAGTTTATTTCCATTTTGTTACTCATCATCATTTGGTTATTCATTTTTTTTAATTTATTTTGAAAATTGGGTTGGACGTGTGGGGAACTGGGTGAGGTTGCGCGGTGACCTAGGAGAGGCCATGCAGCTTCGACAACGGCGTGCTTAATGCTTTCAATACCAAAACACTCGTTTTCAGCTCAAAAGCATAAAACCCCATTCGGGCTCGGACCACATTTTATATAAAAAGAATAATAATAATTATAAGATGATAAAATTATAATTTAAAAAATTAGAAACATGACATAGTGGAAATTTCCGATGTGACAATTCTCTCCACCATAAAGATTTTGGTCCCTGAAATTCCATAAATATGGTTGAGACTCAAAGAAGAAAATGATACCCCACTATGCTTAAAAGAGGATCCCCACAGTCAATAATTGAAAAGAGACAAAAGCATCGTGCTCAGAGAAAGTTACTCAAATACAACTTCAAGAGATGAGTAAAGAGACTTTATGTTATGTGGTGCCTTCCCCAAAGAGCTATAATAACTCTAGTCAACTGGTCAAAGAAAGGAACTCTCACACCCAGGGAAACCAACTTCACAAGATGAAACATCTCAAGCACTATTTATGGAAAACCACACCATTTGGATAGAATCAAAAAACAAGGTCAGACCATGTCCAAGGAACATTCTAATCACTTATCACTAATCCATCCTTAGAAACATAACCAAAAGGTAAATTTGGGGAACCCCATGGGGATCCCCACCATTAAGAACCTACCAGCAGAAAATATGAGCCTAGAAAACGGAAACGGGGAGGTACAAGAATACTCCCCATCATTAAAGAAAAGTCCCACATCGATTCATTCCAAAGACATTCATGGGATACCCAATGTTGGTCTCCCCACCATTAAAACTAACATGACATACATAAATTTTATAATTTCTTGATGGTGACCAAACTGCCCACCACAAGGGGTGGAAATGGAGGGGCCCAACCACCGAGCGTCAAAACCACGACTTATGACCAACCTGCATCTACACATCCTCAGATGAGCACTATTCAAATATGAGAATGATTTACCTAACAGACCCCATAAGGACCACTAAAAGTGATTTAATCTGGTGGGACGCAGCCCCCAAGCCTATATGGAAACAGGACAACCATGCCTCCTCATAGTCACAAGAAATGCCATGCATCGAAACAGGTCGTTCGGAATGGAACAACCACATAAAACAATTTAAACATCCTTTATCTTCAATACTAACGACAGAAGTAAATTCGGGGTCCCATGCACTCTTAGGGTTCCAGACCACGCGCCAAATTCACTCTAAGGCCTATAGCTGGAGCCCAGATGTTAAAATCCTCTCATTCCTCGTAGTCATGCATTAAAGACTCCCAAATGAAGCTGCTCTTTTTCCTAGTGTCGCAAGCAACCATACTGAAATCGAGACAACCCCATCAGACACAACACACTCTAACATACACCTACTCCCTCGTGGAACATCCACCAAAATAGGGGATTAGATGCTTCTCATGCAACATTTCATCACCTTAACCAATAAACATAATAAGGAAAGACACATGATGAACACTCTGCTTTCACAAAAAAAAATTAGAACTCCCTAAGAGTAGGACACACTCTTATGATAACCGGGATTCCCGTAGGACTCTACGAAATCAACCATTACTCTTTGAAGAGAACTCAGACTTAAAGACATCACCAATAATAACCCTCAAGGATGATGAAATCACTATAATCCTTTCAATACATTGGTCAGCACCAATAATTTCAATCCTCGTTCACCCTTCCCCACTTGAATTCCTTTCACCTCTTCCATGGGAACCTTCAAAAGTAACATTGTCAAAATTCATACACGACAACATATAAAACTCAAAGGGACCCAAGATCCCTGAAACTCCTCTCAAATCTATAATCCCATCTCTAGAGTATCTACTTAACCAAATAGGATAAGGGGGAAAACTTACCACTATCAATAAAAATGGAGAGTCATCACTTTAAAAAACTGGAGGGCTGGCTAGCGGTAAATTGCTCCTGGATACACATCAGTCACATGTTAATGCTTTATAGGGGTAGACACTAGTCAAGAAAGAGAACCACGGACCTAATCAAAATACTACAATGACCAAGACATACCACAAGAGAACACTAAACATGTAGGGAGAACCACTGCAAGGGCTTCCCAAAGTACTTTTCATGTGAAAACACTAACCACATGCTTTCAAACAACTTACAAATAAAAATACAAACTAAAGACACAAATCATTCAAAAAGGATCCTTGGCTTGAAATGCCTTACATCCAACATTTCAGAAACACAAGGACACACCACGTAATTCCCAGTTACTAAAACACCAAATTCTAATTTAATAAATCTTCTTGAAAATATGCAGTGCTAGTGGGTTTCACAAACACCAATGGTGTCCCATGGGCCGCAGGCTAGCATGTTCTTATGCCACACTGGAACCCACCTCTTGTTTATCTAGGAACTCATTCACTTTTTCCATTATCCATTTCCGTTTTTGTATACACTCATGCATGTGGGTTCCCATGAGAGAACCAAGGATCAAAACCAGACCCATTTTTTTCAAAACCCAAAAACATTCCACCCACACTTTTCAAAACTAAAACAAAATTTTCTTCTTAAACCACTTATTTGAAAAACATTTCCAAAGACCAATACTATATTTACCTAAAAAACTGCATCCTTGAATTAAAAAAAACAAACGAAGAATGATGCAATTCGAGGCTAGTGTCGGTGGATGACTGGTACATATGGTTGGAGGCCATACACCAATCACACCACCGGCCCAGAGAGTATTCTAGGATAGCATCCACAGCTCCACATGGATTTCCAGACCCTACGATCTCACTCGGACTACTGACCCTACTCCCTTATCATTTTCCCTATAGATTAACAAAACATCCCAAAGATTTAGACAATCCTCAATTTGATCCGGTAACTCGAGTCCTGCCACGAGGTGTGTGGGACAGACCCCGTACTCGTAGCCAGAATGTAATGTTTTGACAACCTTAACTTTGGCCTACCTTGACTCTATACCAAAAGAACACAACCCAAAGGAAAAACCTCATTTGATACCATTTTTTCTAGAACTAGGCCGGGTCGCCATCCGACCAGGCACCCGACCCGGTCTTCGATATGGCCCGAAGGGCGTTCTCAATCCCCACGGGCTGGAATAAGTTCCCGAGTATCCAAAGTAACAGGTGGGAACAGTTTACCCAAAATAGTAAACACAAAATCACTAAAAAAATGAATATATTAAAACTAAAAATAGACAACCAAACAAGACCTTAATCTAAAAACAAATTTAACTATTTACAACATGAACCAACCTCTGAAAGAAACGAAAAAAATAAACCAAAACTCTAACTCAAACCTCTAATTAACAACAGAGTATCCACATCCACAAGCCACAATCACCAACTTGCATGAGCTGACCCTCAAAAACCTGAACCATTATCGCAATTCATGATGCCTCAACCTGTAATACACAATAAAAACAAAGACTACATACACCCAAAGTTGTATGTAGGGTGTGATCTAAGAGCCCAGTAGAAAGTCACCCAATAACAATGGTCCATGACATAACATAAAAATGATAATTTAACATGATTATATAAACCATACTTTTAAAAATTCTTATAAGGAAAACATTAAAAAGCTGAAAGTGAAAAGAAAAGAGCATTGAAAAGAAAACCATTTCACAAAAACTAATTTAATGGAAGAGAAAATTTATAAAGACCATACCCATACTAGAATAGTCCTCTATATTCCAATAGAAGGCACCACTTCATGAATAGCAGAGCACTAGAGGTAAATTCCCTAAGGTCTCTAGTATGTGTGGGACGCTAGAAACCTCGTACCTCTGTGTAAAAATGGAATATGAGCCACAATAACCAACGCTCTTGTGCAAGATCCACAAGTATAAAAACACATCCATAACCTAGTGGTCACAAATAATCACAAAAGATTAGTTAGTGTTGTAACATCAATCCCACCAAATGAAAATTGGACGAACCACTTACGTGACATCTAGTGTACTAGTCCTAATATTCCCTCCTAAGTACCCAAGGTTTTCCCATGTGCTCAATCGTGTTCCACATTCATGTAGTATCTCACCATCACATGTCACAAAAAAAACAATTCATTACACAAAAAAGTCACTACATGAAAACCAAATCACCATTTCAAAGACTCAAGCACACCAAGGACATGTCTCAGTATATATAAATAGCCACTTTAAAAATGATCTCTTGTTCAAATCATTCAAAATACCATTTTCATGCCATATAAATGTATCAAGAAACCATTTGATCAATTAATGATATCATTTGAAGAAAAACCTAGATTACTTTACACTAAAAACCACCTGATTCCATATATATGCATCACTTTAAAACTAGATACACAAGGTAACCATATCAAAAAAAGTCATTCATTATTCAAACAATTTGGTATTTCAATTTCAAAAGTACAGAACAATGAAAACACACCAAAAGTGATTTATTTTACTCTTTAAAATGCCTATTTAAATACAGAAACACATAAAGTGACTAGAAAACACCTTTCACACCTACCAAACAACCCCCAGAAACCATTCAAACAAGTTTCTCATTCAAAACACCACTTAAATAAACAATTCATCAGTTTATAAAACAAATAGAATGCAAAAAAAACCATTAGAAAATGAATTTCACAACTAAACCTTTTTTAGAACCTCATTGAAACTCCATGAACAATTATTATACACTTATATAATTCATCACAACAGGTTCAAAAGTAAAACATAAAAATTTCCAAATGCAAGTTCAATTTGTATCATGCATGCATGTCACAAAATTTTTAAAACACATTTTTAAAAACCAATCTAACCCTACCAAGAATCTTTATCAAAAAAACACACATAAATGGAAAGACTATATTACTCCTGGAAAACCATTTTCCTCAAATGTGCTAACCAACACATTTTAAGCATAATTCATATCTTGAATATAAATCATCGAACATTTTAACTTTTACTAGAAAAACAAATTAAATTATCTATCTGATGAAAAGGCATGGAACCACCTACCAGTTTGTCGCAAATCTGCAAAATTGGTGCACAAAGGCCAGTTCACGTCAAGCGCAACTCCAATAATATGTAATTGTCTTAAAAACAAAATATCAAACCCTTTGCATCAAAATTTAACCGATGATAACCTAAAAACCTTACTTGGGAAGCCTAAAAATTGAAGAAACAACTAGACGAGGGAGGACACCCATGTGGAGAGGTTGTGGGAGGCTGGCTGGAGATTAGAGAAGGCCAACGGAGGTTTGTCGTGCTAGAAAAAATACTGGTTGGAAGGGAGAGATGAGGGCACTGGCTGAGAGGGGGTGCGCCGAATAGGCTGGGTAGGAGGGATCTGAGGGGAGGGGTGGAAATGGGGGAGGGGGGATTCTCACATGGAAAGAGGGAAAGGAACTGAAGGTGTCACCGAATAGAAAGGGGTGGTCGTGGATCACATTGAAATTGAGGGTGGTCTGGTGGCTGGAACTAGGTGAGGCACGATGGGGTGTATCCGGGGAATAGACAGGGCACTGCGAGGAGGTCAGCGGGGGCAGCTGGTCGAAATATTAGAGGCCATCAGAGGTGTGAAGTGGAGGACATGAGGACCAGGAATCTAGGGAGGTGCTACAGTGTGAATGAAAAAGGGCGGGAGAAGAGGTGGGATTTACGGGCAGGGTAGGAGGGCACTGAAAAAAAGAGTGAAATCCTAAAAAAGGAAAGAAAATATAAAAAATAAGTAAAATAAAAACAAAGCAAATAATAATATTGATATCAATAATTATTGTATTTCTAAACAAAAACCTTAACAATAACAATAAAAATAAGAATGATAATAACAATAATAGTGTAATAAAATTTATATCCTCAAGATGTTAACGTTAATTAAAATGTTAACAATTTTAATTAGAAACATTAATTATGATATTAACACTAATTTATGGTGATAATAATAATAAAAAAATTTATGATATTAATAAAAGTCGTAACAACGTAACATAATATTAATAATAGTAATAAGTATTACCATATTAATAACAACTTAATAAATTTTATTCTCATAGTTAAAAATAATAATATTTTCAAAAAATATTTTTTTAAATTTTATTAAACTTTTTATTTTCATTTTATTTCCATTTTCCTAATTAGCATCTTTTTATTATAATTTTATGTTTTTAATATATTTTGAAAACCTGGTAGGTTATGCAGAGTACTAGGCGAGGCAGCGCAGTGACCTAGGTGAGGCTGTGCGGCTTTCACATTGGTGCACTGAAAGATGTCAAAGCCAAAATGTCCATTTATCAGCGCAAAATCATAAAACCCCAGTCAGACTCATCCCGAATTTCATATAAAAAGAATAATAATAATAATTAGAAGTAGATAAAATTATAAGATAAGAATAAAAATTAGAAACATGAGGCCTCACAAAGTCGGGGTGTGACATCTGTGGTCTTCCATCTTCTATGAAAAATATGTATGTATATATATAATTCCTTTCATGGCTATATGGAATGTAAAAATTATCATTGAATTACTATTTAGTAATTATGTGTGCACTTTTTAAATACGGTTGAATGTGATTGACTTAATTTTTTTTTGAGATGTGGCCTGATTGGGTTCATCGATATTACATTATATAATAAATTAGTTAATAAGATTGCCCCTTTTCGAGCATCCACATTCATATTATGAAACACTTTATAGATTTCCCTTTTTATTTTGATAAATTTAAATAATTGAAAATGAATTATGGACATTGTGAGTGACACTCAGGATTACCTCCATGTGACAATAAGGAAGGGCACATCATTCTTGTTATTATTTATGCTTATGGATTTTCTATTCAAAGGATATGATTATGGTATTCTATGTTGGGATCACCGTACATTACTCTTATATCACTATGATAGATATTTGTCCCTTTGGGGACACACTTTAGACATTATTGTTAGAGATATGGTTATACAAAGTCATTAGTGAGTCTAGTTCCCCTAAATGAGAAACCAAGTATAGGATAAGATGTATTTCGGTCACATTAATCCAACTGTGACACGTGATAGATCGTTCAGGGATCGCATTTTAAGGATTATAATGGAAATTATTGTTTAAGGTGCTCAAGGTGTATCAAATGGGTTCCTTCTAAAAATTCAACTATCAGGGGCCCATAATTTCGCTTATTCAGTGTTAGAAATAACTTTTATAATAAAATCTGTAAATTTATAATGTTATCGTTGGGAAGAATCCTTTATTGCAAATCACATTCTTGGATTTGGTCCATACCATGACAGATTTTGGATCTATAATTACTACCCCTCTCAAATTTTATTTTTGTAGTTTTCCTATGATTTATACTTTTCTATCTTAGGAAAAATATTGTATGGTAAGGAATGGTATCCTTGAAAAACCTGAGCTGACTTAGTTAGTAATTTTTATCACATTACTGCTTTACATTGATTTCCTACAGAAAACTTATTTTATATGTAAAAACAGAGAAATTTTATAGAAAAAATGGCTGGTTGAATAATGTGTATATCTCACACCCTTCTGATAATTCTATTGCACTAGTGTACCTGAGACGTTTTCCATGTTCACATGACCAAGTTTTATTTTTTCATTTTGTACACTACATTGGAGTTTGGAGTATAGGATGGAGATGTTAAACATAATGGTCTTGCTCAACATCATTGAGATTTTATTATTTTATTTTACTACTTACTTTATTTAATTGTTATTTTACTATAAGATTCATCTAAACATTAAGGATTTTATGTTTTTAACATTTGGTACTATTATAAATTTATTAAATTTATCCTTTGTTTCTTGTCTTGTCATTTATTATTGCCTCTTCTACAATGTGTTGATTTCATTATTTTTATATCGGTATTCCACAATGATATTTTGGGTATAATATCCCCATTGTTCCAACATTATACGATTAATTCTAGATAGTATCTTCTTTCGTATGTGGAGGTGCAGTTGAGGCCACGTATTGACCGATATAGCAACTATTTCTATAGTCATTTGGTCAATGAAGTTACTATATAATAAATAGATGATATATTTACTACATGATTATTATTATAGAACCAATATAATGTTTAAATTACGAGAACCATCAAACAAATAACATTCCTCTAAAATAGAATATTCAACACCAAAATAATGATTTCAATAAATAATTGTTAATAAATATGTGTTTAGAAATTATAAAGGAATGATATATAGTAATATAATTTTTAATATGTTTATGTTATAGTTTTATAATATGTGAAAATTAATGAAATTTTGGTTCAAAGAAAAAATAATGAATGTCATGGATTATGGTAAGGGTTTCCTCGTCTCAATTTACCTTCATTGTTTTATTTTCTATATTCACCACCGTTATTCCATTTTGTGGATTGTATAATTACTAGAAATATAATTCATGAATAATTATTGATAATTATATAAATTCAAAAATACATCTACTTTTATTTATTTGAAGAGGTTTTTATTGAAATATTACTAGAGCTTTAAGGGTTCAGGTTTCAATCTCACATTTAATTGGGAAGTTTTAATCTTGAAACTATTTTGATGAAATTATATGTTTATTATCTCTAAAAATACTTCATTTTTATTCTTATATTGTTATTTATTAGTTCATGAAGTATTATATCCATTTTACCCATATTATTTACTAAGAAACATCAAAATAATGTTTTTATGGGTAGATTCCATGATTTTTCATTTTTGGGTCAAGATTATTTTTCATGCATATCTATATTATTCAGTCTCACATTTAATTGGGTATGGTGAGTGTATTATTATGAGATAGAATGACTATTAATCTAAAATTATGTTATATTTATACATGGGATTCTTGGGTTTTGTTAGCTACCAATATGGGCCCGAAAAGCTAAATAATATCCTCACTAACTCATGTCTTTAAAAGAAATTGTCGAATGCTTTGGTAAGGGGATTCCACCTCCATGGTAATATCCCTTTAATAGAGGTGTCAAAAGGGATTAAATAATAAATTTCACCCCATGGAGAACCTCATGTATATAGGACCAAAAAAATTCAATTGTGCATATTAATACATGTAATTGATTCTGAATCCTTATATGAGGGAGATGGTGAAAGAGAAAAACTACTTAATAAATATTTTCCAAGTTATGCCTAGGAGGGATCATGTTGATCATATATGTTGTTGATGAGTAGTGTTCATTTCTCCACATGAATCATTTGAGGAGGCATCCATATAAATCCCTTCCCTAGTCTCTTAATCCAAATCACTCAGGAGGAGTTCCCCTTAGGTGTAGTTAGAAATATATTGAAACAAAAATGCACATGTACCGATAAAAATAGGGAACACAGTCAATATGTCATTTAAATAAATGAATATAAGGATAATATTAATTCTATATTGGTCAATCCATTTAGAATGTCCTGACAATACTAGGAAGAACATACCGACATAATCATGTCATAATCATGGAGTAAGACCATAATGATTCTTCTAGTTGTGAAACACGATGTGATATTCAAACATAAACTAGATTATAGGAATAAACTCATATTCTCATTCCCATTAAAGAGAAAACTCATATCACTATTAAAATCCTATAATTTAACTAGTATTTCGTAACAATAATTTACATGAAGGGTTATATATCTTCTTACATATTTCAACACTACCATCATATCTTAGAAATACAGTAAGATTACAGTTAGGGTATTATAATAACCACTAAGGGTAAATCGTAAATTCATACTCCACCTATATTATATTATCTCATTGACCTGTCCCATTAGATACCCAATAGTGTGACTGCATTCCAGCTCCCATTCTAGAGTATTGTTGGAATATCCCATTAAAGAAGAAAGAGTAAGAATTGCCCCATCATTCCATTAAAAATAGAGTTCACTAATATATCATGGTATTCATTCTGGGGAAGGATTTTATCCATTAAAACACTTTAGTACCTCGAAAATATATTCATATAGTCACCCAATAGAAATGTTATATTCCCACTCTAACCAAATAAGATCAGAAACATGTTCTTATAATGACATTGGGTCAGGCCTATATTATCTCCCACATAAATGCTCATCTATATATTCTAGTGTAATTCATTATATAATAGAGTCATTTCCACAACCTCATCCAGGAAGTCTGTTGACATATTCCAAATGTAGATGAAGACTATAAATAATGTTGTATCACTACTACTTCCATTTCATACGATAAATGATGTAATATTTGTTAAATAATCCAAAATAGTCAATGAAATACTCTACTGGAAGGTTGGACGTTACCTAGGATGGTTCCAATGAACAAATCCTATTTTCCACATTGGGAAATGCTTTCCAGAATAGTGGTTATAATTCTAGTCACTCAGCTATAGAGATATATTAGGTCTCAAAAAGTGTGTCACATAACATAGAACATGGACTGTATTCCAACCTTAATCAATAATGTTGTATTTTAGTCCTTTTAATTAATTTTTATACTACAAAAGTACCCACCCAATAATCTTTATTAGTATGAGAAGGATTCTATTTCCACATAAGTCATCCCCATGATAATACGGTTAATGGATTAGGAGTTCATACCTAGAGTGTCCTTTATTGAGGTCCTCCATATAGAAATAGGATGATTAATTATGTGGTCCAAAGTGATTTTTTGATCTTTGAAAATCCACTTAGAAACTATAATATCAGTCAGAAATGAGACCCTCTCCTTACCATTACATCACACACAGATGATTAAAAGGGTCCTCCCAATAAGAAATACACTTTTCATTATAGAGGTTAACCATAGATAATATGTTAGAGAGATAATAATTACCAATTCACATTTATAGAGTGGTTAATTGATATCTATAATGGGAAATTTGAATATAATCATGGAGGTCATTCCCATGATTCAATTTATAGTGTTCCTCCCCATAATGACATCATATCTCGACATGAAATTCCACTTCGTGTCAACATCACTGTGAAATTAAATTTATATTGAGAGACACTTAAAGTGAAAGGAAAACCACACAAACTGCATTATCATCGACTATTTAAATATCATCCCAGTAAATATATTTTCTGAATTGGTTATCTCTACATATCCTGTAATATTATCCTCTTATACACCCAAAGGGTTTTCAGATGACATAATTTTGGTAGGGAAATTATTTTTATAAACATATCTAGTCAATAAATCCTCATATAAAGTTATGTAGAATAACATGGTCACATGGAATAGGATAGGTGAGGAAAATATAATAGTGATGTTCTAGAAGATAGCAATTTCCCTCAAGGAATTTATAGTTAAATTGAAAGAGGAGATACACAATCTCTACATGACACTATCAATTATTCTACTACATCTCAATATGAAGTACTTGTCTTATTTGGATTGCTCAATGCATTCCATGATTGCAATTGGGTTCTACTGCTAAATTGACATAGCAGTGTTTTTTGAATGCATGACATATGAAGTCGTAATGATAATGTGGTGGACTCTAATTGGACCTTCTCAGTTTTTTGAAAGATAAATTCTATTTTATTGTTGATTCCCCATAAAAGATATTCATTAATGGTTGGGGTGAAATGTATCCCTACAATCTACACCACATTATAGTCAGTCTAGTTTGTAAGGGAGAATAATATATTATAGAATAATCTCTAGATAGGTATAAGGATTAAGGTCCGTATATGATAGTCGGTCAAGAAAATGAAATCATTCCATTCCTAAATATCTATAGTGACATATAATACATGAATGATCTATTATATGACTACTTCATGATGAAGACCTGAAATTTTAGTTGGAATTTAGTTTCAGGTAATAAAATCATGTAACTGTAGAACAACCCCATGAAAAAATACTAAATAATGCAACATATATACAATAAAGGGGTTTTAATATTTATTTCATGATGGATGGGACTAATATAGTACCTAAACATATCGATTCTCAATGAGAAACTACTAGAGATAAATATTAAAAATCACAATGATGAGTTGTGCACATTACTATGTCCTTTGAAATACCATGGTTTGTTTATAGAGTTTAAATTTCAATATAGAATATAGAATATTCTATATGAATGACCTAGGATAATAATTACATGATTTTTTTAGAAAAAAGTATGACTCCATCAACAGAAGAGACTAAAAATGTCACACATAAACCTACATCAAAACAAGTGTAGCTAGTTAATCCCCAATAATATCACATTGTATCTCCATGTTAATGATAGAAGAAGATGTTTCCTCGAAAATAAGAAAAGATAGATCATATGTGTCTATCATTTTAATATCCAAAAATGAATAATATTACTTTTGAATGGAAAATTTCCAAGTATACATTATTGTGTCCATAGAAAATAACCATCTTTAACTGAAAGAGGTTTAGAAGCCCAATGAATTTGGGTTAAACAACCACCCTAATTATTTCTACTTCTATCAAATTTTATGTAAATGTACACAAAAATTATTTTTTTATTAAGTATATACTCTAGAAGATTGATAAATATAGATAGATCAAGTGGGGAAAACCCCTAACATAGGTGACTTATATTTCTACCACTTCATCAGAAGAAGAGGTGAATGGTAGGAAAAAATGAGCATGATTCAAAAAAAATTAAAAACTGAAAGACCACGAAGTTATTCAACCACATACACACCCTGATTAGAGAATAAATAAATGAATAAATTTTCAACCCATCTCCACGTTAATATCAGTGAAAAAAATTCACCGTCTTAGACTTCTAAAGGACAGTATAGTTATCAGTAGATAAATAATGTGTAGAAAGATAAGTACATATTGATACCTATACTGATCTAGTATACTTTTTACTTGTCACTTATATTAATGGCGGTGGGGTGCAGTGTGAATCATCCCACATAATTAGACAACATAAACTACCTCATTAAGAAGAATCATCATTAGATGAGGAACCATAATATAGTCATTTAATATCAACCTATTAATAGAATCTTTCCCCTGTGAATCTGATAACATTGATGATTATTTACTCTCCACCCATAATAAGGGATTATGATATATGGGACAAGGATTTTTTGGGAGGTTTGGTTAATATGGACCCCAATATCCAGACACTATTTCTTCTAAGGCTATATATTCCATAGTGACATTAATAAAATAACTCCAATGGTCTCAACAATAGTATCAAACATACCCCAAATCAAACTAGGTTACTCAAACCCCATCATTTTAGATGAAAAAAATTTAGATGTTTATATATGAAACCATCATTTCAAAATGGTAAAGAGAACTCAACCCATCCCTTACACAATGAGAATAACACCTACTATTGTTTATGAAATGGGATCTTCAACACGAGTTGCATGAAAATTAAATATTCATACAATAGAAAAACATATAGATAATAATTATAGGCCCTTTTTAATGAATGAAAACATCATAGAGTAGTTAGCCATTTCTATAGCCAATATCTATATTTTTAAACTATTCTCATCTTTGTGAACTCTAAGAATAACAAATTTGGAACCTCTTGATCCCTCAAGAGTTAGAGGTGGATGTTAGTAATGTTGAGGCATATCACATAGTGACTATTACCATAAAATACCATAAGATAGTTTACTTTTTAGTGTAATATAATTAACTTTGTAACATCCTAGTTCTGGGTGCTGCAAAAAGGTTCCCTGTACCTAGTTGGTCATGTGACCTCAAGTGAATTTCCTTGAATTCCAGAGGATACTAACTAGAAGTGAGGGATTTTGGAGTGATAGTGGGAAAACTATTCCCTCATTGGTAGAGTAACTCAATAGAAAGAAATAGTAAACAATAGTAGAAATAGTAATACCATACATCAGAAGTAAACCATGGATGACTGACATTATAAACTACTATAGCATATATAAATAAATTATGCATGTCACATGTATCTAATAAAGTATCCAAAAAAGTCCCAATGTTGAAATACATCACTGAAACAAATGTACATAAAATAGTAAACACCAATAGCATAGCAAGCCTCTGCTTGGTCCCATTCTCTCCAGATCCAACTGCAATAAAGTTCCTGATGAGGAAGGGAGATATCCCTTATTTATACCTACAACAATATAATAATTTTTGGTCCAAAATGATGACCCAAATTGGGTGTGAGACGAATACTAGTAGGAAACCACCAAAATATATGTTCCTAACTGTCGCTGAATATATATATAGCTAGTAATATGCAGAAATGAAGCAATAAACATGGATGTAATCAAAATTAAATAATACTATAGTATTCAATTACATTACATTACATTTATAAATTATTCAAACTGTTGAAAAATGTAACCATGGGATCTACAATAATCTATTTATACCCCTATATAAGAATAAAAAACAGATATCTCAAAATACCATCTAAACAATCAAGTACGAAGGAGTCCATGCATGTTCTTTGGCTTGAAAAACACTTCACAATCATTCAATCATTCAAGAAGAAACCATATGGGAATGTTATCATAGTATAACCCCTCTGGATTAACATATCATCAAACCAATAAGAAAATAATGACCCTTTTGAAATATCACACAGTCTAACCCCATTGTTCACACATGGCACTAATAATTTACAAATGACCCCCCTGGAAGCTCTCACAGTCAATACCCCTTTGGTCTACATAGAAACAATGAAATATAATTACCCATGGTACCACTCATAGTTAATTACCTATGATCCAAAATTCATTTAAAAATGAACCTCTAGGTCACTCTCATAGTCTAACCCTTCTTGTCAATGACCCCAGAGAAGCTCTCATACTTAAAACCTGTGGTCAACAAAAAAAAATTAATAATTAAAAGTCCCTTACTCAAGAATCTCTCACAGTCAATTCCCCTTGGTGATACTTTCCAAATGTGAAACAAATTCATCACATATAAACAATAACTCTATCCTAACAACATTGGTCTTGGAAAACAATGAAGGATAACATGATTCCTAGTCCTAATGGCCATAATCAATCAAACACAGAAAACACGTCCATAATCAAGGTTTAACTCCTTATGCATAATCACTAACCATTCCTGAATAAAACAAACCATATAAGTAATTAAAAAAGGTTAATTTTCAAAACATGCAATTCACTAAGGGTATTTATAACTTTTAACATATATAATCCAATTAAAACCTTATAATGACACAAACCACCTACCTTGATGTTGTACGAGGAATAGTCTTGAACATCAACCCTTAAATTCGCATTGAATGACATAGATCTAAAAAAGGGTAAAAAAGATTGTCCCTTAATTAATCACGAAAGAAAAGAAATCAAGAAGGGAGGCTCTAGAGGAAGAGAGAACTCACCGAGGGGAATCCAATGCATCTAGAGGAATCTCAATCGAAGACTGGATAGTGAAATAAGAGGATCTTAAAGATATCCATTCATACTTCTCTCTCCTGTATGAAACACATGGAGAAGAATGTGTTTCGGGATATGAGACACAATACTGTCATGATATAAAAAATTAAATGTAAATTACACTGCATGTTCATTTAATGTACATGTTGTGTACTTGCCTCAACCGGCCCCTACTATTAACTTTCTGGTAGGACACCCACACGGCCATGTACTCAGCGGTTACACAGCTAGTAAACTATTATGTGTGGAAATACGGTACACGGTGTGTACTCCAGAGTAGATGGTGTGTACTTAATAAATTTCACCTTTATTCTATTTCCTTAAAAGCCCATAGTAATGATCCATACCTGAATGAATATATGAGTTCTTACAAACCTCCCCCATAAAGAAAATTGTCCCTGAATTTTCATTCCAATGGTGTTGATGAAGAAGCTCCAAACAACTATGGACACTTTGATCGTACGTTGTCCTCCCTCCCCTGAGTCTCGTCCTGTACTGGCCCGTGATTTCATATCAACCTTACCATAGGAAGAGACTATACATAGAGAACCATTGTGTTGTGATCCAAAATCCTAATAGGGTTCTCCTCAAAGGATGTATTCACCTCCAACTCATCCTCATCAGGTTGAAAAATGTGATACAGCTCTGAAAAATAACGTCGTAGCTGAGAAATGTGGAAAACATGAGGCCTATCCTGGTACCTTTGAGGTAACTGCAACTAATAGGCAACCAAAACAACTATCTAAAAAACATGAAATGACCCTATGTATCTCAATTAATGCTTTCCATGTTTCCAAATCCTCCAGTATCTGAACCTCGGTGTGACACATAAGAAAACCCGATCTCCGGCCTCGCACTCTAGAGGTCGTCTCCATCGATCAACATAATAATTCTTCTGAGACAGTACTGTATACACCCTCTTATGAATCAACTCCACCTGCTCAGTGGACTTCTGGAAAAGACGAGGTCCCATCATATCTTCCTTTCTTGCCTCCAGCCAACATAGGGGTGATCAGCATGGCCTACCGTACAAATCCTCATAAGGTGCCATCTAGATCATCGCCTGAAAACTATTATTGTAGGAAAAACTCAACTAGGTGTATGTGTCTATCCCAAGAATGACATAAATCTAAGATTCATGATCTAATAATGTCATCCAAAACAGAAATTGTCCACTTGGACATGCCATTTTTTCTAGAGATGGTAAGATGTTCTCAGAAGTACCTATGTACACAAATCCCTTTGTAGTCCCTTCCAGTGATGACAAGTAAACCAAGAATCAGTATCTAAAACAATAGATTGTGGAACTCCATTCAAACATATAATCTCATAGATTTACAGCCTTCCAAGATCATCAACACTAATGGTTTCCTTGATCGGAATGAAATGTGAAACCTTCATGACTTTGTCAAAATCAACCCACATTACGTCATTTCCTCTAGGAGATCTCAATAAACCTGTCAGGAAATATATTGCGACATAATTCAAATTCCACTCAAGAATGGGTAACTGTTGTAAGGTCCATCTTGGTCATTGATACTTCACCTTCACCTACTAGTAGGTGGAACTTCTCATGAAAAAACCACCTACATCCCTCTTCATATCTGGCCTCAAATACTAACGGTGTAGATCTTGATACGTATTGTCGACACCAGGATGAACTGCACAAATTGAGAATGAAAAACTTGCATCAAATCCTTATGTATGTCTGCTAAAACACATACGCACCGATGAAAATGTAAAACCTCGTCATCGCCTATGGTCCACCCAAGAGTAGGGTCCTCTCCTAAATCACTCTTGTAGGATGAGGACATTGGAAACAGATAGATGAATCATTCTCCCTAGATTCCGTAGAGCCGTGGAACAATATATAGAAGAAAGAAATGTCTGCCCCTATCTACCATGAACCTCCAAATACATATTTGAGAATAAATCCATAAGATTCCACTCACTTCTGGCCTCTGGGACTACATTTATCTAAGTCTTATTTCTCAATGTATCGGCCAGTTCATTGCCTTTCCCAGGCATATAGGCAAGCTCAAACTCAAAATTCTGATGTTACTCAACCCACCATTGTTGTCTTAAATTATGATCACATTGAGTAAAGATATAATTATGGATTTTGAGGTCTGTTAATACCACAAAATGATGTTTTAAATGATAATGTCTCCAGCAGAGAAACTCATGTACAATTGTGGATTACTCAAAATTGTGCTTCGGGTAGTTCCTCTAATATGAACTCAGTATCTGAGACCTGTATACAACATCACCTTCCCCATTCATATTCATTTCTCCTATCCTAATACCTGATTCATTGTATTAAATGGTTTAGCTCTTTCTAAGATTCGGAATAATCAGTATCAGTGATGATTTCAACCCTTATTTTAACACCTAGAAGGTAGAATCGTAGGATTATGTCCACAAGTACTTTTCACACTTCTTATAGAGGCCCACTAATGGAACTTGTTATGCATGAAAACTATTGTATAATGTTCATTTAGTAACCAAGAATCCCTATAAAACTCCATTAATCAATGAAGTTCTTCAGTTACTCCCAGGAAACTACTGCTCTTACATTCTCTGGGGCTACTAATACTCCTGTCACTGAGATAACATGACCCAAGAAGTGAATCTGATCCATCCAAAAGTGGCATTTTTAGAGTTTAGAAAATAACTGATGTTAATCCATTGTACTAAATACAATATCAATATGGATTGTAGGGTTGTGTTGAGTGTGATTGTACACCAAGATATAGTCCAAAAAGACTACCACAATAGAATCAACATAAGGATGGAATACTAGGTTCATCAGTGCCATGAAAACTGGTAGCATGTTCATGAGAACGATATACAATACCAAATACTTGTATATACCATATATACGCTGAATGGCTATAAGAGGAATATCTGATGGTCTAATATGGATCTGATGATAACTGGATCTCAATTAAATCTTAGAGAACAACTGGGATCCTCAAAGATGATCAAAGAGATCATAAATCCTCGGTAGAGGATATCATTTCTTAGCCATCAACTAGTTCAACTTTCAAAAATCGAAAAAACCATGAGGTTACAATCCACCAGCTTCACAAATAGGACCTGAAAACCCAAATAATAATTTCTGGGTTAGATGAAACCCTTTTCCTAAAACTTTTTTAAATGATTCATGAGTTCATGTAAATCTGGTGTAGCCATCATATATGGGGAATGGAAACTAATGGAACTCTTAGAACATGATCGGTAGAGAAATATACATCTCCCTCTAGAGGAAAACCTAAAAAGTCATCTAGAAAGTCATATCAAAAATGATTCACCACATGAGAAAATTCCATGTGTGAAGTCCCCTAGTCGTCAAGATATAAACTAGAAATATGAGATGTAATTCCTCCCAACCTAGGATGCTCGAGTACCACTATGCTCCTATGGACATCCCACTCACCCTTGTGTTGAAATGACCCATCCTCTGGTGATGTAAAACTCGCCCTACGATTATAGTAGTCAACAAGGCCTGATAGAGAACAACCAGTCTATTCTGAGAATGATATCGAATCTTGTCATCTCTAAGACATAGAGGTCCCCTAATAAGTGACACCCACCAACCTCTATAGGTAACTCCTTACCTTGATGTACACTAGCCATCCAAATCCCTAAGAGAGTGTCTAGAATCAGAACATCCTCAGGGGTAAAGATTATGATCCCAAGGCTCACTACAATAGAAATATATATGAAACAATGGGAATCTACGGTATCAAAAAGAGAAGATACTAAAACTAGAAAAACTCGAATCGTACATCAAACCGTAGATGGTTCTGGATCTTTACCTAGCTTTGACAACTCCAGTGAAAATATCTATCCTACACCATAACATTACTACCCTTCATGACGTCCCTATGTTGATTCCCCCTTCTATCACGGAGAAACTATATCCTTACTAAAACAGGCACAACCACCACCTCATCCTGAACGGTTGGGAAAACTCCAATTACCCGACTGGTGATAAACTGGAAACCCTGCTTCTGAATGTGGAGTCATAACAGAACATATATCACTAGATGCTAGTGAAAAAAATAGGTAAAATCTCTAAATAAGAGCCATATTGCTACAAGATCGGCACTCCACTAGGTTCTTGAGGTAATGTGGTCTCATATGCCCGCTCTTCCGGCACTGGTATCACAAAACCTAGATACCTAAATAAACATCCCATGAAAGATCCATTTGCTGCTTCCAACTATCTGATGATGGAGTACCAGCATAGGATAATGAACCGCCATGGCTCATAGCTCCCAACTCCCTTATATTACACATAGTAATTAGCACATGTTTCACTATAGCTTTCACTGAAGTCATCCTAAAGATATTCACCTACAATCAGATGTCATTCTTGAGACCATCCCCAAATCACCTATCCAAAGATAAGTTTTCACCTCCCAGAATTGGTGTGAAGCGCTGATGCTCTATATAATTAGATGAGTAATTCATCACTAAAATAACTCCATTATCCAAATGCATGAACTATCAGGATCGATTGGCCCTTAATGTCTTGGAGTACAAGTATTCATAGAAGGCCCTCCAAAACTCCTCTCATGCCATATCTCGATGACATACCACCTTTGAGATAACATCCCGCAATATCATGGTGGAATCACGTAACATGTATGTGGAGATCATTACCCTCATCATCTGAGGTGTCTCCAGATGCTCAAATATATCAGGCATGGCCTCCAACCACAACTCTAGAGCCTATGGTTCCCCATCCCCAGAAAAGCATGAGGATGCTACTGCTGGAACACCCACATCAGCTCTTCCATTGACCGGGTAGGATGCAGTGCTCCTTGAAATGTCGGTAACAACCTCAAAGAGCCTTCATAGAACTATGAATTAACACTTGCGTCTGATATAAGAGCTCGTACCAATATGGGAACATCGAGAGGATCTACTGGTAGTCCCTGATCTACATGATCCGGTGTCTGGTCAACGCCCTGCACCTGGCATACAATCGAATGACGTCTTGGCAACATGAATCTGCATGGTTAAGTGCACACCTCATTTAAAGATTATCAAAGACTGAAACTAGGAATTGAATGAAATTAATAGGATAAGAAACATTATAGTTATACAAAACTGGGTTACACGATGTGTATAACACCTACACGGTGTGTTTCCATAAGATTTTAGCATGGCATGTACCTCTACAAAACCTGGCGGGGTATCACCCATACACAGGACATTTTCATCCTTAGACACGGTGTGTACTAGAATTTTCCCTCCGTCCCAAGTCCGTCTACATGGATCGAGGCATACAGTTCTCTCCTGGGTAACAATACATGGAATGTTCACTCTAGACATGGCTTGTACAACTTATGTTAAAACCACCCGTGTCATTAGTCACATGATCGAAGACACAATCGACTCTACACGATGTGAATGAATGGGACACTGTGTTCACAATATCTGTTTCATCCACTAGTGTCTTTTGTCACACGGACGGACACATGGTCCTTACGACATAACGTGTACTCGCAGTACATAACTTGTTCAACCAATGTTTCCCAACACGTGTCTCTGCTCACACAGTAAATAACATTGTTAAAGAATAAACTGTGTGTATATAGAGCACAAAACTTGTATATAAGAAATGTTTTTTCTTCCAGAACAAAAGAACCCATGGCCTGTGTTTATATCCTCAAATGTCGTGTTGTATATGTTTCCGGATAGTAAGCCTCTAAAAATATTCTAGAACCCCTAAAAATATAGAATTTTGTCCAAGGAATGAACAATTCTGACACGTGTGAGACCATACTCCCACAAATCAATTTTCGGAATCCTTATTCATATCATAACATGAGAAAATTCAATTAATGGTCAAACACGATCCACCATATTCCAATCCAAGAGGCCCTATAACACCTCAAGAACCAAAGTCTGGCATCCATCCAAATGAAACATTATAATTTCAGTACCCTATCAAAGATTTTAAGTATTATATTTTGGTATCTTTCATAATAACATGCATATCTAGCACAACATTTATCACAACAACATGAAATAGGTAATGCACCATAAATGGCATGACAAGAATGCATGAAATGTGATCTCTAAAAAGTTCATATATGATGCATGTGACAATATACCCTCATCACATTTGGTCTCAATAGAAATATAACCACAATGATATAAATAATAAAAGAAAAAAAATAAGGGCACCACCCAATGGTGAAATCGAATCAACTGTAATAATTACAAAATGAAAAAATTTCAATAATCGAGGTAACATGGATTTTCCCAGAACATGGGATAGAAACTCCCCAGAACAACTTATTACCAACTACCTGTTCCTTCACACCACTATATATAGGCTCAAAATAGTATGACAAAGAAGAAAAGAAACTCCATTGATAACAATTTATAATTTCCATGTTCCAAGTGTTGTCCAAAGGTTCCCCGTACCCAGTTTGTCACCTGGCCTCATGCACATTTCCCTGAATTCCAAAGGATGCCAACTAGATGAATGGGAATTTGGTGTGATACTGGGGAAAATATGCCCTCATTGGCAGAGTAACATAGTGTAAATAAATAGTAAACTGCAGTGGAAATAGTAATACCATACAACAGAAGTAAACAACAGAAGACTAATAATATAACAAACTGCAGCATATACAAATAAATTATGCATGTCACATGTATCTAGGAAAGCATGAAAACAAGTCACAATGATATAAAAGCAATACTGAACCCAAAGTACATAAAACAGTAAACTCCAACAGCATCACAAGCCTCAGCTTGGTCCCATGCTCTCCATCTCCAACAGAAATCATGTACCAGATGAAGAAGGAAACTTTCCCTTATCAATACCTAAAACCATATAATCTCTTTGGGTCCAAAAGCATGACCCAAACTGGTTGTGAGACGAATCCTTGTTGGAATCCACCAAAAGATCTATGAAAAACAGTCATTGAATATATGTAGAAGATAATATGCTTAAATGAAGCAATAAACTAGGATGTACTCAAAAGTAAACAATCATATAGTTTTGAATTGGATTACTTAAAATTAATAATTTATTTCTTACCATTAAATAATGTATCCTCGGGATCTATCCTAAGATATTTATCCCCCTATATAACAATAACAAATAGACATCTCAAAAGATCATCTAAACAATCATGTAAGACAGAGTTCAAGATTGTGATTTGGCATGGAAAACTCATCACAATCATTCAATAATTCAAGAAGCAACCCTCTGGGAATATTATCATAGTATAACCCCTCTAGTTAAACATATTATAAAATCAGTAAAAAAATAATGACCTTCTAGATGACTCACATAGTTTAACCCCTTTAGTCCCACATGGAACTAATCATTTACAAATGACCACCTTGGTAGCTCTCGTGGTCAATACTCCCTAGGTTTGAATAGAAAAAATGAAATATAATTTCCCATGGTAGCTCTCACAGTCAATTTTCTACGGTCCAAAATAAATATAACAACCACCCATTGGGTAGCTCTCACTGTCTAATCCCTCTATTCAATGACCCCATGGTAGCTTTCATAGTCAATACCTCTGATAAAAAATAACAACAATTAATAATTAAAACACACTAAATCTGGAAACTCTCACAGTCAATTCCCCTTGGACATAGATTAATAATGTGAAACACATACGTCTCATATAAACAAAAAATATATCCTGAAAACACTAGGAATGGAATAAAATCATCCAAACATGTATCTGAGTCCCAACAGCCATAATATATCAAACATGGGAAGCTCATCCATAATCACGGTATAACTCCTTTTGCATAATCGCTAACCCTATCTCTATCAAACAAATCATAGAAGGCATTAAATAGGGTTAAATTTCAAAAAATTAAATACCATAACCTAGGATATTCGACACTTTTAGCCCATATAATCCAAATACGACTAAATAATAGAAAAAACCGCCTACCTCAATGTTGAAAGTTGATCATTATAGAATTTTGTCCCTTGAATGTGCCTAGAACGACGTAGATCTATGAAATGTGTAAAACAATTCAACGCTTAATAAATCATCTAAGATGAGATATTAGGATGAGAGGATCTAGAGGAAGAGTGAACTAACTGGTGGGAACCCAATGCACCAGACGACATCTCAATCGGAGGTCAGACGGTGTAATGGGAGAAGCTCGAAGATATTTGGTCGTACATCACTCTCCTGTATGAAACACGGAGAGAAGAAAGTGTTTTTAGACATCAAATGTGATCCCGTAATGATATAACAAATAAAAATAAAACAAAATTGTGTGTTCATTTAATTTACTTGTTGTGTTGTTGGCTCATCTACCACCAGCTTTAGGTGGTCCGCCAGGTCACACGCATGACTATATACTTATATGTTACACGACCAGTACATAGTTTTGCATAGAAACCAGGTACATGGGATGTACACAATAGTAAAAAACAAGTACATAGAAAATTTTCCCATTCATTATTTTCTCTAAAAAATCATAATTAAAGATCCATACCTGAATAAAGATCCAGGTTCTTAAAAATTTTTCATTTCAATGAATATTATAACCTTGTATATATATCTGACATGCTAGGTGATATCAATGTTCACCGGGATAAGGTTGACAATGATTCCAGGATCAACCTCATAATACATAATCTACAATGAAGTGAACATTAGTCCCTCCTAACTAAAAAATTGTGTATATGAGTTTAGCTCAAAGAAACTAATCAAGAGGATAAAACATGGATCCTAGGTTGGTGATATAATATTAGACTTTTAATTTTTTGTGGTATAATAGAACATATCCTTTAATATCCTACTCGGAAGGCCATGTATCCAATAGCAAGAAATATTACCACATGTACATCAATAGTACCTCAATTTTCCAATTAAAGGACATCTTTGTGAGTTAATTTCCCATTTCAGCCATATAATTAACAATATATATATGTGTATTTAAATAAGGTTTGAGAAAAAATCTATGTAAGGAAATTAAATGAAGATAAATTTCCCTAATGGCATTATGGTTCTCCTTGTTAGTCCATGGAGCTAGATCATCAAATACTATAGGTTTCCCATCAACCACATTAGGGAAGAAACTATTGATATTGTAATTCATCGGGTCATGAGAGTCCTATATTAAAATACCATGAATGATTCAAAAACATTATTTTTGGCAATCTTTTAGTTGATTTTCCTTGAGAAGTAGTCTCTATTGAGGAAAATTGTTTATTATTTTCATTCCATGCATTAAAATGTTACACCTATAGAATATTTACCACATAGAAGGTCTAACTACTCTCTAATATCAGCTATATCAATAGAGGTTTTTCATATATGTGTATATAAACCCTAAGATGAGAAGGAAGGCTTGATACTTGAGACCATTTTCTATATAGTCGATATATTGGTGGCATAAACTAATCCCACCCATGTTGTGGAGAAATGTGATATTGAAAAAATATAATAATTTCCCTGATAAAATGGACTGTCAATAGCTTTATGATCTAAAGAATCTGATGTATCATTACTTTCATGATTTAGGGATACATATTCATTACAGAAAGAAGTAAATAAAAACCCCACATTATCTCCCAAAAATATATATTTTTTAATATTATATACTCATGATGATAATGAAGATGGGGGGACCATATCCCAGACACCTCAATAATGATCCTTCTTTAGCATCACCCTTAAGGTCTAATTATGTCACTCTATCACCGAATTAAGATAAAAATACCCCCATATTTTCTTTTAGAATTGAAAATTACCCTATGTCTAAAAATTATAATTATATAAAAATATAGGAAGGAGTAGAATAATAACATATATATTCCTCTCCATCAATTTATGAAGGATGTTTTAATACCAATGATGAGATCAAACAAGTGAATATGGGTATTGAGGAAGTTCCAAGACACATATTAAGTAGGGCTGCCATGTCTCCTGATGAACAAGACTTTCACATATTTTCATTCAAGAAATATTAGTATATATTTTATGATAACATCACTGAGATTCATTGAATTTATAAAATCAAGAATATGAATCATTTTTTTTTCAAATGGCCAATGCAGCAACAAACATGCATCTATGAGGATGAAACATACCCATACTGCCAAGGTAGAATATTAATATTAAAATATCACCAATGCTAAATTAATCCTAAAAGTTCAATACCCAAAATGTCTCACAATTATTTTCTAAATCCAGTAGAAGAATTGAAAAAAAAATTATTCTCTAGAAATATTAAATATTTCAACTAGAAATGAAAGAATGATTATTTCTCAGTTTCAATAATAGTTCTTCTGATTGATATAGAAAATGGTTTCTAGTTCCTCTCCATTATGGATATTTATTCAGGCTATAACTAGATTCACATAGATCCTAGATATATATAATACATTTCCTTTAGTGAACCGCAGTTGATTATTTCTATCAGGTAATACCCATGGGATTAAAAAATCCCAAAAATAATATCTATATACTATATATTGTTTCCTAAATACTCGATTGTGGAAAATAATAGAGTTCCATATTAATGATAAAGAGGTTCATTTCTAATATTTCTTTGATCAACATTCCATACTTGATATATACTTTAATAATATATAGTAAAATAGTTTTAAAATGATATTTATGTGTAATGCCCTGACCCTAGTTACCCAGAGGCGGTGCATTATTCCATAACATTAGCGTGATCACAAGAGATCAAGTCTCGAAAAACCGATTAGGTTAGTAGACTTGGAAGTCCTAGATACATACATGAATTTTACATTACATTACGAAACTGTAAAAAACAACATTGTGTCCCCTTTGAACACACTCTATCCCGTATCCTATTCCTACGGGTTAATCGTAATATTCTTCTTTGCATCCTATGAAATATAAAACTTAATAATGGGTGAGCTCATACTCTCAATAAGGATACAAATGTAACATAAACTATCATAAATAAGCATAAACATTTAGGGAAATTTGTAAGACTAAAACAAAAGTTTTTTAAACTTAAACTTCATGATAATATTTAAAATATAAATCCTATAATTTCATTTACTTATTCACATGGTTATTCTACTAGTCAAATAATCACATGTAATATCTATAGTTAATTTTATAATGATGGAATACGAAATGGATGACAATATAAACACATAGTCAATTCCTCGTGCCAAGACTACGAATAATAATTTCTTCAAGGCCATGTTCTAGGACACTATTTTGTCTCAGAAGACCATTTTATGCATCTAGGGGCTATAGTGGGGCCTACCCCTCATTTACTACATCCAATGCATTAGTCATATGAAAATAATGAAACATAACATAAACATTCATATTAAAACTTGAAAATTAAATTTTAATACTTTAACAATAAACCATGAATTGTATAAAAAATATAACATCCATAGTCAAAAATATTACAAAACCTTCAATAAAATATGAATGATTGTATCATAATAAATCAACAGGAAACAAGGGTAAAATCCAACAAGGTATGTTGACATAGATGAAATCCAAAATATTTGAGTGAAATATCTCCTTCAATTTTGATATCATTTAAAAGTCATGAAATTATAAAAGAAAACATTTATTTTGAAAAGATTCTTATAAGCTTGTAAGGGAAGCATCGAAAGTTTAATGGTGGAAAATAGCCACACCCGCCGTATAAGTAAAAAAAACTCATTCATTAATTTCTTAAAAAGGTCAAAAATTACTTTTTTTGGAAAGTGACGGAATGATACATTTAAAAAAAAATTCTAATAAGTCAAACAAGTTTATAAATGACTTTTTCCAATAGTTCAGTAAATAATAAAAATGTTTTGAAAAACATTTTTAACAAACACGGATGTGCATGATAAAGAGGTCCTAGTAGTTTCTCAGGTATAAACAACCTCGGTTAATAAAGTGATTGTAAAATTAAAACTTTCATGTATTAAACTAAAAATTTGGGTATTGAATCAAAATTTTCAGTTTATATTGATTTTAATATTTATAACATAAATTATTTTAATCATTCATTAATAAGGTAATTACTGCTTCATCATTGTGTCATAAAAAAATTTAATTATTTAATGTCTAAAATTTTTAAATAAAATAAAATGATGTATGGAATCTATTTTGAATTCTAATGAATATTTATTGTTGAATTTATCTTATTTTTATCCTTATATTAAAAATGGTTTAGTTATTAACATTTTAATTTAACACTTTTAATGCTTCTTTAAATAAAATAATAAAAATGTCCTAATCTAATCCATGTAGATCAAATGGGATCATATTTTTATTCCTATGGTTGATTTTGGTCGAAAAAAACTTATCATATAGAATTAAGACATGTGTTATGGTGATTATAATATCATTTTTAACATTAATTACGGTATTTACTTTTAACCATGGTAAATAAAATTCAAAAGTTGCAATTCAACAAAAAAAATTCATTTTCATCCCATTGAACCACATTTTACTTACTGATGTCAACCATGTCTCTCGGATTTTTTAAATTCAATTCATTGAAGAGGTAAAATTACGTTTTATACAAAATTTGCAAATATGCCTAGAAGGTGGGTAAAAGGCATTAAATAGTTAAATAACATTTTACATATCTAATCTTATTATAAAATGACTCCAATGAATTACATTGAACTAATATAGGTATTATTTATCAATTTTGACTTTAAAATCAATTTAAAATAACTACCTAAATAAAAAAAATTAAACAATAATGAAATGTTTTTCACTATTCAAAAAAATTTGAATGTTCTCAGAAAAATACAAAAAAAATTACTCTAAGATAATTTTGATATTATGAATCCAAAAATGAAGTCCATTTTGAAAAATAAAATTTATAAAATTTCAAATAATGGGTATTACTATTCATAAATGCTTTTTAAAAGGATAGTTTGATTGGTCATGGTGTTCTTGAACCTGAAGTTGCGTACATCGTAAGCTATTTCATTATTCAAAGACAAACGTAATGTGGAAGATTAGGGTGTTACATTCTCCCCTCCTTAATATAATTTAATCCTCAAAATTTATATAATATTACTACATAAAAAATATTCGGGTGGTTCTTCATCATATGTTCCTCAAGATCCCACATTGCCTTTTCCATTTTATGGTTTCTCTAAAGATATTTTACAAAAGGAGTCATCTAGTTTCTCCACACTTAATCTCTTGTAACAAGAATATTGATAGGCTCTTCACAAAAAGACAGATCAGGTTCCAATTCTTATTCTTCATAGGATAGTACATGTGTTGCGTCAGACATGTATTTTCTCAACAGTGATATGTGGAACACGTCATGAACTTTGGACAGACATGGCAGCATTTCTATATAGTAAGATACAACTCCAATTCATTCTTTAATTTTGAAAGGTTCGGTGTACCTAGGACTTAATTATCTCTTCTTACTGAATTGTATAACACCCTTCCATTGAGATACCTTCCCGAAAACATGATCACCTACTTGAAATTCCAAATCCTTCCTTCATTTATCCACATTTATCTTTTTCCAACTTTAAGATGCTTTGATGTGGGTTTGGATAATCATCGTGTTTTCCATTATTTCCTCAACATGTTCTAGTCCTATGAATTTTCTTTCACCAACATCATCCCAACAAGTTAATGTGAGATAGCTCTTCCCATATAATGCTTCATATGGTTCCATATGAATACTTGAATTGAAGCTATTTTTATAATAAATGTCTACTAGAGGTAAATACTGATCATACATATCTTGAAAGTATAGTGACCAGGATCTCAACATGTCTTCTAAGGTTTGAATAGTCTATTCTGATTGTCCATCAGTTTTATGGGGGTAGGCAGTGCTCAAAAAAAGTTCAGTATCTTGGGTTTTCTGAAGAGTTTTCCAGAATATTGATAAAAAACGAGGATCGCTATCTGAAATAATCGACAGGGGTACTCCATAAATTCTTACAACTTCATTAATATATATTCTTGTTAAATATTCAAGTAGTAATAATTCTATTATAGAAAGAAAATGTGCTGACTTGGTTAGACGATCAACAATGAACCATATTGAATCAATCCTCCTAGGAGTCTTGGGTATCCCCATGAATAATTCCATCGTAATATCATCCCATTTCCACTCAGTTATGGGAAGAGGTTGCATGACTCCTCTAAGATGTTGTCTTCCAGCATTCACATGTTGAACAACCATACATCTTGACACACAATCAACACTCTCCCTCTTCATTTTATCATACCAAAATTGTATCTTCAAATATCTCTACATCATAGTGCTACTAGGGTTTATAGAGAAATTAGAGCTGTGAGCATCATCCAACAATTCCCTTTTTATATCAGGTATATCGGGAAAACAATGTCTCTTCCCAAATTTCAAAATTCCATCTTTATATACAAATTTGATCAATCTCCCATAATTTAATGCATTAATTTTATTTTGAAACTCCTCATCATTAGTCTGATAACTTCTTTTCTTTATATTAAAGATGTATTCAAAACCATTTGAAAAATTATCGATGTTTCAACATCCATGATTATTCTGATATCCATCATTACTAGATCCAAGAACATAGGATCCCTTTCAACTCTCATCTTGTTCAAAACTCCCTGATCTGTCTTGCTCAAAGAATTTTACACCTTATTTTCCTTCTCTAGGTGGTAGTGTATAGTGCTATCATAATCTTTGAGTAGTTCAAAAAATATTCTTTTCCTCATTTGGGTTCTTTCTGTGAGAAAATAAAATTAAATCTTATTTTTATCAGCATATATCTCACATTTTTTCTCCTTATAGAGAGTGTCTCCATATCATCAGAGAATATATTATAGCTTCTAACTCAAGATAATGAGTATAATAGTTTTTTTAATGAATTTTTAGCTTTCGTGATGCATTGGAAATAAATATATTATCCTTTATAAGGACACAACGAAGTCCTTTCTATGAAGCATCAATATAAATAAAAAAACCCAGCATTCACTAATGGTAGACTAAAGATAGGGTCATTCCGTAATCTTGTCTTCAATTTCTCAAAACATTATCCACACTCGCTTGTTGAAAAAAAATTAACCCCTTTAAGTGTGAGCTTGGTTAATGTGTTAGCCCATCAGAAAAAATTCTAGACAAAATGTCGATAATAACCTGCTAAACCAATATTACTGCATATATTAGTTACATTCATTTATGCGGTCTATTATTGTATTTCTATTGTCTTTGATGGATCTACGTAAATTCCATCCTTAGAGACAATATGGCCATGAAAAGAAATCTCCGGAAGCCAGAATTCACACATGCTAACCATCCCATATAATTCATTTCATCTATGAGTCTTTAGAATAGTACACACATGATTCTAATGATCTTCGTAGAGTTTGGATTATACCATGATATCATTATTAAATACCACAAAAATTTCATCAAGATTTTCCTTGAAAACAATATTCATTAGATCCATGAAAATATAGGGTGCATTAGTCTGTTCAAAAGGCATTTCCGTAAACTCATAATTCCTATACCTGGTATTAAATGTTGTCTTCGAAATTCCTTCCTTATTTAAACACAACTTATGGTATCTAGATCGAAGTTCAATATTTGAAAAATATTGAGCTCCATGAAGCTGATCAAATAAATCATCAATACGAAGTAGCAGATACTTATTCACTATTGATATAGTATTTATCTCCTTCTAGGAAATGCACAACCTCATAGATCCATATTTCTTTTAATGAAAAGAATAGTGGCTCCACAAGGAGAAACACTAGGATGAATAAATCCTTTATTACTAAATTCTTCTAGTTGTTTATTTAGTTACACTATTTCCAATGTCACCATTCTATAAGGGGTCTTCGATATGGGCCCTGAATAATGAATTTAGTCAATAGAAAACACAATTTCCCATTCTAGAGGATTTCCAGTTAAATCATATGGAAACACATTATCATATTCTTGATCAATAGGTACATCATCTATTTGAACATTCCTTTATAACCCATAGTTATTTCAGTATCTTCCTCCCAAATAATTGAATTTATTACATCCACTAGGGTTACATCTAGATGAGAGTCTTATGGTGATGTTTCTCCTCTAATGATAAGGTATACTTTATCCTCATCAAAAATTATAACCTCCTTCTTCTTATAATAAATTTTCGAATCATGGTCCAAAATAAAATCCATGTTGTGCATTATATCAAATTCAATCTTCGGTATGATGATGAGATCAATAGATAAAGTAGGTTTATAAGCCATAACGACAACTGATTCATGAAACTTTGTTGCAATGATACTTTCTATAAGAGTTTTTATCGATAACTCCCTTGTTAAATCAAATTGGAAAAATATAATTTTCATAGAAAATTGGGATGTCATCAAAGAATGAAAAAATCCAAAATCAAATAAATAATTGGCTAAATTTGAGGAAACGATTAATGTACCAGACAACATGTCATTAGGAACTTCAACCTATAAATTTGTGATCGCATGAGCTTGGAAATTTTCTCTTGGACTTTTCCCCTTGCAATCAAGAGCTTGGTGGCCTTCTTCTCCATACATGTAACAAACACACATTCACTTCTGGAAAGTACCAGTGTTGTTCTTCCCACACATACTACATGATAGAAATTCACTTTCCCCCTTATTCCACTTATAACCATTTCCAGAGTGTTCATAAGATCTCCACTTCTCTTGTTTTATATTAATGTCGTAAGACTTAGAGAATTCCTTTTTTTTCTTGATATCACATTAGACAATATCTTAGTACGATGAGAAGGATTTAGATAATAATTCTTGATGGTGAAATGGTTTTAACCCACTGAAGAATCAATCAATCTTACTCCTTTGGTTACGTATATAATTTGTATCATGCCTTGAAATCCTTGTAATGTTAGCCTCGTAATTTAGGACATTCTCATCCTCCTTTTCCTTTAGACTTAGAAATTTCATTTCCATATCTGCACGATGGTCACATAGAAAGTATTTTTCTATAAAAATCTCTTTAAACTCCTCCCATTCCTTATTTGAAACATCTTCATCCTCCTTCTGGTTTTGAAATAATGACCACCATTGATCTGCATCTCCTGTAAGGTGATAAAATTCCCTGACATCTTTTTCCCGTTCGCTACTCCCCAAAGAATTAAATATTTTATCTACGGAACATATCCATTACTTAGCTACAAATGGATTTGTAGTATCATTGAATGATGGTGGTTTTTTTCCACATGATATGGTCTAACATTGATCCTCTATTTTGTGGATCTTCTTTCTCTATAAGGGTAATGTTATTATTTAAAACATAGGTGAGTTGTCCCAGTATAGTTATAATATTTTCATCCCCAATTGCATCATCAACACCACTATAATTATCTATTGTAAAATGGAAATCCCTACATGGATTACGCGCAATGATAATGTTTCCATTCCTTCCACTAGGTGCCATTTCTATACAATGTCATATACAAGATTAGTTTATAAATCACAATAAATAATTAAAAAATAGTAAAATACCTATCATAAATTGTACTGTTTATGCATATAATCTGTAATCCTAAAAAATGATTTATTTGAAAACAAAAATTACTCATAAATCATTCATAATGGTTTTAAAAAATAATTTTAATTATCTTAAACATATCCCCAAAGAGTGTCATAACCAAAAGTGAAGCAAGGCCTGTTGTTAGGGATCACTTCCCATTCGATTCTAGCTCAAAGAGGTGTTTTTGGATTTTACCCATACATACATCTGTGCCAGAACCCCCTCTACCTACTAGTATCTTGATAGGGATGTATTTCATGGAAAATTCACAAAATCATTACATTACCAAAATTATAGGATGTTCTTCTATAGTAATCCTCAAATTATATCTTTGGTTAATGTTTTCTAATTAAAGTTTTTTTAAATATTGTTTCCAAGGATTTTACTAAACATCCTTTGATAACAACTATAATGCCCAGACCCTAATTACCCTAAGTCGGTGTATTATTATAAAACATTGGAATGTTCACAAGAGATGTAATATTGAAAGACTGATTTGTTTAGTAACCTTAAAAGTACTAGATACATACATAAGTTTAACATTGCATTAAGAAATGATAAATGAACTACATTGTGTCCCCTTTGAACACGCTCATACCCCTTAGCTTATTCCTATAGGTTAATAATAATATACTTCTTCTCATAATAGGAAAAATAAAACATAAGAAAGGGGTGAGCTCAGATGCTCAGTAAGGATAAAAATGTAGCAGAAACTATCATAATTATGTATAAACATTTAAGACAATGTATAAGACTAAAAAAAGAATTTTAAACATAAAATTTAGCATAATATTGAAAAGATAAATCAAATAATGAAATTTACTTATTCACATGGATATTCTACCTATCAAATAGTCACATGTAATATAAATAGAAAATTTCATAATGATGGAATGCATATTGTCAGACATCATAACCACTAAGTAAAGGCCTCATTACAAGACTAAAAATAATAATTTTGTCAAGTCATTGTGCCAAGACACTACTATTTAACATGAGACCTACTGATGCATCAAGGGGCTATAACAGGCCCCGCCCGTCACTTACTTCGTCCAATACATTACTCATATGAAAAGGTTTAAATATAATATAAAAATTTATATTGAAACAATCATATGAAATGATAATACATTAACCATAAACCATGAATGTTATAAAAAATATCACATCCACAATCAATCATATTGAAAAACCATCAATACAATATTGAATATTGTATCATAATAAATCAACGTCAAATAAGCATAAAATCTAAAAAAGGATGTTAAGATAAATGAAATCAAAACACTTTGAGAGAAATATCTCTTTCTATTTTGAAATCATTTAAATGTCACATAATTATAAAATAAAACATTCATTTTGAAAATAATCTTATAATATTATAAGGGGAACTTTGATGGTTTATAACAGCGGAAAATAGTCGCACCCACCACATATGTTAGAAACCCATTATTTCATTAATTTGTCGAAAAGGTCATAAAGTGCCTTGTTTGGAATGTGACGAAATTATTCATTTAAAACCATTTAATTAAATTATAACAGTTTTATAAATGAATTTAACCCATAATCTAGTAAATAATATGAATGTTTTGAAATACATATTTTTGAAACACAGATGTGGATGATAAATAGATACCAGTAGATACTCATATATAAACAACCATAGATAATAAATATATTGTAAAATTAACCCTTAAATATCATATTCATGTAGAAAATTTTTGGATGGAGTCAAAAGTTTAAATTTACATTTATTTTAATAGTTATAAGATCAATTATTTTTATATTTCATTAATAAGGTAACTACTACATCATCATTGTGCCATAAATAAATTGAATTATTTAATGTCTAAAAATTGTAAATAAACTTCCATGATGTAGGAAATATCATTATATATCTAATTAATATTTATAGTTGAATTTATCTTATGTGTAGACTAATATTAAAATGGATTAATAAATAAAATTTGAATTTAACACATTTAACTCTTCTTTAAATAAAATCACAAGTAATATCCTAATCTAGTACAAGTGGATCAAAAATGATCATTTTTTTTATTTTATTTTTTATTTTATTTATTTTTTTTACGGTTGGGGCCGAAGCCTCAATTTATTATTTAAAGCAAAGACCTCTTTAGAATGGGTCCAGGGAGACCCAGTAGAATTAGGAAAAGTGTTAGGGTAATTATAATTTAATTTTTTCCTTTAATTACCATAATTAATTTTAACCGTTGTAAATAAAATTCAAAAGATACTATTCACAGTCAAATCATTTTCACCCAACTGAACCACATTTTACTTACCGATGTCAACCGTTTTTCTTGGAGTTTTGAAATTCAATTAAGAGAAATAGTAAAATTACATTTTATGCAAATTTTCAAATATGCCTAGAAGGTGGTTAAAAGAAATTAAATAGTTCAATAAAATTTTATATATCAAACATTATAATAAAATGACTCCAATGAATTACATTGAACTAATATAGGTATTATGTTTCTATTTTGACTATAAAAAAATTTAAAATAATTATATAATTAAAAAGTTAATTTTAAAGTGTAACACGATGTTTTTCACTATTCAGAAAAAATTAAAAGTTTCCAGAAAAATACCACAAATTTATCCTAAGATAATTTTGATAAAAAAAATTTAGTCCATTTTGGAAAATAAAATTTATAAAATTTCAAATAGTGGGAATTACTATTCATAACTACTTTTTTAAATGGCTACTATGATTAGCCATGGTGTTCTTGAACTCAAAGTTTCATACATCACAAGGTATAATATTATTCAAAGAGATACGTACCATGGATGCTTGGGGTGTTACAAAATGAGATTCATTTTACGATAAATTCTAGGAAAATTTATTATCTTTATGGAATGTTATAATAGTATCTATTTAAAACATTATATGAGTAGGGAAATTCTCAATATGACTTCACGTGAGAATCACATAGAGATGGGGGAACTCCAACATTTTTTTCATTTATCAAATGTCTTATTTACAATTTAAATAGAATAATTATATACATAATTAGTTTGATAAACAAAGGATTGATCATTTAGGGGATTAATAAGGTAAAATGTATTTTAATGCTCTGAATCAGTACCTCATGTACCCACTGGTTTTGATGCCTCTAGTGGAATAGAATCTGATCATTCATTATGTTATGACCTTAATGTTTTCTCTCGATGCCCTCCATGATTTGAAAAATGATGAAGTAAAGGATAAAAAAATATTTTATCCTAAAATACCATTATGGATGCTAATAATTTACACTCTTACATCAATAAGGAATATATAGAATTTATTTTCTTAGTATAGAAGTTGTGAAATTAATTGAATCACTATTAGGTCCATATCATCTCCCTTACAATCCCTCTAAAGTATATTACTGGAATTATAATTGGGAGTCTATAATAATGGATTTTCATTCATTATTATTTCAATATTTGGTTCATTTATTAAAAAATAATCAATGGGAATGATCTCGTGGATTTTCTCAACTCACACTCTATACCATAGAAGTCACTATTAAATACAGGTCTCCCAAAAGAATTGGTTTTATCCATTTGTGATATTCCCAAGATATGAGGTATGTACCTTGATCAAAAATCAAGATAAAAATCTGGAATGAGGATGGAAAACAATAATATAATAGGTTTGGTATGGTTATTTTGATTCTTTCTCTATCTAATGCAGTTGTACCTCCTCCGACATGCAATCAAAAGTGTGAACCAATAGAGAAGTAGGTTATCAGACACTCATTTCCAGAATAGAATTAGAACATAAAATACTAGTTTCCCATTTTAATAATATGGGAGACTTGGAATTTTTTATCAAGAATAGTTATGGTGACTGGCCATTAAAAAGGAAAAATTAATTCATCTTCTTTATTATGTGTGATGGTTGATTTATGAATTTCCATTATTTTTTTAAAGTATTTCAAATCCTATGTTCATAGAATTACAAAGATGATGCTTTGGCTATTGACTCCACAACCCTAGAATATCCACAATTAGTTAAAATAGCCATATGTATTGAAAATCTTGGGTGGTATCTCCATTAATCACTAATCTCATGCAATACATTAATTAAATCAGTCGCTATCCTTGACAAGGTGATTCAGTATCTTCACCAGTTGACACCATATTTGAATGGATGGCCCCCATTACTATCTATCATTAAGATAAAATATTTCTATCAATATTTATGGATAAGTAATATATTTTATTGTGTGGATTGAAATTCATCCTCTATAAAATAATTAATTAATAGAATTTAATTTATAAATGTGTCTTTAATAGAGTCATTATCTAGTGAATTTAACGGGATAACCCCCACTCATCTTGTTGAAATTACATGTAGATTTTAATGGTATTCACTCGTCTAGATTCAAAAACATCCACTAAATAAATTTGTTGTGATACTTTTATCAATAAATTATGCAATATGGTGTGGAATTCAAGAAAAAGTGTCATAACTTTTAGATTCACACAAATTTAATTAATTAACCACTAAACCAGTTTTATACAATCAAATATTTATATCCATTTACTATATATATAATTGTTGTCTAAAGGAGGAATCCCCCACGCAATATATAGAATGTTTACTTACATCTTTAATTCTATGGATATCTTCTCTAAATACATTGATGTTATATCCCTCAATAATGATAGGAAACGTATGTCATTAACAATGTGAACACTAATATAATTACTAGATTTGATGTCCCTCACACAATATTGATATAATATGGAACGAATTTCTAGTTGTTTATGTTGAAAAGAATGTATTAGGGATACAATATCAAGTAAAACCACTCATCCTACAATCATGCAGTAGAATTCAGATAGATAATAGAATCCAATATTACCTAGTCCAATATCTTCTAGAGGATGGTGTACAATGATACAAAATATTGGCTTGACAAACTCTTTCGTTATTTTTGGGAATGTCCCACCACAACTCATACATCTATGCATATGGCCCCATATTCAGTTATATATAGGATATAGGTAGTTCCTCCCATTTAGTTTTATCAATCATATCATTAAATGGACTTCTATAATCTTGAATATAACGACAAGAAATCTATTATTTGGTTAGATGAATTATATAGAATTGATCAGAAAAGGTTATTTGAACTACACATCCTAGATGTCTATTTGAAATATATCTTAAATAAATTCAATAGACATGTTCATTACTATTAATTTATTTTAGGAGAACAAGTTTTAGATATATTAATTTTGATGAGAAATGGAATCAACCCTCCATAGATTGAATTATTATGAGAGGGTCCTTATTCTACACATAACATAAATTCTAACATCACATATTCACTAATTACAATGAATGGATGTTGTATTACCCCAAATATCAATTCTAGATTTATCAAGAAGTATTTAACTTAACAACATGTGGTGGCTAGTTATGTCCCAACAATATGACACTAAACGTTTCTTACATACAACCTCACTACATGAACATAAACTATGTGGTCATCATCCTCACTATAAGAACTTAAATAGAATGTAGAATTTCCTTACAAAAGGTGTAAAATAAACAACATGGTATACATTCCATGTAACAAACCAGGATATCATTAATGTAAATTCCCGTCTAATAATAATTTTTGTATTATAAATCCCATGAAATCATATAGAGAACACTATATAAACACTATAGTGAATAAAATAAGAGGTATTTATAAATGTTAATGAACCTATATCAATGAAAAAGTAGCTTGAACTTTGCAATAGTAAAATTTCCAATAGAATATTAACCTCATTTATGAAAGTATAAATAAATTTTAGGGATAATATATATGATAATGTGATGTAAATATATCATGTTATAATTAATTAAAAACAATATAAACTATTAATTTTGTTTTGGTATTTTGATAATACATGAATTTTTAATTATACATTAATAATAACTATAAAATAATTAAAAGAATCATTATTTTAATAAAATGTATACATAAATTTGTTTTGTCTTATAATTATATGATAATATTGGGAGACATTAAAAAAATTCAATCTATTAAAAAATCAGTTATAATAATTAAAAATATATTTCTTGAGTAAATGGTGATTTTGATTAAATTTTAAATTTATCTGACTTAGAAAATTATTTTTGATGAAATTCATTTCATTTATCGATACTACAAATTAAAAAATTTCTAGTGATTAATTTTTCAGTTTTTATGAAATACATTATTTATTGTGAATATTTAAATACAGTAATTTATGATATATATACTCTATAAATTAAATACATTATTCCTTTAGACATTGATGATGTAAGAACCATAATATTGAAATCCTCTTCATTATATAATATTTTTAGTGATATGGTTTGAACTATTTATAGTCATGGGATAAAATAATAAACAAATGAATAAACTAATGAGAAAACACCCCTCTCCTCCCCTATAAATACCACCCATTACAACCTATTCTCCTCACACCATCCGTGATTTGTTCCATGTCCATATTATGCAAAATACTTTTCAAAGGCCTCTTCCCCTTTATATGTTTGTTTAAGGAGTAGAATTCTAGAGGTAAAACCTTATACCATTTTCTTATTCTCTACTAATATAACCTTATCTAAGTGGAATGGTAACACTTTTATTTTATATATACTAGAAATTTTTAATGTTAATTTAATATTCCATCATCAAACCTATTCTTGTCTCTATTTTATTCTTAAAAATCAAATCATTATTCGTCTTGTGTCTATTTTTTCCATCATAGATGGTTCCTTTTATTTTTATTTTATCTTCTTTATAGAAGGTCATAAATCCATTATAATTTTTCAAAATAACCTTTTTTATGTTCTACAACAAACTTATATTCATAATATCAAACAATAAAACTAAACAAGTTTGTTGTCACTAAAAACTGCTAAAATTAATTTAAACAAGTTGCATTATAATTTTATCTAACAAATCACCCATGTATATGGATAAAAAATAATATATAAGACCATTTACACCCTATATGTTCATTAATAACATATAATATCAATTTTTGGATAATAATTATTATTATATGTGAACTTTCATACCTATAAGAAAGTGAACCGATCATGAAAACCACTAAAACATGCACATTTGAATGATGAAATTGAACACTATAACTCACCAAACATGCCATAAATGGCCAAAATAAACTGATAACAAATAAAATAAATGTTTAAGTTGTTATGGATTGTAAAATTAATATATTTTATTTTATTTTATCAGATATTAATGTTAATAAATCATTCAGACATAATCTAAGGAGATTCTCGAGCCTAACTCTCTTTCTTTGGTTTTACATCTTTCTCTAAATTTTTAGTATGAATTATCCATATAAGTTCCTTAAACATCATTTCTTTTTCAACCCTTTTTTGGGATTTAAATATTTCTAATATGGTTTTCTGACAAATGAAATGATTTTTCCAAAAAATATCCATTTTTCCTAAAAAACACATCTTTTACATCACTTGAGATTGTTTCTTATGCATCCAAGATTGATGATTCTTATAGAAAGTATGTTATTCACTTTTTATTTTTGGGAAACTCTAATTTTATAAATTTATTATTAATTAAATTATCATTAAGTCTGTTTCCATTCCATGGGTTATTTTATGTCCATGATTGATATGTGTTATATATTGAAAGCATGGTTATGAAATTGTTATGATGTGTTGGATGAGCCCATGATTATATAGAACTCCAATATATTGGGTGATGTGATGTGTATTATGAAATTATGTGAAATATTTGTGGACATGATGATATCATTTTTCACAATGATAATGTAATGACTATTCAAATATGTTTTGCAAGAACATGATGCTACCTTTTCCCACAACTATGTGTTGTATTTGTCTACTAATACATAATAATTCATTTTTATGATTTTCAACATTACATGAATTTATCTAATGCTTCCTCTCATGATAATAATTATTATACCACACTAATGTTATGATGATGATGATTATGCTAACGCATGTTATATTCACTCGTGTTCTTATCTATCTTCTTACTGGGCTTTTAGCAAACCCCTTTATATTATATATATCCTCATGTGATTAATTGTGATAAAGATATTAAAAAGTCCACTATGTATATATATAAGATTTAATTAAATATTTTTTATTTTTTATTATGTAAATGATATGTTTTTTTCCTAATTTTCACAAGACACGGAAGATTTGGATCCATGTTCTGTAACACTGTTATATTATTGATTTTTAAATTGAATTAAATGTAATTTAATATTATTATTGTATCTATAGGTTGCATCATGGACCAGTTTATTTAATTTAACAAATTTTATTAGATATCATTAGTGAAAACCCTTAGTATGATACTATGTATATGAAAGAACCTAATGATCATTTTTTATAAAAATTATAAACCTAAGGACCCCATAAGAAAATACTTTAGCATTATTTATAAGAAGGATTAATTTCATTATTCATTACATTATGGCTTATGTTTTGTTAAATATTTTATATTTTATAAAATGGGGGGAATAGGAAGAAAACATGATAAAAATCCTTGTGAGGTACAATGCAGCGATTTCTCGAATGACATCCCCAATGCCATTGTTGTTAGATTTAAAACATTCCGGGTGAATCTTACCCAACAATCTCTTGATACTAATAATAACATGATAAATTTGAAACATATTCCTTCACCCAAGAGGGAGAAACTGGCTATTGAATATTTAAAATGAAAAAGAAGACCAGCATTTTGTGGATCTTTGGATACTTTCATCAAAAAATGTTGGTTAACATGATAGATAATATCGTTACCGTGCCTCAGTTTTCTAAGATGACCAAGGTTACTCTGGCTATTTATTTTATAGATGTAGATTTCACAAATGTTGTGCATAGATTAAGAATAACAACATGAAGGAGTAAAATGAAGATATAAAGTGAGAAGAATATTGGTTAAGGTCTCTTATGAAACATATCCCTATAACTCTTTATGAAAACATGGATAGAGAATTCATAGAGATGATGAAAATGGATGGTGAACCTGTCATTTCCAATAAAAATATTTCACATGGCTTTCATGGTATGCTTCAGATTTTTTATCAATAATAATATTAAAATAGATAGTGTCATTAGTGTTTTAAATCCACAAATTCAATTCTCTCTAGAAATATGAGACTTTGGGAGTTATGAATAAGTAGTTCAATTCTCTATCAAGGTGGATATGGGGTTTAGTGATTTGTCACATGGCTATAGTGATATGAAAAGAAATATAGAGTTTCTATTTGGATGATAACATTAAAAATATGAAAAGTGAACTCAAAAACTCGCATGTCAAAATGTTATAAGAAGAACAATGGTAATTTCTTTAATAGGTTGAGAAAATTCTTCAAGTGTGGGAGAGAAGGACACAAAGATCATGAATTTCTAAGAGACATTAGGAATAAGGACAATGTGGTTGATGAATGTAGATCAGAACCCATCATTCAATGCATAAACTGTAATGAGAAATGGTATTATACAAGCTAGTGCACTCATACTCTAGACCTTAAAGAAAATCAATGTCAACAACCACCAAAGCCAGCGGATCATGGGATATATTATTTCATGACTACTACTTAGGTGGATCCCGAATTATGAAGTGGTCACAATTACATTGGTTATTCACTCATTAATGGCCAAGTTACAGTTTGAGTATGGTTCTACATATTATTTAATATCATGACTTTTTAATAGAAAAATTGAAACAACAACTCAACATATATAGTTTGAGATATCTGTGTGAACACAAAATGGGGAAATTATTGTATTCAATATATATAATACCTCCCTGATGAATGTCTGAGGACTTAACCTTTCATTAATTCTTGTATTACATCCTTTACAAGAGTTTGATTATATTTTGGGCATGGATTGAAAACCTTTATAAAATTCCAATATCAAATGTCAGGAAAGCTATGTTACTATTCACATCCCTGGGAAACCTCCAATTCTGTACAAGTGTAAGGAAGATGATGAATGTCGATTATAATCCCCCTCTCATGTGTGGATGGAATTTCTAGAAGATATGGAATACCTATCTCAAAATATTGTGGTAAATGAGGGAATCATGATTCATGAAATTCCAATTTTAAGGGTTTATACTATTGTGTTCCCATAAGACTATACTACTCATCCACCTAACCAAGAGGCTGTGTTATCAATTGAACCTTGTTCCTAGATCTATTCCAATTTAAATGACACCATATAGAATTAACACTATTTAGTTGGAGAAAAAAATAAAGTAGTTACAAGAGAATCTGGATAACGGTTTTTTATGATTGAGTTCATCAACATGGGGTGCACCAATCCTCATTGTCAAAAAGAAGGATGGATAAATGTGGCTTCAAAAAGATTATCAATTTAAAAAAAATTAAAAATAAAGAACATGTATCCCCTTCCATGGATATATGACTCATTCAATAAATATCACGGGGCTATGTATTTCTCTAAGGTGGAGCTTCAGTTGGGATGTCACCAACTAAAGGTGAGGAATGAAAATATTCCCAATACAACATTTAGAACGAGGTATGGACACTATGAGTTCCTAGTGGTTTCTTGTAGATTGACTAATTCCCTATATATATTCAATGACATAATGAATAGAGTCATTAGAGATTACATAAATACATTTTTTACACAGATGATATTATCATATTACCAAATAGAATGGACGAACACGGTTTTCATTTCAATTTTGTGATAAAGACCATTCAAACAAAGAATCTATATGAAAAGTACAGTAAATGTGAGTTCTTGATGGATGATTTATCATTATTAGGGAATTTTATCACCAAAAATTGAATATCTATAGACCAATCGAAGACAATGGGAATCAAATATTGTCCCATGTAAACATCTATAGTGGATATTTGTTATTTCCATGGTCTAGTTGGGTTTTAACATGGATTTTCAAAGAAAGTATCACCATTTTCAAAACCACTATCCATGAAGATTTATCAGAGAGAACATTTTTCTAGACCAATGAATTTGAAAACATCATTAATGAGTTAAAAAGGAAAACTATCCTCACTCAAGTACTTACACTCCCGACATATAGGGAACTATTTGTGGTATAAAATAATGCTTAAAATAAGTTCTAATGTTGTGTAATGACGCGAAATTATAAATTTAAATCATACACATCATGGTATCATAAAATTAATGTGTAAAACTATCCCACACATGATATGGAGTATACAGTTTTCATCTTCACATTGAATATTTAGTGGCATTATGTCGATGGGTAGAAGTGTGAAATATATACTAATCACTAGAGCCTCAAATTTATATTCACGTAGATGGAGCCTAATATGGGATATGGGAATATTATTTGAGTTTATCAAGGATTTTGACTTCTTAATCTACTACCATTCTTGTAAGGAAAATAATGTGGTGGATGATCCAAGTAGAAAAGATCCTACATTTCAATGATGAGAATTGAGAAGGAACCAATATTATTGAAGTTACAAAGTATTGATATGGGAATCATTTAAGAAGGAAACTCATTAATTTGATCTTAAATGGTTTCTCAACCATCCCATATGGAGAAATTAATGTATTTTCAATGAAATGATGTATAAATTTTTAAGATGTTGAAATATCTCAACAATGAGAAATCCTTAATGTTCAAAATTGACAAGGAAGGAGTTCAAATATTTGGTTCATGACTATATTTACCATCAAATACAAAAACAATGAAGTATATTCTGAATTAGAAACACTAGTAAACCTTATGTATTTACCAAATAGGCGTAACTATTTATCAAGATCTCAGAGAGAAGTATTAGTGGGACAAAATGGCAAATCGAGATAGCTTAATATGTATTAAAGATCGTGGTATGTTATCAGGTGAAGCTTGAAATTCAAAAGTCTATAGGGTTGATAAAATCATTACCCATACCTACATAGATGTGGGAAAACCTCACCATGGACTTTTTCACCAGACATCAAAATAAATTCCGTTGAAACAATACTATATGGGTTGTTGTGGATCATCTTACAAAGACAACTCAATTTATTATAATTTTAGAGGAATTATCACTCAATAAAATTGCATAGATATATCAGAGATGTGGTATGTCAAAATGGTGTACTATTATCATTTTTATAGGATTGATATCCAAGATTTGCCTATATGTTTTTGAAAAGTCTCTAACATTCTCTAAACATTGACCTGAACTTCGTTATGAATTATCATCCACAAACTAATGGCAAATCTGAATAGAAAATTATGTCATTGGGAGTCATTTTAATAGAATTTTTATAGTCTTAAAAGGATATGGGACCAACATATGCCTCTGTCCATGTTCTCTTACTACAATAGGTTCCTCTTGAACACCCACGTGGATCCATATGAATCCCTTTATGGTTAAAGAATTAAAACATCGACATGATGAGATGATGTCATTTAATTTAAGATTGTAGGACCTAAAATTTTCATAAAATGTGTAAAAGGTGAAAACCATTCAACATAAGATAAAGGTTGACCAATGTTGACATATGATATATGCCTGAAATCATCGACGGGACCTAGAGTTAAACTCTAGAGATATTTTATTCCTCGTCATATTTGCATGGAATATGATCCTAAGATTTTGTAAGAAATGATATATGAGTACAATATACATCCAACCAATCGAGATCATTGATCATGTCAGAGTTGTGTCCTATTTATTAGAACATCTACCTACCATGTATCATGTACATGATGTATTCCATATATCACTCTTGAGGAACTACATAATGGATCCCTCACATGTACTGAATCTAGAGGTGGTACAGTTGGAAAATTATCACTCATATGAGTTGTAGCCAGTAAAGATCATAGTCTATTTAGATAAATATCTATGTAACAAGACTACTCACCTAGTCAACATAGTAGGGAGAAACCATAAGTATGAAGAGTCAACATGAGAAAAAGAGGATGTGATGAAGGAGATGTACCCTCCCACATTTTCAACAAATAATATAAAAAATTGAGGGGAAAACATAATAAGGGGGAAGAATGTAACAACCCAAACTTTTATCAATGTAAATTTATTTATTATAATTATTTCATATATTATAAATAATATAAAATAACATAGATGACACAATATAAACATTAAAATTATTGGAAGAAGAGTCATTTCTTGAACTTAGAGAACCAATAACAATGAAATGGTAATTCGACCTTTGGAGTTGATATGTAATAATTAGGAATAATAATCCCACAAATAGAATTGTAACTTCATCTATGAATGTATAAATAAAATTAAGGCATATTATAAATGATAATATGGTATAAACATATCATAGTATAAGTAATTAATTATGTTACAAATTATTAATTAAGTGTTAATTTTTTAACAAAATAAATGTTTATTTATAATTATACAATTAATATAATTATTTAAAAGGATATTTAAATTCATTAAATAGATTTATAAATTAATAATTTGTTGTGTTATGATTATAGGATAATTATATGATACTTTACTTCATTTTTCATTGTTTTCTAAAATCAGTTCTTTTTTTTAATCTGTATTTTTGAGTAAAGGGTTAATTTAATTAAAAATTAAATTTATCATATTTATAAAATGATTTTCATAGAATAGAGTTCATTTTTTAATTCAACTCAATGATAAATTTCAATTCAATATTTTTTGGATTTCATTGAAATACTAGAATATTTGGTGAATAATAAAATACATTAATTTACGGTATATATACATTATAAATAAAATAAACTATTCCATGATTCATGGATGATGTAAGAACTATAATAATGAAATCCTGAACATTATAAAATATATTGGTTATAATTTTAAAACTCCTCATATTATTGAGAAAAAATAATGATCTAATAAATAATATAATGAGAAAACATCCCTCTCCTCCCTTATAAACACCACCTCTTCTCCTCGAACCTTTTTTGATTTGAGCCTTATCCCAATTATACCCAAACTTATTCTCATGACCCTACCCCAATTCAATGATTCCATTGTCTTAACTAAAGAACAAAACCAATTAACCTAATATCCTTCTTAATGTGGATTATTCAAAAGGTGAAAGCCTTTTTCCATTACTTTTATTTTATTTACAATTTAATTTTATTTATTATTCTCTCTTAATATCCCCTTATCCATGTGCCATGGTAACTAAATTATATTATGTATACATTAATTTTATAATTTTATTTGAATAATACATCTTCATACCTCTTCTCCTCTCCCTTTTATTCTATGAAATGATATTATCATTTGTGATGTGTCGATTTACCTCCCTCGTGGATGATGTGTTTTCGTTTTCTTTTACTAACAAAAGCATTGGTCATAAAAAAAATTAAAATGGATGAAGTATATTTTAATATTTATTTTATATTTTTTATGATCTTTAACATACATATATACATAATATAAAATAATAAAACCAACCCAATTCATTGTAACTGAAACCCACTAAAATTTATGTAAATGAGTTCATTGAAATTTTATCTAATAAGTCATCCACATCTTTGAAAAATATAATATATAAGACCAATTAAAATTCATTTTTTTATTAATAACAAATAATTTTATTTCTAATGATTCATTTGTATTAGACATGAACTTCGATAACTATAAACAAGTGAATAGATCATGAAAACTACAAAACCAATCACTACAAAATAATGAAATTTATATCTATAACTCATTAAAAGGCCATAAATGAACATAATAATACTATAGTAATTCAAATACAGTTATAATTGGTACTATATTTTTCAATTATTTAATTTATTTTTATTATATAGGATATTAAATTGAATAAAGTGTTCAGACATAAGGTATGTGGATTCCGAAACCCAACTCTCTTTATATAGACTTCCCCTATTTCACTTCATTTTATGTATGGATGATCTTTTAATGGTTCATAAATATAATATAATTTACTTTCTTTTTTTCTTTGGATATATATGTTTCCAATAATGTTTTAAGAAAAATTATGGGTTTCTTTCTAAAAGAACTTTTCTACCTTGAAAATATTATTTCCTTATCATTATATTGATTATTCTTCCCTCAAGAATGATGATTCTTATACAATGTCTATTATTCACTTTTTATATATCAGAATACACAATTTTATTATTGTATCATTTATGAAATTCTCATGAAACTCATTTCCTTTACATGGGTTTTTTTATGTTAATAATAGATATATTCTATATATGGAAATCATGATTATTATAAGGTCATGATGTTGAAGGTGAACTTGAATTTATATAGAACTCCAATGTAGTGGGTGATGTGACCAAACTCATGAGATAATGTTAAATATGGATAAAAATGATGGTATATATGTTCCCAATTATGATGTTATGATTATTCACATATGTTAGGCATGAAAATGGTGTTATCTTTTTTATTATCTACATGTTTTATTTTATATGTAAGATATGATGTTTCATTTTTATGCACTGCCATATTGAATGATTTTATCTAATACTTCCTCATATTATGATGATTATGATCACATTATTATGTTATGATAATGATTATTATTCTCACACATTTTATATTGATTCATGTTATTATCAATCCTATTACTATGGTTTTATCTCACCCATTTCATATATGTATATCTACTATTAATTACTTGTACTAAGGAGAAGACAAGAAAAACTAAGAAGACAAAGAATAATTAATTAAATAATTTTATGTTTTTTTATTTTAATGATAATTTTGGTCATAATTTTCCATATAAACTCATCCTTTGGATCATGGGTTTTTAACACGATTATGTTGTTTGTATTGAAAATGAATTAATAATAAAGTAATAAAGTAGGGTCCCTATATTAATAAAAACATAAAACTGCTTAGAAGAAATTTAGGTTACATGATATTAAATGGTGTAACTTCTATGTCTTTGTCACATGAGAATAAAATATAAGATATATAGTCTATCCTATATGACCTTATAAAGGTTAATTGTAGTCCATTATATGGGACCCCTAATTATTTATGTATGAGTTAGATCAATGGAATAGTCATAAATATATTAGTATGTCTGTAGTAATAAATGCAATGATAATATGTTCCACATCCTTAAAAATCCCCCCTTATTATGTGAGATCTATCACCATTTATTACGACCCAATAATACTTGGTATGGATTATTAAATTTTACCCATTAACAATAAAATTCCCCTCTCTAGTGTAAGATCATGATCTTTATATTGGGTTTTTATAAGAATCATTTTTGAATTTATTATTCATATTTTTTTTGATATGTATTGTCACTTGGACCTCTTATCATCGTCCCAAAAAAATAATTTTGAGGAACACATCCACATTTTCTAGGAATTAGGACCCACTAATTCATATTGGTTTTCCTTACAAGGGTTCAATAATAATATACATCTATTCTATGCATGACCTAGATCTTCTCAAAAAAACTATATGTCCCCACCAAAATATTTTAACCAACATTTCCCAATTCAATGCTACTCTTTTGTAAACATTATAGCTTGTATTTCCATCTTTTATGATATTACACTATACTTCATTTTGTTATTATCCTATTATATAACACTAAATGATGAAATCCATATCCTTGTCATATAAACTCATGTTGTATGACTTGTCTTCCAATCACCTATCCTTTCTCACACCATGTGTGGTTTTTATCAGCTTACGGTTTCTTATTGATGAATCGATTAAAATTATAATGATAAGTCATGTTTAAAGGTTAGTACCCACTTATTAGTCATGAGGAATAAACGTTCATGACATAGGGAACACCAATAACAATCACTCATATTTTTTTTTGTAGGTATGTCAGACCAATTATTTATCGATGGGATCATAATCCATGTTGGATTTCTCAGTGTACATCCCATTCTCCAATTGTTGTTCAACACTAAGATAAAATTATCATTATAAGAACTATGTGTGATTTAATTTATTATTATTTTATAATATTTAGTGACATCCAAACCACCATACATAGCTCAAAAATCAATAAAATGTTTTATCTAAATTCTCGTAGATTGATAAACCTCATTCTATTATGGGTTCCCTCAAATTTATGAATGCCAATATAAGGTGGTCCTATTTTTTAAACATATGTTCTAATTATATGTGCCATGATTATAGTTACCTATATATTTGTTGTAATTCCTAGATCACCTTTACTAGGCCCATTATTGGATCCTAACTCAATCCCAATCAAACCTCTGCTTTTCCATATCATCTAATGATTTCATTAATTAACATTGTAATTTATAATGAACATAACATTAAAACCATTTTATCATTTTACACATGAGAAATATATGTGATAGGTCCCATACATAGAGGAACTTTATTTATAACCCCAAAATACATAGAATTTGAGTCCATAATGCATGATGTTATTCACCATGATGACGGTCCATAATGTATGTCTTCAAAGTAATTAGATTGGTTTATTATTTGAGACCATGACTCTTATATGTAAGATTTATATATCTGTAAGTATCCCTAAAATATGGTTCCATATCCATAAAAATATTGTAATATTAAATTTCCCTATCCTTATATGAAATAATTACCATCGCAAGGATCTTTTATAATAATTATACATGGCTTGATTATCATATTATAGGGGCTCTAAGGATGTATAGATCTCTACATCTTAGATCGATCTCAAATCCCCATCACCCTCAACCATCATAAATTATATCTACATCTTTTTCATATTTTGTAATGTATGATTTATCTTCATCCCTTTGTTTTAATCGATTATAAAATTCCCCATATCAAATTCATCCTGACTATAAGACATTAAGCTATATAGTTAAGGTTATTATTTTATTTTCTTAAATAATTGTACACATTTTCTCTTGTTTCATAATGTTAGACTATATTATAGGAAATTCATCAATATATGATATATTTAACCAATTTAGTTGGTGTGTTTGTGATATCCATTCCACCTTATGTGGGATCTAGATCCATGTATGTTTTCTTTGTGTTCTTATGAATTTGATCCTTGATAAACCAGTAATACATATATCAAATCTATGTGTGTATTGAATTAGGATGATTTAGAATATGTAGTGACTCCAAAAACACATGTATTGTGACAGACAAATTTTTTTACCTAATTCCTACTCTAGAATGAGGTTCGAGCCTCTTTATAGACATCACATTTCCCTTAATGGGATTCATTTAGTGGATCCAACACTACAACGATTCCATTTGGTTTTATTCATGAGTTCAATGGCACAAGACACAAAGAATGTGGTTATACATGCATAAAAAATACATTGGTTCCTAGTGTATTCAATTATTAGCTTCATGAAAATATAACATACAATATATTTTACGGGTTGGATGATGATAAATTGCATGACATGTGTTCGAGATTCCAAAACCTTAAACTCAATAGAGTAATATATGCCACATGATCTGAATAATCTACATGAGACCCAAATACATGTAAGGTGTAACTATACATGACATCATATAGTAGAATATAAAATACCCTTTGTTCCCTAAAACCCTAGTGGCTAGGATCCCCACACCCATGCTCAGGTACATATCAGACAATAACTTCAGGCATGATCATGGTGATTCTTCTATTTATGATCTCATACCAAGACATATGAATTCCCACCACCTATATTTGAACTAAATTAATACACTATTTTCCCATGAAAATAAATAATGAATAAAAAAATTTCATTTTAATGTAATATATAGGGATATTGGGATTCACTTTTCACAAGATTAGCTAAAAATCACCATCTATTACATGTCTCCTTTTATCGCCCCAAAGATACATTATCATGGTTAGTTCAAAATTAGTTTTTTTACCATAACATTTATGGCTCTACCTATATTTCATAATTCATTCATTATATATTTGAATCACTATTAAGCATTTATGGCTATCAGAAAAGACCACATCCAACTCAAAAAGACACCATTGATTTTTAATGATCATCAATGCCTCTATATTTGGCCCTACAGATTGGTGGAATCATCAACTAAAAGAAAAGTCCTACTAGTATTCATTATCATTTGTTGACATTTACATGGAACCCTTAATTATAATTTCATTCTATTTAAATACCTGTTATACTCATCCAATCTCAAATTATTGATCCAGAAACTACAAATCAGAATTTTTATACTTCCAATTACCCATTAAATGGAGTTAGTATTACCTTAGACCTAATGTACCATGTGGGATTTCATAGAATACCCCCTAATTTTGGTTTAACAATCTTTAACCTAAACTGCCTCAAAATCATTGGTGAGATAGTCTAAACTAGAACTGTTATACTAATTCACATTGTGTTTTTCATCACCCATGTTAGTTAGGCCATGTCATCCTTTTAGTTAAATTATGTGGACCTTAAACTTCAAACATGTATAATTCATTAATCATCATTTTAAACTATTTAAACCTCTTCATGGGATGATCTATGATAGAATATGGGTCCTACCACCTTTCTGGTTTTTTCTCTTCCCCTACTATGTAAATTGTACAACCTTCTTGTATGTTTAATATAACAATAAATTGCACATATCCTTTTCATGATGGTTAATACAAACATTGGGTTGTTAATTCATGTTAGGATTCACTATAATATCAATTTGAGATACTATATCATCATTGTTCAAATATATATTCCATTAAATAGAAAAATCTAGTTTAATGATTTTAAAATTTAAACACTTTCCTATAGAGGTCAGAATTTCATGAACCTTAAATAATAGATCAAAATTTCAAAAAACATGTTATGTGTAAACCACGAAATTGGATGCTCAACAAATATTCAATTCCATTCTCATAAGGTTATCATTCATACATGACCCAAATAAAAGATATAGTGAAACTATTAAACTCATAAATATCATAGGGCCCGTCATTTATCTCTATAAAAACATCTTATAATCACATGATCTACTGATCAATTAAAAAGTTAGAGAGATCCCACATATTTTCTATTCACATCAAATTTATATTCGATACACAATTTCGTAACATTTTGGGTGACCATTACCTTCTTAAATATCATTCTATTCAAAATTTTAAGGTATTCAATAGGTTTTTAATTTATCAATAACCATCCATGGATATCAAAAATGGGTGAAATATTATCCAATAAACACCTCTATTTAGAAATAATCATTGGTATTTCAATATCTGAACCTACTACATAAGTGAATCATCATCCTAAGGAGAAAGGTCCCATAATACATCTATAACATGGATACATTTTAGTGAAATAAATCATTCGAATTCCATCTATATTCAACCCATATATACATGTTCATAACTACTATATTCTAGTTCAAATGTATTGAATTTTTATTTACAGTGTCTATAATACAACTATTCATGTTGACTAAATATCATTAATGTTACATATTATTGAATTAGAAAAAATTTCACCATAAAAACATGCAATCGTACTCTTGAACCATTGATGGTCCTCATCATGTGATCATATACTGCGAGATTGATTGGTTGAATCATTTGGAACATAAACTACAAGACATTGATTCTAGGGAGTATTATACTAGTAATGGGACCCTCAATAACATATAGTTGTTATTCTAAAACCTATACATATACTACACCTTACATTGATCAAATACCCCTTTCCATAAATATCATTTATTTCTTCTGAGCATCAAGACCCTAACCTGCATGAAAAATCCCTCAAGTCTGTCTACATCAATGAAACACTCATCTGGTTTTATTTTCCCATTCCATAATGTAGACAATCTCCGTTTTTAGTTGATGTTTCTCAACCTTAAACAAGAGATATATTGGTATCACTATAATAACCCCAAACTAAAATAATAAATATTCAAATCAATGATAAATTTGAAAACTATAAATGTGTATCTTGAGAAAATGTGGAGTCTCCGGTCACCAATCATGCACCTCACAAAAAATCAAAAAAATAGAGCATTTAAAAATTAAAAAATTATTAAATACTTTTATGATAAAAAAATAAAATTATTATAGAAAAAATTTTGATTTTAAACCCGTTATGTCCCCCCATATCAGACTTAGGAAAATTTTATGATAACTAAAAATTAAAATAACAGATGTACTAAGATTATGGGGTCCACCATATGGTCAATGTAAATATAAATTTGTGATCACTTTATCATTGGACATGGGAAAAAGTTACATCATCCTTCTTTTTCATCCATGGTCATGTTCATACCATCCACTAAAAACATGATGATATTGTTTCCAGGTATTTGAGCCCTCAAGGACATTGGAAACATAATTCCAAATTCCCCCATTCAAAATCATCATCAAGTAAATTCACACACACATATATATATTAATGGACCAAATATTTTGCTATGATTATAGCCCCAAAACCTATACCCAATATGATTATATTTCTTGTAAAAGGACATAATCTAGTATTATGATTATGGTATACATTCCTATACCCATATTTTATCACATGTCCTAGAAGAAATCATATTTCATCTCAGAATTGACCAACTCTAAAATTACAATGATGGTATAGATGCCTACATCTATTCATAAGCACCATAATACAAGAATAAAATCATTCAAAGAATAATATAGAAAATTTATTGTTATGTTTATGGTTTACATACTTATACCCATTTGTGAGAACACATATATAGGGATATAATCATTAATATCCTAGTTGACAGACTCTATAATGATAGTTATGACACACATGACAATACGAATATGTGAGAACATGAACGATGGAGAATAATATTTCATATCTGAATAGAATGACTCTAGTGTTATGATGATGGTGTGAATACATATAAAAATAATATAGAAAATTACTCTGAGGAAATCTCTCTAACTCAAGTGTCTAAGAACAATGATTTATATAACATATTTTATATAAATATTTAGGTGGATTCAATATATATTGATACTGATCATATATATTTTTAAAGTTTATTATGATATTATTTCATGATAAAGATGAAAATAAAAGAATTTACTATGATGTAAATAATATTTTATATTCCTTGATAAAAATGGAATGAGGGGCATCCAAATATGGGAGTCTCTCTTTAGAAAGGAGTATATATTAAAAAATTCAATATACCAAATCTAGGATAACATAAAATCATATTTTGTATTTTTTTAACATAATGCCATATCCTCTCTTGATTTAAAATTTTCGCCTCTTCTAGAAGGTGGACCACTCCTTCAACAGCTCTATTCTTTTCCCTAGTTTTGGAATCCTTAGTGACCTTGTTTCATTTTACCAATTTTTTTTGGATTAGTGATTGAAATAGTATAAAAGGAAGATAAAAGTATCAAATAAAATTTCTTATAAATGATAAATAAAGAAATATATGTGCATCAAGATATCTGAGCCTCTCATTATTAATATATATAATGATAAGAAACTTTTATATACTTATATAGAACATGGTTGTCTTGGAACATCAAGCTGACCTCTACCTAGTGAAATGTGTTTATTGATTGATGAAGTTTATTGTCCTTGAAATTCTCAACCTCAGTTAGGGGATGAATTTAATTAATGTACATAGCTAACCCTTATTCCAATAGGCTGGAGTCTTAATGACCAATGATCACTTTCTACAAGAGTACTCACATTTGTTTCACAATAGTTATGTTACTTAAGTTCCATGGTTAATGTAGATACCATGTCTTGAAGATGTCATTCCTCAAGATTGTGTCATGATGGCTCCAAGATAACTTTTATCTAATGGATTATACTCCAAAAATTGTGAAGGTATTAATATTATATAACATGTGACTCCTTGATATATGATATTTTTTGAACAATCATGTTTGACTGGTCTTAGTAAAATTCAAAAGTCCAGAGACCCATAAAAATTTATTAGAGGTGATTGTATTTTCTCCCAATTTCTGTAATTAGTGTCCATGATATCATGGAATATATATTCTCTCATTACCTTAGGCATGGAATCCATGTCATGTTGCAAAAAAAATGTATGAAATTACATTATCCTTGGGACATGTAATGTACATTGCGAAATATATTCTCATTAAATGATCTCATATGAGTATCAATGATATGATTATGGTGGCATTTTGGATATATATTCCATGGGATATTTTCCTTAAATAGGATTGGGTAGTAGTGATAATCTGAATGTAAAAATATATATTTTAATTTGGGGTTCCACATGAGTGTCTCAATACAGGTACTTGAATGTCATCATACAATATTTATGAGTGATATCATACCTTCCATTATCTATTGATCCTAGTCCCATGATTCTACCACTATACCCATTTTCAACCAAGGTTTACTCATTATTTTAAAAGGTTAGTCTTCATATTATTGGTGTAACCTCTATAAAATCATTCCATGATATCATTTGACCCCTAATAAATTATATTTTGGGATGTTAAAATTATAGATTAAGCCATTGGTTGAGTGATAAGGAAATTAATGTTTGTTCACATCAACATCATCAAAAAATGGTTCAAGATCCTTGGATTTTGCTTTCTATACCCCTTGTATAAAAGAGAGAATTTTAATTCCTATATTAATTGGAAAGGAAACATGAACCTTTTTTACATGAATGTTTCAAAAATTTAGACACCATCAACAATTACTATGAGGAATTTATCCTATAGTTATATCTGGTTTTACTTTATGATGGATAAAACATTGATTTCACCCACTATCATGCCAATGGAGGATTTATGTTCAGTTATGGATAACTGATAATGATCCCCTAGTAGTTGATCAATATCATGAGAAACTATTCTTATGTGTTTCATGCCCACAATATCTGATAGTGTAGGAATTTAAGCTTGTTTCAGTGTTAAAATCATTTCCCATGGGACATAACCACCAATGTGTGCCACTATAAAGTCGTGCATTGTCTGGATTGGTACAATGGTTTTGTGTGTTGATTCTCTCCAATTAACATGACATGGTATTTTAGAAATCCTTCCCAAATACCAAATTAAAATATTTTATATTATTCTATAGGATATTTTAGAAACTATTATGATATTTTGTCATCTCCTTAGTATATAGAATCTCAAGTTGGTGTAACAACCCTATGAGAAACCTGGATAAAAAACCTACCAATCCAAAATAGAGCTAAACTCAATTTTGGTCTGGTATAACCATGAGGTGTGTTTTCCATCATTGATTATGTAATAATAAATATTTTAGGACCCATTGGTATACTTGTTCCTAAAATTCATTGTCTGTATGGCTTTGTGGCACTATCAGTGACGGAGTATAGAACTTTTCATCAAGGTGCTGAATGGAATGTTGAGGTATGGGGGAATTATATTATTTTACCTACATTAACCAATTATAATAGGCCCCTTGATAGAGAAGGGTTTTAAATAGTATAACCCCAAAATATTATAAGGAGGAAGAAAATAGTCTTAAATATCTCCCAATATTGGAATTCCATTGATCTTATGAATATCCCAGAGCCTGATGTTGACTTCCACATTTTTTAAGTGGGTTATTCTAGTTTCATAATACCACTATCTTACATTCTTTGGAATAAGATCAAGATGATGGTGAAAAAAATATGAATTTGAGATTTCCACATATAGACTTAAATCCATTAATTGAACTCCAACTGAATGAAGCTATGGTTTACCAATTTGGGTTTTGACCATTCCAAAGATAAATTCCCTCTAGGAAAGATGTATCATTAATGTAATAATCCTCATATATGACTCTAAATAGAATATATTATGATTTGGAATGAGTTATGATCTTGTATCTCCCCACTATTTGATTGTGGACTACATTGTATGACACGTCCTTACTAGATTCCAAAATGATATTCAAATCAAGAGATATGTTTTCTAAAATTTATCCTTAGGGTTATAAGATTTATATAGGGGAGATATTCGTGTTTGGTATATACATGTGAATTGGAATGACGAATCCTTACAGAGGAAGTCCATTTCAATGTGGATAGTTGAGTAATTCTGTTTCAAGGATGTTTTCTAGGGATTTATGTAACAACCTAGAATTTTATCATTGGAAATTTTCTTCATATAACAATTTATTAGAGTATAAAAAAGTAAAATTCACATAGGTGACATAATAAAAACTTTTTAAATAAGGAATGGAGGGAATATGTGGTATTTTTAGATGTTAAGGAATGTATATTAATGGAACATTTACTTTCTCTTTGGAATAGTAATGTGACAATTTGGAATTGTAATCCAACCAATAATTGAGCTACCACAATGATTAAATTGTAAATAAAATCTAGTTGTCTTATGAACTATTATATGATATATTTATTTTATTATATAACAAAATAAATATTTTAGAAATGATAAATTAAGTGTCGATATTTTTGTAATCTAAAAACAATTAATTATTATGTTATAATTAATATAAGGAATTAAAATAAATTTAATTTTCTTATACTGAATTCACTAATTATTATTTTTTTATCTAGTTAATATTAGAAAATTTTATGTGACCTATTTAAATTTTCAATGTTTAACAGAATTAGTTAAAATTATAAGATCAGTATTTTACGAATAAATAATAATTTTTTATTACTAAATTTAACATCTTTATGATATTATTTTGCTAAAATGGAGTTAATTTTTTAATTATAAACATTGAAAAATGGATAGCGTATTGTTTTGTGTTTTTTTCTAAAATAGTTGAATTTTTTGTGAATGATATGGTAATTTTTTGTATTTATCAAATCCATGATTTTTTGAGTCATATATAACGTATGGATGATGTGATCCCGTAATCACGAACTACCCAAATTTTTTTTAAATAATTATAGATATATTTTGAACTATTCATATTCTTGAGCCAAAATAAAAAATTATAGATTAAAATACTCAAAAAACATCCTTCCCCTCTATTATAAATATGACTCATCACTACCTCATCTCCTAACACCTTCCAAGATGTGAATCCTATCCAAGTTATTCCCGATCTTTTTCCAAAGACTCTTCTCCACATCTAGGTTCCTTTTAACTCTAAAAAATACCAAAACCCGTATATACAAGGTGGTTTTTAAGGAGATGATTTCAATATGTAAAATCCAATTTCATTTCTATTAATTTCATTTCATTTTCTTTTCATTCATTTGTGTTTACTCATCGCCCCTTATCTGAGTGGAATTATAACTAGTATCTTATTTATAATATAATTTTATTATGCTATTTTAGAAATATATCATCCTACCTATTATCCCCTATCTTTTATTTTAAAAAAGGAAACATTTTCCTTGATTTGTTTTTTTATTACCTTTGAGGACAAAAATGTTTTATTTTCCATTATTGCCTCCGTGGTTTATCATAAAAAAAATTATGAAGGTTAAAATATATTCAAAAAAATTAGTTTTTTTTGTTCTATAACAATTATAAATAAATAACATTAAATAATAAATCAAAATGAGATTAGTGTAATCAGAAAACCACAAAATTAATCTAAATTAATATCATTATAATTTTAAAGAATTATTCATCATAATATCTCAAAAAATAACATTTAACAACTTTTGGATATTCATTAATATTATATAATATAAATTCTAGATAATTATCCCAATTTTTTTGGATCTTCTATACATGAATACAAGTGAATCAATAGTGAAAACCAAAGAAAACGAACTATCCCAAAAAATGAAATTAAACGCTATAAGTCTTCAGAATGGCCATAAAGAAACATAAAAAACTATAATGAATCAAATTAATGTAGAATATCTTATTTATTTACAATTAATAAATAAAAATTTTTATCCAGGATACCAATGTGAAAAAGTAAATTTACTCAAGTTAAGGGAATTTATAAACCCAATTTCATTTAATTGGGTTATTCCTCTTTCATGAAAATATTTATTACGGGTTTCAATTCAATATCCATAAAATTTAATTATATTGTCTTTATCATTTCATTTATAGGATATACATGCTTCCAATATGATTTTATGACAAATTCAAGGGTTTTTTTCGAAAGAACACTTTTTAATAAAGGCACGCATTTTAATTACCATACGATTGATTCTTCTCCACTGAATATTTTCGATTCATATAACATGTATGTTATTCCGTTATTATTTTTTTGAAATTAAATTTTTATTATTGAATTTATGATTTATGAAATTCAATTAATTTCCATTGGTTATTTTAGGGATAATATTTTTATACAATATATGTGGCATGCCAGAATATATAAATTTTATGATATGGCTGGTGTGACTAAAATTACATAGCGCTACAATGAATTATTTAATGTGATGTATCTCATCAGATAATGTGAAATATACATGAAAACTATTCTATATTTTTTCACAATGATGAAGTTATGATTATTCACATATGTTTTGAGTGGACATGATCTTAGCATTGTTCCCAAATAGTTTTGGTATTTGAACCCAAAGAAAAGATGTTTCATTTTTCTTAAATTCCGTATTAAATATCTTTAATTAATTCTTACTCCCATGATTATGATAATTGTCCCATGTTTATGTTATGAAGATGATGATTATTCCCACCCTAGTATATATTGATTTATGTTCTCATCAATCCCTTTTCATGGATTTTTTCACACCAAATTATTTTATATAAATCCTCATGTGTGAGGACGTTAAATAATATTCTTGTCATTTTTCATAACTTGTGATAGATAGGTGATCATCGAATAGATCTAGCTATTAAGAAATTTGGAAGTTATGAAGACGGTGTTCAATGTGAACTAAAAATAGAGATATAGTTTGGAGATTGTTCCCATGGCTATGGAGTATGGAAAAAAGATTGAGTTACAATATGGGAGATCTGATTACATAGTTAAAAATAAATATAAACCACTCACATGTGCATAATGTGGGAAGTAGAATCTTGGGAAATAACTCAAAGGTATTGTCAAATGCTTCAAGTGAGGGAGAGAAGGCCACCAAGATCATGAATTCCTAAAAGATAGGAAGTACAAAGAAAATGTGGTGGATAAAAGGAGAGAACAACCTATGGTTCTGTGCTTCAAATATATGATTCAATATCACTATTCATGCGAGTTCACTAAACCTCTAGTGTATGAGGATAATTTGTGTGGGAAGTTACCAAATTCTAATGTGAAATGGAATTCTTATGAAATCAATACAACTGAGTTAAATCCTAAATATTATGTAGTGAAATGATACTGGTTATTCTTAATGAATAATGAACATAATATTTTATTAGGGTTCTATTCATACTTTTTTATTATTCATGTTTAGTAAAACAATTCAAACACCACCTTAGAATATAGATGTTGAGTTATCCGGGAGAATTTAATATGGGGAAATTATTTTATTAAATGTATATAACACATCCTTCCATAATTAATAATTATGGAATGAACCTCTTCCAAAATGTTCTATTACTTATTTTAGTGGAGTTTGGCGCCACACTGTCCATGGATTGGATATCATTATTCAAATCCAACATCAACTATTAAGAAATAGAGATCTCTCTTCACATCATAAGGAATCACCCAATTATGTATAAGTTTAAGGATAAAGATGAATATCGTTCATAATGATTGTATGTTGTGTTGATATTATTTACTTTTGAGAAATCATATCTAGATTCAAATTATTGAGACAAATGAGAGAGTTATATTTTAATACATGCCCACTTTGTGGGGACTACACTAATGGGTTCCTAGAAAATATCCATGGTATTACCCCGAACAAAGAGTTTGTGTTCTAAAATATACTTATTTATATATCTTTATTGATATAAAAGACACCTTAAATATTGACCAACATTGATTTGTATGAGCTAAGTAAATAGATAGAGTAAAATCATGACAAGGGATTTATATGCCAAAGTGATTCAATATGTTGTGAAATATTATTCTTTATCAAACGAATGATGAAGCAAGGTGTGTCTACGTTGATAATATTATTTTCACCAAAATAATGATAAATAAAAAGTATTCCATTACATAGATATATGATTTTTCTGATCAACAGTGTGGGGCCATTTATTTGTCTTAGGTGGGCCTTTGTTCATGATATAATCAATTAATGGTGAGGAACGAATATATTCATAATACATTCTTTAGAGAAATGTATGGAAACTATGAGTTTATAGTTATTCTACTCAGATGTACTGATGATCTAGAAATATTCAAGGACATAATAAATAGAGTATCTAGTTATTACCTTGAAAATGTTGTGGAGGGATTTATTAATGATATTTTGATATACTCAAAAAGAAAAGGGGGACATGAGAATCTTTTGTATACCATTATAAAGACATTACAATTGGAGAATATATATGAAAACTAATGTAAATGTGACTTCTGGATGGTTAATATAGCATTTTCAAGAAGTTTATCACTAGAAAAAAGAATATATATGGTCCTATCCATGATAAGGTCAATAAAAGCATGGATTAATCCAACATCTATCATATCCATCGTTTTGTTGGTCATGATAGGTATTACCTATGATTTTTTATGAACATATCTCGAATGTTAAACCAAATAACCATGATGACATTGAAGGTAAAATGTTTTTTGCGGCCATTGAATATGAATACTACATCAAATATTAAAAACATAAGCTTATCACCACACCAGTACTGAGACTTTACAAAAGTGGTGAAATCATTTTGGTATACAGTGATGCTTCAAAGTAGGTAATAATCTATGTAGTGATGAAAAATAATAATGTGATATCCTTCCCATTACAGAATTTGAGAATTCATGTGAAAAACTGTCCTACACATGATCTGGTGTTGGAAGATATGATCTTCAAGTTATACATTTGGTGTCATTATCTCTATAGGGATAAGTATGAAATATATACTAATCATAAAAGTCTCAAATATATATTCACACATAAGAAAATTAATATGTGATAGAGAATATGGTTAGTTCTCATCATCGATTATGAAAACTCAATCCACTACCATCTTGGTAAGGCAATTAAGGTTGCAGATGCTCTATGTAGAAAGGATCCTACAACATTAATAATGATGAAATCGAGAGAGATACAATATTATTATATTTTTAATTCATGTACATCATAATAATTATGGATATAATATCATAAATCATTTCTGAAATGATTTAAAACCCATCTCTCAAGGATAAATTAAAATACGTTTGAGGAAATGATGAAGAAATTCAAATGAAGGTTCAATCCTTGAGAAAGGGGAAATCGTCTGAGTTTAAAATTGAAGAGGATGGAATTTTAAGATTTGGGATATGACTATGTGTATCATCCAATAAAAAGACAATGACTGATCTTATCTATAATCACATAGATCAACCTTCTCTATTCACCCAGGGATCACAAAGATACATAAAGATCTATAAGGGAATTATTTGTGGGACAATTTGAATGAGGATATCACTGAGTATACATCAATGTTCCAATTTTTTTCATTAAGTTAATTCTAAAATGAAACTTTCTATGGTGATAATTCAACAGGTACCTATACCAACTTGTAAATGAGAAAACATCACCATTGACTTTTTAATCAAATCCTTGAAGACATGTAGAGGATAAAATGAAATATGGGGATTTTATGGATCAATATACATAGATAGATAACTTTATCACAGTTCGATATGACTTCTCATTGAATCAACATGATGAAAAATAAATTTGAGATGTTTTAATTCTATATAGAGTACCAATATCCAATTTATCCAAATTTGTTTTGAGTTTTCACTCAATGTTTTGGAAAAGTATCTAACATGCTATGGACACAAATCTAAACTTTAGTATGGATTATCATCCTAAAAATGATGTACAATATGATAAAACAATAATGAAATAAGAATACATGTTGAGGGAATATTTTATGGAAATAAAAGGAGGATGGGACCAAGATCTACCTCTGGTAGAATTAACTAATGAAAATAGTTTTCACTCATACATCCAAGTATCTCTATATGAAGATCTTTAGTGAGAAAGATGCAGAACACTAGCATCCTAAGGTGATGTCATTGAACGTATGCTGTTAAGACCTAAAATGGTCAAAGAAATAGTGGTAAATATGAAATCTATTCAGTACCACACCAAGGCATCCCAATGTAGACAAAAAATGTATGTAGAAAATAATTGACGAGACACATATTTTAAGGGCAGAGATAAGACATTCCTGGATATATATCCATTGAAGAGGATCATGATATTTGAGAATAATAGAATGTTGAGTCCCAATTACATTATTCCACTATATATTCTTAATCAATATGTAGCTATGAAAAATTGGATGCAACATCCAATTACCATGTATTAAGTAGCAGATGTATTCCATGTATCCCCCTTGTGGATATACACACCATATCCCTCACATATAATGAATCCATAGGTGGTACCATTGGAAAATGATCAATCATACATGCATAAAATTAGGATGATCATGGGCCATAAAAATAAATATCTAGGGAAAAGACTAATCACATGTTTAATGTAGTATGATGTAACCATAAGTATGAATAGTAAACATGGTAACCAAAGGAAGTGAACATGGGTAAGTACATAAATGTGCTTTCACATTATTATGAAGAAAAAAAGTTCGAGGGTGAAATTTCAAAAGGTGGGAAGAATGTAATAACCCATAAATTTATCAATGGAAAATCACATCTTATAATTATTCCATATAGTATAAAACACATAAAATTATATAGATTAGATAACATAAGCATTACAAATAAAGAATGAATAGAATATTAGGATATTCAAGAATTTAAGGAAATCTATACTAATAGAATAGTAACATTACCTTTCAAATTGCAACTTGACCATTAAGAATTGTAATCCAAAAAAATACAATAATAACATCAACTATGAATTTATAAAAAATTAGTTATCTTATGTATGAATATATAATAAATTTATTTCATGGTATAAGTAATTATATGTTGTAGAAATGATTAATGAAGTTATAGTATTTTAATAAGTAATAAATATTTAATTATAATGTTGTAATAAAAATAAATAGATTGAAAATAAATTTGTTTAATAATATTTTGAATTTTTTTGATTATATGATAGTTTTATGAGACCTTATATAATTTTTCTAAGTGTTATAAAATCTCTTATAATTTTAAAATCAATATTTTTTCAAATAAATAATGATTTAATATAGATCCATATTTATCCAATTTTAAAACTTATTTTTATAAAATGGAGTTCTTTTTTTTATTCTAAAAGTTCAGAAAAGTTAGTTTAATTTTTTTGGGATTTTTATAGAATAGATGATTTTTTTTTGAATAATTAAATACTGTAATTTTTTATTTCAAACAAATACATAAATCATTGAGTCGTATATTAAGTATGGATGATTTAAGACCATAATCATGAAATATACTTAATTATTTTAATATATTTAGTTATAATGTTCAAAATATTTATATATTTTTTCAAAATAAGAAATTATTAATTAAAATAACAAAAAACATGTCTCTCCTCCACTATAAATACCACTACTCACCACCTCTTCTCCTAAAACATTCAAAGACTTGAAGCTTGTAAAATTTCATTCCAATACACTTCCCAAGACACATTTTATGTTTATTAGCCTTTGGTATCACCGAAGGACCAAACCAACCTCCCTAATAAGGTTATCAAGGAGAGGAATTAATGGGGTAAAATAATATTTCTTTTCTATTATTTTTTTTCTTTTCTTTTATTTCATTTTTCTTTCCTCATCACCACATATCCATGTGGAATGATACCTATAATATCTTATATAAACTATAATTTTATTATCTTCGTTGGATAATCTATCCCCAAACCTCTTCTTCTCTCTCTTTTATACTAAAAATGGAAACATCTTCTATGAGGTCTTCTTTTATTGCCTTTGAAGATGCAAATTTTTCATTTGAATTTAATAGATTTAAGGCCAGTCAAAAAAAAACTATAATAGATGAATTTTTTTTATAATTTTTCTTATAACCATTTTATGTTCTATTACTACCATATATACATAATATAAAATAATAAAAAAATGAGTCTCTTTTGATCAAAAACCATCAAATTAATTTTTTGGATTATCATTAATGTAAAATCTAATGAATCATCCTCATATGTCAAAAAATAATAATAAAAAGACCAATTAAACTTATTAATGTTCCTCAAAAACCTATAACAGAAATTTTGGATAATTATCCCCATTTTACATGATCTTTCGTAAATGTATACAAGAGAACAGATCTTAAAATCCAAAAAAATAAACACTTCTGAAAGATGAAATTGTAAATAATAAATCATCAAAATAACCATAAAAGAACCTAATAAAATTTTTATGAATCAAATAAATGTAGAATTTTTTTTATTTATTAAGTAATGTTTTAAATTTGATTATCCATGCTATTAAATTGATGAGATCATTCATAGATAAGGTCTGCAGATTCTCAAACCAATTTTCTTTTTATTAGGATATTCTTCTTTCATTCCAAATTTAATTATGCATATTCTTTTAGTATTCTTAATATATATTTTTATATTCTTTACATTATAATTTCTTCATTATACATTATTCAAAACACATTATATGACAAAGGAAATGAATTTCTAAAAGAACTCATCTTTCAAAAAACACATGTTTTACTTCTCTTGAGATTGTTTCTTATTTACTCAGTAATGATGATTCTTATACGAAGAAAATAATTCAATATTTAAATTATAACGAAAAAGTAATTTAATGGTTTTTTAATTTATGAAATTTTTATGTTATCCATTTTTTATCAATGATTTATTTTATGAAATATATTATTAATCGTTCTATGTGACATGTGTGAATAGATAAAAGTTATGATGTGACTGGTGTGCTTGGAATTTTATAGTGCTCTAATGAATTGGTTAATGTGATGTATAACAACATATAATTTGAAATATGAGTGAATATGATGCTATATTTTTTCACATTAATGATTTTATGCATATATACCTATGTTATATATGGACATAATGTTATATTTGTTCACAAATATCTGTTGTACTTTACTACAAAGACATAATGTTTCATTTTATTGAATTTCCAAATTCCATTAGATTATCTTACGCTTCCTATCATGATTATGATGATGTAACCATTTTTATGTTATGATGATAATGATTATACTCTCCCCATGTTATATTTAATATTATTCTTATCTATCCTCTTAATGAGATTTTAGCTCACCCCTTTCATAGATATATATCATCTGCTGATTACTTATAGTATAGAGAATTTTAGGGCCACTACTAATATAGAAAAAAGGAATGAAATAATGTTTTATTATATAAGTTATCTATTTGGTCCTAATTTTTCAGAGACATTAATCCTTTGGATCATAGTTTTGTATAACATGTCAGTTTTTTCTTAAAATGATGTAATAGTAACATAATAAAATATAGCTTAATTATACTGATTTTGTGGAGTAACAATATTCTGTATGTTTAGCTCGAAATCCATGATTATAACCCAAATTTATGTATTAGCTCCAAAATTTGAAAAAATGATCGATGTACTGAGCATATTATAATTATATATCACTTTAAAATATAATAAAAAATATATAAATTATATGTAAAAAATGTTCCCAGAGGAGGCAGATATTTGAGAAAAAAATAACATGGATGTTATTTGACAATGCCAGTTTATTTTCCTAGGTGGCTTCACCCCTGGTAAATCAACTAGGTGTATTTTCATATGTGGATTTAACAAAGGAATTTACCAGTATATCTTTACACTAGTGTTATTTCCCAAGAAATACTTACTGAAATAATGTTGTGAAGATGGTGATTTCAATACTCCCAAGATTAGGATAGGGTGAATATTAATGAAATTTTTTCTTATATTAAGTATCATAAAAGACTTGGTAAATCATAGAGAGTGTAATTACATGGATCAATGAAGTCTAAATGGTGTGTGGTAGTGATATGTTCCCCATTATTTATAGTTGATTCCATGTTATTCTCCCAAGTAGCATCCCAAAATAGTAGGCCATGTATTACCATTTGGCATGTAGTTATCATATCCTAGACACTAGTACGAATCACTCAAAGATGTGGAATAGTTATCATGTGATAAACAGTAGCCTAACCAAAGTGAATAATTTCCTCATTATAATTCCCAAAGATTATAAAATATGAACATAATCATTAAAATAATATATGACATGAAACAATAATCATAGAAAAGAATGTGTAAAACATATAAATTATAACACATTGACCTCTAAATAAATATGATCTCCATGATAACATGTAATTCATGCAAAAACTTGTTTAAATAAAATATGTTAATATTTTAATGTATAATTATAACCATTATAACCAAGCTGTTTATTTGGTGGGTTTTAATACATTAAATAAATTATGACTATTATATGGTTTAAAATTTTATAACATAAATTCAATGGTCATATAATGATTATAAATAAAATAAGAATCATTTAAAAGATAAATAAATGTTTTCTAAAAACATCACTTTTTATGAAAGGCTGATTAGTCACACTTTGCATGCATAATTTAAAAATAATTTTTACTACTTTTAGAAATAATATTTGAAAAAATAAACATTTTTTTAATTATACTTGTCAAAATGAACATAGGTTGTGTTTTTTAATATTTAATGAAAAGATGTTTTTTATGAATAGTGAAACACGGTGGTTATTATTGAAAACTACCTTTTAATTTAAGTTATTTCCAAAGTTAAATTATAATTTAAATTTATTATAAATTAAATATTGATCAATTATATTAAAATTTCTCTGATTTAAATCATTAGGAACAATTTTATGATCAATTCCAGTATAAAAACATTGCATACATATGAAATAAATCCTTTGAAAACCATTTTCATAATGTCTATAAGTTTAATATTAAATTTATTCATACCACTTATATTAATTTCTTTAGGAAAAATAGATTTCATATATTGAATAAGAGTATTTTATGTTATATTTTATGGTCAAACTAATTTTTTACCATAATTAATAGCGAAAATATTAATAAACAATTACCACAGTTTAAGTATGAAAATAAGAGATAAAATTCCCAAAAAATAAGAACAAGTATTATATGGACATATCTCAATATAATATAAACTAATATTTGATAATGAACCATTTTTAGGATTTTGGAATTCTAAAAACATGGGATCACATTATTCTTTCAGAACATTCCATGTGTGTCCTCTCCCCCACTTATAAAAGGATACCCATCTCCTTTAATCATAAAAAACACATTAATTTGAAGAATAAAAAAATATTCCTTAATACCCTAAAAACATCCTATAGTACCTTTTTAGATCAAAAATACAATCTTGAAGTACATTAGATTTAGCATAATGAATTTCCAAATGATGTAGAAATGGTTTTAAGAATGTAATTTCATTTTAATCATTCTTCTAACTCATTATAATTCAATTATTCTATGATAAAATAATAACACAATTATCAAACATATAATTATATATAATTATGTTAATTAAATTACATATATACATCTCCTCTTCCAAAACATGGTAAATGAAATCATTGTTCCTTTGCACGAATGACTATCACCTCATGAACTGATGTAATTCGTTTAACGTAACCACCTTACATGGATGGATATAATGTTGTATTATTCATATTTTAATGAAATTTATGATATTATTATACTTTTATAATTATTATATCACATAAATTATCTGACTTACCATTCTGTGGGGGGAGTATGATAACTTCGTCCATGTGTATGGCAGACTACCACCTCACGAAGCGATGTGATTCATTTTTTCACTTACGCATTACAGAGAAGGTACTAAGGTTGATGTTAATGAATATATGTGATAGTTATCATGTAACCATACTTATGAAAATAGAATATCACATCTAACTACCTACATTTTAATACATTGCAGAAAAATAACATCTCTCATGCGTATGTGTGGACTCCCACCTCCACATAGTAATGTGAAATGTTTTCATTTTATTTTTAAGTATATGGTTATAAGGATAGATATGAATAGTATTTATTATACATATTGTATAATAATTATTATTTAAATGTGACTTAACTTTTATTTTCCTTTCATTTATTCCATTTATAAAAAATGGAAACATTTTTAATGTGTACATATGACATATCGTCTTAATACCTGTTGTAATCCATTTTTTATCTCTAAATTTTATAAATTACAATATCTAAATATATAGTGAATATATATGATATTTAAATAATTATAAAAAAAAATGTAAATTATGGAACCATTATTAATGTAAAATTAATTAAATCATTGAAGCATGACATACATAAAAAAAGGAAACAAATATCATATGGAAAAGTGATTTTAACAAAGAAATGTTAATAAACAGGTGATAAAAAATATAAGTAAACCATAAATGGAATGAATTGTATTATAAAATTTATTTAATATATATTTTTATTAACCTTTATCTATAATACAAGTGTTTGGAACACATATATAGGAAATCAGACTTGGTGAATGGGTTTCTCGTCTCATATTTACTTCCGTCAGACATATTCCATATTCACTACTTATTTATTTTATGTGGTTTATATAATTCCCCTTTTAGATTTTATATCATGAATCTATTAAGATTATATTTATTTAATTTTTTATTTGAGGTTATTTCATTTATGGGTCTCACTATTTAGATGTTACTAAAGTGTTATGGGTTTCTCATCTAAATTTTACTTTGTTGAGATGTATTCCATATTCACACATATTTCTTTTTGGTTGTATATACTACCACTTTAAAAATTATATCATGAATTATATTATATTAACAATATTAATTGTTTCATTTGATGTTATTTATTTCATGGTGATTATGATTAACAAAATTACCAATTTGGTTGTGGTTTATTTTACAATCCCATAGTCAATTATGGTTGTTTATGATTGAATTCACAATGATTAAGTATTACATTATACCAGATAATTAGTATTAATATTATCCTATCATTGGTTGTAAAAATTATTTAGAATTTTTTTAAATGAAAATATGTATTTATTTTCATATTTGTTCATAAATCCTTATTGTTCCAAAACCATGTTTAATAGAAATGTTTTAAAAAACATGTTAACGTTCTCTTAATTTATAATTAAATAAAGTTTCACCTATTTTTGACATTTAAATTTTTTTTAAGGAATATTCATATCATTTCCACAACAATCCACAATTAGATATTATAGAAAGTGTGACAAGAATCGTTGCTTTAACATATATGACGTAAACATAATTTCCCACCATCTCAACAACTTATTGTTCTAAGGAATCCTTTATGAATATTAAAGGTTCTTTAAAATAAAATATATTTTCAAATTTTTTAGGAATTTTATTTTTAAAAATATTGTCAAAATTGAAATGGTTATTATCCTCTGGAATGTTTTTAATGAAATTTTATGTCATTTCTATTCTCCAATGACATAAACATGGTATTTTACTTCTAATACACTAGGGATATGTTTTATTCATATCATAAACCCTCTTTATTAGGATGGTTAATGAGTACTTTAGATGAGGATGCACAATTTTACTACCATACAATAGATTAAATTATATTTTTTGTGATTCTTTTTATTGATTAAGGTATATATTAAAATTTTATGATAGTTTATTAATACGATTTTTTATATTGATTATGTTTTACCCTTTTTATATTTGGAATTAATTGGACATAATATGTTATGTGAAGGGAATATCATAGAACCTTAAAGAATAGGTTTGTCTCATGAGACAAACCATCTTGGGTTTTTAGTCAAGGAAACACAAATTTATGTAAGTTTCCTTATCATGAGGCCTTAAAATTATAGTAATGACATCTAGAATTCAGAATTCCTTCTTTACGATATTAGTTTACAATATCTATGTGTTTATTCTATTAGATATAATATCCATGGATATGTTTCAATATCATGTTAATATATATGTTGATTTATTTTATCACCATTTATTCCTTCCATATTATGAACAAGTTATTGTTTACATTTTATATGTTTCAATTATATACAATTCATATAAATTATTATTATTTATTTATCGTAGCTTCCACTATAATAATACCATCACTGAGAATCTAAGATCACCCATTTCTTATTATTCAGTTTTTTATATCATACAGTGAATTTTATTATGATTGATATGAATGGATATCCCAAATTGGTTAATATAATGATGAATGAAAATAATATGTTGAATTTTATGTTTTAAATTTTAATGGGAATTTCAAATATGTATCTTGTTTATCAGTACAAAAAACCATTATCTATTTTGGGATAAGATTCCATGAATCTTATGAAAATGTAATAATGTAACCCCTAACTCTGATCTACTAGGGACAAGGTCTTTAAAATTGGTATCAGATGCATGTTAATAGAAAAATTAGGAACTAGATTTAATATAACAAAAATGTTGAAAAATAACCTTAACATATAAATTGAAGATAAATATATAATAACATACTAATGTTTTGGTAAGGTAGATAATATATTTTTTTATCCTTGATGTATATCCCTCTCTGGAAACTATATGTCAATGTTGATATGGCACATTACCACCTAGGGTCATAAATCTAGAAAAGGCGCATTGTACATAACATGAGCATTACCTGGTTTATTAAAATTGGAATTACAATGCACCTAGATTCAAACACTTATGAGATATGCTTACCTCAATTCATATTTTTTTACAAACTATTACTATAGATTTATAAGTATTTATATTATTTTAATATTTTTCCAAAAAAACCCTATTTATTATTACCAGATTTGAAATCCATAAAATGTTTAATTTATATCACGCAATTCACTAGTTTTGGATTATACATTATGTTTCAAACTTTTATCATCTAATATATTGTATTCAATAATTTAGAAGTGGATGATAATGGAAGGAATTAAAACTATAACAATTAATGTACTCCATGTTGGGATTTCCCTCTTCGGTAAGATAATGAACATGGATGAAGAGAAATAGTCAAAAATGATTAAATAATAACCATATAAGGGAAACCAACTCATGTTACGAACAATAAAATTTCACGTATAGAAGATAATTTGAATCCAACCCATTGTGAAATAATGTTATACTTATGTAGGCATCGCCGACCTCCATCATTTATTGGGACTAAAAATTTATTTGTAACTGAGCTAAGAAAAATTTCCCTTCTGAATATATTTATCCATTTATGAAGAAACTGTAACGACCATAATTTTATTAATAGAAATTCCTTTCATAAAATATAATACAAAGAATATAAAATCACATAGAGAAAATAAAAAAAATTACATGAATAATGAAAGAAATATGTGGTAAATCTAGAAATTAAGAAACCTATACTGATGGATGTAACTTGACTATTTGAATAGTAATTATTCCATTAACAATAGTAACACATAAAAAAGAATAATAAACTCAATTATGAAAATATAGATAATATTTATTCATATTATTAATTAAAAGATAATATATTTAAATCATTGAAAAAGAAAAAAAATATATTAAAAATTATAAATTAAGTACTGGTCTTTTTTAAAACATAAATGTTTATTTAAACATTTATAATCATTCCAATTATTTTAAAGAAAAATAATTTTAATTAAATAGATTAAATTTTTAAATTTTCTTCTTATACCTATAAGATAACATTTTGATAATTTAATTAATTTTTCTATTTTCAATCAAATCTATTATTATTTTAAAAAAAATAAAATAAGGATATTATTAATTAAAATTTATATTTATCATATTTATAATTTTTTTTCAAACAAAATGGATTCCATTTCTGAATTTTTATTGTTGAAACATTTTTAGAATTAATTTTTGGGGTTTTTTATAAAATAAGTGAATTTTTAATAAGTAGTAGAATACATTAAATTTGGTTATTTATGATTTTAGTAAAATAAATTAATTTTGTAGTCATGATTGACTCATGGATGTTGTAAGTGGAAACTATATTCAACCCACATGTTATAGTTACTATTTTTTTCAAAATAATCAACACTATGGTTTTTCTGGAGCCAAAATAATAAACAAATGATTAAAATAATAAAAAACACACTCCTCCCCTCCCACTATAAATACAAATCATCTCTCTCTCTTCTCCTAGAAGCTTATAAGACTTGGATATGTCTTATGTTCTACCAAATTACTCTGCCAAACATCTTCCCAGTGATACAGTCTTTATATTCTCATTAGAAGACCATTTAAAAGTATTTTAAGGAGATTCTCATTTAGAGGACACTCAAGAGGTAAAATCATTCATCTTTCTCTTTTAATTTATTTTATTATCTTATCATTACATCATCTCAACCATATTAAAGACACATGATAAATATATTATAATATATATACATAAAAAATATTATTTTAATGATATATCCATCAAAAAATATATTCTATTCTCTTCCCCTATTGTAATGAAAATGAAATCATGAAACAATCATCTATATGGTGTCGATTCACCACTTTCCTGGATGATGATATTTCATTTTCTAATAAATCCTTCAAGGATGGACATAAAATAATTAAGTTGGTTGAAAACTATTTTAATAAGTATATTGACACATATCTAAATTTTTTTAACATGTATATATATATAATTAATTTATAAAACAAAACAACTTTGTGATGATCGAAAAAATACCATAATAATATAAATAGTTAGCATTAAAATTTTGTATAATGCATCAACCTCATATCTAGAAAAAATGATTTATAAAAATATTTATTATTGTTTTGGTTAATTATTATAATATAATTTCAATTCTAAATAACTATTAACATTTTACATTTTCTTCCATACATGTATACAAGTAAACAAATCAAGAAAAACAAGGAACTGAACACTCCCGAATGGTGAAATTGTTTCTTATAGCTCATCAAAAAGTTCATAAAAGAACATAATAATGTTATAATTGATAAAATAAATGATGAATATGTATTTAATTAAATCATTAATGAATCTAATTTCATTCTCAATAAAATATTGTGTAAGTGCTGAAAACATTCGATCATAAAGTAATGGACTCTGTCTGAACCATAATTTTTTCCTTTGGGTTGTCATTTCTCTCTATTTGTCCCAATGTAGTTCATAATTACTCATTTTCACTTCTAAATTTTGTCTGTCTTATCTAAACTTATACACCTAGAACAATTCTACTTTTACTGGGAAATACATGTTTAATAAGATTCCCTTTTCGAATCCTCCAGATACGCAAACCTGATGAAATGGAACTTCCATGTTTCTTACACATTTTTATGTACACTAAAAAATATGATTTTATCCAAAAGTGTGTTTATAAAAACATTTTTTTTATCATTAATTACTATATAAGTTAGTTTTCTTCTTTTATGAGATAAATTATACATTTTCATTCTTTAAAGTATTTCTAATAATTTACGTTAAATCACAATAAAGAGTCTCATTTAAAAATTTTCTTAAAAACTATTATTATATTTTTTTCACTTAGTTTTAACATTATTTACCATGATATATTCCTATTTTTCATTAATAATTTCCATGTATGATTAAAATCAATTATTTTGTAGAAAAGATTATGATATGCCCATTTTTTATGCTCAATGACATGATTATGAAACCCATTTTTTTATGGGTAACCCTTATGTTTATGTTTGATAATTCATGTGGGAGACAAATGAATGAAAATGTCATGATTGGTGTACCTAGATATAACTCCAATTAATTATGTAATGTTTAGTATTATGATACATCATGTTGGGACATAGATTGAACCTGATTCCGTTATTAGACATTGCTTTTCATCCATCATAGTCTTGGTGGTTAGGCTTGACTCATGCTTATGTCCGGTAGTATATTTTTTCCACATTAATATTATTCTATGTTTATATAATCCAATGTCATACAGGTTATGATTCGGTTTTTTTATTCATGTTCCATTTGTTTTTAGGTAATTATGATATGCCTTCTACTCTATGTGTTTTGTGTTATTCATATATTTGTCCACATACTGGGATTTTTAGCTCATCCATTTGTATATGTATACCACAGGTATTATTATGAAGATGTAAGAGATCAAAGAAATTTTTAGATTATTATGGATATTAAATAAAAAATATTGTTATTTTGTTTTCATTATTACTAATCATGTACCTAATAATCTAAAGACTATAGGATTTACGATCCATGGATAGTATTTAATGATTAATTATGCTTAAAAATCAAGTAATAATAATGTAATGTTAATGGTCAATTATTTTTGGTATTAGAGTGATATTGGGATCTTTTTTCATTTTAGGATTATAAAATTGTATTAATAAACCTTGGGCTATTTCTCTCACCATGGATAACCTAGATTAGATCTTATGGAATCACACGTTAGGATATACTTTTAATTTCCAAGTTGTTCCATATATGTTATGTGTTTAATTTCTATATTCTAATTAGATTTATATTAAAGACCATATGATTTCACATTATGTCTATTATTTATTTCATTAAAATATTATAACCTATTCTGTCAATCATTATGATTGGAAATGTAATAATATTACAAATGAAATGAAAAATCGTGATTGGAATGGGAGCTCGAACATCATGATAATACTGGATCAACTGGATGAAGTTATGAATATTAACATGAATAATTGGGAGTTCAATCTTATCCAAATAAGGATAAATTTGTAATTAAATCCTATATATGAAAAAGACGTCCTATATTTAGTGGATATTCAAATCACCTCTTCAAAAAATAGTGAATTAACTCAATTGAGAAGATATTATTTTTACTTCAACACATAAAATAAGGGAATGTTTTGTTGTAAGTCTATCATTTTTGATGGGGAAGATGATTATTGGTGGAAATTTTCAAGAAAACAAATTCTTAGGAGTAAATTGATTATATGGAATGGGAACTATTCAAGAAAATATTTTTTGATAAATTGATTCCATGAAAACTCAATCTTAATACTTAAATGGAGTTCATTGGACTATAGAAAAATGTATATGAGTTGATCGGGGCTTATGAGGAAACCATTATAAGGCATTCACAACACGCCTCTATATCTTTCATGAATGCTAAAAGAAATGAGCACCACTTGAGTGATGAATATGAGTATAAAAAATCATTGGAGTTTCAAGGATTTGACATCTATGATGATATTTTCAATTGTTCCCATATGGTTGAAATAAAGATCAGATACTCATACTGCTCTTATTATCCAAGAAACGAAAAAATGAAAAATAGAGTTTAATATGAGAGGATCAATGGAAAAATCACATGATGGAAGGAAAACCCAACAACCCACGTGTCAATAGAGTGGGAAGAAGAATATTGAAAATTGGGTAATGGAATCTTGGAGATGATTAAATTGTGGAAGAGTGGAGAATATAGATAATATTTTTTCAAAGGGATATGAATAATTACCCATATGTGAAGGAGTAAATGATGGTTCATATTAACACTCATTTTATAAAGATATTTTTCAACTACATGTAACTTAGTCATTATGTGACCTATTTCCCAAAGACAAATAATTTTAGAGGAAATAAACAATAACAACCTCTAAGACAACAAGATAGGGAATATGTTGTCACTAATATTGAGGTAGATCCTAAAAATAAATTGGTGGATATTATGTTGGTTATTCAAGAAAGAATAGAAACCATTTGATTTGATTGGGGTTCTGTGGATTCTTTTATATCATGTATGTTTAGTATATCTCTTATGACACCACCACCAAATATGGATGTTGACTTATATGAGAAAATAGAAAATAAAGAAATTATTTCATCTAAATTATATAATTCCTCCTAGATTAGTGTTTGTGGACTAAAAATCCCATAATATATTATTTTACTTTCTTTGGTAGAGTTTGTGGTTATATTGTGCATTGATTGGTTATATTTATACAACTCCAATATCTACTATCAGTATAGGGGGATCAATCTTCACATCCTAAATCATCGTCCTATTATGTAAACATTTGAGGAGGATGATGAATCATTATTATAATAATCATTTCATTTGATTATTTTATTTACATATGACCAATAATATCTAGATAAAAATAATGAGAAAAATTATAGAATCAAGATCAAAGAGAAGCCCATTGTGAGGGAATACACTGATCTGTTCCATGAATAATTGCATGGTGTTCCTCTAGACTTATAGGCTGTGTTCTCAATTGAACTTATTCTTGGATATCTACATATATAAAATACACCTTCTATAATGGCTATCATTTAGATGGATGAATTGAAGAAGTAGTTATAAGAGAATCTTGAAAAGGGTTTTAGATGCCCGAGTTCTTAACCATGTGTTAATCCATTCCTCTTCATAAAAATGAAAGATTGATCAATGTTCCTCTACATTTATTATCATGAAATCAATATATTAATGATAAAGAACAAGTTTCCCCTTCTATGGATAGATGACATGTTAGATCAACTATGTGGGGCCATGTTTTTATCTAAGGTGGACCTTTGATCGAGATATCACCAATTAAAGGTGAATAAATATGATATTCCCAAGATGTCCTATTGAAAAATGATATAGAAGGTATGTGTTCATAATTATTCCCATATGAAATAATAATACTATAGAAATTTTTACGGGCTTAATAAATAGATTCATTAGATATTACTTCAAAATACTTCTTGTAATATTGATAGATGATATTCTAATATACTCAAAAATAAAGGAAGGTAATAGAGGGAAATTTAATACTATGATATTGACATTTAGTAGGGAAATGCTATATTTAATGCATAGTAAATGTGATTCCAAGGTGGAGTATGTATTATTCTTCGGGAATTCTATTTCTAGAAAATGAATATGTGTGGACCAATCAAAGACAAAGGCAATCAAAAACTGGCTTGTTCCATCATATCTAACATAGATTTATATATTCCATAGTTTAGCTAGAAACTAGTGATGATTTGTGAACAAATTATCACAAATTTAAAACCCACTAACCATTTTAAGTAAATAGGGAGTATTGTTTTTATAGACTAGTGAATCTGAAGAATGCTTCAAACAGATGAAAAAGAGGCTTATCACTGCATTGTTACTCATAGGTATGAAAAGTGGGGAACTATATGTGGTATAAAATAGTGCTTCAATGTTGGATTTAGGACGTTCACTAATTAAAAATGATTATTTGATATCCTACACCACAATTTAGTTTAAAATTCATGTGAAATACTATCTAGCGCGTGATCTTGAGTAGACAGTTGTGATTATCGCATTTAAAATATAGTGGAATTATCCCTATGAAGAGAAGTGGGAGATATATATCGATCCTAAAAGAATAAAATAAATATTCACCCATAAAGAGATTATTATCTCAAACTAATATAGTTAGATATCATTAAGGCTTATGACTACTCAATGCACAAACTTTCTAGTAAGTCAAATAAAGTAGTTGACGCTCTATATAGAAAGGACCATGTAACCTTAAAATGATGATAATTTATAAGGATCTAATATTCTTAGATATCCAATTGACGGAAAAGGGAATCATTAAGTAAGGAACATCATAATTCCTTTCTAAATTTTTTTACCTACCTTCCCTTATGGATTAAATAATTCATTCTTAAAGAAATGATGAAGATGTTCTTAAAAAGTAGAAGGTATTATAAATGGGGAATCCCTTGAGTCAAAAATTGATGATGAATGAGTCATAATATTTGGTTCATAACTATGTGTAGAATATAATAAATATATATATAATGGGATTTTAAACAACGGACCCAGATCAATATTCTCTATTCACCCAGGAAACAAAATGATGTATCGAGATCATCAAGATCTCTACCGGTGGGATAATATGAAGAATGAGATCACTAAATATATATCTAGGTTCCTGACATGTCAACAAGTGAAGGCTGAAAGGAAACATTCTAAGGCTATGATGATACCATTACCCATACCGACCTGGATGTGGGAAAAACTCCATGGACATTATAAGTAAACTTTAAAGATATCATGAGGAAATAATGATATATTGGTCAATATCTATCATCTTACAAAGAAAAATCACTTAATAATAATTTCAAGCACATCTCCCTTGATCAACCTATACATATGTAAATTAGGGATGTGGTTAGCTACATGGAGTACAAAAATTTATTTTATTTTATTGAGATCACTGATTTTTTTTACATGTTTTAGAGAATCATCCAACATGATCTAAACATAGAGTTGTACTTCAATATGGGTTATCATCCTTAAAATGATGGCCAATCTGAGTGAACTATTTCGATACTGTATGAAAGGTTGATAGCATGTTCTATGGACTTCAATGAAATGTGGGAGATATCTCTACCTATATTCTAGTCCTCTTACAAAAATATCTTCCACTCAAGAATCCATATGGTTTCATATGATGCCCATTGTGGTAAAAATTTATAACACCAATATGCTAGGATTATGTTAGTGAATCAAAGTTTTAGGGACATGAAATGGTCGAAGAAATTATAGAAATGGCATAAACCATTTAGCAGTAAATCATGAAATCTAAAAGTTGATAGAAGTTGTATGCAAACAATCAGCGATTGGACTTAGAGATTGATTTTAGAGATACAGTATTCCTCCACAAATCTCTATGGAAAAGGATTATGATATTTTGGAAGTAGGGAAAGATATGTCCCAAGTGCATAATACCCTTAGAGATTCACATCATATCAGAGCTATGTTCTATCGACTACTAGTGACACCAATAATTCCTCAATACATGACATATTCCATATATCACTCTGGAGGTAGTAGATACAAGACCCCTCACATGGGATGAATTTAGTGGTGGAATGGTTCAAAAATGATCGTTCTTATGTGGATTATTTGGTGAAGATCAAGGACCCTAGAGATAATTTATTTAAAAAAAAGATTTCTCACCTGGTCAAAATTATAAGGAAGAACCCAAAAGTACAAATAGGCAACATGCTAACCAAAATAAGTAATTAGTAATAAGTACCCTCGCCTATTTCCAAATAGAGTGTAAAAAAGAAATTTTGTTGCAGAAATTTAGAAAAAGGGGATATTGTAATAAACCATAACATTATTAATGGAAATAACATTCTTATAATATAATATAGTGAACATATAATCTAATATATTACATAATAATAATAATATGAATGGAATCAGTGGTATTTATAGAAATTAATGAACCCATAATGATTATATATTAACTTTACCTTTGGAATAGTTATGTGACCATTAGGAATAGTAACCCAGTAACTAGAATAGAAACCTCACCAATGAAAGTATATATAAAATTTATGTATATCATAAATGAAAATTTAATATAGTTATATCTACAAATTAGTAAATAAATTATTTAAAAATGATAAATTAAGTATTGGTATTTTTGTGAAATGAAAATGATAATTCACAATTTTATAAATAATACAATGATTTAAAAAAAATTATATTTATAAAATAGATTCATAAATAAATATTTTTTTGTCTTATAATTTAAATAGAATTTTATGAGATGTTATTAAATTTTTCAATGTGTCATAACATTCGTTACAATTTTAAAATTGGAATTTTTCGATTATATGATGAATTTAATTAAAAAATATTCTCATAATTTAAAAGTTATTTGCATATAATGTTACAAATTTTTGAATTCTAAATGTTGAATAATTTTAAGGGTTAGTTTTTTTTATATTTTTTAAAAATTTAATTTTTCTAGAATAGTGACCATGAGGATCTAGGGTTTGAGAAAGCCAACATTAAAATTATTAAATAAAACAAAAAGTACAGGAAGTCAAAAATTAATAGGGTTAATAAAAGAGAGGGAGTGTATCACACCCCTCATATAATCTTCCACCATGAGAAAAGAAATCAAGTATCCTATAATACCGCATGGTACTCAGCTCCACAATTTCTCTCTTTGAGGGATCATGATCGACTTGGTTAGACTTCTTATAAATATGTGATATAGAAATTTAAAGGTGTATCATATGATTGGGGAATGTAATCTAGTGTGGGAGGTGATTCCATTGAACTTTTGTGGTTTATGTTTTAAATACATTCACAATGAGTCGTGAGATTGATTCAATCCATAAGGGTGACCAATTATGGTAGACAACATGCTTAATTGCATAAATCACAGCCTAAAGAACATCTTCATAAGTAGTACATAGGATAATGATGTGGTGGTAGCAGCCTTTCATAAATCCCAAGAAGGTTCAGAATAAAACCTTGTATCCTAATGGTCTAGGGGATCTAGTAGCTACTACATTAATATTTTTTTTGAATCCATGGAAGATCAGTGGAATCCATCTAACAAAATTGAACTCAAGAGGATGCATTGATTTACCGATAACTCCATGAATTCAAAGAGTATTCAGGTCATAAAATAAATTGTGAATTGTGCCTGATTGAACTATAGTAGCACCATGAACATCATTATGAATGGTGAGAAAACCTGCATGTATACATGCAGTTGGATTGTAGGAAATAACCTTCTTTAGGTAAGAGTAGATGTCATGGATAGTTGAATTAGAAGACACAAACAGTAGGTTCTGCACTTGGGTGCTCTTTCCACTCACCCAAATACATGACATGAGCTAATCAAGGTGCCTACAGGAATGAACATCAATAAAAAACCTAAATATAATATACTTCTACATCTACCTACAATAAACATAGTCCAAAAATAAATGCTGAAAAGATTCCCTAGCCCGTATGTATAGGTGAAAATCAGTGTCATCTATTTTCCATGAATTCCTCAATTGATCATGCATTGGAATTAGGTTTCTCCACAACCTCTAAAAAAGAATCAATCTTCATGACGGGAAAAATGGAGAGATAAATTGAATCAACCACTTTGGTGGTCTATGGGATCAATCACACTTCAGGACATAATAATCATTAACATTGAAGTGGTCGTTCAAATTGGGATACTAAATCAAGGAATCTATATCCATACATGCATAGTTTTGTATTTCCATAACATCCTGAAGGGATATGATTCTAATAATAGAATAACTCTAATTTGTGGCATCATCAACAGTAATATGATTCTTGATGGAAGGGATAGTGGTAATATCAACGGGGCTATCCAGCAAAGATGTATGTCAATAATTGAGATTTTAATCCCTACTAACCAGCCACATTGAGTGCGGCATGATATCATTGAAAAAGTTATAGAGGGTGGAGCATAAAGATGAATTTAGGTAATGTGTATATCCACTTTTTTTTTGAACCTTCATATAAAAAATTTAGTCAAGGGATTATTAGATGAAATGATATTCCATGAGAACTTGTTAATCAGTCCATCATTGAGGGTTACGAGATACATAACCCCAAGACCACCCAAATCAAAAGGCTTAACAAAATCTCTCCATGAAATAGTTATAATCTTCCTCTAATGTACTGATCCAATCCATAAGATGTATTTGATCATACATTTAAGTTCATTCAGCATTTTTTTCCATCGATATATATAAAAGGAATACCCAAATACATAAGTAATAACTGAGTTTATGAGACAAACCCTTCCAACCCATGACATTGTCTTCCCCTTCCAACCAATAAACTGATTGATCATTGTAGAGTATATATACTCAAGGTAATGAATTCTATATTTTCCATGAAAAAAGGGAATTCCTAAATAGGTGAAAGGGAGTGATCCCTTTCTCAAACCAAGTGCTCTAGCAATTCTACTATGTGTCCCAACTGGGAGCCCATTTCAATAAATGATGAAAGATTTACCACAACTAATGACCTAACTAGCCACCTCTTCACAGTGATTAATGAACGATTTATGGAACCAATGGTGTTTTTTGAGGGTTTGCCAAATATAAGGATATCCTTAACATAAATAAAATGATAAATTATTGGAGGATTCCAACCAGGATTATGTTTTTTATAAATCCCAAGATGATTATGCTCATTAAAACATCTACTCATTTAATCCTTAGTAAGAGAAAACTGAATCCCTAAAAGAGGGTCCCCTTGGGGAACACCCCTTGTTCATGAGAAGTATCCCTTAGAGGATACATTAACCAAAATGTAAATCCACATAGAGTTTATAATGGTGCAAATCAATCTGATAACGTTATCAGAAAATCCATTCTTTCTAAGGAATTAAAAACATTAGCTGCATTGGACCGAATCAAAATCCATAATGTTATCAAAAAATCCATACCTTCTAAGGAATTGAAAACAAAAATTGCATTTGACTGAATCAAAATACCTGGATATATCAAAATTGAGAGAAACACTCCTTCCCATTAATTTTATTTTCATTGATTTGATACATTCAAACCATTAATTGTTTTATGTCCAACCATTAATTGTCATTAAATAGGTCATCAATTCTTTATTAAGATTTTATTTATTGCTTATAAGGGATTTTTTTATACTAGTTTCTGATTTGAAAGCATAAAATTCATTCTACAGATGTCTTCATATCATTATCCAAATTATAAAATATTTCATACCCCGTTATCTATGAATTAATTTTACACATAGTATATTCTCAGAAAATATATGTAATAGGCTACCAATAAATTCCTTCTTCAATTATTTCACAATAATCTCCCTACACCCAAGTGTGGAGATCCATCCATTATTAAATCAAAATGTTATGGGATCTGACAATGTCTTGTGAATGTATATTTCCACAATTTTTGGGTTTTGATTAGTGTGGTTTTTAGGAATGGTGTGACCTATTAGGCCATTAAAATCATTCATATCATCCAAATAAATAAAGAACCTATAAAATTTTCTAGTATATCCATTATTCATAGTATATCTGCTCTATTTAAAATCATCACATAAAATTGTATCCTCAACAAGATTACATATATCTACGCAAGAACAAAATTCAGGTGAGGTAACAATGTTGAAGATCATTTATGTTTTTCATCATCATGCCTTAAAATAAAATTAAAATCACCCAAATGCATCCATTTATGGAATAGAGCTCCCAAGATATCTCTGATCTCATCCCATACCTCTCTACATTTGATATATGAATTTGATGCATACAAAAAAGTATCTTATGGGAAAAAACCCTGATCATCAAGAGAATCCTAGATTCATTAAATCGTGACAAAAAATAATGATATTTGAATTTTTTATTCTTGAAGAACCAATGGCGATCGATTTTTATGTCATGGAGTTTTTGGGAGGCAAAATTGTATCTGATAAAGGACCAATTAAATCTTTTCCATCTACTAAATAGCATCTTGGGGTCTGCAATTCCAATGAGCATTGGTTTGTGGGCCGCGATAAAATGTCTAAGTGCTTTGGCCATTGGGGGCATCCCTATCCCTTGACAATTCCACCAGTAAATATTCATTGTGGGAGGGGAGGCTTACTGTGCATCAATGGACCTCTAACCTATTCCATATCCTTATGTAATTTTAATTGTTTTCGTTATTCTTCTTCTTCCTTTAGAATTAATTTTTCTTCATTCACTATTGATATTTCCTTGTTGACATGTGTAACACGTTCACGGATGATTTATCATTACTCCTAACTTGCAAAATATTCTGTTTTTTAGAGGATGGAACACCATCTATCTCATTCGACCAATATATACCATTAAGAGGTGTGAACTTATTTATATCTTGTATTTTCTTAGATATAACCTCTAAATGATGGAAATTTATGGGAGCCTTGTCGTGAGGAACATGTTAGAAAGGTTCCTAAATACTGGAGTCAATTAAGACTGGAGAATCCAATCAATCATTCCCTTACATACTGATTGGGGAAGAGGATGTAATCATCATCAAGTCCTTTTGAGATTAATTATGGGACTTATTTTTGCATCGCTGTGAAAAATTTTAGTTGAATTACTAGAAAAATCCTAACCCTTCCCTTGAAATATTAAACTGATTTTAGCAGGTTAGATAATAGAATACATCCCTTTTCAAGAAGATAAGGACTTAATAGTAGGATCCACATATGAGGGGATTCCTGATGTATGTTCCATTCTAGGTTTAGGGTTGGAGCTAGTATTACTTGTGCTCAAAGTAGTCTCAATTGTATCGAGATATAGGTCTATACTCTTCCAAGAATGTCTTGAAGTGAGTTCAATAGGATGGGCACAACCATCCAGTTTGTTAACTATACCAGCAGGCTGGGGTTGGTTATGAGGGTTTCCATGGCCTCTGTAGTACCCAAAGGGTACCCAGTTACAATGCCACATCATCAACATTCTCCCTATAGATCAAAGTATAATTAGTAGGAGGTTATCAAACCTCAATTTTATTCCTCAATATGTTTCCGAGACAGACTAGAATTAATATAACCCATATAGATTCTACTTAGGGTAGACTTCCCCTTTCTCAATCGACATGTAGCACTATCATGTCCTTTACCCTTGATATCATTGCACTCTTTTTTTCTGTTACAGTCATCATGAATATTTCCAATGTACCTACAACCTAAAAAAACACTGGATTCGATCACAATTTATATTAAGTATCATACTATCATCTGTTTTTTCTGGACAACTTCTTCAACCTAGTAGTAGAAATAACAACCTCCACTAAAACATTGGCATAATGACCAAACTATGATTTATATGTTTTCTTATCCATTCTGATTGGGTTCCCCACAGAAGAGGCAATGTACTATAATATACTTGGATTTTAGTAATACCAATTAATCTTATAGATCCGTATACAAATCAATTCATGTTTGTTCCATACAATAGTGGGATCAAAATTCCAGTACCTGTGATCTATTCATAAGAATCCAGGTTTCAATGAAATTGACACAATTCCCCACACATGCTGCATGCATTCAACAAAAGGAAATACTAAATAAGAATATCCTATTCCCATCAATTTCATCTTCTATTAATAAATGTTCCATAGTTTTTTAATTGATTTGGTTGAATCACTAAATTTCCATAATTTCCCATCTTATGGGGTTATGTACTGTTTGATGATTGAAAATTTGAGTTGAATAATCTTTTCATCAACAATGGTTTGATTTTATGAGACATGATCCAAATTCCATTTCATGATCACTCGCCCAAGAGGTGTTGAATAGAAATCAATAATGGAATGGCCAACTGTATCCTTTACTACTTTCACAAAATTCTTTTTATGACTAGGGGAATTAGGTTGCTTCGATGTGTTTGTTCTCTTCCTCGCAAGGGATAAGAGTTCTGTGTTCCCTAGATGCTCATTTTGAGGAATTGATTCCCTATCTCCACCATGATATGAAATAAAATTAATATTATCACTAGTACTTTGGTCACCTAGTTTAGGGTTTTCCCATACCTCCCCATGTCCTTCAATCTTCCTCTCCTTCCTTTTTTGAATAGTCAAATATAGTAATTTATGGTATTTAACATTTTATTCAAATAAATGAGTTTTTGGGTCATTGTTGTGTAATGGATGATGTATCTGACCACTATCTCAAACTCACATTCTCTAGTTACTGTACATAGTCACACGATTCAACACTAATGATAGTCTTAATCCAAAATAACAAACCGATGAATAAAATAATCCAAACACTCTTCTCCTCCCATAATAAATACAATACATCTCCACACACTCACATGACATATTATACGCCATGGATATTTCTAATATTCCTCCCAGTTACTCTATGTTTCCTCTTCCTCGTGTTATAGTCTTACTCTTAAATCTAAAAGACCATTTCCAAGTGCTTTAAAGAGGTTCTCAAAGAGAGGAATTTGAAGGGGTAAAACACTCCCTCATTATCTTTTGATTTTTATTATTTATTATCCTTCCCTAACCACCACAATCCAAAGTGACACAAAATATATTGAATCATAAATATGAAATAATTTTTTTATTTTAATGTGTTGTCTATGAACAAATCTATTATCAAATTTTCCCTTTTTGTTCTAAAAATTAAATCAACGTCCATGATGTGTCGATTCACCACTATCATTGACAACAATTTTTCATTTTATAATACATCCTTCAAGTCTTGTATAAAAATATTATAAGGGTTAACATTTATTTTAAAATGAAAATGAAAATGTATTTTATTTTGTAACAAGTATATATACATAATATTAATTACTAAAATAAAACTAGTTCATGATGATAAAAAAATCCAAAATAATCTAAACGTGTATCATTAAAATTTTATGTATTGAATTCTACTAAAATTTAGAATTCTGATGATATATAATAAAAATTAATATTAGTTAATTTCACAAATAACAAATAATTTATATTCAAGATAATCATTCCCATTTTATAGGTTCTTTCATATAAGAATGCAATTTGACCAATCCTGAAAATGAAGGAAATAAACAATCACAAATGAATAAATTCAATCTTATAACACATCAAAAAGGACATAAATTTTCACGACCCGTCCTTGGGGTCCGTGCCATTACTACCCCAAGCCTGCCTTCCATAGACCAGGGGCTGGCGACTAGCACCAAAGGAGTAAATCCCGATAAAAGGGAAGACATTTCCTTTATATAAGAAAACAAACACCATAGAGTATGCAAGATGAAGTAAACACTAAGTAAACTGAGTACAAAAGTAAGTGATGAAAAGTAAATGGGCCAGAATATAAACCCATCTGAAAGTACAGTACAAATGAAAGGAAATAACAGCTTCAGTAAAGTAAATCAGAAACCACCAAGTCATCCTACGGAATTCCCATCTAAAGGGTGGGTACAGATAGTCTCGTAGACTCCTCGGGTTCGTTCGTCCGCTTTGTGTACGTCCTGCCTGATAGTCCACATTCTGGTACCATTCCACTCCACAAGCCTCAACTACAATCAGCGTTGTCCTTCGTCTGCAACCAACACAACATAGTGCGGGAATAGCCCGTGCAGGGGTGATTATACGATAATCATTAGGGACCCCGAGACTCCCGAAGGTCTCCGAGAATCCACGATGGATAAACCACAAAGTAAAGATAAAATCATGAAGTATCAACCAACTATACATAGGTATATTCCCATAACGATACCTAACTCATCAAACCCAGTTCGGCTCCAACTCTTGAGCCCAAGTACAACCCAGTCCATACAGGTAAAATACATCCAAGTACACACAGGAATGCACAACACAGTCCACAGAGGACATCAATTCAATCATACTGAAGGTAATGATTGAAAGTCAAGACTCGTCTCACACAGGTATTCTACTCATGAAGAGGGGTGGAGATGATAGTTATAGCCTCTAAATCATCTCCCCTACTGAACCAACATAGGATCCAAGTACAGAAGTTGTCACTACCAAACCCACATACGATCCAAGTACAGTAACCCTCACTGTCGAACCCACGTAGGATCCATGTAGAGCTGTCATCGCTTTCAAACCCACGGATGATCCAAGTATAGTAGTTCTAGCTACCGAACCCACATAGGATCCAAGTACAGTCTTCCTCTCTATCGTACCCATGAAGGATCCAAGTACAGTCATCATCACCGTCGTAGTCGCAACCAGTTCTAGGGTTCCCGCACACAGCATGCTCGATTCCGGGAGGGTCCGCTCCACAAACCAAGGGGTTTGATACATAAACATCCATGAAGTCAATAGTTAATTTATCACAACATTTCGTATCATTAATAGGAACTCAACGCAACAGACGGCACGTCAATCGGACGCCCGGTCTGAGAGTTATTGGCCTTTTCGTCCCAAGGGCCTGGTTGGTTTTTAAACTAAAACCAACTCGACCGTACTCCAGTTGTGCCCAATCCTCGAGCGGAGTAAGACAAAAGAACTGTCTCACTAAGATGAAAACAACGTGATCGACGACACATCATTCGGACGTCCAGTCGTTAAGTTATAGGCATTTCCGCTCCAAGGGCCCGGTTGGTTTCGGGTTCGAACCAACTTGGCCATACCCAAAAATTAACGAAATCTTCAGTGTAATATACCGAAACTACTGTATTTCTCCAAGGATCCCAAAACAACTAATGGTTCATCAATCTGAGGTCCATAGGCCAAGATATGGGCGTTTGAATGAATCTGTCTGAAAAATAGGGGGTTCGGGTCCGGTCCGACCCAGCCCGATACCCCCTGGGTCAGCCCGAACCGGGTCGACCCGAATCGGGTCCGGGTCCGGCCTAGATGGGCGTGGATTGACCTATCTCGGAGGCCGGCCATGGCTCGGCTCGCAGCCGAGTGGGGTGCGAAGGGGGCGCCACCCCCTGTTTGCGGAAACGGTCGGCCGAATTGGCCGGCCTTTGTTGGAACGGCAGGACCCCCGCGGGTCCCACCTTCAGGTGGCGCCGGGGCCGGCTCAGCCAGCCGCCCCTTTGGAAAACCACAACGAACTTAGGCTGTGGATTCTGTCTGACCGGTGCAGCGTGACGGCACCGCACCCCTCCACTGCGGCCCGCCCTGTCCACGGCCCTTTGGTGTTCTCGCGCGGTGCCATCGCGCCGCGCCCCTTCGCTGCAGCCCTCCCCTGGTCGCGGCCTCCTTTGGACTCACCGGTGCAACGCGATGGCGTAATGCTCCTCTGTCGTCGCCCACTCCGGATATAGTCCTCTTCGTCCCCACGAGGTGAAATGGCACCACGTCGCCTCCGTTTCAAGCCACAATGAAGATCAATAATAAAACAGGGAGGAGGATCGGCCGTGTTTGTGTGGTCTGATCCCCTCCCGTTATATCGATAACAAGCGGCCAATCATTTAACAAAGAATATCGTTAAATAATAATTGAACTAAGAATTAACCCCTACCTCAAATCAAGAAGGTTGATCGCTTGATGAAGGAAGTAAAAGCTTTCATTGTTTCATTGACGTTGCCGCGGGATGACGGTGTCGCTTTGTCAATGTCGAGAAAAAGGAAGCCAAGGATGGTGTCAATGTTCTTCGCATTCTTCAATGAAGAATATGAAGTTATTTCTCCTCCCAAGCCCAACATAATGAGCCAAACCCCAAATAAAATAATTCCGACCTTATTTTATTAAAGCATGGCATGCATCTAAATTTTCAATATTCAAAAACAACTCACTTAATTAAGTAAACTTAAGTTGTCCAATTAATTTGGTGTTTATTTGGCATGAATTAATGTGGGAGTGTTACATAACTTATGAGGGGTTTAGAGGAGTTAGGGAATGTGAGGGGTTGGGCTGGTGTGAGCCCCACCTCACCTTTAACCACTCCAGGGTGGTTAGTATATAGTGGGTCCCACCCCAAATTCTACTCCTAGGATTAAACAACTTTTAAATGAAATAAAATTGAAACATAATTTTATTTTACTCTTCGTTTAATCCACACATTTTTCTACAACTCCACCCGAGGAAACGCAACTCCAGTAAAGGTCTTCTTAAGCAATTACCGACGCTGTATTTTTATTGGTGCCCTCAGATATCGATTCTGAGCACCGGTTCAAAAGTTAGAAAAACCCGCTCGTTTGTTCACGGAACGTAGCCGAGCTAAAATTCGGAAATTGATTCCAGGCACACCGGGCATCAGAATCAGATGCCGCCAGAAACTGAGTTCTCGTAAAATCCCAAAGAATTTAGGAAAAACTTTTCCTTGAAATTTACGTGTCTTTACATTACTCCCACCTCCGGGCTTTACGTCCCTATAATGTTACGTCACAAACTAGGGAAACCAATGAGGGTACTGAGCTCACATCTGAGCCTCCCGCTCCCATGTGCTCTCCTGGAGGTTCCCGTGCTGCCACCTGATGCGAAATAGAGGAATCGCCCGTCCACATAGGACCTGCTCCTTTCAATCCTCGGTCTCCACTGGGACCTCCGCAAAAGTCACCCCGTCATCGATATCTAGCTCTCCGTGATCAATGATATGTGTCGGGTCGTACACGTATCTCCTCAGCTAAGATACGTGGATGACATCGTGCACCCGGTGCAACTGAGGTGGAAGAGCCAGGCGATAATCCACCTTTCCTATCCTGCTGAGAACCTATAATGGTCCGATGAAGCACAGAGATAACATGCCACCCTGGCCTAATCTCTGTAGTCCACGTCGAGGTGAGACCCGTAAGAAAACATGGTCACCATCCTCTAACTCTAGTGGTCTCCACCTCCTATCAGCATAGGACTTATGTCAGCTCTGATCAGTCCTCATCCGCTCCGGGATGATCTGTACCTTCTCCGTCGTGGCCTGAACCATCTCTGGTCCTACAAGTACTGACTCCCCAGGGTCTTTCCAGCACAGAGGTGATCTGCAAGGTTGGTTGTACAATGCCTCGTATGGTGCCATCCCGATGGTGGAGTGGTAGCTGTTGTTGTACACAAACTCCACTAAGGGTAGGTGATCCTCCTAGCTGTGACCAAAGTCAAGGAAAAATTCACAAATCATGTCCTCAAGAGTTTGAATGGTCCTATCTGTCTGACCATCAATCTGTGGGTGAAAGGCGGTTCTCAGGCGTAGCTGCGTCCCAAATGCCTCCTGCAACCCCTTCTAGAGCTGGGAAGTAAATCGAGGATCTCGATTAGAGACCATAGATGATGGTACACCATGAATCCGCACGATCTCCTGAATGTAGAGGTGTCCCAATCTCTCCACTGAGCCCTGCTCTCTGATGTGTAAGAACTGGGCCGACTTGGTGAGTCGGTCGACAATCACCCAGATGGAGTCGTGTCCTCTAGAAGTACGAGGAATCCTAGACATGAAATGCAGAGATATCCCATCCCACTTCCACTTCGGGACCTCTAAGGGTTGTACTAAGCCTGCTGATACTCGGTGCTCTGCCTTCACCTGCTGGCAGGTGAGACATCGTGAAAAAAACTCTACCACAGCCTTCTTCATACCTGGACACCAGTGTTGTAATCTGAGATGCTGGTACATCTTCGCTGCTCCTGGATGTACCGCCAATGTAAAATTATGAAACTCTCTCATCACCTCCTCCTGTAATGCCACTGGTACCATGGTACGTCCTCTGAAAAGGAATATGTGATCTACACCTACATAGAATCCATCAGGTGCATGTCCTGAGGATATCTATGCATGTCGTGTCTCACAGTCAATTTCACCACGTTGTGCCTCTCTGACCCACTGATGTTGTGGAGGAGTGACTGTGAGCGACTATATAAAGGATTCCCCATCTCTATCCACTAAGGATATCTGGAACGCGGCTAGCTACTTCGTCACCTCTTCAAGTAGCAGGATGCCTGACCTCATGCTGAGAGCATCAGCTACTACGTTCCCCTTCCCAGGAGTATAGACTATCTCAAAGTCATATTCCGGGAGGAACTCGAGCCATCGCCACTGTCTGAGGTTCTGTTCCTTCTGCGAGAAGATGTACCTGAGACTCTGTTGGTCAGAATATACTGTAAAGCACTCGCCCATTAGATAGTGCTGCCACATCTTCAGGACGAAGACCACTTCTACTAACTCTAGGCCATGGGTAGAGTAGTTCTTCTCGTGTTTCCTCAATTGTCATGATCCATAAGCGATCACTGCCCGCTCCTACATCAGGACACACCCGATTCTGGTCCCTGATGCATCGTAATAAACTACATACCCTATGCCCTCCTCTGGTAGCCTCAAGATGGGTGCACTAGTCAATCTCTATCTCAGCTCCTGGATGCTCTTATGACATCTATCCGACCACACGAAGGGTTTACCCTTCTAAATTAATGCTGAAAGTGGTGCTACAACTCTGGATAATTCTGGCACAAATCTTCGATAGTACCCAGCCCAACCTATGAAACTCCGCACCTCCGTCACGCTCCTGGGTGGCTCCCAAGCTTGCACCGCCTCAATCTTCATAGGAACCACCGCAACTCCTGCCTCAGAGATGACGTGTCCCTAGAAGTGGACCTCTCGAATCCAGAACTGTCACTTCAAGATCTTACTATAAAGATGGTTCTCTTGGAGTGTATCCAGTACATCCTGCAAGTGGTAGGCGTTCTCCTGCTCAGTATTTGAGTAAATCAATATGTCATCGATGAAGACTATGACAAATCAATCGAGGTAGGGCTGGAAGACCTTGTTCATGAAAATCATGAACACTGTTGGAGAGTTGGTTACGACGAAAGGCATAACCAAGAACTCATAGTGGTCATACCAACACCTGAAGGCCATCTTCTACACATCCTCATCTCGAACTTTGAGCTGATGATAGCCTGACCTGAGGTCTATCTTTTAGAACCATCATGCTCCCTTGAGCTGATCGAAGAGGTCTCCAATCCTTGGAAGTGGATACTTGTTCATTACGGTCACCTGATTCAGGTGAAGGTAATCGACACACAGTCGCAAGATCTCTTCCGCCTTGTTGGCGGACAAAATCGGGGAAGCCAAGGGTGAAACACTGGGTCGAATGAACCCCTTTCCCTGTAAGACCTTCAGTTGTACCCGTAGCTCTTGAAGCTCAGTGGGAGCCATCTGATATAATGGAGTAGATATTGGGTTTGTCCTGGGGAACAAGTCAATATAAAAGTCTACCTCTCTACGAGGAGGTAGTCCTGGAACGTCGTCAGGAAAAATTTCCACATACTGATCCACCACAATAGGAAAACTCGGACTCCACACCTCAACTGCTCCTAGGATAAGACTAGCCAACGGATGAGTAATCGGCATTCCTCTCCTCTGTGTGAGTCCATCCTGCGCTGCAAAGGCTCCCTTCTCGCCGGTGAAGGTGAACCTTCTCCCATCGGTGCGGACACATCGCACCTTGCACCTAATACAGTCGATCTGAAAATGGATCGTAGATAAACAATCCATGCCCATGATGACCTCATAAGGCCTCGACGCCGCTAAAAAAAGATCCCAGCCGAAGATCTCACCTCCTAAAGTAAGCTCACACTGCTGGCACCAGTGCGTAATCGTGGAGTCTGATCCCGTAGGAGTCTCTAGCCCTAAGGACCAAGCCAACGGCTTCGTCGGAATCTCTGATCCCCGAACAAGGCAGTGGCAATGAAATAATGACTCGCTCCTCTGTCTATAAGAACTGCAGCAAGGGTGGAGTAGACATAGATAGTACTTAGAATCATCTCAGGTGCGTCGTGGTCATAGGCCTCCACTGCCTGAGCTGAGCTTGCCTCTGTCCGCCAACTCCCTGTGGTCGGGGTGGACCTCTTGGTGGTGGTGGTGGTAGAGCCTCAAAGCGTCACCCACCACCTGTTTCTCAGCCAGCTCCTCTGCCTCATTAGCCTGCTTCATGCGGACCGCCACGTTCACACCTCTTCCTCTACCTGGGTGGTCCCTCAACCGTTTGTTGCTCCTCTGCATGGTGGGCTGGACAGTCTCGAGCCATGTGGCCCAGTCCGCCGCATGCATAGCATTGTCTGCCTCTCGTATGACTGGCTCTACTGCGTCTGCCCCACACATCTGAACCAATGTCCTAAGGTCATCCACCTAATGGTCTGGTCCGCTTGGACCTCTGTGAACATATACCTACTGCCAGCTTCAGAATACTCTGCTACGTGTCACCCTGTAATAGGCCTGACTACTGGTGTAGGCTCAGTAAGGAAGATCTCTATGAGAATAGCTCGCTCTAGTAATATTGTCTGTGTCGGAATACAGAGGGAGATCATCAAAGCCTTGATCTCATGCCTCAGTCCCTGCTCGAAGGTTCAGGCCCATAAGAATGGGTCCCCTACCATGTCTGGGGAGTAGCGCGAGAGATCAGTAAATCTCGCAGAGTACTGGTCTATTTTCATAAAGCCCTGACGCAGCTATAGTAACTGTTGGATGCGGACTGCACAGAGGGTGGCTAGAACGAACACCGAGAGAAAAGACTCTCGATGTCCGTCAAAAGAATAGATGCCTCGTCGTGCACCTGGAGCATCAGGCTCTACCATCTACCTGCAGCCGCTTGTAGGAGACTCGCTGCAAGGATCACCATAAGATCTGCTGGAGTCCCTACCAATCTGAAAACTCAATCAACAACCTCCCACCAAACCTCGGCTTCCTGAGGGTCCATCTCCCCGCGGAACTTGGGCAGTCTCTGAAGCTGAAACTCGTGCAATGCACTCATGTGATGTGCACTCTCAGCTGCTGGAGCTGGTGGCAACGGTGGCTCAGCGAGTAGTGGTACCTCCGGTGCATCTGCTGAAATGGGGCCATACACCAAGGCCTCATCACTCGGTGGGCTACCGTCTCGCACAAAACTCGTAACCCTAGCTGGCTGTCATCATGGGGACATCCTAAAAATAAACAGGTTCCCCATGGTTAATACAGTATACCTAGTGACCTAACACAAAGTAATCATAAAGAAAACTTTTGAAACACACATGCAATCAATGTTTTCGTGCACTGAGTCAGAAATCAGATGTCAGGGTCCTGGTGTATGGATACGTCGACTGACGCACCAATACTAGACTCCCTGGACTGATAACCACACTCAATACTCTAAACATTATTGCTTCACATAGAAGAATTTATCATAGTCCTGAGTTCTGGGGTAGAACCCACTCCTTTGATACCAATTTGTCATGACCCGTCCTCGGGGCCCGTGTCGTGACTACCCCAAGACCGTCTTCCATAGGCCAGGGGCTGGCGACTAGCAAAAAAGGCATAAATCATGATAAAAGGGAAGGAATTGCCTTTATATAAGAAAAAAAACACCATAGAGTACGCAAGATGAAGTAAACACTAAGTAAACTGAGTACAAAAGTAAGTGCTAAAAAGTAAATGGGCCAGAATACAAACCCAACTGAAAGTACAGTACAACTGAAAGGAAAGAACAACAGCAGTAATGTAAATCTGCAACCACCAAGTAGTCCATCAGAATTCCCGCCTGAAGGGTGGGTATAGATAGTCCCATCGGCTCCTCAGGTCTGTCTGTCCGCTTCGTGTACGTCCCGCCTGATAGTCCACCTATGGGTACCATTCCGCTCCACAACCCTCAACCACAATCAGCACTATTTGTCGTCTGCAACCAACACAATGTATTGCGGGCATAACCCATGCTGGGGTGAGTATACGATACTATGTAGGGACCCCGAGACTCCCAATGGTCTCCTAGAATCCACGAAGGATAAACCACAAAGGAAAGATTCAATCACGAAGTATCAACCAACTCTACTTAGGTATATGCCCATACATATACCTAAGTCATCAAACCCAGTTCAGCTCCAACTCTTGAGCCCAAGTACAACCGAGTCCACACAGGAAAAACACAGCCCAGTCGACACAGGAAATCACAACTCAGTCCACACAGGACCTCAAGTCAATCATACCGAAGGTAATGATTGAAAGTCAAGACTCAGCTCACATAGGTATACTACTCATGAAGAGGGGTAGAGATTATATATGTAGCCTATGAATCATCTCCCCTTCCGAACCCACATAGGATCCAAATACATAATTCGTCGCTGCCGAACCCACGTACGATCCAAGTACAGTAACCATCGCTGCCGAACCCACGTAGGATCCAAGTACAGTCGTCATCGCTGCCGAACCCATGGAGGATCCAAGTACAGTCATCCTCACTACCTAACCTAGGTAGGATTCAAGTACAGTCTTCCTCACTGTCGAACCCATGAAGGATCCAAGTACAGTCGTCATCGTCATCGCAGTCGCAGCCAGCTCTAGGGTTCCCGAACACAGCATACTCGATTCCGGGAGGGTCTGCTACACGAGCCTGGGGAGTCGATACATCAACTGTCACGATGTCCAAAGTTGATATATCACAAAGTTCCGTCTCATTAATAGGAACTCAACGCAACATGTGGCGCGTCAATCAGACGTCCAGTCTAAGAGTTATTGGCTTTTTCGTCCCAGCGGCCCGGTTGGTTTTTAAGATAAAACAAACCCGACCATACACCAGTTGCGCCCAAACCTTGAGCGGATTAAGCCAAAAGAACCATCTCACTAAGTGATAAACAACTTGATTTATGGCACGTCATCCGGACGTCCAATCGTTATGTTATAGGCGTTTCCGCTCTAAGAGTCCGATTGGTTTCGGGTTCGAACCAACCCGGCCATACCCAAACTTTACCAAAAGATTGAGTGTAATATACCGAAATGACAGTCTCGATCGAAGGATCCCGAATGCAACTGATAGTGCATCGATCAGAGGTCTTTCTCTCAAGATATTGGCCTTTGAATGAATCTGTCCGAAAATAGGGGGTTCAGGTCCGGTCCGACCCGGCCCGATACCCCCTGGGTCGGCCCGAACTGGGCGACCCAACCCGGGTCCGGGTCCGGACTAGTTGGGCGCGCCCCAGCCCGCCTGGGCATGGGCTGCAGCCTGGCTCGGAGGCTGACCGTGGGACGGCTCGCGGTCGAGCGGGGTGCGAAGGGGGCGCCGCCCCCAGTTTGCGGAAACGGCCTGCTAAAATGGCCGACCTTTTTTGGAACCGCGGGACCCCCATGGGTCCCGCCTTCAGGTGGCACAGACATCCGGCTCAGCTGGCCACCCCTTTTAAAAACCTCTGCGGCCTTAGGCCGTGGCTTCTGTCCAACTGGCGCGGCGCGCCTGCGCCGCGCCCCTCCGCCGCGGCCCGCACCTGGCTGTGGCCTCCTTTGGTCTCAACGGCATGGCACAACGATGCCGCGCTCCTCCGTCGAGGCCCACTCTAGCCGTGGTCCTCTTCATCCCCGTGCGGTGAAATGGCACCACGTCGCCTCCATTTCAAGCCACAATGAAGATCAACAATAAAAGGGGAGGGGGATCGGCCTTGTTTGTGTGGTCTGATCCCCTCCCATTATATCGATAACAAGTGGAGAATCATTTAATAACGAAGATCATTATATAATACTTGAACGAAGAATTAACCCCTACCTCAAATCAAGAAGTTTGATCGCTTGACAAAGGAAGGAACAACTTTTGTTGTTCCGTTGACGTTGCCACGGGATGACCAAGTCGCTTCATCAACATCGAGAAAACGGAATCCGAGGTTGGCGTCGACGTTCTTCGCATTCTTCAACGAAGAAGATGAAGTTCTTTCTCCTCTCAATCCCAATGCAACGAGCCAACCCCAAAATAAAATAATTCCACCCTTATTTTATAAAAGCATGTAATGCATTTAAAATTTTAAAATTCAAAAACAACTCACTTAATTAATTAAACTTATGTTGTCTAATTAATTAGGTGTTTAGTTGGCATGAATTAATGTGGGAGAGTTACATAACTTATGAGGGCTTTAGTGGAGTTAGGGAATGTGAGGGTTTGGGCTTGTGTAGACCCAACATCACCTTTAACCACTCAAGGGTGGTTAGTATCTAGTGGGTCCCACCCCAACTTCCACTCCTACGATTAAACCACTTTCAAAAGAAATAAAATCGTAACACAATTTTATTTTACTCTTCATTTAATCCACACATTTTTCTATAACTCCTCCCAAGAAAAAGCAAGTCCAGTAAAGGTCTTCGAATGCAATTACCGTCACTGTGGTTTCATCAGTGCCCTCGGATTTTGATTCTGAGCACCGGTTCAAAATTTGGAAAAACTCACTCGTTCGTTCACTGAACGTACCCGAGCTAATCATCGGAAATTGATTCTGGGCACACCGGGTCTCGGAATCATGTGTCGTCAGAAACTGCATACTCGTAAAATCACGAGAATTTATGGAAAAACTTTCCTAGAAATTTACGTGTATTTAGATAAATAAACATAATAAAATATTATAAATCAAATAAATGTTCAGTAGGGTCTAAATGTAATTATTATTGAATCAAATTTAATTTCCTAGGACATTAAATGCATTTGATGAACTCTTCTTGACATATGGTACATGATTCTCTCTGAACCGTCATTTTCCAATCAGGTTGTGATTTATCTTCCATTACCCCAATTTACATCATAATTATTCATATTTTTAACTTCTATATTGTATGTTTATTCCCTAAAAAATATTTTACTATCTCAATTATTCATTCTATTATGGGAATATTTTTTTTTGTAAGGTTCCCTTTTAAATTTTACCCGAATAGAAGGCCCGATTAATGGGAACATCCTAGTTTCTTCACCCGTTTCATGTACAATACAAAACTTGTGTTACAAATCCAAGATATTTTACAAAAAAATATCATGAAAATTTATCTATTTTATTTTTATTTTTTTGTATATAAAATTATACTTCTATTATCTTTCAATACTCTATAATTGTTTCGCTTGAACCGCACTGAAGATCATCATTTATAATGTTTTGTAAACTCTTTTTTTATATGTTTCTACTTCATTTGAATATAAATTGTCATTATATATTTCTATTTTTACTTATGAAATTACATGTATGATTTAGATACATTCTTTCAAGGAATCTTTTATGATATTCCATTTTCATATTCTCTATGAGATGATTATGATACAAATTTCATTCCATGGGTAACCCTTATATTGATGAATGATTAGTCATGTGGAACACATATAAATGAACAAGTTGTGACAGGTGTGTCGACATAGTTCTCCAATGCATTATTTACTATCTAGTCTCATGAGACATCATTTTGGGATAGATTGTAAACTTCTACCATGTGGAAATTTCTCCACCATGTGAAATAGGCTTGGAAGTAAGCCCAGACTAATAATTATGTCATAAAATATCATTTTCCACATTCTTTTAATTATATAATTACATGGTCCCATGATCTAAACTTCATTATTCTTTATGTCTATTCATGTTCCATGTTTTTTATATCATTATGGAATGTCTTCATATCCATGTGATATGCCTCATTCCTATGTTTATTTACTTAATTGGTTTTTAGATCATCCCAATATTCAAATATTCCTCACCTTATCCTATTCATATGTATTAGCTCTATAGAAGTAAGGATATCATTATGATGATTAAATAAAAGATGTTTTTATTTAGGTTTCATTATTTCTAATAAATTACATAATCATCCACATAGACTATACATTATGATCCATGGTTTATATTTTATGGTTAATTATTAATGAAATAATGTAATAATATATTTAAATCTCTAGAATAGTTATAGAAATTAAATGGATAAATTTATCATAGATGTTTATCACCACATAAGAGATGAGGATAAATATTGGTCAATGATTAAAACCCCAATGGATGAATAAGTAATAAAAAACATTTAATGGTATGATTTGAATGTACTCTTCTTCGAAGAAAATTTTCCTTGTGATCAACGAGAAAACATTGAGATAAAATTATTGATTATTTGAAAAATTAATATTAGAATTTTTCTATGTATTAATCTAACTTTACAAGGTTATAATGTTGTTCAATAGACTTTGTATGTATTCCAATGAGAAATATTGATCGTTTATTTGATATAATTAATACAATTATTCAAATATAACTACGTTCTCAAACGTTCTAATCAAAGAATGAAATATTATTATGTTATATAAAGAAAGATAAATAATTATCCATGTCATATAGTTTTTTAGGGAATCCCAAAAGGAAGAGGATAACAGAGAAATTGTTTGATACATGGAATAAGGGAATGAATTATTTCCCCCATGTGATATTTTTTATAAGAAACACTTTGGTACATTATTAGTGGAATTAGAGTTTTCTACAAGTGTTGTGTGAAATTAATCAATAATCATGATTTAGAGGGTAGGAGACAAGTTTCAGATGTTCCATACATCATTTATAATAATATGAGTAACAATAAAAATTAATTTCCCATTCTTCAAGGAAATATAGCTCAAAAGAAACTAAGGGATCAAGGGAGTTCTTATGTTATTACTACAGATGAATTCCAATTATTAATGTGCTTTTGTTTAGATTAACGAATTATGTTATTGTAGAATTTTATCAATGAAATTATGGATATAATAATTATGGAATGTATATGGATTGAAGAGGAGAACCTTTATATGAATTTGAGAAAATATGATAAATTATACCAATGATAAGAAAAATTGATTCAGTGACATGTTTAATTTCTTCAAAAATCCATTATTGAAGGATGATAACCCTTAATTTGTACCCAATGTTGAGATACAAGATTTTATAAAAGGTATAGGTAACATTAAAACATTATCATACATTTGATGTTCAATTTATTAGGGGATATTACCATTTGGTAACAATACAGGAATTATATCTATAAGGTTTTGAAAAAAAGGAAAACCAACATTCTTAGTGACAATCCATAACATTTGTCAAGGCCGTTGGGTTTGAAAACTCAACTAATGGGTGAAAAAAGTATTGTTCCTACCACTGGACTACATGATGTTATAGTTAATCTATCTTTTTATACCTAAATGATTTGATAAATATATATTAATTTTGGTCAAGTGGTCTTACTATTGAGGTTTAGTGATCAATGTGTTATATTGGAAACCTTGATCAAACTATATTGGTTATGGAAAATATTTAGAGACAAGTAGTGTAACGCCCCGACCCCAGCTACCCAGAGCCGGTGCATTACTTCGTAACATTGGCATGATCACAAAAGATCAAGTCTCGAAAGACCGATTAGTTTGGTAGCCTTGGAAACACTAGATACATTTGTAAACGTTACATTACATCATAAAGTGAAAAACTACAATAACAAAGTCTCTATAGTCCACACTTCTATCCTCTTATGACTATCCCTGTAGGTCATTCATAAAATACTTCTTCACATCCTGGAAAAATATTAAAACATTTAAAGGGGTGAGCTCAGATGCTCAGTAAGGTTAACAATATAGCGGAAGCTTTCATAAATAAACATTAACATTTAAGGCAATGTATAACTAAAAAAATCCTTTTAAACTTGAACTTCAACATAATATGGAAAAAGTAAAATGAGATAATTCCATTAACTTATTCACATAGATATTCTACTGGTCGAATAATCACATGCAAAATAAATAACCACTTTCATAATGAGGGAATGTATAATGCCAGACATTCTGAAACATTTTGTCAAGGCCTCGGCCAAGACGTCTAAAATGATTAAGGCCTCTGCCAAAACCATAAATCAAATTGGGAAAGGGCCTCGGCCAATTCCACGTCCAGTTGTCTCATGAGACCTACCGATGCATCGAGGAGCTATAGCGGGCTCCACCCGTCACTTATTAAGTCCAATACATTCCTCATATGAATAGGTTTAAACATATCATATACCATAACATAATCGTATCACATAAAACATGCATAAAGGAAACATAACATTTCCACATTTCAATCACAACATATCAATACAACACATTGATAAAAACGCTTTCAAAACTATTTTCAATACCAAAATAAAATAAAGTTAAAACTTTGTATTTATTTTTCATTAAAAAAATGATGGCTTGTAGAGGAAGCCGAAACTCAAATAATGGTCACGGCAGCGGAGAAGTCATTGTCGCCGCATATGTATGGAAAGAAAAACATTCCCTTTTTGTTGTTTAGTAAAATGATTCGTATAAAAATATTCCTCTTGAATAAACATAAAAGTCAAAGGGGTTTATACACCGTATAAAAGAAAGTTGTGTATAAAACCAAATATGCCTCAATGAAAGGAGATTGAGACGAAGTCCTTAAAAAGATCATTTTTAAAATAAAATAGATCAATTATGTGTATTCACTATAGTTACACATAAAGAAAGTAAAAAATACAAAATAGGACATAATAACATCATGACATAATTTGAAAGTAGGAGATTAACCCAAAGAATAGAAATTGGGTCAAGAAGTTCCCTTACCTCGTGTCTGAATTGACTCAACCGTTATTTAAACTCCCGAATAATAAACTAGAGTTAATATATACCTTATTAAGAACCATTTTCAATTTCATTATCCATATTATATCACTTATTACAATGATATGAACATTATGTAATTATTTAAGTTAATAACGGTCGTTTTGTCGATCTTTGGTACTTGAGTCAACAATAAACTTCTTATAATTACAAGTTGTTTATGTGGTAGAATATCCATTATCTCCAGAATTATATTCATGATTTATATGTCATATATATCTTATATATCCAGTATATACATTCATTTATAATATTAAGTAACATTTAGAGGTAAGAAATGAAATGCACCGTTCATGGAGACGGTAAGCCGTACGTACGCATGAACGCTACTTTCATTTCAATTTCATATTTAATGGAACAAAATCATAATGATATAAATGTATAATATAATTCCAGTATAATATATTGTATAATACCATTTACTCCATCCTTTATACATCCCACATATGGCATTAACGATTCAAATCACTTTGAGGGGGCGGTAGTCCGCACTTCCTAAAATGAAATTATCGCGTTTTACCCATAATGGAAATCCTAAAGTATGCCATAAATGAGAAATACAGAAGCATAAGTAAAACATAAACATATAATATATCATATATAAAAATAGTGACATCTTAATGGCCACCTTTGGAGGTGTTATATGAGTGTTGAACAATCATCGTTTCGTGAGGCAGAAATTCGCCATCCACAGAAACTGTATGTTCTTTAACCATTAGATGTAAGTGTGTGTAAGTGTAGCTCGAATCCTTCTTATAACAACATACTAGTATATTGAAGATACTGGTTTTGTTACAAAAGAAATGAATAAAAAGATTTTAGGGGGTTGGAGAAGAAAAATGAAACAAAACAACATTAGAGAAGACATTACCTCAAAATCGGGTAACTCTTTTTGATTTGAGCCAAAGGCTTCCTTGGGAAGAGTTCTGCCCAAGGTGAGGCTTCTATGAGTAAGAGGGGGAAGTTGGGAGAGTATTTGGGCAGAGGTTGGCTGAGCCAAAAGGCTTGAAAGTGTAAATGAGGTGGGAGAGGTGGGGGCCTTTTATAAGTGGAGAGGAGGGGCTCTTTTGGAAAGATTGAAATGTTACATTATTACACAATGCTTTTCGGATTCTAAAGGTCCCACACTTATATAATTCTAGGCTAAGGTGATAAGGGTTCTAAATCTCCTCATCCAATTGGCTTTGGACAAGTGTAAGCCTTGTATTTTTCATTATCTTCCCATTTTATTTAAATCGTTAAATAATGAGGTCATCACTGCATCATCATGATGTCATAAATAATTTAATTTATTTAATGTCTCAAATTTATAAAAATAATACTATGATGTAGGAAATCGTTTTAGCTTTCTAATGAATATTTATAATCAAAATTTGGACTTGTGTAACCCCACTTAAAAACTGTTTTAGTAAAACAACTCATGTTTGTGTCAATTTAATTTTAACATTAAATATATATATATTAATGTCATTTTCCAACTAAAGTGGCTCCATGGGGTCCCCAAGTTGACCCATGGGTTGTCTTGGTAGGCCATGACTCATCCAATAGGAGTAGGACAAGTGTCATGCTCATCTCATATTATTATAACATTATTTGTACCTTAAACTACACTAATTACCTCTAATCGCGATTAAGAACTTAAAAGTTACTATTCACCAAAAAATTATTTTAATCTCATTGAACCACATTTTACTTCTTAATTACAACAATGTATGTCGGATTTTTGAAAATCAAATCACAGAAGTGGTAATATTTCATTTAAACGAAAAATCAGTTATTTAAGTACCACTTAGTGGTTTCACTATTCATCAAAAATTGAAGTTTTTTAGAACAATGCCAAAATTTCACCCTAAGATATAATTGATATTCCGAATTCAAAAATTATGTCAATTTTACAAAATTCCAAACATATAAGTTGCATTAATTAATTTTATAATTAATTCCCGCTGTCACAACAAATAGCATGTTTTTAAGAAACAATTTATATCAAAAGATTGGCAATTGTTTATGTCCAATTTCAATGTAAAATTAATTATAATGACCACAATTGGATAAAATGGTAAAAATATATTCTAATTATACTTTAAAACCACTAAATAGTATAATTTATCACTATAAATTATTTTGATTAAAAAAGTTGTTTTTAAGTAATTTTCACTATTCATAAAAAATTAGAAGTTCTCAGAAAAATACCAAAAATTCAACGTAGGATAATTTCGATATCACGAATACAAAAATGAAGTACATTTTGAAATATAAAATTTCTATAATTTTAAAAGGTGGTTATTACTATTCATAACGGCTACTTTGATTAGTCGCGGTGTTTTAGAACTCGAACTTGCGTACAATGCAAGCTATTGCATTATTGAAAGAGAGGCGTATCGTGGAAGCTCGGGGTGTTACATTCTCCCCTCCTTCAATAAATTGCGTCCTCGCAATTTGATATTTTTCTTTGAAAATAAAAGGTTGAAAATAGAAAATACCTTTGTGGAAAACCCACATCGGAAATAAGGTTAATAAAATTTAGCCTTAATAAGAGGGAAAGGGAAATGAAAAAGTCACCACCCAATTATGATCTTGATTAGGAGAACATTGGTGTCAATTAGAGACATATAATTGGAGGAAAAACGTAAATATTCGTAGGGAGTGATTGACGTCATCAATCACAATCAACTGTCAAATTGAGGGCCTCAAAGCCTTCAATCTATGTTGATTTAAAATATCATCAGTTCAACAAGACATAAGGTATTTGGATAACGCATTTTTTTGTTTTAATATCCCTTTACTAAAGTTTAAGAATTAGTTTATTCATTGAATAACAGATAGGTATATATATATTTATGCCTGACAATTAGAGTTTCAACCTTCAACTCACCTTTCACTCAAGAAGATAATAGAACCCAAAAATATTATACTTTTCCTAATTGTTTAAGTTTCCAAATGTTAACACATACAATTTAGATAAGTAAAATTATTTTCTAATAACCAGGGACTTCCTGTAGGCTAGTGGTAGGAAATAAAGGCATGTCGCACTATGGTTGTGGGTTCGATTCCTGCAGCTTTGTCCGACGCGATGGGTTATGCCCCACCCTGCAGGTTGTCCTTTTCATAAAAATATAGTACTATACTATTCCAAAAATAATCTTCATAAATGTTTTAACCTTAAACAATACTATCCAAAGTTCAACTCAATCCATTCCAACCTTTATAGTTATCCAAAATACCTCTGTCCAGACTTTCTCTAAAAGGTCTCTAAATTCCAAAATCAATTGTAACATCAGATTCCCCAAACAAATTAAAGTTTCACTTTTGTCACATACTAAATATATGATTACCTTCATCATATTAAAACCTTACTGAAACCAACAAGTACTGCAGTACAATCCTTATATATCACATTATTCTAATAACCAGAATATAATCCATGAGTCCAAAAGCACCAATACATTAATTATTCCGCTTCAACTGTAGTCACAACATAAGATTGACCTTGATCCCTTGGCCTTTTCTGAGGTATGTTTCCCTGACACTTAGGACATTCATTTGCATAATGACCCATTTCTCTACAATTGTAGCATTCAACTTTGATAGCCTCTTTCTTTCCCTTGCAATCACGAGCCTGGTGACCCTTTTCTCCACATTTATAACAAACTCCCATTCCTTTTAGGCAAGTACCAGGGTGATTCTTCCCACAATTATCACATAATGGAAAATCCTTCTTTACCTTTTTCCCTTTATCTGTCTCTTGTTCCACCGTTCTCTTCTTCTCTTTCTTTACTTTGTTGTCATAAGACTTAGAGAATTCCTTTTCTGTCTTGATAGCACACGAGACAATATCTTCGTATGATGAGAAAGATTGTGATACTAAAGCTCGACGGAGAAATGGTTTTAACCCATCAAAGAAACGATCAATCTTACTCCTTGGGTTACGTATATAATCGGCAGCATGCCTCGCTAACCTTGTAAAGTTAGCCTCATACTTTGCGACATTCTCATCCTCCTTCTGCCTCAGACTCAGAAATTGCCTTTCCATATCTGCTTGATGGTCACGAGGAAAGTATTTTTCTAAGAATAGCTCTTTGAACTCCTGTCATTCCATGTTTGATAATTCATCATCTTCCTTTGTGTTTTGAATTAGTGACCACCATTGATCGACATCTCCAGTGAGGCGGTAAACTGCCATGACAACTTTCTCCCTTTAACTACCCCCAAGGCATGGAATATTTTCTCTAAGGAATTTATCCATTGCTCAGCTAATATAGGATTTGTACTCCCATTGAAGGTTGGTGGTTGTTTCCTCATGAAACGGTCTAGCATTGATCCTCCACGTTGCGCATCAGGGTGCTCCATACGAGTAAGGTTATTATTCATAACCTGCGTGAGTTGTCCCAGTACGGTGAGAAGCTGATCAGCACCAGTTGTATCACTAGCTCCACCATAATTATCTTGAGCAGGAGGGCAATCCCTACATGGAGTGCGTGCATTGATACGGTTTCCATTCCTTCCACTAGGTGCCATTTCTAAACAATGTCATAAACTAGATTAGTTTATGAAATAAAATACATAATTCCATATTTGTAAAATACTTTACATAAATTGAACTATTTATGGATATAATCCATAATCATAAAAAGAAATGTTTCCTTTGAGGAAGTATATACTCATAACCCTTCATAGTGGTTTGTAAAGAAAATGAGAATTATCCAAAGCATATCCCCCGGGAGTGTCGTAACCAAGAGTGCAGCAAGGCCCGTTGTCGTGCACCAGTTCCCGTTCGAGTCTAGCTCAAAGCGGTGTTTTCGGGTTTTACCCCTAGGTACATCTGTGCCAGAGCCACCTCTACCTGCTCGTATCCAGATAGGGATGTATTTCTCGGAAAACTCACAACATCTCTACAATACCAAAATTCTAGGAAGTTCTTCTATACTAATCCCCAAAGTCTATCTTCGGGATATGTGCTCTAATCAGAGTTTATCTAAATATAGCTTCCAAAGTTAGTACTAAACTGCCTCTGATACCAACTGTAACGCCCCTACCCCAGCTACCCAGAGCCGGTGCATTACTTCGTAACATTGGCATGATCACAAAAGATCAAGTCTCGAAAAACCGATTAGTTTAGTAGCCTTGGAAACACTAGATACATTCGTAAACGTTACATTACATCATAAAGTGAAAAACTACAATAACAAAGTCTCCATAGTCCACACTTCTATCCTCTTATGACTATCCCTGCAGGTCATTCATAAAATACTTCTTCACATCCTGGAAAAATATTAAAACATTGAAAGGGGTGAGCTCAGATGCTCAGTAAGGTTAACAATATAGCGGAATCTTTCATAAATAAACATTAACATTTAAGGAAATGTATAACTAAAAAAATCCTTTTAAACTTGAACTTCAACATAATATGGAAAAAATAAAATGAGATAATGCCATTCACTTCTTCACATGGATATTCTACTGGTCGAATAATCACATGCAAAATAAATAACCACTTTCATAATGAGGGAATGTATAATGCCAGACATTCTGAAACATTTTGTCAAGGCCTCGGCCAAGACGTCTAAAATGATTAAGGCCTCGGCCAAAACCATAAATCAAATTGGGAAAGGGCCTCGGCCAATTCCACATCTAGTTGTCTCATGAGACCTACCGATGCATCGAGGAGCTATAGCGGGCTCCACCCGTCACTTATTAAGTCCAATACATTCCTCATATGAATAGGTTTAAACATATCATATACCATAACATAATCGTATCACATAAAACATGCATAAAGGAAACATAACATTTCCACATTTCAATCACAAGATATCAATACAACACATTGATAAAAATGCTTTCAAAACTATTTTCAATACCAAAATAAAATAAAGTTAAAACTTTGTATTTATTTTTCATTAAAAAAATGATGGCTTGTAGAGGAAGCCGAAACTCAAATAATGGTCACGCCAGTGGAGAAGTCATTGTCGCCGCATATGTACGGAAAGAAAAACATTCCCTTTTTGTTGTTTAGTAAAATGCTTCGTATAAAAAGATTCTTCTTGAATAAACTTAAAAGTCAAAGGGGTTTATACACCGTATAAAAGAAAGTTGTGTATAAAATGAAATATGCCTCAATGAAAGGAGATTGAGACGAAGTCCTTAAAAAGATCATTTTTAAAATAAAATAGATCAATTATGTGTATTCACTATAGGTACACATAAAGAAAGTAAAAAATACAAAATAGGACATAATAACATCATGACATAATTTGAAAGTAGGAGATTAACCCAAAGAATAGAAATTGTGTTAAGAAGTTCCCTTACCTCGTGTCTGAATAGAATCAACCATTCTTTAACCTCCTGAATAATAAACTAGAGTTAATATATACCTTATTAAGAACCATTTTCAATTTCATTATCCTTATTATATCACTTATTACAATGATATGAACATTATGTAATTATTTAAGTTAATAACGGTCATTTTGTCGATCTTTGGTATTTGAGTCAACAATAAACTTCTTATAATTACAAGTTGTTTATGTGGTAGAATATCCATTATCTCCAGAATTATATTCATGATTTAGATGTCATATATATCTTATATATCCAGTATATACATTCATTTATAATATTAAGTAACATTTAGAGGTAAGAAATGAAATGCACCGTTCATGGAGACGGTAAGCCGTACGTACGCATGAACGCTACTTTCATTTCAATTTCATATTTAATGGAACGAAATCATAATGATATAAATGTATAATATAATTCCAGTATAATATAGTGTATAATACCAGTTACTCCATCCTTTATACATCCCACATATGGCATTAATGATTCAAATCACTTTGAGGGGGCGGTAGTCCGCACTTCCTAAAATGAAATTATCGCGTTTTACCCATAATGGAAATCATAAAGTATGCCATAAATGAGAAATAAAGAAGAATAAGTAAAACATAAACATATTATATATCATATATAAAAATAGTGACATCTTAATGGCCACCTTTGGAGGTGTTATATGAGTGTTGAACAATCATCGTTTCGTGAGGCAGAAATTCGTCATCCACAGAAACCGTATGTTATTTAACCATTAGATGTAAGTGTGTGTAAGTGTAGCTCTAATACTTCTTATAAAAACATCCTAGTATATTGAGTATACTGGTGTTGTTACAAAAGAAATGAATAAAAAGAGTTTAGGGGGTTGGAGAAGAAAAATGAAACAAAACAACATTAGAGAAGACATTACCTCAAAATCGGGTAACTCTTTTTGATTTGAGCCAAAGGCTTCCTTGGGAAGAGTTATGCCCAAAGTGAGGCTTCTATGAGTAATAGGGGGAAGTTGGGAGAGTATTTGGTCAGAGGTTGTCTGAGCCAAATGGCTTGAAAGTGTAAATGAGGTGGGAGAGGTGGGGGCCTTTTATAAGTGGAGAGGAGGGGCTCTTTTGGAAAGATTGAAATGTTACATTATTACACAATTCTTTTAGGATTCTAAAGGTCCCACACTAATATAATTCGAGGCTAAGGTGATAAGGGTTTGAAATCTCCTCATCCAATTTTCTTTGGACAAGTGTAAGCCTTGGATTTTGCATTATCTTCCCATTTTATTTAAATCGTTAAATAATGAGGTCATCACTGCATCATCATGATGTCATAAATAATTTAATTTATTTAATGTCTAAAAATTATAAAAAAATACTATGATGTAGGAAATCTTCTTATATTTCTAATGAATATTTATAATCAAAATTCGGACTTGTGTAACCCCACTTAAAAACTGTTTTAGTAAAACAACTCATGTTTGTGTCAATTTAATTTTAACATTAAATAAATATATATTAATGTCATTTTCCAACTAAAGTGGCTCCATGGGGTCCCCAAGTTGACCCATGGGTTGTCTTGGTCGGCCATGACTCATCCAATAGGAGTAGGACAAGTTTCATGCTCATCTCATATTATTATAACATTATTTGTACCTTAAACTACACTAATTACCTCTAATCGTGATTAAGAACTTAAAAGTAACAATTCACCAAAAAATTATTTTAATCTCATTGAACCACATTTTACTTCTTAATGACAACCATGTATGTCGGATTTTTGAAAATCAAATCACAGAAGTGGTAATATTTCATTTAAACGAAAAATCAGTTATTTAAGTACCACTTAGTGGTTTCACTATTCATCAAAAATTGAAGTTTTTTAGAACAATGCCAAAATTTCACCCTAAGGTATAATTGATATTCCAAATTCAAAAATGATTTCTATTTTACAAAATTCCAAACATATAAGTTGCATTAATTAATTTTATAATTAATTCCCGTTGTCACAACAAATAGCGTGTTTTTAAGAAACAATTTATATCAAAAGATTGGCAATTGTTTATGTCAAATTTCAATGTAAAATTAATTCTAATGACCACCATTGGATAAAATGGAAAAAATATATTCTAATTATACTTTAAAACCACTAAATAGTATAATTTATCACTATAAATTATTTTTATTAAAAAAGTTGTTTTTAAGTAATTTTCACTATTCATAAAAAATTAGAAGTTCTCAGAAAAATACCAAAAATTCAACGTAGGATAATTTCGATATTACGAATACAAAAATGAAGTCCATTTTGAAATATAAAATTTCTATAATTTTAAAAGGTGGTTATTACTATTCATAACGGCTACTTTGATTAGTCGCAGTGTTTTAGAACTCGAACTTGCGTACAATGCAAGCTATTGCATTATTGAAAGAGAGGCGTATCGTGGAAGCTCGGGGTGTTACATTCTCCCCTCCGTCAATAAATTGCGTCCTCGCAATTTGATATTTTTCTTTGAAAATAAAAGGTTGAAAATAGAAAATACCTTTGTGGAAAACCCACATCGGAAATAAGGTTAATAAAATTTAGCCTTAATAAGAGGGAAAGGGAAATGAAAAAGTCACCACCCAATTATGATCTTGATTAGGAGAACATTGGTGTCAATTAGAGACATATAATTGGAGGGAAAACGTAAATATTCGTAGGGAGTGATTGAGGTCATCAATCACAATCAACTGTCAAATTGAGGACCTCAAAGCCTTCAATCTATGTTGATTTAAAATATCATCAGTTCAACAAGACATAAGGTATTAGGATAACACATTTTTTTGTTTTAATATCCCTTTACTAAAGTTTAAGAATTAGTTTATTCATTGAATAACAGATAGGTATATATATATTTATGCCTGACAATTAGAGTTTCATCCTTCAACTCACCTTTCACTCAAAAAGATAATAGAACCCAAAAATATTATACTTTTCCTAATTGTATAAGGTTCCAAATGTTAACACATACAATTTAGATAAGTAAAATTATTTTCTAATAACCAGGGACTTCCTGTAGGCTAGTGGTAGGAAATAAAGGCCTGTCGCACTATGGTTGTGGGTTCGATTCCTGCAGCTTTGTCCGACGCGACGGGTTATGCCCCACCCTACAGGTTGTCCTTTTCCTAAAAATATAGTACTATACTATTCCAAATATAATCTTCATAAATGTTTTAACCTTAAACAATACTATCCAAAGTTCAACTCAATCCATTCCAACCTTTATAGTTATCCAAAATACCTCTGTCCAGACTTTCTCTAAAAGGTCTCTAAATTCCAAAATCAATTGTAACATCACATTCCCCAAACAAATTAAAGTTTCTCTTTTGTCACATACTAAAAATATGATTACCTTCATCATATTAAAACCTTACTGAAACCAACAAGTACTGCAGTACAATCTTTATATATCACATTATTCTAATAACCAGAATATAATCCATGAGTCCAAAAGCACCAATACATTAATTATTCCGCTTCAACTGTAGTCACAACATAAGATTGACCTTGATCCCTTGGCCTTTTCTAAGGTATGTTTCCCTGACACTTAGGACATTCATTTTCATAATGACCCATTTCTCTACAATTGTAGCATTCAACTTTGATAGCCTCTTTCTTTCCCTTGCAATCACGAGCCTGGTGACCCTTTTCTCCACATTTATAACAAACTCCCATTCCTTTTAGGCAAGTACCAGGGTGATTCTTACCACAATTATCACATAATGGAAAATCCTTCTTTCCCTTTTTCTCTTTATCTGTCTCTTGTTCCACCGTTCTCTTCTTCTCTTGCTTTACTTTGTTGTCATAAGACTTAGAGAATTCCTTTTCTTTCTTGATAGCACACGAGACAATATCTTCGTATGATGAGAAGGATTGTGACACTAAAGATCGTCGGAGAAATGGTTTTAACCCATCAAAGAAACGATCAACCTTACTCCTTGGGTTACGTATATAATCGGCATCATGCCTCGCTAACCTTGTAAAGTTAGCCTCATACTTTGCGACATTCTCATCCTCCTTCTGCCTCAGACTCAGAAATTTCCTTTCCATATCTGCTCGATGGTCATGAGGAAAGTATTTTTCTAAGAACAGCTCTTTGAACTCCTGCCATTCCATGTTTGATAATTCATCATCTTCCTTTGTGTTTTGAATTAGTGACCACCATTGATCGGCATCTCCAGTGAGGCGGTAAACTGCCATGACAACTTTCTCCCTTTCACTACCCCCCAAGGCATGGAATATTTTCTCTTAGGAATTTATCCATTGCTCAGCTAATATAGGATTTGTACTCCCATTGAAGGTTGGTGGTTGTTGCCTCATGAAACGGTCTAGCATTGATCCTCCACGTTGCGGATTAGGGTGCTCCATACGAGTAAGGTTATTATTCATAACCTGCGTGATTTGTCCCAGTACGGTGAGAAGCTGATTAGCACCAGTTGTATCACTATATCCACCATAATTATCTTGAGCAGGAGGGCAATCCCTACATGGAGTGCGTGCATTGATACGGTTTCCATTCCTTCCACTAGGTGCCATTTCTAAACAATGTCATAAACTAGATTAGTTTATGAAATAAAATACATAATTCCATATTTGTAAAATACTTTACATAAATTGAACTATTTATGGATATAATCCATAATCATAAAAAGAAATGTTTCCTTTGAGGAAGTATATACTCATAACCCTTCATAGTGGTTTGTAAAGAAAATGAGAATTATCCAAAGCATATCCCCCGGGAGTGTCGTAACCAAGAGTGCAGCAAGGCCCATTGTCGTGCACCAGTTCCCGTTCGAGTCTAGCTCAAAGCGGTGTTTTCGGGTTTTACCCCTAGGTACATCTGTGCCAGAGCCGCCTCTACCTGCTCGTATCCAGACAGGGATGTATTGCTCGGAAAACTCACAACATCTCTACAATACCAAAATTCTAGGAAGTTCTTCTATACTAATCCTCAAAGTCTATCTTCGGGATATGTGCTCTAATCAGAGTTTATCTAAATCTAGCTTCCAAGGTTAGTACTAAACTGCCTCTGATACCAACTGTAACGCCCCTACCCCAACTACCCAGATCTGGTGCATTACTTCGTAACATTGGCATGATCACAAAAGATCAAGTCTCGAAAGACCGATTAGTTTAGTAGCCTTGGAAACACTAGATACATTCGTAAACGTTACATTACATCATAAAGTGAAAAACTACAATAACAAAGTCTCCATAGTCCACACTTCTATCCTCTTATGACTATCCCTGCAGGTCATTCATAAAATACTTCTTCACATCCTGGAAAAATATTAAAACATTGAAAGGGGTGAGCTCAGATGCTCAGTAAGGTTAACAATATAGCGGAAGCTTTCATAAATAAACATTAACATTTAAGGAAATGTATAACTAAAAAAAGCCTTTTAAACTTGAACTTCAACATAATATGGCAAAAGTAAAATGAGATAATGTCATTCACTTCTTCACATGGATATTCTACTGGTCGAATAATCACATGCAAAATAAATAACAACTTTCATAATGAGGGAATGTATAATGCCACTCATTCTGAAACATTTTTTCAAGGCCTCGGCCAAGACGTCTAAAATGATTAAGGCCTAGGCCAAAACCATAAATCAAATTGGGAAAGGTCCTCGGCCAATTCCACGTCTAGTTGTCTCATGAGACCTACTGATGCATCGAGGATCTATAGCGGGCTCCACCCGTCACTTATTAAGTCCAATACATTCCTTATATGAATAGGTTTAAACATATCATATACCATAACATAATCGTATCACATAAAACATGCATAAAGGAAACATAACATTTCCACATTTCAATCACAAGATATCAATACAACACATTGATAAAAACGCTTTCAAAACTATTTTCAATACCAAAATAAAATAAAGTTAAAACTTTGTATTTATTTTTCATTAAAAAATGATGGCTTGTAGAGGAAGCCGAAACTCAAATAATGGTCACGGCAACGGAGAAGTCATTGCCGCCGCATATATACGAAAAGAAAAACATTCCCTTTTTGTTGTTTAGTAAAATGCTTCATATAAAAATATTCCTCTTGAATAAACTTAAAAGTCAAAGGGGTTTATACACCGTATAAAAGAAAGTTGTGTATAAAACCAAATATGCCTCAATGAAAGGAGATTGAGACGAAGTCCTTAAAAAGATCATTTTTAAAATAAAATAGATCAATTATGTGTATTCACTATAGGTACACATAAAGAAAGTAAAAATACAAAATAGGACATAATAACATCATGACATAATTTGAAAGTAGGAGATTAACCCAAAGAATAGAAATTGGGTTAAGAAGTTCCCTTACCTCGTGTCTGAATTGACTCAACCGTTCTTTAACCTCCTGAATAATAAAATAGAGTTAATATATAACTTATTAAGAACCATTTTCAATTTCATTATCCTTATTATATCACTTATTACAATGATATGAACATTATGTAATTATTTAAGTTAATAACGGTCATTTTGTCGATCTTTGGTACTTGAGTCAACAATAAACTTCTTATAATTACAAGTTGTTTATGTGGTAGAATATCCATTATCTCCAGAATTATATTCATGATTTAGATGTCATATATATCTTATATATCCAGTATATAAATTCATTTATAATATTAAGTAACATTTAGAGGTAAGAAATGAAATGCACCGTTCATGGAGACGGTAAGCCGTACGTACGCATGAACACTACTTTCATTTCAATTTCATATTTAATGGAACGAAATCATAATGATATAAATGTATAATATAATTCCAGTATAATATAGTGTATAATACCATTTACTCCATCCTTTATACATCCCACATATGGCATTAACGATTCAAATCACTTTGAGGGGGCGGTAGTCCGCACTTCCTAAAATGAAATTATCTCGTTTTACCCATTGTGGAAATCATAAAGTATGCCATAAATGAGAAATACAGAAGCATAAGTAAAACATAAACATATTATATATCATATATAAAAATAGTGACATCTTAATGGCCACCTTTTGAGGTGTTATATGAGTGTTGAACAATCATCGTTTCGTGAGGCAGAAATTCGCCATCCATAGAAACCGTATGTTCTTTAACCATTAGATGTAAGTGTGTGTAATTTTAGCTCTAATCCTTCTTATAAAAACATACTAGTATATTTAGGATACTGTTGTTGTTACAAAAGAAATGAATAAAAAGAGTTTAGGTGGTTGGAGAAGAAAAATGAAACAAAACAACATTAGAGAAGACATTACCTCAAAATCGGGTAACTCTTTTTGATTTGAGCCAAAGGCTTCCTTGGGAAGAGTTATTCCCAATGTGAGGCTTCTATGAGTAAGAGGGGGAAGTTGGGAGAGTATTTGGGCAGAGGTTGGCTGAGCCAAATGGCTTGAAAGTGTAAATGAGGTGGGAGAGGTGGGGGCCTTTTATAAGTGGAGAGGAGGGTCTCTTTTGGAAAGATTGAAATGTTACATTATTACACAATGCTTTTCGGATTATAAAGGTCCCACACTTATATAATTCGAGGATAAGGTGATAAGGGTTCGAAATATCCTCATCCAATTGGCTTTGGAAAAGTTTAAGCCATGGATTTTTCATTATCTTCCCATTTTATTTAAATCGTTAAATAATGAGGTCATCACTGCATCATCATGATGTCATAAATAATTTAATTTATTTAATGTCTAAAAATTATAAAAAAAATACTATGATGTAGGAAATCTTATTATATTTCTAATGAATATTTATAATCAAAATTTGGATTTGTGTAACCCCACTTAAAAACTATTCTAGTAAAACAACTCATGTTTGTGTCAATTTAATTTTAACATTAAATAAATATATATTAATGTCATTTTCCAACTAATGTGGCTCCATGGGGTCCCCAAGTTGACCCATGGGTTGTCTTGGTCGGCCATGACTCATCCAATAGGAGTAGGACAAGTTTCATGCTCATCTCATATTATTATAACATTATTTGTACCTTAAACTACACTAATTACCTCTAATCGCGATTAAGAACTTAAAAGTTACTATTCACCAAAAAATTATTTTAATCTCATTGAACCACATTTTACTTCTTAATGACAACCATGTATGTCAGATTTTTGAAAATCAAATCACAGAAGTGGTAATATTTCATTTAAACGAAAAATCAGTTATATAAGTACCACTTAGTGGTTTCACTATTCATCAAAAATTGAAGTTTTTTAGAACAACGCCAAAATTTCACCCTAAGCTATAATTGATATTCCGAATTCAAAAATGATGTCTATTTTACAAAATTTCAAAAATATAAGTTTCATTAATTAATTTTATAATTAATTCCCACTGTCACAACAAATAGCGTGTTTTTAAGAAACAATTTATATCCAAAGATTGGCAATTGTTTATGTCCAATTTCAATGTTAAATTAATTCTAATGACCACCATTGGATAAAATGGTAAAAATATATTCTAATTATACTTTAAAACCACTAAATAGTATAATTTATCACTATAAATTATTTTGATTAAAAAAGTTGTTTTTAAGTAATTTTCACTATTCATAAAAAATTAGAAGTTCTCATAAAAATACCAAAAATTCAACGTAGGCTAATTTCGATATTACGAATACAAAAATGAAGTCAATTTTGAAATATAAAATTTCTATAATTTTAAAAGGTGGTTATTACTATTCATAACGGCTACTTTGATTAGTCGCGGTGTTTTAGAACTCGAACTTGCGTACAATGCAAGCTATTGCATTATTGAAAGAGAGGCGTATCGTGGAAGCTCGGGGTGTTACAAGTAGATATACATTTCATTATTTTTTCAATCTTACAATTTGTTAAAAATTAATTTTAGTGCTTCGAGAATAAAGAATTAATTTTTCAATATTAATTTCAAATAATTAGAGATGGAGGGAAAATTGATTTCAGAATAAAAAAGGATGAAATTGTGACTCTAAAATATAAATATATTAATTATGTATATTTAATTATATTCTAATATGGTAAAAGAATTCGTAAACATAAGAAAAGGGCCATGAAACAAAAGATGTTATCACATTACATTTAGATTAGATGAATCAAATAGTCTTTTAAAACATCAAATATTAATTATTTCGATATATGTAACTTTACATTGAACATTTAAATTATTTTTAGAGATGATCTCTATCACTTGATTTGATTATATAATCATTTTTTCTATTTATATATCTTCACATCCCATAAATTTTATCATACATGGAATCCTAGTTGCGTGTTATTTTAAAAAAAAACCTCTTTTACATCCCTTTATATCATATCATGATGATTTTTATTAACCCTTTTTATAATGCATTTTCAAAAAAGGGTATTCTCAAACATCATACCCTTAATTTCTGATATCACGATTCAATTGAGGGGAACAATTTATTATAGGGGAAAAATATAACACCCAAATATTTTAAAATTGAAATATAATATTTGATAGTATATATAACATGAAACACCCTGATTTGAAGATCATTAAATACACTAACACTTTATAATATATTTTTCTTAAATAAATTTAATTAATTAGATAACTTGTGATTCATGAAACCCCAGGATTAATTGAAACATTATACTCAGTTAAAATAATATAATATGAATTAAAATCTTTCTATTAATTTGGAAAGAATGGATAAGATTTAATAAATTATGAAATTTATATGGTTTACACATGTATAAAATAAAATTTATGTTTATAAATTGATTAGAATTAAAACATGACTATTTTTAAGCGAAAGACATGATTTATAAAAAACTATATTTTTTCTAAAAGAATGATTTCTCAATGTTTTCACACATAATTTAAAATTAAATATTAAAAATTGTATAATTTTTTTGTAAAAAGTAATCTTCATTTAAGAAATATTTTTTTTAAAAATTAATATATTGTGTGTTTTTGATAATTTATGAAAAATATAAATATACTGATGACTACTGAATTATGTGTGTTTTTATTGAATATGGGATTTTAATTTAAATTAAATTTGATGATAAATTGGATTTTAAACTTTTTATATGGTTATATTAGATAAATTATATTACAATTTGACTAATTGATTTCATTAAGATTAATTTTATGTTCAATCTCAATTTAAAAGCATTCCATACTTATGGGAACAATTCATTGGAAAGCCGCTTTTTCACCGTGTTTATAGATTTAATTCTAAATTTAATTATTCCAATTTGGATTATTTAATTTTTTATAATGTATTCCATGTTTGTAATAATGAAATATTATATTTTCTTATAAGTTAAAGACATTTTTTTCCATAACGAATAGTGAAAACAATAAAAATTAATTATTAGCGTTAAGGTGAAAATAGGCTTTCTGAGGGTTAAGCTAAGATGATAACGGTTAAAATAGACTAAAATTTACCAAAGCCAATTTAATGATCATATTTTTACATTATAATATCAATGGTTTGATAATTTTCTATTTTGGTGGTTTTTTCACGATAAAAATGTGGGTACACATTATTCTTTTCAAAAATTCCATTTTTTCCCTCTCCCGTACATAAAAAGGCCACCCACTATCCACAAATCTCCACACATACAAAACAATTTGGATATGAAAATTCATGACCAAATATCACCCATAATTCACACCAAAAATCCTTGAGTCCTTGGTTAGATAATAAATCCATTCATGAAGGCCTTATGTTTAACATAAAAAGGTTTAATAAAGAAGTGGTAAAGGTTTTCAACTATGATTTGTCATATTAATTTAACATCAAACTAAATGTAATCATCATAATGTATGATGATATGGAAATAACACAATATATCATGTATTGATATTTTATTAGTTTATGGAATGATATATATCCATCTCATTATCCATCAAATGGGGAATTAAATTATCAATCTTGTATATTGTTAACTATCCCCTCAAGAAGTGTTGTAATACATTTTCTATCGTCACTAGACTTGGATGGATTATCGAGGGACAAAAAAATTTATATAAAATTCACGAAATTAGTATAATTTTTAATTATGATATCACATATAACATATTACATACCATTAAATGGGGGGATATGATTACATCGTTTGTGTGCATAGTAGACTACATACTCACGAAGTAATTTGATTAGTTTTCCAATTACGCATTATACAGAATTTTTTCAGAATAATGGCAATCAATATATGTGATATTTATCACCTAAACATAATTTTTGAAATTGAATATCAAATTTATCATCTTGAATTTAAATCCATTGAAAAATAATCATGAAATTCATGCATGTTTGTGGATAACCATCTCGATATAGGGATTTGAAATGTTATTCAGTTAATTTTCTCATTGATAGTACTAAGGAAAAATTTGATTAAAATTTATTATATATATAAAATAATAAAAATTATATAAAGGATAATTAACATTTATTTTAATTTCATTCCATCCATCATGTAAAACATAAACAATGTTCATGTGTGTGCACGACATACCATCACCATTCATGGTGTAATCCATGTTATATATATAACCTGTATAGATTAATTTAAATAAATATATAATAAATATATTTTATATTAATATGATGGTTAAAAATATAGATATTGTAGAACCATTATCAAATTAAAATGAAAAAAATCACCTAACTAAAAAATACATGAAAAATGACGTAATTATCAATCGAAATATTGATTTAACAAATAATTGTTAATAAAAGGTGATAAAAGACTAAAATTAAATAATATACGGTATGAAATATTTTAATTGGGTTTTTATTAGATTTATAACAAACTAATATTTATTATATAGGTGTTTTGAATATGAATGATGGAAATTGAACCTCAGGTAGAAGTTTCTCATCTCACTTTTACATTTGTGAGAAATTTTCCATATTCCCAACTTATTTATTTTGTGTCACATATATAATTACACATTGGTATTTTATATAATGAATATATTAATATTAATTTTATTTAATATTTAATTTTATGTTATTTATATTATGAGGATTTTGATTTAGATGTTACCTATGTGGTAGGGGTTTCTCATCTCACTTTTACTTCAATGATTTGTATGTCATATTCACCACCTAGTTATTTATGTGGTGTATATACCTACCTTTTGTTTTTTATCATTAATCACATTATTTTAATATGTTTCATTTGAATTAATTTCATTTATGTGGATTATATTTTAAAAGTTACCAAAGTCGTAATGGTTTATTCTACCACTCATCAGTTATTAGGAATGTTTATTATTCAATTTTCGATGATAAAATATTATGAGATATCTATAAAAAACTGATGATTTTTCTACTATTTGTTCATAAATATTTCATGTATATTTTCCATTTTACACTATTTTTTACTTAAATTAATTGGGAAATTTTTTAAAAGAAAATATTATAAAATTTTTCTCTTCTGTTGAAAATCAATTTTCTTCCAAAACCATGTTTTGTAAAAAAAATTAAAAATTTATTTAACTATATACAAATTATTTTCAAAAAAAACTTAATTTTTAAATCTAATTTATATTATAGGAATTTTCATTTCATTTTAAAAAGAATCTCGTTTGTCTTTTACTAAAAATGTTAAAGGAATAATTGTTTTAACATGAATGTCATGAACATAATTTCCCACCATCGTGACTAATGAATTTTTTAAAGATACACTTATAATGTTAATATATTATTTTCAATGAAATTGAATTTAAGAATAATTTTTAATCTTCTAGTTTTATTATTCTTTTCAATGTTAAATGATTATTTTCATCGATTATGTTTTAAAGACATTTTTTGTTTGTCCTATTTATCAAATGACATAAAAACATTATTGAACTTATGATCAGCTAGGGATATGTTATATAGATGTCATCCTTATTCATTATTTCTATGGTTTATGATCATTTTGACTGAGAAATTAATATTTTTTTACAACTCACTATATTAATGTGGATGTTTCGTGATTATGTGTATTGATTAGGGTGAGCACTAAAATTCCATTTTCTAGTTTTTTAATATGAATTTTAAGGTTAATTATGTTTCACCAATTTCTTATATGGAATTAAATATAATTAATAAGTGATTATTAGAACCTAATATAACCCCTCAATTCATATGTAGGTCTAATGATATAGACTAGTTTGGATTTTTGTTTGAGGCCAAACCAATTTAGCTTCCTATATTGATTATACTTATATATTTATGATTAATTTATCTTTATATTTAAACTTACTGAACAGCTGCTCTCACCTCTTTATATGATTTCTTTTTCTATAGGATACTAGTATGTATATTATGAATTATTTACAAGAATATGATAATAATTAATAATAGTTTAATCAAATATAATACTAAGTTTCATTTTATTTTTTTCAATTTTGAAGATACTTTCAAGTAAGTATCTATATTACCAAGACTAATAAACTATTCAAACCATTGGGATGTTAATACTTGTATCATATTCCAATGTAATAAACTACACACACAATATGTGAAGGTAGGGTTTGTATCATTACAATTACATTAATGAAAAATTCATAATATAGTTATATGTAATTTATAATTAGAACATAATTAGTCTAATAAGATCTAATTATTTTGAGTGAATTGGTTGTAACTAATATGTGAAGGTATGGGTTTTGGTTGTAATACCCCTTTAGGATGTTGTGACTCTAACTTTACTTATTAACACACCAAGAACCATGTTCTGTAGTCAAAAGTATCCCTTTTAATGTTATCTCACTAATAATGATCATGATGGTCCCTATAAATTTCCGTGCTTCCCAGATGTATGGAGAATGTAGATCTATGACCTTCATCCATAATCTCTTTATTTATTTCCAGAATTGATGGAACACATAGCCTTCAATTAAATGTTACTACACTTTCCAGATTTATATTTAACTCAAGAAACTTCCCATTCTTCACATCCTCTATATTTTTCTACAACAAAGGATATTCTCTTTGAGATTTCAAGATCTTAGGATGTAATGACTTTTGAGAAATAATTTGTGATAGGTTTGATTGTGTCCCTTACCATTAAATTCCCTTATCTAGTTTAACTAGATGTTTGATCAATAGATCTCTTTGAATCTTCATCATTTCTCACATAATAACATCTCTCCTACTTAATGCATTGGCATATTTTCTTTCTCTTCTGAGGTGAAAATTAATAAAATAATAATAGTCCTTATAATGTTCTAACTATATCATCTCTCTTATGTTAAATTCCTTTTGCATGAAAATATACAACAAATTTGATGGTCAATGTATATATCACAATTATCTCTATAAATATATTTAATCCATAAATTCAAAGAAAAAACAATTGTAGCTAGATCCATGTCATGCATATGATAGTTATTCTCATGAGGCTTAAACATTCATGATGAATAAGAAATTACCTTTTCATTTTTCATGAGGATGCACCCAAGACATTTAAGAGTTGAATCACTAAAAACAACAAATCCTTCTCTGATCGAGGGTAGAGTTAACATAGGTGTAGTAACCAACCCCTTATTCAGATCTTGGAAACATTCCTCGCACTCCTTTTTCAGGATACACATAACCCCTTTTCAAGTTAACTTGGTTAGTGGATTCGAATTCCCGAAAATGTTTTTAATAAACCTTTTATAATATCCTGCTAAACCAAGGAATCTATGAATATTTGTTACTATTATTGGATGAGGCCTCTCCTATAAAGAATTTTATTTTTAGGATGAACTGATATTCCCTAACTGGTTACAATGTGTTCCTATAATGAAACTTAATGTAACAAAAACTCAATCTTCTTGACCATTCCAAATAACCTCTCATTCCACGGTGTTATTAGTATCGCCATTAGATGATCCTATTACACCTCAGGAAATTTAGAAGATATCATAATATCATAAATAATAACTAACACAATGTTATCATGGTATTCATTAAAGACACTATTCATCAAATACAATGAAATTTTTGGTGCATTAATCAATACAAAGGGATTAATGAAAAACCCATAATTCCCATATATTGATCAGAAAGAGGTATTTGGAATATATTATATTTTTTCCCTCAATTGATGATAACAATTTCGAAGATCAATATTGGAGAAGAATTGTGCCCTATGAAGCTTGTCAAATAAATCATCAATTCTTGGAAGATGGTACTTCCTCATGAGAATGATCCCATTATTTTCTATATAATAATTTCATTTTTTCATTGATCCATCATTATTCTTTATAAAGATAATATGTTATCCCCAAGGATACAAACTTGGTGGGATAAACCTCTTATCCAAAAGATCCTGGAGTTGTTTCATTAATTTCTCTAGATCCAAATTATCCCTTCTATAGGGGATCCTTGAAATAGGATTTGAATCAGGCATGAGTTTATTGGAGAACTCTAAATCTATTACTAGGGGAGGTCTACGTAACTCCTCAGAAAATGAATCAATGTATTCTTGAATGAAGATGAAATTCTCTATTCATACATTTTCATCTCTGCCTTCATATTCACCAATCAAATCCACAAATAATGCTATTGGTGTTTCTTCTACACAAATCTCAGGTCGACATATCTCTCCATTTTATATAATTGTAGTTAATCTACTCATGACAACTATGATTTCCTTGATTTTTTATTTTCACATAGCATTATAAATTGAGATCCAACCTATCCCTTGTATGGTGTATAATTAAAAAATGGGAATGACTACTAGATTTGAGATAATATTGTTCTCACCAAAGTAAATACTCGAGTTTTAATACACTGATGAATCTTAAATAATCCCACTATGATTCTTGATTGATAACTCTACTTCATGATGTTTTGTAATTTACTATATATTCTTATCAATGTTGTTGGAATCAAAGGAATGTGTAGAACTAGAATAAAACAATGTACATTATATCTTCAAGAGAATAATGAGATTAACATCCAAAACATTATTTCGATCTTCCAATGAAGTCTTCATGATAGAAAAATTACAACATTTCTCCCATGGCCAATTATGAGGATGATGGTGATTTCATTTCACTACCGTTGGATTTTCAAAGTTATTTTAAAAGGGCCTAAGAAATCCACACTTGATGCATTGGAATTCATGTGGGACCTACATCGTAATACCACTGATTTTAGTGTTTCAATGTTAAGAATTCACCTAAACACGACAGTTCCAAGAAATATGGTCTTCTCTTACTCACCTGTAACATTTCCTACTCTTGATAAATCGCCTTCACAATCGATTTATAAGACCACTTCATCTTACCAAACTCCAGTTCAACCTTCATTGAACTTCAGATGATTTCCTCATATTAGTAATAGTCTTAGACAACTAAATTCATCCACACATAAGGTCTTAGTCCACTAAAGAATATATCATCCTTCCCATTAGGATCCATGTAAGGCCTGGTGGTATAACATGAAAGTATTTTTAAGTTCATCTTATATCTTCAAATAGATTCAATATAATTCTTCTTTAGTTCTAGGAATTACATCTCCATTTTCCTTCTCATCGTACAATAGAAATACATATTAATGAAGATTCCCCTAAACACATAGTACTGCATATCATTAATCACACCTATTTACCATATGTTTTTAATTAGTACCCCACCCATGATCATCATCTACCTCTAAATAGTACACACATAGAGGGACATTCTACTATTCTGAACAATGAATTATAGAAATTTTATTTTCAATAGATCTTGTATACTATTCTTCAATTAATGGTTCAGTAGATCCACTGAATTTTGGTGGTTATAGATGCATAAAGTACAAAACATAATGTTTCCCCCTTTATGGTGAAACTAGTATCTTAGCATGATTCATTTTATTGATAATAACCTGAGTTTTTTGATTCATCATTCTCATGAGGGTTTACATTCCTTCTTCCATCATAGGTCCATCAGAATATGGTACAGTGAATTCAATATTTACACGATTCATTTTATTTCCAACCATTTTATAAAATAAGAAAAAAATAGTGAGAAACTTCTTTCTTTTAATAATATTATTACTCTAAAATAATTTTATTTATTAAAAATCATGCGTATATTTTTTATTCATTAAAATAAATTACGTTTTCTATAAATCATTCATAATAGTTCATAAAAACATTTGATTAACCAAATATATCCACAGGGAGTGTCAAACCAAGAGTACAATGCTAGGTCCACTATGTCAAATACCCTAACATGGGGGGGTGAATCGGGGTATGATATATTAAAACTCCTGTCCCTTCAGATATTGTTTCTTCATTAAGAAAAACCACTAATCTCTTTCTCCAATAGAAATATATAAACAAAAATGAGATCATGAACATGCCACATCGATTATACATTGGTCACCCTTACAAGGTTACATCCAGTGAGAATAAAACAGTGGTGTTTCGATGTATAGAATCCACTAAAGCTCACTTCAAATTACAATTTTTTTGGATATAAGTTCTTTGTTTAGGCTCACTTTCTTTACATGTTTTAGGTTCTACTCACTGCATTTATATGGATCACTCTCTACGTGTCTTCCTCTGGCTCACTACCCATGTGAAGGATCATTGTCTTCTTATTCTATTGCCCAATGCTCTTGGAAGGGATCCACTCATAGATTATGGACATATATGTCCTTTCATTAAAACATCCATCCTCAACTATAGGTACATGCTCTTTTGAAGTTTCATTTTCACCTATATATGAATTCCACTTTTCTGTGTACTTTTAGGTTAGTGGAAATTTTGTTTGTGAACTATTTTTGAGCTTTTGCGTGGTTCCTTGTGTCCTCTGGGAAACACCTAACTTCCTCTATGTACCACCTTGCTTCCTATACATAACACCTTGATTCATCCTTAGTGACCTTTCACTTATTTCTCATAACACTTCTCCTTCATGGACTACTTCTCCGACATGATACCTCCGCTTGTGATGTCATGTATAGCCTTCACGTACCGACTCTATGAACTACCTCTGCGTACCGATTCAGTGGACCTTCTTTCCTCTACAGGTGATTCATTCTTCTGTGTACCACCTTCCATCCATGTATCTTTATTCCTTTACAGACTACAGTGAAATGAAAAAAAATTCTTTTCTATAATTTCTTCCATGTGATCTACTTCACCCTTCGAGGGATTATCCCTTGCGAACGTCCATCAGAATTCACCAAAATCCCAAACTGATGATTTTATCTAATGGAAATATCTCTACATAATGATGTGATTACCTATCATTGTATATGAAAATTGATCCATAAAATCCTCTAATCTGATATTACAAAAATTTTCAATGTGGTACAACCTTCACTGTATATCGCTTCTCCCATGAACCATACATCCCAATGTGGTGCATGTATAGCCTTTCCTCGTTCGTGATAGACCAAATAACTACCATATTTTCCCAAATTAATCTCTTCATGACTTCACATATAACCACCTATTTTACATTAACTACAATTCATCTCGCATACCGAAATCCTTTTGTATTCCTCATGATTTCACTATGAACTGTTTTCTCCCCAAGAACCGTTCACGTATGTAGTCTGCATATCAGGATTTTTAGTTCCCTACAATTTCCAATATCCATAACATTCAACATAACAATTTATTAATCAATGAACAGTGTTTCATGGTCCTTTTTCATGCACCAACCATTCTCATTTGCGGACATCTGGCATTATAGCTAAACAAAAACACACCCTAAACATTCCAAGAAGACACCTTGAGGTATTTTTACCAACATGTTGAATGGCCCTTTGTTGTGCACCAATTCCTATTCGAGTCTATCTAAAAGATGTTTTTATGTTTTTCCCCTAGATACATCTATTACATAGCCACATCCACTTTTTCATATCCATACAGGGATTTCATTTCTCAGAAACCACTAATATAATATTTCACCAAAATAATTTGTTGTTATTATATATTTAAACATTTCTCGATGATTCTTCTTAATGTATTCAAATCTTAATCACCAAAAAAACCAAATATTCCTTTGATAAAAACTATGGAATCCCACCATTTACTAAATAATATTCTCATTACATGGTACAAAATTGGGGATCTTTTAGCAATTCGGAAGATCTTCTAGGTTTAGGGTCTTGAAAATTAGGTACATACTATACGAAAACCAAAAATAATTTTCTAAATAACTTGAAAAAATCATAATTTGTACATAATAAGTAAGAAAGGCTACATTTCATATCCTAGGAACATAAACCAAAGAAATAAGTGATTATATAACCTAGTTAGGGTAAACAATGTAAATAATTTACTTGAGATCTTGAGGGATATCGATAAGAACATGATGAAATACATAAAAAATGAGAAAAAGAATTATAATAAAAATAAGAACATGAATATAAACATGAAAATTTAGAATTAAAATTTAATTGAGTCATTAATAGGCATATCACCATCCTTTATCCCTGAGGTGTCGTCAAATTTACCAAGGTTATTCACCACAGTGTCGAAAAAATGTCATCTCTATTTATTAAATTTTATACCAATTTAATTAGAGGGATATCATGACACACCATTAATATTTATTAATTAATTTTATAATAGATATCATAATAAAACAACCAAAAAATAACCCATGTATAATAAAAGAAATGAGTTTCATTTAAAAATCAAAGAGTTTTAGAAAGTGCATAAGAACAAGAACCGTGTACCATTTTAAACTCATGGAGATGGACGATGGGTTTTAAGTATGTTAATTATAGAATTAAATATATCATTATGAAATATATGTGAATAACCATAGATAATAAATATTTTTTTGTTATTCACAAAATAGAATAGAATATTTTCTTGATATAGAGAGAAATTTTGAGAAGAAAATCTGGTAGCATAACTCTTAAAAAAGATGATTTTAGAAAATATTAAAAAGAGAAAAAAAATTGTATCCCATTAATAAAAATACATTAATAAGTTAATTTTATTAGATTAAATGTACCTTATAACATGATATGGTAATTATAAATACTTACCACATCAACATAAAACAATGATGGAAAAGTGAATTTGAGAGTTCCATTAACTTGAATAGTGACTCCTAAAACACAAATATAGGGACCTTGGAAGATTGGAGAAAATTATAGAGGACTCTTAGGGATGTAATAATATAAGGTATTCATGTTGTATAAATCTTAAATGAACTTAAGAGAATAAATGGGTGGGTATTTATATCAAAAGTGAGGGAGTTTTTTTATGACTTTCCAAGGAAACCACAGTAGTGGTCTTTGAAAAACCATGGCCTTAGCCATGGTATCTGACCAAGGTATTGGCCAATTGGGACAACTATTATTGTATTTAAATTCAAATGAGTCAAACGTCATTTTATTTTACATATTACTTCATTATGATGTCATTAAACATACTGAAAAATAAAAATTTTGTGTTTAATATTCATCAAAAAAAATTGTTTTATAAAATTATGATAAATTCACCATAACCTAATATCAGCATTCAAAATTCAAAAATATAATTTATTTTGTTGTAATAATTGTCTATATTAAGGAAATTTAAATTTTAAATATTAACACACTTATTTAAAAAAAATATAGTTGGAACATTCATAGTAAAATGCATTGTAAAATTTTTGACAGTTGAAAAAATATAATATTATTTTATAATTTTTAATTAAATTACAGTGTTTATTCAAAAAATTAATTATAATAAACACAATTAAAAAACAATAGTGTAATATAATAATTTATATGTCTCTAAAAAGTAAAAAAATTTCCCAAAAAATAATTTAATCAAATTACTTATTAAATTTAAAAAAAACTATTCTTAAAACAGAAATGATCAAATAAAAATTTTAATTAAACAATGGGATTAAATTTTAAGTAACTAGGGAACTAAAACATGTCCCCTTATAGAAACTGAAAACAACCTAAGGGTGTGGTTTTAAATAGTGATAGACTCATGGGGCGGCTTATCTAACATCACCTGAGTAGAAATCTCCACTTATATAAACTCATCCCATATGTGATTTCATTGACGCATAACATATAGAATCTAGGATTAAAACTGGTCAACATCAAATCTCAAAGATGCTACCTCCCTCCCAAGTGCTGAAAAAATGGTTTTGTATGATAGAAATATACTTGATGATTCCATTAACTCTTTTTTTACATTAATTATCCTTTATCATTTTTATTTTTATACCAATGATAGGTAAAATTATTATAAAGATAATTTTTTGAAATAGTCATATTGACCAACAGTCGAGACCAAAGGTGAAAATTCAATTATAGTCATTTCATTATTAGCGTGATATAGTTTTGTTGAGTAAAAAATAATATAACACACATTCTAAGGAAAAAATTATTATTCAAAACATTATTGACACAACAAAAAATGAATTTAAATTGAGTCATTTGATGATAAATTATTAGTAAAAGACAGGTTTTCATCTATTCATCTATAAAATCATTGAATGATTTTCCTACATCAACAATCATTAGGGTAGCACTAACCTATATTACCCTAGTAGAATCCTTATTAAGAAGAACCTTCACCATGTTGATATAAATATTGCCAACACAACACACTACAATCATACTAGAGTGGAACCTTATGATATCTTCATATAAGTTAGATAGCTCACCATATCCCAATAACTGAGTGGCATGAACCCCTATCTTCATACAAGAGTGATAGCTCTCACTAGATTCATAGATTGGGTACCCTTCTCCCTATCCTTAAATAAGCGAGAAACGTTTTTGTTCTATAATTGCAAGGAGGCACTTTTCTACAACCCCGTAATAGTGACACCTTATTTTTAGCATCATATAAGGGTGAATATTACCCTTGAATTATAGTTGGTGGACACTCCACCACACCCTTATACTATGAAGATACCTCACCATTCTTGGTAACAAAGGAAACAACTTTTCCATAACTCATGACATGTTAACTACATGTCCCTACAGCTTTTAAGAGGGAGAACAATTTTCCCACACTTCCTATAGGGTGAAACTTTTCCCATGTCATTCAATGGGACAACTCCATTTAATTAGCTACCCATTATTGAACTGAAACACCCATGTTTTTCTACTATAGTGAAAAACATATATGAAACCATCCAGGACCCTTAATTTTCACATGTGTGAAAATCTATAGAATAGTGATCCACAAAAGGACTTTATGACAACAATGGAATTTCATCAACTTGTTATTAGTTGGTATTCAACGATGCCACCTCCATGACTTCTATATTCACATGATCATACCACCAAACTCGCAACATCACCATTATTCAATCATGAATTACCTTATCAATTGGATTCTATAATTGGTTTCCTCCCAAACAAATGGATATTATAAAATGACTATAATAACATGTTCACTTAAAAATAAGGGTTTTTTTAATTTTAGTTATATCATATCTGGATCATGTTTTCAGTCTATTATATAAATATATCAACCATACTAGGATTTTCCATTAAATTATCCATGAGCCTAATTACATCCTACTTGGGGGTATACCCTAACTATAGTTCCATTAATTTTTTCAATACCAAGGATCATCAGTGGGATTGGGTAGTTCCATTTCAGTTCTTCAAAAGAATCGACTAATTGGCATATGCATAAGCCTTGACATCTTCCACATATTATAATATCCTTCATGGTTCTAGATTTATTTCTCTTTAACTTTTATCTAGAACTAAGAAGGAACACCTCGGTGTATACATGTACATTACCTAGTTTATCTTCTTGGGGGTCTGTCATCTACAATATCACTTAAAAAGATATATTAGCTATGAGGATTGTCATATGGTAATTCCAGGTATAATCCCCATTCAATATTCTATTTTTTCCTCTTTCCAAATTTATATGTCCCTATTACATGATTTGAAACTAAAAAAGTTACATTGTCACATAATAAAAAAAATCACACCAATTTACATACTACATGACAATATGTTTTATGGTATGGTCTTATAAAAAAACATTAAACAATGACACTAAAACTAAGTGGGATTTGATTATATTATTTATCATATACATTGGGTACCTTGTTGTTATTCAAAAAAATCAGAAATATTTCTAATGTCATCACTAAATACATATTCACTATGAACCCACCTGTAATGGACCGTAATCCTCACAAAATCACATAAAGTTTTCCTCAATAGGATGTATTCTTTTTAGCCTAGAAATCCATTAACTGGGGAAATATTTTTAAAAACCTCTCTCATTAGGTCATTTTCTTGATAAGAAAAATATCCAACTCATTATGTAGTTTTCACATGGGAAAAATCAACAAAATCATTCATCCGGCTATATTCTCCATAAAAAAACAACCTTCTCCAAATGTTTATATCTCCCGTGAGAAGTACTAGAGAGGGATCACATTAATAATTAAATTACTATTTTTTTCATATTCTTCTTTTTCCTTATATTCCATAACAAATAACTTTGGAATTTTCATAAATATTAATGGATTCATGACTTCAAAAGGAACCACATGGTCCTCATCACATGAAACTTAATGTTATGATATGTAACCATAAATGATATCTAATAATCCATGTTATTATTTCCATAACTAGGATATATATATATATATATCCCTTTTCATGGTCCTAATACCTTCACCATAAACACCTAATGCCTCTATAGACTATGGTTAACTACAAATTTCACAATTGTATGGCTTTAAACTATAGTGCCTCTAATTAATAAGATAATGATGGATATATTCTAAAACATGTAGATTCTAAAATTAGTATGTGATTTTGATAACATTCTAATAATTAGGGACCAATACTCGTATTTTTGAAATATTCAGTAATATATCTCAAATCAATAAATATTTCCTAAAGTAGACATTTATTCTCTATAATAGGGTGAAATGATAAAACATTCTCATCCTCTCGAATAAAAAATATTCCATGGTGTTGAGGGTAATGTCCCAATGTATTCCTTCCTTTAGAAATAAGGTATATGAAATCTCAAAAAAAATACAACGGTTAGTGTACGTAAGAGTTTCTATAAAAAATCATTCCATAAATAAGATCCTTATTCTAGGAAACACAGTATCTTTACAAAACTAGATTGTATAATACAACCATGAACAATTACTGAAGAACCAAAAATAAAAAAATGTTCTGATCTATTATTATATTGAATCAAATATCAAACAAATACAAAACCAAAACATTGAAAAATATAGAAACCATATATTCCTGGAAGGAACCCCATTTCATGACCATAATGAACACTAGGAATAGAAAAGGACATATTCTATTTGAAACCAAAATGATGCAACCACAGATATATAGGTTCCTCCTCCTAGAACATTGTTTCTTATTTTAAAAACATATCAGAAAACCTAATTTAGAACTTCCACACCTGAAAAACTAGAGGGATTAATAGAAAATGAACTCATAGAAATGTTCGAACTAGACATGTACTTTAAAATTGAAAAATGACCTTCACTATGACCATTAATCCCTTCATCTAAAAGAATAACCATTTTCATTTTTTAATTCTCCTCATTTAATGATGAACCACCCAAAAAATGAGGCCACTATACAAACATTATATCCCCTTCAACAGACCATTAGTACAAAAAAATGACCCCCAAAATCATTCTGATATATAAATCGAAGACAAAATCCAATAATCATCCATCATCACCCAGACCAATCGTAGAACAATCCACCCAATACACTAATAAAACCACAAAAACATGAAAAAGGTCATTAATCACTAGTTATTTTGATTAGGATGATTTCAAAATGAAGTAAAATGTCAAAATATTAGAGGAATAAATTCTAATGAACTCAACATATAGATGTGACATTATTGGAAAAAGTAATCCATGATATATGATACAGGGAAATCAAAACACATCACTACACTAATACATGCTAAGAACCATAATAAAAGATAAATGATGGGGTATTTCATTATAGGAAGGATAAGAAGATCCTCTGAGTGAGTAACAACCATTCCTATGAATTAATCCATCTAAAATAGAATAAAACACGTCTAAAAATAGTGAATAACATATGAGAGATATAACCATGGAACAAAAAATTAAATATAAAAAGGGCCCATATTAAGGATAATGTATGTGGTTATAAATGACGAGAGGTGAAGATGCTACTATATTACACATTCTCATGACCCCCGATCCAAATAATTACCCAAAAGGTAATCTATCAGTTCATGGAATAATATTTTATAGTTGTTTAAAACCATTGAGGTTTCAAAATTTATTAAGGAAAAATTCTTTTATAAACATAAATATCATGTATTAGTGACAATTTATCATTGGTAAACCCAAGAAATTATCAACAATTTTATTTCTAACCATGGCTTCTAAATATATAAAAATATTTTAATCTCAACCACCACCCTAATTAGGAAGTCTAGTTTTTGAGACCATAGTATCTAAAAATACCCACAATTGGGGTGGGGCGATTTGGGTGTGTATTTCATTAAATATTCACCAATATAATATTATCAAATTGAAAATGACATTAAATAATTATAAAAAACATATGATCATTGAATCTATGAATGAAATATAAATAAAATGGCATGAAATATTTTACTATGATCACTACAATGGGATACTCTTAAGAGGAAACCCCAATGATGTGTCAATGTTATAAGGGATATCACTACATCACTATATGTGATTACAAGATTACATGTACTCACTACCAGTTGAAGGGTTACTACCTCAATATCCATATTCATCCACTAATTCAATGAAATTTTATAAGAATATATATGAAACAATAGTCACTCAAAAGAATCCTCTCATTATGATAAACATAAAAGAAGTGAGGTTGTTATTAATTTTCATCCACTAATTTTTTGTTGTCTAGATCTCCAATAAAATTCTTATTAGATATTCCTTTCATGGTTCTATATGTGAAAAATGTAATATAAAATTTCTATATGTTATTCTTCTCTTAAGAAAATATTTTTTTTAATATATCAAATGTAGAATGAACAAAAACCCTTTGAATTTTCAAATTATCATCACCTTATTTGATAATAGTACAATCTATGGTCTTCCCATTAAAATATATATTGTTAAAAACATCAAATTTTCAATGGAATATATTTTAATTTTGAGACTCTTTCGGCAAAAAACCACATAATAATGTGACATCAAAAATTTTATCATGATGTATTTTAAAATATTCATATTATATCATGATATTTTTCTTTGAATTATGATACTTTTCTATATATAGATATCCATATTATAAATAAAATTACACTATATATTTCTTTATAATCATACTATAATCAAATAAGATATCCTCAAATTATAGACCCATGAAGTCATATTGACCTGTATAGAAATGAAATACTTTATTCTAACCTCAACCATCATTGGCAAAAAAAATTAATCCAATTCTCTTATGTCGTGGTCACTCCACAAAATAAATTCTTAACATATTTTTACATGAAATAAAAAAAGGATTATGACATCATATAAATTTTTAAAACATGAATATTTTTCCATAACAAAATATTGTACTACAACCTCCATGTTATAGATCCTGTCTTTGAGAATACCAAATGTTGAATATGGCCTTAATTGTTCTGAAAAAGAAAAAACATATTGATTTTTTATTATAAATTGAGATAATGAACACCTTGAAAAAACAGCCTTTGAACATCAATAAAATTAATAAAATAATAAATGAATGAAAATACTTTCACACACAGAAAGACACATGATTTATGTGGTATTGATGGAGTCTCACTACAAGAGAAGCAGTAAAAATTTCTATCAATAAAGATAACTTGAGAAAGAATCATAGAGTGATTTTTTCTTAAATTGGATTGTCACTTATGATACATATATACACTATATAATATTTTTAGTTTAGTTTATAGGATACCCTCACATTTAGTAATAGATTTCTTTCATACATATGTCAATTTACTTCCATTAAAATGTCATTTAATTTCAATGGGAGACCACTACTTGATCATAGACACCATAATACTATCACATAATAAACTAACTCTAAACTATTTCCAATAAAAATTTTCATATATGTATATTATCTATCTTATACCACATCAAAATCTTCTGATGTTGTGTTCTGATTTCCATGTTCTAATTGAATAACTATTTAATAGGTTATAGAATATAGACTCCTCATAATGTTAATTAAAAAATTATATTTTAATTGATAACAATGTAGATATGGTATTAATGGAAATATTATTTAATTAATGAATTGAATCTCTAAAATTAACATTTATATACTTTAGTGTGGTCATTAGGTAAACTTCATATTGGAGACCTGATATAGATTATTTTTGGTGGAAATTAATTCATGAGATTGGAATGTTTTCATTCTATTTTCAATGGAGACATGTTCATGGATGAGTTGTATTACCATTGGTTTTGAGTATAGATCCATTAAAATGAAATGATTGATGTTATGAAAATGATTAATAAAACATGAAATTAATGGTTGGAAATAATATGTTTCATAGTTGAGTTAATATCACAAAATAAATTAATGTATCTTATGTATTATAATAGTGTCCTAGGCTAATCTTCTAAAAATATTTATTAATATAACATAACAAAAAATTATGATGTACATTTTTTATCACTTCATTTGGAATTTTATGGAGTAATGAGTTAATATTACATGTGAGGATTACGTTACAGAATTATTCTATTTCAAGAAAGGAATTTTTTTGATGTGATAAGGATCATGCCACAATTGATGGGTTATCCCTTTGATTCCTCATATAATGAATTCTAAGGAGTTGATTATGATATAACCATCCTTAGAGAATTAAATATTACACTTATTTGGGAGTAATAGTGACATCACATTGGAAAATGGTGGTTCACATAGTATGGTGTGACTAACATAATATGAACCTAATGAAGTAGTATATATGACATTCTTATACTATAATAGACGTGTCAGATTTAACACAACTAATCAACTAATCAAGAACACCACATTTCCCATACCGTGTTCTTGATTTCACTAAGCTACTAAAAAGAACAACAAGATAACAAATAAATATTTTGGAACCATTTCACCATTGAAAAAAAGTCTGACTCAACCATTAATTTAATGGATACAGTAAATAAATATGTAACATTAGTATAATTATCCATTCAAATCAGAGTAAACATGAAATTACTATAAAGAAATATCATAAACATCATTATGGAATTCAATAATACATTTATATGTCATATTCGTAGTATAAGGGAAAAATATGGAATAAAGAAAAAATTCCATTACATAATATCCTAATGATAAAAAATAAAATAAACATAGCCATAAGAGGTAATATCTATGAGGCAATTTCACCCCCATCCCCAAACCACCATAGATATAGGTAATCAATAAGGTAAGACAAATATAAATATTCAATTTCTCTTACATGTGTCCTATAAAATAACATTTTCATATGCCTAAGGGAATGTAAAAGATGTAACGAATAAAGACCAGTATGATACCATAATGTTTTTAAGGACTTTATCCATACGAACCTATATATTTCTTGAAATCTAATTTATTTCAAGCCCAATTTCACTTTTTTTAAGACTAGTTCACCTGAAAAAACTCAAGAAATATAATTTTCATTCTCTATGAAACCAATTTTTTAACCATGGTAAGCACAAATAAATAAATGAAACCTTATTACATAACATGCTCAAAACAACCACCCTTGGAAGCAACATTTTCAATATAGAAATAAATATCATAAAAAAATAAAAGATCATTTTGATAAACATAAAAAACCTCATTAAAAAATGAACTAACCTCATACATAAATCACCTAAAATAATTTATAAAAAATAATTCACACTATGGCCTCTAACCATAATAATAAAACAAGAATAGACTAAATTTGGATTTTCTAACCAACTAAAAATGAATAACAATGTTACAAGCTCTCTCAATAATACATAGTCCAAAAAATACTTCCATGGGATGCCTTTGTCTATTTGAACACTTTAAGAAGATCCAATGATCTTCCTAGCAAAGGATACGATGATCCCTTGAATTACGATATAATTGTATAGGTCATGTACAGCCCCACACCTATGTTTTCCCATGTGGTACTTGATTCAAAATCGTACACATCAATATGTGCCAACTAAATAATCCCTTAAAATATATAAGTTAATAAACTAAAATTCTCATAAAAATAGAACATCTTATGCAAGGTAAAACCATTTTAAATAACGCATTTAGTATTTGTTCAATACTAAAAATTATTCTTAATCCCTTTTTTCAAACATATTTTGTACATAAAAGATATCCCCATTGAAAATCTCCATTAAAACATTAAATTTAAAACCTATTTCAAAAATTATATTATCCTAGATGAACCACAACATATAATTCAAATTAGATTAAAATTAACAAAAAATAAATTTAAATCATGATTCATTAAAAATTTAGGGAAATATTTCTAAAATAGAGACACAACCCAAAAACCAAATAGAAAATTATCATGTTTGGTGAAAAAAATTGAATTCAGTAAGAAATGTACTCACCAACCTAAATAATGAGGGAATAAAAAATCCATTTCACAATTAACAAACATATTTTTATTCAATTCATATTATATTGTTTCCATAATCTATGAAAATGTATAAATAAGGTGATATAAGGGGTAATGAGGGAGAAATCCCAAAAAAACAAGCTTCTATAATGCTAAAACATAATGGATCCAACAATAATCTACCAAGAAGGATATTGGGAATGATTCATCGTAAGGAGAATGGGTTGAGAATGAGTGGGAATAGATGCCATAGATGAACACTTATAAATATAATAGAAAAATGTTCAAAACGTAATTTTCAATGTGATAGACTCGTCAAATGGTTAGTATGCGCGATTAATAAAACTATGCACCAACCATATACAAGAAACTATCAACTTAAAATCAAGATACATGGTTTTAGAAAAACTACAAAGGGTTATAAAAACCATGATCAAATTGATAAAAATCTCCCTACTCCCAAACCTCACCCTAGTAGGGTTAGCCTCATGGGTATAAAAAGTATATAATGACTATGTTTTTGGGTATGATTCATAAAAAAACCATGGTTCTCACCCAAAACGAAAAAAACATAAAAGAAAATAATATATAAATAAAACTAGAAATAATTCATACCAATATCCCTAAGGGTGTCAAAATTTAATGTAACATGTCATTTTCTATGTATAGAAAGTCCTTCAGAATCCATAGAGTGAATTAAGTGATCCATTTTTTAATTATTTAAACATCCTGAACCCAAGTCATGTAGATATAGCTAAAAAATACAAAATACATAGACTAATATTATCAACTATATATGTGGGTAATGTTTTTATATTCTATGATATTAATAGGCTGCTCCACAATTGTTTCACTAGCAACCAGCTCAAAATACCCCATTTTACCACTTGGGATGGATCAAGGAAGTAATTCTTGAACTCGGACATTTGGTGTATGTTTTGAATCATAGTCATCCCTGATGATAATTTTAACCACTAGGATACCTTACAGAGACACTATGTAACTTGAAATGACCCAACATAATATTGTGACAACTCTACCTTCTTTTATAAGTGGATATGTCCTAGAAAAAATAATACCATGAGAAAAACCAGATCACCAACATCAATCATAAATGGGTGATAAAAACGATCAAACTAAGAATTATATTTAAATTGAGATATTTATAATATCTTCTGAATAAACTACCAATTTTATGTGGATTCCAAAAATTGGATCAGTCCCAACAAGGAACACTAACCTAGTTAATCCCAACATGATGAGGACCAATAGAATCTCCCATATGATGCCTCAAAATGGGCCATATTTATTGAGCCCTAATAAAAATTATTATATAAAAAATTAACTAATAATAGAAACAACTCACTTTAACACCAAATTTCAAGAAAAATTTCATGAAGAATATCCTTAAGAATCTAGATTGTCAATTATGCCTGATCATTTTTTCATGAGTGATAAGTTAGTCTCAATATCAAATGAATTTCTATGTCCTCTTGTATTCTATTATATTATCAATAATAAAACTAGATATTATCATCAGAAAATTTAATTCTAGGAGCCCCAATAAACATATTTAACTTATACACATACCGATTCTGAAGCTTCTTAGTCTTTAATAACTCTTTAATTTGAATAATATGGGTTGAAATCATTCATTGATCTATAATATCCCAAATAGTATTTTTCACACTATGATTATGAGGTATAACGATCCCAAAGTTGATAAATATATCTTTGTACATTCAAGGTAGATTGGGAATAAGATGTAGTATCATAGATGTCCTTTGATGCCTTTCTTTTAACCTCTTTCATATAAAACATCATATATAAAATTCATATCTTACCAACATATCACGGGATTTCAAAACTAACTCATCAGAGTATAAAAACACTTAGTATCCCCCAGGTGAATAACCCAAAAAGAATAACTCCCATTTTATTTGAAATCATTCCTCAAGGACAATGGGACTACCAGACGCCTACTAAAGACGTGCGTACCATCAAAATATCAAGACCAATCAATTGAGGTCTCTATAATATTAAAAACAATACTAATATATAGGCATTCATTTTTAGATTTTACAAACATTGAATATATAGACCCAACCTTAGTAATTACATAATGTTGATATTTTGTCAAGAAAATACTTTCTTCCACATTAAGGATATTTTATGTTTTATATTTTCATAGGATCGTGCCATAAATCATTCATAACAAAATAATAAAATACAAAGTGTAAATTACGTATATATATACATTTTTCTCATAATATAAAACTTATAAAATAAATAATGGATTATTTCAATGTAAAATAAAGAAGACTTAAATCAATAATTCTTATTTTCTCTTACTCATAATTTAACCCTATATAAATATTTAAAAAATAGAGGATGAACAAAAAATCTCAATAAGGGATATTAAGAGAAACAAAACATTTATTTCAATAAATTCATTGAAACTCATATAATATTTAGATATATCTTTAATTTTATTGGATAATATGAAATAAAACATTTTAACATGAATAAAAACCCAGATTTTTGTCAACCAAAATCATTAATACACATAGTAAAAAATTAAAACAATTTTATTTGACCTAGAGTATCATATACATAAACACACATCAAAACCCTTTTTATTAAAAATAACAATAATTTCCACACCCAACATTATCATTAGCCAATGAATTCTTGATCTATATAGGAGATCACTCATTTTATAAGTTATGTTTATGTCACTTGTGACCTATAATGTGGATTAACCCTTTGTACAAGCTATATCAGGATCACTTGATTCTCACTACCTATAATAGGGAAAAAACCCTTCATATAAGATTTATAGCTTCTAATTGGGAGTTATAATGTGTATAAACCCATTGTAAATTCTATATAAGGAACAACCATTTCATATAACACACATGTAAAATATTAATATAAGAGAAAATATCATCATAAAACCCTTTTAAAACTATTTTTAAACCCATATTAAAACACATTAGGATAAAAATACCATTTTCTTTTGAAAACCCATTTTCAATACCAAATCACCCTTTTGTTTCAAAACCCATTTTCAATTCCAAAATACCCAAACCTATTAATATGATTTTTCATTTATAGAATAATTAAATATTTCAAAGGAATATAAAAAAACAATAATTTCCATAGTGGAAAAAATTCATTATCACCATTTACGTTAAGAATGGAACTTTACTTTTTTTATTATCAAAATGTTTCATTTTAAAAAAGTAAAAATATTCCTTGTTTAAACTTTTTTCTATTAATTTTTAAATAAAAATAAAATTTCAATTATTATCATTTTATATAAATAAACTTATAAAATAATATCATGATTATTTACATGGTAGAGAGGATTCTGAAAATAAATATTTATAAAATTAAAGACAGAATTTTAGATCAATGTGTATGATAACACATTAAAATATAATAATAAAAATAATAATTAAAAAATAACATAAAAAACATTAGATGTCATGATTATATAGAAAATTAATTTTGTAAATGTCAATGGGGTTGTATACATACTTTATAAAATAATACAACTGTTTAACGTCAAGATATTCCTCAATGAATGGAGATTGAGATGAAGTCCCTTATGGTGAGTCTGAATTTTAATGTGTGTCTTATTTATAAAAATTAAATTGAATAGTTGAATTATTTACTTTCTTAAAATAAATTTTATAGTGTTTTAATACATTTATTTCACTTATTACATTATTGTTTACAACTACGTAAACAAATATGTTTACTTCGGGTGTTCTGGACATATTCAGTTTATGTGTCAAAAATGACACTGGTAGGTCAACTAAGGTCAAATGGTAAATTATTTAAAACATGCCAGGAATAATAATAAGTACATATTTATTATATTTAGACATCAATTATACTTTTAAAATCAATAATATATTATGGTTATTAAAAATGAAAGAATGTTATAATCTTAGAGATGGGAGGTCAAACATACTCATGAGTAATGTTCCAATTTTTTAATGATCATTATAGAAAAAATGAAAGTTAAATGTATGTATATTTAATTATAATTATATCATAGATATCATATTTATTAATCATATATACTTTTACAAATAATTCATGTTATGTAAATTGAATGACATTACTTTGGGGAGGTTGCAGCCCACATGTCCTCAAAATTCGTTATCGGTTTTTCAATGTGTGAAAAGGTGTTAAAATATGATATTATATATATATATAAACATAATTTTTTATTTAATATCACATATATTTAATATATGTAAAATATTTTTAAATAAACAAATCCATATCTCTTTGAGGAGGCGGTATTCTACAGTCCCCAAAAGATGTTATCATATTCCCCACAAAAGGAAATCATGATGGGTTGTGTTATATAAAAATTATATAAGTATTGAAACATCCTAAATATTACATATATCATTTAAAAACAAAATTAATATCATTATTACCTACCATGAGAAGTGAATGTGGAAGAATAGATGACATCGGTTCATGAGGTGGTAGTCCGACGTAGACACTAATGTTGATTGTGTATACCATTTGATTGATGTTTTTTATTTTAATGTAAAAAACATAACCTAAAAACTTATCATTATATTGAGAATATTTATTATATCATATAATCATGTTATTAGAATAATTGAAGTGGTTTAGAAATAAATAAAACAAAAGTGTTTGTTGATGAATCTTATATCGTCTTCATGAAACTATTTTTTATTTGCACAAAATGAAATACATGGTTTTTTATTACAAAATAGTGTCTTCTATATTGAGAGTAGGTATTACTGGATATTATTTTGGATGGTTTTTAAATATCCAATGTCCTTTAAAGGTTTGAATAATTTGGGAGGGTGAGATTATTTCTATAGCGTGGAGAGTGAAATCCTTGTAAATATTAAAAAATATTTGGATGTATCCCTTAAATATTGTGAATATAAAATGAACAATAATTGATTAAAGGGTAATTATGGTTGATCCATACTCATACCACAAAAAACAAATTCATTTTTATCATTTTTTCTTTATGTATTATGTTTTGTTATTTTTTCATTTTGGTTTTTCATTTTTCTTGCTTCGTTTATAACATATTTAGTTCATCCATGAAGACTAAATTAAGGTTATAAATATTATAAAATTAATATAAAATGACTCTAAAATATTATATATCAAAAAAATAAGTGTTGGTAATTATGTTTTACAGAAACCTGTGTAATTCTCGAAAATACTGCTTTAACTCTAATTACAATAAAATGGTTTTTACAATATTTGTGTTGATATATTAAATATAGAAGATACATTAAACCATTTTTAGACCATATATTTTAATTTTTAACACATAAAATTTACATGGTATTAGTTAATATAATTTATATTTTAAATCATTTAATAAAATATCATTTATTTGGATTAATTATCAACTGAATAATGCATGTGTGGGTATTTCATAAGATTTTATTGTAGTTATATCATCTCAAAAAAGTAAATATAAACAATTATGATAAAAAACCCATTTATATTTAAAAATAATATTTATAAGAAAACCTATGTACCCTCTTACCCAATCCAAAGCTTTATAAGTATTGAAGGAAACTATTGTTCCTTCTTCACTTTTTCCATACTTAACTTCTTATATAGGCCATGTTTTGGGAATAGTATACCAATAACTCATATAAATAGATAATAATGAGTTTATGTCCTAAATAGTTCCTTTAAAATGTTGTTATATGATTTTTGGTTCATATATACACCTCATATTCTATGTTAAATCATTAACAAAACTTATTCTTAGATTAATCACTATAAATAGTTTTAACTATTTTCACCAATCATTTTGGATAGAAAATTGTGTTGAAATTATTAGTCTAATTTTTTTTAACAAATTAATAATATTAATAACCATTTTTTGTAAATAAATTAACATATGTTGCTAATATTATTTTGAAATTAATAGAGCAGACATTGAAAGGCAACTAGTTTTTAAGGAGAAATGTTCAAAATATTGAATTGTTTTATATCCAATTTCAATGTGAAATAGAATAAATTTACCTAAAATAGATTTTATATGTATAATTTAACTAATTATAATTTAAAACAAATTTAAATAAAAATTTATCTATAGAAATAAGATAGGCAAAAATGAAGTGTTTTTCTCTATTCATCAAAAAAACATATCAAATATACAAAAAATTGACCTAAAGAAAATTTTAATATTTTTATTTAAAAAATAAGTTTTTTTTGAAAAATAAAATTTAATAAATGAAAAAAAAGTTTTAAAAAGTGTATTCCATTAAAAGGCAGCAACTGAAATGCTTTTTAAAAATTACACTCCTTTAATGCATATAATGCGATTTTTTTATTTTATACCAATAAAATATTTATAATGAATCTAAAAAATGATTGTATATATATATATGTATATTTCATTAACATACTTCAATAATAGAGAATAATTTATTTTATTGAGGTAAAATTCCTTTCTAGGCATAACATGCATTCTTTCTAAAAAAAGACTTTATATTTAATTGTTTGTTATTTTCATTTCTAATTAATTGGTCCTGAAATATATCATCAGAAAATCATGTGAAAACTAATTATTAATAATTTAGTTATTCATATTAATTCCTTTTATTCCAATAACTTTGTGATAACTAGAATATTAAATAAAGATATTCATAATATATTGGTTCTATTTAGACTCTTCCTTTTGTGTAGGACATGTTATCTAACAAATTCAATGTAATGAGAATAAAATGATAAACCTGATTTTATCTTAAATTTAAAGTAAACATTTACTACATATAAGAAAACAAATCAAATAATGTAAATTAATTATGAAGAATACTTTTCTCAAAATCATGGGATGTTATATCCTACCATCTTAAAATTAATTTTGATATAGAGATCTATCTTGATTATCATATTATTATCATTTTAAGAATTAAATTACTTAAACCCCAATTGTAAAAATAATTATAATGAAATTATTCTAATAAGTGAATGTGGGAAACAAAAATGAAATGAAAGTTACACGTATATAGGATTTCACATAGAGAAAACATCAGTAGGAAATTAAAATATTGATTTGAAATGAAAAACTAATTCTTGTGGACTCCAAGAGAGTGATAGGTGACATATTTAAGAAGAAGCCAATGAATAAAACCCCACAAGAAAAATAGGTGTGAAAATCATAACATATATCATCAAAAACTATACTAATAGGATAACATTTTATTTTAAGATCATTTTCATAGATTTGATATATTCCATAACTTTTTATACTTTAGAGTATAAATAAATACACATATAGGATGAGTAAAGAATCATCATTTATTCATTTTACACCATATAATTGACTCTTACCCTAATTATTAAGCATCCAATATTACATTAAATGCTTAAATAAATAGAATAATCTTCTAATGGATCACATAATCCACAAAATGATAATAAGATATTCCAACAATCTTTATATATTAACCAAAACAAAATTGGTTACCATATACTAAAATAATTCAAGCATTCAGGTGAATAGATAATACATTTATCTCTAAACATCAATGGTAATTGAAAATATGATACCTAAATAGTCCCATAGATATATGACCCTAATGGTCTCAAATTTAATAATTTTAATGAACAAACATTTATATTTTAAAATTTAAGATAGTATCAACTAAATGATAATGTAAAATCATTTAAGGGTGTTTTATTAACACTATACTAACATCTAAATTTGTCTCACATAACCATTAAAACCTAATATAAGTAACCATATTTAATAATTTAATAATATTGAGATTTATTCTATAAATTAATTTATTTCATTTTGAGGATCTCTTCCAGTTTGTAGTTTTATCGAATTAGTCCATAAAAAATAAAAAGGGAAACTTTTTAATAGTACAATTTTTCCCATAATATAAATTTTATTAAATAATTAATTAATTATTATCATGGAAAATAACCATGACTTAAAACCTAAAATCTTACTTTCCCTTATAAATCATTAGACCCACTAAAATCATTTTAAAAACATGGTATGACCAAAAATGCACTAGAAGGGATATAAAAGGAATGGAAACAAATAGTTAAATAATAACCTAGACACTCATATAAGGTTTTACTTTATCATAAAATTTATTGGAGAACATGAAATAAAAATAATAATAATTAATTAAAAATAAATATTTCTAACAAGTAAAATCATGAAAACCCATATGAAAAAATTAAAACTATTTTTGGTGACATAGAGAAGCATATACATAATAACATTTCAAAACAGTTTTAATTGGGATATCCATAAGCCTAAATTCAAACATTACCATCAGCTAATGAATTAGAGATATATAATGGGATAAACATTATTATAATCTATATTAGTCTCAATTATGAAAAATAAAGGGTGTAATCACTTCGTATAACCTATATCATCCCCACCAAATTCTCGTGAGCTATAATAGTACTAAACCCTTCATATAAGAAACATTGGGCTCACTCGTGAGCTATAATGGAGTCATGCCTTCGTATATCTTGTATCTTCCTCACTCATTTTATATTATTAACATTTAACATATCAATATTAAAAAAACTATCATCATAAAACCATTTAAAAACTATTTTTAAACCCATATGAATACACATTTGAAAAAAACCCTCTTTCTTTTGAGAACCCATCTACAATACGAAAACAAAAATTTCACTAAAAACAATATTTAGTAACAAAATAATAAAAAATATAATGTTATTTTTTTCATGTACGGATAAAACAAATCTTTAAAAGGAATCCAAAAATAAAATAATTTCCATGTTGTTAGAAACATAATTATCTCCTTGTACATTACGAATGAGTTATTCCTTTTTTGTTTTGTTTTTCAAAACATTCTGCAAAAAAATGTAACAATGTTTCTTTTTTAAATATATTTAATGTAGTTAAAATTAGAAATAAAATCTCATTTAAAATAATTTTATATAAAAAATTATAAAATAATTTCAATAATATTAGCATAGATGAAAAATATTTTTATCTTAAATCTTATAACATTTAAAAATGAATTTTGAAATTAATGTTTATCATACCACTTTGAAATATATTAGTCATACAACTAATTATATAATAACAAAAAATGATAAATATCCTCATAATTGTTACAAATCATGATATACATGTCAATGGAACTATAGAATAACATTATAAAATAATAAAGGTTTATAACATGGACACATGTCTTATTGCATGGAGAATTGAGACGAAGAGCCTTACATTATGTCTGAATTGTCACATGTGTATCTCTATTCCAAAATAATAAAATTATGTAATTTATTTACATGATTAAAAATATTTTTCACATTTATAAGTACTTTTATTTCAATTATTATGTTTTCTTGTACAATTAGTTAAATAATTAATTTATATCGGGTGTTTGGATAATATTCTGCTTATGTGTCAAAAATGGCTTGGGAAGTCCATATAAGGTAGCTGAGTAAATTTATTAACATATCAAAAATATTCATTATGAAATAATTATCATTTTTGAACATAAATTATTATCTTAATAACAATCATAAATGTAGTTTATGAATATTGAACCCATGATGCAATCATAGAGACGGTAAGATGTACGTACACATGAGTACCGTTCCCATTTTACAATTATTAATGTAAAACGAATGTTAGTAATATAAATCATTTTAGAATAATAATTATATATTCAATAACATATTATTTTATCATATATACATATACATGTAATTATTTAGATGTAAAAGGAATCAAATTACTTCAAGGATGCGATAATCAACACATCCATGATCGAAATTATAACTTTTTTATTGTGTGAATTGGTGTTAAAAAAATGATATTTTATATTTAAGAAAAGGTAATTGTTATGAAATTGAACACTATCAATGAAATTTTCCTTCTTATTTTTATTTCATATAGTGTAGATCATATAAAATAACTTATATAAAGCAATACAAACATCATAAAACAGGAATTAATGAAATAAAAGTTATTTCTAATATTAAGGAACCTATATTGATGAAATAGTAACATGCAATTTGGAATAATAATGTGACCCTTATTAATAGTTATCTATACAATAGAATATTAACCTCACCAATAAAAATATAAATAAATTCTTTCTATCTTATAAAAGAAATTATTATATTATTATATCATATTTTAAGTAAATAAATATTTTCAAAAATAATACATAAGTGTTGGTATTTTGGTTTATAAAAAATTTTTAACTAAAATATTATAATTAATAAAATTATTTAAAATAAAATTAATTTTGATAAAAACTATTTATAAATAAATATTTTATTTATTTTTTTAGGATAATGTTAGGAGACATTAGTTAGTTTTTAAAAGTGTTAAAATACCATTTATAAATATAAAATTGTATTTCTTGGGTAAATAATGATTTTAATTAAAACTAAATTTCTTATATTTGGAAAATTATTTTTATAAATTGTAGTTCAATTTTGAAATATATCCATTAATAAATTTTTAGGGTGAAATTATTGTACTTTTTTGAAATACATGAATATTTAGTGAATAGAAAAATATACTAATTTAAATTATAAATAAATTATATGATAAATACACTATTACATGAGTCATTGATGATGCAATAAACCTTGTTTATAAAATACCTTAATTTATTACATTATATTGTCACAAGAATCAACACAATTTCTTATCTTGAGAAAAATAATAAAATAATGAATAAAATAATGATCAATCACCCTCACCCCCCCTATCCTCACACCAATATTCCTTGAATAATGTCTAAATTATTCCCAGATAACCTTCCCCAATCTCTCCCTCAGGTACATGATTTCATTTTCTCGTGAAAATTCTCAGGCCAATCCCCTGAAGGGGATTCTCTATGAGGATTGTTCAAGAGGTAAAATCATTTTCTATTTCCTTTTAATTTTTTTGATGTTAATTTTTTCTTTTATTCTATCCCCACATAATATATCAAGAAAATCATGATTAAAAAAGTATTCTATATAAACTATAATGATATTATGTCAATGTAATATCCTTACTCGAACTTATTTCTCTCTCACTTTTATTTTAAAATTTATACCATCATCCATGAGGTTCTGTTTTACATCCATTGTGGATGACCAAATTTTCATTCATTAATTTCTACATAAAGGAAAGTAATGAAACCATCTATATAGTTAGAATTGATATAAATATATGTATTTAAAACTCTATTATTTTTTTATTGAACATATTTACATAATTATAAATGATAAAGCAAAATGAGTTCGTTATGATCAATAACTATGGTAATAATGAAAACGATCATCACTAAAAGTGTTATCTAATGATTCATCCTAATACCATATGAAAAAAATTCGTATATTTCAAAATAAAACTTTGAATGTTCATTAGTATCATATAAATTCAATTTCAGGAAATTATACCCATTCCACATGAACTTCTATACTCATATACAAGTATACCGATTAGTGAATCCTAGGAAACTAACAGTCCCAAGCGATAAAATCATATCATATAACTCGTAAAAATTCCATAAATAAATTTAATAAAATTATAATAAATCATATACATTTATTTAATGTTATAAATTAATTAATTAATCGATATAATTTCATAATTAAGGACATTAAAGTCAATTCAAGAAAACATTCAGATATAAGGTAGAGGTTTTCTACCCAAACCTCCTATTTCATTCGGGTCATAATTTTTTCTCTATTTACCCAAAATAAATTCTTAATTATTCTTATTTAATACTCATAAATTTTTTTATTATGTTATATATATATATATGTACCAATAAGAATACTTCTTTCATTTATGGGTAGTATAATGGCTTCGAAGGATCATTCTAAAATTATTCTGGTTAAACAATCCAGATTCAAGGGAACTTCTCAAATTCTTAAATTTTTAAAAGGGCAGCCAATAATATGTTTTAATCCAGAATTATTTATCTAATATCACTAATTTAATAATGTAAAATATATATTAGTTAAATTTTAGTTGTATACAAAAATATTTCCAAAAGAACTCATCTTTGCAAAGTAAAGGTGTGTTTCTCTGAAGTATTAATCGATTATATTATAATAGTACTCCATCTATTTCAATACTCTGGATGATTTCTATGTTTAATCGGGATTAATATTTTATGATATCATCTACCATACTTAATTTTTAGTTATTAGATTGACTTTGGATGTACTATTTTGATATCATATACCATATTACTTTGAATGGTTAGTTTTTAGGTTTACTAGAAGTAGAGCGTTGTATACATTTGATATATTAGTTTCAATATGAATGTATATATTGATTTTGTATCTCCCCTTTCTTATGAATGATTCATTATACTTAGTAAGAGATGTGTGTGCCCCACTATATCCCATAGATGCATCGATAGATCTCATGAGATAAATTGGCAGGGGTATTTACCCAGTTTGTATGATTCTATGGTTGAGGCCTTGACCGTCTGATTATGATTTACGATATTACGAATTCCCTCATTACGAAATATTTAATTGATAGGTCCTATGGTAATTTCACTACTATAAAATACATGGTCATGTATGGTTATGGAATTAATTAATAATACATATTTCTACCATATTATGACCAATTTTACTTTCAATGGAATGCGTTTTTAGTCATTCCCCATGCCTTATTATTTATTTTTGCATCTTCTTTATTTATTACCCTTACTAAGCATCTGATATCACCCTTTTTGATGTTGTATTTATCCCCAGGATGTGAATATTTTTATTATGAATGACCTGAATATATAATCTATGATTTTTTATGTGAATAAAAACATGCTGAATTGTTGTATTTCATTAATCGTTGTCATTAAAAGTTCATATTTGAAATCTAGTTTTCCAAACTACTAAACTATTTGGTTCTTTGGGATGTGTCTCCATGATTTATATGCTAATGGTAATTAAGTATGGTGCGAGATCTAGGATTCTGGGTTCGGGGTCATTACAGTTGATATTAGAGGAAAAATAGTATAATCCATTGAAACTATATTTATAAATATAGATTATAGAACATGTCACTAAGATATAATTTGAGGATAAGAATTGAATAAAATTGTATAATTTTTGAATGGTTGAGATTATGTTATCCATCTAAGAAATACCTTCCTCTCTTGATACTACAAGTGGTTATGGTTTTGGCACATAGTTACATAAGGGTAAAAACTCTCACATGGTGGCTTAATCTGGACACATGGTATTCTAGTACAAGATAAAGGGCCTTACTATGCACCAAGATTGAAAGTCCTAGGGAATATTCTTAAGATATTACATATTTTATTTAAACATTATTATAATGGATTTAAACGCAAATATATCCCCAAATAAATCATTTTTTGGATTATGAAATTATCTATGAATAAAACCCATTTTATGCTAAGTGTTTTTTTATATTGAAATTATAAGTTACAATTCATATCCTAATCTAGTGTATTACATTATTTAGAAATGTATACTGGTGAAAGTAATAAAAAATCTATCAATACACAAATACCATGTAGGTATTTCCCTCTTATGCATGATAATGATGTCAGTATTAGAGCTATGATTGGTGATGAGTGACTTTAAACTATATCAGGACATCTTGAATAAGTTATGAACAATATACACACCTGTATGGAGAATCTTGATCCACAACAAGGATGGGAAATGTTAGACCACTTTATGTGAAAACAAGATCCTTCATTCAATGGGAATATAAACCCATTTGTATCTATGTAGTGGATGAGTTTCATAGAGAATATATTTCTCACTTTGGAATGTAATGATAAGGACATGGATTTCATGACAATTTATCATCTATTTGTAGATGCAGATCAATGGTGGTCACTAATCACAAAAAATTGTGGAGGAATAAATTACAAGTATATAATGGATGGATATTAAATATATTTTCTTGGAAAAATAATTTTCTCGTGAACATTGAGCGGATATGGGAAGGAAATTCATGAGTATAAGGGAAAAGGTGGATACAAATATTTCCTGGTATGAAGACAACTTTACATGGATAACAAGACATTCTATGGACTACATACATATTCCATGGAGCATGATTGAATGATTCTATAATGGTTTAAAACCATTCATCAGAAGGGAAATATTCTCCCCAAATTTCTAATCATATGAATATATTGTATCATGTTCTATTAAGATAGAAAAAAGGATAATATAAGTCTTATATGTTTAAAGTAATTCAATAGAAGAAGAGGGCTACTGAACAATATGGGAAAGGTAATATGAAAATGGGGAGGTGTAAATTAATTTATTTTACATCATAGGATAATTGTGGGAAGAAACACCCTAGTAAGTTTTTGATTGGTATGTGCGATTGTCACAAGTGTAGAGAAAAATTAAAACAAGATCATAATTTCAAGAGAATAAATAAACTTCCACTATTCAATAGTACAATTAAATAGTGATGAGACATTATTAAATTATTTTCCTATGCACTAAAGAATATTTCCCGAAATAAGGCCAATGGAGAAAGGCCAAGTTTATGTGGTCACAATAGTAGAGTTTGAATCTTCAAATGATATTCCAAATTTTCATTAAAAATTAGATATTTCCCATTCTCATTAATAAAGGATTTTTCAATAAAACCCCTAAAATAAATTCTCATTACAACAAATATGTGTCATTTTGTTCTAATTATTTATTAAAAGCATTATTTTTCTATTGATTTTATCATCATAACTATGGTAAACATGGGAAAAATCCTTATTAATGATTGGATTTAAAAATATAATTCTCAAATCAATTACATCAAGAAAGAGATTATAATTTATTTGGATGGTGCATAATCCCTTTTATTTAAATCAGAAACATCACCATCAGAATCACATATATATCCTCCCACTATAGCTCTATTGAATTCAATTATTGGGGAGAAAGAGAATTCAATACCTATGGATAAAGAAAAAAATATTCACATTGAGGATGAACCTATTGTAAACGAATACATTGATATATTTCCAGATGATTTACCTATATATCATCTAGTGGAGGAAGCCAAGTTCTCTATTGATTTATTTCCTGATTCTGGACTTATATCAAATAATCCTTTTAGAATGACCACATTATAATTAATACAATTTATGAAAAAACTTAAGGAATTGATCGATTACAGATTGATTTCCCTATTGTTTCTCTAGGGGGAGCCCATGTGCTCTTTTTTTAGATGAATGATCGATCTATGAGGCTATATAATAACTATTGGGAAATCAATGCATTTAAGAAAAATAATAAATATCCTCTTCCTCACATTGATGATGTACTTGATCCAAATCATGGAGACCAATATATTTTAATCATTAACCATTGATATGGATATCACTAGTTTCATTTGAGGAAGGAATATATTCCAATGTCTGCATTTTGAACCAGGTATTGGCATTAAATGTTTACAATAAATCATTTTGGACTAACTAAGACACATTTTTTTCTTGGATATGGTGAATATTGTTTTAAAGGAATGTCTTGTTGACGATTTTGTTTTATTTTTTGATGATATCTTGGTATACTCAAAATAAACATAGATCATGAGAATCACATGTGCATTTTTTTAAGCCAAGTAGAAGAAACCAATTATATGCGAAGTTTAGCGAGTGTAAATTTGGTCTTCAAAGAGTTACTTTTCATGTCTACATTATCTCTAAGGATGGAATCCTAGTTGATCATGTGAAGAAAAAGTTATCTCAGGAATGTCCTACACTGACAAACATGACCAAGGATTGTAGTTTTAGTAGTTTATCACGTCATTATCGGTGTTTTCTTGGAACTTTTCTTGATTTTATAACCTAATAACCAATTATACTCATAAAGTGGTTACATTTAAATAGTAAAACACTGTGAATAATGTTTTTAGTAATTAAAGATGTGATCGGTGAATTATTTGATCCTAAATCAACTATTAAAAATGGTGGGTTTATGATTTATTTTTATGCGTCATATAAATGACATGTCTATGTCCATATACAGAATGAATGATTTATTCCTTATGTGTCCATCTAATTATGAACCCATGAATAAAACTATTCAAATCATGATCTTGAGTTAGTAGCTATAATTTTTTATTTAAATATATGGACATACTATCTCTATAGAGAAATATGTGAGATATATAAAAGACACAAGAGCTTGAAATATATCTTCTAACAGAATGAACACATTATGGGGAAAATGAGATGGTTCGAACTATTCATGGATTATGATTTTTCTATAAAATACCACAATGGGAAGATGAATAAGGTAGAAAATTCATTGAGTAGAAAAGACCATGGAGTTATAAACAAAATAATTATCTATGAAGACCATGTGTACCTGGATCTAGCAATAATGGGTATTGAAACTATATAGGAAGGGGAAACATCATTACTTTTTCAACTAGTTTCCCAACAATATTTATTGAAAATGATTAATAGTTCTCTGTTAAATGATGAGAATCTTCAAAATAAATTTAAAGCTATGAATGATGGGATGTTAGTAGTCTTCGTTTGTGATGATGGAATTCAACAATTTTGAAACAAGATTTGTGTTCCCTCTTACCAAAGTTAAAATAGAGTTATTGGATGATTCCCATAGTTTGAATTTCTCAACACACCCTAGTATCACTAGGAAGTATATGGATTTAAAGGAACATTTCTGATGGGATAATGTGAAGAATTAAATTGATGATTATGTATCATGATATTTAGTTTGACAACAAGTGAAGGCTGAAAGAAAACATTGTAGGGGATTCATGCATCATATACTGATTACTACATGGAGATGGGATGATATCACCCTGTATTTTTCTATTAGATTACTAAAAAACCGATGAAAACTAATTCAATATGGGTGATTGTTTGTTGACTTACCAAATCTGCACATTTCGTTATTTTAATGGTTAATTTTACACTAGAGTTCCTTGCAAGACTCTATATTAATGAATTTTTATGACTTTATGGAGAACCAATTTCAATAGTTTCTTATTTTGTTCCACGATTTTCAACCATATTCTAGAAAAGTATTCATAAATACCTAGATAGTGAGTTTTATATGAGAACATCTTTTCACCCTAAAACTGATGGGTAGTCAGAAAGAATGACCAAAAAATTAAAAGACATGTTGAGATCATGCTTCATTGATTTTCAAGGTATGTGGGATCATTTCTTACCATCAGTAGAGTTAACCAACAATAATAGTTTCCATTCATGTTTTAAAATGGAACTATATGAATCATTTTACAAAAATATGTGTCATACACAAATAATTTGGGATGTTATTGGTAAAAGGAAGCTTGTGGGATCAGTTCTTATAGAGGAAACACCAACAAAGGTAATGATTATTCAATCCCATTTCAAAGCAGCTCAAATCAGACAAAAGAGATATGCTAATAGTAAAATGAATGATTTTTAATTCAAAGTGGGAGATCTTGTTTTCATGAATGTATCTCTATGGAGGGGCGTTATCATATTTGGTAAGAAAGGGAAACTGATCCCCAAGTATATTGTCCCTTATGAAATTATGGAGAGAATCAGAGTTGTGTATTATCATTTGGCAATGTTTCTTATCTTTTTAGGGTACATGGTGAGGTCCACATCTCCATATAAATGATTTACATGCCAAACCCAACATATATACCAAATTCTGAAGGAAAAGAATTGGAACATGACTAATCGTAATGTAAAGAGACTATCCATATTCTAAAACCTAAAGAACAGGTGTTCAAGAATTAAAAAACACAACTAGTAATGAACTTTAGAAAAATCATAAAATTTAATAGGTGATGTGGGATCTAAAGCGGCTTATATTTTTTAACTACAAAAATCTTTTTATGGGGTGACTATCTAAAAATTTCGTGGATAAAGTTATTTTTGGAGGGGAGAATGCAACAACCCATAACTCTATCAATGAAATTTCTCATCTTATGTTTATTTCAAATAGTATATATCAAATAAAATCACTTATATAACACTTTACAAACTTCATAATTGAACAATTAATGAAATAATAGGTGTTTATAGAAGTTAAGAATTCTATATCCATGAAATAGTACAATTACCTTAAGAATTGTAATGTTACCCTTGTGAATAGTAAATTGTCTAATAGAAATGTAACCTCACCAATGAAATTATACACAAAATTATCCATTTTAATTAATTAAATTAGGATATAATTATATCATAGTGTATGTAAATGGATATTTTAAAAATTAATATGTAGGTGTTGGTATTTTTCAGGCCATAAATATTTATTTATAATATTATAATTAATAAAAAAATTTGAAATAAAATTAATATTCATCAAAATTATTCATAAATAAATAATATGAATTCTTAAAATTTTTATGATTTGTTTACGAGACACTAGCCAATTTTTTAAAGTCTTATAAAATCAATTTTAAATTTTAAATTTGATTTTTTTAGTAAATAAATATTTACATTAAATACAAATTTTCTCATATTTATACAATTATCTTCATAAAATTGAGTTCATTTTTGAATTCAACATGTTGAAAAATGGTTTGGGTAAATTTTTGTGATTTTTATAATATACTTGAATTTTTAGGGTACAGTAAAATTTTGTAATTTATAGTATAAATACATTATAAGCAAAATAAAATATTCCATGAGTCATGGATGATGCTAGAAACACTGGTTCGAACTGAAATTCATGTATAACTATATTTGGTCATAAGAATCAACACTATGTAATATCCAGAAAAAAATAATAAAATAATAAATAAAATAATGAGAAATCACCCCTCCACCACTATAAATACCACCCCTTATACTCACACCTCTATGCCATGATTCTTTTCAAAAATTCTACCCAAATACTCTTCCCTAGCCTCTCCCCTAATACATGGATATTATTGTACCATCAAAAGATTAAAACATATCTCCTTAAAGAGGTTCTCAAGGAGGAGTGTTTAGGAGGTAAAATCCTATTTCCATTTCATTTTAATTTTATTTCCAGTTATTTTCTATTATTATTCTCTCTAAATCTCTTATATCCAACTGATAATGATAACTAGAGTATCATATATATAATGGAATGATATCATGTTAGTTGAATATTGTAGGGTCCTGAAAATTCTGCCAAGATGATAACACACCCTCGTGATCACTTTGTAGAGGGAAGCAAGTGATTCTACAAGTCTATCAAGGTAAGGGGAATGAAATTGAGTTTCATTTTCTTTTAACGAACTTGAAGGAACTAATGTTTTCCAGATGTTTATGTATCTCGCGTACCATCACAAGGAAAATTACACATAGAATATGGAACGTAAGCTGTGAGGTATGTGACACGGTCCGCGAACCAGTGGCCTACGAAGTGATGGCCATCAAGCAAGAAAAAACAGTGAACAGTGTCAACAGAGGTAGTTGTACGTGTATGTCCATTTCTTGTACCGTACTTTGAACCCATCAATTTTTTATACAAATATAACAGATGGGGTTCTGTGAACCATTATCGGGAACTGAAGACTCTGAAAACCTTGGTTGACCGAGTCTTCCACGGGTTAGTAGACTGCTTCAATGGCCCTCTAAAAATAGTGGTTCATGCCCAATAGATACCATCTCTCTGATTCTATATAAAAGTAACAAAGTAGAAGAATAATAGAAGGGATATGGATAGAAGGATGAATAGACAAAGAAATATTGATGGAAACATAAAAGGATTCCCTCGGTCTTCCTTCTAGTTTCATCGGGGAAGCATGAATTGTGAACCACTTCCTCCAAAGGAACATTTGGCCGTGAAACATAACATGGGGGAGTTGAATAATAATAATAATAGAATTGTGAAACTAACTAGTGAACCATGAACCCATGACTTTTCACAGATGAATTTCCTATGAGTGGTAATCCCCCGGACCCTCCTCTAGTATGGTACTCCGTGTAGCGTACCGCTACGCGGACTGAACCCGGCATCACGTACCCAATCTATACGCAGATACAACCCAATGCATCACGTTGATATGCATACCACTTTGGTATATGGTGGATGATACCAATTCCTGCCCACCATAGTGGTACATGGATGACCCCTCCGCCCGCATACCATTATGGTAGGTCAAGCCTCCTCCATCCTCCATAGAAAACCAGTACGCAAAATGAGGTGTTTTCAGGTATTTATCCCATAGGTTCTAACCTCATCCATCCTAACCAAGATGTGAGCTTCGAGAATTCCTATAAGACTACATTCCAATGGTAATTTAGAGTATAACCTTGGGATTCCGATATGAACCTCCATGTTTTGGGATTAAAGATGATCACAGGATTTTTCATTTAATGAAGGATAGTGATCAGTAAAAGGATTTATATTCACTTCCCCTTTAGAGGGGAAAACATTCCTCCCCTTCCCAAACCATGAACTAGGACCCTCCCACTGTGGTAAATCCCCAATATTCCATGGTCGGGCCAGGGACCATTAATTCCATCCCACGTGGAATGGTTCATCGCTCCATGCCCTCTCCTACGGTCGCCCTAACCTCTTCCGCCGCGGGCTATCCCTCCCCCACCAATAGGGGAGGTGAAATGTGCATTGTTGATTATTTCAAATCCTGTTGTTTCTCAGTTTGAACCTGAATCACATGGGATTAAGTGTTTTGAGGATTACAACATCGACACACATCTGAAATATGAGAACTTGGATTCCTGATCTAAATAGGATACTTAGGGTACCTTTTTGAAGGCACAGGAATAAATGGGTTCCCATCCATAAAGGGTCCTCCCAATCTTGTTTTTCAAAAGGGAAGATCTCATGCATAATCTCCACACATCTAGACTGTCAGAACTATAATTCATGATCAAAACAAGATACATAGGATTCATTTCTGAAGGCCTGAGTTCAAATGGGTGCCCATCCATAAAGGGTCCACCCAATCATGTACCCTCAAATGGGATGATCTCATACGTAATCCCGACACCTTCAAACTATGTGGGTTCTGATTCCTATTCAGAGGATATGTAGGAACCCTTCTTATGGTCCCGACCCCAAAATCAAGTCACATACTGTCCCCCCTAGATAACAATAAACTCTCGAGCACCGTATAATATTTCTCAAGTCAGTGTCATCTCTCTGGCATCAAATATATGCATGCATACAACGATTTTTCAAACCCAATGTAGCCCATGGACACAATCTTCAAGAATTAACAAAGGATTCACAAACATATGAACACAAAATAAATCTATAAGACAATATTGGAATAGACAAAAATCCTCTAACGGAATGGCGTGGTGGGCCTGACCTCCCATCCTCTCGATCAATGGAGTCTTTAAGTGTCGTTGGTCAAATTGTCGGCCGACAAGCAACTGGCATTGGAAATAATGTCAATGAATCATGGATTCCATGGTCATTGGACATTCATGAATCCACGAATAAACTCGTTGGAGACCATCTGATGAAGTTACATCTAAGAAGGACCTATTGCATGAGTGCTTGAGCCCCTACACAATTTCCTGTTGGGACCAACAGTTCTCGCCGGGTTAACTCAACCTTCCTTAAATGAAAATGAAATTGAATGGGTCAAAACAAAGGAATGGTAAATTTGATGGGAACCTGCCTCAATAGAAAAAGGAACGAGTGACGATCCTCATTGAACCATTTCCACAATGCCTGAAAATGTGCCACTTAGGAGGCCGAACAAAAATGGTGAACCCATCAGGAATCCTTATCCAAGGCGGTTGTTCTACCCCAATGATAAAAGAAAAAAGGATTCTACAAGTCAGACCATTTTGTTCTCCCCTGTATGTGCAAAACGTGCCACCTGAGAGGGGGGGGAATATGGTGAACCCTACATTAATCCTTAACCAAGGTGGTGTTCTCACCCCACTAAGGCCCCTTCTCCCCGCAGCAAATGAAAAGGGGATGGGAGCCAAGATGAATAATCAAATATTCATATGTTTAAAGGAATGATACTTTGACAATGTTTTGTGATTTGTATTTCATATATGTATATTTCATTTTCCCATACAGCGACCTTTGTTCCGAATGAAATCCCCACAATCCATGCAGATGCACGCATCAGCGATCCTACAGGAGGTCGGGTCCTCAACGATGAGAAGGAACTCCTCACCTACACAGTATCTTCGACACCGGGTATCTAGTACTATAATCAATGAAAACACATAAATGGTACTATCCGTATACTCAAGGCCGCAAGACAAGACCCCTAGTCTCCAAAGGTCTTCCAATCGCCTCTTTTGCCGCTACCGACACCCCAACACTAGGCGGCCCTGATTTTTATCTCAACCCATTTTCGGAGCATGTCCCCAGAATGTGACAATGAGTACCTCCCTTACCTTAGGTAGGAATATAAAGTCAATGATGACAACATAATCTCAACTAAATAGGGTTCCTTCTCACGGAACCCTCCCAGAGAGTGTCACCATTGACACTGGATGACCAAGCCTCCTCTCGTCGGGGAGGACATCATGTCGAGGGCACCAGCCAATGCCAAGGAGACCCAATCCCCACAGGCTACCAGCCATGGGTGGAAAATATATAACCAGGAACATGATATCACCATAGTTCATGATGAGAATATCCCATGTATTAACATGGAAGCATTCAATGGGTAGACACACAACTCTTTACACTTCACTCTTCCCACCACGGAAATAGTGTGGCATGATATGAGCACACGCAAGTTCCTGCCAGTGCTCACCAGTCTGGCCATGTAGACAGAGTGGTGAACTATAGGTGGATGCAGATCTCTGCTGATGCACAACAAGTGCATCATCAAAACAGGTCAGAAACAAGCTATACGTGGGCACAATTACATACTAATGCACAAGAAACCCTCCATAAAAATAGGGTGGCACTCAGCTACACACAGGAACAAACAACTGATGATGCATTTCATGCCTTCCATCCAAATAGGACAATAACTAAAAATGAGCAGAGTTAAATTCTTACAGATTCATACAAAGACCATGAGACAAATACACCGTCAAGGGAGCAGATGAAAATCCTCACTCGTTACTGTGAAGACTACCGGTCTAATACGGTGGAAACAAGAGAATATAACTTGTGACAAATCATTCCTCTATCCTGGAACATGAGGAATTATAGTATCTACTAAAAAGTCATGGAGTACTAGAGGAGGCACAAACTCTAGCTCCTACATTAGAATAGTAATTCATTCCCATTCCATCCAAAGATGTATCTCATTACATCCTAGAAATGATAGAAGATCAAACGTCGATTCTAGACCATATCCTCCAAACATTACAAGATATCATTGCATCAACGGAAAAAGAGAGAAATCTAGCCCATGAACTTATTTCCTCGAATGACTCACTCACAAAATGAGTTAGTAATTATAGATCTATTATGCATCCCTTCTCATGTACAAGAGGGTCGAAGGAAATATCCTGTTACATATGGTCAACCGGATTGGGAACAAATACAACTTCCAACTAGGGGACGTTGGTACAACATGGTGTCCTCTCTAGGACATGAATATATCCTTGACAAAACTCAAGATGATAGTCGGTGTCTCCTGAAGACATCACAGGACCCAACAAGATAGGTACCCATATATGAATTCTATTACTAATAGAAAATGGCCATGTTTACCCGTAAGAGCGCACCAAAAAAATGAAATGTGCCAAAGAAAACCTGAAAATGAAGACAACATACATGATCCTGCTCTGCTAGAAGCTGTGGTTCTTAATTCCCTCAAACATATATCAAAAAATTCTCAAGACCACTTCATTAAATTAACAAATTATTGAAGTGGTAGAATAAGTTGCGAATGTCATCCCCACAATGTCTCTACCAGCATCTCTGAAGTTCCTTTATAGAGAACCCAGGAGGTTTTAATCCGTGGTTCAAGAATGATCGATCACGAGCCACCCCTGCGATGTCTGAAAATCAATAAGGTTCCCAGCAGCCTGGTTTCTTGGAATGAAATTATTATGAAGCAGTCCAGTGGGTCATATCAAGTAGGGGATCCTCTAGAAGAAAAACAACATGATATGTTGCTTATGAGAAGACAATTGGCTAGGGATATTATACCTGTGATGTATTGTCCTACGAACACTTATCAATTTGACATACCAGGATATTTTTTAGGTAAATCATGCTTGAAATTCGCCCCAAAATATGGAAGTCTATTTTATGTTGAATGAAAAATTCATACCCTACGAAGGGTACATTGACCATGTCAGCACTATAGGGGACCTTCTCCGTCTAATCAACTTGAAATCCCTCCCATCCACAAGGAATCACCAATCAGAAAGGTGGAAGAAAAAACATGAATTTTCTTACATCCATGCACTTCATAAATTGCATAACCTCATTGGAAATTCCCCAGTTGGAGTCCACTTTTTGGTATTGGGAGAAAATTGTGCTTTGCACTTCACCCCACCTCTCATCCAGAAAGCCCCATTGGAAATGAAATCCTAAAATTTCATCACCCAGAGGCACCAATCATGTGAATCCTAAACTCAGAAAAGATGGGATACTCAAAAAAAATCTTCCCAGAGTAAGTATCCAAAGTGTTTGGGCCAAAGCAATCAATCCATCGAAAAACGTCCAAGTCAAGTGACCAGGAACTTCCAGTAGGCTTCCCGCCTCATAGAATCCAACCAGCAAGCAGTGACCATGTCTTCAAAAGGCCATAGACTCTATGTAGTCCTAGTTCTATACTTATATCACACCCATTCTAGAGTATGTGAAATTAAAAGGGTGGAAATAGAAGTGACTACCACCGCGATACGTGAATAACCCCAGCCCCAAGGGCTGGGTGGCTTTCTCAGTCAAAATGTCCCCATAAGAACAACAAATCCAAGCCATAATGCATTAACTTGTGAACGTGAACCACTCCATCCCCCAGGTATGGGGGAATTTATATTTAAAATCCCCACACAATGAACTTCTATCTTCCACCATCTTGGAATAACGATGGATATAGGAGTTTTATGTTCCCCCCCTTCTCGTGGTTCTCACCCTTTGAGACAAAGGCACATTACGAGGTCATACCAAGGCTCCCTTGGGGTCAATATTTGTCAAGAAGCATGAATAATACTGTATAATGGAAGGAGAAAGACCAACAAATGGTGTAGGAAGTCTTCCTATCATTCGACACTGGGTACACCACCCCCAATGCGGTATGCCTCAGTAAACATGGTAAATGTCAACCCCTAGGATCTCACAAGAAATTAAGAAGGGGGAGAGGATGCAATGGAATATGGTTCCCTCTCACAAGAATCCCACACTGATCTTGATGTTGTGCAACCCAGAACAAGCGGATGGTCTTAAATGTAGGTGCCCCCTCAATAAATCCAACATTACTTCCTCTACAAAACTCCAAAAGGGGAAAAATTCCAAGTCCATCTATGACCCCCCTTCTCCGCCCCCTGAAAATGTGTCCCTCACCCTTGAGGAAAGGTTCACCATGCACTACTACAAATATGGCTTTTATCAGCGCTAAAAATGGCCATTAACAGCGCTATAAAAAACGCTCTTAATGCTAGCAAAGATAAAGGGGGTCCCCTTTATCAGTGCTCCAAAAAGCACTGATAATGACCACTTTTATCAGCGATAAAAAAAAGTGCTGATAAAAGGGGTCTTTTATCATCGCTAATATGAAGTGCTGATAAAATGGTCTTTTATCAGTGCTTTATTTTTAGCGCTGATAAAATACCGCTTCTATCATCTCTTTTTTAGGGCTGATAAAAATGAAAAAAAAAATTAAAAAAAAATAATGAAAATTTCCGGGGGGCTTTTTACAGCGCTTGAGCCCCCCTTTATCAGTGGTTTCCCGCACCTCTAGCACCCTCCCGCACCACCTACACCCTTTATCAGTGCTAGGCCTTTAAATCACCCTTACACGCACACCCGTGCCTCCACCCAGATCTGATCTCGAGACCTCCCCCCTGCGCACCTAAAGCCTTTTCCACTACCCTATATTGATTTATTCTCTTATTCATGATATATCTATTTAGTTATATATATATTTAGTTATATTTATTCGTATAGTAATATATATTTATATTAATATATATAGTTATATTAATATATATATATATATACCGTTATATTAATATATGTATAGTTATATTAATATATAGTAGTTATATAAATATTCATATTTTGGTATTTTAAATAAAATGGATATTAGTTATTATTTAGATAAAGATAATATATTTTATATGTAAATATGTTTAATTATTTATTTAATGAATTTAATTTTTATGTGTGAATATATAAAAAATATGTACATATAGTTATATATTTGATTATAAATAGCAGTTCATTATAAAAAAGAACGAAATTTCAAAGACATAATATCAATATGAATGTAATACCTTGGAATAAATTCAGTCCCCACCAAAAAAATCCAATAATACCCCCATAAATGAGGCTGAAAATCCAAAAAAATGTTAAGAAATCTGGGTACCCTGACTAAAAAATCAGTTTTGGAGGCCTTCTAGACCTCTTTTGGCCTCGAAAAAGGCTTGATCGGGGTCCTCCCGATCACAGCGACGTAGAGCTCATCGCAAGCTTCGATTTTATATGTGGTAGAGCTCAAACAGACACCTGGATCAAAAGTTTTGTTCGTTTGACGTTCGAGTTGCGTTTTCAACATATTTTGGATCTTTTTTTATTTTTTTTATTTTTTAGTCTTCAAATTGTTATTAAATGACTATTACGGCATAATAAATAGATAATTATTAATTAAAAATATTTTTTTAATTTTTTTATAATCTATTTTCACTAAATATCTTTTATATTAAGTATAATAAGTGTAAATGTACATTTATACTTATCTAAAATATATTTAAAATTTATATATTATATATATGTCAATATAACTATATAACTATATTTATATATTAATATATTTTTATAAATTCGTTTTGAAGTCGACCATTTATGAGCGCTTTTAAAAAAAGCGCTGATAAAGGCCCCCCTTTATCAGCGCTACTAAACAAGCACTGATAAGGGGGGGCTTTATCAGTGCTAAAAAAATCACTGATAAAGGCCCCCCCTTTATCAGCGCTTTTTCATTAGCGCTGATAAAGGGATGGCACTGTCCTTGCCCAGTTTTGTGGTAGTGATGAAGGAGGAAGAAAAGAAAGGGCTCGGGTGAATTAATATTGAGCTATGTCGAGGGAGTTATATCATCGGATGTGTTCTCTCTATGAAAAGTCATCAGGTGATCCCAGAAGAGGTACCCATGCCACAAGCACTCATTCCAGGGAATGAAGAAAATCTTAAAGAACTGTTCAACCCAGACCTAGAAGGACATCAAGACTTCGGCCCACTAGGAAGGAAAATATAATATATTCAGGTAAACCCAAAAATGATTCACCTCGCCTGGTATCCACTCCAAATTCTAGTTGTGCCTGCACACCAGTCTTAGCCACTACCACGCCAGCTCAAGCTCAAACCCGACTGGATATGAATCTAGGGTTCCTAAACACCATCAAATGACTAACAGATCAACTAAAATCCAAGGAGTGGGGGTGTGCTTTGATACAACCAGAGATCAATCCCTACCCCAAATGGGCGAGCAATGTTCCTCCACCACCAAACTTCAAGAACCCTGTATTCACAATATTCAATGGCCCTGGGGACCCGAAACAACATTTGATTCACTATGCCTCTTACTGTGACCCCATGAGGGGAACTCCAGAGTAGAAAAAAGCTGTAAAACATTGGTGTTTTGAATGAAAAATGTATGTCTCAACATTCTTATTCTATACTATTGTTGGGAAAAAATCCCTCAAGGTATCATTGAAGCATTTTTGAGGTGATTGTGTTTGTTGAAAAAGTGTACATATGTGTTGTTATTGTTGACAAAGAAAAACAATGACATACAAATTTGTTGACCAAGGGGATTTCATGGTGGAATGTCTAGTTCAAGAGCTATGGTCAATGATCCACGTTTGATTCATGAACGTCGACAAAGGAATGGATGATCTAGAGGCGGCATTAAAAGAACAGATACAAGGTGGCGCCATTTTCCAGTGTTTCCCAATTTATTGGGCCTAAAAATAAAAAAAATGAAGAAAACTGTTTTTGGAGAAGGGACTTGCGCGCCGAGGCCTTGGAGGATAGGAAACTTGCGCGCCATATTTTTTTGAAGATCGGATCATCAAAATATGGAAAAGGGATAAGGGTCACTTACGTATTGGTATGGTCACACAGGTGACATGAACTCCGTGAAGAGACTTGCGTGCCAATGTGTTGGATGCTTGAGAACTTGCGCACCTATTGTTTTTCAAGACCAGAAGATCAAAATATGGCCTAGCAAAGAGGGTAGCGCAGGTTTTTGGTTGGTCGTGCAAGTGAATTGTGGGGGAAGAGACTTGCGCACCGAGACTTACGCACTGAGGGGAGACTTGCGCGCCGTCGCGCAGGGTGTCCAAAATGCCTATAAATACTGGACCTCCCCTCCTCATTTTCAACGGAGTTCAACACCTTGAAAAATTAGAGCTCCTGTCACGTAGGTGTGGTGGTCACGTAAGTGGTGGTGTGTTGTGCAATTTGGACTTGCGCGCTAGATTTGAAGAAGTGTGGTTATTGTTAGTTGCACGCCAATATTGGTTTGGGTGTAAAGGGAAGTGAGTCATGCAAGTTTGGAGTTTCATAGTCTTGTGTCGTGCAGGTGGTTGAGGAAGACTTGGGTTCCAGTTGTGACTTGTGTGCTGATACTTTCATGCCGGATTAGACTTGTGCGCCAACTAAGGTTTATTTTCCTGCAGTGTTTTCGAGCTGCGTGGAAGCTGGAAGTTTGCCCGATACCTTCGGTACAAAGAGATATTCATCTACAGGTGAAAGTTGGACTTCAACAGAGCATCCACATACAATAGAGGATGTATTCAATAGAGATAATGAAGAGACCTACATGTCTATAAACTATGAGTGGATCCTTTCCAGAGTAGTGAGAAAAGGAAGAGGGAGAAGGTGATCCTCTCCACCAGCAGTGAGCCAGAGAGAGAGAAACAGGGTGTGACCCTTGGGAAAGCAGTGAGCTGACCCTGAACTTTGTAAATGCAGTGAGCCTAGTAATAGAAGTGATCTATCTGGAACCTTTGTATCCACATCTGGTGAAGAATAGTGGAATTTGGTACGACCGGCAACTTGTCGGTGTATGCTCCTTGGACATAGCCCAGTGAGGGTGAACCAAGTAAAAATCTCTACATCTGCATGCTTACTTCCCTGCATTGCATTTAAATCATCATCATCAAATAAAGAAGAAAATAATTGATCAGAATAAACACACATGTGCAAACAAAGTGACCCTTGTAATAAAGAGGTCATGATCCAGTGGGGATGGAAGAACTTGGAAAAATAATATCCATACCCTAATTCACCCCCCCTCTCAGGGTATATAGGCCCCTATTGGTCCAAAAAATTGGTATCAAAGGATAAGTTTCTTTTATCAGATTTGTTTTCTCTGACTTTGTTCAGTCGATTGCTCAAGTTAAATATTCAATCTGCAGTTATCATATTGTGCCATGGAAAATGGAAGAACATCAAAGAAAAAACCGAAGGATGGTGGTATTACCCACTGTGGAAGTGTCAATGGAAAGAGTGTGATTCAGTTAAGGAATCATGTAGTGAACAGAAGAATCGTTTGGATGAATCATACTATGAAAATACTTACTCATTCAATGATGTTGAAGTAATGAGTGAAGAACCTGGTTTTACAAGTGATTTTGGAACCACTAATGATGAAGAAACACCAAGAAGTCAAAAAGTGGAAGGTTGTCCACAAGGCAAAGGAATTGTATCAGAAATTGGATGAAGAGATGAACACTATAGATATTTGAATCCAAGCACTGGAAAATGAGATCAATAAGATATGAGGTTTTAATAAAAGGATTATTTACATAGCTACTGATATGAAGGAGAAAAATGATTCTCAAGATGAAGAATTGCGAAAGAGATCTGCAAAGGTGGAAAAATCAAAAGCTGGTGAAATGGGGAAGAATATGTACTCGGATGAGATTCAGAATTTGAAATATAAAAATGTTGATCTCGATACACAGCTATCTGAAATAGTTCAGAATAATCAAAGGCTAAAACAAGAGAATGCATTTTGTTCTGATTCTATTGAAGAAGAAAAATTGAAAGTGAGGGAGAAAAGTGACATGGTGGAAAAGCTCACACGGGAACTAGAAGATGAGTTGAGCAGCGGGAAGAATATCATAAAAGAAAATAATGATCAACTTGAATCAAGATATAAGAAGATCCAACAATTGGAGGAAGTGATAGAGAAATCTAATAATGAAATGGAGATATAAAAGGACAAAGGAAAACCTAAGTTGAAGGATGCACTGCACTTACTATTCGATTGTCCTTCGGAAGGTGATGATAAAATGAAAAGGAAGTATAAGATTTCTGAGGAGAAACAACAAAATATTTTCTCATCTCAAAGACCTTATAATTTGGGAAAATATGGCATTGGATTTTATGAATTCCCTCTCATGCATGAAAGAAAGAGAGTCGTGAATAGTTCCATAGGTGGAGTAAAACTTGTAGGTGTTGGGGAAAGGCCTAAGAGGATAGTTTCAAAAAGAATTGATGGCATGTGCTATTTCTGCGGGATTCATAGCCACGCATAAAGCTTCTGTTCAAAGGATCTAGAATACCTTTCAGGCTGTGAAACTAGAAACTTTGAAAAATCTAAGAATAAGAAGAAGCTTCGTCAGAAATCAGAGAGAAGAGTCTCTCAGAGGAAATCATTCATTAGATGCTATTATTGTTGAAGAATGGGACACACCCTGAATATGTGTTAGGAAGATCAGGAGATCAATGTTAGAGGAAGAAATCAATGTGCATCAACATATCGACATAGAAATGATGAAATGAGGTATGCCTTTGATGAAAAATGTTTCATATGTTCAGATTATGGGCATTTGGCAGAAAATTGCAGTAAGAAGAACGCAAGAAAGGAAAAGGAACTCAAAAGGAGATTCTTGACTCTAGGGATGAAAAATGAGAAATTCTACACTAGGAGACAATGTATTATGGAGAAGAATAGGCTTAGAGCCTCATGGGAATCACATGGAGATGACAAAAAGGTGTATCAGTCACCTCCTCTGTCATACTCACAACAGCTCTCAAGGAGAGAATGTGAACAAACCTAGAAGATTAAGTGGAGATCTACTCCAGTTGTGATAAAGAAGAATGAGCGTTCAATGTAGGACTCAACACCAGTGAAAAAGAGTGTGGGGACTCAGACATCTGATAAAAGAAATATGAACAAATAATGTATTGAAAAATTCACATGTCGTGTTCCACAGCAAAAAGTGGAAGAAGGTGTAAGATCCTTACAATGGTGGAAGAAGTAAGGGAAGATGACAAGTAGAGACATTCCTACCTAGAGAAGGAATCAAGGGAAATGGAATTTTGGTGGAACATCAAAGACAGAGATATGTACAAGAGGGTTTAAGCCCCAAATGTTGAGAAAATCCAATCCTGTAGAATCTACATATCGGAAAATGGATCAGCATGTGGGTAATGAATGCTTAGTCATATGGCCAGAGCAGTTGAAGTTGGCTAGGCAGCGAGAAGAATCAAATAAAGAGTGTGATGCTCTGCACGAAAGAATAAAAAGGTTGACCCTTCAGGATCAAGCACTATCCTTATCTTGAGGATTTTGGAAGATTCCCCTCTCCCTATGTATAAAAATTATATAAACTGACGATTTATATGTTTCAGGTTTTAGAGAGATACGATCCAAGGGAAAGTGGCATCTAAAGGTGCAATGTGGATATGTGATGTGATTCAGAGTTTCTATTATCTCAAATTAGGTAGAAATGTTGAAGGAGAAACGGAGAAACATAGAACAATAGTAAGTGATTGTGTTATTTACTCTATCTACTATTTTCTACACCGAGTTCCAACTCAGTAGGCTTAGAAATTTTGTTAATGGCTCAATTCCAAGTTGATGATGAGAGTAGATAATGCGGGAGAATAAGAATGTTTATGGGTTTAAAAGGTGGACCTAACCCTAGGAAGTGTTTTATAACATAGGGGGGTCATTCAATAACAAAATAAGATGCAATAGCCATCAATGAAATAATTGGATAACTCGGATCAGGTGTTATCTATGGAGGGAAGACATATTACAAGAGAAGTAGAAATAATCAAGCATTTCATGCTTATTTATTTTTCTCTAACAATGTGGTATCAGCTGACTACTTTCAGGATACCATGAAGCTATGAGAGAAAATCAAAGGTGTGTCAACAAAAATTTGAGAAAATATGTTCAACGAAATGAAATCATTGAAAAATGACATAGTGAAAAGTTTTCTATTAAAAGTGAGGAAGTGGTAAGAGACTCAGGGAGAGAAGAAGTGGATGTTGTTGATTCAGAAGAAGATACTAATAATGTGCATGAGGAAGTAAAATTTGTATTTTCACAAAATCCACGGAGTCGAGCTGAAATTGATAGGCAGAATATCATTGTTAATCAATCAGCTCCAGTTTAGACAAGAAGAATGAAATCAATACAGCATACATCATTACTATCACAGGTTGAGCCGAAGTGCCTTGCTGATGCAGCTGAACCTGAAAACTGGGTTCAGGCCATGAATGAAGAGCTAAATCAGATTGAGAAGAATCAGACGTGGGAGATTGTTTTGAGGTCAGTAGATAAGAACGTCCTCAGGGATAAATGGGTCTTTTGCAACAAGACGAATGAAGATGGAAAAGTTATTTGAAACAACTCACGACTGTTTTCCAAAGGATACTCCCAGATAGAGGGTGTTGATGTTGATGAGACATTTGCACCGGTTGCAAGGCTGGAAACAATCAGAATATTTTTAGCCATAGGAGTGAAAAGAAAGATCAAAGTATTCCAGATGGAGTTCAAATATGTATTTCTAAATGTGGTTCTGGAAGAGGAAATGTATATTGAGTAGCCAGATGGTTTTCTCACTCATGAGGATGAGAACAAGGTTTTTAGACTAAAGAAGGCGTTGTATGGGCTGAAACAAGCACCATGGGGATGAAACTAAAGGGTTGATCAGTACTTGAAGAAGCATGGTTTCCAGCATGGAGGAGTTGATTAAAATCTCTATTTCAGCAATGACAGTAATCAAAGGATGATGGTGCTGGTGTATATCGATGAAAAATTTTATGTCAGATCAGATGAAGCTCAGTGCAGACAGTTTTCTGAATTCATGAAAAATGAGTTTGAAATGTCAATGATTGGAGAGCTAACATTTTTCCTTGGTCTTCAGGTAACTCAAGGAAAAAATGGAACATTCATTTCTGAATCCAAATATTCCAAGGAGGTTTTAAGAAGGTTTGGAATGGAAAATTCCAAGGAGATGAAGACTCTAGTTGCTTCTCGGATGAAATTATCAAAAGATGTGGATGGAAAGGCAGTTAATATCACAGAATATAGGCAAATTATTGGATGTTTGTTGTACTTAACTGCAAAAACGCCTGATATTGTTTTTTCCACATGCCAAGCAGCGAGATATCAGATTAATCCCAAGGAAAGCCACATGATTACATTGAAAAAAAATACTTCAGTATATCAAAGTCACCATGGATTTTGGTCTGATGTATATTGACAAATCTCAATCATTGTTATTGGGGTACACAGATGTAGATTGGACCAGATCAGCCGATGACATAAAATCAATGTCAGGAGGTGCATTCTATCTTGGTGGATTGTGTATTTTATTGCTATGAAAGAAGAAATATTTCATTTCATTGAGCACTGCGGAGGCTGAGTATATTGCGGCCACTCAAGCATGCACACAGTTATTGTGGATGAAGCAGCAGCCTGGAGATATGGGAGTTGAAGTGAAGTCTCCGATCGGAATCCAGTGTGATAACTCAAGTTCCATAAATATCAGAAAAAATCTCATTCATCACTCAAGGACAAATCATATTGAGATAAAGTATCATTTTATCAAGGAGAAAGTTGAGCAGTTAATCGTGAAGTTGGAGTATGTTCCTTTAGAGCAAAAGGTTGTAGACATTCTGACAAATCCCTTACCCAAGGAAGCATTTGAAAGGCATCGACAGGCTCTGGGAGTTCAGTCGATTCCCCGCACTTGAAATAGTGTGGATGTGGAACAATCCCCTCTCCCTGAGGTATGATGTGTTTTTCCCCAATATGATGATATGTGTTCTCTAATCTATTACAGATTACAAAAGAGTGACCTTTGGGTTTGTTTACAAATGGGGAGAAAATAGTTATTGTTCAAGGGGAGATAGTGTGGTTCTTTGATAAATCATGAAAGCGATGGGGAGAAGCTGACAGGTAGAGCAGCCAGATAGGGGGAGTTGAAGCTAGTTGAACGTGCTTAGCTAGAGCATAGCTTGGAAAACATAGGAAATAGAGATAAAGAGGTTTTGAAGCTGACAAGGGTTGAATTTGTGAACAGAAAGTGGGAGAGTATTAAATCTGACGATTCTAGAAGTGATCGATCAAATACTAGATATCACGATAGATGAGGATCGTGATGAAATTAGAAGAGTGATTTTGGAATGTGGTAATATGATTTCCAACAATTGGTATTAGTTTGGTAAAAATTGGTATCAGTTTGGTGTCAATAGTGGATGTCAGAGATGAAGTGATTCATTGATGGACTTTTCATTTACTCTTATTTCTCATGCTAAGCATTGCTCATGTGGGCTTAGAGTATATGTTGAGTAAATCCTTGATCGTTATCCATAATCGCAGAGGTGAATGGTGGCTAAATATTTAACGATGTATCTTTTTATGGAAGATTTTTCAACAAACCCAAAGGGAGAGATTGTTGGGAAAAAATCCCTCAAGGTATCATTGAAGAATTTTTTAGGTGATTTTGTTTGTTGACAAAGTGGACATATGTGCTGTGATTATTGACAAAGAAAAACAATGACATAAAAATTTGTTGAAAAGGGGGATTTAATGGTGGAATGTCGAGTTCAAGAGTTGTGGTCAATGATCCATGTTTTATTCAAGAACATCAACAAAGGAATGGATGATTTGGAGGCGGCATTAAAAGAACAGATACAAGGTGGAGCCGTTTTCTAGTGTTTTCCAATTTTTTGGGCCTGAAAATCAACAAATGTAGAAAAGTATTTTTGGAAAATGGACTTGTGCGCCGAGGTCTTGGAGGATAGAAAACTTGCGTGCCATATTTTTTTGAAGATCATAGCATCAAAATATGGAAAAGGTATAAGGGTCGCACAAGTATTGGTGAATTCGCGCTGGTGACTTGCGCACCATGAAGAGACTTGCGCGTCAATGCGTTGGATGATTGAGAACTTGGGCACCTATTGTTTTTCAAGATCAGAAGATTAAAATATGGCAAAGGAAAGAGGGTCGTACAGGTTTTTGGTTTGGTTGCGCAAGTGACTTGCAAGGGAAGAGACCTGCACGCCGAGACTTGCACACTGAGGGGAGACTTGCGAGCTGTCACGCAGGGTTTCCAAAATTCCTATAAATACTGGACCACCCCTCCTCATTTTCAACGGAGTTCGACACTTTGAAAAATAAAATCTCCCATTGCGCAGGTGTGGTGGTCACGCAAGTGGTGGTGTGTCGCACAAGTGGGACTTGCGTGCCAGATTTGAAGAAGCGCGATTGTTGTTAGTTGCATGCCAATATTGGTTTGGGCATAAAGGGAAGTGAGTCTCACAATTTTGGAGTTTTATAAGCTTGTGTCGCATAAGTGTTTGGGGAATACTTTCACACCAGTTGTGACTTGTGCGCCGATACTTGCGCGTCGGATTAGACTTGCACGCCAAGAAAGGTTGATTTCCCGGTAGTGTTTTTGGGCTGCATGGAAGCTGGAAGTTTTCCTAATACCTTCGGTGCAAAGAGATATTCATCTACGGGTGAAAGTTGGAATTCAATAGAGCATCCACATACAGATAGGATGTATTCATTAGATATAATGAAGAGACCTACAGGTCTATAAACTGTGAGTGGATCCTTTCCAGAGCAGTGAGAAAAGGAAGAGGAAGAAGCTGATCCTCTCCACCGGCAGTTATCCAGAGAGAGAGAAACAGGATGTGACCCTTGGGAAAGTAGTGAGATGACCCTAAACTTTGTAAAGGAAGTGATCCTGGGAATATAAGTGATCTATCCTGAACCTTTTTATCCACATCTAGTGAAGAATAGTGTAATTTGGTACGACCGGCAACTTGTCGGCGTTTGCTCCTTGGAAGTAGCCCAGTGAGGGTGAACCAAGTAAAAATCTATGTGTCTGCCTACTTACTTCCCTGCATTGCATTTAAATCATCATCATCAGATAAAGAATAAAATAAGTGATCATAATAAACACACAATTGCAAACAAAGTGACCCTTGTAATAAAGAGGTCAAGATCCAGTGGGGCAGGAAGAACATGGAAAAAGAATATCCATACCCTGATTCACACCCCTCCCCCTATTAGGGTACATAGGCCCCTATTAGTCCTAACATCTATCTTGCTAGCTAATTCAATTAAATGTTGGGAGGGCCTCTGACAACAGTTTCTCTTCCAGTTCAATTCAACGCTACCCAAGAAAAAGTTTACCGATCTCATGAACAACATGTAGTGAGAGAGTGAAAGAGTCTAAGTATTCATTTCCAGATGGAACAGACTAACATATTCCCTGAACCTACCACTCCACCAGGATGTGATTCTCTCCATCTGCATCAATAAACATTGGGATAAATTATGAACATCGCTCATCCTGGTGAATTTCACCAGTGTGTTTAAAGATTTCTCAGCAATTTCCCCAAGGATAGAATACTCATTGAAAGGACCAATCTAATGTCCCGAGTGGCCCCATCGGCCCCTGGGAAAAGAACAGGAATTGCCAAAATGTCTTATGTCATGCTTATGCCACCCCCAACACCAACTCTAGTTGTGAGGCCCCCACTAAACCGTGTGGGACCCCCTGCTCACCAACAACCACCCCCACATTAGAAAGATGAGTGAAAATGTGCTAAAAATCAGTTTTAAGAACAATGAAATAATTTTTATTTGTTCTGAGATGACCAAGTACATAGATATTTCATAGCCTCCATGAATTGCAATCTTCTCTAGCTAGAAAATCCAAAGAGATCCGATAAAGTGAGTCTCCAGGTCCATCCAAATTATTGTCTATATCACCAAATACTTGGATATACCATCAAAGAGTGATTTGTTTTCAAGGATCTAATACAATAAATGGTTGATAACGGGCATGTCAAGTTGGGCTCGCCACCATCACAAGTGGTATATTTTTCAACCTCAGACTTAAGAGAGGAAGAGGTGTGGAAAACAGACACCAACAAGAAGGATCAAAATTTTGACAAATGGATGAACTAGAAGCCCGTCAACCAAGTCAATGAAGTCCTTTGGAATAAATTGAAAAAACAAACTGAGCCCCCAGAAGCACCTAATAAAACACAACCATCCTCTTCATCCCCGAGGTCATCTAAAGGCTAGAAAGGTAGAAATTAAGAGTGAGAAGATGAGAGGACACCAAATACGATGTCAGTGTTAAAATGTTCATACATCATGCCATCATACATGGCACAACATGCACCGCCCTGCCAAATGGAACAACGAGCTCCACCTCGCCATACTGATCCATCGGAATTATGCAATTAGGTAAGAACAGTATCAGATCAAGAACTGATATTCGGCTCCATTAATTTCATTCCCATGAAGGAACCCTTCTCTTATGAAGACTATGGCCACGAAACCGAATCCCCCCCCACAGGAGAGCTGGAGGAGGAGGCTGCAGAGTCTGTTGGTTTCTCGAAAAGTATAATCATGAAAGGAGTAAAATTCATGGCCACGCCACATGTCAAACCATTAACATTGCAGAAACACATGATAGGACCCTCCGATAGGCACGAAAAGAACCGAAATGCTCATTCTCCCATGTCGGAAGAAATCCAAGAATATTTATAATGGAATATCCATTAGGGTAAGAACAAATAACAAATTTCCCAAGTTATATAGGTGGAACCATTCAGAAAAATGTTGAAAGGAATGTTGCACCGTCGACCCCTAATATAGAGGTTGAACAACCTACGTCCATAGCTCAAGCCCCTAAGGTTTCTATAAAAGTGTAACCCTAAGATGAGAAGCACTGACCTTAACAGAGAAAGTATAAAATTTTAAAACAGATGGCTTTAATTCTAGAAATGTTGTCAATCCTAGACGCATTGAGTTTGAATGTATATCTTATAGAGGAACTCATTGAAGCCATGCTAAGTCCCCAATAATTCTAGGATGAAGTAGTAGCAGCCGAAGTCTACTAGAAGAAGATGAGTCCTGAATAATGTCACATCAGTATCTCCTTCAAAGATATTGATGAAGATACCATCATGAAAGGTCACATCAAACCCTTATATGAGTCTAGAAAGATAAATAGAAGTAATATTCGGAGGATATTTATCGACAGAAAATATGAAGTTAACCTCCTCCCACTAAGAATGCTTCGTCAGCTAGGATTTAATGAAGATTTATTGACACCCATCACTACAACTCTATAGGGATACAAAAAAAGTGACCAAAAACCATTGGGTTGAATCATGCATAAAACATGGCACAGATATATCATATCAGATTCCATGTTCCTGGTGGTGTGACTAAGTATGTCCTTCAATGTTATGTTAGGGAGGAATTTTCTACATCAGGATGTTGTAACTCCAACCTCATACCATCAGTGCTTTATGTATTGAACTAATAGGAAAAGAGGGATTTGGGATGCCGATAAATCCTCGTTTGAATTTTTTGAATCGCTCTATATTGATGTAGGGTTCTATGAGTATGAAGAAGAACATATTTTGGCTGATGAATTTGATTGCATCAATGCCCTGACTAGATTGGATATGGCTCCCACCGACCCCAAACAGTAGCTTCGGGACGAGTACGTGCTACCCATCAACCCAGTTGAATGCATATGTACAAGTCCAGGTAAAGACTCAGTTGTCTGCATGGTATCTATTATTACCACCAAGTTTAAAGACACATAATAGAGGGATGAATCCAATGTTTTCAGGAAAATACCTATCTAATATGCTCTTAGTCTGTCCTTTAGACATCAAACAACCATTTCCTCACACACATTGGGGAAAGGTGACCCCCCCCCAAATATTAGAGAAGTCTTATCAAAAACCATTTCCCAATCAAAAGTGGAAGACGAAAAAGATGACGGAGAAGAAGGTGAAGAGGAAGAAGACTTCAACGATGCCCATCCTGCATTCAAAGAAGGTGTTTACACCACAATTGATAAACTTGGGGAGACCAATATGGTAACGAAAAATTACTCGCAGACCACTCTGATCAGTGTGGCCATTACTGTCACAGAACAGCAGGCATACACCTCCTTCCTAAAGAAGAATCGAGATGTGTTTTCCTATAATTTCAAAGATATTCTAGGACTCAATATTAAAGCCTCCACCAATCATCTATTCTTACCAAAATATCACCAAGGCTATTAGCAGGAAGCCAGAAGGTCCCACCCAACGCATGTTGCCAAAATATAGGCTGAAGTTGAAAAGATGAAAAAATACTACTTCATACGGGAAGTCCAATATCCAATCTAGATAGAGAACATTGTCTCTCTCAAAAAGAATAATGGATAGATTCAAATTTATATTGACTTCGGGGACCTTAATCATTATTTCCCAAAATATGAATTTTGGGTCCCGATCACAAAACTATTGATCGATGAAACAACTAGATATGAAGCCCTCTCCTTCATGGATGACTATTCTGGATACAATTAAATCCGGATGGGCCATGGAGATGAAGAATATACCACTTTTAGGCTCCCTTAGGGATTGTTCGGTTTTAATGTTTTGCCCTTGGATCTATAGAAATCTTTTCCCACTTATCTGTGTGGCATGCATCGCATTATCAAGCCTTTCTTGGGAATGTTCGACGAGTGTTAAGTCGAAGACCTTATGGTTATTTCATGATAGTGTTCTAATAACCTAGATGACCTTGAAGTTATCTTCAACAAATTTTGATAGCATAGTTTAAAAATGAATCCATTGAAGTCCACCTTTGGTGTTACCTCAGGAAAATTCCTCAGCTTCGTCGTACGACATCGTGGCATCAAAGTCGACCCCATGAAGACGAAATCAATTCTTAGCATGTCCCCACATTGCAACCTAACCATGTTGAGAGGTCTCCAGGGTCACCTTGCTTACATTTGTCACTTGATAGACAACATAGTAAATAAATGATTACCTTTCACCAAGCTCATGAAAAACAAGTTACATATGAATGGGACAACTATTTTCATGAAACATTTAACAAACAAAAATGATATCTCCTTAACCTGCCAGTGATCATTCTTCTAGTTTAGAGGAGACAACTCATTTTATACTTAACTGCCATAGAACGGTCATTAGGCGCCTTCCTCACCCCAAAAAATGATGTCGACAGTGATAATAACCTCTACTACCTCAGTCGTACAATGGTTGATGTTGAAACTCGTTATTCAAAGATTGAAAATAACTACGTATCTCTAATAATTGTAGTTTAGAACCTCATGAATTACCTACAAAACCATGAGGTCCACATTGTCTCCCACTCAACCCTACTCAAGTATATCCTCAACTATCCCATGTAAAATGGCCACCTATCACGATGGGCGGCTATCCAACAAAAGTTTGACGTATGTTACATACCCTAAAAAGCAGTCAATGACCTGTCATTCGTAGATTTCTTGGATGAGATCCCCTTGGAAGAAACAACACCATTGGATGCCTAACATCAAGATGAAGATGTGTATCCATCCAGGAGAACCCCCATATGTGGAAAATTTACATTGACGGTGCTTCCCGAAGCCCGACAAAGAATACGATGGAGTATTCCAAGATCCAAAAAGTGGGGTTGGGAGTTATACTCATATATCCTGGAAAGAAAACCATTCCTTTCTCTTTCTTACTTTCGGAAGGATGTACGAACAATGAAGTGGAGTATCAGGCTCTCATTGCAAGCCTGGAATTGGCACTCCTTGTTAAAGACAAAAACCTATGAATAAAAAGTGATTTAGAGATATTCATCAAACAGGTCAACAGTGACTATGATATCAAGAAAAAATTACTGGTTCTCTTGATTATCCATGTTTAAGCACTGATATAAGAATTCCCATTAGAACCAATGTTGACTTATGTCCCTCGGTCACAGAATTCTGATGATGATACTTTTGAAAATGTAGCCACAACCTTGGTCGATCCCGATTGGGATGAAACAATCATTATCATTTCTCACGGTTGGATGGCCTTGCCATTAATCTAGAGAAAAATAGAGGAAATTGATGAAATTAGCCCCATTCTTTATCCTTATTTTCATAACACTGATTGGATGACACCACTTACAAATTACCTTTGCAACGGGGAACTCCCAATAGTTAGGGATGAAAGAGAGCATGTTAGAAGATGGATAGTCAATTTTACCAGGTACAATGGGGTAAAACAAGAGAAGGTTATATACAAACTAGGCCATGACAAAGTCCTTATCAGGTGTATTATTGGATAAGAGACCATTGCCATCATAAAAGATGTGCACACTGGTGCTTACGAGTCACACCTGTTAGCAACCAAACACTCTCACCAAATACAAAGCCTTAGGTATTACAAGACCACCATGATATAGGATTGTGTCATATTCACACAAATGTGACATTACTGAATTGTCCATTCTAATTTCATACACCCGCTAGATATAAATCATATAGCTAAGTACCCATGTCCATTCATCTCCTAGGGAATGTATGTTTTGGGGACATATCCTCCCACTACAGCCATATAATACATGTCCATACTCACATCAACTAACTACTTTTCTAAATGGGATGAAGCCATACCCCTTATCGAATTCAGGGAGAATACAAAACATCAGCTTTGTGAAGGCCAAAATCATCATCGGATTTTGAGTCCATCCTACAATACCAACAGACAACAACAACGAATTACGCTATGATGTGTTGCACAATCCGTACCAAGAGTATGGAATAAAAATGAACTGGTCGTCCCACCACCACGTAGAATCTAATGGTCAGATAGAGGATTTAAAAATTATTTTCGAACATACTTCAAAAGATGGTCGATAATGATAAGATATCACGGCCATAAAAGCTCTTTCATGCTTTATGGGCTTAACAGAACATTACTCGCATGGCCACCCAGGTAACCACTTACTCACTTGTATACGGGGAAGAGGTGGTGTTACCAATTGAAATTCAAGTACCATCACTTCATGTGGCCATTTGTGATCAACTGTCCATGGACGAACAATCGCAAATATGGTTTGATGAATTGGAGCGGTTAGATGAAAAAGGGCTGCCCACTCGGTACCATATGGAAATTTACCAAAATCGGATTGTACGAGCCTTCAACAAAAAGATTCGCCTCCGATCATTCCTCGAAGTAGAAATGGTGTTTTTCCTTAGAACCCTGATGATACTAGGGATGAAGACCTCAAAGCTTGAACCAATGTGGGAAGGACCATATGTCATACACATGGTCTATTCTAATAGATAATACACCTTGGTGTCAATGGACGAGCATCTCATAATAGCTCCTAAAAATTCATAAATTATTGAAGAAATACTTTGGGTAACCAAATGTCAAGGTCCATGCTCTATGACCCGAAACTATGAGACCTTAAACAATGATTTAAAAATAGCCTCCATGCCAAGGTCCAATCTCTACGATGTTAAACTGTGAGTCATAAAAATGTCCCCATATCATGGTCCAAACTCTAAGACCTTATACAATGAGTAAAGGAAAAACACCATAAACCTAAGGTCCAAGCTATATGACCCTAAACATTGAGACCATAAACGATGAGTAACAATTTCCCTATATCAAGGTCCAATCTCTATGATGTTAAACTATGCATCATAAAAAAGGTCCCCAATGAAATGTTCTATGTTCTATTTCCTTAAAATATGAGTCATTAAAAATGCTCCCATATTGAGGTCCAAGCTCTATGACCCTAAACTATGAGACGTTAAACTATGAGCTATAAATAGCATCCATGCCAAGGTCCAAGCTCTACAACGTTAATCTATGAGTCACAAAGAATGCCCTCATATCAAGGTCCAAGCACTAGGACATTAAACTATGAGTCATAAAGAATTTCCCCAATGCTAGGGTCCAAGCTTTAAGACCTTAAACTATGAGTCATTAACAATTATCTCGTATCAAGTTCAAAGCTCTATGACCCTAATCTATGAGACCTTAAAATATGAGTTTAAAATAGCTTTCATGCCAAGGTCCAAGATCTGTGAATTTAAACTATGGGTCTTGAAAATGGCCCATATCATGTTCCAAACTCTAATACCTAAAACTGTGAGTAAAGGGAAAACACCATGGTGCTATGGTCCAAGATCTATGACCCTAAACTATGAGACCATAAACTATGAATAAAAATGTCCCCAAATCAAGGTCCAAGCACTATGACGTTAAAATATGAGTCATAAATAATGTCCCCAATGCTAAGGTCAAGGCTCTAAGACCTTATACTATGATCCATAAAAAATTCTCCAATATCATGGTCTATTCTATATGGAATTAAACTATGATTCCAAAAAAAATTCCCTTCAATATCATGGTCCAAACTCTAATACCATAAACTATGAGTAATGGTTCCCCAAAAAAACAAGGTTCAAACTCTATGACCTTAAGATATGAGCCATCGTACATTCCACATGCTGTAAAACTGTAAGGAACTCATCCTTGAAACATGATGTTAAATTGTGAAACATTTTCTTGCCATAAGATGTTAAAATACATAGAAAAAATGTCCTAATCACATGAAAATAAACTTCATGATCTCTCATATAACTATGTGCGGCTTGATTGCTAACCTTGTAGGATTCATAGTGACACCTTGATCCTTGATCCTAGCCCAGCACCCATCGACAGAATGCCTCCATAACACCCACATCTACCAATATTCGAAGAGGAAACCCCTATCACACCATGTTTCTTGCATCGAGTATAACTCTTGTGAGATTAGGATTGGTGGAAGATATTTTCTTACGAATGTCAACTATGGGGTAACATGGAAGACCTGAAAACCGTGATAGGAAGAATGAGACTGACCAAAACATTTGAACCAAGCAATATTGGTATGGGGTACACACAAGATAATGTACAGCTTGATTCCTGCCCTCGTAGGATATGTAGCGACGCCCTGATCTTTAATTTTGTCCTAGCCACACCTACAACAAAAAAATGCCCCCATCACATCCCATACCACCAAAAACCTGCGAAGGTGACTTTGGGACAACTCCTGGTTTCTCACATAGAGTATATCTCACATGAGCTTAGGATCAGTGGAAAGAATTTTGTTACAAAAATAAATCATAGAGGAATATGGTAGTCTTGGAAAACATATCAATCAAAAACATTCCCTTATATTTAATCACAGATGGTACGATCAAATCAGTATAAGGAACTTTTCAAAATACGTACAGCTTGATTCCTGCCCTCGAAGAATACATAGTGACACCTTGATATTCGCTCACAGCCCAGCCACTATCATCATAAAAATAATCATCCCTCAAATGACCATAACACATCACGTAAACAATTGTATGGAACATCTCGAACAACATGTGGCTTGATTCCTTCTCTCACAGGATACGTAGTGAGACTCGGATTCGATAACCTAGCCCATCCAGCAGCCAAACAAATTGCCCCTTACCCTAAACATAGGTTAGACTTATATGCGTAAGACTATGAAAGTTTTCATCTCATGATAATAAAACTGGGAAATTCTTCAAGAGTTATGTGTGGATCAGTCCTCAGTATTATGAGATTATGCACGTGCCTCTCAATCATGAGAGTTAAAAAGATTCTACTTCCCTCTTTACATATGAATCAGACTGATGTGGATTCTCCAGTAGTTCATGGTTAATCAGGTTCCTGGTATTCTAATGTTCCCAGGAACATCTTTCCCATTTTTCACACTCCATACCGAAGGAAAACATGGAACCTCATTATTATTCACGGACATCTGATATGGAAGGCCAGTGTCCTACAGAATCCTTTTTTTGACTATGCATATCATGCCCCGGTGGCTTTGCATACGTCACCCACAAAAATGGCCATCAATCAAAGGAAAATTCATCCCTAGGAGATTTACCTCATATCTTAGTATACCTAATGACTTTCAGGCTCCATGCAATTTCTCTTAGTTAAAGTCACCCAAGACACTATGGTTTACACATTATATCATCATTCACATCTAAGGAATGCCATAACATTATGATTATGATTTAACTAAAACATTATATGTCCTTTATGACACAAAAATTGTTCTCACTGCATGACACTAAACTACAAGGGAAAAATTGTCCCCACCACATGATGTTAAACTAGAAGGTCAAAATTATTGTCACCACATGACGTTAAACTGCAAGGCCAAAACTGTCCTCACTGTAAGACGTTAAACTGCAAGGCCAAAATTTTCATCACTACACAATGTTAAACTGCATCGAAAAAATTTTCCTCACCGCACAATGTGAAACTACAAGGCCAATATTATCCTCACCGCATGATGTTAAAATGTCAGGAAAAACGTTTCCTCATTGCACCACATTAAACAGAAAGGCAACATTTTTCCAACCACATGACATTAAACTGAAAGGCCCAAATTGTCCCCACTACACAACATTAAACTTCTAGGCCGAAATTGTCCTCACTTATTGAAATTAAACTGTAAGGCCAAAATTGTACTTACCGCACGATGTTAATCTGCAGGCCAAAATCGTCCCTACTGCATGAAGTTAAACTGTATAACAATGGTTTAAGCCCAAAAGTGACCTCTAATGTTAATTTTGATATTCCTAAAAAATGAAACTGATTCTTTATAATCCCTTGTTTTTTATGATGAGCATAGCTCACGTGAGGTTAGGTATTTCAGTGACAGATTCAGAGTGACATTATCACAAGGTGGCCAATGAATTTGGTTATAGCAGCAAGACTATAAAAGTCATGTCATGGTTCCCTCCCCCGAGAGAAACCCAATGTCCTGGCCATGTGATGTTAAATGACTGGGTGTCCCTAAGGTATAACGAATACCTCACCCTATGTATGAGTTGGATTTACACAAGGGACACCATTCCATGAGTAAATCTCAACCCAAATGTCCCCAATATGTCTGGATATGCTCCTTCCAAAATCCAAAATCTATGTTTTGGGAGATTTTGAATCACCATAACGCTCTGAATCAATCTAGGGTGGAAGTCTAGTGTCATGCATACACCATTGATTGACTGTGCACATCATGCCATGTTGGCTCTGTATATATTTCCAACAAAAATAGTCGTCAATCGGTCAAGATGGCCCGAAGGCCTTCATAGTTTTTATTATTTTGAAAATCCACCTCTCAAGGGGTGAGGTGGAACCCTTACAAGTCCCGCAGTCTTAGAGACAATTACATGACCCATAGGTCATAGATGGAATCACCTTGACTAGACAACTTAGAATAGCTCTTCCCAAACATATGTCATGAAATCAGAACTCCACCTTCATAGGTATGGTCAGTTAGCTATCCTATGAAAAGCTTCATAGGCCTGGTACCGATGGAAAAGCCATACCCTCTCATTCTTCCAATTCTGATTAGCTCTGCTCTAGTCAATGTGCCAGCCCTGAATCCCCATCTGAATCCTTGTCCCTTGTAGTCTAACTGGTACTTCATCATTCATGTGGCCCAAAGGCCTTGGGGTGGGCCAATGGCCTTAAGGTGGCCCGATGGCCTTGAGAAAAAATAGGCCTGAAGGCCTTGCAGGACCCAAGAACCAAACTGGTGGCCTAATGGCCTAGATGGATGAATAGTTCTGGCTGCTACAGCAAGCCAGAAATTCGCCTCCACCCAGAATTTATCTAGGGTATCTTGGATGCACCTGATGAGTCCTCACCTACTAGGATGAGGCTCATGTGAAATATAACCATAAATGAAAGGAAAATTCATCCTCATTAGAGTTTCCTCCTATATCAATATGTCTAATGGTTCCAAGACACATTCCATCCCTCCTGATTTAAGGGACCTCAATGTCATGATTTACATTTTACACCTTTCACACTTCATGGATATATCAGAATATATGGGCCTTGTTTGTATCTTCTCTCCTTTGAGATTTATAAAGGATATCTTATCCATATCTGTGAAGTTCATCCACATGCAATGGAAGAATTACACTACTCATTTTTGGGATTACCTAATGAAGATCAGTTAAAATTGTCCTTTTTCATTGCTCAGGTACACAACTCATTAAAGGTTGCATACCCTATTCAGAAAAATCCCAATCTCTATAATCCTTTATAGCCATCGATAATGGAAGGCCAGTGTCTTACAGAAACCATTTATTGAATATTCATATTATGCCTTGATGGATCTGCATACGTTGCTCACAGAAATGGCCTTCAATGAAAGGAAAAATCATCCCCAAGAGAGTCCTCTCCAGCTTACGTATGCTCAAATGATATTCACTTCTCGTCACACATCTAGATTTCAAAAACTACGGCATGATGGCTTACGTACCTCCTTTTTTCCAAGGTCCCCTGTAGTGAAAAGGACTCTTAATTTAACTGACCATTCACCAATAGTCCCTCACTCAAGTGAGAGATGTTCGGGAATAGTTACCCACTCAAAGACGACATGAAAATCTCTAATGTATTCAAACACCACTACTCGGTCCATCCACCCACATTGGCCCCCCTATTTAAAATTAAATTCAAAATTTTACCGATCCCACTATTCCATTGGAAATGGAAGTCCAGTTTCCTAAGGATACCATTTTCTAACAATAGACATTATGCCTCAGTGGCTTTACATATGTCACCCACAAAAACAATCATCAATCAAAGGAAAATCCGTTCGTAGGAGAGGAGTCCTTTCCCACATCGGTATGCCTAATGAGGCTCTCGATCCTCATTCCTAACCAGAGTCCACAAGTCAAGGTTCAAGAAAAATCCCTAATCCATGTATGTAGGTTACTTGAACATTCCCGGCTAATGTCCCCGAGTGAGGACCCTACCCCATTATGTTTGGTCAAAACAATTTGACCTAAAACACAAGTAATAAGTGTTATTGGGAGGACTATGGACTACCAGAGAAAGTAAAAGATGTCATACTCTCTATAGGGAAAATCCAAAGATGTAACCTCTTGGAAAAATTCGGGTATGTGTTCATTAAAAAACAATGAGTTGTTAGAAAAGGCGTAAATCTTTTTAAGTCGGAAACCCGCAAAGGGGAAGCCTAATAAAAAGACAAGTTATACCCATTATGCATGTACTATATAGGATTAGGGAAAAATCAAGAAATAATAATGGAAAACACATAAAATTTCCTGAGGTATTCAATAAAACCTCAGCAATAGTAGAACTACGCTCGCCAGGTCCCTTGTCTCTGGAAACAATTAGAACACAATTCGATTATTTTATTTTACTGATTCCAATTCGTGGTTTAAAATTAACACATTATTGAATTATGTTGATAGGAAATGTAAAATATGATAATTTAATGGAAAATCAGTTCCATCACATTCCAAAAAAAATATGATGGCAATCCATATCCTGGAGCCTCTCTTAATGGACAAGACATGGATTTTTCAAGAAACATTCGGTTGAGTCACAAAGTATCATCAATGATTGGTGATATTCCTCAATGGCTTGGCGAAGATTCAATAAATTCACAAACTCAACTTCTGCACTCACTCATGGCGCCTCTGCTTCCCTCTTGGCATGGAAGCCAGTTTTATCTCCCTCCTACATTTTACATCACCCTTCCTCAATGGTAGTTGCAGCCCGATCCCACTTATGATTAGGTTGTTCAAGTTTTTGTAAATTTTTCTCCACTTTTTGGTCAAGTTACACCATAAACGAATCTTTCTTCATGAGTTTTTTTTCAACTTCACAATCGTCCCAGTATGAGTGGCCACTTTGTTAATGATGATTTGTCATGTAACAACCATATATGATGTCGACTCTTCCACTAAGAGTCGAGATTCAAGTTCACCCATTGTCCCTGAGAAGCAACTACTTGACTTACAATATCATAAATTATATGACAGTTAGATATGCTGATACCTAAGACTACATGTTGGCGGTGTAACTTTGGAAATTTTACAGGCATATCTACCAATAAATTTTAGGAGATTAATCTCCAAATGTTCCTCTATTATTTTTACCAAGTGTGAATAAAGTGGGTAGGCTCTCTCAGTTGGTCTTGGAATCAATACCTCATTATGAAATGTAGTTGGGAATGAATGTTTCAAGAGAGGTATTGGGTTCGATAGCTATATCAAAGCTCAACCCTATGACAACCTCATCTTTGTTATTTTTAATAGATGGCAAGGTAGGGATGTCCGCCGTTGCAAAATCATATGGTTTTTATTCCAAGGATATAGAGGAGACGAAAATACCTCCCACCGCCAAAGTAGTATCACTATCCAAAATAGGTGGTGGTATATCTTCAATCATAATCCATGTTTCATGGCTATGAGAGAGTACTAAGAACCAAAAACCATGATTGGTCAGGACATTACTTCTCAAGACAGCCCTTAAAAGGCCACTGGTTAGTATAAGAATTGTGGGGATAGACCTCCTAGATAAGTATATTGGTCTCAAAATACTAGGGGTAAGAAATATAACCCCTCTTAGAATTGGAAAAAATGGCATGATAGCCCGCTCTAGATATTCATGGGATGAAACATAAACCTCCACAACCATGACTTCCCCATAGCCACCATGAGCTAGAAGAGTATCAGATTTTGAATCAATTCCCTGTATTGGGAAAAAATAAGCTTGGTGTAGATTTATGGGCTCAATGATATTCGAATTCCCTCTGAGATCCAGTGGAAACTGGTGCTTGTCACTGGACATGGCCCCGCCATAATGACCACCTTGCCCCTCTCCATGAGGGTTGGATAGGCATGATCAAATTAGATCTCAACTTTTAGATAAACATTCATTGTTGGGGAGTAAATTGTTCAAGTGGGGACATGCACATCTGAGGGGACAACAACACCCCCAGCCTCCTCAAAAGGTCGTACTTCTCAGTTTCGATCTACCACGACAGATGGGGGCCCTTCCTCTACCTTGAATGTGATAGGAGCTATAGATGCATGATCGGTCATTTTCTAGTCACCAATAGGCCCTGCGTAAATGAACATATACATACCAGTATGTTAAAAATATAAGGACATTTTTTTAGTTAACATGTTATCGGGAACTTACTTGTGATCCCCCTATGAATACACTTTGATGGATGGGAGGCTTGCTTAAGTTTATTTAACTATTGGGGAGATGTATCCTAAATAAGTTCACCAAGTGGATCTGGAGGAGGAAAATCTCTGGAAGGGTCTGCAATCACTACCTCCATGTGCTATTGGGCTCTGGGATATCCTTCAGCAGTACCCCTACTGGTGAGGGGGCATACTCCCCAGCTACAGTACATTCAGGAGAATAATTCGGGGGAAAAGCCATCTCCTAAGACCTCACATACCCCAAATAAATAAGAAGGAAAGGGGGAAAGCTTTTAGTATCTTTATGATAAAAGAATTTAAAGCTAAAGGCTGCAGATAAAACATCTCCTATCGTCCGTGGAAATACAGCCGTCATTGCCTTGCAGTCTAACCTGTAATGTCTCTCTATAGGAGCGTGAAGGCACTTATCCATTTCAGTCAAGTATGATTCCACATTATCTAGATCATTATCAGCAAAAATATAAGTAGGATAAATGGCTCCCCCAAAACCCAAAATATCAAAGAATTCCCTCTGAAGAGCCTCTATATATCTTCATCTAATTCGCTCACCCACAATTCATCCCAAAATCTCCAGGCTTCTAGAAACACATCATAATTGGGTTGGCCAATGATGGATGATAAATACAAGGATGTGGGATAGGTTTCGATAACTACAAATATTTCATGGAATTCCATACAATCTCAGGCCTTGAGAAGTGGAATTTTTATTATATTATGAGGGTGAAGAAGAAACCATATTCATGGCGGTTGTAGTAGGAAATACAATGATGTATTCATCCTTGTCGATGGTTTATGGTCTCAACATGACAAGTACTTGATGCGAGTACCTTTAAATACCACTTCAGGTGTAAATAAGTGTGTCAAGGTCCTTAATGTATCAGCCAACCTCCTCTAGATCCTCATAAAAATAAATTTTAGTCACTGCCAACACAAAACCAATACCAGTTAGGGAAACTTCACTAGTCTAGAGGAGTTTCCCTAAATCGCAATCAGAGTGGCCATGGGAAGATGAATTACCTTTTCAAAGGTCCCACTGCCTCCGTGCCACTCTAAAAGTAGCCTTGAAAGAAATGGATGATGGACTCCTGGTAGTAGCTCCTGTAGCTTATTCGACTTCCCACGAAGTCATAACACCATCTTTCGCAACTTTCCCTGGGAGGGAGTGAAGAGACCGTTGAAGAACTTTTCTATTTTGAGGGGTTTCAAAAACTTCCTTTTTCTTCCCCCTTCCCTTCACCTTGGATTCCCTGTGAGTTGACACAATGGGCACCAAGTCGTAAAATTTTCTATCAAGATATGACATAACCCAGGCCTAAACATAATTCTTTGTATGAAAGGGAGCAGAATCCGTAGAATACAGAATGATGTCCTAGCTCTGGGTGTCATCCTGGGTGAACATTATCCATAATTGGAAAGCTATTATAAGATTTTTATCCTAGAAAGAAATGTTAAGAGCCGGAGGGCATAACATCTGAATTCTATTGGATTGTCGGCTGAACCTATAGGGTTCATATCCCTTGTGAATGAGTTCCCCTCTAATACGAGTGACCAAGATGCCTTCTCAAAAATAAATGAAGTAACCTTGATTGATGAAGTCTTCAGATGAATTTTTCATAATGGTTCAAGTGGGATAATCATAAGGGTGGTACGAGAAACATTCATAAACATTGAGGCAATCCATTATGTCTTTCTAATTTCTTTCGATCTTCTCCACTTTCATATCCCGTGAGGCCTAAGCCCATGGAATGAACCTACTGGTGATCTGAAGATGTGGTTGAAGGGTTGAATACGGAATGGGTAAGGAATTGATGAAGTAATAACTTCTTATACGGGCTCCCATCCATTCCCAATGAATTTGAAAAGGTCCAAACATCCAGTAGGGTTACCACCCTTTGCTAATTCGGCCTAGCAGAAGGTATATCATTTCCAATACTTGGATAGAAAAATTGATACATATGTTAGTGGCCAACTAAGAGGCCATGATAAAGGTTGAGTCTCTTAAACCACCAAATTATCACACGGGTAGAAGACACCCACTCAAGAACATGTCCAAGAAAGCTGCGAGTCAAAATAATTGATCAACATTAGGGATGAACCCCATCCACATTTTTGAAAATCCCTCTCTTATACGGTGGGCCAGTAGGTACCTTCTCACCATCAGGTGGCTTTACTGGGACAAGACCTGGGTCTCCATAGATCAGGCTCGAGACCAGTATGCTTAGAAAAAGAACCAAACCATTCATTAAACAGAACACCCTAATTTATACAGGGATCAGATTTCTTTAAAATCATCTTCACTTGGTTGATGACTTTCCAGGACAAAGGGGGGTTCTTTCCTCATTTTCCCAAATATTCTAGGGAGGGATAAATTCATCATACATTTCCCCAATGATAGGGACCCCCGAAATATGTCATATGTCCCAAAGGATGGTGCAAAACTTCTCGTGGGTAAAAAGGATACTGTTGGTATCTGGAATCCACCATCTTAAAAGCTATGAAATAATCCCACTAGGGTGATGGTCGTATGTTTGAGAAACACAGGCGGCCTCGTATAGTCCCAAAAGATATATCTCATCTTGGAATTCTTCACAACTCTGGAAAACCCAAATGGGCCATCCCTAGTCCACGCCAAATGAGCCTTCAGGGCGATGGTCCAGTCCCGATGAACAACCATGCTTCTCATTTTCTACATCCTTCCGTGTGATCCTCTAGTAACAATGGGACATATGATTAGGATTCCTCTATGACCCCTTTATGGTTTGAGGTGCATAGTCATGAAAAGGCCCGAAGGTAGTGTCTCTCTAATGGTACCTCCCCTTAAAATAAATCAAGGACTTCAGAATTGAAGTTTTAATTATCCAAGAAATGGGATGATCAATCTGGTATGGTGCCAGAATCACTATGTAAAAAAAGGGAGAAACCCTTATGAAGGAAGCCCGTTTGAGACCGGGTACTCTCAGTGACCCAATGTGAGTAGATTTTCAAGGTATTGGTGAAATGGGACAACAATTATCTTGTCTTCAACCAATGCTTCAACATCCATTGATCTTTCATTACCAGTTGAAATAGGAGAAGCAATAGTAGCCTTAGAAGATGTGTCAACATTATCAGCATCCTATGAATCATCTATTATAACCTACATAGGGACATCCAGAAGTCAATGATAAGTTAGTCTGATAGAAAATTGATGGATAAAGGCTGTGAAAAAAATGGCTAATGGACTTAAGGCATGTCTACAAAAATCCCTGCATACTATTCCTAGAAATGGTATGTAGACGATGAATTACTCATATATCATGGACCGTGAAATATACTATGCCTACAACTATGGTATGCAGATGTAGTTCACCATGTACAACCATGGTACAAGAAATAACTACGGGGTGCAGGCCCATGAACCGTTGGATGGAGAATAGAATGGTCCGCAGAATGAAGAAACTTCAAATCTCAGCATCAGTTAAGTTCCTGTTTAGAAGTTGTGGATTAAAATTTAAGTCCTTATTAATAGTTTTTGATGATTAGTATTCTAACAAGGAATCCACATAGCATTATTCAATGAGGTATATGGAATTTTATGTATTAAAATTTTTCCACCCCATTCATAGATTTTAAAATCGGTTACGCGGATTGAGAAATGGATAGGAAATAGGTTCAAGGAATATATGGTGTGGTTCACGAAAAATATCATCGCAAGGAGTACAATATGTGAGGGTAGAGAGAGCTAGAAAATTAGGAGTACTTTTCATTGTAGGAAATGACAAAATGAAAATGACATGGGCCACTATATATTGGTGTGGTCCCCTCCTACTGGGTCTACTAGTTCGACAGTGAACCATTTCCATTCAAGACTACTTCTACATCTAAATAGTCCCCATTTATTTCTAAATGGACACCATTATTATGAGGGCATCTGTTGGGTCCTGAAAATTCCTCCAAGACAAGAAAATCCCCCCACGATCGCTTTGTAGAAGTAAGTAAGTGATTCTAAAAGTCTATCAAGGGGAGGGGACTCAAATTTTTATTATTTACATTGATGGAACTTTAAGGAACTCATGTTTTCAATATTTATATGTAGCTCATGTACCATCACTGGGAAAGGTATGAAGAGAAGATGAAACACGAACCGCTATGCATGTGACACGGTCTGCGAACCGTTGGCCCGTGAATTGATGGCTAGCGAGAAAATCCAAACCACGAACCACATCAACTGAGGGAGTTGTGCATGTAAGGACATTTCATGTATCGTACTACGAACCCATCAGCTTGTGGATGAAGGAAATGAGTAGGGTTTCGAAAACCGTTATCACGAACCGAAGTCTCCACAAACCCTAGTTAACCGCTTCTTCCATGGGTCTGAAGACTGCTTCAATGGGCCTTCACAAATTGTGCCACATGGCCAACTGATATGATTGCTCTGATTATTTATAAAAGGAGCATATTATAATAAGGGATATAAGGGAGAAATATAGAAGGACAGACAGACAAAAAAATCATGAGAGAGACTTCAAAGGCTGTACTTCAGCTTCACTCTTGTTTCAATGGTGAATAACAAACCGCGAACCACTTCCTCTGAAGGTACAGGTTAGCGCGAACACTAAAATGGGGGAGTTGAATAATAATAATATAATTGGGAATTAACTTGTGAGTGGAGAACCAAATACTTCTCCCTGATGAATTTTGTGTGTGTGGTTATCCCCCAAACCCTCCTCCAGTATGATGCTCCGCATAACTTACCACTAACCAGATTGAACCTAGTGTCGCGTATACATTTGGAATGAAGATTCAACCCAAAGCAATGCAGTGATCCGTGTTCCACTTTGGTACATAGTAGACGATACCAATTCATGTGCACCATAGTCATACACAAATGACCTCTCTTCCCACAAACCATTATGGTATGCAGAGCCTCTCCCATCCTGCATGGAAAACCAGTATGCCGAATGGGGGTGTTTTGGTGTATTTATCCTACCAGTTCCAACCTCACCCCTCCACTACCATCCAGTCCTCTATGGTCCCTCTACTAACCAGTCCTTCAGTACGAGGCCAAATCCACCATACCCATAAGATCAGACCATCGGGTGCATCAGCGCACCTTATTGTGTCTACATACCCACAGGAAGAGAAGTCACGAAGGCCATCCCCACTAAGGTGTGGGATTCAGGAATTCATCTAAGGCTACACTCCCACGGTAATGCGGATCCAACCATGGGATGTCGATGTGAACGTCCATGTTCTCAGGATTAAGGGTGATCACATGCTTTTCCATTCTATGAGGGAAAGTGATTTTTTGAAGGGGTTATGTTCGCTTCCCCCTTTGAAAAGGAATAAACTCCTGCCCTTCCCAAAACTTGCTCAGGGGCCCACACACTGAGGTAAGTTCCCAATCTTCCATGGTCGGGCTGTGTGACCTTTAATGGCATCCCACCTGGAAAGGTTCATCAGTATGCACCCTAACCCATAGTTACCCCGGCCTCTTCCGTTGTGGGCTCTCCCTCCCCCACTAATAGGGTAGGAGGCAATTGCATTGTGGAATCTTTCAAATCCTTTTTTTTTTCTCAAACTGATCATGATTCAAGCTGTCATAGAGGTTTTTGAGGATTATAGAATTGGCCCCCATCTTAACAATGATAACTCCGATTACTGATCGAAACAAGATAAGTTGGAATCCTTCCTAAAGGAACATGGTTAAATGGGGCCCATCCATAAAGGGTCAACCCAATCATTTCACCTCAAATGGGAAACTCTCTTGCATAATCCTCACACCTTCTGAACTATGTGGGTTCTAATTCTTCTTCTAAGGATATGTAGGAATCCCTTCTTTTGGGCCTGATCCCAACATCAAGTCACCTTCCACCCCCCTTGATGATGATAAACTCTTGAGCACATTATAATGTTGCTCAAGTTAGTTTCATCTCTATGTAATCAAATATAGGCATGCTTTCTACGATTTTTCAAACCCAGGGTAGCCTGTGGAGACACTCTTTGGGAATGATCCAAGGATTCCTGAACATATGAACATGAATTAAATCTATAATAGAGTCTTGAAATAGGCAAAAATCCTCCACCAGAAGGGCATGGTGATCCTAAACACCCATCCTATTGACCAATAGAGTCCATAAGTTTCATTGGCCAAATTGTCGGCCAATGAGTGTCTGCCTTTGGAATGCAGTTCCATGAATCATTGATACCAAGTCCATTGGGCATTCTTGGATCCATGAATAAAATCATCGGAGACCATTTGAGGAAGTTATATCTTAGATAGACCAACTGCATGAGTGATTGACCCCCACACAATCACATACTGGGCCCGAAAGTTCCTGCATGGTTAATACAACCTTCTTTAAACTAAAATGACATGGAACATGTAAAATCAAAGTAATGGTAAATTCAACGAGAACCCACCACTATAGAAAAAGGGAGGGGTGACAATCCTCGTCAAAAAATTTTAGCATCACCCATAAAATGCACCACCTCGGAGGTGGAATAAATATCCTTTCTCCAAATCATATATATTTCTCTCTCTTATTTTAAAAACAAAATCATCGTCCAAGAGGTACTAATTTTCAATCTTCGTGGGTGGTGGGTTTTTTCTCCTCAATTATTCCATCAAGGCCAGTAATGAAACCATTTTTTTGGTTAAAAAATACTATAATATATATATTGAGACATTTCCTCTTCCCTGTATGTAATATATTAACATAATACTAAATGGTAAAATATAATGATTTTATTATGGGAAATAATTGTCGTAAAAATACAAACAATATTAACTAAATATCTTATCTAATAATTTATCCCTATAACATATAAATAAATGATATATATTACAATTTAAACTTCAGTATGATAATTAATATCATATAAATTCAATTCCTGGGTATTATACCTATTCCATAGGAACTTCTATACTCATATAAAAGTATTCTGATCATGAGAACCAAGGAAACGAACACTCCTGAGCAATAAAACTATATATTATAAATCAAAAAGTACATAAATTAAATTAATAATTTTTTATAAATACTATAAATGTTTATAAGGTTGTTAATTAATTAATTAATGGATTTATTTTGATTGTCTTAAATTTTATGGTCATGTGAGAATAAATTTAGACATAAGGTAAGTGTTTTCAACCCAAACCTCCAATTTCATTTGGGTTACTCTTTTTTATCATGTTACCACAGTAAAACTGTTAATTATCATCTTGCACCACTCATAAATCAGTAATTTTATTATGAAAATATTATTTTATTTTACTTTTGGTTTTATAAAAATATTTTCTCCAAAATAACAATTAATTTAAAAGAAAAAGATTATTTCTCTCAAGTATTACTCAATGATTTTCTAAGAGTATTTCCATCTATTGTAACATTATTTTGGATTCTTATGTTTCATTGGGTTTACTATTTTATGATATCATCCACCATATTGAATGGTTTTTGATTAGTTTTACTAAGGATGTGCATTCTTGATATCATTCAACATATTCCTCAGAATGGTTAGTGTTTATGTTTACTAATTGGGAGAATTTATATAAATTTCATATGTTAGTTTCAATATGGATGTATATATTGATTATGATTCTATCCATTAATTAGTGTCTGCCTTTGGAATGCAGTTCCATGAAACTAGCTTTGGTTTTTACCCATTATGCAGGGTGTCTTGTCAAGGCCTTAACATTATCATTTTTGAGGTTTGATATTATGCATTCCCTCATTATAAAACTAGTAATTGATATCCCATTTGATTACATTACTACTAGAATATCCATGGTCAAGTATTGTTATGGTATTATTTAATTAATTATATATCCTCTATATTAATTTCAAGTCTACTTTAGCTATATGTATTTTCAGTCATTCACCATACCTTATTTTTTATTTATTCTTATACTATATTACTAATCCTTACTAAGCATCTGAGCTCACCCATTTATTATGTTTTATGTTTCCCTGGGATGCGAATATTTTCACAATTAATATCCTAAAGGGAGAATCTATGAGTTTATATGGAATTTAAAACAAGTTTATATATTTTATTTCATTTCATGTAGTAATGTAATGTTTATATATGTAATTTGGTTTTCTTAACTATTAAACTATTCGGTTCTTCAGGATGCATCTTCCTCATTTATATGCCAATGAAATGAAGTAAGTCACCAGCTATAGGCTTCTGGCGTAGAGGTATTTGCATTAATTATATCAATAATAACATATAAATTTAATTTATGTTGCACATTTTTAATTAATAGCATCATTAATACATTCAATATAATGTGTGAACATATCACATCACATTTAGGAGGTGGTAGTACACACTTCAAAAAACAATTTTATTGTATTCACAAAAAATTGGAAGCAAAGAAGGTATGTACTATCAATTATTTTATTTGTATGGATAAATAAGATATATTATATATATCAAATAAAAATATAATTTTAATCATTATTCATATCTTGAGAGGTGGTAATGTTAGAACAGATGGAATCAGTTCACGTGGCGGTAGTCCACCGTAGACATGAATGATTATTGCATCTCCCATTTGATGGAAGTTGGTTTAAGTGTAGTTCTATCCCTTAACATATGAACATATAATTATCATCGAGATACCATGGTTTTCATATTATCAGGGAATAACAATAAATGAATTGGTGAATAAATAAATAAAATAATAGTTCTCATTGAAGAATCTTACCTCTTATTAGGGTACCTTATTTTGGTTCATACAGAATGGATTCCATAGTTTTATTTATAAAAAATAAACTATTAAAGAATAGTAGGAGGGATGTTTGGAAATTATTTGGTTAGTGGTTGGCTGAGTCAATGCGATTGAGGGTTGTGATGAAGTTTGGAGGTTGTTTCCTTTTTATAGTGGAGGGGAGTGGCATTCTTGTAAATTTGAAAATATAAACTCTATTGGGATGTATCCCTTAGATCATATCCTTCAAAAAATACCACTAATAGAGTAAAGGGTAATTATTGTGGAGAAAAAGTCACACCACGCAAATATAAAGTCATTTTTATCAGCTGTTCTTTAGACATTAGGTTTCATTATTTTTTTAGTTTTTATTACATTTATGTAGCAAGTTTTCTATCCTATGTAATTCATCCATTAAGATTAAAATAAAGTGAAACATAACATAAAATTTGGACCCTATTATTATAAAATATTACATCGAATTTATAAAATATATAATCCCATTTGTGTTGGATATTTTTTAACCGAAACACATATAACATTCAAAAACTGCTTTAACCCTAACTACACTAACATGTTTATTACTATTAAGGAGAAAATATGTTTGTTATAAAAGATAAATTGGAACATTAATGGAATATATAATATATTTATTAACACTTAAAAAATTATTGGAGTATGATAATGTTTTTTAATTAAAATTTATTTAATAAAATATCCTTCATTTTGATTAGTTATTATGTAAATAATCCATGTATTGTCATTTCAGAAGAATTTAATGTAATTATATTATCTAAAATAAATAAATATAAATATTTATGGATAAAAAATAACTCATTTAACTTCAAAACGTAATATTCATATCAAAAACTATGTAACTTGTTCCCTACTACAAAATTACTAAGTGATTAAGGTATGTAAGTTTTCTTTTTCTATCATTTCATTACTTAACATCATATATTGGTCACTTTCATTTAATAATAATCATATAACTAATAAAAATGGGAATAATATTTTTTTCATAAATATGTCTATAAATTGTTGTTTTGATAAGTGTTGGGACATTTATACACATTATATTCTATTTTTAATCATTAAGTAAGATTGTTCTTAACTAAATCACTGTAATTAAATCCAACACTTTTCACTAATAATTTCAGTCAAAAAAATAAGGTCAAATTATTAGAATAAAATATTAATACATATTAAAAAATAAATATATCGATTTTTCAAAATTCAATTCATATACATGGTTAAAATTAATTTTAAATTAATCCTAAAGATAAAATAACATAACAAGTTTTTATGGAGCAAATATCAAAATTTTAAAAAAAATTATATCCAAAATGAATATAAAATTGAATAAATTGACCAAAATGGATTTATATATGTATTATTTTACTTATTATAGTTCAAAACCAATTTAAAATATAATTTATCTAAACTAATAAGTTGGAAAATATGCAGTTTTTTATTAAAATGCAAGGTTTTTAACTATTCATCAATAAATTAAACTTCTCAGATAAATAAAAACAATTAACCCTGAGTAAATTTTGATATTTCAATATTAAAAAATATTATTATTTTATGAAATAAAATTTATAAAAGGGTAAAAAAATTTAATTCAAGTCGTTCAATAAAAGGCATTGAAGATACCTTTTAGAAATATACAACGATTAAATTATTAAAATGAGACCTGTTATTATTTTATTCCAATAAAACCATATAGATGAATTTAAATAAATTTTATTTAAAATATAATATATAAATTTAATTCAATAATAATGATTAATTTAATTTATTTATGTAAAATTTATTTTATGGGCATAAAAATGTTTTTTTATAAAAATATATCCTTTATATTAAATCAGATGTTATTTTCATTTATAATTAATTAGTCACAAAATAAATCGTTATATAAACATATGTAAACCATATATTAATAATTTATTTTATCATGTTCATTCCCTTCATTCCAATGAATTGGTGATAACTGTCATATTAAATAATAAAATTAACAGTATATTGTTTTCTGATGACACTCGTCCTGGGTGTAACATAGGTAATTAAAGAAACACAATTTTATGTTACACAAATGATAAACATGATGTTGGGTATAATGAAAGAAAGAATCTTCATTTCATATAACATAATCTATCAAATAATTTAAATTAATTTTTAAGAAGTTATTTCTTAAAATATCGGGAGGTTACACTAAACACATTCAACCAAATTGGGTGTGACCTAAAAAAATACTAAATATCACCTTCTCTCTATCTTATTACATATCTATACTAATTTTAAATACAAAAAAAATATAAATATTCTCATCCACAAACTATTTAACTGCATTTATGGGTATCTTTATTCTCATGTCATCAATGACTACATTCACACTCATTTGTGTATATGTAATGTCAAAATCAGATGTTTCGAAATACTCTACTGATAAACTATATATAAGGTTCATGTACCTCAATGTAAAAATATAATTCATGAAATTTTTATCTAAATAAAACATATACCACTCCCTATATAGTAAATGATTCAATGATTTTATTGAATCCATCACCCTTTCCAAATATAGGTCTTGGGTTGGGAAATTCCATTCATGTGTCAACAGTTAAAGATAGCCATCAGAATCCAAATGATTCTCTTTCATCATTAGAGTCCATACACCACACCTAACATGTAACAAATACACTATATACCCCTTCCCATAATAAAAAATAATCAATAATGTAACTAACATCAAATGATCCCACAACTACTCAAAAAAATGCATGAACCTATCACTCCACTCAAACATCATATCTTTTAATGTCAATTCTGTCGAAGGAAATATAGTTTGGATATGTCCTAAAAATGGGTGTATAATACTAGACAAATTATAAATTCTCCTCATCATAGACATGTTATTAGGTCACTATAAATTATGATCCACTTGGATCTTCTTATGGTCCATAGAAACCTCTAACTCTAAGATCATGTGGCTCAAAAAAATTACATATAGATCTAGAATTAGAATCAATAAAACTTTTCATATATATGATTGTTTCTAATGGTTCAAAAAACACAACTCATATAGTCTCTATGGTCTTCCTCCATGATATAATATACCATGATGTTAGGAAAAAAATGACTATGAATGAGTCCAAAAAGTGATGATGTAGATTTTTTTATCAAGATCATAATGAAATAAAGTGAAATAATAAGGAACAATGATATATCTAGATACATAATGTGTACATAATGAATCCTAAAAAATTAATTAGGAATATCTAATTTTTATATCTTTAATTAATGATTCCAAACCTTAGGTATATCATTAATAACCACCTAGCTCCACTGAGATGATAAAAATAATCATTGACTATAAGAAATATGTATTTATTGTTAATAGTTAAGAGATTTATTTTATGTTAGTCTATATAAATTCCGCAACACTAATCTTTCATATTGTCAAAAATAAATTGAGAGACTCATCATGACATGATATAATTGATAAATAAATTTCATTCATGGTCCTCCAATAGAATAATTAACTCTTTGAACGTATTTGGATCCATATGGTATCATTTTATGAAAATGAATCTCACCTCAAGGGAAGATCAATAGTGAAATCGTCATTTCATTGGGGATACAATAAAGAAAAATTTTCTAATGTCACCTCAAAGTATGGATCAACAACCACTATAATATGAACTTTTAATGACTACACAACATTTTCAATGAAAAATATAGTGAAATGACAAGGAATTGATCACATATCTAGAGAAATAAACCTCACCCCCACCCCCTCCCATGACCTCAGATCCCACTCAACATGGATAACATGACTAATCCCACCAAGAGATAGATAAAATACCTTAAAATAATAAAATTAAATCTAATATTTATAAACCAATCATCTAATACATACAGATAATGAGATAAAATGAATAAATATACATAAACAAGTATGTCCCACATACCATCTAAGTTAGTAACCAAAACATGATACTCTTAACACATAAAAAATTTCTCATTCTCCCCTATCAATGGGGTACGAAGATTTATTACCATTGGAATCAACATTAATAACAGAACCAAACCACTACAAACCATTCATGATTCAAATTAGTGGTAAATACCTTATCAAATAATGCAAAAACTATAGGAAACAAAATAAGCATCATACCTCTAATGGTGGTCATCCAGGACTCAGATTCCTTAGGTTCTACATCAATTTCATAAATACATCCTAACTCATTAGGTACCCAATCCTTATGAACTGCACAAGATTCCTCTATTAACTTAGTGTGAGATTCCACAACCTTAATAGAATATAAATATTCTTATGAATCATTAGAAAATTAATAGCTGACACCACTTCCCTAATATTAATCCCCGTGAAAGTGTTGAAGATGACCTAGATGGACAAATTGGTGGAATTTCAATACATTCTCTATGTAATCATGTGTGGTATGGATGACCTCCCCATACTAATAAAAATTTACAATATTTTTCAATAAAATGCTATTGGGGATAAATTGGATGACTCTTGAAGACTTTTTCATTGACCTAAATTGGATTCATAACTCATTCACTTGTGGATATAGGAATAACTCCTGCTACCTCCCACTGTTGAAGAAACTCTATTTATACATGTCTACCCAGGTAGGATTATATCCGTCATAATAGCTTTATCTGCAACCTTGATAAAATTTGTTATGAAAATGAGGATAATTATAAATCTATTATCAACCATTAATCCCATTTAAAAATATATCATCACAACTTTAGAATTAATGAGTAGAGTGGGAAACAGATGGATTAACTCAAAAAATCCAATAGAATATTCAATCATTGAACTATTTATTTACTAGAAAATAAAAAAACTCATAGGCATTAACCACAATTAGTGTAATGAATTCTAAAATAGAAAACCCCTAATGAAATTATTTATAAAAAAGGTTTCACGATATTATATTTTCAGAATCTTTTCATCTTATAAATTAGATAATTATATAAAATATTACATAACAATGTGGAAAATTTCACATACATTAAATCTTTTCCCATAAAATATATCTTTATGTTTACACCCTAGTTTTATGGAAATAAATTTTTCTTCATTTAATATGATTCACCATAGTGAAGATATTGACATTTATAACATATATAATCTATCCTAGATCATTTGAAAAACATTTGAAAATATTGGATGAGAAAAAAATATCATTATGGAAAATTAATATAATAGGATCTCATTAGTCATGTTAAAAAATGAGAACCCATAAGGATTTATTCCCATTTTCACAAATCACATTGAAAACCTAAATAAATCATTTACACGAGTGAAAATCATTTTCCTAAATAAAAACCTATGAAACCCATTAGATATCATAGTAAAAACATTAAACACATCAATAGTAACATGGGAACTCATGAAAACAATCCATTGGAAAAAACACTTTGCATTTAAAATTTACTTACCTCATCAAATCATAATAATTTCCATAAAAACCCTCTTTTTGAAGGAATTATATTGTGCACTTATAGAATCCTATTAAAAACCTATGTTCACTCATGTTTAACCCTTTTTAGAATAACTAAATCCTAGTAAATTAAATAGGATTATCCATCATTTCTGTCCCCCACATATTCAATTTCACCATCATTACCCATTGCATTAGAGAGATATATCCTACTCACCCATTATCGTGATCTATATCAGGCTCACCCATCATCACAAATAATGATAAATTATATTACCTTAAAAAATATTTATATTTAATGGTTTCATCATAAAACCTCTGAATATTTTTTATTCCATTAGTAAACCACATTCCATTTCCAAATAATCATAAGGAGAAATATCCTTTTTCTTAAAAAATATTGATAATGAAAAATTACCATTTTATTAGTAATAGAATATTATTTTAAAAAACTGTTAAATAGTATATTATCATGATAATGAATAACGCACATTAATGGTGGAATAGGAGGTCAATCCATATTCATTAAAAAAAATTCATTTCTACATTGGTAAAAAACCTTTAAATCGCCCAAACTATAATTGATTAAAATATTCATTTTAAGCATTTAATAATAAAATAATAAAATATTTTAAAATTAATTTTAGAAACATTTTTTGAATAAATAGTAATATTCATGAAAAATGTAAACTAATAAAACATTATTTATAAAAATTTAGTACATTTAAAATTATTTTATAAAAAAATCCCTTAACATAACTCCTACATATCATTTTATGTTCCTCGACTCTAGAATAATAAAATCATTTTAATTTTATAATCACAAAATAACATTATTTGTGTTCAATTAAAAAATAGTATTCACTTTTTTAATTTCTTTCCTTTTTTTATTTAGTTTCTAAATAGATTAACTTCATATTGTGATTTTTGGAGACAATTAGTTAATAACCTCAAATCAATATCACTGTGTAATATGGTAAAAGGAGTTAGAGATCCATATACTCTATAATATTAAAAATGATATAACACTACTACAAAAACGGGAAAGGGAAGCGCCACCTTATATCAGCACTAAGCAAAAACTGCTGAAAAAAAACCTTGTATCAGTGCTAAAATTTTAGTGCTGATACTGTGAATCTTTATCAGTGCTTTTCTAGCAATGATAAATTTTCCCTATATTAGCACTAAAATTTTAGCCCTCATACAGGGTAACCTTTATCAGTGCTAAAAAATCCATAATAAAGAGACCCTTTATCAGCACTAGAAAAGAGCTGATGAAGAAGGCATGTATCAATGCTAAAATGTTAGCGCTCATATAGGAAGGATTTATCAGTTCCTTTTTAGCACTCATAAAATTGTAGTCCCATATTTTATAAAATCGGTCACATAGTGTCCTCAGTTTATCATGACCTAAATCTCTCACAGTAATGTAACCCTACGACTCCCCTCTGCCGCCACCTGATCTTCGCGTTGTCGGACCTCCGCCACCCCCGATCATCGCTTTGTCGGACCTCCGTCATCCCTGATATTCACGTTGTCAGGACTCCTCTGCTATCCCCTATCCTAATCCTCCCCATAAAACCCCTTTGGTAGATCCTCCTCCCCAAAAACCCTACTTCTTCTCCTCTTCTCTCAACCCTACTCCCTATGAACCCTACTCCTCCATTTCTCTTCGGTTGGCGGCTCCTCCCGTGCACCTCCTACCATGCACCTCCACCTATGGAAGTTTCCAATTTTGTGGTAATTGATTCATTTCTTTTACATTATTTGATGATTTTTATATGATTTTTTAGTTTCATGAATGTGTTATATGGGTTACTTTTTTGGTGAGAAATATGTTTTTGAAAGGTTTTGAGTTCCACATGTGATGATTTTTTTAAAAAAGGAATATATTTATGTTTCAGGTTATCTTTGTTGAGGTGTTTCTTAAATATATTTTATGTCTTGTGTGAATGCTATGAAATGAGTTTTCAAAGAGAATTAATGGTTTGAATTTTTTGAATGTGGATTTTATAATAGAAATTCATTTTTGATGCAGGTTGTTTTTTTTTAACCTGATATGTGTCTTTGAATTATGAATGTTATTTGAAACATGTTATAAAATGGATTTTATGTGAGTATGAATTTGAAAGGGGATTTTTCGCATGGAAATGGTTGGATTCCCTATGTGTTCTTCTTTTTTTGTTTCCAAATGTGTTTCAAAAATTTTGAAAGTGGTGTGAAATGTGTTTATAAATGGTTTTAGTGTGCTTGTGAAATGAAAAGTGGATTTTTGTGTAAAATAGTGGGTTTGGTGTGAGATTTAGATCATTGGATCCATGTGAAAATGTGAAAATGTGAAAGTGGTGATATCCTTATGTGTTTATGATTCTTAGAATGTGTATGTGAAAGTGGTGACATAGTTATAGTTAAGATAAATGGGGTCTTAGATTGTAAATACTTCAAGAAATTTTTTACAGAGAAATTATATCTAGATTCGATGGTACCAGGTAAGTCCATGGAGTTTCTCAACCGCATCTAAGGTTATTGAACATTGAATCAATATACTACTAATTTTTCTAAACGTGCTCATTTTTCACTTGAAGTGGTTTCAAACAAGAATCTTATGTCACAGAGGTTTAATATGGGTCTTTGATTAGATATCCAATATCAAGTATTTATGATAAAGTTTACCTAAAATTTTGATGCTCTCGATAGAGATGTGGTGGAAGAAATTGGAATGAATATTATGTCAGGGTCAACTAGAGTTACTTATATTCTCATTTGTAGTTTTAGTGGTTCCTATAAGTAGAATATAAAGTAGAATGCACCTCATAGTGAAAATAGTGGTGGTGTTATTTTATAGAAAATTTCTTCCAGATCATCTATAGTTTCTAGTAAAGGCCAAATGACTTTTTCCGATGTGGAAATATTGATCACTAAAATAATTATTTCATAGAAGCATTGATGATTTACATCTCATACATACATTAAACCCACTTGTAGAGGGTTTTACATGTTTTTACTACCATGGGTAGTTGAATGGAATCATAAATATTGAGAGGTACCAAATCATAGTAATATTATTCAATAACAATGGGATCCTAGAAACATGTATTAGGAACAAAACAACTTTATGCAGCGGATTAATCTCCAGTAGGAACTGATGTGGGTCATGCGATAGTGAGAGGCACCATTTCCATTTCAATTTCATTAGTGTATGTTTCATTTGATATTGTTTCCCAGCATTATTTCATATCAAACCTCAATATAGAACTATTTAAACTTATAGTAGAGATCATTGATTATGTGATAGAGATTGTAACATCTCTCTAGATACAGAGGGATTAAGGTCTCTGATTCCCCTCTCATGATTTCTCTTTTTCAGAGATTTGGATTATATGATATTTTTTTGTTCATAAGATGATTCCCCTATGTCACATACAAGACATATTTTAAAGTTAATTTTCATTTAATTTACATCCTTGCTTTGTTTTGGGTGTTTCTCTAGGTTTTAGGGAGGAATAGATGAGTATTCATGAATTGGGCCAAACCGTGAGCCCAATTTCAGATGAAAAAATAAATTTTGTATCTTTTATAACTTTTCCATTTTTCAACAGTTTTCATCCATTCCAATTTCTACTTGACCTCCCCTACCCTATTAACACCACCAATGTAATTTGGAGCTTTTAGAAATACATAAACAGGGTTTATTTGTGTTTTTATCTAAGGGGTTGGTCCTTCCCAAAAGCCCAATTCCTGTTTTAAAAATAAATTTTTATTATGTTATAACATATTCAATTGTTGGGATGTTTTGGTGATTCCAAGTGGAGACCAAGCCCAATTAACCCAGAACCGCATCTGACCTCTCTCCCCCTTATTTGAAGCTCTGGTTAATCGCGATTTGGTTCCGAACTTGATAGGATTCCTCAAATCACCCAGATTTGAAGAGGTAAAGTCTTTATTTCATAACTCTCTCAATTCTAAAGATTTTTCCTCCACTCCAGTTCCTAATTGACCTAATATATCTTTTTCGAACGAAACCTAAATTTGGACTCTTTTAAATTTTATATACTAGTTTTTTGGAGTGATTACTTCAAGATACTTCACGTAAATGAGCCCTTTTCTTTCCTCTTCCAAACTACTTAGGGTTTCATTCTTTTTTCATAGGGTTTATTTGGTTATCATTGAGTTTCATAATGTACAGAAACTAGGTTTTCTAACCTAGGGTTTAACATTGGGCTATCCTGGCCAATATTTCTGGTTTTAGGTCTGGTTTACCTTTCTTGAGGTGTGGCGGTGGTGCGTTTGAGTTTTCGCACAAAGGATTCAAGGGTTTCCTTGGTTTTGGTAGGTGATTCCATTTTGTGTCCAATTTTTGTGAATTACCTTACTGTGTTCATGGTACCTTAATGTTTATTTCACTGGAATGTTTCTATAAAAATTTGTTTTAGTTTCATTTATAATGAAAATGAATTTTAAGTTCCAATTTTTGGTGAAATTGGGGGTTTTCATTCAAATATTTTATTCATTCATTTTGGGCTGACCTATAAGTAATTAGTTGATTTTAATGAACTTTAATAGGACTGAAAATACTGTTCTGATGATTGTACCATGTTTTTGTTGCTGTGAAAGTTGGTTTTAATGGTGTTTGTGAGAGACATGAATTTCTATGAGCCGTGTTGTGTAAAAATGGAGGTTTTACAATGATGTCACTTCTTGAACCATATGAGGATTCCCTAAAAATGATTTTTTGTTTTAAATTAAATTTATTGGGATGACCTTTATGTTTTGGTAATTCAAAATGTGCACATAGTGTGCAATTGGTGTTCTCAAGGTTTTTTTTGTGCAAAACACTACGTCATTTTGAAGAATTGTTTTATTAAAAATCAAAGTGTTTTATTGTGTGTTTTAAGTGGTATAAAAAATGTGATAGATACTGTATTGATTTTGTGTGACCATTAGTGGTGTTTTATTAGAAAATGGATTTATTTTGCATGATGAAATTGTTTGAGCACAAAAGGGGAAGCCCGGGTACTTAGGTGGGCAGATTTGTACTAGTACGGCTAGTGGACCGGATGGGTGTTGTCCCTGTTTCACCTAGAATTTGGATAACGACAACTCTAACTAAACTATGTGGATGATGATTTGAAACCAATATGTTGTGGGTATGTTCCCTACTATTTGCTCGTGCACGATAGTGGATTTTACTATGGTTTCTTTACACCGAGGTACGAGGTACATAGGAACCGAGAGAACCTAGTGCCTAGGGGTGTTCCTAGTTTGTTGCTCACTGGATTTTTAGTATTTACCCTGGTATTTGGGTGTTTTTTTCAGTAATTTACAGTATCTATCGATTCCATTTTGATATGTTAACATTCTGGAAATTCTAGTTTGAAAACTTTTTTTAAATGAAAGTTGCATTTCCTGGAATTTCATCATCGTTTTTCTTTACAAATTAAAATTGTTTGCTTCTTCACCTTATATTGCATGCACTTTGGAATCATTGGGTGGTGTCCTATTGGGCTTAGAATCACACCCTACTTACACCCCTTGGGTGTAAGTAGACTTTGTTATGTTTTACTCAGGTAAAAGTAAGGCCTCAGGTGAAGGCGGTTCGGGTTGTTAGCCCCCTCCTACTGTGCGGTGTTGTGGAGACGGCTCAGGGGTGATGACCCCTTGTCGTGTGGAGTCTTGGTGGTTGTTTTGATAATGTTTTCATTTATTTATAGACATATTTTATTGACTCTAAACCAATGTATTCAGTTCTGGTTTTTGTGTAAACATCGTTTGGTATAAATTTTTTCAGATTTAGTTTATTGATTGTTTTTAATGGTTTATGCCTTCATATTCGGTTAAATCGTTCCCAAACCTAAATGAATGATACCTGGGCACTTGTTCCAGCCCGTGGGGATAGAGAACACCCTTAGGTTCATTTCACGGGCAGGGTTTGGTGCCGGTTTTGGGGGCGACTAGATTCGGTTCGTGACAAAATGGTATCAGAGGAGGTTCGCTCTTTGGGTCATGTTATTTGGGGAAGAGTCAGGATAGTCTGGAGCTAGGATTTTCGGGACTTGACATTTCAGTCATGGGTAGTATGATTGTCCAGCACAGCTCATGATGGGATTCAAGTCACCAGGTAAATTATGGATTTATCTGAGTCCTTTGGTTTTCTTAGTTTAATGATGACTATGGGAAATGAAAAGAGAGTTGAGCGAATAATCTCAGTGAGCTCACAGGGCCTGGCAAGCCATGTGGAGCCATGGATATTTCCCTAGAATACTCTCTGAGATGGCGAAGTGATTGGAATATGTCTACCAACCATATGTCCAAGTCACCCACCGAAACTAGTTTCCTCTCACATTGTCTTGTGTCTCTTTGTTTTGGAATCTTGGAAACTTGGTTTTTTTAAGCAAAAAAAATGACTTCACTTTAAGGAGTGTGAATTTTTGTGAAGTTATTTTCTAGTAAAGTGAAAATGGTTTTATTTTATTTTTTTATGCCTATAAATGAAATTTCATAATTATTTCAAAAGGGTAAATTATGTGTTTACACCTCTTTTGAAAGTATGAACTATGTTAATTGGGGTTTTGAAAATATGTTTCTAGTGGAATTTTTTTTTAAACCATGGAAAAGTGTTTTGGATTGAATTAAGTGTTCTAGAATTTTGTGTGGGGGTTGAAGATGGATTTTGGGTTTGGTGACTACTGAACATTTGAAAAAAAAATTTATGAACTTTTAAAACCTTGTCTTGAAATGAGAAGAGTTGAGTTCTTAATTAAATGGAGATTTATGAAATGGTGTTTTTCATGAAATTAGAAGTGTTTTGAAATGGGTTGAAATGTTTTAAAACAATTGTGAAAGGCATGAATATGTGATTTTATTTAATTATGCATTCTTTTCTAAATTTTTTTGTGAGATGAAAAATTGGGTTTTGATATTATGGTTACTGTTTTTGAGAAACGAAAATTGTGGTTAAAAGTTTTATTTTAAAAAGAGGAAAGGTTTGATTTTTGGTATTTGGTATTCTCAAGGGTGACCACATGCATAGGTTTATTTGGGAATATGGATGGATATTAGGTGGGTTCCCAGTGTGGCATGTAAACAAGCATGTGTGAGGCTCATGAGATACCATCGGTAAATGCGCAACCGACTAACACTATTTTTTTATAATTTTTTTGAAGGAAAGTGTTGTGTTTTGATAATGTATGGTTCGGAGGTATGGATTATGTGTTTTCGGGATTATTATTGTGGGATGTTTCGAGTTCAATAACCCCTCTTGTTTGAGCAATGTTTTGGGTTTGTGTTTCATTGATAAGTTGGAATGAAGTGTTGGTCAGTGGTCTCTTTTGAGGAAAAGTTTGGGAGGCCAATGTGGTTGCTCCCCTCATGTGTTCGGTTCAGGTTTGTTGTCTGTTGTGACCAAATGACCAGATCGGTTGGGTCCTTGGGTTTTCTTGTAGGCTAGGGTACGCCCCCATAAAGTGTTAATGTATGATTCATGTTTGGCCTATGGTGATTCACCGTTGGATGATCCTCCAGTTGATCAACATAAGGATTTTATTCTTTAGGATTGGAGATTAAGTTTACCCCTCTTCTTTTTCAATTATGTGGTTCCCCCTGTAGTGGGCGAGTGGTTGTGGGAGGTTGAAATAGACCTTAGTTTCTTATGTTTCCTAAGTTGTCGATGGTCAATGATGTTCAGGGTTGTCATTGTAGAATGATGTCTTAAAGGGCCTCTGGGTTTTTCTTCAGTCTCATTGAAGCAAGAGTTCATGTTAGGCCACCAATGGGCAAGATCTGGCCAAGAGTGGCTATTATGGACACTTTCTGGAATCATGTGCTGTTTGGGACTCAGTAAAAGGTCCCTCTCCTTGTGTTTTCTTTTATCAACAATGGTCATGTTTGGTGATGCCTTGCGATGTCATGTGTTCATATGATTATAAGGGTGAAGATTGTGCAATATTATGAGAGTCGATATTTTTTGTTGGATGTGTGTCTCCCTATAGGAAATTCTAAATCATATGTTCTATAGTAATGTGTTTCTATATGTCCTTTCATTCCGCTATTTAGCATCCAAAGAAAAAAAGGGGCGATGTGTGTGCATCCTCTAAGTTCTTGTTTTGGTAAAATGATGGGTTGGGGAAAAGCGGGTTTGAAGTGTGTCATGTATCAATGAAACCATATGAGATTACAGTATAATTGTTTTTGGAACTGGAAGAAGATGTTCAGTTTAGGGGTTTCCAAATCTTAACTGCGAGGCCGAAGATGCTTCAATCCATTGAGCTCTAGCCATAGGTCATGGAGAGAAGCTGGCACGTAGTTAGGGGAAATCCTAGAGTCGTTCAAACTTTTGGTCAAGTTCATATCCTCAATATGAAAGATATGAATAGTTTAAACCTCTGGTGTCGTCTTCTTGTTTCAATTTCTCACATTTAGTGGAAAGAGGTGTGAGTACCTTGTTCCCATGTCATACCCTGAGTTGATTTTTTTCCCTTTGGGGTCCCTTGTGTTTTTGGAGAAAAGTTTAAAATTTGGGTTAGGCAGGTTGAAGTGCATAGTTTTTGCGTGGTTAGCAGTAACCATGTGCCAACCCAGGGGACTGTGTGATAAGAGACAGTAGCTACCGCATGGTCTCCGCACGTCCATGATCCTTGGCCAAGGAAACTGTGTGAAGTTTCCTCTTTGGACAGAATGATCCACACGGTTAACTCACGGTTTCCCAAACCGTGTGAACCAACCGTGCGGCCATGCCATCTCCTTAAAATTCTATTGTTTTTTTGTTGTTTTTATCCCATACTATTTAGTTAAGATGGTTGGGTTTTGTTTGGGTTATACCCACAATGAGACTCATGTAAGTTTTATTGGAAGAATTCTGATATTAATCTACGCCTAATGCTAGGAAGTCTGTTCGAGGACCCCTGTTAGTGTCTTGATTTTGTCTTAAGGTAAGTTGTGTTTATTATTATGGTGGGGAGACACGTCATGGGTATCATGTGTGTTCTCTTGGAAAAGTAATAATGTCAGTTTACCCCTTATGATGGGGAGACCGTTCGTTCCTTCCCCAATTGTTATCCTTATTCTGTCTTAGAAATTGAGTTTTCCCTGGTGGTGGGATGTCTGGATTGGGTCACCCCGTACTAGTGACTCAGTTTTCTCCTTGGTCTATTCTAGGTAGGAGGTAGTATCGTTCAAGTCTATCTGTCCACAAATTTTTTACTTGGGTAAATTTGGGGTTGGAGAACACCCAATGGTTTTGTTTACGTAATGTTGTGGTAGCGTTATTCGAGTTCGTTGTTCGTTTCAAGTGGATTGCTTGAGCATCGTCTTGTAGTGTTTGAGGTGTTTTGTTTAGGGATGTGTTTTGAATGTGTTTCATAATTTTAAGTAATTGGGATTATTTTTGGTTGGTGAGAGTATTATGTTCCTTTTTTTGATCAACTAGAGATGTTCGTCCTTTTTGAAGTGGGTGAAAACGTGGCAAGGAGGTCTATCTTGGTCTATCGTTTGGGATTTGCTTTTGCATCTGGTGTTGTTGTGGCATTCCGGGGGTGGAATGCTTTATGGTGAAGAAAATTGTCACAAACAAGACATATTTTAAAGTTATTTTTCATTTAATTTACATCCCTGCTTTGTTTTGAGTGTTTCCCTAGGTTTTAGGGAGAAATAGATGAGTATTCATTAATTGGGCCAAACTGTGAGCCCAATTTCAGATGAAAAAATAAATTTTGTATCATTTATAACTTTTCCATTTTTCAACATTTCTCATCCATTCAAATTCCTACTTGACTTCCCCTAACCTATTAACACCACCAAGGTAACTTGGAGCTTTTAGAAATCCATAACCAGGGTTTATTTGGGTTTTTATATAAGGGGTTGGGCCTGCCCGAAAGCCCAATTCCTGTTTTAAAAATAAATTATGATTATGTTATAACTTATTCAATTGTTGGGATTTTTTGGTGATTCCAAGTGGATCCCAAGACCAATTAACCCTGAACCACGTCTGACCTCTCTACCCCTTCTTTGGATCTCTGGTTACTCGCGATTTGGTGCCGAACTTCATAGGCTTCCTCAAATCGCCCAGATTTGAAGAGGTAAAGTCTTTATTTCATAACTCTCTCAATTCTATATATTTTTCCTCCACTCCAGTTCCTAATTGACCTAATATATCATTTTCGAATGAAACCTAAATTTGGTCTCTTTTAAATTTCAGATACTAGTGTTTTGGAGTGATTACTTCAAGATACTTCAAGTAAATGAGTCCTTTTCTTTCCTCTTCCAAACTAGATAGGGTTTCATTCTTTTTTCATAGGGTTTATTTGGTTATCATTGAGTTTCATAATGTCCAGAAACTATGTTTTCTAACCTAGGGTTTAACATTGGGCTTTCTTGGCCAATAATTCTGGTTTTAGGTCTGGTTTACCTTCCTTGAGGTGCGGCGGTGGTGCGTTTGAGTTTTCGCACAAAGGATTCAAGGGTTTCCTTGGTTTTCGTAGGTGATTCCATTGTGTGTGCAATTTTTGTGAATTAACTTACTGTGTTAATGGTACCTTAATGTTTATTTCACTGGAATGTATCTATAAAAATTTGTTTTAGTTGCATTTATAATGCAAATGAATTTTAAGATCCAATTTTTAATGAAATTGGGGGTTTTTCATTCAAATATTTTATTGGATCATTTTGGGATGACCTATAAGTAATTAGTTGATTTTAATGAACTTTAATAGGACTTAAAATACTGTTTTGATGATTGTACCATGTGATTGTTGTTGTGAAAGTTGGTTTTAATGGTGTTTGTGAGACACATGAATTTTTATGAGACGTGTTGTGTAAAAATGGAGGTTTAAAAATGATGTCACTTATTGAACCATATGAGGCTTCCCTAAAAATGATTTTTTGTTTTAAATTAAATTTATTGGGATGCCCTTTATGTTTTGGTAATTAAAAATGTGCACATAGTGTGCAATTGGTGTTCTCAAGGTTTTTTTGGGTGCAAAACACTACGTGATTTTGAGGAATTGTTTTATTAAAAATCAAAGTGTTTTATTGTGTGTTTTAAGTGCTATAAAAAATGTGATAGATACTGTATTGATTTTTTTGTGACCATTAGTGGTGTTTTATTTGAAAATGGATTTATTTTGCATGCTGAAATTGTTTGAGCACAAAAGGGGAAGCCCGGGTACTTAGGTGGGCAGATTTGTACTAGTACGGCTAGTGGACCGGATGGGTGTTGTCCCTGTTTCACCAAGCATTTGGATAATGAAAACTCTAAATAAACTATGTGGATATTGATTGGAAACCAATATGTTTTGGGTATGTTCCCTACTAGTGGCTCGTGCACAAGAGTGGATTTTACTATGGTTGCTTTACACCGAAGTATGAGGTATATAGGGCCCGAGACAACCTAGTGCCTAGGGGTGTTCCTGGTTTGTTGCTCACTGGATTTTTAGTATTTACCCTTGTATTTGGGTGTTTTTTTCAGTACTTTACAGTATCTATCATTTCCATTTATATATGTTAACATTTTGGAAGTTCTAGTTTGAAAACTTTTTTTAAAATGAAAGTTGCATTTCTTGGAATTTCATCATCGTTTTTCTTTACAAATTAAAATTGTTTGCTTCTTCACCATATATTGCATGCACTTTGGAATCATTGGGTGGTATCCTATTGGGCTTAGGCTCACACCATACTTACACCCTTTGGGTGTAAGTATTCTTTGTTATGTTTTACTCAGGTAAAGGTAAGGCCTCAGGTGAAGGTGGTTCGGGTTGTTGGCCCCCTCCTACTGTGCGGTGTTGTGGAGACGGCTCGGGGGTGATGACCCCTTGTCGTGTGGAGTCTTGGTGGTTGTTTTGATAATGTTTTCATTTATTTATAGACCTATTGTATTGACTCTAAACCAATGTATTCAGTTCTGGTTTTTGTGTAAACATCGTTTGGTATAAATTTTTTCAGATTCAGTTTATTGATTTTTTTAATGGTTTATGCCTTCATATTCGGGTAAATCCTTCCCAAACCTAAATGAATGATACCTGGGAACTTGTGCCAGTCCATGGAGATAGGGAACTCCCTTCGTATCATTTCACAGGCTGGGTTTGGTGCCGGTTTTGTGGGCGACTAGATTCGGTTTGTGACACCCTATATGTTGTTCTCAGAATGGACTGTCTAGTTTCTAATAAATCTTGGATTTACTATTATCATCGGCGGGTGTCCTTCACTGCCCCTGATAAAGATTCCTTGTTTTCCATATAGAATCATACCTGAGTTCTAGTCTATCTAGACCTCTTCTTCCAAAGTTGAGTGGGATGATATCCTTTTATGCTATTGAGCTGGAGTAGGAAGCCTATTATAGTGAACTTCCCCTAGTAGCTATTGAATTTCCAAAAGTGTTTCCTTTAGTCTTTTTTGGTCTACCTCTAGAAAGGAAGGTGGAGTTCTCTATCAACTTGGTGATGGGTACAAAACCATATTCTATTTTATCTTACCATATATAACTAGTTAAATTGAAGGAACTAAATAATTAGTGGGATGAATTGGTTTCTAAATTCTTTATTTAACATAGTGTGTTGCCTTGGGAAGAATTGGTGCTTTTTACCAAGAAGGTTATTGGAACCCTTCACTTTTGTGTTGATTACCAGAATCTCAATCAGGTTATGATCAATAAAAACTATTTGTTTACCTATATTTATGATTTTTTAGATCTTCCAAAGGGGGGGAGTGGTTCTCTAATATCGGTCTTTAGTTTGGTTAACACCAGCTCAAGATCAAGGAGTTTGATATTCCGAAGACCTCATTTAAAAGTATGTATACCCACTATGACTATTTTTTATGCCATTTGGTTGAATCAACACTCCATATATAGTTATGGTGATGATGTATATGATTTTCCACAAGTATCTCAACTATTTTGTTACGGTATTTATGGATGAAATCATGGTTTATTCTAAAATTGTGGATGATCGTGTACCTAATTTGATAATAGTATTGGTTATCTTAAGGAATCACCAATTTTCTGCCAAGTTGTCAATGTGCCAATTCTAGATTCGGGAGGTGAATTTCTTTGGTCATGTGGTCTCGGAACATGGTATCTTTGTTAATCTGAAAAGGTTAAAGATATAATGTAATGGGAGGAACCATATAATGTAATTGATATTTAGTACTTCTTCGGTTTACTGGATTATTAACACCAGTTTGAGATTTATGTGTGACTATATACTTTTTATATTTTCCTATTATTATTTACACACCACCAGTTGAGTTGAGTAACCTGATTGAAATCCATATCTATACTTTGGTTATGATGTGGATATGGGTTTTTATATGTTTTTTACATGTGTATGTGTGGATATATGGGTATTTAGGAATGATGATATTCAATGTAGGGCAGATACCTAGGAGTGGAAGATGTATCATTCTTGATTATTCTTGTGTTTGGACTGGGGTGATTTGAGGAAACTATAATGAATCTAAATTAATTATATTTAATAAATTCCATATGTATTGATTATGAGAATCATTACATTACTTATAGATTTGGCTACTGGTTTTCATCCATATGTATTTTAGGTTTGTGAGGTATAAAAGGATGAACTAGTTCACCATAGAGGGGTTGACCCGATAGAGAAGTATTAGCCACATAGGATGATGTCGTGGGAGTTTTACCATCTATGACACAAGTGATTATCCCCGTGAACCCATAAGTGTTAGGAAACTATGTTGATTTTGATGGGGGGGGTCTATCCTAGTTCTGTTGATTTCCAAATCCTTATTGGAAATGGTTAGGCTCTATTAATCTATATTTTTATAAGGAATTGGTTCTCTTATACTATATTTGGAAGAATTTTTTTGTGTAATTGTACCATAAATACTAATATTTGAGATTCAAATAGGATGGAGATGAATAAAAATTTGAATGATGCAAATCGTTTGACAATAGAGTATGAGAACGGAGTGAAAGTGTTCATCAAGTATGCAAAGGATCACGCAGAGGATCCATCTCAAATCCTTTCCCCATGTTTACGTTGTTGTTATTCTAGACTACTTACTCCAGAGGATTTGGAAGAACATTTGATATTTCATGGAATAGATCAGAGTTATAGATGTTGGAATAAACATAGAGAAAAAGAGAATGTAGTTACTCGCTGGGATAAAACTGTGTTTTATGGATCATCAGATATGAATACAAATATGGATAATGAAGAAGACTGTATGGAGGATGGGATTACAGATGTCAATGATGATGAATATCGTTGTGAGGAAATGACAAGGACAATTGAATATGAACTCTGTGATTGCCCAAATTTTTTTGAAAAGTTAAAGAGTTGTGAAAAGATGCCATTATATGATGGTTGCACTAAATATACAGCATTGTTAGTTGTACTGAAGTTTTATAAATTGAAAGTAGGAAATAGATGTAGTGATATCAGTTTAATGTAACTACTTTCTCTCTTTAATAACATGCTCCTAGAAGATAATGAGCTCCCAAGCCAGACATATGAAGCTAAACGAATGCTACGCTCGATTGGTATGATTTCTGAAAAAATACATGCCTTCCTGAAAGACTGTATATTGTTTCGCAAGGAGACAAAATCACTTACATAATTCCCAAAGTGTGGTGTTTCTCAATACAAGAAAGATGAATCCAATCATATGAAATTTGTGTGGTACTTTCCAATCATTCCAAGGTTTAGGTGTCTATATAGAAGTGAAGAAACTGCAAGACAATTTTCGTGGCATGCAGATAAAAGAAATTAAGATGGAAAATTACAACATCTGGGCGACTCTCCTCAATGGAAGAAAATTGATCATGAGTGTCCTAAATTTGGAAAAGAGCCTAGAATCCTATATCGTGCGTTATCTATAGATGGATTGAATCCTTTTGGTTTTCAAACCCGCGCTCATAGTACATGGCATGTTATGTTGGTAATTATAACTTTCCACCCTGGTTATGCATGTAGTTGAAATTCATCATGTTATCTATGCTTATATCAGGACCAGAACAACCAGGTAATGATATTGATGTTTATTTGGATCCTTTGATCGAGGATTTGAAGTTATTGTGGGATTCAGGTGTTATGTTGCATGATGCTTATAAATGCGAATACTTCACATTGAGAGCGATGTTGTATGGGACAATAAATGATTTCCCAGCTTATAGAAATTTGTCTGGCTATAACATTAATGGAACTCAAGTGTGTCCCATGTGAGAAGAAGATACAGAATCAATTTGGTTGAAACATTCATCAAAATCTGTGTTTCTAGGACATCATAGATTTCTACCTCGTCGGCATAAGTACTGATTGTGGACGACATCATTGAATGGAAGTTTAGAACAATTCGTAGCACCATCTCCACTAACAGGTGATCAGATTTTCGAGAAAGTAAAATATGTGAACACTATTTGTGGTTATCCATTTTCAAAAAACCATATGAAAATCGGTTGGAAAAAGTGATCAGTTTTTTTTTGAATTACCGTACTGGAATTATTTGTACGTCAGACATTTTCTAGATGTGATGCATGTGGAAAAATATATATGTGACATTGTTATCGGAACGTTGCTAAATGCCCCTGAAAAAACATATTATGGAATTAAGGAAAGGTTGTACGTGGTTGACATGGGAATATGAGAAGAGTTGGCTCTCGCGAAGGGTAAAAATTGAATGTTTCTTCCTCCAGCTGCTTATACACTTTCTAGGGAGGATAGATAGTAGTTTTGAAACTTCTTCAATGATGTAATGGTTCCACAGGGGTATTCATCAAATATCAATAACATTGTGTCAATAAATGATTTGATGTTAAAAGGTTTCAAATCACATGAATCCCTTGTTTTGATGCAAGATCTAATTCATATAGCTTTACATTGCATTTCTCCAAAGAATGGTCCTCATAAATTAACAAAACTTAGTTTCTTTTTCAAAGCTATATGTAGCAAAGTTTTAGACCCAGTCAAATTTCTAGCTATGGAAAAAAATTGTCATCATATTATATGAATTAGAAATGTTCTTCATGCCAACATTTTTTGATATGATGGTTCATTTGATGATTTACTTGGTGAGAGAGATTTGACTTTGTGGTCCTGTTCACTATAGATGGATGTATCCTGTTGAATGGTGTATGAATATTTTGAAAGGGTATGTCAAAAATCGAATTTGTCCAGAGGGTTGTATAGTAGAGTGATATATTGTTGAGGAAGCCATTTAATTTTGTACCGAATACCTATCTGATGTGGAAAGCATTGGTCTCCTGAAATATCATCACACTAGATGCATTGAGGGTGAGGGAATTTCTGGAAGATATGTTGTGACAATTAGTATTAAAGATCGGTAGTATGCACACCTTTATGTTTGGTATAACGGTTGGGAGGTTGCTTCATATTTTGAAACTCACAATAAAATTATTAGGTAGTTTAATCCATCAAGGGATGAAAAATGGTTATCAAATACACATAATCACCAGCTTACTGGATGGTTTCATGACCATATTTTTAAGCAGTTGGATGAAAATCTAAATTCAATTTCATAACGACTTCGATGGCTAGCCGTCGAACCAAGTGTGTATGTATTATCATACAGTGGTTATGTAATTAATGATTATACATTCTATACATATGAACATGATGATGATAGTAACATGAAAAATAGTGGAGTTACACTAGTGGTAGAAGCGATTCTTGTTTCCGGTAGTAAGGACAAAAATCTAATATATGAAAATATGTCATAAATTGGAATTATCAAACTAATATGGGAGTTGGATTATATGACATTCTAATTGCCGATTTTTCTATACAAATGGGTTGATAACAACAGTGGTGTTAAAATAGATGAATGGGGATTTGTGAAAGTTGATTTTAGTAAAGAAGGGTACAAAGATGAATAGTTTATAATGGCATCACAGACAGTACAGGTTTTTCATGTTCCAGATCCTGCAAACTAAAAGTGGTCAATTGTTCTGTTATCATCCAAAAATATTGAAGGATCCGATGAAAATTTAGTTGAGGACAATCCTTTTAGTGGTATGTCTTAATAATTTAGCAGCGGTCCCAATGTAGATGATGTTGTGTATGTTAGAGGAGATGACAATGAAGGGATTTGGATAATATATGGAGGTTTCAAATCCCTTCAACCTTTGAAAAAAAGAATGAGTTCAATAAACATGTTATAATTATTTTGTAATATAGATCTTATTATCTCATGATATTATCTTATCATTACTGAATTTATATAATATAAATTAATTGCTAACCCACTTTTTCAGATAATGTCTTATGCACGTTCTAGTTCTCCTAACCTTGAGGCTAAACAATTCTCTCAAGCTGTTGCTGCTGCGGCTATTGCCGCTCCTGCTGCTCCTGTTGTGGCTGCTCACAGTGCAGAGCAACAACAATTTTATGAACCTGTTGTTTCTCCTAGTGTTGAGGTCCGACAACCATCAGCACATGCCATTGTTACCATTTCATATGAACATATATATGATTTTGATATCGATGAAATGGTCGGGAATGAAGGACCAACGTCACAGAAAACACACATGCATCGTAGTTTAACGGGGTTAGCCAATGTTCATAAAGAGAAAAGAAAAGGCATAAAATTTGATGTCCGATAGAATGCACGAGGCCAACATGTAAATTCCAACAAGGATATGTTTAGTAGTTACATTGGAGTTTTCACTCGGCAACGTGTGCTGTTTGACATTGATTCAGGGCACCATGTTGTGTCTGTGCTGAAGGCTGTGATCTGGGAAGAAATTACGGTAACAATATGAATTTATTTCATTAATTTACTAGAAAATAAAATAATTAAACAATTTATTACTCTTCTCAATCTCTTATAGAGTCCATTTATAGTAGAAGATTCACACAAGGATTATGTACTAAGGCTTGTAGGAAGGATTCATCATGGTTTTCACACTATTTTAACAAGATGTCACTTGAATGATTCCAATGGTAAAATAAACCCACACCCACCCATTGTCTATGCTCACCTAATATCCCAAGAAGAATGGGATGCATTTATTGGCCACCATGGGGATTAGAAGATTCAGGTACATTGTGGGTGATAATACGTTGTTTGAGGATACGTCTATTCATCACTTTGATTTTCAATATTTCATTTATGAAACAGCAACTCTGTACTAAACATAAGTAACGTGCATCAAAACCAACATACCCCTATCGTAAAGTAATGATGGGGTACACATCACTAGAAAAGAAAATGGTACGTATTTTAAATTTATAGTAATATTTTTTGGTGCCAATAAACAACGTCATAATTATCTTTCTATGTTTATATGTTGATTGATGAGTCTAGAACCGAAGACACTTCCATCCAATGACATGTGCAATGAAAGGAGGAACGTGTGAATAAGGAATGGAAGCTAGTATATGAGAACACACAAAACGTGTGGAAAATATGTGTAAGTATGAAATGATGATAAAAAAATTTTTTTTTTAAATTTCTATTACATAAAAATAATTAGTTATTTTCCTATATCTGAAAGTCACAGGAATCAGCTACTCCTGTAGCGGATGGAGACCTATTATCGACGACTTTGGAACAACCAGAACAATATGGTCGTGTCAGAGGTGCAGGGTTTTTGGGTGACATTCTGAGTATATTTTGAGAAGAAAAAAAACAGATGATAGAGCTAAAATACTTAAACAAATGAGCGAAAGACTAGAAACCCTTGAAGAACGATTGCAATGGTAGGGAGAGTTGCTAGCCACTTTTATGGGTGGGAAGCAAGGAGAAGACACAACTCAAGAAAAACCAGCGCATGAAGATCCCGTCCCACCCCTTCCAGTTTTGAGGCATTCCATTCCCCTCAAAAAGTTGTCTTAGCCATGGTAATCAATATTCTAATAATTGTTCCCATGAAATGTGAATCAGACAAACACTGATACTTTTCATGTACTGATCTTCTACAAGGTGATAATGATTTTGATTTTATCTGTCAACACCCACCTATCACCTTGTTGCGAGGGATACAATGTTCAACATCTTAGATGACACGTTGCATAATAGACCACTTCTGAAAGTTCATCTGAGAGTGATGATTAATATATCTCATGAGCCAAATGCAGAGCTACCTATTCCACTTGATGATGATGATATTCATAAGTTCAAAAAGGATATTGGGACATTCATTGCATGGTTGTCACAAATTGTAAGAGTACTTGTGGAAAAAGAGGTATTTATTTCCTTTTTTTCAAGCTAAACCTTTAACAATTAATGAAAAAAAGGGTCTGAACCAATGAATGTTATTATAGGTAGAGAAAAGGAAGGGTGTGACAAACATCGGCTCAAAACCATCTAAATAATTGACCAACCAATCCCAAGGAGCACCAAAAAGAACAATAACACCGCATGTTATCTATCCACATATACTAGAATTGAAGACTCATGTGGATACGAGTCTAATAAGTGGTAGTAGTCATATAGTGGATTTTGAAAAGAATAGATATGGAGAGGAAAGTCAAGATTTCGTTGTTGTTGAAAATGTAAATGAGATCCTTGAAAATTGTTGGCAAGGCGTCACAGTTGTAAATATATATATGAGGTATGTTTTATGAATTGATTTTCTAAAAGCTGATATAATTTGAAAATTATGACTAAATTCATTTTATATTGTTGACAGACATATATATGAAATACAGTTGACGGAATTTTCCCATGAACCAAAATTCAGACTCCTTAGTCCTCATTCCACATCAACACATCTAACGAAATTAGATCTATCAAAAAATAATGAAATAGTGAACGGCTTGCTGAAAACAATTGAAAGAAAGATTGCAGATGATAGAATATTCCTAATAACAACCATGCAGGGGTAAAACACTAAGATTAAATCATTTCAATTATATTTTCACTTGTTTTATTACTTATTCATTTTTATGTTTTTAGGCAACATTGGATTATAATTGAGGTGAACTTGGATACTCCAAAGATTTATTTTCTGGATTCAAAGAAAGGAAATCCATCGAACCGACCACACATGATGGACTTTTTGAAACTGTAAGATAGTACATACTATATTTTAGGTCTGAACATCCAGTAATATAATTTATATTATCTTTTACCAAGGATTCTGTTATGATAGGGTGGTGTTTCATTATCGTCTAAAAAAGGAATGAGGATAGGGGATAAGCATAAGGAGGTGATCAATTACAACGTCTTGAAAAATATCAAGGAATATATAATACAATTTCACTATCCAAACACATCTCAACACAAGTTACTTATTCTCCTAAAGATCAATTTTTTTTCAGTGTTTAAAACAAACAAACGATAATGATTGTGGTTATTATGTTTGTAAATTTATGAAAGAGGTCGTTTTTCATGAACAAACTATCATCCCTAAAGAGGTATTTTCAAAAACAGCTAGTAGTTAATTTATTTTATTTATTAATTATTTATATTTATATTTTGAAGTCCTACTCTGACTTCTAAAAAGCCTTATACTCACAAGATGATATAGAATTGTTCCGAAATGAGTGGGGCGCATACCTGATGGCAGATTGTACACAAATAGCATGAAGATCTGACATGGGGGCGTGTACAATTAGTGGTCATTTTTTAGAGTGTTTAAGGGGATAAAAAGATGAAAAATTGTTGTTTGTAAATGTTTTTAGGACAATTGTAATTGTTATTAAATAAAACATCTTTTCTCAAAGTGTCTCTCTTTTGTTTAAAATGGACACAATTTTAAGTGAAAACAACAAATAACCTACGATAATAAGACCAAACACATTCGGATAGTCTTTATCCTTTATGATAATGATCCATGGTTCTTTGTGACGTGTACAAGTCTACCCCAACTCAATCTGAGGCATGGTGTGGCTGGTATTACTCAAAATGTATCTCTTTTGTTTAAAATGGACACAATTTTATGTGAAAACAAAAACTGACCTACAGAAGCCTAGACAAATGCATTTGGATTGTATTGATACTTTAGTAGAATGATACATGAGTCCTTTGTGATGTGTACGAGTCAACCAGGCCTCAATCTAAGGCACGGTATGGGCGGTATCACTCAAAGTGTCTCTATTTTGTTTAAAATGGACACAATTTTAAGTGAAAACAACAACGGACCTACAGAAATCTGACCAAATGCATTTTGATTGTATTTATCATTTAGTAGAATGATACATGGCTCCTTTTTGAAGTGTAAGAGTCAACCCCGCCTCAATATGGGGCACGGTGTGGCCGGTATCACTCAAAGGGTCTCTCTTTTGTTTAAAATAGACACAGTTTTAAGTGAAAACAACAACTGACGTACAGAAATCTGACCAAAAATATTCGGATGGTGTTGATCCTATAGGAGAATGATCCATGGGACATTTTCAATGTGTATGAGTAAACTCTGCCTCAATCTGAGGCTCGTTGTGGCCGGTATCACTCAAAGTGTCTCTCTTTTGTTTAAAATGGACACAATTTTAAGTGAAAAGAACTACTGACCTACGTAAATCCAAACAAACACATTTGAATTGTCTTGATATTTTATGAGAACTATCCATGATTCCTTTCTGATGTGTACAAGTCAACCCTGCCTCAATCCGTGGGATGGTGTGGTCGGTATCACTCAAACTGTCTCTCTTTTGTTTAAAATGGACACAATTTTAGGTGAAAACAACAACTGACCTATAGAAATCTGACCAAACGCATTCGGATTGTATTTATCCTATAGGATAACGATCCATGGTTCCTTTGTGACATGTACAAGTCAACCCGTATTCAATCTGAGGCATGGTGTGGCCAGTATCACTCAAAATGTCTCTCTTTTGTTTAAAATGGACACGATTTTAAGTGAAAACAACAACTGACATACGAAAATCTTACCAAACGCATTTGGATTGTGTTGATCCTATAGAAGAATGATCCATATCTATTTTTAGATGCTTAATATTCAACACCGTCTAATTTTGAGGCCCGGTGTGGCTGGTATCACTCAAAATGTCTATCTTTTGTTTAAAATGGACACAATTTTAAGCGAAAACAACAACTGACCTACAGAAATCTGACCAAAAGCATTCATATTGTCTTGATCCTTTAGGAGAACGATCCATCGGTCCTTTTTGACATTTAAGTGTTAACCCTTCATCAATCTGAGGCACGGTGTGGCCGGTATCACTCAAAGTGTCTGTTTTTTGTTTAAAATGGACACAAATTTAAGTGAAAACAACAACTGACCAACAAAAATCCAACCAAATGAATTTGCATTGTCTTGATAATATAGTATAACAATCCATGGCTCCTTTGTGATGTGTATGTGTCAACCCTTGCTCACTTTGAGGCACGGTGTGGCCAATATAACTAAAAGTGTCTCTCTTTTGTTTAAAATGGACACAATTTTAAGTGAAAACAACAACTAACCTACGGAAATCTGGATGAACACATTCGGATTTTGTTGATCCTTTAGGAGAAATATTAATTGGTTCTTTTTGATGTGTAAGAGTCAACCCCGTCTCAATCTGAGCCATGGTTTTTCTGGTAACACTCAATGTGCCTCTCTTTTGTTTAAAATGGACATAATTTTAATTGAATACAATAACTGACCTATGGAAATTTGACCAAATGCATCCGGATTGTATTTATACATTAAAATAATGATCCATGGCTCTTTTTTGACATTTACATGTCTACCAAGCCTCAATCTGATGCACGGTGTGGGAGATATCAAGCAAAGGTTCTCTCTTTTGTTTAAAATGGACACGATTTTAAGTGAAAACAACAAATGTCGTACAGAAATCAAACCAAATGAATTCGGATTGTGTTGATCCTATAGAGGAAAAATCCCTGGATTATTTTTGATATGTACGAGTCAACCCTGCATCAATTTGAGGCCTGGTGTGGCCGGTATCACTCAAAGTGTGTGTATTTTGTTTAAAATGGACACAATTTTAAGTAAAAACAACAACTGACCAATGAAAATCTTACCAAACGCATTTGGATGGTCTTGATCCTTTATGAGAATGATCCATGGGTAATTTTTGATGTGTAAAAGTAAACCCCTCCCCAATCCTAGGCATGGTTTGACCAATATTACACAAAGTGTCTCTCTTTTGTTTAAAATTGACACAATTTTAAGTGAAAACAACAACTGACCTATGGATATCCAACAAAAAGAATTAGTATTGTATTGATCCTTTAGGATAACGATACATGGGTCCTTTTTGATGTGTAAAAGTCAACCCGGTCTCAATCTGAGGCACAGTGTGGCCTGTATCACCCAAAATGTCTCTCTTTTGTTTAAAATGGACTCATTTTTAAGTGAAAACAACAACTGGCATTCGAATATACGACCAAACACATTCTTACTATGTTAATACTATAGGAAAATGATACATGTGTCATTTTCTATGTTTAAGAATCAACCCCGCCTCATTCTGAGGCCAGATGTGGCCAGTATCACTCAAAGTGTCTCTCTTTTGTTTAAAATGGACACAAATTTCAGTGAAAGCAACAACTGACCTACGAAAATCTTAAAAAAAGCATACGGATTGTCTTGATACATTATGAGAACAATCCATGGGTCCCTTTTGATGTGTATGAGTCAACCCCGCCTCAATCCGCGTCACGGTGTGCCCGGTATCACCCAAAGTGTCTCTCTTTTGTTCAAAATGGACACAATTTTAAGTGAAAACAACAACTGACCTATGGAAATCTAACCAAACACATTTGGATGGTATAGATCTTTTAAGAGAAAAATAAATGGGTCCTTTTTAATGTGTAAAAGGTACCCTGGCCTCAATCTGAGGCATGGTGTGGCTGATATCACTCAAAGGGTCTCTCTTTTGTTTAAAATGGACACAATTATAAGTGAAAACAGCAACAAACATATGGAAATCTGACCAGAAGCATAAATATTATGTTGATCCTATAGGATAATGATCCATGGGTTCTTTGAAATGTGTACGAAACTACCCCGCCTCAATATGAATCCTGTTGTGGCCGGTGTCACTCAAAGTGTCTATCTTTTGTTTAAAATGGACACCATTTTATGTGAAAACAACAACTGACCTATGAAATTTTGACCAAGCACATTAGTATTGTCTTGATCCTTTATTAGAATAATAAATGGGTCCTTTTGGACATGTATGTGTCAACCCCGCCTCAATAAAAGGCACAATGTGGCCGGTATCACTCAAAGTGTCTCTCTTTTGTTTAAAATGGACACAATTTTAAGTGAAAAAAAACAACAGACCTACAAACATCCAACCAAACGCATTCTGATTGCCTTGATCCTATAGGAGAACTATCCATGGATCTTTTTGTGACATGTAAGAGTCAACCCCTCCTCAATACGAGGCATGGTGTGGCCACTATCACTCAAAGTGTCTCTCTTTTGTTTAAAATGGACACAATTTTAAGTGAAAACAACAACTAAACTATAGAAATATGAACAAACACATTCGGATTGTATTGATATTTTAGGAGAATGATCCATGTGTCCTTTGCGACGTGTAAGAGTCAACCTCGTCTCAATCTGAATCCCGTTGTGGCCGGTATCATTCAAAGTGTCTCTATTTTGTTTAAAATGGACACGATTTTAAGTGAAAACAACAACCGACCTACGAAAATATGACCAAATGCATTCGGATTGTCTTGATCCTTTAGGAGAATGATCCATGGATTCTTTGGGGGGTGGCTATCCATGGGGGTGGGGGTGTCCAGCCCCACCAACCCCCTAGACCCCCCCCCCCGGACACTAACCCACCCCCCTGGACACCCCCACCCGACTCGACACCCCCACCCCCTGGAATTCCCCCTCAACCCCCTAGACACCCCCACCCCCTGGACATGTACATGGATAGCCCCACCACCTCGGACATCCCCCCAAACCCCCCCCCCCCCCAGAAACCCCCCTAGACAACCACCTCCCCCCTAGATGGAACCCCCACCCCTCCTAGACACCACCCCACCACCTGGGTACTCCCTCCCCGTTGGACACCCCCCACCCATGGACGGCCACCCCCACCCTCCCAGACACCATCCCATCCCTCTTGGACAGCCCCCCACCCCTTGGACAGTCCCCCCCCCCCCCGAGACACCCACACCCCCTTGAACCCCCCCCCCTGACACCCTAGACACCAGCCCACCCCCTAGACACCCCATATACCCCCCCCCCCCACCCACCTAGACTCTCCCCTCCTTGGACGAAAACCCACCCCCCTTGGACAGCCCCCCAACCTCCTGGACCCCCCCCCAAACACCCCCACCCCTGGAAACCCATATCCCCCCAACCACCCCCATACCACCCTCTTGGACACCACCCCACCCCCCTTGGACAAACCCCCCCCCCCCCCACCCTTTGGACTACCCCCACCCCTTGGACACCCCCACCCCCAAAAAATCCCCCTCGAAACCCTGGATAATAGCCCCACCCCCATGGACAGCCCCCCCCCAACAAGACACCCCCTTATAGACACCACCCCACCCCCTCGGAACCCCCCACCCTCCTGGACACCCCCACCCTCCTTGGACAGCCCCCCAACCTCCTGGACTGCCCCCACACCCCCTGGACACCCCTTTCCCCTTGGACACCCCCATCCCCTCGGACACCCCCTACCCCCCTTTGGACAACCACCCCAAACCCCTGAACAGCCCCCAACCCCCAAAATTCTGAATTGAATTCTTTATGTATTTAATTGACTTATGAATTATGTTTTAATAGTGTATGGGTATACTTGGTGTAATTAGATTATGATTTATGTGTTAATTTTGAATGGGTATACTTATTAAGATGCTGAATTTTTTGCAGGTGTTTCTTGGGTGTGTTGTTGCAGAAATTTTTATTGCCCCAAACAGGGCATTTATCAGCGCTTTTTTAGCACTGATAAAGGAGTCCTTTATCAATGCCTTTTTAGCACTGATAAAGTCTCCCATTATCGGTGTATTTTTAGCACTGATAAAGAACCCCTTTATCAGCTCTTATTGAGGGCTGATAAAGGGGACCCCCTGCCCCCTTTCATTAGAATTGAGCTTTACAGTGCTTTTTTAGCACTGATAAAGCCCGTTTTGAGTGCTGATAAAGCCCGTTTTTTAGTAGTATAACTATTATTTTCATACATTATATACACTATTAAAATAATCACTTTAATACTCATAAAAAATGAATCTCATCGATTAATGAAGATGCTAATCCATACATACACATGGAAACATTTTCATTTTTTTAATAAGTAGGAAAGTAAAAATGATTTCAATATTTTCATTTTTCTGAATTTTAAATATATTATGAATTTCATTTTTTTCATTACTTCTATCCTTATGTCTATCCTTTTATGTTGTAAATGAAAAATAATTTATATCTCTTCCTGGAGGTGGTATTATACACAAAGGCATTAACAACATTACTGGTTTCCAACAAGTAGAAAAGGTGAACAATTAAGTAATATAATATCCTTAAACTATCACATTTATTTCATAAAAATTGTATTAATTTATTTGACCCTTCATTTTAATATTTCATATAATCTGGTGATGAGAAACCAAAACACATTGCTTTGTGGAGGTGGGGGTGCCCACGTATGCTTGAGATATGTTTTCATTACCCCTTAAATAGAAAAAAGAAGATTGAAAAGAGTTTTACCATAATCATGATATAATTATAGTATATGTAATATATTTATGTTACTATTTATGAATTGTTAAATTATATTTTACAGATTTATAAGAAGAAGAAAAACATGAAACATTATGTCATGTGTTACACCTCTTTTTAGGGAAACCTCATTTTGGTTACACATAAAGCTTTATTGGATTATACATCAAAAGGGTCATGTACATATTGAACATGGGTAGATATATTTGAGAGATATAAAGAAATATTTTATGAGATATATTTCTCAAAATGTGTGAGGAAGAGAAGATATTATGTGCCATTTTATAGGAAAAGGTAGTGAAACACATGTAATATTTCAAAAAGTTTAATGTTATCATTGTCTTAATCAGGGAAACATGTCTCAGAAACTATACTATTACAAACAAAAGATGTTAAGGGATTAAATAAATTCATCCAATAAAGTTTATGAATAATTTTTGTAACCGTATCACAAATTATTTAACTTCCTTAACTTTATGTACAATTTATTGACAAGAAACATTTTTTTTTCATGTTTACTATTCATAATGATCAAAAAATGAAAATAAACAAGTTAAAAAAAATTAAATCATGATAAATAATTAGGAATAAATTTTTAAATATTCATTTTTTATATTCGGTTGGAATTTATCTTAAATACGTGCGAAAAACACAACGAACCCTAGGTTTTTTTGGAAAATAGTATTTTTATGCCTAAATGATATCTTATACAAAAATAAAATATAATGATAATTCATAGGTAATTATTAATATTTTTATAAAAAAAATTATATAATTTTTCATTAAATGGGAACTCAAAAAATAATGGTATTTATATATTACTTGATTCAAATAAAAAATGGTAGTTTTTCAAAAATCCATATTTTTACTATTCACTAAAAATAAATATTTTCATAAAAATAAAAAAAATCCTTTATAAATGTTATGTTATGAATTAAAAAATTAATTTAATTTATATAATAAAATATCTATAATGTAGAAATTTTTTAATTATATCTATATAATTCACTAGAAAGCAATTTACTGAAATAAAACTATTCATTTTTCAGCTTAAAATATTTAAAATTTATTTATATAATTATATTGAATATAGATCCATAAAATGGATACTTATAAATCATAATATTGATTTATTTCTATAATTATCTAGGTTTATGCATTAATCTCCTTTAAAAACCCTTCATCATAATTTTATTAATTAATTAATTAGTGGAGCATATTTTTCTTCCAAAGGGGTTTTCCTATTATGATGTTGTTTAATTAAAAATGGGGTTCTTCCATGAAAACATTACCTAGTGAATCAACTTATATTTCAGTTCCTTCCCTCTATGATCTAAAATATGAAACAAATTTTCTTTATACGAATGATTCTATTCCGACTGGACCACCTCATGAATCAAAATTTGATATGGATCAGGTACATACCTCCTTAGAAAAGAAACAAAAAAGACCCTTTTTCAGATATAAACTCAGAGGTAAGGCCACTTGGTAAGAAATTGGTCCCAAATTTATTGGATTTTCATAGGGACCAATGAACTACAGACATAACCTTCTATTTTTTCACAAACACATAACACTCTTCCAAGGAAAAACATTAAAAAAACATGATCTCCAAACTCAAATGAGTAATCTTTCTTCCTTTTATCTATATAACTCATCTACTTACTTTGATCAATCCTTATGTTACCTTGAATCACTTTTACTTGATCTACCATTGTTTTTACTAGTAATGGACCAAAAAGATTCTTTGGACCAAATTCATCCCAACATTATAGATTTAAAAATTTATTTCCATATAATCACATAAAAGGATCCATCTATACCATTGAATAAAGATGTTATTTAAATAAAATTTATTAGTGTAACATAATAATTCCAAATTCCATGGTAATTGAAAGAGAATGCATTAAGTAGATCAGATGATGTTGGAATTGAGCATTATGACAGTCTATCAAATTGAGAGTGAAATGTTGTTCTAAAATTTAATTCAGTAAAAAACAAATTATCGAGTCCATTCTAAATATTTTAGGTAAATATAGAGTCTTGAGTAGATACAATTATGATAGGGAACCATTTTATCAGATTATCTCTTTAGGTTAATTTATAGAAAGTTGATATAAATATATAATCTCTCTAATACGAATAGCATTCACTGATTTTTTCAAATGATCAACAATAACCAAAATAACATTAGTAAATTGAGATGGATTTGGTAATCACATAACAAAATCTATGGATATATTCTCTCATTTCTATACAAGAACCAGAAAATGCTGATGCATTCCCTTCGATATTTTTCATATATCTTTAATCTAATGAAATGTCACTTATTTCATGTGAAAATCATAAATACATTGATTCATACCACCCCACCATTAATATTCCAAAAGGTATCTATACATATTGGCACTACTAGGATGAAAAAATGAAGATATATCAGTCTCACTTAAAAATCACTTATTCAAATTCGAATCACTTGGATAACATAAATTCTTTCCAAATAGGATAAATCATGCTTTTTCAATATTAAAAATAATAAATTTACCCATCTTAATCCATAATAATATTTCTTTCAAACCAATATCTTTCTTATGAACCTCCTTAATTATTTTTGATAGAGATGAATACAATGATACTTGATCAAAAATAATATAAGTTTCTATATAAAAATGTTTCTGGGAAAAAATAAATCAATTCATTAACAAGAAGAATCATTTTCCAAACATAGAATTATTAATGAAAAGTTTCCTTTTCATTATAATGAATCAGCTACATGGGTTGAATTAACTGGATAATAGTGAATCATTAAATACTTATCCATTATAAGTTACAAATTTCTTATTCTGCCTCATGTTCTACTATTTTTGAGAAAATATATTATATTTAATTTTATAGTATGTATATATTTACCATTTTTAACCCATAGAAAAGGCATCGAATTTTTTTTAAGTAAAAACACACTATTGTATTCTCAACATGATGAATAGGGTAAATATGATCATGTATTTTCAATTAACTTCAATCATATGCAATTACCTGATCGTCCTTCAATAGGACAGAAACACATTATTCCAATGAAACATCATTATAAAGAAGAAATTTAGTATTTCATGTTGGAAAGGATGATAGTGGATTATTCTCCAATCCTATTTTCAATTTTTGAAATATTTCTTCATGTTACTTTATCCAGATAAATTTAGTTCTTTTCTATGTTTGCATTGATTTTTTATGGAAACCAGTCCACATTTTCCCCATAATAAAATAAAATATCAAATATAATTGGCAATTTTATACCTTGGTAAATCTTCCATCGCATTATTTTTAAATAGATCTATAGTTACGACATTTGTATAAAAAACATTTCAATGAATGAAACTTAATTTTACCAAAATTAAAATTTATTAAAAATACAATAATTTTTTAGAAATTTAGTAAAATAATCCTCAGGTATTTCTCATTTCTCTCATAAATTTTATAATATAATAAAATTTATTTATCTAAAACCATCAAAAAAAATTCCAAATACTCATGAAAACTCTATTCATAAGATCCATAAATATAATGTCTGTATTCGTCAATCCTAAAAGAATAACAAAAAACTGATAATTCATGTACCTAGTATAGAATTACGTCCATGGAATGTATTACAACTTTACCATTAAATGGTGATACCAATACATGAGATCATTATTTAAAAACTACTAATCACCCAGGATCTGATCAAATAAATCATCGATATGTGGTAATAAATTATTTTCCAAAATAGTGATGTTATTGGGTGATTTATAATCAATGAAAAGTCATGTGGGAAAAGATTTATTTAAAAAAAATAAAGTGGAACGATATGTAATGTTCTAGGGAAGATTAATCCTTTAAAATGAAATTTATTTAACATGTTTTTTAGTTATAAAATCTGAATTAAATCCTTTTAGCTGGGTGGTTTTAAAATTGATTTATCATGATGCAATAATTCAACTATAAATTCATTCTCAGTGTCATGAATAAAACCACAAAAAATAAATAAATGTGTCGATGTGTTTCATTTAACCTTAGAATATCCCCAATTTGAATAATTCTTTTATATCAAATTTTTTCAATATAACGTTCACTTCAATATATTTTTAGTTTCGTAGCTTCTGAATATGTTATCTATTGTATAAATTCAATATTATTTATGAATTGACACCCAGATTGAAAATTTAATATAACCCTTTATCACTACAATAATCATTTCATAATGATCTAAAAGTCCATCCATACCTTAAATAGAATCAGACTATACAATAGGTAATAGAATAAGGTTTTTAGTGAAAACAATTCTCCACATTGTTATATAAATATTTCTATGATTTCATTTTTCCTTAATACTACCCCTATGAGTTTTTATTAAATTTTATGAATTCCATTATTGATATGGTATTTTCATTTTACATTGAATGTTCGTACAAATAAAAAAAATGTGTGGGTAATAAAACAATTAAGACATTGAAATAACTTTAATAAACAAGTAATGTACCTAGAAAACATCATTTGATAAACTACCATCTTCTATAGTAGTAGAAAAAGTATTTTTCAATTTTTTATACTATTTATCTTGATTATTACAATGTTGAGTAACTCTCTTTGGCATGCATTATCATTATAACCCAACTCATTGCAAATAAAGCATTTCACCTCCCATTGGCTAGTTGTTTCCCAATTATTAGTCTAATCAGAACTCTTTTCAATATAGGAAAAAGGACCTTTTGCGACGGACTTTTTGCGACAGGAATAAATCCCCTCGCAAAAAGTTCATCCAAGAGGTTATTTGCGATGGGGGTAATGAGCCGTCACAAATAACCGATTATTTGCGACGGGGGTAACGACCCGTCACAAATAACTGATTATTTGCGATGGGATTTCGTGTCCCTTCGCTAAAGGTTTGGCGCAGGTAGCACGCCAAACCGGGTGAAGGTTATTTGCGATGGTGGGATCCCATCGTCGCAAATACCCGGTGGTGGTTAATAGCTTTTTGCGACGGGATGTCATCCCGTCGCAAAACCTGTGTCAGCAGGGACTATTTGCAACGGGACCCGTCACAAATAACTTTTTAACCGCCTATAGTAATTAATGTGGGTGTAGGTTTTTGCGATGGGTCTCATCGCAAAAGATACTATTTGCGATGGGATACCCATCGCAAATAGTCCCATCACAAATAATCTAACCTATATATACCCCCATCTGTTTTCCTCTCATTCCTCTCAATTATTATATCTTGTTTCTCTCTGAACTCTGATTTCAGAGAGAAATTTTTTCTATGTTAATTTTTTGTTCATGAAGTAGTTGTGAAGCTGTCTACATCAATAGAAAATCATGTTTAAAGGTATTTATGCTTAATTTAATTTATTATTTATTCCAATTTTTTATGTTAATTTTTTTTATTGTTGATTAGTTGTAATTAAATTAAATTTAAATTGTTTTGTCATGAATATTTATTTGTACTAATAAATTGAAATTTTTAGTACTAATTTTTAATAATTAGTAGTAATTGATAATAATAAACGATAATTAGTAATTTATATAATTAATTTGTAGTAATTAATAATAATTGGTAATAAATAATAATACATACTAATAATTAGTAATAAATCTAAATAATTATTAATAAATAGTAATAAATTGTAATAATGAGTAATAAATAGTAATAATGAGTAATAGATAGTAATAAATAGTAATGAATTGTAATAAATTGTAATTACTTGTAATAATTTGTAATAAATTGTAATAATTAGTAATAAATTGTAATTTTTAGTAATAAATTGTAGTAATTAGTAATAAATTGTAAAAATTAGTAATAAATTGTAATAATTAGTAATAAGTTGTAATAATTAGTAATAAATTGTAATAATTAGTAATAAATTCTAATAATGAATAGTAAATAGTAATAATGAGTTGTAAATAGTAATAAATTGTTTTAATGAGTAATAAATTGTAATAATTAGTAATAATTTATAATAATTAGTAATAAATTGTATTAATCAGTAATAAATTGTAATAATTAGTAATAAACAGTAATAATTAGTAATAAATTGAAATAATTATTAATAAATTGTTATAATTAGTAATAAATTATAATAATTAGTAACAAATTGTAATAATTGGTAATAAATTGTAATAATGTGTAGTAAATAGTTATAATGAGTAGTAAATATTAATAAATTGTGTAAATTTGTTATAAATTGTAATAATTAGTAATAAATTGTAATAATTAGTAATAAATTTTAATAATTACTAATAAATTCTAATAAATTGTAATAAATTGTAATATTTAGAAATAAATTGTAATAATTAGTAATAAATTGTCATAATTACTAATAATTAGTAATAAATTGTAATAATTAGTAATAAATTGTAATAATTAGTAATAAATGGTAATAATTAGTAATAAACTGTAATAATTAGCAAGAAACTGTAATAATTACAAATAAATTGTAGTAATTAGTAATAATTATTAATATTATTTAATAAATACTAAAAATTAGTAATAATTTGTAATAATTAGTAATAAATACAGATGATTAGTAATAATTTTTAATAATTAGTAATAATTAGTAATAATTAGTAACAATTAGTAATATTTAGTAATAATTAGTAATAATTAGTAATATTTAGTAATAATTAGTAATAATTAGTAATAAATAGTAATAAATTGTAATAATTATTAATAAATTGTAATAATTAGTAATAAATTGTAATAATTAGGAATAATTAGGAACAATTAGGAATAATTAGGAATAATTATGAATAATTAGCAATAATTAGCAATAATTAGCAATAAATTGGAATAATTCGAAATAAATAGGAATAATTAGCAATAAATGGGAATAATTAGTAATAATTAGCAATAATTAGGAATAAATAGTAATAATTAGAAATAATTAGCAATAATTATGAATAAATAGCAATAATAATTAATAAATAGAAATAATTAGTCATAAATAGCATTAAATAGTAATGAAGAGGAATAATTAGTAATAATTAGGAATAAATACTAATAATTAGTCATAGATACTAATAATTAGTAATAATTACAAATAATTAGCAATAATTTGCAATAATTAGGAATAATTTTCAATAATTAGTAATAAATAACAATAAATAGAAATAATTAGTAATAAATAGAAATAATTATTAATAAATAGAAATAATTAGTAATAAAGAGCAATAATTAGTAAAAATCAGGAATAATTAGTAACAATTAGTAATAATTAGAAATATTTAAGAATAATTAGTAATAAATAGGAATAATTCATAATAATTAGTAATAATTGATAGTAATTAGTAATAAATTGTAATAATTAAAAATAATTACTAATAATTACTAATAATTACGAATAAATACTAATAATTAGCAATAATTAGGAATAATTAGGAATAAGTTTCAATAATTAGAAATAAATAGCAATAAATAGCAATAATTAGCAATAAATATCAATAGTTAGCAATAATTATAAATAATTAGTAATAAATAGGAATAGTCAGTAATAGGTATGAATAATTAGAAATAAATTTGAATAATTAGAAATAAAGAAGAATAATTAGTAATAAATAATAATAATTAGTAATAAATAGTATAATTAGTAATAAATAGTAATAGTTAGTAATAAATAGTAATAGTTAGAAATAAATAGGAATAGTTAGTAATAAATATGAATATTTAGTAATAAATAAGAATAATTAGTAATAAATAGGAATATTAGTAGTAAATAGGAATAAATATGATTAAATAGTAATAAATAGTAATAATTAGTTACGAACAGTTTGGAACAATTAGAAATAAATTTTAATAAATTTTAATAAATTTTACAAACATAGAACAATTTCAAGTGGATTGACGACAATCCTTTTGCTTGATGACTTTTGTTCATTCAACTTTAACCGAATCAAAACATTATGAAAAGTGTGCTGCTACATGGGCATATTCAATCCCGTATGCATGACATTGGATAAGAATTCGTAGGATCATATTTTTTATAATGTTTTCAGGGAGAGATAGTTGGAAGAAGATGATTCATCGAGGAAAAGGGGGATCTTTGGTCTGAAAGCTCATTTACTTGCATCTTTCTCACACTGAAATCAGAATGAAGAATCTTGTCGGAGATATGCATATTTATTCTCGTGCATACAAGAATGAATATGAGTACCTCTGACCAGATTCTTCATTCTGATTTCAGTGTGAGAATGATGCAAGTAAATGAGCCGTCGGACAAAAGAGGTGTCGTTAATCCACTAGAAATTGTGTCACCCTTAATTAATGGTAATTATTAAGAAGTGGAAGTAATTAGTTTTATTTTTTTAAGATAGTGTTTTTATAAATTACAATTATTAAAAAATAGTGATGATTTTATATTTTGTAGAAAAATATGGAACAAGAAAGTCGACATCAGTCATTATTAGATGATCGTACTTTGATAAATCAGCGCAGAATTCCAAATGGTTCTGGTTTAAATCTTGTATATATTGAGCGTGTTGAATATTTATTATCATTTGTATCATCAAGACCATAATATGTTTCATAAGGCATAATTAAGTTTCCATGTAAAAAATGTGCTCTGAGAACGTTTGATACATTTGACAAGGTTGGGGACTTTTCATGCGGTTTGGTTTTCAACAAGACTATGTTTTTTGGTATCAACTTGGTGAACGAAGTTCCATAGAAGATACTAATAACTTGATTCCATATCCATGACTGTTCCAAATTTTAGTACATAATGTTGCTGGTCCACCTCTTCAACAAACTATAACTCACGATGATATTGATTTTACTCCAAAGTTGGCACCATCCAAATTTTCTGAGTTGTTGAGGTCTTTTGAGGATACATTATATCCGGGTTGCAAGATAATCAAATTAGAAGCGGTTGCAAAATTTATGGCTATTAAATCAGATAATGCAATGTTAAACAACTATTTTGATTAGATATATTCTATGGTTAAAACACTGTTATCTGAAGGAAATGTTTTTCTTGCAAATTACTATGAGAGTAAGAGGTTGGTTTGTAATCTAGGCCTTAGTTGTCGGAATATTCATGCATGTGCAAATGATTTCATCTTATATTCGGGTGAAAATGAGTCATTGGATAGTTGTCCCACATGTGGACAATCGAGGTATAAAGAAGCTCAACTAGGGAAGTTTGGATCGATTCCTATAAAATAGTTGAGATATTTCCCCCTTAAACCTAGGCTGTAACATTTATTTATTTCTCATAACATAGTGTTAATTATTTCATGGCAAAAAACCAATATTTCAACTGGTAAAATCTTGAATCATCCATTTAATGGTGATTTATGGAATCATTTTGATCGTCTGCATCCATATTTTACTTTAGAAGCTCGAAACATGCGGTTGGGTCTTTCTAATGACAGTTTCTGTCTATTTGGTTCTTATGGTAGTTAGTATTCATGTTTTCATGTCTTCATAACTCCATAAAATCAACCTCCATGGATGTTGATGAAGGATCCCTCTATATTTTTGACTTTATTAATCCCAGGACATCCGAAAAATAATATTGATGTTTATTTGAAACCATTGATTAATGAGGTAAAAGTATTATGGATTAATGGTGTTAGTACATGTGATGCTGCTATGAAAAAAAATTCACATTAAAAGTTGCATTGATGTGGACGATTAGTGACTTTCCGGTATATGGCATGTTATCTTGCTGGAGTACACATGGTCCAAAATCATGCACTTATTGTATGAAAGTCAAAAAGGATTTTTTGCTCGTCAATGGAAAAAAAACCTTTTTGTTTTTACTATCATCGCAGATTTCTTCTAACAAATCATCCTTTTCGAATGAAAAAATCTCATTTCAGAAAAGGCACAATTGGATGGGATGAAACTCCAAAAATGATCTCAGGTAAAGAGTTAAAATCAGTTGTATTTTCGTTACCTCCCATCACATTTGGACCAAAAATAAACCAACAAAAAATTCATGGCTTTGAGAAAGAACATAATTGGATTAAAGGAATCATTTTTTGAGATCTCCCATATTGGTCTAATTTGTTGGCCTGCCACATGTTGGATGTCATTCATATTGAGAAGAAATGTTTTGAAAATTTATTTCATATAGTTTTGGATACACAAGGTAAGACCAATGATACTATAAAAGAACGATTATATCTTTCCCAAATTTGCAGGTGACCAGAACTTGAACTATTTAAAAATGTCAGATCATAGAGGTTAATGAAGCCAAAAGCATCTTATACACTATCCAAAGAGAGTCGCTTATTATTTTCTCAGTGGATTGTAGATTTGAGACTTTCAGATGGCTATGCTTCTAATTTGGGTAGATGTGTTAATAATGGTCATATTACAAGATTAAAAAGTCATGATTGACATATTATAATGGAAAGACTTTTTCCGATTGGATTCAGAGGTTTGTTGAATTCACTGATTTGAGATTCGATAACAGACATATCATATTCTTTTCAAGACATTTGTACAGCGATAACAGACTATGATACGCTAAGAAAACTGGAAGAAGATGTTGCTGTAATTATATGTAAACTGGAAAAAATCATTCCACCTTCTTTCTTTAACTTAATTGAAAATTTGGTATTACATTTTCCACATGAAGCTAAATGTGGAGGTCCAGTACAATTTTGATGGATGTACCCATTCGAGAGATGTATGTAGAAATTGAAGAAAGACGTACATAACAAAGCATCAGTTGAAGGCTCAATTGTTGAACATTATTTGCAAGAGGAAATTGCTTTTTTCTGCTCTCACTATTTTGAATACGAATATCCATCAAAACAAAACCACATGGGACAGAATGAGGTAAATTTTAATGATGAAATGGATAGTAAAATATCAGTTTTTAATCATCTAAATCTTCACTTTATTGGAGTTCAAGAATGATGGCTTTCAGACGATGAACATCACAGATCTCATACATATGTTCTGCTTAACTGTGAATAAATGACAGCATTTGTACTGTGAGTGCTTCTATCACTTATTCTATAATTTCTGTTATAGTATGTAAACTTATTTTATTTTTAGGTTATATGATAATCATATCAAGAAAAAATTTCAACAAATTACGGCATCTTCTGTTGAAGAACGCAGACAAAAAAAATTCTCAATGGTTTCAAAAACATGTATCATAAAATATTGATGGTTTAATATCAATTCAGTTTACTATTTGTTATATTTATAATTGTTTTAAAAAAAATTAGGTGTCTCATCATGATGATAAAATTGATAAGCTACTGTGTATATTGAGTAACCCTCCATCCAAAAAGGTTAAATATTATAATGCATATGTGGTGAATGGTTTTCGATTTCATAGATGTGCATATGGGGAATCAAAAATAATAATGAACAGTGGAGTTTGTTTGAGAGGATCGCATCATAGAGAAACTGAATTTGACTTTTACGCCATTCTGGATGAAATTATTGAGCTATGTTATCTTGGAAAAAATTACTTAATGATGTTTAAATGTTTGTGGTTGGATACTGAGAGAGGCTTGTGTGTTTATCCGGCTCATGGAATCATCGATATTAAATAAAAAATTCTTCTTGTAGTAAATGAACTATTTTTACTAGCATAATAGGCACATCAAATTTATTACGCACAGTATTGTTCTACATCATGAGACCTGAGTGATTGGTGGAGCATAATAAAAATTAAATCTCAGAAAAATCAATTTAATCAAACTGAATGTGGTTCTGCTGAAGTGGAAGAAATTGAAATTTTTCAAGAGACTACTCAAAATCCATCTTTTTCACAAAGAAACGTGAATATCGATGATTACACCCCTCAATTAAGGGTCTATGGTGACAAATATGTAAATGATGTTACAAATGAATTTGAACCGACAAGAGATGGTGAAAGTTAAACTCATATGGATATTGATGATGCCGAGGAGGAATATGAAGACATTGACATCGTCAGGTATGAAGATGATGATGACGGTGAACATTGACATAGTTAAATGCTGGTTATGATCATAACTAATATATATCTATATATAATAGTTATTTTCAACTATCTGCTAACAACAATAATTTTTTGTTTCTAATGGACTCTGATATATTTCATGAGTTAGAGGGGGATGAGCTACCATTGGATGAGGGGGATGTGGGATAATATAACCCTCAGCCTATTGTTGTTTCAGTAGGTACGTAGAGGGGGTGCGGTCTTGCGCAACTGGTGATTCCTGAACCTATCCTCAAGTGATGTCCATTTCATGGCTCCGATCCATGCACACAGAGGTATGATAACCTGTATATTTTAGTTTTCTTTTTATTTAATTTATTTATATATATACTAATTGTTTGATTATTTATTCTTTTTTCACAGTTTTGCGCATGTAGCTATTGTATAGGGGTGCTCTATCTTTCCCAATTATTTTTCTCAGGCATGGATCACATGAGAACATATTTCCATTAATGTGCAGCTTGGCATGTATAATCATTGGCTGGTACGTAAATAAATAATATTTTTTTTGAAATTTATCTTATTAATTACTTGATATTATAAATTATTTGTATGGTTTATGGTATCTCATCGATGATAGCATGTGTGACACCATCCATTCAGCATGGTATGTGGCTATGCGTGAGTGTTTGCGTCAGTTTATTCACAATTTGAGAAAGACGACCATTAAGAAAGCAGGAGAGACAGTATTTGATGAGTCGTGTAGAGCCCACCGACCAGAGTACATTTAATCTCAGGTTTTGGATGGATTATGTGCACACTGGTTGGGTGGTGGATTTCAGAGGAGGTCATCATAGGGTCGGCAGAACTGGGGGAGATAGGAAGTGACACATCGAGATGGTAGTCGTACATTTAGTACACATAGAGAGAATCTAGTAAGTATTTTTTTTAAATATTTTATATAACATCAAATATAAAAATTTTATTTTATATTCATATAGGCAGTCGAGTATCCCAATATTGCAGAGTATGATTTTTATCAGAAGACGTATAGTGATCCATCCACCGGAGAGATTAGAGGTGATCGCCAGCTTTAGATTGTGCTTTGTCTTATTTTTTTCAGTTTGACAAATAACTGCATATAATATTTTAAAATTTTTAATTTCATATTATAATTGAAGGATTCATATGAGGCAACGACCTCTCAGACATGGGATGAGGGTCATGATGAGGCGATTGATCAGACCAGTGCCCACCATTTCGACGAGGCGGCATGGATTTAGGCGACTCAATATAGTTTTGAGAAGGGCCGAGTAGTTGGTATCAGCTCTCATTTGACTCTTGGTACTTATTATGATACTACTGCGATGTCGGCATCCATCTCGAGAGGAGCTCATGGAGAGGCATCATGTTCTACCTCACAGTATCAGGAGAAGTTACAAGCTCAGAATGACCTTATAGGGATTTTGCAGAAGCAGCAATAAGAGATGAATCAGCAGCAGCAGCTGCAGCACGTGGAGAAGATACGTCGATGGCAGCAGCAGAATCATGAGCAGATGGAGTACATGTATCGTCTGACTCGTAGTTTGGGGATGGAGTTTCCTCCACCATCTCCTTAGGCTCCTCCACCTCTTAAAGAAGATTACCCCCTAGTTATTTTTTTATGCTAAAAACATTTGAATTAAACATTTGTTATAATATGAACTGTTTATATTTTCTGTCTTTTATATTGGTGAGAATATTACATAATTTAATTTGTAATATTTTATGATTTTTTTATGGATATGAAGAATTTTAATAATTTTTATTTTTATATTATTTTAATAATAATTTTATTATTGTTTCATTAATCATAATTTTATTAAATATATTTTTTCAGTATTATATTTTTTAATGTTTTTTTATGTTACTAATAATAATAATAATAATATTTATTGATTTATTTTATATTTTTTTGTGAATATTGAGAATTTTAATATATATATATATTTAATTATTTTAATAATATAAAAATTAATTTTTAATAATCATAATTTTATTATATTTATTTTTTAACATTTTATTTATTATTTGCAATGGGATCTGTTGTGATGGGTTTCATTCGCAAATAGCGTAAATAAATTTTTTTAAAAGTATTTTCGACGGGATTAGGGGCCCGTCGCCAAAAGTATTCATGATGGCCTCATCACAAATAGTCTAAATAAATATTTTCCAAAAAGTATTTTCAACGGGATTACTGGCTCATCCCAAAAATTATGTGTGATGGGCCCATCACAAAAAAAAAATTATATATATAAAGTATATAATCAGAGACTTATTTGTGATGGTGAAGTTTCCCGTCACAAAACAAATATTATTTTAGACGGGCCCATCGCAAATAATATTTTTTGTGATGGTGTTTTCTGCAACGGAATATTTTTGACGGGACCCCATCGCTAAAGATTATTTGCGACGGGATCCCGTCACAAATAACCCGTCGCAAATACTTATAATTCTAGAAGTGTTTCCATAATGTCATGAGAAAAATAACTGAACTTACCTTATAATAAATACATTTCTATTCCAACCGAACATTCTTCAAAATTAATATTACAACTTTTTTATCATTTATGGGGAATGATAACTTCAAATTTCTTGGTTAGAATATCCTTCATTTTTTTCTACATTGATTGCTTCTTACTCATTTTTTCATTAAAAACATAAATGTCATTAAATTCCATCTCAAAATTCTTATCATATCAAAAAAAATCCACAAAAAAATTAAATTCACCAGATTTCAAATTTCATAATAATTATATTTTAACCTATATAAAATCTATCAATTTTACTTTGATAGTCCAAATAAATTGGTGCATACCTTGAGAATCTGGTAAAAATCACCTCATATGTGGCTATTAAGTCTTCTTGATTTTCTAGTACTCTGTAAATTGTTTTTCCACTCTATTTTAAATGTATTTTGAAAAATTATTCTCATCAAAATTTCTATAATTATATTCCTCTCCATGAAATCAAGCTAATCATTTTTTATATTATTTTGAATAAGATTCCATCATTGATTGAAATAATATTTATAATTATAAATGGATATATTTAACAATTGATGTTATGTACCTCAAAATAGACTAATAGATTCTCTAGAGCATTTATTACTCCTTTATCTTTCACTACATCTTCAAGATGAACTTAATTCCAGAAGTTTAATTCTTATGAATTATTCCAATATAAAAATGTCCCTCTATGGGTAATTTAGATTCTCTCTTTCATGGGTACAATGATTCATTTCCCCTATCAAAAATGTTGAAACTACTACAAAAAAATTCTAAATATTCATTAATTCTAATTCATAAGTTTATTATCCTTTTCTTTCCTTCGTACACCAGCTACCATAGTTCATATGTGTAAAAACATTCATAACAAACACAAAATAGATGATATAACATGGAAATCCAAAAATATATATATATAATGATAATATAATTATAAATTATAGTTCCTTTAATTTTTATTTTAAAATTCTTATAACATATAAATATTTCTAAATTGTTCCATTAATATGAACTATGATGAACTATAACATAAGAAACCCATAATTACATAATTTATAAAAAGGATTGAACTTTCTTACAGTTATAAATACATAATGATTTATAGTTTTAGTGAATTATGTTAAAAATTACCTAATGATGTGTAATATAACATGTAGTGTAGATTTTGTCAAAAAAAAAAGATCTTTAACATTACCCCCTAATTCATTCAAGACACCTTTGATTTGTTTAAGATGTGTAACCATAGGGTATATCATGGCCATGATTTCATTTTTAATCATCATTAGATCCTAAAAAACATTTTAACACATGGAATGATGAATGAAAGTCTCAATTATGGATATAAAAGTAATGAAATATTATTAGTCATGTGAAATACATGATAAAACATGTGAACAGTTACTTTTTTAACAATAATATATTGATAACTTAAATTAAACATTTTTATAAATAAAAATAAATATTTGATAAAATGAAACAATTTAAACATAGTATCAATACTATAAAAACCATAATGTAATCTTCAGTAACATGGAAACTCATTAAAAAATTCCTATAAAAAATAGAATGATTACCGTTACTTGTTTTTTTTACCTCAGGAAATAAAAAATTTCCTAGGAAAAATTATTTTGAAAGAATAATATAGGTAACATGCATAATAATATTCTTAACCAATTTTCACTAATGATTATATTTTTTTAGAATAATAGAAACATACATTATCTCATATAAGTAACTATCCCAACTATCTGCCTCATTTTCACCTTCAAATATTTCATCATTACCAAATGCATTGAAAAGATATATCAGCCTCACCCAACATTCAACGATATATTAGTCTCACATATCTTCATATATAGTTATATAATAGCATATAATGAACAAAAAATTGGTAATATATAACTATTTCACTATAAGACGATTGAAAATGTAATTTGAACCCATAAGTAAAACACTTTAATTTTTCACACAATCATAACAGAAAATATCCTTTCCCTTGGGAAAATATTAAAAATGAAGAATTTACAAAGGTTAGGGAATAAAGAAATTATTTCAAAAAACTAAATTATAGATTAATATTAATAAAAAATAATTTTTATGATGGAGGGAAAACTATGTGAAGATGTATATGTTATAAAACAATATTTTTCACTTTTGAAAAAATGTCAAAATGAATCGCATATTAAATGTTTAAAAGATTAATTTTTTAATAATTAAGAATAATGTTAAAATTTTGTTAAAATTTAATTTTAATAACTTTTTAATTTTAAATAATAACATTCTAGAGATATTTAAATAACATAAATAAAGAGGAGATAGATAATATATCATTCATAACAAATTTTTTAAAGAAAATATCTTACCTTCTGTTCTGTCTATCTTCGTACATTCTCTGAATCCTAAATAATAAAATTATATTAGTTTTATAATTTCATAATAACCCTTTTCAGATATATTTTAATATTTTTATACCATTATTTATAAAATAAAAAAAATTTGTTACTAAATTGGTTAAGCTTACATTAGGCTTTTTGTAGTAATTCAGTTTACTATGAAAAACAACATCACTGTGCTAACCATAGTCAAAAAGGTATTAGTTAAATTACCTAATAAATATTATGTTTTTTTATTTTAATATTTGTACATTGAATACAACTTTAATACCAACCATGTATGTTTTTCATAAAAATGTATCACATTATTTCATGGAGATGGTTGTCCATATGTTTACATAAACAATGTCTTCATTTTTATAATAAGTGGTATTTAATTAATGTAATTAATATTTTTTTAATATAATCATAAATATGATATATATTTCATATTTATTCATTATTATCATCCTTATAACCACCCTTATATGGTGGAAATGAACAAATAATCACATCATTTCATGCTGGTGGTATTAAACACGTATGCATGACCGTAATTATCAATTTCAAATACATGAAAATGATATGAAGATTAATAATAAGGTATCATTTTACAATAATAATTATATTATAAATATAAAATATATTAATTTGATACATAATTATAACCATCCATATAATTTGGAGATGGAAATAAAGACACATCACTTTTTGGAGGTGGTAGTCTACACATACACAAGTGAAATGTTTTTATTTCTCATATGGTAGAAATAGGAGATCAAAAGTTGTTGTAACATAATCACAATAACAATTAAGTATATTTAGGATATTTATGATATTATTTTATCATCATTAAAAAATATTTAAATTATGTTCAAGAATAATTAAACATGAAATACATGTCCAAGAGTGATACCTTTTCAGTACAAAAAATACTTTGGTTTACTCATTTTCCCTTATAATATAGGACCATAGATAATAAAATTAATTCAAGGATATGGGGAGATATTTATTTATCTATTTATGTAACTATTATTATCAAAATGTGAGAGGAATATTGGAAATTAAGTGCCTCTTTTTATGTTTAGGGTGTGGTACATATATAATATTTCTAAACATTTAAATATTTTAAATGTTTTAATCATGGTAAAGTGAGTAAAATAATATACAATTTTTATGATAAGGTGATATGGGTCTAAATAAAAACATATAATAAGTTTTAAAATGATATTTTGTGGACATATCACAAATTATTTACCTTAATTATCCTTATTCACTCTTTACAACGGTGAGACATTATTTTCAAAGATGCTAGTCAGAATGAAAAATAATAAAATTACCGCAATAATAAATTTGAAAATAATGAAAAAAAATAATCATTATTTAATTAATTTATTGAAATAATTTTCAGAAATAACTTTTAATAAAATTATGAAAAACATACGAAAAAATAGTTCCTTAGAAAAATTAATTTTAAGCATTAAAAACAACTTATATCAAAATCAAATAAAATTTTTATTACAAGAAAAGTATTAAAATATTTTTTTATAAAATTATTCATTTTTTAATTTCAAACATTATGAAAAATATAATTAGACTTTTGAAATAAATTATTTAAATTAAAAACATTAATTTTTTTAGAAATCGACATTTTCAACTATTCACTATAAATTGATTCTTTTATAAAAATCCCAAAAAAATAAAGTTAATAAATAGCTTATAATGATATAAATATTGAATTTAAATTTACAGAACTAAATTCCTAACATTTTTTAATTTATATTTTTAACAACACCTTGTATTTTATGGAAAAACAATTTAGCTAAATAAATCGATTTTTTTCAATTGAAATTTTTAATAAAATTATTTATAAAAATATGATGTTTATTAATATATAAAATTATTATTGTTAAATAATAATATTTATTGATTTATAAAATTAATTGGGTTGTCACATTTAATTTCTGGGGATAAAAAAACTTATTTAAATTATATTTGATGGTAGTTCTAGTGAGGTCCTCTTACATCACTACTTGAACCAAGGAGTAACACCGTTTCTTACCCATTACATCAAACATGTTTTTGGTAAAGCATAATTTGGATGTATCTATGGTTTTCAAAAAATAGAATATATAATTAATCTCATTGATTTATTCAGTGTCCCATTAGTCTCTTTTTCACCACAAACATCCAATGGATTATTCTTAATAAACTATTTAGCATGGTCAACTGCATATGTATAACAACTATATTATTAAAATAAAATTTATAGGAGTGTAAAAAAATAAATATATAAAATTATGTTCAAATAGAGGATCATACCAATAAAAATTATTCCCAACAGCCACTCTTTATCTATAAGTGTTCCCTCTAAGTGGTATTTTCATCTAATTGCATAACGAAAACAAGATCAAAACAGAATTGAATATCAAAAAATATCAATTAATCCATATTTGACCCTTATAATAGGTCTCAAATAATTGATATCTATATATGGCTTCCATTTAAAAGAACATGTTCACAAAATAATAAAAACTCAAAAAAATCAATTCTGCATGGTTTGGTAGCATGATTAGATATACCATACACCAACTATAAAAACATTCATTAGGAGACCGTAGATCTTGTCACTTGGGCTTCACATGGTTACCAATAATAATGTTTCTAAGCAACACGCCTATACTAACAACCTGAATTTCCCCTTTAAACTAAAAATTTCTCAAAACAACTCATGGATTTCTCCCAAGTCCCATGAGAAATAATGAAAAACACTAAATATCATTGAAACAACAAACTGGTTTCTTATTATAAAAACAATTTCCAACTGCCCATGAAAAATATTTTATTAGCATGGGTTTATGTTTTCCAAAAACATATTCACACCTACATCCCAAGACCAGATGAATCTATATCTTGTCTACTATATCATCGTCCAATAACCCGAAGGCCTTAGATTTTTTTTATTTTATGATAAACCCCCTTTTAATGGAAGATGGGGGGGAAACTCGAACAGACATCAAGACATAAAACATTACATGACCCGGAGATCATGAAAATAAAACCAGACTAACACAAAGGATCTGCCTCTCCCCAGCATTATAAAAACATGTAAAGCTCTCCATCGTTGCAAGACTGTACGACCAGCAAGTGTCCTGTGTCAAAGCATAGGCCAGATCCAATGGCTGACGCCATACCCTCTCAAACTTCCAAATCCATGCAGCCTGTATAGGTGAACTGCCTACCCCGAAACCTCTTCAGAGGCCTGTTCCTTGAAATCAAGACCGACTGAATCATCATAATCTGTGTCTCGAAAACCAACCCAACTAAATTCGGAAAAGATCCAATCAAGAACGAATCCAAACAACATTCAAACCATCAGCCTTCCATTCCAAATTCCAAAGCTAAAATGGGATCAAACCAACAAACATTCAACACCGCAGAGCCCCAGGACCAGAGACGATTCCAGAAGCACCCCACCACAGCCAGAAAAACCTCCAACCACATTCGCAGCAGCCCAAATAGAACGACAGTCGAGGGAGAAAGAAACTAGGTCTTCTTCACCTAGGACTGGAAGAACCAATAGCACATCGAGGGAAGGTCTCCATTGAGGGGATACAGGTAGATATGAAATAGCAGCGCCACTCTGGGATTGGATCCAGACAAATAAAAACCATAGAAGAACCCTCAACAGATTCCTAAATAGACGAACCATGGAAAGAAGATGGAACCAACAAGGTAGAAGGTAGGATGATGAAGACGTTGTTACAGGGACTCCAACAAAGCAAACACTGCACCAAACCAGATCACAAAACCCGTCGCCGCCCTTCAGCCTGAACACAGAGACAAGAACAATCCACCCAAAATGATTCCACGACACAGATCATCGGGGTAGCAACCCAAAACCACACCAGATCTAGACAAAGTAAAGATCTAGAGCCACTGCTTAGGGACGAAGGCTGCAGATCCAAGGCGAAGATCCTACACAACAGACGCTTAGAATCGTCAATGTCATAGAGCACCGAGGCCGAGCCGACCCGGAGAAAAACCAATGAAGCTGCCTAAGATGCGCCGATAATCCCAACCGCAAAGCCACCACGAGAGATGCCGACGTCCGAAGCCGACCACCGGAAGCTGAAGACGCTGTCAAGAAAGTCGATGCCGACGTGAAAAATCTGACTCTCGAAGCCAAACGTAGAACTTCGAAGCCGCCGTAGAGAGAACATGACTCATGAAGATGAATGAGACCTAGGCAGAGAGGGGATAAGGACACTACACACCGGATCTCACAGAGAATCACACAGAGGAGGTGGACCACAGCCAACCCAGCACCGAGAAGAAAGCGGCGACGACAGGAAACCCTACCACGAGTTGCGCCCCTTTCAGGCTCATTTTTCTACTACAGACTTCCATATAACAAACCTACTTCAATACCATTTTGTATGAAATTTGATTGGGTTAACACATCATGACACCCAAAACGACATGAGACAAGGCCAAGATCACATTCCTGGTCCCTGTGGGTTGGCAAAAAGAAATACAATATAATAAAGAACCATTTGTGAATGGTTTCTCCCATGAAATTCTAGAATGAACCTTCCATTAATGGGATGACTACATAAAATGAATAATAAACTTAACATATATACGCATAAAATCCAAAGTGAACAAAAAAAGACCATAAACATATATGATAAATGTTTTCATGGAATTTATAAAGACAATTGTACATGATATCCATAGTTAAAAATTCCACAATTTGGAATAAAGATAGAAAGTAAAATACATAACATCCCAATTATATAAAATACAAAAAAAACCCTTCATAAAAGTAAATATACATGATTCTAATACCTTCCACAATAAAAAGAACACTGATAAATGTAATCAAGAAGTTCCAAAAAACACCATGGTGACCTTACACAAGACTGTTTCATATAAAATAATATAAGAATATTCCTGATGGTATATATTGGTTTTGAGGCACAAATACTTGTATGATACCCCCATAAACATATGTATTTAATTTATCAATGAAATACATATTTGTGTGTGACATGAATAATGTTTATGTTTACCTAACATTGTGTTGGTTAAAGGAAAAGTGAATAAGATGGATATTTTGAGATTATATACTACAAAAATATTTTTTTACAATACAATGTTTATAATAATGAATAAGGAATAGTGGTAGTGTTCATGATATGGTTTATAAGTTTCTATAATTTATGAGTGGATCATAAGTATTTAAGTACATTCATTGGACTTTGAGTTATTTCATATGAATTATTGATAAGAAAAAAATAGTTTGAAGGGATTTCAAAAGTATTTATATTTTTTATTACATCATATCATCCAATATGACTTTTTCTAAAAATAATAATATGACATTAAGCACCCTATATATATTTGAGTGTCAAACGTATGACATCCACATATCACCCAAATAAAATTTTATGGCATTGATTTAGTTTATAAGATTTCTCATAAATACTTTAAGGTTCCAATGTATTACTAAATGAATATAAATGGTTAATAAGACTTCAACGTATTTTAAAATGTGTTCTAAAATGATATAAATGAATTCAAAACTTTTGAAATTTTTAGATTGTTTCTTGTAGAGAAGATGTGAGTTTTGAAAAATTAATTTCTTGAATAAGAAATCTATTTTGATGTTGCAAAATAAATTTATTCATGTTTAAAATTTCATAAAACTTTTGAAATTAATGATTCAATACATGAGATGTATATAATGGAATGTGGATACAATGTGAATTTTAATGTTCGATTTATATATTTTTAAAGATAATACATACACTAAATGATTCAAAGATAAATTTTTTTCATTAAAATATCATAAGCAAGTTTTGATTAAAGTTATATCTTGAGGTAATAATCTCTATGAGGGAAAGAATATGATTATTCTATGAATATTAGAGGGTTATTATATAGTATAATTATTTATACCATGACTACTATTACTACATGATTTTCATGTACAAATTAAGATTAAATGATTTCTGAATCTATACGTTAAATTTTTTTGAGGAATGTCTCCAACAATGATGAAGAATGTAGTACAAAGATTCAACTATGATAGATGTGGGGAATTATTAAATTGGTATTTTAGGTATTCGATGTTGGGATCTATTCGATATGATATATTTTTTAGAAGAGTAATAAATGGTCTTGGAAAACATAATGTTGATATTTTATGTTATTAATTTTTTTCTAGATTCGTGAATGTATTCCTGGTATTATATTTATGAATACTGATGTTGATGAGATATAATTAACCCAATTTAATAAATAAAACATTAAATTCTTGATACCACTAAAAATAATATTAATAAGGATTAATATATCTTATATTACACACACAACCTATATGATTGAATAGTTTGAAGAACTAACTGAGATATGATAGAATTTAAATCTATCGATAATGTAGAAGGTTGATCAACTTGAATCTCCCAATATATAGAATATATGAAAAATTAAATGAATAAAACTAGAAGTTTATTGGTAGAATAAGAATAATTGAAAACCCAATTATTTAGTATAGTGATGAATATCAATAAAATTGATGATATAGAGAGAGTTTAAATATATGTAAAATAGATCAAGAGCATCAGTTATTGACGTTATTGTCGCAATGTATATGATTAGATCAATGATTGAGTGAGTTTATATAGAAAGATTAATTTCTAGTGGTGTAGAAATAATCAGGATCTAATATAAATATTTCTTATCACGGATATAATTTTTTATGTTTAGTGGGACAGGGGTAGATAGAAGAACATTGTGACCCTAATGTTATATGTCTATGGAGAATCTTGAAATTGTAACACTGTGAGACTCAGTGTTGGTGTTTAAATTGTTGTGGTTTTTGATAAAAACCCCCCACACAAATTTTAATTGGTAAAAATATTATAATAGATAATCAGTGAGATAGGGGGACTAGTCAACCATAAAAATGAATAATATTTTACCTCTTAACCAAAGAAATCCTTCTTCATTGTATACCTTTCATTTATATTGAATACAAGGTGAGGGTTATTTTTAAAGCTAGATTAGATATAGGTAAAAACTAAAAAATAGGTTGAGTTTTATAGGGGAACTAATGTAAAATCAATTCCCATTCACCCCTCCTCAATGATATCGTCAATCAAATGGAACATTATAATCCACGACAACTTGGGTTATACTATTTGGGGGATTTGTTAGTTTTGGATAATTGAGTGTGGATACACTATGATACTTATTCCATGAACTAGTGAGTTTTACAATGAATGATTAGTGGATTATTCGTTATATTAAAATTGAATATTCCATTACATAGTCTACAGATCACACATCAAATAAAATCAATGATATGATGACATACTCCACGATCACTTGTATTTAGTCTTCCATTAATTTCAATTATTATGACCTCAAAATAGTAAGAATAATAATGTTATATATTACGATAAATCATTAAATATGTACGGACCCTCATAGAGATATCAATGGTTTAGGGAAACAGTCTTCTCTATGATAATTATGAAGTATTATATTGAGGATCTGGTAGAATATTATAGTAATGCATAAGGGTACACACCAAGTAGAAATTTTTGGGGATCCAGATGTACAATAAGAGAAGATTTTTTACCAATTTTATAATCATTATTCATATAACAATAATAGTATAAATTAATACCCTTATAAATTTTATTTTTTCACTGATAAAAAATTTTGAAATGGGTAGTAGGATTGTAACAACTAAGAAAAAAGACATATAAAAACAATTACAAACATATTGTTGAAACCATGATATATTTGTTGTAGATTTATCACATCATGAATGAATATGGTTCAAAGATCTAAATTTAAAATTTTTTTTCTATTTTTTTTTTGTTTTTTTAATGAAAAATCATTAGATAAAAAGTGGTAGATATGGGTTAATGTTGTCATTTTTTAGCACATATATCTTATTCAAATCATGTTTTATATTATGTTTCATTTATGTTGAATTTTAACCAAGGTCTTGGAGTGTTTTATTGTGTATAGAATAAGTTTTTATTTATTTACAGATGTCTGAAAGTGTTTTGTAGTTTTTTTGAGTTGATTCTAAAATTCATACAAGTCCCACATTAATAGGTACCATTAGTCAGTACATAAATTTCACTATGGTGTTGAGTAGAAGTATAAAAATAATAAATCCAAAACATTTTATTAATACATAAGGGTTCCCTAAGAATAAAATGTAATTTTATCAATGAGTTGAACAAATTAGAGTTACTTAGATAATATATAAGTGTTAAACATAGCTAATAGTGTAAACATGGAAATGGTACAAGTATTTAAAGTGTAAATAATGATAACTTTGTGTATGAAGTTTAAATTTAGAAAATTCATTGAATTTGTAAGAGTAATTTTTATCAACATGAAAGATTAACTGTATAGACTATATCATAAAATTATCCCTATCCATAATACATATTATTAATCAGATTCATACATAAAGGTCATTTAGAAAAAATGTTTGAAATATGAAAATGAAAAAAACACACATATATACATAAGGGTAATTTTGACAGTTATATTAAGGATTGTCCAAAATCAAATACAATGAGTAAATTTAATGAACTAATAGAATAGTTTTGACGCATAGGAAAAGTTAAGGTGAAAAAGTAGTTTACAGATATATAAAGATTTATGAATGGAAAATATTATATATATTGGTCATTTTGATGATAATTAAGAGTCGTTTGAATTATTACACTAAAATATAAATATAATTCATTTAATCTGTAATGTCTTGTACTTTATAAAATTAAAATCATATTATATGATATAGATATTCCATACTAAACAATATTCTAGACCTTTATAAAATAAAAAAATGACATTAAATATATTCATTTTATATATTAAATAAAATGAAGGGAAATCAAGATACAAATAGTGCAGAATAATTTTATATTAATAAAAATATAATAACACAATAATAGTACATGTTAGGATAATATAATAGGGGTGTTGTATTGTGATAAGCATCATTTAGAATTAAGTTTCATGTTTTTTAGGAATCAAGATAGATCACAATGTTAACAATTATATTTCACTCCATGAAAGGATTAAAAATTTGTTTGGTCAAGTTATTCACATTTTAAGGTATATATTTTTACCCTTATGAACTGGATATATTCAAATAATAAAGAATTATCATGAGAATTTGAAAAAGGATTTTGAGAATAAGTGAACACATTTACTATTATGATATTAAAATTTTATAAATCTAATATTATGAGGGAAAATGTGTTTCTACTATGAATGATTAAACTTTATAGTGATTTGGATTGGAAAGGTATATTTAGGGAAGAGTGTATATATATTGAGAATAATCGTGAGAAATATTTTGGGGAGTGAGTGTGTGTAAAATGGTGTTCATTGAATAAAATTAATAAAGATAATATAAGGAGTTCACATGTGGTTTATGTGTAATAATCACACCAGTGATGTGTGTTGATGAATATAGATGAAGACACAGTTTTTCAATATTGTTCACAAGGGTCATATCTCTCAATTGATTTTGGGTGATAATCATATTAGAAGATATGGACAATACCTACCTTAGTAAATTAAAATATATCAATGAAATTAATCAACTGAATCTTTATGAGAAATATTTTTTATATTCTTATATTACAAGTAAAAGATATACATTGAAAATTTTAGTTCACCATTGTCCTTAAAGTGGATTTTATATTCTTGGGAGATTATAGATAAATTTGTGGATTATCCACTATTTTTGAGTAGTGAACCTTATACATTGGGTGTTCTTACTAGTTTGATGTCCTTACTATATGTGTTCTATGAAATGATATTTCTCAATCTAATAAGTGGTGGATGTTGATTTAAAATTAAATTAAATAAATTAATTTTATTGTAAATTTTAATTGATTTACCTCATATTAGTGAACCTCATCATGATTTTGTCAATCAAAACTAATATCAAAGAGGTCCATAATTATTTTGAATATGGAGTAGTTATATGTTTTCTACAATGATGGTTTTTGAAACTTAATATGTCTTATACTTTTTTACCTCCATTATAATAAATAAATTTTATGATTTTCTTTGCTAATGATTTCAGTGAAGTTGACTTCTGGATATAAATTTTAACATATGTTATGAATAATAATAAATATATGAGAACAAAGGATTTCCCAGAATTAATTGAAAAAATTATAGTTTTTGGAAACAAATTCAACCCAACATACTTTTATTTGGTATGGATCTTAAATATATTATGATGGATGGGTTTACTCCAATTTCTAATGGACGAAATTTAACTTTAGATGTTAGGAATAATTTTGCTATCAATTTACATGAATGAAATTACATATTATCCTAAACTTCCTAGAATTTTTTTATGATTTATGAGGGTCATTATCAAAATTAAAAGTTGGGAGATACAACACAATTTCATTCAGTGAATAACAAGAGTTAAAAATTACCACACTTTAGATTTTGTGATTGATGAATAAAGATAAGTATATTATTTAAGATGATTCTTTTGATGAAATTTTTATAAGGTACAATAATATAGTTATCCATATTATAGGACTCCTTGATATTCATAAATATTAAATGGTGGTTTTAAAAATTCATTATATCATTATATATATATAAATCTAATTGTATGTGTATAGTGGCTTGGAATGATGAAATTGTAAATTTAGATGACTTGTAAAACATCTTGGTTACCTAAGAGATGATAAAAAATCATATAAAAAACTAATTTTGTGGGATGTAAATATCATTAAATATTAGAAGAGAGGATCCATTAATTTCAGTAATGGATGATATGTAGTCAAGTAGTGAAGATAAATTAAATATATTAGTAGATATCATATAATTTTTAAAAAAATTATACAAAAATATAAAATAGAGGTAAATAAACCAGACTATAATACCCACTCAAACTAATACTCATCCCAAATTTCCACATACATGAAGGGAATTTCCAATCTCCATGGGCTGGTGACTCGAACTAGGGAATTAAAGAATAATTAGAGGGAATTATTTTTACCAACATGAAACAACAACATGGAATATATATATATAGACACATAATACAGTGAATCAAATGATGATATGAATATTACATAACTGGAAGATGATATTGAAAATGATATAACTCATTAAGTTAGCTAAATAATATCAAAGAGACAAGTCCAATAGAAAAGGGAAACAAAAGTAAAATAGATGATCCAATAATATCTATGTGATAGTTTTGGAAACAAAATCCATCTCACCCCCAACTACTTAGCCTCATCAAAAAGAAATCATCACTACCTCACTTTAGTGCCTTTACATTCCCTACATCCAAAGACATGAAAAGTCCAATGAACTACTGAATGGGTGCACATTATGTCAGATAATAGGATCAGTAGAATACCATCCATGTATTCCATCACATGTCTCTTTAGATTAATTTGAACATTATCAATGTTATAAAAAATATGAAATGATAAATATTTATATAGTATTTATATCAGAATCATTGAAAAATATAAATTTACCCTTTTATACATTTATGAATAAATCAAGGTAAAATAGTTTCAAATCGTTTTCATATAGATATAATCTGTTATATAAAAACTAAAAAATTATGCATTACATATCATATATACCCCATAAGTACAAGATAAAATAGTACAATAAAAAATCACATTTAACATCATACCAAGGATCACTCTAGGTCATGCTAGTAGAATACTCATACAACAATCAATGACTATTTCACAATCCAGTCCTTAGGACACATTACTTTTGATTTGATAAGCACCCCATAAGTGAATACCCTGATAATTTCAACTTCATTTCCCCATAACAATGGTCCTAGGGAACATTGGAACAACCCATGAGTGAATTATATGATAATATATGGATGATGAAATGAAGATAAAACTTCACCCTAAGTACCCAAGGATAACCATTCTCTATATTCTAAACCAGTTCATCCAAAAAATTCATTGAAAATAATTTCCAAATTCCATTTTACAATAGATTGAAAATAAATATTTATTTTTCCAATATTATGGAAAACGTATATTTTCTCAAAAACCCTTTCCACAAAAAAAAATCCATCAACTAATAATGTAATTTCATTTTATTAAAATTCATAAAAATTATATTGAAATGATGTCCATCCATTATTGGCTAGAGACAGAACCATATACCATAATCTTAGGTTTTACATGATCACAAGAAGATTCATTAATAAGGAATAACACACTGAAAATAAAAGTGTCCCTAGATACAATCCACACAACTTAGGATCATTTCAAAACACACCATTTTCAGAGGAGAATATAATTCAAAACATACCTTGAATAACACACACCATCCACATTTCAACAAATATTGGTTTAGCCCTTGGAACAAGATCGCATGACAAATATAAGTAGTAATAAATAGAATTATCATCACAAATATATTGATCCAATAATTCAATGTAACATTACTATGATGATCAAAGAAAATAAATAAGTAGAAAGGATTATTCACCTAGATGAATTCACTGAATCCATAATGAAAATAAATTATTGAACAAAATGATTTGGAGGGGTTAGAGATCTCTAAAATCACCTAAGAGTTCCTCTAGGTCAATTGAGATAAAGATTAAATTAATTAAATAATAAATCACTAGAAGAACACCCAAATATTTATTCCTGTGATAATTAAATGGTTTTTAATCCCATTACATATCATGTAATCCATTTGGGCCAAAAAACTCAGATAAACACATTTCCTTTTTATTAGAAACGTTAATTTTTATAACACGTGACATGAAAAAAATACATAGTGTGGTACACTTCACTTTATATAACAGATGCATGGGTTTTTCACAAAATACATTAAACAATTTGAAATAACATTACACAGTTTTATTTTCTCTTATGTATTGTGAGATATCCAATAATTTAAAAAACACTCCAAACCATCATGAAAGTTATCTATAATCTGGGATAACCCCACAATACAGTTATGGGATTTATACATAGAATCCATTTAATCAAAAAAATATAAAACTTTTATTTATTTTTTCATTTTCCCTATAAAATTATCTCCTCCCTCTAAGAGTGCTAAATTGAACCTAAATAAAGTGGGAAATTAATAAATGGAAGGTAATTGCATTATACTAGCTAACATGGTCTTAAAAACTCTCAACCATAATATATTTCTTCCCCAAGAAGTCATGTATAAGAATGTTGATTGATAAAGTGTTGAGGCCACTACTCAACCATCAATAACACGACCTCAAAAGTCTTACAAGAGTATTTCCTAAGTTTTTATAAAACATTGAGCATTATAATCAGCATCCCATGAAATACATCCACTTTTGATTCAATAAAATCCACTAGCTGGACAACAACAAAAACATCTGGATATAACTCAGTCTATTCTAAATTCAAAATGTTAGAGGGGTTAGAAAGGTATTTACTGATATGTGATATTTGGAAAACATAATGAATTCCTATAAAGTCAAATAGAAATTATAATTTATATATAGCCAACCCAATCTGTTCAAAAACCTCAAATGGTCCAACAAATCTCTGAGAAATGTTTTCCAATTTTTCAGGCTAATAGTGACCCAAACAAAGAGAAAATCAAAAGAAACCATGGTCACCTATTGATAGTTATGAAGGATGAAACACATATCCATATAGGACTTTTTCTACTCTATGTTATAAATAGAGTTTTGTATATCATGAATCCATACTGACATCTCTTAAACCAAACTCGGTGCCACCATAGAATTGTTTCACACCTCTTCCCAAAATCATGGTGAACTACACCAGAAACTATTCAATGAATCAAAAGGATCCATTATGATCATTGAATGATAACTACTGTTATATAAAAAATTATCTAGACCAAGATTGATGTCAAAGTTCATCAAAAGAAAAATATGTAGGCATGTATCATATCTTCTAGGATTTGAATAAGATGATCTATTTGACAATCTATCTCTCAGTGGTAAGATGTTCTCTTCCTGAACTATATCCCCATCACTTAATAGAGACTATTCCAAAACCGTGATATAGACTTGGAATACCTATTTGAAACAATTTCATAAAGAAACTCATGTTACCCCATGATCTCTTACACAACAACTTACCAAGAATCTTCAAATTTAGTAGCTTCCTTGATCAGAATGAAATACCATGACTTTTCAAGATATCAATAACTAAAAAGATATTATTCCTCTCTTTGTGAGACTATTTTAATTGAACAACACAAAAAATGGAGACCTGAAATATTTTTCCAAACTAATAATGTATGAGTCTAACATACTAAAAGGTTTAATATGCTTTAAATTTATCTGTTGGTTGGTTTAATAGTGGGAAACATAATCTATATTGTCACGCTACATACACAGATAAAAACATTAGTGTCTCATGTCATAATACATATTTTTAGTTCTCAGATGTACCTCACATAAATAAATATATTAACAAAACTACACTAAATCCATCATAAATTCTATGATGAAAAAATGATCACAAAAAGTGTATAACATCTAAAGACAGATACTAAAGAGAAATGGAACCCACTATATAGGGTTTCTCAAATTCATCTAAAATAATCATTCAACTAATGAATCCATCAAATAAAATATATGAGAAAAGTAATATCTAAACACTATTCAAAACCATACCTAAAACATCCTCCCAATCAAGCAGTTCTAGCTGAGAAAATAGTCTAACAAGGATGTGCAATTCTAATGATTCTAGTATAGCTTTTGTTACTAAATTCTTACTGAGTGAATATAAAATGAAATTCATTTTCTCATGGGTATACGTGATGCCTCAGTCAAACTTATAAAAGTATTCCCCATCCCCAATATTTCAGATTCAAGTCCTTCTAATAAAATATATAGATCAGAATCTTATGTTCCGAAAAGACCAAGAACCTCTACCCAAAAATAGTGTACTATAAAAAATTATATGCCTTCGTAACATTAAAAATATCTAAATAATGAGTGGTTTAATTATTATCAAAATGTTAATATTTAGATCATTTATAGGCCACCACATGATCATTTTTCATATGCAGGTAACCCAGAGAAGTTCCACAAACATAAAAAATCCACATAGACCATACCAGGATATGGTAAGATTTAGATAAGATAGAAATTAATATGTATAGTTATCTTATTAAAGGAAGAATAATAAATTACAACCCATTTTAATTTATCCCCTTTCCGAGTAATAAAATAAAAGGAGACACCAAATTTGAGAAATCTTTAATGATCCTTCGATAATATCATGTGAGACTAAGGAAATTTTAAATCTCAGAGATAGTATGTTGATCATACCACGATAAAAAAAATCACATTCTTATGATCTACTGATAATCCCTTCTCATAAATAATTTTTCCTATTAACATCACTTCTTGGTTATAGAAATTAAATTTTTAGTTATTTACATACCGACATATACTCCTTAGGATCTCCAGAACTAAACTCAAATAGTTTTTATGCTCTTGCTTCAATATCTAATAAACCAAAATACAATCTATGAAGACTTCCAAAATACTATCGATATAAAAATTGAATAAATGATTCATAAAACCTATGAAAAATAAAAAATCATTTGTAATAGAAAATAGAATCACCAGATATTTGTAATGTCTATAACTTCTCTTGAAGGCCCCTTTTTATATATCAGACTCATAAACTCTGAGGTGAGGATATTCTGACAACTCATCGACCTTCAAAAATAACTTTTCCCCATTTATCATGTCAAAATATCATCCATATATAGTAAAGTATGCTTACTATTAATTGATTCCTATTTCAACATTTGATATTCCACACATAGTCGGAGTGAACTATCTTCCTTCTTAGAAAAGGTCACATGGGCTGCCCATGTGATACAATTTGGTGAATAAAAAAAATTCACTGTCAAATATTCAAATAGAATCTTGAGGTATTTTAGCTCTATTTGGGTGATATTATAAAAAGTTTTTGAAATTGGTTGCATACCTAGATCCATATCAATAGTTAAATCTACCTCTATCTAGAATAAGATCATAGTTATCTCATGGGAAAACATCAAGAAAATTATAATCAATAGTGCGATAAAAAAATAATTACTATCATATAGATCAACTATTATAGTAGAAAAAAACTTCTTATCCCAAGGAAAAATATGTTTCATGGCCAATCAATGGATCCCACACTACCTGAAACACCCTTGAGCTCCCATTAATCAATATAAATGAGATAAACTGATGATAATAATTAACACCATCACCATGAGAAAAAATCCAATCCATTATGATGGTTATGCCAAATAGATCTTGATTGAGAAGGATAGAATATCATATTAACTCTATATCATCCATTAATAGTTAATAAGAATGACACTGAATCCCATAATCATTACTCTACCCAAAGTTGTTTTTAACTCCATAATAATGGACATGAGAATTGTTGAAATTTCAAGTATATCAAAAAATAACCAGATATAAATGTGTTGGAAAAACTAATACCAAATAAAGTATTCACAACATATTATAAGATAATGATGGTACCTCTCACTATCACTGGGCTCATGTCTACCTCCAACAAAAACTCATCAATTATATGAACATGCTTCAAAACTAAGGCATATAGCTAGATCAATATAGTAGTTGAATCATATGACTACACTACAGTATCATTTGGAGCAAACAATCAATGGCCATATTAAGGCCTAAACATATCCTGATAGAATAAAGTATATGACCATAACAACAACTACTCTTACCCATCATCACAGGAGCATAAAAATAATTATTTTTGTGTCAGACCTTGTCATATTGTTTTTAATTTAGAGGAACATTGTTGGTCATATCTAAGGGTGAATAGGAGTCATATTGCTGAGAACCACCTCCACCAGTCCTTCAATGAAATTTACATTTCCTATTCTTCTGATGAATTCCAGTGAATAAAATGGGGGGAATAACCAATTTTCCTTCCATATGCATACCTTTCGTCATCTTCAAACCTACAATTTCAACATTGTTTGAAATATATGGTATAAATACCTATTATTTGATTGATAATAACAAACATTATTGGAATTTAGGAGCCCTCATCTGTTCATTCTTCCCTACCACTTGAAAAAATGATCTAGCTCAGAAAACTGATTGGTTTATGCTAACACCGAATGATATACCTTTTATATTTGTATAAATTTTTCTGAATCACTATCATCAGAAACAATATATATAAATGATTCAAGAAGAGTGTCTTGAAACCCTTCCATTCCACATCCACAAGTTAGTATTTCTGTACCATATAATCAAACTATTTTTTGTGGGTACGCTCAAGTCAAAATACTACACACTTCACCATGATACACTCAGGTTTATCAATGATGTTGTAGATCTGATTGGTCTTTTCCAAACAGTCTTCTGCCACTTGAGAAATTTTTTTACCCTTTATAGATGATGGATTTTCGTGAATGAAATAATATGAGGAATCCGTATCTTATACACCATCTTGTAGTGCCACAACAACTTTTTTATGGACTTGTGGTGCATTTTGGCCATCAACATAAACATCCTATATTATTATATCAAAAATATTGAAATCAATAGATGTGATCCCTTGAGGAGAATTAGCTATATCCTTCTGAGGAACCCAAGAAACATGTCTAAGAGTAATACTACTACACAAAAAAATTGAAGAAATAATTTTACAATATAATAGTCTTAGTTCAAACCAGAAAACCCAATGAAAAATTTTAATTGAGACAAAAAATATGATATAGGATAAACACGTCCCAACATAACATAGTAACCTGATTTTCCTGATGGAAATTTCTATCCAAGAACTCTCTACAACCTACTTCTCTTATCCAAAAAATATACTATATCTAATGTACTAGACAACCCAATACATTGACTATTAAGGATATGAATCCTTTAATGAAAATATGTAGAAAACTCAAAAAATATACCCTATCAAACTTCTACCTCACCCAAATTTCCACACTCATAAAGGTAATTCTTAATTCCCATAGGCTGGAAACTAGCACTCAGGCATCCAAAACAATCAAAGGGAATGATTTCACCCACCATGAAGAAAATGTTTTACATATCTATATATAAATGAGAGAAAATTTGGAGGGGATAAATCTTCTATAACTTAAATAAGATATTGGAAATGATAAAATTGATCAACTTATAAAAACATTCTATAAGAGACAATTCCAAAAAAAACACAACTAAATAAGATACTTTAATAATCTCCATCTGATATAATGGGAAACTACCACCATCTCACTAATAGCTACCTAGACCTAACAGATAGAAAACCTTTCCATCTCACCATTGATCCATCTCATTCCAAACATCTAAATACATGAAAAATTCTATACTCCACCAAAGTGGTGTGCAATGTGTGATATAATAAGGTAAATAGGATCCCACTAAGGTGTTACAGAAAATGTATTGGTAAAATAATATGAATATAAACAAAATTAAATAAAACATAATGTGATAAATAATTTAACAATATTAATATCAAAAGCATGAGAAAGAATTTATATATCCATTTTTCCAAATTTCTAAATAAGGATTGGTAGAATAGTTTCAAATAATTTTCTTATACATCAATGTAATCAAATAAAATACAAAAAATTTAGGAAATACATATCATATCATACCATTTTAATATAAGATAAAATCGTACAAGACCAAACCATAGGTAGCATCACACCAAGAACCACTCTAGGCTAGGACAGAATACTAATCATACCCTAATCAATGATCAGTTCACAATAAAGTCCTTATAACATACACCTATGGATAATAGAATCCCCCCATGAGTCAATGACCAAAAAATTTCTATATAAATTCCCAGAAAAAATTGGTATGGGGAACAAATAACACCCCATGAGTTAACCCCCTAATAATACATGGTTGATGGCCCTTTACTAAACCATCCACTTAAGAACCCAAGGCCTCTACTGAGCTCAATTTTCAAATATGTTTCATAAAAAATCCTTTGAAAACCATTTCATAAATTCATTAACAAATGCTTCAAAAATACAATTTTCATTTACCAAAACAATGTAGAACCTATATTTTACCAAAACCCATTCCCAAAAAAATCATCAATCAATCACATCATTTCATTTTCCTAAACTATTAAAAATATTAGAGCAATTTTGTTCATATAAACTATTCTAGAGATGAAACCACTAAAATCAAACTCATGTCACAAAATCCCACAACATGATTTACTAACAAGGAGTAACAAAATTATGTCAATAGAGGCCCCAAAAAAATACACACATCTTATGATCATTTCAAAAAACATCATGGTCAATGATGAAAAAAATTCCAAATTTCACATGAATAATGAACACATTCCACGTCGTAACCAAAAATGGATCAGCCTGTGGATAATGTTCACATGACCAATATGTAATGGAATCAATATAATTATCTTCATAGATCATTACATCTAATAATGAAACAAAACATTCAAAGAAATATAAAATGAAATGAATAAAGAGATAGGATTAGTAACATAGAGGAATAAACCACACGCAAAATGATGATCAATCACTGAATGAAATGATTTTGAATGATTTTAAGTCTCCAAAATATAAATAGAGTTCTTCTAGGTCAAGAGGGAAAGTAGATACATTTAATAAAATAATAAATAACTCATATGTCACCCTAAAAGTACATTCTAATAGAATTACATGATGTGTAATCCCATTACATGTTATTTAATTCACGATTGATGAAAATACCAATAAATGTGTGGCCCTTTAATTGAAAACCTATGTTTTACCAATACATGAAGCGAAAAAAAATGCATGGTATGTAATAAATTCAGGAAGTGTACCATACACACAACATCTTCAGAGGAGATAATATATGGCATGAAATCCAATAACATGGAATCTATTTCTCCAGAAGAATATAGAAATTATATTTTTTACTAAAAAAATACAATCCATAATGGTTATTCTATAAAACTATAGAGACCCTAAAAATAAATTAAAACATTAATAACCGTACTCTATTAATTTAAACAAAGAAATGTCCCCGACCATTAAGTCATTTCCCCTGTTAAATTATCATCATCATAAGAAGATCCTCAATGCACCAAAATAAATAGAAAAACAAATAAGGATATGGTAAATACCTAAAATTGGGTAATAGTGTGTTACATGGTGTTATTGTTGAAGAATGAAATGTTAAATAGTATTTAAAAATTTCTTAATTTAGAGAATTAAAATATTTTAAGGAAGAACTATTCTAATAATGTCTAATTGGATAATTATGAATTCTGAAAGAATTAAAATGTGTTTCAACCAGTGGTTGAGGAAGTAGGTGACATAATCACTAAAGAGAATAAAAATTTAAAATTGATAAAATGGAAAACTCTAGCATAGGATAAAAAATATTTAGTTTTCCATGGTTAATTTTCTAGGGAAATTGTGTTATATAAAAAACATCATATATGGGTTTCTTAATTCTAAAAATGAAATATAGGATTATTCAAATCAAGGGAGGAGTGTTTTGGATGACATGATACAAAATGAATATTTCAATAAAAAGGATATTAAATAGTAGTTATGAAATATCATTGAATCACTGGAGGAAATGGTGAATTAAAATATATGATTTAAAATGTGATAAAAATAAAAAATTATATGATTATTCATAATCCATTTTATTATATAATTCAAAAAGTTAAACAAAAAATAGGCTATTTTTTGTAAATAGAAAAAACAGTGGAAGATATCTAAAATGATGAAACAATTGTTCATATTATCTCTTATTATTTGTTCATAGATAGGTTACTCAAGCTATTATATCTAGTAACAATCAATATAGGTCTAACAACATCACTTTATCCAATGTTGAATCTGAATCATCCATTCTGATGAAACCTCTCTTTTTCACTATTTGATTTGTTGGAGCATCACTAATACAATCATGTAATGATAGAGTTTCTTCACCATTGATGTAGAGACCTAATATACAATGAATAATGCAAATAAGGTGGTGGATCTTCTGAATTCAATAGGTAACTAGATAGTGGTGGTGAACACATTCTTAGTTTTAGGATCCTTACCTATAGGTTCTATTAATATATTAAAGGATGATTACCTTGGCCTTTCTCATTTTATGAATCCTTGTTACATTTCTACCTCTCCCATTACTATTTGTATCCTTTTTCAAAATTAAAAAAAAAATCAATTTTCATCCTGTTGTATGAGTACTTCTGTTAGATAAAATATTTTTTCATGAATAATATTGAAATTTTATATTCATTGTCATTTTTAATAAGTATATAGCTAAATTATGAATTATATTACATTCATATGAATAATAATTTATTATATTAATTGTGTTGCAAGACACACATATTAATATATATAATCCCTATAAACAATCAAAGTCGTGAAGGATTATTTTTAAAAACAATGTGGAATTTTTTATATCTAATTTAATGGCTTGAATGATGTTTGTAAGAGATGTTAAAAAAATATTAATATAATTGAAGAGTTTCAAGATATTGTTGGTTTATCACTTTCATAAAATAATATCATAATGGATCTCAAATTGATGAAAATAAAATTAATGAATCATGGAAAAAGTTTCTTTTCAAGAAGAAAAATAAGTAGACATTAAGGAGGTATTAGAAATTTTAAATATGAAAATGCTGTAGAAATAAGTCTACTCAAGAAATAGGATTATAATATGAAATTAGTTGTAAAATTTTATAAAAAGAATGATGATGATTGAATTACTATTTCAGTACAACCAATATAAAACAATAAAAATAAATAAGGAAATAGTAGTAAGAAGAAAGAATATTTAACATGTTATATGGATAAAGTGAAGATGGAATTGTGTACTCCCAATCTGAAATGGGAGTTAAAGAAGTAATTTATTAATCAAATTTGATAATTTTCAAATGGGTAGTCATATACCACCCCGTGGATGTCGAAGAAGAAATCTCATCCTTCACTCATCGAAAGATAAGGTATGATGAACTTGTACCCTCTCTTACTTTTTTAATAGATAATTATTATCAAAGGGGGGATAAAAATATAAATATATTCATATTTTTCAATTAATGTATTTATAATGTGTAATGGAAATAATATATATAAAAATATCCAAAAATATGTGTTTCACCTAATGGTAGATATATCACTTATTTATTGGAAAAGGAATTTAAATAATGTTTTTAAAAGGGGTTAGATGTTATGTTTAAGTGTAAAATATTCTAACATGTCTGGTGATTATGTATGGATGAAATTTTTATAATTAGGTTAACGGGACATTTCTGATCAATTAATGATCATTTAAAATAAGTTAGTATCAAGAGGTATCATGTTATATGATGAAAAGTGAATGTATGTCTCTTTAAAGGAGAAACTTGTTTTATTTTAAAATTCTATTTCTTCTTGCACTATGTTAGCACAATAAATATTAGAGTTATTGAATAATGATTCATTAATTGTCATAATGATTTTATAGATTTTTTTTATGTTTATTGGCTGATAAAAAATCTATATAGGGAGATTTTTTAGACCAACACATGCTTTCATGGATATTTGTTATCCAAATAATGAAAAATGTACTCAGATCTTATTTTGGATAAAATACCCTAGATTTTTTCATTGTTTTATGAAGAAAAAATTGATTATAATAAGTAGATGTGGTTTTTTACTATTTATTATTATCAACACCTGAATAATATTCAAACAAAATTGTTACATTTTTTTATTTTTTATTTATTCACAACTGATTTATAATGGGTGTTTAGTTGGTTGGAATAATTACAGTGGTTTTGGAGTTTTTTAGAAGAGTTTTTTAGTTCAGTAGAATTGGTTTCGAGCTACTTATATGTTTCTTATAGAATAGTACCTTTACTTAGTACATTAAAGTTACTAAACTATTTTGTAGAATATAGAAAAATAATAATGGTAAAATACTTCACTAAAGACATATGGGTTACCATTGGTTTACATTGAAATTTAAGAATAATCCATTAATATGTATGATTCATCTTGAAAATATTTAAGGGTCACCCATAACTAATAATGGGAATTTTGGAATGGGAAAAAATTTATCTGTATACAAGAAGGGGACTCTGAATAGAGAGTGGAAATTTGAAAGGTTTATTAAATATATAAGATCAAAACCTGAGTGTCGTTGTGGTGTAGGGATATGAAATTCATCCATGTTATGGATATATAGGAGTCTTAATATTAAAATGTTAGGGTTACTATGATACTATGTAGGAAAATCCAAAAAGGAAGAAAACTAATACGTATACATAAAAGAAATTTATTCTCATATATAAAGGCTAATCTAGAAGAAAATTTATGGTTTTAAAGGATCTATAAATATATAATGATTTATATAGAGGAAAATAATATAGAAAAGCAATCTGTTATAATTAATATATAAGGTTAATTCAGATACCTAGTGTCCATTCCAATGATATGTATTGTTTTATAGTTTGGAAAATTAAAATAATAGGATATTATATGGAGATTTTATACTATATTATATAAAAAATCTTCACATATAATTATTATTACATTGAAGCTATTTATTTTATGAATTATGTATCATGACTATAAATATGGATATAAGTATTAGAGAATAAGGGTTTTGTATTGAATAAGAATACTACACTATGATCCTAAATAATTAGAGAATAAAAAAATTATATCTTTAATATAATTATATGCCTTAAAAATAATATATATATTATTCTATGGAAGGAATAATATTTGACCTATAACAAATTTATTCACATTTTTACATGGATAAATAGTTTGACGGACTTTTTATTTGTGTTGTAATGTGTAAATTCATTTAGTAATGGTGTGGAAATATTTCAGGACTAAAAATGTAATACGAGAAGTTTAAGGAGAAGTTAAAAATAGTTGAATTCAACTAGTTTTGTGACATTAAAAATCGAAAATTAAATATGAATAGGTATTTTTTCCATTTAAAATTATATAAAAGAATGATCTTAAACAGAAATATATTATGAAATAATTTGATAGACATAGAGATAATAATAATGGTAATTATATTAGAGAGTGAGTGTGTAAAGATTAGAGTGAACATAATAAGAATAATGTAATGATATCACATGTGCTTTATATGAAATCATCATACAAGAAACATGTTCAAAAATTGGGAATATGTCCCACTCATTTTATATTTTGAATAAGTGTGGCAGTATAATGAAATTTTAAAGAAACAATCACATAAGAGGGGATGGATAATCCATAACCCATAAAATTAAAATATATTAGTGAAAAATTTAAGGATTCATTTTTTGATACATAACTATAAGTATTCTTATATTATAAGTATTGCATTTACCGTGCTCATTTGTACCCTCCATGGTGATTCTAGTTGATGATATAGTCTCAAGTGATTGCATGTTAAGAAAATCATTAACAAAAAGTTTTAAATAGTGAACCTTTTACATAGAGTTTCATTGTTCCCATAATTTCCTTAATGTGTGTGAGTTAAGTAGGTAGATCATTAACTCTCTCAAGTGATGGATTTTGATTTCACAATAAATCCTAAAAGTAAAAAAAGGAGTATTATTGTTCCCAAAATTTCCCATTATCTATGATCATCACCATGTATAGGTCCATTATTTTTTATTCTATCTCACATAATCTCTTATTATCAAAATATCACCATCATGATTTACTCACCCTAACCAAAAACTGGATTCGCATAGTTATAATGTTAGTGTTTTCAAAAACCACTAATTTCAACCACCCTCTCTGTGGTTTTATACTCTCTCTTGGGTCTCTCATAGAGTCTCTAATTATTTTTATATATTTGAAACTCTATAATTACTCATTCTTTCTTCTAAAAAATTAAACCGAAAAGTGTCTTTCATAGATGAAAAAAATTATCCCTCTTCAGAATTTTTTCCTTTGAATCACTAGTATGTCTATTTTTCACATTCCATAACAGCTCTTCTATTAATCATAGAATAAAGTCCCATCATCCCTGATCATTAGATGATCTATCAACATAGCTCATATGAGTGATATCAATACACTAGTATTTTTTATGTAATTACCTTGGTCATCTTGTCTTTAAAATTCCCAAAACCATTAATATTTGTTCACTCTATCACCATGTGTTTAACAAAATTTCAAATGAAGTGATACTTCAGAAAAAAAAAATTCATATATAAGTGAATAACTGTATTCTTGAATGTGGAATCATGATATGAAAACAAAAAATAAAAATTACATTTCCTAGAATCTATACAATATCTTCTAAACAAAACTTACATATATTAGCTCCTACCATAATTCTGTTGTTAAATGTGATATAATATATTGAAGTCGAGACATCCAATATACATCAGTCCCTCCATAATTGAAGGGAAATATGTTTTTATCATCTTTGAATCTATATAAAATATGATTTTCATATAAATATATCAATGTAAAAAATCATTCATTCCAACAAAAATTATATACTAACCATTCCTATTAGATATCATAAGATCAACATACCTATATCCTGGTGTTCCTTCATGAAATTTTTCTTAAACATAATAACAACTCCCACTAGATGGGGAATATCATGACATGTATAATCAATGGAATACATTAATTTAAACAACTCATATCATAATAAAGTAAATAATTTTAATATTTATTTGTATTCTTAAATTATGTAGAGATATTCATTATAAATATATAATGTAATTGTTAAAAATAAAAAAGGAAATAGTTCTATTAAACACATTTATTATATGATTTTATATAAATGTCTAATTTTGAAATTATATATTTTTATTCTTAAAAAATTAAATTAATTTTTGAATTTATCATGTTAAAATAATATTAAAATTAATTTTTGATACCTTTATGGACATATCAATTTATCAATGAATAGTGAAAATATATATTTCAATTGAAAATTGTGTGTTATTTACAAGGTCACATTATGTATTGGAATAGTTTTAAAAATTAATTAGTTAATTTTATTTTAAGTTCATCTAATTATTTCTCTCACACGAATTTTATAATTTAATTTTGTATAAAAGTTATTTATATTTAAAAGGGGATGTTTTCTGAATAACTGGTTTTCATTTCATATTTTTGTTTTAATATTAAATTAAAATCTTCAAATGCATTATTTTTTTCTTTTATAAAATTTATTTCATCTTTGTAATCAATGGTCTGAGATTTAGTATATTGATACCATTTATATTTGGCCAATATAAATAGAAACTTTTCTAATTTTTGTTAACATTTTAATGGGTATATCAGGTAATTTAGGTTACAAATAAAATGATATGAAGCACAATATAACAAAACAACTTGAAACACCCTTATTTTATAATTATATATTGATCATAATAATACAAGTGTTAAATATATGACCTTTTGGGGGCTCTTCAATCTGGTGCCTGAGCATAGAGAATGTTCCCAAGTGGATGAGGGAAGGCATACTCAAAGAGTGGTATTTGAAATGGATCAGGGTCTATATGTATCTGTTCCTATTATTGGGGTGTAGAAAAATATTAATGAGGTTTACAACACAATAAGATTTCATGAGGAAATATATAAATTAAAAGATATTCCGCACTTTCATAGAAGGAGATTGGATATAGAGGATGATTCTCCAAAAAAATCATTTAGTCAAGCCTTATCTTAAGGAAAAACTATTGTTTTGGACAATGAATTGGATATTGGAAATAGCCCCCCCTAATGTATGAAAACAGTAGTGGTCATGCCTTTTTAAAGGCGTAATTCATAAATGGGAAGGAAATGGTGACTGAAACTGAGTGATTCACTCCTACACCTTCAATGAGAAGGACATCGAAAGACTACTCTAATACACCACAAACTATGTCGACCTGATCATATACTTAATTGTCAAAAAATGAAAATGTAAAAATTTGGAAGATCTTCAAACATAGTTTGTCCCAACAAGAGTGGGGAACTATTGATGATTCTGATTAAGGACATGAAACGCCCTTTTATGATCTTGGACTCTATTGTATGATGGATAAGTAAAATCCCCTTTCTTTGACCCCAGCAACTTCCATTGTACATTTTCAATCATTTTTATAACTGGTCAGAAGATTTGTTTTTGGCATGACATTCTTGGTTATTAAAATTAATGTCAAAAATGTCACACTATTATTTTTAATAAATGTAATATATTTACCATGTTGTTACGCATAATATATGATCAACTTGAAATAATATTTTAAAAAATAAAGCATTTATATTAATCATGGTTATTTATTTCTAATTTTTAGCGATGAAATAAATTCCTTAAATCCTTTTATAATGATGACCTTGTAATTATTCAATTATTAAAATAATCTAATAAATTATATTAAAAAAAGTAAATTAAATATTATTTGAGATCTTTATGGAGGTAAATTAATTTTCAATATTTCATTGAATATTTTTATGTATATTATAATAATTTGTTATAATTGTATGTGTTATCTTGATATTATTAAATTAAAATTAATGAATAGTTATAAAAATTAACATTATTTATATTTTAAAATAAATAATAATTTATTAATTGAATTTAACTTACTAAAAATATTAAATTAGTACTAGTGATTATGGTAAGGAATGTAATATAAACCATGGTCCAAGTTCAGTTTTTTATTTAATGTTTATATACTATCCATTTGAGAATAAATATCCTTGTTTTCACGGTAATAGTTAAAGGGAGAAAATAACAGTTAAAAATAAAAGATAAGGGTATAAGTATAGTATAAACTTATCAAAATATTATTGTATGTGGGTATTGTGATAAAAATATTATTACCGTCTAAATAACACACTTTGGAACCATTTGAAATTGAAATTTAATTTATATTAATTAAATATTTTACCAAATTTCAGGAGTTCCCCTCCCATCTGTTATAAAAGCGCAACTTTTCATCTCATTAATTCACACATTAACACCACTTTTTTTAAAAAAAATAAATAATAAAAACATTACTATAATCCTTAATCATATTATATTTGTCATTTTTAGTCATAATACAATTCCTTGAGACAGTATGGTGTTAATCAATGGAATGTTTTAAAAAACAGGTGTAGTTTTCATCTGCATGTCTTAGTTTTGATTCTTCATTATTATTTATAAAATATTATTAAAAAATAATTAAATAATAACTATTTTATATAAAATATACTTATATGATTTTATTTCAGTTTTATTACCTATATCCATCCCAACATCCCCGAGATTGTAAAATAATTCATCATTCGTGTGTACAACAGACAACCACCACACGAACCAATGTAATTTTTTGAATTACTATCTATAAAAATGGATTATGATTACAAAATTAATGTATATATATTATATTAATTACATATTTATCTATATTTAAATAAAATATAAGATTTAACTAGTTACCTATCCATGCACTGAAAATTGATAACATCATTTGTGCGTATGTGTGGACTACCACCTCCATAAAGTGATGCGATTTTTTTAGACACCATATCACATGGATTATATATATATATATTTGAAGAATTAATATTCTATTTATGATATTATAATAATTATGGAATGATAAAATAGTACTTACCTTTTCCCATAATAATATTTATAGAAGGGAAATGTTACTCATGCGTATATATGGGCTACCATCTACATTAGTGTAACATATTTTGTCTTTCATAACCATATTTAATGGATGTGTTTAAAATTATAAATTATGTATATAAATGAAAATTATTTTATAATTATTATATTTGAGTTGATTTATTAAAGAACTATTTTACCATAGTTGAATTATCAATGTCATTTTCTTGACTTTGGAAATGAATTTCATTAAAGTGTCTGACGGGAACATAAATTATTATGTAATTTTATATAACCACATAATAGGTGATAATAAATGAATAGTAAACATGAAAAATGTTCTTAATAAAATAAAAAGTACATTAAGAATGTTATTCAGGAATATAAAACAAATAAGTGGTGAATCTAACTCAAGGTAATGGACATTTTAAAAAATACTTTTAGAGTGTTTCCCTTTCTAATATTTTAAAAAATTTAAAAATGTAATGTTCATTTAAATTATTCTGAATGAGAATAATTTACCACCATCATGTATAATGTTTTTATTGAAGAATCCATTTTAATATTATATAATTATTTTCAAAGATGATGTTTTAAATTGTATGTTCACATTGTTCTTTTAAAATAAGTGATTTTCATTAAGGAATGATTTTATGATGCAACATTCCATGTTTTATGATTTTTTTATGTTTATTTGGAATTCTCTCATATTATTGGTGGTTACATTGTTAAATGATGATGCTAGATCTATGATAATCCAAGGACATTTCATAACATTATAACCACCAATTCATTGGGTACTATTGATTTAGAAGTTGAACATATTGGTATTTACATTTGTAAGAGTGGTGTTAAAAAATAGTGTCCCAAGATACCTAAATAATCATTATATGCATGCTAATGAGTTATCAATTAAATTTAATGATTTTCAAAAAGGTATGTTAACAATATTTTTTAACAATATGATTCCCTTTTAGAGTAAAAATGGAGTTATTTTAAAAACAATCATGGGATTTCTTTTTTCACAAGAGTAATAGTTTTAATTCCTTTCATTCCCCTTAATAATAATTTTATATCTATATAATGTTTGAAAATGTTTGTTACATGGTTTAAGGATGTGTAAAGGAAAATTATATTTCATGTTTAATGCCTTTACAATTTCTCTTGAAGATAAATAATATTTTTTGAGAATGGATTCATATTCTAAAAAAATGGATATTGAGTAGAACAATCTACTTTGTAATATATGAGTTTATATGTAATGGTTATGACCTAATTCTCTAAAAATATAAACCAAAAACAACATTGAAATTTTTAAAAAGTTAATTCTTATTATTATCAAGATATCGTACAATGCAATTTCTCTTATTATAATTATTTTTGATATTATAAAACACATCCATCACTTATAGAATATAATGAAAACATCATTCTCCTAAGTGAGGAATGAAATATGTTGTATTTATAGAAATTAAGGAAACTACACTAGTGAAAAATTAACTTGTCCATTAGAATAGTAATATAACCATTATAAATATTAATCTGACCAATAGAAAATTAACCTCAACAATGAAAGTATATATAAAATTTACACATCTTATAATTGAAAATATGATATAATTATCATAGTATAAGTAAATGAATTTTAAAATATGATAAATTATGCGTTCATAATTTTATATAATGTAAATGTTCATTTTGAATTTTATAACAAAATTAATGATTTAAAAGAAAATTTCTTTTTGAAAAAAAATATAATTTTAAATTAATATTTTTTATTATAATTATAACTTAATTTTATGAGACCTTAATTAATTTTTAAAATTATTATAAAATAGATTATAATTTTGAAATTTATTCCAAATAACTGATGATTTTATTTAAAAATTAAATTTCTCATATTTATAAAATTATTTTCATAAAATTGAGTCTGTTTTTTAATTTGAAACGTGAAAAAAAAGGGTGATGTTTTTTTATTTTAATGAAATAGTTGAATTTTTGGTGAATAGGGAATCATGGTAAATTAGGGTATTTAACATTATATGTTAAACACATGAATTATTAAGTCATTGATGATATAATAACCTTTTTTATTAAACTATACTCAAATATTTAATATATTTAGTCATGGTAATCAAATATATATATATAGTCTATTTCCAAAATAATAAACTACTGAATACGATAATAATGAAAACAATCTTCCCCTCCCCTAAAAATACAACCCCTCACAACCTTATCTTCTCGCACCGTACAATACCTTTAGCTTGTGTAGATTCAACCTAATTTCCCTCCCAATAATCTTACCCACATCCATGTGTGTTTGGTCTCAACAAGAGGCCAACCGATTTTCCTTAAAGAGGTTCTCATAGAGAAGATATTCTAGAGGTAAACCCCTCATTACTTCTATTTTTACATTTTTCTATTTCTCTCCTAACCTTACCTATTCAAAGTGCATTGATAACTCCAATATCATATATATGTATTTTAAATTAATTTTTTAAATATAATATCGATCATAAAATCACTTTTATTCTACATTTATTCTAAAATTGAAAACAACATTCCTGATATGGCGATTCAGCAAATTCATGGAAGACGAGTATTTTTTCCAATTCTTTATTATAGGCTTTTTATAAAATAATAATTATAGTAAAATATTATAATTATATAATTAAAATAACTTGTTTTATACTCTAGAACTAATATATAAAATCAATAACAAATAAAAAAACTAGTTTATAAGGTTTGGTAAAATTACCAAAATAAGATAAACATTTATCTAATGTTTATCAAATGAACATACCTTGTTATATAAATATAAATTATATATGAGTCCTACTATTTTTTTAATAGAATTAAAGAAATATAATTTCATATATAGAGATTATTTATGTTTGAAAATAACATCCAACATTATAGGCAAGTAAACTGACCATGAAACCATGAAAACGAGCACTCCTGAAACAATGAAATTAAACTATATAACTCATCAAATTGACAATAAATTAAAATAATAAATTTATAATAAATAGCATACAAGTATAAGTGGTTCTTTATTATGTAATTTATGAAACAAATTATTTTATCCATGAAACTAATTTCAAGTTGAGAACACAATATGACTTATGGTAATGGGATTGTTTAACCCAATTAATTTTCTCTGTGTTATCCCCCATTAAAAAAAACTATTGTTCAGTACTCCATTAATGTTACTTAAATATAATTTCTTTATTATTAAATTTTTTTTATATACATGTTTTCAACATGATTTTATGAAATAAAAATATTTTCACAAAGAACTATTCTTTCCAAAACACATCATTGACTCTGTTCCATGGGTTAATTCATAATTATGATTGCAATATGTTCTATGATTCATGCCGGATTATGTAAATATTATCATGCAAAATGGGGGCATGAAATTATATACCCCTACAATGAATATGGTAATATGATGTATCTCATGAGATAATGTGTATTATAGGTTCACATGATGATAGATTTTTTCACAATGATGGTGTTATAATTATGCACATATGTTATGTGTGAACATGATGCTATAATTGTTCAAAACTGTTTGTTGTATTTGAAAACTACAACATGATATTTAATTTTCATGCATTTCCACAATCCATTCCATTTTTTAATTTTTTTTCTATCATTATTATTTTGATGATCCTATTGTTATGTTATGATTATTATTATTATTATTCTCACCCATGTTTTAATGATTCATGTCTTTATTCATCCTCTTGATGGGATTTTAGATCTCCCCTTTAATTGAGGTATATCCTTAGATGACAACATATACTTAATAGAATATGAGATTTATAAGGATAATGTAGAATACCTTAAATAAATATTTATGTTTTGTTATATTCACATAATATATGATCGTAATATTCTCGAGACACTAAACCCATTGATCCTAAATTTTTTTAACTTTGATTTTATTTATTTTAAAATTATTTAATTATTATGTATGAAATGTTGGGTTTCTATAATTGGTATCAGGGAACTTTTCAATTAATTTGGTAATTAAAATTTTATAATGTGAGTGAAATGCCTTTGGATAAGAATACATATTTGTATAAATATATAAATATTTGTTTTAAAAAAATGATAAATATGTAGACCCCATAAGATATTCCTTTAGTGTTAATTTTATAAAATATTTATGTATTTATTCATGATTTTTTTAGAAATGTTTTTTTTCAAAACATGTGTTTTTTATAAAATGGTGGGAACTGGTTGAAACAATGGAAACAACCTATTTTAAGGAAAATGAAACAAATTCATGAATTATATCCCCAATTCCTTGAGGGTGGAGATCAAAACATCGTAGGAATTCTTAACTAGTTGTATCATGCTATCAATAATAATCAAAACCATTTTGAATATCTAGAATCACCTATGTTGGAGAAACTATCCATTCAATCCATTATGAAATAATGACCATTCAAATTATTGTATCTTCTTATCCCCTTGTTGAGAAACAATGGATAAACTAATTAGAGATGATATTTTTTGTGCCCCACTATTCTGTGAAAGAGAAGGTGAATCTATTCATATATCATTTAGATGGATAAGAGGATAAATTATCAAAATTAACAAATAACACCATGATTAAAGGTAAAATTAAAGATATGAAGTGGGATGAATTTATGAAAATATTTTGTAACAAGTATTTCCATCAAACTCTTCATAAAAAGGCCGAGATAAAATTTAGAGAGATGAAGCAGAATAAAAGTGAATCTGTCATGGCCTAAAATGAAAGTTTCATAAGGTTTACAAGATATGCCTTTTTTTTATTAAAAATGATAGAAAAATAGATTGATTATTTAGTGGTCTAAATTCACACCATCGAATGGCCTAGGCCATATAATACATTAGGAGTTATAAATAAGTGGTTTGATTTTATCTCAATGTAGATATGTTATTTGGATAATGGTACCTCAGTTATAAAAAAATAGGATAAGAATGATGTCTTGAATTGTTAGGTCAGATGAAAAGTAATAAAGAGGATCCAACCACCCATATGTCAAAAATATGATTAGAATCCTTATGGAAATTACCTCAATGTGATGGGGAAATGCTTGTATAGTTGGGTAGAAGCCCACCAAGCTCATTTATATTGAAGATAAATGAATATTTAATAAAATATGAAGGAGGACATGATAACACAACCCATGGATCAATTATATAACTGTATGGATGAAGGGAATTATACAAGGTAATGTATTGAACAACAAGTTTCTGAGGGTGACCAGTGTCAGTTGCCACTGAAGCCAATGGGGCAAGAAAGGCTTATTAAATCACTACTGATAAAGTGGATCACGAAAACAGTGTCATAAAATGTACAATTCATATTCAATAAATATCTTAAGAATAATTTTTTTACTCAATATCTATGTATACCTTTGTATCAGGGAAGTTTTCTATATCTATTGAATCAATTCCCCCATGTATTGAAGTAGAGGTAACTACAAAAACTACATTTGGTGTGATCATTGACTCCCCTGTGTTGAAATCATATCCCATTGTCACATGGTGCAAGATTCATCCATTAAATCTCTTAATACTTATATTGGTTGAATTAAATGCTATATTAAGAAATGAATGGATCAAATTATATAGATCACATATCAACTATCAGGAAAATAAAATATTTTTTGATATTCCAAACCATCATATTATCCTTTATAAATTCATTGAAGATCATGAATCTCCTTTGGAATAATCCTCAATGGTGTGGGTGTTCATATACTGTGGATAATCATTGCTCGATCAACTGGTTTATTCAATTGAAGGTATCAACCAGGCTGAAATATTCACTATTAGGGATTATAGAGATGTATTTTATGAAGAGTTTCAAGGACTTCCCCTTGATTGTAGGGTGTATTTTTTAATAGATTTCATACTTATAACCAATATTATATCAAAATTATTCTACCAGATTACCTTTATTGAACTCATAGAATTAAATATGTATCCATAAGAGAATTTATACAAAGGTATCATTGGCCTTAGTGCCTCAACATGGGGTTCACAAAATCTATTTGTAAATAAGGATGTGTCAATGTAGTGGTGTATCGATTTATAGGAGATCAATAAGATTAACATAATGAAAAGGTGTCATCTTCTAAGGATTAATTACATGATTGATCAATTATTAGGAGATCATTACTTCTAATAGGAGGATCGTCGATATAGATATAATCAACCTATAGTTAATAAGAAAGATATTCAGAATACTTATTTCCATACAAGGTATGAGGATTATAATTTTCCTATGATTCGCTTCAAACATTATAATTCCCTTAAAATATTTGTGGATGTGATAAATATAGACCTTATAGACCACTATAATAATATGTGGGGATATTGAACAATTATCTTCTTATCTACTCATTGATCAAGGATGAACATGAGGAAAATATAAGGATAATGCTAGAAATATTATAAAAGGAATCATTTTATGCCATGATTACCATGTGTGAATTTTGTGTGGTGTTGGTCACATTCTTTAGGAACATGATATCAAGTGAGGGAATATCTATGGACTCATTAAAACAACTTAAATTGAGGAATTTCCTAGACCCAATAGTGTCATAGAAATACATTGGTTTTTGAATTAGAAGGGTTACATAGATGTTTTGTGAATAATTTATAATGATCTAATATCCTATTAAAAATGGTAATATGGAAATGGGTAAAGTAATCATGAATGGGGGACTATGAGGAATGATTAAAGGAGCTTAATTAGATTTTGATCACTGCAACTATAATCAAACTACTATTAACTATATAAGGTTTTTAGATATACAATGAAACTTAAATAAAAGGATTGAGTTGTTTAATCATGTAAAATTTTAATTTGTTGCCTATGCCTCATGATAGTTAAATATCCAGGAATAAAAATACACAACACATGATCTAGAGATAGAAACTATGATTTTTTCCCTGAAAATATTGAGACACTACATATACAGTGGGAAGTGAAAACTGTATACTGATCATAAGATCCTAACGTATAAATTCATATAAAAGGATCCCAACATGCATCAAATAATATTGTTTGAAAAAATCAGGGACTATAATTTCTTTTTTTATTACCTTCCGAGAAATGTGAACAAGGTAAACACTGATATTAGTAAAAAGTATAGGGAAAATGTTTTTCATGATGGGAATTGAAGAATAACTTGTATTATTGGTTAATAAAATGATGGATTTATAAATAATAATTAAATTAAATACATCATATCATTAATAAGTTATTTCCCAACATTCTATCCATGAAAGGTCATAAAGGCGTAAAGGTATGATTTGGAGCTGAAAAAGAAGGTAAATGTGGTATATAATGGGAATCTACCCGATTTCTACATCAATAATGATGGTGTGATTCGGTTTTAATGAGGATTTATGTGCCTTCGTCAATAGAGATAAAGAAGGGGCTACTAGATAATTTAAATAGCTCAAATTTCTTTATCCAACCGAGAAATAATAAGATGTTCCATAATCATAGAGAACCAAAATTGTGGGATAATATGAAGATGGATATTATAGTGTATTTCTCATGGTGTTTGGTAAGTAAACAAGTAAAATCTGTGTAACATAACTCCAAAGGGATGATCTAACCATTTCCTTTACACATATGGAAATAGGAGAATGACACTATGGACATTTTCATTAGTCACCAGAATACATGTAAAGAAAATAATGTAGTATTGGTTATGGTGGATTAACTCACCAATATTTCTAACTTCCTTTATATCCAAGATGATTTATCGATGTAAAAAAATTTCCAAGATATATGTGAAGATGTGGTGAGGCTTTATGGGGTACCACTTTAGATCGTATCTAATAGTGATCTATGGTTACCATATAAATTATGGATAAGACTTCAACATTCTTTGAGTATGTAATTGAATTTCATCCAAGCCTATCACTCCCAAACTAATGGAAAAGCTGAAATAATAATTTTGATTCTTGAGGACGTGATTAGTGCATGCTCAATTTTATTCAAATGAGGATGGGAATAGAATATCTCATTGGCTGAGTTCTCATAAAAATCAATTTCCACTAGGGTATTCATATAGCTCCATATGAATTATTATATGGTAAGTAAAGTATAAATTTTACTTGTTATGATAATGTTTGAGAACAAAAGGTACTTTGAATAGATCTTGTTTAATATATGTTAAAGAGGTGTCAAATATACCACAACATATCAAATATTCTCAAAGTTAGAAAAAGGGTTATACTGACAACCATCTAAGGGACATGTTGTTTGATATTTTATACACATACTTTCATCAAATATAACCTGGAAACAGATATGCATGGTTTGGTAGGAAAATGATTATTAAGACAAGGTAAATGGCCCATTTGAGATATTTGATCACATAAGAGTAGTGACCAATCTGCTTATTCTTCGAAAAATTATTGATCATATTCATGATGTGTTCCATGAATCCCTCCTAATAAAGTAAGTAACTAACCACACAGATGTACTAAATCTAGAAGTGGTACAATTAGAGAATGACCCCTCATATGATGACGAGTCGATTAAGGTCATAGATCATAGAGAAGACATACTATATAATAAGACTTCTCACCATGTCAAAGTGTTTCAGAGGAACCATGTGTATAAAAAGATGACATGGGACCCATATAAAGTGATGGACGATAAATAACCATACCTATTTTCAAATTAGTTTTGAAAAAGAAATATTGGTTGTGAAATTTTAAAATTTGGGAAGAATGTAACAGCCAAGAATATTTAAAACATAATTTATCTTCTTATTATTTTTTTATATAGTATAAGGTGCATACATCACATAGAGTGTCACGACCCCCTCCCCATAAAGTGTACCCCTCCTGAGATGGAAATGTGAGAAGGGAGATAATCAACTCGGAGTCCCACCTTTAAAAAGCCTCGGGTTGGTGACTAGCACCGAGGGTATATTAAACACACAAATGGGGGGTATTACCCTCTAAGAGAACACATGATGAAGAGAGAGATAATATAGACACCAACCAACTAAAACTCAGACATCAATATAAATGAAATCCCAAGTACAAATATGTAATGTCATGAAAACAACTACAACTGAAAGGGTAAAAAATTCAAATACCCAAAAGAAAGTAAAAAACAACATCAACCACAAGCCCAAACATCTCCTGCAACCCCAAGATAGTATAAAATAGGTTGATCTCTAGCCTGCTCCATGTGACCTAAAAAATAGTGTATATATACATAGGGTGTGTGTAACCGTATACTCACTAGGATCCTCCCTAAAGCCTCTCGTGAAAAAGTAAATAAATCATGATAAAGAACAAGTGACAACAAGTGAAACTAACTCATCACCTAAATAGGTATAATATGTTCCCTGCCTCACCATGGCTACTCTGAACAGGTAACACCTAAAAGAGTATATAATATAATAAAAATATCAGGGGTACCCTACCACTACTTCCCCACTGGTTTCCTGCTTTTCCCCAATGTCGCACATCCAAAGCATCTCTCTCCAAAAAGGATGTCCCATAGACACCTGGGTGAAGCACCACAACATGCACCTTGTGCAACAAAACCTCCAAGTCCACACAAAAAAAGAAACCAAGTAGTTTTTGGGAGCCATGATATCTTGTATAACGTGTATCATACCTCTGATATTATACGTCAAGCCATTACCGCCCATACACCGAGTAAGTATCCTCAGTCCATTATTTCCCATAGACATTACACCTACAGTAGTCCGTAAGAAACTATATCCAGAATATATGTGTGTGAATAACCACATACATTACATCCCTCTACACACATATATGGGGCAAACTAACCACTCTGCCTACCATCACAGGTAACTACCCAGAGAAGAGAGCGGGGCCAAAGGGGGTAGTCAGCCATCTATCCTCCAACTGGAATGTTGGGGAAAACATCTCCCAGGGCCTAGAATACTTGGGGTGTTAGTTTCCCTAACTGAAGGGGTGTATTAGCGTATAGAATCATAAAAATTACATAATATACTATAGCTTACAAGCACACTATGGGCATAACCTATTCTTAGACTCAACTGCAGCTAATGTCTCTCAGACTCCTGACTTCTACTTTTAAGACTAGGTATCCTATAACAACACAACCATATAAAAAGATTTAATGCATTACTTTATTCCCTTTTTATCAGTTTCACTTTAGGTTAATTAATTATTTAAACATTAATTAAACATTAACAATTATACATTATATTTCATTAAAATCATAGCCAAATTCTGTTGTTACTTCAAATTACAACCTCGGCATTGTGCCCCAAAAAGATCCAACCTCATAGGTTAACATCATATATTTAATTATTTATTTTCATACTTAACATCCCGTATACCCAGGAAATATAGAAAAACATTCTAATCAACTAAACACAAGGGGGATCAACATGGTGAGTAGATGAACTACCCATTCAGTCTTTTCCACCTATAGCAATAGAATAGACCCATCCTCCCTTGAGAATCTAAACACTGAAAGCATGTGGCTTACCCGACATTTCTTCACCCCTTTCTTATGAAGGGTAAGAAAGACCAACTACCTTGAGTAGTGGGGAATATAAAGCAGATAAACAACCAATGAGAATCATCAAGAATCAAAGCATTCACATCCAACCCATTTCATCATCTCGGGTGTCCTCCCCGACACCCACATGCTTAAAATGATGCATTTCACCACTCAAGGTACCAACTGCTACCATAACCATTAGGCCTCCATGCCCCCACATATCACAACAGCCATCCAAGCTCACATCACAACACAAACAGTAGAAAAACAAACATTATATAAATTCTTCTCTTGGCACTTAAACCAGCATGAGGGTAACTTATAACCCTAAAAAGAATTATCTTTTATCAAACAACTAGTTCATTAATCCATCTTGGATTAACCGATTTATTATTTATAGGTTAAAAAATTTGGAAACCTAACTAGTAATCTATCACAAACAATTAAACATGATTACTACACCAATTTGATTAACAACGAATTACAGCAAAAATAACCAGATTCATTTAAATGCCTCTTTATCTTTATCAAAACAATTATCGATTAATTACAGCTTTACAATCTTTAAAAATTTCCTTCTATAAAAAAATCTAAACAAAGAAAACATAGATATCACACTATCAAGAAAAACAAGATGCAATAACATATGATCGATGTGAATTTATTCACCCAATTAAAATATTTATTATGTTATATACATTGTGATATAGTGGGATAAAACATGAAAACTAAACAGTTGTACGTAAATGAAAAGGCATAAATGAATCTCCTACCTCAAATGGTTTTTTCATTCTTTATACAATAATGATCAACATAAATGACCATGATCGCCTCCTCCCATGACAACTGTATCCACCCGAGGATGTCCCGGTACGACCACACCAGCTAAAACACAAGAAAACTCCATTAGAAGTATAGAGATCACATACCATAACAGGGAAAGGAGAAACAGAAGGAGATGAACCCAAATTAATGATGATAAAGAATACCATATATTGATGAAGGATCGACACTTAGTGCTTGCACCAAAACAGGGGTGTGCAAGCAACAGTATGAAAACTCAAAGGGAAACAATCTAAGGATTGAGGTTCAATCACACCACTCCTATTTGAAGAAGGAATGGTTCAAGCATCTCGCACCAGGGAACAAGAAGGTAGAACAGGGGAGGAATATATCTCATCCATTTAGAGCATTTAACTATGCAATAGTTTAAGATGCGATGGATTTTTTAATTAAAAGCGAATCACATTAACCCACATAATTTGACAGAGTAAAAGCATCCGGATCCTTAGCGAAATTCATATAGGATTTATGGCCTTTGAATAATCCTTAGTGTCCTTAAAACAAGGCATTAAATACATTTTACGTCAAAAAAATGTCAAAGGGATGAAAATGTTGGAAGATAGAAACACTATTCATGAACATGAAATATGGAAAAGGAAATAGAGGTTGTAGTTGGAACCTAACCATTCTAGAGACACTATACATAAACTTCACCATTCTGGAAACATTGTTCATAAACCTCACCGTTCTGGAAACAATATTCATAAACCTCACCTTTATGGAAATAGTGTTCATAAACCACACCATTCTAGAAACACTGTTCATAAAACTCACCATTCTGGAAACACTGTTCATAAACTCAAAATTTGGAAAAGGAAATATAGGCTACCGTTGGAACCTCACCGTTTTGGAAACACTATTCATAAACTCAAAATATGCCAATCAAAAAATAGGTTACTGTTGGAACATCACTGTTTAAGAAACAATTTTCATGAACCTATGATTTGGAAAAAATATATAGGCTACCATTGGAAGCTCACCATTGGAACCTCACCGTTGGAACCTCACTGTTGCACTATTCACATAAGACTACCGACGACACTATTTACCTAAGGCTACTAATGCGCCGTTCTGCTAAGGCAACCGATGCACTATTCACATAAGGCTACTGATGTCATTGTTCACCTAAGGCTACCGATGCACTATTAACTTAAGGATATCAATGACACTTTTCACTTAAGGCTATATATGTATTGTTCACCTAATGTTACCAATGGCACTATTCACCTAAGGCTATTATTGCACTCTTCACAAAAGGTTACTGATGGCACTGTTCACCTAAGGCTACCGATGCACTGTTCACATATGGCTACCGATGGAACAGTTCACCTAAGGCTACTGATGAACTGTTCACCTTAGGCTACCAATTCACTATTCACCTAAGTATACTTATGGCATTGTTCACCTAAGGCTACCAATGCACTGTTCACAGAACTAGAAATTTTGTAAAATTTTCGGGATAAGTCACCTTGACCTCCCAGAACACCTCAAACATGAGATTTCGGGAAGGGAATAGACCAGAGAGGTCTGGGACATTACATCAGATACCTCTCAAAACATTATCATCCTTGATAATTCAAAACTAGCCAAAATGGAACATAAATAATGTCAGAAAAACCACCCGTCGATATACCTCTCGAAAGAGATCAAGCAATAAGAAGAAACCAATAAAAACCATCTCATAAACAAGAACGGTCTATAACCATAAACGGGACATCATTACATGAAATGAGTTAAACATCAAAAAAATATGGATACTGAGCACTTATATGTGACTCACATTCCCATATACTCTCCTCCATACCACCGTGTCGCCACATGACACGAAGCAAGGGGATAGGACACTCGTGCAATACCTTCACTTTGCAGTCTTGGATCTGCATAGGTCTCTCCTCAAAGGTTGCATCATCATCAAAATAGATCTCTCCCCAATAGATGATGTGGGATTTATCATGATTATAATGACGAATCTGTGATACATGAAAAACATCATGTATCCAGCTCATTTGTGGGGTAAGTTCTACTCGATACGCCACAACTCCAACATGAGCTAACACCCCAAAAGGCCCCACAAATCGGGGAAAATCTTACTCCCCTGACCAAAACATCACCTCCCATGATGAGGAGTCACCTTAAAAAACACGTGATCCCCAACATCACACTATGTGAGTCTCTTCCTTTGACCGGCATATGATTTCTAATGATCTTGTGCTGTCTTCATCCCCTCATGAATCACCTGAACCATCTCTGTTGTATTCTGCACAAGTTCTAGTCCAAGAATTTCTGACTCTCTGACCCTAGTCCAGCACAACAGAGAAAGGAAAGGCCGACCATACAAGTCTCCAAATGTCACCATACCGATGGTGGAGTGAAAACTATTTTTGTGAAATAAGTCCACCATGGGTAAGTGCCTCACCCATGAAACTCCAAAATCTAGGACACAAGAGTGTTACATGAATTCATGAATATGGATGGTTCGCTCTATCTGACCATCCGTTTGAGGATGAAAAGTAGTTCTAAGGAATATTTGAGAACCAAAATCATGCTGAAGACCTCTTTGCATCATAGTGGTAAAACAAGAATCTCGATCAGAAATGATCGTCCTTGGGACTCCATGAAGTCTCTCCACCTCCTCCAGATATTGCCTCGACAAAACTTCCACTGAGCATGAATACATGATTGCTATGAACGGGGCTGATTTTGTTTGATGGTCCTCTAAAACCCAAATAACATCATTTCCTCCCATAGATCAAGGTAAAAAAGTTACAAAGTCCATTGATATGTCCTCCCACTTCCACTGCATAATATATAATGGATGGAGCAGACCACTAGGAACATGGTGTTCATCCTTCACCATCTAGCATACTAACAATATAGATATATGCTCCACAACCATACGCTTCAGCCTGGGCCACCAAAACAGACTCCTCAAGTCTTGGTACATCTTTTTCACACTAGGATGGACCACTGAAGGTGACCTATGGAACTCTCTCAGAACTGTCTCTCACATCGCCAAAGGAAAAAATCATTTCATGATACAACACTCAGTGTTTTTCATCATCTGACCAACCATAAGGGGCCTCGCCACAAAAAACCCAGTCTCTCTTGACCTCCACCTCATGATCCCGCAAATGGGACTCTTCCACCTACTACACTAGAGATGACTCCACCATCATCTGAAAAAGAAATTTTCTACCCCCAACGTCTCCCATATCAAGATGTAATGCTGACAGGTCTTCCCTTACTCTCCAGGAATCACCAGATTCACGCACTGCATCACCCCATGACTTCCTGCTCAGAGCATCAGCTACAACATTCCCCTTCCCATGTGTATAGGATATTTAAAATTTGAATTCTTGTAAGAACTCTATAAACCGATGTTGTTATAAGTTCAAGTCAGGTAGGGGGTAAACATTCATTAGTCTCTTCTGGTCAGTGAAAACCATAAAGCTCTCACCAATGAGGTAATGTCTCCACAAATTCATGGAAAACACCACAGTATCCAAATCAAGATCATGGGTGGAATAGTTATGATAATGAGGATGAAAATGTGAAGACCCATAAGAAACAACTGGTCATTTCTACATCAGAAAGCAACCTAACCCTAGATGTGAAGCATCGCAGAAAACATCAAACAGAACTCCCTCACCTGGAAGACAATGAACTATAGAACTTACTGACTTCACTTTTAGATACATAAAAGTGGCCTGACACTGATCAGTAAATATGAATTTCTGATCCTTCCTGGTCTAAGATATTATTGGAATCGTAACTCAAGATAAATCGTCTACGAACCATTGGTAGTATCCTGTGTGAAAAATGAAAATTTGCACCTCTAAAACTGTCTTGGGTGCTGCCCAAGACACAACTGCTTATATCTTCGATGGATCCACATTTACTCCCTACTAGGACACAACATTCTACATGAAACGGACTTCTCGAGCCCAAAACATACACTTCGACAACTTACCAAATAGCTGAGGATGGAAAAGAACTCTCAAAATGGCGTGTAGACGCTCTGCATGATCCTTCTCAGATGTGAAGTACACAATGATGTCATTGATGAAAACCACCACAAACTTGTCCAAGAACTCACACAAACACATGTTTCATCAATCCCATGAACACAGTTGGAGTATTTTTCACACCAAAAAACATTACAATGAACTCATAATCCTCATGATGACAATAGAAAGAAGTCTTTGGGATATCCTCATCCTTCACACACATCTGATGATATCCTAACCGCAAATCGATCCTTGACAACCAACATTCACCCATCAGTTGATCGAATAAATCATCAATACGTGGAAGAGGAAATCTATTCTTCACTGCCACTCTGTTTTAGTGAAGATAATCGACACACAACCACAAACTGCTGTCAACCTTCTTCAAGAACAAAACAACTACACCCCACAGTGACACACCCGACCAAACAAATAGCACTGTAAAATACCATCAAGATATAAAAAATTCTCTCTTAACCAAGAAGGGGCCATCCAATATAGAGACATATAGATAAGAGATTCTCTTGGTTGTAACTCTATCCCAAACATGATCTCTCGTTGAGGGGGTAATGCTACAACCTCTTCTAGAAATACAATAGGGTACTCTTCTAAAACCCTAGGAAACACCAACTGTTGAACCTCTTAAAAACTCTAAATCAGCTCATCCATCATGGATGATATGGATGGAACATGCCTCTGACCCATCTGAGGGTCTCGCTCGCCACCAAAAATCACTGGCTCTTCATCCTCAACGAAGGCCACAACCTTCCTCTTAAGGAAATCCATGATATCCTACACCAAATACAACCTATCCATGCCCTGTATGAAATCATATGGTTGTCTTCATAAACATAGGAAATCTCCCCAAGAGCGGTGATTCCAAAACACTAGCTCGAAGTCTCTACGTACTTCAACCAAGTCAGCTCAGCCTCCAACTAGCACAGTTAATGCCAAGGGCACTATAAGCCTCTATACCTCACATCCCAATGCAGGGACAAGGGTAGGTGATATGATGGAGTGTGTTTCTCATAAATCAAAAAAGGCATACACCAAGGTAGAAAACAAGCAAAGGGTCCCTCGAACGACATCTGGCTCCCCTGGAGCTAGCAATGCTAAAGCATGAAGCTGGCCACGACTTCCTCTATGGAATCTCGGACCCAGATGATGACCATTGCCATGACTTCAATCTTCTCTATGAGGATGGGGTGCATCACGGGGCTATCCTCTTCCTGGCCCATCTACACTCTATTGATTCAAAGTTATTGAAACCTGTTACGACTGCCTCAGCTAGAACTGCCTCAATTGAGGAACCTGGAGAGGAGCACCAAGTGCATGATGACTGCTATGAACGGTCAGGTACTCTCGCTATAGATGACCTCTAACACCAAAAGAAAAACATGCGCCTGATCCCTTGGCATAGGCCAGATATCTGTTGTGCCCATTGAAACTAGTTGATGAGGGCTAGGACCTACCCCCAACCGAACGGAAACTCTTAGGGATTGAAAAACAAGAACCCCAGACCATAGCTCTGCTTCATGAGAAATCATGATGACTCCCCTCTTGTGATGATCTTGTTCTGGACAAAGTCCTCTCAATAATCTCTTCCCTCGCCAGCACCGCAAGATATGTCTTCAGCATAAATGGGGTGACCTAGCACTGGATCTCTGGAAGCAATGACTCGTCAAAATGCCTCACCATAGCCTCCTCATCTGGAAACAGGTATGAAGCCTATCTTAAAATGTTCCTGAAATAGATTTGAAACACTCTCACACTAGAACTCCCATGTTAAAGGATATCAAGATCCTGTCGACTGGACTCCTTTGTGGTCAAGGAATGAAACTCGACTCTAAACATGACATAGAACCCTCAAATGTGAGGGATGACTCCTCGCGATCCCCGAGGAACAAGAATCACCACTGCCTTCCTACTCCACACAACATCGTCACAACCAAGGAAACCCATAGCACCTTCTGATCACATATCAATCAAAATCATATCTTGGCCTCATCTAACTGGTCTTCTTTGAATGCATCTGAAATGGATCCCTCATACTTCTGAAGACTCTGGCACTGAAACTCACGGAGTGTCATCATCGTCAAACTCTACCCAGCTGCGATCTACTGGCACATCCTGCTAGACATCTTCTATGGGATCTGAATGAGGACGTCAACCTAGAGCCATACCTCAAAAGTATTAAATAGTTAGATCTCTTAAACCTGAAATATATAATACTCAGAATTAATTAATTAATAGTTTTATTTTAATCATTTCAGGTTAACTTATCCCATGATATACCCATTCAAACATAGGCACAAGGAAGAATGATGCATGATCCTTTCCTAGGTCTCTACCCTACAAGTAGTATATCCGTGTTATGTAGCCATTGTAAAATTTATGGTTCATACATAAGATTATAGGGGGCCCTAAACGCCTATGTCTCAGCCATTCTCTAGTGTTTACATCACTTTCTAAACATGAATGAAACTATTTCCCTAACAACCCATGCAACCTCGCATGTGCTAACGCCTAAATCCATCATATCCCTCAAACATACCGTTGATACCACTCGGTCATGACCCCCTCCCCACAAAGTGTACCCCTCCAGGGTAGGCAATGTGAGAAGGGTGATAATGACCCCCAAGTCCCACCTCCAGTAAGCCCTAGGTTGGTGACTAGCACTGAGGGTATAGTAAACACACAAATGGGAGGCATTACCCTCTAATAGACCACATGCAGAAGAGATAGATAAGATAGAAACCAACAAACTCCAATTTGGAAAACAATATAAAAGAAATACCATGTTCAAATATGTAATTTCATGAAAACTACTATAACTGAAAGGGGAAAATTGAAAATACCCAAAAAAAAGTAAAAACGGTAGCAACCACAAGCCCAAACAACTCCTGCAACCCCAAGCTAGTAGAAACCATCTTGATCTCCAACATTCTCCAAGTGACCAGAAAAATAGTTTATATATACACAGGGTGAGTATAACAGTATACTCCATAAGATCCTCCTTGAAGCCACTCGTGAAAAATTAAGGAAACCATGCTAAAGCACAGCGAACAACAAGTGAAATTAACTCGTCATATAAACTAGTATACAATGTTCCCATTCTCACCATGGAAACTCTCACCATGTAATGCATACAATAGTACATAATATTATAAATAATATCAAGGGTACCCTACTACTACTTCCCCACTACTCTTCCACTTTTCCCCAACATCGAACGTCTTAAACATCTCTCTCTAAAAAGGCATGCTTTCAATCACCTGGGTGAAGCACCACAACATGCACCTCGTGCAACAAAACCACCACATCCACATAAGCAAAGTAACTAGTTAATTTATGGGAGCTATCCTAGATTGCATAACGTGTATCATTTGTTGGGTATCATACCTCAATCAATTGCAGCCCATACACCATGTAAGTATCATCAATCCATCATAGCCAATACACATTACACCTATAGTTTTCCATAGGAAACAATATTGAGAATATGTGTGTGTGAAAAACCTCAATCCATTACATCCCACTACAAACATATATGTTGAAAACTAACCATTATGACTACAAGCACATGTAACCACCCAGAGAAGAGAGTAGGGCCAATGGGGGTAGTCAACCATCCATCTCCCCACAATAATGTTTGGAAATCACCCCCCAGGGCTCAGAATCCCTGGGGTGTCTGTTGAACTAACTGACGAGGTGGATTAGCATATAGAAACATAAAAAATACAAAATATACTATATCTTACAACCAAACAATAGGCATAACCTAGTCTTAGACTCAACTTTCGTTAATATCTCTCAGACTCCCAGATTCCACTTCTAAGCCTAGGTATCCCATAAGTAAACAACCATTTAAAGAGATTTAATACATTAATTTATTCCTTTTTTATCAATATCACTTTACGATAATTAATTATTTAAACATTAATTAAACATTAACAATTACACATTATATTTCATTAGAATCATACCCAATGTCTATTGTTCTTTGAAATTACAACCTCAGCATTGCACCCCATCAACTCCAACCCCATGGGTTTATTTATTTATAGCATTACCTTCCCATATTCCCAAGAGTTTTAGAAAAACATTATAGATACTAGACACACGGTGGATCAACTGGGTGAGTAGATGAACTACCCGTCGAGCATTTTCCAATGATAAAAAGAGAATAGACCCATTCTCACTTGAGAAGCTAAACCCGGAAAGCATGTGGTATACCCTGCACATCTTTTCCCCTTTCGGAAGAAGGGCAAGAAATACCATCTACTATGATCAGTGGGGAATGTAAAGTAGATAAAAAAATATGAATCAGAAAGAATCCAAACATTCACATCCAACCCATTTCATCAACCCTGGTGTCCTCCTCGACAACCACATGCATAAACAGATGCATCTCTCCATTCTAGGTGCCAACTGTTGGCACAACCAGTAAGCCTCCAGGCCCCCACATATCACAACATCCATCCGGGCTCACATCACAACACAAGAATCAGGAAAACAAACAACATATCAATTGGGATCTAGGACCTTAAACAATAAACAGGGTGACTCATATCCCTACAAGGAATTATCTTTTATCAAACAACAAGTTATTTAATCCATATTGGATTAACCTATTTGTTATTTATAGGTTCCAAATTTCAGAATCCAAACAAGTAAGCTACCCAAAATAAATAAACATACTTACTAAACCAATTTTATTAACATAAAATTACAACAAAAAGAACCAGATTCATTTACATGCCTCTTTATCTTTAGGAAACCAATTATCGATTAATTATAGCTTTATGTTCTTTACCAATTTCCATCAATAATGAAAAGATAAACAAAGAAAGCATAGATATCAAACTATCTAGAAAAACAAGAGGAAATAACATATGATCAATATCATTTAATTTATCTTGTTCAAATATTTATTATGTCAATTCTATTGTGATCTGGTGGGATAAAACATGCTAACTATACAGTTTCATGTAAAAGAAAAGAGAAGAAATGAATCCCGTACCACAAATGGTTCTTGTCATTATTTGTACGAGAATGATCCACACAAAGGATTATGATCACCTCCTCCCGTGAAAACTTTATCCACCCAAGGATGTTGTTGTATGACCGTATGAGCCAAAACCCAAGACAACACCATTAGAAGTATGGAGATCACATACCATAATAGGTCATGGTGAAAGAGAAGGAGATGTACCCAAATGAACGACAACAAAAGATACCTTATATCGATGAAGAATCTAAACTTGGTGCTTGTACCAAAATAGGGGATGTGCATGCAGAAGTAAGAAACATCAAGGGGAAACAATCCAAGGATTAAGGTTCGATCACACCGCTATTATGGAAAAAGGAAAGGTTCAAGCGTGTCACAGCTAGGACAAGAAGGTAGAACAAGTGAGGAAGATATCTTATCAATTTAGAAGATTTAACGGAGCATAGGTTTAAGAAATGATGCATTTTTCTATTAAAAGTCGATCACATTAACCCACATGGTTTGACCAAGTAAAAGAAACCCGAGCCTTTGGGAAATTAACATAAGAGTTATGGCCTTTGAATCGGCCTTAGATTCCTTAAAATAAGGCCTTAATTGCATTTTACATCAAAGGAAACATCAAAGGGGTGAAAATTTAGGAAGATGGAAACACTTTTCATGAACAGGATATTTTGAAATGGAAATAAGAGTTGTAGTTGAAACCTCACCGTTCGGGAAACACTGTACATAAACCTCACTGTTCTGGAAACACTGTTCATAAACCTCACCATTCGGGAAATAGTTTTCATAAAATCAAAATTTGGAAAAAGAAATACAGGTTACCGTTGGAAGCTCACCGTTCTGGAAACACTATTCATGAACTCAAAATTTGGAAAATGAAATATAGGCTACTGTTGAAACCTCACCATTCTGGAAACACTGTTCAGGAACTCAAAATTTGTTAAAAAAAATATATGCTACTATTGGAACTTCATTGTTCTGTAAATATTGTTCGTGTACTCAAAATTTGGTGAAGGAAATATAGGCTAATGTTGGAACCACACTGTTGGAACCTCACCATTTCACTATTCACAGAAGGCTACCGATTTCACTATTCACTTATGGCTACCGATGACACTATTCACCAAAGGATACGGATGAAACTGTTCACAAATGGCTACCAATGCACTATTCACCTAAGGATACCGATGACACTGTTCACCTAAGGCTATTGATGCACTGTTCGCCTAAGGTTTCTGTTGCACTGGTCACCAAAAGCTACCGATGCACTATTCACCAAAGGCTACCAATGGCACTATTCACCTAAGTCTACCGATGCACTGTTCAACTAAGGTTATCAATGGAACTATTCACCTTAGGCTATTGATGCACTGTTCACATAAGGCTACAGATGGAGCTGTTCACCTAAGGCTACCGATGACATTTCTCACCTAAGGCTACCGATGGCACGGTTCACCTAAGGCTACCGATACACTGTTCACATAACAAGAAATTTGGAAAGGTGTTGGGGATAAGTCACCTTGACCTCTCGGAAAACCTCAAACACCAAATTTCAGCAATTGAATGGACCAGAGATGTCTAAGACATTATATAGAGAACCCAATAAAAACATCATTCTGATAAAAGAAAAATTAAATAATTGGTAGTTATAGAAATTAAGGAACCAATATTGATGGAATAGAAACCTAAACATTGGAATATAAATTTTAGAGTTATAACTAGTAATCGGTCGAAAATAATATTACACTCACCTATGAAAGTATAAATAAAATTTATGCATCTTTTAATTGTTTTTTTAAAGTGTCATAAAATCTGTTATAATATTAAAAATTTTATTTTTTAAAAAAATGATGATTTTATATAAATGTTTAATTTATCAAATTTATAAAATTATATTCAAAAAATGGTGTCTACTATTAAAATTTAAACATAAAAAAATATTTATAGTGAATTTTTAGGATTTCTCTAAAATAGATGCATTTTTAATGAATAGTGAAATATGGTAATTTATGGTATTTAACATTATAAGATAAATACAAGGATTTTTTATTCATGAATGATATAAGAATCCATTTATTAGAACTATCCTAAACCATTTACTATATTTAGTTAGGTTAATAAAATATATTGATAGTCTTGAGAAATAATAATCAGCTATTGAATATGATAATAATAAAATCGTTGTTGCCCTCTCCTATAGATACCACCCCACACGCACTATTCTCCTCACACATTAAAAGCCTTGTATCTTGTCCAAAATCAACCTTATTCCTTTTATATTTCTATGACCCAATTACAAGATTATATGGATTTAAGAAAAGGTCAAACCCTGGTTACTTATAGGGGTTCTCTATGGTAAGATATTAAAGAGGTAATATCCTCATTCATTCCCTTTTAATTTCTATTATTTTATTATTATCTCGACGCATAATCTATACAAAGTCACATGTTAACTCCATTATCCAATATAAATTGTAATTTTATTGTGTTAATTGAATATACATCACCAAATTTCTTATCTAATCCTTTTTTTCAAAAAAACTAAAACACCATCCTTGATATGTCAATTCGTCTCATTCAGGGACAACAAGTTTATTTTTTCTATTAATACCTTCATGGATGATAATAAAACCAATTTTATTTTTAAGTATTATCGTTTCATAAAAATTATTACCTTTTAAATATTCTGGAAGGAATATATAAATATCATATCCAACTAAAAGAAACTAGTTCATGATTTTCTATAAAACTGCCAAAATAAACTAACCATATATCATTTGTGTTTTCACAATTGAATTAGCCTCACACCAGATAAAATTGATATATGAGACCAATTAAAAATATATAATTAAATTAATATAATTTAATTTAACTTCTAGATATTTATTCCCACTTGAAAAGAAGGTCAATAATTATTTAAAATTAAATATACCATGAAACCAGGAAAAATAATGCACCAGCAATACTGAGATTAAACACTAAGATTCGTAAAAATAGTCATAAATGAAAATCATAAATTTATAATAAATAATTTAAATGTGGATTAGGTTCTATATTATTTAATTAATTAATATAATTTGATTATCTAGGATATTATGTGCAGGCACAAAACACATATAGAATTATGTTAAGGGAATTATCAAACCCAACTTATTTTCTTTGGTTTATTCATCTATCACGAAATCTTTTGTCTAAATAATACACTAATTTTCCTTAAATATAATTTAATTATTCATCGCATTTATTTTTTTCAGATATAAATGTTCCATAAATTATTATTTTTAAAGGAAATTATTTTTCAAAATAATTATTCTTTTAGAAGAAAATCTTTGACACCACTTTAGTTGATTCTTCTAAACTCAAGAATGGTTATTATTATACAAAATAATTTTTTCCCATTGGGAATTTCAGGTTATTCAGGAAATAATGGTTGATTAAATCCTTAGGAAACCTGCTCTTATCGATTGGTTAAATCAGTAGTATGAATGAGATATGTTTTTGTGACATGCATAGTTATGTAAATATTATGATGTGATGGGTTGGACTAGATTTATATATCCAAACAATAAATTGGGAAATGTGACGTATCCATTTAGAGAATGTGTATTATAAGTGAACATTACACAATAATGGATCTTAATGATTTAATTTATTATTATGAACATATTATATGTGTGATCATGATGTTATCTTTTTTTATAACCATGTGTGGTATTTGACCACTACGACTTGATGTTTCATTTTTATGCATTTCCACATTCCATGTTTTTATATAATGCATCCTCCGATGATTATTATGATAATTATATTATTATGTTATAATGATAATGATTATGCTCACCCATATTATATTAATTCATTTCCTTATTCATCATATTACTTTTATTTTATCTCACATCTTTATAGGATGTATATCCTCAGGTGACTACATATTCTAAAGAAAATGTGAGATTTATAAGGAAAAAAGTAGACCATTATAAATAAATTTTAATGTTTTACTATGTTCATGTTATGTATGATCAAATGATTCCCAAGAAAATAAGCCTTTTTATTTTTTATTTGTATCACTTTTATGATTTTTAAATTAAAATGAAGTAATAGTTGTGTGAGAAATGTAGGGTCTCTATAATTATTGAAAAAATGCATTAGAATATGTAATGTTTATGGATGGTTCTTTCCAATTAGTTTGATAGGTAGGTTTTGATAACATTATGTGTTGTGATAATGGTGATAGAATACATTTAAATAATTTCATGTAATGGTTAAGATGAAATTATATAAAAATTGATTATTACCATGTTACTTTGGCTAATATATGTTTGTATATAATTTTTTCGCACAAGAAATGAAGGAGGTTTTAGTAGGATGGATACAAAAAGACGATATCCTTCTAAATCAAAAACCCATATTATTTTTTATTGGAAATGATCTGTCTGTTGTGGTGATTATCTAGTTGACGCAATCTAAAAATGGTTTGGAAATCCATTCTAGAGTGATTTTTGATATTCCATGGAGGTACAAGATGATTTTAGAGCATTTTATGAGAAACAATCCTCCAAATTTAAGTTTATCCTTAGGTCCAGTGATAAAATCAGGATGGATCAATGCAATGGAAAAATATTTTAAGTAATGTTTTGTTTAGAACATTAAAAGGTGACCCTGTATAATTTTCATTTTTACGGTGAAGCTGATAGATGATTTTTTATGAATAAGAATACTCGAGAGAAAGATGACTATGATTCCATGGACTAGAATTCTAGAAATATTCTTTTTTATGAAAAATATTTCATATGACTTCTCAACATACAATGGATAACAATGACTGAAATTGAAATAGAGGGACTGTAACACCCCAGGAATTGATGGAAAATTATTTTTTTAAGTAAATTTGATAGCTTATATTGTTTGCACCATTGAGTTTGAGTGCACCACGATCTATTAAAATAGCCATATAAAATGAGGTTATGAATAGTATTAACCACGCTATGAAAATTTATAAATTTTATTTTTCAAAAAATACATCATTTTTTAATTCAAAATATCAAAATAAGATTAGGGTAAATTTTTGGTATTTTTATGAAATGTTTCATTTTTTGGATGAATATTTAAAAATACTCCAATGTTGTTAAAAATCGACGTTTTCATTTAAATTAATATTTTATATTAACTTTAATTTAAATTATAATTTGATAAATATATTCATATATTAATCATATTTAGGTAATTGGATCTATTTTTTATAATAAAATTAGATATTAACATTTGTCGAACTTTTGAGTGTCTCTTTTACCCGCCTTCTAGCTCTATTTGCAGGATTAAAATTAAACATAATTTTACTAATTTTTTCAATTGAATCTTCAAAAAAAGAAAAACTTGGTTGTAATGAGTATAAATAATTTGATTCAATAAGATCAAAAAAAAATTTACTGAATAGTAACTCTATATATTGTATATAACATGCTTAATTGTAAATATGTAAATTCATGTTAAAAAATATTATAACAATACAAAGATACCATAACACTTTTTCTAATTTAATTAGATAAGTTTGTTTCAACCCAAAGTATCATTTGGTCATTTTTGGGGATACTTGGTTCCACTTGGATTACTTTAATATATATATAATATTATATTTAATGAAAATCCAATTTTGTTATAATTTTGTTTTTAAAAAGACAAATATTTTTAATACGAGGTTATATAAGTAATATGGAAGTCTATAAATAGTAATTTTAATGAAAAAAATTTATATATACTATGATAATTTAATTATAATTTCAGAAAATTAACAATTGAATTAAATTGCGACAAAATATTGATGTAAATTTTGATTTATTAAATGAATTATAAAATAAATGATATTGATAACATTAATAGAAATATGATTTGAGTGAGTTAAAATCATTCGAGTTTTTTATTGATTAATTGGACATATAATTAATGTTTTATATATCATGGTTCAAATATAGCTTGTTGATTTTAATTTTTTATAAGAAAAAATAATGAATAGTGTCAAAATTGAAATTTATGATATTTTAAAATAAATAATATTATATTGATATAAAATTCATAAAAATGTATATTTCAGAAATATTACTAGGATAATGTTAAAAATATTATAATGATCAATTTTTAATCATTTAAGGGACACTTTTCCATGAAAATGACATATATATTACTAAAATTAAAGAATGTGACAAAGTGTCACACTCTTAATTTATATATATTCAATAATATTAAATTTTAGATAAAATTGAGATAAATTATATCATAAATAGTCTATGGAAATATAATACAATTATTTAAATCTTAATAATTCATTTATAATTTTAAAGACTAAATAATTACCATTAATAATGATACAAAAGTATAGAAGTAATAATTTACTAATAGAAATATCAAATAAATGATCTGAAAAATAATAAAATAAATATAATTTGATATAGTTGTTGTGGTAGATGCAGTTTAAAGTGGAAATGACAAGTTAGGATTGAATTAAATTATTATTATTTTTGATGTTATCATTCCCTTTGTATTTTATTTAAATTCAATCTAATGAATAGTGTCAATATTGAAACTATTGATATTTTAGAGAGATAAAATTTTATTAAATTATTTAAAAATCATATAAAAATTTAAAAATTACAAAGTGAAAATTATATGATCTAAAATATCATAATGTTTCCATTCATATTCAATTGACACTATATTAGTATATACTTATAACATTTTAATATTTATAATATTATATCTATAATTAAAAATAAATATATTAAATAAGGATAAAAAAGATAAATTTTAAAATAAAACTAAAACATCTATAAATTTAATTGTTTGAGAGGATTTTTAGAAATACTCATATTTTCAATGAAATAAATCAATTTAATGATATTTTAAATAAAAAATCATTTTATAAATTAATAGTTTTTGAGTTTTCTAAAGTTCTCCCCGCCTCTCTTATAAAAGGGTACAAATACTTATCATTTATTAACACATCTAAATCCATTTGTTTCTAAAAACCCATGAACACTTATTCTCCTAATATCCCTTAATTAATCCTAGTGTCCATAACATGGGAAAAAATCTGAACTAAGGAGTGATTTTGTGAAAATTAAAAAGTGACACTCCAAGAAGAGATAATTGTATTGAGAAATCATTTAATGTTATATTCTTATTATGATTCCTATTAATATATTTTTTCCATACTATATTAATGACTCATTTATTATATATATGTTTAAATTTAATTATTTTTATGGTACAAAAATATTACCCATTTTACCCATCATACAAAAAAACAATATCACTATGGGTGTGTACGTACGACTTACCATATCCACATCATGGTGTAACTTGTTCTTCATCACAACATTTGTTCAAACTATATAATGATGGATAAAATGGATATAAATAATCAATATGAAATTATATTTATTATGTATGATTAACATACAACCCATTTCCTTTCCCCTTTACCAATATTGAAATGATAGCATTGCTCGTACGTACATATGGCTGACCATCTCTACGATGCGATGAGATTAATATTCCCTATTAAACAATAAAGAATGATTATGAAAATATATATAAAAAATAAGTATGAAATATATTAATTTTTAATTATAGTGTGTCTATATATATATATATATTTATGTGATTCTATTTAATACGATATGAAAATTGAAAGAACGTTCATGCGTATGTAGGGCCTACTGTATCTATCAATGGTGTATTTCATTTCATATATATATATATATATATATATATATATATATACTATATATATTTATATTCTTAATATATATGATATATAAATCCTGTTTTACATTTTTGAGGTATGTAAATCATGATCTATGTAATAGAATTAAGAATATAAAATCAAAAAACATATGATAAACAATGCAGTTATAACCGAAAATATTTCTTTAACATTGAATAGTTAATAAACATGTAATAATTAGTAACAAATAAGTCATTTATGATATCATATACATTTTTATGATTCATTTACAATTTAATAACATTTTAAAGCCAATATATAATAGTTTCAAATATGTTTAGTGAATATCAGACATAAGGTAAAGGAATTTCGACTCACATTTAATTTTCATCAGATATAAGCCATGTTCACATGCAATTTTGTGTGTGTGTTGTATGTACTATTCATATTTTTTTTAATTTCATGAATAAATTTTCTTAATGTTATTTAAATATTTATTTTAATATATTAGGCATATTATTTGTTCAAAGTGGTATGTGATAATTTGAATGTATAAATAATTAATACTTTATCCATTTTAATAGTATTCATATTATCATATTTATTTATTTAAATATATATAATGGATTATAAATAAAATTTTATGTATTTTTTTAATTACATTCAAATGTTTTCAAAAGGAATACTTGCAATGTTTAATATAATGGACTCTTTAACTAAAACATTATTTTATCTATATTAAAGACTTATTCTTCAAAATATTTCTCATTAAAGTCCATGTTTTGAAAATGGTTGGAATGATTTATATCTATTGACATGAATATTTTAAAATGATAATTCACCTAATAATATCCAATGTGGTATGGGAAACATTGATTCAAATATATATTTTTAAATACCTTCTTTTTTAAAATTGTTGGAGTTGTTAATTTTTTAAAATTAAAAAGATATATTTTTCTCAAAGAAATTTAATTATTTTATTAGATTATTTTCAAATATGTCAATATTCATTATTGAATTTGAGATTAATTGAGGTTTATTTGTTCTGATAAAATATACCATATAATATTGAAGGGTTTATTATTTGTTGGACCGTGGATGTATTATTTTGATACCATCCATGGTTTATGGTTAATGTATTTACAATTCATATGATAACTTTAATAATAATGTTTATGTTTGTTATGTTCCACCCATTTAATATGTGTAATTTATTATACATAGAAATAAATGAGTTTGAGACTGATTAATGGAAGCCCTATGGGTTGAGGATTGGTTGATGAAATCCATAAGGGTTGGGGATCGGTTAATTAAAGTCCCTCTATGAATTGGTAGTTCTCAAGATGAAAACATGTGTTTTGAAAGGAGGACTTGATGCTATGGTTATGTATGGTCTTGGCATGAGTCATTTATGGTATTGTTTTCATGTTTGATGTTATTCATTACACCATTATGAGATTAGTTATTGATATTACATGTGATTATTTGACTAGTAGAATATATATATTATTGTTTAAATGTAATTACCTGACTTATTGTTTCTATATTATATTCATTTTTTTGTTTAAAAGGATTGTGTTTTAGTTTTCTTATTTATAAAATATTTTATTGTATTGATTATCCTTACTGAGAATCTAAACTCACCCATTTATTATGTTTTATTTTCATAGTATGTAAATAAGTGTTTTATGTTTGAAATATAGGGTTAATCTAGGATAATAATGAAATTCTAAAAGTATTTTCTATGTGTTATTCAATCATCGAAATTGTTTTGTATTGTTCATGTTTGTAATCTATTTTCTAAGATTTCTTAATTGATTAGTCCATCAGAATTTTATTCTGTATAATCATGCTAATTTATTAAAATAATTCACTAACTTTTGGAATCTGGGGTTGGGGAGTTATAGTTGTTATCATAGGAAGTTTATAAGAATCCTTCAAAACTAGATTTAGAAATAAATAATTATACAACATAACCCTACATATGACTTTGGTGATAAGTCTGTGTATACGATCTAATCATGTAGATTTGGTAGTTGATAACCTCGGTTAATCCTATTGCCTTATGGATTGAGAAGAATATGGAATCAATTATATATCCTATAAGTGATTATTCATGAGGATATCACTACGATTTGTGTTTCTAACTTTTTTCATTGAGTTTTGGTTAATGCTTAGAATCAGAAATGTTATCCATAGAATTATTGTTGATGATGAAGAGATTAGAAAATTGAAATGAAATTTAGGAGGTATTAGGGAATATTATATTGAATTATGGTAAAAAAATTTATAGTGAAGTGGAATGATTATTATTATTTTGTATTTAGATTAATGAATTATTTCATCATTGGTTCCCATGTTATAATAAACTTGAGATATATGAGGATCAAACTGAAGTACGTCTTATATAAGGATTTTATATCGTAAGAGTTTTTATTATGTATTTAAGGTTGATCAAATATTTGATATGTGACAATAAGAGATATAGTAGGTTGTTTGAGGAATTTAATGTTAAGATTGATTTTGTACATTTAGAGACCATTTTTTGACAATGAATTTTGATTGATGTATGTTAGTTGATTTTTAAAATTGTAATGGGAAAAGATGAACATTGGATATTATTATTTGAGGTTTAAGTATGAATTATTGGATATTATATGCAAACATTTTTTTAGTTTTATTGAATATTTAAAAGTTGAAATAAATACTTGCATGCCTTATGATTTTTCAAAAGTTCTTAAGGGATGAAAAACTCATTTTCAACATTTAATTCTAGGTATAAGGGATGAAGTGAAAATAGATTGAATCATAACCAAAGTATGAGATTATTCTTATGATTTGAAATAAAATCAATAAAGTGATTATATGTATTGTATCAAAATTATTTAACTCTGGGAAAGCATATATAATTTTTTAATCATCATAACTTATGTTTTATTAAACCAATGATATTTTTAATCATCAAATATTTATGGATTTTATGCCTTCAATTATCCATTCATTGTTTATTTTTTGTGATTGATGACCTGAATCACTCCCTAAAAATACTTATTTTTTTACTACAAGTATATATCACTACTTTCAAAAAAATTGTTCCAATTGGAAAAATTAGCTTGGTCGTAACCTTCAAATTTCCCTTTTCCTCTTGTTGTGATTATATTTCAAATACCCTATTTCTGATGTAGGTTTACCATAAAATTATTTTTTGTATCAAGAATTTTTTTCAAAGTGATTCTTCAAATTCCGAGGACATAATATACTTATTGTAGGGAGAATAGAACACCCCAAGGATTCACATTATATTATCTAATGAAATTGGATACCTAATGTTCCACGAAACCCTGAGTTCGAGAGCATCATGATCTATCAAACTGGCCGTTTAAAAGCTGTTATGAATATTATTAACCACATTATAAAAATTTATAAATTTAATTTTCTGAAAAAGACATCATTTTTGAATTTGGAATATAAAAATTATCTTATGGTTAATTTATGGTATTTTTCTAAAATGTTTCAAATTTTGATGAATATTGAACAATACTACAATGTTCTTAAAAATTGACTTCTTCATTTAAATAATGATTTTATATTAAATTTATTTTAAAGTTTAAGTAGATTAATATTGAATATATTAATCCAATTATGTTCCTTGGAACTATTTATTATAGTAAAATTAGATATAAAAATTTATTAAACTTTTGAACGTCTATTTTACCCACCTTTTTTCAACTTTTTTGGGATTAGAATTGAATGTAATTTGACATCATTTGTGTATTCCATTTAACGTCCTGAACCCAGTTACCCAGAGTTGGTGAATTATTAAATAACATTGGCATGATCCCAAGGGATCAAATCCTAAAAGACTGATCAGTTTAGTAGCATTGGAAATACTAGATACATATGTAAGTTTTACATTACAATATAAAATGAAAAAAACAACATCAACATTTTCTCCATTGAACACATTCATATCCTTTACACTATCCTTGCAGGTCAGTAATAATATACTTCATCACATCCTGGTAAAAATAGAACATATAAAGGGGTGATCTCAAATGCTCTGTAAGGATAACAATATAGCGGAATCATTCATAAATAATCCTAAACATTTAAGGCATTGTATAAGACTAAAACATAAGACATTTAATCTTAAACATAAGCATATTGTGGAAAATTTATATCATATAATTCCATTTACTTATTCACATGGATATTATACGAGTCAAATAATCCCATGCAATATCAATAACCAATTTCATAATGGGAGAATTCATAATGCCATACTTCATAACCACATAGTCAAGGCCTTGTACCAAGAATACAAATATGAATTTTTCAAGGCCTTTTTCCAAAACACAATTTTGTCTCATGAGACATACTGATGCATCTAGGAGCTATAGCGGGATCCACTCATCAATTACTAAGTCCAATTCATTCCTCATATGAAATGGTTTAAATATAAAATTAACATTCGTATTAAAACTAGATAACGAAATGTCAATACTTTATCATAAGCCATCAATGGTGTAAAAATCACATATTCATAGAAAAAAATATCACAAAACCTTCAATACAATATGGATGTTTTGTGTCATAATAAATTAACTTCAAATAATCTTAAAATTCATCAAAAGATGTTGACATAGATGAAATCAAAACTTTTTTCAAATATGTATCTCTAACTATTTTGAAATCATTTAAAATTAATATAATTATAAAAGAAAAAAATAATTTTAAAAAAATTAGTTTATTTCTTTATGTTAATATTTGACGATGTTATAACAGTATAAAATAGTCTCAACTACTGTATAAGTTAAAAAAGATATTATTACCTTTATTTTGTCTAAAAGGTCATAAAATACCTTGTTTGGAAAATGACGGAAAGATTTATTTCAAAAAATATATTGTAAAATAAGGGTATAAATGAATTTAACCCATAGTATTGTAAATTGTAAAAAAATTTGAATTACATTTTTAAGAAAACATTGATGTGGATGATAAAGAGTTCCCAGTAGATACTTACGTATTAACAACCTCGGATAAGTAAATAGATTATAGAATTATACCTTACCTTGTACTGTTCCTTGTTCGAGGTTACGTTAAACTCATTTATAATAGTTAAATCATTGTTATTAAATTTTACAATAACCACATACATAAATATTATATCATATATGATCTTCTAATAATTATTTGTTAATAATATTTCAGTAGTATCATCTTTTTGGGTGTGAACTGATCTGTTTTCCTTTATATGCTTCGTTACCTAAGCCATGTTTTTTATTGATAGGTTGTACTTGATTCATGTACATAATGATATTAAGTTCTTAAAAATTATTTTATATCAAAAAATGAAAATTACTCTTGAATTATTATGATAGGGAATGGATCTCATCGCGTTCGTGGAGATGGTAATCCGTACGTACACGCGTGCGACAATATCATTATATTAATGGGGAAATCGTATATAATTGGATGGTATATCATATATAAAAAATAATTAACATGTTATATTTATTATTTAAAACCGTTATACTCATTATTATACCCATCCAAAGAATGAAGTGTTTGAATGACAAACTACACCACGATGTGGAGGCGGTAAGCCGTACACACACGCGTATGATGACTTTTTCATTTCTAGGATGGATAGAATATTGAATATGGTTGTAACATATTTATAATAACATCACAGTATGTAAGAGGTAATGTATTTAATATTTTGGTATGAAAAAAATAGTGAAAGAGCTAGTTAAAGAAGAAAAGAATTTCAAAGAGGGTGGTAAAACTATTACCTCTTCTTCGGGTGTTTTCATTTGAGTTGATCAAAAGGGACCCTTAGGTTGGATTCATGATAAAAGTAAGGAAAAAACAATTATTTGAGGGAATTTGGGAGGATATTTGTGCATGGGTTGGCCGAGCCAAATGGCTTTGGTGGTGTGAAATTAAGATAAGGAGAATTACCCTTTTATAAGAGGGGTGAGGGTCACTTTAGGGAAGGCATTAAATATTATTTTATAATAAAATAATATTCGGTTTCTAATGGTTCCAAAATTATTTATTAAAAGGATAATGTGGGGATGGGTCGAGAACCTTTCAACCAATAAGTTTTAGACAAGTTTAGTTCACCATATTTACCTTGTCTTTTAGATTTAACTCTTAGTTAAATAGTTTGATATTTACCATGTCTCTTTGTATTTTTAAATTATATTGTTAATAAACATACTATAAACTCCTAAGAGAACCCAAAGTGGTTCATTTTTAATATATATAACCTTATCTTGGTATTTTTGCCAATACTTATATTTTTAAGAATATTATATCAACTAATAATATAGTATTTTTTTAAACTCAATTATGCCAATTTTGACTCTATTTTGTATTTGATTTTTTTGAAAGCCATGAAAACTTTATCACATATAATAAAATTTATTCAATCAACCCTAACATGTCATATTAACTTATAAAATTATTTTAATTCATCAAAAGTCTCAGTTTACATTTATTTGGATATATATAATATCAATTATTTTAATATTTCATTAATAATGTAATTACAGCATTCATCATTGTGTCATAAATAAATAAATTTATTTATTATCTAAAAATTATAAATAAAACACAATTGTGTAGAAACTATTTTTAGATTTCTAAAAAATATTTATAGTCAAATTTATCTTATGTGTATCCCTATATTACAAATAGTTTATTTCTTAAACATTGAATTTAAAACTTTTAACTATCCATTAAATAAAATAATAATAAATGTCCTAAACTAATCCAAGTTGACCAAAAAGATCATATTTCATTACTATGGTTGTTTTTGGTCGTATTAAATTTATCCAATAGAATTAGGACATGTGTTAGGGATATTATAATATCATTTTTACAATAAATTACCCTATTAACTTTTAACCGTGTATATAAAAGTCAAAAGTCACTATTAAAAAAAATATTTTCATATTATTGAACCACATTTTACTTCCGAATATTATCTGTGCCTCTCAGATTTTGAAATTCAACTCAAAAAATTAGTAAAATTGAGTATTATGAAAATTCTCAAATGATTCTAGAAGGTGTGTAAATGATGGTAAAAAGATTAATAAAATTTTAAATATCTAAACTTATTATAAAATGACTCCAATTAATTATTTTGAACATATATATGTAAAATGTACCTATTTTTACCTAAAATAAATTAAAATTAAACAACTAATTATTTAAATAAAAAGTCAGTTCTAAACAATAACGTGGTGTTTTTCACTATTCATCAAAAATTGAATGTTTTTAGAAAAAATACCAAAAATTCACCCTAATAAAATTTTGATATTCCGAATCCAAAAATTATGTCCATTTTGAAAAATAAAATTTATAATATTTCAAAAAGGGGGAATTACTATTCATAATGGCTAGTTTGATTGGTCTTGGTGTGTTAAAACTCCAAGTTGGGTACAATGAAAGCTACTACTTTATTTAAAGAGAAACGTACTGTGGAAGCTTGGAGTGTTACATTATCCCCTCCTTAAAATAATTTTTTCCTCTAAATTTCTAGAATATTACTGCATAAAAAGATTTGGTTGGTTCTTCATCATAAGTTCCTTAGGTTCCCACGATGCCTCTTCGATCTTATTGTTTCTCCATTGAACATTCACTAAACAAGTCGTCTGATTTCTCAACACTTGTTCTCTGGTATCAAAAATTCTGATTGAATCTTTGTAATAAGACAGATCGGGTTCCAGTTCTATTTCTTAATATATGAGTAAATGCAATGGGTCAGGCATGTATTTTCTCAACAGTGATACGTGGAACACATCATGAACTTTGAAGAGACTTGGAAGCATTTCAAAAAGATAATCTACAACCCCAAGTTGTTCTAGAATTTTGAATGGTATGATGTACCTGGGACTCAATTTAACATTATTATTGAAATGTATAACACCCTTCCAAAGAGATACATTCAAGAAAACATAGTCTCCTACTTGAAATTCAAAATCCTTCCTTTTGTTATCAACATAGCTCTTTTCCCACAATTGTCCACTTTGATGGGGTTTTGGATAATCTTAACCTTTTCCATTGTTTCCTCTACATGTTTTGGGCCTACGAGTCTTCTTTCACCAACATCATCCAAACAAGTTGGTGTACAACATCTCTTTCAAAATAAAGCTTCATATGGTTCCATATGAATACTTGAATGGAATTTATTGTTATAGGAAAATTCAACCAGAGGTAAATATTGATCCCACATACCTTAAAAGTCATGTGAGTTAAATCTCAACATGTCTTCTAAGGTTTGACTAGTTTGTTCTAATTTTCCATCGGTTTGAGGGTGGTAGGCAGTGCTCAAATGAAGTTCAGTATCCAGGGCCTTCTAAAGAGTTTTCCAGAATCCTGATTTAAAACGGGGATCACAATCAGAACTAATTGATAGTGGTAATCAATGAAGTCTTACAACATCATTAATCTATAGTCGTGCTAGACTTTCATGTGGTAAATCTTATCTTATAGAAAAAAATGTTTTGACATGGTAAGACGATCAACAATGATACATATTGTATCATACCTTCTAGGAGCCTTTGGTATCCCCATGGAAAAGTCCATCGTATTATTATTGCATTTCCACTCAGGTATGGGAAGTGGTTTCCTGACTCCTTCAGGATATTGCCTTTTATATTTGACTTGTTGAAAAACCATACATCATGATAAAAAATCAACAATCTCTTTCTTCATGTTGTCCCACAAAATATTTTTCTTCAAATATATATACATATTGGTGATCGTAGTGTGTATAGAGAAATTGGAGCTATGAGCATCATCCAAAAATTACCTTTTTAGATCAAGTATGTTAAGAACCCAAGGTCTCTTCCCAAATATCAAAATTCCAACTTCATATATTATGTCACTCAATCTCCCATCATTCACAGTTTTAATCTTCTTTTGAAACTCCTCATCATCAATATGAGAACACATTATCCATTCTACTAAATATTTTTTGGAAACCATTTCAAAAAGTATTAATGTTTCACATTCCATGGTTATTCCCATGTCCAAATCTACTAGATCCATGAAAATAGGATCCCTTTCAACTCTCATCTTGTTTGAAACACAATTATCTATTCTACTCAAAGCATCTTCCACCTTATATTCCTTCCCTGAGTGGTAGTGTATAGTACAATAATAATCCTTTAGTAGTTCAAGGCATCATATTTTGATCATGTTGAGTTCTTTCTATGTGAAAAAGTACTTCAAACTCTTGTGATCAGTATAAATCTCAAAACAAATTCATCATAGATATAGTGTTTCTATTTTTCAGAGAAAAGATTATAATTTCTTACTCAATATCATTAGTAGGATAGTTCTGCTCATTAATTTATATTTGTCAAGACTCATAGGAAATAACTCTATCATTCTGCATAAGGACACAACCAAGTTCTTTCTTTGAAGCATCACTATAAATAACAAACCCATAGTTCCCTGATAGTAGATTCAAGATAGGATAATTGACTAATCTTATCTTCGGTTCATCAAAACATTATTCACACTCTTTTGTCTAAACATATTTTACCCCTTTATGTGTGAGCATGGTTTATGGTTTTTCTAATAGGGAAAAATTCTGGATGAAACGTTGATAATAACATGCTAAACCCATAAAACTGCGTACCTCAGTTATATTCGTCAGTGTTAGCCATTATAGTATTGCCTTGGTCTTTGATGGATCAATAGAGATTCCATCCTTAGAGACAATATGGCCAAAAAAATAAATCTCTTGAAGACATAATTCACACTTTCAAAACTTCCCATATAATTAATTTCTTCTGAGGGCTTTCAGAATAGTGCACTAGTGATTTTCATTATCTTCATTTCTTTTTTAGTATACCAAGATATCATCAATAAATACCAATAAAAATTTATCAAGATATTCATTAAAACTCTATTCGTTAGATCCATGAAGATAGAGGGTGCTTTAGTCAATCCAAAAGGCATTACTATAAACTCATAATTCCCGTACCTTCTTTGAAATGATGTTTTCAGAATGTCTTTTTACTTCACACCAAACGGATGATATCCAGATCGATGGTCAATATTTGAAAAATATTGAGCTCAATGAAGTTGGTCTAATAAATCATCAATGTGAAGTAGGGGATACATGTTCTTTATTGTTATATAATTGATCTCCCTATAGTCAATGCACAACTTCATAGATCTGTCTTTCTTCTTAAAAAAATAAAGGGGCTCCCCATGGAGAAAAAATAGGGAGAATAAATCCTTTGTTTCTCAATTACTCTAGTTTTTTCTTTAGTTCCAACAATTCCACAGTGGCCATTCTATAAGGGGTCTTCGATATGGGGCTTCGACAAGGAATTAAATCAATGGAAAACTCAATTTATCATTCTGGATGATGTCTATGTAAATCCTATTAAAACACATCAACATATTCTTTGAAAATAGGTATTTACTCTATTTAAACATTATTTTCCTTTCCCATAGACATTTTACATTATATTCATCCCCATTAATTGAATTTAGTAGATCTATTGGGGGTGGATCTTGATAAGAATCAGGTGGTGAGTTTTCTGAAATTAAGATAAGGTACATTTTATCATCATCAAAAATTGTATCCTCTATCTTATTTACAACAAATTTTCACATCAGGGTCCAAAAGCCAATCTATTACAAGGATTATATCGAATTCAATCATGGGTATGACGATTAGATTAGTAGATAAAGAACATTTTTATGTATTAATGGGAACTAATTCACAAAACATTATTGTGATGATACTTCCCTTAGGTTTTTTGACTAATAACTCCCTTATTAAGTCAAATTGAAAATATCTATTTTTTTAGAAAATAGGGAAGATATGAAACAATGTGATAATTCAGAATCAAATAAATCATTTTTTAAACTAGTGGAAACCATTAAATTACCTGCCACCACATCTTTCTTAACTTCAACCTTAGTAGGAGTGATTACATAATCTTGGCCTATCTCCATTGGACTTTTATGAGGTAAGTTCCCTTGGTGAATAATACATTCATTTGCCTAATTCCCCTTTTCACTTCAATTGTAGTCTTCAACAATGACAACCTCTTTCTTCCTCTTTCTATATTGAGTTTTGTGGCCTTTTTTACCACACATATAACAGACATCCATTCCTTTCAGGAATGTACCAGGTGTATCTTCTCACATTTACCACAAAATGTATATTCAATTTTTCCCCTATTCCTCTTATTTCCTTTTCCAGAGTGTTAAAAAGATCTATTTTCTCTTTATTTTCTTTGAAGTCACAAGACGTAGGGAATTTCTTATCTGTCCTGATAGCGCATGAGACAATATATTTGTACGATGAGAAGGATTGTGAGAATAATTCTCGATGGAGAAATGGTTTTAACCCATCAAAGAATCAATTAATCTCACTCATTGGATTACATATTTAATCAAAAGTATGCCTTGCTAACCTTGTAAAGATGCCTCCTACTTTTCAACATTTTCATCCTTCTTTTTCCTCAGACTCAGAAATTATCTTTCCATATCCACTCGATGGTCACAAGGAAAGTATTTTTTTAATTAAAATATCATTAAACTACATACATTCAATGTTCAATAATTCTTCATCTTTTTTTTTGTTTTGGATTAATGACCAACATTGATCAGCATCTCCTGTGAGGCGATAAACTACCATGAAAACTTGTTACCTTTCACTACTTACCAAAGCATGAAATATTTTCTCTACGGAATTTATCCATTGCTCAATAACTATTGTATTTGTACTACAATTTAATGTTGGTGTTTTTCCGCCATGAAACGGTCTAACATTGATTCTCCACATAGTGGATCAGGGTACTCCATATGGGTAAGGTTATTATTCATAACTAGAGTGAGTTGTCCCAGTATAGTGATAAGATTATCAACACCAATTTCATTGCCCCATCCAATATAATTATCATGAGTAGGAGTGAGATCCCTACATAGATTACATGTGTTGATACTAATTCTATTCCTTCAACTAGGCGCCATTTAAAAACAATGTCATATGGTATATTAGTTTATGAATTCCAATACAAAATTCCAAACTTGTAAAACTCTTAACATAAATTGAACAGTTTAAGGATATAATACATAATCATAAAAATGTTTTCTTTGAGGAGGTATACAATCATAAATCTTACATAATGTTTTATAAAGAAAATTTAAATTATCCAAAGCCTATCCCTTGGGTGTGTTGTAATAAATAATGTAACAAGGCCAGTTGTCATGCACCAGTTCTCATTCGAGTCTACCTTAAAGTAGTGTTTTAGGGTTTTACCCCTAGGTACAAATGGGCTAGAGCCACCTTTACCTACTCGTATCCTAACAGAGATTTATTTCTTTGAAAACTCACAAAATATCTACATTACCAAAATTATAGAAATTTATTCTATAAAAATCATCAAAGTCTATCTTAGGTTAATGTTATCTAATCAAATTTTTTCTAAATCTAGCATCCAAGGTTTGTACTTCCTCTGATACCAAATATAATGCCCTGACCCTAGTTACCTAGAGTCGTTGCATTATTATATAACATTTTCATGATCACAAGGGATCAAATCCCGAATGACTGATCAATTCAGTAGCTATGGAAGTACTAGATACATACATAAGTTTTACATTACATTATAAAATGAAAAACAACAACAACAACATTGTCTGAATTGATAACATTCATATACCTTAGACTATCCCTATATTTTAGTCATAATATACTTCTTCACATCCTGGGACAAATAAAACAATGAAAGGGGTGAGCTCAGATGCTCGGTAAGGATAACAATATAGCAGAAACTTTCATAAATAAGAATAAACATTTAAGGCAGTGTATAAGACTAAAAAAAGCCTTTTAAACATAAACATCAACATAATATGGAAAATATAAATCAAAAAATTCTATATAATTATTCACATGGATATTATACTAGTCAAACAATCACATGAAATATCAATATCCAATTTCATTATGATAGAATACATAATGTCAGACTTCATAAACACATAGTCAAGGTATTGTGCCAAGACTGCAAATAGGATTTTTTCAAGGCCTTGTTCCAAGACACTAGTTTGTCTCATGATACCTAAGAAAACATCAAGGAGCTATAGAAGGATCCCCCGGTCACATACTATGTCCAATGTATTCCTCATATGAAAAGGTTTAAACATAACATAAACATTTGTATTAAAACTAGCAAAAGAAATGTCAATACTTTATCCATAAACCATGAATGGTGTAAAAATAACACATCCAAAGTCAAAAATAACACAAAACCTTCAATACAATATGGAAGTTTTTTATCATAATAAATCAACTTCAAATAAGCTTAAAATCCATCAAAGGATGTTGACATTGATAAAATCAATACTTTTTTTAGAGAAATATATCTTTCTATTTTGAAATAATTTAAAAGTCATGTAATTATAAATGAAAAATTTTATTTTGAAAATATTAGTATAAGCTTGTATGGGAAGCTTAAAAAATGTTATAATGGTAGAATATAGCTACACCATCCATATAAGTTAAAAAGTAGACATTCATACCTTAAATTTTTCAAAAAGGTCATAAAGTGCCTTGTTTGGAAAATGACAGAAAGATTACTTTCAAAACATTTATGGTCAAATAAGGTTATAAATGAATTTAACCCATATTCTAGTAAATAGTAAAAATGTTTTGAATTACATCTTTATGAAAACATGGATGTGGATGATAAAGAGGTCACAGTAGATACTTGCATATTAACAACCTCGGATAAGTAAAGATTTTGTAGAATTAACCATTACCTTGTACTTTTCCTTGGTTGAGGGTACGTTAACCTCCTGTATAATAGTTAAATAATTGTTATTTAATTATACAAGAACCAAATATATTAATATAATATCATATATGATCTTCTAATATTGCTTTGTTAATAATATTTTAGTTGTATCATCGTTTTGGGTGTTAACTGATCCGCTTTCCATTATATGATTGGTTACATCAGCCATGTTTGTTATGGATTTGATGTATTTTATTCATATCCATAATAATATTATGTTCTTAAAAATTATTTTTAATTATAAAATAAAAATTATTCTCGAACAATTATGATGGGGAATGAATCTCATCGCGTTCGTGGAGACGATAATCTGTACGTACGCACGAGCGACAATATCATTATATTTTTGGTAAAATCGTATGTTATTGGATGGTATATCATATATAAAAAATCATTAACATGTTATATTTATTATTTAAATATTTTATACTCTGTATTATACCCATCCAAATTATGAAGTGTTTGAATAACAAAATACACCACGACGTGGAGACGGTAAGTCCTACGTACGCACGTATAGTGACTTGGTCATTTATAGGATGGATAGAATAATGAATATGGTTTTACTCTATTTATAATAACATCACAGTATGTAGGAGGTACTGGATATATAATTTTAGTATGTAAAGAAAAAATAAAGAGGAAGTGTGAGTAGGAAAGAACATGAAATATAGTGGTGAAATTATTACCTCTTCTTCAGGTGTTTCCTTTCGAGTTGATCAAAAGGGATTATTATGTTGGATTTATGATCATATGATTGATTCTAGGATGAAGTGAGAGAACTTTGGAGGATATTTGTTCAGGGTCTGGGCGAGCCAAATGGATTTGGAGGTGTGAAATTAAGAGAAGGGGAAGTACCCTTTTATAAGAGAGGTGAGGGTCATTTTATGAAACGATTGAAATATTATTTTATAATAAAATTATTTTCTGTTTATAATGGCTCTAAAATGAATTATTTTGAGGATATGGTGGGTATGGGTAGATAGGCTATCAAACAATAGGTTTTAGATAGGTTTAGGTCACAAAATTAACGTTATCTTTTAGATTTAACTCTTAGTTAAATAGTTTGACATTTAGAATTTTTCTTTGTATTTTTATAGTACATGGTTAATAAACTTACTATAAACTATAAATAAAACCCCTAGTGGTTCATTATTAATATATATAACCTTATATAAGTCTTTTTTTTCAAAACATTTATTTTTAGTAATATTATATCAATTAATAATATAGTATTTGTTTTAAAAACTCAATTATGTCAATTTTGACACTATTTAGTATTTAATTTTTTTGAATGCCATATAAAATCTATAAATTAGAATAAAATTTATTTAATCAACCATAACATGTCATATTAACCTATAAAAATAGTTAAATTCATCATAAGACTCAATTTTAATTTATTTGGATATTTATAATATCAATTATTTTAATATTTCATTATTAAGGTAATTAGTTCATCATCAGTGTGTCATAAATAAGTTAAATTATTTAATAACTAAAATTATAAATAAAATACAATTATGTAGTAAATATTTTTAGATTTTTAATTAATATTTTTAGTAAAATTTATCTTATATGTATCCCTATATTAAACATATTTTTGTTATTAAACGTTGAATTTAACACTTTTAACACTTCTTTAAATAAAATATTAATAAATGTCATAATCTAATACAATTATATTGAAAGGATCATATTTTATTCCTAATGTTTTTTTGGTATAACTACACTTATACAATTTAATTAAGAAATTTTTTAGGGTAATTATATTTTCATTTTTACCTTTAATTACCCTATTTACTTTTAACCGTGGTAAATAAAAGTCAAAAGTTACTATTTACAAAAACTTATTTTCATCTTATTGAACCAAATTTTACTTACTGATATTAACTATGTCTCTATTATTTTTGAAATTCAACTCACAGAATTGGTAAAATTATGTTTTATGAAAATTTTCAAATGCTCCTAGAAAGTGGGTAAAAGACTTTAAAAAGTTCAATAAAATTTTATATATCTAAATTTATTATAAAATTTCTCTGATGAATTACATTGAACATATATAAGTATTATGTATTTATTTTGACCTAAAATTAATTAAAATAAAATAACTAATTATTTATATAAAATGTCGATTTTAAATAATAACGCAGTGTTTTCAATATTCATCAAAAATTGGATTTTTTAAAAAAAATACAGAAAATTCACCCTAAACTAATTTTGATATTCAGAATCCAAAAATGTTGTCCATTTTAAAAAATAAAATTTTTAAAATTTCAGAAAGTGGGTATTACTATTCATAACGTTTAGTTTGATTGGTCGTGGTGTGTTAAACACCAAGTTGTGTACAACACATGCTACTGCATTATTCATAGGGAAAAGTACCGTGAAAGCTTGGGTGTTATATTGAATCTAAAAAACTAGAAAAACATGGTTGTAATTAGTATAAAAAATATGGTCCAGTAGGATCATAACATTTTTTGATGAAAAATAACCTTAGCAATTTTATTTACCATGGTAAAAAGTTAATAGGTTGATTAATGCTAAAAATAATATTGTAATAATGTAAATTTACCCTAACACTTGTACTAATATAATTAGATGAGTGTGTTTCGACCAAAAGTATCATTGGGTCGATTTTCAGACCATTTTTAGCTGCTTGGATTACTTTAATGTATTTATAATATTATATTTAATGAAAATCCAATTTTATTATATTTTTATTTTCAACAAGTAAAATATTTTAAATATGATGATATATAATTGAAATGAAATACTATAAATATTCATTAGAAATAAAGTAATATTATAAAAACTATGTTAATTTATTTATAATTTTGCAAAATAAATTATGAAATTAAATGGTGACATGATGAGGATGTAGTGTATGATTTATGAAAAGTAAAATCAAATAAATGATATTAAAAATATTAATATAATATATAATTTGAGTCATATAATGTAATCCAAGATTATTATATATTAATTGGACATATTTTTAATGTTTTATAAGTCTTGGTTTGAATATACCTTGTTTATTTTATTTTTCTATAATACAATATAATTAATTGGGTCAAAATTGACATTTTAGATATATTAAGAAAATTAATAATTTTTTAATGATATAAATATCATTAAGATATATATTTCATCCAAATAACTATTATAATGTTAAATATATAAAAATTATATATTTTTAAAAATTTAATCGATACATGGCCACAAAAAGGATATATATATTACTAAAATTAATGAATGCGAAAAAGTGTCACAATCTCAATTCCGATAAGTTCAATAATTTTAATATAGGGATAAGATAGGGATAAATTAGATAATGAATATTATATGGAAATATAAAATATAAAAATAAATAATATTAATTTACTTATAAATTTTGGATACAAATAATTACCATAAATAATTACACAATAGTGAAGATGTAGTTATTTAATTATTAGAAATGTCAAAAAACAATTTTAAAATTTCAAAACAAATTACAGTTTATTATAATTGAGCTAATCCAAAAATTTATAACATCATATGAAATTAATATAGTGTATTATGTTTTTTGGTTTGATGTAATCCTTATATTTGGATTTTATTTAGAGTCAATGTAATGAATAGTGTCAAAATTGACACTATTTATATTTTTTAAAATGAATTTATATTAAATTATTTAAAATTTATAAAAATATTTAAAAAAATAAAATGTGATAATTATAATTTTTAAAATTTCATAAAGAATCTATTTATTATCAATTGACACCATATAATTAGATATTTATAACCATTAATATTTAGAATATTATTTCTATGATTAAAATTAAATAGATTAAATAAGGATAAATCCAAATGTTATGTTTTAAAATAAATCCAAATCATGTAAAAATTATACTTGATGAGGTAATTTAGACACATACTCATATTATCCTATAAATATCTCACTTTGGTGCTATTTGAAGTCGAACTGTATATTATAATAATTTAATAATTTTGGAGTTCCCTAAAGTGCTCATCATCTCTATTATAAACGGTAACATATCATTATCTTTTATTCATATCTCTAAATCCCATGGAATCATAAAACCACTTATAAATTATCCTCTAAAGTTCATTAGCTTATTCCTAGAGGCCATACATTGGGCAGAAATATAGCCTAAGGAGTCATATTCTAAAAATCAAAAGAAGACACATGAAGAAGATGTAATTGTTTCACAAACTTTTTTAAAGTTATATTATTTTTCTACTTCCTATCAATATATTTATTCCATACTGAATTTACATTTATATTATAATCTATATTCTGAGAAATTATTTTTATTATGGTAAAACCATATTCTTTCTTTTACCCATCCTATAAAAAACAATATTACGATACATGTGTACGTACGAGTTACCGTCTCCATGTAGTGGTGTAAGTTATTTTACATAAATACATTATTTATATGGGTATAATGATGACTATAATGGATATAAATAATAAATATTTTGTAATATTTATTCTAAATTATAAAAATTCCACCCATTTCCTTACATCTTTCCCATTTAGGAAATGATATCATCACTCGTGCGTATGTATGGCTTACCATCACCAAGATGTGAGAAGATTAATACTCCATGTTAACCATTCTGGATTGATTATAAAAATATATATAATGAATAACTATGAAATATATTTAATAATAATTCTATTGGAATAATATATATATATATATATATATAATTTCTTTTATTTAATATAATAAGAAAACAGAAACTATGCTCGTGCATACTTACGACCCACCGTCTCCATGAATGTTGTATTCTATTTCATATATATATATATATATATTAATATTTTAATATATAATATATATAAATCATGTTTTACATTCTTTAAGTAGTAAAATCATGATCTATTTAATACAATCAAGAATAAGAAGTCAAAATAGTTACGATAAACAAATCAGTTATTACATAAAACATTGGTTTAACCAGGAATTGTTAACAAACAGGTAATTTAATGTCCTAAATGAATAATATATGACATAAATGATATTATTATTATTATTTTAGAAGTTAATATTATGTTTAAAACCATTATACATGAGTTTTAGACACGTAGAGAGAGTATCAGACCTATGGTATAGGAATTATGTCTCACTTTTAATTTTTGTGAGTAAAAGACTTGTTCACCACCCATTTCATGATAGTGGTGTATGTACTACCATATTACATTTCTTGTAATGAATACATATATATTAAAGTTATTTGAGGATTCATTTGAATATATTAATCATATGATTTTAATTTTCAATGTGGTATGGGATGCTTTGGATGTTTAATGAATTAATCCTTTCTCCATTTCAATATTTTTGACTTTTTCATGCATATAAATTTATCTGTAAATAAAGGATTATAAAGAAAATTTGATTTCAATTTTTTAATTTCATTAAAAAAATTGAAAAGGAATATTTTTAATTTTTCATGTAAGGAACTCTTTAACTAAAACATCATTTTATATTCATTTAAAGAGTTATTATTCAAAATCATTCTCATTAATGTCCATATTTTCCAAAACAATTTATGTATTTATTTATATCGAAATGAATGTTTCAAAATGTTACTTCCATTGAAAAAATTAATTGGTATAATGGACATCTTGAATCAAAAAACAAATTTTTAAAGTCTTCTTTTATAAATTACGTTACTTTTTAATGATTTTAATGTAAAAAGGATATCTCTCTCAAATAATTTTAATGATTTTATAATTTTATATTTATCTATGTCAACATACTTTGTTGTATTTTATTCTTAACTGTTGTTGATTTGATATAATAAAATCTACCATATATTATTGAAGGGTTTATGATATATTTGACTGTGGATGTCCTATTTTCATACCATCCATAGTATAGAGTTAAAGTATTAATATTTCATATGCTAATATTTATATGAAAATATTTTTTAATGATTCACCCTTTTCATATGAGAAATACAATGGAATTCGTATGAAATGAGTTGGGGACCGGTTAATGAAATACCTATGGGTTGGGGACTAGCTAATCAAATCCGTAAGGGTTGCGGACAGGTTAATGAAATATCATTAATGCATCAGTGGTTCTTATGAGATAAACTAGTGTCTCAGCACGATGTCCTGATGGTATGGTTATGTATGGTCCTAGAATGAGGGCTTGATGGTATTGTTATGATGTTTGTAATTTTTCATTCACTCATTATGATATTATTTATTGATATTACTTGTGGATATTAGACTAGTAGAATATCCATTTTAATTTTTTAGTGACATTATTTTATTAAATATTTCCATATTATGTTTAGTTTTATTTTTAAAAGGATTCTGTTTCAGTTTTATATATTCCTTAAAATATTATGCATATTTATGATTGATTATTTAGTATTAATTAACCTTACTGAGCATATGAGTTTTCCCCTTTTTATGTTTTATTTTCCAAGTATTCCAAGAATTATTTTATGAATGATATGAAGGGATAACCTAGGAGAATAATGGTGTTCTAAAAGGATGATCTATGTTGAATTCTATATTCGAAAATGTAATGTAACATGCATATAATCTATATTCCAAGATTTCTAAACTAATCTTTCCCTTGAGATTTGATTCCTTGTAATAATTCAAGTGTATAAAAAAATGCATCGACTTCGAGCATTTGGGGTCTGGGAATTACAAGGATAGGGAATTTTTAGCCGTGTATAAATCTAATTTTAAAAACTAGCTATGTACATACATTATTTTTTTCAATCCATTGATATTAGAATTAATGAATTTTACTCAAATTTGAAACCAATTTTATGAAGAGACTTGGGTTCATGAGAATTTAAAATTTATGATATACATTTTCATTGAGCTTGAAATATTGAGATTAAGATTGGTGGCACATATGTGCCTCATGATGATGAGAGTAAGAAGTAGTCAGGTTGGAAGGAATTAGATAAGAATTCATTACATAAAATTTAAGGTATGAAATAAATTCTCTTCTTGTCATAAGTATGGTATATATAACCTTAGGGATTGCCTCAAAGAATCTAGAAAATTGTTTTGATGTGTAATGTTTGGTCACCTGGCTCGTGACTTCTATGAAAAAGTGTATAAAAATAAAAACAAGTTTATGTTAAGATTCATTAATTTAAATTAGTTGGTACATTATGATAATGTGTTCTTAAAGACAGTATAATTTTCTAGAAATCATCATGATAAAAACAAAAAAATGTTTAGAAATTTTTTTTATTCTACTATAATTGATGTTGGGCCGTTAAATGAATTGGTTATTTGTATTTTAAATATATAGTAGAATAATGAAAATACCTTGTTTTGATTCTGGATATTCAAATTCTTTTATTTATGAGAAATTATGAATAATATTGGAAATACCACATCATGAAAGTATGATAGATCATTTTGTAAAAACACTAAGTCATAATATTATGGAAAACATGATATATTGGACTCTTACTATAGTTATCATTGTAATCGTCTTTCCTAGAATTCTTGTTGATCTACCCATATTTGAGTTTGATATTATTTTGGGTAAAGATTTAATTTTAGTTTATAATGAGTTGATAGACTAGATATCTAAGAAATTTTATTCTGTTATTTAATTACATTAAAAACCTACCTAGAAGTAAATAATATTAGTAGAAATGGAATTGACTGTTACTGATAATGATTTATTGAAAATAATGAAAATTTTCATTTTATTAATGTGTTGGAAGTGAATAGATACATGTATAATTTCCAAGATGAATTACCTAGTTTTTATCCTAATTTGGAGGTTGGGTTTACTAATTACTTAGGGAATAATGCTAATCCTTTTTCAAACCCCCTTATTGAATGACTCAATTATAATTTTTATGAGAGAAAAATCAATTGTCTAAGTTGATAGATTAAGATTTTATTTGACCTACCACTTCATCATGGGTTGATCATGTTCTTTTATTCTGAATATATATAAATAACTGAGGAAGTTAATTTATTATATACCATTGAGTAATATCAATCTTTAGAAGACGTATCATTTTCCTCATATTGAGTATTGTTTACTGGCTCCTGGGGTATAATACTTTTCTAAGAATGATCATTGGTTGGGGTGCCATCCTTTGAAGGTAAGGGAGGTTGATATTATGATTATTTTATTTCAATGTAGATATGGGTACTATTAGTTAATATTTATTTCCTTTGGGTTTTCAATTGCACTAACTATGTTTAGAGATCTATTAAATAGAGTTTTACCTCAGTTCGTGAATAATTTCTTTGTTGTTTTTGTGGATATATATTAGTATATTCAAAAATTAATCAAAAAAATTAATGATGCTTATGTATTGTTTTAAAAACCCTAAAATAAAGGAAACTCTATAAAAATATTTGTAACTGTTTATTCTGGTTATAATAGATTTATTTTCCAAGGGTGAAACATTTTTGAATAAGACATTATTATAGACCTATATATAATATAATTTATTGATGAATGGTTAAAAGTAAGTGATGATTGATTTTTGGAACAAAAAATATATTGGTGAATGCTATATTTTTGGCCTTTCCCTAAATAAGGTAAATTTTTCATCAACAATGATGCCTCATTGAAATTTATTGTTTGTATCCTATTGAAAAATGATCAGGTGATTTCATATGATCCTTATCAATTAAAACATGATTGGAAAATGTTTCCAACACATGATTTGTAATTAGCTAATATGGATTCTTCCTTGAACATTTGGTTGAATTATTTATATGTAGAAATGTGTAAAATATATACTCATAATAAAAGTATTAATTACATATTTAAGAAAAATGAGTTGAAGATGATGTATAGAGGAAGGATGAACCAATTAAGTATTATGTTTTCATGATCCATTACTATCATAGGAAAGAATACAATGTGGTGTCTTAATTGAGTTTTAAAAACAAGGCTACATTTACCATGTTATGTTCGGAACATGGTCCTTTAGTTAATTATTTGATGAATCTTGGTCTAGATGTTTTGGAAATAGGAACCTCTTGTATTTTTTTCTAGTTTTAGTAAAGTCATCTCTGTTAGAAATAATTAACCATGATCAGTAATAGTACCTTAAATAAAAGGAATATTTTATAATTGGTTCAGAAGGGAATTTATTATAAATTTATTATTCAAAAAAAATGTTTTTTGATATTTGGAATGAAATTATGTCTGCCTTTTGATTCCTAGATAAATATAGAATTTTTATGTAAAGTTCATAGTACTCTATTTTCTTTTCACATGATAAGAACTAAGATATATTGAAAAAAGAGAGAGTATTTATGTTGGGATTTAATGTAAATATATATTTCTGAATTTACCATTAAATGTTTTACTTGTCAATTGGTTAAATAAGAAAGTAAATTACCCAAGGGTATGATTTAATCTTTTCTAAATACTGAGTGGAAATTGGAGACTATATCCATATATATTAGGGTGGGGAAAAAATTCTCCAGGAAATAATAAGATTTTTTATTGTAGTTCAACTATCTAAATATAAAAAATTTGCATCACATTCATGATAATATACATTTAAATCAACTTTCTACATTATATCATAATGGGATAATCTGTTAATATGTAGTTCCTTCGTCAATTTTATTTCACCAATCCCCCATGTTCACTTATATTTTTTTGAAATACATTTATGTGTTTTAGACTGTAAATTAAATTTTAGCACATCCTTTCTTCATCAGTATAATGGTTAGTATTAATGAACAATTCCAACATTGAAAGACATGTTTCATGCCTATTATGTGGATTAATGGGGAATTTTTGTTCAACATGTTATGTTAGAATAGTATACTAAACCAAACAGTTTTCATTCTAGTACCAAAAATGTACCTTTTTAGAAATTATATAGAATGTGGTGTCGAACACTGTTTTTGTTGGATTAATTTGGTGAAATTTAGTTTGTGGAACTATAATTGGAGGAGAAAATAGATGAGAGTGTGATTATAATTTATCAATACATAAGGACATATCAGATCATATAGAAATGTTATGTCGATAACAGGAGTAAAGACATTACATTTGATATAGGTGATCATGTTTTTCATAAAATATATATATGGACAAGTGCTTTTAATTTTCCTAAGATAGTAAAGTTAAATTGATATTTCATTAAACCATATGATTTCCTTGAGAATTTTGGATCAGTTTCCAACCAAGTGGCCTTCCCCTCAGTTTATCATAGGTACAAAATTTATTTTATATATCAATGTTGAGGAAATATGTGCCAAAATAATTCCATGTTTTGATCCAAGAAGAATTTATATTAGAATGAAATTCTTATTAAGAGAATAATACAGTTTATATTCTTCACCATAGATATAATTTTTTCAGAACAAGGTAATTCACTGGGTAAAGGTTTTATAGAGAAACAATATGGTTGAAGAAGCAGCAAGGGAATATAAAAATGGTATGATTCAAAAATATACAAACATGAATGATAAGTAAATTAAAATTGAAAGGAAGAAATTATTAAAAGGTGGGGGAATGTAACAAAAAATTTAATAATGGATTTAAATAATTTAATATTTTTATAATTTCAGAATGATGATCTTATATTCATTATAAATATATTGTTTAATTCTAAAAAAATAAAAAAATAAATGGTTTAATCAAACTCATTTCTTTTAGAAATTTATTTAAAAGTATATTTTCAAATTATAGAATTTATATTTTACAAAAAGAATTTATTTTTTAAATTAATGATGTCAAACTAATCAAAAAATTATATTTTTATTTTTTAAAATATTAATATATCAATGAATTGTGAAAAATATTATTTTTAATGAAACCATATTTCATTTACAAGGTAAAAATATGTTTTGGATTATTTTAAAATTTTCATTAGTAAATTTGGATTTAAATTATTCCAACTTTGGGTTATAAATGGATTTTACATTTTAATTTTCAATAAGAACTATTTATATTTTAAATGGTAATTTTTTCAAATAAATTTGTTACATTATGTATTGCCAAATTTTTTTAAATTAAATTCTAAAAATTATGTGTTTTGAATTTAAAAAAATTTGTTTCATATTTGAAATATGTCATTCATAATTTATTATATATATTTTTATTTATTTTTGGACAATACAAATAGTAACATTAGTCATTTTGGTTACCATGGTAACGGGTAAATCAGGTAATTAAGGTTGAACATAAAATGATAATAAACAAAAAATGACTTAAATAATTGATTAATATTATCAGTGTTTGACATGTATTTTCTCAAAAATAATCTATTAATCATATTGAATATGTTGATCAAAACTACCCTTATGCATTTTACTAATGAAATTACATTATTTGAATTTCATGAAATCAATATTCATGGAAATATTTATTCTATAAATATATTGAAGTCATTGATCCACGGGGAATATTAATTAATGTCTTATGGACATATTTTATCAGATTTTATAAGCATTGTTCATTCCCTACAATTATATTTGATGTGTATAGAATCCAACCTATGTTCCAAATAGTACGTATCAATCTTATACCATATTCTTTAAAGATAGTGTGTTTAATGAACCATACATTTGGATGGAACCTTACATTTCAAAATAAGAGATGTATGGATAATGAACCCTATGTTGGTATATATCCCTATATTTTACTGTACAAATGTATGGTACATCAAACCAACATTTTTAATCAACTATATGATGTCAGCCCTGAATTTTCTATTTTTTCATTACATGAATGAACCCTACATTTGACTATTCAATGATGGAGTTTTGAATCTATGATATTATATGTGATTTATGGAACAGTGTTGAAGGAAGTAAGGTTCTTTTCAAAGCTATTTTATGATATATTAAAAGGATCATTATGATAATTTTAAACATACTATTCAATAGTGTAAATCATTCATATCTCTAATGGATATTATTACTCATTTAATTAAATTAAATTTGAATGATTATTAAACATCAGTTGACATTATTGGATATACACAATTTGATGAAATAGTGTGTGTTCTATATATTTGGCCATAGTACTCTCCTTGTATACATGATATACAAATTATATATTTTGGGATTATATTTTGAATACCCAACTACTGTAATAATAAAATGAATTTATTACATTTGAAGAGGATAAACATTGAAGATATACATATTTCAACCTTTTTTAATTCTTTAAATATTGTTGTTTATTGGTTGATTCTTTGGATTAAATTCATTTTCAACTCGGATCCCTTCAAAGTTATCCTTACATACAGAAATTCATATTTGAAGAAGAATATCAGTATTTTGTTCGTTCTTTCTGCACATATGATCATGAACCTCTCAATTATTATTTTTTTGATTTATTGTAGTTTGGACTACTCAAACTTGGTTTTAATAGAGTCTCATATTCTTGGACTAAGCATTGGAGAAACTGGTTCCCTATAAAACAACTAGAAGTCTTTATTTTGTCTTGTTGTAAAGGTGTCAGCTACGAAGACTCATTTGTTGTTTAAAGGTATTTTGATACAATGTCCTTTTCTAGTTAAAATCATCATTCATGTAAAGAGAGCATTGGTATAGTATATTAGGGGATATTTGTGTCTACAAGTACTGTGAAAATTGATGTTTAATTCTTTAATGTTTATCCCCTAATCAAATCACTCACATAATAGAATTCTATATATATATATATATATAAATTACACGGATTTTTAAAATATATAATATTTAATGATCATCTAAGACATAGAATTCACCCCCTCTATTGTATATTTTTATTATTTTGATCTAACAATTTCTGTCAAAGTTGAGATTTTGTGATAATTCTATAGAAAGATCCAAATTAAAAGGCCTATACAAAGAATAAGTCAGTGGATGATCATAGAGAATATTTGTCTATGATTTGTGCTCTATATTTCAATGGTGATAATTATGGATCCTGGAAATATTTTATGATAATTTATAAAAAAAAAGATGATTTAATGTTCATATAAACATTATAACTCCTTATATAATTCATTTGAAACTACAAACATAAAACGCTGGAAAAGAAATTGAGTAAGTATACGAATCAAATGAATTTAATGCTATCATATGTAGACATGAACTTGACTAATTTAATAGTGTATCACAATGACATATTATTCCTGAAATGTGTTAGATTATTTTGATGTCACCTAGAATTTCAGAAAGTTATGATATGCTACTTCAAAAGTAAATTTTGACACCTTCATAATTTATGATGGTAAATTAATTACTGAAATTAATGGCTGAGTGATATAAATATTCAATGATGTCAGTGATTTTGGAGGTCAAATTACTCAATCATATCCTACTTTGAATGTACATAGAGTACTTACCTAAATATAAAATGGCATATCTGAGGCAATTTAACAATCATCTCAAGTAAAAAAACTGATGAAAGAAATGATTTGAATACTGATGATGTACGAACAAGAGATACAAGATGGAGATGAATATCATAAGATAGTGAAAAGAGAAAATAATCCCCTAAACTATATATTTCATAAGAGTGAAAATAAGTCAAAATCAAACATCAAAACGTCAAAACACTCATACTTCTCATATATTGAAACGTAATTGGCTTAGTTAGCCAATATTTTATGAAAATTCAATATGAAGAAGAGAGGCTTTAGAAAATCTGTCCCAAAAGATGATAATGTAAAAAATATAAGTAATATTCTAGGAATGCAATAAAATGGGTTATATCATACTATATTTACCTCATCTAAAAGAATAAATATGAAATATGGAAACAGAAAAATTAGAGGAAAATTGACAATTAGGGTAAATGGAAAAGAGCTAGGAGAGTTATATGGATTTTGTATGAAGACTCCAATAGATCCTCCATATTTTATTCAAAAAACGTTACCCAAAATTTCAAGGAAAATATTTCCTATATTTTAAAGGGATAAAATAACATACCAAACTAATTTTCTTCAACATCTAACTTTGATAGCTTCTCAAATAAAAAATTTATTACTCACTACTAATTGCTTGAGTAAAAATAATATTATTTAAAAAAAGTACAAGTCACTTAATAATATTCAGAATAATTTTTAAGTGAAAATATGTAATTCTAAAAAAACATAATGAATTAATTAAAAAATTATATACATATACAACAATTTTTAAAACTCATGAAAAGAGAATAAAAGAATTATATGAATAAGTGGAATCCTATAAAATGGATTCTAGTATTTAAACCAAATCAGAATAGTAATTGAATGGGATTCTTCGAAACAGTTCTATTAAAGGAGAAAAATATGGAATAAGAAGAAATGCAGAGGAATAAAAAACATAAAAACAATTATTTTTTGCATAGCTCTAAAAATGATACATTATTCTTATATGGAATAAAATGATACTATTCTATTTACAATTATATAAGAAATATTTATATAAGTGGAAATAAATAGGCTTATATTTCTAAAAATATATCAAAATATATAAATATAATTTAATATAAAATAAGTCAAATTTTGATTCCTAGATCTTTGATTTTTGAATCATCTAGACCCAAGAAAATATGGGTACCAAAAAAACATCTATTTAAATTATTTTGTAGTAAAAATATCACTGGAACAAAAAATTTATAAGTTGTTTGGAAGGTGGCTACTGAAGACATATGAGTGGATAATATTAAAACTTCCATACACATATAATATTTATATAGGATGAGTCACTATAAGTGACAATGAAAAAAGAATGATATATTGAGCAGGATCACATAGAGATACAAAGTCATTCTAAATCAGCATAGTAATTTATACTCAAGTGTTAAATCACAACTAGATAAGTATTTCACAACATTATGATGAGGGATTTTAGGTTTATTTCTCTAACAATTCATTCTCAGTTTGTATAATTAAATAGATTAAATTTTGAATACATAACACTATAAATGATTATACTTTGCAACTAAATTCCTTATGTGACAAAAAAATGAATTTTTTATTTTTTGAAACAAATGAGTCAAGAATATGGGATAGAAGACTTTGAAACTCTAATATATTTTATTTTCATAAATTTTCTAATAATAATTTAGTTTTCAATTTTTCTAGTCTAAAATTTGATAAAGAATGATTGTGTGAGTTATTCTAGATTTATAATCAAGAAAATTATCTTTCAAATAAATTAACAATTTAGATTCATCTAATACACTATAACATATCCATGTGGATTTGTTTGGACCATCATGTGCTACAGGTATGGCTATAAAATTATATATTTTTTTTAGTTGATGATTTGTTATGATTTACATGGGTTTAGTTTATAAAACAAAAAAGTAATGTGTTCACTTATTTTTAACATTTTTTTGAAAATTTTCAAAATGAATAAGATTTTAAAAAAGTTTTATTGAGAATGGATTATTGTGGGGAATTTGAGAATCAAGAATGTAAATATTTTTTGACATGTCTAAGTATTAAACACACCTTCTCATCACAAATAACACTAATGAAGCCTCCATTTTCACTATTTTTATACTGTAACTAAATTTTTATAATCCAACCATATTGTTAAAAAATGTAAATTGTATATTTTTTTGGTTTTTGTGATATTTTAAGCTTAAATGTAAATTGGCGTATTTTTTGAACTTTAAATATTTCAAATTAGATAGGTTTTTTGAGAATATCTCTTTTATTATTGATCTAAATCATGTGATTTTTTATTATATGGATACACATGTTAGTTGAATAAATATTTTTTAACTAGTATATGTATTTATTTGGATATATGGAGGCCTAAACAAATCATTCTTTATGGAAAGTTGTTATGTACATCAGAGTGGACCCTATCACCGTAATTGAGGTATAAATCTTTTTTAACAAGTCAAAATTAATTCATTATAGTGGGAGATGATCGAGGATTCAATTATTCATGTTCATTATTAGTTTTAATTCAAAATAATCTAATCATGGAATCATTGAAATGGATAAAATATGTCAAATATGAAAGGTCTCATTAGGAAAAAATAGTTGCATTTAGTACTAAATTCATGCCATCTAAAACATGAATCCAAAATGACTGGAATTTTTTGTCACAATGAGAAAATAATTTGGAACAACCTTTATTAAGGATGTAACAAGTGAATCAATAGGATGGAATTTCATTATTTAATGGTAATGTGAAGATCTGAAATATTATGAGGAACATGGATATAATTAATATCTCTGAGTAAAAAAACTATAACTCTTTCTTTCGGGGTCAATAATGCTAAAAATATATAGTGAATAGAGGAGAAATTATGGAAAAAATTAATGAATTATCCTTTTACAAATTCAACCATTTATTTGGTCATCCATGCCGAAACATTTGGAGGATTTTTTTAGAGAAAATTATTTCACCCCTATCAATATAAATAGGCATCCCTTCTTCATTTAAATGGTTGGAAAATTAGTGATATCTTTTATTAGACCATTCCATATATTCTTAGTATTTCACATTTTTTAATATGTTTTTACTTTTAATATATTAATCTTTTTATTTATATCTCACTTCTTCCATTTCTAATATTTTACATGTTTATCCCATTGTGATTTTTTAACTCTATGTTTGGGGAGAACTAATCATCATTGTTTTTAAGGGGGGTGTGGAATTTGAGTTTATTGTGCATTCATGTTTTAAAATGTCTTATTCTATGAACAAATTAGTGGTGAAAATTATTTTGGTGAGTTTTCTCAACACTTTCTCTATTATTGTATTCTTTCTCCACATTAACCCATTTTTCATCTTATCAATATCTAATTTATTCAAATGGCTGAGTTTAGATTGGGTATTGACGTGGAAGAGATTACATATACATGAAGAGGTCTTGTATTAGGGTAATAAAACAATAATTATAGGGTTTTAGTGACATTTCTTGATATACATATTAAATAAAACCTTGATATATATTTTGAAAAAAAATTGTTATATCACCATGAAACCCTAAGAATAATGATTTTCTTCCACTGACCTCTTTGTGCCTTTCCACCCTTTTATTTGATTTTTTATCTTTATATATATATATATATATATTAACTTTATGTCTTTGAAATTCCTCCATATATATTATGTAGAGACCCGAAGCCTGACGTACATGAACATTACATTAATTTTGTGGAATACTTAATACATAATAAAAATAGACACACAAGGACCGTAATATTTTAGTGTCTTCAGAAACTTGGAACGTAATCTTCTAATCGTGGTGAAATATCTTCAACATATCCCTTAAAGATCTTCCCTTTTTTTACCTAAAACCTTTCTTTATATCTTGGGGAAAAGAAAACATAAAAAGGGTGAGCTCAAATGCTCAGTAAGGGTAAGCATGGATAAAATAAAACATACCATATACATTTGAACTTAAAAACATGAACATAATGTTTAAACCTCAAAAGCTTGAGAAATGGCATAAAACATGTAGGTACATATAGCGTAGATCATAAAGAAACCTTAAGAATGATAAAATATCATGGGAATAAAACATGTAATTGTGGAAACCATTCAGCACATGTCATTATTTCCATAGTAGCCAAGGCATTGCTGCCAAGACCATCTTAGTGGACAAAGTCCCTTTCTGAATCGAGTTCACTCCTCGTTTCAGTCCTGTAACATTGAACCGGATTAACTTACCATTCTAGCCATGTATATCTCATGAGATATAAATCTTTACCCAATGCATTGGATGGAGATATAGGTCCCACCCATCTCATAATGAAATCAATCTTACTTGTGCCACAAAATAAACATACATCATTCATAATAACCCAATGAATAAAATGGGTTTCATAAACATAATCCCATCATCACATAATCCATATAAAAGAAATGTCTAACATTTCATAATAAGAAAATTGAAACCATTTAAATCATAGAGACATTATACTTGAAACATACACATATGAAATAATGTCATTTTAGATGGAAAATGGTTTTGATAAAACACTTGAAATGAATTCTTGAGTAAAATATCCTTTTTTCTTCAAAATCATTTTCTTTTCACAAAATGTCATGCAATTTTAAAGGAAAAGGATTTTGTTGAAAATAGTAATGAAATATTTTGGAAGAAGCTTCATGAAAACAAGGCTTTATAAAACCGTAAAAATCTGTTCATGCCGTATAAGTTAAAAATAACATTCTCCTCGTACTTTTTTCGGAAAAGTCAAAAAAGTACCTCGTAACGTAAATAAGGGAAAGATTCCATACATACCATGTAGTAAAAGTCAAAAATGGGTAAAATGGACTTTATACATACATTAAAACACTTTTATAATACATGGACATGATAGAAATAGACCAAGTAAATACTTACGAATAAGAAATCTCAGATAAAAATGAGATTTGCAAAATTATCCCTTACCTTAGATCCGATTTTCTTCGTAAGTGTCCGAAACACCTGTATAATTATTTAAATAATGTTATTGACTTCTTAAATAATCATATTCATTGTTATGATATTATATATGGTTCACTTATGACTTTATATTACCCTTTCTTTTGTAAATTCCATGTTAAAGAGCGTTTTGGATAAAATCGTTTCATTTTTTGTCCGTGTTTTGACTTGTAATTATTCATATGATTACTTAGATCATGATTACTTAATTCCAGAATATAAAAAATTATTTATATATAATATATATTCAGAATATACATATATATAATAGATCAGAAAATGGAAAGAAATAAACCGTTCATGGAGACGGTAGGCCGTACGTACGCATGAACGCTGTTTCTGTTTCCTTATTGAGTTGAATGGAATTAAGTAGATGACATACATATATATACAAATAAATCCAGTATCATTATTATGTCATATATTTCATGATTACTTATTATATATACTTTATAATCATTCATGAATGGTTAACGTGGAGAATGAATCCCATCGCGTCGTGGAGACGGTAGTCTGTACGTACGCAGGAGCGATGATATCCTTCTCATGATCGTGGAATTGTATTGGAGTTTATGTATACTATTTCGGAATCAATATCACTTTAAAATAATCATATATAGTTATTATTTACACCATTATACCCATCCAAGTAAGGTGGGGGTGGAAAATAGATTACACCACGGCGTGGAGACGGTATTCCGTACGTACGCAGGCGCGGTGATTTTGTTTTCCATAGGATGGATAGATGGTGAAATAGGGTTGTTTCATACATATAATAACATATCATTATATGAGTGATACTTATGTTATTACTTCATAATGAAACAACCTAATAAGAAGAAGTGGAAGAAGAAATAAAGTTGAAAGAATCGGTAACGGACATTACCTCTTCTTTGAAGCACCTCTTTGAGATCTCCTTTTAGGGCACTAATATTTGTCTTTGTGGAATACCATAACCTCTAGGATGTTTCTAGGGAAGTTTATAAGGTAATTTAGCAGGGGTTTTCCGAGCTTGAAGGCTCAAATTGGTGTGAGGAAGAGAGGGAGGAGGTGCCCTTTTATAAGGGAGGAGAGGGGCACCTTTGGAAAAACTAAAAATATTATTTTATTATAAAGTCAAGTTCGGTTTTAAATAGCTCCAAATTGATTTATTTCGAAGTTAAGGTGGGGATGGGTCGAAAGCCTCTCATCCAATAGAATTTAGTCAAGTTTAGGTTCCTATTTTAACCTTATCATTTAGATTTTACATTAAGTTAAATAATTTTACTTTTACCGTGTCTTCTTGTGTTCTTATACTATAAGGTTAATAAACTTACTATAACAAGCCAAACGAACCCCAAGTTGTTTATTATTAATATATATAACCTTATCTAAGTCATTTGGCCGAACCTTAGATTTTTAGGAATAAAATAACAATTAATAATATAATATTTGTTTTAAAAACTATTTTATGTCAATTTTGACACTATTTAGTAATTGATTTTTGTGAAAATCATAACAGAATGATTAGTTCTAAAAAAGTTAATTAAATCAATAATAACATTTCATATTAACCTAGAAAATTATTGGAATTCATAAAAATTCTCAAATTACATTTATGTCAATATTTCATTAATAAGATAATTACTGCATCATCTTTGTGTCATAAATAAATTAAATTATTTAATGTCTAAAAATTACAAATAAAATACCATTATGTAGGAAATAGTTTTAGATTTATAATGAATATTTATAGTTGAATTTATCTTATTTATAAACCTATATTAAAAATTATTTAGTTATTAAACTTTGATTTTAACTATTTTAACCCTTCTTTAAATAAATTAATAGTAAATGTCCTAATCTAATCCAAGTGGGCCTAAATGGTCATATTTTATTCCTAAGGTTGTTTTTGGTCGAATTAAACTTATCCAATAAAATTAGGACATGTGTTAGGGTAATAATAATAACATTTTTACCCTTAATTACCCTATTTACTTTTAACCGTGGTAAAAAAAAGTAAAAAGTTACTATTCAGCAAATATTATTTTCATCCCATTGAACCACATTTTACTTACTGACATCAACCGTGTCTCTCGAATTTTTGAAATTCCATTCACAGAAGCGGTAAAATTAAGTTTTATGAAAAATTCATTTTTTTAACTACCACTTAGTGGTTTCACTATTCATCAAAAAATGAAAGTTTCCAGAAAAATACCAAAAATTAGGCCTAAGATATATTTGATATTATGAACTCAAAAATGATGTCTATTTTACAAAATTCAAAACATATCATTTGCATTAATTAATTTAAAAATTAATTCCCGTCGTCAAAACAAATAGTGTGTTCTTAAGAGATAATAACTATCAAAAGATTGACACTTGTTTATGTCTGGTTTAAATGTGAAATTACATCCAATGACCAACATTGTATTAAATTGTAAAAATATATTATAAATATACTTTAAAACCACTCAAATTAATAATTTATCACTATTAATTATTTCGATTAAAAAGGTTTTTTTAATTAAAATTTAGTAATTTTCACTATTCATCAGAAAATGAAAGTTTTCCGAAAAGTACCAAAATATCACCCTAAGCTAATTTTGATATTCCAAATCCAAAAATGAAGTCCATTTTGAAAAATAAAATTTACAAAATTTCAAAAAGTGGTTATTATTATTTATAACGGCTAGTTTTAATAATATTTTAATAGCATATTGTTGTTTAGTGAAACTCGTTATTGCGTACTACACACGCTATCGAGGAAGGTCGCGATTGTGTGTAATGCAAGGCAAGTCAAGGATGCGTGTTGTGTAAGATCCTTTTGGTGTAGCGTACAACACAAGACATTAATGAAATTAAAAAGAATATTTTTCATAAAATCTTGGGGTGTTACATTCTACCCCCCTTAAAATGAATTTCGCCCTCGAAATTCGTCGGGGTTATAAATGGTTTACTACTCGAAAGTTTCTTTAATAGAAACCCACATCATAAAAAGGAATACCAAAACCAATATTTAAAAACAAAAGTATGAAACGTAACGATTACCCAAATTAACTAATCACTGGGTTTCCACATAGGTGAAAATATGGATATGGAAGAGAAATCTAACCATCATGTTCTGATGGAGAGGGGTAGAGAACATGTCTATGGAAAAGCCAACAATCACAAAGCCATAAATTTGTGACGATTTAAGGTACCATCTGATTAATCAGATATAAGATCACTAGGACAACATTTTTGGTTTTCAAAATCATTTCCCTAATGTTGGTGAGATTGGAATAAGAAGAAATAATTTCGTGATTTTGGTATAGTCTCACCGTTGGTCGTTCTTTGGACAATTTACACTTCATCTCTTAAAGAAATGAAGTTGAATTTGTCATTCATGATGTCTTATCAGATCATGTGATAGAATTATGGGTCATTCCATCTGTCTCAAACAAAAGGTTGGAAAAGTTATCAAAAAATACATAAGTCCATCTATAGTGATATTAATCATATATGGTTCCTAAAATGGACTTATACTTCATATATCATACTGCTTAATATAATAAAACTAGTTTCTACTAAACAGGGACTTCCTGTAGGCCAGTGGTAGGCGATAAAGGCCAGCCGCACTTCGGTTGTGGGTTCGATTCCCACAGCCTTGTCCGACGCGATGGGTTGTCGCCTGTCCTGCAGGTTGTCCTTTTTCTAAAACTACATTACTATAACATCCCATCAATAATATCAAAAAAAAAGTTCTATCCTTAAACAATACTAACTTATGTACAACATAATTCATTCCAATCTTTAGGCTTATCTAAAATACTTCGGTCCAAGCTCATAGTATAAAGAAAACGATTACTTGAAATGTCATCAACCAAGGATGCGAATATCATCATTTATCCCCCATATATCTTGTTGGTCACATTCCAATCATGTGAATACCTTAATCATGTATTCCCTTAAAAAATGAATACCCATTGAACAATAGTGAAAACATGAATGTAGTTAAAAGTTAACACTTTCCACATACCAAAATCCTCAAAATTCTATATACTCAAACCATGATATCACTTAGTCCTTATATCAATCATGAGCTCATGAATACAATCAAACATCTCATTATCTTCTTATTCCTTCATTATGCACATATCATCTACTTTACAAAAATATCTGAATAACATTACATGGTTACTGGTACCATTCAACATATACTTTCAAATACTTTTAGGAAAAACAATAGTGTAACAATACTTAGATGATTCTTTATTCCATAGTACCATTAACTATACAACATAACTCTCGATAAACATACAATCATTCCACTACCTTCTAAAACAACTGACTGAGCTTCAACACTTCTTTCAGCTCATATATCATTTGTAGTCTCATCATCATCATCCACACAAATACTACCCATATGACCATGCTGATTCTCTTCATGAGATTTTCCATTAGGTCATTGGTTTTCATAATTCCCATACATTCCACATTTAAAACATATAATCATTGTTGATGTCGTAGCAATACCATTATCCTTGTCTATGGTGTTAACTGAACCTTTTCCTTTTCACTTACTAGCTTTGTGTCCTTCTTTTCCACACCCAAAGCATCTTCCAGTTCCTTTGAAACAATCTCCCTGATTCCTCTTCCCACATGATTTACATGAGGTAAATTGAACTTTCTTTCCTCTATGATCATCATGAAACTCCATCTTTCTCTTATTATCTGAGTCGGGAAACTTACCAAAGTTGAGATTATTGATCATATTATGAGATTTCTGATTAGGCAAAATAACGATGTTTGGACTTCCAGATCCCTTTTCATTTGGTTTCTCATGAAGAAAATCATTCCATTGTCCATCATATCCTCCATTATCATGAATCTTCCTGTTTCCAGCCATTTTCTAAAACCCAAAAACAATAGTGTGAGAGGAAAAAATCATGCTAGGGAAAACAACATAGTAAAGGGGGAGCACCCTCAATATCTAACATCTTAGGTTAAATTCTAAGATCGTTACCGTAGTTCTAGGACTATATCCTATGTGGATTCTTATCCTTAGGTACACCCCTAGACATACCTTAGAAATATCTCTAGGGATCTCACTAACGTTTTCGCATCCTAGTTTCCAAAGGTTGACTAAACCTTTCCTCTGATACCAACTGTAGAGACCCAAAGCCTGACGTACATGAACATTACATTAATTTTGTGGAATACTTAATACATAACAAAAACAGACACACAATGACCGTAATAGTTTAGTGTCTTTGGAAACTTGGAACGTAATCTTCTAATCGTGGTGAAATATCTTCAACATCTCCCTTAAAGATCTTCCCCTTTTTTACCTAAAACCATTCTTTATATCCTGGGGAAAAGAAAACATAAAAAGGGTGAGCTCAAATTCTCAGTAAGGGTAACAATGGATAAAATAAAACATACCATATACATTTGAACTTAAAAAAATGAACATAATGTTTAAACATCAAAAGCTTGAGAAATGACATAAAACATGTATGTACGTATGGCGTAGATCATAAAGAAACATTAAGAATGATAAAATAGCATGGGAATAAAACATGTAATTGTGGCAACCATTCAGCACATGTCATGATTTCCATAGTAGCCAAGGCATTGCTGCCAAGACCATCTTGGTGGACAAAGTCCCTTTCTGAATCGAGTTCACTCCTCGTTTCAGTCCTGTAACACTGAACCGGATTAACTTACCATTCCAGCCATGTCTATCTCATGAGATAAAAATCTTTACCCAATGCATTGGAGGGAGATATAGGTCCCACCCATCTCATAATGAAATCATTCTTACTTGTGCCACAAAATAAATATACATCATTCATAATAACCCAACGAATAAAATGGGTTTCATAAACATAATCCCATCATCACATAATCCATATAAAAGAAATGGATAACATTTCATAATAAGAAAATTGAAACCATTTAAATCATAGATACATTATACTTGAAACATACACATATGAAATAATTTCATTTTAGATGGAAAATGGTTTTGATAAAACACTTGAAATGAATTCTTGAGGAAAATATCCTTTTTTCTTCAAAATCATTTTCTTTTCACAAAATGTCATGCAATTTTAAAAGGAAAAGAATTTTGTTGAAAATAGTCATGAAATATTTTGGAGGAATCTTCATGAAAACAAGGCTTTATAAAACCGTAAAAATCTGTTCACGCCGTATAAGTTAAAAATAACATTCTCCTCATACTTTTTTCAGAAAAGTCAAAAAAGTACCTCGTAACGTAAATAAGAGAAAGATTCCATACATACCATGTAGTAAAAGTCAAAAATGGGTAAAATGGACTTTATACATACATGAAAACACTTTTATAAAACATGGACATGATAGAAATAGCCCCAGTAAATACATACGAATAAGCAATCTCGGATAAAAATGAGATTTTCCAAATTATCCCTTACCTTAGGTCCGATTTTCTTCGTAAGTGTCCGAACCTCCTGTATAATGATTTAAATAAGGTTATTTACTTATTACATAATCATATTCATTGTTATGATATCATATATGGTTCACTTATGACTTTATATTACCCGTTCTTTTTTAAATTCCATGTTAAAGATTGTTTTGGGTAAAATCGTTTCATTTTCCGTCCGTGTTTTGACTTGTAATTATTCATATGATTACTTAGATCATGATTACTTAATTACAGAATATAAAACATGATTTATATATAGAATATATTCATAATATACATATATATAATAGATCAGTAAATGGAAAGAAATACACCGTTCATGGAGACGGTAGGCCGTACGTACGCATGAACGCTGTTTTCGTTTCCTTATTGAGTTGAATGGAATTAAGTAGATGACATACATATATATACACATAAATCCAGTAACATTATTATGTCATATATTTTATGATTACTTATTATATATACTTTATAATCATTCATGAATGGTTAACGTGGAGAATGAATCTCATCCTGTCGTGGAGACGGTAGTCCGTACGTAGGCTGAAAGTTATTATTTTTTTATTAAAATTAAACAAAAATTAGTAACAACAAAATTAAAACCCTTCAAGGGGGATGGAAATGGTGCATATCCAGGGCATCCCCTCTAACCACACGTTGGCGTCCGTACGTACGCACAAGCGATGATATCATTCTCATGATCGTGGAATTGTATTGGAGTGTATGTATACTATTTAATAATCAATATCACTTTACAATAATCATATATAGTTATTATGTACACCATTATACCCATCAAAGTAAGGTGGTGGTGGAAAATAGATTTCACCACAGCGTGGAGACGGTATTCCGTAAGTACGCACTCGCGGTGATTTCGTTTTCCGTAGGATGGATAGATGGTGAAATAGGGTTGTTTCATACTTATAATAACATATAATTATATGAGTGATTCTGATGTTATTACTTCATAATGAAAAAACCTAAGAAGAAGAAGTGGAAGAAGAAATAAAGTTGAAAGAATCGGTAACGGACATTACCTCTTCTTTGAAGCACCTCTTTGAGATCTCCTTTTAGGGCACTAAAATTGCTCTTTGTGGAAGACCAGAACCTATAGGATGTTTCTAGGGAAGTGGAGAAGGTAATTTGGTAGGGGTTGGCCAAGCTTGAAGGCTCAAAGTGGTGTGAGGAAGAGAGGGAGGAGGTTCCCTTTTATAAGGGAGGAGAGGGGCACCTTTGGAAAAACTAAAAATATTATTTTATTATAAAGTCAAGTTCGGTTGTAAATAGCTCCAAATTGATTTATTTAGAAGCTAAGGTGGGGATGGGTCGAAATACTCTCATCCAATAGAATTTAGACAAGTTTAGGTTCCTATTTTAACCTTATCATTTAGATTTGACATTAAGTTAAATAATTTTACTTTTACCGTGTCTTCTTGTGTTCTTATACTATAAGATTAATAAACTTACTATAACAATCCAAAAGAACCCCAAGTTGTTTATTATTAATATATATAACCTTATCTAAGTCATTTGGTCGAACCTTAGATTTTTAGGAATAAAATAACAATTAATAATATAATATTTATTTTAAAAACCATTTTATGTCAATTTTGACACTATTTAGTAATTGATTTTTGTGAAAATCATAACAGAATGATTAGTTCTAAAAAAGTTAATTAAATAAATACTAACATGTCATATTAACCTATAAAATTATTGGAATTCATAAAAAGTCTCAAATTACATTTATGTCAATGTTTCATTAATAAGATAATTACTGCATCATCTTTGTGTCATAAATAAATTAAATTATTTAATGTCTAAAAATTACAAATAAAATACCATTATGTAGGAAATCGTTTTAGCTTTATAATGAATATTTATAGTCGAATTTATCTTATGTATAAACCTATATTAAAATTTATTTTGTTATTAAACTTTGATTTTAACTATTTTAACCCTTCTTTAAATAAATTAATAATAAATGTCCTAATCTAATCCAAGTGGTCCTAAATGGTCATATTTTATTCCTAAGGTTGTTTTTGGTTAAATTACACTTATCCAATAGAATTAGGACATGTGTTAGGGTAATAATAATAACATTTTTACCCTTAATAACCCTATTTACTTTTAACCGTGGTAAAAAAAAGTAAAAAGTTACTTTTCCCCAAAAATTATTTTCATCTCATTGAACCACATTTTACTTACTGACATCAACTGTGTCTCTCGAATTTTTGAAATTACATTCACAGAAGCGGTAAAATTAAGTTTTATGAAAAATTCACTTTTTTTAACTACCACTTAGTGGTTTCACTATTCATCAAAAAATGAAAGTTTCCAGAAAAATACCAAAAATTAGGCCTAAGCTATATTTAATATTATGAACTCAAAAATGATATCTATTTTACCAAATTCAAAACATATTAGTTGCATTAATTAATTTAAAAATTAATTCCCGTTGTCAAAATAAATAGCGTTTTCTTAAGAGATAATAATTATCCAAAGATTGACACTTGTTTATGTCTGGTTTAAATGTGAAATTACATCCAATGACCAACATTGTATTAAATTGTAAAAATATATTCTAAATATACTTTCAAACCACTCAAATTAATAACTTATCACTATTAATTATTTCGATTAAAAAGGTTGTTTTTAATTAAAATTTAGTAATTTTCACTATTCATCAGAAAATGAAAGTTATCCAGAAAGTACCAAAATTTCACCCTAAGATAATTTCGATATTCCGAATCCAAAAATGAATTCCATTTTGAAAAATAAAATTTACAAAGTTTCAAAAGGTGGTTATTAATATTTATAACAGCTAGTTTTAATAATATTTTAATAGCATATTGTTATTTAGTGAAACTCATTATTGCGTACTACACATGCTATCGAGGAAGGTCATGATTGTGTGTAATGCAAGGCAAGTCAAGTATGTGTGTTGTGTAAGCTCCTTTTGGTGTAGCTTACAACACAAGACATTAATGAAATGAAAAAGAATATTTTTCATAAAATCTCTGGGTGTTACATATTATATAAGATTGTTTTTTGTTATATTGTTTATAATATTAACAATAGAATAAATTATGTTGTAAGAGGACTCTTTGTGATCAACCATAGGGTGTGCCTCTATGGTGGATTCTTCAGTGAAAAAAAATATTGATTTGGGTAAAATGACTAAAACCCCTATCTCAATATTTTCACTATTTCTAGGGATTCCATGTTCTTATGCCCGCTATTTCTTATAATGAAACCCAAAAAATTTAAAAATTTAAAAAATCCAAAAATATGAATTTCATTTCATATCATTCCTTTCATCAGCCAATATTGATTTTTAAGGTTATTAATATAATTATTTTCCTATTGATAATAATTTCAGTGATCTTAGTGTGAAAGAGATATTTAAGAATAAAATTATAAAATATTAACAATGAATGGAACAAAATTCCTTGATTCTGCATGATAATTTAAATGTTTGTAAAAAAGAAATCAACATAGTTTTTTTATTGCCTGATGAATTTGAAGAAGTCCAATTATTATAGATAGAACAAAAAAATACATGATATAGAGAATAATATGCATTTTCCACCTACATTTCATGAAGTTATTGAGGAGGTTTAATCTATAATTGAATATCTAATTCCCTCTGCAACAAATGAGTTCCCACCTACCATGCATAAGATGAAATAGTCTAATGTTGAGAATTTTGAAGGAGATTTAATTTATGCTCATTCAGCTCATTCAAATATTATTGTTTATAAATTTAAAAATTGTCTCTCTATTTCTAATTTTTTGGATTCTTCACCACTAATTCATGCCTTGGTTAAAAAAGATGAAGAATTTTTTTTGCATTGAAGATAGTAGGGGGGAGCCCTCTGAGTTTGACATAAGTGAAAATAAGGATGATGGTACAAAACAAGAAATAATTAAGGATACATTAGAAAATATGAATACAAAATAGAATACATATCTTTTTATACTACCTTTGACCATGGTGTATACCAATCAAAAGGATGAGCTAAATAGGGAGTATCACTTTATCCTTTAACCCCCCCCCCCCCACTACACCATAAATATTATCTTTTATCACTTCTAGGGGTTAGTCCTATTTTTATTTTATTTGGGGTTCCAAAATTTTTCCAACCATTCATTTATTTTTTAAAAATATATATTTGGTTTTTTCTAATAATGAAACCCCATCCACCATCAGATTGAGGTTAAACCACTATAACTTCTTGACTAGGGTTAGTAAAAACCAAGCACCCACATAGGGGGCCATCCCGTGTTCTATCCTCTATTTTCCTTCCTCATTATTTTCATTAGTTTTTTATATTTTTCATTATTTCTTGTTTTTGAGGAAGAATTTATAGTATATCAGATCTTAACTCAGTGGTTCCTCTAAAAAAATAATTACGGTTTGTATCTCTCTATCTATTTAGTGTTTGTTTCCTTAAATATTTATTGTTGATCTAAAATGAGGGGTAGTAAAATTTATTTTGCGGGGGAGTTCCAACCTAAAAGTTGTACTTTTTTTGTTAATATTACATTTATCATTAATTTATTTAATATCCTTGATATAATATTAATTTTATTATCATTTTTCAGACATAAATTGATTTTGAGATTAATGAAATGATTTTTGAGGAAATGGATTTTAAATGATTTTTGACAAAAAACTTTCTCCATGAATTGCATTTTATATAATTTTTCTAAGTTCAACTGATTTTTTAAATCAATGCACATGAAAGAATATCCTAAAATATTACTTTTCTTGTGAGGTATTATGAACCACTTTTATATATTCTTCCTAATGGCTACACTTCCTAGACAGAAACAAGGATTTTATATTATATCCTGAACTTCTGATATTTCTGTTTAATGGTTTTGATTTCCTGGAAAGCTTTTAAAACGATTTAGGCTGATTTCTGGCTATATAAATTTTATACTGATACCCACATTTATATCTATAATTATTTATCCTTTAGATTCCATGAATTTCATTACAGTTTTAAGCCACATTACATGTCGATTATTCCATACCTACCCACAGTCTTAGTATTTTGGAATGGATATTTCTAGTTTGACTGTGGAAGATGGGTCTTTTGTGTGAGTTCATTGGGATTTGATTCATTTTTTTTGTGTTGTTATGTGATCTTCAAATTTTTGGAAATTATAAAATTATAGAATTCAGGTTGATTAATTATTTCAATATACCTCATTTTGGATAGTCCAATTCTACTTAAAAAAATTCAAAAATAGGAGGTCATGATGAATTCTTCATTATAAATTCTATTATGACTCATATTCCTAACAAAAATCATGGTCATTAATTTTAATTAATTTATTGTATTCAATTTTTATCTAATTATCCATGAAAAAATAAAAAAACGATAAAATAGTGTTGTGGATTTCTGGAGCTTTAAGAAAATATAGAGAATGTTGACACTCTATTTCATCATAGAGTCTAAGGAAAAATAAAAAAGGGAAATAAATTAGAATAAAGAGGGGAAAAACCAGAAGAAAAAAATATAAAAGGCATGATATTTGGGTCACCCTAGTCAGTCCAAGAGGTCGTCAGCACACAACCTACTTGTGAACCCCCATCTGTTTCACAAACTACTTGTGTGCCCAATTGCATTTCGCCCAGTGTCCAGTTTTTTTCCTATAAATTGACCATTGGGGACTTCATTTGTACAAATAAATTCCAGTAAAGAAAAATTATCGCTATATTCTCCCTAATGTTTTTCCCAAGTATTCTGAAGCTTTTAAGGTAGTTATTTAACACCTAAAGTGGAGGAATTTAAGGAGGATCATAGGACTTAAGTATTTTTCTATTTTAAATCCATAACACTAGAAATCCTAATGTGCCCAACATCCCTAAAATAGAAACACTGGTGCACCACATTTTCCTTTCATAGGAATATGAGAACCCCACTTTTGGGAATACATTTTAATACTCTTGAATGTTTGAGTCATGTCTCGCTGAAGTATTATCATCCAGGTGGTTCGTCACTTATGTGAACATAAGGTCTCCCAAGCCTACTTATGTTCCCATAATTGTGTTCCAGTACATACTTGGGCTCCCCTATTTGATTCACCTACGCTCTACAATCCATAAAGCCTTCTTCAAATCAATTTAGGGAAAGGCTTCTTCTTCATTGCCTCCCTTTTCAAAAATGGATTCTATTGAGTCCTCCAACAAAATCTATTTACTTATAAATCATTTGGGAAAGGCACATTAGCTTTTATTCTATTTGTGTTCTTATATATGTATTCAGACACTTCCAAAATTTGTTTCTCAATGGTGATAGGATTCATGAAAAATCTGTGGGTATGTATATCTGCAGTCACATGGAACTTTATCCTAGGATCAATGATGGGATGTTCCTGGTTTGGAAGATTAGGGTTTGGGTCCCAACATCTCTTTTTTCAAACACCCAGAATCTCAGATCTCTGGTATCTAAGGTATGGTTCAAAATTTCATTTCCATTAAATCAAATTAAATGTATCCCTCCTCTACAAGGATCAATTTTAGGGTTACCATCTTGTTGTAATCTCCTAACCTTGAACCCTTCTTCCTTTTATTGGACACTTTTCCAATGTAAAGAGAAAAGAGATTGGTCTCGTCTCCACACCCTTGTCCACCCGGGTCACCGTAGGTTCTCCCTCTTCCACCAGTAGAGGAGGAAAAGTTTTTGTGCATTTTCTGAATCTTTTAAATCATCTTGTTTCTCACTCCCAACATGAATCGGGTAGTCTTAGAGATATTTGATAATCAAAACATTTGCACAAATTTTGAACTATAAGAACTCTGATTCCTATTCAAATCAGGATACGTAGGAATCCTTCTCAGGGCCTAAGCTCACTATATATCCTCTTTACGAATCCAACTCTAATTATTTTAATGTTTTAATCCTCCTTAGGAATAATCCCTGGATTAAATCCCTAAATCAACAAGGCATTCTTTTCAGAAAGTATTCTCAATTTTATTTCTCTCAAAGGACCAAACTCTCTTATGAGACTTATCGAACTATGTAAGCTTTGATTCCCATCCACATAGAATACATAGGAATACTCCTTGAGGTTAAAACCCAACACTTCAAATCAACTATTTTCTCCTTGGGCCTTATTCCCAACATGTTTTAATCTTACATGGAAAACCATATTCTTTCCAAGCTCCTTGGGATGCTTAGGCATAAGTCTCATGCCAAACATTGACTAAGTTCACTTTTTTTAGAGATTAGTACCACATGAAATTAAACTATATGGATAGGTTCTTATCAGATGGCATTAAATGGTATGATACGTCCTAATAAGTGGCACCAAACTATGAGTGTTCATATTCCTTTCACAAAGATACATAGGTAGCCCATTTCATGTGTACGATCCCAATATCAAATCAAACCATTATCTCTCTAGATGACAATAAATTCCCGAGAGTCGTACTAAGTGGCTTAAAAACTAATATCATCATAAAAATTATTAAAACAATTTATAAATTTTATATTAGAGGATAACATTGATGGATAACCTCTAATACATACAAACATCTCCATTAATGAATAATCTCTATTACATATAGATGATTCTATATTTTACACTAGTCAATAAGTGATTTCAAATTCCAAGGGAAACTTTTGTTATGCTTTGTCAATTAATAGGAATTCATGAAAATATCTAATATTTATAAAGAGATTCATAGAGTAGACATTAATTCCCCCCAAAAGGATGTGATGAGTCTGACCTCACATCCTCTTGACCAATGTAAGTTCCTAAGTATCGTAATGTCTAAACATAACAAACGTATGCCTTTGAAAACCCTGTCCCTTTTGGATAATGAATTTTTGGGTGTTTCCGGTTCCATGAATAAATCCAATGGAAACCTCCTGGAATCAGTGATTCTTAAAACTAGAACACATGTTTTAAGGAACTACATAGCAAAAGTGGTGAACCCGATGGGATTCCTGAACCAAGATAAAAATGATACCCACCTTTCAATACCCTATCAATTGGTAAATGAAGGACATAAAAAGGAATAAATCACAAATGTATCCATATAAAATAAGTGGTTTTATTTGAGTTTATTGTTGTTTTCTTGTTTTTTTTTCTCAGAACACCCTTCAGTCCAAAATGGCTTTCTTCAAGATGACATATGTGAATGTCCAGATTGCTGCTTAGGCGGGATCCTCATCCATGAGAAAGAAGTTATCACCCCCCCAAGCATCTTCAACATTGGTTCTTCAACATGCTGGTAAAGGAGTTCCATCATCACGGTAGAATCCCAACATTGGAGGCTTCCCAACAGGCTCTCCAGGTTAATTAATTTCTCGGATCATCTGGCCAATGATGACCGATGATCAAGAAGAAGTTGGTGTCTATCACCATTTTCAACCATTTTGGGTTCTTATCCCTAAAACACAACAACCATTCCCTCCTCTACTAAAGGTAGGTGGATCATAAGGTCACTTCGGGCATCAATTCAATGATGCAGGGGTCCTTAATGAGGATTCACACCAATAATATCCACCATTATAATGGTGAGGTATTGAAGTACAGACATGGTGGGGATGTTGTCCCTTTATGTTCGTCCCTGTTACCTTAGACCAGAGCATGCAAGATGAATTTTCTGGGAGATGTTCAATAAACAAGGACCAGGTTCTTACTTCATCCACTTCCGGAGAATTCTATCATCCTAACCTCATGGCGAACAATGAGTGGGCACATACACATGTCCGTCCAAATTCCACTGCCTAGTAGACTCATCTGGCACGAAGCCACCAATATTTCTATGAAAATCTGATGGAGTACCATGAATAGTCACAAACACCTGTTCACAAATTTTTTTCCAATCAATAGGATCATATAACTGAATTTAATGAAGCCCTCCAATAAAATGTAGTGGAAATTGGTAAACAAGAACATACACCTGCTTACGATCACCAATTTTGTTAGTAGTATCATCTGTCAGTATTGAAGGATATTCATCACCCTTCTTTGAAGGGAAAAAACAAGCAGGCACATACACCTACTAGCATTAATCAAGCCAACCAACAGTCTCATTTGGCAGCACTCGGAGAAGTCATTCGGAAAGCTTAGACAACAAATCTGGGGCCGACTCAACTATCTACCCCCATACATAAGTGTTTTCAATACCCATTGATAGGAAAAGGAGGATAAGAGCAAGCACATACACCTACTCCAGATGTAGAATAGACATAAATTCCCTTTTTGGATACAAACGTCACCAAGCACATCTTATCAACTGTGAAAGGGAAGACAAAAATGCCTGCCAATATTCTGGAAGCATGCCAGAATGTTATAAAAACTACTTCAGTAGATACTTTAGTAGTAACAGGGGAAAATACACATAAATATGTCCCCACACCTGGGATGACACATTAACATGCCATCCCAGAGCAGATACACAAATTTGTTCTAGTCCAGCAGGGTCATGGGGAATACTCCACCATATCGTACGGACAACAGGATTGTGAACATAAACCCATTAAAATTAGAAGTAATCGGTCTATTCTGGTGGCCACTCCAAGAAAGGGACATACACCTACCCATGATAACCACTTCTCCTAGAAAGTGGCCCTAACTATATGTAAGATAACAACAAAGAAAAAGACTTTCCAAACACAGTTGTAAAATCAAGAGTCAAGCTGCAATATTACTTCTCTTAATGCTAGTGTTCTTGAAGCCCTAAGACATTTATCTATTTATTCTCAAGATCCTACCCTCTCATTACCAAATTATGGGATTGGTAATAGTAATTATGAAGTTCTTCGTCAGACACTTCATTATGATGGCTTGATTCATGAAAATTCGGTCAATCCAGAGAGCCTATCTCCGTTTGAGAACCACGACTACCCTCCCTGTGGAAAGAAGACCAAAAAACTAAGGGATTTATCACTTTCTATAATCCACCATGGAGTTCCTCCTCATGATGGCAGTTTCTACGAATGTTATCTCTACAGTAGTATTCTACATTGTCAAAATAATTCTATAATTGACTATGTTGTGATGATAAAACCCACTTATCTTGAGTCACATTCCAACACAAGGTGAGTCATGTCTGATGACTTTCCATTAACATGTGAAATAGTTTCTCAACTAGAATTCATCTTAAGGGGACATTCATTATACCAACCTCCCATGGGTCATTTGTCTTATAATACAGAGCATCCACATTGGTCAGAACAAGTGGAGAAACCTATAGTAAAATATTACAAAGACATGTTAAGAATGAGAAAACATTTGGATAATGGAGAAATACCAATCATGTTATGGCCTTTAGAAAATTCTCAATAAAACATTCTAGAATTTATGGTAGAATATTGCATTAATAATGTTCGCCGCAACAAAAGAATAAAATTAGTCTTTTGAAAACTAAATTATTATCATATGATGAATATCAAAATCATCTAAAGGTAATAGAACGGTTGAAACGCAAAATTGAATGGGCATCTCTCTTGGTTTCCCGACAACCAAAGGATAAAAAAAAGTTGAGAGAACCACAGTGTGAATGCCTCAATGCTCAAAAGAGTCTATGCTAGTTATTTTTTGACACTCTATCTGGTGTTCATATCATAGGATAGGGAGCAGTTGGAGCATTACATTTTACTGCACTCTAGAATCAGAAAAACCTACCAAAGTGGTATTATGCAACATTATTTCCCACGGAAGCCTATAATCAATAGAATTTGTATGTAATCAAATGTATGCTCAATAAAAGGCTTCAATTATCTCTCATTAGAGTTTGTCCCAAAGAAAACAATTTGTTTAGTTACTTTTTCATTAAGCATCTAATAACCTTGAGTAGGCCTCCCACATAGAGGATGCCAGCAGTCAGATGATTCAAATGTCAGAAATGGCATAGTGATCTACAAAAACATTTGATTTGAGTGTTTTTCAGATTATGCACCCAGCTAATTTCTGAACTAAAATTAGTAAAATATAAAGAGCATCTACAGGAATCTCAGCTATATCATTTCATGAGAAACCCCAGCTTTTAGGGATGGGGGATTGTTTAATTCATCCTTTGAATTCAATAAAAAAAGTTCAAATGTTTGAAGACAAATAAATGGGATAACACTCGCTTGCAGGTCTGGGGGATTTTTAACATTTAAAATCCCCTCCTCAGTAGAAATTTGTTTTCTACCGATTTGAGAAGAATCCAAAAAGAGAGCCTACAACTAAACAATCCAACGATTCCCTTCAGGTAACTTTCTGCCAAACAATTCTCAAGAGTTCAGAATTTTGGATAACATATCCTAATGAATGATATAGAGGGAGAAGATCTTACAATGATACTGACACAATGCTATAAATATATTATTCATTAGTAAATTTCATTAACACCGTTTCAGATGATCCTCTATAAAATGAGTCCAGTTCAGGGGAATCAGAAGATGAGGTTATTATCCACAATACAGTACAAACTGAAGAAAATGGAGGAGGGGTATGTACCTGGAATCAGAGGCTTAACCAGAATTTAGCTATGCCCTCAAATAACCAAATCCCACCCCTCCTAAAGGCATATAATTAGGGGAAAGGTTAAAGATAGATTGCATCTCACTTTTCCACTTGAGAAGTTCAATCTATTTTGCATGAAAAAATATTTTCACAAAAAGAAGAGCATATGAAAGAGTTGGAAAGACTCCATAAATATTTACTATGAAGAATCATTTCTACTAGACATACTCCTCATGAAGATCGTCAGCTTTCACATCATGTCAGAGCTCATCAACAAAGAGGACTTGTTGTAACTATAGATAATGATAATTAATTCCCTGTATTGGGTCCATAACTATGGAAGGATCAAACACATCTATATAAGCATATTCCTGTGGGTTATCCAAGGTAAATACCAAAACCACCACTAGTGGTTTTTTGGTCTTTTCACCAGTTCAAGCTCTAGCTGTTGTACCTGTACAGGTGCCATCTCATCTGGATATTCCTCAGGTTCTTATTAACACAATTGAGGCATTAACAACTCGATTAGAAGATATGGAAGAATGACATGTGCCAGTTCTGTTGGAAAATAAAGCTTACCCAGAATGGGTGGATCTGATTCCTCTACCACCATGTTTTATGAATAGCACATTCCCAATCATTAATGGTTTGGGATATCTGAAAGAACACTTAACCCATTTTTTTTCTAATTGTGATCCAATGTTGCAGACTCCTCATCAAAAAGAAGTAGTAAAGCTTGGGTGTTTTGTATAATCATTACAGGGATTGGATTTTTTATGGTATACTAGTTTTCAATCTCGATCAATTACAAGATGGGAAGATCTCAATTATAAATTAAATCTTCAATTCATCTCAACACAAACAAAGACAATCATTTTTATCTTAAAAATTGCAAAAAAAGGGAAAATAAAATAGTTTCATATTTTATTTCTCTATGGAAAGGATTAACATATTCATTGTATCATAACTTCCTTAAGAAGAGTTTCTACCAATTTGTGTGGAAAATAGTTGAGATGAGTTATGCACAGCACTAATCCCAGTGAAATATGTTTGATGGTTTCAAGACCTTTCTTCAATTGATTAACATATTGAAGATTCAATTATGGAAACTAAAGATAAAACTCGTGTAATTCCATCTTCTCTGGGAAGGAGAAAAGGGAAACTAGAGGATGCAAGAGTTACACTTAAGTATGAACCTGTACCTACTACCACTTCAAAACCATCATCATATCAAAGGGCTCCACCTCCCAAGAATCAGTATCAATGCCTTCCTCATCAATATGATCCAATATATCAATATGAGAAACAATTTAAGGATTTCAAGAACAAATTTTATTCTTTTTGGAATGAACAAGCTCTCGGTTACTTCATCTCAGATTTGGAAAATAAATTGGTTCAGTAACAAAGGCCAACGAAACGAAACAATGAAGGAGATAAAGATATTTTGAATTATTGTCCCTTTCACCAGATGTTGGGGTATCCAATTTAGGATTGTTTTGTTTTCAAAGACCTAATGTAAAAAATGGTAGACTCTGGACAAGTAAAACTGAAAATTTCTTCATCCCAAGTAGCATGTGTTACAACTATTGATCAAGAGAAATAAGGTGAAGGGTTGGAAGTAAAAACATAAAAATTTCCCGAAATATGATGATTAGATGATCATGAAAATGATCAACCAAACTCATGTCATTCTACACACACAATTGAAAAAACTGATTGTGTATTCTACTACTCCAACCACAGTAAAATCATCTTTAAAAAAATATCAGTCCTCCAATGTTGAATCCTCCAAGAAGTGACATGACCAGAAGGTTAATGAGAAATTAGAAGAAGGTGATCTCATGTCAACGTTGGATTTTTCTTGGACTCCGGAAAATTTCATGCCATCTGCTTCAAAAGAATGGGAACCGCCCCACTAAATAGAACAACCAGAACTAACCTGTCAGGAAGAATATTCATTGGAAAAATAATTGATCTTTGGTTCTGTCAATTTTATTCACTTAATATATCCCTATTCCAATGGTGATTTGATTATAATGAGCATGAGTTCCCTATACCTAACTAAGGAACTAGAGGATGATGCCAAGGTCAATGATATAGGGAAATACATGGGTATTATAGAAGCCACTATTTTAACTTTACCCATGCTCAAACCGTATATGTTGAGGAAAATCATGGAAGAGACCTTCAGCGGGATCAACAAGAATAAGGATATTCTTCCATGCGTGATAGGTTCGGTCCTAAAATGATTATTTTGGAGGACCTATTAGAGGTTACACCATATTCTTATCAGGATATAGATAGACATAGTCAGTCTAATATGCCAAAACCAGGAGTATTTCCTATTTCTCCTCCAACATAGGGAATATCTACATTAGGAAGATCAACTTCCAAGGAACTTGCAAAACCATAGATCCATACTAGGAAACCCAAACCTCTAGACAAAAAGTATGATGTTTTGAAATAGTTGACCCATGTACCGGCCAATTTGTCAATTCTAGATTCCATGTGTCTATCAAGAGATATTTGAGAAGCACTTATTGGGTATTTGTTAAGTCCTTAAGAGTTTGAAAATATATTTTATGTTGATGAGGTTTATTGTACAAAGAATGATCCTAAAGAGTGTCATGCAGTTATTTATTTACAGATGAAGATGAAGATGATGTTTCACAATGACTTCCCATGCCCTTATTTATATCTAACAGAGTTAATGACATATACATCTGACGATACTTCATTGGTAATGTCTCAAGAGTCAAACTCATTCTTATTTGTACTCTTATTTAATTGGGCCTCACTGAATCTAACATATCTCCTTCTACTATAATATTTAAAGGATATGACAATAGAGAGAATGAACCTTTGGGAAAGATACCACTCAAACCTCAGTTTATAGATCTTGTGTCTAATTAGAATTGCATTGTTTTTCATCAAGACACAACCTTCAATATTATTACTAGAAGGCCTAAGAAACATCAACATGTGGTCATACCTTCATCATACCACCATTGTCTCATGTACTATCTCAATGGTCGAATCAGAACATTTTATGGTGACAAGGCTCCATTAAAAATGTGTGAATTGTAATACATTGAGGTAAAATTTTATCACATGAAGGAAAAAATCCCATGGAAAAGGAGGTAACCATAATCAATGGTTCGGATGGGTTGGAAACGTTCCCAGAAAACCAATTCATACATTTTTGTACAGATTATGTGTACCAATTAATCAAATTAAAAATGTAAACCCAAATCCAAAAAATCATCTAGAAACATCAATAATGTCAATTGAGAAAATCAAGCCAAACATCATGGGAAAACATGTTGATTCATAATGCAGAGGTGAATGCTTAAATGGAGATGTCTTCATTTCATCCACTAAACCTCAACAAGCCACTACATCGGCCATTAAATTAAAAGAAGTTGTAGCAATACTACAGGAAAACAAGGATGTGGATTCTTAATCCATCATCTCATCTTTATTACCCCAAGAAGACCCATCATCATCAGTTGGGTCAGAAATGCTGTCCTCTTCTTCAGGATGTTCAAATACTGACTCCTCCTCTAACTCAAGATGTTTGGATTCGTCATCTACTATAAAAATAGAAATTGATGAAGTATCACGTAATGAATAATATCTTCGAGATTCTCCTCTAGCATTTGAGTAAGGTGTTTCTACCACTTTGTATGAGATCAGAGAAATAAACCTCACCAAAGAAGAAGATCCACGCCCCAGTCTAATTAGTGCAACCATGACTTCCAAAGAGAAATGGAGGTATACTTAATTTCTAAAGAAAAATTGTGATATATTTTCTTAGAATTATATAGAAATGTAGGACTTGATCTTGATGTATCCACTCCTCATTTGGTTTTTCAAGAAAAACATCAAGGATTCAAGCAGGCGGCAAGAAGTACACACCCAACTCATTCCTCTAAAATTAAAGCTGAAGTTGATAAGATTATAAACACTAACATTTTCAGGGAGGTTAAATATCCCAAATGGATGGACATCATTGTCCTAGTGAAAAAGAAGAATGGGAAATTCATAATTTTCCTTGATTTCATATATCTTAACTGGTATTATCCTAAATATGATTTTCTTGTTCTGATTATAAAGCTTTTAATTGATGCAACTACTATTTAAGAATCTCTTTCATTCATGGATGGTTACTCTTAGTACCATCAAATTTTCATGGACCTAGAGGATGAGTAATTTATATACTTAAGACACCCTCAAGGTGTGTTTTTCTATTGGGTAATGCCCTTTGTCTTAATGAATGAAGGTACAACGTATCAATGGTCCATGACCCATATCTTCAAACCCTTTTATTTTTTTTTATTATGTGGATTATTTGGTGGTTAAATTCAGAAAACCTTCCAATCACTTGGATGATCTGGAAACCATATTCAATAAACATCAGAAACACAATTGGAAGATGAACCCCTTAAAAAGTGCATTAGGGGAAACCGAGAGAAAATTCCCCATCATTGTTATATGCCATCATTGAATTGATATTAATATTGAGAAAACAATCATTCCTTGGCATGTCATATCATAGAATTTTGAAATAATTAAGAGGAATCCAATGACATGTGGCATATATTCAATGATTTATCTCAAATTTGGAAGGCAAGTTATTACCCTTCACCGGATTAATGAAGAAGGGATTCACCTATCAATGGACGGAAGACTATAAAGACGAATTTGATACCCTAAAGAAATATCTCATGAGTCATCCAGTATTAATGCCACCTATTTAAGGAAGGACACTTATTATCTATATGACATATTTAGAATGATCATTGGCTGCCTTACATACCCAAAAATTTATTATGGGAATGAAAACATCCTTTACTACCTAGGTAAAACTATACTTGATGCAGAAACTCATTATTCATGTATTGAAAAGTGATTCATGGCATTAATCTTAGCAGTTTATAAATTGAGGTACTACCTACAACATCATGAGGTCCAATTGGTATCTCTCAATAACCCCCTCAAATTTATCATTAGTCTTCCTATGCTTACATGATGTCTGGCACGGTGGATAGTTATTTTGCAATAATTTGATATCCTATTTGTTCCTCAGAAAAAAATAAAGGGTAATGCTCTGGCCAAATCCTTACTGAACACACATCTACGAAAGATACATCTTTGAAAACTGAACTTCCTGATGAAGAGGTCTTTTCTATTCAATATAGTTCCCAAACATGGGAAATTTACTTTGATGGTGTCTCTAGAAATCCAATAAGGAATGGAATGAAAAACCCTAAACTCAATAAAGTTGGGTTACAAATTGTACTTATCTCCCCAGAAATGGTAGTGTAGCATTGTTGCTTCCGATTTTCAGAAGGCAGAACCAACAATGAGTCAGAATATCAAAATCTTTTTTTCGGTCTAGAATTGAGACTTTAGGTACAAGTTAACAACTTAAATGTGAAAGGTGATTTAGAGTTGGTAATCAAACAAATAAATGGGAATTATTCCATCATAAAATAAGAATTAATACATTTGTGTGATTACATCATAGGGTTAATGGATGAATTTCCCTCAGAGCCAACATCGTCATATGTCCTGCGATCACAAAATTCCAATGATGATGCACAAGAAAGTGTAGCTATAAGCATGGAAGATCCAAACCTAGATGAGACAGTCATCAGTATAGCCCATCATCATGTGGTCTCACATTTCGTTCAAACAATAATGGAGGAAATTAATGAAATTATCAATATTTCTAAGCCCTATGGTCATACCAAGGGATGGAGAACACCCATCATGGAATACCTTTAAAATGGATTACTTCTACAAGATGGTGTTAAAAAGGAACAGATCTGATCATGATCGACCAATGTTACTTTTAACTATATCCCAAATCACCAGAAGATCCTCTACAAAAGAGTCTTTGATGGAATCCTCTTCAAGTGTATTGATAGAGAATAAATAGTAGCTATCATAAAAGAAGTACATTCAAGAGCTTATGGTGATCACCAGTCTGGTTATAGGATTTCAGATCAAATTTGAAGGCTAAGACACTTTTGTCCTTCAATAACGTTGGGTTTCATATATTTCACTAAGAAATGTCATCCCTAACAAGTGCATGTTGACTTCATTCATCAATCCATGGAGTTTCTACATATAGCTAAATACTCATGGCCATATTCCACATGGGTAATGGATGTTGTAGGGTATTATCCTCCAGCCACAACTATGTAATTCAAGTATATTCTTACTGATACAGACATCTTATCCAAATGGGCTGAGGAAATTCCTCTCAAAAAAATAGATCCCAAATCATTTTTAGTTTTGTTAAAACTAACATCATCACTATATTTGGTGTTGCTAATACGATATTGATAGACAATGGGACCAATTTCTATTCAGCTGAAGTAAAGAAGTTATATCAAGAGCACAATATCAAATACAACCATTCATCTCGCTATCATGCAGCGACTAATGGACATATTATGTATTTTAAGAAAACCATATCAAATATACTCTAGAAGATGATGGATAAAGATAAGAAATATTTTCCTAATAAACTTTTTCATGCTTTATGGGATTATCAGAATACTACCCATACTACCACCCAGGTAACCACTTATTCATTGGTGCACAGAACAGAAGCAATTTTTCCAATTAAAATTCAATTGACTTCACTCTGAGTTGAAATCTATCATTAGTTGTTTATAGATGAGAAGTCTCAGAAATAGTTTGATGAGTGAGAGAAATTAGACGAAAAAAGATTTCATACATTACATCATTTAGAAGTCTTCTAGAATATAATAATGTGAGACCTTAACAAGAAAGATCACCTATGTTCATTTATTCAAGGAGAATTGGTTTTCATCCAAGGACTCCAATGATACCTGGAATGAAACCTCCAAATCTTATGCCAAAGTGGGGAGGACGTTATTCCAAACATAAGGTCTACTCAAATGGATATTGTGCCTTAATCTCAGTGGATGGATGGCTTATTACAACTTGAACCAATGAGAGATTCTTGAAGAAATACATTTTGTAATTGCAAATATGTGTCCTTACTACAAGACATTAAACTACACATCACAAATTCCAAGTCGCAAGTCATTAAACTAAATAGAAATCATTAATTTCCATGCTTCGTGGTGATTAAATGTGTAGCATCATTGTCTCTATCACAAGATATTAAACTATAAAACATCATTTGTCCTCATTACGTGACATTAATCTTTACGGACAACATATTCAATACTTATGGTTAGGAGCATCCATAATCCAACAACATTGAAATAATTGCTAATCCTTAGTGGCACATGATTCCCTCTCTTCCCTATGTCTGATTTAGATCTGAATAGGGACCTTGTTTCAAGAACTAAGTTGGCTTAATTAACATTTTCAATGAGATATGTAGAGATGCCTAGATCTCCAATATTGGGCCCATACAGAACCACAATATATTTTTATTTCCTTTTTCTCCTCCAGTATATGAATAATATCTATACAGAGTGTTCCCTAAAGATACATGGTTTTATATATATACCATTTTGTGTCTTATGCTTAATCGTTCTATCAGAATGTGTCTAAATCCCCCATTCTGCGTATCAATCTCAATTGGTGTGGGTAATGATTGTTTTATGAACTACATATGGATTGATTCCCATCTATATGAGATACGTAGAGACGCTTATATCTCCAATATTTTTCCTAAACACAATATATATATATAACCCCTTTTATTCCTTATATAAAAATCAAACCTGTATAGGGAATGTATAAAAAAATATGTATGTATTTTTTATTGCCCCCAAAAAGAAACATAGTGACCCATGGGTTTTATCCCTAAGTCCAGCTACAATATGTATTTCTTTTAACATCATTTCATCTTCGTAATTACAGCATGATGTTAAAATGCATGGAAATACAAGAACTATGTTTTTCTTGATTCCTAATCCAACAAGATACATTGTGAACCTAAGTAATATGCCTTGGCTCTGCCATCACATAATCATAATACCCCTATTCTTCGTTTGTTTATTCTTTTTGTTACAGAAGAAACCTTTACTCCTAGTTTCTCACATCGAGCATATCTTGTGTGGGCTTAAGAATTGGGTAAAAGCCTTCTCAGTATAAATAAGGTGTCTCAATTACTTTTGGGGTTATCAATGGTTATGGTTTAAAGACCATAAAATGCACAGCAAGATTTCATCACCATGTGATAATAAACTACATGGTCCTTTTTAGATCTATGTGTCACTTGATTCAGATTCCATTGAGATACATAGTGATGACTATGTTTTAAATCGTTGTCCCAGACATGGGGAAATTTGTTTTTTCCTCCCTCTCTTGCATAAATCATATAAAAATCTATACAGGAAGATTTTATTTTCAGTTCTATGCTCATAGAACCCATCAAGGAAACAAGAATGTCTCCATTAAACATATGAATTTGATCTATGCAAGGGACACCAAATTCAAGGTCAATATTGATTCAAATATTTATCATATGCATTGAGAATTACCCCTTAAATATTTCACACTAATAATATTGAGTATATTCATATCTTTATAATCATTCTTAGGGTTTCTTGTGATAGAGTTTCTAATATCTAAGAGCTCTTTTTCTTGACTATGTAGAACGTTCCATTAGGAGTCCTTGCATAAGTTTCCAACATAACGGCCCTGCCCGAAAAAAGTTAAACTATTTGGCTATAAAGTACATGACCTTGTTGGACCGGCATAATATATCCCCCATAATGGGTTAGTTAAATAATGGAAATTTCATTCTTGGTTATAGCATCTTTTCCCCCTTCAAACTTTGATGAAAATATACAAGAATGTGTATTTTAAAATAGTCAATCAGGTATATTTCTCCCATTACCTTTCATTCAATATGAACGTCTTCAAGACCATGGGGTACACATTTCTCTCTCCATTTGTTCAAACCAATATGACATAACTTTGGATCACATGGCCACATATCATATACTATTTCCATTTCTGGTCTTAGTTGAATGACTTGAATCTACAAACAATATACTCCCTACGATAGGGTCAGACCTTCGTAGAAATATTATTCCTTTAATTCTTTGGAAATCATGATTGGAAATAATCTCTCCATATTCCGGTACATTTCTTCAAAAACCAATCTTTTTTATTTGGAAAATGTGAATCTCCATAAACCTTCTTTAGCCTATAAAAATAGAATGTCAAATTCCTAAGAATTTTTTTTTACTATGCAGTACATTCCCTTAGGTGGACTTGCAGAAGATGCCTTCATAATAGGCATGTCAGTCAAAAGATGTTACTAATTGGCTATGTAGCATATTCCCTAGTTGACCCTGTATATCACAACCCTATAACGGGTTTTTCAAGTAATGGTAACTTCACTCCTGGAAGAGACTTCCTCTGATTCTTTTAGCCCTATTCTGATATCATTCTTCAGATCTAGAAATTCAAAAATCGCACTTTACAATTTATCCCTTCCATAACTGAATATGGTACAATGTTTCTAAAAAATTAATAAAAAATTGGGAGAGTATCAAACCTTTTTTCATAGTTAAAGGTCTCAATTTAAAGCCACACAATGTCCTCTCTACATGACATAAAACTGAATAGTACAATGTCTTCTCAAGATGACTTAAAACCGTACAATTTGATATTATAAATTCTCCTTTTTGATAAACATTCACCATTCCTCATACTCCAAATTTGTATGTAAATGTTTTTCCTATTCATGGAATATGTCGGCATAAAATTTCCCTTTATTTTTAAAATTCCATTCTTTGGAAAAACCACCCATTGTGGTCTTGAGTCAATCAAATCATATTTTCCATTAAGTATCCACAGTAAAATGCTAAATTCATAAGATCTCTTTTTCTTTACTATGTATTACTTTCCCTTAGTTGGCCTTGAATAAAATTTTCTTACATAACAGGCCTATCAATCGAAAGATTCCACTATTTGTCTATGCAGGATATTCCCCTGTTGTCCCTGAATAACACAACTCCCTTAATGAATTTGTCAAAAAATGGTAACTTCGTTTCTGGAGGACACTCCCCTTATATTGAAATATGTTTTTTAATTTGGTGACCATAAAAAACATGGATCAAGATTCCCCTTGGAAATATTTAAAGAATATTAAAGAAATTCATTGACGCTGAGTCTTGTTTGGGATGTAATTTCAAAATTTATGGTCAAAGATATTGAACATTAAACATTATCCCTTTATAGTTCAACATGCATGACTCTACACTACCATCAACAAGAGATGTGTAACTCACTATATGGATAATTCACAATGGTCACTCTAGTAGTTCTAGCTCATTAAACAAACATTTTGTATAATTATGTAATATTGAGAAATAAAAAGTAGAAAGATACAATGGTTTTGGGCTTTTCCATATAACCCTATAAAACATCAAACTATTCTTACTAGGCCCAATGGTTTAGGTAAACAATATTAGTTATCTAGAATAAAAATACATATGATTGAAAAAAAAACTTTTCATTTTAAAAAAAAATCACAGAGGAGCATACAAAAAAATGGAGACTTTATCTTTTCAAAAATATCAAAAGGTTTTATAAATAATTACACATTTGGTAAAAAGCCTCTATATCCCCATCAGCTACTCATTAAATGTAAGACCCCATGCTTCCATGATACGCTTCTCTTTGAATAAAACAGTAGCGTGTGTTGTACGCAACTTCGAGTTCTAACACATACCACAACCAATCAAACTAGCCGTTATGAATAGTAATACCCACTTTTTGAAATTTTATAAATTTTACCTCTCAAAATTGAATTCATTTTTTGATTTGGAATATCGATATTAGCCTAGGGTAAATTTTTGGATCATTTCAGATAACATTTATATTTTGATGAATAGTGAAAATTACTCAATTTTAATTAAAACAACTTTTTTAATCAAAATAATTAATAGTGATAAAATATGAATTTGAGTGGTTTTAAAGTATATTTAAAATATATTTTTATCATTTAATAAAATTTTGTTCATTTTACATAATTTCCCAATTAAACCGGATATGAACAAGTGTCAATCTTTTGATAGTTATTATATCTTAAAAACACGCTTTTTGTTTTAACAACGGGAATTAATTTTAAATTAATTTCTGCTACTTTTGTGTTTTGAATTTAGAAAAATGGATTCCATATTTGGAATCAGGATGTACAAATTGTGTAAAAAAGTAACTTTTATATTTAGACATTTTGAATAATTACTTCGGTAAATATTTTATTTACCATGGTTAAAGTGTAAATCCGGTAAATAAGGGTAAAAAATAATATTATAATAATAATAATTATCATAAACGTGTCCTAAACTTATTGGGTGGTACATGTCAGACCATGGGCATCTTTTTGTCAATTTTGGGACCCCATAGAGCCACTTGTAAGTGATAATGACACTTTATATTAATTATGTTAAAATAAATACGAAAATGACAAAAGTATATATCTTTTAGAAAATAAAATTTTACATAGGGTTATATATGTTGGATTTTCGACTATAAATATTCATTAGAAAGATAAAAATATTTCCTACATAATGGTATTTTATTTATAATTTTTAGACTTTTAATAATTAATATTATTTATGACACATTAATGATGCAGTATTTTCCTTATTAATGAATGAATCAAATAATTGGTATTATAAATGTTAAAATTATTATAATTTGAACGTTTTGATGATATACATGGATTTTATTGATTAATATGACATTATAGAATTTATTAAATGTATTTTTTTATAATTAATAAATTTTTTAAGTCATTAACAGAAATCAATTATTGAATAGTGTCAAAATTCACATAAAAGAGTTTTTAAAACAAATATTATATTATTAATTGATATTAAATTCCTAAAATTCTAAGGTTTGGGACAGAGACTTATATCATGATGGTTGTAGCATTAATGGACCACTTGGGGGTCGCTTGGATTTATATAGTAAGATTATTAACTATATAATATAAAAATACAAAGTGACATGGTAAATGTAAAACTAATTAACTAAGAGTTAAAACTAAAAGATAAGGTTAATATAGTGACCCAAACCAGTCTAAAACCTATTGTTGAGTGATTTGTGACCTATCCCCACATTAAATATTAAATATTTCACTTTGGAGCCATTAGAAACCGAATATGAATTTATTATAAAATAATATTTCTAGATTTTCATTAGGTTCCCCTCCTCCCCCTTATAAAAGGACACCACTTCTAACCAATTATTCACACTTTAAAAGCCTTTTAGATCGGCCAACCCCTTCCCAAATACTCTCTCAACTTCCCTCAATTCATCCTAGAGTCCTCATTTTGATCAGAAATCCAACCTATGGAGTCCTTTTGATCAAATCAAAAGGAAGAACCCTAAGAAGAGGTAATGTTTTCACCACCCTCTTTCAAGTTCCTTTCTTATTCAACTTCTTATTTCATTGTTATTCCCATTATAAAATAATAAATCCAGTATATAATATATATTTTTATGTTATTATAAATATGGTACAACCATATTCAGTATTATATCCATCCTTTGAGTGACATGTCACTATACGTGCGTACGTACGGCTTACCGTCTCCATGTCGTGGTGTAATTGTTATCCAATAAATTATCATTTGGATGGGTATAATAATGATGTGTAATTCATGTAAATAATAAACATAACATGATAATTATTATGTATATATGATATACCATCCAATTATATATTATTTTAATATCAAAATAACGATATTGTCGCTCGTACGTACGTACAGACTACCGTCTCCACGAACGCGATGAGATTCATTCTCTATAATATCCCTTCAAGTATAATTATAATTTGATGATTAAAAGTAATGTTTAAGAACTTTTATCATTCTTTATATGAATAAGATAAAACCTATCCATAACAAACATGGCTTATGTAACAAAACATATAAAATAAAATGAGTAAGTTAACACCTGAAACGACGATAATACTAAGTATTATTAACAAAGCATTATTAAAAGATCATATATGATATCATAATTATTCATATGGTTCTTGTATAATTTAATAACAATGTTTTAACTATTATATGGGAGGATAAAATACCATCTACTAAGTAAAAGTACAAGTTAAGGGTTTATTTCACAATCTCTTCATTATTCGAGGTTGTTTATATGTAATTTTCTACTCGGACCTCTTTATCATCCACAGCCATGTTTCTTAAAAATGTATTTTAAAACATTCTTGATATTTTACAGAATATGGGTTAAATTAATTTATACCCTTGTTTGACTTTTTATAAGAGGTTTATAAAGGAATCTTTCCGTCGTTTTCCAAACAAGGTCCTTTTTAACCTTTTCGACAGAATTAAGGTAAGAATGTCTTTTTTTAATTTATACGGTGGGTGCGGCTATTTTCTTCCATTATAAAATCTTAGAATCTTCCCTTACAATATTATAAGGATATTTTCAAAGTAAATGTTTTATTTTATAATTATGTGACTTTTAAATGATTTAAAAAAATAGATATTTCTCTCAAATAGTTTTTATTTCATCTATTTCAACATCCTTTGATGGATTTTATGCTTATTTGAAGTTGATTTATTATGATACAAAACTTCGATATTGTATTGAAGGTTTTTGTGATATTTTTTACTATGGATGTGTTATTTTTATACCATTCATGGTTTATGGTGAAAGTATTGACATTTCATATGCTAGTTTTAATACGAATGTTTATGTTATGTTTAAACCTTTTCATATGGGAATGTATTAGACTTAATAAGTGACGGGTGGAGCCCGCTATAGCTCCTCGATGCATCGGAAGTTCTCATGAGACAAAATAGTGTCTTGGCACAAGGCCTTGAAAAAATATTATTTTTAGTCTTGGCACGAGGCCTTGACTATGTGGTTATGATAGTATGGCATTATGCATTCCATCATTATGAAAGTGGTTATTGATATTGCATGTAATTATTCGACTATTAGAATATCCATGTGAATAATTATATGGAATTATTTCATTTTATTTCAGCCATATTATGCGGAAGTTCATGTTTTAAAATGATTTTGTTTTAGTTATACATTTCCTTAAATGTTTATGCTTATTTATGAAAGATTCTGCTATATCGTTATCCTTACTGGGCATTTGAGGACACCCCTTTCTATGTTTTATTTTTCCCAGGATGTCAAGAAGTATTTTATGAATGACCTATAGGGATAGTATGAGGGGATAAGAGTGTGGACTTTGGAGACTATATTGTTGTAGTTTTCATTTTATGATGTAATGTAAACTTTATGAATGTATCTAGTTATTCCAAGGCTACTAAACTAATCGGTCTTTGGAGACATGATCTTTCTTGTAATCATGCTAACATTTTGTAATAATGCCCCGAATCTGGGTAACTGGGGTCAGGGCATTATAGTTGGTATCAAAGGAAGTTTAGTACAAACCTTGGAAGCTAGATTTAGATAAACTCTGATTAAATCACATAGACCTAAGATAGACTTTGAGGATTAGTATAGAAGAACTTCCTCGAATTTTGGTATTGTAGAGATTTTTTGAGTTTTATGAGAAATACATCCCTGTCTGGATACAAGAAGGTAGAGGCGGCTCTGGCACAGATGTACCTAGGGGTGAAACCCGAAAACACCGCTTTGAGCTAGACTCGAACGGGAACTGGTGCACAACAACGGGCCTTGCTTCACTCTTGGTTATGACACTCCTAGGGGATATGCTTAGGATAACTCTCATTTTATTTACAAATAATTATGAAGGGTTTATGAGTATATACTTCCTCAAAGAAAACATTTTTATGATTATGGATTATATCCATAAATAGTTCAATTTATGTTAAGTGTTTTATAAGTATGGAATTATGTATTTTGATTTATAAACTGATCTAGTTTATGCCATTGTTTAGAAATGGCGCCTAATGGACGAAATGGAAGCCATATCAATGCACGTACTCTATGTAGGGATTTCCCTCCTGCTCAAGATAATTATAGTGGAGTTGGTGATGCAACTGGTGCTAATCATCTAATCACCATACTGGGACAACTCACTCAGGTTATGAATAATAACCTTACCTGTAAGGAGCACCCTGATCTGCAGCGTGGATGATAAATTTTAGATCGCTTAATGAGGCAAAAACCACCAATGTTCAATCGGAGTACAAATCCCTTAGTAGATGATCAATGGATAAATTCCCTAGAGAAAATATTTCAGGCATTGGGGAGTAGTGAAAGGGAAATAGTTATCATGGCAGTTTACCGCCTCACTGGAGATGCCGATCAATGGTGGTCATTTTTTAAAAACACGAAGTAAGATGATGAAGTATCAAATATGGAATGGAGGGAGTTCAAAGATCTGTTTTTAGAAAAATAATTTCCTCATGACCATCGAGAAGTTATGGAAAGACAATTTCTAAGTCTTAGACAAAAGGAGGATGAGAATGTCACAAAGTCTGGGGCTAACTTTACAAGGTTAGCAAGGTATGCTGGAGATTATATACATAACCCAAGAAGTAATATTGATCGTTTCTTTAATGGGTTAAAACCATTTCTCTATCAAGCATTATTCTCACAATCCTTCTCGTCATACGAAGACATTGTCTCATGTGTTATCAAGACAATAAAGGAATTCTCTAAGTCTTATGACATTAAAGAAAAGAAAGAGAAGAAGAGATATTCTGATCAATATTGGAATGGAAATAAGGGTAAGAAGAGAAAATTTGAATATCCATCCTGCAGTAAATGTGGGAAGAAACACCCCGGTACTTTCTTAAAAGGAATGGGAGTTTGTTACAAGTGTGGTGAAAAACTCCACCAAGCTCATGATTGCAAGGGGAAGAAGGAAGCTACCGATTTCCAATGCTACAATTTTAGGGAGATGCGACATTATGAAAATGAATGTCCTAAGCATCAGGGGAACTTACCTCATAAAAGGACAATGGGTCAAGGCCAAGCATATGCTATCACTACTGTTGAGGTAGAAGCTCAGAAAGATGTGGTGGCAGGTAATTTAATGGTTTCCTCAAGGATAGAAAATTCAATATTTGATTCTGGATCATCGCATTGTTTCATATCTTCCCAGTTTTCTAAGAAAGTTAGATATTTCCAATTTGATTTAATAAGGGAGTTGTTAGTTAAAACTCCTAAGGGAAGTATCATTGCAACAATGTTTTGTTAATCTGTCCCCATTAGAGCACATAAATGTTCTTTATCCGCTGATCTCATCATCATACCTATGGTTGAGTTTTATATAATCCTCGGTATGGATTGGATTTCAGACCATGATGTGAATATTTATTATAAGAAGAAGTAGGTTACGATTTTTGATGATGATGATAAGGAACACCTTATCTTTAGAGAAGAATCGTCACCACCTAATTCTTATCTAGATCCACCCCCAGTATCTCAACTAAATTCAATTATTGGGTAGGAAGAGAATGAAATGATAGTGGGTGAGGAATGGAATGTTGAAATAGAGGATGTACCTATTGTGAATGAATATGTAGATTTGTTTCTGGAATATTTACCTGGACATCCTCCAGAACGAGAGGTTGAGTTTTCCATTGATTTAATTCCTGGATCAAGGCCTATATCGAAGACCCCTTATAGAATGGCCATTTTAGAATTAGTTGAACTAAAGAAACAAATAGAGTAATTTAGTAATAAGGGATTTATTCTCCCTAGTGCTTCTCCATGGGGAGCCCCTGTTCTTTTTGTTAAAAAGAAAGATGGATCTATGAGGTTATGTATCGACTACAGGGAGATCAATGCTATAACAATAAAGAACAAGTATCCCCTACCTCTCATTGATGATTTATTTGACCAACTGCATGGAGATCAATACTTTTCAAAGATTGGCCTTTGATCTAGATACCAGCAGTTGTGTGTGAAGAAGGAAGACATTCCGAAGACAGCATTTCGAACAAGGTACGGGCATTACGAGTTTACGGTAATGCCTTTTGGGCTGACTAATGCACCGTTTGTATTCATGGATCTAATGAATAGACTTTTCAAGATATATCTTGTAGATTTTTTGGTGGTATTTATTGATGATATCTTGGTATACTCCAAAAGCTATGAAGATCATGAAAATCACTTGCGCATTATCTTGAAGACTCTGAGAAGACATAAATTATATGGGAAGTTTAGTAAGTGTGAATTCTTGATTTAGGAGATTTCTTTTCTTGGCCATATTGTCTCTAAATATGGAATCTCTATTGATCCTTCTAAGACCAAGGAAATCCAATAATGGCATACACCGACAAGTATAACTGAGGTACGCAGTTTTATTGGTTTAGTAGGTTATTATCGACATTTCGTCTAGAATTTTTCTCGGTTGGCTAACCCATTAACAAAGCTCACACGTAAAGGGGTTAAATTTTTTTGGACAAAAGAGTGTGAAGAATTTTTTGATTAACTAAAGAGAAGATTATTCAATTCTTATATATTGACTCTACCATTGGGGAATGATGGGTCCGTTATTTATAGTGATGCATCGAAGAAAGAACTTGGTTATGTCCTTATGTAGAATGATAGGGTTATTGACTATGCATCACAATAGTTGAAAATTTTTGATCAAATCTATCCTACTCATGACCTCGAGTTAGTATCTATGATCTTTGCTTTGAAGATATAGAGACACTACCTCTATGGTGAAAATTGTGAGATTTATACTGATCACAAGAGTTTGAAGTATATTTTCTCGCAAAAAGAACTCAACATGAGGCAAAGGAGATGGCTTGAATTACTCAAGGATTATGATTATACGATACACTACCACCCAGGGAAGGCAAATAAGGTTGCAGATGCTTTGAGCAGAAAATATCATGGAGTTTTGAATAACATGAGAATTGAAAGGGATCCAATTTTCATGGATCTACTGAATATGGACATGGGAATAACCATGGAAGGTTAAACATCAGTTCTTTTTCAAATGGTTTCTGAACCATCTTTACTAAAAAGGATTAAGAGTTCTCAGACCGATGATGAAGAATGTCAAAAGAATATTAAAGCTGTTAATGATGGGAGATTGAGAGACTTTGTGTATGAAGAAGGAATTTTGAAATTCAGGAAGAGAATTTGTTTTCCCGATATACCTGATTTAAAAATGGAATTGTTAGACGATGCTCATAGTTCCATTTATCTATACACCCTGGGAGCACCAAAATGTATAGAGATTTAAAGGAAACTTTTTTGTGGGACAACATGAAGAGGGAGATTGCTGATTTTTTATCAAGATGTATAGTTTGTCGACAAGTGACAGCTGGAAGGCAACAGCCTGGAGGAGTCATGCAACCTCTTCCCATACCTAAGTGGAAATGGGATAATATCACTATGGACTTTGTCATGGGACTACCAAATACTCCTAGAAGGAATGATAGAATATGGGTCATTGTTGATCGTCTTACCAAGTCATCACATTTTCTTGCAATAAGGGAATATTTACCACTTGAACGTCTAGCAATACTATATATTAATGAAGTTGTGAGACTTCATGGAGTACCCCTATCGATTGTTCCGGATCGAGATCCTCGTTTTACTTTGAGATTCTGGAAGAGTCTTCAGAAGGACTTGGATACAGAACTTCATTTGAGCATTTCTTACCACCCTCAAATAGATGGACAATCAGAACAAACTATTCAAACCTTAGAAGACATGTTGAGATCTTGCTCACGTGACTTTAAGGGTACGTGGGATCAATATTTACCTCTGGTAGAATTTTCCTATAACAATAACTTCCATTCAAGTATTCGGATGGCACCATGTGAAGGGTTATATGAAAAGAGATGTCGCACACCAACCTGTTGGGATGACGTTGGCGAAAGAAAACTTGTAGTCCTAGAACTGGTGGAGGAAACGATGGAAAAGGTTAAGGTAATCCAAAACCACATCAAAGAAGCTAAAAGTAGTCAGAAGAGCTACGCTGACAACCAAAGAAATGATTTGGAATTTCAGGTGGGAGATCATGTTTTCTTGAATGTATCTCCATGGAAGGGAGTTATACGTTTTGGAAAGAAAGGTAAATTGAGTATGAGGTACATCTATCCTTTCTAAATTCTATAACGAATTGGGGTTGTTTCTTACCGTTTGGTAATGCCGCAAAATCTCTCCAAAGTTCACGATATGTTCCACGTATCACTGTTGAGAAAATAAATGCCTGACCCAACGCATGTACTCACCTATGAGGAATTAGAACTAGAACCTAATCTGACTTATTGTGAAGATCCCATTAGGATTCTTTATACAAGAGAACAAGTGCTTAGAAACCGGCCGACTCATCTGGTAAAAGTTCTATGGGGAAACCATAAGTTGGAAGAGGCAACGTGGGAACCCGAGCAATTTATGATGAATAACCACCTGAGTATTTTTATGCAATAATATTATCTAAATTTCGAGGACAAAATTATTTGAAGTAGGGGAGAATGTTACACCCCCAAGTATCCATGGTACACTTCTCTTTGAATAATACAGCAGCGTGTGTTGTACGCAACTTTGAGTTCTGACACACACCACAACCAATCAAACTAGCAATTATGAATAGTAATACCCACTTTTTGAAATTTTATAAATTTTATCTCTCAAAATTGACTTCATTTTTGGATTCCGAATATCGAAATTAGCCTAGGGTAAAATTTTGGAACTTTTCGGATAACATTTATATTTTGATGAATAGTGAAAATTACTAAATTTTAATTAAAAACAACTTTTTTAATCGAAATAATTAATAGTTATAAATTATTAATTTGAGTAGTTTTAAAGTATATTTGGAATATATTTTTACCATTTAATATAATTTTGTTCATTGGACATAATTTTACAATTAAACCGGACATGAACAGGTGTCAATCTTTTGGTAGTTATTTTCTCTTAAAAACACGTTTTTTTGTTTTAACAACGGGAATTAATTTTAAATTAATTTCTGCCACTACTGTGTTTTGAATTTGGAAAAATGGATTATATATTTTTAATCAGGATGTCCAAATTGTGTAAATATGTAACTTTTATTTTTAGACATTTTGAATAATTACTTCGGTAAATATTTTATTTACCATGGTTAAAAGGTAAATCCGGTAAATAAGGGTAAAAAAATAATATTATAATAACAATAATAACCCTAAAATATGTCCTAGACTTATTGGTTGATACATGTCCAACCATGGGCATCTTTGGGTCAATTTTGGGACTCTATGAAGCCACTTGTAAGTGATAATGACACTTTATATTAATTAAGTTAAAATAAATACAAAAATGACATAAGCATATAGCTTTTCTGAAAACAATTTTTACATAGGGTTATATATGTTGGATTTTCGACTATAATTTTTCATTAGAAATCTAAAAATATTTCCTACATAATGGTATTTTATTTATAATTTTTGGACATTAAATAATTAATATTATTTATGACATAATAATGATGTTGTATTTTCCTTATTAAATAAAGAATAAAATAATTGGTATTATACATGTTAAAATTATTATAATTTGAATTTTTTTATAACATAAATGAAATTTATTTCCTACTATGACATTATAGGATTTCTTAAATGAATTTGGTTCTAATTAATAATTTTTTTATGACTAACAAAAATCAATTATTGAATAGTGTCAAAATTCACATAAAAGAGTTTTTAAAAAAAGTATTATTTTATTAATTGATATTAAATTTTTAAAAAGCTAAGGTTCGGCCAAGAGACTTATATCATGATAGGTGTATCATTAATGGACCACTTTGGGGTCAGTTAGATGTATATAGTAAGTTTATTAACTATATAATATAAAAATACAAAGTAACATGGTAAATGTTAAACTAATTAACTAAGAGTTAAAACTAAATGATAAGGTTAATATAGTGACCCAAACCTGTATAAAACCTATTGGTTGAGTGTTTTTCGACCTATCCCTACCTTAACCTTTAAATAATCAACTTTGGAGCCATTAGAAACCGAATATGAATTTATTATAAAATAATATTTCTAGATTTTCCTAAGGTGCCCCTCCTCCCCCTTATAAAATGACCCCACATCTAACCAATTATTCACACTTTCAAACCTTTTGGTTCGGCCAAACCCTGCCCCAATTCTCTCTCAACTTCACTCACTTCAACCTAGAGGACTTAGTTTTATCAGAAAGCCAACCTATGGAGACCTTTTGATCAAATCAAAAGGAAGAACCCAAAAAAGAGGTAATGTTTTCACCACCCTCTTTCATGTTCCTTTCTTCTTCAACTTCTTATTTCTTTGTTATTCCCATTATAAAATAATAACTCCAGTATCTTATATATACTGTGATTTTATTATAAATATTGTACAACCATATTCATTATCTTATCCATCCTTTGAATGACATGTCACCATACGTGCGTACGTACGGCTTACCGTCTCCACGTCGTGGTGTAATTATTATTCAATAAATTATCATTTGGATGGGTATAATGATGATGTGTAATTAATGTAGATAATAAATATAACATGATAATTATTCTGTATATATGATATACCATCCAATTATATATTATTTTAATATCAAAATAATAATATTGTCGCTCGTACGTACGTACGGACTACCGTCTCCACGAAAGTGATGAGATTCATTCTCAATCATATCCATTCAAGTATAATTATCATTTGATGATTAAGAGTAATTTTTAAGAACTTATATCATTCTGGATATGAATAAGATACAACCTATCTATAACAAAAATGACTTATGTAACAAAACATATAAAAGAAAATGAGTAAGTTAACACCCGAAACGACGATAATACTAAAGTATTATTAACAAAGCATTATTAGAAGATCATATATGATATCATAATTATGTAAATGGTTCTTGTATAATTTAATAACAATGTTTTATCTATTATACAGGAGGATAACATACCATCGACTAAGGAAAAGTACAAGGTAAGGGTTTATTTCACAATCTCTTCATTATTCGAGGTTGTTTATATGTAATTATCTACTGGGACCTCTTTATCATCAACATCCATGTTTCTTAAAAATGTATTTCAAAACATTCTTGATATTTTATAGAATATGGGTTAAAGTCATTTATACCCTTGTTTGACTTTTTATAAGAGTTTTATAACGGAATCTTTCTGTCATTTTCCTAACAAGGTCCTTTTTAACCTTTTCGACAGAATTAAGGTAAGAATGTCTTTTTTTAACTTATACGGTGGGTGCAGAACTTTTCTGCCATTATAAAATCTTAGAAGCCTCCCTTACAATATTATAAGGATATTTTCAAATTAAATGTTTTATTTTATAATTATGTGACTTTTAAATGATTTAAAAAAATAGATATTTCTCTCAAATAGTTTTGATTTCATCTATGTCAACATCTTTTGATGGATTTTAAGCTTATTTGAAGTTGATTTATTATGATACGAAACTTCCATATTGTATTGACAGTTTTGTGATATGTTTGACTGTGGATGTGTTATTTTTATACCATTCATGGTTTATGGTGAAAGTATTGACATTTCGTATGCCAGTTTTAATACAAATGTTTATGTTATGTTTAATCCTTTTCATATAGGAATGCATTGGACTTAATAAGTGACGGGTGGAGCCCGCTATAGCTCCTCTATGAATCGGTAGGTCTCATGAGACAAACTAATATCTTAGAACAAGGCCTTGACAAAATCTTATTTGTATTCTTGGCATGAGGCCTTGAATATGTGGTTATGATAGTCTGGCATTATCCATTCCATCATTATGAAAGTGGTTATTGATATTGCATGTGATTATTAGACTAGTAGAATATCCATGTGAATAATTATATGGAATTATTTCATTTTATTTTTTCCATATTATGCTGAACTTCAAGTTTTAAAAGGATTTTGTTTTAGTTATACATTGCCTTAAATGTTTATGCTTATTTATGAAAGTTTCCGCTATATCGTTATCCTTACTAGGCATTTGAGCTCACCCCTTTCTATGTTTTATTTTTCCCAGGATGTGAAGAAGTATTTTTTGAATGATTTGTAAGGATAGTATGAGGGGATAAGAGTGTGGACTATGGAGACTATATTGTTGTAGTTTTTATTTTATTATGTAATGTAAACTTTATGAATGTATCTAGTTATTCCAAGGCTACTAAACTAATTGGTCTTTCGAGACTTGATCTTTCTTGTGATCATGCCAATGTTATGTAATAATGCACCGACTCTGGGTAACTGGGGTCAGGGAATTACATTCAAACTCATTTAGTTGACCATATCCTCTCTCTTCAGTATGATGAAGTGCTTCTTTAGCATCTATAATTTATTTTTCACCATGCTTCAGGAATTATCCTAATGAGCTATGAAGCTCATCAAGCTCCCCTTTGATGATATCTAATTCCTGTTGAAGATGCAGTTGTGGAACAATCTTTTCCTTGGTCTCTTGCATGAGTTCCTTCTACATTACAGTATGATTAACCTCAGCTCAGGACAAAACCACATGGAATTCTTCCTTGTTGATCAATATTTTATCTTTTATCAAATCTTGTTGAATCATTTTCTCTTGAACCCTCATTTTAATAATCACTTTCATTACAATATTTATTTCATGGTATTCAACACCTCTAAATCCTATCATGATAAATAGATATGAGATTCGTGGAATTCTTGATTGAAATTCCTAAAGGGGAATACTAGAAATTATCATCCATATATTCTACCAGGCCTTGCGACGTGCAAGATGAAGAGACTTTTGTAGTTCTTGGTCTGATTTAGAGTCATTGTAAAAATGAGGGATGTATTCTAGGATTAATGTACTTAATGAAGTTTCATGTTATGATCCTTTCTGAGCATTGGATGCTTCACCTTCTAGTACTGTTTGTGCTGATGTAGAGGCTTCACCTCCAGACCTAGACATTAAAGTTGATATCCCAATATGGTTAATCAAAAATTATAGATGTGGTTATCTTCAAGGGATCGAAAAAGTGAGTACAATAACAATATTAGTATCTCCCACCTAATAGAAGTTCAACTGCATGAGAAGACTCCTCTCCAATATCTCAGTTTCAACAGTTTTGTTTGACGTAACTAGGTGGAGAGTGTTATCTTTAATTGGCTTCCGATCCTCAGAATATATCTCAAAAATATTTTCTGTCTCAATATTCACCTGATCAATGTCACTGAAATGATATTATTTAAATTAATATCAATAATTCCATTAAATATCATTGTAGAAACAGTTTCCTTATATGAAACTTCATTTTTTCAACCAAAAAAGTGTTAGAAATTTAATCATAATAAGATTAATAGGATCAATAATGAAAACTCACGTCCATTTGATTATTTACAAGGAACTTTAAAATCTTATTTATAATTTTGTATATTTACATGTTATAATACTTCTTCAAAAGAAATTCCCAGGGTCATTATATCATCCAATGATATCCCAGATCTTAGGTTAGTCTCACCAGTGATAGCATTAATCCTGTTTTTTTCGAAACCTTCTTCTGGAAACCTTTGACCCTGAATAGATTCATCAGTAATAGTTGTGGTGTCTGGGTTAGTTGTTTCTAGTTATTATGGTGCATGTGATTTACCTAAAGTATCACAGGATGGAAATCAGTTGTTGTTACATTTGATGTCTAATAAAGCATTGTTGATTTACCATAAGCCTCCTCTCCTCTAATAGAAGGAATGTTAGCAGTTCTAGGAACAGACATTTGTTCTTTTGGCCTCAATACCACTTCAGGATCCACTATATTAGCAGTAATTGTTTACTGTTCAATAACACCCTCCATGGTTCCTTGAAGCTTATCATTGTTTTATTTTAAAGAAGAAACAGATGAATCCCATGAAATTTTATGATGTTTAAACACTTTTCATGAATAAATTCTAAAATTGATGATTATTAGGAAGTATTACCAATATTGAGAAGAATTTAACCATATATTTCTATCTTCGATACTTTTGTTTCTTCTTCATTTTAGGAGGAAATTAATCATCATCTCCAAAAATTGGTATTGGAGATGGAAATAACCTTTCCATATCATCCCCAATGGCCTGTTGTCCTAGTGATAATTCTCCCGATTCACGAGGTGATCTGGTAGCTCCATGAGTAGTGAATCTCAGGCTATACCATGGCGGGGGAACTTGAATTGATTTACCTTTTACGATATTCAAGTTAAGATGGTATTTCCTTTAAGTAAAAAATTATTTTAATAAATTCAAATTGAAAAACAAAAGAGAATGTGTGAGAAAAATGAATCTTACATCATCAGGATCTACAAAATAATGCCATTCATCATCAAGATAAGGACCAATCCCATATGTGGTACAATGATTTATCATTTCTTTCACCCACTTCATGGTGAGAAATGATTCATCGGTTACATATATTTTCATTTATAGATCTTAAATCTAAGTCCTCGCTTCATTGGGATAGTCCTTAAATATAATGTCAAAAGAGTCCCATAGATCCCCTAATCCCGGAATACGCAACTCTTTACGCAGACCATCCACATGGTTTCAGAATAACAGTATATAAATTTCCATGTTTGAAAAGCATTTATATTTATGTTTCTTCCCAACTCCCATAGTCACGAATGGGGGATGATAGAATGGGGATTGTCACTCTTTGGGGTGATGGAAATTAGATCTCCTCGGTTTCACTTCAGTAAGGATTGATGGTGAGGCTCTCTAAACTCTAGAAGGTGTATTATATCTGGAAAGAGGTGTCATCAGTGAATTTGGAGCCTCGCCACCTCCACCCTCTATCTCTAATGAGTCAGCACCTGATGATGAGGAGTTAACTTCCAAAAAAAGGTTCCCTCCTACAACTTCTCTTTACCCCCACTCGAGGGACAACATAGATTAATACCCCTTCTGGGTAAGACATGGCCCATTTTTCAGTATACTAGATAGTAAATTTTCTTACTGTTTCAGCGACATGTAAATTAAATGCTACCATGATCTTCTCCATGGAAATCATCTACCAAAATTGTTTGGGAACCATCATATTTTTCACTAATCTTACATGCATAGTGGGGATACAATATTTTGTTGCTGAAATTTGAATTGACGCAAAAATATATAAGGATAATAGGCCTCATGTATGATTTCTCTATCGATATTAGTTCCTAATACACCATATCTGCAAGTAATCATGTATGACCTCAACTCTAAATTGGTAATACCATCATCAAAAAACCGCTACGTAGGCGGGTTCCCATAAGGCATGAAATGAAATTACTTATGCATACTCAACCTTCCCTTGATACCTTAATCATTCATAGATAACGGTGGAATACCAGATAAAGCCTGAATATATGGTCAGAAGGAACTTCTAAAGACCTGAACCCCACTTTGTACAAAATATGTTCAGATGTGCATAGCAATCCAACCCCATAATACATGGAATTGTACTGCTATCTTAAAAGTAAACATCCCTCGGTAAATATGCATCAAGATATTATGAATTTTAGAAAAAATGTGAGTTGAAAAAAATACCATCCTTCTCTCAGCCAGCTTGCCTGCGATAAAAAAATTTCCAAGCCTCACGCCTCCATTGGAATCTCAGATTAGTAATATGTACACACTTAGCCACAAGGCCAGAAATACTTTGAGATGTGTCTTCACTGGAATATTTGGATTGAATTCATATCCCCACTTATTAAACTCTACTTTCTCCATTATTGGCCATAAAGTGTCATGGGTACCTCTCTTCTCTACCTTTGGACAGCTGGTTCGATGGGTACAGGTGGGAGACATTGAACCATTAAAAAGATAAAAAGTTATCTTTATGTAAATTCATTCTTGATGTTTGACAAAATAATTGAATAAAAATTCAACGGAATTATGTCTCACAAGTATAACACTTGGCGCGTAAATGTAAGCTGGAGCACAAGTGTGGCACCCAATTTGTTTCATGCAACTAAAAACATTCAAAAAAAGCACATTATAAACAAAAGTGTATGAGCAAAGAAGGACATGTGTGCTGAGTGAAAAAATTATAGAAGCTGGAGAATTTTCATGGAAGTGGAGCCGCTATATATAAGTGATCCAAGTCACCCTATGCTCCATAATCCTGCATGCTACTAGCTTTCATGACCAATGTCCTTGCGCACTTAAAATATGAGATCCCTAGTTCCCTCTTATTTCTCATTCATTACTTCACCTCATTATTGGATCCTCTTTTCATTCCGGATCCAATTCTGAGGGGGTTGGCACTTTTGTCGACACTCTGATTCATCACAGAGTCTAAAGAAAAATGACAAAGGGAAATACCTTAGAAAAAGTGGGGTAAACACATGAAGAAAATCAAAATTTGGAAAGGCATGATATTTGGGTTGCCGAAGTCAGGCCAATAGTTCGTTATCACACAGCACACTTACGCTCCCCATCTGTCATGCATCCTACTTTTTCAATCCATTTCATTTCACCTAGGGTTGTGTTTTTCCTATAAATAGACCCTTGGGCTCTTCATTTGTATGGAAGATTTTCCCTAAAGTCAAATTGTTTCATTAGTCACCCTATTGCTTCACCCTAGTCTTCCAAAGAATTCAAGGTAGTTCTTTAACATCTAAAGTAGAGGAATTGAAAGAGAATCATAGGACTTAAGTCTTTTAGTGTTTGAAATCCATATCACTTGTGCTCCTAAAGTGACCAACAACCTTAAATAAGAAACACTTGTGCGCCACCTGTTCCTTTCATAGGAACTTGAGTGCCCCACTTCTGTGAATGCATGTGAATACTCTTGAAGGCTTGAGTCAAGTCCCTCCCATGTATTATCATCCAGGTTGTTCATCGCTTAACTGAACATCAAGTCACCAAAGACTACTTGCGTACCCATACCTTCACATCAGTACTCACTTGGGCACCCCTCTTTGATTCACCTATTCTCTTCTGTCTACAAGCAATCAATCCCTATTCAAATCCATTCATTATGAGGATTTTTCTTCATTGGATCGCTTTTTTGAAAAGGATTCTATTGAGATATCCACGGAAACATCCTGAATTTTTAAAACTTTGGGAAAGGCACATCAGCATGTCTTCTATATGAGTTTGTATATTCAGAGTCAGCGGTTAAAAAAATTCCAAAGGGGTTAAGATTCATGGAACATTTTTTTTCTTTTATATCAGTAGTCGCATAGACTTTTCTCCCTAGAATAGTGTTATGATGGTCTCGGTTTGGATGATTAGGGTTTGGGTCCTGACCTCTCCCATATCAATGATTCGACACCTCAGGTCACTGGTAGGGAATGTACAGTTTAGAATTGAATTTCCATTCATGCAAAGGAATAGTCTCCCTCCTCAATAAGGATCAATTTTAGGGAAGCCATCTAGATGAAAGCCCCAAACCTTCATCCCTTCTTCCTTTCATTAGATCTATGTCCAATGTAAAAAGTATATACGGAAGGTTCTTCACCTCACCCTCATCCACCCTACCATTATAGGCTTGACCAATTCCACCAGCATAAGAGTAAAATTTTGGGTTCCTTTGTTGATCCATTGACATCATCTTGTTTATCACATTAATAATGACTCACGTGGGCTTAGAGAATTGTCATTATAATAACATTTTAATAGATTATAAACTACGAGAACTCTGATTACTATTCAAATCGGGATATGTAGGAATCCTTCTAGGGCCCGAGCTCACTGGATATCCTCTTCAGGAATCCAACTCTAATTCTTTTAATCGGGTCTTCCTCTTTAGGAATAACCCCCAAATTAAACCTCCAAATCATCACAGAATCCTTTTCAAGAAGTAATCCCAAACATAATTCTCTCAAATGACTATACTATCCTATTAGACTTATCAAACTACGTGTTATTTGATTCCCATCCACATGGGATACGTAGAAAGCCTCCTTGAGGTTCAGACCCAACACTTCTAATCAACCCTGTTCTCCTTATGTCATATTCTAAACAGGTTCTAATCATACTGGGAAACAAATATTCTTTCCAAGATCCTTAGGCTGCTTGGGCATAAGTCCCACAACAATCTTTGAGTAAGAACCTTTCTATTAGATGTTTGTACCACATGACATTAAGTTGTACAGCTAAGTCCTTATCACATGACATTAAAAGGTATGATGTGTCCCATTAAGTGGCACTGAACTACGAGCGTTCTATTTCCTTTCACAAGGATATATAGGTAGCCCATTTTATGGGTATGATCCCATATTAAAACAAACCTTCATATCCCTGGATGACAATAAATTCTAGAGTTCCCCACTAAGTGTCTTAAAACCCAGTATCATCATAAAAATGATTAAAAGTATATATAAATATTAAATGAGGGGATACCATTGATTTAGATCCTCGAATACATAGAGATATATCCATTAATGAAGAACATTTAATACATACTGATGATTCTAAATTTTACACATGCTAATAATTGATTGAAAATTCCAAGGGAAATATATGAAATACTTTTTGAATAAATAAGGATTCATGAAAATATATTATATTTATAAATAGAGTCTCAGAGTAGACATTACTTCTCTTATAAGGAGTGTGATGAGTCTAAAATCCAATCCTCTTGACCAATGCTTCTTCCTAGGTATCGTAATGTTCAAACTTAATGAACACTTGCTTTTAGAAAGCATGTCCCTTTTGGATAAAGAAATATTGTATGTTTACGGTTCCATGAATAAATCCAATGGAAACCACCTAGGAGTAGTGATTGTTAAAACTAGAACACATGTTTCAAGGAACTACAGAATAGAGAACATGGATGATATCATTATTTGTAATCACCAAATGGCTCATGTACCATGTCACAAAAAAAAACAGGTGGTGTGTTTTAAATTTTTATGGGTATTTTAGTGTGGTTCATCTTCTATTTTAACTTGATTATTCATGCATAATACTAAATAGTCAAACCTTCTATTTTCGTGCTTTATTTTTTATATGATTATACCCACCAACCCTAAGCCACATAATTCACATGGAAAAAAATACATCATCATTTAAAATATTTTCATGTTTCACAATGTTGAATAATGATAACTTTCAGAAACCTATGGTGATACATTCAATTTCCATGTATGAGAATAACTCCAAATTTAATTTCTTTTGATTGAATAGTAATATAAAATTCCAGGTGAGGTAGGTTGTGATTGAGCTATTAATGGATTATTTTTAGGTTGAAAAAATATAAATGTGAGGAATTAAATTGATATGGAATTGTTTTTTCATATTCAGTACATTATGGAATTTCATTTTATAAGAGTTCATGGATGTTTTATAATTTATTATTTTTTGTGAATTTTGATATTAATATATGATGTTTTCACCAAAATGAAATGGATAAATGTGGAAGCTTGATTAATCTAATTCATTCACTTTTTTAAAAATATAATATAATGTTTATAAAAACACCATAGTCTTAGTTAATTAGAAATATATATTTTTTGTGTTATTTTGAGCTAAAATAGAAAATGGAATATTTTGGGAAATATAATTGTTTTTAATCACTTCTTTATTTCACCCTATATATCATTAATTATTGATCCAAATAGTGTGATTTTTTAAGGATATCCAGGTTTTTCGAACACATATTTTTCAACTATCCCATCTCTTGATTTTGACATATGGATGTCCAAATATATTATTCTTTGAGGAATGGTGTTATGTCCAGAAAAGTGAACCCCACCTCTATAATTAGGGAATAAATCATTTTTAACAAATAAAAATTCATTTATTATAGATGGATATGATATCGTATTCAATGATTCATGTCCTTGATGGGTTATATATGAATATAATAGTTAAGAAATCCTTTGAATGGTAAAATCATTTGGAATATAAAAGTTATCACCGGTAATAAATTGGTAAATTCGGTATCTAATTAGTACAATCTGAACCACGATTTAAATATGTATCAAATATTTTGGAGGGATGAACAAGGAATTGTGGAAAAACATTTATTGAGGATGGAATGCATGAATCGACCAGATAGATGGTCATAATGGATAGAGAATGTGAATATGTGTAATATGATGAGGTATATCGATATAAATAATGTGTATGAGTAAAACAACCATAACTCCAACTGATGGTCAATGACACCGAAATTTTGTGGGTGAACGAACAGTAAATTAAGGAAGTATAATCATGAATAATACTATAAATTTTTTTCCATTAAGATGAAATCCACATAGAAACATTTGGAAGAGTCTTTTGGGGAAAATTCTTTCACCCCTTCTCCCTATACATATATATCCCATATTCATTTCAATGGTTGGGAAATTAGGGATATCCCTCATTGTCATTTTTTCCTATTCATAGTAATTTACATGTTATAATAGGTTTTTAATTATAATATATTAGTCTTCATAGCCATATCTATATTCTCCTTTTTTACATGTTTCTCCCTCCGGGCTTCTTTTTAACTCCATGGTTGTGGAGAACTAATAATCATTGTTGTTCATGTTGACAAGTGGAGGAATTTTTTGTTTATTATTCTTTAAATTTTTTAGCATATTTTATTCAAAGAATTTATCATTGTTTAAAATGATTATGATGAGTGGTCACCACACATTCTTTACAATTATGTTCTTCCTCCTCCTTCATTTATTTTCCTACTTGTTAAAATCTAATTCATTCAAATAGTGGAGTTTCAATTGAGTATTAACATAGAAGAGAATACTTCAACATGTAGATGTATCATTGTAGGGTAATACAATTATAATGATAGGGTTTAGAGTGACAGGTCTTGATTTCAACATTGAATAATACATTGATATACCTTTTTAATAATAATGAAAAAATCACCATGAAACCCTGAGAAAAATGGGTTTCTTCCACTAACCACGGAGTTTCTTTCATCCTTTTACTTGTGTTTTGAAGTTTCATTTACTTATATATTTTTATTATATTTATATTCCCTGAATTTGATATCCCCTTATATATATTATATATGTTATATTTATATTATATAGTTTAGAATATTACTAATAGAATAACTATGGGTTGTATGTGGCCTCCTTGTGATCGACTATTGGATGTTCCACAATGGTTTATCCTTCGGTAAATAAATTATTCATTAGGGTAAAAGGACTAAAACTCATTTATCCATTTTTATAAAAAAATTGGAATCCAAATTCTTACGCACACTTTTTTTATGAAAACCCAAAAAATAAAAAATTCAAAAATCTAAAAAGAGGAATTTCATTACATAACATTCATTTCTTCAGCCAATACTGATTTTTATAGTTATTATTATTATTATTGTTCTGTTGAACAAACATATGGTGATCCTAGTGGTGATGATTTATTGAAGACTTAAACTATAGAATATTGACAACAAATGGAACAAAATGACTCGATGCTTTATGTAAATATCAATTTTCACCAAAAACTAAGCAATATGTTTTTTTTTTTTTGCAGGTTGGTGAAGTTGAAGAAGTATAATTATTAATGATGTAACAACAAAAAAGACAATATGTATTAAATGAGATACTTATTCCACCTATATTTCGTTAAAATTTTGACGAGGATGAATCTATAATTGAAGATGAACTTTCCTCCCTAACAAATGAGTTCTGAGCAGCCATGCATAATATAGAATAGTCTAAAGGTAGAAATTTTGAGGGAGATTTAATTTATGAAAATTAATTTCAGTAAAATATTATTTATTCTCAATTGAAAAAGGATATCCATTATATTTATCTTGTTGATTTATAACCACAAATGCAGGGTCTGGTTGAATAAAATAAATATGTTTTTTGCATTGATGAGAGAATGGAGGAGACAATCGATTTATATAGTAGTACTAAAGACGATGATTCTACAACAAAATAAATAATTGAGGAATAATTTTATAATTATAACCATGAAGAGTGGAAAAATAAAATTCTACTACCTTCAACACCAATTAAACCAGTCCTATAGATGATCTAAACATGGAGAACCCCATTCTCTTTTTACCTCACCCTATGCACCTTAAATATTCTCATCCATCTCTTCTGGGGTTTTGGGATATTTGTATTTTATTTGGGTCCAAAATTTTATAATCATCTAATATACTTCTATAAGAGACTTATGTAGTGTTTTTTAAGAGAAAACTCATCCACCATTGGACTGGGGATAAACTCTTGTAATTGCGTGACTATGGGCTATAAAAATTGATCACCCACATGGGTGTCTAACCTGTGTTTAATCCTCCTTTTCACTTCCTCGTTATTCTACTTTATTTTATGAATTTATTTATTCATTATTTTATAGGATTAATTTTCAATATCTATGATCATAACTCAAGGTTTCCATAAAAAAATAATATCTGGTTGTATCTTTCTTTCTCTTTAGTTTTTATGCCCTTATTTATATTTTGATGAGTTGAAATGAAGGGTAGTAAAATTTATGTATTGGGGAACTTTCATCCTACTAGTTATCTATTTTTTTGTATTAATTTTTTTAGCTTTCATTTTTTATGATCTTTTATATGAACTGATTATTACCATCAAGTTTCACACATCAAAATGTTTTTAGATTATTGATATTATTTTTGATGCAATGGATTTTAAATAGTTGTTTATGTGAATATCTTTTCCTTGAATTGAATTCTCAGGAATATTTATGAGTTAAACTAACATTCTCAATCATTTTCCATGAAACACTAATTCATAATTTGAATCTTGTCATGTGATTTATTCCAATACATTTTTATATATTCTTTAGAATACACAAACTTTCTTGAAATAAAATTGGGTTTTGTGTGAGAACCTGAACATGGGATTTTACTCTTTCAAAGATTTGAATTTCATGGAATGTTTTTAACATGATTTATGAACCTATTTGGAAACCCAAATTTTATCTTCATACCCATAATAACATCTATCCTTTCATATCACTTAGATTCAATGAATTTCATTATTGTTTTAAGCCACCTTACAATCTGATTTTTTCTTACCCACCCACTCTCTTAGTATTTTTTCATGGATATTTCCAGTTTGACTATGGGGGAAGGAACTTCAGTGTGTTATCCTTGAGATCTGTCTCACTTATTCATGATTTGATGTGGTTTTAAACTTTTTAGGATGTATATAATTATATAATCGGGCCGCAGTCATCATTTCATTATGCTTTGTTTTTTTCATCCAGGTCTTCTTAAAACTATTTTTGAAAAAAAAGAGAGGGGCATGAATTTATCATTGTATATTATTGTATGACTCAAATACCTCTCAAAAATAAAGGGAATTAATTATCAATCACTCATCATATTCAATATATATATTATCCGCCATGAAAAAAATTAAAACAAAAAATTATAAAATAAAACAATGAATTTATGGTGATTAAAAAAATCAAAAAACAAAGAACATGAATGATATCATTAGTTTTAATCCCTAAATTCCTCATGTACCCTGTCAAAAAAATGGATGGTTGTGTGATTCACAATCTCAATTTTATTTCGGTGAGGTTCATCAATTTTTTCATTTTTTTATTCATGATTTTCACCTAATAGTCAAACCTCATATTTCCAGCCCTAAATTTTTCAATTATTTTACCCACCAACCCAAAGACATAGAATTAACCTAGAAAAGACCTCATGATTGATAATATTTTCATGTTCGATGCTATGAATAAATATTAATTTTCAAAAGCCTATGGTGATATATTCAATTTCAATGCATGATCATATCTCCATATTTAACTTTTTTCGAGTGAAGAGCAATATAAAATTCAAGGTGAGGAAGGTTTTGATTGGACTATGAATGGATTTATGAGGATGAAAAAATATAAATGTGAGGATTGAAATTTATATGTAATTTTTTTCACATATGATACTTGATGAAATTTAATTTTATAAATGAACATGGATGTTTTATCATTTTCTTTTGTTTTGTTAATTTTGATTTGTATATGTGTTGAATTTTTAAGAACCCAGATCATTTTTCAGGTATGTTTTTTTTTTTGTGTGTTTTTGAGAAAAAGGTGGAGTTTCTAGACATTTCAGGAGTACACACTATGTACTTTAAGTACATGTCATGTACTCGGTTGCTACAAGTGACTGTGTACTGGTCAGGTAATGGCTGAGTACATGACATTGTCTGCTAACCTGGAAACTGCTTAATGCGGAAGCCGGAAAAGGAAAGTACACGTTGTGTACTTATCAAAAACATGTCGTGTACTTTATTTTTTTTTATTTTAATGGAGCAATGTCACGTCTTATGGACTGAACACACTTCTTCTTGACATATCTCGTCTAGGAGTGCTCGTACAGCCGTAGATATTCTCTGAGGCCCAGACTCACCATCTGTTCTCTGAATCGACCATCATCGATTGTATTGGAATCGCATCGGTGGGTTCTCCCTTCTTCTTGAACATCATCTCCTGATTTATCCTCTTTCGTAACATATCCTCAGTTGAATTTCCTAAGATTTATTATAGATCAATATCATTCTTGGTAAATACAAGGCCTGAGGTTCATGTATATTAATCTCAAAATAACAAGGTAGGTTGATTGTGCCTTTCCGTAGTTAGTCTTTGAATTTTATGGGCAAAATTGCCCAATACTCAAGAACATGGTATTGTGTGTTTATGGTTTTTAGCCCTATTATTGCCTCCAATGCCCTGTTTTTTTGGACAAAGGTTAATTGTATATAAATAGGGTTAATTGTTCCATGTTAAGGAGGTTTTCCCCATGTTTGTTTGTTTTGATAGTGTGGCGTAACATGCATATTAGGATGCTTTGTTTCCAATGCCTAGTATTGTTATGATAGTGTGATTATTATCTGACAGGATATGATATTTTGTGAATTGTTTATCCATGTAGTTATTGAGGTTTACTTTGGTTGTAATGTATTATTGTGCATGATTGACATACACAGGGCCATGAAAACCTAGTGTAGTAAACCATAGGGAGAATGGATGTTGAGGCCTTCTCCAGAGTGTCTGTTTACTTTTACGTTGAGAGAAAAAAGGGGGATGGAAGTAAGTTCTCCCTCAGAGTGTCTGTAGTTTCCTCAATAAGGTCCACATGGGTAATTAAACATTGATTGCTTCCTGAGAGTTCCTATTAGTTACCAATACGAGGCCACAGGGAGAATTGTTTGTGAGTTTTTCCTCAGCGTGTCTTTGCTAGGAAAAACCCGAGGGGTTAGACTTTTTGTACATCACAGAGGATTGCTTGTATTTTTTGGGTAAAACCAAAGGGGTTAGGCTATGATTACATCCCATAGGGTTACTTTCTTTTAATATCAACTTAATTGATAAATGAGAATGAATGAAATTGAGTTGTAGGATTGTTACTGTGTGTACTTCCTTATATATTACTTCATTTTGTATATTGCATGAAATATATATTCACTGACTGTTAGACATATATCATTGGGTGGTTTCCTACTGGGATTCATCTCACACCCTATTTGGGTCATGCTTTTGGGCCCAAACATATTATATTGTTGCATGTCTAGATAAGTGATAGTTCCCTTCTACATCAGGTACTTGATTAATGTGGAGATGGGGAGAATGGGACCAAGACGAGGCTTGCGATGTTGTGGATCTATTTACTTGATTTCCTTTTGTACATGGATTTAGTACTATATTCTATCATTGTGCTTTTTTTGCTATTTTCATAGACATATATATTGTGCAACATTTATATATGCGTGCTCTAGTTATTATTTCCAGTCTTCTCCTGATTACTATTTTTTGTGGTATTATTGATTCCTCTATTTCTATTTGTTTCACTTCTATTGTGTTACTCTGCCAATGAGGGCATAGTTTCCCCACTATCACCCCAAGGCCCTTGCTGGTAGTCAGCAGCCTCTAGAGTTCAGGGAAATGAGCTTCAGGCCATGTGACCAACCAGGTAAGGGTTTCCTCTGGGCGGCTTTCGGAATCTGGATGTTACAAAGTGGTATCAAATGAATTCTTTTATTCTTAAATTACTATTTGGATCCTATATCCATGGATAGGAAGGTATAGGTACTTGGTAATAAGCTATTCCCAGGAATAGCTAACCCGTGTATAGGGAAAATCCAATTTACCTTGTATATTGGGATTATTCTAGTTTTGTAATTTTACAATTGATTTGATTTCACCATTGGGTGATTCACATGTATTGTGTTGTTATCGTTAATGTTATTGAGGTTCTATTTCTATTTCAAATCAAGAGATTAGGGTATTCCATCTCATGCATCCTATAGGCACTTGATAGAGATCACATGTCATTCATTCTTTCCATTCCGTTTTGGGTGTAATAGTTATTTCTTGTTATTGTGATAGATGTTGTTCTAGATATGCATGATGTTGAGATATATGCCTTGATTGAATACCTGCTTTGTTATAATGTAATGGTTTGGGTAAGGTTTTGTTTGAATGGATGCCAAACAATGGTTCTTGAGGTGTTATGGGCCCTCATGGACCAAAATTTGGTGGATCATTGCTCTTTTTTTGTTTATATATAACATGTAAAAGATGTCAAGATTTGACTCAGGGGGAGTATACACCCTCACATATCAGAATATGGCACATTAATGTTCATTTCTGTGTTTTTCTCAGTTTCAGAGTAGTTTATAAGGCTTACTACCTAGATGAAACCAGAATACACAGCGTGTAATGGTAAGTACATGCCATGTGTCCTTATATTCGGGAAGGAACTGTTTTTCTTAATTACAATCTGTGTACATTAAGTACACGCTCTGTAGTATCTATCTATGACACTAGATGTGTGGGAAGAGACATGGGGTTGGGAAATATTTTGTGGAACACCCCATGTTCATGATGTACATTTCATGTTGTAAAGACCATGTGTCCACCCATGTGGCTAACGACACAGATGGATAAACATAACATATACCTATAGTTCCAAGATTGAACAAGCCATGTAGTGTAACCCATTTATCTGGCCATGTAGCAAACAACACAGGTCAGTGAAGTCATTCTAGTACATGTCGTGTCTAGAAAAAAACACCGTGTAGCATCAATCGTGCAACCTATCGTGTAAATATCAACACAGTTGAATGAAGTTTGTTTGGTAAATGCCTTATCTAGCACTAACACGCTGTGTATTTCTGTTCTAAAGAAAACCGTGTGGCCTAGACGTGTTGAAGAACTCAGGCAGGGAAAGAGGATTCAAGTGCACGCCATGTGTTAGGATAATATTCCATGTATTTGGGGTATTACAGAACCTGGGTTGGAAAATGTACACACCCATGTTAAGGCTTAATAAAACACTTTTGGTAGGCATTTTACACACCATGTATCCATGTGTTGAAAAACATGAATTCTTACTTTCTCTTGTTCCCTTCTAACACTTCTATGTTTCGGTCCTTGTTAATCCTGATCTAAGGTGTGTGCTTGACCTTACAGGGTCATTCCACTGAGACATCCTCTAGTTGTCCTCCATTTATAGGTCATTGATCAGACACTGGATACGGATGATCAAGGACTACCAGTAGATCCTCCAGTTGTGCTAGTCTTGGCACTAGTTGTCATTCCAAACACATGTGAGATGCACAATTCCAATAGGGTTTTATGAGGTTTATGTAGACCTTCAAAGGATTATCGCATCCTTCCCATTCTATGGCAGAGTTGGCATGTTTTTTTTAGTATCATCATCCTCCCACCTTCACAGGGGAAGGAGGACCTCAGGTTGTAGAGTCATGGTTAGAATCTATGCTTTCTATCTTTGAGCATCTGAAGATACCTCCAGAGAGAAGGGTGAACCTCGCTATGTGTATGTTTCGAGATTCTTTCAAGAGATGGTGGAATGTGATCTCACAGGTGGGACTTCGATAGGTTATGTCTAGGGATGAGTTCCAGTGTGCCTTTTATGACTAATCCTTCCCAGAGATGTTGATGGTCGATCGAGCCCGAGTGTTCATGAGTCTAGAGCAAGGTACTCTTTCGGGTATGGATTATTCTTCTCATTTCACAAAGCAATAGAACTTCACGACTATTCCAAGAGTTGATAAGTTATTTTTGGCAAGGATGTTTGAAGGTGGTCTCAGGAAGGACATCTGATCTTAGGTGATCATCTTCAGGCTGACTTCAATCACATCTATAGTCAACCAGGTGCTGATCAAGGAGAAAAATATAAGGGATTCTGAAGTTTTGAGCTACGGTGGCTTGACATCCAGAGTTATTATCCATCCTACCAACAGACGGAAGTACCATAGGGAGTTTATGTGTGGGGATCCGATGAGGCTATAGACTCATTCTAGTAGCCAGCTGGTGAGGTACCAATGCAGGATGTGCGGGTATATGAGGCCACATTGCCAGAGAGACCCAGTGGAGTTCCGATGATGCAGTAAAATGGGTCATCTTCAGTGCTCCTATCAATTCTTCTCACCAGCCGTTGGTGACAAGGGTTCTACAATGACTCCACGTTCAAGAGAAGCACCACCATTTTCCCATCAGTTATGGAACTAGAGTTCTTCTTTCCATTTAGGCCAAGGTGGAGGTCATGGTAATGGTAGCCAGTCACCAGTCCTTCAATGATAACAGGGTGGATCAGTTTAGGGTGGTCAGACATGGTCATAGGGTCGCGGTGTTGGTCAAACATTTTCAGTAGTGTAGACCCAGCTGGAGTAGGAACTAGGACCCTCTATAGTATGAGGTACGATCCTAATTGCCTCAGTTTTAGCTTCTTCTCTTTTTGATACATGGAATTCTCATAGCATTATATGTGTTTATGTTATGGAGAGCCTTTGGCTCTGTATCTTTTATTCTGCTGATATATTGATGTTAGACACTCTTTTGGGGTCTATAATGACTAGTATATGTCAGTGAAAGGAGTTCCCTATCAAGGTTGGTGGGTGTCATATCCTATGAGACCTTTATGTCCTAGAGATTACATTATATGATGTCATTATCATAATGGACTGGTTAGTTCCCTTCTAGATAGTTGTCTATTTCTATCATCATAGGGTGAGTTTCACATCACCTGAGGGATGATCGTTTCATCATAAGGGTTATTGGGATGTCCATACGAGCAGAGCAGGACCCATGAATCATGGGTTAGGAGGAGTTACAACCCAGATTTCTAGTCTATATCTAGATGACCATGGGACTTCAAAAATGGGAATTCCTCTAGTGGTGGATCATTTCAGGGATGTCTTTCGAAAGTAATTTTTAGGTTAGTTTCTAGAGTGTGAGGGGGACTCCTCTGTTGAGCTTGTGTCAGGAGTGACACCAGTTTCCATTATTCCTTACAGTATGGCTACACTTGAGGTGAAAGAGATCAGGAATCAGTTGGAGGAGTTGTAGGAAAAAGTTTCATCTGACCTAGTACTTCTCAATGGGGTTTTCATGTCCTGTTTGCAAAAAAGGCAGACAGTACCCTCATTTTTTTTTGTAGATTATCGGATGTTAAACCAGTTGACGGTCAAGAACCGATATCCCTTGTCGAGGATTGATTATCTCTTTGATCGGCTTCGAGGAGACAGGGTGTTGTTGAAAATTTAATTGGGATATTTTTATCATCTGTTGCATGTTAGACCATCATATATACCTCTTATATCCTTTTGGAGCAGGTATGGTCTATACGAGTATGTGGTTATGTTGTTCAGTATCATTAATGCGTCTGCAGTTTTCATGGCACTAATGAACTGAGTGTTCCATCCGTATTTAGATTCATTTTTGGTAGTCTTCATGGATGATATTTAGGTGTAAAATCCCGCTCTACACGACCATTCCACATATCTTGATATCTTTTTGAGTACACTAGTAGAGCATCAGTTATATGTTATGCACTCAAAAATCCACTATTGGATGGACCAAATTCACTCCTTGGGTCATGTAATCTCAGAGACAGAAGAATCAGTTGACCCATAGAAAGTGATAATAGTAGTTTCCTAGGAGAAGACAAAGAATGTCTTTGAGGTAAGAAGTTTTCTAGGTATGGTCGGTTACTACAGACGTTTCTTACAGGACTTCTCAAGCATAGAAGTGCCACTGAGGGGTCTGACTAAGAATGGTGTGAAGTTATTGTGGTCAAATTCTTGTGAGTCATCCTTTCAAGATTTGAAAGGAACGTGGACTTTAGCACCGATAATCGTATTTACAGAATAGGGAAAGAGCTATATTGTGTGATTTTATGCATCAGGTATCCGGATGGGAGTAGTGCTTATATAGGGAGAAGGGGTCACTGCATACGGGTCTTGGTAGTTGAGTCCACATGAGAGATTTTACCTGACGCATGATCTCAGGATGGATGTAGTTTTTCATGCTTTACATTGTTGGAGACACTACCGGTTGGGAGATCATTTTTTAGTTTTCTCCAACCACAAAAGTATCATGTATATCTTCAATCAGTATGACCATAATTTGAGACAGTGAAGGTTGGTTGAGTATCTTCAGTATTTTGACATAGAGCTTACCTACACACCATGGAAGGGAAATGTAGTGGTTGATGCATTGAGCATGAAAACTCAGATACATGAAGTCTAGGAGGACAGTAGTGAGTGGTAGCTAATGGCTATGTTTTCTGAGATGTATTTGGAGGTGCACGACAGACTTGGGAAGAAATTTCTATCTTCTATAACTATTGCCTCTACTCTTTTTGATCGAGTGATAATAAGGAAGCTATCTAATTCTGAAAGCCTAGTCATATGGGAGACTGTGTTAGGTGAGGACCCTAGTCCTGGATGGACCATAGGTGAGGAAGAGATATTTCATTTTCATAGGAGCATATGGGTGTCAACATGTATACACGGGGAGCTGATGTAGGACTTTCATTCCTCTATTTGGGAAGTTCATCTTGGTGTCACGAATATGTATCGTGATCTACAGTGTTAATATTGGTGGCCAGGTATGAATCGAGAAGTTGTTGGGTTTATCATGAGATGTTCCACCTTTCAGAAAGTGAAAGCGGAGCATCAACGACTAGTAGGACTTTTCTAACTGTTAACCATTCCCGATTAGAAACGAAACAATGACGCGATGGACTTCATGGTGGGTTTACTGAGGTCGTATTGAGGTAATGATACAGTATGGGTTATCATTGAAAAAATCACGAAGGATTCCCACTTCTTTTCGATCAAGGATAAATTCAATGTTGATGAGCTGTGATGGATGTATATCCGAGAGATTGTACATTTACATGGGGTTCCACGCTCCATTTTGTCTGAAAGATACATGCATTTTACTTCTTGGGTCTGGGTGGGACTACAGAGGGTTCTGGGTACACAGGTACATCTGAGAACACCTTACCACCCTCAGATAGATAGCCAGTCTGAGCGTATGATTCAGGTGCTTGAGGACATGATTTGAGCATGAATCCTATATTTTAGAGGTTCAAGGGAGAAGCACATACCCCTTGGGGAGTTTTCCAACAATATTAGTTTTCAATCAACTATTCATATGGCACCTTTGGAGGCATTGTATGGTAGGCCATTTGGATCACCCTTATGCTGGATAGAGGTAGGAGAGGTAGCTATGCTGGGACATCATATTTTCTAGGAGACCACGAAGAAAATAGAGATGATTCAGAAGAGGATGGATACTCCACAATCATGAAATAAGTCTTATGTTGATCGATGGGGACAACCTCTGGAGTTTGAGGTCGGTGATCAGGTTTTCCTACAGCCACAACGAGGTTGGTTCACAGGAAGATTAAGAGGTAGGGTAAGCTTTCACTGAGGTACGTCAAACCATTGGAGGTGTTGGAGAGAGTCGAGTTGGATTCCAATTGGTTGAAGTTACATTAGAGGTATTGAGATATACAAGATGTCTTCCACATTTCTTAGCTTCGACTTTACTTCTCAGAACTATCTCATGTTCTCCAACCCGAGGAGGTTGAGCTCGAGGTGGACGCCTCATTTGAGGAGCATCATATCTGGATTTTTGATCAAAGTGTGAAGGTTCTTCATGGCCAGTATGTTCCTTTGGTATGCGTGTTATGGATGCACAGGCGAGTACAGGATTAGAACTAGGATAGGGAAGTTGATGTACGATTTCATTGGCCGGAGCTATTCGAGGTTCCATCTTCTCCGCCTTGCTAGGGAAATTTGTGGATGAATTTCTTTAAGGGGGGAGGGTTTGTAAGAACCTATATCTTCTTTTCATGTATGTTTTTATTTTCATGTTGTTTTTGAGAAAAATAGGAGTTTTTGGTAATTTCAGGAGTATACATCATGTACTTTAAGCACACGCTGTATACTCAGTTGTCGTAGGTGACTTTGTACTGGCAAGGTAACAGCCGAGTATATGGTAGTGTGTGGTGACCTGGATACTGCCTAATGTAGAGTCTAGAAAAATAATGTACATGACATGTACTTTTTAAGAATATTCCATTTACTTTTTAAAATTTAACAGACTAGGGTATCATCTGATGGACAGAACACACTTATTATCAACCTATCTTATCCAGGAGCATCTGTATGGCTGAAAATCTTCTCTGACCCCCGATACGCCATCCGTTCTCTGAATCGACTACCTTTGATTGCGTTTGAATCGCATCAGCGAGTTCTCTCCTCTTCTTGAACATCATCTCTTGATTTATCCTCTTCCAAAAGATATCCTCGGTTAAATTTCTTAAGTGTTTTTATTATTCTACGAAGTTATGAGGCGATTCGAGGCTTGAGGTTCATGTATATTGATCTCATGATACTGAGGTAGTTGGTTTGTGCCTTTTTGAAGTTATTCTTTGAATTTTATGTGCAACATTTTCCAATACCCATGAATGGGGTATTGTGTGTTTATGGTTTTTTTCCCTGTTATTTCCTGCTATGCCCTGTTTGATTGGAAATAGGTTAATTTTTAATTAATAGGGTTAATTATTCAATGGTATAGAGGGTTTTCCCATGTTTTCTTGTTTTGACTGTTTGTCCTACCATTCCTGATAGGCTGATTTGTTTCCCATTCCTAGTATTGTTTGGATAGAGTGATTATTATATGACATTCTATGGTATGTGGTGGATTTTTTAGCCAAGTAGTTCTTGAGGTTTACTTTTTTTTTCATGTATCGTTGTTCCTGATTGACTTACACAGGGTCGTGAGAACCTGGTGTAATAGACCATAGGGATAATGGACGTTGAGGGATTCTCAAGAGTGTTTGTTTACTTTTACATTGCGAGACCTTAGAGGGGTGGATGTAAGTGCTCCATCAGAGTGTTATTAGATTCCTTTATATGGGACATAGTGGTAATTGGACATTGAGTGACTCCTCATCGTTCCAATTAGTTACTGATATGAGGCCACATGGTGGAATTGACGGTGAGTGCTTCCCCAGAGTGTCTTTGCTAGGCTAAACAAGAGGGGGTAGACTGTGTGTACATCCTAGAGGGTTGATTTTTCTTGTTTATTAGAACTAGAGGGGTTAATATGTGAGTACTTATCAGAGGCATACGTGTTTTTTATTATCTTCTTACATTATATATGAAAATGAATGCATTTGAATTGAATGATTGTTACTGTGTGTAGTTCCTTGTTTGCTGCTTAATTTTGTTTATTGCCTTCCATATATATTCACTGACTGTTAAGTACAGATCTTTTGGTGGTTGCCTACTATGATTTGTCTCACACACTATTTGGGTCATACTTTTGGGCCCAAGAAGATTATATTGTTGCAGGTCTAGATATGAGAAAGCACCCTTCTACTTCAAGTATTTGATTGTTGTGGAGCTGGGGAGCATGAGACCAAGCTAAGGATTGCGATGCGGTGGAGTTTTTTACTTGATTTTCTTTTATACTTGGGTTTCTTACTATATTATAGCATTTTGATTTGTTTGGATGTTTTCCTAGAAATATATGTCATGCATCATTTATATATTTGTGCTCCAGTTACTACTTCCATTCTTCTAATGATTATTGTTGTATGGTGTTATAACTCCATCTTCTATTGCTATCTGTTTTACTTCTGTTTTGTTACTCTGGAAATAAAGGCATAGTTACCCAACTATCACACCCACGTCCCTCGCTGCTAGTCAGTATCCTCTGGAATTTGGGGAAATGCGCTTGAGGCCATGTGACCAATCAGGTACGGGGCGCCTCTAGACAGCTTCCAGAATTGGGACATTATAGATTTCCCATGAGTGAAATGGATAACTGTGGGGGAGTGATTATGTTATCATCCTCCACTTTATAATAATTTAAATAAATTTTAATAATCCCATCATAGTGTTATTTAATGATAAATGTTCACATTTGTAGTATTTTGTGTCATTTAGAGTTTAAATGAGAAATTTTCAATTTGGGTAATTTTAACTATTTTTAATAACTTATGTATTTTCGGAATATCTATTTCATTATTGATACAAATTGTGTGATTTGGTTTTTTATGTATACCCATGTTTTTGGATAAGTGTTTTTCAACTGGTCCATGTATTGATTCAGACACATGTAGTCCAAAATAAATAATTCTTTGTGGAATGTTGTTCTATATAGTAAAATGATCCCAACCTCCATAATTAAGGAATAAATCATGTTTAATTTTTCAAAATTAATTTATTATAGGTTGAGATATTAATGGATTCAATTTTTAATTCCCTTTGATTGATTTCCAGTCGAAATCTTTTCATTAAGGAATGCTTTTAATGGTTAAAATATTTGGAATAGAAAAGGTTTCATAAGGAATAAATAGCTAAATTCAATATCTAATTCATAACATCTAAACTACACATAAAAAATGTCTCATATGTTTTGGAGGTACACACAAGGAATTGTGGAACAAAATTTATAAAGGAAGAAATTCACGAATCGATTGGGTAGAAGGTTAAAAATGGATTGGGAATCTGAATATGTAGAATATGATGAGGCACGTGGACAGAATTAATGTCTCTATGAAAAATATCCATGACTCCGTATTCATGGGGTCAATGATTCAGAAATTTTAATTGTGAATTGGGGGGACATTTTGAAAAATATTCATGAATATAATACTTACATGTTATTTTATTAAAGGGGTTATCAGCATGGAATTTTTTTGATGTGTCTTTTAGAGTGAATTATTTCACACCAATCCCTCTAAATATGTACCCCTTCGTCATTTCAATGGGTGGAAACATGTGGATAGCCTATGTTGGAATTTCAAGTTACTTAATAGTATTTTACATTTTTAAAAAGTTTTTATTTTTAATATCTTTTTCTTCTTAGTCATATCTCACTTATTGCGTTTCTTTTATCATACGTGATTCTCCCACCATGATTCTTTTTTAAGTCTTTGTTTGTTGAGTACTAATCCTTATTTTTTGTTCAGGGGGTGGGGGTGGGGGGGAAGTTGTGTCATTTGAGTTTATTGTGTTGTCATGTTTTATCATGTGTTATTCTAAGAATTCAGTAGTGGTTAAATTTTTGTGCTGAGCGGTCAACCAACTTTCTCTACTATTATCTTCTTCCTCCTCATTCACTCAATTTCTGTCACATTAATATCTAATTCATTCAAATTGTGGAGTTTGGAATGGTTATTGAAGTATAATAGACTACTTCTACATGAAGAGGTATCATTTTAGGGTAATATAAGTATAAGGAGACAATTTGGTTTTATAGTTCTTGATCTTAACATTTAATAATACATTGATAGATATTTTTAATAACAATGATAATATCACCATGAAACACTAAGAACATCAATTTTATTCCATTAACCTCACTATGACTTTTATTCCTTTTTTGTATATTAATTTATTTATATATTTTAATTATTTTTATATTTCATACATTTCAAATCACTCTGAATATATATTATATAATATATTTTTATATTAGTAATTTTGTATTAGTGACAATAGAATAACGGTATGATGTAAGTGGCCTCCTTGGGATCTACCTCAGTGTATGCCCCAATCATGCATTCTTAGGAAAATAAATTATTTATAATGGTAAAACAACAAAAACGTGATCTTCAAACACATCAATGGAATAAAAATTTTCAAAGAATATATAGAAATATCCCTGAAACTGAATAGATAATTCTGAATGAATACAACATTTCTACCTATTTTGGGGAAGAAGATTTAAATACAGGTTTCTATATCATGAATAGAGTTTTTCTAAGACCAATTATTAAAAAGAAACCATGTGAATTATGAATAATTATCGACCTAAATGAATGTACCTTAATGTATATCGATGAAAATTGTATATCTTTAACAGTAAGGGGAACCTTGGTAAATTTGATTAAAAGGCCGAAGAAGGAATATTTCTAAGATATTCTACAATTTCTAAATAATGTAGATCAAATTATAAATATTTAGTAATGGTTGAAGAATCAGTTCATTTTAGTTTTGATGAAACTTTCCCATTTGACAAATGGAATGATCAAATAAGTGAAATTGTTCACTCTTTTGACAACTTGAGTCTTGAAGCACAAAAGAATGATTTTGAAATTTTTTTAGATAAAATTCATTATAGTATAACAGAATATGAGATAGATGAAATGGATATTTATTTAAATTATAGTCTATAACCTTGATGGTAAATCCTTTATAAATTTTTATAGTAAACCTAAAAATGGGTGTAATAAATAGAAGAAATGGAGGAAAATTAGAATAATGTTCTACCTTTCAATATTAGTTATAACAAAAGACTATTGGAGAATACTTAAATGATAAATGTTGGTTATTATATATGTTGTGAGAGAATAATAAATTTAGTATAAATAATGTTTTGGAATTAATTGACTGGATAATCAGTTATCTAATGATAGTAACAAAATGGGTTTTTATAAATAAACATGATGATCATGTCATCATTATTAGAAAGAAAGGGAGATTAGTAGTAAAATTCTAAAACTAGGAAGAAGGAATAGATCACGATGATTTCATTGAACCTATTTCTACACTATAGGAAATTAGAATCCTTTTATCTTAAACATATCATATTAATTTTATATTAATTTATATTTATTTAAAATCATAATTTTTAAATGTATATGTAATGGAGGATGTTTAGATTTTACAACCACTAGGTTTTGGAAACCCTCATAATCTAGATTCAGTTTTTAAAGTTACAAAAGAACTTTATGTCCATAAAGAGTCACCTAGAACATGGTATGAAATATTAAGCCCATTTTTATGGAAAAATGTATTTTTTGTGGGATTACATATTTTACTCTTTTTAAGAAAATTTTTTCCATTAATATATGATAATTGAGAAGCTATATTTGTGATGTTATTTTTGGATAAAAAATTAAATGATTTATAAATATTTTTCAAATCATGTTGAAAAAGTATTATAAATGAGTATGATTGGAGAATAGAATTTATTTTTAGGATTTGAAATTTTTCAAGAATATTATGGAAATGTGTTAAATCAATAAAATAATATTATTGAATTAAGGAAAAATTTTTTACGAGAAAATAGTAATATTTTCATCATCATCAATATTGTCATTTTTATTCAATAGAAAACACAAAGTACAAAAAACAAGGTACAAAGTACACAGTACAAAGTACCAAGTGCAAAGACAGCGGGTTAGGGGGGCTTAAAGTAATATAGTCCAAGGGTGTCCCTTCAAATCAAATTCACCCCCTCAGGCTTCAAGAGAGTAATATTGGATCAAAAAGCTCTGTTGGAGCCTTGGACAACTAAAGAGGCAAGATAATCTGCTACTTTGTTCCCATCACGCCAGGTGTGAGTTACCAATTCATCATTGTTGAGGAGGCCCTTTCAACTTCCGATGATATATAAGATAGACCATGGAATAGAACCTCTACTATGTAGGGAATCATGAAGGATAATTGAGTCTATTTCCACTTGAGAGAGGGAAATGTTTTGCTGAGCGCAGAGGTTGATCCCTATGAGAACGGCTTTTTCCTCTAGCCGCATAGATGTGTCACTATCGTAGTGAGCCTTGAAGGCTATCCAAATGATTCCCATGTGATCACGGACAAATCCTCTATCTCTCATATCCTGCGAGATGCAAGAACCATCAGTATTGAGCTTGAAGAAGATTCTTGGGGGAGACCATCTCACCTAGTGTCCCCGAATGGGAGTGTTGGATGGTGGGAGGGCCTGCAGCATGTGGAGAGAAGGTACCTCCTTCCAGTTGTTGATCAGCGACACCATGTCAACCAGTAGACTCTTTTTCCTCACAATTATGGCATTCCCTATTGAAGTACTCCCCTTATATCTTGCCCTATTTTTGGCCTACCATAAACAATGTCACCCAGCGCTGAGAATCATGGTTCTTTCTGTTCTTTCTAGTCCTTTTTCAACTGCTCCCATAAACCACCGGTCCAAGAAAGGGGTATCATTCAGCTCCCGAGAAGAAAAAGCAGTGAGCCCGCCAAAAGCACTCCACACATCATGAGCCCACTCCCCTTCAAAAAAGATATGAATCGTATTTTCCTCCCTTCCCTCCTTACAACATTGGAATTTGGAGGGCAGGATGATTCCCATCCTTTTTACATTTTCATCTGAACGTATCCCATTATTCATGATCCTCCAAATAAATAAGTTGTATTTCATGGGAAGCTTAGTACACCATACTGTTCCATTCCATCCATCCCGCTGATCCGGCGTGCTGGACATCTGGCGGTAGTATTTAGAGTTGAATTTCCCCGATTTGGTGGGTGTGAAAACACACCTCTCCAGGTCAGAATTAATGATGATCGAAGAAAATATATCATGTTGGTTGTTGTCCAATGCTGCCTTGATGAACACCGGGTGGAGACTCTCCTTTTTAAAGGAGATGTTAGGAACAGGGCACCCTGGATAGCTGATCTCTTTTCCTGCACAATTGTTGTACAAGAATGATATGTTCCCCTCCCCTACAATCCATTGCGAGTTCTGGAGGAGGTTCGGTATGATGTTTCTAATCTTGGACCAGAGGGGAGAGGCGTGTGCAGGGGTAGCGACCGCATTATAACACCTATTATAGGATATCAACTTTCTATACAAGGTTCGTTGATAGAGTGCTGTTGTGGGCGCCCTCAAATGATTAGTGTGATTTTGGGGTACTTAGGTGCAGCAGAGTGGCTGACCAAGGTCGTCTCTCAAAGGAGGAAGTAGATTTAGAACAACTTTTTAAAGGTATTCTAAAAATAAAATAAAAGAGAATAAAAGCACTATTTGAAATGATGGGGGTTGGTTATAGTTTATGAATCTAGAAGAAGTTTGCTGGAAGAAGATTGTATGTTTTTTGTTTTTTGTTTTGAAATGAAGTTCGATTAAAATGACCCAACAAAAAGATTTTTTTTTTAGAAAATATTTTAAAAGGTGTAATCGATCTAACTCTACCTCTTCAATAATTTATTAATCATTATCATTTAAATTAATATTCACTTAATTATGATCCCTTAATTTTTTAAATCTCGAACCCTACGGGAATTAACTTTACCATGAAGATGAAGTGAATTTAACCTTATGCTAACTTCAGAACACGCAATCGCAGCACCCTTCTTTAATTGCTATTCTAAGGATAGCTTATAGTCAGTGGCTAATTAGAGAACATATCAATTCTGGAAATGAGGATGAATTGTGTTTAGGGATTATATTTGAACTCTACAAATTTATCTCGTGTGGCCTTGTATTACCGATTAAGATCGCGCTCTCACAATTTACATAAAATCTCAACCTCACGTGTTTTGTGTTAATTGTTCAATTGCTTGTTTAGTTTCTTAAAATTTAAAAACACAATTCATGGATCATATTAAGTGAATTATATTAGCTCAATGATTCAAAATAATTAAATGAAGAAGGATAGAGGTTGATCAATTACTAAAAAGAAATACTCTTCTATGGGCGGTGTAGTCATTGTGGAGACGTTTTGCATAAGCAAAGGATTGAAAGGGTAGAACCCAATCTTGTCTCCACTCTTGATTACAACCCAATTAAGAAGATTAATAGAAGAAGAAAAGGTAAGAACATAGAAAATTATTTGAAGAAAATTCAAGAAACAAACATGAAATAAAAGAAATACAAAGAAGAGGTGGGAGAGGAGAGCCTTTTTGGAAGAGAGGTTTGCACAAAGGCTTACTTCATCCAAGAGTTGTGAGGGGCTCACAAGAGACACCCTTTCAGAAACACCTTCCCAAAGCCTCAACCAGTCCTCCCAAAGAGTTATAACCCCCTTTAAATAGATTTTTTGAGGGCTAGGGTTACATAACTTTTTAAGTGTGAAATGAAAAACTCAGACAAATATTTTATTCCAAGTTGCACTGCATAGTTGACCTCCAAAACGCTTTAATTGACCAGCCTTCCAGAAGTATTCTTTGTGCCCAATCATGTCCCCGATATTTTCTCAAAATTTGGGCTCAATATAATCCCGAATGAAGAAGATATGGCCCCAATATAGAACCCATGTCCATTCTACTGAGTCTAACCCACCATTGGATTGAGGGCCCATTTACTCTATCCAAATGCACTTTTTAGCTCTAGTGTCCTGCATGAAATTTGTAGAAAATTAAGTTAGGAAAAATTTTACAAGATTTCAAATTCAAATAATAAATATAAAAATATTTATCTTCGAAATACTACAGTGCACTATAAAGGGTAAAACTGGAATTTTCACCAAATTTTCAAATGAATGATCAAATCCCAAATATTTTATAAATAAACATATTTAACACAATGTGAGGAAATTATATCATTTATTATCAATAAAATATTCAAAAAAATAATGTTTTATCATTCGTGCTTCTAGAACTTCCCATGCAAGTTTTTCATGTATGCAGTCGATCGTGATTTCTAAACTCTTAATGTTAATCCCCTCATCTAGGATCGGTTTTTTCCATGTTTCCCCATGAAAACCAGCGTCTTTTTCCTGCCACAAAAGCATCCTAGATAAATCCTGCGATAATTTTATCAATAGACTTGATAACACACTTCAGCACATTCGTGGAGGTCAGAGCATGGATCGACATGGCAGATAGGACGCTATTAACTAAGGAAATCTTGCCCCCTAAGGATAATAAGTGATTCTTCCAGTTGAGAATTTGGCTCGTGATCCTGCTCACCACATGGTCGAAGTTTCGTATACGCATTCTATCTTGGGAGATGGGTGTTCCAAGATACTCCATCGGGAATGTTCCCCGCTGCATGCCCAGCCTTTGACACAAATCATCATCCCTGTTAAGATCACATCTATTCGATATATAGAAGCTGCTTTTCTCCTTGTTAACAACCTTTCCACTTCAGTGGAAGTACTCTTCCCGTACCCTGGTAATTCCCCATGTTGATCTCTTGCTCGCATTTGTGAAAATAAGGGTGTAGTCAGTGAACATTAGGTGGGAAGTTGATGTAATGTTCGAGCTCCTTCGGTAGGGGAGCAGGTCACCATTGGATATTCTGTTATTGATCATTCGGCTAAGAGTGTCATGTATGAGAATGAAGATGCTCGGGGAGATGGGATCCCCTTACCGTAACCCTCTAGTTGCCTTCAAGAGGCCTTGGGTTTTCCACATGAACGACACCGCCATCCAAGGGGATTTATAGCATATGAAGAGGATATCACAGGCCCACGAGGAGAAGCTCGTTCTCACTAGCACCTTGTTAATAAACCCACATTCAACTCTGTTGTATGCCTTGTTCATATCTAGTTGTATATCTATATTGGAACCACGAACCTTGGTTTTTATATTTCTCATCATTTCCATCTACAGTGATATTGCCCCTTGAATGGACTGGCCTTTAACAAAGTCGTGCTACTCTGGGGATATCCAGTGGGGTAGGAGTGAAGACAGACTTGCATTAATGGTACTGTATAGTATCTTATAATGTAATTTGCACATACTTACAGGTCTGTTGTGAATGAGGGAGGAAGGGTCTTTGATCTTCGGAATAAGGACTAGAGTCGTCGCGCAGGCGGCCCGCTTTAAGCTTCCTTCTCTAAAGAAGTCATGAACTGCTGCGACAATATCATACTTGACCACCTCCTAGGAGCTCCTGTAGAACTAGCTGAGGAAGTAGTCCGGTCCCAGCACGCTCTCGGGGTTCAAGTTCCTACTGGCTGCATGGATCTCATCCTCCTCTAGGACCCCTTCCATTAGTACATTGTCGTGAGCTGAAACGAAACTGGGAATCCTACCCCAAAACACTTCTCCCCCTTGCGTATATCCATTTATTTTGTTCTGGTTCAGATCATCAAGAATAATTTTAAAGAAAGAAATTGACATCCCCCCAATGATCTCTCTATCATCCGTAAACGATGCATCCTCCATAGAAAAGTTAGGTTTGATGGGACGATTATTCTCCTTTATTCATTCATGGAAATAATGTGTGTTTCTCCCCCTCTTTTAGCCATTTTATACTTGATCTCTCCCTCACCTTGTATTCTTGGGAGAGGACTAGTTCCTCTAATCTATTTTTCTTCTCCAAGAGAACTCCAAATACTTGCACATCCCACGTCACCTCCAAGCTAGATTCCATCCGCTCAATGTCTTGATTGAGCGCATCCATATCCTGATGATCTGGGGGGGAGGACCTTGGACCATTCTTGAAGGCCTTGCTTGAGCCACCTTAGTTTTCTAGGAAGATCTGCCCATTTATGGCCTTGAACCAGTTCTCACCATACATCCCTAACCAGCTATTGATATCCCGGATCCCTGGTCCATTGGCTGTTGAACATGAAAGAAAAAGGGGTGGCCTATGAAGGAGACATGGAGAGTAACAACGGGGAGTGGTATGAAATACCTCGGACTAGGTGGGTGACCTTAGCGTTTGGAAACAGAGTGAGGGCATGAATATTGGCCAGGCAGCAGTCGATTCGGCTCCAACATCTTCGGCTCCCTTGTTGGTTGTTACACTAGGTAAAGCAATTACCTGTGTAACTCATGTCTAGAAAGCCTTTCCAACCATGAATTGGGCGAAGTCCATACTGGCCTTTCAGGGAAAATCCCCTCTTCCTTTCCTATCCATCGGCTCTGTGATGATATTGAAGTCACCACCTATAACCCACGGCATATACCCTGGATCGAACTCATTGAGATCTATCCAAAGTTGTTCTCTTCTCTATGCGTCGCAGCTGCCATACACAGAGGATAACAGGATAGAACTGATTCCATTCGAGACTTTTGTCATGATGAACTGATCACCCACCTGTATCTGGTCCACTAAGACCTCTCAGGACTAGAAGATCCATATGTCGGTATTGGTTGGATTTTCTTGCATGGAAGCATGAATTTTGAGTTTCTAAGTGAACTCGTTAATTTTAGATTGATTCTGCTTCTGTTCCAGGATGACTGCCATCTGGTCCATACTCCTCTTGGATTCCAGGGCCAGGTAACACCGCTTGGGGGACTCTTGGGTGCTGAGACATAATTGCCAGTCTGTAGCCCTCATTCTCACGGGAGTAGGAGGGGACCAGATACACTTCAGAAGGAGGAGGGGGCATCAATGCTGTTGTAGTAGAAGAGGTTCCATCTCAGGCCCCAGAAATGAGGTCCAAAGCACCAAGCCTTGATGAAATCCGCTTCTGAGGGTAGGACCTGGCAGAACGAGCTCCTGTAGATGGGGGAAACGTGTTTCGGCTCCTTCAGGCCCCAGGAATCCACAAACCGCTTGAATACCTACAGGGACGACATCACCGATCTGAAACATGCCACGAGAGTCCATTGGAGGCAGGCAACAACCTCTTCAAAATCCGCCCCTGGGACCTCCAACGACAGGCATGCATCATCCCGGGATGCCGAGGAGGAGAACGGCCGGACGGATGGGAAGCAGGCCTTCTAGGAATGGCTGCCAAGGGCATCCTTGAAAGAAAAGTCTGGGCACCAGGTCTTAGAGCTTGGGTTGTAAGGTGCCCACTGGAGAAGCAGACCTTCAGAACGGGAGGAGGAGCACGGATCGGAGGTGGCTATGGCCGGAGCCATTGACGGAGGTCGGGCCACCTGGGAGACAACGGTCGGCTCAATTTGAAAAAACGCTGTCGTGTGAGGCGCATTCTCTTGAGCAGCCGGATCCATCCAAGATTCATAAATGTGGTGTAATATTCTCATATCAACCATGTGTACTAATGTCAAACTTTATTTGGATGAAGTTGGAAAACCAGTTCAAAAAAAGTTATACAGAGGTATGATGGTAGTTTATTTTATGTTACTGCTAGCAGGCCCTCCATAATATTTTATATTTTTTTGTGCAATATATCATTCAAACCCAAATGAATCACATCATACTACTCTTAAAAGGATTTTCATATACATAAAATGAACTATCTCTAAATCTCAACATTACCCAAAAACCTCTTATTTTAATTAAATTTCATATACAAATGGTGACTTTGGAGGATATAGATTAAATAGAAAATAAACACTAGGAACTGATAACTTGTTAGGGAAAAAATTACTTTTATTGTCAAGTAAGAATCAACATTCTTCTTATATATCACTAGGCGAGGAAGAATATATAACTTCTGTAATTTTTTTTACCAAACTATTATAGATTACAGACACCATAATGGACTTTAAATAAAAATTTTGTAATATATCTATTTTATGTGATAACTTTAGTGCAATTAAAAATCCCAAAAAACCTATATGTTATTCTAGAACATAGAATATAGATATAAGGAATAATTTTCTAATATATCATATTTTTAAAAATGATAAACATTTAAATTTTAAATGAAGAATATCAACTAGATGATATTTTTAGTAAACCACATCCCAATTCACCTTTTGATTTTATTATGGGAGATGTAGGAATATATAATTTTAATTAAATATTTAATTAATATGTTTTGATTAAATTCTATATTTATTGTTTTTATATTCAATTTTTTAATCATAAAAATTAATATTCATTTCATTTATTAAGAAAAATCATTTAAAAATAAAAACTCATAATTATCATGATAATTAATTGTCTTGAGAAATTAGAACTATGACACCTAAAACGTTAATAAAAACCCTTCCCTCCTCCCTTTCTGTTACTATCTATCGATTTAAGAAATTTATGCTTTTCGGATATCATGTCTTCTTTTGATACCCTAGAATCTGAAACACTTATACATTTAGCTTCTAAAAAATATCAAATCATAAGAGAGAATATGATGATGAACAGTGAGATTTAAAACATTAGTGAGTCCCCTTCAGAAAGTCACTTTAGTGAAAAGTAGTACAGTTTGATTAACTATATCAGATAAACCTCTTGCAAATTTTAAATTTTACATTACAAGAACTGGAATTTTTGTTTAATGAAAAAATTATAAATTTAATTTTTAACATTAATTAAAGTAGTTTTATAAGATTTTTTATTTTAGTTTCAGGGAATCAAATGATATCATTTACCCACTAGTAAATGATAATGAATTTTTAATCTCCTCAGTAGAATAAGAATATATATTAAAATTACCTCATGAAGGAATATTCCATTTTTCTATTCGATAGATTGGAAATCATGATCATATGTCAGGAGATATAATTTTATTTATTTTTTGTTCAACACATATTAAGAAAATGATGGTTAAGGATCTTGAGTTTGACCAAAAGATAATGGTCATGTTCATCTAGACTGAAATCCTACCAATATTACGAAATTAGAATAGATTTTATATCCTAACATGTATGAAATGTTCTTGTTAATAATTTATTATAAGTTGAATTTATCTAGATATATTCTTTTATATTTGAGTCACTCCTTTCAATAAAATCCATGGATTTTCATCTCTCCATATAATCAAATAATTTATCTTTTCCTATACAAAAAGAAAAATATTTTAAATCTATTTGTTATTAAAAAAATTTATAACAACAACATTCTTAATTATGGTACTTTAAGAATGTTTGGATTCTTTCTGAGTATAGTTAAAGTAAAATTGATGCTTTTCTATGTGGATGACCAAAGAAGAATATGATCATATTGCATAGGGGGACCAAAGAAATTTTTTTGGATCATTTTAGTTGTGCCATGAAAAAATTATAGAATATTTAATAGAAATTGATTCACATTCATTAAAAGTGAGACTCATATATGACACTAGTAATCAAGACGAGGAGTAAATTAAAGAAATATCCATGAAAGTACTTTCCACATTACCTTGGAATTGAGAAGAACCTCCACATCAGAACGTAATGGTTGACACCAATGATCCCAAATAAAAAGCTCTATTACTATTTTTAGGTTTAATAGTTCCTCCAATGGAAGATAAAGCTAAACGTTTTCTATAATATGAGAAATTATAACCTATAATAGATCATCTAAATAAAACTAATCAAAGATATGAGAAAGTGATAACCTCAGTAGTTGAAACCAGTGATATTGTTGAAAATTAATATCTCTCTATTGTTGTAAAATATGGGAATATAACATCTTTTTTTTGTCAATGAATACACATTAATAGTAACATTTCATTTTATAATGATAAAATAATAGATATGTCCTTAGTTTTACTGGATAAGGCCCTTCATTGGATGAAAAATAAAGAAGGAAAATCAAATACTTTGACTAATCATATTGAAGACCTATAAGAAGCATAAAAATAAAGGTGTAGAAATCTAGTCTTCGACAAAAAAAATAATCTCCAGGAAAATATTTTGGTGATTTGATATAATCAACTCTTTCTGAAGAGAAATTAAGAACTATTCATACTCAATTACATAATCTTATAAAAAATTTAGTTTCTACTTTTTTTATGATTTTAATAGAAAATGATAGATTATTTTGGAAAACTGAAATTAGAATCTATATCAGAGAACAATTTTAGTGATTCAAAAATGTATTTAGAAAATAATAATGAATTAATAAATGGTAATTTCAATCAATCTAGAACTTCTACTTTCTCACCAATGACTTCTCTAGATTTAGTGAAAATATTTTAGGTGATTATATCAGTGATGGATGATATAAATGACACACATCATACTATTCAATGGAATTATACTCCTCTAAATTTGATGTAAGATAATAAAAATGATCATGTCTAAAATTTGACCTCTAGTAAAACAATAATAAAAATAATTCTCAATAAGTTAAGTAATAAACTTAAAAAGTTTTTGTAGATAGTGTAAAATCTATATGAATTTCAAAAAATATATCTGATTTAACATTTAAATGTTTTTCATGATTTATTAATTTTGATAATAATTCTAAATGAAAATAGTTTATAAAAATCACAATGAAATATTATGTGACAAAAGGGAGTTTTTCATGTTTCTTGACCTATTTCCAAACCCAATATCTCAACCGAAACTGTCCTTTCAACTTCAACCAACCATAATTTTTAAAATATTTTTCTTCCATCATCACTCTTTTAATCATTAAACATATTACTAATAAATAATATACTATTTATTTTAATATTTATTATTATTTTTGGTCAATTATACTTCAAGAACTTGTGTTTCTTTTTTATATAAATTAGAAATTCAACATTCATTTATATTTATGTGAAAAATTGAATTTGTTATAATACATTTTTCAAATACTTTAAATTCAATATCACAAAAAGTGGGAGACAATTGGGTAAACACAATATATTTAGTTCAATTAAAAATTTACCTTATCAATGAATTGAAATAATACTATGAAAAAATATTTTTCAACAACTATATTATTTGTATCCTTTTAATGAAATATTATTTTTGTTTTTAATTACTATATTTTCTATAGGATGTATACTTTGTGATGTGGTCATAAAAAGAAGGATATTAGTTGTATGTATTGTATCAATAATAATAAATAAACAATTTTTATTTTTATGCTAAAAATACCATTAATTGTTTTATTAACCAAATAACTTTATGAATTTTATAGAAAATTAATATTCCTAGAGACATTAATTATGGAATTATATTAAAGTCATTGATCCAAAATGATTTTTTTAATTATTATAAACATGTTTTAATGTATTCTTAAAATAATATTCATGCCCTATATTTATAATAGTAACATGATGAATCAACCCTATGTTTACAGCAATCCGTGTGGAGCTTATAATCTAATATATCATGAAGGTATTGTTAATCAATATTACATTTGAATACATCATTACATTTGAAAATATGGGGAGTATGGATAATGAACCCTACATTAGTATGGAACTATATGGTTGAGGGAACCAAAGAATCATATATCAACCATAATTATCTAATCAACTGTACATTGTCAACACTACATTTGTTATTTTTTCTATTCTTAAAGGAACCCAAATTTAGATTATTCAATGATGATGTTTGGAATCCATGATTTTATCCATGATTTATGAAACATCATTGACATTATTAATGAAATATACAAAAATATTTTATAACTGATTCAATGGATCATTATGATAATTTTAAAGGCTCTATTTATTGGAGTAAAACAATAATATTTCTAAGGGATATTTTGAATCTTATTATTAATATAAATTTGAATGATTTTGATCTGTCAGGTGACATTATTGGTTCTACTCAACCAGTATAAAGGAAATGTTTTCTATATATTTCTCTATAGTATTATCTAATTATACATAATATAAAAATTGATATTTTTAATAACATTTGAAAACAAAACTAATTAAAAGATCGAGTGACCCTATTACTAATGGAGAGGTGATGCTTTGAATATGTACATATTCAACCTCATTCTACTATGTAATTAATGTTTGTCTATTCGCTTATTTTTTATATTGAATATAATTTTCAATTAGGATCTATTAAAATCTATCCTTAATTTTTTACATTAATGTTTAATTAATAATTTTATATATTCTATCTGTTTCTTCTAATACTATGATGAAGAACCAATAAATTCAAAAAATAAGTATCTTTTTATTTATTGGATTGTTGACTAATCAAAATAATTTTATGAAGTGAATCATTTTCTCAAAAAAAAACTATGCAAAATAAATTTCCTTGTAAAAGAACTGGAATTATTTTTTTCCCTTTTTGTAATCTTGTCATCTACCTTCACTCAGTTGTTCTATAAATGTATTATTTTACGATGGCATTTCCCAGTGAAAATCACCATGCTCGCAGATAGAGGGATGGTAGAGTAGACTAGGGATTTTTTTATCCCCAAAAAACAATAAATATTTCACTTCTTCTGTACATTTTTTATCCTATACTAAAATTCCATACAGAATATAATGTTGCATATCTACATAAATTGAAACGAATATAAAAAAGAGATAACCTGGAAACATTATCGAAAAGAAAAAACCCACCCCCACTTATGCATCTTTGTATCATTACGACATAAATATTGGATGACTATATCTCAACCTTAATCGTAATATGTTCAAATTTATGACATTTTAGGGCCATGTGGATAATAATATAACAATAACAGTATTTTTTAATGAAATATCAGACCTGTTACTCTCTGGTATTTAATAAATGTAATATTTTGTGTATGGTGTTATCTAATGGTTATTTTAAACATAAATTGTATTTTCAAAATAAAAAATAACTATGTTCATTATGGTTATTTATTTTTAATTTTTAGTAAATAAATAATTACTTTAAATATTTTCAAAATGTTGACATAATAATCATTCAACTATTGGAATAATCTAATAAGTGATATTAAAAATATTAAAATAAATTTATTATGAGATAATTAACTAGATAAGCTAATTATTTAGATTCTAATGAAATATTGGGGATTTATTCAAATATTTTTTTATATTTAAGTGTTATAATATTAATTTACATTTGAGAAATTTTGAATTTGAAATTAATTTGTATTGATTTAATATTTCATGAATTTTCACGAGTGCATTTCACCTATCTTATAAAAGGGAACCTCTTTATCTCATATATTCAAATATAAAAACAATTTTAGTTCATAAAATACCAGACTAAATATCTTCTTATAATTCCTAAACACATTCTAAAGGTCAATTTTTTGAAATATTTCCAATCTTAGAGGTCTTAAGATGTCATTGAAAGGATTATTTTCAAAGAAGAGGTATTGTTTTTGTATACATATTTTTCTTCTTCTATATACCTATCATTATAATAAAAAATGATAAAATATAAACTATAGTATTTTCCATATACTAAGATGATATTATGTTATTTTCATGAACTATATGCATCTCAAATTCCATCAAATGGGAAAATATTTCTTCATTCTAATGTATGGCGGGCAACCACCTCGCTAACATGTTTAATTTATTATCTATCGACATCTCTCAATATGGATTATAATTATGGAATTGATGTTTATATATTGCATTCATGAATTATTTATTAGTATTAAAATATAATATTTTATTTACCATGACATTCTTCTATGAATGTAAAAATAAAAACATCATTCATGTGTATGTGTTGACTACCACTTATATAAAGCTATATGATTCGTTTTTCAAAACAAGATATCATTGATGATATACATATTTATATTTGTATTTTAAGAATTAATATGTTATTTATTATATTATTTCAATTTTTTAAATATAAAATAACACTTATATTTTTACATAATGGAATTTGAAAAATGGAAACATTACCCATGCGTACATATGCTCTACGGTCTCCATCATTTGAAAGTAGTTCATTTTACATAAAAATATTTAATTTATGGATTTCTAAAAATAATTGATATATAAAACCATTATTAATTTCTTTTTTAATCTTTTTAGTTGATTTAATTGTGATCTATTTTATGAATTCAAATTATAGATGTCATTTTTTGGACTTATGTGATGAAAATCATTAAATAATCCCATTTGAACTCAAATTGTAATGTAATTATATATAACATTGTAAAAAATTATTTAAAATGAATAATAATATTGCAGAGTATTATTAATAAAATATAAATTAACATAGGTTTATTATTTAGAAATATAAAAGAAATATGTGATGATTTAGACCTGATGTAAGGGGATTTATTTTAAAAATACTTTTAGAATGTTTCTCATTCAATTATTTGGTCAAAAGTCAAAAAGGATTGTTCATTTAACTTATATTGATTGATTTTATTTTCCTAAATTCATGAGTAATCATTTCCTTGAATATTCCTTTATAATCATACATGTTTATTTTCAAATAAAACATTTTCTTTTTCATGTGTGCATTTTTCTTTATTTTAAGTGATTTTTATAATAGAATGTTTGTTTTCGTTCAATATTTTATGATCTATGGTTATTTTTTGGTTCATGGGCTTTTTTTGTGATGGTTGTTAACATTATTAACCAATGAAATGTGGTTCCATGATAAACTAAGGATAGGTGGTGATATTATAATGTCTAATGCATTGGGTAATCTAGAGATGGATGTTTACAATGTTGGTTATTCCATTTGTAAAGTGATATAGAGAAGTGATTCCCAATGTTACTTACATAAATTTTCTATTCTTACTAATGTGTTTTAATTGAAATTTTCTCATTTTCAAAGTGATATTATAATATTTTGTTTTAAAAATACAATTCCATTTTGGGGGTAAAAAGGTATGTTTTATAAAATTGTTTTTCAAAGGAACTCATGTTTTTTCTGGGATAATGGTTTTATTTATTTTTATTTCACAAAATTTGATTTTTGTAGTCATATTATGTTTTAATTTGTTTTTCATAGGGTTTAAGTATGGGTAAAGGAATATAATAAGCCACATTTAATGTATTAAATATTTTACATGAATGGAAATAATTTTTTTTAGAAATTTTTCATATTTTGAAAAAATATGTATTGATTATAATTGTCTATTTTTTATATATGAGTTGATATGAAATAGTTATGACCTAATTCTATAATACTATAAAACAAAAAGATCTTTTATATTTTAAAAACTAAATTTTATTCCAAAGACAAATGAATATGTAATGCTTATGGCTGGGTCTTGGAGTTATGTTTTCTATCATCAATTAATATGAAATTGTCACCATGTATATATCCAATTATTATATTTGTGGTCCTTTTACCCTTGTAAAATTTTAATTGTGCCAAAAATGGGAGGAAAATGTTATGATCTAAAGATTTTTAATTACTATATATTTTAGATGTATTGAGATAGTTATAAAACCATTTTCGGGTTCTCTAGTCCATTCTGATCCATATTGTAATGATTTGGTTTGATCTCATAAAATCATGCATCTCAAATTATCCAGAAAAATCAACCATTAAAACATATATACATTCATTCACTAGTATAGATAAGAGAATATCAACGATATAGTGAATTAAAATGATAAAACACTCATCTATGTGAATCTTCCAATAGTATCAATGATATCAATTTCACCAAATATAATTATTTTCTACCATAAATTCCTCAAAATTTTGATACATTTTTTTCGGTGATTCCATTATCCCATAAAAACTATGTTAAAACATGCACACAAAACATTTCATTCCATTATAATCAAATCTAATTAGTAATTTCCTAATGGTTTCCTCTAAAAAATGTCCATGAAGGTATATAATGTTTACACATGACTACTAAAAAAGAATTCCTCTGAGAGAATCTGAGATGGGAAACATTTGAATACATGAATGTTTACAAACAAGAGATTTGTTTTCTAAAAATTATACTTCTATTTGTTTAAAACATTTAATTATAAGAATATAATTTAAATATTTCGTAACATACTATTTATCCGTTATCTAGTAGATCAACATATCCATTAGGTCTCATTTACTTAGTGTTAATTCCTATAGCTCCCATGATCAATTAATGTGTAATGAATTCATCACATTATACATTTCCAAATACCACTATTAAACAGAATTGATACATTAAGCCTCCTGATCTGTTCTTAGTTCTCCTTAATTTATAGGAATAATATATTTACTAATAAAATAAAACATTTTAATTGGTCACATAATCCTAATGAATCATCATAATGAAAGAGTTCTCATTCCTTCCAAACCTTGTATTTTTAAAACATGGCCACAATATTCAACAATCCTAGAGAATTTTCTGGCATATGGACTTGGAAAATCTGGAACCCTAGTACCATATTCTATTAATAAGTAATTACGTGCATTCTAGAATTTTATACACCATTTCAATATAGAACATCTGGAATTCTCTTTAGATCAACTTCAACTTATGTCAGTTCTCTTCTCCTGACTTCGTCATCCTATGGGTCCTGATTTTTATATTGAAATTACAATTTAAAGAATACATTTCAAATTTTGATGATTTTTAACTTTTAACTTTACTAGATCCTAAATTAAAATTCATCATCACCCTACCCAACCAAGAATTTTTTTTGGGACATAGCTCATAGATTCCGAAAAGGTGAAATGAATTTATCTTTCACTTTACTTCTAACTACCACTATTCTAATTTACCAAGGAAATTTTCTTACACTAAGATATTGGGTTCTCTACTCTTTATAAGAATAATTTATTTATTTATATAACCAAATGATTGTACTGTTCATATAACCATTGAATATCACATTAATTCATGAATTTTCATTCCATCCAAACCCCATATTTTCAAAACATCTCTATTGGATTCCACAATACTAGTACATTTTTTACAATAGGCCATGATACTTCTATAATATAATCAATGTCTTACATTCATGGAACATAAATGCACCTTATAAATTTTTGTGCTTCATTAAAAATCATTAATAAGTTGATCTCTATTTAGATAAATCTTAGATGAATTATTTATTTTATGAAAACTATATCTTCATCCAGGCTCTGATTATTTCAATGTATATGCACATTGATATGGGAATTAAATATTCTAATAACATTCATCTAATTTAAATACTAGGGATAAAATTTCTTGGTTTCATTACAATACCTAATTTGTAACATGTATGAGCAATAAATTCTAATTTGTCCCTTTCTTTTCCATCGACATGGGAATACATAATAATTTTTAAATTTTTTATATTAAATACTTCAAACGGTCATCATGTATAGAGTTCATCTTGAAGAGATTGGCACATTTCTATGAAAGGAATCTGATTCCAAATTTATTCCACATAGTTCATGACACCAATATAAAATTACTTTTAATAACAAGACATTAAGCTTATGCTTTCGTATCTCTCATTGGAATTTAGATCCATCCACTCTACTACACCATTTTACACTAGTGTTCTCATAATAATATTCTATATTTTAATTATTTTCCTCAAACTAAATATCATGAAATCATTGAAGATATATTAACCACTATTTTGAAACTCTATGAACATGATCCTTACATCATATTCCATTTCATCCATTAATCACCGCATGATAAAAATTTAAAAACCTAAAACATATTTTAAATGAATAGAAACTACACCATTATTATAATGTCTTCAATGAAGGTGACATAGTGTGAAACTCTCCATACATTTTTATAAACTAACCCTAGCATCTAGTTCCTTAGTTCCGTGTCTAATGATGTAAATTCCTTCTAACACTACTTTCATAGGATAAATTCTTATCATGTTTTGAATTCTATACTTTAAAATTTTAGAATACAATTTATCGTAAAGACCCTAAATCCATTATCACCAATTTTTTCTACATGGTCATTCAAAAACATTAATATTTTGGGATATTATCATTATAAAATAAGTTATTCGTTCAAAATTCACATCTGGATATGATTTTTTATATTGGACACCCAATTCACTACCATTGAATCTTGTTTGATTTTTCAAACACTATCCAAATTTTACATATTAGACTCTACGTGATCTAGATAAACTACTAATATTAGATTCTTCTATAAAATGTTTATGTAATTAAGGCCATAAAGATTTACAGGAATATGTTGTTCATACAAACATTAAAATCATCCTTTGTAAAGCATTATGTTCTCTCCCTCAATAATATTAATATTTACAATAATTATTAACACAATTCTCCCCGTGTATTATATTTTGGAGGTAATGTGAATCAACAGTCTGTTGTCTAGAAACCATCATTATAAGAACCTTATAATAATTAACAATAGTGATTCGTATTCCCCATCCATGGTTTTTAAGGAAGAATTGGTAATAATGATTCAAAAGTGTACCTTTTATCCACTATAATAATTTTGGGTGTAATATCCATCCATAATAAAGAAAATATTGAATCAATAGGTCCTACCATTTTCTTATAGATGAATTCTATATTGATTTCTTTCTTTTTCAAAAAATTATACTTACTGGAGAATACCCTTAATTCCACACTAATTATCATATAGTGATAACCATGAATATTCCCTCAACATATCTCACCATTTTGAATCAAATCCTAGTACCCTTTAAATTATAAGTCACCATTTGAATGGTAAATTCTCACAACAATAACCATTTCATACCATGATTCTAGAATCAATGATTAAAGTATCAATACACATATGCCTCAAAAAAACATTACCTTAACAAACTATAACTAACATAATACCATATTAAATTCATTCAGATGACCAACCATCAAGCTTCTTTCATTTATATTATTTGTATAAATTCACTACACTATAAACACATTGTTCATTATAGATTTATTTTCATTGAAATGCTCAATTGTTCAAATTAATATTTAATTCCTACTCTCATCATAAATATTGAATTTGGTGTTTTGTATAGAATTATCTAGATTACTTTTATATACTTATAGTCAAGTATTTCCCATTTCACATTTACCAATGCTTATAGCATGACACATCATAATTGAACATCCTTCTCTTTATAGAATTGTTATCGCAATACTTGTATCCTACATAATCTCAAAACCAAACCCTATAAAATTTTATATCCATATATTTTATTCTTATAAATAAATTATTATGAATCGTATACCCATCTAGATTATAAAAAATGATTTTTCATGACCCAAATTTTTAATGTTACCTTCTGATCATTGACATTCTAAAAAATAATTTATAACACCATTTTTGTCATAAATACATATAATCTGAAACTAAACATCCAAAATCTCACCACAATAAGAATTTCATAGATGTTCCACATTAAAAAAAGTGTTGAATAGTGTATCCTTCCTATGAACCTTCACGCCCTGACTATGAAACAAAACTAACCATTAAAATCTACCAAATATGAAAAACAAAATAAATATACAAAAAAACTTACACACATACAAAAAATGAAAAATTATAGATTTACGTAGCTAGGACATAGTTTTATGACACTATAAATAGTACTACATTGTTTTGAATAAGATAATAAGAGAATGTATCTTTGGGTTATAAGTTTCCACAATATTTGAACAACACATAGCATAATTAGAATTTCTGTAGTAAAATTTTGGTATATTATACAATTGACCACATTCATCTACTTATAATTATTTTATACAATATATTGGTGTTAATTTTGGTTCCACCACCATTTGATCTATATAGGTAATTAGTACTTGATCAAGGCCATAATTTTCCTCTCTCTAAATGCACTAACCCAACCATTCCTTTTTTTAGAATAGTTATTTTTAAGAACTCATCCATCTTGTTCAACTTTTTGAATTTTTTGATTAAGTACCAGAATGTATATGTTTCAATTCATTACATCAGGATTTTTATATGAAACCCTAAAAGCACTAATTTTGGATATCCAAAATTAGAAACCATGAATTTTTTCTTATAGTAGCCCAACATTAAATAATTTTTCTCCAATTTTTTACCAATTCAATGTTGTGGTGTTATTTTATATTGATTGATCAATGAAAATGTACCACAAAATACCACCTTATACATCTTTATACTCCTAAATGACTACCTATAAGACATGATCTCATATATTTCATTTTGAATAAATAATTATTTATAAGAAATCTTCCATATCATCTCAAATCATGAAAAATAATATCCCATACATTATCAATTCCATAAATGATCTAGTAAACCCAATTTTCTATAAACCCAAAACCCCAACAATTTTTAGGGTTTTAAATCCAATGGTTATATGATTCTAAAATTATTTTCTCAACCACCATTATCAAAAACCCTTGGTTATAAAATTATCTAGTTTTTTGGATTGGAAATACTGGGAATATTTAGTTTTTTTTGTCTTATATAATTTAGTAAATAAAAAAATAAATATTATTACCATTTTTACTCTATGTATACATGAGTATTTATAGAATTATAAAAAGATATAATGAAATAAGAACTCTATTCCATGAATACTAGTTCACCCCATATATAATAACCACATGATAAAAAATCCAGATAATTATATAAAATTCCTCTTGTCAATATATACAATGAAATTTATTTCCCTCATAAATCATATCACCCATTTTTATTTCCTAAAAATGAATCCTCTGATTGGGGACACTTTTACTGTCACCAAATTTTCCCTGAACCAAATTTAATTGATCTGTAAATTTATTTTTCATATATAATAAACTCAAATTAAATATCCTTCAAAAAAAGTGCATATAAATTAAACATTAAATGAATATAGGGATATGGGATCTATCAGACCCCCTTAAGATAAGGGAGGCCGTTGTAAATTTAGGTTTATCTTATTATTCTCAAATATAAATGTGGTATATATATTTGTATATATTTAAAATGTAAATAACATAGTAATTTTTTCAAAAAAAATTCATCTTGATCAAACCATTATCTTACTTTTTTTAATGAAATGTAACTACATCAAGATATGTTCCATGTGTAAATACTATATAGAAGTTTTCATAAATTCAATTTATCACTTTTTATCATAATAACGCCCTGTAATCTTGTCTTTATTTTTAACTAGATGCTATAACTACTAGTTTATCCATAATAGTTGGGTTCTATATGTTTAGGCTATAAAATATGTCAATATATGCTCTAGATTCTTTATTATCTATCCAAAAATAATTTTTCCAAATAAATAATAATATACTCATGGATTTTCAATCCACAACATCTCTATATAAATCTATATCCAAATATGATTAGAAAAATTGACCTAAAGTTATACAATAAACCATACCGTAATTGTCAATTCCCTAAATAGACCTCGTTATTCCTTTCTTAATAATGAGTTGTTCTTATTTAAAAATAATATAAAATATATCTTACAATAATATGACATAATGGATGAATAAATATTCTTCTAGTGATTAAAACAATAATTAAATAATGTTCTAATATATTTCATTTTTAAAAGTGCACCACACTTCATAATTACTATATTGGGTTACAACTAAGAATATTATTTAATCAAATTGTCATTATTGTATCAATAAATATAAAATATATCCCTATAATATTTATCTTATTAAACACTTTCACATCCTACCATTTCCTAACAAAATTTATAATTTCTTTATAAATGAACTTTTAAGTGGTTTTTTGGGATTATACATAAAACAAGGACCCATAAATAATTTAATAAAACAATTCTTATCACCCATAATTCAATTTTTTTGAGAAATAATGAAAATGATATTTATAAGCTTTATAAGGGGACTAGTAACCTGGAGCCATCAAATTATCTCGCACGTGTGTATAGACTTACCCATAATAATTATATATTGTATTGAATTTTAACTAGAATTTATATTATTATAATCCCAAGGATATTTTTAGTTTATTTTTTTAGAAAATTAGGTCACAACCTATATATAGTGACTCTTATATTACAAAGTATAATACTCTACTAAATATCCCTTATTTCATTATATGAAACATTTAAAAAATTATTTCTTCTAATTAAAATTCAATTCAAATTTTATCTTCACATCATATTTTCATCACTCATCACTAAATCACCATGAAAAATATTTTAAAATGTGGTTGATCACATAAAGCTTAATAAGGAACAGAAAATAAAAAAGACCATTAGTCCAGTGAAAAAATGAAAACCCATGTATTATTTTCCTTAATTTTAAATGGTTATTATGTGTATGAAATAAAACATTTCCACATGAAAAAAACTCTTTTTTCAAATAATACCATTAAACCCCATATAAATCAAATAAAAACATCTTTTGAAAGTTTAATACACCTCATTCATAAATCCCTCTCAAAAAACCATGAAATTTGAAAACCATATGGATGACTTAAAATATATTTATTCAGAGAAAATAATCACTTTTAATTGAATTGAAGAGATATAACGGGGGTCAAGAATCAGATAAGATATATTATGATCAACTATATTTCATGTGCTATAATGGGGTTTAACCCTTCATATAAACTATATATGGATCACCCATGATCTATAATGGGGCTCAACCAATCTTATAAGCTATATTATGCTAAAAAAATTTCTTATAATTCCAAAGTATCGTATTATGAATAAAAAATTTATTCCTGCACCTTTTCATTAAAAAACCCCTCTAAAAACTATTTTAAATAAAAAAATATTTCAATATCAAAATTCGATTTTTTTCAGAATTGCGATTAAAATTTAAATACCAAGAACATAATAAAGAAATTACTTTTTACTAAAATGTCTATTTAAACAAAAAAATAATCATTAAATAGTTAATGTTTGTTGATGGCAGGAATGTATTCACATTCTATATAAGTTAATCAAAACCCTTCTTCCATATTTTTGTCTAAAAAGGAACAATGTATGTCGTTTGGAAAATGACATAATGATTTATTTCAAACAATTTTTTAAAAAATAAAACATTTGTAAAAATTAATTTAAATAATCATAGGATTGTATTAAAAACATTTTAAATATCATTTTTGGATAATATGAAAGGAAAATTGAGTTTTAAGAGAAACGTTATAAATATATTTATAAAAAGAAACCACCTTACCTTGAGCATAAATCACCACGTACATTATTTATCTCCACATATAATATAATTATAATAATGTTAGACTTTTTCATTAAATTCTATCATTTAAACTACTCCTTTAATTTATTTAATTCCACGTAATATACAATTTCTTAACTATTTAATCTTTCAACAAACGTTTTGACGATATTCATTATAGAAATCCAAAATGACATCAGTAATTTTACTATGGTAAAAAGGTTATAATTACATAATCTAAAGAAAAATGATTAGAAATTATTATTATTATTATACATATATTATTATTTGAAATCTAACTACAAAATATGGTTATGAAAAATAAACTACATTTAAATCCGAGAGACAATAGGTCGTACGTACGCATGAGTAACATTTTTTTTCAATGATCACTATAGAATGAAAGACTGTGATAGTTTATATTTATTTAATGATAATAATATCATATATCTTACATATAATCTTAAAATACACTTATATATTTCATCCATGTGGTTTGGTTGTAAAAAATGAATCACATCAATTTGTGGATGTGGTTGTCCACATGTCTATATGAACGAAGTTATCACTTTTATATGCGTATAAAAGTATGAAATTAAATGATATATTATGTTTTCTGAATGATAAATATAAAATTAATATCCTATATTAGAATCAATTTCATCATTGAAACTACTATTTAGAAACAGTTTTAGAAAACAAATAACACTAGTTCACAAGGTGTTAGTCCTCCATAGATACAAACGAAGAATTCAACTCACATTTTTTAAAATAGTAGATTAATATAGGTCATTACACTAAACTAAAAATATATTAGTATATGTATGATACTGGAGTTATTATTTTATCATGGTTAGAAAATGTTTTCTGGATGTGGAAGATGAAGGAAAAATAAAACATGAAGATAAGAAAATAACACTTCATTGAAAAGATACATTTATTAAATCCTTGATTCCAATTAGATTGGTATTATTCCTGAAAAATACCTCTAGAGCCATTGGATGGATTATAGGAAATAATTCTGGTTGGTATCTACTTAACAAAAAGGTGTTTTAAGTGGGACAAAATGAGAAGGTTTCATTTTATAAGAGTGGGGTCACTCTTAGAATATCTCAATATAATGAATGAATGTTAAATAATATTTCATAAAAAATGTATTAAAACAATGTAATTTGTAAAATAATAATATTATTTTTCAAAATCAACACATAAAATAAATATTTAAATTTGTTGAAAGTATTTTTACCCTTTTCTTTTATTTTTAACACATTTTAACCCATTTAACTCTTACCATTACAACATGTATTTTTAAACTATGAGGATCAATATAGCTATAGAAAAATAAAAGACCAAAAAATGGATAATTATTGAAATATTAAATCTTATACTAATCATTTTAATTAATTTAATATTTTTTATGAATTTTATATCATTTAATTAAATGTTATTTACTATAACATATTGATAATGTAAATTTTTAGAACTATTAAAAAATATTTATTTAGTAATCTCATGATAACACATATATTTATAAAACAATATTTTCATAAATTCATTAAATTTAAAGGAAATATGTGAAATTATTTTATTACACCAATTATCTCAGCGTATGTTACTTTTAATATTTTTAGTATAACGTATTTTATATTTAAATTAATTGAATAATTACTACATCGATATTGAGTATGCATTTATGGATGTAATTTAATTAAAATGAATTAAAAATAAAAAACCATTATGAATATAAATCATTTATATTTTAAAATACTATTTATTGTTGAAAATATCATATACATAACACCACAATTAAAATATTACACTTATTGGAAACAAGACTGGTACATTTTTGAATATTCATTAAATAAAATAATATAAAGGTCATAATCTCATCCACGTGTTCAAAAAATGTCATATATTTAACCATTTTTTGGTTATTGTTGAGATGTACTCATAAAATAATATTTGGGTTAGTTTTTGGTTTATTTTTTGTTCTTATCATTTATTTGTTACTTAAATTAAAAAATTTACCCTTTAGCGTGGTCACCAAAATTTCTAATTTAGTATTCCTTTTGAAAAAAATTAAAAGGGAAGTATTTACCAAATTTTTAACTCCTAATTATGAATATTTAATCCATTTTTTAAAAATACAAACAGATAATTAGAATAATTTAATTTTAAATTAAACTGAAAAATTCCACAAACAAAATGATTACCCAAAAAATGACCTTTTTACTATTAAATTTTTATTCCAAAATAAATTATAAAATACATGTAACCAACCATTTTGGATTTCTTCTAAAATAATAAGAATCTTATTAAATTTTTAATTTAATAATAACATAACATGAATTTGAAAATAAATTAAAATAAACTACATTATTCAATGAAATTCGGTATTTTTCACTCTATTAAAATCATTATTTTTAGAAAATTCTCATAATTTATCTCATGATATTATCCAAAATATTTAATTTTTAAATGAAATTTATTTTAAAAAATTAAATTTATATAATCTATTAGTTATGGTTTTATATGAACTTTTATTAGAAATGAGTTTAATAAACCAATTTTCTTTTTGATCTTGAGAATTAACTAAAATATTTATAATGAGTATTACATCACAATTTAAAAATACTAATAAATATTAAAATGATTTATTAAATAACTTCCTGAGCTTTTATAATTTGGGTCAAAAATACCTTCCGTAATCTACCATCAAAAACCATGATCCCCACAGTGATGTATAATAATTGGTTAAGGTATGCAATTAAAGTGCCCTCTACATTAGATGAACTTACACTTTTATCCCTTAATGCTAGTTAATAAATATATCAAGATCAAAATCTACTCACAAACAAAAAATATAATAGTCCATCATTAGAAAATAAAAATGGCCCTCTTGGGTAGTGATTAAGAACATAAATGAAAAAAGAGAAACATCACTAAGATAAAAAATTTCAGAACATCCATCACCACCAAATGGGAAGTATAACAAAAGAATGATTTTGAAAAAATTATAATTCATATGAATCATTAAAAAAATTACCATCAACCGCTAAATTCACCCTTTATAAGTCTTATACAATAATTCACACCACCTTCTCCAAATAAAACAATATGAGATAAACATTTCCTGATAATATCATAAAGATAGTTCAAAATGACTAAATAAAATCACAACATAATGAACACTAAATAACCAACATCAAATATGACCAACATCCTCCAAATCATGAATTTATTAAGAAACAAGGGATGAAAAGATTATTAAATTTTCCATGAAGGGACCACTGATTCCAAAGAAGGATGAAATCATTTTAAACCAAAATAATAACCATTAATGAAACCACAAAACCAACAAAAAAACATTTTAAATGAGAATCACACCCCCATTTCAATCTCACAAAAACTTCACTACTAGAGAAAAAAATCTTGATTAAATTTTAGAATCCCAAATAATCATGTTGGATACCCGATCACTAATTTTTTATGAAATGAATGCCACAAATACATGTTGGGACCACCTTCATTAAAAACTAAAACCAACCATTAATACATATACCATTTAGTTATTTATATTGAATTATACTTTTAAATCTATAGATATAAAATAGTTTATTTTTAATCAATGTAAACTAACATAAAATAAAGATAATAGTGAGTGTGTCAATCTATAGGGTAATACAAAATTATAAGGTGGAATAAGATATGGGATAACACTAATGATAACAAATCATAAGGAACAAAAATAATGAAATACTAAATCAAGAGCCTCCTTAAAAATTAATATCAATAAGAGGATGGAATTTTCAAGGATCATTAATCTAGAAAAAATCCTAGAAATAGATAACAGAAGAAAAAATAGAGTTTCATTCCTTCCATAGGGTAGAATGAAATCATCGTTTATTCTTGTATTTATTACTTTGATTCAATTATAGTTAAAAAATTTAAATACCTTTATTGAACAACATCTAAAACTCATAGGTTATAATTATTTATGACTTTTATTTTGAATTTAGATTAATTTCACCATGTATAATATCCTAGAAATAAAATCATACCATTAATTACACCTCATTGGATGGCTTCAGATAAGGTTTGTGATTTTAACTACCTATATTGAATTATGGTTTCTTTAGGTATGTGTTCAATCAATCATACCAAACATAATTTTTTATTTCATTCATTATAATTCCTTATTTTAGAATCACACCTCCTCAATATCCATAATTTTGAATCAACCAGTTGTTTATTATAAATGTCTACTTTGAGAAATCCATTGCAAAAAAATTTCATTACAATCATTTTATATAATTTTTAGCCTTTTTTATTTCTTATAGCTTATAAAATTCTTATTGATTCCAATATATCCACTGGTGTAATGGTCTAGTAAAAAATTATTCTTTTAACATATTCATATCATGAGTGCACGAAATATTACATATTTTAGATTGATTATCCTTGTGCATTATATTATTTCGGAACCCATTTGGTTTTTATTAAGTTATTATCCTCTGGGATCATTATTATATCCCATGTTTTGATTTGTCTTTTTTGGTTAGACTCCTCATTAAGAGACATGAACAGTGATTCTTTCTTTCTTATTCGATCAATTAATATTGTGTTTATTGAAGATAATGAAATTGTTTTCTATTTATTTATTATCGTCTATGTAAATTTGGTATAATATTTATCACTTATTATGTGTGATTCATTTATCTAAAACCATATATTTAATCTTTTAGTCAATGTGTTACTCTCTTTAGTATGTTCTTCATCATATGACTCATCCTATTAATTTTACTATTATATTGGACCATAATAATCATTAGGATGATAGTGATAATCTTACTATTCTTCTTCTTTACAAATAATAACTGAATCAATTTTACTCCAGTTGTTTCTAGACTTCTCGATGACAAACCTAACCATTGGGAATTTGAATTATTGTACTATCATAGGAAATTATCCTTATAACCATTATATGGAACACACAAAAATATAAATAGTTTGGAAGATAGACTTGGAACCTCTTATGATTTGTTGACACCCCTATAACCTTTGTGTCTATAACTGGGAATACTAATCATCCCAACCACCACAGTAATTCACCCTCATCTAATTATGGATCCCCCACCTATTACACACCAAGATGTTCCTTTTAGAAAATGAACAGAATGAAAATGAATGTGCCAATGATTTGGGAACATGAAATAATTACATAGAATGGATAAAATTGTTTGGACAATATCCTCTACATTCATAGTAATATATTTACAACATTTATTTCATATAAAAACATTCATTTTATTTACTAGGAAAAATCCACGCACTACCTGGATTCAAGGAAATTGGACTATTAACTCCATATCCCAACAAGATATCATTACTAGAGATACCATTGCAACATCCATGATTAATAGGATTTATTCCCAATGGTAACATATCCTTCTTCTTTTGGTCCTTTTTTCCATCCTCTATCCCTATTTTACAACCATTCGACTTCAGTGGTAAGTCCCTTAGTAATTAAATTTTGATTCCTTAAATCCTATGATATTTTCTGACAACATCAAATACATAGAAATAGTGCTCCAACCTCTTCATATATTGGTATTTTCTTCTATTCATCTAGTCACTACACACCAAAAAATATTTTTGGAGAGAGTGCCAACTCACTCGGATCATCACAACCAACCTCTATTAAAGTCGTAGGGAAACACTACCTCAACTGGAAAAGATGATGAATAGTGTATGTTCTTACACTTCCTTTATTTCCTTTATATATATATATATATATATATATTATACTTATAAGATTTTCTGCTGCAATTCAGGTGACTTATTTTTTCCAGAATATCACATAGTCCTATAAATGCATATGTATTAGGTTACATATTCACACTAAAGAAAAGTAATGCCAATATTAAACTTCATCTATTCTGTATCCTTCTAGAATCATTCACTGAAACTACACAACTGCTTCTATTATGTTGACATTTTTTGTATCATATAATCAGTTCATTCAACTATTTCCATTGATTTTTTTGGTAAAATTTTTCTTTGGATCTAAACCCATACTCCATGGTGAATGTGAACTATATCTATTTGGAATTACCAAATTTCACTTCCAAATAATAAACTTTTTTTCCAACATAACAAAAAAAATGATCTCACACAAAAACCTAACAATATCTCAATTACGGATTTTTTACATTAATCCATAAAATATCCCACTCAAATACTATCATCTTATTCTCACAATATCCCACTAATCATCATTTATCCCAACTACCCAAAAACTACATGGCTCTTTAACATGAAATTTTTGTTCCTTTAGGATTCTATTGAAAATTATCTCCTTAGATCTCTAAAATCACTATCTAATTTCAATTCCTCTAAGAGAGTTACTAACTAAAGAAAATTAGAAAGGTTAGTCATCGTATGAATTTTTTGAAGTCTAATAAATATGAAGAATCATGAATTATGTCCATGTTACTACTCTGTCTGATCAGATGTTTCTCCAAATACCCTCATCGATCTACCATAGACACCATGATATGTTTAGCATAACGAGCTCTTCTGAAAATCAGAATATCCCCTTATCATGAATTTTTAGAATTTTTTATTTTCTTGAATTGAAAAACATCCCTAAACCTTAACATAGAAAAACTAAGAAAAATTAGGACCTTTTCACCCACTATATTCTATTTTGGTAAAAACTCATTAATATCCTACCTCCCATGTAGCATCCCTTCCGTTACTCCATTAATATTATAATAATAATTCTAATAATTTTAAAAAAAATTAAAGGTCTTCATTTACACCCTTTACAAAAAAGCTCAACTAGATATAGGGAAATCCACTAATTCCATGAACATGGTCATAGTTTATTTACCAATTATTTTTTGAATGAGAGAGTAATTTTTCCACTAACTTTTATCCTTAACATACATATAGATGGCCCTACCTTAAATAAAAACTATTTCTACTCTCTGATAAAATATAATTTCCCTAAATTATATGCAATCAATGCTTACATTCCTCCTAGAAGTCTATATTATTAAACCTTCTCATCTAGAAACATTCCTCAAAAATATATAATACACCATGGTTCAACCTGATGAAGGATCCAATTTTTTCGAGGATGGATGATTCTGAGGACCAACACTGATATTTTATTACTTACACATTAAACAAAGTATTTTTAAGTAATAATAGTACTAGTCAAATCTAATAAAATCTATAAAAATTCCCAATTAATATTCTTCCTCCTTTTAAAATAATAATACACATATATTCTCTCAAGTGTTATACTCCATGGATGTTATGTAATCCATAAAATCAAATTATATAAATCCTCTAATATACCTATGGTTTTCACTATATTCCCACTCAAATTATCAAGTCACTATGCCAAAGGAATCACTCAGTGATTCATAAAATCATTCCCAAAATAGTACCATTGAGAACAAACTCTCAACCATTACATCAACCATGATCACCAGGAATAAATCTCATTCCTTACAAAAAATTCCATATAGAAATCATCTTATTCTTCTAAAAAACTAAAATAGATTCATGTAACCTAGGTATATATCGTACATAATCTTTTAATTCATTGGTAGGACGAAACCACCACATTGTTGAATTCTACAAAACATGTTACTTTTTCCCTCTTCGGTTTGATCGATGAACCTTAGATTCACATATCCTAACTTCAACATAGTATGGATAACACATAGTATCATTGATAAAAAAACCCCTATAAATACGGGATCCTTGTATCATCTAAAAGGTAACTTTTACTCTTGTCCTTATGATCCCATTAATCCCAATGAAATATCCATTTCATCCTTATGAAATTCCATTCATGGAAATGGGGAACATTAATCATTACATCAACTCATTACATGAGTGACTTAAGTTATCCTTTTAACAATACAAATGAATAAACAATCTTGGAACATGCATCATCATTGATTAAAAGTTTCATAATATAACTTTACTTGAAATCAAAACTGTTAATTATACTATAAACACCCCGCTATGGTTGAATAACTATAAAAAATATCATCGAAAATAAATATTGGTAGAAAAATAAATATCCTCCAATCTTTATAGCTTCCACTATTAAAATATCAATCGTACCATACCATGTGCATATTATATCATCTATATAAAATACCCACTAAATATTTATAACCTAGGGATAAAAACCATTCATTTATTTTTTTTATTAATCATTTAACTAAGGTATTTTAATAAACCTAAATGAATAGAACATATCACCAAACATGAAATGGTACTGAATATTTTTTATTTCAAACCAAACTCCATAAAACCACATCCTTTTACATTGGTAAACATATTTCTAATGAATTATAAATCACTACAACAAGGTGAACCAAATAACCATCTATCCAAGCATGAACTCTAACTTAATGATATGAAACACTCCCATACTAAAATTCCATGAGAGAATTTCAATATCCCAAATACTCTAATAATTACACGTATAAATTATATGTGACAACTTTTGATTCATTGATAATGTAATAACTAGGCATACTTATAAAATCAATGATATCACTTTTTGGAAATTTAACTCAATGCTTGATCGTTAAACCTAATCCCTTATGACATTGGATGATACCCATTGTTTGTTACATCTTAAGAAACATAGATTCATATGCTTCTTCAGTTGGATGACCCCTCCCCCCATATGGACTCAATATCTAGATCATGGAAGACCAAGTACCACAATATCTACAATATGTGATCCTCCTCTTATTCGCACCACCTGGTTCACACCAAGACATTACTTTTAGGAAACAAACAAGAAAAAAAAGAATGTGATAAAATAAAAAAATATATGAAATCATGACATATAAAAAATAGTATGATTAAGATAATGAGTCATGTATCGTTTTTATAAAAGGTATCAAAATTAATTTAACAAAACAAATCATCCAGGTTATAAGGGAAAACCCATTCCCAGTCTATATTCATGTAAATTTGTATATCAATTCATTCTATTGAAAATCTTATGATATCAATTCTCCCACCATAAAACCAATGACCGAAGGGATGAAATCCCACTAGTAACACCTAAATCCACTAATACTCTTTTCCTTCATCTACCCTTACCCATTCAAGGACTATTCACCTTCCACATTAAGGACTGTGACCTTCAACCTTTGATTCCTTGATGAGTATGATAATTTGTAACAAATTCACATACCAAAATATAATGTTCAAACATCTCTATATGTAGGGAATCATTGTATTTCAAGCTAGTAATTCCCATCTATAGATGATTCTAGAGAATTTTCTTACTCACTTCAGTCTTCATGAGTTCCGTTATACAAAACCAAAGGAATTCACAACCTCAACTGGTAGAACCAATGAACAGTGAACATAAATGTGAACTAAATACAACAAATTTAAATCCCATTTTTTCGTTATTTAGTAATGGATTCTCACCGTCTTTCATCTCATGAATGAATCACTAATTTTATTTTTACCATAATTAATGAGTATATAACCTTGACCATGTAGTAAATATCTTTCATTTCTTGATTTATGTGACGAGGAAATTATTTTTCACTATAATAAAATTGAGATATAACCATGGGAAAATATCTATAGGTGGTATTCCTATGAATAAATCCAGACTATAACCACTTTAATAAAATACCATTTGGTTTATTTCACCAATATCAATGGGTAACTATGAGCATGAATATAGATTTACATACCACAATACGAGAAGGAATGATTCCCATGGAAAGGTTATGTGAAGACCCACTATCAACATGAATAGTTGTTCATGGATATATATACCCAACCATAGGAACCTTATAAAAATTGGTGGATATGTATATTGATATAAAAAAAATATCCATGGACATAAATTCTCATGGATATGATGTTCACGTGGTGGGGACCTATATCCATTGGCAAAACTATCCATGGTTATAATTATGGGCACTAGAATATCCTTATAATAAATTTAATAATAAAAATAAAATATGTATCCATATAATCACACATACATATACCTATGTTTTTGTGTGTTTAAATAGTTTCCTTTTAATGTGGTATAGAATGTTCAGTTATAGTCATGATGTGTGGGACCAAAACAAATCTAATGAAAAAAATCATTGAAATTGTGGTCCTCGAAAAAGTTCCCTTATATTTATCATCTATAAAGACTATGTTCTATTTCTTTCCAGCTGTATCCATAGGACTCACCATGTGTACTATGATTTTTTCATGTTTTTTTTATAAAATTATTCCTTTTAACAACAACAAAAATACATTTATTTTACTTAATTATTCCGGATGTAAATTCATATTTTTTTCTCTAACCCTTTATTTGAAAATTTATAAAATTTACTTAAAATAAGATTACCTAATAGATTAATGTTACGTATTCCCTTATCAATGCAGTTTTCTCACAAACTATAGGTTTTTTAATTCTATTTATATAGAGCACCTATATATTCTCAAATCGTCTTAAATCCCATTATTAATCTACTTTCTTTGTTATCCAAATCACCATAATTTTAAAACCATACCCTAAAATCAATATATAACATTACATTCTATAAAAATTTCATATTTATATTCAATTGGGTCAAACAAGCATGTTATACTATTTTTCATTTCCATAAAAAAATATCATCAAAATAGACTTCTCATTCTCATTCAATCCCTTCCATGAAATACATATTGTGTTGAGACATATAAAAGAATCTCCCCATTCTATTTATCAAAAGAGACAAAGTCATATGATTTTTCATCTAGTGTAAATAATAAATTTAACAATAAAATAAAATTTTATCATCTTGTATCCATCCTTAATTAACATCCCAATATGTTTTTTGTACCTTTTCCTTTTCAGTAGTTGATAGATTGATGAATTAATGTCAAAAAATAAGTAAAATGATAATAAAATTATTTTTTATTTGAAATGTTTAATATCCCCTCATCCTAATTTGTTTAATAATAGTTTTATATTAATTTAATTAGCTTAATTAATAATAATAATATTTAATTATCTGGCCAACGTAGCCATACTATTGAAATTTTATCAAGGGAAATATTTTTTAACAACAATATATCCACATTTTTTGAGTCATTTTCCAAAAATAACTGCTTGATGGTGAATAAAAACATACAAAATATATAGCTTATAACAATTTGAACTTTTGTTAGCATTCTTTCAGTAAGAGTTTATCATTGGAATCACATGTTTTGGATAATATAATTCTGAACCAAGAACTTCTAGAACATCATGGGGTCGCTTAAAAGCTAGATAGTAATGATGTGATAGTTCCAGAGTTTGATAGAGGTAAAAATATATTTTCAAATATCTATAATTTTACCATTTCATGTTTGTTACACTCAATACCTATGAATATAAAATTTAGTATTCAAAGAAAAAATGTTGGATCATGATGAATTGTTTCCTTTTAATAGTTATTCATCACTTCAATGACTTGAGATATTTAAATTGTTCCAGTTTTTAGTGTGATTTTCAATTTTTGTGTGGCTTCATATAAAATTTATATATTTCCAATTTAAACATTTTACATCAAACCATTTTGTGATCAAAGAGTTCTAAGGGTAGGAATTGCTGCTTGTATACAATTCATTTTCTGATTTCCTCAGGGTACTATTTTTTGTTGATTTTGATTGTATGATTTGAAATTATATTTGGATAGGTTCTTGATACTACATACATCTATCTAATTTGTCTGTGTATAATAATTTCTCTTTTAATCTATTAGATCAATGAAATTATTATTTTTAGGTAGACATATCCTTTAGATCTATGTATTGATCCTCATACGGATTTGGATTAAGTTATAACGGTTTTGTGTTAAGGAAATATGATACCATTTAGAATAATAATTTATAGGTATACATCTTGTTATGAGGAAATTTGTTTCATCATTAATCATTTTTGTGTTAATTTTTATATTTAATTTAAAATATTTTTTTGGTCTCATTTTATGAATAGTTTATTTCTTATTAATTTTTATAATATATTAGTGATATAATAATTGTGAAAATATGAATTCCAAACATCACATTTTATAGTTTGTGATATATTTTGAAACATTTTTAATCATTAATTCACAACCTCTTGATGTTTCCTTTTGGGTAAAACATTTTGTACATGCGATGGTATTTATTTCTAAACAATAAAGTGTAAATGAAAATATATTATTTTTCTATGGTATCTAGTGTTACACCCTAAGAATTTATAATAAGAAAGCTATATTAAATAGCATACACAACAAATAACATCGTTTCTAAACTACCCGAATATAATATTTATAAATTATTATTTTATGAAATAATTATCACATATCTGTTGAATTGGAGTGTATGAATAATATAAACCAAATTGAAAAATATTTATATTAAGTACCTACTCAGTAAAAATTTATTTATTAATTATTATGAAAAAGATACTCAATTTTCAATAATATTATTTTATGTTTTAATAATAAATTGTCTGACAAAAAAACATTGATTATATTTTGTAATTAAAAATTGTAATTAATTTATAGAGATTATATAAATTTTATTTTATAAAAATGATAACATTTTTAAAAAATAAAAAAATCCTTGGTTAAAATTTTCAATTTGTTTTGGAAAGAATTCATTTTTTAAGTAATAATGAAATACAACATTTTTTTATCAAAAACTGTATATTTGTTACAACCATTTGAAAAGTGAAATTTTGTTTTAAAATTGTTTCAAGTAAAAAAAATTTATATTATATTATTATTAATAAAATTAGGTTTATTGGAATAAATTTTAATCTTTAATTTTTAAAAAGAACATTTTTTCATAAAATCATTCATTTTTTTGATAACACTATTTTTTTGGAAAATAGTTTCCATCATAAATTGCAAACATATTTTGAAAATAATTTATTCTAGTTATAGTTATTTAATTTGATAATGTAGATTCCATATTTATAATTTAGTGTTTCAATTTTGGTAAATATTTTACATTTATTTATAGGCAATAAGGATAGTAACAGTATTAAAATTTATCAGCTCAGTAAAGGGTTAATCTGGTTAATCTATGTTAAAAATTAAGGATAAAGCCATAATTTTTCTTTCTAAATATTATTGGTTGAATTTAATTCCACTATTGTCATCCTTGGTTCTATAAATACTCTTGTTATAGACACATTTACATGAAAATGAACCTTAAAATATATAATTAAAAGAAAGTTAACAAATGTCACTTTGTAGATTATTAAAATATATTATGTGTCCAATTTGGGAATAACTGAATATGTGATCAGAAAAAAATATCACTTTTGGGATTAATGAAATTATTCTCCAAATATAAATTTATTTATATCTTTTATAAATTATATAATTACCAAAAATTCTTCTTCAATACTAATAAATATTTTTTTAGTTAAAAGAAAAAAATATGATTGTTTTTAGAAATATTTCATGTGATATAATTTTAATTAAGTAATGTTATAAACGAATGTTAGATATGTATATGAAATATTATATCTGTTTTAATGCATTATATTCTAATTTATCCTCTGGATTAATATACATAATGTAAAATTAAATTAATAGGGTCCAACTTGTCAATAATAATATTTTTTAAAAATAACATATTATTGAATTATTTAAAATTAATAAAATTATTTTAATGGGACATTTGAATGTATTATGGTTCAATAAATTATCCACCGTGCATTTTCAAGTCACCTATCCATTCATGGTACCTTTATTAACACATTCTAATTAAAATATTTGTTACTACAGTTAAGGTTAAAATTAATTAACTAAGGGGTTAATAAATATCTTAAGGATTAAAATGATATCAAATATTTTTGAAATTTCATTATAATATTTACATGAAATCCAAGAAAATTTATAATTTAATTAATGAAAATTTGGTATTATTTGGATCAATAATTCTCAAGTTATATTTTAATTTTTTTTTAGAAATTCTAAAAGTGTCCCTAGACTCAATTATAAAAGGTAACCTCTACCTTAACATATATAAACCACATTTAGAAATTTATATTTCTGAAATCCTGACCATCCCTATTCTTAAAATCTTTATCCATGTTTGTGAGTTTTTTTTCACTAAGAGTCCTATAATATTTTCTAGAAGAGAGATCTTAAAGACTACTACTAAAGAAGATGTACATGTAATCATCTTGACAGAGTCATATAATTATATTATATCATATAATTCGTTATAATGTGTTGTAACCATACTAAAATATTAAATCTATTATAATAATTATATATATAGTTTCTTATTTTTATGATAAAACAATATTCCATCTCTTTTTTAACCTGTAAAAATGAAAATTTCACTTGTGCTTATGTATGACTTTCCATATCCTTATTGTGATGTAATGCATTTTTCATCACCACATTACATGAATGGTTATAAATATGGATATAAAAAATATTTATGATATTAATGAAATAAATATGAATCTAGATCTATAATATCATATATACCACCATACCTTCAAATACGTTGGAAGAAGAAAACGCTATGCTTGCGTATGTGTGGACTACCAAATCCACGAAGTGATGTGCTCTATTTTTCATTTAAATTTTCATGGATGGTAATACATATAGATTTAATAAATATATATTGTATATATTATATAATAATTATTCTATAATTTTTAGTTATCTTACACCTTTATTTTATTCCATCCATTGAATGGTGTATAATGCGTTCATCTGTACGAACGTCTGACCGTCTTCACGAATACTGTAATTCATTTACCCATCTATATATTTTATCGATTCCAATAAATATATGTGGGTGTATATATATTTAATTTATATTATATTTATACTTTTAAATAAATTTTGGATATGATAGGACAACAACAAAATTCACAATTAGCAGAAATACTAAATCAAAATAAAAATGCAGTTAACAGACAAAACAATGAGAATAAAAAAATTATTAACAAAAGTGATAAAATGTTATAAATATATCATATAAGATATCATAATTATTACTATGATAATGTTTTGTATATAAAATACATTTAAATTTGTTATATACGATGTTCGAGCACCTATGTGACATGTCGAGACTGATGTAAGGGATTATGTATCAGTTTCCACTCTCTTGAGACACATTTGTTATTATACACCTGTTAATTTTTATGTGGTGTATATACTGCCACATTGAGGTAATTAATAAGAATATATATTTAATCATTATGATAAAATTTTATTTCAATTTTAATTTCATAAATAGTTTTAATAATTTCTTCCAACTTTTATATTCTATGGAACTCGATTCAAGAAAATAAATGTCTAAAAGAAAAAGTGATCTTATTTCTATTTTGATAGTATATAATTTTTTCCCATATATGTATTTTATTTGAAATATTCTCAAATTAATTTTTATATTTATAAACTTTTTTATCAAAAAATAATTTTATCCATGTTTTACTTTTTACAATAATGATTCAAATAAATAATTTTATATTTTCTAAAATATGATTTTTTGACATATTCGAAAATTAAATGGAAGTGTTGTTTTTCAACTTATATATCATGAGAATATTTTTCTTTCTCTATAAATAATATATTATTTGAATATTCCTTCACAAGTTTACAAGTTAATTTTGAATGGAAAATATTTAATTTATTATTTTATTTTTTTAATAAGTGATTTCTAAAAATCGAAAGGATATTTTCTTCATGAATTTTTTAAAGTTCATTAAATGGGATTTCTAAAAAAATTGAAAAAATCATTATTTTAAATATTAACCACTTTTTATATATTTTAATTATATTATCCTTTGAAATATTAAACATTGATCATTAGATATTACCTTTATATTAGATATCAATAGTCATTATATCATGGGTATAATTATTTCCTAATCCATATACCATTTCTAAATATTTTTTTATACTTAGAATTTATTTTATTTACTATGGAATTATGAATAAATTAATACAAGTTTCTCAATATGGATTTTTTTGATAAGGTATATTTTTTATTTATTAATTATATCATTCAATTTATGGGGAATACATAGGACTTGTAGTGATGGGTTGGACCCAAATTATATACCACATCGATTCATGGACATGTCTCATGATTTGAATTAGTAAGCTGTCATTAAATGGTTTTTTTGTATACGATGAAATAGTTTTAAAATGTCTTCGAATAAGGCCATAATGATATATATACCATGATTTTTGTGATCATGGTATCGAATATTAATAATTTTCTTTATTATTATTTCAATTATTATTTTCATTAATGAGATTACTAAATTCATATTATCGATGGAATAATTTTGTGCTCATTTTCTATATTATTTACAATTTTATATTAATTCTTCCATATTTACCCATGATAAATTCCACTATATGTAAATATTATTGAGAATATGAGCACACTATTTTATTTGTTCTTTTCCACAGGATATGATGATGGATGTTATGAATAATATAAAGGATGCGAGAACATTTTATTCTATGTATTTATTGTTTCCAATCTAATATGGGAATCATTTATATATCTCATTCTAGGATAATTCAATAAAATGATCAAACCCTCTAAATAATACCCCTTTTATCTAGGATAATTCAATAATGTAACCACATAGTCTGGTCTAATAGGGTATATGTTGTTACATTTGGTATTAGAGATTTCTTAGTAGAAAGATTAGAAACTAGATTTAGGAAAACATAGACTGGGTAATATGACCCAATAGGTAACTTTTAGTATATGTCTATGTATTTTATAACATTATCATCATTAGTTGGATAGAGATTATGTTGTTTCCAACTATGATTATTGTTTATAATACTATGTTTTTTGGTTTTAGTCAACGGATGGAACTAGAAGGAACCCTATTATCCTATAATTTCATAGAATATATCATGAATAGGATTAAAGAAATTAGATAAGGATTTGAGTGAATGATATTGTTATTATGAATAATAAATTATCAAGATATATGAAATGGTTTCTTGAGAAACTTTCCGACTCACCAATGAAGATAAGGATATAGTTTACTAAGAACATGGGTTTTGGATACCATGGAAGAAAGATAGAATAACAGCCTTCATATTAAAAATGTGAAAAAAAATATATCATAGAGAATGTCTAAATGGAATGGTTAAATGTTTTATGTTTTGGTAATATCAATATTATCTAAGTCAATGTCGTAATCCAAGTGATAAATCCTATAATAAAGAAATATTTATGCTATCGAAATATTTGAAGTGTAAAAATTGATGTGTTATGTATTGGTACTTAAGAATTATTTCATTTATGTATTATAATATTTTTGATGTAATAATCATGAAACGCCAATAAATTATTCCAAAATTTTATTTCATTAAGAATTTCAAAACATATCATACCAATTACCTAGGATAATAAGATGTTTTTTTGGAAAACAATGACTGAGGTAATGATAACCCTTAATATGAATTTGATATTGGGATTAAAATAAAGTGTCTTGGGATGATAATTATATGTTTTATCGTAATTTTGTAGGTATATATACACATATTGAAGTTAAATTTGATTGGATTTTATCATGATTAATGATATTTTGGATGAAATTTATGGTAATTTTACCCTTTGGTTTATAATATATTTTATGGAAAATTTTATTTGGGGAATAATGCTTTTATATATTTTGGAAATGAGTTTAATGTTATTGATAAAAATTAAGGTTTATATGATTTTAAGGTTGAGTAATTTATGGATTAATAGGATAATAGAGTTATTACATTTTGGGAATATAACATATAAAAGAAAACAATGTTTTCAAAAAAAATGTGACATAATGAGTAATGTCATTTTTTAGTATATTCATCATATAATTGGGTATATTATAGTTTTATAAATGGAATAAATGCATGTTGGATGACAACCTATCATATCTAGTAAGGCCAATGAGCTTGAACCCACAACTGCAGTGTTGTAAGGGAGAAACACCAACCAATGGCCTTTATTATGTCCTAATTAGAATGATATTTTTTTTATTTATATGCCTTGACAGAAAAAAAATAAAATGGTTTTGGGAAGCATAATATAGGATCAAATGTTTTTGAAATTGTTTAGATTTTGAAGTCATTAATGACATTATGGGAGAATCTTCCTTGGGTTAAAGTATATATTACCTTTAGATTTTATGTATTGAATTATTAGGAAAGAATTATACAATCATTTTATAAGTGAATGTTTAAGGATATTATAAAAAAGGGTAGGTTAAGGATTTATTTTTTATATTTGATATACAGTGATAGATATTTTTACATAGGAAAATATTTATAGTCTAAAGGAATGAATTATGGATCATTTGATTCAGTAAAATCTATTAATTTTTGAAAAATTTAGCTTAAATATCAATTTACTGGTATAAGATATAAATCCACAATAAATTGAATTACTCCAAAATTATGATATTTTTGTTATCATATATAAAGTATCATGTACAATTATTTTCATCAGTTTATTTTAAGGAGATTAAAATAATCCCTTTACTTTTGGAAAGGTCCTTGAAATAAAAAAATTTATACTTTTACATTTCTTACTATGAAATCTATATTAATTTATCCCATCATAGATCTGTAGTTTTTTATAGTTAACATTCTAATGATCATGTTCTATATCACTCTTTATTACTCCTTTGGTGTTGGATTTCTGTTACATGTCCATATTTCTATTTCCCATTAATGTTATCCTATCTAGAAAACTAGATTTTTGTTGGACCTCATAGGTTCCATTCCTTATATTCAAGATAATTGTCTAATAACACTTTTTAGTATGTGGGCTCTCAAATTTCAAACCTTTTATCACAAATTCAAAGATAAAATTTTAAGGGAAAATTTTATATAATACATGGGAGAATGTAACACCCAGAGAATTTAAAATAAGAACATTGTGTTTGATAGAATACAAAACATGCATCATTGAGACTAAATGAGCCCCTATGTTATAGAATCCCCAGCTAAATATACCTTGATATTACATCACTTTAGATTAATATTCATAACATTACAAAAATCATTCTAGATGATCGTAATAGTTTATTATCTTTGGAATCAGAAAAAAATTATAACATGGTGAAGGATCATCAATGTTTCACACAAACATCTTCCCCTTATATACTTCTACCTAATATCATATCTTCTTAACATGAGTAAAGGAAGTATTATAATGGATTTATCTTGAATCTATTTATGTTTAAATAAAGGAGAATGTAAGAACAACATATATATCTGGGTGTGATATTGTGAGAATATCATTTTTAGATCATACCCTACATATCAAATATCAAAATCATAAGACATGGAATAAATATTGGAAGTTTATAAGACATAAATCATAAGATAAACAAGATAATAATCCATGAAATAATAATATATGAATATGATATGGAACCTATGGAATACACATAAACATAGAAAATCATATTTCAAGGCTACATACGAGGACCATCATAACATGTTAGTCTTGGGATAATAACATGTGTACCTTCTTTGAGATTGGGATGCCCTCATGTGTACCCTCTTATTTTGATCTTGGTATTACCTCCCGTGTACCCTATTGTTTCGATCTTGTGATTCCCTCATGTATGCCCTCTTATTGTGGGATTGGGAGGACCTCTCATGTACCCTCTTCTTCCGAGCTTATGATTCCCTCCTGTTTCAGACTTACGATGCCTTTCGGTTTAACCACTTGTTTTTGGAATGTGATTCCCTCTCATAAAACCTCTTCTTTCAGGATTGGGATGTGCCCTCGTATACCCTCTTGTTTTTGGAATTTGATCCCCTCCCATGTACCCTCTTGTTTCAAGATTAATATTCCCTTTGGTTTCAGGTTTGGGATGCCCTCCCATGTACACTCTTATTTTTTGGTGCAGAATTCCCACCAATGTATCCACTAGTTTCAGGCTTAATATGACCTTGTTCTTTAGGCATGGGATGCCCTCTTCTGTACCCTTTTGTTTCATAAAATAATTATTTTCACTTAATGAATTGGAGGGAGATATAGGTCCCACATATCAAATACCTAAATCATACATACATGTTCCATATGATCATAAAACATGAATCATATCCTAACCAATAAATACAGGTGGGTTTCATATCCATTATATCATAACTGATGAAATGAAATGGATATAATAAAATATAATTATATCATAACGTATGTAAAATATATAAGATTTATAATCATTTCATCCAAGAATAACTTGTAAAGGTATGTGGTTTTCATGGGCATTTTTTTATGCTATAACCCATTCAACTGAAATGGGTATTGAAATCATAAAACATGTTAAAGAGAAATAAGTTTCATAAACATATAACCAAAGGCAGGAGAATAGGTTTCATAGACATAAAACCTATGAAAGAGAAATTGGTTTTTATATAGATTATGAAATCAAAACCTAAACTATTTAGAGAAATTATATGAGTGAATCCTTCGGATCATTTCACAGAAGGTAATCATTAACATCAATAAAGTTCAACAAAGATGAAAATAATTTTTAACTATATATTGAAACCATTTGATGAAAAAAAATGTCTTTTCTTGTTTGAAATGACTTTTCAAAAAAAACATTAGAAACCCATTTTCTTTGAAAATGCATTGAAACCCTAGAAAGAAGAGGTGAAATCATTTTAAAACAAATTTCCCCTAAAAAAATATAGAACAATATTGAAAATTTTAGGAAATTTTTTTCTATGAAAATATATAAAAGAAGATTGAAAATATTTTTGGAAACTATTATCCATGAAAATTTATAAAATATATGATAATAATTTTAAAACATATATCCTTGATTATTTTTAAAATAAGATTCAAAAAATGATATAAACCATTTTCATGGATTAATTACTCACTATATATAAAGAAATCTTGAATACATTTTGTAAAAAATTTTGTTGAAATATTTTTAAAACTTATAAATAATCATGAAAATGTATTCAAAATAAATTCTTTGAAAACACTTTCAAAAATTATAAATAAATTTTTGAAACCATAAAATATTTTAAAAATATTTTTTTATTTAAAATGAGTTTAAACTATAATCTTTGAAAACGTTTTAAAAAACTTGTTTAAAAAAGAACATGGAATGTGTCTCAAATACGGCGAATTGAGATGAAACTACTTTACAGATTTTGTAACACTTGAAACATAAACCCCATTAAATAAAGATCATACAATGGATATGTAAATAACCACAAACATAAGGATCACAATAAAATAAAAAATTCATTGATATTGCAATCACGTACACAAAATAGATGTGTGGTGTATAAGGTATAAATATGAAAAATTGAATGTTAGAATGAAAATCCCATGACTTTATGTCTTGACATTCTTTGATCACATTCAAACATATGGTATGATAAATTTTAGATTATTATAAATCTAATAAATAAAAATATTATTATATATAATACTATATATGATTCACATTTGAATTTATATTTTCTAATTATTTATAATTCTATGTTAAATAATGTTTTAGGTAATAACATATTTGTTTATCATAAGTTTTTTGCCTAATTATTATTCATCCTCTTACAAAGATCACATTTTACTTATTTACATAATGTAAAACATTTTTTTTATATATCATATATATTCAGTATATTAATAGTTATTATAATCTATAAAACATATTAATATTAATCAAAATAAATGTTCATGGAGAAAGTATATTGTACATATGCATGAATGCTTCTTTCATTTTATTATTGTATTGAAAACAAGAATGTAAATGACATGTACATATCTAAGTATAATATATATATATATATAATATCTTTATAAAATTATTATTATTATTATTTCATATATGTCATATAATTTGAAAAAACCCATCCTTAATGTATTCTATATAAACATTGAACGAGTCACATAACTTTGACGATGTGGTGGCCCACACGTCCACAAATAATGTTACTATGTTTACAAATAATTAATAGTATGAAGGTATGTGTTATAAATTAATTATATAAGAATAAATTAATTATGGATATCCTATATATCCAAGATTTTTAATAATTATAATCATAATACATTCTATTCAAAGTGTAAATGAGTCACATTTCTTTTTGGAGGCAGTAGTTGACACATCGACAAACAAAGTTATCAAATTTATTCTAAATGGAATGATTGATGTCAGTATTTATATAAAATATAAATAATTATAAATAAATCATAACTATCATCTATATTTCTTATAAAAATATTTTTTCCATCATAATTACCAACCATGAGTGGTGGTAAACGTAAAACGGGCAACATCATATCATGGGGTCATTATTGGCCATACATGAATGGTAATATCGTTACCCATTAGATTTTTTCAAGCACATCGTTGGCATCCCAGTGAGGCTTTCCATCCTTGAATCCCTTCTCATGTCATCGGATATGCGCGAGGCCCTCACTGAGGCTTTACGAAGCACCCTCTAGTTTAAGATATAGGTAGCAACTGCAGAAGCCTTCCATGATGAAGTGGTCGAGAATGCTGAATACTAGGCCATCATTTCATTATCTGGAGAGGATGAAGGCTCCCCCATACAGGGGCACATCCGCCCACTGTACGTCATCAGCCAATTCAACATCTTGGAGGTTCGCCGCTGTCTTGTTGACACCGGCTCTGGGATTTACCTTATCCCGACGCGGACATTACGGAAGATGGGGTTATTCGAGGATGACCTAAATCCCTCCGATTTAAGGATCCAGGGATACGACAAGACAGAGCAGACCCCAGTCGATAAGATCTGCTTGAATACCTAGTTTGGTGGCCTATTTTTCAGTACCGAGTTCATGGTTGTCTCCCAGGACACCACGTACAATGCATTGATGGGAAGACCATGGCTCCACCTACACGTGGTGGTCCCCTCATCATATCACAAATTCTTCAAGTACTCCCTAAATGGTTGAGTAGGCGTACTACAAGGTGATGCATCTCCTTTCTCCACTTGTGATTCCCGTTATCTAAACACTGACTATTATAAGGGCAGGGATAAACAGGTTCTGGAAAATGAGGTTTAGCCCGCCACGGTCTCAATTGACCCCTGTGCAGGTCTGGATGATGCATACATCTTTTCGATCCATCGATTGGAGGCCATGACACCCAACATGGGTCAATGATTTGTTGTCTCTGGTACAAGATAAAGTCATATTCCCATGTCCAAGTGATGACAGTAAATCACCTCATACTCCTACAAAAAACCAGGATCAGGTAATCCCGGAGCCTCCTACTCCCGTACGGTATCAGGATGTCCGCCCCATGGCAATGGTAGTACATCATACGTGTCTGTTTCGCTGGGCTGGGATTAACCGGCTCAATTTGACGCGCCACTACAACTTTGATATCATCAAGTGTGGCCCTTTAGGCCGAACACCATATGGGATCGGATCAACTGCCTTCATTGATATGGTCTCAGTGGCGCGTGAATATCATGATATGTTGTCTACTGCTGTCCAGGATAGTACCAGCCTCCCGTATGGTTCTTCAAACCCATATAAAACTTCTCACATTTAGAATCCCTCCTCTTCAAGAAAAGAAGAGGATCTGGAGGATGGTCCCCCCTCATTTGAAGAAGGATTTTCCGCCATCACTGATGAATTGGTACAGGTGAACCTTCGTAGCGAGGCAGATCTGAGACCTACATTGATCAGTGCCACTATACCCCTCGGAGAGAAAAAGTGGTAGGTGGACTTCCTTAAACAGCACTGTGATGTATTCACCTGGAGTTAAGACAAGATGTCAGGACTAGATCCTCAGGTAGTCGTACACCGCCTCAGTCTCCCAACAAATCATCACAGGTTCAAGTAGCCTCCCTGAAAGATACACCCTCCTCACGGTGCCATGGTTGAGGCTGAGGTTTACAAGCTCATCAAATCCAATTTCATCAAGGAGTTCCATTACTCCATGTGGCTATCCAACATTGTTCCAGTCAAGAAGAAGAACGGAAAGATCAGAGTCTGCATCGACTTTTGAGATCTCAACGGTCACTGTCTGAAGGATGATTTTCCCCTTCCAGTGACAGAATTTTAGATCAATGCTACGACTGGGTTCCAAGCCCTCTCCTTCATGGATGGTTACTCTATATATAATCAGATTCGGATGGCCACCGAGGATGAAGTTTTCAGCACTTTCAGGGTGCCCCAAATTACTTTCTGTTACCAGGTTATTCCCTTCAGCCTGAAGAATGCAGGTGCCACCTATCAGCAGGCCATGCACCGTATATTCAAGCTGATCCATGGGACATTGGTTGAATGATATGTGGATGATCTGGTGGTCAAATCTTGTCAACACAAGTACCATCTCAAGGACCTCGAGAAAGTTTTTGGTTTCCTCTGTTACTGCCACTTGAAGATGAGCCTGTTGAAATGTGCCTTCAGAGTCACCTCTGGGAAGTTTCTTGGCTTTGTTTCCAGGTACTGGGGCATCGAGATCGACCTAGAGAAGATCAAGGAAATCATCCAGATGCCTCCCCCGAGCAATATTTGGGAGCTTCGGGGTTTCCAAGGCCACTTGGCCTACATATGCTGATTCGTTGCGAATCGGGCCGGCAAGTGTAATCCATTTTCTCGGCTCTTGAAGAAAGGATCTACCTACGAGTGTGAGGAAGAGTGCCAGACCACATTCAAGGAAATCAAGCAGTATCTACACCGGTCTCTGGTCATGATTCCACCCATCCCCAGAAATCCATTGATCATGTACGTGACTGCCCTAGAATGATCTATCGGCGCCCTTCTCACCCATAAGAATAATGAGGGGACGAAAAACAGCATCTACTACCTCAGACGCATGCTCCTCGATATAGAGACCAGATACTACCTCATCGAAAAGATATTTATTGTGCTTGAATTTTCTGTGCAGAAGTTGCAACATTACCTACAACACCACGAGGTATAGCTGGTCTCTCAGGTAGATCGGCTAATGTAAATTCTGAACTGCCCCATGTTGATGGGACAAGTAGTACGGTCTGCAATAATACTCCAGTAGTTCGACATCAGGTTTGTCCCTCAGAAATCCATCAAGGGACAAGCATTGGCAGACATTCTGGCTTCCCATCCGACCTCCGTGGACCAGTCCCTGGACTTGGATTTTCCCAATGTGGTAATCCTCTCAATAGATCAGGTCATCCTATGTTGGCAGATTCACTTTGATGGTGCCTCTCGAAGCCCCGCCGATAGGAGACTCAATGATCCCAAACTCAATAGAGTGGGCTGAGGTATTGTATTTATTACCCCGATGCAGGTCATTCTGCTGTATTCATTCCTATTGTCAGAAGGCTGCACCAATAATGAGGAAGAAGATCAGGCTCTTATCACTAGCCTCGAGCTAGCCGTTGAGATAGATGTACCCCATTTGCATGTGAAAGGGGATTCCAAACTATTCATCAAGAAATTCAATGGTGGCTATGTTGTCAGAAAGCCAGAGATCATACCATTTTTGGAGCACACCCTCCAGCTAATGGCCCAGTTTCTATCTCGGCAGGATGTTACTCATGTCCCTCAATCTCAGAATAGGTTGATCTGATGCCTTGGATGGCTTGGCTGTATCACTTGCAGAACCCAAGCAGGATGATATGATTATACACATGGCACACCAGAGATTCATTTCCCCCATCACCCCAGAGAATGATGACGGGCTTCAGGTAAGCCATCTTACCTCCAGAGACTCCACATCAGGACCCTCAGGTTCTTCAGATGCAGTGGTTAAAGCGACTCCCGACTAAAGATCCCCTTTTGTCGATTATCTCCAAAATGGTTGCCTCCTGGATGATCGGGCCGAGAATGAGCGAATTCAACGTCGCGCACTGCGGTTAACCCTACAGAGTGGTCTCAGTTTTGAGCAGATCCTCTAAAAGCGCGGGTTTTATGGTGTTATCATCTTTTTCATCCAAGGAGTCTTGATTTCTCAGGTCATGCAGGAGGTTCAGACTAGTTCCTGTGGTGCCCATCAAGCTGGGCCGAAGCTGTCCCATCAGATCGGGAGAATGGGGTACTTCAGGTCCTCCATGATCCATTATTGTATCGAGTTCACCAAGATATGTCATGCGTGCCAAATACATGCTAACTTCATGAATCGGCCTCCAGAAACTCTGTACTCCACCAAGTACTATTGGTCATTTGTGGTGTGGGGACTCAATGTCATGGGAACATACCCACCGACGACAACTCACTAGTGCCGGTTCGTCCTGAAAGCCACATATTTCTTTTCCGAATGGGCAGAAACAGTTCTGCTCAAGGAGGTAAAGGCCCGTTCTATCGTTGACTTCATGAGCTCCAACATCATCTACCGATTAGGGGTCCCTCACACCATCCTCACCGATAACAGCACCAACATTCGTGCAGCTGAGTTGAAGAAGTTGAATTCCAAGTACAATATCCATTCGAACCATACCGCCTGCTATATTGTGTAGATGAATATGTAGATCGAGGCGTTCAACAAAACCCTCTCCAACATTTTTCAGAAAATAGTTGGTCAGAACAAGAGGAGTTGTCCGAAAATGCTCCCCAATGCCCTTTGGTCCTATCAGACGTCGACTCGTAATTCCATCCAGGTGACCCCATATTCCCTGGTGTACAGAGCTGAGTCCATCCTTCACATCGAGATCTATCTTCCCTCATTATGCATAGTGTTCTATGACCTGCAGGCGCCAGATAAGGTAGCCAAAATTCGTTTGGCTGAATTGGAAGCACTTGATGAGAATAGGCTTTGTGCCCTGCATGATCTGGAAAGGCATAAGAATAATATAGCTAGAGCCTTACACAAGAAGGTTAGCCTCCGCTATTTTTTACAAGGTGACCTGGTATTGGCCCTTAGGGTTCCAATGATCCCCGACAGGAAATCTCCCAAGTTGGAGCCCAAATGGGAAGGACCTTACATAGTCCACAGGGGTTACCCCAATGGAGCATACTCCCTGGTGACCATGGATGGTGAGTGTATAACTCCTCCCACCAATGCCAAGTTCCTCAAGAAATACATTGCTTGAGCCTACTGGTCCTACACGACCTTAAACCGGATGGTCCCTCGTGACCCTAAACTGCATGCTGGTCCCGCATGACCATAAACTGCACGCCGGTCCCACATGACCTTAAATTGTCTGGTCCTACATGAATTTAAACTGTACATCATCCTGCATAATGTTAAACTTCATTTTGAGAACTACATATGGATTGATTCCCATCCTCGTGGGATACATAGGAACACTCAGAAACCTCGTCTTGAGCCCAGCCCCAAACTCTTATCTTTGAATCTCCCCCTAGGAATAGTTCTCTTGGAGGATCCTTACATGATATGGTGTAGGCTTCCATAGACCCACGCATACTAGGATTATAACGGTCACACTAGGTGCCCACTCCCCATTCTTCTATCCTCCCGCATCCTCATCGCAGGACATTAAACTACATGGCCTTCAATAACTATTTACTTCTTTGATTCCCATCCTTATGGGATACGTAGGAACGCCTGGACATTTCATCCGTTGGCCTTTCCCAAACGCTAGAATCTTCCCTACGAGTCAAGACATATAGTAGGGGTGAACACTTTTTCCCCAATTCACGTCGATCTAACCTCGATCCGGCCATACATCCTGCTCCCTAGGGATGGTTGACTCTATCATAGATGGTTACAACTATGCTTCACCTACTCCTTTGATTGGGACTCCATCATCTTCCCCATCCAGAAGGGCCCCTGAATGGTATAGATGCTAGGCCTAAGGGCTCTCTTACCACTTCGGGCCAACTCCCTCGAGGATGTTGAGCAATAAGCCGATACAAGTCCCGCGGTGCGAATATGGTTAGCAGTCGACGTTCATTTTTTGTTCCCATTTTAGGTCACTACGGGGACGCTGTTTTTCAAACATGGTCAACAGCTATTCTACATCGTTAGAACCACCCCAAGATGTCCTAAACATTGAGTGATGTGGTTCATTCTTCCCCGTTATATCTCCAAGCGATGATCTCCCGTCAGGAAATGATAGCTATTAGACCCCATATGATAGGGAGAGTTGAGACCAGATCCTTTTTTCCCACACTGAGCAATGCTCACATGGGCTTAGGAGTTGTAATGAGGTGATAACTGCACAAGAGGACAAATGGCCTTCCCATCTGAGGCCCAACCTCAGGCCCCCTGGCCTTTTTGGGCCCCCGGCCAAGTTCTCTCTTATGGGATTGTACGGTGTGGTATGGGATTATGTCCATATTCACGTTGGGTTACACACCGTGCCGTACAAATCCCCGGATGAGATACTATATCCCCTCTTCATCCTCACTGCAAGATGTTAAACTACAGACTGGTCGGGCCTTCCCGTCTGAGGCACAGCCTCAAGCCCCTTGTCCTTCTCTCTCCCGGCCCAAGTTCTTACCCGAAGTGTACAGTGTGGTGTGGGATTATGTCCTCATTCACATATGTTTATACGCCATGATGTACACCTCCCTTGTTTGGGGTATCTTACTCCTCTATTTGTCCTCACTACAAGATGTTAAACTGAAGACTGGTCGGGCCCTCCTGTTTGAGGCCCAGCCTCTGGTCCCTTGGCCTTTTTGGGCCCTCGTCCTAAGTTCCTATTTAGGGTTGTACATTTTGGTATGGGATTATGTCTTCATTCACATTGGGTTATTCATGGTGCCATACAACCCCCTAGTTAGGGTATCTTACCCCTATGCGCGATCATGAACTACGTGTGGCTTGATTCCCATCCTCATAGGGTACGTAGGACTGCCCGAATGTCTAGACCTCGTTTCCAGCCCCACCTCTCAGAAATATCCATTTCAACTTGGCTTCGTGGCCTCCCCTTTCCCAGGGAAGGGATTATATGGTGTGGTATGGGATTACGTCCTCATTCACGTCAGGTTTGTAATGACCACACCACGTACCTCTTCCTCCTAAGAATTATCTATCCCATATTCTATACTCATCCCTTAAAATCAGTTACTCTCAAGTTGAGCACCCTTGTCAACCCTCTTCGGCGACTCACCAATGTTCCTAAGGGTACTCTGGTTTAGTACTTGGAATTTTATACTATACTCGGGCAGTATTTTACCCTTTTCTTAGGCTTCGTGTTCCCCTTAATTAGGGATTCCATCACCTTTCACAACTAAAGAGACCCCCAAGTGGCATGGATGCTAGGACTAAGGGCCCTCCTACCATTACGGGCCAACGTCCTTGAGGTTCGCGGACAAAAAATTGATACAAATCCCGCATTTTGAATATGGTCAGCGGTCGACGCTCATTTGATTGTCCCCATTTCAGGCTTACATGATATGGATGCTATGTTTCGAACACGGTCAAAAGTCATCATCCATCGTCATACAAACCCCATTAAGCCCAAAATGTCAGTTACATGATTCACATCCTTTTCCACCTCATCATGTCCAAATAAAATCTAGACACTCCTGGAACTATCCCTCAGTGCGCATTTTCACGTTAGGAGGACAAAGTCCTGGTAAGGGTGTCATTTGGGGCTACGCATCGATTTCCCTTTGGCATGCATTCCAGTTATTGCAATAAACATCTTTCTCCCTTGTTTCCCATACCGAGTTTGACTCACATGGGATTAGGGATCGGGTTGAGGTATGTGATAACTTGTAAGGTTTTCGCTCCTCTATAGTTCGAGATCTAAGATCGTAAACTATGATCTCCTCTAGAACTACATACATCGTGATTCCCATTCTCGTGGGATACGTAGGAACACCCGAACATCCCGTTTTCAGGTCCAGCTCAATTGGGAGCTAGTTTCTCCTGCCCCTTACCCTCTAACCTCTATTTAGGCCCCTTGGCTCGAGGTTCCTTTCACAGAATTGGATATGGTGTGGTATGGGATTATGTCCTCATTCACGACGGGTATGTTTTATTACACTTTACACATTCCCCATTTATCATCGTCTCTACTACATCTATGTCATGTGACGTTAAAATGCACACTTGGTCCCATTACATGACCCTAAACTATGACATTATCATCCTGGACGCATGACGAAAAATGGCACCACATTGTGATGTCCTCACTCAAGGGGACACCATTTTTGGTATCGTTCACACGCCATACCATTTTTAAACACCTTCATACAGCTTGATTCTTGTGGCGATGTCGTGACTTGATGTCCTAGGCCTATCGCTTCACAAAAAAATCATTCACCTAAAAGGAAAAACATGATACATCAAATACTGCTTCTTTTGGTGCGAGGGCCACACCCACACACCCCTTTTATCCCTGGCACTGGTACCTTACCGTTCCACCTCAATAACTGTGTGCATCTTGATCCCCATCTTCATGGGGTACGTAGGAACGTCTGGGAACTATGCCTCGGGCCCAGCTTAACTCTCATTTTCAGTCCCTTTACCTAAAACCTATCGAGGGAACACATGGTGGTTGGAACCCCAGGTTCCCATTCACGTTGGGTTTTATAATTACCCCACTAGGTGTCTCCCACATTTCCTACCATCCATGGTCTGAACTCTATGACCCTAAACTAAGATCTCCCTATGGGAAGGGACTCGACTCCCTCTATCGAATGCATCTCATTGACATATTCAGATGTGTTTTGACAAAAGATCCCGAAGTGTGGAATTTTCATAAGGACATTCCCCTCGTTCCCTGTCCAAGCATTGTGATATCGCTATTTGAATCTTCATCCTCTTCCAAATCTGAAGGGACCCCCTTCACGGTCTGGTCTTATGCCTCATCAGATCACCTACCATTTCGGGACAACATCCCTAAAGATCTTGAATGACATTGGCGATAGGTTCCATGTTTCAACCATGGTCAGCGGTCGACCCCCATTTGTTTGTCCCAATCCCAGGATAACATGATATGGATATTGTATTTTGAATATGGTCAGTAGTTATCCTTCATCGTTATGACACTCTCATTATGATCCAAATTTCAAGAATCATGATTCACATATTTCTACTTCATCATGTTCAAGTGGAATTCTAACATACTCATCTTTACTTCTTTGCGCATCTAGGTGCGCTACATGGATGGGTTAGCATCATTGGGATGACATTCACAAAGAATCCCTTAGCCCTAACATGTTCCTTCCTTTGTCGGGAAAGTCCCACCACTACTTCTTGTTTCCCACATCGAGCATGACTCACATGGGCTTAGTAGTTTTGGCAGGATGTGCACCGGCACAGCGAGTCTTTTCATCATCCCGCAATACATTAAAGTGTGATCCCAAAACTACGTACGGCTTGATTTCCATCCTCATGGGACACATAGAGACACCCAGGCATTTCACCTAGGTTCCAGCCCTAGGTATCATAAATCATGTTCCTCCTCATTTCTGGCCCATGGCTTGACCCCTTGTGGGGAACCATGTAACTGGAGCTTTACCCTTAACAGGTTTGAGATGCCCCAAAGATGACATTGGGATGCGACAGCTCCCTTGCTAGAGAGGCCCTGTCTGAAAGAACGAATGATCCATGATCAGACTGATGCGTTTATCTAATGTGCTTCCACTATGGTGGCGTAATTTCGGGAGTATTGGATTTTGTGTGAACAAACCTTCACTCCAAATTCCACGATTTACATGCCCCTTATTCGGACCCTCGTCCTCTTTCATGTCTAAAGGAACCCCCTAACAGTATGGATGCTCGGTCTATGGCCCGCCTATTGTCCTGGGCCAACGTTCCGGAAGACTAACTGATGACATTTTGAGTCAGTCACCATGTTTCGAACATGGTCAGTGGTTGGCCCTCATTTTCTATCCCCACTCCAGGATAATACAATTAGGATATTGTGTTTTGAATGCAGTCAACAGTTATTCTTTATTATCATGCCACCCCCCACAATGTTCTGAATCCTGGGTATCGTGATTCACACCTCCCATTCCCATCTATTCAGATTGATTTTAGCGCCCCTGGTGTTACCCTGTTTTTGCCAAGAGCACACTTGGAAAATGGTAATTCGGCTATTCTGAGAGATTCATTCTCCAATCAGGTCTCTCCCATTTCCTCCCGAAAATCTGGACCGGATGATCAAACAATGGATGCCCAAAGCTTGTTTTGCACTCCTACATTTGGATGGGGTGATAAGGTGTTCATCCTTTGTTTCTCACATTGGGCCCGACCCTCATGAGCTTAGGTAATAATCGTTGGACGCTCCGCAAGCATCAAAAGAATGCAATAAACCAATGTAAACAATGGAACCCATGCATGATACGACATCAAACAATTAATGCATGAAAGTACATTTGAGGGTTTGTAATCATTATAGTACCTGAGGGTCAACTCCCCCCATGGACAGGTTGACCTCGTCAAAAGAGAGTAGCAGCTCCGCCACCCTCTGGCTGGTGGCGTCCAGGAGTTGCTGCCGCCAGTTCAGCTCTCGCTCCTCCTCGGTGGAGAGAGGGCACAATTCATTTGCTGTAATCCGGCCCCGCTCCACATCGGCCTGGATGGTGGTCATCTCCTAAAATGCTCTCTTCAGGCCCTCTTCGGCTTATATCAGTTGGTAATTCAATGGAAATATTAGCTCAGATTGTGCATTGAGGGAGTTCGAGTGCTCATCCTCCCGATTCTACAGCCATTGGACCTCGTCTTTAGCCTCATGGAGCCTCTTGATGTTTATCGCCTTCCTCCGCTGCCATCCCACACCGAGGCCACAGTCATATTCCCAAATCTTTTCAACCATAAGATCTCAGATGAGCATGTGAGGACGTTGGGCATCCACTCCTCCAGCACACAGTTCGCACAGCCGCAAACGAAGTCTATCCATCCCGTCCAACCATAATGTTTGGTGAGAGTTATTGATGAATCATGTGATCAAATTCCATGATCGGCGACATACTATTTTTCCATCCTCCTCATCAGAAGTCATCTCACCCCATTTGGTGCGGTTGGCATGTTCGTATGTAGGGAATGCCCCCAGGAAATCCCCATCCTGGACCATGTCTAGCGTTGGATCAGGCATGGAGGGGCCTGAACTATCTGGTTGATCCTCATCATCAGATCCCACCTCATAAACCATAGGTGAAGTCCCACTGGCATCCCCTCTAGTGATCGAGAGCACTGCAGTTCGATCAGGTTGGATGTCCACTACCATGACCATTGGCATGCCTCTAAGAAGGGTGCTACCAGAAGACCCGACCAACTTTGCCGCAGCGGACTAGGCCAATTGAAGGATTGTACAATCCAAAAAAGGGGTCTTGAATGTCAGTTATCGTGGTTAGGGGATGGAAGTTGTAAATTTGGAAGAGGAGACTTATAGAGATCAAATCCCTGGTCTCGCTCTATGGAAAATGTCATCGGGACGCCGAGACATGGCCCCCCGTATATGGCTGGTAGGTCTGGAGACTCTGGGGGAGTCGCCTCAAGTGTCCTAGCCCCTCCAGACACAGAAGTTGATGTAGTCATGGGTGTGGATCCCAAAGGTCCTGCATCGGCACCCACTGAGGGGTGAGAATGAGGTCTACGCACAAGGTCCTCTTGCATAGTGCAGATGCTGATAAGGAATCCAGAGTAACCTAAGAGATGAACCTGAGGAAGGAATTGGGGATTTTACCTCGAGGTCCTCTACATAATCTTTGAGATCTGAGGACTGATCGCCGACTTCACCCTCCTCCAACAGACTCCCTCTACCGGCCTCGTCTTCCCAGGAGGACTCATCTGATTATTCCGGCAGAGGGAAGCGCTCCCTCAGGTTAGCAGCTGACAGTTGCAGAGGGACTGTACGATCCAACAACACCCTGACCCGGTCTGTCATCGGGCACAGGGCACCCCGAGAGTGGATAAAGTCTTCCAGTTCATCTATGTATTGATCCCCCATTTCCTGGGATACTGCAAAACCGTCTCTAATAGGGTTAATCCGCAACAAGTCCATCTCGGGGTGGTTAAGGTGCTTTCATAACTTAGATGGGCCGAGGAATTGCCGTTTGACTTCCCAGATGTCCCAGGACTCTAGGAAGACTTCATTCTCTGGCATGTCAATATGGCACAGCCGTTTCCCCGGGGCCTGAGTAGAAATCCTATGAAATCCTTTCGGTGCCCACCCCTCCAGATGACTCTGTTCTCCTAGGACCACTGGGTCCGCTGCCACTGCCGGATCCGCTACCACTGCTTCCCCCTCAACTGGTGAGGGCATTGCCACTACAGTAGTCCCGCCACTGTGGGATTCCCTTTCTACCTTCCGGCCTCAGCCACAAGGTCAGGTAAACTCACCATTACCGACAAGAATGGTTGGCCGATTCAGGGTCTCCCCCAAGTAGGTCTCCTCCCAAAAATGGGTATAGTCCTTTACCAGCCTGAGGACGGAAGTCAGTGGAGGCAGTTCATTCTTCATTTTCCCGTCTTCCTGTGTGAACATGAGCCACATCTGCCTCATCACACATGGGTGGTCCTCGTGAAGCACCTCTAGGTAGACCTGTGGGGTCAGTCGCTGCATGCACCGAAATTTCATTTCAAACCTGTGTGGGGTGTACGGCTCACAGATATTCTCGCAGTCCACCCTGGACACCAAGACTCCACCTCAAAAGGCCAGGAGGTTGGCCCAGTGCTCTTCCACTCCCCGACCATCATCTGTGAAGTCCTTTGTCAGCAACGGGAATGGATAGAAGTTGAACTCTTCTACCTTCTAGACTCAAGTTAATACCGATGATACGGTCAGCTTGGCCAAAAAACTCCCTGTGGTGTTGAGAATCGAGGGGTGGAAGTTTGAACCTGGAGGTGAGATGGGGTTTGGATACTCATAGATCCCCCTGATGTGCGCCGCTATCCAACTGTATAGGAGGTGGAACAACCCACATATCCTCTATGTCCTCTTCCCCTCACTGACGTGCCACAACATCTTATACATCTTGGTGAGTATCAGGATCCCTAGGTTGACCCGCCCTCCTGTCGCCAATGTGGATGCCATGATGAAACTTCATGGTCACACTCCCATGTTGGTATCCCTCAACAGTAGGCTCCAACCACGGATAAGAGTTGTGGTGAATGTCGCCAGCCTGACTCTTGGTTGTTGCTCAGTGCTGACACTAAACCCCCAGGTCTTCCACATGCTATTCTCCAACAGCTTCTAGTACAAGTGTTCCTTACTCTGGGCCCAATTTGGGAAAGTTCGAGGTCTCGTTGGGAACTGACGATCTACCAGGAAGTTCAGAAACTATTTGTACCAATGCTTGAAGTGTACATCCCTCACCGCCTCCTTATCCTCTCCCGGCACAAGCACCATCAAAGACATTTCCAGACGCGGAATCTTCTCCACGTCCTCCCACACACCCATAGTAGGAAGGAGTTCATTGTACATCACCCCCAGTATTGGGACCCTCAAGATCCGATGCACATCCCATGAGATGATTCCAATCTCCCCATGCTGGAGGTGGAAGGTATTGGTCCCTGATGTCCACTTGCTCAACACCTCTGGCATTAGATGCTTTGGTTGGTATATGTGAAACTGGGAAGCCCAAGCTACCACATACAGTCCCACTCTACTCAGATCCACTCCAAACTCCTCACACGAGGCGCCAACCCAGTAGGCCTAGGCCAAATCATCTGTGAAGTTTCTGCCTTGGAACAGGTCCCATTCCTCAGACCACCCCTTATTTGGGTTCCCCAACACCACCTTGAGGATAGTTCAATACAGAGAAGGGGATGTCTCTGGCTTCAATGACTTCCCATCTATGTTGTTCAGATGATTGTATAAGCATTCAACAATGACCGGCGTGAATTCCTCCCGGGCATGACCGTTGGCCGCCCTGAACCATCGGTGCTGACACGGTATGCTCCAGAACAAGTAAGCTAGCTCATCCCTACTTTCTTCAAGGATGAAGACATCATCCCTCAGCCTGAAACCGTACAAGGGAAACCTTCTACACAACGGGTAGTTCTTCTGGCTCTCCGACGCCAGCTCTACCAATGAACTATGGTCCGAGTGGCTACGAACTAACTCTCCTAGTCCCGGGATATTTTCCATCTCATCCCTCCGGGAGGCTTCCACAAGGACCCCCTGGGAAACTTCTTGGTGGTCCATTCAGTTCTGGAACTTGGATGATTTTTGGGGTTGTTTGCAAAGCTCATTCACAGAGCGCGTTAGCAAAGACTCTTTGCGAAGACTGTTCGTATAAACCTACCAAGGAATTCAGCACGAGATCGTGGAGCGCAAATGCAGAGTCGAGGACTCGATGTGTGCCGTGAAGACTCAATTCATAGAGAACACTCATGGAGTACGCGGATCATCGCGAATCTAGAGAGCAAAAAGAAAAATTCGCGGAGAAGGGAAAGGACAAAAGAGAGCACAGCTCCCCTATTTATAGGCGACGACCGTCAGAGCTTCGTGGCGCGTACAACTCATGACGAGCTTCACGGAAAGCTCAACCTAGGCATCCCCTATCCGCCTCGCGAGCTGTCTTCGCGTACCATCATCGCGAACGGTAGAGGATTTCAGCGATTACCCTCTGACTTCGACCCTTGATCTCTCCCTGGCTCCTTGTCTGAGGGGGGCATTTTTTGGTGCCAAATTTTAAAATAGAGAAGAATACAAAAAGAAGCCACTGTTGACTGCCTCGTGAAGCTATTTCACAGAGTCCCCCATCATCGTGGCTGCCACGAAGCAAGGAGGCGGGATGCTCCGCGAACGCATTTTAAATTCGCGAGCCCGCTGTAGAGCAACCAAGTCCCTCTTCGTGCCACATAAGCTCCGCTTCATGGAACCTCTTACCTATAAATACTGGGTTCCCCCTAAGCCCAAACAACGGAAAATCCGTCCTTTCGACTTCTGAGCTCCTGAATCACGAAGCATCCTTCTGCTCTGCGAACCATGAGCTGTGTGAGGTACTTCTGCTCCACGAAGTGCCTCCCCTTTGTCTCGTTTTGATCCCCTCTTTTGAGAGGGATTCCTTTCGTGAATCTTAAGGGCCTTCACGAAGGATTTATATCCCCAAGGGGACTCGGGTCTTCACGGAGCATTTATTCTTCGAAAAACACCCTTCATGTACCCATGATCCACATGCTAAGGTAGGTTCACTATAATTCGTGAAGCACATTGCTTCTGGATACCTTTCTTTGAGAGGCACCTTTTCTCCACGAGGCAGTACTCCGAGAATGCCTTTCCACTTCATGAAGCACCTCCCATATGCACCTCTGCCCTTTTCTTAGGCTAAGGCACCCCACTTCGTGAAGCACACCACGTCACAAGTGCCCTCCGCCACGTGGAACAACAGAGCTTCACAAGTCCCCTGCCTATGAACCCCTCTGCTTGGCAATTCTTTTTCCCATGTGACCCTCAAGGTTTGCGCGATGTGACTTCAAAGTACCTTGGACGATACTAACCACTTTGTTGCTTTGCCTCATGCTTCTTTGCATAGGCACACTAATGGCTATTGCTTCTTCGCATAGCCACACTAACGTGGGCCCCTTGATGGTTCACTCTATGACACCCCCTCACCATAGATTTTCCTGTACTTTCTATACACAAAGGAGCATAGGGTACCTGTTATGTAAGTCCTATGGGTGCAGAGAAAACCCACATCGTCTGAGCTGTAGGACGTTAAACTTCCAAGCACCTTCATCCTCAGTACATGATGTTAAACTATGACCCCGCCCCGTGCCTCGCACGCGGGGTACCCCCACCTTGGACATTCTCCACACCCACTGGTCTCCACAAGGGGATGATATCCTCCTTATGGGAGTGGAGTCTGTTCCCGGGGAGAAGGGATACCTTCTTGGTTTAAGCCCCTAGAATTCCTGTAGGAGGCAACATCCATGCTCCTCCTTTCATCTTCGGTCCCCAGGGCCAACGAAGGGCGTGGTAGGGAATAGTGCTTCTCTTTTCATTGGTCCCAAGTCCCTCTCCCGCTGCGCTTTGTTGCCTTAGACCTCCATACTGAAGTATGTCCCAACTCCTCAGGCTACTAACCACGCATAAGCCCCTATTTCCTCTTTGGTCTTCTAACCACGTGTAAGCCCCACTTCACCTCCCACAGATGCACCTTTCAAAGCGTGACCGTCAGGTCTCTACTGCCTCTTGTTTCTCACACTGAGCATGAATCCCGTGGGCTTAGAGTGATCACCGACCATGAAATATTCTCTGTAAAACCTAGGGTGTAAGACCCATGCCACACATACAAACTACGAGATCTTTAATCCTTGCCAAGTTATGGTACGTAGGAAGATTCAATGAGGTTCAAGCCCAAAACCCGGTGATTCCGACCATCTTCACATCAGTTCACCAACACCCTGGGCAGCCTAGAGTGTAAGCCCCCACACCCACATCTGAACTATGAGGTCTTTGATCCTTTACAAGGCATGGTACATAGGATGCATCCACAAGGTTCAAGCCCACCAATCCGGTCGCTCCGACCACCTTCACGTCTGTTCTCCCCCGTCCTGCATGACGTTAAACTGTACTCTCCAACCGAACTATGGGGAATTCGATCATTGCCAAGGAAAGATATGTAGAAAGCCTCCATGAGGTTCAATCCCAACACCCGGCCGTTCCAACCTCCTTCATGTCAGTTCACCAAACACCTTGGGCCGCCTCAGAGCATAATCCCCAAATTCCTCCATATCCTGAACTATGAGGTCTTTGATCATTGACAAAGTGGGGTATGTAGGAAGCCTCCACAATGTTCAAGTCCACCACCATCCATTAGTCCTGAACATCTTCACATCAGTGCACCAAACCCACCATCCATTGGCCCCAACCATCTTCAGGTCGGTGTACCAATCCCACCACCCCTTGGACCCCAGGTCCACCTTCACGTCGGTTCCCAACCACATGAACTACGAAGTCTTTGATCTTTGCTAAGGCGAGGTACGTAGGAAACCTCCCCGAGGTTCAATCCCAACACCCAATAGTTCCGACCCCCTTCACGTCAGTTCACCCCCGTCCCACACGACGTTAAACTATGAACCTCTTTCTGCGGAAATCTGTTGTCACTCCATTAAGTGGTAAGCCATTGTAACTCTAATCAGAGGTAAGTCGTTGTGACCCTATACAACGGTAATATAGTGTTACCTCAATCAGCAGTAAAACATTGAGACCCCTATCCAGTGGTAAGACATTGTGACCTCATCCAGCAGTAAGCCGTTGAAAACCCCAATCGGCGATATGCCGTCATCAGATGAACTACGTGGACTTTGATTCCCTGCCACGTGGATACATAGGATGCCTTTTCAAGGCTCAAGCCCAAAACCATTTTCATCCTTATCACGGTGCCATCTCATTCACCACCCCCTTCACAGAACCTTCCATCATCCATCCTGATTCTTACCTGGGCCGCCACATCCCGGTGGAATCATGCCACCCCATTCCCCGTTCCATTTAACAGCATTCGGGAAGCCACCCACATGTTGGCCCCAATATCGGCGTTCCCTCCAGAGGGTTCCTGAATCTAATCCACTCCAGTCGGTGTTCTGATCATCCTGATCCATCTCCACTGGACATTAAACTTGTAGCATACCTTGTGTTAAACATGGGAAGGTGAGGAAAACCTTAGATACATGCCCATGGCATATGATTCCCCGCATTCGATGTGGGGTGCTATGGGCTTCCACGCCCTCGAGAAGCCCTATAATAAGGGACAGAAGATAGAAACACCAATCCCCTAGAATCCATTCACGCTAGTGATTCCCCACGTGACTAATCCCCTAACCGATGGTTTCTGCCCTGACCGGACCCCTTGGAATGTCATGACAGAAGCAACGTAATTAACTGGTGTCCATGAAGATATGGTGCCAGGAAGAGTTTCGTGAACAACGTCTTAAGTCTATGAGGGAGACCCGGAATAGGTGATGAGTTCCAAAGAGGAATCCACGGAAGGAAGAACCGACATCCCATCATCCTATTTTTCTCAAGGAGGAGACGTCCATGAATAAGGATCGAATGTCGCCCGCCTTTGGAAAGCGGGAATGTGGGGCAACAAAAACCGCGTCTCTCATCCCCGAACGAGACGGACGCGCGCACCCTGGAGAAAGTGTCGGGAATATATATGTTTTGGACTTTATATGTGGGGCTAATGACACACTTGAAATTTTTTAAAAGAAGAATTCATACCTATAGTTTTCACAGGCTACAGGGATCGAAATTGACCCTTTTAGATTCCTAGGGTATATAGGGTCAAAATATTCCTATAAAATAGATATTATAAATGTGATTAGGTTCATTGAACCATTATATTTTTTTTGACCCTTAGTAAATCAACTTTTTTACTTTAACCATTGTAAAATATTTTTTCTATATTCACTATTCATTGTGAAAAAATATGTGATCCTATAATATTAAATAAATTATTGAGATAAAAAAATTGGAATCCATTTTAATAAGTTCCATTCAAATATTTTTATGAATTTAATTTTTTAAACCCATATACACGATGAAAGTATGTATTTTCAAGAAATATATTTTACAAGGATTATATGATTTTTATTACATTATTACAAGTAGTCATAAATATATGTATTTAAATTGATAATGATAGATATAATATATATTTATTTATTTATTTCTAGGATTCTTGATTATTGTTATTTAAATTAATTATAATGGGGAGACATTATGAATCTCGAAATAGTTTTCAGAGAAAATGTGTTTTTAAAATAGAATATAATCTTATTCTAAAACATATAATAAATATGATTAAAATGTACTTATTTAGTTTAAATATATATTTAGAATACATATTTTAATCGAAGTAATGTTAACATAATAATGGTTATTTTAAGCTACAGCATCCCCAGCCCGACACTCCCTCACGTGGCCGAGTTGGGTGGGTTGCATGTCCTTTGGTAGGCCACCCCGTACGCAAGAGGATTTTGAATAGTAGTAGTGTGTAAGAAAAATAGTTGAAAGAGTATAAACCAAGATAAATATTTTTTACAATTAAAGAAAAATTAAAACGAGTAGCGGTAATATTGGAAACAATATAAATCATTTCATAGGAAACTATAATATAAATACAGGATGAATCAAATAGAGAATGTAATAAGAAACCATGTATTATCAAGATGAAATGTAACTAAATCGCATATTGAATGTTTTGTTCATAAAACTCTAAAGAAACTAAAATAAAAACCCCCATTACCCCTAGACTGATCCAAAAATAGGTCTTTCCACCATGCTCTAATCCATATAGAAAGAAATAATAAAAAACATGGTTCATTTACCTTTTCTAAACAAGTATCCATGAAATAATTTGGGGTACCAAAAGGTGGACTGAATAGGGGATGAGTAAACTCAATTTTTTATTACCACATTTTTTAAACAATTCTAGATGGAATAATAAGTGCATGTGATAAATAAAAAACAATGCTATTGATTAATTAATTAATACATCACAAAAATTAATCTAGATAAACCTCATGTTCTACGTTGATGCTCAGTGCTAGCCAATCCAACATCTACTCAATTATGGATGTCTCTATTAAAATATTGATCCCCATACATCAAGACGAATCACCTATACTGAGTGTCAAGAAGTATAATTTAGTTCCTTAAAAGTTTCCATGCAGGATTCTCCGTTGTCATCCCATAGCGAAATACCATGCCAAGGTTAAAGATAACCACCTCATACTAGGATCTATATAAATCCCCCCGCTTGAATCACTTAAATCCTTTTATATGAACATTACGATGTAAAAATATCATCTAAAATAGTGTGTTCTTCCATTCTAGGATGAACCATTGGTTTCTCATCTCACGAGATAGTAGTACAATCCCTCTAATGTCCTATCAAAAAAATATATAATAGAAAATCATTTACACACTTATTCACAATTCATATCAATAGTTTGAAATAACTATTTATAAACAATTATTATATGAATAATAATTGAAATAAATAAAGTGAATAAAATCAGGGTACTAATTAATCAACTAATACAACACATAATATAAACATGATGACACTCTTGTTCTTGGTTGACACTCTAGGACATCCAAACCTACTTCGGATCCATATTGGATGTCTCTATCACACATACGACCCCCTTCATCATGGAGGATCACCTATACCATGTTTCAAATAGACCAACTAAGATACATTTTAATTCTCATGTTATATTCAATTATGTCATCCCAATAAAGAATATTATGTCAAGGGGAAAAATAAACATCTCATACTGGTATCCATGTAATTGCCCATGCTCAAGTCACTTAAGTCATCCCATGTTCATGTCACAAGGAGTGGATCTATTCTCATGTACTTGGTTTATGAAAAGATGTACCATGGATGTCGTGTCTCATGAGATATTACTCCAAGACCTCTTAAATCCTTTCACCCATCATTTGTAAAAGAAAACCATGCATACCTTTCTTCTCAATTCATATCAAATACCCATTTTGTTAAATTGTCTCATTCTATCAACCATAAATACATTCTCAATTGGTATATTCTATTATGATATGATGAGTCACTAAATTTAAACCATGCTCAGCTTCTATTTATTTGAATTTGATATCCATGTCACAATATTCCCTAATCTAGATTAATATTTTCAAGACAAATTTTAACTTATCTCATATTTGAATTCTATATTTTCATTGTATGACCAGCTCTGGAGTGGAATAAAGCTCAATCACATCTCTATGAGAACCTAATAGAACCATAGGAAGTCTTGGAAGATGAATATATACATTCAAGAAGTTATTAGAGGCCACCCACATTTAAAGAAGAGAAGAACCAGATTTTTTACCTTTAATCACAAAATATATATTATCAAGATCCAAGGAAGTCTTTGCTATAGATCAGTGATAATTATTATAAATCTTTGTGGGAAGGGTTATAGGAAAGAGGTTCATAACTTTTAGATTTCACTGCATTGGGGTATTTTAAAAAGAACAATCACAATTAATTCATTATGTGAATATGACTCACATAGTGAATTCCTTGATTCCCAGTAAGGATAAAATATTCCTGGTCTCAGATTAAAAATCATTGTGTAATATATTTCACAGTATTAAACTATTACTTGTCATGATTTTATGATTCACGGCCTACATCGAAACCATTAACATATTATGAATTCATGTGGTCAGCCAAAGAAATTCACATAATGAATCTAAGATGTGATGTAAATGTATTATATATCTAGAACATATTCTTAGTCCCTCTAGTAAACTTTATATCTTAGTAATTATCAAACAAGGTTTAATTACCAAAGTTGTAACCCTAAAACAACTTACCTATAAATAAAGGATCATATAACCTCCATACCCTATAATAGCTTATCCCCGAGCTACTCTGAGCATCACCATGGTGTATCAATGAATAAATTTGACCACTGTGTCTGCATATCAGATTCCCAATCTAAGGTCTCCTCTTTCCCAAGCTCATGAAAACAGTCCATCCACGCTAGTGGTATGGCCTTTCCCTAGAGATTCTTCTCCATGCCATCTCTAATAAGAATAGGATGGTCCTCAAAGGATGTTTCATCATCTCACTTTACCTCATCAAAATCTATCAAGTGAAAAATTTTATGATGAGATCTATGAATTTTATACATATGGAATAAATCATGCATGTCCCTATAACAATATTGATTGATCAATAATACACCACTTGACCAACCCACCCCATTATCTCAAAAATCACAGTAAACCTAGGTTTTTGAATCCCTTGATTTCTAATATGGCCATGACTATGCTAAATCTACTATGGTCATCTACGATGGTCAATGTATGATTTCTACATAATTTTTCTGGTCACTAACCACTTTTTTTATCTACTAAACGTGCTCAGAAGTCTCCAATATGATACTAGGTCCAATGGGGACTGATTCACCAACTTCTAACTATAAAAGAGGAGAATGACACAATATTACATATAATGACTAAAAAGGATCCATTTGTATTGATTCATGAATGATTCTATAATATGTGAACGCCATGACAGTTATATGATAATCCCAAGAACCACTAAAATATAGATTAAATTCTCACAACATATCGTCTAGAATATGAATCATCTATTCATATTAGCCACCATTTAGAGGGTGATATGACACACTAAGGACATGTGATCAAATTTCCTTTTTAAGACACTTAAAAAATGAGATGTGAAATGAGGATATAGAAATGAAATGATACTCCTTGTAACACTATAAAGTCAATCTATCTAACACACATAATGAATATATAAGTAATTTATTGTGAAGGAATCCCTAATAAGAAAGAAGTGATTTGACTTTCTCAGTCAATCCATGAAGACCATGTCACACCCGAATTTTTAAATTAATTTTTATTTTATTAATTCTAGGATTTGGGTTCTCGCACCATTGTCTGAGATGAGTCCCAAATTTATATTTTTGTTGTTTAATATATTTACTAGGTTTTGGAACCATGCGCGGTAACTGCGCAGTTGGCGGTAGCCACGCAGCCGGTCCAGGAGTCGGGAAAATACTTATTATTCTTATAATAATTATTTTTATTAATGTATTATTATTATTATTCATTATATTATTATTATTATTATTATTATTATTATTATTATTATTATTATTATTATTATTATTATTATTATTATTATTATTATTATTATTATTATTATTATTAGTATTCTTCTTCTTCTTATTTGTGTTATTATTATTATTATTGTTATTACTTTTTATTATGATTGATTTTATAATTGTAATTTCTATTATTATCAATTTTTGTATTATTATTATTATTGTTATTATTGTTTTTATTATTATAATTATTGTTATTACAATAAGATTATAAAAATAATAAACCCTAACCCTTGTCTAACCTCAGTACGACCCGATACCATTCCCTTCCCTAATGCTGCTACGACCCTCCCGCCTTGTCCCCTCGCTCCGAGCTCCTGCACTGTACGCCCCAGCCACCTCGCTGCTTCATGCAAGACCCCGCCTCACCTCACTTGATTCTGGCATCCATACTCCCACTCTCACCCTCCACCTTGGCCCATCTCCCTTGATCTCATATGCCAGCTGCCTCCAAGTCCCTTCCTCCGCTCTCCCTCCTCCCTCTTCCAGTAGCAGCCTCGTCACAGCCGGCCTTCCCCATCTCTGGCCTCCCATGGACCGGGCCAGCCTCCCGCAAACCCAACCTCCTCCTTTCAGCCGGAATTTGTGTGGAAACCTTCTCTTCAATGCACGACTAGCCTAAGTCGATACCCTTTTCAGCGCAAACCTCTTACAGGTAGCTTTTTCTCCTGTCCAGAGACTCCCTTGTGCGTGCACAACCCAGAAACACTGCGACCTCACCTCGAGTGTTTTTATTTTCTAACTTTTGTGTTTTTATTTAATTTTTCCATGCCCAACATCTCAGGTTTTGATTCACGCGTTTTCCTCATTGTTTTAGGTGTGTGATTGGTGAGAAAGAGGTTGTCCTTCCTTCAACTTAAGAGGGTTATCCCTCGCACGCCATTGAGGTAGGAGAATCCCTCCTTTTCCTTTTTTATTAACTCTACTTAACACACGACTGTTTTTTATTAAAAATTTTACTTACATCGCACCTCCACAATGCACTTAGTTAACATTCTATAATGTTTTAATGTTAGTGGGTTTGATAAAAATAGTTTTGAAGTACTTTATCTAGTCATATTTGGGTGTGCCTATGAAAAATGAGTTTGCTGGATCTCAAATGTTTTCTTGATGATGTTTTAAGCATGACATGCACCTTCGATATACTCTACAATAGTTAGTGAATGTGTTTCCTATTTGAATAGATTGTTTAAAATTTATTATGTCTATTTGTTTAATTATTTATAAATTGTTTTTTTTATAAATGTTTTTAATAAATTGTTGGGTTCATTTTAAAATTTATTATGGTCTGTTTAATAAATTTTTTATAGATTTTTTAATCTGTTTATAAAATTTTTAATAAACGGTTTGACATTTAAAATGAAAAATTGGGTTTTGTGTGATATATTGGGTAATGTTTTGGCTATGTGAAGCTAAAGGTCTGATTTGTAACACATGCGTTTTCAAGAAGTGATTTCATTGTTTAAATAATGTGATGACCCCTTTGGTACCTCCAACTCAAATGATGATGTTGGTATGATCATTTAGAAATGTTTGTGTTTAAAAACTGTGTACCAACTTGACAACCTTATTGTTAGTGTTAAATTATTTTGGAATGGTTTTGTGATTATAGGAAAATGGTTTTGTGGTTTTACAGTAAGGAGTTGTTATTCATAAACAATTCTTTCTTTAAAGCATGGTCGTTTTCCTTTGAACTATGTTTTCACATGAGTTTGATAATGGGAAAGGCTTGTTTCGTAGTGGTAAAATGATTTAGTATGCATTTTTGAAATCCAAGGCCCGTTTGGATTTGTAAATATGAAACAGTATTCTTATGATGTATTGGCAACGTTAAAGATACACCGAGTTTAAGGAATATTTGAAACTTTCAGTTTAATTTTGTTGTTTGTGTTGATTCCTTGAAAGGATGGTGTTTTGATAACTGTCTGTCAATTTGGAAACTCTATTATTTTGAAAAAAGCTTTAAATGGTTCTGATGATGGTATGACGTGACGGCCCAGTTGTCACTTTTTGGGATATAATGAATTTATGTATGCATATATATATATATATATATTGGGAACCTCTATAGGTGGGATTTTCCTTTATGGGTTATCATAATGAGTGTCTGTGTTTATGGTAGGCAAGTGCGATGAGATGAGTCACGCGTGCGAGGGCCTCCAACACAAATAGTATTTTTAAATCCATCATGGGTTCCTAGGCGTATTTTAGATAATAGAGTGGCAGTATCTAATCAAACCCGATTAGATGGGTTGGTACCCCTTGGATTGGTTGTTAGGACAGACAGGTTGTGCCAATGGATTGGCTAGTTATTGGGCGGCCAGTTGGTTATAAACTTAAGAGATTCACCATTCACCGGTATGTGGTTCTAAAACTGAGTGCATCCAGGGGTCTTCTAGGGATTTTTAGGATCACCCATGGTTACTAGATTATTTTTATTTCTTGTCTACATTTCATTATACTAGTTTATTCCCAGCATTCCTTATTTAACTGTATTATTTTAGCCCAACTTTGGTATCTTTTGTTTCGAGTATTGTTTATAAAATGAAAAAACGGTATTATGGAAAAAACATGTAGAAACTACTAGATTTTTGAATGGGAAAATAATGTTTCTTATTTTAAAATGTGAAAACCCAACGTTTATAATTTTATTTCAAACTTGTGTTAATCAACTGTTTCGGGAAAGGAGATGTTGGATTATGTGGATTTTCTTGGAAACCCTACAGAGAATTTTAATGTTACTCCTATTTTATTATTTCAGATTTAGGTTTCCTTAGCTCATGGTTTCTTAGATGAGATGATCATTATTGGAGCAAGGTTGGCCTTTGGTTGGGTGGTGACATGGTAGGTCATGTGGAGGAATGTTTAGTTGGTCGGTTTTATTCTTTTTCCACTACTAGAGTGTATTTTTATTGTTTTGATTATTACAATTTATTTCTTCATGTTATTAGGGCCAAATTGTTTCCTATGATTAAATTTCGATTCTCGACATTAGTTTCCAACCCATGGGGATTGAGAACGCCTCTGAGTCCTTGTCGCGGATTGTCTCTGGTGACCGTTTCATGGTCGACCCGTGTTGGTTCGTGACAAAATGGTATCAAAGGGCCCTAGTTATTTTGGGTGTTTGGTAGATGGAGATTAGGATTGTCGGGACTCAAGAGGTAGGTATGAGAATGACTTCATGAACCCTCTCCCATTCCGAACCTCGAGTCTCCAGTGGTAGTCTAGGAATTGAGTCGTTGTCTCATTATGGATTGTTTTATATTGAGGTAAGAAAATTTAGTCAAGATGATGTTACATCACGATTTCACATAGAGTAGTGACCCATGTGGGGTTGGAGTACATATTTTAAGTTCTTATTAGTTGTTGACGCTTACTTGGTGCATGGAACACTACCATGTCACAAGGTTAATCATAACTACTAGTCCCTCACTCCGTTAGTTTGATGCATGTTAAGTGTTGTCTTGGATATGATTAGTGTGAGTGCACTTTTGAAAATAAAAAAGGGTTTTTAAAATGAGAATGATTTCTTTTAAATGTATTTAAATTCATGAAATTTGTTTTAAAACTGAATGATCTTGGTTTAAAAATATTGTTTTTTCTTAGAACTGGTAGAGAAATGGTTTGTGTAAAACCTCAGGTAATCATTATGATTGTTTGAACATGTGAGGGGATGCGTGAGAAGTGTGTGTTGATGCGTATAGATAAAAGAGAATGAAGACATGTGTAACAGTTCATTGGATTACTTGGATTTCTACATAGAATTAATGTCTTGACCTTGTTTTCCTAAATTGATTTGAAAATGGGAAATGATTTTGCAAATGGAGTTTGGTTTGAAAAGATTTATTAGTATTTAGAATGTGTCCTTGAATAAAGGTTGTTTCGAAATCTAAAATTAAAAGGTGGTTTTAAAATTTTATTTTGTGTTGTGGTTGTATTTTTTTTGGTTTTTGAGCAGGTCATTTTGGCTCAGGATTCTAATTTTAATTTTACCTTGATTTGATATTAATTTTGGATTTGTGATTTATATGTTGTTTAGAAAATTCCACCCAGAAAGGTCCCCAAGGTTTATGATAAGTCATGCCCAGATTTTTAGTCCTTCTCAAAAATTGTATGCCCTTACAAGTTATCGAGGTCTGTGAAAGGAAGTAATGTGGTTTGAAGAGGTTGGGTCTGTTATTTGGATGTTGGGAACTCCCAATTCTATTAGAGTTCAAGCTGTCCTGGGATTATTTGTGGGTTCAGCTTCAAATGAATGGTAGTTGTTTTCCCCACCGTCAATTAAATTGTGGATGGCATGGGATGTATTTATATCTTTCATCGTTCGATGGTTCATACCTGAAGATGTGAAGATGATGAAAAGGGAATAACTTATGAGTATTCAATAAAGACAATAAATGAAGAAGACCTATGTTGACCATTTCAAGGAGCTTGTGTCATTTTTTTGGAGGTGGAGTCACAGGATTTGATGAAGAATTCTCTCTTCATTAGGGGTTTTTATATTGATATCATAGAGTTGGTACTCCCATTTAAGGACCATTGTTTTGAGAAGCTGGTGGATGAGGCATTCTAAGTTGACTTGGTCTTTGAAGTACAAATGGTTTGAAATCCAGCGTCTCTAGTTGCTCATGAATGTTTCTCATCTGGCGAGCAGGGTGTGCCAGAGGGACCTCTTTCTAAAGAGAATTCTTTTGTGGTTTTTCCTTCTAGTTCTTCAGACTGTTCAATGGCATGCCATCAGTGTGGACGTTTAGGGCACACAAATCTATCATGCCGCATCACTCCAAAGACGTGTCGTCGTTTCGGGTGTCCAGGGTATCAAGAGAAGTTCTACAGGAATCATATCCTGAAGAAGATGATGTGACAGAAGGATTATAGTTCCTGACTGTGAGGCAGGAGATATATCATCCATCAAATCTCTAGCTATAGGTCATGGGGTGAAGCTCACATTCAGTCCGGAGTTACCGGGGGAGTGAAGCCTTGGTTTGGGTTTTGTGTTCCATGTTGGTAGTGAAACATTTAACGTCCTTTTGTTCTTGTTTTTTTTCTTTTAATGTTTGGATGTTGTTGTATGTTCATAGTTTTTTCATGAAGATATGATGGACTTGTCCTATTATAATCCAAGCTGTCCTGATTGTGTGGACGTGGTTTTTTGAATCGTGTGTTTTTTTTAAAAGTGGGGTTGACCATTATATGGGTTAGTCTCTATTTAGCTGTGTTTTTTTAGAGGTGTAAGTTCTTATGGCAGAAATGGTGATTGTAGTTATGCTTGGGTTTACGACTGGGAATAAATTCTTCTTGTAGGGTTTTCTCTAGTGTTCACAGTTTTTTGTCTTCGTTGATAGTCCATGATTCGGTGGGAGTATTGTTCGCTTGTGTAATAGAGGTTAGTTTGGATCTATTGGGAATTCCAATGTCGGCCCCCTTCTCAGTGTGATATGTTTGGGTGTTAAATTTACGCTCTTGTTGAGTTCTTATGGTGGGGAGAATCTTACCATGTTCTCATGTTCTCTTGTGTTGTCGTTTCATTCTATTTCAATCAGGCATGGATTTTGGTATTGACTACTGTTTGGCTTGGTGACTTTCATGGGGTATAAAGTGACTGTGGTGGGGAGAATTATCACACTCGAATTTTTAAATTAATTATTATTTTATTAATTATTGGAATCGGGTTCTTACACCAAGGTGTGAGTTGAGTCCTGAATAAAATCTTTTGTCATTTAATATATCTAACGGGTTTTTGACCCATGCACGGTCACCGCATGGTAGGTGGTAGCAGCTCAGTCGGCCCAGGAGTCAGAAAATTGCTAATTATTCTTATTATTATTCTTATTATTATTGTTTTATTATTACTGTATATATTAACATTAAAATAATTTGTATTATTATTATTATTATTATTATTTTATGTATTATTATTTTTATTATTATTCTTTATCTTATTTTTTATGGTTTTAATTTTTATTATTATTAATTTTATTATCATTATTTCTATTATTGTTATTATATGGAATTTTTTTGTTATTGGTTTTATTATTATAATTATTGTTATTTTAATAAAATGTTAAAAAATCCCTAACCGTATTCTACCCTCAATGCGACCCTATCCCAATCCCTTTCCCAGCGTCACTACGATCCTCCACCTCACCGCCTCATATAGGTCCCCACCTAGCCCCTCCTGATTTCAGGCTCTTCACCCTCGTACTCTTCCTCTGCCTTGGCCCTTTGCCCTCAAGCTCAAGCACTAGCCACCTCTAGGACCCCGCCTCCGCTCACCCTCCGCCCTCCACCCTCGCCCAGCAGTAGCTTCGCCCTAACCATCCTTCCCCAGCTCCAGCCTCCCACACACCCGGCTTCGCCCTCTCCCACTCTAGCCAGCCAACCCCTCCATGTATCACCACTTCCATCCTCATCCCCACATCTCCCCTCCCAGTCTCTCCCTTTCCAACTCTGTCCCCAGAAGAGCCCACTCATTTTTCTATTCTGTACACCAGGCTTTCGGCCTCCCGCGCTCTGTCTGGCCTGCTCCGGCGGTGACAGACCCCACTGGTCTCCCTTTCTCCAACCAGCGGCAAACCCAACCCCCTTCCTAGCTAGACTCTGGAAAACCTAACCACCTCTTTTCAGCCAAAATTTGTCCAGGGGCCTTCTCTTTGACGCACGACCAGATGGAGCAGTTTCCCTTTTCAACGGAAACAACTTGTAGGTAGCATCTTCTCTAGTATGGAGACTCCCTTGCACGTGCACAAGAAAGTAACCGACGACCTCACCTCGGGTTTTTTTATAACTTTTGTGTTTTTATTTATGTTGACCAAGCCCCAAAATCTCAGGTGTAGATTTGCGTGTTTGACTTGTTGTTATAGGTGTGTGATTGGTGCACAAGAGGTTGTCCTTCCTATTAGGTTTCCGGGCCCGCAGCGAAAGTCGGTGGGCCGGGGATGGTAATATTTTCATCGGTGGGACGACGGAACTTGTCTTCGCCAACGATTAGAGCCCCGGAGAGGTTTGAGGATCTCGCGATAATTATAAGGAGCAAAAAATTAAAATTAAAATTAAAACGTACTCGTTTCCAATCTGAAGGCGCGGTCGATTACATCTAGTCGATGGCGATCGTCGCTTGAAGGATCCAAAGTAGGATCCCTCTAGATTGTCCACACGCTCTCCAAAAAACCCGCTGGAACATCGATCATCAAATTCCATGTGCTAGCACGGTGATCCGATGAATCTTCGACGTCCCGACAATCACCGCATCGAGAAGCCTTCGATGCATGAGAGAGATCTTGATCCAAGATTCTTGGATCGAGAACATCTCTCTCTAGAGAGTGGGAGGAGAGAGAGTCTCTCAACATTCATTCCATAAAATGAATGAATAGTATTTTTCACGCAAAAAAGAGAGAGAGCCTCCTCTCTTATTTGTAGAGACGTTGATAAATACCTGGTAGGGTTCCACGACCCCCGTTTATTTCAACGTCTACAAAATAAATAATTTTGATGATCTAAACTGCGCTAATATTATTTATTATTTTATCACATACTTGTAATATATATATAATATATTACATGATAAAATAGATCCATTTTACTCAACTCGCTATCCCACTTAATATTAAACCAACCTTGAAAATTAAATAATATTCGTTCGATTAATATTTTGCTTGTATTTAATAAACTCATAAATACATTAAATAAATTCAATCCCAAAAATTCGTAACTTGAATATTAATGAATTTATTTAATTCTTTTGGTGATTGATAACATGGAAAACGCTCAGACCCCGTGGCGGGGCCCACTATGTCCATATACCTATTCGACTGAATATGGAGGATTCTTGAATACGCTATTGTGTGTGACCCTCTAGGCCCTCATCTCGATAGTAGTTAATAAAATAAACAGACCAAGAGTGGAGTCCAGGAACTCATCTTGGCCCCTAAGGATATAAGGATAGTCATAACAATGACTACCATCCTATGAACACTGACTGTGTACTATAATCTATTTTTCATTAAATATATTATAAAGCATGACGCACTCTTGTGTCATCATCCTTATCTTGCTTTATTATTTGTTGATCTCTCCAGATGGATTTTCCTTTCTACTGCTTTACCCAAAGACTTATGAAGACGACAACATCAAGATCAACTAGGCCTGAGATATACAACTTCCTGAACTTGGATGTGACAAATCCTTTCTTGACCATTCAACCAACGTCATACCACCAACGACGCACCCAACACAAACTACCTCTCCACGAAATCACTGCCATGGTTTTCGTCTTTCATCAATGTACGTAATCAAATGATATACATTGGTAATGGTCTCATGTCAGGAGACCAATACACATGTCCATAGATAGGAACAACCAATGACACCCAAAACATGTGGTGTTCATATTGACGGGTTTGTCCTCATGATCTCACTACAAAAGATCACCAAGTGCGAACTTCGTGAGAAAAAGTCTCAATTCTTATGAGTCCCTGACACCTGATAGTCAGACATCTACTATGTCCGGTCAGTAAGATGGATCTAGACAATAGAAAATATATTTAAGATAAATTTCATTGTATCTTGAGATTCTTATTATAGCCTGGGATCTGCTATTACCTCTTGAAACGACAATTAACCTTTGGACATTACCATTATTATAGTGGATGTAGAAAATTCTGCATTATAATGGTAAGATATCATCATGCATATCTAACTATACACATGATATGGTAATCAAAAGTACTACATAGTTGGGTCTAGGGTACCCACTATGTTAACACTCCCACTTTCACTAGACCCAACTTGCTAACTAAACTTGCTAGCTACTCACATGATAAAAACCATGCTTGTAACACCCCAATATTCCAAGGTACACTTCTCTTTGAATAATACAGTAGCGTGTGTTGTACGCAACTTTGAGTTCTAACACACCACAACCAATCAAAGTAGCCATTATGAATAGTAATAACCAATTTTTGAAATTATATAAATTTTATCATTCAAAATGTACTTCATTTTTGGATTCATAATATCAAAATTAGCTTAGGGTGAATTTTTTATTTTTCTGAAAAATTTTAATTTTTGACGAATACTGAAAAATACTGAGTTATAGTATAAAATTGAATTTTTATTTAAATAATTATTTATTTTATATAAATTTATTTTTGGTCAAAATAGATACATAATATCTATATAAGTTAAATTTAATTCATTATAGTCAGTTTAAAATAATTTTAGATATATAAAATATTTTATTGATCTTTTTACAATCTTTTACCCGCCTCCTAGGAGCATTTGCAAATTTACATAAAACATAATTTTTCTTCTTCTGTGAGTTGAATCTAAAAAATTCGAGAGGCACGGTTGATATCAGTAAGTAAAATGTGGTTCAATAAGATGATTTTTTTTGAATAGTCACTTTTTACTTTTATTACCACGGTTAAAAGTAAATATGGTAATTAAGGGTAACAATTATATTATTATTACCCTAAAACATGTCCTAATTCTATTGGATAAATTTAATTGACCTATAAAAACCATAGGAAAAAAATATGATCCTTTAGGTCCACTTGGATTAGATTAGTACATTTATTAGTATTTAATTCAAAGTAGAGTTAAAAGTGTTAAATTCAATGTTTAATAACTAAACTAGTTTTAATATAGGGTTAAAGAAGATAAATTAGACTATAAATATTCATAATAAATATAACAAAATTTCCTACATAATGGTATTTTATTTATATTTTCATACATTAAATAATTTAATTTATTTATGACACAATGATGATGCAGTAATTACCTAATTAATGAAATATTAAGATAATTGATATTATAAATATCCAAATAAATATAATTTGATACTTTTTATGAATTAAAATAATTTTATTGGTTAATATGACATATTAGGGTTGGCTAGATGAATTATTTTTGAAGTAATAATGCTGTTATGAATTTAGAGAAAACCAAATACCAAATTGTGTCAAAATTGACATAAAAGAGTTTTTAAAATAAATATTATATTATTAATTGATATTATATTCCTAAATTTCTAATGTTCAGCCAAACTACTTATGTAATGATAAGTGTATCATTAATGAACCACTTGGGGTTCTCTTGGAAGTATATATTAATTATATTAACCATATAATTTAAAAATACAAAGAGACATGTTAAATGTCAATCTATTTAACTAAGAGTTAAATAAAAAAGATATGGTTATTATAGTGAATCAAAACTGTCTAAAACCTATTGGTTGAGTGGTTTTTGACCCAAACCCACCTTATCCTTTAAATAATTCATTTTGGATCCATTATAAACCTAAGATTATTTTATTATAAAATAATATTTCTAGCTTTTCCTATGGTGCCTCTCACCCCTCTTATAAAAGGGAACTCCCCCTTCCCTCTAATCCACACCTTCAAAGCCATTTTGGCTCAACCAATCTCTTCCCAAATACCCTATCAACTATTCCTTTCTTCTTCCAATTCCTCTTTCTTTGTTATTTCCATTATAAAATAATAACTCCAGTATCTTCTATATACTATGATGTTATTATAAATATGGTACAAACATATTCATTATTCTATCTATTCTTTGAATGACATGTCACCATCTGTGTGTACGTACGTCTTACCATCTCCACGTCGTGGTGTAACTATTATTCAATACATTATTATTTGGGTGGGTATAATAATGATTTGTAATTGATGTAAGTAATAAGTTTAACATGATATTGATTCTTTTATATATGATATAACATCAAATTATATATTATTTTAATATCAAAAGAATGATATTTTCGCTCGTGTGTATGTACAAATTACCATCTCCACGAATGTGATGAGATTCATTTCCCATCGTATCCATTCAAGACTAATTTTCATTTGATTATTAAAAATAATGTTTAAAGACTTAATATCATTCTGTTTATGAATAATATACATCCCATCCATTAAAAATATGACTCACATAACAAATAATATAAAGGAAAACGAATCTGTTAATACCCAATACGACGATAATACTAATATATTATTAATAAAGAAATATTAAAAGATCATATATGATATCATATTAATGTATATGATTCTTGTATAATTTAATAACAATTATTTCACCATTATAAAATATATTAACCTACACTCAACCAAGTAAAAGTACAAGGTAAAGGTTAATTTCACAATCTCTTCAATATCTGAGGTTGTTTATATGTAATTATCTACTAGGACCTCTTTATCATACACATCCATGTTTCTTAAAAATTTATTTCAAAACATTCTTACTATTTTATAGACTAATAGTTAAAGTCATTTATACCCTTTTTTTACTTTTATAAGATTTTTATAAAGGAATCTTTCCATCATTTTCCAAACAAGGTCCTTTATGATCTTTTCAGCAAAATTTAGGTAAGAATGTTTTTTTAACTTATACGGTGGGTGCGGCTATTTTCTTCCATTATAAAATCATCGAATATTCCCTTAAAATATTATAAGAATATTTTCAAATATAAATGTTTTCTTCTATAATTATGTGACTTTTAAATTATTTCAAAATGGAAAGAGATATTTCTCTAAAAAGGTTTTGATTTTATCTATGTCAACATCCATTGATAGATTTTAAGTTTGTTTAAAGTTTATTTATTATGATAAAAAACTTCCATATTGTATTGAAGGTTTTGTGATATTTTTGACTGTGGATGTTCTATTTTTATACCATTCATGGTTTATAGTTAAAGTATTGACATTTTGTATTCTAGTTTTAATACGAATTTTTATGTTATATTTCAACCATTTCATATGAGGAATGTATTGGACATAATAAATGACGGGTGGCGCCCGCTATAGCTCCTCGATGCATTAGTAGGTCTCATGAAACAACTAGATGTGGAATTGGATAAGGCCTTTCCCATTTTGATATATGGTTTTGGCCGAGGCCTTAATCATTTTTAGATGTCTTGGCCGACGCCTTGAAAAAATGTTTCAAAATGTCTGTAATTATACATTCCCTCATTATGAAAATAATATTGATGGTTTATGTGGTCATTCGACTAGTATAATACCCATGATTATGCTTTATTATGTCATTATTTACTCAGCTCATATTTCTTCCATAAAAGTATTCATGTTTATTATTGGTAAAGCCACGTGGTTTCAATTATTCATCATGCTTAATATTTATGTTATCTTCCACTGTATTGCTTACCCTTACTGAGTGTTTGAGCTCACCCATTTCTAATGTTTCATTTTCCCAGAATATGAATAAGTTAGTTAGGAGTGACTTGTAGGCATAATATTGGAGGCTTAGATGTTTCTAATGGAATAAATTCATTTTTTATTTCTTTTCAAGTTGTAATGTTAAACTTATTTATGAATCTTGTTTCCAATAATACTAAACTAATCGGTCATTCGAGACATGATTTCCTTGTGATCATTCCAATGTTATGTAATAATGCACCGACTCTGTGTAACTAGGTTCGGGGTGTTACAATGCTTCTGCTGAGTAATGGATTTAACTGCTGGGCCTACAACGTTTTCGCTATGTGGCATATCTACTATACGCGACCTCATCTGCTTGAGTAAAACTTCTCTAGATAAGGTATCCCTGAGTACATCACATTGTCCATTGTCATAACTTGACCACTTGGCTAGTAAGAATATCATAATTTACATTATGATAATACTTTTCTCACTAGGTGCGAATCCAATAACTGGAACAAATCCTTGCGATTTATAACTACTTATTAGATGCCTTGGAAGTTGCAACATACTCAATATTTGTAGGTATGGATACCACTAGCTTTTATGATCTTGACTCACTCATCTCCTTTGCCTAATTGTGACACTCGATCAAATTGATCTAAGGATTACTAGTTTATCTACCACTATAACTAGTATACCTTCTTCTCTATATTCCAAGTACATATTATTTGTACCTGCCAAAATTCAAGATGATAGTTCTGACTGCATCACTTGCAGTGCTCCTGGAACTAATTAATATTTGCCTATAATAAATTATATTCTGGCAGTATCAATTATTGTACATATTATGGAACATTTGATTGATCCTTCGCTAAAGAATATGGTATCAATTCACAACTTTAATCTCTTCATATGTTCCGAACATGTTAACTTGAAGAGATTAAGCCATGTGACATCGGCAAAAATTCTGAACTTGAATTGTTCCAACTTGTATTTTTCAATATAATGTCACTATATGTATGATTGAATAGGACCAAGAAACCTTTGGATCTACCTCAGTGGATCATGTTCCCTAGAACATAGGTTTCTACTTGAAGCCAATCATTGGAGAATTTATTTTAACCTAATCTTATCAAATTGTAAGTTCAAGATCTATTTTCCATATGTTCCTGAACATAATTGGAAAACATTGGCACTCTCACTAAAATTTTGTAGACACAAGGAAAATATTCATTTATAATGAATGCTCTAAGATCACGTTGCTTACTTTAATCCAGAACTAGATTTCAATAACTTTCAACCCTTATTGGCATCATTTGATGTCATCGTGTCTTTCTGGTTGCGTCATATAGACAGATTCCATGAAATATGATCTTGACATATAATAACCAATAAAATGATCTTAGAAGTTTGGCTAGGACAAGTAAAATTCGAATGGATTTAGGCACAATGACTTGGTATAACCAATCGAGCCTTATTGGTACAAAAATTGTACCATCCATGTATCTTATCATTTGAATACACACTATAGTATTCAATTAATATTCCCCTTTGCAATTTGATACATGGAATCCATTATTGATTTTTTTTGATCTTGTCAATCTTAGCTTGTTGCCTTATACTACGTACTTTTAGGATTTATTATTCTCAATGATTAATATATCACCGACCAGAGAGAATATAAAACCATCCCCATGGTTTTATTCTTCCTACGTAGTATGTGTCTCTGAAACATGCTTATTCCACATGTACTTGTGGAACCTGTTCCCTATGCCAACCATTTTTGCATCTCGAGCATTGAATAAGTCCAAGTCAATTCACCTCCCACTATCTCAAATAGATATGTGCACCCTTTTATAGAAATGTAGTCTAATACTTGACAAAATCATTTCTATCTTAGGGATTTAGGTAATATCTTAAGAAACTGTTAGGATAACTACCTCAAATTCACAACGTGTTAAACTTGATGCATGTTTGGTTAAATCCTAACAAACGCTTTGCATCTAAACACCTCCAATTAAAAAAATGGATTTTCCATCATTCTATGACTTGTATGATATCCATTTGTCATTTTAGTTGGAATATTGGTTATGGGTTTAAGCCGTTATTTGCAAAGCACATCATCAAATATAATGGAATTTTATGCAGGTTGTAACATTGATACAACTTACATCATAACATTGATGTATAAAATGTGCATTTAGGAATTACTCCAAACTACATTTTTTTGATCAATGATAATATGTAAGACTCATCATCAATCCTCATTATGAACATCAATACAGTGATGTAGATAAGGTAACATGCGTTTAGGAATTACTCCACACTACATTATCACGATCAATGATAGTTTGGTCAAGATATTCTTTGGCATGCCGATCCGAAGCAACTCATATCTTCTTATCAAACATATACTTTACTATTATTTAATGAATTAAAGGAGATGTATGATGTATCTTTACCTCTTGATTTCTTTGGAATAGTTCACATTGTCTTGTTGAACTAACCTCAGAAAGCTTTGTGTCATACCTTTGTTTATAAAGGTTTATTTGTCTAAACTTAGGATGTAAATAATACCAAAGGTGTTTAGATGTGTCAAGCCTAAATACCATACTATATATATTCTTGACATCCACTTTTAGTTTTACTTGACAATGAATCATATTTCCACAACTGGGTAGGTCTTACATTTTATATTCATCATGTATTTCCATTGATTCAAGCAGCATTGAACTATTTGATGAGTATGTTACCAAAAACAACATTTCTTCCAAAATATGAAAAAATGTGTCATTATGTCCAAATGGGAACATGAGATAAATGTTTTTGGTTATAATCCACAACTTGTTCAATTTGAATCAATTACATGGCAATTTTGAAGTTATGTGTTTCTCATCGCTGACTTAGGAATCACCCTTTCTCAGCTGCTTGGAGAAGACACTTTAAATCTAGTAATGTTTCTCTACTTTCCTGGTTACTATATTTAAATTCATAGGTTATTGGAATATTATATTCAATACACAAGAAGTACGTTAGAAACATTAATATACATGATGAATATAAACTGAACTAGAAGCATGTACTTGTTTCTTGTATTTCAGTTTTTAAACATCCATGAATTCATTTCATTTTGTGATGAAAAAAAACATTTTGTTAAATAACCAACCACTTTTCATTGATGCACATAATGAAGGTGCCTTTGGCGTAACTTTCCATAAGCCTTTTCTCCTTGTCATTCAATGTATTCTCCATAAGAATAAAAGATGGTGTTATCTCCCATATTCTTATTACTTGGCGAATGTTTACCTTAAAGGTAATGAAGCACTTACTCTATACCGTTCATTTGTACCTTTAAATGAAACTAGAGTAATTGGGAGTAAAAAGTATAAGAATGGGATGACATGAAAGATTGTGAACCGTCTTTCACTTTACACAAACCGAGTGCAACCATCATATTCAAATATTACTTCACATTCTCCTCGAAAGGATCTTGGGGATGAGACTACATGTAACATCATCCATGTCATGATGTACCGACGACAACTAAAATCAGACTTTGATGATATCATTATGAAAAATCCATCATATTCTTGACTCATGAGTCTCCTGTAGGTAGTTTTACACCCTCACTTTTTAAGGTGTCTTAACAGTTTGGGACAGAAGCGCCTTGAATTTCTGTTACGGTAATAATCTGCGCGAGTGACTATACTACTCTTTGGAAATTTGTTCTTAGTTTGGAATTTAACTTTGTCTAACATTTATCATATTTTTATTATGGTATTGCTTGTCATTATCTAAAAATATACTTTAGCAGATTGTACTTTTATGTGATCACCAGTTTAGTCAAAATTGATTAATTTAATCATTAAATGTCTCCTACTAATTTTTCCAATTCTAGGAACCCTCTATACTAGAATCGGAATACTTTTGAGTATTCTAGTGGCAAGGATCACTGAACCTCTTTCATAGTCTACAATCTATGGCTACGCCACTACTCGGAGGGTCCAAGGAAGGTTTTTGGATGGCCAACCGCATTAACTCGCGTTTCCTTGATCTGTTGAGTGTAGTCGCAGCTTCAAAAATCATTTACTGTTTTACTCAACACATGCCTTTAAAATTAAAACAAGATAGATAAGGCTATTTCCATGTAGAAATTTTAGTTAAGTCAACCCACCACAGGAATAAAAACTCCCTGTTAGTAAGAGGCACCCTCAACAAAGGCATGACTGACACCTCGAACACCCGGTTTGGTTCAAACTTAATTGATGGAAGGTTGTTTGTGACTTAATATTTTTTTGAGGGTTTTATTGGTTTTATCTAGATGAATGTGATCTATTTCTATTAAAATCGTTCATCTATGTTGTCACACTCACAACTAAACTTTAATAGAAAAACATACGATGATTCTTTATGAATTTTATCATCTATTATTTTATGTATTTTTTCCATTTTTCTAAAATGCATAAAATAATAAATAAATGCATAAATGTAAACTATTATCCGATTGGTCTTGAGGATCTAAACGACCTAAGCGCATCGTACCTGAGTCGTATACTTGACTCTTGATGCAGCTTGCCCTCGCATGTATTTCCGCTGGTCTTCTGGATTATCGCCATGTCTTGGCTGGGGCGACGTCACGTCTTGGACTACCGCCTCGTCTTAGTGGAATCCATGTGTCGTCTTGCACCGTCGTGCACCGCCTCATCTTGGCGGGGTCCACGTCGCTTTCCGTATTCGTCCTAAGTACAAAGATACTCACGCACATGCCAGGGGAACCCGGGTATAAATATACATCATATAAATATTAGGTGCGCAGACCCTTATACATTTTAACTGAAAGATAAAGATGATGCGCATACCATCTAGTTAATTAATTTACAAGAATCATACACATTTAAATAATTAATTAAATAATTAATTAAATGCAGACATACAAGGGTCGATGCTCAAGAGCAGCCGATGGGTAAAATAAAGCGCGATAAAAATAAAATGCATTAATTAAGTATGAGTATTTATTTAATTAAATTAGATGAATTAATGAATTCAAATAATTTAATTAATTATCGATCCTCTAATTAATTTAATTTTAATGCCAAAATTAAATTAATTAAAATTAATTCAATTTAATAATTAAATTGAAGTAATTTTATCTAGGTATTATAATAATCATCCAAAATTAATTTCAATTAATTTAATTTAGATACTAAAATTAAATTAATTAAATTAATTACTTTTGATTAATTTTAAAGTGGTCGATCCCCGAAAACACCATTGCATGGAATGTGCAGGTCGGGCCTGACCTTCATAGGGCCACACTAGGCCGGACTGATCCGCCCAAACCCCTTCTAGGTTGGGCAGGACCGCCCAGACCGTTTCGGGGCCAAATTAGGTCTGCTGAAATACTTGGAGACAAAATTATACCTCTCGGGTGTTGACCAAAGGTGTGGAAAATTTGGGGACATTGTCCGAAGTTCGGGAAGGTATCCGACGACATCGCTTGGTGTTAGTTAGCCTGTGTTGGTCACGAGCCGACCAATGGGGAGGCCGTAGGGTGAGGGAGCCGAACCAAGGGGTGGCATGCTGCTGCAAGCTGCGCGATGGGGAAAAGTGGGATGGTCCGTTTGTTTGCAACGCCGAGGAAGGTCTGACCTGTGCGAGAAAATATATGGGTGGCATGCGAGATCTGATGATGAGGCCGAAGGCAGAGGTATGGGCCGGTGGTCTGCTGAGAGCCGACTGGGGTGCTGCATGTGGTGCGCCATGGTCGCATCCAGAGATGACATGGAGGAGGCCCGGAAGGCCTGCAGACTCCGGCGTTGGGTGGAGGAGCACGAGGGGCCCAGCTCATTGAGGTGTCAGCGGCTCAGCGGGAGACCTGCCGGGGGTCCGCTGAAAGAGGGGCAGGTCGGTGGCTAGAGGCAACAAGGTAGGCAGCCGAGAAGGGGAGTCCAGCAACGTATGGTTCCTTGCAGCCTGCTCCGCGGTGTGGTCTACAGGGAGGTCCAGAGGACTTCTTGGCCGGTGAAGTAGGAGGCTGACCGGGGAGGGGTGTCCAGCGGCAGAGCCTGCTAAGGAGGCAGGGTGCGGGGTGCGGTCGCCGCCAGGGCCTGGTGCATTTGCCTCTGGTGCACCGTTTCACGGCATGGGGAGAGGGGATGGACGGTGGGCCTAGGGACGTGCCGTGCATGGAGGTGGGGTCTGTAACGACCCAAAATTTCATTAATGGAAAATCCATCTTGATCCAGTTAAATGTTTCTTTATGTTTTCTATATGATGTCAACTTCTTTAGTTTAACGTTAAGATTTGTGACCGTTACTTTTATAGCCGTTGAACAGTGATCATCTGGGTAGTTTAAATATAAGGCTTTAACGAAACCATTTTTACTCAATCAAAGGAAGCGATGGCCTCATCCAGTAGAATTGCCCCTTACGAAGCCCATTTGTCGGAGCTCGGAAAGGAGGTGGCGTCTTTGGGCTTTGCCCTTGACCAATCCCAAGCTGAGCTTCATCAAGTCAAGCTCGAACGTGATCGTCTACGGGAAAAATGGAAGTTGATAGAGATTACCACTCGAGCAATGTTATCCGAGCAACCCCAAGAGTCTGTCACCATCGCACACCTTACCCTTAGGTCTTATGCGGCTATTTTAAGGGGTTATGTAACAAATAAGTAGCACCATGTTCATGTACATTATTTTTTGTATATAATAATAAATATAATTTCTAGTCATTTTTGATGCATTGTAATTAGTTTTTAAAGTACAAATGATGTTTTTAGTTATTATTTAATTAAGAATTATATTTTATTAAATTAAAGGATTTTTGAATTAAATAATATTTTAATAAAATATTATTATTAATATTAAATTAATTTTTATTAAATATAAATGATCTTATAATTTTATGAATGCAATTAAAATTTTTATTAAGGTTTGAAAGCCATTTCTGTCAAAACCCGTGAATTTTTTATAAATGTCGGTTTTTATTTTAAAAGTGAAAATTCACATATTTAGAAAATTATTTAGATAAAATAAATATTATTTTTTGAATCAGGACGTCGAAATTATCCAACGGTGAATTTTTCATAATTTTCTGAGACAGTCAAATTTTTGGGTAAAAATTAAATACCATTTAAATATATAATGTGTTTTATGACATCATAATGACCCAATGGTGATGTAATAAAATACCATAATCCTTATGTTCAGCCAATATGTATTTTATCATTAAAATAATGAGGTTTTGGGTTTGTTTGACTCACTTTTCAAAGCATTAATGGAGCCCTCAAGACTTATTCAACACTTTGCCTTTTTAAATTAATTTCCATGGGAGTGTGACTCACCTCCACATAAGCAACCCTAATTTTTTTTTAATAAGTTCGGACCTTGGCCTTGTAAAATATTGTTTTCCTCTTTCCTTTTCCAGAAACCATGGGCAAATACCATGGGATGGTTTGTGGTTTGGATTATTTTAATATAAGGGGTCCCAAACCTAAATAATAAAGAATTCTCTCACCTTTCCTATATAAACCCACCCAAGCTCCCACTTCCTCCTCACCCAAAGCCCTTGAAGTTCGTCCAACCTCTGCCCTACTCTCTCTAGAATCCTCTCAAGGTGCCCCAAGCTCCCAAGAAGCCTCTCACAAGCCTCTCTCTAGCCTTTGGAAGCACACTTCCAAGTAAGGGTTTTTTCTTCCTTTCTCATTTTTGTCGATTTTATTTAAGTTGTATTGCCCTTTTAATTTCATTTATGAATGTTGGGGTATGGTTTCTCACCTCTCCCATACTGCCCTCTTATTGTTTGAATGATGGGAGACCCCTTTCTCTCTCATTAAATGCCTCCCATGTACACCTGTTACTATGCCGAAATTCTGAAAGGAACCTTTTTCTCCTCTTTTATATTCAAGCAGTACTTTTGTATCATGAATCTAAATTCCTTTTCAATTTTTGGGACATGTATATATATATGACCTTCTTACTGTCCATTAAATGTAAATATGATGAGGAACCCCTTTCTCTCTCATCATCCCTTTTTATGAATTCTTATGTCACGCCGTTACGCTGCCGAAATCACACCGATTTTCTAAGCCAATATCATTGTGTAGTGAATACCATGCCCATTTCTCCATCAAGGGTATTCACCTTTATGAACATTTACATATTGATTGTAAAGTTTCATGTATGAATTCCACATTCCTTTATCGTGGAAGAAATGACTATGTTTTATGAATCCATGTTTTATTATCCATGTGGCACACTTATGCATGAAATGAAATTGTTAAGAAGGGTGCGCCCTTTATAGCGCTCCAATGCATTGGGTAAAGTAAAGTATCATAATACGTCATGTGCAATGAGTGTTGACTCATGCTAATTCAAGTGCAACGAGGGTTTACTCGTGCTTCAAGTGCAATGAGGGTTTACTCATGCTCCATGTGCAATGAGCCTTGGCTCATGCTAATTCAATGTTAAGTGTTGTTTCCACATTTCCATGTTATGATGATCATGCTTTATCATGCCTTTATGTTCATGTCTCTCTTATGCTCTATTGATATGCCTATTGCCTAACATGTATTGTACTCCTCATGTTATTCATTATGTACCCCCTTACTGGGCTTTATAGCTCACCCTTTTCTTATGCATGTCCTCAGGTTATCCCATGCAATGCTAAGTACGAAGGAATGTAGTGGTCATGTAAAGGAAGTTTTCAATAAGGATGTTTTATTTCAAGTTTAAAGTTTTTATGTAATGATCCTAAGCCCCAAAGACACTAAACCTCTCGATCTTCTTTGTTGTATCAAGTGAAGTTTTATGTAATAAAGCATGTTTAAGTTGTAATAAAAAGCAGGGTTGTCATAGTTGGTATCAGAGGATAGGTTTAGTTATTTTTGGGATTAGGAAAACCTAGTAAAGCCTTAGATACAAGACTAAGCATAATAAAAACATCCCTAAGTTTTGGTAAATACTAAGTAAGTGTTTTATCAAACAAATACATCCCTGTCTGGATACGAGCAGGTAGAGGCGGCTCTGGCATAGATGTATCCTAGGGGTAAAACCCGAAAACACCGCTTTGAGCTAGACTCGAACGAGAACTGGTGCACGACAACGGGCCTTGCTGCACTCTTGGTTACGACACTCTCGGGGGATATGTTTTGATAAATTCACAATCTTAGTATGAACCCTTATTAAGGGAAAAATGCCCCTAAGAATATATGTTAGAAGGAAGATCATGAAAAGCCTGGATTGAATCCTATAGACTCATGAGTTAAAGAGATTAAAGTTTATTTATAAGTCATAAACTTTTGTCTTTGGATTACCCTTTATGTGTTACCCCTAACTTTCCTTTTATTCCAGCCAATGGCCGGTAATAGGAGAACTCGGGCTAACAACCGTTGTGAAGATCAGTGTGATGATTGTACTTATGAGATGCCCAATCCAATGGGAGCAGGAATTGCAAACTTTGTCACGCTTCTCTCTCAGCTAACTCAAGTTTTGAATAGAAACAGTGGTCAAGAGGAACGTTCAACCCCCCCTAAGAAAGAACAAGTCGCTATTGAAAGCTTCATGAGACAAAGGCCTCCTACTTTTAGTGGATCATCCGATCCCACGATTGCTGGACAATGGATCAACTCCATTGAAAAGATATTCTCTATCCTCCAATGCTCTGAAAAAGAGAAGGTTCTCTTGGAGGCTTATCGTATGGAGGGTGAAGTTGATCAATGGTGGACGTTGATCAAAAATATGAAGCCTGAGGAGGAGATCGAGGCTTTGGAATGGAAGGTATTCCGGAAGATGTTTTTCGATAAATATTTTCCACGCACCCTCCGTCTTAAGATGGAAAGGGACTTCCTTTCCCTCAAGCAGAAAGATGAGGAATCTGTGGGAGCGTACGAGACAAACTTCACAAGGCTTGCACGATACGCTTCCGGCTTTGTCGTTACCCCCGAATGCAAGGTTGACCGCTTCTTTGGTGGGCTGAAGCCTAGCTTGCGGAAAGCATTAGCGATCCGTGACTTCGAAAGCTATGAGGAAATTGTCCGATGTGCCCTCAAGGTTGAAATGGAGATCGTAGAATCACAGGGGTATCATGGGGACAAGAAGCGGAAGGTGGACTTCAATGCTGGTGGTCCGATGGATAAATCCAACGGCGCTAAGAAATTCCAGCACCCCACTTTCCAAAAGTGTGGAAAGAAGCACCCTGGAAATTGCCTTAGGGGGACAAGAAAATGCTTCAAGTGTGGAAGAGAAGGGCACCTAGCTGTTAACTGTCAGCAAGAAGGACCCGCGGCTGCGACGGAGGGGAGGAACGCTCCGTTCGAACCTCAACGCGTTGTTCAATGCTTCAAATTCAAAGAACCGGGTCATTTTGCGAATCAGTGCCCTAATCCAAGGGTTATCGGAGGCAATCAACAACCTCCAAGATAGCAAGGAAGAGCTTTTGCCATCACTTATGCCGAAGTGAACCCCGACAACGAAGTGGTGACATGTACTCTAGTTATTCATTCAAGAATAGCGAACGTACTTTTTGATTCAGGTTCTACGCATTCTTTTATATCTCAAAAGTTTAGTAGAACAATCCCTGCACCACCACAAATCATGGAAGTAAAGATGTCGGTGAGTACGACAAATGGGGCAATCATTGCATCCCATGAGTATAAATCCTCCCCTGTTATAATCTGTGGATTGAATTTCCCGGCGAACCTCGTCATACTCCCTTTGGTGGAATTTGGTGCAATTCTTGGCATGGATTGGCTTTCCTTATATAGAGCCAACATAAATTGTCGGGAGAGGGAAATCACACTCCATATGGAGAATCGACCCCCGATTCTTTACAAGTGTCAGGAGGAAGATGAATCTCCTTTAGCTCCATCATCTCAAGCATGGATATTACTGCCTTATGAGCACGCATATCTGGCTCAGATGATTGAGTCCAAGGAAGAAAACACCCTTGAAGAAATGCCTATTGTGAGGGAATTCGCTGAAGTATTTCCCGAGGAACTTCCTGGTCTTCCTCCAAGAAGAGATGTTGAGTTCTCAATTGAACTTATACCTGGGGCGCTACCAATATCCAAGACTCCATATAGAATGGCTGTGGTTGAGCTTGAAGAACTGAAGAAACAACTACAGGAGAATCTGGATAAAGGGTTTATACGCCCAAGTGCATCACCATGGGGTGCACCAGTCCTCTTCGTCAAGAAGAAGTATGGGTCAATGCGGCTTTGCATCAATTATCGTGAACTTAACAAAATCACGATAAAGAAAAAGTATCCTCTCCCAAGAATCGATGAATTGTTTGATCAGCTGCGTGGAGCACAATACTTCTCCAAGGTCGACTTGCAGTCGGGATATTATCAAGTAAGGGTGAAGAAGGAAGATATCCCCAAGACTGCTTTTCGTACAAGGTACGGGCACTATGAATTCATAGTAATGCCTTTTGGACTCACCAATGCTCCAGCAATATTCATGGACTTGATGAATAGAGTCTTTAGAGATTACCTAGATAAATTTGTGGTAGTCTTTATAGATGATATTCTAATACACTCCAAAACCAAGGAGGACCATGAGGAGCATTTAAGAACTGTACTGGAGACTTTGCGCAAGGAGAAGCTCTATGCCAAGTACAACAAGTGTGAGTTCTGGTTGAAGGAGGTCTCATTCTTGGGCCATATCATCACAAGCAATGGGATATCTGTGGACCCCTCCAAAACAGATGCAATTGAGGGATGGCCGAGGCCAACATCGGTAACTGATATCCGTAGCTTCTTGGGGTTAGCTGGATATTATCGACGATTTGTGAGAAACTTCTCACGATTGTCCAACCCTCTTACCAAGCTAACTCGAAAGGGAGTAAAGTTTGCTTGGAGTGATGAATGTGAAGAAAGCTTCATGGAGTTGAAAAGGAGGCTTATCACTGCACCTGTGCTCACTTTACCCACAAGTGGGGAGCTTTTTGTGGTATTCAGTGATACTTCGAAGAAGGGCTTAGGATGTGTGCTGATGCAGAATGATAAAGTGATATCCTATGCCTCAAGACAGTTGAAAATCCATGAGCGAAACTATCCAACGCATGATCTGGAGTTGGCGGCGGTGATCTTTGCCTTGAAAATCTGGCGGCATTATCTCTATGGAGAGAAATGTGAGATATATACTGACCACAAGAGTCTTAAATATATATTCGCACAAAAAGAGCTTAATATGCGCCAAAGAAGATGGATAGAGCTCATAAAGGATTATGACTGTTCAATACATTACCACCCTGGGAAGGCGAACAAGGTGGCGGATGCCCTAAGTAGAAAGGATCCAGCAATTCTATCAATGATGAGAATTGAGAAGGATCCAATATTCTTAGACTTGATGAAGATGGACGTGGGAATCATAAAGAAGGGAACATCATCAATCCTTTCACAAATGATTGCTCAACCATCTCTTTTGGAAAGGTTAAAGGATGCTCAAAAGGATGATGCGAGAATACAAGAAAAAGTGGAAGCTATCAAAAAGGGAAAATCCTCAGAGTTTAATGTTAATGAAGAAGGAATTGTGCGGTTTGGGAAAAGACTATGTGTCCCATCAAGTTCGGAGCTGAAGAAGGAACTTTTGGATGATGCACATAGTTCAAATTTCTCTATTCACCCAGGGAGCACAAAGATGTATCGAGATCTCCGAGAAAACTTTTGGTGGGATAATATGAAGAAGGAGATCGCCGAATATACATCAAAGTGCCTGGTGTGTCAGCAAGTGAAGGCAGAGAGGCAGAAGTCTAAGGGGATGATGCAACCATTGCCCATACCAGAATGGAAATGGGAGAACATCACCATGGACTTTGTCACTGGACTTCCAAGGACATCCAAAAGCAACAATGCAATCTGGGTTATTGTGGATCGTCTTACAAAGAATGCACACTTCATTGCTATTCGAGAGGATTTCTCTTTGGATCAACTGGCACGGATATATATCAGGGAAGTGGTACGGTTGCATGGAGTACCACTATCTATTGTGTCTGACCGAGATCCAAGATTTACCTCTAAGTTTTGGAAGAGTCTTCAACATGCTCTGAATACTGAACTGAACTTCAGTACGTCCTATCATCCTCAAACTGATGGCCAATCCGAGCGGACTATCCAAACACTTGAGGATATGTTGAGAGCGTGCTCAATGGACTTTAAAGGAGGATGGGATCAACATCTTCCTCTAGTTGAGTTCTCTTATAATAATAGTTTCCACTCGAGCATCCAAATGGCACCATATGAAGCCCTATATGGGAAAAGGTGCAGAACACCGGCATGTTGGGATGAGGTCGGTGAACGTAAGCTGCTTGGACCAGAAATGGTCGAAGAAATGGTGGAGAAGGTGAAAACCATTCAGCAGCATATCAAGGCAGCCCAAAGTCGACAGAAGAGTTATGCAGATAATCGTCGATGAGACCTTGAGTTTAAAGTCGGAGACATGGTGTTTTTACGCATGTCTCCGTGGAAGAAGGTCATGAGGTTTAGAAAGAAAGGGAAGTTAAGTCCAAGGTACATCGGCCCCTTCGAGATTCTTGATCATGTTGGGGCTGTGGCCTATCGACTAGCACTTCCACCTACTATGGCCAAGGTGCATGATGTCTTCCATGTATCCCTCTTAAGGAAGTACATACCAGACCCTTCACATGTACTCTCTTCTGAGGTGGTACAATTAGAAGACGATCTTTCTTATGAGGAGCAACCAGTGAAGATCTTGGATCGTAGAGAAAAAGTTCTACGAAATAAGACAATGCCCCTCGTCAAGGTGTTGTGGAGAAACCACAAGTTTGAAGAAGCAACTTGGGAGTCGGAGGATATGATGAAGCTAAGTTACCCACATTTGTTTTAGTGTGGGAAAAGGAAAATTTCGAGGGCGAAATTTCTTAAGGGTGGAATGTTGTAACGACCCAAAATTTCATTAATGGAAAATCCCTCTTGATCCAGTAAAATGTTTCTTTATGTTTTTTATATGATGTCAACTTCTTTAGTTTAACGTTAATATTTGTGACCGTTACTTTTATAGCCGTTGAACAGTGATCATCTGGGGGTAGTTTAAATATAAGGCTTTAACGAAACCATTTTTACTCAGACAAAGGAAGCGATGGCCTCATCCAGTAGAATTTCCCCTTACGAAGCCCATTTGTCGGAGCTCGGAAAGGAGGTGGCGTCTTTGGGCTTTGCCCTTGACCAAGCCCAAGCTGAGCTTCATCAAGTCAAGCTCGAACGTGATCGTCTACGGGAAAAATGGAAGTTGATAGAGATTACCACTCGAGCAATGCTATCCGAGCAACCCCAAGAGTCTGTCACCATCGCACACCTTACCCTTAGGTCTTATGCGGCTATTTTAAGGGGTTATGTAACAAATAAGTAGCACCATGTTCATGTACATTATTTTTTGTATATAATAATAAATATAATTTCTAGTCATTTTTGATGCATTGTAATTAGTTTTTAAAGTACAAATGATGTTTTTAGTTATTATTTAATTAAGAATTATATTTTATTAAATTAAAGGATTTTTGAATTAAATAATATTTTAATAAAATATTATTATTAATATTAAATTAATTTTTATTAAATATAAATGATCTTATAATTTTATGAATGCAATTAAAATTTTTATTAAGGTTTGAAAGCCATTTCTGTCAAAACCCGTGAATTTTTTATAAATGTCGGTTTTTATTTTAAAAGTGAAAATTCACATATTTAGAAAATTATTTAGATAAAATAAATATTATTTTTTGAATCAGGACGTCGAAATTATCCAACGGTGAATTTTTCATAATTTTCTGAGACAGTCAAATTTTTGGGTAAAAATTAAATACCATTTAAATATATAATGTGTTTTATGACATCATAATGACCCAATGGTGATGTAATAAAATACCATAATCTTATGTTCGGCCAATATGTATTTTATCATTAAAATAATGAGGTTTTGGGTTTGTTTGACTCACTTTTCAAAGCATTAATGGAGCCCTCAAGACTTATTCAACACTTTGCCTTTTTAAATTAATTTCCATGGGAGTGTGACTCACCTCCACATAAGCAACCCTAATTTTTTTTAATAAGTTCGGACCTTGGCCTTGTAAAATATTGTTTTCCTCTTTCCTTTTCCAGAAACCATGGGCAAATACCATGGGATGGTTTGTGGTTTGGATTATTTTAATATAAGGGGTCCCAAACCTAAATAATAAAGAATTCTCTCACCTTTCCTATATAAACCCACCCAAGCTCCCACTTCCTCCTCACCCAAAGCCCTTGAAGTTCGTCCAACCTCTGCCCTAATCTCTCTAGAATCCTCTCAAGGTGCCCCAAGCTCCCAAGAAGCCTCTCACAAGCCTCTCTCTAGCCTTTGAAGCACACTTCCAAGTAAGGGTTTTTTCTTCCTTTCTCATTTTTGTCGATTTTCTTTAAGTTGTATTGCCCTTTTAATTTCATTTATGAATGTTAGGGTATGGTTTCGCACCTCTCCCATACTGCCCTATTATTGTTTGAATTATGGGAGACCCCTTTCTCTCTCATTAAATGCCTCCCATGTACACCCGTTACTATGCCGAAATTCGGAAAGGAACCTTTTTCTCCTCTTTTATATTCAAGCAGTACTTTTGTATCATGAATCTAAATTCCTTTTCAATTGTTGGGACATGTATATATATATGACCTTCTTACTGTCCATTACATGTAAATATGATGAGGAACCCCTTTCTCTCTCATCAGCCCTTTTTATGAATTCTTATGTCACGCCGTTACGCTGCCGAAATCACACCGATTTTCTAAGCCAATATCATTGTGTAGTGAATACCATGCCCATTTCTCCATCAAGGGTATTCACCTTTATGCACATTTACATATTGATTGTAAAGTTTCATGTATGAATTCCACATTCCTTTATCGTGGAATAAATGACTATGTTTTATGAATCCATGTTTTATGATCCATGTGGCACACTTATGCATGAAATGAAATGTTTAAGAAGGGTGTGCCCTTTATAGCGCTCCAATGCATTGGGTAAAGTAAAGTATCATGATACGTCATGTGCAATGAGTGTTGACTCATGCTAATTCAAGTGCAACGAGGGTTTACTCGTGCTTCAAGTGCAATGAGGGTTTACTCATGCTCCATGTGCAATGAGCCTTGGCTCATGCTAATTCAATGTTAAGTGTTGTTGCCACATTTCCATGTTATGATGATCATGCTTTATCATGCCTTTATGTTCATGTCTCTCTTATGCTCTATTGATATGCCTATTGCCTAACATGTATTGTACTCCTCATGTTATTCATTATGTACCCCCTTACTGGGCTTTATAGCTCACCCTTTTCTTATGCATGTCCTCAGGTTATCCCATGCAATGCTAAGTACGAAGGAATGTAGTGGTCATGTAAAGGAAGTTTTCAATAAGGATGTTTTATTTCAAGTTTAAAGTTTTTATGTAATGATCCTAAGCCCCAAAGACACTAAACCTCTCGATCTTATTTGTTGTATCAAGTGAAGTTTTATGTAATAAAGCATGTTTAAGTTGTAATAAAAAGCAGGGTTGTCATAGGGTCCGCTCAGACCCCTTTCATTCTCCCCTTTTTTTTGTCTCTTTTAGGCACCGCCCGTAACTCCTAGGTTTTTTATGACTTGTTTTCAAGTCTTCCACCCAATTTTTTTTAATTATTAAAGACTTATTTTTAGTCTTTCTTCTACCCTTTATGAGTCAAGTCACCAAAAATTCTAAAGGCAAAATAATAAGCATCCAATATAATAATAATAAATTTATTATAATAAAATAATAATTTATTATTATAATATTATTATTCAAATAATATAAACAATAAAATTAATATGCAAATTACTAAATTATACAATTTATAATTTGAAAAATTAAATTTATTTTGGATGAACATATTGAAACTTAATTGGTTCACAAAGATGAAATAAAAAATAGATCCTGAGATCAAACCACACCTTTGATCAAATTCAAAAAATTAAATTGGACATAACATGGCCATTTGAGATCAGATCGGTGCGCGGTTTGAACTGATGAGACCATTTTTGAACCCACTACATAATAGTAATGCAAATTTAATTTTCTAGGATTAGAAAGTTTACGCGATCCCTCTGATACCACTGTTAAGTTTCTAGGGCCCACAGCGGAAGCCGATGGGCCGAGGAGTTTAAAATTTTCATCAGTGGGATGACAGAACTTGTCATCGCCGATGATCTGAGCCCTAGAGAGGTTCAAGGATCTAACATAAATTACATGGAGCACAAAACTAAAATGAAAAGAATACTCGTTTCCAATCCGAAGGCACGGTCGACTGCAACTAGTCGATGGCAATTGTCACTTAAAGGATCCAAAGAGGGATCCCTATAGATCATCCACACATGCTCCAAAAATCCACTAGAATGCTGATCACCGACTTCCAGGTGCTAGCGCGGTGATTCGACGTCCTGAAAATAACCGCATCGAGAAGCCTTCAATGCATGAGAGAGATATTGATATGATCTTCTTGAATCGAGTGCTTTACTCTCTAGAGAGTGGGAGGAGAGAGAGGCACTAAATGTTCATTCAATAAAATTAATGAATATTTATTTTCACACAAAAAAGAGAGAGATCCTCCTCTATTATTTATAGATACATTGATAAATACCCGGAAGGGTTTCCCGACCCCCGTTTATTTCAACATCCACTAAATAAATAATTTTTACGAACTAAACTACACCAATATTATTTATTACTTTATCACATACTTATAATATATATATATATATATATAATATTTTACATGATAAAACCAATCCATTTAACTTGACTCGCTATCTTGCTTAATATTAAACGAACCTTGAATATTAAATAATATTCATTCGATTAATATTTTTCTTGTATTTACTAAACTCAAAAATACATTAAATAAATTCAATCCCAAATATTCATAACTTGAATATTAATGAATTTATTTAATTTTTTTGGTGATTTATAACTTGGACAATGCTCGGACCCCGTGGCAGATCCCATTATGTTCATATAGCTATTCGACTGAATAGGGAGGATTCTTGAATACTCTATTGTGTGTGACCCTCTAGGACCTCATCTTGATAGTAGTGAATAAAATCCATAGACCAAGAGAAGATTCTAGCAACTCATCATGACCCCTAAAGATATAAGGATAGTCATAGAAATAACTACCATCCTACGAACACTGACTGTATACTGTAATCTCTTTGTCATTAAATATCTTATAATGATGGACACACTCGTGTGTCATCATCATTATATTGGTTTATTATTTGTTGATCTATTCAGATGGATTTACCTTTATACAGCTTTGGCCAAAGACTTATCAAGGTGTCACCATCCTGATCAACTAGTCCTGAGATATACAACTTCCTGAACATGGAAGTGACAAATCCTTTATTAACAATTCAGCCAATGTCACAGCACCAACGACACACCCAACACAAACTACCTCTCCATGAAATCACTACCATGGTTTTCATCATGCATCAATTTACATAATCAAATAATATACATTGGTAATGGTCTATAGTCAGGAGACCAATACACATGTCCATAGATAGGAACAACCAATGACACCCAAACATGTGGTGTTCCTATTGACGGGTCTGTCCTCATGATCTCAGTTCTAAAGATCACCAAGTGCAAACTTCATGAGAAGAGGTCTCAATGCTTATGATCCCCCAGAACTTGATAGTCAGACATCTACTCTGTCCAGTCAGTAGGTTGTATCTAGACTATAGAACATATATTTAAGATCAATGTCATTGTATCTTTAGGGTCTCATTATACCCTGGGATCTGCTATAACCTCTTGACATGACAATTATCCTTTGTACATTACCATAATTATAGAGGAAATAGAAAAGTTTTCACTATAATGTTAATATATAATCTTGCATATCTAACTGTACACATGATACGGTAACCAAAAGTACTACGTAGTTGGGTCTAGGGCACCCACTATTTCAACACTTCCTTCTGCTGAAGTAGTGTCACACTGACATGCCATTGAGGTAGGCGAATATGCATTTTCCTTTCCTATAATGTCCATATAATACATGAGTATTATTAATTAAATGTTTAACTTAGTTCTAAAATTCTCAACGCACTAAGATAACAATCTATACTGTTTTCATTTTAGTTGGATTTGATAAAAATAGTTTTGGAGTACTTTCTATTGTCATAATTACACGTTCTTATGAAAAATGTGTTTGTAGGATGTCAAATGTTGTCTTGATGATGTTTTAAGCATGATACACACCTTTTATATACTTTGCAATAGGTTGTGAAAGTGTTTCCGGTTTTAATGAATTGTTTAAAATTTAATTAGGTTGTTTATTGAATTGATTATAAATTCATTTGTCTGTTTATAAATGTTTTTAATAAATTTTTGGGTTCATTATAATTTTTTTTATAAATTTTTTTGTCTGTCTATTTAATTTTTGATAGTTTGTTTCATTTATTAATTAAAATTTTGATAAAAATTTTGACATTGAAAATGGAAAAGTGGGTTTCATCTTATATTTTGGGTAATGGTTTAGGTATGCAAAGAAAAAGGTTTGATTTGTAACAATTGTGTTTTCAAGAAGTTATTTGTTGGTTTAAGTAATATGATGACCCATTTGGTAACTTCAACTCAAATGATGATATTTGGATGAACTTTTAGAAACAATTCGTTTTAAAAACTTTGTACAATCTTGGCCACATTATTGTTTGTGTTAAATTGTTTTGGAAATGTATTGTGATTATAATGCAATGGTTTCATGGTTTTAAATTAATGAGTTGTGATTTAGAAACAATTTTTTCATTAATTCATGATATTTTCCTTGGAAATGTGTATTAACATGAGTTTGAAAATGGTAAAGGCTCTTTTGGCAGTAGTAAAATGATTTGGTGTGTGCTTTGGAACTCAAGGCCCCTTTTGGATTTGTAAATATAAAACAATATTCGTGTGATGTTTTGGTAACTTTATTGTTACATTGAGTTTAAAGAATGTTTGGATCATTATTTTTAAGAGTGTTATTTGTGTTGATTCCTTGAAAGGATGGTGTATTGATCACTATGTTCCAGTTTGGCAACTCTATTGTTTTGTAAAATGATTTAAATGGTTCTAATGATGGTATGACATGATGGATCAGTTGTCACCTTTGATGATATAATGTATGTATGTATGTATGTATGTATGTATATATGGTTCACCTCTATAAGGGGGATATTCCTTTATGGGTTATCGTATAGAGTGTTCGTGTTTGGGGTAGGCAAGTGATATGATATGAGTCACGTGTGAGAGGGCCTCATACTTACATAGTATCATTATTACCCCCATAGGTTTTTGGGTGTCTTTTAGATGTTTGAGTCACATTTTCTGATCAACCCTGATTAGATAGGTTGGTACCCCTAGATTTTTTGTTAGGCCTGGCGAGCTTTTCCACTAGATTGGTCAGTTATAGGGCGACCAGTTTGTTATAGAAATTGGCGCATCAGCATATGCTGGTAAGTGGTCCTGAAAACTAATATGTGCAGGGAAATTATAGGGATGTTTAGGATCACATTTGGTTACTAGATTATTTTTATTTATTTTTTACTTTTAATTATACTAGTTTATTCCCATATTTCCTTTTTGACTGGTATTATTTTAGCCTAGATTGGGTATCTTTTGATTCATGTTTTGTTTATGAAATGAAAAAACTTGTTTTTTGGAAATAGAATGTAGAGACTGCTATATTTATAAATGGGAAAATCATGTTGCATATTTTAATATGTGAAAACCCAACTTATATAACTATTTTTCAAACTTATGCTAATGGATTGTTTCAGGAAAGGAGATGTTAAATTCTACGGTTTGACTTGGGTACCCTACTGATCCTTTTAAATCTCACACCAATTTTATTATTTCAATTGTATGTTTCCTTTACATAGGTTTTATTGGCTGAGTTTCTCATTATTTAAAAAAGGATGTACTTTGGTTTGGAGGCGATTGGAAGGTCACATGGTGGTATCTTTATTTGTTTAGTTTTATTCTTTTTCTGCGGCTAGAGTTTTGTTTTTTTGTTTTGTTTATTCATGTTTATTTATTTAGCTTTTATGGGTCAAATAGTTCACAGTGATTATATTTTGATGCCTGATAGTAGTTTCCAACCCGTGAGGATCAGTAATGCCCCTCGGGCCATGTCGCGAATCGGCTCGAGTAACCATTTTAGGGTCTACCCATTTTGGTTCATGACTAACCCATACTCCATCATTATTTTGAAGTGTCTTGTGTAATCCTATCAAAAAAATAAACTTTGGAAACATCTAATTTTCATTCCAAAATGGGTACATGATATAATAACACAATAGACCTATGATTCTTAGCCTTTGTAATGATCCAACCTAGGTCGACCCGGAACTGTTTCTGACGCTTTCTCCGGGGTGTGTGCATCTGTCTCATTGGCGAACAATGGATTACCACTGATTATATCTTATAGTTTAACATCATGCAAGATGGGGGTGAATTGATGTGAATAAGGAACTAGGTTCCAAATGGATGGTGTTGGGATTGAGCCTCATAGAGGCTTCCTACGTACCATGACTTATCAAGGATCAAAGACCTCATAGTTTGGAAAGGGGCGAATGCATTTTAGCATCATGCAGGACAAAGTCAACTGACGTGAAGGGGGTTAGAATAGATGGACAGTGGGCTTGATCCTCGTGGATGATTCCTACGTACCTTGCCTTGACAAGGATCAAAGTCCATGTAGTTCATAATGGGTGTTGGTGAACCGACCTGAAGCTGGTCGGGACCAATGGGTGTTGGGCTTTAACCTCATGGAGGCTTCCTACGTACCTTAAATTTTCAAGGATCAGAGTACTCTTAGTTCATGAAAATGTTGGGCTTGAACCTTAGGGAGGCTTTCTATGTACCATGCCTTGGCAAGGATCAAAGTCCTCGTAGTTCATGATGAGTGTTGGTGAATCGACGTGAAGTTGAATGGGACCAATGAGTTTTGGGCTTAAACCTCATGGAGGATTCCTACATACCTTGCCTTGGAAAGGATCAAAGTCCTCGTAGTTCAGGAAAATGTTGGGCTTGATCCTCAGGGGGGATTTCTACGTACCTTTCCTTGGCAAGGATCAATGTCCTCGTAGTTCATGATGGGTGTGGGGCTTACACTCTATGCGTCCTAGAGAGGATGTCATGGTCGATGCTTACTATAAGCTCACATGAGTCATGCTCGATGTGAGAAATAAGAGGCAACAAAGACCTGACAATCACGTAATGAATGGTGCTTCTGTGGGAAGTGGAATGGGGATCACGCGTGGTTGGCATCCGAAAGAGGAAATATGGGGCTTGAACATGGTTCGCTGCCCAAAGAGATGGAGGTTGGGACTTTCTCCAAGATGGAGGCCCAATGGTGACAAAGACCAGTAGGAGAGGGATTTGGCATGGAAGAGAGGAAAAGCACCATTCTGTACCACACCCTCTACTGGCCTTTGGAACCGAAAAAGAAAGGAGGAGTGGGGGTACTACCACTTGGAAGAAAGGCTAGGGGCTTACACCGCGATGGTCTCCCTTACCCATGGACAGGCGCCGCCTCGGCAAAAAGGATCTCATTCCATGCGGGGAAGATTTCACTACCGCGAAGACAGGCGGGCGTAATGATTGTCCGATCTGGGGTGCCCTGCGTATGATGCACGGGGGAGGTCACAGTTTAACATCATTCGCTAAGGACGATGGTGCTTGGAAGTTTAACGTCCTGCATCTCGGATGAGGTGGGTTTACTCCGCACCACTAGGAAAAACATAATTGGTACCCTCTACACCTTGGTGAAGATAAGGGACATGCAATGCCATTGCTAAGAGGTTTCGAGAGGTGATCCCATTGGGGTTTCATGTTAGTGTGGTCATGCAAAGAAGCAATAGCCGTTAGCATGACTATGCGAAGAATCATGAGGCAAAGCAACACAATGGAAAGTATCGCCCAAGGGACTTTGAAATTGCTCCGTGCAAACATGAGGGGATACACGGTAAAAGAGCGCGTGACATAGGTGTGTTGTGCATGAGAGAGGCTTGAAGAGGGTGCCTCAAGGTGAGAGCAGCACATGGAGTGTGCATAAGAGAATTTGTAGGGGAAAGATTAGAGGTTCGCATGCAAGACACAAGGTTTGCATGAAAGACAAAGAGTTTTCACGCAAGATGTACAGTTGGCACACAAGATGGTGGGTTTGCGTGCAAGAGTGAGGTTTTGCACACAAGAAAGAGGGTTTTCACGTAAGACAGAGGGTTTGAACGTAGGGTTGATGGGTTGCGTGCAAGATCTCTCAACATAGAGGGAACTTTCGGAAAACATGGGACCACATGAAAGAAAATAACTTCAGAAAGAAAAAAATTCCCTAGGATCGGAGGGCCTATCTGAAAGAGCCCCCGAGGGACCAATCGTGCAAAAACCAATACCTGAAGGCCATGGGTTTTTCATGTGGTCATGGAACACTGGGTTTTTGCGCATCATACCATCGCTTCATCTTCTGTTTTTCCTGAAGGGTGGGGATACAAACTATTTTATAGCTGGCATCCTCAGAGTGGCACACAAGAGCCCGGGGTGCAAACTCCCATTGGGCGTTACCCTGTGCGCACAGAGGGGGTCCGGGCACGCAAACGCTCATTCCCCGTCGCCTTGTTCATGGAAATGGTGTCGGGCGCGCAAAAACCCATTCGTCGCCGCCTTCAGTTCAGAACTAGGGATGGGTGTGCAAACACCCATTTGACATCGCCTTTAGCACAGATACCCTATTGGGTGCGCAAATGCTCGTTCGTCGTCGCCTTCGGCATGGAAACCTAGTCAGGCATGCAAATGCCCATTCGTCATCGCATTCAGCACAGAAATGGAACCATCCACAACTAGTCGCAGAAGACGCGGATTTTGGCACGGAAGGGACGACCGACGCACAAGAGTTTGCTCACTAGAAGTTTTCTTGCGTGTGACTCCCTGATCTTGTGTGCGTGGGCCTCTCGGGCGCCAGGATCTCCTCTTTTTCTTCATGTTTTTATTCATTACTCCTTTATCTGCTTGATGTGGTCCTTCTCCAAATTTTCAGCATCAACAAATGACCCCTAAGAATCGGAGCCGAAAGGGAACCCGAAGGTCGGATTCTGAGGGTATGCCGAAAAAATAGAATAAATCTTCGAAGGTTCACAAAAATGAAATTTGCAAGCATAAGAGGAGTTATTTTTTTTTACATTTTTTCAAAAAAAAAAAAATTTTAAAAATACAACAAGGTTTAAAATATATTTTTTTTACATCCTAAAGGCGGCACCTGGTGTGCCGCCTTTGGGGAATTTTCCGTCCAGAGCAAGGCGACACCGGGTGTGCCGCCTTTGCCCAAAAAATAACCGCAAAGGCGGCACACCAAGTGCCGCCTTTGCTTAAATAATTTTTTTTAAAATTTTTATTTTTATTTTGTTTTGTTTTATATATATATATATAACAAAACTTTTCAGCAGAATTTTTCTGCTATTTAATATCCAGCGGTTCTGCCATTACAGCAGTCTGGATTCTGACTGATACCCTCACCCAGGACTCCCTTTTATAAGGGGGTTTGCCCTGAAAACAATACTGCATTTCCGATGTGGGATTCTGGTTCTCCTTTTCCTGCGCAATACATTCTGCGTTTCTGATGTGTGATTTTGTTTCAAGTACGCGACTTTGAAAGACTATAAAAGTTAAACTATAAGACCAATACAAATGAAACTTTAAACACTGATTAAACATATAAGAAATAGTTGAAAACAAAAATAATTTCATAAAAAATATTGATACAGATTAATTTATAAGCTTTCAAAACCACCTACTTGAAACTTAAACATATTTGAAGTACGTGACTTTGAAAGCTTATAAAAGATAAATTATAAGACCAATACAAATTAAACTTTAAACATTGATTAAACATATAATAAATAGTTGAAAACAAAAATAATTTCATAAAAAATGTTCACCAAAAACAATTTATAAGCTTTCAAAACCATCAACATGAAACTTAAAAATGTTTCAAATTCCCGACTTTGAAAGACTATAAAACATAAACTATAAAACCAATAGAAATGAAACATTAAACATTGATTAAAAATATAAGAAATAGTTGAAAACAACAAAAAATTCCTAAAAAATTTCCGTAAAAATTAATTTATAATATTTCAAAACAATCTACTTGAATAGGGAATCCGATCCATCAGTTTGAGGGATACCGGGGCTAGGTAGATAGATAATCGGATCATTGTATCTATGGATTTTTTGGATAGGAAGATAGATTCATTTCATTCATTATATCGAGGTATTTCTTTTTTAAGAGAATATAGACTTTCTTATAATTATAAAATAAGGGACACCTTTATTTTTTGGTTATAGAATACGATTCTCTTAAGGTTAAAAGACATTATTCTTTTAATGGCTTTGAAAGTCATTATTTGTTTTGTATGAAATTGTATTTCTTTTTTGTAAAAAGTTTTTATATTTCCACCACACATATAATTGAATGCAAAACATCATATTAGTATTTTTATTATGATTTTATCCATATTAATATGATTTTGATAATAACAAAACTTTTGAATTAATAAAATCTATCATGATTATGATTCTTGATCATACAGAAATTTTATTCAAATTTTTACCCATAAATTTTAATGAGGATGAATATTACACAAAATTCAGGATCACATGTCAGATTTTGAACCATCTTGGCACTGCTTAATACGTAAACACATTCTTTGGAATTGGAATATGTGTGTATTAGGGTCCTCTCTATAATACAATATAGCACTAAACCATGGAAACTTTCTTTGCAGGCACTCCACCCACTACTAGAAAAACAGGTATTTGCGACGGGCTATTTGCGACGGGGGCCCGTCGCAAATAGCCCGTTGCTGAAAACGCCGTCGCAACTACACTTATTTGCGACGGGCCCGTCGCTAAAGCCTTTTTTTGCGACGGTCATTATCCTCGTCGCAAATAGTATTCCGTATTTTTGTAAAAAACTTTTAAAATAGTTTTTGCGACGGGTCCCGTCGCAAATACCTTTTGCGACGGTACCGTCGCAAAAACGATTTTTAAAAAAAATAAAAAACTATTAATAATACTAGTATTTGCGACGGGCATCGTATCCCGTCGCAAATACTGTTGATAGTATTTGCGACGGGTCCCGTCGCAAATACTATTTTTTAAAAAAAATAAAAAACTATTAATAATACAAGTATTTGCGATGGGTATAGTATCCCGTCGCAAATACTATAAAAAAAATAAAAAAAATAAATTACTAATAAATTATTTTAATTAATATAATAATAGAATTATAATTTACAAATGAAAATAATAAATTATTTTAATTAATATAATAATAGTAGAATTATAATTCAAAAATAAAAAATAATAGAATATTAATAAATGATTTAATTAATATAATAATATTACAATTATAATTCATAAATAAAAAAAATATTAATAAGTTATTTTAATTAATATAAAAATAATAGAATTATTTTACATTCAAATATTAAAATAATTCAAGTATTACAAAAAATATAATTAAATTATAATATTATAAAATTTTAATATATATATAAAATTTTAATATATATATAAAATTTTAATATTATAAAATATAAATAATATTATTATTCATATTAATATTGTTTTTTAAAAATATAATATTATTAATATTTTATAATGAGACAGAAACTACGAATAGAAAAAAAATATATTTTGATTTCACAAATTTTATAACAGAAATACAAACTCTAATCTGAAGGAGGGGGGGGGGAGGTGGGGGATCTGCAGATGGTGGTGGAGGAAACTCCATCCCTAAAGCATGAGTGAGTCGGCGCATGTACTCCATCTGCTCCTGATGCTGCTGCTGCCACCGAATCGTCTGCTCCTCGTATAGCTGCTGCTGGCGTCGACGCTCCTCCTCATGCTGCTGACGCATCTGCTCCTGCTCCTGTCGGAGACTCTCTATCTGTGTAGTCTGAGATCGCAACTGATCCTCATACTGTGTAGAAGAAGATGCACGAGCTCCTCTCGAGCTGGACGCCGACATCGCAACACTTCCATAATAATCTCCGGGAGTCAGTCGAGAGTCGATACCAACTACCCGGCCCTTCTCGAAGGCATACTGGGTGGCCTGCATCCATGCCGCCTCATCAAACTGATGGGAAGTGGTCTGATCTGATGACTCGGCCTGACTCTCAGGCCGGGCCTATGACGCTGCGGCCTCATATGACTCCTATAGTTGCAATTTAAAATTAAAATTGTGAATATATTATATGCAGTTAATTTTTAAACTTGAAAACAAATAATACTGACCACGATGTGATGCTGACGATCACCTCTGAGCTCCCCAGTAGCAGGATCACTATACATCCTCCGATATACGTCGTACTCTGTAATATCGGGGTGCTCGACAGCCTATAAGAATAAAAAATAAATGGTTAATATTTATAGTTATATAAAATATTTATAAATAATGTACGTACCAGATGCTGTCTATGAGTACTGAAAGAACGACTCCCAGCTCGATGAGTCACCTCCTGTCTCCCCCGATTCTGCCTCCCCACCGATGATCTCCTCTGAAAGTCACCACTCAACCAGTGCGCACATAATCCATCCCATACATAGGATGAAATTTACTCTGGTCGGTGTGCTCTACATGACTCCTCAAAATCTGACACTCCTGCTTTCTTCATCGCAGCTTTTCTTAAATTGTGCAAAAACTGACGAAGGCGATCACGCATGGCCACCTCCCATTCCTCGTGGATGGCGTCACGCATGGTATCCTCGATCGGATACCATAAACCCTACAAATAAATCAAAATATCAAGTTAGAAATGAAATAATTTTCAAAATAAAAATTATTTATTTACGTACGTACCAACCAATGGCCGAACATGGCCTGCTGCACATCAATGGGAATCTTCTCCCATGTGGTCCACGGCTGAGAGAAATAGTTGTGCAAAATAGCGCTGCCCTGTCCGACTGCTATATGCGGAAAACTGAAAAAAATAATAAACATTTATTATGTGAATAGATTAATGAAATATTAGTCAAATCCACAGGTTATCACACAGGTTATCACACCTCCGGGTGCGCGGATCAAACCCAAGACGTGGACGTCGCTCGGGGACGGGGTCAGGAATCATCAATCGTGTAAGACCGCGCCCCCTCCGCGTACTCCCTGGAGCGCCTGCAGGCTGAGGGTCATCTTCCAGCAACTCATCCGCATCGAAAGGCAGGTCAGCCTCCGCCAACTCACGAAATGTGGCCTCGTCCATCTGAAACAGAAAATGTTAATGTTAACAAATAATTGATAATTACTATTATATATACATATATACATATTATGATTGTATATAAATAACATGGAATTCTATAAGTGTTCATCTTTATCATCATCTTCATATATGTCAATGTCATCTTCATATTACTCCTCAACATCATCGATATCCATTCGAGTTGCAGTTGCTTCATCTCTTACCATTTCAAATTCATGTGTGACATCATTAACATCATCGTCATCACCGACTCTTAAATGTGGGGTGTCGTCATCGATACTCATGTCTCTTTGTAAAAAAGATTGATTTTGAGTACTCTCTTGAAAAACTTCAATTCTTTGCACATCAGTGAAAGCACATTCACTTTGACTAAACTGATTGTCTCGAATTTTGATTTTTATTACACTCCACCAATCAGTCAAGTCTCTTGATGTTGCACAGTACTTTGCATAATAAACTTGATTTCTTGTTGAGCCAATAAGAATGGTTCATTTACTGCGAGAACACTTTTACATTTAATATCGATGATTCCATGAGTCGGATGAACACGCACGCCTCTCTCTGTATCCAACCACCGACATTTGAACATAGTTATGTAATGTTTTCCAAGATAATAGAGTTCAATGATTTCATCAAGTATGCCATAAAAGTCAACTTCATTTTCTCGATGATGAGATCCTCTCAAGCTAACTCCACTGTTCATTGTTTTTTTCGATTCCCCATATGCATGTGTGTGGAATCTAAATCCATTCACCACATATGAATTATAAGTTTTAACTAGTTTGGAAGGTGGGTTACTCAATACACACAGCCGTTTGTCAATTTTATCAGCATGTCGAGACACCTGAAAATTTGTGAAATAATTATCAATATAGTAAACTATACATTGAATGAGTTGCTAAAAGATAAAGAATTTATGTTACCAATTTTTGAAACCACTGAGAGAAATTTTTCAGTCGACGTTCTTCGAGAGCAGCTGCTGTAATTTGTGGAATTTGTTTCCTGATATGATTATCATACAACCTATAAAAACCAAAGTTATTTATTGTAACATAAATGATAGAATAAGTGATATAAACACTTACAGTACAACTGATGTCATCTCTTCACAGTTCAGCAGAACATACGTATGAGCTCTATGATGTTCATCATCTGAAAGCCAGCGTTCAGAAACTCCACCAAAACCAAGATCTGACTGGTTGAAAACAGATAATTGATTGTCGATTTCATCAATATTCCTCTCATTCCGTCCCATTCGGTTGTGTTTTGAAGGATACTCAGATTCAAAATAATGGGAGCAGAAAAAAGATATTTCCTCTTGCAAATAAGCTTCTGCAATAGATCCTTCAACGGATGCTTTGTTGCGTACTTTTCTTTTCAATTTTTGCATGCATCTTTCAAATGGGTACATCCATCGAAACTGTACCGGACCTCCACATTTGGCTTCATATGGAAAATGTAACATCAAATGTTCCATTGAGTTGAAGAAAGACGGCGGAAATATTTTTTCCAGTTTACATATAATTACAACAACATCTTTTTCAAGTTTGCCTAGAGCATCATAATCTGCCGTAGCCGCACAAATTTCCCGAAAAAAATGAGACATGTCTGTTATGGAATCCCAAATCACAGAATTCAATAGACCTCTTAATCCAATGGGTAGAAGTCTCTCCATTATAACATGACAATCATGACTTTTTAATCCAGTAATATGACCATTCTTTACACATCTACCCAAATTGGAAGCACAGCCATCTGGAAGTCTCAAATCTGCAATCCACTGACAAAATAATAAACGATTTTCTTTAGACAGTGTATAAGCTGCTTTTGGTTTCAGTAACCTTTCTGTTCTGACATTCTCAAAGAGTTCCAATTCTGGATGCCTGCAAATTTGGGCAAGATCTAAACGTGCATTTACATTGTCTTTGCTCTTTCCTGGCGTATCCAAAACTGTATGAAACAAATTATCAAAACAGTTCTTCTCAATATGCATGACATCTAACATGTGTCAGACCAACAAATCAGACCAATATGGCAAATCCCAAAATATGCTACGTTTAATCCAATTGTGTTCTTTCCCAAAACCATAAATTTTCTGTTGGTTTATTGTGGGACCAAAAGTGATGGGAGGTAATGAAAATACAACCGATTTTAACTCCGAACCTGATAGCATTTTTGGAGGTCCATCCCTTTCAGCTGTTCCTTTTCTGAAATGAGATCTGTTTCTGCGAAAAGGATGATCAGCTGGAAGAAATCTGCGATGACAGTCAAAATAACAAGGTTTCTTTCCATGAATGAGCATAAATGCTTTGTTCTCTCCCATACAGTAAGGACATGATTTCTGACCATGTGTACTCCAGCCAGATAACATCCCATAATCCGGGAAGTCACTTATTGTCCACATCAATGCTGCTCTCAGTATGAAATTCTGTTTCGTTGCAACATCATATGTACTGACACCAGTACTCCACAATAAATTTAATTCATCAATCAATGGCTTCAAATAAACATCAATATTTTTCTTCGGATGTCCTGGAATTAGTAAAGTCAAAAAGATATATGGCTCCTTCATCAACATCCATGGAGGTAAATTGTACGGAGTTAAAAAAACAGGCCAACATGAATATTGACTACCATAAGATCCAAACGGACAGAAATCATCAGTGGAAAGGCCCAGTCGAACATTTCTAGCTTCTAAAGCAAAGGATGGATGCACTCTATCAAAATGTTTCCATGAATCACCATCGGCTGGATGATTCAAGCTTTTATCGGTTGAAATATTCTCTTTATGCCATGATATCATTGTCGCTGTATTCTTAGACATGAATAAACGCTGAAGTCTGGATGTAAGCGGAAAATATCTCAACTGTTTTACAGGAATCAAACGAGACTTCCCGTGTTGTCCTTCTTTATATCTCAGTTGCCCACATGTGGGACAACTATCCAACGACTCATTTTCCCCAGAATATAAAATGCAGTCATTTGAACATGCATGAATCTTCTGACAAGTAAGTCCCAAATTTCGAACCAACCTCTTACTTTCATAGTAATTTGCAGGTAAAACATTTCCTTCGGGTAACAGTGTTTTCAGCAAAGAAAATATCTGGTCAAAACAGGTGTTTGACATTCCGTTATCTGATTTGATAGCCATAAATTTTGCAACTGCTTCTAATTTTCTCATCTTGCAGCCAGGATATAATGCATCCTCAGCAGACTTCAACAACTCATAAAATTCAGACGGTCCCAACTCAGGATTTGAAGCTATATCAGCCGGAGTTTCTGTATGTTGAACAGATGAACCTGCAACATCATGTACTAAATCTTGAAACTGGGATGGATCCGGAATCAAGTTGGTATCACCTGCTCTGGAACTGCGTTCACCGTGTTGATACCAAAAAACATAATCTGCTTGAAAACCAAAACGCAAGAGATGTTCCCCCACTTTGTCAAACGTGTCAAACGTTCTCAATGCACATTTTCTACAAGGGCATTTTATCTTTCCTTCTGAAACAAATTCTGGATTTGATGCCGCAAATGATAAAAAAATCTCCACACCCTCTATATATACTAGATTTAAACCAGAACCATTTGGATTTCTACGTTGATTTATCCATATGCGGTCATCTAATAATGACTGTTGACGACCTTGTTGTTCCATATTTTTCTATAAAATATAAAAGCATTACTGGTTTTGAATAATTTGTTAGAAAAAACACAAGCAAGGATTGAATATATTGAGAATAAAGCAAAACCTGTTACAAATATTGATAATTTTAATATTATATTGATTTTTTATTTTTTTTAATAATACTAATATAATTTTTTTCATAAATATTAATTATATAATAATAACATCATTACATTATTAGTATATTTTATTATTAATATTAAAATAATATAATTTTCTATATTATATACAATTCTCCTTTCATCTGTGTGTTTCACATTCTGTCTCCACATGTAATATTGGCATTCACTTTCACCTCTCCATTGGCGAGTAGGTTGATAATTTTGAAAAAGAATGCCAATATTACATGTGGAGACAGAAAAAACACAGAAAAAAAGAGAATTGTATATAATATAGAAAATTATATTATTTTAATATTAATAATAAAATATACAAATAATGTAATAAGGTAATTATTCCTAATTATTGGTAATTATTTCAAATTATTGTTAATTATTCCAAATTATTGGTAGTTATTCCAAATTATTGGTAGTTATTCCAAATTATTGGTAGTTATTCCTAATTATTGGTAAATATTGGTAATTATTGGTAAATATTGGTAATTATTGGTAAATATTGGTAATTAATGGTAAATATTGGTAATTAATGGTAATTATTGGTGAATATTGGTGATTATTGGTGAATATTGGTGATTATTGGTAATTATCGGTGATTATTGGTAATTATCGGTGATTATTGGTAATTAATACTAATTATTGGTAATTAATACTAATTATTGGTAATTAATACTAATTATTGGTAATTAATACTAATTATTGGTAATTAATACTAATTATTGGTAATTAATACTAATTATTGGTAATTAATAATAATTATTGGTAATTAATAATAATTATTACTAATTATTGGTAATTATTTCTAATTATTTCTAATTATTGTTAATTATTCCTAATTATTACTAATTATTCCTAATTATTACTAATTATTGCTAATTATTACTAATTATTTCTAATTATTACTAATTATTGCTAATTATTACTAATTATTGGTAATTATTACTAATTATTGCTAATTATTACTAATTATTACAAATTATTGGTAATTATCGGTGATTATTGGTAATTATCGGTGATTATTGGTAATTAATACTAATTATTGGTAATTAATACTAATTATTGGAAATTAATATTAATTATTGGTAATTAATACTAATTATTGGTAATTATTACTAATTATTGGTAATTATTACTAATTATTGGTAATTATTACTAATTATTGGTAATTATTACTAATTATTGGTAATTAATCCTAATTATTGGTAATTAATAATAATTATTACTAATTATTGGTAATTATTACTAATTATTACGAATTATTGCTAATTATTATTAATTATTGCTAATTATTATTAATTATTACTAATTATTAGTAATTAGTGATAATTATTAGTAATTATTGATAATTATTAGTAATTATTGATAATTATTGGTAATTATTACTAATTATTGGTAATTATTACTAATTATTAGTAATTATTGCTAATTATTAGTAATTATTGCTAATTATTACGAATTATTGCTAATTATTATTAATTATTGCTAATTATTATTAATTATTACTAATTATTAGTAATTAGTGATAATTATTAGTAATTATTGATAATTATTAGTAATTATTGATAATTATTGGTAATTATTACTAATTATTGGTAATTATTACTAATTATTGGTAATTATTACTAATTATTGGTAATTATTACTAATTATTGGTAATTATTACTAATTATTGGTAATTATTACTAATTATTGGTAATTATTACTAATTATTGGTAATTATTACTAATTATTGGTAATTATTACTAATTATTGGTAATTAATACTAATTATTGGTAATTAATAATAATTATTACTAATTATTGGTAATTATTACTAATTATTCCTAATTATTACTAATTATTCCTAATTATTACTAATTAATACTAATTATTACTAATTATTGGTAATTATTACTAATTATTCCTAATTATTACTAATTATTCCTAATTATTACTAATTATTCCTAATTATTACTAATTATTCCTAATTATTACTAATTATTAGTAATTATTGCTAATTATTAGTAATTATTGCTAATTATTACGAATTATTGCTAATTATTATTAATTATTGCTAATTATTATTAATTATTACTAATTATTAGTAATTAGTGATAATTATTAGTAATTATTGATAATTATTAGTAATTATTGATAATTATTGGTAATTATTACTAATTATTGGTAATTATTACTAATTATTGGTAATTAATACTAATTATTGGTAATTAATAATAATTATTACTAATTATTGGTAATTATTACTAATTATTCCTAATTATTACTAATTAATACTAATTATTACTAATTATTGGAAATTATTACTAATTATTCCTAATTATTACTAATTATTCCTAATTATTACTAATTATTCCTAATTTTTACTAATTATTAGTAATTATTGCTAATTATTAGTAATTATTGCTAATTATTACGAATTATTGCTAATTATTATTAATTATTGCTAATTATTATTAATTATTACTAATTATTAGTAATTAGTGATAATTATTAGTAATTATTGATAATTATTAGTAATTATTGATAATTATTGGTAATTATTACCAATTATTGGTAATTATTACTAATTATTGGTAATTATTACTAATTATTGGTAATTATTACTAATTATTGGTAATTATTACTAATTATTGGTAATTAATACTAATTATTGGTAATTAATAATAATTATTACTAATTATTGGTAATTATTACTAATTATTCCTAATTATTACTAATTAATACTAATTATTACTAATTAATACTAATTATTACTAATTATTGGTAATTATTACTAATTATTCCTAATTATTACTAATTATTCCTAATTATTCCTAATTATTCCTAATTATTACTAATTATTAGTAATTATTGCTAATTATTAGTAATTATTGCTAATTATTACGAATTATTGCTAATTATTATTAATTATTGCTAATTATTATAAATTATTACTAATTATTAGTAATTAGTGATAATTATTAGTAATTATTGATAATTATTAGTAATTATTGATAATTATTGGTAATTATTACTAATTATGGGTAATTATTACTAATTATTGGTAATTATTACTAATTATTGGTAATTATTACTAATTATTCGTAATTATTACTAATTATTCATAATTATTACTAATTATTCGTAATTATTCGTAATTATTACTAATTATTCGTAATTATTACTAATTATTGGCAATTATTACTAATTATTAGTAATTATTGGCAATTATTGGTAATTATTGGCAATTATTGGTAATTATTGGCAATTATTGTTAATTATTACTAAATATTGGTAATTATTGGTAATTATTACTAATTATTGTTAATTATTGGTAATTATTACTAATTGTTGGTAATTATTCCTAATTATTACTAATTATTGGTAATTAATACTAATTATTGGTAATTAATACTAATTATTGGTAATTAATACTAATTATAGGTAATTATTACTAATTATTGGTAATTAATACTAATTATTGGTAATTAATACTAATTATTGGTAATTAATACTAATTATTGGTAATTATTACTAATTATTGGTAATTAATACTAATTATTGGTAATTATTACTAATTATTGAGAATTTTTCCTAATTTTTCCTAATTTTTCCTAATTTTTCCTAATTTTTCCTAATTTCAGGTATTTATTACTAATTATTACTAATTATTGCAAATTATTGGTAATTATTGCAAATTATTGGTAATTATTGGTAATTATTGGTAATTATTGGTAATTATTGGTAATTATTGGTAATTATTGGTAATTATTGGTAATTATTGGTAATTATTGGTAATTATTGGTAATTATTCCTAATTATTCCTAATTATTCCTAATTATTGGTAATTATTCCTAATTATTCCTAATTATTGGTAATTATTCCTAATTATTCCTAATTATTCCTAATTATTCCTAATTATTTCTAATTATTCCTAATTATTCCTAATTATTGGTAATTATTGGTAATTATTGGTAATTATTGGCAATTATTGGTAATTATTGGTAATTATTACTAATTATTGGTAATTATTGGTAATTATTACTAATTATTACTAATTATTGTTAATTATTTTTAATTATTCCAAATTATAGATAATTATTATTACTTATTGGTAATTATTACTAATTATTACTAATTATTACTAATTATTGATAATTATTACTAATTATTACTAAATATTCTTAATTATTGATAATTATTGATAATTGTTCCTAATTATTAGTAATTAAATGAATAATTACCAATAATTAGGAATAATTACCAATAATTACAAATAATAACATTATTAGTATATTTTATTATTAATATTAAGATAATATAATTTTCTGATTTATATACAATTCTCCTTTCATCTGTGCGTTTTCTATCTCCACATACAAATAATACATGTGAAGACAGTAAACACACAGATGAAAAGAGAATTGTATATATATAAAAAATTATATTATTTTAATATTAATAATAAAATATACTAATAATGTAATAATGTTATTATTCCTAATTATTGGTATTTATTACTAATTATTAATATTTATTCTTAATTATTAAAAATTATTACTAATTATTCCTAATTACCATTAACTATGATCAATACTAATAATTTAAATTTATTAAGTAAGAAAACAATGTAAACATAATTAAATTACAACTAATTAAGAATAATTGAAACTAATAAAAAATTAAAAATAAATATTAAATTAAAATGAACATAAATACCTTGAAAATTGATCTGCTCTGATCGTTCTTCAAAACTTTAATATCAGCTCCGAAGAAAAAAATTAAACTGAAAAAAAACTCAACTTTAGAAACAGAAGTTTGAGAGCAGGAGAAGGTAGAGAATGAGAATGATTTGAAAAAAAACGGATGGGGGTATTTATAGGTTAGCTTATTTGCGACGGGATTCCCGTCGCAAATAGTATTATTTGCGACGGGTACCGTCGCAAATACATTAGCCCGCATTAATTACGGTCAACGAGTAAATAGTTATTTGCGACGGGTCCCGTCGCAAATAGCTTACTATTAGCGACGGGAATACTTTCCCGTCGCAAATACCTTTTACCGCCGCCGGTTATTTGCGACGGGAAAATTTTCCCGTCGCAAAAGCCTATTTATTTGCGACGGGTAAATACCCCCGTCGCAAATACCCATTTTTCCCGTAGTGACCATAAAATATGGATCCACTATTCTCTCATGTGTCTCTATTTTCACAACCACCCTTTCTCATCTAGGAGCACATCATACCACTTATTGTTTGGATAAGGTTTAATTACTTTCCCACCTAGGTAGTGGTAGACTCTTCCCTTGGCTAGCTAGTGGTAGGATAATTTTTTTGAGTAAAATCAAACAAATAGTTATCCATTTCATCTCCTAAATTATTATTTATGTAAAATATAAATTCATCTCACATGAACATATTTTAATCCCTCACGAAATAATAAAATATTATATTTCCTTCACTTCCTTTTCTATTATTGTAAACAACGTGTCACCATTTCCACAATTTTTTTAACATAATATCACATCAAAAGTCATCACAATTATGCCTCACATATCAAAATAATCTACTAACAAGTCATTCATCCTTATTGGAAAAAAAATTCATATCAATGGGATCTTTATATATCATATTCCTTATTGTTTTGAATTAATGACTTCCATTGTTCCACATATCCATTCATATGGTGAACCACTATGATGACTTTTTCCTTTTAACTAATTCCTAAATTGAAAATTATTTTCTATAGGGACATTATGCATTTTTCATCTACAAATGGATTAGAAATTTCACTGAATGTTAGAGGTTATTATTGCATGAAGATATCCATTATAGTTACACAATGTTGTAGATCAATAGGTCTCTCTATATAGGTGGGTTTATTTTTCATAACAAGGGTTAAAATCCCTAATATAGTTAAGAATAGGTTTTTCTGCAAAATATATTTGTTAAATTGTTTATGGGGAATATCCCTACATTGACTAAGAATGTTTATATGGTTCCCATTCCTCCACATGGTATCCATATTTTTATAATGACATATATATTATTAGCTAATAAAATATAAATGTAAAATATAATTCTAATTATGAATTATAGAGTGTTTTCTAGAAATCTTGAGTGTTTTTCATTGAAATATTTATATCTATATTGGTTCCTCTAAATCAATTTCTAAATGTTATTAATAATGTTACTCAAATACCAATTATAACATCTTATAATCCATAAACCTATAGTCAATAGTTATATTACATTATTGATATAAAGTAAAAGAGTCCCCAATGGAAAGAACAATTTAGTAGTCTGGGAAGACCATATATAGATATACAATACATATTAAAATAGAAGATACAAAATGAACATATTATGAGATCATGAAAATCCCTTCAATCATATCCCAGAAAATATCACATATTCCTCCTCAATGATTCCTGAGAAAGGAAAAAATTACACGTGTGATCAAAATCTCATTACAGAGTAGCATATATGGGAACCTTACATAACATAAACATAGAATAAGTGATATGTAAAGTATAAATTAAAAAATGAAGTCATAATATGCTAAAATTGAGGGAATTATATGGTCATGATTATAAACGATAACATGGAATAAAATAATCAATTATCTCATACTGATGGAATGTATATTTCTAGAAATGAAATTCTTGTTGTTAAGGCTTAACGCTAGGCCACATTAGTATTATTAGAAGAAGAATACACCAAATACCAACATATTTTTTCATATGATATCTACTGATGAATTGATGGGAAATATAGTTATATGCCAGACCCATCACCTGATTAAGACTAATCAATTCACTCTACGAGTCATAATGACCTTTGTAAAAGTTACCTATGAAACCTATTGCTGAATTAATCATGGGTATCCATATATTGATAAATGTATACATAAAATACTTCCCATTCCTTATAATAATGTAAATTTCTTCTCGAAAAACCCTTATTGAACTTGGAAGACTTGTGTTACCATCCATGTAATTGGAATTACCCTAATCATAAAAATATAGTGGTGAGGGTACCTTCAATGTGTTGTATATCCATGTAAGATAGTAATTGAGTACAATAGTTTTCATTGGTATGAGACCCAGGAAAAAATGACAACCCATATATTTAATGCCCCCTATTTCATGATTTCTTTCAAAAAATATACACTTAATATAATCACAAAATAAAATTATTCCATGTGTCCTTAGGTAATTAGTTACATAGAATAATAACCTAAAATAAGAATACAAAAAAAATTATTTAAAACTCCATAACATGCCCTTAAAATTCACTGATCTTATAATACTGCATAGGATAACCTGGGGATGTACATAAGAAAGGGGTGAATTATAAATCCTTGTAAAGAAATAATCAAAGAATAAAATTATGAAATTAATACATGTGAGTACAGAGACATAACAATGTGATATAAAATTGATGTGATTCGTAAAAATAAACCTCAAATTATTATATAATATAATAATATCAAGGCAACATTGGAATGCAATAAAAAATAAAACATGGAATCACAATTCTAAGTCAAGGATAACCACTAAAAAAATATAACATAGAGTGCTTAGGATAACCTCCCATGCACTGTAAGTGATTTCTCATGAGGTAAAAACATTACCCATTTTTATGAAGTGGAATATAATTTAAGGCCACCCATCATACTCATATCATGTACATGAATTTTTTTAAGTTTCAAGTAGATTGTTTTGAAATATTATAAATTAATTTTTACGGAAATTTTTTAGGAAGTTTTTGTTGTTTTCAACTATTTCTTATATTTTTAATCAATGTTTAATGTTTCATTTCTATTGGTCTTATAGTTTATGTTTTATAGTCTTTCAAAGTCGGGAATTTGAAACATTTTTAAGTTTCATGTTGATGGTTTTGAAAGCTTATAAATTGTTTTTGGTGAACATTTTTTATGAAATTATTTTTGTTTTCAACTATTTATTATATGTTTAATCAATGTTTAAAGTTTCATTTGTATTGGTCTTATAATTTATCTTTTATAAGCTTTCAAAGTCACGTACTTCAAATATGTTTAAGTTTCAAGTAGGTGGTTTTGAAAGCTTATAAATTAATCCGTATCAACATTTTTTATGAAATTATTTTTGTTTTCAACTATTTCTTATATGTTTAATCAGTGTTTAAAGTTTCATTTGTATTGGTCTTATAGTTTAACTTTTATAGTCTTTCAAAGTCGCGTACTTGAAACAGAATCACACATCAGAAACGCAGAATGTACTGTGCAGGAAAAGGAGAACCAGAATCCCACATCGGAAATGCAGTATTGTTTTCAGGGAAAACCCCCTTATAAAAGGGAGTCCTGGGTGAGGGTATCAGTCAGAATCCAGACTGCTGTAATGGCAGAACCGCTGGATATTAAATAGCAGAAAAATTCTGCTGAAAAGTTTTGTTATATATATATATATATATATATAAAACAAAACAAAACAAAATAAAAATAAAAATAAAAATTTTAAAAAAAATTATTTAGGCAAAGGCGGCACCTGGTGTGCCGCCTTTGCGGTTATTTTTTGGGCAAAGGCGGCACACCCGGTGCCGCCTTGCCCTGGCTGGAAAATTCCCCAAAGGCGGCACACCAGGTGCCGCCTTTGGGGGGTAAAAAAATAATTTTTTTTAACCTAGATGTATTTTCAATTTTTTTTTTTGAAAAAATGCATATAAAAAAAAACCCGCATAAGAGTGTTACACACATGCGGAAGACACGTCAGAGAATTAAAAATAAGTCAAGGCCCCCCATAGGCCCTAATTTGACTTTTTACACATGAAAAGCTTTGCTGCTCTCGCGCACGAAAACAGTACTGATCTGCACATAAGATTCCACAACTGATACTGGGTTATGCACACAAATTTTTTTTCCTCATTCATCGACATTATCTCATGACTCCATCACTTTTGTGCACCTATTCGTCCTTATTTTGCGACAAGCTCTTTGAAGACCAAAAAATGACCGCTCCACTGACCGACGCCGAGAGGGTAGTAGCCACTACTTCAAGAAGAGCTCAAATGATCGCGAACCCTCAGATTCCTCACGCGAGGAGGGTTATATTTGATAACCAAATGAATTTTGGCATTCTTACTCTAGATCAAAAGGATTACGTCCTATGTGGTAGCCTTCCGCTATGGAACTTCAGTCTTTTGAAAGAGGTGTTGATACCCGGTTTCGAGACGGACTCATCACGGTCTTGGGTGACGCGTGAGGATAGTCTTCCACAACTTCACATTACCAAAAACAACCATCCTACTAGGGAAACATAGAATAATGCCATCTATGTCCTAAATCTGAAGACCTGGATGATCGCGGGATGGGATCCAGTTCCCAAGGAATCTCCCTCTATTTATGTAAGAAATTTCAGAAGTAGTATTACTGAAGAGAAAAAGTGTTCAAATGAGGGGTATTTCAGATCCATGAGAAACATTACCAATGAATGGGAATGGGCGTAATGGGTACGTCAGACATGTGAGGAATTCGGGCCGGAGTTGTGGGCTATTAGTATTTTTGAGGCTGTTTGGATATCTCAATTCCACTTTTACTGACAACATGAATTGGTAGTAGAGCTATTCCATCACTGGTCGCCTGATACTAATACTTTTCATCTTTATCACAGAGAAGTGGGCATCAGTCTGTGGGATATTCACTGTATCAGGGGAATCCCCTTGGAGGGGTATCAATACGATGAGTTCCTCCTGACGGAGAATATCTGGGGGGTTAAGACTTGCACCCCAATTCTGTCATGGCACCTGCTGGAGTTGGAAAAAAAGGAACTCAAAATAAAATACATCCTGAAGGACATCTCCTACTCAAGATACTTTAGTCTCTTCCTGATATAGGACATGACTGTGAAGATGAAAGGTCGGGGGAAGTAGTGCCCGAACACATTTGAGAGGGGAACATTGGGATCATATTGGAAGATTTCCAATATGGGAGAGTATCGATTGTAGGGAATTGGTATTAATGAAGTCCAAGACCCGAAGGTGTGATATGCCGGGTTCCTAGCTTCATTCTTGAGTGGATGGTTGTTACCTGTGAGGGACACGAGGATGGGAGTCCGCCTGGGGACATTGGTGATGGTCAGGATTATGGAAGCAAAGAATAAGGTTAACCTTGGGGTACCAGTATTGGCAAAGCTATACTGTATTCTAGGGTGAATTTCAAGTGGAAGTATTCCTAGGAGGATACAAAGGCCATTCCAGATCCTCCATCGTTGGGTCGCATCCCACTGTGGTGTGTATGACTTCTCAAATGACATCAGCCCCCCTGGTGACGGTGTGTGGGCATCCCTCTTGAACACCGCTGAGATCTGACCATTGACACTCAGGGATGATGGAATCAAGCTCAAGATTGGTAGTCACACTCATTTAGACTTCCACCCATTCCAAACCCCAGTCGCACAAATGGTAGATGATGGGAGGGGTCCAATGGAGCAGAGAGAGTACCTGCAGAGGATCCGAGGCGGTGTGATGGTGGCCAGAAATGATGGAAAAATCTTATGCGAACCCTATGTGCCGACAAGATTTGTAATACAGTTCGGGTGCAAGCAACGGATGCCCAAGAAAGTATACACATAGGATCAGGAAGAGTGAAATCCCTACATTCTTTTCCAGTCATGGCTTATGTTTATGATAGAAATCCTTGGAAAAATCATCACTCTTCCCCCCACCGATGTTAGTGCTGGACTGTCAATAGAGTTTGCCGAACACTGGACAAGAACATACCTTGAGGAAATCCTTTGGAAGCGCATATGGAAGATCAAGGTAGCTAGTGTAGAGCCTGAAGATCTGGGAGGTAGATGAGGTTCCATAGGGGAAGTGAGGCAAAGAATGGGCCGGGCGGCTAGCATGACCAAGGATGGAACTTCATCGGCAGGGGTAGTGCAGGTCGAGAACGTGCCTCCACCTTCCGGGGGAGGGTGGTCCCATACACATACTCAGGTTTCTACTAGGGATCTACCATGGAAGAAACTTAGGTACCTTATGACTCCATCTACTGATAGTATCTTCCCTTCTCTCTGGTCTACTTGGAGAACACTGGGACAGTCTATGTCCGCCGGATAGTTGTGGTGGAGGTTAGTACGCACCGGGCTTGACTTTCCAGACATAGGACACAACCAAGTGATGGATAGGGTAAACTTTCATTGTCAGAATTCGTACCTAACAGCCATGGATATTTATGCCTGCCAGTTGGGATGGTATAAAGAATACCATCTCCTAGTGAAAGTGATGCTTGGCAAGGAGCATGACCCAGAAAGGCTGCCAACTGAGGATAAAAGTGAAGTGGAAGAAGAAGAGGGAGAAGAAGAAGAAGAAGAAGACAGAGAGGAAGAAGAATAAGGAGAAGGTGATGAGGAGGGGGATGACCAAGTTGAAGGCCTTTGTGGTGAGGGGCCATAAGAAGCTCCCACTCACCCGCAGATCTCCTGAGAGAGAGAAACAATCAGGGGCTCTAATGCAGAACTGACACAAAAGCATGAGGTATGGTTTAAACCTTACCTCTATCGGCATTTATCTTTTCACAATCTCGATCTGTCAACAAAACCCTTATCTATTTAGGAGAACATGGGAAATTCCTCAAGGGAGTCTTCCCCACCAGGGGCGCGGGTATGCCTATGGAGGCCGAGGAGCAACCTCGGGGGCTAATCCTCAGGACTAGGCATAATGGGGCACCGATTTCAGCAGAATTGGGTGATAATGATCCATAAGGAGAGCCCCATGCTACCCCCATTATCCAAGAGGAGCCGACATCGGTAATCGATTTGACAAGCACTGAAGGATCTCCCGTGCTGGGGGCCCTGCCATGAAACATGCATTGGAAACCACTGCACTTGGCTCATGAAAGTCCTTTCTCATTGGTTTTCCCTATTTGCTGGAGAATTTAGCTAATCAAAAAGCTTATTTCTGAAGCAGTGATTGCAAGGTTTGAGGCACGACGAACCATTGAGTCTGGGAAATCTACAGGAGCGGAAGGGGTAGCAACCGTGTTGGCCTTTATAGAAGCAACCATCCTAGGAGACCCTACCCCCAAACTTGGTGACCTAGAGATTGCAATGAAGGATATTAATTCCACTGGGGTGGAATTACATCCTGATGAGAGCGAAGTCTCTAACGAGGTGGAGGTACCCAAAGAAGACCCTTCTGCTGAACTCCTCGCTACTTTCCCCGACTATCGGCCTATAGTTCTTGAGGAGGTATATGACTCTGATTAGGAGGTTGGTGATGAGATCCGTATGACGCAACACAAAGGGTGGAATTGTATCAAGCACTTTCTCGGTCAGCCTCAGATAGAATGGATAAAACAGATGGGATCGCTCCACTCCTAGTTTTTCTTTCTCTTTGCTGGAGGGGTGGATGCTAAAAGCCTTCATTCGACAGTCCGTGACTACATCGTTGAGAAGCTGCGCGAGGGCAGCCAACGATCTGACATTTCCCAGTGTCAGAAAGATTTGGTGAGTTCTCAAGTGTTCCTGAAGGTGGAACAAGAGGTCTGACGCCTTGAAGAACAGATGAAAGAAAAGGATGTATTCTTTGAAAACTACTATGAGCTTGTGGAGAAATTGAGGGCCAAGCTAGAAGACACCCAAGAGCAGCTCATGGAAGAAGGTCACCAAATGACTGAACTTCAAACTGAACTAGTACAAGCACAAGCTAGGGAAAGTGAAATGCGCTCTGTGGATACTGATAAAGACAAGGTTCTCAGGGGATGAGAGTCAATCCTAGAGGCCACAAGCCAAAAGGCAGCAGCTCTAGAGAGATCTATCCAAGATGCTAATCCATATGGGCCATGTTTTGGATGAACATATAAACACATTTCTTTTTTACTGAATCTTGTTTTGAACTACATGTATGAATAGATTTATTTACTTATTCATTTGGTTTAATGCATTCAACCACAACCTTGAAATAAATAGCGACCCATTCCTAATCTCGTGTGGGTCGTACCCGATGTGAGAAACAAGGGGGTCTCACAATATTAATTCTTTTTGATGTAGGAGTGATAACAAAGCTTCAGGAACTTGAAGTTCAAACAACCAATACAGATTACTGGGAAGATAAGGGAGAGTCATAATTAGAGGATGATGACCACATAACTATATATGTTCTATCTTCCTAATGTGCTCTAGTGCATGAGTGATGTAACACTAGGGGAGTTGGAGGTCAATCCGATCATAAGTGAGAGGAAAGTGTGAATTACGATACCCAAGATTTGGAAAACTATGGGGGTGGCATGAAGATAAATGATAACTGCTGACCATGTTAGCAACACATTATACTTACTGTATTAGCCTGAAATGGGGATGAAAAATGAGGGATAACCGTTGACCATGTTCGAAACACAAGGCCTGACTTAGAATATCATCCATTTGTTTTCCAAAACATTGGCCCTAGACAGTAGGTGATCCATAGGTCGAGAATCCATACTTTTAGGGGGTTCCTTTGGGTGTGAAATAATACGAGGGTCCAAAAAAAGGGCACAAAAAGTGTAGAAGGTGGAGTGGTGGTTTGTTTGGATGGATTCCAACACTCTTGAAATTATGCCACTGTGGGGGAAACACATTAGGTGGACATACCAGTTTGATCATGGTTCATTATTAATTTTAAATAGGACCTCTCTAGAGAGGAAGCCAATGCATCCCATGATTATCATGGGTCATCCTGAACTTGTTCGGGGTAGAGATGTAGTTAACGGTTCCCCAAAAGAGTTCAGCCCAAGGGGCCTAAAATAAGGAGGAACATGACTTATGATTATCAAGGCTGGACCAAGGTAAAAATGAATGGGCATATCTACGTATTACATAAGGATGATAAAAAATCTGAACATAGTTATAGGGGGTGGCATGGTAAATTACTGGTGCCATGGATAAATGGGGCATGCAGGTCTATCCCTCACACAAAAAGAAGCGGAATTTAATAGATCTTGTTTGTCCTTTAAAGTAAATGGATGTGTTTTTTGTGTAGCGATTGGCCTAGAACAGCGAATCCATGCATCACAACAAGAATCAATCCAAATGAAGGCATTGAAAAATGGTATGGTGTTTGTACGATACCAAACATGATGTCCCTTGGGAGAGGACACCACAAAACAATGCTATTTTTCATCGTGCAGCCAGGATGATACTATCATAGTTTAGGGTCAAGTGATGGGACCAACCATACATTTTAACGTCGTTCAGTACATATGTAACAGTTTAGAGTCATGTGGGACTAGGAAGCATTGTTTAATGTCATATGGCTCAGACATATACGGGAGAGATTATGTTTAAGATGGAATGTGCATGGTGCGATAAAGTATACCCTATGTGAATGAGGATGAGGTCCACATCACACCGCGTGAAATTCAAAGAAAGAAACCTTGATCCAAGGGGCCAAAAAAGGTTAGAGGATATGGGGTATAGGAGACTAGCTCCCAATGGAGCTGGACCAGAATACAATATGTCCATGTGTTCCTATGTATCCATTGAGTATGAGAATCAATACATACGTAGTTATTTAGAAAGGAAGTATAAAAAGATCTATGTTTAGGGTATTTAGAACATAGACCAGAGAGAAACAGAACTCTTCTAAATAGGCCCAGACAATAACCTAGTCCCAAAGCCTACGTGAGTCAAACTTAGTGTAGGAAACAAGGGCAGATAATGTATTTTCCATACATGGATTACATGTGATGGGAAAATTGGTGTGGATCCCCGAACAATGCCTTATCGCGAATTTTTCCTCCTAACTTGTAGATGCACACTGAGGAATAATACCAAGAGTTTCTAAGTTCTACTTGGACATGATAAAGTGGACAAGGGTATGAATCATGTAATTGACATTTTGGGCTTAATGGGGTTGGAGTGATGATGGAGGGAAACTGTTGACCATGTCTGAAACACATCATCCATATCGTGTGACCAGAAATGGGAACAAAAAATGAGCATCGACCGCTAACTGCATTCGCATCATGGGACATGTATCAATTCATTCTCCTAAACCCTCAAGGATTTTGGCCCGATATGGTAGGAGGACCCTTGGTCCAAACATCCATGCCATTCGGGGGGTCCCTTTGGATATGAAAGGTGATGGAAGCCCTAATGGAGGGGAACACGAAGCTTGAAAAAAATGGATGAAAGCATGTTAGGGTAGAACCTAATACTCTAGGTGCAGAACCAGAGTACCCTTGGGAAAATTGGTGAATCAACAAAGGGATTTTAGGGGATCAAATTGAGAGTGGCCAAATTGAAATGATTATTATAGAACAAGGGGATAGAGAACTCCTAGGAGAAAGAGATACATGGCGTGGCTATCACAAAACCCGACATGAATTAGGATATAATCCAATACCACACTATATAACCTTCTCCCTGGGAAAATTCATGCCAAGGGGCCAAGGTGAAAATGATATTGCTAAGAGATGAAGTCGGACCTGAAGACAAGACGTTCGGGTGGTCCAAAATATCCCATGAGGATGGGAATCAAGCCACATGAAGTTATAAAATGGATGGTAATATGCAGTTTACCATCATGAAACAAGGATGAAAATGAGTACGATACGCCATAAAAGGGAGGAGTACAACACGACGAGTAAACAAACGTGAATGTAGAAATAATCCCATACCACACCATACAATCCTAAGTGAAGACTTGGACTGGGGGCCTGAGATTGGGCCATAGATAGAATTTCATGACCAGATTTCAGTTTAACATCTTGAAGTGAGGACGATAATGATCTTAGTTTAACATCATTGAACATGGAATAATAGAGGAGATATGTTGACCAGATTCGCAACATGCATCTATCCTTGCATGACCAGAGGCCGGGGAAAATAACCGTGTGTCAACTATTGACTGTATTCGCAACATGAGACTTGTATTGATTTGTTGCTAGAAATCTTCAAGGACGTTGGCCTGGGATGGTAGGAGGGCCCTTGGGCCGAGCATCCATGCCATTTGGGGGTATTTCCAGATACAGAAGAATGGAAACACAAATTATGGGGCCTGCGAAGCATGGAATGGCCTGTGTTTGTGGATGAGACATAAATAGAGAAGTAATGTATCCTGATGATGTGTGTGGCGTGACCAGATAGCCCAATAAGAATGAGGATGTGAGTCCATACCGTGCCGCACAATTCCAAAAGAGAACTTGAGCTGAGGGGCCAAAAGGGTCGGGAGACCTGAGATCGGACATTCCGACCAACTGTTTCAATATGACCTTTTATGCGGGTGCTACCTCATCATAGCTCCTAAGCCCACGTGAGCAATTCTCGGTGTGGGAAAAAAGAATCATGACTTGGTTCCCCCCATTATATAAGGGTTAGAAAGCTAGAATTAATCGAGGGAGACCACGACTTGAAGGTATAGTGGGACATAATGAACCACTACACCCAAGATTTGGGACCCATGGGGTGGCAAAGATGACAAAGGATAGCTGTTGAGAATATTTGAAACACAACATCCACATCATGTGACTTTAAATGGGAGCAACAAACTAGTGTCTATCACGAACCATATTCACAACGCAGGACTTGTATCAATTTTTGGTTTGAACGCATCGGGGACATTGGCCCAAGATGGTATGAGGACCCTTGGTCCTAGAATCCATGCCATTTGAGGGTCCCTATGAATGTGAAAGGTGATGGAGTCCCAAGTAAATAGTGTGAGTGAAGCATAAGTGTGCCCATGAACTACAATGTCAAGAAATATGGTGAAAGAGGTGGGAGTCTTTAGGGAATGGGACCCATGGTAGGATTATGATGAACTTGACGTGCATTGCGGAAAAATATTGCACCATTCCATATGTTTTAACCCGAGGGGAGACTCTGGAGTTTTCATGCTGGGCCAATAGAAAAAATCTATGGGCACTTCTACGTATCCCATGAGGCTAGGAATCAAGCCATATGTAGTTCTTGAAGGACATGCAGTTTAGCATCGTGCAGTTAGGATGTGGGATAATAGAAGAACGAGGAAGGGGAACATGGTGTGATCACCATAAATTTGACATGAGCGGGGCCAAAGAACCTCATACTATTCCATGTGGGGATCCTTTGAGAGAACTATACCCAAAGGGAATAGTTGAAAAGAAGTGTTCAGGGGATGGACTTGAGAAAAAATGTCTGAGTGTTCCTACATATCCCATAAGGATGGGAATCAAGCCTTACATAGTTCTTGGGATGGGGTTTAACGTCTTGTAGGATGTCATACAGTTTAACATCACGCAGGTTGTTTTATAGTTCAAAGTCCTACATGACTGGGAAATTTAGGGTCATATAGGACCAGATACAGTTTAAGGTCATGTGGGACCAAGTAGTTTAGGGTCATGCAATAGCCAGGAGTTTAGGGTCATGCAGAACTAGATACAGTTTAAGGTCATGTGAGACAAAGAAGTTTAAGGTCATCCAGATCCTGATAGTTTAGGGTTATACAGGACCAGATAAAGTTTAAGGTTGTGTGGGAGAAAGTATTTTAGGGTCATCTAAGACCCGATAGTTTAGGGTCATGTAGGACCAGATATAGTTTAAGGTCGTGTGGGACCAAAAAGTTTAGGGTCATGCAGGACCCGACAATTTAGGGTCATGTAGGACTAGATATAGTTTAAGGTCATGTGGGACCAAGCATTTAAGGGTAATGTAAGACCCAACAGTTTAGGGTCATGCTAGACCCGATAAAGTTTAGGATTGTGTGGGATCAAGCATTTTAGGTTCATACAGGACCCAACAGTTTTGCATCATGTAGAAACAAATAGAGTTTAAGGTCGTGTGGGACCAAGCGGTTTAGGGTCATCCCTAACCTGACAGTTTAGGGTCATGAAGGAACAAATACAGTTTAAGGTCATGTGGGACCAAGCGGTTTAGGGTCATGTAGGACACGACAATTTAGGGTCATGTCGAACCAGATGGCTCAGGCAATGTATTTCTTGAGGAACTTGGCATTGGAAGGGGGATTTATATGCTCACCAACCCTAGTTACTAGGGATTATGCACCATTGGGGTAAACCTTGTGAATTATGTAAGGTCCTTCCCATTTGGTCTCCAAATTGGGTGGTTTCCTTCTAGGTATCATCGATGTGCAGAGGTCCAATACCAAATCGCCTTGCAAGAAGTAACAGAGACGAACTTTCTTATTGAAGGCTCTAGCTATCTTATTCTGATGTCTTTCCAGATTGTGCAGGGCATAAAGTTTGTTTTCATCATGTTCTTCCAACACGACTAGAAGAATTTCAGCTACTTTATCTGGAACCCACTAATAATAGACCAATTTGCGTAATTAAGGAAATTGAATCTTGATAGGTAGGACGACCTCAGTTATGTACATCAGAGAATATGGGGTCACTTGTGTGGAATTACGAGGCATTGTCTGATAAGCCCAGAGGGCATTGGAGAGTTTGTCGGACCAACTCTTCTTGTCCTGACCAACGATTTTCTGTAAAATGTTAGACATGGTCTTGTTGAACACCTCGATCTTCCCATATTCTTACGCATGATAGTGGGAGGTATGATTAGAAATGATGTCATACTTGGCGTACAACTTCCTCAACTTAGTTGCTCAAAAGTTGGTGTTATTATTAGTGGGGATGACATGATGGACTCCCAAATGGTAGATGATACTGGAGCTCATGATGTTAATGATAGAATGGTCCATGACCTCCATAAGTGGAACTACCTCTGCCCACATGGAAAATAAATCTGTAGCGGTCAGGATGAACTGACATTGGTGAGCTGTTGCTAGAAGATATGGTCACATGAAATCTAGTCCCCAGACTGAAAAGGGACAAGAGTACATGGTAGTGTAGAGAGGATCTGGCGGCCGATGCATGAAGTTGGCATGAACATGACCCTCATGACACCTTTTGGAGAACTCGATGTATTCATGGATCATAGAGGGCCAAAAGTACCCCAATCTTCAGATCTCATTGGATAGATTATACCCAGTCTAGTGGGAATCGCAAGAACTGGCATGAACCTCTTACATGACCTGATAAATCTCGAATCCTTGGATGCAATGGAGGAGAACACCATTGAACCCACACTTGTAGAGGATGTGCTCAGATCTTGGACCACTCTGGTGGGTAAAATGTAGCACGTGTCATCAGATTCGCTCATTCTCAGCCCAATCTGCTGGGAGATTACTGTAATGGAGGTATTAAACCAAATGTATCCTCCAATCGAAAGATACTTCAATCACCGCATCTGGGGGAATTGGGGGGGGGGGGGCAGACATGGAGGCACCAACGGTAATATGGATTACCCATGGGCCATCATCGTTATCTAGAATGATGGGAGCAACGAATCTCTGATGTGCCATGTGGATAATCAGGTCATCATGCATGGGTTCTGCAAGTGATGCAGCCAGGATGGCCAGTGCATCAGCTAGATCATTCTGAGATCGAGGTACATGGGTAACCTCCGGCCAAGAATGGAACTGGGACATTAGTTGGAGAATGTGTTCCAAAAATGGAATGACCTCTGGCTTCCTGACGACAAAGTCACCATTGATCTATTTGACGAAAAGTTCTGAATCCCCTTTCACATGCAGATGGGGAACGTCAATCTCAAGGGCCAGTTCGAGGAAAATGATGAGATCCTGATACTCTGCCTCATTGTTGGTGCAGCCTTCTAACAATATGAATGAATACGATAGAATGTATTGTGAAGGGGTAATAAAGACAATACTCAAGCCGACCCTATTGAGCATGAAATCATTGATCCTTCTTCCGGTGGGGCTCTAGGAAGCACCATCGAAATGAATCTCCCAACAGGTGATGACATGGTCTACTTAGAGGATTTCCTCATCAAGAAAATCTAGGTCCAGAGACTGGTCTACGGGGGCTGGATGGGTAGCAAGAAAATCTTCCAATGCTTTCCCTTTAATATCTTTTTGAAGGAAAAACTTGATGCCGAACTGCATGAGGATTACCTCCCATCATGCTAGGCATCCTGTGAGCATGGGGTGATTCCAAATGTTCATTAGTGGGTCTAATCGGGACACCAGCTGTACCTTGTGGTACTACAGTAAATGTTGCAACTTGTATACTGCGAATATGAGTGCAAGACAACTTTTCTCGGTGGGGGAGTATTCGGTCTCCGTATCGAGGAGCATACAAATTAGGTAGTAGAGGCTGTTTTCAGTTACCTCATTGTTATTTTGGAAGAGAAGGGCACCAAGAGATCATTCCAGGGTAGTCACATAATAGACCAGTGGTTTTCTAGAGACGGGTGGCATCAAGACCGGAGGCTGGAGTAGATACTGCTTAATTTCCTCAAATGCGATTTGGCACTCTTCATCCAATTCATAGACGGTGCCTTTATTCATGAGCATACAAAAGGGATTACACTTTCCATACAAATTCACAATGAATTGGAATATGTAGGACAAGTGGACTTGGAAGCCCCGTAGTTCCTAAAGGTTGCTCAGGGGAGATACTTGGCTGCTGTCCTTGATCTTCTCAAGGACAATCTTGATACCCCGGTATCTGACAACAGAGCTGAGGAACATCCCAGAGGTGACCCCAAAGTCACATTTCAATTGGTTCATCTTTAGGTGGCGATAATAGAGGAATCCAAACACTTTTTCAAAGTCCTTGAGATAGTCCCAATGCTCACGAGATTTGACCACCAGATCGTCCACATAGTATTCCAACAATGTCCTGAGGATTGGCTTGAATATGCGGTGCATGGTTCGCTGATAGGTGGAACCTGAATTCTTCAGGCTGAAGGGCATAAACTGGTAACTGAAAGTACCTTTTGGTTCCCTTGAAGTCTGTAGACTCTTCATCCTTAGGGGCCATTCAGATCTAGTTGTACCCAGAGTAACCATCAATGAAAGAGAGGGCTTGGAACCTGGCTGTAGCATCGATCAATAATTCCATCAAGGGGAGGGGAAAATCATCATTCAGAAAGTGACAGTTGAGATCTTGGAAGTCAATACAGACTCTGATCTGTCTGTTCTTCTCACCAACTGCTACGATGTTGGCCAACCATTTGGGGTAAATGACCTCCTTAACAAAATTGGATCTAGTGAGCTTATCAACTTCCACCTCTACCATGGCACCGTGAGAAGGGTGCATATTCCTAGGAGGCTACTTGAACTTGCAATTATTTGTAGGGAGACCTAGGCAGTAGATGGCTACCTGAGGATCTAGCCCTGGCATCTCGTCATAACTCCAGGTGAACACATAACGATGTTGTTTCAGTAAGTCTATGTATTGCTGTTGTCCCTTGAAAGACATGGCTGCACTGATCAATGTGGGTCTTGGGTCTTCCTTGCTTCCGAGGTTTACCTATACCAACTCGTCGACTATGGCAGAGACACCCAGTTCAAAGACATGGATCATCCTCCAAATCTCCCCCTTCACTTGTGAAGCGGGAATACTCGGCAGTAAGAGTCGCTTATGAGTCGATGAATCCCGACGGGAAGATGGTACCTGCCTGAGCGGCAATGGACATCGTATTAGAAGACTCCTATGCCGCCGCAACCATAGTAATGAAAGCTGTTGACCCAATCCTATCTGGCCTTTGGCCCAAGGGGCCACACTTGATGATATCGATGCAATAAGGGCACATAGGCTAGATCAGGTTAATTCTCACTCGGCGGAACAAACATGTATGACGTATCATCATTGCCATGGGGTGGACATCCCGATATCTTATGTGAGTAGGAGACTCCATGAACACTTGATCCAGATTTGTATAGGATTAATAGGTGATTTTTCGTCATCTCTTAGACCTGGGAATGTGTTCCCCCCTCATCCCCAGATACAACGAATAATTTTCCCATGTCTGGGGTTGTAGCCTCTAATCGGTGGATTGGAACGACGTAGGAATTATCCAAATATATCCACGGGTCAGTCGTAACCGTGGATGCTCGACCTCATTGGTATGAATATGCTTGACCTTTCTCTAGTAGTAGTTGGCATCCAGATAGCAGACCTCACATGAAGCAAAGGGAGATTTTTCCCCTTGGAACATGCCCACTCGACCATTAAGGGAGTACTTGAAGAATTGGTGATACAATTAGGGAACCGATACATGTAAGTGGATCCAGGACCTTCCCATCAATGCATTGTAGATAGTGTCCTGGGAGACTACCATAAATTTGGTGCTGGAAACTGGGCCACCAAACTTGGTCTTGAAGCAGATCTTACCGACCGGTGTCTGTTCCATCCTATAATAACCTTGGATTCTTAGGTCAGAGGGACTCAGGTCATATTCAGAAAATCCCATCTTTCACAGTGACCGGGCCGGTATGTGGTTAATCCCAGAGCTGGTGTCAACAAGACTACGACGAACCTCCACACCATTAAAATGGCTAGTGATGTACAGTGGGCGTATGTGCCCATGTATGGGAGAACCCTTGTCTTCTCAGGATAATGAAATAATGGCCTGTCATTCAACATTCTCAATCACCTTAGCATGAAAGGCCTTTGAAACTACTACCTTCATCTCGAACTGGAGGGGGCTTCTTAAAGCCTCAGTGAGGGCCTCCAACATATCTGACGACAGGTGAAGGGCCTCAAGTATGGAGAGCCTCACTAGAATAATATAAAGATGATTAAGAACATCGTACTTCCACACCGGGCATGAACTTATACTTACAGAAGGTTGCTCTATGAAAGGAGGCATAGCGGGCCCCATCGGCTAAACTGATGGCTGACTGGTGGTAGGAATGTCCCATTGCTCACTATTTGAAGCACACGAAGCACCCGCCATTCTAGGGTAAGCTGACTGAGACCGATTTGGGGTGGAGTGTGGCTGATCACGGTGAGTCCTAGGTGGCTCTGCTTGTTCCAGTAGCACAAACGGCGGTGGAGGCGGGCTTGATGACACCAGATGAAGAGGCTAGGTGAGCTGAGCTCTACGTTGGGCCTGCTGTCAGGTCTCAGTGGTGTGCATGTCCTGGTAGTAAGTGCCAACTGATGGTCCTCAATGAACCATATGGTCGCGACTCCATCGACGTTGGAGTCAGCTGGGGATGTGGGGGAGATCCACATGGCACTCCCCATCGTCGGGAGTCATGTAGGGGTTTACCAACTCCACGGTGCTATCCGAATCATACCCTTGGTAGTCACTTGAAGTGTCGTCCACTACTGGATGGATTCTTGGAGGAATATCCATCTACAGGGTCATGAATTCACCAAGTGTACGGGATGACGATGACATCCAGGGGGGATTTTCTTTCCCTTGCATCATCATTGTTTTCTTTTCTGGGAAGAGGAGGGCTAAGACGATGATGCAAAAGTGGTGGCTGCAGCCTCTGAAGGCTTTAGACGATTCAGGCATGCCTGAATGACACCATGGGCCTAAGCGACTATTATTGAGCCATCCAGTCGTCATACTTGTAGGATCCGTGACTGGAAACATGATGCCACTTGCCCTTACTATCGCTACTATTTTCTGGCCTCACAAAGACACATGTTGCATGTTCCGAGGTTGGTCCAAGCTTGAATATATTATTGTCGACCTAGTCTTGAAGCCGGTCTTTGAACACATAACACTTCTTGAGGGTTTTCCCTAGTATCCGGTGATAAGGGAAGTAGTTGGGGTGATTAGTGAGGTTCACCTCATCTGGCCTACTACACTCAGGAAAACACACAATACCTTATTACAATGCACTTCAGAAATAACTGGGCCCCTGATTTTTATTGAATGAGTAGGTCTGGTTTCTTCTATCTGGAAAGGGGGGCCTTGGAGCTTAGCCTAGATGTGGAGCTGGAGAATCCTGTCGAGGAGGTGGATCATGATTATCTTACCTAAGTGGTGGATACACATTACGTGGGAGTGTCTACCAATTTTGAGGTGGCCGCTGCTGGGCTGAAGGCTGTGCCTGTGGTGGTGGGCCTCTGCGAGGCTATAGAGGCATCCCCACTGGTAAAAATTCTAGTTGTATGGGGACTTCTATTTGGTCCACCATGACGAGCTCAGCTTTGAAGGTCCTCCTCCTGGGAATTGATGGGGGAAACAGACGTGCCTAGATGGCCTATTACTGGGCTTCCTCTAGGCACTAGGCCTTATCAAAGAAGTCTCAGAATCCTCCAGGGTAGTTCTGGGTGATCAAAGAGGGAACCAATTATGTCTTAACATTTCCATCCCACATCGTCAGTAATTTCTCCTGAGTCAGTGTCATGTCAAGGGAGTATATAAGCACTTTCCAGCGGGTGATAAAGTCTACAACATGATCATCAAGCCTCTATTTTCATTTTAAGAGGCACGTGATACTTTTATTCCTTGTGGTGGAGCTGAACTGGTAGAGAAACTTCAAGTGAAGATCCTCCCATCCCACTATCGACTTGATGGGGAGTTGACTATACCAAATGAATGCATTCCCTTTCAATGTTTGTACAAAACACCAGAGCTTGGCGGCCTCTTGCTGTGCTGGAGTCCCTAACATGGGCCGACACCTTGAAATAATGTGGGTCATATGCTGCGGGTGGTCCCCTGTCCCATTAAAGGGGGAGAAGGAGGGATTTCTAAAACCCAAGGGTGTTTGAATATTATCCACCCACACTGGATATGGCTTTCCATCAGGTGGGAGTGCCACCTGTCATGTTTCCAATGCCTCAAGGTGGGAAATGACTACCACCATTGGATCATATGGGCGGGGGTCCCTATCTTGACGGGGATCCCTAACCATGAGTGAGTTGGTAGGTTCTTCAACATAGTAAGCAGACCCATAAGCTTGTGGAGAGTCTGTTGGCATGACCCTCAGTGTAGTTGGGGGAACCTGAGCTGGGTCCCTTAGATTGTCACGTCGTTCTGGAGGATTCGGCGAGACATACCATGCCCTCTTGCTGTATGTTCTGGCTTCAACCCTATCTACGGGGGAAAGATGGTCAGGGTCACCAGGAGGAATCTCATCGAGATGAAGTTGTTCCTTCCCCTGCTACCCTGGCATAGGATTACCATAGTCTGGCTGTCGCACTGTAGCAAATTCATCCAGGAGTTCATTAAACAACTTTTTTTGTTCGGCTATTTGCTAACGCAATGCAGCCTTTTTAGAGTCTTCCTCCATCTTCTCCACTGAGGCAGATGGGTTAGAGTGTTTGGTGGCTCTGAGATTCTCATTACCCTTACCATGATTTTTTCTAAGGACTAATGCCTTGGTGGGCATTAGGAGACCCAGTATATTTTTATGTTGGAGAGTCACCCTTCCTGACAGATCCAGTAGTGGTGGTATTCCCTTAGGGAAGAGGTCCCTATCAAGGAGCTCTAGTTCATTTTCCTCTTCCACTAGGTTGTCCATGTTGACCATGACTATACCTGGGTTCATGTCCTCGATATCGCCTATCGAGTTGGGCTGCCTTTGGATATGACTAAAGAGGAGGGAAGCGTACTGCCCCCATCCACAGACATGCACATGGGGGGAAGCCTCCTTGATAATCTTGTGGAGTACCTTGAAACATTGAATGAATTGTTGTTGGAGGGCCCTACAGCATCCTAGAGACTCAGGGTGTTGGGCCACAGGGAGCGTGGAAAGATCTACTAGACAACATTGCTCGCCGATGTCCTCAAAATGCGTTTGGATCATAGGATAAGTCACTCACCGATGATGAAGATGAAAGAGCATCACCTAGAGGGTTAGATGAAAACACTCAACTTCTTCTATGGTGAGGGATTCTAGTGCGTAGAAATTTGGTGCATCCATAGGCAAAACATATTAGGTAAGTGGTCGTCTAGGAGGATATTCCATAAGCTCCTTGGCTCGTATTCTGTGTCTGGCCCTTCATTACCCCACTCGAGGAACTGGTAGCGGTACAGAAGCAGACCGCTAGGATGGTAGGCTGGCCGTTGGATATTATGGAAAGTGAGATGAAAAATAGCCAAATCTTGGGTTTTACTCTAAAGAGTGTTGTGACTTAGCCACCATATCGCGGTAATATGGACTGATGGTCACAGTTCCTAGTGTGGGGGCTAGGGCTACTGACGATGGTCTGTGCTACTGCTTGCCTGCTGTTGGTCCCCAGAGCAACTCTATGTGATCTCTAGTCTAGGTAGAGAGTGCTTTTGTTGATGAAAGTGGTGATTTCATGACCGTAAGATGCGTGGTTGCCAAATTTTCTTCCTCCTAGATATACCTATGGAGGGAGGTGGGAATCCAGTGGACCTCACATTCTGAGAGTACTAGGCTGATGTGCCTTGTTACTGCCCTAACCCTTGACTCAGAAGAGTTAGGGGAGGGTTCCTACGCTGAGTCGCACTCGGCTTCGGAGTTTGAGAATAGGAATGGTTTCATCTATGTCCATACCTTCCTAGAATATTTCTTATGGTGGTGAAGATCTGCCTTCCTAACTCTAGAGGGCTCTTCAGGACATGATATATTCTTGACATGGGGAGGTCCTTTAGCTGTACTGGGGCTGGGGTGGATGGGGATTCCACCTGAGTTAACCGGGGTGTGAGGAGGACCGAGACATATATCAAATGGGACATGGGGAGGACCTCAGTGGGAAGTTCTGGAGCGGACATGACCTCCGCTGGAACTGGTAGGTGCATGGGGAGGACCTCCGTGCTTGGTAATCGTGATGTGAAGACAGCCCTCACTCCTCTGATTTCTGGGGTGAGGAGGAAATTTTCTAGCTTCTATAAGGACATGGGAAGGGTCCCCAAGTTGGATAGTGACTAGATGTGCAATTTCCTCATTCCAACAGTCTGTGGAAGAAGGAATCACTTCATATCCTGTGTAGTGGGAAAAAGAGAGACATTTGTTTTGAACATCACCTCCATGGGGAGGACCCTCATTTGGATTGAAGGTGCCATTGGGCGGACCACCATACTGAGCTTAGAAGTGGGAATGATCCATGTTCTCTATGGTAGTGGTATAGGGGGGACCTATATACTGGTTGTCTTTGCCACGAGTTAGTCCGCGACAGCCACTACCTATGCCGACGACCAAGAGAGTCGACCCAACCTTCCTGTGGGGCGGTTGGGGCCTCGATCCAGGCCAAGAGTATAAATTCCCCTACTTAGGATATACATGGAGCTGGTGATATGCATCGGTGGTGGCTTGGTCCAAAGTAGCTACGGACGTTGAAACCACTCAGCGGGCGTCCTCTTCGACTTGTGCCCGACGTTGGCGTTGGGTTAGACAGAACGAAGCCGGTGGTGTTGGTACGTGGATTACCTACTCCATGGCCAATAGAACTGAGTGGCGGTGCTGGCGTGGCTGGGTGGGGACCCTCGCTAAGGTCCCCTAGAATGGGACTATGACCGGGCTAGCCAGAACATCCACTATGTCGTTGGCGTTGGTAAGAGAGTTGTAGAGGTGTTCCGGGGACAGGCTCCCGAAAGGGTTATATGATGGAGTGGGGAGCAGTAGCTCCCTACGCGGCCCTCGGGGGTGGCGATGACGATGAGGCATAGACACCTCTAAATACAGGCGTGTCATATCCCTCATAGGGATGATCCCCTCCTCCTTGTATCGGCATACGTGGTCATTGATCACCCTTCATTGGATGAACTCTGAGGGAGAGATAGGGTGGGGGTGCCCCATGGTCATGGTTGTTGAGACCGTCATGGAAGAGGGAGAGACACGTGGGACTGCCGCATTGGCACTGACCCTATCCCTGAATTGGTGTGCAGGAGGTGATCGAGTTTTAGGTGCAGCAACCTGATTCCTGAAGGCCTGGGAGATGAACTCATTAGTACTGAAAGAAAAATGAATCGACGATAAGTGCCCCAATGCCATCCCGTCTTCCTTGAATGGTAAGAGGGATCCATGCTGACAATGTCACAGATCGAGATATCCAACACTCTACTGCCCCAACTTCTTGTGAGTTTCACGCTAGGCCCACAAATTGCTTGGTGGGACCCAGCACCAGATAGATGGATCTGGTGACACTCTAATCCACTGATGTCTCGTACACTACTAATCACTATATTGAGTAGAATACCATCACATAGGGTTTACCATTTTTGTTTCCGACTCTTTCACCAGGCCATGTGCGTCCGTCTCGTTGGGGAACAATGACATACCGCTTATTGGAGCCTATATTTTAACATCTTGCAGGATGGGGGTGAATCAACGTGAATGAGGACTTGGGGTCCAGATGGATGGAGTTGGGCTTGAGCCTCATTGAGGTTTCCTACATTCCTTTCCTTATCAAGGGTCAAAGACCTCATAGTTCAGAAAGGGGAGAATGCAGTTTAGTGTCATGCGGAACGAATTGAACTGATGTGAAGGGGGTTGGAATAGATGGATAGTGGGCTTGAACCTTGTGGAGGCTTCCTACGTACCATGCCTTTGCAAGGATCAAAGTCCATGTAGTTCAAGATGGGTGTTGGTGAACCAACGTGAAGGTGGTCGGGACCAATGGGTGTCGAGATTGAACCCCATGGAGGCTTCCTACGTAACTTTCTTTGGAAAGGATATATGTCATCATAGTTCATGAAAATATTGGGCTTTAACCTCAGGGTGGCTTCCTACATACCTTTCCTTGGCAAGGATCAAAGTCCTCGTAGTTTATGATGGGTGTTGGTGAACCGACTTGAAGGTGGTCAGGACCAATGGGTGTTGGGTTTGAACCTCATGGAGGCTTCCTAAGTACCTTGCCTTGGTAATGATCAATCACCTCATAGTTCATGAAAATGTTGTTCGTGAACCTCAGGGAGGCTTCCTACGTACCTTGCCTTGGCAAGGATCAATGTCCTCGAAGTTCATGATGGGTGTGGGGCTTAAACTCCAGGTGGCCCAGAGAGGTTTTCATGGTAGATGATTACTATAAGCTCACATGAGTCAGGATCATTGTGAGAAACAAGAGGCAACAGAGACCTGATGATCACGTCGCGAAAGGTGCGTCTATGGGAAGTGGAATGGGGCTCATGCGTGGTTGGCAATGAAAATAGGAAATAGGGGCTTACACATGGTTCACAACCCAAAGAGATGGATATTGGGACTTACCTAAGGATGGATACCCAATGGTGTCAAAGCCCAGAGAGAGAGGGATTTGGCATTGAATAGAGGAGGAGCATAGTTCCCCACCATGCTATTTGCTGGCCTTTGGAACCAAAAAAGAATGGAGGAGCAGGGGCACTACCTCCTGTAAGAATGGATAGGGGATTGCACCAAGATGGTTTCCCTTTCCTACTGACAGGCGCTACCACAACAAAGAGGATATCATTCCATGCGAGGAGGATTTCACTACCACGGAGACGGGTGGGTGTAAAGAATGTCTGAGCTGGGGTGACTTGAATATGATGCACGGGGTGAGGTCACAGTTTAATGTCATGTGCTGAGGATGATGGTGCTTGGCAGTTTAATGTCCTTCAGCTCAGATGAGATGGGTTTACACCGCACCCCTAAGACATACATAACAAGTACTCTCTTCACCTTGGTGAAGAGAAGGGACATGCAACGCCATGGCTGGGAGGTGTCGAGAGGTGATCCGATTAAGGGTCCACGTTAGCGTGGCTATACGAAGAAGAAATAGCCGTTAGCGTGCCAATGCGAAGAATCATGAGGCAAAGCAATGCAACATAATGTATCGCCCAAGGGACTTTGATATTGCTCCGTGCAAACCTGAGGGGCCACACGGGAAAAGAGCGTGTGACGTAGGTTTTTCGCACATGAGAGAGGCTCAAACATGGTGCATCAAGGTGAGAGTATCACTTGGGGTGCACGTAAGAAAATGGGCCAGGGAAAGATAGGAGGCCTACACGAAAGACACAAGGTTTTCACACAAGATGAAGAGTTTGCGCGCAAGAAGAACGGGCCGTGCGCAAAAAGGAAGGTTTGCATGCAATAGGGAGGTTTTGAGTGCAATACGGAGGGTTTTTGCATATGACAGAGGGTTTGCGCACTGGGTGGATGGGTTGCATGCAAGAGTGCCCAACATAGAGAGAAATTTTGTGCAAAATGGGTCCAATGGTGTGAAAATAACTTCAGCAAGAAATGAAATTCCCCATTATCCCAGGGACTATCCGAAGGATCCCCCAGTGGACCTATCGTGCGAAAAACAATACCTGACGGCCATGGGTTTTTCATGCAGTCACGGAAGATGGAGTTTTCACCCTGTAGAGTGTTGGAACATCTTCGGTTTTTCCTGAAGGGCGGGGATACAACCTGTTTTATAGCTAGCGTTCTCGGACTGGCGCGAAAGATCCCGGGGCACAAAATCCCTTTGGACGTCAGCCTATGCACGTAGAGGGGGGGGGGGGGGGTCGGGTATGCAAATTCCCGTTTGTCGTCGCCTTGTGTGCGGAAATGGTGCCAGGTGTGCAGATGCCCATTCGCTGTTCCCTTCGGTGCAGAACCAGGGTGGGGCGCACAAATGACCATTTGACATTGCCTTCAGTGAAGAAACCCAGCCGGGCATGCAAACATCCGTTTGTCATCACCTTCAGCATGGAAACCTAGCCAGGCGCGCAAACTCTCGTTCGTCGTCTCCTTCTGCATGGAAACAAAACTGGCAGCGGCGGGTCACGGAGGATATGGATTTCAGCACAGAAGGGCGACCAGAGTGCAATAGTTTGCATGCCGAAAGTCCGCTTGCGCACGACTCCCCAATATTGTGTGTTTGTGCCTCCCGGGCCCCAGAATCTCCACTTTTTCGTTCTATTTTGATTCATTACTCTTCTATCTACCCGATGCCATCCTTCTCTAAATTTTTGGCATCAATAGGAACCAATCACCTAATAAAATCCCCCACAAGGATCGAAGGGAATTCCTAATCCTTATGGGCGGGCAATTAGTGTCGAGCATCAAATTTAAATAAATGGGAATGATTTGGCCCATGATTGAAAGAAAAATAAATAATAAAAAATGAATAATGAAAAAAATAAGGAGTGGTGAATTTTTTTTTTCACATACCTCCATGTGACCCTATGGGTCACTATAGACCTCAAACTATGGTGACACTACAATGAACGAATCCACTCAATAAGAATCACTTGATGCTAAAAAAATGATAAAGTATATGCATCGGTATTAAAACTCAATATCCAATCCTGATAGACTATTCCCAATGTAGTTACTTTCAATTAAAAGGAAAATAAATGTTCAGGGTTGAACTATAATATATCATAGTATTATTTTCTACTCTTTTTACTAAAAAAAATCATTTCCCATATTCATTTCCAAAACCATGTTCATTCAATTAGTATGTCGTTAACATTTTAGAAAATGAAATAATGTTATCATTTTTTTATGAAAAATGAATATTATAAAACACTTTGAATTTTGAGCCTTTTTCATAGGCTATTAGAGGCCAACACATCACATCAAAGTAAAAAATATAAATGAACAAATGATAATATTCATATATCAAGGGAAATGAGAATATACAGAAAAGTATCACATTCATTAACAAATGAAACTAAGAGATAATAGACATAGGTGATTCCAATAGATCAAGAACATTCCAAAATAAAACTATACCTGAGACCCCATCCCTAGATCAAATCATAAAATATGAAATCAAAAACTCCCAAATTCCTTGACACCCTAACTTGGGATAGACCAAGTGGTCCAATACCCATCACAAAAAACCCAAAAATATATCCACCTACTACGGGCTATTGGTCAGTATATAACCTACCATTTTGGAAATAGTTCTCATAATTTTCTCTCACTATTCTAAGTTCCTATGTCTCGTGTATATTATGGGGGTGAGCCAACTGATTACAGCTGAGCATCCAATTACAAGACATATATTATAATAACAATTCACAATATGCATCACCACGAGTCTCTCCAAGGACTAATCACATACATTGAAACAAATAAAACAAAAAGATTTCCAACTAAGGAACCTTGATAATGGATCTATAGGAATCCACAACCCAGACATCCCATCCATTATTCGAGACAAGTAATGAGAACATTCAATGGAGTATTTCATAAAAAACTTTTTTCATCCTTTTCAAAAAGTGGACTAACAACCCCTTAAACATTTCACTAAACCATCCTTTACCAAAATTTCAATCCATCGTTTAGGAAGAGGTATCAAATACACAATATCTATATAAATACATTTATATAAATCCATCAAAATATTTCTATCACACTTTCAATAGAAAACCATTTTCTGTGAACATGCCAACCGGTCCATATTTCATCATCATATTTAAAACTGATTTCAGAAGTTACATACAGACAATTTTTTAACATAAATACTTTTAAAAACACTTTCATGAGACAAAAAATCATCATTTAACATTCTCCATAGTTATTAACAAATCTAAATGAAAATTTACCTATCATAATGAACAAAGAAAATCAAACCATGAATTTTTTCGAACCATTGGTGTGCAATAGTTTAGAAAAACAATTCTAGTTATCACAAAACAAGGATTAAAACAATAATTTCATTTCAAAAAAATCTAAAAAAAATCTCATATATTCATATTTATAAGTCAAAGTTGGTGAAAAAAGTAAGAAACTAATGGATATTAAATTAAAAAGGAATGTTCATGTGAAATCCTCCCCCAAATGATGTCCACGAAAAGATTTCTAACTGAAGTTGTAGCCCACTCACATGTACACACTTCCGTATATATATATATATATATATATATATATATATATATATATATATATATATATATATATCTTAAACTTATGAATGTGTTCCCCATTCCATAAGGGAACATGGACAAAGAAGATATATATATTTATACTTATCCATAGATGGAAATATGCATGCACATATTCAAAACTGATTGCATCTCCCTACAATAAAACCATGAGAATCAAAAACACCATGAATTGCTAAAATAATATTATTCCAAATAGTGGAGTCAATATGCGATTCAAAAAAAAAATGAAAAATTTGTGAAAAAAATTGTCATCATAAAATACTATTTTAATGTACCATCTTCATCTGAATACCCATCCATGTATGCACTCAATACACCCATGGATGTGAAAACATCTAATGGGACATTCCAAAAGTCCATGAAAACACACTAAACAATTTTTTAAAGGATCACCTCATGTTTTCCAACCCAAATTAACAACCCACAAATCAGTGTCATGCTTTGAGAAATTAATAATTCACACACACAACACCAACATCAAATCCTACAAATCACACTATTAAATGAATGAAAACCATCCCTCTAAAAATCATGTTAATATTTCCAAAACATTTCACCACAACCCTCAATCCTAAAGTCTACTAAATCACAAATGCAAGGTAAAACTCAAAATTCAACAATGCTACCAAAACACATTTAAGGTAAAAAATTTCTAGAAATACCCAATTTCACATTAATTAATACATTTGACTTCAATAAATGACATAGGTTCACATAAACCTATAAATATTTCCAAAATTACATTTAAAACCTATTATTATCAAATCAAACAAATTTAAAATTGATATGATATGTTAAAAATGGTGTCCAAGTGTTGTAAATACCATTTTAAAAAATATAAAAACATGTTTTCAAAACCAATCAAACACATTATATGACACATATATAGGCATATATCCTAAATTTTTTTAAAACATATTGTTAACATGTTCTAGAAAATTAAAACAATATAATAATCTAATTTAGTATTGTTTTAAGAGAAAATAATATCTAAAAAATCATTAATGTATTTAATATTCAAGTATTCTATTAATAAAGGAGAAAAACATGGAATCACCAATGTCAATGGCATATGAATGTGAAAAAAACCCTCAGAGAAGGATGAGTACAACTCAAGGAGTAATCTACATACCCTATCATCCAAGAAAACCAAACTGAACAAAACCCTATTTATTAGGGTTCATAAAAATTGAAGAAATACCTCCAAAATTTGAAGAACAATGCACTGGAGGATGATGGCGATAGTGAGGGAGGCGTGGCCAGAGATGGTGTTGTCGGAAAGGAAGGTGGGGCCATAGGAGGTGCTTCTGGTGATGGAGGGGCACCAACGAGTCATGAGTGAGCAGCTTGCGTTAGGGTAGGTTGTACCGTTCTTCCCAAAGGTGGAGGGGGTGTCAATGTTGGTGGAAGGAGATGCAACCGGAGGGGAGGTAAGTCAAAGCCTGGGTGTGGGTGGAGGTCTGTGATGGGGGGTGCTCGAGCGCAATACACGGGGGAAGGGGGTGGGGTCAGACTGTACTACATAGAGGAAGGGGTAGACATAGGTTTCTCTTTTTTCTTTATTATTAAAACCCTAATGTAAACTAATAATAATAATTATAATAATCTTAATAATAATAATTATTATAATTATAATACTTATTATTATAATTATAATAATATCAATAAATTATAATAACACAACTATTTTTAATAATATTAATATTTATGAAAATAAAAATAAAAATAATTAATTAATAAATATTATCATTATAAAAACATTTCCCTATTTATTTTATTTTCATTTAATTTTATTTATTACATTAAATTTATTTATTTCCAAAGTTGGGTAAATATGATATCTCCCCACCTGGTTCAAGAAATTATGCGTAAATCATGCATAACATCTGTTCATTCTAGAGGTGGCCACAAAGTTACTTGGGCTGACCACATGGTTTCCGCTTACCATGCGCTGCCCATGAACTAACATAAAACTCACCAAAATTTCCAAAATTAAAAACATTAAACTGTGCCAGAAGCCCAAAATATGACCCAAATACCCATGAACTAAAGAATAATAAAAATAAAATAATATATTAGGCCGGGTTCTGACAATTCAACCCACCACAGACACTTTCTACCCACAAAAATTCACTAAGCCAAAGGATAAATGAAATTTGGGTTCATGCTAGATCAAAAATTAGAGAGACTTAGAACCTCAAGTGACCTTTCACACCACGTGTTAAAACAAAATAACCATGAGGAAACGATGACATAAAAATAGGGGAGAATACTAGAGTTTTATCCCCTCCACAATAACTCTACTGACATAGAAATTATATCCCAACACACAACCTCGGGGAGGGACCAAAGTGGTAACTTCTAATCGATCTAAACCAATGACAATAGAAAGGGTATAAAAACTCCACCATTAGAACTATAATCTTTCCACATCATCAAAAACCCCCAAATCTAGGGGAAACTAATTGGAAGAAACTAAAACCAAACAAAAAACCAAATTCATTAGCCATCAATTCCACAACACATAAATATTTCCAAATGAGAACAACTCAAACAGTCAAGGAAAACGAACGATTCAAATTTTCATCTTTTAAATAGGTAAAACTGGCTGGATTACCAATGATAAAGTCCATTACACTTTTACATTGAACGATGAATTTACGATAGTAGGAATACAAGAATGAAAAGTCCTTAAATTCTTCAATCCCAACATCAGACACAAAACCAAGACTGAGGTGTCACCCCCCGAAAAATGCTTACTTTGCACGAGATTCACTCTGAGGCATGTAGTTTGAGAAATAATGGTTGAAGAACATCTTGCTTTATAGTTAGGAACTAACATCCCTTGATCATAATGCATTCTTTGGGCTACTATTTATATAGAACTTCCCCAGATTTCCTAGATAGCACCAACGATGACTCGTCTTTGGAGGGATGTGACATGATGGCTTCAACTCCTCAAACCATCCATACTCGTGACACATACAAGGATGATCTGAAGAAAAAAAAACTAGAACCCTTGATGGATACTCCGTAAAAGTAGGTTCCTCTAGCATATACTTCTTTCCAGTTGGGGAACCTTCATGAGAAGCAAGATATACCAAACTACTAACCGCCTGCGCTCTAGGGACCAACCTCGCTAGGAATTATTTATCTAACATCTTCTCAAAATGATGGTCCATTAAAGGAATTAATCTATCTTTTATCTTTGTTTAAATACCCCTAATAAATAGGGATGTATTCCTAAATTCGTGTGGTTCAACCTCTAAAAAAGGAAACCAATTCCTTAAAGTGGTCATAATAGGCCTTCACAGACTGTTGGATTTTTTGAATACCCACATGCTCTTTCCTTTTCTTCATCTTCACCTCCTCAGGCCTAAACCACTAAAAGAATACACGTACAAAACATCTCACATCATCCCAAATTTTATTGACCTCATGGAAAACAACTCACATTCATCTAGAGAACAACCTTCAAACACAACATAAATAACATGCACTCTATCAACTTCAGGTGTTCCCAATACCCTAAATACATGCTCGATATCTTCAATACACATAAATAACTCTAACAGACCTTGATCCCCATGAATAATAGGCAGAATTTGAGAAAGATTAAAAAACTATCCATGGAACCATAGAAATATTGAAAACTATTCCAGGTAGTATTTTTTGAACATTATCAAAAAGAGAAGCCAAAACTGACATAGAATCAATGTACAATCAAAAGAAACATCATGAGTAAAAATGACCAACTAAAAAAAATACAAACACAATCAATTTTTTTTTTCAAAACCTACCATTTTAATTTTAATTTCAGAAATGATTTCTTCTATGGTAACTTATCCAAATTCAAAAAACCCATTTTAAACTGAATTTTAATTTAAAAAATAATTTTATAATTACAAAATTACCATTAGAAAAGAAATCCATGTCTATGATCTCAAACACGCACCCAAAGAATCCCATGAACCATTGCATATGTGTTTATCCACATTTATTCATGCATCCGAACATGAACATTCCATACACACTGTCACATGTGAAAACATTCATAAAGAACACCAAGGGTCATGCCCAAACCTTTACTTACCAATTCCAAACAAGAACAAAATCATCAAACCAAAGAGAATTCAATTTTAAAACCCACATATCCATTTGAATTTAATCTATAAGAAATAAATTTCCTTTAAAATCCATTTTCATCTTTAGAAGCACACTTCAACCAAAAAAAACAATGATAAAGAAGAACTTACAAAAAACTACAAAAGGAGGAACTGGTATTCATGCTTACCTGATGACATGGTAGTGGGACATGCCCTATGTAAGGATAAAAAATTAAGAGGATCTTAAACCGTGTACTCAGAATTCACATGTGTAACTACTCCATGTTAAATCATGACATAACACTGGCTTTCCTCCATTATCATCCCTCAATTGAAGATAACAACAGAGGAATCATATCAAAAACTACCCCATGAAACTCAAGGTTCATAATGAGTAAGGGTTCATGACTCCCTTTTCTTACCTACCTCTTGAGTCCAAAAAATCCCAATCTCTAACAACCACACACCCAAAATAAAAATAAACTTCATTCATACCATTATTTCACAAACCAATCTTGGTTAACCCTTAACCCTTCACCCGTTCTAGTCAGTGGCATTGCCCGAAGGGTGTTCTAGATCCCTATGGGGTGGAAAATTGAGTCAGGCATCAAATTTAAATTGACGAGAATGATTTGGAACAGAACTGATAGACCAATAAATAAAACAACTGAAAAATTAATAAGAAAATGAAAACTAATAGCGGAGAGGAAAAAAATTGAACATACCTTTATATGACCCTATAGGTCACTATAGACCTCAAACCAATGTCATACTACATCAACTGGATATATGAAAAATGTAGAACCCAATGTTAATAACAAAGATAATTTATATGTGTTTGTATTAAAAACTAGTACTCTAACATGATAAACTATACTCAATGAACTTCTTTCAAAATAAAAGTATCATCAAATTTCACGTTTGAACTAAATTATATAAAATTATGATTTTCTACTCATTTAACTCAAAAAAATACAAATCATTACCCTTATTAATTTCCAAATACATGTTTATTAAATTAGTGTGTTGTTAACATTATATAAAAAAAGTGGTGATACTGTTTTTTTGGAATGACAGATTTTAAAACATATTGTTTTTAAATCCTTTTTTGCAATATTTTAGAGACCAACACATCACATCCAAGTAAACTATACACAATAAAACACAAAAATATTCATATATCAAGGGTAATGTAAATATACATATAGGTATAACATTCATTAACTTATGAAACTAAGTTCCAATAGTCATAAGTGAACCTTAGAGATAAGAAAAATATAGAACATACCGATACACGAGACCCCATCTCTAGTAGGATGAAAGGCATGATGACAGAAAAATATCCCTAATTTCCAGCCACCCAAACTCCAGACAAACTATGGGGCCTAATTACTGTATAAATAAAAGAAAATATATATCCACCTACTATGGGTAACTGGTCAGTACGTGACCTAAAAATGTGGAAATCATTCTCAGAAATTTCTCCCAATATTCCAGGTTCCCAAGTCTCATGTATATAATTGGAGTGAGCTAACTGATTCCAGCTGGGCATCTAATAAGAAGATATATAATAATAATAATTCACAATAGGTGTCATCCTAAGTCTCTCCAAGGATTATTATTATTACTTGAAACAAATAGAACACAAGGGGTTCCAACCGAGGAACCCTGATAATGGATCCCGAGGATTCCTTAACTAGGAAATCCCATCCATTATTTGATAAAAGGAACAAGAACATCCAAAAGTGGTTTTCTTAATAAATTTTTTTCATCTTTTTCACAACATTTCCAAAAGGTCCTTAAAATATTTCCCAAAATAAACATTTACAAAAAATGAAATCAATATTTCAAGAAGTGGTGTCAAACACATCATTTATATATAATTATATTTCTAAAACCCCTTTAAAATATTTCCTTATCACATTCAAACCAAAACCATTTTTTATGAATATTCCAACCGAGAATTAACTCATCATCACATGTCAAATTGATTTCAAATTCTAAATACACACTTCTTTTAATGTAAAATCATTTCATGAATCATTCAAGAAACTCCAAATCATTATTTCACAATATACAAGGATATTAAAAAATACATACCACACTTTACCTGTCATAATATACTGAGAAAATATAACAAGGAATTACATCTAACATTTGGTGTGCTCTAATTTAGTAAAATAATTCTATTTATCACAAAAAAGGCATAAAACACAAATTTCACACCAAAAAATATAAACTAACTCTCGTATGATCATATTTATAAATAAAAGTGCCTAAAAGAATCCATAAAATAATTGATCATAAAATAAAAAGGAAAGTTAATGAGAAATTCGACCTCAAAGGATAGCCAAGACAAAGATTTATAACTCAATAATTATCTTGCTCGCACGCATGCACTTCCACACACACACACATATATATATATATATCCCTTAACAGATTCACGTGTTCAATTTGACACGATGGAACACAAAAATATTATATACATATACTTATACATATATATACATTGGAATATGTGTTTTCACCATTGAAATCGATCACAACTCTATCTAACAAATCCATGGGACTCAAAAACTCCTTGAATCACTGAAATAAAATTAACCCAAATAATGAAATCAAAATATGATTCAAAAACTAAAGAAAAATTTAAGAAAAACAATGTTCATGGAAGACACTATAATTAAGGTACTATGTTTATTTGAATGCACATCTATTTGAGCACATTTTTCACCCAAGGATGTGCCGACATCCAATGGTACTTTAAAAAATTCTATGAAAAAACATGAAACCAATATTTAAAGAAACACCACATGATTCCCAAACCAAACTAAAAATCCAAAAATACGGGTCCTTCATTGGGAAATTAACAATTCACAAACACAACACCAACTTCTAATATAGAACACAAAACTATTTTATAAACATAGAAAATCACTCTGAAAACCATGAGAAACTTTTCGAAACATTTCACCACAACCCTCAAGCTAAAAGACTAAAAAATCACATATAGTAAATCAAACTCAAAATTCAACAATTTCACCAAAACACATTAAAGGATATATATTTCCCAAAATACATAATTTCACTTTATAGAATACATGACATTTTAAAAAACACCATAGGTTCACATGAACTTAGACATGTTTCAAAAATTACTTTGAAAACCTATTTTTAACAAATTGAATTATTTTTAAAATGATATAATAAGTTAAGAAGGGGCCTCATAGAGGTGTGAATAAAATTTCGAAAGTTATCAAAACAAGATTTTTCACCTAATAATACACATTATCTCATACACACATATGTATAAACCATGAATTTCCTCAAATCATATTTCTAAAAATTTCTAAAAAATTATAACAGTAAAATAAACCAATTTACTGTACTGTGAAGTAGAACAACATATTTAAAAATTCCTTAATGTATTTAGGAATCAAGTATTTACATCGAAAAAGAGAAAAACAAATAATTTCCCACCTTAATTGAATTCACAAGTATAGAGACCCTCAGAGGTGGAATAGTACACATCGAGAAGAAATATGCACCCCCTAGCATCCATAAAAACCAAACAGAAAAAACCATAATTATTATAGATCTGAAAAATTGAAATAAACCAAACAAAAAATTGGAAGAACAACACATCAGGGTAGGAGGCCGCAAACATTGGTGGCATGGACTGAGATGGTGCTGTCGACAAGGGAGGCATGGTCGGTGGAGGCACAACTAGTGAGGGTGGGGTGTCGGCTTATCGCACACGAGTAGGACAGAAGAGAGGAAGGGGGATCCACACAATCCAATTTTGGAGGAGGGTATTGACACTGGTGGATGGAGTTATGACCGGAGGGGAGTCTATCTGGTGTGTTAGTGAGGGAGGATGTATGGGTTGGGTGTGGTTGGACACGACGCGTAGTGATGGGGGGAAGGTGGGTTGGTCTGCGCCACCAAGAGGAAAGGGTGGTAGAGTTAGATTATTTTTATATTTTTATCAATAAACTAAATTAAACTAATAATAATAATAATAATCTTCTTAGTAACAATTATATTAATATTAATAATATTTATAATAATGTTATTATCTTTTAATAATACTAATATTTTTAATAATATTAAAATTGATAATAATAATAATAATATCAATATTATTGTTCTTAAATCATTTCCATTATTATTATATTTTTATTTCATATAAATTATTTCATTATATTAATTTATTTCCAAAGTTGGGTAACAGCAGGGTCACCTTGCATGGTTCATGCACGCATGCATGGATAGTGTGGCAGCTTCTATCTATTCCAAAGGCGGCCGCACATGTACTAGGGATGACCACATGGTTTTCTCTAACCATGTGGTTCTTGTACACCAGAATAAAACTCACCAATTATTTAGTACATAAAAAAATTAAACTAGGAATCAATTTGAATCCACATCCAAAATACCCAAGATGTGTAAAATATTAAAAATAGAAAGTTGTTTGCTATTGGGGTGTGAAAGTTTTCTCCTCTTGATAGGTAAAAAATATCCACATGAATCCCACTATATCCTTTATCATTCTTGGCCACTAGTACAACCTCTAGATATTGTGGTACATATTTTCAGACCATTATGAATAGTTCATCTAGAAAAATAAAATTCCATCATTAACACATACAAAATACACCATAATAAACCATACTCATAAATTTATGTGAATGACATTTCCAATACCAAGAGACTATATTGATGTGGTCTCACCACCATTTATTCCATCCCTATGAGATAATATATTTATATTTTATATCTTTTTCTTATTGATATAGTTCAATAAAATAGGTATAACAGCCGTCAAAGTCAGATATAATCATACCCTGGGCTCATAAACATCAAGATTCGTGTTATCAAGTAGTTTTTTAAATGCCCCAAAAATGACATTTACCTTGGTTGAAGTGTATTCTAGCTTAAAAAAGAAAAACTATAGATTCCCATCCCACCTCATCTTCCAAATGGTCATGTATTATTGAGAAAAGATGCACTTGACGTAATTATGATATACTTACACCACAAACCACTCATCCATCTAATAGAGTATTCAGCATATCAAGTTACATACTGTCACAACTAACACCAGGTCAAATTATGATTATTCTTCTCATGAATCATTATTTGTCTAGACCAATAAAAAACCACTTGATCTTTCTTTATTGGAATGGATCTAAGTCAAAACCAAGATGCATTATAGTACATGGTATATTCCTTACATGACACAGGTATGGTGAGGATCAGTTATAAGTTCAACGTACACATCATCTCATTTAAATCTATATTGCAAGCATCTGACCAATGAAACATCACCCCCTTATTGTTCATCACAAACAATTCTGATGTCAAATAGGAGAATTACTAGATGAAATGTAAATAATAATATACTAAACCAAAAAATTCATTCAATCATGAAAATATTACAGTTCATATCTCATGAAACCATGACTAAAATCTTCTCTAGGTCCACTTATACTTCATCCTCTATGATGACATGACCCATCATGTGAACTCTATCAATCTAGAAACTGCTGTCTGATATCATGGTGGAAAGACAATGCACTCAAAATAATGTCAAGATATTGGGTTTGAACGTCTTGTGACTAGGAGTACACCAATATATCATCACTGAAAAATACCATAAAATGATCCAATAAATGATGACTGATATAGTTTATTAAATCTATGAACTCATCAGGTGAGTTATTTAGAGAAAATATCATTACTACGTTCCCATATAGAACATACCTACTCCAATAATTAGTTTGGAGTGTCTTTAGTGGTCATTATCTCAACTAATGGTACCCAAACCTCACGTCAATCTTGGTGAAACTCTAAAAACCATTCTACTGATCAAATATATCATTTATGTTTGGAATAGGATATCTATTCACAACCACCATCTTATTCTATGTTCGATAATCTAACAATAAACACAAGGTCCCATCAGTATTATTTGGAAGAAATCATGGGTGAACCATGGGATATATACTAGTTTATGTTGATACCACTCCTTATGAATCATCTAACTAAAATTTAATATCATAAACACCTACTAGTGATTTTATTTAGGGATAAATAAATTCTTTATACACTCCGAACAATTACTCAATAATGAACTTGATCTCTTTCTTGGGTGGTAAGTCATATAACACTTTATAAAACACTACACGAAAATGGTCCACCACTAGAGGAAAAGAATCCTATTGCATTTCAATAACATCCTGAAAAATATGTAAAGTATGTGCAATGAGTCAATACAATATACACCAAATTGGTCCCACATGGCTAACCTAATGATCTGATTCCCCTTGGTGAGAGTAGCTACAATTATTGTGATTGAATGGTAACTATTCTTTGTTAATAACTAATATGATTTTAGTTCAGATCATGAAAATCCATACCTAGTATTAGACTAAATACCCTCTTTTCCAACACAAAAAACTCCCAATGGAAATGGAATCCACTTATTTCAATAGAAAACTTCATATAATGTTTGATATACCTTTACTACACTCTCGATAGTGTGTCTATGGTCATATCAATATACGAGTTCTTCAAATCCAAGAAAAAACTATTTGATAAAAGGGATGATATAATGTGATCCTCCTGTATAAAAAAAAAATTAATTCAAGGGTATATGATACTATATCTTTACCTATAATGGAAGAATGTACTATATCTATGCTATCTAGAGTAGAATGCATAATGTGTATCTAATTCACCCATCCAACCTAGGATCTTGTTTAACCCCCTTAAGATTCCCCCACTAAGTGGTAATGTCCCTCTTACATAGGGGTACTGCATCCCTTGACTCCTCTTGATCATCTAATGGAACTAAATTTACAAATATACTGAAGGGTTGTTGTGTCCTTTCCAATCATAGTTTCTTTGACCAACCCCCTTCCACAACCATGTTGTTGTGGGAATCTACAAAACCACTGAGGATTCCCCATCATTTCACAAACACGACACTCCACAATAAAGTAAGGAAACTAATGTATATTTTGGATAACCATTTCCAATTTAATATACTTTAACAACAATTTATTTTTAGATGGTTTTCCTTTCAATTATCTATTATCACTGGTACATACAAAGTGGTGGAAATTTTACCATCCATTTCTACTTTGACTAAAAGAGTTACCATATGGACATGTTGAAACTACATTAAAACTATTCATGCCTCTCTAATATTTTCTATGTGATGAGAGTTTAATTAATCGCATACACTTAGGTACTCCAGTGAAATACTTTCACCTATAATAATATCTCATAGGAAAGACCATCTTGGAAACACCTTGTCAAGATAATCTGAGCAGCTACTAAGGATAGAACAAAATGTTGTAGGCCATTGATGTTTCTATCATAGTATATCACTAAAGAACCCTCCAGTGTAAATAATATGTACTCAAAATCACTCTCATCGATAAACATATTTGCAAAAAATTGTCATTGTTTTTTCTTCTAAATCTTATTTCTAGTATATATTCTCTGGGTAATCGACATGGTCCATAATGTTCCACCAATTCTTGTCTAGTCTCGGTAAAATATAGAAAGTATGATTAACCAGTAATCTAGTAGTATTCTCATGGTTATTAAATATATTTAATAATGAATCTGTCTAGAAACTATCTTCCCTTGGGACACCTCATGTAGTATGAATAGGTGGATACTATACATAGAACTCCCTCATCATTTTAGACTTAAAATTCATGGAACAAATAATTTACCTCTCTATGGATCGCATGAACCTCATGAATATATCCTGGAGATGATTGTATACTAGATTCTCTATTTCTACTAGTAGGTCCATCCCAAATGTTATTGGATCATGCTAACTGGAACTCTCTAAATTCTCATCTTGAAAATGACGAGGAGGCATTTTTCTCAATAAAGGTTCTACAAACACCTCAGAACACAGGTTGTAAGAGAATTAATCAACAATAGGTGAAAAATATTGAGAACAACTAACTCAAGGTTCCCCTATACATGGCATAAAAAGTAAAATTACAAAATAAATTAGTTATTTCATCTCATTTATTAGATATATCAATAGTTTAACATCACGACTCACATGGGAAATTATATCACATATAATAAAGAGGTCTCTATCATGAAAAATTCATGTCAATATGTATCAAAAAATGCCTACATTGATGCACACATACTCATATCACACGAAGATATCTCAGGAGTAAAAATATCATTAATAATATCTCACAATACATGAAACACTTAATGTAATGTAACATCAATCTATAAAAATTGAAAAACATGAATAATAATTCCATCCTTGGGCACTCAGATTTTCTCCCACACAAGGTGTATATACTATCGTGAATGATATCATTACCAAGACTCATCACATCATATTCCCCTATATACATTTCTCAAATATCAACATGATATAACATTATCCTACCTCTGATACCAAAATGTATCATCCTTAGCCTGAAACTCCTTCACTTGACCTTTTTGGGTGAGTTTCATGACCTAAGGTTAAACTTCTCATACACCAGAGGATTACGAACATAAGTCGTATTATAAAGAACATATTTGGGGATACTATGCCCTAATATACATAATTGAAACAATAAAATAAAAAATTATAGGGTAAAAAAAACTATGAAAACAAAAAAATATAAATAATTAGATAGAAAATCACAAAATAAATAAAGGATGAATTCAACAGAAAAAGTAATAATAAACTATCTAATTTCAGGATGAAATGTAACTAAATGAAATCTTTAATGTCATACATATAAAATACTAAATAGTCTCAAAACACACTCCAACTATCTCATTCAAGAAACATTTTCATCCCCATCACAATGATTTATCCCTTCAAGTAGAATCAATCCACAATAGTGCACATTTCACTTCATTGAACCTAAATCTTATAAATATTCCCATTTTCGAAAAGGTATCCCGAATGGGGTGTGAGTAAAATCAGAAGGTTGAACCCACAATGTCTAAACAATCATGCCTGAAAAATAAGTGAATGAAACAATGTGATAAAATATTTATATTAATTTATCAATTAATAAAAATCATTAAATAAACCTACTGATACTCATATTTTTGGGTTGATACACAGGGATAAACAAACCAACATCAGCTCTATGCCTTATTTCTCTATCACATAGCAGACCCCCTACATCTTGAAGTATCACAGATATTGATTCTCAATATGAAAAACATTGATCAATGAGAATTACAATTCTTGTGCTTTTTTACATCATCCTAGGGGTCAATACCATTCAATGGGAAAAATAACCATCTTATATTGGTCTCTATTAGAATTGAATTGTTGGAGTCACATACATCTTCCAATGATCAAGTCATAAGTGGTGAATCTCAACTGAATCAATGGGCTCTACTAATCAAATATAAACTATCATTTCCACGTATTAGGATGAAATGTTCTAGACCCCCCAAAATCATATCATCAATCGTCTATATAAGAAAACCATATATACCTTTCTATGTAATTCATATCACATTCCCAGTTAGTTAGTTTTTCTCATTCAATTTACCAGGTGCTCATTTTCATTTTGTATATTCTTCTGAAATATTAGGAATCACCAAAACCAATCCATAAAGGGATTCAATTTATCTCAATTAATTATCCAATTACCAAAATTCCACAATCTCAATTCACATTTCTAATCCAACATTACATTTAACACATATTCCAATTCTGTAATTTTTGTATTGGATCACCTCTCGGGTGGTGTAAAGCCTTGCCACGTAAGTAAGATATCTGATGGGATACTTGGGAATTAACTTAATGTGTATTTAATTCAAATTAGTGAGGTTTTTCATTTATTAGGTCACAAGAATGGTATACCTACATTGAAATAATCATTTCATAAACAAATGAGTGAAAATTGACATTTAAGCATTTTTTTGTTGACCACCCACGTCAAAAGTAGAAATTATATAGAAAAAACATCACATACACGATACTGATCGACTTCCAACTTCCCTTTAAAGAGAGTTATAAATTCCATTGACAGAAGGTCATGAAGCATAAGAATAATCAAGATGATTACCTTTAGTCTCCGAGTTCTGAATGCCACGATCAAAAGCGATCTTACTTACAGATCAAAGTAGATTCACAAGAAATTATACTGGTGGGGTTATAGGAAATATGTTTCTATAGTTTTGAGAACATTAAATTTGAGGGTATAAAATAGGGACCACACTTTTAATTCTGGACATGAATTGGATTCACATCCTAAATTCCTCGATTCCCAATTACAGTAAAACATATACCATTACAGATTAAAAATCCAAAAGAAAAAAATTTCATGATGTGAAACTATTACATGAAATGAATTTAAAATTTAAATCATATACTAAAACCATTAACAAATTGTATATATTCATGTTCTTGTCCTAAAAAATTCACATTGTGGATGTAACACATGATGTCAATTTGTTCTATATCCAAAACCAACTCCTCATCTTCTTGGAGCTCCATATCTCACAATACCTCTAGTCCAAGATGAAATTACATAGCTTTTAACCAAATTAAAAAAAAAATCTCAATACATACATACTATAATAATATTAGATCATACAAAAATTATATTATTAATAAAAAATACAACATTAAAAATTGATATTTTTCATAATTTTCTGAAAAAATTAATATTTTCTAAAATATCCCAAAACATCACACTAAGATAATTTTCATATGAATATTTTAAAAATATATTTCATTATATAAAAACAATATTTTAAAATCATCATAAATAAATTATCATATTTTCTCAAAAAAAATCAATAAAAATCAATTTTATAGAAATAATATTCTCAAGGAATAAAACAAATTTACTAAATATTGATTGATTATTAACTAAGAGTTTATCAAAAAATAATGTTGAGTTGGAAATATATATATTTTTAATAAATTATTCATTACTATTCATTCCCTCTAATTTAATATCTATGTTTTAATGGTCATATTTTTTGTGCATCATTTAAGATCAATGTTGCTTACCTTATATGATATCAAGCATGATTTTATTTATCAAATATTTGGGTGTTACATTCACAACTATAATAAATGTAATCCTTATAATTATAAATCATTAATAAGAAGTTTGAAACATGAAAATATGTCCATGGAAAACACGCATGGTAATAAAGTTTAATTAAATGTTCTCTTAAAAAGTGGAAAATATAAGTATTAAATTCATATTAAATAAAAAAACTATGTTTTGACATAAGGAGACTATTAGTAGTTAGAGTAAACATGTATTTGTGAATAATATCCTTTTATATGGTAATGTTATATTTTCATAAAGAAAGAATATACTATTATTTTAATGAATTTTATTTTTATTTCAAGATATTTTTACTAATGTTAAGTAATTCCTTTTCAATATTGATAACTAACACATGGAAATTTACTTACAAGAAATGTATAATGTCATACATTAATAAATTTCCACTATAATATCATATTTATATCAAATAATGATTATTCAAGATATATTTTTCAATGTTAGAGGCATTAAAATCATCTTCTACAGGATCATGAAACAATAAATGGGTTAAAAATATTTTCATCATTTATATTGATATTATCCAAAACCAAAATGGTTAGAATAAGGTAAATTAATTTCCAAAATGAATAACCATCATATTATGAAATAGCACATTAGTCACCGAAATTCAATTTTAATACCCAAAGATAAAAAAAATAATTTAATGAATGAAAAACCCTATATTACAAAAACCTCAACAACCTAAACATTATGTATTATTTTAACCACAACAAATATTGATTAATTTTAATATTACATTCCAGAAAATGTTGTGATGCTCATATAAAATAACATTAATCACCTAATCCCCAACTCAATTTTCAATACCATTGTTATCTATATGATAAAAAATATGTTTTAAAAATAAACTTATTGATTTTCAATCAAACTTCACAAGTAAAAAATAATGATGTCATACTAAATAAGAAATTACATTGTTCATGGGTAGTCATTTCACACCAATAACCCTTTGATTATGGATATAATCACAATGACCTTATTATAGGCAGTTTGTTTCGCTCACACATTAGGTTATCCTTTCTTGTAAAATTATATATTTGTAAAATTCCAATAAATTTGATGAATAAACATAAAAAATAACCATAATAATCACAGATCATATAAATCTTATATATTCTCAATACCATTAATCATACGATCTTACTTAAATGCATAAACCAATAACAGTTTCTATAATCCTTTAGATAACCTCAAATAAAAACATCCTATCCTACCAGATTATCTAGAACCTACTCTAATACCAAGTATAACAACATTGAGTTATTGGTATTGGGATATAATTGATATCTTTATGAACAATCTGTCCACCACTGTACCTCCTATGAGAGACTCTTACCACCACCCCATGTGAAATCCCATTCATTATGAAGCCATTATATGAAGAACCATTCTTTTCAAAACACTCACATGTAATAGTTACAAAGAATTACATTCCCTTAATTACTCTAAAACAATCTATAAAACCCTACAACATACATACCTAAACAATATATATATATATAAACATAAATAATACATTTTACACATTGATACAACTAGTTGTGAGCTACTATTTTTACATCCATTACTTAAAAAATGAAAATTAATAATTCTATTAGTTTAATATAAAATGACCTTTTATGTTTAGAGTTTTATTTAATGAGGACATACTCTTACATAAAAATTCCCCATGCTTCAAGATAGGGTTTTTCATACTATACTCATGTTTTCACATTACAATTTATTCCTTCTACACCTCCCACCAAATTATTAAATATATATATCTTTATAAACCAAAATAATTTAAAACATTATTTATAATCTAGGGAAATGTAAATCTATGATGGATGAGTTAAAATTCATTTTATGGGTAAAAAAAGATTAACAATTTAATATCATCTTTTTCTATAAGAATAGAATAAGGTTATGATAGAAAAATCTAGGTGTATGACTACAACATAATTTATATCATAACCATAAACACCTAGATGACTAATTATGAAACATATAATAATGATTTAACAATGAAAACAATTAATTATAATCAATAATAAAAATTCATATTATTTCAATCTTGGCCAATGTAATCATTTATAACTCATATAAAGCAAAAAAAATGTGCTGGTATCTTGGAACATTATATTCATACAACCGTTATAAATTTTAATTACCATATGAATGAATTAAAATATAATTATATTGGAAAAATAATAATTACCCAAATATTCAGAGTTCAATATTGTTGAACTCATTGAATAAGTCATTTCAGGATCACCTGTGTTATATAATGGGGCTCAACACTTGGTAAACTATTTTAATGAATCAAAACATGAATTATGTACATAAAACTTTCATCCCATCATAAAAATCAAAAAATATCCATTTGTTCCTTTAATAACCTACTTAACCCCTATAAATGATACATGTTACATGAAAATAAAAAATGAAACATGGATACCCAGTGAAAAAAAAACAGGTTCTATGATAATCACTCTAATCAATAATAATTCACCTAGAGAAGGGGTAGGGTTGGTATATTTTAAAAATATACTTGTGGATACTAAATAAAAAAATTTATTTATGTTGATTGTTTCGCACGGAATTCAGGGATGACCTCGTTGATTTGATATTCAAACGTTCTGATCGGTTTCTAGCGGGTTTGTTCGTAGAACTGGAAACATCCAATGATTCCACATCCGTTTGGACCTACTTTACAAAGGTAGGTGCTCATTGGCTTGTAGACTAATAAGGCTTAGGAATTTTCATTGGTCGAGAGGATGGGAGGTCAGACTCATCACACCTTTTTGAGGGGAATTATTGTCTACTCCGGGACTCTCTTTATAGATTTAAGTTATGTTCATGAATCCTTATTACATTACCAAGTATAAAATGAGTTTTCCTTTAGTTTTAACAATCAATGATTAAATATGTAAGAAATTTAGAGAATCTTTTATATGTATTCGAGGTTCTTCATCAATAGAGAATCATCTGTATCTATTTAGAGATTCTTGGTCAATGGTATCCTTCAAAACATTTATATAAAAGTCTCTTGGTCATTATGATGACTAGGATGGTTTTAAAGCCACTCAGTGGGGCACTTGTAGTTTATTGTCATTCAGAAGGACATGGATTATTTCAGAGTTGGGGTCGAACCCATAAATGGGCTACCTACGTATACTTTGTTTTGGAAAAGGAATCAGAACCCACGTAGTTCGAGTAAGGAAGTATGACATTTATGATTGATGGCTCAAAGAAGGATGTCATAATTACTTTTACACTCTAAGCTCACGTGAGTCATGCTCGGTGTGAGAAACAAGAGGTATTGGTAAAAATTAGACAATTGTGCCATGAAAGATGCAATCATAAGAAATGGTTTGGGGCTTATGTATGTATGACTTCCCAGATAGATGAAGGTTTAGGATTTACTTTTAGAGAGAAAATCCATGAACAGGGTCCATAAAGGTATATGTGCTTCATAGAGATTTGAATACTCTAACTTGGGACTTATTCCTGAAAAGGAATCCCAAATAAGGAGAGGATTGATAACTGGGTTTTACTCCTGAGAAGGAATCCCAGATCAAATGAAAATTAGGACTGGTTAAAGAGAAATTAAGGGACTTGGGACTTACTCCTGAAAAGGATGCCCAAGATTATGACTGGGACTTATTCCTGAAAAGGAGGCCCAGGTTAAGGGACTTGGGGCTTACTCCTGAAAAGGATGCCCATAATTATGACTGGGTCCTATTCCTGAAAAGGAGACCCAGGTTAGGGGACTTGGGACTTACTCTGAAAAAGGAGGCCCATGTTAGGGGACTTGGGACTTACTCCTGAAAAGGAGGCCCAAGTTTGGAGGATTTATGACTGGGGCTTATTCCTAACAAGGAAGCTCAGGTTAAAGGATTATGATTGGGACTTACTCCTGAAAAGGAGGCCCAAGTTAAGGAATTTAAGGTTTGGGGATTACTCCTGAGGAGGATGCCCAAGTTTGGGAACTTTAAGAATTTGGGGCTGACTCCTGAGGAAGATGCCCAGATTAAAGGACTTATAACTGGGGATTATTCCTGAAAAGGAGACCCAGGTTAAGGATTCTCTCATCTTAAAGGATGAGTTTGAATGAATAAACTCTCAATATTTGGTGACATAAAGATGTATAAATCACTATGTTTTGAGAGATATTCCACAGAATTCCTTTCAAATAAGGAAGTCAAATCAAGAAATCATGCCATAAATGGCTGTGAAGAGTATCTTGAAGACTGAATCTTGAATAGGGAAGGTGAAATGGCTTAAGAGGGGTAAAATGGGCAAGATGGGCATCCAAAAAAGGTAGGGGGCGCAAGTCTTGAAAGGCGCGCAAGTATTGGTCGCGCAGGTATACCTGCGCGACATGTGGGGTACTTGCGCGATTTTCAACCAGCATTAAAATACTTGAGAGACTCCTTCGTAAACCCTTTAGAATCCTCTTGAGGTTCTTCCAGAAAAGGGACGCGCAAGTTCTATCGAAGGAATAAAGGCGGCGCGCAAGTGTGGCCACTTCCCTTAAGGGCTGGCCACTCAGGCGCCCAAGTGTTGATGCATTTCAACACTTAGGCCTTACTCCCTCTCTTTAGATCTTCCGTTCTAGGTAAGAAATTACCTTAGAAGTGTTCCAGAAGCTTTGATAAGAGACTTGGGCGTCGGGAGCTTCAATCCGTGTTTCTGGAAAAAGATCCTCTCGAACGGGGGGCCCACAGGGTCTATTTATAGGCAGGAGAAGACCCCGGGCGGTTACCGGGCGGTTATCACTTAGGTCGTGCAAGTCACTTGCGCGACCATAAGGGCGTCGCGCAAGTGGACTTGCGCGACAGTGATAGAACTTGCGCGGTGCAGTTGCTTTTGATCCTTTGTTCATGCCTTTTTCGATTTTTGATATTTTCTTCAAAGGTTGAATTACTTTGAGATCAGATATTCCCCTTTTCCGATCTTTAGATTCTGTGACGAAAGGAGCGTCAACAAAAGTCCCCCCTCAGAGTTGGATCTGGAGAGAAATGAGGATTTGACTCTGAGGAAATCGAATCCATCCAAAGGAAAAGGGGGCGCGCAAGTCTTCAGGGCACAGAGGGCGGCGCGCAGGTGGCGTCGCGCAGGCCTTGAGCGCACTGGGTACGGTGCGCAGATAGGCCTCCTGGCCTATAAATACATGGCCTCACCTCTGTACAAAGCATCTGGATTCCTGGACTTCAAACTTCTCGAGCTCTCGTCACGTAGGTTATCTTAGCCGCGCAAGGTGCTCTGTTTTAAAATGTTTTCCTTGATGTCGCGCTATTGTAAAGGTATTTGTACTTGTGCAGTTTACACTTGCGCGTAAAAAACTAGCGCGGCACACGAATACTTGCACGCCATGTTTAGACTTGCGCGCCTTAATGCCTTAGCCATTCTTTCAAAATTTCTTCACAAATTTTATGAAAAATAAACCCATTTAAGAGTTAGTTTATTCATCTTTTGTGCAGATTCAGTGGTTCCCAAGGGAATTGGAATGGCTGATGAACTGGCTAGCAAGCGGATTGATGACATGATGAACATCATTGGCCATGATTACTATGATATCTGCAACAGCACTCTCCCAGATTTGGCTAAGTACTTGAAGAAATATCATCCTAATTTTCCACAGAGCATCCATCTACCTTTATGTGGTCATGGTCATCTGCAAGGAATCAATGTTCCAAATGTAGACAATTATACACCTGAGATGCAGCTGCACTGTTACTCCTCTATTTTGGTTATGCTGTGCATTAAGAGCAACAACAATGGTGTGAACTTTCAAGTTCTTCCTCTATGTCATTTCCTTGCAGATATGAAAATGGAAAACCCATGGGCTGAAGTGTTTTCCACTACCGGTTGGTGGAGAGAAGACAAACATGGCATTAGAGCAATATCTAAAAAGAGTACTCTCTCCAAATGGCTCTTTACTTCCAATGTTCCATTCTCAAATCCATGTATCCATCTTCCAAGTCTCTTGGACAGAAACAGAGTCACTGTTTGATCAGCAGAAAATTTTCTCAAACCGCAATCAAGAACATCCTTTTACAATTGTTCCAAGAAGAGCTGGTATCACTGCATCTCTTATTGTATCCAGTTGAATGAATGAAGTCCAGGTGGTTGCTGATGAAGCTCGGGATTCCATAAATCAAATGAAGTGATATGTTGAAAGCCTCTTGTAATTCTTGAAAAAGAGATGAGACTCCAGTCTGTGGATGTCCTTCTAACTCTTGTGTATCAATGAAAAACACTTTCATCTTCAATAATTTGTACCTACATTCTTTCACTACCTGCTTCAAATTTACTTAAGCCAATGGGCCTAGTAAGTATAGTTTGATTTTTACTAGGATTATTAAAAATAACCCTACAAACTTTGAATCTTTTAATTGCTCAATATTACCTAAATCATACAAAAATGTATATTTATTGAGCTGGAACTTGACTTTTATTCAGAGTTCTTTGGTCTTTTGTGGAAAGTTTAAAGTCATGCATGCCGGACATAAAGGGGCTAATGTTTAAGGTCGAAATATCTTTGACCAAAATGGGTTAAAATTGATTCAATTCGTTGACAATTTATCTGAAAACATATTAACATACTCAAGTATGAGAGAAAAAATGTAAACTACGGCTTAAGAATATTTGAATCTGAGGAATGATATGAAAAAGAGCTAAAAGGCATTAGAAGAAGTAGTTTCCAAGAATGAAGTTACTATTATTTAACAAAACCCATTAGGGGGTTGAATTATGCAGGGCCACCTAATGGCATTGGCTGCATGGTCAAATAAATAGAATCTTTCAGCTGATAAGTCTGTTATGTGGACTGTTTATGCAAGGCCACCTATGGGCACGTGCTGTATTGTCAGGCAAAATAACTCTCAGAAATTTACTTTCCTAGTGCTAAAAGCCAGTGAAAGTTTATGGAGATTCAAATTTTATAAAGTATAGAGTTTATTGTATGGAAAGAGATACTTGAATATGGAGAAGATATTTTCAGACAAGATTATCGAAGAACTGGATGAATATCACTCCTACGAAGGTCTGACCCAAACGTAGGGAAGAAGAATAAACCATAGACTTGAATACTTTCAGATCATGAAAAATGATATGGGACAAATATGTTAAGGATGGCTATTTTTTTTGCGGATCCCTACATACTGTCGTTTAAGACAAATAAGGACAAAAGAGGCATTCTTCCCAAGAATGAAGTTACCATCATTTAACAAACCCATTAGGGCGTTGAATTATGCCGGGCCACCTAAGGGAATTGGCTGCATAGTTAAATAAAATAGAATCTTTTGGATAACAAGTCTGTTATGTGGACTGTTTATGCAAGGCCACCTATGGGCACATGCTGCATAGTCAGGCAAAATAATTCTCAGAAGTTTGACATTTTTGTGACTAAAAGTCATGAAAAGGGTTATGAAGATCTGAAAATATTTAAGGTTAGGATTATAACACATAAATATGGGTATTGTCCAATGTATATAGAGATACATAGGTCAATGATAACCATAATCATGTTGTGGCTGGGTCCTGAATTGAAATTTTGGACTTCACTACGTATCTCATAAGAATGAGAATCAAGCCATACGCAGTTCTTAAAATGCAGTTTAACGTCATGTAGGATGAAAATATGAGAGATCTTAGTTTAGTGTCATAGAGTTCGGACCATAATAATGAATACACAGTGTGTGTTTTCATGAGGAATTTTTAGCTAAGGGACTGAAAGTGAAATTTGGGGTTAGGCCCAAAAGACTTGGGGATGGATTCGAGGGATACTCGAATGTTCCTACGTATCCCATAAGGATGGGAATAAATCCCACGTAGTTCTAGAACTACCCTTTGTACAAATTTGGTTCGTACATGTGAAGGGTGAAAGGGGACTTTAGTGCAATGATGGTTTAACCTGAGATAAAAAGTTTAGGTATTACCATGCATGCACATAGTCTTTTGAAATGAAACATGATTGAAAAATCAATGTCAATAATAGTTCTCTCTCAAATGAGGAAATCAAAGAGTATTGTAGTTTGTTGTCATACCGGACAAAAGTGTTGCATAGTTTAACGTCATATAACAAGGACAAAAGTGAATCAATGTAAAGATATTGATTCCAGGGGCGGTTTCACGAATCAACATCATATGAGATGGTGGTGAATCGATGTGAAGAGATTGTTTTTGGGCTTGAACCCTGGGAGGTTACCTACATACCCAGCCTGGAGGGCAAGGATCAAAGTCTGTGTAGTTCAATTAAAGAATGAATTAATGATCAAGTTGTTCTTGGGGACAACGATCTAATAAAAATGTTGTTGGGACTTACACATGGTTAGCGGCCCAAAGAGAGTGTTATGGTTGAGGTTTGATCTAAGCTCACGTGAGTCATACTCGGTGTGAGAAAAAAGAGGTAACAACAACCTTAACGATGCACAGTTTAATGTCATGTAGGACATATCAAGGGACTATGCAGTTTAAAGTCTTGCAGTTAGGACTATTGGTGCTGCGCAGTTTAGTGTCATGTAGCAGGGACAAAATATAGTTTAATGTCATGTAGGACATATCAAGGACTTTCTGTACAGTTTAGCATCATATAGTTAGGACGACAGGGGGACTGCGCAGTTTAATGTCATGCAGTAAGGACAAAAGAGTTCATCATTTTAATGTCATGTTGGACGCATTGGGGATTTTTTTTATAGTTTATGTAGTTTAACGTCTTTCCGAACGTAAGGGACTTTTATACAGTTTAGCGTCATGTATTTAAGACATCACAGTTTAACATCTTGCTGGACGTAAGGGACTTTTAAATAGTTTAGGGTCATATGCATGGACCATGGATGGTGCAGTTTAATGTTATACAGGACCATGGTGTAGTTTAAAGTCATACGGGACTTTTTAGGGAACTTTTTCACGGTTTAATGTCGTGTGGGACAAAGTTGCAGTTTAAGGTCATACTGGACCATTGCTGTATAGTTTAACATCATATAGCAAGGAAGAACTGGTGCTACACAATTTAGTGTCATGTTGCGGGGACATCTTCTTTTCTACAGTTTAACGTCATGTTGGACAAAGTTGCAGTTTAAGGTCATACTGGACCATTGGTGTATAGTTTAACGTCATATAGCAAGGACGAACTGGTGCTGCACAATTTAGTGTCATGTTGCGGGGACATCTTCTTTTCTATAGTTTAACGTCATGTTGGATGAAAAAGGGACTTTCCTAAAGTTTAACATCATGTTGGACGAAAAAGGGACTTTCCTACAGTTTAACGTCATGTTGGACGATTGCTGTATAGTTTAACGTCATATAGTAAGGACAAACTGGTGCTGCACAGTTTAATGTCATGTTGCGGGGACATCTTCTGAATAGTTAAAGGTCATACTGGACCAAGGAGGAGTTTAAGGTCATACTGGACCATTGCTGTATAGTTTAACGTCATATAGCAAGGACGAACTGGTGCTGCACAGTTTAGTGTCATGTTGCGGGGACAACTTCTTTTCTACAGTTTAACGTCATGTTAGACGAAGTTGCAATTTAAGGTCATACTGGACCATTGCTGTATGAACCAATTGTAAGAATCTTGGTTCTGGGAACCATATTCTGTGTTTATACAAAATATTTCTTCAGAAACTTGGCATTGGTTGGAGTCGTGATGAGTTCTCCATCCATTGAGATTAATGAATAAGATCCATTGGAGTAGACCTTATGTATTGAATAAGGTCCTTCCCATTTTGGCTCAAGCTTGGGAGGTTTCTTTCCTGGTATCATTGGAGTTCTGAGAACTAATACCAATTCTCCCTGAATGAATGAATGAAGACAAACTTTTTTGTTAAAAGCTCGTGCTATTCGATTCTGATAGATTTCCAAGTGGTGCAAAGTGCACAATATTTTCTCATCTAACTGTTCCAATTCATTCAATCACTTTTGGGATTGCTCATCTGTAGATAAATGATCACAAATGGCTACTCTGAGTGATGGCAATTGAACTTCAATTAGCAAGACTTCTTCTGTTCCATAAACCAACGAATATGGAGTTGATCGTGTTGCATTGCGGGTGGTAGTCCGATAAGCCCATAAAGCATGAAAGAGTTTATCAGTCCATGAACTCTTATCTTTATCTACCATCTTTTGCAGTATATTTGAAAGAGTCTTGTTAAAGGCTTCTATTTGGCCATTGGCTGCCGCATGATACCGAGATGAATGGTTGGATTTAATGTTGTATTCTTGATACAATTTCTTCACCTCAGAAGAACAGAAGTTGGTGCCGTTATCCGTCAATATGGTATGAGGGACACCAAATCTAGTAATGATGTTAGACTTGATGAAGCTAACAATGCATTTAGAACTGACTTCTTTGAGAGGTACTGCCTCTGCCCATTTGGAAAAGAAATCAGTAGCAGTAAGAATTTACTTAAACTGCTTGGCTGTAGCTGAAGGGTAAGGTCCCACCACATCCATTCCCCATGTGGAAAATGGCCACGAGTATTTAGCTGTATGAAGCAACTCTGGAGGTTGATGAATGAAGTTGGCATATACTTGGCATGAATGACACTTCTTTGTGAAATTAACACAATCTTGTATCATTGAAGGCCAAAAGTATCCAAGCCTTCGAATTTGATCAGACAGTCTATGTCCAGACTGGTGGGCACCACAGACTCCTGCATGCACTTCTTTTATGACAGCCATTGTCTCTTCACCATCAATGCATCTGAAGAGAACTCCATCAAAACCACTTTTGTAGAGAATTTTATCTAAGTGGTTTGGGCCATCATAAAGAGTAAAATTTACCACACGTCGCTGGATTTGTTCTTTCTCGGCTCTATCAGGTGGAAGTGTTCCATTTTGAAGGTATTCCCTGATAGGTGACATCCATCCTGTAGTATGACCATACGGTTCAGGAATGGGACTAATTTCATTAATTTCCCCTGTTTTGGCTTGAACATAAGGTGAAATTGCACGACGGTGGGCAATACCGATGGTTGTCTCGTCCCGATTTGGATCTGCTAAAGCTGTGGCTATATTAGCCAGTGCATCAGCTTGAGCATTTTGTGATATTGGGACATAAGAAAATGTCGGTTCTGAAGGGAATTCCTCCATTAACTCTCTGAAGTAATCATACAAATGGATTAACTCTTCTTTTCTGATGGCATAATCCCCATTGACTTGTTTGACTACCAGGTCTGAATCACCTTTCACCTTTAAGTGATTCACTTGTGCTTGGAGCGCTAACTCCAAGCCTGTGATAAGAGCTTTGTATTCGGCTTCATTATTGGTACCACCTTCCCACAATAAAAAGGAATAAGGTAACAATGCCTTATATGGAGAAATGAGTACAATTCCTAAACCAACTTTGTTGAATTTAGGATTTTCCATTTTCTTCCCTGTTGGACTCCTGGAAGCACCATCAAAATACATTTCCAATGTTTGAGGATTCTCTTGAATAGAGAAAACTTCCTCATCAGGGAGTTTAATATCTGAAGATGTGTCTTCCACTGAAGGATGTTCAGCCAGGAAATTAGCGAGAGATTGGCCCTTTATCACCTTTTGAGACACATACTGAATGTCGAACTGCTGCAAAATAACTACCTACCTTTCTAGACGTCCTGTAAGCATTGGACGACTAAGGATGAATTTGAGCGGATTATTGCGAGATACCAATTAGACCTCGTGATGTTGCAGGTAGTGTCTCAGTTTCTGAACTGCAAAGATTAATGCCAGGCAGCACTTCTCAATACTTGAATACCGGGGTTTCTACTTCAAGCATAGTTCTACTGAGATAGTAAAGGCTATTTTCATTCCCAACATCATTCTTTTGAGCGATAAAGGCACCCAATGATCACTCTAGAGCTATCACATAGAGGATAAGTGGTCTACCTTCAACAGGTGGCATGAGTACTGGTGGACTCAAGAGGTATTTATTGAGAACATCAAACGTTTCTTGACATTCTTCAGTCCACTGGTAAGTGATTCCTTTCTTCAATAATTTGGTAAAGGGTAAACTTTTGCCTTCCAAATTGGCGATGAAACGCCGAATATTGGCTAAGTGTCCTTGAAGTCCTCTTAATTCTTTCAAATTCTGAGGAGGTGACATACCAAGGATTGACTTGGTCTTCTCAGGATCGACTTCAATACCATGATGGCGTACAACAAGGCCGAGGAATTTTCCTGAGGTTACCCCAAAAGCACATTTTAAGGGGTTCATCTTCAAATTGTGTTGTCGAAGCTTGTGGAATATGACTTCTAAATCAGCCAAGTGATTAGAACGTTGTTTGGATTTAACCACCAAATCGTCTACATAGAATTCAACAAACTTCCCTAAGAAAGTTTTGAAGATACGATACATGGCGCGTTGATATGTGGCACCTGCATTCTTTAAACCAAAGGGCATCACCTGGTAACAAAACACACCTTGAGGAGCTCTGAAGGCTGTAGATTCCTCATCTTATGGGGCCATTCGGATCTGATTATATCCGGAATATCCATCCATGAAAGAAAGTACTTTATAGCCAGCCGTTGCATCAATTAAGATTTCTGTAATCGGAACTGGGAAATCATCTTTAGGACAATACCGATTAAGATCTCTGAAATCGATGCAAACCCTAATTTGTCCGTTCTTCTTCTTTATAGGGACAATATTAGCCAACCACTTGGGATGCTGAACTTCTCTGACGAAGTTATCTTTGATCAGCTTATCCACTTCAGCTTCAATTTTGGAAGCATAAGTTGGGTGTGTTCTTCTCGCGGATTGCCTAAATCCTCGATGTTCTTTTGGTAAACCCAAATGATGAGTAGCAACATCAGAATCAAGCCCAGGCATTTCTGTATAGTTCCAAGAAAAAATATCTTTATTTTGCTTTAGAAAATAAATATACATCTCTTGCTCTTCAAGGGTCATGGCCGCACTAATTAATGTGGGGCGTGGATTTTTCTCTGTACCCAGATTTACTTCTATGAGTTCATCCACAGTGGTAGAGATACCCTCTTCAAATGCTGGAGGAGAATCTCTAAGATCTTCCTCTTCCTCTTCATCACGTGCTATTTCTTCCGTTTCTACTTGCATAGTAGATGGAAAAACGAAATTCTCATGATCATAAGAGATGTCAAAATTTTCACATTTTGAAGAAGAAGCTTCCATTTCCGACCCTAATAAAGGGTCTTCTTTGGGAAATAAAGAGGAGATGATGGATTGAGAATCGACATCATTATTCACCTCTAATGTTGCTATAACTTCTTATGGCCTGATTGGCAAAGTATAGACTTGTTGGACTTCAGCAGATGAAATGAAAACGTCACCAATTATGCTTTCATCACTATTTGGTAGGTTACTAATTTCTCCCATGTTGTCTGGATCGAATGCTATAATTGACATTATGGATCTTTCCATAAGAGTATTTTGATTTGGGCCTATTTTGTCAATTTGAATGATAGGTAACACATAATCTATACTCACATGTGTAAATGGATTTATTAGAATCTTCTCCAAACCATATGGAGCATTAACTTTGGTAATTTCCTTCATTGTAGATTTTTCTCTTCCCTTCATGTGATAAAATTCCGTCTCAATGTATTGAGACTCACATGTCTTGAATGGGGCCTTATCACCGTACAATGTTCCAACTTGACCATTGAAACAGTATTTGAGACATTGATGGTATGATGAAGGAATAACTGCATGCTGATGTAGCTAGGGTCTTCCAAGCAAGACGTTGAAAGCTGAGTCTTGATCAACAATCATGAAATCCGAATTGGATACAAGATCTCCAAACTGAGTTCTGAGTGTAACTTCGCCCAGTGTTTCTTGTTCATTTTTATCATATCCTTGTAACATCATGGTAGAAGGAGATAAATAAGATTCCGTGAGGCCCAATCGACGAAGTGTACGAATGTGCATGAGGTTGACTCCTGGACCATTGTCAATGAAAGCTCTTCGGATATCTACACCATTGACTTTTCCAGATAAGTACAAAGGTTTTATGTGCCCATGCACAACATCATCTTTATCTTTATCAGTAAAAGATATCACTATATGGAATTCTGCAGGATTATTCTCTATGTGATAGACTTCAGCTGCAGCAATTTCAGCTTAAAACTCATGAGGACTTGACAAAGCTTCGATGAATGATTCCCTAAGATCTTTTGACATATTCAAAGCATCCAAAATTGATAACTTGGATGGTACTTGGGCCAAGTGTTTCAATATATCATACTTTTGATCTAGAGGTCTGCGTTTCCCAACAGGAATATGCGGTTTAGCAGGTACCTTGGAAGAAGATGCTTTGGAAGCTGATGCATCTTGTATTGAAGTTGGCAACATCCTTGGTTTTGGAAGATTAGACTGATTAGATCCATTTACTTGCTGAGATAAAGAAGATGGAACCTTTAATCGGTCTTCCAAAATAACTGTGCCAAAACTGAGTTGGCCATTGGCAGAAGAACTTGCTTGTTCTTTTTGAGCTCACTGAAGGGCTCTACCACGAGTTTCTGCTGCATATACAGTGCTAGCAGGGGTAGAATTGGAGTAGTGGCTTCGGAAAGATCCACGTCTTCCCTTGTATCCTGAACCTCTAAAACTTCCTCGAAATTCCCTTATTTGATACAGGGAATTCAGGCTAATCAAGACTAGAATATGGATCTGTTAATTGAATCATATTAACAGAACCGAAGATTAACTCTTCGTCTGATAAAGACTCTACCTGATTAGCCTGTTTAGGCTATGCCGTTTGATGGGGCGGTGCCCGTGGCTTTGAGTTAGATGGCATAAAGTCTTCCAGAGTCAAAGACAATTTAGGCTTTGACACATACTCATCTTCTTCTAATTCTTTTTTCTTCTTTGAATCAAGTCGTTTCTTTGAGGGTTTTTCCTCTGATGAAGAGGGTTTTACTGCAATATTCATGGTAGAAGACACAATTGGTTTCTTTAATTGTGTTCGAAAAATGGCATGAGTCCAATTGATTGTCTTTCTGACCATCCAATCAGCATACTTCTGTGCATTTCTGCTTTTGACTTCTTGCCATTCACCTTCTTCCTCTGGAACTGTAGTAGTGACACATGCTACCTGAGTCGAAGAACCTTTCAACTTGACTTGTCCCAAGTCGACCATCTTTTGCAGGAGGTCTTTAAAGACAAAACAATCCTCGATGGGATGCCCTAACATTTGATGAAAGGGAAAATAATTGGGACGGTCTTCATCTCCTTCCTTGTTTGGCCTCTTGGGCACTGGAAATTGAACCAAATTATTTTCCAGAGCTGAAATGAAGTAACCAGGAACCTTCTCATTTCGGAAAGAGAATGTTTTACTCTTCAAATCCTCAAATTGTTTTCGTCGTTGATCTTTTTGATCAATTGGACGAAACGGCCTTTGTTGTTGGCATTCAGGAGGTGAAGCCCTTCGAGAAGATGAAGGTTTTGAAGTAGAAATAGGTACAGGTGCTTGTTTAAGCATAACTGTAGCAGTTTCTGCTTTACCCATTCTCCTTCCTGGAGCTGATGGAATTATACGAGATTTAGCCTTAGCCTGTATAAGGGAATCTTCAATCTGTTGAGCGATTGAAGTAAGATCTCGAAACCCTCCTGTGTATTTCACAGGGATCAATGATGTGCATAATTCTTCACGCAAATTTTCCACACAGATTGGCAATAGTTCCTCCTGAGAAAGTGCTAAACTCAGGGAATATGTTAATCCCTTCCAGCGAGCAATGAAATCAGAGACTCTTTCATTCTCCCTTTTCTTGCAGTTTGTAAGATCAAAAACTGTCGTTTTTGGCAAAGTTGAGCTGAACTGAAGAAGGAATTTTTACCGAAGATCCTCCCATCCGATGATTGACCGGGATTGCAAACTTGTATACCAGACAAAAGCTGGTCCTTGCAAGGTTCACACGAAGCATCTGAGTTTCACTGCTTCTTGCTATTCTGGAGTTCCCATCATAGGATCACAATAAGACACGTAATGTGTCAAATGTTGTTCAGGGTCTCTTGATCCATTGAAAGTAGGGAAAACAGGGTTTCCAAAACTGGATGGAGGAGAAATTGAATCTACCCATTCAGGGTAAACTTTCTTTTCAGGTTGAACTTGCGCCTGTTTCCCATCCATAGTTTCTAACCAAGCTGTTAATGACTCAATAGTAGTTATTAACTTTTGAGAAACATCAGGTTGAACTTGGTTTTGGGTAGGTGCAATGAATGGAGCTTGGACAGACGTGGTGGTTGGTGCGACAACTGATGGTAGTGCTGCCAACCGTTGTTGCACCTGACCCGTAGGATTAGACTTCTGAGGGTGTACTGATAAAGGAGGATATTCCTGATCCATCTCAGTAACTGCAAAAAATTCCTTCGGCTGTCGGACTTTAGAATTCTTAAGAAGAATACTACTCTGAAGTAGTTCTGCATTCAACCTTCTTAATTCTTTCATTTCTTCCTATTGTTGTGCAAACCTTTGCTCTAACGAGAGCAATTGACCTTTTCCAGAGGAAGGATATGTAACCTGATTCTTTCCCCTCCCTTTGTTGGATACCTTTTGGAGGGAGGGAAGTGGATTACCTAGGTTCTGAGTAAACCTTTGACTTCGTGTACGCACACCTTCTTCATTTGTATCGGTGCGTACATTTTCTTGAGCAGGACGCTCTTCATCTGAGTCCTCTGAGTGAACCTCCTCTGGTGGATTAGCAACAATGGCATTGATGACATTGATTGATGCATAATGCATCGCATCCCTTCTATCAACATTTCTGTGATATTGTCTTCTTTTATGTCTTTGATGAGACATTGCCTTTTGTTGATTCAATCTTTTAGGAACTTCTTGACGAGCTATAACTTGGAGGGAATCTCCTGATAATTTGGATCTTCGTTCCTCTTGTGGATTCTTCCCCAATTGAGAAAAGACCGACATTCTCTGAGGAGGGGATTAATGATTTGAAAGAGTCCCCAGTCTTGTGAACTGGGGATGTTCCTGCTATTTCCGCTCAACTCCTCGAATCCCATTTGTTGAATTTGAGGGTTGGGTTAAAGAAGTCCCCAGTCTGACAAGCTGGGGTGTCTCTTGACATGCTATGTTTGAGATCTTCTTAAAATCTATCTTGATCATGCGAACCTTAGTTCAGAAATTAGCTGGATGCATTAACCTGTATCCACTTTTATCACCTGGTTTAACAGACCGTTGGATGATTTCCGAAACTTCTGTCATTTGTTGATGTGTTTTCTCCATACGAGAGGCTTGTGAAATATTCTCGCCTTCTTGATGTAGGAGCAATTTAACAAATTGTTCTCTATATGCTTGATTTTGAGAGGAACTAGTTGAAGCTTGTTCTTGAGAAAGCTTTTGATTATGAACAAAGCCCATTGACTATGGCCGGCCATGGGCAATAACATTGCATGAGACCATTTTCGGCGGGCTTTGCTGACTGGAAAGCACTATGAAATGTAGTGCTCCGTGAACACCCCATCCTCTGATATGAACACCAGATGGATCATTGGCAATTAACTGACGCAATTTTCTTAGTGCGCCAAGGCATGAACGTTGAAGGGTTCTCTGCTGCTTTTCAGCCTTCGGGTACTGAGAGACTGATAGAGATGCCAAATCAATCTGACGTTGTAGCCCTTCTATTATCTTAAGATGATTTTCATATTCATCATAAGATAATACCTTCTTCTTCAATTGACAAAGATTTTTCCATATGTTGAGACGAATATCATGGATTCCATCATCCGTCAACATCTTTGGAATGTCGTACTGGGAGTCAGCCAAAGGCCAAAACATGACTGGTACCTCACCTTTTTCCAGTTTTTTCCTCATGTTTAGCATCTCCTCTTTATCATTAAATGAAGATTCTTCTACCTGTTTTGACCAGAGTTGGTGTTTCCTTGTTGCTTCATTGGATTCAACAAGATTGGTAGAGAGATCACTGATCAAACTAGACGATGCATGACTTAGGGGTGGTTTGGAGAATGACCTACACCCTAGGCTATCTTCTGATTGAGAAAGTATTTCACTTGTTAGCGATAAAGCATCAGACATGACTGGTTTCGCATTTGCAAGTGCCTCAAGATAAGAGGGCTTTCTCGGCACCACATTGTCCACTGGAGTATTTTCTAGGAAATGTGAATCACTACTGCGGAGAGGACTTTCGCAGCGAAATTCATCATCATGGGGAGGACCACCATAATGGGTTACAACAAAAGATGAGATCTCTTGCTCCTTGGTCTTATGACCACACAGAGGGTTCCTGTGGCTCTCATCTGAAGAAGAAACTTCAAGATTGACCGAATTTTCATGAAGCAAGCCTTCATGAGAAAGTGTCTGTTGAAGACTTTTGGAATTAATGTTCCCGTTATTGGGAACTGAAGGAGTAGAATTTTGAATTCCAACAGATAAATGTTTGAGGGCTTCAAGAACTCCAGCATCGAGCAAGGCCTTGTTGCAGATTGGCCTTTGATCTCCTGACTGTGCTGGGCAGATCTTTTTCTTAGATGCCTTATTACTCGCTTTGGAAACCACTTGTTGACGAAAGTCGTTACTCTAAGCAGGTGTATGTGCCTGATCAGGAAAGATGGTCAGGTTAGGCTGACGATCTCCACTCAAATCAGGTGTATGTGCCTGACTTGGTTGTCCATATGATATGGGGGAGTATTCCCCATAACCCTCTTGGACTGGAACAGATGTGTGTGTCTGTTCCGGAGTGAATCATTGATGTGTCACTCCACTGCTAGGGATAGATTTATGTGTCTGTCCTTGAGATGATGCTGAAGCTGTTATGATATCCTGGCAAGCATCCAGAATATGAGCAGGAATTTTCTTCTGCTCTTTCACCATTGACAAAATATGTTTGGTGACTTCAGCTGCCGGAACGGGGATATACGTCCATTCCGGGCTTGGAGTAGGTGTATGTGCCTACTCCTGTCCTCCTTTTCTTATCAGTGAATCCTGACAGTACTCAAGTGTTGGGGCAGTGAGTTGAGTCTGCCTCCTGTTTATCGTCGGGGCTTTCCGACTGACTTCTCCGTGCGCTACCAAGCGAGACTATTGGTAGACTTGATTAGTATTAGTAGGTGTATATTCCTGCTGATTACACTTCGCCAAACGCGGTTGACTAGATCCATCATATGTAGTCAGACGAGCCTACTGACTAACTGATGATGTATAAGCAGGTGTATGTTCCTGCCTATAGTACTCCGCCGGAATTTCCTGGCGGGATTGGCGTGATGCTGCCAGACGAGTCTGCTGGACAGCGGGATTAAAATGGGCAGGTGTGTGTGCCTGCTCGTTTTTCTCCACCAAGTTAGGTTGGTGGACTTCTCCGAAGATAGCAGGGATGATAACCTGCCCATTGTTAACCGGATTCCTCCTCTGGCGGTTCGTCTTGCTTGCTCGGGTTCGAAGAACCTGAGCCGAACGCCTGGAGTCGGTACCCTCATCATGTTGAGGGCGCACTACCACACGAGTTTGGCGTCGACTGTTGATGGGAGACCTCGGGAAGGACTCCTGTCTTTTTGAATTAAGGCCCTGAGGGACCTGATCATTCACTTCCTCAGAGTAAGGGAGTGAATGGAAATTGCGTTCCGGGGATAACGACCCGAAATGGTTGGAGACGGTAGTCAGCACCGCCTGCCTCTTAATCACTGGTCTTCATTGTCCGGAAAACCTGTGTGAGTTGTTCACTTGGAGGGCCTGTCGGGCAGCCTCCAGAGTTGGGATGGTACCGTGTTGACAGTACTCCTTAACCAGCGCATTTGATACCCAGCGTTGAAGACACTGAGTAGGTGATGTCATCCTCAGAGCGGATGGCGATCCAGTAGGAATAACAGCAGTGGTATTTGTAGCAGCAGTATTCACAGATCTGAATTTGAGAGCAGCCATTATGGAAATACAGAATATCTTGGAAAAGAGTGCCTGTTTGATATAACAGACGTAATCAAGATAAAATTCAGCCACTTCATCCTTTGGATGAACACATATGTCAATGATTGTTTTTGTTAGCCCTCTTATTGAGTTTTAAATAGGGGCTTTAACGAATAGGTAAAACATAACTTTAACTTGGTTAAGGATTCACGTCAGGTTCACCATTTTTGTTTCGCACGGAATTCGGGGATGACCTCGTTGATTTGAGATTCAAACGTTCTGATCGGTTTCTAGCGGGTTTGTTCGTAGAACCGGAAACATCCAATGATTCCACATCCGTTTGGACCTACTTTCCTAAGGTAGGCGCTCATTATCTTGTGGACTGATAAGTCTTAGGAATTTTCATTGGTCGAGAGGATGGGAGGTCGGACTCATCACACCTTTTTGAGGGGAATTATTGTCTACTCCGGGACTCTCTTTATAGATTTAAGTTATGTTCGTGAATCCTTATTACATTACCAAGTATAAAATGAGCTTTCCTTTAGTTTTAACAATCAATGATTAAATATTTAAGAAATTTAGAGAATCTTTTATATGTATTCAAGGTTCTTCATCAATAGAGAATCATCTATATCTATTTAGAGATTCTTGGTCAATGGTATCCTTCAAAACATTTATATAAAAGTCTCTTGGTCATTATGATGACTAGGCTAGTTTTAAAGTTACTCATTGGGGCACTTGAAGTTTATTGTCATTCAGAAGGACATGGATTATTTCAGAGTTGGGGTCAAACCCATAAATGGGCTACCTACGTATCCTTTGTTTTGGAAAAGGAATCAGAACCCACGTAGTTCGAGTAAGGGAGTATGGCGTTTATTATTGATGGATCAAAGAAGGATGTCATAATTACTTTTACACTCTAAGCTCACGTGAGTCATGCTCGGTGTGAGAAACAAGAGGTATTGGTAAAAATTAGACAATTGTGCCATGAAAGATGCAATCATAAGAAATGGTTTGGGGCTTATGTATGTATGACTGCCCAGATAGATGAAGGTTTATGATTTACTTTTAGAGAGAAAATCCAGAAACAGGGTCCATAAAGGTATATGTGCTTCATGGAGATTTGAATACTCTAACTTGGGACTTATTCCTGAAAAGGAAACCCAAATTAGGAGAGGATTGATAACTGGGTTTTACTCCTAAGAAGGAATACCAGATGAAATGAAAATTAGGACTGGTTAAAGAGAAATTAAAGGACTTGGGGCTTACTCCTGAAAAGGATGCCCAAGATTATGACTGGGACTTATTCCTGAAAAGGAGGCCCAGGTTAAGGGACTTGGGGCTTACTCCTGAAAAGGATGCCCATAATTATGACTGGGTCCTATTCCTGAAAAGGAGACCCAGGTTAGGGGACTTGGGACTTACTCCGGAAAAGGAGGCCCAGGTTAGGGGACTTGGGACTTACTCCTGAAAAGGAGGCCCAAGTTTGGAGGATTTATGACTGGGGCTTATTCCTAACAAGGAAGCCCAGGTTAAAGGATTATGATTGGGACTTACTCCTGAAAAGGAGGCCCAAGTTAAGGAATTTAATTTTTGGGGCTTACTCCTGAGGAGGATGCCCAAGTTTGGGAACTTTAAGAATTTGGGGCTTACTCCTGAGGAAGATGCCCAGATTAAAGGACTTATAACTGGGGATTATTCCTGAAAAGGAGACCCAGGTTAAGGATTCTCTCATCTTAAAGGATGAGGTTGAATGAATGAACTCTCAATCTTTGGTGACATAAAGATGTATAAATCACTATGTTTTGAGAGATATTCCACAGAATTCCTTTCAAATAAGGATGTCAAATCAAGAAATCATGCCATAAATGGCTGTGAAGAGTATCTTGAAGACTGAATCTTGAATAGGAAAGGTGAAATGTCTTAAGAGGGGTAAAATGGGAAAGATGGGCACCCAAAAAAGGTAGGGGCACGAAAGTCTTGAAAGGTGTGCAAGTCTTACGTGGGTGCGCAAGTATTGGTCATGCAGGTATACCTGCGCGACATGTGGGGTACTTGCGCGATTTTCAACCAGCATTAAAATACTTGAGCGACTCTTTCGTAAACCCTTTAGAATCCTCTTGAGGTTCTTCCAGAAAAGGGACGCACAAGTTATATCGAAGGAATAAAGGCGGCGCGCAAGTGTGGCCACTTCCCTTAAGGGCTGGCCACTCAGGCGCGCAAGTGTTGATGCATTTCAACACTTAGGCCTTACTCCCTCTCTTTAGATCTTCCGTTATAGGTAAGAAATTACCTTAGAAGTGTTCCAAAAGCTTTTATAAGAGACTTGGGCGTCAGGAGCTTCAATACGAGTTTCTGGAAAAAGATCCTCTCGAACGGGGGGCCTACAGGGTCTATTTATAGGCAGGAGAAGACCCCGGGCGGTTACCGGGCGGTTATCACTTAGGTCGTGCAAGTCACTTGCACGACCATAAGGGCGTCGCGCAAGTGTACTTGCACGACAGTGATAGAACTTACGCGGTGCAGTTGCTTTTGATCCTTTGTTCATGCCTTTGTCGATTTTTGATATTTTCTTCAAAGGTTGAATAACTTTGAGCTCAGATATTCCCCTTTTCTGATCTTTAGATTCTGTGACGAAAGGAGCGTCAACATTGATGAATGGAAATAACATTAAAATTTCATGAATTATTTCTTGAGGAAAATAACCTTTACAAATTTCATGACATTAATGGATTCATCTTAGATGGAAAATTATTTTCAAATATTATTTAGAGCATTTACTGATGAAAATATCAATTCCATTTTGAAAGAAAATATTTAACATATAAGACATTTTTTAAACATTAAATAAATAGTTAAGTATTAAAATTACACTTCAAAGCTAAAAATAAATCATAAAAACACTTACAGTTCATGAAGGGAATTTTTTTCATGTTGTATATTTTGAAAATAAACATTCTTTTCAATCATTTGGTTGAGGGGTTCAAAGTGACACAATTAGTATTTGTTAAGAAATATCACTCTAAAGACTGTCTAAAAGATGGAAAATTCAGGAAATATAAATTTATGAATTAATTTATTTTTATAATATAACACTTTTGAAAATGTTTTAGAAAGAACTATTATTAAGGAAAAAAATTATTGAATTAAAAGATGATACAATCAATATCACTTACAGAAAATATTCTTGATGTTTCTTTAATAAATAATGATGGAAATATAAATTAAACATGAAGAAATCATTTATAAAACTAATAGAATGAAATATATGTGGTTTAAGAAAATAATATAACATTATTTCCTCTAAAATATCCATTATCATGAAAGAACCCAAAATAAATGCGATTGTAACACATTAACATTTCAAATTTGGTAAAATTTTAATTGTAATACCCATGAAAGTATAAAATTATAGGAAACCATAAATATAATGAAAATAAATATATTAATGATATTATATGTAAAATTTTTATTACACACATCTAAAAAATAATATATGTTCATATCCTTAAACATATATACCAAAAAATTGATTTTGAGATGAATAGCCCCAAGAAATATAATATCATTGAATTGAGAATTACTAAATGAGATAATTTTCTATAACGAATGACAATCCACAAGAAAACTATTTAAATATATAATAAACAAATTAGAGATTAATTCACATGTAATCATGTCCTGACAGAGTTAATGAAGAAGAGTTGTTACCTAATGAATGAAAATTCTTTTAAGAAATCCTTTACCACATAGTAACTTTTAATTAAAATTCAATTTAATGATGTAATTCAGTTTGAAAAATAGAATAACATGATTTTATATTAATTTATGATATAAAATTAAAAAATTGAAATATAAATACACCACAAAATATAAATAATTGTTGAATATGGCATAGGCCTCACATAAATACATGTGAGATGAGAAAACCCGTACGTTGAGTCCATAATTTCCATGTACCTCTTTTATATCTATATAACAAACATATATAAATTATTTACTTATTTTAAAACCTAAATTTCTTTATTAATTTATAATTATACCACTTTTTACTTATTAAAAATAATTATTTAATTATTTAATCAGTTAAGTCCACATCAGGTGTTTTTGGGATATTAGTACTATTATTTCATAATAACTTCAATTTCTAAAAGTTTTTCAATAGATTCATTATTATATCACTCTAAAAATAATATAAATTAACTAATTATCATTTTTATATATAAAATATAATTATAATTACAATCAAGAAATACATTTCTGAAAAATTAACTACATTGCAATCATACAGATGGAAGATCATATGTATTCTTGAATAATGTTTCCATTTTTCAATGATTTTTATGGAGAGAAGGTAATTATTATTTTTTATTAAAATAAATAAAATATAATATTTAATAAAATAATATTTATTAATATATGAATACATATATTTTCCATGTGTTATGGTGATGAAAAATGATTAACATCGCTTCGTGGATGTGGTAGGCCACATGTATACCCGAACGACATTATCATTTTTTGGTGAGTTCAAAGTTAAGAAATAAAATGATATAATATATTTTAATAATGATAAACATATCATTAATATCATAATTATTTCATATATATTATATATATTCATTAAACGTATCACTATTACATTCCATGTAAAGCATTAGTGAAAACAAATAACATTGCTTCACGAGGTGGTAGTTCACCGTACACACAATAGAGATTATCATCTCCCCCATGGAATAAAAATAAGAAGTTATAAGTGATATAATAACTAAAAACGTATAATTATGTTAAAAATATCAAATAAATACTTTATTTCCATAATTACATCAATCTGTAAGAGGATGCGATGGAAAAGCTATTACATCATTTCACGAGGCGGTAGTTCGATATACAAATGAATTATGGTTTCATTTCCAACATGATAGTTGAGAATATAGATTTAGGTTATTAAATTATCATAATAAAATGTTTTAATATAAGAGATACTGGTGTTAATATTTCATCAGGTTATAAGAATATTGGATGGAGTTGGAAGATGTAAAAAAAATCTCATCTATGAACGATTCCTCTTCATCAAACAACATCTAATGGTTTACATCATAACATTTCCTAGAATAATGTTATGGTAAACATTAAAGATATATTTGGGTATGTATGTATGTTATGGATTTATGTATTGATTTAGTAAAGCAAAAGGATTCAGAGATTTGAATAGGATATTGGAGCGGTTGGCCTTTTATAGGTTGGGGAGAGGTCAGACTAGAAATTTTTGGAAAGAAATTGTGATAACCATGGTTTTATCATCACTAAATTATTAAAAATGGTATACTATTGATACTTAAATTATTTAATCTCCAAAATTTTCATTTATATATATTTTAGATAAGTGATTAGGTCATTTTAACCACTATCTATTTAGTTTAGCCCTTCGTAAAATCTATTTTTAACTTAAAAGTAGTTAAATATATTTCCTATTTTCATGAGTCATTTTAAAAATAAATTAATTTGAACTTATAATATAATATGAATTAGGATTATTCTAAATATGAAATATATATTAACAGATTCATTTCATAAAATTGGAATAATTTTTGTTAAAATAATAACTACAAATTTTATAATGAAGAGTTTTTTCAATAAATGTGTTCTTCAAGCATATGATAATTTGATATTAAATCTATGAATATTAATAATAATTATATGAATTTATGTTCATATTTATATATATATGATCTGTTAATTTCAGTAAAATTGTTCCTCATTATGGATTATTTTTAGAGTGACCCAATCCTTTTACACAGTTTATTATAAGATTATTAGACATAAATATCCATCAATACAACATAAGGATAAAAAGGAAAATGGTAATTGGATGAATAGGTTATTAAAATAAAATAGAGTCATTATTTTACATTCCAAATCAAGATCCTAAAATCCATTTTTTCTCTTAAATTATCTTGGGATAACCTGGGGAATTCATAATGAAATTGGTGAACTAAAATTAATGTATGTGAATAAAATTTATAGGGAAACATAACATGTGAGTGAAAAATGTAACATGATATCATAAAAAAGAAAGAACATGAGTAATCTCCTAAAATAAAAACATTTATGACATGGTATTATAAAATAATTGAATCATTGGAAATATGATAGCAATATATTTCATGACAGAAACAAGATTCAAAGATAACTCATTTGACAATATCACATGATGGATTAAGTCCCATTTTTGATTATTTGTACTCTAAAATCTCATACAAGGCATATCATGTGGTAAAATATTTCCCAATAAAATATATTACTATATGGGATACTAATCACATAATTTTCATGATCTATTTTTCCACATGATGGAAATCAATCGTAATACATAACATAAGAATTAACCATGGAATTTAAATGGGTTTCCTAATCATACACCATATCATGTTCAATCTAAAATTCATAATCAATGATTTTGAGAAATGATCATAACGAATGTATTACCCAGAAAATGGAATGGATAATAAACTATATATATATGAGAGAGATACTTATGTACATAATTTATAATAAATCCATAATATAAATAAACATTTTCATATATAATAAAAATCTAAGAAAACAATTCCTAAGGAAAATAAATTTTTATCTTTGAGTGGAATAAAATGTTTTAATCTGACATGAAAAATGATTTTGGAATATTAAGTAGAAATTTTTTGAGGAAATTATCCTCTCCAATTAGAAAAAAATTATATTTAAAAGATAAAAAATTATCTAATATTAAGGAATTTGTTTTGAAAATAATCATTGAAAAATAAAAATGAATATTTAAAACATTGAACAGTCATGATGGTAGACAAGTTGTGTTCATATAGAATTAATTTAAAAGAAATATTACCTTCACATATTTTTATGAATATTACAAAATTACCATGTTCATAAAATTATAGTAATATCCCTCTTAAAATCTTTTTTTAAAACCAATGAAGGGAAAACGTGAATTTAAACAACAATAGTAAAAAAAATTGATTTATTTTAGAAAACATTGATTTGGAAGAATAATTATTTTTGAGTGAAAATATAAATGAAATATTATTTTCATAAAAAACATTCTCAGACAATTTAAGTACCAAAAATAAAGAAGTGGTATTATTCCATGAAAACATCATTAATAACCTCAGGTGATTAAAATTGATGGTTTTTTCTACAATGATCAAATAATTTACATAAATTATAAGTCACAAATAATATATTCCTGATAAAAATAAGATCGAAACATAAAATCTTACCACTTTTGTAACCTTTAAATAATGACATCCCATAAATTAAGTAGATGTATATTAACATAAAATCTCATGATTGAAGAAGCATTCACAATATAATATTTATTGGGGTTGTGTATAAAAAATTAGAATGAAGTTTGTTGCATAAAAACATGCATCATAAAAAATTATGTTTCATAAGAAACCATTACCCCATTTGTATCATTGAGGTGAGAGTTAATAAAAAGGGTGATTATGTGGAAAAAATATATAGCCATAAAAAGACAAGTGTAAAAAAATATAAATTAATAAAAAAGTAATTTCACACCTATTTTTGGAATAATATTTTAAAAAAATTAGTCATATAACTCTATGAATGTTAATTAAGTTAAGAAACCCCTCACCTTATATTTCACATCAGTAAAGCGCTCTTTATCCTCCCCTTCTTCAAACAGATTCCTTTGATTTGCAGAAAAGGCCATACTAGGTTGTATTTATAACAAAAAAACCTCTTTTTTGATAAGGATATGGAAGTGAAGAAGTTATTTTGGGGAGTAATTTCTGAACTAATGAGTTTTGGAATTATGGAATTGAGAGGTGAGGGGTGGTATTATGTATGTTAGATAGAGGAAAAAAATATAATGTTTGAAAAGAATAAATTTCATCCCCGTTTTTTTCATTCCACGATGCTCCAAAATGGAATTCTTTTCCACAGAAGAAATAAGTTCAAAATTGATCTTCAAATGTTAATTAGATAAGTTATGGGTCATTTTTATCCCGTATCAATTTATTTTAACCGAGGAGAAACATTGTTTTTACATTACCTGTGTAAATAATTATTACTATTTTAATTATTAATTATGGTAAAAAATTAAGTTGAACACGTTAGATAATATAAATTAGGATAATTCCAAATATTTAATACATATTTATATATTCAAATTAAATATGTGGATGATTTTAATTTACAATTAATCTCAATGACTTGTTAGAAAAATAGTTTTTTCAAAATAAAACCATTCAAATTATATAAATGTTTTTATATTAGAATTCAATATGAAATTAATTAAAATTATCCAAATTTATAAAATTTTAACTTATTGGAAATAATTTTACATTAAAAATAATTTTAAATATAATTTACCTTTCTAAAAAATTTAATCGAAAATGAATTTTTCAGTATAAATCTTTATTATTTTTACTATTACTTAAAAACATTAATCTTTTAAAAAAATTAACAAAAATTCCCCTAAAGATAATTTCAAAATTTAGTATTAAAAATGAATTTTATCTTTTCAATTAATTTTTATGAAGTTAGTAAAAATTAATTTTAAATTAAGTACACAAATAATGACTAATCTACCTTTCAAAATAATATAGTTTTCCAAAAAAACATTTATTTTGATTTAAAATTGTCATTATTTTATTCTTAATCAATATATAATGATTGAATTTATTGTATATATATATATAAAATTTGGTTAATAATTTAGTAATTAATTTTCATAGCCTTCCATTTAACATCTAGGTTATAAAGTTCATGTTTAAATAATTATATTTTAATATAGTATCATGTTTCATTTAAACATAGTGTTGTGTGCATAAAAATATATCAAATAGATTGAATTTATTTAAAAATAAATACAACACAAAGTTTTTGGGTTATACATTCTCTTATTATATTGGGTTTTCATGTCATATACACTACCCAATTTTATGTTCCTCTTTTAAAATCATTTGGTGTTACATTATACCCCTCTTAAATAAATTATTCCCTTTAAATTTATTCATGATCTTTGTAATCATGGGTTTATAATCATAAGATACCATTTTTGGATAACAAAATAATAAAAAAGGTTGATGAAACATCCTCTTGATAATTTGGAAATTTAATTATTATGTTAATCATGAATAACAAATTATTCAGTTTATATATAGGAGAACATTGGTGGAAAAAATAAACAAGGACACCGAAAAAAATAAAAATTCTAAATGAAAAATAGGGAGTGATATAGATGATTTATTACATGAAAGTGAATGATCAAGAGTATTTCAACAACCACAAAACCATAAATCTATGATGACTTAAAAGAACAATAATTTATTATATTTCAAGGTAATCGGATAACATTTTTTCAATATCATTTTACTAGAATCGAGTGATTATTTTCCTATATAAATAACTAGAAAATATACTTATGTGATATCCTTTAACTTCATAAAAAATTCAATATTTTTTTATACCTTGATCAATATACAATATACCACTTAGTATAATGAAATGAATATCCCATATGACTTTTTATGACTAGACCACAATAATTAAGTTTGAACATATCATAAGATATATAAATTTGTACCAATATATTCCACTTATGCTTATTAAAACCAAAATTGTTATCACAAATGTATGTTAATAAAAAAAGGTACATGATTATATTAATCTACAAAATTCAATAATGAAACCAACAGTTTAACAAAGATAATTATTTTTTAAAATTACCTTATATTCTATATAACATCAAAATCCTAAACATTTAATATGGTTTTAAATAAAATATTATCTCATATCCTTTCATGTTACATATCCAAATACATAAGTTATTTTTTTGTAAATAAAAATTTAAATTATGCAAAATGGTCATATAAATTTCATCATAACAAAATGACTCTTGAAATATCTTTATTCACCACAAAATAAAATAACATGATCCTATAACATGATTACTAAAATATAATTAATATTTAAAATTAATACCATACAACTAAAAAAAGATATACTATCGAGTACACAATGTAGTCTATTGGTAGGTGTTTCACCCTTATCTCTTTATAGTTGTTCTTCCATTACCTGTGGCCTTTCCAGTTTTGATGGGTTGTTATCCAAAATGTGTATTTCCAAGTTTTTAAAACTCTATATAAAAATTATGCGATGATCATATTCATAGTTATCTATATTACTAAATGTTATCAATTATATGATGATGATATTAAAAAATAACATTTTTCATCAAATAATTTTTTTTATCTACTATGGATTTTTTTATAGATAATTTTATTCCAAAAGATCAGATAATTACCCCAACATAAAACACATCTACTTGATTATCTTTCCCTAAATTATGTGTTTTTTCTATAGACTTCCACCTTTCCATAAAATCAAATTTATATGTCATTCAACATATTCTTCATAATAATAAATAGAAAATTTCTTAAAAATAATCATGTATATATATATTATGATTAAAATAATTCTTGAATTTTAGTACATATAAATTTAAATCAATATTCTTTATTCCTAGAACATTAACTGGGATTTATCCTATTATTCCTTTAAATCTCCTTACTTGCATATGTAATTTTTATCCTATTCATCATCAATAAAAAAACCATTACTCATAAAAACATGTTGATCATATTTATAATCATTCTCCCATGGAAGTAAAGTTTCATAATTCCTATATTTTCACTTTTAAAACATTCAATCATTAAGGATTATATAGGGAAACAATTATTCTCGTCCATTCTATTAACTGGATTTTTCATTTTTCCTCAATAATTACTCACTTTTTTTACCTTCTTCTATAAAAAATAAAACATATTATTGTTCCTTTGATTTTTCCCCTTCAGTTATTTTTACCACATTTATGGAATATAGGAAACCAAATTTTCTTTCCTTGAGGGTCTCTCCCTCCAAAACTCTCATTGAACATCATCCTTTTTTTTGGTGTGTCTATGAGTTGTTAAAGGTGAATGTTATTAATCAAATATCATGATAAATAATTAGGATTATTCAATATATAATTTACTTAGGTCATCATCGATTTTGGTTTCTCATCAACACATTATCAATAAAATTCAACATTTACCCAGTTCATTCTGGATCATTTCATTAACTAAAACCGTAGAGAATAGTGTGAGAAACAAGATTCATATTTTGAAACAAAATAATAATGATATATTATTGAAAATATTTATAAATAATGAAACCTTATTTTCAATCTAAGAATTATTATTTTTAACCTAGGTCATTCATTATCACCACCAATTTTAAACATTCACAATGGCTCGTATGGAGTCTGTAAATTTATGAAGGATATCCCTTATGAGTGTCAAACAAGGTGCATAGTAAGGGTTATTTTCATATACATGGTAAGGTTCAATTAAATCCTAGGACAAATTTTTAATAGTTATTTCCCTAATGTATCACTATGCGAGAACAACTTCCACTGGTACAATCTTTTGATGGATGTAATTTCTTTAAAACTACATTCGCTTTACTTCACCAAGATTATAAAATATAATTCTATACTATCTATTATTTTATACTTATACCTAGTGTTCTCACTAATGATTTCAAATCCTAGATCCAAATGTTAACTAACACTTTCCTCTGATACTAAATATGATTATCCATGTATTTTTCACATTTACTACTTGATTATTAATTAGATACAAATTTTAATTCAATATTAAGATCTAAAAGGACCATTGTATTTAGAAGAATATGTTTTTAATTCATTAACCATTGAATCATTATTTTTTCCCATAGAGAGATACTAAATTAAATTAAATCTCCTAATTGTTCATGGGGAAAATTTGGGAATACATAATGAAATGGGAGGTCTGAAAATCCTAGAAAGGGAATAAACATTATTTGGAAACAAAACATGCGAGTCTGACGAATAACATGATATCATAAAAGATAAGGAACAAGAGTAATCACATTGAATCATAACATTCATACAATAGTATCATAAGATCCTGTCATCATAGGAAATGTGGTTTCATTATATAACATGACATAAAAATGAGTCAAGACTAAGAGCCTAGTAAATATCACATGGTGGAAAAAGACCCAAAATGAATTAAGATTACTCCATAATCCCAAATATGCTGTTTCATGACTCTAAAACATTACCCAAAGTGTTAGAGTGATATATTAGATCCCTCATCATAACATGTTTATGATCTATGTGTTCAAAATAAAGGAAATAAATCATAAATAATGACATAAGAATTACCCATAGAAATAAAATGGTTTTCATACTCTTGTTTCGTATCGCATTAAAAGGAAATTCTATACTGATGGTATTTGAGAAATTATCTTGAGGCATGAATTTTCCTCTCAATGGATAAGATAATAAACTAGGTATATATATGAGAGATATATATACATACTTTTGATAAAATACATAACATTAAAGATTGTTTTCCATGATGAAAAGTCTTTTAAAAATATTCATGAGAAATATAATCTTTAAAATTTTATTAGAATAAATAGATGTCATATTAGAAGGAGAATAATTTTTAAATATCACTTTGAACAATTTTTAAGGAAATTATCGATTCAATTTTGAAAAACTAACTTAAAATCTATAACGTTATAAAATATTAAATATTTTTTTTTTCTGAAAAGAGAAATTTCAATCCTAAATAGGAATATTTACATTTAAAAAAAATACATAATGAAAACACAGATTCCTTTCTCATTTTTATTATAAAATTCTAAAGATTTTTTTTTCAAAAATGATAGGAATTTTCCATTAATTTTTTTTTGTAGAAATAAATTGAGGGTAAATTTTACTTTTAAAAAACCTCAGAAAAAATATTTTGAAACTAATTTTAGAATTCATTAATTTATAAGAATAAGGTATAAGGCCCCGAACTTAAACCTTACTTAATATTGAATTAAATGAATAATTCACATCGAGGATATTTTCAGGTATAGAGTTTTAGATAATTAGGACATAACTATTACATCTCAAAAGATTACAAAGTAGACACTTCTATTAAGTTTCCATAAAATAAAAACTCTTAAAAAGAAACATGTCTAGTTCCATGTTTTAGATAGCATGAATTTTCCTTGATCCCATCATTGACCCTATTCCACTTTAAGTCTAATGAAAAACATTTCAAAAACATAGGGTGAGCATAAAAAGCTCATTAAGGGATACACAAAGAAGGAAAACTGTTAGTTTTTTAAAACAAAAAGTAAACCCTGAATACTTTACCAAAGTAATACTTTTCACCTTTATGAAGTAGTAAAAACTCTTCACTGAATAAAAGACCATTACTTACCCTTTTGTAACCAAAAGATTACCATAATACTCATATAAAGAACACATAACATATAAAGGTAACTTGGGACATAAACATACTTAAATGGAATAACCATACGGTCAACTTCCACACATACTTAATGGAATAGCCATATGACCGACTTCCATAACCAATGCATTGGAGGTTATAACGTAACCACCCGTCCTGGTATTCACGAAACCACCCGTCATATGGTTTATCACGTAACCACCCGTACAATGTCCAAGTAACATCATTACACACAAAATATTTCAAATATAAACATTTCAATAACAACATTTCATTTTCAATCAAAATAAGTAATTCCAAGATATTAAATTAATCAATCCATTTTCAAAAACCATTTAAAATAGATTTTTGAATCAAAGTGTCCCATACCACTTTGAAGATTTTATTGGAATTATAATTTTAAAAAATTAATGTTCATATAAATAAATACTGAAAACCATTTTGAAAACATGGACATTAAAGATAATGATTTATAATAATAAATCGTTAAAACATTTAAAATGATATTTTTGTTAAAGAGTTTTTAACAAAATGAGAGACTCTTGAATACAAATAATTGCGGAATAAAATTTAATCCAAACTTTATAATATCATGATAATAAAGGGATTCATGATATAATATGTCAAAGGACAGTATACACCCCATATAAGAGTGAATTGGTGCATAACAACAATGAAGTCTCAAAAGAAATGTAAAATGAGATGAAATCCATTATATAGAAGGTATCCTTAAATTATGGATAAATCAATCTCATAATTATGTGTGAAAAATATAAATACACCCAATATAAGTGGATATTAAGTGTAAAACAATCAAAGGTCATTCAAACATATTCAAAGGATGACATATTAAATAACTACATGTTGAACCCAAAGAAATCGAAATTGGGTTAAGAAGTCCCCTTGGTAAAATTCGACAGCCTAACAGCGTCACATAAAATTTTACAAAAAAGGGTTGATGAGAGAGATAAAGGGGATATCATCACTTGGAAATAAAATTTACATAAATAAGGATATAGAATAACATATCCCAACATAATATTATGTTAATTAAAAGACATAACAAAATAAGTCTTAAAAAAAGAGAGGGTGAAAGGTCCCCTTACTGAGTTGGGTAACATTCGAAAAGTACACCCCATGGAAGAAGGGTCATAAAATGAAGTTTTAAATACCCATAAATGAAATTATAATTCAAAAAGTGTATAATAATGGGCAGTAAATACCCCAATCAAAGGAAATAGTGGCAAACGTAGCATAAATGTCACGGGAATAAAAGTGAGATGAAAAATCCCTTACGAAAACTCGGCAGCCTAACGACGCAACTTAACACTTCCAAAAATGGATTTATGAGATCAAATAGGGTCTCCCATAATATTAACATAAAAATTAAAGAATGAGTAATATAAAAGAACATCTCCAAACATAAAAAATATGGGATTAAAAGAAATGACATAAAAGAGAGTACTTAAAAAGAAAGAGAGAGGTTGGATCCCTTACCTCGGGTCCAACATGACTCGATCATTCTTTAACATCCTGAATAATAAACTTGAGTTAATTTCCACTTGATTAAGAACCTTTTTCAATTTCATTATTACTTTTATATCACTTATTTTCATGTTATAATCATTATGTAATCATTTAAGTTAATAATGTTTGTTTTGTCGAGATTTGGTTCTTAAGTCGAAAGTGGACTTCTTACAATTACATGTTGTTCGTGTGGTCAAAGGTTCATTATATCCAAAATTATATTGATGATTTGGATATCATATATATCATATATATCCAGAATATACAAGTATTTATAATATTAAATAATCATTTAGAGGTAAGAAATGAAATGCATCGTTCATGGAGACAGTAAGCCGTACGTACGCATGAACACAACTTTCATTTCTATGTCATATTAATGGAATTAAAACCAAATGAGAGGTATGTATATTTTAATTCCAGAATTATATTCATCATTTATATGTAACATAAATCATATATAATAACTTTAAATCCATCCTTTATACATCCCACATATGGAATTAACGAATCAAATCACTTTGAGGGGGCGGTAGTCCACACTTCCTAAAATGAAATTATCGTGTTTACCCACAATGGAAACCATAAAGGTATACCTCAAAAGAAAAATAAAGAAGATTAAGTAAAACACAAACATATTATATATCATATATAAATATAGTGACATCTTAATGGCCACCTTTGAAGGTGTTATATGAGTGTTGAACAATCATCGTTTCGTGAGGCAGAAATTCGCCATCCACAAGAACAATATGTTCTTTAACCATTATATGTATGTGTGTGTAAGTGTAGATAGAATTATTCTTATAAAAACATCCTAGTATATTTAAGATACTGGATTTGTTACAAAAGAAAAGAATAAAAAGAGTTTAGGGGGTTGGAGAATCCAAATAAAACAATAGAACACAAGAGAAGACACTACCTTTAAATCGGGTAACTCTTTTTGATTTGAGCTCAAAGGCTTCCTTGGGAAGACTTCTGCCCAAAGTGAGGCTTTTAAGAGTAATATAGGGATGTGGAGAGACAAAATGGGCAGAGCTTGGATGAACCAAAGGCTTGAGAGGTGTGGGTAAGGTGATAGTGGTGGGGGCCTTTTATAAGAGGAGAGGAGGGGCACTCCTGGAAAGTAAAGAAATGTTACTTTATTTTAAAATGAGTTTCGGATTTAAAAGGTCCCACATTGATATAATTAAAGGATAAGGTGATAAGAGTTCGAAATAAAAACATATAATAGGTTTTTCACAAGTGTAGGTCCTATATTTTATATTATCTTTTCATTTTATTTAAATCGTTAAATAATGAGGTAATCGCTGCATCATCATGATGTCATCAATAATTTAATTTAGTTAATGTCTAAAAATTATAAAAAAAATTCTATGATGTAGGAAATATTTTTATATTTCCAATGAATATTTATAGTCAAAAATATGAATTTTATAACCCCATATAAAAATTGTTTTAGTAAAACAACACATGTTTGTGACATTTTAGTTGTAACATTAAATAAAAAGGTATTAATGTCATTTTCCTACCAAAGTGGATCCATGGGGTCCCCAAGTTGACCCATGGATTGTGTTGGTCGGTCATGACACATCCAATGAGGGTAGGACATGTGTCAAGCTCATATCATATTATTAAAACATTATTTTTACCTTAAACTACAATAATTACCTCTAATCACGATTAAAAACGTAAAAGTTACTATTCACCAAAAAATTATTTTAATCTCATTGAACCACATTTTACTTATTAATGACAACCATGTATGTCGGATTTTTGAAATTCAAAACACAGAGGTGGAAAAGTTTCATTTAAACAAAAAAATCAGTTTCTTTAACTACCACTTAGTGGTTTCACTATTCATCAAAAAATTGAAGTTTTTCATAAAAATACCAAAAATTCACCCTAAGATATATTTGATATTCCGAACTAAAAAATGATGTCTATTTTACAAAATTAGAAAAATATAAGTTCCATTAATTAATTTAATAATTAATTCCCGCTGTCAAAACAAATAGCGTGTTTTTAAGAAACAATATCTATTAAAAGATTGACACTAGTTTAAGTCCAATTTCAAAGTGAAATTAATTCCAATGACCACTATTGGATTAAATGGTAAAAATATATTCTAATTTTACTTTAAAAACAATTCAAAAGATAATCTAATCATATAAATAAATTAGATTAAAAGTGGTTTTGAATTAAAATACAACATTTTTCACTATTCATAAAAAAATGAACTTTATCGGAAAGATACCAAAAATTTACACAAAGTAAATTTTGATGCCTCGATTCTAAAGAAGAATTTTATTTTATCAAATATAACACATAAAATTGTCAAAAAGTGGATTTAAAAGAGGTTCTCCATCAAAAGGCGGTTAATCGACCTTCTAAAGAATATTAGAATGTTTACGCTTAAAATTGAATTCATTCACATTTTTAATCCTCTAACATTTATTGTAAAAAGTAATTTTTTTTTGACAAACATATATAATCATTTTGTAGTTAGTGCTGTTCATTCCCTCCATTACAATGTCTAGGTGTTAACTACCATTTAAGATAATATTATTTTATTATTATAGTGCAATGTAAGATTTCAAAGGAACTCGTTGTTGCATATTGGGTAAGCCATCAAGCATAGCATTCCCTTTAAATTAATATTAACATTTTATTCACAAATAGGGTTAAATATAAAAATTTCATATTCTTTATTTACCTGGGGTGTTACATCCTTCCCCCCTTTTGGGAATTGCGTCCTCACAATTTTAAAATTGGGCTCAGAAACATCATTGAAAGTCCCACATCGGAACAAGAGTCGATAAAACAATCACTTTAAAAGAAAGAAAGAGGAGTACAGAGGTCACCCAAGTTAACCCATACTAGGATTCCATGTAAGAAAATATAGACATGGTGGAAAAAACAAAGGGTCATGTTCTGAGGGAGAGTGATAGTAAACATGTCTAGGAGAAAGTTAACCATAAGAAAATCACAAACTTGTGATGGGTTAAACGGTATTCGATTCCCCAGTAGGAAAAGTTAATAGACAACATTTTTGTTTTAAGTTACTTTTTATTAAGGAATTTATTCATAAGGAAACATAATTACTTATCATGTTGACTTTCAACATTTATTAGATTTCTTACACAAACTCATATTTTCTCCAAAAGAAGAGTATTTAGGAAGACTTGTTCACATTAAGAGTACTATAATCAACTTCTAGAGAATAACCTAATCCAAAAAAGAGAACTATATACTTCCCATGTTTTTATACTTTAACCAAAACCAAAACCAAAAAGGTTAGTACAAGATCAGATAATCCAGAAAAGGATAACCCTTTATAAAAAGAAAATCTATTATTAATCTCCAAAATTTGTCCAACAAAACCCAAAGTTCAACAAGGACCATTCGATAAACAATTTGTCCATAAAATTATTCAAATTAAACCAAACTAATATTGAAACCCAAATATTTGAAGGATTTAGTCACATATTCTTCCAAGTTAAATCGTAACATTTATCTCCAAACAACATCAGTTGCTCTTAAAGTCTCATATTGAAAAGTAATTAACCTAATCACATATCCTCCATGATAGGTTAATAAATTTCCATAGATAACCCAAAATCAACTTACTCTTAATTTATGAAATCATCTAACTAAAAAGAGTTCGTCAAACTAACCAGGGACTTCACGTAGTCCAGTGGTAGGCGATAAATACCAGTCGCACATTGGTTGTGGGTTCGATTCCTGCAACTTTGTCCGACGCGACGGGTTGTCACACAGTCTGCGTGTTGTCCTTTTTCCAAATTATATAATTCTCAAATCATTCCACAAAAAGAGATAAAATCATCAAAAATAACCATAACATAATTTAACCTCAATTTTATCTCAAGCCTTTCACTTTCCATCATAACATATAGTAACCCATAATTACCTCAAAAGTTAGGATCATATAAACCCAAATGGTTCTTTATAACTATGTCCACAAAAGAATAGATAACTATTCCTTGAATAAAATTTTAATATATCAAACATCAGGGTTACACATAATATTAAAAGTCTTCTAATGTTACCCCATCATCAAAAGAGACTTAATACTCTTTATAATTTCACCATAACTCTTGAAGCCTTTATATGTTGACTTCTTACTCATTCAACATTCTTCATGATCCATTAACCATTCCTTTCCAACTTATTCTGAAATAATTCTTTCCTACAAACAAAATCATGAATCATATCCTAAGATTCCAAAATAGGAAAACAAATGTTAAGAAATAATCCATACCTTTGACTGGTCATTGTCAGTTTCTTCATCCTCAATCGGAATGGCATTAGGTATTGGTAAATGAATATTTGTACGATCTTGGTGATCCCATTCACAAAACTTCTTCATAGGACATGTGTTTGCATAATGACCATGCACACCACATTTAAAACATTCAATTGTTCCCACAGAGAGAACTTCTTTCCCTTTCCTCGAGTCAACTAGATGCTTCCTTTTTCCATGGTAGGTTCTTGCTTTATGACCTTAATTTCCACATCTATAGAATATTTTTGTCCCTTTGAAAAATTTTCCTAGGTGTTTCTTTCCACATCTTTGACACATAGGTTTTTGAACACACTTACCTTTATGATTATTACCTGTAGTTTTGTAGGGATTTGTTTCTCGCATATATGATGCCTTATAGAAATCACCAAGGTTTAGGTGGTCAAACATGACTCCAGATAGTTGGTTGAGGATAAACACAAGAGTTTTCATTGAAGCTCCCATATCATTCAGTTTCTCGCTCAGAAAACTATCACAATTTTCTTCACATCCACTCTTACTTTGGTGCCTGCTAGATCCAGCCATTTACTAAAACCAAAAAGGTCAGTGTGAGTATAACAACAAAACCATCATGTACTAATGACAAAGATAAACACTAAGATATACTTACTCATTCACTTTATCTAAAACTAGGACTCTTTCTGAAATCCTAACCATTATGGTAATGTCACTTATGCTTAGAGAATACCCTAACCTCTAAAGTTCTCTAAACTGACCTCTGATACCAACTATAAGGCCCCGAACTTAAACAATACTTAATATTGAATTAAATAAATAATTCACATTGAGGATCTTTTCTGGTCTAGAGTTTTAGAGAATTAGGACATAACTATTACATCTCAAAAGATTACAAAGTAGAAACTTCTACTAAGTTTCCATAAAATAAAAACTCTTAAAAAGAAACATGTCTAGTTCCATGTTTTAGATAGCATGAAATTTCCTTGATCCCATCCTTGACCCTATTCCACTTTAAGTCCTGTGAAAAACATTTCAAAAACTTGGGGTAAGCATAAAAAGCTCAGTAAGGGATACAAAAAGAAGGAAAACTGTTAGTTTTTCAAAACAACAAGTAAACCCTGAATACTTTACCAAAGTAATACTTTTCACTTTTATGAAGTATTAAAAACTCTTCACTGAATAAAAGACCATTACTTACCCTTTTGTAACAAAAATGTTACCATAAAACCTATATAAAGAACACATAACATATAAAGGTAACTTGGGACATAAACATACTTAAATGGAATAACCATATGGTCAACTTCCACACATACTTAATGGAATAGCCATACGGCCGACTTCCATACCCAATGCATTGGAGGTTATAACGTAACCACCCGTCTTGGTATTCACGACACCACCCATCATATGGTTTATCACGTAACCACCTGTAAAATGTCCAAGTACCATCATTACACACAAAATATTGCAAATATAAAAATTTCAATAACAACATTTCATTTTCAATAAAAATAAGTAATTCCAAGATATTGAATTAATCAATCCATTTTCAAAAAGCATTTAAAAGTGATTTTTGAATCAAAGTGCCCCATACCACTTTGAAGATTTTATTGGAATTATAATTTTAAAACATTAATGTACATATAAATAAATACTAAAAACCATTTTGAAAACATGGACATTAAAGATAAAGATTTAGAATCATAAATCTTTAAAACATTTAAAACGATATTTTTGTTAAAGAGTTTTTAACAAAATGAGAGACTCTTGAATACAAATAATTGCGGAATAACATTTTAATCCGAACTTTTTAATATCATGAGAATAAAGGGATTCATGATATAATATGTCAAAGGACAATATACACTCCATATAAGAGTGAATTGGTGCATAACAATAATGAAGTCTCAAAAGAAATGTAAAATGAGATGAAATCCATTATAAAGAAGGTATCCTTAAATTAAGGATAAATCAATCTCATAATTATGTGTGAAAAATATAAATACACCCAATATAAGTGGATATTAAGTGTAAAACAATCAAAGGTCATTCACACATATTAAAAGTATGACATATTCAATAACTACATGTTGAACCCAAAGAAATCAAAATTAGGTTAAGAAGTTCCCTTGGTAAAATTCGACAGCCTAACGGCGTCACATAAAATTTTACAAAAAAGGGTTGATGAGAGAGATAAGGGGGATCTAATCACTTGGAAATAAAATTTACAAAAATAAGGATATATAAGAACATATCCCAACATAATAGTATGTTAATTAAAAGACATAACAAAATAAGTCTTTAAAAAAAGAGGGTGAAAGGTCCCCTTACTGAGTTGGGTAACTTTCAAAAAGTACACCCCATCGAAGAAGGGTCATAAAATGAAGATGTAAGTACCCATAAATGAAAGTATACTACACAAATTGTATAATAATGGGCATTAGATACACCAATAAAAGTAAATAGTGGAAAACGTAGCATAAATGTCACGAGAATAAAAGTGAGATAAGAAATCCCTTACGAAAACTCGGCAGCCTAACGACGCCACTTAAAACATCCAAAAATGGATTTATGAGATCAAATAGGGTCTCACATAATATTAACATAAAAACTAAAGTATGAGGAATATAAAATAACATCACCAAACATAAGAAAGATTGACTTAAAAGAAATGACATAAAAGAGAGTACTTAAAAAGAAAGAGAGAGGTTGGATCCCTTACCTCGGGTCCAGCTTGACTCGATCGTTCTTTAACATCCTGAATAATAAACTTCAGTTAATTTACACTTGCTTAAGAACCTTTTTCAAGTTCATTATTTCTTTTATAACACTTATTTCCATGTTATAAGAATTATGTAATCATTTATGTTAATAATGTTTGTTTTGTCGATATTTGGTTCTTAAGTCGAAAGTGGACTTCTTACAATTACATGTTGTTCGTGTGGTCAAAGGTTCATTATATCCAAGATGATATTCATGATTTGGATATCATATATATCATATATATCCATAATATACAAGTATTTATAATATTACATAATCATTTAGAGGTAAGAAATGAAATGCACTGTTCATGGAGACGGTAAGCCGTACGTACGCATGAACGATACTTTCATTTCTATGTCATATTAATGGAATTAAAACCAAATTAGAGGTATGTATATTTTAATTCCAGAATTATATTCATTATTTATATGTAACATACATCATATATAATAACTTTAAATCCATCCTTTATACATCCCACATATGGCATTAACGAATCAAATCACTTTGAGGGGGCGGTAGTCCGCACTTCCTAAAATGAAATTATCGTGTTTACCCACAATGGAAAACATAAAGGTATGCATCAAAAGAAAAATACCGAAGCTTAAGTAAAATATAAACATATTATATATCATATATAAATATTGTTACATCTTAATGTCCACCTTTGAAGGTGTTATATGAGTGTTGAACAATCATCGTTTCGTGAGGTAGAAATTCATCATCCACAAAAACAATATGTTATTTAACCATTAGATGTAGGTGTGTGTAAGTGTAGCTCGAATGCTTCTTATAAAAACATCCTAGTATATTTAAGATATTGGAGTTGTTACAAAAGAAAAGAATAAAAAGAGTATAGGGGGTTGGAGAATCAAAATAAACCAAAAGAACACAAGAGAAGACACTACCTTTAAATCGGGTAACTATTTTTGATTTGAGCTCAAAGGCTTTCTTGGGAAGACTTCATCCAAAATTGAGGCTTCTAGGAGTATGAGAGGTATTTGGAGAGACAAAATGGTCAGATCGTGGCCGAACCAAAGGCTTTAGTGGTGTAGGTAAGGTGATAGTGGTGGGGGCCTTTTATAAGAGGAGAGGAGAGGGACTCTTCGAAAGTAAAGAAATGTTACTTTATTTTAAAATGAGTTTTGGATTTAAAAGGTCCCACATTGATATAATTCGAGGATAATGTGATAAGGGTTCTAAATATACCATCCAATAGGTTTTTTACATGTTTAGGTCTTAGATTTTACATTATCTTTTCATTTTATTTAAATCGTTAAATAATGAGGTAATCGCTGCATCATCATGATGTCATAAATATTTTAATTTAGTTAATGTCTAAAAATTATAAAAAAAATACTATGATGTATGAAATCATTTTATCTTTCCAATGAATATTTATAGTAAAAAAAATTACTTGTATAACCCCATATAAAAATTGTTTTAGTAAAACAACACATGTTTGTGACATTTTAGTTTTAACATTAAATAAAAAGGTATTAATGTCATTTTCCTACCAAAGTGGCTCCATGGGGTCCCCAAGTTGACCCATGGATTTTCTTGGTCGGCAATGACACATCAAATGAGAGTAGGACATGTTTCAAGCTCATCTCATATTATTAAAACATTATTTTTACCTTAAACTACACTAATTACCTCTAATCACGATTAAAAACTTAAAAGTTACTATTCACCAAAAAATTATTTTAATCCCATTGAACCACATTTTACTTCTTAATGATAACCATGTATGTCGGATTTTTTTAAATTCAAAACACAGAGGTGGAAAAGTTTCATTTAAATGAAAAAATCAGTTTTTCTTTAACTACCACTTAGTGGTTTCACTATTCATCAAAAATTGAAGTTTTTCAGAAAAATACCAAAAATCCACCCTAAGCTATATTTGATATTCCAAACTCAAAAATGATGTCTATTTTACAAAATTAAAAACATATAATTTGAATTAATTAATTTAATAATTAATTCCCGTTGTCAAAACAAATAGCGTGTTTTTAAGAAACAATATTTATTAAAAGATTGACACTAGTTTAAGTCCAATTTCAAAGTGAAATTAATTCCAATGACCACTATTGGATTAAATGGTAAAAATATATTCTAATTTTACTTTAAAAACAATTCAAAAGATAATCTAATCATATAAATAAATTAGATTAAAAAGAGGTTTTGAATTAAAATACAACATTTTTCACTATTCATAAAAAAATGCACTTTATCAGAAATATTACAAAAATTTACACAAAGTAAATTTTGATATCTCGATTCTAAAGACGAATTTTATTGTGTCAAATATAACACATAAAATTTTCAAAAAGTGGATTTAAAAGAGGTTCGCCATCAAAAGGAGGTTAATCAACCTTCTAAAGAATTTTAGAATGTTTACGCTTAAAATTGAATTCATTCACATTTTTAATACTCTAAAATTTATTGTAAAAAGTAAAAATATTTGAGAAACATATATAATCATTTTGTAGTTAGTTCTGTTCATTCCCTCCATTACAATAGCTAGGCGATAACTACCATTTAAGATAATATTATTTTATTATTATAGTGCAACGTAAGATTTCAAAGGAACTCGTTGTTGCATATTGGGTAAGCCATCAAGCATAGCGTTCCCTTTAAATTAATATTTACATTTTATTCACAAATAGGGATAAATATAAAAATGTCATAATATTTATTTACCTGGGGGTGTTACAGAAGGACTATCAACCGAATAGAGAAATAAAGTAGTATTTTATTAAAAATATTATCTTTATTATTTTAAGTACCAATGGGGTAAATTGTATTATTATATGAAAGCATAATGAATTTTTAGAGGTGTAGAAAATTATAGGGTTTTATTATAAAATTATAAAATAAATTCATTCAATGGAAATTCAGTCATAGGAATTCCCAATTAAAATGATACTAAAAAATAAACCCTTACAGATTTTGAAATTATTGAATCATAAATTCCCATTAATTAAGAAGATGAATTATTACATAAAATTTCATTTTCATAAAATGATTCATGATAATTTATTTATAAGGTTATTATATACACGATTCAACATAGATTAGGCCCATAAAAAAACTATTCTCTTAAAGAAGTAAGTTTGAGACAGGACCCTTACAAAGATTGTATCATTATGGTGAGAGTTTATAAATGGGTTGATTATGTGTTAAAATGTTGATATATCCAATTAAATGTGTAAATACTACTTAAATCACTATAAATTAATTTCACATATAATTTTGATAGTATATATTCAACGATGTACATATATAAATCATTGAAAGAAAAATGAGTTATGAAACCCATTACCTCACTGTTCACTTTAGTTGAGCATTTTAGTTTACACAAAAAGCCTTCATAGGATAGATATATGACCAAAATAATGACTCTTGGATGAGTATTAGGATGTAATGATGTGATTTTTTGTCAGCCTTGGTAGAAAAAATGGATTTTTGAAGTGTTGAAAAGAGAGGATATGGGTGGAATTTTATATTTGGGGGATTTGACACCATTATAATTATTTAAAAGAAATAATTCCACCCTTTTTTCACATGAAAATCTGAAAAAATGGACGATTTTCTAAACTTATGAGGGATAAAGTCAAAATAATGTTATAAACTAGAAATAAAAAAATTTAAAGTCATTTGAAACAATTACACTTTTTGATTTACCCCTGTTAAACTCATTTTTTTCCTTAACTGTAGTAAATAATTTATATTGTTTTCAATAATCATTATGTAAAAAATTTATCTGGTCATATTTAATAATATAATTTATGATTATTAAAAACAATGAATCCATTTTTTTATATTCAAATCAAAGTAGGATGAATTTTTTAATTTAATATCAAAACAAAAATCAATTTATGAAACAAATTAAAAATAAAAACATTCAAAAGATTAAATAGTTTTTACATAATAATTCAGAACAAATTTGATTAGAATTCCTGGAATTGGTTAAATTTTCAAACACTATTTAATAACTAATTTAACTTTATAAATAAATTAAAAAAATGAAAAAATTTAAAATTAAAATATGTATTATTCATTATTCATAAAAACAAATGTCTTTCAAATAATTCTCAAATATTCTCCAAATGATAATTTGGACATAGATATTTCAATAATGAAATTTATTTTTTCAAATAAATATTCCAAAATTTTAAAAAAAATACTCTAAATGAGGTACATAATGAAAAGATAATACACCATTTATAAAAATATATTTTTTCAGAAGACATTTCTAAATCATTCAAATGGTTCATATTTTTTTAATAATATATAGATAACCATCGAATTTATTTTTTAAAATTTTAAACATTTGTTTAGTAATTTATTTACTCTTTTTCATAAAATAAATTTTAATGAATATATTATAATGGTTATGTTTAGATAATAATATTTTAATAGAGTATCATGTTTCATTTAAACTCATTGTTTTGTATAATTCATGTTGTTGAATTGATTAAATTTATTAAAATAGAAATGCATCAAAATCTCTCAAGATGATATAATCTCTTATGAGATTGGTTCTTCATTTGATATACCTTATCCAAAATTATTTTTATCTTTTTAAATGTCACAATTTTACAATTATAATTTTTTATGGTGGAGAAACATTATTCACTTTAAAATAGTGTCCTAAACAATGTATTTTTAAACCAAACACAAACTTATACTAAAATTAATTATAAATGTTATTAAAATAAATTTAATTGGTTTAAATATAAATATGTAATACTTATGTAACTTGAAATTATATTCAAATCATAATGCCAATTTTAAATTACATAATTTATTGACAAGAGATGATAGTCTTACAAAAATTGGTATTTTTCACTATTCACAAAATAGATATTTTTTTGAAAATCCCAAAATTTCAAAAAAAAAATGTTTATATGATTATTTGAAAAATTATGTTCATTTTATAAAATAAATTTTCTAAAATCTCTATAGATTAATTATTATTGTTTTCACAAAAATCATTAAAATTCATTTTTGAAGAAAACATATTTTTGAAGAATAAAATTAATTTACTAAAAATTCATTGATAATTTTCTATGAATTTTACAATAAATTAATACTAATTAAGATATATATATATATATATTTGAAATTCATTAATATTATTTTTACCCAAAAATTTAATAACTAGTTTATAACAGTCGTATATTTCAAAGGTCGTTTAAGCTCGATTTTATGTATCATATATGATATTGAAAATGGTTTTCCTTTTAAAATATCCTTGAGTTACTATAGAACATAATAAGGAACATCATTAAAGTATACTAATCATAATTACTTAAAGTCATTAAATAAATAATTATAATGTCCATGTTAATACATGCATTACTAAGGAGGATCCCATAGCCTATCCAAATTAGTTGAGGTGCACCTGAATGGTAAACCTTGTAATCTTCCATAGAAAATATCCAAGTTCAAAACATGGAAGGGGTTAATTTTCTAGGTACTATATCATTTAATATAGATGGTACTATAGTTTCTATTGTAACCGTTACTATTGTATCAGAACTATTCACTGGATTTGGGGCCCCGAGCCACAGATTTGGGTCTTCTAGCTATAAGGCCTTTGGATCACTATAGGATTTCAGATCATGGGTCCTCTAGCACACCAAGGTCCAGTGTAGCATGGTATATTGGGAACTATGGTCATTGATATGTGTAGTATTAAGGTTTGACTGTATAAGATATTTTCCCACAAGAAGGATTAGAGCAACTTACAACCATCTGAATAGAGAAACCCATAAAGGAAAGAATAGAGTGTATTAAAACATCAACATCGATAATATGAACCATTAAGCATTACATAGTGAAATTATATATGATAATCCATAGAAATTTTTCAGTTATATTCCATAAATAATGAAAAATGTTATGGAGGGGTACTTCTAGTGTAGTTGGGAATTTTTGCCTTCAGGTCATGTACTGGGCCTTTTTTCACTTGGCCTATTGTTCATGTAAGAATTCACTCACAACCCAAATAAAAATGGGATTGTACAGAAAATTAATAAAAATATAAGGTATTGAGGCTATTATATCCCTATGGATTTATAAGTACCACAATAATATGATGGCTATTAATGTGTTTTCATTAATATCTTCCTAGAATCGATGGAAAATGGAGCTCTTCATTCATCTCTATTACACCTAAGGCACGTGGATGTCATGGAAGTTTTAAGGATCCTATACATATAAAATTTAAATCATCTTATCTCATGGAAACAACATAGAGGGGATAATATAATGATTAACCTTTGGAGTTCATCATTAACCACAGAAAACGAGAACCATAGTGCTAGATTTGGTTCATGGTATACATTTTCAACATTCATTATTTTTCTATATAAATTATTTTGTTAGTCATAGAATATAGAACGTGGGTCTTGGTATTTGAACCACTTAATCTTATGGTAATAATATTATTTAGACCCATTTAAATCCCCATATTGTATCTGATCCACCCATCCATTTATATTTTTAAAATCATGTGAGAAATGAATTATATCACTATGGTATTTCATCTAATATTCCAATCATAACATATAATACAAAAATTTATTTTGATAGTTTTTTACATAGAATATGATATTGGATATCATAAATCACGACATATTTCAAAAGTTTTGATTTATTATACTCTTACATTATGCCCACACTATATCATAAATTATGATGCCTTACATAATAAATCAAAAAACTGAGTATTTTATTATCAATATGATGTTAATATATATCATAAAAAATTGTATGTGATAACATATAAGATGATGTGAGTATCAGTCATAATATATGTCTCATATCAACAATGTGGTCTATAATATTTAGTGATATTATTATTATCCATAATTTATGACTAATAAAAATGAAAATAATTCATTATCAGTCATATTCTATGGATCCCTCAGAATCGTAAGATATGATTTAGAGAGAAAAAATGATTTATTTTTATAAAAATTGTTATTAAAGTCAATTATTTACAAATTATTTACGAATAATGATAAAAGTTAATATGGGTGTATTTATTATTTATTAATTAATTTATAAATTTATAAATTATTATTAGTTTATAATTAATTAATTAAAATTCATGGAAAAATTATTATTAAATATTCTATTATATTAAATGATGACATTAAAAATACATTTTTTGATAATTATATGGAATGCCTTATATATTATAATAAAATAATTATTTTGTAACAATTGAGGGATACTTTTATGAAATATTTATTTTAAATAAACTAGAAAATATATATTTATTGTATTTTAATTATGAATTATTCATAATTAAATAATTTAAATTGTTCAAATTAATAAATTATTCTGGGAAATTACATAAAAAACACTAAAAAATTTTGATGATTGATTCAATAAATGTTTAAATAATGTTATGTATATGATTTTGGGATTATGAAAATTATTATGATAATATAAAATGTATTATAAAATTTATAAAATTTATAATATATCATATATTTAAAAATTAATTTACTAATAATGAATAATATGAAAACAAATATTATGAAATCGATATAATGAATTTATATTCAATATTATTGAGCTTATATATTGAATAAAAAAAATTATAAACAACTTATGATTAGTTTGTCCAAATTAAACACAAATGATTATCACATAATTCAATTAATGAGGTGTCCAGTTTTTTAAATTTTTATACGATTTTTTACTATTCATTGATATAATTTTTTATAAATTGTGAATAAATGTGTGGTTTTGTTTATGTTTATAAACTACTTCTTATAAATTTAGAATCTTCATTACGTGTTTGGATCCATATTTAACATCTTTTATAATTAAATGTAATAACATGAAATTAGTTATCTTATTCATTTATACATATTATATTTGATATTTATAATAAATTGGGTGTCCAATTTAGTAAAGTCTTCGAATTAAGTGGGATGTGGGGCCAAACTACCCACTAGCTTGGTTGGTTATTCCTTGTTCTAGAAATGTCAAGGTTGGCTATGTATTACACCAGGCTTATATATGTGGAGTTTCTTAATATTATATAACTCTAAAACCATTAAATGAAGATTTCATGTACCTTACACATGAGTTTCATTTGATAATATTTTTTTTTCATTATATTACTATGTGAGTAACACAAGTTACTGGATGTGTAAATAGTTACATGTTGACATGTTTTTGACATATTAACTTGGGGGATATTATTTTATTGGGAAAAAATTAAATAGAAGCATGTATGCACAATGAAATTAACTTGAGAAAATATAATGATATTAAATATCATTCTAAATACTTGGGGATATATTCCGTCCAAAGTGATGTATTTTAAAAACTCAATCATTTAACTTCATTAGATCTTCTATGGTAACAAATGATTATCTTTTATATAGAATGAGAGAATTGTTAACTATAAACAATTTCCTATGTTTTTAGTTTACTCATTGTAAGTAAGAGCTAAGGGTTACAATACTTGCACAATAAAGTTATTATTATCAATATGTTGGAATATATATAGGGTTTTCTAATCAATTATAAAAAAATTATATATGATATGACTGGGATAATTTGATACTATAAAAATATATGTGGTGATTGTAATTCTATTATAGACTCATTTTTTCATAAAATATGGATATTGGCCCACTAACAGATATTATCATATAAATAGGGTTCATTATTTTAATGGGACCCAATTTAATAAAAGACCTTATCATGTTGTTAAAAACATAGAAATAATAAGATATTATGTTTTATTGTCAAAAAAATTTCATCATCTTTATTAATGCCAGTTTTCCAATCAACCCTAAATGATTGGTAATATTAATTTAAAAAACTAATAACTAGAAACATAATATAATTTTTTAAGGAGTAATTTACGTGTTAATGAAGCACAGTCCACAATTAAACATTAGTTTAAATTGATGAAAATGTGAATTTTTTTTCTTTTGAGTATCATATAATGATTATCTTAATCCCTCAAAAGAACTAGAAAAAAATAATGAAAGTAATTTTAGTCTAATATTATCAATATGATGGTGTATGTCAGTGATACACAATATGATTGATCATGGAAATGGATTATTGTTACTAGTGATTTTCTTAAGGATCATTGTTGTTATTTAATTTTGATTATTTTCATTTTTAGAAGTACATAAAGAATGTGAATAAATTCAAGAATCAATTATCTAGTAAACTTATGTTTTAAAATATGTAAATTGGGAATATTTTGTATATGTTCTTATTCTATATATAGATATTTTAGGTTGATAGAATAACAAACCTAATTTTTTTTCCTAGATAGTCAAATGATGTTTATATTATTTGAATTTTTTTATACTTTAATTGTACTATTTTTTTGATAAATTACCCTCTATTAACATTTAATAAATTATAATGTGTTTTTATTAATTAATAATTTATAATAACTTGTTAAAATAATAATCATGTAATTTTTTAATGTTTTTAATGTTTTTATAATGTTATTGGTTAAATTTTATAGTTTCACACAAAGATTATTCAATTTCATTTATTTAAGGATAAAATACATTTTCCTTTATATATATATATATATGAAAATTTTAATCCATCCTTAGGGAGGAAACTAGAATATATATCAACTATATATTTAACTAATTAGGTCAAAACCATGGTAAAGCCTACCATAAGAAGCCCATATAGAGTATTTAGAGTGGTTTTTGTGCATAGTACATGCTCATTATGTGTGGGACCTTGTTTAAGGCAGGGAGAGTCTTGCTGCTAGGTACATGGGTTGGGCTTGGTACCCCGATGGACCGATGGTCTATGTATGTGCATAATGTAACTAGTGTTGATCCCCGATAGCTAGATTGAATGGTGAACTATCACTGATTTTATTATATATTGAATGTCTACTGTATTAGAAAATCAACATGGAAAACAATTTCAGTTTAACTATTCAACCAACTTTAAAAGCCTGGTTAGATGTGTGGTAGTTAGATCAAATATATATCATTTATTCAATTTCATTTTCGAACTCCCTCAATTATTTTTTTATCTCGTGCTTATTATTTTTTTAGTAATATTAATTAGTAGTCCCCATTTTTTCATTTCCCCAGTGATCTATATAGTATCTCTGTCAAATCCAACATGATTATTCAACCTTTCATATTATGTTTCATTTGGACTCGACATCTTCTAAATGCATATTCCTTTGAGAAAATGGTATCTTGAATTCTTCATCTACCATCTGTCTCTTGTGGATAATTGTTTTATGGAAATATTATATATCATCATTCAAAAAAATAGTATGTGTAAATATCATTTAACAAGATTATTTGTGATACTTCTTTGACACATTCTATCCCCTATCAAATTTTTAAATAATTCTATGAATTTTGTACTCTTTTTGTGACCATATAATAAATTTAACTTTGATATTGTTATGTTCATGTGATAAATTATTATCAAGAATACAAATCTTAAATTTTTTTATCATATTCTAATTTCACTATATTTATTTTATTTGGGTTATATTAATCCTGATAATTGTATTTATTCACTTCTGTTTTATTAATTTCACATCAAAATAAATCATTCAGTTATCTAGTCATTCGACCACTCAAAAGGAAGTCTGGTTAGTAACTCTAGAGTAATAAACAGGAAGGTAAAATATGATGGAATCCTATAACATACTAGGTTGTGTCTCCAGGTACATATAAATTTTGGGGTAGTAACATGGTTATCACACCATTAAAATTTAAGTTCATTGTGGGTACCAATATCCTCGAAGAGTATATGGGGTATTGGAGTGAACTGTGATCATTGTGATATGAACCACTATAAATCTGGGCTACTTAATTTTTATTTCTACTGCAGCTCATTTCAACAACACTACCATTACTATATGTCATAATTTTATAATCTTTTATTGTTTTCCCTTTTAAATTTTTCAAAAAGAAAATCCACCCCACTATAGTCATAATTTATATCACTAACGATCCATTAATTGCTCTAATGGAAATGTTAATGGATCTATGGTTATAATATCAAACAATTTGTATTAAAAACATATCTCGAAGAGGTTAGTATTTGTGTTCATTATTTTTTACCTTGTTCTAATATTGTATCCTAAACATAACAGTTTAAGGAACAAAACAAAATAATTTTTTAGATGGAATGTGTCAATTCCAATGATGACAAGATTACAAAAAGTCCCTCCTTCATTAACGGAAGTGACTATGGTTATTATAGGGATTTAATTGAATCCTAGTTTAAATGATTGAGTTTGGGTCACTTGTTAATCATGTATAATCCATACGAGCTTCCCAATATTGATCCGGAGACACTTTTATGTAGTGAAATGTTAAAATATGTTTTCAAATATAAAATTTAAAATATTTTGTATTGTTAAATATATATAATTATCTATGACCATGTTTTATCTTGTAAGTTATCCCATGATATATGGAGGATACATCTGGTGATCTGATTATTGGACTGAAATGATTATGAAAACTTAGACCTTAAGATGCGAGATAAAGAATCTATAAACCAAATATACCCTCATTTCAATTGTATAACTTAGCATATAATTACCCTTGGATAAGTTTTGGACAACACTGATTAAGATTAAATAATATTGTTATCTATTCTAAATATATTTCATATAAATAAGGAGTCCATTAATGAGAGTAATAAATTGATGGAGTATACTTTACATGAAATAATATCATATCTACTAAAAAATGGGTTATATGTGAAAAATAGTGGTGATGATTTCTCTAATAAAATAAAAATTATTTCATTTAAATGAAATTTTAATGATACCTTTAATGCCTTTAAATATATTTTCTAGTCAGGTGACAAGGATATGGCTCAGTTCAATAAGAATATTTTAAACATGCTTAAGAAAAAATGTAGAAATTGGATGTTCTTGAAGAATTACCGAGAGAAATATATAAAAGACAATACTACAATAAATAATTATGTTTTAGATTTATCTTATTATGATTACCGGAAGAAAGGTCACATAAGGAAAGTTAGGTTGAAACTCAAACATCGAATGAAACAAAACCAAAAAAGAAGAAAAAAAATATTTTTTAGACATTGGTTATTTTCATAAAGCTCTGACTCACATGAGGATTCATGGACTAAATATTATACAAGGAATATTATTCTGATGGGTATGCAATGGGAGGTAAATGATTTAATATTCACCTAGGCAATGTCTATTGAAAATGGTGATCATAATTATTTATCTGGAATTGAAACATAAATTATTTCTGATTAAGGTTTTTATTATTATTCTATGAATTTCAATGTTATGAAATTTCAGAATGAAAATAAAGAACTAAATAGATTTAGTGTTAGTATATATGAGAAGGATACTGAAATTAAATGGAAGAATTAGAATTCCATAAATAAAAATGTGAAAATTAAAGGAAATCATACAAATATGAAAATATGTATTTCCCAAAATGATAAATATATAGAATACTATAATTATGAATACTTAAAATTAAAATATGAAAATAAAAGTGTTAAAAACATTCTAGTAGTAAATGATAAAGATTATTATAAAATATTTTATTTACTTCAGGATGATTTAACTAGACTAGAATGTTAATGTACAAAATTAAATGAAGAAAATAAAATATTAAGAAACATAACTTCTGGATCTAATGAATATATCTTTTATATTTTAGGGAATATTAAAAAATATAATAAGGATTTAAATAATTATGTTATTATTCTTAAAATATCTTTATCTATTTTTATAAAAAAAATAAAATTACGATTAAATTACTTCTTTAATGAAATTATACTAAAATAAAATTGTTTTTTGAAATAACATTATAAATCATTTTTTGTATAAGAATAACTCTTTTTAAATATCAAAAGGATGAATTTCTAGTGAAATCCGTTTTAAATGAAGAATGAAATAAAAATATTCCAATTCATATTCACAATGAATTACATAGTATTTTTGACACAATATAACAATCATTTATATCGACTTATCTCTAATCACCCCACTAGTAAATGATTTAAATTAATTTAAGTTCTAATGTTATCTACTACTAATCCAGTTGAACCCAATATGGAATGGAAACTAAATAACTTAGTTTGTTTAATTTTAATAAATTTTACTTATAAGTATCAATGAATCATGGTACTTATAGAGTTCCTAATCTATGTGCATGATAAGTGATATTTTATAGTTTCCATCATTTAATTCATGTGATGTTGGTCTGGTCACACTGATAGAAAACTCTAAAAGTTAGATTAAAGGTATTGGTGAAGTTGGCTTTTCTAAAAAAGTTATTACTTAAAAATTATTATATGTATATGGTTTAATAAATAATCATATAATTGTATTTTTATAATGTGATGCTGGATTAAATGTGAAATTTTATATTGATAAATGTATTATTCTTGAAAATAAATTAGTATTTTTATTATAAATATAATTGAAAATGTGTATAATATTTTTTTATACATCTAAAGAAAATGTCATGTGTCATAACTCTATATAATAAAATGTAATTTAATGGAATAGAAGGCTCAGGAATAAAAATTTCAATGTTTTATAGAAGAATTAATATCCTGAATAGGTTCTATAACTACCCATGTTACATAAAAGTAAGTACTTCATGTATAATTTATATTTAAAATGTAAGGATTATAAATGAAAATTTAAATCAATCAATGATGTTAATACAAGAATATTTTTAGAATTATTATATCTTGAATTTTTTTGGGCCTATTATGTTTTGGTTAAAAATATTAATTTTATATTTTTGATGATTATTGTTAGTTTTTATGGATTTATTTTCTATGTCATAAAAATGAAACAGTACACTACTTTTTTTATTTTGGTATGATTATTCAAAATTTCTAAAATTATTCAATTGCCTTTATTAGAAGAGATATATGTGGCGATTTTTTGAATTTATAATTTTATTATTTTTTGAACCAAATGGATATAAACATTATTTCATATCCCCTAGGACACCAGAATAAAATAGCATGGTAGAAATAAAGAATGTATCTACTTATGAAAGGGCTTGGTATATGATAATAAAATTAAGTGTACCTAAACATTTTGGGGAAGAAGATATAAATATAGTCTCCCATGTTTTAAATAATGGTTCTATCACACATTTCATAAAAAATACCAATTTTGAACATTTCAAAGGGTTCAAACCTAGAGTTGGTTATTTTAGTGTCTTTGGATGTAATGTTTTTATCATAAATACAAAAAACAATTTATTAATGTTCAACTCTAAATATGATAAATGTATTTTTTTAATATTTGAATACATGTAAATCTCATACAGTATTGAATAATAAATATTTTTTATGAAGAATGTTATCATGTTATGTTTAATGAAAATGACTCTAGTCAAGGGGATTTTTAATCTATCAATGAAAATGAAAACTCTTACATAATTTATTTTGGTTAAGATATTATAAAAGATAATGTTAACGCATCAGTTAAGGGGTAGAATATCCCTTCTCAAACAGATCAAAAGTAATGTTAAACTTATGAAGATCACTATATTGAAAAAGTAATTGGTAATGTATAACCTTCAATTCAAACTAAAAAATCTATTTACATTTATATTACACACTCCGCATTTGTTGATGAAAATATTTGTTTTCAATGATGAAAATGATTTAATTGAATAATTTTCTTTAATTCTATTAATGATGAATAAAATTAATTTTAATGGAATAATATGTGTGATTTGGTTTCTTATATAAAATATAATCATGTTTCTGGAATTTATGTATTTTTTATGTAAAAAACATTATGAAGACAGAAACATAGATAAAAACAAAAAAATAATAATAGTTCATGGTTATTCCTTGTATGAGAGAATTGACATTAAATATTATTTTCAATTATTACTAGTATTGAGGAAATTAGGAATCAATTATCATTTTATAGTTTTTAAAACATAATATTATTTCAAATGGATGTAAAAAATATCATTTTTACAGAATTAGTTTAGAGAATGTATATAAAAAATACCCTTGGAGTTTAAAATGAATTTTATTAAAATAATTATTTTCATAATAATAATCATTTATATGGACATAAGAAATATACATGATATTTTTATCAAAGTCTTGGTCATTTATTATTACAAAATTATTTTTAAAATTTAAGGTGGGTCAAAATCTGTTTATCAAAATAGATTCAATTGATATACTGATATTGAAGATATTATTTGATGATAAAATATATGTTTAACCAAATTATTCACTTTTTTAATTGTTTTTTAAAGTCATGATATGTGAATTTTACCTGACTTTAATTGGAGAACTAATAGTTTTCCTGGTTTTGAATTTAATAATTGGAAATGTGGTAGTTTACTAAATAATGATAAATATGAAAAAATTACTTGTAAAGAGGTTTAGAATTGACACTATAAATTTTTAAAAAAACCAATTACTACTAATTCAATATTGGAATTGGATAAATCATGTAAGACAGTTTATAATAAATTTTATAGTGGCATGATATGAAGTCCTTCGTACCACACTAAATTTAGTCAATAGATGTGGTTCATATATTTCTTATTCTCCATTTTCAGTCAACCACGAAATATTTTCATCTTAATGATTTTAAAAGTGTAATTAGATATTTCAAAGGATCTATTTATAATGAACTATTCTATTCTAATGTTATTTTTTTATTATCTTAAATTGATTTTGAATTTGGAAGTTGTAAGCTTGAGTTGGAAAATCACTACATATATGTTTCTTTTTTGGGAAAAAGTTTAATTTATTGGATCTCTATAAAACTATATTCAGAATAACCTTCAATAGTCATGGCTAAATATGTTAGTGAAATTATTTTCTATTCCCGTATTATTTGGACCAAATGGAATTTGTAAGATTTTAATATTAGTTTTAATATAATTCCAATTTACGATGATAACGCAAGTCCTATTTCAATTTGCAAAAGACCCATATTAAACACTCTAGAACTAAACACACAGATGTGAGAATTATATTTATAAAAGATATTGTAAAAAATGGGATATAAACATGGAATTTCTTCTTAGTGAGATACAATTAGAATTCATTTTCAAAAAAAAAACCATTATATTCTGTTAAATTTATGGATATAAAATTTTAATTTGGTATATTAGAACTAAAAAATATTTTTTATTATAATCACTATACTTATCTATATATTAATAAGATTTCTATAAATGAATATTATTTTCTACACTAATTAAAAATTAATTTTACCATACAATTAAAAATTACATTATTAAAATATTACTATGTCTTAATTCTTTATTTCATTGAATACTGTGATTAATGAATACTGTTATCTTCATATACAAGTTATTTACTATTATAGTAGTAGAGTATGATTAAAAGGGAATCTATTTTACAGATATAATTCTAATATAATTTTGGATAAATTTAAAAAATGGGGATAATTTTTGTTAAAAATTTATTTAATGTTTTTTTTTCTAAAATACAAAAGGTCTCTTTTTTATTATTTTGATTTTTTTTAAAAAAAATCACAATTTTATTATGTTTTAGATAAATTACATTCAATAAAAAGTTTATTTTATTTTATTGTGTTTTAATTAATAATTAAAAGTCTTAAAAATAGTTATGTAATTATTTTAATGATGGTCATGTTTTAATAATGTCATTTGTTAATGGTTATAAAGATATTTATTATTTGTTATATTTTATTTACTTAAATTTATTATATATATTTTTATATTTTAAAAATTCATTCCATCCTAAACGAGGAATCTAGGATAACCCTTAACCACATATGGGATCCACTAGGTCACCACTGTAGGAAGGCAAACCATAGACTGTAAAAAAGAAGGATTTTGAGTGGTCGATGTGCATAGTGCACAATCATTTAATGTGGGCCTCTGTATAAGGCACACAAAGGGAACCTACTAGGAATGTGGGTTTGTATAGGTAACCCATTCTATCAATAGTCCATTTGTGTGCATAATTTAACAAGTGATGATCCCTAGTAATAAGATCCAATGATGGATCAACATCACTTTTTATGATATACTATTCATCCTTCAAATTGAAAAATCAATGTGAGAAATGGATTCAATTTCACTATTTATCTGACTTTAATAAATCAAAAAGATTTACAACTATCATATCAAATAAATATCATCATTCTGATCACATTTTTGAACTTTATTAAATCTTTTTTTCCACACCATCACTTTTTTCAGTCATCTTCCTTTTATGGATGAAATTTATTTAGTCGACCAATGATCTTTAAAGTATCTCTAACAAATATAATGATATTATTAATTCTTGAGGAATATGTCTTGGTTGGCCTTAGAATCTTCTTCTTGCATCTATATTTGAGACAATATTTACTTAATATCATCTTCAACCATCTTTATCCTATGGATATTCAACTCTTAATTTCTATCGACCCTCCTTGAATGTATCTTTCAAATGTCATACTACTCTCACACTACTCACCTCTTCTTGGCATGAAGTGGTAGCTCAAATTCACATATGGTTTCATCAGAAATGGTGGAACTATTACGAAAATAGTATCACTACTACTTAATAGAATTACCATTGGACTTCATTTAATGGTATCTTCCCTATTGTTCAACCATTGGACACCAATGGTAGTACCGATCATTGTTTTTCAACCATTTTAAAGCAAGGGTAGCATATATATTTTTACTATTGAAATCAACATCATAATTTTTTATTTCTTGAGAATAATATTAGATTTAATGGGTTATCTTATTTCTTCTACGATAATTGGAAACCAACAAATGGATATTTTATTACCATTGGAATACAAAGGTAGATCATTTCACACCATTGGAAGACATCAGTAGCTATTTAATTTCATTTTGTTCGAATTCTTGGAAGAATCCACTTTGTTTTCATTAGTTTATTATTCTTAGTTTATCAATCTATTATAGAATTTTCATCAAGAGTCTTTTTATTTACCACAATTTTAATTATATAATGATTGTTCAATTTCCATTAATAGAGTCATAAAATAGGCCATCTTAAACCATTTGATATCAAACGGAATAATTTTTTTTATTTTATTTCATTAATTCATAAGTTGAACAGAGGAATAGAAATGGATTTTTTTGTTTAGATATTCTATTTTTAGGCTTCTAATTTCAATGGTAGCATAGAATAAGTTCATCTACTATTGTACAACTATCATTCCCTATTTTGAGTTATAGAAGAGTCTTCCACCACTATCTGTTTTTCCATAATTGGACACAAAAGGTAAGTCAATATTCCTCCAAAAATTTTAATCCACCATTAGTCAAAAATATTACATAATTTTTTTTTATGTTTATTAATTTTTTTTAAAAAAATTACTTTGATAATTTTTTTTGTTATTCTCTATTGAAATATATTTAATGAATGTTTAGAAAATAATAATTGAAACATTATGTATATATACACATATACATGTAGATTTAAACTCATGTGATGTTGTATTTTACAATATATTATACTGAATTTATATTCCAAAATATTATTATGTTATTTAATTTTATTTTAAAAATGATAATATGAATACATTTATTGTACCTTTTATTTTATTTTTCTCACCTGAAATTTAAAAGTTCTTATTTTAATATTTCATGAATATAAATCCTAACTGTACCCTATTTTTCGTCATAGCTTATAGAAATGGTGGTAACTGTTATATTATTTTATTTTTATAATCTATCTACATTCATGCTTACTTTTGATACAAATTAATTCCTATATGACATTTGTTTAAATAATCCATGAGACATATTCAAGGAATAAAATAATATTAGTATAGATCATTTGACAATATTACTTGTGATATATCTTCACCAAATTATTACTACACTAAATGGTACCCTAACATCTATGACTTATGTACTCTAGTTTTTTTCATAGAGTTAATTATACATCAACATTTTTCCACTCAGGTGATCAACAATCATCAGTATTTAAAAACATTGACATTTTTTACCACCTTCTAATTTCTCTATAATTTTTCATTATTGTAATATTTATCATTTTATTTCAGTTTTTCTTTATCTAGTTTATTATTTTCCCATAAAACATATTTCATTATTTCCCTTTTTAAACCACATGAAAATTAATTTATACGGTTGTGACTACCAGTCAAAAATCAGGTAAATAGACTTGGTTGGTTTCCTTTAACAAACAAGGTATTGCCTCTAGGTTCTTATAAATGTAATTTCTTGTAATAAGGTTATCAATACATTATATGTGAGGTTCATAGTGGGTATTAATATGTTCAACGAGTATAAAAGGGAGAATAATAGACTATGATCTTTGTAATCGAAACCACTATAATTTATGGTGTTCATGATTTTTATTTCTACTATAAATCAATCCATGAACACTACATAGACTAGACATCTCATTTTTTTAAATTATTTTTATTTATGTCTCTATATTTTCTTTTAAAAAATATTCACCCCAACTATATTCATAACTTCCATAACCAATGATCCAATACATGTCTCCTAAAGTATCCAATAATGGTTATTGAAACAAAAAGGTGAAATCAATAATGTCCAAGTTAGGATTACATAATATGGAATTGTTTAAGATACATGATGGAGTTTTGGAGACTCCATGGAATTTCCATATCATGTATCAGTATTATAAACATTTATTATTTATTATTTAAGTATATGTGATACCAAATGTATACATTAAAATTTTTCTAAATAAAAAGTGTTTAGAATCAAGGGATGAATTGATAGGTCTTTTAGTATACATTCATGTGATGACAAAATGTGATACTACATCAAATATTTGAATTTTATCAATCATAGATAGATCTAAACAAAATTTGTGTATCTTAATATCATTTACCTTATTTGATAAGTGAATATATTCATTAATAATGAGTTATTAATTCCAAAATGTGATTAATATTACACACATAGTATATGATTCATCAAGTTCTATATTTTGTTTTAAAAGTGAGACAAGGATTAAATGTTTTACCTAGAATAATTTCTTTATCAATATGTTTGATAAAATATAAGGGAAATTATTCAAACAACCCATAAGTGGAATATTTTAATAATATTTTCTTTTCATGGGAAAATTATTGAAACACATTGAATATCATATATATATGTATAGAAAATGTAGCTTATTTTATTAATATTCCTATTCAAAAAAATAATAATTATTCCCTTAACTTTTTTTAAAAAAATTTCATGATATTAGAGAGGAATATAGTTTATAAAAGGTGACTTGGATATATTATAACTTAGAGATGTTCAATGTCAAAAGAATATTATACAAATTTGATGTTAATGTTTTTTAACATAATATAATAAATGTTTATATATGCGATGGAAAAAAGTTTATTGAGATAAATTTACATACAATGAAATTTGAGTATCTATAATGGCCCAAAATTTTGTGGTACATTAATTTATCAATATCTAGTGGTTGGGGTGTTATGTGAGGAAATAATGTCTCATTTAAAGACTATTCATAAATTTCTTGTTTTTTCATTAGTGAGTCACATCTACATCATAACATTGGTTAGTTGATGTTAATAGCTCAACATTGATAGGTTGGAGTCTGTATCTCAGTTTTGGTGAATTAGGGTGTTAGTAGGTTAGGGCATTAGTATGTTAGTTTCTCAGTAGGTCATGGTATCGATAGGTTGAGGTGTCGGTGGGTCGGGAATCAGTATGTCAAGGCATTGTTATGTTTAGGTTTTGGTAAGTTCGGTGTTGATGGGTCATTTCGGTGACTCACTATCATAAAGTTACGTTGGTGGTTTAATGTTGGTGGATCATCCATTGGTGTCTCACTCGTGTCAGTGAGTTGTGTCGGTGAGCCACCCATCGATAAGTCATTTCCATTTTTCCTAATTTTTCCAGTGTGTCCCCATTAACATTTCTTTTGAAAATAAATAATTTAAATGCCATATTAAATGATTAATCGGGCCATTTCAAATGGTATTTTTCTCCTAAATACCTAAATATTCCATTGACTCATAAACTGCGTGTTCTAGATTGAGATCTGTCTTTAATGGAAATCAAAATTGTTCCCTCCATTGATTTTAGATATGACCTTTTTAAAGTCATATTCCTCACTTCCTTTGAACCCTTCCTCTTTCTCTTGGAGTTCCATGAACTTTTCATCCCTAAGGAGTCATGAGACCATGAAGTATCATCTTTTTCTGTCTTCCCCTAGAGTCTTTCCTACTACTCACATGATCCCTGGTTTTTGATACAAGGGAAAAAAATTAATCATCTGTCATTTGATGTATGGATTTTCATTCCTCTCTATTTTAATTGTGCATCATGTGGGGTTGGTGTACACTGATACCCTTTTAAATATAGTTGAAATGCATTTATAAAAGATAATAATAAGTAATAAATTAGTTAAGGGGAAAATTATATATATTCTTGCGAGTTTCATCTATTATATCTAATATATGTTGTCGAATTATGGGTTGTATCATTCTAGAAATCATAGCTGTTGGTGGAAAATGTATACACACCTATATGGATTGTGAATACTATTTTTGATACATAATTAATGATTGTATGATTATGAAAATTAGTTAATCATGTATGATTAGTTAAATAAATGGATGCCTCATGATGGAACTTGTTCTGTGATAACCCCTAATTTATCATGTGTAATTAAAGAATGAGTGTAACTAATTCTGAGTAAACCATGTTGTTTGGTGTGGATGTGTGTTTTACGTGTTTATGATTTGTCTTGTGATTATTATGTTCATGTGGTCTTGTGTCTCAGAGTGTGACAATGTGAATGGGGTGGTGCTGGTGGTGTAATGGTGTCTCAGGCTGAGACCTTGGTTGTTTGTCGAATGGGTGAACTTGTTAAGTAGTGGGACTACATCTGGGTAGTGGTTGGGATGTCTGGATACAAGACTGGGTTGTATCATGTTCATGTTTATGTGTGTGTTGGGAATGGTATTGTTATGGAACATGGATAATGAGTGGGGCTGTAATGAGTTATGTTGGTGGTTTTCTGTTGAGAGAAAGGATCGGGTGGAATGTCTTGGAAGAATAATGTGTGGGTTATGATTCTTATTTTGGTGTGGTGTGTTTGGTAGTTTCCTATGTCATGATGTAATAAATGAATTAATGAAATGTTAATGTTGAATGTAAATTGGATAAATGAATAGGCTGGGGGAATGTTTCATGTCGTGGCTTGTAGTGAAGCAGCATTCATTTATCGACATATAGATGTGACCATCCTTTATAGTGGTATGTTCATGTAGGGATGGAAGCATGGAAAGTCTTGGTATGAGGTGATTTTTTATTTTAAAACCCATATGATGTGTTGAGTGTTTGGTACATATATATATATATATATATATATATATATAATTGTAGTTCCTTGTGTTATCTATAGGCACCCCACTTGTGTAGATAACTACGTGCCAAAAAACCCCATTATTATAGTGGTGGGAGTCCTTTCCCAACATCTGTGTGGGAGGATGGATGACTAGTTATTGTATTTTATTTGCTCCATGTTCTAGAAATTGGTATCCCTAGAATCATTGGGTAGGTTGTGGTATTGTTGTGAGGCCTATGTGTTTGGGGGCTGTGGTGAGATTCCCATCTGTCATTGGGATGAGTTATGCGGTGATTCTAATATATTTTCAATAAAGGATTGTGGTATGTGGACTAGGTGTTTCAGGGAATGATTTGGTGTGGTATATTTCCCAGATTTGTGCAAGCAGGTTGGTGCATTGGGGATTTTGGAAGAGTGTGGTAGCGTCAGGATGGTCGTCATTAAGGATGAGCAATTATCTAGTGGGAAGTGGATTAGGGTACCCAAATATCGATGTGTATACTACAATATGTTACATGACTTGTTTTATTTATTGTCTTTCCCATGGTGAGGTTAGGGTGGATAGTATACCTTGTTAGGAACTTCTGAGTTTCTACTATTTTCTCACTGGGTCTTTAGTTTGATTATCCCACTTGGGCATGTGTTTCATTGGTTTTTACCTACTGAGTATACTTTTATACTGACCCTAAAAATATAAAACTATTTTTAGGTATCTAGGTAGATTACAAGGACCAAGCTGGATAACACTAGCACGAATGTTGGGGACAATTTATGTGTCCCTACATCATTTTATTTTGGTACATACATTGGAGTTTTCTTTGTATTTATAAAAATTTTACTTTAAAAATGCATTTGATATGGATTTGGGATTCATTATATTTATGTGTCAGGGATTTTTTCAGGTAGATACATCTTATATCCCAATCATGGTTACACTAAAAGTGTAATTCCTCCAATTTTTGTGAGATTTATATGCCCTTGTTCATAGTCTCCACCCTGGGGCCTATTGGAGGTGGGACTCAGGGGGGACACTATCTCTCCTTCATCTTGAGGAAGGAAGGTCTTGACATCTTTCTATCCCTTACATCATCATGATGAAAAACGTTCATGATATAAAATTATCAAAGGTGATGGTTGAGAGATAAAATTGACTTTAGGGTTAGGCACATTGAGTATTTCATGGGTTGGTAGGGAAAAAATGTTAGGTCATCTTGGTTCATGACATAGGCCAGGGAAGATTGGCAAGGACATGGAATTTTAGGGGCCACTCATGATATGAGGCAAGAAATATGATCTTACCAAATGACCAAGTGATGTTACACTTATTGTTGTGTATAGACCCTTGGAAAGGTACATGCATCATGATGAATTGTGTTATGGTTTATTTTGTGTGTTTTTGAGAAATTGATTTAAAAATGATTTCAATTTAATTCTAAATAAATTACATACTAATCAGGCTTAGGAATTCCTTATTTACCTTTATGATATTGTACCTAGTAATCATATACATGTGGATTAGGGAGTGTAGGATCATCAAGACAATCCGGATGGCCGAAAATGGCTTGATGTAGAGGGGTAGGACAATCTCTGGAAGAAGAACCTTCAAGATATTCATTTACAAACTCCGGGAATGTACATGTGAAATGTCTTGGACAAGGAGATGAAGGGTTAGATTTTGGATATGGTGATAAATTATGGTCATCAACTAGGCTCTGACAGAGTACTGGGTTCCCCAAGTGGTGATCTAGTTAAGGGGAGAAGTTCATCAGTGACAGATGCTTTACCTTAGGAAGAGGAAGGAGACTGATGTTCTGTATGTCTACATGGAGAATGAGTTCTTGGTGTAATTTCATTCTTCAATGATGAATCTTGAGAAGAAACTAGAACAACTATCTCTCAAGAAGGGGATTATGTCAGTAAAGGATTTGGGGATCATGTTCAAGGATCTCCTCCTTTTTTTCTACAGATCTCTTTCTAGATGAGGAGTCTCATGTGAGACATTCAAAGGATGCAATACATCCTTCCCTCCAGTATTTAGTTACTCCCTTCACCCTATCGACATACATAGAGGTTTGGAATATGGTTGATGTAGTGGAAAGGATGCACTCTCGGGGAGGTCTACCATGAGAGGGGTGCCAACTGAGTTCTTCAAAGAGGAAGGATGTTGGGAGAAGGTCTCCAACATGGGGACCTTCTAGGTTTCATCTAGTGGGGAGTCGATCTCAGCAGTTCTAGTTCTGAACATTTGGTCCTCATCCTTTTACCCTTGGTCTGGGACCATGGTGTTTTTCATGTGGATGCTACAAGCACCTTTGAGTCTGCTTCCAGTTCGAGCTGAGTACGGTGGAGGTGGTAAGGTCCAGGACCCTCCTTCATAGCAGTGTCCAACCAGGCCATCCCAAAAATAGGGATAGCAGGCTCCCACACTACCAAGGGGAGATGGAGTAGGTAGAGGTAGACCTTATAGAATTCCACATAAACCTTTATTATAGCATGTCCAGGAAGGTGGTAGATAGAAGATGGAAAAAGGAGATGGGTGTGGTTAGTTACATGCCATAGAGGTAGTAGTTCTAGAAGGTTCTGAGATCATTCGACGTACGATCTGTTAGTTCAGTTCTCTTGTTTCCACATTTTTGACTCATGAGATTCACATTCCTTTTTTAACCTAGGTCAATCCAATTTTCTAAGAATATATGTAGATATACATTTCATGCCTCTAGTGTTGAGTACACCAGTCTGTGTTCAAACCAGCTTGAATGATTTTTTTGGGGATGTAGACTAATGTTGGTGTCACATCAGTCTAGTGGGGATCTCTTTCTGGTATAGATATAGCCATATGATTTCATCATTGGGCTGAGTTAGTTGTTTTTTTTTGTGTATATTGTAATCGATTGATTCCATAGGAGAGTCGATTTCTAGGACATGGGTGGCCAACATTTAACATTCATTCACTATAGAAATTGTTAGATGGGTAGTAGTCTTGTGGAGCCTTTACTTTTATTGTTATCTAAGATGTTAGTGGAATCAGTGGATACTAGGATTGTTGATTTTTATGGATTTTCAAGGAATTCATAGATGTTATACCTAATGAGTTTGTGCCATTATCCCTTTGATGTGGAATTGATTTCAACATAGACCCAAAACCCAGTGAAAGTCTGAGTTTGATGGTTTCTTATTGGATGGATTACTTTGTGTTGCGTGAGTTGCAGATCTAGATTGATGATCAAATGAATAATGTGTTTATCCGGACTAGTGTTTCATTGTGGGGTGCATCAATCTAGTTTTTAAAGAAATAATATTTTATTTTGACACTATGTATAGACTATCATAGGTTAAATCATATAATGTTTAAGAATTGTTACCCTCTTCGGAGGATAGATGATATTTTCAACAAGATGAGGGGAGAAGGTTGGTTTTCTATGATCAATCTATGGCCTGAGTATCACTAGTTGATGGTGAAGGAGGGTGAAATACTTATGATACCTTTCTGGTGCATTTCTGGGAACTTTGGGTTCGTTGTTATTCAATTCAGTGTTACAAATTCACCAGTTTTGTTCATAAAGATTATGAACTCCTTCTATTGTGTGTTCATGTAATAGTTCTTCTTTATATTCATCGATGGAATATTGATCTACATGAAATCATAAGAGGATCATAGCGAGCATCTCAGAAATGTCCAAGAGGTCATTTAGCACCACCTGATCTACATAATGCTATCCAACTGCATGTTTTGGACAGAAGATTTCCACTTCCTTGGGTATGTGGTGTCTTAGCAGGGTGTAGTAGTTGACCCATCGAAGGTCGAGGTAGTTGTTTCATGCAAATCACCTATGAACATTCAAGTCCACAGTTTTCCCTATCTAGTAGGATACTATAAGAGATTCATACCTAATTTATCTCAAGTAGCAGCTCCAGTGATGGATCTGACCATAAAAGACCCATATTTTTTTGGGATAGAGCAGTGCAAGGAATTTTTCCAGCTTTGGGAAGGGGAATATTGTCAGTTCCCTAGTTCAGAAGTCATTAGAGGAAGAGTTTATGCTCAAAGTGTTTTACGATTTTTCTTATCTGGGAATAGGGTGGGTGCTTATGGATAAATTGAGATTGATCTATTATGGGTATTAATAGTTTCATCCCTATAAACAAAACTATTCCACCCATGATCTAGAACTTTTAGAGGTCATGTTCACACTAATGTTGTGGTGACATTGCCTCATTGAGGTGCACTTTGTGGTCTTCAGGGATCACAATAGCAAGAGGTACATCTTTTACCGGTGAGATGTGAACTTGAAACAATGTAGGTGGATGGAGTTTCTCTAGGATTATGATTTTGAGATATCACACACCTCAGAAAAAGTGGATTTTTTTAGATGATACATTGAGAAGGATCTCACAGAAGGAAGTTGTTTTTGAATCTACTGATGCATGAAGAGAAATTAAGGGGTTGGAAAAATTGAACATAGATGTAGATATGGATGGTAGTAGAGGCTGTCTGTTTTAGATAATGGTGTGGTCATCTCTGGGGTAGCATGTGGAGGTGTCTCAGTGTGGAGACTTATAGGTAGTGGTAATGCATGATCACTTTGACAAGGGAGATGCTCTGGAGGGATGGTCAATGGATGGTTAAAAATAGGATTATGTTACAAGAAAATCTATTTGTTTTTATGGTGATGCATGATTTATTTATCGGTGAGATTCATAGATCACCCCTAACTGTACACCTATGAGTTTCCAAGATGAATTGTGGCTTGATGGAACATTTATGGAGTCCTAGGATAAAGTGAGAAATGGTGGAGTTTGTAGAAAAGTGCATAGTGTTATAGAAGGTTGAGGGTGAGCACCGTGATTCTGGTGGTTTGTTAAAACCATAGATATCCCATATTGTAATTTTGGTGACATCTCAATGTATTTCGTTATAGTATTACGTAGGGATTAGGGTGGATGTGATGCAATCTGGGTTGAAGTGGATCCATTGACAAAATTGAACCACTTTTGATAATAAAGGATTTGAGCATAGTAGATGCCATAGCGTAGAGGTATGAGTATGAGGTGGGCGGTTACATGGAGTTTCAAGATCTATCATCTCATATTGGGATACATTTTTTACGTCATGTGTCTAGAAGAAATTACACCATGCATTTGGCACTCAGTTACGCCTCAACACTACCTTCCACCCTCAGATGGATTTGAAAATAGAGAGGACCATCCAGACATTGGAGGAAATGTATTAGGCATGTTTTCTTGAATTTAGTGGGACTTTGGTCTGAAATTTTACATTGGTAGTGTTTTCATACAATAATAGTTATCACTCTTCCATTGGCATGGCTCTGTTTGATGATTTATATGGAAAACCATGTTGTTCAACCTTGTGATGGGCAAATGTTTGGAGGAAACTATTCTTAGTAAGGATGAGGTATAGAGTACGAAGAAGAAGGTACAATTTTTTTGTGATACGATGACTGTAGAACAAGACTGGTAGAATTAATATGTCAATAGCAGGAGAAAGCCCTTGGAGGTTGAGGTTGGGGACCATGTCTTGTTTATGATTTACCCTCAATGTTGTAAGTGAAGGTTCAGGAGTGGGAGTAAAATTTATCAGTGGTTCATTTGACCTTTTGTGATGTTGGGGCGAGTTGGTGTGGTGGAATACCAGTTTTTGTGGCCTCTAGAGTTGAGTAGGATCCACAACATCTTTCATGTCTCCCAACTTCATCAATATCACCACAATGACTCCCATGGCATTGACTATAGAGAGTTGATATTGAGGACTATGAGACGTGCATTAAGATGTATGTGGAGATCCATGATCATAGAGATAAGGTGCTTCATGGATGGACCATTCTTTTGGTTCTTGTTTTGTCAAGTCATGGGTGATGGGAGGAGAGTACATGGGAGCGGGAAGCATAGATGCATAAAAAGTAACAACAGTTTGTTTTTTTATTTTTTCATGTGCGTTTTTATTTTTGATGTTGTGCTTGAACCTTGATTGTTATAAGAGGCATTGATTCATTTTTTTTGTATTGTGTGATGAAGCACTAACATGTCAAAAAAGAGAGACATGTTTTCTAATCGAGACACATTAATTGATATGATATTAACCTTGTATGAGATTGTCAGTGCCGCCCCAAGTGGATAGTATCTTGACATGGTGAAGGAGTTCCATAATTCATATATCTGGATAGTTGGTGTTTTTATGTGGTATTTTGTGTATGTTGGGATAGTTGATGTGGGAAGACCTATTCATGGATGTTGAGGTTTTACTCCAGCTTTCGAATGACACGAGGTGGTTTATCCTTGAATGGTTTCTTACAGGGTGGATTTTCATACCCTCTTTCTTATGTGTTTTGCTTTGAATTATTGAGACTGAAACTATTTTGAGAGGTATCTAATTTAATGTCTTAGACCACTGTGGTCTGTTACATTTTAAAAATCTAGTGTTTGGGGTGTCTTGGGTGGTAATAATTTCTCATTTCAAGATTTTCCAAATTTCTAGTTTCTCTATCAGTGATTCGCTTCAGTAGCGCATTGTTGGTAGGTTGGTACGAGTAGCTTAGCATCAGTAGGTTGGCGTAGGTAGCTCATTGTTGGTAGGTTATGGAGTCAGTAGGTCGAGGCATTAGAATGTTGGGAATTGGATGGGAAAGGCATTTGTAGATTAAGGCACTGGTAGTTCAGGTGTCAGTGAGTCACATCAACGACTCGCTGTCAGTGAGTCTAATCAGTGGATCATTGGATTGTGGCTCATATATTAGTGGCTCACTCATGTCGGTGAGTCACATCAGTAGTTCACCCATTGGTGAGTCATTTCCTATTTTTTCCAATTTTTTCAATTTCTTCCCATTGATGATGAATGTGTTAAATTTCATATTTAATGAGTTTTAGTCCGTTTCAAATGGTATTTATATCCTAAAAATCTAAATCTTCCATTGAATCCTAAATTGAGTTGTCTTGATGGTGATATGTCTTTAATGGACATTAAAATATATTCCGAATTGATTTAGGATTTTTCATTTCTAAAGCCAAAATCCTTTCTTCCATCGAACCCTTTGACTTTATCTATGTGCACCAGGAACATTTATTCCCCAAGAAGTCAAGCTCCTGTGTAGTATCATATCCTCTTTGGTCTTTCCTTGGAGTCATTCCTGCTTCTCACATGACCCACTATTTTTTACCAATGGAAGAATTCTGTGTGTGTGTACTCATGTCCCCTTATAAATACAGTGAAAATCCATTTAACTAAGATAATAATAAGTAATAAACGAGGGATGTGGATGACGATGATTATGATTAAGTTTTTTTATCTACTATCCTTGATCAATGTTGTGAATATTACAAGATGTATCCTTCTAAAATCATGGTTGTTTGTGGTTTCTGTTTTCACACCTGTATGGATTATTAATAGTATTGTGGAGACTGCATGAACAACTATATGATAATGAAAATTGGATAACCACGTATATTTAGTTAAATAAATAGATTCCTTAGAATCGAAATTGTTCTCTGATAACCCCAGATTTATCAAGTGGAATTAAAGAATGAGGGGTGCTATATCTGAATAATCGTTGCTATTTTGTGTGGTTGTGTACTGTGTGTGGTTCTGTTTAGTCTTATGTTTGTGCTAGTCATGTGGTTATATGAGTTAGAGTGTGTCTATGTGTATGGGGTGGTATTAGTGGTGTAATGGTGTCTCAGTAATATATATTGATGGACTGTGGAATGGATTACCCAATTAAGCAATTGTATTGTAACTGGATATTGGTGGGGAAGCAGGGTTGCAAGATTGGGTTGTGTAATGTTCATGTTTATGGGTATGTTGGTAGTGGTGTTGTTATGAAATAGGGATACCAAGTGGGGATTTGATGAGGTGCTTTAGGGTGGATTTCTTATTGAGAGGGAGGATATGGTGTCATGACATTGAATAATAATGGTGTTAGTGGTTGAATGGGTGTTCCAGATAGGGGAGTGTGCAGTGAGACTTCAAGCTGGTTGACTTTTTCTATTTTCCATGATGTGGTAATTTTAATGCATCAAGGCTACTGAGGGTGGTTTTGGATTGATTATTTTGAATAAGGATGGTGTTACCTTCTGTGGTCCTTTAGTCCGGAGTTTCCAAGGACATCATGATGTATGTGTGGGTCGTGATGCTACTTGGGGGGTGTTTTGTTCGGAAATTTCTCAGGTTGGGATTGAATAAAAAATTAATAAATTCATAATATATAATGAAAGTGGATAAATGAATTGGTAGGAGGTATGTTTTGAGAAATTGATTGTAGCTTAGAAGAGTTCATTTATGGACTTACGAAAGTGACTGTCATTCATCCTAGTACGTGCATGTAGGGTTGGCTGCAAGGTTAGTTTCATTATGTCTTGGTTGATGTTTTGAAAACCCATAGTTTTGGTTAAGTGTTTGGTACCTATATATATATACCTATAGTTATTTGTGTTTTCTATAGGCACCCCACCCATGATGAGGACTTTGTTTGGAACTCACCCATTTTTATTGGGGAGGGTATCCTTTCCCAACATCATAGTGGGAGGATGGATGGATGGTTATTATCTCATCTATGCTCCCTCTTCTAGGCATAGGAATCCATAGACTCTTCAGAAAGGTTGTGGTGTGGTTGTGAGGCCCAGGTGTCTAAGGGAAAGGTGTGCTTCCCAGGTGTCTTCTTGATGAGTTATGTGGTGATTCCCAGGTGTCTTCTAGATGTGGTTATGGTTTGTGGCCTAGATTATAGTGGGGATGTTGTAGTGTGCTAAGGGTCCTTGGTGTGTGAGAGTAGGTTGTGATAGTGGGGCCTGTGAAAGGGAGTGGTAGCATCAGGACATTCACCAATATGGAAGAGTAGTTAACCAGTGGGAAGTGGTACATGGTACCCTAATATCTATGTGCTTACTACATTACTTTACAAGACTTCTATTATTTTTCAAGCGTGTCTTACTAAGCTTAGGGTGTATAATATACCTTGTTATGCACTTTTTAGTTTCTGTTGTTTTCTCACAGGGTAACTAGTATACATCTCCCACATATGCAAGGGTGACTTTGGTTTTTCCCTAATGAGTATACTTGTATGCTCACTATACGAATATAAAACTATTTTGAGGTTTCTTGTGAGATGACATGGACCATAATAGACCATAAAAAGATCGGATGTTAGGGATGGTTATTGGGTCGTTTCATAGTAATATCCAGCACTGAATTTGGAGTTTTCATTATTATTTCTAATAGTTTTTATTGAAACATGCATGTGGTATTTATTTTGGTTTATTTATATATAGGTGTATTGGATTTTTGGAGTTTTCCACATCCTATCTCTCGATCTTGGTTACTATAAAAAGTTGAATTCGTCGCATCTTTGTGAGATTTCAATACCTTTGGTACTGGTCTCCGCCTCGAGGAATTTTAGAGGTGGGACTCGGGGGTGATTATCTCTTTATCATAATGTGTAAGGAAGGTGTCAACATATTTCATTCCCTACCCTCATCTTGAAGAAGGTGGGTCATGACAATATCAATATTTTCTTACACATCATGCCAATAAATTAAAAAGTTATTTTCTCTTAAAATTTAAAAAATGTTTATGGGCCTGGTAGTGAAGGTAAATTTAAAGAGACGTGTTTTCTTACAAAAACATTTTGAATGTAATGTTATCCTCAAATGAGATTTTGATGTCATAGAAGGTTCCAATAATAGTGGAAGTTCCTATTAGGTAGTTTCCAAGATGGTTTTTTTGTAATTGATGAATAATTTGAGTTGTATGTGACAATGGTTAGTCATGACCACTAGATTGAATGTGATTATTAGTTGAAATAATATATACAACCAATACATAATCATCTTATATAATTTATAATTAAGGTAAGTGGTGGGTGATTTACCTCAAATTGGAATTATTTTTTTCTCAATGATTTTGAAGACCACTTATTGGTGTACTCTCATTGTGGAGTTATGATTCAATGGAATAAAAACTATATCAGTGATCCAGATGTCCTACATGATCCTCTAAACATCACCATATAAAGATTTGGTATCAATCATGGATGATTCTAATTATTGGGTTTTTTTGTTCATTGTAAGGAAATTCATCTTGGTATGCATAAATTTCTCTAGTTCACTCTTGAATTTAGAGGGTAGTTGGTGTGAGTCACTCTCCATTATTGAGAGTATTCTATTATAGGAACTCTTAAGGGCTTGAGATAAGTCCTTATAATTTACTAAATACAATTATTTAAAAGGATATACTTGGTTAGAGAATGTAATAATTGGGTTTAAATATAGCTATGACTTAAAAAATAATAATCTCATATATGAAATTTCGATTCTATTAATCCCTAAAAACCCCATATATAAACACTAAAAATCTTATTATTTTTTACATGACACGTGGTAAAATCATAGATAATGAAATATTTTTTCCATGAATCAATAATTTTTTAGTCAAATAATATTCAATATTTAATTTTTCACTATACCATTTATCTTGTTCATGCAATCCTCCTCAAAATTAATTGTAAATTAAATAAAAAAAATTTATTTGAATAAATAAATTCCACTAAATTATTCTTTGATTTACAAATAAATAGTACAATTTCAATAATAGGGAATAAATATTTATTTAATAATCGAGTATCCAAATAGTTAAAAATTTGTTGCACTGCATAGAAACCAAAATAGATAAATATTATATATTTTTATAATTAATAACTACCCATTGAATAAATATTTAGTTAATAATCATATCTCATAACATTCTCTTGAATAACTAGTGATTGTATATATGAAGTCAACCAAACATGATAAATTATCAAAACATATATAGGAATAATAATTATTTAACATGTTTAATTCAAAAAGAATTTAACAAATGTTCAAAATACACTTAGTGTGTGACCACTATGTACCATTTCTTAGTTTCATTATGATAATGTACATAAATTATAAGATTTGTATATGAAAATAATAAATTTAACCTGTAGAGAAAGATGTAAATTCTGAAACTATAATAAACACATATGAAAATACACAAATTTATATAACCCCTTTATAATGATATCTCAAATAAATCGTGTTTCACACTAGTGTTGTCATACTATGTGATAGATTTCCCTTTGACATCCAAAAATGAACAAGATGAAAAAAAATCTGTGGAAATATGATTAACTAACCAGTCATATTCCCATCAAAGTCTTGATATTTCAACATCCATTAAGGAAAGGAAGGGACACATCCTTACTCACATTATTAATTAAATTAATATCGGTCATGATGTACCGAAAAAACTCAACATCCTCATCGATATATATCATCATAGTTTATATAAACATATTATAGTATATGAATCATGGTATGGATTTTTAATAATCTTATAGTATAATTATTATTACACACATCCACATATATTAATGTCCAATGACACATAGAAATGTAAATTTCTAACTAGAATGTCATGTTTTCATAACTTCCTTCTATTGGAAATTAAAATGGAATAACAGTATAAAAAAATTATCAATATATTTTGATTCCCATGCCATTGATATTCTACAGAATGTATGTCCCATCAGATAAAATCAATTTTTCATATAACATATATTTAATAATAATATTATAAAACTTTCTGGTTCTCGTCATATTACATAATTATTGAAACCTAATAGTGTGAAAAGTTCTCCATAGAATTTTTCACATTCATTTAGCATTAAAAAAATGATAAATGTTAGTTATAATATTGATTATTATTTACCACCACTGATATTTCATAAATATAATGTATATAGTAGTTAGTTATAGGACACCAAATCCAACATAATCTCAAATTCACTTAATCCAACAACTAAAACCTCGGGTTTTCAGACTCATATGATAAAAACTATCTTGTTATAATAAAACTATAAATTTTGATTCTGCCACACTATATATAGATAATATACATACAATGACATCATTTCTCAAAGAAATTCTATCAACATTTTATATAATCTAATTTAAATTTTTACCATTAACATCTATGGAATATTATATAATACCATGGTTAAATGTTCATCATAATATGATGGAATTTCCTCATCTTAGAATCAATCCTAAATTGGGAATGCAATATTTCTAAAGATTATTCTTCAGCTATATCAGATGTCACATACATATGTTCCCTTATGTAGATATGGAAATTACTAGCTATAATATACATTAACCTTCTATATTAAACTATGGCTACTACAATTCCATATCAATCAAATCCCTATAATAATGGCTTTATATCCCATGAAAATTAGTATTCCAATTGTTAAATTTTATATGAACTCATTAATTCAAACTCCCTCAAGAGCTGTCATTTAATTTTTACTACCATTATATGTAGTTTTCCTATTATTTTTTTGATATTTTCAATTTATGGTTTATGTACAAAAAAGATCAAACATGTGTTAAAATCATGGATTATGAAATATGTTTTAAATTTAATAATAAGAATATTTGTTTTATATATCACTAAATACCATGCAAAACTAGGAAAATTTAGTTGTTTTTGTTCTATAATGTATTATTCAAAATGGGGTCAGCTATGTATAATGACATGGAATAATAATCCAAATGATTTATTCTCTAAGATCATATTCCCTGGAATATGGGTTTCCAGATAAGTTAAATTTTTGAAATTAAAAATTATTCTTACATAAAAATAAGACTAATAACTTGTTATATATATATATATATATTATAAATCATATCTATCATGAAAACTATAGTTCTCCCACTGAACTCTTATAGACACCTGGGTACATATTTACTTAAAATTTATTTACACTGATCATTATACATATATTTTTTATAAATGGAACATTTAATCATATATATTACATTTCAATTTCATGATGTTGTGAACAATTATGTTTATTTCATATAGACATAATCTATATGGTTTTTATTAAGCATTCTAACCATAAAGTCTAATTTCTTGTAAAATTATCAAAGAAACTCTATTAAAACTAAAATATGAATGGAATTTAACATGATGATTAGTGAGATGTTTTTCACATAAACTATTTGTACACATTAAAAAAATTTTATTAATCAACTATGATTTCTTGGTCTGAACATTTGAACCCATTAATGCTTTATCTTGAGTACTTAACATTAGATTTACATAAATAAGAGAATCTTATAAAATGAGAAACATGATTTTGGTACTTTGAATTGATCATTAATTTCAAATGAAAATTTCAATCATAGCTATGTTTACACTTACTGTTTCCTATAAGAATCAATTTTTTATTGAATAATATATATTAACAACCATGTTCTATATTATATAACTTCTATGTTTTTAAATTTCATATTAATTATGTGTATTTAGAAATATTCCTCCCACTAAAACATGGAAAGTTTAAATATTCTTATTCAAAGTTGTGCATCTTTAGCTATGATTCCAAAAAAACCTTTTATTTCTACTTATTTCGCAAATGAGATATACTTCCCACATATAAATATAGTTGTTATGATTAATATAGTTCAATATTGGGGATTTTAATATATTTATAGGCTATATTATAATTAATTATGTTGTAATTTTTTCCCTTTTATTTAAATTTGAAAATAATGTTATCTTAAAAAATTCTATTCATCACGAAAATGGTAGGTTGTGACATTATAGAATCCCAATATATCATATCTTATATGAAATCTATTAGTCACATTAGATGGATATGGTTAGCGGTTACACTTTTATCTCTTGAGACATGGGTGAAAATGTATCAAAGAAGACTTGAAATATATATATATATATGAATCATTATTGATCTACCTTGTACTATCACTATATCTATGATATAAATAAGCTAGTATAATTTTAGGAGAAACTACCACCCTATATTTAATGATAGATCAATACATGGATATGATATTTTCAAACAAAACCACATGGAGAAACCATTATATTTTTCCAAGTGCATCAGTTGTGTTCATTTATCATTCACAAAATTTCATGAATGAATATAATGAAAAATATTTAAAATCACCTCTTAATTGATCTCGGAAGAGATAATTCTCTATAGTTGAATTAAATCTTCAAGATATATGGAACAACATTATTTTAATATTTTATTTTTTAGAAATCAATAGGTATGTTTGTTGATAATACCTAAAGAATATTTAGTTAAATGAAGACTAAATACTCACTTGGGTGTTTATGTAACATTTTTTTAGTTCTACAGGACAAATAATTATATTTACATAACTTGGTATGATTCTTATATTCTAGAATTCTTCAATTATTATATAAATTTTATATTGATGATTCATGTATCATTAAACTATTAATTAATTGTATAAAATTTTTACAACATTGATTTCAAAATAAAATAATGTCTCATTGTGTCCGATAAGACACCGAGAAAAATTATATTGTTATAAATCAATACAAAATATTAGTTTAATATTAATTAATCACATTTATAATGAATTAATCTGATACACTTATTGATATAAGAGTCACCATTCATTGGTTATCTTGAGAACATAGCTTAATTTTTTTAATGTTTATACATAATCGTGGATCAAATATTTGAATACAAAAAAGTTATATCATATTGTATTTAACAATAAATAATTAACAAAAATACTAAATGTAATGATGGATTTACAAAAATTAGAAATTTTTATTAGCATCTACTTAAAAAATTTGATGTTTATTTTTTCAAATATAAATCATCCAACATGAAAAATTATATTGTTTTAAAAACAATTCCTTGTAATAAATTTTATTTTCAAATGATGTTGGGATGAAACTATTGAAATATGACTAGTAATTCTCTTTCCAACATTGTATTACATTGTTTTCACTATACGTGATGAAGAAAAATAGTCCATCTATTCCTTATCTTCTTGATGAAAAATGGATTACTGTTTCATGATAAATATGTTTTTTTATTATACATTAGTATTCTTGGTGGTAAGGAAGATAAAATTATAGTAATGGATATTCTATAATCCAAATGGATGACTACATTACATAATTGATTATTGAAATCAATAATTTGTAATACTAGATCAATAAAAACATTACCTTCTTCGAATTAAAACTGGTATAATGTAGTGAAAATATAATTTATCCCAAATCTACATTTCTCCGTCTCAAGGGTTAAAGTATGCTTTTTCATGGTATATGTATCCATCTATTTATACTTCATAATTATCTTTATGGACATAGAAAATAACATGATTCAATGAATATATGATTTAAACTCAAAAAACCTCTGGTAGGTATCTTTTAAAAAAATTTCCACTCACTTATGTGAAAGATTTGGAATACGGGAATCCAATACATTGTGTAAATGATATAATGAAAAAATAGAATATTAATATTGGTACTAATATTTTAACATGGTTCTATACATAACATTAAAATTTACATAAATTGTTGTAGTGTTTATAAAATTCACATTCCATTCCCTATATTAATTAACCGTAGATTTTTCATATTTTATCTCAATTATATAAATATATAATCTTATTAAATTTATTTTTTAGTCTTCCACTAATTTATTGAAAACTAATTACCCTCACCATTTAGCTTGAGATTATCCTATCACATATATATTCTTATGGAAATAATTTTCATTTCCCTTATCATAACTTAAATGAGGTTTTTAATGCTATTCGATGTTATTTTGGTTATTGAGTCTTGTAAAATGCATTAAAACATAGTACCATGACCATTTTAGTGACATTACAATCTTAAAATCCTAGACATGGATTTCTTTAACACTTACATATAAATTTATATCAAAAAAATGTGTAATAACCAATACTCTAGTTTCCCCACGCCGGTGTCTATTATAATAATTATTATATATAAAAATATCTAAACCCAATGAAGGTAAATTTGGTAGGTTTATAGGACAATACACATACAAGAAACAAATTTTATATTGGAGATAAATTTTATAACATAACCAAGGTAAATGATCAACATCCTTGAAAATAATTCCTAGAATTATTCTTTATATCTTGGTGAATGTAAATAAAATAATTTTGATCTGAAATGATCATTATGTTTTATATAAATTTGAAGATATCATGAGTAAACAAGGTATAATTAATATATAGAGGTGAATAACTAAAAACACATTCCAATTGAATATTATCTTGAGTATGAAACACATCCAAGGAAAATATAAATTCCTAAATATCATGAATAATGATAATTGAATTCCCTAGAAAGGAAATGAAAACTTATTTTATGTCATAATCACATGCGTCATTTTAAATCTTATATCAAGACCTTTTGTAACATAGATCTGAACAATGTGTAGAAACCCATTTAATTTTTTCAGCTGGTTTGTCACATGAGATATGTCTACTCATCAAGGGGCTATGTTGAACCTAGGCCCACCCATCACTACATCTACAATGGATTCATCATATAATGAATGATTACTTATATCCTAAAACAATATTCCTTTTCAATAAATAAAATTATTGATTAAAGAATATGGATTTATCAATATTTCCATGATATTCAAATCACCATATATAGAAATGGTATATAGTTTATGAAATTAACATATCGATGATAAAAATAATATGTATACTTATGATAAATGTAATCTACCAAACAATTATCATAGAAAGTGAATATTTAATTGGTGCCATCATCAATATATATCCATAGTGTATTATAAGTAAAAAGGGGTTTCTTTAATTATTATAAAATAACCATAAAAATATTAAAACATTATTGAGTAAAATAACCTTTATATTTTGAAATAACATACTTTATAAAATTTTTAAAAAATAAGGGAAAGTTTTTATTTGAAAAGAACCATGTAAACATTTAGATGATGATTCAATGCAACCATTAGTCATTGTGGCATGAAATTCCATTTGTTCCATATAAAAAACATTCCTTTCACACATCACTTGTAAATGTAAACTTGTCATTAAGTGACTTGAGGAATCCTTTTAATTTTTTTTTAAAAAAGTATAATAATGTTAAAATTTTAATTTGATAAATACTATTATAATATTTTAAACAAATTGAAATCATTTTAATGAAAATATGGACACGGAACAGAAATTCACATGATATATGATAAATAAGATTGATTTTTAATTAAAACATTTATTTGAATGATTCTTGATCCAGATGTATAAAAACTAGAAAAAAATATTAAAACTCATTAAAATATTAAACTTTAAATGAAACTTTAATTATAATGAATAAATACATTTTCATGTACAACACCATAGGGTGTAATTATATACACCATATTAAAATAAACTTGTTCATACTAACAATTGTTTCTCAATGAAGTGTATATTGAGACACGATATCTCACCACACACTTCCCCTTAGTTATAAATTATATAATATCCTTTGTAATGGGTTTAAATTTTTTATTTATTTAAAATAGTACTGTATTCACATATATATTATCATATATTATCTTTTAATTACTCGTTATTACCGATTTCTTATAATATTTCATTAATTATATTGTTTCTGGTGTTAACTATATCATTTTTCAGTTTTCATCATATAAATTATTATTCTCATACATAGGATATAGTTACCTCATTAATTTTATAAATAATATTTTTATTTATTTGTTACACTTTTTATAATCATTACTAAAATATGGACCTGGAAAAATAAATCGCATCACTTTTTGGAGTTAATAGGCCTTATGTATGAACAAGTGAAATTATCATTTCAATAATATATAATGGTTATATAAGTAGATTACATATTTATTATAGAGAATAAATATCATGTCATAAGTATTATATATTCTCTGTATAAATTTTTATGACTATACATTTGATTCAGTGATGGAAAAAAATTACAGCGCATCATGATGTTGTAGTCCTTCGTTCACATGAGAAATGGTTTTCTTTTATATTTATGGATAATGATATGGGTAAACATTACGAAATAAACAATAGTATATTAGTATATAGGATATATTTGTGTTTTTATTTTGTAATTTTCTGGAAACAATCGAATGTGGTAGAAGAAGAAGTAAAATAAAAAATATTAATTAAGATGAATACTTTATCATAAATATGCCTCTTTGGTATGTCTTATTAAGGGCCATAAAACTAGTAATTTAGAAAAAATAGAATATATAGAACATGTATAAGGATTCCGGGGTGGTATTGAATCTGGGTTTCGCTAAGATAGCTAGCTCAATGTGGTGTACTGAATATAAGTAAAGGGTTCCCTTTTATTTGTAGGGTACACACATGGAATTAGAGAAAACAATAAAATATATTATTTTATTACTTAGATAAATTTTTTTCTAAAATTGATAATTTAAAAATATTATATTTTAAAGGTTGTGAATATGGCCAAACAATATAAATTATACATGAATTCAGGATATTTTAAACCTTATATTTTTAGTTTAACCTATTGTAAGCCTTCTTTTAACCATAATAGTACTAATATTTTTTATTGTTTTTACTATTAATTATAGTACAAAAATAAAAATGGAATCATTAATATATTTTCATTTTATTATTCAAAATATAGAATAATTTTTATCAAATTCAAACAACATAAGTGATGGAATTTAATTTAATGTTAAACCCATGAAACCAGATGAAAAATGTGTATTTTAGAAAAATATATTTTTTAAATTAGAGTTTTATACTGAATTAATTACTAATATTAATTAAAAATCTACAATTTTTTTATTCATAATACATATGAATTAATTATTATATGAAACCATTTTAAAACAAAATTTCAATTTGTAAAATCATTAAATTAAAAGAGAGTTTTCAATAATAATCAGTATTTTTTGCTATCAATGGAAAAATAGAAATTTTCAGAAAAGACACAAAAATTATCCCTATGAAAATTTGAATATTATTGTATAAAAATGATCTTAATTTTATCATATAATTTTTCTAAAATTTATAAATAAAATTCATTTATGATTAAAATGTATTTTTGAATAATTAAACAACAATAAAAATAATTGAGTCTTTATCACCAAAAACATAGTCAATAAAATTTTATTGAATATAACCTTCGTATATATTATAAAAGGTTGAATGTAATATTAATACCCTCTATTTAAATTTCTAGGTTAGAAAAGTTTATTTAAAAAATAACATTTTTTAGTTGATTTAAACTCAGTGTTCTATGCTATACACTCTATTGAATATAATGTTTTTTAAAATAATTGGGATATTAGATTCATCCATCCTATATAAATTTTATCCTAAATTTTTTCAAGAGTATTACCTTGTAAAAGTTTCTCCATAGTACATTTAGAAGTTGAGTAGTCTGATTTCTCATCATTTTTTATCAAGTGAAAATAATCGGAATAACTTCTTCGTTGTAAGATAAATCAAATTCAAATTCTGTTTAATTAATTATGAGGACATATGTTGGGTATAGAATGTTTATCCATAACAAACGGATATGAGACACGCCATTTACATTATAGAGTCTCGATGGAACTTCCAAAAGGTAGTCCAAAACTATAACTCATTCTAGAATTTCCCAAGTTCTGATGTACTTGGGGAACAGTTTTCCATTCTTAGCAAGAAATATAACACCCTTACAATGAGATAACATCATGAAAATGTAATCCCCACATGAAATTCTGAATCATTCCATTAGTTATAAACATAAATATTTTTTGAACTATGAGATTCATTTGTATTATTCTAAATAGTCATTATCATTTTCATTATCTCTTAAACAAGTTTTAGGCCTATAAGATTCCTTTCACAAACTTCATCTAAAAAAGTTTAGTGTATTAAATATAACACCATATAATTCTACATAGAAATCCATTTGAATACTTTAATTAAAGATATAATTATAGGAAATAACCAATTATTGTAAATATAGATCTTTCTCCAATGAAATTCAAGTGATCCTGATCTCAACGCGTCTTCTAATGTTTGTATTCTCCTTTCAAACTGCCTATCAGTTTGAGGATAATAGGTAATGATAAAATAAAATTTCAAATCCATACCCTCTTGAATTATTTTCAATAATATCATTTTAAAATGTAAATCAAGATCAAATAAAATTTAAAGCGGCTCACTATTAAGTCTTATAAATAAGTTAATATAGAGTCATTCAAGGTGATCAAGAGGTAAATGTTATCTTATATAAATGATGTGTGAATTTTTTTGTGAGGGGGTCAAAAATAACCCATATTGTATAATTTTTAATTCAGCATATGGTACTCTAGTATAATATTCTATGGTAATATCATGTCATTTCTAGATAGAAATTGGTAGTGGTTTCATGACACATCTTGGATTTTGTCTCTCATCATTTACATGTTTACCGATGAAGAATCTTGTAACATTGTTTGAAATTTCATACATAATATTGTCCCACAAAAAGTGATAATTAAAATATATATACATCATAGTTCTATGAGGGTTTATTTATAAATTTAAGATATGGGATCCATCCTATAATTATCTTTTTAGCTGAGGTATAGATGTAATAAAAATCCTCCATCCATATTTTATAACACCATTCTCATATTTGAGGTCTTCCCACATTCCATCATTCAAAACATTGATTTTTATTAAAAAATTATCCACATTAAGCAGATAATTTTTTATTATTTATAATAAAGATGGTTTTATGGCCATTTAAAAAAGTAATGATATATCACCTTATATAATAATTCTTATAGCTATCGTTAATAGCCCCGTGAACATTGGATGATTGTAAATCCTCATTTTAGAATGAACACCATGATAATTCTTGCTCAATGCATATGATAAATTATTTTTCTTCCTTGGAAGATAGTGTATTGAGTAATCATAATCCTTTAGTTGATTAATCCAAAATCATTGAGTCATTTTGATCAAATTATTTTTAATAGGATATATTTTACAATCTTATGACTATTATGTTTATTACATCATTCCCTAATGAGAAAGTGTGAAATATCTTCAATGTAAGGATTAAAACTACTAATTAATGTTCCAGATCTAGATAGTTTTTTTAATGATTAATTAACTAAATATATTCATATGTAATAACATTATCATTATACATAACATTACAAACATGTACCATTCCTGACGTATCACTATATATCAATAATCCATAATTTTCTAGTAGTACAGTGAAAATAGAATCATCTACCAATATCTTTTTAATTTATTCACAAAATTCTTCCAATTAATTTATTCATACAATATAAACCCATTTATATTTAATCTTGGTTAACAGGTTAACCAATTGGGAAATTGTTTAATGATTTACCAATAGTAACCCTACAAACTAATGAAACTACATACCTATGTTATGTTTATTTTTGTAAGACTTTATTTTACTAATGTTTTCATTACAAGATCAATTGAGATTCCATTCATTGAGAAAATATGGCCATGAAAAGGCACATTATGATTCCTACATTTACAGATAAAATTTTATCTTATAAATCATTCATACTATGAGTATCGGGAATAATATGTAATTGATTCTCATTGTACTTATATATTTTAGAATACACTAGTATATAATCAATAAATACCATAAAAAATTATCAAGATATTCCCTGAATAATATATTAATTTCATTCTTAAAAATATATAGTTCATTAGTAAATCCAATGGTAATTACTTTAAAAATTTAATTTCTATACAATGTTTGAAATTATGTCCTCAAACTATCTTCCTATATTACTTAAAATTGATGACACCTAAAATGAATGTCAAAATTAGAAAAAAATTATTCTCTATGAAGTTGATATAAGAAGTCATCAATATAAGGTAGGGGATAATTTTTCCATATCATTTTATCATTTATTTTACCATAATCAATGTATATCCTAATAAATCCATCATTCTTATTAACAAAAGAAACATGGTCTCTCAAAGGTGAAAAATTGTGGTGTATTAATCCATTTCCACTCAAATGTGATAGTTTTTTATTTTACTCCAATAATTAAATAGTGTCTATTATATAGGGAGTCTATGATATAGGTGTTTCATGAGGAATTAAATTAATGGATAACTCATGTTCTTGTCCTAGTGGATGTCTAGGTAACTTCACATGAAATATATGAACTTATTTATATAGAATAGATACATCCTTAAATTAACGATTAAATTTTTCTCCATACGTCATGTATGAAAATATTAAGCAAAATTTTTATTCAAAAGAGACCTTACAAGTAGAACCTCACATGACTCAAATGAATATGTTTCCCCTATAAATATAAATAATTCCAAATCTATATCACAAATAGAACTTTTTCTTCTTCTTGAAATAATTTTTTTACATAATACATCGAAATCCAGATCATGCCAAGGATTAAATTAAAATAAACCATTTGTATTATAAAAAAGTAAGTAAATATTTAACATTTATGTGTAACAATAGGAATTTAATGACATATATTTATTGTATTGACATTTCCAAATGGAGTTTTTAATGAATACTCATTTTTTAAATAAAAATGGATGTTTTTATTTTTAATAGAAAATAATTATATACAATGGAGTTTAAGAATATAGATACAAATAAATAATTTGAAATTTTTTCTGATATGATTAAATTACAAATCAACACATGACGCTGGGTTTTTTTTCATGAAACTGTAGTGAATAATTTCCCCTAAAAATGTAGCACAGTGCTGACCATGGGGTTGTCTCACGAGGTGGTTGCAAGATAAGTTATCAAACAATCACTTTGTTAATTTTTTTGTTTATGTCAGAATTAGAAATGGGGATTTTAAATTATATAAACAATGTTAAATAATATAAAATCAGAATTCAACTATAAATATATATTATTGATTGGAAATCAGAATCAAACAATACTGATGAAAACAACCAAAAGAAGGCAGCTGTGGACAAACATCGATCCTTGGATACTCCCTCTATCCATGTTTAATTCAATTATTATATCATATTTTTCAATGATCACTCAAATAACTCCAAGAGAACAATCATATTTACTAGACACCATATCGAGACCTGAAATATGATTTTTTATCCTCTTATAAAAGTGATTCGATTACCCAAAGACCTTTGAGTAATCAAAACTAATTAAACTTGTAGTGCTCAATGGGGAGACCTCATCCAAAGAAGTTTAAACAACAAGACAATTATTTTACATTCATAATTTAATGAAAAGTATAGAACAAAATAGAAGAAATCAAATTTATGAATAAAAAGAGACATCCATTGTTCATGAAAACCAATTCTAGAAAAATATAATTAGAACACATTGAAGTACCAAACTCAAAAGGGAAGAATCTTTGGATCTCCGCTGCCCACCACCACTTGGAGATTATTCCTTCATGTCTTGATTGTCATCAATTTGTCTCTTATTATCCAGAATATCTCCTCCAGAAAAGCCCACTCCCTTGGTCCACCCCCCTTGAAATGAAAGAGAAGTAGAAAACATATAGGAGTAGGGGATGTCCAGGATGCTATCTAGAATGTGAACCCATAAAGTTGCCTCGCATTTGGACCTATTACCCACACAATCAAGATGTAGTGGATTCATAAAAGTTGTTCAAAAATTTTCCTCTGTATGTAATCATATTTTAAAATTCTTTAGAGACATTTTTTATTGTTTATGAATTAATATCTCAACTGCTCTTGCTCTGCCCGAGGAGACTCTTCATCTTCCAAATAAGTTTTTCACTCACATAGTTCCATAATGATCGACTATGACCTTGAAAATCATCTTGCACACGCGCCTTAAAGACTTCTTTCATTTAAAAGTGGAATTAATGAATTTTTCCACCTATATATGGTGTTATGCTTCATTTATTGAGGTGGTCTCCACAAATCTGAACATAAAAACATTTTTCAAAAAAAGATTTCTTTGGGCCTCTAGATGGATGATTATTGACATGGTACAATTGACAAAGATGAATTTAAAATTCCAATGGTTCCTACAAAAAACGAATCTTTAGAATTGGATTAAAATTTAAAATGATATTCCCCTAATATCAAACATGTGAAAAATAGTTAAAAATCCAGAATTAGGGAATTTTCACAATTTACCTCAAAAGACCACAAAATTAAAAAAATGATATAATTTAACACATATTGAGACATTAGTGAGGATTAAATAATTGATATGTAGATAAGATATATTGAAAATATCATCTCTATCAATTCCCCCACACTTAGAACTTCGTCACCTGGACAAGTGAGCACCAAAATCAAATCAATGCATATTCAAAACACAAACCAATGAGATTCACCAATTAACCACCAATATTGAAATGATATCATGCCTCATTAAAAAACAAATGATTCATGTTTTAAACTTACTACATTCAATCCATTTTCACATCTATTCTCCTCTCATTCATGCAAGACACTTACCTCACAAAAGTTTTCTCTCAACACTCTAATATTTATTTTCAACAAAGCATTTCTCATCCAAAAACATGAAAGAATAATCCTAGGCTTGAAAAATTTCTAAATATCCACCCGATATGAGCCAGTAAAATGTGATCATCATGAGGGCTTTTCAAGGTTGTTCTGCGGCTAAAGGTTGGTGGGTTTTAAATATCCAAAATTCTAAGGCTGAATAGGAAGAGTTTTCGTAATTTTTGAAGCAAAAAATGCATGAATATAATCTTCACTCATGTGGGTAATCCTCCTTAATCTCTTCCAATGAAAGTCAGATTTGAGAATCTTTAGGAATATCTTTTCCACCTACTTCCATTAATATTTTAGTATCAAAAGTTACATTTCTTTTCTTATTTTATCATTTTCTCCAAAGCTCTAGATTGGGATTTTTTTTTTCTATTTTTCTTTAAGAGCTCCAGATAGGAACAAATCTCTTCTATTAGGAGCTCCAGACATGAAAAGATCCTAGAAAAACATTTTTAAGCAGCAAGAAAATCTCTTCAGGTTTTAAATCACCACCCAACGCAACTCCAAATAAAGTAGCACACCACAAGTCATCTCCCCACACTTATGTTCAACTAGATCATGCATTTATACTTACAGTACATGTTAGAAAGGGAAAATGTCTTGTAATGTGGCTATATAGAAGGCATTACATGGATACTAAGGGCTCAAGAAAGATAAAATGTATACGGTGGGCCAGAATAAAAAGTATGATCATGGAAAAGGGGGATTTTAGTCACAAAAAATTACCTCAATCATTTCAATCACACTCAAATTATCCCTCAAGTTTTGATAGAAATAGATCATGTTCTTGTTCAATAAAACATGAATGATTTGGTTTACTCAAGAAGTTGGATGAATGTGAAGTAGATGAAAAAATGGGTTCAGAAACCTCGCGAGCAAGTGATTTTCAATATTAGACATCAATCATGGAATGGAATTCCAAATTCAATTAACATTTCATTAAATTTTCAAAAATTTTAAACATCAAACAATTTCTTTTTTCAGAATTCATATATAACTAGATTCACGATATCAATTGGTTCACTCATTGACAAGGTTCTCAAAAATTACAAGGATCATCATGTAAGCTCAAATGTTTTTTTCTCAAAATTTTAAATAAAACACACAAAATATGAAAACACAAAAAAATCCTATTATACCAAGGATGATCCTACCACCAAGCTTATTTTGTGCAATTTACGCATTGTGCATATATTATATGATAAATGAAAATAAAAAAGATAAGAAATGACAAAAACAAGTGGGAAGGAAAGACACAACCTGGATTTTATTTAATAGTAGCAGCATTGAGCTGGCCTCCTAAAAGCTGCAATAGGGAAACCTACATGAAAAATAAAAAAAAAGAATCATTTTCTTAGAATGAATGTAAAGGAAAATAAAATAAATAAATAGAAGGGAAAAGATCCTCTGTATGAACCCATAAGTGGGTGCTAGGATTTCACTGCCTCTAGTTAGGCAGTTCAAGCTAGTCAAACCCAATCTGAAGGTGGTTGATTTTTTTCCTCAAGAACCACTGATATAAAATCTCTCTAATCTTCTTTATCTAACACATCTTGTAGAAGCTCCCAAAAATAGATTTATTCAGCTTCCCTTATACAAATTTTATGTGTTGATGATATTGTTAAAGAAAGAACAAAATGTAAAATAAACCTCTCATGACATTATCCTCATAAAAGGCCTCCACTGTTTGTTGAAACAGGCACACCATCCTTTCCTAAATTTCAGCCTTGAAATTATCATCATCTGAAAAATAATTCCACTCAAAATAAACATGAACTAAATCAGCACAAGAAGAAGCACTAGGACAATTATTATCAAAATTATCAGGAAAGTAAGGATCAAAATTTGAGACATCTCCCTATGGATTCTTAAGTTCCAACTCTTTCTACAAGTAAAAAATAGTGGAATTGAAAGTGGGAAGTAGCTCTGGTTCTTACATATTCTATTAAAAAATTAATGTCTCATGTATCTATTCATTTTTATCCAATAATTCATAAAATGTTTCTAAATTATCAATTTCAAAAATAGTGGCTTCAAATGTAATTTCATTTTCAACAAATTCATTCTAATTTTTTTCAAAAGAGTTGTGATTTCCAAAAGACACATCTGTAGGAGAATCACTAAAAATTTATTCCTTAAAATGTGGAAAATATGATTCAAAATATGTTTTCAACACATCTCCACAAGGTTCATCAACATAAAAAATTTTTGGGATGTCATTTTCCATTTCTTGAGTATCTTTTTGATCTTTCAGTTCTTTCAATTATTTTAATTCATTGGAAATAATTCCTATTTGTCTGATTACTTATTGAATATTTAGTTGAATAACCAAATAAATTTTGTTGAATTCAAAGAGTATTTTGTTGAAATTTTAAAATATCACCATGACCAGGCTCTTCATATTGATGATAATCAAGCCAAATAATGAAGTAGTCACTGTGAAAATCCATTTTTTTGTGATTTTTTAAAACAAAAAATTAGTGATTAAAAAGCCTATAAAATGTAAAAAAAATCAAAAAAAACTTAAGAAACATCCCTGGAAATGGATCCAAATTGACTCTGGGGTTTTAGTCATTAATCTCCAGTAAATAATTTCTGCTTAAAATGTAGCATAGTGGTAACCATGGTGTTGTCTCACGAGGAGGTTGCGGGCTAATTTATCAACCAGTCACTTTGTTAATTTGTTTTTCTTAATGTCATAATTAGAAATGGGGATTTGAAATTATATAAACAATTTTAAATAATATAAAATCATAATTGAACTATAATTAATGTTTGTGATTAGAAATTAGAATCAAACTAGACTGATGAAAACAAAAAAAAGAAGGAAGGGGTGGACAAACATCGATCCTTGGATACTCCCTCTATCCTTGTTTAATTGAATTATCAGATTATATTTCTCAATGATCACTAAAATAACTCCATGTGAACACCCATATTGAATATAAACCATATCAATACCTCAAATATGGGTGTTTATCTTCTTATGAAAGTGATTTTATTACCCAAAGACCTTCTAGAAATCAAAACTAATTAAACTTGTTGTGCTCAATTGGGAGACCATGCCCAAAGATGTTTAAACAATAAGACAATTATTTTACATTCATAAGTTGATAAAAATTCTAGAAACAAATATAATAAAGTGAATTCATGAATGAAAAGATACCTCCATCGTTCATGAATACCAATTCCATAAAAATATTATTAGAATACATTGAAGTACCAACCTCAAAAGGGAAGAATCATTGGATCTCTGCTGCCCACCACCACATGGAGATTAGCCCATCCTGTCTTGATTGTCATCAATTTGACTTCTATTATCCATCATATATCCTCCAAAAAATCTCACTCCCTTGGTCAAACCCCCTTTAAATGAATGAGAAGTAGAAAATATATAGGAGTTGGGGATGGTCGGGATGCTGTCAAGAATGTGAACCCATAAAGTTGTCTTGCATTTGGATCTCCTACCCGCATAATCAAGATGAAGTGGCTTCATAAAAGTTGTTCAAAAACGTGTCCTATGTATTTCATTAAAATTTAAGACTCTTTGAAGTTGTGGTGTAAAGGTTATGAATTAATATCTTGCTCCGCCCGAGGAGACACTCATCTTCCACATAAGTGTTTCACTCAAATAGTTCTATAATGATCGACTTTGACCTTGAAATGCATCATGCACTCGATCTTTGGAGTATTATTTTATTTCCAAGTAGAAGTAATGACATTTGACACCAGTGTTCGGAGTTATTCTTTATTGATTGAGGTGGTCTCTACACATCCGAACATAAAAATGTTTTTCAAAGAATGATTTCTTTGGGCCTCTAGATGGACGATTATGGACTTGGTACAGTTGAAAAAGATGAATAAAATATTCCAGGGGTTCCTAAAGAAAGTAATCATTATAATTGGAACAACATTTAAAATTATATGCTTCAAATATCAATATTGTGAAAAACAGTTAAAAATCCAGAATTAGGGAATTTTCACAATTTAGCTCAAAAGACAACAAAATTACAAAAATGATATAATTTCACACATAATGAAACATTGGCGAGGATTAAATCATTGAAATTTTGATAAAATATATTGAAAATATCATCTCTATCACCACATCTTTAGGAACTTCATCTTCAGCTATAGTCATCACCTAAGCATGACTTTCTCCCCTTTTCCTCTAATAAGATAGGTAACCAGTATTCTTTAGACATTAGTATGAATAATGAACCATTTATTAATTGTTGAATAACTAGATATAATTTGTATCATTATTAAACATATCTTCATGAGACATATAACCCTTATATTCACACTTATAATACATTCTTATGCTGTTCATTCATTTTTTTGGGTGTTTAATTCCAAAAAATCACAAGACGGAAATTGTTTGACATTCTTCTTCTTTGATTCTTTAAAATTTACATCGTGTTCTAAAACCTCTTCATTTCCTGATTTTCCTTGATTATATATGACTTAGATAATATCTTATTTGTTTTTATGGAATATAACACCATTTCATTATAGGATTAAAAATTTGGGGAAACTAGTACCCTTCAGGGACTTAGACTAAGCCCTTCAAAGAGATGATCAATAATGATTTATGTGTTATGCAGGTAATACATAATATAACTCGATATTCTTATAAATGTAGTCTAATACACTAAAGCACATTCTTACTCTTTTTTTATACTGACGAACTTTAACTTTATTTTAGTTTTTTTACACAAAGTATGTATTTATAAAATATAATATATTAATATCCCTCCATTCCATACCATTTATTTCATCATTATTCTTAGTATTTTAGAGTAGTGACCACCATTGGTTAGAATAAAACATAAGGAAATATACCAGAAGTATAATGTTTTCACTTTAATTGCATCATAAATACAAAAAATATATTTTCAAGATACTTAATCCCTAGCTCATTTATACTGATATTTCTATTTACATTAAAATATGGAGGAATCTACCACATGAAATATTATGTAATTGTAAAATATCACTATGGAAGAACAAGATTCCCCATTTGGGAAAGGTTATTTTTCATAAAATAATCAAGACTCGTTAATATGGTCATGGTCTTCTCAGATACAATACTCATTATATTTATTTTGTTGATACTGTATTTATATAGTATATTTGAGTGTTAATTTCATTATTCCTTCCAGAAACCATTTCTAAACAATTACATATAATCGATTAGTTAATATAATTATAAATTAAATTATATAATTTAATATATGATGTATCACATAAAATTAATTAAAAATTTATGTTTTATTTTTCCTAGAATGAAAAACATAATTTATTTAGGAAAATTTTCAGATCGTTCATAATGGTTTGTTTTGAAAATATAAATTAGATAATGTATATCCCTTGGGAGTGTCAAAAATAATGTGTACTAATTTTTTTTTCATGTTTTCATTAATGGATCAGTCTTGATTGAAGTTATTTCATTGAAGTTATTACCCCTAGGTATATCTATTCTAGATCCACATCCACATATAGTTTCCATATAGTGATGAATTTATAAGTTGACCACGTGATTTATATCATAAAAATACTTTAGGATGTTATTGTATACTTATCCGACAATTATATTATAGGGTTATCTAATCTATGTTTTCCTTCATATAGTTCCCAGTTTTTCTACAAAACATCTTGTGATTCCTACTATAACAACCCCAAATCTAGTTTTCCAGAGTCGGTGTCTATATTATTATATTAGCATTGATAAAATGGATATAATCCCAAAGGACCAATTAGTTTACTAATACTATCAAACCAAACACAAACATGAAACCAATTTTACATTAGGGATATAATATAAAACACATCCAAGGTAAATTCATAGAATCAATTATATTCATCCAGGTAATTTTTCTTCATATCATGGGTAAACTAAATAAATAATGGTGATCTCAAATGATTAGTAAGGGACATATATAGTAGAATCTATAAGGACTAGATACGATATAATAAATTTATAAAAGGTAAGTAACTAAAAACAAATTTCATTTAATCAATAACATGATCATGAAATGCATCTATGTAATATATCAAGGTATCAATCCCATGGATAATAAAAATTTAATTCTTAATGAATGAAATTCAAAATTATCATACATCATGATCTTAAGAATCATGATACTACTACTATAATGACCATTTAAAAGATAATTTAAAACTATATTTAGAAACCCATTTATTTTGGTAAGCTTATTTATCTCATTTGAAATATCGATGTACTAAGTGGTTATATATAACTAATCCCCAGCATTAAATACATGACCAATGGATTCCTCATTTATTTAATGATAAAATCAATTAATAGAAAGATTTAATTAAAAATAATATTTATTGACTGAATAATAATCATTTAAAAATATTTCATTTTTAGATCTAGTCATCGTATGTATAAATAAAATATATTTTAGGGAATTAACATATCCATCATGTATGAAATATGGATATTTAAGATAAATGTTATTTTCAATGAAAATGATAACAAAAAGGGAATATTTCAAGGATTATATCATTTCAAAATATCTATAGATGATCATAATTAAAAAAATGGTTTTTAAATCATTAATAGAAATACCATAAAAATATTAAAGCATTTTTTAGAAAAATAAATTTTCCATTTTGAAATAATTTGTTAAAATGACTATGAAAAATAAAAGAAAACATTTTCTTTGAAAATATCCATATAAAAATTTAAAGGATTATTTAAAGAAAATATTATTCATGATGTTGTGAAAAATCATTTATTATATATAAAATTTTTTTTTTTCAAAATTTTGTAATAAGAGTACATCATTCCAAAAATAGTAGGAATATTATTTTTACAATTTTTTTGGAAAAAAGTAAATCATTGATAAAAATTTAATTTGAAAAATCCATATAAAATATTGAAAAAAATTCCAATAATTTGTACATAAAATAATTCAATTAAATAAAATTATAACCAATAAAAAAATTAGACATGTTTTTATTTTAAATATTGCATTGCAGGATTTATGTTTCAACAGAAGGAAAAGAAGTCGAAAATATAGAAACTAAATGAAAGAATAATAATTATATGAAAAGTTAATTTTCATGACTAAATATATATTCATGATAAATAACTCAAGGTGTATGTATATAATCAACATAAAAACTAATATGTTCATAATACCAAACATGTCTCAATAAAGATTAAATTGAGATAAAATCCATTACCTCATGCATCCATTTAAATAAACATGATTTTTTGTGTATAATGGTTTTAAAAAACTTATTTATTCATACTAGGATAATATTCATATTAATTAGATCATATCTGAACCTCTTATAGAATATTTTTACCAGTTCTTTAACAATATTTCCTTAATACCATAGTTTCAGGGGATAAATGTTTCCTTTTCTAATGAATGATTGGACATGGAAATTATGATTCTTTTAAATGGGATTTAGTTAAAGAATTGATTTTAAAAATATAATATTTAATCATTAAATACATTTCTAAAATTAATTATTTAATGTTGGACATTGAAAATGAATCACATCATTTCATGGATACAGTAAGTCGTACGTACACATCCACGATGTTATCAATTACAAAATAGTGAAATGATAAATAATTTTATTATATATTTATTTTAAAGAGTAAATATAACATCATAATTTTTATATATATTCAATGAATCCATCTTTATGACTATACATTTGAGTCAGTGATGGAGAGAAAATGACATTGAACAATGAGATGGTAGTCTGTTGTACAAACATTCGATGGTTTGATTATACTTTTGATTGCAAAGGATATGGATAAATATAATTCCTTCAATAAATTATATCACAGAATTTGGGTGATATTGGTGACAATACACTATAATTTTTAGAACATAATTGATTGTGGTAAAATAAGTACAAAAAAAACATTATTAAGATGAATACCTTAATTTAAAGATATATAAACTGTATTTCTTATTGAGGTCCTTAGAATAGGTTTTGAAGGAAAAATAATATCACTATAATAGGATTTAAGATTATTTGGAATGATTTTTTTAGGGTTTTTTTAGACAGATGGCTCTATGTGGTGTAAGGAATAGAAGGACAGAGTATACTTTTATAATTGGTGGAGATAACACACATTAAATTTTGAAAGATAATTAAATATATTTATATATTAATCAAATAAAATATGTCAAAAATTGAAAATTTCAAATATTAGACGATAAAGAGTCACAATATGGACACCCCATAAAATGTTTACATGTTTTTAGGTCATTTAGTCCCATATCCTTAAGTTTAACCCCCAGAAAACATATTTTTAACCTTAACCACATGGGTTATGTTTTACTATTTTTACAATTAATTACTATAAAAAATGAATTTAGACTAATTAATTAATTTTTGTGTTATTATTTTTAATATAGAATCAATTTAATCAAATTAAAATTGCATAATTGATGGGATTTAATTTAATGTAAAAGTAATAAGACATGATAAATGAATTTTCATAAAAATATTTCTTTGTATAAAAATGTTTTTATAATAACATGATCTACAATATTAACACAAAGAACCATAATTAGATTATTAATAATATTATTTAATAAATTTTATGGATTAAACCATTTAAAAACATAGTGAAATTTTTTAAATTCTAGAATTGAAAATATAGCATTCAATAATATTTTTTATTTTTTAGTATTCATGGAAAAATAAATCCTTCCAGAAAAATCCTATAATTTCGACCTATTTTAATTTTAATGTAATTATTTTGAAAATAAATTCAATTTTCTCAAATATATATTTTATGATTTTGAAATAATAACCATTTTTGAAGAGAATTTGTTTCTGAAGAATACAATGATGTTACAAATGGTGGCGATGGGATCTGGATCCGGCTTTCGCATAGGTTCTCAGACAGGTTTTTAGGGTGATTTCTTCTAATTTTTCTTCTATTTAATGGTTTGAATGGGTTTCATGATGCTTGCTAAGTTGCAGTTTCGTTGTTGAGTTGGTTTATTTGGTTTGGGAAAGTGTTCTATGATGTTTTGTTTTGATCTGGTGGTGGATTTGCAGTATTTTATTATTGATTCCGGCCTGGTTGTTCTTTCCCATAGAGGGTTGGTTTCTTTTGGGTTCTGATTCATTGAAGGTGGTGACGATAGATGATGGTGATCTCTACCGTTCTTCATTTTGATGCGTATGATTTTGTTTTCTTTTTGGTATCAACGGAGTCTGTGGATTGTGTATCCACGATGTATGTGATGAAGGTGGTGGTTTGACAATGCTTTGGCGCCTTCGATGGCTGATGGTGCCGCCGACATCCTGCTATGATTGGTGGCACATGGTGTTGGATTCCGGATCGAGGCAGGTGCGCGGTATGATGGAAGGTGCGTGGCTCGAGGCAGCTGTCTCATGTTTTCTATTTTGGATATTGGAATTTCTATTTTGAGCTGATTGTTTTGAGTGGTGAATTGGTAGCTGTGAAGTCCTGTATTGTGTACCGGAAACCCTTAAACCAGTTTTTTAGTAAATGGAAAAAAATTATTTGCAGTTATTCATACCCACCAATTCAAAATGTAGGTTATAATAATCAAATTTAAAAATTAATATTTCATGCTTCATTTAAGGATAGTGCCTTGTATTGTATATGAAATTAAATATAATGTTCTTTTAAATTATTAAGATATTATAAAACCAAGGCCCTTACACAAAAAAAAAATTAATTAAACCAACCAAAAAATTTCTTTATATATAACATCCCAATTCATAGTCAACTAATTTTTTTTTTATTTTAATAGTAAGGATTAAATTTTCTTACATTATCATGATCACTTAGGTTTAGTGTTTTAGAGAATTATGAATAACTATTACATAACAAAACAATAAAATACAATGTGATCAATTCCTATCATTGTCCATTTTTTCATAAAAAAGGTATTCTTAAATTTAAACTCATGTTGCATTCAAAACATGTTTTCTTCTTTTTAAGGTGAATCCAAAAACCATATAGATAGACCTTTATATATTTTATGAAAGTCCTTAAGCCTTTTTAAAAACATTTAAAAACATTTTATGAGTGAAAAAATCATGGTATTGGAGACAAACATAATGTGACCCATTAGTTTATTTTTAAATCACAAAGTCCCATAGAAATGAATTTTTTTATAATAAAAATTTGAAAAATATAATCATTTACTTACTCAACAAATGAAATTCACATCCCCAATATTTTCATAATATATATCATATGTTATATTAATAGAAAATTTATAATCCTGAGGTTTTCTTGTAAAAAATGGTTATTCATGGAAAACATTTCTTGAAAAACAAACATTCCCCAACAATTGTTGCATAAATATTTTGTTAATAAATTTTATAATTTTACAATACAAATGTAATTGTATTCCATAAAAACTAAATTTTAATCATAGAAAACTCATATAAGTACATTTGGGTATCATCTTTGTATCACTCTTACAATCAATCTTATAAAAACTCTTACAATTGGAATAACTAATATAATTAATTCTAGCCTATATTAACTAGATAATAAAATCATTCCCCTTTTCATTAGATTTTTATATTAGTACCTATCATCATAAATAAAAATTTACAAGAAAAATTAAATAAATAAAACACATAGAGTATTTCATTTCAATAAAATAATATCATAAATATTATATATAACACATATGTTAAGGAACTTTTGTTATTTATGTAAATGTTTTTTATAGAAATCCATTTTTCATCAAGAAACATCACTAAAAATACTATAAGAATCAATATAAGGAATTATTTGAAATATTTGAAATCTTTTAGATGTAAAATCATAAAAAATAATAGATAAGATGGTAAAAAATTCATTCCATTCAACAAAATTTAAAAATAATTGATTTTATGGATTATCAAAAAATCCATGTATAGAAAACATTAAAAATATACCTTTTTAAACCACTACAAGTAATTTGAAAGATATTTTAAAATTTTATTTAAAACCCCATTCCTGTTTAAAAAAACAATTCATGAAAAATTTAATGAAACAAATATATGGAGAAAATATATTTGGAAAGACAATGTTAAATCATTTTTAAAAGGGATTTAATCCGAATCCATTATAAAATTAATAAAATTTTGATTCAAAAGGATATTTAAGGAGATAACGTGAAATATATTTGAAAAAATAATTAATTTCATGTGATAAAATATAAAATTCATCCATAAGGCATTTTATACACTACAAAAAATGATATATTTGGTTAAAATGGATAAAGTTCCAAAAAACCAATTTGTGATGAGAAATACCTTATGTTGAGTAAAAGGTTAAATATATTTATTTTGAATCATTTATAATAAAAATATATTAATTAATTACTTATGTAAAAAAATTATGTTTATCATTATATTTTTTCCATTTTATTTCATTTATTACCTCGTCTTATATAGCTACTGAATTAGTTATGTTCATGAAATATTTTTTGAGGATGTTCAGTTCATAAATCCAAATCAACTTCAATAGGTTAACCATGTTAAAAGTGGTAATTAATAAAAAAAACCAGAATATTAATCATAATATTATTAACATTTTCATACTTTAAATGCAATTTTTTAACTGTATATTAATAGAAGATATGAAAAATGAATCAAATTTCTTCGTGGTGGTGGTGGTCTACATGTTAATTCGAGAGACATTATCAATTTATAAAGTATGTAAGGATAAATTTGAAAACCCATGTCATTATTGCACATATATTCCTAATTTTTCCAGAGGAATGTATATAATATAACCTACAATGTTGATAATCATTGTGTCGTTGTTTAATTAGATAAATTACATAAAAACAAAAAATAAGTGATACGTTAGTATTGTTGAAAACTTTTTTAACATGGTCATATTATTCCATCATTCTCAAATATATTGGTATAACTGGGGGATATACAGAAGAAATGGGTCAAATATAAATCCCAATAAAAGAATAAATAAATAATAACATGAATAACATATTACATATTATACAATAATAATTTCAATGGAATAAACCAGGGGGTGAGAATCTTCAATAATAATAATGGTGAATGATATGAAATTTATCATAAAGAAAATGTGGGAATATAGAATCAACATTAAACATGAAATCATTTAAATTAGTCATGGATAACAACCATGACATCATAAAATGGTGGATAATGTCCCTTAATGGATTAAGGTCAATCCCTAATCCCATAAATGAAGTATCATTAGAGTAAAACATTTTCAAATTCATTGGGAAGATTTATAATTATGGGTGCAATAGTCACCTTCATATCATGTACATGTATAATAGTTGCACACAGGTCAAACAACATGAGGTTTCATTTCAATAAATTTCTACCCCATAATCAAGGAGTGTGGGTTATATATATAGAAGTCCCCAACCAGTGAAGTATAGGTATATCAATTTGAATACTATTGAGTGTAAATGGGGGTGGATTTTCATGATTCAATCATTTAACATGAAAAATTGTAGTTAAATATCGACAAAATAACTAAAGTACATAAATACTAATGATTTTTTTAGTGATTGTGAAACAATTATCTCGATATATTGATATAAAAATGGATCTATGATGGATAGAAAAAATAATATCCTAACATTAGGAATTGGAAAAAAATGAATCACATAAATACAATGACTTATTAAATATGGGAAAGAGAGGATCTCTTACTAAATATTGGCCGAGTAATGGCTCAGGTAAATGATATAATGATAAGAAATAAATGATATCAAAATTTCAAGCCATCAATGAGAAAATATATTTATCTATATAAATATATGAAAACATAAACAATTTACTTTCTAAATTCTAATTATAAATAAGGTTCTTGAATGGAAATGAAGAGATGGAAATCACATACCTTAAGAGGGTGATTCTAAAAAAATGGGAGTATATTCTTGGGTACTTAGGGGAAAAATAGAAAAATTCTATAGATGGGATGTCATATTAAGGACAAACTCTATGGTTTTTATTGATGAGGAATGGGGGAATGGGTTGGTTTATATAGGAAGAGAAAGGGGAGTTCTTTATTTTGTTCTTAACTGTGGTTTTGGACTCTCTATAATAATGTAATAAAAACAAAAAACCTTCATAGGGTTTTATCAGATGGTTTGTACCCTATAAGAATGACTTGAATTATTTATATGTGGAAAAGTATTGAAATCAATATAATATTACACTTGATGATTTAAAAGTGAGTCATGTTTATAAAAAATGATTTTAAACCATAAACCATAATATAGGTTTTGGAGGATTCATAAAGTATTTATAAAATTAATAAAGGAAACTAAAAATAAATTTATTTTTAATGGAAAAAATATAAATGGTTTTTGGTTCCTTTATAACATTTATTATATTACATTATAGATTTTACGATGCCATAATACACCCCATATTTCTTAAAGTATTAAATGTTTACCCAAAAATATGATTATCTCATAAAATTATGAAAAATTCCCCATTACATAATTTTAATGTTGTAAATAATTTTTTTTATTAATTTTATCAAAATAATAACAGAAATTTTGGAAATTATACTTATAAAATAAGAAAGGGTATTTATTGAGAAATGATTTGTTTTTTGGGCAATAACCATTTTCAAACCCTTATAAAAAATATATTTGACTTGAAAAATATTATATTATCATATTTATTAAATAAAAATTATTTAATTTTATTGTTTTAATATAAAATAATTAATGTTTAAATTTTATAATTTCATTATTGAAATTTAATATTTTACAAAAATACAATTTGCGTTTGCCGTATAAAATATCATTTATAAAGAAACAACAATAAGAAGAAAATATAATCATTATTCTCTTCAAAATACAATATACATATTAATATTATTGGGGTATTGATGAATATCACTTTTTTACTATAGAAAACACCATATGGGTTATGATTCAGGATGGGGATATTTTAAATGGGTGGTTCAAAGTTGAGTTCTTCATATGTGATACCATTGAGCTTGATCTTCACTCACAAACGGTTTCACTCAAGCTTCATTTTTTGGAACATGAATTGGGAGTGGTGAGAGTAAAATACATAGTTATATTATCTCCCATAGAATCTTTGATAAATTGGATTTATAGGTTATCATCCTACTAGACGAGGATATAAATTCCTATGAATGTGACAATTGGATTGATAAAAAACATCAGTTTATAAAAATAAAATAATCATTAATCATTATATATTTTATTAATGGTTATGATTATTAAAAGTAATTTAAAAAAGATATGATATATAATTCCACAGAGAAAAATAAGTACATATGTTTTATATAACCATATTATATAATATGTAATTTAATTCAATCACAAAGTTAATTTTATTTATATATGTTTGGGTCATTAAAATCTTCCACCCTTTAGAAATATTACCCCCAATATTTTCAATCCATACACTAAAACATATTTGGGTAATTTTGTTCCATCACCTCCTACAGTTCCCACATTTCTTCTTTAAACTCGTGGTTTCTTCATAGCACTTCAACCAGGTGTAATGTCTTATTTTATAGAAAATTGTGTATATACTCATTGATCTTCATCGTTTTCTCCTCACATGATACAATATTCTTCAATGTACCACCTCTAAGATCAGAATATGTGAGGGTTCTGGTCAGTATTTCCTCAAAAGGGATACATTAAAAACATCATGTTGTTGAGATAGTCTAGGTGGGAGTTCTAGTTGATAGGCCACCACTCTGATGCGATCAACGATATCAAGGAGACCGATTTATCTAGGACTAATCACTCCCTTATTCACCAATATCATCATTTTTCAATAGATATATATAGAGGAGTACATTCACACTACCCTAAACTCCAATTATCATCGACAATTGTCCACATATCTCTTTTGTTGACTATGTGTGGCCCTAATGTTGAAATAAACTTCTTTGACCTTTTCCACCATTTCCTCAACCATTTTATGACACTACAGTTTTAGTTCACCAATATCAACCCAGTATGCAGGTGTTCTGCATATCATTCCTTAAAGGGATTATAATAGAACCATTTTTATGATTGGGTGGAATCAATTATTTTATAATAACTCAACTATAGGAATATTTTCATCTCATTCCCCTATAAATTTCATAGATCTTGAACTCAAAATTCCCTCTATCATCTACATAGTCATATCTAATTTTCCATAATCCCTAGTGTGATAAGACGTTATGATGATCAACATAGTATTAAGATCTTTTTGAATATTCATCAAAAACATGAAGGTAAATATTGTTTTTAGATCAAATAAAATCTATAGTGGGGTTCCATGGAACCTCAAAAATTCTCTAATGTATATAATTTCTTTTTGATTGAGTGAGATATCCTCTCAGATTTAAATGAACTGAGATGTCCAAGAAATATTATTCACCACAACCCATATAACATTATTTCATATTGATTTAATTATAGGAATAGTGAAAAATTACATTTTTATATTTTCATTTAGGTGTTGGTAATGGTAGTATCACCCCCTTTCATTTTTTTCTTTCGACATTCAATTTCTGTAATTCAAGACAAATAGATTTATATTCTAAAAATATCCATCCTTATTTTATATCACCAATAGTTATTTCAAATATCTAGATACATATTAGTGCTCCATGGATGGATGAAGGAGGTTGATCTATCTGTATTATAAAAAATATTAGTTGTTAACCTAGGACTTGATAGTACATGTAGTCATGACTTAAATATTACAACTCATTCTCTATTAATTTTGACTTTCTGAATGAAAATAAATTTTTTATTATTTCAAACACATTTATGGAAAAATTGCGAAGCCATGCGTTCTTCCTCCTATAACTCATCTAACTAAGATGGTCACTTGCAGAAAATTGGCACCATCTTCAATGAACTCAATCTCCCAAACACCATCTAGATTAGCCTGGAATGAATCTAGATGATCAATTTTGCAACCTTCCACTACTCGACCTTCAAACCTATTTCTCAATTACAATGAGGTCTAGTTCATTGGCTTAGAAACCCTATATTTTTAAAAAATGATTGATTATCCACATCCTAGGTAGTCCCCTACATTCCCTCATTGAGAAAGGAGCCACTTATCAAATATAATATCTCAGCAGACGCAGAAGCACTGGCTGGGATCCCATCTCTAGTAACCCACTCATCAAAGCCTTCCCCCTCATCTATAGAATTATTAATCTTATTCAATTGGAAATATCTAACATCATTATTCATGGAAATAAAATCACACACTCTAGCTTTATCAATTCAGTTTTGAGTATTATAATCTGAATGTCCAGCCAGGTCCTATCTCAACTAGTGAAATGTCGCGTCCTGATAAATACATTACATAAACTCATATTTTAACACCAAATTAGTACCCATAGATTAACTAAGACAATGATCAACCTCATATTGTTTGTAATCAATAATAGACCCCAATAAATTAACACCCAAATTGTAGAGACCCAAAGCTTGACGTACATGGACATCAATTTACTTTTTCGGAATAATTAATACATAACAAAAACAGACACACAAGGATCGTAATAGATTAGTGTCTTTGGAAACTCAGAATATAAACTTCTAATCATGTTTAAATATCTTCAACAACTTCCATAATGATATTTCCCTTTTTGTTTCCTTACCTAAAACCTTTCTTTAAATCTTGGGGAAGAGAAAACATATAAAGGGTGAGCTCAAATGCTTAGTAAGGGAAAACATAGAGGACATAAAACAATCCATAACATTTGAAAGAAAAAACATGAACATAAATTTTAAACATCAAAATCTTGAGAAAAGACATAAATCGTGGAAGTATGTAAGGAATAAATCATAATGGAATATCTACCAGGATAAAATATAATGGGAGTAAAACATGTAATTGTGGAAACCATTCAGCACATGTCATGATTTCCATAGTAGCCAAGGCATTGCTGCAAAGACCATCTTAGTGGACAAAGTCCCTTTCTGAATCGAGTTCACTCCTCGTTTTAGTCTTGTAACACTGAACCAGATTAACCTACTGTTCCATCCATGCCTATCTCATGAGATATAAATCTTTACCCAATGCATTGGATAGAGATATAGGTCCCACCCATCTCATAATGAAATCATTCTTACTTTTTCCACAAAATAAACATACATCATTCATAATAACCCAACGAATAAAATGGGTTTCATAAACATCATCCCATCATCACATAATCCATATAAAAGAAAAGGATATTATTTCATAATAAGAAAATTTAAACCATGTAAATAATAGAGACATTATACTTGAAGCATACACATATGAAATAATGTCATCTTATATGGAAAATGGTTAAAACACTTGAAATGAATTATTGATGAATGTATCATTTCTTCTTCAAAATCAATTTCTTTTCACAAAACTTCAAGAAATTTTAAAAGAAAAATATTTTGTTGAAAATAGTCATGAAATATTTTGGAGTAAGCTTCATGAAAATAAGTCTTTATAAAACCATAAAAATCCTTTCATTCCTTATAAGTTAACAAAAACATTATTCTCGTACTTTTGTCGGAAAAGTCAAAAAAAGTACCTCATAACGTAAAAAAAAGAAAGATTCCTTACATACCATGTAGTAAAAGTCAAAATGGGTAAAAACGACATTAAACATACATAATTTTTTTTAGAAAACATGGACATGGATGATAACAATAACCCCAGTAAATACTTACATATAAGCAATCTCGGATAAAAAAATGTGATTTTCAAAATTATCCCTTACCTTAGGTCTGATATGCTTCGTACGTATCTGAACCTCCTCTTCTTTGAAGCGCCTCTTTGAGACCTCTTCTTAGGGCACTAAAATTGGTCTTTGAAGAAACATTGGACCTCTAGGATGTTTTTAGGGAAGTGGAGAAGTGAATTTGGAAGGGGTTGGCCGGGCATCAAGCCTCAAAATGGTGTGAGGAAGAGAGGGAGGATGGGCCCTTTTATAAGGGAGGAGAGGGTCACCTTAAGAAAAACTAAAAATATTATTTTATTATAAAGTCATATTCGATTATTAATAGTTTCAAATTGAGTTATTTCAAAGATAAGGTGGGGATGGGTCGAAATCCTATCATCCAATAGAATTTAAAAAAGTTTAGGTTTCTATTTTAACCTTATCATTTAGATTTAACTTTAAGTTAAATAATTTTTCTTTTACAGTGTATTCTTGTTTTCTTACACGATAAGGTTAATAAACTTACTAGAACAAGACAAATGAACCACAAGTTGTTTATTATTAATATATATAACCTTATCTAAGTCATTTATCCAAACCATAGATTTTTAGGAATAAAATAACAATTAATAATATAATATTTGTTTTAAAAACTATTTTATGTCAATTTTGACACTATTTGGTAACTGATTTTTGTGAAAATTATAACAGAAAGATTAGTTCTATCAAAGTTATTTAAATCAATAATAACATGTCATATTAACATAGAAAATTATTGTAATTCATAAAAAGTCTAAAATTACATTTATTTGGGTATTTATAACATCAATTATGTCAATATTTCATTAATAATATAATTACTGCATCATTATTGTGTCATTAATACATTAAATTATTTAAAGTCTAAAAATTACAAATAAACTACCATTATTTAGGAAATCTTTTTAGATTTCTAATGAATATTTATAGTCAAATTTATCATATGTATAACTCTATATTAAAAATGATTTACTTATTAAACTTTGATTTTAACTATTTTTACCATTCTTTAAATAAATTAATAATAAATGTCCTAATCTAATAAAAGTGGGCCTAAATAGTCATATTTTATTCCTAAGGTTTTTTTTGGTCAAATTACACTTATACAATAGAATTAGGACATGTGTTAGGGTAATAATAATATCATTTTTACCCTTAATTACCCTATTTACTTTTAACCATGGTAAATAAAAGTAAAAAGTTACTGTTCACCAAAAATTATTTTCAACTAATTGAACCAAATTTTACTTACTGACATCAATCGTTTCTCTCATATTTTTGAAATTCCATTCAAAAAAGCGGTAAAATTATTTTTTATGTAAATTTGCAAATTATCATAGGAGGTGGGTAAAAGACGGTGAAAAGTTCAATAAAATTTTTATATATATAAAATTATTATAAAATGACTCAAATGAATTACTTTGAACTTATATAGGTATTATGTATCAATTTTAACCTAAAATGAAATTAAATAAAACAAATAATTATTTAAATAAAAAGTTGGTTTTTAAATAGTAACCTAGTGTTTTCACTATTCATCAAAAATTGAAATTTTTCAGAAAAATACCAAAATTTCACCCTAGGATAATTTCGATATTCCGAATCCAAAAATGAATTCCATTTTGAAATATGAAATTTAAAAAATTTCAAAAAGTGGTTATTACTATTCATAACAGCTAGTTTTAATAATATTTTAATATCATATCGTTGTTTAGTGAAACTCGGTATTGCGTACAACACACGCTATCGAGGAAGGTCGTGATAACATGTAATGCAGCCAAGTTAGGGTTGTGTGTTGTGCAAGACTTCTTTTTTGTAGCGTACAACACAAGACATCAATAAAATTAAAAATAATAATTTTCATAAAATTTCAGGGTGTTACTTCTACCCCCCTTAAAATGAATTTCTCCCTCAAAATTCGTCAGGGTTAGAAATGGTTTACTACTCAAAAGTTTCTTTAATAGAAACCCCCATCGTAAAAAGGAATACCAAAACCAATCTTTAAAAACTAAAGTATAAAACATAATGGTTATCCAAATTAACTAATCATTGGGTTTCCAAAAAGGAGAACATAGGTGAAAATATGGATATGGAAGAGAAACCTAACCATCATGTTCTGATAGAGAGTGGTAGAGAATATGGCTATGAAAAATCCAACAATCACAAGGCCATAGGTTTGTGATGATCTAAGGTACCATCTGATTCATTGGATATAAGGGAACTAGGACAACATTTTTGGGTTTCAAGATAATTTATCTAATGTTGATGAATTAAAAGAAATACATACATGATTTTGGTACAATTTCACTGTTGTTCAGGAATTGAACAATTTCCACTTCATCCCTTAAATAAATGAAGTTGAATTTTTTATTCGTGATGTGTTAGCAGATCATGTGATAGAATGATGGGTCATTCCATCTGTTTCAAACAAAAGGTTAGCAAAGTTATAAGTCCATCTTACGTTTAGATTAACCGTATATGGTTCCAAAAATGAACTTATACTTCATATATCATACCGCTTAATAAAACTAGTTTCAACTAACCAATGACTTACTCTAGGCCAGTGGTAGGCGATAAAGGCCAGTCGCACTTCGGTTGTGGGTTCGATTCCCACATCCTTGTCCAATGCGATGGGCTATCACTCATCCTGTAGGTTGTCCTTTTTCTAATACTACATTACTATAACATCCCATCAATAATATCGAAAAAAAGTTCTACCTTTAAACAATACTAACTTATGTCCAACATAATCCTTTCCAATCTTTAGGATTATCTAAAATACTACTGTCCAATCTCATATTATAGTGAAAACGATTACCAAAGAGTTCATATAACAAGCATGTTAATACCATCATTGATCCCCATATATCATGAGATATGTCTTGTTGGTCACATTCCAAACATTCGATGGACTTAATCATGTATTCTCTTGAAAAAACGAATACCCATTGAATCTTAGTGAAAACATGAGTGCTGTAAAAAGTTAACTCTTTTCACATACTAAAACCTCAAACCATGATATAAATATTTCCTTATATCAGTCATGAGCTCATGAATACAGTCAAAAATTTCATTTTCTCCTTATCCATTTATTATGCGCATATCATCTTTTTTCCAAAAATATCTCAATCACTCTCCATGGTTACCGGTACCATAAAATTATTGAAAACCACAATAGACCAATACATAAATATTCCAATATTTGACGATACTATGTACAACATTATTTTGGAATCCCATTACATAAACAATTAATCATTCCACCACATCTTTGTCATATTCAACATCGCCAATAGCGATCGCATGTGACTTCCCTTTGTCCTTTGCCTTAAGTGGTTTCTCATGTCGATCATCACTAACCCTTGGATTAGGGTATTTATTAGAATAATGCCCCATTTCCTTGCACTTGAAGCATTGAAGTGTTGGTGGTGCGTTCTCTACAGTCATTTCTTTATTCACATCATTAGAAACCCTTTTTCCATTACTTCGACACTCAGCTGCAAGATGACCTTCTTTTCCACGCTTAAAACATTTTCTAGTCCCTTTAAGACAATCTCCACCGTGCTTCTTTCCACACTTTGGGCATAAGGAAACATTCATTTTCTTTTCACCATTATTCTGAGATTTCTCCTTGAACTCCATCTTTCGTTTTTTTCAAAACTATGAGATGAATAAGTAACACCAACTTCAATTTCTACCTTGATAGCACAATGCACAATTTCTTCATAGCTAATTAAGTCTCCTATAGATAATTCCCTTTGAATATTTGGTTTTAAGCAAGAAAAGAATTGATCAAATTTACTTTCAGGATGGATGATAAAGTCAGATGCATACCTTGCAAGCCTTGTAAAATTTGCTTCGTATATACTAACAAATTCACAATCCTTTTGATTTAGTTCAAGAAACTCTTTCTCCATCTTTGTTCTAAGAATACGAGGGAAGTAATTATTGAAAAATAAGTTCTTGAACTCATCCCATTCCATGGACTCAATTTCATCTCTTGGCCTCATATTCTTGATAAGATTCCACCATTGATCAGCTTCACCTTCCAAACGATATACTGATAATATGACTTTATCATGTTCAGAACATTGAAGAATTGAAAAAATCTATTCAGTGATACTGATCCATTTTTCTGCAACAAGTGGATCAGAAGACCCACTGAAAGAAGGTGGACGTTTCCTCATGAAGGACTCAATAGAATATTGTTCCCTTCTCTGCTCATTTGTAAGTCCAGAATGATTCATATCTTGTGTAAGTATAGCAATATGATTTTGCACTCCATCTCCCATAACGTTTGTTTGTTCAGGAGGACAATCATTGCATTGTCTATTACATTGATCAACACGGTTCCTTCGGGTTCCAGCCATCGTCTAAAACCAAAAAAGAATAGTGTGAGAGGCAAAAATAATGCTAGGGAAAACAACATAATAAAGGGGGAGTACCTTCAATATCTAACATCTTAGGTTAAATTTTAATATCGTTACCGTAGTTCTAGGACTATATCCTATACGTATACTTATCCTTAGGGACATCCCTAGACATACCTTATAAATATCTCTAGGGATCTCACTAACGTTTTCGCATCCTAGTTTCCAAAGGTTGACTAAACCTCCCTATGATACCAACTGTAGTGACCCAAAGCTTGATGTACATGTACATTAAATTACTTTTGCGAAATAATTAATATATAACAAAAACAGACACACAAGGATCGTAATAGTTTAGTGTCTTTGGAAACTCGGAATATAAACTTCTAATCATGTTGAAATATCTTCAACAACTCCCATAACGATCTTTCACTTTTTGTTTCCTTACCTAAAACCTTTCTTTAAATCCTGGGGATGAAAAAAAATATAAAGGGTGAGCTCAAATGCTCAGTAAGGGAAAACATAGAGAACATAAAACAACCCATAACATTTGAAAGAAAAAACATTAACATAAATTTTAAACATCAAAATCTTGAGCAAAGACATATATCATGGAAGTACGTAAGGCATAAATCATAATGGAACATCAACCATGATAAAATATAATGGGAGTAAAACATGTAATTGTGGCATCCATTCAGAACATGTCATGATTTCCATAGTATCCAAGGCATTGCTGCCAAGACCATCTCAGTGGACAAAGTCCCTTTCTGAATCGAGTTCACTCCTCATTTCAGTCTTGTAACACTGAACCGGATTAACTTACCATTCCAGCCATGTCTATATCATGAGATATAAATCCTTACCCAATGCATTGGAGGTAGATATAGGTCCCACCCATCTCATAATGAATTCATTCTTACTTGTGTCACAAACTAAACATAAATCATTCATAATAACCCAACGAAAAAAATGGGTTTCATAAACATCATCCCATCATCACATAATCCATATAAAAGAAATGGATAATATTTCATAATAAGAAAATTTAAACCATGTAAATCATAGAGAAATTATACTTGAAGCATACACATATGAAATAATGTTATCTTATATGGAAAATGGTTAAAATACTTGAAATGAATTCTTGAGGAAAGTATCATTTCTTCTTCAAAATCAATTTCTTTTCACAAAACTTCATGAAATTTTAATGGAAAAATATTTTGTTGAAAATTGTCATGAAATATTTTGGAGGAAGCTTCATGAAAACAAGTCTATAAAACCGTAAAAATCCTTTCATTCCATATAAGTTAAAAAAACATTCTTCTTGTACTTTTTTCAGAAAAGTCAAAAAAGTACCTCATAACGTAAAAAAAAGAAAGATTCCTTACATACCATGTAGTAAAATTCAAAATGGGTAAAAAGGACATTAAACATACATAAAAACACTTTTATAAAACATGGACATGGATGATAAAAATAACCCCAGTAAATACTTATGTATAAGAAATCTCGGATAAAAAAATGTGATTTGCAAAATTATCCCTTACCATAGGTCTGATATGTTTCGTACGTTGCTGAACCTCCTCTTCTTTGAAGTGCCCCTTTGAGACCTCCTCTTAGGGCACTAAAATTTGTCTTTGAAGAAAACCAGGACCTCTAGGATGTTTCTAGGAAAGTGGAGAAGATATTTTGGAAGGGGTTGGACGAGCTTCAAGGCTCAAAATGGTGTGAGGAAGAGAGGGAGGAGGTGCCTTTTTATAAGGGAGGAGAGGGGCACCTTAGGAAAAACTAAAAATATTATTTTATTATAAATTCATATTAGGTTTTTAATAGCTCCAAATTGAGTTATTTCGAAGCTAAGGTGGATATGGGTAGAAATACTATCATCTAATATAATTTATACAAGTTTAAGTTTCTATTTTAACCTTATCATTTAAATTTAACTTAAAGTTAAATAAGTTTTCTTTTACCGTATCTTCTTGTTTTCTAAAACTATAAGGTTAATAATATTACTATAACAAGACAAAAGAACCCCAAGTTGTTTATTATTAATATATATAAACTTATCTAAGTCATTTGGCCGAACCTTAGATTTTTCGCAATAAAATAACAATTAATAATATAATATTTGTTTTAAAAACTATTTTATGTCAATTTTGACACTATTTGGTAATTGATTTTTGTGAAAATCATAACAGAAATATTAGTTCGAAAAAAGTTATTTAAATCAATACTAACATGTCATATTAACATATAAAATTATTTCAATTCATAAAAAGTCTAATATTACATTTATTTGGGTATTTATAACATCAATTATGTCAATATTTTATTAATAATATAATTACTGCATCATCATTGTGTCATAAATAAATTAAATTATTTAAAGTATAAAAATTACAAATAAAATACCATTATGTATGAAATATCTTTATCTTTCTAATGAATATTCATAGTCGAATTTATCTTATGTATAACCCTATATTAAACATGATTTACTTATTAAACTTTGATTTTAACTATTTTAACCCTTCTTTAAATAAATTAATAATAAATGTCCTAATCTAATCCAAGTGGGCCTAAATAGTCATATTTTATTCTTAAGGTTGTTTTTGGTTGAATTACACATATCCAATAGAATTAATACATGTGTTAGGGTAATAATAATATCATTTTTACCCTTAATTACCCTATTTACTTTTAACCGTGGTAAATAAAAGTAAAAAGTGACTATTCACCAAAAATTATTTTCATCTCATTGAACCACATTTTACTTACTGACATCAACCGTGTCTCTCGGATTTTTGAAATTCCATTAACAAAAGAGGTAAAATTAAGTTTTATGTGAATTTACAAATTCTCCTAGGAGGTGGGTAAAAGACGGTGAAAAGTTCAATAAAATGTTTATATATCTAAAATTCTTATAAAACGACTCCAATGAATTACTTTGAACTTATATAGGTATTATGTATCAATTTTAACCTAAAATTAAATTAAATAAAACAAATAATTATTTAAATAAAAAGTTGGTTTTTAAATAGTAACATAGTGTTTTCACTATTCATCAAAAATTGAATGTTTTTAGAAAAATACCAAAATTTCACCTTACGCTAATTTCGATATTCCAAATCCAAAAATGAAGTCCATTTTGAAAGATGAAATTTAAAAAATTTCAAAAAGTGGTTATTACTATTCATAACGGCTAGTTTTAATAATATTTTAATAGCATATCGTTGTTTAGTGAAACTCGGTATTGCGTACAACACACGCTATCAAGGAAGGTCGTGATTGCATGTAATGCAACCAAGTTAGGGTTGCGTGTTTTATAAGACTACTTTGTTGTAGCGTACAACACAAGAAATCAATAAAATTAAAAAGAATATTTTTCATAAAATCTCGGGGTGTTACAAAAATTTCTCTCTTGAGTAACCAGAACCTCAACGGGGGCCAGATTTGTCTGAGTAGCGGTTGATTGGGACTCCTTCTTCATTTCATTCTTGAAACCTTTCCCTCTATATCCCATTTTCTTACACACACAAAAAGTATAACAAGATTAAAAAATAATATGTTTTCCTACCTAAAATAATCATGATTAAAAATCTAGGAAAAATAAATAGGTGGCTTCAAAAGATCAACCTCTACATAGATTCTAGGTGAAATTGGAAGACATATGTCTTGGGTTCAACTATCCAATCAAATAAAAATACCTATGATATTTACTAAAATATAGAGAATTAGAGGATTTTAATATGGTATTGGGAGATCAGGAAGCCTTACCCAAACATCCATGGAAGAATAATCTCGCTTCATGTGATAGTTTTATGACCATTTGAAAAGAAGAATCAAAGACCCATTACAAAAATGAGGGGTATTCGATGAAGGAAAAAAAGATCCTCCTCTGAAGCAAACCTGATCATGATGTTTTTAGAATCAAGAAGTCTGAATATCGTGCACTCCTAGAGGCCCTATGAATATAAGATGTAACATTTGAAGGAATCCAAAGATGGTCGTCGTAGCTTGAAATGAGAAATTAGAGTCATAATCAGAATGGAAGAAGCTTCAGTGAACTCCTGATTCGATATAAGCAATTGTAGAGTGCCATTGATGACCTTTGGAACCTTTGGTCTTCGATCAATCTGAGGGAAAGTGGGGCTAAAGTTTAGGTTTGAGAAGGGGGTAAATGGTGGAGGTCATACACTTTATAAGGAAGTTGTATGACTCTCCCACACTGAGGGGGTAGGGGTCATAGCAAAGGACATTGATAGCTAGGGAATGGATGACCATTTGAAGATCTCCCTCTCTAAAAAATCCCCTAGAATCTGATTAATATGTTCTTTATTAATTTTGAACAAAAAAGAATTACCTTTTCATATAGCTTTAACCTTCTTTTGAATTTCCAAATAATCTCTTTGACCGTCCTTTATATTATCGAGAAGAGATAGTTGAAAAATCATATCTAAAAATATTAATGATTTTCCCTCTAATATGATTTCATGCCCATATTTTTTCAAGTCTATTAAAATAAAGCCTTATAAATTCTCATCAATGATAAAATTCACAGATCCTTTCTACTTAGATCATCTTCAACATTATTTTCCTTTACATGATGGCATTGTATTGATAAGTAATATTCCATAATCATATATAAAAATCATCACTAGCACATATTCATCCTTTTATGTGAGAATATATACATGGGGATCTTAATATCTATACATATTTTAAACATCACCCAAATAGATAAAGATGCCATATTTTCAATTTGGATATTACTATAGCCGACTCTAGATCATGTGTTGGATACTTTTATTAATTAAATTTATCTTTTTTCGAGGCATAGGGTATTACATTGTAATTTTTCATTAGTACACAACCACAAAAAATTAGTTGAAGCGTCACTATATGACATGAATAGTTCCCCACTTTTGGGTAGTGTAAGTATAAGTGTAGTGATAGGCCACTTTTCCAACTACTTGATTCATTCTTCACATTTATTATCCCTAGAAAACAATACTACATTTTGAGTTATCTTAGTTTTTGATTTTGAAAGAAATGAGAATTTTCACACAATTTGTCAATAATACCTAGCAAGTACATGGAAAGTATGAATATTTGTTATATATAATGTTATGTCACACATTCATTTTATTATTTCATTGAAATGAAAATTTATATCCATTTTATGGTGTTGAAATACCCTATTAATGATACATTGAACAAGTATATGTTTTACTAAAAACTCACACATTCATTAAGAAGGGATACATGGAAATTCATCAGGAAACACGTTAGCTTATTACCTAAAATGGAAAAATCCTCAAGGATGTTCTTATTTTCATAGACTCATTATTTTTTGCATGTATTAAATATTTATAAGGACATAATATCAATGCTTTAGTTGTTGGTTCTAAATAAGATTCGTAATCCTCCTTAAACATGTACCGAATTGGAGGATGACTCAAGATATAGATATTGAATTCATTCTCCCAGAAATTTATATTTTCTTTATAAAATTAAAATCATTATATAACTTGGATAACATCAAATTCTAATAAAGGGAGTTTGATTTGATTATAAATAAGAACATTCCAAAAAACATCATCATGTGACACAATATCATGGATGTTTTTTCTAATGATATAAAATCATTTCGGGTGATGGCTAGATGTTCATAGATATATTAAAATATATTCTAATATGAAATTTATTGAAATGAAGCATGATAAAAAATACTTCAAAGCAGTTTCCACATTTATATTAGTCATTATGACCCATATGGACTTAGTAATTTCCTTATTCCCCTTTTCATAGAGATTTTTCATTCTCATCTAGCTTGTTAGCCCTTGGAATAGAGCACTAGCTTGGATAATTCATAAACACTGCACATTTATGAAAATGAAATGTATATGGTACCTTAGATTGAACTATATTATCATATATCATGTTACTAATTTTTAACATAGAAACCATATACTTTATGCCCTATTTTCCCACACTTTAATCTCTCCCAATTTGGTCATGTCATTTCCCAAGGATCCACTTTCTGCATTTTTTTCAAAAAAGAAATGGAGTCCTCTTTCCTTTATCACCATTATCTAATGAACATCCATGTGATTCCATCATCCAATCATTTTAGGTGATTAGGAATTCAACTATATAATATTTTTTTAATCATGATTGTTATAGTTGTTTTTGCATTATCACGAGATGTATTACTTCAGATCCCATCATGTTAGACATCTCATTTGAGAAGTAATCAAATTGTGGCTCGAAGTGGTAGTTTAATAATTTCTTTATATTTTAAGCCAGTATCTAGAAATAATGGAACATTATGGATGAGTAGTTTTAGAAAATTAAACACACAATGAGGATTCTAAGAAAAAATATTCTTTAACATATGAATTTGTAGGCTTCAAACTTTTTTATCCATGATAAATTCCATAATGTAGACTCTTATGTGAAATTTTTTCCCCTAAATAATGTTTAATAATGATATTGTTTATTTAACCAAGAAATTCCGCCATGAGTTTCAAAACACACTACTACAAAACAAGCCTTTAACAATATTTTATTTTACTAGTGCTATAAAAGAGTGGTCATAAAGGTTCCCTTTATTATCACTAAGACAAGTGTTGTTAAAGGGTCCTTTGTATCAGTTCTTTTTATAGTACTGATCAAAGTCTACCACTATCAGTTCATTTTTTAAATGATGACAAATGGAAAAAAATTGTGTGAATTTTTTAACAATGATAAATGGTGTCCTTTAACAGCACTTTCTTTTTACCATAGATTAAGGAAACCCTTTATTAGAAAATTATTTTTAGCTCTCATAAAGGAATCCTTGATGATCTCTTTTTTAGAGATGATAAATATTTGGAGAAAATGAAGTAAAGATACAAATAAAAAATAAAAATGATTTTATTAAATTAATATTAAAGATTTTATTAATTAAATAATTATTGTTAAAATGAATTAATTTGTTACGATATATAAACTGTAAATAGTATATATAAAATATATAGATATGTGTGAAATAAAAATTAAATTATAAAATTTAAAATAGCTAAATTGAGAAAAATATTATTCATTTTTTAATTAAATAATTATCTATAATGTTAATAAATAGCATACATTAAATATATAGATAAATATGAATGTATTTATATATATATATGATGAAAACAATCTTTATCATTGAAAAAAAATTTGTGCTGAAGAAGAATGATTTTATCTTCACTTTTTTACAGTGATAAATCTCTGTCTTTATCAGTGGTAAACAATTCCTAATAAATATTAGTTTTATCAATACATATTAATATTATACAGATAAAAGGTATCTTTATTAGCACCTTTTTGGAAGCACAAATAATATTTTCCAGAACTATTCTAAAAACCCTAACCAACACAAACCAGTTTGCGATATCTAAAGCTCTATGTGTAAGAGAACTACTACCATTTCTCCTTGTTTTTGAATCCATGCTCAAATCTAGGCTAGAATCATGTTTCCATCTATTCTAAGGCTCGAATCTTGGGCTTGAGAGATTCCATAGAGGAATGAAATAATGTATTTAATGAAATCTATGTTTTTTGATATCTTTAGTTTCCCTCTTTTAGCTATTGATCCTTCTCATCTGACATCTATGTACCCCAACAAGTCCAGTTTCACAATCCTATAATATAAAAATGAAAAATTCATTATTTTTAGACATTTATATGTATGAATAACCTTAATAGAATGTGTATCTCCTTAAAATAACATTGGTACTAATAACATGAAATATATCAAACCTACTATTGGTTTATGTTGTTGTGAGGTACAATAAGCTCCCAATAACTATATTTCATTACAGCTACCTCTTTGTAATCGCCAAAATTTTGAAAATTAATTCATTTAATGGTTGGTGTTGTCTCTGGTTTGGAATATTCTATTTCAAATCAATTGGGAACACCTTTTTTATTTTTTTCTTGAGAAATTAATGTGCTATGATTTCTTTGATTCTCATATATACCAAGTAAAATGTATCACCAATCATAGAAATCTCAATATCATACCTCATATTATCTGAAAATTTTGAATTATGATTTTTCTATTCCTAAATTATTATGTATTTGATATATATGAGTTCCAAAATCATTTGATCTTTCTACTTATTGATTTAGATAGTGTCATCAACTATACCTATCTAGAAACCAAGCATTATTAGGTATTCATCTAACCTTATTTACTTAGTTTTCATTGATTTATTTATCTTATACAAAGAATTCATAAAATGGCACCCCTTTTAATTATTTTCATCCATAGTAAACCCATCTAGATTCTCATTGTATACTCCCTGCTTAAGAACATTATTGAGGAACATATATTTGACATCTATTAAGAATACCTTTAACTATATTTTCACATAAATATCTAAAAAATTGAATATTTTCCAACCGAGCTATGGGAGTAAATTTTTCATAAATACAATTTCCTTTGATCTTGGAGTTCCCCTAGAATACCGTCCATTATTTATTTTGTAAATTTTCTATATTATATGAGTTTATTAATTAAAACCCACTTGATTCAAAGAGCATTTCTACCTTCCATCCTTTGAATAATTTCACATTTCACATTTTTCTCATTTTGATCAATCTCTTAATACATACATTTGATCTCTTTATATTATTTTTCAACCTCTCTAAATGATTTAGGATCACTTGGAAAAAATTAGGTTTTTTAGATTCTTTTTCAATCTAGTTTTCAGAAAAATGTTCTGATCACCAATGATAGTTTATTCATTTATTTTTGTCTTTCTTTTATTACATTCATTTGATTAAAATATGGTCATATTTGAAATGATAACTCACTCATTAATACTTCTTTAAAATCACTTCATTTATTTCATCGGACATCTAATAAACAATATAAAAGATTTAATTTAATCCATATAAAAATTGATCATTCATTAACATAACATTTTGGTTAGACTATAACTCCCAATCATTTTGAGAATTACTTTTAAAATAATTAATTTAATCCTTTAGATATTTGTTATTTCACATAACACTTAACATTATTTATTTCATTTTAGAGATCTATGTTTGGTTTTTGTTATAGAAAATTCTATGTTAATCATGCTCCACACATAACATAAATTGTATCTTTCCTTACACTGAACACCTAGGTTAGCTTGTGTTACATGCGATAATGACATTTATTGATGACTTTTATCACACGCATGCCTGAGCATTACTGAACAATAAATTATTATTATAATATTATTATTTAATGTTATAAGATATAGCCGAGATATTAAATTAGAATTTATGAATATTATAAACTTATTTATGAAAATATATGTTTTATACAAATTTAATACAAATTAATATGTTACCAATTAATTTGAAATTAATTAGAAAGTTGATTGAATATAAATTGAAATATTATTATTTTCATGGCCATAAAGATATTTTACCCTAATAAATTAAATTATTTATTGTTTTTGGGTGATATTGATGTAATAAGTATGTTTTATATTCCATAAAATACTTTTTATATTCTTAAAATTTATTATATATACATTACATAAAAAGAAACAGAAGTTTATGCAGTAAAGATGATATTTTATTATAAAGGTTCTTTTAATGCCATTTAATTGAGGAATAATTTTAATTAAAAATTTTAGAAATTTTTTGGGTTTAATATTTCAAATATAAACATTATATTTGGAAAAAAAAATTAGTTATGGTGAATCTTTATAATTCTTTCATAATCTATCTTTTCAATTGAATTATTTTGAAAATCGATTTCAATTCATAATTTATTTTTAATAAAATTTAATTATAAGATTATATATTATTAGTTAATTGTTTTAAAACTACAATTTGATTATAAAATTATCAATAATTTCAGTTTAGGTCATTCTAACCATTTTCACATTGGAATTGAATACAAAAACAACAAAAACGATTGATCATTTTTTCATTAAAAACAAAAAGTGTCTTCCCATCAGTGGGATTAAGTCTAAATAAATTTATTCTAGTTATGTGATTATAATTTTGTTAAATGTATTAAATATTTGGAATAAAAATAATTTCTAACTTCTTATATAATCAACATTTATTTTTATGATAATTATTAGTGAAAGTGATTAAAATTAATGATGATGATTAAGAAAACAAATTGGTTAATTATTTACTAAACCCTAAAGTTATGACCCAAAATGACCTTGAAACATGTCAAAAAGACGTTTGTTGGACATTATTAGGACATGAAAATTATATTAATTATTTTTTCAAGATTGGTATGAATTTTGATAGTTAAAAACATGATACACCGAATTTGTTTTAAAAAAATGTCATGTTTATCCTTCCCCTTCCCTATAACAATCCATGACCCCTTCCTCTTCTTGACACATCTCAAACCACATAGGATTAAACAATATCCACCCATTACACTTTCCAAAATACATCTATTCATCCTGGAATCCTCCCCAATGATATAAATAAAACCAAGGAATCATTTTTTCTCTATCGAAAAGGAGTTACACAATTAAGAGGTAACACCTTCCCCCAACCTATGTTCTTTTATTTTCTTTCTCAACACCTTACAATAACATTATTCCATGATTTTATAAAATCACTAGTATCATAACTATATTTGAATTATTATTAAAAAATTTTATCATAAACTTACACAAACCTCTATCAAATGGATAACGAACATACTGTTTACATGTATAGAAAAATAAAACCTCACTAAACGATGATTGTTTATTTTTTTACCACTACAATTGTGGACATAATGATGGAAAATATATTTATACATGTAATAACTTTTATTTATTATGTCTATAATATTTTTAATTACTTTTAAAATACATATATTTTTACATTCCATTTGGTGTAAATATAATAATTCTGATTGAGGAAGTGTGGACTACTGCCCCCTCAAAATAATGTGATTCGTTCACACAATACATGGAATGTTTTAAGTATGGGTTTAGTGAACTTATATTATATATATATATATAACATTATAATGATAATATAATGATATTAATTAAATATAAACATGTATTTAATTTTTTTCATTCTTTTAATAGGATAATAAAAACGGAAAAAATTTCATTCATACATTCATCTTATCGTCTCCATGAATGGTGTATTCCATTACATAATTATATGTTATATAGGTTATTATAATAAACATATACTGAATATAAATTATATTTATATCATTTTTTACTTTCTGGAATCATGATATATGTATAAGTAACAAAGATATAACTAATTAAGACACATGCGTAGAGAAAAGAAGATATCACCCGAAGTGAAACCTTAACATATAATTTTAAAAATGGATAATATAAAGTCCCAATTAAACTATATATGGTATAATAAAGAATAATTTATTTTTGTAAAATATTTATAATAAATGTTATTTCATCCATGTGGTTTTAACGAGTATGAAGAGTGTCAAGACAAAAGTTAAGAGGAGTTTATCGCATTTTTTTCAATGAGATACATGCTTCATTCACCACCCTTTAATTATGTTTGGTCTTTATACTACCAAGGAATGTAATCAGTGATTATTATACTAATAATTATTATTATTTTCACATCCATTCAATGATCTGTATTTAATTTTGTTAATTCTTCAAAAGCAACCAAATCTATAAGAAAATCATGTCTCAATTTTCTTTATCTGAGACACATGCTTTATTATAGTCCTAAATTAATTTTTGATCTGTGTATACATCAATTTTATTTGTTATATCAAGAATATAATTATTTTATTTTTATTTTTATCTTACTATGATTTTATTTTCATAAATGGGGTGTATGATCCAAATATATCAAGTCATAATAGTTTATTGAAACAATGTCATCGTATATTAAGATTGTTTAGGATTATTCTTCCTTCATTGAAATATTATGACTCATCTCTCAATAAAACTCATTAGGTTTCTCCTCCTATATTTATTCATGGTATATCAATGTATTAGTACCATTTTTACATTATTTTTTAGTTAAGATAATTATGAAAATTAGTTTAATAAAAATATGACGGGTTTTCTCAATTAGGTCAGAAATATGTTTTTTTTTCAAACACCATGTTTTAAAAAATGTTTTCAAATAATCCTTAAAAATAAATTTATATGAAAACGAATATGTAAAAATGTTTTACTATTTTCAAATATTCTATTATATGTCTCAAATCTATTTTCATAGAAAAAGGTTTTCAAAAATATTTTATGTTTCAAAATTAATTTTTCAATGTAGAAATGATATTTTCCACAAGAAATATTTTTTAAAGATGATTGGACATTATTTCCTATCTATGATAAGTAATATTAGTGTTACAGATCCCTTTATAGGTAAATCATTAAATTTTTCCATTCTTATTATTTCTATGAATTGATTTTGTTTAATGGAATGATGTTTATAAAACCAATTTCTCTTTCACAAGTATTTTATTTTGAAACCTACTTCTTTTACATGATATTTATATGATGAAGTGAATATAAAACCTGTATTTTTTATTGGTTATGTTATAATTACATGTTAATAATTCCGTTTTAATATAATGGGTTATGATATGATTATTTTTGATATTGTTGCACATGAATGTATGATTTCATTTTGAGGTATGTGAAACCTATATATCCCTCCAATGCATTGGGTAAATAGTTATATCTCATGAGATAGACTAATATGGACTTGGGAGTGATCATTGACTTCTAAGGTTTCCATTTTCATGAAACATGACTACCAAGATGGTACGTGGAGTGAAGTCATGCTACTATGATGGAAATGGGAGTGAACCATGACTACCAAGATTGTATAGGGAGTGAACCCATACTAATAATATTTTTTGGTAGTTATTCCTTGGATTCTATGGATATCATATTATATTATTTATATTTTCCATATTTCCTCATTTTATTTGTATCTTATGATTTTAGGGATTATGTTCTTTATTTACTTATGATTCATGTATTCTAAACATACGGGATTTATTCCATCATTCAAGTATATAATTATTGATATGCATGATTTTATCTTTTATTTTCATGATCTTGTTCTCATACACTAATGCTCATGATTATTCTTACATTTCTCCCTTGTTTACCCTAACTATGCATTTGAACTCACCCATTGTTTGGTTTCCTTCATCAGGTTATAAAGACATGTATCACTATTGATGTGTCTAATAAGGGTGATTACAGAGAAGAACCTAATAGGAGATAATGTAGCTCAGTTATGTACCATTATTTATGTTTCCATGTTTCTAAAGGCAGTATAATAGTATGGTATTTGAGAGTAAATTTCTATAACATTTTATGTATTCCACCAAAGTGATGTAATATTAAAATTTTAAATGAAAGGGTCTATATAGTTTGTATCATAAAAAATGTTTAGATAAACTTTGTAATCTAGGATGATAAAACATTAGTGGGGGCCTTAAGAACAAGACATGGTATATGTATAAGGATGAACCAATATATTGGAAAACATCCTCAAATTTTGGAAAATTATAGGGTGATTGGTTTCCTAGAATTATATCCCTATGTGGATAGTATATGTGGATGTGGATCTGGAATAGATATAACTCGGGGTAATAACCCAGACAATATGTTTTGTGCCTAACTCATGGTAATCTAGTACATGAAAACGGGCATTGTTGTACACTAGGTTTGACTTTCCCAAGATATATTCTCTGGGAAGTCACTAAATCTGTAACATCCCAAGTAAATAAAAAATAATACATTTGAATGTTTATTAATATTTTTAAATTAAATATTTAGTTTGATTTAATGGCGATTATATGTTTAATAACGTACCCAATATGCAAAAGCGGGTTTCTTTGAAATCTTACATTGCACACTAATAATATAATAATATTATTTTAAATAGAAGTTAATGCTAAGACATTGTATTGATGGGAATGAATAGAGCTAACTACCATATTATGTAGTTGGGGTTTGGCTTAGTGTTAAGCACCCCATAATTCTACATGGAAAATGGGGGTTTAAAACCCATTGGGCGCATGTTACTGTAGCTGCACTGTAGCACTACTGTAGCAGCCGAGATACTGTTGCAACGACAGCACTGTAGCGGCGGCAGGGTACTGTAGCGGCGGCAGGGGCACTGTAGCAGCGGCGGGTACTGTAGCAGTGTGGGTATTGTAGCAGTACTATTCACAGAATGGTCTTTGGGCCAAAAAATTGGGCCTACGGGCTATGTAATGGGCTAAATGCCCACTGGGCCTTCGGGCTATGTAATGGGTCTCCCTCTACCCAGTTAAAGAGGTATTTGCTTTGTTTCAATAATAAAAAATGAGGCTTTGGCCCGAACCTTAAAAAAAACTAACTACCATATTATTTTAAATGTTTTTAAATGTTAAACACTTATCCAATAAATTTTAGAGGCTTAAAACGTGAATGAATCTAATTTTAAGCATAATTTTCTTTAAAAGGCCGATTTACCGCCTTTTAATGGAGAAACCTATTTAAATCTAGTTTTTGTAACTTTTATATATTCTATTTGAAAAAATTAAATTCTTATTTAGAATTGGGGAAAAAAAATTAACTTTGGATGAAATTTTGGTATTTTTCTGATAATGTTCATTTTTTAATGAATTATGAAAAATACTCTATTTTAATTCAAAAGTGCCTTTTAATATAATTTATTTATATAGATATTTTATATTTTTATTTGGTTTTAAAGTTCAATTAGAATATATTTTTACCATTTAATCTAATGATGGTAATTTTATGTAATTTAATTTTTAAATTGGACATAAACAAGTGTCAATCTTTTGATAGTTATTATTCCTTAAAAACACGTAATTTGTTTTAACAGTGGGAATTAATTTTAAATTAATTTCAACCACTTATGTGTTTGTAATTTGTAAAAATTGATTCCATATTTGGAATCATAAGGTCCAATTTTTTTTAAATATGCAAATTTTTTTTAGACATTTTAAATATTTACTTCAGTATATATTTTATTTACCATGATTAAAAGGTAAATATAGTAAATAAGGGTAAAATATAATATTATAATAATATTAAATTACCATAACATGTATCCTAGTACTATTTTATAATATATAGCTTACCATGGGAATCATTGGGTTAAATTGGGGACCCCATGGAGCCACAGGGGAGTAATATTGACACTTTAAATTAATTAATTTAAAGTAAAGACAAAAAAGAGTACATAAACTAATATATTTTAGTAAATAAAATTTTACATAAAGTTATTTTAAGTTATAATTTAGACTATAAATATTATTTGGAAAGATAAAACTATTTTGTACATCATGGTATTTTTTCATAACTTTTTGACATCAAATAAATTAAATTATTTATGACACAATAATGATGAAATATTTACCTCATTAATAATTGATTTAAAAAAATAAGATTATAAATATTAAAACAATATCCAAAACCTATCAAATTATTATTTTATTATTTTATTTCTACAATGAGTCATCTTAACTTTTATTTTAATTAATATTTGACCTTTTTAAATCGAATATGAGGTTATAATAAAATAATAGTTTCAAAATTTCCTAAAGAGCCCCTCCTCTCCCATATAAAAATCCCTCACTTTTAACTCATTACTCACACTAATAAAGCATTGGATAATCCAACCTATGCTCTAATAATCTACCTATATCCCTCTCTTCATCCTATAAGTCTTACCATAGGTAGAAATCCCCTCAAGAAACCTATTTGGTTCAAACCAAGGGCAGTTACTCAATTTAAAGGTAACGTCTCCTCTTAAGTTCTTTTGTATTATTTTACTTCTCCAACGCCATAAACTCTTTTTATTCATTTATTTTGTAACAAAACCAGTATCATCAATATACTAGTATGTTTTTATGAGATGTATTCAAACTACACTTACACACACCTCCATCAAATGGGTAAAAAACCTACAGTTTATGTGGATGTCAAACTAACACCTCACAAAATGACGATTGTTCAATTATCTCCTACCACGTCTCATGGTGTACATTAAGATGGAACTGTGTTTATATATGATATAAATTATGTTTATTTTCCCTTTATTCTTCCATATTATCCATTGTTATCATACCTTTATGGTTTCCATTATGGGTAAACGTGATAATTTTATTTGTGGAAGTGCGGTCTACCGCCCTCTAAAAGTTATATGACTCATTCATACCATACGTGGTACGTATAAAGGATAGAGTTAATGATATTATATATGATAATATAATTTAATTATAATATAAATATGTATCATTATGTTTTAATTCCATTAAAATATGAAATAGAAATGAAAGTAGCATTCATGCATACGTAGGACTTACCGTCTCCATGAACGATGAATTACATTTCATACCTCAAAATGTTATGTACTATTATAAATACATGTATATAAAGGATATATATGATATATATGATATCTAAATCATGAATATAATTCTGGATATAATGAACTTTTGACCATTGGAACAACATGTAATTATAACAAGTCTATTTTTGACTCAAGTACCAAATATTGATAGAACAACCATTTTTAACATAAATGATTACTTAATGTTTATAACATGGTAATAAGTGATATAAAAGAAATAATTAACTTAAAAATGGTTCTTAATAAAGCATAAATTAACATTATATTATTATTTAGTTAATTAAAGAACTAACAGGTCAACTCAGACACATGGTAAGGGAACTTATTAACCCAATTCCCATTCTTTGGGTCGATCTTATTATTCTTATTTATGTCATTCATTAATTTATACATGAAATTATTTTATAAAGTGTATAAACCCTTTTGACTTTTATTCAAAATGAATCTTTTCTCTATGAAGCGTTTTACTAAATGAAAAAAAATATGTTTCTTTTTAACATTCTTGATGACAATGACCTTTCCACCAATGCGAGTATTATTTGATATTTGGATTCCTTAACAAGCCATAATGTTTTAAAAAGGTAAATAAATATCAAATACTATTTTACATTTTTTTATATTGAATTTTTTTTTTGAAATGGATTTATTATTTCAATGTCTTGAAATGATTTCTTGTGATTGCAAATGAAATGTTATTAGTGAAATGTTTGTATTATCAATACTTTATGTGTTATGATTTTATTTTATGGGTGGTTACATGATAAACCAAATGAAGGGTGGTGGCATGATAAAACTGAATGGGTGGTTAAATTATAACCTCTAATGCATTGGGTATGGAAGTCAACTGTATAGCTATTCCATTTTGTGATATGTGTGGAAGTTGATCGTATGGTTATCCCATTTAAGTATGTTTATGTCTTAAGTTACCTTTATATGTTATCTGTTATTTGTATGGGTTTTATGGTAATCTTTCTGTTAAAAATGGGTAAGAAATGATCTTTTATTCATTAAATAGTATTTACTACTTCATGAAGGTGAAAAGTGTTACTTATGATAAAGTATTCATGGCTTACTTGTTGTTTTAAAAAACAAAAAAATTTATTTCTTTGTGTATCCCTTACTGAGCTTTTTGTGCTCATCCCAAGTTTTTGAAATGTTTTTCACAGGAAATAAAGTGGAATAAGGTCAAAGATGGGATCATAGAAAAGTCATGTTATCTCAGACATGGGACTGGACATGACTCTTTTTTCAAAGAGTTTATATTTTGTGAAAAAATATAAACTGAGTTGTAGTGATTACTTTTTCAGCTTTTGAGATGTTACAGTTATGTCCTAATTCTCTAAAAATCTAAACCTGAAAAGATCCTCAATGTGAATTATTCATTTAATTAAATATTATGTACTGTTTTAAGGCCATGTATTTATAGTTGGTATCAGAGGGAGGTTTAGATAACTTTAAAAGTTAGGGTATTGTTTAATTAATATCTATAAATTAATTTATGTTAATATTGAAATGATATAGCATTTAAAGATTACCATGTTGCTTTGCCAAAGTTATTTCTGTGTTCAGAATGGTTTTCCATAGTGGAAATAGGGCAACTATGTTAGGGTGATAGCAGGAGGAACACAACCTTCCAAATCAACAACCTGTGATGGTCAGGATCAGAACTGAACAGTTTGTTCCAGTGATGGCACAATTCACTCAAGCTATAAATGGGGTTGGTTTCCAAGCATGAGATCAACTAGATCAACCACCGAGGAACATTTCATTAGTAGATCATTTCATAAGGTAACATCCCCCATCAATTAGAGGATCATCTGACCTTGTGCTAGTAGAAGTGTGGATTAAAGAACTGTAAATTTTTTTGATGTCATGGGGTGTTCAGAACACCAAAAGGATAGTCTTGTTATTTACCATTTTAAAGGTGAAGCTGATAATTGGTAGTCAATGGTGAAAAATATGAGGGATAGTGAGGAGATTGATGCTCTTGATTGGGATAAATTCAAAGGTATATACCTTGAGAAATATTTTCCTAAGGTGCTTCGACTTAGGATGGAAAACAATTCCTATAGTTGAGGCAGGAGGATAAATCAGTGGCTACTTATGAAGAAAAGTTCACTCGACTAGAAAGGTATGCACCAAATTTCATCTTAGATCTTGATAGTAAGATAAGTCAATTTTACTCAGGACAGAATCTGCGATATCGATGAGCATTAGCCTCTTGTGAGTCGAAAAGTTATGAAAACCTTGTTCGATGTGTGGAGAAGGTAGAAATGAAGTTTTCTAATGATCTTGTGTTCTTTAAAAAACAACAGAATAAGAGGTCCAGTTGGAAGGAAAAAGGAAAGAATAAATCAAAGATTACACGAGGTAAGAAAACAAAATATACATCTTGTGAGAAGTGTAGTAAAAATAATCCTGGAGAATGTTTATTAATGTTTGGAACGTGCTTTCGGTGTGGTAAGTCTGGTCATATTGCTCATAAATGTAAGGAAGATGATCAAGCAGGCAATGAAAAGCCATCTGTAAGATGTTTTATGTGGAATGAAATGGGTCATTATGAAAATGAGAGTCTAGTGAAGAACTTAACTACGGAAAAGATGTGAGACTACATGCAAAAAGGTGTGGTGAAATACTTTTCAATTACTTCAGCAGATGTTGGGCCATCGAATGAAGTAGTATTAGGTACACTATTTGTGTGTTCAGATTACGACAATGTCTTGTTTGATTTAGGGTCTACACATTCATTCCTTTATGAGAAGTTTTCTAGTAAATTGGGGATTCCATCTCAAGATATGAATCCTGAACTTATGGTAAAAACATTAGGGGGAAACATTGAGACAAAAAGAAATTATAAGAACCTTCTTGTCCTTGTGTGTGGAAAGAATATGCCTGCAAACCCTATTGTTTTTCATCTAGTACAGTTTGATGTTATTTTTGGCATGGATTGGCTGTCTGTTTATCATGCTATGATTTACTACATAGCTAAAGAGTTTTCTTTTCAAAACTATTTTCAGTTTGTATACAAGAATGAACCCATACTTTTGATAACATATTAGGAAACAGAGAAACTAGTCAAATATGGAAATGAATGTTACCTCACACATATTGTTGAAAATAAAGGATGTGTTGAGATTAATGATGCGCCAGTGGTAAATGAGTACCTTGATGTTTTTCCTGATGAGTTGCCTGGTATTATACCTGACTAGGATTTTGAATTTACTATTGACTTAGTTCTTAATGCTAAACCAATTTCAAAACCCCCTTATCGAATGGATCAAATAGAACTTCTATAGTTAAAGAATCAATTTCAAGATTATTTAGATAAAGGTTTCATTTGACCTTGTACATAACCATGGGGTGATCCTGTATTATTTTTTTAAAAAATATGGTTCAATGAGACTTTTCATTGATTATATAGCATTGAATAACATCACTATTTAGAACAAGTATCATTTGCCTCATATTGGGGATTTTTTTGATCATCTCCTGGGAGATAAGTATATTTCAATGATTGATCTGGGGATGGGGTACCATCTGTTGAAAGTAAAGGAAGCAGACATTTCAAAGACCGCATTTTGTACTAGATATTGAAATTATGAAATTTTAGTTTTGTTTTTTGGGTTAACCAATGCACATGTTGTATTCATGGATCTTATGAATAGAATATTCCGTGAGTTCTTGGATATGTTTGTGGTTGTGTTCATTGATTATATTTTGGTTTTTTCTAAAAGTAAAGAGGATCATGAAATTCATTTAAGGGTTGTCTTGAAAACTTTAAAAGAAAATAAATTGTATGGAAAATTCAACAAGTGTGATTTTTGGTTATAACAAATTTCATTCATGGGTCACATTGTTTGAAAAAATGGCATAACTTTTGATCCTTCTAAAACAAAAGTTGTTGAAGAATGTAAAAGACCCAAAAATATATCTGAGATCTGTAGTTTTCTTTGTTTGGTAGGTTATTGACATAGGTTTGTTATTAATTTTTCACGGTTATCTATCCTAATGACTAAATTAACTTGAAAGGGTGTTAATGTCATCTGGACAAAATAATGTGATGATTGTTTTCATGAATTGAAATGAAGATTGGTGAATGATCCAGTTTTGGCACTACCTTCTAGAAATGGTGAGTTTTTTATCTATAGTGATTCTACATTGAAAGGACATGGTTGTGTCCTTATTCAGAATGATCGGGTAATTTCTTATGCTTCATATAGTTGAAACCTCGCGAGTTAAATTACCCTACACATGATTTGAAATTATTTAGGTGCTATTGTTTTTTATTTAAAAAATTGGAGGCATAATTTTATGGAGTAAAGTGTGAAATATACAATGATCAAAAATGTTTGAAGTATATATTCACTCAAAAATAATTGAACATGAGACAGAAGAGATGGCTGGAATTAATCAAGGATTATGATTGCATGATTCATTACCATCCCGGAAAAGCAAATAAAGTGGTTGATGCTTTGAGTCGAAAAATTAATGCTTCATTAACCATTCTACATTTGGAACGAGATCCTTTGGTTTTTGATTTGATGAACTTTGGCATAAAAGTTTTTGGTACAGGAAATTGTTCTGTTTTGTTTCAGGTGTCAGTGGAATCATATCTCTTAGACAAAAATAAGCAAGCGCAAAAAAAAAAGACAACGAGTTGCAGAAAAAGGTAGAGTTGGTTCAGAAGGGAATGTTGCCTGAATTTAACATTGATAATGATTATGTTTTGAGGTTTGGGAAAATATTATACATTCCTTGTGATTTACAGTTGAAGAATGAGTTGTTATGTGACGCTCATAGTTCCCCATTTTCAGTTCATCCGTGCAGTAATAAGATGTATATAGATCTTAGGGAGTATTACTAGTGGGATGGAATGAAAAGAAATATTGTTGATTTTACTATGACTGGTTTGACTTGTTAGCAGGTTAAAGCAGAGCGACAATTACCGAAAGGGATGCTTAATTCTTTACTAGTGCTAGAGTGGAAATGAGAAAATATATCCATGGACTTCGTTGTAAGATTACCAAAGGCATCTAGAGGTAACAATGCAATCTGGGTTATTGTTGATCGACTGACTTAATCTACTCATTTACTTCCTATTTGAGATACTTTGTATCTAGATCAACCTTTTTGGTTTTATGTTAAATAGATTTTCGGGTTACATGGTGTTACCCTCTCCATTGTATCTGATTGTGATCCCAGGTTTACTTCTAACTTTTGAAAAGGCCTTCAGAATTCCTTGGGTAATGAATTAAATATTAGTATATCTTTTCATCCTCAATCAGATGGTCAGTCAGAATGAACGATTCAGAACTGGGAGGATATGATAAGAGCTTGTTCACTGGATTACCAGGGAAGTTGGGAACAACATATTTCTTTGGTGGAATACTCATATAATAACAGTTTTCATTCTAGTATACAGATGGCTCCATATGTGGAATTATATGAAAATAATTTCCAAACTCCACATTTTTGGGATGAAGTGGGTGAAAGAAAGATGATGGAACCAGAATGTGTAAAATAGATGTCAGAAAAAGGCCAGTTAATTAAGAAGAACATGAGAATAGCTCAGAGCAGGCAGAAAATCTATAAGGATAACCAGAGGAAGGATCTATCTTTCAAGGTAGGTGATCATGTCTTTCTCAATGTTTTTCCATGGAAAAGTGTGAGATGTTTTGGTAAGAAGGGAAAGTTGAGTCCGAGGTTCATTAGACCTTCTAAAATCTTATATAAAGTTGGAGCAGTTGCATACAGAGTGGATTTACCCCCGTTTTTATCTCAGGTACACAACATTTTTCACGTTTCAATGTTGGGAAAGTATATTCCAGATCCATCTCATGTTTTGAGCCCAGAGGTAGTTAAGTTGGAAGAGATTAACTCTTATGAGGAACTACTAGTCCAAATTCTTGACTGCAGATAGAAAGTGTTGAGGAAAAAGTAATTTTTCAGGTAAAGGATTTTTGGAAAAACCATATGGTTGAAGAGGCAACGTGGGAATCTAAAAATGTTATGAGGGATAAATACCCCCACTTATTTGTTAAGTAAATAAAAAATTACGGGGACACAATTCTCAAAAGGGGGGAAGGATGTAACATCCCAAGTAAATAAATAATAATACATTTGAATGTTAATTAATATTTTTAAATTAAATATTTATTTTACTTTAAATGGGATGCTATGTTTGATAACGTACCCAATACGCAACAATGGGTTTCTTTGAAATCTTACATTGCACACTAATAATATAATATTATTATTTTAAATGGTAGTTAACGTATTTCCATTTTATCAGTGGGAATGAATATAAATAACGAAAATATGATAACACATGTTTGTTAAAAGTTTTTACATTTATCTAAAAAATGTTAGAGGCTTAAAATTTGAATGAATCTAATTTTAAGCTTAATTTTCATTAAAAGGTCGATTTAACACATTTTAATGGAGAACCCTCTTTAAATCTAGTTTTTGTAACTTTTATATGTTCTATTTAAGAAAAAAAATTCTTTTTTAGAATTGGGACACCAAAATTTACTTTGGATGAAATATTTGTATATTTCTGATAAGGTTCATTTTTTAATGAATAGTGGAAAATACTATATTTTAATTCAAAAGTGCCTTTTAATCTAATTTATTTATATGTTTATATTGTATTAATAATTGGTATTAAAGTCTAATTAGAATATATTTTTATCATTTAATCTAATTTTGGTCATTGAAAGTAATTTCATTTTAAAATTGGACATAAACAAGTGTCAATCTTTTGATAATTATTATTTCTTAAAAACATGCCATTTGTTTTAACAACGAGAATTAATTTTAAGTTAATTTCTGCTGCTTCTATGTTTTAAAATTTTGAAAAATGGATTCCATATTTGTAATCAGTAGGTATAAATTGTGTAAATAGGTAACTTTTATTTTTAGGGATTTTAAATATTTATTTCAGTAAATATTTTATTTACCATGATTAAAGGGTAAATAGAGTAAATAAGGGTAAAATGTAATATTATAATAATATTAAATTACCCTAACTTGAGTCCTAATCCTATTAGATGATAAATATCTAACCATGGGCATCCTTAGGTTGAATTTGGGAACCCATGGAGCCACATGGGAGTAATATTGACAGTTTATATTAAGTAATTTAAAGTAAAGACAAAAATGACACAAACAAATGTCTTTTAGTAAATAAAATTTTACATTGGTCTATATAAGTTATAATTATGACTATAAATATTCTTTGGAAAGATAAAAACATTTACTACATCATGGTATTTGTTTTATAATTTTTGGACATCAAATAAATTAAATTATTTATAACACAATAATGATACAATATTTACCTCATTAATAAATGATTTAAATAAATAAGATTAAAAATATTGAAACAATATCCAAAACCTATCCAATTCTTATTGGATTATTTTATTTCGACCATGAGTCATCTTAAAATTTATTTTAACGAATATTGGACCTTTTGAAACCGAATATGAGGATATAATAAAATAATTGTTTCAAACATTCCTAAAGAGACCCTCCTATCCTTTATAAAAAGCCCGCACTTATAACTCAATACTCACACATCTCAAAACTTTTCATCATCCAAACTCTACACTAATAAGCTCTAAAGGTCCTTCCTTTAATTTTAGAAGCCTTAAGTTAGGTAGAAATCACCTCAACAAACCCATTTGGTTCAAACCAAGGGGAGTTACTCAATTTAAAGGTAACATATCCTCTTAAGTTATTTTGTTTTATTTTAATTATACAACCCAATAAACTCTTTTTATTCATTTATTTTGTAATAACAACAGTATCCTCAATATACTAGGATGTTTTTATGAGAAGTACTTGAACTACACTTACACACACCTCCATCTAATTGGTAATGAACATATTGTTTCTGTGGATGGAAAACTAACGCCTCACAAAACGATGATTGTTCAATTATGTCCTACCCCTCTCATGGCAGCTATTAAGATGAGATTGTGTTTATATATGATATATATTATGTTTATTTTTCATTTATTATTCCTTATTTTACATTAATAGATTAACTTTATGGTTTCCATTATGGGTAAACGTGATAATTTTATTTGAGGAAGTGCGAACTATCGCCCCCTCAAAGTGATATGACTCATTCATACGATACATGGTACGTATAAAGGATATAGTTTATGATATTATATATGATACTATACTGGAATTTTAATATAACTATTTATCATTATTTTGTAAATCCATTAAAATATGAAAGATAAATGAAGTTAGCGTTCATGCATACGTACGACTAACCGTCTCCATGAACGGTGAGTTTCATTTCTTACCTCCAAATGTTACGTACTAATATAAATACATGTATATAATGGATATATATTATATATGTGATATCTAAATTATGAATATAATTCCAGATATAATTATCTTTTTACCACATGAACAACATGTAAATATAATAAGTCTATTTTTGACTCAAGTGCCAAATATTGACAAAACGGCCGTTATTAACTTAAATGATTACCTAATGTTTATAACATGGTAATATGTGATATAAAAAGAATAATTAACTTGAAAATTGTTCTTAACCAAGTATAAATTAACTCTAGTTTATTATGTAGTAAATTAAAGAACTAACGGGTCAAGTCTGACATAAGGTAAGGGAACTTCATAACCCAATTTCCATTCTTTAGGTTGATCTTATCTTTCTTATTTATGTTGTTCTTTAATTTATACACGACATTATTTTATATGGTATAAACCATTTTTAATTTTATTCAAAAGGAATATTTTCTCTATGAAGCGTTTTACTAAATGATGAAAAATACATTTCTTTTTAACGTACGCGATGAGAACGACCTTTCCGTCACCGCGAGTATTATTTGATCTTTGGCTTCCTTTACAAGCCATAATGTTTTAAAAAGGTAAATCAATACCAATTACTATTTAACATATTTTGTTATTGAAAATGTTTTTTTGAAATGGATTGATTATTTCAATGTCTTGAAATGATTTCTTGTGATTTCAAATGAAATGTTATTAGTTAATTGTTTGTATTTTCAATAATTTATGTGTAATGATTTTTTTGACTGGTGGTTACGTGATAAAAGAAATGATGGTTGGTTCTGGGATAAAATAAGATGGGTGGTTATGTTATAACCTCCAATGCATTTGGTATGGAATTCGGCCATATGGATTTTCCATTTAGTGATATTTGTGTAAGTTTACCGTATTATTATTCCATTTAAGTATGTTTATGTCCCAAGTTACCTTTATATGTTATTTGTTCCTTGTATTTTTTTATGCTAATATTTTGGTTAAAAAATAGTAATTAATGATATTTTATTCATTGAAGAGTATTTATTACATCATAAAGGTGAAAAGTATTACTTATGATAAAGTATTCATAGTTTACTTGTTATTTTGAAAAAATAACAGTTTCCCTTCTTTGTGTATACCTTACTGAGCTTTTTGTGCTCATCCCATGTTTTTGAAATGTTTTTCACAAGACATAATGTAGAATAGTGTCAAGGATGTGATAATGGAAAAGTCATGCTATCTGAAACATGGAACATGACATGACTCTTTTTTTGAAATATATTATATTTTGTGGAAAAAATGGAAACTTAGTAGAAGTTTCGACTTTTTCATCTTTTGAGATGTAACTGTTATGTCCTTATTCTCTAAAACTCTAAACTTGAAAAGATACTCAATGTGAATTATTCATTTAGTCGCATATTATGTAATGTTTTAAGGCTAGGTCCCTATAAAATCATCATGAAACATCATGATGTATTTAAACATAAGTTGGCTATGAATAATGTAGTAGTAACCTAGAGGGCCATATATTAAATAATGTGTCATGATTTAGACCTCCTATAAGTAATTTCATGAATGACTATGTGGTTTTATAATATGATATGTAATTATCACCCTATTATTATAGTTTTAGCCTATGGTAGGAACCATAAAGAACTGTATTAAAATGTAACGTGATGGATGAAAAGATGATGAGAAGATATGTGTGATGATCACTAGAGTAAATAACGTTTTCATCATTCCTATTAAGTTTTTACAATGCATGATTAACAACATATACCTTAACAAACTATTGAACTCCCCAAGGAATATAATGGAGGAGTTCAATGAGTGTTTGGGTAATAGAGACCATTGAGTAATGAATATTCGGTTTCATTTGAGTTAAGAATGTTTAAAAAATAACATATGTGATTATATTAAATTAAAAAATTACTTTTTTACTACGAATTAGAAGGATCCAAAGAAAGTGAAAATAATGAAAAAATTAAGAGTTCAATCGATGAAAATGGTGATATTATTTTCCTCCCTAAGTATTCATCGAATTTTTAGTGTTTTATGTATGGAATAAATGGTCATTATGAAACTCATTATCCTGAGAGGAAAGCTCTTTAAGAGTATAAACATGGTGGTACAAGTAACAGTTACATTGTTGATGAGGAAGAAACTATGGATGAAATTTTAAAGGAATGAGGTATTATGTAATCAGTTGAGGTATCCTTATCAATGTCTTAAGGATGATGTAATAATTTTTTCTAGGTATTTCAATTCAATAATTTTAAATGGTGAAATATATAAAGATTGTCCGATTTATGTTTTTTCCATAACAGTTTACATGAATAATTAGAATGGATCTTATGGAATAGAATAGTGATTTAAATGAAAGGGATGTACATATTAAACAAATTATTGAGGGGATTATAAACCTTCATATGTTCCTTATCATAAGATATTGGTGATTGGATAGGGATATGTGGGATATGAATATATAAATTGGATGGTAATTATTACCTTGGAACTGGTTAAGGGACTATTGAAAAGTACTTCATTCTATTATGGATAATGTTTAAAGCTTCTTGTATTTGTAGAATATATCCATTCATCTATGGAATAAGGAATCATGCATGTTTTCCAATAGTATTTGAGGTAATTCATTTTTTACCTTGTTCTAAAAGATTTTAACATGAGGGTATTCACTTGATTGGGATGGGACAACCAAGAGATTCTTTGTGATATATAAGAGATCAATTTTAATCCAATTTCGTGAGTTTTATTCTAATAAATTGGATTTTTTTCTTTCAGATGGGTTATACAGTTGACCATTCATGAAAATTTTGAATTAAACTTCCAAGGAATTATTTATGTATTAGTATTGTATTTAAAACCTAGGTTAAATGGATATTTAGTGAATATCATTATTTCAAGGATTTCCTTTGTATTTGGAAATTTATTTTAGTATGGTTTTAAAAGAGGACATCATGTATGTCGGGTGACAACCAATCATGTCTGTCATGGGTGTGGGTATTGAACTCATGACTCTATGAGGATAATGGTTTTATTCCCACCACTGTCATATGCTATGTCTTGGTTAATGTATAATTATTTTTTTGTGAATAAATATTAATGATGAATAAGTAGTGTCACATTTTATGGACTTAATATTCGTTAAAAGTGTATTTTAGTGATTTATACATCAATGTTAATTTCCATACATTAATTACTTGATGTAATATATGTTTTTTTAATTGAAAAAAGAACAAATAAAGTATGACATTTTCCTTATAGAAAATATATCTATAATTAATCAATGTTATGAAATTTTTTTAACAATTATTTTCTAATAAATTAATTTTTTTTGAACCGATGACTTTTGAAATCATCACATATTTATGAGTTTGAAGCCCTCAAATTTTATTTGATCATTCAATTGTTTTGGTTTTGATGACCTGAATCACTACCTATAAATATTCACTCTTCTACTCCATGTCTAATATTCTATCCCAGCCTATGTTTTCTTAACTTGAATCCTAGTTATATGATACTTTGGGTAGCCATTATGGTTATAGATTTACCTTTTTAAGTGAAGTTCTTGAATCCATTTTTATAATTTGGTTATCCTTGAAAAAAAAACATTCTAGTATTAAACATTTAATTACCCAGATGAATTTTGATTGAGAAATTAATTTTAAATGGGGTAGAGTGTAACACATTGGGAATTTGTGAATATTATTTTTTTTCAAATTAATTTAATCCGTTTGATATTTTTCTTTCACACAACATTGAAAATAGATTATTTTCTATTCAAACACTATGTTAGGTTAATGTTATACACAACATCAACTTAATCATGCACTGTATGAAACATTAATTTTATCATTTGGGTATATGGAACATCGATGTTACCTTTCATTACATGGAACAATGGTTTTCGTAGATGGATTTCGTAACATCCATTACCGAGGTTTACTAATAAATAATATATTATAAAAATATTTTTTACTTAATATAAAAATATATAACCTAGATGTTAAATTGACAGTTATAAATCGTATAACCTAATTTATGAAGATATATGTTTTATAAAAGTATAATATGAATTCATAGTTTATCAATGAATTATAAATTAATACGAAAACTGATTGAATATAAAAGGGAAATATTAGTATTTTTATGGTCAAAAAGTTATTTTAACTTTATAAATTAAATTAACTATAATTATAGAGTGATATTATTGTAATATATCTGTTATATAATCAATAAATATTTTTTATTCATCCATCAAACTAGATAGGTATAATATAAAAACAAACCAAATTTTATGCAAAAAAACCTATATTTATTTTATAAAGGTATATTTACAGCCTTTTGAAAGAGAACCCATTTTAACTCAAATTTTTGGAACTTTTATAGATTTAATATTTCAAAATAAACAATGTATTTTAAATACATACATAATAATAAGGGTAGTATAATGTTTTGGTATTTTTCTTGTAAGGTTTTAGTTTTTAATGAATAGATAAAAATACCGGATTTTAATTCAAAAATAATTATTCATCTAATTTGTTTATATTGAGAAATTAGAATATCAATTGGTTTAAAATTTTAATTAGCTAATAATTTTATCAATTTATATAATTTATTTTGATATAAAAATTTCACATTTAAATTGGACAAAAAAACAGAAGAAACATCTGATCATTTGTAATTCAAAAACCTACAGTGTTTTCCCTTTAGCGGGATTAATTATAAATTATCTTATGCCACATTTGTTATAAGAATTTTGAAAACGGGTCGGATTATTTGGATTCAAATTATTTTTTAATGCCTAAAAAGTTAAACATATATTTTCACTAGAATGATTAGTGAAAGTGATTAAAATTAATTATAATGATTAAGAGTAAAATTAAGTTCACAATGTATGAAATCTTAAATTTATGACCAAAAACGACCTTTAAGAATTCCAAAAACCATTTTATGGACTTTATTTGTACAAAAACCTTCAATTATTTAATTTATTTGGTTTTTATAACTTATTTTTAGGTAAGAAAATTGGTACATAAAACTTGTTTTAAAAAATGTTGTGTGCGTCCTTTCCCTTCCCTATAAAAGGCCACCACATATTCCTCATCTTCACACATCTCAAAACATTTAGTATAATTCAATATCTACCCAATATTCAATAAAAAATCCGTAAATTAATTCTATAATCCTCCCTTAGGATATAAATCAACCCAAATATTCCATTAGACACTAACCAAAAGGTGTTACCCGATTAAGAGGTAACATTTTCTCTTAGGATCCTTTATTTTATTATCTTTGTCCACCCCCTCTACTCCATTTAATGCATTCCTGTACGAAAAAATATTATCCTAGATATAAATTGATTTTTCATGCTACTAGTTAGACCTAAACATTCAAACACTTATATCTATTGTGTTTCAAATATATTATTTACGTGTGTAGAGAACTATAACCTCTCCAAATGATGATTGTTCATATTCCCTTTATTTCCTCTCATAGAAAACATTATGATGGAAACAATATTTATGTATGTTAGATATTATATTTATTATTTATTTAATCATTAATATTCATTTCATAACACATATCATTTCACATTCCATTTTCTGTTAATATGATAATTTTATTTGAGGAAATGTGTAATATTACCCCCTCAATGCGATGCGATTCATTCACACACTACATGGAATGTATTAAGGATGGTTATAATGGTATTATATTATATATATAAGATTATAATTCTAATTTAATGATATTATACACATATATTTAATTTTCTTTCTTTCTTTCAATAAGACAATAAGAATGGAAATAGCATTCAGGCGTACATACTACTTACTATCTACATGAACAGTGTATTCCATTTTGTACTTATATATTATACATATTATTATAATAAAAATATAATTAATATAAATTATATTTATACCATTGACTAAATTTTGGAATCATTATATAAGTATAAGTACTGAAGAGATAACAAATTAAGGCAAATGCGAAAAACAAAGGAGATATTACACGAAGTGAAACATTAACATAATATTTTTATAAAAATGGTATTATAAGATAATAATAAAAATATATATCATATTTTATGATATAATATTATTCTTTAAATAATTTATAATATATATATATATATAAAGTTCCTTAGAAAGATTATGATGAGAGTAAAGACACAAGGTATGCTGATTTCATCTCACTTTTTTTTCCAGTAGATACATGCTTTATTCTCTAACAATTCTATATTTGTGGTGTGTATATTTTCCAAAGACGTATTAAATTAATCTTAAACATAAATTTATAGGTATTTAAATATCTATTCAATTATCTTCATTTCATGCGGTTAATGTTTCAAAATATACCAATCAGTATTATAATATTGTCTCAATTTTCCCTCATTAAGACACGTATTTTATTATATAGGTTGATTCTTTTTCAATGTTTGTATACTTCCATATTACATGTTATATCGTGAATATACTTTCTTTAATGTTATTTTATGCTTTATTTAATTTCATTTTCTTAGACTGAGAGTATGATCTCAATTTACCAAGTTTCACATGTTTATTGAAAAATCTCATCGTATATTGAGATTGTTTTTTACTATGCTTCCTTTATTTAAATATTATGCTCCATATATCCAGAACACTATTTACTATTAATTTTATTAGTTTTTTTCAAGACATCTCCATAAATTAGTACCATTTTTCACTCTTTGATAATTTGAATAATTTTGAAAATATGTGTAGTAATAATCTGAACGTATTTTTCTCTTTGATCAAAATCTAATTAATGTCCAAAACCATCTCTTCAAAAATAGTTTAAAAAATGTTACCAAATGATCCTTGAATATCATTTTTTTGGAAAATTTATTTTTTAAAGATGTTTTAATTTTCTTAAATATTCCTTTATAAGTTTTTAAATCTGTTCTCAAAGAATATGGTTTTCAAAAAGGTTTTATGTTTTGAAAAGACTTTTTCAATGAAGAAATGTTATTTTCCTTAAGAAAAGTTTTTTAAAAGATATTTCAAATTTCTTCTAAAGTATGATAACATCTTTAGGTGTTTCTCATTACATTTTGGAAATATAATTCAATTTTTATTTTCATATTATTTCTCTAAATTTATTATGTTCTTATGAAAGTATGTTAATGAAACCTATTTCTATTTCATCAGTTATATATTTTTGTTTTCAACTTCCATACATGGGTTATGGTTATGATGAAATGATTATGAAACCTATATTCTTCCATAGTTTATAATTTTTTTACATGTTTAGAGTACCCATTTTATTTCATATGATATGATATGATTATTTATGTTCTTATGGAACCAGTATATATGATTTCCTTATGAGACTGGTGAGACATATATCTCCATATAATGTATTGGGAAAAGATTTATATCTCACCAGAGAGACTAAGATGTTCATTGGAGTGAACCTTAACTATGAAGATGACCATAGCAATGAACCCTAACTACGATGATGATATAAGGAGTGAGGTCATGATACTAATATGGCCATGGGAGTGAACCATGAATACCAAGATGGTATGGGGAGTGAACCCATACTACTAAAATGGTCTTGGAAATGATGACTTGGATACTATGAAATCATAATATATAATTATCTATTTTAAAAAATTATATTTTTTATTCCAATGTTAATCTTTCATGGATTGCGGTTTTTCTTTCCTAATGATTCATTTTTTATGATCTACCATGATTTATTACATTATTCATATATACAATCTTTGATATGGGGGGTATGATCTTCTATTTTCATGATAATGTGATCATAAATATATTCTCATGATTATGCTTACATATTTAACATTATTACCCTTACTGAGATTTTATATCACCCCTTTTTCTGCTTCCTTCACTTGGTTAGGAATATTTGTATTTTTTTTTATTTACATATGGAATTTTAAAGTTAATAAGATCCTTTTTTGTGATTATTTTTCTCATTTATGTACCATTGTCTATGTTTCCATGTTTCCAAACATAATAGACTAGTATAGTCTTTGGGAACCAATTTTTATACTGATTTAAGTATTTGTAAAAAGTGATGTACTATTATTGAATGGAAATAGATGGTCATTATATCCACCGTTAGTATTATCTTATTACAATCAATGAAATTCTCATAAATTGGAGAAATTACCCCTATTTCATAACACATTATCGTATAACTATTATCCCAATCAGTTTAATCTATTTATTGGATATTATTCCAATTTCATTCTAGCGACTCATCCCTATATCTATTATATTACTGGTACTACACTGAGAATTGGAAATCATATAGATGACTATAATTTTTAGTATTTCAAGAAACATTTTTTTATGTACCAAAGAGATGGAGGATGAGTTCCAAACAATTAAATGCTATGATAAATGTTCGAAATATGAGATGATAAGGACAATGATTTTATATAACATTCACATTTAGAGGAATTTAGAGGATAAAACCTACTGTAGTGGAGAAATTCTTTTCTTAAATTCAATTACCCATTTTCATCCAAGCATATAGGAATTCTTTGTAATAATCAAATGTTTCATTTACCTAATTTGAATTATCTAAAGCTTTCATTATTGATAATGGATATATTATGTGTATTTATTTATTTATTATAAAAAATTTATATTTTAGGAACCCAATAGGATATCTTTACAATCTCATAAACTATTAAAAGAATCAATCCAATGTATCTTACTTTATCTTCATCCTTATCACTAGTTGATTGATTGTTTGGTGAGATCTATTTTCATTTTTTTTTAATAATTCTTGATTTAATATTATAATATCCCTATGGTAAATTATGTTTTCATAGTGAAATCATTTCCCGCAAAATTAATGCATTGTTTCATATTTATCTTTAATTTAATTCTCAATAGTATTAGATATATAATGTATTTTTTCTTATGAAAGTGGATTATTTTTCTCTAGTTGTTGTGGTTTATTCAAGGAAACTCATACTTGTGAGGGATTAGACTTTGATCCTGCATCATACATATGGACAATAAGGAAATGTGTCATGAATGCATACAACCATTAGAAAAACTTGAATTCCAACTAATTATTTAATTAATTTTGTAACAATTTTATCTATTATTTTATGTTAATTTACTTATAATTTTTATCTAATACATATGGAGATGTTTTAATATATATTTTGGGAATTCATTTTTTTTATTTAGACTATATGCAATAATCCACTAAAGTGATACAATTATTTTTTCTTCCAATGTGACCATGTATTCCATTTTCATTGCCTTTCATTATCGATCTTATAATATTGCTTATTGATTTGATGTCTTTATTATAAAAACCATTCTTGTAGATGAATTCTAGAAGTGTAGAGGAAGCTAATGTTCTCATTGTGGGGACTTCTCATGACATAATTGGCACATCATTTTCCTACGCACTTCTATATTTAAACAATGAGAATGGTTATTTGGATCAGAACATCAAGTTAATATGATTTGTGGGACGTTTAACATGGAACGAAAATGGAAACGTGGTTAAATTTTATGTTTGGATTTATGATTGTTAGGGACATTTATGAATGAACCGCACCTCAATCAAACAAATAGTGTGGTTGGTATGACTCTTAGCTTCTTTTTATTTAAAATTGTGTAAATTTTAGTAAAAAGGGAAAATGAGATATTGAAAACTGATAAAACATATTTTGATTATTTAAATACACAATTAAAATTATCCGTATGTCATTTGAGATGTGTAAGAAATAGTTACACAACAATTCGATACATGGTGTTCTTGCTATGAATCAATGTGTCTATTATCTGTTTAAAATTGATTGTTTCATTCAAATAATTTCACTAATTGAAAATAAATAAAACAATCTCATAATTTCATGCTAATTTAGTAATATGACACAAATTTCATTTTTGACATGTAACAATTAGTCTCACATAAAACTAATATATGACGTGATCAGTATGGGTTGAAGTGACCGTTTCCAGTTTAAAATGGAATTTTAGTAATAAAGGCAAGTGACATACTCAAAATTGAGAAAACATATTTTTTATTATTTTGATAATTTATTAAAATGATCAATAATCTATATTTGATAGGTAAGAATAATCCACATGTCAATATAATGCATGGTTTGATCAATATGAATCCAAGTGTGTCTTTTCATTTAAATTTGACATTAATGTAAGTAAAAATGACGACCGACCTAATCAAAACTAAGAAAAATCTTTCATATTTTTTTAAAATGGAAAATTCGATTTATGTCATTTAACTTGTTTGAATTAGCTAAACAAAAATTTGACACATTCTATGACCAGTATGACTCATAGTGCGTCTTTGTTTATTTAAAATTCAAATTAGTTTTAGTAAAAAAGACTCATAACCTACTCAAAGCCAAGAAAAAACATTTTAATTTTATTTATACATTAGTAAAATTACCCCTAATTTATTTTTGATGTCTATGAATCATTCACACCTCAATATGACACATGATGTACTCATTAAGAATCAATGTGTCTATTATCAGTTTAAAATCGATAGTTTAGTTCAAAAAAATGACCCTCGTAGAAAACTCAGAAACTGTTATTTTATATTTTGGATAATTTTAGAAATTGATTGAAAATTCATTTGTGATATGTAGGAATAAGTCTCATTAAAAAAATACATGATGTGTCTGGTATGAATATGAATGTGTGTTTCATATTTAAAAGAGAATTTTAGTATGAAATGAAATCTTTGTACTCGAAACCAATTAAAAAATTTAGGAATGTTTTGATAATAAATGAAAAAACACATGAGACTTTTTTGATGTGTCGGAATGAGACTCACCTAAATATGATCCATTGTGTGACCAATTTGACTCCAAGTACGTCTTTTTATTTAATATTGACATCAATTTTATTAAAAAGGACAACTGGACTATTCAAAACTGACAAAATGAATTCATTGGGGTTTTATACATTAATAAAATGATACAAAAGTAATTTTTATGTGTATAAATCATCTACACCTCAATATGATAAACAATGTGACTGTTATGACTCAATGTGTTAGTTATCAGTTAACAATCAACATTTTAGTTTATAAAGTATCACTCACTGAAAATAAAGATAACATGCTCAGATTGTCCTTTTAATTTATGAAAATAATTTATAAGACATTTTTGAAATGTATGAATTGGTATAATGTTAAACATACACATGTTGTGAACTTTATGAGTCAAAGTGCATGTTTTTAGTTTAAAATAAATTTTTAGTAAAAAATACAAGCGACATACTCAAAACCAAGAAACCACATTCATATTGTTATTATAGTTTATAGAACCTATCCACACATAAATTGAGACATGTAGAATTGTCATCACCTCAATCCAATGCATAATGGGATTGGTATGACTCAATGTATGTATTTTAAATACATATGTGTCATTTCAGTTTAAAACCTACATCGCATCACCAAAACCATGTAAATGAGCCTATATTATTTATTATCCATTCTATATTACATTACATAATTCATTTCCATATCATTTTTATCTTATACTTATTTAGTTAATTTTCACTGAGATAATTCTTGATGATGAACTAGAAATGTTGTGATGTGCAAGAATCATCCACAACTCAATCTGATACACAAAGTTTCTTATATGACTAAAAGATTAGTTTAAAATTAACACTTTTTATTAATTTATTTCTTTATATAAATCCAAATATAATAACATTTTTATTATAAAAGTTCTTTTTTTCTTGACTAGGGTTTAGGATGAAAAGAAAACTGATGTTTTTGTTTTTAAGTGCATGTAATGATTTTTACATATGTGATTTTATAAAACATTGTTTTAAACATCTATAATATAGTATTATTTTTATGTATTTCTGTTGTAAATTTTATATCATTTAAATTATTTATTCATACTTGGTTTTTCTGATTTCGTGGTGTTTTGGGTCCTGCATTGTGCTATTAGAGCACACTACATGGTGTTGTTGTGTATTGTTACACCACAATGCACTGGTACTATAGTGTAATATTATAGAACATTATAGTATGTCCCTTTATCAGTGCTTCTAAAAGTACGAATAATTGAATCATTTATCATTACTTTTATTAGTTCTGATAAAATGGTCTTTTATTAACACATCAAGAAGAGCAGGTAATGGTTTCCTTTATTCGCTCTTCTATAAGCCTTGATAAATGACTAGGGCTTTCAATCTCACTACATTAGTCCGTGCTTCCCTAGAACAGATAAAGGACAATTTTAGAACTATTAAAGGCCTTTTTATTGTAGTTTCTACGGTGGAATAATGCATGTTTTTGTGTACCAGGTGATGATCATGTCTAAAATAGTACACCATTTTAAGGATTATTACTCCTAGGTACATCTATTCCTGAGGAAAATCTACTTGTAGTATCCAATAGGAATTTTGATACACGAAATCCACATATTATACACTTTATCAGGAATAAATGGTGTTTTCCTATGTTTAGTATTATCCCTAAGGCTTTCTCTAGAGTTGCGTGACACTAATCTAAAAATTTATTATAATTTTCTACGATACCAGCTATGGAAACACTTATCTTTATTAAATGACTGAATGACCTGAAGGCCTAAATTTTTTATTTATTTTTAGATAAACCCCATTTTAAGGGTAAAGGGGGAAAACCTCAAAAACTTCAAAGACATAGGGAAAACAAAACCCAAAGGTCAAAAGGGTTGTAATCATCCCAAAACAAGACTAGTAAGGAATACCCCTCCCCAGCATCATCATAATTATGGAAAGCCTCCACCATTGTATGACTGCTCAGCGAGCTGTCCCGTTCAGCAATGCACGGACCTGGTATCGATGGCAACACCATACCCTCTCAAACTTATGAATCTGAATATCCATACATGGTGAAAGCTACCTCCTCTGATTCTCTTCCAAAGCATTTCCTTATAGAATGTCTGAACGAAGCAACCCCTAAACCCTTCTGATGTAGAAATCATTATATTATTCTTATTCACAACCCATAAATGCATCTATTCCAAAAACCATTCCACAATATCAATGAAAAGCCATCCCAAAACCTACTTCACCAAAATGACTTCATTTGCTCTTTCACCAAAGCCAATCCACCAAAACAGAAAAATAACACAAATCAACACAAAACACAAATGCAGAATCACCCAAAACAACCAAAGAATCATCCAAAGTAGATCACCAATAGTCGAATCCAAGAATATTAGTACCATCACATGAATCCACACTGAACCATAATCACACATCTGCTCTCAACCAAACCAGAAACAAATCAAAAACCAACGAACAAGAAAACATCACCAAAATTATAGCCACCTGAGCACGCACCAGAAGAAGGCCCCGTAGGAAGCCAGAAACACTCATGTCACCGCCTTCAAAGATGCTCTTGAGACCACATCAGACCTCCCAATAAAACCCACAACCAACACGAAAATGGGCCTACGACCATCAGACTGCAGTAGTAGTACATGACCCTTTGATATTCACCACGCTGTCATGGGAAACCCTAGCCCATTCATAGTATAGGGCATGAAGATGGCAGTAATGATGAAAAAGAGGGACTCCTATGAAGCCACAACTCCACCACTAGTTGAGGACGCACACAGCGCGAGCGCGATAGGCATCGACACTGAGAGAGAATCCACTGTCGATCTGATGTGGAGAAGAGGAAGGTGATGACAGGGGGAAGACCTAGCGCACAAAGCCCTTTATGGGATCATCTACATAGTAATCTTTATTATACATCATTTCATGATTTATTATATTTGATTACACATAATATAACCTAGAAGATCTATAATCCTTGTTTAGTTGGGAAATATGGTAAATTTTATAAAAAAAGGTGGTACATCTAAATTATTGAAAACATCCTTAACATGGTCATAATATCCCATTGTTCTTCAAACTGAATGGGATAATTAGGTAAAATACATTAGAAAGGGGAAATATATAAATACTAGTAAGGAAATAAACTAATAGTGTCTTAAATAATGTTTTATATTTTTGAAAATTGGAATTTTAGTTGGTGGAAAATGGGGTGAGAATGAATAATTTGAATAAAAAGGCATGATACAACATTATGATGTTATGGCAATGAGGGAATGCGATAAATAAATTAAACAATACCTCATAAAAATATGTTATGGAAATATCTAAGACATCATAAAGTTGTAGAAAGTCCCATAATGGACAAGGATCACTCTCTAATCCCATAAAAGAGGTCTCATGAGACTAGAACATTTCCAATGCATTGGATTTCTATATAATTCCATGTACATTCATCACAAACATATAATGTATATGAATTTGTGTGCAACATAGGTCATAAAAAATAAGTATGAATTTTTTAAATTTTGAACCCAAAAATTAAATTTTTTTGGTCACATATTTGGAATTAACCAATAAATAATAGATATCTATATCTAGATGAATACCATTCCATGGAAATGGTGGTTGATATTCCCTAAGAATTGTTTGATATGAAAAATCAAAGTGAATTTTTTACATCATAACGATAGTAAATAATGATTCATAAAAATGTTCAATGAGCATAAAAGGGGACTTTAATAATTTGAATATTAATAGTGTAGTAACAGGGATATAAAAAAATTTATCTGAGCATTAGTAATTGGAAAACAAAATGTAGTACTAAAATATGTGAATGAATAAATAAGAGTATGAGAGGATCCCTTACTGAATTTAAACATATTAACATATTAGGTAAATTCTAAAATTTGAGGGGTTAAGTGATATATCATTGTTATGAAATAAATTATGTATTTTACATATATATTTAAATTAAGGATAAAATAAGAAATATGCATTCGAAAAGTAAAATTACAATGAAGGTTCATTAATGGAAAAGAACAGAGGGAAATCACTTACCTTGAGAGGGTGAACAAAAATCATGGGAGGGGATTATTGAGATCTTGGGGAACCTTGGGAAGACTATAGAGAGGGTAATATAGAGTGTGCTCATGATACAAGGTATTTGAGTGTAGATGAATGGGATATTGGTAGCGTTTATATAGGAAGGGATATGGGAGTTATTTATTATTTCCCAAACTATCACTACGGGAAAAATGGCATTTTGCAACAGGAATACATCCAGTCCCAAAAGGTCTATCCAAGATGTTATTTGTGATGGGTCATTACACTTGTCGCAAATAAACAACTATTTGGGATGGGATTTCATCTCCCGTCGCAAATAGTTTGGCACAGATAGCGCGCCAAACCGGATGAAGGTTATTTGCGACGGGGCCCGTCGCAAATAACTGGCAGTGATTTATAGCTTTTTGCGACAAGACAACTTTTCCGAGGGGCCCCGTTGCAAAAAACCTATGGAGGTTTATAGAATTTTGTGATGGGTTGTTGTCCTGTCGCAAAAGGTGTGTCAGTAGGGACTATTTTTTATGGGACCCGTCGCAAATAACTTTTTAACCGCCAACAGTAATTAATGCGGGCCTAGGTATTTGTGATGGGTCCCGTCGCAAATGATACTGTTTGTGAAGGGATAACCATCCCAAATAATCCCGTCGAAACAAATCTAACCTATATATACCCCCATATTCTTTTCCTTTCATTCCTCTCAAATTCTAGATCCTGTTTCTCTCTAAACTTGGATTTTAGAGAGAGATTTTTTCTAAGCTTATTTTTTTGTTCACGAAGAAGTTGTGAAGCTGTCTGCATCAATAGAAAATCAGTCTTAAAGGTATTTATGTTTTTTAAATTTATTATTTATTTCATTTTTTATGTTAATTTTTTTATTGTTGATTAGTTGTAATTAAATTAAATTTAAAGTGTTTTGTCATTAGTGTTTATCTGTACTAATAAATTGAAATTTTTAGTTTTAATTTTTAATAACGAGTAGTAATTATTAATTATTAACTATAATTAGTAATGTATATAATTAATTTGTAGTAATTAATAATAATTGGTAATAAATATCAATAAATAGTAATAAATAAGAATAATTAGTAATAATTAGGAATAATTAGTAATAATTAGGAATAAATAATAATAATGAGGAATAATTAGGAATAAATATTAATAGTTAGTAATGATTAGTAATAATTAAGAATAGTTAGCAATAATTAGGAATAATTAGCAATAATTTGGAATAATTAGAAATAATTAATAATAAATAGAAATAAATAGTAATAATTAATAATAATTAGTAAAAAATTGTAATAATGAATAGTTAATTGTATTAATCAGTAATAAATTGTAATAATTAGTAATAAATACTAAAAATTTTAAATTATTACTAATAAATATTAATAATTAGCAATAAATACTAATAATTAAGAATAATTTGCAATATTTAGAAATAATTAGCAATAATTAGAAATAAATAGAAATAATGTAAAGACCCATAAATTTCAATGAAATTTTTTTCTTAGTTTCTTTGGGATTTTATGAGTACGCACTTTCTGAAGACACCTAATTCCGAGGCCCGGTGTGCCCGGAATCATTTCCCAAAGTTTAGCTCAGGTACGTTCAGTGAACGAACAAGCAGATTTTTCTATCTTTTGAACCAATGCTCAGAATTGAAATATGAGGGCACCGATGAAACCGCAGCGGTGGTATTTTCTTAAGAGGACCTTTTTCGGAGGTGCTTTTGCTCTAGAGGAGTTGTTAAAAATTGATGATTAAAATTTGAAGTAAATAAAATTGGTGTACAATATTATTTACTTTAACTTTGGTTATATCCTACATGGGGTAGTTGGGGTGGGACCCACAAGCCCCTAACTACCCATGTTAGGATATTTGTGAGGTGTGTCCCATACAAGCCCCACCCCTTCACATTCCTTTAACTCTCTAACTCCCCTTTTATGTGAGTAACTCCTCCCTCTCACCTTCATTAATTATTGTCAACTAAAAACCTAATTATTAGAGAACTTAAGTTTAATTAATTAAGTGAGATGTTTTTGAATTTTGTATTTTGAAATACATGCCATGATTTAATAAAATAAGGGTAGACTTATTTTATTTGGGGTTTTCTTGTTGCGTTGGGGATTGGAGGAGAAAGAACTTCATTCTTCCCGTGAAGAACGTTTCCACTTATTTCTCTAATCGAAGAACGCCAAGAATGGCAGTGCCAACCTTGGCTTCTTTCTTCTCAACGTTGACGAAGCGACACCGTCATTCAAGGCAACGTCAGTGGAACAACGAAAGAATCTCCAACCTTTGTCATGTGATCAACCTTCTTGAATTGAGGTCGGGGTGTGTTTTGAATTGATAAATATTAGTTTTCCTTCCATGTTGATGTTTCTCTCTAAACCGTTTTCTATCAAACTAATGTGGAAGGAACTAGACCAAACTAACACGGTCTGATTCATCTTCCATTCTTGATGTATGGTGTTCTCCAACTATTCTTGAGTGGTGAATCAAGGCAAGTTTTTGGAGCGATCGGAGGCCCAAAAACATCGGAAACGACCTCGGAACATTAGGACGACCTAAGAACGGGAGTTTTTGTAGAAAATGGATCATCGGAACGTAGGACGAACGCCTCAGGAGGCGTCCCATCCAGAGGCGTCATTTCTGAAAAATTCCATAATACATGGCATGTACTTCCAAAGAACACGCCGTGTAGTGCAAGCGTTCAGTGACAGAAGTAACTGACATCAGAAAACGTGACACACGGCGTGTGACACCGGTCACACGGCGTGTACTGTCCACACAGTTTGAAAGAGGTGACTTCTATGGACATGGCTTGTATTCAAGGGAAATACATAGATACAGACAAAAAAAAAACGGCCACGAGGCACGATGTGTATTATCTTCATTAAAAGGAAGAAGCGACTTCGCGAGGCTCGACGTGTAATATGGGAGACACACGGGAAAAACCACAAGGCCGAGAGGCACGATGTGTACTACCATCACTTCAGCAGAAGCGGCTTCATGATGACTCTTCTTGTATTCTGGGAATACAAAGACATAGGGTAGAGTACACGGGCAGGTACTCCACCACACAGCCAGGCATGGCCAGCATACACAGAGCCGACCAGAAAAGTTTGGACATGACATATATCCAAACCACATGCCGTGTACTTATTTTTTACATGAACAACCCTTTGACACGTGCTGTGGTACGAGGATAGTACCCGTGGACTGACGACACGACGTGTAACCATACCACACACCATGTACTTACTTTTTACATGACTAGACCCATGAAACGTGCTGTTTCACACGGGCAGTACACAGTGACCGATGAAACGGCGTGTATTGATTACCTACACACCTTGTACATTTGGAAAATGGCTTGGTCATTTTGTTCTCTGTGACTCAGGCACGTTTTTCTTGGTTTTCCCCTATGACGTGGGACAAAACATTGGGATGCGTCATCTCTGGTCTTCATGACGGTTGATGTATCCACCCCCTTGACTTGAGGAGCAGACCCTCTCAGAATCAAGTATGTTGTGTGCGTGAACCCTAGAGATGGCTGTGACTACGACGACTACCGTGCTGGGATCCTCCGTGGGTTCGACGATGTTGATGACTGTACTTGGATCCTACGTGGGTTCGACAATGAGGACGACTGTACTAGGATCCTCCGTGGGTTTGGCAGCGAAGATGACTGTACTTGGATCCTACGTCGGTTCGGCAGTGATGGTTAATGTTGTAGGATCTTATGTGGTTTCGGTAGTGACAACTTCTGTACTTGGATCCTACGTGGGTTCGGCAGGGGAGATGATTCAGAGGCTATATCTATCATCTCTACCCCTCTTCGTGAGTAGTATACCTGTGTGAGATGAGTTTTGACTTTCAATCATTATCTTCGATATGACTGACTTGCTATCCTGTGTGGATTAAGTTGTGCTTTCCCGTGTGGTTTGGGTTGTTCTTTCCTGTGTGGAATGGGTTGAACTTGGGCTCGTGAGTTGGAGCAGTACTAGAATTGATGACTTAGGTATATGTGAGGGCATATAACTAAGTAGAGTTGGTTGATAAATCGTGATTGTATATTTCCTTTGTGGTTTATCCTTCGTGGATTCTCGGAGACCTTCGGGGGTCTCGGGGTCCCTATTGAGTATCGTATACTCACCCCTGCACGGGCTATGCCCGCACTACGATGTGTTGGATGCAGACGACAGACAACGTTGAACGAGGTGGAGGCTCGTGGAGTTGGATGGTACCTAGAGGAGGATCACTAGACGGGACGTACACGGAGTGGACGACTAGACCCGGGGAGCTGAGGAGACCATCTGTACCCACCCTTTAGGTGGGATTACCAGAGGACGACTCAGAGTTGCTGCTTTACTTTTCAGCTGCTGTACTTTCTTTTCAGTTGTACTTTACTTTCAGTTGGTTTTTTATTCTGGCCCATTTACTTTCCAGCACTTACTAGTGTACTCAGTTTACATAGTGTTTACTTCAACTTTCGTACTCTGTTGTGTTTCTTACATATATAAATGCAATGTCTTCCCTTTTATCAGGATTTACGCCTTTGGTGCTAGTCGCTAGCCACTGGTCAATGGAAGGCGAGTTTGGGGTAGTCACGGCACGGGCCCCAAGGACGGGTCGTGACAAATAATTAGTAATAATTTGGAATAATTAGCAATAATTAGCAATAATTAGCAATAATTAGGAATAATTAGAAATAATTAGGAATAATTTGCAATAATTAGTAACAATTAGCAATAATTAGTAATAAATAGCATTAATTCATAATAATTAGGAATAAATTGTAATAGTTAGTAAAAAATTGTAATAAATAGTAATAAATACTAATAATTAATAATAATTACTAATAAATACTAATAATTAGCAATAAATAGAAATAATTAGAAATAATTATAAATAAATAGAAATAAATATTAATAAATAGGAATAATTAGTAATAAATAGGAATAATTAGTAATAATTTGGAATAATTAGTAATAATTAAAAATAAATACTTATAATTAGTAATACTTACTAATAATTAGTAATACTAATTAATAATTAGTAATAATTTCTAATAATTATTAATAATTAGAAATAGTTACTAATAATTATTATTAATTAGCAATAATTAGGAGTAATTAGCAATAATTAGTAATAATTAGCAATAATTAGTAACAATCAGCAATAATTACTAATAATTAGCAATAATTAGCAATAAATTGTAATAATTAATAATAAAATGTAATAATTAGTAATAAATTGTAATAATTAGTAATAAATACTAATAATTACTAATAATTTCTAGTAAATACTAATAATTAGAAATAATTAGGAATAATTAGAAATAAATAGAAATAAATTTTAAAAAATTGGAATAATTAGTAATAAATAGGAATAATTAGTAATAATTATGAATAATTAGGAATATTTAGGAATAAATACCTATAATTAGTAATACTTACTAACAATTAGTAATACTTACTAATAATTAGTAATAATTAGCAATAATTATGAATAATTAGCTATAATTTGGAATAATTAACAATAATTGGTAATAATTAGCAATAATTAGTCATAATTAGCAACAATTAGTAATAAATTGTAATAATTAGTAATAAATTTTAATAATTAGTAATAAATTGTAATAATTTGTAGTAAATTTTTATAATTAGTAATAAATTGTAATAATTAGTAATAAATTCTAATAATTAGTAATAACTACTAATAAATACTAATAAATAGAAAAAATACTAATAATTAGAAATAAATACTAATAATTAGAAATAAATAGCAATTATTGGGAATAATTAGTAATAATTAGAAATAATTAGCAATAGTTAGAAATAATTAGCAATACTTAGGAATAATTAGAAATTATTAGCAATAATTAGCAATAATTAGTAATAATTAGAATAATTATCAATAATTATCTATAATTAGAAAAAATTAGGAATAATTAGGAATAATTAGCAATAATTAGGAATAATTAGCAATAATTAGAAATAATTACCAATAATTATTAATAAATAAAAATAACTAGTAATAAATAGGAATAATTAGTAATAATTATGAATAATTAGTAATAATTATGAAAAATTAGTAATAATTATGAATAATTAGTAATAATTAGGAATATTTAGTAATAATTAGTAATATTTAGCAATAATTTGTAATAATTAGCAATAATTAGGAATAATTAACAATAATTAAGAATAATTAGAAATAATTAGTAATAATTAGCTATAATTAGTAATAATTATCTATAATTAGTAATAATTACTAATAAATACTAATAATTAGTAACAATTACTAATAAATACTAATAATTAGGAATAATTAAGAATAATTAGCAATAATTAGGATTAATTAGAAATAATTAGGAATAATTAGTAATAAATAGGACTAAATTGTAATAATTAGTAATAATTAGTAAAAAATACTATTAAATATTAATTATAATTATATTTAATTATTACTAACCAAAAAATTATATTATCGATATTTATGAAAAAACAATATTAATATTATTAAAATAATAAAAAAATTTATAAAATATTAAAATTATCAATATTCGCAATAGGATTTGCTCTATTCTTAGCATGTTCAAATATCAAAGTGTCACCAATTGTTAGGTCATGCACAATAAAAAGTTCGTGTCAGCCATGTCCAATGTAAACTCTATAATTGTCCTTTCTTGGTTGATCACCTTGCAAGTAGAATTGTAATAAGTCAACCCAAGTCATGCCCTTCTCATCTATAAGAATTATCTCACATGAACCTTTACATAGACCATTCTTCCTTGAAAATTTAAGGGAAAGATACTGATGTCCGATTAAATTTTTAAGGAAGAATGATCTATGTAAGGGAGTGAGATGATTCTTAGAGATGAGATTGACATTACTTTGGTCATCCAATTACAACACTTCTTGCGAGGTGATCAACCATGTAATGACAATTATAGAGTTTACATTGGACATGTCTGACACAAACTTTTTATTGTGCATGACCTGACAATTGGCGACCCTTTGAGATTTTAATATGTTAAGAAAAGAGAAAAGCCTGTTTAAAATATTGATAATATTAATAATTTATATATTATTTATTATTTTAATAATAGAAATATTGTTTTTTCATAAATATTGATAATATAATTTTTTATTAATAATTAGATATAATTTTAAACAGTAAATGAAAACTGTTTGGATAATGAAGGAAAAATTTTAATTATCTCCACAACGATGATTACCAAATTTCCTTTCATTATTCAACCAGTTTTCATTTTGCAAAGTACTGTTAAGTATTTCTAATTTAGTAATAATTAGCAATAAATAGTAATAAATAGTAATAATTAGTTAGGAACAGTTAGAAAAAATTTTCTAATAAATTTTAATAAATTCCAAGAATCTCTCACAATTTCCAGTGGATTGACGGCAATCCTTTTGCTCAATGACTTTTCTCCTTTCAAATCTCCACAAATCAAAGCAATATGAAAAATGTACTGCTACATAGGCATATTCAATCTCATATACGTGAGATTGGATATGCATTTGTGGGATCATATATTTTATAATGTTTTTAGGAGGTGACAGTTGGAAGAAGACGATTCATCGACGAAAAGGGGGCTCTTTTGTCTGACGGCTCACTTACTTGCATCTTTATCACAGTGAAATCACAATGAAGAATCTGGTTGGAGATACACCTATTCATTCTCATGTATATGAGAATGAATATGCGTACCTCTAACCAGATTCTTCATTGTAATTTTAGTGTGAGAAATATACAAGTAAATGAGTCGTTAGACAAAAGAGTAGCCGTCAATCAACTGGAAATTGTGTCACCTTGAATTAATGATAATTTTTAAGAAGTAGTTGTAATTATTTATCTTCTTTTTTAGATAGTATTTGTATAATTTTATATTATTCAAAAAAATGATGATTTTATATTCTATTGAAAAATATGGAACAAGGAAGTTGACATCAGTCATTATTAGGTGATGGCGCTTCGATTAATCAGTGCAGAAATCCAAATGGTTCTGTTTTAGATCTTGTATATATTGAGGGTGTTGAAGCTTTCATAGAATTTTCATCATCAAAACCAGAATATGTTTCAAAAGGTGAAATTAATTGTCCTTGTAAAAAATGTGCTCTGAGAACGTTTGAAACATTTGACAAGGTTGGGTGACATCTCTTGCAGTTTGGTTTTCAACTAGATTATGGTTTTTGGTATCAACATGGTGAACGCAGTTCTAGAGAAGATACTAATAAATTGATTCCGGATCCATCACTATTCCAAGATTTAGTACATGATGTTGCAGGTCTATCTGTTCAACAAACTGAATCTCATGATGATATTGATTTAACTCCTGAGTTGGCACCATCCGAATTTTATGAGTTGTTGAGGTTTACTGAGGATGCATTATATCCTGGTTTCAAGATGAGAAAATTAGAAGTGGTTGAAAAATTTATTGCTATTAAATCAGATAATGCAATGTCAAACAAATGTTTTTATCATATATTTTCTTTGGTTAAAACACTTTTACCTGAAGGAAATGTGTTTTTTGAAAATTATTATGAGAGTAAGATGTTGGTTCATAATCTTGGCCTTAGTTATCGGAAGATTCATGCATGTGAAAATGATTTCATCTTATATTCCGGTGAAAATGAGTTGTTGGATAATTTTCTAACATGTGGACAATAAAGGTATAAAGAAGCTCAACCAGGGAAGTCTGGATTGATTCCTATAAAATAGTTGAGATATTTCCCCCTTACACCCAGCCTACAACGTTTATTTATATCTCATAAAATATCTTCAATGATGTCATGGTATAAAACTAATATTTCATCCGGTAAAATCTTGAATCATCCATCTGATGGGGATGCATGGAAACATTTTGATCGTTTACATCTGTCTTTTTCTTTAGAAGCCCGAAATGTGTGATTGGGTCTTTCTACTGACGGTTTCTGTCCATTTGGTTCTTATGGTAGTCAGTATTTTTGGTGGCCTGTCATTATAACTCCATACAATCTACCTACATGGATATTGAGGAAGGAGCCCAATAACATTTTGACCTTATTAATCCCAGGACATCCAAAAATGAATATTGTTGTTTATTTGAAACCATAGATTGATGAGTTAAATGCATTATGGAGTAATGGTGTTAGTACATATGATGTTGATGTGAAACAAAATTTCACATTAAAAGCTACACTGATGTGGACGATTAGTGACTTTATGGCATATGACATGTTATCTGGATGGAGTACAAATGGTCCAAAATCATGTCCTTACTTTATGAAATAAAAAAATCTTTTATGCTCGTCAATGGAAAAAAACCTTTCTATTTTGACTATAATCGCATATTTCTTCCAACCGATCATCCTTTTAGAAGGAAAAAATCTCATTTCAGAAGAGGCATAATTGAATGGGATGAACCGCCAAAAATGATATCAGGTACATAGTTAAAATCAGTTGTATTTTCATTACCTCCCATCACATATGAGTCAATAGTAAACCAACAGAAAATTCACGGCTTTAGGAAAGAACATAATTGGATAAAATGAAGCATTTTTTGGGATCTCCCATATTGGTCTGATTTGTTGGTCTTCCACATGTTGGATGTCATGAAAATTGAGAAGAAATTTTTTGATAATTTATTTCCTACAATTTTGGATACACCAGGTAAGACCAAAGATACTGTAAAAGCACAATTAGATATTTATCAATTTTTCAGGCGATCAGAACTTGAACTATTTGAAAATGTCAGATCACAGAGGACAGTGAAGCCAAAAGAATCTTATACACTTTCCAAAGAGATTCATTTATTATTTTGTCAGTGGATTGTAGATTTGAGACTTCCAGATGGATATGCTTCCAATTTGGACAGATGTGTTAAGAGTGGTCATATTACCGGAATAAAAAGTCATGATTTTCATGTTATAATGGAATGACTTATGCCGATTGGATTTGGAGGTTTTTTGAATTCTATGATTTGGGATTCAACAACAGACATATCATATTTTTTTCGAGACATTTCTGTAGTGAAAACTGACTACGATGTCCTAAGGAAACTGGAAGAAGATGTTGCTGTAATTATATGTAAACTAGAAAAGATCTTTCCACCTGCTTTCTTTGAATCAATGGAACATCTGATATTACATTTACCACATGAAGATAAATGTGAAGGTCCATTATAGTTTCGATGTATGCACCCATTTGAGAAATGCATGCAAAAATTGAAGAAAAAATTATGCAACAAAGCATCATTTGAAGGCTCAATTGTTGAAGCTTATTTGCAAGGGGAAATTCCTTTTTTCTACTCTCACTCTATTTTGAATCTAAATATCCCTAAAAAATATTGCTTGGGATGGAACGTTGGAAATTTTAATGATGAAATGGATAATAATTTATCAGTTTTTAATCAGCCAAATCTTGGCTTTGGTGGAGTTCAAGAACGATGGATTTCAGATGATCAACATCACAGAGCTCATACATATGTTCTTCTCAACTGTGAAGAAATGAAAACATTTGTATAGTGAGTGCTTCAATAACTTATTCTATAATTTCTGTTACATTATGTAAAATTATTTTATTTGCAGGTTATATGAAAATCATATCATGAAACAAGTTCCACAAATTACAGCAGCTGATATTAAAGAACGCAGAAAAAAAATTTTCTCAATGTTTTCAAAAGCTGGTAACATAAATTATTGATGGTTTAATATCAATTCAATTTACTATTTATTATATTGATAAATTTTTAACAAATTTTCAAGTGTCTCAACAAGATGATAAAATTGATAATCAACTGTGTATATTGAGTAACCCACCATCCTAAATGGTTAAATCTTATAATGAATATGTGGTGAATGGTTTCGATTTCATACACGTGCATATGGGGAATCAAAAAACAACAATTAAAAGTGGAATTTGTTTGAGAGGATCGCATCATAGAGAAAATGAAGTTGACTTTTACTATATTCTGGATGAAATTATTGAGATATGTTATCTTGGACAAAATTACATAATGATATTTGAATATCGGTGGTTGTATATTGAGAGAGGCTTGCTTGTTCATCCGACTTATGGAATCGTAGATATTAAATATAAATTTCTTCTTGCAGAAAATGAAACATTTTTACTGGATCAATAGGCACATCAAGTTTATTACGCAAAGTACTCTGCTACTTTAAGAGACCTGGGTGATTGGTGGAGCAAAATAAAAATGAAATCATCGGAAAATCAATTTACTCAATCTGAATGTGGTTCTACTTAAGTAAAAGAAATTCAAAATTTTCAAGATACTACTCAAAATCCATCTTGTTCACAAAGAAACATGAATATCGATGAGGACACCCCACAATTAAGGGTCCATAGTGACGAAGATGTTAATCATGTTACAAATGAAATTGAAATGACTAGGGATGATGAAAGTGAAACTCATATGGATATTGATGATGCCGAGGAGGAATATGAGGGCATTGACGTCGTCAGATATGAAGATGATGATGAAGGTGAACATTGCCATAGTTAAATGCTGGTTTTGATCATAACCAATTTATACATATATATATAGTTATTTTCAACTATCTACTAACAAAAATAATTTCGCATTTCAGATGGACTCTGATATGATGCATGAGTTAGAGGAGGCTGAGCTACCTTTGGATGATGGGGATGTGGGATCATCTGACCCTCAACATACTGGTGGTTCAGGAGGTACGTGGAGGGGGCATGGTATTGCGCGACTGATGATTCCTGACCCTATTCCCGAGCGATGTCCACGTCTTGGCTTCAATCCACGCACAAATAGGTATGGAAAACTCTATATTTTTGTTAGATTTCATCAATTTATTTATATATATACTAATTTATTTTATTATTTTTAATTTTTTCACAGTTTTGAACATGTAGCTGTTGGATAGGGGACCACTATATTGTGCAATTATTTTTCTCAGCCATGGACCACATGTGAATAGATTCCCATTGATGTGAAGTTCGACATGTACAATCATTGGATGGTATGTAAATAAATAATATTTATTTTGAAATTTATTTTATTAATAACTTGATATTATAAATTATTTGTAGGGTTTATGGTATCCCATCGAGGATAGCATCTGTGAAGCTATCCATGCAGCATGGGAGGTGGCTATGCGTGAGCGTTTGTGTCGGTTTTTGCACAATTTGAGAAAGGCATCCATTAAGAAAGCAGGAGAGACAGTATACGATGAGTTGTGTAGAGCCCACTGACCAAAGTACATTTCATCTTAGGTTTGGGATGGATTATGTGAATACTGGTTGGGTGGTGGATTTCAAAGGAGTTCTTCATTAGGTCAGCAGAACTGGGGGAGACAGGAGGTTCCGCATCGAGCTGGTAGCCGTACATTCAGTACGCATAGAGAGTATCTGGTAAATATTTTTAAAAATATTTTATATAAATTAAAATATAAATAGTTTATTTTATATTTATATAGGAAGTTGAGCATCCCGATATTACAGAGTACGATTTTTATCAGAGGATGTGTAGTGATCCAACCACCAGAGAGATTAGAGGTGATCATCAGCGTTAGATTGTGGTTAGTCTTATTTTTTCAGTTTGACAACTAACTGCATATAATGTTTTCACAATTTTAATTTCAAATTGGAATTTAAGGAGTCATATGATGCTGTGACTTCTCAGACATAGGATGAGGGTCAGGACGAGACGATTGATCAGAACAGTGCCCATTATTTCGACGAGGTGGCACAGATGCAAGCGACTCAGTATGGATTTTAGAAGGGGTGAGTAGTTTGTATCAACTATCATGTGACTCCTGGTACTTATTATGGTATTTCTGCGATGTTAGCATCCAACTCAAGAGGAGCTCATGGAGAGGCATCATCTTCTGGATCACAGTACCAGGAGCAGTTCCGATCTCATAATGAACTTATAAAGAGTTTGCAGAAGCAGCAAGGAGAGATGCTTCAACAACATCAGTAGGAGGAGGAGATATGTCGATGGCAGTAGCAGCATCACGAGTAGATGGAGTACATGTGTTGTCTTACTCCTAGTTTTGGGATGAAGTTTCCTCCACCATCTCCTTCATCTCCTCCACCTCCTCTAGAAGATGACCCGAAGTGATTTTTTTTATGACAAAAAAAATTGAATTTAAATTTTTTATAATATAAACTATTTACAGTTTCTGTCATTTATATAGGTACGATTATTAAGTAATTTAATTTCTAATATTTTATGATTTTTTTTGTGAATATTGTGAATTTTAATATTTTTTTATTTTTTTTATTTTAATAATGTTAATATTATTGTTTCATTAATCATAATTTTATTAAATATATTTTTTTCAATATAATATTTTTTAATATTTTTTTTATTTTACTACTAATAATAATAATAATAATAATAATAATTTATGATTTTTTATATTTTTTGTGAATATTGATAATTTTAATATTTTTTATATTTTTATTATTTTAATAATATTAAAATTAATTTTTCAATATTTATAAATTTTTTTTTGATTTTTTTATATTTTTTTTGAATAATGAGAATATTAATATTTTTATTTTTTTAAATTATTTTAATAATATTAAAATTAATTTTTCGATAATCATAATTTTATTAAATAATTTTTTTTAAAAAATTAATTTTTTATAAAATTTATTTATTATTTTTGATGGGATCTTTTGCGAAATGATCCCATCGCAGATAGTCTAAATAATGTTTTTATTAAAAAGGGTATTTGAGACAGGATTAGGGGCCCATCGCAAATAGTATTTGTGATGGGCCCGTCGCAAAGAATCTGAATTAATATTTTCAAAAATCATTTTCGACGGGATTACGAGACCGTCACAAAAGACTATTTGCGACATGCCCATCACAAAAGAACATATATATAAATAAGTATATAACTGGAGACTTATTTGCGATGGTGAAGTTTCTCATTGCAAAAAATATTTTTTTCGACGATGTTTTCTACAACGGGATATTTGTGACGGGGCCTCCTCACTAAAGCCTACTTACGATGGGATCCCATTGCAAATAACCCGTTACAAATACCTTGAATTATAGTAGTGTATGGTTTTGGACTCTATATAACAAATTTATCAAAACAGAAAACCTTACCATGATATTTACTCATATATTCTTCCTAATATAAGTGGTATTAATTATTTTTTAACTAAAAGTACATAACTTAATATAATATTACCCTTGGTGATATGGAAGTGAGCCACGTTTATCGGAAAAGAATTTTAAAAAAGTAATGTATAATATAGGTTTTTGGAGGATTCAGAAAAGATTTATCAAGATTAAAAAATAACCATAAAATAAAACTATTTAAAGTGTAAACATATATTTGGTCATCGGTACGTTTTATTTACATTTTTGTAACACTTTTGATCTTATATTATTTCATAATACACATACCATTTTCTAACATATTTAATTTTATCCCAAAAATTCTTATTGTCTCATAAAATTATAAATAATTCACTATTAGAGAATTTTGAAATTATAATTGAAAAAATAATATTTATTTTATCAAAATAATTCTCTAATTTTTTTAATTTTCTATTTTATAATAATAGTATACAATTATTTGTAAGTGCTTGGTTTTTTGACAATTACAGTTTCAAAACCCTTATAAATATTAAATATGTATTAATAATAATTAGATAATCAATTACATTTAAGAAAAATTATATTATTTTATTATTTTATAAAAAAAATATTTATTTTTAAAATGCCTTTATTCATCCAAAATTTATTTCTTTATTAAAATTTCAAATTATATCATAAATACAATTAGTATTTTATCACATCAAAATCAAAATCATTTATAAGTAACACCAATAATAACTATATATTTCCATTATAATATTTATAATAATTTATAAAGATTCATATTATTATGTATTTGGATATATATCGCTTTATTATACTAGAAAATAAAATAAGGTTAAGGTACGTTATGGTGAGATTTCCATGGGGTGGTTCAATGTACATGGTTTGTGATATGATCTTGATGAGATTGAACATCTCCCGTAAATGATTTTTCTCATGATTTTTTATGGGATATAGGATCAAGGATGGTTAAGGTAAAATACTAGTGGTTTTATCTCCCTCATAAGCTCGGTTAAATGTGATTTATAATGTATGATCCTACTGGTTGAGGTTATCACATTGTTTGTATGTCCCAATTAGATTTATCATAACCCTATATTTATTCGAATCATATAATCAGGGTTCAATGTCAATTTTATCAAAAATTATAATGATTAATGGTATATTAATTATAAGTGGATATAATATTCAAAAAATAATAATTTCGTACATTTTCTCTAACTACAATAAATAATAGTGAATTTCATTCAATCAGAATTGGAATTTTCTTTATAAAAGTTCAGGTAGTTACATCAAAAAATTAAGTAATATTTTTTCTTTCTAGAATCAAAATTATTTTATAAATTTAATATATATTAATTAAATAAAAATTAATTATTATTCATGTGTGGTGATGATGAAAAAATACATCACTTTTTAGATGTTGTAGTCAATACCTAAACATGATTGATGTTTTCTTTTCCCATAGGATGGAAAATGATATAAAAATTTATTATACTATTACATATTGATATTTATATATATTATATGAACATATTTATTTATATAAACATGTTTATGATAGGTTTTAAGCATATATATTATCGAATAAACATGAAATATCTTGGTTAAGAGTTACATATCTTCTTTTAGAAATCTCATTTGGATTACACCTTAAGCCATCTAGGTTTGTATTTTGAATATAAGAGGACCACTAGGATGTGGGGAATATGGTTGTTGAAGAATTTGGATTGATATTGGAATATATAATGTTCTCATGTCATGTAATGAAGTTAGAAGAGTAGGTTTCCATTTATAAGTGAGGGGAGTGGAACACTTGATATTATTCCCTACATTTAAATATTATTTATGTCCTACTCTAGGTCAAGTGGTGCTAAAAAAAGTAATTTCAAAAATAATTTGATAAGTGGATAAATAAAAACATCCAATAATGACTTAAATGAGTTATTATGACCCTATAAAAAACTTTTTACCTTAATTAACCCATATTACCCATTTTCTAGGGTGGAACTTTTTTTACGAAGGTTAATAACCAGATCTTTAAAAATATAAAATCCTCAATTCAAGATAATATAAATATATAGAAGTAGAAATTTTTTTTAGTAAATGAACACAAAGCATAATTAAAATATGGTTTTTTGGAATATTGAATTTTTCATCCTAAAAATTAATTTATACAATAATCAATTAAAATTATGATAATAATATTATTAATTAGATTACTCAAAATAATTTTAGACTAATGTTTCATTAAAAAATAAAAATATAATAGATCATTAAATATACTTGAAAAAATGATAGTTTTTACAGAAATAATTATATTTCACCAATCACTAAAAATTATTCTTTTGAGAAAAATTCCAAAAATACACCCCTAACATATATTTTATAAAATGAAATCTAAAATGTATTTAATTTAGTCATATTCATTTTTTAAAATTCAGCTATCTTTATTATAAAAAACCATTCTTGTAGATGAATTCTAGAAGTGTAGATGAAGCTAATGTTCCCATTGTGGTGACTTCTCATGACATAATTGGCACATCATTTTTCTACGCCCTTCTAAATTTAAACAATGAGAATGGTTATTTGGCTCAGAAAATCATGTCAATATGATATGTGGGATGTTTAACATGGAACGAAAATGGAAACATGGTTATATTTTATGTTTGGATTTTTGAGTTCTAGGGACATTTAGGAATCAACCGCACCTCAATCAAACAAACGGTGTGGTTGGTATGACTCTATTTTCTTGTTTTTATTTAAAATTGAGATTAATTTATTAATAAGGTAAAATGAGATATTAAAAATTGATAAAACACAATCTTTTTATTTAAATACATAACTAAAATAATCCGTATGTCATTTGGGATGTGTAAGAATTAGTCACACAACAATTCAATACATGGTGTGCCTGCTATGACTCAATGTGCCAATTATCTGTTTAAAATTGATTGTTACATTCAAATAATTTCACTAGCTGAAAATAAATAAAACACTCTCATAATTTCTTTCTAATTTAGGAATATGACTCAAATTTCATTTTTTACATGTAACAATTAGTCTCACATCAAACCGATATATGATGTGATCGGTATGGGTTGAAGTGACCATTTCTAATTTAAAATGGAATTTTAGTAAAAATGACAAGTGACATACTCAAAACTGAGAAAACATATTTTTATTATTTTGATAATTTATTAAAATGATCAATACTATATTTTTGATATGTAGGAATCATCCACACGTCAATCTAATGCATTGTGTGATTGATATGAATCCAAGTGTGTCTTTCATTGAAAATTGACATTAATGTTAGTAAAACTGACAACTGACCTAATCAAAACTAAGGAAAAGCATTCATAATTATTTAATATGGAAAATTATCATTATTTAATTTATCTTTTTTGAATTATCTAAACAAAAATTTTACACATTGTGTAACCGGTATGACTCCTAGTGCGTCTTTTTTTATTTAAAATTAACATAGTTTTAGTAAAAATGACCCCTAACCTACTCAAAACCAAGAAAAAACATTTGAATTTTTTTATACATCAGTAAAATGACCCCTAATTTATTTTTGATGATTATGAATAATTCACACCTCAATATGACACATGATGTACTAGTTAAGAGTCAATGTGTCTATTTTTAGTTTTAAATCGACAGTTTAGTTCAAAAAAATGCCCCTCATAGAAAACATAGAAAATGTGATTTTATTTTTCATATAATTTAAGAAATTTATTGATAATTAATTTGTGACTTGTAGGAATAAGTCTCATGAAAAAAAGATACATTATGTGTTTGATATGAATATGATTGTGTGTTTCGTATTTAAAAGGCAATTTTAGTAAAAAAGGAAAGCGATGTACTCGAAACCAATTAAAAAATTTAGTGATGTTTTGATAATAAATGAAAAAATACATGATACTTTTTTGATGTGTAGGAATGATACTCACCTAAATATGATCCATTGTGTGACCAATTTGACTCAATGTACGCCATTTTATTTAATATTGACATCAATTTTCATAAAAAGCACAACTGGACTTTTCAAAACTGACAAAATGAATTCATTGGGATTTTATACATTAGGAAAATGATATATAAGTAATTTTTTATGTGTAGAAATCATCTACACCTCAATATGATAAACAATGTGACTGGTATGAATCATTGTGTTAGTTATCAGTTTATAATCATCATTTTAGTTTATAAAGTATCACTCACTGAAAATGAAGATAACATTCTCAGATTGTATTTTTAATTTATGAAAATAATTTATAAGACATTTTGGAAATTTAGGAATTGGTATGATGTTAAACTGACACATCTTGTGACCTTTATGAGTGAAAGTGCATGTTTTCAATTTAAAATAAAATTTTAGTAAAAAATACAAGCAACATACTCTAAACTAGGAAACTGCATTCATAGTGTTATTATAGTTTAGAAAAACTATCCATACATAAATTTAAACATTTAAGAATCATCATCACCTCAATCCAATGCATAATGGGATTTCTTATGACTCCAAGTACATCTTTTAAATACATATGTATAATTTAAGTTTAAAACTTGCATCAAGTCACCAAAACCATGTAAATGAGCCTATATTATTTTTTCTTCATTCTATATTATATTACATAATTAATTTCCATATCATTTTTATCTTATACTTATTTAGTTAATTTTCACAGAGATAATTTTTTATGTTGAACTAGAAATGTTGTGGTGTGCAAGAATCATCCATAAATCAGTCTGATACACAATGTTTCTTATATGACTAAAATATTAGTTTAAAATTAACACTTTTTATTAATTTATTTCTTTATATAAATCCAAACATAATAATATTTTTCTTATAAGAGTTCTATTTTTTTCTTGACTAGGGTTTAGGATGAAAATAAAACTAATGTTTTTTGTTTTTATGTGCATGTAATGATTTTTACAAATGTCATTTTATAAAAAATTGTTTTAAACATCTATAATATATCTTTATTTTCTTGTATTTTTGTTGTAAATTTTATGTCATTAAAATTATTTATTCATACTTGGTTTTTCTGATTTCGTGGTGTTTTGGGTCTTGCAATGTGTGGTTAGAGCACACTACATGGTGTTGTAGTGTATTGTTACACCACAATACACTAGTACTACAATGTACTATTACAGAACATTGCAGTTTATCCCTTTATCAGTGCTTCTAAAAGTACAGATAATTGAATAATTTATCAGCACTTTTATTAGTTCTGATAAAATGGTCTTTTATCAACACTTCAAGAAGTGTCAGTAATGGTTTCCTTTATTCGCTCTTTTATAAGCCTTGATAAACGACTAGGGATTGTAATCTCACTAGATTTGTCAGCACTTCTCTAGAATAGATAAGGGACATTTTTAGAACTATTAAAGTCCTTTTTTATTGTAGATTCTACTGTGTAATAATGCATGTTTTTGTGTACCATGTGATGATTATGTCTAAAATAGTACACCATTTTAAATATTATTATTCCTAGATACATCTATTATAGGGAAACATTAATTGTTGTATTCAATAGGAATTTTGTTACATGAAATCCACATATTATACACTTCATCATGAATAAATGGTGTTTTCCTATGTTTAGTATTACCCCTAAGGCTTTCTCTAGAGTTGCTTGACACTAATCTCAAAATTTATGAGAATTTACTATGATACCCTCTATGGAAATAGTTATCTTTATTAAAGGACTAAATGGCCCGAAGGCCTAAAATTTTTATTCATTTTTAGATGAACCCCCTTTTAAGGGTAAAGGGGGAAAACCTCATAGACTTCAAAGACATTGAGAAAAACAAAACCCAAAGGTCAAAAGGGCTGTAATCATCCCAAAAGAAGACTAGTAAGGAATACCCCTCCCCCATGTCATCATCATTATGGAATGCCTCCACCATTGTATGACTGCTTAATGAGATGTCTCGTTCTACAATGCACAGGCCTAGTAATGATGGCAACAACATACCCTCTCAAACTTCAGAATATGAATATCCATACATGGTGAAAGCTACCTACTCTGATCCTCTTCCGAAGCATTTCCTTGTAGAATGTCTGAATGAAGAAACCCCTGAACCATTCTTATGTAAAAATCATTATGTGATTCTTACTCACAACCCCAAAATGAATCCATTCCAAAAACCATTCCACAATATCAAAGAAAAAACATCCTAAGAACACCTTCACCAAAACGCCTTCATTTTCTCTTCCACCGAAGCCAATCCACCAAAATAGAAAATTCCCACAAATCACCACAAAACAAAAATGAAGATTCACCCAAAACAACTACAGAATCATCCAATGTAGATCACCAATAGCAGAATCCAAGAAGATCCGTACCATCACACGAAACCACACCGAACCATAATCACACAGGTGCTCACAACCAAACCAGAAATGAATCAAAAACCAAGGAACAAGAAAACATCACCGAAATTACAGCCACCCGAGCACACACAATAAGAAGGCCCCGTATCAAGCCAGAAATGCTCCTATCGCCACCTTCAAAGATGATCTCGAGACTGCAGTGGACCTCCCAATCACACCCACAACCGACATGAAAATGGGCCTATGACCCTCAGACCACAGTAGCAGTACACGACCCCTGGATATTCACCATGCTGCCGTGGGAAACCCTATCCCATTCATAAGATAGGGTATGAAGATGGAAACAATGATGAAAAAGAGGGACTCCCATGAAGTTGTGACTCCACCACTAGTTTAATACGCACACAAAACGATCTCAACAGGCATCAATACTGAGAGATAAGTTGTTGCCAATCTGAGGCAGAGAAGAGGAAGGCGGCGACTGGGGGAAGACCTGGCGCACAAAGCCCTTTATGGGCACATCTACACAATTATCTTTATTATACATTATTTCATGATTTATTATATTTTATTACTCATAAGATAACCTAGAAAATCAATAATCCTAGTTTCTTTAGGAAATTTGGTAAATTTGATAACACAAAAATAGGTGGTACATCGTAATTATTGAAAATATCCTTAACATAGTCATAATATTCCATTGTTCTTCAAACTGAATAGGATAATTGTAATGATCCCAAAATTTTGAGGATTTTTTTTCATAAATACATTGGAATTTTACAAGTATTCAGCTTCTGACGCCACTTGATTCTGAGGACCGGTGTGCCCAGAATCAATTTCTGAAGTTTATCTCGGGTACATTCAGTAAACAAACGTGCAGGTTTTTCTATCTTTTGAACCAGTGGTCAGAATTAAAATCTTAGGGAACCGATGAACTTGCAACACCGATAATTTCTTAAGGGGATCTTTACCGTAGTTGCATTTTAAGGGGATTGAGAATTAATAATTTGGGAAATAGTTTAAAATAAATAAAATTGTTAGATCAATTTTATTTGATATCTTTGGAAGTTAAAACCTCCCATGGGAAGTTGTTGGTGGGGCCCACAAACAGCCAAATTCCCATGTGTGGATAAATTAGAGGTGGATCCCACATGAGCCCCAACATTTCATCTCCCATAACCCTCTTTAAAATCCCCAAATAACTCCCTTAAACCCCCCCATTAAACACCCCTGTTTAATGCTGACAACTATCCCAACATTTATGAGATCTTCTACCTCTTCTCCATCTCTGTAATTACTTTCTAACACATTTAATTCATGAGGGGGTTTGAATGTTTGAATTTGTAATGGCCTGTGTTAAATAAAATAATAAGATATCTTATTATTTTATTTTGGGGGAGGATTTTGTTGTGTGGGATCTCTTGAGTTTATGGGGAAGAACACTGACCCTACGATGAAGAACTGTGAACTCTTCAACGTAGAATGACTGTTCCATGAAGATCGATGACATGATTCCTTTTCTTCCTCCACATCAAGGGAAGAAATTTAACTCCAAGTAACTCGCAAACGACGAATGTTCATTCCCGACGTTGACGAATTGACAACGCTTTCCGCATCTACGATGAACGAACCTTATTCAAGGTACGAAAATCAAGTTTAATTTTAATGGATTAAAATTGTGATTCGTTTGTCCTTGAATATCTATCTAGTCCAACCTATTGCTATTGATTAACGCAGAGAGCATGGGCTGAACGAACATGGCCCGTCGACCCCCCGTTTGATCTTGTCTATTTTCTTGGAATCGGCAGAGGAAGCATGACGTTGTCACGTCGTGCCGGGAATGCAATGGAGGATGGCGGCGCCGTCGCGCCGGTTGTGTGTGAGAAACCGTGGCCCACTTCGGTGGAAGAACCGGCTTGCCCGCCGGCCGGCCTGGCGAAGGGGATTCGCGACACCAGGAGGGTGCCGTGATGGAGAACCGGCCATCACGTCGGCCGTCCGAGCAGAGCCCCGATGCTAGGAGGGCACCACACTGAAGAATCCCGCAGCCCGCTTGTGCCATATGGCTGGACGGCGTAGCCGGACGGTTTGGGGAGGGAGGCGCTCCTTGGCGCCACCGGTTCGAACAGTCGGGGGGGGGGGGGGGGGGGGGCTCAGACCACACAACCCGCTGGCCGAGCCAACCAGGCCGTGTGCCGGGCCGCACCGGGCCGGGACTAGCCGCGCCCTCTCGGGCTAGGCTACGTGACTCACCGGCCAGGTTTGACCCCGTTGCCGGGTCGGACCCGCCAAAACCGAGTCGACCCGACCCATCAGCCCATCGGGCCTAACAGACCGAGCCCTTTTTCACTTATACATGAATTTCGTAAAGTTCACGCATCCGATCGACACACTGTCTACGGCACTAGAACCCTCGAGATGAGGCGATCTTTTTGCGTTACTCTTTGTGAGTTTTGGAAGACTTCGGAAAAAACGGCCGGGTTGGTTCGAACCCGAAACCAATTGGGCCCTTAGAGCGGAAAAACTTATAACATAAGAACCAGACATCCAATTGACATACCGTTGACTATGTTGGATTCCTCTTGATGATATGGTTCTTTTGGCATACTTCACCTGAGGTTTGGATGCATTTGGAGTATGGACGGGTTGGATAGTACCCGAAATCGAACTGGGCCCCTGGAATGGAAATGCTATTAACTCACAGACTGGGCGTCTAATTGACGTGATGTTTGTTATGTTGAGACCCCTATGACGAGGCAATCCTTTGAGATACTTCTTCGTGGAACTTCGTGAAACTAGTAGTGTCAACTAGTAACTCGTGGGGTGGATCCTCATGTAGACAAGCATACAGAGTAAGGTGACCTTGTAGCTGGCTGAGACCTAATGACTGCTTGTCCGATTCATATCAGAGTGACTTGACTAGCCCAGTGGGGAGCACTACTATGTTGGGGTGACAAACCCATGGCAGAGGAGCTCTATTGTGTTGGGGCGGCAGACCTGTGGTACTCGACAGGAGGAGTACCTCTGTAGGCTATTAGGGGGAGCGCTACTGTGTTGCAGCGGTAGACCCATGGTGGGGATCGCTACAGTGTTGGGGCGACATACCTGCAGTACTCGACAGAGGAGGAGTACCTCAGTAGTCTAAGGTTATTGAGTGGCATCTCGGAGTCATGAAAAGACTACTGTGCTCGAAAGAGGAGGAGTTCTTCAATAGCTGCGTTTTCGTCACCGTGAATAAAAATCCTGGTTTTTACTGATTCAATGAACTTTGTGTTTACCTCATGATTGAGATGAGTTACTTGATAACTTATGTATATGTATGGGAATATACCTAAGTAAAGTTTATCTGTTGAGATATTTCTTTTTGGTTTATCCTTTTTGGTTTTAGTGAGACCTTGAGGGTATCGAGTTCTCTACTGAGTATTGTTATACTCTCCCCTGCACGGGCTATGCCCAAACCTCATTGTGTCGGTTGTAGACGACGGACAACACTGATCGTGGTTGAGGCTTGTAGAACTGGACAGTACCCGGAGGTGGATATCATGATGAGTCGGTACCCAGAGGAGATAGGCAGCCATGGAGTGCTGAGGAGGATATCTGTACCTACCCATCAGGTAGGAACTCTGAGGACGATATAGGAGCTGCTTCACCATTTAGCTGTTTGTCTTTTTAGTTGTACTTTATTTTAGTTGTAGCTGTACCTTTCTATTGGGATTGTATTTTGGCCCCTTTTTACTTTCAGCACACTTGTTACTTCTTTACTTAGTGTTTTCTTCCTCTTTTACTCTTGTTGTGTGTGTGTATACATTTTATAAAGGCAATGCCTTCCCAGTTATAGAGATTTACGCCTTTGGTGCTAGTCTCCAACCCCTGGCCTATGGAAGGCGGGCATGGGGTAGTTACAACACTGGCCCTGGGGGATAGGTCATGAAAAATTGGTATTAGAGGAGTCAGTTCTACCGAATAACTTAGGACTCTAATATTTACTTTCTGTGAAGCAATAGTGTTAAGGGTACAAAGTGTGGTTTTCAGTTTAGGGAGTCCAGTGTTGGTGCGGTGACCGACGTATCCATACACCAGGACCCTAACTACTGATTTTCGACTCCGAGCACAAAAAAACTGATTGTGTGTGTGTTTCCAAAAGTTTTCTTTAAGTCATATCAACCAGGTCAACTCACCAGGTTTAAATCCTTTGACTGTGTCGCATCTGTTCAGGCTGTCTCCACGCAGACAGTTAGTTGGAGTTCTGAGAGAGTACTTGATGATGGCCCACCAAGTGATGAGGCTCCAGTGCAAGGACCTCTTGCTATGATGGAACATTCTTGGGGTGTACCAACAGCACCACCACTCGTTGGGAAGCAGATGCCACCATCCGTACTAGCATATGGTACACCCTGACAGAGCGTGTTGCACGTGTTTCAGCTGTAGAGGCTTTCGAGGTTATGAGGCGACACAGATTCCCTGGTAGCAGTGGACTGGATGAAGGCGATTTCTAGAGTTCTACACCAAGATTAGAAAATAGTAGAGAAGATGGTGATCTTAGCTACTAGTGTTTCCCATTGAGTGACCATGAGGTCGGTCCTCATAGTGATAAGGCTTCGGTACACGGACCGATGCTTGAGATAGTACCTTCGGGTAGTGTTCCGTCTATATCACTACCTGTTGGTCAGTAGTTACAACCAGTGGTACCAGCAGATGACACATGTCAGCATTGTGCCTTACACAGGTTTCAGTATCAGATACCTCTCATGTTACGAGGGGAGCCCGACTCACAGTCGGCTGAGGACTGGCTCGAGGAGGTGGCTGAGAGTTTTCTAGAGCTTATACAGCTTCGGATGGATGCCATATCAGTAGCTGAGTATTCATCGAGGTGTACCGAACATTCCTGGTACTTGATGAATACGATTAGATTGGGGATTTAGAGCTCAGACCTTAGAGTGAGGTGTGTTTTTAGGAAATATAAGCAAGAACTTTTCCTCTATGCATTCCTACTTATGCTAGGGTTCTAGAGAGAACCTTTGTGGTTGAATGTTCTTTGAAAGAATGGATATAGCCAGTGAATGTTAGCAGTGGGAAAACAAGAAACTGGCACTAGTCTCAGAGGCTTGGGCATGTAAAATGTTTCAATAAGAGTAAGTGTTAAGGATAGATGATTCTGCAGAGCAGAAGAGGTGGAAGCAGAGCTAGGAGAGCAGCATGAGGTGGTGTACATGTCGACATGTTACAACCACCCGCCTTTGTAGTTCCCGCCAGGCTCAGGGAGCAGGAGGGTATGAGAAGAGAGTAGCTGCATGTGGTCAAGGAGTGTGACCCAAGGGCTCTAGGAATGATTCGAAGTACGGTCTGTGTCTACTACTAACTTCCATAACAACACACATTTATACGAATCATCTATTCCTTCCACAAATCTTGTCCCATACCTAGAGTTTTGGGTTAAGCGGTTGACTTGACCCTCATGTTTGGAGATAACTTGGGAGGAGACTCGATAATCCTGATTACACCAACGAAGTGATCTAAACCTTGAGGCGAGAGTTTTGGTTGGAACCTCTTGGTGGCAGCGTCGGGGCCTTACGACGTTAGTTTGGGTATGGACTCGGAAACTACAGTTCATTTATAGATTTACTGTATTAGGAAAAAGGTTGTGGTTTGTCTACAACGTCGGGATGGGTTTTCCTTGGTCGATGAAAAGGAAACCCCAGGCAGCACAGGATGGAATCATGCTTAAGTGGGTGTTGTTGATCACTCATGAGTCGGTCAAATTTAGATTTGTTCCAGACTTCTCCAAAGTTTTTTCCCCGCTTTTAGCATTGAAGAAGAAGGGGAAACCCTTCCTGTGGTCAGTGAGATGCCAGTAGAGCATTTTAGGAGCTGAGGCAGAGGTTGACCAGTGTGCCCATTTTGAGGCTACAAGAGAAGGTGAAGATCATCTAGGTGAAAATGAAGACTACATAGAGCTGAAAAAAGTCCTAAGCTGATGATAGATGGAGACCAATGGTTTTCGATGGTGATGACCACATTTTTTTATGGGTCTCACCTTGACGTGGTCTACGGAGATTCGGCCGGGGCAGCAAGTTATCTTCACGATTATTCGGACCTTACTAGGACCTCAACAGAGTAGGCGTGGTGGCTTACCTCCAAGCCTTTCCACCTCAGATGCACCGGGTTCATGACGTCATTCACATATCTCAGCTGAGGAGTTGTGTGCATGACCTATCTGTCATCATCGATCATAAGGAGGTAGACATCGATGACGGGGCGACATTCGTGGAGGTCCCTATGGAGATCGAGGATCGACAGGAGCGGGTCCTACGAGGACAATCGATTCCTCTGGTGCGCTTTTGTTGGCAGCATGGTAACCTCTAGGAGATCACATGAGAGTGAGAGGCTCAGATGCGTGCACAATATCCTCATTTGTTTCCCTAGTTTGTTTTGTAGCTTTATGAGGACGTAAAGCCCTGAGGTGGGAGTAATGTAAAGACACTGAAATTTCAAGGAATTTTTTTCATAAATACTTTAGAATTTTACGAGTCTATGGCTTCTGACAGAACAAGATTCCGAGGCCTGATGTGCCCGGAATCAATTTCATAATTTAGCTTGGGTACGTTCAGTAAATGAACGAGCGAGTTTTTCTATCTTTTGAACCAGTACTCGGAATTGAAATCTGAGGGCACCGATGAACTTGCAGCGCCAGTAATGGCTTAAGGGGATCTTTACCTCAGTTGCTTTTTTAAGCGGGTTGACAATTAATAATTGGGGAATTAATTTAAAATAAATAAAATTTTTAGAATAATTTTATTTTATATCTTTGGAAGTTAAAACATCCCATGGGAAGTTATTGGTGGGGCCCACAACCACCCAACTTCCCATGCAAGAAAAAATGAGAGGTGTGTCCCACACGATCCCCAACCTTTCATCTCCCTTAACCCTCTTTAAACTCCCTAAATAACTCCCATAAACCCCCCCATTAAACACCCTTGTTTAATGTTGACAACTCTCCCAACATTTATGAGATCTTATACCTCTTGTCCCTCTCTTTAATTAATTTGCAACACATTTAATTAATGATGTGGTTTGAATGTTTGAATTCGGAATGGATTGTGTTAAATAAAATAATAAGGTTGCTTATTATTTTAATTTGGAGGAGGCTTTTGTTGTGTGGGAGCTCTTGAGTTTATGGGGAAGAACACCGACCCTCCGACGAAGAATGATGACCTCTTCAACGAAGAACGCCAGTTCCACGAAGATCGAAAAAGCGCTACCTTTTCTTCCTCCGCATCAAGGGAAGAAATATAATCATGGGAAACTCACCAACTATGATGGTTCATTCCCGACGTTAACGGAGTGAGAACACTTTCTGCATCTACGACGAATGAACCTTATTCGAGGTAGGGGAATCAAGTTCAATTTAAATGGATTAACATAGTGCTTCATTTGTCATTGAACATCTTTCTTGTCCAATCTATTGTTATCGATTAATGCAGAGGGAGAGAGATGAGAAAACACGGCCCAAAGACCCTCAGTTTGATCTTGTTTATTTTCTTGGAATCGGAGGAGGAAGCACGATGTTGTCGCGCCATGCCGTGAATGTAACGGAGGAAGTCGGCGACGCCGCACTGGCTGTGTGGGAGAAACCGCGGCCCGCTTTGCGGGTCCCTTTGGTCAAAGAATCGGCCGGCCTGTCGGCCGACCGAGCGAAGGGGAACTGCGGTGCCAAGAGGGCACCCCGATGGAGAACCCGCTGGCCCATCGGCCGACCGGGCGTAGCCGAACCGCTGCGCTAGGAGGGCGCCGCGCTGAAGAATCTCGCGGCCCACCGTGCAGGCCCCTTGCACCAATAGGCTGGCCAGCCTAGCGGGCCAGCCTATCTGGCCGGTTTGGGGAGGGCGGTGCTGCTTGATGCCGCCAGTTCAGATTGCCGGGGGGGGGGGGCACACCCCCCTCGGACCGCTCGGTCGGGCCGCGTCCTACCGGGCCTCGCCCCTCCGGGTCGGGCCGCGCCCTTCGGGCCTGGCTAGGCCAATTCTGGCTGGACTGTGCCCCTCGGACCTGGACACTTCACTCACTGGGTCGATTTGACCCCTTTGTTGGGTCGGACTCGCCAAAACGAGTCGACCCGACCCGTCATCCCATCGGGCCTAATGAACCGGGCCCTTTTTCACTTAAACGTGAATTTCGTAAATATCGCGCGTCCGATCGACGCACTGTCTGCAGAACTAGGACCCTTACAACGAGTCGATCCTTTTGCATTACTCTTTGTGAGTTTTGGACAACTTCAGAAAAACAGCCGGGTTGGTTCGAACCCGAAACTAACCGGGCCCTCGGAGCAAAAAACGCTTATAACTTAAGGACCGGAAGTCCGATTGACATGCCGTCGACTATGGTGGATTCTTATTTATGAGACAATTCATTTGGCATGATTCAACTAAGTTTTGGATGCAATTGGAGTATGGATGAGTTGGATAGTACCCAAAATCCAACCGGGCCCCTGGAACGGAAATGCTAATAACTCACAGACCGGACGTCCGATTGACGCACCGTCTGTTGCGTTGAGACCCCTATGATAAGGTGGTAATTTGAGATAATTCTTCATGGAACTTAGTGACACTTGGAGTGTCGACCAGAATCTCGTGGAGCGGATCCTCATGGAGATGAGCATACAAAGTATGGTGACCTTGTAGCTGGCTGAGACCTGATGACTGCTTGTCAAATTCCTATTGGAGTGACTTGACTAGCCCAATGGGGAGAACTACTATGTTGGGGTGGCAGACCCATGGCGGAGGAGCACTACTATGTTGGGGCGGCATACTTGAGGTACTTGACAGGAGGAGTACCTCTGTAGGCTAGTAGGGGGAGCGCTATTGTGTTGGGGCGGGAGACCCATGGCGGGGATTTCTACTGTGTTGGGGCGACATACCCACGGTACTTGTAAGAGGAGGAGTACCTCAACAGTCTAAGGTTAGTGAGTGGAACCTAGGAGTCGTGATAGGACTACTACGCTCGACAAAGGAAGAGTTCTCCAGGAGCCATGTTTTCGTCATCATGAATAAAAATCTTGGTTTGAGCTGAGTGAATGACCTTTGTGTTTACCTCATGATTGAGATGTGTTACTTGATTACTTATGTATATGTATGGGCATACTATTGATATCTTTCTTTTTGGTTTATTGTTGTTGGTTTTAGTCAGGCCTTGAGGGTCTCAGGGTCCCTACTGAGTATCGTTATACTCACCCCTGCACGGGTTATGCCCGCACCTCATTGTGTTGGTTGCAGACAACGGAAAATATTGATTTTCTTTGAGGCTTGTAGAGCTAGACGGTACCAGGATGTAGATCTCATGACGAGTCGGTAATCGGAGGAGACGGACCATCATGGAGTTCTGAGGAGGATATCTGTACCTACCCTTCAGGTAGGAACCTGGAGAATGATCCAGGAGCTGCTTCACCATTTTGCTGTTTGTCTTTTCAGTTGTACTTTCTTTCAGTTGTAGTTATACCTTTCTATTGGGCTTGTATTTCTGTCCCCTTTGTACTTTCAGCACACTAGTTACTGCTTTTCTTAGTGTTTTCTTCCACATGTACTCTGGTTTTGTGTGTGTATACGTTTTATAAAGGCAATTCCTTCCCAGTTATGGGGATTTAAGCCTATGGTGCTAGTCGCCAGCCCCTGGCCTATGGAAGGTGGGCTTGGGGTAGTTACAACATGGGCCTCGGGGGACGGGTCGTGACAATAATGAGGTAAAATACATTATAAAGGGGAAATATATAAATACTAGAAAGGAAATAAAATAATAGTGTCTTAAATAATGTATTATATTTTTGAAAATTGGAATTTTAGTTGGTGGAAAATGGGGTGAGAATGAATAATTTGAACAAAAAGGCATGATAAAACATTATGATGTAATGGTAATGATGGAATGCGATAACAAAATTAAACAATACCTCATAAAAATAGGTTATGGAAATATCTAAGACATCATAAAACTGTAGAAAGTCCAATAATGGATAAATATTACTCTTTAATCCCATAAAAGAGGTCTCACGAGACTAGAACATTTCCAATGAATTGGATTTATATATCATTCCATGCACACTCATCACCAACATATAATGTATATGAATTAGTGTGGCACATATTTCATACAAAATAAGTATGATTTACTTCAATTTTGAACCCCAAAATTAATTATTTTTGGTCACATATTGGGAATTATCCAATAAATAAGATATATCTATATCTAGATGAATACCATTCCATGGAAATGGGGGTTGATATTCCCTATGAATTGTTTGATATGAAAAATCCAAGTGATATTTCTACATCATAACGATAGTAAAAAATGATTCATAAAATTGTCCAATGAGTGTAAAAGGGGACTTTGATAATTTAAATATCAATAGGGTAGTAAAAGGGATATAAAAAAATTTATCTTAGAATTTTTAATTGGAAAATAAAATGTAGTACTAAAATATGTGATTGAATAAATAAAAGAAAGAGAGGAACCCTTACAAAATTAAAACATATTACCATATTAGGTAAATTCTAAATTTTGAGGAGTTAAGTGATATATCATTGTTATGAAATAAATTATGTATTTTATATATCTTTTTAAATTGAGTATAAAATAGGAAATAAGCATTCAGAAGGAAAATTACAATGAAGGTTCATTAATGGAAAAGAACAGAGAGAAATCACTTACCTTGAGAGGGTGAACAAAAATCAATGGAGGGGATTATTAAGAGCTTAGGGAACCTTGGGAAGACTATAGAGAGGGTAATATAGAGTATGTTCATGATACAAGGTATTTGAGTGTAGATGAATGGGATATTGGTAGCATTTATATTGGAAGGGAGAGGGGAGTTATTTATTATTTCCCATACTATATATGGTTTTGGACTCTATATAAACAATTTTTCAAAACAAAAAACCTTACCATGATATTTAATCATGTATTCTTCCTAATATAAGTGGTATTAATTATTTTTTAACTAAAATTATATAACTTAATATAATATTACCCTTGGTGATGTGGAAGTGAGCCACTTTTTTAAGAAAATAATTTTAAAAAAGTAATGTATAATATAGGTTTTTGGAGGATTCAGAAAAGATTTATCAATTTAATAATATAACCATAAAATAAAACTATTTAAAGTGTAAACATATATTTGATCATAGGTACCTTTTATTGACGTTTTTATAACACTTTTGATCTTATATAATTTCATAATACATATAACATTTTTTTACTATATTTAATTTTAACCCAAAAATTCTCATTTCCTCATAAAATTATAAATAATTCACTATAAGATAATTTTGAAATTATAATTGAAAAAATAATATTTATTTTATGATAATAATTCTGTAGTTTCTTTAATTTTGTCTTTTAGAATAGTAGTATATAATTATTTGTATCTGCTTGGTTTTTTGACAATTACAGTTTCAAAACCCTTATTAAAACTAAATATGTATTATTAATAATTAGATAATCATTTATATTTAAGAAATTATATTTAATTTTATTATTTTATTAAAAAAAATATTTATTTTTAACATGTATTAATTCATGAAAAATTAATTTCTTTATTGAAATTTCATATTATTCCAAAAATACAATTAGTATTTTATGACATCAAAATCAAAATCATTTATAAGTAACACCAATAATAACTATATATTTCCATTATAATATTTATAATAATTAATAAATATTCATATTATTATGGTTTTGATATATATCGCTTTATTATACTAGAGAATAAAATAAGGGTAAGGTACTTTATGGTGAGATTTTCATGGGGTGGTTCAACGTACATGGTTTGGGATATCATCTTGATGAGATTGAACATCTCCCATAAATGATTTTTCTCATGCATTTTATGGGATATAGGATCAAGTATGGTCAAGGTAAAATATTAGTTATTCTATCTCCCTCATAAGCTCTATTAAATGTGATTCATAAGGTATGATCCTACTGGTCGAGGTTATCACTTTGTTTGTATGTCCCAATTGGATTTATCATAACCCTATATTTATTCGAATCATATAATTAGGGTTCAATGTAAATTTTATCACTAATTATGATGATTAATGATATATTTATTCTAATAGGATATAATATTCAAAAAATAATAATTTCATACATTTTCTCTAACCATAATAAAGAATAGTGAATTTCATTCAATCAGAATGGGAATTTTATTTATAAAAGTTCCGGTCGTTATATCAAAAAAGTAAGTAATATTTTTTTTCTAGAATCAAAATTATTTTATAAATATAATATACATTATTTAAATAAAAAATAATTATTATTCTTGTGTGCTGATGATGAAAACATACATCACTTTTTAGATGTTGTAGTCAATATGTACGCATGATTGATGTTTTCTTTTCCCCTAGGATGGAAAATGATATAAACGTTTTTATACCATAACATATTTATATTTATATAAATTATATGTAAATATTTAATTATATAGACATGATTATGATAGGTTTTAGGCATATATATTATCAAATAAACATGAAATATCTTGGTTAAGAGTTACACCTCTTATTTTAGAAATCTCATTTGGATTACACCTTAAGCCATCTAGGTTCGTATTTTAGATGTAAGAGGACCACTAGGATGCTGGGAAAGAGGTTGTTGAAGAATTTGGATTGATATTGGAATATATAATTTTCTCATGTTGTGTAATGAAGTTAAGAGACTAGGTTTCTATTTATAAGTGAGGGGAGTGGAACACTTGATATTATTCTATATATTTAAATATTATTTATGTCCTACTCTAGGTAAAGTGGTGCTAAAAAAATTAATTTCAAATATAATTTGATAAGTGGATAAATAAAAACATCCAATAATGACTTAAATGAGTTATTATGACCCTATAAAAAACTTTTTACCTTAATTAACCAATTTTACTCATTTTATAGGGTGAAAACATTTTTACGAAGGTTACTACTAATAATGAAAAAAAATTAATATATCATCACTACATAATTCTAACAGTATAATTAAAAATATGAAATCAAAAATTCAAGATAATATATATATATAGAAGTATATTTTTTTAGTAAATGAACACAAAGCATAATGAAAATATGATTTTTTAGAATATTACATTTTTCATCCTAAAAATGAATTTATACAATAATCAATTAAAATTATGATAATAATATAATTAATTAGATTACTAAAACTAATTTTTGACTCTTTTTATATTAAAAAAATAATAATAGATCATTGAATATACTTGAAAAAATTATCGTTTTTACAGAAATCATTATTTTTCACTAATCACTAAAAATTATTCTTTTGAGAAAAATTCCAAAAATACACCACTAACATATAATTTATTAAATGATATCTAAAATGAATTCAATTTAATAATATTCATTTTTTAAAATTCAGAAATTAACATTTTTATATAACATAATATATTATATGGAAAAATATTTAGTTAGAATAAACCTCTTTTATTTTTTTATATAAGAATCATATAAAATTACTGTAATGATTCTTAATACATAAAAACCAGTCAGGGATATTAATAATACATAAAATTGATTATTTTTTTACATTAATTGGGTTATTAGATTAAAAATATCTTTTAAATGGTAGTGTTTTAATGAGGTCCAAATCAAACAGTATGATATAGTGGACCCATTCTAAATTATGTAATAGAATGCAACATTAGTTTAAAATTTTAATTGTATATTTTTAATCTTTGTAATTAATTAGAACATTTAATCTTATTACATGTTTTCTAATATTTAGTGGATTCTACTAAAGTGATTATCCATTTATATATTTAATTTATTCATAATCCTATTTATTTTAATTCCATCTTCCATGCATGTTACTTCATTTAATTTTGTATTGGTTATGAAAAACCATAATCATAAATAATTCATCATATAACTGATGGAAATAAAATATTAAATGTGTCATGATTTTGATATTATCTAATTGTTATATTATCTGGGGGGATGATAAAATAAATCTGGACTAAGGGAAAAACTAATTAGACCATAACTTTTTTAGATCTAAAACATTCCATTTTCTCTCTAATGTAACTATTGAGTTGGTTTAACATAAAAATTCATCTTGAAAAACCTCCACTCTCCTTACATATTGTTCATTTCATAATATTTTTTCCAAAAGTAGGTGAGGAGAACCGAATTATTTCTTATAGGTTTACATAAAATAAACCATGGTCATAAATTTTCTTACATAATAGAGTAGTGGATTTCAGGAATAACATCATTTTATATTATCTGAATAAATATAACAAATACATTTAAAAATAATTATATTAAAATAAACCATATTAAAATTTATCTATCTAATATCATGGTCAACCATGTGTGAAAAAAGTATACATTACAAAAATGAACAATAATTTTAATAATTTTTAATGAAGAAAAAATAGTCTAGAATCAAATCAAAATATTATTTGATTAATTAATTAATTAATCTTAATTTCATTGAAAATTACTTCTCAGATTCCAATTCTTTATATATTAGTCAAATTAAATAAATTAATTTTATTAAAATTATCTAAGTACAAATCATGTACCTAGAGGATGCACAATGAGAACCTATTTTTATTACACACCATTGAATTTAGTTATTTATTATCCACTCATATAAAATATATAGTACATGCTATTTGGTATAATTACATGACATTTACAATTAACTAATGACATACAGATGTGTATTTATTTACAAATTATGTAGTATTATTGATGAACACAGTGTAGTCAGTGTATTATGACTATAAATGGTGTCTAGTTTTTAATATCACATTGAAATGAATTACGCATTTAATATATATATATATATATATACATATATAACAAATCACATGAAATGTGCTGTTAAGAAATGAAACATATGCCTATTTAATTTGGTTTAAATGGAAAAATGAATTAATTTTATATTTATTGTAAACATGTTTGATAAACAGTGTGTATGTTCTAACTACACATGATGTATATATCTTCACTATTTATCCACTACACATTCATAAGGAATATGCATGTAGGTTGGACACAAATATTTATGAGGTACACAATATGTATAAGAGTTACACACTATTAAGTAGTTTTTAGTCAAATACATCATGTAATAGATACACAATTCATGTTTGAATATGTGTTCTCCATAGTGAAAATAAATTGACTTAAATACGAGCAAGTAAGTTAGATGTAATGTAGTATTATAAACTGTGTGCTAGATTGGCTTGGTTATCACATGACATGTATTAATTCATGACCCATGTATTTATTTCATGAAGACACGACTTTATCATGGTTCCTCCTGGGGTAGGGAACATAGTTACAAGATATGTACATATAGGTTGTAAATCCTATACTCTTGTGTTATCAAACCCGAAACCGTGGCACCTATGAAGGGGTTCTTTATATTTTCAATATATATAATTAACACATTTTTTAATTATATGTCTGATAATGAAGAATAATAATATAATCACATAATATTTGGATTTAATGAGTTAATTACATAATGGAAAAACTTGTGGTAAATTCATAATTAAATCAATGATCAATAAATAATTTCAATGTGATATGAATCCTCTAGTACTACTTGATGTTTTTTAATTTTGAAAAAGTGAATATTCATCACTTTCTATGTAATATTTTTTTTCATTTTTGAATACTATAAGATGTATGTGGATTTGGTTAGTCATGAAAAATATATTTAATCATGTCATTATTTGGAATAAATAATGAATCATATAAGGGAATATCATTACATATATATTCTAATTGATTTTGGTGGCTTAATTATTACCACTTGTTTGAATTATTTCTTTGATAAAAATTTATTAGACAACATCTTGGTATATGATCATTGTGCCGAGTGGATTCAAGGATATAATCCTTCTGATAGTGATCAATAAAATATCCCTGGACCTCTAAATATCTCCGTATAAATTTCTATGTGCTATAATAGAGGATTATAACTCTAGAATCATAATTCATAAATCACAACATAATCCCTTAAGGTGAAGATGGATAGATCTGTTTCTCTAAGAGTGAATCTATCTTGTTCTTAACGAGAATATATATATTTGATTGTGACCTATGATTATTATGGTTATGATATGTTATAGAATGTAATGACCATGTTTAAATATAGCTCTGTATTAGAGAATAGTAATTACAAATTGGCTCATATGATCCTCTTATTTCCTGAAGAAACCCATCTATAAATTACAATATTATTATAATCTACATGACATGTTCTAAACATGGAGATAATTATATATTATTTCTTCAAATAAATTAATATTTATTCAAATAATTTTTAATATTTCATCTCTCACTTCTAATAATAAATTCCTATCATCCCCTAAGAAAATAATTTTTATTTAAATAAATAAATATCACTACATTAATAGTTGATAAAAATAAATATTATACTAAAAAAATAGTGATTAATATTTATTAAATGTTGACATAATTAAACAAAAATATATAATTTTCCAAGAAAATGAACTACAATAAATTATAATTCTGTTTTCACATAATGAATGATTACCTAAAAAATGAATAATTATTTAATATTCATGTCACCGAATGTTCTCTCAAATAACAGGTGAATAAATATATAATATTAACTAAACATGAATTATTAGTAAAACATGTATGGAAATTATATTTTTTCAACATGTAAAGTTTAAATAGAATTTAACTAAAGTTCTTAGTATACATAGTGAATGACACCCAAGGTCCCTTTCAACGTGAAACTATGAAGAAACACCTATCGTCTAAGGTGAGTGTATAACAATGTTCCAAGGAACGGATAGACTGAGATGTTAATATCACAATGATAATATCCATGTACAAATATACACTATGTTAGGTAATATTATTATCATGATATCTCTAGGAAATTATATTGTGAACTAGTGGCATCAACATATGTGCTTGATGTCTTTTTCCTTAACATTTTAAAAATAAATTAGTTTATAGAATTTAACGGATATGGAGTTAATGAGGGAGTTCAATTCCTATTAATGGGCTTGTGAGATGAACCCTATTAAAATAATTCATGTGTAAAAACCTTCTATATATTATTCATTAATGCAATATCAGTCATGACACTCCCAATGCATCCAAAAACACCATGAAAATATGTCAATATGTTATATAAATAAAGGTATATGACTGATTATATTAACTAATAAACATTAAATGACACCTAGAATATAGATTTATCACTAGTGGTTTATTTTTTCATTACATCATTCTCTTGGATATTAAAATTTATTAATTTTAAAAAATGTAGTGTAAATGACTTATGATCACCCATCTTATGATAAAATGATTCTTCTGTATCCCATCAGATGATATCAAATGATCATAGAACAATTTTTAAGAATACTAACAAATAAATTCTTGTTTATCATCACAATAGGTAACATATATAATCTTTCTATTGAAAAGTACTCCAATGATACTACCATATACATTTTAAGATCAAATAATTGACATTGTGTGATAATATATTGATTAATATTCAACATCATGAATATTACAAAAATAAAATATATATACTTATTTTATCTATGTAACTAACAGAAAAATTTAATTTTCAAAATAATTTAAATAATTAAATTATTTATTATAAAATAAGGATTTTTTATAAAAAGATTACCATTTAAGAAAAAATTTACTTAGGAAGAGTTTTATGTAGTAAAAATATGTGGAAATCATAATATCAAATGTTGTAGAGTTTATGAGTGTAAATATGTTAAATGAGATTAACATTACTAATATGATTCCTAAATATCACTATCCTTCAGATATTGTTTTCATATAAATGTTACCTAATAAGGATTTCGGAGATAATATTTTATCACATATTTAGATAGAGGTGAGATAATAGTTACCTATACATATAATAAGTTAATAAAACACTAGAAACTAAAGAAAAAATAATGATGATCTAGAACCCTTCCATATATCATGTGATTGATAAGTACTAATATTGGGGTTTTTATTATATTCTTGTAAATGTTTTAAGAATATAAAACGTATTATATAATATGAAATCTTAATTTTATCATTTACTCTGGTCATTTATATAAATATTTGTATATATATATAAATGTTGTAACATACTAGGTAAGTAAATAAATATTATATTTTCATATTTATTAATATTATTGAATTATATATTAATTTTACTTTAAAGGGGTTTTTATGTTCGATAGCGTACCTGATACGCAACAACGGGTTTCATTGAATTATTACGTTGCACACTAATAATATAATATTATTATTTTAAATGGTAGTTAATTACTAGCCATTGTATTGGTGGTAATGAACAAAACTAACTAAAATATGATTATACATGTTTGATAAATGTTTTTACTTTAATCCAATAAAATTTAGAGGCTTAAAATGTAAATAAATCTAATTTTAAGCATAAATACTCTAATATTCTTTAAAATGTCGATTTACAACCTTTTGATGGTGAAACCTATTTAAATATATTTTTGGTAACTTTTATATGTTCTATTTGAAAATTTTAAATTCATTTTTCGATTCGGGACATCAAAATTTACTTTGGGTGATGTTTTGTAATTTTTCTGATAAAATTCATTTTTTATGATTAGTGAATATATTGTATTTTAATTCAAAAGTGAATTTTAATATAAATTATTTATATGGTTAGATTATCTTTTTAATTTCTTTTAATGTGCAACTAGATAATATTTTTACCAATTAATCTAATGTTGACCATTGGAGTTAATTTCACTTTGAAATTGGACATAAACAAGTGTCAATCTTTTGATAGTTATTGTTTCTTAAAAACCCGCTCTTTGAATTGACAACGAGAATTAATTTTACATTAAATAATGAAACTTCTATGTTTTTAATTTGGTAAAATAGTCATAAATTTTAAATTTGGAATATCAAATATATCTTAGATTGAATTTTTGGAATTTTTCTGAAGAACATCAATTTTTGATGAATAGTGAAACCACCTAGTAGTAGTTAAAAAAATTGACGTTTTCATTTAAATAAAATTTTACCACTTCTATGAATTGAATTTAAAAAATATGACACACATGGTTTTTATTAGTAAGTAAAATATGGTATAATAAGATTAAAATAATTTGAGTAAATAGTAAATTTTGACTTTTAATTACCACGATTAAAGGTAAATAGAGTAATTCAAGGTAAAAATAATATTATAATAATAAAAAATTACCTTAACAGTTGTCCTAACCATATTGGATGAGTAATTGACGAGCACGGGCATCTTTGCGTAGATTTTGGGACCCCATGGATCCATTAAGAGTGATAATGACACTTTAGATTAATTAATTTAAATTAAAGACCAAAATAACACAAACAAATATCTTTTAGTAAATTATTTATTACATAGAGTTATATAAGTTATATTTTCAACAATAAAATGGGAAATCTAAAATGATTTCCTACATCATGGTATTTGTTTTATAAAATTTAGACATCAAATGAATTAAATTAAATTAATTATGACATAATAATGATGCTGTATTTACCTCATTAATAAATGATTTACATAAATAAGATTTTAAATATTAAAATAACATCCAAAACCTTTGCAATTGTTATTGGATGAATTTATTTATACCATGAGTCATTTTATCTTCGACTTTAATATGTTTTGGACCTTTAAAAACCGAATATCATTATATAATAAAATATTATTTTTACACTTTCCTAAAGAGCCCGTCCCGACCATTATAAAAATTCCTCCCTTATAACTCATTCCTCACACCTCTAAAGTCCCTTAGATCGTCTAAACACTAAAAATATAATCGCTCAAGTTCCCTCTCTTCCACCTAGAAGCCTTACCTTAGGCAAAAGTTAATTAAAGATGTCCTTTTGGTTCAAACCAAAGGGAGTTACCCAAATAAAATTGTTTCTCTTAACTTCTTTTCTCTTATTTTACTTCTCAAACCCATAAAATCTTTATATTACTTTATTTATTAACAACACCAGTATCCTAAATAATCTATAATGTTTTTATTAGAAGGATACAAACTACACTTACACTCAGCTTCATCTAATTGGTGAAGAACATACTGTTTATGTGGATGACAAACTAACACCTCACAAAACGATGATTGTTCGATTATCTCCTACTGCCTCTCATGGTGGCCATTATGATGGAACTATATTTATATATGATATATATAACATTTAAATTTTTCTATCCTTCTGTATTTTTAATTTATAGAATACCTTTATGGTTTCCATAGTGGATAAATACAATAATCTAATTTGAGGAAGTACGGACTACCACCCCCTCAAAGTGATATGACTCGTTAATTCCATATGTGGGATATATAAAGGATTGAGTTAATGATATTATATATGATATTATAATGGAATTAATATATACCTATGTATCATTATCTTTTAACTTCATTCAAATATGAAATACAAATGAAAGAAGCCTTCATGCGTACGTACGACTTACCGTCTCCATGAACGGCGTATTTCATTTCTTATCTCCAAATGATCTATAAAATTATACATAAATATATATACATTATATATATGATATATATGATATCTAAATAAATAATATCATTCTGGAGATAATGGACTATTGACAACATGGACAACATGTAAATATAAGGTGTTCATTTTTAACTCAAGTACTAAATATCGACAAAATGACCGTTAAAAACATAAATGCTTGATTAATGTTTATAAAATTTTAATAAGTTATATAAAAGGAATAATAAACTTGAAATGTTTATTAATAAAGTAGAAATTAACTTTAGTTTATTATTCAGGAGATTAAATAATGAACGGGTCAATTTCGACACGAGGTAAGGGATCTTCTTAACCCAATTTCCATTCTTTTGGTTTATCTCATAGTTTTAAATTATGATGTGCTATTATTATGTAAGAAATAAATTTTGATATCCAATATTCTACTTTTTTAGTACTTATGTGTACCTATAGTGAATACACACAATCATTTTATTTTATTAACAAAATGATCTTGGTAAGGGACTTTGTCTCAATACCCTTTCATTGATGCATATTTTGTTTTAATACACGTCTTTATTTTATAAACTATATAAAAACCTTTGAATTTTCATTTCATTAAATTGTAATCTTTTTCTATGAAATGTTTTACTAAACTAAAAAAATGAATTTTTCATTTAACGTAAGCGGTGACAGCGACCTTTCCGCCACCGTGAGTATTATTTGATCTTTGGATTCCTTAACAAGACATAATGTTTTTAAAAAGGAAAATATATATCATATACGCTTTTATGTATTTTTGGTATTGAAAATGGTTTTGATAAATGATTTTTTTGTCAATATATGTAACAGATATATCGTGATTGAAATTTGGATGTGTTTTCATTCCTTTATAATTGTTTTATTTGTTATGATTATATAATTGTTCTTGAACATTAGAAATGTGGTTACATGATAAATAAAATGACGGGTGGTGCTGTAATAAACCAATATGGGTTGTTACATTATAACCTCCAAGCAATTGGTATTGAAGTTAGCCGTATGGCTATTCGATTTAGTGATATGTGTGGAAGTCGATCGTATGTTTATTACATTTAAGTATGTTTATTTAAAAAGTTACCTTTATATGTTAGGTGTTATTTAGATGGGTTTTAAGGTAATATTTAGTTTACAAAAGTGTATTCAATGATCATTTATTCAGTGAATAGTGTTTTCTACTTCATAAATGTGAAACGAATTACTTATGATAAAGTATTCATGGTTTACTTGATGTTTTAAAAAACTAATAGTTTTCCTTCTTTGTGTTTCCCTTACTGAGTTTTTATGATCATCCCCTGTTTTGAAATGTTTTTCACATGATCTAAAGATCAATTGGGTCAAGGATGGGATCAAGGGAAAGTCATGTTGTCTAAAACAAGGAACTGGACATGACTCTTTTTTTCCAGAGTTTTTATTTTATAAAAATAATGGAAACTAAGTAGAAGTGTCTAAATTAAAATTATTGATATGTAATGTAATAGTTATGGCTTAACTCTATAAAACTCTAAAACTGAAAAGATCCTCATTGTAAATTGTTCATTTAATTCAAGATTATTTAATGTTTTAAGGTCTGATCTTTATAGTTGGAATCAGTGATCATTTTAGAAAACTTTATGAGTTAGAATATAGTTAAATTAATATCAATAAATTAATTTAGGATAATATTGAAATGATATATCATTTATAGATTACCATGTTACATTGACTAATATATTTCTATGTTAAGAATGAGTTTTCATTGAGGAAACAGGGGTGCTATGCTGGGTAGGTATATAGAGGGAAATGGCCTTTCAAAATCAATATATGGAAACGGTTGAAATCAGAATTGAACAGATTTTTTTAGTGATAGATCAGTTGAATTATGAGATAAATGGTGTTTGTGTTCATTGATGATATTTTGGTTTATTATAAAAGTAAATAGGAGTATGAAATTCATTTAATGGTTGTCTTTAAAATGTTAAAAGAAAATAAATTATTAGAGAAATTTAGGAAGTGTGATTTTTGGTTACAGAAAATTTATTTTCTAGGTCACATTGTTTCAAAAAATGGAATAACTGTTGATACAGCTAAAACAAAAGTTGTTGAAGAATGTACAAGACAAACAGTCACAAATAAAATTGAGATCCTTAGTTTTCTTGGTTTGGCAGGTTGTTACAGGAGGTTTGTTGAAAATTGTGCATGGTTATCTAGCACATTATCTATGTTAACTTGAAAAGGTGTTAAGATCATTTGGGCAAAAGAATGTGATCATTGTTTTCAGGAATTGAATAGAAGATAGGTGAATGTTCCAGTTATGGAACTACCTTCTGGAAATTGGGAGTTTATTATTTACAATGATACTTCGTTGAAAGGACAAGGTCGTGTCCTTATGTAGAATGATCGGGAAATTTCTTATGCTTCACGTCAGTTGAAACCTCATGTGTTAAATTACCATACACATGATTGGTAATTAGCTTCTATTGTTTTTACTTTTAAAATTTGGAGGTATCATTTGTATGGGGTAAAAAGTGAAATATATACTAACAAAAAAAGTTTAAAGTATATATTCACTCAGAAATAATTGAACATGAGAAAATAGAGATGGCTGGAATTAATCAAGGATTATGATTGCAAGATCCATCACCATCTGGGAAAAGAAAATAAAGTGGTTGATGATTTGAGTAGGAAGAGTTATGAAACATTAACCATGTTACGTTTGGAATGAAATCCTTTGGTTTTTGATTTGATGAAAATTGACATATAATTTGTTGGTGCAAGAAATTATTTTGTTTTGTTGTAGGTGGTAGTGAAATCATCTCTATCAAACATAATTATGCAAGCACAAATGGATGATAGTGAGCTATAGAAAAAGGTAGAGTTTGTTTAGAAGGGTAAGTTTCCTGATTATAATGTGGATAATGATAATTTTTTGAGGTTTGCGAAAATATTATCTGTGCCTTGTGATTCAGAGATGAAGAATGTGTTGTTATGTGAATCTCATAGTTCCCTGTTTTCAGTTCATCTTGGTAGTACTAAGATGTAATGGGATTATTGGGAGTATTACTGGTGGGAAGTAATGAAAAGAGATATTGTTGATTTTACTATGGAGTGTTTGACTTGTTAGCAGGTTAAAGCAGAGCGGCAGTTACCGAAAGGTATGCTTCAGTATTTACCAGTTCTAGAGTGTAAATGGGAAAATATATCCATGGACTTCGTTGTGGGATTATGTAATGACCAGCGTTTTGAACCAGACTAAAACCCGAAAGAATTTGAACTTTTTCTATTACTGAACGAGTAGTTTTTAAAACTATGCTTCAGAATGGAATTCTGAGAGTTGAAACACTTTGTTTTTTTTGGTTTTGTGCTTGGGTGAAGGCCCGAGGAGTTCCCAAGTTACTCAGAAATTTTTGGAAGCACCGAACCTGATTTTTTAGGGACTGCAGAGGGAGCACGGTTGGCGCATAGGTGGAACAAACCGTATGGCCAAAACCATGCGGTATTATTTAAGGGGGTAGTGGCTTGCGCATGAGCTGCGCACAGTTTCCTAAACCATGCGCCTAGCCCATGCAGGGTGTGTATTGGAGGCAATAGACTCCGCACAATTTTCCCATGGTTTGGAAAACCGTGCGGGTCAAACCGTGCGTTTGGGTGAGTTTAGGTTTTTAATTAGAATTAAAATAAAAGAAAATAAAATAAATTAAAAATTTAAAACTAAACACTCCCTCTCCCTCCTCTCATACGCGACATGCACCAGCCAAGGGGCTCTCCCTGATGAGCCGTGCGACACCCCCCATATAACCTCCTCCTCTTCTGCTTCTTCCCTAGAATTTCTGCCGGTTTTGGGCTCGATTCTCCATGGTAAGATGTCTCTCCCTTCTCCTCCCTGTTTTCTGCTTTATTTTGACCTAATTGGCACCTGGTGAGGTGTGCTCGAACCCTAGGGCTTTAAGGTGATCTGATTTTCATCTTGATCTTGTTCTAGGTTGGTGCAGATGTTCTCTTGGGGTCCCTGAATTTGCATTCCAGCAACCGCCACCAAAGGAGAAACAGTTTAGGTGGTTTTGGATCATCATATTGGTTTCAGGGTGAGGTTTTCACCTTTCTCCTTGTTTTTCACATATTGAATTTGGTAATTTTGATGGTTATGAGTCCCTAGCTTGTTGTTGGAAGTGTGTTGCGCTTCACGGTGTGGTTTTATTTTCGTTTTGGTTTGTCACCAACACCCGAGTCCGTTGGAGGTTTTGGCATGGTTTCGACTCGTCAGGATCTAGGAGACGCGCATTCATGGGCATAGGTATTTATATATATAAACATTCCTGTGCAGGTGAGTGGAGACAGGTATATGAATATAAGAACGCATGTAAGGATCTTCTTGCCCGTGCCCATGGCCATGAGAGTGTGTGCATAGGGGCAAGGTATCCTTGCATGTCTGTAAAAGTGACTATGCTTAGTGGGAGAGCAACAATGACTATTAGTTAGAAATCTCCAAGAGCCAGAGTGGACGTATGGATCCAACTGGAGGTAGGGTCCCTCTACTTGTGATTTAATTTAATGTAATGTAGTAAATAGTTATTTCTGCATGGTCTTAGTATTTGAATTATTCATGTTAGTCATGATTAAATGCTTCTGTGAAAATAGTGTGAGTTGCAAGAATAAGATAAAAATTGTTGTCTGCTAACTAAACTCATGATTTAATAATGAAACCCCTCAATCAGAGGTGCGTTGTCTTTAAGATAAAAAGTAGTGATAGAATTTTTATTCTTTCCTGTTAGATTTTTGTGGTTCCTCTTTAACGCTTTGTATGTAAACTTGCTTTGTAGAGACAAAGGGTATGAAATGGCTGTGATACTTGTGTTTGGGGTCAATTTTCCATGTTTAGGAAAATTGAGTAAGATGATAACCATAGTGGGATGACTTAAGACTAAATGACTTGTTACCTCTAGATGGTATCAAAGGGTTAAAGAATGATAAATGTATCTTTTAAGATGGAATGGTGAAAATAGGAAGGAATATACTAGGGTGGTGTAACCATGCCTTGGGATAACGTAATGAGCACGACTTATGTTAGTAAAATGAATATGTGAATATCTTGATTTAGATACTTAAGATGGGTTGCCTTAAGTATTTATGTGAATGTGTTCTGTTACGTGTATGTAGTAGGATTCTTTTAATGCTTATGAGGTAATTCCATATGCAGTATACTATAGACATGTTTCTATTGTGAGTGTGCACATGTTGATGCCACGTAATGAATGATAATAAATGTGAGTGCATGCCGAAGCCACCTAGTGACAGATACATGGTTAGATGGGAGGAAGTTATACCCCATGCTAGTGTTATAGTACATGTTTTAAAGGGAGTCATTATTACCCCATTCCAGTTGACTTCTGTTGATGATTACATGTCTCAATGGGAGGTAGTTATACCCCATGCCAGTTTATTGAATGTGATGGAAGGGAGGTATTTTTACCCCGTGGTAGTTGATTTAGGGATGAGAGGCATTCATACCTCGTGCCTGCTAATATTGATTTATAGAAGGCATGCATTCTTACCCCTTGAATGTTGATTTAGGGACAAAGGGAATTCTTACATAATACCCACTAATCTCGATTTATGGAAGGAAAACATTCTTACCCCTTTCCAGTTGACCTATCAGGACGAGATACATTCCTACCTCATGCCTAATTTTCTTATTAATGGGTGGGAGGCATTCTTACCACACTCCATCTATGATCTAAATGTATTTATATATGTATATAGTGACATGATCAAGTTACTTTACCGGCAAAGATCTGAAGCCGGTATAACCATCAGGTGTCCCTTGGGAACCTGGACATGTGTTATTTACCTATGTAATTCTGCTGACTGATTTCACCATATCTGCTCACTGTTTAATTATTATACACTATCTATATTGGGGTTTACACCAGTGGTGCCGACCTACTGAGATTTATATCTCACACCCTAATCAGGCTGCCATTGCACTGGGGTACCCGAGTAGACCTTCTTGCTTACAGGACATAGGTTGTGTGTTATGCTGTTTGTACCCAAGGAGTTAGGAGAAAAGGACAAAGTGGGAGCTTGGGATGCTCAGGGGATCACCGTCGGGCTTTGCTATCCTTTCTTTTTGTATTGTTTGTAAAGCATGTTGTATTTATTCCTACATTCATAACTATATCATCATCTATACATGCATGCATTTTGAACTGGAATTTGCCACCTTTTATAAAATGGTTATTACCTATCCTTTTCTTCTACCTCTCAATTGTTTGCTGCCTCTGCTATTAAATATTATTTACTCTGATAATACTGCTATGTTACTCTGATATGAGGGTATAGTCTCCCCACTATCACATTCCGAGAACCTCCCTGCTAGTCGGAAACCTCTGGTGTATGGGGAGACGTGCTTGAGGCCATGTGACCTACCGGTCCGACCACTGGTTCGATGATAAGCTAGTTTGCGATGTTACAAAGTGGTATCAGAGGTGTTTATTTGATTTTTCCTTTCTGTTTTGGGTTGTTAGAAAGGAGATTAGGAAAGTGTCAACGCTTGGCTAATAGCTGTTCTTGGGACTGATCACCCCACGTATGGGAAATGACCAAGTGGCCAGGGCTTGGAATTGTTGTTGATGTTTGTTTCTATTACAGTTTATGTGGTTTCACCTTGAGTGACTATTGTATTTTCTGCTACTTATGGTCTATGAAATTCCCTGAATTTTACCCTTTGCATGATATGGTAAGAATTCTACATTCCATGAATCATATTAGGCACATAGTAATTAACATGTTAGTCATGTAACATGCCTTGTACTTGCAGCATAGTTTTCTTGTATAATATGATTAAGTTATTATATGCCATACTTATGTGTTTGAACATTCTTCTGTGATATAACATGTTCTGTGTTTGCTGCTTATGATGTCATGTCTTTCTTTTGTTGTACCTGGGATGTGAATGAATGGGAACAAATTTTCGATTGTAAGGTGTATGGGTGCCTTACAACCAGGAAGGGGTAACCCATATATTAAAACCATTCTAAGCATGATATAAATATGTTTTTAGGGCTATTTATAAAAATGTAAAACTGTTGAAATTAAAATTCTAAAGTAAATTGGTTTTGATTAAAAAGGGGATAAAAATAGAAATTTATAAAGTGTGTGGGTACTTTATAGGTTAGAAGGTGGCCACCCATATACTTGGTCCGTTGTATGTGAGCATGTTACATTCTAGGTTGGAATATGGTTTCGATAAAAAGGGGAGTCAATTTTCAATCCATGAAGTGTATGGGCACTTCATGCCTACTTAAGTTTTTTAATATAAAAGCACATTTAAGGGAAAAGTGAGAAACCATAACAGTCAACCAGAAATGACACCATCAAAAGACATAACATATTCATTGAAAATTGGGAAATGGAAACCTGTATTAAATATAAAGGCTTTTTGTATTGTAAATTGATTAAATGGAAAATGTTTCCAAATTTCGAAATTGAAATTTTTGGGCCAACTATTAAATGTGAAACTAGACCCAAGTAGGTCAGTTGGAAAGTGTTTTATGAGATAACCTAATTGGGGTGTTTGAATTTTAAAAGGAATTGAGTAACTTATTTGGGGTTACTTTTTGAAGAACCTTGGATGGATAAAATGGGACCCTCATAGGTCACCATTCTTTTTAAATGGTGTTTTTTTCTCAATCTATTGATAAAGACAGGATGTCTGTGAATGTTTAATGTTCTTAAAAGGAATTTTTTGTGAAACTTTCATGTTTTCTTGATGCGTGGTTGAAGTTTTAAAATGGTTACAGTTTAAATGGGGTAAAATGCTAAGGGATTGGTAATGGAAACCGTGGTGGTGCGTTGAAAATCTAGTGTAAGGGGTAGTTTTGGGTTTCTCTTTGAGTTTCCTTGGAACAGGACCGTAGGTGTTTCTTGAGGGCGTTGTTTCCTTAGCGGTGTTTTTATGAATGGATTTTGAGACTAGCAACTTATTTGGTGTGACCCGTTGTTAGGGTCGACATTTGATATTCGCAAGGGGCTAGCCCATGGATAGTATCACCATTAGCGTTTTAATTCCTTCCTTGTACCATGGGTTTTCTAACATGAGGTGTTTTTTGGGTGTCGTTTTCCCTTGTTGGAATCTTGTTTTTCTATGACACCCCTGTTCGGATGGGTGGTTGTTGGGTTTTGACATTTGTTGTGGATTTGGGTCATCTCCTCAGTAGAGTGGCCCAATGTTAAGAAATTGTTTCGTCCCAATGTTTGGGATGTCTTTCGAATGACTCGTGTGTTTTGACATGCTGGTTACCTTGTTTTGGATCTTCTTCATTTGTTTGGTGATGTGATTGTGGAAGAGGAGCATCACACGATCTTTTGTGGTGTTTGTGTACTAGCGCGCTTATGCTCGGATAGGTTATAACCTTTCCCTTAGATACCTAAGACACTCCTAAGGTTGGGAGTGCGTCGCATTGAATCTGGTAAATGTTCGCTTTCAAGTGGAATGGATTCTTCTTGGAATGCCTTTGGAAATGGGTTGGTCATGTTTGAATTCTTTAAAGCATGAGAGTTTAAAACGTGTGGATGTGTCGGAAGGTGAAGATGAGTTCCTTCCTTGAAGTTGACCACTTGAGGTTCACCTGTTCATCCTTCCATTAGTCTCATATGATTATCTAGAATCTGTTTCAATCCTCTCAGTGTATTTTTCTTAGCGATGAGCATGTACCCAATATTGACATTGTCTTAGATGCACTAAGAGAGTGTCGGCCTTATCCGCGCTAAGGCTTTTAATCCATTGGGCTTGATCGAATGGTTCTCTTTCGGAGTTTCACGCGGGATGCATGGATTCTTGTATGGTTTTATCTTGGAAAAGTCATAAGATTTCAGGTGAAGGCTTCAGTGAATGTTTTTGTTCTAAACATAAGGTGCCTTAGAGAAAGGCATTCTGGTGTTGTTGGAAATACGTTGTCCATTTAGGCCGACTGTTCTTGTAAATAGTCAGTCAGAGATGGATTGACTCGAGGTTCTTGTTTAATGTCTACGGTCGGTGACATATCATTCTTTGGCACGTCGTTAGGTAGAGGTGAGTGCGGTTTGTGTTGTCCGGTGCCTAATATGAACAATTGGCTTGACTTGCGCCTTGAGGTCGACGGGGAATTGACCGTTTGATTTGTTTCAAATAACGCTAGGAGCTTCATGGGAATGCTTGGGGCATGCTTTGAAATTTAATTCCAATGGTGGTCAAAAAAATAATTTAGAGTTAGTTGCTTAATGTTAAAAATTTATGGTGGTAAGTACCTGTGGAATAATGCTTGGAGAGACGACGACGGGTTCGTGTCCCTGGGTAGATGGGCTCGGAAAGAGCCGTCTCGTTGTTTTGGTTGGGAAACGAGCATCAACTCGAGTTTTGGTGGTTTAAGCGCCATAGGGTGTAATGGATTCTTAAGGGTGTGTTGGACGTTTGTGAACACAATGTGATCGTTTGAATGAAGCTTCATGACCATTATAGGTTGGGTGATGTGTATGTTGTTCCCAAAGGCTTCTCAGGGACGAGAAGTTCCCAGGTGGGAAGGTTGTAATGACCCACATTTTGAACCGGCCTAAAACTCGAAGGAATTTGACCTTTTTCGATTACTGAACTGGTTGTTTTTTAAATCCGTGATTCGGAACAGAATTTTGAGAGTTGAAAAACTTTATTGTTTTGTTTTTGTTCTTGGGCGAAGGCCTGAGGAGTTCCTAGGATACTCAGAATGTTTCGGAAGAGCCGAACCCAAGTTTTTAAGGGACTGCAGAGGGCGCACGGTTGGCGCACGGGTGGACCAAACCATGCGGGCCAAACCATGCGGCCTTATTTAAGGGGGAAGTGGCTTGCACAGGGGCTACACACGTTTTCCTAAACCCTGAGCCTAGCCCGTGCAGGGTGTGTATTGGAGTCAGTAGACTCCGCACGGTTTGCACACGTTTTGCAAAACCATGCGGGTTAAATCGTCCGTTTGGGAGAGTTTAGGTTTTTAATTAAAATTAAAAAAAGAAAATAAATTAAATTAAAAACATAAAAATAAACTCTCCCTCTCCCTCCTCTCATACGAGACACTCACCAGCCAAGGGGCTCTCCACAATTATTCGTGCGACACCCCCCATACGACCTCCTCTTCTCCTTCTTCACTCATATTTCCACCGGTTTTGCACTCGATCCTCCACGGTAAGCTAATCTCTCCCTTCTCCTCCCTATTTCTAGATTTATATCGACCTAAACAGTGCCCGGTGACGTGCAGCTGAACCCTAGGACATGGAGGTGATCAGATTTTCCCCTTGCGCTTGTTCTATGTTGGTGTAGAAGTTATCTTGGGGTCCCTGGATGTACATTCCAAAAATCGACGCCGAAGGAGAAGCAGTTCGGGTGGATTCGGATCATCAGATTGGTTTCGAGGTGAGGTTTTCACCTTTTTTTTTCAGTTGTTGAATTTGGGGATTTTGATGTTTATGAGTCCTCAGCTTGTTGTTGGCAGTGTGTTGAGCTTCACGGTGTGGTTTCATTTTCATTTTGGTTTGTCGCAAACACCCGAGTGCGTTGGAGGTTTTAGCCTGGATTTGAGTCGCTGGGGTCTAGGAGACTCGCCTGCGTGGGTATAAGTATGTATATATATAAAAGTGCCTGCGCAGGTGAGTGGAGACGGGCATAGCTATATAAGAATTCATGTAAGGATCCTCTTGCGCATGCCCATGGCCATGCGGGTGTGTGCATAAGGGCTAGGTGTCCTTGTATGTCTGTGAAAGTGCCTATGATTAGTTTGGGAGTAGTAGCGGCTCTTAGTTAGAGATCTCCAGGATCTGGAGTGGATGGATGGATCCTCCTGGAGGTAGGGTCCCCTTCCTTTCCCTTTAATTTAAAGTAAAGTAGTAAAGTGTTATTTCTTCATGGTCTTATTATTTGAATTCTGCAAGTTAGTCTTGAATAAATTCTTCTATGAAAATAGTGTGAGTTGCAGGAATATGATAAAAATGGTTTCTTTCTAACTAAACTCATGATTTAATAATAAAACCCCTCAATTAAAGGTGTGCTGTCTTCAAGAAAAAAAGTAGTGATATACTTTTTATGGTTGCCTACTGGATTGTTTTGGTGCCTATTTGATGATTTGTATGTGAAATTTATTTGTTGAGACAAAGGGAATGAAATGGATGTGATACTTGTGTTTGGGTTAATTTTCCATGTTTAGGAAAATTGAGTAAGACGATCACCATAGTGGGATGAATTTAGACTAAATGAATTATTACCTCTAGAAGGTATCAAAGGGTTAAAGAATGATAAATTTATCCTTTAAGAAGGAATGGTGAAACTAGGAAGGAACGGACTAGGGTGGTACGACCATGCCTTGGGATAACCTAATGAGCATGACTTGTGTTAGAAAAATGAATATGTGAATATCTTGATTTAGACACTTAAGATGGGTTGCCTTAAGTATGAACATGAATGTGTTCACTTACGTGTATGTGTTAGGATTCTTTGAATGCTTATTAGGTAATTCCATAAGCAGTATACTATAGACATGTTTGTATTGTGAGTGCGCACATGATGATGCCACATAAAGAATGATAATAAAGGTGAGTGCATGCTAAGGCCACCTACTGACAGATGCCTGGTTGGATGGGAGGTAGTTATACCCCATTCCAGTGTGATAGTACATGTCTAGATAGGAGGCATTCTTACCCCTTTCCATTTATCTTCTATTGATGATTACATGTCTAGATGGGAGGCAGTTATACCCCATTCCAATTGAATGAATGTGATGGAAGGGAGGAATTATTACCCCTTTCCAGTTGATTTAGGGATGTGAGGCATTCTTACCTCGTTCCCGCTAATCTCGATTTATGGAAGGGAGGAATTCCTACCCCATTACAGTTGATTTAGGGATGAGAGGAATTCTTACATCGTGCCTGCTAATATCAATTTATGGAAGGGAGACATTCTTACCCCTTGCCAGTTGACCTATTGGGATGAGAGGCATTCCTATCTCGTGCCGCATGTTCTTATTAATGGGTGGGAGGCATTCTTACCCCACACCATCTTTGATCTAAATGAATTTATATATGTATATGGTGACAAGATCATGTTACTTTACCGACAATGAGATGAAGCTAGTATAACCGTCAGGTGTCTATTGGGAACCTAGAAGGGTGTTATTTACCTATGTAATCCTGCTTATTGATTTCCCTATACCTTCTCACTGTTTAATTATTATACATTTTCTGGATTGGGTTTGACACCGATGGTGCTGGACTACTGAGATTTATATCTCACACCATACTCGGGCCACCATTACATTGGGGTACCTGAGTAGACCTTCTTGCTTGCAGGACCTAGGTTGTGTGATTTGCTGTTTGTACCAGAGGAGTTAGGAGAAAAGGACCAAGATCGAGATTGGGATGCTTAGGGGATCGTCGTTGGGATTTGCTGTCCTTTCTTTTTGTATTGTTTGTAAATCATGTTATATTCATTCCTGCTTTCATAACTATATCATCATCTGTACATGTATGCATTGTGAACTGGAATTTTCCGCATTTTATAAAATGGTTATTACATGTATTTTTCTTTTGACTTTCAAATGTTTACTGCTTCGGCTATTGAATATTATTTACTCTGATAATACTGTTGTGTTACTCTGATATGAGGGTATAGTCTCCCCACTATCACCTCCCGAGACCCTTTCTACTAGTCGGAAGCCTCTGGCGTATGGGGAGACGTGCTTGGGGCCATATGACCTATCGTTCCAGCCACCGGTTCGATGATAAGCCGGGCCGGGACGTTATAGATTACCAAATACATCTTGAGGTAACAATTCAATATGGGTTATTGTTGATATATTGACTAAATCTTCTCATTCCTTCCTATTCGAGATAATTTATCTCTAGATAAACATTATCAGTTGTATGTTTAAGGGATAGTTAAGTTGGATGGTGTTCCCCACTACATTGTATCTGACCGTGATCCCATGTTTATTTCTAACTTTTGGAAAGCCCTTCAAAAGTCGTTGGGTACCGAATTAAATTTCAGTACAACTTTTCATCCTCAATCAGAGGGGCAATCTGAATGAACAATTTATACCCTGGAGGATATGCTACATGCTTGTTCACTGTATTACTAGGGAATTTGGGACCAACATATTTCTTTGGTTGAATATTCTTATAATAAAAGTTTTCATTCCTATATATAGATGGCCCTTTTTGAAGCATTATATGAAATGCATTGTCGAACTCCAGCATTTTTGGATGAAGTATGTGAAAGGAATCTGATGGGACCAGAATTGGTAGAAGAGATGGAAGAAAAGGTTCAATTGATTCAAAATAACATGAAAAAAAATTAGAGTATACAAAAAAGTTATGCGGATAACCAGAGGAAGGATCTCTCTTTTGAGGTAGGTGATCATGTCTTTCTAAAAGTTTCTCCATGGAAAAGTGTGATGCATTTTGGTAAGAATGGAAAGTTGAGTCCAAGGCTCATTAGACTATATGAAATCATGGAGAAAATTGGATTAGTTGTGTACAAAGTGTCTTTACCTACATTTTTATCCCAGGTACACAATGTGTTTCATGATTCGATGTTGAGAATGTATATGCTAGATCCATCTCATGTTTTGAGCCCAGAGGTAGTTCAGTAGGAAGAGAATATCTCTTATGAGGAACAACCAGTCCAGATTCTTGATCGTAGAGAGAAAGTATTGAGGAATAATGTAATTCTCTAGGTAAAGGTATTTTGCAAAAACTATATGGTTGAAGAGGCAACAGGGGAATCTGAAAATGCTATGTGGGATAAATACCCCAATTTATTTGATAAGTGAATAAAAATTGGGAGGACCCAATTTCCAAAAGGGGTAAGGATGTAACATCTCAGGTAAATAAGGAAATATGATATTTTTATATTTATTAATATTTGTGAATTCAATATTAATTTCACTTTAAAGGGGTTTCTATGTTCAATATCATACAAGATAGACAACAACGAGTTTCCTTGAAATCTTACATTGCACACTAATAATATAATATTATTATTTTTAATGGTAGTTGATGCCTAGATGATGTATTAGTGGGAATGAATATAACTAACTAAGATATGATTATACATGTTTGTTAAATTTTTTTACATTTATCCAATAAAATTTAAAGGCTTAAAATGTGAATGAATCTAATTTTAAGCATAAATACACTAATATTTTTTAAAAGGTCGATTTACCGCCTTTGGATGGAGAACCCTCTTTAAATGTTTTTTTACCTTTTATATGTTCTATTTGACAAAATAAAATTCTCTTTTATATTCAAGACATCAAAATTTACTTTGGGTAAATCTTCGGTATTTTTCTGATAAAATTCATTTTTAATGAATATTGAAAAATACTGTATTTTAATTCAAAATTGCCTTTTAATCTAATTTATTTATATGGTTAGACTATATTTTTAATTGGTTTTAAAGTTAAATTAGATTATATTTTTACCTATTAATACAATTTTGGTCATTAGAATTAATTACACATTGAAATTGGACATAAATAAGTGTTAATCTTTTGATAGTTATTGTTTCTTAAAAACACAATATTTGTTTTGACAACAACAATTAATTTTAAATAAAGTAAATCAACTTGTATGTTTTTAATTTGGTAAAATAGTCATCATTTTTGAATTTGGTATATCAAATATATCTTAGGCTTAATTTTAGGTATTTTAATAAAAAACTTCTATTTTTGATGAATAGTGAATCCACTTAGTAGAAGTAAAAAAAATGAATTTTTCATTTAAATGAAATTTTAACGCATTTTTGAATTGAATTTAGAAAATAAAACATACATGGTTGTTATAATTAGGTAAAATTTCATTCCATAAGATCTAAATATTTTTTGGTGAGTAGAATCTTTTGACTTTTATTCAACGCAGTTTAAGGTAAATAGGGTAATTTAATGTAAAAAGAATATTATAATAATACTAAATTACCTTAAAACATGTCCTAAACTTATAATATGATCAATGGACTACCATGGGAATATTTGGGTCGATTTTTGGACCCCATGGAGCCACTTAAGAGTGATAATGACACTTTAGAATAATTAATTTAAAGTAAAGACAAAAATGACATAAACAAATATCTGTTAGTAAATGAATTTTTATACAGGGTTTTATAAAGTATATTTTAAACTAGAAATATTAATTGTAAATATATAAATATTTAATATGTCATGGTAATTTTTTATAATTTTTAGACAACAACAAAATTAAATTATTTATGACACAATAATTATGTAGAATTTACCTCATTAATAAATGATTTAAATTAATAAGATTATAAATAATAAAATAACATCCAAAACCAATCCAATTATTATTAGATGAATTTATTTAGACCATGAATCATCTTATATTCTACTTTAATTAGTTTTTGACCTTTATAAACTAAATATTATTATATAATAAAATAATATTTTCACACATTCTTAAAGAGCCCCCTATAAAAATCCGTCACTTATAACTCATTCCTCACACCTATAAAGCAACTTGGCTCATCAAAAACCACACCAAATAATCAATAAATATCTCTTTGTTCCACCTATAAGCCTTACCTTAGGCATATGTCACTTCAAGAAGTCCTTTTGGTTCAAACCAAAGGGAGTTACCCAAAATAAATGTAAATGTTTCTCTTAACTTCTTTTCTTTTATTTTACTTATCCAACACCTAAAATCTTTTAATTACTTACTATTGTAAAAAAAACAGTATCCTAAATATAATAGGATGTTTTTATGAGAATTATACTAATAAAACATATATGAACCTCCATCTAATGGGTGAAGAACATACTGTTTCTGTGGATGGAAATCAAACGCCTCCCAGAATGATGACTGTTCGATTATCCCCTACCACCTATCATGGTGGCAATTAGGATATAAATGTATTTATATATGATATATATTATATTTATCTTGTTTTTGTGATTATTTATTTTTCATTTATATAATTCCTTTATGGTTTACATAGTGGGTAAATACGATAATCTCATTTGAGGAAGTGTGGACTACAACCCCCTCAAAGTGATATGCCTCATTAATTCCATATGTGGGACATTTAAAGGATATATTTAATGATCTAATATATGATATTATACAAGAATTATAATATACGAATGTATCATTATCTTTTAATTCCACTAAAATATGAAATAGAATTGAAATTAGCGTTCATGTGTACGTACGACTTACCGTCTCCATGAACAATGCATTTCATTTCTCTTCTCCAAATGATATGTACTATTATAAATATATATATATACTTGATATATATGATATATATGATATCTAAATTACTAATATCATTCTGGAGACAATGGACTATGGACCACATGGAAAATATGTAAATATAATGTATTTTTTTTATACTCAAGTTCCAAATATCAACATAACGACCATTCTAAACTTAAATGATTAAATAATGTTTATAAAATGGTAATAAGTTATATAAACAGAATAATAATGTTGAAAATTTTTATTAAGAATGTAGAAATTAACATTATTCTATTATTCAGGTGAATCAAGAACGAACGAGTCAATTCAGAAATGAGGTAAGGGTAATTGTTAACCCAATTTCCTTCCTTTGGTTTAATCTCATATTTTTAAATTATGATGTGCTATGATTATGTAAGAAATAAATTTTGATGTTATATCTTGTACTTTTAAATTACTTATGTGTACCTATAGTGAATACACATAATCAGTCTATTTTATTTACCAAATGATACTGGTAAGTGACCTCGTCTCAATCTCCTTTAATTGATGCATATTTTGTTTTAATACACGTATTTAATTTATACACTTTATAATACCCTATGACTTTGCATTTCAATCAAAGGTAATATTTTTCTATGAAGCATTTTACTAAATGGAAAAAATGACTGTTTCTTTTAATGAATGCAGTGAAAATGACCTTTCTGCCACAACAAGTATTATTTGATAATTGGATTCCTTTATAAGCCGTCATGTATTTAAAAAGGAAAATAAATATCATATTCTCTTTTATGTATTTTGGTATTGAAAATGGTTTGGATAAAGTATTTGTTTTGTCAATATATTTAACCGATATATTGTGATAAAATGTGTAAATGTTTTCATTCAATTATATTTGTTGTATGTGTTATGATTTTATAATGGTACGTCAAAATTTGATGGGTGGTTACATGATAAACCAAATGACGGGTGGTTTCGTTATAAAACCGGATAGGTGGTTATGTTATAACCTCAAATTAATTGGGTATGGAAGTCGGCCGTATGGCTATTTAATTTAGTGATATGTGTGGAAGTCAACCGTATAATTATTCTATTTAATTATGTTTATCCCCCAAGTTACCTTTATATGTTATGTGTTCTTTATATGTGTTTTATGGTAATATTTTGGTTACATAAGGGTAAGAAATGATATTTTATTCAGTGAACAGTATTTTATAATTAATAAAGGTGAAAAGTATTACCTATGATAAAGTAATCATGGTTTAGATGTTGTTTTGAAAAACTAACAGTTTTTCTTCTTTGTGTATCCCTTAATGAGCTTTTTATACTCATCCCATGTTTTGAAATGTTTTTCACAGAACCTAAAGATGAATAGGGTCAAGGATGGGATCAAGGGAAAGTCATGTTGTCTAAAACATAGAATTAGACATGACTCCTTTTTTTAGAGTTTTTATTTTATGAAAATAATAAAAACAGAGTAGAAGTGTATAAATTGAAATTTTTGAGATGTAATATAATAGTTTTGTCTTAACTCTCTAAAATTCTAAACCTAAAAATATCCTCAATATGAATTATTCATTTCATTAAAGATTATGTAATTTTTTATGGCCGAGTCTTTATAGTTGGTATCAGAGGTTAGTATAAATATTTTTAGGGGTTAGAATATAGTCAAATTAATATCCATAAATTAATTTATGCTAATATTGAAATGATATATCATTTATAGATTACAATATTGCTTTTCCTAACATATTTCTGTATTAAGAATGGTTTTTCGTGGAGGAAAAAGGGAAGCTATTCTAGGTAGGAATACAGAGGGAAATGGCCTTTCAAAATCAGTATCTAGAGATGGTCAGAATTAGAATTTAATAGTTTGTTGTAGTGATAGATCAGTTTACTCATGTGATAAATGGTGGTTGTGTTTATTGATGATATTTTGGTTTATTCTAAAAATAAAATGATGTATGAAAGTCATTTAAGGGATGTCTTTCAAACCTTAATAGAAAGTAAATTATTTGTGAAATTTAGAAACTGTGAATTTATGTTACAAAAAATTTCTTTCCTCGGTCACCTTGTTTCAAAAAATGGCATAACTATTAATACAACTAAAACAAATGTTGTTTATGAATGGACAAGACAAATACCCACAAATATAATTGATATCCGTAGTTTTCTTGGTTTGGAAGGTTATTACTGGAGGTTTGTTGAAAATTTTGAATGGTTATCTAGCCTATTAAGTTTGTTATCTCAAAAAATTGTTATGTTCATTTGGAAAAAATAATGTGATGATTGTTTTCTAGAAAGGAAAAGAATATTGGTGAATGCTCTAGTTTTGGCACTACATTCCATAAATGGTGAGTTTGTTATTTACAGTGATGCTTCGTTGAATTTACTTGGTTATGTAATTATGTAGAATTATAAAGTAATTTATTATGTTTCACATCAGTTGAAACCTCATGAGTTATATTACCCTACAAATGATTTGGAATTAGATGCGGTTGTTTTTACTTTAAAAATTTCGAGGCCTCATTTATATGGAGTAAAATGTGAAAAATATACTAACCAAAAAACATTAAAGTATATATTCACACAAAAAGAATTGAACATGAGACATCATAAATGGATGTAATTAATCAAGGATTATGATTTCACGATCCTTTACCATCTAGGAAGAGAAACTAAAGCTGCTGATGCTTTGAGTCAGAAAAGTAATGCAACATTAACCATGTTATGTTTGGAACGAGATCCTTTTATTTAATATATGAAATTTGGAATAGAAGTTTTTGGTGTAGGAAATTATTCTATTTTATTTTAGGTGTTAGTAAAATCACCTCTATTAGACATAATTAAGCAAGTGAAGAAGGATGAAATTTAGTTACAGAAAAAGATAGAGTTGGTTCAGAAGGGTAAGTTTTGCTAGATTTTAATATTGATAATGATTGTGTTTTGACGTTTGTGATAAGATTATGTGTGCCTTATAAATCCCAGTTGAAGAATGAGTTTTTATGTGAAGATCATAGTTCCCTATTTTCAGTTCATCCTGGAAGTACTAAGATACACAAAGATCTTCGGGAGTATTAATGGTGGGAAGGAATGAAAAGAGATGTTGTTGATTTTACAATGAAGTGATTGAATTTTCAGCAGGTTAAAGAAAAGCTGCAGTTATCGAAGGGGATTATTTGGTCATTAATGGTGCTATAGTAGAAATGGGAAAATATATCCATGGAATTCATTATGGGATTACCAAAGACATCTCAAAGTGAAAATGTAATCTGGGATATTGTTGATCGATTGGCTAAATCTGTTCATTTCGCTCTTATTTGAGATACTTTGTCTCTAGATCTAATTTCTCAGTTGTATGTTAAAGAGATAGTCAAGTTGCATGAATTTACTCTCTGCATTGTATCTGATCGTGATCTCGGGTATACTTCTAACTTTTGGAAAGGCCTTCATAAGTCTTTGGGTACTGAATTAAATTTTAGTATAGCTTTTCATCCTGAATTAGATGGGTAGTTAGGACAAAAAATTCAGACCTTGGAAGATATGCTACATGATTTTTCAATGGATTTCTAGGAAAGTTGGGACCAACCTATATCTTTGTTTGAATTTTCTTATAATAAGGGTTTTCAGTCCATTATACAGATGGCTCCGTTTTAAGCATTGTATGGAAAGAGTTGTCAAACTCCTAAATTTTGGGATTTAGTAGGTGAAAGGAAGTTGATGGGACCGGAATTGGTAGAAGAGTTGAAAGAAAATGTTTAGTTGATTCAGAAGAACATGGGAACAAATCAGTGTAGGAGGAAAAGTTACGTGGATAACCAGAGGAAGGGTCTGTCTTTTGAGGTAGGTGATCATGTGTTTATCAATGTTTCTCCATGGAAAAGTGTGAGGCATTTTGTTAAGAATAGAAAGTTGAGACTGAGGTTCATTAGACCATATGAAATCTTTTAGAATATTGGATCAGTTGTATACATAGTGGATTTACCTCCATGCTTATCCCCAGTACAAAATTTATTTCATGTTTCGATGTTGAGAATGCATATGCCATATCAATCTCAATTTTTGAGCCCAAAGGTAGTTCAGTTGGAAGATAATCTATCTTATGAGGAACAACAAGTCCATATTCTTGACCGTGGAGAAAAAGTGTTGAGGAATAAGGTAATTAACTAGGTAATGGTTCGGTTGAAAAACCATATGGTTGAAGAGGCAATGTGGGAATATGAAAATTCTATGAGAGATAAATACCCCCATTTATTTAATAAGTGAATAAAAAATTGTGAGTACACAATTTACAAAAGGGGGGAAGGATGTAACATCCTAAGTAAATAAATAAATATTATATTTTCATGTTTATTTATATTTGTGAAAATATTAATTTTACTTTAAAGGGGTTTCTCTGTTCAATAGCGTACCTGATAAGAAATAACATGTTTCTTTGAAATCTTATGTTGCACAGTAATAATATAATATCATTATTTTAAATGGTAGTTAACGCCTACCCATTGTAACGGTGGGAATGAACAGAACTATCTACAACATGAGTATACATGTTGGTTAAATGTTTTTACATTTATCGAATAAAATTTACAGGCATAAAATGTGAATGAATCAAATTATTAGCATACATACACTAATATTCTTTAAAAGGTCAATTTACCGCCATTTGATGGAAAACCCTATTTAATTATAGTATTGGTCTCTTTTATATTTTCTATTTTACAAAATAATTTTTTTTATTTGGGACATCAAAATTTACTTTGGGTAAATTTTTGGTATTTTTCTGATAAAATTAAATTTTTTTATGATTAGTGAAAAATATTGTATTTTAATTCAAAAGTAAATTTTTATATAATTTATTTATAGGGTTATATTATATTTTTAAATGGTTTTAAAATTAAATTAGATTATATTTTTACCAATTAAACCAAGTTTGGTCATTAGAATTAATTTCAATTTGAAATTTGACATAAACAAGTATCAATATTTTGATAGTTATTGTTTCTTAAAAACACATTATTTTTTTGAAAGTGGGAATTAATTTTTAATTATATAATGAAATTTTTTAGTTTTTAATTTGGTAAAATAGATATAATTTTTGAATTTGGAATATCAAATATAGATTAGGCTGAATTTTAGTTATTTTTCTGAAAAACGTCAATTTTTATGAATAGTGAAACCACTTAGTAGTTGTTAAAAAATTTAATTTTTCATTTAAATGACATTTTACCACTTATATGAATTGAATTTCACAAATCATACATAAATGGTTGTTATTACTAATTAAAATTTGGTTAAATTAGATAAAAATAATTTTTTGGTTAATTGTAACTTCTGACTTTTATTTACCGCAGTTAAAGGTAAATAGGGTAATTCAAGGTAAAAAGAATATTATAATAATACTAAATTACCATAACACTTGTACTAACATTATTGAATGAGTAATGGACGACCATGGTCATCTTTTGGTGGCTTGTGGGACCCCATGGAGCCACTTAAGAGTGATAATGACACTTTAGATTAATTAATTTTATGTAAAGACAAAAATGAAAAAACAAATATTTTTAAATAAATTATCTTTTTCATAGAGTTACACAAGTTATCTTTTTCAACTATAAATATTAAATGGAACGATGAAATGATTTCCTAAATCATGGTATTTTTTTTTACTTTTTATAAAAAAATTTACTAAATTATTTATGACATAATAATGATGTAGTATAAACCTCATTAAAAAATTATTTAAAAGAAATATGATTATAAATATTAAAATAATATCCATAACCTATCCAATTATTATTTTATGAATTTATTTAAACCCTGAGTCATCATATATACTACTTTAATTAGTTTGGGACATTTATAAATTGAATATAATTATATAATAAAATAATATTGTCACACTTTCCTAAAGAGCCGCTCCCCCCTTTATAAAATGACCTCACTTATAACTCATTCCTCACACCTATAAAGCCCCTTGGATCATCAAAACCATGACAAAATAATTTCTCAATATCCCTCTATTCCACCTAGAAGTCATACATTAGGAATAAGTCACTTCAAGAAGTCCTTTTGGTTCAAACCAAAGGGAGTTACCCAAATTAAAGGTAACTGTTTTCTCTTAACCTTTTACCATTTATTTTACATATCCAACCCCTATACCTTTTTATTATTATTTTATAATAAAAACAGTATCCCAAATATACTTGGATGTTTTTATGAAAATTATATGAACTAAACTTACACACACCTCCATCTAATGGGTGATGAACATACTATGTCTATGGATGGAAAACAAACGCCTCACGAAACGATGATTGTTAGATTATCTCATACCACCTCTCATAGTGTCCATTATGATGGAACTGTATTTATATATTATATTTATATTTTTTCTGTTCTTATTTTATTTTTCATTTATATAATACCATTATGGTTTTCATAGTGGGTAAATTCGATAATCACATTTGAGGAAGTGCAGACTGTGGCCCCCTCAAAGTGAAATGTCTCGTTAATGCCATATGTGGGACATATAAAGGATGGAGTTAATGATATTATATATGATATTATACTGGAATTATAATATATCTATGTATCATTATCTATTAATTCCATTAAAATATTAAATAGAAATGAATGTAGTGTTCATGCATACGTACAACTTACCATCTCCATGAATGGTGCATTTCATTTCTTATCTCCAAATGATATGTACTATTATAAATACATATATATATACTGGATATATATGATATATATGAAATCTATATAATTAATATCATTTTAATGATAATTGACTATTGACCACATGGACAACTTGTAAATATAAGTTGTTAATTTTTGACTCAAGTACCAAATATCGACAAAACGATCGTTATTAACATCAATAATTTCATAATGTTTAAACATGGTAACAAATGATATAAAAGGAATAATAAACTTGAAAATGTTATTAACCAAGTAGAAATTATCTTTAGGTTTTTATTCAGGAGATTAAAGAACGAACGGGTCAATTCAGGCATGAGGTAAGGGAAATTCTCAACCAAATTTTCTTTCTTTGGGTTAATCTGCTACTTTTATATTATGATGTTCTATGATTATTGAAGAAATAACATTTGATGTCATTTCTTGTACTTTTACATTACTAATGTGTACCTATAGTGAATACAAATAATCAGTCTATTTTATTTACAAAATGATCTTAGTAAGGGACTTCATCTCAATCACCTTTCATTGAGGCATATTTTGTTTTAATACACATCTTTATTTTATAAGCTCTATAATCACCTTTGAATTTTCATTTCAATTAATGGTAATCTTATTCTTTGAATAATTTTACTAAACGAAGAAATGAATGTTTCTTTTAACGGAAGCAGTGACAATGACCCTTCCACCACTACAATTGTTATTTGATCTTTGGCTTCCTTAACTAGCCGTATTGTTTTTAGAAAGGAAAATAAATATCATATACTCTTTTGTGTATTTTTCTATTGAAAATGGTTTTGATAAAGGATTTTTTTTATCAACCTATTTGACCAATATATTGTGATTTAAATGTGGAAATGTTTATATTTCATTATATTTGTTGTATATGTTATGATATAATAATGGTACTTTGACATTTGACAGGTGGTTATGTGATAAACCAAATGACAGGTGGTGTCGTGATAAACCAAGATGGGTGGTTACGTTATAACCTCCAATGCATTGGGTATGGAAGTTGGTCATATGGCTATTCCATTTAGTGATATGGGTGGAAGTCAACTGAATGGTTATTCCATTTAAGTATGTTTATGTCCCAAGTTTCCATTATTTGTTATGTGTTATTTATATAGGTTTTATGGTAATAATTTTGTTACAAAAGGGTATTCAATGATATTTTATCCATTGAAAAGTATTTACTCCTTCATAAAGGTAAAAAGTATTACTTATGATAATGTATTCATGTTTTACTTGTTGTTTTGGAAAACTAACAGTTTTCAGTCTTTGTGTATCCCTTACTGATCTTTTTATGCTCTTCCAAAGTTTTGAAATGTTTTTCATAGGACCTAAAGATGTATAGGGACAATGATGGGATCAACGGAAATTCATGTTGTTTAAAACATGGAACTGGACATGACTCTTTTTTTCAAGTGTTTTAATTTTATAAAAATCATGGAATCTGAGTAGTAGTGTCTACTTTAAATTTTTTGAGATGTAATGTAATAGTTATGGCCTAACTCTCCAAAAATATAAACCTGAAAAGATCCTCAATGTAAATTATTCATTTAATTCAAGATTATATAATGTTTTAAGGCCGGGTCCTTATATATGTATAAAAATTTAAATAATTATAATGATAATTGACCTCTGAAAGTATGAATTTCAGTTAACTTTAACAGATTATATTTATTATTGGCTATGATAAAATTATTAAGTTAGTGTGAGTAGGATTTATGCATGGGGAAAATATATTCTCATGAGGAATAAAAAATATTTTTGTGTACTAGAAGACCCGCTATGCATACAAGATGATGTGTCATGCACCGTGTTTCGGTGATACTAGTGGTAGACAGTTCACATAGGTGTCTCCATATCCTAGGTTTGGAACGATTCCTAGAATGAGATCCTACATAATTTGATACATTCCTTAGAAAATATATTTAGTATTAGCTAATTAGGTGTTGATTTTTTATGTTAAAGATCATATTATGATTTGGAGATTAACCACAATGGGATTTTTATTCATGAATTATGATTTCAAAATTTGATCCCACTATTATGATAGGATTGGGAGTGTGTGGCCTCACCAAGATAGTATAAGTGTTTTGATTATATATTATGATTAGTTTAAGGTGATGTGTTCATTTATAAAATCAGTAACACACAACATATTAATCAATATTATCATTCTATACTTAGGGAATTGAGAATGCATGAGTTGTATATATGGTATTGACATACTCCATGTTCCTATGGTCAGTCAGTGTATTGAAAAAATGGAATGTATGAGAATGACTGTGAAAATTAGATACATATTATGATCATAGGTATTTAGGAACATGTGAGAGATATAGATCATACCCGATCCTTTTGTATCTTGAATAAAATTGATTATTTTCTAGTAGTTTCCCTAGAAACTTTTAGAGATCACATGGTTCATATTTATTACCAATGATATAAATGTGTATGTGGTAAAACAGTAACAACTTTTGTCTCTATATTTTTGTTTCTGTTTATTAATTTTAGGCTATTTTAAATTTTAAATTTTATTTTCTTCTATATTTTAATTTTTTTGAATATTTTTATTTACACAGTTCATGCATGGTCACAATAGGATTGGTAGAAAATATGCAATTGAACCTCTATCAGAAATCCTAAGCAATGTGACTTATGGTTTATGGTTTATGATTAAATTTTCATGTAACATTAACATAGGTGAATGGTAATTAATTTTCAAACATGCTCAATTTTATCACCTATTTAATGCACTATTTGGGGTAAGCTATGTGGGGACCAGGGGTAACTATGTCAGGTTCTATTGTGTGGGGGGTTCCCTATAAAATGAAAGTTTCTATTAAAAGGTTTTATTTGGGACATGAGATCTCTCATCTATCTCTACAGATAGAGCTATCCATGCTCATATTATCCATTCCTCTAGGGTTTGACCATCCCCCTCAACTTTCCCCTTCAGTAATGGCTCTGCCCCTCAACACTTGTTTTCTCCCATCTTCTATTGACTTATTCGCTCCTGTTGTGCTTGCCATTGTTGCTTCTTACCATGAAGCTACCAAAGGTATGTTATTTGAATGGATTTATTCACCTTAACCTGCTCTGGCCTCAGGTATCTTCGTCCCTCTCCAGGCCAGGTATGGTATGGAGGTATCTTAGAGTCTTTGGGAGTGTGGTTCAGTGGACGTTGAGTTTCTATCTGCTACCAGAGTTGGTTTTTCATCCTTGGCTGCCAAAAACCACTCTGACCTATGGTTATATTGTTCCTCTCTAGGTCGGAGTTGGATTGAGGGGTACATAGGGTTTTGGGACTACGTTTTTCTATCTTTGAGTTATCTTTTAGGGTTCCATCCCTATATATTTAGGGTTGTTTTCATAACCTTGTTCATGGTTTTCCATAGTTTTTTGTTCTCTTTTTTTGTCCTCATTCTCGATGGATTCTTTTATTTTTGTCGATGGTTTTTCTCTAATGATGGATGTTTTTGGATTCTTAATATGGGGTCCATCATTCTTGTGGGTATGTACAACGACGATGCTGGATTGGAGTCAGTGATGTTGTTAATAATGTGGTGATTAACAATGTGTTGTTCTATGTTAACACGTCGATATACCGTGATGTCATTGTAGGTGGAGAAATGGTGCACATCAACGTATCAATGGAAATAATGGCTTGTTTCGGTGATGATGGTATTTGTTTTTGATGGTGTTGGGTTTTTGGACATCACAGAAAATTTCAGCGTCCTTGATGATGATTTTTTTGATAGTGATGGTGATTGGAAGATGACTTAATGATGAAAGGTGAAGTGATCAAGGATAATGTCTCAGACAGATTGTTGCATGTGGCTCGGCATGGTGTGACATTTTGGTTTTGAAAAAAGGTTATGGATTGCGGTCGGTTGTTAGATGGTGCATGAAGTGGGCTGGAACGTGGCCCACATTTTAAATTTGAAATATGAAATGTGGAAATCTCTTTGGGCACAGTTCTTTGGCCTTTCATTGGTCGGTCTTTGTTGTAGCATTTTTGTTGGTTCCCACTTAACCTCATGTGGGTTTTTTAATAAAATAAAAAATGGATTATGGTGGTAAATATTCCATTTATAATAATATTATTTTTATAGTATTTACACATTATTTTATTCTTATATTCATTTATCAATGATTGGGAATTCCTAGGGGAGAAATTCGTCACTTCTAAACCATATGACTCATGTAAACAAGGAATGAATTTCATTTCAAGAGCCTTTTGGGAATGTGTTTATGGTTTCAATTAAATGGGATCCATTCGTTTAATTCATAAATTGAATTGGTCTTTATAATTATGAGATGGGTGACCTAAATAATTTAACCATCTCTTATGGGATTTGATACATATGTAAATGGTTAACTGGACAGGGATGTTGGGACCACAAGGAATGAATTTCATTCTAAAGGGGGGAGGGTCAATTTAACACCAATTAATGTTAAAGGTTAAATGAGTTAAATACCATGGATCATGTCAATAAGGTGCACCTTAATTTTCATGAGCCTACCAGAATTGTGTTTATAGTTTAAATTAAATGAGTAAAAGTTTTCAAATTTATTATTTTAATGGGAATTTACAAATTGTGGAGGGGTGAACCATATAATTGGACAATCAATTATGGTATGTGATACATATGTAGATGTTAAATAGTAAAACATATATGATGTTGATTTTAGTTAAATGGAATGACTTTTCAAATTATAAAGGCTATTTCTCTTATAACATGAGAATGGACACTCACATTATAGAATCCTCATCTAGCCATCTGGTCCTAAGTATGTTAGTTTGGAATAATATTTATGATATAAACCCATTAATGATGTATTGACATATAAAATATTTTGGGGTTTACTTGTATGATGTTTTAATGATATTTTATATGGAAAGAAAATGGTTCCCATTATAAAAACCATTACATATTTCACATTGTCATGACATTCCATAAGTCAAAATTATTTATTGCACAACTCATTCAAATAAGTATATTTGGTTAATTTTGTTCTGTGGTAACCATTCAATGGTGAATTAAGAATTTATAGAAAACAATAATTGGGTTGCATTCTAACTAATCCAGGTTTTCTTAGTGATACCATCATAGGTCTCATTTATTAATCTTATTCTTTAGTACCAAACCTCATAAATCTATACTCATGCTATACAATTGGATGGTTATATAAATTGCGGGAATATGCTTATATTGTGTTATATATAAGCGTATGATGGAATTTTACTCAAACATTCACCAATCATTACCAAAATACCACTACTCTAATTTTTATCTTTATTATTATTAGGTTCCAATCAATTTGAATTATAATTACAACCTGCATGGTGTTTTCTTCTAAATATTATAAATTTCACTTTCATTATGATAACCTAGATATAAGAATAATTATGGATAAGTCAAATTATTAAAATGAATTTATTATATAAAATGAAAAATTCAGATGGGATATTAATTTAGTGGATAAATATTGAAAGGAAGTTGATATAACATGCATATCTTCTATTGAGGTATTAGCTAAATAAAATACAAACTGCTTTCTACTTACGAGTAGTTATTGATATTATTTAAAACTAAGACTTAATATGATTAGAGAACTAGATGTGTATTAATTTAATGACTTAAATGAAACCATTATAGGTTTTTGAATCTTGAGAACCCTAGTAATGGTTATATTTACTTTTTTAAATATCGTGTTATTGGTTTTGGAATTTGGATGTTGTTTTTGGTGACGATAGATTCATCATAGATTGCATTGAACATAAAGGATAAGAATTATGGCCTTGTGAAATTTTCCTATCAGGAACTAGTTATATGGTCGATGATTTCTATTTTATAGAGGGGATAACCTGAGGCAGGTAGCACCCTCACTAATTTTAAAACCATTATAAATGGTTTTGATGATTTTTCATAACCGAGGTTTCATTTAGGTGATGTATTTTCAGAGTAGTTCTATTAGTTTCTATAATGATACACATGTTAGACAAGTGATCATATTATAATTTGTACTTTTTTATTTGAATGAGAATCATTCATTGCTCAAATTAATTATTTCATACATTCCCCAAGATTGGTGAGCCACTTAGTAGGTCATGATACCCTTCTTCTTTAGTGATGGACAACTCTAGAGGTCGTCACCTGTATTTTTAGTCATATGGGTCATAAGACTCTAAGATATATCTTTTTTACATGATAATAGGTTTTAGAATGTGTAGCTTTTATAATAAAATTGATTATATCTGATAATGTTCCATTTTGGGATGAAATTTTAGGGTAGTATATGATGATACACTCAATAAATCTTTAGTCAAAAAAATAATATAGTGAACAAGACGTGTTCGGTTGAGAAATTGTTTATGTTTTGATCTATCATTTCTTTATGATAGGTAATATCTGAGGTATAGGGACCTAGATTAACAAAAATATTAATAATCTCTATACTAGGGATGTTTTTCAAGAAGGTCAGGTGTTTTGATGTTACTGATTAGTGTAGTTTTGGCCTTTATTTAATATTTTAACAAATTTTGTGAGCACAACACAGAAGAGAGACCCATGTATATCTAGATAAAATCTGAAATTACATTCTTTTAAGTATATTTTTAAAATTATTTTTGTTTTAGAACTTGGTAAAACTATGATGGATTTGTCCAGAACTTGTGTTTTATGGTGGAAGGGACATTTTATGTAGAAATGTTTCAATTTTCAGGATTATTAAAATTTAAACATATATGCTGGGAGTATTAAGTTAAGAGTGTTTTAGTGATTTCTTCTAACTATATGGATAAAAAATATGAATAGATCAAAGGAAATTGTCAGAATCGATTATGAGAGCCTACGAGGCAAGTAGTTTGAGCTTATAGTCCTTCAGATAATGAAAAGGGTAAAACCCAGTTATGGGTTTGGATGGAGTCTATATAGTAGATTCAGGCATATGGTGCTTTATAAAAATAGATAATGTTACACTTTTGAGGTTTTTTGGGGAATATAAAGTGGTGAATCAATCTTTTAGTTGATGGTGTACACATCCTTTAATTGAAACCTCCAGTCAATTAATACTTTGGCGTTATGGTTGGATGATCATGCGATGCATCATTTTTGAAGGAATAACGGTTGGTTAATGATGGTGTCTCTATAGGGGACACTGATCTTTTCAAGGTTCTTCAACAATAGGTGGTCGATTTCATTACTTATATATTGATATATATGGTTTGTTGTAAACCATACCAGGCATTATATCATGGATATGATTTAAGTTACTTAGGCCTCTTAGAAATCATTGGTATACATTTGGTGTACCACATCTTATTGAAAATCATGTTCCCCACACTGACATCATCTAAGGGACTCTAAGAGAGTACCATTTTTTCACTAAAATAATTAAGAATATTATTTCTTGGTTTACTGGATGGACTCATTAAGAGTAATACTATTGTGTTTTGGAAGGAATTATCTATGGGGTGGATGACCACCATGGGAAATTTGAGAAATAACCTCTTACAAGATGGGTTGTAGCTCAGAGGAATTGACCATTTGATAATCATGTCAACACTCATGTTCTAATATAACTCTTTTGGTTGTATTTTGATAGCGAGGAACATTTTTTTAGAACATATTTAGCATTAGGTGAGTGTAGTGAAATTATATTCCATGAAATTTCATAAAAACGGAGCAACCAGTATTTGTTATATTCATTTAGAATCTGTATTAATATCGAAATAAGAAACATGGATGGTGTTTAATTAGGACTTTAGGTATGTGTATGAATTGGAAATTATAATGGTAGAGGTTTCTTGGATCAGAATTATCCATTTGATATGGAACATGTGGTGAGGGTACAATAGAGTGGTAAATAGAAGACACCACAATGAAAACGTGTATTGGGTTATATAGGCTAGGTTTCATGCAATTTCAATCATAGTTATGAGCATTGACTCGAGATTTAATGGTTTCAGCACTGTAAGAATGAAGTGAACATTAAAGGCCTTTTGGGACTTTAGAAACAAAAACTCTAATATTATAATGGGAATTATAGAAAGTGGATAGTTATATTTTGACTTAATGATGTCCCAAGAATTCATGAAGACCAAAATTTATAAAATGGATTCATTGTAATGACTCGTGTTATGGACTATATTGAAAATTTCAAGAGAATAAAATTTCTCTATTAGTAGATGGTCCATGCTTTAGGTTGAGCTTAAGACCATGAATATTTGTTTTGGATCACTGAAAATGTTTTTTAGATGATGTTTATGTCACATGAGGTGTCATAGTAGTTTAGTTGAGTTTTTTGAGGTTTTATGCTCTAGAAATATTGTTTCAAGAGGATATTAGTTTGGCAGTATAGTTAGTTTAACCTTGTGGTTTGACAATGTGACCATATTTTTATGAAGGAACATGGTTTTTCTGAACTATGTAAGGGGACCAAAAGTTCATGTAGTATGTTAACGGTTTGTGGAGAGACCATGAAAAGTCTAGACATGGTTCGTTCAAAATATGCACTTGTCCCACATTGTTAGTTATAATTGACTAGTATTTATGCAAGGATACGATTATGGTTTGACAAAAAATTTAGCTAGACCATATGATGATTGTATCCCTTAGATTGTACCACTACACAGTTACTACACAGTTTGACTAACTATGCAACCAAACCACCTGGATATAAAGAGGGGGAAATAAAAATTTCCCCTACATTCATTAATGGGATTTCAATTTTTATTCTCCACCAATACACATACAACAATCACTTCATGGGATATCTTCACCTCCACCTTATCGTGGAGGAACCTCTCATATATGGTGACTGATTCGACTGTCATTTTTTATATTGGTTACCCCTTGGAATATATATAAATTCCCCTTATTATTTTATTTATTTATCTCATCATATGAGATCCTATATGTATGAGAGATAATTCACCCATTTTTTTGTCAATTTCCCATGCCATTGATTTCTCTCAAACTAACATCAATGTAACACCACTGAATGATAAAGGTTTAAATTACTAAATGATATGAATCATGTAAAAAAGGTGCACCTTCCTTTTCTGATACATATCTGATTATAACTCCATAGTTAAGTGTGCTTGTCCTGGAGTAGTGATCATGATTGTTGACCTTCTGGGGAGTTTCCTAGGGTGTGTGTGAGTGAGAAAAAAAAACACTATAAAGAAAATGTGTTGGCCTGTGGGGGTAGTCATCCGTCATATGACCTGTTCATGCACGTGAGTGAGCCCTAGGGTGGGGACCACGTGTATGCGGGGAAACTTGTGGTACTTGGTGGGATAGGACCCAACGAACATGTTAAGGCGGGGTGTTTTCTCTATCCCGGGGGCCCATTTGTCACATTTGGTATCAGAGGTGGTACCCAGCCTTAAGTGCGGTGCACTGCCTTGGTTGAGATATTGCACCCACAATGAGGATGTTGTGCTCTAAAGGGGTGGGGGGGTTGTAACACCCCCGAATGATAATGGGTTAAATAACTAAATGATATGACTCATCTCAACAAGGTGCACCTTCCGTTTTAGGAGAATGTCAGATTAGAACTCCATAGTTAAGCGTGAATGGCCTGAAGTAGTGATTAGGACGGGTGAACCTTCGAGAAGTTTCTTAGGGTGTGTGTGAGTGAGGACAAAACCCACTGGAAAGGACATGTCTTGGCCTGTGTGTATAGTCATTAGTTAGATGACCCATTCAAGTACGTGGGTGGGTCCCCGGGTGGGGACCATGTGTATGTGAGGAAACTGGTGGTACCTGGTTGGATAAGATCTGATGGCCATGTTAATGCAAGGTGTTTGGCGCCTAGTTGTCACAATCAATGTTTGGCATTGGATGTGGGAATATTCCTCGCTATAGGGTATGTTTCCTCATTATTTTCCATTAATTTATCCCTTGTGCCTAATTTACTCCATTTTTCATTCCCCAAACATTTCATGTGATGCGTTATAAAGGTGAAATTTAATATATATATATATATATATATATATATAACCTGAATCCTTAAATTAAATATTATTATGTTCTAAATTAAAACATTGGGGTTTTTTTAACTCAATATAAACATCCCCTTTCTGTGTTTCATCTATATTCTTGTGACATATTCCATTATTGGGCAATTACATAACTCTTCGTGATGTTACAGTAAATTATTAATTTTTAATTCCTTTTATTTCTCTCTCTTAGTAATCATTTTATATGTGATGGATGAATAATCATAAAAGGATTAATGAAAATAAATTTGATGAACCCAATATTATATCCTCTCCCATATTTATAATGAAACCATTTTTGACGTGTGAAGTCTTATTTAACAAACGTGGAAAACAAATAATGTTATTTAAATAGTAAATTTCAATCCTATGGTCGTGGTTTTCATTATTATTTATAATTGTTTTGTATTAATGTCTTGAATAAACATGTTAATATCTATTAAATGATAAATTATTTTCATTAAAATGATCTATTATTTCATTATAAATGTTGGTTTCCTCTTCACAAGAACATCAGGCTAAGGGATCATTAGTAAATTGGGGTTAACTTATTCAACTTAATTACAAAGGGACTTCGAGTAGGGTCATTTGACATGATGTGTCACACACCAATTGATGAGTATATTGGAATGATGTTCACTTCAATTGGGTTTTTATGAATTATGTTTCATTCCCCTTTGATTAGGAGGTTGGGTTGACCCGCCCCATTATTTATTATGATACTCCACATGGTTTTATACATTGAATATGATACTAATTCATGGTGACCTTGTCACATGATGACTCTTCTGAATATTCTTTTATTCCAATGTCACATCATTGGTCCCTTTTATTACTACGTATCTATACATATGGATATATATCCTCACATATATAACGACGATACATGCATTAAAATATACATATTCTATGACTCATATTCCAAGGTATTATTTATTAAGTCTAAGAATGTATTATTAGATAGGTGTCTTCACAGAACCTATGTCTTAATTGTTTACATTTATTTATTAACTATTTATTTCTTATACATGTACATTTTTATATTTTTAATTTAGATAATTGATAGAATTATAAAACATTCATGGTGGAATGTAGATTTTTTATCTCACTATTTCCTAGATTTCATTGCATAATGGCATACAAAATGTCATCATGTGTGTAGGATATGGATTATTGATTCTTTATATGTTTTGACCCTTGTACATGGGAGCTTAAGAGCATAGGACCGAGTCAGATCTCATTATACTCATTGGGGTATCCCTTGGGGATTATTTTTTCATAATGTACTATTTATTCATTAATTTTATCATTTGTTTCTCTTTTACATTGTACCAACATGGACATTCATGTTTTTATATTTGGTGGCAAACATTTTATATTATTTTATTTTTTATTTTATTATTCTTCCTCTACTCATTCATTTAATGAGTTTTCTTATAAATTTTTTTATTCTGTTTATTTCACTATGATACTCTCACGTGGTGGGTGCAGTATACCCCAATGTACCATCATTATACCCTCCCAATTAGTAATCATTCTCTATCAAATGAGGTGGGGAAATTGAGGCCAAAATAATGACCAACTTGGGGCACCGTTTTAGTGGTTTCTAGTTCAGGATGTTACAATGTTTCATATAAATCATTAAGATGAAAGATATAGTCAATATGATGATAGAGATAAAATATGTATTAACATATAAAAATATGTGTAAAATTACACATATTATGATGCACAATGATATTGTTTAATACTATTACTTATTTGTATCCTTCCCTTTCTCCAAAATAGGTTTCTTATCCTCCCTCACCTATGGGGATGATGTGAAATCTATTGACTCCGCATGATCACATGATATTTAATGAATGGTAGAAAATGTTGATTCAATTTTATTATATAATGTGTTCCTATTTATCGAATTGTGGAATCAATAACCTATGTGATGGTTGAAGATCTACTCTATGTAGTGGTTGATTGTATTCCATTTTTAGTGATAATGAAATAGAGGTACTATAGAATGTTTTATTTGGATGAGTAATTAGTCACTAGTTCATAATGAAATGAGGTATTTGAATTTTTATTACGTATGATATAAGGATAAGGATGGGATAGAGGATATGTCATGTGTAGTTTCTCATTGTAAAGTAAGTTATTTTTTGGGTGAGTTTTAGGTTATTTGGAATGTAATTTCTCAAATCATTAGGGTCAGTGGTCATTTACAATTTATATTAGAGGGAGGGTCAACATGCATGGTATATTCCATAAAAGGAATTATGGATGTTATAAAAAAGGAGTTTGTGGGATGTTAAAGATGTATTTTTAGTGTAATTCATGTTGTGGGTTGACGATTATATTGGTAATGTAAAATTGTTGTCTCAGTTGCTGAAGAGGATAGAGAATGGGCTCAAAATATTTTTGGGTTGGTTAGGAATAATCCTTTAAAATTTACCAAGTTGATTAGAGAAAGTTTAGTGATATTTGGTTTTTTATGAGTTTAGTTAGGCGATAACCAAGATAGGGGATGTGAAATGTTTTGATGTGAAGCCATTGTTTGTTCATGATAATTAAATATTAGACAATGTGTTATTATATGGTCATCCATACATTGCAATGACATTCCATAAATTTTCTAACCCATTAATTTTGAAAACGAAATTTTATGGATCATTATGTTGTGTCTTATTTCATCATTTTATAACCTTTATTCTCATTCCATTCACATATTTAACCATCAATATGTAATTTTTTAATGTTTTAACAAAACAAATATGAACCATGTTATTACAAATAAATGATTCTTTGAATTTGAGATGAATGAAATTTGAATCATGGTTTAAGGTTTTGTTGCACAGGATCTCATAGATTTTCCAATGGGATAGTTCTTGGGGTGTGGTTTTGGCATGGGTTTATCCTCATGAAATTTCAATGATATAATATTCTTCTGAAATCATGTACATTGTGATGTGGGATACCCTATATGTTTTTTAAGATAATGTTTAACTATCCACTTAATTCATAGATCATGATCTATATCACTTATGGAATAGCCTTGGATGCTATGTTTTAAAGATTACTTTAAATTTTATATTGGACCTTTATTAAGATGTGGTCATTTATTTACTCAATGTTGTGCTAGATATTTCTAGAAATATTAAAATATAAAATTTAATCCACATAAGAACTCTAGTCATGTTGTGACTCTCTTTGGTGGGACACTTTGAATTCTCCCTCAATATTATTCTATTCCCAATTTATCAATGGTGTGAAAAAATTTAATTATACTATGATTCCAATTATAGAAACTCTAATGGAAACATATTGTCGTGTGTCAATGAAATAACACCATATTTATGGATCCTATTATACAATTTTTTTATATTCCTCAAATAATTTTTTTCATACCTTATAGATACATTCTAGTGCTTTTATACTATCTTTCAGAGATGTTTGAGGGGTTAAATGTGTAATTTAGGAGAGGTCCCCTCGATATCTATAAAACTAAAAATTCATAACAATTTCTAACCTAAAAAAAATTAATAAAAAAATACAAATTGAAAGTATATTGGGGTTGACAGGGAGAATTCTATTTATTAAATATGGAAGATCCACCTTCATGATCTTTTTATTTCAAAAAAATTGGAAAGGAAACAACCCATATAATAATTCATTATATATTGTTTGAGGTGCTGTCCATTCAACTTAAAAAATTTCCCTCATTCCTTTTGATCTTTATAACTTCATTTGAGAATTTTATCACAATGAAAAAATAACATAATTATTTCGATTTGATTTTACATTAGAAAAAATGAACAACTGAGGTAAATATTATTGTATAATATCCTAGGTGTATCCCTTTCTTTAAAATGAGCCAGTCATGATAATTCTTGGACTTATCATTTTATATGGTTTAATTAGTATAATTTTCCATTCAGATCTCTTTACACTTGTGAAGGGAGAAAATTAATTTTTATGGATATTTCTTTATTAAAAATAAAACCATTTTATTAAAAATGATATTTGTAGGTTAAATTTGTCAAAATGTGTCATGGATTCCCATACACTAACCAAAATTGGAAAAATATCCAAAATATTTTGTAGTTTATTTGATAATTTCATAATGCATCATTGAGTTTTCTGGAACAACCCATCCTTATGGTATTGAAAATCCTATCAAATCTGTAATTTGAATTTATATTTAACAGATAAATTAGTACACTTATTTGAGGATGATTTTAAATAATTTTCTTATATTTAACTATATATTTCCTTATTACTCCACGAAATTTTTTATTATTTAACTGTAATCATTAATCACTAATTCGAATCATGGGAACCCAAACCATGAGAAATTATTTATTAATGGTTCTTTTACCAATGTTATTTATTGGTTAGTGCGTATTTGAATCAATATGTTATGAATTAAAGTCAACACATAAAAGAATCAATATGTGGATCAAATAATTATATAAATGCAATATAGACTATATCCCCCAATAATAAAAAATATTGAACATAATTTTATCCCACTACAATATCTCATATCTCTTCCCAATATATTCAACATGTTAGTAGGGATTAGGTGTCATTATAAATATATGCATATATTTTTGAATAGTTGACCAAAAAGATCTATTTTGTGAAAATTATCAATTTTCCACTCAGGACCATTGTTTATTTATATTATTATATAGGGAGAAAAAATCAAAATTTATGACACCACATGTTCAGGCACACCCCAATGAATCAATTCATCCTCACACTACATGATATGAATATGATATTACCATTAATAATGTCTCCATTCATATTATAACCTAATAATATATTAGTATATGAATATTGAGTAGACTATCTATATCAAAAAAATAGTTTATGATACTGGATAACAAATGTTTTTCCATGATCTGTGAAATAAATAATTATTTTTCCAAATTTTTATCTATGATTTAAACTATAATATCTCCACTCATGTAGGGGATACCCATCCTATAATGTTGGTATAAAAATTTCATCTAGTTAACTATTTTTATTGATTTCTATATTTAAATACTAAAGAAAAAGGATCCACCAAATCAAGTGGGGGTTGAAATATTTCCTTATTATTAAATATTTAATTATTCATGATCTGTGTTAATAACCTCTTTAAGAAATTTAAAGTTTTTTATATAATAATCAAAAGTCATTTCAATTTGAATCAATTCATTTTCCATAATGTTGTAGTTTAATAGTTCCCCAATAATAGTTTCAATACCATATTAGATAATTCATAAATTTATATCTAATATTTTATTGAGAAATTACCCTGAACAATTTCCTTTTTCATCACCCATATTATTGAAAGAATCATTCCAATTAGTGATCAATGATCAAGAGAAACAATTAGGTGTTTTCCTAGATTCATGATTTTGAAGATTGATCTACAAATGATAGATAAACTGATCATTTTTCATTGATATAACTTATAACCAATTACATTAAATATGGTTCTTATTATTATACATATTTCTAGAATTACTGATGATGAATCCTGAATTATTCAATAGATATTGAATTTTTTTCCTGATTGGTCTTTTTATTTTTATCTTAATGAAAAAATAGAGAATATTTTAATGACATTATGTTTATAAATCCTTATGATTATATCCTTATATTTGAGATACCTGCCTAATTTTTTGACCAAATTGATTTTGAACATATTGTTATTAAAAGATATACCAAAAAATAGTTCACCCATCATATCCACCAATTTATTCACTTTTAAAAAATGAAATAGACGTGGAACTCCAAACACATCACATAAGAGAACATATTGTGTCTTGGTTTTTTTTATTTATGAGAAATAGATTGTGGTATGACTATCTAATTTAAAATTTACTCCATTCAACCTACCAAAATTTATGATCTACTGATCATTTGGAGCTCCTCATATAGGTGGACCTCTTTATCCTTTAAATTGTGAGGAATTATTTGATATTTATTTTATAGTTTATTATGTCTCTAATGGGGTCTCCTTAATGAGTCCTCCTCCATTAACTCTATGTTGTTCTCCCAAACCTCAAATGTGGGTTCATTATCCTTCTTAGGTGTAGTTTTAATTTCGTTCCCCATCACAATATTTTTTTTCAGTGGGAAGTACATCTCTAGAAATATTTATGTATGTTCAACCAATTTGGTGATGGAGCCTAGTTGTTTGGACCTCAAATAGCAATTAAATGTACTCCTCAATGATAATGTAAATATGTTCAACTAGATCATGTCATCAGATACCCCATTGTTACTAATAATATTTCACAACTCCAGAATATTGGGGAAGTGTTTGTTATTGTATTTAATTTATATTACTTTGAAATGGCCCATCATATGAATCATTTATATGATGCTAGGATTTAGATTAAAATTTATATTTTATACTAGTGAAATCACTATGGTTGGAGTCTATTGATTGATTATAACCCCTTGACTCTAGTAAACCATATCTAGTGGTTATCTTACCACATTGACACAAGATACAAGATATTTCATCCAAAATGATTGAATAGTGTTTCCATCTTATGTTACTATAAAAATATATTATTATCATATTAAATTTAAAAATATGATAAACCACATGAAATTCAAGTGATAACATTATTTTTAATTTATATAATGCCTAAAATCATTCGTAGAACCATTCTTGGTATTACCTAGAACACAAAATATAATAAAGGGTGATATTAGATGCTAAATAAGGGAGATCATACAATAGAATCTATCAAAGAATAAATGAGGCATCATTAATTTGAAAAATATAATCAATAAACAAATATATTATATAAATATTATCATAAAATATGAATATATCCAAATATAACATAAAAAATAATAATCACATGGAAAATAATAACTAGTTTCATAATGATAAAATTCATAATATTGTACATTATAATATTACATTTATTCACACATTATAAGGGATTATACATAAATAGGAGAGGAATATTCCAAAAAACCAAAATAGCTTATCTGGTGAGGCCAACATATGAAACATGGAGCTACAACAGGACCCAATCATCACTTAATAATTCTAATGTATTCATGATATGAAATAAATGAATAAAAGTTTGATACATAATCTATATAAAAATTCAAATTGAAAATAAGAATAGAAAATGTTAATATTACCCCACTTAATAAATAAAACAACATTACCATAATCCATATAGATAAATAAATATGGTGGTATCACTAGTTCATATCCATATTAAGGAATTATTATCACCAAATGATGTGAACATAGATGAAAATAACACAAAAGTATTATTAAATACTTTATTTCAAAAAAATGATAAAAATATCATTTTCTTCGGATAACATATTTCATAAAAAATAATAAAATACTAAGAAAATGATTATACAATAAAACAATCAGGTAATCATATAAATAAATATTAAATGAAAATAATAGTATTGATGGTGATAATACCATTTCTTTTAGTAAATGTTAAAATAATAATTACTTTAACATGTTTGGTAAAAAGAAAAAAGTGCCTCAGTTGGAAAATGATAGGAAGAATCCTTTTAAAATATTATAAAGAAAGTAATATATTATTTAAAATAAATTTAAAAACCCATTTTATCATTGTAAAAACATTCTTTAAAACATTATATTGAACATGGACATGGAGGAGTAATATTCTTGACCCAAAAGAGAAATTAGGTCATTTTTCATTGAACAATATATAATTCATTATATATAAAAAATGGTAGAAAATGAAATAAAAAATAAAAAATAACTTTATAAAAATATTATTATATAAAATATATTGTTTTCAAAAAATAATTTACATTTTATTTATCTTGATGACTAAACATAAACAACCATGGATAAATGTGAAATTATATATTAAATGCTTCTCTCGAACTTCTTCTTGGTCGAATGAATTATATCTTCTTGAATAATGAATTAAAATTTATTAAATTCTCTATAAATAACCTATAAAATTTATATTTTATTCATTTTTTAGATTATAATAATTTATCATCTTCTCATTTAATATTTCATGAATATGATGACCACATAAGGTTGTTTGATCAATTTATCCAAAATTACTTCTATAAACTGACTATAGTTAAAGGTATCATGAAATGGTTCCATATTCAACATAATTTTCATAATAATATGTTATATGAAATTTCAGAATCATCCATTCATTTTGGTAAGAGAAAATTAAAAACACATTGCTTTACATAGGTGGATGTCCATATATACATACGAACAACATTATTATTCTATAAAAGAACTATGGGTAATACTGTATAAAATGTATTATGTTAAATTATTAATTAATAATTAATAAATATTATATATTTTCATTACATCTAAATTTATAAGAAATAATAAAAATTGGTGTTGAAAAATAAATTACATCGCTCTATGGAGACCGTAGGCCATACATACATACATACAAGTGAGGTTTTCAGTTTTCATATGATGGAAATGAAATACAAAATGATTTAAGTTTTAACATAAACCCAAATAATTATTGTGAATATATTTATTTTATTATTTTAATATGTTCAGATTGATTTGGAGTAGGTTTAAGACAAATGTAAATAGACAAAACTCAGTAAGAACATGTCACACCCTAAGATTTTGTGAATTATTTATTCTTGAATAAATTTAACCTTTTTGATATATTTTATTTCTTGTAACACTAAAGATAGTTATTTTTATATTAAAGCATTATTTTTTTATTTCATTATATGAATATCCAAGTTGATCAATCACTACATAAAATACAAACATTATCTTTCTCTTCACAGACCACTAAGGTTGACTTGCATTACACACAACAATGTTTTTCCCAAATGGCTTGTGTAACATTCAAGAATGGGTTTTAAAAAACAACAGTATATCATTAAAATGTTAATAAATAATATAAAAAGATATAAAATATATTTTAAATTAGTTTTTATAAATATTTTTATTTAATTTCTAAAATTATATGCTCTGCGTATAATTAAGATGAATATGAGAATTGATTGAATATGAAGGGAAATATTATTATTTTTATGGTCACAGTGCTATTTTACCATATTAAATTAAATCAATTAAAATTATATATTTATATTATGGTAATATATATGTTATATATTAATTAAAATAATTTCGATACTCATCAAATATATTTCATAGACATAAGATAATAACAAATCCAAATTTATGCTCAAACACCAATTTTTATTAAGGCTTTTCACCACCTTGTAATGGTGAACCCATTTTAAATCCAATTTTTGGAACATTTATTGATTCAATATGTCACAATAAACTTCATATTTTAAAATAGTAACATAATAATTATTTTTGGGTAAATGTTTTGTAACTTTCTGTGATGTTTTATTTGTCAATGAATAGTAAAAAAAATACAGAATTTCAGTTCCGAACAGCTTTTTAATCTAATATATTTAAAAGGATAAATTAAATTTTAATATTGTTTCAATGATTTATTTTTTTATATTTTTATAAAATAATCTAATTTAGATCATTGGAGTCAATTTGAATTTGAAATTGAGAATACAAACTTAGTAAACTTTTGGATGTTTTTACTTTAAAACCCTGTAGTGTCATCTTGTCAGGGGGATTAATATTATTTTAATTTCTTCCACTTATGTGATTATAATTTTTAAAAATTTATTTCATTTTTGGAATAATAATAATTTATTATTTATAATAATTTAAAATTATTTCTTTACCAAAAATATTATTGAATGTTATTATAATAAATTTTAGTGGTTAAGAGAATAATTTAGTTAATAAACTAGTATACCTTAAATTTAAGACTGAAAATGACATAGAAACCAGTCCAACTACAATATTATGGAGATTATAATGACATTAAACTTCCATTACATAGTTTTTTTGTTTGGTATGACTATATTTAATTACAAATGTGAGTACACCTAACTTGTTTTTAAAAATTCCAATTGTGTCCTTTTCATTCCATATAAAAGGCCACCATCTTTCTCTCTCTCTCTTATTTATACCCCTAAAACATTCTAGTTTTGACCTTTGTTTTCCCTAAAGACATCACAACATGACTACCATACTCCATAAATCCACCCTTTAGGAATAATGAAATCCAAGGAAGCCTTCTCTCCAAAACCAAAAGGAGTTACCCGATTAAGAGGAAACAATTTCTCTCAAGATCCATTGTTTTATTTCATTTCCCAATGCAATCCACTATATTCATACTATAATTTTATAACAACACCAAAATCATAAATATTATAGGATTACTTATATTATATGTATTTGAACAACATTTATAAACACATCCATCTAATGGGTATCAAACATACTGTTTATGTGTATGGTGAACTATTGCCTCACAAAATGTTGATTGTTCATTATTCCTTTACTACATCTCATTGTGAACATTATGATGGAAAATAAATTTATAATATCATATATTATATTAATTTTGTCTTTAATATTATATATTCCTTTTACAACACTCACCCTTTTAATTTCTATTTGGTGCAAAAATGTTAATTTTTTTAAAAATGTCTGGACTACCGCCCGGAAAATCAATGTGAATAGTTCACACACTACCTGGAATGTATTAAGGATCAGTTTAGTGAAATTATGTGATATATATATATATGATATTATAAATCTAATATAATAGAGATATATATAGACATATATATGCTTAAATGTCCTTATATTTCTTTCTTTCAAAATTAAAATAAAAATAGAAAACAACATTTATACATATGTACAGCTTACCGTCTCCAGGAACAATGTATTCTATTTCATACATATATATTAAATATTTTATTTTATAGAAATATACACTATATACATGATATTTATATCATGGTATAAATTCTTAAAATCATGATATATCTTTAAGGTCCAAATATATAAAAGACTAAGACACATGCGAAGAAAAAAAGGGATGATTACATGAAGTGAACCCTCAATATAAGATTGTTAATAAGAGGGTAATATAAGGTATTAATCAAACCATATATTTTATAAGAATATTATTCTATAAAATATTACTAATAAACTTACATTTATCATATAGGAATATTTTAATAGTATGAATAAAGTCAATACACAAAGGTATGGGGATTTCATCTCACTTTTTATTTACGTGAGATACACATTTTATTCATCACACTACTACAAAACCCACATCTAACAGCACTAGAATTTTTCAGCACAAAAAAACATGCTGATAAATGGAATATTTATTAGCTATATGTATATTGATAATAAATTAAACCTTTTACCAGCACTTTAACTTTTGAGTTGATAAAGGTTATCCTATAACAATAATTTATTTTTATCACTAATAATTGTTACAATTTCTCAACGCTTTATTTTATGAACTGATAAATATATCATTCAACATCTCTTTTTTAGTGTTGATAAAGGTTTGAATAAATAAAATTAAATAACTATATAAAATAAATAAAGTGTTTATAAAAAAATATCACCAATTTTATTAATTAAATAATTATTAATAAAAATAAATAAATTGACTATAGATTATTAAATATTAAAAAACATTAGTTAATTATGATAATTTATGTAATTAAATTTTATATATTAAAAATATAGATATATAATAATATATATAAGTACTATTTATATATTAATAAATATTTATGTGCTTAACATTAAATAGTCATATATTTATAGAAAAATGGCTTATAATTAAAATTTAATATGAATTAAAAATATAGACTAATTACTTAGTAATTGACATATAATTGATTATCATTTTATTTTTCAATATAAAATAGATCAAATTTTTGTTATTTTGATTTCAGATATTTTTAATTAATGCTTTTTATTTTCAATGCACACACCTAAAACATATCCATTTATTCAATATTGTTAAAGTGTACTTATTGATAATTTATTAAATATCAATCATTTTTAACATATATGCATGCACTTAAAATTTAACATTCATAAATAATATTAAAAAATATATTTTTAAAAAAATTGTAAAAAGATTATTTATAAATCTACATTTACTATATTTATACCATAATATATTTTTAATTATAAATAAATACAATTTTTTAGTTAATAATATAATTATAAGTAAATAATTATTTATATTTATATAATTAATGAATTATTAATAAATTTACTTAAATAATAAATATATTAACTATATTTATATATATTAATTAAATATATATATGTATAATTATATAAATATATATAATGATATAAATAATAATTTTTAAAAAAATCATAAATTTAAATAAATAATTATAAAATTTTAATTAATATATTTAAATGTGAATATATTAAGTATATTTATGTTCATATATATTTATTAAGTATATATAAATATTTACTATTTTTTTAATTATAATTATAAATCCTTTATCAACACTTAAGTAATAGGCGCTAATACAATCATCTTTATCAATCGGGGTTTTTATGAGAATAAAGATGATTATTTATCTTCACAAAAAATAGAACTCATAAAATTAACATTTATCCGTGCTATAATTTTAGTGGTGATAAATATATATTTTTCCATTTCATTTTTAGTGAAGATAAAGAACAACCTTTATCTTTGCTATCAAAGAATTGATAAAAAGTCCTTTTTCGAGTGCCTAATTAATAAGCACGGATAAATAGAATATTTATCATCTCTTATTTTTAAGTGCTCGTAAATGTTTCACAATTTAATTAAATACCATAATAATTTCTGAACCAATTGTGATATCAAATGATTTCTTCATAATCCACCCACTATTGATGCTCCTCCTCAGTGAATCGAACATTAAATCACACCACTTAACTCCTTCTCGATCTTATCATCTGACAATTTCTATTTGATTGATGTTAGGGGTTTTGAGGAGGGATTGATATTTTATTCAACCTAATGTGGTAGGAATTTCAATTTTATTTGCCTTTTTTTGTTTCGTTTTAAATTTCTTCTTTGATGATATTGTTATTTGTGGTTTGGTAAATGTATACTAGCGAAGAAGGCCTTCTGAATTTCTTAATTTCCAATTTTTATTCAATTCCTGATCATTAAGGAAGAGTTTATTGTTTTTGTACCCAATGGTGACACATGAAGTCACATATATTTTAGTTGGTTGTTTTATTTTTCTTATATTTCCCAAATTGATTGCCCAAATCTATCATATATATTTTTCCTTCTTTATTTTATCAATGGTATTCCCTACATGGGAAATTTTAGAAATTTAAATCAATGATTTTGGGTATGATGGATTTGAAGCTAGGTTAATTGATTTCATTTAAATTATACCGATCCATATTTTCTTCCGTATACTTATCTAACCAGGTGTGGGAATCCAATATATGGATTCATCATGGTAGTTTTTATTTAAATTTACTTTTCTACTAGTTTTATTTATTTTTGTTGCCAAATCAATTCCACTATGTGGTTTTTTATGCCATGGTCCTTGTTTCATGGTCAAGGGGGATCGATAACGTCCCTTTGACACAATCATGGCCCAGCTCGGGTGATTGATATATGGTTGTCTTGGGATTTTTTTGGACATTAGAACTATTGTTAATTTTTTTTTACATTTACTCAATAATCCAACTTTCTATGTCTCCACACTTCTTTAAAAAACCCATTTTATTTTTCTCCCTCTTTATATTAATCCAACATTATTTATAAATCCTTTTAAAAATACTATATGAGATTTTATAACTTTATATTATGTACTATATTCCAACTACATTATAATTTTTCATCATCATCTTACATCCCCTCTATCAATGATTTAAAAAAATATCCCTTTGAAATTATCCCTTCCTTGTTATAAAACTTTTTTTGAGACCTATATACCACTATCATGAATTATAATTCCTTTTTAAAAAATCTCGATTTTCAAAAATTTCGCCACCTTCTGAGTATTGATAAAACTAATAACAAGTTGATTTCCTTGGAATCCCTTTTATTCCTAGATATATGAAAATTAGAAAAATAGTATGTCCACCATATTTACTATAAAATAATATGGCATATAACAAGTATCCCACTCACCATGATATGTATCAGCATTCTAATAACTACATTTGAAAATATTTTTCAAATTTAAATCTATGTCAACATGGGATTTGAATCTTACTTTTCATGACAATAAATTAATACCCTCACATACATGGATTAGGAAATAAATATTTGATTAATTATATGAGTCTTTTATAAACAAAAGAATATTTGAACTTAGTAAATAGAAACATTTAAACATTTTCATTGTTAGTATAGAAAATTATTAGATTTTTTATCTCTTTGACCTCAAAATATTATGTCATCTACATTGATAAAAACTTTCAATCTATCCATAAAATTATTTTTTATATAATGATTTTGATCAATCCACATTTTTAATTAATGTCACTTTTAAAATTTACCTAACCTTCTATACAAATCCCTTAACCATGTTTCAATTCATACATCAACTTTTCCAAATTACAGACATTAATAACACATTAAATACTGAGAAAACGATATGTTTTTTATGTAAACATCCTATTCATTAAATCCATTTGTAAATTCTAATTTTAAATCAAGTTAGATTACCTTGAATTTACATGGTATGGGGAAATATAGTGATATGACATCCCAATAGTCATAAGATGATTTGAAATATTTATATACAATTAATTTTAATTGTAATAATTCATTAGGTTTTTACATAACCTATCCCAATATTGTTTTATATCTTCTTGTTGATTTAATGAGAGTTTATTATTCTTGTTTATCATATTTTAGTTTTTTATTACTCCTTAATTTCTGATATTATATTTTCATTTGTATATGGGATTTAACAATGATTTTATGTGGAGTTACTCTTTTCTAAAATTCAATTACCCATTTCTTTTATTATAGTAACGTTCATTAAAAAAATCAAATGTCCAGTTTCCCTTATTAGAATTCTATATGACATTCACTCCTTATAATGGATATATTAGGTGTATTTGTTTATATATTGTATAAAATTAATCTTTTATGAATCCATTTCTATGGATATAAACCAATAATAGAAGAATTATTATCGTTTGAAAAATTAAGATGAAGATGGATTTAAATATTTTTTCATGTTTGCAAGAGAGCATGCAGACGACCCTTATAAAATCATTTGTCTGTGTTTACATTATTGTTATTGAAGAGAAATTTCTCTTGATGATTTGGATGTACATTTGATTTTTCCAAGAATAGATGAATATATATATGTTGGAATAAACATTTGGAGAAACTGATTATGGACATTTATTAGGATGATACTATGGTTTATGAATCATTTGATATGAGTACATTTTAAAAATATAGTGTATGTCGCATGGAATAAATGACAATGAATGTTTAAGATCACCTTTTTTACTGTCTAATGTTGTTTTAGGAGTTAAATAGATTTTCTATGAAACCATTGTATAGTGGTTTTACTAAATACAAAATATTTTCTTCTATATTGAAGTTATATAATCTAAAAGTTGGCATCTGATAGAGTGGAAAAAGCTTGATAGAACTATATGGTCATCAAATATATATTATAACAGAAGAAAATGAACTACCTATCAAAACATATAGCTCTAGGGGATTGTTTGGTTCAATGGGAACTATCTATAACAAATACATTCTTGTCAAAATGAATGCATTTTGTTTTTCAAGGACTATGAATCACTAATAAAATTCCCTATGTGTGGCACAGATCAATACAAGAAAAATGATTCAAGTCCTTAAAAAATATGTATGAAACATTCCTATAGTTCCACAGTTTAGAAGACTATATGGATGTATAGAACCCAAGATACAATTTACATGGAACAATGACATGAAAATTAAAGAATGAAACCAATGTCATCTAGGAAATACTTCTCTATCGATGAAAATAGATTATGATTTTCCTAAATTTGGAGATGAGCTGAGAGGATTTCATCATGCATTATCAATAGATGTAATAATTCCATTTTTTGAATAGAGTAGTACTCGCAGTACATGGCCCATCATGTTGGTAAGTTATAACATGCGTCCATGGTTATGCATGAGGCACAAATACATGATCTTATCAATGCTTATATATGGAAAAAAGAACCCCAGTATTGATATTGATGTCTATTTGGACCCATTGATCGAGGATCTGATATTTATGTGGAATACATGTTTTACAGTGTATGATTCTCATAGAATTGAATAATTTACATTGAGGTCCATGTTGTATGGAATGATAAATGACTTCCCCACTTATGGAAATTCATCGGGTTATAGAATTAAAAGAATGTTGGGGTGTCCCATTTGTGAAAAACTCCCATACTCAGTTTTTTTGAAACATTCATCCAAAACATTGTTTTTAGGATATAAAAAATGTTTTACCTTGATGAAATAAAAACTAATCTAGGACAAAATTATTTGATTGGAATATGTAATATGGTATAACACCATGTCTAGAAATGGGTGATCAATTGTACAAAAAAGTAAAAATGTTTGGCACTGCATTCGGTAAACCATTATTGAAAAAACATAAAAATTTAGGTTGCAAGAAGAGATCAATTTTCATTGAATTGGCATGTTGGAATAGTTTTTATGTCAGGCAGTTTTTTGATTTCATGCATAATGATAAAAAATGTATGTGATAGTGTTATTTGAATGTTTGTAAATCGGTCATGAAAAATGAAATATGGCATCAAGGCTAGGTTGGACATGATAGAAATGGGGATAAGGGAAGAGTTTTCACTTGTGTAGGGTAAAAGGTGGACTTTTATTCCTCCACCGTCTTACACTCTATCCAAATAGGAAAATTTTAAATTTTTTCCTTTACCATAATAGTGTAATTTTTCCACATGGTTATTCATGAAATATCAAGAATTTCATTTCAATGAATAATTTTATGTCACAAGAAATACAATCACATGAATATCTAGTTCTGATGCAAGATGTAATGCATGTTACATTCCATTGAATTCTAGATCAATATGTATGACATACATTAACCAGATTATACTTATTTTCCAAATCCTTATGGAATAAATTTATAGACTTCATGAATTTTTCCATCATAAATAAAGGTATTCTTTCATATTATGGGAATTAGAGATGTTATCCCTCCTCATTCTTTGATATAATGGTCCAACTGATGGTTTACATGGTCACATGGGTTCAACTATGTGGTCTTATCCATTACATATGGATATACCCCATTGAAAGTTATATGAATATTTTGACAGGGTATGTCAGGAATCGATGTTGGATTGATTTCTGTATTGCGAACGATATATTTATGAGGATGCTTTTGAATTTTGTAAAGATTACCTATCAGATGATTAAATCATTTTTCTCCCAATGTCTCATTAAAGAAAATGCCTTATGTGTGAAATTATTTCCATAAGAGATGTTGTTAAAATAACATTGACAAAGTAGGTGAGAGAATATCTAAGCATATTAAATAATACAGAGGATGCTGATCCATACATTCGAGACCACATAGAAATTCATAGAGATTTGAATCCATAAAGGGTTGAAGGATGGATATCCAATACACATAATCAAAATTTTATAGGATGGTTCAGATATCACATTTATAATGAGTTATATGAATATTTTAATTCAATTACTGAAAGACATCAATGGATAGCCAATGGACCGAATAAAAATGTTATATCTTACACTACTTTGGTAATCAATAGTTATTTATTCTATATAAAATAAACAGATGAATTTAGTATAATTTAAAACTTTGGTGTTACTCTTGTGGTTAAAGCAATCCAAATATCTAGTTCCAAGTATATAAATCCAATTTATGAAAATATGTCATATTTAGGGATTATTGAAAAAATATCTGAGTTGGATTATAAAACATTTCAAGTGCCTCTTTTCCATTGCAATTGGTTTGACAATATCAATGTACTAAAATTTAATGAAATGGGCTTTGTGAATGTTGATTTTAATTTGGAAGCATAAAAGATGATCTATTCAAAATGGCATCACAAGCAGTGCATGTATTTTATGTCTCTAATCCAAGAAATAAAATTAGCCAATTTTCCAAGTGCTGATTAAAAAAATGATGACTTATATAAATATTCAGTCAAGGATGACGATTTCATTGGGAAATCACAATAATTTCATGACAATCCCAATGTAGATAATGTATTTTATGTTAAAGGGGCCCACAAATAGAGGATTTTGATTCTTGAAAGAGTAACCAAAATCATTTAAAACTTTTTAAAAAATAGCCTTCAATGAGAAGGGAAATCTGTTTTTTAATATATTATGTTCTTCCTAATAATATTATATGTTCTCTACTGTATTAAAAAAATCTAAATTAAATGTTTGATGACTCATTTAGAGAATTTATTCTACACTTTTTGGAAGGACAAACTATAAAGAAGGAATGAGTTGGGGAATATTTAAATCTAATGTTGTCATATACATTCTCTAATTTCATTTAAAAAAAATATATTCTCTAATATACCAAAAAATTATATAATGAAATGATGATCTAATTTCTATTACTACATGAATTGTTTTTATATTTGAGAATATTTTTACCCATGTGTTATACCTTTTTAAGAAGTAAAATGATGCTATATTTGATCAATCAAAGAGGTAATACTATTTTTTTCGTAGTAAAATCATTGTCCATAAAATTAATGTATCGTTTAATTCTTATTTTTAAATTATTTATTTATTTTATTACATGAAAAATAATTATTTTTTATAAATCTGGATACTTTTGATCAAGTTGGGGTGCTCTGTCGAACATTTATACTTCTTTTCCCTTAAAACCTTTTCACCCCTAAAGTTGAACATTTATCAATTTCATTTATGTTACATCTGCCACCTTTTGATGATGAAAAATGATGTCACCTTGGCTAAATTATGGAGGCAATCTTGATGTCTATTCAATAAAATAATTTTTCATAGAATTAATGTACTGTTTCATATTCTTGTTTAATTTATTTCTTTTTAGTATTACTCACATAATTTGTTTCCATATACTAGTGGATTATTTTGTTTGAGTTCGGGTGCTCTATCAAACATTCATTATTTTTCTCACTTTAAAGCTTTTCACCCCTGAAATGGTACATTTTTTTAATTTATTTCATGTTACCTCTACTGCCTTTGAAGTAAGAGAAACAACACTATCTCTACTCAATTACATAAGAAATATTGATGTTTTAAAAGTAATATCACCATTCGTAGAATTAATTTATTATTTCATATTAATGTTTAGTTTTTTTTGTTTTAAGTATTAATCCCATAATAATTGTTTACATATAAAATTGGGTTATTTTTTAAATATTATGTGGTATGTTCGAGGATGCACATGTAGTGTTTGATGTTTGACAATGGATGTAAATGGAAATCATTATGAGATTGATAGTTATGTTTTTTTTGAGACTTTGGGACTTGTAAGAATCAACAAAACCTCAATCAGACACACAATCTAATAGATAAGACTCCAAGTAATTCATTCTAATAAAAATTGACATTAATTTTAGTAAAAAAACTGACTCAATGTGTACGTTATGAGTTTAAAATCGACATTTGAGTTAAAAAAGTATCAATCATACAAAACTAAGAAAGTGTGCAGAGATTTTCTTAATAATTTAGCATATCAATTCATATGTAATTTGGGACATATAAGAACTAGTCTCTATCAAAATGAAACCTGATGAGATCCGTTTGAATCAAAGTGAAAATTTCATGATTAAATTGAAATTTTAGTAAAACAAATGTGACATAAACAAACCTAAACAAAAACATTTATATTATTTTGATAATTTTTGAAAACAATACATATTTAATTTAGAATGAGTAGAAATAATTTGCACCTCAATATGTTGAAATGTGTCACCGATATGACTCTAAGTGTATATTTATTTAAAATTAACAACAATTTTAGTAAAAACCAAATTGACCTACTAAAACCCAAAAAAACATTTAAATTGTTTTTATGCTTTTAGAAAACAATCCATATGTTTTTTTATACATGCATGAAACTACTACACATCAATATGACCCACAGTGTGACAAATATGACTCCAAGGGAACTTTTTTATTAAAAATTGAAATCAATTTTAGTCAATATTTAAATGACACACTCAAAAGAGAAAAAACCCATTCAAATTGTTTATATAACTTAGGAAAATAATCCAGAAGTCATTTTTAATGTGTTGGAATTATCCACACCTCAATCTGATGCATGATGTATCTGGTATGACTCTGTGTGAGACTTTTTATTTAAAAATGACATCAATTTTATTAAAATTAACACCTTGTGTTAATTAATTTTTTATAATATTACTAACATACTATTCTTTTCATACATAGGTTTATTAATTTTCTGGATCAAAGGGTGGTTTATTTAGAAATTTTATGAGTCAGGTCATGATTAAATTATAAATTAACATTGATGTGTTTTGAATAGATGTAATATTTTTTATTTATGTAATTTCGTGAACAATAGTTTGAAAATTCTATAATATAGTTTTTTCTTGTTTTTCTATCTATAATTCCATTTCATTTATATCCTATATTGGGACTTGCTTTTGTTGATATCTGGTGTCTTTCTTATGTTGTAATATTCGATTATAGAACACTGCAATGTTTCTACAGTGTGTTGTTATAGGACACTGCATTATGTCCATTTATCATCACTTTTAAAATAACTGATAACAATGAATATTATCAGCACTTCTAAAAGTGCTTATAAATGTCAACTTTATCCGAGCTTATAAAAGACCTAATAAAGTTTTATTTAATTAGTAATTTTATAATCATTGACAAAAAAACCTTTATCAAAATATTTATAATCACAAATAAATGGCTCCTTTAACAATTATAAATTAATGAAATGAAACAATTATGGGTCTTTTAACCCATCTCTTCCATTCAGTTCTTCTCTAGCGTTGATAAAGTCCATTTTTAGCACTATTAAAGACCAGTTTTGTAGTAGATCCATCCATTACTTTTGTGTGCTGTGTATATATCCCATGGATTTATTTTAGGATTCAAAAAATTAACTTTTTTTTGAATGTACATAACCATTATATTATTTTCATTTCGGAGTGTTTCTATTTCAAAAGTTACTGAATCTGTAAAATAGTTTTGTCTCAATTTTTCATATTTAAGATTCATGTTTGGTTATGCACCTAAATTCTTTTACAATGTCCTTATATATCCATTTTACCTGTTATATAATGTATCTAATTATTTTCATAATATTTTAAGCTTAATGTAACTTAATTTTCTCACATGGAGAGTATGATCCAAACATACCCTAAGATAATAATTTATTGAAACAATATAATCTCTCTTTGAGATTGTAAATGATTATTTTTATTTGATGAATCATTATGGTCAATGTATTAATAAAACTCATGAATTTCCGTCTCCTCTATTTATTCAAGATATATCCTTGTATTAGTATCATTTTTCCACTATTTGGTAATTAATATAATTATTAAAGTTATTTTAAGAAAATTTGATTGTATTTCTCTCTTCTATCGATAATATGTTTTATTTCAAAACCATTTTTAAGAAATTAAAACATGTTTGGAAATTATACTTGAAGTCCTTTTCAAGGAAAATTTATTTTAGAATTGTTTTAGTTTTTTCAAATATTCTTTTAAAATACATCAAATCTATTTTCAAAGAAAAAGGATTTCTAGAATGTCCTACTTGTAATAAATATTTTAAATATTTTCAATAAATCATTATAAATCATCAAATGAAAAGGTTTCTAAAATTATTTCAATGATTTATTTTTATGTTTTTAAAATCATTTTCAATGAAATGGGTTTCAAAATGTTAAATAATTTTAGGAGTAATTTTCATATAACAAAATATATTTTCGTCAATAAATGTTTTATAATGATTATTCAAAATTATTTTCCATGTATGGTGATATCAGTTGATGTTGCTCATTCGTTTTTGAAAATTATCTAAGGGTTCCATTCATATTCTTTCTATGTATGGTTTATTATTTGATTTCATTATGTTTATGAAATCAATTTCTCTTCCACTAGTAATATTCTTTTAGAACCTTCTTCTTTTCATGGGGTATGTTTTCATGAAGTGATTATGAAACCAATCACTTTTCATAGTTTATTATTTGATGAAATGGTAATGATATCTATTTTATTTTATGGTTTATGATTTTTTTTATAAAACCTATATCTTCTAATGGTTCATGATATGATTATTTTTTTAGTTTTTTGGAACATGAAGTAATTATGTTATTATTAGATCTATGGTTCCTATATCTCTCTTGAATGCATTGGGTGATGATGGAGGACTCTTGAGTATATATGTTATCCCTGAACCTAATTTATGTTTCCCAATGTTATGTTTGAATCTGATTATATGTTCGCAATGTTATGTGTCAACCTGGTTTATGTCCAAAAGATTATTCGTGAACTTGATTACATGTTAAGAATGTTATGAGGGAACCTTATTACGTGTTCACAATATTATGCATGGACCTAATTTAATGTCCATAAGTTTAGGTGGGAACCTGATTACATGTTTACAATGTTATGTGTTAACCTATTTACATGTTCACAATGTTATGTGTGGACTTGGTTTAATATCCCTTAGTTTATTTGTTAACCTAATTACATGTTCATAATGTTATTAATGGAATTCATTTTATTTCCATATGTTTATGTGGGTGCCTGATCTCTTATCCTTAACTTAATAAGTGAACAAGTTTCTTCTAATACATTTTAACAATTTTATATACCAATGTCAGAATTCAAATTCTTAGGGATCGCTCATAGAATGTACCATGATTGATCCTACCAGCTTGGATTGAATTTCTTCAGCTTATGGAGGTGCATTCCCTTGATGTTATGCATGTCTATCGTGAGGACAATTGGGTTGCTGATTCTTTTTCTAAGAGAGCAGTTTTGGAGGTTAGTTCCATTTGGTCATGCTTCTTAACTGATTTTTGTAATGATATTCTCTAGGCTGACCTTCGTGGTGAGGTCTAAACCATGTTTGTTTAGATGTTTCGTGACTCTGTTATCATAGGAATTTATACTTTTATTTAATATATTTTCCTAGGAGCAGGTTTATTTCTTATCTCTGGGATTTTTGGGTATATACCAATGTGCATGTCACAAATTCATGGTCACATTACTATCTTTTTCTATCATGAATTATGCTCTTAATTATCTTATGAACCTTTCCTTTAAAACATAACATATTTATTATGATCTCTAATAATTATTGTATGATCTTCAAATGTTATTCTCATGTTTCAAACCCTTCTGTTCATGTTATACTAACACATTTCCTTTATTTTCCATTTCTGAGCATCTATGATCACCCCTTTATTATGTTTAGTTTTCCCAGGTTATGATGAAATGATTTAGGTAGAATTAATAATGGTGAAGATATTTATGGGAGTTTTCAAAGATCTTTCACCAGGATAGAAGCTTTTGCTTCCATTTTTTAAGAGACACTAAACTATTACGGTCCTCGGGCACTTATTTTTGTAATATACTAAATATTAAACTAAAATGATGTAATATCAATGTATGTTAAAAATGGTATGCTATATAACATTAAACTATTGTTTTGGTGACATCCATTGTATTATGCATTAAGCCATTAGGATTTTGACTTTCAGTTAGACCAAGAACTGTATGACATGGGGAGGGTTGTTTTGAAGGTATTTTTTTAGGTACTGATTGGGTTAATTTTCCTAACTATTATAGAGAATAGAGGATAGTGGATTCCATTTTATAACTATTTTGTGTGGAAAACAAGAAGATATATGAAAAATTATTATATAATAATTGTTTTACTCAAGTAAAAAATATACAAATTATCAACCATTCTAATATGATAAGGTAATGGTCTAAATAAACCAAGAAAATTAGGTTTAAGTAAGTGTTTTGTGTTATCTGGAATCCATTTCCACATACTTAAATCCTTTTAATTTATTTTACCCTTCAATTCATGTATAATTATTTAACATGGATGCAATTAATAATGGAAAAAAACTAGGTTTAAATTTTTATATATTGTTAATTATTAAGACATCAAATATGGAATCTATATTACAAGGTTTTATTTATAGAAGAGATCTAATTTGTGACCCCATGCCGCTAAAGAGTGAACCCCCTCGGAGTGAAATGGGGAATAGATATGGTAACTGCTCGAGTCCTGGATCTAGTAGGCCCAAGGTTAGTGAATAGAACTAGGGTATGTGATTAATATAAATAGGAGGTAATACTATTTAATAAATAAATTGTAAATTGAGAGATAACATAGACACAAAAATAAAAACCTCTCATGTAGATAAAATACTCCCAATTTTAAAAATATAATTTTATATAGTACTAAGACATCTAAAACGAAAAATACAAGTATAGAAAAGGTAAACATAGAAGGGACTATGAAGCCCAAAAAACTCAAATAAAATGATGAGATAGTAATATACATCCCAATATCCTTATTCCTTAAACTAAACTAAAAAATTGGTAATATATATGTTAGGAATATATAAAAATATACATATTAGGATGATCTCTACGTCCTGTCATGTAAACGATAAAGGAAGAATTCTAAATGTTATTGATGTACAAGTGAAACTAACTCATCACCTTAACATGTATACTATATTCCTAGGACAACTATGGTTAACTATCAATATTTAAAAAATATAATAGATAAAATAATATATTAATAAATAAAGATACCCTACTGTCGTTTCCACACTAGTTTAATGATCTACCCCAACGTCACACATCCAAATCCATCTATCTCCAAAAGAAGCCATCTCAATGTCTCCTAGGGAATTAATCCCAACATACACCTTGTGAATCATGTCAACAAATAATTCCATATAACATCAATATATGGTAGCCATGTAGTTTCGAGGATCCACCATTGCGCATATGACATGAATCATATATTAAGTATCATACCTCAATCCATCAAAGGCCATACATTTAATAAGGTACCACAAACCATCATAGTATATAGATTCCATTCCTATAATAATACTTTTCATAAAATATTTGGAGGTACATGTGTTTGAAACAACCAAAATCCATTACTACACTCTACACACACACACAAACACAGACACACACACACACACACACACACATATATATATATGAAACTAACCATCGGGCATACTGGAACATAATACCACTATGTGTTTAGGGTGGAGTTGAAGGGTGGTACTTTTTTATCCATCATCCAATTAGAATATTGGGGAAAACTCCCACCCAGAGTCCCCTAGGTGTTAGTCTCCTTACTAACAAAGGTGGGGTAGCATATAGAATCACAAAACCTGAATGATATAATATATAATACAACCACAAAATGGTTATAACTTCTTCCTAGGATCAATTACTACCATCATCACATATAAAGCTGGCTACCACTGTTATGGACTAGATATCCCAAATGCGCACATAAATTTAAGGAGCTACATTACGTTAATTATTTTATTGAATCATTACACATCCCATTAATTAATTAATTTAGAATTGACTAAATTATTCGATGATTAATTTCATTAGCCAACATACTGAATTCCATATTGTTCAGGCATAATCCAAATGAGACCATTATTTCATATGATTCTCGACTTTTTCATCCTAGAAACACCATCCCCATAAGATACGATATTTTTAAAATATTCTTAACCTTCCATTATTATTACTAATCATGTAAAAAAATACATAGATACAACTAGGAGAGATGTAACCATGAACATCTAACCAACTCAAGTTGAAGGGAATCAAATGTAGATAAATAAGAAACTTAGAAATCCACCAATTAAACTGATTCGTTCACATGTATGAATCCCAGATTTATCACATTAACAAGTATGTCAAGATTTAACCCTTTCCATCATCTTTAAATCATACCCATCACCCTCATGTATACCCCCATTCCTATTACCGTCAAAGGCTTCCATTGGTGCCATAACCTTCGTCCTCACCTCTCATATCTCATTAGTTAGCACATGCTCTGCCATCCCATACTCAAATAACATTGAAAGGGTCATGTACAAAGAAAACTTATGTTAGAAAACAAAAAATAATAGTCAATAGAAAAATATATGCTCAAAAATTAAGGCATTTATCCTTTATATGAAAATGATTTTTTAAGACACTAAACACATTGTATACTGCCTTTGTAATCTAATACGAAATCTTATCCCCCCAAAAATGTATTTATCAAAAAAATGGTTTCTAATACATATTTAGTTAGATGATTATCTATTCACGGCTTCTAAATACAATAATCCTACTGTGTCGACCATATCAAGATATCATAATTATTTAAACGTTCCCTTATCATAAAACAAGCTTCATTAAACTATGAGATTCCCAATTCTCAAACAAGATGCCTTTATATCTTCATTATCATTCTCAATAATTCTATGTTAATGTTCTTCATCAATTCCACTAACACATGAATATTCATTAATTTTATTACCATTAAATTAAAAGGAGCATAACATTATAAAAATGTGTCTTATTTAAATTATTAATCCAATAAATCAATTAATTCAAAAAGTCAGATCTGTATTTGATTTCTTCAAATAAAAATGTTAATCTAATGATTTCAACATGATGAAAAAAATGAATTAGATAGAATATTATATTTCAAATAAAAATTAAAACCTTTATCATTCTAGAAAACATTAATATTCAACCACTAAACTATTTATTTACTAAACTGGTTCAATCGATATTAGGTCAATGGTAATGGCATCCAAAGTGGTAAAACATGATAAATTTATGATCATGCCAAAATAAATATGATAAGGAACAAATCCCCATACTCAAGTCAATATAAGTTCGTCATATGGGAGAATATTATTGTCATGGATCTTGAATCACCTCTCCTTATATAAAAATATTATCTCCCCAAGATGTTATTCCATGAACACAATGAAAAATGAAAAAAAAATCTATTAGATCTTTAGATATCAAATGAAACCATATGAAAATATGAAATGGGAAGAAACCAGATGAATGAATTAGACCTTATTTGAAAAGGTAGGTAACACACACCTGTGATCACAATGGATCAATCACAGGAAGCTGATTATTGATTCACAAATAAAGGAGATTCAAATCCATAAAATAAGTCTCTAGCGAGCCTAAGGATCATGTGGAATAATAGGGATACAATTAGTAGTTTGGGGGACTTGGGGTATATATAGACCCACTAACAAATATCCCCATGGATAATCCCTATATACCATGGCATATAACTACAGGGCATGTGAATCAATCGCACAACATGAGTGTATACACTGCATCCACATGTGGTCAAAGACTTGTTCATGTTCCATAGGAATATCCTATAAAACTGGATTTTCTGGTTGACAATATATCTCTATGCACCCCACCTAAGACCACTTTTTCTACATGGAGGCTATAATGCTACCGAACCTGCATGGAATAACTTCCCCATGACTTGGAAGTAGCCAAAAATCCTTGAAAGCTACATCATCCTTGATATATTATGAAATGCTGAACAACTAAATAAGGGAATACACCATATCCTACTTCCACGACACAGATGAACCTAAAAATTCAATATCTCTATATTCCTCCAGAAGATCCTATTTTTCATTACCAAAATATTGTATGTCACAACCATTTCTCTTATGAGGCATCATACCCCTACAAGAAATCGGCATTCCATTTATGGATGTGTCACTCACATTTTCTTCCAAACACTCTCTAAACTACATGGAACAGCCTCTGAGCATTCAATCCATTATAACAGATACCTATGAAAACATTCTCAACCTTGAGAATCCAACACCCACCTAGAGATAATTTAAGGTAAGGGTCATTTGAATAACCAACCTACAAGACACCCTTAATGATCTTACCATTACATGTGATTAATAAACTCACATAAAGGTAAAAAGAACAAAACTATACGTCAAAATTAACTAGCTCCCAAACACTATCCAAGGGGCATACCATTCAAACAAGAGTAAGGCCCTGGTATTATAATAGGATATAACTATTACACCTATGCAACACCCTCTTTTATTAGTCCATGATCTCTAACGTCTGCACCTCAAATGTCGCATCTTAGTCAACATTCATATCGACATAATAAATTAAATGTTTTTCATTACAAATGTAAAGGTAGATATGTGATTCTTTAAAAAGAATGGGTATCCTACACCGATGTGGGGGTGATATCTTGTAACACCCTAGGTAAATAAAGAATACGACATTTTAGTATTTATCCATATTTGTGAATAAAATATAAATATTACTTTAAAGGGGATGCTATGCTCGATGGCGTACCCCACACGCAACAACGAGTGTCTTGGGAATCTTACGTTGCGCTCTAATAATAAAATAATATTATTTTAAATGGTAGTTAACATGTAGCCGTTGTATTGGCGAGAATGGATAGAAATAACTAAAATATGATTATATATGTTTTTAATTGTTTTTAGATTTATCCAATAAAAGATAAAGTCTTAAAATACAGAAAGAATTCAATTTTAGGCATATGTGCCCTAGTTTTCACTAAAGGTTCACTTATCACCTTTTGATGGCGAACCATCATTAAATATAGTTTTGTTCACTATTATACATTATATTGGACCAAATAAAACTCTTCTTATGAATTGGGGTATCAAAATTTACTTTGTGTAAATTTTTGGTATCTTTCTGATAAAGTTCATTTTTTAATGAATAGTCTAAAATGTTGTATTTTAATTCAAAACCTCTTTTTAATCTAATTTATTTATATTATTAGATTATCTTTTTAATTGGTTTTAAAGTGAAATTAGAATATATTTTTACCATTAAATCCAATAGTGGTCGTTGTAATTAATTTTCACTTTGAAATCAGACTGAAACTAGTGTCAATCTTTTGATACTTATTGTTTCATAAAAACATGCTATTTGCTCTGACAGCGGGAATTAATTATTAAATTAATTAATGTGACTAATATGTTTTGAATTTTTTAAAATAGACTTCATTTTTGAATTCGGAATATCAAATATAGCTTAGGGTGAATTTTTGGTATTTTTCTGAAAAACTTCAATTCTTGATGAATAGTGAAACAACTAAGTGGTACTTATAAAAACTATTTTTTCCGTTTAAATGAAATCTTTCCATCTTTGTGTTTTGAATTTCAAAAATCCTAAATACATGGTTGTCATTAATAGGTAAAATGTGGTTCAATGGGATAAAAATAATTTTTTGGTGAATACTAACTTATTAAGTTTTTAATCGCGATTAGAGGTAATTAGTATAGTTTATGGTAAGAATAATGTTTTAATAAAACGAAATGACCTAGACACATGTCCTACCCTCATTGGATGTGTCATGGACGACCAAGGAAATCCATGGGTCAACTTGGGGACCCCATGGATCCACTTTGGTTGGAAAATGACATAAATATCTTTTTATTTAATGTTAAAGTAAAAATGACACAAACATGATATGTTTTACTAAAACAATTTTTACATGGGGTTATACAAGTCATATGTTTGACTATAAATAGTAATTGGAAATATAAAAATATTTCATACATCATAGTATATTTTTTATAATTTTTAGACATTAAATAAATTAAATTATCTATGACATCATGATGATTCAGCGATGACCTCATTATTTAACGATTTAAATAAAATGGAATGATAATGTAATATCTAAGATCTACACATGTCCAAAACCTATTGGATGCATGGATTTCGAACCCTTATAACCTTATACTCGAAATAAACCAATGTGGGACCTTTAAAATCCGAAACTCTTTTGAAAATAAAGTAACATTTTGTAACGTTACAAGAGTGCCCCTCCTCTCCTCTTATAAAAGGCCCCCACCTCTACCTCCTTACCCACACTCCCAAAGCCTTTTGATTGGACAACCCCTGCTCATTTTTTCTCTCCACTTCCCTCTATTACTCCTTGAAGCCTCACTTTGGGCAGAAGTCTTCCCAAGGAAGCCTTTGAGCTCAAACCAAAGGGAGTTACCCGATTTTAATGTAATTTCTTCACTTGTGTCCTTTTGTTTTATTTTGCTTCTCCAACCCCCTAAACTCTTTTTATTAATTTATTTTGTAACAAATACAGTATCTTCAATATAATATGATGTTTTTATAATAATTATTCGAGCTACACTTACACACACCTACATCTAATTGTTAAAGAACATACTGTTTCCGTGGATGGAGAATTTCTCCCTCCCGAAATGATGATTGTTCAACATTCTTCTAACACCTTTAAAGGTGGCCATTAAGATGACACTATATTTATATATGATATATGATATGTTTATGTTTTACTTAAGCTTCTTTATTTTTCATGTATGGCGTACCTTTATGGTTTTCATTATGGGTAAATGCGATATCTTCATTTAAGAAAGTGCGGACTACCGCCCCCTCAAAGTGATTTGATTCGTTAATACCATATGTGGTACGTATAAAGGATATATTTAATGATATTATATATGATACCATATTTGAATTAAAATACTATTATGTATCATTATGTTTTAACTCCATTAAATATGAAATAGAAATGGAAGTAGCGTTCATGCGTACGTACGACTTACCATCTCCATGAACGGTACATTTCATTTCTTATCTCAAAATGTAATGTAATATTATAAGTACATATATATAATGGATATATATGTAATATATTAAATCTAAATTATGGATATCATTCTGAAATTATAACATATATATATATATATCTCTTTTATTTTGTTTTAATTCCATTAATATGACAAAAAAATGAAAGTAGCGTTCATGCGTATGTACGACCTACCATCTCCATGAACTGTGATTTTCGTTTTTTATCTCCAAATGATATGGAATAGTATAAAATGAATATTTACTGGATATATATGATATTTTAATCATTAATAATATTCTGGAAATTATTTACTTATAACTACATGGGAAATCTTTTTTCAAACAAGTTCATTTTTGACTCATGTACCAAACATCGACAAAAACGTCTGATATGAACTAACATTATTAGACAATTATTATAACATTATAATATGTGATATTAAATGAATAATAATCTCTAAAAGAGGTACTTAGGCAATTATTAATTGACCAAAGTTTATTATTCAGGAATATAAAGAAACGAACAAGACAAGTTGGACTTGAGGTAAGGGATCCTACTCCTCTATTTCTTTTTAAGTACACTCTTTTATGTCATTCCCTTTAAATATCATATTTCTTGTTATTGGGATATTATTTTATATTAATCTTACTGTAATTTTTATGTCCATATGATGAGAGATACTATTCTCTCTCATCAATTCATTTTGGAAGTTTTGAGTGGCACCGTTAGGCTGCCGAATTTTCGTAAGAGATCTAACCTCTCTCTTTCTTTTTAAGTACTCTCTTTTATGTCACTTCTTTTAGTCTCCTCTCTGTTATGATGGGGGATGTTCATTTATATTCCTATTTCTTTAAATTTTATTTTACTATGATGAGATACCATATTCTCTCTCATCAATCCATTTTGGAAGTTTTGAGTGGCACCGTTAGGCTGCCGAATTTTCGTAAGAGATCTAACCTCTCTCTTTCTTTTTAAGTACTCTCATTTATGTAACTTCTTTTAAGCTCCTCTTTGTTATTATGGGGGATGTTATTTTATATTCATATTTCTTTACATTTTATTTTAATATGATGAGAGACCCTATTTGATCTCATCAATCCATTTTTGGAAGTTTTAAGTGGCGTCGTTAGGCTGCCGAGTTTTCATAAGGGATTTTTCGTCTCACTTTTATTCCAGTGAGATTTATGCTACATTTTACACAATTTCCTTTGAGTGGTGTATGTACTTCCCATTATTTTACACATTGTGTAATATACTTTCATTTATGAGTATTTACATAAATGTTGTGGTGTCCTTCTTTCACGGGGTGCATGTCTCGAAAGATACCCATATCGGTAAGGGAACCTTTCACCCTCCTCTTTTTAAAAAGACTTATTTTGTTATGTATTTTAATTCATATACTATTATGTTGGGATATGTTCTTCTATATCCTTATTGATTTAAATTTTATGTCCATGTGATGAGATACCCTTTTTATCTCTCATCAACTCATTTTCTAAATTTTGAAGTGACGCCATTAGGCTGTCGAATTTTTGCAAGGGAACTTCTTAACCCAATTTTGATTCTTTAGGATAAACTTGTACTCCTTGAATATGTCATTCTATGATTATGTGTGAATGTCCTCTGATTTTATTACACATAATACCCACTTATATTTCGTGTATTCGTTTGTCACACATAATTATGTAATTGATTTATCCTTAATCCAAGTATACCGTCTTTGTATGGGACTTCGTCTCAATCTCCTATAATTGAGGCATATTTTGTTTTATACACAACTTTCTTTTATACGGTGTATAAACCCCTTTTAATTTTACATTTATTCAAAAGGAATCTTTTTTATACAATGTGTTTACTAAATGACAAAATGGAATGTTTTTGTCATACGTATGCGGTGACAATGACTTCTCCGCCGCCGTGACCATTATTTGAGTTTCAGCTTCCTCTACAAGCCATACCTTCTTTATAAAAGAAAAATAAATACCATATTTTACTTTTATTTTATTTTGGTATTGAATATGGTTTTCATAATTTTTTTATATCAATGTGTTGTATTGATATCTTGTTATTGAAAGGTGGAAATGTTGTGTTTCCTTTATGCATGTTTTATGTGATAAGATTATGTTATGGTTCTTGGGAATTGTTATGAAGACGGGTGGTTCCGTGATAAACTAAGGGCGGGTGAGCCCGATATAGCTCTCCAATGCATTGGGTAACACGAAGGAGTGAAATGTTAAGGTTTCTCTGAAGAGATTTAGGGAATATACTGTGGTGAGTATTCCAAACGTAACCAAGAGGGTTACTCCCTACGTAAGAATGTTATGAATTCCTCAAGTTACCTTTTATGTCTTATGATTTCTATGATTTATTCATGATTTGATGAAGTATGTTAATGTGCCTATGTTTTATGGGAAAAGTATGATTTCATTCTTATGTATATATGAACTCATGTTTCCTTTCCATATTTTTATAAACCTTACTGAGCTTTTTATTCTCATCCCAAGTTTTTGAAATGTTTTTCACAGGTCAAGGGAAAGGTTCATGATGTGATGATAGTGTCAAGGATGTGTCAAGAAGGAATCCATGGTTTATTTTAAATATGTTTTTTGTTGATGGGAAAAATGAGTACTGTCTTTTATGCAACCACTTTGTTTAAATGTGGAATGTAATGAAAGTTTCATGATATAATTCTCTAAAACTCTAAACCTGAAAAGATCCTCAATGTGTAATCTTGTAATAACTCAAGATTAAGTAAGCTTTAAGGATGGGGCCTTATAGTTGGTATTAAAGGTCAGTTTAGATAACTTTAGAGGCTTGGGTATTCTTTAAGCATAAGTGGCATTACCATAATGGTTAGGATTTCAGAAAGAGTCCTAGTTTTAGATTAAGTGAATGAGTAAGTATATCTTAGTGTTTATCTTCCTCATTAGTAAATGATGGTTTTTTTGATATACTCACACCGACCTTTTTGGTTTTAGTAAATGGCTGGATCTAGCAGGCACCAAAGTAACAGTGGATGTGAAGGAAACTATGACAGTTTTTTGAGCAAGCAACTGAATGATATGGGAGCTGCAATGAGAAATCTTGTGATTATCCTCAACCAACTATCTGGAGTCATGATTGACCACCTAAACCTTGGTGATTTCTCTAAGGCATCATATATGTGAGAAACAAATCCCTACAGAAGTACAGGTAATAATCATAAAGGTCAGTGTGTTAAAAAACCTATGTGTCAAAGATGTGGAAAGAAACACCTATGAAAATGTTTCAAAGGGACATGAATATGCTATAGAAGTGGAAATGAAGGTCATAAAGCAAGAACCTTCCATGGAAAAAGGAAGCATCCAGTTGACTCGAGGAAAGGGAAAGAAGTTCTTTATGAGCGATCAATTGAATGTTTTAAATGTGGTGTGCATGGTCATTATGAAAACACATGTCCTATGAAGAAGTTTCGTGAATGGGATCACCAAGAGCGTACAAATATTAGTTTACCAATACCTAATGCCATTCCGATTGAGGATGAAGAAACTGAAAATGACCAATCAAAGGTATGTATTATTTCATGACTATTGTTTTCCTATTTTGGAATCTTAGGATATGATTCATGATTTTTTTTGTAAGAAAGAGGTATTTCAGAATAAGTTGGAAAGGAATGGTTAATGGATCATGAAGAATGTTGAATGAGTAAGATGCCAACATATAAGGGCTTCAAGAGTTATGGTGAAATTCTTAAGAGTATTAAGTCTCTTTTGATGATGGGGTTACATTAGAAGACTTTTTATATTATGTGTAACCCTGATGTTTAATATATGAAAATTTTATTCAAGGAATAGTTATCTTTTCTTTTGTGGACATAGTTATAAAGAACCATTTGGGTTTATATGATCCTTACTTTTGAGGTAATTATGGGTTACTATATGTTATGATGGAAGTGAAAGGCTTGAGATAAACTTGAGGTTAAATTATGTTATGGTTATTTTTGATGATTTTATCCCTTTTTGGGGAATTATTTTAGAATTATATAGTTTTGGAAAAAGGACAACATGCAGACTGTGTGACTACCCGTCGTGTCGGAAAAAGCTGCGGGAATCGAACCCACAACCAAAGTGCGACTGGTATTTATCGCCTACCACTGGACTACGTGAAGTCCCTGGTTAGTTTGACTAATTCTTTTTAGTTATATGATTTTATGAATTAAGAGTAAGTTGATTTTGGGTTATTTATGAAAATGATTAACCTATCATGGAGGATATTTGATTAGGTTAATTACTTTTCAATACGAGACTTTAGGAGAAACTGATATTGTTTGGAGATAAATTTTATGATTTAACTTGGAAGACTATGTGACTAAATTCTTCAAATATTTGAGTTTCAATCTTATATTGGTTTACTTTGAAGAATTTTATGGACAAATTGTTTATCGGATGGTCCTCGTTGAACTTTGGGTTTTGTTGGACAAATTTTGGAGATTAAGCATAGATTTTCTTTTTAAAGGGTTATCCTTTTCTGGTTTATCTGACCTTGTACTAACATTTTTGGTTTTGGTTTTGGTTAAATCCTAAAGACATGGGAAGTATATATTTCTCTTTGGTGGATTAGGAGATTCTCTAGAAGTTGATTATAGTACTCTTAATGCGAACAAGTCTCCCTAAATACTCGTCTTTTAGAAAAAATATGAGTTTGATAAAGGAATCTAGTAAAAGTTGAAAGTCAACATGATAAGTGAATATGTTTCCATATGAATAAATTCTTCAATAAAAAGTAACTTAAAACAAAAATTTTGTCTATTAACTTTTCATACTGGGGAATCGAATACCGTTTACCCCATCACAAGTTTGTGATTTTCTTATGGTTAACTTTCTCCTAGACATGTTTACTATCACTCTCCCTCAAGAACATGACCCTTTGCTTTTTCTTCCATGTCCATGTTTTTCTACATGGAATCCTAGTATGGGTTTACTCAGGTGACCTATGTACTTATCTTCCTTTATTTTAAAGTGATTGTTTTACCGACTCTTGTTCCGATGTGGGACTTTCAAGGATGTTTCCAAGATCAATTTTAAAAATTGCGAGGACGCAATTCCCAAAAGGGGGGAAGGATTTAACACCCCAGGTAAATAAAGAATATTACATTTTCATATTTATCCATATTTTTGAATAAAATATTAATATTACTTTAAAGGGGACGCTATGCTCGATGGCGTACCCAACACGTAACAACGAGTTTCTTGGGAATCTTACGTTCCACTCTAATAATAAAATAATATTATTTTAAATGGTAGTTAACATGTAGCCGTTTTATTTGCGGGAATGGATAGAAATAACTCAAATATGATTATATATGTTTTTAAATGTTTTTACATTTATCCAATAAAAGATAAAGGCTTAAAATACGGAAAGAATTCAATTTTAGGCGTATATGCCCTAGTTTTCACTAAAGGTTCACTTATCATCTTTTGATAGAGAACTGTCATTAAATATAGTTTTGTTCACTCTTATACATTCTATTGGACCAAATAAAACTCTTCTTAAGAATTGGGACATCAAGATTTACTTTGTGTAAATTTTTGGTATCTTTCCGATAAAGTTCATTTTTTAATGAATAGTGTAAAATGTTGTATTTTAATTCAAAACCTCTTTTTAATATAATTTATTTATATGATTAGATTATCTTTTGAATTGGTTTTAAAGTAAAATTATAAGATATTTTTACCATTAAGTCCAATAGTGGTCTTTGGAATTAATTTCACTTTGCAATCAGACTTAAACTAGTGTCAATCTTTTGATACTTATTGTTTCATAAAAACACGTTGTTTGCTCTGACAGCGAGAATTAATTATTAAATTAATTAATGTGAATTATATTATTTGAATTTTGTAAAATAGACTTCATTTTTCACTTTTGAATATCAAATATAGCTTAGGGTGAATTTTTGGGATTTTTCTGAAAAACTTCAATTTTTGATGAATAGTGAAACCACTAAGTGGTACTTATAAAAACTAATTTTTCCATTTAAATGAAAATTTTCCATTTTTGTGTTTTGAATTTAAAAAATCCGACATATATGGTTGTCATTAAGAAGTAAAATGTGGTTCAATGGGATAAAAATAATTTTTTGGTGAATAGTAACTTATTAAGTTTTTAACCGCGATTAGAGGTAATTAGTGTAGTTTATGGTAAGAATAATGTTTTAATAAAATGAAATGACCTAGAAACATGTCCTACCCTCATTGGATGTGTCATGGCTGACCAAGAAAATCCATGGGTCAACTTGGGGACCCCCTGGAGCCACTTTGGTTGGAAAATGACATAAATATCTTTTTATTTAATGTTAAAGTAAAAATGACACAAACATGAGATGTTTTACTAAAACAATTTTTACATGGGGTTATAAAAGTCATATTTTTGAATATATATATAGTCATTGGAAAGATAAAAATATTTCCTACATCATAGTAGTTTTTTTATAATTTTTAGACATTAAATAAATTAAATTATTTATGACATCAAGATGATGCAGTGAAGACCTCATTATTTAACGATTTAAATAAAATGGAAAGATAATGTAATATATAAGACCCACACATGTACAAAACCTATTGGAAGAGTAGATATAGAACCCTTATCACGTTATACTCGAAATAAATAAATTTGTGACCTTTAAAATCCGAAAATTGTTTGAAAATAAAGTAACATTTTGTAACTTTACAAGAGTGCCCCTCCTCTCCTCTTATAAAAGGCCCCCACCTCTACCTTCTTACCCACACTCCCAAAGCCTTTGGCTCGGCGAAACCCTGCCCATTTTGTCTCTACACTTCCCTCTATTACTCCTTGAAGCCTCACTTTGGGCAGAAGGCTTCCCAAGGAAGCCTTTTAGCTCAAACCAAAGGGAGTTACCCGATTTTAAGGTAATGTCTTCACTTGTGTACTTTTGTTTTATTTTTCTTCTCCAAACCACTAAACTCTTTTTATTCATTTATTTTGTAACAAATCCAGTATCTTCAATATACTAGGATGTTTTTATAATAAGGATTCTAGCTACACTTACACACACCTACATCTAATTGTTAAATAACATACTGTTTCTGTGGATGGCGAATTTCTGCCTCCCGAAACGAAGATTGTTCAACATTATTCTAACACCTTCAAAGGTGGCCATTAATATGACACTATATTTATATATGATATCTAATATGTTTATGTTTTACTTAAGCTTCTGTATTTTTCATTTATGGCGTACCTTTATGGTTTCCATTATGGGTAAACACGATATCTTCATTTAAGAAAGTGCGGACTACCGCCCCCTCAAAGTGATTTGATTCGTTAATACCATATGTGGTACGTATAAAGGATATATTTAATGATATAATATATCATAAAATACTATAATTAAAATTCTATTATGTATCATTATGTTTTAATTCCATTAAATATGAAATAGAAATGGAAGTAGCGTTCATGCGTACGTACGGCTTACCGTCTCCATGAACGGTACATTTCATTTCTTATCTCAAAATGTTATGTAATATTATAAGTACATATATATAATGTATATATATGTAATATATTACATCTAAATTTTGGATATCATTCTGGAATTATAACATATATATATCTCTCTCATTTTGTTTTAATTCCATTATTATGACAAAAAAATGAAAGTAGCGTTCATGCGTACGTACGGCCTACCGTCTCCATGAACGGTGCTTTTCGTTTTTTATCTCAAAATGATATGGAATATTATAAAATGAAGATTTACTGGATATATATGAAATTTTAATCATTAATACTATTCTAGAAATTATTTACTTCTAACTACATGGGCAATCTTTTTTCAAACAAGTTCATTTTTGACTCATGTACCAAACATCGGCAAAAACATCTGATATGAACTAACATTATTAAACAATTATTATAACATTATAATATGTGATATGAACTGAATAATAATATCTAAAGTATGTAATTAGGCAATTATTAATTGACCAATTTTTATTATTCAGGAATATAAAGAAACGAACAAGACAAGTTGGACTTGAGGTAAGGGATCCTACTCCTCTCTTTCTTTTTAAGTACACTCTTTTATGTCATTCCCTTTAAAGCTCATCTTTCTTGTTATTGGGATATTATTTTATATTACTCTTACGGTAATTTTTATGTTCATATGATGAAAGATCATATTCTCTCTCATCAATCCATTTTGGATGTTTTGAGTGGCGCCGTTAGGCTGCTGAATTTTCGTAAGAGATCTAACCTCTCTCTTTCTTTTTAAGTACTCTCCTTTATGTCACTTCTTTTAAGATCCTCTCTGTTATGATGGGGGTTGTTCTTTTATATTCCTATTTCTTTACATTTTATTGTAATATGATGAGAGACCCTATTCTCTCTCATCAATCCATTTTGGATGTTTTGAGTGGCGCCGTTAGGCTGCCGAATTTTCGTAAGAGATCTAACCTCCCTCTTTCTTTTTAAGTACTCTCGTTTATGTAACTTATTTTAAGCTCCTATTTGTTATGATGGGGGATGCTATTTTATATTCCTCTTTCTGTACATTTTATTTTAATATGATGAGAGAACCTATTTCATCTCATTAATCCATTTTTGGAAGTTTTAAGTGGCGTCGTTAGGCTGCCGAATTTTCATAAGGGATTTTTCATCTCACTTTTATTCACGTGAGATTTATGCAACATTTTCCAAAATTTCCTTTGAGTGGTGTATGAACTACCTATTATTTTACTCATTGTGTAATATACTTTCATTTATGAGTATTTACATCAATTTTTTATTGTCCTTCTTTCACTGGGTGCATATCTCGAATGATACCCATGTCGGTAAGGGAACCTTTCACCCTCCTCTTTTTAAAAATACTTCTTTTGTTATGTCTTTTAATTCACATACTATTATGTTGGGATATGTTGTTCTATATCATTATTGATTTAAATTTTATGTCCATGTGATGAGATACCCTTTTTATCTCTCATCAACTCATTTTGTGAATTTTGATGTGACACCATTAGGCTGTCGAATTTTTCCAAGGGAACTTCTTAACCCAATTTTGATTCTTTGGGATAAACTTGTACTCCTTGAATAGGCCGTTCTTTGATTATGTGTGAATTTCCTCTGATTGTATTACAAATAATACCCACATATATTTCATGTATTCATTTGTCACACATAATTATGTAATTGATTTATCCTTAATCCAAGGACACCGTCTTTGTATGGGACTTCGTCTCAATCTCCTTTCATTGAGGCATATTTTGTTTTATACAAAACTTTCTTTTATATGGTGTATAAACCCCTTTGACTTTTACATTTATTCAAAAGGAATCTTTTTTATACGAAGTGTTTACTAAACAACAAAATGGAATGTTTTTGTCATACGTATGCGGCGACAACGACTTCTCCACCGCCATGACTATTATTTGAGTTTTGGATTTCACTACATGCCATACCTTCTTTTTAAAAGAAAAATAAATACCATGTTTTACTTTTCTCTTATTTTGGTATTGAAAATGGTTTTTATAATGTCTTTATATCAATGTGTTGTATTGATATCTTGTTATTGAAAGGTGGAAATGTTATGTTTCCATTATGCATGTTTTATGTGATAATATTATGTTATGGTTCTTGGGCATTGTTATAAAGACGGGTGGTTCCGTGATAAACTAAGGGCGGGTGAGCCCAATATAGCTCTCCAATGCATTGGGTAACGCTAAGGAGTGAAACGTTAAGGTTTCTCTGAAGAGATTTAGGGAATATACTGTGGTGAGTATTCCAAACGTAACCAAGAGGGTTACTCCCTACGTAAGAATGTTATGAATGCCTCAAGTTACCTTTTATGTCTTATGATTTCTATGATTTATTCATGATTTGATGAGGTATGTTAAAGTGCCTATGTTTTATGGGTAAAGTATGATTTCATTCTTATGTATAAATGAACTCAAGTTTCCTTTCCGTATTTTTATAACCCTTACTGAGCTTTTTATGTTCATCCCATGTTTTTGAAATGTTTTTCACAGGTCAAGGGAAATGTTCATGATGTGATGATAGTGTTAAGGATGTGTCAAGAAAGAATCCATGGTTTATTTTAAATATGTCTCCGTTGATGGGAAAAATGAATACTGTCTTTTATGTAACCACTTTGTTTAAATGTGAAATGTAATTCAATTTTCATGATCTAATTCTCTAAAACTCTAAACCTGAAAAGATCCTTAATGTGTAATCTTGTAATAAATCAAGATTAAGTGAGGTTTAAGGCTGGGGCCTTATATATCTATTATGCCACAAATCTATCATTAGAAAACACCTCAAAATACCAAATTAACTATGGAGAAATTTTACTCCCATTAAAAAACCTTAACATCCCATGATGAAGAGTCACTATAAAGAAAATATTATCTCCTAAATTGAACAACATAGGTATCCTCCAATAATTCACAAATGAATTCTTATGCTCTTGTGAAACATTCTTCCTCTCATGAATTACATGAACCATCTTAGTAGTGTTATTCACCATATCCAGTCTGAGAATTGGTGTCTCTCTAACCCTAGTACATCACAATGTAGAATGGATAGGACATCCATATATATACTCAAATGAATCCATGCCAATAGAGGATTGAAAAATATTATTGTTACGAAAACTCAATATGTGGAAGCTTCCTCATCCACGAACCCCCAAATTTGAAGACATAATAATAAAACATGTCTTCTAGGGTCTGGATGGTCCACTCTTCAGTGTTTTCCATCTATTGATGAAAATCAGTGCTAAAGAATTACTGAGATCCAAATTCATGTTGAATACCTCTCCACACCTTGGAGGTAAAATGAGGATCATGATCAGTGATGATCATAATCGGGACTCTATGAAGTCTCTTGATGTTACTTTGACATAATCTATACTAAAATAGACTCTATAATTTTAATAAAGTGGAGAGATATCATAAAAATATCAATTATCACCAATTTAAATTCATAGACTCCTAGGGAACAAAACCCAAAACTATTCATCCTTAGACCAACCATTCGGTGAATCAATAAAAATAACTATATTTCTCTTTCCATACCCCCACATCAAAATCCCCCATTGGTCAATCCATTACCTACTACACCAAAGACAAAAACAATATCACATAAAAATTTCCACCTATGCAATCAGCCTCTCCCATATCTAGATGAATCTCAATGAGATCCTCTATCACTCCCACTGAATCCCTTGATTCATGAAAGACTTCAATACATGACTTCCTGCTCAACAAATACACTACATAATTACACTTTTATAGTGTATATGAAATCTTGAAGTCAAAAATCAGAAATAAATTCACCCTCCATCATTTTTGGAAAAATAATAAACACTAGGAGATGACATATCTTAGAATTATATGATTAGTAAAAACCCAAAACACCCACTGATGAGGTAATGTAAATAAAAATGTATATAAATCACTACTATTTGTAACATGGGTTAATGGGTGTGGTAGTTACACACATTGGGATGTATCATCTGATATTGATATGAACAAATCAATCTCTTCTGCATTATAAAACAATCTAACCAAAGATGAAAAAATCAAATAAAACCTCCAACTGGACACCCTTAACTGGAAAACAAAGGACTAGTGTCTTGAAAAACTTCTCCTTCTAGCCATACAAAGTTGTATCACACTGGTTATTACACAAAAATTCTATATATATTCTATTAAAGGATATAAAAGGACTTAATACAGAATAGAAATCATCTATAAACCCCATTTAATAGCTTTACTGATCTAAGAAACATCACACCGCTTCTATTTTATTATGGGATATCTATGAAACAACTTACTCACTCATTGAAGGATCCACAACTACTCCTTGATGGGACATTAAATTACCTAAGAAATGTTCATTTGGATCCCATAAATAAGGAGGGGATAACATCCTGAATATCTAATGAGGAAGATGAAATCCCAAAATGGTATGAAAATTCTCATCATTACCATCCTCATAAATAGAGTACCCAAGGATTTCATTGATGAAAACTATAATGAACTGATTCAAGATCTATATAATCACTGCTTTCATAAACACATGAATATTTCTAGATCATTCATCACATAAAATGAAATCACAAAAAATCATAATTACCATTATAACAAAAAATGTTGTCTTTTGAATATCCTCAACCTTCACTCATATGTGATGATATCCAAACCATGCATAGATCTTGGGTAACCATCTTTCTAAACATAGATGATCGAATACATCATCTATCCATAGAAAGGTATTATAGTTATTTACATTCAATCAATTAAATCAATGATAATCGATGTGAAGGAACAAACTAACAACATCCTTATTAATGAAAAGAATGGTTGTTCTCAAAGGTGACACACATGACAGACAATATCCCACTACAAAAAAAATAATCGAGCTATACTCACATATCAACCAACTCTATAGAATCTATCCTAAGAGGATACATCTAGATATGATAAACAACCAAATATATCTCAATCCAATACTTGATATCTTATCAAGGGGTAAACACTATAACCTCATCCAGAAAAACATCAGGGCACTCTTAAAAATCAATGGGAAACACCAATAGGTGAACCTCCAATAAATTTAAAATCAACTAATTCATCAAGGATGATAAGGATATAATATTCCTCCAACCCATCCTAGGGTCTCTCTCACTGATGAAAAATACTCTCTCTATCAACATCATAGAACAACACCTACCTATTAAATAATCAATGATAGCATGATAAAAATATAGGTAACCCATGTTGAAGATGATTTTGTATGGCTATATTTGTAAACATATAATGTCTTTCCAAGATCATTACCTTCCCAACATGATCTCATAGTCTCTACACAATTCATTAAAACCATCTCAAGATCTAATTGGAATATTCAATTTTAGGGCCACTATAATTCTCTCCAATTCAATTTCTAAAGCATAGATGAGGGAAGGTAATGTAAAGTAGTACATAGATCCTGAATTTAACAAAGAACGTACCCATATTTAAAATAAGAAAAGGGTTCCTCATTAGATGTTTGGATCACTAAATGCTTGTAATTATAGAGAATAAAGATAATTGTGGTCTGATATAAGGCCTTTATAAACCTAATGAATACCACCTCCATGGATTCACTCTTCTCTATAAGGATATTTAAAATATAGGGAATGTATTATACCTGTATAGTGACCTCTATACTAATATCAAACTGAAACACCATTTTGTTTCATCAGTAGCTGAAACTATCTCAATGGAGTTACTTGAAGCATACAACCCAGTGCATATAGACTACACAAAATGGTCAAGCGATCTCCCCAATGGTGACCTCACATTTTACAATAATAACATTAGTATGATAACTTGTAAAGAGTCTAAGATCTATCACTCTAGGGGAAACAAGATGACAAGGGTTGGGACCTTGGCCAAACTAACTTAAAGCTCTTATGTCCAGCCAAAATATAAACAATATACCATATATATTCTTCATCAGGAATACCAATACCTTTGTTCTCATGATATTTTAGTTCTTGATAGAGTCCACTCAACAACCCCCCCTCTCACCAGCACCTTCAGATATATCAAAAACATCAATGGTGAGACCTAGAACTAGATTTATGGATGAAAAGCCATCTCAAAATGCTACACACTAGAACTATTAACTAGATATAGGTTTGACGAATATCATAAAGGGTCATGAACCAGATACTAAACTCCTACACAATAAAAATCCCCTTTCAATGGTTAAAAATATCCAGAAGACATGTTTCCCTCGTATTTGATGAATGAAACACTATTTAGAACTGATATGAGAAATTATTCCATGAGACCATTGACTACACATGATCCTTGAGGAACAAGATGGACTACTTCCTCAATACCCCACAAACGTTTTTCATTTTCATAAGAACCGATTTTTCCTTATAAAAACATATTGAACATAAATCGATCACCACCTCCTCAAACTAGTCATTTATGAATGATTATGATATAGATCCATCATACTTCTATTGAGTTTGGAACTAAGACTCCTAGAGTGTCCTCTTCTAATATTCATCTTCATCAGCCTCAACTTTGAGGTAATATGTTATCCTATCCAGTTGAATATCTTTGGAGCTACTAGATTAAGATGTCAAAAAGGAGCCATGTATATAATAAGTACATGTTTTTATAGATCCCTGAACTTGGAATATGAATTATTTGACATTAATTATATAATTAAATAGTTTTTATATAATGTTTAACCAATCTAGAAGAATACTCATTTCAAACATAGTTATAGGTAAGATTGATGCATTATCCTTGAATGGTTTTACTCCCCACGATGAGGATCACTTTTTTATAGGATCAACTGTCATAAAATTCCATGCATCAAATCATGGGGATCCCTAAATACACATGTTTTAGCTAGTATCATATTTTTCATTTCTTACTAAACTAGCTGACATTGTTTCCCTACCAACACATATAGTAACACAATGCCTAACTCCAATATCCATATTATACCTTAACCTAAACCTATGATAAAAATAATTCATGACCCATCCCCACAAATAGTACCCCTATTTGGATGAAAATGAGTGAGAGGAGATAGTGATAACATGAGTTGCACCTCTACTAGGCCTCAGGTTGGAGACTAGCATTGAGGTAATATCATACGTATAAATGGGAGGAATTACTCTCTAATATAAACATGTAAATGAGATAGTTATTATAGACACACTAATAAAAGCTGTATCAGATTTAAAAAAAATACCTAGTGAATAAATTTAATTTAATATTATACTAAAACAACTGAAGGGAAATCTACAAGTACCAAGATGGTATACATGACAGTGATCGTGATGCCTACAAAACTCCTAAAAAAGCATGATATTGTAATATCCATCTCGATATCCAAAACTATATTGGTGAAATGAAAATTATTTCATATATACTTGGGGTGAGTACAATAGTATACTAATAAAGATCCTCCTTGTATCATATCTTGTGAAAGAAATGAAAATCATGTTAAATCCCATTGAAAATTCGATGAAACTAACTCATCAAATAAACATGTATACTATGTTTAATCCATTAAAATGGCTATATATCACAATGTAATTAATACAAGAGATTTTATAACATATTATCAAACAAGGGTACCCCATTACTATTTCTATAATGTTTTTTTGTTCTTCCATAACATCACACATCCTAATAAATGTCACTATAAAATATTCCATCCCAAAGATGTTTGGGATTAGTATCACAACATGAACCTATTGTATCACATTATCAAGTCATCCCATTTCACATCTTCATATGTTAACTATGTATTTCCTATAAGAAAAAAAACCCATATGAAATGTATCACTCATTTGGTATTATAACTCCAGCCATCACAACCCTTATATTAAGTATGGTACGTCTAGACATCAATTCCTATACAATTCATACCTATAATAATCCTATATAGAGTATATCCATATAAACATGTGTGTGAGAAGACTACAAGATATTAAATCCCTCTATACATATATATATATATGGGAAAATATCCACCATGCATATTAGTACATAGTACTTTCAAGATAAGAGAGTGGGGCATAAGAGGTAGTTATACATGCATCCTCCAACCATGTTGTTTTGAAAAACCACTCGGAGTCTGCTGTCTTTCATTATACATACTAAAATGGGTAGGGTAGTTCCTGAAATCAAAAAACATATAGTATATTATATATCACATTGCCTCACTAGGGATAAAACATCATTCTAATATCAATTTTGTTGTTGTCACTCGAATACCCGATTTCCACTACTAAGGAATTGAAATACAAATATAATCCAACATTTAAGGGGATTAATTTTTTTTCCTTCAATTATTATATAATTTCACATCACTATAATTGATTATTTATTATTTCATTAACATTATTCAAAGATTAATTTATTTTTACAATAAAGTGAGGTCCGTGCCCTCTAAGAAAAATCCAACCGAGTCCATGGTTTATACAGTGAATCAAATATAACATAACAAAAAACCAACCCCATGGGTTATGTTATTTATTAATCATCATTAAATTTCAACAATTTTCACAAATCCTATAAAATATCCTCTACTTCCACCAAGAGTGATGCAACTTGGCACATTTTTCTTCCTTAATAAGTGGGGAAAGGAATTGAGATAAATAATAAACTCGTTCATCTGGCCATTAAAAAGACAAGAAATAATCATAAACATATAATGTCAATAGGTAAGACTAAAATTAACCCATTCTTTCATTTGAGTTTCATCACCGAAAATCTCATGTGTATCCCCATGCACCCTTCCATCACAAGTATCAACAACTACCACAACATTAGTCCTAGCCACCCATTTCACATATTTCATCCCTAGATATACCATACCAGGATCATATTACTTTTAGTGCCTCATTATAACTAAAAGTTTATTTATCAAATAAATATTTTTCTCAATAGGAAAATCTAGGCCCAAAAAACAAGGTTTTTAGCCTTTATATAAAAACAAGCTCTCATAAACCCAATAACATGGAATCCATCCCTTATAAAAAAAGGAAATTTTACACCAATGCAGTTATCTTTATCGAAAAATATATTTTTAATCTATAATTAATTAAACAATTTATTTTTCATATGTTTCAACTATAGGAAACATAAGGCATAAGCTATCTCAAACTATCACAATTATGTACAAATTTTCTTAGAATAAAACTAGTTTTAAAAAACTATGATAATAACAATTCTCAATTAAGATACCCCTTTAAATTCATTTTCACTATCCTGAATTTTATATTTATAGTTTTAATCAATTACATTAACAAAATCAGACTTGAATCCATCTAATTACTATCAAATTAAAAGGGACTCGAGCTTATAATCACGCGTCTTTTTTAAATTATTCATCCCATCAATCAATTAATTATAAATTTAAATTCTTTATCTAATTTCCTCAAATTATCATACTAAAATAAGAGTATCCACATGATAAAATATATATATCCTATATTGCACAATATATATCAAATAAATCGTCAAACTATTATCATGGTTGAAAACTTCAACATATTTTCACTATTCAATTTTATTATTATAATGGTTCAATATTTATGAGGTCAATTAAACTACCTTATCAATTTTTAAATAATGAAAACTTATTATTTCACGTGAATAAATAGGATAAGTAATTAATTCCATCCCTAAAATATGATAATGATTTTTTTCAGGAGAATAGATTATTATTGTGGAACTCTGAAAACCACTCTCATGGGGAATATTTGATCTCCCAAATACATCATTACATGAACACACTATAAAAAGAAAAAAAACTGTTTAGAGTGATGCATGTTAAACATCATGAAATAGAAATAATAAATAGGAATATAATATATCAATAGAGGAGAAACCGTAAGAAATTGTAGGAGGAACTCACCACAGATTACAATAGATCCATCACATAGATCTTGTGATCGATCCCTATAAAAAGGGGAATTAAATAGTTTGAAAAAAACTCTAAATAACCTAGGTGTTGAATGGGAGTATTGTGAAAATTTCTAGGTTAGCGTGTCTCATAGTATTTATAAACCCCCTAAAAATATAGCTTCATAACATCACCCTATAGACCACATCATCAAACAAGCTCATAAGGGGGATTATATGACACAACATAGGGGGCCAAACCATAACCACCATTATTCATATAAATCTCCTTATTCAATGAGACGATAATATAAAAGTAGATCATGGGGCTATAGGTTAGACTTAATCACCATATTGTAGAACGCCTTTGGAAATAGGGTGGCTACATCATAGCCCAACCACTACAGCACAACTATACCCAAATTTGGGAGTAGCTTCAAAACTATCTTTGATTCTTTCTCATCACTCAAAGTTACAGAGATCGACCACCAAATAAGGTACTATTCCAATGCCTTCCTCCATAGAGTTTTCATGCCTAAAAAGGTAGTAGCCTTGTTTTCCTCCATAATCTCCCTATGCCAAATCTGGGAATTGAAATTCTTCATCCACCTCCGTTATTGAGAAACATAACCCAACAAAAAAAAGAAATTCAATTTTGGGTAGTGACACTACTCTTTTCCTCAAAAATCTACCCAAACACAATGGAACATCCTCCAAACACCTCCAATAAAAAAGTTTGTTTTATCAAAAAATACGATTTACAGTAAAATAAATTATAATATTAATTAAAATTGTTTAAATAATATTATTTTAAATTGAAAGTGAAATATTTTTCATTTAATAAAAACCAAAACATTAAGTAACATTTTTAATGCATTATTAATAGATATGAAATAAAATCATTGAACAAAAAAATTACATTGATTTTAAAAATGTTAGGAATATATTTCTATGTTTAGAATTATATTTCTTTCTTCATTATATTAAATCATAAATATATATTTTTTATAAAAATAAATTTTTATATAATTTCATTTTATTCTAATAAAATTATAATGTATTCAAACAGATAGTTTTTTTCAAAATTTCTACATTAAATATTCACAAAAAAAAAGTTATTTATGAAAAATATAAAAAATCCCTCCTTTGGTGACAAATTCATGAAAAATTAAAAAGTAAAATTTATTTGATAAAATTTAATTTATAAAAATTATGAAATTATGTTTAATTTAAATTATTCAGTAAATCTATGTGGAATATGCTACTATTTATTTAGAAAAAATCATAAATAATATACTTGAGTGTTAGGTATTATATTTTTCCATCCATTAAAAATTACTTTCAAAATAATTTCTATAATATAACTTCATGATTATATTTATGTAGTTCACTATATTATCTTATTCATGTTACTATATTTTTATTATATTTTATGATTTCTATAATTGACCTTTACTAATTGAGTAATTTGATTCCACAACACTTGTTCTCTAGTGTTAAGAATTTTGATATTCTATTCATAGAATGATAAATTGGGTTTTAATTATATTTATTATGAGGTGATAACTTGTGTGTGGTTTGGAATTTACTTAACCATAATAGAGATATGGAAAAATAATTAACATTGTGTTGTTAAGGTGGAATTTATGAATGGTAATCCACAGTTCAAATTGTTTTAATAATTTAAAATACCATATGTACCCTATATATATTTACCCTTTCTCACTGATCCTTATGAAACCCATCACTAGAGATACCTACATGAAATCATGATTTCTAACTTGAAATTCTAAAAACTCCCTTCAATTATCAGAATAAAACAATTATCTATTTTGATATACCTAAATATGACTCTTAATGGTACTTGATTTCATTATTTTCTAATCAACATGTTATGGGCCGATAAATTTCTAGTAACTAAAATCATTTAGAAATGTTTGGATTAGGAAAACAATTCACATAAACACATAATTGTTTTCCATGTAAATTCTTGAATGAAAGATATTATTACCTAATAATTCCAAAAATAATAAATACTGATCATACAAACCATGAAAATTAAATGTGCATGACATCACATGTCCTATAATTCCTAAATATTCACTTTAGAATTTCCATCAGTTTTTTTGATGATATGTAATGATCAAATATAGCTCTGTATCAAGAGGCATTTGAAGAATCCTCTAAAATTTCTATTTAAACAATGGGTCACAATCAAATAAAAATAAAATGGGATCACCATGGAATCAAAAACATTCCTGACTAATATAGAGATACATGAGGTGCTCAAGACATTGATCTATCTTTATGGTGAGTAAATGTGTAGAATCTATAATTTTTTCAATAAGATCTAATATGAATCATTATTTATACGAGTTTTTTGGAAATTTAATGAAAAATTAAATTATAATATCATTTAATTTGAAATAGGAATATGTATAGGATTGGTGAATCTTTTCAGATTTTTTATCATCTTATTCAAATTGAAAACACCAAATACATTGATTAATAATCTACAATTTCCCATTTCATATTATCCAACCACAAATATTCCTCACATCCAAACAAATTTTGGTTATAAAATGGTGAATTAAAATATTATTGCTATGAGATTATTCTAATAATTCCATTTTCATATTATGGATATATATATCACATATCATATTTAGGGATTTTAATATACCTTCATTATAGAGAAGCCTACCAATATAATTCTATTCATGACACTAATTTGTTTTTCTTATCATCAAGCTAGGAATTTTTTAATTCTCATAACAAGGATTTTTTAAAAATCATTTGTAATATATACGGTGTTAACCCTCCTTAAGTATTTTCATATCCATATTTACAAAAAAATGAATATATTATTTTTTCAATAATAAATTTAGTTATAATCCCATGATCTTTATTAATCAACACCTCATTCACCATATTTTTCAAACTTTAGAGGAAGTGTATTGAAAAATCACATTCCATGAGTTTATCTAGTAATAACCTATGTATTTTATTGATATATTTCTATAAGAATATTTATTTAATAAATTCATCAATGGTATATACTTTAATTACATCACCATAAATATAATACCTCAAAATATTCTTTGAAATGGTTTTGACTACCAACCAAAAATCATGGGTTAGATAATTCAATTAATGAAACATTATGTTCCTAGATGTTTAGGATATATCTCTACCATTATACATTATCACACACCCATGTAACATATATAATGCATCAGTATAGATCCAAATTCATCCCTTCCTAATGGTAAAGTCAGTATCATGGCATTTACCTATCTTTCAGTTAATTATTGAAAACATTTTTTAAATACTTATGGATTTTTATTCTTAACCCCTTTAAAAATATTCATGAATAATGGTTAATATAGTCAAGAAATAATGTATAAAATTCCTTTATAATAAACATATAATATAGGGAAACTATGTTCCACTCATATATTCATTTGAAGTTTCCATTACAGGAATACCTTTGTCTTTGAAGGGTCAACTGATATTCCATCATTAGTGAATATATATCCTAGAAAAGAAACTTCATAATATACAACTGAAATTTTAATATTATCAATGAAACACATTTTCTATATGTGTATAAAGAATGGATCCTAAATTATTCTCATACTTATAAAAATAGTCAGATTATTCCAGGAAATAATCAATCAATACCACCAAGAAATTATAAATATAATTACTGAATTTTTTTATCACATCCATAAAAACATAGGGTTAATTATTCAATCTAAAGGGAATTGATATACATTCATAATTTTCATAACTCATATGAAATTATATATTTAATTTATCTTTTTTCTTGAATCATAGTTTATGATACCCAATAAAATGATCAATCAACAATAAATATTGATCTCCTTGAATTTTGTAAAACATTTTATCAATATGGGTTAGGAGAAACATGGTCTTTATATTAATGGAATTTATATCCCAATAATCAATGTTCAACCTTATTAAATCATATTTTCAGTAAAAAAATAATAGAATCCCACCATGATGAAACACTAAGGAATATAAATCTATTGTCACACCACTCTTATAGTTGTTTCTTCAGTTAAACTAATTTTATAATGGACATCCTAAATAGAGTCTACAATATAGGTTTTTCACCAAGGATGAGATCAATCAAAAACTCAACATCATTCATAGGTGATATTTAGGAAATATATCAATGTTTTCTAAAAAAAATGATATCCTCAATTCTTAGGATACTTTTCCCATTCATATGATGTGTTGAAAAATTTTATCAAAGAACTTCATTAAGTAGAGATACTCTATGTGGATCTATACATGATTCAGATGATATAGTATCCCCTCTAAAGTCATGGGATTCAAATTCTCTATCATGAATTATAATATCCATATATTATAAATATATTTTATAATTTTAAATATAATAAAATCCATTTATTATATAAAATTCAACTATAATAATAAGGATCAATATTATAGATAGGTTATGTATATGATTGAGACTAGGGAGTAAATGAAATAACAAACTTCAATAATAATTCCACTAGTATTCTTGAATAAAAACAAACTTCTTATGTTCATTGAGAAATAAAATGTTTAATTTAAAATTTATGAATATATAAAAGAGAATGATGTTCTATATAAAAAAAATGAATTATCCTAATTGGAGGTTATAAAAAAGTTCCATCCCTTGCATCTTTGAGAACATCAACCTTGGAGGTAGTGATTTTATAAAATTTAACAATATAACGTATAATCTTCGGAGTAAAATTTCATTATCTCATAGTGAATTAATAGAACTTGTTCCTATAATCCTTACAGGTGAAGCATTATACTTTTTACTACATTCCATAGCTTTTTATCAACATATTTATGTAATTTCTCCACATAATTGTTGAGAAATATCATTCCCATTAATCTTTTTCTATGAAATTTCAATACAAAAGTATCTTAAGACTAAAATCTAAACCTTCCATTATTATCTTTTAAATGATTATATTTTTCATATTGCTCATCCACATGATTATTTTTCTTTTTATCCTATAGAAAATATAATACATAGAGAATTCATTATCCGTATTAGTGAAACTTAATACAATATATTAATATACGAAAAATTACAGAAATATTAATGTACTTTATAGGATAGTCCTTATTCCATTAAACAGTTGACCAATAACACATCCTGAATGATCTATATAATTCTTAACATGCTTTTATAACCATGTAATTATTTCTTTAGAATTGACAAGATTTCCTTTTTCCCCCTTAGATTAAGGAATTATCTCTCTATATAATCTATTTTCTCATGAGGAATTTATTTTTTCATATAATATTTTCTTAAATGTATTCCAATCCACAATATTTAGTTTCTTTTCTCATTATTGTTCATATATCAAGGACTACTATTGATTACCATCACCCATAAGATAATAAAATTTAATAATAAAATTATATCTTTTAGTACTTCCAAAATCATGAAATTTCTTATTTAGTGACATCATTCCCTGATTAGCTTATAACATCATTAAAAAGTTAGAAAAATACTAAATATTTTTTCCCATTTAAATAAGGTGAACCTTTCCTTTTTGGAGACTACATGAGTATAACTCCACAGTTAAGAGTGCTTGTCCTGAAGAAGTTTCAGGATGGATAACCTATATGTATGTTTCCCAGGGAGTGTGGGGATAAAACGCATTGAAAGAACATGTGATGGCCTATAGGGACAATAAATTCATTGATATGTGACCAAGTGGGAAATAGACTATGGTGTAATAGGAAGGAAACGAAGAAATTACAAGATACAAATTGGTTTAAATGACCTTGTTCAAGGAATGTGGAAACTGAGTAATGAAAAATTGTATCAGATCCAATGACCACTTGGATGTATAGAGGTTCTACATAAGTCTAAGATTAGGGATCCACAATGAGTTTGTTTTGTATTAAAGCGGTGAGAAAGTGACAACCCTAGAAAAGTGAGACTTAAAAGGCCAAATACTTTCCCTTCTGAACAGGGTAAAAATTCATTTTAGGATACATTTTTATTAGAACTCCATAATAATGAATATTTATCCTAAAGTAGTTCTAGGATGGGTGACCTCATGTGAATTTTTCTAGGGTTAAATGAGTGAGAAAAACAGACACTGAAATAACATGTGTTGGCTAGTGAAGACAATAATTTTTCTAATTGGTGATGTCATTGGACAATCTCAAGTGGTGTGTTGGGAATAAAGCCAATGTATTATTTGTGATCCACGGGATCATATGACCAGGTTTAAGGCTAGGGGAGGACCAGTCATAACACAACTACTAATGTATATGTATTCCCTTTAAATGATAAAGGTTTCTGCCATATAAAGTAGTCCATCATATTTTAACCATGTTGGGAATCAGGAAGATATTCGATATGGTCAAGGATAATGGTCATAACCTCATCTATCGACACTAATATATTTTTAATTTGTTTAGATCCAACATCAAAATAATTGTCTATCCCAAGAGGGAAATCCAAGTATAGATTATGCACATTGATCCCATTTTCATTCCATATACTAGTAATTATTGCTATGTAATAGAATATATTTAATTAACTATTTACATTATGAATTTTAGGTCATAGTTTATAGTTCTATAATTATTATAAAACATACCATATATTAAAATTTTAATCATGTATAATCTAATAATAATATGATTAAGGTCTTGGGAAATATATTTTAATCATAAAATAATTTCAATTATTTTATAACGGATTTTCCAGTGTATGTAAATCAACCAAATCATATCCCCACATGTTTTCCATACAAGAATGAAGTTATAGGCCCACTCATAATGAATCAATTGAAGATCAAGTTGAAAATCAACTATACTTTTCAAGGTATTTACTCATAGGAACATACATGCCGCAACCAAAACCATTATCAAGTATCTAAATAGGGATTTAATTTCTATGAAATCAAACATTTTGTAACATATAAAAAAAATCATGATATAATATAGGACATAGACTTAACTTTAGAACCCATCCTAGGGTTATGTTCTTTAATAATTTTTTTGAAAATCAAGATTCCATGATTTATAATAAACTTCCTTCGATACTAACTATAACACCTAGAATCTAGTATCCTATATCCTATTATTATTTTATTATATTTGAAAATGATACATGCTACATCATCCTCATGGATAAAATAGTTTTTAATTATTAAGAGACAAGATACATATATAATTCTCACATTAAATTTGAAAACATGAAAAAAAACATAAAATTTAGTGGAAACATTATTAATTCATCATTATATCTTGGAAAAAAATACTAGATCCCTTCTTGGTATCCAATTTTAAAGAAGAAATAATAATGGGTGAGGTAATAATCTCCATAAGGGAAATCATACAACTAAACAAATTATATAATAATTAAATGAACAATAATATAGTAGAGTTGAACTATAAGAAAATATGAAATTTAAAAAATATCATAGAAGGGTAATATATCCATGGCTGAAATAACAACATAAATAATCACAAAAATAAAATTAACTAATTTCATAATGATAGAATTCATAAAAAAGGACCTCACAACCATATCGTTAATACCTTAGGAAAAGACATTATATATAAATACCAATGATGTATCGAAAATAACCAAATTTGTTTTTTTATGAGAACTACTGACGTATTGAGGTGATGTAACATTCCTCACCCATGACATTATAATTCCAATTCACTATTTATATTTAATAAATTAATAAATATTCAATACATAATCAATATAAATATTTATATTAAAAATAAAACATGAAATTTTAATTTTCCTCAAACAATAAGTTAGAAAACATGATCATAAGACATACAGAGAAATATGGTTGATAGAATCATTAGATTATATCATCAGTGAATAATAGTAATTATCAAAGGATGTTAACATCAATGAAAATACAAATAAACAAATATTTTATCATTTATTTTAAAACATGATATAAATGTCACTTTCATTTGATAAAATTTTAATAAAAAATTTCTACAATTATTAGAAAATTATTTTATTTTAAAATTTCTATCTATATTTATAAATAAGTCATCATTGTAAAGAATATTTATAGTGGGGGGAAAACCCATCCATTTAGTAAATGTTAAAACATAAAACACATTCAAAATTATGGTAATGTGTAAAAAGTAACTCATTTGTAAAATTATTTTATGATGCCTTTTATATATTTTAATGAATTCGAAATATAGTTGAAAATGGATTTAAATAATAATTAGATCACAATATGAACATTCTAGAATGTATTATACTGAACATGGATATGGAGGATAATGGTTCACAACCAAAAGGAAAAATAAGATCATTTTTACATAAAAAGCATGTTTAATATGATATTAAGTATAATGGTGAGGAAAATGAAAGACATAAAAAAATAAAACACCATATAAAATCAAATTAGATGAAAATAAATGGAATTTAAAAGATAATGTTCTTATAATCTCCTTAAATTTATATGTGAACCTAAATAATCCTTAATAAAAATGATTATTTAGAATAAAGGTTTACCTTTAATTTTTAGTTCGTTATACACATTATAACATTCTGAATAATAAATATCAATTAATAAAAAATTCCAATAGTACACTTTTATATATATTTCATTTTTTATGTTCCTTTAATATTCAATTTTCATCCATACATTTAATAGTTCTTATTTATGTTGACCACTTAGGATTGATCAGTCAATTTCACCAAAATTACGTTAGTGTATTGACCATCAAAAATTTTGTTATTAAATAGTACCAATATTTCCAAAAATGATAATAATTTCATTAAAATAATTATATATAATTTTAGAATCACAAATTCATAGTGGTAATGTAAAAACAAATCACATTGTTTAATGGAGGTGGTAGTCCCTATGTATACCTGAATGACATCATACTTCTACAATAGATGGATGAGTAAGAAGATATAAGATATATTATGTTCAAGAAGTCATAATTAATTGATATATATGATATGAATTCATTTCTTATATAAATATAAAAAACTAACTTAATTTGTGGTTAAAAAATCCATTAAAACATTGAGTGGCTAGGTTGTACATATGCATGTGTGATGTTTTGTTATCCATTACATGGAAAAAATATTGAAAATGGATGCAAAATTAACATAAAAATATATCTTCTTTGTGAAAATACTAATTTAATTATTTTAGGATTATTATTAAATATTTATATGAGTTTTAACAATAAATAAACATAATTTTTTTTGGGAAGAACACATACCACTTGTTTTGGTAAACAACAGTGGAATTCACATTAACCTTTCATTAAGTGGATTATTAGTGTGACAAAGAACTATATAAATTATGGAGGTATTTTCATAAGGTATCTCTTTAAGGTTTTATAAAACTATTGGTCCATGTAGTGTAGATAAGATATGAGGGGGGTTGCCTTTTATAAGTGTGGTTCGTGGAAAACTTATAAATACATGAAAACATCATTATATAATATATGTACTAGAAAAGTCATGTGGATCAAAATTATATTAACTTTAAATATTATAAGGGTGAGGATGAAATATGTTTTACACCACAAATGAGTTTGATGCATGTATCTACAAAATTTCTGATTTTATCCTCACTTAGACAACAAGTCTTGTGTTTGAGTATACATGCGTCTGCATGTTAGAAGAAGATGATGGTTAGATCTCTATGTTCCATAAGACTACTATAGAATTAGATATTAGTAGATTTATAATATAGATGATACAATTTATTTGATTAGTTAAAATGATATTTTTGAGTCTCTTTTGGGAATAGTTGGGGCATTCATCATATCAAGAAGTTTATAACTATTTATAAGATTCATTTTGAATGTTTTAAAATTTCAAAAACACATATGGATTAAAATATATGGAACTTAGAAGATGAAAAAAATATATAAAGGAATTTAAATACCTATATATTCCATTCATGCAACAAACTCGTATAGGCCCACTCGCATAGGCCCATTCACAAACAGCCACCAAAGTGTAGATAAATAGGCCCATCCTCCTCCAATTTTCAAATGAAGGCCATACTCACATATAAGGATGTGAAGGGAAGACTATTTACACATAACTTCTTCACCAATTTAGTCCATCCCTACTTAGGCAACCTTCGATGGACCACCCTATCTAGGGTGGGGCCCTGAGCCCAAAATATGATTGACCCACATTTAGTCGACCATGACTAGGGCGAGGTAATCCAATCCTTTCATGGAATTCTTAGTAAAGGTACTTACAATCCATCCATGTACTACCAGGGTGAGGTAATACAATCCTCACATGTACTACTTGAGAGAGTTACTTCCAATCCACCCAGGCACTAATTGGGAAACCCTCACCTAGATGGACTGTACTTGGGAAACCCACACCTCAGTGACCCATACCTTTGAGACCCACACTTTGGAGACCCATTCATGGGTGACAAACACATGGGTAAACCATTCCTAGGAAAACCACTTGGGTGAACCACAACTGTGTGACATATATTTTGTGCATCCCACATGGGAAAACCACCTTGGTGATCCTGGTGGTACATACCATGGGGACTACACCCCTGTACACCCTCTCGAGATTGGTTTTGGGCACCATTACTATACTTTAGGTTGTATTAGATTGCTACTATCACCGATCCCCATGAATTATGGACAGTCGCACAGCAAAAAATTTCACCCTGAAATACTATGTTTTTTTTCATACATATATCCTAACATCTCATTCAAATTCACCATGATTTGAGAAGCTCCTCAGTGTTCTTGAAATAAGGGCATCCCTCCTTGGGCATGCCCCTAGACTTTTTTGTAGGACCCCTCCAAATTCATTACTTCATCTTCTCTATAACCATGGGTCATATCCATATATATCATTGAATGTGTCTAGCTATTTTATGAAAATGAGATGAGATATGTGAACCTCAAATCACTTTATCTCCCCCTTTGGACCAAGTGTACAATGATGGGTGGGAACATGTGCCAGAGCTTGCTCTCATCCACTCACCCATCCACCAATTGACAAAATAGATTGTATGGACTTCCAGATCTATGAAATCATCTTGTTTATTTGACTAATCATGACTATAGTGGTCTGAAATGTTGGAAATTTTCATGACTTCCACACGATCCCCAACTAAGGTATCATTATAAGTGTAATCCCAAACTCAATATATGTTCCTCTTATTTTATATAATCTTGAATCACACTAAAACCCTTGAGAATCCTACACAGTATAAACCCCATCTATGTCAACATACCCATTCACCAGGGTATCAACATTAGTAATAATTCCTAAATAAACCATATTATATCATGTGGGCTCCCTTTCTATCAATAATCCAAAAAAACACAACTGAATTGTCCTTAAGAATAATCGATAATGAAACCTCCCAAATCATAAGGGAGTCGTCCATAGGAATAATCCAGAACAAGACATCCAATGTCATAATGGAATACTCCTTAAGAGTATGCCTCAACCAAACCTCCAAAACTAGGAAATAATCCTTATGTGTAATCCGAAACCAATCCTCAAAAATCACAAGGGCATCCTCCTCAGGAGTAATCCCCAACAAAACTAGGGAATCCTCATTAGGATTAATCCCCAATAAAATCTCCCCAATCACCATGGAACAATCCATTAGAAGAGGACCCAACTTAATCCTCTCAATGGGAAATAAAACAATGAAATAAAAACCTCTGTAGAGACTTTATAGTCATGATACCTCACAATATAACTACATTGGACTTGATTCCCATCCAAATGGAACATGTAGGAAGCCCCTGTGATGTCCAGACCAACACCCAAAATCATCCCAATTTATCTATAGGTCACATTCTTGATGGATTCTTATTAAACCTTGGGATACATATCCCCTACAGGTTCTCTATAATGCTTCGACATAAGTCCCACACCAAACATTGAGTAGGAAGCTTCCACTTACACATCCTTTCCACATGACGTAAAACTATTCAGTTAGGTTCTAAACTATTTAAATTAAAAGGTATGATGTTCCCCATTAAGTGGTGTGGTACTACATGATTATTTATTCCTTTTATAGGGATACAGAGTAAGCCTATATCATGTGTATAATCCCGGCATCAAAACAACTCCCTTATACTTAGATGGTGATACACTCTCGAACACATTGCAATGTGGATAAAAATAACATAATAATAATAATGAAAAAGTAATATCTATTTAGTACATGAGAGGGTGGAATCAATTCATAACTGCAGATACATAAAAATATATTCATTGATAAATATCCTTGGATACATAATGATTATTCTAATTTTTTGACATAAAAATTATTGATTTTTAATTTTAAGGGTGACCCATGTTACACTTAGAAATTAATGAAAGAATCATGAACATGTCTTAAATCTAAAATAGAGTCTTGGAGTAGAAAATAATACCCCCCCAATTATTGTTATGAGCAAGGCATCACATCCTTTTAACCAATGTGAGTTATTAAGTATCATTGGATCAGTCTCCCAATGAGTGTCTACATTTTTAATGTAGGTACCTAATTCACCATGGGTAAAGATACTTTGAGGGATTTCATCACAATAGAAAAAATTATTGGAATCCTTTCAATTATATTGAGCTAGTCATGAATGAATGTGCACAATTCAACCCCAATAATCAAATTTTGGGCACTTGATTCTAATCACAAACAAATTTAACCATAAAATATTGTTTAAGAATGTTTTTTGTGTTATCGTGAAGACATATATCATAACTGTAACCATTTGAAATTATTTTACTTAACTAAACAAATAAATATTTAACATGGTTATAATTCATTATGATACAAATTATGTCAAGTTTTTCACTACATATAATTATGCTGATTCAAAATTTCAAATCTAATTTATAGGATTCAATTTAAATATTTTGTAAAATAACATAAAAAAATTGATTTTAAAACATAACATAATTCATCTTTTAAAAAAAACTATTGTTTAAATCATTAAATTAAATTTTTAGGAAAATAATGTATATTAATGATTCCAATAGAAAAAAATAAATTATTTTAAATAAAACAAGAATTTTCTTCTTTAAAATGAATCCTAAACAAAATAGACCATTGTATATACATGATGATGAGATAAGTAATACAAGAAAATTATTTTTTTGTGATGGGTTATTTAGGGTAGAAATCCATTAAAAATATTTTATTATAAAAAATAATAATGTAAATATTATTATTTAGGTTATCATATTAAAATTAACCCCATAGAGAAAAATTTATAATAGATCAATTTTCCTTTTGGAATAAATAATTTATCAATAATTTTTTGATGGAATATAGATTCTATAAAAATATAGGTTTTTTATGGATTGAAAATTCAATTACAAAATACAATTTTCAATGGAAAATAAATTTCATCCCAAAAATCCATTTTCTATGTTAATTTATTTTTAAATATCTTTATATAAAAAGTAAATGAAAATGAATAATAAAACTATACTAAATAAACAAATGAAATTCTTAATAAAATAAAAACTAATACATATCTTTAAATGTTATATATAAAAATAAAATAATAATGCCCCTAAGGGGGCAGGGAATAAGGTCAGGTGGCAGAGGGAAATCCTTCCCTAGAAATTGGAAAGCTGTAGTGTATTCTACATCATCTCCAAATGTATAAAATATCATTGTTTCCCTTATTAAGATTGTTGATGCTTTTCCCTACACATGTCATTGAGATTCCTGCTCTCTTGTTTATCAATGTATAATATCTTCTAGAGATAGAATCATCAACTCATACACAAAATTATAAAATTATTATATTGATGAAAATTTTCTCATTAATCCCCATAATACAATAACTTCATATCTATTATAACTAATCATGTTCGATCATGAACCTATAATAACCTACATAACTTTTTGAGGTCCCATTATCATCTCTCATATTCTAGTCTCTTCATCAAATCATCAATCAAGTGGGGCCTCAACACCAACATCTGTCTTGACATGACTCCCATGCATAAGATAAAAATATTTCTCGTATGTCTCATGAAACCATAGAAATAAAAATTTAGAATTTTAAAAAAATTATATTTTGTTAATATAAAATACTGAAAAAATATTAACCAAAATATGTCATTTTTCATCATTGATAATCAATGTAGTACTACAATGGGTTTAAATCCTATTATCTGAATCAAACATTATAGTTAATGGAATGACTATATGATTTATATATTTTTGATATAAAATTATTAATAAAAATAGATATATAAATAACAATTAGATAATATTAATTACCAAATTTAGATTATGTATACTGAATGTATGACACATAGCTCTATATGTTACATCATGTCCCCCGCAATTCTATCATCTAGAATTAGGTATCCTCTGGAAATTATCTCTTATTCAATATTCTCATAGTCCCTCACATGATGGATTGAGGATGTAATCAGTTACATAAGGCTAATTGGATTCATCAAATATAGTAATTAATGCACTCAACATAGATCTTCTCTAAAAAATGTGAAAAAAATATTAAAATAATCATAAATGAAAGCCACCCGAGACTTTTAAATGGTGTTCCCATCTCTCAAAAATATGATTCTATAAACCACATAAATATTTAACAATATTGTAAGAAATTAATTTTTTAAATTAAAAATTAATACATTTTTTATTTTTCTTTAATAATTACTCCTCGAACATGTAATGATGTAACATTATTGGAAACTGACCCCATGAAACAGATGGATTGATTGATGGTTCCAAAAAAATGAAATATAATGACCAATTAATTGATGTGAAAAACTATAAAAAAATATTTAAAAAATATAATAAATTAAATGAAATGTGAATAAAAATCATAGGTAATATTATTTCCATAAGTGAAGATCAATGTCATGATATGGACATTTCTCTAGATCAATAGTTGAAATCATAAATCGGGAAAAGCCTTGATCCCTCGAAGTAAATGGTTCCAGGATAACACCCTAGGATGATGAATCAATGGGTTCATCAATAAGGAAAACATCCTCCGTAAAGCTATGAATCATGTCATCATAATTATCTTGATATATAGGAATCATATAATCATTTTTATTACAATATTTCTTATTATATATAAAAAATTAAATATTATAAAATGTTTTTTAATAAATGGTTTGAAGATAATGTTATTAATAAATAATTACTAATACATACATCAAATATAGGTAACTAATAATTTTTTCTAAAAAATATTAATACATCATTATCTATTTCCATCTTTATCTTTAATTTCATCTATATAAATTTCAACATCTCCCTCTTATCATCATCAATTTCCATAAGATATTTTATTTCATTATCCATTGTAATATCAACGTCATTGGTTGAATAATAAACAATATCAACACCATGAACTGTTAACTATAGTACCACATCTTTGATACATATCTATTCAATTTTCATATGTATTCAGTGATGTTAATTTCAATATTTCTATATTCTACACATCAAAAATACCACTTTCCTTATTCAGAAATAGATGAAATTTCATTAACATTACATTTTATGAGTTATTTAAAACTATTGATATAATACATTAATTGGTATAATAAACCATATGTTCTTGATATAAATGTATAAATGATACATTTTCTGTAAGAATATTTTCATACCTAATATCTATGATTCTATATTATTTATGAATACCCATCCCATGATAAGTATCCAATAAATGATATTTAAATTATTTTTAAATAAATTTTCCCCTAATAACCTATGTCAATTATTTTGTCCATATTTTCAAAAAATCAATCTTTATGCTATTTTTTTTGATTTCATTTTAAAAAACATCATTTTAAACTTTTTATTGATTCATGATATGTGTATGTATAAAATATAAATCCATTAACAACATGAACATTATAATATTTGTCCAATTTTGGATGTTTGACTACTCAGTTCATATAATAACCTATAAAAGTATTTACCATGTTGTGTTACATGGATAAAAAATAATTTTAATTATAAATATATAAAATAAAAAATGAACTTCGTGTGTTCAATTGTAAAGAATTTAACTTACAAACCATTGAAATCATTAGAAAAAATTACAATATGATTGGTATTTAAGTGTAGTTCGGGTAATGTGTTTGAATTATTTTTTTGATATAGTCATCATATAATATATATATATATATATATATATATATATAAGAATTACTCTAATGATATGTTTATAAATTATTTTAAAAAATATATGTAAAATAATTACTTACAATAAAAGTCATTTCATTTTTTCATAATTGAGCAGAAATTAAGTATTAGCTACGTGCAGTAATTTATCTTAAATACATAGTTCATGACAACCACCAAAACTATGATTATGATGAATAATTTAAAAAACAATTATCTATGAAATCATTAAAATTTTCATCATTTAAAACCATTTCATTTGTTTTTATAGTATTTTAAGATTTATTGTAATATGAGCATAAATTTGAAATTTTCACATGAAAGTACACTCTAGAAATTGTCCCTTCAATTAATACATTGTTATATACCTTTTCCCTCATTTTTCTTAATTCATCTCTTAGAAGGGTATATCCATTAGAATTGAACTAGCCCACATATTTATCTTCACATAGAAAAGAATTATTAAATATCATATTAAGTGCAATGAGAATTGGAAATATGTTTTTCAATTTATATAAATTTATGAAAATATCCTTTCAAATCATAATCAATGCATAAAATTCTATTTTTTATGGAAAGTTTTTCATAATTGATATGATATTTTAGTCAACTCCTCAGATTTTTCTGCATTTAGAAACTATTTGAGGCCAATTTTCATTAATAATTTCATGATGACATGATAGTCCGGATATTTTATCTTTGTAATATATCCACTTATGAGACAATAATAGAGATTATATGAATAACCATATGGTAACCTATAATCATTAATTAAATAACAAAAAAACCATATTTATTTAGAAAGTATATAAGAATCCTTTTGATTCATTAATATTCATCGCATTTCAATTAAAAAAACACAATTTTAGGACACCTACAAATTTTAGAGAGATATAATCATGCCTTCTATGTTTCATTGGTCTTGTTAGGTGTGTCCAAAATGGTATATTTTTTTTGTTCAAAATAATTCTCCTTAATATTAATACATCTAAGATGTGATGAACCAAAAAATCATATCAATATAAAAATTCCTAAAAAATACATCACTTTATCCAATTGTGTATTCTATCAAAACCACTTATTATTTGGTTATGAATTGTTCTAAAAATCATAAATAGTCATAAACTAGAACTAAATTTTAACCAAAAAACCAAATATCCTTGTTGGATGTTTATTTCTTTCAATTACACCTTTTGTAAAAATAAATATATTCTGTCAAAATGGATAATATTTAAGAAAGATTAATTTATAATGCAGAAAAAATAATTTATACCATTGATGAGAATAAATGACTTTATATCATCCATGGAGTATGGAAATGTTTTTTTTGGCATGTACCACATCCATATAACATACTATACAATATCATTTTTCTTATTGTTTACCTTAATTCCGATTTGAGTATAAAATTATGACTTAAAACTACATCATATATCATTAAAAATAATTACATTGTAAGATTAAACCATTAATCAGTGATTTTAAATAAACATCAATATTCTATTTAAAATTTAATACAATAAGTAAATGGAAATATATATGATTCATTAATCAATATTTACGGAGGTATGCTTTAAGAAGATCAAATATAGGTTAATAAAAATATTTTTGTTGTTGTAGGAAATAAATAGGCATAAATAATTAGTATAAAGACCCAATCACATGTTATTACATTTTGAAGTAAATATAAATACACATGATCAATTTATTTCAATGAATCACTCTCACAATGATGATTTGTGATTTTACTAACAAAAACATTGGATATATTCCATGTAATCAATGATGTAATGTTGTGAGGAGTAATAAAATTACAATTTAGATGTAATAAGAAAGTACATCAATTATTTTAAATGAAAATTTCTATAAATTAATTATTATATGTCATTTTGAATTTATTATCCATGTGTTGGAATACTATCTAATGACTCATATTCACCATAATATAAGTGTTATTCATTTGAACACAAAAGGATATTTTGATAACTATGACCTAAATTTTGGGTCAATTATATTCATTTATATATATTTAATTGAAACATGTTACCTTCAGAAAAAAAATTAAAAAAAGAAGTTATTTGTTCAAAAAATATTTGGAATTAAAAATATAGACTTAATAGCCATAAATTGTGAAATAACTTCAAATTTTATTGTCTTATATATGAGATATTAGGCCTCTCTAGAAGAATTAAAAAATTAATACAGTCTAGATGGTTTCAATTAGGGATTAAAATCAACCTTTTGTTTTTTAATTTTATAAAGATTATATAAAAGCATCATGTACTAAATGATGATTCGAATATGGGTCTAGAACAAAAAAAATATATTTCCTTCAAAAAACATTCAACATTTTGATACTATAATACATAGTCACCCAAAAAACACAATATAAAGGTTAAACTCTAACATTATAAAACTTTTCATTTCATCTAATATCACAATTATTATATGGACACTTAATTGTTCATTTGGAAGAAAATTTTTAATTTTATAATGTGAATGATAGGAAGGATCTGACACCCTTGATATAGAAAGTATTTATACTATATTTAATTGGATTTCTATAATGATTTTTATAATGGTGTTCTTGTAACAAAAAACAATTATTTATTTCATTGGTGTAGAGTTTTATAAAAATTTAACTGTAATTAATTTACTCTATAAGATGTATTATAATGATTTTTTGAAATTTCCACATAAATATTTTTTATAATATATTTAAAAAAATATTTAATTCTAAATACCATTACAAATATATCAATTTATAAATATGAATTTATACAAATTATTATTCATTTACAGTAATTTATAGTTATTTATATTAAATTATATCAATTTTTAGTATATTATAAAAATTTTAAATAATTTATAATAAATGATAGAAATGTATTCAAATTATTTTTATTTTATATTAATTCAAAAGGAAGAAGTAATAATTTATTTTATTTTAAAATAAAATATATCGATTTATTGAAAATTAAACTAACTTATACTAATTTATATTAAATTAAAATGATTTATAGTAAATTAAAATAATTTATCATATTTTGGGAGAAATTTAGACTAATTTATAGTAATACTTATTAATTTATTACAGTTTATACATTGCATAAAAAAATTATTAATATATATTTACTTGTATCATTTTTTATAAATTTATACTAAATGATACTAATCCATACTAATTTATATTAGTTCATAATAATATGTTAAATTTATAGAAATTTTAATTATTTTATGGTAATTTAAATTTATGTTTCATAAATTATATCAATTTTGAGTTAATTATACTCATTTATACTAACTTATATTCAATTAATGAAAAATTATAATAATAAATATTAATCTAAATAAATTTTAATTAATTTTTTTAAATGATAATAATTTGTAAAAATTTATATTAATTTATACAAATTATATCAATGTATAGTTAGTTATAAAAAGTTATACCAATTTATATGGAATTAATACTAATTTGAGGAAATATATATCAATGTATAATAATTTATAATAATTTATATTTACATTTGTCAATTTATACTAATTTCTTTTAATTTTTAGCAGGTTATACTAAATTATGGTAATTTATATTAATTTAAACTAATTTTTATTAATTTGTATTAATTTTTATTAATGTATAATATTTTATAATATTTTCTAATAACACTTTTAATTTATATCAATTTATAGTAAATTATTCTAGTTAATCCTAATTGCTGAAAAATTAATTCTAAATTATAAAAATTGTTTTAATCTATACTTATTTTTATAATTTTTTATTAAATTTTACTAATTTGTATCAATTTATATTATTGTATTCTATTTTTCATTTAATTAATACTATTTTATAGTAATGTGTGTTAAATTATATAAATTTATAGTAAATTATGGTAATTTTTTCTTATTTAGTGTAATTAATACTAATTAAGAAAAATATATATAATTTTTTTAAAAATTAGTAATCATTAAATTTTTTTATTAATTTAACCTACTATATATTAGTTCTTAATAATTTATACAAAATAATAAAAATTTATGTAATTTTATACTAATTTTTATGATTTTATACTAATTTTTATTATTGTATAGATGTTTTTAATAAATTATTGTAATTTAAATTAATTTATTACAATTATATCAATTTATAGTAAATTATATTTATTTGTACTGATTTATGATGAATTAATTATTATTTATAATAGTATATAATAATTTGTAATAATTTATTCTAGAGAATAATAAATTTTATTAATATATAATATTCTATATCAATTTTCATTAATTTATACTAAATTATACATATTTATTTTATTTTCTACTATTTTTACAAATTTAAACTTATTTTTAGGATGAAACAATAATTTTATTAATTTTTACCAAATTATATCAATTTATACTAAATTATAAAAGTTTATACTATTTTCAAATGAAGTAACAGATTTTAAAACAAATTATATTTATTTATAAAAACTAATATTATTGAATGACAATTTATATTAAACTATACTATTTTATTATAATATATAACTAATTATCAAAATATATAATAAATTATACTAATTTTTAACATGCAATACCATTTTTTGTAAATTTATACTACTTCATAATAATTTTAATTACATTATACTAAATTACAGAAACATATATTAATTAATACTATTTTTAATATTTATATTAAATTATAGAAATTTTCTAATCTTATATTAGATTATAGTAGCTTATATTTATTTACATTAATTTTATCAATGTATAGAATTGAATTTAAATTTATACAAAATTTAATGAAATAATAATAATTTATATTATATTTTAGTGATTTATATAATTCATACTAAATTTTGATAATTTATGGTAACTTATATCAATTTATAGTAATTTATAATTAGATATACTATTTTTTAAAATTTAATACTATATTATATCAATGTATAAAAATGAATTCTAATGCATACAAATGTATTCAAATTAATATTAAAAAAATTAATTTATAACATTTTATAAAAATTTATGTCAATTTAAACTAATTAATATAAATATATAATAATTTATATTTATTTTTACCAATTTGTACAAATATATATTAAATGTTTTGAATTTATTTTAATTTTCAAAATTTTATAGTAATTGATAATGAGTTATATAACATTATAATAGCTTATATTAATTTATATAAATTTTATAAGAATTATAACTATTTTATAGAAAATAATATTAATTTACACTAAATTATATCAATTTATGTAATTTCAACATAATTTATAACAATTCTTATAAATATACATAAATTTATTCAAATATTTTTGAATTTATATCAATTTATACAAATTTAATTAATTTATATCAATTTATACTATTTTTTTATTAATTTAAAACAATTTAATTTAATTTTTATATGATTATAGAAATTTATAATAATTTTTAATAATTCATACAACTTTATTATTTATTTATTACAATTTAAAATACATTACTACAATTTTTTTAAACTTTATTAATTTATTTGAAGTGTAATGTAGATTTTATTAATTAAAATAACTACGAAACTACATAAATTATAAAAAAAGTAAATTATATAAATTAATTATAATTTAAAATAATGTTTTAAAAATACATTGAAATTGGTACCTTTCAAAATGATATATATTACTAGTCCTGAATATATTGAGATTATGGTTTGGTCTAAATCTGGAGTGTCTTTTCGATAGAAATGGATGGGTTGTGGGGTTATTGTGAGGGTGTGGGGAAGCTACAAATAGTTAGAGACTTTTATTATGATGGAATTTCCATCAAACATAGTTTTCTATTTAGACTATTTGCTATATGTATTTGTGACATATTTGCCTATCCATTGCAAAAGGTCACTACAAAAACAATATTTCTTACTCAATGAAAACATATTTAAGATTGTGTGCTTCATCTCATATAAACCTTCCGATATATTATTTGTGATGGATGATCCACAAATAATACTTTTTTTTTCTGATTCAATCTTTTGTAAATACATAGTTTTATCCATATTTTGGATGACATCATTGCAAGTATTGCTTATTCGGATAGATATTTTTGTCATATCCATAAAAAATACATGTTACTAGAGTGTTTATTTGGAGAAATATGTACCATTTAGTCATAAATAACCATGAAAAAATAATATATTTGTGATGAAATAAAAAATCATGGAAATAGGTCGTTATGGAAGTTGCGCACACAAGTGCATTGAATCCTTTTGAAATAGTGGTGTTTATCCATCACAAAAAGGATTCACAAAATATTTTTTCATTATAATTGATATGATCCATCATAAATAAGTTAATTCCATAGAAAATTTTCAATGGAATTCTATTGCATCACAAAAAAAACCAAATCGCAAAAAAACTCAATTTTCTTATTCAGTAATTTTTTTTATCTGAATGGAAACACTACTTATATTTCCTAAGATGTCAAAATAATAAACCTTCTCATTATTTCACATTAATTCATGATTTTTTACATAAAACAACACTTAATAAAACAGATAATATTGAGAAGTCTAGTGCTTTTGGGAATTAGGTACATTAAATAACAACATATAAAATAGAGAATAAAAGATCATTATTGAAAACTTTCACAACATACTCATACTGTTCGTCCATACGTAAAATCACATAAGATATAATGGGGTCACACATAAGAAATCGAAGGGATATAAATTATTGTAAGGGAATAAACATGGTATAACAAGATGATTGTCATACATGTTAGACAATATTTATATCAATGGGGCACAAAAAGGGTGAGAATCAAATATGAAAATTAAGACATGATATAGCATGAAAACATAAATGGAGTATATGAAATTTGTCAAAAACTAAAAACACTATCATAAACATAGGTCAAAGATAACTTCCAAGACATAATGAGGGAAAAAGTACCATAAATGAATTTGGATTACTCTGTGTCCCTACACGACGTCTCATGCAACTAATCATTACCCAATGCATTTAAACACTATATAATTTCATGCTCATATATCACATTCGTTTCACTCTCATTCTTGAGTGTACCACATAGATCCTAAAACATGGAATCATATATCATCACATATTATTCCATTATCATGGAGTGTGGAATACAGAAATGTAAATCCCCAATCAATAAGTACAACTTTATAAAGGGTATCACCTTTGATAGGAAATTATTATGTGTATCCACTGCAAAATTGTTTGGCATAAAAAATTGAGAATGAATTTTGACATCATAACAACACCATATAAATAATCACGAAATGGGTTGATGTCTTTGAAAGGGGTCTCTCATCATTTTTTCTGTCAAATTGAAAGTAAAAGAGACATAAAAAAAGACATCCCAACAATATGAATTTGATATAGAAAGCATAAGATAACAAAAAAATGCGAATAATAGAGATAAAAAAGGATTCCTTACTTGAGTGTGTCATTCCAAAAGATTGGGATGGATCATGAGTGTTTGGGGGCACTTTGGGGGAACACTATATAGGGGATTGTAATGTAAAGACACTCTCCAATGTATTTGAGTGAAGATAAATTGTATCTTCGGTGGGTTTATATAGGAAATGAGCGGGGATTTCTTTATCAATTCTCAAACAATGGTTTTGGGCTATATATAATAATATAACCAAAACCACAAACCTTACCATGGTTTAAAACCATGTTTTCATTGAAGTGGGAGTGTTTTTGAAAAAATTTAGGAGTCGATGGTTGAAAATTAATTAAATAATACCTTTATAATTTGGAAGTGATTCATACACCTAATGAAATGATTATAATACCTTAAAATATATGAATGGTTTTCTAGGATTAATTATGGATTTATAAAATAAATCAACTAAACATAAAATTACTTTATTTCAATGGGAAAACATATATTTTTGTTTTTTAGGCCATTAATATTATTTATCACTTCAATTTTGGGTCATTATAATGTCACAATACACACTGTATATATATAACATATTTACTTTTTACCCAAAAATTTGACTATCTCTGAAAATTATGAAGAAATAACCCGGGGATAATTTTAACATTATGATACCAAAAACAATATACTTTTTTTCAAAATAATATTATAAATACATGAATATTCACATTTAAAAAATTAATTAAAATTTCTGTGAAATGGTGGAGATTAAAAAAAATTATTGAATACATTATTGATAATAATTGATATAATTTCCTCCCATTATAATAAATATATTCAATTATGGATTATTTGGGATTAAATCATTCCATTGCAAATTTGATAAAATTTACAGTTTTACCATTTTAAACATCACTGTAGTAATCTAGGAATACATATTGTTATGTAATTTATTTTGACTTAAATTTTGTGATGGTGTTCTTGGATTAATCAGCTACAAATTATATTTAGGACATGGGAGCTGGATCGCCCATTTTAGTGGAGTAAATGGACCATGAAGACAAAGATGGATTGAAATATCCTGATTGGACATCACTTCGTCATTTGGTCCATATCATATTCATCCACATATGGATTGGGCCCAAATAGAGAGGAAACCATGGGTACATGATTCTGAACAAATCATCATTTTATAATGTCAGCTAATTAGTGCGTTTTAGAGGCCAACTATGCAGTGCAAGTGGGATTAAACAATTTGGCTGAATTTCTATTTCAAGGAAAAAAATGGTAACCTCATCCCTCTCCAACTCTAAAGGTTTTTTTAACCACATGGGAGGTCTTATCAAATAAATTGGAATGTGTTTTCTGAAAGGGAGTGTTTTGGGAGCCCCTCACAACTCTTGCAAGAAGTATGACCTTGTGCAAACAACTTTTTCCAAAAAGGATCTCCTCTCCCACCTCCTCTTTGTATTTCATTGATTTCATGTTTGTATGAATAATTTTTCATCAAGTAATCATATGTTATTTTCATTTTTCTTCTTGTTTACTCATTCTATTTAAGTTGGAATCAATAGTAGAGAAGATATTGGGTTCTATCCTATCAATCCTTTTCTCATGAAAAATGTATCCACGATGACCACATCGCACAAGGAAGAGTAGTTCTCTTAGTGATCAATATATATTCTACCATTTTAATTTAATTATTTTGAATCATTGAGATACTTTAATACACTTAATATGATCCATGAATTGAGTTTTGAATTAGAAGAAACTAACCAAGTAATTGAATGATTACCACAAAAACAACCGAGGTCAAGTATTGTATGAATTGTGATAGCCCGATCTTAATCGGTAATACAAGGCCACATGGGATAAATTTGTAGAGTTCAAATTTAATCCCTAAAAAAAATAAATCCAAATTTACAGAATGAATATGTTCCCTAATTTACCACTGACCATAATCTATATTTAAAACATCATTCAAAGTAGGGCATTATGATGGCGTGTTCTGAAGCTAGCCTAGGGTTTATGAAATTTCATCTTTATGGTTATGTTATCTATTGTAGGGACCGAGGGTTAAAAAATTAGGAGATCATAATTAAGTGGATATTAATTATATTGATAATGATTAATAAGTAAATTATTATGTAGAGTTAGATCGATTATTCCTTTTAAAATATATTCTAAAAAACCTCTTCTTGTTGGGTCTTTTTGAAAGAACTTCATTTCAAAATTAGAAACAAAAAATGTAATCTTCTTGTTGAAAACATATTCTATTTTTATAAATGATAAAAACCCCTCATCCTTTCAATTACGGTTTTAATTCTATTTTATTTTATTTTTAAAATATATTTATGAATTTGTTTTAATTTACTTCCCCCCATTAGGATACGACATTGGTCAGCCACTTAGCTACACCGAAGTACCCCAAAAATCACACTTCATTTGAGAGCTCCAACGACAACTTTCATCAAATTGAAACCATTTATGGGGAGTAAAGTAATTATTCCAACCAATTAGAGGTACTTATTTAAATTTATATTTTAGTCTCTTATTCTCTTCTTTCGTTCTTCTTTACCCAATCTGATTTTTTTCTTCTTCTATTTTCTTCTTCTTCTTTTTGGACCATCAACTCAAAATTATCATTTTTATTTTACAATGGTTTAATTTCCTAATTTTCATTTTTATTTGATCTATGAAATGAAATAATCTAGAAAATCTCTTAGATCTTGACACTAATATTTAACGTATCCTTAGATCTCAAATTAGACATTATCAGTCTATGGGAAGTTTCAATATACATTTAGTTAGAGAATTCCTCCACTAAAATAAAATTGAAATTGGAAAAACTTCTAAATATAACATAAAACAAGAACAAGTGGCTGAATATAAAGGAAACAAACTTAGTAGTACCATTCAATAATTAGCTACACCTAATATTAATTATCAACCAAATTGTATTTCAAACCCAATCTTGAATCAAAAACTGAACTAAAATATGGGTTAATTCACCTTCTTCCAATATTTCATGTCTTATCTATTGAGGAACCAAACAAACACCTTAAAAAATTTAATGTTGTTTTCTTGACCCTGAAACCATGAAATTTATATGCAGATCAAATCAAACTAAGATCATTCCCAATATCACTTGATAGAGATAGAAAGGATTGGATGTATTGTTTACAACCTGAAGATTTCACATGTTGGAATGATTTGAAACGACTTTCCTTCTAGAGATTTTTTCTGGCATCATAGACCACATACATCCGAATGGTGATCTCGGGGATCAATCAAGCCCAAGGGGAGTCAATGTATGAGTAATGGGAGTGATCAAGAAGATGTGTGAAAGATTCCCATATCAAAAAATATGTGAGCAACTTATTTTCCAATACTTCTATGATAGACTCACACCTATGGAGATAATCATGGTGAATTCAATTGTTGTAATATCATTGGTGTAAAAACACCAGCAGCTGCATGGGCGTTGATTGAAAAGATGCCTTAAAAGTCCCAAAACTTTTGTGATCTAAGTACACCACTTGTTAGGGGAGTACATCAGGTAAGTACTTCTCTTGATATAAATTTGATTGATACCATGTTATAAGAATTGACCACAATGGTGAGGCGGATTTCATTGGCTCAAAAGGAATCCCAACACACTTCTTTGTGGCCTTGTGGAATTTTCACTAAGACAAGCCACCCAACCAACTGTTTCCCCAAACTAAAAGAAAGAAGAGATTCTATAGCGGTGTTTCCTAGGATATCGTATCAGCGACAATAAAACCATATTCCCAAATGAAGATTGATTCTTTTTCAACAACATACATCCAAGGGTGAAAGGATCAATCAGACCTAAGGTATGGCTCTGGACAAAAACAAAGGCCCCCCTTTCAACACAACTTCTAGTAGCCTCCACCTTACCAACGGGGTTTCAAACAACCCCAAAGGTTATTTGAAGCTCAAGAATCAACAAGTAAATAAATAGGGAATTCTCAACCAAAGGTAGAATTTAATAATTTCTATATATTGAAACAAATTGTTCTTAATCAAGAGAATAATATAAAGAGTCAAGGTTTGAGGCTAGGGGATTTGAAGAAACAAATAAGCTATATTTCCACTACCCTCTATGAACTGGTAAGTAATAATTATTGAAAATATACCTTCCCAACCTACTCTAAATCCCAAGGGTAATATCAGTTCCATCACATTAATAATTGGGAAGAGAAAAACTGATACATCTGTACATATCATTCCACCGGGATTCACCTTAAATCTGGAGAAGAATCATTCATAACTAGCTGATGAGCAACCCAATGAGAAAGATAAAGGTAAGGAAAAGATTAATGAGGTTCCTCCTAAACCCCTTCTCCTTCCAAAAAGGTTTCTACTAACCAACAAGATGAGTGAAGAGGCGACACAACATATAATTTTTGGATACGTTCAAGCATGTGGAGATAAACATCCCTCTACATGAATCAATTAGAAAAATCCGGAGGTATGAAAAATTCATAAATGAACATTGTACCAATTGAAGAGGGCTCTAGGGAAATGAGAGGATTAATCTCAGAAGGAATGTTTCAGCACTAATTACACCAAATCTAGAAATAGAAACAAAGTGAAAGGATTTGGGGACATTCACCATACCATGCACCATAGAGGAGTTACACTTTTACGATGATTTATGTTATTTAGGTGATTCCATAAATGTAATGCCTCAGTCTGTTTTCTTTTTTTACAGGGTAGAGAGTTGAACCATTGAGAGTTGTGGTGGATTTGGAAAATAGAGTTCTGCCTTATCCAGTGGGAGTTATTGAGGATATACTCATTTATGTAAAAAACATGATCTTTCTAGTCTATTTCAACGTGATTAACATGGAGGATGATCGGGTATATTCTCATGGTCCCCTAATCTTATGAAGAAACATACTCAAACCAAAAAATACAATCATTAATGTCAATTAGGGTATACTTTTCAAGGAATTTGGGGATGAAGTTGTGATATTTAATTTCATGTAATCCATGAAGTACTCCTCAAAAGACCATTCTGTTTTTGTTATCTCCCATTATGAACCACCAAATTAATAACCCATTGAATTTGATTGTCCTATGATTATGTACAATATGAGTATTGGTTTTAATTTTATGACTAATATAAATTCCAAAACTATTTCTATTGAAAAATACTCTCTTAAATTTGATTTTGAAATGGATTAATATTTTTATTTTGATCATGTGAACTCTGATTATGACATGGCTATTGGGTATGCTAAGGGATTTGATGAACTATTCTCTAATATTGATGATGTTCATTCTAATACTCATGCAATTTGTGCACATATTTCAGATCTTTCACTATATTCATCTATATGTCAACCCCATTCAATGGAACTCATTCCAATTCCACCTAATCTCAAATACTCAAACATATTATTTGTTGGGAGATTACTGGTTACAGTTTTGAATAATCTTATTTTTAAACATGAAGAAAATCTTTAAATCTTTTGAGGGAGAACATCAGGGAAATGGGTGGACCATGGGTGACATATCAGGTATTAACTCCTCCATAGACATGCATAGGATTATTTTGGAGGATGGTGCTAAACCAATGAGGCATCAAGAAAAGAGACTCAATCCAATCCTTTTGGAATTTTTTAAAAAAGAAGTTGAGAAATTTTTCAAGGCTGGTATAATATTTCCCATTTCATATTCTCATTTGTTAAGTCATATTTAGTTTGTGCCTAAGAATAGTGGTGTTTAGTTTTTAAAAATGAGAAAGTTGAGTAAGTTCCAATGAGGGTGAAAAACATTTAGTGTGTGTATTGATTATAGTAAACTATATAAATCCACTCTCAATGGCCATTTCCCTTAACCATTTAGTGATAAAATGATCAAGACACTTGCTAAGAAGACACATTATTGTTTCTTGGATGTATTTTATAGATATTCTCATGTTTTTATAGCTCTGGCGGATCAAGAAAAGACTACATTAACCTATCCCTTTGGCACATTTTCCGACAAGAGGATGCCATTTGGTCATTATAATGACCCAGGTACCTTCCAGAGATGCATGGTGTCTAATTTTTCAGATTTTATTGAGACCTAAATAGAGGTATTTATAGATTAATTTATAGTATATGGATCCTCATTTGATGAGTGTCTAAGTAGTTTGGGAAAGGTGTTGAATCATTGTATTGAGAAGAATCAGGTATTGAACATTGAAAAGTGTCATTTTATGGTAGATCATGACATTGTGTTAGAAAATGTAGTGTAAAAACATGAGATAGTGGTTGATAGATATAAGGTAGATATCATTTCATCCTTACCCTATCCTTTTTTTTGCATAATGATAGATCATTCCAAGGGAATGCATAGTTTTATTGGATCTTCATCAAATATTTCAGTAAGATTGCTCATCTTTTGTCACAAATACTTCAAAGAGATTATGATTCTGTGTTTGATGATTCATTTAGGGTAGAATTTGATGATCAAAAGAGGTTTCTGACCACTCCCCCAATTTTATAGCCCCCCAAATGGGAAATTCTATTTGATCTTATGTGTGATGCATCCAAAATCATAGTTAGAGATGTCTTATCTCAGAGTGTGGAGGGACATTCACATGTGATTGCCTATGCATCGATGACACTGGATTTAGCCCAATAAAAATACACAACTAAGAAAAAGGAGTTTCTTACTGTCATATTTTCATTAGAGAAATTACATTCAAATTTATTGGGCTTTAAAGTAGTTGTTTTTTTGGACCAAGATGCACTGAGGTACCAATTGAAGAATCCTGATTCAAATCACAGGCCTATCCGATAGATGCTCCTACTTCAAAAATATTATATTAAGATAAAGGACAAGAAGACGTAAAAAAAATTATTGGAGGAACACATGAGTAGTCTTACTCACTCACTAGAGGATGACACCTCGAACTAGGTACCAGTCTTGGACACTTTCCCCAATGATCATCCTTATTCCATCTCAGGTATGCATCTTCTATATGATTATTTAGTGAACAACTTCATTGCATCTAAAATACCTACAAATTTAAAGAAACATCAAGTCCCAAAATGAAAAAGAGAGTCTCTCTATAATGTGCAGGAAGATCCATACCTCTGGAACTTTTGTAGTGATCATGTTATTAAGAGGTGTGTTCCTGACCATAAGTTTTAGGTTGTTATACAATTCCATCATAAACTTGCGTGTGTTTGACACTTTTCAACTCAACAGACATCTATGAATGTTTCAGACTCTATATTACATTATAGTATCTTATTCCATGTTGCTCGTGGGTATTGTATGTCATGCTCTTATTGCCAACATGTTGGGAATATTTCTATGAGACACAAGATGCCCCCAACAACTCATACATTTCAATGATAATTTTAATTTTTGGGTCATTGATTCTATATGTCATTTTCCTAGTTTATTTGGTTTTTTGTATATTTTTGTTACTATTGATTATGTGAGAAAATGGGTGGAGGCTATAGCCACAAGGACTGATGATTCTCATGTTGTAGTGGAATTTGTCAAAGAACATATTTTTTGCTTGTTTGGAGTACCGAAGAACATCATTAGTGACCAAGGGACACACTTTTGCAAATGGAATTTTTATTCCCTCTTTAAGAAGTATGGGGTGACACACAAAACATCAACACCATACCACCCCCATAAAAATGGCCAAGATGAGGTTTCAAATATGGAGTTGAAACAAATTTTGGAGAAAACCATGGAGCCATATAGGAAGGATTACAACAAGGGCTTGGATGAAGCATTGTGAGATTATAGGATAGCATACAAGACTCTCATTGGTATGTCCCCATTTTGTATTGTCTTTGGGAAGGCCTGTCATCTCCCTGTGTAAGTTGATCATTGTGCTTAATGGGATATAAAGAAATGCAACATGGATTTGGCCCAAGCTAGGATCCAAAGGAAGTTGCAAACTCCAGTGCATGAGGAGATTTGATTTTCTTCATATGATAACTCAAGGCTCTTCAAAGGAAGTTCAAAAGAAATTCATGATAGAATCATCAAAAAAAGGGATTTTCGTGTTGAAGAAAAATCCCTTCTCTATAGTTCATAATTTAAGCTGATGTTTGGTAAGTTGCATTCTAGATGGTTGGTTCCTTATTTTGTATGTAATATTTTTCAGTATGGTGTAGTGGAGATAATTCAAGAGGACACTAGAAGGAGCTTTACAGTAAATGGGAAATGCTGGTATAAATATATTGAGGGACTTTTTACTGATGCAATGGATTTCATCACACTAGATAACCCCATTATCACTTGATCATTTCAGGTTGTTCCAAAACATTCACTTTTATATTATTTTTACTATTTAAAATTATTCTTTTCATGTGCACATATCATCTCATATGATCACTTTGAGGACATTTAAATATTTTATGTGTGGGGGAGGGGACAACAGTTTGGGTTAAAAATTTATGATTTTCATTTGTGTGTTTTTTTTTGAATTTTATATTATATTATTGGTTAATTTTTTTTAAAAAAACACCCAAGAAAAAAATCAAATATATATATATATATATATATATCATTTATCATTCACATGTGGAACGTATAAAAAAAGTGTGTTTTCAAAATTCATTAGTTGAATGATAAGTATATGTAAGATTTTATCATCAAGGGTTGAGTTTTATAAAATTGAAGTCCTCGATGATATGAATGGTTGTGTCATTATAAATCCTTTAATATTTTAACATCATTATTTGTGATATTTGTTCATGATAAATTGTGTCATTGATTTCTCCACATAAATTTTCACTCAACTTTGACTTATGAAATTTTTCCTACACAATTGAATGTGTTGCCATGTTAGGTAAAACATTCATTGATTTATCCATATATTATTTTTTATTCTGATCAGTTACATTACTGTACCAAATTGACCTATGTGTGTGTACTTGTTATCTAACGGTTATGCAGACTAAAAAATGGTTTGTGTCTTAGACAGGTCAAACCACACATTTCCTCAAACGTTGATATTGTTATAAATTTTATAACTAGTGTCATGATGAGATCAATCATGGGTTGAGAGTTTAGTTTGAAATTTTTTTCAAGTGTAACATAAAAATACAAAAAAATAAAAATAAATGAGGGGTGTGATGAAATGTACAAAATATGGGGATATCTAGGTCGGGATCTTAAGGTTTGAATTTTGGGAATGATTAAGTGAGTTGGTCTTGAAATTATATTGCAATGGAATGTAGAAAAAGTTCAGTGAATTAAACCAAGTAAGAATAATTGTTTTACATGACATGAATATAATAAATTAAGGGTGGATTTATGAGTTTTAAATGGTTTGAAAACACGCACGTGGATAATTATTTTCATGGTATACCCATGACTTGTTTCACTTTTATTAGTGATATGAATCTCACGAGATTTTTTTGACAGAATTTATGAGACTACGAATTTAAAATTTATTAATATTGACTTTTGGATGGGATTTTTACTTTTCCAACGTTTCCATGGTATATTGAGAAATATAAACATGCATTTCTTGTGACAATTTTCTAGAATACATGATTTGAGGTTTTATCCTGTAGTGCAAAAGGGTATGTATGGGGGAGTAGATAAAACACCATTTTATTAAAAATTTATTGATAGTAAATGATATAATTTCATGACATTATGCTAAATATTTTCAATTATGGAATATTTGGGATTAGATCATTCATTCTCAAATTTGATGAAAATTCCAGTTTTACCCTTTTAAACTTCACTATAGTATTCCATGTATTAATATTTTTCTAAAAATTATCACGAATTAAAATTTTGTAACTCTGTTCTTGAAAAAATGGAATACAAATTATATTTTGGACAAGAGAGATCAATCATGAATTAGAGTTGAGTAAATGTTCCCGAAAGACAAAGCTAGACTAAACTATACAGATTGGACATCACTTCACCATTTGGGTCGTGTTATATTTTTCTGAACCTATATTGGGCCCAAATTTTGAGGAAATCTCAGGGAAATGATAATAAAAAAGTAATATTTCTACAAGGATAGATAATTACTGCATTTTGAGGTTAACTATATGGTGGAAGTGGGATTAATCTATTTGGAAGAATTTTTATTTCACAAAAATAAATGTTTTGTTACCCTAGCACACCCCAACTATATTTAAGGGATGTTTTCACTCTTTGATAGGTTTGGTAGAAGAATTGGGAAGTTTTTACTAAAATTTTATCTCTTGGGAGCCCCTAAATACTATTGGAAGAAGTAAGTCCTTGTGCATACATATCTTCCAAAAAAGTCTCTAATCTCCCACCTCCTCTTTGTATTTCATTGTTTCATGCTCGTATATTGATTTTTTCATCAATTAATCTTATGGTTTTTCCTTTTATTATTATTTACTAATCCTATATGAGTTAGAATCAAGTGTGGTGATGTGTTTAGGTTATACCCTTTCAATCCATTTCTCATGCTAAATGTCTCCACGATAACCACACTGCCCATTGAAGAGTAGTTTTCATAGTGATCAGTATATCTTCTACCCTATTCATTTAATTATTTTTATCCATTGATCTTCTATAATTAATTTAATATGATTGATGAATTGAGTATTTAAATATGAATAAACTAAGAAATAAATTGAAGAATTAACACAAAAACACGTGAGGTCGAGTATTGTGTGAATTGTGAGATCACGATCTTAATATGTAATACAAGACCACATGGGATAAATTTTTGGAATTAAAATATAATATTTAAACACAATTCTTCCTCATTTTAAAAAATGTATATGTTCCCTAACTTAACACTAACCATAAAAAAATTTAGAAAATCAATCAGAGATGGGTGCTATGATTTCATATTCAAAATCTAGCCAAGGGTTTAAATTTCATCTTTGTGGATATGTCAACTCCCGTTGGGTTTGAGGGATAAAACATTATGGGATCATAATTAAATGGGTATTAATTTAAATGATAATGATTAATAATTAAATTAAGGGGTAGATTTAGATCAATTATTCCTTTTAAAATATTTTCTAAAAAATATCCTCTTGTTGAGTCTTTTTAACTGAGCATCACTTCAAAATTAAAAACAAAAAAATCAATCTTCTTCCAGAAATCATATTCTAGTTTTATAAATGATAAAAAACCCGTCATCCATTCAAGTAGTCTTTTTATTTTCATAAATTTTATTTTTAAAATACCTTTAAGAAGTTGTTTCAATTTACTTCTTCCTTTGAGAGACGACCTTGGTTAGCCACTCTGCCACACCGAGGTACCCAAAAAAATCACACTTCATTTGAGAGCGCCCAGGACAACATTAATTAAGTGGGTATTTTTAAAAATGATATTTTTTTAACCATTATAAAAATAATATTAGAATACATAAATATAACATGACCTTCTATATTTAATAAAAATTATTTAAGAATATTGTTTTAAAATATTATTTATTGAAAAAGTCTAATTATTAATTAAAATGAATTCCTTAACTGAATTTTAGTATTACCCCAAAAATAAATTTTGTTTACTATAATAAATCAACAAAAATATAAAGTAATGAAAATAATAAATTATGAACAAAATATACATATTAATATTATATTGGTAATGACATGTATTACTCTAATACATTGGAAAATTCCCTAAGGGTATGGTCCTTTATAGTGATAGATTCATTGTGAGGATTGGAGTGCATGGTTTTGACAGTGATCTCGATGAGCTTGAACATCTCTTGAAAACAGTTTCACTCATACATATGTAATTGGATATCAGCTTTGGATTGGTTTGGAGAAATCCTAGTGATGCACTATCCCTTAGAAGCATGGATATATGGGATTTACATGGTATGATCCCATTGGTTGAGGTCATCACTTCCCTTAGCCATGTCAATTGTATTGATTAAAACCCTATTATTATTAATTCATATCTTTTGATCACTGTTCAAAGATTATATTATGGAAGGTAATAATTGTTAATGGTCATATAAATATTATATGATATAATAAAACAAATAAGTTCATTTTTTCTCTAACCAAATTATATTATAATACATTTAATTAAATAATAAATATAATTTTGTTTAAAATGTTTGGTTTATTGTAATCTTTCCTCCATAATAAATTTCACCCTTCAAATTTTATTTTCCCTCAAAAAAAGATAATAAAAATTATATTTCCTCACTTCATATATTTCCCACAAATCATATTCAATATTTTTCTTTCTCCATAACAATTTTATGAGGAGCATTGTCATATTTCATTGAAAATTTCCTATAAAATGTATCACCTTCACTAGCTACTCCTCAAAAAAGAGATCATTATCCAATGGTACAACCACTAGATTGAGTACATGTGAGGGGTCTAATTTTCAAATCCTCAAGATAGATACATGAAATACACCATGTACATGAGATAGGTTAGGTGGGAATTTTTGTCAGTAAGCCACCATATTGATTCCATTAGGGAACTCAATGGGACCGGTGAATCTTGGATGAAATTTTCCATTATTCCAAATTCTAATGATCATATTACATAGAGATATGTGGAGGGATACCATGTCTCAAAAATAAAACTCTATATTATATTGATGATTTTCAACACAACTCCTTTATAGGCTATGATCATCCATGATGTGGTCATGAATGGTCGTAAACTTGCCCACCATATCTGTGACCATTTTAGGACCTAGAATTCTTCATTAACCATATTATTCCTAGCATAAAGGTGTTCTTCACCTATTACCATAATGGTATTCATAAATATTTATTTGGATGTTTGATTGGAAACTATTATTCTATTAGAACTCAACCATAGGAGGATGTTGATCACATCTTCCTTACATGCCAATTGAGCATGCACTTAACACATCCTAAAGATTTTGGATAGTCCACTCTGAATGGCCATCTATTTGAGGGTGACATGTTGTGATGAAGTTCCACTCAGTATTCAGAGTCTGTTAGAGATTCATCCAGATTGTGGAGGTAAATCTTTGATCTTGATCTGATATAATTAATATTGTTGTTCCATGTAGCCTCACTAATTCTATAGTTCATATCCATGCATGTTGATCGAGTGAGAAGTCCCCTTGAATCACAATTAGGTGTGTATTATTTATATTAAAATCCACCACAACTATGATAGGAATATTTCCACTTGATTATTTTATAAGGCTAGTGACAATGTGTAATGTCATTTTTTCCAATTTCAATGTAGGTATAGATAATGGTTTTATAATACCCTTGATTTTTTTCCTTTCAACCTTCATTTACAAACATACAATACATCTTGATGTACATTCATGATATCCTTCTATATATTTTCCCACCCATAGTGACCTTGGAGGTATCAATACATATTTTTTCTTCTCAAATGGATAGACAAGGTCGAACTTTGTGAATCATTTGACAACTACTTCTTGTACACATAATTTTATGGAATACATAGTCAAGGACCAAACCTCACAACACCTTCTTAAATAACATTGAACTCTGCGGATTCCACTTTACATATAGTTTCCACTTTTTTCTGCATTATCACATTTTCACTTTGATCATCCTTTATCTTCTTGATAAGGGACAATTGAGAAATCATTTGTCGAAGGATTTATTATTCTCATTCTATTATTATTACCATGTAAATCAATTCTAAATCTATGAATATTGGATCCTTCACAATTATAACCAATTAAATAATTCCTGATCATTTCTACAAAGATAATTTTTTAACTTCATACCTATCCCTAGATAGTAGAGAATTGAGAAGGTATATTCCTTGATCATCTCTAAATATATTTCTTGGTGAATATTCAGCTTTTTTTGTGTGTACATATACTTGATTATCTTTTATCAATATATATTTCACAACTCTCCCCCAAAAAATAATGTCTTCATATATTCAATTATGAGATCACAAAAGACAACTACAAATCTTTTGTAGGGTAGTTAAATTTGTGAACATTCAACTTCCATGAAACATATTCTACCACATTAACATTTTTCATTAACCTACAACTCAATCCCTACAAAAAGGATTTCTGAATACTTTGAAAAGTTATCCAATTCAAGATCATGTGATTATAGGTGGAGTGATAAGTCAAATTTTAAACCTATTGATTCTCTCTTCATATTCATCATTCCATGAAAACATGACTTCTTTTTAAGATATCTTGGTTAGAGGGTTTAATAATAATGATAAATCCGTGAAAAATCAATGATAGTACCAAAAAACCCAAGGGAATTATGGATATCCATTATATATGTTTGTTTCAACCATCCATAAATTTCATCTATCATTGAACTGTCTATAGATATCCCATGTATTTTGATAAAAAACCTAAATATTGGCAATTCCTTAAAAAACTAAAATTTACTACAATTTTCATAAATCTTCTATTTTATTAATGTTTTTAGCACAGTGATTAGATTATCTTCATGATCCTCTTTACTTTTAGATTGTATTATAAAATCATCTATAAATAATACAAATAAATTTTGTGAGGTAATATCTAAACACATAATTCTTTCTTTCCATCATGATTGATGGAGAAATAGTGAGTCTGAAATGAATTATTGTGAACTCGTAGTGCTTGTACCACGAATGAAAAAAAATATTGGGGATATCCTTCCTCTTCACCCTAACATGGTAATATCCAGACCACAAATCAAACATGGAGAGGTTATTTCCTCCACATACCTAGATGAACAAGTCATAAATCTATGGCAGATGTTACTTCTTATTTAGTGTGATCTTGTTGAGCTCATGATAATCAATGCAAAAGAGAAATGACCCTTCCATCTTCTTGATAAAGTGGATTTGTGCATCCCACAATGAAGAAATTTTTAATATCCACCCTTTATTTAGATTATCCTGAAGTTGTTTTTTATATCCTCAATTTCCAAAACTACCATTGAAAAAAAATTACTTCGATAATGGTAAATCCTCATCTGTGATCTCGAATTAAAATTCAACCTATATACTAAAAGAAATACCAAGAAATTACTCAAGAAAAAATTACCATATTACCTCAACATAGTAATGTGTTAAAGGATTATTCATTAGTTGGACTTGATCATTTGAGATTCATATTTTTAATTTATGGAAATAATATAAATTCTTTAGATGTTGGTGATAAAGGATATTCATCCTCCTCCTTGTACTTGTATAGAATCATGGTTTGATTCTTATTATGGGGGGTTATTTTGTTATTATGGTAATTTATGTTGTATCTATATATGGAAATGAAATAAATACCTAGAATTTCTTCAAATTCCCCAAATGGGGCAATGAAAAGTTTATCTAGGATGTTCAACCCATAAATTTGACAGAGGTTGAGTTATATACTTAGGATGAAATAATTTCCCCAATTTCCATTATCACTGACAACTCTACTTCCATGTTTTATGGTTTTATTTGAATAGTTATAAAAAATCATTATTTAAAGGATTATATAGATCTAAATACACAATTTAATTTATATTTTCATGAGTAGATAACTAGCATAAAAATCATTAGTTCATTGTTAGGATCCACCTTAGTGGTTGCGATGGAAGAATCTCTCCCCCATAGACTTAAAAGTTATTTTTTGGCTCTAAAAACCATTGTCTTAGTGAATTTTTTTGAAAATTTACCCAGTTACATCAATTTTAATCAATGAAAAAAATTTAATGAGAGTTTACTGGTTCATTACTCTATCATAATGAATGAGTGGGTTTCTTATATTGGAAATAGTTTGCTAGGTGTATTTCCTTCGCACAATTAAATCATTTACTCACCCTAGAAAATCACCAAAATTATACTATCCACACCATTCACAAGTGAGATGTTGAAATTTCTTGGCACCATTATATATCTCAATCATACCCCATGAATTAGACTTCCCTTTTCACTTCTTATCCATTGGATACCATTTTCATCCACTGATCCCTATCTCAATATTGAGGGAACATCAAATAATTTCTTCATATCTATCAAAGTCTCAGATGACCATGGTTTTTATAGACTAGGTTTTAGCCCAATAAATAAGTTTTAGACCATAAATTCATGTGTAAAGACAATGTTGGAGCCGTATCATGTAAGTCGTCCATGTTTTCATCAAAAACCCTGATATATTTTTTACCTTTTTTCATGATGGAAAGGACTTCTATTTCAATTTTATGATGGAGAGTGTGAGGAAAATATTAATATAAAAAATTTCTATAATTCCTTCCACACCAATGATTTTATAAATTAAGTAATATTTGTTTATCTGATCAATTTCCACCACTGGTCAATTTCTCCCTCAATATGATAAACTGTTAGAAGATCCTTCTCTTTCTCATAGAATTGAAAGATGGATATAGTCTTTTCAATGATGTTTATCTATTGTCCCTTGATTGTGGCATCTAATAATCCATTTAATATTGGAGTCCTTTGTCACATAAATCTCTCAATTGCACCTTTTTCTTTCTTATGGGGGATTGGGCGCTCTTCTTGATCAAGGATTCTAGTCAGAACCTGATTCATCTAAGATGTTACCTTCACATAGTTTTTTGATTCTACTATAATCGATATTGGAATTTCATTGGGGTAGAAATAATATTTTATGCCACATTGATTCATTAGCTGATTCCTTCTATTTATGCCATTGGATAAAATGAAGGGAAAATTAGGGAAGATTATTTGAAACTATTAAAAAACTAAACAGTAATCCAATGAAATTAAATAGATAAATTATAAATTTTATTTATCTTATTTACTTATGAATTTATTGGCTTCAATATATGTTATCAATTATATATTTTCTAACATATTTTGTTATTGTTTTTTTCCATTATTAATGGTTCATAATGAGATTATGAATTTACCAAAACAAATACCCTAGGAGTTAAAACCAAGGTGTGTAGCAATTCTCATTATCATGAACTAGTTCACGGTGGATTCTAACTGAATACAGTGTTTTGAGTTTTTCCACTATGCACATCTATGCTTGAGCTAGATCCACTTGTAGTATCCATGAAGAGAAGTATTTTCTTCATAAACAACCAACTATATACTTATCAATTTTTTGGGATGTTTTATATACTTTGTCTTATCCTTATATTTTTTTCCAGAATATTTTAATCATGATCCCCCAAAAAAATTAATCCTTCATTTATTAACCACTATAAGAAACCCTCTCTTTATTACACATAAATTCATGATTTATTACATAAATGTACACATAATACAACCCAGAATATCAAAATGTACTGTGTATTAGGGAAATAGGAGAATTATATAAAAATATAAAATGGATAATAATTAATCATTTTTTGAAAAAAAACTTTAACATGATCATGTTATTCATTAATGGTTAAAACTAAATGGTATAAAATGGAGATATACATAAGAATGTGGTGATATATAAATCACAGTAAGAGAATAAATAATGAATAACCTGGAGAATGTAATAAAATTTATAAATTAGGAATATCTTTGGGTAATAAAATGTTTAGAATCCTAAACACGAACAATATGACATTATATAGCATGACAACATATAAAAAACATGGGAAATGTGGAAACAACATAAAACACTACATAAAAAACATAGATCGATTGTAAATTCTAATACATAATGATGGATCTATTGATAATAATGTAACATGTTTACTACTGATCCCAATATGAAATCTCATCTGATTAAACATTACCAAATTCATTTGAGTGCTATATAATTTCGGGTGCACCCATCACATTCATTTCATTTTCAAGCTTAATAGGGCCATAGAGATCATAAAACATGGAATAATTTTTTATAATATATTACTTCATGGTCATGGAGTGTGGAATATATACATTTATGTCACCAATAAATATGTTTAAGTGTATAAAGGTGATATCCCTTTATAGGAAATGGTCATATGTATTCACAACACAATTTCCTAGCATGGAAAATTGTAGTTGAATTTCTGCCGCATAACTACACCACATAAAAATAAATAAAATAGGTATATGATAGATAAATTGGTCTCTCGAAATCTATATCTAAAATGGTATTTAAAATGGTAATGTGAAAATATATCCCAATAATAGGAATTCGAAATATAAGGTGTAAGAAAGTAATGAAACTAGAATAACGGAGAGAAGGAATAGTTCACTTACTTGATTATGTGATATGAAATGCATGGTATGAATTACTAAGAGATCGGGAGAACCTTTGGAAAACCCATGAGTATTTAGGATATAGTAATAAATTATTCCATGTATTTTTTTAATGAAAAATGGGATCTTGGTTTGGTTAATATCAGAAATTATTGGGGATTCCATTATAATCTCCCAAACATTGGTTTTGGACTCTATATAACAAAATAACCAAAACCAAAAACCAGACAATAGTTTTTTCACATGGTTTATTCTCAATGGGAGTGGTTTTAATTATTTTATGAGTACAAGGGATCATATTACTAAATTAATAATCTTATTAGGTGGAAGTGAGTCATACTCTTAAAGAAATTCTTTTAAAAACATAAAATATATTTATGATTTTTGAGAGTTCAAAATGTCTTTTTAGAATAATTAAAATAATCATAAAATAAAATTATTTAAAATGGAAAACTTATATTGGTGGTGGATATCATTCATTAGATTTATTACAAGACTTTTTGGTCATTATTATTCCACAATACACATAATAAATTTATAGCATATTTAATTTTTACCTGAAAAATTTATTGTCACATAAAATTCTAAAAAATTAACCATTGGATAATTTTTAAATTAAAATACAAAAAATAGTATTAATTTTATAGAATATTGTTTTAAATATTTCTATTTTCACTTTTAAAACAAGAATCAAAATTTATTGAGAAATATTTGGTTTTTTGACAATAACTATTTTCAAACCCCTATAAAAATTACATTTGAAATAAAAAAACATCAAATATAATTTATATTTTTAAAAAATATATAATCATAATTTTTTATTATAATATTATTTATTTCTCAAATTCATTAATTTTTTAAAATTTATTCCATAATTGAATTTTAGTATTACCAAAAAATACAATTTCTTTTTTAATTAAATAAATTAAAATCATTCATAAAGTAAAGATAAGTGAAAAATATGAACATAATATAAATATTCATAATATTATGGTCTTGATACATATCCCTTTAATGTGCATCAAAACACCATAAGGTTAAGGTGTGTGATGGTGACACTTTCATGGGGTGGTTTAACATACATGGTTAGGGTTGTGATTTTGATGAGCTTAAACTTTTCCAACAAACGGTTTCTCTAATTATATCTTATTGGATATTTTCTTGTAATTGGTTAATGGAAAATGCTAGTGATGCTATATCCCAATTATTCTCTAATAAATGTGCTTCATAGGGTAAAATAAAACTAGTTGATTTCATCACTTCTGTTGTATATGTAAATTGGGTATATTGAACCTAATATTTATGCTAATCATGTAATTACTGGTCAATGACTCTATTATCAATCTTAATTTTTCATAATGGTCATTTATATCGGATAAAATGTAATAAAACCAAATAAATCCATTTTTTTCTAAAACCATACTACATAATAATTCATTTAATAAATTCATAAGGGGAATTTTATTCCTAAATGTATGGGTCATTATAGATAATCATAAATTCTGTTATCTAATATTATATATTATGTACATTATATTACTTAATAAATATATATTTGTTCCGCAATTTTTTTCTTATAATCTCATTTTATTATTATAAAATTATTGTTTCATAAAAGTGATATTTTTTGTATGATCATTATTTTTTAGTACGCACAAAAGTATCAATAATTTTTTAAAAATAATAAAATATCATCCTATGTTAATATTGGTATACTGATGCCAAAATGAAAATCACATCCTGAAATCCAATTTTTGAAATTTCTTGATTTCCGTTTAGGGCACATTATAAAATAAATCTTTTTATTTTATGTTATCATTTCTTTAAAAAAAATTTACATAACATAATTGATGCTTTAATGTTACTCTGATGATTGTCCATATCACATCAAAGATATAATTTTGTTTTTTTAGTCTTAATCGATATGGATTTCTAGTTCTTCATTCAATGAATAGGTTAGTTGGTCCTCCAAGAGTTATATCTCGTTATTAAACAGATAATGATTCATAATGGTGTTGAAATCATGTGCTTCGGCACTAAATAGGCCCCTAGATCAAGTGTACACGGGTGTCGATCATTCACCTCAAAACTATAAAAAAATAAGAAATTCCCATTCCTATATAGATAAATAATTTTTTAATTATATTAATTTAAATGAAATTAATATAAAAGAACAAAGTGACCAATATGTATCCTTTTAGGTTTTTTGGAATCTATCCAAGAAAACAAGTCTAAAAACCTAATGTGACCCTAAGAGTCATCACCTTGCAAAGGAATTTTGTAAGTGTTTATAAATTTAATATCATCTCCCCAAATAACTAAACCTAATAGGGAATATTATGACAATGAAGATTATAAATTATAAACTAAAAACAATGGTTTATAAATCCAATCATTTTGGGCCTTTATAAATTATTGATTTCAATGTCTTTAGTGGAAGGAAATTGAAAAATAATATGGAAAAATAATGAAAAATACAGATTCAATATAAAAAACTTGAACTTGAATGTAGTGATTAGGAAATAATTTTAGAGGATTATTTATGTAAAAACAATTACCTCCACAACTTGTGGAATGATATGAAATAATTAGTAATTATATTCATTATAGTTAATTATTTTCTACCTGTTCAATTTCAGTCAAAATGATCTTAATCAGTCCAATTTCTTATAGTCAAAGAAAACAAATTAAGCTAAGATTCCATATAGATAAATATAAAAAATAAAAAGTCATATTCAGACAAATATTGTATTCAAATACTTCCCTATAACATTTCATATCCTTCATTAATCATCACTTATCTCAAATAACAACAACAGAATGCTATAGAAGTTGAGCTACATATGATATTAAATTAATCCTGCAATCTATTAGAAAGATCACTCACATGACATCATCAACCCCATACCCTTAATTATCCATGACATAGTAGATTAATCCCTCATGATATAATGAGAATCCATCGTGAGTGAATAAGTAATAATAAATATTGTTAAGACATGCACATAGGAAGAATAATCAAAGAAAAACTGAAATAGAGTTAAGAAATATTTTCAAGCATTCAAGGAATCAATTCCATGATCCACAATAAGAATTTCATCACCAATGTTCTATATAAGAATTATTAAATTTTAAAAAGATACTAAGATTTCAAAATGTTAGAAACGTGAAATGTTTAATTTCCAAAATTATTCCAAAAATCAATTTTTTTGGTTCTTTTGTAATGGTAAACTCACCACATTCATCTGACGTGACGCTGGTGTCGCTTATCTGTTTCCCTTTATTATAGCATTCCATGGATTGTGACATTCATCACTATTATGTTTTATCCTAAATAATAGTGGGATTCTGGGATGTTATGTTTTTCTTCTATGGATTCCTCCATGGAATTTGTTGCCTAGTCTGAGTCTCCTTCATTGATTAAGACATATTTATGAAACTCATTCCTGATGTAATACCGTTGTTGAAGAAAATTAATTGTGATTATTTTGTCAGAAAATTCTAATGGGACTTAACAGGGAATAAACCATTGGTTAAAGAAGTATTTACATTGGATATCTCTTGCATGCTTGGATACTAGAAAATTTCCCATGCGTATCTTGATCATAAGAGGTTATATTAGGGGCAAAAAACTTGAGGTGTCATGTAATGATCATGAGGTATCTGATGCCAAATAAATTCTTTCAGAGGTTTTCATTAGGCATCCCATGTTTAACAAGAGATAGTGATTAAATAGGTTTTGTGTTTAACAACTTCCATAGACATATTGGATTGATCTAGAAACTCCATGGAGGTGGATCAAATAGGTAAATACCTAAGAGAGTGTGCTGAGAAGGTTTACCAGCTGGATGGATCAGAACACCCAAAAAGAGCAAACCATGTTTGGTGTGTCCCATAAAGGGAAATCGTCACACCTTGAAGGGGAAAATCCCTAAGGGGGAGGCGCCAATGTTTACTATATGGATGGTAAATAACTCCCAATGAGGGTGGTACTAGGGTGGTTTTTCCCATAAGGGGAATATGCCACACCATGAAGGGGTACATCCAAAGTAGGGAGGCACTAGGGTTTACTGAATGGATGGGTCATAAAACAAAATTATGGTGGACTGGGTTAGTGTTTCCCATAAAGGGAAAGTGTCACACCATGAAGTGAAACATCCTAATTGGAGAGGCAATAATGTTTTCTATATGTATGGATCAGAAAATCCCATGAGTGTAGACTCGGGGTGGTGTGTCACTTAAGGGGAATGTGTCACACGATTAAGGGGAATTTCCATTGGAGGGAGAAACCACGTTTTACCATCATTTGGGTAATAATTCCTAATGAGGGCGGAAATAGAGTGGTGTGTTCCAGAAAGGGTAGGTGTTACATTGTAATGGGGTATGTCCCTATGAGGGATCCACCAAGGATTGAAATTTTGGGATGCCTCCTATGTACCATGTTTAGTTGATAGGGATCAAAACCCATGTAGTTTAATTAATGTTGTGGGGAATACTCATGGGAGCTTCCTGGGTGTTGTAAAAAAATGATAATGTTGATGGATATTTCGAAGGGAAGATTCTCAAATGGGTTTCAGGATCTCACTAGGATGTGGCCGTCTGGGTAAAAATCAGTATGGATTATGGGTGGAGTGAGTGAAATGGGTGGAATGGATAATGTCTTGAGATTGAACCACATGAAGGTTTCTTATCTATCCCAATCAGTTGGGAATCAAATTCAACATAGGTATAATGTGGGTATTGGTGATTACACCTAAGGAGGAGGCCCAAGCATGTGTTTTGGGCTCAAGCGTATTAGTATCCCAGATGGATACATGAAATGGTTGGGGAATATGATTGGAAGTTGTACATGAGGCGTGACGATGATAGGGGATTACAACTAAGGTGGAGGCCTATGGAAGATAGATTTCATGGGAGATACTAAACAAAAATCCCACATGAGTCATGATATGTGTGAGAATGCAGAGAACGTAGTTGTCCTAATAATATATGATGTGGGGATTACAGATGGAAGCTTCTTGTAGAGGAATTAATTCTATATGGGGAGGATCTCATTCTATGTGAGGATTATCTAATTCAATATCAGTCATACGTAGATCATCCTATAAAAGGTGTGCAAGGGATTACAAGTGGAAACTGACCATGGTGCACAAGGTGACAAATAACAAAGGGAGAGAGGTGAGAGAGCCCTAGTGCCCATCCCTTCACTGATCCTAATGACCAAGGGGAGTGAGGAAGAGAAAAGTTTCTACCTCAAGAAAGATAGGATATCTAATTACTCAATGAGGTAATCCTTGGAGGATTTTATTCCTTATGAAGAAGATTTAATTCCATAAGAGACGGAAAATATTTCTTTGTGGTGATAGGCACTATGAAGACCATACCATATCATTCATTCATGAACTATCCTACTCTAACTCCATTGTGAAAGGTAGTAGTTTAATGTCATGTGCTATGGATGAAGGTTATATAATGTTTTATTTCACGCAGCTCAGACTTGTGGGACTCACTCCTCACCCCTTGGGCTTACATAACTATCACACATCAACCCTGGGGAATGGAAGGTGTCACCAATTATAGAAGGAAAACGTGTGTTCGATTAATCACTCATGAGGTACACATTAAAATAACTATGTTGAAAGTAAATAGTTGTTTGTGTACCTATATTTAAAAGAAAAATTTATGGAAATGAAATGTGGGAATCCCCGTGAAGGACCAAGAAATCACTGTGCAAAATCTTGGAGCAATATTTGAAAAAGGGTATCAAACATGGTGCTTTGGAGTAAAGGAAACCCATAGAGCTTTAAAGAGAGGGTTCATGCTGTATTAGAGCCTTTCATGTAGGAGGATGGGTTGTGTAAAAGATAGAGGTGTGTTCAAGATGGGTATTTTTCACACACATTTCTTAGGATTAAATGAAATGGTTGAGGGTCAAATCACTGTTGTCCCACATGAAGGAGAACCCTCATGAAAATTTTCAAGAAAGATCTTGTACCATGAGGGTTCCTTGGATTTCACATTTTTGTGGAAGAGGGGCCTTGCACACAATAGATTGGTGCTTTATCTTCTAGAGTATCACCCTAATTAAGGGGTTCACTTAAATATATATACAAATACATATGCAGTGGCATGCATGATTACAAGAATGGAACATGTATTCCACTTAGTTGATCCTCGATCCACCAAGGTAGAGCACACAACAGGTCTATTCAAAATCACATTGAGTGTGTAATATCCTCGAACATGATTTATCCTCTTTAACACACACCATGAATCTTATTAATGACATTATTTGGCTTATTGTATTTTTTTTGAGTTGAAGGGTGTCCTTGGATTATCCAAAGGTAACTATTTTTGACTTTGTGTGTGAATTCGATGCTAACAACCCCCCCTCATAATCTGCGATGAAAGGGGACCATAAGGTCATGATATGATGAAAATTACAAAAATAGTGTTGAATCCACTTAGGTGCGTATAAAATCCTAATTTTGAGAAGAATAGGTCTTTACCGAAAGAAAAATCAATAGCCCATGCTTATATATATGTATGGGGATCTATATAATAATAGTACATTCAATGTGATAGGTGATCCGCTCTCATGAATTTAAGTCATGCCTTTAGGTGTGGAAATAATATTCTATGTTTCTTTCAATTTCACACCTTTTAAATATTCTAAACTTCACCCTTCAAGAAATTATTACATTTTCTTGCGATATTCTATTGATTTTACTCACAGAATAAAATTTTGTTTACTTGACATGAATTATTGTGTAATCCATCCATTGTACATTCTGATTCATCTAAAATTGCAAACACTTAGAAAGATTCTCATATTGAGGTTGTTTTTTCGACTCAAAGAGTTAAATGAGAATAAATCACCATGTTATCAGACATCAGAGGGTTTTATCAGTTATCCAAATGCTCCTTGGAATGTTAACTCAATCATATAAATATTATCTCAAATGTGAAAATATCACACAGTTGAACTTCATGCTACCTGATGAATTTTCCACCCTAGGTTTAGAAATCAATTCACCATGATCATTTTTCACAAGATAATAATGTATCAAGTGATAAAAAATCAATTTTATTGCCCACACATCCATAGATAATAAGGAAATGGTCGTATATGTATTGAATGTGAAGACATAGATGATCATAGGGGATAATCCAACATCAGAACATTACCAAACCCACTTTCCATAACCTTCCAAATTATCAAGAATAATGAATTTATTGGATGGTAGAATAATTGGTACCTGAGGTCTAGGGGAAACGTTATAAGAAATGGGCATGGGCATATTGTGAAAACCATACATGCAAAGAATTTGGGGAAAAATGCACAACAACAATTTGTATGATGTTGTATGAACATCAAATTTTCATATCTATCACTAATTGGAGCTAGTACCATTGCTCTTAAGAATGTGGTATCCAGACCTAAACCCATTCCACCTCCATCATGGGGATTTTGGAATTATTGTTTTGAAAACTCACTACATCAGATGAATTCCACTGGAGGGATTCCAATATGATGAGTTCCTCCAGCCAAATAATCCTAGAAAGATCATGAGAATACCACAATCCTAACAATTCTTCTTTTAGAGGTGGTGAATAGGAATCTAAAGATTAAATACATCTAGAAGGGAATCCCATTCCAGGAATGGTTTGACATATTATTTAAGAAGGACCCAATGGTGAGAATTTAGAGTTGATGTATGTGGTGCATGAATGTGTCACAAAGGGGGATGGTGGGATCATACCTACTGATCATTGATTTAATATATTATAGGACATGGGTGTACATCATAGTCATTATCTATGACCCACTGGTACTCTATTCCACCATCCACTCCACATTTATAAGTGGAAGGCTATTGGAAATGAGAGAAACCATGAGAGGGATAACCTGTGTACATTAATGATAATGGGGATTATGGAATCTCGTAATAGGGATAATCTGGAAGTGCCTATGTTGGAATGGATATATTGTATACCGGGTTATTTCTCAGGGGAATCCTGACCAGGATAATCTATTTTTCATTCTAGATCCAACATGGTTGTATTAAACCATATTTCAGTGGATATGAATTCTCAAATTCCATTCATCCTCCATGTACAAGTCTACGGCCATCACTGCTCATCATTACTAGGGTTTGAATACTATCCTTCCACAATGATGAAATTGTAATGAAAATTTAGAACCATGAAAAGTTTAAATTCAATCCCATTTGGACTCTTGTCAGTTCAATGGTTCATAACCTGCATGGATCATGGGTGAAGAGTGAATATATAGAGAGCTTCAAAAGTGGTGTTCAAGTATCACCAATTGGTTGAAATTTCTTCTAGGTACTATAAGTTTCATCCTTATTCTCCCATAAATTAGAATTCCCTAAATACGTGGTGATGAACATGTACATAAATGTTCATGCAGAGTGGAACCCATGCATCCTTCATCATCTATGTAGAATACATTCAACTATGGGCTTTGGTGAGACTATCTTGCTGCCACCTACAAATGTTGATTCGAAAAAAAAGGAATATTCCAAAAAATGTGGTGTAAAAATATATGGAGTTAGTCATTCAAAAAAAGTTTGGATGATCAAACCAATGAGAACAGAGCCGGATCTTTGTGTAGTTAGGCAGGTTTCCACATAAGAAGGAAGCCAAATGGAAACCTAGGGAATTAGGGGACATGATTTAGAACCGCATTGACATGAACATCGCAGGGTGCAACCTCACCTCCACATTCTAAATAGGGGTGGTCTTAGAAGTGACCTCATGTCCCAAGTAATGACGCTCATGGAATGAATATATGGTATCTTTTTCAACCTAAAATTGATGTTATTTTCATAACCCTTTTTTATTGTTGGTGTAATTTTAGATAATTGATGTTTACCAAAGTCCTTTGGATGAAGCTTATGTGTGATCAGATCATACTTTCAGAATTCGGGTACATTTAGGTGGTAGAAAATGTGGTTATTCAATGGCATCTTAGGTACCTGATAACTATGGATATCAACACATTCTAGAGGGTAAAGTCTGAAAAACGTCTCACACCAGTGAAGTTAATTTTTGGCATAGAGTTGGATGGAAAAGAGACACCACCTATGGATGATAGTGAATAATAATAGGATGATTCAGATAAAAAAGAAAGATAAGGATTTGGATTTGGTGATTAGGGTTCTCTAGGAATAGATTCTATTTAATGGAGTCCCCATGAGATTTTTGATATTATAGGTTCTGATAAAGAACTCACAGAGTACCATTTAGTATGCCCCAACTTGTGTCTTCCACTAACCCCCCATTCCATTAATTAGTTCCTCTAACAAAAACATGTCCCATAAATGAGAAACTAATAATTGAATAATAGTTCTCTATTTTAAGGTGTGAAAATGTTCTAGTGGGTGTGACTGAGGATTCTCTAGGTCATGCACCCAAGGCTAGGGAAACATGTGATATAGGCAAGGAGGTTGTGGGGGAAATCTTAGAACCCAAGGTCCTTCCAAATTTCAATGGGGGGCCATGTCATTGTATTCCCATAAAACACCTACTATTGTGCCATGTAAAAGAAATATTATCTTCAAAATTTCTCCTCTGTAAGGTAATATAAAATTATGAAATATCATATAATAATTTTTTTCCATGGAGCATTAGTGTTAATGTTTACTTATCTTATGTAGCTCATACTCAAAAAAAAACAAGGAGGGATGGTTCTAATCATTTAAATACCAAGTGTTGAGGAAACTCAGGTATTATATGTCCATATTGTGAACCGATATCTTGAACCAATGATTCTCATCTCATATAAGTATTTTTTTAACAATGTTATAAATTTCTTCTTTTGAGTGAATTGGTTTAGGTGGTATGTTCCACGAAGTTCTCAGAAGACTACAATCCCAGGGATTGGATGGGGTTTTGGTATCTATGGGATCCAATATAATGGACTCACCTGCTCATGTTGATCCATTCATCCATGATGATCTGTCCCTGGTGGCCCAAAAAAATAGACTTCTACTCCTGCGACTGATGCCACTACTGTGGCAGAACTCATTGGTGAAGGAGGTAAGGCTACCAAAGAAGAATCAAGACATAATGGTTATTTTCCTACTGTGGAGACTAACCCCTCATATTGGGTACCCAAGGACGAAAATTCTACTAATCTCTTTGGATCCTTTCTTATGTATGAGACTATCTATCATAAGTAGTTGGATGATACAAAATCTACTCTAGTTGAAGAAAACCATATTGTTTAGTGCAATGTATGGAGACCCATTTAGTGATTCATTGAACAAACACATCAACCAAAAATGGTGTTCTGAATGGAATATATCCATCCTTGGAAACATAACATGGGTTTTTAAGGGGTGATATTTTCAAAACCATCATGCATTATTCCATTATTGCCTTCTCAAAATGGTGTGAGAGGGTATCCGACATCTAGAATCTTCTTAGAATCAAGAGATGTCTGACCGCATTGGAAAACATCATGAATTGACCCAAGAGATCAATATAATAGAGTATAAAGTTAGTGATTATACTAATTTTCCCATTAATCCTTCAAAAGTCACTAGCATGTTGATTGATCAAATGGAGGAGGTTGAAGACCAAATGGTGAAGGTGACTACTCAGATTGATGATCTGCAATAAATGTGCTTCATACCACAAACAATAGCGGATGAACATTTTTGATTTTCCAATGATGATGAAGTAGATCTCGGGATGAGGAAAAAATTCTTGGAGGCCAAATGCCAATATTTTGTAGTGTTTATGTGGTCAATTACTGGAGTAGAGATAAAGGGGAAATTATTCCAGAACACATGAGAAGCTCTAAAATGTGGATTACCCCAATTGTGTCGTCCCACCTTCCATTAAAACATTACATGAATAGAGAAATTACTTTTTCTACATAATTATTATATTTCCATAATATTCATGAGATATCTAATGACCAATCTCTAAGATCACATAGGTCATGACTGGTGTGAGAAAGCATGGACAACCACATGGTTTTTTACATTGTACAAGAGTATCAGATAAACATAAAAAACTCAGGGTCTGGTATTGGTGACTAAACATCCATAATTTTCAACCTAAGAGTGCCTATGGATGGAGAATAAGGCTCTCTAAGTTTTCAAATTGTTATTTCCAATGTGATCTAGTGCAAGAATGGGATAATTCTATGGGACTTAGAATATATCTTAACAAAGGGGCATGGGATGTGTGAATCACAGGACCCAAAATTCGGAATGCAATGAGAGCTTTGTCACAATAAAGGAAAACTGTGGGTTGACCATTAATAATGCTACAAACATAGGAACTGTCTTGATTTGTCTCCCAAAGTCTTCATGAATATTGGCCCAGGATAGTAAGTGAGCCAAATAAGCATGAAACGATGTCGTTATGGGGTCCATTTCAAGATGGAATAGAATGATGATCCAAATGAGTGTAAAAAAATCATTTGAGTGGAGTGATGGAATATTATAATGGTCTCTGTCTCTCTTAGAATTATGCCATTGTTGTTTAGAACTCACTTGTGTAAAAATATTTTTATGAACAAAGATCAAAACAATGTTCTTGGGGAGTGACATATTTTATTCTGATTGAAAATTTAATATCTGGACCATGAGGCAAATAACCAACATCAAGAAAGAACCTTTCAGATGAGGGCCAAGGAACACATATAGTTTAAAATCATACAACTAAGGACGATGCATGGCACAGTTTGAAATCATGTGATTAAGATGAATCCTACTATTTAACATCTTTTTATTGGAACATTACATGATATTTAAGGTCCTAATGCATTGACCATGGACACCAGTTCAAATTCATGTCACATAAACTAGGTTATGTCTATTCTTAAAATATTGTTTTGGAACCATGTAAAGGAACCCAATATAACTGATATAAAAGTGGAATTTTTACCAAAAAGATTCAAGAGATAGATAGGAAGAAGAAACATGTGTCATGGAGAGATGACAATTTGGGTAACACCACACTTTCTAAGTAAGTCTCATAGTTAAATTTCATAGAGTTTTGACCATGTGGGGAACAAACATCGCTGACCACATTGATACAAACCCTACTAAAATTCCTAATCCAATGTGAGTCATTCTAGGTGTAGGGAACAAGGAATGATACAAGGTGTATACCATACATGTGTGAGTGCACATTAGAGGGTTCACCAATGGTGGAATTCCTTCAAGATTTGGGGGTGGAAATGAATGTATGTCAAGACATTCAAGGTCTAGATAAAGAGGTGACCGACATGTAATGGTCGACTGAAAACCATGTTTGAAACATATGGACCAGAGATACACCAATCAATAGTAGGGGTGATAAAATGTAAAATCAACTATTGAAAAAATATGAAACATATTATTCACTATTTATTATTGAGAATCCATCAGGGTGTTGGCCTGGGATAAGAGGTGATCCAAAAAATGTAATGAATCCTTCACTATTAGGGGGTATTTCTAGAAGTGAAAGGGGATGAAAACCCAATACAAGAACAACATGGAGTGTATAATATAATAAAACAGAAGGTGGAATCCAATCCAAGATAGTGAAACTAGTTTAATGTCATGTCACTTGAACACTAGGGAGTTTAAGGTCACAATTCACAAACCAAAATGGGAAATGTTGAATCCATGGATGTATATGATCCATGCGATTGATAAACCCCGACATGAATGAGGGAGAAATGATCCCCTGAAACTCATAGAAAACATTATATGATCTACATACATTTTAGGATCCTAAATCATGGACTATTTTCAAGGCCATGGGGTGGAATGTATGAATGAGTTATTACTGGTCCTAAATAAAAAATTATTGGCCATCTCTATGTAACGCATGAGGGTGGGAATCAATCCATATATAGTTCTATATGCTCTACGCAGTTCATTTTCATGGGGTGAGGGTGAAGAAACATTATAATGAACGATGGAAATATTATGTTTGGGCCCGATATTGATGATCTAATTATCACTATGTATCTTGTCAATGTAAGAATAAAGCCCCACATAGTTTTTGAGCATAATATGGTAGAAGGAAAACACAGGTGGGGAAAATTTTCTCTTGAGAGAGAAATGAGGCATCCCGTGACAGTCATGTGGCATCCTAAAATCATTCATTGAATGGTTGAAATTTATCATTATGTGCTCATGATGTTAGATCTTAGTTTAAGGGTCATAGTGTTGAGACCATGAGGGAAAATATCTCAAATGTGTTTGTGATGTGTGGATTTATACCATACCTGATGCATATGAGGGACAAGGAGGCCCAAAACCAAAAAAAAACATCCTGAAAGAGACCTTAAATTATTTTAATTTCAATATTCATAGACAAATATCATAGTTTATGGTGATAGAGTTCATACCTAGATGATAAGACTCCCTGAAGATTGTATATGCGGTGCGATGGATTGATGAATAGATGTGAATATGATCCATGGTGGCATGATGACACATCACATTTTTCCAAGGAGACATTGGAGATTGGATATGTAGACATATGTACGAAAAGATCAAAAGTAATGTCTAATTTGAATGAGCCAAAGAGGCTCATGTTACATAAATGGGGAATAAGGGTGAAAAACATAATGATGAGATGAACTGCGGCTGGGCATAAATATAATGTCTATAGGAATCGCTACATATCCTATAAGGATGGTAATTAAGCATTTCATTCATGAAATGGTATCTCTTTGTGTAGGTTTGAACCAAACATAGGAAAAATTTATTTTTTCTAGTGGCTAGACTAGGATAGAAAATTTGGGTGTCACTGCATATCTTATGTGGACAGGAATCTAGATGTATGTAGTTCCTGTCATGTGTGATGGTTAATGAAAAGTGTTCAAGGTAGTGTCCTATTAGGAAATAACACCATAGTGCTATGCCATTTTTTTCATACAACTCGGATGATGATTCATTATTTTAGGGTCATGTGACAAAACTAATATATGAAGTTTAATGTCATGCTGTAAAGACACTGGTTTTGGAGTAGTTCATCTTCATGTAACTAGGATTTTGGGGGAAGACACATTTTAAAGGGGATGCACATGGTGTGGAATCTATAACTCGATGTGAATGAGGACTATGGAGTCCCACACTACAAAACACAATCCTATGGAAAACCCAAATATAGGTTATAGTCATAATTTTTGGACTATAAGAGGAGGGGATATCATTAGAAGGGGACATGTGTAGTACAACAACAAAAACCTGAGGTGAATGTGTCCAAGAAGGATCAACACTACATGACACAATTGTTGGAAAAACACAAACTCAGTTTAAAGTAATGATCATAGGACTTGGGAACCTAGTTTAACATCATTTTCTTGGGATGTTGATGCACTATAGTCTAATGTCATGCACCTCAAAATATAGAGTTCGTAGATTAAGGTATTATGATTTTAACAACATACTCATATTTTAATTTCCTAGAATTAAATTAGGATACCAGTTTAATTTCATGTTCAAGGGACAATGGATTTTTATGTGATGTACTACAATGTGAACTTGGCATTGGATGGAGGAGTGACGCACTCCCCAATCATATGGATCGTAGAGTAGAAACCATTAGGATAGACATTTCGAATGATTAATGGCAATTCCCACTTGGGTTTCAAATTTTGTGGCTCTTACCATGTATAATTAGCATTCAAAGAGACAATAACATATCACATTGGAGGAAATAGAATAGATGAAAATTCTTACTGAATTCAATAGAAATATTGTAACCATGCTTCTCTAGATTGAACAAGGCTTAGATCGTATTCTCATCGAGGGATTATATCTCATCTAAATGAACTTCATCTATATTTTCTATCATCTATTAATCATATATATGTATTCATAGTGAATGAAACAAAATATCAATTGGTAGGACTTCCTCAGTTCTATACAACAGTGAAAATGGGTTCACCTAGGTGGAAGTGTGATTCATCATTTGATAATCCCAAAAAGAATTGGAGATATTTTCCCTCTAATTTTTCTTGTTATATCCAACCATATTATATAGAATGTTTGAGAGGTTTTTTTTGGAATTCCCCAGTCAGTCCATATTCCTGCACAATGTATTGAATAACATGGACATACATGTTTTTTTACTTTGCGTACAACCCATTCAGCTCATCTGCTCCTAAGGTGGAGACGTTTTCGGTGAGAAAAGCATGGGGGAATCAAAAATATATTTATGATATGGGATCTCATGAATTAATTGATCGACTGGTATTGGACTTCCATAATAAGAATCACTTCTTCCAACTTGGAAAATAATTTTATTGCATTTAGAATGAACATGTACTAGTGATATGTTTCGAATTCATAAGATCCCACAACATCATGTCCACATACTAAATATTTACAAGAATACTCAATAGTATAGAGGTAATCTGGTGGTCGATACATGAAATAGGAGTTAATCAGTCATTCGTGGAACCTGTTGGTTAACTCAATATAGTCATATAACATGGTGGGCTAGAAGAATCCCAACCTTCAAATCAGATGGGACAATTTCACCCCTTCAAAATGAGCACCAAATAACCCAACATGAAAATCCTTCATTACCTAGGGAATCATGTATCCTTGAATGAAAAGGATTATAATTCCCTGAAATCCATGTATTTAGAGAGGCTTATCAAGGTGGGACCCACTTTGGAGGGTGAAATGCACTACGTGCTAATGGATTTATTCATTTTCCTCTCATTCTCATGGTAGAGCACCATGATAGAGATAATAGATGAAGGGATCTTCCCATAAGGATGTTTCTTCTACTAGAGTGGGATCCTAAATTTTCTATTTGGAAGCCTCAGTGTTCATGTTGTTTATCATTCAGTCATAATCATCACTTGGGATGATAGGAGAGAGAACCCTTTAAGGAATCACATGAATGAACATTTCGTTTTGAATTGGACATGCGTGGAATGAGGCTAAGCTACCCAGGGCATCCTCTCAACAATTCTATGATTGGGAAACATGGGTTACCTATAGCTTATAAGGGAATTGGTCCATCAAAAGTGAGTGTTCCTTAAAAAGGGCATGAGCTCTGGCTTCTAGATGTTATAGTCACCGTGGGTCATCTTGATGACTAACTTCGAGTCACCATTTATGTAAATATTGGTAACATTATTCATTATAACTAGATCCAAAACAATAATAAGACTTTGATACTCTACCTTATTTTTTGTGAAATATTTTTAGAGTAGTAATTAATATGGAAGAATTTTATGAGTTTTAGAGATGAATAAAACCACATAACTTACACTATTGTGCTTGGGATCACTGAGCCTTCAACTGGTATGGCTCTAGGAAGCACCATCAAAAGTAATCTTCTAGCATGGAACAACCAGATAAACTAATAGGATGGACTCATCTATGAAATGAGTATCCTGAGACTACTCTACTGGGGTCAGATTGGTGTATGAATAGTTTTCAAAAATATAAACCTTGAATTCCTTTTGGGTATGAATTTAATATCAAACATCTGATGAATCACTTCCCTGCAGAGCAAAAGATCTGATACATAGGAAGGTTTATGATATACATTTGTGAGACTAATGTGACACCAATTCCATGTCATAATGCTAAAAATAATACCATAAATTTTGTACTATGAAAACCTATTCAAGGTAGATCAACTCAATAGGAGATTATATGTTCTATATTTCAAGGAGCATTCATCTAAGATAGTATAACCAATTATCTAACCCACTAACGTTATTCATGGTGATCAAGCCACCGAGGGTTCATTAAAAGGTGGTAATAAAGGCTACTAGAGGATTCCTTATGTTGGGTCTCATCAGAATTCTGGTTGTAGAAGATAATTCTCAATTTTATCAAATGAAACATGGCACCCATCATCCCACTAGTGCAAGAAACCTTTCATCATGAGACTAGTGAAGCAATTACCCATTCCGTTGATATTCATGATGAAGAAGTTTATATAGGATATGTGTCCTTGAAGGCCTTAGAACTCCTGAAGGATTCTTAGATGAGGAATCTAGATGATGTTCATTATATTTTCTAGGTCAATCTCAAAGCCTCTATACCTAATGATGAAGCTGAGAAAATTTCTAGAGGTAGCCCTAAAAATACATTTTTAGGGGTTCAACTTTAACTGTAAAGAATGGGGTAATATAAACACTTTTTGATGAACTATGAGATGGTCCTAATGATTGAGGCATTTGACCACCAAATCATCTACATAGAATTACCATAGAATCATGAGGATGGGTTTGAAGATATGATGCATGGGTCACTGTTAATTTTCTCCCAAAATCATAATATAGAAAGGAATTACCTGATAGAAAATATTCTTGGTGGGAATTTTAAGGAGGTTGACTCCTAATCTTTAAGGTCCATCCATATCTGGTAGTTCTCGTAGTACCCATCCATTATGGATATATCTAAAACCCAATTGCGACATTGATAAACAACAATTTCACTTGAAGGGGAAAATATGTAACATACCAAGTAAATAATGAATTATGGATTTTCATATCTATGACTATTAATGAATTAGATAGTGTTTTAGAGGCTTAAAAAGAGAATAAATCCAATCTTAAGCACAGAATACTCATAATTTTTAAAAGATTTTTTACAGCCTTTTGATGGTGAACAATTTTTAAATATATATTTTGACAACTTTATATTCTCTATTTGTCAAAATAATCTTATTCTTTAGTATTGGGACATTGAAATTTACTTTGGATAAATTTTTGGTATTTTTCTGACAATGTTCATTTTTTAATGAATAGTGAAAAATACTACATTTTACTTCAAAACATCTTTTTCATCTAATTTAATTATATGGATATATTATCTTTTTAATTGGTTTTAAAGTGTAAATAGAATATATTTTTACCATTCAATCCAATGGTGGTCATTGGAATTAATTTTACTTTTAAATTGGACATAAACAATTGTCAAACTTTTGATAGATATTGTTTCTAAAAAACCCTATATTTTTTTGACAAATAGAATTATTTTTAAATTAATTACTAAAATTTATGTGATTAGAATTTGTAAACATTATTCCATATTTGGAATCATAAGGTCCAAATTATGTAATTAATACTATTGTTTTTTGACATTATGAATAGTAATGACGATAATTATCTTTAATTATCGTGATTAATTAGTAATCGGGTAGTTAAGGGTAATAAAATAATATCATTATAATATAAAACGACCCCACCATGTGTCCTACTGCTATTGGTTGTGTCATGGGAGACCATGGTATGCCTTATTCCAATCTTTTTGACCCCATGGAATCACGTTTGGGTGATAGTGACACTTTATCATTTTATATCTTTTTAAGGGAAATTATAACCAAAGTATGCATCACCCGAGTAAAACAATTTCAGTTTTGTCTGTGTAAATGATCTCTTAGACTATAAATAGTCATTGGAAAGCTAAAACTATTTCCTACATCATGATAATTTTTTTATAATTTTTATAAATTAAATAAAATAAATTTTTTTATGACACCATGATGATGCAACGATTACCTGATTAATTAACGATTTAAATAAAATGAAAGGATAATATAAAATCTAAGACATAAACTTGTAAAAACTTATTATATGGGTGGATTTCGAACCCTTATCACCTTATCCTCTAAATATATCATTTTTGGACCTTTAAAATCTGAAGCTCATTATATAATAAAGTAAAATTTCTTGACATTCCAATAGTGCCCCTCCCCCCTCTTATAAAAGGCCCCCACCTCTACCACCTTACACACACCTCTCAAGCCATTGTCTGAGCCAAGATCTTCACATTTTATCTCTCCAATCCCTCTATTCATCACATAAACCATACCTTAGGCAGAAATCTCTTCAAGAAACCCTTTTGGTTCAAACCAAGAGGAGTTACCAGATTTAATGGTAAAGTATTATCTAATGTTATTTTGTTTTATTTTGCTTCTCCAACCCCCTAAACTCTTTTTATTCCTTTATTTCGTAACAACAACATTATCTATAATATACTAGGATGTTTTTATGAGAATTATTCTATTTACACTTACACAGACCTCTGTCTAATGGTTAAACAACATACTGCTTCTGTGGTTGGCGAATTTCTGGCTCACGAAACGATGATTGTTAAATAATCTTTTAACACGTTTCATGGTGGCCATTAAGATGTAACTATATTTATATATGATACTTATTATGTTTATGTTTTCCATATGCTTCATTATTTTTCTTTTAGGGAATACCTTTATGGTTTCCATTATGGGTAAACACGATATCTTCATTTTAGGAAGTGCGGACTACCACCCCCTCAAAGTGATTTGATTATTTAATGCCATATTTGGGACATATAAAGGATGGAGATTATGATGTTATATATGATATTATACTTGAATTATAATAAACCTTTATATAATTTTGATTTCACTCCATTAAATACGAAATAGAAATGAAAGTAGTTTTCATGCGTATGTATGGCTTACCGTCTCCATGAACGTTGCATTTCATTTATTACCTCTAAATGTTTTTTAATATTATAAATGCATGTATATACTAGATATATATGATATGTATGATATCTATATCATGAATAAAATTCTGTATATAATGGATATTTTACCACATGAACAACATGTAATTATAAGAAGTTTATTTTTGGATCACATACCAACGATCGACAAAACGAACATTATTAACTTATGTAATTACATAATGTTCATAAAATGGTAATAAGTGATATAAAAGGAATAATTAACTTGAAAAAGGTTCTTAAGCATGTATAAATTAACTTAAGTTTATTAGTCAGGAGATTAAAGAACGATCGAGTCAAGTCAGACACGAGGTATGGGACTTCGTCTTAATCTCCTTTCATTGAGACATATTTTGTTTTATACACAACATTATTTTATATGGTGTATAAAACCCGTTGACTTTTACTTTTATTAAAAATGAATCTTTTTTAAATGAATAGTTTTACTAAATGACAAAAGGAAATGTTTTTGTCATACGTATCCAGTGACGACGACTTCTCCGTCGCCGTGACGATTATTTGAGTTTCAGATTCCTCTACAAGCCATAAAATTTTTTTAAATGAAAAATAAATATCATGTGTTAATTTTATTTTACTTTGGTATTGAAAATTTTTATGATAATGTTTTGATTATATCAATGAGTTTTTGATATCTCGTGATTGAAATGTGGAAATTTTATTTTTCCTTTAAGCATGTTTGATGTGATACAATTATGTTATGGTTCTTGGGAATTGTTTTTGAATATGCGTGGTTCTGTGATAAAATAAGTGTGGGTGAGCCTGTGATAGCTCTCCAAAGCATTGGGTAACGCGAAGGATTTAAACACTAAGGTTTCTCTGAAGACATTTAGGGAATAAATTGTGATGGGTATTCCAAACGTAACCATGAGGGTTACTCCCTTCGTAAGAATGTTATAAATGCCTCATGTTACATTTATGTCTTATGTTTTCTATGATTTATTCATAAATATTATGATATCATGAGGTATGATGAAGTTATTATGTTTTATGAGTAAATTATGATTTCATTGGTTCTTATGTATACATGGACTAATGTTTTTATTTTGTACTTATATATCCCTTACTGAGATTTTTTTGCTCATCCCACATTTTTGTAATGTTTTTCACTGGTCAAGGGAAAGGTACATGATGTGATGATTGTGTCGAGGTAGTGTCATGAAAGAATCCATGTCTTATTATAAATATGTCTCCTTTGATGGGAAAAATGAATACTATCTTTTATGTAACCACCTTTTTGAAATGTGGAATGTAATGCATGATTTGTTATCTAATTCTCTAAATCTCTGAACCTGAAAATATCCTTAATGTGTAGTCTTGGAATAACTCAAGATTAAGTAATATTTAATGCTAGGTCCTTATAGTTGGTATCAAAGGTTGGTTTACATAGATTTTGGAGTTATAATTTTATTAAATTATTATCCAAAAATAATTTTTTTATTGTCAAATTGAAATGATATAACATTTAAAGATTAATATGTTGCTTCATCTAAGACATTTTTGTTCGAAATGTTTTTCAGTAGAGGAAACATGGAAGCAGTGCTAAGAAGGCATACAGAAATAAATGACCTTCTGAATCAGCATCCTGAGATGGTCGGAATTAGAGCTGAATAGTTTGTTGCGGTAATGGCGCAGTTGACTCAAGAGATAAATGGTGGTGTTATCCATCCACGAGATCAGCCAGATCAACTTCAGAGGAACATGTCAGTGGTGGAACATTTCATGAGGAAACATCCCCCGTCATTTAGAGGATCATCTGACCATGTTCTCGCTGAAGGGTGGATTAAAGAACTGGATAAGATTTTTGATGTCATGGGGTGTTTATACAATCAAAAGGTTAGTCTTGTTGTTTATCGTTTAAAAGGTGAAGTAGATCAGTGGTGGTTGATAGTTAAAAATATCAGGGACATAGATGAGATTGATGCTCTTGACTGGGATGAATTCATAGGTATGTTTCTCGAGAAATATTTTCCTAAGGCTGCTCAATATAGGATGGAAAAACAATTCTTGGAATTGAGGAAAAAGGATGAATCAGTGGATACTTATGAAGAAAGGTTCACTCATTTGACAAGGTTTGCTCCAAATTTTATCGGAGGCCTTGATAGTAAAAATAACCATTTTTACTGAGGATTAAAGCCAAAATATCGAAGGCCTTTAGATTCTTGTGAGTTCAAGAGTTATGAAAGGCTTGTTCGATGTGCTTAGAAGGTGGAAATGGAGTTTTCCGATGATCAAATATTCTATAAAAACCAACAGTAGAAGAGAACGAGGTGGAATAAGAAAGGGAAGAATCCTTCAAAGATGTCTGATGGTAAGAAAACTAAGTTTTCAGTTTGTGAGAAATGTGGAAAAATGCATGCTGGGGAATGTCTTATGAATTTTGGAATGTGATACTAATGTGGTAAGATGGGACATAAGGCTCGTGATTGCACTGAAAAAGATCAGGGTGATTGTAAGACCAAATTAGATTTATAGTTAGTGAAATGTTTCATGTGCAATGAGATGGTTTATTTTTAAAACCCTAAATGAAAAGAAATTGTATGGGAAATTCAGAAAGTGTGATTTTTGGTTGCAACAAATTTCTTTCCTTGTTCACATTTTTTTAAAGATGGTATAACTGTTGATCCTACAAAAACAAAGGTTGTTGATGAATGGACAAGACCCAAAAATGTAACTGAGATTCATAGTTTTCTTGGTTTGGTAGGCTATTACTGATGGTTTGTTAAAAAAATTTCACGGTTATCTAGTCCAATGACTAAGCTAACTCGGAAGGGTGTTAAGTTTATCTGGAAAAAAGAATGTGATGATTGTTTTCAGGAGTTGAAAAGAATATTGGGGAATACTCTAGTTTTGGCACTACCTTCAAGGAATGGTGAGTTTGTTATCTACAGTGATACTTCATTGAAATGACTTGGTTTCATCCTAATGCAGAATGATCAGTTAATTACCTATTCTTCATGTTAGTTGAAAACAAATGAGTTAAATTACCCTAAACCTGATTTGGAATTAGCTATTGTGATTTTCGCTTTAAAAATTTTGAGGCATCATTTGTATGGCGTAAATTGTAAAATATATACTGATCACAAAAGTTTAAAGTATATATTCACCCAGAAAGAATTGAACATGAGACATAGGAGATGGATAAAATTAATCCAGGATTATGATTGTACAATTCATTACCATCCGGGAAAAGAAAATAAAATGGTTGATGCTTTGAGTCAAGAAATTAACTCTTCATTAACCATGTTATGTTTGGAAGGTGATCCTTTAGTTAATGATTTGATGAACCCTAGAATAGATGTTTTTGGTGCAAGAAGTTCTTCTGTTTTGTTTCAGGTATCAGTGAAATCTTCTCTATCAGATAGAATTAAGAAAGCTCAGACAAAAGACAGTGAGTTACAGAAAAAGTTAGAGTTGGTTCAGAAGGGTAATTTTCCTAAATTCAACATTGATAATGATTGTGTTTTGATATTTGGGAAGTGATTGTGTGTGCCGTATGTTTCATATTTGAAGAGAGAGTTGTTATGTGAAGCTCATAGTTCTCTGTTTTCAGTTCATCCTGGATGTACTAAGATGTATAGAGATCTTCAGGAGTATTACTAGTGGGATGGAATGAAAAGAGATATTGCTAATTTTACTGTGAAGTTTTTGACTTGTCAACAGGTTAAATCAGAGTGGAAATTACCGAAAGGGATGCATCAGACTTTACCAGTACTAGTGTGGAAATGGGACAATATATCCATGGAATTCATTGTGGGATTTCTGAAAACACCTTGTGGTAATAATGAAATCTGGGTTATTGTTGATCACTTGACAAAATCTGCTCATTTCCTTGCTATACAATATACTTTTTCCCAAGATCAACTTTCTCGTTTGTATCTTAAAAAGTTAGTCAGGTTAAAAGGAGTTCCCCTTTCCATTGTATCTGATCATGATCCCAGGTTTAGTTCTAACTTTTGGAAAGGCCTTCAGAAGTCATTGGGTACTGGATTAAAATTTAGTGCAGATTTTCATCCTCAATCAGATGGGTAGTTATAATGAATAATTCAGGCTTTGGAGGATATTATACATACTTGTTTGATGGATTATCATGGAAGTTGGGACCAAAATCTTTCCTTGGTTGAGTTTTATTATAATAACAGTTTCATTCCAGAATAGAGATGGCACCATTTCAGGAATCATATAGCAAGTGGTGTCGAACTCCAGCTTCTTGGGATGAAGTGGGTGAGAAGAAGTTGATGGGACCATAATTGGTAGAAGAGTTGGCAGAAAAAGTTCAGCTGATACAGAAACACATGAGAACAACTCATAGCAGGCAGAAAAGTTATGCAGACAATAGGAGGAAGGATCTCTCTTTTGAGGTTGGTTATCATGTCTTCCTCAATGTTTAACCATGGAAAAGTGTGATGAGCTTTGGTAAGAAAGTAAAGCTGAGTCCAATGTTCATTGGACCATATGAAATTATAGAGAGAGTTGGATCAGTTGCAAACTGAGTGTCTTTACTTCCGAGTTTATCTCAGGTACAAAATGTTTTTCATGATTCAATGATAAAGAAGTACATGCCAGATCCATCTCATGTTTTGAGTCCAAATGTAGTTCACCTGGAAGAGAACCTATCTTATGAGGAACAACCGGTCCAGATTCTTGACTATAGGGAGCAAGTATTGCAGAATAATGTTTTTAATCACGTAAATGTTTTGTGGAAAAACCACATGATTGAAGAGGCAACATGTGAATCTGAAAATGCAATGAGGGATAAATACCCACACTTATTCGATAAGTAAATAAATTATGGGGAAAACATTTTCTACAAGGGGGAAGGATGTAACATCCCAATTAGGTAACGAACTATGGATTTTTATATCTATGACTATTTATGAATTAGATAGTGTTTTAGAGGCATAAAAAGAGAATAAATCCAATCTTAAGCATAGAATACTCTAATGTTTTTAAAAGATTGTTTTACCACCTTTTGATGGAAAACCATTTTTAAATATATCATTTGAAAACTTTATAAGCTCTATTTTTCAAAATAAACTTATTCTTTATTACTAGGACATTGAAATTTACATTGGATAAATTTTTGGTATTTTTATGACAATGTTCATTTTTAATGAATAGTGAAAAATACTGCATATTACTTCAAAATAGCTTTTTCATCTAATTTAATTACATAGATAGATTATCTTATTAATTGGTTTTAAAGTTTAAATAGAATATATTTTTACCATTCAATCCAATGGTGGTCATTGGAATTAATTTCACTTTAAAATTTTACATAAACAATTGTCAAACTTTTGATAGATATTGTTTCTAAAAACCCACTATTTGTTTTGACAATGGGAATTATTTTTAAATTAATTACTACAATTTATGTGTTTGGAATTTGGTAAAATGTATTCCATATTTTGAATCATAAGGTCCAAATTATTTAATTAAGACTCTTTTATTTTAGGACATTATGAATAGTAATGACGGTAATTATCATTAATTATCGCGATTAATAAGTAATCGGGTAGTTAAGGGTAATAAAATAATATCATAATAATATAAAATGACCCCAAAATGTGTTCTAATTCCACTGTTTGTGTCATGTATGACCCTGGTATTCCTTGTTCCAATCTATGGTACCCCATGGAATCACGTTTGGGTGATAGTGACACTTTATCATTTTATGTTTTTTGAAAGGGAAAGTATAACCAAAGTATGCATCACCCAAGTAAAAAAATTTTAGTTTTGTCTGTGTAAATGATATTTTAGACTATAAATATTAATTAGAAAGATAAATCTATTTCATAAATAATGATATTTTTTTTATAATTTTTAGACATTAAATAAATTATATTTTTTATGACACCATGATGATGCAACGATTACCTCATTAATTAACGATTTGAATAAAATGAAAAGATAATGTAAAATATAAGACATAAACATGTCCAAACCTTATTGGATGGGTGGATTTAGAATCCTTATCACCTTATCCTCGAAATATATCATTGTGGGACCTTTAAAATCCAAAACTCATTATATAATAATGTAACATTTCTTGACTTTCCAAGAGTGCCCCTCCTCCCTCTTATAAAAGGCCTCTGCCTCTACCACCTTACCCACACCTCTCAAGCCACTGGATTAGCCAATATCAACCCATTTTATCTCTACACATACAACTATTCATCATATAATCCTTACCTTAGGAAGAAAGCTCTTCATGAAACCCTTTTGGTTTAAACCAAGAGGAGTTACCCGATTTAAAGGTAAAGTCTTCTCTAATGTTCTTTTGTTTTATTTTGCTTCTACAACCCCCTAAACTCATTTTATTACATTATTTTGTAAAAAAAATATCTAGAATATACTAGTATGTTTTTATGAGAATTATTTAATTTACACTTACACACACATTTGTCTAATGGTTAAAGAACATATTGTTTCTATGGTTGGCGAATTTCTGCCTCACAAAACGATGATTATTCAATCTTCTTTTAACACCATTCATGGTGGACATTTATATGTCACTATATTTATATATGATATATGTTATGTATGTGTTTTCCATATTCTTCTGTATTTTTCTTTTATGGCATAACTTTATGGTTTCCATTATGGGTAAACACGATATGTTCATTTTAGGAAGTGCGGACTACCGCCCCCTCAAAGTGATTTGATTCGTTAATGCCATATGTGCAAAATATAAAGGACGGAGTTTATGATATTATATATGATATTATACTAGAATTATAATATACCTTTATATAATTATGATTTCAATCCATTAAATACGAAATAGAAATGAAAGTAGCGTTCATGCGTACGTACTGCTTACCGTCTCCATGAACGGTGCATTTCATTTCTTACCTCTAAATGTTATATAATATTATAAATGCATATACCTTTTGGATATATATGATATATATGATATCAATATCATGAATATAATTCTGGATATAACGGATATTTTACCACATGAACAACCTGTAATTATAAGAGGTTTATTTTTGGCTCACATACCAAAGATCGACAAAACGACAGTTATTAACATAAATAATTACATAATGTTCAGAAAATGGTAATAAGTGATATAAAAGGAATAATGAACATGAAAAAGGTTCTTAAGAAAGAATAAATTAACTCGAGTTTATTATTTAGGAGATTAAAGAACGATCGAGTCAAGTCGGACACGAGGTATGGGACTTCATCTCAATCTTCTTCCATTGAGGCATATTTTGTTTTATACACAACTTTATTTTATATGGTGTATAAAACCCTTTTACTTTTACTTTTATTCAAAATGAATCTTTTTTATACGAAGCATTTTACTAAACGACAAAAGGTAATGTTTTTGTCGTACGTATGCGGCGACAACGACTTCTCCGCCACTGAGACCATTATTTGAGTTTTGGATTCCTCTACAAGACATAACATTATTTTTAAAGAAAAATAAATACCATGTTTTAATTTTTTTTATTTTTGTATTGACAATGGTTTTGATAATTTTTTGATTATATCAATGTGTTTTTGATATCCTGTGATTGAAATGTGGAAAGTTTATGTTTCCTTTATGCATGTTTTATGTGGTACGATTATGTTATTGTTCTTGGGAATTGTTTATGAAGATGGGTTGTTCCGTGATAGACTAAGGGTGGGTGAGCCAGTGATATCTCTCCAATGCATTGGGTAACGCAAAGGAGTTAAGCACTACAGTTTCTCCGATGACATTTAGGGAATAAACTGTGATGGGTATTCCAAACGTAACCATGAGGGTTACTCCCTACATAAAAATGTTATGAATGCCTCAAGTTTCCTTTATGTATTATGTTTTCTATAATTTATTCATAAATCTTATGATCTCATGAGGTATGATGAAGTGATTATGTTTTATGAGTAAAGTATGATTTCATTGGTTCTTATGTATACATGGAATAATTTTTTTATTCTGTACTTTTGTATCCCTTACTGAGCTTTTTATTCTTATCCCATGTTTTTGAAATGTTTTTCACGGGTCAAGGGAAATGTACATGATGTGATGATTGTGTCGAGGAAGTTTCACAAATGAATCCATGTTTTTTAAATATGTCTCCTTTGATGGGAAAAATGAATAATGTCTTTTATGAAACCACCTTGTTGAAATGGGGAATGAAATGAATTGTTTGTTATCTAATTCTATAAAACTCTAAACCTGAAAAGATCCTCAATGTGTATTCTTGTAATAACTCAAGATTAAGTATTGTTTAATGCTGGGGCCGTATAGTTGGTATCAAAGGTCAGTTTAGATAACTTTAGGAGTTATAATTCTATTAAATGACTATCCAAAAAGAATTTTTTATGGTAAAATTGAAGTGATAATGAATTTGAAGATTACTATGTTGCTTCATCTAAGGCATGTTTGTTCAGAATGGTTTTCTATAGAGGAAACATGGAAGCAGTGCTAGGAAGGCATGAAGAAGGAAATGACCTTCTGAATCAGCATCCTGAGATGGTCGGAATTGGAACTGAATAGTTTGTTGCAGTAATGGTTCAGTTGACTCAAGCTATAAATGGTGGTGGTATCCATGCGCGAGATCAACCAGATCTACCATAGAGGAATATGTTAGTGGTGGAACATTTCATGAGGCAACATCCCCCATCATTCAGAGGATCATCTGACCCTATGCCAACTGAAGGGTGGATTAAGGTACTGGAGATGATTTTCGATGTCATGGGGTGTTCGGAAAACCAAAAGGTTAGTCTTGTTGATTATAGTTTGCAGGGTGAAGCAGATCAGTGATGGTCGATGGTTAAAAATATCAGGTACGCTGATGAGATTGATGCTCTTGACTGGGATGAATTCAAAGGTTTGTTTCTTGAGAAATATTTTCCTAAGGCTGTTCGACTTAGGATGGAAAAACAATTCTTGGAATTGAGGTAAGAGGACGACTCTGTGGCTGCTTATGAAGAAAGGTTCACTATATTGGAAAGGTATGCTCCTAATTTTATCCGAGACCTTGATAGTAAAATCAATAATTTTTACTTAGGATTAAATCCAAAATATCGAAGGGCTTTAGCTTCTCGTGAGTTTAAGAGTTATGAAAAGCTTGTTCGATGTGCTGAGAAGGTGGAAATGAAGTTTTCTGATGATAAAGTGTTCTATAACAACCAACAGAAGAAGAGATCGAGGTGGCATAAGAAAGGGATGAATCCTTCAAAGAAGTCTGATGGTAAGAAAACTAAGCTTTCAATTTATGATAAATGTGGAAAAAGGCATACTAGGGAATGTCTTCTGAATTCTGGAAAGTGCTACCAATGTGGTAAAATGGGACATAAGGCTTGTTATTGCACTTAAAAAGATCAGGGTGATGGTAAGACCAAATTTGATTTATAGTTTGTTAAATGTTTCAAGTGCAATGATATGGGTTATTTTTCAAACCCTAAAGGAAAAGAAATTTTATGGGAAATTCAGAAAGTGTGTGTTTTGGTTGCAAAAAAATTCTTTCCTTGGTCACATTTTTTCTAAAGATGGAGTAACTGTTGATCCTGCAAAAACAAAGGTTGTTGAAGAATGACCAAGAACCACTACTGTAATTGAGATTCGTATTTTAAATGGTTTTGCAGGCTATTATCGATGGTTTGTTAAAAGAATTTCACGATTATCTAGTCCAATGACTAAGCTAACTCAGCAGGGTGAAAAGTTTATCTAGACAAAAGAATGTGATGATTGTTTTCAGGACTTGAAAAAAAGATCGATGAATGCTCCAGTTTTGGCACTACCTTCCCGGAATGGTGAGTTTGTTATCCATAGTGATGCTTCATTGAAATGACTTGGTTGCATTCTAATGCAGAATGTTCAGGTAATTTCTTATGCTTCATGTCAGTTGAAAACTCATGAGGTAAATTACCCTACACATGATTTGGAATTAGCTTCTGTTGTTTTCACTTTAAAATTTTTGAGGCATCATTTGTATGGTGTATAGTGTGAAATATATTCTGATCACAAAAGTTTAAAGTATATATTAACCCAAAAATATTTGAACATGAGATTGAGAAGATAGCTAAAATTAATCAAGGATTATTATTGTACAATTCATTACCATCTCGGAAAAGAAAATAAAATGGCTGAATCTTTGAGTCAAAAAAGTAATGCTTCATTAACCATGTTACGTTTGGAACATGATCCTTTAGTTACGGATTTTATGAACCTTGTTATAGAAGTTGTTGGTGCAGGATGTGATTCTGTTTTGTTTTAGGTATCAGTGAAATCTTCTCTATGAGACAGAATTATGCAAGCTCAGAATAAAGACAGTGAGTTTCAGAAAAAGGTAGACCCGGTTCAGAAGGGTAAGTTTCCGGAATTCAACATTGATAATGATTGTGTTTTGAGATTTGGGAATAGATTGTGTGTGCCGTCTGTTTCACAGTTGAAGAGAGAGCTGTTCTGTGAAGCACATATTTCTATGTTTACAATTCATCTAGGCAGTACTAAGATGTATAGATATATTTCGGAGTATTACTGGTGGGATGGAATGAAAAGAGATATTGTTGATTTTTCTGTGAAGTGTTTGACTTGTCAGTAGGTTAAAGCAGAGCGGCAATTACCGAAAGGGATGCTTTATCCTTTACCAGTACCAGTCTGAAAATGGAACAATATATCCATGGACTTCATTGTGGGATTGTCGAAGACACCTCAAGGTAAAAATGAAATATGGGTTATTGTTGATCGCTTGACTAAATCTGCACATTTCCTTTCTATACGAGATACTTTTTCCCTAGATCAAATTTCTCATTTGTATCTTAAAGAGGTAGTCAGGTTACATGGAGTTCCCCTCTCCATTGTATCTGATCGTGACCCCAGGTTTACTTCTAACTTTTGGAAAGGCTTTCAGATGTCTTTGGATACTGAATTAAATTTCAGTACAACTTTTCATCCTCAATAAGATGGGCAGTCAGAATGAACAATTCAGACTTTAGAGGATATGCTACATGCTTGTTTGATGGATTGTCAGGAAATTTGGGACCAACATATTTCTTTGGATGTGTTTCTTTATAATAACAGTTTCATTCTTGTATAGACATGCCACCATTTGAGACATTATATGGGAAGCGATGTCGAACTCCAGCTTTTTGGGATGATGTTGGTGAATGGAAGTTGATGGGACCAGAATTGGTAGAAGATTTGGTAGAAAAAGTTTAGCTAATATAGAAACACATGAGAACAGCTAAGAGAAGGCAAAAATTTTATGCGGACAATAGGAGGAAGGATCTCTCTTTTGAGGTAGGTGATCATGTCTTCCTCAAAGTTTCACCATGGAAAAGTGTGATGCAATTTGGTGAGAAAGGAAAGCAGAGTCCAAGGTTCATTGGACCATATGAAATTCTAGGGATATTTGGATTAGTTGAAAACAGAGTGGCTTTAACTCCGAGTTTATCTCAGGTACACAATGTTTTTCATGTTTCAATGTTAAGGAAGCACATTCCAGATCCATCTCATGTTTTGCGTCTAGAGGTAGATCAGATGGAAGAGAACCTATATTATGAGGAACAACCAGTCCAGATTCTTGACCATAGGGAGCAAATATTATGGAATAATGTGATTCATCAAGTAAATGTTTTGTGGAAACACCACATGATTGAAGAGGCAACATGGGAATCTAAAAATGCAATGAGGGATAAATACCCCCACTTATTCGATAAGTAAATAAATTGCGGGGTCACAATTTTCTAAAGGGGGGAAGGATGTAACATCCCAAGTAATTAATGAGTTATGGATTATCATATATATGACTATTTATGAATTAGATAGTTTTTAGAGGCATAAAAAGAGAATAAACCAAATCTTAAGAATAAAATACTCTAATATTTTTAAAAGATTATTTTACCACCTTTTGATGGAGAACCATTTTTAAATCTATCTTTTGACAACTTTAAAATCTCTATTTGTCAAAATAAACTTATTCTTTAGTATTGGGACACTGAAATTTACTTTCGATAATTTTTTGGTATTTTTCTGACAATGATCATTTTTTAATGAATAGTGAAAAATACTGCATTTTACACCAAAACTACTTTTTCATATAATTTAATTATATGGATATATTATATTTTTAATTCGTTTTAAAGTGTAAATAGAATATATTTTTACCATTTAAGCCAAAAGTGGTCAATTGAAATTAATTTCACTTTGAAATTGGATACAAACAATTGTCAAACTTTTGATAGATATTATTTCTAAAAAACCCTCTATTTGTTTTGACAATGAGAATTATTCTTAAATTAATTACTACAATTTTTGTATTTGTAATTTGGTAAAATAGATTCCATATTTTCAATAATAAGGTCCATATTAGGTAATTAAGACTCTTTTGTTTTTGGACATTATGAATCGTAATGACGGTAATTATCTTTAATTATTGTGATTAGTTAGTAATCAAGTAGTTAAGGGTAATAAAATAATATCATAATAATATAAAATGACCCCAAAATGTGTCCTAATGCTACTTTTTGTGTCATTTCTGACCATGGGATGCCTTGTTCCAAACTTTGGGACCCCATGGAATCACTTTTGGGTGATAGTGACACTTTATCATTTTCTGTTTTTTCAAAGGAAAAGTATAACCAAATTATGCATCACCCAACTAAAACAATTTTAGTTTTGTTAGTGAAAAATGATCCCTTAGACTATAAATAGTCATTGGAAAGCTAAAAATATTTTCTACATCATGATATTTTTTTTATAATTTCTATACATTAAATAAGTTAAATTTTTTATGATACCATGATGATGCAGCGATTACCTCATTAATTAACAATTTAAATAAAATGTAAAGATAAAGTAAATTATAAGAATTAAACATGTAAAAAACCTATTGGATGGGTGTATTTAGAACCCTTATCTCCTTATCCTCGAAATATATCATTGTGTGACCTTTAAAATCATAAATTCATTATATAATAAAGTAACATTTATTAACATTCCAAGAGTGCCCCTCCTCCCTCTTATAAAAGGCCCCCACCTCTACCAGATTAACTAAACCTCTCAAGCCATTGGCTCACCCAATATCTTCCCATTTTATCTCTACACATACCTCTATTCATCATAGAATCCTTACCTTAGGCAGCAGACTCTTCAAGAAACCCTTTTGGTTAAAACCAAGAGGAGTTACCCGATTTAAAGGTAAAGTCTTCTCTAATGTTCTTTTGTTTTATTTTGATTCTCCACCACCTTAACTATTTTTATTATTTTATTTTGTAACAGAACAAGTATCTAAAATATAATATTATGTTGGTATGAGAAGGATTTGATTTACACGTACACACACCTCCCTCTAATGGTTAAATAACATATTGTTTCTGTGGTTGGTGAATTTCTGCCTCACGAAACGATGATTGTTCAATCTTCTTTTAAAAGCTTTCATGGTGGCCATTAATATGTCACTATATTTATATATGATATATATTATGTAAATGTTTTCCATATGCTTTTTTATTTTTCTTTTATGGCATACCTTTATGGTTTCCATTATGGGTAAACACGATATCTTCATTTTAGGAAGTGCGGACTACCACCCCCTCAAAGTGATTTAATTCGTTAATGCCATATTTGGGACATATAAAGGATAGAGTTTATTATTTTTATATGATATTATACTTTAATTATAATATACCTTTATATAATTAGGATTTCACTCCATTAAATATGAAATAAAAATGAAATTAGTGTTCATGCGTATGTACGGCTTACCGTCTCCAAGAACTGTGCATTTCATTTCTTACCTCTAAATGTTATGTAATATTATAAATGAATGTAAATACTGGATATATATGATATATATGATATCTATATCATGAATATAATTCTGGATATAATGGATATTTTACCACATGAACAACTTGTAATTATAAGAAGTTTATTTTTGGCTCACATACCAAAGATCGACAAAATGACCATTATTAACTTAAGTAATTACATAATGGTCATAAAATGGTAATAAAAGATATAAAAGGAATAATTAACTTGGAAAATGTTCTTAATAAAGTATAAATTAACTCGAGTTTATTATTTAGGAGATTAAAGAACGATCAAGTCTTGTCGGACACGAGGTATGGGACTTCGTCACAATATCCTTTCATTGAGGCATATTTTTTTATACACAACTTTCTTTTATATAGTGTATAAACCCCTTTGACTTTTACTTTTATTCAAAAGTAATATCTTTTATACGAAGCGTTTTACAAAAAACGACAAAAGGGAATGTTTTTGTCGTACATATGCGGCGACAATGACTTCTCCGTTGCCATGACCATTATTTGAGTTTCGACTTCTTATACAAGCCATAACTTTTTTTTAAATGAAAAATAAATACCATGTTTTGATTTTCTTTTATTTTGGTTTTGAAAATGGTTTTGATAATTTTTTTATTATATCAATGTGTTTTTGATATCTTGTGATTGAAATGTGGAAATGTTATGTTTCCATTATACATGTTATATGTGATACGATTATGTTATGGTTCTTGGGAATTGTTTATGAAAATTGGTGGTTCAATGATAAACTAAGGGAAGGTGATCCCGTGATAGCTCTCCAATGAATTGGGTAATGAGAAGGAGTTAAACGCTATGGTTTCTCTAAATAGATTTAGGGAATTTACTATGATGGGTATTCCAAACGTAACCATGAGGGTTACTCCCTACATAAGAATGTTATGAATGCCTCAAGTTACCATTATGTCTTATGTTTTCTATGAGTTATTCATAAATCTTATGATTTAATGAGGTATGATGAAGTTCTTATATTTTATGAGTAATGTATGATTTCATTGGTTCTTATGTATACATGGACTAATGTTTTTATTCCGTACTTTTATATCCCTTACTAAGCTTTTTAGGCTCATCCCAAGTTTTTGAAATATTTTTCACAGGTCAAGGGAAAGGTACATGATGTGATGATAGTGTCGAGGAAGTGTCATGAAAGAATCCATGTTTTATTTTAAATATGTCTCCTTTGATGGGAAAAATGAATATTGTCTTTTATGTAACCACCTTGTTGAAATGTGGAATGTAATGCATTATTTATGATCTAATTCTCTAAAACTCTAAACCTGAAAAGATCCTCAATGTGTATTCTTGTAATAAATCAAGATTAAGTAATTTTTATGGCTGGGGCCTTATAAAATAATCCTTTGGATTATGGTGGTTGAGATCCCATAAGTCGATATAAACACTAATATTGATGTTCTTATTCCTGACTAGGATGCTGTTGGAAATCCACATGGGGTAATGAACTTACATGATGAAGTTGGATTTGATAATCCTATCATCTTATGCCTCGACCACAACACTGTGGGTTAGGTGCATCTTCTTGGGAGGATACTAGAACCCACGATGAATTACGGGGAGACCAAGATGGTTGATGGAACCCTAAGGGTCTAGTAATATAATTTCATCATAGCTCAATTAAAAACATCATGATTCTCCTTCAAAAAATAAACATTCTACTATTTTCATTCTACTTTCATGGATTCAGAAATTGTTGTTAGCCATAGATCTATCTCGGTACCAGGGTTCACCAAAACCATCTCATTGATGGTGGTGGATACATATTCAAAAAATAAAGGATGATCTGCTTCAAAATATTCATCAACATTTTAGGCAAAGGTATTATTGGGAGGATGTAATTCTTTCAAGCTGACTGATTCTGGAGGAACAAAAGTTCTGATGTGGGTAGTGATGGAATCTTTTTCAGGAGACATTTCACTTCTAAATCAGGGAAAATGAGGTCGTAGAACATATTCTATAAAGCTTTGAACCATAGGGTCCATGCTTGATGCCAATGTAATCATGTTGGGTCATCTTTTAGAAACTCAACCCCACTTTGGGAAATTGATGAATGTGCCATTGAATGGTTTCCATCAAGTGAATATACTGATACTTCACTGAGGTAGGGTTGTGGTATCACATAAGCCTACCCCATGAAGGATTATGGGGAAATATTTGGGAAATATTTGAACATAGGGATCTGTCTCCCTTTCTTTTTAGAAAAATAAATTTATTTCCCAATCTTGGCATCATAGCCTCAAACTGGTGAATTGGGAGGAAACATGTGTCATCCAAGGATGTTCATGGGTCATATTTGAGAAAGATGTGCCCAACCTCATTAATCTAAATGTAATTTTTCTAAATCTAGTAATAATCCTCATCCATAATATTTTTTTACAAGAGTAAAAGGGAGAAGCATCACTTTTGAGTATTCTTAATCTACCATTGATATAGTAGTTGAGGCGCTGGTGATACGAGGAGGAGACTATTGTATGCATATGGAGCCATGGACTACCCATAAATGAATTTTAAGTGGTGTCTTTTGAGATTACCATAAACTTGGTGTCTGATAATAAGATATTGAATTGATTCTTCAAATGGAACCTATGACATGATCTTTATTCAGTCATGTCATAACACTAAATTGTCACTTTTGAAAGGCTCGAATCTACTTTTGTGTATCCAAGCCTATAGAGAAATTAGTTCATGCTAAGAATGAACACATAGTCATTTTTCATTAGGCTATGATAGACCTCCAAAATATTGAACTGAACAGTGATATGTAGTTAGAGGATGCACCCCTATATGATAGAGCATTCATCTTCTCAAGAAGATGAGATAATAGATTGGCATTCTGATTGATCGATCTCCTTTGTTTAGAAGGCATCATATACTTCAAAATCTATTTTGAACGAGAGGGGTATTTGAAATGATTCTATAAGGGCATATCACATATCCTCTAATAGATAAATATATATAACAATAGAGATATTATTAGGGATAATGTTTATGTTCCTGAGAAAATTACATGCCCATGCCGGGAGAACATTTTTTCCCTGTAGGAGGTCACTCTATGGTGGGAAGTACATGTGAACTTATGACTGAACAATTAGATTCTAGCTAGTGTAATGACCCATGTATATATATATTAGTACTTTATTCATTTATATTTATATTTATGAATAAGATATTAATTTTAGGTTAAATATGACACTTTTTTTGATATCATACTCAACACACAACAAAGGGTTTCCTTGAAATCTTACGTTTCACACAACATTCAGTTATACCAAAAAATAAAATAATATTATCATTATTTTAAATGTTAGTTTAACATAGCTTTGGTTTTTTCAGAAATGGACAGAACTAACAACATTATTATTACACAATTTTTTAAAATATTTTTACATTTATCAAATAAATTTTAGAGGCTTAAAAGAAGAATGAATCAGATTTTAAGTATTAAATACTTCAATATTCTTTAAAAGGTCAATTTACTGCCTTTTGAAAGAGAACCTTTTATTAAATCTAGTTTTTTCACATTTCTATATTCTATTTGACAAAATGAAATTCCTATTTAGAAGTGGGACATTAAAATTTACTTTGGATCAAAAAATTTAGTTTTCTGATAATTTTCATTTTAAATGAATACTGAAAATACTTCATTTTAATTCAAAACATCCTTTTGGAATAATTTATTATATATTTATATTGTAATTTTAATTGGATTTTAGGTTTCATTTGATTATATTTTGATGATTTAATCCAATATTTATTATTTTATGTAATTTTATTATGAAGTTGGACAAGGACACATATCAATCTTTTGGTAGTTTTTTCTTCTTAAAAACACATTTTTTGGTTTTGACAATGGGAAATAATTTAAAATTAATATCTTTAACTTCTATATTTTGAATATGGAAAATGGATTCAAAATTCAAATCAGGAGGTCTAAATTGTGTAAACATGTAACTTTTATTTTCATACATTCTGATTAGTGACATCAGTAAATATTTCTTTTACCATGTTTAAATGGTAAATCTTATAAATAAGGGTAAAATGTAATATTACAATAATATTAAATTACCCTAACACGTATAATAATTATATTGGATGAGATTTTTTTGACCATGGTCATCCTTTGGTCAATTTTAGGACCCCATAGAGCCACTTGTGTTTGAAAAAGAAATTTAATTTAATTTAATTTAATGTTAAGAAAAATATAACATAAACATATATATTTAACTAAAACAATTTTTTTATTTATTTATATAAGTAATATCTTAGACTATAAGGAGTAATTATAAATATAAAAATATTTCCCACTTCATGGTATTTTACTTATAATTTTTAGACATCAAATAAATAAATTTATTTTTGAAACACTGATGATGTAGTGATTACCTTATTAATTAATGTTTCAAATAAATGATATTATAGAAACTAAAAAAACTTATTCAGAAACTTTCTATTTAATACATGAATTTTCTGGATAATTATGAATTTATATCTCTAAATTAATGAATATTGTTTTACTGAATAATGTTTTTATATAATTTTTAAAATTCATGATATGAATAGTATATAAATTGGCATAAATGAGTTTTTAAAACTAACAGTATTTTATTAAATAATATAATAGTAAAAAAACTAAGATTCGAAAAAATGATTTAGATAAGGTTGAGCATGTCATTAATGAACCACTTGAGTTTCTATTGGCATTTTATAGATACTATACTTAGCATATAATATGAATATACAAGAAGACATGGTTTGAGTCATATAAGTTAATAAAGGGTTAAATCTAAATGATAAGGTTAAATTTGATACCAAAACATGTCTAAAAACTATTAGTTTATAGTATTCAGTACAATCCTAATATAATATTCTAATTAAATTATATTTTGTCATTTTAAAAATAGAAATTCAGTTTATAATAAAATAATCTTTCAAAACATTCCTAAAGAACCCCTCCCCCCTCTTATAAAAGGCCACCACCTCTAACTGTTAATCACATCTCTCAATACACATTTTCTCATCCATAATCTGCCCAAATAATATCCTAACATCCATCTATTCCTCCTATAAGCCTTATCTTGGTCATAAGGCATATCAATAATGTCATTTAGCTTAAATCAAAAGGAGTTACCCGATTTGAGGTAATATCTTCAATCAAGCTTCTTCCATTTATTTTACTTCTCCAACCCACAAAACTCTATTAATTCAATTATTTTATAACACTAACATTATATTAATTATACTAGTATGTTTATATGACATGTATTATACCTAAACTCACACACACCTCCATCTATTGCATTTATAACATATTGTTTATGTGGATGGTGAACTATTGTCTCCCGAAACGATGATTGTTCTGTTATCTCCAATCGCCTCTCATGGTGGCAATTGTGATGGAAATTTATTTATATATGATAGATATGATATTTATATTATCTCCATTATTATTTATTTTTCATTTATAACATACCTTTATGATTTCCATAATGCGTTAAAACAATAATTTCATTTGAGGAAGGGTGGACTACCGCCCCTCAAAGTGATATGAATCGTTCATGATATACATGGAACATATAAAGAATGGAATTAATGACATTATGAAACCAATAAACCATAGATATTATAATTTAATTTAAATATACCTATTTATTTTTTATTTTTCATTCTTTTAATTATGAAATGTAGATGAAAGTAGTGTTCAAGCATTATTACAACTTACCGTCTCCATGAACTGTGCATTTATTTTCCTATATCCAAATGTTATAGACTATTATAAATACACACATATATATATAGGATATAAATACATATATACTATATATATATATATATGATATTTGAATTATGAATAAAATTAAGGAGATAATGGATGTTTGACCACATGGGCAATTTGTAATTATAACAAGTTCATTTTTGACTCAAGTAACGAACATCGAGAAAATGATTGATATGATGATGAATAATTCTATGATATTTATAGAAAGGTAATAAGTGATATAAAAATAATAATAAAATTAAAAAAGGTTCTGAAAAAATAAAAAATTAACTTATGTTAATTATTCTAGAAAAACATCGAACATACATGACGAGTCGGGCTCATGGTAAGGGAACCTTTCACCGTCCTCTTTTAGTCAAAGACTTATTTGATGTTATGTATATTATTTCCATTTTCTTATGGTGTGATGTGTTATTATATATCTTTATTATAATAAATTTTAGTTCCAATTGATGTGAGACCATTTTCACTCTCATCAACTAAATTTCTGAATTTTTAGGCGACACTGTTAGGCTACCGAAAATTTTGTAATGGAATTTCTAAACTCAATTTCAACTCTTTAGGTTTTACTCATACTTAGTTTATTATATTATTCCATGATTATGTGTGGAATAAAAATTTATTTATTTATGTTCTAATTTCCAATTCCCCTTGTGTGGAGATACTTTTACTAAAAATAATCGCCGCATTGGTAAATTCGTATATTATCTATACGAACTTTGTAAGGGAAATATTAGATCAATCTCCATTCATTGAGTTTAATATTGATGTCATTTTTCTTTTTTTATAGGAATATGTTTGAATGAAATATGATTGTTTTAAACCTAATATATAGTTATATTGGCTTTATTTATATTTTTCAAATATAATTCATTCTTTAATTTATCTTTAATTTAATTATACGATCTTTGTAAGGGACCAACTCTCAATATACTTTCATTGAGGAATATCATGATATTATGCACCTCTATTATCCTATAAGGTGTATGTACTACCCTCTGAAATATAATATCATGAATCTCCTTATTCCCATGATATTATATGTTTCTTTTAATGTTATTGTTTTATTTTTTGTATTCAAGTACTTTGTCATGTGGTAAGGGACTCTATAACTAAAACATTGTATTAATTGTTTTAAATATTTAATCATATAAATCTTTTTCATTAATTTCAATGTTTTCAAAATGGTATTAAATATTTATTTATATTGGAATAAATGTTTTGAAATTTTAATTCCATTAAAAGTTTCAATGTTATTTGCGACACTTTGATTTAGAAATCACTTAATTAAACGTTTTAAATGTTTTTGGAAATGGATTAAATATTTCAATATACTGAATTGATTTCATCTGATTAATGAGTGAAATGTTGATAATTTCAATATATTATTTTTTATTATTATGTAATGGTTCTTGGACATATGATGGGTGGTTATTTGATTAAAAAATATGGGTGGTTCTATGATAAACCTAGGGCGAGTGAGCTCGAGATAGAACTCTAATTCGTTGGGTATCATGGAAAAGGAAAATGTTATTGTTTCTCCTAAGATATTTGGGGAATATAATGTGATGGGTATTCCGAAAATAACTCCCTATTTAGCTGTGAAAGATAAAATGTAAATATGCTATGGATGCCACAACTCACCTTTGTGATTTATGATTTCCATGTTTTGTTCATAAATATTATGATTTAAAGAGATGTGTTAAAATGATTATGTTTTATGGTTGAGAATTCTGATTTCATTGATTTTTATGTATTGATAGACCAATTTTATCATTATTTATTTTATAACCCTTACTGATATTTATATTCTGATCCCATTTTTTGAAATTATTTTCACAGGTTATAAGGAAGTGTAAGAGAAAGGAAGTATTCAAGAAGATTTATATCAAGAAAACAACTATTATTTTTTAAGGAGTTTTATTATAGTGAAAAAATTTAGATATAGTATAAGTGTCTACATGGAATGTTTTGAGATGTAATGTTATAGTTATAGAACAATTCTCTAAAAATATAAAACTGAAAAGATCCTCAATGTTAATTATTGACATGACTCCAGATTATATAATGTTTAAGGCTCAAGCTTTATAGTTGGAATCAGAAGTCAGCTTAGAAAACATTAGAGGTTAGGGTGTTATTTAAGCATAAGTGACATAACAATAATGGTTTTCATATTATAAAGAGTCATAACCTTTTTAAAAAAATGGAATGAATTTTAAGTTAACATGAATTATTATATATTAGGTTTTACCCTCCACATAAGATAATATATGATGATTTAACTGATATACTCACACTGACCTTTTTTATTTTAGTAAATGGATGGATCTAGTAGGAACCAAAGTAACAATGGATGTTAAGAAAACGGTAACAGTTTTATGAATGGGAAACTGAATGAAATTGGTGCTATAATGAGAACACTTATGGTTATTATTAACCAACTATCTGGAGTCATGATTGACCACTTTAAACTTGGTGCATTTTCTAGGGAACGGTATAAGATAGAAACAAATCCCTATGGATGTTAAGGTAATAATCATAAAGGTAAGTATATGCAAATACCTATGTGTCAAGGATGTGAAAAGAATCGCCTAGTAAAATGATTAAAAGGGATTGAAAATTGTTATCAGTGTGGTAATGAAGGTCATAAATCAATAACCTTCCATGGAAAAAGGAAGCATCTAGCTGACTCTAGGAAAAGGAAAGAAGATCATTCAAAGTGATCAAAATTGTTTTCTAAATGTGGTTTACATGGACGTTACAAAATTAAATGTCCTACGAAGAAGTTTCTGGAATGATATCAGTAGTACCGTAAAAAAATATGTTTACCAATGCCCAATTCCATTCCAATTTAGGATGAGGAAGCATGAATTTTTTTAAAAGGATGGGGTAGTTAGGGTTCAGGTTAGTGGTAAAAACCCTGTAATCCTATATGAAAATTGGGGTTCAAAACAAATTGGGCGCGGGTATTGTATCTGTAATATAGTGGTACAATAGCAGTTGAGGTATTGTAGAAACATCGATTAATGTAGTAGAGATAGGGAACTATAGCAGAGACATGACACTATATTAGTGGAGGGCATTGTGCGGGCACAGTAGCAGGAGGGTACTGTTGTAGTACTATTCCAAGAATGGGGTTTGTGCCAAAATAATGTGTCCTCCCTACTATGTAATAGGCTACATGCCCACTGGGGCTTTGGGCTATGTAAGTGGTCTCCCTCTACCCATTTAAAATATTTATTTGATTTTCTTTAATAATAAAATGAGGAAAGTGGAAACAAACAATGAATGGTATGAATTATGTTTTGGATGATGTTTTTATATTATTGAGTCATAGGATATGATTCATGATTTTGTTTTTAAAAAGATGTATTACAGAATAAGGTAAAAAAAATTGTTAAGGGATCATGGAGAATGTTGTATGATAATGATTTCATCATTTTAGAAATTCGAGATTTTTCATTGATATATGGGTGATGAAATGTTTAAATGTATTAATGCTCTTTATTGATGGGATTACATTCGAAGACAGTTCACTTGTATATGTAACCCTAATGTTTGTTATCTGAAAATGCTATTTGAGGAAGAAATATCATTTATATTGTGGATATAGTTATAAAGAACCTTTTGGGTTTATATGATCCATGAATTTGAGGAAATTAATGGTTATTACATTTTGGGATAAAAATGTGAGGTTTGAGATAACATTGGAAAATAAAATATTTTATGGTCATTTTTTATGAATTAATCTATTTTTTTTTGATTTTTATAAAATCATGTAGTTTTTCGAAAAAGTAAAACTCGTTGACGTTGTGACAACCCTTCACATTGGACAAAGCTAAGAGAATCGAACCCCCAAACATATTAAAACAATGATTTGTCGCCTAATATTGGACTACGTGAAATCCCGGGTTAATATGACTAATTTTTTCAGTTAGGAGATTTAATGGATAAATAATATAGTGATTTTAGAAACTTATGATTTATCAAATGGATATCCTTGGTCTCGAAAAATGATTTAGTGATTAGGTGATATATGTTATTTTTGATTAGTTTCATTTTTTGGGAACACTATATGCCTACAAAAATAGAATACTATGGGATTTAATTTGAGGATTAATTATGGAATTTTATTTTGGAAGAATCAATGTTTTTATTGTGGACATATAGTGATGTTGGTAATTTATGTAAGTGATTATCCAATCAAAGAGAATATTTTATTATATTAATTACATTTATGTATGTGACTTTAAGATTAATTGGTGCTATATGGAGATAAATGCTAAGATTTATCATGGAAGACTATGTGATAAAATCCATCTAAATTTTGGGTTTCAAAATTAGTCTGGATTATATTGAATAATTTTATAGGAAATGTTTTATTGAATTGTCATTGTTGAAAATTGGGGTTTTTATAATTAATTTTGGAGATTAAGAGTGGTATCTATTTTTATAAAGGATTATACTTCTGGGGATCATCTGATATTTTACTAACCATTTTGGTTTTGGTTAATGTCTTAAGAAAAGGAAAATATGTATTTCATTATTTGGAGATTGTGTGATTCTATATATGTTGATTCTAGCACTTCAGGTGTGACCAAGTTATCCTGAATACTTATGATTTGGAGAAAAGATGAGACTGTGGTAGAAATTTATTAAAGGATGAGAATCTTCTTGAAAAGTAAGTATATTTCCTTTTTTTCTTAGTCAATATAATAAATAAATTACCAAAATAATGAAAATAAACTTAAAATAAAAATGTTATCTTTTTAGTCTTCCGTCGGGGTAATCAATGGCCATTTAACCCATCACAATTTAATGGTTTTTGGTAGTTAACATTCTTTTAATAATGTTTTCTATCACTCTTCAATAGAACATGATGGGTTTTTTATCTTCCATATCCATGTTTTCCTACATGTAACCCTAGTATGGGTTACCTCGGGAAACCTTTGTACTTCTCTTTCTTTCTTTTAAACTGATATTTTAATTGACTCTTTTCTTATGTGGGACTTTCAATGAAGTTTCCGAACCCAATTTTATAATTGCGATGATGAAATTTCCAAAAGAGTGGAAGGGTGTAACGACCCAGGTATTTATATAATAATATTTTTTTTTATTTTAATTTTTAAGAATAAGATATTAAATTTGGTTAAATAGAAAACTTTTTTCAATAGCATACTCAACACGGAACAATGTGTTTCCTTGAAATGTTACTTTGCACACAACATTGATGTATACCAAAGTAATAATAATATTATTATTTTCAATAGTAGTTAAGCATAGCCATTGTATTACTGGGAATGAATATAAATAACTACATTATGATTACACATTTTTGTTAAAATATTTTACATATATTCTCATAAATTTTAGAGGCTAAAAATAAGAATGAATCTGATTTTAAGGGCGAAATACTTTAATATTATTTAAAAGGTTGATTTACAACATTGTGATGGTTATCAATTTTTAAAAGTATTTTTGTCACTTCTATGTGTTTTATTTGATAAAATTAATTTCTTTTTTAGAATCGGGACATCAAATTTTACATTGGATGAAATATTGACATTTTTCTGATAAAGTTCATTTTTTAAAAGAATAGTGAAAAACCATGCATTTTATTTCAAAACATCCTTTTAATGTAATTTATTTATATAGTTCTATTATAATTATAATTGGTATTAAAGTGAAACTAGATTATATTTTTATCATATAATACAATCTTGTCCATTGTAAGTAATTTCACTTTGAAATGAGACATAAACACGTGTCATTCTTTGGGTAGTTCTTACTTCTTAAAAACACACTTTTTGGTTTTGACAATGGGAATTAATTTTAAATTATTATCTGAAAATTATGTGTTTTGAATTTGGGAAAATGGATTCCATATTTGGAATAAGGAGTTCCAATTTTTTTAAATAGATAACTTTTATTTTTAGACATTATGAATTGTAACTTCAGTAAATATTTTATTTACCATGGTTAAATGGTGAATCTTTAAATAAGTGTAAACCAATAATATTATAATAATATTAAATTACCCTAAGAAATTTCTAAATCCCATTATATGAGATATTTATAACCATGTAAATCCTTTTTTAGATTTTAGAACGCTGTGGAGCCACTTGTGTGTGAAAATGATATTTAATTACTTTTAATTTAATGTTAAGGAAAATATAAGATAAAAATATATATTTTAATAAAATAAGTTTTTATGTTGTTATATAAGTGATATATTTGACTATATATATTCCTTAAATATATATAATGATTTATTACATCATTTAATTTTATTTATAACTTTTAGACATCAAGAAAATAAATTTATTTATGACACAATGATGATGTGGTGTTGAACTTATTAATCAATATTTAAAAAAAATGATATTATAAATATTAAGATAATTTTATCTTGAAAATTTCTATGCCATAAAATAGTCTTAGTGATACTTATGACTTTTTATCTTTAAATTGATAACGGTTTTTAAAAATATTCATGTTTGTGTGGATTTTATAAAGCCATGATATGAATAGTATATAAATTGACATAAATGAGTTTAAAAAAAATACTTTTTAATAAATTATATAATAGTCCTAAAGAACTAATATTTAGCTAAATTAGTTATATAACCTCGAACATGTCATTAACTAACCACTTGAGTATTGATTGGAATTTTATAGTAACTATATTATGCATATAGTAGGAATATACAAGAAGACATTGTAAGACTCAAATAAGTTAACTAATGGTTAACCCTAAATGATAAGGTTAAATTAGATTCCAAAATTTGTCCAAAAATTATTTTTTGAAAGGTTTTAAAATATTTCTTAACATATCTTTGAATTAAAGGATTTTTTGACCTTCTGAAAATTGAAATTCAGTGTATAATAAAATAATATTTCAAAACATTCCTAATGTACCCATCCTCCATCTTTTAAAAGGACACCACCTCTAACTAATACTCACACATCTCAATCCACCATGGATCATCCAATATGTTCACAAATAAGAACCCAATATCCTTCTCTTACTATTATAAACCGTTTCTTATGTATAAGAGAATTCAATAAGTCCTTTTAGCATATATCAAATGGAGTTACCTGATTGGAGGTAATATCTTCTCTTAAGATTTTTCCATTTATGTTCTCTCTCAAACCCACTAAACTATATTTAATCAAATATTTTTAAAAAAAATACTATATTCCGTATACTATGATGTTTTAATGATAATTATTGAAACTACACTCACACACAACTCCATCTAATGGATTTATAACATATTGTTTCTAGGGACGGTGAATTACTGCCTCATGAAACAATTATTGTTCAATTATATCCTACTACCTCTCACGGTAGACTTTATGAAGGAATTTTATTTATGTATGATATATAATATATTTATATTTTCTATATTATTATGTATTATTAATTTACATCATACCTTTATTCTTCCTATAATGAGTAAATACTTTAATTTCATTTGATGAAGTGCGGACTACCGCCGCTAAAAGTGATATGACTCATTCATGCTATATATGGAACATATAAAACAAAGAATTAATGAAATTATGTAACATATATAACATAAATATTAAATAATTTATTATAATATACCTATGCATAATTTAGTTTTCATTCCTTTAAATATGAAAAAAATGAATGTAGCGTTATTGCCTATGTACAACTTATCGTCTTCATGAACAGTGCATTTCATTTCTTATATCCAAATGTTATGGACTATTATAAATTTGTATATAATGAATATAAATACATATAAATAGGATATATATGATACTTAAATCATTATTACAATTTTGGAGATAATGGACTTTGGACCACATTGACAATTTGTAATTATAACAAGTTCATTTTTCACTCAAGTACCAAACATTGACAAAACAAACGATAAGAACTTGACTAATTATATCATTGTTATAGAAAGGTCATATGTGATATAAAAGGAATAATAAAATTGAAAAAGGTTCTTAATTCAGTATAAATTATCTTATGTTTATTATTCATGAATAACAAGGAACATACACGACGAGTCAGACTCAAGGAAGGGGAACTATACAACAATCTCTTATAGTCGAAGACTTCTTTTATGTTATGTCTTTGAATTTAAATTTCTATATGTTTGGATATTTTGTTATATATTCTTATTAGTATAAATTTTCTGTCGATGTTATGAGAGACCCTTTTCTATATCATCTAACAAATTAATGAGTTTTTAAATGTCGTCGTTAGGTTGTTGAAATTTTCTTAAGGCAATTTATAAACTCAATTTCCACACTTTTGGTTTTACTCTTACATTGTTGATTATATTATACCTAGATTATGTGTGGAATAAATATTTTTTTATTTATGTTTTAATTTACACTTCCCTTTGTCTGCATATAATATGGTAATAGATAATCACCCCTCTTAAAATTTGTATTTCATTTATATGAACATTATAAGGGAAATCTTATCTCAATATCCATTAATTGAGTTATATATCCATGTTAGTGGTTTTGTTTTTTCAAGAATATTTGTGAATGGAATATAATTGTTTTACATTTAATATCCAATTATATTGGGTGTATTTATATTTGTCAAACATAATTATTTAATTAATTTATCCTCAATCTAATGGTATGATCCTTGTAAGGGACTACATCTCAATCTCTTTTTATTGAGGAATATCATGATGTTGTGTGTATTTATTATCCTATAAGGTGTATATACTACCCATTTAAGCATTATATCCTAAATATATTTATTTCCATGATATTATATGTTTCCTTTACTGTTATTCTTTAATTACTTTTACTTAATTACTTTCCCAGTTGGTAAGCGACTCATTAACTAAAACATTTTTTTAAATGTATTAAAGATATAATCTTCTAAATATTTTTCATTTATGTCCATGTTTTCAAAATTGTTTTTTATATAATTATATGGAAATTAATATCTTAAAATGATAATTCCTTTAAAAGTTTCAAAGTGGTATGCGACTCTTTGATTATAAAATATATTTATTAAATGTTTTAAATGGTTTTATAAATTGATTGAATATTTCAATATATTGAATTGATTTCATGTTATTTATGTGTTATATTTTGATAATTTCAATATTTTATGTGTTATTATTTTTATAATTTTTCTTGGACTTTTGACGGGTGGTTATGTGACAAACCAAATATGGGTGGTTTTGTGATAAACCTTGGGTGGGTGAGCTCGAGATAGCTCTCCAATGCATTGGTAATCTGACAGAGGTAAATGTTAAAGAGATTATGTTTTATTATTGATAAGTATGATTTCATGTATTTCTATGTATTTATGGACTAATGTCTTCTTTTTCTATTTTAAAACCCTTACTATGCTTTTTATGAACATCACATGTTTTTGAAATGTTTTTCATAGGTTATAAGGAAGGGTAACAAAAATGAAGTATTCAAAAAGATTTATATCAAGAAAAGAATTCTTGTTTTATTTATGGAGTTTTATTATTTTGAAGCAATTTAGAATGTGTAGAAGTGTCTACTTTAATTGTTTTTGGAAATTTAATGTAATAATTACATCCTAATTCTCTAAAACAATAAATGTGAAAAGATCGTCAATGTGAATTATGGAAATAACTCAATATTATCTAATTTTTAAGGCTAGGGACATATATCTAGTGTTGGAGACATCTTACTACTCATTGAAGAAGCTTCCAAAAACTACCATTGGCTAACTAAAGCTGGAATGAGTCCTTGTTTAATGTGGATGATCACAATGTGACCGTAGTGGTTTTTCTAGATCCATGGTCACATTCAAGAGTCTCTATGAGTCTGGTAAAGCATACTAGAAGGACTATTCATGGTGACCTTGATGAAATTCATGATATCATGTCTTGGTGGAATGCACGACATAGATTGAAGCACTAGATTGAGCATCTATGTCGCTTATCATTTCTAAACTACTTCTTTGGTGGTGTCTTCCATAGATATTGTATGGGCCCACCTAATACTTACATTCATCAGGGATATTTTAGGGATCCACCAATTAGATGGTATTTATGGAAATATACTTCTGATCATTATCATAGGAGTCCTCCTACACTGGTCAGATTCTAGGTGTTATTATAATCTCTTGAGGAATAAATTTCTCAATCATACAATATGCATTTGGATCAATGGGGTACTTTTTATTACCTTTATCTATTGGTGACTTCTCTTACAAGATGTTGAAGGTTTATAAGTGGATGAAAAAGCCATAGATTTAGAAATCTCAACAACTTATGGAGGTTTTAGATTTTCAAAATTGACACAAATGATTTTGTACCTCGAGAAACTATTTTTGTGAGCCAACAAGTTTCCATACTTTTGATTCCCCTTGTTGGAGTCCTATTTCAACTAATCAGAACCTTCACTATCACTGTCGTACCTGGTCGAGTATGTTCCACCTATTTTGGGACTTCACCCAGCCTTACTACACAATTATCAACCAATCCATGGAGCCAATCCTATAACACCTTTCACTTCTTGATGATATCTCCATGTATTCCATTAGAAGTTCAGTGGTTTTGATGATCACTATGATTAGCCTCATGGGGATTTATACATTCTTATAACATCAAAATCTATTATTCCAAAGTACTATGGAAATAACCAGAAACCTTAGCATCTGCAAAGGAGTAGTTTTAGTATCTCCCATCTGGATGGATAACATTAAAAACCTGGCCTAAAAAAGGGGCCTGAGGTGGAAAAGGGGCCAATACCACAATCTCTCATCAGGTTGGTAGTGCCTCTCAAGGAGGTGCTTGCTGACTATAATAACGATGAGGTGAAGAATGACGAGTCTTCCATTCTTGATTAATCTATTCATGGAGAGAATATGTAGGTAATATCACTACTGGGTCTGCAGGCCCCAACTATTCTATGGAAATAGTCTCTATATTAAAGGTTTTTATTATAGGAGGTGTAAGAGGTAAAGGACACTCCATACTTTATTTTTTGAAGTCGTCCTCTAGGCATTGATACATGTTAGAAAAATCTTAGAATCCACATGGGAACTTCTATGTGATGTGGGTGGGAACCAGTTTAGTCTTGATCTTACCTCCATAGATTTTCAATAGCTTCTCTTGGGTTTGCATCATGAAAAGAGATTACATAATCCCCTTCCACCTAGCGAGGAATTTTATGACATGATTATCTGTAAGTTAATTTCACATGAAGAAATCACCAATACTTGTCTTATTCATGGTGGAACTAAACTGGTAGAGGAACTAACTATGGAGGTATTCCTAACCAGTGATGGACCCAATGTGTAACTGGTTATAATGTATGAATGTAGGCCCATCCAATGTCTACACAACATATTAAATATTTTTTGATTCCTACTTCTATGGGGTTTCAAACATCGGTCCATTCCTTGAAATGGCGTGATTAAGATACTAAAGTTGGTACAACATCATGTTGAAGTGGGAGAAGGAAGGATTCCCAACAATATAGGGGTTCTTTCATGTCATCCACCTATGTTAGATACATATTATAATTAGGTGGAATTTCCACTGGTTTTTTTTCAAATCGTTGAGGTGTGTAGTGAGAGAAGCGAGAAGAAAATACATTAAGTTATTCTTAACTTAATTAGGATCTAGGACCTCCAAGGTGATTAATTGGTTGTTAGTATAGTAGATATTATCATGAGATTGTGGAACAACCTAAAAAGTGGCCTCTAGAGTGGCTTGATTTGTATCTTGAGAGATATTGTCACACTGAATGGGAGGATTTTATAATGAAAAAAATGTTTGCTTTCCATAAGCCCATGTTTATTCTCTATTTGGATATACAAGATCGAAAATATCAAATGGGAGAAACTAGAAGAGGAGGACCTATGGTTGTTCATACTTATCTGATGGAAGTAGAGCACGGTCCTACCAAAAATCCCCATAATCTAAACATCACTCAAAAATTATTTATTGATGATATGAAGGTAATATGTAATCTTCTATCACAATGTGGAGTTGGTAGGATCATTTATTCCAATGATAGTTATCTAGAGAATCTGAGGGTTCCAATAGTCCCTTACCTTGTTTTGATTCCCTCAGACATGAAATGAGGTGGAAAGGCTGAGGTCTTGTAATTTTTGGTGAGTGTGAACACCTGTTAGAGGGCATACATGACACCATGATACCTCGTTAGGCTAGATATATTCACAAGATCCTACACTTAGTTATATATCATGGGGAATCATGAGGTCTTCCATGTTCAATGTGATGACACATGATGTATCCTTAATGTCATCGAGAAAATTATATTTCCTCTTGATAGGATTGTAGTGGAGAGTGGAATAATTTCCAAATCCATGAATCATTATGTGTGGAGATTCTTCTTCAATGAATCTTCATATCACTAGGAATCTATAAGGGAATATAAAACAAAGGGTCTGGTGGTAACTGGGTGATGTATATGGTTGCGCCATCAGAGGTGCTGCCAACTCAATAATGTGACAATGTTGACTGATGTTGTTTAAGTGATTTTGACACATTGGGTAGACCAAATTATGTTGTAATTGGTGAAAATGTTTTTCACATAAAATTTAATGAATGAAAAAATACATCATCCTGAGTGAGGGTCTCCAGAATGAAAATTTGGGAACCACATTCAGCCAGAACACTTCAAACAGCTAGTTTGTGGCAAGGGTTTCCCACAATCTTTCTTACACAGAAGATAGACCTATATCATGTCTTCCTTAAGAATCGATCACTGATGTTTTTGAAACTATAGAAAACCCATATGTCAACCACTAATGTGGTTGAATAACATGTATAGAGACTACTGCATGGATTGACTAATCACTATGTGTTGGATTGTCTCTGGAAGTGGTTCTGACCACATAATCAAATTACTATAGTTCAATGTGCCAACCACTGCTGTATGTGCAAGGGAGTGGTGGTTATCTACGGATAAACTCGGTGCTCATAGTCTATCATGCCATAGAATTACTCTTGATGATCTCATGTAGTTTTAGAGAATAATGGATGAGATGAAATAGATGACAACACCACAATATCCTATAAGTTATCCTGGTATGCCCCATCCTCTATATAAATGTAAATGGATTCATGGATCTTTTGAACTTCAATTACTGGGATGAATAATATCACATGTAATGATCATTACCTACACATTTATATAGAAGTCTAGGTTGAAGAATCTATCATCGAGTCAAATGTGGATTCAGAATCTGAGAAGCGAATGAGATCAGCAATGACCTAACACTTCATGATGTTAATGTTTTGATTGTGACGGTTCACCCATTTTCCAAAAGATTGTTATTTAAGGAAGGGAAGGTCATCATTATGATGAGTACCTTTGTGTAGCAGGATGATGGAGTAGGGAGGACTTCCTCTTAGTTTAATGTAAATATGGGGGAGTGCCTCCATGTTAGTTTCTTAAAGAGTTGTGGGGGCCTCCACTATAGTTTTATGTGACATGGGAAGGACCTCTCTATCATATAACATTGAAAACATGAGGAGGATGGTCATAAATATTGTTGATGTACCATGGAAGACCACTTTTATCATTGGTTATGTAGTAAGGAGAACCTCAATGAATGTTGTGAATGGTTCGAAGATGACCTTCGGGTTGATAGTCTATGACACAATGAAGAAATATTCATTGGTAACTATAACCAATGGGGATTAAATCCATACTACATGCTGAGGAGGCTTGGAGGACCTCTTCATTGGTCAATTATGGTAAAATGGGGATGGTATACATGTTCACAGTAAGAGTCGGGAAGACCTCCACTGTAGATAGAGATCGTACGTAGAGGGCCTTCATACTAAATCTCATTAGTACAGACTAGCCAGAAATGTCTGCTGGTTGTTCTAGTTATTGAATCTATCAACCCATCCTACCTATGGGGAACTTTAGGTCTTGATTCTGATTAGGCATTCATGTGCCCTTACTCTATAGTAAATATGATCTTGTGGTATGTGCTGGTGGTGGAATGGGCCACTAGAGCTATGGAAGATAATGACCCTTTAATTGTGTCTTCCTAATATTGTGTGTGACACTGTCATCATGTAATATATACAGGGGACAATGTATCAGGGGTGTAGACCACTTGTTACTCTTTTTAAATGACTGGTTAGCAATGGAATTGAAGTGGCTTAGTGGGGTCCCTCATTAGTGGATCAAAGTCTTCAATCATAATTGATATGATTCAATCATCCCATAACTCATTGGAACAGGGGGAGAGTCATAGGGAAACTAAAGGAAGAGTCTTAAAATGCGGCTGGTTGTTGGAGTGTTGAGTATTGGCTCCCTGTGTGGCCCTTGTGTATGGTTGTGTCTATGAAGAATGGAATCCTCTCAGTCCAAGAGGGCCTTTCCCCTTACGGGAATGACACCCTCCTATCAAACCATTGTACAAGGTATTTCATCACCCTATTATGAATGATTTCCATGGACAAGAAAACATGTGCGAGACTGATAGATGTAGTTATGGATGAAATTGTGGTGGGGGATAAGTCTTTCAAGATTTCATCATTGACATTTATCCTGCCCCTATTGCGGTAGGAATCAGTGGTTGGCTTCCTACATCTTAGGTACTATAAAGAATGAGGATTTACATTTCATTATAGATTTGTGGAAATCAACACCCAATTATATATTTTAGTCCAATCTTTCATGGATATAGGGAAATGGATTCACATAGATGATGTCATAGACCTTAATTACCAATGACTAATTACCCCATTTTTCTGGTGAGTTCCACACTAAGTCCACTGTTTCCTTGGTTTCCCCTAAAACATAATTTTTATATTTGGTGACCTATTCATATATTGATGTATTAAATGATTCTAGTTCCCATATTGAGGAGAATAGATTCATTTTTGGTTCACCATTTCTATTTCTTATTCTTTTGAAATGGAACACCAATCGTATTTTTATAACACGATAGTAGCATTATTTCTATGTTTCCCTACATTCCAAATTTCCAAAGGCAATCTGAATTCATCACTTTTTTTGTGATGTATACTCCTTGATCAGAACTAGATGATGGTATTTGAACCTCTCCATCAATGGATTCCTCTATGGAAATCATCAGCTTGTATGTGTCTCCCTCATAGACTAGGACACCATTATGGAACTCATTTGTGGCTCTATATAGTCATGGATAATACATGATTATGATTATACTTTCGAGACATCTGATGAGTTCTTGATTGGTTAGAAACCATCAGTTAGAGGAGTAGTCACGTTGGTAATCGCGGGCAGGTTCGGATGCTGTAGCATTGGTCACCTATATATTCCTTATAAGTGGGATTCTTGTGGGTGTATAATCTGATTAATCACATGGAAATCATGAGGTATATGATGCCAAAGGAATATATTTCGATGATTCCCACAAGAATATTATGTTTAACATGTGGTATTAGTGTAACATTTCTTGAGATTAATGACATGTGATGATGTTGTGGATTGATTAGTAGGCCCTATAGATGAGTATTAGAGATTTAAATCCATTGGAGATATTTCATGGAGGTTTTACTTGATTGATGGATTAGAACACCCAATGATAAAGGAACTTATATTATGTGTCCTATAAAAGGGAATATGCCAGACCATGAAGTGGTATCTTCCTTTGAGTGAGGCACCATGGTTTACCATATTGATGATTATAATACCAAATGATGGTGGAGCTAGGGTGGTGTGTCCCATAAAGGGAAGGTGTCACACCATGAAGGGGTGTGTACCTAGAAAAGAGAAACCATGGTTCACCATATGGAAGGGTCAAAATCCCTAGTGAGTGTAGACATGGGGTGGTGTGTCCTATAAAGAAAGGTTTCATAGCATGAAGGGGTATGTCCCTAGGAGGGAGGAACCATGGTTCACCAGATGGATGAGTTAAAATTCCCAATGAGGGAGGATCTATGTTGGTGTTTCCCATAATGGGAAGGTTTCTCACCATGATGGGGTTTCTCCCAAGGAGTGAGGCATAATGGATTACCATTGGTTAGGTTAGAACACCCAATGAGGGTAGAATAAGGGTGGTGTGTCCCATAAAGGGAAGGAGTCACACCGTGAAGGGGTACGTCCCTAGAACGGAGGCACCAAGGTTTACTATTTTTTGGATTGAAACTCATGGAGAAATCCTATGGACCAAATTTAGATTACTGAGATCCAAACCCACATTGTTCAATGATTTTTCTTAGGCCCACACAAGAGAGGTTCCCAAGTTCTTCTAGGATAAATGATGTTCAATATGGGGCTTATGAATGGATGATTCCCAAATGGGTGGAATGATCTCACAGGTAGTTAGCATCCACGGTGAAAATAAGGATGGATTATTTATGGAGTGAATGAAATGGGTGAAATGGATGAAGTGTTGGGATTGATCCTTAGCGAGGTTTCCTCTATATCCTAGTTTTTTGGGAATCAATGTTTATATTGTTTTGATGGGGTTTTGGGGTTGTACCAAAGGTGGAGGAATGATAATTTAGTTAGGGATCACATGTATGGGATACAAAGATGAAGGCATGGAATGGTTGGGTCTTTTTCATGGAAGTCACTTGTGAGGTGTAAGGATTATTGGGGATTACTCTTAAGGATGAGTCATGTGGAGGATAAATTCTAGGGCCTCTAGTAACCTCTAATCCCACATTATTCATGATCAGTGTGATAAATTAGAGGAATTAGTAGACCTGATGAGATATGGTTTGGGGATTACAAATAGGAGTTTCTAGAGGAGGACATCATTCCATTTGAGGTGGACCAATCCCATGTGAGGAGGATCTCATTACATGTAAATCATACATGTGGAATCCTATCAAATGTGTGTTGGGTCTTACATGTGGAAATCTGTTGAGGAACACATGGAGACGAAGCCCAGAAGGGGATAGGTGAGAGGGTGTGGGTTCCCAGACCATCTCTAATCCCAATGGTTGATGGGAGTGAGGATGAGGGAAGGTGTCACATATTACAAGAAAGGATTGGTGTTTACTCACTACGGGATTCCTAGAATATTTTATTACCTGTGGAGTGGATCTAATTCCATGTGAGGAGGATCTCATTCCATGTGAGGGAAAGCGATACGAATACCATCCCATGTCACTCATACCATAAGTAATCTACACTTACTCTAATGATTTGGGATTTTTGTTAATGTCATGCACCAAAAGAGATGGTGGTAGGATGTTTTACGTCACAAAACTATGACATAGTGGACTCACACCTCACCCCATTGGGCTTACATAACTATCTGAAATTAACCCTCAGGGAAGAAAATGTGTATGAAATTCTAGAAGGAGAAGGTGTCAAGGAGTGTTCACTAACAAGGTCCAAGTTAGCATAACAGTGATGAAAAGAAAAATATATTTGTGTACATATAATGAAAAGAAGATGGTATAGAAGAGAAACAAGGTACACCTCATGGGGGACCAATAAATTGTTACACACATTCCAAAATAGTTGTGTGCAAGAGGGGATCATAACAGATGATTTGGAGTATATTCAACCCATGGAGCTTTAAGGGGAGAATGTGCACAACATTTCATCCTTGCACCCAATTGGAAGGGTTGAGTAATAGATAGTGATTTCACAATTCCATGAGGTGTCATCAAGATAGGTATCTTGTTTAAACTATCCTTAGTAATAATAGAAATGGGAAACAGTCAAACCACTATGGGCCCACATTAAGGAGGACTCTTAGGGAGCCTATTAAGAATGATCTTGTACCTCTAGGGTTCTATGGATATCACACTGTCACAAAAGAAGGGCCTTGAGAGCTGCAAAGTGATGTTATTGATTTCAGAGGACCACCATGAAAAAGGGGGTAAAATTAAATATATAGATAAAACCTTATGTGGTGGTGTAGAATATTTCGGGTGGGGAAGAGGTCTTTTATATAGCTGATCCTTTAGCTATAGAAGTCATGCCAACAATGGTGATATTTGAAAAAACATTGAGTGTGTGAGATCCTTTTGCACAAATTTTCATCTTGCGCTCACACCTTTTATATTCTACACACCTTCTATAGGTTTCTCATAATGTTTTTCTTAGTCAAACGGTGTCCTTATAATACCCAAAGATGGTAATTTGTGCCTCTATGTGGAATTCAATAACAGAAAAATATCAATTTTTATGGAATGTTTCATTGAAAACTAGTAATTTATCTAATTAGGTAAACTCCATCATGGAATATGGACAATGATTATGACATGATTACAAAATATCACCTCCAATAAAATATTAAACTAATAAATATTACAACATAGCCATAGATTTTTAGACTATGTATTTTCATTCCATTATCTCTCCTTGATGTGTTTGGGACATGGACTTAGTGTTACAAAGTATGCATAAATTAAAAATAATTATTCCCTCTATACATATTCATGGATCATTACAAAATGGTTATTAGTCCATAATGTAATGTTCTATGAATAAAAATCATCCTCTATCTAACATTGAAATGGTATTGTTAAAGGGGAACTTTATATTCAAGAATGTGTAGTCCTTCCACTAGATGTTTTGTGTTATGTTGGTGATTGTTTCTATGATGTGGACTCCCAATAAGTTCCCTAAAATTAATCCAAATATTCTTCCCTATGTTATATTTCAATGACCCTTACTGAATAAAACATGTGGTGTGGATAATCATCATTAAGATAGACAATAACTATATATGTCTGGATAAACCTGGTGATAATATCATTTAAGTGGTGCCTTGACCGTTATTTTTCATCTCTCCTTATAAATAATTATAGAGTGTTTGTTCTATATTGTGATGTGATATGACCATAGAATAATGTTTTCCATGAATTTTACATATATTCCTGATATTTATTAAAAAATTGTTAGATCATCTTGGTATAGCGATATTCATCATTTTTTAAAACTTCATCCTCAGTTCTTCCTAGTTATTCATATATAAATTCATTATGTCATGTGGAGATAAATAACTCTACGGTTTTTTATATGTATCAATATTATTCATTGTCCATCTCTATTAAAGTCACGATGTAGGTGGTATAGCACGATATTTCTGCAATTCCTTAAATATTTCCATAAAATCTCCAAAATATTTCTCTTCTTTCTTTCCTACCAAAACCATTAAAATGAAACTAATATATAGTATTTGATCAATATAAATACTAATGTCATGGAGAAATGGTATTGAAATTTTTTGGTTTTCATTATATCTGTCTTATATGTTTTAAAATAAAACACATATTTTTTATTTAAAATCATATTTATTGCCCATATACCTAATAATTAATGAAATATGTTATTTATCAAAAATAGTTATCCATATATAATAATAATAATTATTATATTAATTATAATTATATTAGTGTCATAAAAATAATAATGATGATAATTATTTCAATAATAATAATTATTATTAGTTTTATAAAAATAAAAATGATGATTATTATTTTAATAGTTATAGTTATTATTATTTTGGTTCTATTATTTTAAAAAATTTAATTTTTTATTGATAAATAAAAAATAATATTTCCTATTATGATTATAGTTCAAGGTGATTAATAATAATACTTTTATTTATTCACACACAACAAGTGATGAATACGAGAAAGGTGTTGATAAATTCATGAAATTTTTTAAATGGATTGTTTTAGTAAAATCAATGTTTTATTGTCAATTCATGGAGTGTTGAAAAATTAGAGAAATTTTTTCCTAAGAAATAAATGAACAATTAATTTTTTATTTTTTATTACATTTCCTACATTAATTATTTTAGACAAAGAAATATACAACTGAAATCAAGTCATCCTAATAATTGAGAATTTAAATATGAGAAATTTTATCCAATGATGGAATTGATTCTTGATGATATATGGGAAACCATTGAAAAAGTAATAATATTTTAAAAATTATATGGTGATTATTAATAGTCATTGTATCTAGTCATAATGAATGTTATTTTCTTATTTATAATGTTGAGAATGGTTATGCTGAAAGTATAAAATTGGTGAAGAAATGTAAGAACCTGGATCTTATTTTGATGTATGAGCTTCTTCTTTTCTCTTTTCCATAAGTATTTTTGAGAAAATATTGAAAATGGGGAACAATACTAAATTTTGGAAAGTACACGCCTTGTACTTTGTCCACACGTCGTGTACTTTTGGCTGTGTGGGATGGGTACACGGGGCGTGTGGCCATGCCGGGGATGTAGGGTGTAGGAACTGACTACACGTCATGTAGTGGTCCTTTACACACCGTGTAGTCAGTCGGTAGGCCATAAAAATATGTCGATGGAGCAGCCACCATCTGGGCAACAGTACACGCCGTGCAGCCGGGAGTACATGTCGTGTACTCATGTTGGCAAGAGAACCGTGCCGCGCTGGCGGGAAGCCGCCAGAGGAACAGTTTGAAAAATGGGAATTACACTATGTGTACTTGGAAGTACACGCCGTGTACTTTGATTTTTTTGCTTCAAATGGGATGTATCCTCCCCTGTTCACTAGGAAGGTTTATAACGGGAAGAGAGTTCAGGGGAGGATGGCCGAACCTTCAGAGATCTGTCGGGCGCACGTCTGGAATCTGATTCCGCTGCAGACGATCTCGTTGGAACCGCACAAGTATGCCCTCTATTCTCCTGGTGTGGTTCATACCAATTCTTTCCCTAACATATGTTATTTAAATTTAAACGACCTTTCTTCTTTGTCAGATCTACGCTGTTCTTGGGCGTTTCTGGAATCGGCGTTCATGTATAACGTTCGTTGATGTATAAGGTTAGTGGATTGGTGTTAATTTTTCCAACTATCAAGTGTTTTGTGAGTTTTTGTGCCGTGAACCCATGTTGGGGTGTTGTGGGGTTGATACCATTTCTATAATAACCACATAGAATTGAATAGAAGATTAATTGTGATATTAAAATGCTAGTTGGGATCATTGCTTGGATCCGGGACCACCCTTGGGGTGTGTTCCACTGTTTAGCAGTTTGGCCAGGATACACGAGGGTATGCCTTTAAAGTAGTAATTGTTGAATTTCCTCGAGAGGAATTGATTTTTTACTACATAATGACATGTTGGGAATTGCCCAATTACATATTTATCCTGAGGGCGTTGTTGTGATTAGCCTGTGGGCACTGCACTACTTATCCTGATGGTAGTAGTTATTTCGGCCTGAGTTCAACTTCTTCTGTACCTGAGGGAAATAGACTATGTTCCAGAGGGCGACACAACATATGCCTAAGGGAAAATTCTGTTATGCCTGAGGGCAGATTCTTGTGTTGGATACTCCTTACCTGAGGGTAGGGGTTTACTTGTCTGAGGATGGGGATTGTTTACTTAGAAATGAACTGTGTTGATTTATAATATTTAATGAATTAAATGAATAATAAAATGGAAAATTAACTGTTATGTTAGTTACTTTTCAGTATTGCTTACATTATTTCATTTTTCTACTGCATGCTTGTTGCATGTTTTACACACAGTTCAGCACGAGCCTTTAGTGGGTTCCTACTGAGATATATTTATCACACCCTTTTGGGTCATGCTTTTCTGCCCAAATAGATTACATTTCTGCAGGTGTGGATAGGGGAAAGAGTCCCTATACAGGTACTTGACTGTTGCTGAGGAGTAGGAGGGCATGGGACCGAGCCTAGGCTCACGATGCCACTGCCATCTGTTTTTCTTTGTTTTTCTGTACTTTTCTTTTGTTATACTATAGTGATGTATAACATGTTCTGGCTGTTTTCATAGAACTTGATACATGTGGAATCATTACATATATACTGTTGGTTGTATCCACTGGAGTTGTTTATTTCAGTTGTGTATGGTTTACTGCTTCGGCTGTTCGTTGTATGTTTTATTTTGTGTTCCATTATGCTACACTTTGACAAATGAGGTTATAGTTTCCCCACTATCAGACCTGGGCCCTCACTGCTAGTTAGCAGCCTCTGGTGTTTAGGGAAATGTGCTTGATGTCACGTGGCAAACAGGGTTCAGGGCACCCATTGTGTGGCACCCGGAATAGGGACATTACAAAGTGGTATCAAAGGATTATTTCTACGATGTACTATTTGGAGCTGTAGTCAGGGATAGGACAAAAAGTAGTTGGAAATAAGCTGTGCCCGGGCGTAGCTAACCTGCATATAAAGAAAAGCCAGTCTACCTCGTATTTTTCAATTTTCTGATTTTGCAAATTTTACAGTTGAAATATTTTCATCGTTGGGTGATGCACTCGAGATTGTGCTGTTATAATTTATTTGTGGGTTCTATTTAGTTGCAACCAGATGAGATGAGGGTATGACATCTAATGCATCATATAGGCACATGCTAGATATCACATGCCATGCATAGTTTCTATGCCATATAGGTGCATTTGGAATTCCATGTTGTTGTGATATTTTTTGTGCTAGAAAAACATGTTGTTGTGATAGCTGCTTGATAAATCCCTGCTTTGTGATAGAGTATTTTCTTGTGGGAGCCTGTTTCTGGAATGGACACCAAACTTTGGTTTTTTGGGAGTGTGGGCCCCCATTGATGAGAATTTGGTGGATCATTGACTGTCTATAAGTTATGACACAAATAAGATGCCAAACTTTGTTTTGTGGGGAGTATGGGCCCTCACAGGTCAGAATTTGACACTTAGGTGTTGTTTTTTGGAATTTTTGGGGTTCTGAGGAATTTTTTGATGTATACTATCCGGAAACCCAGTATACGTGCCATGTATTAGTTTTTTAAACATTCCATGGATGGTCTTCTCTTCATGATAAAAAATGAACATTTTGAGTATACGTTGTGTACCTAGAGTACATGCCGTGTAGTCTCTTCCCGTGTCAAAAACCATATAGGCAGCGACACGGGTTAAGGGAAGGATTGGGTAAAACATGACTTCTATCGAATGTACATGTTGTGTAGTGTTGACCCAGAGTTCGGATGTGTAACTAATAACACGGGTCAGTGAACTCCTTTACAGAACACGCCATGTCGATGATGAACATGCCGTGTAGTGTGACCTAGGGACTCAGACGTGTAGCTAACAACACGGGTCGGTGTCACCTCTCCTTGAACATGTAGTGTACCTGTGGGACACACCGTGTAGTCTTGTCCGAGGACAGACCGTGTAGACTTAGCCGTGTGGCTGGAAAATGGGGTTGTTGACACGCCGTGTGCGGGTGTAACATGCCGTGTAGTTTCAAGCCGAGTAGTCAGCTGTGTCACAAACGACATGGGTAGTTGGAAAATAACACCATAGACGCTGTGTAGATATTAAACATGTCGTTTAGTTATTGTTCTACCAGATCCGTGTGGCTTAGCCATGTCGAAGGACCCGGGTAGGGTAATGGAAGCCAAGTACACGCCGTGTAGTCAGAATACACGCCATGTAGTCTTGTTTTTCAAATCCTGAAGTGACATCTTCCTCTTGTTCCCTTGTGGTTCCTTCATTTTCGGTCTTTGATAATCTTGAATCTAAGGAGTGTTTTGACCTTAAAGTGTCATGCCACCAAGACGACCGTGCGTTGTTCACCAGGAGAGAGGCAATGAGAATACTCCAGAGATAGTGGGCCATGGGATACCAGTTGATCCTCCAGCAGAGCCAGATGCGGAACCAGTTTCTATACTGGACATAGGCATGGAGGTGTAGTTCCGTGAAGTCTTGTTGTGGTTTATGTAGAACTTTTAGGGAGGAACATTGGCTTCCACATCTACGGTAGAGCTGACACATATATTCCAGCAGCATCATCCGCCTACATTTTCAAGGGATGGCGGACCACAGGCTGTAGAGTCTTGGATGGGGTCGATGCAGACTATTTTTGAGCATCTTGAGATGCCTCCAGGGTGGAGGGTCAAGCTCACGACATACATGCTGCGTGATTCCGCAAAGATGTGTTGGGATGTTACCACCCAGTCAGAGCATCACAGAGACATGGCGTGGGAGGATTTTCATGGAGTCTTCTATGACTTCTTCTTCCCAGAGACGCTGAGGGAAGATAGAGCTCGAGAGTTCATGAATCTGTAGCAGGGCGCTATGTCGGTGATATACTATTCTTCTTGCTTCACTGAGAATCAGCGTATTGCACTCGTTCTGAGACTTTGAGGGCCAGATGTTTTGAGGATGGTCTTCGTTTTGACATCCAGGCACTGGTGAATGTTTTCACGTTTCCTACTGTACATGCTATTGTGAATCAGGCGCTGATTACAGAAAGGAACCTGCGGGAAGTTAGTGGTGTGGTCCAGGGTGGTTCAGCACCAGTTTCTGGTACTATTTCTACTAGTAAGAGGAACAAACAGATGAACTTCTCTCAGGGTGGCAGGACAAGCCAGACAGTTTCTTCAGGCGGGTCGATCAGGTGCTACTAGTGTGGTAGAGAGGGGCACAAGAGACCGAAGTGTCCCCAAGACCTAGTGGAGTTCCGAGATTGTAGTAATATGTGCAATCTGCAGTGATTTTTTAGGGCGTTTCCACTAGTGGCTAGTGAGAGGGGTTCTGTGTAGACTCCGCATGCGGGAGAAGGACCAGTGGATTCTTACTAGTCAGGGAACTGGAATATGTCAGGGTGTGCAGGCAGAGATGGTGGTCGTGGTCATGGTAGCCAGACACTCGGATCTTAGAGGTAGCAGGGTGGGAAAACTCAGGGTAGCTAGGATGTGTCGTAGGTCCGCAACACTGGGTAGGCATATGCAGTGCAACAGACCCAGCAGGAGTAGGATCCCGGACCTTCTATAATCAGAGGTACTATTTTAGTAGCTTCAGTCTTATCTTCAGTTATTTTTGATACGGGTGCTATACATAGTTTTATATCTGTGCCCATTGTGGAGTTCCCTAGGCTCTTTGTTTCTAATTCTTCTGTTATCATGACTCTAGACACTCCATTGGGGACTAGAATGACTGGTGCGCGTCTGTGCAAGGAGTGCACCCTTGAGATTGGTGGGTGTCACTTTCTTTGGGACCTCTATGTCTTGGAGATGACGAGCTATGATTTCATTCTCGGGATGGAATGGTTGGTTTCCTTTCATTCCTTTGTAGACTGCTATCATCGCAGGGTGAGCTTCACGTCACCAGAGATCGGAGAGTTTCTATACAAGGGATAATGGGATGTTCAAGCGAGTCAAGCTGGACCAGAGCATCGTGGGCGAGGTGGAGTCACGAACCAGATTGCGAGCTTATATCTGCATGACTAGGGGACTTGTCAGACGGATTTCCCTCCAGTTGTTGATCATTTCAGGGATGTCTTCCTGAATGAATTTTCAGGTATTCCCCAGGAGAGTGATGTGGATTTCTCTATCGAGCTAGTGCCAAGAGCAGCAGCAGTGTCCATTCCTCCTTATAGGATGGCCACGCCTGATTCGCCGGAGCTCAAGAGGAAGTTAGAGGAGTTATATGCAAAGGGGTTTATCCAACCCAATACTTCTCCATGGGGATCGCCGGTCCTTTTTGCGAAGAAGGAAGACGGTACCCTCAGACTCTGTGTAGATTATCGAAATCTGAACTAGTTGACAGTTAAGAACCGATACCCCTGCCAAGGATTGATGATCTTTTTTATCAACTTCATGGAGCACAAGTGTTCACGATGATTGAATTGAGATCAGGATATCATCAGTTGTGTGTTATACCATCTGATATTCCTCTCACAGCTTTCAGGAGCAGGTATAGTCTATACGAGTATACGATTATGCCATTCGGACTCACGAATGCACCAGTGGTTTTCATGGATATGATGAATCATGTGTTCCATATTTATCTGGACTCTTTTGTGGTAGTATTCATGGATGAAATCTTGGTATACTCTCACACTCGACAGAACCATGCCACCCATCTTGAGATCGTATTGAGTACACTGAGATAGCATCGTCTATATGCTAAGCTCTCAAAGTGCCACTTTTGGATGGACCATATTCCCTTCCTGGGTTATATCATCTCGGAGGTAAGAGTTGCAGTAGACCCAGAGAAGCTGAGAGCAGTAGTTTCCTGGGAGCAGCCTAAGAATATGTTTGAGATACGGAGTTTCTTAGGGCCGGCTAGTTACTACAGACTCTTCATACAGGACTTCTCCCGCTTAGCAGCGCCGTTGACGGGTTTGACTAAGAAGGGTGTGATGTTCATTTGGTCGGAATCTTGAGAGACAACCTTTCAGGACCATAAATGAAGGTTAACATCAGCACCAATCCTAATACTCCCAGATAAGGGGAAGATCTATACATTTTACTGTGATGCATCAGGGATTGGGCAGTGAGCAGTGTTGATTTAGGGCGATCGAGTAGTTATGTACGGGTCTTAGCAGTTGAGGCCACACGAGAGGAATTACCCAATGCATGATATTGAGTTGGCTGCAGTGGTTCATGCATTGTGTTGTTTGATACATTACCTTTTGGGAGAACATTTTGTGGTGTTCACAGACCACAAAAGTATCAAGTACAACTTTACTCAGCGTGATGTGAATCTGAGATAGCGAAGGTGGGTTGAATACCTACAGTCCATCGAGTTTGAGCATGCCTATACACCTAGTAAAGGTAATGCAGTAGTCAATTCACTAAGCAGGAAGACTCTGATATAGGCAGTGCAGGAGGCCAGTGGTGAGTGGCAGCTCATGACTTTGTTCTCTGAGATGCATCAGGAGGTGCACGACAGTCTGGGGAAGACTTATCTTTCCTCTTTAGTTGTGACTTCTACCCTCCTGGATAGAGTGGGATGAGACAACTATCTGATTTAGATGGCCTAGTTCTACATGAGTCGTTGGCAAGTGAGGACCCACCTCCTGAGTGGACGATAGGTGATGATGAGGTATTGTATTTCCTTGACGAGTGTGGGTTCCAGGGGATATACGCAAGGAGCTGATGCGGGAGTTTCATGATTCATCTTGGGCAGTTCATCCTGGAGTTACCAAGATGTACCGTGACTTGAGACGTCAGTACTAGTGTCCAGGTATGAACAGAGAGGTAGTTGGTTTTGTTACGAGGTGTTCCACCTGTCAGCAGGTGAAGGCGGAGCATCAGAGACCAGGTAGACTATTATAGCAGTTACCCATTTTAGAGTGGAAATGGGATGATGTCGCGATGGATTTCGTTACAGGGTTTCCGAGGTCACCTAGAGGTAAGGATGTCGTGTGGTTTTTTGTGGAAAAACTCACGAAGGTAACTCACTTTTTTCCAATCAAGGAGACCTTCGGTGTTGATGAACTCAGAAGGTTGTATATCCGAGAGATCGTATGTGGTCCTGGGGTCCCTCATTATATCATTTCAGATAGTGACTCTCGTTTTACGTCTCATTTCTGGAAGATTTTTCAGAGGGCACTGGGTACACAGGTGCTTCTGAGCACAGATTACCACCCTTAGACCGATGGCTAGTTAGAGCTTAATATACAGGTTCTTGAGGACATGTTGCGTGCATGCGTCCTAGACTTTGGGGGCTCTTGGGGGAATCAAATACCCCTAGGTGAGTTTTCTTATGATAACATTTTTCAGGAAACTATTGAGATGGAACCATATGATGATTTATACGGTAGGTTGTCCCGATCACCTTTGTGCTGGTTAGAGGCAGGTGATGAAACTTTGCTGGGACCACGTCTCGTGCAGGAGACATCTCAGCAGGTCCAGTTGATATAGAATCGGATGGCTAATTCACAGTCTCGTCAAAAATATTATGCTGATAACCACAGACGACTTTTGGAGTTTGTGGTCGGGGATCAAGTTTTCTTGTGTGTTTCACCGAGGCTGGGACACAAGCGGATCAGGAGACAGGGTAAACTTTCACCCAGGTATGTGGGGTCATTTGAGATCTTGGAGAGAGTCGGGCCGTTTGCTTATCGGTTGCAGTTAACTCAGAGGCACCGGGCCCTGCACGACATCTTCCATGTATCTCAGTTGCACCACTATCAATCAGACCCGTCTCACGTCTTTCAGCCCGAGGAGGTTGAGCTCAAGTTAGATGCGTCCTTTGAGGATCATCTGATACGTATCGTTTACAGTACCATGAAGGTTCTCTGAGGCTGGTCAATTCCACTCATACGGGTGCTATGGCAGCATGGCCGAGTGCAGGATGAAACCTGGGAACAGGAGACCAATGTACATGCTTAGTGGCCGGAGTTGTTCACAGCTATATATTCTACACCCTTGGAAAGGAAATTCGGGGACAAATTTCTATAAGGGGGGAAGTTTGTAAGAACTCAGTTCTTATTTTGAGGTATGGGCTTCTTCTTTTCTCTTTTCCTTAAGTGTTTTTGAGAAAATTTCGAAAATGGGGAACAATCCTAAATTTTGGAAAGTACACGCCATGTACTCTGTCCACACGTTGTGTACTTTTGGCCGAGTGGGATGGGTACACAGGGTGTGTGTCCATGCCAGGGATGTAGGGTGTAGGAACTGACTACACACCGTGTAGTGGTCCTTTACACGCCATGTAGTCAGTCGGCAAGCCAGAATAGTAACTCGGTGGAGTAGCCGCCAGGTAGTTGACAGTACACGCCATGTAGTCGGGAGTACATGTCATGCACTCATGTCGGCAAGTGAATAGTGTCGCGCTGGTGGGAAGCCTCCAGAGGAACAGTTTCAAAAATGGGAAGTACAGGCCATGCACTTGTAAGTACACGCCATGTGCTTTGTTTTTTTCACTTAAAATGGGCAGTATCCTTCCCTGTTCACAAGGAAGGTTTAGAACATGAAGAGAGTTTGGGAGAGGACGGCTGAACCTTTAGAGATCCACCGGGTGCACATTTGAAATCGGATTCCACTACCAATGATCTCGTTGGAATCGCACGGGTAAGCCCTATCTTCTCCTGGTGTGGTTCATACCAATTAATTCCCTAAAAGAAGTTATTTATGTTTAAACATTGTTTCTTCTTCATTAGATCTACGTCGTTCTTGGGCGTTTCTAGAATCGACGTTCAAGTATAACATTCGTTGATGTATAAGGTAGGTGGATTAGTGTTAATTTTTCCAACTGTCTTGTGTTTTGTGCGTTTTGGTTCCACGAACCCATGTTGGGGTGTCGTGTGGACGATGACATTTATATAATAACCACCTAGAATTGAATAGGTGATTAATTGTGATATTAAAATGCTAGTTGGGATAGTTTCTTGGATCTGGAACCACCCCAGGGGTGTGTTCCACTATTTAGCCATTTGGCCAGGATACCCTAGGGTATGACTTTATAGTAGTAATTGTCGAATTTCCTCCAGAGGAATTGCTTGTTTACTGCATAATGACATGTTGGGCATGTCTTGGTTACCTGTTTACCCTAAGGGCATTGTTGTGATTAGCCTGTGGGCACTGCACTACTTAGCCTGAGGGCAGTAGTTATTTCAGCCTGAGGGAAACTTATTCCGTGCCTGAGGGAAATAGAGTCTGTTCCTGAGGCCGACACTACCTACGCTTGAGGGAAAATTCTGTTATGCCTGAGGGAAAATTCTTGTGTTGGATACTCCTTATCCGAGGGTAGGGGTTTACTTGTTTGAGGAAGTGGATTTTTTACATAGAAATTCACTGTGGTGATTTCTAATATTTAGTGAGTTAAATGAATAATAAAATGGAAATTTAACTGTTAAGTTGGTTACTTTTCATTACTTCTTTCCTTATTGCATTTTACTAGTACATGCTTCTTGCATGTTTTAAAAACAGTTCAACATGGGCCTTTTTTGGGTGCCTACTGAGAAATATTTCTCATACCTTATTTTGGTCATGCTTTTCGGCCCAAACAAATTATGTTTCTGAAGTTGTGGTTAGGGGAAAGAGTCCCTATACAGCTACTTGACTGTTGCTGAAGAGTAGGAGGGCATAGGACCGAGCCTAGGCTTGTGATGCCACTGCCAGTTGTTTTGCTTTGTTTTGTTATACTCTGCTTTTATTGTACTATAGTGATGTATAACATGTTTTGGCTGTTTTCTTAGAACTTGAGATATGTAGCATCATTACTTATATATTGTTGGTTGTATCCACTGTAGTTGTTTATTTTAGTTGTGTATGGTTTACTGCTTCCGTTGTTCGTTGTATATTGTATTTTGTGTTCTGCTGCTCTACACTTTGATAAATGAGGGAATTGTATCCCCGCTATCAGACCCGGGCTCTCGCTGCTAGTTGGCAGCCTCTGGCATTTAGGGAAATGTGCTTGAGGTCACGTGGTGAACCGAGTTAGGGGAACCCGTTGTGTGGCACGCGGAACCGGGACATTACAAAAAACAATATTTTCACGTAGTTTTATAATTATTAAAAATAGATACTCTGATAAGGAATCATTATTCATTAATTAACGTATAATGCCATTAAAATATATTATTTAATGATATTGGGTTTTATGAAGTTATATTCACTCCCTATGGAATATTTGATGTATATAAAAGAAAATAATAGTTTCTTAATGTGTCCAAAATATAGGAAATGAATAGAAAAATTAAAATAGTCATATCTAATTGATTAATATCTTATGTCAGAAACCAAACCTCTAACTATTTAAATTTTATTTCAACCTATATTTATTCATTTATGTTATTTACTTTTGAACTAAAATAATGAAAAATGGTTTACATTGATAAAAATGATGAAATATATATTATAATGATATGATATCAAACAAATTTCTTATAGTAGATGAAAATTGATTAAAAATTTATGAATTTTTGAAATTAATTTAGAAATACTACACTAGGATAGTTTGTAGATCCAATATATTTTTATTGCATATTAAAAAGCCAATATCCCAAAGAACTCATTTTTTTGTTATTTTGTTAATTAATAATTTCTCACAACAATTTTTTATAAAAGGGAAATATACTATCTTCAGCTTGATAATTTATGGAGAAAAACACCATTGAAATGATATATATGTCTACATATTTTAATTGATTAAGGATTTGAAATTTTTATGGGTGGATTGAGATAGAATATATGATATATATGAAAATAATATTTTCAATTACATTCTATAATTTTGTTTACAATATATGGTTTTTTGGAATATATTAATTTTTTTTACAATCCTTAGGAAAATAAGTATATACAATTTATGAAGAAAGTGCATCATAACATAAAAAATAATATGATAGAAAGATAAATCACAAATATTATTTATGATTTATATACATAAATATCCCTTAGAGAAGATTAATAAAAATATTTAACTGATTATAAGGGTATTGATTTTTCCACATGTCATTTATAAGTCAGTAAATATTTTGAGAAAGTGAAAAACATTGTTCACATATTTGGGATCAAAAAATATTCGATAATTATCTAACCATAAGGGAGAAATTAATCATGTCACTTAATCTTTCTAATTTTAGATATATATTGGTAAAACATATTAATTATGTCATTCATGTTAAGAAAAATATTCTCAATAAAAACATATACTCAGATTGATTGCATGTTGATTTAATATATGAAATGGATCACAAATTCAATAATTTTATGTGGTTCTTAACACCCATAATTTTATTTTTAAAATTGAATATAGTAAAAAAAACGCTAAATCACCATGAGGAGATACAACACAATCCAAATAAAAGGGATAAAAAGAAGGATTCCTTGAAAATGAATATATTTTTAGATGGACCAAAAGATATTGTTTCTTTTGTTCTATGCTAATTGTGGTTTTTCATGCTCCACCTTCTTTAAAAATGTGATCACTAATACCCTTGGAGACATTTTTTCAAATTGATATTATACATTAATTGTAGGATATTATCATTTTTAATATGAAAAATTATTTTCATCTATAGTATAAAATAATAATGCCACAAATATTTATGTAAAAACCTTTATTAAAAAATATTTTTTATATATTTACATCTATATGAAAAATTTAATTCATTGAATCATTATAATATATTCTACATAATCTAATTAATTATATATGATTTTTGATGTGAAACATAATGGTTCGGTGTTATTATATTATTTATAAAAAATAATCCAAAAACCTATAACCAAAATCATAACATAATATTTCCAAAACTATATATAAAATTAAAATTAAAATAAATCATAATATACAATCAATTTATGAATAACTACATGTTTTCTCCTTAAAATCATAGATATATTTTTATAAGATTCCAAAATCTCTTGATGAATGACCATAATCCATAACTATGATTGATTTATTTAAATGTTATTTTACTCATCACTATTCCACACTCCTAATAAGTGAATTTCAATGAATGATTCAAACAATAGAATTGGATGTTTAAATAATATAAAAAACCAATTTTTTAACCATATTAAAATTTAGATCAAATAAAAATACCTCTTTTATTATATATTTATCATTCTCTTTAAAATCCCATTAACATGGTCGATGGATTTATCTAGACATCAACTTTAGACTAAGGGTTTCATTCCAAATCCTTAGTGAACAAAAATATAAAGATATTTTAAATGTAAAAAAAATATCGAGTTAAAATTTAATATTAATTTTAAAAACAAAAAACTCAAAAAATTATAATGATGTTGAAAATTTTCTAAAATATTTCTTGAAATTAAATTCCACATTAAAAACTAAATGACTCTGGTAATTTTTGAATTCAATGTTCTGTAAATGAAAAATATAATGTTTTCTTATTTCTAGTTTAAATTAAAAATATTTCTTTCAAATCATTTTATAGAACATAACAAAACTAGTAAAATAACTTTTTTAGAAAATATCCATATTAATGAATCAGAAAATTTTGTAATTAGAGAAAAATTATATTCAAAGGATAATTTAGTAGAAACGTGGAATACTATTTTTTCCTGACTATAAAAACAATTCATCATTGAAGATGAAAAAAATATATTTTTTATAATTCTTAGTATTATATTTTCTATCCAATATTTTTTTTTCTAAATTGAATTTAAATTTATATAAATTTTAAAAATAATGAGTGTAAATAATATTCCTTAAAAGTAGAGTTATGAATTAAATTTTTGATCATACATTATCTCTAGGGAATATGTTCATCAAGATCAGATCATAAACTAAATGATTTAACATAATAATTAACCACATATATCAAAAAAACAACCCAATATTAACTATAACAAAATATTCATTTTTAATGAATATTGAATATAAAATAACACAAACATACTATAAATAAAAACTATTATAGTTTTTCAATAGAATTTATTATAAATGAATGGAAATATTATTTTCAAAATAATCCAACATTATTATGTTATGTAAAATATTTAACAAGAAACACATTTAAATTATATCTCACATTTTCCATAATAATATATATCCATTATTGTCATGTATCCCAAAAACTCATGAAAATATTTGAAATTCATTAAATCAATGAAAAATTCATTCCCTTTCAGTCATACCCTTGGATATGATTGATCTACTATCTCACTCTATGTATATAATTTACTAAATAATATACAACAAAATGGACTAATAAAACAGCAATAAACTAAACATGCTTCATCACTACAATAAGAATTGATAACAAAACAAGTATCACTAAAATTTATTTAAAAGTCATAGGATAAGTTATTAATCATAGAGAACCTCTTCCATCAAATCTCAACATAAAAAATTAAGAGATATATAAATAACCCAAGAAAACTTAATATTCTCATGATAAAATAATCATTAAAATTCATGATTAAAAATTCAAAGTATATAAAACATCCCAATCAGAAAGAGTGACACATGGAATGACTTTATTTTTTACTTATTGAATTCACCATTTAACTGAGGGGAAATAGAATCAACCTTAAAACATTTAAAAAGAAACAATACGGTGTATCATAGTACAAATATGAAGTATAAAAATCCTAATATTATGATTTTCACTATTGATTATAAAATAACATATTTTTCAGTAAAACTTAGTGAAACCTCACAATCACTTCCACAAGGAAAATCTTCATAAAAAAAAACTATAGAATAAAATCACCAAATAATTCACCCATTGAATTGAGTAAACTGATCACAATATGAAATTTATAATGTTGACATTTAAATCCATTAGTCATTAAATAATAACATAAAACCCTCGTCCTCAATTATATATTACTCTATATTACCAAAATTATTAATTGAAAATGATAAATATTACCTTAGTTATGTATTTCCATTATTAATAAAATAATCATAGATAATGATTTTGATTATTTCATGAATTCTTTGTTTCTCCAGTATAATGATGTTCTCTATTTTTAATTTTATCACTTTTTTAGAAAAAATATTTACTATGACATTTCCCAAAACCATGATGTTTTAACCAAAAGTCACATTACACCACATAATTCCTATGTAGAATTAAATGTTTAATAATTTTATGAAATTACTATGACACTAGGTTATATAGAAATTCCAAATACACTTTTAAATATAATATACTATTGGATCATTAAATACATTTCTATTCCATATTCAATGTGATAAAACAAATATTATTAATAGTCACAAAAATTTAATACACATACCTCATCATTCTTCCAAGCTACCAACACACATCATCAATAAACTATGATTTCCCTTGCATTCCTCCGATTTGTAACTCACTGAAAATGTAAATACTACAAACATTGATTATTCATTATTTTATCAAAAATAAAAAACTTCATTTATCATTCTATGGTTACTCTACAATAGATATTAATATCTTGGACAACATGTATATGATAGTTTAACTCCTTCCTCACTCACCATTTTCCCACAATGGTTTTGAGTATTTATGGGGGCCATACCACCATATTGGAATTGGATGATCCATGATATATATAAATTATCATACTCTATCAAATATAGATAATATAATAACATTAGATTAATATTAAGTAAATCTATCAGGACTTCAGGAATAATATATCAAAATAACATTCAATAAATATTACTTTATCTTAATGTCTATAATAATAAAATAGAAAAAACGATAAGCCATTGGTAAAACTCCTAATAGTAAATAATCATTTTTTATTTTTTATTTAATATCAAATTGGTACAAAAAATACAACCCAAAAACCCTACATCATGGTGTTAGGAAATAGTGGATCCCCATAGCATCTTCTCTCCCGAACATGGTCCCATAATTGAGAAAAGATCATTTTAATAGAAGTATTAGATCCATTCATTTTTTGAAGGCATGGATTCTAGGAAATCGTCTACCATGTTGGCTTCCTTACACATGTTATAAATCTCAATGTGATGTTCCGTGAGCTCTTTAAACATTCTAATTTTAAACATGACAACCCAAAGGATATTACCATTTCATTAAAATTCATTATAAATTGTCGTGGATTATGTCTCAATTGTTACAACTGAAAATTTTCATTATTGGCACATCTTTAGGCCCATAGACATTGTTAATTATTTATCCTAGACTGTATATACTCTTCCATAGATAAGAATGTTTCTATGACCAAGTTGTACGTATCCCCGATCACCCCTCTAACACACATATGGACCATGTGGCATGATCTTCCTATGTTAATCTTCAAAAACTGATAATGGGTTTTTCCAAATTACTCATCTTCTCATTCCCCATACATTCGACATATTAGATAATGGACATGAAGCTATTAGTGGTCTATTTTAGGGGGCCACATCACCTTCTGTGCACTATCTGATTAGGTCCACAATAGTGACTTTTGTTTTGGATATAATAGATGTTCAGGTCAAAAATGAATTCTTATGTCAAAAATCATTACATTGATTATATATATTCCAACATCCAACTATGAGTAGAAAATCTCTCACTTTTCCCTGTAGTTCATGATCACCTACTCCCTGGAACCAGTGGGTAAGAAAAAATCATGCGGCACATCATTTGTAGACATCCCAAAGAACCCCCTGAAAGTTTGACACACCCTTCTAGCGCATTCCCCTTCAAAGAATATATTTCTAACTGATTCAGTGCTTGGAACTCTTTTGCAGAGTCATATCAATTCAATGTCAATTCCCATCCATTTAATGTTTTATTCTATAGGTAACTCCTAATTTCAAACATAACCAAGTATTAAATTAAACATGGGAGGAATATCCTTACACCATAACATTCGTCCCCCCATGTATATTAGTTATTCAAATCTATTCTCATTCTGAGAAATCATATTATTCATATGGTTCCTGAAGCTAAACCCATGAAAAAACCTTTATCGTTGTCAATTTGTATGACAATTCGGTCCATATGGTCACATTAGTTCTCATTTAGGACCCCCTATAGGAATCTAGGATGGCTGAAATCCTCCATGTGGGTGATGTTTGGGGCTATAAATAATGGAAACCAAAATATCCTTCTACCTCAATCCATTGACCAGATGTTGGTGTCTCCCATGCCTAAAATTCCAAAAAAGTATTTCTATAAAACATCACAATAGGGATGGATAATTTTCCTAATTATAGATGTCTTTTATCACTACACATTTACATCAATCTCATATTTTTTATGAATGAGTTTCACCCAAAATTGCTTAAATCCATTTCCACCAATGTTTATTTATCAGGAAACTCCTATATGGTCCCAAAAAATCTCTATATGTTAACACCTCTCTTTGATATGGTCCTCAATAGACTCATCCATGATACCCATTGATTTTTACCATCCAATTTCAGAAACTATAGAAATGAAACCATCAGTTTCTCTCTTTTGTGGATCATGGACTCTGGTAGATTAACAATGGATTGTATGTGAATTGGAATGGACATTAGCACACTGTTTATGAGTATGGTTCATCCTCCCAATGATAAGAACCTGTCTTTCAGTTGTAAATATGCCCTGTGATTTTATAAATTATTCTTTTCCATGTTCTAATTAAGAAGGGATTTTGGGCCCACCAGATCACCCAAATACTATATCAATAAGGATCATATTTTCATATTCAATCTTCCTTCAAAAGTCCTTATCCCTCTCTATATAAATTTTTAGACATGTAATAATGTCTTTTATCATGAGCAACCTTTCCCACCCCTCCATAAATAGTATTCCTCTCTAATTTTCTTTTATCCCTTGGATTTACCACCTTTTCTGTTAAAGAAATTAAATGTGTCATCAATGAACATTATATGATAAATTCCCCTAGTATTTGGTATATTTCAATAAGGAAAATCCTAACCAAGAAGATAACATAAATAACATACTTTCTCATCGCATCCTAGGAGAATATAAATATAGAGGTGAGTGAGTTTATCCTTTTATAAGGACACAAATATTTTAATGAATTCAAATTTTATTCCTATGATGGGTATGGATAGTGATAATAAGCTAGAGTATAAGAATAGGAGGTCAGTTACCCAGGAAAACAATCCCTTGCATGAGAGAATTTTAAAAATTAAATTCCATTCTACCCTATCATAAACTGTTATGATTTCAAGCTTGACAGAATGGTTCATCCAAAAAATTTTGCGATTACTTTTATTGATTACCTCATTCACCACTCTAATCACTCTTTATATGGTTCATACTTTAATGAAACCATGTTGTTCAATAGCTATCTATCTTGGAAGGTGTGTTGAAATCTATTTATTAGGAATGCATGCATTTAATTTATATGGAATCCTTAACATTCATATTGGATGATATTTATCTAATGAAGAAGGATTACTTCCTTCTGTGATCGTAAAAACCTGTTTTTCACATGTAATCATCGAAAGATTACCCCCTTGAACATAGTCATGCATTGGCTGAATTAGGTCACCCTTTACACTATTCCATGATAACATATAGAAAGGCCATAAAAATCAATCCAGGAATGGAAATCTCTCAGTGTTGGGAGTCTATACTACCACATGAACCTCCTTCAAATCTGGGATCTTCCTTAATAATTTGTTGGATTTTTTTTTAAAAAAACCTAATCATAATTCATCAAATGGTTATGATTTTCATCTTGGGTAACCTCCACCAATGTTTGTGTTGGGACCTGCTAATCGGGATTTGAAATGTTCTTCATCAAATTCCCCAACAAATTCTCAATGAATTTTGTAAGAACTCGGGTTTTCATACGAGGTACGAATCATTTTTCTTTACGGTTTAACTATTCTATTGAAGAACAATGTGGATTCCAAACTTGACTGAGGGAGTTACGGAGGTTTCTAAGGATTGTTCGGAGCTCAGAACCATGTTTTAGTTTGGAAATGGACTAGAACATGGTTTTCAAATAGCCTGCACATGTCCGGGTTAAACCATTTGCCATGGTGCTGGATTGGCAGAGGCAAGAGCACAACCTGCGCACGGTCTGTGGAAACCGTGCAGTGTGGCCGTGAAGTTTCCCCTTTCCTTACAATAAGGTCTGCATGGTCTACAAACAGTTTTTCCATGTTTTATGGGTAAACCGTGTGACCTACTGTATTTTGATATTTAATTAATTTTTTATTAAATTAATTCAATTTTATAAAAACCTAATCTAACCCTCTTCTTCAATCGCACATCAAGGGGGAGAGATCTCAAGGATGCCACAGAGGATTTTGATCCTGCTTCTCTGTCCGATCTATGTTTCAAATGCCTTTCGTCTTGTTAGATCCACAACAGTATGTACTCAATTCCTTTTTAATCCTTCTCTATTATTCTGGTTATAACGAATGTAGATTGGATTAAGGCTCATATGCCTTAATTTATAGTTCTTCGTCTGTTCTTCAGATTTCATCCAAATCAAGACGAATCAGAGCCTGATACTAAACAAGTTATCTAGTATGAGCCAAAGGTAGGTTGTCACATGCTTTTCGATGATTGTCAAGCTATTTATATATTCTGGAGTGCCGCATGCCCATTTTTTGGGTGTCGCTTGAACTTGGAATTTAACCCTGTTATTACCTAGCATGTTGTAGATAATCTGAATAGGATGGTATATGATTGAGTTAGGTTGTACACCTTGGACTGGAACCACCCCTTGGGTGTGTTTCCTTGAATGGTTCTATTATGGATTTTTCACCTTGGATGCCTATGAGGCATGCCTTTTCTTTCCCTTGTGGGTTGTTAAAAACAATAATTGAATGTGAATGGAATTGCAATAAGATGAAAATGTAATTGAAATGGTTTTGGGTATGGGATGGAGTTTTTCACATTGACCCTTTCATTATAATTCTTTAATTGCCATCCCACATGAGTTAAATGCTTTGTGAACTTCTTAAAATGTGAAACAAAGTCATGGGTGAACCATGGATCAAATGTGAGTTACCAAGGATGTACTCATACGAGACTTGTTACTGAAATGCCAAGTGAATCATGGATCCAAAGTGAGATGCCATGGATGGACTCAAAAAGCAATGATATTTCATGGGAGATACCCAGATTGTATTTATAGGATCATGGGGACAGGCTCAGATGATGGACTATACCATACTACAACGAGGCTAGGTACCTAGAAGGTTCTTCGGAATGATCTTGTTGGGTGTTGGTGGATTTTCTCCCTAAGCGATGCCTGGTTTCTGAATTGAGTATTCTAGGAACGGGCTCAAGGAATTGTTTGAACAAATGAATGAAGTGATTAATGAATGGAATTGATACTTGAAGCGACGCCAAGATAAAGCACAATCTTGGGTCAGTCTTTCTAGTTTCCTTGGTTACGACTTTCCATATTGCACAGTCTGCTTTATATATTCCCTGAAAGATTAGCACGGATATTTGGTGGTTTCCTACTAGGATTTAGTCTCACACACCATTTGGGTCATGTTTTTGGACCCCAGAAGATTATATTATTTCAGGTAATGAGAAGGGAAAACACCATAGTATAGGTACTTGACTTGCTGTTCAAAGTAGGAGTGCACGGGACCAAGCTGAGGCTTGCGATGTGACAGGGGATACATTTTGGTTTTTTTTGGTATTTTGTATACTTTTACTATATTCTATTGACTTGCACCATCTTATATATATCAGATCCTTCTATTTGTTATTTATTTCTGCTGTCTATGTGTTGTCTACTGGTTACCATCATCCACAATTGTATGTTTGTAATTCCACTGTGATACTTTGGTAATGAGGGTATAGTCTCCCCAGAGACTCACCAAGACCCTCACTACTAGTCAGCAACCTCTAGCATTTGGAGAGATGCACTTGAGGCCATGTGGTGACTGGTCCGGATATGGGGTTGAATGGTAAGTCGGGTCGGGACGTTACAAAGTGGTATCAAAGGGATTTCCTTTTCTGGTTTGACTTACTATTTGGAGACTATAGACAGGAGTAGGAAGGGAAGGTACTTTGGTAATAAGCTATTCCCGAGAGTTGGAAACCCACGTACAGGGAAAATCCATGTTTCCTCGTATGGATTTTTTTTTCTGGTTTTAATTATTACAACTATTCTGATTTCACCGTTGGGTGACACACATGGTTTTTGTTGATACTATTGATATTATTGTGGGTTTTATTTCATTATAACCCGATGAGATGAGGGTTTTCCATATCATGCATCATATAGGAACCTTGTTAGGAATCACATATCATGAATTTTTCCATGCTATCTAGGATGCATTAGATACTTCATGCTGTTGTGATAGGTGTTGTGATAACTATTGCATCTTGTTTTGATAGTTGATTGATATTTGTGCCTACTGTTGTGTGAGATTGGGTGCAATGAATGAAGAGTGACATCATATTTCAATTAATAAGGTGTATGGTCCCTTGTGTATTGGTTAATGATGCACCAATTCTATGTAGATGCTAAATTAAATTGAATGTTATGGTTATATGGACGTCAAATTTTGATTCATGAGGTGTTATGGGCCCTCAAGGTTCAGAACATGGTGGACCATTGGTTAAATCTTTTGAACAACGGTATGTTAAAAGAATGAATGATGAAAATAGATCCTAACCTAGACCTTGATTCTGAGTGGGAAAGAGGTAGTGACTCTAGTGGTTTTGGGTGACTGTTACTTATGTCGTCCTAGCTTTAGAAGCATGCTGTGGGTTGACCTAGTTTTCAGGAAGGTCTTGACATGTCCTGTCCTGGTTCTTGTGCTCATGAGTTACGAATCTCATTAAAAATCTTGAACTGAGGCATGTGTTTGGCATTGTAGAGTCATGCCACCATAGTGACCTCCAGTTATACGTTAGGAGAGTGGTGACAACCACATTTTGGAGATGGTAGACCATCAACTACTAGAGGAAACTCCAGTTGTGCCAGCTGTGGCACCAGCGGTTATACATGACACAGGTGTTGAGGCATAGTTTCGTGAAAGATTGTTGCTTTTAAGAAGACCATTCAGGGAGCACCACGACCTGCCCCGACTATGGCAGAGTTGACGCGTGAGTTTCAGTAGCAGCATCTGCCTACGATTTTAAGGGATGGCGGACCATAGGCTGCAGAGTCTAGGGTAGAGACAATACAAGCCATCTTTGAGCATTTAGAGATTCCTCTGGAGAGGAGGTTCAAGCTTGCTACATACATGATACAAGATTCCTCCAAGAGGTGGTGGGACATGATCACCATGTCGGATCGTCATCAATAGATGGCTTGGATAGAGTTTCATACGACCTTCTACGATTTATTTTATCCCGAGACTTTGAGGGATGATCGAGCCCGGGAGTTCTTGTGTCTTGAGTACTGTGTGTTATCAGTGATGTAATTCTCATCCTTTTTTATTGAGCTTCATAAATTCACACCTATCCTGATGGGAGATGAGCTATTGAGGGCCATGCATTTTGAGGATGTTCTGAGATATGAAATCCGATCTCAGGTAAATATCTTCAGGTTGAATACCATTTTTTGAATTGTGAACCAGGTGCTAATAACAGAACATAACTTGAAAGAGGTTGGAGGAGAGAACAAGAGCGGTTTGGAATTGAGATCAGGTACTGTAGTGACTGTTAGTAGGAAGCTTCGTCTGGAGCTTCCACACGGTGATTCTAGTGGTCAGAACCTATCTTCGGTTAGCAATATGAGGTGCAACCAGTGCGGTAGGCTAGGAAACATGAAGCTGCAGTGTCTGAGGGACCCAGTCAAGTGCTGTCCATGTGGAAAGGTGGGTCATCTTCAAAATTTTTGAAGAACGTTTTCAATAGCAACTAGTGATAGAGGGTCCGCACATACTCTATATGTAGGAGCAGGGTCGGCAGCTTCACATCAGACAGGGAGTTGGGGTGAGAATGACCGATCAGGCTGAGGTAGTGGTCGTGGAAGAGGTAGCCAGGAATAGGGTACTCTGAGACATCAGAGTGGGCCAGTCCTAGGTAGTGAGGTTGCATCAAAGGGCTATGGTTCAGGCTAGATGTATTCAGTGCAGCCTACTTCCAAGGATCAGGGAGCGGGACCATCTACGGTGAGAGGTAAGATCTTATTATCATCTATTATTTCATCTGCCCTCTTTGATACAGGTTCATCACACAGTTTTATATCTGTTCCAATAGTGAAAAGCCTTGGACTAGTTGTGTTGTCTTATGATGGCATCTTGACGCTAGACACACCACTAGGAGTTAGGGAAGAGCTTCTACATATGTGCAGAGGGTTCCCCCTTGAGGTTGGAGGGTGTCACTTCGTCTAGGATCATTATGTTCTTGAAATGACAAGTTTTGATTTCATTCTAGGTATGAAATTGCTAGTATCTTACCGATCCTATGTTGATTGTTACCTTCAGAGGGTGATTTTTACATAACCAGAGGGTACAGTGTATACTCTTAAGGGCGAGTGGGATCTCCAGGCATGCTGAGATGGACCAGAGCAGCATGGGATGGACGGGATGACAGCCCAAATAGCAAGTTTGTTTCTAGATGATCAGGGAGTGAGTAAGAATGACCTTACTCTAGTAGTTGAGTGCTTCAGGGATGTTTTTTCTGACGGCTTTTCAAGTTTACCTCCTAAGAGAGAGGTGTAGTTCTCTATTGATCCAGTTCTAGGAGTTTCACCATTATCCATTCCTCCTTACAGGATGGCTACGACGGTGTTGCAATAGCTCAAGAAACATCTCGATGATTTGGATGAAAAGGGGTTTATTTGACCTAGTACATCCCCATGGTGTTCACTGGTCCTTTTCGTGAAAAAGGCATACGAGGCACTTAGGCTGTGTGTGGACTATCGGAAGCTGAACCATCTATCGGTTAAAAAATGATATCCCTTGACGTGGATACATGACCTGTTTGATCAGCTTCGAGGAGCTAGGGTGTTCTTGAAAATTGATTTGTGGTTAGGGTACTTCCAGGTTCATGTTCAACCTATAGACATACCTCGTACAACTTTTCGTAGCAGGTATAGTTTATAATATTATTTGGTTATTCCGTTCGGTCTCACGAACGCGCCAGCAGTTTTCATGGCCTTGATGAATCACATGTTCCATCCTTACATGGAACCCTTCATCATGGTTTTAGTGGATGATATTTTGGTGTATTCTCAAAATCAAAACGACCATACCAACCATCTTGAGATCGTCCTAAATACACTAAAAGAGCATCAGATATATGAAAATCTTACTAGGTTCCACTTTTGGATGGATCTGATTCACTTCTTGGGCCATGTTATATCTGAGGAAGGAGTGTCTATGGACCCAAATAAGGTTAGAGCTGTGGTTTCTTGGGAATAAACCAAGAATTTCTTTGACATACAGAGTTTCTTGGGGATTGAGGGTTATTATCGTCATTTCATACAAGATTTCTCATTCTTAGCAGCATCTTTGACATGCCTGACTAAGAAGGGCGTGAAAATTGTATGGACAGATGCTTCTGAAGTAGCCATTCAGGAGATGAAAGGAAGGATGACATCAGCACCAATCCTGATTCTGCCATAACATGGAAAGAGTTACATGGTCTATTGTGGCGCATTAGGTATTGGGTTGGGTGCAGTGTTGATGTTGGGAGACAGAGTTGTGGCGTACAGATCTTGGCAGCTGAGGCCACACGAGAGGAATTATCTGACACACAATCTTGAGATAGCAGAAGTTGTTCATGTGATGTGCTATTGGATACACTATTTATTGGGAGAGCGTTTTGTGGTGTACACAAACCACAAGATCCTAAAATATATCTTTACTCAGCATGATGTGAATCTTAGGCAGTGAATGTGGGTGGAGTACCTATAGTCCTTTGATTTCGAGCTTGCTTATACGCTGGGTAAGGGCAATTTAGTGGCTGATGAATTGAGCAGGAAGACTCAAATACATGCAGTGCACTAGGATAGAAACGAATGGAAGCATATGTCCTTGTTCTCTAAGATGAATCTTGATGTGAAGAATAGAAAAGGGAAATCTTTTCTATTGTCCTTAGCTGTGACTTCTACCCACCTGGACATAGAAAGGATGAGACATATATCATATTCAGAAGTCCTAGTCCAACGGGAAGGTGTGTCAGGTGAGGACCCTCATCCTAGTTAGACGATAGGCAAGGATGAAGTACTTCGTATCCATGGATGTGTATGGGTTCCAGTGGATATTAGAGAGGAGCTGATGTGGGAGTTTCATGCTTCGGTTTGGGAAGTTCATCCCGGAGTCACTAACATGTATTGTGACTTGTGTCGACAGTACTGGTGGTCAGGTACGAAGAGGGAAGTGGTTAGTTTTATCATGAGATGTTCCACCTGTCAGCAGGTGAAGGAGGAACATTAGCATCCAGTTGGGGTTTTATAGCAGTTACGTTTCCCGGAGTGGAAATGGGATGATGTTGTGATGGATGTCATGACTTGTTTGCCGAGGTCACCTCGAGGTAATGATGCCATGTGGGTTTTGGTTGATAGGCTCACAAAGGTTTCTCATTTGTTGTCAATCAAGGAGACCCTCTATGTGGATGAGCTGGGAAGGTTGTTTATCCAGGAGATAGTACGACTTTACAGGGTCCCACACACCATTGTTTCAGATAGTGATGCTCGTTTTACGTCACGCTTCTGGCAGAGTTTTCAAAGGGAACTGTGTACACAGGTGCTTCTGAGCACAACATACCACCCTCATACTGATGGCCAGTCAGAGCGTATGATACAAGTGCTTGAGGACATGCAGCGAGCATGCGTGTTGAATTTTGGGGGCTCATGGGAGAGGCATATTTTCCTCATTTAGTTTTCCTATATAAACAGTTATAAGGTGACTATACAGATGGCACCATACAAGGCTTTATATGGTAGGCCATGCCGATCACCTCTGTTCTAGATAAGGGTCGGTGAGGCAGCTTTACTGGGACTGTGCCTTGTTCAGGAGACTTCTGAGCAGGTCCAGTTGATACAGAAGTGGATGGATACCGCAAAATCTCGTTAGAATTCATATGTTGATCACCATAGACGACCCCTACAGTTTGAGGTTAGGGATCATGTTTTCATGCTTATTTCACTGAGGCTGGGACATGGGAGGATCAGAAGAAAAGGTAAGCTATCACCGATATAAGTTGGGCCTTCTGAAATTATGGAGAGGGTTGGGCCGGTAGCCTATAGGTTGTAGTTACTTCAGAGGTACCGAGAGATGCATGACGTGTTCCATGTTTCTTAGTTACAATTTTACTATTCTGACCCATCTCATACCTTCAAGCCAGAGGAGGTCGAGCGTCAGGTAGACTCATCCTTTGAGGAGAATCCAATTGTATTGTTGATGGGAGCACGAAGGTTCTCCAAGGATGGTCAGTTCCTTTAGTATGAGTGTTATGGCCGCACAACTGTTTACAGGATAAGACATAGCAGCGGGAGGCCGATGTACGTACTCAATGGATAGATCTGTTCGTAAAGGAATCTTGACCACCCTTCAGAGAGCAATTCATGGACGAATTGCTATAAGGGGGGAAGATTGTAATAACTCGGGTTTTAGTACGAGGTATGGATTCTTTTTGTTTTCAGTTTAACTGTTCTGTAGAGGCCTAATGTGGATGCCAACTTGATCGAGGGAGTAACAGAGGTGTTTGGGTCTTGATCAGATCCCAGAAACATGTTTTAGGCTGGAAAGGGCCTGGCACACGGTTTGCAGATATCCTTCACATGGATTGGTTAAACCATGCACCTTGGTGCAGCCTTTGTAGAGGCAGGAGCACAGCCTGAGCAAGGTTTGGGGAAACCATGCGGGGTGGCCGTGCAGTTTCCCCATGCCTTCCAGTAAGGTCTGAACAGTCTCCGCATGGTTTGTCCCGACTGTGCAGGTAAACCGTGTGACCTGATGTATTTTTATATTTAATTAATTTTTTAATTAAATTAATTAAATTTCATAAAAACCTAATCTAACCCTCTTCTTCAACTGCATAGCAAGGTGGAGAGCTCTCAAGGAGGCTGTGGAGGATTTCAATCCCGCTTCTCTATTCGATCTCCATTTCAAATTCCATTTGTCTTGTTAGATCCATAATAGTATGTCCTCAATTCCTTCATAATCCTTCTCGATTCTTCTGGTTATAATGAAAGCAGATTAGATTAAGTCTTTTATACCCTAATTTCTCATCTTTTATTCATATTTATTCCAAATCAGGATGAATCAGAGCCGGATACTGAACGAGCTATCTAGTACAAGCCTAAGGTTGGTGTTTGCGTGATTTTTGCTGATTTTCAAGCTATTTATATATGTCGGAGTGCCGCATTCCCACTTTTGGGGTGTCTCTTGAATATGGAATTTGACCCTGTTATTACCTTTCATGTTGTAGGTAATATGAATAGGATGGTATGTGCTTGAGTTAGGTTTTACACCTTGGATAGGAACCACCCCTTGGGTGTTTTGTCTTGAATGGATTTGTTATGGATTTTTGACCAAGGATTCCTAAGGGTCATGCCTTTTATTTCCCTTCTGGGTTGTTTAAAATGGGAATTGAATATGAATGGAATTGTAATAAGATGAAATTGTAATTTAAATAGTTTTGGGTATGGGATGGAGTTTTTCCCCTTGACCCTTGTATTCTAATTCTTGAATTTCTAGACCATGTGAGTTAAACTCTTTGTGAATTTCTTAAAATGTGAAACAAAGTCATGGGTGAACCATGGAACCAATGTGAGTTACCATGGATGAACTCATATGAGACTTGTTACTGAAATACCGAGTGAATCATGGATCCCGAGGGAGATTCCATGGACGGACTCAACATGGCATGATATGTCATGGGAGATACCCAGATTTTATTTATAGGATCCCGTGTTTTGGCTCAGATGACGGAATATACCGCACCTAGAGTGAGGCTGGGAACCTAGGAGGTTTACCGGAAAGGTCTTATTGGGTTTTGGTGGATTTTCCCTATGAGCGATGCCTAGTTTCTGAATTGAGTATTCTAGGAATGGGATAAAGAAATGGTTTGAACACATGAATGAAGTGATTAATTAATGGAATGGATACTTAATGCGATGTCAAGCCAAAGTACAAGCTTGGGTCGGTCTTGCTAGTTTTCTTGGTTACAAATTTCCGTATTGCACTGCCTGCTTTATATATTCACTGATAGATTAGCAAGAATCTTTGGTGGTTACCTATTGGGATTTAGTCTCATACCCTCATTGGGACATGCTTTTGAACCCAAGCAGATTATATGATTTCAGGTAATGAGAAGGGAAAACTCTTTAGTACAGGTACTTGACTTGCTGCTCGGAGTAGGAGTGCACGAGACCAAGTAGAGGCTTGCGATGAGACAGGGCATACATTTTGGTTTCTTTTTGGTATTTTGTATAATTGTACTGTATTGTATTGACTTACAATATGTTATATATATCATATCCTTTTATTTTTTATCTATTTCTGATGTCTATGTGTTGTCTACTGGTTACCTTCTTCCATTATTGTATGTTTGTAATTCCGCTGTGATACTTTGGTAATGAGGGCATAGTCACCTTAGGGACTCAACAAGGCCCTCGCTTCTAGTCAGCAGCCTCTAGTGTTTGGGGAGATGCGGTTGCGGCCATGTGGCTATCGGTCCGGCAAACGGGTTGAATCGTAAGTCGGGTTGGGACATTACAAATTTAATATAATTTTTCCTTCCTAGTGATATTGGGTATGTGATATCTTTTATTTCCATTAATACAGTAATGGAAGAAGCTAGGGTTTCAATCTCTTTCAAAGTGCCATTTACCGTATGAAGGTTCTCGGGAAATCCATTCCTACCTCCAGAAAATGTATTCTAAATTATTGTTTTTTATTTAGCTCATAAAAAGTATCACATTCCATTAATTCGGAATATAATCCTCCAGCCTATCGGTATCACTATGGATTGATTCCAAGTCCTGAACTCAAGGGGTAAGTGTTCTTATCCACATTTGAAGATCACCTTTGAGATGCTCATGTTTATTATATAGGGATTTCCATGGGTTCTATTAGTTTTTATGATTACATGATTCCATCCTAACATACTAGAATCTTGTATCCTCCATCCACATCTAATATAAGAAAATAAAATCTTCTCTCTCCTACTAATATGTTAAATAGATCTACAGTAGTGAATGATCTGAAAAACTAAGGACCATATAGGAGTCATTGTTTTATGTTAATGTGGATATTTCCACCCCAATCTCTTGGAAGCAGTTAAGATGATTACAAGTTCATTTTTCCCCTCATTTGTTATTACAACATTTGAATTGGTCCCATACAAATCTTATGTCCATTAAACCATTTAAATCCATGAAGGAAACTAAATCCAGACTATCTCACCTAGGAAAATCCCTTCCTCCTTGCTACTCCTCTGGATATGCCATGATGTTAATAGCCCCACCTACCCACAAATGAATTGTATCTAGATTAAAGGATTCTAAATCCTTTTCCTTTATTTGATCTTGTAAACATCAAAATTCATGTAATTTAATGTGGTAAAAAATTGAGGCCCTACAAAATCTCTAGTTTTCATAAATTGATCTGAAATAATAAGGAGATCAGCGATGATTTTTGTTTTCTAGGATAACCATATGTATCAGTAGGAGGGTATTCATACAGGAATACACACACACTTAATCTATGAGAGAACTATTTTATACTATTCAAATCAAGATTCATCTATAGAATATCCACCATCGAGGCTGAGTTATTATACAATTCATTGGAGATGTAATCAGGATTCTTCTATGCACCCAGTCCACGAAGGTCCAATATTAGAAGTGTAACCATTAAAACAAATACATTTTTTTTGAACCAAACCAATGGCCTTCACTATTTTGAGATGTTTCATATTTTTATGTCGCCTTTTCATTATTCTATGATATGATTCACCTCCGACATAAGACCTTCACCTTAGAGTCTTCTAAGGACATATTGTTCAACTCAACTTTCTATGCTCGACCGTGTTTTTTTTCATAATGAATAGATTACTTTGAGTGGGGATAACTGATCAATGGAGAATAGAATGACTCAATTTCATTCTTCTTAAGGAAAAAATCCACTAAGGAGACTTCAATAAATCATGTGTGGGGTGGATCTAAAGGAACATGCAATAAATCACTATTCCAATTAGGGGAGGGAAACGATATACCTAGGTATAAAGGGGAAGAAATATGAATACGAGATAAAGAGGTTGAGAATTATCCTTGGTAGAGGAGGACCAAATCCAAACCTTTGGACCCGACCTCAATAATCATGGGTCTATACTCCATAATTTAGGTATACAAAAAAAATAAAGTGATGTGTAACCTATGGATTCAACATATCACAAGAAAACATGTTACATCTTCCACCATATTATAACTAAATAATAAATAATGAAATGTAGATGAAGCATATATAATAAATATATACATGATTCAATATATAGTGTCTAAATAAATCCCCATGCACAAATATTATAACTTTAAAATAATAAATTATACACAACTAAATATATGTGAAATCAATACTGTCATCTAAATGAATATAGTAACCATTAACCACCATATCTTATGTTAGTCTATAACCACCATAAGCATCAACAACTATGAAAACTCATATATATGTACATAATTGAATAATTCTTACCAGTTTATATATAGGGTTGGGTAATAATACTCAATACTTCCATCCACAACAATATGTTGACCACCATAAGATACCAAATATCTATCTGCAAGATCGTTGTATATAAGTGTTGAAGAAACTAAACACCTTAACACATGTAAAAAATGATTTCACATTAATATTCATGATTAATTTCATAAGACTACTCATAGATCACTATTATCATTCTTATCAAATAATAATTCATGTGTATTACTATATGTATGCTCACATTTAATAAAATAAAAATAAGAAGAAACATAATAAAATATGACTTTTTAGAGGGTATCCAGAACCCATGACATCATACTATACATGATTTTGACCCTTGGTTTCATTGGAAGGGTTAATAATTATAACAATATCTCCATCTATATAATCCCAACACAAACAAAACTCGAACATAACCTTCCCATAATTGTATATATTTTGTAAATATTACAATAAAATCACATTTCTAAGACCATTAGGCATAGAGTTTTTGAGAATTGTCACACATAAACCATCAAATATATTCTATAAAATTTTAACTATATTTTTTAGAAGAACAATGACCATAATTGAAACTTTTACATCACAATATTACTTACACATTATTAATATTTTTCATAAATAATTAGAAACCCTTGGATGAGAAAATAAAGTGTAGTATGGGGTAAAAAAAACTCATTGGCGTTGAAATACATAAAAAATCATGAAGAAAATAGAATTTCATATGTGTGTACAATGAACACATAAAAATCACAAAAATATATTCATTTAGGAAATCATCTACATGACTCATCTCAATTGAATTAAAATATTACCATAAAGAGAAATGAAATACTACAAGAAACTAAATTGAATAATCATGAAGTATTTTTGGAAGATCATATTCATATCAATTGTAATAATTTATACTAAAATCCAAATCATTATTAATTGTATCATATATTATGTTAATTCCATTATATTATTATCTAGAGAAGAAATAAATACCCAGAGAATTAAGGGGCTATACCTTAATACCACACATAATCATATATAATATCTAATAATTGTATCGTAATGTAAACATATAGAAACATATGTTTAAACCCATAAGCATTAGAATTAATGTTAAACCAAGATAAGATATATAATAATGTATAATTTTAAAATAATATCCTAGTTTAGTGGAAAATAAAATTTAAGTATCATATATGGTTTAAATAAGATAAATAAGGAGGTGTGAATGATGATTCATGAATAATTGAGCTTTGATTCACAATAAATGAATGTTTATTATTATAATATAACTTTATGAAAATTGTTAAACATTATTTAATATAAAATAAATGAGGAGTATATTTGATTCATAAAGGGAAATGAATTTTCATGAGAACCACTTAATGTTAACATCTGAATTTATTTTAATATTCTATAAATTAATGAATAATCACTATTTTTTATTAATCATCAATTTAAGAACCCTGTTTTTTTGTATATTTTTTTTATAAAAAATATTCATTGAATATTTTTTATTTAGGGATATTTTATATTATTCATCAGGTGTTATCATTTCTCACTGGTCTATGATAGTTTTGTTATGATAATCTTAATAATCATTAATTATTAATGATATCATCATCTATGAAATGTTAAAGGTAATAGAATAGTAACTTTTTGATGATTTTTTTTCAATGGTTGGAGTCAAATCCACATTTTATTATTAATTTAATGTAAAGTACCCTTTTTTGTACATAGAGGGAGACCCATTACATATATCGAAGGACCAAGGGCATGAAAGCCCATTTTTGAACCATAGGGACCTTCGGTGAATAGTACTACTACAATACATGGGATTCAACATTACCTAATATAGTACCACCACCGCTATAGTTCCTTCTACAATACCTCAACCACTATAGTTTCATAATTGTTATAGCTTTTCTACTGCTACATTCCTACTACAGTGCCCTGCTACATTGTCGCTACAATGGTATCAAATTTTGTCCCTACCCTAAATAATATGAGGCATTTTGGATGAGAAGAACAATCAATTACCACTTATGTACAAGCTCGTTGGCATGTTTTGAAGATTTATAAATTCATATTTTCATTCTATTAGAGTTAAAAGTCTGACTTATTATGAGGAAATCTACATATTGCTAATTTCATATAATATTACCAATATTCAAATGTTACTTAATAATGTAAATTAATTTAGATGTTTCCATTACATTACTACGTTAATAACATAAAAGTAAAAATATATCATAAATATTAATTAATCATGTTTTTGATCCAATATATAAATAATTAACAAAATTCGTACCATTTTTAACCAGGTGGTTAAATTGTCCCAAACACAAACATGCTATAGAGAAGGATTAATTATAATGATAAATATTTCCTTAGCATCCACTTGTTATAGAATTATATTAATCTTCATTCCATTATTTTAATTTTTCAAATGAGATTAATTAAGAGACATTAGAATAAGTTTATAGAAATAAGCATGAAAAAGATGATTCATGCATCAAAGAGATGAATACTTAATTTAGGATATGATTTATAATGAATAATTTTGGAATTTTGCTTTTAAAAATGAGAATGAAACCAATTTTAAGCTTAAATTATAACTAATGGTAAAAAAATTGGAGATTAAAAAATTTATAGGTGTTTTGGAAAGGGTAGAATGTGTCCCGATTTATATAGAATATTTTGTGGCATTTTTCCAAAAATTCATTCCTTAAGGATTAAAAATTTAATTATTATATGTATGTTGGATCATAAATGAAATAAATAAGAAATTATAAAGAATATAAAAAACTCATATGACCGAGAATAAGGATTTAGTATTTTCTAATTATTTTATAAATATTTTTTTAATAAAAATTCATTTACTATGATTTTAAGGATTAATCTTCTAATTTAAGAATCAAAGTATCTTCAAAATTATGGAATTTAATTTTTAATATTAAAATAATATCTACCTTTAATTATTATGCTAAAAAACTACCAAAATATTTAATTTATCTATTCATTATAACTGAATATATTTTTAACTCTTTTTTAGAATTTACTCATATTTTTTAAGCACTCCATCAATAATGCGTAATCATTTTTATACATATTATATTATAATTTTATTTGTAAAAATATTTAACTTTTAAAATATAATTATTCATTATCATTATTTAACATCCTTAAAAAATTCATTTATATTCATTCATATCCTAATAAGAAATTTCTAATAACTATTTGGTCTTTTCTTAAATTGCACACGTATGGGTGGGGATCTTCATTATTATATTCTATAAAATTTAATAATTCAATAAATTCCATGAAATTTATTCATTATTAATCATATTTATCTTTAAATGTTGGCCATAGAATTATAATTTCATAAATCCTACAAAAATATTACCACTTCTGACATTTCCAACACGACAAAGGCATTTCCTCAACATTGCATATTTTTTTAAATTTATCTTTGAAATAAATTAATGTATATTAATTATATAATATTTTTTTGAAAATGTATGTATGTAATATTATATGAAAATTTCCATTTAAAAAAATTATAATAAGAATTATAATTCCACAAGAACTAAAATTACTATTTAAAAGGATTCCAAAAGTTTTAATAATATTTAACCAACTAAAATTAATTTGATAACATTGAAAATTAATTTTTAATTTATATTATATATTTTAAAATGATACATATATTACTTAAAAATTCCAATATTTTCTTTATACAAATTTCATAATAAATTTTAATGATGAATTCAAGTATAAGTTTTTTTTTCGTAAAAATAAATTATTGTATATTACTAAACCTCTATTAATATGGAAGTTTTTATTGATCTTTTAGGAAAAATTGTAATATGTTTAAATTATTCTATAATAGTCCATGTAATATTACTAATTATTAAATGACATTAAAAGGTTATTTTTAAATTTAAAATTATTTTTTGTGAAAATTTTCATTTTATATTAAAATCACATTATATGTGATTTTAAGGAATTATATAAGAATAAAATGTATTTAAAAGGCCTCAAATAAGGTAAATATTATTGTACTATGTGATTTGAAATCATAATAAAACCCCGCATAAGGGAAAATACACACAACATAAGGGAAATTTCTAATTATAATAACTTTATGATGGTTATCTAGCACTATGTAAGGGTTATCTAGCCCTAAATATGGTTAATATAGAACTATGTAAGGGTGTATATCCATTAAAGGGGACTTGAATAAGTTCATCCATACACTACATAAGTATATCATGTAAGGGTATTGCAAATTGGTAATATCCAGTTCTTGTATAAGGGTGAGGGACATGCGTAGGGGTAATAAAAAGTTCTTTGTAAGGGTAATTAGGGTCACATAAGTGTAGATGACCCACTATAAAATGGTCCCTATCACTCTGTAATGGTAAATATAATATACCCTAATGAAATAAAACTCCAAACATAAGGGTAATGATTTTACCCTATTTTTTTCAATTCATCTTCAAGTACACTCCACCAATATATTTGAACATTCATAAATACCCAAAATCAAGGGTTTAAATTACTTATATTCAATTTATCTTAAGTCAATATATTTTTGGACTTGGTAATTATATATTGAATAAATGGTTGGGTGAAAATTAAATTTTGTCTCATAAGTAGATGGCTTGGATTCTATGACTCTTGTGTAGTTTCTCTGAAAAAAATATATGAACCCATTAAGAATTATATTTAGGATGATTCATTGTCCTCAAAGGTTCTTATAGTCTCTTTTAGGTGGGAACAATGAAGACATCCCTGATCAAACTAAACATATCTTGTAGTTTTCATGTGTAGCAGTTTCTCTCTCTCTTCCTATTCCACAGTTGGTTTTGCGTTATAGAGATGGAAATTTCATGGAATTGAATTTATTTGATTTATAAATTTTATTCCTTCTGATGTATGCAAATAAATTAGTGATAAAAAATTATTAATGGACAATAATATAGAAATTTACAATGGATGATAATTGGGATATTACCCTAGATAATCAAGGAATTATAATTGAGTTATTTTATAAGATTACAAAATATTGAAATTTAATTATTATCATGGATTATCAATTAATGATAAGAATTTTTACCCTAGAAAAAAATAAAAATTATTATGACATTCATATTATCCAAGAGGGATAATTTATTATCACATGAATTTTTTTATTATACTTTGAGGAGAAAATTGAAATCACATTCACTCAAATAACTAGATAAATTCATATATTATCTAGGAGAAAAAAATTTAAAACATGTTTCATTTTATATTATTTTGAAAATAAAATAGTTTTATTTTGTTCTAGGAATACATTTTGGTCGTAGAATAATTATTTGATGAAAACAACGAAAATAAGGCTAGAGTGGAGGTATTCTTGACTATAGTGGTTTCCAGTCCATATTTTGTACTAGGTATGGTGGTTTACCATTGATGCTGAACAACAGAGTTTAGGTGGTGTCACAGAACAGGTTTTCAGTAGCCGATGCGCTGAGTCAGAAAACCCTGTTTCAAGTGGTTCGAAAATCTAATGAGGAGTGGAAGCTGATGGCCATATTTTCGGAGATGCATGTTGAGGTTCAGGTGGGTTGGGGTCAAAATATTCTCTCAGCCTTAGCGGTGACATCTACACTATTGGAATGGGTCAGGGTAACACAATTATCAGATCCGAAAGGTCTTGTTCTATGAGAAAGTGTCGTTGATGATGCCTCTACAGATTGGACCATGGATAGAAGTGATACCTTATTGTTCTGTGGGAGTGTATGGGTCCCAATAGACATCAGAGAGGTGCTGATTAGGGATTTCCATGCCTCAGCATTGGTAGTTCACCCAGGAATCACCAAAATGTATCATGATTTGCAACAACAGTACTGGTGGCCTAGCATGAAGCGGGAGATAGCCGGGTTTATCACGCATTGTTCCACCTATCAGCAGGTGAAGGTGGAACATCAGCATCCGGTAGGGCTTCTGGAACCGTTTTCCATTCCAAAGTGGAAATGGGATGACGTTTCTATGGAATTTGTAACTGGTTTACCCAGGTCACCATGTGGTAATGATGTAGAATGAGTTGTCGTCGACCGTCTGACGAAGGTCTCACATTTCTTACCTGTGCGGGAGACCTTCATGGTTGAAAAATTGGGAAAACTGTATGTCAAGGAAATAGTACCTCTTCATGGAGCACATCGTTCTATTTTCTCGGACAGAGATCCTCATTTTACATATTGGTTCAGGAAAGGTTTACAAAAGGCCTTGGGTACGCAGGTACTTTTGAGCATGGCCTATCACCTGCAGACTAACGGACAGACCGAGATGACTATACAGGTACTAGAAGATATGTTACTTGCATGTGTTCTCAATTTAAGAGGTTCTTGGAAGAAACACATTCCTCTTGTCGAGTTCAGTTATAAAAATAGATTCTATGCTACCATTGAGATGGCTCCCTATGAAGCCTTATATAGAAGGCCTTGTCGCTCACCCTTGTGTTGTCTTAAAGCAGAGGAAGCAGCTGTTCTAGGACCATGTCTTGTGTAGGAGACTACAGCCCAGATACAGCTTATTAAGAAGCGTATGAAGACATCTCAGTCTAGACAGTAGTCCTATGATAACAAGCACTAGCGACCTCTTGAGTTCGAGGTTGGGGACCAGGTTTTCATGAATGTCTCACCCAGGTTGGGGAAGAAATGTATACGTAAGCAGGGTAAGATTTCACCGAGGTTCGTAAGACCATTTGAGGTGATAAAGTGGATCGGGTCAGTAGCTTACCAGCTTGCGCTACCACAGAGATACCAGTCCATGCATGATGTTTTTCATGTATCTCAGCTATGCTGATATGATTCAGATCCGACTCATGTTTTTCAGCCTAATGAGGTTGAACTGGATATAGATGCTTCCTTCGAGGAGTATCTGATATGAATTCTTGACTAGAGTGTGAAGACACTCCATGGCAGGTCCGTTCCTATTGTATAGGTGTTGTGGCATCACGGCTAGGTACAGGATGAGACCTGGGAGCGAGAGGCTGATATACGTTCTCAATGGCCAATGTTTTTCATTGATGACACCTTAGTACCCTCGAAAGGCCAACTCAGGGACGAGTTGTTTTAAAGATGGGAGGATGTAATGACCCAATTATTTGGAAAAGGTATGGATCATTAGTTTTTCATTCGACCTTTTTCTTTTAGTTTTTTAATGTGTGTAATTTTCTAAGGAAGGTCCAGGTAGCGTCCGAGGTTTGTTCGGAGCATGGGAGGTTGAGAAACGGACTTGCAGACAGGGGCGCCCCACCTGAGCATGACTTGCGCATGGTTTGGATAAACCATGCAGCCTTTGGTGTGGAAGCAGGGAGGTGCACACAGTTTGTGCACGGTTTGGGTAAACCATGCCCCTAAACCGTGCAACCCTTTTTTTGGAGGCAGGGAAGTGCACACAGTTTTCTCATAGTTTGGTAAACCGTGCGCCTAAACCGCATTACCCTGTTCTAGGTGATTTTACAGTTTTTCCCTTATTTCTATTTAAGGTCTTAAGCCTTTTCTTTTCCTTCCTCCACTAGACATAACTAGAGGGGAGCCCTCTTTTGAGCTCCAACCCCTCTCCTCTCTATTTTCCTTGTTGTTTATTCATCCGGTGTCCATTCTTCGATCCATATAAGGCGTTGTATCACCCATGGTAAGGGTAACCATACGCACCCTTCCTTCATCCGCAAATCTTTCCTACCATTGTGTTATTTTGATGCAGGCTCATATTCCTTATTTCCAAGGCATTGGACTAGAACTCAGATATTTTCCAATCTAATATGAATATGCGGTTTATATCAATTGAGCTTAAGCCTACAGCTCTAAGTTAGGTGGTCATGTGTTCTCCTTTTGGGTTTTTGCCGTTTTGAGTAATTATCCTCAATCACTATAGTTGGCGTGGGGTAGTCATGACTCCCACCCGTAAGGTTATATAGGAAAACCATCTTTTATCATATCACATTAGCAATGCATGGCATATTCATCTTATAATATCACATAAGAAATGCAATGGTATACATATATTTCAATTCATTAAAGGGGTTTAGGCTCTCTCATCCTAGCCAACCTCTAACAAAGTCATTTCATTCCCCTAACATGGATAATTCCCTTTCAAGACATCTCAATGAGGTTCAAAGGTAAGAAGTGTCCACTTCTCAAGGAATAACACTTATGGTTGACCACTCCCGATCCATAACAAATCCCAACACCCTAACAAGGTTGTATTAATCACTCTTATAACACATGGGTCATTTAGATATGAAGCAGTCATTATAAAATACGGGGTTTGGAAAAGAGACAAAACCCAGAATGAGGATAAATACTCAAAATGGCGAAAACCCAAAAGGAGAACACATGGCCACCTACCTTAGAGCTATAGGTGTAGGATATCTTGATATCAACCTCAGATTCATAGTAGATTAGAATAGATCTGAGTTCTAGTCCAATGCCCTGGAAATAGGGCATATGAGCCTGCATCAAAATAAAACATTGGTAGGAAAGATATTCTGATGAAGGAAGGGTGCGTGAGGTTAGCCTTACCAAGGGTGATCCAACACATTTGACAGATCGAAGAACAGTCACTGGATGAAGAAACGACAAGGAAAAGAGAGAGGAGAGGGTTTTGAGCTCAAAAGAGGGCTTCCCACTGGTTCTGTCAAGTGGAGGAAGGAATAGAAACGGCTTAAGGACTTAAATAGAAATAAGGGAAAACTGTAAATTCACCCAGAACAGGGTCGCACGGTTTAGGCGCACGATTTACCAAACCGTGCGAAAATCGTGCGCACTTCCTGCCACCAGAAAAAGTGTCCCATGTGTTTAGGAACATGGTTTACCCAAACCGTGTGCAAACCATTCACACCTCCCTTCTTCTAGACCAAAGGATGCACGGTTTATCCAAACCATGCGCAAGACGTGCATAGGCCATGCACCCATGTCTGTAAGTCCATTTCTCAAACTCCTGGGCCCCGAACAAACCTCAGACTCTACACCAACCTTCCTTAAAACATTAAACACATTAAACAAGATTAAAGTAAAGGTTCGAAAGAAGAACTAACAATCCATACCTTTGCGAAAGATTCAGGTCATTACACTGAAAATCAATCAAAATGAAATTAAAAACAACACTATCATGTTTCAACACCCACAGAGATTCATAATTCCCAGTAAACTGATTGCATGAAACAAGGGAATATCCCATGGACACCCACTTGAAGGAGCTCTAATTCTCAAATTTCACCCTTGGATTTGCAATACCAACATGAACCAACCTATTGGTCATAATAATATGTCTAAGGGATCTGACTGTGGGAGGGTTTCCAATCCCTTGACAATTCCAGAACAAAATCTTCAATTTTTGACCTAAACCTAGTTCTAGGCCCATCATAAATCTTCTTGACATATTTCTCAGAAGTTAGAAATCAAATACCATCAGCAACATTTGATATTTGATCATCAATTTTAGTTCCAGTATCCTCCCCCATCAATTTTAGCAAGAAAAATATGTTGACCGAATCAGCTTGAACATGCAACATGATATCAGGTAGTATTCTTTTTACAGCCATAGAAGTTCAGACTTGTGAGAATTACCACAGATCAATAGGACTTGAAACATGCTCTGCAACATGGTCTGGGTTCATTCCAGGGCCCGTATCATGATCTTGGGCCCCCAAAAGATAAACTCTAACACCTGAATCATGACCTTGTTTCACAGGATAAGCAGGTTCTGCAACATTTACTTTAACAATCACCGCATCAACATTAGTAGGAGTAGGGAATGTTTCAGGGGTATCAGCTAGATCTGCATCCTGAAACTATATACCATCATCAGGTTCTATATCATCGGTTTCAACAAACACCACAACAACATCAGAATCTGCAGAATTAAGAACAGTATCTGTAACGTTCAATTTCACTCGTTCATTGTTCTTCGAACCATCCCCATTCAAAGGTACCACAATAGAAATTTCTGAGAATTTAGAAATGTGAATGCCAAGAAGACCCGGATCAGGCGCCATAGAACCCTCATCAACTATAGAACTGATCTTCACACCATTTTCATCAACTTCCTTTTAGTAATTCTTATCTGTAGGGCCTCCATCAGCCACCATACCAACTTTTCTAGGGGACCTATATGGATCATTAATATCTCCCCTATTAGTAATGGTATTACCACCAGCCTATAATTACATTACCATGTTCTTGCTATTCCTAAAGTTTTCATCATCATTCCCTGAACCCTTATAAAGATTGCAGGTTTTATTTTGATTTCACTCCAAAAGGATTGGACCAATGAAATGAAAATTCAAACACAATTTAGGCATTCTCTAATATATAATACCAAGAGTGAGATTTTCATCTTGGGTAGTCAACACCACTTCCTCAGTGAAAGTGGAAGCCATTTAAAATTCATCTAAAATTCTCACATAGTGTCCAAATGTAGGATTCTTAGTCTGTTTATCATGTTGAATGAGGTTTCCAACTGATGAGGAAATGTCCCAAATAATTTTAGGATTACAGTAGATCCAATTCAGATTACAAACAGAAATCCCAATTTTCGATAATATATTTTTCACTGTACATGGTTCAAAATTCCGGTCCCATTCATGAATTCGAAGAAAACCCAGCTTAATAGGGACCGATCCAAGACACCTGGTGCGACACTTGAGATCATCTAATTGAAAAATAATATGGTAGAATCCATGTCCCATTGATGTCATCTTCCAATCATTAAATCACCAAATATCATCAATCCTCACCCAGAGGTCACTAAACTTCCATGGCTTCACCCATTTTGGGATCACCACTCTTGTAATGATCGAGTATTTGCAGAGCCTAATCCATTCATCAACTGCATTCTGATTCACAGAGACATGCACAAAACATCCTTTTTGAATAATTTGTCCTGAGGTTGCAGTTTCACAATCAAGAAATAAGGTATTTCCCACACCTTTAACCACATCTACAATTCCCTTGTTTGGTTTTGTCTCCTGCGACACATCAGGCTTTTTCTTTTCAAAATGGAGGAAGAGATCCTTATTTAAAACGAAATCCACAACCACAGATTGAAAATCATCTTTCTTTCCTGATACATCGATAGGAAAAAGTACGCTCGATCTAGGGTTCGTGATCCCTTTAGTTTCAAACTTTACCCTTGGTGGGTACTTATAATTCCCTCATGTGTAATGTACCTCTATAATACTATATATGAGATTAATGTAACTAAATTTATGGTATTTTTGGAGTGTTCATACAACATTATTGGGAAAATAAGATCAAATTACATATATATATATATATATATATCTGTGTCTGTGTCTGTGTGTGTTACTGTTCATCATTGTAGTTCCCAAACTAAAATTATTTAACTAACCTATCTATTTAAGATAGATTGTTTTATTTCAATATATTACTTTTTTACCATGTAGTTATGGTATAGATCTTTTTTAAATGATTAATGAAACTATAAAAGCAAATTTGTTAATGTATATATATGAGGATTGTGACTAATGTGATGAAATTAGACGTGGGTTATTATATTATTGTTATACATTGTGTTATGTGTAAACTCATAAATATTTGTGTGGTCCCAAAGATTGGTTATGAAATTTTTATGTTCTGTAATCCCTTTTTTATAGATATTTTATATTATATATATTTTGTGGCACTATTAGCTATCTAGGAGGGTACACCATAGAATATTTTGGTAACTACTTTTTTGGTAAAAGATGTGGGCCCATTCCATCTCATATTCCATCCTATAATATCCATGGTCAATTATTCTATGGATTTCCAGTTCCATCATGAACCATCCTTTTTGGGTGTTAGTGTGTTGTAGGTTTAAAAGGATTTTTTAGACACCATCGAAGGAATTTTTGACCTTACTGAGGCACCGATTGACAAGAAGGATAGGTTAGAAACATTCATGTAGTAGGGACCCACTTGTCATTAGTATGGATACATGGGTTAGGCTATTCAATGTGAGAGGTTAAGTTGAGAATCATTCTAGGAATAATTATTTATTAGATTCTTTCCCAAAAGACTGAAGCATGACATAGAATAGGAATTCATAGAGCTATTACTGGGATACATAAACTTATTTATATACTTTGCACAGTTTACTAAGCTTCTTTATTTTTCACTACTTATGTGTGGGAATAATGATTAAATGACCCAAAATTTAAGGAATTACACCATCGTATCATTAGAAAAACAGTATGGAGATTTAACTTTGCATCATACTTGGATTTTCTACATAAATCCTTGATAATTAAGAGGATCATAGAGGAGGGTTGAGAAGTTGGTATTCATCTACCCTTTAGTGCCCAGGAGGGTTAACATCATCCTTCTATAGTTATTACCTATTATGTTATTATGAATTAAAATAAGGGTGAAAAGTCTTGATTTAGTGCATGAAGTTATATTATTGTCCAGTTTCCTCAGTCTCCTAAAGAGGTTACATATAATCTTTTAGCTGTGGGATGTCCAAATAGTATATAAGGGATTGTATATAACCTAGGGTCTAGTACTTGAAATTTGGAAATATGAAGAATCTCCAAATGCCCTGATATTTAGAATTGGATATAGGGTTCAGTAGTGGTCAAGACATAATCCATCATCAGCTGAGGGTTCTAGTAAAGGTTCTCAACAAGAATCCCATATGATAATTAATTAATAAATTATTCCTTATCAGGAAATGGGTAGAAGAGTTTTGGTAGGTCTATTCTTTGAAGTGAATTAGTCCCGAACAAATAGAGTTAAGGAATCATATATATGTTGAGGTATTATAATGTTTATTTCTATATTTTACATTTCCTTGTTTGATACCAGTGCTTTACATTCTTTTATATATTCACAATTAGTTTTTTGAATTAAAATACTAGTCAATTTAACCTCTTTATTACGATAATTTTATTACCTCATCAAAATGATATCGAACCACCTCTAGTGATTCTTATATTATCCTGTAGTCATCACTAGCAATAGAAACATATGATAATTCATATTTCTTAAAATCATACCTTCGATGTGATCTTGATCAGGGATTTTCATTCTAGTATTTAGGCTCACATTTTATTTTTATCAGAGGCATGACTAATTCAATTTGCTGAAGGGAGAGTGTTTATTGATGGCAGGATCATTGGAATTGGGAGTACACAGATTTGTTCTAGATTTTTTTCATCTCAAGATGATCATAAAATAAATGTAATGTCTGGATCATTGGTCATGATATATAACACACCATAAAAATTCCTTAATTTATATATATCAATAAGGATATATTTCAGGATGAATTTATATAACTTCCTCCAAATATTAGAGTTGAAATTGATATAGATCTCCTTCCTGGAGCATATCAAATTCATATACCCTGTATCAAATAGAGTTATCCAGGATAAAGTATATCAATGTAATCTTAATGAATTGGAATATAATGTCTTTATCAGTCCTAGTACCTCACATGGTGGTCCATCTCTGTTGTTCGCTAAGAAGGTGGATGGCAGTTATTGACTTAACATTGATTCCCGAAAGATGAATAAGGTGACCGTGATGAATAAATATCCATTACCTAGGATTGATAATCTTTTTAATAATTCATTGTGAGCTTGACTATTCTCCAAAATTGATCATCGATTAGGTAATCTCCGGATATAAGTTTGATTGATTTTCCTTCCAAAAATGGTGTTTTATATAAGGTATGGGAAATATGAGTATATGTTGATGCTATTTAAACTGACAAATATGACATTAGTGATCACTTATCTCATGAAGATGATCTCCCACTATTAATTATACTCATTTTTCATGGTATTTTTTAGCAATATAAATGTGTATTTTTTGACACTAGATCAGTATTCCAGACATTGTTACATAGTCTAGAGTATGATTTAAGAATATAAACTTTATTTTAAGTCATTATAGAGTGACTTCTATATTTGGTAGGTGAATATTTTTAGGAATGTGGAGTCTGATAATGATATATATGTGGACCTAGAAAATTTGGAGGTATTCATGTCTTATATAGGGCCCACAATGTGTTTTATATTAATAGATTTTTGTGTCTAGAAGGTCATTTTAATAATTTATCTAGTAATTCAAAAAACGTTCTTCTCAATTTAATGTACAGAGGATGTAGGGAGTGAAATTATCATGGCTCAACCATTTTGAAGTAGAATTCAATTTTATTAATAGGAGGTTGATTACAGCTCTAGTTCTATCACTCCCTAGTATAGGTATTTGATATGTTGTGTACTATGATGTATTGTGAGTTGGATTATGAGAATTAGAGATGGATATAGGGTATGTATAATTATATGTTCCATATAATATTACATCGTTGAGTGGAGAAACCCCACTCATACCATTGAGGTAATAGTCTTGGTCTATGATCCGAAGTGTTGGTGAAACTCTCTCTTGAGAAAGAGGTTTTTCACCTACTTGGACTAGAAGATAATTAACTAAATCATTACACATCAGGACCTAATAATGATCTAGATACACTAGGTAGATTAACTTTATACATTCAATATAATTATGGATAATTAAATAAGTATAGTTAACCTCATTGATGATTTTATAAGATATAAGATTAAAGTTAATCAAGAGATTACTAAGCAGACATCAACGGAGCATTGGTTCTTGATATTCTTATTCGTGGAGTTGAGAATTGGTGTTTTTATGTATTAGGGATAAATGAATTATTCTCCCTTTGTTTTGAAATATTCTCTAGAATATTGGAAAAAATTAACATATAAGTCATACCTATAGTGTTATACGATGTGGGAGAAGATAGTTGAATGTTACATGATGCCTCGGTGGTCATTGGATTACACCAATGTGATCTGTGTACTTGGGAGGGTAGTTTTCTTTGATTAAATCATAGAGGGGTTGATGATGTAATCTGATACCCATATATGGGTGATATATCCTAAGGAAACAATGATGTACTATGACTTTAGGTAATAGTTCTGGGGACCATGGATCAAGAGTGGCATTGCTGGATTTGTTTCTTTATTCCATACCTACTAGAGGGAAATGGTTATTTATGTATGTTTGGGTGGTTCAATTTAGAAAATTTTAGTTACCATGTTTATGTGAGAGGGTATCATGATATAATGTTTTATAGGTTTACCCAAGATAGTAGTTAGTTGTAAAAATCTCTTATTGGTTGTTTATTGATAAAAAAATACTAATCACTTATTACTGATCTAGGAGACTCACTAAATAGATGTGATATGAATGAAATATGTCCATGAGAACATATTCTTGAATTTATTTCTCATTAGAATCATTTATCATAAAGATTAATGTTGCCCCATGATATTTCATAATAGATTACAAAAATAAATATGGATATAGTTGAAAATATACACAACATACCATCCTCATATAGATGGAAATTCTTAGAGGGAAATGTGAATATTTGATTACAATTTCCAAGTGTGCGTTCTAGACTTTATTGGAGCATGCGAAGATCATTAATTCATTGTTTAGTATATATACAACAATATTGACTAGGATTTGATTCTTCTTTTACCTTAAGAGGATCATTAAGAGAGGCTATGTCCTTCAAAACATTTTTGGAATAATGATGCTGAGGTAGTAGTTTTGTTGATTCATTTGGTTTTGGAGAACTCTGAGAGAAAATATTATATTTTGAATTTTCTTATCGACACATAGATAAGGAAAATATCACAAACCGACTATAGGAGGAGGCATTTGGAGTTCCATTTGTGTAATCAGGATTTCTTGAGAGTGACTCCTGAGTTAGGCCACCAACATATCAGGAAGAATGGAAAAATAGAATATTTATTTGTTGGACCCTTAAAGATAACCAAATTGGTTTGGATAATGTCATACCATCTATATATTCCTTCTTTTAACCATGGTTTGAATGATATATTTCATGTGACTCAGCAATATAGGTATATACCTATCCTTCACATTTAATCGACTATGAGGATGTTGGGATGGATCCTCATTCATCACATAAAAAGTGTATGGTGAATATTTTATACTAGAGAAGAAATTTTCTATGAGGGAAAGCAGTACCACATTTCATGATTCTGAGGATACATGGATGAATGTAGGCGGATCAGTGTCAGCGATAGTCCAATTTTTAGGCTCTATGTTTAGATTTTTTTGTTCCTGACCTATGGAGTTACGTCTCATACATGGGAAGATGATATTGGTGTATTAATTTAATATATATGTTTTTCAAATGATAATAAACACATCACAAACTATCTCACATAACCTCGTACAAAGGTAGTTAAGTTGGTAGACAGATAACTTGAAGGGCTTTCTTGATCCCCACAAGCTAGAGATAAGATGATGATATCATCATATGGTCAAAGGGAATAACATTTCCATAATAATAAAAATGATATTAAAAAGATTAAGGGAATGAATTAAAATTCTACTTCCCAAGCACCACTCAAGGTTAATGTAACATAATAATTAATAAAAAAATATATTTAAGTAAGACATCATCTGAAAGACAGTACAACAACCATAAAGATACTTTCTTACAATCCTTATTCCAAATAATTATCATAGCTCCAACAATCTTTTACAGAACCAAATGTCTCATGATAAATCAAATTGGACACCTCCTAGTGACGCTTTACCTTTTCATGGACATAGAATTACAAAACCTACAAATTCATAAAGGAAAAGTATGGTGTATTCTAAATAGCCCAATATGTTTACACTAATCATTCTATAATAAATTTTTATTCAAATAAACCCATGGTTGTTTAATTTAAATAATTGTAAGGAAACAAAAATAATTTTAGAATCAATCAATCAATCATTATTTCAATTAATTATGATGATAGATATGTTAAAAGAAGGCATAATTGAACATTTATCATAACATAGAAATAATAAACAATAAAATTGAACTATAATAAATAGAATTTAACAGTCAAGGAAAAAAAAGAAACATGTTTATAATCCCTAATGTTCATTATATTTTTTATCTAGGATCCTTCCACTAAATAGTCAATTGACATAGCTCAAGTGTGATCACAAACCCCAAATTATCAGGCCATATGGATAATCAATCAACACCTCATGCTTAAAAAACATACTAAATTTTTATTTTTCTGAGTGTTTAGAAATACTTCTATGCTAGAAAGTCAATGTATTATCGTGCTTGTCCAAATCACCAAGTAAATTTCATGTCTCATAGCTTCTTTCAGTCAATAAAGGAATCAATCATCTAAAATTCATTCTTTTCATGTCAATTCACTATACAGATAGAAAATAAATGATTCAACATGAAATTTTAATTTCAATATTGAATAAAATGATTTCTAGAAGATTTTTCCTCTAAAAATAAATCATTCATTTCAATCCTTTTTCTCATAGATAAACATCCTATCATTTTAGGACATCTTTTCACAAAATAATTATATATTTCAAATGCCTTAGAAGATGATTTTTTAATTCAAAAATTTCATTCATTTGAAATTAATCATCAAAATCATCTCAATTCAGGGTTTAAGAACTAATTGAAATTACATTTCAAATCAACAAGTAAATTAAAGATCAAATTTTATAAAATAATTATGGAACCACCAATCATTAAGTCACATGATCGAATTTGCAATCAGTCGCGAAAACAAGAATATTTAATAGAATCTGTAAGACATAGAAGATCAAAGAGGAATAAATAGAATTCGAATCAATGAAATGATGTTCTAGTTCAATCATTATTATATGGATTAACAACTCTTATAAATGAAGATAAATAAGGAATGAAGGATTCCAAATCATAGAGCGAGAACTTACCAGAGTGGGAAAAAACACATCAATTAACACTTTGATCCAAGAGGAAAGTGGTTGTAGAAGATATAATTTTATCCTGAGTTCCATAGAAAAGAAAATGTATCGAGTTGTGGTTTAATGGGAGGTCTTTATGATTAAAAATAGGGGTCCTAATATTTTAATGAAAACATTAAAGGAATTAAAAACTCATTCACATGGTTTTTTTCCAGCCTGTATGGTTAATACAAACCATGTTCCCAACCATCCACCATTATCAGGATTTTGTATGGGGTGAATGGTTAGATCAGCCGTATCCCCACTATTCAAGTCATATATATGTTAGCTTGAATGGTATGGAAGGGTGGATGCATGTGTTACAGTAACTTTGTTCCAACCATGAATACCAATATCGAATTCCAATGATCTCTAAAAACATTAGGAATAACCTAAAAAACATAAAAAATGTTGATAAAGAAACATTACTAGGGGTTAATGAAGTATAGTAAATGGATGTTATAACCTATCCATCATAAAAACATTGTTTATGGAGAAACGTTATCAAGAATATTATATATCAAATAGATGAGGCCACTTTACATTCATCAGCGCCGCTTGCTCCCACGTATCATGAGAATCAAAACATATTACCTAAGAATACAAAAAAAATTTATATAAATCCCATGACTAATCTTCATCCCATAATCTATAATCTAAACTGACTGCTTAATAATGGATAAATTAGGTTCCACATCATCTTTTTATAAGCTCAAAATATGTGTTTGGTCGGAGAGAACATTCTAAGCTAGAACACATGGAAACAATTAAGAATCAATAGAAACCATGGTGGAAAGGAGAAATTGAAATCCTCCTATCCAATAATATAAATAAACTCAAACTATCCCACATATCTCAAGGAAATATTTCTCTATTTTCCAATCAATCAGTGACACAATCATGGTGAACATATCAAGAATACATAGTAACCAATATAAAAGTAAAAAGGGATTCAATGATGATCAACAGAATATTTATATTCTATTTCATCCATAACAATAATTTGATGAATTTTTGGAATATTTATCAATTTCTCTTTGACCAAAATAGGCCCAACTACAGATGATTCACTAATTTCTACTTAAGAAAATGGATATTTACAAGATCAATCAAACAATGCCTCAAAATGTACCATCATGATGGATGAATAATTAATTTTGTTATAGAAAAATTTCACCAGTCCATGGTTTAAATCCCATGGTCTACCAAAATCTAGAAGGAAGGCCTGAATCATGTATTATAAGATATTTATTTCTTTTTTTTGGAAAAAATACATCAATGTAAAGTCTATAATTTTGCGACTACCCCTCAGTTCAGAAGCTCAACCCTTATAGAAATATAACACACTTTATCGTGTTGTATTTGTGGGGAAAAAAAGTTGGGCATAAAGATGAATTTTTCACATAGAGCATAATATTTGTATATAAGACATTGTTCTGAAATAGTGCATGGAATTTAGGGGTTATACACATAAAATCAATTATTTCACATAATGTGTTAATGTTGTGCACATGAAATCCAAAGGTTGCGGGAAAGATAGAAGTTTTCAGGAAATATGGGGGTACGGGGTTGTCCATAATGTGAACAAAAGTGGAACTTAATGGTACACTACACGAGGTTTAAAACATACTGATTCATGGGATCAAATCAGATTCTTCTGAAGGAGTATTGAGAATAGTTCAATAGATAGAGCAGTGAGCATTAAAATTTTTAATGGTTTTAAACCAGGAGGGATAGTGATTCCCCTCCAAAAGGTTTAAAGGTAGTGGTCTTTGGAATAGAATTGATATATCTTAATCCTTGACTTTTGTAAGGGAGCCTTGTTGGATTTGATACACCAGCACATTGCCGTTTTATACTCTTTAGCAATAGAATAGTTAGGGTGAATCAAGTAAAATTGATGTTTATCAAGCATGATTTAATTTTTCATTATACATTTCTATGGTAAAATGATAGAGGAACGTTTTGATTACCAATGGAACATGATCTGAATGGGTAGTTTTTTTAATCTGTCACACCCTAATTCAACCCCCTGGTTAAATAAACCTAGTTGTCCAAACATAATTCAATCTAGCCATACATCTATCGATGATATTCCATACCCAAATGTACTTGATATTCCATTTATTCCTACAGGTCTCTTCATATATGAGACAGGAAATACAAATTCATGTTAGAATCTATAACAGATGGAACTCCACACAATCTGGTGATATCTAATAAATATAGGAATCTCAATTCCTCAACTTTTATAATATCTTGAATTTTTATAAATTAATCCAATTTTGTTAATTGATGAATCAATACAGCTATAATATTTTTCTTTCAAGGGGTACCCAACAAAAAAGCCATGAAATCCCTTGAAATCCTATACCACATTCATGTTTGAAATTGACACAGTTGAAGAATGTCCAAATGCTTCCAGGGCTTAGACTTAACTTGATAACAAGTATACCATTACAAATAAAATTAATATTTTATCTTCACATACCCTTCCACCAAAATAATCATCGTATATCATAGAACATACTTTTTGTGATCCTACCACATAATGGGAATTATAGAAAAACCACATCATAACCTTTTTCCCCGGAAATGGTATAACATACCAACTCTAAAAACAAGGGACACCCTCAAAGGAAAATAACCACCAATAGATTATATACACACTATAAATAGAGTACCTAATGGCACAAAATTCATCACCAATATTATATCCTTAAAAATATTCTTGATAAAATTTGAAATCAAATGAATGATACAGAAACAATCTTTTTATTATCCATTTGATCTCTTAAATTCATATAATAGATTTGGCCAACAAATTCCTCACTTGTGATATGTTTTTCATCACATGGGTTAGAAATTTATCCCCAAATCATAAACAATGACATTCTGTTTTTAGGGGGTTCCAAATTTTGAAATTAATGTACAGTATGTACTCTAATCCTCACCTATAGAAGATAATAAAATATTTCTGTAAGATTATATAAGTCATGATTTATAAATAAATAAATAGTACTAACTTCCCTAAAATCGTAATGTCTACAACTATTTTGATAATGTATCACAACTGTGCTTTCAAGGACATGAGTATGACAGTTATTCTAGTGTGTCCTATGATTTCAGAAACATTATGGAAATACCTGATTTACTTGTATAAGAACAATAACCAAATCCAAACTATATGGGTCAAAAAAGTACACATAACCATTCCCAACCTTTGGAAGTGTAACAAATGTGTAAATTTAAATAATCTATTCAAATTCCACAAAATAAGTTTCAAATTTACATTCCCATAATAATTTCAATCCATTTTGAGTAAGAGTGGTCATTAGAGAAGATATTTTTGAGAAATTGTCAACTAAAATGTGGTAACATTCAACTAAACAAAAGAAGAACTGAATTTCAAAAACATTTCATTATTAGTCTCATGTTATAACAACCTTCACCTTTTATGTATTATATAAAATACCATGATCTGAGATGACATGTCCCACGTACATCCCTTCTCAAATCCAAAAAATACATTTTTATTACTTTTAATAATATTGGCGATCTCTCAAAATTTACAGAATAACTCACAGATAACGTATATGTTTTTCAATAGTAACAAATTAATCTAATATTTCATCCAAAAATACCACAACAAATTAGCTGACATTCTGATATTATATCATTTTCATTTGCACTATAAGATCTTATAAAGCATTGGTTAGATAAAAATTCATAAAAATATACTCGTAATGGACATACATACTCTTAAATGTGGTATTTGGGATATCTAATACTTTTATTCTCAACTAGAAATAACCAAATTGAAGATCAATATTTGATCGCTACATTTATCCTTTTAACTATACAACAAAATATTTCATACAAGATAATGTATATTTTTTCATTAATATTTCTTGATTTACTTTTTGGTAACCATTATAAAGGTGAACTTTCCCATTTTCATTCCATGAAAAAATAACAAAATCCACCCAAGGAGACACACTTAGTATAATACTGACCATATCCAATCAGTTATCCAACTAGACATTAGCTATATAAACTCATATGGTTCCACATGTTAAGATGAAATATTGTTTGATCAAGTACTCGGTAATAAGTAGATATAGAAATTTACATCCCTTACCAATGGAAAGACATAAATGTTAGATTGAAAGATTTCAAGAATCTCAATGGATACTGGAGGTAGATCACCAATCAAATATTATTATTCTAGATCAAAGGAATTTATATATAACCTTTCCCAAATCTAGAAATGGTTTTCTAGAACTACATGAACTCGAGTCCCACTCTTCATGGTAGACAAAACACATTCCATCCAGGATTACATAGGAGAATCAATGAAGATAATATCTAATATGGTATTTATAATAAATTAGAAAATATATATCATAAAATTAAATATAAATGTCTCATGTTTAGAACTAGGAAATTATAGGTGAGAGTGATATATAATAAAGAGAAGACATAAGAAGGGTACTAGAGACCATGCCCCCTCTCCATTTCTAGGGTTGTAGTAAAATCCATCACAACATAATATCTATTAAAAGATTTATCAAATTCACAACATTAGTTGATATGATTAAATTACATGCATTGATATCAAATAAATGTTTCACAAAAGATGAATATATAGTTATCATACCTCTCAATTTCAATTTTCCCGCATTAGATTCCCCGAGAGACTCTTCCACTTTGTAAAGAAGCTTCATTGATGTTGATTTATGGTGGATTCCCATTACATCCAAAAGGATATTTTTTAATTGAATAATTATTAAATTATAACGATCCTATACTAATATGTGAAGTATGAATGAAATGAAAAAATATCTATATGTGGCCTTAGTGGCCACATGAACAAGTAAACATTAGTTCTTAGTATAAATCCTCATTGAATGCCTAACTTTTCCACTTTTGAATCAAGTAAATGGTCCTCTTCCTGAAACTACAGGATGTTTGGATGATGCCTACATTTGAGATCCACCAAGAGACTAATCGCTTGTTATTTCATTTAAATGAATCAATAGAACTTCCATAGGGGATAAAAGAAACTCCCACTTATCCTGACATACCAGCATGGTCATGTTTATCCATAAACACCCTATCATGAACATCCACATAAGAAGTGACCTTTGGTTTGACAACATACAATCATATATCAATTAGAATACCAATGTCAAATATATTGTCCTTCATCTTCTAATACATTATACCTTAACGGAAAACTGATCATTTTTGTAAATGAATTTTATTCACTAAGTAACAGTTCTACCACATTACCTATGGATAAAAACCTCCAAATACATTCCAAAACTATTGAATAGGTAATTAATTTTTATGTGAATTATCATTTAATGTAAATAAACTCATGAAAATATTGTTTTTTCACTACAAACATAAAATCCAAAAACATTATACTTGGCCCATCTAGGTTGAAGGTTGAACATTTCCAATTTGGTAAACCAGGTGTTTCAAAGAAATAAAGATGTAGATAAATCATTTTTAACCATCATATACTTCTCAAGGATAGTTTGATCCTTGTAAAGATGGTGGTTTCGACCAAGAAACTTCTAAGAATAATATTTATTTTCACCCCATCAATATCCCACAACTAGAACCTAAACATCAATGACTGTGGGCCCCATTCCCAATGCATGGAGAACAGTCACCACAATATAGTGAAATTATGATAAAATAATGTGTTCACTTTTTGTAGATCATCATTATATCCCTCTAAAGTCTTATTAAACCACAATCATAGGGGAATGGTACTACCAAACATCAATAGGAAATAATGGAAAATCAGTAACTCCCATTATCAACTCAATATAGAGATACATGAATAATATTAACATCTATATGATTCAAAATATTGAGATCTCAATATACATAGATCAATATTTGTGTAATTACTAGAATTATATCAATTAATTCCTCTAATATTATTTTTCCCAAACACCCATTATTACGTAAGACTCACTACAATGTGAGTTAGCAATGAATTCACTCTTAACTACCTCTTATCTCCCAAAAATTCCACCACCTATATATATTTGGAAATCCCAAATACACACTGAAATTGAAGATATATGCACTTCCTCATGCCTCTAAAACCATTTTTCATGAACCATCCCACATACTCTGGAAAATCTATACTTGATTGGATCTTGATGTTACAGGAAGAGAGTTCATGATCCCCATGAGATGGAACCAAGTTCCTGACATCATCAAATGGTCTATGGGAATCATTTTTTCAGAATAAAAATCCAATGATATGGAACAATAGAAGGGAAAAATACAAAATTTTCATGCTAGATAATCTTAAAAGGGAAATTACCTCATGATGTTAGATAATGTTGTCCAAGTAAAATAGCGTCTAAAATATGATACAACAATCATTAAGTCAAATCCTCCTAATCACACTAATATAAGTTTATCCCAAATCAACCTCTCATCACAATCATTTAAGATCTAATGATGGAACACCCCCACCACCTCCATGTATTGATTTAAATTATAAGGTTCAAGGCATAAAAAATATACTAACATGTGTAGGAAAAGGTAGGGTGTGATATAAATAGCAGAGTAGGATCAAACTAATAATTTCATAAGTAATTTCAATAAAAATATACCTTTTATGATTTAATGTAAATAAAGGTATGGATAGATAAATAACTTTCATATTTATTAGTCAAACAATATTTTAAATTATGAAGATATTAGATATGTAAATAATAGGATAAACTAGTAATTTTTTTAAAAATAAGAACAAGAATGATTTTATTAGTTCTATAAGGACATGAATGTAATTTTCATGTCAAAAAAAAAGAAACATGTTCATAAGCCCCAAGTTTCATTAGTTTCTATATCAAGTATCCTCACACCACTCAGTCAATCTAAATGGATCTAGTGTGTGTAATCATCTTAAAGGCTCAGTCCATAAGGATAATTAATCAAAACCCCATCTGAGAAAATCATGAAAAAATAGCTAGATTTTTCATCATCAATATATTTATTGGGAGTCACATTAATAGTTGTCATATCACCATCGACCACTATATACACAAGCTCACCTGTTCTTTAATTCAATAATTAAATTATTCATAGGATATTTATTGGTTACAACCCAATTTCGAGTTCTAATTCATATTCAAGATTAAAAATGAAATTTCAATATAAAAAAATATGTCTTAATCGAGTCCATGCCTTCAAAAATCAATATCCCATTTCAATCCATTTTCTCAAAGATCAATATCAAATCATTTTAGGCCATCTTATCTCCAAATAAAAACATATTTATAAATCCTTTGATAATATTATACTAAATTCATAAATCTCCTGCTTTTGGATTCAATATTTAAAAACATAACAATTCAATGTCTATAAAACAATTTAAAATAAATCTCAAATCAACCAAAAAATCAAGGATTCTATTGTAGAAAAATCATTTTAGGATAACCGGACATTAGATCCCATGATCATTAAACCAATCAATAACTCAAAATAAGAATAAAAATGGAATACAGAATAAGGGGGAGATCAAATAGGAATCATTATAATAAAAAATTATCAAGTAAATCTCCATATCCTTCAACCACATGTTGTTAAATCACTCTAAAAAGAGAGGCAATGATGGAATGAGGGATTCCAAATGATGGAGAGAAAACCTACTAGAGATGACAAAAATGAATCAACAGACACATTAACCCATTATTAAAGGGGTTGGAGAAGCAAAAATACCCTCATGAGAGACTCTAAAAGCCAAAGGACACTGTTAGGGTAAAATATTAGTTGTATAGGGGTAAAAATTGATGTCTTGAGATTTTAGTTATGATTTTCATTCAATTAAAAAAAATTCATGGATTTATATTTGGACCCATGGTTAGTACTTTATGTACACCCTCAATATGATTCTGTAAAGTATGCATGGTTTGTCCCTATGTTAGAATCACCTGAATCCAGTTGTGAAAACACACTCTTTCTAAGGTTGTACAATTTAGATGGGAGGCTTCATAAATATCAGTAACCATGCATGAATTGTACCCATCCCCATGGACTAATAATTTATTTAAAAAACTCTCAGAACAACCCTATGAAATACCTGATAAAAAGGTTATCAGAATAGTGGTTTAGACGAATATAAATTCTAAAAATGGGATCCTAAAAACCCCTGTTTTTTTATTTTATATGTATTTCAATTTGAAAATATAATTTATAATTAAAAATAACTTTCTGAATGATTTTAAGAAATGTTGTAATGATAAAATGTTTTATAATAGCCATGAATAATGTTAGAGGGGCCATTACATGACTTTCATAAGAGTAAAATCATTATTTCATGCACAGTATAATTGTAAATATTCTATACATATGTGTAATTACACATTGTGTAATAGTGGGCCCGGAATATAAGCACCATGTAATGGTCATCCGATGATACATAATTGTTATATAATGCCATGTAAGTGTCATCAAGAGCTATGCATGGGTATTCATCCAAGTAAGTGTACCTAGATATGGGTAGACAAGCACTACATAACGATACTAGATCGCATAAGGATTCTACATATTGGTAATACCCTATATTTCTTAAGCATAATAGAATTGTGTAAGGGTAATACACAGTTTTGTGTAAAGGTAAGAAAGGATATGCAAGGTTAGGGGAAACTAATTGTATGTGCCTACCATTTCATAACAGTAAAACCAAGATACCATTATGTTATACATGCTTCATAAGTAAGAGTTATAGATATATAATATATTTTTATAATTTTTTATTTTTCTTAAAGACTGATCATACAACCTATTCCAGTTGTATTAAATTTTAAAACATTCTGGGTTTAAATATAATTGATTAATTTTCACTTACATAATGTTTTTTAAAGACTAAATCAATCCTAATTAAATAAATTATTGGGATAAAATATTAATTTATAACTTATGTGGGTGTCATTTATGCAATGTATCTTCCACATTGGATATCTTAGAAGTATCTAAACCCATGTAGCCTTATATTTTGGTTTATACATTATTATCTAGGATGTAAGAAGACTCACATTCATTGGAATTGTGAATACCACTTGATTAAATTAATCATATCTTCTGGTTTCTAGGCGTATCAATTTCTCTCTCTCCCTCTTCCATTGTTGGTGCTCTGTTATAAAGGGGGAATATTCAATCATTTAACTTTTATACCTTTTTAATTTTAATCCCTAAAATTCCTTATGAATTGTTTGGCATAAGTAATTAATAAATGATAAAAATTTGGAAATTTTCAATTTATGATAATTGAGTTATTATCATAGATTATCAATATATTATAATTTATATATTTTCCTACATTATCAATGAATGATAATTGAATTATTATCCTTGATTATAAAATAATGATAATAATTAATTCACAAGAATAAAAAATAATATAAAAAATTATTATCACACTCATATTATTCTGAAAAAGGTAATTTGTTTTCTCATATTGATTGTTATTATACATTGAGGCAAAAAGTTAAAGAAAAATCATATAATAAATTAATAATTCAGAAATTATCCATGGGATTTTAACTTTTATCGCATGTGGAATTTTATTTATTTCAAAAATTATAGTTTAATTTAGTATAAGGAATTATTGAATAACATTGAATGTTGGTGTGTAAAAAAGATAATAATTCTAAGGAGGAGGTGTTCTTGTCTATATAGGTTTCCACAATTACTTTAAAACAATATAGGGTAGTTTATCCTTGATGTTCTCATCATACTCTATGGTAGAAAATTACATAATTTTTTTGTGGATCTTTTCAACATGTGTTTATTGATATATTTCATGCATGGACATACTTAATTTACTATTCTATATTGTGATGATGTTTGAGTATGTGTGTATCCCATAAGACCCTTTGTGATGCATGGTGCCATAGTTTTTTTCATTAGGCCTATTTTATATGTTTTTTTGATCACATGTATCTTTATTGATACCTTAAAATCAAGAAAATATTATTTTCTTATATTCTCTATGTTTTATATATGTTACTATGCATGGAGGTATCATTCTAGGTGCTCGAAACAAGGGGACTATCGTGACTGTATTTTCTCTTCAAAAATAGTTAACATGACTTTTTAGGATGGTGATGATGAACCTGAGGAAGTGGTGGTTATCTAATGATACCATGGAATGTCATGTTGGGGTTTTAGATGATTCTTATGCATCGAGATACATGATGCCATGTTAATTTTTCTGTGGCATGTTTTGTTGAGGATGCACCCAATGCCTGGTTGATTTCTAAGAAGCATTCCATAATTGAGACATGAGAAAAACCATGTCACATATTTGCATGATCAATTGAGTATTTCAATTGAATGATTCAATAGATGGTTTCTAGTTTGGTTATTTCCCACGTATTCTCAGTATCCTTTCAGCATGGAGATTCTGTCACTACCACTAAAGTTCAGTAGAGGATTGGAAAATGAATGGGCACTCAGTTTGGGATTACAAGTTGTTATTTTTACAAAAACTTTATTCTTATAATGGAATAAACCAATTTACATGGAGAACGATGCATTGGTGGTGTCTTACTGAGTATTGTACTGAAACCCCACATGATAATTTCAGTGCTCTATTATATTTACTGACTATAGATCCAATGGATGCAAATTGGATTATAGTGTATTGTTGATCCATAGATCATAGTGTTGGAAGAATGGGGGAATAGAATCTGGGGATTATTTCTATATTATTTATTTTTTATATTCCACACTTATTACTTTCATTTGTCTTGAAACCTTAGGATCCAATCGATTCCTTGTATTAGATGTGTACTATTTTGGTTATAGGATGACCACATGATTACTCTAATTTTTTTATGATTATTATTTTTTATTTTTCATGATACTGAGGTTATAGTGTCTGCATTGATGGACATATACCATTATTATTAGTCAAAAGCCTCTTGTATATGGCGAATCATATCCGAGGTCATGAGACTCTCTAGATGAAGCCCAATGGTTCAAGAGGTTTGTAAAATTCAATATAATTATAAAGTAGTCTATAAAATTTATGCACTTATAAATTATTATGTATTATAGATAAATTTTATTTCAAACTCTAATTATTTTTTAGGAATTAGAATTTAAATTTATCACTCAACTTATAAACACGTTGAATTATAATATAAAATTTTAAAATAAAATATCTAATTATATTAAAACATTAATTTAAATATAAATATTATTAGAAATATTTTATGATAAATGTTTTATAGTCACCACTAATTTACTATTTCCTATCATAAATTTTGTTTTTATAAATTTAATTTCAAAATATATTCCATACAACTAGGAAATTAAGACTAAAAATATTATATTATTTTAATTAATATATTTCAATAATTTTTCATAATTAATTTTTGAAAATAATAAAACTAAATATATATTAATTATATATTTTTTAGAATTAAACATTATACATTTTATGTTAAATTTATATTCTTCTTTCACACCGTGCCATAATTATTTATAAAAATATAGAATTAATAAATACCCATATAAAAACATAGAATTAATATAAATATCTATATATAATTATTTTTAATAAATATGAAATTCTTGAAATATATCTAGCAAGTAAATCATGATAGGAACATAAATTTAACTATTAAATAATGTATCATTTAGGTATTATAGAAAATATATTATTTTTAAATAGATAGTTAGTATCTAATTGGTAATATAATATATTTCATTACAATAAAGAACATAAATAATTGTATTTGTTATCAATAGAGAATACTATCATTTTCTAAAAATTATAAATATTCATAGAATGGTCTAATAAGAAAAGATAATGTTGATTCCCTAGCTATGTTGGAATAGAAAATTTATCTAAGAATAAAAGATAATATTGATCTTTATTTTTAGATAACAAACAACATATTTAAATATGTTTAATCTATTATTCATGTGAAAGAAAATTACTATCAACAATATGTTTGGTATACAAATTGATTATCAAGAATATTGGGGTATTTAATATGCGATATCAATGATTTATTATTTTAGCTACTTGATTTTGAATCCATTATTTTGTTTTTGTTATATTTTTTATGAAATTATAGACAAATTTGTTCATGGGATATGCAAACTATAAAAGACAATATAAGCCATGATGTTATCCATTTTATGGGATAACCTACATAATTTAATGGAAATATTATTTGGAAGTGTTCACTGGTGAATCAAGGAATCTTCACCTAGTTTAAAAAGGCATTAAGATCATGGGTATTTAGTAAGTTGAAAACTATAGTGAAGGGAAGAACTATGAACTCATGGAATTGGAAAGTTCCATAATATATTAAAATATGGGAAATATATATACCTAAAGATAAAGAATTGTCCTATCATTCCCAAGTCTAATGTGGGAAGACTCTTTAATTGTTCATTCTTCACAATTTCAATATGAGTGAATTTACTAGGGGTATGATTTAATGCAATTAATATTACTATTTTTATTATTAACTCAGCGGTCTTATGGTAATTGTATGAGGCTGTAATTCTATGACACTATGAGTGCGATTCTGTAGTTAATATTGTGATACCGTCATGTGATACAACAAAATGAAATTTATTTCATCAATACCGGAAATTAATTGATGAATATAAGATGTGTATTTATAAAGAAAATGTATCTCAACATAATGTATAACTCAAATGTTAAAAAAAATCACATTCACCGAAAGAAAATGAGAATTATATATTCCTTGATATTTATCCAGACATAATATGATCCTAATATGGTGTTATATTAATATAAAAATATCATAGTTATGAATGTATAAATATGATCTAAGTTGATTTTGAAGATCACTTACATTGAAATATGAGGAAATGTTTTTGAGCAGGGAATTATGTGTTTCAAATTATTGTTCGTGTACTCGTCAATGGATACCAATGTGTCAAGATTTTTGGAAGGAGTTCATGATTTCAATAGTAAATATGTGTTAAAAAATCATTAAATCAAAGATTATTTTTCATATATTGAATTTATGGGAAGGAATCAAGGGGAGAGTTTAATGATTAGTAATCATGGTCTTTGGAAATGGTGGCCACTATGCCTATCCCTCCCTCATTTGTGAGAGAGGGTCCTCCATCATCCTTCAATGGAGTAGAGTACTCTTTTCCAACATTCCCAACCATGATTTAATTATTAAATTCACTCGTTAAAAATTGTGCGCTAAGGTTCTGGATTTGTATGATGGGTAACCTAATCTTTTAATTTTGATTATTGAGATCAAGATTCTTAGTCTCTCTTCAACATGATGTTGACCATCAATTTTTTCAAAGAAGACCATCAATAGAATCATTTGACACGTTCATTATTTTATTGTATTTACAGGATAGAGAAATTGTGGTCTTGCTCGACAAAGATAACATCATGATTTGTTTTCCTTCACATGAGGATCAAATCAATGCATGGTATTGTTCTTCAGGATGCAATAATGGGTCCCACTTATTTTTATTCAGATGGGCCTACAACATTCATTTGAACCATGACTCTCCATCATTCATGATTTGTGTTATACTTACTCATCTCCCATTACCATTTTATACCCCATTGATTATTATAATTCATGGAAACATATTTGGAAGGTACTTCTATTCTATTATCTAAGAATCCACTATTTTTAATTCTATTAACCCTCAGATCTACATAGAAATCGGTGTCTCCCAATTACCTCTTGACTACATTTGGATTATAGTTAGTGGGGAGTTTCATTGGAGAATGTAATTTGTTTACGAATCATGGGTTGCATTTTTTTTCATTGAATCAGTCACATGTCAGCGATCAGTAGGTTTAGATAGCTAGACATGAAATAGAGTGTGGACACTCTAGGGAGCGGAAAGGTTCCTCTGAAAATCATGAAGGATTTTTATTCTATTCAGGGACCATTGGGTGTGGAAATAACAACAAATATATTACAAAATAAACCTCGAGGTGGAAATCCCTTGGTGACTGATATCATCAATCTGTTGAGAAATGATCTTGAGGGTCCTCAGTCTTCTATGGATGTATCTTTGGAGAAAATAGTTATTGTGGTGGTTAAAGAGGTTGGATCATTGGTCTCTCCACAAATTGTGGTATCTTAGGGTGGTGGTAGAATTAACCCCAAATTGGAGTCTCAATTGGTGGATTATGGATGTCACGTGGCTCCCATGGGTAATTCATATGTGAATATGGTGTTCCAATAGAGTTTTTTTAGTGTCAGAGTCTAGGATAAGGCCTGAAATGAAACTATGGATGTCAATTCTTTATGTTTCAGGAAAATTCCTATAAGGGAGGTGGAAACTATTGAGTTGGGTAATTGTTTTAATCAATTTACTAATGAGGATATGGTTTAGGATTTCGAGAAAGATCCTACTAGGCCCAATATGAAGTATATTTTTTTGTAGGAATGGTAGTAGATGAGGTATTGGATTATAAGCTTCCAAGACCAAAAAAATAAGCATGAATAGGAGGGGAATCCGTAACGAAAATAAATGATTATTATTTTTTTCAACTACATTTAGAGACCAGATCAGTGAAGAAGATGAAAGATAAGAAGATGAATAGTTATTTTCATCTCTCACATATGGTTTCATTCCAACAAAGGAATTTAGGTGATGTGATTGATGAGTCTCTATAATTTCTTATGTACCTAAAAGAAGGAGTCACTCAACATGTTTTATCCCTTGATGCTACAAAATAATAAGCTTCTAGGATGAAGTGGAGGTTATTAAATTTGACTCTCAATGAAGAGTATTATACATGGATGATCAAGAATGAACATATTTTATTTTTTGGATTCAATAATGTGAAGATCATCCTGGAGGAGTACATCTAGTCTTTGGACAAGCTGGAATTTCTGTTCGAATATTTAGTAATGGATGGACCAAACACACAGGTTCACAATATCACATGGAATATTTATGTAGAGATAAAATGTAATAGTCTTAAAATATCCTTTAATGGTTATATCTTCTATTTTTGTAGATGAACTAGTGATTTCTCAGTTTTTCCTTAATAGTGGATGATTAATAAAAAGTAATTTTTCAGTCAAAGAAGACTTTTCATTTAGAAACAGTAACATGTAAATGTCAACATTATGATTTCATAAGAAATAGAGAGGAAAAATGATCAAAGGTGATTGAGTAGGGAAATGGAAGATACCGTAATGTATGTTAAAATACAATCTATGTCCTTTTTAATCATCATGTTTGTTTATTTTCTTTTAACACAACTGAATACTAAATCTTGGTGATGTTAAAGATAAAGTCCTAGAGAGTATGTCTATTCATTTATTATCATGTAACATCAGTAAATTATCTCAAAAATATCAAATTTTGTTAAATTTTCATGATGAAAAAAAACATAAATACAAACTGGTTGATGGTAATGTAATGTTTTTTAAATAAATAATATAGAATCTCTTTTCATTCAATAATTTTTTGACAGAAATCCTTTAATAGACTACACTTATGACTACTATTTTTTGTAAGTAATTTATATATTAGATTTAATACTATACATTTGATTAAAAAAAATATGCATATGATATCATAAATATGATGACTTTAGCGTGATACCTAAAAACACTTTGATTTCCGGAATGTATCACAGACTATGATATTGCACACATTGGTAATCATGTTGAAAACATGAATATTAGTAGAACTAAAGAGATTTTTTCCATGCAATTAAAAATTCATGCATGAAGTAGTCATTGAATTATTGAGGCTTTATTACAAATAGAAAATGATAAATTAGAGTTTCTATCTATTATGCATGATTTATTTGTGAGAAATACTTGGAGGTAGAGTGTGACAGACAATGAAAAGCATTATGTTTTAATCAATTTTATTCACTGAAAATATAGTTACATGAAATACATTTGAGAAGGTATAAATAATTTGAATTTGGTATGAAGAATAGTGATAATATCAGTCAATAATTTATATTTTAATGTTTTAGGTGCATTGGAATCACCATTAGTGGGTGTTATAAAAAACTATTGTAAAATAAAATTTCCTAAAACCCCAATAAAGGATCTTCCACACTAAATTTAAAATAATACATTCATTATGGGAATAAATGAACATCTAATCATAGGATCCCTCTTCATTGATTATGTTGATATTTCGAAAATCCTTTTTGGATTACATTTATAATATCATATTGATCCAAGTGTAAAATCCCTCTAGCGGTGATCCACATGTCCTACTTAGACATTTGAAAGAAGTTAAATTTTTTCAAGGTGATTTAATGATAAATAACTTTTGTTTCATTGATCATGTTGAGCACTTGATGTTAGTTAATGATGGAATTAATCTCTCTAGTGCTTCTCATTAATGAGAAGAATAGTGAATGATGAATGGAGAGAGGATTACATTTTTCAAAAAAAATTCAAATAACAAGTTACCATACACCGCAAGTATAAAAATCTATTTATAGAGATAGAAATTACCACAAATTATTATTTTATTACATTCATGGCCATTAATAAAATGGTAATCATTATTAAGCCCCATTTTATATGATAATCATAATTATACTATCATTTAATGTCATGCACTAATTTATGCATCAGTCAATATTTTTTAACAGCTTATTAAAAAATATTCATCACCAGATGTGATCTTGGTATTCTCCAATTATATGATATTTATTGAATACCCAGTTAAATATTTTATTAAATATTTTATTTATTAATTAACAAATGAATTTGTTTTAAAAATCCAGATATTAAATATTTATCCAATTTTCATGTAATAAAGGAAAAAAATTATTACATTTAGAATATTTGAGATCAATAAAAAATGAATAAAAATATTCCACATTTAGAAAAATAATATTTATTCAATTAATTTGATTTAAATGGAATTTAATTAAGATCAATGGAAACACTTAGTGTGTGACCCTATATGATTACTTATCGTTGGCATTACGTCTGATTTCCCAAAGTCTATTCTTATTGTCCAAAAACTGGCCAAGGAAACCAAGAAAAAGTAATTAATTTGCAATCTCTCGAACCATGAATGAATGGTAATGGTGTAATATAAACTATTTGTCTCAATATATCATCAATATGATTACAAATCTATTTCATCAAATTATATTCTTGATAAATATTTCATTGACTCCATGATATAAACACGTCAATACACCATGACACTGGAATTTAATGTGATGCTTATATTCTAATAAAAGGGTTGAGACATCAAATTCAATAGTGATGAAATTATTAAATACTTCCTCATCTTATTTTTTTAATAAAACATCACTTGTGAGGATCCCAATGTATTCAACTTCTCCATGGACTATATCATCATGGTTTATGAAATAAATATAATTGAAAAAGTTGTAATATTCCTAAATAATTATCTTAAAGTATAAGGACCACAAAAAATTCCCATAGATAGGAACATACATGACACTAAAACATACAGAATTCCCACAGGAGGGTCAATTTGGATAATATTCAATCTTGGAGATTACATTGTGTGAACTTCGAGAAATAAGCACCACATGCTTATGGGTACTCCAACTTAATTATAACATTCTATATATCCCATTATTAAATTCTATCCATCCCCATAAATATACTTAACAACATCATTATAACATTTCTTAGTTATCATCATAGCGGAAAACATCTATGACCTTATCTATTTGAATGATTTCCTGGGATGTTGTTATATTTATTTCATGCATAACAATGAAAAATATGTGGTATGTTATTTTATTAGTATTCATTTCGTCAAATGAAAATGTAATAAAAGTATGAATAGTTGATCGAATGAAACCAAATTCAACAAACTCTCACTTAGACTAGAGACAACATCATATGACTTTTAGTGTTCCATACCTCTCATTATAATCATGTTTTTGAAATGTTAAGGGTTTAGAAAATTGGGATTCCACACTATTTTCCATATACATGATTCTCATTATCACATAACCAATTATAGAAAATTTTCACAAAATATTATAGTACTGTAGCATATAGACCATCTGTTGATGTCACCATGGCTATTTTGTGGGATCCAGTGATTCAATTTTATCATAATATAGTGTGATAAGATATTTAAATCATGGGACTATGTGAGGATATTTTATAAATTTTCATATCCATACATGACCTTTACAATCCTTGAAATCTTCAATATACATGGACTCTACAATATAATCTGTAACCACAACCTACTATGAGCTCTTATATCTCACAACACCTCTATTCAAAGGGAAGATGTGTCCTATTTTTTGATCTTATATCATGAAGATATTTATGGAAACATATAAAACATTGAATCATTCTTAATATATGAAAAATACCACAGATATATACATATTATGCCTTATGTTATCATTTATAGTTTAGACTATCATCCAATGGTGATCACATTGGTCATCATGATATATTCACACCACACTAATGGAGAAAGTGATATCTTTCATGTAAATATCAAAGAATACATGACTAAACAAATATATGATATATATGGATATTTAACTTCATTTTCCCCCCATTTTTCTACGGAGAAAATTTACTAGCAGGTGAATACCATGTTACATTGGTAAAAATATCATTTTGGATTGTTCCATAAAAATTATCTTTATTATAGTTTCAATAAACGCACATTGACATCATCCTATCTATCTGATATATCATAAATGATATTAATCCAAGGAATGTTTTTTTCATCACCTAAGTTCTTAATGATGAATCATTTATTCATATTTTTTAAAGATATTGCAGGACTGGTATTTTATTTACAATTAATAATATGATAACAAGATTAACTATTACAAAAAATAACATAGTAAATATATATAGTTATAGACACAAAGTTCACATTTATTATTTCTAAAACAAAATTAAAGTATTCCCCCATAAATTCAGTATTTCCCTGATCTAGAGTCTTTATTTAATCAATAAATAGATATTTACAACTTTCCAACATTATTAGAATCCATTAGAGTCAGAAAATCTTCTGGTTATATCATTTAGACATCTCCCTAAAGTTTCCCATTATGAATGGTTATTTCAAAATACATATAAAAAATATCATAGTCTGGGATGGTTGTAATGGTGAGTATAATATCAATGTATTTTATCTTAGAAACAGGTGAAATGATTTCATCAATCTAAATTACTTCTAAATGTTTAAAACCTTTTGATACAAGGCATGCATTATATGTACAGACTTATCCATCCATGTCCATTTTGTATTTAATACCTATATACAACCAATGGGTTTTACATCCACTATATCTTATAAAACAATATAGTCATGGTTTGGGTACATGAAATCCCTTTTAGAATTCACGTATTCTTTCCACTTCGAAACATTTATGCCACTTACTACTTCCATGTTGGTGTGTGGATCATTATTGCCAACTAATAATTAGTCACAATAATTAGTGAATATAGAACCATATAATTCTTTTTCTCTAACCTTTCTTGTACTCCTATATTGTACTTGTGTTTTTGGAACATCTTCTTTAATGTGTCTTTGTCAAATCTGTTCATCAACCCAACTCTTGTGTATGTTGAGGATCAACTTCATTGAAGTCCTTATCGCTCACACAATATCAAGTAGAGATATGAACCTTATCATGGAATATGTGACAAATGTCAAAAAGATCCTATTTTATTGAATCATTTTATTAGTATTATCTCTTTTTATCTTTGGTATATCTTATAAAGATACCCATTAAGCCTCAAAATGGAAGTTTGTTTCCTAAAGAGGCCATAAAAATGCTTCACAACGTCAAATATGTACATATGACAACAAAAATTCGATTCCACTCCATAATTTTTATGGAAATCCGTATTCCACATTAATTATCACACAATGGAGTATTTATGTTATTTCTTGTAATGTGTATCCATAATAGACTAAACAATGGCTCTGAGGACTCATCATTGATATCACCATATCCAAAGGGGTGTGGTTCCTCCTATAATTTACACCATTCCATTGAGATGAATAAGAAGGATTTAGTTGTTAAATGTTCCTAAAATAATATAAATCGTTCATTAATTGTTTATTATGATATTCTGCACCTTGGTCTGAGAAAATTTCATAATAATTTTTGCTAAGTAGGTCCATTTTTTATTTTTTATGAATTTTTAAATTTAATATGAATTATACCTCACTATGTGAACAAATCATTTTTTACAAAAATCAATAGTGAAAGTTAGGAATTATGAGTACCAAAAATTTTTTGTAACAATAAATGGTACACACACATAGATATGAACTAATTCTATAATATTTGTTTCACGTTAACCTTTCCCACTAAATTGGGATTTCATTATTTTTTCCTTATAAACATGCATAGAATACAACATGTTTTTTCTTTCAATATAATCAAAATATATAACATGGTGTAATTTTTTTTTAAATTTTTTATTTAAAAAACCTAGCGGGCAATAACAATGATGGGTGTGGAATGAGTCATGTGAGGTAGTTTTTTTGTTGATTCCCAATACGTTTTTTGGGTAGTCTAACACATAAATACCATTATTTAAATATTACTTATCATAATAATGATATACTTAAAAAAGAAAAATATTTATTGTAAAATATAAAAATAAATCCATCCTTATCAAGTATGGATATATAAATAATTATTTTTGTAACATATGTCACTTAATAAAACCCTTTTAAAACAAATATAATTCCATTTATCAATGTGATGTGGAAGTACCCGATAATAACAAATGAAATTTATAATTATTTGGATTCTCATAGATAAACCTATCAATTGGAAATAATTGTAAATATAATTTGTCACTATATCATAATAAATATTTAAGTACGAAAATTTCTATCCAATTCCCAATATATAAAAAATGATATATTACAACTAATAACAAATTAACATGAAACATCCCCTTGTTTCATTGAATCGAAGAATTTTTTACTCTAGTGGCCCTTCAAACCACTTGATAAAATGAAAACATGTAGTAACCTTACATTCCCATGGATAATTCTTTCCATGGATGTTTATTTGGATAATTATTTGGGATTGAATATATTTGATTACACATTACATTTTTTCACCATAAGGATGAAAGGATTTTCCCAGTTTGATTCCTTATCAACAGGTCGAATATTAGTAAACAAATATGGGAGTGACTTCTTAGTGTTTTTCATAATAAAATTAATAACAATGATAGAGAAGCACAATGGGATTTATGAAATAATTATATCAATTTTTTGTTCATTGTGATGTTTATACCCTATAACCTCTAGGCGTTCAAGTAAGAAATAAGATTGGCTATGTGAGGCCCAGCTAGTAAAACATCTATATGCACGCTTTGAAAAGAGACTTGAATATCAAAATCCATTCTTGTCTATCCCTTTCCAAGTATATGCTACATAGATTCTACATTATTCTATAAAAATCCATGTTTTTGTGAAACATCATATGTTTACTTGATATAAATGATAAAATTAAACAATGAATATAGACCAGATCATTCATATGTTTTTCTTATACAAAAAACACTACGTCAATCTCCTCCTTGGTAGGTGGACCAAGAATTGGGGGTTAATTCATTTATATTTTTAATTTAGGGAATAAAAAAAACTGAAGGAATCTTATCCAATCCAGGTAGTTACATTATTGAAGAAATTTCCCTTCTCTAAATACTGATCATACTGATAATTTGGTTGATACTCCATCCATTTATTATAAAATTACAGTAATATATATTAGTAGTACTTTTCATGATTACAAATTATATGAGAAATAATAATAATTAATTTTATTAAATCAATCAATTTTTTTATCAAGATTTGACAATCATAACTATTATACACATAATGCACCATCACAGAATAAATTCTACTTGTTAGGATCTACATATCCCTTATTTATGAACATAAATTTTTCCATTAAAATTACGATAAGTTATTTAGGTAGGTGTTCTTGCCATCTACAGACATAAAATTTATTAATCCATTTAGTGGGATCCCCAATCCAAAAAACATGACTCATATTTACCCAAAAAATGCCTCCAAATTTTTAATAATTAGACTTCATCCAATAAATTCAATAAAATTTCGGGTTATTCAACCCAAATATATCATGAGAGCTCTTTGAAAATTGTTTTTATGAAATTTATCTATGTACACCAATAGTAATATGGTTTCATTACCAATCAAAAAATTTAAGGCTTAGTTTGAGTTAATATTATATTGATATATTATAATTTATTATTCATAAATAATTTTTTTATATATTTTATTAATATTAAGTTGATTTCAATTAATTGACTGAATAATTTTTTAATTTTTTTATTAGAGTCCATTAATTTATATTAAATAAATTAAAATTTAATTCATATATTAAAATGATCATAGTCTTGTGTCTATAGTATAAATAATTCATATGGAAAAAAAAATTAATAAATAATTGATCCAATAATGATATTATCTAATGGATTATTTATACAGTGGAAATTAAATCAATATAAAACATAGGGAAAATCCATCTGCAGATCAAGGAATTAATTGAAAATTTCCATCTATCATCCTTTGTATCAACTGATTTGGAACTATCTTAGTTCTATATTAAATTTCCTCCACAGGCCTTTGGATACTCTATTAATTAAAAATATTTATAACTCAAACAAAGGTGCTGGTGTACAAAGGACTGGTTAGGGGGAACTACATATATTAAAAAAAACATGTAGGTCCTAAATAAATATTTGTGGTATGGATGACATGGATGCCATCAAATTTAATAAAATACATAATAATTATAAAAGCATGAAATGATTTAAATTAAATAATTCCAATATAAACATAGGTTTTGGACAAGCTATTTAATTTATATATATATGCAATGATTATGAAATACTATAACCAATTAATATTCACTTCTATTAATTTTTAATTATTAATACAAATAAGCTTTTATTAATTAATATATTATTTAATTCCCTTTCATATTAATGACCATTTAAACTTTCTTGGAGGCACCCATCATTAAATTAATTCTTGAAAAATAAATATAATTTTTAATAATCATATATTATTGAAATAAAATAATTGGGTATTCAATAATTATTTAGATCCATTATTAAATTTTCAAAGAGAATAAGTTCCAATCAATATAATAAGGTTCCCAATGATCCAATTATAAATTTATTTAATTTATTTAAATCTTTTATTGGGTTTGTACAAATCATGTACTTATAAGCTACACTTTATATTCCTCAATTGTAAGGTTCCTAGGATACACAGATAGGGATTCTGTGTATACCTCTACCAGACTACAGAATATAAACTAACTATATATAGGTTGTGTAGCCCAAATGTATTATGTTCATGCAACCCACCGATCTGATAATTGTATTTATCAGATCCAAGAAGAATAATGGTGTACAATATAGATACATGTTGTGTATCTCTCATGTATTATGTCCACATAGCTCACTAAGGACATCAGTGTGTATTTTTGACACCAAAAAAAGAACACTATATGCTATGTACATTGGATATATTTCATTAATATTACAATTTTTCCTAGATATCATCAAAAAATCCCCACTTTACTATGTCTATTGGGTCTTGGCCTGATTCGTGCCACCAGCTTCCCCACATACAAGTGGTCTCCTACTTGGTACTTACTAGCATGGCCAAATGGATCATCAAATTTTAAGAAATATCCCTACAGAACATGACATGTTCATTCTAGTGTTCTTTTTTCACATTCTCACACACTCATAGAAACATGACAAGGGTTTATCTGTCCTAACCACTACTCTTGTCCTAGAACACTTAACCGATGAGTTCTAATTAGGTACACTCTCAAAAAGAATGATTCACCATGTTGACCTGGTTACTTTAATTTATCATTTTAACACATTATCATTTGAGTGTGTTAGAATTAATTTGATTATTTATCATGGATATCATTCCCTTTAATGTTTGATTTAGTATATAACTAAAATAATTTCTTGAATTTTTTCACTAGACCATGTAGACATCATATTTTGAAACCCAACTACACTTTCTGTTATCCAAGATGTTATGTTCTGGGTTAGCTCGATCTACATGGAGTGTGAAATAAATTCACCGCATGTAATTAATACATGGTGGAACATGTGCTCCATTACATGGATAGGTTCTTATCACTAGGTTACATGAAGTTTACTATTTCTACACACTGTAAAATCTTAATTAATAATCCCAGAATCCATGGCATTTTCAATGATTTCTCTTGATGTTCATTATCAGTTATTATTCCTTTTGGAAAAGACATCAATAGATGATAATTATTAGTATATCAAAAATTGAGAATTAAAATCATATTAATTAATGAATATTCTTCAAATGAAATATCTAACCACTATTAGGCATATATATCAAAAATCATATAAATAATTATAAATTTGAAACATGACATCCCTAATACAAATTGAAGGTTTTGATCACATTGAAAGTGCCTTTAGTGGGTGTTATATCATCTGTTATTTTAATAAAATCTCTTGAATCCCCAATAGAGGACCATTCATGTATAATTTATAATTAAATCATTTATGATTAGAATAAATGAATATGTGGTAAAAGGATATTTATTGATACATGATGTGGAAATTATGAAATCCCTTTTTAGGTGGGAATATTTATTCCATAAAGACCCATTTGTATAATCTCTTTAATGGTGATCAAGACATGTTCTTTTGATATCCAAATGATGCAAATTAATTTTTAGTGGGTCATCGCACAGAATAAATTGTATAGTATTGTTCATGTTGATTTCTTGTATATACTTTATGCATTAAGGAATTTCTCTAGATATTTCCATTATTGTTAGGAATGTTAGAGGTGGAATTGGGACAGAATTTAATTGCAGGAAATGATCACCCAAACTCAATTAAACCTACATAATTGGTGTTAACATCTATTTTAGAGCATCGGTTTTGGTTTAAATATTATTTAATTTTGTACCAGACCTTAAGTTATATGTTAATAATTTTTAAAACTCATTCCACATAATAACAATATTATTATTATTATTTAATGGTGCATTATAACTTTCAAATTTATAAATATTATTTACTATCATGAAAATAAATATTGATCATCAGGCTTGATCGTTGTCAACGATAACTCCTATAAAATTATTTATTAATTAAATAAATTAATAATTAAATATTTTATTCATCAATAAATAAATAAATATTTTTTTTGGATACTCAAATAATTAAATTTTTCATTACCTTATGAACATTACTGATCAATAAAATATGAATAAAATTATTCCTCTACATTAGGAATAATATGTGTTCCATTAATTTAACATAAATATAATTTTATCGATATCAATAGAAACATATTCTTTATTAACATATAGGATTATTTCTCATTTTCATTAGTCAGGCTTACCTGATGTCTGAAATTACTATCTTAAAATGGGTCATGGAACCCAATAGAAAGAACTTAATGTTTCAACATCAATAACCACATAAGAATTATCACTATGTAATGTAATCCCTCTATCTCAATATCTCATAAAAAAAATTTCCCAACCAAGTTCTAAACCAATTTTCTTGATATATATTTCATTGAATCTCTAAAATAAACACATCAATACACTATGTCCATGGAATTTAATGTGATGGTTTTTTCTATTAATATGGATGAAATATTATCTTCCATAATGATGGAAAATGATGATTCCTTCCAAAATATTTCCATTAAAAAGATTACACTTATTATTCACCCAACATATCAAACTTTAATGTGAAATATATCATCATGGTTTGTGATATATATATATATATATCTACATATATTAGTTCTAACATGAATTATTAATATTCTTAATTTATAAAGACCATAGAACATGGTTTCAGATAAGAATATATTATGATTCCCTAATAATAGCATTATCCGTGTCACATTATGGAACATTATCAAATTGTAGGACTGTATTTAAGAATATCATCATTACATTTCAAGGTTCTAATTATAGAAGGAAACTATTAAGACCATATCAATGAGATAGATTCCCAAATATATTATAACCTAACAATCATGTAAAATAATGAACAATAAGTGAAAAAAATATTTTTGTAGTATATGAATCAACTAATATACATGTAATCAAAGTATAAACATTTGGTCACATGATACAAAATAAAAAAATATTTTCATGATTAATAGTATAGTAAATCCATACAAAACTATTTGAAGATAATAATTGTGTACTTGAGTTTCTATATATCTATTTCTTCTATGAGAAGCTAATAATATATAAATAAAAGAGGCTAGAATGTGGAGTTTTTAAAATTATCGAAGAAGAAATTCAGTGCCCAAGAAATCAATGGATTTATAATTAAAAATATCATTTATGATCAAAAGATACTATGATAGATCATTTGATATGAATTTAAGATGCTGTAAAAGAAACAGTGATAAAAAAGTTGTCTTCCATAGTTGGGTTTGAACATTTTTCTTATGAATTATGAGAATATATCTTTTCCTATGGGACTCAATAAGGAGAGTTGTGTTAATTAATAATAATGGGATGAATAATATTTTTTTCTACCACTATAAGAATTTGTAGTGGAGAATTAGTGAATTTTTTATTAACCAATCATGAAAAAAGGTATGATTTCAAGGACGAACTTTCTATAAATTTCTAGTTCACGTGATATTTACTTTCAAATAAATAACATTAAGGTTAAGAGAAACAGATTGAGTGGATATAGAATTTAATAGATCATAGTAGTAGATAAAAAAATGAAATAATCTTTAAAAAGTAATCATATATTCCCCCCCGGTGACCTAACAACATTTTTACATTATAGAGAATCTAATACAAATAAGGGTGTTCTAAAAATATCCAAAATTTTCATATTTATATAATGTACATATTTTAGTAAAGTATTATTATTCCTCGAATCGATAAAAATAAAGTCAGATCAATTGTTCAAAATATAGATGTTTTATCCATAACATAGAAAAAATAAGAAAAACTGAAAGTCACATAATCTAAAGAAGATATCACAGGTAAAGTAATAAATATCATTATTTAATTCTAATTAAAGTTGTAAAATGGATAAAAATATGTTGATTGTGATTTATCTAATGAATCTAGTTAATATTTTGGTGAATATGTGTATTGATTATTACATAAGGATAATTTTTTTAAATCAAGTATTATTTTAGGATTTTTTTACAAAGAATACTTCACTTATATATTTACCTTCATAGTGGGACAACTGTTTAGAAATAAGAATATAGTAGATAAGGATAAATAAATGGATAATGATTTATCCAAGCATGTCAAAATATACAGAAGTCTCAAAAAAACATTTTCAAGTTGATGAAGTATCAATATCATTTTTCAATTAATACATTTCTATTATAGTAAATGAAATACATCAATTTTTTTTGTGTGAAAATTTTGAGAAATCAATTCAATTATAGAATTAATCAATTTATTATAAAATCTATATAAACCTATAGGAATGTAAAAGATACACAGTTAGAGGTTAAATAAAAATTTATATGAGCTGTTTTAGAATCCTTACATGAAGAAAGAAATACATAAAGAACATATTGAGAAAAAGAAGAGATAAATAGGAGGAATTTTTAGGCTATTTGAATATAGGATGAGCAAACTCAACATGAATTTCCTTGAACATATAGAAAAATTGAAAAATATATAATCCATAGACATTGAAATTTTCCAAACATGTGAAAAATACGTACTTATCTAAAAAATTCTATTCATAATTTTTCATAATTAGGACTTATATCATTGGGAATGAGATCGTTACATTATCCCCTAATCAACATAAATAATCTTTTAGAAATTGGAGACCCATAACCGAATTAAATATTTTTATTCTAATTTATTTTCATCTTCTAGTGTTGTGATTAAAATAAAATATATAAAACAATTTGGTGGATACAAACAACAAAAATTCACCACCAAATGAATGGTAGATACATTCATATACTAGAGGTGAAAATTCATCATTTTTATTATTGAAAAGTTTTTTTTTGTGTAAGAATAAGAAGTCACTAAATATATAAATATTTTATCTACTAGAAATTTGGAAGATTCATTAGAAAGTTTTTGATTTATAAAAAGTTTGGACAAAATGAAACATCATTTATAATAATATTATAGTGTTAGAAATTTTAAAAAATCCCAATATAAATATGTTACTAATAAAATTAAAATATGATGTGTTAGATAGAGGATTGTTTCGCAAAATATTATGAATAAACCTATTGAGAACAATTTTAAATCCTTAGAGAGTTTTTATGATTACAAAAATAGAAGTGGTCATAGTATTGAGAAGTTCTAGTTTTTACTAACATAAAATAACTCAAATGCTGTGGGGAAAGTTTATATAATAGAAATGCATTAGTATATGAGAAAGAATAAAAAAATTCCTAAAGATTAACTATAAGATATAAATTTAGTTAATAACATCAAATAATTTAATGATTATTATAATATCATTGAAGAAATTTATATACGGTGGTGATAATGGCCATATTGTTGACAATTTAAATTAGGAAAAGATTATATAAAAAAGGAATTAATCTAAAATGAAATGTAGGTCAATAAAATATAGAAATAAAAAGGTTATATTTAATAAATATACCATAGAATAAGATTTAAATTAGTTTTCTAGAAAAGGTAATTCAAAAAATGATAAGAAAACAGGTGAAGACTATAGGAAATATAACTATGTTAAGAAGGATCAGATGACTAGTCTGGTAAAACAATTGAAAATTTATAGATAAATAGAGAATGAAAAGTCATGTTCATGTTTTAAAGGTATAAATATTCTATTATATGAAGAAGAGCTCATTTTTAATTATAGTTTGTTAAATATGGATGACTTTTAAATTTATTTGAATTTTTGTATAAAGTGATACAAGCATGTTAACACTCTAAATGAGTGTATTATATGGATACCTAGATACATGGAGTTTATGAATGTAGCACCCTAAACCAACTACCTATACAATAAGTAGTCTAATCAGTTTCCAAATGGCCTCAAGGGTGCCTCTCCAAACACCAGAGGATTTCAAATAACAATGAGGAAGTAATAAAGAGATAGTGGGGAGACAATAACCTCATGATCCGATAAGATCATTAGTATATTAGAAAATAAATAACAGAAAAAAGTGAAAGTAGTAATAAATGAAATAAAGGGAAGATGAATAATAATATCATCTGAAAATAAATGGTGAATTCTAATAAAAAATAATGAATTCATCTCCATTTGTTGATAGATAAACTAAAACATTAAAAACACCAAATGAAACATGATATAGTGTAGGACAAGAATAAATAAAAGGAATAAATCCCCCATGATTAAATCCACAAGAATTATGAACTCTTTATTAGTCCCTAGATCTTAACAATCTTGTACAAGCATAACAGCACAAGGAACAATATATGACCCTGTGAATAATAGATCTACTCTGGCACCCCTGTGCAACGACAGCTCGAGCAGTGTGTGAGATATAATTCTAGTAGGCTGCCACTAATAGTGTCTATTACTAAATCCAGCCATGAATATAAGTTATAGTAGTTTAATGATATAATGATAAATAAGCAATCAAAAATTAAAAAATACAAGCATTCATAGGTTCCTAAAAGACACCTAGTTTCTCTACTTTATTTGGATCATGGATAGAATGATGATCTAATTGGTATCAATATATATTTTAATAATATATATAGTGTAGTTACTTACATCATCTAACTATATGGAATAAGTAAATGTGGATGCATATAGTCAAACAAAGGTAATATAAGGTGCTAGCTGGACCAGGGAACAACTCAATCATTAATAACCTGTATAAATAACCTAATAAGATCATGAAAAGTGTACAAGCCCTGAATCTTCAAAATAACAAAATATGTCATTATCAATACTTGAGATGGTGGAAGTGTATTGTTGATGAAACCTGAAATAAGGGACATCGTACATCATCCCCGCCTTCAAAATAGCTTCAATTGAGTGATATTTCATACTAAACACCTGATGTAAGGGAACATGAATCTTCATGCCGAATAGAGCATGTACCATCATTCCATATCCTATATCAAATGTGTAGTGAAATTTATATAAATTTACATGAGGTAATACATCTCATCTTTTCTATTAATCTGGCACAAATAATAACCAATGTCATCTTATTTGATATTAAATTTAAAAAATACATTATGGGTTGCATTTTCAACCGTTCCATTTATCCCATAAATACATTTTAGTAATCCAAAAAACCTAGATAAAATACATTCCCTTTAAAAAACATCATAGAATCCTTCCTTATTTAAATATAGAAAGTGGTGTGGTCATACAAAAAAATCAAATTAAATTAGTTTAAACAATTCTCTTTAATTGATCCATTTAATTCATCAAGGCATGAAAATTTATAATTAAGGATTTCCAACCCACTTCTAAGGTGACTGGTCTATGAAACTGTTTTCCACATGTATGTACATGACCTTTTATTTGATCCATCGAAGATTCCAAATAGAGATCATTCACTATTAATTCCTTATATCCAAAAATAAACATATCTTCATTGGTATAAAAAATTTCATAATTTCAAGGATGATAAAAAATAATAATGTCTAACTTTTAGTTTAGAATACAGTGAAACTCAATTGAGGGGATCTATTATAAAACATGGTAGCATTAATAAATAATTCATTTAGCTTCACCAAGAATAAACTCCAAGATTTAAAAATATATTCACTAAATAATATCATTTTATAATGGATACAAATAATTGAAAACACTTATAATTTTCAAAAATACACTTAGGTGGAGTTATTCTCAGTTTTTCAATTACATACTAGGTGAGATTCCATTCATAAACCAACATGAATGATTATAAGGTGTTTTATTCATTTAAAAAATTATTTGAAAGATTTAATAACATTTATACCACACAACGGGGTGGATAGGATTGAGTTTTACTTCCTATAATTTCATATAAAGGATCAAGAAGAGTAATAAATTAGGAATATAGAAATTTCAAAATTATGGAATCATCTTAAAGATATGAAGTAAAAAAGGCACATGCAGGAAACCGTGAAAATATATATAAATCAAAAGTAACATGTGGAAAATCTATAGAATAACTATCATGAGATTAGGGTGCACTACTCATCCATTATTGGGTCTTTACTCAGTCTGGTATGAGAAAAATCCAAGAAACAAAAATCCTCCAAGAAAATAGGGTGAATGAACCCACACAAAAATTGTGCAAAACATTGGAGGAGAAACCCAGAAAGGAATCAAGCAGAATCCATAGATTACTAAAGTGAATCCAATGAGAAAGAAAAAAATTCAATAAATGTATTTTTCTATGATATATAGTGATCCCTAGCTGGAGGTTCATGATATCACCAATGGAGGAGAAATGAAGGTCTTATCCACTTGGGAGAAGAACAAAATAGAAAAAATTGATTTAACCATCATTATGGCACTAATGGAAAATTCACTTTCAAAATCTGGATTTCAAGGTATGGCCACATGGTTTACCAACCCTTGTACCAATTTGTATTCCTATACTGCTTCTTAAGGGGGATTTCATGGTCTATTCACATGGTTTGGGAAACCATGTAAAAACCTTGTGATTTCCCTGTATCAAAAACCTATAGTAAATTGTACAACTATGCGTATCCTTTATGGTTAGATCAAACTATGCAGCCCCTCCTACTCTATTGAACTAGTTTTTTTGATTTCCTCTAGAGGGTATCCCTAATTTAGATAAACCATGTTCCCCATTCATCCTTTTCGGGATTTTAGTTTATGTGGTTTAACGCTTCTAAAACACAATGGATTTCATGATCCACATATCGGGCCTCAAACCCATTCTAAAAAAACAAACCTTTTTATAATTACAACACTAAGAATTACATTTTTAATATCTATTAAATAAATAGACCTTCCATAAAATGACAAAATTAAAAATCACTTTGAATTCTACATTACCCCAAAACAATGAAAACATCACCCAATATACAAGTTTCTTGATGCCTTGATCGAATGGTGACAATGTATTCCAAAATTCCAAATGCACCACAAATAATTATATAATTGTATGATAATTATGTCATCAAAATATGATCCAACTTTTTTTCTATTGAAACACTAAAACAATTCTTTCCTAATTCAATTTTTCTAGAGAAACGATCATGTTGTTTAATATTTGAAAATATGGCCAATTGTTCTCCCCACCATTGGTTTTAACATTTATCATAAAAATATAAACCATATTATACCCCACCATCTTAGTTTCATAAAAAGAATTCCCTAATAATTCTAATGATGCTCCTGGTCCGATTTCTTAAACTGGTTGACCAAAATTACTTTTAAGGATATATTTGGGATCTTACTATAAATAAATAGTTAAATTTAGATATATACAAATAATAAAAATCCATGCATGTATTTTTATAATTCACATATGATCTATTCAATACACCCACCATAACATGATTATGTGCTTAAAAAATCTCTTTGAACATATATAATGAACACGATGAATAATAAGTAGAGCCACTCCAACCAACTAATCTCAAGAATTCCTATCTTAGAGTATTTATTTTCTATTTACTAAACTGGAATGAATTATTACAAGGAATCCAATGTTTACCATATAAGTACCCTGGCTTAAAAGTTACTTAATCTTGAGTTAAGTGAAGAATTCACATTGAGGAACTTTTTAGGTTTGGTGTTTTAGAGAATTAGGCCACAAATATTACATTACATCTCAAATATTTCAAAGTATACACATCTACTTAGTATCCATTTTCTTTATAAAATAAAATATCATAAAAGAAAACAAGAATTATTTTCATGATATAAATCTTCTTGAATTAATCAGTTTTCTTACCCTACCTTATATCCTATGAAAAAAATTTAAAAATTTGGTATGAGCATAAAATGTAACTCTCAGACCCTAGTTACCCAGAGTCGGTGCATTATAACATAATATTGTCATGATCCCAAGGGTACAAATCCCGAAATACCAATCACTATACTAGCCATGTATGAACTAGATACAAAAATAAGTTTTAAATTACATTATGAATTAAAAAAACAACAACATTGTGTCTCCTTTTAACACTTGCATCTCTTTTATACTATCCATGAAGGTCAGTCACAATATACTTCTATTCATCCTTGGAAAAATAAAATATATATAGGGGTGAGCTCAGGTGCTCAGTAAGGATAATAATATTGTGGAAACATTCATAAATAAGCATAAAAATTTAAGGCAATGTATAAGAATAAAACACAATCCTTTTAAACTTAAACTTCATCATGATATGGAAAGGATATATCAAATAATGATATTTACTTATTCACATGGATATTATACTAGTTTAATAATCATATGTAATATAAATATCCAACTTCATAATGATGGAATGAATAATGTCGGACATCATAACCACATTGTCAAGGCCTCATGCAAAGACTACAAAAAAGATTTTTCCAAGCCCTTGTGCCAAAAAACTAATTTTTCTCATGAGACATACCAATTCATCTTTGAGCTATAGAAGGCTCCACAGGTCACTTACTAATTCCAATTCATTCCTCATATGAAAAGGATGAAACATATCAAAAACATTGGTATTGAAATATGCATACGAATTGTTAATAATTTATCCATAAACCAGGAATGGTATAAAAATAACACATCCACTATAAAACATATCACTAAATATTGAATATAATATGTATGATTTTATCATAATGAATCATCTTCAAACAAGTGTAAAATTCATCAATGGATGCTGACATAGATGAAATCAAACCCATTTGAGAGAAACATATCTTTCTATTTTGAAATAATTTAAATGTAAAAAAATTATAAATCACAAAATTTTATTTTGTAAATTTTACTATAATAATTTAAGGTATTATTAGAAGGTTTTATAACGGTGAAAAATAGACACAAATGTCGTATAAGTTTAAAAAACCATCATTCCATAATTTTGACAAAAAGGCCTTAAAGGACCATGTTTGGAAAATGATATAAAGAATCATTTATAAAAATTTTATAAAAAGTAAAACATGGGTATAAGTGAATTTATATCATATTCTAGGATATAGTAAAAATTCATTGAAATATGTTTTTTAAGAATCAAGGATGTGGATGATAAAGAGGTCCCAGTAGATACCCTCATATAAAGAACATTAGATAATGAAGATATTATAGAATTAACCCTTAACTTGTACATTTACTTGGTTGAGGGTATGTAAACCTCTTGTAAAATATTTAAATTATTATTACTAAATTATAAAATAGAAACATACATAAATATGATATCATATATGATCTTCTAATATTGATTTGTTAATAATATTTTAGTAGTATCATTGTTTCAGTTGTTAACTGATTCGTTTTCTGTTATGTTTTGTTAGATAAGTAATTTTTGTTTTGGATATGATGTATTTGATTCATATTCAGATTTTTATTATACTCTGAATTATTTTTTTAATCACAAAATGATAATTATTTTTGAATGGTTTCGATGGTGAATGAATCTCATCGTGTTCATGGAGACAGTAATCCGTACGTATGCATGAGCGACAAGACCATTCTATTGATAGTGAAATCGTATGTAATTGGATGGTATATAAAATATAATGAAAAATTAACATGTTATATTTTTTGTACATCAATTGTACTAATTATTATACCTATCCATATAAGTAGGTCTTTGAATAAAAAACTACACCATGACGTAGAGATGGTAAGCCGTATGCACGCACGTATGATGACGTGTCATTCATAGGATCGATAGAATAATGAATATGGTTAGTCCATATTTATAATAGCATTAATGTATGTATATGTTACTGGAGTTATTATTTTTGAATGGAAACAACAATGAAAGGGTATGTGGATGAATAAAAGTACTTTGAAAAAGGTGGTGAAATTATTACCTCTGTTTCAGGTGTTTTCTTTTGATTTGATCAAAAGAGATCCTTAGGTAGAATTTTGATCAAAGTAATGCCTCTAGGTTGAAGGTAGGGAGGTTGGGAAGATATTTGAGTGGTGGTTAGTGATGTCAAATGGATTTTGAGGTGTGATTTTGAGAGAAAGGTAATTACCATTTTATAAGAGAGGTGAGGGTCACTTTAGGAAAAGCTTGAAATATTATTTTATTATACAATCATATTCAGTTTATAACTTCTCCAAAAGGATTTATTTAGATGCTAATGTGGGTATGGGTAAAAAACTCTCAACCAATAGATTTGAGACCGGTTTAGGTCCCCATAATAATCTTATCTATTAGATTCCACTATTAGTTAAATTGTTTAACTTTTACCATGTATTCTTGTATTATTATAATAAATGGTTAATAAACTTACTATACAAAGCCAAGATAACATCATGTGGTTAATTGTTGATATTTATATTCTTATAGATGTACTTTTTATGATCCTTATATTTTTAAGAATAATATAACAATTAATAATACAGTATTTGTTTTGAAAACTCAATTATGTCAATTTTGACACTATTTAGTATTATGTTTTTGTGAATGTCATAAAAACATTATCACTTTAAAAATAATTGTTGAATAAACCCTAACATTTCATACAACCAATAATTTTAGTTTAATTCATCATAATTCTCAATTTTCATTTATTTATATATTTATAATATCAATTATTTTAATGATTCATTAATATGGTAATTACTGCATCATCATTGTGTCCTTAATGAATTTAATTATTTAATGTCTAAAACTTATAAAAAAAGAGAATTATGTGGGTAATTTATTTATATTTCTAACTAATATTTATAGTCTAATTTATATTATTTATATCCCTATATGAAATTTTTTTAGTTATTAAACTTTGAATTTAACACTTTTAACTCTTCTTTAAAAAAATAATTATAAATGTCGTAATCTAATCCAAGTGGACCAAAAAGATCATAATTTATTCCTAAGGTAGATTTTGGTTGAAATGAACTTATCCAATAGAATTAGGACATGTGTTAGGGTAATTATAATATCATTTTTAACATTAATTACCCTATTTTCGTTTAATTATGTTAAATAAAAGTCAAAAGGTACTATTCACCAAAAATTGTTTTCATATTATTGCACTACATTTTACTTACTGATGTCAACTGTGTCTCTTATATTTTTGAAATTCAATTCAAATAGGTGGTCAAATCACAAATTATTCAAATGTGAAAATGTGCCTCAAAGGATGGTAAAATACGGTAAAAAGTTCAATAAAAAGTATATATATATACAATATTATTATAAACTCACACCAATGAATTAAATTGAACATATATAGGTATTGTGTATTGATTTTTAACTAAAATATATTTAAATAAAATAACTAATTTTTTAAATAAAATTTTTATTTTAAACAATAACGTACTGTTTTTTACTATTAAATAAAAATTGAAAATTTTCAGAAAAATACCAAAAATTCACCATAAGATAATTTTGTTATTCTGAATCCAAAAATGAAGTCTAGATTGAAAAATAAAATTTATGAAATTTTAATGATTGGGTATTAATATTCATAACAGTTAGTTTTATTGGTTGTGGTGTGCAAAAAATCAAAGTTGCGTACATCGCAAGCTATTGTGTTATTCAAAGGGAAACATACCATTGAAGATTGGGGTGTCACATTCTTCTCTCATAAAATAATTTCGTCCTCGAAATTTATAGAATACTTCTAGATAAAAAGATTCAGGTGGTTCTTCATCATAAGTTCATCAGGTTCCCATGTTTCCTTTTCCATATTATGGTTTCTCCATAGAACATTGACCAAGTGATTCATCTGGTTTCTCATCACTTGTTCTCTAGTATCAATAATCTTGAAAGAATAATCACAATAAGACAGATCAGGTTCCAGTTCTATTTTTTCATAGGTGAGTACATGTGTTTGGTGAGGCATGTATTTTCTTAATAGTGATACGTGGAACACAACTTGAACTTTGGAGAGACTAGGCAGCATTTTCGAAAGATAAGCTACAACTCCAATTCATTCTAAAATTTTGAAAGATCTGAAATACCTGGGACTTAATTTACCCTTCTAATCAAATCGTATTACACCCTTTAATGTACATACCTTCAAGAAAACATGATATCCTATTTGAAATTCCAAATCATTCCTTCAGTTATCTGTATATCACATTTTCCTACTTTGAGATGCTTTGATGTAGGTTTGGATAAGATTCTATTATTCCATTGTTTCCTTAACAGGTTTTGGGCCTACAAGTATTCTTTCACCAATAACATCCAAAAATGTTGGTGTGTGACATCACTTTCCATATAAAACTTCATATGGTACCATCTTAATATTTAAATAGAATCTATTATTATAATAAAATTCTATGAAAGGTAAATATTGATCCCAAATACCTTGAAGGTGAAGTGGGAAAGATCTCAACATGTCATCTAAGGATTGAATAGTGTGTTCTGATTTTCCATTAGTTTGAGGGTCGTAGGCACTACTAAAATGTTGTTCAGTATCCAAGGCCTTCTAAATACATTTCCAGAATCTTTATGTAAAATGGGGATCACGATCAGACAAAATCGATAGGGGTACTCCATGAAGTCTTACAACATCATTAATATATAGTAATGCTAAATGTTCAAGTTTTAAATCTTCTCTTATGGAAAGAAAATGTGTTGACTTGGTAAGAAGATCAACAATGACCCATATTGCATCATTCCTTCTAAGATTCATTGGTTGTACCATTAATAAGTCCATCATAATATCATCACATTTACACTCAAGTATGGGGAGAGGTTTTATGACTCCTCTCGAATGTTGTCTTCTACATATCACTTATTGAAAAACCATACATCCTGACAAATAATCACCAATATATCTCTTCAAGTTTTCTCAACAAAAATGTTCATTCATATCTCTATACGAATTAGAGATACCATTGTGTATAGAGAAAATGGAGGTATGAGATGTAGGATCAAAATATAGATGTAGATGCTCAATGAAAAGAGTGGGTGAATTGTATGTTTAAAAACATTTGATTTTAACCTTATGGAGAACAAGGTTTAATATGGTTAAACAAGGGAAATTCACAACACCACTTTTATTTCTACAAACTGGCTAGGTTCCAGAAATATGGTTTTGAAAATGTAACTTAATAAACCATTACAAGGAGAAGATTATACCTTAAAGCGTATAAAATATTACTTATCAGAGTATTCAAAAGAACAAGAATCTATAAGAAAATTATTCTTTCTTATCTTATAAAGATACAATGAAAAATAAAATTGAAACAAAAAAAGTAACAAGTATGAAATATTTTAACCCAAAGAGTAGGGTATCCAACAACCATGGATAAAAGCCCCTTGATTTATACTTTCAATAAAGTCTGTCTTATCCACACCAGGTTAATCCCTCGATAGGAATATCATATTTTGTTTTTTTATCCCTGCAAGAACCTGAAATTCAAGGTAGTCGGCACCTCTATCTTCCTAATCAAGGAAGTCCTCGATCTTTAAGTTAGTCAGCACCTTTTTCATCTTTTTCCCAAAAGTCCTCGATTGTATGAAACAATAATCGGAGTCGCACGAAGCAAGCTTAACAAGATGTTCAGTACACACAAGGCATGAGTGTCTCTCTTCTTAGAAATTTCTTTAGAAGTGAGTAATATCTTGATTGATGGATCAGTTCTCAGTTTTTTTTATCTCGTTCAAATGAGCACTTATTTATATGCATTTCTCCAATGTTCATCTCCCTCACCCAATGGTCATATTTTTCCTTGAATCTCAGAGGGACCTATACACGTATCACTCATCAAAATGTTATTTAGAAACAGAAAGTATGAAATCATTTCACAACTACAATATGTGTAAGAAAAATATGGTTGCTTAACTAAATCCAATTTTCTTGAGGCTAAGGAAAAACGATGTTCGGAGTCTATGAAAATAAACACTTCAGGGAAATAAATCTTGATTGTTCGGATTATTTTTTTTCAATGGATTTAGAACCTATATTATATAGTCTTTTGAATATGAATTCTAATGGATTTGAAATCGTAATTCATAAGAATTTAGATTCTGAATTATGAGAAATTCAGAGTGTAAATTCTGATAAATTCAGAGTCTGAATTTTAGAAAATTTGGAATCTGATTTCATTGGAATTTGGAGTCCGATTTCTGAGGAAATCGGAATTTGAATTCTAAGGAATTTGGATTCTGAATTTTAGAGAATTAGGAGTCTGAATTTCATAGAATTCAGCGTCTAAATTTCTAATAAATCGGACTCTAAATTTTAGAGAATTCGGATTTTGAATTTCAAAGAATTCGAAGTCTATATTTTAAAGAATTCAGAATCAGAATTTGGAACCTTAAATCAGAATCTAAAAACATAATACTCTAAAACTAAGGATTTATAGGATTCCTAGGTTTTGGATATGAAATTGATTTTTATAATTTATAAGTAAAATGATTTTGAAATAGGGAAACTATAGAATGAACAATTGAAACATAGGAAAGGTTAAAATTTTTCTTATTAAGATAATTTTTAGTGAAATTAAAATTTTCATTAAGATGGGGTGTTTTTTATTTTAAAAACATGAAGGAATGAAAAGTCATAAGTAAATATTATTGACTCAATAATCTCCCCCTTTTTTGGAAAGAACAAGAATCCTTATGAAAAAGAATATAAGGACTTACAATTTTTATAGACTTGAAAATAAAAACTAATATCCTATTAATTATCGATCCAAGTGAATATGAATAACTCCCCCTTAGGTTTTTAAATTCATAATGAACATATTATTGATTTCCTAAATGAGATTTTACATTTTCTTTGAAAAAGAAAAAAAATTCTTTGATAAGAACATCCCCTTAGATGAACTCCCCCTTACTTTGGGAAATATCTACTTTCTTAGTATTTTTTTTATAATTCATTTCTCCCCCCTTTGTTATTTTCAAAAAGGAATAGAGGGAATGATAATAATATTTGGTACCTAAAATATTAGTACTAATAAACCATAAAATACGAAGAACAACTAAAAATCTATTATGATTTAAAGAATTTGTACAAGGAAGAGCTCAACAAAATATCGGTCTTGGAAAAATTATCCTTCTTTGTATTTCGGTACTAACATATTCAGAATAGTTTTCATCTTCTTGAGCTCCTTGTGATCTTATTCTTTGTGCATGAGAAACTAATCTTGATCTTCACTTTTCTTCTCTAAGGCTCTAATGTTTTCTTCTTGATCCATGATACATTCTTCTTGAGCATTCAACAGTTTTTTTCTTAATAAGATTCTCTTCAAATTCGATCCTATTATCCCTTTTCCCTCTTCTAATTCATGGACATAAAATTATGATTTCCATTCAGATCATTGAATTCTTGCTTCCGAGTTTTTGTTTCAAGAGTGAGATTTTCCTCAAATCTCTTAGTAAGATCATTAAGCTTTCCATCTTTGGTGTCAAAGACATCTTTTACATTATATTGAAATTAATCAAAATCTCTCAGGTATTTGACTGCCTTCCTTGAACAGCTTGTAATGTTCTTGTGTGATTTTTATGAGACTTATAAATAATGAGAATGGATTGGAATATTCTTCAAATTAGAAAAATTTATTTATAATCAGTGAGAGTGAATCTGATTTCTGATTGAATGAATGTTGAAGCAACTGACACCTCGAATAAATATTTAGAAATAAACAAATATTACCAACCACTTTTTCAAATATTATACCAAAAAATATTTTTCAGGAGAGGAAAATTTGGAATCAGGAAGTTTGGTTGGTGAGGGTTCTTTTTCTAACTCTTTACCCTCCCTGTCTGACAAAATTCCAACAAATTTCTTTTTCACAAAATAATTCTTAGGTGTATAGACCAACACCAGCTTTCCTTTATCAACTCTCTGAAATATATCTTCTCGTTTAGGTGATTCATTCTCACTATCCGATAACTAAACAATTATATCATCCTAAGCTACTTCTTTTTGCACATTAGCCACATGATCTTACAGATGAACGAAAACATGATTACTACTTTCTTCTTCAGAATCATTGTTTACTTCTTCCTGATCCTTCTATTCATTTCCTAGAGTAGCATGTTTTGATGATTCTGCTTGAGAAGTCTAGATAGATAATTTTATAGAGGGAATTTCCATCTCATGGTAATCTTCAACTAGCTTTATGACATCATCAGTTCCATCCCCTTATTATTATTTTTATTTTTCTATTTCCTCTTCATCTTCTTGAACAATTTCTTCTACTTGTTCTGGATCTGAAATCACCCCATTATTTCCAGAAATCTCAAGATGTGATTCTATAAAAAAATGATTCTGGCATAAGGGTTTTTTCATATGATTTCTTGTAATCCTTCAGAATTGATTGTACAATTTCGACTTCCGACTACTTCTTTATTTTCTTCATCTTTTTCCGTTTCTTATCATATTCTTCAGATGTATTTATCTTTAACTCTTTTTCCTTAGTAGGGTCCAAGTCAAACATAGGCTCCCCTCCCTTCCTATTTTCTTGTCTTCTCTCCACATACCCACTACTTCATTCGGATACACATTTTTCTTCTTTGGTTTTGGTGGTGTAGAATGAGATTCTTTAGCCACATGAGTTTTTCCTTTCTTTTCTGGTTCCTTGGCTTGAATCTTCTTTCCACCATTCTTGGAGGATTTTACCACCTCCATTTTCATTATTAGATAATGTATTTTAGCTTCCCAAAAATAATAACATTTTCCCGAATCATTTAAAAAACAAACTTTCATTCTCCTAAGAGTATCATCACTCAGAAATATTACTTTGAAATTCCATGTCTTTGAACTTTAAGGAATTTGTAAATACTGAATACAAATCACTATAATCTTTGAATTAATTTATGGATACATGATAACTTGTGATTTTAGGGTTCCATTCTTGATATTTTCTATTTTCAGAAAAACACAATTTACTAAATTGATCTTCCTGAGATTCACCCAAAAATCTAATGAATGGATATCACTTTTCTTCAGGGTATCCTTATCCCTTTTTCTCAGAATGAGAAATCCATAAACACATAGCTAATGAATCCTATTATTTGTAGAGAGATGAATAATTTTTGGATTCTTCACTTCCTTTAAGCCAAGACACTCTATAGATTTCTCCTAGTTAAATGATCCTGCTACATTAGGTATCTTGTGAGAGCAGAAATTTGATTCTCCCTCATAAGGAATTACAATCAGGTTGGAAGACATATTGTAATAAAGTAAATAGGTTTTCATATATGTCTTAAAAGAGAACATATCTCTACATCCTTCATTGAAACAACATACTAATTCATAGAACTTGACTAACTACTCTGGATACACTAGATCTTGTGCCCCCAGTTTGGATATACATAGGCTCTCTCAGCCATTCAACTTGATATTATTTGAAATAATGAAATCATACATCGCAATGAATTTGGGATCAACTGACCTCTCTCTGTTTCTTTTCCCATTAGAGATTTATTTTTCAAAATTCATTTCATTCTTGGGAGAGGATTCTACTGATATATGCAATTAAGCAATCCTTGATTATTTCGAACGGACATAAGTATAGAAGTAAGGATTCAGCACGCCAAAGCATGATGGTCAATGCGGGACAACCATTAGGGGTCCTTATATAGTAGATTTAGGTATCATTTCAATATCCTTACTTGATCTAACGGTTGAAATGATTATAATCAAATCTAATGGTTGATATGATAACGAAAGAAGGATTTTGATAGGTTCCGATCTTTTGAGGTTTTGATGATAAAATGTTTTGATTTAGGAAGGACAAAAATGAATCTGAAAAGTTTTCTTAATCAAGATAAAAAACCAACATGTAAAATGATGTTTATGATAATTTAATAAAGAAAACATGATTTTTGGATTTCTTAGGGAAAATTATTCGGAATAAGGAATATTCTTCTTAAAGAACATTATATTAGAGAAAAAATTAAAAACAAATTAAAAAAAATTATTATAAAAATTTGAATACAAAACTTTTGATTACAAAAAATGTTGACTACAAAAATTTTGACTACATAAATTTTTACTATGAAATATTTGATTGCGAAAAATTTTATTATGAATAAATTGATTATGAAAAATTTTTATTACAAAAAATTTGATTACAAAAAAACTGACTAACAAGAAAATGTACTCTCCCTATGAAAAAGAGTTTCTTACTATTAAGAGATAGGTTTTAACAAGAAGTTAACACAGATGATTACCTTATGGTTATCATTCCTAATTTCTATTAAATTAATTTAAATCTATTGGAGGGTAAATATTTTGTTAAAATTCCATCACGTTGATCTTACATTCTGATAAATAAAAGAATAATATCTCCTTTTTTTGTGTAATCCCTATGTAAGTGATGCCTTATAACTATGTGTTTTTTCATGAGAGTGATGTGTAGGGTTTTTACTAAAGGCAATGACACTAGTATTATCATAAAATATTTTGTTTTGGTAAAACGAATACCATAATTTGTGAGTGTGTCTTGCATCCACAATAATTGAGCACAACAACTTCCAACTGTAAAATATTCAGCTTCAGTAGTGGAATGTGCTGCTGAGTGTTGCTTTTTTCATGACCAAGAAACTAATGAATCTCCTAAAATATGACAAGTTCTTTATGTACATAATCTATCCATTCTACATCCACCAAAGTAATCATATGAAAAACTTTTTAAAACAAAATTATTTCTAGAAGTATAAAAGAGTCCTAAATCCATGGTTCCCTTTATGTAGCGAATTTTTTTTCACTCCCTTTAAATGAATCCTTAAGATTGGATTTATATCTTGAATATAAGAATACTGAAAACATTATTTCTAGATAACTAGCTTTCAATTATAATATACTTCCTATCATTCCTCTAAATGATGTTTGATCCACTGATTTCCCAGCTTCATCAAGATCAAGTGAATTTGTGGTACAAATGAGAGTACTAATACTTTTATTGTTGTTATATCCACACATTGTTGGAAGAGCTTTAATATATTTATTTTGGGATATATATATTCCTTCTGGTTTTTGAGAAATTTTAAAACCATGGGAAAATGATAACCCACCCATCAAACTCATTTCACACTCGGATTTTATTAGATTCGCTAATGAAGCAGTTAACGATTGCTGAGTTGAACCAAATATAATGTCATCAACATAAATTTGAACAATAAAACATTTATCTTATCTTTATTTATATAAAAGGTTGAATTAGAATTTCCCATAATATTAATTTTTGTAACAAAAAACCTATAAGTCGATCCAACTAGGATCTAGGGGATTTTTTATGTTCATATAAAGCTTTTGTATGTCTGAAAAAATGTTATTAATGTTTTTTATCTTCAAAAAAGATGTTGTTAAACAAAAACTTCTTATTGAACCTAACCTTTAAGGAAAGAACATTTGACATATATTTGAAAAAGTCTAAAATTAATGAGTTCTGCAAAGGAATGTAGAATACGAATAGATTCATGTCTAGATACTAGAGCATATGTTTCTTTATTGTCTATTCCTTCTTGTTGATTATAGCCTTTAACAACTAACCATGATTTATTTCTTACTATTATTCCATTTTCAACACACTTATTTCTGAGGATCCATTTAACTCCAATAATAGATGTTTCCATAGGTCTCTTAACCAAGGTCCAGACTTTATTCCTTTAAAATTCATTTGGCTCATCTTGCATAGATTTTATCTAATCATCTTCACCTAAAGCTTCATAAGTGCTTTTAGGTTCTAATTGAGAAAGTAATGAAAGATGGTCTACATTATTTCATAAAGAATTTATAGTCCTTATAGGTTGATTTACCTCACCAATGACATTATCATAGGGATTATTCTTATGAAACAATTGATTTGTGTTTTTTAAAACCTATTCATCAACATATACTAGGAAATATTCTGGGGTAAATTATTCAGAAACATTTTCTTGAATATTTTCCTTCTCTAAATGGTCTAATTTTAATGGTTGATAATTAGTTTTTTAAAACACATCGGAAGATGTAGTTAGTGGTTGTTTAAAAATAAAGGGATTGGTTTCATCAAATTTTACATGTACTATTTCTTCAACAGAAAAAGTGTTTCTATTGAAAACTCTATAAGCCTTAAAAGTTGTCGAGTAGCCTAGGAAAATTCCTTCATCAAATTTGGGTGCAATTTTTTTTAGATTATCTTTAGTATTCAGAATGTAAACATGGAAACCAAATACCTTGAAGTATGAAAGTCTAGGTTTTTTTCCAATCCATAACTCATAAGGGTTTTTTGTTAATAAAATGTCTAATCAAAACTCAATTTATAGTATAGCAGGAAGTACATACAGCGTCATCCTTAAAGTGTTTAGCTATACATTATTCACACAACATGGCTCTAGTTATCTCTTGAAGAATTCAATTTCTTCTTTCAACAACCCCATTTTCCAGAGGGGTTCTTGGTGATTAGAATTTATGAATAATTCCTTTTCTACTACAAAAGGTTTCAAAATTAGAATTATTAAATTCTCCTCAATGATTACAATGAATAGATATCCGTGGAAGGTTTTTCTCATTTTTACCTTGGGCTCTAAAAATTCTGAAATAAGAAAAAGCATCAGATATCATTGTTAGAAAATAGTCCCTTATAAATATAGTGTAATCATCAAGTAAAACAAATACATAATATTTTCTTCCAATGCTTCCAGTTTTTGTTGGACCAAAAATATACATTTGAACCAACTGAAATGCATTAGTAGTTGATACTTCACCAACAAATTTAAAACTTGATTTATATTGGTATCCAAATTAACAAGGATCAAATTATTTTGAAAAACAAATTTTATACCCCTATATATCTTTAACTAGTCTTTTAATAGAGAGTTTACACATGTTTCTAACGTTACAGTGTCACCATCTTCTATGACATAACCATGAATAGTCTTCCATTGCACTAAGACAAGGTAGGTCTTGGATCCTAAGGACGTTTTAGTTAAGTGTGTATACATTTTCTTGAATATTAGTAGAAAGAATAAAATCTTCTTTGAAATTTTGTATTATGCACTTCTCATTCCAAAAATTCACAAGGTAACCTTCATCACATAATTGGATTATGCTAATGAGGTTGTTCTTCATACCCTGATCAAGTAAAACATTTGAAATCAATGTTTTTTCAAGAAGAAAAATGTTACCTATACCAATAATTTCTCCCATATAATTATCTATGAAAGTTAGTTTTCATCCTCTCATCTTCATAATATTTTCAAAGAATTTTTTGGTACCAGTCACATTCTGGGAACATTTACTATCCATGTACCATGTATTTATGCTGGTACTTTCATTATTTTCTTAAAAATAAGAGTGTTAGACTTTTTCAACCCAAACATTCTGGGATCCGGAAACGTCAGAAAGAAAAATTTCAGGTATCTAAATATTCTAAGAAAAATAAGCTTTATGAAATCCAAAAGGCTGAGTTTTTTTAGAACATTGTTTTACCCAATGTCATCCTCACTGAAATTTAGTATAGAATAGAGCACTTTGAGGAACAAAATAATTATCACTAAAAAATGGTTTAGAATAAGTATAACCCAAACCAGAATTTTTCCTTAGAGGATGAATTTGGGAACACATCTTGTCAAGGTTTTCCTTACCTAAGATAATGATTAAAAAACAATTGCTCAAGGAAAATATTTTCGATTTTATTTTAATAACTATGTTTCTATCCTCAAAAACATCAGTTTTAGCACTATAGTTAATCTCTAAAATATTTTTCTTAGAAAATTCTTTTTTAAGATCCTTATAAAGTTTATCCTTTTAAGAATTAACATCATAATGGTTTTTGGAAATAATTTAAAATCAAAAAATTTCTAATCAATATCATTAGATATATAAAATACTTTTTTAGTAAGAATAGAAATTCTAGAATGTTTGCTATCACTTTTTTTCATGACTTTAGAATTATCATTCTCAAGAAGCTTTTCAAACCTAGAAAATTCATCATAAGTTGGTAATGTATTGTCTTTATTAGAAAAAAATTCTTCATCCAAAGATTCGTAATATTAAGTGTCACTATAATTAGAATTCAAGGATACATTATTTATTGATTTAAAATTGTGTACCTTATCCATTAGAAAATGATTTTCAATGGGTAATCTGGCTAGTAAATCAAGATTCTTCTAACTAAGAGATTCATACTATGAGTGTTCATTAGAACAATCTTTTCCACTGGCACTCCAGGTGTCATTAGCTTTCAAAACATTATTATCTTTTGCATTGTAGTACTTCTCTATATTTCTCTCAGAATGCTTTTCTTTCTATCCTTTTTCTTAAGAATAGGACACTCTGGCCTTATATGTTCTTCTCTTTTTCATTCTTAACAAGTGACCCCAGAGTATTTTTTGTCTTTTCATTCTTTATTATTAAATATATAATGAAATTATTTCTTTCCATCTGTCTTGTTCATCCTTCGAGCAAGATTAGCTATCTGATTCTCAGAATATTCACATTCACTTTCTTCAAATAAAACAGTGACATTCTTTAACATAGATCTTGTAAACTTTTGAGGATTCTTGTATTTAGTTGTAGTAAAGGCTAATCTTCCATTTCCATTCTTCTTCTTATTCAAATCAGAATATCCTTTTATTTTTTCTCTTTTTGAATAAGAGTCCCAAAAAGCTCATCAAGAGAAATTTATGATATTTTCTTATCATCATCAATAGCGGTTCTCTTAGATTCTGATTCACTTGGAATGATGTCTATGATCTTTTCCACAAGTTCCTAATCATCTAATAATTTCTCAACCATGTATTTTATATTATTAATAATAGTCCTAACTATTTATGTACCTTACCCACTGGTTCTTCATAAAGAAACAGAAATCCATGATATTCTGCTCTATAAATGACTCTTCTAGTTTCTGTAACCTTGGATGTACCATAATGAGTAGCCTCCAATATCATCCAAAAATAATTTTCAGCTTCAAAAGAAGAAATCTTACATAATATATTAGTGGTCATGGAACACAACAAAGTATTGCGTATCTTGTAGTTTAGTTGATATTCTAACTTTTCTTAATTAGTAAAAGTTTTGACTTCCTTATCAGAAATATTGTAATCTCTAGTAAGCATAACAATGTTTTCCACTCAAGTGTTAATAACAAAAGTATTCATATGATCTCTCCAATATTCTTAATCATTCCCATAAAATATCTATAGCCTAGTAGGATTTATATTTTCAATTGAATCGACATTCATTCTTCCATATAAATGAAAATATCTCTCTATGAAAACATGTTAATAGTAAATGTTTGTAAATGAGGATGAAAATCTTATGTAACTAAAATATATAGAACAATTAAAACATGATCAAGAAAATATATATGTGAATATATATTTATTTCAAATACCTGCCCTAATACTAATTGTAGGATCGAAATATTAATAAAGATGCTCAATTACAAGAGGGGGTGAATTGGTACATTTAAAAATAAATTTTAACCTTAAGGAGAACAATGTTTAAGAAGGTTAAACAAGCTAAATTCAGAAGACCACTTTTAGTTCAACAATATTTCTAGGTTCCAAAAAATACGTTTCTATAAATGAAACATAATATATATTTACAAGGAAAATATTCCACCTTAATGTGTATAGAATATTTCATATCAATGTATAAAAAAGAACAAGAAAATATAAGAAGATTAAACAGTCTTCCTTTATCAAAATACAGTGGAAAATAAACATGAAAAAAAGTAACATGTATGAAGTATTTTCACCAAAATAGTAGGGTATCCTACAACCTTGGATAAAGGTCCCTTAATTTATACTTTCAAGAAAGTCTATCTTACCCAAAATAGGGTAATCCCTTGATAGGAATATCAGAATCTGTCTTGATATCCCCACAAGCCCTTGAACTTTAGGTTAGAAGGAACTTTGTATTACTAATAAAGGAAGTCCTAGATATTTATCATAGTGGTCACCTCTGTCTTTATATCCCCATAAGTCCTCGATTGTATACAACAACAATCCGAGTCGCACAAATCATGCTAACAAAGATGTTCAGTACACACAAGGCATGAGAGTCTCTCTCTCTAGAAATTACTTCAATAGAATGTAATATCTAGATTGATGGATCAGTTCTCAATTTTTTTTGAGCTCGCTCAAATGATCTCCTATTTATAGGAATTTCTCCAATGGTTGAATACCTCTTCTAAGGGTCATATTTCTCTATGAATCTCATAGGGACTGGTACACACATCACTCATACAACGGTTATTTACAAATAGAAAGTACAAAATCATTGCATAACTATAAGAAATGTAAGAAAAATATGATTTCTTAACCAAATAAAATTTTTGGGAGTGTAAGGAAAAAATAATTCTTGGATTCTAACAAAATAAACAATTTGAGACTCTAAATCATGAATGTTTGGATTCTGATTTTCAAAAGATTTGGAACCTGAATTCTATTGTATTCAGAATATAAATTCTAATGGATTAAAAATATGAATTATTACTAATTCAGAGTATGAATTCTAAGGAATTTGGAGTCTAAATTATGTGGAATTTAGAGTCTAAATTTTAGATAATTCGGAATCGTAATTTTGAGGAATTCAAAGTCTGAATTATGAGGAATTTGGAGTCAGAATTCTAAGGAATTTGGAGTCCGAAAAATGAGAAATTAAAAATCTAAATTCTGAGGAATTAGGAGCCAAAATTTTAGAGAACTCAGAGTCCTAATTACATAGAATTCTTGTGTCTGAATTTCAGAGAATTTGGAGTCTTAATTTTATAGATTTTGTACAATGAATTTCATAGAATTCGAAGCCTAAATTTCAGAGATTTCTGAAACAGAATTCATAACCAGAAATAAAAATATGAATATAGAATACTCTAAAAATAAATATGTATTGAATTCCAAGGTTTTAGATATGAAATAGATTTCTATACTTTAGAATTAAAATTTTTTAGAAATAGAGAAACTATATAATGAACAATGAAAACATAGGTAAGGATAAAATTTTATTTGGGGAGGAAAATATTCCATATTAAGATAATTTTTTGGGAAAATAAAATTTTCCTTACGATAGGGTGTTTGTGATTTTAAAAAATGAATGACTAAAAAAGTCATATATTGATCTTATTGACTCAAAATGGGCATCATCCAATAATTCCATTTTTAGATCAGGTATATAGGTAATATAATGTTTTATTCCAAAATTTCAAAATTTCATCTTCACATACGAAGTCAATCAATCTCCCATCGTTCACATCTTTAATTTTATTTTGAAACTCTTCATCATTAGTCTGAGAACTTTTTATCCTTTCCAGTAATGTTTGTTTGGAAACCATTAGAAAAAGTATTGATATTTAACCTTCCTTGATTATTTCCATACCCATCATTAATAGATCCCTGAACATAGGATACCTTTCAACTCTAATATTGTTCAAAACTCCATGATCCTTTTTACATAGAGCATCTTCCACCTTATTTTCCTTCCCTAGGTGGTAATGTATAGTGAAATCATAATCCTTCTATAGTTCAATCCATTGTCCTTGCATCATATTGAGTTTTTTCTATGAGAAAATATACTTTACAATTTTTTAATAAGTATATATCTTGTATTTTTCACCATAGAGATAGAGTCTCCATATCTTCAAAGCAATGCTTAAATCTACTAACTCAAGATCATCAGTGGGATTGTTTTGTTCATGAATTTTTAGTTGTCGTGATGTATAGGAAATTACCTTATCATTCCACATGATGAAAAAACTATGTCCATTATTTGATGCATCACAATAAATAACAACCCATAAAAGAATATATCAATTTTACTCATTGGGCTATGTATATAATCTACTACATGGATTTCTAACCTTGTAATGTTAGCCTCATACTTTGCGAAATCCTCATCCTCCTTTTTCCTCAGACGTTTAAATTGTCTTTCCATATCCACTTGATGGTCATGATGAGGGTACTTTTATAAGAAAATATCTTTAAATTACTACAATTAATTATTTGATACATCTCTATCTTCCTTTTTGTTTTTAATTATTGACCACCATTGATCTGCATCTCCCGTGAAGCGATAAACTGTCATCACAAATTTTTCCCTTTCACTACTCCCCGAAGCATGAAATGTTTTCTCTATGGAAATTATCCATTGCTCAGCTACACAAATATTATTAGTCCCATTGAATGATGGTGGTTTTTTCCACATTAATTAGTTTAATATTGATCCTCTGTGTTTTGGATTAGGGTGATCTATATGGGTAAGGATATTAATCATAAAATGATTGAGTTTTCTCAGTATGGTGGTAATTTGATCAGCACCAGTTGCATTACTAGCTCCACTATAATTATCTTGAGTAGGAGGGAAATACCTATATGGATTATGTTTGTTGATAGGGTTTCCATTCCTTCCACTAGGAACCATATCTAAAAAATGGAATACACTAGAATAGTTTATGAATCACAATACAAAATTCCAAAATTGTAAAACACTTAACATAAATTGAAAAGATTATGGATTTAATCCATAATCCTAAAATATTTTCCTTGAGGAGATATATAATCATAAATCTTTCCTAATGGGTTGTAATGAAAATGTGAGTTATCCTAAGAATATCCCTCGAGAGTATCATAACCAAGAGTGCATCAAGGCCCGTTATCATATACCTGGATAGCCTGGGTCAAACCCGAAACTCCATGTTTGAGTTTTCACTCCTAGGTACATCTGTGCCAGAGCCGCCTCTATTGGCTCAAATACAAACCGAGATGTATTTCTTTGAAAACTCAAAAAATCTCTACATTACCAATATTCTTGGAGTTCATGTATACTAATACTCAATGTCTATGTTAGAGTAATGTTATCTAATCAAAGGTTTTCTAAATCTAGCTTCCATGTTTTTTTACTAAAATTCATCTTAATCTAACTATAATTCCCCAACCCTTGTTACCCAGAGTTGGTGCATTATTTCATAATATTGAAATGATCAAAAGGGATCAAATCCTGAAAGACCTATTAGTTTAGTTACCATAGAAGTACTAGATACGAACATATGTGTTACATTACATTATGAATTAAAAATAACAACAAAATTTTGTATCCTTTTAACACATTCATATTTATTATACTATCCCTGTAGGTCAATCAAAATATACTTCTTCACATCCGGGGAAAAATAAAACATATTAAGGGGTGAGCTCAGGTTCTTAGTAAGGATAACAATATAGCGGAAAAATTCAAAAATAAGCATAAAAATTTATGGAAATGTATAAGACTAAAACACAAGTCTTTTAAACATAAACATAGACATAATATATAAAAGATAAGTCAAATAATTATGTTTATTATTCACATATATATTCAACTATTAGAATAATCACATGTAATATCAATAACCAATTCCATAATGATGGAATGCATAATGCCAGACATCATAACCACTTATTCAAGGCCTCTTTCTAAGACTACAAATAAAAAATTATCAAAGACTTGTGTCAAGACACTAGTTTGATTCATGAGATCTAACAATTCATCGAGGATTTATAGCGGGCTCTACCCGTCACTTACTAAGTCCAATGCATTCCTCATATGAAAAGGTTGTAACATAACATAAACATTTGTATTAAAACTAGCATATGAAATTTTAATACTTTAACCATAAACCATGAATGGTATAAAAATAAAAAATCCACAATCAACAATATTCAAAAACCTTAAATACTTTATAGAATATTGTATCATAATAAATCAACATCAAACTACTGAAAAATCCATCAAAGGATGTTGACATAGATGAAATCAAACCCATTTGAGAGAAACATCTCTTTCTATTTTGAAATAATTTAATAGTCAAATAATTATAAAAGAAAAAATTTATTTTTAAAATATTATTATAATTTTATAAGTTAGGCATTGAAGGTGTTATAACGACGCTAAATAGCCTCACCCACCGTAAAAGTTAAAACACAGTTTTTCATTAATTTTGTCACAAAGGTCTTAAAGAACCTTGTTTGGGAAATGATGGAATGATTACATTATGAAAATATTATTATAATTAAAACAAGGGTATAAATTACATTAACCCATAGTATTGAAAATAGTAACAATGTTTTGAAATCCATTTTTTAAAAACACTTATGTGGATGATAAAGAGGTCCCAGTAGATACACACATATAAACAACCTCGGATAATAAAGAGATTGTAGAATTAACCCTTACCCTATACTTTTAAATAGTTGAGTGTATGTTAGCTTTTTTATAATAGTTTAATCATTGTTATAAAAATATAAAAGAACCACATACCTAAATATGATAACATATATGATCTTTTAATGTTGTATTGTTAATAATATTGTAGTAGTACCATTATTTTGGCTGTTAACTGATTCGTTTTCCTTTATGTTTTGTTACGTAAGTAATGTTTATTATGAATAGGATGTATTTGATTCATATAAATTATTATATTAAGTTCTTAAATATTATTTCTAATTGTAAAATGGAAATTATTCTTGAGTGGTTACGATGGGGAATTAATCTCATCGCGTTCATGGAGATGGTAATTCGTACGTGCCCACAAGTAACAATACCATTCAATTGATTGGGAAATATTATGTAATTGGATGTTATATCATATATAAAGAATCATTAACATGTTATATTTACTATTAAAATCAATTTTTCTCAATATTATACCCATCCAAATAATGACATGCTTGAATAACAAACTATAGCACGACGTGCAGAAGATAAGCCAGACGTACGGACGTATGGTGACATGTCATTCTTATGATGGATAGAGTAATGAATATGGTTGTACCATATTTTTAAAAACCTTTATTTATGTATAAGGTACTGGAGTTATTATTTTGGTATGGAAACAACAATGTAAGAGGAAGTGTAAGAAGAAACGAACTTCGAAAAAGCTGGTGAAATTATTACCTCTTCTTCGGGTGTTTTCTTTTGATTTGATCAAAAGGGATCCTTAGGTTGAATTATGATCAAATTAATGTCCCTATGTTTAAGGTAGAGTATTTGAGAGGATATTTTAGCTAGATTTTTCCAACCTAAATGGCTTTGGATGTGTTATTTTCAGAGAAGGGAAAGTACCCTTTTATAAGAGAGGTGAGGGTCACTTTAGGAAAAGTTAAAAATATTATATTAATATACAATCATATTCAGTTTATAATGGCTCCAAAAGGATATATTTTTGGGATAAGGTGGGGAAGGGTCGAAAACCTCTCAACTAGCAGGTTTTAGACAGATTTAGGTTTCCATAATAACCTTATCCTTAGATTTAACTCTTAGTTAAATAGTTTACCTTTTACCATGTATTCTTGTATTATTATAAAAAATGGTTAATAAACATACAATAATAAGAGAAATAAACACCAAGTGGTACATTATTTATATATATAACTTTATATAAGTTTTTTGGACGAATATTTGAATTTTAGGAATATTATATCAATTAATTATATAGTATTTTTTTGAAAAATAAATTATGTCAATTTTGACACTATTTTGTAGTTTGTTTTTGTGAAAGTCAGAAATAAATATCACTCAAAATAAAAAATTTATTTCATAAACCCTAAAATTCTATATTAACCTAGAAATTTATTTTACTTAATTATAATTCTCAATTTACATTAATTTTGATATTTATTAAATCAATTATTTCAATCGTTCATTAATATGGTAATTACTTAATCATTATTGTGTCATAAATAAGTTTATCTATTTAATGTATAAAATTTATATATAGAATATTATTATGTAGGAAATATTTTTATCTATCTAATGAATATTTATAGTTTAATTTATCTAATGTATAACCTTATATTAAAAATGATTTAGTTATTAAGCATAGAATTTATCACATTTAACTGTTTTTTATATAAAGTAATAATAAATGTCCTAATCTAATCCATGTGGACCAAAATGATCATATCTTATTCCTATGGTTTATTTTGGTCAAAATACACTTATCAAATTTATTTAGGACTAGTTTTAGTGTAATTATAATATCATTTTTACCTATAACTACCCAATTTACTTTTAACCATGGTAAATAAAATTCAAAAGTTACTATTCATCAAATATTACATCTAATGGAACCAAATTGTACATAATTATGTAAAAATTGTCTCTTGGATTTTCTATATTCAATTCAAAACATAGGTAAAATTACATTTTAGGCAAATTTGCCAATTTTCCTAGTAGGTGGGTAAAAGACGGTAAATAGTTCAATTAAATTATATATATATATATATAATATTATTATAAAATGACTCTAATGAATTAAATTTATCATATGTAGGTATTATGTATCTATTTTTACATAAAATAAATTTAAATAAAATAAATAATTATTTAAATATAATGTCGGGTTAAAATAATAACGCAGTGTTTTACACTATTTATCAAAATTTTAAAGTTTTCAAAAAAAATACCAAAAATTCACCATAAGATAATTTTGATATTATGAATTCATAAATGAAGTAAATTTTGAAAAATAAAATTTATAAATTTTTAAAATGTTGGTATTACTATTCATAATGGATAGTGTTATTGGTCATGGTGTTCCAAAACTCCATGTTGCGCACAACAAAAACTATTGCGTTATTCAAATAGAATCGTACCATGGAAGCTTATGGTGTTATATAAAACAATCAGTAAGGGTTATAAAATAAAGAAACAAAAAATTATTATATAATTACATACAAAACATAAGTTCTTTAGTATACCTCGTTAAATCATAATATATACGCATAACACATAGTAATCATAAATCATTAAGGTAACTTGTGGAATACATAACATGCATACATTGTAGATTTCACAGCTACGTAGGGAGTAATATTTGGAATACCTGTCAGAGTATAATCTCTAAATCTCATAGGAGAACCATTAATGTTTACCTCCGTCATATTACCCAATGAATTGGAGATCTATCTCAAGCTCACTAGCCCTAGGTATATCAGAGAACCACCCATATGCATAAATAATGCCCAAGAACCAAAACATAATCATACCACATAAAACAAAAACAAAGGAAGGATAACATTTCAACATTGCAATCAAAATATATCATGTAAATATATTGACATAATCAATCCATTATAAAAAAAATTCAATACTAAAATACGTATCTGAGTATGTGGTATTTATTTTACTTTTAAAAACATTACAGATTGTTAAGGAATCCAAATATCAAATAATTCTCATAGAGGTGGAAAGGTTATTGTCACTACGTATGTAAAAAATAAACATTCCATTTTTCATTTAGTAATATTCTACCTAGAAAAAAATTCCATTTTAATGAAATTAAATGACAAAAGAGTTTATAATCTGTATAAAAGAAAGTGGTGGTAGTAGATAATTGAACAATCATTGTTTCATGAGGCAGTAGTTCGTTGTACAAAAACAACAGTATGTTCGTATCGATTAGATGGAGGGGTGTGAAAGTGTAGTTTGAAACCTTCTCATAAAAACAACCTAGTATATTGAGTATATTGGTGTTTTAATGTAAACAATAAATAACAAGATCATAGTTAGTGAAGAAGTAAAATAAAAGAATAGAACTTGAGGGAAGATATTACCTATAAATCAAAATATGTGTCAATGAAGGGAGATTGAGTGAAGGTCCCATTCGTGTTGAAAAATGGAATGTTTCAATTTTACCTATGTAGTGACAAAAACCTTTCCACCTCTATAAGCATTATTTGATATTTGGATTCCTTTGCAATCTGTAATGTTTTTAAAAGGAAAATAAATACCACATACTCATATACATATTTTAGTAATGAAAAGGAAAATGGAATATTTATTGTTGAAAGAGTAGATAATTTAACAATCATTGTTTCATGAGGTTGTAGTTCGTTGTCCACAAAAACAGTATGTTCGTATCGATTAGATGGAGGGATGTGAAAGTGTAGTTTGACTCCTTCTCATAACAACAACCTAGTATATTGAGTATATTGGTGTTGTTATGTAAAAAATAAATAATAAGATCATATTTAGTGAAGAAGTAAAATAAAATAATAGAACTTGAGGTAAGATATTACCAATAAATCAAAATATGCGTCAATGAAGGGAGATTGAGAGAAGGTCCCATTGGTGTTGAAAAATGGAATGTTTCTTATTTACCTACTCAGTGACAATAACCTTTCCACCTCTACGAGAATTATTTGATATTTGGATTCCTTAACAATATGTAATGTTTTTAAAAGGAAAATAAATACCACATTTATTTATACATATTTTAGTATTGAAAAGAAAAATGGAATATTTATAGTTGAAAGTGTAGATAATTGAACAATCATTGTTTCATGAGGCTGTAGTTCGTTGTCCTCAAAAACAGTATGTTCATATCGATTATATGGAGGGTTGTGAAAGTGTAGTCTGAATCCTTATCATAACAACAACCTAGTATATTGAGTATATTGGTGTTGTTATGTAAACAATAAATAATAAGATCATAGCTAGTGAAGAAGTAAAACAAAAGAATAGAACTTGAGGGAAGAGATTACCTATATATCGGGTAACTCCCATTGGTTTGAACCAAAACGTTTTCTTGAAGTGTATTCCACCTAAGGTTTGGCTTCTATAAGGTTGATAAGGATTTTGGTAGATTATTTTGGAATAGGTTGGATGATCCAAGGGGCTTGAGATGTGTGATTAATGTGTTATAAGTGGTTTCCTTTTATAATAGACCGGAGGGGCTCTTTAGGAATGTTTGAAAGTATTATTTTATTATAAAATTATTTTCAATTTAAAAATGTCCATAACTCATTAAATTATAATATAAGATGTATATTATTTGAAATAAAGTCATCTAATAATAATTGGATAGTTTTGGGATATTATTAAATCCATATTTTTTTATTTAACCCTTTTTTGTCTTTTTTAACTTTTACTAGGTCCTCTTATATATTCATTCTATATGGTTAATATATTTAATATAAAATTCTATGTGACCCAAAATGGAACATTAATGGAATTTTTAACATAACATATGTCAGTTTTCCCAATCGTAGATTTTTAAACTATTTTATCTTTTAATAAAATATTAATTGTTTTAAAAACTCATTTATGTCAACTTATCAACTATTAATATGATGAATTTTAAAAAATCTATAAAAACATAAATATTTCAAAAAAAAACATCATTAATGAAAATTAAAAAGTTATAAATATATCTAAAATTCTTGGATGGCATAAAATGTTTCAAAATAAATTTAGTTTAATAATTATAATCTCAATTATTTAAATCTTTCATAAATGAGGTTACCATTACATCACCATTGTGTCATAACAAAATTTATTTATTTGATGTCTAAAAATTATAAATAAAATACCATGATGTATGAATTCTTTTCATATTTTTAATGAATTTTTATAGTATAATATACCACTTATGTAACTCATTATAAAAATTGTTTTATTATGATATATATGTTTATGTTACATTTTCCTTCACTTTAAATTATTTTTTATAAAGTGTTATTTTTACATACAAGTGGCTCCACGGGGTCCCAAAATTGACCCAAGTATGCCCATGTTCGTACATGTATCATAAAATATAATAGGACATGTTATAGGGTAATTTAAATTTATTATAATATTATGTTTTACTCTTATTTACCCGATTTACACTTTAATCATGGTAAATAAAATATTTACTAATGTTATGATTCATAATGTCTAAAAATAAAAGTTACCAATTTACACAATTTGGTCCTCCTGATTCCAAATATGGAATCCATATTTCCAAATTCAAATCACTAAAGTTGAATAAATTAACTTAATATTATTTCTCATTGTCAAACCCAAATAACATGTTTTTTTAGAAATAATAACTATCAAATGATTGACACTTGTTTATGTTCAATTTCAATGTAAAATTAATTCCAGTGACCGAAATTAGATTAAATAGTAAAAAAAATCTAATTAAACTTTTAAAAAAATACAAAATGTAATATACCCATATAAATAAATTAGATTAATGGGAATTTTTGAATTAAAATGGTGTATTTTTCACTATTCATTAAATAATCAGTATTATCAGAAAAATACCAAAATTTCATCCAATGTAAATTTTGATGTCCTGATTCAAAATAATAAATTTATTTTGTCAAATATAACAAATAAAACTAAAAAAACCTGATTTAAAAAGGGTTCTCCATCAAAAGGCGATAAATTGACTTTTTAATGGATATTAGAGTATTTAGGCTTATAATTAGATTCATTCTCATTTTAAGCCACTATATTTTATTTAATCAATGTAAAAAACATTTAAAATCCATTTATAATTATATTGTAGTTAGTTATGTTCATTCCCACCAATACAACTTCTAGAAGTTATCTATGATTTAAAATAATATTATTATATTGTATATTTTTTCTGTATGACTCAGCATTGTGTGTGACATGAGATTTCAGATAAACCCATTTTTGTGTGTTATGTAATATATAAATCATAAAATCCCATTTAATGTAAAATTCGTATTTAATTCACAAATATTAATAAATATGAAAATATTATATTCTATATTTATCTGGGATGTTACATCCTTCCCAATTTTGGGAATTGTGTCCACACAATTCTATTCAATTATAAAATAAGTGGGGGGTATTTAACCCTCATATAATTTTTAGATTCCCATATTTCCTCCTCAACCATATGGTTCTTCCACAAAACCATTACCTAATGAATTACCCTATTCTGCAACCCTTTCTATCTTTTGTCAAGAATCCGGACTGGTTGTTCCTCATAAGAGAGATTCTCTTCCAACTGATCTACCTCTAGACTCAAAACATGAGATTGATCCGGAATATACATTCTCAAAATTGAAACATTATAAACATTGTGTACATGGGATACACGTGGAGTTAAATACACTTTTTAGGAAACCAATCCAACTCTCTCTAAGATTTCATAGGTTCCACTGAACCATAGAATCATTATTCCCTTCTTACCAAAATGCATCACACTTTTCCATGGAGAAACATTGAGAAAGACATGATCAGCTACCTCGAATGAAATATCCTTCCTTTAGTTATCTGCATAACAATTCTTCCATCTCTGAGCTATTCTCATGTTCTTCTAAATCAATTGAACTTTTTTTCCCATATCGTCTACCAATTCTTGTCCCATCAACTTCCCTTTCACCGAATTCACCCCAAAAGATAGAGTTTGAATACTCTTTCCATATAATTACTAAAATGGAGACTTATTTATAATGGAATGAAAGCTATTATTATATGAAAATTCAACCAAGGAAAGCTGTTGGTACCAACATCCATGGTGATCCATGTAGAATGCACGTAACTTATCATCCAATATCTGAATTTTTTGTTCTGACTGCCCATCTAATTGTGATTGAAAAGTTGTTCCAAAATTTAATTCAGTAACCAACAAAATTTTATGGCATTTTGAAATGTTTTATGTAAACCTGATATCACAATCAGATAAAATGGAAAGTTGAAATCCATGCAACCTGACTATCTCTTTAACATACAACCAAAAAAGTTGATCTAAAAAAAATTATATCTAATAGGAATGAAATTAGTTGATTTAGTAAATTGATCAACAATAACCCCAATAGCATTATTTCCTCATTATGTCTTTGGTAATCCTATGACAAAATTGATGGTCGTGTTTTCCCATTTCCCACTCTAGCACTGGTAATGGTTGAAGCATCCCTTGTGGTAATTTCCACTCTACTTTAACCTATTGAAAAATAAAACAATTCATAGTAAAGTCAACAATATCTATTTTCGTTCCATCCCACCAGTAATACTCATGAAGATCTATGAATATCTTAGTACTTCTAGGATGAATTGATAACAGAGAACTATGAGCTTCATTTAACAACTCTTTCTTCAACTGTGAATCATAAAGCATTTATAATCTCTTCCCAAACTTCAAAACACAATATTTATCAATGTTAAATTTAGGAAACATACCATTTAGAACAAACTTTACCTTTTTCTACAACTCACTGTCTTCCTTCTGCACTTGCCTTATTCTGTCTGATATAGATGATTTCACTGTCACCTAAAACAAAATAGTGGAATATCCTACATTGACATCTTCTATGACAATGTTTAACAAATAATTAATCAATGTATCGTGTTCCAAATGTGACATGATTAATGTAGCATTACTATTTTGACTCAAAGAATCATCCACCTTATTTTAATTTCATGGATAGTGATGAATTTTGTAATAATAATACTTGATTAATGCCATCCATTTCCTTTTTCTCAGGTTCAATTATTTCTGACTTATTATATACTTCATAATTTTGTGGTCAATATATATTTCACATTTTACTCCATACACAAAATGTATCAAAAAATTTAAAGTAAAAAACCTCAGTATATAATTCCAAATCAGGTGTAGGGTAATTTATATCATGAAGTTTCAACTGATATAAATCATAAGCAATTACCTGATCATTATTTATTAGGACACAACCATGTCCTTTTAACAAAGCATCACTATAGATAACAAATTCACCCTCTCTGGAAGAGAGTGCCAAAACTGGAGCATTCACCAATCTTGTTTTTAATTCGAGATAAAAATCATCAAATTAATTTGTCCTAATTAACTTAACACCTTTTCAAGTTAATTTAGCTAGTGGTCTAGATAAAGATGAATTTTTTTTTGAAAAACTCCATTAATAACCTACAAAAACAAGAAAACTACAGATCTCGATTTTATTTGTGGGTCTTGGCCATTCTTCAACAAATTTTGTTTTAGTATTATCAATATTTCTTCAATTTTTTTATACAATGTGAGCAAAGAATGAAATTTTTTGTAACCAAAACTCACACTTGATGAATTTCCCATACAGTTTCTTTTCTTTTCAGGTTTGCAAGACAACCCATAAATGACATTCATGTTTCTCATTAATTTTAAAATAAACCAAAAAATCTTCAATAATCAAAACCCCAAACATATCTAAAAACACATGTAAAATTATATTCATAAGATCAATGAATACAACAGCTGCATTGGTTAACCAAAAAGGAATTACTATAAATTCATAATGGCCATATCAAGTACAAAATGCAGTCTTTGGAATTTCTGTTCCCATTAATTTAAACTGATGGTTCCCCGACCTCAAGACAATCTTCTAAAAAAACTGATCTTTCTGGAGATGATAAAAGAAATCTTCGATATAAGGAAAAGGATACTTGTTCTTGAGAGTGATGTTATATAATTATCTATAATCAAATTAGATTCTCATTGAACCATCATTCTTCTTAACAAACAAGACAAGAGCACCCCATGGTGATGTGCCAGGTCAAATGAAACCTTTATCTAATCACTCATGTTGTTGGTTCATAAACTATAAAAGTTTAATTTGAGCCATTCACTAAGGTGGTTTTGAAATTTTTTTAGCATCAAGTACTATGACAATATTAAATTAAGCTTCCCGATCAGTTATTATAGCATGAAACAAATGAGGAAAAACATCAGGTACTCATTTACTACTGGAACATCATTAATCTTAATAGTTCCATTGTTTTCAACAATATGTGCAAGGTAACATTCATTTCAATATATTACTAGTTTCTCAGCTTCCTGATATGTTATAAAAAGTAAGTGTTCATATTTTTGCACAAAATGAAATTCATTCTGAAAAGAATCATCTTTAGCTTTGCTGTCAATCTTATCATGATAAACAAAAATCCAATACATACCCAAAATAACATTAAACTCTAGTAGAGGCAAACCAATATGTTTTAAGGGAGATTATTTCTTCACATAAGGACCGTAAGGTTCTTATAATTTTTTTTGTATCAAAATTTCCTCCCAATGTTTTTACTATAAGTTCATGATTCATATATTCCGATGGAATTCCCAATTTACTAGAAATATTATCATAAATGAAAGAATGTGTAGACCCTTAATTAAAGAACACAGCGGAATAATCTAAATAAATATATAGTGTACCTCATACTACTTTATTTGATGGACCAACATTTGCTGAGTTGTTGCAAAGGATTTCACCACCCCTTTTTCTTGTAGTCTGGCTGCTTTCCCTTAGTTGAATTCTTCATTGGGCCCTCATTTTCATAATGACCCATTTCATTACACATAAAACATTTTACTGAATGTAAATTAGATTTTGTCATAACATTAACCAGATCATTTTCAGTGCAATTATGATCCTTATGTTCCATTTTACCACATCAGTAGAACATACCATAATTCAAAATACATTCCCTAAAATTCAATTTTCCCCAATTTTCACAAACTGTAAACATAAGTTTCTTACCATCAGACTTTTTTATAGAGTTATTCCCTTTCACCTTCCTACTCGACCTCTTATTATGATGTTTTTGAAAGAACACTTGATCATTGGTAAGCTCTATTTCCTCCTTATCACCACATCAAACATGTTTTTCATAACTTTTTAACTCATGAGAAGATAAAACCCTTCGATACATTGGATTTAATCCTGAGTAAAAAATGGTAGAATTTTCAATCAAGATCTCATATGAAATTTCAAGAATACCTTTCCAGACGAGTGAATGTTTCTTTATATGAAGCCCCTAATTCATCCTCGTACCTCAATTCTAGAAAAAAATTTCCATCCTAAGACAAACCCCCTTATGAAAACTTTTCTCAAGAAAAATACCTTTGAATTCATCCCAATCAAGATTCTTAATCTACTCACTATCCATGATATTTTTAACAATAGACCACTACTGATAAGATTCACCTTCAAAATGGAAAATAGTGAGACTGTCATTTTGATGTTCTGAACACCCCATGACATTGAAAATCTTCTCCAGTGATTTTATCAACATTTTAGCTAGCATAGGGTTACATGATCTTATGAATGATGGTAGATGTTTCCACATGAGTTTCCCCAATACTAACATGTTCCTCTGTGGTTAATATGACTGATCTCGTGCATTGATACCACCACCATTTATAGCCTGAGTCAACAATGCCATGACTGTAACAAACTATTCTGTTCCAATTCCGACCATCTCAGGTTACTGATTTGGAAGGTTGTTTTCCTCCTAATGACATCCCATCATAGCTGCCTTTTTTTCTCTATGAAAAACCATTCTGAACACAAGAAATATCTTAAGAGAAGAAACAAGGTAATATGTAAATGCTATATCATTTAAATATTAACAAAATTAATTTATGGATATCAATTTTTCAATAACCTATCTCATAAAGTTGTCTAAACTGACCTTTGATACCAACTATAAGGCCCCACCTTAAACATTACATAATATTTAGTTAAGTAATGAATTCACATTAAATATCTACCTACGTTTAGAATTTAGAAAATTAGTACATTACTATTACATTACATCTAAAATATTAAAAAGAATAAAATTATACTCACTATAAATTTTTTTGTAAAATAAAAACTCTTAAATGAAATCAATAATTATTTTCTTTATATAAATCTTCTGGAACTCTTCCTTTCTCTTACCCTGCTTTATATCCTATGAAAAACATATCAAAAACCTAGGATAATCATTAAAAACTTAGTATGTGTTATAAAATAGAGAAAGAAAACATTATAATATTAATACATAAAAAACATAGGCTCTTTATAATACCACATGAAATCATAAGTTTTATGAATAACACATAGTAATCACAAATCGTAATGGTAACTTCAAGCATCCATAACATACTTACGTTGTAGCTCTCACAGTTATGTAGGGAGTTACATTTAGAATATCCACCACAATAGATTACCTAAATCTCTTAGGAGAAACATTAATGTCTACCTCTGTCTCATTAATCGTTGTATTGGAGAGCTATATTAGGCTCACCCACCCTAGGATTATCACGGAACCACCCGAATCATAATCAATTCCCAAGAACCATAACATAACCATAATACATAAAACAAATCTATGGAAATAAATCATTTCCACAATGAAATCCAAATATATCATATAAATATATTGACATAATAAATCCATTATCAAAACCATTTGAAATACCAATGTATATAAAAGTGTATGTGGTATTTATTTTCCTTTTAAAAACATTACAGCTTGTTAAGGAATCCAAGTATCAAATAACGCTTGCGACGGAGGAAAGGATGTTGTCACTGTGTGTGTTAAAAAGAAACATTCCCTTTTTAATTTAGTAAAACACTACTTAAAAAAATATACCAATTGAATGAAATGAAATTTAAAAGGAGTTTATACACCATATAAATTAATGTCATTTATAAATCAAAATATACTGCAATGAAAGGATATTGAGATAAAGTCCCTTACCTCATATCTGAATTCACTCATTCATTCTCTAACATCATGAATAATAAAAAAAAGTTAATTTATACGTTCTTAATAAAATATTCTGGGTTATTATTCCATTTATATTACTTATTACCACGTTCTAAATATTAGATAAGCAGTTATGTTAATAATGGTCGTTCTGTTGATATTTGGTACTTGACTCAAAAATGAACTTCTTATAATTACATGTTGTCCATGTGTTCGAAATTACATTATTTAAATGAATTATATTCATAATTTATATATCATATATATCATATATATCTAGTATATATATGTAATTATAATTTTACATAACATTTTGAGATAAGAAATTAAATGCACCGTTTATGGAGATGGTAAGCCGTACGTATGCATGAACACTACTTTTATTTATATTTCACATTTAATGGAATGAAAACATAATGATACCTAGGTATATTATAATTACAGTGTAATATAATATATCATTCCAATAATTTCATCCATTATATGTTCCAAATATGGTAGGAACGATTCATGTCACTTTGAGGGGGCGGTAGTCCGTACTTCCTGAAATGAAATTATCATATTTAACCATTATGGAAACCATAAAACTATTCTATAAATAAAAATTACAGAAGCATATACACAATATAAATATAATATATATCACATATAAATACTGTTCTATCTTAATTTTCACCATAAGAGGTGGTAGAAGATAATTGAACAATCATTATTTCGTGAGGAAGTAGTTAGCCTTCCACAGCTACAGTATGTTTGTATCCATTAGATGGAGGTGTGTGGAAGTGTAGATCAAATCATACTCATAAAAACAACCAAGTATATTTAGTATACTTGGGATTTTATGTAAACATTTAATAATAAGATCACTGGGAGTGAAGAAGTAAAATAAAATAAGAGAACTTCAGGGAAGACCTTACCTTTCAATAAGGTAACTCCCTTTGGTTTGAACCAAAAGACTTTCTTAAATTGCCTTCTTACTAAGGTAAGGCTTGTAGGTGGAAAATATGGATGATGGAAGATTATCATGGTTGCTTTTAGACAAGACAATGGGCTTGAGAGGTGTGAGTAATGGGTTAGAAGTGGTGTTCTTTTATAAGAGGGAGGGGGCTCTTAGGAATGTTCAAAAGTATTATTTTATTATAAAATGATTTTAGATTTCAATTGATCCAAAACTAATTAATTTAAAATATAAGGTTCATGTAAGTGGAAATAAAATTATCCAATATGAATTGGAAAGGTTTTGAATATTTTTTAATCCATATCAGTTTTTATTTCACCCTTTTTTCACTTATTTTACTTTTACCATGTCTTATTATATATTCATTCTATATAGTTAATATATCTATAATAAAATTAAAAGAGAACCAAAATGGATCATTAATTACATATTTAACATACTATATGTTATTTTTCTGAATATTATATTTTGAGGACTATTTTATCATTTAATAAAATATTAATTGTTTTAAAAACTCATTTATTTAAATTTATAAACTATTGATAAGAATACTTTTAAAAAATCTATATCAAAGTTATTATTTAAAAAATACTTCATTAATTCAAATAAAAAAATTTATAAATATCTATAAAATTCATGCATGGCATAAATAGTTTCAAAATAAATTTATTTCAATAACTATAATCTCATTTACATAAATATTTCATTAATGAGGTAACCAATACATCATCAGCGTGTCATAATTAAATCTATTTATTTGATGTTAAAAAACTATAAATACAATACCATGATTTAATATTTTTTTATAATTATATTTATAGTCAAAAAAATAACTTATATAATGCATTATAAAAAATATTTCACTAAGAGATATAAGTTTATGATACATTTTCCATAACTTTAAACTAATTTTTATAAAGTGTCATTTTCACATACAAGTGAAACCATGGGGTCCATAAATCAACTCAAGGATTCCCATGGTTGGAAATATATTTTCCAGTAGGATTACCACATGTGATAGGATAATTTAGTATTATTATAATATTATTTTTTACCCTTATTTATCGTATTTTTCTTTTAACCATGGTAACTAAAATATTTAGTGAATATATGTATATAATGTATCAAAAAAGAAAACTATTTACAGAAATTGGACCTCCTAATTCCAAATATGGAATCCGTTTTATGAAATTAAAAATACATATGTTTCTGATATTAATTTAAAATTAATTATCTTTTTCAAAGCCCAAAAGCGTGTTTTTAAGAAATAATAACTATCATAAGATTGACACATGTTTATGATCGATTTCAATGTGAAATTACATCCAATGATTAAAAATCAGATTAAATGGTAAAAATATAATCTAATTACACTTTAAAACCAATTAAAAAGATAATATACCCTTATAAATAAATTATATTAAAACGGAGTTTTGAATTAGAATGCAATATTTTTCATTATTCATTAAAAATGATATTTATCAGAAAAATGCCAAAATTTCATCTAAAGTAAATTTTGAAGTCTCGATTCTAAAGAAAATTTTTGTTACATCTAACATAATATATAGAAGTTAAAAAAACAAGATTTAAAAAAGGGTTCTCCATCAAAAGGCTGTAAATAGGCCTTTTAATGAATATTATAGTATCTATGCTTAAAATTGGATTCATTCTCATTTTAGGCCTCTAATTTTTTTATAAACATAAAAACATTCAACAAACATGTATAATAATATTTTAGTTAGTTCTGTTCATTCTTTCTTATAAAATTTGTAGGTGTTTACTATCATTTAAAATAATAATATTATTATGTTTTTTCAGTATGACTCATCATTGTGTGCAACATGAGATTTCAAAGAAACCCATTGTTGTGTGTCAGGTATGCCATTGAACATAGAATCAACTTTAAATAAAATTAATATTTAATTCATAAATATTAATAATTATGAAAATAGAATATTCTTTATCTACCTGGGTTGTTACATACCATGATAATTTTCATCGAATCCCATACCTGACTCAGAGTGATGTTCCATGATCAGACCATTACATGACCATTTTTGCATTGGTGACATAGTACAAACAAGGATTTATCCCAGATCCATACCGCCATAGGCGTTTCTATTTAAACATAAACTCTAATCCCAATAAGAAGATAGGGATAACCTTATATTCATTAAACAAAATTTCAAAGAACTATCACAAGGTAATCAATACTCCATGCTTATAAGTGAGACTTCGATAGAAGGAAAAGACATCCACATAAGATCATTTAAGGATCCTAGAATGGAATCTTCCTGGTGATAAATTTGAATAAAAAATCATGGTTTCCAAGAATTCATCCTAGGCCTTCTTATATAAGAACCCATGATTCACATGGGACTAAACTTTCCTAGAAAACAACCACCCATACAACGGAAAACTATGATAAATAATGTTTATTTAAATATAATTTGTAACTTTTATTTCATCATATAACTGAAAATATCTTAGTTAATGAAAAATGATATACTGATAGAGGATATGCATGTCATGTATCTAGTATACACTAATAGGATAACTAGGATAGCCAAAAAGAGTCGACGTAGTTATATCACATCCCAGATGAAGTGATCTATATGGTCTCCATCCAACTATACCAAACTACAAGTAATAAGAATAGTTGAGCCACATAAATTTCATTTTGTTGTTAAATCATTAACATTTTACAAGACTAACTAGCCTCAAAGAATCTCAACAAACAGAAATTATCTTTTTCAACATGTATTCCTCGGTTGTTCTCCATCTACCAGGAAGGTCATGTCTACCAGAATTGACCCTGGCACTCCAAAAAATAATATTTTCCTATTCATTTAAATGAGATATATTATTTCTACACATTAACATGATAGGAAATTATCACCATAAATGCATGTGTGAAACTCCTATGATTTAGGATCATATATGTCATTATATTTGGAATGAAAGCCAAAAACACCATGACAGGAACATCAAAACATCAATCCTATTTAAATTCCATCACTATAATTGGGGAAAATTTTACTTCATTAACATCGAGGTCACTCTATTTCAGAGATGACCTGATAAATTACTCTTTGGGTCAAGGCTCAATGGATTGACTGAATTTAATCAGATCATTATATCATTAAGAAAATCTGTTGGTACAATGTATATCATTGTATACAACCCCAATATTACATGAGTAGATTAAATATCATGGATACTATACATAGGCTTTTCATCCATAGGATTTAATGTTTCTAAAAGCCCATAAAAGATATCTAACCTATACTAGTACTCCCCATATGGCCATTAACCCTGATGATGACATACCAAGTCATCCATCAATGAAGAATAATATACAGTCATATGACCTTCTAAGTGTCTGAACATTCCCTATGCATTTTTAATTAGATGAAACTTAACATTACTTAATTCTCATACATGTTAAAAAGGTCAAAGATACCATGAACACCCATCCAAACATGGGTTTCATTTAGAATCTAATAATTCTACTAGGGACAATAATACCCAAACAACACCATACATTAAAAATGTTACAACATTTTACAAGTAATTATAGATCTAAAGGTTCTACCCAAATCATTCCAGCCCCTTAACAAATCATAAGCATCGACCCTATCACTAGGTCATACTGAATAGATTTAAATAAGCACTATGCCTATCATTTAATCCCATGATAAAAAAATAAAATTTCTTATGGAAAATACTCATGTTTCCCTTCTAAGGAAACTCACATAGATATTTAAACTACCCTTACATTAGGTTTTATACTATAGATACCACATAAGGTTCCATTTTAAGTCATTAATTTTATTCTAATTAAATCTTTAAAAAATTAAAATATTTAAGTCCGAGAATCATTTACTTGTTATAAAACAAAAAAACATGGTAACTAATTTAACTAACACCTCAAAAAAATACTTTTAAATATTATAAAACATCCCCTTATTTGAAACATTTTTCATTTATTGACATACCAAAATAATTAGTTGATTTATCACATAAATCATTTAATTAATAATAGATAAGGTGACCTATGAAGGTTCTTTTAAACCAACTTGGGTTAATCATAATGAAACTCAATAGCATTTAGTCGATTTCCATAGTTTCAAAACATTCTTGGGGAATTATATCATAAAAAATATCTCAACTAACAAGAATTAGTCTAATTATGAATTTAGGAATTTAATCATATAGATCTCCATCTCCAAGTGAATTTGTTACAATCCTTTATAGAGGCAACCAATTCTCTTAGATCAAAATTAAATATCATTTACATTAATAACCATTTCAAATCCTTTCAGGGTCATATGTAATGGTTCCATTATATGGGCTTCCATCTCCCAATATATAAACTGACTATAGACATAACATATTTTAATTTTGGATCCCTTTAATAATAACCAATTAAAATTATAATTTGACCATTAATGGAATTTACATTTTTAACAACAGTCTCTATATATATTTACAAATCTAAAAAGATAGTTTTGGAACAATGGTTACCTTTCCAAAATTATAAGGTATACATAGAACTTAAACCAAAAGAAGGACTCTAATTTTATTAAAACCAATGTGTTCATACCATACAACCATTTTTATATATAATAATTACTACACATGTTATTATAATAAATAAAAATATTGGAACATTCTACGAGCACAAGAGCTTGACCCATAGCCAACAGATGATGAATAATCAAGAAACATGGGATATAAACCCCTAAACATAAAAAAAGATTAACATAATATAAAAATCACCCATAAATTTTATATATTTTGTAATTCTTATAAAATACCTGAAAAGGTGCAAAATAATCATATTAATAACATATCTATCATGGTAGGTAACAATCGGGATAATAATCACACATGCAACATCATTAAAATTATCAAGCACCCTTCAAATGAAACTGTGTGTCCTTAAAAATTCATGTAAGGCGAAATTATATTTTCAAATAATAATTCATGTAATGATAAATCTTTGTTATAGTAGGAAAGGTTAAAATACATTAAATTACATAAAAAAATAAGTAGAGAAATGTACACCATTCACTCAAGGCTAAATCAGCATAAACCATAATAGAAAAATGCCACAAAATAATCCCATCCCCGACCACTTGTACTTCTCCCTATGGTTGGGGTGATCACTCCTACACCTAAAAATTTTCTAAGAATTGACACATTCTTAGTATCATGTCTGTCTATCCAAAATAGTAAGGTAAAGGGAAAAAAGAAAAATTTTTGACACCACATTGTGACATCCCAACATGAACTCCTTTAAAACCATTAGACGGACCACTCCCCACATGTTCTCAAGCAGGACCCCTCATATGAAATTGGCTACCGTCTAGAAACAATGGTCTAATAAGGTAATATTTGGAAGACAATACCCTCATAATCAGAGTATCATATGAGTATATGACAAACTAAATAACTAACAACCATGGAAGAAATAATAAATGAAATAACTAGTAACAGAAGAATAATATCAATTGAATGTAAATAGTTTGTTTAAATATATAAAATTCATGCATTACCAAAGGATGATACATAAACTAAAACACTATACACATTAAAAGCAACATAATATAGATCATTATTCAAATAAAGAAATGGAATAAAATCTCTGAGAGAGAACTCCATGAGCATCATGTACCCCATATCATACCCATGATCCTAACTACTTGGTAAATGAATAAAAACACAAGAAATAAACAATGGTCTTATAGACATGAGATCTCCTTGGGTACCCCAGTGCAATGGCTTCCTCAGAAGTGTGTGAGAAAAAATCCATATAACCCCCCACTAGTGGTGTCTGCAGTTAAATCCATTCCGTGAATATAAGTTACAACATTTTAAATATATGATGAATAATATTAATTTTTTGATTATTAAATATCATCATACTCAAGATACTAAATGACCCATTGTGGATCTACCTACATTGGCTATTGGTTGTAATGATGATCTGATCAATAACCACATATATATAGTAATGATATATATATATTAATAATATATATATAGTTTATTTCTGTATTACGTCCATCTATATAGACTATGTACATGCAGACATAAGTAGAAATGTACCTGGAATACTAGTTGTTGGATAGATTAAGGCATAACTCAGTAATCCCTAACTAGTTTAAAAAATATTGTATGCTCAAGAAAAGGATACAATAAATATATCACATAATGAATTAGAGAGGTCATCCTCAAAAATCTATATAAGTGGTGTGTCTTCAAACCAAAACCTGAAACAATGGATGTGGTGTTTCATACCACCATCCAAATGGTTTCAATGGTGTGAGATGTCATGATCAACACTCCATATAAGGGATCGAGAATGTTCTTACTAATAAAATACTTACCATCATTCCCAAACCTATTCAGATTTCAAAATTATATTTATATTAATATCCATTAGGCTATACCTATAATTGTTTATATTCATCAAGCCCAAAAAATAACCAAGGGAATTTCAATTCAAATAATATTAGAAACATATAATAGGTGCGTCCTTTCCACTCATTACATTTATCTGCTTATTTTATTTTAGTAAGGAAAACAACCATGATATTTAACATTTTGTTAAATACAATTGACATATTTCATGTTTATTAAGATATAAAATATAGCATAGCTATACCACACAAATGAATTTTTTTATTTAAACAATTAACTTTCAATGATATATTTCATTTATCAAGTCATGATAACTTATAATTAATTCTTTCTAACTAATTTAAAATTCAGTTGGTTTTTGAACCAATTATCCACAAAGAATGTTATTTAATTTTATTCAATCAATGTAAATTCTAAATAGAGGTCACTCCGTAATAATGGAATATATCTATAAATATACATGAAGGCATAATAATTAAAAAACATATAAAGCCAAGAATGATAAAAAAATTAATCACTATAATTTAGTGTAGAGTATGATGCACCTTAACTGATAGGTTTTATTATAAAACATTAAATTTTTAATAAAAAATTCATTTATCTCGACAAAGAATCTTCATCAAGATGAATAAATCAACTAACTAAATATTAGCTTTTCAGAAAGCTAATAATAGTTAAAAATAATTACAAGGTTAAACATAAAACTTATGATGATCTATTATTAATTGGGGAGTTACCTAAATAGTAATCTTCCATTTTTTAACCTAGTTAAATGCTTAAAAGTCATTATGGGGTTTTAAAATTTTAATTAAAATATTTTGAAACACTTTTCACTACCAAAGGGGTGGCAAGAAGTGATGTTTTCAACATCTAATTACTTTGAATGCCTTAATGGGAGTATTAAATTATGTGTATGACAATTTAAAAACAAGGAAATTATTTTACGGAAGTGCGTAACAAAGGCTGGTTTGAAACCCAATGGAAATTTTTACAAATCAACTGGAACATGGGGAAAAGATATAGACCATATATGACATTAATAGGATGATATAATCATGTAACATTTTTCATGATTTAGACTTTATTGATTGAAATCATAGAAACAGACATACACCCTAAAATACTGTGAATGAGCTCATACTAATGTAGTGCAATAGATCTGAAGTGAAACCACAAAAAAAAGAGAAAGGGGAATAGAAATCCAACCTATGTGAATCCAATATGACCGATGATATTTGAATTAGAGTTGTGATATATGAGATTTCATTATCCCCATATGAGGATGATAAGATCTCCAGGGATGGATAAACATATTTGATGTCTACTAGGGAGAAGATGAAAAGTGGGAAAAGGGATTTAAGATTCGTTAAGGGAATAATGAAAATTTCACCCTAAAAAACCGGGTCACACGGTTTTTATAAATTTTTGACCATATTGTGTTCCAACTGTGTTTCCTCTATTACTTTAGAAGGGGGAAACACAGTTTCTTTGCACGGTATGGGAAATTGTGTTCTTATAATGTTATTTTCCTCGATTAAAAACCTATATCAAAATGATCTTTTGTGCAACTACACTCGCACATTTAGACCAAACTATGTGGCACCTCCTTCTCCAATGGACAATGTCACATTATTACCTCTAGAGGGCACCACTATTTTAGACAAATCGTGAACCCATATCATTTTTATTTGGACATTATTTTATAGGTTTGGATGCTCCCAAAACTCGAAAAAATTCCCGTGGCACCTCTTGAGCCGCTAACCAAGTCTAAGAACAACATTTTTTGGAATTAAAACTCTCAAAAATATATTTCGATTACCTTTTCAAAGAAAAACCAACTAGAAGATTCCAAAATTCAAATTCACATGGAATACTACCTTATCTCAAAATAAGGGTAATTATAATATAAAGACAAAACAATATCTATAACAACCCATACTTTACATACATGGTTATTACTTCAAAATTGAATCATAATTATTACAACATATAACAAAACCATGAAAGGACCGTATAGGTATAGTGTCTTCAGAAACTGGGAAACATAAACAACTGGTTCATAAATCATCAACATTGTCTCCCATTTATTTCATCATACCTAGAGTACCTTTTTGGAATATACTAATTAGTATCCTTATTCCTGACCTGGGGAAAAGAAAGCATACAAAAGGGTGAGCTCAAATGCTCAGTAAGGGTAAACAAAGAAATTTCAAACATATCATATTTATAAGAACATAACATTCTGAAAATCTTATCCTACAAAAGAGATCATAACATGGGATAAATCATAGAAGTGAAATATAATTCTAATAATCATAACTTTAAACATGAGGCTTTGTTAAATACACACATAATCATATAAGATCATTTCTTAGTAGTCAAGATGCATTTCCCAGACTATCTTAGCGGATAAAGTCCTTTTCTGAACCAGGTTCACTCCTTGTTTCAGTCCTGTTTCACTGAACCGGTTTGACCTACCATTCCAGCCATGTCTATCTCATGAGATAAAAAATATTTACCCAATGCATTAGAGGGAGATATAGGTCCCACCCATCTCATAATGAAACCATTCTTATGTGTGCCACAAAATCATAAATCATACATTATAGAATAACCCATGTAATAAAAATGGGATTCTTAAACATCATGCCATCATAAAATAATCCATATAAAATAAAAGGACATCATAAAAATAATTCCATCATAACATAATCAAAACAATGTAAAAATAGGGATAGAAATAGAACCCTATATTATCTTATATGGAAAATAATTTTGATAAAACACTTGGACTATATTCTTGAGGAAAATATCCTTTCTACTTCAAATTTTTTTTCCTTTCTTAACATGTCATATAAACAAAAGAATTTGAATAAAAATAAACATTAAAACATGTAAAGGAAGCTTCATGGAAATAATTTTTTTAAAAAATCCATTCATGTCGTATAAGTTAAAAAACATTCTTCCCATACTTTGGCCGGAAAAGTCAAAAAATACCTTGTACGAAAAACGACAAAAGAATAATTTCATATCTTTTACTAAAAACTCACTAAAGGTTAAAATTGGATTTAAACAATTGTAGGTGGATGTAAATAAAATTATATATTGAGTAAACATGGATGTGGATGATAAATATTCCCCAGTAAATTCTGAAGTATAAACAATCTCAGATAAAAATAATATTTTGAGATTTTCCCTTACCTTCGGTCCGATATGCTTTGTACGTGTCCAGACCTCCTATATAATGATTTAAATAATGTAATTTACTTATTAAATAATCATATTAATTGTTATTATATCATATATGGTCATATTCCTAGCTTCTTATTAGTAATATTTCATTGCTACTTGTTATTCGGGTGTTTATTGCTTTATGTTCTTATGCGTGTTTTGTCGAATAAATTCTTATTCCTATTTATAGGATATAGATACCTAATTTACAGAATGGTATTAGTGTAATATATATATATATATCATATTAATTCATTCAATTCATTTATATAATCATTATTCAATGAAGATCATATAGAATGATCGCATCACATCGTGGAAATGGTAGGTTGTACGTACGCACAAGCGATGATATCATTTCCAGGATCGTAGAATTGTATTAAAGTGTATGTATACTATTTCTGAATAAATGTCACATTACAATAATCATGTACAGTTATTCTTTACACCATAATACCCATCCAAGTAAGGTGGTGGTGGAAAACTGATTACACCACGGCGTGGAGACAATATTCCTTACGTACGCACGCGTGGTGATTTCGTTTTACATAGGATGGATAAGAGGTGAAATAGGATTGTTTCATATTTATAATAACATATCAGTATATGAGGGATTCTTATGTTATTACCTCATAATGAAACAATTAAAGAAGATGGAGTAGAAGAAGAATGGAACTTGAAGAAAACGGTAGAAGGTATTACCTCTTTCTCGAAGTGCCTCCTTTAAAATTTCTCTTAAGGCACTAGAGTTGGTCTTTTTAGAAGACAAGTACCTCTAGTAGGATTTTGAGGAATTGGGAAAGTGAAATGGGAAGGGTTTGGCTGAGCTTGAAGGCTCAAATTAGTGTGAGGAATAGAGGGAGGAGGTTCCCTTTCATAAGGGAGGAGAGGGGCACCTTTGGAAAGTGTGGAAATATTATTTTATTATAAACTTATCTTCGGTTTCAAAAGGTCCAAAAATTATTAAAGATGAAGGTATGATTACTAATGGTAGAAATAAAATCATCCAATCAAAATTGGACATGTTTTATAAAATATTGTAATCATTATAATCTTATTTATTTAAATCATTTATTAATGAGGTAAATACTTCATAATTAATCTGTCATAAATAATTTAATTTACATGGTGTCTAAAAATTATAAAAAAGTATCATTATTTATGAAATCGTTTTAGATTTACAATTAATATTTATAGTAGAAAATATAATTTATATAACCCCTTATAAAAATTAATTACAAAAATATTTTTGTTAATGTCAATTTTGTCTTTACATTAATTTAAATAATAAAAATTGTCATTGTCACTACCAAGTGGCTCAATGGGGTCCCAAAATCGACCCAAGGATTTCCATAGCCTTCCACTACTCATCCAATAATGTTAGGACAAGTTTCAAGGTAATTTTGAATTATTATAATATTCTTTTAACCTTGAATTACCCTATTTACCTTTAACCGTAGTAAATAAAAATTACCGTAGTTACTATTCATAATATCAAAAAAAAGTAACCTATTAACATAATTTGGACCCACTAATTCCAAATATGTAATCCATTTTTCAAAATTCAAAACACAGAAGTTTTAGTAATTAATTTAAAATTAATCCTGTTGTTAAACAAATGGGTTCTAAAAGTTAAAACATTTCCAAATATTGAAATGTTTTTACCTATGAATTCAATGTAAAATAAATTCTAATGACATACATTATAATAAATGGTAAAACTATATTCTATTTATACTTTAAAAAAATTCAATATTATAATTTATCCATATAAAGTGATGCGATGAAAAAAGTTGTTTTTAATTAAAATATAGTGTGTTTTTACCATTCATTAAAATATGAATGTTATCAGAATAATATGAAAAATTTATCCAAAGTAAATTTTTATATCTTCATTCTATAGAAGAATTTTATTTTGTCAAATTGAACTTATAAACTTGTCAAAAACTAGATTTAATGTGTCTGCGCCATCAAAAGGCGGTAAAACTGCATTTTTTGAAAAATACTTCTTTTATCCAGAAAACTGATTTTGTTTTCATACCTCATTCTAGAATGTATAAGATGAATTATAATGTTATAAAATTCAAAATTCAGTTAATACTATTCATAATGGCTAGTTTATAATATTATAATAATATATCGTTGTTTAGTGAAACTCAGTATTGCGTACTACACAAGCTATCGAGGAAGGTCATGATTGCGTGTAATGCATGCCAAGTCAGTATTGTGTGTTGTGAAAGATTCATTTGGTGTTGTGTATAACATAAGACATAAAAAAAATATTTCTCATAAAATCTCAGGGTGTTACATTCTACCCCCCTTAAAATGAATTTCACCCTCGAAATTCGTCACTTCATTACAAACAGATGAGGATACCTCTCCCTCATCATATCCTCAAGTTCCCATGTAGCTTCTTCTAATTGGTGGTTCCTCCCTAACACTTTCACCAAGCGAGTGGTCTTGTTCCGTAGGAATTTTTCGCTACGATCCAGAATCTCTATCGGTTGTTCTTCCTATAAAATATCTTGCTCCAGCAGTACAACTTCTGAGATGAGTACATGTGAAGGATCGGGCATGTAATTTCTCAGGAGAGATTCATTGAACACATTGTGAACTTGAGAGAGATTCAGTGGAAGCACCAATCAGTAAGATACCTTCCCAACACGATCCAGTATTTCAAAAGGACCGATATACCTAGGGATCAGCTTTCCCTTCCTTCCAAATCTAATTACTCTCTTCCAATGAGATATTCGTAAGAACACATTATCACCCACTTCAAACTCTAAGTCTTTTCTTTGGTCGTCTGCATAACTTTTTTGTCGACTCTGAGCTGCTCTTATGTGTTGTTGAATAGATATGACCTTTTCTGCCATCTCATCAACAAAATCAGGTCCTAATAGCTTTCTTTCCCCAACTTCATCCCAACAAGTTGGAGTTCTGCATTTCTTTCGATAGAGAGCTTCATAAAGAGCCATTTGAATACTGGAGTGAATGCTATTCTTATAATAAAATTCCACCAAAGATAGGTGTTGATCCCAACCACATTTGAAATCCATAGATCAAGCTCTCAATATGTCTTCTAGATTTTAAATTGTCCTCTCATACAGACCGTCTATCTGAGGATGGTAAGCAGTGATGAAACTCAACTCTATATCTAGAGCATGTGGAAGACTTCGCCAGAATTTCGAGGTAATCCTTGGATCCCAATCAGATATAATGGAAAGTGGTACTCCATGAAATCTTACCACTTCCTTTACATATATCCTGGAAAGCTAATCAAGAGAAAAATCCTCTCTAATAGCAATGAAGTGTGCCGACTTTGTAAGACGATCAACTATGACCCATATAGCATTATTGCCTTTGGATGTTTTAGTAAGTCCAGTTACGAAGTCCATAGTGATTTTTTCCCATTTCCATTCTGGTATGGGTAATTGTTGTAACATCCCCTTAGAATTTTTTCCCTCAGCTTTAACTTGCTGACAAACCAAGCATCGAGAGACATATTCAGCAACATCTCTTTTCATGCCATCCCACCATAAGTACTCTTTCAGGTCCCTATTCAACTTTGTACTTCCAGGATGAATAAAAAATGAAGAACTATGAGCCTCATCTGACAGCTCATTCTTTAATTCTGGGATGGGAGGAACACAAACCCGATTCCTGAAACTTATTATCCCATCACAATCAAGGTTGAATTCAGGAACATTTCCCACCTTCTTTTGTAACTCTACATCTTCTTTCTGTGCCTCTTTAATATTCACGTGTATTGATGGTTGAACATTCATTTGAGAAAGATAAGATTTTTCCCCTTCCAATATAATTTCAAGATCCATCTTTTGTAAACCCATAAATATTGGATCTTTTGTGATCCTCATCATGGGTAAGCTAGCATGGTCTTGTCGACTTAATGCGTATGCTACCTTGTTTGCTTTCCCAGGGTGGTAATGAATTGAGAAGTCGTAATCCTTAATCAGCTCCAACCATCTTCTTTGATGCATATTCAGCTCCTTATGTGTGAAAATATACTTTAAACATTTACGATTAGTATAAATATCACACCTTTCACCATTAATATAATGCCTCCAAATCATTAATGCAAAGATTAGCGCAGCTAACTCCAAATCATGTGTTGGGTAATTTTGCTCATGGATTTTCAACTGTCGTAAGGCATAAGATATCACCATATTATTTTTCATAAGAACACACCCCAGCCCCTTCTTGGATGCAACATTATAGATCACAAACCTTTCTACACTACAAGGCAGTGTGAGAACAGGTGCACTGGCTAACCTTCTTTTTAGCTCTTTGAAATTCTCTTCACATTCCTCCATCCAAACAAACTTAACTCCTTTCCGAGTCTACTTGGTGATCGGGTTAGATAACCTTGAAAAATACTTCACAAAACGTTGATAATATCCAGAAAAACCAAGAAAACTGCAGATCTCAGTTACTGTTGTTGGACTCAACCATCATTCAATAACCTCTATTTTTGCTGGATCCACAGATATCCTTTCTTTTGATATTATGTGACCCAAAAATGCAACTTTTGGAAGCCAAAATTCACACTTGGTAAATTTGGCATAAAGTCTCTCCTTTATTAGGGTCTTTAATACAATTATCAAGTGATCATCATGTTCTTACTTTCTCTTTGAATAGATAAGAATATCATCTATAAAGAATACCACAAATTGATCAAGATAATCTCTAAAGACTCTATTCATCATATCCATGAAGATAGCATGGGTATTAGTCAGACCAAATGGCATCACTATAAATTCATAGTGTCCATACCTTGTACGAAAAGATGTATTTGGTATATTTTCCCTTTTGACCCATAATTGATGATACCCTGAACAAAGATCAATCTTGGAAATGTATGGAGCTCTGCGTAGTTTTTCAAATAAGTCATCAATGTGTGGGAGAGTAATTTTTTTCTCGATAGTGATCTTGTTAAGTTCTTGATAATCAATGCAGAGTCTCATTGATCCATCTTTCTTCTTAACAAACAGAATAGGTGCCCCCTAAGGTGACGCACTACGACGTATGAATCCATTATCAAGATTCTCTTGGAGTTGCTTCTTCAATTCCTGCAACTCAATTGGGGCAATTCTATAAGGTGTATTTGAAATCGGAAAAGCACTCGGTACGAGTTCTATTGAAAACCCAACTTCACGATTTGGTGGAAGCCTGGGAAATTCCTCTGGAAATACATCATCAAACTCTCGTAAAATGGGCATACTCTTAATCGTTAGTTTCTCACAAAAAATTTAAGATAAATAACCTTCACTTAGTGGAATCAAGACCCATAGGATGGATGAATTTTCCACTGGAATGTTATGTTCATCCTTGCATCGATAGACGATCATAAATTGATCTGGAATATGAAATTTGACTTCCATTCTTTGGAAATTGATATGATATCCATATAAAGAAAGCCAATCCATGCCATGAATCACATCAAATTCCAATATAGGAAGGATCATAAGATTTTCAGGAAGCACATTCCCACAAACATCAATCGGAGAAGAATTGTAAACTTTTGATGCGACTGTTGTGCCATTAGAAGTTGTCACAGGCAACTCAACATCTAATTGTTGAGGTAATACGGTGATACCCTTAGAAAATTCTTCAGAAATAAATAATTGGGTGGATCCAGAATCAAATAAATCATTTTCTACTTTAGAGTGAATGGTAAGTGTACCTCTCACCACTTCATTATCGTACTCCACATCACTGATAGTAATTGCATGTTAATTTCCTTTGTCTTTGGACTTAAGAGTTTGTTGATGTCGATCATTATCATGAACCGTTGGATTTGGGAATTGATTGGCATAATGCCTCATCTCCTTACACTTGAAACATTGAGGTGTAGTAGGTTCATTCTGTGTATCCCTTCCTTTGTTTGCATCATTAGACATCTTCTTCCCATTATTTCGACATTCAATTGCCCGATGACCTTCTTTTCCACACTTATAACATTTTCTTGTCCCCTTAAGACAATTTCTTCCATGTTTCTTTCCACACATTGAGCATAAGGGAAAACTCATATTTTGTTTCAGTTTGGTCTTTAGATTTTCCTTTGAATTCCATTTTCCTCTTCTTATCAATCCCATGTGACTGACGGGTTACACCCATCTCTATCTCGACCTTGAGAGAACATCGAACAATTTCCTCGTAGCTATTGAAGTACCTTATGGCTAACTCCATTTGAAGACTTGGTTTTAATCCACTATTGAATCGATTGATCTTACTCTTAGGTTCGATAATAATTCCAGAAGTGTGCCTTGCAAGTATTGTATAATTTGCTTCATAGGTACCAATGGATTCATCATCCTTTTGATTCAGTTCATGAAACTCCTTCCCAATCTTTTTTTGAAGAGTACGAGGGAAATACTTATTGAAAAATAAGTTATTGAACTCTTTCCATTCCATGGACTCAATTTCATCCCTTTGCCTCGTATTCTTAATAAGATTCCACCATTGATCAGCATCACCTTCCAAATGATTTACTGCTAAGATGACTTTATCATTTTTAGAACATTGATGAACTGAAAATATCTTTTCAGTGGTACTGATCCATTGTTCAGCCACTAATGGATCATAAGACCCACTGAATGAAGGTGGAAACTGCCTCATGAAGGATTCAATTGAATGTTGCTACTTCCTTTTCTTGTTTGGAAGTATTGTAGGATTCATAGCTTGAGAAAGTTGTGTGAGCATGACTACAAGATTCTGCATTCCAGCTCCCATATTGTTTGGTTGCTCAGGGGGACAATCATTGCATTGTCCTTCACATTCCGCATTAACCCGGTTCTTTTGGGTTCTATCCATTGACTAAAACAAAGAAGGATAGTGTGAGAAACACTAATTATAATAGTAAAACCACATAATCAAGAATAAAATTTCACTCTTAAGGTCTTATCATAGGTTTTTCATGACCATTTCTAAAATACTAAGACTGTTTTCTATGCTTAGACAAATCCTTAGGTTTTTTACTAAGAATTTCACATCTTAGTTTCCAAAGGTTGACTATACCTTTCCTCTAATACCAACTATAACGACCCATAATTTACATACATGGTTATTACTTCAAAATAGAAGCATAATTATAACAACATATAACAAAACCATGAATGGACCGTATAGGTATAGTGTCTTTAGAAACTGGGAAACATAAACAACTGGTTCATAAATCATCTACGTTGTCTCCCATTTATTTCATCATATATAGAGTCTCTTTTTGGAATATACAACTTAATATCCTTCTTCCTGACCTGGGGAAAAGAAAACATACAAAAGGGTGAGCTCAAATGCTCAGTAAGGGTAATGAAATGAAATATCAAACATATCATATTTATAAGAACATAACATTTTGAAAATCTTATCCCGCAAAAGAGATCATAACATGGGATAAATCATAGAAGTGAAATGTAATTCCAATAATCTTAACTTAAAACATGAGGCTTTGTGGCATACACACATAATCATAGAAAATCATTTCTTAGTAGTCAAGACTCATTACCAAGACTATCTTAGCGGACACAGTCCTTTTCTGAACCGAGTTCACTCCTCATTTTAGTGTTGTTTCGCTGAACCGGTTTAACCTTCCATTCCATCCATGTCTATCTCATGAGTTATAAAATCTTTACCCAATGCATTGGATGGAGATATAGGTCACACCCATCTCATAATGAAACCATTCTTATGTGTTCCACAAAATCATAAATCATACATCATAGCATAACCCAAGTAATAAAAATGGTATTCTTAAACATCATGCCATAATAACATAATCCATACAAGATAAAAGGACATCATAAAAATAATTTCATCATAACATAATAAAAACAAAGTAAAAATAGGGATAGAAACAGAACCCTATATTATCTTAGATGGAAAATAATTTTGATAAAGCACTTGAACTCCATTCTTGAAGAAAATATCCTTTCTACTTCAAAAACAGTTTCCTTTCATAAAATGTCATATAACGAAAAAAAGTTGATTAAAAATAAAAGTTAAAACTTGTAAAGGAAACTCCATGGAAATAATGTTCTAAAATCTATTCATTCTGTATAAGTTAAAAAAACATTCTTCCCGTAATTTGGCCGGAAAAGTTAAAAAATACCTCGTACGAAAAACGACAAAAGATTCTTTTCATATCTTTTAGAAAAAACTCACCGAAGGGTAAAATTGGATTTAAACAATTTTAGGTGGATGGAAATAATATTACATATTGAGGAAACATGTATGTGGATGATAAATATTCCCCAGTAAATTCTGAAGTATAAATAATCTTGGATAAAAATAAGATTGTGAGATTTTCCCTTACCTTAGGTACGATATGCTTTGTACGTGTCTAAACCTCCTGTATGATGATTTAAATAATGTCATTGACTTATTACAAAATCATATTCATTGTTATTATATCATATATGGTCATATTCTTATCTTTTTATTAGTAATATTTCATTGCTACTTGTTATTCGGGTGTTTATTGCTTTATGTTCTTATGGGTGTTTTGTCGAATAAATTCTTATTCCTCTTTATAAGATATAGATAAATAATTTATAGAATGGTATTAGTGTAATATATATATCATATTCATTCATTCAATTCATTTATATAATCATTATTCAATGAAGATCATATAGAACGAGTCGCATCACATCGTGGAGATGGTAAGCCGTACGCACACACGAGTGATGATATCATTCCCATGATCAGGGAATTGTATTGAAGTGTATGTATACAATTTCAGAATCAATATCACTTGACAATAATAATGTATAGTTATTCTTTACACCATAATACCCATCCAAGTAAGGTGGTGGTGGAAAACATATTACACCATGGCGTGGAGACGGTATTCTGTATGTACACACGTGCAGTGATTTCATTTTCTGTAGGATGGATAAGAGGTGAAATAGGTTTGTTTCATATTTATAATAGCATATCAGTATATCAGGGATACTGATGTAATTACCTCATAATGAAACAACTAAAGAAGAGGGAGTAGAAGAAGAATGGAACTTGAAGAAAACGGTAGAAGGTATTACCTCTTTCTCGAAGTGCCTTTTAAACTTTCTCTTATGGCACTAGAGTTTGTATTTTGAGAACACCAGTACCTCTAGTAGGATTCCAAGGAAGTGGGGAAGTGAAATGGGTAGGGTTTGGCCCAGATTTAAGGCTCAAATTGGTGTGAGGAAGAGAGGGAGGAGGTGCCCTTTTATAAGGGAGGAGAGGGGCACCTTTGGAAAGTGTGGAAATATTATTTATTGTAAACTTATATTCGGTTTCAAAAGGTCCCAAAATCATTAAAGATTAATATAAGATGACTCATGTTCGAAATAAAATCATCCAATCCGAATTGGACATGTTTTGGAAAATATTTTAATCATTATAATCTTATTTAGTTAAATCATTTATTAATGAGGTAAATAATTCAGCATTGTTGTGTCATAAATAATTTAATTTATTTGGTGTCTAAAAATTATAAAAAAATATCATTATGTAGGAAATCGTTTTATATTTCCAATGAATATTTATAGTCGAAAATATAATTTATATAACCCCTTAGAAAAATTAATTTCTAAAATATTTTTGTTAATGTTAATTTTATCTTTACATTAAATTAATTAATACAAATTTTCATTGTCACTAACAAGTGGATCAATGGGGTCCCAAAATTGACCCAAGGTTGACCATGGTCTTTTAATACTCATACAATAAGGTTAGGACAAGTTTCAAGCTAATTTTGTTTTATTATAATATTCTTTTAACCTTAAATTACCCTATTTACCTTTAACCGTAGTAAATAAAAATTACCGTAGTTACTATTCATAATATCAAACAAAAAGTAACCTATTAACATAATTTGGACCCACTGATTCCAAATATGGAATCTATTTTCAAAAATTCAAAACACAGAAGTAGAAGTAATTAATTTAAAATTAATCTGGTTGTTAAGCAAACGAGTTTTAAAAGTTAAAACATTGCGAAAGATTGAAATGTTTTTACCCATGGATTCAATGTAAAATTAATGATAATGACATAAATTATATTAAATGGTAAAAATATATTCTATTTATACTTTAAAACATTAAATATTATAATTTAACCATATAAAGTATTGCGATGAAAAAGGTTATGTTTAATTAAAATATACTGTGTTTGTACTATTCATTAAAATATTAAAGTTATTAGAATAATATGAAACATTTATCCAAAGGAAATTTTTATATCCTAATTCTAAAGAAGAATTTTATTTTGTCAAATTGAACTTATAAACTTTTCAAAAACTATATTTAATGTGGGTGCGCCATCAAAAGGCTGTAAAACTGTATTTTTTGAAAAATACCTCTTTTATCCAAAAAACTGATTTTGTTTTCATACCTCATTCTAGAAAATTTATAAGATGAATTAAAATGTTATAAAACATAAAATTCAGTTCTTACTATTAATAACACCTAGTTTATAATATTATAATAATATATTGTTGTTTAGTGAAACTCGGTATTGTGTACTACACACTCTATCAAGGAAGGTCGTGATTGCGTGTAATGCAAGCCAAATCAGTGTTGTGTGTTGTGAAAGATTACTTTGGTGTTGCATATGACAGAAGACATAAAAAAAATATTTCTCATAAAATTTCAGGGTGTTATAATATCCATTGGATAAATATCAATTATTGGGTGAAGTAAAAAATCATATTCCAATAAAAAATGAATGATACAAATTGAAAGTTTTATTTTATTCCTACATAGACTCGGGAATGAAAATTTATAAAAAAACATGAAGGACCCTCCTAATGGTGATGTTCGAAGAAATGCTTCATTTTTTTGATAGGAAACACTCAACCTTTCTATTTTTTTAAAAAAACTAATAGGATCTTCTTTATTCCCATATGTCATTATTTTTCCCAAAAAAGTAGGGTATTTAAAGAGACTTATTAAAGGGGGATCTATATGAGAAATTTATGGTTTTATAACAAAAATAAGTGATCGTCCTCACATTTTCTAACTCTCATAATGAAAAATTGAGTATATCCCTTAACGGAGAACATGCTTCTGGGAGAAAATATCATAAATACAAATTATGTAATAAAATGGAATATAAATCTCATATATAAAAAAATTATATTGTAAGGTATTCTAATCAGACTATTCTAGCCCTAGGTTATTTTAATAAATATATTTAAAAAATGGATGTGATGGTTTATGTTAAATAAAAGATAAAGGGAGAGTCATATATCAAAAAATTGAATGTTTCTTAAGTATTTCATTATGATAAATATAGGCTATACTTTTCTTCATATTTCATTGTGTGTAGAACCTAAAATAAGAATGTTCAAGTGGCATAACCTGATGAATATATTAATAATCCAACATTGATGTCTAGGTTTTTTTACTCTTATTATCTACATTAAATTTTCTCATGTATACATATAGATAAATAGATAATGGTGCATTTAAAATCCTGATTTTATTTCATCCTTATATAAATAATTTTGATAAATCTATAATTTAAAGATAATTTTCTAGAAGAAGATGTATAGAAATAATGAGAAAATATTTAAATATAATATGATATTATTTTATATTTCGGTTTCATTTATTTTAATTAAGGGGGGATAAGAAAAATTAATTCATATTGGAAAAAAATTATTAGTGTTAACAACAAAAATAAATGTTGAGATTAGTGAATCCAAGAAGAGGCTTGTATTTTTTGTTATTAAATAATATTTTCTATGAGAAAAATGAAAATATGTGTTTAATGATTACACAAGAAAATATTAGTAAAATTCCTACTATAGGATATTATCCTTAATATCTTTCGATAATTATGTTATTCTTCATGTGAAAGAAAACTATTTTCTATTAATGTATTTTTAAATTACATTATAGCTAGCTATTGGGGATTTTAAAAATCTGAGACTTTTGAAGCATTTGGTCAGCGAGGTTACTAATAATCCATTTTTCCATTATTTTGAAAAAATTATAATTAATATTAGTTAGAAAAAACTCAACTCTCAAGGAAAATATAGCCCTTGTATCCAACCCTTATAGTCAACTACCGACTAAGATTAAAGGATATCTCAGTTGATAGTTTCAAAGGGGGAACGAATAATTCATATCTATAGCGAGTATATGGATAAAGAGTGAAAGGGTGGTTCTAGGAAAATAATTCTTGTGAGGATAGAATCATAGAATTCTATCATGGAATTTCACCATTATATTTTGATGGATTTCCGATTCATGTATCAAATGATAATGATGTGGCCTCTAATTAACAGTTTGTATATAATGATAATTCTAAATTTTAATTATTTACTAGTGATATGATGATGCATGAGACTTATTCTTCCTCTAATTTGATTCATATAAGGTTTTATTTAAGGTTTTCATGGAATAACTCTCTAATTACCGTATTAAATTTACTACTGTGAACTTGACACTTTTAATGGCCACATTATATGGAATTTATCACTTAATGAAATGAAGTATTGAAATCAAGAAGTGATTCCAAAAAAATATAATGTAGCTCAAAATAAGTGTTTATTTAAAATTTTATATTAAATATATATGTAACATCATAAGAAATAAAATAAGACTATGGTTTATCTAAAAATATATTTAGACTTACTGTGATGATGATTTGGCCATATTTTATTTAAAAACATCATATTTAAAGAATTAATATTGGTGTTCAAGATATGTATGATGTTCCCCATATTTTTAGGATGATTAGTTTTCTTGGGCATGGTACTATATGATTCATTTTATTTCTCATATAATCATCAAACCATACCATTTTGTTCAAATGTATGAAAGAATTTCACCCACGCATACTTAAATTTTAGTTTAATTGAAGATCATTTTTTTGTTACAAGTGCATAAATTTATATCGTGATGTTTTTATTAAAAAGGAATCAAGGATCCTACATTATCTGAAGTTCTAGAATATGGTGAAGGTAGATCTTGTAGATGAATTTTACATAATATCTAATACATTAACAATAATTAAGCATTGTTGTTTTTTTAGTTTCAAAAACTAATATTGAGGCTAGGTGGATTGAAATATTAATGAAGAGAAAGTAATATGGTTTGTGTAAAATTGAGTATGTTGGTAGAATTTCATTATAAATATCCGTAGTAGTATAATTTTACTAATGAAAAAAAAACATAGATAAATGTAATGTGATTAGTATGTGAATGTTTTGAGAGGAGAGAATATGATCTCTCTATTTGTATAGTAATTTCTAAGATAATTTCTTTCTTGAAGTACACCTTTGTCTACTATGTTTATGAAGAAATATATACTTTATCTTGATATAAATTTAATGATTTACACATACATGAATATAATGTCATGAATATTATGAGTTGAGGGATACACATTCAATGCATTATTATTTGTGTAATATATCATAAAACTTGATAATGCATATTATAGATAAAGTGTCATTAATATGATTATTTTGATATGCATAGAGAAAATTCCATGAAATGTTTAATGGTTATTTAAAAATTGTTACATAAGATTTATTATTCATAATGTTGATGTTAAAAACAAGTACTAGTGAAAATATATTATGCAAGATCTAGTTTTTTGATGAATTGAGAAGAATTATGTTAGAAACTGGGTAAATGATTCTATTTTCAAAATGGATACTCAACTCACATATAACTTTGTGTGATAAATTTGTAATACTGAGACAATGTGAATGATGTGAGATGTTTAGCTGGGTTACCATAAAATAATTTATAATTTAATGAATAATAGTTTAATGAATTTGAATCCAAGATAATTTACATTTTAGAAAATTCTATATAATTTTTTTAATAATGATTATGTTCTATTTAGATAATAATAATAGTGACATAAAAGTGACTAATTTTTGTATATAGGACATTGGTAAAAAAATAATTCCATTGCCTAATCATTCTATGGATATAATAAGAATTAGATCAATGATGGTATAGAGTAATTTTGAAAGACCAGTTGATCAAAGTGTGTTTATTAAAAATCAATTTTCATTAATAACAAATAATATATAGTTCTATCAATCCATTGTGATCATGGTGGAAGATAAATTTTATGTGTGGTAGAAAAAAACCTTTAGAAAATTGGAATAATTTTTTTTGCACAATTTTAAATAAAAAATTAAAAGATATATTTTCTAGTTAGTCTCTATAAATAGAAAATCAGGACTTGATGAGGATGATAAGATGAATGATATTTGTGTAATAATATGAGTTTATAGTAGAGAATTATTAAATGGGGGTGTCAACCCAGTAATGTAAAGGAGAAAAAATTAAAGGCCAAGACTTTTTAAAATTTATGTGTCTTGGTCCATTTACATTCTATAATATTCAAGTAATCGTTAGAGACAGACATTGATTTGATCAAGATCTTAACCATTATAAGAGGATGAATTAAATTGAATGTAATTCAAAAAACTATATCATTGATTTATCCCATTTTAATGGAATAAAAACATCAAAGAACTTCAAGAATGATACAAAAATCTATATATATTTTTAAAAAATATATTTTTATTATATAAATATAATTTCATAACCTTAATATGAATTAAACATAAAAAAATTTATATCATTAAAAATACCATGTTTATTATAATCCACCTCAATAATGAAATTTCATTATTGATTCTTTTTTTATTTGAAAAGTAAATTAAAATATGTCCATAAAAACATTTTAAAATGAATTACACTAGGTACTCCCATTTCATCATGGTTTTTAATGTCTACTATTGTGTCTAATCAAGTCCTTGAATTTCGAAAATATTAAAAAATATTAAAAAATATTTAAATTAATTTCCCTATAAAGAAGTGAAATTTTGACTGAAATATACTTCAAAAAGGATAGGTCATTTGGAATAATACTGGTATTTAATATTAATTTTTTAAAATATCATTTAAAACATTTTTTGTATATAAAAACATAAAAAATAATATATAATGAGTTATTTTATTCATTTTAGATTCCAAAAATGCATGAAAATTATTATAATTTTGACATTATGATGGATTAATACATCACATAGATCTCCCTCCTTTACAAATTCATAGAGGCTAGTAAAGAAATATTTTATTTTTTGATATTGTGAAATGCTTATAAATTTTATTATAGTAATTCAAAAATAGTGTAATGTGTGGAATGTATAATTTTAAAATTTGTTTGAATATATTAAATCAACCACTACTATATGAAATTATAGAAGATGAATTTGATATATTATAATGTTTTTTACATGTGAATTAGATTTTGGAAAATTCATCAAAATCACCTGAAAAATATTTTGTAATAACGAATGAAATTAAATAATCTAGAGAGGATAAGAATGTAGTAATTGAAATTATCACTTTTGTATTGTAAAAAAATTCATACATTTTTTTTAAAATATCTAGTATGATGATAATGATTTTTTATAAATAATTATTTAGAAAACTTATTCTTTAATCATGAACATATTAATATTATTAATATAAAAAACCTTCTACAGTAACTATGATTGATTCCTATAGTATTCAATATCATGAATCGTAACAACATATATTTTTTAAATATTTATAACATGTAATTTTAAAAAATAAAATTTATTTAACAATAATCATATATGAACATAAAATCGATTAATATTATCCCAAAATAATTGCTACCATCATGACATATTAACCCCTATGTTTATCTATGAATTTTTATTTATGATAAATAAACAACATATTAACCCATTAAGATATCTAAATCATGAAATTTGTACCCATGAAATAAAATCAAAGACATATAATGTTATTCAATCCCTAATTTCTAGCCAGCTAAAACCACAAGATCATAATTACGAAATAAATAAATTTATTATAAATATTCCAACATAATCAACTTCCAAATACACTTCAGAAAAAAAAATAGTGATTTAGATCAATTGAAACAAAATAAAACATAACACTGACAAATATTATACATCCAATAAACATTCATATCCTCCATAAAATAGGATCTGTAAACATTTCACTTGCTTCTTCCAAAACTAATTACTATAAATTCAAATTTTGGCTTCAAGATAGTTCATATAAATCATTAAAACCTCTAAAAATAAATATAAAATATACTATGGTTGTATAAATATCCAAAAGTGTAATATTGAGATAAAAAACTTATTAGTGCTTTAAATTCAATGAAACATATGAAGATGAGTCATTTATATAAGTGGACACATTAGACTCTTATAAACAGTAAAATTATATTATATCATGAAATCTACTACCTTCATAATTTAAATATAATTTAAATATTTTACTATATGAAACTCATATAAAAGAATAAATAGAGTAAATAATTATCATAGTTTCATAGAACATCAAATACATATAAACCATAATCACTCTCACTGATAAATTGTTCATAATGGAATTAAATAGTTAGTTAATAACAATTTGTCTTATTATAAAGAGTAAATCATTACAAAATGGTTTGTAGGATATATAATAGGACCAACCATCATCATCTATAATATATAAGAACCAAATCATGAATAAAATATATATAATATTATATTCTCACCCATAAACATAATCTTCAATGTTAATCCAAGAAAATATTACTAATAAAGTGGAATAGGTTTTTCGATTCCTAATTGATTGGAAAATAAAACAAATGAATATAATATAGATGAAAAAAATGAGAATATGAGAAATACAATTTTGCTATAAAATTTGATATATATTTGAGATAAATAATTTTAACGAATTAATGGAATTGTTTTAAGAAAATCCCCCTTATGATCTTTATATAGTACGAGTCAAAGTAATCTAAAGTGAGAAATTAAATTGGAAATTTTATTTCCATGAACTGAAAATATATTATGATAAAATAAATTAATTGGGCATTATATACATCATGAAAAATAAAATAAATAAATATCATGGAAGATGTCTCAATGAATAGAAATTAGGATATTGAAAACCTTACCCTAATTTCTGAATTGTTTGAATGTTCTCTAAATTCTAGTATAATTAACATTGGATAATTAATCCCCAATTTTGAAACATTATATATATATATATATATAATTTATATTATTCTCTTATAGGTATTATTATTTATTTATTAGATAGAGATATTTCATATTGAATATTAGTTGTTTTTAGTTCCCAACCTTGCATGAGTTCATTCTCACTTTTGATGAGTTCATATCACAACACAAGTAATTATTGAAATAAATTAATCTTATGATTTAAAATTATTCAATTATCATATTCTTATTCATAATATTGTTAAAAATTAATTATTATACGTTTTAATCAAAAATTGAATAGTTTTATTTAAAAATTTGATTTCCAATGTTTTACATGCTTTAATTTAATAATTAAAATTATTTATTATAAAAAATTAATTTTATATAATTGAATATAATTTTTAAATAAACATCTAAAATATATCATAAGATGATATTTGTGTTTTCTTAATGAAATATTAATTTTTAGTGAATAGTTAATCATACAAATTTTCAGAAAATAAACATTTCATTTCATTATATTAGCCAATTAAAAAGATTGATTGTATTTTTTTATTTAAAATAAAAGTAAAAAAAAATTCATATGAATAAAAATAATTGAAATAATTTCATATGAATCAACTTTATATTATATTTTGGTATGTGTCCATTCTAATGCATAAAAAATATATTTCTCCAAAAAACAATTTTCATTGCATTTTACGCACTTATATTAAAAATAATTTACACCACTTATATAAATTGATTAATGAAAATTTTATTCCACATTTAAAATCATGTCCCTGAATTTTTTTAATGAGTTCAATTTCATTATTGACCACTATGAATAGTAATAAGGGGGGAAATTATCCGCTATGTTAGTGAGCAGAGTAGGTTTATTATGTAAAACAATTTGTGATAAAGGCACAAAATCTCATATTAAATATATTTGGATGATGATTTACCATATATTATCACTTAATATTCCAAATGGAATTGTTATTTTTCCACTTTACAATGGGTTTGGGATATATTATATTTGAAAAATGTGAATAATTACAAGGGTACCACTACCTTCACATCTAAAATAACACCTCTTATTGTTTATTCTACATGCCTATTGGAAACAATATCTCATCAAATACTTTAGTAAATCCCACAAAAATCCATTCCAACATCCTATTAGTACTAGCCTCACAAGAAGGTCAATCCTAAATGTATTATGGTTAAAGAAAAAGGAGGTTTCTCAAAGATGTTTTATAACTAATAAAAGACTTTTTCACATTTATTTATTATTCAATGTCATTGAAATCATCTTTATCCCTGATGAAAAAAATCAGAATCTTATATTTAATAATATTTTATACTAATTATTCTATAAAATTTTTTCATGACCATTTACATCATATGGGAAATGATATCATTTCATCTACGTACATGTGGACTACCAACTCAATAATGAGGTGTGTTTCATTTTTCATCATCAGATCATAAGTCTATTTAAAATGATGAAAACCCTAATAATTATGTTATATATAATATAATTAATTTTTTTAGTATGATTTATTAATTAAATTATAAATTCATTTTATGTTTGAAAAAGATAACATCACTTTTTTATATACGTAGACTACCACATCCACGTACCAATATGCCTTTTTTCATCTCCACCATACAAGGAATGAAATATCGCTCGAAATAATGAATAAATATTAAATCAGTAACATATTTAAAAATATATAAAAAATATTAAATATGTTATTTTTTTTCTACCCATAAAAAATAAGGAAAACAACATTCACGCGTATGTACAGACTACCATCTCAATGAACCTATGTGGTTAATTTTTTATGACCACCCTAAAATATGGGTTTTAAATGATTATATAATCTATAAATATTATAATTAATTCATTTTTAATTTTATATAATTAATTTAACCATAAACCCTTTGACCACAGTCAATTTCATAATTTTATTTTGATGTTACAAACTGGACATCCTGAAACTATCCAATGTAAACATAAAAAATTTAGTAAATAAATTAAACATTATAAAAATGTAATAAATATAATAATTCTAAGAGAGTGAAAATAAACCATCTTTTTCAAAATTATAATACTAATATAAAATTATCACTCATGTGGGTATATATATGTATGAAATTCATAGTGACACATAGTAAGGGATTTTCCATTAAAACATTGATTAACATGTCTTAAAGTATTTTTCCTCTATATACATGCCCATTTAAATGTATTGATAATTTAATTATTTATTTTTTAAAGAATTATAAAGTAAATATCAAACTATATACCATTTTATAAACATATGTAAATAAACGAAAATATTTAGTGATTTCTATATGGGTTATTTTTTATATTTAAAAAAAGAGTTAAATGGTTGTTTTTATAAACGTAAACAAGATGTCCACCTTTTCCCACCACAATAGATGTTACTCATTATAATGATTCCTCTAAAAATTAACATGGGATTCCAAAACTATATTTTATTCCAACACATTTTAGAATTTTTTTTCCTAAATAATTCTCATGAGAAAATAAATATTCCCCCTTATACTTCTATTATAATGGAATGTTTTTACTTATGATTTAAAATTAATTTTTAATGGGTTTAATAATGGAAAGTTTAATATTAAAACTTTTATGATAAGGATATGTTATTTGATCATTATATATGATAACATTTCCAACCTATATATCTCATGATGGTGGAGGATTTTAATATGGCTCACCAATGCATTGGCTAACAATTTAGTCATTGAAGTTGAAAATTGCGGAGATAACACGAATAATAAATCCTATAAAATTCATAGAAATTTGATTATTTTGAAAAATATTAATCATCAATAAAAATAGGGTATGAATTTGGTGATCCATTTTACATATATTATGCTTATAAAAATGGTGTTTATGGATGTCTTTATATTTCATGAGATAGGGAATTTGTAATGTGAATGTTTTGTTTTTAAATTGAATATTTGGATGAATTACCACATTCCACATGATGACATCATAGTTACTCTTATACTTTATAATTTGTTTCATGTTATTTATTTGAGAAGATATTTTTCTTCACATTTGGAAAAGTTTTTTATATGTGATAAATGTTTTATTGTGAAAAGATAAATGTACAAATGGGTTTTCATTTTTTAAAGGGACTAATGGAATCCATTTATTTATATTTTTTTTAATGTATATATGTAACATCCCTTGTTTTCAAATTATCTTCAAAGGATCTAGGTTTAATTGAATTTTAGCAAGGTCAATATTTCCTATGTAGTGGCTTATCAAAAATGAAGAAATAGTTTTGGATGAAATAGGATTATAAAAACAATCTATCTTTTTCTGGATAAAATGTATACTATGTAAAATTTTCAACTTTATTATGTAATTTTATGACCTAATTCTATAAAAATATAAAAGGAAATCATGTTGGAAATTTAATAAGCTTAAAACCTTTTTATAAATATTGTAATTATAGGTTTTTTATGTTATGGTTCCTTATAATTCATCTTCATAAGAATAATAAATGTAATATAATAATAATTTTAGATTGATTTATGAAGTATATTTATCATTCAATAAGATTCATGAGTCTAATTAATACAGGATATATATATATATCGATCATTTTTTATAAATTTATTAATAATATAATTATAGTCTAATAAATGTTAGTCTAAACGTGCTATCAGAAAACCTTGTTTTGAACATAAATGAACTAATTTATAAAAAATATCCAAAATTAATGTTTTTTCAATACTTAATAATAATAATTTAAAAAATATTAACGTGATTCAATTTAATGGTTGAACCAACGGAAACTAAAGCGTACTATTAGGATGATTAAACATTTAATAAATAAGAAAATAAAAATCAATTATAAATTTATTCAAAAGGGGATTGTGAACCCTTAATATTTTTAACGGGAATTTTTCAATAAAATAATTTCTTATTTATGAATTTTATTTACATTTATGATAAATGTATATATATATTAGAATTTTATATTTAAAATTCGTTTCTTAATTGATTCAACAAGTCAAAATTAGAAGAAATTTATTGTTATTTTTATTTAGTAAAATAATTCATTTTTATTTCAACAATAAAAGGCCATTTTGCTAATATTTTAATGTTTTTAACTTATTTATAAAGTAAGTGATAATTAAAAACCTATAAGAATATTTTTCAAAAAATGATAGATATAAGTATTAAAATAATTATTTTACAAAAACTATGTTTAATTTATAAAACCAATAGTTATTATTTTGGAAACATTATTGATAATTTTCACTAAATCTTATTTTTATTTGGTAATATTAAAAATATTTTTTCATCAATAATTGAAATTAAATCTAAAGAAATATTGTTTTATATAAGAAATTTCATATTCTTTAATATTTTCAATTTTTTTTATAGGCATAATGATTACAAATATTATAATTAATAATAATGATTGTGGTGAAAGGGTTATTTTCAAATAATTAATTTTTCAATGTTGTGTAATTTGTATTTCATATTTATAATTAATATATTTTATATAATTAATTTTATACTATTTTTACAAATATATTAAAATATATTATAACTCATTTAATTGGAAATTATTGATACATAAGATTAAAAACCATTAATGTTGAAAAACAAATTATAAAATAATTTCTCTATATAATAAATCTTTAAATTTATAAGAAAATTTTATCATAATGTGAAATTAAATTTAATTATATTGAGAATAAATTTAATTTAATAATATAATAATTTTGTAACATTTGTTGGCTTATATTATTTACATGATATAAATTACTTGAGAGTAAACTAGTTACTATGGTAAAAACCAAAATAGTTAAGTGTAGAAATATAGAGCTAATGGCCTCAAACATGTTTAAAACACATTAAATGATGAATTATAATGGATTTATTGACATTATATCAGTATAAAATTATTTATTTCTCAATTATGGTTCTATTTACAATTTAATTATTTCATTTCATCCTTACAAAAAGTGGTGTGTATTTTCAAATGTTCCATTTTCTTCACTTATAAAAGTATATCACTTCCATAACATTTTTACACTGATTAAAAATATTTTTATCTACCAAATATCATACCTAGTATCTTATAAACCCTCTCTCTGCATCCCTCATTTTATGGTACTTCTAAAAACTAGACTGAGGTGAGTTAACTTCATAACCAAGGGAGAACATCTAAAGTGAGATGTAATATTATCAATTGAGATCTATTAATTCCTTTCTTCTTCTTCCCTCTAACACCATTTCTATCAATGAAACTATGAAAAAAGTATTATTAATATGATAAAATTTTATTACACTAATGTAATATAACATTTTCCTACCTCCAAAACCATTTTGAAAATGTGTTTAATATGAAAAATAATAACTTTTTTGGTTATTTATTTAATTTAATTATATTATTAAATATTATATAAGTAACATGAATAGTAAATGGTCATAATAAACTTAACCACCTAAAATAATCATACCAAGGAACATTCCTTATTTTTTTCTATTTTGGAAAAAACATTTAAAACAATATAAAATTTTAATTAATTTCATAGTTAAACACATATTAATACACAATTCTTGAAATTATGAATTTATTTTACAACACTAATGGCCATACTAAATATTATAAGGATGTTTCTGAAAACTAAAACAAACCACCTCAAATAACCAAAATAGGTTAAAAATAAGTTTTTTAAATAAATAACATATGATAATAAATAGACCATATTAAATTAAATATATATTAAAATGTCCCTTAAAATGTTTTTAAATACACTTAATTTTATTATTAAATACAATTTGAGAACATGTGTGATGAATAATTATCTGAGGTTAGGGTTTTATGTGTCTTAATTTTTATTCATTGTGAAATGATGAATATTCACCACTTATTTTTTTTTTGGTTATATATATACCATTTATTTATTTTGATATAATTTCTCAGGAAATATAAGGAATGTAAAAATACATCTCAAGAAATTCTATTCAAACTATTTCAATTAAAATAATAATAATGTTGAATGTTTTTAAGTCAATTATCATTCATTGTGTTAGAATTGTTCTTATATAACTTATTTAATAAATGTTCATTAAAGTTTGATATTATATTCTATATAGTTTTATTTTATCATTTTTTAATTTAATTACAATTATATCACATATTAATCATTTCTAAATGTCCCATGCTTCACAAATTATGATATACATAAGGCATTTGGATAACTGAAATTTCCATTATCTAGTTAAAATCTTATTCCATGAGAATCAAACTTGTAAATTTGAAAAAAAATTCTTCTAACTATTTCATAAGAAAATTCATATTTTCTCTCCACATTAAATAATGTTTTCAACTATAATATTATTTTTGTAGGAATTTAGTTCTCCAAAACTACAACATTTTTAGGAAATCTCTTTTAATTTTATTTTCCCCTCAATTTCAATGTTCATTAAAACCAAAAACGTTTTCCATTGTTATTATTTAATAAAAATATGAGTTTACTTGAATGCCCTTATTATTTTCAATTATAAATTTCCATGGTATGCTTCACAGCCTCTTTTTTATGTGAATTTTCAACAATGTTATTTCAAAATATTAAAAAAATAATAAATACTTTCATAATAAAATATTTTATCATCCTCTCCATACAACTTTTTTATAACCATTATATATTTTAAGGATCAATTACTTATATTTAATTTAAATAAAATATTTTATTAATATTTCAATTGACCTTTTTAAAAAAAATTGTATTTCATTTTTATATTTTACATTAAATATAATTTGGAAAGAATTTTTGAAAAATGTTTTCAACGGGAAACGAGTATTTCACTCATTATATATAATGTCTTTATTTATTTGAATATTATTATTCATGAATCAACCTTTAAATTTTATTATAAATTAATCTATAGGGTTATATAATTTTATATATGATATATTTATATTCTCGATATCAATTTTGGTGATACAATATGAAAATGATACAAATCCATTTTTTATTATATTGTTTGTTTGCAATGTGATGAATGGGTTTTTTCACATCGTATAAAAATGTATGTATAATTGATGTGTAAGATCCTCTTTCACTATCCCATTCATTGGTAAATGTATTCTTTCATATGATCTTAAAAACGATACGAGGGTTGCAGCCTACACCCAAGATGGTAAATGGTTGGTAGCTCAGTCAAAATAGTTTAAAGTAGTTAAAACCTAATGCTAAGAGGGTAACCATGATTCCCTCTCATGCCTAATATGTAATAATTTGATAAAATTTCCTACTCAACTAGGTTTTGATTTATTATGATTTCACTTATACCACAATTATATGTTATATGGTTATGGTATTATACAATGGATCATGTTTATTGACTCTAGTTTCAACACTATTATAACACAATATATGTTTGGTCATTAGATACTACATGTAACATTCCAGGTAAATGAAAAAATAAGACATATTTCATATTTATTAATATTTGTGAATTAAATTTTAATTTTACTTTAAAAGGGTTTCTATGTTCGATAGCGTACCCGATATGCAACAACGAGTTTCATTGAAATCTTACGTTGCACACAAATAATATAATATTATTATGTTAAATGTTAGTTAACTCATAGCTGTTGTATTAAAAGAAATGAATTAAACTAACTACAATATGATTATACATATTTGTTAAATCTATTTACATTTATCCAATAAATGTTAGAGGTTTCAAATGTGAATGAATCAAATTTTAAGCATAATTTACATTAAAAGGCCTATTTACCGCCTTTTATTGGAGAACCCTCTTTAAATATAGTTTTGGTCACTTTAATACATTATAATTGACCAAATATAATCCTTCATTATAATGGGGACATCAAATTTTTAATTTGGGTGATTTTTTTGGTATTTTTCTGATAAAGATCATTTTTAATGAATAGTGAAAAATACTGTATTATAATTCAAAAGCGTCTTTTAATATAATTTTTTTATATGGATAGATTATCTTTTCAGTTGGTTTTAAAGTTAAATTGAAATATTTTCTTACCATTTAATCCAATTTTGGTCATTGGAATTAATTTCACTTTTAAATTGGACATAAACAAGTATCAATCTTTTGAGAGTTATTGTTTCTTAAAAACACGCTATTTGTTTTAACAACGGGAATTAATTTTTAAATTAATCAATGCCACTTATATGTTTAGGATTTGGAAAAATATACATAAATTTTTAATTCATAATATCAAAAAATTCTTAGGATTAATTTTTGTAATTTTTCTGAAAAACATCAATTTTTGATGAATAGTGACACCACTTAGTGGTAGTTAAAAAACTGACTTTTTCATTTAAATGAAATTTTACCACTTCTGTGAATTGAATTTCAAAAATATGATATAAATGGATGTTATCAATAAGCAAAATGTGGTTCATTAATATAAAAATAATTTTTGGTGAATATTAACTTTTTACTTTTATTTACCACGGTTAATGGTAAATAGGATAATTTAATGTTAAAAGAATATTATAATAATTCAAAATTACCTTAACACATGTCCTAACTTTATTGGTTGAGTATTGGCCGACCATGAGAATCCTTGGGTCGATTTTGGGACCCCATGGAGCCACTTATGAAAGATAATGACACATTGTATTAATTAATTTAATGTAATGGAAAAATTGACAATAACAAAAATATTTTAGTAAATTAATTTTTATATGGTGTTATATAAGTCCTATATTAGACTATAAATATTAATTAGAAATATAATAATATTTCCTACATGTTTGTGTTTTTTTATATTTTTTAGACATCGAATAAATTAAATTATTTATGACACAATAATGATGCAGTATTTACCTCATTATTAAATGATTTAATTAAATAAGATTATAATGATTAAAATATTATCCAAACATGTCCAATTATGATTTTATGAGTTTATTTCGACCATGACTCATCTTATATTCAACTATAATGATTTTTATACCATTAGAAACTGAATATAATTATATTATAAAATAATACTTTCACACTTTCCTAAAGAGCCCCTCCTCTCCCTTATAAAAGGAGACCACTTCTAACCAATTCCTCACACATTTTAAGCCATTTGGATTGACCAAACTCTTCCCAAATATGCTCAAAAAATCCCTCTCATACCCCTATAAGCCTTACTTTAGTTATAAGGCACTTCCAGATGTCCTTTTGGATTAATCCAAAGGAAGTTACCAAAATTAAAGGTAACGGTTTCTCTTAAATTGTTTTCTTTTAGCTTACTTCTCCAACCCCTAAAATATTTTTTATTCGTTTCTTTTGTAACAAATACAGTATAATCAATATACTAGGATGTTTTTATGAGAAGGATAAGAACTACACTTATAGACACCTCTATATAATTGATGAAGAACATAATGTTTCTGTGGATGGAAAACTATGGCCTCACGAAACGATGATTGTTCAATTACATATTACTGCCTCTCATGGTGGTCATTATGATGGAAATATATTTATATATGATATATATTGTGTTTATTATTTATTTATTCTTCTGTACTTCCAATTTATAGCACATATTTATGGTTTCCATAGTGGGTAAATACGATAATCTCATTTAAGGAAGTGCGGACTACCACCCCCTCAAAGTGATTTGATTCGTTAATGACTTATGTGGGATGTATAAAGGATGAAGTTAATGATATTATATATGATATTATACTGGAATTATAATATACCTATGTATCATTATATTTTATGTCCATTAAAATAATAAAATTTAATGAAACTAGCGTTCATGCGTACACACGGCTTATCGTCTCCATGAACAGTGCATTTCATTTCTTACCTCTAAATGTTATGTACTATTATAAAAACATGTATATATGGGATATATATGATTTTTATGATATCCAAATCATGAATATAATTTTGGATATAATGAACCTTTGACCACATGGACAACTTATAAATATAAGGTGTTCATTTTTACTCAAGTACCAAATATCGACAAAATGAACGTTATTAACTTAAATGATTGAATAATGTTTATAACATGGTAATAAGTGATTTAAAATGAATAATAAACTCGAAAAAGGTTCATAAGAAAGTATAAATTATCTTTAGTTTATTATTCAGGAGATTAAAGAAAGATCGAGTCAGGTCGGACGCGAGGTAAGGGACTTCTTCTCAATCTCATTTCATTGAGGAATTTTTTGTTTTATAAATGACTTTATTTTATATGGTGTATAAACCACTTTGACTTTTAATTTTATTCAAAGGTAATCCTCTTATACAAATCATTTTACTAGACATAAAGAAGTAATGCTTTTTTACGTATGCGGTGACAATGACCTTTCTGCCATTGTGAGTATTATTTGATATTTGGCTTCCTTAACAAGACGGAATGTTTTTAAAAGGATAAATAAATACCATATACTCTTTTTATGTATTTTGGTACTAAAAATGAATTTGACAATGGATTTATTATTTCACTATCTTGAAATGATATTTTATTATTGCAATGTGGAAATGTTATCATTCCTTAATTCTTATGTTATATGTTATGATCATGTTATGGTTCTTGGGTATTATTTACATATACAGGTGCTTCCGTGATAAACCTAGGGCAGGTGAGCCCGAGATAGCTCTTCAATGCATTGGGTAATGTGACGGAGGTAAACATGAATGTTTCTCCTAAGATATTTAGGGAATATACTATGATGGGTATTCCAAAGTAACTCCCTATGTAGTTGTGATAGCTACAATGTATGTATGATATGGATGCCACAAGTTACATTTATGATTTATGATTTCATTTGACTTTCATAAATCTTATGATTTCATGAGGTAAGTATAATAGTTGATGTTTTGTCTGTATTTATGAACAATTTTTTTCATTCATTGTTTTATAACCATTATTGATCTTTTTTATGCTCATCCCATGTTTTTAAATATTTTCACAAGACATAAAGATTAATAAGGTCAAGGATGGGACCAAGGAAAAAGTCATGTTGTCTAAAACATGGAACTTGACATGACTTTTTTTAATATTTTTTATTTTATGAAAAAAATGGAAACTATGTAGATATGCCTTCCTTGTAATATTTTGAGATGTAATAGTTAGGTCCCAATTCCCTAAAACTCTAAAACAAAAAATATCCTCAATGTGAATTATTCATTTAATTCAATATTATGTAATGTTTAAGGCCGAGTCCTTATATTTGGTATCAGAGGTCAGCTTAGATAACTTTAGGTGTTAGGGTATTGTTAAATTAATGTCCCTAAATTAATTTATGGTGATATTGAAATTATATAGAATTTACATATTACCATGTTGCTTCGCCTAAGATATTTTTGTGTTCGGAATGGTTTTCCGTAGAGAAAACAGGGAATATATATTGGGACCACAACAGAAGGAAGACAAACTTCCAAATCAGCAACCTGAGATGGTCAGAATCGGAACTGAATAGTTTTTTGCAGAAATGGAACAGTTGACCCAGGCTATAAATGGTGGTGGTATCCATGTATGAGATCCTCCACATCAACCACAGAGGAACACGTCCGTAGTGGAGCATTTCATGAGGCAATATCCCCCATCATTCAGAGGATCATCTAACCCTATGCTAGTGGAAGGGTGGATTAAATCATTGGAGAATATTTTTGATGTCATGGGTTATTTAGAACATCAAAAGGTTAGTCTTGATATTTACCGTTTTGAAGGTGAAGCTGATCAGTGGTGGTCGATGGTGAAAAATATTAGGGATAGTGAGGAGATTGATGCTCTCATTCGGGATGAATTCAAAGGTTTGTTTCTTGAGAAATATTTTCCTATGGTGGTTCATCTGAGGATGGAAATACAATTCCTGGAATTGAGGCATGAGGATGACTCAGTTGCTGCTTATGAAGAAAAATTCACTTGATTGGCAAGGTAAGCTCCAAATTTCATACGAGATCTTGACAGTAAAATCAACCATTTTTACTCAGGATTAAAGCCAAAGTATCGAAGGTATTTATCTTATCATGTGTTCAAATGTTATGAAACACTTATTCATTGTTCGGAGAAGGTGGAAATGGAGTTTGTCGATGATCAAGTATTCTTTGACAAACAACAGAATAAGAGGATGATGTGGCAGGCTAATGGGATGAAGTCTTCAAAAAAGTCTGATGGTAAGAAACTTAATTTTATAGTTTGTGAAAATTGGGGTAAAAAGCATGCTGGGTAATGTATTTTGAATTATGGTATGTTCTACCGATGTGGTAAAATGGGACATAAGGCTCGTAATTGCACTGAAAAAGATCAGGGTAATTGTAATAAAAAATCTGTTTTACAGTCAGTAAAATGATTTAAGTGCAATGAAATGGGTCATTATGCAATTGAGTGTCCAACAAAGAACTCAACTGAAGGAATGCATCCAGACTACAAGTATAAATGGGTATAGAAATCCTTTGAAACTACTTCAACAGATGTTGGGCCATCATATGAAGTCGTATGAGTTACACTGTTTGTTCAGATTATGCCAATGTGTTGTTTGGTTCGGGGTCTACACACTCTTTAATTTCTGAGAAGTTTTCTAGTAAATTGGGAATTCCAACTCAAGATATGAATACAAAACATATGGTAAAAACACCTAGAAGAAATGTTGAGACAAAAAGAAAACATAAGAACACTCATGTCCTTGTGTGCGGATAGAATCTACCTGAAAACTTTATTGTTTTGCCTCTAGTAGAGTTTGATGTTATTTTGGGCACGTATTGGCTTTCTGTTTATCATGCTAAGATTGATTACATAGCTAAATAGGATTCTTTTCAGAATAATTTTTATTTTGTATACAAAAATGAACCCTTACTGTTGATAACAAATCAGGAAGCTAAGAAACTAGTAAAAGATGGAAATCAATGTTACATTGCACATATTGTTGAAAACAAAGGAACTGTTCAGATTAATGATGTGCCAATGGTAAATGAGTACCTTGATGTTTTTTCTGATGAGTTGCCTGGTATTATACCTGGTCGGGAAGTTGAATTTACTATTGACTTAGTTCCTGATGCTAAGCCAATTTCAAAACTCTCTTATCAAATGGCTAAAATTGATCTTTTAGAGTTAAAGAATCAATTGCAGGAGTTATTAGATAAGGGTTTCATTAGACCTAGCATGTCACCATGGGGTTCTCGTGTCTTGTTTGTTAAAAAGAACGATGGTTCAATAAGACTTTTCATTGATTATAGGGAATTGAATACCATCACTGTTAAGAAGAAGTATCTTTTGCCTCATATCATTGATATGTTTGATCAACTCTAGGGAGCACTGTATTTTTTGAAGATTGAATTGAAGTCAGGGTACCATCAGTTGAAAGTAAAGGAAGCATACATTCCAAAGACCGTGTTTCGTACTAGATATGGCCATTATGAATTTGTAGTTATGCCTTTTGGGTTAACCAATGCACCAGCTGTATTCCTGGATCTTATGAATATAATTTTCCGTGAGTTCTTGTATAAGTTTGTGGTTGTGTTTAGTGATGATATTTGGGTTTATTCCAAAAGTAAAGAGGAACATGAAAGTCATTTAAGGGTTGTCTTGAAAACGTTAAAAGAAAAGAAACTATTTGAGAAATTCATCAAGTGTGAGTTTTGGTTATAAAAAATTTATTTCCTTGGTCACATTGTTTCAAAAAATGGCATAACTGTTGATCCTGCTAAAACAAAAGTTGTTGAAGAATGGCCAAGACCCACAAATATAACTAAGATTCGTAGTTTTCTTGGTTTGGCTGGTTATTACCAGAGTCTTGTTGAAATTTATTCACGGTTATCTAGTCCAATGAATAAGTTTACTCAAAAAGGTGTTAAGTTCATCAGGACAAAAGAATGTGATGATTGTTTTCAAGAATTGAAAAGAAGATTGGTGAATACTCATGTTTTGGCACTGGATTCCAGAAATGGTGAGTTTGTTATCTACAGTAATTCTTCATTGATAGGATAGGGTTGTGTCCTAATGCAAAATGATCCGGTAATTGCTTATATTTCACGTCAGTTGAAACCACATGAGTTAAATTATCCTACACATGATTTGGAATTGGCTGCTATTGTTGTTGCTCTAAAAATTTTGAGTCATCATTTGTATGGAGTGAAGTGTGAAATATATATGATCACAAAATTTTGAAGTATATATTCACTCAGAAAGAATTAAACATGATATAGAGTAGATGGATGGAATTAATCAAGGATTATGATTGCACGATCCTTTATCATCCGGGGAAAGCAAATAAAGTGGATGTTTCTTTGAGTCGAAAAAGTAATTCCTTATTAACCATGTTACTTTTGGAATGAGATCCTTTAGTTTTTGATTTGATGAAATTTGGCATAGAAGTTGTGTTGTAGGAAATTCTTCTGTTTTGTATCAGGTGTCAGTGAACTCATCACTATCAGAGAGAATTAAGCAAGCGTAGAAGGAAGACAGTGAGTTACAAGAAAAGGTTGTGTTGGTTCAAAAGGGTAAGTTGCTTAATTTTAATGTTGATATGATTGTGTTTTGAGATTTGGAAAGGGATTATGTGTGCCTTGTGATTCACAATTGAATAATGAGTTATTATTTGAAGCTCATAGTTCCCTGTTTTCAGTTCATCCTGGTAGTACTAAGATGTATAGAGATCTTCGGGAGTATTACTGGTGGTATGGAATGAAAAGATATATTGCTGATTTTACTGTGAAGTGCTTGACTTGTCAGCAGGTTAACGCAGAGCAGCTGTTACCGAAAGGAATGCTTCAGCCTCTACCAGTTCCAGAGTGGAAATGGGAAAATATATACATGGACTTCATTGTGGGATTACCAAAGACATCCCAAGGTAATAATGCAATCTAGGTTATAGTTGACCGATTGACTAAATCTACTCATTTCCTTCCTATTAGAGATACTTTGTCTCTAGATCAAATTACTCGGTTGTTTGTTAAAGAGATAGTCAAGTTGCATGGAGTTCCCCTCTCCATTGTATCTGAACATGAACCCAGGTTCACTTCTAACTTTTGGAAAGGCCTTCAAAAGTCATTGTTACTGAATTAAATTTTAGTACAGCTTTTCATCCTCAATTAGATGGGCAGTCAAAATGAACAATTCTGACCTTAGAGGATATGTTACGTGCTTCCTTGATGGATTACCAGGGAAGTTAGGACCAACATCTTTCTTTGTTTGAATTTTCTTATAATAACAGCTTTCATTCTAGTATACAGATGGCTCCATTTGAGGCATTATATGTAAATCGTTCTCAAACACCAGCTTTTTGGGATGATGTAGGCGAAAGGAAGCTGATGGGACTAGAATTGGTAGAAGAGATGGCAGGGAAAGTTCAGATGATTCAGAAGCACATGAGAATAGGTCAGAGTAGACAGAAAAGTTATACTGATAACCGGAGGAAAGATCTTTCTTTTGAGGTAGGTGATCAAGTCTTTCTCAATGTTTTTCCCTGGAAAAGTGTGATGTGTTTTCGTAAGAAGGGAAAGTTGAGTCCGAGGTTCATTGGACGTTATGGAATTCTGGAAAAAGTTGGATCAGTTGCGTACAGAGTGGCTTTACCCCCATGTTTATCCCTAGTACACAATGTTTTTCATGTTTCGATGTTGAGAATGTATATGCCAGATCAATATCATGTTTTGAGCCCAGAGGTAGTTAAGTTGGAAGAGAATCTCTCTTATGAAGAACAACCAGTCTAGATTCTTGACTGCAAAGAGAAAGTGTCACGGAATAAGGTAATTCACTAGGTAAAGGTTTTGTAGAAAAACAACATCGTTGAAGAGGCTATGTGGTAATATAAAAATTCTATGAGGGATAAATACCCCCACTAATTTTGATAAGTGAATAAAAATTGCGAGGATGGAATTTCCAAAAGGGGGAAGGATGTAACATCCTAGGTAAATGAAGAATAATAAATATTTCATATTTAATAATATCTGTGAATTAAATATTAATTTTACTTTAAAGCGGTTGCTATGTTTGATAGCATACCCGATACGCAACAGCGGGTTTCGTTGAAATCTTACGTTGCACACTAATAATATAATATTATTATTTTAAATGGTAGTTAACTCCTAGCCATTGTATTGGTGGGAATGTACTAAACTAACTACAATATGAGTATACATATTTTTAATGTATTTACATTTATCCAATAAAAGTTAGAGGCTTAAAATGTTAATGAATCTATTTTTAACCATAATTTACATTAAAAGGCCGATTTACCACCTTTTAATGGAGAACCCTATTTAAATATATTTTTCTTCACTTTAATACATTCCAATTGACCAAATATAATCATTCATTAGAATGGGGGCATCAATTTTTACTTTGGGTAATTGTTTTGGTATTTTTCTGATAAAGTTCATTTTTTAATGAATAGTGAAAAATACTATATTTTAAATCAAAAGCGCCATTTAATCTAATTTATTTATATTTTTGGATTATATTTTCAGTTGGTTTTAATGTGAAATTGAAATATATTTTTTCCATTTAATCCAATGCAAGTCGTTGTAATTAATTTCAATTTGAAATTGGACATAAACAAGTATCAATCTTTTGATAGTTATTCTGTCTTAAAAACGCGCTATTTGTTTTAACAACGGGAATTAATTTTTCAATTAATTAATTCCACTTATATGTTTTGAAATTGGAAAAATTGACATAAATTTTGAATTCGGAATATCAAAGAATTCTTAGGATGAATTTTTGATATTTTTCTGAAAAACCTCAATTTTTGATGAATAGTGACACCACTTAGTGGTAGTTAAAAAAACTGAATTTTTCATTTAAATGAAATTTTACCACTTATATGAATTGAATTTAAAAAATCTGACATACATGGTTCTTATCAAGAAGTAAAATGTGGTTCATTAAGATGAAAATAATTTTAGGTGAATAGTAACTTTTGACTTTTATTTACCTCGGTTAATGTTAAATAAGGTAATTCAAGGTTAAAAGAATATTATAATAATTCCAAATTACCTTAACAATTGTTCTAACCTTATTGGTTGAGTAGTGGCCGACCATGGGAATCCTTGGGTTGATTTTGGGAGCACATGGAGCCACTTATGAAAGATAATGACACTTTGGATTAATTAATTTAATGTAAAGGGAAAATTGACAATAACAAAAATATTTTAGTAAATTATATTTTTTGTGGTTCTATATAAGTCCTATTTTAGACTATAAATATTCATTGGAAAGATAAAACTATTTACTACATGATTGTATTTTTTTATAATTGTTAGACATCAAATAAATTAAAGTATTTCTGACACAATAATGATGCAGTATTTACTTCATTAATAAATGATTTAAATAAATAAGATTATAATGATTAAAATATTATCCAAAACATGTAAAATTATTATTGGATGATTTCATTTCGACCATGAATCATCTTATATTATAAAATAATGAATTTTTGACCATTATAAACCGAATATCATTATATTATAAAATAAACTTTCACACATTCCTAAAGAGCCCCTCCCCTCTCTTATAAAAAGAGACAACATCTAACCAATTTCTCACACTTTTAAAGCCATTTGGCTCATCCAACCTCTACCCAATTAAACTCCCAACATCCCTCTCATCACCACATAATCCTTACTTTATGTAGAGGGCACTTCAAAAGTCCTTTTGGATTCAACAAAAGGAAGTTACCCAAATTAAAGGTAACGGTTTCTCTTAAATTGTTTTCTTTTATTTTACTTCTCCAACTCCTAAACTCTTTTTTGTTCCTTTATTTTGTAACCAAAACAGTATCCGCAATATACTGGGATGTTGTAATGAAAATTATTTGAACTACACTTACACACACCTCCATCTAATGCATGGAGAACATAATGTTTATGTTGATGGAAAACTAAGGCCTCACGAAACGATGATTGTTCAATTACATCTTACCGCCTCTCATGGTGGCTGTTATGATGGAACTGTATTTATATATGATATATATTATGTTTATGATTTACTTATGCTTCTATACTTCCAATTTATAGCATGCCTTTATGGTTTCCATAGTGGGTAAATATGATAATCTCATTTGAGGAAGTGCGGACTACCTCACCCTCAAAGTGATTTGATTCGTTAATGCCTTATATGGGATGTATAAAGGATGGAGTTAACAATATTATATATGATATTATACTGGAATTATAATATAACTATGTATCAATATGTTTTATTTCCATTAAAATAGTAAATAGAAATGAAAGTAGCGTTCATTCGTACGTACGGCTTGCAGTCTCCATGAACGGTGCACTTCATTTCTTACCTCTAAATGTTATGTACTATTATAAAAACAAGTATATACTGGATATATATGATATCTATGATATCAAAATCATGAATATAATTATGGATATAATTAACCATTGACCACATGGACTACTTGTAAATATAAGGTGATTATTTTTACTAAAGTACCAAATATCGACAAAATGAACGTTATTAACTTAAATGATTACACAATGTTTATAACATGGTAATAAGTGAGATAAAAGGAATACTAAACTAGAAAAAGGATCTTATGTAAGTATAATTTAACATTAGTTTATTATTCAAGAGATTAAAGAACGATCGAGTCAAGTCGGACGCGAGGTAAGGTACTTCTTCTCAATCTCCTTTCATTGAGGCATTTTTAGTTTTATACACGACTTTATTTTATACGGTGTCTAACCCCTTTGACTTTTAATTTTATTCAAAGGGAATCTTCTTATATGAAGCGTTTTACTAAATGAAAAAAAGGAATGTTTTTTTAACGTAAGCGGTGACAACGACCTTTCTGCCGCTGTAAGTATTATTTGATCATTGGCTTCCTTACCAAGCCGGAATGTTTTTAAAAGAAAAAATAAATATCATATACTCCTTTTATGTATTTTGGTACTAAAAATTATTTTTACAATGGATTTATTATTTCAATAACTTGAAATGCTATTTTATTATTGAAATGTTGAAATGTTATCATTCCTTTATGCTTAGGTTATGAGTTATGATCATGTTATGGTTCTTGGGCATTATTTACGTATACGGGTGGTTCCTTGATAAACCTAGGGCGGGTGAGCCCGAGATAGATCTCTAATGCATTGGGTAATGTGACAGAGGAAAACATGAAAGTTTCTCCTAAGATATTTAGGTAATATACTATGATGGGTATTCCAAAGTAACTCCCTATGTATCTTTGATAACTACAATGTAAGTATGATATGGATGTCACAAGTTACCTTTATGATATATGATTTCTATGTGTCTTTCATAAATCTTATGATTTCATGAGGTATGTAAAAGAATTCATGTTTTGTATGTATTTATGAACAAATGATTTTATTCTTTGTTTTATAACCCTTACCGAGCTTTTTATGCTCATCTCATGTTTTGAAATGTTTTCACAGGACATAAAGATGAATAAGGTCAAGGATGAGATCAAGGAAAAGTCATGCTATCTAAAACATAGAACTACACATTAATTTTTTTAAGAGTTTTTATTTTATGAAAAAAATGAAAACTATGTAGATATTTCTAACTTGTAATTTTTTGAGATGTAATAGTTATGTCCTAATTCTCAAAAACTCTAAACCTGAAAAGATCCTCAATGTGAATTATTCATTTAATTCAATATTATGTAATTTTTAAGGTCGGGTCCTTATACTACATGTATTGTTATTAAATCATATGAAAATATATTATTTTTATATGTTCTTTTTAATAAAAAAGTAATCATATGCTCTTGATTTGTCATATTCTTATCATCAAACCCTTGACGAAATGTTGTTTATTGATTTCCTTTATGAGTTTTTTTATCCCACCATATTATTATTTTTTCATTATCTATTTCATAAAGATGAGTATAAAATATGAGTGGTGTTGAGGTATTTTTGTGTGTAAAAGTTATATATAATTGTTCACATGTTTCATAAAATTAATATGATTATAAAGATGGTCTTAAAAGATATTGAACATTTTATACTAGTAAATGTGTGATTATTGTGTGATTTAATATTGAAATTATTGAAATTTATTATAGTTTAGTTTGGGAAAACTCACATATCATCGAATCTATAGGTAAAATACGTGTTATAAAAACCTATCTTGAAGTTTGGGACTAGTTAATCACTGTTTATATCATAGTAGTGATTAATGTTTTCCAAGGATTAGGTTACATATTTTGGGAGATTTTGATTAGAAAACTATAGTAAAACCAAGATGATAATTTGTAGTGCAGGGAAACATCATGAAATTTTGCTAATGTATTTTATATGATATTTTCATAGATATTACATATTTTTCTACATATTTTTTTGTGGTTGTAGAACATATACACCACGGGGAAATCCACATGAAAAAGTATGGTTGGGTATTAATTCAATATTCACTCAGTGAATAATGAGTGGGTCTAAGACATCACACCTGGATAGAAACTCCTATGGAATATGATTTTTCAATACCTGTTGTCTTTAAAACCCATTATGAATGATTTCAAGATATATTTATTGAATTTTTAGAGAAAAAATATGATAATGATAATAAATTACATATATTAAAACCTATAAATTTATATTTTAGGGTATATATATCATTTATCAATAATTTTTTTAAGTATATAATGTTATTTTTTATAGGGTTATCTAATTATTTATTATAATGATTAAATTCCTAATTCACGTTGATTATATAACATTAAGAAAATAATTTAACAAAGGATATGATGGAAAATTTAGTGATGCTTTGAATATGAAACCAAATTTATTTAAATCATTAATTTAAAATCATTTTTTTTATTTCCTTGAACCATTCAACATTATGATTAACAATATGAGTCTTTTTGAAAATTATGGATTAACTATGGAATAGAATTATGGTGTCTTATTTATGTTCAGGTGATGAAAATGTTGAATGAAACAAGATTCAATTTCCATTATGTCAAACACATTTGAAGAAGTACCCATGGAAACACCTCAAAGGAATGAGAGAATGTTTCGTGTGTGAAATTATTATAATTGATATAATTATTTTCAAAGGGAGGTAAATAGGTATACCTGTAATATGGAGACTATTAGATTTCTAAATAAAACACCATCTACACATTAATACATCTAGTACAAATAGTATGGTAATTATCTAAATTTATCCCCCTTACACGGTCTAACAAAGATTGTAGTTGTCATAAACATCCTAAACAAAAGGGATTAGGGAATGATTATCCATACAAAACTAAAAAATATGATAATGATAATTATGAAACATATACCCTCTAGTCTGTATTATTATATGTCTTATTTTATTCTGGTTTAGTGTATCTAAGAAGTTTTTTGGTGTCTTCAATCACTTTCTTGATGATTTAATTATTAATTTTTTTTATATCCTAATTTGAATATTATGGGAATGTGACTTGTTAATATATTATAATTATTGCATTAGTTGAATTTAATATAAATTTTTTAAAGGAGTGGTTCTTCCCATTTAGATGGATTTTTTTAAATAACAATAAATCACATTTTATATCAACCTATGATAGTTTATCAATGAAAGAATGATTATTAATTCCCTTTATAAAAAATTTATATAATGTGGGTATTGAAACCTAATAATGAAATATTTTGGGATCTAATTCTTGGGTAAGAAATAAATGTTTGTGGTAAGTCTATTTTAGGAAAAAATCTATGTTTCCTATATTTATAAGCCATTTTGGTCTCCGTTAATTATGAATGCAGTCTTGTTTTCATATCAATTGAACATAAATATTTTTATTATAACCTATTAATTAAAATTTAAAGGAAAAATTTTATTTAATGTTGGGGGGAATAATTCCAGACACTGAGATTTTAGAATAATTTTTTTCCAAATTAATACATTATATTTTTAACATGTTTCACATGAAATGTGAAAATAAAATAATTCATGGGATATTAGAAGAATATTATTATTACAATTTTATAAATATTAAAACCCATTGTAAATAAATACATTATTATAAATTGTTATTTTAAATAAATTAGTGTTAAAAACATAAGAGTTCTTAAATGTAATTTTTAAATAAAAAGATTTTTTTTTCTTTTTAAATTATATTTAAATTCAAAATATAAATTTATAAATCTATAAAATTTTAATTTTGTTAAATGAATTTCATTTTGGGATTAAAAATATTAAAATAAATTATTGGTAATTTTTGGGACATTTACAAGATAATATATTTTTAGGTGAAGAGTAAAATATATGGTTTTAAAAATTATTGTAATGTTCATAACACTAAAATTAAGTATTTATTACTTTAAATGTGATAAAAAAATTCAAACAAAAGATATATTTATGTAGATAAATTATTTTTCAAAAAAATGAAATGTTAAAATTTTAAAACCTATTTTTAATGTTTTAGAAACATATGTACTAAATTACATTAAAAAATATTTTTATTCTTTGACATTAAAAAATATTTTTCATCACATATAGAAATTAAATCTTTAAAATTGATTTAATATTTTATAAGAAGACATCATGTAATATAATAAATTCAATTTCTTGTTTATCTGTAACAACACAAGAAGTCAAAATAATTTTATTTTCAAATAAAATTTAATATTTTTTATCTACAAATTCACACAACATTAAGACATATTTTGTTACATGAAAGAGTTTCATTCCTAGATATCTTGGGTTACACACAAGATATAGTTTGACCAAATAATAGTATATAACTCAAATATTATTAAAACATATAACATGGCCATTAACTTAGTGGCTATTGATTTTATTAAAAAAATAATATTTCTATATATTCCATATAAATATAAAATTTATCTTCTATGTATGCTAGATAATTATATAAATTATCTAATTGTGTGCAAAACCCCATTATTGTTTTAGGGGAATTCGGCCACCTTTTAATAGAGAACCTATTTTAAAACTAAATTTTTGAAATTTTATAAGTTATATATTTCAAAGTATACTTAATTTTTGAATTTTTAATATCATGATTATCTTAGGGTGAATATTTTTATTTTTCTGAGAAATTTATTTTTGAGATGAATACTTAAAAATTTTGTATTATACATAAAAAATTGACTGTTCATTTTACTAATTATTATTCACAAAATTTATTTTTGAAGTCCTAATATAAAAATAATACATATATTAATCCAATTTATATTATTTGAATATTTTTTATGTTGAAGTTAGATATAAAAACTTATTGAACTATTGAAGGTTTCCTTTTACCCGCTACTCGACACATCTGTGAGATAAATGTTAAACATTATTTAGCCACATCAATGAATTTAATTTGTAAAAAATGTCATAAAACATTGTAATAAATATAATATTCTCATTATAAAAGGATGAAGTAAATATTTTTGATATTATGAATACTAACTTTCATAAAATTTTATTTACCACAGTTAAGGGTAAATCATCTAATTAAATGTACAAATAATATTCTAATATTATAAAATTACCCTAACACATATCCTAATTTCATTTGATGAGTGTTTTTAGACCATAATGAACCATAATCCAAAACAATAATGTTTTTAAGCCACATTAGTATTAATATTACATTTATAATATTTTATTTAAAGATAAGTTAAAAATACCACACTTATGTTTTTAATAATTATAAAATTTTTAATACATATTTACACATATTATAAACTAATCTATAAAAATTTAATTTGAAATAAAATGAGTTTATATTCATCTGGATAATTTATTTTAATTTTTATAGAATAAATAATTTAATTAAGGGTTTTCATAATAATGATACAGTGGTTGTTTTATTCTTTAAAATAAATAATTTTTTAATAAAGGATATAAAATTCATAAAAATATTATATTTTTCCAAATAACATGAATAAGGTCGATTATTTCATCCCTAATCCATTTTGGGTTCTTTTTTGACTTTAATTTAATTATATTAACCCTAAAGACAAAACAAATCTATGTAGTCATTGTAAGAGTTTAAGGGTTTAACTAAGGGTTAAAGCCAAATGATATGGTTGATATTATTACCAACTTGTGTCTAAAAAACATTAGGTGAGATTATTTAAACACATAATCATCTTAGATTATACATAACACACTTTGGATCTATTTTAAGTATAATATAAATTTATACTAATTTAATATTTTTAAGGATTCCAAGTGTTCCCATCCCATCTCTTATAAAAAGGAACATCCTCCTTCACTCACTCATACCACATTGAAACTTCTATCTCAACCAAAATCTGACAATTTTTTATTCCTACATTTTTATCCTAGTTATAGATGTCTTGGGATTCCAAAAAATTTCATCCCTAGTGTCTCAAATAGGATATCCAAAGTAGTTTCACTAAAGAATAGGTGATCGTCTTTACCAAATCCATGATTATTTATTTTTACAATACCTCTCCTTAGTTTGTTTCCATTATAAAGTAATAACTAATGTATATCATATATTATTATATTTTATTATGTTTTTGGAATAATCATATTCCACCTTTTATCCATTCACAAAAAAATGAAAACACAATGGGTGCGTATGTACGACCTACAATACTGGAAATATCACCTTATACCCACGGTGTGAATCCATGGGTATAGCCCTAAAAATAGTCGATATAGGATATAAACAATATTTCATGAACCATGGGGTATAAAGGTGTCTATATAGACCAATACCCATGGTTTCATAGAAACTATGGGTATATACCTAGAAATTCCCATAATACCCACAATTTTAGTTAAACTGTGGGAAAATATATACACCCACAATTTAAAAAACTATACATGTAGATTATTTCACTAGACATAATATACCCACAGTCATTGAACCATGGGTACATATACCTATCCCAAACGAGTTGTAACATCCTTCTTTCTATACTCAACCTATAAAAAAATACAAACCACATACAAACTGGATCGGGCTACAACCATCCAAAAAACTTATACAACCATAGTTCACCAATATCAACAATGTTACTAACTATGAAATTATATTAAAACATCTTATTTATATAGAATGTCAAAATTCTACCCTACTCACTCGGAAATCTATAATAACTATTAAGAACTATAAATTACAATTTATAATAGAATATTTTATTATGAAACTCCTACACATATTAAACAAAAATTATTGTTTTAAGTCATATAATAATTTTATAATAATATAGTTTTTTTGGTAGTTCAATTTCATGATCCAAAAAGAGGGGGTTTATTATTACCAACACCAAAAGAACTGGATTGTTCAATACACTGATATTAATCCCACCTAGATGATGTGTAATCAATTATAGTACTTGAACCATCATAGAAGTTGAGTTTCTATCTATATCTAGATATAATTTTGAACAATAATATCCACATAGAATAGTAGAGTGAGATTACTAGTTGATTCATGGTCATATTATTTCTTGTAATTAATTAATGGTGATTTTAAGTGAAATAATTGAAATTATATTTTACTACAACCTATGGGATGTCAATGAAAAGTTTACATGGAATTTTAAACCAAACTATCTTGTGTATGATAGATTAGTTTAGCCAACAAGGTATTTTTATAGTTGCATTGCTATAGTATATAATCATCAACTCCAAAAATTTATAGTATCTCATGATCTAATACTACATTATCAAATTAGTTATGAATGTGGATTTCCATTTATTAGTCCCAACACATTACAATTTCACCTCCTTTTATAACCATATCATTTCCATAATCAATATATATTCCATCCTCTCCCTTGTATTCTCATTATTAATATCAATACCATCAATCCTTATTCATGGAAATAACCAATTCATTACTAGACATTCTCAATCCCTTCTTAATTATCGATGTTTCCTAGGACCTCCCATGGTTCATATGTAGTCTCTATTATAAGGAAAATAGGATGGAGTAAGGTGGATGGGTTATTCCCATGGGTTGTCATAAGTGTCTGGATGTCAAGGAATTTCCACTCGGGAATTATTTCTACCTCAAACAATTAATTTAAATTGTAGTTGATAATAAATAAATTTTTGCACAACTCATATGTACATTGGACATCCAAATTAATGGAAAATAAAATAATCAAAATAATATAGTATGATGGTAAAAAAATAAAACATTCTAACTAATACCTTCACTATACCCATCTCACTCCCCAATCAAGAAAAAAATGTAGCATCCTCAAATTCCCTTCTGGATACCTTCCATGAATATATCTACCCTCCATCCATAGAAAGTGTAAAAGTATTAAGTGGACGATGTGATAAAAAAATAAAATAAAAACTAAACTAGAGTATACATGTATTTTGTGATTATACAATTCACTACACGAATAGGAGAACCACAATGACCCATGGGTCAAATCATTTTCGTACAAGCAAGGAGGAAACATATTATATTACTTCAAGAGGATGTTCTTCCAACTATTTCTTTTGTTTTTTAACTAGCCACATTTTTTTGGATCTTGTTATGTATATTTTATTTTAGTTACAAGAATTATAAGTTATTAAAATCACATTAAACACTACATATACCCCAAAAATTAATCACATACTAATGTATCTACTCACTTCTCAACATTTTCAAATTATATTTTTTTACATCAATGTTCGAAAATATGAAAATTGAAAAAAAATGATAGATTTTGAAGCAACAATGAACCATATCAATTTGAAAAAAAAAATAATGTCACTTCAAGAAATTATAAATAAATTATTGGTATTAGAAGAAAATAGGTTGAGAATCATAGTAGGTTTACCAATGAAAGCTGTATTAGTAGATGAAAATAAGAAATATAAGGAATAAACACAATAATTAGATGAAAAACATACAAAATATATGACAAGATTAACACTATACAATGAAAAAAACTATAATTTAAAACACTAAAAAAGAAAAGGAAAAATAATAAAAATAATAAAAATCTAAAATCTAAATCAAAATCTAAAACAAGAAAGTAATAAATTATCTAAATTTACTACTATAGTGTGAAAAAATGGGAAAAAATAGATATAAGTAGGAGATGAAAACCTATGGCTAAAAATTATAAACTAATCAATATTATATAAACATTTAAAAAGATAAAATGGAATTCAAGAATAGAAAATAGAACAAATGTGGTGAATAAAGAGAAAACAATGGTGTCAAAACATGTTTATTGGACATTTTTATCTCTATCCCCCATCATAAATTTCTCAAAACATTACTTTTTTAAAAGTTGTGATTAGGATTTCATGCACACAAATTGTCTACCTATGTCCCTTCTAATGTAATATTAGTGCTTATTCTGGTAAAATATCTCACGTAAGGGTGGAATCATTAACCTTTAATCAATTTTAGAGATTAGAGAAAAAAATAGGATCTAAAGTGGTAAAAGTTATGTTTTTATATTAATAAAAAGGTTGTGATTTATTATCAATAATTAACATATATCAAAATAATCACATTTGAAAAGATTAATCATTTGAAAATTGATTTAATATCACCCATTCTAACTAGATTGAAATGTATAATCATTAATTCCTTAATAAAAGAATTAATGATAAATCATTGTCTCTAATTAGAAATAATGATAACATATAATACAAGAGAGATTCACTAATGTGTCAACCAATAATATTTGGGGATTGATTAATGAACTTTAATATGATTCACTAATCATAAAATATTTCATTCAACACAACATTGACCCAAAAGTGAATCACATCCTAAACAATCCATTAACTAATCAACATTTTTGCATAATATTTCTTTAATTAAAGGATTAATTGCCTAAAATTTGTCAAAGAGTGATGAATTTTGATGAAACAAGGAACCAGTTCACTTAAACAGCAATAGACAGTGTTTATTTGAGAATGTTTAAATAGACGAATTGTACTAGAATAAATCATTTGTGATTAAAAACAGGTTTACCAAAGAACACACTAACGGTTTCTGATATGTAAATAGAATAGGACTATATAGAAGCTGTAGATTAAAATTATTCAAAATAGATTGAAAAATGAAATCACTATTATGAATAAATATGTATTAAAACATAAAAAACTATACTAAAAAGAATCAAGAAAATTCATATGACCAGATCTAAATCTAAAAATAACAACTGATTAGTTATCTTAACCTACTACCACAATATAAAAGATATGACAAAAATTATACAGAAGTATAATAAGAACTCCCATGACTAAAAACTATAAACATAATAATAATGAAGAAAACAGAGAACAAAATTAAAATTTTGGTGTTGGATGATGTTTCTCAGACATACCCTTGAACGTTCTATTCTTCAGGTTCTACTGGAACTCATAAGACCCCTTTCTCTCACATGTGCATTTGATATTAACTAGGCCTCCTCAAAAAAAGATTCCTTTATCACTACACACATGTCAAGCATCATTAAAAAACTCATTACACCTCACTGATAACCTAGATTCTAGAAATCTAGACATCCCTAGACTGCTAATTACCTCATGAATCCCTTAACACACAATAATAAAATTACCAAAAAATTAAATGAATCTGAATTATAAAATTTTCTATCTTCATTCACAATCCACCATTGTGACCTCGACTCCCTTCTTTGCTCATCATCACAAACCGACTCATACAGTAGTTCACAAACCTATATTTATGAACCATTGAATGTTAGTCACCATATGTAATTATGGATTAGTGACTGATCCTCTTCTTATGTATGATCCATGACACACGGTTACAGGATCTACCTTTTGTAACCCCAGGTCATGGATTAGGTGGGGACACTGCCGGAGTAGAGGGAGATAAGAGGGGGAGGGGGTACATCACCAGAGGATAGGGATCTACGAGGGGATGCGGTCATGGAGGAGGATTCTAGGACATTGATGTGGAGGCGGACACTAGGAGGTTGATGTTTTAGAGGGGTGGATAGGGCCAGGAGTTAGAGGTTGTAGAGGGGAGGAGAGGGTTCACACATGGGGCCAAAGGGAAATGATAAATCGAATGGGGAAGCCCAAATAAATTGTGAAATTGGGGAATTTTATGACTAAAATTTTAAAAAAACTATGGGTATAGTCTAGAATATATCACTTATACCCATGGTTTTCTAAACCGTGTGTATAGATGTATGAAGCTAAACCAATTTTCCAGTAGTGCTACCATATCCACAATGTGATGTAATATTTTTTTTCATAAAAACATTATTTGGATGGGAATAATTATTGATATAATAGATATAAATAATAAATATGACATGATATTGACTCTGTATAATTAATATACAATCAAATTAATTACCCTTTTACCATTAAGGTAATTGTATTGTCACTCGCGTGTATGCACTGTCTTCTGTCTCCACAACGTTATTAGATTCACCTTCCCTATTATACATAAAAAAATTCTAGAAATATTTATAATGAATAAATATGAAATAAATTACCTAATAGTTCTAATTTAAATATATATATATAAACAAACATTTCATTTACCTTTTTCCATTCAGTACGATAAGAAAACATAAGCAATATTCATGTGTACGTACAACTTTCCATCTCCATTAATGGTGTATTTCATTCCATATATATTTCTATATACTAAATATGTATGATATATGAATACTTTTATATAGTATGGAAGTATTTAAATCTTTTTCCATGTAATAGTATCAAGAATAACATTTCAAAGCAAGTACCATAAACAAAGTTATTTTTACCCATATCATTGAGTTATCATGGAATTATTGATAAATGGGTAATATAAATTTATAAATTAATAAAATATGATATAATAAATATTATTATGATTCTATTATATTTAAGTAATATATTTAGAATAACTATATAGGATTTTTGGATATGTTCGGAGGGAATCAACCCTATGGTTTGGTTATTTTATAATCTCATTATTATTTAGGATTGTTTTTATGTAAGTATCTAATATAAATATTTATCGTTGACGTCCATGTTTCATAAAAAGTTTACCAATATATTTTTAATATTATCTTATAAAAATTTAATGTCTTTTCATAATGTTTCACGTGTTATAAAATGGTTATAAAGGAAAATTATTTTTTTTATTCAAATTGAGGTTCTTTATGGACCTTAAATGAAATAAATAATTTTTATCTTATGTGTTATGTGTAAATTTTTTAAAATATCATGATTCCTAAACATTTCGAATACTTACTTAAAATATTATAAGATTATTTTCAAAGGATAATTTTTTCTTTTATAATTAAATATCTATAAAAAATGAATTTTCAGTAAAAAATGATATTTCTTGCAAGAGAATTTTTAGTGATTTGATTAGATTATTTTATTATATATCAACATCCTTCATATGATATTATTATTTATTATTTCTGATCTCTTATGATATAATTTACAATATTCTATTTAATATTTTAAAATATTTTTTTTCATATTGATGATACATTTCTATTTCATTTATGGTTTATTGATTATGTATTCACATTTCATATGAAACTATTAGTATGAATATTTATGATGATTAATCTTCATCACCATTTTCATATGAGGAATGAATTAGACTTACTATGTGATGGGAATGGATTACTATATCCCATTGATGTATCGTTAGGTCTCATGAGACAATGTATTTTGGGGCTTTAACCATTTATGTATGGTGACTTGGTCGAATCATTGATGATTTGTTTATGATGACAAGAATTATGGATTCCCTCATTAAGAGATTATTTATTGATATTACATGTGAATATTCTACTGGTATACTATCCTTGGGAATGTTTATATGTAATTATATGACTTATTCTTTCTATATTATTCTCATACTTATGTTTAAGTGGATTATATTTCTATTATACACATTTCCTTAAGGGTTATTCTTATTTACTCATAATAGAATCTTATGTACACTTACCCGTACTGACCATCTAGGATTACCCCTTTATTTTAATTTATTTTCAGATGATGCCATGATGTGTATTATGATTGATGTGTAGGGTTAAGATAATAGAATAATTGTTTTCTTAAAGGATTATATATATTATATTTTATAATTCGAGTAGTAATTTAAGGTTCATATGTGTAATCCATTTTCCAATACTTATAATATAATCAATTCTTTGGGATTTCACACATGTATCTATGCTAATGTATTTATGTATGGAATGAGCTCCGGGATTTGAGGGTCGGGGTGATAAAATTTGTATTAGAGAATGTTTGGCAGAAAACATGGAAACCAGATGTAGAAATCATAGATTTGGGAACATAACCCTAAGATAGTATCTATGATAAGTATAAAGGAATGTCCTATAATTTTGGTAAGGTAGAGTTTGTGTGGGAATTCATAGAAATACATCACTACCCAGATACAAGATGTAGACATGGTTCTAGAATAAATGTACCTATGCGTAAAAAAATTAACTAGGTGTGTTGGTCTTGACTTAGAGGGACCCGGTACATGACAATGAGCCTTAATGATCACCTTATCTTACACTTTTTGAGGAATATGATTATGATAATTCAAATTTTCATTATTAACCATTTTCAAGGATATAAAATTAAACATTTTCACAAAGAAAAGATGATTATAATTATTATATTATCTAAGAATAAATTTTTCAATTTATGTTAATTATTTTACAAGTCAGCTGATTATACATTATGTTTTATAATGATAAGAACTAATTTAGTGTATGGTATCATATATAAATGGTTCCTAATAGAATTAGCCTGAATGTTACCAATATATATCATCTAAAGAGTAAGAAGGATCATATCTTTTATGGTCATAGTCTAATATTTCAAAGGTAAATAGTCTACCAAGAATCCTCAACATATGTGGACATAATATCATGTTATATAGAAATGTATAGACAATTCTCCAAGTAATATGTATTAGAAGGAAATAATTAATATAATATTATTTAAGTTCAAAATTTTTAATAATGGAATAAGGGAATGAAATATTTTCCCACATGTGATCATTTTAGATAGAAACACAATAGTTCTTGCTCAAACTGAATTTGAGGTTTTTAAATTTTTAGAGAAAAAGGTCACCATTTTGGTGATTATGAGGATATGAAAAATAATTCTAATATATAATTCATCAATGAAAGGAAGATAGTAAACTAAAAAAATTAATGGGGCATGTGTCACTGAAATATACAACAAAAGGGTCTAATGGATCAAGATCAATACTATGTTACTACCACTAATAAAGAGGAATGAATAATGTTATTATGATTGGATTCAAACATTATGTAATTTGATTATTTTATCAATTATGAAATACTTATTATGTAATATATACGGATTTTACGACAGTACTATTTGTTAAAGGATATGAGATCGTTTATTGAATGGTACATATGATGAAGAAAAGTGTCTTAATGGAATGTTAAACATTTTGGAAAACATATGGTTGAAGGAAAGATAAAAATTGATGTGTTATTGATAATACGATAATGATTTTATAATAAAGAGATGAGTTTTTTATAAAGTAAATTGGATAATACATACTACCTTCTAATTGATTAATGTTTGGTTGGAAATGTGATTTATTACCTCAATGCTAGATTTTGCATCATTTTTTAATTTAATAATAATAACCAATAATATATGTATTTTTAAATGAGTAAGTAAGCATACATTTGTTTTAATAATATTTTAATGTAGTTAATTTTATTACCATGTTTAATGATGATACATGATAAAGGTATTCACATTTAAAGAATATGAAAATTAAGAGCAGGTTTATGTAGTGGAAATAATAATGTTAAGTTCATTTTTGAAAAGATAACTATTTATTTACTAGTTTATGTTGATCTTTAGGAAATTTTTTAGAGGTTAATGTATTACTTCAACTTATGAGGCGTCTTGTGCAACAAAATGGAGTCAAAATAATTCAGGGAAAAACCAATGAATAATATCGTTCTAATAGAAATGTATCAAGTAATTATATTTCCTTACATTTTTATAAAGTAAAACTATTTCTCATTTATAGGAATATTATATGAAAATATTTCAATTTATATTGAAGAGATGTTATTTTAAATATGTATATATTTATGGATTTAATTCCCCCAATTTTTCATTAGTTGTTAATTTTTTTGGAGTTATGGCCTCAATCACTCCCTATAAATATTTAGACTTTTCAACTATTCATTTTTCTATGATTTCTATCAAGGTTCCCTTATTCGAAATCATAGTTTTACTGTGATATTCACATATCCATTTCCCACCTATTAATAATATGGGTTATTAACCCTATTTATGATGTGGGTTCTTCAACAATATTATTTTCAAATATTGCAATCTTGATCATTAAGATAATGTTTAAAATTGTGAGGATAAAATTTAATTTTGGTTGGGAGGATATAACAACCCAAAAATTTATAATATTTTTCATTTTAAATAAATTTAATATATTCCATATCTTTTAATTCATGTAATTCTAATTTATCTAGAGTTTCATGCAACAGAAAAGTTCCTTGATATCTTTTGTTACATGCTAGGTCAATTTTTACCAAATAAAATCATATAATTAATATATTATTATAATATACCACCTAGTTGTTAAATTAGTGGTTATGAATATTATTAACCATATTCTAATATATATATATATATATATTCCATATAATTATAAAATTTATCTTATATGTTTCTAGATAATTATATAATTAAAAAATATAAATTTACATAGAAAAATAAAATTATTTTAAATACAATTATACAACATTTTAATGGTGCAACTATTTTAAAACTTAATTTTGAAATTTTTATATATTTTATTTTGTGAAAGGAAATATGTATTTTTATAATATTTATTTCATATATTTTTAGGGGTATCATCCTTCCATGAAAAATAATAATATTTTTAATGATATTTATTTTTGAACTATGTCATAAGACAATACTTGTTATTAAAAAACCTTTATTTCAAAATGATATATAATTTTAGAAAAATATATGATACAATATTTTTTAAGTAACAATATATAATATATAATTTTATTATTGTAAATTTAAATATTTTAAATTTAATAATAAAAACCATCATGTTTCTTTGAAATGTACATAAATGTAATTTATCATGTAAGATTTGTCCAATATGTATAGTCATGAAATATCATGCAGTTTTTATACAAGCACTAATTTTTTTATTTTAATATTTGTACATATTGATTAAAATATATATTTGTAGGAAAATAATTTTGAATGATGTTAAAGTGTTAAACAAATGAATATTTTAATATAAGAATGTAAACTATTCTATAATTAATATTATATATATTTATGGAAAGTCTAAAATGGAGATATTCGATTTCTATAATTTATTAGAAGTTATCATAATTAAGTTATAAATTTAAATTTCTTAATAAGAATATGTGAAAATATTAGTAATGTTTTTAAAGTAGAAAACATAGTGAATAATTTTTATATAAATGAAGCAGTCATAAAATGTATTTATAAAATTCATCACTTGAATGTTGCAAATATGATAGGGAATTAGAGAGTGAACCATCAATATAAACATTGGTAGTCCCTAGACAGCCCTCAATGTTTCAAGTGGCCATAGTGTTTTTTACAAAAGATTGCATAATGTTTTCTGAAAAATTATTTCATTATTTTTAAACCATTTTCAAAGTGTAAATCATTTCAAAGTAATAAATTATTTTCGAAATATTTTGTGTTTTCAATAACATATTTAGGATATTATCAAAATCATTTCTAAAAATTTATTTTCTAATGAATATTATATAAAATTAGTTTCAAAGAATTTTTAAACCCCTTAATAGGTAATTGAATTCTCATCACATGTTTTAAATTTTTTCCTAGGTATCATAGATGTGTTAGAATGGAAATATTTTCTTTTTGTTTTGGCACACACATAGAGAAGTAGATATTTTTATCTTATTTTTGATTAAATCTTAAAATATATAAGTTATTAAATAATTATCCAAAACCAAGACTGTTAAATGTTTAAGGATTGTATTTATTTGTGTGTGATTTTTCAGTTTCTTTTATTAAAAATCTACCCAACATATTTTTTCACTAAATCGAGTAGTGCAAGTTTGTGGCATAATAATTGGTATCATAGAAATGGCCTAGAAAACATTAGAGATTATATTTTTTAATTTGATAAACACAAAATCTAAATGATTTCATTTTCTTTAGATATTTATGTTTCTTTAATAATTCTAGATTTTCCTAGTTCTAAAGATTGAAATTCATAATTTTCTTAAGATTGATGAACAAATTGTGTGGGAATGATTATTTTATATGGAGGATGTAACATATCATAAATTCTAATATTAGTAACTATTGTTTAAATTAAATAAAAAAATATGTTTTAATTTTTATGTTAAATTTTAAAATTAATTAATAAATAATATTAGTATTTATTTTGTTGAAAACAATAATCTGATTAAAAAACTTTTTTTAATAAATAAATCGATATAATTATAATTTAACACATAGGTAAAATGATTTAGGAAATATAATTAATTTCATGAAATTAATATATGTAATTTTTATTAAAAATCATTATTATTTAACACATATATTAGGGGAATTATTCTCATAAATGATTAAATTCAGATAAAAAAATTATAAAATTAAAGGTAATTAATAATAAATGAAACGATGATTGAAATCAATATAATATTTTTATATATTTTTAATTAAAGAATTATTATAGTAATAATGATAATAATTATTAAAAAATTATAAATAATCAAATAAAATTAATTTTTTATTTTTTTAAATATATTATATATGAGAATTATTATTATTTACAGATTGTTGATTATTTAATGCAATTTTCAAATTTGATATACTAATAATGATATTTCTAAAATAAGAAAAATTACTAAAATTTAATTATGAACATTATATTTATGAAATTAAAATATATATTAATTTATCAATATATTAGATATTTGAAATTAAGATATTTTTAAGAATAAACAGATAATAATATTAACATGAGAAACATCATTTCTTCTAAAGATAAATCATAAAAAGTGTTCAGCCTCATTTTTACGGGATAGTCGGATCCATGGTTTCACCCTCAGCTTCTCGAACCATGAATCTAGTATAGAGATCGAGCTAAAGACAAAGGCATCACAAGAGGCGCAAAGTGATTCTTCTTCATCTCTGGATGAGGCTGTGCACAATGGTCTGAGAGTCTTTGACCACTAGAAAATGTTTGAGTAGAACAGGTAGAGCCAAGTAAGAAGGACATCACTAGTGACATGAAGGAAAATGAAGAATGTCTCCATCCATAGGTGAGTCATGTCGAGGATTCGAGTGATATTCGGGGAGAGGATTCAAAAACCTAATTACTTCTTCAACCCCGAATGAGGGTTTTGAATGTTAATCGCCTTCCTATATCCTTTCTCATTTTGGGTTGTAGATATATTCCTTGTAAGTTAATGAGTTTAATTTTTAGGAATCAAAATCATAGTGAAAACCTAATCTAGTACTTGATTTTCCTTCATTGGTTGATGAGATATATCTCATTTTTTGTCCTTTTGAGTTTTATTTACATAATTATGTTGATTTTAAACACTTGAATTTAATTTACTACATTTTAGTACAGCATTTTTTGGTTTGATTTGGATTGTTTCTATGCATATTTTTTAACCAATGATTCCTGATGATTAATTCATATTAAATTGCTTTGTATTTAAATAATTTTCATCATCATTCTGTTCGAATCTATCTTCTACTGCAATGGGATATATATATTTAATGGAATTGTTTTTTATCAATATATGTTCTCTGGTTATCCTAACACTAAGGATCATTTTTGTGCACCTGTCATTTTTTTAGATTTCTTCAAATCATTATTTGTTTGATTATTACAATATAGTTAATTATGTATCTATATTTAACATTATTGACCATAAAAATAAATATTAAAACAATGATGGATTTAGCTATCCAAATATTAAATCACCATTTTCAAAATATAATTAACAAATTATATCTTAAATAATGCATTAATATAAACTGACTTCTTTTAAAATCATATAATAGAATTTTGGCTTCAAATAGGATACTCTATAAATAGCTTAATTGAATTCTATAAATCATTGAGTGAGGGTGATTTTTAAAATAAAGGACAAGAGGGAGAAGTGGGGTCCTTTGTTTTGACGATGGTGGGAGTCCCATTAGGCAAGTGATTAACTAATTTGTATTCTCAAATTGTAAAGATCTATTTTAAATAATTTTTTATCGGTATTTTCCTATTTTTAATTATCATTTTTAAGGAACAAATATTCAAATCCAAAATTTTTTCAGTTTTAAAAATTTATGCTTCATATTATGGTTTAGTAATGTAAATTTCATTTTGTGATTGGAAATATTTATTTTTCAGAAAATATATTTCATAGGTTTTTTGTATGGGAATTATCGTTCCCTAATAAACTAAAAGTTTCCTAATTCTATGTATTTTTAAACTAGGGCAAAAGGATTTACTTGTTATTATTAAACCTTTAATTATATAGGATTTTTAATTTTAGAAAATTCGATGTTTTAATATATTTTTTATGTAATAAATGTTATTATATCATTAATAATTATGAAATATAATAAGTTGTTTTAATAATAATAACTTTCATGATTGTGTGGAAGGAAAATTAATTTCATTTATCTTATAATATAAGGCCATTATCTTTATTCATGATATATCATGAATTTATTATAAAGGAACTATTTTTTATTATTTATATATGTATGTGTATTTATTAAAACCGATTTTATACAGAAGTTAATTTTGAAGGTTTTTTATGTGTTTAATAAAAGAATAATTCTATACAAGAATGATAATTATTCAATCATTAATAATCAATATATTTATGATATGTCAAAAATTAGATAAATTCAGTTGGTCCAATTTATAAAAAGTTGTCTTCATTAAGTTATATGTGTAAATTTTTCAATATGAATATGTAAAAATGTTGTCAATTATATTAAATTATAAAAACCAATGAATAATGAATGTTTAAATTATGCAGCACTAAAATTTTATTACAAAATTAGGCACTTAAATGTTGTAAATATGGTAGGGAATTGGAGAGTGAACCCATCCCTTGTAAAGTGGGTAGGCCTAAGCTGACCTTCAATGTTTCAATAGTCCTTAGTGTTTAGGTTTAAAAATATTGCATAATTATTTATGAAAAATCTCTTCATTATTTTTATATCATTTTCAAAGCATAAATATTATAAAACTAATAAATTATTTTCAAAATAATTATTTTTTAAATAATTTTTTTAGGTTATATTCAAAAAAAATTCTTAAAAGTTATTTCCTAAATAATATTTCCTTAATGGTATTTCAATTATGTTAAAACCCATTATTGGTAAATTTAATTCTCATACTATGTTTTAAATGTTTTTCACATGTATGTTATAATTTTTTGAATAGACATATTCTCTTTTGGATTTAGCACATGAATGCTGAAGAAGATCTTTTTATACATTTTTATCAACTCTACAAAAATTTATATTCTTGTTTAATACTCCAATACCTCGACTGGTAAAAGGTGATAGATTGTATTTAGTGTTATGTAATAATAACATTTCTCTTATGAAAAAAATAACACACCATACTTCTTACTAAATCCCGAAGTTCCTGTTTTTGGAGTATAATTATGAATAATATTTTTATTAATAAATTAAATTTAATTATATTTATAATGGAATATGTATTTTTCTTATAATTTTATTATTATTATTGTGTAATTTTTGTCCAAAAATTTAATTAATGTATTTTATATAATGAATTTTATATGACCTCTATATGTATATTAAAACATATTATGATTCATTTAATTTTTAATTAATGTTATATAGGAATAATATCACATAATGGTGAAAGAGTTATTTTCTAAAAAACATTATATATATATATATATTAAATGAAATAATTTATAAGATAATTTTACCTTATTTAGAAATTTAATTAGATAAAATACTGATTAAATTTATGTTTAAAACAATAAAATTTGGTAAGATGGTTTATATCATTTTCTTAATAAAATAACTATTACTTTGGGTAATAAATTGATTTCTTGGTAAAAATAGAAATGGTTAAAACTACAAATATTGTTGTAAAATGCATGATACAAAGCATTAAATATGTTTGAAAATAAATGGTATTGGCTTACATGAGATTATCACACCAAGAAATTCATTATTTCTCACTTTTGGATCCGTTATAACTAAATAGAGTCCTTCCTTCATTGAAAAAAAGATTTTTTTTACAAAATATCTATTACCATAACATTTAATAATTCATCACTTTCAAGAAATTTTTCCATCCATTCCAAATATTTAGCTTTTCAGAAACTCTTCTATATTATCACTTAAAATCTATACCAACATCTTAGAATCTGCTTTCTTTCCTGAATACCATTCTAATGATCCTTAATGTGTTTCCTATGGTAGAACACCTAAAGGTAGAGTTAATGATCTCGTCCAACCTCACTTAATTCAACTCTTTATATACCTATCAAATGTTTTATATCCAAAAAAGTTTGATAAAATTATTATTGTTTTTATTATCTTTAATTATATTATTATAATATAACATTTATGCATTCCATCAAAATCATTTGAAAAATGAAGATGCCATTATGTATAGGTGAGAACTACCTCCTCCATGAATGTCGTGTACTATTTTAACATTATTAGCTAACATTTAAAACATTAATAATAAATTTAATGTTAATTTATATATTTATAACACTATTAATATTCTAAATGTATAATATTTTTCATTATAAAATTTATATTAAAAACAGTGACAGTAATCATGTCCTCTTAAAATAAACATATCAAAGAACCATTAAAAATATGATCAAATTTTAGAAAAAACATATTAAAATACATAAATATTGTAGTAATATATTAATAAAATATATTCATTTTCAAATTTTGGACATTATGAATCTATTTTAAAACAATTTTTACCATATTAAATATGCAATGGAATTTTCATTAAATAGGCTTAATCACAACAACTAACCACCATAAGCTAAAATTATTTAACAAATAAATTATATAGGACAATAAATATTCCATTGAAAATAAAATACAGATAAAAAATTATAATAATAATTTTTTTGACAAATATACTATTATTTTGTAAAACTTTAGGCACACATAGAACAAACCAAGACTCGAGTTAAGGGTTTATTTCATATCATTTGTTTATTATGATACAATGAATATTCACCAATTGATTCTCTTTTTTATAATTCTATACTATTCTTGACATATATGGGGGTCATTTGTAAAGACCCATAATTTCCATGGAAAATTATTATTTTTAAATACAAGGTATTTTTATGAGTCCGAAAAACTGGACGGCTCGTGATTCCGAGACCCGGTGTGCCCAGAATCAATTTATTATGTTTTTTTCGGGTACATTCAGTAAACGTACGAGTGGGGTTTTATAACTTTTGAAATGATTATCCTAATTGAAATATGAGGGCACCGTTGAACTTGCAATGCCGGTATTCACTTATGGATACATTCACCTTGACAGCAGATGGTCGGAAATAAAAGTAAGTTTTTGGGTTTTTAGTAGAAGAAATAAATAAAAATAAAGTTGGGTAGCTTTATTTTTTAATTAGTTTGTTAATTCCTCCAGGTGGAAGATGGAGGGAGGGACCACCACTCCTTAACCTCCCATGAGAGTTTATGGTGGTAGGGCCCACTCGAACCTAACCTCCTCTTCATGTTAATTGTGGTGGGGACCACTAGGGTTTTACACCCCCTTGAAACTCCCCATTAACGGGGAGAAACCCTCAATTTTTCCAATAAGTGTAGGGGAGCCTCTTAAACTCCCCTAACACATAATGTACCAAATAACCTCAATTAATTAATTGATCCAACACTTTCAATTAATTAATTAACCCATTTTAATATTATTCCAAAGATTTAATAGGATATTATAATCTTTCTTTGGCATTTGTTTTTGGGTGGAACTTTATAGAGGAGAGATCTTAGGGATAAATTCTCTCTCTAGAGAAGAAATAAGAATGAAGAACGGGTTATTCCAATGAATAACACTGGAAATGATCTCCAAAGAATTTCTTCTAAGGAACCTCCTTTGATGTAGGACGTCTTCAACAAGCCGACGCACAAACCGACGATCAAGGAAGCCATCGATGTCCATCCTTTACAACGATCTGTCTTCTTTCCCGCGACTCCATCGATGAAAAATGATCAAGTAGGGGTTTTATTTGAATATGATATTATTCCTATATTTCATTCCTTCTAAAAAAAGTATCATTATAGTTGTTTTACCTTGTGGGTTGCGAACCATTATTTGTGGGAAGATGTGGGGTGTTATTCTCCTCTCTTCTTTTCTTGACAAGTTATTGAAAAATCAAGAAGGTTTTGAACTGATTGCTATCACCCTGAATGTGGAGGGTGTGGGCCAAACTAATATAGCCAGACTCCCTCTGCCAATCTCTTTTGTGATGTTTTTTTGGCATGGTGACGAGACGACGAGCCGACATAGGTGACAAGCAATGACTGCCCTACTCGTGGATTCCACAACCCACACCACCCTCGCAGCACTTCATCTGAACCGGCACCCAGCCGCCCGCTGGACTCCAGGATACTAGGCCGCCCACCAATCTCACTGCCGCCCGCTGACCTCCCATCCACCCGCCGACATCCCTACCGCCCGCTGGCCACCCGGCCGCCGCCAGCCTCCCATGCACCCCGACCAAACCGCACTGGCCATCGCCACCCGACCCCCGTTCGACGCCGGACTCCCGTGCGTGCCGACCAAACCACATTGTCCCACGCATCTCGACTCCCAGTCGCCCGCATTCCACCCGTCCTACTGGGCTTATCCGCCCGAACTGCGCCCTCGCGGCACTCCGGGCCACACCGGCCCTAGCCTCCCCAGCCGAGCCACCTGAACCGCACCCCCGCGGCACTCCGTACATAATCGGCCGCATGCCTCTTGGATAAGAGACCTACATGGCACCCTCCAGGCTGAACTGCCCTCATGTTGACCTGCAACCGGTCCACGCCCTCCCGACCTGCTGGGCTGGGCCCATCGGGCCGAGGCAAATCTAATGGGGTGACCTGCCTAACGGGTCAGGCCAGACCCAACAGATTAGACCAAGTCAACCTAGAGAGGATCAGCCCATATTGGGTCGGGCCAGGTCGGACCGACTGGGTCGGACTCGACTCAGGCCCACTACCGACCTTTTACTTTCTGTTGGCTATATCATTCACACCGGACGTTCGTTTGACGAACCATCAGCGACACTGGTAATCATGGAGTGTGGAAGTCCCTTATAGTATACCCCACTTGATATTGTTGTATAGTTGAGATATGGTCATGTTGGATCATGCACGAATCCAACTGGGCCACAGGAATAAAAGGCTAATGACTCACAGACTGGGCGTCCGATTGACGCGTCATCTGTTGCGTTGAGACCTCAATGACATGGCGGACCATTAAGATACAATTCTAGGATCTAACATGGGTTCGATAGATATGACTACTATTCCAGGATCATACGAGGTTTCGACAAGTCTGAATACTCTTCTAGGATCCTATGTGGGTTCAACAACTCTGACTACTGTTCCCGGATCCTATGTGGGTTCGACAGCTCTGACTACTTTTCCAGGATCCTACCTGGGTTCGACAATTCTGACTACTATTCCAACATCCCATGTGGGTTCGATAGCTCTGAATACTATTCCAGGATCCTACATCTGTTCGAAAACTCTGACTACTCTTCCCAGATCCTACGTGGGTTCGACAGATCTGACTACTGTTCTAGGATCCTATGTGGGTTTGACAGCTCTGACTACACTTCCAGGATCCTACGTGGGTTCAGCAGCTCTGGCTTCTATTCCTGGATCCTACGTGGTTTTGACAGCTCTGACTACTATTCCAGGATCCTACATGGGTTCGACAGCTCTAACTACTATTCCATGATCCTACGTGGGTTTGATAGCTCTAACTACTTTTCTAGGATCCTACGTGGGTTCGGCAGCTCTGACTACTGATCCAGGATCCTACGTGGGTTCAACAGCTCTGACTACTACTCCAGGATCCTACATGGGTTCGATAACATTGTTTTCTGTTCAAGGATTCAACGTGGGTTCGACATAGTAGATGATTCAATGACTACAACTAATGTTGGCCAAAAATACCTCATGGTATCATTGACGCTTTTTTGAGATGATTTTGTTTGTTGAAAATGCAGGAATCCATGTTGTGTTTGTTGACAAAGCGAGTCTCAATGACTCAAACTATTTATGAAGGGGGTATTCCGGGAGAATGGGGATATGTGTTTTTGGAAAACGGAGTTGTGATATTGTGTTAAGTAGGTTTCTATTGTTGTATGCTAGGAATTTTTCGAATTTAGAACATCAAAATATTGGCAATGGAAAAATGGTGTGCAAGTCCAAAAGTGGCGCGCAAGTGTGGCGTGCTAGTCCAAAACTGGCACACAATTGTGGCGCACAATTCCAAAAGTGGCGCTCAAGTGTGGCGCACTAGTCATATTTGAATATCATTATATCAAAATATTACAAACAGAAGAAAGAAGCACACAAGTCCTGAAATGGCACGCAAGTGTGGTATGCAAGTGGGGTGCAGATGTGTGGTGCGCAAGTCCTAATAATGCATATAAATAGACTGCTAATCTACTCATATATCAATGAGCTCAACACATAAATAAAATTCAAGCTCTGAATGCGCATGTGAAAGTGACAAGCAATGTTTAATGGGAACTCAAGTGGGGCGCGCAGGTGTGTCGTGCAAGTGTACTATGAAAGTATACCATGAATGTGTACCGTGAAAGTGTACCGCTCAGGTGTGTCATGAAAGTGTATCGTGCAAGTGTACTTTGAATGTGGGCCACACAATCAGTGTGGCACGCAAGTTTGGCGTGCAAGTGTGGAGCTCAAGCAGGTTTTTTCACAACGAATTCAGAGGTTGTGAACAAGTTAAAGGGGAACACAAGTCACCCTAGGGTTGCATGAAAGCTGGAAATTGCCCAAAACATTTTTGGTAAATCAGTATTCATCAGTGGATGAAATTTGGACTTCAAAAGTGCATCTAAAAATAGCGGAGGATGTATTCATTAGTGATAATGAATAGACCTACAGGTCTATAAAGTGTGAGTGGATCTTCTGAAGAAGCAGTGAGCTCATTTTAGTTCAGAGAACAGTGAGTTCTCAAATTGTGAGTGGTTATAAACCAGGCGGGACAGTGATTCCACTTCAAACTTGTAAACAACAGTGCACTTATAGAAAAATTGATACATCGGCACACTGCTGGTGTATGATCCTTGGATATAGCCCAGTGAGGGAGAACCAAGTAAAAATTGTTGTGTCTTATGCATGTTTATGTTTTATTCAGACTCCTCATAATGAAGGATAGACAATAGGGTTTTTTCTATGATAAAAATAAGATCAAATAGGGTAGTTGTTTTAATCTATCATACCATGATTCACCCCCCCCCCCCCCCCTCCTCCCCTCCCAGGGTATCTAGCCTAGTATAATTAACATCTAATCATCTCTATCTCTCTACATAAGTATTAAATGTGTGTGAGCTGAGTCATTTTCTCTGTGTTTTCCCTTATGATTGAGAAGGATCACTTGATAACTTAGGTAAATGTATGGGAATATACCAAAGTAAGGTTATCTATTGATTTCATACATTTTTTTATCCTTGCTAGATTTATTGGGACCCTGAGGGTCTCAGGGTCCCTACTGAGTATCGTTATACTCCCCCGTGCATGGGCTATGAAGGCACATCGTTGTGTTGGATGCCGATGAAAGATAGTGCTGATGGAGGATGATAGTACAAGGACTGGACGGTAGTGGAGGTGGACCATATGGTGTGTCGGTACCCAGAGGAGATGGACAAACGTGGAGTGATGATGAGGCTATATGTACCTACCCATCAGGTAGGAATCCTGAAGGACGATCCAGTAGCAGTCTTTTCTCTTTCTTTAGTTGTATTACATTTCAGTGGTACTTGTACCTTTACTGTTGGGCTTGTATTATGGAACCTTTTACATTTAGCACACTATTTCTATATTGTTTACTTAGTGTTTCATCCATATGTGTTCTCACTTATGTGTCTATTTACATGTTTGAAAAGAAATGCCTTTATAGTATTAGGTAATTACAACTATGGTGCTAGTCTCCAGCCCCTAGCCTATGGAAGGCGGTCTTGGGGTAGTCACGACATGTGCCCCGGGGGACGGGTCTTGACAAATTGGTATCAGAGTAGTCAGTTCTACTGCAGAACATAGGACTCAGATATTTTTTGTGAAGCAATAATGTTATGGGTACTAAGTGAAGTTTTCAGTTCAGGGAGTCCAGTGTGGGTGTGGAGGCTGATGTATCCATACACTAGGACCCTGACTTCTGATTTCTGACTCAGTGCATAAAAACACTGATTGTTTGTGTGTTTTAAAAAGTTTTCTTTGAGTCAGCTTACCAGGTATAATATATTGACTGTGGCCACAACTGTTTCATTTCAGGATGGCCCTACGCAGACAACTAGCCAGGGTTTTAGGCTTTGTATGAGATGGAAGCCCACCAAGTGATGAGGCCTCAGTACAGGGCCCTATCACAGTGGAGGCACCAGAAGTACCACTACCCGTTGGGCCACCAATTCCACCAGCCCCAGCAGTAGAGAATGCATGTATCCTCAACAAATTTAACAAGTTCCAGTGCAATAGGATGCCTACGTTTATGGGTGAGACAGACCCGCATGCAGCTGAGGATTGGATGGAGGTTGTAGTGAGAGTCTTCAGGCTGGTAGTGACACCAGCCGACCATATGGTGATCCTTTCCATGAGTCTCCTTCAGGAAAAAGTAGGAAGATGGTGGAGTCTGATGATCCAGGTGCATGATGAGGCGACACTTCTCTGGGTAGACTTCGAGAGCCTATTTAGGGTAGTGTTTTCCCGAGCCACCCTTCGTGCAGTGCGGATACATGAGCAACTTCATCTGTAGTAGGGCAGCATGATGGTGGCATAGTACTCAGTGAGGTTCACCGACCTCTTGCACTACTCCACAGATATAGTGTGGGACCCATTATTCCGGGGCTAGATATTCGAGCAGGGGCCCAATCAAGAGATCAGGGCTTCAGTGACCTCCCTCAGCATCCCGACGTAGGCGGGGGTGTTGGAGCGAGCCCTCTTGGTGGATATTTTCCTTATTGAGCGGTCACCAGTAGTGAGACCCACCATCGGGCATCAAATAGTGGAGTCTTCTGCAGCTGTCAGCAGAAATATGTCACAGAGATCTAAAAGGACCAAACCATCCATTGGATGACCTCAGTACATGGGTTCGGTTGTGCGACACACACAAGAAAGAGAAAGTCATATGAGAAACATGCAGTGTTTCACATGCGGTGGGCTGGGTCACATGGCTTGTGAAAATCTGACACGCCATTCGAATTATCATTAAATTGTTGAAGGACCACCAATGAAGAGATAGAGAATCGATCGAAGAAGTCCGCAGGGAGCATGTTGATGTGGTAGAGGAGATGGTTGTGTAGCTGGTGTTGGATGACTTTTTGAGGTGTTACCACCACTACCACCAAGAGGTCCACCCCAACCATAGGGAGTAGGTGGACAGGGGAGATCATAGCTCTTGGAAGAAGAGGAATACGATCATGGATCTCTGGAGATGATTTGGGGTATGATCTGTGTCTAATCCACCTTAGTTGTAGTTCTTATAGGCACAATTTTCAGTCACTATTTCATTGAAACCACCCTTGTTTGGAGCTCAGATATTCCTATGGAGCTGTTGGATCAATCCGTACGACTAGAAACTCATACGAGAGAGGCTTCAATGATTACTCATTGGTTCTGGTAGTGTGATCTTACTCAATGAGGTGAGATCTTTGGCTGGGATATCCTAGTAGCAGCATCGAGCCCTTACAACATCATCTTTGGTATGGAATAGTTATCTACAGTCCATTATTAGATTGACAGTATTAGGCACAAAGTGCAGTGTGTCTACATGGATGGGACAAGGTTTACTTTCATCGGCATGAAGGGAGCCTTTTCAGCACAGGATGGACTTTCTCGGAGGAGAGTATATCTGATCACTCATCAGTTAGCTAGCCTTACCCTCGGATCATTTGATGTGGAGAGTCTGAGCTATCCAGATGTGGTGGACTAGTACACATATGTTTTCCCTGATGATGTCCTAGGACTTCCTCCTCACAGAGAGGTGGAATTTTACATTGACTTGTACCCTATTATGACACTGTTATCAACACCAGCATATCAGATGGATCCTACAGTGCTTCATGAGAATCATATATAGCTAGAGGATTTCCAGGGTAGTGGATTCATCTGGAATAGTGTTTCTCCCTGGGAAGCCCCGATTCTATACTCCGAGAAGGCGGATGGGTGCCTGAGGATTTATTTTGACTACAGGCTCTTGAACTAGGTGAAAATTAATAACAAGTTCGCACTCCCGAGGATTGACGACCTATTTGATTAATTTAAGGGATAACGATGGTTCCCAAAGATAGACCTCAAATTAGGCTATCTCCAGCTCAGAGTTCGAGATGAGGATGTGAAGAAGATGACCTACATATGTCTATATGACCACTACAAGTTCTTAGTTATTTTATTCAGTTTAACCAATGCTCTAGTAGTGTTCATGGGACTCATAACAGGATATTTCATCCATAACTCGATCGCTATGTCATAGTCTTCATTGACGACATTCTGATCTACTAGACTGCCAAGGAGAAGCATGCCTACCATTTGTAGGTAGTACTAGACACACTCCGAGATCACACGCTTTATGGTAAGCTCTCAATGTTCCAATTCTGGATCCGAGAGGTTCACATTTAAGGACATGTCATCTCAGAGGCTAGAGTTTCACTGGATCCCGTGAATATTGAGTCGGTACTTTCTTGGGATCCACTTATGAGTGTGATAGATGTACAGATTTTCTTGGGGTTGGATAGATATTACCGGAGGTTTGTACCATATTTCCCAAAGTTGAATCACCAATATGAGCCTTGAAAAATAACCGGAAACCCTTTGTGTGTTCGGAGAGATGCCAGCATAGCTTTCAAAAGCTGAGGTAGTGGCTGACTAGTGACCCCATCATGAGGCTACCGGAGGAAGGCATTGGTTATGTAGTATATTGTGACACATCAGGGACCAGACTCGGATGTGTCTTGATGCTAGAGCAAGTAGTGAATGCTTATGGTTCTCGACAGCTGAGACAACATGCGTAGAACTATGCTACCCAAGACCTGTATTTAGCATCAATGGTCTTTTCCTTGAATATGTGGTGACACTATCTGATGGGAGAGCGTTTTACCGTGTACTGATCACAAGTGTCTTAGGTATATATTCTCTCATAAGGACCTATAACTGAGACATCAACATTGGCTTGAGTTCCTCTAGTACTTTGACTTTGAAATAGTCTATACTCCAGGGAAGGGTAACTTTGTTGCAGATGCGCACAACAGGAGATCTGGTATACAACTGCTAGGCGAGGTGACAGAGTAGGTAGATGCTTTACAGCTATACTTCTTTGATAGAGATGGAGTAGCCTTCCTTCAGTCTCTTACAGTCACTCCCCCACTTCTTTAGCGAGTCTGGGAGGTGCAACATGGGGACGCTGACTATGAGGCACTACATGCTTAGATATCTACAAGAAAGGAACCTAATGGATTTTCTGAAAGTAGGGAACATTCCGTCCTCTATGATGACGAAACATGGTACCAGTGTTACTTCAGGAGGAAGTGTTGAGGAAGTTCCACACATCTCCTATATTGGTACATCCAGGAGTGGTGAACATGTACCAGGACCTCTGAAAATAGCACTGGTGGATGGGAATGAAGAATGCAGTCACAGAGTTTGTCTCTGAGGGCCTCACTTGTCAGCAAGTGAAGGTGGAGCACCAGGTACCAGCAGGCTTGGTTTAGCCTTTAAGTGTCCTAGAGTATAAATGGTATGGGATATCCATGGACTTCATGAAAGGACATCCACGTACATCCAAGGGACATGACTTGATTTTGGTGATCGTTGACCGACTCCCCATGTCATCCCACTTCCTACCGAACAGAGAGCATGGTTTAGTATAGGTATTGGGACGCCTCTATGAGCAGGAGATTGTGCGGCTACATGGAGTAAATTCTTATATTTTCTTTGACCGTGAAGCACAATTTACTTCCCTGCTATGGAAGGGGTTGCAAGAGGCTTTTGGGATGCAGCTTCTTCTGAGCACCGCCTTCCATCCTCAGATGGATAGTCTGACCGAGCTGACCATTAAGACCCTCGAGGGCATGGTGCGTGCTTGTGTCGATGATTTTAGTCGCAGTTGGGAGGATCACTTACCTTTGGTGGAGTTTTCATACAATAACATCTATCACACCACCATTGGGATACCACCTTTTGAGGCGTTATATGAGCAACCTTGGAAATCAAATAGGTGATGGACTGACCGAAGGGAGTCTGCACTGGTGGGACCAGAGATGGTACAGGCTACCACAGAGAAGGTGCAGATCATCCAGGAATAGATGAAGACTGTACATAGTAGGAAGAATTCATATGTTGATTGGAGATGGATACCTCTAGAGTTCGAGGATGGCGACCACATCTTTCTACAGGTCTCACCTCGATGAGGTTTATGGAGATTTGGTCGAGGCGTAATGTTATCCCCAAGATTCATCAGACCTTTTCGGGTCCTCAGTAGAGTTTGTGATGTGGCATACCGCTTATCTCTTCCACCTCAGTTGCACCGGGTGCCCGACGTCTTCCACGTATCCTAGCTGAGAAGATATGTGCCCGACCCTTCACACATCATCATCCATGAATAACTAGACGTCGATGATGAGGTGCCTTTTACAGAGGTTTTAGTGAAGATACAGGATCAATAGAGGTGGGTCCTACGTGGATGGTCGATACCTCTGGTAAATATTCGCTGGCAGTGCGGGAACCTCCAAGAGAGCACATGGGACCGGAAGACTCAGATGCGTACTCAGTGCCCCCACATGTTCCCGTAGTTCAAGTTGTAGCTTATGGGGATGTAAGGACCTGATGTGCGGAAAATGTAAAGACTCAGAAATTAAATGGATTTTCACCTAGACTATAGATGGTCGGGAATAAAATTTATTTTTTGGGTTTTTAGTAGAATAACTAAATAAAAATAAAGTTGTGTAGATTTATTTTAATTTAGTTGGGAAAATCCTCCATGTAGAAGTTGTAGGTAGGGACCACCACACCTTAACCTTCCATGAATGGTTATTGTGGTAGGGCCCACCTGAACGTAACCTCTTCTTCATGTTAATTTTGTTGGGGACCACCCGGGATTTAAACCCCCTTGAAACTCCCCATTAATGGGGAGAAACCCTAAATTTTTATATTTAGTGTATGGGAGCCACTTAAACTCCCCTAACACTTAATGTGACAGACCCTATTTATTAATTAATTGGGCCAACGCTTTCAATTAATTAATTAACCCATTTGAATATTATGCCAATGATTTAATAGGATATTATAATCTTTCTTTGGGATTTGTTTTTGGGTGGAACTTTGGAGAGGAGAGTGCTGAGGGAGAAAAGATCTTGCCAACGAAGAATGAAGAACGAATAATGTATTCTTCCAAAAAAAATGTCGACAACGATCTCCTTTGAATTTCTTCCTCAGAACCTCCTTCAACGTAGGATGTCTTCAACAAGCCGACGCACAAACCAATGATTGAGGAAGATGTTAACGTCCATCCTTTCCAACGATCCATATTCTTTCCCACGACTCCGTCGATGAACAATGATCAAGTAGGGGTTTTATTTGAATATGATATTGTTTCTATATATCTTTCCTTCAAAAACAAAGTATCATTGTGGTTGTTAACCATGTGGGTTGGGAACCTTTATTTGCCAGAAGATGTGGGGTGTTATTCTCCTCTCTTCCTTTCTAGACAATTCATTGAAAAATCAAGAAGGTTTTCAACCAATTGACATCAAATTGAATGTGGAGGGTGCGGGCCAAACTAATATAGTCTAACTCCCTCCGCTGATCACTTTTCTGGTGTTCTTCGACATGGTGAAAAAACGACGAGGCGACGGAGGCGACAGGCAACGACCACGCTACATGTGGCTTCCACAACCCGCGTCACCCATGCGGCGCTTTGGCCGAACCGGCCCCCAGCCGCCCACAGGCCTCCCGGATTCTCGGTCACCTGCCAGCCTCCTGACCTCCCGTAGGCCACCCGACTCCTAGCCGCTGACGGCCACCCGTGTTCCCCGACCGAACTGCGCCGGCCTATGCCACCCGGCTCCCAGCCACCGTCGGCATCCCGTGCGCCCAGGTCGCACTGCGCTGGCCCGTGCCTCCTGGCTCCAGGCCGCCCGCTGGCCTCCCGGCCCAAGCCCCCCGAACCAGGCCATCGCTGTACAATCGGTCTAACTGGCCCCAGCCTCCCAGGCCGAGCTGCCAGAAGCGCACCCCCTCGTCGATCTGGACCGAACTGCATCCACACCTCTAGTCCGAGCCGCCCACATGGTGCCCTTCGGGCTGAACTGCCCTCGCGCTGACCCATGAATGGTCCACACCCTTGTGACTGGTCCGTGCTATCGCTACTTGTTGGGATGGTGCCAGCGAGCCGGGCCAAATCTAATGGGATGACCCGCCCAACGGTTCGGGCCAGACCCAACGGGTCAGACAGGGTCGACCCAAACTAGGTCGGGCAAGACTGGTTCGGGCCGGGTCGGACCGGACCAAGGCCCACTACAAACCCTTTACACTCTTTTGGCCATATCGTTGGCATCAGACGTCTGTTTGATGAACCTTCAACGGCACTGGTAATCATGGAGCGTGTCGGTCTCTTAGAGTATACTCCACTGGACTTTGGACTGTATTTGAGATATGGTCAGGTTGGATTATGCACGAAACCAACTGCACCCCCGGGTCTAAGAGGCTACTAACTCACAGACCGGGCGTCTGATTGATGTTCCATATAATGTGATGACTCCTCTATGACATGGAAGACCATTGAGATAATGTTTTTGGATCCTACATGGGTTTTTATAGCTCTAACTACTGTTTGAGGATCCTACGTGGGTTCGACAGCTCTGACTATTGTTCCAGGATACTACATGGGTTCGACTGCTATGACTACTGTACCAGGATCCTATGTGGGTTTGAGAGATCTGACTACTATCCAGGATCCTACGTGGGTTCGACAGCTCTGACTACTGTTCGAGGATCCTGTGTGGGTTTGATAACTCTAAATACAGTTCCAGGATTCGACGTGGGTTCGACAACTCTGACTACTATTCTTGGATCCCACGTGGGTTCGACAGCTCTGACTACTATTCCAGGATCCTACGTGGGTTCGATAGCTCTGACTACTATTCTAGTATCCTACGTGGGTTCGACAGCTCGTAATACTATTCTAGGATCCTAAATGGGTTCAATCGCTCTGACTACTGTTCGATGAACCTTCGTGGGTTCGATAGATCTGACTACTATTCCAGGATCCTACGTGGGTTGGACCGCTCTGACTACTGTTCGAGGATCCTACGTGGGTTCGACAACTCTAACTACTGTTCTGGGATCCAACGTGGTTTCAACAGCTCTGTTTTCTGTCCAAGATCTTATGTGGGTTAGACAAAGTAGATGATTCAGTGACTACATGTAATCATATCATTCTCTCGACATAAGTTGTATACCTATGTGATTTGAGTCATTTTTTCTTACTTTTCCATCATGATTGTGATGGATCACTTGATAACTTAGATATATGTTTGGGCATATACCTATGTAAGGTTATCTATTGATTTCATACTTTGTGGTTTATACTTGATGGATTTCGTGAGACCTTGAGGGTCTCAGGATCCCTACTTAGTATAGTTATACTCACCCCTAAACATGCTATGCTCGCACATCGTTGTGTTGGATGAAGATTAAGGAGAGTGATAACAAAGGATGAGAGTACTAAGAATAGACAGTACCGGAGGTGGACTATATGGTTTGTCAGTAACCCGAGTATACGGACGGACATGGATTGCTAAAGAGGCTATCGGTACCTACCATTCAGGTAAGAATCCCATAGGACGATCCAATAGTTTTATTTTCACTTTCTTTAGTTGTATTTCATTTCAGTTTTATATGTACCTTTACTGTTGGGATTGTGTTATAGACCTTTTTACTTTTAGCTCTCTTTTTCTGTACAGTTTACTTTGTGTTTTGTCGAGCTATGTTCTTTATTTTGTGTGTTTTTACAAGTTATAAAGGCAATTCCTTCCCAGTATTAGGGATTTACGCCTATGGTGCTAGTTGCCAACCCCTGGGCTATGGAAGGCAGGCATGGGGTAGTCATGAAAAAGGCCCAAGGGATGGGTCTTGACATCATTTACCTGTAATGTTTTCCTTAATTTGAGTAATTTTTTATTATTTTATACATTGTCACGTGTTTTGAATAAAATTAGATATTATGGAAGGAAAAAGGGTAGTGCACTATTGGTGTATGGTTTTCCAAAACCGTGTGCCTTGTCCCAACAAATAGTGTAACCCCACACATTAGGGGATTTCATAGCAAGCATATGATTTCTCAAAATGTTCACCCTTTTGAGGAGAAACCATGAACCCCCACCCCACCCTCCCACCCCAATAAAAGTGGAACATGGTTTAGGTGCATTGTTTGTAAAACTCTTCACCCAAGCCCATGAAACCATAAAGGGATTTTTAATTAACCCAAAAATTAATTTTGACTACACCTGAACCCCCATATTATCACAAAATCTACCACAACACAAACATAACTGAATCTTCTCATTTTTTGAGGCTCTAAGACTAATTTATAAGCCTCTAAACCCTTGTTCTTCATGATTTAGAGGCAATAATTTTAAATATGTACCACTCTGTGTTTTTTTCGTTGCCATTTAGTTCTATATGTATCTCTCACTCATCTTTCTATATGAAAGACAAAGGTTTATCCACAGTTTTCTCTACATCTAGATCTAAATTTGTTATATCATTATTCATTTGAACATGGATCAAGGTTATAGATCTAGATTGTGTTCTTTGTAATTGGATTAACATTTTCGTTCCAAATTTGGGATTTTCATTGGGCGATCGCATGGTAAATAATTGAGGTAGGTTGTCCATTATTCAAATAACAATGTCTAATTTTCAATTTCCTGTAAGTGATTTTGTAATTTCAATTGGATAATTAGTAATTTAGTTTATTAAATTGAATAAATTAATTTCATAAATTAATTAGTTTCCAGATTTTGAAATTGGCGATATTGTATTGATTGAATTGAAATAATTAATTATTAAATTAAATGTGGGTATATTGGGATTTTTGAATTAGATTAATTAGTTGTTAAATTAATTACGGAAATTTTTGGGATAATGAAATTTGTTAAATTGGATTAATTAATTACATATTTAATTGATGAAATTATTATGATTTATTAATTATTTAATTATTTAATGATATTAAAATAATTTTTCAAATTGTTATTTAATTGATAGAACTAATGGGATTAATTAATTTTTTAATTAATTAATGGATTAATTGGGGAATGTAATATTTGATTTTGATTAATTATTTATATAATTGATTAATATGATATTGTGGTATATGTGATATTATGATATTTATATATATGCGATAATCATGTCTAGGACATGGCCTTCAGCCGCAAAATACAATTGTGATAATTGATATGATGAATGGTAATAATGGAATTCAAATATGAATTTAGAAGATGAATGGTAATAATGAAATTCAAATATGACTTGAGATGATGAATAGTACAATTGGAATTCAGATGTGAATTAAGATGATGAATAGTAATAATGGAATTCAGATATGAATTAATATGATTAATGGTAATAATGTAATTTAGATCTAAATTAACATGTTGATTGGTTACAATGAAATTTGGATGTGAATTGAGATGATGAAGGGTAAAAATCGAAATCATATCCTACTTGTAATAATGAATGGTAGTAATTATGTTTTTATGAGAATTGATATAATTAATGGTGAAAATAGAAGTCAGATATATGATATCACATGGTGATGGTTCCTACATTATCATGGTCTATAGTAGGTATTGAAAATTTGGATTTCCATTAAAGCCTAGGGGTTTATGTGGTTAAATAAAGAGTAATTGAATAAATGAATCCTATTTACTTTATTACCGATGTTTACTATTAATACAATTGTATTCATTATTTTGACTTGATATTGTTTATAATGTCATTGGTGGTATCCTACTGAGTTTTACTCACACCATACTTGGGATTCATAATTTTTTCCATAATAAATTTCGTGGTTGTGCGACATCTTATGTTCAAGGGCCCTATGTTGGATGGCTATGTCGGTATGGATTTATGCGAGGGAACCATACATAGATACTAGAACCTTTTTGGAGTTCCACGTTCCTTTATTTCTGTTTTGTTTTTCATATTCACGCCTGAAATGTATTGTCATGACATATCCATTATTTATTTTGAATATTGTATTTATTATCATGGTCATTATGTGATTCAGGGTTGGTTAGTTATTGGTTATATTATTGGTTATTATTATTTATTTTTGTAGTTGTGTTACATTGATAATGACCGTATAGGCTCCCCATGGATGATATTGACTGTTGCTGGAAGTCGCAATCCACTATCATATAGGGAGGGTCCCTTGAGTTTATAGGACCAATAGGCATGGGGCATCAGTGTGTGGTAGTTTGATCAAGATGTTACTATGTGGTATTAGAGATATTTTATTTTTTGTTTCTTTTGTATTACTGTTTAGGAATGATATGTTGTATAATAAGATGACTCAAGTATTATTTAAAATATTCTGTATAGATGTAGATAACCCTTTTATGAGGATAAAATTCATGTAACCAAGGTGGGTTTGTTTTTATTAAAAGGTGTCGTTAGAGTAGATTCCATTTCAAATTCAGTGATATAATATTTGAGTGAAGTGATTACTATTTTTATGTTTTTATAGAATGAATCATAATCTATAATGGAAAATAGTGGAGTAATAAAGAATCATTCTAATCTATATAGATTATTTTTTGACATAAATCATTTAAGTATTGAACTAGAAAAATGCTTTTGCATAAGTTGTTGAAATTGAATAGCTTTTCCATGATTTTGTAAATTTTAATGAAATATTTTCCAAATGATAGTGTAAGAAATTTTTTTTGATATGAAATTAAAAAATTATTCAAAAATATGAATAAATAGGTCTCTAATGAGAAATATGAATTTGATAATGAGTTTCCCATTTTTTAACCATGAAATAGATGTACAATGTTTAAAGGTAGTGTTAGCTCCTTGGTTTTTAACATGTGATGGGGTTTGGTAAAGTGAATTATTATGACTATTTTTAGTCCTTATAGTTAAATGTATTATTGTATCTTTATGTGTATTGAGACATGTATTCGGTATTGTAGTCGTATTACTTCATGATAACTCTTCTTGAGATGATGAAAGGAGGATATGGAAGGAGAAGATCTACTAGTAATGGAACATGAGGCACACTGGTGCAACGTGAGGAATTCAAGGAGAATTTCATAGAAAAATATTTGTGATTTATGAAATTCATGTGAAGACACCATGGGTGGGTTTTTTAAATCATGTATTACCTTATATGGAAGTGTCAGATACAACACCCTCTGAATTTTATAGAAGAGGGTGGAAATGGGGAAGGGGGTAGTTCTTGATTGAGTCTGTCCAAACTATACTTAACCACTTGAAGAATCATTATTCAAAGACTGTCATGTTTAATTCTTAAATTCTATGAGTATTAGTGAAGAAGTGGTGGTATTTTCATTTTAAGACTACACAAGTTAATGGTATGTTACGGAAGAGTTTTTTAACCAAGTTCATGGAGAACATTTATACAAAGACACTATGGTAGGAGAGGGAAATTGTGTTCATCTGATTCACTTATGGGAGAATGTTTGTGATGGACTATGTTGGTTTCTTTACAAACATGTACTTCATTTCCCCAACATTGAAATAAGATGAGACAACTATGACAAGGTGGTTCCAAGATATACTTAAATGTTGTATTATCTCTTCGGTGAATATATTTCGGTAAATGAAGTATGTTGGGGTGGTGGATGAGGCTCTCAATGCTAATGGGAAGCAAAAGCAGGCATCCAATGGAGTATAGTTGGTTTCAACTAAATTATTAGGGGGTACATATTCATAGATCATTATGTGTCTATATGAGATTGTTAGATATGGGGATAATAGGACGATTTTCCAAGGGAAGGATCAGTTAATTAGGATCTTAAACTACTTCTTTTCCACCAGTGTGGAAGGTCAGGACAAAATTTCAGAAGTTGTCTTAGACAACTAGCAGAGTGTCGATGCTATGTAAAAAAATATACATCTAAATATATTCTATAAGAAACCATGAATGACAGGTAGTGATATAGGAGTTAGACATAATCAGAGTGTGTGAAGGGGATCATTACCCTCTATCTGTTTGGTAGTTGGAGTTCTACAGGATGAGTCGGTAGAGGCAATTTAAGAGGTTCTTCTAGGAAAGATAACACATATCAACTTAGTAGTTCATCTTAGGGGAATCAAAATAAATCACGTGAAATAGGGGTAAGAAATTATCTTGTCATTCATCCTACACTTGTTGATCGAAATCCCAGACCATATATAGTTAGAGATACTTTTCTTACAACCTATATGCTAACTAGTTCCTTATCTTATACTTGTGCCTATAATTGTTTTATTTATGCACAAATTGTAAATTCTTTCATCATGGTGGTTGTGTTCTTGAGCAGGGTGTTGTTTATAGGTACACAATTGGGAGTACGGTCAAGGTACATCTATTTACAAAAAGAATGTTCTCTTGTGTTTGGGTAGTATAATTTTCAATGGTATATTTATATTCATGACATGTTAAAATTTTACCAAATTCTGGATATGACCTATATAGTAGCATAAAATTCTCACATATATTTTTACCAATAGAGAGTGATTTTTATGCCTCCTAATGGTGAAAATTACATTCATTGTGGGTAATGGGGTATCAAGGAGTTCTATTTAATATAAATTCACTAGTAACTTAGGGATAACACAACATAGGAGTCTAGTATATTTCTGGATGATAGAGGTGTGAAGAATTATGTCATTACACCTATAGTGGGAAGGTTTCATGATGTGTTTCTTAAAGAATTATCATGGCTTCCACCCAATAGGGATATTAAATTTACCATTGACCTCATGTTGGTGGTGGGCCAGTTTCTATTCCACCATATAGAATGGCATCTATAATGCCTCAAGAGATCAAGACTCAGACAAAAGTGTTGGAGGAATGGAATTTATCCATCCATGTATTTCACCTTGGGTTTCTCTATTCTTGTTTTAAAATAAAAATTAAATAACTATAAACTTGTTTGTTTATTACTAAATATTAAACTGGATGAATGTGAAGAGCCATCACCCCTTCCTTGAATTGATTATCTTTTTGATTAGTTGAGGGGATCTTGTGTTTTCTCAAAAATTAACACGAGATAAGGGTATTATCATTCGATAGTTTGACCTTTTGATATACAAATGAAAACGTTCAAATTAAGGTATGTACTTTATGATAACTTAGTAATACCGTTCAGGTTAACAAACACATCAAATGTGTTTATCACCTTGATGAACAGAATCTTCCACCTGTACCTAGATCAGTTTGTGTTAGTGTTTTTTTGATTAAATCTTGGTGTACTCGAAGACTCATAGAGATCATTCCCAAAACCATGAAATCATCTTGAGTACACTCAGATAGAATCATCCATATTCCAATCTATCTAAGTTTTATTTTTTTATTAATGAGGTGTACTTCTTAGGTCACATCAGTGTAGAGGAAGATGTTCTTATAGACAAAAAAAGGTGTTGGCGGTGTTTTAATGAGAGTAACAGAAGATTGTTTTCGATACCCATAGATTTCTAGGTTTAGAAATATATATCATAGATTCATCTAGGACATTTCCCATTTGAAGAAATACATTTAGTATTTACAAAGAAGTGCATAAATTTTGACTGGTTAGAATCATCCATGAAGTGTTTAAAAAACTTAAATAAGTTCTTGACATCGACACCCATATTGATCCAACTTAGACTAGGTGAGGAGTATATAGTGTTTTTTTGAATCATATAGGATTGGTCATGGGGAAGTGCTAATGTAGGGAGATCGGGTTGTGGTGTATGTGTCTTGGAAGTTTAGTCTAAAATAACTTTACTACCATATTCACAACAATGAGTGGGTATCAGTTATTTATGATTTGATGTGTTGATGGCATTATCTTTTGGATTAAAATTTTACTGTACATATAGATCCTAAAATATTTATGTATATAATTTCACATCAAGACATGAATCTCTGAAATTGGAGATGGGTTTTTTTAAAGAAGTAATTCTACAATGCTCCAAAATATACTCTCAAGAAATTAAATAGTGTTTCTAAATCATTAAGTTGGAAAACTCAGACTCTGATATTTCAAGAGTATAGTGATAAGATGAAAATGATGAATTTACTAGGTGAGACGCATGTTGTGCATTAGGAAATTCAGGATTATATTACTCTTGTATACATTTCATGGGAGTATATACATTTGAATCAAATTAGGGAAAGCCAGTATGATGATCTAAATTGATTTCTCTTGAGCGAAAGACATGAATGTTTGAAGACACCATCATATTGGATCATATATGAGGATGAGATGATCTATGTCAAGAATCATGTAGTTGTTCCTATGACTATAAGGGAGGATTTGATGCATGCATTTCATCCCTCAATGTGGGTGGTGCATCCAGTTGTGACCAAAATGAACCGTGATCTACAATGAGTGTTTTTAGGGTTGAGAATTAAAATTGTGATAGTAGGGTTTGTAAAATGAGGATACACATGTCAACATGTGAAATCTAAAAATCAAAAAAAATTAGTTTTTCTATAGTGGTGTCCCATTATTGAATGGATTTGGAATGATGTTTCCAGGGATTTTTTGGTGGGTCACTCGAGGATGCCTTAGAAGAATGACACTATTTGGATGGTTCTGGACTAACTGGTGAAGGTAGTGCATTTCTTACCTATACAAGAGATCTTCATAGTGTAAAATATTGAAGATTTTTATGTTCAATAAATATTCCACCTACATGGGGTGTCACATAATATAATTTCAGACCCTGACTCATATTTTACTTCACTAATCTTTAATGGAATAAAAAAAGGTTCATTGAACATTGTTTTATTTAGTAAGACATTTTACCCACAGATTGATCGGAAGTTTGAGTATACTATTAAGGTGCTTGAGAATATTCTATAAGAATGTGTCCTATACTTATATGGTTCTTGGGAGAAGAACCCATATTTGGTGGAGTTTTCCAATATCCAAATTTAGTGGCATACGATTTAGATGTCACCATACAAGGATATTTATGGTACACCATGAACATCACCTCAATGTTGGATACATGAAGGTGAGTCATATATTTTGGCATCGAGTATCATAAAAGATATGTCAGAGTATTTTCAACTAATTCTGAAGCATATGGATATGGATAAAATGAATGTTGGCACATGGGTTTGTTAGACCAATTGAGTTTGTGTAGAGAAACAGGTCGATGTTGTACAGATTTTATCTTCTATATAGGTTTCATTCTATTCATGAAATTTTCAATATTTTACAAATATGAATATATCACCCTGAACCTTATCATGTGATCGATGAATCATTTGAGGGGTTTCTGATACATTTAATGTATCACAATGAATGTGTGATGTGGTAATAGACCATAATAATAGTACATGTATTGTGGAAACAATGTTTCATTTAGAGGGAAATATGTGATAGGGAAGAAGATATGTGTGATTAGGGGACCAATATTTTTAACTCAGAATCTTAGTTATGTATGTGATTATAGAACAACAATGATGTGTTATATGTTGGGGAGATTCTAAGATCCTGAGCATTTCTAGAGACGTCTTGGTATAGTTGTAGGTAATCATTTAGGTTATTTTTAGTAATTCTTGTTTTGATTATAACATGGTGTGCTTTTGGTTGACAATTGATAATTTTGGAATGAATAATTACAATTCATGGTTGGAACATGGTTTGGCCAAAATGTGAAACCACAGATAAAGGGGGGTTTCATGGCTAGCACATAGTTTTTCAAACTTTTCAACCTATGAGGAAAACCCATGAACCCCTATAATATAAGTGCATGGTTCAGGCACATGGATTGGAAAATGATGCCCCCTACCTCGAAAACTGGGAATTGTTTTTTTCATATCCAAAAAAATTATTTAAATAATACGTGATTTCCCATAATAACCCTAAATCAACCCTAACTTAGACATAACATATTCCTTCTTTTTTATGGCACCCAGACAAATTCATAAAGCTCCTGATCTCATCTTTTCACGATGAAAGTGTAATCTTATTGGATCAACACCTCTCAGGGTATGTTTTCTCTACCAATTCATATATAACTCTATCTCCTTTTTCTGAATAAAATATGAATGTTTATACATTGTTGGATCTAGATATAGATATATTATTTTTATATCTTGATTCATCATATCATGGATAATTGTTTTGCATCTAGATCTTGTTTTTCATCAAGGTTCTAACATATCCATTCTAAACAGGGGATTTCTATTAGGTTAGAGCTCATGAACAAATTGAGGTAGGTGGTCCATTATTCAAATCCCAAATTCTTTATTTCAATTTCATGTATGTGAATTTATAATATATATTTCATGATTATAAATTGAGTTTAATAAATTGAATTGATTAATTTGGTAGATTAATTAATCAATATATTTTGAAATTGAGGATATTGAATTGATTGAAAGGAAATATTAAATTATTAAATTAAATTAGGGTATATTAGGATTTTTAATTTGATTAATAAATTGTTAAATTAATTAATGTAAATGTTTTGATTATAAAATTTGATAAATTTTATTACTTAATTTTTGAATTTATAAATTTAATTTTTATGATTGGTTAATTATTGAATTAACTAATGAGATTAATGTGATTAATTATTATTGAATTAATTAATGGAATTGAAAAGATTAATTAACTTTCAATTTAACTAATGGTATGATGTTGTTAAGAAATTTTTGAATATAATTAATTATTTTTTATGATATATTTTATAATTTTGTGGGGACATGTTTTTTGCATCAAAATACCATAGTGACAATTGAGATGATGAGTGATGGTAATGTAATTAATAAATGAATTGAGATGGTCAATGGTAAAAATGGAATTTATATATGAATTGAGATGATTAATAGTAAAATTTGAATTCAGATATGAATTGAGATGATGAATGGTAATAATAGAATTAATTTTTGAATTGAGATGCTGAGTGGAAACAATGGAAGACATTTGTGAATTGAGAACATGAATGGTAACAATGACAATCAAATATAAATTGATATGATAAATGGTAAAAAAGAAAATAAAATATAAATTGAAATGGTGAATGTTAAAAATTTCATTCATATATATAATATCCCTTTGGGATGGTTCAGACTCGGACATGGTCAGAGGAAGGTATTTAGATTTCATGTGTTCTTAGGAACCTAGTGAATTATGTGGTTAAATATAGAGTAATTAAATTAATGTTACATGATTACTTTGTTTCTTGTAATTATTATTTTTACGACTATATATAATTTTTTGACATGATATTTTGTTATACACCATTGATGAGGACCTACTAAGTTTCACTCACTCCATACTCAAGTTGCATGATCGGTACCTGAATTATTTTCATGGTTGCAGGATAGGTTAATGGAAATGGCCCTATGTTGGATGGATGAGTCGGGATGGAGATTATTGGGGGAACTGGACTTGGATTCATGACCCTATTGTGAGTTTTAAGTGTCCTTGATTATTTTTGGTATTTTTATAATGAAACATGACATGTATTAGCATGATATATCTATTGTATTGTATTGGATTTTGTATTTCCAGTTTTGGACATCATGTAATTTCAAATTGGTTGGTTATTTGTTATATCATGGTTATACATATTTTTTTTATTGTGATAATTTTATAGAGAGGGTATAGTCTCCCCATGGCTGGTATTTACTATCACATATTGTCGGACTCCTCTCTCATACCTGGACACATTCTTGAGGTCTTGTGATCGACCGACATGGGGAACCAGTCTATGGACCTAGTTTGGTTCGTTACTCCTTTTATGGTTTATATATTGAATATATATTTATTTAATAATATTTTTTAATACTATATAAATTATATAAAATTTTAATTCAAGTTAAACCATTCAATTCTTTTAAATTAAAACGATAACAATTATTTATGCATATATGTTAACTTAATTCTCGTTCAATGAGATAGATTGTTCTTTTTAACTTATTACATATAAGTTGAGTAGATTATGATATTTTATTAATATATATGGAATATTTTTCTTTTTCATGGTATTTAGATTTCTAGAACATAATTTCACTTCTAAATGTATTTGGCTTCATGATTTATGAAATCTATAAGAAATTTTGTTAAGTCAAATTTTATTTATTTTAGTTAAAATGTTTTTTCATGACCATCATTCTACAAAGGTGGTAAATTAATTATTTTCATATTTTATAACATAACTTATATTTTATATGTGTGTAAAATGGATTTTTATTCTCAATTATTCTTTATTATTTAATTCCATTCTCATAAAAGTGATGCATTTTTAAGAAAAACACTTATCTCTTTTAAAGAAAGGTTTTATCCATTTCCAAGTTCATTATTACAAAAAATGTTTCCTTCCCTATTTTTTAATCCAATTTTTTTTACACTTTTGAATGTCCTATTTTCAATTACCTCATTAAAAATGTATTTAAAAAAGTTTCTATAATATGAGTCTTCAACAATTATTTTTTGTAAATATTAAAATGGTTTTCTGTCCTTTCATAATCAAATACGCTATCCGCCCATCCTCCTTCCTATTATATAACATTTATATATTTAATAGGATTTATTTTTGAATATTTTTTTTAAATAAATTTTTTTATATATATTTAACTTCACCATTTTGATATTTCCTTTGTAATAAAATACAAAATGTCTTCTTTTAGGTCAATATAAAAAACATCTCATAAAAACTCATTTATAATTTTCCTATCATTTTATAATTTCTCCCTACATGCTATATTTACTTAGAAACTATTATTCATGAATCACCCTATAAATAATCATATTAAATACTAGTTTTGGGTGATTGATTTTTTGGTATAAACTAGTTTCACAATTGAGGGCACATTGTTTGTAGGTCAGGACATAAAGGGTACACGAGTAGTTGCCCAATGCTATGTTGGTAGATGTGTTGTAGCACAAGACCAAGAGCCTTCATAGATTATAGCATAAACCCTAGAGGGTACATTTGTAATATTACAAGCCCAAGAGGTTACATGGGTTGTAGAAAATTTAAAATATGGTACTTGTGTTATCATACCAATCTCACAATGGTATTAGATTTAGGTGGCAATGCTTTCCATTCTAGGTTATGATTTCATATATAATCTATTATACCACATTATTTTATTATATTATTATGTTATCCTAATAAGGTTCATTTTTCCCATGTTTATAAACTCCTATTTCATGGTATATTTTTGATTATTTGAGACTACAAGTCATTATATTATGTTATTTAGAAAGCATTTATTTTTCAATGTTATTTTTAATAATATTTTTTTTTTATTTTGATTATTTATCATATGAATATTATCTTACCATTATTGAATTATTTTTTATATTTTTAGCATCCAGCCTTTTTATAACATAACTTTTCATTACATTTAACAAAATCATGGATCTTTAAGGTTTAGTGTCTTCGAAACCAGGAACTTAATACATGATAACATAAAACATTCTTCTTATGCAAATGAAAGGGTTATTCTTTGTTCATCCTAAGTTCATTATAGCATCTCATAACCAGGGAGCATATATCAAAGGAAAGGGTGAGGAGAAGGCCCAGTAAGGGAAACAAGAGAAACATATTACATGTGAACTTGAGATACATCAATAAAGTCATGATAAATAGCTTTAAGGAATGAGAAAGAGATCATGAGGCATATCATAATGAAAATAAAATGATTCATAACATGAAGATGTGGCTAAAAAATTTAACTTAGAAAATCATGAACATATCACCAAGGTTCATCCCCAAGGTGTCATTTAAAAATATTTACTAGGGTTATTCACCAAGGTATCATTAAAACTGTAATCCCTAGATATTACATCATTACCCAATGCATTGGATCACTATCAGGGTGCACCCTTAATTTGTCTTTATTATAATGTGATCCACAAATATCATCAAAAAAAATTCATAAATAACCAACATAGAAAAAAATAAATGGGTTTCATTTCATAATCACAACTTCTTAAAAACTGCTTTAAAGACATGGTCTTTATGTCACTTTAAATCCACAGAAAAAGGAAAGTGGGTTTCATGTATGTATATCCCAGAATTTAAAATATAAAATTTGGATATATATGTGAACACCCATGTAGGAGAAATATATTTGAGTATTCACTTAATAAAATAAACAAATTTGAGAAAAAGAGAACGACATTTTGAGAAGAAAATTCTACAGCGTAACAGCTATGTTATAGGGTTTTAGAAAACATTAAAAAGAGAGGGGACTTGGGTCACCCACTCATAAATGATCCATAAAAAAGTCGGGGGAAAGAATATAAAGAATTTAAGAACATGGAAATGAAATTTTAATGACATACCGTATGAAATAAAAAACATGGAAGGAAGACAAAAATGAGATTTCTCTTATGAAAATTTGGCAGCCTAATGGCATCCCTTAAAACATCAAAAAAATGAATTGATAAGATAAAATAGGGTCTCTCATCATTTGATAATAAAAATTAAATTATTATAGATATATAATATCATACCCTAACATAATAAAAATAACTTGAAAGAAATGACATGAATATAGAACTTGAAAAATGAGAAGGGTGGAAGAATCCCTTACAAAAAATATGGCAGCCTAACGACGCCACATAAACATTCATTAAACGAAATGATGAGAGTAAGAGGGGATGTCTCATAATATTATCATGAAATGGGAATTAATAGGAATATAAAATAACATCCTCCAACATAAGAACATGGAGCATAAAAGAAATGAAATAAAAGAGAGAACTTGGAATGATAGAGAGAGGTAGGCTCCCTTACCTTGAAGAGTAACTTCAAAATCATGAAGTTTGGGACCTTGGGAGGCTCAAGGGAACCATGGGAGGACTCCTTGGGAGGTAAGGAGACCAGAACTTCGATGAGGATTTTTTTGGAATGGGAAGGATGAGAAAATGTTTTGATATTTATCGGGGAAGTGAGGGGACATGACATTAATGGCCATAGGACACCTCATTGGTGCTATTGGCACAACCATGGGAATGACCATGGCTTTTTCTCATGGTATTGGCCTCTTGGAACACCCCATACCTTATCTTACGATTCATAAGTCTACCAGAATTATTACATAATTATTATATCCTTAATGATGTCATTAAACACCTGAAGCTCTAAAATAAAAATTCACTATTCACCGAAAATTCAACTTTTTCAGAAAAATACCAAAATTTCACCTTAACCAAATATTGATGCTCTAATTTCAAAAATGAACTCAATTTCATGAAAATAATTTTCTAAATGTTATTAATTTAATTTTTATATAAAAACACTATTCACTACAAATCCATTTTTTTTCAGAAAAATCCCCAAAAATCACCATAACCTAATATCGATGCTCTGAATTCAAAAATGAACTCCATTTTATAAAAATATTTTTATAAATATTTTTTATTTTATTTTTAATTAAAAACACTATTCACCTAAAAAAATTAATACTTGACTAATAATTTATGAAACAGTTTTTTACCTATTTTATTGAATCACATTACTTAATCAAGGTGCCAAAATTATATTAATACTTTCTTTAAGTGAGATTACTAATCCATTTGGTTACATTACTAATCTTAAGCGGAAAATCACTATTCATAAATTACTATTAATCAAAAATTAAGTTGATTTTATTAGACTCTAAATTTCTTACCGAACAGAACTGTAGAAGACCATTTTTTCTAAATCATTACACATTATTAATTATTTAAGGTTTACATAAATATTTTTAAAAAATAACCTTCTAAAATTCATCAATAATGTGCATACTATATTTATCTGGAAATTTGAAAAATCACAAACTTCACCAAAAGAAGAAATTAGAACTTTTATTTAAATGAAAGGATTGCACAAGGTAGTTACAGTTTCATTACATTACCCCTTATAACACCAGCATAGCACCTAAGAGTAAGGTGTGCTAGGGTGATGGAATCTTGGGGTGGCTCGGCCAACATTGCCCAAGTAGTGATTTCTATCAGCTTGAACTTCTAGCGAAGGTGATTCGGTTCTAGTTTCACATGATGATGTTCGACTTGGGTTTGGTCCAGAGCAACACCCAAAGCTGCTACCTCCTTTCCGAGTTCCGTTAGATGGGCTTTGATCGGCCCGAGACTACTCGTTGGGGCCATCCAAGCTTCTTTATATATTAATTAATCAAGATCACTTGTATTTATAGAGAATAATTGTAACATTAAATTTTCAACAGTCCTATTGACCAATGGACATATAGCAGTAAAAAACCAATGATCTCATTTTAATTATACTCATTTTATTAAATGAAATAGTTTTTTTAGTATAAAATAAAATAACACACAAAGTAAGGAAACAGAATTTATTCAAAATCTCAGGTCATTACATTCTTCCCCCCATGAGAAATTGTGTCCTCACAATTTAAAATAATTGGTCTTGGAAATTTCGTTGAAAGTCCCACATTGAAAAAAGAGTCAGCAAAACTATTACTTTAAAATAAAGAAAGGGAAGTACAAAGGTCACCCGAGTTAACCCACACTAGGATTCCATGTAGGGATACATGGATATGGAAGAGAAAACAAAGGGTCATGTTTTGATGGAGAGTTATAGAAAACATGATTAGGAGAAAGTTAACCACAAGAAAATCACAAACTTATGATGTGTGTAAAGGGTCTTTGATTACCCAGGAAGAAACATAAACCAATAAAGTTTTTGTTTTACATTCCTTTTTATAAGTTTGAGGAATTAATTTATTACATAGAATAAAAACATAATGAAATATACCTACCCTCAAGTAGAGATTAATCCTTTAATAAGTTTCTACCAATATAAATCTTTTCTCCAAAGGATGAGCATTAAAAAAGACTTGGTCACATCAAAATCACAAGAATAATCTTTTATAGAATCACATTATCCAAAAATGGAGAACAATATATTTCCCTTGTATTTAGACATCCACTAAAACCAAAATGGTTACTATGAGATCATATAATCCCCAAAAAGGATAATCCTTTTAAAAAAACTACTATTAATCTCTAAAATTCAACAAATAGTACCCAAAGTTCAAGAAAGACCATTCAATACACAATCTTCCTTAAAATTCATCAAAATAGTCCAAACTAAGATTGAAACCCAAAACTTAGAAGGATTTAATCACATATTCTTCCACAACAAATCTTAACATTTATCTCCAAAAAACATCTACTACTCTTGAAGTCTCATACTAAAGAATAATTAACCTAATCACATATTCTCTACGCTAGGTTATTCATTTTCCATAAATAACCCAAATCACCATAGGTCCATAATAAATAAATAGATACTTACAAAATAAATATTTCAATCATTCCTCCATAAATAAAATCCTGTAGTATTTTTATTTTCCTTAGGCATATAGTACACCAAAAGAGAAAACATCGTCCAAAATAACCTTTATCATTTAATCAACAAATAATTTTCCTATAAAAAAGAATATAAATTTGATAAAACACATGTTTCCAAAATCACCTTATTCTTGATCCATAAACATAGCAGGTGTATTAGTCAGTCCGAAGGGCATAAAAACAATCTCATAATGCCCATATCTTGATTGGAAGGTAGTTTTTGGAATATCATCATTCTTCACCCTCAATTGATGATAACCAGAATGAAGATCAGTCTTAGAGAAGAATTTAGTCCTAGGAAGTTTATCAAATAATTCATCAACTCTTGGAAGAGAGTATTTTTTCTTCACTATGATCTCATTCAGTTCTCTATAATCAATGCATAGTTGCATCGATACATCCTTCTTCTTCTCAAATAGAACTGGTGCTCACAAAGGAGACAAACTTGGTTGGATAAATAAATTATCCAAAATATATTGGAGTTGATTCTTTAATTCCTCTAGCTCTATATTTTACATCCTATAGGGGGACTTTGACATCAGATGATATCTAGGTATGAGTTCAATGGAGAACACTACATCTCTTTCTGGGGGAGGTCCGGGTAACTCCTCAGGAAATTTGTCAATGTATTCCTAGAATATGGGGTAATTTTCTAAAAGACTAAATCTTTTGTGAAAACTTATTTCATTTATGTATATTTTAACTAAAAGGATTTTATGTCTTCAAACCTTATTCATAGTCAATTACATTTTCCTATAATTCATTCATAATGATTCATAAAAAACTTTCCGATTAACCAAACATATCCCCTAAGAGTGTCGTAAACAATTGTGCAGCAAGGCCCGTTGTCGTGTACCAGTTTCTATTAGCGTCTAGCTCAAAGCAGTGTTTTCCGGTTTTACCCCTATGTAAATATGTGCCAGAGCCTCCTCTACCTGCTCGTATCCAGACAGGGATATATTTTCTTGATAAACCACTTACTCAATACTCACCAAAATACTAGGAAGATTTCCTATATTTAAACTTTTCTAATGGGTTCTTACTAAATTTTTCATATCCTAATTCCCATAAGAAACTAAACCATCCTTTGATACCAACTATAGTATCCCGACTTTTTATAACATAAATTTTCATTACAATTTACAAAACTGAGGATCTTTAAGGTTTAGTGTCTTGGAAATGAGGAACTTAATACATGATGACATAGAACATTATTCTTAAAAACTTGAAAGGATTATTCTTTTTTCATCCTATGTTCATTAAAATGTCTCATAAACTGGGATCATACATCAATGAGAAGGGTGAGGAAAAGGCCCAGTAAGGGAAACAAGAGAAACATTTTACATGTGAACTTGAGATACATCAATAAAGTCATGATAAATAGATTTAAGGAATGAGAAAGAGATCATGAGGCATATCATAAAGAAAACAACACTATTCATAACTTAAAGATGTGGCTACAACATTTAACATAGAAAATCAAGAACATATCACCAAGGACCATCCCCAAGGTTTTATTTAAAAAAAAATTACCAAGGTTATTCACCAAGGTATCATTAAAATTGTAATCCCTTGAGATTACATCATTACCCAGTGCATTGGAGCGCTATCAGGGTGCACCATTAATTTGATTTATTATCATGTGATCTAGATATATAATCATAAAAAAATTCCATAAATAACCCATATATGATAAAATAAATTTGTTTCATTTCATAATCATAAAATTTTAAAAACTGCATTAAAGACATGATCTTTATGTCCCTTTAAACGCGCAGAAAATGGAAAGCGAGTTTCATGTATGTAAATCCCAGAATTTAAAATAGAAAATTTTTATATATATGTGAGTACCCCTTTAGAAGAAATATCCTTCGGTATTCACTTAATAAAATAAATGAATTTGAGAAAAAAAGAAAGACATTTTGAGACGAAAATTCTGCAGTGTAACGGCTATGTTACAGGGTTTTAGAAAACATTGAAAAGAGAGGGGACATGGGTCACCCACTCATAAATGATCCATAAAACAGTATGGGGAAATAATATAAAGGATTTAAGAACATTTAAATGAAATATTAAAGACATAATATATGAAATGAAAAACATGGAAGGAATTCAAAAATAAGATTTCTCTTAAGAAAATTCGGCAGCCTAACAGCATCACTTAAAACTTAAAATAAATGAATTGAGGAGATCAAATAGTTTCTCTCATCATATGAACCTAAAAATGATAGTATGATAGACATATAAAATCATACCTTAACATATTAAAAGGAACATGAAAGAAATGACATGAAAATAGAACTTGAAAAATGAGAAGGGTGGAAGAATCCCTTACAAAAAATTCAGCAGCCTAACGACGCCACTTAAACATTCATGAAACTAAATGATGAGAGTAAGAGGGGATATCTCTTCATATGATCATGAAAAGTGATGTAATAGGAATATAATATAACATCCTCCAAACATAAGAACATAGAGAATAAATGAAATGGCATAAAAGAGAGTACTTGGAAAGAAAGAGAGAGGTAGGATCCCTGACCTAGAAGAGTAACTTCAAAATATTGATGCTTGGGACCTTTGGAGGCCTGAGGGAACCTTGGGAGGACTCTTTGGGAGGTAAGGATACCAGAAATTTGTTGAGGAGGATTTTGGAATGGAAATGATGAGATAATGGCTTGGTATTTATAGGGGAGGTGAGGGGACAAGGCATTAATGGCCAAGGGACACCTCATTGGTGGTATTGGAAAAACCATGGGCTTTCCAATGGTATTTTCCCACGGTATTGGCCACATGGGACACCTCATACCTTATATTACTATTTATATGTCGAAAAGAATTGTTACATAATTATTACATCCTTAATGATGTCATTAAACACTTGAAGCTCCAAACTGAAAATTCACTATTCACTGAAAATTCAATTTTTTCAGAAAAATCCCAAAATTTCACCTTAACCAAATATCGATGCATTGAATTCAAAAATGAACTCCATTTTATGAAAATAATTTTCTAAATATTTTTAATTTATTTTTTATATAAAAACACTATTCACTAAAAATTCATTTTTTCTGAAAAATCCACAAAAATCACCATAACCTGATATCGATGATTTGAATTCAAAAATGAACTCCATTTTATAAAAAAATTGTAATTATTTTTAATTTAATTTTTAATTAAAAGACACTATTCACCCTAAGAAACTAATACTTGACTAGTAATTTCTGAAATAGTTATTTACATATTTTATTGAATCATATTACTTAATCAAGGTGCCTAAATTATTTTAATACTTTATTTAAGTGAGATTACTAATCCATTTGGTCACATTACTAATCCTAAGCATAAAATCACTATTTATAAATTAATATTCATCAAAAATGATGTTGATCTTATTAAACTCTAAATTTCTTACTGAACATAACTGTAGAAGACCATTTTTTAAAAATCATTACACATTATTAATTATTTAAGGTTTACATAATTTTTTTAAAAAAATATCCTTCTAAAATGCATCAATAATATGCATGCTATTTTTATCCGGACATTTGAAAAATCACAAACTTTACCATAAGATGAAATCAAAAATTTTATTTAAATGAAAGGATTACACAATGAAGTTATGGTCTCGTTACATAAACCCTTATAACACCAGCATAGGACCTAAGAGTATGGTGTTCTAGGGTGATTGAATCGTGGGGCAGCTTGGTCAACAATGCCCAAGTAGTGATTTCAATCATCTTGAACTTCTTTCAAAGGCGGTTCCATTCTAGCTTCAAATGATGAAGTTCATCTTGGGTTTGGTCCTGGGCAAATCGAAAAGGTGCTACCTCTTTTTCGAGTTCCGTCAGATGGTCTTCGATCGGCCTGAGACTACTGGATGGGGCCATCAAAGCTTCTTTATATATTAATTAATCAAGATAACATGTATTTATAGAAAATAATTGTAACATTTAGTTTCCAACTGTCTTTTTTACCAATGGTCATATAACAGTCGAAACCCAACCGTCTCATTTTAATTATACTCATTTTATTAAATGAAATAGTTTTTTTGACTATAAAATAAAATAAAACAAAATGTTAGGAAACAAAATTTATTCAAAATCACGGGTCATTACAATATTCACACTTAATGAGAGTTTGAGCTTGACCCCTTCATATGTTTCGTTGCCAATGTTAGGAAGATGATTACTTTGTGACCCACTTATTTATAACATGATTTTTAATAAAATTACTAAACAAAATGTTGAATTAATAACATAAAAGGACATTTTGAGGTTCAATTTGTTGGAAATTGGGTCCATAATATTCGAATTACATAAGAAAAAAATAATCATTAAATTTATTTCACTAACATGAATGACTAATTTATTATTTCATCCTACTTCACCTCAATATAAGTGATTTCCTAGGAACATACATCAAAATAAAAGGGTGATCATACAACCCAATCAAGGATTAATAAAGGAAATAGAAAATGAATGACCATTATGGAAAAAACATTAACCATAACTTCATATAATAATTAAATGTAAATGTTACATAACATATAAAGTTATCTATAATATAACAATGATACATTAATAATCATTTCACCAAGGTTCAATGCTATGGTTTTTTAAAACATATTACCATGGTTATTCGCCAATATTTGATAAACAAATCTCATACATATAGACTAATTTTTAACCCAACGAATTGTATAAATATTTCGGAACACCCTTCATATGAATTAATTCCTTCTTTCCAAAAAATTAATTGTATATAACTACACTAATAAACAATCGAGGATAATTAATGGCATTAAATTCAGTGTATATTTTTTTAAACTTTTAATTGTTTTCAAAAAAAGGGAAGGGAATATGGGATTAAAAAATGGAAATCCCAAATCAATAAAGTATAACTACATCTATATGAATACCAATGTATAAATATTGAGTTTTTTTTTTGAGAAAATAAATTGGGTTTTATGGAAAGTCAACGAAATATTTCAATAACATAATGACTATATAATTTGAGTTATAATAGATGCTTAATATAATAGAATGGAAGTCTCTTACTAACAGAAAAAAAATTATGTAAATGAATGATCTTATGTGTTTGAGAACATCATAAAATATAAATTTGAATTCTAACTATAAAATAAGTACATGGATAAAAATAGAGTGGAAGAGAGTCCCAAGAATTTTTATCTATCTTCTTAAAGCTTCATAAGATTTTATAGGAAATAAAAACACCATGAAAAGGATATAGAGATGGAATATGAGGTGAAATTAATACTTAATGGTTCTAGAGTGAATTTAATGGGATGGGGATGTGAGTATTTATAACCAAATAATGAGAATTTTTTATTAAAATCTAAATATAGGCCTTGAATTCTTGGTTGTGGAAAACGGAAATCTATTCTCTTACATATGGTTTTAGATCATGGTTTTGGATATTTAAGGAATGGGTTTTGACTCTTATCAGCAATAAAAATGAAATAAAATTTTTAATATTACTTTGAACATGAGAAAGAAATATTTATATAGATTTAAAATCAAAATTTGTTATTTAGTAATTATAATGTTATTTATTGGTTTTGAAAATCAATATAATTCTTTAAAATTCATTATATTAATAAATTAACATATTCTTGTTTTGGGATTAAATTATTTTAAATATTTAATTTTTACTAAATACTTCTGAAGCCATAAAAGATACGAAAAACATAAGAGTTTGTTTTTTCTAATCACTAAAACATAATTTATCTTAGAATATTCATTAAAAATTAAACCATAAAAAATTTTGATGTTCTGATTTCAAATGTAATTTTTATTTTATCAACATAGTTCTACAAATATGTCAATTTTAATTTTTAAATAAGAATCATTATTTATTTAAAAATTAACATTTTATAGAAAAAATAATTTTTTTGTAAAAATTAACGAGGACATTATAAAATTATATTCTATTTATATTTAAATAAGTAGTATTCTATAATAATATTTAATGAAAATAACTTTTATTTCTAATACCATGAATTGTCATAAAAATATATTTTAAATATTATTTTCCAAAAAAATTATTTATATTTTATTTGATTTCAGAAATCGATTTATCTTGTACATCTTTGATTCTTGTGTATTTTATTTCAAAAATAATAATGAAAATTTTATTACAATAGCCTCTTTTTAATTTATAAAAGTAAAATTAAAACTTATAATACTAAATTTGTTAAATATAACCCCCTTATAACACAATCATAAATCCTAATGGTAAGGTATGATATGGTTTTATTTTCATGGAATGGCTCAACTAACATTTATCTAGTGGTGATCTCAATTAACATGAACTTCTCATGTACTTGATTTCACCCATGACTTACATGTTAAAGATCAAATTCGTCTTAATCATGGGTCAATCATAGTGACACTACCACCCTACCATGTTTTAATAGATGGTCTTCAAAAGTCAAAGTCCTACTATTTGATGAAATCATTTCTAATTAGATCTAGGAATAACATACTTAAATATTGACTGGAATTTTGATAAATATTTAACCCATATCACATTGATAAATTTTGAAAAACCATAAAGTTTAAACATATTAGAGACTGTATACATAATAACATTATTTATAATAAATATTAAAAATCCCCAAAAAATTATTCATATTAATAATATTTCTAGATATATCATGCTTATAACATTCCATCGAATACAGTGGAAGGAAAACAAAAGAAAGGTTTAGCTTATATACTCAATAAGGAAAAAGTGAGAGATATTAATCAAAAGTAAGAATAATATGATTATAATGGTTAGATTACAAAGTCATGTTCATGTTCCCAATATGAAATAATCTTACCATGAGAAACATAGATCATAAACCATAAACTTTTGTCATATCCCTAAACATTATTAATAGGAGTGTAAAGTAGAAATATTAATTTAACAGTAAAAAAGTAATGTGGAATCATAATTATTATAAATTATAATCTTTTAAAACTATCTATTTGAAATCATGTACGTACATAATCTTTTGGGAATTTGTAGAAGAAATCACACTCACACATCTGAATAAAAACATATATATTCGAAATAATTTCCAAACATGTCACCATGATATTAACCAAAACATTATAGGTATTTAATGGACCAATCAATTATATAATTAAAACCATAAATATGTGCGTTATAAGATCATAAAAATGTTCATCTATTAATCATAGCATAACCCATGTAAAAGAAATAGATTTCATAAGAATTTCATCATCAATCAATAATAATTCATACAAAAAATTAAATATATGAAATCATTAAATCATATACTTAGTGATGTATAATTAAAATCAAATCATTTATACATATATGGAAAATCTAAATTCAATGGCCATAAGTTATTATCATGGAAAATATGAAAAATATTCATTTCCCTCTCCATATTTAAGACTAAAAATTTCATGAGTATTGAGAAAAATGTTTTAATTATTATTAATATTTATAATTAAAATTGAATATTTAATGAAAATAATGTTCATAATGGTGTGAAATCTATTCATACAATAAACATTATAACAATGATTCTTTTCACATTTGTAACAAAAAAGAATAAACAGTACCACATTCGTAAATCGATGAGAAAATTATATTTCAAATATTGATTGTAGAATAAAATATGTTCTAAAATGATATAAAATAATAATTTGATCATATAAAATAATATTTTAAATAACATGGACATGGAAGAAAATTATATCCTTCCCAAGAAGAAATAAATTTTACTTTCATTAGGAAATATTTTATCAAATTATTTATGTACCAAAGAGAGAAGAATGATGGGAAAACATGATTCCCCATTTTGTAATCAAATAAGTACAAAATATATTTATTTTTAAGGATAAGGATAAATTAATTTCTCTCATTTGAATTTGAACATAAAATATCCTAATCATAATTGAGATTGTATCATAAATACATTACCACAAGTCTCACCCTAGTTTGAATGAATTCGAATGTATTTTGTAATAATGATAGACATATTGTGTATATATACCCTGAAAACACTAACATGTATATGTAGAATTAATTATTACTGTATTATATTGACTTATAATTTTTAATTACCCATTTCATTAAAATATCATTATCAAAATCTTTTTTTTGGTGAAAAAAAATCAATTTTCCCAGAATGTTTCAATTTTATGATTCTAATTTTCACAAAGCGATCAGGGTTTCATCATATCGAAAACCTAAATCATTTCATAAAAAAATATTTAATCTTGTTTATACTTTTATAATAATTAATAATAAGTAGTATTGAAAATTATTTGAACCCGTATATGGATACGGTAATCTACATGTATGCATGACTGATGTTTCCACTTCTATATGGATGGAAAAAATAATGGTAAATCATAATTCACCTTTTATATATAATTATTATACCCAAAATATCAGATACATTCATAAAATATATCCTTATTACTACCCATGTAAAAAAATAAAAAATTAACAACATCTCTTTGTGGAGGTGGCAGTCCGTAGTTACACACAAGAGACATTATCATCTTCCCATGGAAGGGTAAGTAGGTGGATAATATATTATATATAAATTATCATAATGATTTTAATAAAATTAAATATTTCCATTAAATCCATTTTTATAACCAACCATGAGTGGTGATGATGAAAAATAAAAAATATCGCTTTATAGAGATGGTAATATTTATATACGAATAATAAACGATTTAATTTTCCATTAGATATATAGGTGAGAAAAAATAGATTTACCATTAAAACATTTATGTATAGTTAATATTCTAATGTAATAATGTTTAAATTTTTATTTAATATTTTCATTTTATAGAAGATGAATGAATGTTGAAAAAGAAATGGAAAAAAAAATATTCCACTTCTTTGAGAAATCTCCTTTGAATACCCTCTTAAGGACCTTTGGGTTGATATTTTAAGAAGATATAAACCTTTAAAATTTGTATAGGGATATTTGAAAGATAGTTGGGTCTGGTTTTATCAATTTAAATGTCTCCAGTGGTGTGGATAATAGAGGATATGGGATTCCCCTTTATATGTGAAGGGAGTGGAACACTTGAATTTATTAAGAATAATGAAATATTATAAACTCACACCCAAGGGTAGGTAACAAAAAAATGACTTAATATATAAGGTAGTATGATATTGGATCTTTACCCACTCAATAAAAAGGATTTAAACACATATTAGGTTATTTTAATACTTATCCCATTAATTAAACCCCATATTAAGCCTTTTATCCTTTAGCAAAATAATGAATTTTTCCATCAATTGTTATTCATACTGGTAAAAAATTAATCTTCCCTCATTAAAAAGACTAAATTATGAATAAAATTATTTAAACCATTTTATCAAATTAAATTTCTATATTAGGTAGAAATTAATTTTAAAATATGTGTACAAAATGCGATACAAACTATTTTTAGAAAAATTAATTTTTAAGCATTAATCAAAATTTATGTTTATTTGAATTTGATTAAAAAGATATATTTTAATGTTAAATTATTTTTTTAATAGATAACCTATAAATTTATTTAATATAATTAATAAAATTTTATTTATTTATTTTCTTAAGATAAAAATCATTTCGTACATAAAAATATTTTTATGAAAATCATATCGTTTTACTTTAAAATTATTTTATATTCAATATTTCTTCCCTAATTACTAATGTATGATTATTATAAATATATTTATAAAACATATAAATTAATTAAATTATTTCAATTATTATGTATTAATAAATATATATTTTATATTAAAAATACAAAACATATAGCAACCTATGATTCATGGGAAAAAAATAATTCATTTAATATTAAATGTATTCAATAAAATTATTTGATTAAATCCTAATAATAAATAAACAAATTTTTAGTAGTATAACCCATTATACTTATATTTCATAATATGGTTTTCCCTATTCATACCCACTGATCTAATAAATATGTTAGAAATGTCATAATATACCACCATTATTTAACGTTCATTATTGGGTACTTCACATTATACCAAACACATAAAATTTATTAATGACAAATATAACAAAATTTATTAGGTTGTTACATTCTATCTAACTTAAAAGAATGTATCCCTCAAATTTCTACTTGGGTTCCACATTTCTTTTTTAAACCGATTATTTCACAAGAAAACATTGACTATCAGAGTGGTCTCTATTTTTGTAAAAATATTTCTCTATGATCCATAATATCTATTTTTGTTATTCAAGAATTGAACTAATTAAATCAATAATAAATATTTCATTATTTTTTATTAATATTACACACATTTCAAAACAATACATGGACAAGGAGTATAATTTTTTAGTTCCATTGAAGAATACACACATAATCTTCTTATTTCAAGACCAATCTTGAAAATATCTATCATAGTAAAATTCTTATACATACCATACATAGAACCATTATTTATATCACTGGGGATGAAAACATAGGAATGTGTGAGATAATATTCTCAGTAAGGGTAGACATGGTAGACATCAATCATTATATGATTAGTTGATCATAAGGGTAAAATAACATAATCACATTCATGTAATCTTGATATATACATATTCCCATTAAATCTTAGACCATAAAAAATATAATCATGTAAAATTAAAATTAATTATCATTAAAAGTGTCAATTCAATAATCAAAATCCATGGGTAATAACATTGGAATATTGAATTGTAAACATATTATATTATAATCTTGTGAACATGGATTTTCAAAAACATGTCCACAAAAAATGTTATGATAAAATCTAGATATAATTAATACTAATGGATAAAAATTTGAAAACAAATATATTCTGTTGATGCCAAAATCATGGAAAATCATGTAAAAAAGAGAGTATAATTGGATGCCTCCCGAAGACCAGTCACAGAGCCCTGTAGCCCCATAGTCGGTGCGGATCTCTCCATTTGCGATCCCACCATAGACCAAGGAGACGGGACGCTCTGCGAACCAATTTGAAATTAAAAAACCTACCGTGGAGCCAAGAGGTGGGATGCTCATTGAACAACAATGACATTTATGAACCCACCATAGAGCAAGGTGGCAGGACGCTCCGTGAAACGATTTGATGTCTGTGAACCCACCATGGAGCAAGGAGGTGGATTCTCCGCGAACCCATTTGATGTTTATGAACCCGACACCGAGAAAGCTTCATCTCCATGCTGAGAGAGCTTTGCTTTGTGGTGCCTCTTGCCAATAAATACTAGGCTCCCCTCGAGTCCAAAAGACGAATCCTCCAACCTTTCAACTTCTGAGCTCCCACATCGCGAAGCATTTTATGATCTGCAAACCATGATCTTTTCGAGGTACTTTTACATCGCAAAATGCCTTCCCCTTTGCATGGATTCCACCCCTCTTCAAAGAGGGATACCCCTCGCTGAGTCCACGGGCCTCCGCGAAGGAAGGAGATCCCCAAGTGGACTCGGGTCGTCATGGTGCATTTATGCTTCACGAAACACCATTCATACACGTGTGATCTACAACATAAGGCATGATCACTATGCTTCGCGAATCACATTTTTTCCCGATGTAATGCTTCACAAGGAACCATTGCTTCTCAAGGAATTTCTCTACGAATGTATTCCCACTTCATGAAGCACTGTCCATATGCACTTATTCCTTATACCTAGTCTAAGCGACTTCACTTAGAGAATCACATCCCTCCACGAAGCCTCTCCACTCCACGGAGAACTAGAGCTTCACAGGGCTTCTACCTATGAACCCCTTTTCTCTGCAACTCCTTTTACTATGCAGTTATTCAGGTTTTCACGATGCAATTTCAAGGTCCCTATTGTGGTGCTAGCTATTTTTTTGCTTCGTCTCGTGCCTCTTTGCATAGGAATGCTAATAGCTATTACTTCTTCGCATAGACACGCTAACGTGGACCCCCCCCCCCCGGAATGGATTGCTCCATGACACCCCCTTCCACAGAATTAATGATTCCTTCATTCCCTCAAGGGTATGTGGGTATTGGTTATATATTTCCTACGGGTGCAGAGCAAACCCACCTCTTCCGAGCTGCAGGACGTTAAACTGTCAAGCGCCATCGTCCTCAGCACATGACATTAAACTATAACCTCTCCCTATTCCTTTCACATGGGGTGCCTCGTATCAGACATTATCTATGCCTACTAGTCACCACAAGAGTGAGATCATTCCTCACATGGGATGACATCCTCTTTATTAGAGATGCGTCTATTCGTGGGGAAAGGGATACCTCCCTGGGGTAAGGCCCTATATTTTCTTGTAGGAGGTATCACCCCTTCTCTGTCTCTCTTCCTGGGTAACAAATCCCTCTTCCTCTGAGCATTGTCACCACTCGAGCCTCCCTTCTGAAGTAATTCCCAATCTCCATCACTCTCGGGTAGCTAACCATGTGTAATCCCATATTTCCTCTTTGTGCTTCAAACTATGTATAAGCACCATTCTACTTTTGATGGATGCACCTTCTCTGACGTGATTGTCAGGTCTTTGCAACCTCTTGTTTCTCACACCTGGAAAGACTCACATGGGTTTAGAGAAACCATAAACCATGATATCTTCTCTAGTAATCCTAGAGTGTAAGACCTACACACCCATCCAAACTATGTGGACTTTCATCCTTTCCAAGGAAAAGGTACGTAGGAAGCCTACCAAAAGATCAAGCCCAACACCAATCGGTCCTGACCATCTACACATTTATTCCCACTCCTTCTGAACTATGTGTACTTTGATCCCTACCAAGGAAAGGTATGTAGAAATACTCTCTTTCATTCAATCCCAACAACCATTAGTTCTGGACCCCCTTCACATCGAACAACCTTCGTCACAAATGACGTTAAACTACATGCCCTCTTTTGGTCCTGCATGACATTAAAACTACATCCACCATATCGATCTACACGAGATTTGATCCTTGTCTCCTTGATAAGGTACGTAGGAATCCTCCAGGAGGTTCAACCCCAAATAGTGGTAAGCTATTATGACCACATCCAGCGGTATCCATTGTGACCCCAACCAGCGGTAAACCTTTGTGACCCCATACAACAGTAAGCTGTTTTGACCTCATCCAGCGGTAAGCCGTTGTGACCCCATCTAGCAGTAAGCTGTTGCAACCCCATCCTATAGAAAGCCTTTCTAACCCCATCCAATTGTAATCCATTGTGACCCCATCCAGCGGTAAGGCGTTGTGACCCCATCCAGCAGTAAGCTGTTGTGACCCCATCCAGCAATAAGCCGTTGTTACCCCCGTTCAACGGTAATCCTTTGTCAACCCCATTCATTCGTAATCCATTGAAGTCCCCAATCGACATTAATGTAACACCCTGATCATCCATGATACGTTTCCCTTTGAATAATTCAATAGCTTGCATTGTACGCAATGTCGAGATTCTAGCACACCTCGACCAATCAAACTAGCAGTTATGAATAGTAATACCCACTTTTTGATATTTTATAAATTTTATCATTCCAAATGGACTTCATTTTTGAATTCAAAATATCAAAATTAGCTTGGGTTTAACTTTTGGTATTTTTCTGAAAACATTCAATTTTTTTGATGAATAGTGAAAAACATTAAATTATTGTTTAAAACCGAAATTTTATTTAAATAAATATTTATTTTATTTAAATTTATTTTAGGTCAAAATAGATACATAATACCTATATATATTCAATGTAATTAATTCGACTCATTTTATAATAAGTTTAGATATATTAAAAATTAATTGAACATTTTACCGTCTTTTACCCACCTCCTAGGAGAATTTGCAAATTTGCATAAAACTTTATTATACAGCCTCTTTGAGTTGAATTACAAAAAACCAAGAGCCAAATTTATATTATTAGGTAAAATGTGGTTCACTAAGTTGAAAATAATTTTTTTTTGAATAGTAACTTTTTAGTTTTATTTACCACTGTTAAAAGTAAATTGGGAAATTAAGGGTAAAAATGATATCATAATTACCCTAACACATGTCCAAATTCATTTAGATAAGTTTAATTCTACCAAAAAAACCTTAGGAGTAAAATATGATCCCTTAGGTCCACTTGTATTAGATTAGGACATTTATTATTTTTTTATTTAAAGAGGAGTTAAAGGAGTTAAAATCAAAGTTTAATAAATAAACTATTTTTAATATAAATTTATACATAAATAAATTAAACTATAATGATTAATTAGAAATATAAAACTATTTCCTACATAATATTATTTTATTTATAATTTTTAGACATTTAATAATTAAATTTATATATGACACAATGATGATGCAGTATTTACCTAATTAATTAATGATTAAAATAATTGATATTATAAATATCCAAATAAATCTAATTTGACAATTTTAATGAACTAAACTAATTTTTAGGTTAATATTACATATTTTGGTTGATTAAATGAATTTTTATTGAAGTAATAATGATTTTAATAATTTAACAAAAAAAATACCAAATAGTATCAAAATTGACATAAAAGAGTTTTTAAAACCAATATTATATTATTAATTGGAATTCTGTTTTTAAAAATCTACGGGTTGGCCAAATGGATTTAAAAATGTTATATATGTCATTAATGAATCAGTTGGGGTTCTCTGGGAAGTACATAGTATGTTTATTAACCATATAATAGAAAAATACAAAGAGACTAGGTAAATGTCAAACTGTTTAACTAAGAGTTAAATCTAAAAGATAAGGTTAATATTATTACCTAAACCTATCTAAAACCTATTGGTTGAGAGGTTTTAGACCCATCCCCACCTTATCCTTTAAATAAATAATTTTTAATCCATTAAAAACAGAAAATGTTTTTACTATTAAATAATATTTCAAGCTTTTCTTAAAGTGACCACCACCTCTGTTTAAAAAGGATACTTCCCCTTCTCTCAAAATTCACACCTTAAAATCCCTTTGGCTCATCCAACCCCTAACCAAATATCCACTCAATTTTCCTCTCTTCATCCTAGAGGCCTTAAATTAGTTATAAAGCCATCTTAAGGAGCCCTTTCAATCAAATAAAAAGGAAGAACTCTAAGAAGAGGTAAATATTTGATCACCTCTTAAAAGTTCTTTTATTCTTACACTTCCTATGTCTTTTTGTTTCCATTATAAAACAACAACTCCAGTATCTTCTATATACTATGATGTTATTGTAAAAATTTTACAACCATATTCATTACTCTATCCATCATATAAATGAAAAAGTCAGCCTATGCACATACGTACGGATTACCGTCTCCACATTGTGGTGTAGTTTGTTATTCAAACACTTCATCATTTGGATGGGTATAATAATTCGTATAAATGATGTAAATAAAAAATAAAACATGATTATTATTTTTTATATATAATATACCATCGTATTATATACTATTTTAATATCAAAAGAATGATATTGTCTCTCAGGAGTATGTACGGATTACCGTCTCCACGAACGCGATGAGATTCATTCCCCATCGTATCCATTAAAGAATAATTTTCATTTTATGATTAAAAATAATGTTTAAATACTTAATATCATTATGAATATGGATAATATACATCCTATCCATAACAAACATTACTTATGTAACAATTCATGTAAATGAAAATGAATAAGTTACACCCGAAATGATGATACTACTAAAATATCATTAACAAAAAAATATTAGAAGATCATATATGATATCATATTTATGTATATAGTTATTTTGTAATTTAATAAAAATGATTTAACTGTTATACATGAGGTTAACATACCATCGATCAAGGAAAATTACAAGCAAAGGGTTAATTTCACAATCTCTTTATTATCCGATGTTGTTTCCACGTAAGTATAAACTGGGACCTCTTTATCATCCACATTCGTGTTTTCTTAAAAAAATGTATTAAAAAACATTTTTACTATTTTCTAGATAATGGGTTAATTTCATTTATACATTTATTTGAACTTATATGTTTTTAAATGAATCTTTCCGTCATTTTCCAAACAAGGTACTATATGACCTTTTCGACAAAATTTAGGTTAGAATGTTTTTTTAACCTATACGACGGGTGCGGCTATATTCCATCAATGTAATATCGTCGAAGCCTCCATTAAAATATTATAAGAAAACTTTCAAAAAAAAATTCCTTTTATAATTATATAAATTTTAAATGATTGAAAATAGAAAGATATATTTCTCTACAAAAATTGATTTCAACTATTTCAACATCATTTAATGGATTTAAATCTTATTTAAAGTTGATTTATTATGATACAAAACATCCATATAGTATTGACGGTTTTTTATATGTTCGACTATTGATGTGTTATTTTCACACCATTCATGGTTTATGGATAATGTATTGACATTTCGTATGCTAGTTTCAATACAAATTTTTATGTTATGTTTAATCCTTTTCATATGAGTAATGCATTGGACGTAGTAAGTGATGGGTGGAGCCTGCTATAGCTCCTTGATGCATCGGTAGGTATTAAGAAACAAAATAGTTTCATGGAACAAGGCCTTGAAGAAATCATTTTTGTAGTCATGGCGCAAGACCTTGACTATGTGGTTATAAAGTCTGCATTATTCATTCCATCATTATTAATGTGGCTATTGATATTACATGTGATTATTCGACCAGTAGAATATCCATGTGAACAAGTTAATGTCATTATGTTATTTTATCTTTTCCATATTATTCTGAATTTCAATTTTAAAAGGCTTTTGTTTTAGTCTTATACATTTCCTTAAATTTTTATGCTTATTTATGAAAGTTTCTACAGTATTGTTATCCTTAATGAGCATCTGAGCACACCCCTTTCAATGTTTTATTTTTCCCAGGACGCGAAGGAGCATATTATGATTGAACTGCAGGGATAGACTAAGGGATATGAATGTGTCTTATCGAGACTATATTGTTGTAGTATTTCATTTTATAATGTAATGTAAAACTTATGAATGTATCTAGTATTTCCAAGGCTAATAAACTTATCTGTATTTTGAGACATGATCTTTTGTGATCATAACAATGTTTTGTAACAATGCACCAACTCTGGGTAACTAGGGTTGGGCCATTACAGGTAAGTCATTGTTAGGTGAACTATGAGGACATTGATTCCCTACCACAGGGGTATGTAGGAAGTCTCTTTGAGACTCAATCCCGACATCACCGTTGTCCACGAGTCGACTCCATCTCATTCTCCACCCACTTCACTTAACCATCCATCATCAATTTTAATTATTACCTGGGCCGCCTCATCCTGGTGGGATCATTTCACCTCATTCCCCATTCCATTTAACAACAATCAAGTAGCTAACCACGTGTTAGCCCCAGCATCAGTGTTACTTACAGGGGTTGCACTCACCTGATATGCTCAAGTCAATGTTACGACCAGTCTGATCCATCTCCTCTAGACATTATACATGTGGCATACCATGTGCTAAACATAAGAAGATGAGGAAAACATTATACAAATTCCTATGGCTTATAATTCCCCTCATTCGATGTGGGATGCCTCAGGCTTCCACGCCATAAAGAATCCCTATAATAAGGGGTAGAAACCCGGATGCATCGGTGTTCCTATGTCCAGACACGCCAGTGATGTCCAACATGACTACTCCCCTGTCCAAAGGTTGATTCCCTAACCGGACCCCTTAAAATGCCCCAAAAAAGCAGTGTAATTAATTGGTGTCCATGAATATATGACAATAAGAAGTGTTTCATGAAAAACGTCTTAAATATTTAACAGAGTCCCAGACTAGGTAACAAGTTCTGATGAGGAATCCATAAAAAGAAGAATCAACATCCAATATTCCCATTTAAATCAAGGAGAAAACGTCCCTGAACATGTGATTGATGTTTCCTGCCTTTGTAAAATGGGAATGTGGGGAAACAAACAGTTTCACCATCCTTATATAGACGAATATGTGCGCCCCAGTTAAAGTGTAAAAAAGAGAAATGTTGAACCCGACATGAATATATTATCCTCACTATAGAGATTAGTAGCGTTCGAGACATCAGTGGACTAGCATGTCATCGGATCAAGCTATCTAGTTTCGGGTTTCACCATGAAAATAGTGGGCCTGGCATGAAACTCCACAATAGTTGGGGTAATAAAAACATTAGACATCCTGGTCGTTGACATTGTCATCGTGGATCCATCTTACCAGCCATGGAAGATGGAATGGAATTGGGGAATTGGTTGTCGATTCCTTTCCTTTCCGCACTAATGTATTAATCTCCCTACTTTTTAGGAACCAAGCTCTTTCAGGAATTCAATCAACACTAGTGTAGGGGAAGGGGCAATTCCAACGTGGCAGTCCCATGCGGCTCCACCTCTTCAGTGAAAATCTCCACACCTACAAACTTCAGGCACCCACACCCCATCTCCCATTCTAAACTCATTCAACAGAGAGTGATCAATGACCCTGTACACCGGTATGAGAAGAATGGGATTATCCTGACTTGGGATATGGCCCTCCAGGATCTAGAGGCATCGATGCCTCACCACCAACATCACCCCCAAGGGACACGTAGGGAGCCACTACTCCCCACTCTAACTTACAATCATTCCAGGAGCATCTCCATGGAACACCTCAATGACTCTCTCCCCTATACCGACGAGGTAGGGGGTTTTTGTTCCAGCTCATTTGGGATCCTGTTTCAGGTGCCCCCAAGGATGGAACCCACTAGGCCACGCCAGTTCCACCACCCAGTTCCACAAGTCTAGGAGAAGGTAAGCCATGCGCTTGCACTTTTGGCCCCAGTTCGGTTAACCCGACTCCAGTGTCGTGCACAGGCCGAGGAGGATGCCCACCAAGGGGCGTCAACATCAGCAATTACTATGGCTTGGGACACCGCTGATGTATATCATTAACCCCTTGTGTATTCTGAGTAGGGTAACTTATATACATGGCCTGGATCGAGGCCCTAACCACCGCATGGGTATTATGGGTCACGTATCTCGGCCGCCGGTGCAGGTAGTGGTCGCTTCCAGTACAGAGGACCTCCCCATACTGCCACCATGGAGAACACAGGTCTTCCCCACTTCCACGCTCGACGTGGAGGTCATCCTCATGATACCCTTAGACTGTATGAAGGACCTACCCATGATGGTGCCATATTGGACAGAAGCTTCTCCCGTTCTCATTATTTTAGGTATGGAGTCATCCCTCCTGCCACAGACTAACTGTGTGGGGACATTGCACATCTGGTCAATCTCCAGCATCGGGGGCCTCCGCATGTCCTCATAGCAAATGGTGAAGGTCTCCTTTACCACAAAAATCAAAGGGGTGAGGGATAGCTTTGCATCACCAGCACCCATCACGGAGGTCCTACCCATGTTCTGCTCGACCAGCACGTGGACCTCCCTTGCACTGAGGTTGCTGGGGGAAATAAGCATGGGGGTCCTACCTGTGATTCTATGGGCTCGAGCAGAGCTCCTACCTGCTCCAGCACTTCCCACGGAGGTCCTCCCTTTATCCCCTATGAAATATATCCCAATTCTCCTCGCACCCCAGCTTACTCATATAGAATTCCTCTCTTTCCCCACACCATTATGGCTGAAGGTCCTCCTCATGCTGGAAATATGCCCCATCCTGAAGAACCTTTCTAGGGCAGGAGGGAGGGTCATCACCACCATAAAGGGGAAACTGAGAAGATTCAGACTAAGATCAAACTAGTTTTCTTCTCATATTTTGAAGAGTAATATGACTTAGTGATGGAACCCTCGCCTCGATCCTCCGTGTCGAGGGCCAGGGAATGAACAAGGCGCATCTCCCAAGTACTCCCATAATGCGATGTCCATCGGATTCCTACCTCCTTCCACAGGTATATTTAAGAGGTTGAAAGTTTGTAAACTCCATAGGTTACGGTCATGAAATCACCACCATCATCACTAGAAGCACTCCCTAACTCGGCCAGAGATCACTGAGAGCTATTCTAGGGACCAATGGTGAACAAGAAGCAATGTGGTCCACCACCAATAGTTGTGGTCCCCATGTTGGAAAACCATGGTAGTCATCCCATCTTACTACAAATTCATGGATTTGTCACTACACTATTCATTAGATAGCCCGAGATGCAGTGGTTTGTCAGCTCGCTCATCGTATTCTCCACCAGCCTGTATGCCATCCCTGCGGTCTACTTCGATACCGCTACCCATCCCCCACCTGCCTCCAGTTAACGAGTGGGGTAATGAAGGTTCAAAACCTGAATCCGAGCCAAGGAGCATATTGGATATCCTCATGGAAGACAACATTCCTGATATGTTTTGGCCAGTTTCAGTGATGAATTTTTGTGCGATGGAATCCCTCACCCAAGAGGAAGTTGAGTGTTTCTTCCAGACCATCTGGGTGACTAATTTTCTTCTTCTCTATCACTAAGTGGATTATCCTAATAACCAAGAACATTTCAATGGCACTGGAAATCAATTTCATCTAGTTTATTTGGATACAATACCTATTTCCCAGCACCCTGAGTCACCAAGTCGTCATAGTGCCCTCCAGCGACGGTGTGTTCCGAGCTTCAGGGTACTCCATATGATTATCAAAGAGGCTTCTCCCCACGTAAAGATCCAGTGATGAGGACGGTATGATGCCCTCCTCTTCAGTCATATCCTGTGACAACCCTATTTTCCAAGCGACATAGAGGATAGGCCTCCAGGAAGGGTACTAGTTAACGTGGAAGACCAGCCTGAGGATGAGAATGAGCTAGAGCTTCTGGGAGAGGACCCCTCCCCCCTTGAGGGAGCTTTACACGTTTTGGATCTGTCAGGAAGAATTAATCTTCAATAGAAGAATCTATTGGTTCTTTCCATGCCCACTGAGGCACTAGTCCTCGGCTAGAATCCATATAAGGGAAAAGGACTCCTTGGATTTATCAAGCCCTATAATCCATCTAGTTCAGTACAAAAGGAAGAGGATGACCCCAAGAAATCCGAATAAAATTAGATACATTACGAACAGAAGAAGATGGTTGACATCCTCCCTGCTGAATGTATTGCAGAGTGATGGTCAAACTATGGTGATCCTAGGCTAGGGCAAAATGGGCAGGCATTGCTTCCCCTCGGTAAATTTTCCTCCAGTTGACCCTAACCATCTTTCCCATGTAAAAGAGTTTAGGATGGAACCTATGGAAAGAGGGTGTGGTATGTATCACCCAATCCTCTTCAACAGAGTGACAATCCTCGTGACCCAGCTCGGATTCCCTCAATTGTCCCGCAGGTCATTCCACCAGCCCCTCCATGAGCCACTGGGCCACCATATCAGGTTGAAAACCCCTCCAATGCACTGGTTTTTAGGGATCCCCATCAAGACCGAATCCCCCAACTAGATGATCCAAATGGAGGCACTCATTACCTATCTGAGGGCATTAGAGATGCAATGGGTGGCACTCCTGCCTGATAGAATGCCTTATCTGGTGTGGGTGGATGATATGCCAACACCCATGAGTTTGAAGAATCCCACATTTTCCCCCTTCTACGAGACAGGGGGCCCACCACAGCACCTGAAACACTTTATCTCAAGGTGTGTTCCCATGTTGGGAACTCCAGCGTAGGAGGAGGCCGCTAAGCTCCGATGTTTCTTATATACATTGGAAGGGCCTGCGTTTGTCTGGTACAGTCAGCTCCTTATCTGGTCAGTAACCGGCTAGGAGGACCTACATAGGAAATTTCTCTACCTGTTCAATTCCAACAGGTGGAAGACGACTATCGCAGACCTCTTCAAGTGCAATTAGAGGCCTGATGAGTGTGTTTCCTTCTTTGTTTCTCGGTGGAAGGAACTAATGTATTATTTTAACAAGTCACTGACTCAAGATAAATTGTTGAAGATGTGCATAGGGAATTTCAAGATGGAGCTGGTCCCCTATCAGATCACACAAAACTGTCCTGGGGGACTCTGAGACTTCTTTGATAAAGCCCAATGCCTTGAAGAAGCCTTATAGTTAGCTAAACAGGCATGTTTGTTGCCGCATACAATCCCCATGAGAAGGTCTTAGAGGGTCAATCCCACAACCGTGTCTCAAGTAGAGGCCTCTAGGTGACTAGAGTTTTTGTTAGTGAAGCCGCCACCATATCCTCGCAGAGGCCCTCAACCTTAGGCACGACCACTAACCCAACAATGCCCACCTTAGAATCAGCAGGTGCCCCCACACAATGCACTGCCACCGCCCAGGAAAGACAACCAAGATCCACCTCCTAGACATGATCCTCCATCCCCTAATTAGTTTCAAGCTCTATGGGACCCCTTTATAGAGAGTAGAAACTGGGCCTAATCATTCAATGAGGAACATGTCCCTGGTTGCTTCCATAGTGCCATAGAGCAAGAGATTCTATGTTTTCTTGAGTGCAAAAGGCCAGAAGAGGAAAACCTCACTGATCACCCTAATTACTGCCCCTAACATCGGATCTGACGGAACACTCTCAAGAAGTGATATGTGCTCAAATATTGGCTTCAAGACTACTTAGATAACAACATAGTCCGTTTAGGCCTGGCTCTGGCACAGGTGGCATGCACCTTCATGAGGCCACATGGCTGTAATGACAGCGAGGGCGAGTGACATTAGCTTTCCAATCACGAATCACAAAAGTATGACAACTTTGTGGCTCAAAAAACAGTCATCTATTTACATGGTTTCATAAGGAAATTCATGAATCAACCAAATCCTTTGGAAGCTGTAGCCACCACTTCTGCATCATCGTCTCAGCAGGCCTCTACACAGAAGAGAAATTATTGGCAGCGTAAGGGAAAAAAAGTCCCCCACTGATGCCATAGTCATCCTATACTCTCGGAGAATTAATGCCCCCTGAGATGGAAATCCCTCTCAGAATACATCCAGTAGTGGATGACTCTTCGAGTGACGGTCAATGGTATGCCTTGGTTAACATCATTGAGCTATTAAATCCCTACACAATTCCTGACAATGAGGAGGACTAGGAAGATCCTCCCAAAGTCCCCATCTGTCACCAGCGTCGATAGAGCCATGGATATATGGACCATCGGAGTTACTCAACCATCACTTCTAGCCAGGCTATGCATGTTACCAAAACTAGGAAATAGGCTCTGCACAGAGCTCAACACACAAAACCATTTCATCTGGTGGAATCATGCCCACCTTCATTTCAATTCATGTCGATGTATCAGGTAGAGACACCCCAACCATGTCGTGAGTAGACACACCCTAATACCTACCGGTCTCAGTCGTCTGTCCCTCATCAGGTAGCCAGTCTTCAGGCCTCAACCAGTGGGCAGTGAGATATTCCCAGTACCTGTCAGCCGCCTGGCTAGTCGGTGGGGCGCATCATACCTCCTATCATAGAGTGACCTCCTACAAGAAGAAGTTCATAGATAGTTCTTAATTAAAATTTTCTTAATTATCTTTCAAGTATTCTTGAAATGATCTCCATCCATGAGGCCATTATCTTGTCTTCAGATATGAGTGAGGCCCTTGCTGAGGCTTTAAGAATCCCCCTCCAGTTTGAGAGGGAACTAGAAACCGCATATTCCTTTCATGATAAAGCGGCCGAGAATGCTGAATGACAAACCATTATCTCATTATTTGGGGAATATGAAGGCTCTCCCACATAGGGGCACATTCTTTAAATTTACTTCACCAGCCAGTTCAATGGAATGGGGTTTCTTCGCTGTCTTGTTGACACGAGCTCTAGAATTAACCTAATCCTGACATAGACACTGTGAATGCGGGTATTTTATGAAGATGATATGAGTCCCTCTGACCTAAGAATCCAAGGTTATGGCTGGATGGAACAGACACCGGTTGGTAAAATCCTCCTGAAGACCCTCTTTGGTGGCCTAGTTTCCAGCACCAAATTATTGTTTGTCTCCCAGGACACCATCTAAAATGCGTTGATGGGAAGGCCATGGATCCACCTGCATGTGGCAGTTCTCTCATCATATCACCACTGCCTCAAGTACCCCCTCAATGGTTTATTAGGTGTGCTTCATGGTTATGCATCTACCATTGTATCTTATTAATCCTTCTATATAGATGCAAACTACTACAAGATCAAGGACAAGAAGATTCAGACTAATGAGGTAAAGCATGACACTACTATGACCGACCCATGGACATATCTTGATGATGCATACATCTACCTGATCAACCAATTGGAGGCCACGACCCCAGACATGGGACAATGATTCATTGTTTCTAGAACGAGGGGGAACACTTTCCCAGGCCTAAACGGTGCCGTAAGATCACCTCGTACTTCTATACAAATCCGGATCAGGGGATCCTATAACCTCCTAACCCTGTAAGGTATCGGGATTTCCACCCCATGGAAATTAAAATACATCATAGGTGATTGTTCCAACGGTATAAAAATAACCAGCTGAAGATGACATACCATTATTGCTTTGATATCATCAAGCATTCCCCCTTGGGATGAAGGCCATATTGGATCGGATCAATAGCCTTCATCGTTGTGGTTACGGAAGCACATGAGTCCTCTGATGCAGTGACCATCGCCGCTCAAGTCAGTACCAGCCTCCCGTAGGGATCTACCAACTCAGAAGAAATTCTTCCTGTAGAGGATCTGTCCTTTATAAGTGTAGAAGAAAATTGGGAGGATGCTCCTCTCTATTTTGAAGAGGGCATCTCTACCATAGTCAATGTGTTGGTATAGGTGAATTCGGTTGCGAGGCAGACCCAAAACCCACATTGATTAGTGTCTCCATGCCCCTCAAGGAGAAACAACAGTACATAGACATCCTGAAGCAAAACCATGATGTATTTTCCTAGAGTTATGACAAGACGCCAGGACTAGATCCTCAGGTAGCCTTCCACTGCCTCAGTGTCCCAGAAAATCATCGTGGGTTCAAGCAACCTCCCAGAAAGATGTACCCTTCTCATGGTTCCATGGTAGAGATGGGTGTTGATAAGCTCATTAGAGCCAATTTCGTTAAGGAGGTCTAGTACCCCAAATGGATCGCCAACATTTTTTCTGTTAGGAAGAAGAAAAGACAAATCAGAGTCTGCATCAACTTCTGGGATCTCAACCGTCACCGTCTGAAGGATGATTTTCTGCTTCTTATGACAGATTAGTTGATTGACACTTCAGCTGGATTCCATGACCACTCCTTCATGGATGGGTACTATGGGTATAACCATATCTGAATGGACCCCGAGGATGAGGATTTCATAGCCTTCCGGGAACACAAGGTACATTCTATTACCATGTCAAGCCCTTCGGTTTAAAGAATGATGGTTCTACCTATATAACACTTCGAAATTGGATGAGAAAGATTTTTTTTAATTTTAGTGATCTCTTGTGTTGTACTCTACAGTAATATTATCTTGCAGTATATGAAATACCTTATTAGGTTGTAGTGTATGTAAAAACTATTCTTGGCTTGTGTTGCATGCAAAAGTGACCTTCCTTAATAACGTGTGTTGTACGCAATACCGAGTTTCACTAAACAACGATATATTATGAACATGTCGTTATGAATAGTATTAACCACATTTTAAATTTTTAAAAAATATCATCCATCTTACACATATTATGAAACATGGTATGAGAACAAAATATATTTTTTGGGTAAAATAAGTATTTTTTTAAAATGCTGTTTTTCCACCTTTTCATGGCGAACCAATTTTAAATAAAATTTTTGACAACTTTATAAGTTCAATTTGACAATGTAAACTTCTTCTTCTGAATCAGGATATTAAAATTTACCTTGGAAAAAAAATTTACATTATTCTGAAAACCTTTATATTTTAATGAATAGTACAAATACGCTAAATTTTAATTAAAAATATCTGTTTTCATCGAGATAAATTATATGGTTAAATTATAATTTTGAATGGTTTTAAAGTATAAATAGAATATATTTTTACCATTAAATATAATTTATGTCATTATCATTAATTTTACATTAAATTCATAGGGAAAATCAATTCAATCTTTTGTAATGTTTTAAACAAAGACCCGTATTTGTTCAACAACAGGATTAATTTTAAATTAATTAATTCATCTTATGATTTTGGAATTTGTAAAAATGGATTCCATATTCGGATATAGGGGGTCCCAATTATGTTAATAGGTTAAATTTATTTTTTAGGCATTATGAATAGTAACTACGGTAAATATTATTTACCACAATTAAAGGTAAATCAGGTAATTAAGGGTACAAATAATATTATAAATTTACCCTAACATATGAAAAAATTCTATTGAATGGATAAAAGTCGGCCCATATCACATAAGGATCATAGTAGATTCATTTCATGGACTTTTGACCATGAAAATGATGTAATTATTATTGAAACCAAAGAAAGTAACAACATGTCACTCTCTTATATCTTATAAGTGTAATAATTTTACTTTAGTGATAAAATTCATAAAACATATAATATAACTAGTCATCAGAATGATAATAAAATTATCTAGATCATGTTAATTTATTTATAATTTTTAGGGATTAAAAAATTATCATTAATGATGACACAATAGTGATGTATAAATTACTTTATTGACTGAAATATAAAATAAATGGTTTTAAAAATAATAAAATAAATATTATATGAACTATTTAATGTTCTTTCGGAATTTTCTAGATAAATATGACATGTTATAAATCTATTATATATATATTTTTTGAACATATATTTTGTGTGGAGTTTATTTAAATTCAAAAAAAATGAATAGTGTCAAAATTTACACTATTGATATTTTATATTATTAAATTGTATAAAAATCACAAAAATATTTATAAATTATAAATTTATATCTATATGGTATAAAATTTCCTAAATTATACAATTATGGAATATTCACAACACATAAGTAAGTATTAATAACAATTTATTATTTAGAATATTATTACCACAAAGAAAATTAAATAGATTAAATTAGGATAAATCAAGTTGATAAGGTTTAAAATAAATTCCCAAAATGTCTACATTTTATTGGATGATTAGATTACAACCCTATCTCATATCATCTTCAAATTTGAGTCTTTTTGGAGGTTTTTAGGTGGGGTTTTGGTTTATTATAAATTAATATTTTAGAGGTTTCCAAAAGTGCCCCTCTCCTCTCTTATAAAAGGGCACCTCCTCCCTCTCCTCTTCACAAAATTTAGAGCCATAATGTTTGGACAAACCCTCTCCATTTCTCTCTTCCACATACCTAGAAACACACTAGATGTCCTAGACCTCTTCAAAGACCAACATTAGTGCCATAAGAGGAGGTTTAGAAGAGGCACATTGAAGAAGAGGTAATATCCTTTACCAATTCTTTCAAATTTATTTCTTCTTCTACTTCCTCTTATTTATTTGTTTCATTATAAAGTAATAACATTAGTATCACTCATATACAGATATGTTATTATAAATATAAAGAAATCCCATTTCACTTTCTATCCATCTACGGAAAAAGAAATCACCGCTTGTGCATACGTACAGCTTACTGTCTCAACGGTGCGATGAGATTCATTCTACATGATCTTCATTAAACCATGATTATATAACCAAATTTAATGAATAAATCTGATATATATTGTACTAATAAAATTATGTAAAAGATATAACTATAACCTAAAAAGTGTAATATGAACTTATCTGACAAAACATACGTATGAAAATAAAGCGGTTAATACCCAGACAATGAGTAACAATAAAATGTTACTAACAAACAAGTGAAAATATGAGCATAAATTTTATGATAAAAATAATTATGATTCTTTAATAGATACATATCAATATTTAAATATTTATACAAGAGGTTCATATGGACACGAAGCATATCGGACCTAAGGTAAGGGATAATTTGGAAGTCTCATTTTTGTTCAACATTGCTTATACATAAGTATTTACCGGGGTTATATTTATCATCCATCTCTGTGTTTTATAAAAATTGTTTTCATAAAGTGATTACTATTCTTCCTTGTATTGTTATAGTCATTTTTACCCCTTTTTGACTTTTACAATTTAGTATGGAAGGTATCTTTCTTTTGTTTACCATATAAGGTACTTTTTGGCTTTTCCGATAAGGAGTACGAGGATTTTTTTTAAAAATTATACAGCATGAACAGATGTTTACAGTTTCATAATGCCTTATTTACATGAATCTTCCTATACAATATTTCATGATTATTTTTTAAAAAAAAAATCTTTTCTTTTAAAATTTCAGGTCATTTTAAGAAATGAAAATGATTTGAAAGAAGAAAGGATATTTTTCTCAAGAATTAATTTCATGTGTTTTATCAAAACTATTTTCTATCTATAATGACATTATTCAATATAGATATGTTTCAAACATAATTTCTAAATTATTTACATGGTTTTATTTTTTTTATGATGAAATTATATCTATTTTTTTATATGGATTATGTTATGATGGGATGATGTAAATGAAACCCACTGGGTTATGATGAATGATTTATGTTTATTTTGTGGCACACAAAAGAATTATTTCATTATGAGATGGGCGAGACCTATATATCCCTCCAATGCATTGGGTAATGATTTATATCTCATGAGATAGACATGGCTGGAATGACATGTAAATCCAGTTCCGTAATATAGGGATGGAACATCAAGTAAACCTAGTTCAGTAATGGACATTGTCCGCTATAATGGACTTGGAACCAATGCCTTGGCTACTATGGATATCATATCATGTGCTTAATGGTATTCCACTATTTAATGTTTTATTCTGATGCTATTTTATCATGATTGATGTTCATTTATGATCTATGCCTTTTGTACTACCATGTTTTATGTCATTGCTCAAGATTTTGATGTTTAAACATTATATTCATGTTTTTGAGTTCAAATGTATATGGTTTGTTTTATTTTCTCCCTGCATACCCTTACTGAGAATTTGAGCTCACCCTTTATATTTTTTCTTTTCCCCAGGATATAAAGAAAGGATTTAGGTAGTAAAACAAAAGGGGAATATCTTTATGGGAGATGTTGAAGTTCTTTCACCATATTTAGAAGATTATAATCTAAGTTTCGAAAGAAAATAAACTATTATGGTCCTTGGGTGTCTGTTTTTGTTATGTATTAAGTATTCTGAAAAAGTAATGTAATTTCCATGTATGTCAATCTTGGGTCTCTACAGTTCGTATCAGTGGAATGGTTTAGTTAACCTTTGTAAACTAGGATGCAAAAACTTTAGTGAGATCCCTTGAGATATTTCTTTGGTATGTCTAGGGATGTCCCTAAGGTTAAGTATAAGTACATATTATAGTCATATAACTATGGTAATGATATTGTAATTAAACCTAAGATGTTAGATATTGAAGGTACTCCCCCTTTATTTTTTTGTTTTCCTAGCATGATTTTTTCCTCTCATACTATTCTTTTTGGGTTTTAGACGATGGCTGGAACCTGAAGGAACAATGTTGATCAATGTAATGGAAAAGGAAATGATTGTCCTCCTAAACAAACCAATGTTATGAGTGATGGATGGAAAAATTTTATTACTACACTTACACAAGATATAGATCATTCTAGTCATCCAAATGAGTAGAGAAGGGAACAATATTATATTGAGTTCTTCATGAGGAAACGTCCACCTTCTTTTAGTGGGTCTTCTGATCCACTTGTTGCTGAACAATGGATCTGTACAATTGAAAATATATTTTCCATACATAGCTGTTCAGAACATGAAAAAGTCTTTCTGGAAGTATACCATATAGAAGGTGAAGCAGACCAGTGGTGTACTCTAATTAAGAATACAAGGCCCCAAGATGAAAGTGAATCCATAGAATGGGATGAGTTCAAGAACTTGTTTTTTAATAAGTACTTCCCTTGTATTCTTCGAACAGAGATGGAAAAGGAGTTCCTTGAGCTTAAGAAAAATGATGATGAATCTGTTGGTATATACAAGGTAAATTTTACTAGGCTAGCAAGGTATGCATCTGGCTTTATCATCCAACCTGAAAGAAAAGTTGATCGATACTTCAGTGGCTTAAAACCATGTCTTAAAAGGGAATTATCTATAAGAGACATTAGTAGCTATAGAGAAATTGTGTATTGTGAAATCAAATTAGAACTGGTAGTTGGTGTTATATATCCATCTCATGGTTTTGACAAGAAATGAAAGATGGATTTCAAAGAAAAATCTCAAAAAAAATGGTGAAAAGAAGAAGAATGTTTCATTATGATCAAAGTGTGGAAATAAGCATAGTGGAGATTGTATTAAAGGGACTAGAAAATGTTTTAAGTGTGAAAAAGGAAGGTCATTGAGTATATGAGTGTCGGAGTAATGGAAATAAGGTAGATAATGATGTTAATAGAGAAAATACTATAGAGAACGCACCACCGACACTTTAATTCTACAAGTGCAAGGAAATGGGGCATTATGCTAACCAATGCCCTAATCTAAGGGTTAATGATGATCGACATCAAAAACCTCTTAAGGAAAAGGACAAAGGGAAGTCAAATTTGATCACTATTGGTGATTTTGAATATGAAAACGATGTGGTGGAATGATTAAGTGCATATGTAACGGGATTCCAAAATAGTGTTTTGGAATCTCATTTATTGTATTATGGAATATTGGAATATCTATGCATTGGTTTTCAATAATTGTATGGTACCAGTAACCATAAAAAGTGATTGAAATATTTTTTAAAGAAGATGATATGAGCATAATGAAGGGATAAGGATAAAATAATATGTTTGATAGTATTAATGATCTCATGACTGATATAAGGACAAAGTGACATCATGGTTTGAGTATATAGAAATTTTGAGATTTTGGTATGTGGAAGGGGTTAACTTTTGACAGCATTCATGTTTTCACTAAGGTTATATGGTAATTCATGTTTCATGAGAATACATGATTAAGGTATTCACATGTTTGGAATGTGACCAACAATATATATCTTATGATATATGGGGGTTAAATGATAGTATTCACATGCTTGGTAGATGTCCTCACTAGTAATCTTTGTCATTATACTATGAGATTGGATAAAAGTATATTGGATAAGCTTAATGGTTGGAATGGATTATGTTGGACATAATATAGTATTTTTTAAGGATGGAACTATTTTTGATATTATTTCATGAATTTTATATTGCTGTAGTTTTAGAAAAAGGACAACCTACAGGAAGGGTGACAACCCGTCGTGTCAAACAAGGTTGTGGGAATCGAACCCACAACCAAAGAGCGACAGGCCTTTATCTCCTATCACTGGCCTATAGAAAGTCCCTGGTTTGTATAAATTAGTTTTATTTTATTTTGTGGTATGATATATGTAGTATAAGTCCATTTTTGGAGCCATATATTATTAATATCACCATATATGGACTTATGTATATTTAATAACTTTTTCTAACCTTTTGTTTGAGACAGATGGAATGACCCATAATTCTATCACATGTTTTGTTAACACTTAAATAATTAAAAATTCAACTTCATTTCTTTAAGATATGATGTTTAAGTTGTTCAAACAATGACCAACGGTGATATTGTACCAAAATAAAGTAATTATTTCTTCTAATTCAGATTTTTCAAATTTATGGAAAGGATCTTGAAAACCAAAAATGTTGTCCTAGTTGCCTCATATCCGATGAATCATATGGTACCATAGATCATCAAAAATATATGACTTTGTGATTTTTGGATTTTTCATAGCCATGTTCTCGACCACTCTCCATCAGAACATGATGGTAATATTTCTCTTCTATATTCATATTTTCACCTATTTTCTCATATGTGGAAACCCAGTGATGAGTTAATTTGTGTAACAGTTATGTTTCATACTTTAGTTTTTAAAATTACATTTTGGTATTTATTTTTATGATACAGATTTCTAGGAAAGAAACTTTAAAATAGTAAACCATTTATAACCCTGAAGAATTTCGAGGGCGAAATTCATTTTAAGGGGGGTAGAATGTAACACCCTGAAATTTTATGAGAATGATTCTTTTTAATTTTAGTGATTTCTTGTGTTTTACTCTACAAAAATATTATCTATCACTATACACAACACCATATTAGCTTATAGTGTATGTAAACACTATTCTTGGCTTGTGTTACATGCAAGAGCGACCTTCCCCAATAACGTGTGTTATACGCAATATCGAGTTTCACTAAACAACGATATATTATGAACTACCCATTATGAATAGTATTAACAAAATTTTTAATTTTATAAAAATATCATTCATCTTACACATATTCTAGAACAAGTTATGAGAACAAAATATGTTTTCCAGGTAAAATAAGTATTTTTCAAAAAATACAGTTTTGCCGCCATTTTATGGTGCACCCATTTTAAATATATTTTTTGAAAAGATTATAATCTAAATTTGACAAAGTAAACTTATTATATTGAATTAGGATATATAAATTTATGTTGGATAAATTGTTTACTTTATTCTGATAACCTTCATATTTTGATGAATAGTAAAAATACGCTAAATTTTAATTAAAAACAACTTTTTCAATCGAGATAAATTATATAGTTAAATTTTAATATTGAATGGTTTTATAGTATAAATATAATATATTTTTACAATTTAATATAATGTATGTCATTATCATTAATTTTACATTGAATTCATTGGTAAAATCATTTCAATCTTTGGCAATGTTTTAAACAAAGACCCATATTTTTTTAACAACAGGATTAAATTTAAATTAATTACATCATCTTCCGTGTTTTGAATTTGTTAAAATTGATTAAATATTTGGATCTAGTGGGTGAAAATTATGTTAATAGGTTACATTTATTTTTTAGGCATTATGAATAGTAACTACAGTAAATTTTATTTACCACAGTTAAAGGTAAATCAGGAAATTTAGGGTAAAAATAATACTATAAAATTACCCTAACACCTTCAAAAATTATATTGGATGAATAAATATCGACCTATATCACTTAAGAGTCGGAATGGATTCAGTTCATGGACTTTTGACCTTGAAAATGATGTAATTATTATTAAAACCAAAGAAAGTGACAACATGACACTCTATTATATCTTATAAGTGTAATAATTTTAATTTAGTGATAAACTTAATAAAATATCGCACATAAAAAAGTCACCAGAAATATAATAAAATTATCAACATCATGTAAAATTACTTATAATTTTTAGGGATTAAATAATTATCATTAATGATGACACAATAGTGATGTATAAATTATTTTATTGATTGAAATATCAGATAAATGGTTTTAAAAATAATAAAATAAAAAATATATGAACTATTCAATGTTATCCACAAATTTTCTTGATAAATATGACATTTTATAAATCTTTGAAATATTTTGGTTCGAACATATCTTCTGTGTGGATTTTATTTAAATTCAAAAAAATGAATAGTGTAAAAATTGACTCTATTGATATTTTAGATTATTAAATTGTTTAAAAATCACAAAAATATTTAAAATTTATAAATTAAAATTTATATGGTCGATAATGTCATAAAATATCCAATTTTGGGAAATTAACAACCCATAAGTAAGTATTCATAACAATTTAAAATTTATAATATTATTACCCAAAATAAAATTAAATATATTTAAATAAGGATAAATCAAGATGATAAGGATTAAAATAAATTCCCAACATGTCTAAATTTTATTTTATGATTATATTACAACCCTATCTCATCTCATCTTTATATTTGATTCATTTTTGAGGTTTTTCGGTGGGGTTTGAGTTTATTATAAATTAATATTTTAGAGGTTTCCAAAAGTACCCCTCTCCTCTCTTATAAAAAGGCACCTCCTCCCTCTCCTCTTCACAACATTTTGATCCATCTAGATCGGCCAAAAATGTCAATTTATATTTTACACTTACCTAGTAACATACTAGGGGTCTCGGTATTCTTCAAAGACCAACTTTAGTGCCCTAAGACGAGGTTTAGAAGAGGCGCATCGAAGAATAGGTAATATCCTTTACCGATTATTTCAAATTTATTTCTTCTTATACATACTCTTGTTTGTTTTTTTTCATTATAAATTAATAACACTAGTATCACTAATATACTGATATGTTACTATAAATATGAAACAACCCCATTTCACCCTCTATCCATCCTACAAAAAATGAAATCACCGCATGTGCGTACGTACGGGTTACCGTCTCCACCATGCGATGATATTCATTCTACATGATCTTAATTAAACCATGATTATATAAACAAATTGAATGAATAAATCTGATATATATTTTACTAATAAAATTCTATAAATTATATGACTATAAACTAAAAAGAGGAATATCAACTTATACTACAAAACATACGTATGAAAAAAGAGCAGTTAATACCCAAACAACGAGTAACAATAAAATGTTACTAATAAACAGATGAAAATATGATCATAAATGTTTTGATAAAATTAATTATGATTATTTAATAGATCTGTAACATTATTTAAATCATTATAAAGGTGGTTCATATACACATGAAGCATATCGGACCTATGGTAAGGGATAATTTTGTAGTCTCATTTTCTTCCGAGATTGCTTATACCGAAGTATTTACTGGGGTTATATTTATCATCCATGTATGTGTTTTATAAAAATTGTTTTAATAAATTGTTTAATATTCTTCCATTTATGTTTAAAGTCATGTTTACCACTTTTTTACTTTTACTATGTAGTATGGAATTTCTTTTTTTTACCATACGAGGCACTTTTTGACTTGTCCGGTAAAAAGTGCGAGGAGAATGTTTTATTTATATTATACAACATGAATTGATTTTTACAGTTCCATAACGCCTTATTTCTATGAAGCTTACAATACAATATTTCATGATTATTTTCAAAAAAAATCTTTTATTTTAACATTGCAAGTCATTTTAAGAAAAGAAAATGATTTGGAAGAAGAAAGAATATTTTTCTCAAGTATTCATTTCAAGTGTTTTATCAAAACTATTTCCCATATATAATGACATTCTTCAATATGGTTTTGTTTCAAGAATAATTACTCTATAATTTACATGGATTTTTTTATGATGAAATTATATCCATTTTATTATACGGATTATGTTATGATATGATGATGTACATAAAACCCATTGAGTTATGATTAATTATTTATGTTTATTTTGTGGCACAAAAAAGAATGATTGCATTAAGAGATGGGTGAGACCTATATCTCCCTTAAATGCATTGGGTAAATATTTATATCTCATGATATAGACATTTCTGTAATGAAAAGTAAATCTGGTTCAGTAATACAAGACTGGAACGACATGTAAGCCCGGTTCAGTAATGGACTTTGTCCACTTTGATGGTCTTGGAAGCAATGCCTTGGCCACTATGGAAATCATATCACGTGATTAATGGTTTTACACAATTACATGTTTTATTCCCATGACATTTTATCATTATTGATGTTCCTTTATGATCTATGACTTACGTACTGCCATGTTTTATGTCATTTCTCAAGATTTTGATGTTTAAACATTATGTTCATATTTTGAAGTTCAAATGTATATGGTTTGTTTTATTTTCCCCATGATTATCCTTACTAAGCATTTGAGATCACCCTTTATATGTTTTATTTTCCCCAAGATATAAAGAAATGTTTTAAGTAAGAAAAAAAGGGGAATATCATTATCGGAGATATTGAAGATCTTTCCCTATGATTAGAAGATTATGTTCCATGTTTCCAAAGTCACTAAACTATTACGGTCCTCGGGTGTTAGTTTTTGTTATGTATTAAGTATTCCACAAAAACAATGTAATGTCCATGAACGTCAAGCTTGGGTCTCTAAAACCTACCAGCAGGCTATGCATCACATATTTAAGATGATCCTTGGAATGTTAGTGGAATGCTATGTAGAGGATCTGGTGGTCAAATCTTGCCTGTGTCAGGAACTTCTCAAAGACCTTGAGAAAGTGTTCGACATCCTTTATTCTTGTCACTTGAACACGAATCCATTGATGTGTGCCTTAGGGGTTACCTCTAGAAAGTTTATCAGCTTCGTTGTTAGATATAGGGGCATTGAGATCGACCCAAACAAGATCAAGGATATTAACCAGATGTCTCCTCCAAGCAGCATTTGGGAACATCAAGGATTCCAAGGCCACCTAGCTTACATACACCGATTCATTGTGAATATGAACGACAAGTGTAAAACCTTTTATCGGATCACGAGAAATGGCATCCTCTATGATCGGGATGAAGAATGTTGGACTGAATTTGAGGAGATCAAGCAGTATCTGCTCCAGCCTCCGGTATTAATGCCACCCATCTCCAGAAAGCCACTAGTATTTTATGTGACTATCCTGAAATGATCTCTCAGTTCCCTTATCACCTAGAAGAACAACGAGGATAAGGATAACAACCTTTACTACCTCAGCCACATGCACCTCGATACAGAGACCAAATACTCTCCTATCGAAAAGAGCTGCCTTGAACCGGTATTCGCTATACATAAGTTGTGACATTACTTACAGCATCATGAGGTACAACTGGTTTACTATTTAGACCCACTTAAGTACATCCTAAAGTGCCCCATGTTGACAGGACTTCTAGCTCAGTGGGCAGTGATTCTCTAGTAGGTCGACACCAGTTTTGTCCCTTCGAAAGCTATTAAGGGGCAAGTATTGGTGGACTTCCTTGATGCCCATCTAGCTCCTACTGACATGTCCTTGGATCTCAATTTCCCTAATGAGGAGATCCTTACAGTTGACCAAGCCATGTCATGCTTGAAGATGCACATCAGTGGTACATCCTAGAGCCCCACCGGTAGAAGGATCATTGACCCCATGCTCAATAGAGTAGGCCTGGTTATCTTCTTCATTTCCCTGGCACAAGCCATTCTTCCATACTCATTCCTATTGTCTGAAGGATACACCAACGGTGAGGTAGAATATTAGGCTCTCATCACTGGCCATGAGCTAGATCTCGAGATTGATGTTCCCCATTTTCATGTGAACGGGGACTCTGAATTAGTCATCAAATTGATCAACTGTGACTACTTTGTTAGAAATCCATAGCCCATACAATTGTTGGAACACACTCTCCAGCTAATTGCCCAATTCCCATCTCAGATATATGTTACTCATCTTCCTTGATCTAGGAATATTTGAGCTGACGCCCAGGCCAGCTTGGCTGCATCACTCGCAGAACCTGAGCAGGAAGATCTGATTATCCACGTGGCACATCAGAGATTCATTTATCCTATCACCCCCGATGATGATGATGGCTTGTGGGTAATCCCCCTTACCACCATAGCCTCCACATCATGACCCTTAGGTCCCCTAGATGCAGTGAAAGAAGTGACTCTGGACTAGAGAGAGCCCTTTGTTAGTATCTCCAGAATGGTAATCTCCCAGCAGATTGGTCCGAGCACGAGCGAATATGACACCGCGCATTGTAGTTCACCCTCTAGGACATCGCTGGCCATGAGTAGATCCTCTAAAAGCATGGGTATGATGGGTTTCTATTCTGTTGCATTCAAGGAGTCGATATTTATTAGGTCACACAAGAGGTTCATGCCGGTTCTTGCGGGGCTTATCAGGCTAGGCCGAAACAATCTCACCAAATCCAGATACTAGGGTACTATTGTCTCTCAATGATCCACGATTGCATCGAGTTTTCCAAAAGATGACATGCATGCCAAATTCAGGTTTACTTCATTCCTCGGCTACTAGAGACTCTCTACTATACCAAGTACTCTTGGACATTTGTGGTGTGTGGACTCGATATCATGGGACCATATCCACCAGTGATATATTGCCAGTGTAGATTCATCCAAATGACTACAGATTTCTTCTCCATGTGAGCATAGGTAGTTCCACTCAAGGAGGTCAAGTCTCATTCCATTGTTGACTTTGTGACTTCCACTATCATCTACCAATTTGGAGTCCCTCACACCATCCTCACCAGTAACAGAATGAACATATGAGCAACTGAGCTAAAGAAATTGTAAGATAAGTACAACATCCATTCTAACCACACCTCTTTCTTTCATGCACAAGAAAAAGGATAGGTCGAGGCATTCAACAAGACCCTATCTAATAGTCTGCAAAAAAGGGTTTGTCAAAATAAGATGTGTTGGATGGACAAGCACCCCAATTCCCTAGAGGCTTATCGGACGATAACTCGTAATTCCACCCAGGTGACCCCCTATTTCTTGATGTATGGAACAGAGGTCATCCTTCCCATCGAGATTCAATTACCTTTAGTACGCACATCTTTCCATGATTAGAAAGCACTAGATAAAGTAGATGAAATCCATCTGGCTGAGTTGGAAGCGCTCAACAAGAATAGGCTTCTTTCCCTATACAATCTGGAAGGGAATCAGAACAAGATATCTAGAGATTTCAACAAGAAAGTTAACCTCCGATCTTTCTTGTAAGGTGAATTGGTATTGGCCCTGAGGGCACCAATGATATCCAGTAGGAAACTGTCCATGTTGGAGCCCCAATGGGAAATATCATACATCATTCACAAGGTTTCCTCCAATGGCACATACTCACTGGTTACAATGGATGGTGAGCGTATAACTCCTCCCACCAATGCCAAGTTCCTCAAGAAATAAATTTCTTGAGCTATAGGGTCCCACATTACCATAAACTATATGGTAATTCATTTCCTTAAACTGGTCGGTCCAGCATGACCCTAGACTGCATGACGGTCCTGCCTGACCTAAAATTGTATAGTCCTACATGACCTAAAACTGTGTGTCGTCTTGTAACACGTTAAACTAATTCTCTAGAACTACATATGGTTTGATTACCATACTTATAGGATTTATAGGAATGCTCATATTCTTTGTCTTGATTCCAACCCCAATTTCCTCTTCGACTATCCCCTCTTAGGCATAGTTATTTTGGGGGATCCCACATGGCATCATGTAGGATTCTTTGGCCCCACCCATTTCAGGGTTACGAATGATTGCACCATGTTCCCTCCTTCATTCTTCTAATCCTCCCACATCCTTACCACATGATTCTAAACTACCTGAACCTTTTCAGAACTACGTGTGTCTTGAATTTTATCCTCATGGGATACGTAGGACCTCTTGGACAATTCATCCGTTATCCCAGCCCAAAACATCATGACCTCCCATTGGTATGAAACACATTGTGGTGTGCATGATTTTCCCCTCATTCACGTCAAGCTCATCATAACTATAAAATGTATACCTCTTTCCAGAATATCTCTATCTCTTTTGTTGTCTAACATGATTTGAAATTGCACTGGCACATTTATGCTCCACAAACCCTATCATTTGGGTACCCCTTATCTTTCACATCCAAGGGGTCCCCGGAACAATGAATATACTTAGCCTAAGGGTTAACCAATCATTTAGGGCCAATGCCCTCAATGGTTTTAGATAACAAACCGATATGAGTCTCGCGTTGTGAATATGGTCAGTGATCGATGCTCATTAGCTATTCCAATTTCAGGTCACATGATATAGATGATGTGTTTCGAATCTGGTCAACAGCTATCCTTTGTCGTTGTCACCACACCCATATGTCCCAAACATGGAGTGTAGTGGTGAATTTTTTCCTACTATCTCTTCAAATCTTGGTCTGCATCGAGAGGGAGTGTAATTCCATCTGTTGGACCCTTATGTGATGGGAAAGGCCTAATCCTATTCCTTTTTTCCCACACAGAGCAATGGTCACATGGGCTTAAGAGTTATGAAGTCAATTCCTGCATGAGAGGTCATATGGACTAAGATGGTTGGGACACTCAGCCTTAGGTTCATCAACCCCTCTAGGACCCTAGCTCATGTTCTCATTTAGGATTGTGTGGGGTATTATGGATGTCCTCATTCACATCAGGCTATTTTTCCATTCCCCACATATACCCTTGAGACACCCATCCTTTCATTTATCTTCTGTCCCACAAGCACATTCCCTTCCATGCTTCACATGTCCCATCATTTGGTCTTTTATCACATTCTATATCAAAAAGGTCCCCCGAATGGCATGGGTGCTCAGCCCAAGGGCTCTCCCACCATTAGGGGATAACTTCATTGAGGATTGCCTGCAACAAATCGATACAAGTCCTGTTTTGAAAATATGGTCAATGGTCAATGCTCAATTGTTCTCCAACCTTCTGTTCACACAAGGGTAGATACTGTGTTGTGATCCTTGTCAATAATTTTCCTCTATCATCGTTCCCTCATTGTGGTCTTCCATAATAACGATGATTCACCCTCTTTGTCTCAAGAATATGACATTAAACTAGAAATATATAGTATGAGATCTATGACCCTAAACTAAGATCACATTCATCCTCACAGAAAGATGTTAAATGGCAAGATGGTCATGACATTATATCCATGGCCCAACCTTAGGCCCCACGACCTTCTCGGCCCCTGTCCCAAGTTAGCACTTAGGGCTGTACAGTGTGGTGTGGGATTATTTCCTCATTCACATTAGTTTGTCTATCATGTCGTACACATCCCTGGATGAGATACCTTACCATAACATCATCCACACTACAAGATGCTAAACTGAAAGCTATCCATGACATTCTATCCATGGCCAAGCCTCAGGCCCCTTGACCTTTTCGGGCCCCTGGCCCAAGTTCTCACATAGGGTTGTATGATCTGGTTTGGGATTGTGTCCTCATTCACGTCGGGTTAATAGTCGTGTTGTACAAGCCCCTCATTGGGGTAGATTGCACTTATTAGCATCACCCTTTCCCCCATAAGTACATGTGGATTGATTCCCACTCTCATGGGATATATAGGATCGCCCGAGCATCTATTCTTCAGGTCCATCCACAATCTCGTAGAAAACTACCTATTAATTTTTCCCCTTAGCCCACGTTCTTCCAGATGAGGGGTATATATTTGTGGTATGGGAAGATGTCCCCATTCATGTCAGGTTTATAAAAATAACATTGCATACCTCTCTCTCCTGAGCGGCCTTCGCTCCTTCTCCCTGCTTTCATTTCTTTGAGTCGGATTTCCTTATGTCGGGTCCCTCTACCCTCTTTGGTAATTCACCAATTGGCCCACGAGTACTCTAGTCTAGAACCTGGATTGTCAACTTCTACATGGACATGATTTCTCCCACTTTTCAGGCTTCATGTTCCTCTTCATTTGGGTTTCCATTATATTTCACACTCGTCATGTCCCCCAAATGGAATGGATGCTCGGCCTAAGGGCTCTCCTGCCATTATGGGCCAATGTCCCTGAGGGTATCAAACAATAAATCGATACAAGTCCCACATTGTGAATATGGTCAGTGGTCGATGATCATTTTTTGTTCCCATTTCAAGCCACAAGATATGGATTATGTATTTCAAACATGGTCAATAGTATCCTCCATCACCACGCTAGCCCCTTCCATCCATGAATGTTGGTAACATGATTCGCATTATTTTCCACCCCATGAGTTCCAAATGGAATTTCGACACTCTTGGCACTATCCCTTAGTGCACATTTGAATGTTATGAGGAAAAAGTTGTGATAAAGGCATCATTTGGGGATCCACACCAACTTCCCTTTGCCATTCACTCCTGGTATTGCAAAAAAACCTCTTCCGCCCTTATATCCCACACCAATTTTGACTCATGAGTGCTTAGGTATCGGGTTGAGGTCCGAACATACATAGAAGGATTCCACGTCTCCTTGGTCTAAGCTATATGACTATAATCTAAGATCTCTTTTAGAACTACGTACGACATGATTCCAATTCTCAGGGGGTATGTATGAACGCTTGGTCATTTCATCATTTGGTCCATCTCAACTGAGAGCTAGTTTCTCCTACCCCATATTCTATAACCATTTCTATCCCCCTTGGCCTGAGGTTTACTTCTTGGGATTGACTATGGTGTGATATCGGATTATGTCCTCATTCACGTCAGATATGATTTATCATTCAATGCATATTCTATGTTGAACCTCAACTTTCATGTTTATGTCTGAGACATATGTCTTTCATCTATGCTGCCTAGTCACACATGTCTTTAAACTATTGCATCTATATTGCATAACGTTAAAATGCATGGTTTGTCCAATCACATGACCCTAAACTGTGACATTATCATCCTTGTTGCACAATGATAAAAGGCACTGCATCAAGGTGTCGTCATTCGAGGGTACATCATGTTGGGTATTGGTAACACACCATACCATTTTTCAATGCCTACACATGGATTGATTCTTGTGTGAATGCCTAGACTTTCTATCATAGGTCTATCACTTCACAAAAAAAAACTAATTCATCCTAAATGAAAAACAAGATATATCAAATGCTTCTTCTTTTGGTGCAAGGGATAGACCCAAAAAACCTCCTAGAACTACGTGTAGCTTGATTCTAATTCTCATGGGATATGTATGAACTCCCATACACTTTGCCTCAGGCCCAACCTAAATTTCATTTTCAGTCCCTTGACCTAAAACCTCCCCAAGGAACACATGGTGATCTGGACTCTAGGTCCTCATTCATGTTAGGTTTTTTTAATTACCTCACCATGTGTCTCCATCATTCCCTACCATTTATGGTATGAGCTCTAAGACCGTAAACTAAGATCACTCAACATCCTTTCCCCAAGGTGTTAAATTGCAATAAATCTTCCAGAACAACTTATGGCTTGATTCCAATCCTTATGGGTTACATAGGGATTCCCAAACATCTTGTCTATGGGTCTAACCCTAGGAATCCAAAATCTTGTCCCCTCACTTTCGGACCCTCATCCTGAGATCTCTGAGGAACATGTGGTGTAGCAAGTACTTCATGGGTCCTCATTCAGGCCGGGTTTTGAAAAGGCTGCACCATGTGCCTACCGCGCTTTTTCCCCACCTGGTCTGAGTTCTATGACCCTAAATGACGATCTTCTTATGGGAACTACATGTCATTTTTGGAAACATCGCCTCCCTTCACACAGTCCATTAAATTAATCTCCCATAATTTCCCATCCTACGGCCATTAAGTTGGAATCATGCAACCCCATGACCTTTTCCTTAGAGGAGGACTCAACTCCCTCAATATGATACGTCTTACTGTCATACTCAGATGCGTTGTGGCATGGTAGTTTCTAATGTGTGTAATTTTTACAAGGACATTCTCTCATTCCATGTTGAAGCTTCTTCTTCCCATCATTTGGATCCTCACCCTATTCCATGTCTGAAGGATCCCCCTTTACGACTCGTTCTCATGCCACACTGGCTTTCCTACCATCTTGGGCCAACGTCCCTGAGGAAATTAGATGACATTTGCGACATGTAACATGTTTCAATCATGGTCAGCGGTCGACCCTCATTTTTCTGTCCCCATTCTGGGCTAACGTGAAACAACTATTGTGTTTTGAACATCGTCAAGCATTATCCCATATCATCACGCCACCATCATTTTGGTCTATATCCTGAGCATCATGATCCCCATATTTCCAATTTCTTATATTTAATTGGAATTCAAACATACTCTTCCTTACTCCTCTGTGCATCTAGTTGTGTTGTATAGGCAGTTTAGCATCATTGAGATGTCATTTCCATAGCATCCCACCAACCCTAACGTGTGACTTCCTGTTCTAGGAAAGTCCCATCACTAATCCTTGTTTCCCACATCGAACATGACTCATGTGGGCTTAGTAGTTCTGGTTAGATGTGTTCTGGTGCAGTCATTCCACACATGCCTTTAATCATCCTGCATGTTGTTAAGTCTACGCTCTCATAACTACGTATGGATTTATTCCCATCCTCATGGGGTATGTAGGAATGCCCGAACACTTTCCCATAGGCCCAGCCTAACTTTCACTTTTGGTCCCTTGACCTAAAGAACTTCCTCCAGGGATATATGGCATATTGTGGACTTCTTATGTCCTCATTCACGTCAGGTCTATAGCTACCGCACCACGTAATCCCTTCATGGGATCTTCTATTTCACTTTCTTTCTTATCATATGACGTTAAACTGTACGAGTCCATATGTCTTCAACGCATGACACTAAACTGCAATTCTACCCTGGACAAGTTTGGGATGCCCCATGTTTATCATGGGATGCACCAGATCCCCTGCCAAAGAGATCCTACTCGAAAGTATCCTTGATCCATGATTAGATGGATATTCCCACCTAATGTTCCTTTATAAATATGTCATGATTTTAAGAGTGTTGGACTCCATTAGAGCAGCCCATCACTCCACACTCCACACTTTGTGTCCCGCATATTTGGGCCCTTGTCCAATTTCCTGTCAAAAAGAACCCCCTAATAGTTTGGATTCTCGTCCTATGGCACGCCTACTATCATGGGATAATGTTCTGGAAGGATAGTGATTACATTTCGATTCAGGCCCCATGTTTCGAACATGGTCAGCGGTCAACCCTCATTTGTAATTCCAATTCCAGGATAATGCAATAAGGATACCGTGTTTCGAACATGGTCAAAAGTCATCCTTTATTGTCACGACACCCTTAAAATGTTCCGAACATTGGGTATCATGATACAAAATTTTCATTCCCCTATTTTCGGATTAATTTAGATGCCCTTGGAGTTACCCCACTCATTCACTAGAGCACATTTGGAAGGATGGCATCTTGATTTTCTTGAGGTTCTCATCCTCAAATTGGGCCTCTACCATTTCTTCCTGGAAATCTGGATTGGTTGTTCAAACCCTAGATGACCGAAGCATGGTCGGGACCCTTATGTTCAGATGAAATAGCATGGTGATCATCCCTTGTTTCTCACATTGGGCTCGACCCACGTGAGCTTATGGATTGATCACTGGGAATTTCAAGAATATAAAAATGCATGTAAAACCAATACAAAAATGAAACTCATGCATGCATCTGGCATAAAACAATCAAAGCATGAAATTACGTTCGAGGGATTGTAATCTTTATAGCACACGAGGGTTTATCCCTCCCTTGGATGGATTGGCCCCGTCAAAAGACTGTTGTAGCTCTGCCACCCTTTGACTTGTGGTGTCCAGGATTTTCTACAACCTGTTTAGCTCCCAATCGTCCCGATTAGTGATGGGGTGCAATTCATCAGCCATAATCTAGGCCCACTCTAAGTCGATTCGGATGACAGTCAACTCTTCGAAGGCTTGCTTCATTCACTCCTTGGACTTTTCCATTTGTGCTTTCAATTGAAATATTAGATCTGATTGTGCATTGAAGGAGACTGAGTGCTTATCCACTCGAACCTGCAGCCGTTGAACATCATATTCATCCTCTCAGAGCCTATTGATTTTCAACACTTTCCTCCGTTGCCAGCCCACACTAAGTCCACGGTCGTACTCCCCAATATTCTCTGCCATAAGATCTTGAATGAGAATGTGGTTACGTCTGGCATCCACTCCCCCAGTACATTGTTCGCGCAGCTGTGAGCGATGTCTATACATTGCATCCATCCATCGCATTTGGGGGGTGTCATCGAGGAAGCGCTTGATTAGCATCCATGATCTGCAATAGACTATTTTGTTATCCTATTCATCATAGGTAATATCCTCCTAGTCAGCACTATTCACACGCTCATATGTGGGGAACCCCCTATGAACTCGTTAGCGGGTTCCACATCTGGTGTTTGATTGGGTATGGTGGTACCCAGGCTGTCTGATCAATCCTCATCATTGGACCTTATCTCAATAATCTCTTACTCAGCCCCGCTGACGGTTCCACCTGTGATTGAGCGTTCCACAGCTTGGTAGGTCTGGATATCCACCTCCACGTTCACCAGAATTCCCCTAGGAATGGTGCTACCTAAATCCCCAACCAATCATTCCACGGTGTCCCATGCCATTTGAAGAATTGTTCACTCCAAAAAGGGGCATGGACATCAGTTGAGATAGTCAATGGATGATAGTCATGAACTCAATATAAGAGACTTACAGAGATTTAATTCATAATCTCGTTCTTGGGTTGACGCCATCGGGACCCCAAGGCGTGGCCCCCTGTATATTGTTAGAATGTCTGAAAGCTCTGGAGGAGCCACATCATATGTCCTGGCCCCGCCAGATGTAGTAATAAATGTAGTCGTAGGTGTAAATCTTGAAGGTACCACATCTGAATTAGATGATGTGTGAGAATAGGTTCTGTGAATGAGACCCTCCGGCATAGTTTAAGTATTAGCAAGTAGTCCATAATGGCCTGGAAGCAGACCCTGATGAAGGGTCTTGGGATTTTACCTCTAGGTCCTCTATAAATTCTTCATGGTTTGAGTCTTGATCACCAACTGCTCCCTCCTCAAATGGGATCCCTCTACCAGCCTCCTACCCCTAGGAGGACTCATTTGATTCCTCCGGAAAAGGAAATCACTCCATTAGTTCAGTAGCTACCATCTCCGGGGGGACTGTCTGATTCAACAACACCTTCACCCAGTCTTTCATTAGACGCAGGGCACCTCAGGAATGCACAAATTCATCTTGCTCTGCCAGGTATTACTCTGACTCCTCCTGGGATACTACAAAGCCCGCCCTAACAGGGCCAATTCCTAGCACATCCGACCCACGGTGGTTCAAGTGTTTCCACATCTCAAATGGGCCGAGGAATTGCTTGTTGACATCCCAGATGTCATAGACCTATGTGAAGACTTCATTCTCCATCATGTCTATAAGGCGCAACCTCTTGTTCATAGCCTATGTGGATATTCTATGGAATCCTCTCTGTGGCCTCCCATATAGATAAATTAGTCCTTCTAGGACCACAGGGTCCACTGCCGTTGCTTTATCTGCCACCACCACCTCCCCCTCAGCCGGTACGAGCCTCGCTGTCATGACAGCCCTGCCATCGCAGGATGTCTTTGACTCATTTCGACTCAAGCCTTGAGATTGGGGAGGCACACCATCACTGAACCAAACAGTTGGTTGCTTCAGCCACTCTCCCAAGTAGGCCACCTCCCAGATTTTGGCGTACTCCTTCACTAACCAGAAGAAGGTCGTGGACAGAGGAAAATCATTTTGCATCTTCCCATCCTCCCGTGTGAACATGAGCCACATATACCTCATCACACAGAGATATTCCTCATGGCACCCCCCTAAAGAGACCTGTGGGGTTAGATGTTGCATACACTGAAATTTACTATAAAATTGGTGTAGGGTGTACGTCTCGTAGAGAGTCTCATGGTCTACCCTTTCCACCAAGATTCCACCTCTAAAGGTCAAGATATAGGACCGGTTATCTTATGTTCCTTGTCCATTATCAGTAAAAGCACTTCTTGGCAGTGGGAACATATGAAGGTTGGATTCCTCTATATTCCAGACGTGGTTCAGTACTGCTAGCAAAGTTATTTTGGTCAGAAATCTCCCCATGACATTTAGAATGGACGGATGGAAGTTCAATAATAGAGGGATATGGGGTTCAAATATTCATATACCCCCGGACATGCGTCCCTATCCACCCGTACAAGAGGTGGAATAGCCCGCATATCCTATGTGGCCTATTCCCCTCGCTAATGTGCCACACTATCTTGTACATATTGGCGAGCATCAGGATTCTGAGGTTCACCTGCCCTCCTGTCTCCTACATGGACTTCATGATAAATGTGCTTGGTCGCATGCCCATGTTCGTACCCTCACTGGAAGGATCCAACCACATATGAGAGCTGAGATGTATGCTGCCAGCCTGACTACTAGCTTCTGCTCAGTGCTAACACTGAACCCCCAGGTTTTCCACTAGCTATCCTCTAGTAACTGCCAGTACGAGTGCCCTTTTCCCCATTAATCCCCCTTTGGGAAAGTACATGGCCTCACCGGAAACTACCTATTTTTTGAGAAGTTCATAAATTGTTTGAACCATCATCTAAAGTGGATGTCTGTCACTTCTTCATTGTACTCTCCTGTCACCAACTCCATCAGTTTCATCACCAGCAATGGCATTTTCTCCAGATCCTCCAACAAACCCATAATATAGAGAAATTAATCATACATTTCCCCTAGTATCGAGAGCCCTGAGATCTAATCCACATCCCATAAACTAATTCCAACCTCCCCGTGGTGTAAATGGAAGGTATTGTTACTTGATGAAAACCTTCTCAACAACACCGACATCAGCTCTTTCGGTTGATAGATGTAGAATTGGGATGCCCAAGCTTCCTCATATAGGCCCACTCTCCTAATCTCAGACCCAAAATCATCACCTGAGGAGCCTACCCAGTAGGCCTAGGCCCAATAATCTGTGAAGTTTCCATCCTGACACAGGTCCCACTCATCGGAAAACCCCTTCCCTGGGTTCCTCAGGGATTCATTCAAGATTTTCAGGCTTCGATCATGTCCTGTCAACATTGTTCAGATGATTGTACGAAAAATCAGCAATGACGGGTGTGAATTACTCCCCGGCATGGTCGTCAGCTGCCTTGAAGAACTGGCACTGACGTAGAGTGCTTTGGAACCAGTAAGCTGGAACATCTCTACAGGATTCAAAAATGAATATTTCATCCCTCAGCCCAAATCCATACAAAGGCATCCTCTTTCATAGCAGATTATTTTTTTGGCTTGCCGACATTAGCTCCCCCGATGTCTCATGGTCAGAGTGGCTTCATATCAACTCCCCTAAACCTAATATATTCTCCATCTCCTCCCTTCGAAAAGCATCCACAATGACTTCCTTGTAGCCACTTGGTGAGTCATTTGGTCTTAAAGTTTGGGCATTCTATGAGTTTGGATCACAAAGATATTTCGCGAATAAGTTTGTGGAGTTTGGTTATGATGGCTGTTTGTGGAGGCCGGCCCCGGCCTTCAGAAGAATGTTTGGAGAGCACACCGATGTGATGTCAAAGACACACTATGCACCATGAAGCAGAAGTCCCAATTCGTGGAGAGAAATCATAATGTATGTGGGGCTTCATGAATCGAGAGTGCAAAAATAAAAAAAAGCATAGAAGAGAGAGGACAAAAGAGAGGTCAACTCCCTTATTTATAAGTGGGGAACCCCACTGCTTCGCAGAGCATCTAAACAGTGGTGAGATTCATGGCACGCAATCCTGCGCATACCACTCCACCTCGCGATCCCCCTTCGCGATTCAGCATTATGATTGACCTAGGAATTAGGAAGGTTTACCCTACAACTTTGACCATTGTTTTCTCCTCGGATCAAAGTCTGAGGGGGCATTTTTTATTCCAAAATTCAGGAAAAGAAATAACAAAAGAGAGCATAAGGGGATTCCTCGAGATGACTAGTCGCAAAGCCCCATAGCACTACAACCAGTGCAGAGCTCTCCCTTCATGAACCCACAGCGGAGCAAGGAGGTGGGATTCTTTGCGTACAGATTTGATGTTCATGAACCCACTACAGAACAAGGAGGTAGGATGCTTCATGAACCGATATGATGTTCTTTAACCCGCCGTAGAAAAATGATTTAGGATGCTCCACAAACCCCTTTGACATTCGCGAACCCACCACGGAGCATACTCTGTCTCTACGCCAAGTGATTTCTACATCACCGTGCATCTTCCCTATAAATACGAGGCTCCCCTAGAGCCAAAAATACATATACTCTGACCTTTTTCCTTCTATGCTCCCACATTGTGAATCAATTTTTTCTCTGCAAACCAGGAGCCTTTTGAGGTACATTTTCATCGTGAAATGTCTTACCCTTTGCGTGGATTTCTACCCTCTTTAAAGAAGGATTCCCTTCACAAGGACTACGAGCCTCTATGAAGGAAGGATATCCCCTAGGGGATGTGGGTCATCATAGAGCATTTATTCCTTGTGAAACACCCTTCATACAAATGTGATCTTCAAGCTAAGGCATGATCACTATGCTTCGCGATGAACATTTGATTACAATTTTATGCTTCACAAGGCACCCTGGCTTCGCGAGGCATTGCTCCACAAATTCATTTCCATTTCGCAAAGCACCATCTATATGCACCTATGCACTTTCTCTAGACTAGGAGAATTCACATTGTGAAGAATATCCCTTAACAAACCCTCTCCACTCCATGGAGCACCAGCACATCACAAGTCATCAACCTATGAACCCCTTTCCTCTACAACTCCATTTCCCATGTGGCCCTTTAGGTTTTCATGAAGAAATTTCATGGTCCTATGGGTGGTGATACTTGATGAATTACATCACCTCATTCTTCTTCTCATATGAATGGTAACAGGTATTGCTTCTCCGCATATCCACTGTAATGTGGACCCCCCAATAGATCACTCCATGACACCCCATTCCACATCATTATTGATTCCTTCCTTCTCTCAAGGTAAGGTAGGTATCTGTTATGTAAGTCCTAGGGGCATGGAGAAAACCCACTGTCTCTGAGCAGCAGGACATTAAACTTCCATGTGTCATCATCCTTATCACATGATGTTAAACTGTCTCCTCTCCCCATTCCTTGCATGCAGGTTTCCCCATCCAAGACATTCTCTATTCCCACTAGTCTCTATAGGAGTGAGATCATTCCTCACATGGAATGACGTCCTCTTTATCAGAGTGGTTTCGGTCTACGCGGGAAGGGAAACCACCATGGTGTAAGCCCCTAGATTTTCTTGTAGAAGGTAGCAGCCCTGCTCTGCTTCTCTTACTAGACGCCAAATCCCTCTCCCGCTAGGCTTTGTCACCACTCGGTCCTCCATCTTAGAGTAAGTCCCAATCTACTTCATCCTCAGGATGCTAAACATGGGTAATCCCATGTTTCCTCTTTGGGTAGCCAAATACGTGTAAGCCCTACTCTACTTCCCATGGACACACCTTCCACGATGTTATCGTCATGTCTTTGATTGCAATTTTTTCTCCCACTGAGCATGTATCATGTGGGATTAGAGAAATCATCGACCATGACATCCTCTCGAGGTAGCCTAGTGTGTAAGCCCCAAAAATACATCTGAATTACATGGAAATTAATCATTTCCAAGGAAAGGTATGTAAAAAGCCTCCATAAGGGTTCAAGCCCAACCCCCACTGGTCCTGAAAATCTTAATTTCGGTTCCCACTCCTTAAAAAATATGTGGAATTTGATCCCTACGAAGGCAAGGTGAGTAGGAAGCCTCCCTGAGGTTCAATCCCAACAACCATTAGTTCTAGGCCCCTTCACGTCGGACCACATTCTCCCTATATGACGTTAAACTAAATCCCCTTTTTCATCCTACATGACGTAAAAATTGTATCCACCATCCCAAACTATGTGGTCTTTGATCATTGTCTCTTTGATAAGGTACGTAGGAAGCCTCCTTGAGGTTCAACCCCAGCCAGCAGTAATCCATTACGACCGCATCTAGGGGTAAGATATTGTGACCTCATCCAGCAGTAAGTCATTGAGACCCCATCCAGCGGTATGTCGTTGTAACCCCATCTAGCCATAAGCAATTGTGACCCCATCCAATGGTAAGCCATTGTGACCCCATCCAGCAGTAAGCTGTTGTGACCCCATCAAGCGGTAAGCCATTCTGACCCCATCCAGCGGTATGCTATTGTAACCCCATCCAATGGTAAGCCATTGTGACCCCATCCAACAATAAGCTGTTGTGACCCCATCTAATGGTAAGCCGTTGTGACCCTATCCAGTGGTAAGACGTTGTGAGCCCATCCAGTGGTAAGCTATTGTGACCCTATTCAGCTGCAAGCCATTGTGACCACATCCATCGGTAAGTCGTTGTGACTTCAACTAGAGGTAAGCCATTCTGACACTCCTTCAATGGTTAGCCATTGTAAACCCCATTCGGCGGTAAGACGTTGAGGTCCCCAATTGACGTTAAGGCATTGTCAAGTGAACTATGAGGACTTTGATTCCCTGCCATAGGGATACATATGCGGTCTCTTCGAGACACAAGCCCAACATCATTGTCGTCCTCGAGTCGACTCCATCTCATTCTCCACTAAGTTCACTTAACTATCCATCATACTTTTTGGTTCTTACCCATATCACCACATTTAGGTGGGATCATGCCACCTCATTCCCCATTCCCTTTAACAAAAATTGGGTAACTAACCATGCATTAGCCCCATCCTCGGTGTTCTCTCCAGGGGTTTCACTCACCTGATATGCTCTAGCCAGTGTTCCGATCAGTTTGATCCATTTCCGCATGCAATTAAACCTACATCATACCCTATTGTAAACATAGTAAGCTGAGGAAAACCTCATATACATGTCTATGAAATATAATTCCCTGCGTTTGACGTGGGATGCCTTAGGCATCCATGCCCTCGATAATCTCTATAATAAGGGGAAGAAAACCATATGCGACAGTGTTACAGCGTCCAGACATGCCTGGGATGTCCAACATGAATACTACCCTTACCATAGGTTGCTTCTTAGACTGGACCCCTGAACATTTTCTGATAGAAGTAGTGTAATTAACTTGTGTCCATGAAGATATGGCACTAGGAGGAGTTTCTTGAACAACGTCTCAAGTCTTTAAGGGAGACCCGTACTAGGTAAGGAGTTCTGAGGAGGAATGCACAGAAGGAAGAACTGACATCCCATCATCTTGTTTCGATCATGGAGAAAACATCCCTGAATAGTTGACAGATTCCACCCACCTTTGGAAAGAAGGAATGTGGGGAACCAAAAAGTGTCGCTATCCTCGAACAGACAAACACATTCTCCCAATGAAAGCATCAAAAACATATTCTAAATCATTTACACACATAATATTGTGAGTATTACAAGAAATATATCACACTCACACATCAAAATCGGAACAAATATATTCACAATCTTGTCCATGCATGTTCTTTTGAAAATAGTTAGAATAAATCATTCTTAGTCATAAATATGTGAAAAAATATATAAAAATTAAATAACATTCTTATCTTCATCATATCATGATATATTAATATAACTTTACCAAATAAATTTGTGTAATATAAAGAACCCAAACATCATATAATCATGATTCGTTCAAATAAATATCAAAATATAATAAAACATTAATGATGTCATTAGAATATAACCCATTGAAAATAAACTGGTGTAATCAATATATCATAATCATAATTATATAACATTTTAAGATAGAATATGTATGGTAAAATTTTATCAAATACCTAGTAAAACATAATTAACATAAATAATGTTATCATGGAAGGAAAATATCTTCGAAAGATCAATAGAATAATTCTTGAAAAAAAAACCTTTCATTTTGGAATCACATTTTTAAAATCAAAATATTTTAAAAATATTGAATAAAATATATTTAACTTAAAATAAACTAAAACAATTGAATTATGTTTCAAAACATTTAGTGGTCCTTGTTGTGTAAAATTCCATTCTGTATAAAATTATAAAAAATAATGATTCTGTTCACACTTTCAGTAAAAATTACATCAATTAAAAAATTAAAAGAATAATAATTTTAATTAAATTTACTATATAAATATGGGAATGGATACTTTAAAAAACTAATTATGAATTTCAAAAACATTATTTACATTTTTTTTAAAACATGTGTACGAAAGAAAACATTTTCTGATCAAAAAGAAAAGAAATATGGTTAGGTTTTCTTGAAATATATTTATAAACATTTTTGGGTACCAAAGAGAAGATTATGGTAATGATATATAAAAACCTCCTAAATATCTTGTCTATAATAAAAAATAAATTGATTTTTTCAAAAAGTATCATATAATTTCTTCAATGTAAATCAACGAAAAAAATCTTTTGAAATAGGATTGAAATATGAATCCTATAACAGTTTACTAAATTTTAAATAAAATCATCATGAAAAATATCATATTATATTGATACATTACTAACTATATTTTTCATATGAATACACATAAATAAATCCATGGGATGTATATACATAACATATAATAAATAAGTGGTGAATAAGACATGTGTCTCACAAATCTAAATGTGAGACAAAAATACCATACCTCTCTTCTCTTCTTGATTCATAAATATTTTAACATCTTGTATAATAAATATAGATTTATTATAAATATAAATAATATTATTTTTAATAATTATAATATCATATATTATTCACTTATAAAACATCATCACTATTTTATTAAAAATTCATTACTAAAATCATTGTTTCTTGAGTGTTAACTATTTCATTTTTCATATATGTTTTGGTTTAAAAGTCATGTGTCCTGAAAATTGATTATGGTTATATAATTTCCATAAATTTAATCATTATATAATTATAATATTGATTCAATATATACATATTTATCATTATCCTTACCATTTAGATACAGAAAAATGATTTATATCATTCATAGAGACGGTATGTCGTATGTAAACATGATGGATATTTTCATTTTCAAAAGAAAATAAGAAGAGAAGTATTAATAATATTTTATCATTATAGAACCATAATTATTTCATATATATCATATATAAAAATTAATTCAATATTTATAACAATCCATGTACAATGGCGATGAAAATTTAATTACAATGATACGTGGAGACGATAAGTCATACGTACACATGAGTGATTTTTTCATTTACTATAAGATTGAAATGTAAAAGATAATTGTTGTTAATTATTCATAAAAAATGTTAATTATATTAATTAATTATATTATAATTAATATTATAGATTTAAATGCATTGGAAGAAAATATAAAATTGAAAGTACATTGTTAATAGATATACAACTTTATTGAGAACCCTAATTTGATTTATTTTGTAAACCTTGAATGTATGGTTTCTTCAAAAGGCTATAAGATCTCTAACATGGGAAAGAAATATTAGAATTTATTATTTTAAATATTGGATGTTTTATAAGGAATATTAACTGTCTATATGTGAGGATATTTGGTATCATTTTTTACAGAGGGAAAGGACACTCTTGGAATAACATAATATATTAATTAATATATATATATATCATATTAATTTAAATTTGATCCAATTCCTGATAAATTTTAATATAAAATTTTATAATTTTAAAATAAACTAAAAAAATATATTTATAAATGTTTTACATACATTTAAATCTTTGTATCGAATTTAAACCAAATTAAAATTATTTTATTCTTAACTTTGATAACCCAATTTTTCAAAATGGATCCATAATTATCTAACAGAAAATAAGTGGGTCCTCCTAAAATAAATTTCACATTTTGATTAAAATATACAAAACATTTTTTCTTATTTACTTTATATAGACATATGTAATTAATTTTTATATAAGAAAAGAAAAAAAATTAAAAATATTTTTATTTGAAAATAATCGATTCAACCGTAAAAAAGGTAACCTTAAAATATAGTAATAAATTGGTTTAGAATAATTTTTTATTTTTAAATAATTAAATAATTAATGTTTTTAGACATCAATAGAAATCTAAAACTGAATTTCATCTTCAGTCCTTGCAAGTAAATGCAATGACCAAAAATTGGTTTTTAATTTGATTAAAATATTACTTATCATCTCAATTGTTAATATGTGGTTCATAAATTCAAATTAATGATTTAAAATACATTATTTAACTCCAAATGAAAAAACAATTCTAAAAGTAGTCCAAAAATATGATAAATTAATATTTTATAGTGATTTTAATATTTCTCCCCATGGTTTTAACAAAATATCATTATTTACCAAGGTGGGAAAATTTTCCATGTTTGACAAACATAATGCGTAAAAATAATGTGGGTATATTTATAAATTTGGGGCATGGTGAATCCAAATACACAATCTATTTTTTTATATTCAATTTCTATAACTTCATTGAATTAATTAAAAAATAAATTTGAAAAATATGAATAAAAACCATTTTTTTAGGAAAATCTATTTTTCAAGAATAATATTGTCTTACAATAACTCCATTACATGTAAAAACCATTATAAAAATTCTAATTCTTATATAAAGAAATATAATCTTTAAATTTTATCTAATTTAGTATTAATTATTGGTTACTTTAATTAATCTAAATGGAAAATCTTTATATGCTTCAAAATAGTTTTATGAAAAATGTGCTCTTCATCGTAAAAGTAAAAATTACCAATAAAAGTAATAATTTTTATTACTATGAATTTTTTTGGATTATATTTATTAAGAAAAATATTATTTTAATAAAAAATAAAATCTAAATTATAATTTAATTTTTAAATATCTATATTTTGTGAAAAGAAATTCCTGTTTAATAAAATTTATTCTTCATTATTTATTGTACAATTAATCTATTAAGAAAAATTTAAAATATCAGCATAAGTTAATTTTGATATTTTTATTTAAAAAATGATATCATTTTTACCAAATAGAATTTTTAATAGTGGAAATAGTTTATTCTAATATTTTCTCACAAAAATTAGTGAAAACTATTTCTTGAATAAAATGTTAATTAATGAGTAAAATGATTTTACTCGGAATTTAATTCTTATTTATAAAATAAATTAAATAATATAAAATTATATAAATATTTTTTATATTTGGTTTATACCTATTCATACATCCAATTTTATCTTTTGGGTTGTAAAGTTTATGTTGGAATTATAATATTTTAATTGTATATCATTGTTCATTTAAACAAATTGTTTGGTGTAGCGACATCTATTAATGAAGTAAAACATATTTAAGGAGATATATATTCTAAAATATCATAGTATTGAATTTTATCCAAAAAAATCAACTATTCCCTAAATATTTTATTTCTTTCATCAAAGGTTCAATATTTGAAAATAACTTGGTTGAAATTCCACATTGAAGAGAGGGACAATAAAATTTATTTGAAAAGTGGATGTTGGGAAAATAATGGTTAACCAAAATAAAAAATCCTCATGAACCTAGATAATGATAACATTATAGTGAAGTTAAATTATTTCCATGCAGAGGAAAACAAATGACCAATGACTAATAGATTGTGATAGTGAACATAATTTTGAGAAAGTTATGGACCACAACACTCTAAATTAGGGAGGGGAAAATATTCCATAAATCATTGATAAAATAAAGTAAGTATAAATAATAATTATTTAAATATCCTTTTCCTAATGTTAAGGGTTTATTTTACCACAAAGATCATGAACATTTTAAAATGGAGTAAGATGATTTATTTTCATTACAAATGTTTCAATTATCATATGGTTATGTATTGAAAAAATTTCACTTCCTCTATCACAATAATAAATGAATATTTAAGATGAGTTTTCATACTAGAAGAACTAAAATTAAAATTTAACATTTTATAGCGAGCATAATTAAATTAAAATTCATTCCTTGTTTTTCTAAATTTTTATTAAAACTGAAATTGTTTGTTAAAGTTATCTAATATAATACATTAGTCACTAAATTCTAAATAATAACCTACAATGTTAAATGTAATCCATTCAAAAAATAAATAACTATAAGACTCCTCTAGAATATGTTTTAAAAAAGAAAAATATGAATTATTTGATAAAAATATATCAACTTTTAATTTTATCTCCAAACAACATGATGAACTCATTAATGTCGCATGTCAGTCATTAATGTCGCATGAAAAAGGATTTTCTTTCAACGAAATGTTTTCTCCAAAAATATCACCATACTAGGTAGTCACTTATTTTTGTTATCTACAAAATTCAATATATGGTTTCAAATCATTAAATAAAAACAATTTTGGTAGAATCTTAAGATGATTCATGATTCTAATAAATATAATATCATTGAGATTAAAATTCTACAACATAATTCATAAAACATAATACATAGACAATTAAATCATTCCACTTACTTCATAACCCATTTTCTAGGATTCATCATATTCATATTTAATATTTATTTCTTATAACATTACATAAGAATAATTTCTTGACATTAATAAAATCAAATTTAATTATTAACATTAATTTTAAAAGAATAAATATTTTTAAAATAACTCATAGATTTCATATATCATTTTTAGTCTCATGGTAATCAATTGTAAAATGATAACTTAGATAACAATTTTGATCCTATTCTTGAGTTTTCACCCTTTAAAATAGATTTGTATAATGACAACCTATTCCATGTTCAATACATTAAACATTTTATTGTACCTTATGGAAACCATTATTTCAATCTATTTCATTAATTGATCCATTCACTTTTCCTTGAAAATTAATTTCTCTATTTTCTTTATTTCCTCAAAAAAATATATTCCCATTATTTGGATACATTATATTTAGTGATTAATGCCAAATTATTTATATTTATGATGAATCATATTAACTCCACCATGGTCTACAATAAACATTCATGACCCGTCCCCCGAGGCTCGTGCCATGACTACCACAAGCACGCCTTCCATATGCTAGGGGCTGGAGACTAGCACCAAAAAGGTGTATCCCTATAAAGGGAAGGAATTTACTTTAAACCTATACAAACACAAAAACCAAGAACACAAAAAGAAGAAACCAAAAAGTAAACTACAATATAAAAAAGTGTACTGAATGTAATGGGTCCGTAATACAATCCCAACTAAAAAGTCACGTACAACTGGAATAAGAAAATAACCCCTGGATCATCCACAAAAGATCCTACATGAAGGGTAGGTATAGATGATCTCTATTACTATCCATGTCAGCCCGTCTCCTTTGTGTACCACCTGGTCTTGGATCCCTTAAGTCTCAGCCCAGCTGCTCGTTGTCTGTACAAGACACAACAAGATATGGGAGAAGCCCATAGAGGGGTGATTATAAAAATACTTAGTAGGGTCCCTGAGACCCGCGATGGTCTCCTAGAGTTCCTCAAAGGAAAAAACCCACCATGAAAGTACTCAATAACAAAGCACAATGTAGTAGCCTTCTCACACCAGGTATACAACTCAGTGATCGGGAATAAAGATGATTAGTGTTATGATATATAATTTTATCCTATTAGAAAGTTCCAAAACTGATCCAAGAAGAAGTTATTCTATTGTTGAGCCAAATAAGTTTGTGTGTGCTTGATCCAAGACAGGCCACTATAAGGCTAGTCCTCATCAGGTCGTGAACTGCTGATCCACACAGGGTCACAGTGATAATGATCCATACATGGTTTTTAGGATTCTTATCCAAACAGGGTCACTAGGATGTTGATCCACACCGGGTCGCTAAGATGGTGATCCACACATGGACGTTATGATTCTGATCTAGACAGGGTCGCTACGATGTTGATCCACACAGGGTCTCTCTTTAATTGACAGACAGCCACATGAATCCCGCTTATGGAATGCCTGATTTTGGGAGAACTAATCCTCAATCCATCAATCATATTTCAACCAGCATGATGTCCTGAAAAAATCATACCCAATGGAAAGCCCTGTCAGAGGGGTCCCAATATGACAAACGGCACATTGATCGGATGCCCGATCTGTGAGATATTGGAACTTTTGTAAAAAGGCCCTAGTTAGATTGAAATATCATCCATCCCAAGTCACATGTCAATATCCCTCAAAACTCACATAGATTACTTCCAAAGGACCACCTTGTCACAAGGGTCCTTATTCCATAGATGTCGGATCGTTTGGATGCTCTGTATGTTAGTTACATCACATTATGTGGATCATGGGAGATCACACCACGGTTCAGCTCGGATTGGTCAGGCCCACCAGAATATGCCAATGGGACTGCTTCCAAAAAGGGATTCCAATGCCACTGAGGGAGTGTCGAACAGATACCTGGTTCGTCAGTTATGGGTGTTTCTTTATTCAAAAACATGTAGGGTCTAGGCTCAGACCGACATGGTCAGTCCAGCCCAATACAATGGATCATGGGATCAACCTGACCTAGATCGGGTATGAACCCTTAAGGGTCGGCCCGGTTCACTGTGTCCGGCCCGTCGTGGTCATCCCGGTTGGGTTCGCGAGCCCGTGTCGTTGATGGCCAGACCCGTCGGGCGGTGCTCGGCCCACCCACACTGGCCCGCCTAGCAGCGGGTCTGGGCTAGCCCACTAGTGGGTCCGGCTAGTTGGGTTGGTCTAGTCCACTAGGACGTAGGTTCGGCCCTTCTGGTGGAGGTTCTGGTCCCCTAGGTGGGCCTAGCCCATGTTCAGCTCGGTCCCCCTGAAGGCGGACCATCTTGTCCCACTAGCCCCACAGTTGTGGAGCTGTTTCGGCAGCCAGTGGGGTGCTTCCCCACCACATGAACAGTTTTCCATTTGACCGATCAGGTGCAACCAATGCGTCGTGGCACGTCGTCGCATGCCACCGTCCACCACCCACGGCTGGTTGTCGCAGGTCTCCTCTAGCCACAGCCAGCCGATGCCGACATGGAGCACTGATGTTTTATTCCATGCTCCTGTTTTCATAATGTGACCCAGTATTTCGTGTTGACATCAATATGAGGAAACCGTCCCAAAATAACAGAGCATGACCGAAGCGGAAGAGGTTCTGGGCCTTGTTCGTTTGACCCACACACTCCGAGTTAATGTTATAGCAAGTGGGAGCAAGGTAAAAAAAGATAACTTTTAAAAAATCCTCATACCTGGAAGAGAGATTCTCTGATGATGATCGACGGATCCTCCTTCTTTGTTGTTTTCTGTTCATGATTCTATGGCAATCATCACTGCTCGCTGAAACTAGTCTCCTCCTCCAAGTTGTTTTCATCATGGTACTTTTCTTGAGCTTCGTCGCTTGATGAAGCAATGCCAATAGTCCACCCCAAGCTCTATATAAATAGGATAGGGGAAGGGTGAGTAACACATGTGGAATTAATGACATTCATTTAATTAATTAACGTTCCAAATTCCAATGGTGTAGTTACAAAAATAAAGGGGAGTCAAGCAATTTTATGGCTTGACATGTCATCAGTCTCACCACTACCGTTCTTCCATTAGAGGAAAATAAAAAAGATAAATAAAAAAAATTATTTTATTATTCTTTTAGAGGCCTAAAAAATACCTTTTCTCCCAGCCTACTATCGTCGAATTAAAGTCTCCCTTAGGTGAATCTTGGAACTGTGGATTCAAAAGTGCCCTCAAATTTTTAATCTGAGAACCAGTTCAAAAGTTAGAAAACGTCGCTCGTGAATTTACTGAACATACCTTAAAAATGTTCACAAATTTATTCTTGCTACACCGGGCCTCAGAATTAGGCGTCGTTAATTTTAACAGACTCCAATAATCTCAAATAATTAAAAAAAATATATGTAATTCTTGGGTCTTTACATTCTTCCCATATTAGGGATTTTCATCCTTGAAATCTACAACAAAACTAAGGGAACCAATGGGGGTACTGAGCACATATCTGAACCTCCTGCTCCCATGTGTTATCCTAGAGATTTATATGCTACCAACGTTCTCTCACAAGAGGAATCGACCATCCACAAAGGACATGCTCTTGTCGATCCTCTATCACCTGCAGGAACTCCGTAAACTTCACCCTATCACTGATTTCCAGCTCACCCTAGTTGATAACGTGCGATGGTTCATGCATGTACCTCCTCAGCTACGACACGTGGAATACATCATGCACCGGATTCGTCTATGGGGGAAGATCTTAGCAATATTCCACCTCAAAAACTCTGCTAAAAACCTGAAAGGGTCCGATGAACCTCAGAGATAGCTTTCCACCCTAGCAAAATCTCTTCAAACCTCATTGAGGTGAGATTGGTAGGAATACATGGTCTTTTAATCAAACTCCAAAGGTCTTTTTCTTTGATCAGCATAATATTTTTGTCTACTCTAGTAGTATTCATCCACTCTTGGATGATCTTTACATTTTCAGTGGTATCTCGTACCATCTTTGGACCCATATGTGCGGACTCCCCCGGGTCTGTCCAGTACAGAGGTGATCTGCATGTTGTACCACACATGACCTCAAACGGTTCCATACCAATGGTGGAGTGATAGTCGTTGTTGTACGCATACTCCACCAAGGGCTAGGTATCCTCCCAACTGCAACCAAAATCTAGGACGCAAGTACGAAGCATGTCCTCTAATGTGTGACTGGTCCGCTCTGTTTGACCATCCGTCTGTGGATGAAAGGCGGTGCCCAAACATAGATGAGTCCTGAAGTCCTCCTATAATCACTTCCACAACCAAGATGTAAAATTTTAGTGATAGTTAGAGATGATATTCTATGTCAACCCATAAATCCATAAAATCTCTTTCATGTTGACATATCCCAAGCCCTCTACCGATCCCCTCTCTTGGATGGGTAGAAAGTTGACCGACACAGTGAGTTGATCAATGATCTCCCAGATAGAATCATGACTCCTAGGCATACGTGGTAGCCCAGTGATGAAATCCATGGAAATACCATACCACATCCACTCTGGTAACTCAAATGGATGTGTTAATCCTAATAGAACCTGATTCTTGACCTTCAATTGCAGATAAGTGAGGAATTCTGAAAAAAAACTCTTCCACTGCTTTCATCATCCCTAGTAACCAGTGATGATGTCGGTGGTCCTTGTACATCTTCGCCACATAAGGATATAATTCCTGAGGGGTTGTATGGAACTCAATCAACACCTCCCCCCGAAGGCCCACTGGTACCATAGTGCATTATCTAAAGAGGATGATGTGCTACCCACCATCAAAAAATCCTCCTGGTGCATGTCCTGAGGATATCTAAGCACATCAAGATACACATTAAATATTTTTATGTTGTGCCTCCCAAACTCACTGAAGATGTGGGGGAGTGACAGTCATAGATTTGAGGTTAGATTCTTCATCTCTATCCACAAAGGATATCTGCAAAGTGGATAGCCGTAATGTTGCCTCACTCAGTAACTATAAACCAGACCTCCTGCTGAGTGCGTCTACTACTACATTCCCCTTCCCAAAAGTGTAGACTCTCTCAAAGTCGTAGTCTTAGGGGAACTCTGGACAATGTCATTGTCATAGATTCAGGTCCTTCTTGGAGATGATATACATGAGACTCTTGTGACCAGAGTAAAAATTAAACTATTCACCCATCTAGTAGTTTCACCATATCTTCAAGGTGAAGACTACTGCTACTAACTCTAGTTCATGGGTAGCATAGTTCTGCTCATGTTGTCTCAGATTTCGTGAACCATAAGTGATCACTACTCACTCCTACATTAGGACACATCCATGTCCAGACCCTAATGAATTATAGTAGACTTCATACACAACACCCTTTTTTGGTAGCCTCAAGATGGGGGCACCTGTCAGTCTCTGCCTCAGCTCTTGAAAATTGTTCTGGCATCTATCCATCAACATGAAGGGATTTCCCTTCTTCCTCAATGCTGGAAAACATGCCGCGACTCTAGAAAAGTCCGGTATGAATCTCCGGTAGTACCCATCCAACCCTCAGAAACTCCGCACCTCGGTCACACTCTAAGGTGGCTCCCAATCTGGCACAACCTCTATCTTGGCCGGATCCTCTTCAAATCCATCCTCGGAGATAACATTTCCCAGAAATTGGACCTCCCGTATCATGAACTAGCACTTCGAGAGCTTACCATAAATCTAGTTCTCTCAGAGTGTATCCAGTAGTATCTATAGATGATATGAATGCTCCTCCTCTGTCGCTAAGTATATCAAGATGTATTCGATGAAGACCACCACAAAGGGATCCAGGTATGCATGAAAGATCATGTTCATGAGTCCCATGCTCACTGTAGTGGTGTTGGTCATGAAAAATTCCATAGAAAAGAACTCATAGTGGTCAGACCGACATCTGAAGGTCATCTTCTGCACATCCTCATCTCTTACCTTGAGATGATGATAGATTAATCTGAGGTGTATCTTCCAAAAACAATAATCTCCCTTTATTTTATTAAAGAGGTCATCAATACTTGGAATTGGATACATGTTCTTCACGATCACATAGTTCAGGCACTGATAATCCACACAGAGCATCAAACCCCCCATATTCCTTCTTGGTGAACAAAATCGGGGTTGCCCATTGAGTAACATTGGGCCTTATGAACCCCTTCCCCTACAAGTCCTCCAGCTATAACCATAACTCACAAAACTCCAAGGGGGCCGTCCAATATTCTTGTGTAGATATCAGTGTCATCCCAAGGTATAGGTCGATGTAGAATTCCACCTCCCTGTGGGGAGGCAGTCTAGGAATATCATCTGGGAAGACATCAGTATATTGTTCCATCACTATAGGATAACTCAAACTCTCAACATCAACTGTTGTGAGGGTAAGGCCAGACAACTAATGTGAGATTGGTTGAACCCTCTTCCAGGTAAGTATATCATGTAATGAAAAGGATCCCATCTCAATGGTGAAGTAAAACCTGGTCCCATCCTCACAGACACACCGCACTTTGCACCTAATACAGTCAATATGAGCATGGATTGTGGATTACCAGTCCATACCAAAGATGGAATCACAAGGCCTTGACGCCACTACTAGAAGATCACATCTGAAGCTCTTGACTCCTAGAGTATTCTCAGACTGCCAACACAAATTAGTAATCATCAAATATTCTCCTATAAAAGTCTCTAATCGCAAGGATTGAGCCAATGGATCCACCAGAATATCTGATCTCTGAATGAGATACATGGAAAAGAATGAGTGACCGCAACCTATATCTACAAGTACTACAACTAAGGTGAAGTAGGCATAGACCGTACCTAGAATCATCTCAAGAGCACCATGGTCATTAGCCTCAACTACTTTGATTTGAGCTCATCCCTATCCATTTGCTTTTTTGTGGTTGGGGTGGACCACCTAGAGGTGGTGGCGATCGAACCTCGATCCATCATCCACCACTTGCTGCATGACCTTCTCTTCTACCACATCTGCTACCATGTATAACTCTTGTCTCTTATCACTTCCTCTTCCTTAGTGGTCCCTCGACTATCTTCTGGTCGTCAGTGCAACCATTCGGCAGTCCTGAGCCTTGTCACCCTTCCCACCACACATTAAGCATAGTCTGTTCCTATGATGGAATGCTCTACCTAGTGAGCCTCTCACATCCGAACCTACATACTAGGGTCGTCCACCACAAGGTATAGTCCGCATGGACCACTATGTCATCTTCCTACTACCAATCGTTGATGACTCTGCTACATTTTGCTCAGTGGTGGGTATCACCATTGATGTCTACTCTGAAGGGAAGTTCTCCACCAAGATTTCTCTCTTCGGATCTCTAGAATGCGTTAGGATGCTAAGAGATACCATTGATTCTCTAACATCCCATCAGAGTCCCTACTCGAAGGTTTGGGCCCTGATGAAATGGTCCTGCACCATGACAGTTGAGTAGCACGAGAGGTCAGTGAACCTCATCGAGTAATGGGCCACGTTCAGGCTGCCCAGCTATATGTGTATCATCTTTTGTATACACAGAGAGCATAGAGTCGCTGGATAAAAATCCACCCTGAAGGGGACCTCAAAATCTGACTAGGTGAGGGTCGCCTCATCTTGTATTAGGAAGTTTCAGGCTCCACCATCTCCCTTTTGATTTCTATTAAAGACTGAAACTAGGATCACCATCTGTTTAGATTATGTCCCAACCAGGTGAAAAACTCATGCCACAGCCTCCAGCTAGTCCTCAGCCGCCTACAGATCCGTCTCGCCTTGGAACCTTAGAGTCCTCTGTCACTAAAACTCGTGAAATGTGATTAGTCATCATGCACCATATACTAGTGGGTCTGGTTGAAACCGCTACCTAACGGGTTGTGGTGCTGCTAGTACAGCACCCGATGGTACTATCATCATAACAAGGCCCTACACCTAAGCCTCATCACTTGGTGGGCCATCATCTTCTACTCTCTCTAGAATCCTGGATGGTTGTCTTCATGGTGGAATCCTGAAATGAAACACATGAGCCATGTTCAATAAGTTATACATAGTGAGCTGACTCATAGAGATCAAAAATAAAACACTTTCCGAACACACACAGTCAATGTTTTCAAACACTAAGTTGGAAATCAAACTTCAAGGTCCTGTTGTATGGATACATCGACCACTACACCAACACTATACTCCCTGAACTGAAAACCACACTCAATACACATAACATAATTTCTCTATTCCACAATAAGAGTCTTAGTTCTTTAGTAGAACCTACTCCTTTGATACAACTTTTTCACGCCCCGTCCCCCAGGTCCCGTGTCATGACCACCCCAAGCCCGACTTCCATAGGTCAGGGTTTTGCGACTAGAAAAAAATGTAATATCCCTATAATGAGAATGAAATTATTTTAAACGTTAGAAAACACACAAACCAATAATAAAACAAGAAACAACCATTATGTAAACTGGTTTAGTAAAAAGTGTACTGAAAGTAAAGGGGTCGGAATACAAGCACAATTGAAAAGTACAAGTACAACTAAAAAGATAAAACATCCCCAGGATCATCCATCGAGGATCCTACCTTAAGGGTAGGTATAGATTGTCTCCAAAACACTCCAAGTCAGACAATCTTTTTCATGTACCACCTGGTCTGGGAACCCTCAATTCTCAGCCCAGCTGCTCATCGTCTACACAAGACACAACAAGGTGGGGAAAACCTTGTGCTAGGGAAAGTATAGCAATACTCAATTGGGACCCTGAGACACTGTAAGGTCTCCTAGATTTACACAAAAGAAAAACCACAAAGCAAGACCTCAATCACAATGTACAAATCGACAGTCAGCTTACAACAGGTACACAACTCAGTGATCAGAAAAATAAAGATGATTACTCTTAAGATATATCATTTTATCCCATTAAAAAATTACAAAAATAATCAATGAAGAATTATATCCATTTTAGATCTACACAGGGTTCTATGTCACTGATCCACGATGAGTTGTTCTAAGGATAGTGCCCATCGGGTCACACATTGCTGATCCAGACAGTGTTATTATGATGTTGATCCACACAGGGTTGCTAGGATTATGATCTACACATGGTTTCTATGATTCTGATCCACAGAGGGTTACAATGATGTTGATCCATACAAGGACTCTATGATTCTAATTCATAAAGGGTCGTTATGATGATGATCCACGCATGTTTTCTACGAAGATGATCCATATAGGGTTGCTCTTCAATTGATAGTTAGCCACAAGATTTTGGGTTATAGCATTATTTATTCTAGGTGAACCACTCTTCGACCCATAGGCCATATTTCAAATAGTAAAAAGTCATGAAAAAATCATACAAAGGGACTTCCTTGTCGTAGGGGTCCCAACGTGACAGACGACACATCTATTGGATGCCTGGTCTATGAGATATGGGAACATTTGCAAAAAGGGCATGGTTGGATTCAAGTCTGATCCAACCCAAGTTGCAAATAAATCTATGTCAAAACTCACTTAGAGAACCTCCAATGAACTTCCTTGTCACATGGGTCCTTATGCCAAAGACAGAGTGTCGTTCAGACGCCTGGTCTATTTGTTACATCTATTTCTGTGAAACGGGGGAGATCACACCTCAGTTTGACTCGGCTCAGTTGAGTTCACCAGAATATTCCAAAGGTAACGCTTCCCAAATGGGATCCCAACACCAATGATGTCGTGTCGAATAGACACCCGGTTCGTTAGTTATGGTAAATTCTTTATTCAGGGACCGGTTGGGTCTGGGCCAGGTCTGACTCGGCCAGACTGGCCTGACACAACAGGTCTCGAGGTCTACCTAACCTTGCTCGGTGTCTACCTGAACCCACTAGGGATCTACCTGACCCCTCCCAGTGTCTACTTGACCTCGCCCAGGTCCGGTTCATTATGGGTCGGCCCAGTTTACTAGGTCAGGCCCATCGGGGTCAGCCCGGTTCTGTTTGCTGGCCCGGGATGCAGTAGGCCTGGCCCGCCTAGTGGGGCTCGGCCCACTAGTTCTGGCCCGCCAGGACATGGGTCCGGCCCACGTTGGACTCGGTCCCCTGAATGCAGACTATTTTGTCCTTCTTTCCAGGTAGTTTCAGGGTCGTTTTTCAAGTCTGTGGGGCACTGTTCCACCACATGAACAGTCGGTTGTTTGGCCGATCGGGTTCTGCCAACATGGTGTGACGTGATGTCACGCTGCTCTTACCCACAGCGGCCCTCTTGCCACAGATAATTCACGCTACCCTTCTCCAACATGGCCAGCTCAGGCCAGCCTCTTTCGGCCACAACGGCGTGCCGTCGCGCACTGCCTTCCACCACCCGCGGCCGGTTGCTGTGGGTCTCCTCCGACCACCATTGACATGGTGCACTGGTGGTTTTTCTTATGTTTACACCGTCATAGCATGGCCCAAAAGATCACCTTTCCATCAATCTGAGGAAATTGTCCCTGAAGAACTGATCATATGCAAAACAGCGGAGGGTTTGGGCATTGTTCATTTGGCACGTTCCCTCTACATTAATGTGATAACAAGTAGGAGAAATGTAAAATATCAAAGATAACTTTTAAACAATCCCCCTACCTCGAAGAGACATTCGATGATGATGATCAACAGACCTCCTTCGTTATTGTTTTTGGTTGATGATTCAGTAGCACTCATCAACACTCACAAAAACTGGTCTTATCCTCCAAGTGGTTGGCGTCGTGGTACATTTACAGAGCTTCATCGCTTGGTGATTCATGCAAACACTCCACACCAAGCTTCATACAAATATAAAGTGGGTGGTTTAGTAACAACTGTTGAATTAATGAGGTTCATTTAATTAAGAAATCTACCAAATTAAAACATGGAATTACAAAAATAAAGGGGATTCAATGCATCTAATGGCTTCACATGTCGTTGGTCCCGCCACCGCCCCTCGTCCATTGGAGGAAAATAAAAAAGAGAAATAAAATAACATTATTATTTTATTATTATTTTAATTTTCTAAAAACTATCTTTTTCTCCCAACCCATTGTGGTCAAAGTGAAGCCTCCCTTAAGTGAATCCCATCGCTACGGATTCAACAGTGCCCATGGATTTTTAATCAGAGCACCATTTCAAAAGTTAGAAAATGCCACTCGCATGTTTACTGAACATAACAAAAAAGAAGTTTAGAAATTTATTTCAGGCACACCGGGCCTTGAAATCATGCACCGTAAATTTTCACACACTTAATAATCCCAAATAATTTTAAACAAATTTATATGGAATTTTCACGTCTTTAAAAAATTTCGTTTTTCTCCTATAAAGTGAGTTAAGAAACTCAACCAAGTTGATATTATTAATCATATAATGAGATAGGTGATTAATCATAATCACAATGTTTCACATTCTTTTTCTCTTTTCACAAAGTTTCTCATTATGATAATCATTCTATTATCCTTCAAATTCATTGTTGAAATAATGTCTTTAGGTTCAAGCCATTGGATAATACTAAAAATAAATGTATAAGTTTAATTCAGTAATAATCAGAGGTATATATTAAATAATAATTAAATATCATTCATAAGATGTATAAATCATGGAACATTATTATGAATTTATGGAAACTTTAATTTATACTATTTTATCCATGGTCATTACCAAAACATAGGCTATTATCATATAGTTAGACTTATCCTTTGTATTTTTCGTAAATATTTTAAACCCTAACATCTAATAATTAACTAAACCCTCTACTAAAACAAACTTATATTACTCAAGAACAATGTTAAAAAATATTACAGCAATTTAAATTATTATTCAATTAATTTTACACTAATACACAACTGATAACCTTAAAGTATTAGTGTCACTGGATATTATAAACATAATATTATTATTTTATGAATTATCATCCACATATACATCTAGTTATATTCATTGAAATACCATACTTATATCTATTCATTAAATAAATTGGAAGGAAAACCTAATAAATGGTTATATTAGTTGAGGGGTAAAGGAAAAAATGGTAGACATCGATAATTAGAGGATAATATAATCATAAGATTGTGATAACATAATCACATTCATGTTCGCAACAATAAATACATATACCCAATAATTATTAGACCATAAAATAAAATAATCATGTCATGTATAGAAGTTCAGTCAATGAGGTTGTAAATCCAATAATCAAAAGATAAGAGTAATAACATTATCATATTGAATTATAAGAATATGAAATCACAATCTTGTGTAAATATCTAATTAAAATCATTTCTATGAATAATCATATGAGAAAATCTAGAAAGAAAAATTAATCATGAAAAAAATGTTAAAAAATTAACTTCCACCATTTTTTAGTTCATAATATTGTTTGTGTAGCTTGAAATCAATCATAATAATGCATAAAAATGTGAAAAAAAATATTCACAATCATTTCAACGCATATTACAACTAGAAGTTATCATACTCACAAATAAATATATGAAAAAATATATTCTCAACCATGACCATTCTTAAAATAATAATTTAATTAGATATCAATATTATTACATTGAATTAATTTTTGGTTTCTAATCGACCGAATCATCGAATAATCATTCATCATTCTTATCACAGTATCATTAACATTTCATTATATCACCATAATATAACTACTGGAAAATAAATTGGTTTTATAAACATCTCATCATCATAATTATAGAGCCTTTAAATAAAGAATAACGATGGTATCGTTGGATCATATCTCATGTAAAACAAATTTCACAACATGGATATTATCCTAGATGAAATATCTCTTCAAATTTATCTAGAATAATTCTTGAGGAAAATACCCATAAATTTATAAAATAAATTATTTAAAATAAAAATATTTGAAAAATGTTAAATAAAATATTTTTATTGAAAATAGCCATAGAATATTGTAAATGTATTCTCAAAACATTTAGTGTTCATGATGGAGGGGAATACTTTTCATACCATTATTTTTAAAAAACAATGATTAAGTACACACCTTATGAAAAATGTACCTCATTCAAAAAATAACAAGAATATCCTATTTATTTTTTCTAGAATTTTAGACATGGCTAAAAATTACATTAAATAATCATTAAAAAATATTCTGAAAAAATTATAGACAAATTATTTTCTAAAAATATGGATATGGAAGGGAAATGTTTTTTCAAATAGGATAAGTTATGTATGATTTTCCAGATAAATTTTTCTAAACATTTTATATACAAAATGGAGGAAATTTTACTGAAACATAATGATTTATTCAAATGAAAAAAATATTTTTAAAATGTAAATGGTTTTATTAGTTAATTATTATTTAATTTTATCTTTGGAAATTCTAGCATAATAAATCCTAATAAAAATGGTCTTCTAATATAAATCAGTTACCACTTTGGAAACGTTTGATTAAAATCCTCCTGAAATAGTGAGCCTTATGTGGAAATGAAAGGAACCATAATTTTAGTGAGAATAATAAATAAAGATATGCATGGTCAGTATATTCACTACATAAAAGAAACAATTGGTGAATATTTCATGTTTTAATGGAAATAAAAGTGAGATGAAAATCCCTTATCTCAAGTCTTGTAATGGTTAATATATGACTATATCATATATATATAATCATTTTATATTTATTATAAATATAAAACAAAATAATTTTCATACTTATAATATCATATATTATCCCCTTAAAACATTTCAACTCCAATTTATTAAAATTCCATATTAAAATAATCAATCTCCGTGATAACATTTTGGTTTTAATAAAAATTTCGTTTTGGTTATTAAGGTCTGGGAAATTTGATCATGGTTACATAATGTCTAGAATTAAATTCATGATATAAATATTATATATATATATATAATAGATAAATATTTATAATTATAAATAAAATTTATAGATAAAGAAATGATTTACCCCATTTATGGAGTGGAAGGTTATATGTTTTCATGAACAATGTTTTCATTTTCAAACAAAAAGATTAAAAGTTAGATTAATAATTTTTTATCATTAAAAATTAGAAATAATTTATTTAATATCAAATATAAACATTATTTCTATCTATATAACCATCCATGTAAAATGGTGACAAAAACATTAATCGCTATGTCGATATTGTGTGTCATATATATGTACAAGTGATATTTTCATTTTACATATGATATAAAGGAGGTGGATAATGTTTTTTATATAATCATAATAAAAATTAATTATATATCAAATAATTAAATTATTGTTTTATAATTAATTCATCATATTTAGAGTATATAGAATAAGAAATGAAATTATAAATACTTGGTTAATAGTTATACCTCTTTGTTGAGAATCCTCTTTTGTCTTACAACTTAACCATTTATAGGATAATAATCTCGATAAAAACACCTCTAGAATATGGGGAATGAATCTAGGATATTATTATATCAGTTATTCCTTGATATATAAGTCTTATGAAGTGTTTGTAAGTGAGGATATGTTAACAAATTCTATTGGGGAGGGAAATGATATACATGGAATTATAGAAAATATTAAATAATATATATGTCGTAATCAATTCATGTGGAACCAAGGCACAAAAACTAAAATATAAGATTTTATGAGGTCAAAATAAAATCATCCAATCACATTTTGACATGTTTCTATACATTTTAATCCTTATCTACAAGTTAAACCAATGTAAACTGCTTTTAACCTTAAATTTGATAAGCCATATTTTTACCATGATTACATAATTATATGAACAAAAAGAAATGTTTCGATATAAAATTTTTAACATGATGAATTAAAATTAATAATCCACTATATTGGATTTAATTTATATTGGTGTGAAAAATTAATTTATATATAAGGAAAAAAAGAATGAAAAATAGTTCTCTAGAAAATACATAATTTAATTGCATGAATAAGTTTCACATCAAAATTTATTAATAAATTAGTTTACACAAATTTGTTTTGTTAAATATATAAATATTGAATTTTTTTATACATTTTTATCCCAAAAAAAATTATTTTCCAACCATTCTATTAAACACAAAGACCCAAAAAATAGTTTTTAGTTTTAATAAAATATTACATATCTTCAAAAAAGTAAAGATACATTTCCAAAATTCAATATAATGTTTTAAAATGCAATATTTAAATCCTTAATAATACATATAGTTGAACCCCATTAATCAAATTTTAAAAAATCCCTTGTTATAATTAATTTAATGTTTCGCCCCATGGTTTTAACCCAATTTTACCCCTTAATAAGGTGATAAATTGTACCACATTTACTTAACATAATGAATTAAAATAAATGGAAACTATTTACCAAATTTGAAAAAATTGATTAAAAATATGGAATCTATTTTATCAATATGTATATATATATATATTGTGTTTTTGGAAAATAATTTAAAAATAAATCCAGAAATGTGATGAAATATTATTTTCGAAGTAAATTAATATTTTCAAACATAAAATTGTCTTATATTAACTTGATGACTAGTAATCATCATTATATGAATTTTCATTCCAAGATATATAAATTGAAAATACATTTCATATAATTCATTCTTAATTAGAGAATATTTTAAATAATCAAAATGGAAAGAATTTATGCACTTCAAAACAGATTTATAATTTTTTTAAACATAAAAGTAAAATTGTACAAAAAATGCTAATTAATATAGAATTATTTAGATTATATTTAAAAAATGGTTCTTTTTTAATTTAAAACAAAATATGAAATATATTTGTATTGTTAAATTATTTATTTTAAGAAAAGTAATGATGGATTTAGAAAAAATGTAATTTTCCATTACTCATTATAAGATAAATATTTCAAGAAAAATACCAAAAATTTACCATAACATAATATTGATATGATTATCTAAAAAATTATAAGCATTTTATAGAATAAAATTTCTCAAAGTGGAATTAATTAATTATATTATTTAATATTAATAAGAAACAAAATCTATTTTGGAAGAAAATGTAGTTTTGAAGAAAAAATTGTTTTATTGAAAATTAGATACTTATTTATAAATGAATTTTGATTTTATAAAATATTTATACATTTGTTTCAATATTTTGTTAATCCAATTAATACCACTAATTTTAATAACTAGGTTATTATGCTCATTGTTAAATAGTTATATTTTTTTAGTATATCAGAGTTCTTTTAAACTTAGTATTGTGTGTAAAAGATCTTACTAGAGAAACAAATTATTTTTCGAGTAGTACATTCAAAAATCATTGAGTGTAAAAATTCATAAGAAATATCATGATATATTTGTACAACCTCTGAGTTAATTATATGATAATGACTGTGTGTGTACTTTCTCAACAATGATACATAAAATACATCATGAACATAATATAGTTTTAGTGGAAGAACTATGTAAAAATCAATCACTATGATCCAATTATGAATATTGAAAGGGGAGATATATCTGGGATCACAATTCCCTTCATACAAACTATCTTCACTTTTTTTAGGGTGATACTCATAAGAATACCTTCTCCCTAACTTTTAACTCCACACATCATAGGTGATTGTCACTATAACTTGTCTTTCAAGTATGAGTAGCCCTTATGTATTATATAAAAAATATAACCTTCTCTAAAATTTCCTTATATAACCCAACATCCAATAACATTGTTTTTATAAATTCATCCATTCACATTCATGTTATTCACATTATTCCATAGTGGGCTTCATAAGGAACCATTTGAATTCATGTGTGAATTTAATTATTGTAAGAAAAGAAGTCCGAAGGAAGGAAGTGATCCCAAAACCCTTTTAAATCTAGTGAATTTGATATTAGTATATCATCTTAAATTTTAATGTTCCTCTAATACTAAAAATTAATTTGAGGTTGATATGTATTATTAAAGCTAAACTCTAGATTCAATGCTTTATAATGAATTCTCCAGAACATCAAGGTAAACCATAGATCTTGATCAAGTATTAATAAGTATAGTACACCACAGAATCATAAAATTTCAATTATATATATATTGGTATGCTTTTATAGAGTTTAATAATCCCAAATAGCAATAAAATATGATTATTTTATAAGGTTATAGACTACTTCCCAAATAACATTGTTCTCTTTAGATGTTTTGGAGATTCTAATGATGAAATACAGGGTCATGTATTACAATCTCTATTCTAGTATGGGTAATGGTTGTAATATCCCCTTAGGTTTATTTCTCTCCTAATTAACTTTCTAGCATACCAAAAATCAATAAACAAACTTTTTAATATCCATTTTCATGATATCTAAACCATAAATACTCATTCATATCATTATACGTATTCATATTTATAGACTAAATAGAGAATGGTGAACTATGATGTTTATACGAAAGATCCTTCTTCATGTTTGGTATTGAGAGGGATTATACCTATTTGATTAGACTTATCATTCAAATCTAATAATTGATGAACCCCTAAACATTTCAAACCTTATTTTATATTTACACATTCTTCTTATGTGCCTCTTTAATCCTCATGTGGATGGATTGTTGAACATTCTTTTTAGAATGGCACGATCATTACCATTTTCTCATTATTTGAAGGCCCATATTCTCTAAATCCATATATATTATATATCTTTAAATCCTAATCATAGAAAAAATATCATGGTATTTCAAACTCAAAGAATCATCCACCTTTTTTTTCTTTCCCTGGCAGTAATGTATTGAGAAATAATAATCATTAATAAACACAAAAAGCCTCCTACGATGAGTATTTAAGTATTTTTTCTAGATATATATATATATTTATTTCTAAATAAATATATGTATCACATATATCACTCTAAAGATAATTCTTACATATTTTTAATTAAAAAATATATTTTTTCCTGCTCCAAATTAGGGGGTGGGTAATTGTTTCTTCAATTTTCAATTAGATTGAGATTTGAGATATCACCATATCATTTTTCCTAATTACACATCCAATTTCCTTCCTCAATGAAACACTATAGATCAAAATCAGTTATCCACTATAGGGTAGTGAAAGAATATGTTTCAGGAATACCTTCTCTCTGGTTTAATGAAGTCTTCTTCACATTCATCTGTACAAAGGAATTTGATCCCTTCCATTTCAATATGGTTATCGAATATGATACCCATGACAAATCCATAAAAATAATCTATATAATCCAAACATCCAAAAATTAATATGAATTATGTTTACCATGGTTGGTATAGACCATTTATAAATAAAATTAATCTTTGAAGTGTCTATCAATATACCATTTATTTAGATTGTATTACCCATGAGTGAAAACATATGAAAAAAAAAATCCACCATTGTATATTTAATATGCAGCTTCTCTATTCTTTGGGTATTCAATAAAATATTAAAATAATCATCATGATATTGCTGTCTATTTTGATAAATAATTATATCATTTATAATGGATATCAATAAACACATTATGGTAATCTCTAAAAAATCTAGTCATTAGATCTGTAATTATAATTGAGGAGTTAGTATATCCAAATAGAATTACTCTAATTTTTTAATGACCATACCTCATATGAAATGCTTAATTTGGTATATCATTCTAATTGAACCTCGATTATTGATATCTACAATAAATACGACTCGTTGAAAAGTATTTAGATCCAAAAATTTGATCAAATTAGTCATCAATATGGGTTAAAAGATATTTTTTCATGATATGAAAGTTCTCGATATTCAATTTGAAGATGCATTGACCCATCATTAATCATAAAAAATAACATATTATAAATATGGTGACATAATCAGATTTATTAATCTACTTTCTATACAAAACTGGAGTTGCATCTGCAATTATAATAAATTAATTGGGGCTATTCTATAAGGATTCTTTTAAATAGATATGGAACTAGTTTTGGGTTCTACTAAAAAATAAACATCATGATTTGGAGGAGATTGGGAAATTCATCAAAAAATATGTCAAAATATTCTAAAACAAGAAGTATATATTAAATTTTGAGTTTCTACCAAACCATTTGAGGTAAATAACCATTATTAATATGTAATAAGACCCATACAATGGATTTAATTTCCAATAGAAGTTAATATTCATCCTCACATCAAAATAAAATCATAGGTTGATTTAGAATATAATATGCGACTTTCCATAGTTGGAAAATAATATGTTATACATATAAATAATGATAATAAATGATCTATATCACTTCAAATTAAATGAAATCATGGATAATAATATTTTCATAGGGTAAAATAATATATACACATATATGATATCACTAAATCTAGAGTGTAGGATAATTGTGTGTTAACCATTCTCATCAAAATCAGTGATAAAATAGTATATGACCTTTCTTATTTAGTGAGTTATCCCTTTTATTACATCATTTAGTTATATAATGTCCAATATTCTGACACATAATACATTAAACAATTATATTTATATTATTTACCCCCACTAAACTCATTCTGTTTCATCAGTATATAATTTAATTATAATATTATTTTCTACAGATAAAATATCTTCCAATTAATTTGAGACATTTGATTGTGTGATTATTCCCATGTATTATACATGTAAGAATTTGAATCTTCAATCCTCTAGAATAATAATAAATGATACTCCCATGAAACTAAATTTTTAACATATTAGGCATGATTAAAACTCACCTAAGACGAGGTTGTTAGTTATACATCAATATATCTAGTTTGAATAATTATATATTTTTATATTCCAGCTCCAATTTTCATTTGTATACAAATAAAAATGGTCTTTGTATTGGACATTTCATTCATTATTCACATGATTCCTCATGGTACCATACATTTAATGAAATAGAAAGAAAGTGTGGGCATCAACAATCAATAATTGCAGTAAGAAAACATATGTTTATGGAAATAATTCTTATGATTTAATTAATTATACCACCTTTTTTAACCCCTAAAACTTTATGCTCATCATATATATCTATTGATTATTATAGTATTTCATATATTTTTTCTTCTAATTCTTCATAATTTTTCATGAAGATAATGTAAATTAACTAAATCATATCCCATGGGAGTGTCAAACATTGTGTGTAGCTAGGCCTGCTTGATGTACACTAGGTATAGATAAATATAACACCCAACCAACCTTTTCAGAGATTTCACCCTTATGTAAACATATTCTTGAGCCTTTATCAAATTATTTGTATATATACAATGATATAATTACTTATTAACTGCAAAATATTTATCTTACCAAAACATTAAGGTATTATATTTTTCTTAGAATATTCTCTATTATTTTCACAAAGGTTTTTGAATTCCAATATCCCAAAATAACTAAACCGTATTATAATTCCAAATTAGGTTACATGAGTATAAAAATATAAATATTATACCATTTTATATAAATATTAAATAAATTTAAATTTGATAAAAACCCTAAAACAATAATGGTTTAATATCTCAGGGACTGGATACATAATAAAATTATATATGAACAATCTTCCAAAACTCCCACAAATAATCCTTATTTTAGTACAACATCTAGACATATCATACTTGGAACCTTGCATTAAAACCTTGTGAATGAAATAATATGTGTGATATTTGATGATTTGTATGGGTAAACATGAGATATATCATTATAAATGAGCATAATATAATCATGAGGATGTTATTATATAATCAAGAGTCTGTTCTCAAACAAAAAAAAATTACCTAGAAAATAATTGATCATAAACTAAAAAATTATGTCATATAAAAAATCATGATTGATAAGGGTGTCAATGTAGATATCATAATTGAATATCTATAACATTGGCATGTTTCCCAGTAGTATAAGAAATATATATCATTTTAACATACCTATTTAAAATCACATCCACACATAATATTTTGGATATATCTAGAAGTAATCATACTCACACATTAAAATATGAACATAGATATTCCCCACTGTGTAAATTTTTATAATTATCATATAAAAATATCATTATATAACATTACCCAATTAATTAGAGGGATTTCCTATTCCCAAACATCATTTAATGAAAACCATATGCCTACATGTGTGTGTTCAACAAGGTCATAAAAACATTCAATAATTCATTATAGCACAACACAATGAAAAGAAATGGATTTAATTAATATTTTATTACCACATAATCATAATAAAAATAGATAAATAACATATATAACATCATTTGATAATATCCTCACTGAGGCATAAAAAATCAAAGGATGTTGATATAAATGAAACAATCCCTTTATAATATAATTTAAACATTATTTAAAAAAAGAGAGGCTATCATTTTTCATCCTCATGTTTAAAACTAAATCTTTCCATGGGAACTTTAAAATTAATATTCAAGTCAAATAAATTCCATGATGATAGGAAAATTCATTTTATATTAAATTTAAAAAAATTATTCCATTAAAATAATTGTGGAAAATTATAAAATTCCATTATCATAAAAAAATTATCATAATAAATATAATAATATAAACATGTTTAAAATCTTATAGATTATTTATTTGGGTTATATGTTTAATGAAACTAGAAAAGGATTGGTAAGAATATATATCACTTCATTGAGAAACCACCTTTCAGTATCCTCTAAAAGACACTTGGGATATTCTTTTAAAAATATATACATGTATATTACATATATAGAGAATTTTTGAATTTATTTTTGCAGTTTTTGGTTTAGATAATGTTCTCATGTGTTGTGTATAGAAGATGAGTGGGGGTTCCCTTTTATTAGTGAGGGGAGTGGAACAATTATAATTATTAAGAACAATAAAATGAAATAGGGTCAATATCATGGGAAATTGTATCCAAAGTGACTCAATCTCAAACTTGAGATTAGGTAGGGTCTAAATAAACTCACATAATTTGGTTATGAAAATTTACTAGGTTACTTTAATTCTTATATGTTTAGTTTAACCACACTCTAACCTTTTTTGCCTTTACCCTTCTAATGGATTTTTTATTGTGCCACAAACCAGAATGACCAAAAATGAAAGTGTCCTTGTTAAAAAAATTAAATTATTATTCCAAATATGTGAATTAATTATGTTAATTCAATTCCAAAAAGTGGATGAAATATATATTAAACTAATCATGAAAAACACAACAAAAATTATATTTAGAAAATTTCATTCTTATGAAAACAATGATGTTATAATTATTCCTATCCAATTAAAAACAAGTACATGAATGTTAAAATACTTAATTTATCATATAATATATAAATTTCATTTACATAAATCAACAATATTTATTTAATTAATTTATTAAGATGATGAATCATTTCATGCATAAAAATAGGGTTAAGAAAAACTTCTCTTTTTCTATCAAATGATTTTGTCCTCATTTATAACAAAATGATAATCAATTTATTAATGATTATTCATTTTTTTTATATAATATTCTAATACCATTAAAATAATTTATAAATTGTGATTATTTTTTTTATATGAAAAATAAATTTTTTTATTAACAATTAAATTATTGTAAAAATATGCCTTCTTCCATTAATTAATTTTACTGAAATTTATTTATAATTTCCTATGTGTAGATTAATAAATTTTGTTAAGGAAAATGTTATTCATATATTCATTATACGATTATCCATATTCATATAAACGGATCTAAATAATATGCCATTAAGATTATAATATATCATAGTTCATCCATGTTCATTATTACATTATTTACAAGTGGTTAAACACAGAAAATTTATTTTACAGAAATATATTAAAAAATAATATTAGTGTTAAAAATTCTTCGTTTTTTACTAATTATAACTCATCATTAATCATTATATAAAATAATTCTAAGGTTCATAATACCCAAATATTAGATACTAACAACCGTGTTTCCCATTTTAGGCTATACATATACTCTAGAATTATAATACTTCACTATTATCTACTTCATTTTACAAGGTTTTACACTTTCTCTAATAATGTCTTTCATATTTCTCACTTATATATTATTTAATATTTTTATAGTAGGATCAATATTATTTGGAGAATTGAATCCTATTAAGTATACATTATAGTATGAATTTTTTATTTTATTTTATCTCCCTATATTATTTATATATTTTATAGTAAACATTATGTCTTTATATGTAATGAAATATAGTACTTTTATTTTTATTTGTTTCAAAAGATGGGGTTGCAACCTTATTTTTTATTAAATAAATGCAATGAACTCTTTTGACTAGGTATACGGAGACCCATTACATAGCCTAAATGCATAGTGGGTGTGTATCCCATTTCATGTCCCATAAGCCTAAATGTTTTCCCCCAGGCCCATTCTATAAATAAGACCACTAGAGTACCCTGCTTCTATAGATCCTGCACCGTACCCACCAATTCTACAGTGTCTTCCACCCCAATAGTGTTTGTAGTTTATATAGTGTTGTTACTACTACACTACCTCTATAGTACAACAATAGTAACCTATGGCCAAAGTGTTTTGAACCCCGATTTTTCATGTAATATTACTTGGTGGTAACCACTAAGCCAAACCCCAACTAAAAATATAGTCCTTTTATGTGATTCTATTATATTATAAAATAAAATAGTCATTTCTAAACATGAATTATTATATTATGAAAACATTTGGGCTGTTACAATCTCCCCAAAGTAATATCAACCCTAAAATTAGACTCATTCATTAAATTAAATGTCATTATTTATCTTTTAATCTTTCATAAGGCTCAAAGGTTCTTTATTCAAGATTTTCATTTCAACACAGTACTTTCTAAAGTTAATTTTTCTTCTTCCTCAACTCTTGTTCCCATTCATCAAGAATCTTTATTGGTTCTTCTTTATATGATATATTAGTGTCAAATTCTATAAAAAAATTAGTATGTTTGATTGTTTTGACATATTATTTTTTAACAAGTAAATGTGCAAGATGTCATGGAATTTATTAATGCTTATAGGTACTAATTAACGATAGGAAACAACTCCAAAAATACCCAAAATCTCAAAGGGTCCCATGTACCTTGGACATAATATTCCCTTCTTTACAAATATCATGAATACTATTAAAAGTTATATTTTAATTAAAATGTGATCCTTGACATTAATCTTTATGTTCTTCCTTATATTTTTAGTAGAACACTTTTTTTAACATTGAATAGCCTTTTATGTAATTAATTCACTTGTATTATCCTAACATTAGATTTGACATTTCCTGGTTCCGAATATATATTTCTCTGACTCCATACCGACATCTCAATATCTGAAACCTATTCCCGTAGAGTGGTTCATAAGGGTCTGTTTTAATACCTGAGTGGAAACATTAATTATATAAGAATTTATTAAGTGTAATATATTGATCTAAAACAAATATAAAATCATTTTAGATAGCCCAAAATAAGTCGTCAAATGTTTTAATAGACATCTTAAAAATCCCATAATTTTGTGGACTATAGGTTATTCTATGGTTTTCTTTATTATTTATATCATTTGAATGGATACATGATAACATAAATATATGTATTTGATCACAGTTTGATACAACTGATAGAAACTCCCCATGAATTCTCACTACTTATTAAAAATACATACAAGCTAGGAACCCAAGGGAGAAGCCCTCTTGTATGGAGATAAGAAGAGTCGACTTTATTAATCTATCAATAGATACCCATATGGAAAATTTTCCCTTGAATATATAATGATGTGTAGTAAAAAATTCTATTGTGGTTTCTCCCAAAATTCAAAATGGCCATGGTAGTTGTTGGAGCATTGATTTTTGTAGTTTTCAGCTCTCCAGCACTTTTTGACATAATATAAATATTATAATATAATCAGTAATACCCCTATTCATGTTAACCAGATAATAATTATCTCACAGATCTCTATACATTTTCATTGTACAAATAATTTATAAATAATACATATTTTTTAGGTTTATCCGTCATATATTTCATCATATTTTGTAACATGTGTGATACAGATCCTCAAATTGATCCTCAATACTCCCTATTGGTCCACAATTGGCTCAAAAGTGTTCCCATTTTTCAAATCATCAATATTATTTTATAACCAAGAATCATATATATGTGTATTATTGATCTTATCTAGTAATGATTTTTGGGAAAACAATTTGGATAGTATTAAAGATATCACTGCCCTTATGTCCTCTATGACAATCCTTACCACTTCCTTGATTAATGGATCTCCTTCAATATTAAATATTTTAAGAACACATAGGTCTTTACTACTCAATATAACAATGAATCTGTTTACTTTTATATTTTGATATATATAATAGGCTTATTGATAATGAACTTACAACCATATACTTTGTATCATGATCAATTCATTTGTGTGAATATATACTTCAGACTCTAATGGTTGGCGTAAATATCACACTTGTCCCGCTAAAGTGATTTTATTTATATCTTTAAAGGAATACTAACTTCACTTAAATACAAATCATTGGTAGGATAATTATATTCATGAGGCTTGAACTGTCAAGATACATAGGTAGTCATATTTTCATTTCCCATGAGAATTAATTTGATTCCATTCAAGGATTTGTGACTATAAATGGTGAATTCATCCACATTAAAGTGAAAAGTTAGTATATATGAACTAAAAAACACCATTCTATGTTTCTAAAAGCATTATTCACATGCATATAAGTATATAAAATTAAATCCATTCCATGTGAAAATAGTTAATGCAATTAATTTAACAAAAAAAATTCACAAACCTTCTATAACATCATTCTAGAATAATGAAACACAAAATATAAATTATGTTTATTGGATAAATCAACTACTTTATGGAAATTTTATTTATTGGATCAACCCATATTCCTTCATTGGTGGTAAATTTTCCCAAGAATTCAACTTCTTAAAACTAGAAAGCACATTTTATGAATTTACTAAAAAATCTCTTTTTCTTATATTTTATACAATGACCCAAATATGATTCTCAGGATCCCCATGATTTTAATATTATATTGGAATTTCATCAGTAAGTATCACCATAAATTATCATGGTATAATTAATAAAATCCATAAATATAGTTCGATAAGTAGTTATTTCAAGGGTTATAACATCAAATTCATAATTTCTATTTCATTTCAGCGATGAATTGTTTGATATATCATTTTTTCTCTATCGTATGATGATACCCTGATCATAACTCAATCATGAATAATAATTGGGCCCCATAAACTAGGTTGAAAATCATGAATTCTTGGATGGGTGCACATGATCATTAATATAAACCCCTTATGTTCTCTACAATAAATGCATAACTACATTAATCCATACCTCTTCTTCACATCAAAATAGGTTCTCCCCAACAAGAAATACTTGGTTATTAAAACACTATTCCAAAATGACATGATTTTTCTTCTTCTATTAAACTAAATCATGATATGGAATTATTTATGGGGTCTTCGATATTGTCTTGGTTATTAGAATAAAATTAGTTAATAACACCACCAATATTTATATGGGAGTTTATGTTGACTCTTTAGAAAATTCCTTAATGTATTTTTGAATAGTGGGAAAATCTCTTATCATTATACGATCTCTTTATTCTTCATCTTCAACACTCATTTATATAAATAATGGAATAGGAGGCGATTACTAAAAAGTATAAGGCAGGGATATCTTTCATTTTAAGATAATTATACTCTGATTTTAGCATTATACTATGTTATCCAATACATCCCTACTATTATGAATAATTGTACAATTAGAATGACAACCTTTTCATGAAGAGATTATGCTCAAAACAATTAATAAGATATTCAATATATATATTTGATGATTGATTCATTCCTCTAGTATATTTTATCAGAAACTATTACACCAGAATTTCAGGGTTTTACAATACGTTCCCTACAATATTTACTGATATAAAATAATTTAAATGAATTGAGTCAATTAATGTACCTTATATATTTGAGAATATGGTGATTGTACATACTACTGCAACATTTAGATCCTCAACTTAATCCATCATAATTACAAAATCATGGATTTTATCTACTGAAATATATTAGGGTAAATGGTAATTTCTATCCATTATCTTCTTAAATGAACATGTATTAGAAAAATGGCAATGCTCCCTATACATAAAGAATTATAATATAGGTTATAAACACACCATATACAATTTTTTTATTAAGATGTTAAGGATTAACATCACTATTCTAATTTTTATCTGTATATCAATCTCTTACAAACATATAACACATTTCACTTACTTGAATACAATTCCATGAATTCTTCATCCCATATGTGTTGCACACATATAATTGGTGCTTCATTCCATCACATTCAATGTTGAAGTTAAATTCTAAATTTATCTCCATCCTCAAATTATTACAATAAATTACCAAATAACACAATGCATTTCCCAAACCCATTTTCCACTTTGATATGACATCAGATTATTTCCCCATAACTCATTAAGTATTTTATATCTAGATTTTTCAACATAAGTGGTTTTATTCCACCAAATAACTAGTCAATTGTCCTATCATAATAGATAGAAATTCTTTCAGAATATATCGTAAGATTGGTAAATATCATCTCATAAATTCTCACCCAAAAAATTCAAAATTTTATTTACCACAATGATTCTCCTCTCAATCTTGTTTTTGAGGGCGAGTGGAAATATTTTATGAATTTTTTTAGGTCCTCCTATCATATGGAGTCAACCACATTATTTGGATTCATTTTCATTATCATTTTCCACCATTAATCATATTATCCCTCTATGAACTATACTCCTTACATAATTTTAAATTTATCAAGAGAATATAGTATAGAAATTATCTTATCTGTAATATTTATCCATTGTTTATTATTATTGGATCAGAGGTTCCACTAAAAACAAGTTTTCATTGATGATTAAAGGTTTCCACTACTAGTTATTCCTTAGTGATGGATTACACTAAACTAGGTTTATATTATAATTCATAACACTATATATATAATTTAGTATAATCATCATGTTTTCAAATTTGGATCACCCATTATTCGGAAGGCCATCATCACATTGTTTGTTTCATTAGTAATTCAAATGATTCATTCAATTTCTATCCAATTTTCTATAATAAGAAAACCTAAGTGATAAATTTGTATCTATATGAAATATTTTAATAATAACTCTATAAGAATTTTTATTCAATTATAGTTATAATAAAATAATTCAATAATTTTATATATTCATCATTCAAAAAAATTCATTATCTGTATATATTTCATACTATTTTGTAATAACATGGTGATTAAACAAGGCATATCCCCCAGTAGTTTCTAGATAAGTGTTCTTTTTTTTAACTCTTTTCTGTTTATAAGGTATAGGATTAGTTAATACCCATAAATCCCTATAAAGGATATTATTTCTAGGTATATCAATTCCTCATCTGAATCCACATTCTAATATATATACATGGATTTATTTTCCCAAAATTATCACACACACTATGCTCTACCAAAAATATGGGATGTCTCAAATATTTATAATTATTCATGTGGGTTTTAAAACTATTCTTAAGTCTTAATTTCCATAAATAACTAATCATTTACTTTGATATCAACTATGGAGACTCAACTTTTCAACATATGTTTTTAAAATTAATTCCTGAAAAATTATTATATTAGTATCATTACAGGGACATTTATGGTTTATTTAATTAGAAAGTAGGCACATAATACATGATGAAAAAATGGAAAGTGTATACATAATCATTATTTAATAGACGTAGAAGACCCAATTATTAATCAATCCTAGTTTACCTGACTATAAGTGATTTTATGAGGACATATATCAATAAAAATGATATGTAGAAAGCCTGGTATGATATTAACAAGTGTCATGAATCATTATGGATAATCAAAAATATGATATGAGGCCTAAATTATAAGAATAATCATATGTATAGGATATATCACACTGAAATGTCTCCACAACATAAAAAGGATACTTCAAAAAGAAAATCCCCAAGGTTCAATACAAAGGGGTCATAAAACATCTAAAAATGTTATTCACCAAGGTACTGTAAAAAACATTATATATATTTTTTAATTATTTATACAATGCATTAGAAATATATCAGGGCACAACATTAATATATTTTAATTCAGGTGTACCACATATATCAACAAAACATTTCATTATTAACCAATATTGGATAACAAAAAGGTTTCATATAAAATCATTATGTGTATAACTATTTGAAAATTTCAACATTTTTCACCCATGAGAATGGACTATGTGATCTTTAAATTATAATACCAAATTAATTAATTAAAATTAAATATATATTAATAACAATTAATAAAATTAGTTTTTAGTATTCACAAGATAAAAAGTTGGCATGGAAAATTAAAGAACGATTTTCGAAGCATAATATGTATAGAATGTGATTTATAGAATCATATTAATGAGAGAGAATAGAATAATATCATTTTTTGAAATAAAAATTCAAATAAATGTAATGGTATTTTGTGAATGATAGAAAAATAACTTGTAAATAAGAATATTAACTATAAAAGAAGTACTTTGATAATAAATGGTAGTAATGTAATCTATTTCCTTACAAAATTACTTCCTAAAACAAGAGGAATGTTGCCTGGAAACATAAAAACAACCTAAAAGGGATTAAGAGATCATTATTAATGTATTTATAGTGAATTAAATGGGGTAGAGTTGTGGGTATTTATAGAGAAATATTAATAGTTGGTTATTAATTTATAAATATTGTTCTTCAAATTCTTTGATGTTTAAAATAGAAAACCATTGTATAACCCATGGATTCAAATCATGTTTTTGGAAATTTAAGGAATGGTTTTAAACATTTATCCTTGGGAGAACAAAAATACACTTTTTATCATTAATATATGCATGAGAAATTAAAATTTCCATAAAATATTATTTTAAATAATATAATTTCTAATTTAGACTTTCAAAAGATATTTACAGGTTTATAAAATTATTTAAATTCATTAAAATACCTTATATTAACAAAATAACAATTTTCCATGGATTTTCTTATTTTAATTATTACATCATTATTACATCATTATTACATATATATCATGTAACAATACATTCTAAAAACCCAAAAACTATATTTTTACCATTCACTATAAAATAGAATATTCTATATAATTCTCAAAATTTCACTCTAACATAATTTTGTTGTATTGATTTTAAATACAGTGTCAATTCTATAAAAATAATTTTATAAATATAATACTTTCTATTTTTAAATAAAAAACATTACATGATGAAAAAATAATAGTTTTTATCACTTAATGTAGTTTTAGACCATATAAAAATTACCCAAATTATTATTAAGTTATATAATAATACATATTTAAATAAGTAGTGTTATATTAGACTATTTCCTAAAAAAATTATTTTCATTGCATGAATTTGTCAAAATTCTATATTTTAATTATATATTTTCTAAAAACAAAATTATGTTTTACTTGAATAAATAATATTTTTATCATATTCATCTTATATTATTATGTATTTTATTAAATAAAATAACTATGAAAATAGAATTTTGCATACCACTGTTTCAATTATATGAAAAATACACCATATAAATTAAGTCATAGAAACATTACCCATTATTATACTAGTTTATGTATTAAGGTTAAAGTTTGTGATCATGGTACTTTCATGTGGTGGCTTAGATAACATTGATCTAATGGTGATCTCCAATAACTTGGACATACCCCATAGTTGATTTCAATTAAACCTTATTTGTAGATTCATTAAATGGGTTTCGTCCAGGGTGAACACTATATATGGTAAATATCTCCCATGATTTGACATATGGCCATAAAAAAGATTGTTCCTATGGGTTAAGGTCATCATTTCCCCCTTCTAAACAACTTATATCTCATAATTACTCATTAAATATATTAATTTCAATGTGCATAATTCCAAATAGTCATATTCGCAAGTGATCAAGTAAATTTTTGATTGAAAAGGACGAGTTTCCCATTATAAACTATATAAATACTCCACAATTGTAGTAATTAATCATTGGATACTTCACTTTTAAACGTTCTATGATTCCCTTGATAATTTATTTCATATTCCTAACACTTATATTTCTTTTAACAGTTCTTATAGAAGAAGTGAACTCCATTTAGATAATTAAATCCTATGGTGTTTACATTACTATGTGCATTATTCTTTTTCATTTACACCTTTAGTATATATATCTATATAGTTAATATTAATTCATGATATGTAATTAAATAAAAAATTACTTCTATGCATTTGTTGTAAAATTTAATAAACTAATCATTTTGAAATATATGTTATTTTATCAAGGAATTATATTCTAATAATATACCTTATGAGAAGTCTAAAATGGATTAAAATATTTATTTTGAAGTAATTTTTACACATTTCATAAAATAAGATGCTTATTTAGCTGATCTTAAATGTCACTAAACCACATGTTCTTGGGATTTTGTGATTATAGAGTGATGTGATGTTTAAATTATTAAAAAATGAGTATAATTATTTTGGGGAAACCTCACATAAAATCAAATACATGAGTTAATTATCTATTTTAGCACTAGAATTTGGAATGTGGGTCTGGGACACCTCACATTTCACATAAATTATCTTTCCTCAAACTCAACATCACAGTTTTAAAATTCTCCTCTTATTATTCTTTTCAGTTACATGATATAATAATATCATCAATAAATATTTCCACAAACATTACAAGGTAATCTCAAAATACACAATTTATCATGGTCATGAATATTTCTAAATATTTGAGGTGTTTGAATGGAATTACTATTAAACAATAATTTTTATACCATTTTTAAAATGAGGATCAAGGAATATCATCCATATTAACTGATAATTGTTGATATATGAATCTATTATACACTTTAAATAAAGTATATGCACCGTGTAGTTGATCAAATTATTTATCAATATATTATATCATATTCATTTTTGTTATCCTTATTTTTTGAGTTCATGATAATCAATGAAAAGGTGTATTAACCCACACTTCTTATTGATAAAGAGTTAAATAATACATCAACACATTAAATCATAATAAAAAATTCATCTTAGATGACACTGTCCTTTTTCCCAATCATTTGAGTATGATATTATAACTCAGAATTATATAATATCCACACATGGGAAGAAGTTTACAATGGTTATTAATATTTCCTTTATAATTGTATAGAATCATAATATGAATTTTGGATGTGGAATGTGATTTTCCTATTTCAATAGTTGATGATGGTTATATATAATGATATCTATTTCATGCCCACTATAATATATTATTCCCATAAATGGATTATAACAAGATTTTTTTGTATACTTATCCCACAAATATTTATAGGGTTTGAGATTTTTTATTAATATGAAATAAGTGACATGTTTTTTATTTTCACCAAAAACTGAAATATTATGTTATGAGGTAGAGGTTGAATAGATTTACTAAACTTGCATGAAATGGAAGAATGTATTTAACTCAAAAAAAATTATTCTTGTATGAATCTCTAGTGTATCTATAACTACTCCAAAGTGAGGATCCACATATGTAATAATGATAGCCTAAAATCATATTTTATCTCATGTCCTTGGAGGTTGTCTTCTTTGGTAATATTTGACACCAATTTTCTAAGGAAAATACCTTTTATATTGTTCACATTCATTAAAGTACAAAAATTTAACCCTGGGATACATATTCATAAAAAACATATTCAATTGCAACATATAAGTTGTTATATAAGTCTCCATTTGATATTTTATAACTATATTCCCCTTCTTTCCATTTAGGAAACATCTATGTATTCCATCATATAAGTTTTCATAATACATATTCCCATATTTTTGTCAAGTGGTTAGTTGGATTTTTGTCCCTCTATAATATTTTGTGATTTGAACCATCAAAATTAATCACTATTGTGATTTTTTTATATAATTTCCCATGAGACCATTCAATATCACTAATATCCATATAGAACATATGTTCACAAATATGTTATCTCATTGCTATCAAAGTCATGAATTATTAATGGTCTTATGAGACCTATCCTTTAATCACTAAAGAGGTAATCGAATTTACATTTATTTCTAATGAATATGATGAATTCAAACCGTACAAGACATGTGATGTTTTCTTAATAAGTCCCGTAGATTCATCATAATTTTGTTTTAGTCGAAGGACCTCTCTCGATATTTCAATATTGAGAATTTGGGGAAAATATTTCATGAAAATATCTTCTTGAATCCATCCAATTTGGTGTATTTTTTGTCTCTATTATGATTTTTAAAATAGATCAGTTTCCACCAATGTTTGGAATCTTTCTCTAAGAGATAAATATCCAATGTGATGTTCTTTTTCTAAGAACACTAGATCACAGATAATATATTATCAATGGAATTAATTAATTATTTTATGATAGGATGATCAAATGTTAAACTAAAAGTGTAATGAATGTTTTTATAAAGTAATCAATCAAGGAATTATATTTCATATGATAAGTGGGTGTTCTACATGATTGAAGTTATTATTGATTAATTTAAACACTAGATTAAGTACTACTATGATGTTCTGAAATCCCACATTCTTCATGTTAGGTATATCATTTGGGTATGTGTCACATGGACCATCACATTTTTAGCATTATTCCTTAAATCTCTATACAATAACTAAAATAAATGAAACTAAGGGATGATAATACATAAACTAACAATCATATAATAAGGAAAAAAATTAAAATTTAATTAACAACACAAAAATGACCATTATAGACAAACTTATCGATTTCCAGGTTTTAATCTGTTTTATCAATTGTTGATTTTCCAATTATATTCCGTAAACATAATAGTTATATTTATCATCCTCAAATTTATAGTAATATATTGAATCATCCATAATGTTTTATACTTAATATTTGAATTAATCTATTAATATCCCTTGAGAAATTCAATGCTTGTTGGTAGTTTGGCCCATTTATTATTCACCAAATAAAGATAATGTTAATTCCAAAACAAACATTTTCAAATTTATAATCCCTATGTGAATATATTATAGAAATATAGTACATTTTTTTATACCAACTATGAAATCGTAATACAATTAGACATTCTATTTCATGTTTTAAACATATTTTTTTCTAAAACAGAACATAAGAGGCCTATTAACATTGAGTGATTAGAGATATAAAAATTAATATAAATGTAAACCATAACATATTTATCTAATTGAAAACAAGGTACTAATAAATTTAATTAATCTTATATAAAAACCTATAATACATTAGATAAATAAATAAATGAAAAGGATTATCTATAAATTTGGTAAGGGAATAACACTAGTAATGGATGATGAAAATTAATATATATGAGACATAAGACCTATCATGACAATATAAAAGGGAATTTTTATATATTTTATTATGAAATAATGAAATGAAGAATATTATAGCATAATATTATGGTATAATTTGAATGGTCCAATCACATAAACCAAGATATCGTAAACATAAATTATGGATCATTACCTAGATAACGTATCATAGTGTGCTAAGCTATCTAACTGGGCACTGTACATTGTATCTCATGAGATGAAAACATTATCCAATACATTTGAGGTTATATAATTTGAATACCTTCATTAACATTAAAAACATATAAATTAATATTAATTATTCATAATGAAATTATACATAGTGAATAAGTAAAAGAAAACAGCAAGAAAAATAAATGGGTTATATAATTTTGTCACAGAACACAATAAAATGGTTTTATATAAAGATTCCCATAAAATAAGGGATACAAATTCATGGGTTATCAAAAATTAATAAAGAATCATATGATATGAAAATTGAGATCATGTAAAGGTAATACATGAAAAAAGATGAGAAATAAGGATGGAATTAAACCACTTATTTGTCATTTTAAGAAAATGCTTAAATTATTTGAAGAGGGTAATTGAAAAAAAAATTCATAAAACCATAATTTATCCCAGTTTATTATCCATAAAAATGAGTATAATTATAAATTAACTATGTTTAATATAATTATATTCATTTATTCATGAAAAAATATAAAAAATGAACTTGATCCCTTTAAATGGGTTTTCTTAAAAGTAGAACCTAAGAGGGGAACATGAAGAATATATATTATACACAACATTGAAATATGAATCAAACTGGTTATATATGATAGTGACTTCTATAGAAAATATATAATAGGTCCCTAAAAATATGATATAGGGAAAGGGATAAAATAAAGTGAACACATAACACAAAAGTAAAGAGGTTGGCTCAAAGATCCCTCACATCGGATCCTTGATTTGTTCACTATGTTCATCTAACATCCAAAATAATCAAAATATTGTTGTTAAATTCTTGATATAGAACCTTTTAATATGTATATTTCTTTTAATATAACTCTTTTATATATGTATAAAGTCAATTTGTTGAGATATAACTTTTATATTCACTGCTTTGAGTACATTCATATCATGGTTCCAAGTTCACTTCTATTTATCGAAAATTATTGAATTTATATTGAAATGATTACATAACTCTATAAGTGTGATGAAATTATTTTACTGTCACTTCATGGGTTTAAATATTTCTAGTTATCTTTTTTTTATTATATAGGTGTTTTTTCTTTATCTTAAATGTTATCGATATATATTTAGTTCATTTAGATAATTCCCATTACCCTAATAAGGTAATTTTCTTATATTTATCATTATAACCATTTATCTACTAAAAAATATGATGAATAAAATATAATATAATAATTTATCCCATATTTAACCATAATGTTTTAGTTTTAGTAAGTCATGAAGGTGGTGGTGAAAAAAGAAATATGTTATCCACGGAGGTGGGGAACGACCCATAAAATGAAAAACATTTTCAATTTAGAATAAAATTATAGATTATATACTAATGAATGTTAAATCAATATATAATCATTCAATTATAATATTAATAATTATAGTATTCAAGAATTTAGAGAATAAATTTGATGGGGTATAAGAAGAAATGTATTTAAGAGAATCCGGTTTAGAATACTATCTATTCATTTTGATATTGTCTCTTAGGAATCACCTTAAGTCTCCTTAGTTTTTTTGTGTGATTACAATGTTTCTGGGAAATGAGAGAATATTTTTGATAAATTTGGGAAGAATATTTTCAATTTATTCTATATTTAAAGTTATTATAAATGGGTGTAGTAGGGTGGTGTTTTTATGGGTAAGAGATGTGTTGTTTCGAATAAATTATTAAAATAAAATATCATATCTAAAATAGGTGAACCATTATAGAATTAAATAGTGAAGGGATTTTATTTTTATAGTAATATACATAGTAAAATATCTATCTAAACTCTAGAAACCACAAAAAATACATTCACATATATAATAAAAAAATGTTATACTAATGTGATGTTTTTTTATTTCACCATTATATTTTATTTTTATGAAAAATAAAAAAAACTCAACCTAAACATATATAGTCATGTTTATTAAAAAACATAAAATGAAATTTACCAAAATAATTTTATCAGTATGTGAAATTAAATATTTAAAAAAAATCCTAATTTATTAAAACATTTGTATTCTGACATGATCAAATTTATATCACTTTAGAAATTTTGCTAATTTTTAATAAAATTATATTATCATATTTTAATAAATATAGTTTATTTGATTTAACCATTTAATAAAATAAAATTTTATTTAAAAAATTAAATTTATTATTATTACTTATTTTAAGATAATTAAATTTATATATTTTGATAAAAATAACTTATTATTTATTTATGTGAGATATTTATTTTATTATTTTGAAAACATTTATTTAATTATATTATGATTGAAATTCATTATAATTTTATTTATTGAAATACCCAAAATTATTAATTTCACCCTAAGATAATTTTTCCTAAAAATATTAAAAATGATATGCAATTGATTCAAACACTATTTTATTTCTAAATTATTTTACAGACTTTTTCTACCTATCTCTTATATAAAAAAACTTTTCAAACAACATAATACCTCCTGGTAATGTGTTAAATGGTTGTACTTTCATGGGATTGTTTTATTAACATTGATTAGGGGTTTGTTACCCTAACATGAAATTATCATCTAGATGATTCTACTCAGTACTCACACCTTGAATTTCTCATTATTCATCATCAAGGAAGAACACCAAGTTTGTTACCTTTCTCCCAAGATCATTTAAATGAGTTTCATAAGTCATATACTTACATTTTAATGCCATCAAACCTTTTTATTGCAACAGTATACTCTCAGCATTACAATTAATATAATCTTATTATAACGATCATTTAATAATGACAATATTTATAATGATCAAATTCACAATGGTAATATTATAGATAGATATATTTTATAATGTTCCGATAACATTTTTATTATATTATGTTTTTAATATCAATATATATAACATTTTTATATATTTAAAATGAAAATTTCATTTATAAAGGTATGGTTTGTTAGAATTTTTTATTTGACCCTTTGGATAACATGATTGAAAAGAAGGAATGGATTGAAATTATTTATCCCCAATTAAAAAGTTTTTACAATTTGTTTTATTTATATATAAAAAATTCCCATAACACAATTCTGACATATTTCCATAAAAAATAATGTTTCTTTAAATGAATAAAACAATGTTTTCCTCCTATAGTCTTAATGATAAAAAATCAATATTTATTTAGTTAAATAATGTTAAATTATTTATTATTAGGTTTAATTGTCATTAAAATATATTCTGTTGGTATTTCATATAATAAGATAGGTTTAAATTATTTGACTAAGTATGAATCACTGTTATGTTGGACTCACTATAACCATTCAAGTTGAGCCACCATTATGGTCAAATTATTATTGGAAAAAAATAGGCTAAGAATGAACTATTGTTGTTATGGACCAACTGGTAATATGTCTCACTATAAAATCACTCACGATTAGCAGAGATATTGATTCTGAAAAATGATGACACACTATTGTTCAACTAACCGATTTCTCAACTCAAAATTTTTCAAATGATGAGACATTGTTGTGTTGACTCATAGTCAGACTCAACAACTTCACAGAATTATTAAAAAGGATGAGAGACTGTCGTATAGATTCACCATTATACATAAAAGCTTCTAAAAAATTTTAAAATGTATGGGACACTATCACATTGATCAACCAACATATATTATTCATGGTTTCCTCAACCTAAAAATAGAATGACTTATTGAGGATCATAATTTTTGTTAAGTATGAGCTTTTTAGAGCATGAGTCACCATTCAGTGGATCTACCGTCATAGGGAACTACCATTCCAAAGTCACTACTAATTGACTCACTGATCCAATTTGTAAAATTCACTACATCTAGGAAAATGTCCCTGTAACACCATTCAGATACACCGTTAATTCTTGATTTTTTATTTAAATTCAAATTTATTTCAAATAGTCATATTTCAAAAACATGGTACCACTATTTATTTTAATGAAATTTATTGCCATTTCTTTACAACCTTTAATCGATGGCATACTATAGTATGAGTTAAGAAGCACATAAAAATGATTAATAACATTATCTTTCTCATTTTTAGTGTATAAAAGTGGATATCGTATCAAGAAGGGAGAATCAAGAACTATTCGTGTGCCTGTGAAAACTCAAAAACCGATAACTCTGAAGAAACAACTGAGAACTAACATCAAGTAAACTGTAGAAACACATTATAATTTTAGAATAACTCATTCAGTACATCCATGTGACACAGAAAACAGATGACCGAAAGTATCACGACACACTATTTTCTATCTGTTTCTGGAAGTTGACTCAATGTTCACTTCCATACACCTTTCAAGAGTTGTAAGCTGCATTTCTAGTCACATAGTTCCTTCTACCTCTATTATCTATATTTTTTCTCTATTTCTATGTTATTTCTTCATTTCGAGTAGTTTGATTCACATTTTTTTATTAACACACACTAACCACTATGCAAAATTGGAAGATACACTGATATCTTCACAAAACATTTTTTACAACTCACACTCCCATGGAAAACAGTGGAAGAAGTCTTTGCATCTCCCTGACACCCAAACTATTTAAGGGGTCTAGTTGAAATTGATATTTCTGTGTAATGTTGTTTACCATGATCCATGTTGTGGATCATTGTTTACCTATATAAACTCCTTGGTGGGGGTTGATCACCAAGTGGTATGGATTATTTCTTTTCTTGAACCAAAACATATTATTTTATTTCCACTATGCCTTTAAAAGTTCAATTTTCATTTCTTTAACTATTTAAGAAAATAAAACATTTCTTCTACAATTATAGTTACTCTAAGATAGTTTTTTTATTCGAATTTTATTTCATAAATTTATTTCAAAAGTTAAAATAGTATTTCTTATTATTTAAACTGAGAACTAATCACTATTTAATAAACATTTTAAAAGATTAAAACATTCTTAAATATGCTACATTGGTGAAATGGAAAATTTTTTATTTTAAATTAGGTGTTTTTCAATAAATATTTTTAGACATAAATTTTTGTAGGAACTCAATTCACCCCCCCCCCCCTCTTGAGTGCCCTAATCTGTCCAACATTTTTTATCAGAGGGAATACATTTTATGTTTCAATGTTTTCAATGTTTATAAATATTTACGACTCTGATTTCAGTTATGTTTTAAAGATCTCAAAATTTATTCCAGTTCTGAATTTATAGTTCTTTAAATCAAGTTTTTTATTCTGTAACAAGGAAAATAAAAAGAAAGGTGTTGCTACTAATAAGCCTCCTTATCTCAATGGTAAAAAATATGCTCAGTGGAAAATTAAAATGAGAATGAATTTTGAATGCATGGGTTTTAAAATCTAGTCTTTTATAGTATAAAAGTATATTATTCATGATATTTATAGAAATACATTGTATGAACCAACTTGGGAATCCTACACTAATAATTTAAAATCTATGAATTCCTTGTACTATGCTCTAGGTGATGAAGAATTCAATAGGATTTCTACATGTCAAATAGCCTTTGAAATTTGGGATACCTTAGCTATTTCACATAAAAGAACCATTAATTTTAAGGAAATGAGGATTAATAAATATTACATTAAATATTATAACATTAAAATTAAGCATTATGATCCTATTTCGGATATGCACCTTATATTCAATGAGATTTTAAATACAATGATCTCTGTGGGAAAGGCAATCACTACAAAATAATAGATCATGCTGATTTTGAGATGTCTTCTAAAAAGATAGAGAGAGACATCAGAATAAATTAGAGAATATTTTGACAATTCTTCATTACCTATAAAGGATTTTATTGGAAAATAGATAATGTGTGAGGAATATTTGATTTTCAATAGAAATGAAAATATTGAACATATAAGAAATTAAATGGATTTCAAAACCATTTCATCCAAGAAAAATTTGATAATTCAATTTCACGGTGAATGTTCCATCAATAATGATTCATCAACTATTAAAAATTAGAAAATGGGTCAATTTTTTGGAGATTCAAGAAATTATATAGAAATAAGATGTTATTTAGAAAATATATCTACAATGGGGAGTATAACAACAAAGGTAACTGTAAAATGGATTGGAAATGAAGTGATAATACTAAGAAAATATCATGCTATGAATGAAAAAGAAATGTAAATTAGAAGGATGACAGTCCAAAATTGAAGTACAATAAGAGATATGAGAACAATGAGAGAGAGTACAAGATGGATAAGAAGGCTACCTATAGTGCATATAAGGATATATCCAGTGAACAAGAATTAACTCATGATAAAAATGTGGGAAAATCCAATTTTTGTTTTAAGAAAAACTCATCAACTGTAACCTTATTATCTCCTATATAGTACTCTTATTAATCTAGAGATGAATATGAATCTAAAAATCCATGAAATATGACTAATGAAGAAATGTTTAATGCTGATAAATTCATGAGTATACTTGTACTAAGATAAAAGATAAATAAAAATCTCTCAAGAAAAAACATTCTCTTATTAATAATATTAAATTAGAATTTACTATTGGGAAAGTAAAAATGATCAACTAATCCATGAGAATATTGGAATTAATCTTTCAAATGAGAACTTATGTAAGTCTCTAGAAAAATTTTTAAATTGAAAATATAACTTATTTAAAATTCTAGGAAAATAGGTTTCTACTTAATATATCACTTTCATTGGATATCAATAGTGTAAAGTATGTTTTCTTTAATCCAATTTTGTATCCAAATCTAGAAAATCCATTTTTATTCCCAAATATGAGAAATTTTCTATTAGTTCTATTACAGGAACATATTTTATACCTTTTACTTTTTCTATACCTAATGGTGTTTATTTTTTCAAAAACCATACAAAATGTTTACAAAAAACCCATGAAGAAAGTGTGGGATCCAAAATCATTAAGTACTAATATTATTGGACCCATGAAAATCTTTGTTCCAAAGTATTTCCTTTTTTAAATTATTCTTGAATGAAATATATTTAAAGGATTATTGTAAGAACATGTGGTGTATAAATAGTGGGTGTTCAAGTCATATGATAGGGGACTAATCTACCTTCAATAATATCATAATGATTATTGGTGGACATGTCACAGTGGGTGACAATTCAAAGTGAATATTTATTTACCTTATCCAAATTTGTAACATTAATTCATTTTTTATTTCTAATGTTCTTTTCAATAATGGTCTAAAGTACAATATGATTAGTATTTCATGGTTATGTGATTATGGATTTCATGTAAAATTTTAAAATGATGCTTGTAATGTTTGTTAATCTAAGAATAATTTTTTATTTACTAATTTTAGAAATAAAACTTTTTATGTGGTAAACTTGGATCCCCTAGTCTCACATATTGTTTTTTCATTAGTCCCTTTAATAATGAGTATTCGATCAGGAATAGGTGACTAGGCCACTATAACATTAACTGTCATAGAGATCATACTAGAAACGGATTATTCAAGGGATTTCATAAACTATAGTTTCCAAATTATAAAGTCAATAATCCTTTTCAAATAGTTAGAAATCACATAATATATTTCAAACAAAAGAAATATGTTTCAATATCTCATCCTCTTGAGTTGGTTCACATGGATTTTTTTAGACCTTATAGATTCTCATGTTTAAATGGGAATCATTATGTCTATGTTCGAGTATATGACTTTTTTGGGTATACATGGACCTTTTCTTACCCACAAAATTGTGTCTTATTCTTATTTCATTAAGTATGCTTGGGGAGTAGAAAACTGAAGTTGACTTATAATCAAAACCTGAAGAAGTGACCATGGACGTGAGTATGAAAATAAAGAATTTGAATCTAGTTTCTCAAAAAATGGATATAGTCGTATCCTATCTACTACTAAGACACCCAACAAAATTGATTTATATAAAGTAGAAATAATACTTTACCGGCTATAAACCTAACAATGCTTAATGAATATCACCTACATGTTTATTTTTTGGATGAATCTATGAGTATAGATTTCAATATAAACAATAGAGTTTTAATTAACCCTATTATAATGGAAACCTCCAATATGATGTTGAATAATAGGAATCACAAGGTTAATTACTTCAAGGTTTTCGGTTTCAAAGTCACTACTCTAAATAAAAATGATAATATTGAAAAACATTCATCCAAGATTGGTGAAGAATTTTTCCTAGGTTAATCAATCTCTAGTAAAGCATATAGAGTTCTTAATAAGAGAACCAAATATGATGAATAATATTTGCATGTAAAATATGATTAAATAGATCCAAATGAGTCCAAAACCTACCTCAAAAATCTTAATGATAATCTATCATGTCTAGATGTAAATACTAATGATTTTGATTCTAATATTAAAGAAATTTAATAATCCAGTTATGGAAAATCTATAGATTCTAACCAAGTTGGACCCAAATGAATAAACGAAACTGAAGTGACCAACCCTTTTTTCTCTAGACCTTTTTATAATCTAATGAATCATCCCTTATATTTTGAAGTTTTGGACATAGAAAAATGAATCGAGACATGATCTTTTCTAAGAAACTAGGTTGAACATCAATTGATGTTGTCACATCTTGAACCTATAAACATCAATGATTCAATCAATGATGAAGTTTGGATAATGGACATGAAAAAAAATTAAATCATTTTAAAAGAAACTATATATGGAAACTTATCGATAGACCAAAAGACACCATGACTATTGGCACTATGTGGATTTATAGAAACAATGTGGATCAAGCTGGAACTATAGTAAGAAACAAATCCTAATTAATTTCACATGGTTATAGTCAAAAAGAAGGAATAGAAAATTAATATACTATTGCACCTATTTCTAGACTTGAATCAATTAGAATACTTCTATCTTTTGCAGAACATATTTATTTCAAACATTATCAAATGTTTGTTAAATGCGTATTATTGAATTCTTATACAGTTTAGGATGTTGTTTTAAACAACCAACTGAAATTCTAATTTCTCATTTTTGAAATAATTTATTTATGTTGACGAATGATTTGTAGAGTTGAAAACCTTCTTCAATAGCTTGGTATGATAGTCTTATCACATTTCTTATTTTTATATGTTTTACTAAAAGTATGAATGATCTTGATCTTTTCATGAGATTGTATCTAATGTTGTTTTAGTTGTTCCTATATATGTTGATGATATTATTTTTGGATCTTTAAAAAATAATTAACATATTATCCTTCCATAAATGATGAAAAATTAGTTTGAAATGACTTTAATGGGGGAAAGAAATTCATTCATGGATATCAAATATTTCAAAATAATTAAGGATTTGTTTTAAATAAAAGTAAATATACTAATGATATTTTGAAATGTTTTAATCTGGATAACACTATATGTAAAGAAACTCTTCTGTGTCCCACCAATAAATTAGAACATAATGAGGATGGACAATTAATGGATCAAACCAATTCCAGGTGTATGATTGGAATTCTTCTTTACTTACCTTTTATCTAACCTGATATTATGTTTTGTGTGCCTATGTGTGCCCATTTTTAAGAAAATCCTAGATATTCACACTTACTTATTGTTAAAAGAATTTTAAAATACTATAAATATACTATCGACATAGGATTTTTCTACCCTAAAAGACAACAATTTTACATATCTAGTTACTCTAATTCTTTTTATAGTGGTTTCTAGTTAGATAGAAAAAACACCTCTAGAATGTGACACTTTTTGGACAAGTCACTAGTTTTATTGTGTTGTAAGAAGAAAAATTCTATTGAATTATCTACTACAAAATCTAAATACATAACTACTAGAAGTTTTTGTGCTCAAATAATGTATATGAATCAAAATTTACAATACTATGGATATAAATTTAGGCATGTTAATATAAACTGTGAATACAAAAAATCTACTAATATTTATATGTATCTAGTTTCTTATTCAATAACAAAGCAATTTGATGTCATACATCAATTTTTGAGAAAAAAATAGGAAAATGGTGATATGATGTTAGAATTAATTAGCACTAAAAATCATATTTCATATATATATATATATAATAATAAATTAGATTGTGAGATAATGAGTTAAATCTAACAAGTGATAGGGATGATAAATTTTGAGGGACTAACCGTTGATGACTTTCCATGGATGAATCACCATTAAGGACTCATTATAGATAAATCAATGTTGATGGATCAAAATTTATGACACTCCATTGATGAATCCATATTGATAAATCACCATTGGAGACTCAATATTGACAACACCCTTTTTGGACTCATAGATGGAAACACACCATTAGGACTCACCCTAGTAACCTACTAATCTTTACTTAGTAATTTATATGTCTCAAACATAATGTCACTATTTATTTATTTCATTTTATTTTATTCATCAATTTTAATTTAAGAGTTTTAAATTCCTAAATTATTAATACTGAATTGATCCAAATAATTTCTTACTGACTCAATCTCCCAAAACTAACAGTTCTCGCATGAACCTATACTACCTTCGTCCTTCGAACCAAACCCTTTGCAATGGCTCTAGTGAAGAATATCACTGAGACATCTCTAGATGATGCTTGTCATTTGAAGAAGAGAAAAGGTGAATCAAGTGCTTCATGGCCTAAACTAGTTAACCCTGACCTTGAAAATCTAGTAGTTGTACCTAAAAATGAAGTGATATCATATTGGATATTGTCATGTAAGTCTCTACTTTTGAATGGTTTCACAAAACCAGGATGGTTAGAGTGGTTCTTCAACATCATGTTGTCTCTTTATTCAAAACTAGTGACTGAGTTCTATAAGTATATCAAGTTTATAATTAATAGAATCAAATAATTTTTGATCAAGATGATAAAAAATCGAAAAAGGATTTAATTTTTTACTATGTAGTGGGATGAATACTTAATATTACCTCATGAAAGTATTGTTGATGAGTACCCAGAATGTCCTCCTATTTCTAGTGATATTTTTAGTTATTAAACCTCCCTAACTAATGGTGAAAAGTGATAGGATATATAGAAGACTAATAGAAATATAACTGGATGGAGAAAGTAAGTTTCTTTTTAAATTTATTCATCACAATATTTTCATAAGGAAATCATCCTTCTCTCTTATGTAGTATCATTATGTGTATATTTTGTATCTGATTAAGTAAGGACTCAAAATGAATATGTGCAGATATCTTATGGTCTGCATGCGTGATAGGATTAAACCTCACTCTAATTCAAATTCTCTATTCTATTCTATGTTTATTTTCTCAATGTTTAATGTTGAAGGAGTGGTAAATAAAGGATAAGAAACAATAAAACATTCGGGTAGTTTTTTCATTACCAATGAAATATTCAAAAGGAAGAAGATTAATTGGAATCCCTAGAAGAGATGGTGGGTTGAGGATAATTATAAAATTTACAAGGAATTCAATCCCACCCAACATCCTACAAGGAAAACAGATATGTCTGACCATGGTATGGGACCAAATGAAGTTGGAAAATATTATGAAAAGGAAGAAGAAGATGTTAATTCAGAGAGAGAAAGGGAATATTTTATTGATTATAGGACTAATCCAGATATTGATGGAATCTAATATTAAATTTTCAATGGATCTCCAAGCCCCCAAGGGATTTTCATTCTAAATAATCTTTCCTAAGTGAAGATTATGAGGAGATAGAGGAATATAGAGATGTTCTGTAAGCTAGTGAAAGTGTAAGCAAAGATTATACTAAATATGGTGAAGAAGAGGTAAAAGTTGATAATGTAGAATCTAAAGAAGAAGTGGAAGTAAAAGAAGATGTAGAAGAAGAGGAAGAAAGTGTAAGTGAATTTTATACAAATGAAGAAGAGAAAAAAGAATAAAATGGTAAAAATAATTGTGTAGGTGGTGGTGAATATGATCCTCTTATTAGTATCCAAGGCCCCGTTGAAGAATCTAATACTCCTACTAAAAAATATTTAGTGGAGATGGAAAATGTTTTTGAACCACAAGCGGCTACAATGTCAGTGAAAATTGAGGAATAATTTCCAGATGTTCAAGTAGAGAAACAAGCTTATTCTCATATTAAAACACTAGTTGACGTGGATAAATAGCGTTAAAGAGTTAGAGTTGACACCCTTAATCCATTCTATATGACAATAGAGGATGAATTGGAGAAGTAACCTATATGTGTATGTAATGGACCAATATTATTCAATGAAAATTACTTTCCTATAAATATGTCATAATCATATAAAATCACAAAATAGTTAACTACTATGTGCTATGTGACCATTAAAACATAAATTTTCCACTTTTGCAATGTGAATTTCAAAAATCTAACATACAGGTTTGCGATCAGTATGTTATTTGGAGACCAATAAGAAAAACATAATTTTTGGGGAATAGTAACCTACCCTTATGAATAGTAGCATTCCCATATGAATAGTGATATACCCTAATGAAGAGTAACCTTACCTATGATAGTATATAAATAATATTCATGTGAATGTACGATATACCTATTCTTTAGAATAAGTAAATTAATTTTTTAAAATAGTTGGTTTTAGAATAACTTATAATTTTAATTAAATGTTAAATTAATCATATTTATAAAATTATTTTTGAAAAATGGACTTCATTTTTGGATTCAATATGTCGAAAAATGGTTTGGTGAATTTTTTATATTTTTCTGAAATACTGTAATTTTTTTTAATTGTGAAATACAATAAAATACCGTATATCTATTAAATAAACTATTCATTAAATCACAAGTGATGCAAGACCACATGGTTAGAAATCACATGATAAAATTACTATTTTTGGTCACGTAAGACTCACTATTCCTTGTCTTTTGGGGAAATAATAAATTAATAAATTTTATATTAAGAAATCCCCTCTCCCAACCACTATAAAAATCCCCTCTCACTCCATCTTTTATTCACTCCTCTAAATCCTTGTGCCTTTTCCAAATTCAGTACAAATACCCTTCCAACATCCTCTCCCACATCCTGCAATCCTTGGTATCATAAATAAACCAAAAACACTCCCTTAAAGAGGCTCTCAAGGAAGTTTTGTTCCAAAGGTAAATTCCACTTTTTAATTCTTGGTCATTAATTTCAAGTTCATTTGTTTTAATTTTCTATTACCTATCCTTATCCAAATTTTGAGATGAATCTACTTCCATATATGTTATGTAATATTATCATGATATTTTAATAAGTTATCATCATCTCTCTCTTTTACCTTCGTTTATACTAGTAGCAAGAACACCATCCAAGATTTGTCAATTTTCCACATTCAAGGATAATGGCCTTTCAATTTCTATTATCATTATCAATTTTGTTCATGAAACCAATCTTGTAATGGTTGAAACAAATTATTATATATGTAATATAACATATTTAATATTCTGTAATCCCTTTTTACAAATGGAATTAAGATATAATGAAAAATGAGTTCGTTGTAATCAAAACCCAAAAACTAACCCAAATAATTATCATTAAAGTTCTATAAAATAATTCATCCTCATTCCTTGTAAAAAAGTTATATAAATGACCAATAACACCTATTTATGTTCGTAAATAATATATAATTTCAATTCTGTAGATTTACATCAATTCCACGTACTTAAAAACAAGTGAAACGACTATGAAAATAAAGAAAACAAACACTCCGGGATGACGGAATTCAATACAATAACCTATCTTTAATGAAATAAATGAAATAGAAATAATTATGATACATGTCTAATAGTTTCATAAATAAGTTATTAATAAGTAAAATTGTGTACTCCAAGATCTTAGGTTTGAGATCAGAACACATTCGGAGTTAAGGTAAGGGTTTTTCTACAAGAACATCCATTTCCATTAGAGTTATTCTTATTGTCTAATTACCTCATGGATATTCTTATGTATTATTGTATACTCATAATAAATTATTTCTGAGTGTTCTATATATGTACACAAACCTGAATCCTTCTTTATTTTATGTATTGTTACATGTTTTAAAATGAGCACTCAAAATTGTTTCCGAAATACAAGCCGGATTCGAGGGATTATCTCAACTTCTTACCTATCTTCAAGGGCTATATCTAATATGTTTTTGGAAACCATTATATTTATAAAATAACATACTTTATTATTAAAATAATATCTTACATCACTTCTGGTTTTATACCAATAATTTTCCAAATGAACTCTTCTTTTTAAAATAGAAGATTATTTATCACAATATTGGTAAATGATTTTATAAGACTACTTTCGTTTGATTCAACACTCTTGTGATTTATTATGAATTACTATGTTTAATAATTTATGAATTCATCTACCATATTTTATTTAATGGCCTATTACTAACTCTATTGTGGATGATCAATCCTAAAACCATTCACCATATTACTCAGAAGGGTTAGTGTTTTATGTTTAATGATTATGGAATGATAGTTACATTTCATATGATAGTTTCAATATGAATGTATATTTGGTTTATATTTATCCCCACACATATTAGGAATTCATTGGAATTATTATGTGATGGGTGGGGCCCGCAATTGCCCCTCGATGCATTGGTAGGTCTCATGAGACAAATAGATGTGGAATTGGTCGAGGTCGTTCCCAATATGATATATGGATTTTGGCTGAGGCCTTAATCATTAGATGTCTTGGCCGAGGTCTTTGAAAAATGTTTCAGAATGTCCAACATATCCACTTACCTCATTATGAAGCTAGAAATTGAAATTTCATGTGGTTATTTCACTACTTGAATACCCATGATTATGTTATTTTATGGCATTATTTACTCAGCACATATTCCTGCCATAATGTGTTCATGTTTATTATTAAAGGCATGTGTTTTCAATTATTCACCATGTCTAATGTTAATTTTTTCCTCTACTATATTGCATACTCTTACTGAGCATTTGATCTCACCCCTTTCTTATTTTTAATTTCCAAAGGGAATGAAGAAGTAAATTATGAATGACTTTCCAGCGTAATCTTGGAGTCATGGATGTTTCTATTAGAATAAATTAGTGTTTTCCCTTCATTATGTAATGATAAAAATATATATGTATCTTGTATCCAATAATACTAAACTACTCCGTCCTTTGAGATGCTTTTTTCTTGTTTGTATTCCAAAAATCCACTGTCTCCGGGAAACTGGGGTCGAGTCCTAACAGTTTGTATCAGAGGAAGTTTAGTAGAAAACCTGGAAACCAGATTTAGAAAACATGGATTAGGGAAGAGTCCCTAAGATAGTTTTGATGATAAAAAAATATGAACATCCTATTATTTTGGTAAGGAATAGATTATGTGGATCTTTCAAGCAATACATCCATGTCTGGATATGAGCTAGTAGAGGCGGCTCTAGCCCATATGTATCTTGCGGTAAAACCCAAAAACACTTATTTCAGCAAGAATCGATTGGGAACTGTTGCACGACAATGGGATTTGCTGCACTCTTGGTTAGGACACTCCCATGGGATATTATTAGAATAATTCACATTTCTATTACAAGGAATTTTGAAGAGTTTAAATATCAAATATTCCTCAAAGAAACCAATTTTATGATTATGAGATTAGCCATGCCTAGGATTTCAATTTTTGCTAAGTATTTTGTTAAGTTAATATTATGAATTTTGATTCATAACCCAATCTAGTGTATTCTATTATCTAGAAATTGCGCTTAGTGGAAGGAATGGAAACCTCATGAATGCATGTGTCCCTTGTTGGTATTTTCCTCCGTTGTTAGATAATGATGTTGGCTCGGGTGCTATGACGGGTGCTGAGCAACATAAAACACTACTGGGACAATATACTCTGTTTGCGAATAATAAATTTCGATATAGAGCATTTAGATCCACCACATGGAAGAGATATGTTATAACACTTTTTGCAACAACAACCATAATCATTCAATGGGATTACAAACCCATTTGTAGTTGAGTAGTGGATATGTTCCCAAGAGAAAATATTTTATGTTATGGGATGTAATGAAAGAGAGAATTTCATCTTGGCAGTTTATCGTATATTAGGAGATGGAGATCAACGGTGGTCGTTAGTCCAAAATAAAAGGTATTAGAAAGAAATAGAGGAGATGGAAAAGAGGGAATTTGAGGAAATCAACATAGAGAAATACTTTCCTCGTGAACAGACAGCGGATATGGAGATACAATTCTTAAATCATGGTTAGAAGGAAGATGAGAATGTTTCAAAGTAAGAAGCTAACATAACAAGGATAGAAAGTCATGTTGTGAACTATATATGAAACCCAAAGAGAAAAATTTATTGATTCTTTAATGGCATAAAGCCATTCCTCCAACGGGAACTGGTCTCCCAAAGTTTTTCATCATATGAGGATATAGTTTCATGTTCTATCTAGATAGAAAAATAATTCTCTATGTCTTATGACATTAAGTGAAAGAATGAAAAGAAGAGGTTTTTTGAAAACTCTGGGAAATAAAATAAGGAAACAGGGAAGACGGAAAGAGTTGAATTCCCACCTTATGAAAATTGTGGAAGGAAACACCCTGGTGCGTGCTTAAAGAGAAAATGAGTATGATACAAATGTGGTCAAAAGTCCTTCTTTCTGGGGATATCAAGGGGTAGAAAGAAGCCATTAATGTTCAATGCTATAATTTTCGGTGGATGGGACACTATTATAATGATTTTCATAAGAGTTAAAGAAATATGCAATAGAAAAGGCTAAGGGAGAAGGGAAAAGCTTGTGAGATCACAACTGCTAATATTGATTTCTTATTGATGTGGTGGCAGGTACTTTAATCGTTTCCTCAAACTTAGAAAATACATTATTTGATTTTAGATCCTCACATTCATTTATATCTTCCCAATTTTCCAGGAAAATTAGATATGTCCAATTTTATTTAATAAAGGAGTTATCAGTCAAAACTCCTAGTGGATGTATCATTGCAACAAAGGTGTTTCGATTAGTCCCCCTCTTGACGCATATATGTTCGTTAGTTGATAACATTATCATCATACCAATGGTTGACTATGATATAATTCTTAGTAGGGATTGAATATCTAATTATGATGTGAGGATCTGTTGCAACAAGTAGGAAGTTACAATTTTCAAGAATTTTTGTAGAATCCTTTATTTTTAGAGTAGAAATCGCACCATGTAATTCTCATCTAGATACACCCCTAGTTGCTCTACTGAATTCAATTATTGGGTAGGAAGGTAATGAAATAAATATGGGTTAGTAGAAGAATATTCAAATAGAGGACGTACCTATTGTGAAAGAATATGTTGACGTCTTTCCAGAGGATTTACCTGGACATCCTCCAGAGCGGGAAATTGATTTTTCCATTAAAATAATTCATTGTTCAAGGCCCATATCAAAGACCCCTTATAGATGGCCTCTATGGAATTTGTGGAACCAAATAAACAAATATAAAAATTTAGTTATAAGGGATTTATTCACACTAGCATTTCTCCATGGGGAGCCCCTATTCTTTTTTTAAGAAGAAAGATGGGTCCATGAGGATGTGAATTGACTACAGGGAGATCAATGCTATCACAATAAAGAATAATTATCCTCTGCCACAAATTAATGATTTATTTTATCAAATTCATAGAGGCTAACATTTTTCTATTATTGATCTTCGATCTAGATATCATCAGTTGCTTGTGAGGAAGGAAGACATTCCAAAAATAGCATTTCAAACCAGGTATGGGCATTATGATTTTACATTAATGACTTTTGAACTAACTAATGCTCCATCTATCTTCATAGATCTAATGAAAATTGTTTTCAAGGATTATATTGATGATTTTTAAGTGGTTTTTATTGGTAATATTATGGTATACTCTAAAATATATGAAGATCAAGAAAATCACTTGCCCATTATTCTAAAGACACTTAGATGAAATAAATTATTTGGGAAGTTTAGCAAGTGTGATTTTTGGCTCTACACAGTTTCCTTTCTAGGACACATTGTCTATAAGGATGGAATATATGTACATACTACATAGACAAAGGTCGTGCAAGAATGTCCAACTCTAACATAATTGAGGTATGTCGTTTTATTAGTTTAGCAGGTTATTATCGGTGTTTCATTCAGAGTTTCTCCCATTTATCCAACCCAACGACCAAGCTCACACGAAATGGGGTTATGTTCATATGGACAAAGGAATGTGAAGAATGTTTTGAAGAATTGAAGAGGGTGTTAGTGAACACTCTGATCCTAACCCAACCATCATTTAATGATGGATTTGTCATCTATAGTGATGCATCAAAGAAAGGTCTTAGTTGTGTCCATATTCAGAATGATTGAGGGATTGCCTATGTATCTTGGAAGCTCAGAATTCATGAAAAAAACAATCCACCTCATGATATTGAGTTATCAGTGGTAATCATTGCTCTGGATATTTGGAGACATTACCTCTATGGCGTAAAATGTGATATATATATATATATATCATAAGAGTTAGATATATATATTATCATAGAGAGAAATAAACATGAGACAAGGAGATGGATTGAGCTGCTCAAAAATTATGATTGCACAATACACTACCACCCAGGGAATTCAAATAAGGTAGCAGATGCTTTGAGCAGAAATGATCATGGAGTTTTGAACAAGATGGGAGTTGACAGGGATCCTTTGTTCATGGACATAGTAAAGATGGATAATGGAATTATCAAAGAAGGTAACACATCACTACTTTTTCAAATGGTTTCCAAACCATCTTTTATGGAAAGTATAAAATCTTCTTAGGCTAATAATGAGGAGTTTCAAAAGAAAATTGATAATATAAAATATTGTAAGTTGACTAACATTATATATAAAGGGGGTTTTGTGATATTCAGGAAGAGGCTTGGTGTTCCAACTATTCGTGATCTAAATAAGGAACTGTTGGATGATTCTCATAGCTCTAATTTCTCTATACACCCTCGTAGCACAAAGATGTATCATGATATCCGAGACAACATTTGGTGGGACAATATAAAAAGGTAGATGTCTGAATATAAATCAATGTGCCTGGTATGTCAACAGGTGAAGCCTGAGAGGAAAAAGTCTAAGGGGATGATGCAACCACTACCCATACCAACATGGAAGTTAGAGAACATTACCATGGACTTTGTCACTGGACTTCCAAGGACATATAGTGTAAGCAATGCTATAAGGGTCATTCTGAATCATCTTACAAAGATAGCTCACTTTATTGCGATTCAAGAGGACTTCTCATTAGATCAACTTGCACAGATTTACATCAAAAAAGTGGTAAGGCTTCATGGAGTACCACAATATATTGTATTCGACCGTGATCCTAGATTCACCTCGATGTTTTCAAAAAGTCTCCAACATGCTCTAAGCACTGAACTGAACATCAGTATGGCCTATAATCCTCAAAATTATTTCCAATCTGAGTGGACTATTTAGACTCTAGAAGAAATGATGAGATCATGTTCTATGGAATTAAAAGGAGAATGGGACCAACATCTTCCACTGATTGAATTCTCATACAAAAACAGTTTCCACTCGAGCATCCGAATGGCACCATAGGATGCCCTTTATTGGAAATGGTACAGAACACTGGCGTGTTGGGATGAAGTCGGTGAGTGTAAGCTTATAGAACCTGAAATGGTTGAAGAAATGGTGGAGAAGGTGAAACCCATTCAGCAGCAAATCAATGCATCCTAAAGTCGACAAAAGAGTTATGCATATAATCGTCAACGTGAACTTGAATTCAAAGTTGGAGATCTGGTATTTCAGTTCATATCTTTATGGAAGAAGGTAATGAGGTTTGAGAATTAATCAAAATTAATTACTGGGTATATTGGCCCCTTTAAGATCCTTGATCAAGTCAAAGTTGTGGCCCATCGACTGAAACTTCCACTTACCATGTCAAAATTACATGATGTCTTTCATTTATCCCTCATAAGGAAGTACATACCATACCCTTCACATGTACTCTCTTCAGAGGTAGTATAGTTGGAGGATGATCTTTCCTAGGAGGGGCATCAAGTGAAAATCTTGGATCTTAGAGACAAAGTTCTACAGAATAGGACTACAAATCTTGTCAAGGTACTATGGAGAAACCATAAGTACAAAGAGAAAACATGGGAACTAGAGGAAGTAATGAAGAAAAATTACCCCCATCTATTTTTGGCCTAGTTCGTAAAATTATATTTCGAGGGAGAAATTTCTGAAGGGGGAAATTTTGAAGGTCGGAAAAATGTAACGACACAATATTTTTCAATGGAAATTATTTTCTTATAAATATGTAATAATCACATGAAATCTCATAATAATTAACTACTAAGTGCTATGTGACACATAAAACATATGTTTTTCACTTTTGATTTGTGAATTTCAAAAATCTAACATACACGGTTGTGATCAGTAAGTTATTTGGAGACCAATAAGAAAAAATTAATTTTTGGTGAATATTAACCCACCCATACAAATAGTAACATACCCTTAAGAATATTTATACACCCTAATTAATATTAACCTTTCCTATGATAGTATATAAATTATATTCAATTGAAAGTATGATATATCTATGCTTTGGAATAAGTAAATAAATGTTTTAAGACTGTTGTTTTTAGAATAAATTATTATCTAAATTAAATATTAAATTAATCATATTTATATAATTATTTCTGAAAAATGGACTTAATTATTGGATTCAACAAATTGAAAAATGGTTGGGGTGAATTTATAGGATTTTTCAGAAATAGTTGAATTTTATATGAATAGTGAAATTCGGTAAAGTATCATATATCTATTAAAGGCACTATTCATGACATCAAAAGTGATGCAATCCCACTTGGTTCGAACTCACATGATAAAATTACTATTCTTGGTCAAGTAAGACTCACTATTCCTTGTCTTGTGGGGAAATAATAAATTAATGAATTTTATATTAAGAAATCCCCTCTCCCCTCCACTATAAAACCCCCCCTCTAACTCCCTCTTCTATTCACTCCTCTCGAGCCTTATTCCTTCTCCAAATTCTGTCTAAATACCCTCCCAACCTCCTCTACCACTTTTATGAAGCCTTGGTCTCATCAAAATATCAGAACCTCCCCCTTAATGAGGCTCTCAAGGATGTTTGGTTTAAGAGGTAAATTCCTCTTTTCAATTCTTTGTCTTTCTTTTCATGTCCATTAGTTTACATTATCTATTACCTCTAATTATCCAAATATTTTGATTACTATAGTACCTTATATGTTCTAGAATGTTTTCATGATAGTGGGATATGTTATCAGCATATCTCCCTTTTACCTTCGTTTATACTAGTAGAAATAACACCATCTGAGATGTGTCAATCTTCCACATTCCAGGACAGTGGGCCTTCGATTTATTTTATCATTCTAAATTATGGTCATGAAACCATTATTGTTATTATTGAACCAGATTACTATAGATGTTATATAACCTATTTAATATTCTGTAATCCATTTTTACAAAAGGTATTAAGTTATAATGAAAATTGAGTTTTTTGTAATCAAAACCCACAAATTAACCGAAACAATTATCATTATTGTTCTATATAATATATCATCCTCATTGCACGTAACCAAGTTATATAAATAAAAAATAAAACATATTTATGTTCATAAATAATATATTATTTCAATTATGGATATTTACATCCATTCCACGTACTTAAAAACAAGTGAACCAAATATGAAAATAATGAAAATGAACACTCTAGGATGACAGAATTCAATACAATAACTTATCAATAAAGACATAAATTAACTAACCGTAAGTATTAAACATGTATAATAGGTTTGTAAATAAGTTATTAATAAGTATAATTTCATATTATAGGAGCTTATGTTTGATTACATAACACGTTCAGAGTTAAGGTATGGGGTTTTCATCCCGAACATCCATTTCCATTCGGGTTATTTTCATTTCCTAATTACCACAATGATATTCTTATGTTTTATTATATAATCATCGTATATTCTATGTGAGTGTTCTATATATGTACCCAAACCAGAATAATTTTTTATTTTATGTACAGTTACATGTTTTAAAAATATATTTCAAAATTGTTTCCGAAATACAAGCCTAATTCAAAGGATTATCTCAACCTATTACATATTTTTAAGGGAAATATCTAATATGTTTTTGGAGACCATTATATTTATAATATCACTCACTTAATTATGAAAATAATAACTTATTCACTTCTGGTTTTATAAAATGATTTTTCAAAAAGCAATATTCTTTTCAAAATAGAATAGTATTTATCTCAAGATTGCTAAATGATTTTATAAGAGTATTTTCATTTGATTCAACACTCATGTTGTTTCTTATATATTATTGGGTTTAATAATTTATGAAGTCATCTACCATATTTCATTTAATGGTTTATGATAAACTCTATTGTGGATTATCTATCTTAAAACCATTCACCATATTACTCGTAATGGTTTTTTTTAGGTTTAATGATTGGGGAAAGATAGTTACATTTCATATGATAGTATCAATATGAATGTATATGTTGTTTATGTTTATCCCCACTCATATGAGTAATGAATTGGACTTATTATGTGACGGTTGGGGCCTGCTATAGTCCATTGATGCTTCGGTAGGTCTCATTAGAAAAATAGACATGGAATTGGCTGAGGCCTTTCCCAATGTGATATATGGATTTTGGCCGAGGCCTAAATCATTATACATCTAGGGTGAGGCCTTGAAAAAATGTTTCAGAATGTCTGTAATATGAACTTCCCTCATTATGAATCTAGAAATTAAATGTTCATGTGGTTATTTGACTAGTAGAATACCCAGGATTATGTTATATTATGGAATTATTTACTCTGCCCATATTCCTGCCGTAATGTGTTCAAGTTTATTATTGAAGGAATGTGTTTTCAATTATTCAACTTGTCTAATTTTTATATTGTCTTCCACTATATTTCTTACTCATACAGAGCGTTTGAGCGCACCCCATTCTTGTGTTTCATTTCCACAGGTCATGAAGAAGTAAATTATGAATGAATTCCAAGCGTAATGTAAGATTCATTGATGTTTCTAGTGGTATAAATTAGTGTTGTTTTTTCCTTCATGATGTAATGATAAAATTATTTACTAATATTGTTTCAAATAATACTAAACTACTCGGTCCTTCGGAATTTATATTCCTTTTCTGTATACTAATAAGGCACTGGCTCCGGGAAACTGGTGTCAGGTCCTTACAATGTCACTATCAAATTATATAATCTAGATACATATGATGGGGAATCTAATTCTAAGGTATCCTTGGAAGAATAAATTGATCTTGAATAGACAGATCAGGTTGGAATAGTCTTAGTGGTTACTCCAACTCTTACTCCATCATTTGCACATGTTCTTATAGATTATGTGATCCAATATGACTTCAATGTTTTTATAGAGTAATTTTTCACTATTGTTAGAAATATCCATCAACCTCAACCTATAACTATATCCAGTATTAGTGAAACTGATGCATATATGGTATTAAATATGTTATTCTCATATCTTCAAACTCTGATGCTCTTGGAACTTCAAGAAGTTAAGGTGGAAAATAAAATATTAAATGATTAATTGGTTTCACTGTTCCCTATTGTAAAATTAGTTTATTCAGTTAATAGAGTGTATTTGGGCAAGGTAGTGAAAATACTTTGAGAAACCACTTCATAGTCTTATTAGGATGATTCTACTCTACCTCTAAATTTGGATCTTGTTATTTTATTATCAGTATTCAAAGATGTAGTAAATCATTCCTCAACCCTTTCTACAATAGATTAGACTTCTGATAGTGATATTATCATATCATTCATCCAAGGAGAAGTACATATTATTATAGGTAACTCAAATCTAGAGATCCTAGGAAAAATTAAATATAACATTGACCATGTGCATGATATGTTGATGTTTTATATGAAATGGGTCACTAATTTTCTGGAATAGATCATGAAGAAAGTAGAATTATACCTTTAAAGGATTTATACCAAACATCAGTTGGATAGTCACTTTATGTACCTAGATAATAATCTAAAGATACCTCATATTTCTGAAGTGATTATGGAACAAGTGAAACTTCTAAAGGATCACTCCTACCCTTCAGATATTAACGAAGAATAAATATGATTTTACAAAGGCTATGGAGAAATCTTGAAAAAAAAAAAATTTTAAACCAATTGAATCCAATCTTTCAGGTCTAGAGTTTGCCTATTGTCGTAGCTGAGGCTTTTCCCATTAGAACAATGACTGGTAATTTTCTTTCAATCTCTATCTACTGATCTGCAGATCTTCATTTTATAGATACTATTACTTGATACCATTTTTTCCTTATCCTGCAACCCTTAAAAATTTTCCCATCTCTCCAACACAGGATCTTAGTCATCTAAGGCCTGTTATTTAATGAAATCTAATATCCACTAACTCATCTACTCAAACCCTTATGGTACCTTCAAGGGTTCCCATTCATTGGTTTTATACATCATCCACTTATGTACCTTCTATTCCTCCACCTTCTTATGTCGATAATGTAACACCACTCATGGATCCTTCTTTAAAGAATAGTTGATTCTTGGTTTATCATTTCTAGGGATGTAATTTTCTCTTTTATAAACCCTTGTACTATCCTTTTATCACACAATTATTTATCACTTTTCGTTTATTGTATTTTCTTTATATTTCCTAATTTCCCCTTTTTGATAATCCCAAAAGGGTGGGAATAATTTTGGAAGTTAACTTATTTTAAATGAGAAATTGAATAAGTATAGTTGTATTTAATTTCACTTGATTATGTTTTAATCTCTCATAAACTTTATTACATTGTAAGCAGAACTGTTTCATTTTTTACTTTGATCATTTTGAATTTATTGTTAATTCCATGGTTTATGTTAACAAAAAGGGGGGAGATTGTTTCTTCCTCTTGTTTTATTTCTCACAAACCATGCTTCATTATGTTAAATTATGTTAAATTATGTTTTATCAGGATTAATTATCAGTTTAATATATTCTATTAGTATTTCATATCATACCACAAGTTTCCAATATTTGAATAAGTATGAGTCACTATTATGGTGGACTCACTGTCATCATTTAGCTGGAGTCAGTATTAAGGTGGACTTACTATTAGAAGAAAATTGTCCAAGTATTAAATACTATTGATATGGACCTACTGATAATATGTCTCACTATAAACTGTCTCACTGTTAGTAAGGATATTGAATTCTATGAAAGGAAGATACACAGTTGTTCAGCCTACAGAGAGAACAACTCATATTTTCTACAAAGGATGAGACACCAATGTATCGAGTCACCGTCAGAGTCTACAACTTCCTAGAATTTTTTCAATGGATGAGTCATTGTTTCATTGAGCTACCCTCACAATAAATCATTTTTACATCAACCTAATGATATAATGACTTAACAATTATCATAATTTTTTTAAGTATGAGATGCCAATATCATGGGTCACCATCAAGCAGACCTACCATCATAGTGACCTACCATTCCTGAGTCACCACTACATAGATCACTGATCCCATTTTCATAATGCGTTATGTCTGATACATTTTTCCTAAGACACCATTCATAGACTCTATTCATTCATTATTTTTCATTTAAATTAAAATTTATTTCTAAATGTCATATTGTGAAGCTTAGTGACACAATTTATTTTAATGACATTGTATTCCTTTTATAGAAAACCTTTAATTTATGTTAGACTATATTATGAGGTATGAGATTCCTAAAAATGATAGATAACATGATCTTTGTCAGATATAGTGTATAAAAGAAGATACAAGATCAAAAGGTAAAAATAAAGAACTAATCGTGCGAATAAAAAATATCTAGTACTGATAAATGTGAAGAAACTTCTAAGAACTAAAATCAATGAACCATTTTCAAAAACAATACAAGAAAGGATAATAACTCATTGAACAAATTCATATCTCACTAAAATTAGAATATAGAATCTCCCAGAAAACTCTATTTTTCTTTCTATTTTGGGAGTTTAACTCAAGATACACTTCAAGACTACTTTCAAGTGTTGAAAGTTTCATTGCCAAAAATATAGAGTCTTATAACTCTATTCATTATATTTTTTATCTATTTTTTTATATTTCAACATTTTTAGGAGAGTGTGTCTCATTGTTTTATAAACACACACTGATTCCTTTGAAAAACTATAAGATAAACTATTATCATAAAAAATCATAATTTAAAATTTACAGTCCCATAGAAAATAATGGAAGAGGTCCATTTATGGCATTTTTGTTTTAGCACTCCATGAAAACTGTAGAAGTTGTCTTATTGACCTGGATTGTTGTGTATACAATTTTTTACCCTAATCCATGTTGTAGATCACGGTTTATTTATATAAACTACTTTTTGGCGGGTGATCACCATGTGTAGAGGATTAAGTCTCTGTTTGAGACTGAATGTCTTGTTTTATTTTTGATGTTCCTTCCAAGGTTCTATTTTCCCTACATTATCTTTTCATAGAAGAAAACATTTATTCCACTTATATTTTTAATCTTATATGGTGTTTATATTAGAATTTTATTCAGTAAATTAATTTCTAAATTTAAAATTATATTTCTTATTATTTCAATTCGGAACTATTCAATCTTTGAGAAATAATTTAAAGGATTAAAAGTTTTATAAATCATCAGATTTTTAAATGAAATATTTTGTATATTACATTTTTTTATTTTTAAATAAATTTTTTTAGATAGATATTTTTATTGGAACTGAATTAACCTCACACCCCCAACTTGAGTGTCCTACTCCAAACAAAAAAAATAATTTATGGGATATGTTTGTTAATAATTTATGTTTTATATATCATTTTGAAGGAAATATGTGTTTTTTAGTAATAAAAAATAATTTAATCCCTATTAATTTTTATAATAGAAATTATATTTTCAAATAGGATAGTGGGAGTATGTTTAAACATGGATAAATACAAAATATACGAATAAAAAATCAAAAAAAGAATAATTTAAAAAAATTCACATTATATTTTGTAATTATTAATGATATATCAATAAAGAATAGTCATATTGTAAATATTTTTTTTGTAGTTTCCATTAATATTAGGTCAATAAAATGTCTAATTAAAAATGTTACTATATGATAATGATCAATATTGAAAAAAAAGATTATTTATAGTAATTGATCTTATGAACATCATAACAACAATTGTTATGAAGTCCTAATGTTTGAATATTATGCTAAAATATTTTTTTATTATTATAATATGACTTATTTTTAGATGTCATGAAATAATATGGGGTTGGTGGGAGGGTTTATAAAATTTTCACAAAAATGTATATTTTTAAATACAAAGTTATGTATCAATTTTAGAAAAGATATAAAAATGAAGCAAACATGAGGAATTTTTGGAGGTGTAACATATGGGATATGATTAGATTTACACTTTTGAAAGATTTTTCAGATATTTATAATGGAGATAAAGAGTATAAAAAATCTATGACTTTTTATAAAATGGTGTATCTACTTTATCATTATGTCATGTAGATTGAATATAGTATATTTAATGAAATGATAATTATCCTCACATTGTATGACTTTGGGTTATCATTATCCGATATATATCATCAATTATTATTAGTTATAATGACATTAGAATATTTTAATGGGTTGTGTTTCATATAGGATTATATAGTTCTATCTTGTGGCTTAATGGTAGTTTTATATATTAGATAACACCTTATGTATACAGTGTAGAGTCCCATATGATATATCATTGTTATAAAATGGGTGCATGTCTCATATTTGTTCTCCCTATATTTTTTCAAGTGAAATGAAGAAATTATAAAGAGTACCTCAAGAATATTTTTGGAAGGGTAGAGCCTAAGAAGAATCAAAGGGACTTAGTAAATATTTCATGTTCACAATTCAGCAGGCAGAGGGCCCACGCAGCCACACCCCCCCCCCCCATGTGAAACATTAAAACATTGGCCACACCTTTAGGGAGACTAGAGCTGAGATCCTTTATTGTGGGCCTACATAGGGTCACTCCTTCATCCAGAGTTCCGTATTTTCTTAAAATAGGGAATTTGGAAACCTCGATTGAATAACATGGAAATCAGAAGAACCACGTGGGATAAATTCACACAACCCATTCACTCTGATATCCAAAAAACAACTCATAAATACCTTTACAACATAAGATAATTAGTAATTTATAGAGATTGAGTTATCAATGTCCGTCTAGGGTATGAAAAACATGAAACATGTGGAGGAATCCCATTCCACTTAGTGGAAAACCACCTACATGAGGCTCATCCCCTAATGAATGAGCTTCAGTATCCTCATCCGGGGACACCTTAGGATAATCATGTTTCTTAGACTAAGGACTTTACCAAGTTTTGTTTCAAAGTTGGTCCATTGAAAAATAATGTCCATCTCATGCAGGCCAATTCCCCTATATGAATCACCTCTAGTTCCTCTGAGGACCTACATGGGGCACCATTTCTCTCTATGATAGGACCTGCATGATCCCACATTTATGTCCATTTCCCGTCTATCAATGGTAGGGCTCCACTTCCTTTAGATCTCCCACATGAGGGGGGGGGAAGGGATTTGAACCCTCCATTGAGTCCTCTAGGAATGAAGAACCATTAAAAGTTACACACAGGTTTGTCTCTAATCTCAGTATGCATTACTACTATTAGAGGGTTCATGTACTTGTCCTGTAGGATGGTTACGGTCCTTATTGTGAATTTGAGTATAAATTCATAATGTCACGAGATCTCTAACCCTCGAAACAATGTCCAAAAGTTATGGGTCTTGGGTACTAGGGTTTGGACCATGTCCTTCCATAGTCATCTCTATGATTCAGAGCCTTTAGTTCTAGGTGGGTAGGTTGAGGATCACACTTTATTTTATATTAAATAGGAAATGAGATTTTCCTCCATTACCATGTAACCAATTTTAAGGCATGGCCATTGTAGTAATCCCCTACCCTTTCTTACTGGAACTCTACATATTCATTGCTTCTTCTATATATCCCAGTTAACAATGTCAGAAGTGATATTGTCATTTTAAAATCCCTCTCTCTCTCCCTTTGGGTCTAGAGTACATCAACGGGAGGGATGTGTCATTTCCTCAGCCTCTTCCACTAGTGGAAGAGGGATTGTGTGGTTTTATAGATCTTTTTCTTCCTCTATTTTCTCACATACATCAATGACTCATTGTGAATCATGTGAGTATATAGAATATGAATGATAATGACATCAATCTAGTAGTATTCATGTTTTAGTGGAGAATATTCTTTTAGATCTTTGTCTCATCTTCCTTCAAAGTGCCTCTATATGTGTAGGTCATCAAGGTCATGTATATAACCTCATGGAGAAGCATATTTTGTGGTTTTATATATTTTTTGTTCAATCTTGTTTATCACATCGAACAAGACTCAAGTTGTATTAGAGTTTGAAAGCGTTCATGACATCCACATCATCCTAAAAAATTAGGGATTCCACATCAAGAGTAACCCCATTCAAAACAATTTATAAGAAACATTCCAAGTGTATCTACCATCAAAATTAAGGACATATCCTTGGGTGTTAGCTTAAAAAAGACTTGAAATCACCTTGATTGGAAACATACCTCATGCACTCTTTCATAGTGCATTTATTTTTTGAAAAAATCCCCAATTAAAACAAGCAATGGAATACTTGTCTGGAATATTCCCCAACAAAATCTTCTAAAATGGTTATACTCACCTAAGAGATAGAACTTTAGAGGGCCTCTGATAGTCATGGTTCCTCATAACCGAACTATTTGGGCTTCGATTCACATCCAAATGGGATATGTAAGAAGAATCCCATAGGTTCAAACCAAAAATCTCAAATCAAACCTATCCTATCTGAGCCATATTCGTGCTATGGTCTATTTAAACCAAGATATTTATATCCCTTCTAGTTTCCCTAGACCACTTTGTCATAAGCCCCCATATACACATTGACTAGGAACCTTCAACCTAGATTTCATTACCACATGACGTTAAACTGTATTTTTAAGTCTTTATCACATGAACTCAAAAGTTATTATTTTCCATATAAAGGGTATCATAACTATGTGGGTTCTTATTCATTTCATGAGGATACATAAGAATCCCATCTTATGGGTCTGATACCAACAAAAAAAACTCTCCTCCCTATGTATGAAGATGCACTCTAGAGCTCTCCACTATGTGGATGAAAACCAAAATTTTCATAATAACAACTAAATAATCTCTAATTTGTACATGAGTATACACCATTGATGGAGATACTCAGATACATACTAATATCTCCATTAATGAATTACCACAATAACATACAAATGATTCTTAATTCCATGCATTTGGATGATTGATTTTTAATTCAATGGTGAACCATCTCATATAAGTTAATTATTGAAGGATACATGAACATATATTAAATATACAAGAGATTCTCAAAGTAGGAAATAATTTCCCCCAAAGTGTTTGATGATCTCAAATTCCCATCCTCTCGACCAATGTGAATTATTAAGAATCCTTGGGTAAACATACTAATGAGTTTCTAACATTTCAAAGAAGATCTCTCATAGATATAGAAATTTTGGGTGTTTTTTGTTCCAATAATAAACTCATTAGAAACCCTTCGAAAATAGTGAACTAGATGTCAATGATAGAAAACAATTCAACCACCTACATTCAATTGTTGGGTGAACAAATATTTCATCAGAAACAAAAAAATGGTGAACATTATGTGAATACTAAACCCAGTGGATATTTTCATCAACCTTTCAAGACCCTTCCTCCCTCAAATGAAATAGGGTTAGACAAGATTATCAATCAGTAATGTGTTCATTCAAATGAGATTCATTTTGAAGGGATTTTCTTGTTTTTTTTCTAATATTTTTAGATACATTATCTCAAGAACTCCATTCACTCCAACGGAATCCTTCGAGTATCCAAAAACATATGCACTAGGTACTCTTTACATTAATTCTTCATCCAAGAAAGGACACCATCATCAACATGGAATCTTTAACACTAGGAATCAAATGCACAAGATTGAGAGTACCTTCATAAATGTAAAATATTAACCCTAGAGGCCACCTGACTGGACCTCTAGCACATTAGTCCCACCCATCATCTGTTCAGTGAAAATAGGTTGTCTAGAAACATGAGGCACCAACTTCCATCTTCAACCATTTCTTGAGTTTGTCCCTGGAATGCAATAACAAATACCTCTCATATCATAGAGAGGTGGTTAAAGAGGCCATAATCGGCCTCATCCATGAAACATAGGGGTCATTCTAAAGGGATCCTCCCCAAAAATAACTTCTAACAACCCCACAATTCAATGAAACATCAACATGATATGGGTGAATTCCTCGGTATTCTAGACTAGATCATTTATAATCGAGCATGAAAGACGGCCTGTCGGGGTGAAGAAATCAGCCAATAGGGTGAAAGTTCAAGAATAATTTCCCTTTGGAGAATCCCATTGGTAATATTTGGTGGAAAATAGAGAGTAGAACACACACCTTCTCACCCTAATTTAATTAGTTAGAAGAATCACCATGACAGATTCAAGGAATCCCACCATTCATATTCAGCGGCACCCAACAAGAAATAATAGTCTTACCAACATTAATCAAGACTACTAGAAGACTCATCTGGAATCACTCATTGAAAACCAAAAACCATGTCTGGTGTAAAATCACAAGTAGGAACACATGCCTACCAACATTCATCAAGCTTTCCAATAGACTCATATGGATGCACTGGAAGAATTTTCATGGAAAGTGACAGTTATGAATTGGGGGAAGACCTAGCTCTCCTCTTCAATATATAACTAATTTCAGTACCCACTAGAAAGAAATGGATGATATAAATAAGAACATAGCCATGATACAGATATAAAATTGAAATATATCATCATTCCAATCGTGGAATTCAGTTATAATATCTTGAAAGTGGTGAAAGGGAAGACACAAATCCCTTCCATCATTCTACAGACCTACTATGAAATTATAACAACATCAATTGTAGTGATAGAGGGATGAATGTAATGACTCAATGATTTTCAATGAAAATTAACTTTTCATAAGTATGTCATAAAATCACATGAAAACACAACATAATGAACTAATAAGTGCTAAGAGACCATTAAATGTAATTTTTTCACTTCTGTGTTTGGAATTTTGAAAATCCGGCATATATAGTTGTAATCAGTATGTTATTTGGAGTCCGATAAGGAAAACAGAATTTTTGGTGAATAGTAACCTACCCTAATGAATAGTAAAATACCATTACGAATAGTGATATGACCTAATGAATAGTAACCTCACCTATGGTGGTATAAAAATAATATTCATATTGGAAGTACGATATACCTATATTTTAGAATAACTTATTTAATGTTTTAAAACTGGTTTTGATAATAAATTATTATTTTAATTAAATATTAGAATAATCATATTTAGAAAATTATTTGTGAAAAATGGACTTCATTTTTGTATTCTATATGTCATACAATGGATAGGGTTAATTTTTGGTAAATTTATGATATACTTGAATTTTTCATGAATAGTAGAATCTCATAATTCACAATAAATGCTAAAGAATGGATTAATTGAGTCATGGATGATGTTCTACTGATGTAAGCCCACTTGGTTCGGGATCACATGATAAAATAATTTTTATTGGTCATGGAATACTTTCTATTCTTTGTCTTGGGAAGAAATAATAAATTAATGATTATAATATTATGAAATCCTTACTCTCCTCTACCATAAAAACCACCCTTCACTCCCTCTTCCCTCCACTCCTCTCAATCCTTGTTTCTTGCCATTATTCTACCCAAATCTCTCCCCAAGGTCCTCCCCCACGTCCAAAATCTCTCATCCTCCTCAAAATACCAAAACCACTCCCCTTAAGAGGTTCTCAAAGGAGGAAGTCTCAAGAGGTAAATTCCTCTTCCCAATATCTTCTTATCTTTTAAGTTTTTTTTATTTCGTTCCTCACCTCCCTTCAACATAATAGTATGATAAATCTAGTAACATTAATGTACTATAATTTCTTCATTATAGTGGTATATTTCATTATCTTCTCTCCTTTACCCACCCATTTATTTGAAAGAAATGATAGCACCGTTTGGGATGTGCTAATTTAGCACATTCAAAGACAACGATTTATCAAATTCTATTATTATCTTTAGTTCTGGTCATGAAACCATTAGTGTTTTGGTTGAAGAAGATTATTATATATGTAATATATCCTATTTTTGATTTTGTAATACTTTGGTACAAATTGAATTAATTTATAAAGCAAAACACATTCTTTGTAATCAAATCCACCGATTAACAAAAATGGTTATCACTATGGTTATTTATATATATAATAATTTGACTTCACTCTAATTAACCTAATTAAAATTAAAACCATGTAATCTCATGGATACGTACTAATTAATATAACTTCAATTATGGACAACCACTTTCATCGTGCATATAATTTAATCTTGAATATAAGTGAACCGATCTTTTAAATCCAAGTAAACAAATGAGCCCAAACAATGAAATTGATCCTTATAACTAATCAAGAAGGCATTGAATGAACTAAAATGGGTTATAATAAATTAATTGAATATAGAATTGATTCTGTAATTATTAATTAATAAGCCTAATTTTTTTATTCAGGTCGTTAATAACATGTGGAGAACACCAATGGATTTAAGGTAAGGGATCCTCCCCTTTTCAGTCTTAATCAAGATTGTTCTCTATGCTATGCCTTTTTGTTGTATTACCAAGTGATGGAGTATGTTTATAAACCCTCCCCATTCTTCCCAAATGATTTATAAGTGATACGAAAGTCCTTATCTCTCTCATCAATCCCTCTTAGTTTCACTTCATACCATGCCGATAAACCATAATGGATTCTACCTGAACTTCTTTTATTCTTTCGTGTTGCTCTGTCTTTATTTTTACCAAAATGTAGTTGTCTTTTATTTCTATGTATAACTTCAACATTATGTTTATATTCTCCAAAATCTTGTTTCACTATCGAGCTCTCATTCTGTTTCAGTGATATACATGCTTTTAAGTTAATCTCTCCTCGATACTTCCCAATAAGCACACTTGTTTTAAAGGAACTTCCCAAACTTTTACCTAATTTCTAGTGCACTCTATCTTCGGTTTTAAGACACCATTGTCTTCATAAATTCAGTATTTTTATTATGAAAACCTTCTTGGTTCAATTATAGTTTGATATAAAAGAGTGTCTTCTTTTCTATTTTAAAAAGATCTATAGTATTTTCCTTAAAACCACACACAATTGTTTTAATGTTAATGTCTCTAAAATACATTTCTTATGTTATGTCACTTATATTTGTTACCACCTACAATGTTTTATGCCTAAATTACCTTATTAACATCCATGTATGTTCTAATCTCTTTCTTTCATGGTTGATTTCATGATACACTCATTGGTTATACTTTATTTCATGATTGTGGTAACCCATCCTCTCCATGGGTAACCTTATGTTTATGAACAATTTATTATGTATGATTAATAATGTGGAAATAAGATTTATGTGGTAATAATATTTATGTTGAAATAATATTCATGAAAATGTTGAGATGGGTGTGCCTAGATAGCGCTCCAATGCATTGGGTAAGGATAAGTCTCATGAGATGCGATGTGAAACAGGATTGGCGGTTTGCCTTGACCCGTACTGAAATGGGAAACGTGATTGGTGGATAGCCTTGACCTGTACTAAAGAAATTTTTATGATTCTGACACATTTATATGATTACATGTTTATATGACCTCATGCTTATATTAAATTATTTTATAACTTTTAGGCTTTGGATATCATTATGTCATTCCTCCTAACTCATGTGCTTGAGTTGTATCCTTATGTTCATTCCCTTACTGGGATTTCTAGCTCATCTGTTTGTTCATTTGTTCCCTAGGGTACCCTATGCGGATGTAAGGACTCAATAAATGTTAGAGACTCTTTATGGAGATTAAGTAAAAACATTTGCCCCATTTTTTATGTTATGTGTACCTAGTCTTCCAAGACACTAGAACGGTCCTTGGCTTGTACTCTGATGATTAGTCACGCTTAAAATCCTGAAATGTTTTATGTAAAAGGCTTGGGTAGCTATATTTTGGATCAGATGATGGTCTAGTTATTTTTGGAGATTAGGAATATATCTACTTAGTGAGAACCTTAAGGATGAGACTAAGTATAAAAAAAGTCCTAAATTTAGGTGAGTATAGAGTAAGTGGTTTATCAAGAAAATACATCACCGTCTAGATATGAGCAGGTAGAAGCGGCTCTGGCACAGATGTATCTAGGGGTAAATCCAGAAAACAATGCTTTGATCTAGACTCAAATGGGAACCAGTGCACAATAACAGGCCTTGCTACACTCTTGGTAACGACACTCCCTGGGGATATGCTTCGGTAGATTCAAGAGCTTAGTGCAAACCATTATTAAGGGAAAAAAGAATCACATAAGAATATAAGTTAAGAAATAGATCGAGGATAACCTAGATATAAACCTATGGAAGCACAAGTAAGAATGGACTTCTTCCTTATAAGTTAATATTTTTATGTTAAATGTTTCCTTTTTATTCTCAAAATCTAAGTATTCAAGACCTGTAATTATATGTTCTTTTTCTTAGTTAATGGCGGGAAATAGAAGAACACGTTCCAACAACCAATGTGATAGGCAATGTAATGATTTCCCTAATCATATTCCTGATGTGACGGAAGTGGGTGCTCAAAAAATAATGGAAGTACTTGCTCATATGGCTCGAGTTATGAATAATAACTTGAATCAGGTGAAACATCCCCCTCCTCCAAGGAAATAGCATGTTGTCATAGAATCATTCATGCGGCAAAGGCTTCCCAGGTTTTGCTGGTCTTTAGATCCCCTCCTCGCAGAACAATGGATTAACTCCATTGAAAAGATTTTCTTTTACCTCTAGTGCTCAGAAGAAGAGAAAGTTGTACTGGCAGTCTATCGTTTTTATGGGGAAGATGATCAGTGGTGGAAACTGATCAGGAATACAAAGTCCCAAGAGGATATTGATTTCGTAGAATGGGAGGAATTCAAGACGATGTTTTTCAACAAACATTTTCCTCTAACCCTCCATCTCAAGATGTAAAGAGAGTTCCTTGGACTAAAGCAGAACGAAGATGAGTCCATTGAGGCATATGAATAAAACTTTACAATGCCTGGAAGTTATGAATCTGGACCTGTCATGAACATCGAAAGCAAGGTGGATCGCTTCTTTAGAAGACTATAGCCAAGTTTACGAAAAGTGTTAGCGATTCGAGACTTCAATAGTTATGAGGAGATAGTCTATTGTGCCCTCAAGGTTGAAATGGATATTAGAGACTCTCATTGGTGTCATGGGCCTAGTGAGGAGAAGTGTAAAATGGAGAACAAAATGGTTTGTTCATCAAACACATCTCAGGATGGAAAGAAGCCTCACTTTCCCGTTTGAAAAAATGTGGGAAGAAGCATCTTGGTGACTGTCTGATGGGAACAAAGAATTGCTTCCAATGTAGAAAGTTTGGTCATCTGGCCAAGAACTGCCGAAGGGATATGAAAAATCCCGCTAATGTTGAAGAAGAAAGGACGGATCAGATCAACACTCAGCCTGCAGTGCAGTGTTATAACTGCAAGGAGCTTGGTCATTATGCGAACAATTTTCCTAAGTTGAGGGTTGTCGAAGGCAATCAACAACAACCTCCAAGGCAATAAGGAAGGGCTATTGCTATCACTACTATTGAGGTGGAGCTGGAAAATGATGTGGTGATAGGTACGCTTTTTATTCATTCAAGAATAGTGAACATACTATTTGATTCTGGTTCTACGCATTCCTTTATATCTTTCAAGTTCAGTAGAACTATTCAAACACCACCTCAAAATTTGGAGGAAAAATTATATGTGATAATAGTGAATGGGGAAATTATTGCATCAATGGTTTATAACTCCACCTAGTTAATTTTTGTTGACTGAACCTCTTAGGAAATCCTTTCATACATCCATTAGTGGAGTTTGACACTTTCATGGGAATGGATTGGCTATCTTTGTACAAGGCCAACATCAATTATCTAGAAAGGGAGATCACATTTCACATCCTAAAGCATCCTCTTATTCATTATAAGTGTAATGATGACGATGAGTCTTCTTTAGAATCATCCTATAATGTTTGGATATTTCTTCCTTGTGAGCAAGTATATCTGGATCAAATGATTGGTACAATGGATAGAATAATTCTTGAAGACCAGCCCATCATGAGGGATTACACTAATGTATTCTTCGAAGAGTTGCACGTATTCCTCCTGACCGAGAGGTTGAGTTATCAATTGAACTTACCCCTAGATCTCTTCCAATCTCAAAGACACCTTACAGAATGGCCATCGTAGTGCTAGAAGAGCTGAAGAAGCAGTTACATGAGAATATTGAGAAGGGTTTTATATGCCTGAGTGCTTCATCGTGGGGTGCTCGAGTCCTCTTCATCAAGAAGAAGGATGGATCAATGTGCCTCTACATTGATTATCATGAGCTCAAAAAATCACTATAAAGAACAAGTATCTCCTTCCACGGATAGATGACTTGTTCAATCAGCTTCGTGGGGCTAGTTATCTCTCTAAAGTGGAACTTCAGTCAAGATATCACCAACTAAAGGTGAGGAAGGAAGATATTCCCAAGACTGACTTTTGAACGAGGTATGGACACTATGATTTCATAGTGATTCCCTTTGGACTCAATACTTTTCTATAATTTTTCATTGATTTAATGAATATATTCTTTAGAGATTACCTCGACAAATTTGTGGTGGTCTTTATTGATTATACTCTGAAATACTCCAAGAGAATGTAAGAACATGAGAAGCATTTGGAAACTGTGTCAAAGACATTGTGAAGGTAGAAGTTGTTTGAAAATTAATGTAAATGTGAGTTCTATATGGAGGATGTATCATTCTTGGGGAATGTTATCACTAGGAAAGGGATATCTGTGGACCCTTCGAAGATGAAGTAAATTGAAGAGTGGTTGTGGCCAACTTCTGTAATAAAGATCCATAGATTTTTAGGTCTAGTTGGGTATTATCAACGATTGATGAAGAACATTTCATGATTTTCAAACCCAATGACCAAGCTGACACGGAAGGGAGTAATGTTTTCCTAGACACAATAATGTGAAGACTGTTTCAAGGAGTTGAAAAAGAGGCTTATCAATGTTTCAGTACTCGCACTCCCTTAGAATGGAGAACTATTTGTGGGGTATAGTGATGCTTTCAAGAATGTCTTAGGTTGTGTGCTAATGAAAAATGATAAAGTGATAGCCTATTCCTCAAGGTAGCTGAAAATCCATGAGAAAAACTTTCCCACGCATGATATGGAGTTGGTGTCTATGATCATTGCATTGAAAATCTGGCAGCATTATCTCTATGGGGAAAATGTGAGATATATACTGACCACAAGAGTCTCAACTATATATTCACACTGAAAGAGCTTAATATGCACCATCGAAGACGGATAGAGCTCATCAAGGATTATAACTGCTCAATCAACTACCATCCCAGTAAGGCAAACAAGGTTGTAGATGCTCTATGTAGAAAGGATCCCGAATCTTTATCAATGATGAGAATAGAAAAGGATATGATCTTCTTAGATTTGAAAAGGATGGTCATGGGAATTATTAAGGGAGGAACATCATCAATCCTTTCTCAAAGGATTTCTCAACCATCCCTCTTGGAGAAAATAAGCATGCTCAAAGCAAGGATGTGGAAATGCAGAAAAGGGTGGAAGCTGTTAAAAATGGGAAACCCTCTGATTTCATAATTGATGAGGAAGGAGTTGTAAGATTTGGGACACAATTTTCTGTACCATTTGATCCAGAGATAATGAAGGATATATTGAATTATGAACATATCTCGACCTTCTCTATCCACCCAGGGAGCACAAAGATGTATCGAGATCTCAGAGAAAACTTTTGGTGGGACAATATGAAAAGGGAGATTGTTGAATATACATCATTGTGCCTCGTATGTCAGCAAGTAAAGGATGAGAGACAAATTTTTAATGGGAAGATGCAATCACTACCCATACCAGCATGAAAGTGGGAAAACATTACCATGGACTTTGTCACCGTACTTCCAAAGACATCTAGAGAAAACAATGATATATGGGTAGTTGTGGACCATCTTACGAAGAAAACACACATTATCACGGTTCAAGAAGACTTATCATTGGATCAACATGCACGGATTTACATTAAAGAAGTGTTAAACTACATGGAGTACCACTATCTATTGTATCTGATTGTGATTCGAGATTCACCTCGAAGTTCTGGAAAAGTCTCCAGCATGCTCTGAGCACTAAACTGAACTTCTGTATGGCCTATAATCCTCAAACTGATGTCCAATCTATGAAAACTATTCATACATTAGAAGACATGTTGAGAGCGTGTTCAACAGAATTCAAAGGAGGATGGGACTAACATCTTCCACTGGTTGAATTCTCCTAAAATAGTAGTTTCCACTTGAGCATCTAAATAGAACAATATGAAGCACTTTTTAGGAAAAGGTGTAGAACACCGACATTTTATGATGCAGTTAGTGAGCATAAGCTGTTAGGACCTGAAATGGTCGAAGAAATAGTGGAGAAGGTGAAAACCATTCATCAACATATCAAGGCAGCCCAAAGTCAACAAAAGAGTTATGCAGATAACCGTCGAGGAGACCGTGGGTTCAAAGATGGAGACATGGCATTTCTATATATACGCCCATGGAAGAAGGTCATGATGTTTGGGAAGAAAGGGAAGTTAAGTCCCAGGTACATCGGCCCCTTCAAGGTCCCTGATTGACCCGGAGCTGTGGCCTATCGACTGGAACTTCCACTGACCATGTAGAAAGTACATGATGTCTTTCATGTATCACTCTTAATGAAGTACATACCAGACCCTTCACATTTACTCTCTTCAGAGGTGGTACAGTTGGAGGATGATCTCTCTTACAAGGAGTAGCCAGTGAAGATCTTGGATCGTAGAGACAATGTTCTATGCAATAAGACTACTCATCTATTCAAGGTACTATGGAGAAACTATAAGTAAGAAGAAACGACATGAGAATTATAGGAAGCAATGAAGGAAATGTAACCACACCTATTTTTGGCTTAGAATGTAAAAATAAATTTTAAGGGTGAAATTTCATAAGGGGGGAAGAATGTGATGACCCAATGTTTTCCAATGAAAATTACCTTCTCATAAGTATGTCATAAAATCACACAAAAACACAACATAATGAACAAATATGTGATAAGTGACCTTTAAATGTATGTTTTTCATTTCTGTGTTTGGAATTTCGAAAATCTGGCATACAGGGTTGTAATCAGTAAGTTATTTGGAGTCTGATAAGGAAAAGTTAATTTTTGGTGAATAGTAACCTACCCTAATTAATAGTAAGATACCCTTATGAATATTGATATTCCAAAATGAATATTACCCTCACCTATGGTGGTATAAAAATAATATTCAAGTTGGAAATACAATACACCTATATTTTAGAATAAGTTAATGAATGTTTTAAAAATGGTTTTGATAATAAATTATTATTTTAATAAAATATTAAAATAATAATATTTAGAAAATTATTTCTGAAAAATAGACTTCATTTTTGGATTCTACATGTCAAAAAATGGCTAGGGTGAATTTTTGGGATTTTCTGGAATACATGAATTTTTTATGAACAGTAGAATATTATAATTCACAATAAATGCTAAATAATGGATTAATTGAGTCATCGATGATGTTCTTATGATGTAAGCCCAATTGGTTCGTGATCACATGATAAAATCACTATTCTTGGGCATGGAATACTTAATATTCCTTGTCTTGGGAAGAAATAATAAATTAATGATTATAATATTATGAAATGTCTCCTCTTCTCCACCATAAAACCCCCCTTCACTCCCTCTTCTCTCCACTCCTCCCAAGCATTTTTCTTTGACATTATTTTTCCCAAATATCTCCCCAAGGTCCTCCCCCACGTCCGAAGGCTCCCAACCTCCTCAAAATACAAAAACCTCTCCCCTTAAGAGGTTCTTAAATGAGGAAATCTCAAGAGGTAAATTCTTTTTTCCAATTTCTTCTATTCTTTTATGTTATTTTTTTTATTTCTTTCCGCACATAACTTCACCATAATAGTATGGTAAATCCAGTAACATACCTGTACTGGAATGTATTAATGCTAGTTGTATATTTCATTAACTTCTCTCTTTTCTCCACCCTTTTATTTTAAATAAATAAAAACTCCATTTGTGATGTACTAATTTAGCACATTCACGGACAACGGTTTTTCAATTTCTATTATTATCTTTAATTATGGTCCTGAAACCATTTGTTTTATGGTTGAACCAGATTATTATATATGATATATATCATATTTTTGTTTATTTAATACTTCAGTGGAAATGTAATTAAGTTATAAAGAAGAACACATTTTTTGTAATCAAATCCACCGATTAACAAAAACGATTATCACTATGTTTATATATATAATAATTCAACATCACTCTAAGTAAACTAATTAAAATTAAAACCATTTAATCTCCTGGATATGAACTAAAGAGTATAACTTCAATTCAGGACAACCACTTTAATCATTCATATAATCCAAACATGAATATAAGTGAACCGATCTTTTAAAGCCATGTAAACAAACAAACCTGAACAGTGAAATTGAACCTTGTAACTAATAAAAAAGGCCTTGAATGAACTAAAAAGGGGTGTAATAAATAAAATTAATATAGAATAATTTATGGAGTTATTAATTAATAATCCTAATTTTTTTATTTAGGTCGTTAATAACAAGTGGAGAACACCAACAGATTTAAGGCAAGGGATCCTCCACTTTTCACTCTTAATCAAGATTGTACTCTATGCTATGCATTTTTTGGGTAATAGAAAGTGATGTGGTATGTTTATACACCATCACCATACATCACTAATGTTTTATAATTTATTTTAACCCCCTTTTCTCTCTCATCAATCCCAATAAGTTTCACCAGATTTCATGCTGATAAACCATAATGGATTGTACCCAAACATCCTTTATTCCTTCAAGTTGCTCTATCATTCTTTTTACCAAAATATAGTTGTATTTTATTTTTTGTAGAACTTGACCATTCTGTTTATATTCTCAAAAATCATGTTAAAATATCTATCTCTCATTCTATTTCGGGGATATACATTATGTTAATTGAATCTCTCCTCGATACTTCCCAATAAGCACACTCGTTTTAAAGGAACATCCCAAACTTTTACCCAATTTCTAGTGCACCCTATCTTATGTTTTAAGACACCATTGTATTTGTAAATTTATTATTTTTATTATGAAAACCATCTTGGTTCAATTGTGTTTTGATATAAAAGACTTTCATCTTTACTATTTTAAAAAGCTCTATTGTATTTTCCATAAAACCGCACAAAAATGTTTTAATGCAAATATATCTCAAATAAATTTCTTATGTGATTTCTCTTATATTTTTTACCACCTACCATGTTTTAAGACTAAATTACCTTATGAACGTCCATGTCTGTTTAAATACCTTTCTTTCATGGACAATTTCATGATTCACTCATTGGTTATGCTTTATTTCATGATTGTGGTACCGAATTATCTCAATGGGTAACCTTATGTTTACCAACAATTGATTATGTATGATTACTCATGTGGAAATAAGATTTATCTGGTAATAATATTTATGTGGCAAGAATATTCATGAAAATGTTGAGATGGTTGTTCCCAAATAGCGCTCAAATGCATTGGGTAAGGATAAGTCTCATGAGATGCGATGTAAAACGGGATTGGCGGTTAGCCTTGACCCATACTGATGTGGGAAACGGGATTGGATGTTATCCTTGACCCATACTAAAGAAATGTTTTATGATTCAGCCATATTTATATGATTACATGTTTATATTATCCCATGCTTATATGAAATAATGTTATAATTTTCATGCTTTTGATATCATTATGTCATGCCACCTAACTCATGTTCTTGAGATGTATCTTTATGTTCATTCCCTTACTAGGTTTTTTAGCTCATCCCTTTGTTCATGTGTTCCCCAGGGTACCCTATACTGATGTAAGGGCTCAAAGGAATTTAGAATCACTTTATGTAGATTAAATAATGAAGTTTATTTTAGCCCCATGTTTTATGTTATATGTACCTAGTATTCAAAAACACTAGACTTAACGATCCTTGGTGTGTACTCTGATGAGTAATTATGCTTAAAATCAAGAAATGTTTTATGTAAAAGGCTTGGGTTTCTATAATGAACTCACAACTCCATCCTCAAAAATGGAGTTGAACATTATTATGTCATCCCCATAGAATAAAAACACCTTTTATCACATATAAGAAGGTCATGGGGAAAATTCCACCTTGATATATAGACAACCGGGTTGGGTACATACATAATTCCCATAGGATGTAATCGGCCCTTTCCAATGGCCACTCGGAGGTAGGCACAAACCCATTCCAAATTTTGAGCAGCGTATCGGTAAATTATAATATCAACATGAGAACTAGTCAATAAAACTCCAATAAATAAATAGTACTTTCCCCAGCAAGTGGCCCCAATTTCTCAAACTATGTTATATAAAAAAGGCATTGGCCATGAAAAATGGAAAATGTAGAGTCAGTCAATGATCTTCATCCAATTAATGGTATATTTATTGAAGCCCTCAAACACTTAAATATGGTAGCTCAATATCCTAGTCCCCCACTTCCAAATTACCAGTGTATTTGTAGTAATTCTAAAGGTCCTCCTCAAACACTCCACCTTGAAAAATTGTTTCACGACAAAAATACAATCTGTAAAGACCCAGAAATTTCAAGGGAAATTTTTTCAAAATTTTATTTGGGATTTTACAAGAACGTAGTTTCTGACGGAACCTGATTTCGAGGCCCGATGTGCCCGAAATCATTTTCTGAAGTTTGGGCTCGGGTACGTTCAGTGAACGAACGAGCGGGTTTTTCTAACTTTTGAACCGGTGCTCGGAATCAAATTCCGAGGGCACCGATGGAATCACAGCGCCGGTAATTTCTTATAAACACCTCTTCCGGAGTTGCGTTAGCTCGGGTGTGGTTTTTAAATTTTTGTGCTTTAAGTTAAGAAATAAAATAATGTGGTACGACAAACTTTAATTTATTTTCACTTAAAGCCGCTTAATGCCACTTAAATCTACTTAAGCTGAGTTCAAGAGGATAGTGTGAAACCCAAAATATCCTACCCTCTTGGTAGGATATTTGTGAGGTGGGGCCCGCACGAGCCCCACTGTTTCTTTTCCGCTAAGTAACCACCCGCGAAAACCCCTATTAAACGAAAGTCAACTGACACGTTTTCTAAATTCTTAACGCCCCTATTAATTGGGCAGTTAGTTCGTTGTAATTAATTCTATGAATTAATTGTTCGTTACTTATCTTTGTTTTTCAAATTCTTCAGTTGATAATAAAATAATATGAGGACTTATTTTATTGTTGTGTAAGACCTTTGGAGAATCTCTAAAGATCTTCACCCTCCTACGCGAAGAACGCGAAGAATGCGAAGAATGCGAAGAACGTGAAGAATGTGAAGAACGACGGCCTCCGACGAAGGGCAACGAAGAATGCTGGACCCCCGGAGATTGACGCCGATGATTCTCCCTCCGCAACGCTTCCTCTGCGATGATCCAACCCCGTGACAATCTTCGATCGACAACGACAAGGTAGGGGATTGTGGTCCTTTTAATTCTTTGTGGATTATAACCTCAACATGGATTTAATTGTTATAATTAAATCTGTATGTTCTTGATCCTCAGATTTTGTCTGCGTGACGTTGAGTACCGCGCGACAGCGACGCCCTTCCGCAACGCAACGATCCTTTTCTTCCGCGACGGTCAATTCCGTGACAAACTCGCGTCCGACGACGACGTTGATGTAGGGGTTGTTTTGAAAATGATAGTACTCCACGTTTGTTTCCCTTCAAGGCATGAATGCGGACCAACTAATTAACAAGTTGGTCCGTGGATTATTATTGCGGTTCGGGGTTTATCAAATTGATGGGAAATATTATGGTTTTGTTTTAAACTTCTAACGCGGTGGGTGCGGACCAACGAACATGTCCTAACCACCGCATTCTTTCTCGTTCTTAGTGTGCGGAACGGCGGACGATGACAAACAGGGCCTCAAGGTCGATTTGAGGGCCTTGTAGTGAAGGTCGGGTCCCGAGAGGACCACTGGCGAAGACCGCATGTAAAACGGACCACTGGAGCACGTCCGGTGGTCCGTGGAATCCCACGCCGGCGCAACGGCGGCGCCCGGCACGCCGCAGGCAAAACCCGCCGCAGCTGAAGCCGCGACGGCGCGGCGGTTCCGCGGCTGCACGGAACCGGGAGGCGGGACGCGGCCAGCATGCCGCGTCCGGGTGCTGCAGAGTGGCCCCCGCGCGGGGGCTACGATTCCTTCGCTCGGCCGCTCGGCCGGGCCGAGCTGAGCCGAGCCGACCCGCTGGGCCAGGTCGCGCCCAGGCCGGGCCGGGTCGCACCAAACCGGGTCGGTCCGGGCCCAGACCCCCATTTTCGGACCCTCTTTGGTCTTTAGCTCATATCGTGGGCTACGGACCTCTGATCAATGTACCGTCCGTTGCGTAGTGATCCTGGGAACGAGAAGATCGTTTCGGGATATCGCACTCAATGTTTTGGAATACCTTGGGTTCAGCTAGGTTGGTTCAGATACGAAACCAACCGAGCCCTCGGAGCGGAAATGCTTATATCTTGAGCTCCGGACGTCCGATTGACGTGCCGTCGACCTTGATGGATTCCTCTAAGTGAGACGGATCTTTTGGATTTCTCCGCTAATGGTTTGGATGCCATCGGAGTGCAGTCGGGTTGGTTCGCTCACAAAACTAACCGGGCCACAGGAACGAAAAAACCAACAACTCACAGACCGGGCGTCCGATTGACGCGCCGTCTGTCTCATTGAATTCCTCTTGATGCGGAGAAACTTTTGGCATACTTCACCCGAGTTTTGGTTGCTGTTGGATAGTGGACGGGTTAGATTGTACCCAAAATCCAACCGGGCCCTTGGAACGGGAAAGCTGTTATCTTTCAGACCAAATGTCCGTTTGACGAACCGTCAGCAACGTTGGTGATCTCGTTGAGAAATGGTCCTTATGAGTATACCCTATGAGAGTTCGAGGTAAAGTTGAGTTACTGCTGGGTTGGTTCGCTCACGAGACTAACCGGGCCCCTGGAACAAAAAGGCTAATAAATCACAGACCAGTCATCCGATTGACGCGTCGTCTGTTGTGTTGAGACCCCTTTGACGAGGTGGTCCTTTGAGATACTTCTTCGTGGAACATTGTGATACTTTTAGTATCGACCAGCAGCTCATGGAGCGGACCCTCCCGGAGATGAGCGTGCAGAGTACGGAGACCGTGTAGCCAGCTGATACCTAACGACTGCATGACCGATCGACTCTGTGTGTTTCGGATAGCCCAGTGGGGAGCGCTTGGTTGTAGCGGCAGACCCACGGCAGAGGAGTGCTTGGTTGTAGCAGCAGACCCACGGTACTCAACAAAAGGAGGACCTCTGGAGGCTATGAGGGGGAGCGCTTGGTTGTAGCGGCAGACCCACGACGGAGGAGCGATTGGTTGTAGCGGCAGACCCGCGGTACTCAACGGAAGGAGTACCTCTTGAGGCTATGAGGGGGAGCGCTTGGTTGTAGCGGCAGACCCATGGTGGGAAGTGCTTTGTTGTAGCAGCAGACCGACAGTACTCGACAGGAGGAGTACCTCAGCGGTCTTAGGTTAGTGAGCAGTACCTCGGAGTTGTGACAGGACCACTGTACACTCTAGAGACGGGGCTATTCAGTAGGTACGGTTTTGATAAAGAAAATCCTGGTTTGATCTGAGACTTTTGACCTTTGTGTTTACCTTATGATTGAGATGGGTCACATGATAACTTAGGTATATGTATGGGCATATACCTGGGTTGTGGTTATCCGTTAATTTTATGATCATGGTGTTTTCCTCATGATTGAGATGAGTTACTTGATAACTTCGGTATATTCAGGGCATATACCTAAGTAGAGGTTATCTATTGAGATCTTCTTTGTGGTTATCCATGTTGGTTTTAGTGAGACCTGGAGGGTCTCGGGGTCCATACTGAGTATCGTTATACTCACCCCTGCACGGGCTATGCCCGCACCTTGATGTGTTGGTTGCAGACGACGGATAGTGCTGATGGAGGCTGAGTGTTCGAAGAATGGACAGTACCCGGAGGTGGACTACACGATGAGTCAGTATCTGGAGGTGTACTTCATGGCGAGACGACACTCGGAGGAGGTTGACGGGCGAGAGCGTTGTGGAGGCTATCTGTACCTACCCAGCAGGTAGGATCCGTGGTGGACGATCTAGGAGCTGCGCCATCTGTACCTACCCTTCAGGTAGGATCCGAGGAGGATGACCCAAGAGCCGCTTCTGTTCTTCCAGCTGTTGTCATTTTCTGTTGTACTTTTTTAGTTGTAGTTGTACTTTCATTTGGGTTTGTATTCTGGCCCATTTACTTTTCATCACTTTCTTTTGTATTTAGTGTTTTTCTTCTGCTTGTACTATGTGGTGTTTTGTTTACTTTTATAAAGGTAATTCCTTCCCAGTTATCGGGATTTACGCCTTTGGTGCTAGTCGTCAGACCCTGGCCTATGGAAGGCGGGTTTGGGGTAGTCACGGCACGGGCCCCGAGGATGGGTCATGAAAAATTGGTATCAAAGGAGTCGATTCTACCACAGAACATATAACTCTGATATTTTCTTTCTGTGAAGAAATAGTGTTAAGAGTACCGAGTGTGGTTTTCAGTTCAGGGAGTCCAGTGTTGGTGCGGGCGGCCGACGTATCCATACACCAGGACCCTGACAACTGATTTCCGACTTTGTGCCTGAAAACACTGATTGCGTGTGTGTTTCCAGAAGTTTTTAAATGTCAGCTCAAACCAGGTCAGCTCACCAGGTATAATCGTTTCACCAGGTCACATTGTTTCCTTCAGGATGCCTTTTCTCGGATGACCAGCTACAGCCCAGAGGGATGTGCATACTGATAGCCTGCCGAGCGACAAGGCTTTGGTACAGGGCCCTCTTGCAGTTGAGGCACTAGCGGAGGCACCAGCGGTACTACCATACGTTGGGCCACCGATGCCACCAACCCCAGCAGTAGGCAATGCACGCCACTTGAGTGCGCTGCACGAGTTCCAGCACCAGAGGCCACCAAGGTTCCGGGGAGAGATGGACCCGCAGGCAGCTGAGGATTGGATGGAGGCTGTGGTGAGAGTCTTCAGGCTAGTGGGGACGCCGACAGACTTCTTTGTGATCTTTGCTGCCAGCCTTCTTCAGGAAGAAGCAGGCATGTGGTGGAGCCACTTGTTCTAGTTTTGTGACAGGATGACCATTGCATGGGAAGACATTGAGACCTTCTTCAGGGTTGAGTTTGTGCCAGTAGTTCTACAGTACGAGCATGTATAGGAGCATTTGTCTTTGCCGCAGGGTTTTCGATCAGTAGCCGAGTCATCTGTGGGTAGTAGACAGATGATGCAGAGGTCTAATAGGACCAGAGCCAGTCGTACGAGGAGTAGGAAGTGTTATGAATGCGGCGGGAAGGGTCACCTGGCATGTGATTGTCCGACTCCTCGTACAGTTGATCCACAGGCTTTGGAAGAGCCACCGAGGGAAAAGCAGCGGTGGGTGCTTGAGCAACAGCTGAGTAGTGGACAAGGCAGTAGAGCTATGGGAGCAGGTGGACAGGAGAGGAACTAGTGGATACGTCCTTTGTACTTCTAGTTCCATGTTTCTATTGTATTCGTGTCTTTATTCTATGAGCTGCAATAATAAAAAGACACTTATCTTGTGATGTTTTCTTTCCTGTCATTTTTTTTGGTTGATACTAAGTGGTCCTGGTTAAGACTGTTGGCTTGACCCTCACTTTCAATATTTCTACTGGAGGAGACCCAGTGACCTCACACTGATGCCGACAGTGTGACTCGACCCTTGGAGGCGAGAGTGACAATTGGATCTCTTGGTAGTTACGTCGAGGCCTTACGACGTCATCCATGGCATGAATGCATCATTCATGTCGGGATTGATTGTATTAGGCAATGGGAGTGGTTCATCCAGGGGATGAGACTGAGTTTCTCTTTTCGGAAGAGGAGAAATTTTAGCAGCTCTTTCAGATCATAGGCAAAGAAGGTGCAGATCATCCAGGAGCGGATGAAGACTGCATAGTGCAGTAAGAAACAAAAAATTGGCACCAGTCTTGGAGACTCAGGCATGTTAAATGTTTCCAGAGGAGGAAGATTTAAGGAGAGAAGAGTCTGCGGAGCAGCAGACATGGAGGCAGAGCTAGGAGAGCAGCATGAGGTAGTGTACATCTTAGCATGCTACATCCACCCGCCTTAGTTATCCCCGCCAGGCTCAGGGAGCTGGAGGGTATAGGAAGAGTGCGGCTGCTTGCGGTCAAGGAGTGTGACCCAATTGCTCTAGAAATGATTCAAGGGACATTCTGTGTCCACTACTAGCTACTGTAGAAATGGACGTCGATATGAATCATTCCTTGCTTTCAAAAATCTTGTTCCAGACCTAGAGTTTCTAGTAAGCCGTGGACTTGACCCTCACGTCTGGAGATACCTTGGGAGGAGGCTCGGTAATCAAACTTACGCTGACAGTGTGGTCAAACCCTCGAGGTGAGAGTTTCGGTTGGAATCCCTTGGTAGTATTGTCGAGGCCTTACGACGTTGGTCTGAGTATGTATTGGATCCACAGTTCATTCACGGATTGACTGTATTAGGCAAAAAAGGTTATGGTTTAACTACGACTTCGGGATGGGTTTTCCTTGGTCGGCGAAAAGGAGACCCCAGGCAGCACAGGATAAACTCTTGGATAGGAGGGTGCGGCCGATCATTCTTGAGTCGGTCAACCATACCCTCGAGGTGGCAGTCATTTTGAGTTCTAGTTTTAGCAGGAATTGAAGACCTCTAGAGTTCGAGGATGATGATCATGTCCTTATACGGGTCTCACCTCGACGAGGTTTACGGAGATGTGGCCAAGGCGGCAAGTTATCTCCGAGGTTCAATGGACCTTTCTAGGTCCTCAGCTGGGTAGTCGGGGTGGTTTACCGCTTGACCCATCCACCGCAGTTGCACCTGGTGCACGACGACTTCCATGTATCTCAACTGAGGAGATACGTGCTCGAACCTTCGCATATCATCGACCATGAGGAGTTGGACGATGGAGATGGGGTGTCTTTCACGGAGGCTCTAGTGGGGATTGAGGATCAACAGTAGCGGATCCTACGAGGACGATTGATTACTTGTGCTCACTTTATCTGGCAGTACGGGAACCTCCAGGTGAGCACATGGGAGCGGAAGGCTCAGATGTGTGCTTTGTACCGCTTTTGTGAACCTAGTTTGTGTTAAAGCTTTATGAGGACGTAAAGACCTGTGGTGGGAGTAATGTAAAGACCCGAAAATTTCAATGGAAATTTTTTGTAATTTTTTTTTGAGATTTTACAAGAACACAATTTCTGACGGCACCTGATTCCGAGGCCCGGTGTGCCCGGAATCATTTTCCGAAGTTTGGGCTCGGGTACGTTCAGTGAACGAATGACTATGTTTTTCTAAATTTTGAACCGGTGCTCAGAATCAAATTCTGAGGGCCCCAATGGAATCGCAGCGCCGGTAATTTCTTAGAAACACATCTTCCGGAGTTGCGTTTGCTCGGGTGTGGTTTTTAAATTTTTGGGCTTTAAGTTAAGAAATAAAATAATGTGGTACGACAAACTTTATTTTATTTTCACTTAAAGCCGCTTAAAGCTACTTAAAGCTGCTTAAGCTGAGTTGAAGTGGATAGTGTGGAACCGAAAATATCCTACCCTCTTGGTAGGATATTTGTGAGGTGGGGCCCGCACGAGCCCCACCGTTTATTTTCCGCTAAGTAACGCACCCACGAAAACCCCTATTAAACGAAATTCAACTGACGTGTTTTCTAAATTCTTAACGCCCCTATTAATTGGGCGGTTAGTTCATTGCAATTAATTCTATTATGTAATTGTTCGTTACTTATCTTTGTTTTTCAAATTCATCAGTTGATAATAAAATAAGACGAGGACTTATTTTATTGTTGTGTTAGTCCTTTGGAGAATCTCTAAAGATCTTCACCCTCATAAGCGAAGAATGCGAAAAACGTGAAGAACATGAATAACGCGAAGAACGCGAAGAACGCCGGTCTCTGAAGAAGGGCGACGAAGAACGCCAGACCCCCGAAGATTGACGCCGACGATTCTCCCTCGGCAACGCTTCTTCCGCGATGATCCAACCCCGCGACAATCTTCGATCGACAATGAAAAGGTAGGGGATTGCGGTCCTTTTAATTCTTTGTGGATTATAACATCATCATGGATATAATTGTTATAACTAAATCTATATATTCTTGATCCTCGGATTTTTTCTGCGCGACGCCGAGTACCACGCGACAGCGACGCCCTTCCGCGACGTGACGATCCTTTTCTTCCGCGATGGTCAGTTCCGCGACGAACTCGCGTCCGACGACGATGTTGATGTAGGGGTTGTTTTGAAAATGATAATACTCCATGTTTGTTTCCCTTAAAGGCATGAACGTGGACCAACTAATTAAAGAGTTGGTCGATGGATTATTATTGCGGTTCGGGGTTTATCAAATTGATGGGAAATATTATGGTGTTGTTTTAAACCGCTAACGCGGTGGGTGCGGACCAACGAACAAGTTCGAACCACCGTATTCTTTCTCGTTCTTAGTGTGCGGAACGGCGGACGACAACAAACGGGGCTGCACGGGAGATTTGAGGGCCTTGCAGTGAAGGTCGGGTCCTGGGAGGACCACTGGCGAAGACTGCACGTAAAACGGACCATCGGAGCACGTCCGGTGGTCCGCGGAATCACACCCCGGTGCGCCGCCGGCAAAACCCGCCGTGGCTGAAGCCGCGGCGGTGAGAAGGTTCTGCGGCCGCGTAGAACCGGGAGGCGGGACGCGGAAGGCATGCCGCGTCCGGGTGCTGTGGAGCGGCCCCCGCGTGGGCGCCGCGGTTCCTTCACTCGGCCGCTCGGTCGGGCCGAGCCGAGCCGACCCGCCGGGCTGGGTCGCGCCCAGGACGGGCCGGGTCGCACCAAACCGGGTCGGACCCAGACCCGGGTAGGGTCAGCCCTATTCGGGCCGACCCAGGGGGGTCGGTCCGGGTCGGTCCGGGCCCAGACCCCCATTTTCGGACCCTCTTTGGTCTTTTGCCCATAGCTTGGTCTACGGACCTCCGATCAACGTACCGTCAGTTGTGTAGTGATCCTCGGAACGAGACGATCGTTTCGGTATATCACACTCAAGGTTTCGGAATACCTTGGGTTCTGTCGAGTTGGATCGGATACAAAACCAACCGGGCCCTCGAAGCAGAAATGCTTATATCTTGAGCTCCGGATGTCCGATTGACGTGCCGTCAACCTTGATGGATTCCTCTATGTGAGACATATCTTTTGGCTTACTCCGCTTGAGGTTTGGATGCCATCGGAGTGCAGTCGGGTCGGTTCGCTCACGAAACCAACTGGGTCCCTGGAATGAAAAAGCCAATAACTCACAGACCGGGCGTCCGATTGGCGCGCCGTCTGTCTCGTTGAATTCCTCTTGATGAGGCGGAACATTTGGCATACTTCTCCCATGTTTCGATTTCTGTTGGATAGTGGCTGGGTTGAATTGTACCCGAAATCAAACCGGGCCCTTGGAACGGGAAAGCTGTTATCTTTCAGACCAGACGTCTGTTTGACGAACCGTCAGCGGCGTTGGTGATCTCGTTGAGAAACGGTCCCTATGAGTATAACCTATGAGAGTTCAGGGTAAAGTTGAGTTACAGCCGGGTTGGTTCGCTAACGAGACCAACCGGGCCCCTGGAACGAAAAGGATAATAACTCACAGATCGGGCGTCTAATTGACGCGTCGTCTATTGTGTTGAGACCCCTGTGACGAGGCGGTCCTTTGAGATACTTCTTAGTGTAACTTTGTGATACTTTTAGTATTGACCAGCAGCTCGTGGAGCAGACCCTCCCGGAGACGAGCGTGCGGAGTACGAAGACCGTGTAGCCAGCTGAGACCTGACGACTGCATGACCGATCCACTCGGTGTGTGTCAGATAGCCCAGTGGGGAGCGCTTGGTTGTAGCGGCAGACCCACGGGGGAGGAGCGCTTGGTTGTATCGGCAGACCTGCGGTACTCAAAAGAAGGAGTACCTCTAGAGGCTATGAGGGGGAGCGCTAGGCTGTAGCGGTAGACCCGCGGTACTCAACGGAAGGAGTACCTCTTGAGGCTATGAGGGGGAGCGCTTGGTTATAGCGGCAGACCCATGGTGGGAAGCGCTTGGTTGTAGCTGCAGGCCCACAGTACTCGACAGGAGGAGTATCTCAGCAGTCTTACGTTAGTGAGCAGTACCTCGGAGTCATGACAGGACCACTGTACACTCCAGAGGCGGGGCTCTTCAGCAGTTACGGTTTCGATAATGAAAATCCTGGTTTGAGCTAAGACTTTTTACCTTTTTGTTTACCTCATGATTGAGATGGGTCACTTGATAACTTAGGTATATTTATGGGCATATACCTGGGTAGTGGTTATCCGTTAATTTCATGATCTTGGTGTTTTCCTCATGATTGAGATGAGTTACGTGATAACTTAGGTATATGCAGGGCATATACCTAAGTAGAGGTTATCTGTTGAGATCTTCTTTGTGGTTATACATGTTGGTTTTAGTGAGACCTTGAGGGTCTTGGGGTCCCTACTAAGTATCGTTATACTCACCCCTGCACGGGCTATGCCCGCACCTTGATGTGTTGGTTGCAGACGACGGACAGTGCTGACGGAGGCCGAGTGTTCAAAGACTAGACAGTACCCGGAGGTGGACTACACGACGAGTAAGTATCTAGAGGTGGACTTCACGGAGAGACGACACTCAGAGGAGGTTGACGGGCGAGAGCGTTGTGGAGGCTATCTGTACCTACCATTCAGGTAGGATCCGTGGTGGACGATACAGGAGTTGCGCCATCTGTACCTAACCTTCAGGTAGGATCCGAGTAGGATGACCTAGGAGCCGCTTCCATTCTTCCAGCTGTTGTCTTTTTCTGTTGTACTTGTTCAGTTGTAGTTGTACTTTCATTTGGGATTGTATTCTGGCCTATTTACTTTTCAGCACTTTCTTTTGTATTTAGTGTTTTTCTTCCTCTTGTACTCTGTGGTGTTTTGTTTACTTTTATAAAGGCAATGCCTTCCCAGTTATCAGGATTTACGCCTTTGGTGCTCGTTGCCAGCCCCTGGCCTATGGAAGGCGGGCATAGGGTAGTCATGGCGCGGGCCCCGAGGATGGGTCGTGACACAATCGATCATGAGATACCATATCCTAATGAAAGTCATGATATCCCCCTATGTGGACACTAGTTTAGGGATCAATAGGGTATTCCCCTTGTTTTATTCCCAAATGATATTCCTCCCCATGATGGGGTTTTCTATAATTTATCCTTATGGTAGTATTTCATGTCATCGGAAGAGTCCTCCCATTGGTGATGTTGTGATGAGTAAACCCACCTACCATGAGGCACTTGAAAATGTAAGGTTAGTCAGATATGATGTATTTTCAGTGAAAAGTTAAATCCTCTCTCAACTTGAATAAAATTCAAAGTGACAGTCACTCTTATAGCCAAATATTGATCACATGTCTTCCTATGTAATAGACAAAGTCCCTACCAATCTTGTTTCTTATGATAAAGTGGCAGGAAAGAGTCATCACTAGATGGATAATGTAAAGGAGCCTCTAGTAAAAGATGAAGATGACATGCTACAAATGAGGAAATATATTGATAAAGAATATATAATTTTCATGTTCTGGCCTTTACCCACCCCACAATATAGCATTCAAGGTGCACAATTTGAACATTTTTGCATTAAATCCACCTCAAAATATATAAAACACTTCATATCATGAGAGAAAAATTATGCTATGATGAGTATCAAATCAATGTAAATGTAATATAAGGGATGCAATCCCAAATTTACTATAAATCTCACCACTCTATGCAATGTCCAAATCTCGAGAAACATAAATGACCCCTTCAATGTTCACGCCACAATGAAATAGAAATATTGTGATGAATTATTGCAGATACCTCATCTGATTTTCATATCTAAAGTTAGTTTGAACATAGAGAGTTACATTTCATTGTGATCCCCAACTAGAAATGTCTTCCAGAAGTTGTATCATGCAATGTAATAACATATGGGTCAGCTTCAACAAATGATCCTTTTTCATAACCTAATGTGTGGTCAATAAAAACTGGCCCTGACAGACTCCCACCAATGTTGGGGTAGAAGAGATAATTCTATTGAGTGAATTTTCCACCAAGAATCTAAAAATATCAAGAAATCCTCCCATTTTGAATAATTCATCCCTCAGAAAGCATAAATGGAATAAATAGTGCAATTAACATTGATTTAGTGGGATTCAGTTGAATACCAGATGAGGCACCTTTCCCATGCTTGAACAAAACTCCACAAAATCAAAAGGGTAAATGTGTAAGTAGAATCCACGATAGTTCGGGAGAAACCCCATCCCATAGAAATGGGGATTTTTTATCCCAACCATTGATGTTGGAGAACCCATCAAAAATATTTTTTAATGTGAAAAGGGAATATCCCTATCCCTTAGGGATGGGAAAATTTTTCACCTTCATAGGATCCTGCTCAATAGATATCAGTATTCTACCGGTTAGGGGAAACACATTAGAGTGGATCCTCACAAACGTTTCAAACCTATGACTTGATATCCTCATTTCTTATGCACGAAACTGAACTATCTAGAGATTACATTTAGATTATGGTTCACTAAATAGCTCATAGAGAACAAGAAAGGGAGAGTAACTGGCCTCATAGAGGTATTATGAAAAAACAATATAAAAAATACCCTTGTATAGTGTTTTCAATTTTTTAAAAATTACTGAATTTCCTTTATAACATACCTAGAAACCCTACAGAACATGAGTCTAATTCAGAGTAGGAATTGGAGGTGGAATTTTGGTTCAAAAGATGGTTCACATTGAAATGATTGAAGGATTTGTGTGTTCCTAAAAAAAGTGTATTTCCCTACATTTTTACATTCCCTCAAACAATCCTTCATTACCCCTATCAAACGAATCTGATAAGGAAAAGGGTAAAGGTCAAATTGTACCTAATCTATCTCCTAGGGACGTTAGACCCCTTTCACAAAAGGAAATGGTTTCCCAACAAGAGTACAAAATAAAATAACTGAACTGACTCAGTGTAGAAATACTTCAATGAATTCTTCCTTATGGATATACTTTGTAAGAAGATTCTAAACATTCACTCCCATCCAACATACCTTAGAAAAGATTTTTTCCTACAGTAGTTGAAATAGATATGGAACATCCACTCAAGGTGGGATACAAACCATTATATTTGGATATCAAATTAGCATATTGGCAATTCCCTCCATTGTGCACAAAACTAAAAGAGATCCCTGAACATCCTTATAGATCTTACCCTATAGGATACCCATAGTATATACCAGTAGTTCCACCATATATGGACCTACTAACCATTGAACCTCTTAATGTTTTGGCTCGTATAGACATCCCTCGATGACTCATGAATATTATTGAGTCACTCACAGATTAATTGGAATCCATGGAGGAATGGTGTTCACTAATACAACTGAAAACAAACCCCTACCCTAAATGATTAGACATGACTCTCCCCCCTCCGAACATAGTGAGCCCAATATTGTCAATATTAAATGGCTCTGGGTTCCCATATAAGTATTTAATATATTTCAACTTTTATTTTGATCCCATTATTTGGACCCTTTAACAACAAGAGACAGTGAATCTTATGTTCTTTTTTCAATCACTGCAGGGACCATTCTTTGTATGGTACTTCATTTTGTAGGATCAATGAATTGTGAGGGGGAAATGACCTTTATTAAAATATTTTTCATTCATTTTACCGTAACAATACAAAACACAACAATCCTCAATTCCTCAAACTAAAACCATAAGGAAAATTAGGGAGTCAGGGGAATTTATTTCACAATTTAAAGGAATTAGATAATAATAAATCCTAATTCTCCCTTATGAATCATATATTTCCATCTGTATAGAGAATATTTATAAGGAATTGTGCAATCCAATTATCCCTATAAAATATTCAAGATTTTTTCATGACCTCACCATGATAACTTAATTATAGGAAAACTCCCTCAAAAAAACTTTATGTCTAGAGTAATTCTATCAGCTCAAGGAAAATGAATAGGGAAAGAAGAGGCTTCCACAATTATACATAAGAAGACCATTCTATCTATTACGAGTCTAGATGATGAATTCCATCCTGAAACTCCACCTCCTAAGCATAAAAAATCATCCCCCCTCTTCCAGATGATAAAAGTGAGAGAAGTTGAAAATATTTTTAGGTGATGAAAATAAAATCTATGTCTTTATAAATGGACAAGATAATGGCTACCTCATATAAAAAATGGGCAATAAATTGATCATGTTTCCAAATCCCTAAAATCCCAAAAGTGATTTTGAATAATATAACCCAAACTACTTCCTATTAGATCACATATTTGGGGAATACATTTATGATTTTTCTTTCAAAGACCTGCTTCATGAGATGTTGGACTCTATGAATGTGAATCTAGGCATGCCACCTACTCATGTAGCATGTGTCTTTGCAACCGATATGGATGACGAGAATGAATGGACAGAAGTTAATATAAAGAGTTCACCTAGTTTCGGTAATTGGATGGTCATAAATATGATAAACTGATTTCATTATATCCTCAAAACATATCTAAAACATCCAATTGTGCCTTCAACTACTTCCACTACAATAAATACAACTTCACCGACATCTCAATCCTTTAGAAGTGTATCAAAAAGTCACATGGCTGGAAAATTATGAAAAAAATACCAAAAAATTATATTGTTCCAAAACCAATGTTGTATATTCCTTTATAATAATTCATGCCTATAATCCTAAAAGAATGTGATCCTCCCCACCAAATGGTACAACAAGAGTCAACCCTCCCAGTGGAATCTCCATCATAAAAGGAGTAGTTCATCAGTTCCATTACTATTATTTACATTATGGATCCCATCAAAGATGATGAGAAATATTATGATCCTGAATTCCATACACTTATTTGTGGATATATGGGAAGAGACCATCATATTATACTTGGGAAGGCATTGTCATGCTAGAAATCACAACTCCAACCAAATCCCTTATCAAACTATATATGATGAAAAAACTCATATGAGGGCTCTCTAGTGAGATCTAAAAGAAAATGTAAAATCCCCCTAACATGATAAGATTTTCCCTGGTCTGATAATCCTAAAATATTGAATAGAGGATGTTTCATCACATAATCAACCTCAGAATACATGTATGCCTAGTCATCCTAATCCACCAAGATCAGAAGTACATTTAGATATTGTTACAGGGGGTGGATTTTCCACATAAAACACATTAGCTCCTAAAACATATGAAAAAGTGAATCCCCTTTATGGGACCATTCGAACAAAAGTACAATGTCTTGAAGAAACTATCCTTAATTCCAATGATGTTTTTAGTCTTCGATTCTATTAGTCTTCGATTCTATGAGTCTTCCAAAATGACTCTCAGAATCACTCATCAAGGCCCTATCTAGCCCCATGAATTCATAGTTAAGGTTGATGCTACCAAAGTATATTATGAGGATACTGATTTGTCATAATTTAAAATATTAATTTATTTCATATAATAGGATAAGGATTCCATCCTAGAGTTATATGAAAAACATGTTTATATACTTGGAAGGATAAATATTGTTGATATCTGAAAAGCTGTTAGTGAAAATGGCTCAAGATTCATCCTCATTCCAGTCCAAACACTTCATCGACTAAGTCTCAAGGAATATCACTTGTCCCCATAAACTAAAGTGTTGCAAAACAACTATATGAATAATAAAAAATCTTATTAGTTAAATCAATATCAGTACTCAGTTGAGGGATATCATGTCTAACTCATAATTCATGGTCATTAGGAGGGATATGGCCATCAAAGTTCTGATGGAAAGACCTTGGTTACATCAATATGTAGTTATACCCTCTTAATAAAACCAATGTCTCAAATATTGTATCAATAGTAAAATTAGGAAATTTCATAGTGATAAATAATCATCCAAATAATGTGAATCACAATACATTGTTATGGGATTATACTATAAGGAATGAAAATAGTCTTTGGATGATTATGTTGCTTGAATCAATGCCCCAAATATCCCAGATAAGATTCTCACTATCCCCTTAAAATATCATAGTGCAGAGTATGTACTCCTCCTAAATGAAATTGAAGATGTGTTTTCAAATTCAAGAACACATCCAACAACTTCCATGATTCCAACTATGAAAAATAATACTTTCCCCACAATATAAGTTTTTAAGTCCTCAAGAATCATTGAATTCAAGGATGAAAACCTATTCAAATCATACCCTAATCATGAAAAAATCATTTTTATATTTTCTATGTTGGAAGAAGTTCTCCTGAAAATGGGGGAACATTAATATTCTCATTCAAAGACCCTCTCTTCCACTTTGGAGTTCCAAAGAGTCCATGAATAGTAAATAAATCTCGAAATAGTTGCTTCAACTTTTAAATGTACATATTATGTATCCTAACCTAAATTTTGTTGAACATTAATCTTAATCTAAATTCCATGAAAAGGAATATAATGAAAAGAATGAGGAATATGAAGAGGAAGATGACCTTTAGTATGTCCCTCCATCAATCGAGGAAAGTATCTCCACCATTGTTGATAAACTCAAATAAATAAATTTCGGTAGAGTAGATGATTTCTTCCAACCTTGATAAGTGCATCCATGAGTTCTGATGAACCCAATGTATCAATTTCCATGAAGAAACTTAGATAAGAGTTCTCTAGGAATTACATTGTGATAATGGGCCTTGATACTAAGGTGGAAAATTACAACTTGGGTATTCTAGAAGTCCATTAAAGATACAAATAGGCATCTAGATTGACACACCCAACTCAATACGCCAAAATTGAGGCCATTGTGAATAAACTCCTTGATGTAGACTTCATACAAGTGGTATAGTGTCCAAAATGTCTACCAAATTGGTTCATGTGATGATGAATAATGGTCGTATCAGAGTTTTCATCAACATCAGATAACTCAACTATATTTTTCTAAATGGAGAATTCCTAGTTCCAAACAAATAACTATTGATTTATAAAATGTCTTGTCATCAAGCTCTCTCCTTCATGAATGAATATTCAGGGAATAAACAAATTTGTATGGTAAAATAAGATAAATAATACACCACCTTCAGAGCACCCCAGTGATTATTATACTATCAAGTAATTCCATTTGACTTAAAGAACACAAGTTCCACATAAAAATGTGTCATGTATCACATCTTTGAACCCTTCCTAGAGAAATATCTCATCCGGTATGTTGACGATCTTGTGGTTATGTCCCAACAATGTTCTGACCACCTGTATGACCTGAAGACCATCTTAAAAAAGTTGTGAAAATATAACCTAATAATGAACCCCTTAAAATATTCATTCATGGTAAATTAGTTAATTTTACAAACTTCATCATACGCATGGCATAGAGTTTGACCCTAAGAAAAAAAATCAACATCATGTAACCTCTTAAAAATCATAAATAGTTTAGAGGAATTCAAGGAAACTTGTAATAAATAATGTGAGTCAAATCCTAAATTTCATGAAAGAGTGTACATGTGACCAAATAGATAAATAAGGGGGTCACATATCCATGGACTAGTTAAAATCAGGAAACATTTTACAACCTTAAGAAGTACCTCTTGACCCCATAAGTATTAATGCCATATGATGAAGGAAACTCACTCATTCTATATATGACTGCTCTAAAGTGACCACTAGGTTCCTTCCTTGTGAAAAAGAATGACGTTGGGAATGAAAATAACCCTTATTATCTTATTAATTCCATGATCTCTACAAAGACATGTTACTAAAATATTGAGAAAAGTTCCCTAGAATTAATATTTTTCTATTAAAAAAATAGGGAACTACATGAAGCATCATGAGGTCTACTTGTTCTCTCGTAATATACCACTCAAATACATCATCATCTATCCAGTATTTATAGGATTTATGGAATAGTGTTAATCTATTATACAACAATTTAACATATAATTCATTCCTTAAACCCCATGGAAGCACCAAGACTTTTAAAATTTCCTTACAGAACACCCATATGCAGAAACACATTTATTGAATTTTGAATTTCTGGAAGAATATTTATTACCCATTCATGGAGGCCCCCAAACATGGTAAATGTGTTTTTATAGTACATCTATAATCCAAAAAAGTAGGATAATGGAAGACCCTAAACTCAAAAAATTCAGGCTTGGGATCGGGCTTCTCTCCCAAGATAAAGCAGTCTACCCTTCTTACTTTTTTTTGGAATATTATACTAAAAATGAGGTAGAAAATAAAACCATCATTACAGTCCTAGAACAAGAACTCTAAATTATATTAGACTGTGTATAAGTGAATGAAGATTTAGAGTTGGAAATCAAACATATCATTTGGGATTACACCATCATAATAGAAGATTTAATCCCCCTTCATAACTATTTGATGGTTAATTGAAGAGTTACCCTTAGATCCAAAGAATGAACAGCGTCCCAACATAGTAGAATTTTTAAGAGGACACATTAAGAAATTTAGCAACAGCACTAGTGAATCCAAACAAGAAAAAAATAGTCGTCAACATTTCCCATCACAAAATGGCCTCACCTTTCATTCTGGTCGGAGAAGAAGAGATTAATGGATTTAGTCTTATCTATGAGCCATATGGTCCTACCAGTAGTTCAATGATCCCAATAATTGACTTCCTTCATAATTGTTTCCTCCCACTAGATGGAGCAGAGAAAGAGGAAATACAACAACGTGCAACTAACTTCACTCTTCATGATGGTCTGAATCACTAGATAGTCCTCTAAAAACAAGGATTTGATTGAGTCCTTGCCATATATATTAATTGATAAGTGATAATTTCTATTATAAACATATTTAACACTAGAGAATGTGATGCACACTAGTACAGATATACGATTTCCAAACAAATTAAAAGGATTGGATACTTTAGTCCTTCAATGATACCATATTTTAAAAAATTCACCATGAAGTGTCATTCCAACTATGTACATGAAAACTTTATCCCTCAACACCTATATTTTCTACACAAAGGTAAATAATCCAGGAAATGTTCTATATGGAGAATAGATATTGTGGGTCCATTACCTCAATCTATATCCATGTAGTTCAAATATAACATAACTAATTCTGTCATATTCTCTAAACATTCTCTAGTAATACCCCTCAAAGTAGTTGGGGAAAAATTTATTTTTAGCTTCATGAAAGGAAACGTCATTACAATATTTGGTGTCCCTCACACAATATTGATGGAAAATGCAACCAAATTTTATTTTTTTGGTGTGAGAAGGTATATCAGGGGTACCATATTAAATCCAACCATTCATACTGCTCTCATGTAGTGGAAAATGGGAAGATAGTGTCCTTGAATTATTACCTATCAAACATACCTCAAAATATTGTTGATAAGGATAAAAAATATTGAAAAAAATGTTATTTCATACGTTATGGTATTATCAGACTACAACCCGTACTACCACACAGAAAACCCCATATTCACTGTTATAGGGAAGATATGTAGTCCTACCAATAAAGGGTATATTTAAACATCTCTATATGTCCATTTGTGACAACCTATCCAAAGTTGAACAATATCAAACATGACCGGATGAATTGGACAAAATGTATGAAAAAATATTATAAACCTTACATCCTATATAGGTTAATAAAAATTGGATAGCGTGAAGATTTAACAAGAAGGTCCACCTATGTCCATTCCTCCAAAAATAACTAGTATTGCGCCATAGAACTCCGATGATGCTGGTAAAAAAACATCCAAAATGATTACAAAATTTTGAGGGACCTTACTCCATACACAAGGTTGAATCTAATTGATCTTATTACATAATAACAATGGATGGAGGGATCATTAAATCCCTAACCAATCTAAGATTTTATAATAAATACTTCATGTAATCACATGATGTTTTTCTCACCTACAAGACATTAAATTGGAAAGAGGGTCCTTATCACTAGACCTTAAACGAAATGACATGAAATTTATTTCATGTGATGTTAAACTACAATGGATCATCCTTATTGTTGATTTATGATAAACTACATGTCATATGGTCCTAGTTTTAATGACCTAAAACTATAAGACATTTTTCTACCTCACCACATGACATTTAAATATGTGTTTAATGTCCCTCTAATTCGATGTTAAGAAACCAAAATAACCATGAGTTGAGAAACCTTGTGGTCTCTTTCTTTTGGGACTCCATCTCAGTTATAAGTCCTAATTACATCACTTTAACCCCTTAGTGACCAAGATTCTACAATTGGGAAGACAAGAGGTAGATTACACTAGGATCTCCCTTTAAAAATCCCCAATCAAATCATTTCCATTATATAGTTGTACTCAGGCCCCCTTTATAGGAATAATACCTAGTAATGGGAAATCCTTAACACATGATATAAAACTGAATGGTCTATGTCCCAATTCTTTGATGATGAACTACACAAACACCTCATAACTACACTTGGCCTAATTCTTATTCAAATGATATATGTATTGATACCTATAAATCTTATCACGGATCCATCTAGCATAAAAAATCTCATTTTCCCTTTGTAAAAATCATACATTCATTGGGAATGTTTCCAAAACTATGTGTATCTTGATACTCATTATAATAAGATACATTGGGACACCTATAACACAAGTATTGGTCCCAACCATCATCCTAGAAAACGTAAAAACCCATTTCCCCACACAAAAACCTGATTGGATTGGGGAACTATTTTATAGAATTATGTGTGCAATAATTATTGCTTCAACAAGATATATAGTGAATTATGGATAATGTATCCTATTCCAACAAAAATATTTCTTTCATGCTTGTTATCCCATTTCCTTACAAAAATATTTAAAAATTTACTTTCAACATCCTCATTACATGATGATTAATGGAACACCCTTTTGAGAAATACATGTAGATTTATTCTCATTCTAATGAGAAGAGTTTTGATGCATAGATCTACAATGTCAAGTATACTAGTAAAAAATAAAATTCCTTACTCCTTGTGTATTGGTCAGACCTATATAAATAACCCTTCCTGAAAACTATGTATGGAATGATTCTTACTCTAACAATACATATTGTGACACCCAAGCCCTAACGATGGGTCCAGATACAATACCCCTTTTTATGTTGGGAGGAAAACATCCTTATCACATGAAATTAAATTATACACTTCTCCATGAAATACATGTGGATTGATTCTCACTCTAGTGAGGTACATTGTCATGCCAATATTTCCATCCATTTCCCCAGCTAAAACTTTTCATTTCTTTCTCGTTAGTTTATATTCATCCTCATCACATGAATTTAAAATGCAGATATTTCAAGAACTACTTATTTCTTGATAATCATACTAATTCAATATATAGTGATGCCTAGATCATACCTCCTTTCCCATCTACAAACAAAAAATATATAAAAATCCCTATCATTCCCTTATATTGACATTGTGTGTAGTATAAAAACCTTTTCTCCTCGTTGTTTCTTAGACTGAGCATATATCATGTGGGATTAGAAGTTTTGGTAAAATAATTCCTTGTCTGAGTAAGGAATTTTAATTTGAATTGGGGAAACCATGGTTGAAGACATAATACCTTAAAAGGAACCCCATATGTCTCCATTTTATGAAAATAAAATTAAAAAATACCTCAAAAACTATTTATGGCATGATTCTTGTTCCTATAAGATACGTAATGATGCCTGGATAATAACATATCAACTAAATCATAATAAAATACAAGAAATTCCCCCACCCTCCAATGTATAAGTCAAATATACATGAGATGACCGAATATGGGTTCTCAGACTGTGCATGAGACCATATTTAGCAAAATATGTCCTCTACACATGCATTCATTTAATATGGCTTTTCATTATTTGAGTACAATGTGTGGCTTGATTCTTAAACCAAAAAGATACATAGTGGCACCCTAGTAAAATAACCTGGTCAAGCCATAAACACATTGACTCACCAATTTCCTTACTACATGGCATTAAACTACATAATTGACATCATCACTACCTGAGATTATATTTAATGGATTAACATCCTTACCACAATACATTAATATTCATAGCTAATGTTTGTACCACATTTCATTAATATGAATGGATAATATTCTCACTATATGAATATAAATAGTACGGTAATTCAAAACTATTTTTTAGTGATTCTCATTCTAGTGAGGCATGTAGTGACACATAGGCTTCATTTCCTAGTCCCAAACATGTTTTGAAAATTTATATACACAATTTACTGTGTACAAACAAAAAAATACATACAAGATATCATAATTTGGATTCCCTCATTATGGGACCCTCCAAGGCAACAGATATGTTACCCTTCCATATGAGAGTTAGATATGTGAAAGAGGCCTCTACACTTCATGGGAAATAACAGTCAAAAAACATCATTTATAGTCAAATATGTCCCCTTCACATGCCATACTCCTATTCAAGGACACTTTCATATCTCCATAATATTTATCTAGATCCCAGTGATAGAATTTCTAATAACTGAGGACCCCTTTTCCTGACTATAATGTATCATTCCCCACCTGTATTTTCATCTATTTACAACAAAATGGGACTGTCTACTGAAGGATACCACTATTTCACTACGTTGTAACATCCCCAATTAGTATGTTCATAATGTAACTCACAAAATGCTTTTTTCAACTAGTGGAAAACTAACCCTTAAGAGAATCTATATCTATCCTCATAATTTTTAAGGACATTATGATATAACCCAAGATTAAAATCAATCTATATTCATCACTCGCATATGTGTCCAATATAATTCCTCCCTATCTAAGACCTCCCAAGACTATGGATTAAAATAACTCTTTCCCCCTAATGTCTGAAGTGTGCTGAAATGAATTGGGTCTCATATGCCACATATCACATGTCCTTTCTATAATGTTATTGTCCAAGTACTATGACCTAAAACTATAAACACTATATATCCTACACTTAAATTAGACTTGTATAGGAAACCTATAACCTTAATTCAAAGGAATTATTTACTTGAAATTCTCTTCCCATATTCAGGAACCTTAATTCTTCAAACCACAATATATGCCTAGTGAAATCTAAATCTCCATAAAATTCCATCATCTACCAACCATAAAATGTAAGAAATCTTGAGAACTCATTTGACGGACTATACTATAACACCCCCAGAAGTCTTTTCATAAAGAATGCCGCCAAACAGTTTTTTCATCCAAAGAAGGCAATTATTGAATATTTTATAACACTCCCAAGTTATATTTTCATAAATTGGACCACAAAATAGGTTTGTAAACCAGAGGTAACATGATCCTCAAGAGAACCCTCCCTAACCAACTGATTCCCTTTCCCCATACCACTCTTCATATTCATAAATCCCTAGATTATAACATAAAACATTTAAAACCTCATACATCAATGTGATATCACATTTTTAGACATATTATCTTGTTAGGGCATAATTTTTAACCTTTACATCAAAGATAAATACCTTAAATTATATACCCATATTTTCTTTACCAGAAAACAATTAACTACGTAGAATAATATCCTTACTATATGATTTTAAACTACATATCATAATGTCCTTTCTGTATAAATTTAATCTACATACCATAACATCATAGGTTCAAGATGTTAATCTATACAAAAAGGTCCACACCATATGTTGATAAACTACCCAATAAATATCCTGGTCACAACACATTAAACTTCACTATACATCAACCCATGTTAGAAATAGTCCTTCCCCCTAATATCGGTCATTTGACAAAATGTACCCTCCACACACCAAAATGATATTCATATACGAGTGATTTCCCATTCAAGACTAATTCTAATAAAAACAGTCTCTTCATTCTCAAATAGGTTCCCTTGGAAAAGAAACCCACCATGGTCCTGATAAATCGAAAACATCATAAACACCTTCATCCATCATCAATAAAATATTGAAATTCCTAATAACCTTTTTCTTGACTATGTTGTAACATATCCCAATAGGCTTGGTATGAGTCTAACCACAAAATTAGGTTATCATCCTAAGTATTCCACTATTTGTATATGCAGTAACACAACCAAGTTGGATGTGGATAAAATCACCCACAACATAGTTTTGTAAACTAGTGGTAACTATTTCATCAATAGAGACATCCTCTATTCCTAAATGTAATGATCTAGTTTCAAAAAACATAAAATCATGGATCGAAATTCATCATTAGGTATTTGAGGAAAGTCAGAACATTCTTGGCCAACAATCCTCTTTCATATCATCATTTCAAAACTTATAGTCAATGATGTCCAACATAAAATAGTAGTCACATTAGACTTTCTTTTAAGACAATAAACTGCTTACAAAAAAAGATACATATTACTTACCATGTTGAAAACATTTAATGGGAGTTCTAGTCAAAATTAATGTCTCAATATGCTAGACCTGCACACTATCTAGTATAGGTAAAAAATTGGAGAGTGAAAAGATAAATAGCACAAAACTTATAAGGCTGAAAACTAGAAAAGGGTAGAAAATAAAAAAGAAAAATCTCACATGATATGTCTCCTTCATACTGGACTTAGGAAAAATTTTGGGTGATGACACACAAGAAAAAACATTTTTAGCGTTGTCCATTTGAACCAAGAAACAGTCAAACTAAAATTTCTAGAACTAATGACTTTTGAAAAAAAACAGACCATTCCTTCATCATTATCATTATAATTATAACTCAATGATGTTCAATTAAATTATAAATTTTATCAATGTTATTTTATAATTATATTAATGATTATAATGATGTAAAAATGATCATTAAAGAAAATCCATTTCATTTTTTGATCCAGAAATCTGGGGAACATCTAAATATTGGAGCCTCTCTATCGTGTTTTATATATTTTATTCAAAAAATGATTTGATATGTTGAACTGTACCTCGAGTAATTTCTATCACTATAAAAATATCCTCTGATTGTATAGTGTCAGCCTATTTAGCTAAATGGGTATTCTCTTACTCAATAATAACAACATCCCTTCTTTGAGCCAAAGCCCCTACCAAGGATCGATGATTTTGGAATACCTCCTCCTTTATAGCATCTATTTCTTCTGAAAGGTTCATAATTTATATTGATTTTTCATCGAGGAAATAATGATACTCATCCACTATCATGGTGTGGCTGAACTCATCATGGGTCACGGTAGCTATGAATTCCTCAATCTTTCTCTCCAATTGTGCCCTAGCTTTATAAGACTTTCATTCTTCTTCTTTTTTTCAAGAAATCCATTTCACCACACTATGGTTATCGTGAAAATTAAATATTTCATTCCCAAAAATTTATATATTAAATGGATGTTGAAGAACTCCTGATGAAATGGACATAGAAGGAATCTCCCTAATTATATTCCAAATATTCTACTATATAAAACAACTTGTAGTTCAGAAATCATGTGTCGTCTCCATATTAGACTCAAATACACTCTTGGATGGAGATACATAATATAGGGTTTCCTCACTCAAAAATACTCCTTATTCCTCTCCCTCTAAAGTAGTCTCATTCTCACCTTTGGACATTGGTAGAACTAGCATGGAAGCCACCATCTCGGGCCCAGTTTCCAAATCTGAGGACACCAAATAGCATGTGACACTTCTCATCAATATCAATAGGTTAAAAAATAGAAATGGAAATAATGTGCCCAAAATAGTTGATAACCCTAACCCTTTCTTCGATCGACCATTTAAATTGATACCTCTCTAAATACCCTAACCACAACTATCAGAGTAATAACATCTTGAAAAGCATAATCTTGTCATTTCTTTTCTATATTTGGGATCAAACGTTCCCAAGGAGTATCCACATGAATTTTTTTTATATCTGGGATCATAGTATATTGAGGATATCCCACTTTGGGATTGTGATCAGTCACTCCATCAACAATATGAGTAGAGTAAACTTGTAATCTAGGTTCATCATGTGCCTTGTTATTGTTCTCTTCAAAAAAGTCTATAAAATTTGAACTTTGATGTGAATAATTAGATGAAGGAAATTAAAAAATTATTGGAAAATGAATGAATAGAAAAACTCAAGTTCATTAAACTCCCAATGAAAATCCTAGATATCATTGAGGGAACTTAGAATACTAATGTATATATTAATTAGATCCATCATTTCATGATACATGGTGTCATGTCTCATAGTATCCTCACTAGTAGGGGTATTTAATAGGCATTTTTCATTACCCAAATTAGCTCTACCATCAAACCTATCTACCGACCTATTAGAATGCACTACATCGTTAGGCATTTCAGAGTTATGATGAACATAATAAAACTCGTCAGACTACCTGAGATCCATTTAATCCCCTTAGAGATCAACAATCGGTCAGGCGTTGACTGCCACAATGTCCCCGAGTGTACGCAATGAATCTAAAATATCATGAGAAGGTAAAATTTAGGACCAACACATCACACCTAAATTGGTTAATCTTACACTACCATGGCCCTCTCCCCAATCTATAAAAATATGGGAAGATATGTCTACATATCTTAATGCTTTATCCATCAAAATAATGGATTTATCAGTGTGGGTCTATATCTCCACTCCAGTTTCCACCTATAACATTGAAGGATTAGTTCCATACCCCATGTTGGAGGAATTCAAGGAATATTTTGCAAAAGAAATGTACGGTTAGAAATATTATGTCGAACATGTCCTAAAATCAAATAATAGTATAAAGACATACTACATTGCTTGCACTAGGCCAGTTATATTTTCTTCCTTTGTTTCCTCTCTCATAAGATTAAAGGTCCCATGTCAGTCTATTTGGTAATATCATCTTCAAGTGATAGTCAAGTAATTATAGCTTCCATATCCTCCATCAACATCCTCTATCCTAGGTATAGTTCATGGGATAAAATGACCTCGTTTACTACCTCTATAGGGGTGCATGTGGGCACACACCTCAGCAATTCAACTGCTAATATTGTTTCACCTTCTTCTTCTTCATCTCCTCTAAGCGGAAAAATAAAATTCCCTCAATATAAATATCATACTGGGAAAGAGTATAAATGTAAAGGGATAAAGGAGAAATACATCAGTAGGGTAAATAATGTTGGTATATTCCTCCTCGTGATGAACAGTTATACCCTCAAGAAATCCTTAGTCTATATTGTGCAACACTTTCTTTGTGGCTAGGATATGATCATTTGTGGCATATATTAAAGCCTCTAACTCCTAAAAATAACTCATCTCCTCATCTTAATCACTTTTTAGGTGAATATCAGAGGGCTCTCAGATATCTCTCTACTCTAGGATGCACATACAATCCAATAGAAACACCCATGTGTCCCTAACATTACTAGTTATCCTTTTCCATGATCGAATCTCCATGGGTTGCACATTATTTGGCTCTGATGTGGTTGCCTATGAAAAAAACCAGAAATCCTTTGACATGAATGCCTCTTCAAGACTCTTTTATCTCATGTAATAATAAATGGATATAAAATTAGTCTTATACCTATGGATAATAACAGACAACCTTTCCGTATGAAGTGTTTCCTTCTCAACCCTGGACTCCTCGGTGGTCTTGGATCAAGATTTCTTTGAAAGCTTAGTTGATTTAGCATCATCACCCTTGGATTGAGCCTTTTTATTTCACATACCTTGACCAATAGTTGTTATGGAAGAGACCTAGTAAATGCCTTTCAACAATACCCCATGAGGTTATTATGCGATTCATGCTTTATTATACTCAGCCTCCATCCCAATTAATGAATCCAATGGAGGTAGTCGGATTGACATTTTTGATACCTACATGTCCATCAGAATGAAAAACTATCAGGATACCATTTTATTCCTCGTGATCCTAACAATCTATAGTGACCAAGTATTAATGTAACTAGACATTCAATCCCTTTTTTAGAATACAAAAATCATTAGAAAAAGAAATTCCCAAATACTTATTTAGTCTTGTACCTTTGGAAACTTAGAAACATCAACATTGGTACATAATTGAGTTACATTAACTCCGACAAGGTTCTTTTGTTTAAGCATCCTTTTTTGACACGTCATACTTAATATTTAACATCATAAAATGGGTGGAAAGGAAACCTAAAAAGAGCTGAGCTCATATTCTTAGTAAGGGTAAACAATAGGGATATGTTACCATAATTATAAAAATAAGGGTTTGATAATAGGGTCATGAATATAAAAGATCATACACTACTTATGAAAGATCATAAATAGTAATCATGGAATAAAGCATTATAGTTCATAAGACATGAATCATAAGTAAATAAATAAAATAACCCATGAAAGATTAACATAGTAATAAAACATGGAATTGTGGAAAACACATAACCATATAAATTTATTTCTATATTATCCAAGGAATAATTGCAAAGACCATTTTAGTTTTATGTATTCACAACCCATTCCTTCTTGGTAGTCATGGTTCACTCCCATGGCCATCATAGTAGCACGTGTTCACTCCTCACACCATCTTGGAAGTAAAGGTTCAATCCCATGGCTATCGTAGTAGACAAGGTTAAATCTCTAGACCATCTTAATATATCTCATTAGATATAAATATTTACCCAATGCATTGGAGGGAGATGTTGGCACCACCCATATCATAATGAAATGATACATACATGTTCCACGAAATCATAAAAAATAATATCATAACTCAGGAAATGAAATTGGGGTCACAAAGATGAATTTATATATATTAACCTATTGAAAAATAAATAGGCTTCATAATCATTTCAACAAAACATAACCTATGAAAATAAATGTGTTTATGAAACATATAACCTTTTAAAAGAAGAGGGATTCATAAGAATCATATCATCAATACATAAACCATTTATGGAAATTAGACGAATGAAAAATGTAGATAATTTATTATAAAGGATTGAGTAACACTAATGAATTTTATATTAGATCATAAATACTTTTTAATGATATTTTAAAAAAAATTCTTAAAGGAAATTAACTTTTCTCCATTGGAAAATACATCTTAAAACATAAAAACTTTTGAAAGCCACTATCCTTGAAAAATACTTTTCTAAAATATAATGAAATATTGAAATTGATTTGAAACCCATTTATTTAAAAATCTTATTTACCAACATTATATTCAAAATAAGCATTTTAAACCTGAAAATGTGGATTCCAAGAAGTATTGGTAGTTAAATATGTAAATGTTATACGAGGTAAAAAGAAAATTCTTTTTTTATAATAAAAATGTTAGAAACATGACTTGTAAAGAAAGAGAAAAAAAAATTATATTTAAAAATTATTTAAAGAAAAAATGTGTAAAAATTTATTTTAATTATCATTTGATAAAATTATAATATTCATGTAATCCCTTTTTTAGAATGGTTTTTAAAGAACACATACTTATGATCGAAGAGAGAGGTAAGCTCATATTTTCTTAAAAATAGTTTCTTATTTATTTTATATTCTAAAGAGTATAAAATGGTACTAATACATGAATACAATATGACTATCTGTAGGAGAATAAAATTTATGATTGTTTTGGAAATAATGATCATAATATTTCATTAATGGAAATGTGATCATAAAAAATCTCTATAAAGAATGAAATTTTTTCAATAAACTCTTACGACATGGAAACATTGAATCATACTACACATGTTGGAAAATTATATTACAGGTTTCTTTAAAATAAAATGAAAATTTGAAGATTCAAGTTATTAAATTTGAAAGGAAATTTTTAAACCTCATAGAAAATTATAGGTGTACAACATGACTTGTGTCTCAAAGATGGAAAATTATGACAAACTTACTTTACCAATTTGGTATCATTTGAAACATGAACCCCATGCAATAAAGTCCATAAATATTTATTTAAATACCCATATATTTAATTATAATAGGCATATAATACATTCATTGTTATTATATACAATACATAAAAGATGTGAAGGATGAATAAGGCATGTATCCTATGAAAATAAAGGGTGAGATGAAATTCCATTACCATGTGTCTTGAGTCACATCGTACATATAAACGAGTCTTGTATAATAATTTTTAGTTTATTATAATTTTTATAGAAGCATATTATTTTATATAATCCCATATATGGTTTTATTATAACCTTATATTACCAGCTTGTTAACAATTTTATGTTATGTTTTCACTTCTAGTAATATCCTTTTTGTTCTTCGCATATGTCTTAATTTGTTATATATAGGGTTATTATAATTATATCATGATTTATAGAATATAAAAAATGATATTCATATAATTTATATTCATTATATTTCTTTTATAACAATATATAGGTTGTATAATTATGTACTAGAATACACTGTTCATTGAGAGAGTAGGTCATACATATGCATGAATGTTGTTTTTGATTTATTATCATATTGGAAGAAAGAAAGTAAATTAAATATAAGTATATATATAAATATCATTATTCTATTATCATTATTATATCATATATATCGAATTATTTCACAAAACGCATCCATAATATGTTCCATGTAGTGTTTTAATGAAGCACATTTCTTTGAGGGGGCGGTAGTCCACACTTCCTCAAACGAAATTATCATTTTTACACAAGATATAATGCAAAAAGATATGTGTTGTAAAATATTTAAATATGATTAAATGTATTATAAATATCATAAATATTATATAAAAATATATTTTCCATAATAATTTCCACCATTAAAATCGGTAAAGGAAGAATGAATGAGCATCATTTTGGGAGGTGGAAGTTCAATGTACACATAAACAGTATGACTGTTTCCCACTAAATTGAAGTTTTTGTATGAGAAGGTATAACTAGTAGGATAAAAATATGAGTATATTTATTATATTGTTTTTTTATAATAATGGAATTATTATATTTGGGGGTATAGAGAATGAAAATATGATGAAGGAGCGTGAGGGAGGATGTTTCCCCTTCTTTGGGTAACTCTTTTTGGTTTTTACAAAAGGATATCATTGGATTACATTGTTCTAAAAGGGAGGATTCCTAGAGTAAGGGAGGAATTTTAGGATATATTTTGGAATATCGTGGCTTAGTTTTAGTTTATTGAGACGTGTGTGGAAGTAGGTGTTGAAGAGGATTTATAGAGTGGAGGAGGAGTGGAACTCTTGTAATAATATGGAAAAGGGAAACCCTAAGCACGTTTTATTATTTTAATTGGATCCAATAATGGCACAATTTAGATAAAATTGAGTATAGGGTCTAAATATGTCCATCCAATGACTTTTGGGAATGTTTATAGGTCATATTAATCATTAAATTTATGGTTTATTCCATTGTTAAGCTTGATTTAATATTTATCACTGTAATTAATTATAATTACCATCAATAATATTTTTGGTAAAAAGTAAGTCGATTTAATTTGAAATAATAAATTTTTTGATTCCAAATATGGAATAATTTTTCCAAATTCCAATCACATAATTGTCATAAAATAGTTTAAATTTAATTATGAAAATGATACGACAATGCTTGTTTTTAAAGTAAAAAACATTCAAATGATTTATAGGTTTTTATAAAAAAAATCGATATAAAATTACTTAAAATGAACTGAATTTCATAAAATAAAAAAAATGACCTAATTTGACTTTAAACTAAATTAACTATATAATTTAACCTTATAAATATATTATATGAAAAAGAAGTATTGTGTTATATTTCAGTTTTTTCACTATTCATTAAAAAATAAAACTACATAGAAAAATATAGAAAATTCACCCTATACTAATTTTTATGTTTCTATATCCAAAATTATGTACATTTTGAAATATAAATTTTATAGGAGTGCCAAAATTTATATATATAAAATGTTCCCCAAAAAAAGGTTGTAAAATAACCTTAATAAAAATATTGGCTTTTATGTATAATATTGGGTTTGTTCATATATTATTCATATAAAATCTATTGAATGAATATAAACAATATTTTATTGAATATATAATATATATATTCCATTAATATCACTTATTAATGTTAATTAATTTAATTAATTATCATAAAACATCTTTTTCGAGTATAAAAATAGTATTCCAAAAAAATATTCCCTTTATATTCAATTTGATCACATATTCATTGTAAATAATGGATTAATTTTATATTTCTATAAAACATTGGTTTTCAGGAGTTATTTAATATTTTTCATAACTATTAAATTAAATCTTGGTTATGTCTTAAAATATTTTGTTAAGATATTGTAGTTTGTTAAAACCTAGTCTTATGTGTTACACAAGATATCAAGGAAAGTGAGTCTTGTAAATAATGTAAACTCAACTTAATGTTATATGTAGAGATAAATAACCTTTATTTAGCATATAGTGCATGATTAACCTAGTATTTCATGATCTAAACATAGTGGTTTAGTATCACAAAAGATAAATTCAGTGTTGTATGAAATGAAAATATATATAAAAGATATAAAATTAATTTGAAAAAAAATCACAAAATATCTGGGTGTCACATTCTACCACCCTCAAAAATTAATTTCACCCTCGAAATTCATTCTGTTTATCAATGGTTTAACACTTTAAATTTACATTTATATAAACACACATCGTAAAAATGAATACTAAAACATCTTTTTAATCAGGATATTTTGAAACAAAATGGTTACAAAAAGAAACATATAACTGGGTTTCCACAAGGGAGAAAATATGTTTAAATTGAGAAAATGGACATAGAATAGAAATATACCTGTCATGTTTTATAGATAGTGATATAGAAAAATTGTAGGAGAATTTTAACAACCATAAAGCCATAAATCTGTGATGAACTAAGGGACTATCAGATTTATCAGAAATAGAGCTTGTAGGATAACATTTTTTGGTTTCCAAATACTTTTTCCTAAATTTAATAAATTTTCATGAAAACATATTCCTACTTGATTTTAGTAAAAACTCAATATTTATTGTTCCTTGATCCACTTCACCTCATTCTCCAAAAGGATTGTGATTTTTTCATTCCTATAGAACTAATAGATCATGATATCCGTGATATTTCATCCCATATATCCTGAGTTATCGTCAACCCCATTTTTTATAACAAGTTATCCAATATGCATAAATCCTCATGTTGTGAGATAATACATACTCTCACAAAAAACATCCAACTATTAACTTAATATATAAATATATATTTAACCTTATAACCTTTTTGAAAATGAAAATCCAACAAAATAGAAAGAATGTCACAAAATCATCTTAACATTGATCCCATGTATATGATAAATTATCTCTTGGTTTTAATATTTCAAACATGTGAATAACTTCATCACAGATTCTCTTTCAATATAGTAATAACCTAAACATTCATAAATACCTATTTTAAACCTACATCTATCCTTATTTCAATGTATATTGGGTATATTCATTAAATCTAAACAATTTATTGATCTTGATATCATAGACCACATGTTAACAAGCCCTTAATAAGTTCAAAGGTAATTAGTATTGTAAAATTTTCTTATTCCTATCCAAAATTTCATTAACAAAATAATATTATTTTAAGATAATGGACATATAAAAATTTATATTCCCTTAGTGAAGATTCTTACCTTGTAATAAAATCACTTTTCCATTTCATCTGAAACATTCGTCATAATCTTGTAAATCCTTAGTGAAAAATACGAACTAAACAATCCTTTTATATTTTACAATTCATATAAAATAATTATTGAATCCAAAAACAAAGAAACATTTATTATCCCACTTCTCCATAATTCATAAGAACGATTCCTCATCCTATTACATAAAACCTCTTTCCTTTCAAATTTCCTCTACAGTCTCTTCATTAGCAGCAATATAATCATTACTCATACAAAGATAATGATTCTCTTCAGAAGATTTCCACATGGACATCGATTTGCATAACGACTATTCAATCCACTCTTAAGGTATTAAACCTTTAATGGCATCTAAGAGAGGCCAATATTCCCATATATTTGGTTAGTCGAGTGCTTAATTTTTCCTTTGCATTTACTTTCACTGTGTCCTTAATTTCTATAGTAAGAAACCTTCTTTTTACTATAATAAAATCAATTAGTTGATTCTTTCAACCATATTAAGACAAATGAAAACACATCTTCATTCCTATATGGTCTCTAGTACCTGAAATATCAGTTAAATTCTTCCTTCTCTTATTTGGTGAGTCTGAGTGTTCGTTAAGGTACACATTTTTTATCATGTTCCTTGAAAAATGATTAGGCATGATCACAACATCCTTCACACAAGTTATCATCCCATTAGTCATCTCTTCAGTATGCTATGAATCACATTTAACATTAATCAAGTTCCTTTATATTCCTTCCATTGGTTAAATTAGATAGAATTGAGTAAAAAACTTTATCATAGTGATAAACCACATAATCATGAAATGTAAATTAAAGGATTTATAATCTATGATTTCATATTTTTATCCTAGGCTATTCATATCCATATTATATTTAAATTCCTCATTACAGTTCATGAAGATTTTTGGAATTCCCAAATCATATCCATTGGGTGTTTCAAACTAGTTGCATAGTAAGTCTCATTTTCAGGTAACAAGTTACAATGAGTTAGGCCAAGGATAACTTGTTGAAGTTGTTATTTATAGGTATATCCATTGCAGAACCATTCCCCCTTGTAGTATCTATACTAGGATATATTTATAATAAGCCACTCACTCTATCCTTTACCAAAATTTTAAGACATTTTCCTATAATTTTCCCTATCCTTATTCTCATCCTTAGACGTGTCCTTAGAATTCAAACTATGCTTTTGTAATCCTAGTTTCAGAATAGTAACTAAACCATGGATCTAATAGCAACTATAATGAACCAGTCATAATGTACATATTCAATACATCATGTTTTTCAAATACGTAAACCATTATCAAAACCAATGCCCAAAGACCATATTATTATAGATCCTTTGAAACAAGGAATCATGAACACTGGAACATAAGTGATATATTCTATCACACACTATGTTCTCATTTACTAGAACCCTTCTTAGAAACGTCATAAATAAAACATAACTTTATAACCTTTGGTAAAAGAAACATAAATGGGGATGAGATCAACTAATTAGTAAGGGTAAGAAAGTGAGATATGTAAATATAACCATCACCATAAGAATTTGAAAATAGGACCATGAAAATAATATATCATACCCTAAATATCAAATATCATAAAAAGGAATCATGGAATAAAAATTGATAGTTTGTAAGGCATGAATCATAAGGATATAAAGAACATAATCCATGAATTTATAACATAGGAATAAAACATGGAGTTGAAAAAATCACATAATTATATAATATGATTTCAATAGTAACAAATGTGTCATTACCAAGACTATTTAACATGTATGGGATCACTCCCCATACCATCTTAGGTTTCATGGTTAACTACCATGTCCATCTTATTAGCATGAGTTCAATCCTCATTCAATATTGGTTGGCAGGGTTCAATCCCATGGCCATTATAGTGGTCCTGGTTCACTCCAAATAATATATTAGTTTCTCTCATGAGAAAAAAGTATTTCCCCAATGAATTGGAGAGAGATATAGGTCACACCCATCTCATAGTGAAATTATACATACATGTGTCACAAAATCATAAGAAATCATATCATAATCCCTAAATTGAAAAGGGTCTCATAAACATGAAATCATACCTTAACCTATAAAAAAGGAAACAAGTTTTATAATCATTTCAACAAAACATAACCTATGAATATAACCAGGTTTTATAAATATATAAATACTAAAAATAAGTGGATTTTATATGAATTATTTATCCAATAAATAAACCATTCAGAGAAAGATTGTGGATAGAGCCTTTAGCTCATTTCCTGGAAAGGGATGAGTAACACAAATGGATGTCATATTAGATTAGAAATAATTTGAATGATATTTTAAAATAACATCTGGAGGAAATTTTCCTTTGTCCGTTAAAAAATGGTTCATAAACCATAAAACCTTTTGAAACCCACTATTAATTAAAAATACATTGAAAACATATAATGAAATTTTAAAATGATTTGAAAGAAAATATATTGGAAATAACATTCCAAAAAATTTATTAAAATTAACATTTATAAAATGACAAAAAAAGCTTCAAATAAATGATGCTGATAAATCTATATATTCCATACGAGGAAAAGGGAACATTCCTTTTATAGAGAAAAACGGTTAGAAAAATGAATTGTTCTGAAAGTGAATAGAATATTCCTTATAAAACATTGTTAAAAGAAAAAAAATGGAAAAATTCCTTTTAATGATCATTGGAGAATAGTATAGTATTATTGGAATCCCGTTTTCGAAAAGAATTGTTTTTAAAGAACACATATTTATAACAAAAGAGAAAGGTATGGTCATTTTTTAATAAAAAATATTTCCTAATTATCTTATATACCAAATAATGGGAAAATGCTACTCATACATGAAGATATCATTACTATAAAATTTAAAATAAACTTCATGAGTGTTATTAAATGGTGGATCATAATATTTTATTAAATAAAACATGATCATAAATAATCTCGATAAACAATGATACAGTTTCAATAAACTCTTACCACATGGTAACTCTGATGCATACTCTCCAAGTAGAAAATTAATATAATTTTATATTTAAAATATAATAGAAATATTTAGATTCCTATTATAAATTTTGAATGGCAGTTTATACATTTCATATAAAAATATAGTAGTAAAACATGGATTGTTTTTTAAGAAGGAAAATTGAGACAAAATTACATTACCATTTTGGTAAATATGGAAACTTAAATCCCATGGAATAAAGATTATAATATGGTTATGTAAATAAAAATTGATTTAATTATTATATGAATACAGTAAATTCATGGTTAGTTTATACAGAACACAAAATAAGTGAGTGGTTAATAAGTCATGTATCTCACATAAATAAAGAGTGAGATGGAATTACTTTACCTAGTTTCTTGACTCTCTTCATACTCAGACACACTGTTTATAAAATAAATTTATTTTTATTATAATTCTTTTATATAATAATATTATTAAATATAATTCCATATATGGTTTAACTCTGACCTTATATAACCTTATTGTTAACAATTCATTCTTAATATTTAACTTTTGTAATATCCTCTTTGTTTTTCAGATGTGTCTTAATTATTTCTATATCTGGTTCTTATTCTTATATCATGACATCTAGAACATAAAAAATGATATGAATATCATGTATATTCAGTATATTCTTTTTATAAAAAAACTATAGGATGTAGAAGTATGAAATGGAATACACCATTCATGGAGATGGTAGATCATACGTATGAATGAGCTTTGTTTTCATTTTATTATCGTATTTGGAGAAACATATTAAATTAAATATAATTATATATATGGCTCATTATTAAAATATCATTATTATATCATTTATATCATATATTTGTACTAAATACTACCTTAATACAGTCCATGTAGTATGTGAATGAATCACATTGCATGGAGTTGGTGGGGGGGTACTCAACACTTCCTCAAAAAAAATCATCACTACAAGAGATGGAAAGAAAAAAAGATATGTGTAATAAAATATTTAAATAATCTACAATAAATTATAAATATAATAAAAATTATATATAAGTATAGTATCCATAAATTTTTTTTCCACAAGTGGCGGTAAAAGAAGAATGAGCAATCATTGTTGTGTAAGGCGGTATATAAAAAGTATGTGTGTTACCCATTAGATTGAAGTGTGTGTATGTGTAGGTAAAAATATTAGCATAAAAAATCATTTTATTTATGATACTAGTTTTGTTTTATAATAATTAAATTTTGAGTGTTTATAGGTTGTAGAATGGAAATAAGATAAATGAGCTTGTGGGTGGATGTTGCCTCTTCTTTGGGTAACTCTATTCGGTTTTCACCAAATGACTTCCTTTGATTGATTTCTACACAATAGGAGGATTCATTTAGAAAGGGAGGGATTTTTCGAAGTTTTTTTGTAAGATCTTGTCTCATGTTATATGGCATGATAGGTTTGTGGAATTGGTATTAGATGATGCCTTTTATAGCGAAGGAGGAGTGGAACTCTCATAATATTTTGGAAAAGTGAAACCCCACCAACATATTTTTATTGAAAGTGGATATAATAATGGCACAAAGTAGATCCAATGGAGTATAGGGTCTAAATAAGGCTAGATAATGGGTTTTGGAAGATGTTCTAGTTTATATTAGGCCTTAGGTTTTGGGTTTAGTCCCTTGTTAAGATTAATTTAATTTTAATCATTATAATTAATTTAAATTACCATTATAAATCATTCTAGTCAATAGTGTTTTTGAGATTATTATGAATTATAAATTATTATGATTCCAAATATGAAATATATTTTTCCATATCTCAATCATATAATTACAGGATATTAAATAAAATTTAATACCACGGATAGGACGACAAAACATGTTTGTAAATTAAAAACTATAAAATAATTACTATGTTTTCATAACCAATTTCTATGTGAAATTGATTTAAATAAATTAAATTGGATACATTGATAAAAACATTATTCAATTATATTATAAAATTATATTAAAATATAATTTATCTTTATAATTAAATTTTATGATAAATCATTTTTGAGTTAAATTTCAGTATTTTTCACTATTCATTGAAGAATGAAACTTCAGAGAAAAATACCATAAATTCACCCTAAAAGTTTTTTTACGTTTCAATTTAAAAATTTAATTTTATTTTGAAATATAAAATTTAAAAATATTCAAAAAATTATATTTAAAATAGGTTCTCTATCAAATGGTGGTAAAAGTACCTTAATAAAAATATTTGTTTTTATGTTTAATACTGGGGTTTTTCTTATCATATTCTTATATAATATAATAGATGAATATAAAAAATAAAAAATTCAAAATAATATATATATATATATATATGAAATTAATTTTACTTACTAATTTAAATTTATTTAATTTATTATAATTAAACACCTTTGTAACTATAAAGAAATCTAGAAAAATATTCCCATTATATTCAATTTGTTCTTATATTAATTATAAATAATGAATTAAATTTATATTTGAGTAAAAATAGGTTTTCATAAGTTATTTAATTATATTCATAAGTTCTAACTTAATAGATATGTTATGTCTTAATATATTTAATAAAAATATTTTAATAATATATTGTTTTTTGGTAAAAATCAGCCTTTCATGTTACACAAGCCATCAAGGAATGTTAGTATTACGTATGACATAAACTAACCTCAATTTGATTTGTATAAAATTAAAACCCTCATATTTTGTACAATGCATGATTAACTTTGTATTTTATGAGCCAAACATAGTGCATTAATATAAAAAAAATGATATATCCATTGTTGTGTGAAAGGAAAGAATTTATCATAAATTAAATTTATTTATAAAAAATCACAAAATCTAGGGCTGTTAAACATGCGAAGGGGGAAGAGTCATAACAATTTAAGACATTTAAATTAGTGAGATAATTTTTAAAGAACATATGCCTCATAGATGATCTTTCTATAAATGTGAGCTTCTGGTACACTACCTCTGAAAACTGTCACATACAAACTCATATCATAATTATTTTCTTTATCACGATCAATAAATTTACAAATCATTGGTTAACCATATGGAAAGATGTTGAATTTTATCAACACATTTAGAATCTTCTAAACCTCCTCATTCACCAGTTTCAAGGGTGGGATTACAGAGACACTCTAATCAAATAGATTAATTGGATATTAGGGATTTTAACTGGGCACAACATTGCATATGAGCAAAAGTGCGCTTTGATCCACCCCCCACAACACCTGAAATGGACCTACAATACTAAAAGGGGCCCTATCATTGTCTGTGTGCAGAATAAATGCAAATTTATTTAAAGGATAGGGGAAGAGCACCCTATGTACCACCCTCTACCAACATTTCAGTGATAAAAAATTACATGGCCTCACATCGCCATTAGATTCTAAAACTAGAAGTATATAAATGCTTAGCCATAATAAGGAATCCATAAAGGTGGGTCTTCTCCTACCAGTTTTAGAAAAGCATTCATCCATGTTCTATGAGGGATTAATCTTTTGTAAAAGTATCCTTGGTCTGTATTTTCTTATCCACATTGAATATCTTGTGGGATCAAATTGGTTTCCTTTCATGAACAACCCACATTATCTTCAATAGGATAAACTCATCATACATTTCCTTAAGAATTGGATCCCCTTAAATTATATAGATGTCCAAAAGGATAATACTAACCTCACCGTGCATCATATGGAAGGAATTTTTTTGTAGACCCAATTGACTCATTATCTTGAAAATGATCTTCAAGTTCTTGTAAACATAATATTTCCCAATTTGGATAGTCTCATAGATATGGATGACTTTTATCTAATTTTTTAATTCTAAATAATTATAGCACACCAAAAATTCCCACATAGAGGAAATGTTGGTAGAAGGTTAGTTGGTATGATTCAGAAACTATGAATTCAAAACATTTCTTCAAACCATTGGGATAAAGTTATCCCTCGTAATTATATGCTCATTCAAAGGATAGTATTCTCTTCACGGGTAATAATATTGTTACTGGTCCAAATACTTTCTATATCTATTAGAGCATGATCGACCTTGTCATACTAATCATACCAAATAGCTTTTATCATCTCAAAATAACATGAAATAGCTTGTTCAATATAATTCATTCTAGCATCCATTGAAAACCTACATGAATACATCAGTTTTTCAATTTAGATAATATTTTTACATGGAAAACCTAATTTTTGAGTTTGAATATTTCTAAATTTTTCTGAAGGAAAGGACTCGTGCAGGACGTTCAACCCGGTTCCACGCGTATCTCAATTAACCAATATTCTGATGCAAGCCTCTCGATCATATGACCCACCAAGGATCCCCTTTGATTTGAAATCATGTAGCATAATCTCTCAATTCATTATATCAGAGGAAATTATCTTTGAGATTTTTTTGAAAATATAATCGTAGAATGGCTAAGCGAATGACAAGCGTGATGAGAGAAAAACCCACCTATATAAAATATGGGAAAATTTACAATGGGGTTAGTGATATTAATAGACATTTTTGGATTACACAGTAGACTAGAATTGTGGAGCTGATCCCTGATCCTATACACTGGGCCTACACTTTTGACCTATGTGGAAGCCCAACGCGATTGACCAACACCACATTCCAAATCTTTTCCCTATTATACCTCAGGATTTGACCCTATTCTTTCAATCAAACCCAATTATTTGAGTAGGGGAGGGTTGACCCTCTATTGTTTCAAGTATAATGAATGGATTATTAATAGAACTAAATAATATTGAGGATATAAATTGACAATGAATAATCTAACTGATTTACCCAAGATGGTTTTTAGGAACCCCTATATGTTGAGGGCCTCGGTAGCCCCTTCTGTGAAATTAAATGGAAGGTCACCTGAGAGTGGGAGATCAGTGCTATGATATTATATCATGGCCCAACATGCGTACCTACTTTTTCCATGGTTCGATATTTGTATATAAACAGTACCCTTAGTCTCCAAATTTACAAAAGTAGAAAATCAAAAAATCCCCCAAGATCTGGTCACACAACCCCTTCACCAAGGTCTTCAAGGACCCTTCAGGTAGCCATTTTCAACCCAAGAGTAGTTGAAATTGTGGTATATAGTGAAATAAATGTCTATATAGGGTGTAAAACAAAATAATTTTTTTTGATTAATCCTCTTATTCTTTGTGTAAAACCACATACATGAGGTACCTTCCCTAATTAGGGACCTGTAAAATCCTCATCTGCGATAACCTAAGTAGAAACATGGTGCCTAGGATAATGCATATCCCAAATGTTTTATCCCAGGTGGTCCATTTACTAAGGCATATTTATCTCATGCATGTATAAACCCCCATGTTTTAATTACCTCTTGGTCTTCCCTGGACCTACGCGATGCAACTGTCCTCTTTAAGATAGGACCTACGAAAGCCCCCCTTTGAGTCCTCTTCATGATTTCAATGGATGTGATCCTCTAATTTTGGATCCCTCACTCAAGGGGTACAAATTTAAAACATTCAATGAAACCTCAAAAACTAAAACCCAATAAAAGAGGAACACGGATGTGTCACCCATTTGGGTATGAATTCTTACGATAAAAATTTTCTTGCACTTGTCCAACTATATGGTTAGGGTCTTTAGGGTGCACGTGAGTATAAATTATAATGGTCTTAAGATCCTCATCCTTGGAGATGGTTTTATGTATTTCTTGGCCTCAGGTAATAGGGTTAGGAACATGTCCTTCCCAATTTTTCTCTATGACTTGGAGCCTTTGGTTCCAGGTAGGGATGGTAAGGATTAAACATTGTTTCCATACAATAGGGAATGAGATCCTTTTATCCCACTATAGAGCCAATTATAGAAAATACCTTGTGAATTAACACCCAAGACATTCTTGTAGGACTACTCCTATTTCACTCCATCCTCGTTCTGTCCCAGTAACTAATGTGGGAAGGGATATAGGAAATTTAAATCCCTCCCACATTCTTATTTAGTTGAGGGTATGACAACAGGAAGGATGAGTCATCACCCCAACCTCTTCCACTAGCAAGAGATGGATTTTTTTTGGTTTTCCATATCATTTTATTCCTTTTATTTCTTAGATAGAATCATGTCTCATAAATACTCATGTGGTCTTAGAGGATAACCATGATTGCGACATACACCTAGTTAGATGCATATTTCAGTAGACAAACCTCATTCATAAATTCCCAACAACATTTGGAATTCCTTCGTGGGTGTGGGTCCTCATGGCCATGTATCCAACCTCAGTGAAAAGTATATTGTGTGGTTTCATGGATGTTTTTAAATCACGTTTCACACACCAATCATGACTCATGTGGGCTTAGAGGTTGACAACAGCCATGACATCCACATGATTCCAAAACATTAGGGAATACTTTTTAGGGGTAACCCCCAATCAAACCAATGTATGGGCATTATTCAATGTGTAAGTCCAAACCGAATCATGGAATTTTCCTGGGTTGTAATCCCCATATGATCCACCATATCATCATTAGTTGAAACATTCCTCATGACCACCTTTAAAGTGTGTCCCTTTTCAGGAATAATCCCTAACCAACCCAAACAAAATAATAATTATCAAGAATAAGCCCCAATTTATTCCTCTAGAAGGGTCATACTCCCCAATGAGAAAAACATTTAGGGGGCCTCTAATATGAATGGGTCCTCATAATCAAAAAACATGTACATTTGTTTGTTTTGGGAATAATGGAAGCATGTGTTGGTTAATAATATATTAAAATTTATTTTAAAAATAATTTCTCAAACTGAGATTGAATATCTTGTGTGTCAAATTTATAATTAAATTATTAAATATATGAGGAAATAAATACCTAGGATTAAGAAATTTCTTCATTGATGATTGTAGATCCTCCGAAAAGTCCCTTCTGGATTACCTTCATTATACTTATGGGGATCCAATTGTATAATCCATCTAGTGGTAGTCCACACATTTTTCAATGGTCTCCAAGAAACGCCACTCGTTATTTGGGAGATATCATGGAAAATATAATATCATTCATTTTTTATTTTGATTTCACATTCTTCAGTCTTGAATAAATCCTCTATTGGGTTTCCTGTTCATGATAGGGAGATAGGAGGAGGATTTGAGAGAGAATTTGTTGTGCACATTAATTCTCGATTCCCAAACATGGAATTGGATTCTAAGGAATTACAAGACATACATAGCTCTCTATTTATAGAGATGTGATTTCAGTTGAAAATTTTAATTACTTATTTCCATTAAATATAATTTTAACCATTATTGAAATCTCATTCAATATATAAATAATAACAGTATTGTTATTTTTCGGTGCACCAACTTGTGAAAAATGGATTATTAATATTTACTAACTCCTAGATAAATATTTTATCATAGAACACTATCATGGTCGGTTTGAACTCATGTTATATTTATTGAACACCCAAAAAGATATTTAATTCTATTAAATTAATATTTTTACCAAAAACAAATAAAAAAAATTATTTAATATTAAATAAAATAAATAAATATATTTTATATTAAATCTGGTTAATTAATATTTATTTACTATAATCAATCTTTATAAAATATATAAAATTATTCCTTTGTCTTGAGAATAATATTTATTCCATTAATTACATTCGAATAAATTTCAATCAAGACCACAAAAAATACACAGTCTATGACCCTCTAGGATTCATCTCATTGGCTTTAGGTGGGATTGTATAATGTACAATATTGTTATCTAGCAATGGGTTAAGGCTCCCAATAGATATAACATATAGTCACAATTAGAACAACCACATACGAACACTCACTAAGTAATATAATCCATTTTTTCATATAATCTCAACATGCAAGTTTCATAACGGTGTCATCAAGCTATATTCTCGATACATCATTCATTGAACATATAAAATAAACTCATAATTAAACCATGGCCATGGAATTTACTAAAATAGTTCTATTACAATAAAATGGTCAAGATATAAACTTTAATAAATATGGAAAGGGAAAATCCATTGTTGGCTTATCCATTAATAACAAGTCATTATTGATGCACCTAATATACCTTACTTCCTGCCAATATGTGGATTGATGGATTTCATCAGCAATTCTATGTGTGTGAGTCCTTACATGCATTAATGGTACTCATAAAGTCTAAAGATCATTACATATTCTCATATATAGGAATATGTGATGACACCAAAACATGTGAAATTCCTATTACCGTTCTATTCTTAGAATATTCTGTATTAGAGATTCCCAAGTGAAAAATTCATGAGAAAACGTCTCATAATCTTAAGAGTACTCACACCTGATAGTATATATAATATGTGTCCCATCATATTATGTTATCTAGCCATAGATATATATTAAGAATATTTTAATATAACTTCAAGATACTCATCATAGTAGGTATCTTTTATTACCTTATCAATGTGACAAATACTCTAGGACATTATTACATTATGGTCATGCATAACAGTGAAAAATATGTAAAATATGTTCAATTTAATATTTAATACATCAAATATTCATGTAATCAATGAAAAAATAGTTGGTTCTAGGATACCGACTTTAACAAACTCCCAAATAGACTAGAGCCAACTGCCTATGACTTTTAGTCCACTAGACCTCATATTATAATCATGTTTCTAATAATAAAAGGATTTAGTCAAGGGTTATTTCGTTTTATCTTCCATAGAAATACTACTCACTGCAAATTCACCCCTTTGAGTAAAATCCATCAATAGATGATACTTCCAAATTTTGATCTTTATATATAGATGCGACCTTTTCACTTTTTGGAGATCCAAAACTACATTATTATCACAATTGAGTGTGATGTGATATTTACTTATAGGTACCACATTAAGATGTTTGGTAAAATTTCCCATACAAACTACTTCTTTAGATACATCATATGTGTCAATATACGTAGACTCTACTATATGATCCACTACCACATTCCTCATTGAGCTCTTTCAACTGATATCACCTCCATTCAAAGTGAATATGTATCCTATTTGTGACATCATATTATCTGGATCAGTCAGGTAAATAAAATATCTATATCCTCTAATGACTATTTCCTCATCTTGTCTATAAATTTGGAACATATTCTTAGTATTACATAGATACTAAAGGATAGTTTTGACTGAAATCTAATGTTGTTCACTTAAATCAGCTTGATATCTTCCTACCACACTTAATGTGTAGGAAACATCTATCATAGTAGATAGAAACGAATTCAGGACTAACCTAATCAATTATTCATATGTATCCCTTTCAATTATATTTCATTTCTCATGGGTCCAAGTACATATTTTTTTGAAATATGAATTTCAGGTGATGCTGGTAACAATCCCCTCTTGTATTGTTCAAAACTAAATCTCTTCAACATCTTATCTAGGTTTGTACTATGAATTAGTCAGAGAATCGTGTTGGATCTATCACAATGAATCCTTTTCACAAAAATATATGCTCCCCCACCCAAGTCATTCATTGAAAATAATTTATTCAATCATTCCTTAATAGACTATAAGTCATGTATTCCATTTCTAATAGAAAATATGTCAACAACATATAATATTAAGAAATGGATTGTACTCACACTAAACTATTTTTAGAAACAAGGTTCACATTCATTCATTATAATAACAAATTCTTTTATACATTCAATAAAATTAATTTTCCATTACCTAGACTCTTCCTTTAATCCATAAATGATTTTTTTTCAACATTAATTTCTTATTGAAGTCATTTAGTGCCACGAAACCTTTATGTTTTGTCATTTAGACATCTTGTAGAAGGTTCCCATTAAATAATACTGCTTTAACATCCATTTGGAAAATCTCATAGTTATGGAATGTTGCAATGGCAAGTAGAATTCTGATGTATTTTAGTATTTCAACATGTGAAAAAGGTGTATTTTTTTCAATAACTTCATGTTACATCACCCATTTTGCAACTAGTACCATCTTATAGGTACTAAATTTTCCTTACATGTCTAGTTTTATCTTGAATACCCATTTGTAACAAATAAGATTTAAATCCACTATAGGATCTACCAATAATAATACATGGTTTTGGTAATGGAATCCATTTTAGAATTCATGGTTTCAGGCCAATTGGTAACATTTATGCCCCTTACTACATTATTATAGGTTAGAGGGTAATTTTTATCAACTAATAATGATTCACCATCCATGGTAATTATAAAACCATTCCATTTTATTTCTCTAACCTCTCGTGTACTCCTATGCTACTCTCGTGTATCTAGAACAGATTCTTCTTCCATGGGGCATTGTGGAATTTAATCATTTATCAACTTTTGGGTGCCATGATCCTCGACTTAATCGAAGTTTATCTTGCTCCCACTATCTCTTCTAATCATATACTCTCTGTCTCAAGAAATATGGTGTTTCCACCAAGTATAACAATTTTTTCCAAGGGGTATTATATGTAATATCCCCTTGTTTATTTAGAGTATCCTATAGAGGAACACTTTGTTCATTGGGATGAAAGTTTGTTACCTTAAGAGGCCTTAACAAATGATTCACTTTCAAATACATGTAAATTCAATAACAAGGTTTCTCTTCCACTCCAAAATCCCTATGGAATACCATTTATCAATTTATTTAGTTCTTGGTTTAGTATATGTGCAACTGTTTGTGATGAATATCCCTAAAAGGATAATGGATTACTTGCATGACTCATCATCGATCTCACCCGGTCAAATTAGGTGGGGTTCTCCTTTCATTTACATAATTCAACTGAGGTGTTTAAGGATTATTGAGATTGTATAGGATCCCAAATACCCATAAGTAATCAATGATATCTTGATTAAGATATTCTTGGCCTTAATCTTCATGGTGTTTCCTAATCTTCCTAACAAGTTGATTCTAAATATCAATCATGTATTCCTTGAATTTACCAAAAGAATATAACTTCTACCCCATTAAATAAATATAACCTTATCTAAAAAAATATTAATAAAAGATATGAAGTATGGGAACCCTACCCTTAGATTTATAGTAAATGGTCCATGCACATCAGTATGAACTGATTCAAGAATCCCTTTAGCCCTTTAACCATTCCCACTAAATAGGGATTTGGTCATTTTGACTTGTAATCATTAATGACATAAACCAAATGGTTTTATATAGAAAGAATCTTAATATCCCTCTTGATTTAATTTTTTCTATCATTTTTAATTTAAGTAACATAACTGGTGTTGCCAATGTTGGGTGTCATATGAGTTATGTGATGTAACACTGTTATTGATTTCTATTACTTGGTTGAAGTAATCCAACATGTAAAGACTATTATGTAAATGTGTCTTACCATAAAAATAATATCTTCATAAAAGAAACAACATTTATTTACAAATTTGAAAAGAATCCATCTATATGTTTTCTGGATACATATATAATGATTATGTGTACTGAGTGATCATAATAACCACCCTTTAAAACCATGATCATTTGTGTCAACATTGTGAGGTGGTAGTCCCTAATAGTTGTAGTAATATGTTTATCATTGTTTAATTCTCTTTGATCTACCTCTTGTCTGTCAATTTTTCTAAATCTACTTGCTTCATATATATGAATATATAAATGGGAACCACATGATCTATCTAATAACCAATTTTTGGAAATAGATAAATTTTCCTCGATAACAAATTCACATGAAGATTTACCTTAATTATTTATCTAGGTGCAGTTTTTCTTCCAATGTCCCTTCTTTCCACATAATAAAAAAACATCATCCTGTTCCATTTTTCTCCTTTGATCTTCTTCTTCTATTAATAGTAGGAAAAATATTTGGGATTAAAGATATTTTCATTCCCTCTATATTTTTCACAATAATGAAATGATGATTTTCATTCTTTATATATTTATATACATGGAGAATGAGGATAAAAAGATCTTTCAAAGACTTTTCAATGTTGTTTATATTAAAATTCAAAAAAAACTAGAGAAGCTCTAAGGGAGTGATTCTAGAATGATATCATTGTCCATTTCTATAGTGATTTTAAACCCTAGAACCTCGAGGCGGTCAACGTTGACAATGATCTTGACTACATGGGGCCATGCTGGGAAACCCTCTCTAAGATTAATATGAAAGAGATCCTGGTAAATCTCAAATTGTTTCGGTCTAAATCTCTCTTAATAAAGACCATGGAGGTTCTCAAGCATGATATACACATACATGTTTTTGTGAGACATCATGAGTTCTATAGTCATAGATGAAAGCTTCAAATATTGAACATCGATAACAGAATTCATATGTTTTTCGTAGACTATGAACTCTTCACCAATCACCTATTTATTTGGTAGAGCAGTAATTACGGATTATAGCACGTAAGATTTCCATTCGTGGAATATAACAAACTAAAGTCATCTAAAACACTCATTGAAGTTACTGCCTAAGAGGAGATTATATTTCTCTAATATTGATCTTAGGAATAGTGAGTTGTTTATTTTATTCTATAATGAAAAGTGTATATTATTAGTACTTTTCCTGATTACAGTTTTTGTGAGAAATAACAAATTAATTCCATTAAATCTTCCACTATTTTATCAACTCCCAATATCCCTCATCATTGAACTTCTAATGTCAATTTTCATTGAAATTCTTGTGTAAAGGATCCATATTCCCCTTTGCATAACCCCGATATGGATTGGTCAAGCTATTTTTAAGTTATTTAGGTTAGTAATTATTTGTTAACAACAAGATTGCATCTCCTTGATCTGTTGATTGGACTCCCCAATCCAAAAAACGAAACATTGATTTTCTCAACAACTAACTCCAAAATTACACCAAGTCTTGCAAGGTAGATTCATCTTAATGTAAAATGGTTAGGCCAACCCAAATATTTGACAAGATCTCCCCTTATAAAAGTAAGTGTCCCAAAAAGGGTTAGTAAAACACGTAGTTCTATTTTCTTATTCCTATCAAGTAAAAAAGGCTTTGTCTCATTTAATATTAGATTTAGGAATTTTATTTAATTATGTATAAATTTTTCTCTTTTTATCTTATAGATCTCTTGTTAATATTAAAGTATATGTTTACTTGATTAATTAAAAAAATTTGATAAAACATTTATTCATAATAAATTTTATTTAAATTCATTCATTTCATATTAATTAATTAATTTATGTAATCGTGAGCTTGGATTAATAATTATAATTTTAATTCATTATGAAGAAAATAATAAATTAATTAAATGAATCGATCATGATCTTGTCTAGAAGTTGATTTAAAGAGGGAACATTAAATCAACTTGTGGCCTATGGGAAATAAATCTTTATGCTAGACCAGTCATGAACTACACAATTCCATGTGTCCACTTATGCATCGCCTTGTTGGTGTCATTATGGTTCTATCTTGAATCTTCCCCACATTCCTTAACATGCTCCACTAATTACAAATATTTATCACTCACACATAGGTAAGGGGAAGAAAAGGATTGGATAAAAGGATTTACATAAATATCCATAGAACAAAATATCCTACATAAAATCGAGGTAGGGATTACTCGAAGGCCATCTTCTAATTATTACTAAATAATTGGAAAACCATGTAATAAATTTTATTAAATAAATTCCAACACATATATAGGTCTTTTTCAAGCTCATAAATGGTCATAGATGTAACTAATATGTAAAATTAAATGGCTAGAATTCATTTATTTGTTGTTTTATTATTGAAGATAAATCTTCTTGCATTAATTAATTAATAAATTATTTAATTAATTCCCTTTTCATCTTGATGATAATATGATATTATTTGGAGATAGAAATCATTAATGTCATTCATGTTGAATAATCAACATAACTAATAATGACATGTTAATTTAAATAAATTAATTGAGAAATTTTAAAAAAAATTAATCCATTATTAAAATTTCAAACACACAATGGTGTGGTAATCAATAAAATAAGGGTTTAATGAAAAAAATTAAAATTTAATGTAATTTTATTTTTTCCCATTAATGGGAGATTGCACGTCATGTACATGCAGCTACACACCATATACCTTGGTTTTTTTATACCCAAGTCACACGCCTAGGGCTTCGGTGTGTGCACTTTTCCAGACTACAAGGTGTGTACATGTCAATTACACACCCTATATCTAATTGTCATGTTCTAGTTTGGACTTGTAAAAACACATGTGAAATAAAATCACTACATGTAATAAATTACAAGGTGCATATTGAAACATTGCGCATGGGTATAAACTGTATGCTCTGGCTAGAAACCGTGTAACCCAGTATTATCATCCAATAATTTGGAACTTCTTGATGACATCTTCGGTCAAAATTTATTTTTTATTAAACAATTAGGAAAATGAAACACCAAACAAAAATTATTAATTTACTTATAACATGTTAATTCAAATTAGATTAAAGAACTAATAACCATATATAAATTATAACCACAATTTCACATAGATTAACAATAAAATAAATAATTATAAATTTATACATGAACCCTCTAATACCACGTGTTGGTTCTCAGAATAGTGGTAGCATACATTGGTGGGTGATATATTAAAATTTATTTTAATAACCATTTCATGAAACCAAGGTAAAGAATCATTGATTTCAAATTTTATAACTAATTTATTTAATATCTGAAGAAAATAAATACCTGGGATTGGGAACATTTTTAATTGATAATTTTTTATCAACCAAAAAGTCCCTTTAAATTTTCCTTCAATGAACATGTGAGGATCCTTGGGTATAATTACTTCAAAGTTAATCCTCATATAATTCAATGGTTTCTGAGAAAATCATCCCATTCTCTATGTGCTAGCATAGTGAATCAAATATATTTTGATGTTCGTTCTTGATATCCTATTCTTCGATCTTGAAAAAATTATCTCGTGGAATTTTAATTCTTGAGGGGGGATATAAGAGGAAGCGTTGAGAGGTAATTAATTATAAGAACAATTCTCTATTCCCAAACATGGAATTGTTTTTGAATGAATTGCACAAAAGACATAGTCATCTTTTTATAGAGTTGGTATTTCAGTAAAAAAATTTAATTGGATAATATCAATTAAATATAATTATATCAATTAATGAAATCCCCTACCACACAATAATAATAACAGTATTTTGTTTTATGTGCCAACATGAAAAAAAATTGATAAATAATATTTCCAAACTCGTATGTAATTTTTTTATCATTAGACATTGTCTTGTTCCATTCAAACTCGTCTTCAATTTATTGAATACCCAAAAAATATTTTATTCTCTTAAATGTATATTTTATACACAAACTATTAAATAAATATTTTTATAATATTCAATAAAAAATAAATATATTTTATTCCAAATCAAATATATATATATAATTATTTAATTTATTCGATCATTATAACATAATTAAAATTATCCTTAAATCCTGAAAATAATATTTATTCCAATAATTCTAGTCAAATATAATTTAATAGAAATCAATAGAAACCCTTTGTGTGTCACCCACTATGTTTCTTTCTAATTAATATTAGGAAGTCTTCCATATTGTCAAAGATTATTATCTATTAATGAATGAAGGTACCCATGATAATGAACTTAAATTTGAAATGATGAAAACCACATAAGAATGCTCACTATGTAATATAATTCTATTTTTACATAATCTCATCAAGAAGGTTGGATGATGGTGTCATCAAACTATATGAATCATACATAATTCTATAACTATCTAAAATAAACTCATTAATACACTGTGGATATGGAATTTAGGGTGAAGGTTCAATTTTAATCAATGGTCCAAGATATGAACATCCATAAATATTAAGGGAAAAATCCTTTATTGACAAATCCATTAATAACAGGTCATTAGTGGCGCACCCAATGTCCCCTACATCAAGACAACATATGTCATGATGATTTCCATTAGAAAATATTAGTGCATGAGTTGTGTCCTGAATTAATTATAATATTAAGGTATAAACACCAATAAAAATTCTCGTAAAAATAATATCTGATGACACCAAAACGTACAGAATTCCTACTAGTGGGTATGTTTCATAATCTCCCACGTTAGATATTTCCAAAGGTAAAATTCATTAGAAGAAGTCTTATCTAATTATGAATACTATAACCTAATGGTCTATATAATATAATTCCCATCATAGAATATTATCCAACCACATAACCATACTATGAATATTGTCACATAAATTCAATGAGTTCATCATAGTGAGGAACTTCTATGCACTTATCATTTAAACAAGTACTCTATGGCATTATTACATTATGGTCACATAAAAAAACTAAAAACAAATAATAATATGTTTAGATAAATATTTCATTCATCAAATATTCATGTAATCTAAGTATAAATAGTTGGTTCTAGGATACCAACTCTTACAGATTTGAGTGCCATCCAAATGGGATTCTTATGATGCCTCCATGAGGTCCAAACACATCATCACAAATCAACCCTATCCTCTATGGGACACATTTCCACTAGGGTCTATTTCAAACATAAAATTTAAATCCCATCTAGGTTTTCTAGGCTGCCTACGAATAAGTCTTCCATAGAATATTGATTATCCACCTTCTAGATAGACGTCCTTACCATATGAAATTACATTGTATGGTTAGGTCCTTAACACATGACCTTTAAAGGTATGGTTTTCCCCATTGATAAGAACTGAACTATGTGGGTTCTATTTCCTTTCGTGAGGATTTGTAGGAATCCCATTTTATGGGTCTAATCCAAACACCAAAAATACTCTTGTCTCCCTAAATAATGATACCCTTCCAAGCTCCCCACTATGTGCTTGAAAACCACCATTATCATAATAAAATCCAATGAATAGTTAATCTGTACTTAATAGGTTTACATTTATAGAGATCATCAAATACATAATGATATATCCATTTATGAAGAACCTTAGAAACATACAGATGATCTAAAATTCATGCATTCAAATGATTGATTATTTTTTCAAGGGTGACCCGCATCATACTTTTGAATTAATAAAGGATTTATGAACATATATTAAATATATAAGATATTCCTAGAGTACAAAAAAATCCCCCAAAATGTGTATAATGTTCCTGACCTCTCTTCATCTCAAAGAATGTTAATTCTAAAGAATCATTGGCCAAACATCCTAACAAGCACCTGCCTTTCAAAAGAAGGTCCCTCATAGATATATAAACCTTGGTTATTTACAGTTCTAGGAAGAATAATGATGGAAACCATTCTAAAATATTGAACCCAAAATTAATGACTACACACAATTCAACACCCTTCAATCAACTGTCAGGCGAACCTCTTTTTTCATCAGAAACAATTTTGAATCCCCATTACCTAAGGATAAAAATACCTCACATGAAAAAAAACATACATTTATACCTTTATTATTATAGAAAAGAGGTTGGGATAATATATTTTTAAGTGTCTCTAATTGATCTTGTCATCAGTTTATGTTTAACAAATATAGTATTTTTATTCTCATATAACGAATAAGATATCTGGTGTCACTATTAAGATAAAATGAGTTACTATAAGACCATATCTATAATATTTCTATGCTTGATATTTAAATATTTGTACAAAAGGAATTTGATTGGATCATATGTCGAGGTGAATGATTTTTGATTTTTCCTTCCATCGTGTTAGTTGATCAAGTCAAAAAATCATTTTTTTTCATTTGGTTTTCTTAATAATTTTACCACTTTTTTACTTAATTATAAATAAAAAATAATTATTCTACAAATTTAATTTATTATGGAACTTTTTTAAAAAATTGGATTAAATATTAATTTTTAGTGTAATTTATTTATCATTTATTTTCAGGATTGAAATCCCACATTGATCATTCCATTTTTTGATTGGATATAGGCTGTTTTACAAAAAAAAAGGAATCGCAAGATATTTAGGGGATTGTTGGTAGTGATTTAAATATTCTATTACAAAATATATGCGAGATATACACACATAAATGATCCACTATGTGTTTTTAATTTCTATATATGAACAACTAAGAAAGAATAATATGTGTGGGTGTTATCAATATATATGAATATCACCCATGGGTGTATTCAATATAGGAGTAATTGTGGCATGCATTCGGTATATAAGGGTAAATCCATGGATATCTTCCCATAAAAATTATTTTTAAAACATAACACTCATGATTATATATGAAAAACTCAATCCTCCATGTAATTGATTTGATCCCCATGTGATTAGTATAAGAATATATTAATTTATAAATATTTTTTATGTGTAATATTAATGAAAAAAATAGTACATGAGATTAACTCAACATCAATAAATTTTTATAAGATTAATGAATGATAATTCTATCTGGAGTCAATGAATGTGGTATATATTTCAAAAAATTAAATTCAATGACTTCTTTCACATCCTATGAAAATTAAATTCCCCATTTACGATCAAGGAATACACGCAAAGGATGTTTCTATAGTATATTATAATTCGAAGGAGTCTTTATTTATGATAGAAGTGACAATGAATATTTTTTGGTATATCAAGGAGTCAATTGTACCATATTTTCAAGATATAAGAATAGTCTCGATGAATCAATGAATTAGTCTATATACGGCATTGTTATTACTCTTGGAAACCCACGGATGGACCATAAAACTCTCCGAAATCCAATTCCGGGATCTATTCACATGTTTCCAACATGCAAAAGTTTAGAGATGAAAATAACATCACCTTTTATAGTTTTCTTTCGATCAACTAAAAATATAATGGTTCTAGCATATGGTATCCATTTAACTCATCCATGGATAGTGGTTGACAATAGATTTTTAAAACTTGAATCAATTTGGATGTGTAATTTCAATGATTTCAATTTATAATAATATATATATTTAACTCTAACATGGACATCATCCAAGAATCAAAATTCCTATAGAATGTACACAATATCCTATAAAAGTAAATGGAGACCAATATCAAAGAATAATATATTATTTATTTTCATTATTTTGTAGTGAACCTCACATAATTTCATGAATCGGTCTGGGGTTCCATCCAACACAACACCCCCACTAAGTTTGTGGAACTGACAAAGGGAGAACCACATCCACTTTGTTTGGCACTAGTATGGGGTATTGAATAAATAATTTTTGAATTATTTTTCTAGATGAACAATAATCAACATCAGTTACAAGTATCAATATAATATATACAAGACATCATAGTGAACATAGATAATATAGCATTAAAAAGGGGAAAAGTATTAGAACCATGTAATGAATAAATATAAATTTATAACCATGAATGAAAATTAAAACTAAAAGATGTGGGGGAAACTAATTATACAAAATACACCTTGTGACATGAGGGTTGACATCCTACCATGCCACCACCATTAACACCTACTGAAGATGAATACCATTAACAAATATATTAGCCGCCACCTCCATGGAAATCCTTTTCCTTACTTGAGTCCAACAAAAAAACGTCTACATATACCCTAGGGGTGTATATAAGGTGTTAGACTAATCACCCAGTAGGATCCTACCAAATGTTTCAATAATAGCCATTATAAGACAAATAAATATATAGTTTCAATCTATAGAAATTAGTTTAATTTTAAAAAATGCATTATATTTAGAAGAAAAATGATAGTTAAAAAATAAAATAAAAATGGTAAAAACATAGAAAAAAAATAATGCGAAATCCTTTTATAGCATTGGTGAGTGGGGACCAAGGATTATCATACTCTCAGTGATCAAATTTAGATATAAAGTTTCATTAGCTACATTATTGAACCAATCATCATCATCATAGTTTTGTTAGTGTTATAACACAATCATTCTTGGCAGGGCGAGTCGTTCCTAGTGTACATGACCATGTCCTTCCACCTAGGTTCCTAGGATTCCAATGTGATACACCCCATTTTTAATCCATGAAAACCAATTGTTAACCAACTAATATATCATATACCAAATCATATCATTTCCAAACATTTCAATAGGGGTTAAAACAATTCTAGGCCTTACAACCTCTAATACCATATAAGTCACCCATTTCACATATATAAAATTTAATAACACATTTATAAGTAGAGGAAAGAATAATTAAATCATAAAATAATAGTACAGCATGTAATCACATACCCTTATACATTAAATAAAAAACAACTGGTTGGAAACAACAATCCAAGATGAGTGGGGGGCTATGAAAGCAAGAACATGCCACAACCCTCACAACTCAATATAAACAAATTTAAATTTTACCATCCCTTAGTCAACACAACCACTAAAGAGATAAATTACTTAGATGAAAGGAGTAAGAGACCATGTTAAAAAGATATGAAGTACTTACATGGAGGCGAAATTAATAACCATGCTTGAATCACCCAATAAATAGAATAAAGTTGAGTTTGGAGAGGAGGGGAGTTGTGACTAGAACTATATAATCATAATGGGTGAAATAACTGATGGAAGGGGTTAAAATATAGGATGAAAATTTTTTAAAAATTAAAAATTTTAAAGATTAGGTATGTCCCATGGTTTTGATTCATAGACAATAGAACCATGAGCCAACCATTTCATAGACACTATATTAATGGGAAGAGGCCGCATAGCTTTTTGGGGATCATAATATGGCTATGAACATTACTATTTGGGCTACCCATTTCTCATTTATTGGATGCATGGTTTTATGGGGATGGCATATGATTTCTACAATCCAACAGCCATCCTTGAACCACTCAATATCTCTCCTAAAATTACATTTTTATATAAAAACAATATAAAATATAAGAAATAATATAGTGGAAAAAAATAAATGAAAAATATAGAAAAACCCAATATGGTTCACAATTCCCCCACCATGTCTCTATCAACCCTCAGAAATTCAACTTAAGGCATGGCCATAGGATAACTGAGTGTATTACTCCTCTACCAAATACATACATTCCCACATATCATGCTCATCAATATTTTGTTTCCACAGAACCATATCTAACTAAATTGATTTCCCCCATTACACTATTACCTAGGAATCTATATTCTAAACTGGTTTCTCGGTCCCTGATAGGTTGGGTTCCAACTCCAGATCTCCCTAGTTTATCATATGAGAAGGGTCCAGATTATAATTCATTAATTGAAAAACATGGAAACTGTTGTAAATATATGTCAAAAATGATGGGAATTACAATTAGTATTCTACCTTACAGATTCTTTCAATTACATTATAACGTTCAACATAACTTGACATAAGAATTCCATACTCCCCAATATGTTGATAACTTATGTGAAATATCACCCAAATAAACTCATTCATTGATTGATAATTCCAAATAATGGTGTCTATGGCCTGTATAGAAATTTGAACAACAATGGATTATTATCAAATGGATCCTTCTCATAAGAACGTTACTAGTTTTCTCTAGAATGTTTCTTGGTTTTGGTGTGGATGTATTTCATACATCCATCCAACATAGTAGAGACAAACACTATTGACCATACGATGCTTCTAAATAATATATCTTAATCAAGTAATGGTAACTATTATTGTGGGAAATATCATCTAATTCTAGATGAATATCCTAGATTCATCTAATTTTTTCCACATAATCACATAATATGTCATCCACACACTGATTTTACCAATCTATCTAACCACAACATTGGTGATGGTATTTCATGATAAGTATAAACTACAATCCCATTCCATTTTGAAGTACATCCCAACACTAAAAGTTAAAACAAGGCTCCCAATTAGAAAAACTAGTTTAGGATACACCATATAGTTTCAAAATCTTATGAACATAAAAAATGCCTAGATATTTTACTTTATAACATTCCTTAATAAAAATGAGGTGGGAGGGAGTTGTTAAATGGAATGTAACCACCAAAATCACATTTATTCTTTCAGGTGTATGGGATTCCAATGTAATAAAATTCAGTGCTACCTCATCCCACTTCTAGTTAGGAAAGATGATAAACTGAAGAAATCATGAAGTCTTCTAGTGTTCATCATTGACCTACTAATAAGTATAGTGTTATGATCAAAACCTAGATACAAAATGCCTCATAAATAGCAACTATAACTACGATCAAAAATTACAAACCATCATGGTATATCTAGGATTGATGGTCCTCTAAGACTGATGATAGTCCTTCATCACCACATTCCTCATAAAATACAATATAACCATATAACCCTTGGAGTAGAAAATTCACACAGGATGCAATGAACATTCACTATTAACATCCCCACTTTTTAGAAACTATATATATTTATACCAAATCACAATTGTTTACTTCCCACCACAAATCAACTCTATAAAAGAAATAATCAACTGAAAAATAGCTAAGAACATACTACCACATTATTCCAATGATTACATGTTCATCTGAGTCAAAAGTCCCATTATAACCCACTATTCATGGGAATAATTTGGATCCATGTTGAGAAACATCCTACTTTTATAATTATCTATGACATTTACTTTAGATCAGGTGTAGGAAATATCAATGTCAAACCCCAAAAGGTACTTGATCTATCATTAATGCCCTGGGTTCCAATCCTTCTAGGATAAGTTATAACTAAATATTTTGTGCTCCATATATAATGTAAAATTCTCACCAAATATATAATTATGTCATTATTTAAGGTTACAAAAAATTACTGTATTCTCAAGGTCTTAGCTTGGTTTATTATTTACATGTGGCCTAAGATAGTGGGATCAATGCACCAAAAATTGGTCCTGCTGCATATGTATGCAACCAAAACCCATACGAGAATCATTAAAATAGACTGCATAACCTTGTGTATCCTTTGGTAAAATCTTGTTATGGAATTTCATAACCATCAATTGAGAAAATCATAAAATCATTAACATTATTGACTCCAATTGAACTTCACACTTTTCCTAGTGAGTTCTATAATATGAAATGAAAGGTGAGAGATTTCTCTAGTGAATTTTATATAATTTCATAATAGAACTATAGAACCTCTAATCTTAAAGACATTCTATAGATCTTTACAGGTCATTTTATTCTTGATCTTCTACAGATCAACTATGACTCTATGTTCATAGTTCAAATTTCCGTGAAACATAACTTTGCAGATCAATAAACTATATTTTATAATCATGGAATAAAGGGGATTTACTCATTATGTTCCAATAAAAATCTACATATTCTAGTAATTCCCATCTTCCAGTATATAATAGACCAAAATTTCATCCATAAACACTGTTTTAAAGTAGTCGAGTTATATGTGAAACATATGGTGTATAAAATCCATGAAAAGAACGTGATAATTTTTTTATATGAACATCAATACCAGATACATGAAATTGTTATACTAGATTGGGAAGAATGTATTGGTAATTTCTTATACTCTCACACTCACCTAGTGATACCTAGAACAGAGGTTTTTTATTGAAACCCACCTTGCTTAATTAATCTGGTCAAAGAGATAATTAAAATATGGAAACTGATATTCTCTATTGATGAGGACCTGATTCAACTTCTACAAGTAGATACATAATTAGAGAGATCAATCATCCATTTTGGAAAAAATAACTGGAGTGACCCATGGAGGGATACTCAGTTGAAAAAAACCCTTCAGATTCAAAATCAACCATTTTTATATATAATTATCTCTACTCGATGGAGGCTATATGATATAAGGGATGATATATTTATTGTGTTCCTAGTGTCAAATTTGTGGTTAAATCTACATATCATTTAGGTGGTAGTAATATGATATACATTATAAATACCACAGGGCAACTCACACACTGCAAAAGGAAACCCACACTCATAGCCTTCCCCATTATCCTCCAGCAAGAGGGATCATACCTGACAAAAAATACTACATAGCTCCGTACATGGAGTTCTATCTCATCCTGACTGTAGATCCCATTCCCTTGACAAAAATTGGGTTCTACCATAAGGGGTGGTTAAAGTCACCCTCAATTGAAATTACAAAATATGGTCCTTGAATTATTTAAACTAATTCAACCATAGAATCACATAAATGTATTCCATTAATAGAAAAAGTAAATCACATCAATTCATAGCTTCTGATATGGAGACAACACACGGTGGTCATTTAAAAACCTTCTATTTTCTTATATTGAAAGGATTAACAACATTCATGGAATATAAAATAATCTAAGTAAAGAGTTTCAATAGATACACACAATCAATTGAAATAAACAAGGGATAATATTCTATATCGAATAATGAAATTTCTACTGACTACTTTGTAATAAAAGGAGTACATCAAACTATCACAGTACGTCTATCTAATTATACTAGTTATTGATCCATAACATATAGGTTCATCGACTAAATTTTTATATGTGGTAGAGTTCTAACCTACGTCTTTGAATTAAACTACCTCTACCCATAAGAAGATCTAGCCATTCCACTGTATCCACCTAAATAGGATCACATGGCTCTATATGTATCAAAGTGGACTTCTGATCCCCTATGATCTATGGATCCTGCACCACATTGAGACTATGAGAAATTCATACAAAACCTCTATAAGTTACCAAGAAATACACAGTAATGGTAATGTTTGGGTGGAATAGAACATATATACCGCATGATCCAAAACATCCCCAATAGATGGAACATGATAGATTCATCATCTCTATGTACTTCTGAAAGAAATCATAGTGGAAATCCAAAGATAATACCACCATTATTAACCTAACCTTCATGTTTCCTTTGAATTTAGGATTACCAAATCCTACTCAAGAACATTGACATATGCATCCTTGAAAATACTGGCATGTACACATTTTTAATCTCCACCATCAGAGTAGAATTGACTAACTAATCTTATGTATTTAGTTTGAATTGAATGTCCAAATATTGAAGGTATGGTCATATCCCCCTTTCAAAACATTGGAAATTCAACCTTTAATTAGAGATTATATTATTATAAAAGTGATAAATATCTATGAAGCTATTGGAATACTACATCATTGAGTTACCCCCTCAATAAAGGATCAAGAAATCCTCAGACATAGAGAGAGATATATACAAATTCTCAAGGTAGAACTACTCATTTTGGATTTCAATGAATTTTTTACAGAACATATAATCATGATGTCATTCTAGGATCATTGAATCACACAACTATCCATATAGTAGAGACATTATAATCACTGCACACTTGTCCTTGACAACTATATGAGTCTTGATGAACCCAAAAATCCAATCAATATTCTTCACGAAATCATCCAATTCATTGGGACACTCACTTCACTTAATGGAAAGGGGTTTATTCATAATAAAATCATGAGCCCAATCTTTTTTCAGACCCATTTTAACAAACTTCTACTAAGAATGACTAGATCAATATCCATATTCTAGATCATGGACATCCCTAAGTGTTTCCTATTCTAATATTTAATCAACTTACAAGGGAGATCTCATGCATTCCTCCTATAAAGGATATATAGTTGTATCTTTAGAGGAATAATTCCAATCAATTCATCATAAAAACTAAAGAAACCATTAATAAATTAACCATCAGGTAATCAAATAAACATAAAAAACATAAATCATAATAAATTTATATCAAACCAATTGACAATTTAAACCACTCCACCCTACCTCGGCCCCCATTCCCATTATTTAGCTTGTGGATTACACCAAAAGAGGGATTCTCCCCAAAATTTCTAACATATGATGGTGACCCAAGGTCCACCATGAGGTGTGTTCAACTAGAACCCCACTTGAAACCAGAACCTCAACCCTTTATAGTCCTAACTCTTATCTATCTAATATTTATTAAATAAAATGACCCACAAAGTAGGTAAATACCAGATATGATACAACTTTTTCAAGAACCATGCTTACCAAGAATCTATCTAACACCAAAACTGATTTATTACATCACCCAAATGTCATTACCAAACCAAATTTACTAACTACTAGTGTTAGGGAATCAAATAACTATATTGGTAATTTTTTCCCATAAGAGCTATAATCCACATCCTAGAAAAGTATTAATATAACATATAAAGATATCATAGACAATATCAATAACATAAATATAAAAATAGTCTATTAAAAGATCCAAAATACATTTACATTATCATTTATAACTAAAAACCAATATTAGAAAATGTGTAGAGGACCATCTAATCAAAAATATCCTCATTACATGAGGGTTGATACCCCACCATTCCACCACCATCAAAACCTGCCAATAAGAAATTCCACTAACTAGATTATCCACTACCACATACATGTAAGGATATCCCTTTACCTAAGTTAGACAAAACAAGGGACACATACACTAAAGTGGTTTCTTTATGTTGTGAGATCACTCTCCCAATAGGATCCAATCAAATTTCCCATGTATGTGATTTATTATAAAAATAATCACAAAAATTTTGAAATAGTAAAACTAGTTTAATTTTTTAATCCTACTTTAAATTTTCCAAAAAATAGACTCACAAATGTAAAATAAAATAGGTAAATGAAAAACAAAATCACCATAGTAAATCCCAATGTATCTATGTTTACAAGTGACATAGGATCCTTTTACTCAAAATATTCAATCATGGACACAATGGTTTATATATTTCTTGATCCAATCAATCCTCTTCTTTCTGGTTTAGTTATTGTTGTAATGTAATCATTCTAGGTTGGGTGTGTACTTACTATCATAATTTTTCATGTATTCCCACCCTAATACCCTGGATTCCAACGTGTTACACTCGATTTATGAATCTAGGAAAATATAATTTTTCAAAAACCAATCCATTACATAGAAAATCATTCCATTTTGAATGATTTACATAGGTGATAAACCTTTTGGAATCTTTAAAAACAAAAAAAATTATAAATCCCCAATTTTTACACAAACTAACAATTATTAAATATATTTATAATTAAGGGAAAGATTATTTTAATCAATATATAATATTATAACAAGTAATCACATACTTTTCTTCTCGAAACCACCCAAATCTTGTCTAAAACTACAAGACATACTGAGTGGGGACACTACAGAAGTACAAAAACCCCCCAACCATCAAAACCCTATCCAAATAATTGAGATTTGACTATTTCTAGGTTATCACAACTACCAAAGAGAAGAAAACACAAGAAAAAGGAAGAAGATACCAAGAGAAGAATATAGTAGGATCTTACTTGAAGGAACAATGAACAACTAATAATTAATAACCTATGAAATGATGTCCAATGAGGTTGGAGAAGAGTGGAGGTGATCCTAGGCATAGATAAAACGAATGGGTGAAATGAGGTTGGGGTTATTAAATATCAGGTACTGGTAATTTAGAAAAATCCAATTTTTTAATGTCTAGGAAGGATGAAATATTTGGCTACACATTCTTCTGTAATGTATTCGAACCATGTGGGAACCTCTATCCTAAGGGTTAAATTTTGCACATCTTTTTGAAGATTTCAATACTACCACATGCCATAATTTATGGGCTCCCCAATGCTCCTTTCTGGGTCGTATAGTTTAATGGTGGTGGGATATTGTTTCCATTAACCATGTGTCATCCTATGTGTCTCTAAAAAAATCATTTTTATAAAAAAACAAAAAAATGTGTGACAAAAGGTATTTCAAAAATAAAAAATAAAATAACTGAAAATAACAATGTGGGAGTGACACATGATTCAAAGATAAGCCCCTTTATTGCTATGATGACGAGAATTCCTTCATATCCACTCTTAAATTAAAATTGATTAATGATTTCATTTTTCATTTCTTATTCCTATGGGGAAATATATTAACACCTTGATGTGGATGGTGTTTATAATTTTTTTAATATATTATATTCACCTACCTCCTCCATTATTTGGTTTACATATGCAACCAACTCAATCGTCCTTATTACTTTATAGATGAGAGTTGTGATGTCGGTTAAGGGTAAATTATGGTTACTTTATAATATAGGAAAGGATTAGCTAGTGTATTTTGGTTTTATTTCTTATCTATATTCAAGTCACACACACTAAGGAAGAGTAAACGGCCAATCCTATAATTATTTCATGTGTAGAAATAAGATTAATTTACATTAAAATAATTGTGATTGAGTGGTAAATAAGGGTATCTACTATTAGGATTCTATTTCATGGTTGATAATTAAAGATATTCTCTTCCTGTTCTAGTTAACACACACAAACACCGACTCTATTTGTTACCATTTAAAAAAATCACCACCCAAACCCTCACTCACAATGTAAAAAACTAACAATGAAACCCTATTGTTGAGATAGTCTGGGTTTCATCATAAATCTATAATTCATATCAGTAATTAAATTATATACATAATGAACCTTCAATAATTTCATCATCAGTCTATTCTCTAGGAGTTGAGAATTTATGAGTTGTACATATTAGTTTGACATACTTCATGTCACATGGTCACTTGATTTATATGAAAAAGTGATTATATTTATTATATATATTATATGTTATAAATATACTTGAAAATGATATAGTGATATATATTTATGATGGATATCATAGATGATCCATTTTTTTCTTGTGTATGTAATATGTAATCCTAGTGTCCACTCTTTGATTACCATTATGTATTTTTTGAATTCATAATTTTATTCAATGAAACTAAAGCACATGGGGATAAAAAAATGTTTTTTTTAATGAGGATTGTTTTTTATGTAATGTGTTTGTACAAAACATATATATATACTCCAAACCTAGTTTTCAAGATTTAAAAAAAATTATGGATATTCCTGTGTTTTTAAATATCGTGTAACATATAATGAAAATTTATACAAGAATCTCCAAAAAGGGTTTTAGGGGAACTCCAAAAATAGTTTTTAATATTATTTTATATTTATTTTATATTTAATATAAGATAAATTTTATGTACACTAGTCATATGAGTCTTTAGTGTAAGTGGTAGACTAATAAAAACATACACTAAATAAAAAATCATTAAGTGATAGTATTAACCATGTCATTGTTTATTTTAATGTAAAATGCATAATGGTGAAAGTATCCTCATTATCATTACATATATGATAGTATATAAATTGTATGATAATGCATACCAACTATTTATTCTTACCATTTAACGATATCATGATCAATTATAAACATCATTGGATAATTCTTAAGGGAGTTAACTTGAATAATTAAGGGCTAAAATTTTCATTATTCGTTATTAAAATTATAACAAAGTGTTTTTATGGAGTGTTTCATTGTTTAATCATTTTTTCAATTGGAATGAAGAAACATTGAACAGTAATGAAATGTTAAGAATTATAGAGGCCTTGTAAATGTATCCTTGAATCCTAGAATATATATTAAAAACATCGAGCTGGGGTAAAATATTCATGATGTAAAAAACTCCAATAATCAAATAAATCATTCTATCATTTATTATAATTATGGTTCTGGTGGACTACAAAGAAGAATAAATATTTCTTAGGTTTTTGAAGATTCAAAAAATATCATGATCTACCATTAATGGTGGAATAATTTTACCTATGATGATCCGTCATCAATAATATATAGATGTGATTGTATTGATCCTCCTTAGATGTTATATGTGTTTTATTTTTCACTTATATATTGTTTAATAAAAAATAATTGATAGAAATTATGTAAAAAGAATTATGTGGACTGTTTCTTTTATTCTTGGACAACGACGGTCCTCATTAAAACAAAACATCTTGTTAATTCCATAAATATTTTAGGTAAATAAAAATTTTAAAAAATTGTTATTTATATAATATATTTTAACTCTTTTATTTAATTTTTGTTATTTTGTGAATTATTATGATTCATTATATTTTTTATAAAAATAATTCCATGTCTCATTTTTATTATAATCAATGTTAAATATATTATAAAACAACAATTATTTTTTAAAATCTATTTTTTTATATCAATTCACTATATTTCTACTATTTCAGAAAAATGAATTTGAATCAGTGATTATATTATCCAACATGGTAAATATTTTTTTATATCATTTGTAAAAACTATCATAAAAATCATATTTTATATGTCACTCTAAATAATGTCTCTTCATAACCATCATTAAAAATTTTAAAAATCAATTAACATGAAAAAAAAATTATTGATAATATAATTAAATATGTACATAATAATTTTGTTAGGTTTATATCAAAATACATTTTTTAATATTGGTTATAATATTAATTTAAAGTAATAATGGTATAATGTGGATGACAAAATTATATTTTTTTTGTTTTATTGATACTCATATAAAATTTACTAGAATATCCTTGTTTGTGAATAATATTTTATTATATTTAGAACCAGGAGCACCAAATAATTCTAGTTTCATCCAAAAAAACATTGAGAGACATATAATTTTCAATTTAATCTAGTTAAACCATATATCAGTATAATAATTTCATTGATAAATTCCCTTCAAAATAGTATAGAACATAAAATAAAGTTTTTTATTTCCACGTGACATGAGACTACCAAGCATAAAAAGTTTATATGTTCATTTGAAGGCTTAATAATGAACCGTAAATAATTGAGTTAATTATTTTCATTGAATAAACTCTTGTATTTCTTTAACATGTGTGTTTGGAATGAAATTGTAAAAATTTCTGACTAAATTGATGTTCATTACATAAACACTACTAGGTTATGTGAATTACTACATAAATGGTTAAATAAAGTGCTAGTTATAATTATCACTTTTATTAATCACCTATATATATTCACTTTTATAGGTTCTAAAGATGATCTTTAAATTTTTTTACATCCCTAATAAAATTATACCTTTATCACTTAAATGAATCAAATTTTCTCAATACTTATCTTAACATTGGTAAAATTTTTAACTCATAAAATAGAAAATTAAAGAGTATATATGATCCATATATATACGTACACAGATTTTGTTCTCTAATTTAATATATATCATTGAATTATATATATTTATATATACATATACGTACCCACAATCCAATATATTTTGTTCTAGATAATATATATATATATATATATATATATATATATTATTTGAACATATATATTATATCAATAAAAATTTATTATTAAATGAAAATATTATATTTATTTTAATTAAAATAAATAAAAAAATGAAATTCCAATTACAACAAATTATTAAAAAGAAATTTTAAATATTTCAATATTATTATTATTATTACATATATTACATTATTTATATTAACAATAATTGATTTTATTGAAATATAATTAATGAAATTTTTTATAGAAATTTAGATATATATTTATATATAAATTTTGATGATATACATATTTTTTTTTGTGATGTATACTTTTTTTAAAGAATATAAGTTAAACATAAAAATTAATGAATAAAATATTTTTAATCACAATTTATAGTGTATTTAATATTAAATTTAACTAGTAAAATGTACAGAGATTATTATTTATTTAATACACTTATAATATTTCTAAATATAACTACGCATTTTTCTTCAGTGTAAAATATTTTTTCATTTACATAATTACAAATATTTTTAAGATATAACTATTAACATTTTTATACATTTGATAATTATAGATATTTTTTAATACTACTAATGTTAAACACATTTATATACAATATGTTGTTATTATTATTTACATAAAAAAATTAATTAATACAATAATGCTTATATAATTGTAATTAATAATAGATGCACATCATATTGTTGGATATACACTCTTATGTGTTGATTTAACCTATTACACACACATGTCCTTGGGTCTTTCAGACACACACACGCACACATATTTATATGTGAATAAAGATAATCATATTTATAATTGATAAAATGAAATTGTAAAAACATTAAATGAATTTATAAAATGAACATTTGTTTAGAATGTTAGCAATTTAATTATTTTTTTATGTTATTATAACAGTAAAATTATTAATTAATATTTTTAATTAAGTAAGTTGTAATATATACTTTAAATATTTCTATATGTATAAATATAATTGTTAATGAACATAATAATCAATTTATAAAATTGATTATATTTAAAATTATTTATTTATTTATTTACATAATAATTTTGTTAATTATAATTATTAATTTTTTAAAGTAATAAATAATTATTTATATTTTTTATAAAATCATTTTAATATATGCATCTTTATTTCTATATAACTATAATTGACCAAACCTTATATACTAGTTACAATTAAGGATTTCTTTATTAGAGGTGTTAGGAGTGGGAAGGAGGAATATAGGTAAAACTAGTGCTTGGATTTTGGTTGAGGGAGTTGAGTCATTGTATGTCAGTATGTGTGGTTTCATGTTAAGTCCATAGGGGGGTATATCAGGGTGTGGGAAGGTTTCAAGGATATAATGAATATTCCATAGGAATTAATATTTTCACACATTTGTTGTAGGTATTCTTGACATATATAGGCTTTGGTCATGGCGTTAATGTGTTTCAGGTGATTGTTTGTTTATAAAGTCCTTAATCTGGTGTCCATAGGTACAATGACTCAAACCCCTAAGGATATGATTTATATAGGTTTTCTAGTAAGGATTCATGATATGGTGATATTTTTAACTCCATTACTTCCCTTGATATTATCAATTCAATCCTGGTTGGACATCAATAAATGGGGGAGGTAAGGGGATCTACAATGCAATTTTCAGAGATCCTATTGAGATAGACCTATCACATAATGCCAATTACATATTATATTGTAATGACATAAAATTATAGACTGATATAAAATTTAGAAGCTCATATAATTTTTTTTAGGATTCTATCATTTTCCCTTGAACCTTTAGTTATCAGTGGAGCACCTAGGAAGATTTTTATCCCTATTTGGAAATTTTGATTCTTCATTTTTTGGGGATCAATTAAACATAAAATAGTGTGATTACATAACACATTCTCTTGAGTTATTAAAACATAATTCTGATTTTAAGGTTTTTTATATAATTATGAAGTTTCTTTACTATAATTATGATGTGGTTTTCATGTAAAGATCATTCTGTGAAAAGTTGTCAAATAATTCCTTGTATGTCTTTGTTGTTTTATTATTTTTTTCAACACATTATAGTGCATCATTTAAGAAACATAAATTATTGTAGGGGTTTCAAAAAATCTCATATATTTTTTCTATAATGTGGGAGTAATATTATTTTACTTTAATTGGTTGGATTGTAACGATTAACTAAATGAAAAAACATATTAGTAATAAAAAGGAAATTGATGTGAAAATGTGATTCACAATTTTTTATATAAGTATTAGTTTTTGTTATGATTCAATGGATTTTTTATGGTTATATAAAATATCATTTCATCATTTATATATATATGTATTGTTAATGGACATAAATTTATGTTATCACATTTTTATAAAATATTAATCATCTAAAGATTATGATCGATTAGTTTTGTGTAATATAGAATTTTCAAGTTGTCCCCTATGAACAAGGTGTTAAGAAATTATGATAAGATATTTTACAAAGGTAGGTGTTGAGATGTATTATTATTACTATTTTTATTAAGATTTTTAATTTTTTGTATTGCCTTATTTTTAGTTTGATATTTCTTTGGTCTGATTTGCGATGTTGATATGCGTTGTTTTTATAGAATTGTATCATACATGAAACATTTTTCCAGAGGAAATGGTATTTTATATGTTTAATAATGGTATTGTTGGTTATTCTTGGATGTAATGGTTTTGTGGAAATTTTGGGTTTTTTTGGACCATGTCATGGGGCAATTCTATAGTGGTTATTTGATGGATTTAGAGATGTATTATGGACTCATGGTTTCTAGGTAATGTGAATGATAATTTTGAATATGTAAATGGTTGTGGGATGGAATTAAATGAACTATGGACTTTAAAAATAATTTCTAACTTTTGAAAAACAGTAACTATTGTACTACAAATTGGAAATAGATAATGTATTATTTTTCATTAATTATTTTATTTAATGGAATAATTAATATAATATGTTTTTTAAAAATAAATTATTTAAGTAGATAAATTATTCCATTAAATGAAAATTTTGAACAAATTTTTTGGCTTATTTGTGAGGGAAGTTGGTCTTGTTGTGTTATAGTGATTGATTGTGATGAAAGTGCTAGGAAGTTATAGTGTGGTGGTAATAAAGGATGAGAATGTTTTATTTTGGTATGAACTGCCTAGGTTGGTATTGTGGGTCATTTTATTATACATTTTATTTTCATTGTGAATTTACATGAACCCCATGATAGTAAGATATACTTACTAACACCGAAATTTTGTAGTATCCATGTATTTTCCCTTATATATCTATTGGAAAGGGAATGGATGGTTGAAGAACCCATTATCCCTACCCTCCATTATAATTATAATATGGGTTATGAAGTCTCACAGTAGGTAGATGAATATTGTCTCTAATTTGATAAAGTTATAATATATGATAAATTGACTGACTTGGTTATGTGATTGAGATGATGATATATAGTGGGCATCATACATAGAAGGGGGAGGGAAATTTGTTGATGTAATTAATTTTCATGATATTGTAATATAATATAAATGTGGTATAAAGTTTTAATATAGTATATAGTGGTAGATATATGATGATGATGGCTTGGTTAACATATGTCAAATGATCTAATGTGGGATATAGTGTTCTATGACATGACTACAGAAGGTATTAGGAGTACATGGACATTTTTCATTGGGTTGTGAGGGATAATAACCATTGGGTAAGTGGTTGTGGAGTACCTATTGATATTATGTTTTTATATTTGGACATAATATTGGCTGAGTAAGCCTTATAGAGGATGAGTGATAGTTTAAATATTAGGTTATTGGTTGTTCTATTGTTTTCCCAATAGAAAATTAGTATTATTCCACTAAATTTTCAAGATATATATTGAAAATTATACTACTATGTATATATCTATGATCACCTTATATATATAAACTTTTTTAGGTTTTCAAATTGATTTTGAAGATTGATCTAGATTTTATGAGTTTCAAACATATAGTTTTTCATGGAGTTTATACCATAATAAATTTCTATTTATATTTGATTTTGGATATTATGTTTCCTTTATGAAATTAATATATTATGGTATGTTGGTTTTATTATATTATATGTTATTTTTATTCATATTCCTTTGGTATATCCTCCTGGGATTTATGAGTGAAATACCTCACATTTTCATTTTATATACCATTTGTGTTAGTTAAAAACCAGGTGTTTGTTGGAAGTGGGAATCATGTGTCACTATAGACATCAATATAGAACAAGGAGGGTTTTCTAGTGTGTTTTGATCCTAAAAAGTTATATAAATGTTATGTATGAGTGTAAGGATAAATTTTAGAGTTATCTAATGGTGCATATGTCATTGGTTTGGTATTGTAATAGTGTTTGTCAAACTAAGCATGTGATATTGAAAAAGGATATATCTTTGGAAGAAGTTGATTATTATCCTTGGGTGATCTTATTTATGGGACCTAATCTCACAAAACACCCTATATGAGATAAAAATGACTATAAGATAAATACCCAAGGGATTTACATGCATTATACATGTTTGTTCTTAGGAAGGAATTAGACTGATTTGGGAAAGTAAAAATTAATCTAACTAAATGATAATAATTTGAATTATATGTTACATAGATTGGGGGTTTATATTTTTTATTTATTGATCTGATATATAGTTACTATCCACATGTAGTTCAAGTTGGGGTGGTGTTGTTGGATGATCTAGTTTACCGTTCGAGGGTTGAATCTACTGAGGAAGATGAATCCTAAAGGAACATGTCGTGTTACATACATATTATGTTCTTAGATAAGTATAGGTGAATCTTCACTAACATAGATAATGAGTTATTAAAGGAATATATGCGTATTTCCATCAGTTTGATTCATTCTAGGGTAGAGTATTATGTTCCACACATAGTTAGGTAAATGATATGAGTTTCATGCTAGTTGTGTATAATACATCTTTTAGAGTGGATGGAGGAGAATAATTCATCGGATGATTTTCGAAGATATTATGTCATAGAGTTTCATTCACTAAAGATGATTCCATCAAAGAGGAAAGTGTTAATCCCTCTATAGTAAGGGAGACTGAGTAAGGGGGAGCTCAAGATCTTATTCAACGATCTTCATATGTTACTCCCAATCATTTCTCTAACAAGGATTATATAGTTCTATATTGAGATGATTCATTATTACTTACTATTTGGTAAATTTGTATACCATTTATATTGTCTATATATTGGGAGGTGTAGAAGAAGGAAGAGGTGATCAAGAGTACTTATTCATATCATAGATCATCTCAAGACGAAAATTATATAGACTTTTTTGGAGAAAGGTTCTATATGGAGGGTCTCAAATGTTAGGGATACAAGTATTTTGAATAGAAGGGAGTCAACCTCAATATTTTTCAACCCGCATATATAGAATTAGTTATTATTATGAAATTGTTTGAATATTTGGGGACGTTTTGTATTCCTATGGAGTTCAAAATCAATATTTATTTTAGGTACTATAAATTCTTCAGTATCAGTGTAGTAAAAATGTGTTGTATCTATTTCAACATCAACAAAAAAAACTTAGTGGACTTATTAGAAACATGATTTTAATGGAATTGAGTACCCAACTAGACCTGGAGTAAGTAGATGATATCATTTTGATGCTCCTTTCACTCTATGAAATATAGATAATCACAACAATAGTTCTGGTTATCAATAAGAGTAATAATACAATATATCTGAGTTTGGTCAGTTGTACAACATATGGATTCTGATACTAGATTGACCAATGTTCCTATAATGTGATATCTAGTTATATTCTGCATTTTCATTTATTTTAATCATATATAGAGCATAAAAATAATTTATTACAACATATTTTTTCGGTGATCTATGACATAAGGTGCATAGTATTCTAGTTCCCTTATTGAAGACTACACTATGTAGAGGTTGGAATAGTTTTCTTAACATGTAATAAGGTTTTGATATGACAGTGGGGAAAATATGTATGTTGGGTACTTATTTTTTCTGGAAATGCATCTATATAATATCACTCACGATATCAACATGTTCTATTTAGGGTGCAATGTCATCCATTACTTTCGGGGGATTGTTATTTTTAGTGATGTGGAATTAAAATTGATTAGACACTGAAATATTATAATACTCATTGTCTATATTATAATATTTGTGTGATTAATTATTCATAAACACCATTTTTAGTGCAAATTACAATTTAAACATTATTTCAAATTATTGTTGTAATTATTTCTTAAAATTAACTATTAGATAGTACATATTTAACACATCCTAAGACACACAATGGTCTTTGTTTTACTACCATATTTTATTTTCTGGTATCCCATTCTATTTGGAAAGAATAATGTTTTTTGATAACTTGAATATTCACATTGGAAGAACACCAAAATGGGCATTCATGCCAACACATTCTGGGAAAAGTAAACTGAACATAATCCAAATAAAGAGATTGTAACGACCAAGATACTAACCCAATGATTCTCAAATTTTAACTTTAGATAGAGGAAATCATCGAGAACATTTCACCATAAATTGAACGGAGGTAATTGAGACTGTTTAAGGTAGTTATAGGCATCTCTATTTGAGGATAAAATTCTTGGCTAGATTCTACAGCCCATAAAAATTCCCCACCAGTTTACACATATCCCGTAAACCATAAACTATTTTGGTTGGAAATTTTATTGAAGGCTTTTAGAATCTGGGTCTCCAATATCTTCTTCTATGGCCCACTCTAATTCAGCCATATATAAGGTCATTGGACAGCTCTATTTGGTGGATGTATGTTGGCTTCCACTTTGGGTCAGTGGTGGAATTTTCTAAGTTCCACAAGCTTTCCACCACCCTAAGCCTACCATACTCAAGTGGTATGACCTTCACTATTGGTGGCTCGGCCCAATGCTCCCAAATTCATATTTATGGCAGTGGTGTTAGAATATTTAGGGATCTTTGGTGCATTATTTAATGGTAATGTTATGTTGCGATTTTGTGCCTTTAGTTTTTCTTTCACATGTATGTTGTTCAATTAATCATGGTGTCTTAATAAAAGTTCTTCTATTACTCATATTATGTTCTTATTCATATAAAATTGATATTTTTGTCTTAATATGTGTATTTATTTACACCTAAACTTTTGAAATTATCACACAACGGTGGAGTGATCGTTATTTCATTGTTATTTTTTTACTTCTTCAATTCCTCCCTCATTAGTCTACTTCCTGCTTCCATTGAAATCATGACATCAATGTAGGGATAATACTCTCATGGTTTGATCTAAGGGAGCTTCAAAGGGATGGATTTGGAGTTATATATCACTCTATTAATTACTAATAACTTCATTTAATTGAGAATATTGTTTGAAGATCTTTAAACTCCTTCGTCCTGTTGAATTTAAGGACTCACACTTCAAGTGATAATACGAACCTTTATAACGGACTGCTCAAATCTTTGATACTTCATTGGTATAGGTGATTAGTATTAAGGTTTTTTTGTAATTAAAATAGTAAGTTCTGTTGTTGTTTTATCTTCTTAAATTCACCCATCTCAAATCCAATAAATTGAAATAGTTGAAAAATGAATTCATCCAATCCACCCCATGTGATAACCTAGGATCAACTCATTATTTTAAATTGAATTCACTTAATACTTTTTGTGTTATCTTCAACATATCTAAAATCAACCCCAAGATGGCAAATTCATATAAAAATAGTCTATATAATTTATGTGTCTATAGGTTTCTTATTAGGTCTCTTAGTATTTGACAACCCAAGATAAACAAGAAGCAAATGCTTAACACTAAAACATGGTTGAATTTGGGTGAGACCAAATTTTTGTGTCATTTCTAGTGACCCAAGATAATTATCTCAACACCCATTCTATTCTCCCCCATTTCTATTTTATCACCCTAAATTCTCTTATCCTTTCCCTTTATCATATTTTTTCTTTTGGAGCATGTCCGCCAACACCCATGATAAATCAAACAGATTAGTTACGGTGGAAAGTCCTGGGGTTAGGGAGTCAAGCACACCTAAGGGTCTCCTCCCATTAGATCAAAATATTCCTAATTCTCTGTAATCAAAAATTGATCCAATTTCAATCAAGGGTATTCAAATAAATCATCTCATAACCCCGAGAGGAAAACAAAATGAAAATCCAAATGATGCAGCCCCAAACTTGGGAAATGCATTCGATCAAACCATGAATGACTACTTCAACCTGCCAAGACCTATGCACATTCGTTCATTATGCATGCTTCCCATGGAGAATCCCACTATGTCTTAAAATCTCATGTCCTAAACCACCATCCATCCTTCCATTGGATGGATTCAGAAATATCATACCTTCATGTCAAAGAGTTCAACAACATTGTTGAAACCTTGTGCCCACCACATCATCTTCTACCAGCTAAGATGGGGATATTTCTGTTTTCTTTAAATAATTGAGATAAAAAAATGATTATATATTTGAGACTATAATCCATCAACTATTAGGACCAATTACAAAGATAATTCTATAAAAAAATAATTTCCCCACCAGAAAACAATTTCACATAAAAAGAGTCTCCAAAACATTTTTGAAAAAGAGGGAGAGTCATTCTATGAAATGTGGGGGAGGTTCAAAGACACCCTAAACATGGTTCCACAACATGGATTTTCTATTCTTGAACAAGTGGGAATTTTATAAGAAGGTTTGGGCTCAGGGATCAAATAACTAATTGACATGATGTGTAATGTGACCTTTAAAAACAAAGCCCCAAATGATACTTATGAGTGTCTAGAAATCCTTGATGAAAGAAACAATCATGGGAAATGTCACCAAATTATGAAAGGCCACAAAATACTATTGGAATTCATACACCTAAATAAGAGTAAAGCCTTATTTCTAAACCCATAGCACTCACTAAAAAGGATTAAGAGATATACCTTAGGAAAATCCATAAAATACAAACTGTAGACCCGGTTTACATAATTTGTGTCAAGCATGAACACAAAACAAACAATTTCCCAACCATTACATCCATTAAGGATGTTCCTCTAAGAGGACAACCTACTAAAGTCAATGCCCCAAAATTCCAAAATCCCCAATACCAAAAAACATTCATCCCATGGTATAATGACCACCCATGCTTCCACTAGAACGATAACCCACAACCTATCCAACCAAAACAACCAAACACCTACCATACACAAATTTTCCAAAACTATAACCAATTCTAACCAAAACCAGCCCAATACCAACATCATTCAATCCAATACAAACAACCCATCCAAAAACCTATGCAACAACCAAAGTATCATCCTAGGATAAACTAACCTGAACATGCCCCAACTCAATTTTTCCCTCTTCCAATCCTTGAAAGATTGTGTAAACAAATCGAGAAAATGAAATCAGAAGTCTAGAACCTTAGACATTAACTAAAAATTATTAAAATCATAAAGGCACCCATGCCTACACAGGTGGTACCATCCTCAACTTTAATGGGAGAATCTAGTTACACACAAACATCTCTTGAAAAACTCAAAGTAGTAACTATTTTAAGAAGTGGGAAATCTATTGCGAAACCTGAAAACCCATTCTAGAAAAATAAATGTAACATCCCAGGTAAATAAAGAATAAAAAATTTTCATATTTATTAATATTTACGAATTAAATATTAATTTTAATTAAAAGGGGTTTCTATGTTCGATAGCGTACTCGATACACAACGATGAGTTTCTTTGAAAACTTACGTTGCAGACAAGTAATAAAATAATATTATATTAAATGTTAGTTAACAAGTAGCTGTTGTACTGGCGGGAATGGATATAAATAACTAAAATATGATTATATATGTTTTTAAATGTTTTTACATTTACCCAATAAAAGATAAAGGCTTAAAATACGGAAAGAGTTGAATTTTAGGCATTTATACCCTAATTTTCACGAAAGGTCCACTTATCACCTTTTGACGAAGAACCGTCATTAAATATAGTTTTGATAGATCTTATAAATTCTATTGGACCAAATATAACTCTTCTTTAGAATCGGGACATCAAAATTTACTTTGTGTAAATTTTTGGTACCGTTCTAATAAAGTTTATTTTTTTAATGAATAGTGTAAAATGTTGTATTTTAATTCAAAACCTCTTTTTAATCTAATTTATTTATATGATTAGATTATATTTTGAATTGGTTTTAAAGTGAAATTATAAAATATTTTTACCATTAAATCCAATAGTGGTCATTGGAATTAATTTCACTTTGAAATCAGACTTAAACTAGTGTCAATCTTTTGATACTTATTGTTTCATAAAAACACGCTATTTGCTCTGACAGTGGGAATTAATTATTAAATTAATTAATGTGACTTATATGTTTTCAATTTTGTAAAATAGTCTTCATCTTTGAATTCGTAATATCAAATATATCTTAGGGTGAATTTTTGGTAATTTTCTGAAAAACTTCAATTTTTGATGAATATTGAAACCACTAAGTGGTACTTATAAAGACTGATTTTCCATTTAAATGAAATTTTGCCATCATTGTGTTTTGAATTTCAAAAATACGACATACATGGTTGTCATTAAGAAGTAAAATGTGGTTCAATGAGATTATAATAATTTTTTGGTGAATAGTAACTTATTAAGTTCTTAATCGCGATTAGTGGTAATTAGTGTAGTTTAAGGTAAAAATAATTCTTTAATAAAATAAAATGAGCTTGACACATGTCCTACCGTCATTGGTTGTGTCATGGCCGACCAAGACAAGCCATGGGTCAACTTGGGGACCCCATGGAGCAACTTCGGTTGGGAAATGACATAAATAACTTTTTATTTAATGTAAAAGTAAAAGTGACACAAACATCATATGTTTTACGAAAACAATTTTTACATGGTGTTATGAAGAACAGATTTTTGATTATACATAGTAATTGGAAAGCTAAAATGATTTCCTACATCATAGTATTTTCATTGTAATTTTTACACACTAAATAAATTAAATTATTTATGACATAATAATGATGCAGCGATGACATCATTATTTGACGATTTAAATAAAATGGAAAGATAATGTAACATCTATGAACTAAACATGTCCAAGACCAATTGGATGAGTGTATTTCAAACCCTTATCACCTTATACATGAATTATATCAATGTGGGACCTTTTAAAACCGAAAAACATTTTCAAATAAAGTAATATTTCTTTACATTCCAAAAGTGCCCCTCCTCTCCTCTTATAAAAGGCCCCCACCTCTACCTCATTTCACACACTCCTAAAGCCTTTGGATCGGCCAACCCCTGCCCATTTACTCTCTCCACATCCCTCTCCTCATCCTAGAGGATTCCCTTTGGGCAGAATCCTTTCAAAGGAAGCCTTTAGGCTCAAATCAAAAGGAGTTACACTTTTAAAGGTAATTCATTCTCTCTTGTTCATTTGTTTTATTTTGCTTCTCCAACCCTCTAAACTCTTTTTATTTACTTCTTTTGTAACAACACCAGTATCTTCAATACACTAGGATGTTGTTATAAGATTTATTCGAGCTACACTCTCACACAACTACATCAAATGGTTAAATAACATACGGTTTCCGTGGATGGAGAAATTCTGCCTCCCAAAACGATGATTGTTCAATACTCATTTAACACCTTCAAAGGTGGCCATTATGATGTAACTATTTTTATATATGATATATAATATGTTTATTTTTCTTTAAGATTCTGTATTTTTAATTTTGGGCATACCTTTATGGTTTCCATTATGGGTAAACACTATATCTTCATTTAAGAAAGTGTGGACTACCGCCCCCTCAAAGTGATGTGATTCGTTAATGCCATATGTGGGACGTGTAAAGGATGGATTTAAAGTTATTATATATGATTTTATACTGGAATTATAATATACCTCTATATCATTATTATTTCTTTCCATTAAAGTATGAGATATAAATGAAAGTAGCGTTCATGCGTACGTACGACTTACCGTCTCCATGAACGGTGCATTTCATTTCTTATTCCCAAATGTAATGTACTATTAAAAGTACATTTATATAATGGATATATATAATTAATGATATATCTAAATGATGAATATAATTCTGGAATTAAAATATACATACCTCTCATTTAGTTTTAATTCCATTAATATGACAAAGAAATGAAAGTAGCGTTCATGCGTACGTACGACTTACCATCTCCATGAACGGTGCATTTCATTTCCTACCTATAAATGATTATGTAATATTATAAATACATGTATATTCTGGATATATATGATACATATTATATCCAAATCGGTAATTTCATTCTGGATATAAAGAACCTTTAACCACACGAACAACATGTAATTGTAAGAAGTCCACTTTCGACTTAGGAACCAAATATTGAGAAAACAAACATTATTAACTTAAATGGTTAAATAATGTTTATAACATGGAAATAAGTGATATAAAAGGAATAATGAACTTTAAAAAGTTTTTTAATCAAGTATAAATTAACTAAAGTTTATTATTCAGGACGTTAAAGAATGATCGATTCAAGTCGGATACGAGGTAAGGGACTTCATCTCAATCTCCTTTCATTGAGGCATATTTCGTTTTATACACAACTTTCTTTTATACGGTGTATAAACCCTTTGAATTTTACTTTTATACAAAAGGAATCTTTTTCTATGAAGCATTTTACTAAACGAAAAAAAAGGAATGTTTTTTTAACGTACGCGGTGACAACGACCTTTTCCGCCGCCGCGAGTATTATTTGGTCTTTGGCTTTCTCAACAAGCCGTAATGTTTTTAGAATAAAATAAATACCATATACTCTTTTCTGTATTTTGGTATTGAAAATGGTTTTGAAAAAGGATTCTATTATGTCAATATATTTATGATATATTGTGGTTGAAATGTGGAAATTTTATCATTTCTTTATATTGGTTTTATGTTTTATGATTTTATACTGGTACTTGGACATTTTAACGGGTGGTTACATTATAAACCATATGACGGGTGGTGCCGTGAATACCAGGACGGGTGGTTACATTATAACCTCCAATGCATTGGGTATGGAAGTCGGCCGTATGGCTATTCCATTAAGTATGTATGGAAATTGGCTGTATGGCTATTCGATTAAGTGATATGTGTGGTAGTCGACCGTATGGTTATTCCAATTAAGTATGTTTATGTCCCAAGTTACCTTTATATATGTTATGTGTCCTTTATATGGGCTTTATGGTAATCCTTTGGTTACAAAAATTTAAGTAATGATACTATATTCAGTGAAGAGTTTTTACTACTTCATGAAGGTGAAGGTATTACTTTGATAGAGTATATATGGTTTACTTGATGTTTGAAAAAATAACAGTTTTCATTCTTTCTGTATCCCTTACTGAGCTTTTTATGCTCACCCCAAGTTTTTTTTTGAAATGTTTTCACAGGACTTAATGTGGAATAAGGACAAGGATGGGATCAAGGGAATGTCATCCTATATAAAACATGGAACTAGAAACGTTTCTTTTTAAGAGTTTTTTTTATTTATGGAAACTTAGTAGAAGTGACTACTTTGTAATCTTTTGAGAGTAATAGTTATGTTCTAATTCTCTAAAACTCTAAACCTCAAAATATCCTCAACGTGAATTATTCATTAAATTCAATATTAAGTATGGTTTAAGGTCAGGGCCTTATAGTTGGTATCAAAGGTCTGTTTGGAAAACTTTATGGGTTAGAAAAGTGTTAAATTATAATATGATTGAAATGATATAGCATTTACGGATTACCATGTTGCTTCGCCTAAGATAATTCTGTGTTCAGAATGGTTTTCCGCAGAGGAAACAAAGCAGCTATGTTGGGATGACATCAGGAGGAAGATAACCTTCGAAATCAGCAACCTGAGATGGTCATAATCGGAACTAAATAGTTTGTTGCAGTGATGGCATAGTTGACTCAGGCTATAAATGGTGGTGGTATCCATGCACGAGATCAGCCAGATCAACCGCAGAGGAACATGTCAGTGGTGGAACATTTCATGAGGCAACAGCCCCCATAATTCAGAGGATCATATGACCCTGTGCAAGATGAAGGGTGGATTAAAGTACTAGAAAAGATTTTTGATGTCATGGGGTGTTCAGACAATCAAAAGGTTAGTCTTGCTATTTACCGTTTGGAGGGTGAAGTAGATCAGTGGTGGTCTATGGTTAAAAATATCAGGGACGCCGATGAGATTGATGCTCTTGACTAGGATGAATTCAAAGGTATATTTCTTGAGAAGTATTTTCCTAAGTCTGTTCATCTTAGGATGGAAAAACAGTTCCTAGAATTGAGGCAGGAGGATGATTCAGTGGCTGCTTATGAAGAAAAGTTCACTCGATTGGCAAGGTATGCTCCAAACTTCATACGGGATCTTGATAGTAAAATAAACTGTTTTTACTCAGGGTTAAAGCCAAAGTATCGAAGGGCTTTAGCTTCTCGTGAGTTCAAAAGTTATGAAAAACTTGTTCGATGTGTGGAGAAGGTGGAAATGGAGTTTTCCGTTGATCAGGTGTTCTATGACAAACAACATAATAAGAGGTCTAGTTGGCACGCAAAGGGGAAGAATTCATCAAAGAAGAAAGGAGGTAAGAAAACCAAATATCAATCCTGTGAGAAGTGTGGTAAAATGCATCCTGGAGAATGTTTATCCAAGTATGGTAAGTGCTTTCGGTGTGGTAAGTCTGGTTATATTGCTCTAACTGTAAGGAAGATGATCAAGCAGGAAATGAAAAGCCAACGGTAAGATGTTTTAAGTGTAATGAAATGGGTCATTATGCAAATGAGTGTCCAACGAAGAACTCAACTGGGGGAATGCAGCCAGACTACAAGCAGAAAGGGGTGGTAAAATCCTTTGCAACAACTTCAGCAGATGTTGGGCCATCGAATGAAGTGGTATCAGCTCCAGGGAGCTCAGTATTTTTCGAAGATTGACTTGAGGTCGGGGTACCATCAGTTGAAAGTAAAAGAAGCAGACGTTCCGAAGACTGCGTTCCGTACTATATATGGCCATTATGAATTTGTAGTTATCCCTTTTGGGTTAACCAATGCACCTGCTGTATTCATGGACCTTATGAATAAAAATTTCCATGAGTTCTTGGATAAGTTTGTGTTTGTGTTTTGAGGTTTGGGAAGAGGTTATGTGTTCCTTGTGATTCACAGCTGAAGAATGAGTTGTTATGGGAGGCTCATAGTTCCCTGTTTTCAGTTCATCCTGGCAGTACTAAGATGTACAGAGATCTGTGGGAGTATTACTGGTGGGATGGAATGAAAAGAGATATTGCTGATTTTACTGTGAAGTGTTTGACATGTCAACAGGTTAAAGAAGAGCGGCAGTTACCGAAAGGGATGCTTCAGCCTTTATCAGTGCCAGAGTGGAAATGGGAAAACATATCCATGGACTTTGTTGTGGGATTACCGAGGACATCTCCAAGTAATAATTCAATCTGGGTTATTGTTGATCGCTTGACCAAATCTGCTCATTTCCTTTCTATACGAGATACTTTCTCTCTAGATCAACTTTCCCGTTTGTATCTTAAAGAGATAGTCAGGTTACATGGAGTTCCTCTCTCCATTGCATCTGATCGTGATCCTAGGTTCACATCTATATTTTGGAAAGGCCTTCAGAAGTCGTTGGGTACGAAATTAAATTTTAGTACAGCTTTTCATCCTCAATCAGATGGGCAGTCAGAACGAACAATTCAGACCTTGGAGGATATGCTACGAGCTTGTTCGATGGATTATCATGGAAGTTGGGACCAACATCTTTCTTTGGTTGAGTTTTCTTATAATAACAGTTTTCATTCCAGTATACAGATGGCACCATTTGAGGCATTATATGGGAAGCGGTGTCGAACTCCAGCATTTTGGGATGAATTGGGTGAAAGGAAGCTGATGGGACCAGAATTGGTAGAAGAGATGGCAGAAAAAGTTCAGTTGATTCAGAAGCACATGAGAACATCTCAGAGCAGGCAGAAGAGTTATGTGGATAACCGGAGGAAGGATCTATCTTTCGAGGTAGGTGATCATGTTTTTCTCAAGGTTTCTCCTTGGAAAAGTGTGATGAGATTTGGTAAGAAATGAAAGCTGAGTCCAAGGTTTATAGGACCATATAAAATTCTGGAGAGAGTTGGATCAGCTGCATATCGAGTGGCTTTACCTCTGAGTTTATCTCAGGTACACAATGTTTTTCATGTTTCAATGTTGAGGAAGTATATGCCAGATCCATCTCATGTTTTGAGTCCAGAGGTAGTTCATCTAGAAGAGAACCTATCTTATGAAGAACAACCAGTCCAGATTCTTGACCACAGGGAGCAGGTGTTACGGAATAAGGTGATTCATCAGGAAATGGTTTTGTGGAAAAACCATGTGATTGAAGAGGCAACGTGGGATTCTGAAAATGCTATGAGGGATAAATATCCCCACTTATTTTGATAAGTGAATAAAATTGCGAGGACGCAATTTCCAAAAGGGGGGAAGCATGTAACATCCCAGGTAAATAAAGAATAAAGAATTTTCATATTTATTAATATTTACGAATTAAATATTAATTTTAATTAAAAGGTGTTTCTACGTTCGATATCGTACTCGATACGCAACGATGAGTTTCTTTGAAAACTTACGTTGCATGCAAGTAATAAAATAATATTATTTTAAATTTTAGTTAACGAGTAGTCGTTGTACTGGCGGGAATGGATAGAAATAACTAAAATATGATTATATATGTTTTTAAATGTTTTTACATTTACCCAATAAAAGATAAAGGCTTAAAATACGGAAAGAGTTCAATTTTAGGCATTTATACCCTGATTTTCACGAAAGGTCCACTTATCACCTTTTGACAGAGAACCGTCATTAAATATAGTTTTGATCAATCTTATAAATTCTATTGGACCAAATATAACTCTTCGTTAGAATTGGGACATCAAAATTTACTTTGTGTAAATTTTTGGTACCTTTCTGATAAAGTTCATTTTTTTAATGAATAGTGTAAAATGTTGTATTTTAATTCAAAACCTCTTTTTAATCTAATTTATTTATATGATTAGATTATCTTTTGAATTGGTTTTAAAGTGAAATTAGAAAATATTTTTACCATTAAATCCAATAGTGTTCGTTGGAATTAATTTCACTTTGAAATCGGACTTAAACTAGTGTCAATCTTTTGATACTTATTATTACATAAAAACACGCTATTTGCTCTGACAGCGGGAATTAATTATTAAATTAATTAATGGGACTTATATTTTTTGAATTTTGTAAAATAGGCTTCATTTTTGAATTCGTAATATCAAATATAGCTTAGGGTGAATTTTTGGTAATTTTCTAAAAAACTTCAATTTTTGATGAATAGTGAAACCACTAAGTGGTACTTATAAAGACTGATTTTCCGTTTAAATGAAATTTTGCCATCATTGTGTTTTGAATTTCAAAAATCCGACATACATGGTTGTCATTATGAAGTAAAATTTGGTTCAATGAGATTATAATAATTTTTTGGTGAATAGTAACTTATTAAGTTCTTAATCGTGAGTAGTGGTAATTAGTGTAGTTTAAGGTAAAAATAATGCTTTAATAAAATAAAATGATCTTGAAACATGTCCTACACTCATTTGTTGTGTCATGGCCGACGAAAACAAGCCATGGGCCAACTTGGGGACCCCATGGAGCCACTTTGGTTGGGAAATGACATAAATAAATTTTTATTTAATGTAAAAGTAAAAATGACACAAACATCATATGTTTTACGAAAACAATTTTTACATGGGGTCATAAAGATCAGATTTTTGATTATAAATAGTAATTGTAAAGATAAACAGATTTCCTACATCATAGTATTTTGTTTATAATTTTTAGACACAAAATAAATTAAATTATTTATGACATAATAATGATGCAGCGATGACATCATTATTTGACGATTTAAATAAAATGGAAAGATAATGTAAAATCTATGAACTAAACATGTCCAAAACCAATTGTATGAGTGGATTTCGAACACTTATCACCTTATCCACTAATTATATCAATGTGGGTCCTTTTAAAACCGAAAAACATTTTCAAATAAGGTAATATTTCTTTACTTTCCAAAAGTGCCCCTCCTCTCCTCTTATAAAAGGCCCCCACCTCTACCTCATTTCACACACTCCTAAAGCCTCTGGATCGGCCAACCCCTGCCCATTTACTCTCTCCACATCCCTCTCCTCATCTTAGGGGATTCCCTTTGGGCATAATCCTTTCAATGGAAGTCTTTAGGCTCAAATCAAAAGAAGTTACACTTTTAAAGGTAATTCATTCTCTCTTGTTAATTTGTTTTATTTTGCTTCTCCAACCCTCTAAACTATTTTTATTTACTTCTTTTGTAACAACACCAGTATCTTCAATATACTAGGATGTTTTTATAAGATTTATTCGAGCTACACTCTCACACAACTACATTAAATGGTTAAAGAACATACGGTTTCCGTGGATGGCGAAATTCTGCCTCCCGAAATGATGATTGTTCAATACTCATTTAACACCATCAAAGGTGGCCATTATGATGTCACTATTTTTATATATGATATATAATATGTTTATTTTTCTTTAAGCTTCTGTATTTTTCATTTTGGTCATACCTTTATGGTTTCTATTATGGGTAAACACGATATCTTCATTTAAGGAAATGCGGACTACCGCCCCCTCAAAGTGATGTGATTCGTTAATGCCATATGTGGGACGTGTAAAGGATAAATTTAAAGTTATTATATATGATGTTATACTGAAATTATAATATACCTCTATATCATTATTATTTCTTTCCATTAATTTATGAGATAGAAATGAAGGTAGCGTTCATGAGTACGTACGGCTTACTGTCTCCATGAACGGTGCATTTCATTTCTTATCCCCAAATGTAATTTACTATTAAAAGTACATGTATATAATGGATATATATAATTAATGATAAATATAAATGATTAGTATAATTCTGGAATTAAAATATACATACCTCTCATTTAGTTTTAATTCCATTAATATGACAAAGAAATGAAAGTAGCGTTCATGCGTACGTACGGCTTACCGTCTCCATGAACGGTGCATTTCATTTCTTACCTCTAAATGATTATGTAATATTATAAATACATGTATATGCTGGATATATATGATACATATTATATCCAAATCGGGAATTTCATTTTGGATATAAAGAACCTTTCACCACATGAACAACATGTAATTGTAAGAAGTCCACTTTCGACCTAGGAACCAAATATTGAGAAAACAAACATTATTAACTTAAATGGTTACATAATGTTTATAACATGGAAATAAGTGATATAAAAGGATTAATGAACTTTAAAAAGGTTTTTAATCAAGTATAAATTAACTCAAGTTTATTATTCAGGACGTTAAAGAATGATCGAGTCAAGTCGGATACGAGGTAAGGGACTTCGTCTCAATCTCCTTTCATTGAGGCATATTTCATTTTATACACAACTTTCTTTTATACGGTGTATAAACCCTTTGAATTTTACTTTTATACAAAAGGAATCTTTTTCTATGAAGCATTTTACTAAACGACAAAAAGGAGTGTTTTTTTTAATGTACGCGGTGACAATGACATTTTCCGCCGCCGCGAGTATTATTTGGTCTTTGGCTTTCTCAACAAGCCGTAATGTTTTTAGAATAAAATAAATACCATATACTCTTTTATGTATTTTGGTATTGAAAATGGTTTTGAAAAAGGATTCTATTATGTCAATATATTTATGATATATTGTGGTTGAAATGTGGAAATGTTATCATTCCTTTATATTGGTTTTATGTTTTATGATTTTATACTGGTACTTGGACATTTTAACAGGTGGTTACGTTATAAACCATATGACGGGTGGTGCCGTGAATACTAGGACGGGTGGTTACATTATAACCTCCTATGCATTGGGTATGGAAGTCGGCCGTATAGCTATTCCATTAAGTATGTATGGAAATTGGTTGTATGGCTATTCCATTAAGTGATATGTGTGGAAGTCGACCGTATGGTTATTACACTTAAGTATGTTTATGTCCCAAGTTACCTTTATATATGTTATGTGTTCTTTATATAGGCTTTATGGTAGTCCTTTGGTTACAAACAGGTAAGTAATGATACTATATTCAGTGAAGAGTTTTTACTACTTCATGAAGGTGAAGGTATTACTTTGAGAGAGTATATATGGTTTACTTGAAGTTTGAAAAAACTAACAGTTTTCATTCTTTCTGTATCCCTTACTGAGCTTTTTATGCTCAGACCAAGTTTTTTTTGAAATGTTTTCACAGGACTTAATGTATAATAAGTACAAGGATGGGATCAAGGGAATTTCATCCTATATAAAACATGGAACTAGAAACGTTTCTTTTTAAGAGTTTTTTTATTTATGGAAACTTAGTAGAAGTGACTACTTTGTAATCTTTTGAGATGTAATAGTTATGTTCTAATTCTCTAAAACTTTAAACCTGAAAATATCCTCAACGTGAATTATTCATTTAATTCAATATTAAGTAAGGTTTAAGGTCGGGGACTTATAATAAAAAACTTCAACAACTTATGAAAATGATGAAGAACCACCCAAATATTCTAAAACACCCAATGAGATGTTATGGAAGGACAACCACACCAAACAATCAAACAACCTTCTCCTTTCCCTCAATGCATGAGAGGAGAAACTGAACCAGAATTGACTGATACTTTTAGGGAAATCTTCTCTCTAGTTAAGTTTAACATCCCCCTTCTTGAAGAAATCCAAACCATTTCGGCCTACTCAAAGTACCTTATGGACTTGTGAACTTTTAAATGCAAATTTTCACATAAAAACCATGTCCTTTTGGATGATAATATTAGTACAACCATTCAAGGGACTATTCCTCCAAAGTTGAAAAATCCAAGATGTCCATACATCAATGTTGAGTTAGGAAAGAACAAAGTTGTAAAATCCATTTGTGATCTAGGAACAAGTGTGAACCTCATTCTTTATGCCATGTACTTCCAGTTAGGACTGGAAGTTCTCCAACCCACATCTGTCACACTTCAACTTATTGATTATAGCAGTATGGTTCCCGTGAAAATTTTTAAGGATGATCTAGTAAAATTATAAAACATCATCGACCATACTGACTTTATGGTCCATGAAATCAATCCAAACATAGAAAATAAGGAACAAACCCCAATAATCCATGGTCATCTGTTCATTGGAACAATCAACTCTATTATCTGAGTCCGAAATGGGAACATGACCATCACCTTTGTAATCATGAGTCTAGACATGAACATCTACAATAAAAACTTTTAAATTGGGGATGATAAAGTGATCCACGAGGTTAATTGGATTGGTAGAGAATATAGTGAACTCCAGGACCATCAAGGAATTATTAATGTATAATTATGTCAAGAAGAGATTGATTTTCTTTGATCACATGTGGGAAATTTGTCTCCATGGCTTGAATCATTTGATAATTGCTCTATTTGAGATTTTATTGAATCCCCAGTCAATGATAAAATTGGTGAAATTAATATCATTGAGTCCATACCCATTCATGACACTAATTTGGCCAATTTAGTGAATGAAAATTCTGTTCACAGGGAACTAATTCCGTAAAATAATATGAACAATGAAAATGAGTTCAATACAAAGTCCTAATCTTTCTTGGAAATTGATAACCAATATGATCACGAATTTAAGATCTTACCTTAATCACTCAAGTTTGCGTTCTTTGGGGACAATTGATCCTTTCATGTTGTAATTTATTCCTATATTGAAGCCAATCAAGAGATGATGCTTCTGGATGTCCTATGAAAGCATAAGAAATAAATTGGATGGACCCTTTATGATATTCGTGGGATTATGACACTCATTGGAACTCATAGAATTGTTCTTGAATCTGAATCCAAACCACATAATCGACATCAGCAGAGACTCAATCCAAATCTTATGTATGTGGTAAGTAGATAAATTCTTTTTTTTTGAAAGCAGGTATCATCTACCCCATTGTTGAGAGTGAGTGGGTAAGCCCAATTCAACTTTTCTTATAGAAGGCAGGAATCCCAGTGATAACCAATATGGATGGAGATATTTTTCCAACTTTGGTGAGTAGTTTCTGACGATTCTGCATCAAATATAAAAAGCTCAACTCGTTTACCAAGAAGCACAATTTCCCTTACCATTCATTGACCAAGTCCTTAAGAGAGTCACAGGTCAGCCCTTATACTATTTATTAGATGGGTACTCAGGGTGTATTCATATTGAGGTCTCCCTAGAGGATCAAGGAAAGACTATATTCACCTGTTCATTCGAAAACTTTTCTTTCAAACGTATTCCCTTATGGTTATGCAATGCCCCTGGAACCTTCCCACAGTGCATGATTGGAATCTTCTTAGAAATGGTAGGGGATTTTCTATAAGACATCATGGATGACTTCTCTATATTTGAGAATACATTTGAGGGATGTATAAAGAATTTGGAGTGATTTTTGTCAACATGTGAAGAAAATAATCTTATCCTAAACTAGTAAAAATGTCATTTCATGGTCAAAGAGGGACTAGTACTTGTACATCGAGTATCGATTAGGGGGACTGAAGTTGATAAATCCAAGGATGAAATCATTTTTATCCTTACATAACCCAAAACAATCAAGTAAATTATGTATTTCTTAGGACATGATGGTTTCTATAGAAGGTTCATTAGGAATTTTAGCTCTATTTTTTCCACCACTTTGTGCTCAATTGGTGAAAGATGCTCCTTTTTTATGGATAGAAATCTATGAGGAATCATTCTTGACACTCAAGTAACCTCTTATATCTCCACCTATCATAAAATATCCATATTTGAAACTACATTTTGAGCTCATGTGTGATGTGAGTGACTTCGCTGTAAGAGTAGTCTCCGGACAACGGTGAGATAAAATTCCATGTGTCATTTCTTATGCAAGAAAATCGTAAAATATTTCACAAATCAACTACACCACTACTGAGAAAGAGTGTCTTTATATATTCTTTTATTTATATAAATTTAGTTCCTATCTCTTAGGATCACCCATCATTGTCTTCACAAACAATTTAGCCCTGAAATACCTTTTCCAAAAAAATAGGATTCCAAGGATAGATTGATTTAGTGGGTCATTCTACTTCCAAATTTTGATTTAACCATTAAGGATAAAAAGGTGTTGAAAATGTTTTAGTTGATGACTACTCTAGGATAGAATTCACATACAACGCATGCCAACTTTCTATGTCTTATTAATTTCCTAATGAGAACCTCTATTCATTGAGTGATTTCCATGGTATGCTGACATAGCCACCTTATTAGTTACAAGAGTCATTACAAAATTCTTAAGAAGTAATGATCGAAGGAAATTACTTTCTGATGTTATGCACTATGTGTTTGATGATCCATACCTCTATAAGTTCTTCCTTGACCAAGACATTAGGAGGTGTGTCCCAGAATCTGAATCAGAGTCCATCCATAAAATATGTCCAAGTGAGGCATGTGAAGGTCACTTTTCCGCTAAGAAAACTTCTACTATGGTTCTTTAGTGGGGTGTCTTCTAGACCACCCTCTCAAGGGGATCAGACACATTTTGTCAAATATTCCTTATGTGTTAACATGTAGGTTCCATCACTAAAGGGAATCAAATGCCACTCACTCCTATCTTAGTGATTGAAATATTTGATTATTGGGGAATAAATTTCTTAGGACCCTTCACAAACTATAGGGGATATCTATATGTCCTTTTAACTATAAATTATGTCTCCAAATGCGTTGATTCAATTACTAGAAAATCCAATGATCATAAAACTGTGATAAGATTTCAAAATTAAAATATACCCTATAGATTTGGAATTCTTAGGGCTATAATTAGTGATCGTGGAAATTGTTTTTTCAATCATATATTCTCAGCACTGATGGAAAATTATGGAATTTATTACAAAGTATCCACTGTTACAACCCATAGACAAATGGTCAAGATAAGTTATCCAATCAATAAATCAAACAAATTCTTCAGAAAAATATAAATCCATCTAGAAAAGATTGGTCGACAAAGCTCTTGGATGCTCTTTGGGACTATCGAACCACATTTAAAACCATTTTAGGAATGTCCTTGTATATGCTGGTTTATGGAAAATCATGTCATTTTTCAGTGGAGATTGAACATAAGGATTTTGGGGAAATTATGAAAGTGAATTATGACATCTCATTGGCCTGAACAAAATGGAAATTAGATCTCAATGATGTTGACAGACATAGAATGAAGTCTTATGAAAATTCAACGATCAATAAATCCAGGTAAAATCATACTAATAACAAAATATTAAAATCAAACACATTATACTAGGTAATATTATTCTTTTGTATAGTTCAAAACATCATTTAAACCTAGGAAAATTGAGCACCAGATGTTCAGGTCGATACATAGTTCATATAGTGTACCCCCATGGGGCTGTAGAAATTCAAGATCCCACAAATAGTCAAAGCTTTGAATTTAGTGGTCATAGAGTTAAAACATTAATTGAACCATTCCAAAAACATTAATATTATGAATACTTGTGTGAACTAACCTTATATGAGGAAAATACTTAAACCATTAGGGGTCTATGTCAGGCTAACGATATTAAACAAAAGAGTTGCATGGGAGGAAACCCAAGGTTTTCATGTTTCTGATCATTGTGAATCATATTTATTTTTCAAATATGATTAATAAGAAAATTTTATATTAATATAATATTTAACTCTTAATATGATAGTACCATAGACTATTGGCATGCTCTTTTATTATGAGTATGGATGGGTATAAAAGTGGAGCACCATATTTAATTGTGTTACGTGGTGTGATCCTTGAGTAATACCTTACCAAGAAATTTAAAAAGAAGAAAATGTGTCATTGATTAATTTTTATTTTTTTGTGTTTTAAGATTAAAATGAAAATACAAAAAACTATAATAATAATTAGAAAAATAGAAGGTCACAACGTAGGTCGTGGGGAAAACCCTGTCACAACTGTCGAAGTTGCGGGGACTCGAACCCAAGACCAAATAGAGACAAGGGTGTGTGTTTTACACTAACCTACAGTATATAGTGATTCATTCATCAGTTATTTTTTTATATATCCTAATATTTTACTTATAAATATATTTTTATTATTTTCTTTTTTTCGTGATACTTGTATCAGTCTTTGGTATGCTAAAATAAATAGGTATGGTTTTTTGTCTTTGTTTGTTTTTAATTAAAGGAAAATCTCAGGGTTTCCATGGTTTCTAATTTAGTTTTTGAGTGACATGAAGAGGCTATTTAGTTCAATTAATTTTATAGGGAAACTAATTATATCTAGAACTTCCACAATTTTCAACTATCTTCTAGTGAGATTCCATGAGTGTCCTGGAGATCAAATGAATAATCAAGAGTGTTATGAACTTTAACCTCAAAAACCAGGTGACTTTGTTCCATGATTATTTATTAAAATTCCTCTTATAACTCCTCTCTTATACCTCTACCCCCTTATAAATTTTATTTTATTCAAACGTTGGGGACAATGTTATTTTTAGTTGAGGGGAGATGAAATAAAAAATTATTTTCTATGAAAAAAAATGATTTGAAAAAAAAATTGTGCCTTAATAGAAGGAAAAGTTTTTTTTTAACCATGAACATGATAATTCACACTGAAAACATTGAAATTGAATGTCAAATAATTTATCATTACTTGATTCTTATTTTAATCCTTGTATATTTCATGCTCATAGATTTTTGAAAGTGTGGCTATCTAATGTGATATTTCATTGTTTATATTTTCATCTAAATAAAAAATAGAATCATAATACATGTCCTTTGGATAGTGGAATATTAGTTTAAGTTCATGAGGTACATAAAATAAATAGAATAGGTTTGGTGATCATTTTAGTTTTAATATAAGTATTCAAAAAATCAAAAAAAACAGTGATTGTGCGCGTATAACAATGAAATGACCTAATTCAAGGATTTTGGAATTTGGGGATTGTGACTCCATAGTTTTTGGGCCCAAAGTTGTTAATTTTATATCTATTTTTGGTAATATAACTATGTTTTTTTGAGTAAGCTCGAGATAATTCCCGTGTATGTGGGCTTTACATTTGTTTCCCAAAGGTCTTTGAGCTTAGGATTTGTCAGTAATGTCTTGCTACCTGGGTTCACTTGATTGAGTTATATTTCAATTACCATAGAAAAAATGAATCAAAACAATATATTTATATAATTAATACTCATCTTAATATTGAAATGTTATTCCACCTTTAACTTCCATAATTTCCCCCTTGAGTAAAAATTAACCCCCATGTCTATTGTGATACCCAACACATCTTCATGCTTAATTGAAATTTGATGAAATGTGGTGATGAATTTGAAAAAAGGAATGAGCATGGGCTTGGGATATTCATAGGGAAATATATTAAATTAAAATATTTTTATGGGTTTCATGATTGTTTGGTATAAGGGTTCTTGGTTATCATTTGGTATTAAAATGTTTTTGAAAAGGGAATTGAAATTTTATATTTTTGAAATACATTTTTCTTGGGACCAGAAAAACTCAAGTTGGGGGTGTGATTATCAACTAAAATATGATAATATTCATTTTCTATATTATAATATTCATGTTCTTCATTGTTAATAAACACTATATTTAAGGAGTTTTACTATTTGAACATTATTTCACATTATGAATGTAATTCTTTGTTAAAATGCACAATTAGATAGTACATTTTTTAACACATCCTAAGACAAAAAATGGTCATGGTTTTATTTTAATATTTATTTTCAGGTATCCCATTATATAAGGTACAATTAATGATTTTGGAGAACTTAAATATTCATATTGGAAGACTGCCAAAATGGGATTTCATGCCAACACATTTTGGGAAATGTAAATTGTAATGTAGCCCAATAAAGTGACTATAGAGGCCAAGATACAAGCCTAATGATTCTAAAATGATATCTTGAGATATAAGACATAATTTAGAACATTTAATCCAACAGTTACATGAGCTAATTTGTATTTTTTTAATAGATTTTTAGGCATCCAAATTAGGGGATAAAAATTGGGCCAGACTTTTCAACCCAGAAAAATAGTTCACCATTTTACACATATCTCATAAACCATATATTATTATGTGCTAAAACTTTACATGAGGTTATTAGAAATTTGGAGATCCATTTAATTTTTCTATGTCCCACTCTATTTCGGCAATATATAATTTCATTTTGATGCATATGTTTGGTTGATGCAAGAGGGATTCCACTTCGGGTCAATGGTGGAAATGTCTAAGTTTCACAAGATTTTCACAACCCTAATCCCACAATACTCAAGTGGGATGAATTTAACTATTTTAGTATCTAACCAAGGAACCAAAAATTCATATTTAAGGTATTGGTGTTGAAGGATTTAGTTATCTTTGGTGCTTGGTGGAATTGTAATGTTATGCTTTGATTTTGTTTCCTTGGCTTTGTGTTTCGCATTTTTGTTGTTCAATTCATCTTATTGTCTTAATAAAAGTTATTCTTATCCTCTTATTATATTCTTCTTCATATCACATTGATACTATTTGATCAATTTGGGAATTTATTCACACCAAAACTTGTGATATTATCACACAACAGTAGAGTGATTGTTATTTCATTGTCATTTTTTATTACTTCTTCAATTCCTCCCTCATCGGTTTACTTCCCGCTTCCATTGATTCCATAGAATCAATAGAGAGATAATTCACTTATGGGTTGATCCAAGGGAATATAAATGGGATGTATTGGGTGTTACTTCTCAGTCCATTAATTAATAATAACTTCTTTTAATTGATAATTGGTTTTGAAGATCATAAAACTTCTTCGTCCTTGTTGAATTTAAGGCCATACACTTTAACTGCTATTATAAACCATTACCTATGAGTGCTCAAAAAATTGATCCTTCAAGTGAATTTTTGATTATTATTAAGGTTTTTAGGTATTAAACTAGTAAGTGATGATTTTTATTGGCCCTCTTAAATGATCCCATCTCAAATATAAGAAATTGAAATAGCTAAAAAAGGAAAGCATCCAATCCACCCCAAGTGATAACCTAGGATCTGATCATTATTTTAAATTGAATACACATAAGAATATTAGTGTTTACTTCACTATATCTAATTTCAACCCAATGATTTATACTTAATATACAAAAATAGTTCATAGAATCTACGTGTCTATAGGTTTCTTCTTAGGTCTCTGTGAATTCAACCACCCAAGCAAAACTACAAGCGACCGCTGAACCGTAAAACTTGGGTATATTTGGGTGAGACCACCAATGTGATTTTTTCATTGGTGTGTTACATAATAATATGGTTCTAGGGTAACCAAATACTCTTTTATATCCACTCATAGAATTAATTATATGTTCAATAGAGGTTTAGGGGGTGGAGTACCCAATATTTTTTGATGATATTATGGATGAATTCACCAAGGCGATTCTAATTTCAACCCCTTGAAAATAAATTATTTTTTAGACAGAGTTTCATCCTAGTGTCTCTTTGATTTTAATATATCTTTATTGGGTGATATTTTCTTAATTTATAGTAGTTTATATTTCAAATCAATTATTTGATGTAGAAGGGATTTATTTTTAATAACATGTATAGGTGGCGTAATTTGGTAATGTGTTCCAAGATGGTGAATGGTGTACTAAGGTTGTGTATATATTTTAAATGGTTTTATTAAGTGATATTTATGTTTTGATATCAAATTCTAATAATAGAATTTTTTGACCAATTTAAATGATCTAAATGGTTCTCAATGATTAATATGTGGTATGGGTATCACTATATGATGCTATTGGGGAGACCATATTGAAGACTTATTTTGGTGTCATTATATAAATCCATGGTAATGGATATGTTGATATGTTTCAAAACAATCCCATATAATTTTATAGGACTTGTGATGTCTTTTTTGCATGATTTCATCAGTTCTAGGTAATGTTCATTGATGACATCCAAATATACTCGAAGTTAAAGGAATATATTTGAGAGTGTATTAGAAATATTTTATTAGTACTTCTATACCTTTACCTCTAGGGGAAGTTATCCTTATGGATTTTTATATGTATAAGGATAATTTTATTTAGGCTTTGGTGTCTCGATGGGAAGTGTTAACTAATCCTTTAATGTTCAATGTTTTTTTTTCTTGAACAAAAGACAAGAACTTTATAGAGGACCAGAATTCCTATGGTTGTGTAGGTTGTTACCGGAAGTTTTAATAATGTTTCCCTTGATTAAATACCCATTGGCGGACCTTTATATATGGTAATATGACTTTATATGGATATATTAATTTTATGTTGTGTTTAACTACATGAATTGGATGTTGATTAGTGTTCTCATTCTTTGTTCCCAGAGGAGGGAATGATATTTAATTTTTTTTTGGTATGCTTCTTATAATTTTGGGATGATTCATAAATTATTATTGGTCAATTATCTCATATATTCCATAGAAATTACATCCCCATGATTGAAACTATTCCAAAAATGATCACGATATTACAATAGTGGTTTTTTATTAGAATCCATTTTAGCATTACCTCAGTAGTGCGTGCTGTCAAGTCTTCACAAGCCACATGATATTTAGGGGAATCTTTTCACAGTGGCATTCTAATATGTCTAAGTAGTGGTGTATATTGATCTTTTATAACAATGAATTTGATATCTCTTATACTATGGAGAAAGGGTATACATTTGTTGATGTGATGAATATGGAATTCAGAAGATGATGTTGTTCAAGAGCCTATAGGTGCTAAGAAAGTGATGGATGAGATTATTATGATCCATCCAAATATGGGGATGATGGTGATAGATTATTACTATACAATAATATAGTGAAATAAAAAAATTTGAAATTGGAAGAGGAGTATCACAAGGGATATTTAAATGTATAGGTGATATGTGATCATGTTTTTCATCGTGATGCTATAGGGGAATGATCATAGGATGATCATCATTGGATTTTATTTTAAGGGTGATTGTCTATTTTATTAGTGATGTGTGAGGATGTTCTTCAGGATCATCATATCTAACTATTTTTATTGCATTGGGGTATGTCCAAAATTCATCCTTCCCTGAGGATTCTATTCTTTTGGTTAAGTATAAATCAGTTAGTAGGGGAGTTTATGTCTTGAAATTTGTTTTCAACTACTAGGAAAAGGTAGAGCACTATGTTCCCTATTGTTTTTTTAACATTTTATGTTCATGATTGGAAGTGGGAGGAAATTTAAATATATTTCATCCTTTCATTAACTAGATCTCATGGAGGATATTGACTTATTCTGGATATTGTGTTTGAGATAATGAAGTCATCACATTTCCTAAGGACTAGAGAGTTAGGCACCATGGACATTCTAGAAAGGAAGTATGTTGATGAGATAGTGTAACTTCCTGGTGCATAAAGAAAGATAATATATTATCAGGATCCATGTTTTAGATTACTATTCTAGGGAGGGATTTAGTATTTATTTTTCTCCAGGCTATCACATAAATCATTATTTCAATATAAGGTATATTTTAAGACATAGTGATATATTAATATATATAAGGATATTTTGTGAGCATGTGTTATTTATTTTTGTGGATTATGTGTGAAGCACCAACCCTTGGTTTAGTTTTACTATAATAAAAATTATTATTATCCAATTTCCATTGATCTATTTGAAGTTTTTATGGGTGTAATTTTTCATCTTTGTTGTGTTTGAATGAATTTAGAGAGTCGATGGTCCTTGGACCAAAAGTGATGCAGAGAACAACCAAGAAGTTTTAAGTTATATGAGATCATATTAAGGAGAAAATAGTCCATAAATAGTATTAAAATTATCATACTTAGATACCTCTAAAGTTATAGGATATATATCATGTTTTCTAGAGTTTTTTCCAACATTATATACAATATAAGTTTGGGAAAGATGTTAAGTCTTCACTACATTTTATAGGTCTATTTTAGGTGGTGTGGTCTATCTGGAGGGTTAATATGTTGATGGAAAATCCATTCCAATTAGGATTTCCCTATGATTCCCTATATTTTTCATATATTCAACTATGTATTCATGATTAATCCCACATTATTGACAAGGGAGAGCTAGATATAGAGGATTAAAATTGGTTTATAGGGTAGTCTGTTGAGATTTAGAATAATCAAATGAAGGATATATACTAGAAAATCATTCCAATGGTTCATTTTTTATAAATTAATGTTTGTATAAAGAAAAATATATGGGAAATTAAGTTGCATATTTGTTCTTAGTATAATAATTTATTTTTATCCTTGTTTGATGTTATGATTAAGATTTTTGATTTTGTACATAATTATTGAAATTATTCTCCAGAGAAATTTTTAGTTTAGTTGATTATATTTTTACTGGCATATTATTTAGTAATTGTCTCCATCAACATTGGATTTATCTCCTAAATATTGTTGGAATAGGTGATCATCATATCATTTTTCATGTCTGATTTTATTTTTTGAGGATAATAATTAATTTAAAGGCATCTAATCTAAGAGTTTAAACTTGTTTGGAATATATGTTTCCTTGATTCATGTGTCAGATGTGTTGGGATAGGTGCTGAGTAAGAATATGTGAGTAAGACCTTGTAAATTCACTGAGGGAATTGATTCATACAATAATAATATATTTCACTTCGTTGGAGGTTGTTTTGGAGGTTGTTTTATGGAACAAGGAGGTGTTCTGGATCTGATGTTTACTCGATTATATCTAATATTTCCAATATTTTTGTGGTGGGAGTGTATTCAAAATGTGTAGGATTTGTTTTTGAGTGATGAATCATTAAGATATTGTATTATTTTTTCAATGAATGAAATTCCTGACATGGATATTGCTATTGTTGTACAACCCATCAGGAAGATGATTTCTAGGGTCCTACCAGTTGGTATTTATACTGTGGTTATATTTATCATGACATACCATCCCTTGAATTTATATATTCAAAGGTGGTCAACAATAATTAAATGGGGTATATAAAACATATTTTCTTTGTTAAATTTTGAAAATTCTATTGAGATATCCTAAACAAAGCATGGTCATTAATCTCCAATTCATTATGCCTTAATATTTCATGCCCATTTTAATTTTTAAAGCCTCACTAAATTCCCTGAGATTTTATCAATTTCTTTAAATCCTTAGAGGATCGGGGGAACACCTCATTTGATATCTGAGCTCTATTGGGTAGTATTGATTTCAGTATTTTTGGGTATCATTATCCCTTCATATGAGGTTAGTCTCTCTCGATTTCAATTGAGTTATCTTTTGGAATTTATTCTTGGAATGGCTATGAAATTTTTTTTATTCAATATTGGATTACATGGACTATGTTTTTTATGTGGATATCCCTATGTTATAGGTTTTTGAACAAAAATATCTATAATCTTGTTTTTTTATTATCTATGTCAAATTAATCATTCATAATAGTTTAGAATCTATTTTTTATGTAGGGGATTCAATAACACTCTTTTATTTTGTTTATAATGTGAAACATAAATGATTTTTTATAATTTTGGAGAATTGTAAGGATTAAACTATGAAATATAATAAATCAGACTAAAAGAAAAATTGATTGATAAGGGTGATTCACATGTGATTTATATTATTCGTAATGATGCTTATAATTTTGTGGAAATTATATATTATTGAAGAATATAATATTTCTTTTTTATTTGTGTGTCTATATCTGTTGTTACTATGGTTAAATTGATGGAATCTTATTTTCCTTAAAGGTATATCATGAAAAGATGATAATAAACTAGTTTCATGTAATATTTTATTTATTATATACACATTTAAAGGTGTTAAATTAATTTGATAACATGGTTAAGGGATGTGTGGAAGTGATTTATAACTATATTTTCTCAATGTTTGAGGCCATATTTCCTTATTATGATGTTGTGATTGTTTATCCATTGTTTTAGATTTCAAATGGTCATTTTATGTTGTCTATAAGGGTTATTAATTAAGTAATAAGACTTCCTTTCTATGGTTGGTAAGAGGATATGTTCTTGTTAATATGGAATAATGGTATGACTAGTTTTGTGTGAAAGGAATGGTATTTTGGTAATTATGGGGGATGTTTTCCTAGGATATTGGGAGGTTTTATGGTTGTTTGATGATGGCTGTGGGGATATATTATGGTTTCCATGTGTTTATAGAATGTGAATGGTAATGTTGAATTTGTTATTTGTTAGGGGATTGAATTTAATAGACTATATTATACAAATAAATTGTTATTACATTAAATGAATGGGTAACAACTAGATTAAAAGTTGGTAATAGTTAAAGAATTTCCTTTTATTAAATATTTAATTCAATGGAATAATGAATGTAATATATTTGTTAATTGTAATATAGGAGAATAGATCAATTATATGATTAAATAAGAAATTGTTAATGAATTTTGTGGGTGTTTTGTAGGGATCTTTGGGATAGTTGTAATATAGTAATTTATACAGATAGTAGTGTGTGGATGTGGGGATGTGGTGGATGTGAGGAGTATAGAAGTTTTGTTTTTTTATGAAATACATAGATTGGGATTTTATGTTGTTTTTTTATAAATTAATGTTTCTTTTTATTTAATACACAACACTCCCATGTAAAATAACCTTACTCAAACACCAAAAAACTAGTTTTTGGGTGTTTTACTAAATCAAGGTTCCCAAGGTAATATATAGATAACAACTACTTTTGTTTCACTTATGAGTGTAGTATGGGATTTGATGGATCATATTATGTATATGTGTTTTGGTTATAAGGGATTAAAGTTAGGGTTTGCGATATATTGGCTGATGTGGTTATGTGATTGAAATAATGATATACGGTGTAGATCATACATTATGAAAGGAGGGATGAGGTTAACATCTGTCGTTTTTATGATGTCATACTATAATGGAAATGTGATATGTATTTGGTATATTGTATATTGATGATGAAATGGAATGATGATGTTGTGGCTAAGGTATATGGAGGGATTTTGATATGGGGTACGGTGTGTTACAACATAGTTGCAGGAAGGACATAGATCATTATGATGACTTTCCTTAGATCATGAAAGAAATTAACCCAATGGGATGTTGTTATAGGGTACCTATTCATATATTATTTTGATATTTGGAAATGATATTTGGATGTGTTTTTGAGTATGTTTTATTTAGAGTGGTTTGGATATAGTTGTATTATTATGTTCTTATATGTTATGCTCGTTATTTGTTGATGTATGGATATGGTTCCTCCATATTTTCATGAGATGTGTTGAAGAGGATCCTACTTATTATACATTTATACTCACCCCTATATATACAAAAAAAATTCCAGGATTCAAAGGAAATTTTGGACATTGATCTTGACTATGGGAACCCAGTACACCTGTATGGATCTGACTTTATTAGATCACTAAATGGGGGAGCTTGTGAATTATAAATCCTATTTTTTTATGTGTTTATCCTCATTTGATCTCATCCACTTAAACAAGTAATGGTTCTTCATCTACTCATTATAATCAATCAAATTTTTCTCTTATATATATATGGAAAAAAAATCACAACACATGATATTTATAAGGTTAGGCACCCATGGATACTCCTTGTTATATTGGTTAGTCCCCCAATATGTATTCTCCACTAACTCAAATAATGTATTTACAATACCATATCCACTTGAAAATAAAAATCTTGGTAACAAATAATATCCAAGAAATAAAGATATTATTTTTCTCATAGGATTCACATTCACCACTTAAGAACATAATATTCCTCCATGAATATATTGATTAATAAATGACATCACATGTGGTATTGTTAGTTACTATGGGGGAACAAAAATTTAATAATTTAGTAAAACTCAGATAGCATAACTAAAAATATAGTATATTGAATGCCCTATTATTGAACCCTTAAAGATAGTCCATATATTCTAGATTAATTGCAAATAATGAAAATGAAATTTTTTGGATTGTTTAATGAATGAAATAATGATTAGTAGAAAATATTGGTGTTGAAATAAAGATATGAAACATTCCAAGTTTATTGATATTCAGGTTTTTGAACTAAATATTCAATTGATAAAATATTTATTCATGTTTGGTATTAAAATTGGTTCAGCAGGGATATTTGGTGTCGGTTCCACAAACTATCCAAATTATTACACCATTTTAATGATCAACTACTAAACAAAATCCATAAAACAAAGAAACAGAAAACCATATTTAAACATTACTAAACTATATTTTATAATGGCCATATCAAAAATAGGTCAATTAATGAATGATATAAATTAAACAAACTTAGAAAACAACAATGGCTATGATATATGAAAACAAGATGAATTGTAATTGATAAATTGTGTTGTAGAAATAAAAAACAAGAATTAGAAATAGAAATAATATATAGACACCACTCCCCCTAAAGACACATAACCCAGTATAAAAAACTACTCTCTTATGATAGGGATGATGATAACGAGTAGCATGGATACCTATGTAAGAATGGCATTGAATAATGGTAATGACATAGGGCTCCAAGGTGTCACTCCAGGTCTTTATCACTCTAACAATCATTCTTTGGCTCCCTCTGGTGTGGAGAATGTAGTTAGAGAGAAACTATTGGGACTACTTGTTCATTCATAAGAAGAAATGGTGGAGAAGTTTCTTTATATCAATGCTACCCACAAAGAGGCAGACAAGATGATGGGTAGGCCTATTCGAGTGGTTGTCAATAGAGAGTAGTCTTCATGCATTGACAAACAGAATATGATACTAACAAGGGGTTTTAACGAAGGGAAGATAAGTAACGAGGAGTATTCTAGAACATGGGATAAGTTGGAAGATTGATTTGAAGACCTCATTATTGATAATCCAGATACACAGGTGCATGCTATCTATTAGAAACTTATTAGGGAGAAATTATCTAATAGGCTCAAATTCGGTTCCAATTACTTTGCGATCTCTTATGAGTCAGGTCCTCCTGCTTGAATGTGTGTGTTTTCTCAATTTTCCTTAAAAGTTTTTACTAAATAAAAAATTTAAATTTTAGTCAATGAAAAAAGAAAAAAAATAATTATTAGGGATTTTGAGTTTCAACGTAACTCTTTAAAAACATATCACAAATACTCAAACACCGCATAATGAGAATACATGATGTGTAATTTTCTTTCACAATGTGTAATCTTGATAACAAGTCCCTCCTGGAATCATCTAATGAAAAATAACATTGGGTTATGAGAATACATGATGAGTAATTGGTCTTTTTCATTTTTTCTATATTTCTTCATCTTAAAAAATCTTGTGCCCTGCTGCTTAACTTTTCTCATGGTGTGAAGTGCCTTTTTACTCATAAATTCTCTAAATTTAATTCCTTTTTTAAAGATTCATTACATCCTACCATAAATCATAAAAAAAACATTCTATATATCATCAATATTAATTAATGAAATACATAATGAATTCATTTATATACCATTAAATATATGCATTAAATGTAGTTATCAAATTCCCACACACTTGAATTGATACTTTTCCTCAATGATCTTATCTCAAAATACTCAAAAAAATATTACATTACCCTGAATCAAATTTAATTTAAATAAAAGAAATAGATCGAGTAAAAAATTAAATTTTCAAGCATTACAGAAAAAAATTAATCATCATCTCACTTTTCAAAGAAATATTTCAATCTAGTATTTTAATTTTTCTCTTTGAAATAAGAAATCTTGAAAATCATCCATTTAAAATTTTAAATTCATTATTAATATGCATGTCAGTTTCAATTCTCCCAACTTGTATTTATCTACTCATTATCAAGGTAAAAATTTTAAATTTAATCTAGAACATTCCTCAGAAATATGTAACATACCAAATTAATGCATGGAATTTTACATCTCTATAGTTAAATACAGATATTAGAATTAATCATTAAGGATTTACCATTTATAATCAAATGACAATGAGGCTTCATGGTAGGTGGGTAAATCATGTGATATAAGGATCAAAAAGGATGTTTAACTCTAATTTTTAATTCATGATATAAAAATATATACTCAATGAATGTCTCCTTCTATATATTTTATCTCCCCTTCCCCAAAAATCTCAATGTGGGCTCATGATAAATTTAGGAATAATGAATGAATCAACACCTCTAACTCTTTTTATCGTATATATTTTTTTTTATTTTTTTATTTATTGAAATCTATTCTTAGGAAAAATATCATAACCACTGCCTAATCACATATGGTCAAAAAATCATTAATCTAGAAAATGGTGATTTTTTATCTTCTCAAAATACAACACAATTCTTTTTCTTTTTTCCCTTTTTCTTATTTTTTAGCAATATAGGTTAATAATAAAATAAAATGATTTATTCCATGGAATCTACCAATTTTATAATGAAAAATCCATATCAAAATATTCCCAATGGAATATATCTCAGACCACCTTATAAATTTCCCCCCTATAGTTATTCTTTTAAATAACATGAAAAACATTTAGATGAAAGTAGGAATAGAAACAATACGCTTATAACTTCCATATTTCAAAAAAAAATTTGTTCATTCTTTCTATGAGCATAATAGTGGATTAATACAAGGTGGGTCTTAGGATTAGGTTAATTCAATATGAGTATATAAATCATTTTAAAAGCGACATTGATCATACATAGCTATGATAATATTTAATGCAATTTATAGAAGAAAACATGACTGTGTTTCGGATTATCCACTGAATGAGGATAATATTAATTTTTAATATATATAACATTCATGTTATTTATTATTCATATACACCATTTTAGTGTGTTTTACAATTTGAACATTATTTCAAATTATAATTGTAATTCCTTCTTAAAATGCACCATTACATGTTACATTTTTTAACAACATTTAAAGTACCCAATGATCATGATTTTATTATCATATTTAATTTTCATGTTTCAATTTACAATGGTAACAATTAATAATTTTGGAGTACTTGATGATTTATATTGGAAGAACATCAAAATTGGCCTTGAAAAAACAGCATTCTGGGTGAAGTAAATTGGACAGCAGCCCAATAAAACTACTATAGAGGCAAATATCCAAGCCCAATAATATTAAAAATTGATCTGAAGATATATGAAATCATGGAGAAAATTTAATTAAAGTGTGTCAAATGCTAATTATGATTTTTAAATGTAGTTCCAGGTGGCCCAAGTTGGAGATAAAATTTAGGGCCAGATTCTACATCCCTGAAAAATAGCCCACCCATTCAATAATTTATCTCAAAAAAATTCCATTTCAGATGAAATTTTACATGAGGTTAGGAGACATTTGGAGCTCTATTTCCGTATTCTATGGAACACTTTTATTTAGTCATCTAGAAAGTCATTTAGATGCCTCTTTTCAGTGGTTGAAAGTATGCTACCACTTTCGGTCAATGATAAAGAAGTCCACTCTCCATTACTTTTCCCCACCCTAGGCCTACCATACTCAAGTGGGATCATTTGTACTATTTATAGCATGACCCAAGACTCTTGAAATGCCTATATAAGGATGTTTTGGTGGAGTAGTTTATCATTGTTGGTGCTTTCTTTCATTGTAATGTTATGTTGCAATATTTTTGTCTCATGTTTTTCTTCCACACGTATGTTTTTCAATTCAATTTATTTTCTTAATAAAAGTTCTTATTATCCTCTTATTATATTTTTCTTAATATCACTTTGATATCGTTAGTTCAAGGATTGAATTTAATAACACCAATCCTAGTGAAATTATCACAATGGTGGAGTGATCATTATTTCATTGTTTTTTTACTTCTCCATTATCTCCCTCTTGATTCTACTTTCCGCTTCCCTTGAAACCATAGAGTCAATGGAGGGTTAACCCACTTATGGTTTGACCTAAGGGAGTAGAAAGGGGCTGGATTGGTTGTTATTTGTTACCCCATTAATTTCTAATCAACTATTTTAATTGATATTTTTATTTGATGATTTTGAAACTTTGTAGTCCTACTTGAATTTTAAGGCCACATACTTAAATTTCTATTATGAACCTTTAACTTGGAGTGCTTATAAATTTGATCCTCCAAGTGTATAGGTGATTAGTATTATTTTTTGTCGGTATTTAATCTTTAAGTGATGAAGTGGTTTGATCTTCTTGAATATACCTATCTCGAATATAAGAAGTTAAAACCATTAAAAATAGAATTTCATCCAATCCACCCCCAAGTGATAACCTAGGATCAACTAATTATATTTATTTGAAATAACTTAAGTATCTTATAGTTCTTTTAAAACCATCTAAAATTGACCCGATTTGGCCACTTCATAGCCAAAAAATCCATAGGAAGTACATTTTTGTAGGTTACTTCTTAGGTCTCTGAGGATTCGACAACCCAAGATAAACTACAAGAAACCTCTTAAACCTAAAATCTTGGGTAAATTTGGGTGAAACCAAATTTTGGTTCCATTTTCGGGGACCTAAGTAAGTTATCTTCGACACTAGTTTCATTTTCTCACCCAACTTCTCTAGTATCATCCCCAATTTCATTCCTATAGAAAACCCTTTTGAATAAATTCAAACATGGGGAACCTCTCTTTATATTGATCACTCCACACCAAATGTGATGTACAATGGGAATCCCAGTTTCTACTGGTGGGATAATAAACAACATATTGAGCCACAATTTTTTAACTCCTATTCTTCACAAAACATTCCAAACTATTATGAGTCTCAATCCCAACAAGGCTAATCAGATCATCCTCCTGTGGAAATATAATAACATAATTATTCTATTGGAATATACCATTTTCTCACCCCATTCCCCATATTGATCCAAAAACATAAAGTGATAAATTTATTCAACAAATGGATATAATTACTTCTGAATTTTCCTCTTTCAGATTAGAACTACAATGAATTAAAACAGTTAGAGAACCCATTCCCAGTTATGTTGTTCATTCCTCATCATTCATAGAAGAATCTTGTTACACACAAACATCTCATGGAAAGGATAAATAAATTTATGTTGAACCTAGGATACCTTGAGAATATGATGTAATAGATTATGGGTGTTTAAATAAAAAGGAAACAAATTTTTTTTATTCACAAGTGGGAAATTTTACATCATGTCTTGAGTTTCTTGAATATTTCTCCATTAATGATTTTTCAGAACTAAAAATCACTGCACCATTGGGAGAAACATTTATCTTAGAGTCCAAACTCATTACTGAAACTAATATTTTAAATTTGGTGGTTAAATATTCCATTCAAAATGAACCATTTTAGTTGAGAAATTTAGAAAATGAAACTGAGATGGATTCAAAATCTCGAACTGTGTTTGAATGTCCTATACAACTTGAGATCATAATAATTTTACTTCCTTCCCCGCTCAAGTATTACATTATAGCATACAATCATTAACTTTCATTTGGAATTAATTCTTCTCTTGGAACCAAAAAATTTCAAATGATCATTGATGTCTTATGAAATACTATAGAGGAAACATGACCAGCAATTTCAGATATTCCTTGGATTTTCCCACTCATGGTAGAACATAGGTTTTTTCATGACCCAAATTATAAACAAATAATAAATCACAAAAAAGTAGTAGTGGAAAAATATGGGGTATTTTAAATTTTTAAAGTTTTTGTTAGGTAAGTTATGGGGGTTCAAGTCAAGCTAATGATGTTAAAAAAAGCATTACACGGGATGCAACCCTTGATTTTCTTGTTTCCAATCTTTTTGAATCATATTTAATTTTCAAATAGGATTAATGAATCATTATTATAATTAAAAAAAATATTGTGGACTTGTTCTTATATTATGAGTATATATTGGTATGAAAGTGGATCTCCATATTTATCTGTGTCACGTGGTGTGTTCCTTGAGTAATATCTTACTCAAAAATTTAAAAATAAGACAATGTATCATTAGTTCATTTTATTTTTTTGTGTTTTTTGGTTAAAAAAATACAAAAAATTAATTAAAAAATTTCAATGGACACATCGTAGGTCATGGAGAAAACCCCGTCACAATCGGTGAATCCACAGGGACTCGAACCGAGGACCGAAGGGAGACAGGGAAGCGTGCTTGATACTGACCTTTAGATTATAGTGCTCCCTTATTCTATAATTTTTATATATATATTTATATTTTAATTTATTATTTTAATATATATATATAGTTTTGTTTTTTTGTCTGTTTGTTTTTTCTTTTTTACAAAAGGGAACTCTACAAGTGACATAGATATGAGAGGACAAAATTGGAGCAGCTAGAACTTCAACATCAAACATCAGGTGACATCATTTTATGATCCTCATATTTCAAATTCCTTTTAGGACTTCTATCATCTACCACCACCCCCTTATAAATTTTATTTTCATTAAACGCTGGGGATAGAGTTATTCTATGTTGGGAGAGAAAAGAATGAAAAAAATATTAATTTTATGTGTATAAAAAATGGGTGGAAGGAAAAATTTATTTAACCTTAAACATTAAAATACACATTGCACACTTTGAAACTGAATATCAAATAATTTATCAAGCCCTGATTCTAATTTTAATCAATGTATAATTTCATGAGCATAGATTTTGGAAAGTGTGGTTATATAATGTAAAATTTCATCATTTATATTTTCATCCAAATAAAAAAAGAGATAAAAATGCATTTCCTTTGGATAGTGGGGTATTAGTTTGAGTTCATGGGGTCCCCAAAATAAATATCATAGATTTGGTGGTCGTTTTAGTTTTAAAATGAGTATTCAATAAAAAAATAAAAACAATAAATTTGCGCGTAGAGCAATGAAATGAACAAATGTGTAGCATTCAACACTTGTGGATCAGGACTCCTTATTTGTTTGGCCTAGTGTTAGTAATTTAATCTCTATTTTTGATAATATGAATTTGTTTTTTACTGAGTTAACTCAAGATGATGCTCGAGTATATGGGCTTCACTTGGTTCCCTATGGTCTTTGAGTCTAGGAGTCATCGACAAAGTCTTGCTACATGGGTTGACACTTTTGATTGAAATTTCCATTGCTATATAAATATTGCGAAAAATTGAATACCCATCTTAATGTTGAAATTTGATTCCACCTAGTGCTTTCATCATTTCCTTCCATTAATAAAGATAAAACCCCATGTCTATTGTGATACATAACCCATCCTCATACTTATTTTATTTGATGAAACATGGAGATGAATTTGATAAAAGGAATGAGCTTAGTATTGGTACTTTCTTATGAAACTATATTGTATTAAAAGATTTTGATGGGTTTCATAGTTGTTTTATATAAGGGTTTTTTGTTATCAATGTTAATTAATATGTTTTTGGAAAAGGGGATTCAAAATTCACATTTTTGAGATATAATTTTCTCAGGACTAGAAAAACTCAAGTTCATGGGTGTGATTAGCCACTAAATGAGGTTAATATTAATTGCTAATATATATAATTTTCATGTGATTTATTATTCCTAAACACCATTTTAGTTCATTTTACACTTTGAAAATTATTTCATATAATAATTGTAATTCCTTCTTAAAAAACACGATTACATGGTACATTTTTTAACATAATTTAATGTACACAATGATCTTGATTTTATATTCATATTTAATTTTATGGTTTCTCATTACATTGGTAGAAATTCATACTTTTTGATTACTTGAATATTCATATTGGAAGACCACTAATGTTGGCCCTGAACAAACAACATTCTGGGTGAAGTAAATTGACAGAAAATTAACTTTTTACTATAAACTAACTTTTTAGGAAAAGTGAAAAACCAGACCCAGTTAATCTGGAGGTGATTCCTCATAGGAGAATTCAAAGCTGTTAAAGAAAATACTTGGCCTATTAGTGCATTCCTATCTATAAAGATTTTATCTCATAATCCATATCATAGCATCAGGGTCATTGCCAATAACATCTTCAAGACGACACGCCATTCTGTCCCAAGTTCGGACATACTCTTCTTTGATGATTTTACCATCATTGAGGCCTCTAATCAGTATCATATCTGGTTTGTAGATCCAATTTTACTGCTCATTGTTGACTGACACAGGAATAGGTATCCCCATTATCTATTCCTCTTCCTGTGGGATGTTAACAGAAAGAAATTATTCCACTGTATCATCTTCAGAGTAGAGGATAGTTTCAGTAGAGTTTTTTCTCATTCCGTTATTGTTTTCCTTGTTGCTGTTTTCCAGAATAGTATCTTGTGGATTCTTTTACGCAATAAAAATGAGGGCTGAAGACATATCCATCTCATATGTTTTCGATTTTTTACATGATCGTGTTTTCATCGATTTTGGTAAATGTGAGAAGTCCTTGCGTCCTTGCGTCCTTTCCCCTTCTTCATCCTAGGTGTTTGTCCCTCCTCGTGAGCCTTAGGATTCTCCTCATATTCCACACCATCTTCAATTCCTCCATCCGGGTCATGGGGTTTTTCCAGAACAGACTCATTGGTGTCCAAACACTCAGAGGAGTTGTGAGTCTGAACACCATTATGAACCGAAGCCTTTCCCACTGCTTGGGTGTTGACCTAGGAAATACTCTACTTGATTTGGGATTCCTATTCCACACTTTCTGACCGCACATCCATTTCCATCCCAACTAATCCCCTGCCATCATCTTGAGATGCGTTTGATGAGGATTCATCTCTCCGCACTGAAATTCCTAGGTCTCGGTCCCTCAAATCCTCTTTAAGACTAGCAAAAATCCCCAACATAGAGGGTTCCTTCACTTGTTTTACGAAAGGAATTTTTTTCACTGCCTCACCCTCCAAGAGATTATTCTATATAGCCTCGTTCTCTTTCCTCCCCTGTACTGTCACCTTCTCCTTATGTCCATCCCATCTGCAAACAGTGGCCGTGTGTCCCAGTCTTCTACAGGAAGAGAAAAATTCTACCCAATGAACGAAGACCACGGATTATGTACACCTTATATCCTCGCCAGCTTCTATCCACACTGATTCAACCCTCGACCATGACACGTCCACCTCCACACACATGCGCGGTTTGATTGGATGACATACAGACGTAGTACGAGAATCCACATAGAGAAATATACTAACTAGATTTCCTGACATACGTAAAATTGATGGATTCTGAAATGGTAGAGGATGTGGAGGAAGACTTTCCAAAACCGGCACCGAAGGAGAATCACAATTCAGGTATAAATCATAGCTCCACTGAAATAGATAGAAGTTGCATCCACCACATTTCATGGGTGCGCATGATAGAGCATGAACAAAGTCTTTTAATGAAGAACATCTCACCATACAGTTCCTTTTATCAAGAAGGTCGACAACTTCTCATTCCTTTAAACCCCAATGATCAAAGAAAAAACTATAAAATTCATCCACCGAAGTTTGTTTGCTCCTAAATCGGGAAACCAATGTTAGATGCAGTAAACCCTCTACCTTTGTATACTCCCTAGAAGATAATGGATGCACTGGGTCACCTTCCCGAATACCAGGAACCTTCGGATCAATATTAATCGTAGGAAATCTCGGAATCAAAGTAGGATCGGTGAAGGGATAAAAGTCACATCTCTGGCCATTATGAGGAAGTCGGGAATCCACCCCACTTCTACCGACTGGTGGTGGAGGTGGAGGAATCATCGAACCCATTAGGGTTAAGACATCGTTTCTTCAAGATCTCCCTCACGTCTCCCGACCACCTCCCTAACTACTCTGGGTGAAGTAAATTGGAATGCAGCCCAATAAAACTTCTTTAGTGGCCAATATCCAATCCTAATAATTCTTAACATTGAACTAAACATAAAGTACATCATGGGTAATATTTCATTCAATAGTTTCCAAATCTAATTATGATGTTTTAATGGAATTTCATGTGTCTCAAGTTGGAGATAAAATTCTGGTCCACATTCTACTACACAGAACAGTATCCCTTCATTTCAATAATATCCTGCAAACCAAAATTCCAATTTTTCTAAACTATTACATGTTGTAAGGAGACTTTTGGAGCTCTATATTACTCTTCTACTTCCCACTCTAATTCTTCCATCTAGAAGGTCATTTAGATTCCTCGATTTGATGGCTGAAAGTTGTCTGCCACATCGGGTCAAGGATAAAGAAGTCCACTCTCCCTTACCTTCCACCACCCTAAGCCTACCATACTCGGGTGGGATCCTTTGTACTATTGGGATCACGACCCAAGAATCTTGAAATACATATTTAAAGCAGTGGTGGTGAATTATTTTATAATATTTTGAGATATCTTTCATTGTAATGTTATGCTTTGATTTTTTTGTCTCATGTTTGTCTTTCACATGTAAGTTGTTCAATTCACTTTAGTTTCTTAATAAAAGTTCTTATTATCCTATTATTATATTGTTCTTCATATCACATTGATAACTTTGGTTCTTGGTGTGATTTTATTCAGACCAATCCTAGTGAAATTACAACACAATGGTAGAGTGATCGTTATTTCATTGCTTTTTTACTTCTCCATTTCCTCCCTCATGAGTCTAATTTCTGCTTCCATTAAAACCATATAGTCAATGGATGGATAACCCCCTTATGGTTTGATACAAGGGAGTGTAACGGGGATGTATTGGATGTTATTTATCACCCCATTAATTTCTTATCACCTCTTTTAATTGAGATTTTTCTTTGATGATTTTAAAACTTCTTCGTCCTTGTTGAATTTTAAGGCCACATACTTCAAGTGCTAATACGAATCGTTACCTTGGATTGATCGTAAATTTGATCCTCCAATTGTATAGGTGATTCTTAATTTTTTTGGTGTTAAACTAGTATGTGATAAAGTTTTTGGATCTTCTTGAATAAACCTATCTTGAATATAATAAGTTGAAACTATTAAAAAATATAATTTCATCTAATCCACCCCCAAGTGATAACCTAGGATCAACTCATTATTTTTATTTGAATTCACTTTAGTCTCTAAGTGTTAATTTAAAACCATCTAAAATCAACCCAAGTTGGCCACATCATAGCCAAAGGCAATCCATAGGATGTACGTGTCGGTAGATTACTTCTTAGGTCTCTGAGGATTCCACAAGCCAAGCTAAACAACAAGCGACTGCATAAACCTAAAATATTGGGTAAATTTGGGTGAGACTGTTTTCTCAGGAAATATACTATATAAATAATAGGAAAAATTGGCTCAAGGGATTTTTAAGGAATGAGATGAATTTTCGAAACAATCACCCATGTAAATTCATTCAAAGTATTAAGTCAGTTTATAAAAATATCAAATAATCAAAATATTGGCTAATATTAGAAATATTTCATTTACCAAAATCAACATGTCCCTCTATATCATGATATTAAAAATACTAATCTACTTTCTTATAAATAATATTTCTTTTTCCAACTTTTATCATTAATATTTTTTAACAAATATATTTATATTCATGAAATGGTTATTATCTTATGTAGTTTATGTCTCCTAGTTCTGTTGAGTAAAGAATGAATCAATTTCCGACATGCAATTTCTAGTAAAAATAATTAAATAATTAGTATCTATGGAATATATATGTAAATTAAAAAATTTAATGGCTTCCTCTACTTTCAAATTAATTCTTCAAACATGGGTTGTACTAGTTCTTTTTAGACCATTTCATAGTGTGTAAATTCCCTTCACGATATGTAATTTTTGTGTATATTTGTCTCATACTTTTTACCTCTATTTTATTTCATTCTTTCATGTTTCTATAAAAATAAAATTTGATAAATGAAATTACAATCCATAACAATGAAATTTTAAAATATTAATGGATGAGTCCTCCTTTATAAAAATAGAAAATAAATAATGAAAAATACTAAAACTCTAGATTTTTTCCAGAAGTTCTTTTGATTATCATCATTGGATAGACCTTACCTCCTTCAGCTACAGGTGGTTGATGGTCAGAAAGAGGTTTTCTAATATGGATTAATAAAATACCAAATTCAAGTTTCCTTCATGTAGATGGGTCCACTATCTTTGTCTGATAATAATTTTACTCTCGCATTTTGGTAAACTTTCTCAATCTCCATTGGACCAATCCAATGGTTCATTTCTCTTCTTGAAAAATTAAATGGTAGTTCACTGACTATCCAAACATTTTATCATTCATTGAATTCATAATAAATAAAACATTCTCTACTATATTCAACTTTTTCCAGAAATGTATTACCATTCCTCATATTTTTATACTTTCTTTTTCACTTTCTATAAGAGCTTCTTCATCTCAACTTCAATAAACAACATCATACTCAGCATTTAGTGGTTTATAATTTGAAAAGTCATAAAAGGATTCATATGGTGTTTTCATCCCCTGGTTCAAATTTAACTTCACCTCTAATCATCCCACTCTTAAACATTTTTCTTTGTTGTGAAGATCAAAATGTACCCCTCTTGTAGCAACGAACGGTCTTCCCAAAATTATTGGGAGCTTATCTTCAACCACATCCTTCACCAAAAAATACTCTAGAAAATTGAACATGTAAACTTTGACTATGACATATTCAATTAATCCTTAAGTAATCCTCACTATTATATTATATATGTGAACCATAGCATGATATGGTTCATCTATCTCAATACCATGGTCCTGAATGAATCATATGATATTATGTTTATACGATCATATAAATATAATAAATCATTACTAACATCATTAGTACCAATAGTATTCATAATGGAAAAACTATATGGATCACTCGTATTATTTATTAGGATGATTGATACTACTTCAAAAATTAATCCTTCTTGTTGAATGAATGGTGGATAATTCTCCAAGATTCTTTGTTTTAATTACCAACTACATCATGAATATTTCATAGAAAATAATGTTTGTGATTGGCTATATAAATGAGATGTTGATATGTACCTTTTTGAACATCTCTAAAAGATTTTGTTTTCTTTCATCAATTTTAAACTTCTTGTACCAATACAAAAATGGTAGTTGTGTTTGGTATGGTTTTGGTTCTTCCACATCATTATTTAAGTAATTTTTTCTATGGTTTTCGTTATTTAATTTTTCTGTGTGTTGTCCATTATTTATTAAAAAGATTATAATTATTTTGTGTGTCTTCTATCCACATCAAAGTAATATGTCTTTCACATCTACATGCGGATTTTGAAGGGGATCTTGGAAAATCACCTCTCTATCATTCCATAAGTATTTTAGTGATTTGACTAACATGTACTTTTAAGTCTCTCGTTGAAGCTTTTTTGTTTGGTCAATGATTTCTCAATTCTCTAATTGAAGTAAATTCATCCCTTGAGTATGTTGTCAACTCTTTAATTACAGCGCTTATGGTGGTCAAAAATTTATGAGGGTCTCCTCCAGTCATTGAACTTGACTTTTCAATGTTGGAACCCAATGTTGAGTTTGAAAACCATTTTGCCTTGGCAGAAAACCTTAGCCCTAATTTTGTTTCGGCTATTGTGGTTGTTATGGACCTCATCCCTACACATAGTTTTGATGATTATTATTTAAATAATTCACATATTCATAATACATACCTTGGATGTTTTAGTGATCCATTATTACATCATGTTTCATTGACATGGCATTCATTTGGGTGGTGGCCAAGCTATTACCTTCCATGTGAAATCTTTATGTTCTACCTTATTCTGGATTCCATTGAAAATGATTTCTAGAAAACGTGTCTGAAAACTCATAGCTCTCCACTAGTTAATTTCACATAAGTGAACCTCCTATTGTAGAATAAACTATCTAATTATTTCCCTATGAAAATACTTTTTATAGATTTTTTATTAATAACCACATTTTGATGCCATGATGAGTACATATTCATATTAAACCATTGAATCATTCCCACGAACTATATAATGATTCTTCAATAAATTGATCAAAATTTAAAATACTTCCATGGATATCCATAGATTTTGATGGTGGGAAACCAATTTCCAGAATCATTCTTTATAGATCCTCCCTTGTGGTGTTTAAATGTCGAATCATACATAGGATCCACTCCTATGAATTTTCCTAAAATGAGAATATGAATATGCATAGCATTATTATATAATTTTTTAGCTTATGAAATTTGAATGTGTCCTATATTTCCATGAAAGTTTAGAAGTGTGAGTTTGGAAATCATGAGGTAGTATGGAGAATTTCAGTGATTGTGTAATCATTTTAATGATCTTTACATAGATCTCAAAATGTTGACTAGCAGTGGGGTGTATGAGAAACCGTATATTGACCACCATGTTCAAGGGTATTCCATAGATGATAAGTTCTTTCCCCCAAGATATATGCCTTGGACCTGTAGTCTTGCACTCTGGCCCAGCTCAAGAGCAGCTCCTTCAAAATGGCCTCATACATCCATGATGTTATATGTTTCTTGAACTCTTCCTTTTCCATTCATTGGTTGTGTAATGTCTTATTCAGCTCTAGGCCGAATGAAATATTTTCTATTTGTTCTTTCTAAAAAATAGTAGTCATGAAATGGATTATTAGCTGAGACAACAGCATTAAAATACAACGTATAAAATAAAAATTTAAAATAAAAACAATATCAAAATATCTAATTAATTTAAACATGGTGAATATTTTCCCTCGAAACGGTACAAATACTTTTACATCTCATATAGAATCATGAATTCCTATAGGGCTACACAAATATAACAATTAATTAATAACCAAATAACCTAAATAAACATGTAGTATCTAGAAATTCTTAATGTCAATCCCACATGTATGATATGTCTGTTATAAATTAATTAATGAAATATAAATTTTAATATTTTGGTTTGTTTAAAGATATGAATAAATAGAATCATCAAAAATTGGGGTTGAAATCAATATATGTGACATTCTAAGATTAGTGATATTTAGGATCATGCACAAGGGGTTCAATTGATAAATTATTTATCAATGTTTTGTGTTGGAATTTGGTTAATATGGATCCTTTTCCTTGGTACCCAATGATAATCCTATGATTTCACTATTGGAGTGTTCATATACTAAATAAAAACCAAAAAAAATAATCATCCCTGTAGAGACCCATATCTTGACGTACATTGACATTACATTACATTTGCGGAATACTTAGTACATAATAAAAACACACACACAAGGATCGTAACAATTTAGTGTCTTTGGAAACTCGGATTATAATCTTCTAATCCTGATGAAAGATCTTCAACATCTCCCACAAAGATCTTCCTTTCTTTACCTAAAACCTTTCTTTAAATCTTGGGGAAAAGAAAACATAAAAGGGGGAGATCAAATGCTCAGTAAGGGTAACCAAAATAAATATCAATCACGTCATATACATAAGCACATAACTTTTGGAAATCTTAACCTGCAAAAGAGATCATAATTTCATAACATGGGGTAAATCATGGCAGTGAAATGTAATCACAATAATCATAACATAAAACATGAAACTTTATGGCATTCACACATAATCATAGAGAATCATTTCTTGTTAGTCAAGACTCATTTCCAAGACTATCTTAGTGGACAAAGTCCCTTTCTGAACAGAGTCACCCTCGTTTCAGTCCTATTTCACTGAACCGGTATAACCTACCATTCCAGCCATGTCTATCACATTAGATATAAAATCTTTACCCAATGCATTGGAGGGAGATATAGGTCCCACCCATCTCATAATGATACCATTCTTATGTGTGCCACAAAATCATAAATCATACATCATTGCATAACCCATATAAAAAAATGGGAATCTTAAACATCATGACATCATAAAACAATTCATAAAAGATAAAGGAATTCATAAAAATAATTCCATCACAACATAATCAAATCAATTTAATAATAGGGATAAAAACAGAACCCTTTATTATCTTAGATGGAAAATAATTTTTATAAAACACTTGAACTCCATTCTTGAGGAAAATATCCTTTCTTATTCAAAAACTCTTTTCCTTTCTTAACATGTCATAAAATTCTAAACTAAAATAAGTTGATTAAAAATAAACTTGAAAAATTATAAGGGAAGCTTCTTGGAAATAATGTTTTAAAAATCCATTCATGCCCTATAAGTTAAAAAAACATTCTTCGTACTTTTGTCGGAAAAGTCAAAAAGTACCTCGTATAAAAAACGATAAAAGATTCCTTTCATATCTTTTACTAAAAACTCACCGAAGGGTAAAATTGGATTTAAAAAATTGTAGGTGGATGGAAATAATATTACATATTGACGAAACATGGATGTGGATGATAAAATACACCCTAGTAGATACTAAAGTATAAACAATCTCGGATAAAAATGAGATTATGATATTTCCCTTACCTTAGGTCCGATTTGATTTGTACGTGTCCGAAGCTCCTGTATAATGGTTTAAATAATGTTATTGACTTATTCCAGAATCATACATATTGATATGATATCATATATGGTCATATTCTTAGCTTCTTATTAGTAATATTTCATTGTTACTTGTTACTCGGGTCTTTATTGCCTTTTGTTCTTATGCGTGTTTTGCCGAATAAATTCTTATTATTCTTTTAAGGTTATTGATACCTTATATCCAGAATAGTATTAGTGTAACATATATCATATTTATTCATTCAATTCATTTATATAATTACTATGTAATGATGATCATGTAGAACGAGTCGCATCACATCGTGGAGACGGTATTCCGTACGTACGCATGAGCGATGATATTATTCCCATGATCGTGGAATTGTATTTAAGTGTATTTATACTATTTCAGTATCAATATCACTTTATTATAATAATATATAGTTACTCATTACACCATTATACCCATCCTTGTAAGGTGATGGTGGAAAATAAATTACACCACGGCGTGGAGACGGTATTCCGTACGTACGCACGCGCGGTGATTTCATTTTTCCATAGGATGGATAGAAGGTGAATTAGGGTTGTTTAATATTTATAATAACATATCAGTATGTAAGTAATACTATTGTTATTACTTTATCATGAAACAACTAAATAATAAGAAGTTGAAGAAGAAAGAAATTGAAAATATCGGTAATGGATATTACCTCTTCTTTGAAACGCCTCTTTGAATCCTCCACTTAGGGAACTAAGATTGGTCTTTGAAGAATAACAGGACCTATAGGATTATTCTAGGGAAGTGGAGAAGAGAATTTGTCAGGGGTTGGCCGAGCTTTAAGGGTCAATGTTGTGTGAGGAAGAGAGGGAGGAGGTGCCCTTTTATAAGGGAGGAGAGGGGCACTTAAGAATATCTCGAAATATTATTTTATATTAAAGTCAAAATCGATTTATAATGGTTCCAAAGGGTCTTATTTCAAAGGTAAAGTGGGGATGGGTCGAAACCCTCTTATCCAATAGAATTTAGACAAGTTTAGGTTCCTATTGTAACCTTATCATTTAGATTTAACATTAAGTTAAATAATTTTACTTTTACCGTGTCTTCTTGTGTTCTTACACTATAAGGTTAATAAACATACTATAAGAAGCCAAACGAACCCAAAATTGTTTATTATTAATATATATATCCTTATCTAAGTCATTTGGCCAAACCTTAGATTTTTAAGAATAAAAGAACAATTAATAATATAATATTTGTTTTATAAACTATTTTATGTCAATTTTTACACTATTTAGTAATTGATTTTTGTGAAAATCCTAACAGAATGATAAGTTTGAACAAAGTTAATTACATCCATACTAACATGTCATATTAACCTAGAAAATTAGTGTAATTCAAAAAAAGTCTCAAATTACATTTATTTGGGTATCTATAACATTAATTATGTCCATATTTCATTAATAAGATAATTACTGCATCATCACTGTGTCATAATAAATGATAATTATTTAATCCCTAAAAATTCTAAATAAATTCCTATGATGTAGATAATTGTATTAGTGTTATGGAGATTATTCATTTTTGAAGTTTCATGATGTTTATCACTAGATTAAAATTGTTATACTTATATAATTTAAGAAAGTGACATGTTGTCACATTCTTTGGTTTTAATAATAATTAAATTATTTTCGTTGACAAAATTTAATTAAATGAATATAATCCGACCCTTAGGTGATATGGGTCGACTTTTAGTCATCCAATAGGATTTTGACATTTTTTAGGGTAATTTTTAAAATATTATATTTACCCTTAATTACCCGATTTACCTTTAACTATGGTAAATAAAATTTACCGTAGTTACTATTCATAATTCCCAAAAATTAAAAGTAGCTTATTAACATAATTTGGATCCACTGATTCCAAATATGGAATCCCTTTTTCCAAATTCAATACACAAAAGTTGCAGAAATTAAATTAAAATTAATCCCGTTGTCGAAAGAAAACGGGTTTTTTTTAAACATTGCAAAAGATTGAATTGATTTAACCTACGAATTCAAGGTAAAATCAATGATAATGTCATACATTATATTAAATGGTAAAAATATATTATATTTATACTTTAAAACCATTCAATACTATAATTTAACCACATAAGATATTACGATGAAAAAAATTGTTTTTAATTAAAATATAGCGTGTTTTTACTATTCATTAAAATATGAAAGTTATCGGAAAAATATCAAAACTTTATCTAATGTAAATTTTTATATCCTGATTCAAAAGAAGAATTTTATTTTTTCAAATTGAACTTATAAACATGTCAAAAACTAGATTTAAAGTGGGTGCGCCATCAAAAGGCGGCAAAACTGCATTTTTTTAAAAATACTTATTTTACCCGAAAAATTTATTTTGTTCTTATACCATGTTCTAGAAATGTGTAAGATGAATAATAATGTTATAAAATTAAAAAAATTAGTTAACACTATTCATAATGTCTAGTTCATGACAATATTATAATAATATATCGTTGTTTATTGAAACCCAGTATTGCGCACAACACACGCTATCGAGGAAGGTCGCGATTGTGTGTAATGCAAGCCAAGTCAGGGTTGCGTGTTGTGAAAGAATCCTTCGTTGTTTCGTATAACATAATCCAACCATATTTCAGTTATACATTGAATATATATATATATACTCAATTTTTCATATAATAACTTTTATCAAAATTGTGTATAACACGATCCAAGAATAGTGTTGCGTATACTGCAAGCTAATACGGTGTTGCGTATAGCGCAAGGTAATCTTGGTGTAGAATACAACACAAGACATTAATGAAATTAAAATAATATTTTTCATAAAATCTCGGGGTGTTACATTCTACCCCCCTTAAAATGAATTTCGCCCTCGAAATTCGTCGGGGTTATAAATGGTTTACTATTCGAAAGTTTCTTTAATAGAAACCCACATCGTAAAAAGGAATACCAAAACCAATCTTTAAAAACTAAATTATGAAACGTAACGATTACCCAAATAAACTAATCACTGGGTTTCCACATAGGTGAAAATATGGATATGGAAGAAAAACCTAACCATCATGTTCTGATGGAGAGTGGTAGAGAACATGGCTATGGAAAACCCAACAATCACAAATCCATAAATTTGTGATGATCTAAGGTACCATCTGATTAATCAGATATAAGATCACTAGGACAACATTTTTGGTTTTCAAGATCGTTTCCCTAAAGTTGAAGAATTTGAATTAGAATAAAAACTTACTTTATTTTGGTGCAATCTCACTATTGTTCGTGCCTTGAACAATTTCCACTTCATATCTTAAATAAATTAAGTTGAATTTTTTATTCGTGAAGTGTTAGCAGATCATGTGATAAAATGACGGGTCATTCCATCTGTCTCAAACAAAAGGTTAGAAAAAGTTACTAAACATACATAAGTCATTCTATAGTGAGATTAATCATATATGGTTCCTAAAATGGACTTATACTTCATATATCATACCGCTTAATATAATAAAACTAGCTTCTACTAAACAGGGACTTTCTGTAGGCCAGTGGTAGGCGATAAAGGCCAGTTGCACTTTGGTTGTGGGTTCGATTCCCACAGCCTTGTCCGATGCGATGGGCTGTCGCCCGTCCTGCAGGTTTTCCTAAAGCTATATTACTATAACATCCCATCAATAATATCGAAAAAACTTCTATCCTTAAACAATACTAACTTATGTCCAACATAATCCATTCCAATCTTTAGGATTATCCATAATATTGCAGTCCACTCACATAACATAGTGAAAACGATTACCAGAGATTTAATACCATCGCTGATCCCCATATATCATAAGATATGTTTTGTTGGTCACATTCCAAACATTCAAAGTCCTTAATCATGTATTCTCTTGAATACCCATTGAACCTTAGTGAAAACATGAATGCAGTTAAAAGTTAACACCTTCCACGTACCAAAATCCCCAAAATTCTATATACTCAAACCATGATATCACTTAGTCCTTATATCAATCATGAGCTCATGAATACTGTTAAACATTTCATTTTCTCGTTTTCCCTTCATTATGCACATATCATCTTATTTCCAAAAATATCTCAATCACTTTGAATACCGCATTAGACCAATACATAAATATTCCAATACTCCATGATACAACATTATTTTCGAATCCCATTACATAAACACTTAATCATTCCACCACATCATTGTCATATTCAACATCGCTAATAGTGATCGCATGTGACTTCCCTTTGTCCTTTTCCTTAAGTGGTTTCTCATGTTGATCATCACTAACCCTTGTATTAGGGAATTTATTAGCATAATGCCCCATTTCCTTGCAATTGAAGCATTGAAGTTTTGGTGGTGCGTTCTCGGCAGTGTTTGCTTTATTCACATCATTAGAAACCCTTTTTCCATTACCTCGACACTCAGCTGCTCGATGACCTTCTTTTACACACATATAACATTTTCTAGTTCCTTTAAGACAATATCCACCTTGCTTCTTTCCACACTTTGAGCATAAGGAAACATTCATCTTCTTTTCACCATTATTCTGAGATTTCTCCTTGAACTCCATCTTTCGTTTCTTGTCAAAACCATGAGATGGATATGCAACACCAACTTCCATTTCTACCTTGATAGTGCAACGCACAATTTCTTCATAGCTACTAAAGTCTCTTATAGCTAATGCCCTTCGAAGACTTGGTTTTAAGCCACTGAAAAATTGATCAACTTTACTTTCAGGTTGGATGATAATTCCAAATGCAAACCTTGAAAGTCTTGTAAAATTTGCTTCGTATATACCAACAGATTCATCATCCTTCTGCTTCAGCTCAAGAATCTCCTTTTCCATCATTGTTCGAAGAATACTAGGGAAGTACTTACTAAAAAACAAGTTCTTGAACTCGTCTCATTCCATGGAATCAATTTCATCTTTTTGCATCGTATTCTTGATAAGATTCCACCATTGATCAGCTTCACCTTCCAAACGATATTCTGTTAAGATGACTTTATCATGCTCAGAACATTGAAGAACTGAAAATATCTTTTCAGTGGTACTGATCCATTGTTCAGCAACAAGTGGATCGGAAGTCCCACTGAAAGAAGGTTGACGTTGCCTCATGAAGGACTCAATAGAATATTGTTCCCTTCTCTGCTCATTTGGAAGTCCAGAATGATTCATAGCTTGTGTAAGTATAGCAATAAGATTTTGCACTCCATCTCCCATAACATTTGTCTGTTCAGGAGGACAATCATTACATTGTCCATTGCATTGATCAACACGGTTCTTTCGGGTTCCAGCCATCGTCTAAAACCCAAAAATAATAGTGTGTGAGGCAAAAATCATGCTTGGTAAAACAACATTATAAAGGGGGAGTATCCTCAATATCTAACTACTTAGGTTAAATTCTATGATCGTTGCCATAGTTCTACGACTGTATCTTATACGTATACTTATCCTTAGGGACATCCCTAGACATACCTTAGAAATATCTCTAGGGATCTCACTAACGCTTTCGCACCCTAGTTTCCAAAGGTTGACTAAACCTTTCCTCTGATACCAACTGTAGAGACCCGTATCTTGACGTACATTGACATTACATTACATTTGTAGAATACTTAGTACATAACAAAAAACACACACACAAGGATCGTAATAGTTTAGTGTCTTTGGAAACTCGGATTATAATATTCTAATCCTGGTGAAAGATCTTCAACTTCTCCCACAAAGATCTTCCTTTTTTTACCTAAAAACTTTCTTTAAATCCTGGGGAAAAGAAAACATAAAAGGGTAAGCTCAAATGCTCAGTAAGGGTAAACAAAAAATATATCAATCACATCATATACATAAGCACATAACTTTTGGAAATCTTAACCTGCAAAAGAGATCATAATTTCATAACATGGGGTAAATCATGGTAGTGAAATGTAATCACAATAATCATAACATAAAACATGAAACTTTTTTTCATTCACACATAATCATAGAGAATCATTTCTTGTTAGTCAAGACTCATTGCCAAGACTATCTTAGTGGACAAAGTCCCTTTCTGAACCGAGTCACCCTCGTTTCAGTCCTGTTTCACTGAACCGGTATAACCTACCATTCCAGCCATGTCTATCTCATGAGATATAAAATCTTTACCCAATGCATTTGAGGGAGATATAGGTCCCACCCATCTCATAATGATACCATTCTTATGTGTGCCACAAAATCATAAATCATACATCATTGCATAACCCATGTAATAAAAATGGGAATCTTAAAAATCATGACATCATAAAACAATTCATATAAGATAAAGTAATTCATAAAAATAATTCCATCACAACATAATCAAATCAATTTAATAATAGGGATGAAAACTGAACCCTTTATTATCTTAGATGGAAAATAATTTTGATAAAACACTTGAACTCCATTCTTGAGTAAAACATCCTTTCTTCTTCAAAAACACTTTTCCTTTCTTAACATGTCATAAAATTCTAAACTAAAAGAAGTTGATTAAAAATAAACTTGAAAAATTATAAGGGAAGCTTCTTGGAAATAATGTTTTATAAATCCATTCATGCCGTATATGTTAAAAAAACATTCTTTGTACTTTTGTCGGAAAAGTCAAAAAGTACCTCGTACGAAAAACGACAAAAGATTCTTTTCATATATTTTACTAAAAACTCAACAAAGTGTAAAATTTGATTTAGAAAATTTTAGGTGGATGGAAATATTATTACATATTGAGGAAACATGGATGTGGATGATAAAATACACCCCATTAGATACTGAAGTATAAACAATCTCAGATAAAAATGAGATTGGGATATTTCCCTTACCTTAGGTCCAATTTGCTTTGTACGTGTCCTAAGCTCCTGTATAATGGTTTAAATAATTTTATTGACTTATTCCAGAAACATACATATTGATATGATGTCATATATGGTCATATTCTTAGCTTCTTATTAGTAATATTTCATTGTTACTTGTTACTCGGGTCTTTATTGCCTTTTGTTCTTATGCGTGTTTTGCCGAATGAATTCGTATTCATCATTTAAGGTTATAGATACCTTATATCCAGAATGGTATTAGTGTAACATATATCATATTTATTCATTCAATTCATTTATATAATTACTATGTAATGATGATCATGTAGAACGAGTCGCATCACATCGTGGAGACGGTATTCCGTACGTACGCACGAGCGATGATATTGTTCCCATGGTCGTGGAATTGTATTTAAGTGTATTTATACTATTTCAGTATCAATATCACTTTATAATAATCATATATAGTTACTCATTACACCATTATACCTATCCTTGTAAGGTGATGGTGGAAAATAAATTACACCACGTCGTGGAGACGGTATTCCGTACGTACGCACGCACGGTGATTTCATTTTTCCGTAGGATGGATAGAAGGTGAATTAGGGTTGTTTCATATTTATAATAACATATCATTATGTATGTAATACTTATGTAATTACTTTATCATGAAACAACTAAAGAATAATAAGTTGATGAAGAAAGAAATTGAAAAGATCGGTAATGGATATTAACTCTTCTTTGAAACGCCTCTTTGAATCCTCCACTTAGGGAACTAAGATTGGTCTTTGAAGAAGAAAAGGACCTCTAGGATTATTCTAGTGAAGTGAAGAAGAGAATTTGGCAGGGGTTGTCCAATCTTGAAGGCTCAATGTTGTGTGAGGAAGAGAGGGAGGAGGTGCCCTTTTATAAGGGAGGAGAGGGGCACCTTAGGAATATCTCAAAATATTATTTTATATTAAAGTCAAAATCGGTTTATAATGGTTCCAAAGGGTCTTATTTCGAAGGTAAAGTGGGGATAGGTCGAAATCCTCTCATCCAATAGAATTTAGACAAGTTTAGGTTCCTATTTTAACCTTATCATTTAGATTTAACATTAAGTTAAATAATTTTACTTTTACCGTGTCTTCTTGTGTTCTTACACTATAAGGTTAATAAACTTACTATAAGAAGCCAAACGAACCCCAAATTGTTTATTATTAATATATATATCCTTATATAAGTCATTTGGCCGAACCTTAGATCTTTAGGAATAAAATAACAATTAATAATATAATATTTGTTTTATAAACTATTTTATGTCAATTTTGACACTATTTAGTAATTGATTTTTGTGAAAATCCTAACAGAATGATAAGTTTGAACAATGTCAATTACATCCATACTAACATGTCATATTAACCAATAAAATTAGTGTAATTCATAAAAAGTCTCAAATTACATTTATTTGGGTATCTATAACATCAATTATGTCAATATTTCATTAATAAGATAATTACTGCATCATCTCTGTTTCATACAAAATGACAATTATTTAATCCCTAAAAATTCTAAATAAATTCCTATGATGTAGATAATTGTATTATATTTATGGAGATTATTCATGTTCTAAGTTTCATGAAGTTTATCACTAGAGTAAAATTATTATACTTATATAATTTAAGAAAGTGACATGTTGTCACATTCTTTGGTTTTAATAATAATTAAATTATTTTCATTGAAAAAATTTAATTAAATGAATCTAATCCGACCATTAGGTGATATGGGTTGACTTTCAGTCATCCAATAGGATTTTGACATTTGTTAGGGTAATTTTTAAAATATTATATTTACCCTTATTTACCTGATTTACCTTTAACTGTGGTAAATAAAATTTACCGTAGTTACTATTCATAATTCCCAAAAATAAAAAGTATCTTATTAACATAATTTGGATCCACTAATTCCAAATATGGAATCCATTTTTTCAAATTCAATACACAAAAGTTGCAGAAATTAAATTAAAATTAATCCCGTTGTCGAAAGAAAACGGGTTTTCTTTAGAACATTGCAAAAGATTGAATTGATTTAACCTACGAATTCAAGGTAAAATCAATGCTAATGTCATACATTATATTAAATGGTAAAAATATATTCTATTTATACTTTAAAACCATTCAATACTATAATTTAACAACATAAGATATTACGATGAAAAAAGTTGTTTTTAATTAAAATATAGCGTGTTTTTACTATTCATTAAAATATGAAAGTTATCGGAAAAATATCAAAACTTTATCTAATGTAAATTTTTATATCCTCATTCAAAAGAAGAATTTTATTTTGTAAAATTGAACTTATAAACATGTCAAAAACTAGATTTAAAGTGGTTGCGCCATCAAAAGGCGGCAAAACTGCATTTTTTTTAAAATACTTATTTTACCCGAAAAATTTATTTTGTTCTTATACCATGTTCTAGAAATGTTTAAGATGAATAATAATGTTATAAAATTCAAAATTTAGTTAAAACTATTCATAGCGGCTAGTTCATGACAATATTATAATAATATATCATTGTTTATTAAAACCCAGTATTGCGCACAACACATGCTATCGAGGAAGGTTGTGATTGTGTGTAATGCAAGCCAAGTCAGGGTTGCGTGTTGTGAAAGAATCCTTCGTTATTTCGTATAACAGAATCCAACCATATTTCATTTATACATTGAATATATATATATATATATATATATACTCAATGTTGCATAGAATAACTATTATCAAAATTGTGTGTAACACGATCCAAGAATAGTGTTGCGTATACTGCAAGCTAATACGGTGTTGCGTATAGTGCAAGGTAATCTTGGTGTAGAATACAACACAAGACATTAATGAAATTAAAAGAATATTTCTCATAAAATCTCGGGGTGTTACAATCCCAAAACCATATTTAAACATAAAAAACCTATATTACATAATGGTCATCCACAAAATATAATAATTAATTGTTAGAATTAAATAAACACTCTTAAAAATAAGCAATAGTCATGGAATACGAAAATAAGATGAATTGGAATTTATAAATGGTATTATGATAATCTATAATAAGAATTATACATAGAAATAAAACCCAATAATCACTCCCCCTACAATAACATTATCCGAAAAAATGAAAACTACTCCCTCATGTTAGCCATGATGAGAATGAGTAGCATGGATACCTAAGGAAGAATGGAGGTGAATAGCAGTAATAAGGTAGGTTTCTACTGTTTCACTTAATACACGCAACGCTGCAACTATGGTTATTCATCTCCCTCAAATAGTGAATTTCCTATACAACACAGTGGAGGAATGATTAAATAAGTATTTTCATCACACCCTCAGCCAATTAACATTATTATATTTTTACTCTCCAACACTTACATGATGTGTAATGTACTTTCCACTTGGGTAATCATTTAATAATTAGGTTACATGAATTTTATCCTAACTCTTCAAAAACAATTCTCGAATATTATCATGTCATGTAATGAGAATACATGATAAGTATTTGTATTTCATAGTATTTAATCTTGAAAACTTTTCCGTTGCAGCAAAATATTTTTAAAACACACATCGTGTAAGGAGAATAAACAATGTGTAATTGGACTTTGTCCCGTTTTCTATTATTCTTCATCTTCACAAATCCCATGCCCTGTTGCTCTGCTTCGCGCATGGTGTGAAGAGTCTTTTAGCTCATAAATTATATAATTTTCATTCCTTTTCCAAATATTAATTTTTTATCCCTAAATAATAAAAAAAGTCAAACCTTCCATATATTGACATTATTAATAAATAAAATACCCAAATCACTACATTAAAATACCATAAAATATATGCCTGAAATATAGCTATCAGAAAACACTACACATATACTTATTCGATATCTCCAATAGTTGATAACGGTAATCATCCTTATATTCCCTGATGTGTGGCTTTGTGGCATGTTGAATATCACTTTGGTATATTCATCTATTTTTTAGAATTTTATTCGAAATTATCATTACCATTTCAAATGTATTATATATGCTATGAAATAGAGGTCATATATTATTTAGTGAAACTAAAAATAATTTGATTATATGTTGCGGTGTGGACCTTGAATCTTCATCATAAAACCTCATTACATTATACAATCTGTTATAGCATATATTTTAAAAATTGGATGTCATAAAATTTATAAAGAAACTAAAATTCAACTCAATCTTCCACTACACTATAGTGTACTCCTATGGCATAACACCACTTTTGTATTCTTCTGGTAGTGCAACCAATTTCACTATGGTAGGGAGACCTCAGATCGAGTCTCCCCTATGGTGTGATCTCTCACTATATAGTGTGACATCTGGTAGAATATTTTAAGAACCAATAACAAATTTAAAATCTCCATTGAAAAAACATATTTATTTCTGTAATCATGTTTCCATATCGTTTTTATGACTTCATTTACAGCTAATGGTTTGGTCTCTACTTTCAATATCCTTCCAATCTTATTGTATAGTGAACTTCTCCCAAGAAATCATATCATTATCAACCAGTTCAATAAATGTCTAGATTTATATATATATAAAAAAAACATAGATAATTGATTCAATAAAAATTAATTTTATTCAATTAATGTTCTTCTTCAATATATTAAAACAAATGACGAAAAAATTATCATGATAAAAACAAATACTACTCACAAAGTGAGAACAATTTTGACCATTTTATGTTTTTTTAAATAACTTTATCAATGATATATTAATATATTATAATCTAAACAAATTATTACCCCCTCATTTACAATAAATCTAAAGTGACATTGTGGTGAAACATCTATCCTCAAAAACATTTCCACCACATTGATATTTTAAATAAGGGGATCATAGAACATGGTTACTTAGAAAAGTGACTTTTATTAATCTACTTTAAGTATATATGGGAAAAATAAATGGACAAAATAGGATGCACTTAACCCTGTTTATCTATGTTATCCATAAGAAAAAATGATTTGATAACATTTACATAATCATAAAATAGGTGATACTCAAAAATAGATTGACTAATAAAAAAATTATTTTATACACACATAAATAAATACACCAAATCAAATCATATACAAGACATAAATTTCCCATTTTTCTCATACATAGATCAACAAAATATTCTCATTGATAAATGTATTGAATATATTCCAAACAATATTGTGTAAGTGAGAGTCTTAAAACTCCATTAAAAATTTCATGGATTTGATTGGATTTTCTAGAATCTTTTCAAAAAAGTTTCTTCTCAAAACCTTTATCCATCACTAGGTATACACTCGTTCATTTTTATCATGGAATATAGATTTATATAAACTCAACTAATTTTTTATAAAGTGATTAAAACCTCAAAAATATATTTTAACTACCTATTAGTTATCAAAAATATACATGAATAATTGGGGGAATATAGGGGCAATTCATACACCTAGATTTACCTATTGGAGGAGAGATTACTCTCAAACTATTATATTCTTTCCATCCAATACCAAAACAAATTTTATGTGAAGAAATTTTCTCACCCTCAGTAATTAAGAAATCATCACTCTCATGTGATTAATGTTACATTTGATCATTACAATTTTCCTACATATTCCACACATCTTAAACTTTTCACTTGTGGGTGTTTTCTCAAAGATCATCTATTGTTCCTCCAACCCAACATTATTTTTTTTATTTTTTTCATTTTATTCTTACCAAAAATATTTCTCTTCCCATTTATAGACATGTTGAATCAACAAGAGTATGGATTATTTTTCACCTTCCAAAACACCATAATTATCCATTTAATTGATACTTCTTTAACCTATTCTATACTTGTCCAAAAAAAATTGATGTTATACTCTATGGTCCTCATTTTATTTATGGGATTTGTGGTTTTATTGTAATATTAAATTATTTATATTTTTTGGATATTTTCTTCTAAATATTATTATATTCAAATTTAGCACATACACTAATAAAAAAATGTTTATATTTCCCGGCTAAATAGGTGTAGTCTTACATTGTTCCACTGATGTTATCTTTTCAGCATCCTAATAATATTCCCTTCTAATCTTGATAGAATTATTGAAATCGTCTATATCCTTTTTAAAATTAGGTAGAGTTATAATATGGATATATTTTTTCATATATATTACTCCTTGTATAGTAGTTAGTTTTTAAGATCATATATCATCTTCTCTTTATCTCATACCAGCAACTTATGTTACGTAATTTCATTAACTTAGGATTACTACCATTTTATTATCTCCCATTTTTCATTATTAACAATACCATTTATCTATTTACAAAACTCACTCATTTAAGTATCCATTTTATTTTTCTCCTTATATTTCATTTTCTATTATTTTTTGAGATGAAAATATACTCAATAAAATATTCTAACTTACAATTTTTTCCCAATAAATTTTCATTGTACCTTCCCAGTCCTCTTAGCTTCTTTTTGAGTAAATATTTATCTCCACATGTGCAATGACGGTGAATTCAATGTCCAAATTTTTGGATGGGCCTTCATCCTTTCTTAATAATAATCATATTTTACTTTTGGATTTCTTCTTTTTCTTATCTTTTTTCACAATTTGAGGGATTTATTCTTCCTAATCTGATTCAGATTCATCAAGAAACTAATTTGGGAAGAACTAGTTAATATAACCAATATCATTTAAGCTAAAGAATTTAAGAAATTATTTTTCTTTTCCATTACCTTACCCTTTAAATAATCTCTTTGAAATGAGGGTGACAATATCATTGGGATATTTATCATCTTATAAATTGCTAATGTATTGAACAGATTTTTTCTTCCCTTTTCACATGGAATTAAAGACAAATTATTTTTTCCATTATTTAATGAATGATAGTTTATTTACCATTTGAAACACAATAAAATTATTATATATTCTCACGCTTCCAAAACTGATACCTTTGGATTATATTAATCCTTAATGATCCTCATTAGGTACTTCATAATCATGGAGTCTTCTTATTTCTCACTAAATCAAAAAATATTGATAACTATTTCATTTTAAAAAGTTTTATAGTTATCAACATCTTTATCATTATCCATCTTAAGGACCCAAAATATAGTCATATAAATTTGAAGCTTAACTTCCCTCACTTGGATGTTTCCCTCATATATGCACCTCAATTTATCCTATATATCCTTTAGAGTTTCAATACCATTCGCGTTGTTGTATAAATCTTGTAATAAATAAATAAACATGGAATTTTATTACTTTACATACATATATGTATTTCTTTTATTTACATGGATCATATGATACTTATTGGAAACAACTAGAATATCAATTGTAGAAAAATGGTATACCTCATAGATGAGATAAATAAGGTATGGATGCATTATATTCCTCAAACTATGGTTTTTTCATAAATTATAAGAACTCCTCAAATTATCATATATTTAAAATTCCCCATTACTCAATAACTACTCTTGGATCTTTAGAGATAACCACCTTTCATTCAACTTAATAATATCTGACATTCTTAGATCTATGAGAGGAGGAGGAGTGAATTAGTGATCATTCATTATTTTATGGGTTTCCTATCTTTGCAATATAATCTCTTAAATTTTTGATGGGTATAAATACACTAATTATAAACACTAAAACTTTCATGAATTTTAGAAATAGAAAATAAATCAGAACAATTGATATTTAAAAGGTTCAAACCCCATTTTCACTCATTTCCATGTTGATTAGTCCCCCATAATGGATGCCCTTTGATATCCAATAAAACATTTACAATATACAATCCACTATGTTTCACTACATATAGAATCCACTAGAATATACAATTCTATATAATAAAAAATATATAATAAAAAATGATATCAGTTTTCTCCGAGGATTCACCTTCACCACTTCAGAATTTTATATTACTCCAAAATAAGTTACATCTCTACATGTTTACTTCTTCAATATCCTAAATAGTATATGATTATATTTTTCATTCTATTATTTAAACATAAACTATATTCTATATGATATAAATACTCTATATTCTGAAAACTAATTCAATATATCTTCTCATTTGAAAAATTATTTCTTGTATTCAATCTCAATCCTCTCTCGTCACAAGATTATCCTCTCAAACAAGTGTTGTTCTTGAGTTTCTCACTTCTCACAAACCATAGTTTTCAAAAAATTATATAATATATTTTAAATACTTCATAATGAATGAATTTTAATTTGAATTTAAAATTCCATGAGTCAACATCCTACAATCACTTTTTAATAGGATTTGGATCATTTCACGATTCATTAAAACCATACAATTCATAATAATAGTTATAATGAGTAATAATAACCCCAAAAATAATTGGTGAATACACGTTAGCTTGGAATTTTAGGCTACTAAGAATAATCCTAGAAATAAACATATATAGAATAGACCATTATTATATGGCATAAAGTTTGGTACTGCAACATGATGATTGAAATTATAGGTTATGACACAAAAATCCTCTTAGGCATTGTGGCCTTCAAATTAAATGTACTATTAAAATTCATCTCAACCTACTTCACAAAATGGCAGACACCTCGTTGCATGGGCCTATGTTTGGCCTAAACAAAGAACAAACCATAGGATAGTGGTTAATTAGGGTTCTTTATATCTTTAAAATTAATATGTGATTATAATATTGTTCTCTATTCTCTAAGAGAAATTATTCTCAATCCCTTATAGTCGCTCTTAAGTGATGAATGAAATAAATAATGAATGCATGTGTTTTTACTTAGTTCCCCAAATCTGATCTAATCCAAGGTGCATGAAATAGGTAATCTACAAATTCAACTAAGACACTAAGATAACTATTATATATGTGTTTATAAAATGGAGTGGTTTTATTTACCCTCATGATTTACTATTCACATGACACCCAGAAAAAATATTAATTATTTTATTTATATATAGGTCAATACTACTTCTTTGATGGCCTTTTACTCTATGAAATTTTGGTTGTAAATTACACATGTAATTGTGTAACACTATTTATATATATTGATGGGATTAAAAAGCAGGAAATATATCATATTTCCTTTTCCATCACCATCAAATTTCTAGTATATAACTATAGAACTCTCACCTATTTTCTAGTGAAAAACTCGAATTCCTTTCATATCCATCTTTAGCTAATATTCATGGGGTTTTAAGTAATATCTCTAATTTTATTCATCTATTTACACTGTTTTTTCATTACATATAAGTACATTATAATGAAAAAAAATATTCTATATATTTAAATTTTGAAACACCTTCAATCTTAGTAAAATATATTCTATAAAGTTTCAATGATTAACAATTTCCATCTAATACACAATAATGGAAATTATTTATCTAAAAATTCCAAACACATATTTTACCACTATTAAATGAATAATATTTTAAAAAATATATTTTCGTGCATCTATGAAGAACCCTCAAATGACATGATTTTAATTTTAAATAAAAATCCTATTTATTTATTAATTAATATCAATTATTAATTGAAAATAACATCCTTGAAACCCATCTCAATTTCTTCAATATATTTTTCACTAAATTAATAGTTTTTTTCTCATAATTAATAATATTTTACGAACATGTATCCTATTAAGTACTATTTGAAATCATACAATAATCCTTGATCCCATTACCATATGTTCCCATTCTGAAGTATATTATGCATAAACACTCTATAAATTCTTATATATGTGAAACAATATAACTACTTATTTATATTTCACCTTGTAATGCCTTATGTTGTATGAACCTTCTTATGTACTATTCACCTTCTTATATATTGGGAATATTCTTATGTAGTAGAATTTTCATACGTATAGTGATACTTATTATGTACTATGAAACCTCTTATATACTAGTATCTTTTTATATACCAATTGAGTTCTTACATAATATAAACAATCTTACTTAAAAAAATTCTTACATACCAAGTGAATTCTATGAATTCTTACATATCACAACTAAAACTTCTTACATATCATCAAAAACAATCTTTTATACACCATTCATTAAGAAGTTATTAGTTATATGCATTGTATGTGTAAGCCAAAGATTATTACATATATAAGTTACTTCTAAAATAATGAGGATTCTCAAATTTGATCAGGCCATATTCATTATAAAAATTCTATAACTCTTTCATTTGTTATTCATACTTTGTGATATGAATATAAAAAAGACTTCATAGGTTTCCTTGAAGATTCCTTCAACATAATTGTAAAAAAACCTCAAAAGAACTTATATTTGAATTTTTTCATATAATATTATCCATTGTGATTATTAACAACCTCAAAAAAATATCAAAAAATTAATTTGAGGAATAACAACCATTATTTTGGACATAAAAATTGCCACCCTATTTTTTTAATTGGATATTATTCCCTTCTTTAAGATACTTGAATAATATTTCAATCCAAATTTTCTTTAGGAATAGAATTCATTAGAAATTCATTAATATAACTTATAAATTAATATGGAAAACTTATAACTTTGAATTATTTGATTTTATCTCTGTTATTATCACAGAATCCATGGATAACTTCTCTTAAATTTTGAAAACTGTGCTAAAAAATCCAAAAATATAATTTATGGGAGAATTATAGAATGCTACACATATATAATTCCATGGGGTAGTGTTGATACTTTGTATAAATATTTTATTTAGATGGTTTTTGTTGACTATAATGTCCAAATGATGCTTGTCAAAATCTAATTTTCGTAGTGCCTTTGTCTTGATATAAACCACTCAATTATGTGTTGACATATGCTCTAAAATCAATATAACTTATTCAACCATCCCCTTGATAAAGTGAAATTTTTTCTCAATGTTATTTTACCTTAAATAATTGATGGAATTTTAAATAAGTTTAATAAATCATGAAAATTCACACATGATAAAATGGGGATATTTCACATCATCTCCAATATCTTAAAATTTTTTATTATTAATTCTAGAATTGTGTACGCACATGTGTATTTGATATTTAATCCCCCTATTGGGTGCTCGAAAATAAATATTGAATTTATTCTAACTCGGTCAATAAATTATTGTGATTTGAATTAAAAAAATCACATGATGTTGACTACCTATAATTAGATGAACATTCTCAATTTATATCTCTAAATCCCAATAACTCATAATGTAATATTTTGTGACAAAATATCCCATTATAAAACTTATTATTTATTTATATAATTATACCCATTTCAATTAGCATTTATCCCTCTTAGGGATAGCTTTATTAACATAAATCTTGGAATGTACAAAAAATATATCAGTTCATGTGCATATAAGGTATACTAATCATTCTATAATTATCCTATATTAGTTATATTGAACTATTTTCCACCATCAACCATATAAAATTTAAACAGGGTGGCATCTAGAGTCATCAATATCCTTCAAAAATTAATGTCAAACCATTTTAATATAACCATTACATATTTCATTTACAAAAATTTACCATTATTTCTTTGGATCTTCTATAAGAATAGAAGAAATGAAAAAACACTAATCAGTGACATTTCAAATTCAGTCATCATAAATTTTGAAATCTATTTTCATTTTAAAATATCAAACCCTCCAAATATTTTTTAGTCAACATAAATATTCTCCACTGTGTATTTCTCTCACTAATTTTTTATTTAGTGTTTATGGTCAACCCCTCAAAAATTACAAGTGATTGGTTATTTTTTAAGTATCTATAAATATTTTATAAACTGGTACACATTATTTTCATTTTCATAAACAAGAATAAAATATATTTATTCAATGTAGACCTCCTCAAAAATAAATATAATGAGTAATAACTATTTAACGTCCATCTACTAGACTTTAAATCCATTTTTCATAGTCATGGACAAAAATAGTCTTGTAATATCCATCTGATCTAGGGAAGAAGCATTCTCATCTATATAAACATTTTTTATTTTGGAATATCTCCATAACAGTATACTTGATTTATTATTTGTCACTTGTTCTTATTCGCTAAATTTATTTTGGAATACTTTTTATACTTTAGTCATGGAAAAACTTCAAAAGTTCAATTATTATTAATTTGGTAAGGTTATTTATACATTTATTTGACTCAATATTTATCTTTTGTATCTTATTCATGGTTTTAATTTTCTACCAAATAAGGAAAAAACATGATTTGAATCATTCATCCTTTTTGTTTGAACTATGGTTGTCATTTCATCGATAATAGTTTTATAACTGAATTATTTAATGACTATTTTTCTAGATGTCATTTGTGGAATTTCTATAATTTATTCATTATTAGAGTCTTTATGTTATTTATTTATAACCTCATGTAATCCACTGAAACCTCACAATAATTCAACATATTCATCTTCAAATACTGGTATTTTTTGTTTGAAATATTTTCAATAGTTTTCAGAAATTACTCATTTTCAAAAAACATTTTTATCATGAATTTGAAACCATTTTCTATTTAATTTGATAAATCTGTTTTATTTCTTTCACTTTGATAAATATCGAATAAAATTTACTCCACCACTATGAGCTCAAAACGTCATGTTTTTCTATTTTTTCTGTATAAAAAACATATTTTCAGAAAATAAAAAATACATGAGTTTTGGATTTATGTCATGAAATATTTCATTGTGGGTGTTTTATTAATTCAAAAAATGTATATCCCTTTTGGAGTTATAAAACATTGTGAGAAAATTTTCATTATGATATTCACATAGTTGTTTCCTATAAATTATCATAGTCTATTACATGTTACATATTATTTATTTAATCTCTAAACAATCATATTTATCGAGGAGTTAAAAAAATCATAACTTGAGTATGAATCAATTTTTTTAAAGATTTTGTTCTATGGTGTTGTTAAATATTTATCTATCATTATTAATAGGGAGATTCTAAATTATCAAACCCAATATCTTTTTAGCTTAACCCTGATATTGGGTAATACATTTTAATACCTAATATTTCCTTGAAATCACATTTTACCAATATGTACCTCAAAAATCATCAAGGAACAAGACATAATATACCTTACAATCAATGGATTTAGGTTTCATAGGCCCACAAAAATCCATATGCTCTGTTTCAAGAAATAAATATTGCTTATCTTTCATTATTATATAGTTATTCATAATAATATTTATATTTTAAAAAGAATAAAATATGTGAGAGTGATCATGTGTGAGGTTGGTGATATCTTATGATCCTTGGTTTTTCACCAAATTCTCTAGAGTTGTTTGGATCATATGGCCAAGAAACAAATAAAAAAATAGTTTTCCCCCTATTTAGATATCATAAACCTTTCTTCTCAACCATCAATGAAATATAATTTCCCCATCATGCAATATCCATATAGTACTATCATATAATGTCTTCCTTAGATAGTTAAATTGTTTCATATTAAATAAACCATCATTAATTTAGTAATTTAGTTGACTTATAGTAAGAATGTTTTAAATCATACCATTACCTATAATCACATTAGATCCTTTTTGTTCTTCTCCACATATATTTAACTTTCCAGAGATAATGACATTATGCCCTTTATCTTCTATAAAATGGACTACTCTGTTCATTTAATATTTGATGATAGTGACATTAACTTTAACTCCCACCATTTTGGAATTAAATCCACAATATAATATCTATATACCATCTCCTTTGGGTTCCCTTTATTAAATTTTAATAATGTTAGACTACTCATATTTATTTTTATTGTTTCATACCAATTTCCTTATTCCTTTTGATTGTGGTAAATTTGGTTCCACCACTAGCTATGTTTCTTCTTCCTCATATTGTATGGATTCAGAAATGTTTTTAATTTTAAGCTATAATTATGATGTAAAACCATTTTTCCATTTTTTGTATCCTTTAACACCATCATACATAATCCCAATGAATAATCAATTTAATTTTTTCCGAAATCTTCACCCCAAAAGTAGTAGACATTAAACATTTTAGAAAGAGAATAATTTATACATTCCTATTTCTATATATCATCACCTTGAAATAACATATATATATATATAACACATATTTTATATTCCCTATCATCTAAAAACTATGAAATTTTATCTTTGGTGTATTATTTTCATCGTTTTCTATACCAACAATGTTTTTTAGTATCACTGACATCCACCTTACTTAGGGTGTTGATGCCTATGGTTTTACATCAACTATGATAAATTTATTTTTATAATCATTCTATACAATAATTTTATGTTGTATTTAAAATAATATACTCATTGGGAATCTTCATTCTTTCCTTTATATTCCAATTGAACTTCTTTAGCTAGTTTAGTGATGAAGTCAGTCAAACTCTCCCATGACAAGCTATGAGTAAGGACTCTTTCTTGATACTCACACTATTCCCATCATGTCGTACCTTCTCATTTGATTTAATTAATTCATTTAAAATTATCCATTACGTATTTACTAAGAACATTGATTATCAATGTATTTTATTCATTGTTGAGTTTTATTTAACATCTTTAATTGAGATTCCAAAGTATATAGATTTATGTTTTTCAATTTACGCTGCTAACTCTTACACCTACTCTTCGTGTGGATAGATATAGTGTTTAGAGATAGGTGTTAAGTTATTATATTTCTTTTATGTATCCCTACAAAAGTCAATTTCACTAATCATCCTCTTTTTCATATTTTTGATCAAATATTATATTAATTCTAGAACCACCATCAACATTTTTCTCTCCTAGTGGACTTTTATAAAATATCATAAGAACTAATTCCGTAGGGTATTTATAATCCTAGTCATGATAATATTCTATATATGATCATATCTCATCATTATAGGATAGTAAGTTCTTCTTGTTGGAGATTTTATGATGTTTCATTTTATTGTTCTTATTATTGATTGTTCTCCCTATAGGATTTTCTTCCACATCATCATCCCAAAGTTTCTTAGAACATTTAGAAATACCATTTCCGTATTTTAAAAATCCAAAAAAGTAAATGGAATCTTACCTTTTTAATTTCCCTCATTAAATTATAATATTGGACTGGATAACTAAATTTACCATCTGAAATTATATATTCTATTGATTATATCTTATTGATAGTGTCTTAAAAATTTTAACTACAACCACTTAAGAAAATTAATTTTAAACAATCTCTTTATCAGAAATTCCCATTTTCTATATGATAAGAGTTTTGTGCATGACATCCATCATCATCAAAATTAGATAATTTTCTCCAGAAAAACATGGCATTTTGATTAAAATGGGTTGAATATCTTCTCAAGGTTCTATTCATTAGGTTTAATCATTAATTATATCACAATGATCCTAAAATTATAAAATAATAATGTTATCCCTATTAGAAAACACAAAAACTATATCATTCATGATCATTATCAATTCATCATACTTATTCCACAATACTTACAATAAACCCACTCAATCCTTGGAATCTCCTTCATAAAGATTAAGGATTTTCCCACAATACATTACATTTTTCTTATTACATCCACTTTGTGTAGATATTATTGTCTGAATCTCCCTATATTAAATTAATCACCTTATCATTTACAACCAATTAAATTAATCCATTTTTATAGGGATATACTCTTTATTTTGATCAAGATATCATGAATAGAGTTTGAGTACAAAGCCTTCCTCGGTGTCCAAAAATAATTTTGTATTTGGTTTTTCCATAACTAGAATTTACAACACCTAAGGCACTAAGTAGAATTATTTATATGGGTTTATAAAATATAGTTTCCACACAAATCATCTATATACACTTTCAACATGACACCCTTAAAAATATCATTTCTCTTATTCACATATTGGTTCTACATACTCTGTCAGTGATGATATAATTTGCAAGGAAATGTAGTGGGAAAATTACACCTAGAATTGTGTAACACTTTTTATTCATATTTAAGAGCTTAAAATTAGATAATTCCCTTTAATTATCCTTCTTCAATACCTAAAAAATTCTAGAGAAGTGACATGTAACTATAATCTTAATTCTATTATGAAACTATAATTTTTCTCATGTTTAGCTTTTTTTGATATCCCCAGAGGTTCACATAGTCTCTACCATTGTTATTCCTATATTACTTAATTTATTCATATCAAAGATAAATATTTTTTTGAAAACTAATATTCAATTTTTTCTATATGGATACTCCTTAAATCTAATTCAATCAACATTAATAAATTCTCTATGACTTTTTGATATAATATGTTTCAAGGTTGAGGTTTTTATTTTCCCAAAAAAATCATAATGTTTTCATCACCACTCTTTACTAAGGAATATTTCAAAAGAATATTCCTAGGAATATATGATATATCCTTATCCATAATGGTTTGAAATTTAATTAAACACTGTTTATTTATAAAATACTTTAACCATTGAAAAAAAATAGTTTCCAAGAAAAATAGCTTAAATTTTTCAATCTTCAACTATATGACTTACTTATCACTTTATAACAACCCTTCTCTTTCATAAAAACTTAATCATGATTTATTATATAAAATTTCACTTAAGAAACTTTGAGGATCAATATTTCTAGTGCATTGGTATATTAGTAACACTACATTACAAATTATTACATAAAATACAACATTTTTATTGGAAACATATTTTAAATGACCACAACATCCCTTCGTACATAACATTGCATGTGAAAACCTAAAGAAATACATAATAAAAGGGTGAGATATAAAACCCATTAATATATTAAATAATGGATAACAAGAATAATATAATACAAGTTAGGAAATAGGCATATAAATGGATCATAAGAGAAACATGAACATAAATTCATGATATACCAGGATTAACATAACATGGAAATGTGGCAACAACATTTAACATGATATTAGCATGGGTTAGGGATCATTGAACCTGGATCATGAGTAAATCCAAATTTGAATTCAATTATCATGAGTAAACACTCATTGAACATGTATTATCATGATATTATTCTTTATCCAATTCATTTGTGCTCTATCAAGTCACGCTCTTCTTAAACATTGCATGTCATGCATAAGTGTCCCATATAGATCATACAAGATGGATTCATTAAACATCACAATTTATTCCAAGAAAAATAAATGTGGAATAAATTAACGTAATTCCTCTATAAAATGTAATTGTTTATAAATTTTATTAACCATGATAGAAAAATGGGTATGGTATTCACTTACACTATGATTTTGTCATGGGAAATTTTTGTGTAACTTCGGTAGCATAATGACGCCAAATAGAAATCATAAAATGAGTTCATGAGAGAGAAAGGGGAGTATCATAATGTATACATGAAATGGACAGTACAGGGTCATGGAAAATAATATCCCATTATTTTTAATGGAATTTAGATGAAAAATATACAAGAATTTTTTGAATGTAAATAAGGAGAGAGAAATCCCTTACAAAATTTTTCCATGGTAACAGGTGTACATGGGAGACATTAATGAGAAATAAAGGGGTTTATTGTCATTAAAACATAAGTATGGAAGTATATGGATAGTTAAAAAATCACACCCCAAATAGTTTTAATTGAATATAAATGGGAATTAAAGTATAAGGAAACTTCGGCATAATTAAGGAAGGAAGGAATGTGAGGATCCATAACTTGAAGTGTCTGACATCAAGAGAATGAGTGGGGCTTATTGAGAGCTTGGAGTGCCTTGTGAGGATTATTGATAAGGTATTGTAGATTTAGGATGTGATACAAGGGTTTCTAGTGAATATAAGTGGGATATTGGGTGGTTTTATATAGGACAAGAGAGGGGAATTCTTTAATATTTCACAAACATTGGTTTTGAAATCTATATAATAAAATATTCCAAACCACCTACCAACCCATGGCTTTTTCACATGGTTTTTGAAAAATGGGACTGAAATTTTTATTTTATAAGCCCAATGTCCGAAATTATTAAAATATTAGGCTTTCTTATGTGAAGTGGGTCAAAATCTCAAGGAAATCATTTTAAAAAGTTAAAATATTTTATAAGTATTAAAGGATCCACTAAGGAACAATAAATTTAACCAGACAAATCTAAAAATACATTAATTTACATGGAAAACATATGTTGGTGAAATATCCATTTTATAGTATTTTATTACATCACTATTTGGTCATTATGATGTCATAAAATAAATTATATAATTAAACAGTATTTAATTTTTACCTAAATATTCGACTGTCTCAGAAAATTATGAAAAATTCAATATTAGACAATTTTTATGTCATGAATAATAAAATAATATTCATTTTTTTCAAAATAATTTTCTAAATATGTGAATTTTTTATTTTAAAATAAATTTTTTCATTTATCAAAATTTCATGTGTTTTGAAAAAAACCGCTTTCAAACTTTAATAAAAATTAAAATTGTGTAAAAATGTATGATAATTTTATATTTAAAAAAATAATTTAGTAATAATATTTTCTTTAAATATTATTAAATTAAAAAATCTATTAATTCATCATAATATATTTCTTAATTAAATATTAACTAGAAATACTATTTGTGCTTTAAAAACCACTAACAAAGTAACAATGATAAAATGAATGTATATTCTTTATAAAAAATAGTGCACAAAATCATAGATCTAGGGTATAGATACATTAACCCTTATAACACCAACATAAGACCTAAGGGTAAGGTGTGCGATGGTGAAAGACTCATGGGGCAGCTCGGATAACATCGATCAGGTGGTAATCTATATTTATTACCACTTCTCCAATGGGCGGTTATATTTAATCATAATGTGTTGAATCTCATATTGAACTTGTTCAAGAGAGAATCATAGTGACTCTACCTCCTTTATGAGATTTGAAAAATGGGGTTTGAATGGAGAAATTCTACTGGATGAGGTCCTATCTTCCTTTGTCTGAGTAAATTGGATTTGTTAAGGACCAATATTTATACTAATCATATGATCACTACCCAATAGCTATATTAGCAGTGGTAACAATTCAAAATGGTATTTTAAAATCCAAAAACATAAAACCAAGGATGCGAATATGTTTTATATAACCATTTTATATAATAAAAAATTTATTTTTTCAGGATGAATTTTCATTAATAAAAGATTTGGTCATTACAATCTTACCCCTTAAAATATTTCAACCTCAAAATTTCTATTTTCCACACTAAAACATACGAGGGTAACTCTACTTCATCACTTCCTTTGATTCCCACATCACCTCTTCAAACATGTGCTTTAGCCACAATACCCTGACAAGGGGTAATGCCTTATTTCATGGATCTTTTTCCCTATGATCTAAGATCTTCATTGGATTCTCTTCATAAGAGAGTTCATTCTCTAATGGTACTACCTTTTTATTGAGTACATGTTATGGGTCAGGTATGTACTTATTTAAGAGTGATACATAGAATACATCATGTACTTGAGATAGGTTTTTTGGGAGTTCTATTCAATATTACACTACGTTAATGTGTTCAAGGATCTCATAAGGGACGATATACCTTGGACTAAGCTTTCCCTTCTTCCAAAATCTCATAACTCTCTTCCACGGTGATATACGGAGGAATACCTTATCTCCAACATCAAACTCTAGGTCGCATCAATGATAATTTGCGTAGATATTTTGTCGACTCTGAGTAGATTTAATGTGCTACTGGAGGGTATTAACCTTCTCCACCATTTCTTCGATGATTTCTGGATCTAGGAATTTTCACTACCCAAATTCATCACAACATGCCAGTGTTCTGTACCTCTTTCCATAGAGCCTTTATAAGAATCCATTTCGATGTTTGAGTGGAAACCTTTATTGCAATAAAACTCAACCAGATGAAGACGGTGATCCCATCCTCCTTTAAAAACCATTGAGAATGCTATCAACATGTACTCAAGTGTTTGGAAAGTTATCTTAAATTGTTCCTCAGTTTGAGGATGATAAGTCTTAATGATGTTTGCCTCAATATTCAAAGTGTGTTGGGGACTCTTCCAAAACATAGAGGTGAATCTTGGATCTCGATCTGATATAATCAAGATTGGGACTGCATAAAGCCTTACTACTTATATGATTTATATCTATTCTAGTTGATTAAATAATAAAGCCTCTAAAATTTCAATTAAGTGTGTCTTCTTTATAATACAATCCACAACAACCTAGACTAAATTGTTTCCTTTGTATGTATTCATAAGTCCAGGGACAAAGTGCATGGTGATGTTATCCCATTTCAATATTGGTATGGGTAATGGTTGCATCATCCCCTTATAATTATGTCTCTCATCCTTCACTTTATGACATACCAGGAACTTTGATGTATTCTAAGAGATAACCTTCTTCATGTTATCTCACTAATAAATCTCTCAAAGATATCAAAAGATCTTTTTGTTTCCCGGGTTAATGGAGAAATTCAAACTATTTTCATCATCCAAAAGTTCATTGTTTAAATATGGATTTGGTGGAACACATATTCTTGTCTCAAATCTCCAAATTCATTCTTCGTTAACATTGAACTCCAAGGATTTACCCTTTCTAATAGTTTCTGATTTCTTTTGAATTCCCACATCCTCTTTTTGATCATTATTTATCCTTTCCAAAATAGATAGTTGATAAATCATTTGTGAAAGGAATGATGATGTTCCCTTATTTATGATTCCCTTGTCCATATCGATTATATATTAGATGATTATATCCTTTTCAATTATCATCAATGATATAATTAAATCTTCCACCTTGTTCGCATTCCCATGGTGGTAATGGATTGAGCAGTCATAGTCTCTGATCAGCTCTAACCAAATTCATTGATGTATATTCAAATATTTCTGTGTGAAAATATACTTGTGGATTTTTTGATACGTATATATTTCTCACATCTTTCCAAATAGGTAATGTCATCATATTTTTAAAGTGAATATTATTGGATCCATCTCCAGATCATGTGTTGTATTGTTTTTTATCATGAACATTCAATTTCCTTGAAGCATAGGAAATTAATTTGTCATTTTCCATCAACAAATAGCCCAGTACCTTCTTCAAATCATCCCTAAATACCGCAAAAAGTTCTCCACTTGTGGGTAGTGTAAGAACGAGCGTAGCGATAAGCCTCCATTTCAACTTCTTGAAGCTCTCTTTGCATTCATCACTCTAATAAAATTTTACTACATTTCAAGTTAGCTTGGTAAGAGGGTTTTCAAATCTTGAGAAATTTCTCACTAATCGGTGATAATATCTAGGTAACCCAAGGAAGCTACAGATATCTATCACAGATGTTGGCCTTGTTCATCCCTCAATTGCTTTTGACATGGAGGGATCCATAGATATCCCATTGATTATGATGATATGACCCATGAATGAGACTTCCTTAAACTAGACCTCACACTTGATATACTTTTCATAGAGATTCTCCTTTTGAAAGGGATCTAGTATAGTTTGTAGATTCTCCTCATTCTCCTCCTTGGTTTTGTAGAATATTATAATATCCTATATAAATAATACCAAAAATTTTCCATGGTAATCACTAAATACACTATACATCAATTCCATGAACATTTCTAGATAATTAGTGAGTCTGAAAGTCATTAAAATTAATTCATAGTTCCCATACCTTGTATGAAAAGTATTATTGTTGATATCCTCCTTCTTCAACCTTACATGGTAATATCCAAGTCTTAGATTCACCTTGGAGAAGTATTTAGCTCCGTGTAGCTGATCAAAAAATTCATTTATTCATGGAAGGGGATGCTTTTTTTATCCTGATTTTGGTGAGCTCATGATAATCAATGCAAAGCCGCATTGACCCATACTTCTTCTTGATGAAGAGGACTGGGGCACCCTATGGTAAAGCACTTGGGCATATAAACCCTTTATCCATGTTCTCATGTAGTTGTTTCTTTAGCTCCTCAAAATACACAACGTATATTCTATATAGAGTATTTTATATTAGCAACACCCCATGTATAAGATAAATTGGGAATTCAACATCTCATCTAGGAGGAAGACCATGCAATTCCTCGGGAAACACTTTAGTGAATTCTCCAACAATAGGAATGTCTATAAGGATAGTACCTTCTTTAGACTCAATCATATGTGAAAGATATGCATGCATATAGGGCATTAGTATCCACACTTCAACCTCTGCCTTCCACTTGTACATAATCAGGGTTTGATTCTCCATATGGATAGTGATATCCCTATCATGGCAGTTTATGCTGGCTATATATAGGGAAATCAAATATTTTCCAAGAATTACATCAAATTATAGCATAGGGAGTATGACGAGGTTCGCTGAGAAGTTCAATCCACAAATTGTGATAGGGGAGGAGTTATATTCATGGGATGCAATTGTTTCCCCATTTTCCGTTCTCACTAACATCTCTACATCCATGATTTGGGGTGGTTTTGGGATTGTTCTACTAAACTCTCAGGTTACGAAAGAATTCATTGAACAAGAAACAAAAAGAATGTTTTCTATTATTGAATGAATAACTAGAATACCTTTCATCACTTCATATTTAGGGTTCTCTTTTGTGGTTATAATGGAAAAAGATCACTCTTTCTACCTTGTTTGATGTTGGTTTCCTCGAAAAAACCATGGCCTAGGGAACTGGTTCACAAAGTTCCCAGGTTCTTTGTAGTTGATGTAATAAATTATGCTTTTATGGTGAAATAGATAAATCCTCTCCTCTGTCAAAACAATCTGTTTTTCTTATTGAAAATTAATGGCCAAGTTCCCTTTTATTCCACACCTAAATGATTTTCTCTTCCACTTTAGGAAATTCCTAGGGTGCTTAATTATGACCCTTCGGCAAGTGGGGTGCTGGAATTTCATAGCACCATTGGATTTATCCATCAGACCTCTAGAATTAAGGTCCACATTACACTTATTATTCCCATGATACCACTGAGATTAAACGATCCCCATTTCTACTTTAGGGGAACATTGGACAATTTTCTCATAGCTATCAAAGTCACAGATCCCTAGAGATTTTCTTAGGATAGGTTGTATCCCACCAAATAAGTGGTCAACCTTCTATTAGGGGGTAGCGGAAAAGATATAGGTGTATCATTCAAGCCTTGTGATGTTTTCCTTGTACAATCTGATGGATTTTTCTTCCATATTATTGATTGCAAGTAAGTACCTTTCCATCTTATGTTAGAGGATCTGTGGAAAATGTTTATGGAAAGACATTCCAAAAATTCTTCTGTTCTAATGCCTCGATATCTTCCTCAGGCTTTGTATTTTTTATCAATGTCCAGCATTGATCAGTTTCACCTCCCATATGATAAGCATCCATAAGAACATTTTATTTTTCAGAACATTGAAGGATGAATAAGATCTTCTCATTGAAGTTCATCTATTGTTCAGTGATTGGGCTATCATATGATCCATTGAAAATAGGAGGTCTTTTTATCATGATACTCTTGATTGTGCATTGTTCTTTCTCTGGTGGGTTGAATGTTCCTCTTGTACCATGTTTCTATTCAAAACATGAGTTAACTGGGAGAGTAACTTTACAAATATTGTGATTCCTACTCTCATCAGATTGGGTATCTCATTAGAATAGTCATCACATTGATCATCGCAACAGTTATTATCATGAGTCCTCCTATTACTATCCATTGGATGGAATAAAATGAATGTTAGGGGTAACACATAAAGGTTAATCCCAGGAAAAAATGGATAACTTATAAATTACTTTTCTTTTATTAACATATGAATTAATAGGCTTAAATATAAGTTATCAATCATATACTTCCCATCATATATTCTTAGGGGAATTTTCTCTTCCCTTAATAATGGATCATACTAAGCTTATGAATTTACCAAAGAATATTAACTAGGAGTGTCGAACCAAGATTTCATGAAGGACCATTTTTATGCACCTATTCCTTTTTTAGTCTATCCCAAAGTGGTGTTTTCAGTCTTTACACCTAGATACATCTATGACAGAGACACCTCTACTTGTTCATATATAAATAAGGGTTTATTTTCATGATAAACCACTTACTCTATACTCACCAAAATTTATGGATGTTTTTATTATACTTGGTCTTATACCTAAGGCATTCAATATTGTTTTTTAATCCTAATACCAAAAATAATTAAACCTATCCTATGATACTAACTGTAACAGACCTTCTCTTTATTACACACATAAACATGATTTATTACATTAAATTGGACATAAGACAAATCTGATGATCCAGAGTTCTAGTTTCCTAGGAAATTAGGAACACAACATGAAAAATTAATACATAAAATACAAAATATTTATTGAAATATTTTTTTTATTTGACCACAACATTACTTTGTACGTAGCATTTCATGGGATGACCAAAAAAATACATAAGAGAAGGGTGAGCTATAAATCATAGTACGGGAGTAAAAAAGGCATAACCTTTAGAATAAAATACATTTAATGAAATAGTCATCTCAATGGAGCATAGGAGAAACATGAACATTAAGGTGTGATATAGAATGATTATCATAACATGGAAATATTGCCACAACATTTAACACGATATTATCATGAGCTAAGGCTCATTACACATGGAGAATGAGTACACCCTCATTGAACTTGAATTACGATGAGTATACCCTAATTTTACATGGTGTATCATGATACTATTTTTCCCCAATGCATTCGAGCACTATCCAGGTGCACCCTTCATAATCATTTCTTTTAATGCATATGTTTGCCACATAGATCATACTACATGGATTCATTAAACATCATAATTTATTCCATGAATAAGAAATGTGGAATAAATAAATTTAATTCCTCAATCAACAAGAACATGTGCATAAAGATTAATACCCTTGATAGAAATATAGTTATGGTATTTACATACACGATTATTTTTACATGGAAAAGTTTTGTATATCTTTTGACAGCATAACGAAGTCAAATTGAAATCATAAAATTGGTTGATGAGGGAGAAAGGTGTATCTCATAATTTTTACATGAAATTTACAGTAATGGGATCATGGGACATAATATCCAAACATATTTAATGGATTTTAGATGCATAATATATAATAATTTCTTTGAATGTAAATGAGGTTAGAGAAATCCCTTACAAAATTTCAACAAGGTAATGGGTGTACATGGGAGGCATTAATGAGAGATAAATGGATATATGTTCATTCAAACACAAGGATGGAAGTATAGGGGAGGTGCTAAATCATACCTATATATTTTTTATATAAAATAAAAGGGCATAACAATATAAGGAAACTTGAACATAATTAAAGAAGGAAGAAAAGTGAGGATCCATTACTTGGAAGTGTGTGACATCAAGAGCTTGAGGAGGGGCTTCTTGACAGCTTGGGGTGCCTTTGGAGGATTATAGATAGATGACGGTATAGTAGTTATGTGCTCCAAATGTCTTGAGTGAAGATATGTGGTATATTGGTTGGTTTCATATAGGAAAAGAGAAGGGCATTATTTAATATTTTACAAACATAGGTTTTGGAATCTATATAGTTAAAAATTCAAAACCACAAACCAACCCATGGTTTTTGAAAATGGTTTTTTCCAAAGGGTAGTGTAAAACATTATTTTATAATGAAAATGGCATAACATATTAAAATATTTGGTTTCTTATATAGATATTCGTTACACTCATAAAGACAATATTTTAAAATGTTAAAATATTATATAAGTCTTGGAGGGTCCACTAAGGCACCATTAAATTAACCAAAAAAATATTAAATAACATTATTTTAAATTTAAAACATATTTTGTCTGAATATCCCTTTTATAGTATTTTATTATATCACTATTGGGTCATTATGATGTAATAAAATAGAATCCTGCGGTGGGTCAGATAACATCGCACAAGTATTTGACAAAAACATCTTTCAAACCTTAATAAAAATTACCATTGTATAAAATGGTATGATCATTTATATTTAATAAAACATAATTTAGTAATAATATTTTATTAAAAATCCATTAATTAATCAAAATATATTTCTTAATTGAATATTAACTAAAAATAATTTTTGTGATTTAAAACCTATTTAAAATTTAACAATGATATATTGAATGTATATTTTTTTATAAAAAAAATAATTCACATAATAATAGTTCAAGTGTATTTTTACATAACCACTTATGAAACCCACATAAGACCTAAGGTTATGGTGTGTGATGGTGACAGACTCTTGAGGTGGCTCAGATAACATCGGTCGGGGGTAATCTGTACTAACATTCCCTTATCTCGTAGGCGGTTCTGTTCAAGATTAACGTGTTGAAGCTCATTTAAGGCTTGGTCCAAATTGAAGCCCAGTGATGCTACATCCTTTCTGAGCTCAGAAAAATGGGCTTTGTATGGAGAAATTCTTCTATATGAGTCAATCGCTTCCTTTTTCAGAGGAAATTGGATTTTTTATATCCCTATATTTATACAAATCATGTGATCACTGTTCAACAGCTATATTAGCAACAAAAAAAATTCCTAATAGTATTTTAGAATAAAAAAAACATAAATCAAGGAAGTGAATATGTTTTATATACCAATTTAACATAATAATACATTTAATTAGATCAGGATGAATTTTCATTAATAAATGATTGGGTCATTACACACTTTATTAGAATAATAAGTTAATGTAAACATTTAACTAAACCTCTAACATACCACATTAGCTCTTACATATTTCCATGATTCCATTGATATATTTTTCCAATCTGAATCACATTACTTATCATCACCCTATAACATTTTACATATGAAACAAAATTTACCTTATCAAATTTGTTTCACTCATAAAATTCTTATGTAATAAGAATTTTATTTTGAACTAAGATACTTCTTGCATCTATAAAAACTTCTTACATAGTAGTATATTGATATGTTGTGGGACACTTATTTTCTACTAAGAAACGTCATTTAAATTAAAATATTCTTATATACCATGCCACTTCAAATATACCAGTAATATTATAATATATTGAAATCATCTTATGTATTTGGTGAATTATATTAATTTTTAAATATCACAACTTGAAATTATTATATATATCAAAACCTATTCTTATGTACTTCATACCTTTGGAAAACATTTCAATTTTTATCATCGTTTATATGATATAAGGCATCCCAGTTATGCATGTTACTTCTAAATTATGATATATTATCAAATAAAATAAAACCAGAATAAATATATAACATACAATACTACTTTATACCATTTATAGGATTCACAATATGAATTTTAATTTCCTACATTGGATGTATTTAGTAATCATTTCACTTCATTTCCAACAAATATAACCTACAAAATAAGTCTTTCTGGGTTTATTATAACACCCCATATTAATCAAATTTTAGAAATAAGTTTACTTAGATATGTCCATCCACACATGATTAATACACATCAAAAAATTATTATCCTTCAAAATAATCATTTTCATTATCATGTAATGTCACCCAAAAACATTATTAAACCAAAATCATTATAATTAGGAAATTAAGGAATAATAAATTTTAACTAATAAACTTGTTATTAGATTACTTTATCACTATGATAATAGAGTGTTTTTCTAATTTTTAATGATTATATTTTAGTCATGGATTAGCCATTTTCCATTTTCTTCCTATAACATAATTAAAGCATCTCATCCATCACATTTCAACTTAACCTTTAATAAATGATTCTATTTATCTTCAAAAATAAATTTCATTTATATTATACCTTACTTGAATCAATTCACTCCACTTCCATGACCTTGATAGTGATATCAATCCCGGCGTCTCTTTGTTTTCATCTTTAAATGAAACTATTTAATTTTTCACTTCATTTCTTATATTCAAAAACATTAATGTGTATTCTATTATAACTAATTCTTTATATTCATTCATAGGAAAAAATACATTGGTTGAAAATATGTCCAATACTAAATACTTGTGGATCCAACAATCTCCCACTTTGTATTTTATTATCAATTCATTCGAAAATACATCTTTTATCAATTATTTCCAATGTTAAAAGAATAAATATTCATGATTCCATGCTTACTCCTCCATTTGATATAAAAATTTAAAGGACTAGATTATAATGATTTTTTATCTAATTCCCTACCCAATTATATTATTTATTTATTTCATTATGTTCACACTCACCATATGTTTGAACTCCCATAATGGTACAACTATAAACTTTTACTAAGCTTTCATCAGTAATTTATTTACCCTGTATTTTCAGTGACATTCCCAAAAAATTTTATGGTGAAAATTAATTCTTCGTTAATTTATTATATTTAAATTTATAGATATTATTTTTCATTGTTTTACATGTAATACTTTAAATCCCATTTGACACACCAAGTTGAAATCCCAAAACTTTTCATCTATGAAAACCATTTGGAAGTTTTTCAATATAAATTTTATGACTTATTAAACAATTTTAAAGCCAATTAAAATTTCTCTGTACTTGTATCAATTTAAAATCTTCACACTTCATTGATAAATGACTTGTTAATTGATCATTTCATTCATTTTCCACCAATTGGTACCTTTTGATAATACCAAAATTGAATAAAAGGATATACATATTTCTCATTTCATTCTATAAAATATTTATAAACATTTAAATTTATAGATTGTTCACCGTTGAAACATTAATATGCATACTTAAAACAATAGTTACACATTCCATAAATATTTCAACAATTAAATTCATTACATGGTTTTTTATTCATCCAAAAATTCTCTAAAAATACTTTTTCTATTTTAGGTATATAAAATATGAAGTTTAAGTCAATAATCTCAATATTTTCCATGTAATTATACTAATTTAATAAATGAAAATAGTTTTAAATTATATTATCTTAAACAGATATTTAAGTGATCTCAATAACATTATCACCAAACTATTAGAAAATTAAAATTAAAATAAAACTTTTGAGACATAAAACACAATAAATTAATTTAATCCTCTCATTTTTTAAAAAAATGTGATATCACCTAATATAAATTATCATAATATGTTTATAGGGGAACACATTTTTTAGATATTCTAAAAATATTTTAATAAATTATTACCACCCCCCCCCCACATATTTATTTGTTTTATTTATAGAATATCTTGATAGGATTTCTATATTAGAGAATGAAATTTGTGTTATGTATTTTTTCATTAATAATATTCTCAGTGTACTAAAAATAATCTATTGATACCAAAATATTTTTAAAATAGAAAATTAACGTTTAATATAGGAATTTTATTTCTTCTCTTATATCTTTTTCATCTCTTTCTTGTATTGTCCAGATAACTCATGAGCAAAATACCACTATCACATACAGATATTTAGTTTTTGTTTTACCCTAATAGAACTTCTAGATATAGTTTTGACACATCAAAAACATGATATCAAGATCTATGTAATTTATTTATATTCACATCAGTATGATACATAAATATTTATCATGGAAAGAAAAATGTGTTTCTAGACACTACTTATTCAGTTTTAATTGGTCTGTGATACTAATTAAGAATCATTTTTATAATTCTTCAAACTAATTATGAATATTAAACAGGTTGAATCTATTATTTCATATACCTCTTTTCATCATAAAAACCTTTTCATTGTGTATTAGTCATATTTGAATCCATGTAACCCATTAAATATATATTCCCCTTAACCCTACACCACTATCAAATGATATTATAAATTTGTATGTACGTGGGAAGAGTAGTTCCTTTTATAACCTCATGTGAAGGATTGTGGTTTTTTCTAAATGAACTAACACAGTGTTTCACATTTATATCCATGTAATTCTAGTATAGATTTTATAAATAATATTAATGAATATCTCATCCTAGATGGTCACTTCAAGTTTAATTATCTTTCTCTAATTATGATCTATCTCTATAGTGAGATTAATTCCACTAGTGTATGTTTCTTTTTTTGATTAAAATGTGATGTATATTTATCCATGCTTCCTTTTACATATGTGGGAACATCTACCAATATTAAAATATTATATAGTGGAGTAATTTATGAAATCACTAAGGAATTCCATATTTATTTCCTCCTCTATTACTGTAAGAGTCTCTTCAAACTAGTATATCAATCATTTTGTCTTAATTGACTGGTATATCCATCTTCCTCAAAACTAGAGAAACTTCATTCTTTCTCATCCACATTTTCATGTGTTCTCACTGTAATGGTTTCTAAGAGTGCACCATAATTGGATATTTTGGAACCATTCATTGAGTTTTCCACATAAATAATTACTTTATTCCGAATAAATAGATTTTTCTTTATTTCTAACCCTCTCCTTATATGTTATAGGAATAGGGGAGTTACATATGAATTATATTTCTTCCCCCTACTGGAATGTATTTCAATGTGACTAGGGATATAAAATTTTTTACATATCCTATAATAATCATATTTATTGTGATTTATTTTATGATGAGATGTTATCATAGTAGAATTTCTTTTTCATAAATATTTTGGGATTTTGGACACACACTCAGTAGGTATACATTTTTTCACTAAGATAACAATTTAGAGCTACCTTTTTAGAGATCTTATGATTTGATGTTTCACAAAAATATATTTCATATAATTTGATTCCAAATTCATTCATTTTCATTCCCTACATGATGATACAACCCTAGTAGATATGTATACCTTCCACTTTCCCTTTAAGTAATTTAACAAAATATATTTGATAATAATATCATTCTCCCTTAATTGGGTTGGTGTATCTCTCAAACCATAATCTGATACATGAAAAAAATTTATCTTATCATCAAGATGTGTCTTGAGAGGGATAATTATCTCCATAAATTATTTTTTGTGACTTCACTCTTAGATATCTCTTGTGAAATTTCATAGAGTATTTCACATTATACATTCATTATTACTCTCGTTTCCATTATATCCACAGTTATGGTCAAATATAACTCTTCATAAATTTTTATCCATGTATATATAATTCATGGATGTGTATTACACATCATGAATAATTTCTTATAAGTATACCCTTTCAGTTAACGATTGGATATAATTTTGGATTTCATATGAACATTATGTGATATAGTGACTAGATGATGTTGCATATTCAACATAGACCATTTACTTATTTCCTTCCTAGAAAAAAAATATGAATATTTAGATATACAATTATCATCTAAAATAATGGTAATTGTTAATTTAGCATTTTTATCCATCACACTAACCATACTGGGTGTGTTCTTCTCAAGATTTATTCTTTATTATTCTTTTTCTACATTCTGTTGACATAAGAAATTCATTAGATTTTTTATGATGATTCCTCAATCCTTTTTATTCTTTATTTTTTCCCAATTTATAATCTCTATATTCTTCTACTTCCCAAATATGGTATGAAAATGAGTAGTTTTCATGTAATCATTATTCTATTAAGATCTAATCAGGGTCATTCCAATCCTGACATTTATAACTCTATCATTGGGATTTTTCAAATGAATATCTCAAATTTTCTATTCCATGACCTCCTTTACATAAAACTAATGGAACATAATAATTTATTTGTAGAAACCATCAATATTACATCCCATGAAAAAGGGAGGTCACATCATTAGTTCCATGTGAACAAATATAAAATCATATATAGATATTTACCTAAAACACATATCCATTTGGAACTGTACCACACATTGAAAATAAAGAAAACTATAAAGGTGGGGGAGTCAAAGTTTTGGTTGATTAAATAATTTCCTTTGAGTAATCTTCTAATTCATATGAATATTTTCTTATGTTAGCTTTAAAATTTTATATCTCGCATTTTCTCTTTCACTGATTGTAATAGATAAAATTTAAATTAAAAGGTAAGTAAATATAATAAGATAGATTTACTCGGATCACCACTAAGGGTTCATATAATAAGAATACACAAAAAATTATGATGATGTATCACGATCAACTATATCATGTTCTGGGAAAAGTGTTTTTTGATCAAGATCACTTTTTTGTAAGGAGAACAACCCAAATATTTTCTAAAAATGTGAACTATTGATCTAATCTCCACCCTTATTATTTTTCTAGCTGTACTACTTTAGTGAAGTATTGGTTAGTTTATAGACATATGGTTCCCTTACTTTGTTTAGGGATATGGTTATTTATCTCTTTTCAGTGTATACACCACCGATATTATTGCTTTTAATTAATGAATCTTTTTTCTCACTTCACCATTCTTACCTTCTTTTATATTGGATGAGATCGACACCATATTATGGGGATTGAATCTATTTCATTGAAGAGATAATAATATAAATAACCCATTTTTGAGATGAATTTATTTTTTGAATTAAAATTAAATTATTCCATTTCTTCTTAACCAATAGGTTTTTATATTTTTGAACTCTTTTTTCATTCTTGAGCCTCCTCTTTATTAGCTAAACCAATTGTGAAAATCATATTATTATTTACACAAACGTATTTTTTATTTAAAATGTAATTATCAACTTTTATTGCCTCTCCTCCTATTATTCTAAAAATAAGATATTCAATATTCATCACTTATTTTCCAAAAATTATAAGAGTAGTTTTATAAAAAAAATTACAATAAAAACATAAACCAACAGTTGAGATCAATAACCCTTATCTAAGATCTCAATGACTATTATAGGTATACCATTTTAATTTAGTGTCATTATTAATTCAAATTTAATAGAAATTAAGCAATTATATTTCAGACTACTAATTTATCATTTAATTTCCAATTATATATTCTAGGAAATATTTAAACAATATGATCACCTAATGGTGTAATCATTTGTGATATTTCTTCTCTAGATTCCTTCTATTTTATGGAATAATATTCCTCACTATAGTATGACCTGAGTAAATACACATATCCAAAAAACTTTCTTAAATTTTTTCTTTATAAATTTCTTGAAATCAAGGATTAATCTCCTCTAGCAATATTTTATCGCCCAAAAAAGATATTGAATGTCCTTGGATACCATGATGCATGGACCTATGGTCTCAGAAAAATACTCCATTTATTATTTCATATAAAGATACCTCCTAGTGAATCAAATTTGTTTTAAAAAATTTCTCAGTTTTATCTTGGGTAGTTGATGTAAAAACATCTTATATTCCATAGAGATCTCTAAATTACCTATTTCATTGAAATTCAACCTAACTTATTTCTTGAAATAATCCACACCTCATGTATTAGGAATCTCTTATTCATACTAAGGTGGACAAAAAAATCTTGTGTGATGGGTATTTTAAATTTTTATTTGCTAAATGACATATCATTATTAGTTCTGGATATCCATACCCTGGTAAAGGTCTGCGGATCTCAAATGAATTTTATCTCCCATGAAAATTAAATGAACAATTAAATTAATTTATTGCATGATTTGTTCAACTAAAAATCATCAACGGATACCATTTCTAGAAGTATTCAATGATGAATCCCCATAGAGCATCAACAAATTCTTCAAGAGGATATTTAAATAATGATTATGAGAATATGGGTGCTAGCACATACGTCTAATGAGACATTTGAAATTCTGATGATCACCAAGATTATGTTCCGTCAATATGAGAATATGATCAAAGATTGAATTAATGCAACAGATATCTCTCTCTCTCTCAAATGTGGAAAGGAGGAGATAGGATCTCTCACATTTTTGGTAATGAATTATACTATATAAATGAGCTCCCATTTTCTTATATAGTGGGAAATTACACCAGGAATAGGTTTCCCAACCCCCATATATATAACACCCACTAAATAAGTCATAAATGATGCATTATAATGATCCAAAAAACCCATAAACATCATTTATATTTTATATCCTACATTGAATATATAATAAATAGTTTACATGATGAATATGATTCTTTATCATATCTCATAATTCTGGAAAATATTAATTGATCTTTTAATATTAAAATAATATTCATTCATATAATATTATTTTCCATCTATTCACATATTACCATGTGAATAATTTTAATAAATAAATTTAACTCCAATTATTCTGTACTCAAATAATAAGATTCAATTTATTCATTGGTGATAATTTATTCTCAAACATGTTTTGGACCCCATGGTGGGACCCAACATGTTCTATACCATTATTCATCAAAATAGGGAAGACTTTTGAATATGATATTGTGTGTGAACCTCTAGTCCATTATCTTTTTACAAGTGAATACAATTCATAGACTAATATCATAGCCACGTAACACATCAAGAACCATAAGGATATAAAAATGTAATAGAAATTGAAACCTTTCTTATGAACATTCACCAACTAATATAATCACTTTGTATCATGATTTCTCATAAAGTGGGATGCACATTCTATGTCATCATCATATCTTTATTTACTATTTATTAACATAACTGGATAGACTTACCTCCTTCTTCCATCACCATGGATTTAGTAAATGTAATATTATCTGAATAAACTATTCCCAATATATCACTTCTTTTTAGAAGTAAAAAATTATATCATGATTATTCAATCAATGATATACCACCAATGATGATTCCAACTCAAGATACATTACTAATAATTCAATGAAATAGTGTTTCCCTTAAATCAAGTACATGATCAAATAGTATACATTGATAATAATCTCAATTTAAAAGACCATTTCAAATTTTCTCATATATAAACTACCAATGAAACCTAAAACATGTGGTGATCCTATTAGTAGGTAAGTCCTCATGAACTCATCCACTTGAGATCACTAAGTGAAAACATCATGAAAAGTTGTATCAATGCTTATAAGCACCCAGCACTTGATTAACTCACATTATTTGTGTCTAGTTAGAATGAAATATCTAAACTATAGTAAATATATTTAATATTACATTCATGGTATCACTAGGTTCTCATTATCTCCTAGGAACTTAAATAACCAGTTGATGTGGAAAATATTCTTAGAGAATTTACTTGAATAAAGTAGATACATAAGTGTTAAAAATACCATCATAAGTTTAAATCTATCATAACACATTGTAAACATGATATGGTAAGAGAAAAGAATTTTTTATGTTGGTTCTAGGGAACAAACTATTAAAACACTCCCAAATGTGGTAGAGATAACTTGATAACTAACCAATCAATATCTCACATGATAGGATCATGATTCTGTTGTGCTATGGATTTAGTCTTTCGTACATCCACATCTCCACTTAAATTCTATTTCAGTATCTATGACATTGTCTCCAAGAGACAAACTCCTTAAGATATGGTATTCATGAGTAAGTTCCTTTTTGTCCGCTAACAAAACCTGAATTCTTGGACACCCCCAATAGTAAGATTATCAAAATCTATATTGTGATAAAACATTACATAATAGGTATAGATATTGGAACTGGGACAAATAATTTCATATTTTACAATTCTTATTTAGCTGCTTTTGAAGCCACAATTCACTCAGTATTTGTTTATATGGCTAAGATTGGATTGAGTGAGCTTCTCATACTCATTACTGTATCTTGAATATGATATGATATCATAGTTATTTACAGAAATAATAGTTTATGTTCCCTTATAACTAATATCCTTTCCACTCCACATACCAGTTTCATATCTTTTTTACATACTCAAATAAAATTGGATAGTTTTAACAGTTTCTTGAGTATTTCCCCTATTTATAACAAATATTCTCCTACCATAATGTATATTTTGGAAATATCAATTATATCACATTACATTTCAAGATTGATGGATCCATTACTAGGGTTTATGGAATTCTAATCACCACTTTTATCTCATATTATGAATCATACATCTCTTCGTAGGTAATATTATACCATGTGACATTGGTAACAGTTATCTCTAGAATTATTCTGAATTATATTTTCCAATACCTTATCATCATATGTTTATTGACTTGGTATAAGAAACAAATTTGATCTTTCAATATTGATCTCATTACCTTTAGTATAGATTGCACCTTAGGTCAATCATTATATAGTTCCTTCTATCTGAGTCTTATTTAACTGTAATATCAATGGTTTTTCCCCATATTTTATCAAATATAATAAAATAGTAGAACTTCCACTAACACCTTATAGAAACATGGGAAAATCATTCAAAATAAATATTTGGTGATTTTTTTGTCTACTTCAACCCCCAATTTGGTTTCTATAATATTCACCCCTCTCTTTCCTTCTATGGAGTCACCAACCCTTAGGTTGTGTGGTACAGACTCTTTCAAATATTGGCATTCTTGACATATAATTCCCAATATAGTGATTATAGAAAGTGGATATTATAATTATAATTCTAATTATTTATTCATAACGATTGGGTATGGACAATCGATCCATATTGGTACCAATCTTTTACCACCCACATATGGTCTCGCTTGATTACCCTGCATATTATTCGAAATAATAAGGCCATTTACTTTCATACATATAATTAATTATTAAATTTATTTGATCATGTAAATATTAACTTGTTTCGATTTACTACATAATTTTTTGGTTCATTAGTCTTTTTGAATAATTTTTCAATGGTTATGGTGATGTAAAATAACCATAATGGTTTATCCTTTCTACATAGTATTTTCATATAGAACATTTCTCTTCTATAAGATCTTATGGAACTTGTTCCTATCCGAAATTGTTATATATCTATAGAATTTACTAAATCAAATACAATCTTTCTCCCATAACATCATATAGAGATTTGTACCCCTTTATTGGCATATAATCTATTTATTCACTACCACTTTTATATATTAGGGATTTTTATATTACCCTAAGAAATCTTCAGGATAATTATGTAATATAAACATTATTAATTTTATTAATATATGTTTGTTTATAACCATACAATCTATTTTCAAATAAACACATATTATAATAATAAAAAATATTTATATAATATTATAACTCCTATAATATCCATTTTTTAATTGTAGATGGAATATTATTATGGGATAACACCATTATTTGTGAAGCAACTCCAAAGATATAATTGAAGCTTCCACAATACATATAATTATCAACATTTAATCTTATTTTACATACATTATGACTCTGACGTGTATAAAGAAATGTTTTTTCCGGAATTACTCCATGATATATTATAATAATAACTAATAACATGGAAGTTTCACCATATATCACCCTATGTAACAATATAATTCTTTCATTACTCTGATGTGTATAAGGAAATGTTCATTTGGGAATTACTCCACACTTTATTATAATGACTGATGAATTTTTGTTAAGATATTCTTAAGCACATGGGCCTGAATTAACTCTTATATTATAACCTTTCATATAACATACATCAAATATTAATCTATTTAAACACTTAAAATAATCTTATGTATAATATTAATTTACCTCTAACTCCTCCTTAGAATTGTTCATTCCCTCTAGTTTAACTAACTCCAAAATATTGTTGGCTTACATTTATTTTCAATGTTTTATTCATAAACAAATATGTATAAGTGTCAATAATAACTTATTTATTTAACTCCAAATATTTTAAAAGATACTTTGTATATGTTTTCAAAAAAGATAGCTTTTCTTGAAAAATAATTATCTTTCCACTAATTGGTATAAGGTCATACATTTTTTAATATTCATGTTTTTTCAATTATTCATGTATCACTAAACAGTTAGTTGAGTATGAGACCAGAAAAACATAATTCCTTCCAACATGGAATAATGTATTTTTGTGACTAATAGACATTTGAGATAAACGTTTTTATAATACACAATAACTTGAATCATTAAACATGGCTATTATAAGTCATGTAATTATTACCGTTGACTTAGGAATCACCATTTCTCATCCACTATGAGAATTAACCTTAATTCTTGTAATATTAATATACTAACTTGGTTAATATATTTAATAAACATATGTGATTAGAATATTTTATTAATATCCAATAATTATGACATAAAAATCACGTACAATGATGAATATAGATTAATAATATGAGACAACTTGCTTCTTCAACTTAGTGAATAGAGTATTAACCTACATAGTCTATACTCGTTAAATGAAAAGAAAATAATTTCCAATATAATGATTAACCTCTTGTCTTTTAAGGACATTGTTAATATTCCATTGGAATGACACTTACTATTAGACTTTTTCCCTTTTCATTTAACTCATTCACTATACTAACTAAATGGTTGTTATTTCATTAATTTCTTATCAACTTATCAAAGTATACCCAAATAACAATTAAGAATTTTTTTCTATACATTTTCTTTTATAATCCTAAAAAAACTAAAGTAGGTGATACATATATTTTAAATGGAGTCCTTGAATTATTGTGACTCATATTTCACTTTACATGTCTAATGCGTATTCATCATCCCATTAATGTATTACATTACTTATTCTCAGTAAGCTTCTCAAAGATGAAAAAATATGTGAAATTATCCCTGAAAAAATATTGTATCCACAACTCACATAAAACATTGATGATAAAATTATGATGTAATCAAAAAATACATAATACATGAGTCTCCTATAAGAATGTTTCTTATCATATCTTCCCAAGGTGGATTAAGAGGTATTGGGGACACCAACACCTTAAATTTAAGTTATCATTGTACTTCGCAAAGGAACCCATACTACTCTTTAACAACTCAAGACGGTAACCAAATGTTCATTGTCCAAAATCAATCACATTAAAATTTTCATATTACATGAAATTGTATACTAACATAAAAATTAAAATATTACTACTTATATCTTGATTATCAGATACAATTTACCCATTAATGAAATAATTAAATGTTTATCGCTATTTTATAGAACCATAATATCGCACACAACCAGATTAGAACTAATTTTTCACTTGAGTATTCTAGTAGAAAGGATTCTTGAAATAAACCCAAATAGTTCAATAATTTTCTATTACACTACTCTAATAATTCCAAGGTATGCTCTAGATTGTCCAACCACATTAACCTACGCATCATTAATATTCTATTATTTGTGATATTATAATCCCTTATCTCGATAGTAGTAAATACTATTTATTGAATCATATTTGGGGAATATTTAATCCTATTATGAACTTTTATCCATAAACATCTTATAACTATTAGGATCTTGATACTCTTATTCTCTTTTCCCTATCGCAAGAAATTATATGAAATCAGAAAAAATAGCACATAATATTTTTATGAGGTTCACTACTCTTTAAGATTAGCTAGTCCATGGCATGGTCTAGATATAATCCTGACCACACAACTGCTAAAAAATATCCTTTATATGTTGTTACAAATAATAGGATATACCCTTACAATTGTATAGTGCTATGAAAACAATCCAATAACACATGTTCTATAGCACTTGGATGGATGTTTATACTACCTCCAAATAAAATCTTCCCCAAATTAATAAGGGTTGGTAACACCAAAAAAATCCCCCGCCTATTATGTCATGTCTGATGTCATAGATATTATTTGTTCAACCCCTCTTCACTTGTTAATTTATTAGCGGCATGAAAGTAACTCTTATTACCTTCTCCCCGCAGCATACTAAACTTTTTACAATCTTCTTCTCCTAGCAGTCATAACAATATGAATGTGTTGTGGACTGATGAACACTGAATTTTTATCAAAAGTAATTTTTAATAAACTAATATAAATTTACTCAACAAATCTTATTTTATTCTCCTCACTTTCTTATTCAGTGAAAAACCAAGTACAATGATATCTATTCTTCTTCGTCTTCTTCTTATTCTTTCTAAATCACAAAATTCATTTGTGATTATTGAAAAAATGATGATCATCCAAGATTAGCATCATCACAATTGATATGTCTTGAATAACTGAATATTGATTGGCCAATTCTTCCACTTTGACACACAATAATACGGAATAGTGATGTAGTTTCTTATTCAATTCCTCCAATACTCAATAAAAACACATGAGTGTATTAGTATACTTTCTTCTTCATTGGTGAAGATATGAGTTTAGTTTCACATTTTTCTATTCTTCACACAAACAAACTATATGTGTCCTCTCTTCTCAGTTGGTTCTGTATCACTAAGATACATACGTGATATTACTTCTCATATCACAATGGGGGTATTATACCCATGCATTGGTTCACCGAAACAATATATTCAAAACTTTTTCCCACAAAGCTCCCTCACGAAGCACACAACCAACAAAAAGCTTACCGCATATACCAAACCAATAGCATTCATTAATCCCAATGAGTAAATGTAGAATATTCCATCATTATGATGAAATTTTTAATTATAATCATTCTAATTATTCAATATGTTAAATGTCTTTACACTATTTTCAATATCACATAAAAATCTAGATTCATAGAGATCTTCTACATTTATGAAATCAGATTAGCATTTATACCCCTTTCGTTCATTAGGATTATGATTTGTGAGAACTCCAAGATTAGAAAATAATCATCCTCCTTAACTTTATGAAAATTAGAATCCAAATGTTCTTCATGATCTTTCACGGTTCTCAGGAAATAATTAAATATTTCATGAACCAAAATTACTCTTATTCTTATAATATTTTTTAATCTTTTAGTAATATGAATTCAAAATAACTCTTCACCTTCCAATAATCCTACAACTCTATTGTAAACAGTGTACCACCTGTTAAAACTCAAACTCTTAGAAATATGATTTTTCAAATTATCATCACCTTAAGAAATTATCTAATATCAATTAACTTTGTAACAATTTCTTCATACTAATTATAATGAGATCTTCTAATATCCCTGACAACCATTGACAAACAATGAAAATCCGTTGAAAATAAATACAATCCATACACAAATAGTTTTCTTCAAAATTTGGTTTGGAAAAAACTATCATAATCTATCCCAAAATCCATCCATTCATCCTATAATCCATTATTTTGGAATAAATGAAACCAAGTTAGTCCTTTTGTGAACCAAAAAATGAGATATCCTAAGAATAGGTAACATTCATCTATGAAATTTTTTGATTAATTTATTCTTTTAACCACACCAATTATTTTTATTTCATGTTTATATAATAAAAAATGTATATTAAATATACTCATATGTTTTTATGTTAAGGTTACTACCTAAAACATCATATAATTCCATCAAATGGGATACACAAACATCATTAGTGAGTGTGGAAGACTACTGCCTCATGAACTGATGTCATTCGTTCATCCATTACCACCTTTAAAGGCGGTGAATAAAGATATATTCATATTTTATATTTATATATATTATTTTTATTCTTTTATTATGATTCATTAATTTTTATCACACATTCCTTTATGCATTCCATTTTTTCTATGAACTATAATTTTATTCCCATGAACGGAAAACTACCGCCTCAGGAAGCGATGTGATTAATTTACACTTTATGTGGAATTTATTACAAATGGTTTGAATAAACATAGGTAATATAAATAATATAAAAAAATTAGTGATAATATATCCTATAATTTTCATTCATTTAATCTGAAATGAGAATAAAAACATCATTCATGTGTACATATGGCATGCCATCTCCATAAACGATGTATTTTAATCTCTACCATTAAATTTTATAAATCCACATAGAAAAATAAATATACTGAATATATATGATATTTAAATCAATGATATCATTCTAGATATGATTATATCATGATTTATATAACATGAACAAGAATAAAAAGTCAAAACATGTATGAAAAACAAAGTGGTTATTACATGAAATATAACCCTAACATGGAATTATTAATAAATGTGTAATATAAACTTATAAGTAAATAATTTTTGGAATGATATATATCAATATTGTATTTTTAATATTTATGAAAAACTTATATTTATTATACATGATTTTTGAAGATGATCAATTGAAATCATGACTTAAGGTAATGCATTTAATCTCACATTTATTTTTTTGGGACACACGCCTTATACACTACTGTTTCTTTTTTGTGTTTTATATAATTCCAATGAATTTATTTTATGGGTGTAATCCTAAATATTTTACTATTTATATATCCTTGTAATTTTCTTTCGGTCATGGGAAATATTATTCAACTTATTGTAAATTGGAAAGGGTTTGTTTCAAAATCTCATTATTATTCATGATTATTTCTTTTTTAAGTCTCCACAAAAAAAATTTCTATTCCATACCCATCTTTTATAGAAATGTTCTCAAAATTTTCATTAATTTTATCCAATTAATTTTTATTTAATTCTTAATCATATTCATCTTTTTATAAAATGGTTTTAAAAGAAGCCTATTTGTGACTTTTCCAAAAAAAATGTGAAAAGAATGTTTTTTTAACTTATGTGGCCTGAAATGGATTTTTTTTAATCATGAAACGTTAATAATTTAAATCTTACATTAAAATCCTACATGGTTATTATCAATAAAAAAAATTTACTTGATATTTTTGTGGGTCTTGAATCAATTATTTCACAAATGAAATGATATTTTTGTCAACAATTATTTCATGGGATATTTAGAAATAATAATTTTCCATCTAAGATGACATTATTTGATATTAATTATGTTTTAATAGGTTTATAAGCAAATGATACTATTCTTTTTATTTATCTAAATGGTTTATGTTTATGATGGAATGATATTAATGAAACATATTTATTTTCATGAGTTATTTTATGATGAAGTGTTTGTGAAACTCAATTCTGAACATGGGTTATGATGTGATAAATGATTTATGGTCTTATGGCACAAATATTTATATTTCTCTTTATGTTATGGGTGGTAACTAAATATCCCTACAATTAATTGGTTAATTAATTATATCTCATGAGATAGTAAGGATAAAAAAGTATATGTTTTTAATTATTGTTGGGAACTAGTTGATGTGATTGATTCATTAGGGGAAACAAGTAGATGAGCTTAGTCTGTGATGGGGAGAAATTAAATGAGGTTGATATATAATGTAAAATAGGTGATAAGGCCTAAGAAAAGAGTATTTTTACATTACCCTAATATATAAAATGGTTTTATATAATTATGATTGTTCCAGACACATTTATTATATGAACATGTGTTTCATGATTGAGTTATGATGAATTTTCATTCTTATGATTCAATTCTTTTAAAATGTTAATGTATTTTGTCATGAATAATTTTTATGATCCATGAATACTTAGGTATGAAAATTTTATATGATTCTTATGATCACATACCCATATTCCTTTTCTTATTATTTCATATGATAATAAATTGTTATCTCCCATATTAACCCTTATTGAACATCTGAGTTCACTATTTTCTTATGTTTATTTTCCATTTGTTATGAATAATCTTTTTAAGTAGTTTTAATAAGGGTGCGATATTTTTGGGAAACATTGAAGATATTTCATGAAAATATATGTTTTTTTCACGTCTCCAAATGAACCTAACTATTACAGTCCTCGGGCATGTGTCTATATAATGTAATAAGTATTCATACAAAATTATGTAATATCAATAAATGAAATTCCTTGGTTGTTATATTTAGTATTAGAGGAATGTTTTAGTAAACGTTTGGAAACTAGTATGATAAAACATTATTAAGATACCAATGGATAAGTCAAATAATTGGTTACAATCATATATTTTTCCTAGTGATTGTAAATATCATAACATTTAACCTAAGGCTTCATAGATTAAATTTTTATAATTAATAATTCATGATTATGTCCTTTAAACACTATGATTAGTGTTTCACACACAATGATTTCTAGTTTTTTTCAATGAATGGAACCCAAAAGAACCATGTTAACAGGGAATGAAATGGGAAATGAATTTATTTTCCTCTTGTTAAACAAAATTTTATGGGGTTTGGAATGAAAATTCATGTTGTTATGCTAACACAACATTCTCAATATCTGAATCATGTTGGAATTTAAAATAATAAATTGGGGGAACAACATTCTGTTGTGTCATTCATGAGGTAAAATCCACCTACTTTAAGTACTTCTTCTAATCCACATGTTGAGTAACTATGTATCTATACCAATGAAAATGTGTTTTCCATCCTTCATTGTTAAAAATGTGAAAAATTAATTTTATGTTTTTATCATTTAGAAGGAGAATCAAACCAGTGGTGGACTTATTCATGAATGTGAGATAGTAAAATGAAATTGAATCTATGGATTGGGATGACTTCGAGAACTTATTCTCCAATAAGTAATTTCCTCATGTTTTTATTACAATTATGAAGAAATAATTCTTTGAGTTAGTGAATAGGTACTAGGAATCTACTGGAACTTGTGAAGAAAATTTAGAAGACTTATGAGTTGTGATTCTATAATTAGCATCCAAACTGAATGTAAGGTTGATCTATTCTTTTCTGGATTAAAACCAAGTATCTGAAGGGTGTTATCCATAAGCTACTTCGGTAGCTATGAAAAAATCATTCGATATTCCATTAAGGATGAAATAGAGGCTAGATTTATGTATTAATATCATGGTTTTTATAATAAAAAGAAGATGGTGTTTAATGAAAATTATTAAAATCAAAGTGAAAATAAAATGAGTTTTCCTTTATGTTCAAAGTGTGGGAGGAAACATGTGGTAAATTTTCCTACGATGACTTGTAACTGTTTCATGATTGGATAGTTAAGTCATCTAGAAAATTAATTCTAATGTAATTGGAAGAATCTATCAAATTATGTGAATAAATATAAGGCTACACATAAAGAATCCCCCCCATACCCACACACAAATTTCAATTCTTCATGTGTTAGGAAAATTGGAATTACACTAATCATTGCCCAAATTCAAGGGTCAATTATGAAGATCAACATCAGAAACCTCTTAAAGATAAAGACAAAGGTAAATCTCATTTGATCACTATTGGAGATATGCATTATTAAAATGAACTGGTGTAATGGTTTTTTTATGTATTGGAATTTAAGAACAATGAAGTAGAAGTTATTTTATGGTATTATTGAAAAATGAAACATCTAAGGATTAGTTCACATTAGTTTTTTCAAAAGTATTCTAAAAAATATTCTTAATGGTACTGGTAACAATGAAAAGTTATTGATGTGGTAAGGTGATATTTTTTGGAGAACACATGATTAATGAAAATATTACACTTAATATATTCTTGATGTTGGGATAGTAATAAGATTAATAGATTTCTTATTATGATAAAATAACTGGGACAATATTGATGAGCTTGTAATTGATTATTAATATATTGAAAATGTGGTTAATGATATCATGAACTATGTTTATACAATTTTTTATTGTATGGTATGAGTAAAAAGTTAATTTTTAAAAGAATGCATTTTTATATGATTTTATAGTTATTCAGGTTTTTACCATGTTTCAATATAATATAAGAAAATACTATTCACATTTTTTAGGTGACAATTAAGATATATATCAACATTTTTTATGGATTAATGTATGTTTATTTTTAGAAATTTGGTAACCTATTTTTATTTTCAATATTGAAATGGTTATAAGGTTAACCATTTATGAAAAGGCTTGTATTGACCATTGAATGAGGTTTTAGAGATCAATTATTCTGAATGTAGTAATTTATTTATATTGGTAAACATGTGATAACCATTTTTTGTGAGAATAACTAGAGACAGAAAGAATAACTTATCATCCCATTATGGATCTTATGATCTACTGGTTTTTTAGGAATTAAAATTTCAACTTATTTCTTTCTTGGAGTAAGATATGAATCAAATATTGATCAAGGGACAACCATGGAGTGGAATGGAACTTATAAGATGAAATAAAGCATTTAAATCTTCTCAATGAATTTTTAAATAAAATTTTATCATATTATCATCATTTTTTATGATATCAATGACCATTTCTTTTCCTATTTGGTCTATGGTTTTATGGTCAGTAACATTATCTTTAATATGTTCTCTATCAGTATCCATTAAGAAATGATCATTATTTTTCTCTTCTATATCTATTTATTTACTTTACACCTATGTTCTTTTATGTAAAGACCTAATTATGAGTTACTTTGGGAAACTATTAAGTTTCAAAAATTCCTATTACGAAAAGAATTTTTAGTTTTCATTTTTATGATGACGGTTTCTATGAATGTAAAATTCATGTATTAAAAAATTCATGAAACTGACTTATTTTGAGGGAAAACTTAATTTTAAGGGTGTATAATTTTATACCACATACTTTTTATGAAATATATTTTGATAAAAGAATTTTAGTTTTTTGATGTCATGTGTTAAATGAAACACCATCTTATCTCGTGTTACATGAATTAATGAACTTCTAAGAAACAAAATTTTATTATTAAAATTTTTTAAAAAAATAAAACTATAACCTATCAGTTATAATATCAGGTATAAAGATGGTAAATTAAATAATTAAAGTATGTTTTACCCATGAAAAACACTTTTTAAAATAAAAGTAAATCATTTCTTGAATAGAAACAATTTTAATGCATACAAGTAAGTTTTATATAAATAATATAAAGAATTAAAAAAATTGATTATATTAATGAAATATATATATATATATAATATAAAATCAAGTTTTTAACAGTCATCAATTGTGTATTCAGAAAATGAAATAAAAATAAATCAAATTTTATGCTTACAAAGTGTATTTTTTCCAGAAAGCTATTTTATCTTATTTTAATGGGGAAATTATTTTAAAACTAAATTTTTAAAATTTTAAACATTTAATTTTCCAAAATATACATATTTTTTGAAATCATAATATCAAAATTATCTAAATGTGATTTTTTTGTATTATTCTGAGAAGATTCATTTTTTGGAGAATAGTGAAAAATAATGGATTTTAATTGAAAATTATCTTTTCATCTAAATAATATACAAAGGTAAATTATATTTTAAATTTGTATTAATCGCAATATATTTCCACTCCACATCCATTTATCCAATTTAGGTCATTGGAATCCTTTTTTTGTTGAATTTAGATATAAAAAAATTAATATACTTTTAACTATTTTCACTCTCAAAACACATTTTATCACTCCATCTACTAGATTAATTTCAATTTAATTTCAACAAATTAGATGTAATATATTTGAGAAAAAATTATTCCATATTTTAAATCTTAAGTTAATAATTTATTAAAATGTTTTATTTCATTTTTGTACAATATGAACAGTGATAATAGAAATATTGTTTTCATAATTAAGGGTAGATTGGGTGATTAAGGGTAAAAATAATTTTATAAATATTATAAAATTTCCCTAACACTTTCCCATATTTTGTTGGATTAATATTATTCAACCCATAATACCATTTTTTCTTGAATTTAATTATTTAATTTACAATTTTCAATAAAAATGACTAATCTATTATTAAAATCAATGAGTGTTATAGAATATCACACTCTTGAATTTAATATGTATAATATTTTTAATACAGTTTAACATAGAATATATAATTGACTATAGATATTATTATAAAATATTAAAGGTTTATATAAATATTTTTAATTTATTTTTATTCTTATTAAAGAAATAATTATCATAAATAATTACACAAAGATGATGTAATATTTATTCAATTAATTTAAAAATCAAATAAATGATATTAGAAATAATAAAATAAAAATAATTTCAATTAATTAAGGTTATAAAATAATTATATAGATTATTAAGAAATATTATTTGTGTATTAAATGATTTTGTTCGAATATATATCATTTTATTGATATTCTTAATGTTAAAATAATGAATAGTTTCAAAATTGGCACTTGTGATGTTTTATGAAAATAATATTTTATGAAATTATTAATAAAAAAAAGTATTCAATAAAGTATTAATTTGATGATATATGGTCTAAAATATCATAAATGTCCATTTATGGTCTAATTGAAACTTTAAACATAAAATTTATAACCTTTTAAGAATGAAAAACTTGTTACCATAGTTAAAATTAAAATAGGTTAACTAAAGTATAATCAAAATGATAAGGTTTAAAATAACACAAAGGCTTGTCAAAAAAATTTATATGATATTAAAACCTTATATTACCTTATATTATAATAAATTAACTTTTAAGGTATTTTTATTGATATTGAATTCATTGAAAATTAATCTTTTGAGAAATTCCAAAAGATCCCCTCACCTCTCTTAAAAATGGCACCTCATATTTTATTTCTCCACACTATAAAAACATATTTTTTCTGAAAACCATGTACAAATATAATCTCAAATTTCATAAATTAAACATATACTCATTAATTTTATCATAAATCCAATAAAGGTCATCCTTTGGTGCAAACCAAAAGAAGATATCCGTAAAAGATGCAATTATTATCAATGAATGTTTTTATTTTATTTCATCCTTAAAATTGTTAAATTATATTTATTTCATATTTATATAATAAACTATTCATATTAAATTTACTAGTATATTTTTATATTAATTTTATGACCTAAAACGTCACAGTCATCCATCAAACTGGATACATATTCATCGTTCATATGTATGGCGGACTATAGCCTCACGAACTGATGTCATCTGTTCTTGCATTACCACCCTTAAAATGATGGTTATAATGATGGATTTATATTTTATATATGATATATTAAATTTTTATTATTTTTTATGATTATTAAATTTTTATCACACATACCTTTAATCTTTTAGATTTTTTGGGAATACGATAACTTCATTTATGTGTACAGCGGACTACCACCTCACGAAATAGTTTTATTCGTTGACACATCCCATGTAATATATTAGGATTGGTTATAATAAGAATTTATGACATATAAAACATTAAATGATTATGTACTAAAAATATATCATCTAAATTTATTTGTTTTAATCTAATTAGAAAATGAAAACAATGTTCATGTTTACGTACGACCTAAAATCTCCATGAATAGTGTGTTTTATCTTCTACCTATAAATTTTTGGAATAAATGAATACATATACAATACATATATGAGATATTTATTTCATTTTTATCATTCTAAAGATGATTAAATCAATATATATGTAACATTACCATGAATAATAAGATAGAACATGTATGGAAAAAATCAGTTCTTACCCGAAGAATAACTACAAAATTGAATTGTTAATAAAAAATTAATATGTAATCATAAGTAAATAATATATGCTATGATATAAATTGATAATTTTTTCTTGAAGATTTATTATAAATTTATATAATTATTATATAGTATTTTTAATGTGTATGAATTAAGTCAAAATTTTAGATAAGGCTTTATTGTCTTGCTTGTATTTTTGTGGGACACATGCCTTATACACTACTTTTTTCTTTATTATAGTGTATATACATACCATGAATATATTTGATGGGTCTTATCTAGAATAGTTTTTGATATACATATCCATATAAGTTTATTTATTTCATGGGTATTAGGATTCAACTGGTTAAAAATTGGTAAGGGTTTGTTTCACAGTCTCTTCATTATTCGGGATTGTTTCTCTTTAAGTCTCCACTATATAATATTTTTCTTCCATGTATATGTTTTATAATGATGTTGTAAAAAGGTTTTTATTATTAAACTATGAATTTTTAAATTAATTTTTAACAATTTTTTACTTTTTAAAAATATGGTTTGAAAAGAATATTTATTTTTCTAAACAATAATCTTTGTGACATTTCCAAAAAATATATTAGAAGAATAATATTTTATCTTATACGACATGAAAGTAATTTCTTTCCATCATGCTGAATTAATTATTCAAATCATCCATTATAATATTAATGGTTTCTTTGAAACTAAATTTTTTCCCTTTATATTCTTTTCATTCTTTAAAAAAATATTTCATAAAGGAAATGATATTTTCCTCAATAATGTTTTCAAGTGATCATTCCAAAAAACATTTTTTATCTAAGATAAAATTATTAGATGTTACTTATGATCTACTAGGGATATCAACCAAGTACCCCATTCTTATTATTTCTTTTCATGGTTTATGTTTATTATAGTATAATATTGATGAAACTTATTTCTTTTTTTTATGATGAAGTGTTTCAAAAACTCATTTCTTAACATGGTTTCTTCTCTGGGGAATGATTTTTGGTCAGGTGTAGTGATGGGTGGGACCTATATCTATCTCCAATGAAATGGTAATGAATTATATCTCCTGATATAGTTAGAGTAAAAAGTTAATGATCTTTATCAATAAGGGAAAACAAGTCAATCTTCTTGATCTATAATGGGAAACAAGTTAATGTGCTTGATTTGTTATGTGAAATAGGTGAGAAGGCCTAATCTAAGAATCTTGGTAGTTAAACCTGAAAAAAATGTATTTCTATACTTTTTATAGTTCCACACACAATTATTATATGATTTTGTGTTTAATAATTGAGATATAATGAGTTTTCACTCTTATGATTCATAACCTTTGAAATGTTAATTGATTAGGTAATAACTCAAGTTTGTGATTCATGACAGGTTAGGTATGAACCTTGTAATTTATTCTCATGATCACATTCACATATTTCTTATCTTATGATTTCGAAATATAATAAATTGATATATTCCATATTTACACTTCTTGGGCATCTGAGCTCACCATTTTCTTATGTTTATTTTTCTCTTGTTTTGAAGAAAGGATTTCACTAAGGGTACTAAAGGGGAATATTTGTGTGGAAAACATTGAAGATCATTCACCAGACTAAACTTTTTTTCTTCCAAGTCACCAAAATAACTAAACTATTACAGTACTTGGGAATGTATTTGTATAATATAATGAACATTTAAATAAAAAATATATAATAATAGTTCAGGAAAATAACGGATCATTATACCTATTCACTTCATCTATAAATCATCAACGTATATTATCTCATCATAATATCTCCATATTGAGGGATATTAAAAAATATTCTGGTGAAAATAAATCCAACACCTGTAACCTTTAGATTAAACATTGACATTACTTTCACAGACCTTGAAGTTATTATTACTTTTACTAAAACTAAAAAATATATTTTTTGTACTTCATTTTAGAGAATATGTTTTCTATATGAAATTTATATATGTTGGGATGTCGGTTTAATTTTATATTATGGATTTTATTAATGATTTCTTTATATATGTTCCTGGGATTTAAGAGCATTATTACTACCATTTCAAAATTTTATACACTTAGTGGTAGTCACTAACTCAAGGCATACAAGAGGGGGACCACAAGTGTCACTATCATCTTCACTACATGATTATGAGGGGTTCCAAATATGGGTGTGACATGATATTAATAATATATCTCTATATCAACAATTATAAATCAATTTAAATACAAATTTGAATATGCTTAATTTTAATTTTAATGTTTAATAATTAATAGTATATATTAGAAAACATTTATACATATTCCTTTTTCAATTATTTGATAAAAATATTATGTTTTAAATAGCTAATTTAAATATATTTCTTAAAATAACAATAATTTCATATCATTTTAAATTTAGTTGATATTATATTTAATATTATTTAGTTATATATCAAAAATAATCCCTCATATATTAAAATATAGTTATTGATATATTAAAATATATTTATAAATTTTCAAAATTTCATAAATATTTTAATTTATATAATTAATATTTTGTAAAATATTTATAAAATTAATTAAATAAAATTAGTATTAATATTATATATAACATAAATTATATATATAATTAATATTATATAAATTTCAATAATATGTAATTTATTATAAATATTATATGTTAAAATGTAATGTTCAATATATTAATATTTATTTAAAATTTTAGATATACTAAAAAATATTTACCTTTTTTTATAAATATCTGTATTTTATTATATAAAATTAGTGATATTGAAACATATTCATAAACTGTTAATGTTGGTTATATAATTATTAATATATATATATATATTACTTATTCTTATATTTTCAATTAATGAATTATCGTTATATATATATAATTATATTTTGTTATAATAATACATTTATATAATCATTGATATATTTTGAAAAAATATTTTCATCTAAATAAATATTTTTATTTTTATTTTTAAGAAATAAATTTGAAATATAGTTAATAAAAATGATATTGTTAATATATAATCAATACCATATATACATATGTATTGTTAATTAGTAATAACAATATATCTATATATTTTTAATTATTTATATATTTAAATATAATCATTAAATTTATTACTTTAAATTTTAAAATTTGAAAATTAATAAAATATTTTTAAAATATATTATATATTTATATTTTTCATGTAGTTGATAAAAAGTAAATTATATTACTAGACATGTAATTATATATACAATTCACAGAATAAAAATAATTTAGTATTATTTTAAATATAGTAGATATTAAATTCAGGACCATTATTACGTAGCATCTATTTAATATTTCAAGGAAGTATTTTTCAATTTTAATTTTTTGCACTGATAAATCTAACTATACTTGTGTTAAGGGTATATTTAAAAAATAACTATGTATAAGATTAAATTGAGGTTATGTAAGAATAACCCCTTACATAGATATGGTTTAATCTTACACGGGGATCATAATTTGTAATAAGTTTGGTGATCATAAGTCTAATTATCTATGAGATGATGTTAACACTAAAAAATACCTTTATGTAAGGTGAAATAGTTTCCACTTAAGAATAACTCTGAAAATCTAATTATGTATGATATTAGAGTGGGAATTAAAATTGCTAAAATTATTACTTATAAAGTATTTAATAATCAGTTCTTACAAGTTTATGTAAGTCATGATTAGTATGGATATGATGTATTTTATTCATATACATAATTATATTAAATTCATAAACATTATTTTTAATAATAAAATGAAAATTATTCTTGAATGGTTACGTTGGGGAATAAATCTCGTCACGTTCGTGGAGACGGTCATATGTAAGTACACAAGAGCGACAATACCATTCTATTGATGGTAAAATTATATGTAATTAGATATTATATCATATATAATAAATCCTAAAAATTTTATATTTATTATTTACATCAATTATACTCATTATTATACCCATCCAAGTAATGATGTGTAGAATAAAAAACTACACCACGATGAGGAGACGGTAAGTTGTGTGTACCCATGTATGGTGACATTATCATTCATATGATGAATAGAATAATGAAAATGGTTTTACCATATTTATAATAACATCATATTATGTAGAAGTTATTGGAGTTGTTATTTTTGTATGAAAACAAAAAATAAAGAGGATGTGGAAGATGAAAAAAACATTGAAAAAGGAGATGAAATTATTACATCTTCTTCAGGTGCTTCCTTTTGATATGATAAAAAGGTATCCCTAGGTTGGATTTATGATAAATGTTATTCCTCTCTATTAAATTTAGGGTAGTTGGAAAGATATTTGTGTAGGTTTTGTCTGATCCAAATGGCTTTGGAGGTGTGACTATGAGAGATGTGGAAGTACCCTTTTATAAGAGAGGTGAGGTGCACTTTAGGAAAAACGTTAAATATTAATTTATTATACCAACATATTCTATTTATAATGGTGCAAAAAATAATTATTTCGATTATAAGGTAGGTATGAGTCAAAAACCTCTCAACCAATAGGTTTTAGATAGGTTTAGTTCCCCATATTAATCATATCATTTATATTTTACTCTTAGTTAAATCATTCATCTTTTACCATGTATTCTTGTATAATTATAATAAATGATTAATAAACATACTATAAAAAAGCCAAGAGAACCCAATGTGATTCATTATTGACATATATAACCTTATCTCTGTCCTTTGGATGAACCTTGGATTTTTAAGAATACTATAACAATTAATTATATAGTATTTGTTTGAAAAACTAATATATGTCAATTTTGACACTATTTAGTATTTGTTTATTGTCAAAGTTGTAACAACTTTATCACTTAGAAAAAAAATTATTTAATCTATCCTAATATGTCATATTAACATATAAAATTCTTGGAATATATAAAAAGTCTCAATTTATGATTATTTTATTATTTATAATATCAATTATTTTAATCATTCAATAATTAAATAATTACTGCATCATCATTGTGTCATAAATAAATTTAATTATTTAATGTATTAAAATTATAAATAAAATACCATTATATAGAAAATAATTTTATCTTTCTAATGAATATTTATAGCCTAATTTGAATTATTTATTACCCTATATTAAAAATGGTTTTGTTATTAAACATTGAATTTAACACATTTAACTCTTCTTAAAAAAATAATAAATTCCCTAATCTTATCCAAGTGGACCAATAGGATCATATTTTATTCTTAAAGTTTATTTTGGTCGAAATATAATTTTCCAATAGAATGTGGACATGTTTTAGGTTAATTATAATATCATTTTTACCTTTAATTACCCTATTTACTTTTTACTGTGGTAAATAATATTCAAAAGTTAATGTCCATGAAAAATTATTTTCATCTTATTTAACCAAAATTTTACATAATAAATTAAATTTTTTCCCTCAAATATTTGAAATTAAATTCACAGAATTGGTAAAATGATGTTTTATCCAACTTTGCTAATGTGCCTGGAAGGTGGGTAAAAGACGTTAAAATGTTCAATAAAATTTTATACATCTAATATTATTATAAAATGAGTCAAATGAATTAAATTAGGAACATGTATAGATTAATTATCTACTTTGACCTAAAATTAATTTAAATAAAATAAATAATTATATAAATAAAAAGTATGTTGTAAACAGTAACACAGTGTTTTCACTATTCATAAAAAATTGAATGATTTTTGAAAAATACCAAAAATTAAACATAAGATAATTCTGATATTCCAAACCCAAAAATGGAGTCCATTTTGAAAAATAAAATTTATTAAATTTGAAAAAGTGGGTATTACTATTCATAACGGCTAGTTTGATTGATCGTGGTGTGCTAGAACTCGAGGTTGCGTACAGTGCAAGCTATTGTATTAGTCAAAGAGAAACATTTCATGGAAGCCTGGGGTGTTACATTCTTCCATCCTTCAAATAATTTTTTGATTGAAATTTCAAGAATACTATTGCACACAAAGATTCTGGTTGTTCTTTATCATAAGTTCCTCGGGTTCCCACGTTGCCTCTTCCATCTTATGGTCTCACTATAGATCTTTTACCAGACGAGTCATCTTTTTTCTCAATACTTCTTCTCTAGTATCAAGAATCCTAACAGGCTCTTCATAAGAAAACTGATCTGGTTCCAGTTCTATTTTTTTATAGGTGAGTACATGCGTTGGGTCAAGAATATATTTTCTCAACAGTGATACGTATAACACATCATGAACTTTGGAGAAACATGGCGGCGTTTCCAAATGATAAGTTATAACTCCAATTCATTCTATAATTTCGAAAGTTCTGATATCCCTGGGACTTAATTTTTCCTTCATACCAAATCGTATAACACCCTTTCTTGGAGATACCTTCAAAAAAACATAATCTCCTACTTGACATTCCAAATCCTACCTTCGGTTATCAGTATAGATCTTTTTCCTAGTTTGAGCTACTTTGATGTGGGTTTGGATAATCTTCTCATTTTCTATTATTTACTCAACAGGTTCGGGGCCATCAAGTTTTCTTTCACCAACATAAACCCAAAAAGTTGGTGTGCGACATATCTTTCCATATAACGGTTCATATGGTGTCATTTTAATACTTGAATGAAAGCTATTGTTATAAGAAAATTATACCAGAAGAAAATATTGATCACACATACCTTGAAAGTCAAGTGAACAATATCTCAACATGTTTTTTAAGGTTTGAATTGTCTATTCTGATTTTCCATCAGTTTGAGGGTGGTAGGTAGTTCTCAAATGAAGTTCAGTATCTAGGGATTTTTGAAGACTTCTTCCAAATCATAATTTAAAATGGGGATCAAAATCAGAAACAATCTATTGGGGTACACCATGAAGTCTTAGAACATCATTAATATATAGTCATGCAAAATGTTCAAGTGGTAAATCTTCTCTTATAGAAAGAAAATGTGATAACATGGTAAGACAATTAGCAATGAACCATATTGCATCATTCCTTATATGATTCTTTGGTAGCCCCAGGACAAAGTCCATCATAATATCATCCTATTTCTACTTACTCATGGTAATAGGTTGCATGACTCCTATAGGATATTTTCTTTCAGCCTATACTTTTTGAAGAAACATGTATCTTGACACATAACCAGCAATCTCCCTTTTCATGGTGTCCCACAAAAAATGTTCCTCCAAATCTCTAGACATCGTAGTTCTACTAGGCTGTACAGAGAAATTGGATCTATGAGCATCATCTAACAATTTTCTTTTTAGATCGTCTATATTAGGAACAGAATGTCTCTTCCCAAATTTTAAAATACAATCTTCATATTCAAAGTCAATCAATCTCCCATTGTTCACAGCTTTAATTTTCTTTTGAAACTCTTCATCATCATTCTGTTAACATTTTATCCTTTCTAGGAAAGATGGTTTTTCAACCATTTAAAAATGTATTGATGTTTCACTTTCCAGGATTATTCCGATATCCATCTTTACCAGATCCATCAATATAGGATCCCTTTAAACTCTTATCTTTTTCAAAAGTTTGTGATCCTTTTTGATCAAATATTCTTCCACCTTATTTTCCTTCCCCAAGTGGTATTTTATAGTGGAATCATTATCCTTTAGTAGTTAAAGTCATATCCTTTGCCTCATGTTGAGTACGTTTGGTGTGAAAATATACTTCACGCTCTTCTAATCAATATATATCTCACATTTTTTCACCATAGAGATAGTGTATCCATATCTTCAAAGAAAATACTAATACTGCTTACTCAAGATCATGAGTGGGATAATTTTGTTCATGAATTTTTAGTTGTCTTGATGGATAGGAAATAACTTTATCATCCTGCATAAGGACACAACCAAGTCCTTTATTTGAAGTATCACTATAAATAACAAACCCATCATTCCTCGATGGTAGAGTAAATATAGGATCATTGACTAATATTTTCTTTAATTCTTCAAAACAATCTTCATGCTCTTTTGTTCAAACTAATTTAACCCCATTATATATGAGATTGTTTTATGGGTTATCTAATCAGGAAAAAATCTGGAAAAAACTCCAATAATAACCAACTAAAAATTAAAACTATGTACCTCAGTTATACTCATATGTTCTTCCCATTATTTTATTTCTCTTTTACTAGAAGGATCAATAGAGATTCTATACTTAGAGAAAATATGTCCAAGAAAAGAAATCTCTTTAATACAGAATTCACACTTGATAAACATTCCATATAATTCATTTATTTTAAGAGTCTCTCGAATAGTACATATGTGATTTTCATTATCTTCATTGATTTTGGAGGAAACTAATATATCATCAATAAATACAACTACAATTTCATCAATATATTCCTTGAAAACTCTATTCATTAGATCCATGAAGACAGAGGGTGCATTAGTCATTCCGAAAGGCATTACTGTAAACTTGTAATGCCCATAATTGGTATGAAATGTTGTCTTAAAAATGTCTTCCTTATTCACACACAACTGATGATATCCAGATCAAAGGTCAATTTTTGAAAAATATTTAGATCCATGAAGTGGATTGAATAATTCAACAATGCGAGTTAGGGGATAATTGTACTTTATTATTGTATAATTGATCTCCTTGTAGTCAATGCACAACCTCATTGATCCATCTTTCTTATTAACAAAAAGAATAGGGGATCCCCATAGAAAAACACTAGGGAGAATAAATACTTTATTACTCAATTCATATATATTTTTCTTTAGTTCCTCTAATTACACAATCTCTATTTTATAATGGGTCTTCAATATGGTCCTTGAACTAATAATTAAATTGATGAAAAACACAATTTATCTTTCTGGATAATGTCTTGGTAAATCCTTTGGAAACACATCAACATATTCTTTCACAATAGATATGTCTTATATTTGAACATTCGGTTCCTCACCCATAGTTATTTCACTCTCTTACTCCCGAAAAATTGAATTTAGTAGAGCTATTAGGGGTGGATCTAGAGAAGAAACAGATGGTGATATTTCAACTTTAAAGATAAGTTACTCTTTATCATCGTCAAAAATTAACCTCTTTACAATTAATTTTCACATCAAGGTCTGAAATCCAATCCATACTAAGGATTATATCAAATTCAATCATGGTTATGACGATGAGATCATAAGATAAATCACATTTATATTCCATAATGGGAACCGATTCAGAAAACATTGTTGCAATGATATTTCCCTTAAGAGTTTTTTACTGACAAATCCCTTGTTAAATAAAATTAGAAATATCTGATTTTATTAGCCAACAGGGAAGATATGAAACAATTAGATGATCAAGAATTAGATATAGCATTGGCTAAATTTGAGAAGACCGTTAAATTACCTGCCACCATGTCATTCAGAGCTTCAACCTCTGCATTAGTGATTTTATAATCTTGGCCTTCTTCCATTGTCCTTTTCTAAGGTAATTTTCATTGCGACATAGGATATTAATTTTTATAATTCCCCTTTTATCTATAATTTTATCATTCAACATTGAGATACTCTTTCTTTCCCTTTCTATCATGAGTTTGGTGACCTTTTTCACCACACAAGTAATAGACTACCATTCCCTTAAAAAAAAGTACCGGGGTGTTTCTTCCAACATTTGTTGCAGGATGGAAATTAAAATTTTCTCTTCTTCCCCTTATTTCCATTTCTAGAGTGTTCAGTAGATATATTCTTCTCTTAATTTACTTTAAATTCATAAGACATAGAGAACTCCTTTTCTCTCTTGATAGCACATGAGACAATATCTTTGTATGGTGAGGAGGATTATGAGACTAATTCTCGATGAAGAAATGGTTTTAACCCATTGAATAATCGATCAATATTACTCTTGGGGTTACATTTATAATCTCCTGCATCCCTTTTTAACTTGGTAAATTTAGCTTGATACATTGCGACATTCACATCCTCCTTTTGCCTCAGACTCATAATTTCCCTTCTATATCCGCTCGATGTCCATGAGGAAATTATTTTTCTAAGAAATGAACTTTAAACACCCTCCATTTTATATTTGATACTTCTTTATCCTTCTTTGTGTTTTTAATTAATGAACACCATTGATATGCATCTCTCATGGGGTGATAAGCTTTTGTGACAACTTTTTCCCTTTCACTACACCCAAAGCATGTAATATTCTCTCTAAAAAACTTATCCAATGCTTAGCTACATATGAATTTGTAGTCCCATTGAATGTTGGTGGTTGTTTTCCAATGAAGCAGTCTAAAATTGATCCTCCATATTTTTTATCAGGGTTCTCCATACAGGTAAGGTTATTATCCATAAACTGGCTGAGTTGTCTCAGTATTATTATATGTTTTTAAGCACTAGTTGTATCACCAGATCCATTATAATTATAATGAGTAAGAGGGAAATACCTACATGTATTATTTTCATTTATAAGGTTTCCATTCCTTCTACTAGGCACCATTTCTAAACATTGGAATACACTATATTAGTTTATGAATCAAAATACATAATTCTAAACTTATAAAATTATTAACATAAATTGAACAGTTTATACATATAATACATAATCAAAAAAATGTTTTCTTTGAGGAGATATTTTCTAATAAATCATTAATAATGGTTTGTAAAGAAAATGTGAGTTATCCTAAGCATATCCCCCGAGAGTTTCATAACCAAGAGTGAAACAAGGCCCGTTGTCGTGTACCAGGATACCTCGAGTGAAGCCCGAAACTCCTTTTCAGAATTTTCACTCTTACGTACATCTGTGCCAGAGCCTCCACTACCTGTTCTTATGCAGACAAGGATGTATTGCTTGGAAAACTCACAAAATCTATATATTACCAAAATTCTGGGATGTTATTCTATACTAATCCTCAAAGTCTATCTTAGTGTAGTGTTCCCCAATTAGAGTTTTTCTTAATCTAGTTTCTATTGTTTGTACTAAACTTCCTCTCATACCAACTACAAATCCCTGACCCTAGTTACCTAGAGTCGGTGAATTAGTACATAACATTTGCATGATAACCAGAGATAAAGTCTCGGAAGACAGATTAGTTTAGTAGCCATGGAAGTAATAGATACATACATGAGTTTTACATTACATCTTGAAACAAGTGTCCCCTTTGAACACACTCATATACTTTTTCTTATACCTACAGGTTAATAATAATATATGTCTTCTCATCTTGGTAAAAATAATACATAGAAATGGGTGACATCAGATGCTCAGTAAGGATAACAATATAGCAGAAACTATCATAAATAAGCATAAACATTTAAGACAATGTATAAGATTAAAACAAAATCCTTTTAAACATAAAATTCAGCATTATATGGAAAAGATAATTCAAATAATTCCATTTACTTATTCAGATGGATATTTTACTAGTTGAATAATAACATGAAATATCAATAGCTAATTTCATAATGATGGAATACATAATGTCAGACATCATAACCACCTAATCAGGGCCTTATGAAAATACTACAAATAATATTTTGTCATATCCTTATGCAAAGTCACTATTTTGTCTCATGAGACCTATCGATGCATCAAGGAGCTATAGTGGGCTCACCCGTCACTTACTATGTCCAATGCATTCCTCATATGATAAGGTTGAAACATAACATAAACATTTGTATTAAAAATAGTATACAAAATGTCATTACTTTAACCATAAACCATGAATGGTATAAAAATAACACATCCACAGTCAAACATATAACAAAACCTTCAATACAATATGGAATATTTGTATCATAATAAATCAACTTCAAACGAGTGTAAAATCTATCAATGGATATTGACATAGATGAAATCAAAACTATTTGAGAGAAATATCTCTATCTATTTTGAAGTCATTTAAAAGTCACATAATTATAAAAGAAAAAATTTATTTTTAAAATATTATTATAAGCTTGTAAGGGAAGCTTCTAAGGTGTTATAATGGTGGAAAATAGGTGCACCCACTGTGTAAGATTAAAAAACTGTCTTGCCTTAATTTGTCGAAAAGGTCATAATGTACCTTGTTTGTAATTCGATGGAAAGATTCCTTTCAAAAAAATATAAAAAGTAAAAAAGTGTATAAATTACTTTCACCTATATTCTTCTGTATATTAAAAATGTTTTTAAATACATTTTTAAGAAACACAACTGTGGATGATAAAGAAGTCTCAGTAGAAACTCACATATAAACAACCTCTGATAATAAAGGTATTGTAAAATTAACCCTTGCCTTGTACTTTTTATTGGTTGAGGGTGCATTAAACTCTTGTATAATAGTAAATTAATTGTTACTAAATTATATAGTAACCACATACATAAGTATGATATCATATATAATCTTCAAATATTGCATTGTTAATAGTATTTTAGTAGTATCATTATTTCGTGTGTTAAATGATTCTATTTCCTTTATATGTTTTTTTATTTAAGTCATGATTATCATGGATAGGATGTATTTGATTCATATCCAGAATGATATTAAGTTCATAAAATTATTTTTAATCATAAAATAAAAAAATTTCATGATTGGTTATGATGGTTAATGAATATCATCGTGTTCATTGAGAAGGTAATCTGTACGTACGCATGAGAGAAAATACCATTATATTGATGGTGAAATTGTATGTAATTGGATACTATATCATATATAATGAATCATTTACATTTTTTTTATTTATTTACATCAATTATACTCATTATTATACCCATCCAAATAATTAATTATTGAATAACAAACTACCCCATGATGTGGAGACGGTAATCTGTACGTACGCATGTATAGTGAATCTGTCATTCATAGGATGGATAAAATAATGAATATGGTTGTAAAATATTTATAATAATGTAAAAGTATGTATAAGGTACTGGAGTAATTTTTTTGGTATGGAAACAATAAAGAAAGATATAGTAGATGAATAAAATATCTTTGAAATAGATGATAAAATTTTTACCTCTTCTTCGAGTGTTTCCTTTTGATTGGATCAAAAGGGAACCATAAGTCAAATTTATGATCAAATTAATGCCTCTATGATTATTTGAGGGTTTTTGGGAAGATATTTAAGTAGGGTGTGGCTGGTCCAAATGGCGTTGGAGGTGAGATTTTGAGAGAAGGTGAAGAACCATTTTATAAGAGAGGTGAGGGTGAGCTTAGGAAAAACTTGGATTACTAATTTATTATTCAAACGTATTCTGTTTATAATGGATCCAAAAGAATTTATTTAGAGGATAAGGTAGTTATTGGTCGAACTACTCTCAAAAAATAGGTTTTAGACAGGTTTATGTCACTATATTAACATTATGTTTTAGATTTAATTTTTAGTTAAATCGTTTAACTTTTACCATGTATTCTTGTATTTTTATAGTAAATGGTTAATAAACTTACTATAAAAATCCAATAGTACCCCAAGTGGTTAATTATTGAAATATCTAACATTATTTAACTATTTTTTCCAAACATTATATTTTTAATAATATTATATCAATTAATAATATAGTATTTGTTTTAAAAACTCATTTATGTCAATTTTGACACTATTTAGTATTTGGTTTTTGTAAAAGTCGTAAAAAATTTATAACTTAAAAAAAATTAATCAACCCAAATATTTCATATTAACTTATAAAATTCGTTTAATACATAAAAATTATCAATTTAATATTCTTTTAATATTTATAATATCAATTATTTTAATCATTCTATAATAAAGTAATTACTGCATCATCATTATGTCCAAAATAAAATTATTTATTTAATATATAAAAATTTTATAAAAATACCACTATTTAGGAAATATTTTTATCTTTCTAATTAATATTTATAGTCTAATTTATCTTATGTATAACTTTATATTAAAAATGGTTTTGTTATTAAACATTGAATTTTACTCTTTTAACTCCTCTCTAAATAAAATAATAATAAATGTCCTAATCTAATAAAAGTGGACCAAAAGGATCATATTATATTATTAAGGTTACTTTTGGTCGAAATAAACATATCCATTCGAATTAGTACATGTGATAGGGTAATTATAATACAATTGTTACCATTATTTACTGTATTTACTTTTAACCGTGGAAAATAAAATTCAAAAGCTGCTATTCACCAAAAAATAATTTCATCCCATTGAACCACATCTTACATACTAATTTCAAATGTGTCTCTCAGATTTTTGAAATTCAATTCACAAAAGTGGTAAAATTATGTTTTATGCAAATTTGAAAATGTTCCTAGAAGGTGGGAAAAAGACATTAAAATGTTCAATAATATTTTATACATCTAATTCTATTATAAAATGACTCCAACGAATTAAATTGAACACATGTTGGTATTATATATCTATTTTGACCTAAAATAAACTTAAATAAAATAAATAATTATTTAAATAAAAAGTAGGTTTTAAACAATAACGTAGTGTTTTTCACTGTTTATCAAAAATTGGATGTTTTCAGAAAAGATACCAAACATTCACCCTAAGAAAATTTTGATATTCCGAACCCAAAAATTAATTCCATTTTGAAAAATAAAATTTATAAAATTTCAAAAATTGGGTATTATTATTCATAATAGCTAGTTTTATTGGTTGTGGGGTGCTAAAACTTGAAGTTTCATACAGTGCATGCTATTGCATTATTAAAAGAGAAATTTATCGTGGAAGCTTGGGGTTTTACAAATTGACCCTATCATTGAAGCTCTTTCAGAAGAAACACTATTTTCACCCCCTCACAATGTTTTATAAATCGTTCCACTTTAAAAATTGAAATAATGTGATATCCTATGATCATTATGTGTTTTGGTGGTTTTTAGAGTGTTCATCATGTATATATTTTTTTATATATGTATATATGTTTGTGTATATACATTTATCATTTAATTATTATTCAGGTATATCCATGTGATTTTTTTATTATTCATCATCCTTTTGTAACGTTCTTCATGTTGTAATTATATTTCCTCTTTTATTATGATTTTTCTTCATTTACATCTCCTTCCATTCATTCTTTTTGAACTATGTGTGTATATGTATAAATATATTCACATATGAATTTATATATTTATGTTTATATATGTATATATATAAGAATAATTTACTAAATGATTTTACTTCATTTTACATTAGATTCAATATGATTTTTTATTCAAAATTTTATGAATTTTATTTAGAGAGAACATATGGTTTCCATAAAGTAACTCCTTTGAAATATATATTATTTCATAGTAATGATTGATATTGTCTTAAGGGGGAGACCGAATCTGAAGTATTAAAATAGATCAAGGAACTCAATAAGTAATATATTAAACTGCAAAATATGAAATATATAAACACACACACACAAACATATATATATATAATGAAATTAAATAATGAATGTGTGTAGCCTTTAAACATAGTATTATACTTTAACTACAGATGATTAAATAGTGAATACAATTTCATATATATTCTACATTAGAACATTGAGAAATATTACTTCATTTAATATTAATATGATTAATAAAAATTCATACAATATAGATTTATCCAATTTTAATATTATCATTTCCACTATCAAATACATTATTTTAATATTTTGAAATATAAAATTATTTCAGGATGAATATATTTATTTAAATTATTAATGATGTGATTCTATGTGATTTAATAGATCCTATTAAATTGGTCTAATTACATGAAGAAAAGATAAAATAAGGAATATATCCATAAATGAGCTTATTAAATAAAAATTATTATAGAAAATTTATATTGGTACTTTAAAATTGTATCAATAAATATATTATAATGTTAAAGGCATACATGGGCTTAAAAAATATTTTAGAGGCTATATTAGGCCTGATAATTATAGATAAAGAATTATGGATCCATTTAATATACATAAAATGGACCAATATCTGTATGATGGACATTCATGAGGTACATATGAAAATTAAAACCTAAAATGTATGTTTTAAATGGTTTTATTTGAAAACTTGTACATTTAGAGTATATAAGAAAGGGATAATTACCACCCATTAGGTTTCATAACTTCCTTCCAGAAATAATGTTTACAAATTAAAATTAATCATCCTTAAATGTATAACATCAAAGGCATAGTAAAAACTCAAGTAAAAGGTTCACCCACAGAGACATAGAACATTAATGAGAAACATTATTTCAAAAGGGAAAAAAAATTATTATTTGAATTTACAAAATAAATTGAAAAATAATTTAAATAAAATATTCATGTTAAAAATATACAATTAGTTTATAAATCTATATTCTTTCTATATATAATCATCTAAAATATTTAATTTATAATCATGTTTTTATTATAATTTGATGTAAACAAGTCATTTTTCATTGTTTTTTTCTCTAAAATTTATTATCTACTTTTATTATGAGTAATTAAATTGATTCATTTAAAAATAATTCCAAAACTATATTTAAATATATAAATTAAGAATTATTCCATGGACATGGAAGAATTAATGTAGCCAGTTTATGTATTAAATAGAAATTCCCAAATCAACAGGACAATATTCATTTTCTCAAAGAAAGTATAGATATAGACGAATGATTGGATAAAAAATCCCAATAATAAATAACATTAAAAAAATAAATTCAATACCAAATTACCCTTCACAACTAATATTACTACAAATATTATACATCCCATGTTTTTTCTAATAAAAAAATAATTATTCCATGTTAAACATTAGATATATTTATAAAATTATATATTTCAAACTAGAGGTCTTGTATCCTTCTAAGATCTTCATCATAGTACACCAATTACTGATTAAATCAATAATTAACTAATAACCTTCAAAACCATTTCTAGTTTTTATATTGAAATGTCACCCCATTAATCTTCATATAGATCACATATGATATTTTATATCACTTTGAATTTAAATATAATTATATGTTTTAAAATCAAGAAGAATATACTAAATATCTCAAATATAAAATTATTTTATTTAATAAATATATTTTTAATGTAATACAATATATAATTTATGATTGTAAAAATGGTTCATTATATGAATATATTATTTGTATTTATTTATTTATAGTTTAACATAGATATTGTGGATAAAATAGGATGAATATGAATTTAAAATAGATAGATTTTATTGATATGACAAAAAATTATGTTGATGGGTTTAAATATTTCCTCAAGTTTTCAATAGAGAGTATAAATGAAACCACTCAAAAAAATTTAATTTTTTTACATTGTTTCAATTCAAGATGAATTTTTCTAGATTATTTGGAAAGAAAATTGAACTACCTTCTAATAAATCAAAGTTATTAATGTTATAGAAACATGGGAAAGAATTTATGATGATATTTTTTTGGGATAACAAAAAGGTTTATGGATTTTATTACATAATTTCTATTGAAAATAATGGTCGATATTGTATTAATGAAGAAATGATAGTTGAAGTTGAACATCATAACTTCTAAAAGCTATTGGAGATGTTAATAATCTGTGCATGGATGACACTCTATAATATTTTTAATAAATATAAAACATTATTAACTATAAAAACGAAATATAATTTGAAAAGTGGCAATGGATGGAGAAAAATCAAATTTACAAAAATATTATATCTCTTAAATTGAATATTTCCAAAAGATAATGAGATGCCCTATAAATGATATGATTCTAAAAAATAATAATATGAATTGTCTCTGGAATAATACATGCATGTTCAAATGACTATATGTTGTTTCTTAAGGACAATGATTAATTTTTAAAACACCCCATGTGTGGTGTGGCATGATATATGAATGATGAATCAATTTCATTAAAAATTTGACATTAGATTTTAATAAATACACTATTTAGATGAATATATATAAGTGTGGAGACCACCATGAAATTGACTTGGCACACAGATACAAGAATTCAAGATGGGAAACTTCATCACCAAAAAAACTCTTTGTAGAGGATGAAAAGTGATCATGAGTAGCTTGAATTTTTAAACAAGCTGAGATACCTCCATCATGTTTTATCTACATGTGTAATGAATCCAATTGGTGTAAAATGTCTAAATCATAGTAAATATCCATTTATGATGATAAATTATAACCTTCCACGAAGATATTAAATTAAACACAAGTACATTTTGTTTTTTTATACTAGTATGTAAACCAAAACAACCTTGTAATAATATTTATGTTTATTTGGATTCTTTAATCAAAGATGAAATATTAATTAATAAATTATTTGTTATGTTGTAATATTCTTATAAATGTGAAGAGTTTATATTGAGATCCATGTAGTTTGGGATGAGATACTGTTTTCTGCATATAGAACATTTTTAGGATATTTCATTAAGATAATGTTAGTGTGTCTCATTTGTAAAGAAGGTAATAATATATTTTGGTTGATTCACTCCTTGATTAAAGTGTTTCAATGACATCAATAATTTTTACCTTTTTGACATAAATACAGATCTTGGTACATATAATTCGATTGGAAATCAAAATATGGTACACCAACTTCTCCATTAGTCAGAGATTAACTTTTTCAGAAGCTAAAGGAAATTTTAACTATTTTTTGTAACCAGTTTTTCCAACAAAATTATGAAAATGATTTGAAAAAGTGATTTTGTTTCTAAAATTATCATTTTGGGATTTTTTTAAATTATATATTTTCTTAATGTTGTTCACATAGAAAAAAATTAAGTGATATTGTAATTGGAAGATTACTAAATGGAACTAAAAAATAAAAATATTATTTTTAGTCTTGTTTAGATATAATTTTAATAAGGATAAAGTTATATTTGGTACTAGTGATGGGTAAATCATGGAATTTTCTGCATCATGTGGAATACATGCATTTATAAAAAAATTGATTTTAGTTTTTCAACTTCTTTAGTAGATTAAAGAATATTGAGGGTTTTTCATAATCTATCAATAATATTATTCCAAGGACTAGTTTGAATTTAAATTATTTAAAATCACATGATTGTAATGTTTTAATGTAACATTTAATGCCAATGTATTTATAATTCATTATTTGAAAAACAATTCACACACATTTACTATATTTTCTTTTAATCATATATAATATAATGTTATATTGAAAAATTAATTTCAATTAAACTATTAAAATTAGAGAGGTTACACCCTAGTATTATTTTATATAATTGTTCACTAAATGGTTTTATTAGTTAGAGAGATCTTATTTTGTGGGATTTTATATTATATATAGTTGTATCCCATCAATGAATTATATATTAAAAGGGTGTATAAAAAATAAATTTCATCCAAAAGTTTTTATTTCTAATAGATATACTTTTGGGTAAGTAATTGAATTCCATAGTGACTGGTGGTCTTATGTATATATCGATGGTCTCTAAAATCTCATTATAGTGTGTTCCTGGTGGATGAAGTAATTTCTACAAGAGATGTTGTCTCAATTTCCACTATAAAGTGGGAAGAATAAAATATTTATATTTTAAATAACAGGATAGATGTTGAAAAATATTTTGATACTCCTAATGTTAGTCATGGTTATTTCAATCAATCAACAATCTAATGATAGATATTTAATACTCATGATAAATATTTTATAGGATAGATTTGTGGAAATATTTTTAAATTTAACTATGAATCCGAATTCAATTTAATAATTACTTTGATCAATACTCAGTAGTCCATGTTTACCTGTGTTATCATACAATGGTTATGAAATTACTACTAAAATGTTCTGTAAAATAGAATAAGATTAATGTATTATTATAAAAACATTTTATGTTAGTCTTGTGGTATATGTGATGAATATAAGTATTAAAAATGACACAAATTTAATTTTCATGAATATTTCATACTTTTACATTATCAAAAAAATGTGGATGTTTTATTATAAAAAATTATAAGGGTTGAAGTTTTAAGGAAAATGGTTTGACAATAGGGTTATAGTTAAAATCTATCAATTAGTATTTGTTGAAGAAAATTTTAGTATGGAATTTTGGGAGGATAAACTAATAATAATAAAATCATAGAAAAAATATATTTTATTACATATGTCCCACAAAAAAAATTTGATGAATAATTTATTTTTGTCTAAAATAACTGAAGGTTCAAACAAATATTCCATTGATTATATCCCTACCATTAAGAAATTGAAGTCATTTCATTTCAGTACCAATATAGGAAACATCATTTATATCCATGAGGACTTAAAGGATTATATTTTGATATATGAAAGTGGTTCTAAATCCCTTCAACCATTATATAAAAGAGTTTAGTTAATATATCAAATCACTATGATTAGTTTTTTATATAAAATATGTTTTTTCATAATATTATGTGTTTTGTATTGTATTTACTTTTGTAGTCGGTGTCCTAGAATCAATTGAAGTTGTACATTGGATTTCCAATATTTATTAATAACTTATCAAATGATGTGTGTTCTTATAAATATAATTAATGTGATAATATATTTTTACTATATACCATATTGACATGTTATTTAGGTTCCCTATAATATTGAGAACATCAAAGTTCTATAACAATATTTATAAACATATTTCCTATATTCTAGATTACATCTCCCTGATATTACACATATTATGTTTGAATATCAGATGATTAAGACATGAAATCTATATAATGGGACATAGATTATGTTTAACTATTTTAAGATTGAGGCTCCAAAGCAGTATAGACTTTGATTAAAAAAATATTACACTTAGTAGTCTCAATCAAGGGATGTTACAGGGATAAACCCTTCATAACAAATTTCAGGTGTTATATGTTTCACTAGATATTATTTTATTCTGACTTTTGTATTAGTCCTTATACTTGATGTTACTATTAAAATATTTAATTATTCACATACTTTTGATATATTTATGAAACAAATGGGGAAAATTGTAACATAATGGTAGTATAGAAAGGGATAATAATAATATATATGATATTAATTAAATAAATTAATATTGAATTTTATTCCCTTAAATATTACAGGATGTTGAGATCTCCATCCCATTTGATAGAAATTGAATAGTAAAATTTAATCTTAGTCCAAGGTAGTTCATTAAAAAATTTAATTTATAGAGTCAATAAAATTTTTATTTTAGTTATTCAATGAAAATTTACTAATCATATAGGTTGATGACATAATGTCTGCAACATTATTGATGATATATCAACACAAAGAATAATAAACCCAACTCAAATAACATAGGGATTGTGGTTACCTTACCACACTAGTAAAAATTAAATGAAATCAAATCTAATGTGATCAATTAGTTTAGTAGAATTTGGTAACTACATACAAACATGATTATTGCATTATATTAATAAATTGAAATAAAACATTAACATACCTATAAAACATTATTATTTATTCTAGTATATCAATGAAATATGTCATAGTTAACTTATTGGTACCCTTAGGAAAGGAAACATAGTAAATGGTGAGATCGGATGCCTAGAAAGGGAAAGTGTATAGTATAAGATATCATAGAATAAATGAAACATGTATAATATGATACAGATAAATAAAAACCAAATTTTCCATATAACTAATATCATAATATAAAAATATATCCATCTATGACATAATAACCTAAATAATTATATGGATAATAATAACTTGATTTGTAATGATTGAATAAAAAATTCTAGATATTATAATCTTTCCTTCGAAGACTCATTCTAAAACATCATACATAAATATGTAAGGAATATGCCTAATACCCAATACAATTTTTCTCATTATGTATAAAATACCCTCTAATAATTTTATACTTAATATATTTATATATGTTATATTTTAATCAAATGTGGGTACTCCTTACTCATAGCATCTTAATAATCCCATGTCCCCTCCTCTGGTTTTTTGATTTCACCAATGAACCTTCACCAGCCGAGCTCTGTGATTACATAACAATTTCTCTCTAGATTTAAAAATCGAGATAGGTTCTTCATTATATAAAATTTTAGGTTCCAACCATATTACCTTATACGTGAGTACATGTGTTGGATTTTTCATGTATTTTCATAATAATGAAAAAATTAAGACATTGTTGACTTTAGACCGGTTGGGTGGCATAGCCAATCGATATTACACAACCCCAATTCTCTCAAAAAATTAAAATTTACCAATATACCTAAGAAATAAATTCTCATATTTTCCAAATATTATAAATACCTTCCATGTTGAAACTTATAATATAACATGACCCCATACATGAAATTCCTAGTGCTTCCTCTAATTATCATTATAGCTCTTTTTTCTACTTTGAGTTTGTTTGATATTATTATTAATAGCACATTATTTTATAATTTTTTCCTCAGTATGTTTGAAACCTACTCGATATGTTTATTTGAAATATTCCCAAACAGTTATAGTATGTCATGTCTTCCCAAGTAATTCTTCACACCGTGTCATCCAAAATCTTTAATGAAAGTTATTGTTGTATAAAAATTCTACCAAAGCTAGATACAGATTCCAAATACCTTGAAAGTGAAGTGTCTATGATATAAAAATATATTTTATTTTTTGAATAGTAATTTCATAGTAACAATTATTATGAAAATGATAAGTGGTGATCAAATGTATCAATGTGTCAAAATTCTTTTAGATACCCCTTTAAAATTTTGATGTGAGTCGAGGTTCACTATTAGATACAATTGATTAAGTCTTGCGGTGATGTATCACAACATCACCAATATATAGTTGAGCATGATTTTCATGAGTTTTATCTTACCTAAATTCTAGAAATTTTGAATACATAGTAAAATCAACAACAATGACCTGTATAACCTCGTATTTAATAAGATACATTATAATTTTATAGTAAAATTCCATTTTAATATTTTCTTATCTATATGGGTATGGGAAGATTATTCATGACTCCTATAGGAATTTTTTTCATCCTTTACCTAATAGAACACTGATAATATAGAAACATATTCTATAATTTCCTAAATCATAATATACAACGAAAAAATTTCTCTTTAATCCCTGTATGACATTGTGCTACCTTGGTATATAGAGAAATTTAGGCTATGTGAATCATCAAGAAATTCTCAATTCAAGTATGGTATGGGTGGACCACATAAAATCTTCCACAAATTCAAAAAATTATTTTTATAAATGAAGTATATAAATTTACCATCATTCACTTATTAAATATTCTATTACAAGTCCTATTAATCCTAAAAGGACTTCTTAAATGTTTCTAGTAAATAAGGTGTAATAGATTCTTGTAAAAGGAATAATGTTTCCCCTTTCCTGACAATTACCATATGAAACATTAATAAATCTCTAAATATAGGATCATTATTAACCCTCGTCATGGTATGAACACTATGTTTCATCCTACTCAATGTACAATCCACATTGTTTCTTCCTAGGGTGATTGTGTGGTCAGAAATCGTAGCCCATGAGTAGTTATAACCACCATCTTTACCTCATGTTAGAATACTTTGTTATAGAATGTATGCATCAAACATTTTTAGTCAATATATGAATCATATATTTATCCATAGATATAGTTCCCCCCATATATGTAAGAGAATCATCAGAATATCTATTTCCATATTATGAGTTTTATAGAACCTTCAATGGATCTTTAATCTCCTTGATACATTTGAAACCACTCAATCATTCTATATAAGGAAACAACCCAATATTTTTTCAATGCATCACTATATATCTAAATGAATGTATTTTATGAGGATAATTTAAATATATTACATTAAACAATTCCATATTTAAATCATCAAAACATTCTTTACATTTCATTACAAATGTGAATTTATCCCTTTAACATGTCAATTGTTTATCGACTTGGCCAATCATGGAAAATTAGTAACAAAATTTTGATAGTAACATACTTAACCAAGGTATCCATGTATCCCAGCTATTTTTTTTGGTATAATCCTTTCTTTCACTTCATTTTTCTTTTAAGGACCAAGAGATGTTCCATTTTCTGATACAATATGGAAAAGAAAACAAACATCTCGGTTCCAAAATTCACACTTACTAAATTTCCTATATAATTAATTTTTTTTGGGAGTCTTATGAGTTTTTATCCATTCATTCTCAAGATATTAATTAATTTTAAATTATATCATGATATCATCAATTAATACCACCATGAAGTTATCAAGATAATACCTGAATACTCTATTCCTCAGATCTATGAAAATAATACTCTTATTAGTAAAAATTAAGGTCATTACAATAAACTCATAATTTATATTCCTTATACAAAATTTATTCTATAGAATATCATCCTTATTCTCCCTTTATTAATGATAATTTGGGTGAATATAAATCATTAAAAAATATTTAGCTCCTTGATGTTAGTCAATTAAGTCTTAAATGTGTTAAAAAGGATGATTATTCTTTATTATAATGCAATTTATCACTTTATAATCGATGAACAACCTCATATACCCATCCTTATTTTTTATAAATAGGATCGGTTCTCCCCATGATGAAACTCTAGGGTGTAAAAATAATTTGTCACACAATTAATGTAGTTTTTTATCCAAAACTACCAATTCTAATAGGTCATCTAGTATGGATCCATGGATATATTTTTTTCATTATGAATTAATTTAATATAAAAGTCATCCATATGCTCTGGTGGATGTCCAAATAAATATTCTAAATAAAAATTAATTCATTCCATTATAATAGAAACATTTTTGATCCTTAGGAATTATTCCCCATGTAAAAATAGGGGTTTCCTTCCTCTTTACCCATAATTTAATTACAGTGAGCTACTATAGGTGTATCAAAAAATCTTTCAGATAAATAGGTGTCTCCATTAAAAATATGGGATTCTCTTTCCCCTGATAAATAATAATCACCTTATCTTAGAAAAAACTCTTGATCTTTACTTTGAAATATAATAAAAAAAATATGATAAAAAATTAAATAATAGTTATAGAAATATAGTATGAAACTATAGAAACTATAGGAATATGAATATAAACTATAAGATATATCCCAGTTATAATATGATTCCCGATAGGTTCCTTGATTTATAACCCTTTACCCAGAGTGTTTGGTGATTATTCCTTGTTCTTAGTGAATAGTAAAGATATTAGAGAGTGAATCGATCAAAAATAAATTAACTCATTATTTAATTTTTAGTTTATGATCAAAGTACTTACTATCATGTCATTTTGAACATTAACATCAATTGTAGTGATCACAAAATCTTGGACTTGGTCCTCTGTAATTTTATAAAGAAATTTCGCCTTTATATTTTATAGTATATTTACAGATCAATAAAAATACCTTTTCAGCATATTTTTTCTCCTGTATTCATGATCATGATTCTCTTTATAACCACACATGATGAAAACTCCCATTCCCTTAAAAAATTCTTGGGTGTTTCTTCTCATAACTCTTAAATTTTGGGAATTACACCCTTCCCTTCTTCTCTTTTTCTATATTTATTTTTATAGATCCTTCATATGGTCTCTTATTTTCAAGATTTACCAAGAAGGAATAAAACTTATAGAATTATTTCTTGATTTTTATGTAAATTGATACTAATCATCATATTATTAAAATGTTTGGGATTGTAATTCCCTTAAATGTTTAGATTTTATCCCACAGAAAAAGTAATCAATCATATTTATTGGATTTCATACAAACTCTTTATTTGAGTTACTTCTTAAATTACATAAATAATTTGATACTATATTAATTTAGTATATCATATAATTTATAATGAGGAAAGTATTTTCAAAATAATATCTCGATGAAATCATTTTGTTACATACTCTCTATGTACTCTACGTGTTTAGTGTTCTGGATCACTAAACACCACTAATTATTATCCCCTTTCAAACTATAAATGGACATGGTAAATTTATATATTTCACTACTTATTAAAGTGATAAATATATTCCCTGGGTACTTGATCCATTACTAATCTAATAATATATTGTTAGTTCTATTTAATGATTGAGGTTTCTTTCACATAATCAAGTCCAACATTGTTTCACCGTCTTAGGGATTAGTAGTTTGATAAATATATGAAATAATTTTAGTTAGAAACATAAACAACTAAACAATATTATTATAATTAGATCATCTCTCTATCAAACTAAATTGACTATATTTAATTGATCATGAGGGAAATCCATACATAGTCAACGAGAGTTCAAATAATTTTAATTCCTTTCTCTAGGATTCAATTATAAGTAATGGAATATAGTAGATTAGATCATAAACTTTTTTATATTAAATCATAGTGTACAATTATATATTTGGTGCAACACATGAAATAAATTTAAATTTTATACATAACTAATCCGATAATCATAATATTAATGACTTTGGAAATCTATTTATATCATATAAATATTTACAAATCATTATTAATAGTTCATTTTGAGTATGTGAATCTACCAAAGAATTTCCCATAGGATTTTCAAACCAAGTGTGTGCTCATGAAAACTTACCATGAACTAAGTAAAGATTGTGTAAATATGAAACTAACATTTTTTAGTGTTTTTATCCCTAGTTTCATAAATTCCATAGCATACATCCACTTTTTTATATCAATAAAAGGCCTTGATTTTTATGAAACCACACACTCTATGCTTTAGAAATCTTGTTGATGTTTTCTTATATATATATTTCATATTATTTATTTAGTTGGCCATGTTATCATATACATGAATTTGTAAAATTTAGTTCCCAAGTATCCTACTAAAAATTATCTTATACCAGCAATAATAACCCTAACTCCACTAAACTAGATCTTATGACTACCATAATTCTTAGGTAAAAAATACAAGATATTAGATTCCATGAGACTGAAGAGTTAGTAGTCTTGGGATACAAAATAGATGCATGATTCTACTGTTAAATTTGAAAATCCTATATAAAAATATTTATTGTCATGATAAAATTATTATCACTACTAGTATATCCATTAAATCATTAAATGTTTAAATTTTGATACCTTTTTGAAATGAAAAACAATAAAGGGTGACTTCTAATGCTCAGAAAGGGAAGGTATACAATGGAAGCTATCTTAGAATAAATATAAGATGAATAATATGGAATATATAAATTATAATCAAATATACCATATAAATAATATCCTAAAATCAGAATATAACAATGGATTTCATGTAAACATAAATAATTACATGGATAACAATAACTTGTTTCATAATGATAGAAATCATAACATTCAACATCATAATCTTACTACCAGGGCCTCACACCAAGACATAAGACATAAATAGCTAAGGCATAAACTAAATACCTGAGATAGTTTTTCTCATTAGACTCACCAATGCATAGAAATTATATCTAATAGAGGGCACCATCTATTAAACTATTATATCCAATTTTTTTATTATATGATATAAATTAATACCAATATAATACATGATAAACATAAATGTTCAGACTGAAAAAATAGTTTAGGAAATTTGAATATAGTCCATTGATAATAAATAGAATATTATGATCATATATCATATAGAGAAATGAGGTGGATGGTATGATTAGAATATTTCCCCAGTGAAGCATCGAAATCCATAAAGAATGTACATATAGATGAAAAACCCTTTTTAATGACTTTATAATGTCTCTTTTAAAATTAGAATAAATATCCTTTTCTTTTCAAAACATTTTAAAACTAAATATTCCTAGAATAATGGGAATTTTATTTTCATAAAATAAATATGGAAACCATTAATAAAATCTAGATTTTGATAAATGAATATGATGATTTTAATATACGTTTATATAGTGAACATTAATAAAACATTCTTTTTCCACTTATTTATAAATTACATAATTGATTTGTATTGAAAAATAAGTATATTTAATTAAATAATTAATAAGAAAATTAAAAAAATAGTCTTATAATATCTTTATCAATATTTTATAATTCTATAATATCTTAAGTAAAATAATTTTATAAATATGAAAATGAAGTAGGAAGGATCCAGCTAAGGGGTAAGTGGCCGGTAACTGACATCTTAATATAAACTGTAATCTGAGCTAAGGAAAACATAAATTCCCACCTATGGAAACTTGTTCTATCCCTTGTACCTAGAGAGGGTAGTCAAGTTTCAGTTTCACGCAGAGGATGTGACAGAGATAGTGGGATCTAGCTGAGGGGTCAGTGGCCGGTGACTAGAGCAGCACCGCTGGGAGGCTAGGCATTAGGCAGTCATGCTTCAGGATAGGTGCATGCCATGGAGATGCTAGTGGATGAGTAGGATGGTGATCTGATGATGGTTAGAGGTACACCTTGAGATTGGCTATGACTTTCTTGTTTTATATTGGCTTGACCTCTTGAGGCATGCCTGTTTTGAGTGCACGAGGTGCACAAGACTTATGTGGACTGACTAGATGTTGGTCAGTGGGATTGGCATCGTATCTGGTGTGTGATATATTGATATATATGTATGATATGTGTGGAATCAGAGCATTGTGGATGTGGTTTACTTGAGGTTCCATGGGAATCGATGAATCGCGGATGTGGGATACTAGTGGTGCATGGCATCAGTTTTTATTTTGACCATTCATGGGATGCAAGACTTCATTGAGGAAGATACCGATGCGGTACGGATTACATTGGGTGTCGAAAATGACACAGGAGAAAACATTAGGCGTATGGATGATGATGTGTCACAAGAGGACAATGAGTCCATAAAAGATGTTAGTGAACCCTTGCTTTCTTGAGTTTTGAAGGGTTGAGACTGAGTTAGGCAATTCCTAAGGTTGGGAGCCCCCTTGAAGAATTTAGCCCGAACCCTTTAGACCGGGGATGTGTGGGTTACTTTGATTGTGGTGGTACATTTAGTTCCATCTCGGGGTTTCGTTTTATAGCTCAGGGATGAGATATATTAAGTTGGGGAGAATGTAAGAACCCGGGTTTTCAGAACGGGTCAAAATCCAGACCCTATTTGAATTTTTGACTTCTTTCTGAGGAAACTAGTAAACCCTAGGATGTTCTATAAATTTATAGATTACACACCATGTACTCTAAAGTACATTCCGTTTAGGGGTTAGGAAAGTACCAATCATGTGCTTGCCGAGTACATGTTGTGTGATGACCATGTAGAATTTTTTTACTACACCGAATGTAGTGTTTCTTGACATGCAGTGTATCATGCTTTCTACGTAACAGCTAAGTTTTAGCTGTGTGTCAAATAATGTGGAAAGTCCAAGCCATGTGGCTACCTTCGCTTAAGTCAGAGTATGAACAAGGCAGCTACATGGCTTGTAGTCCTTAATGAATTCCATGTACTTTTATTTTTAATCGCTAAAATAAAAGAGCATCGTTTCATATTTTAGAAACACCTTCTTCTTACCAAACTTTAGAACAGGTCTGTTCCAAAAACCCGAAGAACATACCTTTCCCTGGATTCTTTATCCGGTGTTCGTTCTTCAATCCTTCGGTGGCCATGGAATTGCAACAGCGAGGCTAAACCCGGACCCTATATTACATTTCAGTTTCTTTCCCTCATGCGTCACAGTTTCCATCCAAGTGGAATTGCTAGGATTTGAAAAAAATGTAGATCTACATATATCAGCTTTTAATTAGAGAACAATATCAAGAATGACTATGTCTAGGAGTATCAGGTAGGTGGTGAATACCACTTTTTGTGGTTTTGTAGACTTTTGGGTGGTGCGGCCTTTGGCGCTTTTTCAAGTATTTTGAGTGTGACCCCATATTACCTTTTATAGTCTGTTTAATTGTTATTTGACCTATGGGATGCCTTTGAGTATGATATGTTACCTATTTTTTTAACGGGGTTGGGAAAGTGATCATTGATCATTGGGGAATTTTGGTCAGGGGATGCGAAAATTGTTAAAATCAAATTGTATTGTTTTAAATAGTTGTGTTTAGTTATTGAACCTTGATATGAATTGTGGAGTCTTTAGGGACCTCAGGGCTAGTATGGGATAACACTTGATTAGTGAATTTAAACTGTTTAGATTTTCCTTCCCATTTAAAAATGATTATTTTGATTTTATATATAATTGTTGAATTACCTATGCTAGAACTCTTACGGTTGTGTTGGGAATTGCCCAAATATTCTTGAGTGATACTTATCATGTAGGGCTTGGCCCAAGTTACATTGGGTGGTTTGGATCATAGGATTGGGCATCATGGACATCAGCTTGAGGCTGGGTGAATTTCAGGTTGGGTATGTCTTGGTTTACTTGGATTGCAAGGCTGTAGGGCTTGAGTGGCATGGTCGCAGGGATATTAGATGTCAGAGGTTTTGTTTCTTGGGAACTTACTTTGGTGATTATCACACACCCAGAACTTTGAGTAGTGTGCACATAGAGAGATGCCATGATGAAGTGGTTTTGACAACTCATGAGGGTAGAGGCCCCTATTAGTTGTGGTTTAGATATTATTGGTTTGGGGATTATTTCTATAAGAATCCACATGGAAGGTGAGGAGCCTTCAGGGGATAGAATTGAGGCTATCAGGTTGGGGGAAGAGGGTCACTGTTATTTGAGGGAAACATCATTGTCCCTTATGTTACATTATTTGAGGTAAGATATCATTATCACTTCAGTTTTATTATTTGATTGCAGACATCGATGTCCCTCTAGTTACTTTATTTGAGGGGATAAATCATTGTCCCTCTAGTTACTTATTTGAGGATAGGCATCATTGTTCCTCTAATATACTATTTCTGGGGCATGCCTTCGGGTCATCGGTACTTAAGACACATGGTGTCAGGGGAACATGGTGCCATGTTACATGACAGAGATTCCAACATTGGATGAAGAAGGTGCCCCTTAATGGTGGTTGTAGAGCACCAGTGAAGTTTATGATTACTTGGTCATTGTATTGTTTGTTTTTTTTCTTATAACTGCATGACTTCTTAAACACTCATATGAGGTACGCACCATTGGGTGGTATCCTACTGAGATTAATCTCACACCCTGTATGGGCCCTTCAAGACGCGTGTTGACATAATGGATTTATGTGTAGGAAAGTGTCCAGCTTCGAGAGCTGGACTGCATTAGCTATTACATGGAGATGGTATGGACCTTGAGGTCTTTCCTAGCTACAGATTATTATTTTTACTTCCTTTCCTGTATCTGCATGTTTACTTATTATGTAGCTATAGTTGGTTATCCATTAGAGCCCTTTATATGTATGGATATGTATGACCTACTTTGGATGCATGTTTTGTTGTTCATTAGTAGTTACAAGTGATCAAAATGCTATTTTGTTTACTTTATGTTGCTGTTGTTTATATTTATTCCTTCATATATTTACTGATATTGAATGTGATTTTTCTCTACGGGTCTGGTTCGAGTCTACTGAGTCATTTATTCCACTACATATTTATTATAATAATTAGACTAGTACCATTATTATCCTCCAAGAGGGTATAGTCTCCCCACTATACCTATAAGACCCTCACTGCTAGTTGGCAGCCTTTAGCGCTTAGGGAGGTGCACCTAAGATAGTAACTCTCGACCCTTTTAGAACTGTTCGAGTGGTTGTTCGGGTCCGGGTCATTACAGTAGGATCCCTTTTTTAAGTGATGTGAGAGGAAAACATGTAAATACATGAAAATGTATTATATAATAAATGTATTATAAAGTCAATTAGCACCAAATTATCATAGTTTTTAGGATAATTAGAGTACAATTGAAGTATATTCCATAAATCAATTTTAAGAAAGAGTTTTTTGATATGTTAATCTTTAAAAAAAATATTATCCCCCTCATTAACCCTTTTTAACCCCTATCATAGTAATGATTTTTTACCATGTTTACTACTCATTATGATCAAATACGAAATTGAAATCATTACTAAATTAAAATATGTATATAATGCACATGGAATCAATTTTCTATGACATAATTTATTGATGTGGTTAAAAATTATTTTAATAGATGTTTTTAAAATGCAATGAAAACCTGTTTTTGGAAAAAATCAAATTTTAAAACATAAAATAGATTTTACACCAAAATCAAGTGTAATGTAAATTCCCATAGAATTAATTTTATTATATTAAATAAAAATATACTTATTTTAGTTTAAAAATAATCTAAAATAAAATCATAACATAAAATTAATTAATTAATTGAAAATATCAAAAAAAAATATATTTCAATAAAAACATTACTTAGATTTTAAAAATGTCAAACATAGATTTATGAGTTCAAAATAAAATATTTAATCAAATTATATTGTATAATTTTTTTCAAAGGTTGAGGCTTAAGGGATTCTTTATTAAATAAAGTTAAAAGAGTGGAAGAAGAATATAATAAGACAAAACATTAAAAAACACACTAAGGTGAGGGGCTCATGTAACTTTTGATCTAGTGATCATACTATGGTGAGGGAGTCTCCCACCTCAGCCACAAGTATGTTTTCCTCTTCTCCCGATTTTGGAATGCAACCACGGTCCACCTCCATCATCCAAGAGTTTGTCATCTTTGACAGCCATAATTTCTTTCACAGTGAGTGTACGTTCAGATTCTTGTACCTCTTCATCACTACTTGTAGAGGCAAGAAAATCAAATTAATTGTATGTATTCACTTTAGAGGTAACTTTGTCCCTGGATTGGACATAAGCTCTACCAGAAGAAGTATAATGACAATTTCCATTCTCTTTGGATTGGCAGGTGGCAGTAGGACTAAGGACCTCCATACCTTGTTGATGTCCAGAAGAAGATATCTGTTGAACATGATGGGGAGTAGAAGTCCTTTCCTGGTGAATAGGGGTATTTTATCCATCAATAGCACAGTCTAGTATATCTACAGACTCCCAACCCTGCTTGAAAGCCGAATGATACATTGAGGCAGTACCATTATTATACATTGGGTGTAATATTTTTATACAAGAGACAACAACTCCAAGCCCCTCGCCCTGCTCATAAGGAGTAGCCAAATCAGGATCTTGAAGAGCCATTGTAACTATTTTGGACCCGCTGTTAGGTTCTATAGGAGAAGCACATGGAAGGATTTTGTTGCAAGTGTCATCAATTCCATTACTATCTAAAATAGCTAAAAAATCAAACCTTGATTAGTCGTTAAATACATGCCTGTGATCGATTTAAGAGCATTAGAACCAGGAATCTGCTGCCTTTTAAAATTAATCACAACCCATGGTAGGAGTGTAAAAATTCAATGCCTTACCTAGGGTCTACTCACATGAAGAGGAGGGACTCATGGGAGTATTTTTCACCATATAATCTTTGGTTGTCTTTGATTTCCCTTTCTGATCTTTGTCATAAATCATTTTTCATTACTACCACAAGTTGAAATCCACTTCATCCTAAACTGATACCTCTTTTTTAGCCTAGATGTCAACAGAATCCACCTCATCATGCTCATTCAAAAGTCCTTTATATAAAGAATCTCTAAAAGATGCAATTATACATGGATTATTATCTTCATCAACCAAATAAGCCCATGTCTTGTTGGTTATAGGGCCTTCCACTAATTTTTCCACTACTCGGAGGAGGGAAATATCCTCAGGTTTATTTTTATCAACATGGTTAAACTTCTTGTTTAATATTTCATATCCAGTCTTTGTCTCTAATATATGGGGCTCATGATTTATATCTAAAGATGGAGCAATGAAACTTTGGTCCTTGTCCAATACTGCTGCAAGCTCTTCAATTTAATTCTTTGGTTTTCTTCAACAGTGAGTTGAGTCATGTCATTTAGTGTCACAGTTGGAGTAGATAGTGTTATCCAAACAAACCTCAATTGAGTGACCCACTATGCCACATGGGTCACATAAGGGGGGATTTTTTTATATTCAATTTGTAAACATACCTCATCTTGAGGCATGGATAGGATCACCTTATGAATGAGAGAATAGTTGAGGTCAATATCAACCAGTACTCTAGCATAATGTCTGAAACTCACACTCTCTGTATCTAGATCCATTCTAATGGGGACTCATATTGTTGAAGTAATGTAAAAAAGTATCTCAGGGTGCCAAATGACCCAGTTTAAACCATAAATTTTAACCCAAACTTGGGCACAGGTTTCCTTAAAATCATTCAAGGTAATGTTCAAACTCCAATTATGGATTCTCAAAATCCTCGATCTCTAATTCACTATACACGCACTCTATTCTCTTCCCTTCTACTATGTATAGGGGAAAAGAACATGGAAAAAACCTCAACTGAGTGAAATGAATTTGAAATTATAGAAACCCCAATCAGACGAAAGACGAGAAATCAGATCATTTTGTTTACAGCGCTACATACCTTTTGAAAGGGAAATGTGTGCAATGAAAGAATTTTTGCTTAGATCCATTCGCTCAGCATTTTATTCTTCTAAGGACAAGACATGTTTTTAGAAGATGATCATAGATATTAGTAATGTTTGCTTATTTTAAAATACCAAAGGGTCTATATGGTTACACACTAAGTGATTGCATAGTATTAGATGAATTATATTTTATTTTAATTTTGATAATAAATATTATTTACATATTTTGGAATAATAATTTTTAGGTTATTTTGATGGTACAATTTAAATCACCATATAATAATGTTTAGAATATATGTGAGTTGAATATTAAAAAAAATATTTCTTTCCATGTTTAGTAAATATAATATTAATTTATTAATTGAACAAACAACACAAAGTTATTTATTAATTTAATTAAATATTTATTATATAGGGTTTGATAAATGCTTAGGATTATTTATTGGGTTATTTAAGGTCTTATTAGAAATGATATATTTTATTTGATAACTCTCAAATAAAAATTAATTTATTTATATAAATAATGATACTTAAATTTGTGTGGCTAACCACATTACGTTGAATATTATAATTATTTGATTGTTATAATTTAACTCAATGTTTAAAGGAAATAAATAGTTATACAAATTGACTTTTTAAATTAATAATTGTTTTAATCCTAAGTATATAATCTGATTTATATAATTTTTTATATTTTTTCAGTTCTGTACAATAGATTATCTAATGTAATTGTCTCAAATACATAGAAGGAAAATTGAAATAACTCAATAAAGAATGAGAGATAATCCTCTTACACCCGCTTAGTAATGAGAGTACAAAAGATAATTCTCTCAGGCTTAGGGGGTTTTATTGTTATTAATAATGAATGGAAAATGGTGATTGGTTCCTCTGCAGTAACACCAAGAATAAAAATATAAAATTTTTGAGATTTATAGAGCACATGTGGATATAAAAAAAGGGATACTACTTTGGATTCTCTATCACAATGATGAGATTTTATGAATGTCTATAGAATTGATCAATGATAAGAAGAATTATCATTGTAGTCACAATATAATTTATAATTAATTATTATTTGGTTGATTGATTTTAATTTTTTAGCATGGATTCATATAAAGTATTTCATTACGTAAATCAAAATGTTTATAAATTTTTTTTAGACATTATAATGACCTAGAACTTGCCAATAATTTATAAATAATGATCAAAGAACCTATTCATAGGTGTTGAGGATGCTAACTACAGGAAACTTTAATTTGTTATGTAACTAAAATTACATTTCATTCAACCATGGAAAAAAAAGGATGTGATACAAGACAATAAAAAAACAAATGGTTGTTTGGTATATAGTATGATTAATGTATGCTTATTGAACTCTCTTTGGAAATTCATTTGATAGGGATTACATGACGTGTATCTTTTGTACATGTAATGTAACCCCGCATAGTTTTGATTCTACATAAACCAAGAAATTCATGTGGTTATATTACATAGAACGTTGTTGTTACACACACCGCATATTGTCTTCCAGTTGATAGAAACTGGATAACATAAATCATATGGAATCTATATTGATATACATTCCACATAACAAATGAAAATATACAAGATATACATACTAGGTCCCTAAGCATGTAGTGTGGATGTGTTTTAGTGAATCACATGATGTGTAGTTGGTTATAGGAAATGTATTACTTGGGATTGCTCATGTAAATAGCATGTCATGTCAGGCATGTCATGTGAATAAACACATGGATAATTAAAATAAAAATGAAACTACATGGATAATAGATGACTTTATATGTCGTGTGGTGGGGTCTTTCAGCACTAGGTATAGTACAAGTGATTTTTAGATGGCCATGTGTAACTAAAACATTTAATAGAAATTTTTTATGTTATTCCCCCAATACATGGTTTTTATGGTCAATTTATACCCCATGTACTGAATGATTATATCCAATGGTACACTCTATGTTAATTTAATTAATGATGTACAGTCATTAACATCATGAAGATTACAAGGATTAGCTCATAGAATAACTTGTCTAGTAATATCATGACATGTCATGTAGAAATAGTTGTTCTGTAACAACACAATATATGACATGGATCATACATTATGTATGTCACATGAGATAATGAGTGACATTAAACATCGTTTAGGTATTAAAATCCTGAAATGAGTATCATTAGACATAGAAAGATATACTTTTTGTTGAACTCAATATTTTTCATACATATGTTTAATTCCTAACTAAATTTAATATGACTAGGGGTATATTCTATGTAAATAGTATGTATACTCTATATACCAAGTAATTATAAGTTAAAAAATCTATAAAATTATTGTGGATGGAATTATAAGGGACCATTTATGTAGATAACTGAGATAAATAAACAGTTAATTAAACGAATGATTCATTTATTAATTTGTGAAAATTATCTTAATAAAGAAAGAAATTATAATAAATGTTTGGAAATAAAATTGAAAATTGTTATATCTGTGATTGATTATGAGTTTTTATGATAATCATTTTTTTGGATTTTTATTTAATTAAATTATTTTTTACATGTGTTTTGTGATAAATGATTCATTTTGTTAAATATAATGATTTATAAATCATCCCTTCCACATTTATTATGTTTGATCATATGTGTCAAAGGATTATTTATTTAATAAAAACCTGAAGATCATTTTGTTTGATTTTCTATGTAATATTTTGATTTTTAACAACATATTATTGTTAACATGTTTATGTTTCAATGCAAATAGTTTCCTAAATAATATAAGAAGATTGAGTTACTCTTCTCAAATATAGGTGTAGATTTGTTGATCCTCAACTATAACATCCAAGCATAGATGCCACTAAAACAATGCCTAGATCTAGTTCACCACATGTCCTCAGACGTGCCTCTTTATACAATACAGACTTTTGACTAACAATGGGGTTTTAAGGTGGTACTATGATAGGACTATACTCCCACATCAGTTTGTGAAATAATAATATAATTAATAAAGGATTATAACTATAAGAGCACACTAAATGAATTGATCAACATATAATGCTATAAAATAAAATGGAATGTTGTAAAGGACCAGGCGTCAATATAATCTATATATTTGGCCATCCACAATGACCGTTATGAAAACATATAGAATATAATAATATCCATGAGAAATTGATACACTAAATATCCGTGTTTAACCTTATCTAGTCCCCAAAAACAATCTGAGCTATCCTAAATGATCATAAAAATATCATCACGAGACACAATCCAAACCTATGTATGTAATAAACAAGTGATAGCTTCTCAGGTACCCATGTGAAGTGGCATCCTTATTATGGTTTATGAAAAACTGAATAGTCCACCATCTATAGTGTATAAAGGAAATACTAGTTAGAGAAATAGATTATATAGATAAATAGTGGGATAAATAAAAAGTATATAAGTAAGATAAATCTCAAAAGAAGCAACTTAATATCATGTAACCCATTAGACCTTGGGTTATATGTTGATTCCCAAGAAAACTAACATTGTATTGACTCATGTCATCCATATGAGTCATTAAACATATGGTGAAGAATAATTTAAATTAAAGAGGGTGGATTTTCATCCATATTCTAACTCCTCACAACAAAAATCATTAAACTAGTTATCTATATCTTAAATGTGTAATACCATGTTATAAATTTGGTTACATACCTATATAGTATCATGTAAGACTCTCTAAAACGTGGATATAGTGTTTGATATTGGACATATAGAAACATACCTATGGATTTGTTTTCACACACACTAAACATCACATGTGGAGCACCATATAAGACATCTAAAACCATACATGTGGTGTGTCATTTCTCAATCTATATCCATTGGATATGGAGCCCCTTGATAGAAATATTGAACCATATATATGGAGTTTAATTTCTAACTCTATAAAACTATGATGTGGATAACCATATCATAAATCAGAAACCATACCTATGCAGAACCTTTCCCCACTCCCTAAACCTCGAATATGGATATCCGTGCCAAAAATATAGAATCATACCTATGGAATGTGATGTATAACAATCTAAAGTGTGGATATCTATTTTTTTGTATGAAATTTGGTACCATGCATAATGAAAGTAGTTATCAATTAATATTTTTTACACTTAAATCATCCCATAAATTCTCAAATTATAATGTTCAGCATCTTAACCATTCCAAAAATCCTAACGGGACATAAACATCCCTTCTTAATACCTTAATCATTAATAAGGTCCCGATGGGACATTAACACCAAAACGAGGCCCAGAATATTGACACCTATATATGTTTCAAAAAAATATTATTCTACTCCTTAAAAAATGATGGATCTCACACATTCAATTTAAAATTATTTGAATCCACCCTTCAAAAAGGGTCATTTCACTTTAACATTGAAAATAAATCAAAATCCTTCCTTTCCATAAAAACCTTTAAAATATCCCTCATGACGCTTTCACATAAATTGAATCCAAACACTCATTTCAAGTCAATATTTAAACTCTCCTAAAATACGCTTTTAAGAATCAATTGTAGGTCACCACATCATTTAAAAAAATAACCACTTTACAAATTACTTTTCCCCTTTAATACCCAAACTGGGCCAAATCCCATCACACATAGTTAAAACCATTTCAAAGGCCTCATATTTCTATCATATGAAATCAACACATAAAAACATTTCATTTATTCCTTTAATCACATTATAAAACATTTAGTCCCAATTTCTACAAAATATCCATTAACCACTCAATCAAGAAAATCAATGGGTGTATCTAGATTAAGCTCATAACCCACCAACATAAACCATTAGAACCCCAATTTAATATTTTAAAGAAATATAACACCCCATGTGAAGATGAACATTTGGTATTGTTAACACCAACAAATCCAATGAGATTCTTGTAAGGTGTAAGGTATTGAATTTAAATCCCAACACCATTTATTTTATCCATGGAAGAAAACACACCATACAAGGTATCTAAGGAACAAACTATATACACATGTAAATAAATTACCATCACTATGGATAAAGGATATAGATCACCTTCATCATCACTGAATCATTCCATAACATTTACTAAGTTCACAAGACTTTTCAAGGCCCATCCAAGCGTTATTTAAAATACATGACATCCATATGAGCTTGTCTCATCCGTAAAATCTCAAACCTCACACAAATATAAAACAATTAACTTGTTATAACAATTATAATCAATTAATTCATTAAAACCCACCTCATTATAATGATGGAAAACTCACTAGGTGATCGCCTGTTATTGAAACTCTTTGTAATAGACATGGGTAGTCCACAATGGACTCTACACACCATTTTTGGGAAAATACCTAAGATGTGATGCCAATACAAAAATCAATTAAATTATTTCATTAGTTAAAACCTAAAAAATCAACCATGAATTCATACCTTAATGAAACACCATGATATGACCTGAAAATTCTATCTTGGTATCTATTATATGGAATAAAATTAAAATCCCAATGTGAAATGAATGATTCCATAATGCTTTGGTGGAATCTTCAACTTTACATAAACTAAAGAACTCCAAAATCAGAGAGGATGAAGAATAAGAGGGAAGGAAGCAATCCTGGGGTTTGATATTAACTCTAAATACAAAGGAATCACATTTAAAATACCCCAATCTATAGGTGTAAAAAGAGACAGAAAATGCTAGAGACTCTCCTTGTCTATTTTTTACACTAGGGAAGAAGAGAAGTGGGGGAAACCAAATATCTCAAGGGAGAAATTTTGAAAAATCCTACATTCAGTGAAGTTTTGGGAATCCAGATGGATTTTTTTATTGTTTTTATAACTCTTGAACCAACTATGAACCACTCATAGGACATTACAAAATACCACACATTGTTTGTTCATTTAGTTAAACAATCCAAGTTCCAACTATGTTGTCAACACTAACTTCACTCTTCATCAAGGTGCATGGTTTGTCTAAAACCATGTGCAGACCATGTTCCAGGATTCAATATCTCCAACACCTTACATGTTTTCTTCATTGGCATGCATGGTTTTCCCAAAATAAATCTATAACCACGAAAGATAATCATTCTTACTTAAAAATGAACAAAATAAACATTAAACATCACGGTGTCACAAAGTTTATCTTAAACTGTTCATATAAAATAATTCAACCAAGATATAAAACTAAAAAACACCAAAAACAAAAATCAAAGCTCTTGAGGCACACCTAAACCCTGGAAATACCACCCAAGCCTCATTCCTCATATCAAAACAAATCATATAGGAATTTCAACTCTCAAAATCCCATTTATAATCTTGATTCAAAATTTGACTGATCCATTAAAATAAAATTAATGTACCTTATGAAATTCCCATCTTGGAAAAAAGTTTTCCCATATAACCTACCCACCATAATAATTATCATACTATAGATTTCTTAGGGGAAATGCATCCACATCCCATAACATATATCCATCCCCAATTTTCACCAGTGACCTCATCCATTTTCTAAATTATTGAACCATAACTAAGGCACAACCTCTAATTCAACGAACCCAACTAGACAAAAACCATTCTAACTCCCATTATGGAAACTAAAACATGAATATGAAACTAAAATGATACCATCTGACAAATTCCCCAATTTGTTCTTCACCTGATCACCAATGGGATCTATGTTTATCCCCATCTAGAAGCTTTAGTTTACACAAATGTCGTTTGATACATGGAATCTACTAAATAAGAAAATAGAAAAATAATCTCTAAACAATTATCCCATAATGTTTCTAGAATATTTACAAATATTCCACACCCCTACATCCATAATAACTCCCATCACCATATAAAATAGTCATTATCATCTAAAACCAACATTAGTAGTTGCACACCCTCCGTCCATAGAAAAAATAATGGAAAACTGGTCCTTTATCAACAGTCATGTTTACATTACAAAATTCATCCATAATTTAAAATATGTTCCACCTAATGAAATTTAAAAATATCCATATCATTTCCACATATTGACCCAATTCATACTATGCTCAGCTAACTCATCCCAAAAACACTTCAGTCCAACTCTCAGCACGACACCACCTCACCTGATCAGTATACCTTTACTCTCATACATATTTCACAACTATCCTAATTTATCCATTGGGGTCTATACCTAACTTTTAAAGATGATCCATAGTAAGATCATCCATTGACTTAAGACCATCATTGTGTCCTACCACACCACTGATGCACCTTAGACACGATTACCTTAGAATACTTTTCAGAACCACTTTCAGCTCAAAGATAATGCTTAACTTGATCATATACCCCCCCCCCCCCCCCCCCGCCCCCATAGATTTATTGTAATAATTACCTATAGAATTAAATAATTAACATCATCAGTTCATAACACAAATCACTATGTCACCATGACCAATTAATAGTATATTTCATAAACATGTAACCCTTCTAGTATGAGGGTTTCAACTTCACGATAGACAAATCAATCCCCATCATAGGAGTGTCATTTTCCTCAACTCACTCAACCAACTATAAAAAACATGAATCAAGATCCCACCTCTTCTAAACTATGAATTTTACATGGCCATATCAATCCCATGATAGTGGAAAAATAAAATTTCTACTATCTCCCATTCCTAGATTTTGATAAAAGTACCCATGAAATTTACCTCTATCTAATTCATTACAATACTCACCAAGAACCACATAAACAGAATCACTTAATCAAACAATAAAATAAATTTTGATATCTAGGCTTTTAGGTGATGATCTCTCAATATACTCGAGTTGATGTCAAGATATTTGGTGTGATATTATCCAAACAAATAGTATGAAAAGATATCGTTCTTGAACACCACCACAAAACCATCCATTTTTTATATGTCCTCCTACTTCTAGGAAGTGTCAAACCCAATATAAGGACACATGTCTTCATCGAAATAAGTGACTCACCAAACCCACATCAGTTCTCAACCTACTCGTGTGATCCTTATGAACACAAGATCATCAGGTGTAATTTCCCATATTGTATGATCCACATGTTAAACAATAGATCCTATCACCACATGAATATCCATCCAAGATTTTATTAACACTTAACAACTAAAAAATCTTGTGTAATCCAACCAATGAACCTATTTATCACTATAATGAGTCAAATATCATGAAAAAATGGTCCATATAACCTATCCATTTTCCGTTCCTCTCATGTATCCCTTTCTCACCCAATGCAGAGCAGCCTTGTTTCTTCCCTAAACTAAAAGAAAATCACCTAGCCAAAACCATTACCATGACCACTCAGGACCCAATATCCATTTAAAAGTGTAACTAAGATCATTTATATTCACACCATGTTCTAGAAGGATCATCCAAAACTAACTGAGTTGTACAGCTAACTGGTCCTACCCTCAGAAAATACATGTGATATAAAAGCATCAGCACTCCATGTGCCATTTATCCCAGGAAACTAGGCATCACTAAGTCCCTCTCACTATGAACATACCTGTTCTACCTCACCTTTATAGTTTCCAACTAAATTAAAAATTCAAATCAAATACCATATAAAATCAACCACCAATTGTTCCTTAGATCTATCTCACAACCATTAATCACATCCCACCTTCACTATTGTTACCCTGTCTAGGCACCAAATCGAGCATGCCCCTCTAAAACCCAACAACATGGATGAATCATTAACACACATGTTCTATATATAAAGAAGAATCCAACCTGGTTAAACACCATACATAGCTAAACCTTTAGTCCACCATTTTCAAATGTCCAAATAATCCACTCGTTCCCCACACACCCAATGTAATACATAACTCGGTTAACCCCTCTCTTTGGTTACCCTCGAAGATCAAACATCACCAATTCCTGAAACTAATTTCTTAGTAAGAAGGTCACTAGGCTCTACCACCAAGCCCTATTGAAAAATTATCATGAAATCTCAATAGGTATTCTAACCTAATTCTAATCCAAATCATATAAGTCTACAATTAATGGCGAATCAAACATGCTCATGTCCCAATATCACAAGACTTCAACATATTAAAACAGTCATCTCTTGGGTATCCCATATAAAATGGAAACCAACATCCTAAAACCATGGAACCCATCCTCTTTGAGAATCTAAACATTATTTTATTCCAAGAGGACCTATACACCCAACCAATCACAAAAAAACACTCACAAGGGGATTAATAATTTTACACACTATCATATTGACACACCTGGGTCACTACACCTGATGTGAACAAGGACCACATTAGAATCCTCATCTTCGAGATTCTCGTCATAAATAATTATAACATTCCATCATAAGGGGATCCATATACAAGTGATCCCAACATAATATAATGACACTAAGTAATTATACATGAATATGATATATCATTATTTGTTGACACGTTAAATAACATAGCCACTATTATTTCAAAAATCACACAATATAAGGCTTATAATATTTAGATCTGATTTTCCTACCCTGATTCATGAAATGTTAATTTCCTCTATATTCCAAGAGTCAAATAAAAAACCTAAAACGCTTTCTAATGGGCCAAGATCCAAAAATCCATCTTAAAAAATCTAAAACAAAACACATGTCTATTGCTGAGATAAAAACCCAAATACCATAGTAACATCACAAACCAGAACAATAATTTAGTCCCTAGTAACCTATACCTCTTACCAAAAAAGTGTTCACGATTAACTAGCCTAAGATCCATCACATGCTCCAACACATTCCAATATCTCGATTCTACCAAAACATAAATATTAACATAACTTGAAAGTTAACTTCCTCTAATGCAACATTGTAACACCCGAGACTTTTATGTTATATAAATCATCAAAGGAATCTTTTTCTACACAACACTTGCTTGGATTGCTTTACACGAAATCGCGACCTTCCTCGATAGCTTGCGTCGTACGCAATACCGAGTTTCACTAAACAACGATATGCTATTAAAATATTATTAAAACTAGCCGTTATGAATAGTAATAACCACTTTTTGAAATTTTATAAATTCTATTTTTCAAAATGGACTTCATTTTTGGATTCGGAATATCGAAATTAGCCTAGGGTGAAATTTTGGTATTTTTCTGAAAACTTTCAATTTTTGATGAATAGTGAAACCACTAAGTGGTAGTTAAAAAACTGAATTTTTCATAAAAATTAATTTTAACGCTTCTGTGAGTGGAATTTCCAAAATCTGAGAGACACGGTTGATGTCAGTATGTAAAATGTGGTTCAATGATATGAAAATAATTTTTTGGTGAATAGTAACTTTTTATTTTTTTTAGCACGGTAAAAAGTAAATAGGGTAATTAAGGGTAAAGATCATATTATTATTACCCTAACACATGTCCTAATTCTATTGGATAAGTGTAATTTGACCAAAAACAAACTTAGGAATAACATATGACCATTTAGGCCCACTTGGATTAGATTAGGACATTTATTATTAATTTATTTAAAGAAGGGTTAAAATAGTTAAAATCAAAGTTTAATAAGTCAATAATTTTTGATATGGGGTTATACATAAGATAAATTCGACTATAAATATTCATTATAAATTTAAAAAGCTTTACTACATAATGTTATTTTATTTGTAATTTTTAGACATTAAATAATTTAATTTATTTATGACACAATGATGATGCAGTAATTACCTTATTAATGAAATATTGACATAATTGATGTTATAAACACCAAAATAAATGTAATTTGAGACTTTTTATGAATCCCACTAATTTTCTAGGTTAATATGACATGTTAGTATTGATTTAATTAACTTGGATAGAACTAATAATTCTGTTATGATTTTCACAAAAATCAATTACTAAATAGTGTCAAAATTGACATAAAATAGTTTTTAAAACAAATATTATATTGGTAATTGTTATTTTATTCCTAAAAATCTAATGTTCGGCCAAATGACTTAGATAGGGTTATATATATTAATAATAAACAACTTGGGGTTCGTTTGGATGCTTATAGTAAGTTTATTTACCTTATAGAATAAGAACACAAGAAGACATGGTAAAAGTAAAATTATTTAGCTTAATGTTAAATCTATATGATAAGGTTAAAATAGGAACCTAAACTTGTCTAAATTCTATTGGATAAGAGTATTTCGACCCATACCCACCTTAGCTTCGAGATATATCAATTTGGAGCTATTTAAAACTGAACTTGACTTTATAATAAAATAATATTTTTAGTTATTCCAAAGGTGCCCCTATCCTCCCTTATAAAAGGACACCTCCTCCCCCTCTTCCTCACACCACTTTGAGCCTTAAAGCTTGGCCAACCCCTGACAATTTCTCCTATCCACTTCCCTAGAGACATCCTAGAGGTTCTGGTCTTCTTCAAATACCAATTTTAGTGCCCTAAAATAAGGTCTCAAAGAAGCACTTCAAAGAAGAGGTAATGTCCGTTACCGATTCTTTCATCTTTATTTCTTCTTCCACTTCTTCTTCTTTAGTTGTTTCATTATTAAGTAATAACATAAGTATCACTCATATAATTATATGTTATTATAAGTATGAAACAACCCTATTTCACCATCTATCCATCCTACAGAAAAAGAAATCACCGCGCGTGCGTACGTACGGAATACCGTCTCCACGCTATGGTGTAATCTATTTTCCACCACCACCTTACTTGGATGGGTATAATGGTGTAAATAATGACTATATATGACTATTATAAAGTGATATTGATTCTGAAATAGTATACATATACTCCAATACAATTCCACGATCATAGGAACGATATCATCACTCGTGCGTACGTACGGAATACCATCTCCACGATGTGATGCGACTCGTTCTACATGATCTTCATTTCATAATGATTATATAAATGAATTGAATAAATGAATATGATATATATTACACTAATATCATTCTGGAAATGAGGTATCTATAACCTAATGAAAATAATAAGAATTTATTCGACAAAACACGCATAAGAACAAAAAGTTATAAACACCCGAATAACAAGTAGCAATGAAATATTACTACTAAGAAGCTAAGAATATGAGCATATATGATATAATAAAAATATGTATGATTCTGGAATAAGTAAATAACATTATTTAAATCATTATACAGGAGTTTCGGACACTTACAAAGCAAGTCGGACCTAAGGTAAGGGAATATATCACAATCTCATTTTATCCAAGATTGTTTATACTTTGGTATTTACTGGGGTGTATTTTATCATCCACATCCATGTTTCCTCAATATGTAATATTATTTCCATCCATGTACAATTTTTTAAATCCAATTTTACACTTCGGTGAGTTTTTAGTAAAAGATATGAAAGGAATCTTTTGTCGTTTTTCGTACGAGGTACTTTTTGACTTTTCCGACAAAAGTACGAAGAATGTTTTCTTTAACTTATATGGCATGAATGGATTTTTAAAACAATATTTCCAAGAATCTTCCTTTACAAGTTTTCAAGTTTATTTTTAATCAACTTCTTTTAGTTTAAAATTGTATGACATGTTAAGAAAGGAAAAGTGTTTTTGAAGTAGAAATGATATTTTCCTCAAGAATGAAGTTCAAGTGTTTTATCAAAATTATTTTCCATCTAAGATAATAATGGGATCTATTTTTATCCCTATTATTAGATTGATTTGATTATGTTGTGATGGAATTATTTTTATGAATTCCTTTATCGTATATGAATTGTTTTATGATGTCATGATGTTTAAGATTCCCATTTTTATTACATGGGTTATGCAATGATGTATGGTTTATGATTTTGTGGCACACATAAGAATGGTATCATTATGAGATGGTTGGGACCTATATCTCCCTCCAATGCATTGGGTAAAGATTTTATATCTCATGAGATAGACATGGCTGAAATGGTAGGTTATACCGGTTCAGTGAAACAGGACTGAAACGAGGGTGACTCGGTTCAGAAAGGGACTTTGTCCCCTAAGATAGTCTTGGAAATGAGTCTTGAATAAAAAGAAATGATTCTCTATGATTATGTGTGTATGACACAAAGTTTCATGTTTTAAGTTATGATTATTGTGATTACATTTCACTGCCATTATTTATCCCATGTTATGAAATTATGATCTCTTTTGCAGGTTAAGATTTCCAAAAGTTATGTGCTTGTGTATACGATGTGATTGATATTTCTTTTGTTTACCCTTACTGAGCATTTGAGCTCACCCTTTTGTATGTTTTCTTTCCCCAGGTCAAGAAGAAGGTTATTAAGTAGGATATTCCAAAAAGGGACTCTAGATATGATGAAATAAGTGAGAGGCAAAGTTGATTCTTTGTGAACCAGTTGTTTATGTTTCCCAGTTTCTAAAGGCACTATACATATACGGTTCTTTCGTGGTTTTGTTATATGTTGTAATAAGTATGCTTTAATTTTGAAGTATTAACAATGTATGTAATGTATGGGTCGTTATAGTTGGTATCAGAGGAAAGGTATAGCCAACCTTTGGAAACTAGGATGTGAAATCCTTAGTAAGAACCCTAAGGATAAGTCTAAGCATAGATCACAATATTAGTGTTTTAGAAATGGCCATGAATAACCTAGGATAAGACCTTAAGTGTGAAATTTTATTCTTGATTATGTGGTTTTCCTATTATAATTAGTGTTGCTCACGCTATTCTTGTTTGTTTTAGTCAATGGCTGGAACCGGAAGGAACCGTGTTAATGCGGAATACGACGGGCAATGCAATGATTGTCCCCCTGAGCAACCAAACGTTATGGGAGCTGGAATGCAAAATCTTGTAGCCAGGCTCACACAACTTTCTCAAGCTATGAATCATGCAGGACATCCAAACGAGCAAAAGAAGGAGCAACATTCTGTTGAATCCTTCATGAGGCAGCATCCACCTTCTTTCAGCGGGTCTACTGATCCATTAGTTACTGAACAATGGATTAGTACTACTGAAAATATATTTTCAGTTATTCAATGTTCTGAACATGATAAAGTCATCCTAGCAGTGTATCGTTTGGAAAGAGATACTGATCAATGGTGGAATCTTATTAAGAATACGAGGCAAAGGGATGAAATTGAGTCCATGGAATGGGACGAGTTCAAGAACTTATTTTTCAATAAGTACTTCCCTCATATTCTCAGAACAAAGATGGAGAAAGAGTTTCTTGAACTAAAGTAAAAGGATGATGAATCTGTTGGTACCTATGAAGAAAATTTTACAAGACTTGCAAGGTACGCTTCTCGTATTATTATCCAACCTGAGAGTAAGATCGATCGATTCTTTAGTGGCTTAAAACCAAGTCTTCGAAGGGCGTTAGCCATAAGGGACTTCAATAGCTACAAGGAAATCGTTTGATGTGCTCTCAAAGTCAAGATGGAGATTGGAGTAACCCATCAGTCATATGGGTTCGATAAGAAGAGGAAAATGGAATTCCAAGGAAAATCTAAAGAACACACTGAAAAGAAGTTGAGCTTTCCCTTATGCTCAAAGTGTGGAAAGTAACATGGAGGGAGGTGTCTTAAAGGGACAAGTAAATGTTTCAAATGTGGAAAGGAAGGTCATTGGGCATTTGAATGCCGCGATGATGGGATGAAGATGTCTAATGATGCAAACAAAGGAAGGGATACACAGAATGAACCTACTACACTTCAATGATTCAAGTGCAAAGAGACGGGGCATTATGCCAATAAATTCCCTAATCCAAGGGTTGATGATGATGGTCGACGTCAACAAACCCTTAAGGCTAAAGACAAAGGAAAGTCACATGCAATTTCTATCAGCAATGTGGAGTATGATAACGATGTGGTGAAAGGTACAGTTACCATCCACTCTAAAGTAGCAAATGTTTTATTTGATTCTGGATCCACCATCTCTTTTATTTCTGAAGAATTTTCTAAGGGTATCATCGTATTACCTCAACAATTAGATGTTGAGTTAGCTGTAACAACACCTAATGGCACAACAGTCGCATCAAAAGTTTATAATTCTTCTCCGATCGAAGTTTGTGGGAAAGTGCTTCCTGCAAATCTTGTGATCCTTCCTATAGTGGAATTTGATGTGATTCTTAGCATGGATTGGCTTTCTTTATATGGATCTCATATCAATTTCCAAAGAAGGGAAGTCACGTTTCATATTCCAGATCAATCTATGATCATCTATCAATGCAAGGATGAACATAACCTTCCAGTGGAAATTTCTTCCATTTTATGGGTATTGATTCCACTAAATGAAGGTTATGTATCTCAAATGGTTAGTGAGAAACTCACGATTAAGAATATTCCCATTGTATGGGAGTTTGATGATGTCTTTCCAGAGGAATTACCGGGTCTTCCACCAAATCGTGAAGTTGAGTTTTCAATAGAACTCGTACCGGGTGCTTTGCCTATTTCAAAGACACCTTATAGAATGGCCCCAATTGAGTTGCAGGAATTGAAGAATCAACTCCAAGAGAATCTTGATAAGGGATTCATATGCCCTAGTGTGTCACCTTGGGGAGCACCTGTTCTATTTGTTAAGAAGAAAGATGGATCAATGAGACTCTGCATTGATTATCGAGAACATAACAAGATCACTATCAATAACAAATATCCTCTCCCGTGCATTGATGACCTATTTGACCAACTACGTGGAGCTCAATACTTTTCCAAGATTGATCTTCGTTCAGGGTATCATCAATTAAGGGTCAAAAGGGAGGATATACCAAAGACGGCTTTCTGTACAAGGTATGGACACTATGAATTTATAGTGATGCCATTTGGTCTTACTAATGCCCCTGCTATCTTCATGGATCTGATGAATAGAGTCTTTAGAGACTATCTTGATCAATTTGTGGTAGTCTTTATAGACGATATTCTTGTCTATTCAAAGAGAAAGGAAGAACATGAAGATCAGTTGAGAATTATATTGAAGACCCTGAGAAAGGAGAATCTTTATGCCAAATTTACCAAGTCTGAATTTTGGATTCAAAAAATTGAATTTTTGGGTCACATAATCTCAAAAGAGGGGATATATGTGGATCCAGCAAAAACGGAGGTTATCGAAAGATGGTCGAGACCAACAACAGTAACTGAGATCCGAATTTTTGTTGGTTTGGCTGGATATTATCGACGTTTTGTGAAATATTTTTCACGATTATCTAATCCACTCACCAAGTTGACTCGGAAAGGAGTTAAGTTTGTCTGGACGGAGGAATGTGAAGAAAATTTCATGGAGTTGAAAATAAGGTTATCCAGTGCACCTGTGCTCACACTGCCTTGTAGTGGAGAAAGGTTTGTGATCTATAGTGATGCATCCAAGAAGGGATTAGGGTGTGTTCTTATGCAAAATGATATTGTGATAGCTTATGCCTCACGACAGTTGAAAATCCATGAGCAAAATTACCCAACACATGATTTGGAGTTAGCTGCGGTAATCTTTGCATTAAAGATTTGGAGGCATTACCTTTATGGTTAAAGTTGTGATATTTATACTGATAATAAAAGTTTAAAGTATATTTTCACACAAAAGGAGCTGAATATACATAAAAGAAGATGGTTGGAGCTGATTAAGGATTACGACTTCTCAATCCATTACCACCCTGGGAAAGAAAACAAGGTGGCAGATGCATTAAGTCGACAAGACCATGCTAGTTTATCCATGAAGAGGATCACAAAAGATCCAATATTTATGGATTTACAAAGGATGGATCTTGGAATTATAATGGAAGGGGAAAAATCTTATCTTTCCCAAATGAATGTTCAACCATCTATACATGTGAAGATTAAAGAGGAACAGAAAGAAGATGTCGAGTTACAAAAGAAGGTGAGAAATGTTCCTAAGTTCAACCATGATTCTGATGGGATAATAAAGTTCAGGAATCGGGTTTTTGTTCCTCCCAACCCTGAATTAAAGAAGGAGCTGCTGGATGAGGGTCATAGTTCTTCATTCTCTATTCTTCCTGGAAGAACAAAGATGTATAGGGACCTGAAAGAGTACTTCTGGTGGGATGGCATGAAAAGAGATGTTGCTGAATATGTCTCTCGATGCTTGGTTTGTCAACAAGTTAAAGCTGAGAGACAGAAGTCTAAGGGGATGTTACAACCATTACCCATACCTGAATGGAAATGGGAAAACATTACTATGGACTTTGTCACAGGATTTCCTAAAACATCCAAAGGCAATAATGCTATCTGGGTCATATTTGATCGTCTTATAAAGTCTGCACACTTCATTGTTATTAGAGAGGATTTCTCTCTGGATCAGCTTTCCAGGATATATGTAAAGGAAGTGGTAAGATTGCATGGAGTACCACTTTCTATTATATCTGATTGGGATCTGAGATTTACCTTGAAGTTCTGGCGAAGTCTTCAGCATACTCTGGATACAGAGTTGAGTTTCAGCACTGCTTATCATCCTCAGAAAGACGGTCAGTCTGAAAGAACAATTCAAACCCTAGAAGATATGTTGAGAGCTTGCTCTATGGATTTCAAAGTAGGTTGGGATCAACACCTACCTTTGGTGGAATTTTCTTATAATAATAGCTTTCACTCCAGTATTCAGATGGCTCCTTATGAAGCTCTCTATGGAAAGAAATGCTGGACTCCAACTTGATGGGATGAAGTTGGGGAAAGAAAGCTATTAGGACCTGATCTTGTTGATGAAATGGCAGAAAAGGTCAGATCTATTCAACAACACATAAGAACAGCTCAGAGTCGACAGAAAAGTTATGCCGACAACTGAAGAAAAGACCTAGAGTTTGAAGTGGGTGATAAAGTGTTCTTACGAATATCTCCCTGGAAGAGGGTTATGAGATTTGGAAAGAAGGGGAAGTTAAGCCCAAGATATATCGGTCCTTTCGAAATATTGGATCGTGTTGGGAAGATAGCTTACCGATTGGCGCTTCCACCGAATCTCTCTCAAGTTCACGATGTGTTCCATGTATCTCTCCTGAGAAAGTACATACCTGATGCTTCACATGTACTCAGCTCAGAAGTTGTACCGTTGGAGCAAGATCTTTCTTATGAAGAAAAACCGATAGAGATTCTGGATCGTAGTGAAAAAGTCCTATGAAACAAGACCACTCGATTGGTGAAAGTTTTATGGAGGAACCACCAATTAGAAGAAGCTACATGGGAACTTGAGGATATGATGAGGGAGAGGTATCCTCATCTGTTTGTTACAAAGTGACGAATTTCGAGGGCGAAATTCATTTTAAGGGGGGTAGAATGTAACACCCAAGACTTTTATGTTATATAAATCATCATAGGAATATTTTTCTACACAACACTTACTTGGCTTGCTTTACATGAAATCGCGACCTTCCTCGATAGCTTGCATCGTATGCAATACCGAGTTTCACTAAACAACGATATGCTATTAAAATATTATTAAAACTAGCCATTATGAATAGTAATAACCACTTTTTGAAATTTTATAAATTTTATTTTTCAAAATGTACTTCATTTTTGGATTCGGAATATCAAAATTAGCCTCGGGTGAAATATTGGTATTTTTCTGAAAACTTACAATTTTTGATGAATAGTGAAACCACTAAGTGGTAGTTAAAAAACTGAATTTTTCATAAAACTTAATTTTACCGCTTCTATGAGTGGAATTTCAAAAATCCGAGAGACACGGTTGATGTCAGTAACTAAAATGTGGTTCAATGAGATGAAAATAATTTTTTGGTGAATAGTAACTTTTTATTTTTTTTACCACGGTAAAAAGTAAATAGGGTAATTAAGGGTAAAGATGATATTATTATTACCCTAACACATGTCCTAATTCTATTGCATAAGTGTAATTCTACCAGAAACAAACTTAGGAATAAAATATGACCATTTAGGCCCACTTGGATTAGATTAGGACATTTATTATTAATTTATTTAAAGAAGGGTTAAAATAGTTAAAATCAAAGTTTAATAAGTAAATAATTTTTAATATGGGGTTATACATAAGATAAATTCGACTATAAATATTCATTAGAAATATAAAAATCTTTCCTACATAATGGTATTTTATTTGTAATTTTTAGACATTAAATAATTTAATTTATTTATGACACAATGATGATGCAGTAATTATCTTATTAATGAAATATTGACATAATTGATGTTATAAACACCAAAATAAATGTAATTTGAGACTTTTTATGAATCCCACTAATTTTCTAGGTTACTATGACATGTTAGTATTGATTTAAGTAACTTGGTTCGAACTAATAATTCTGTTATGAGTTTCACAAAAATCAATTACTAAATAGTGTCAAAATTGACATAAAATAGTTTTTAAAACAAATATTATATTGGTAATTGTTATTTTATTCCTAAAAATCTAATGTTCGGCCAAATTACTTAGATAAGGTTATATATATTAATAATAAACAACTTGGGGTTAGTTTGGCTGCTTATAGTAAGTTTATTAACCTAATAGTATAAGAACACAAGAAGACGTGGTAAAAGTAAAATTATTTAACTTAATGTTAAATCTAAATGATAAGTTTAAAATAGGAACCTAAACTTGTCTAAATTCTATTGGATGAGAGTCTTTCGACCCATCCCCACCTTAGCTTCGAGATATATCAATTTGGAGCTATTTAAAACCGAACATGACTTTATAATAAAATAATATTTTTAGTTATTCCAAAGGTGCCCCTCTCCTCCCTTATAAAAGGACACCTCCCCCCCCCTCTTCCTCACACCACTTTGAGCCTTCAAGCTCGGCCAAACCCTGCCACTTTCTCCTCTCCACTTCCCTAGAGACATCCTAGAGGTTCTGGTCTTCTTCAAAGACCAATTTTAGTGCCCTAAAATAAGGTCTCAAAGAAGCACTTCAAAGAAGAGGTAATGTCCGTTACCGATTCTTTCATCTTTATTTCTTCTTCCACTTCTTATTCTTTAGTTGTTTCATTATGAAGTAATAACATCAGTATCACTCATATACTTATATGTTATTATATGTATGAAACAACCCTATTTCACTATCTATCCATCCTACGGAAAAATAAATCACCACGCCTGCGTACGTACGGAATACCGTCTCCACGCCGTGGTGTAATCTATTTTCCACCACCACCTTACATGGATAGGTATAATGGTGTAAATAATGACTATATATGACTATTATAAAGTGATATTGATTCTGAAATAATATACATATACTCCAATATAATTCCATGATCATAGGAACGATATAATCACTCGTGCGTACGTACGGAATACCGTCTCCACGATGTGATGCGACTCGTTCAACATCTAGGAATAAAGGAAAGGTCGTTGTGTCTTTTGCGAACAACATTGTGACTGAGAGGATTTCATGAGACCCTGTTCTGGAACTTCTCAGGAATCGGGTGCAAAGTCCTCAGTATTGGAGGACACCAGGTTGGGAAACAGCCTCGGCCACTGGAGAAGATGAGTCTGGCAGGGGATGCGGAGAGGAGTACGCATTTGATGATTTTTACTGATGTTTTTAGTGTGTTGATTGCTATTTCTGGGTTTATGTTTTGGTTGTATTCTTGGGCACCAGAACCCATTAAACTGGCTATTGAAAATCAAAAAAAAGGATTTCCAGCTATAAACACCCGAATAACAAGTAGCAATGAAATATTACTACTAAGAAGCTAAGAATATGACCATATATGATATAATAAAAATAAGTATGATTCTGGAATAAGTAAATAACATTATTTAAATCATTATACAGGAGGTTCAGACACTTACAAAGCAAGTCGGACCTAAGGTAAGGGAATATATCACAATCTCATTTTATCTGAGATTGTTTATACTTTGGTATTTACTGGGGTGTATTTTATCATCCACATCCATGTTTCCTCAATATTTAATATTATTTCCATCCACGTACAATAGTTTAAAACCAATTTTACCCTTCGGTGAGTTTTTAGTAAAAGATATGAAAGGAATCTTTTGTCGTTTTTCGTATGAGGTACTTTTTGACTTTTCTGACAAAAGTACGAAGAATGTTTTTTTAACTTATATGGCATGAATGGATTTTTAAAACATTATTTCGAAGAAGCTTCTTTTACAAGTTTTCAAGTTTATTTTTAATCAACTTCTTTTAGTTTAAAATTGTATGACATGTTATGAAAGGAAAAGTGTTTTTAAAGTAGAAAGGATATTTTCCTCAAGAATGAGGTTCAAGTGTTTTATCAAAATTATTTTCCATCTAAGATAATAAAGGATTCTGTTTTTATCCCTATTATTACATTGATTTGATTATGTTGTGATGGAATTATTTTTTTGAATTCCTTTATCGTATATGAATTGTTTTATGATGTCATGATGTTTAAGATTCCCATTTTTATTACATGGGTTATGAAATGATGTATGGTTTATGATTTTGTGGCACACATAAGAATGGTATCATTATGAGATGGGTGGGACCTATACCTCCCTCCAATGCATTGGGTAAAGATTTTATATCTCATGAGATAGACATGGCTGAAATGGTAGGTTATACCGGTTCAGTGAAACAGGACTGAAAAGAGGGTGAATCGGTTCAGAAAGGGACTTTGTCCACTAAGATATTCTTGGCAATGAGTCTTGACTAAAAAGAAATGATTCTCTATGATTATGTGTGTATGCCACAAAGTATCATGTTTTAAGTTATGATTATTGTGATTACATTTCACTGCCATGATTTATCCCATGTTATGAAATTATGATCTCTTTTTCAGGTTAAGAATTCCAAAAGTTATGTGCTTGTGTATACGATGTGATTGATATTTATTTTGTTTACCCTTACTGAGCATTTGAGCTCACCCTTTTGTATGTTTTCTTTCCCCAGGTCAGGAAGAAGTTTATTAAGTAGGATATTCCAAAAAGGGACTCTAGATATGATGAAATAAGTGGGAGGCAAAGTTGATGCTTTATGAACCAGTTGTTTATGTTTCCCAGTTTCTAAAGACACTATACCTATACGGTCCTTTCGTGGTTTTGTTATATGTTGTAATAAGTATGCTTAAATTTTGAATTATTAACAATGTATGTAAAGTATGGGTCGTTATAAACATTGTAACATCCTCGCCGGGATGCGAATAAATTAGCACCTCAAATCGATTCACCACATGACCTCAGGAGTTCCTCTTCATATTCTAGAGGTTGGTGACTATAGATGAGGGTATACAGTGGTACTATACAGATGTTATACCCCCATATAAAAATGTGAAATAACGATACAATTAACTAATAATGATACGCATTAGAATACATATAAAAAATAGATCAATAGACCATGTTTTAATATAAAATTAAATGAAATAAAGGTTTGAATATCCATATAATACATAAAACTAACCACCCACTAGTCTGGTTAAATAATCATAGAAATTTAAATAAAGTCCATGAAAAATTTAGCTACTAAATCTCTTAGTCGTATCTCATCCAGTCTCCTAACACTATCGGATCTATCATAAATTATCATGAAAAATTAATTATGGGACTCAACCCAAACCTTTAACTATAATAAACATGTGGCAGCTTCTTGGGTACCCATGTTTAGTGGTGACCCAAGCTGGCTATGAGTAAAATATTGTAGGCCATCGCCATCAATCTCTAAAGAAAACAATTTTCATAGAAATAGTGTATGTAGATAAAAAGAAGTGTAAATAAAAAGAAAAATATGGAATATACATAACAAAACAAATAATGGATTATCTAGAAACCCATTATACCTTAGTTTCTTGGGTTAAACCTAGGATAACCAAACATATACTCACCCAAATCGATCATCTGAGTCATAAAACATTGGGTGAAGGATAATTTAAATTAAATAAGGGGGATTTTCATCCATACTCTAAATTATGAAATCTTAAATCATTAATCAGATTATCTAGAACTCAAATTTTTAACACCATGTCATATATTCAAAACCATACCTTTGGAGCATCATGTTACACTATATAAACCTTCGATATGGAGCACCATGTAATAAATCTAGAACCATAAATGGGGAGTGTCATGCCCCACTATCTAAACATATTTTTAGATTTCCATGACTATCATTTGAAAATATACCTTTGTAGAGTCATGTCTAACTTTTTAAACCTCTTATGTGGTTTTCTAGGTTAGACGTCTGGACCAATACCCATGGAGCACCATATCTAACTATCAAAACCTCAAATATGGATCACCATTCTCAAATTCATAATGATATGAATAGAGCATCATTTCCCACCCTATAACCCCATATGTGATATGGAATGTCATATTTGAGGAATAATAACAATGGTGTGTTCTATATAACTATTTAGACCTCAAATATGGTGTTTAATGTCAGACATTTGGTACTATTCATCATGAATGTAGTGCTTGATGAATTGGAGAAACACCTAAATCATACCAACTATCCTAAAATACAATAATTCAACAAATTTAACAGTAAAAACATCCAAAATTGGACTCAAGAAACACTTTTTAATACCTTAATCATTACCATGTTATAAAAGATCCTTTAACACCAAAACATAGCTATGAATGTTTATTACACTTTATATATGGGAACATTATTCCTACATTCCTTTAACAGTGATTAATCTCTCACATAAATTTAAAAACATTTCAGATCCATCCTTAGAACATAATTTTATCACTTTAAAATCCAAAAAAGTATATAATGTCATCTTTTTAAACAAAACCATTAAAATATCCCTCACTATGAAATCACCGAAATAGAAACCACAAACTCATTTAATATTAATACTTAAAAACACTCAAAATATCCTTTTATAATTCCTTGGAGGTCAAAACCTCATTATAAAATAATAATCACTTTACACATAGACTTCCCCCTTTGATAACCAAACTATGTAAAACCCCAATGCACATAGTTAAAAAAGATTCAATGTCCCATTAGGTCATTGATACCAACATTACCCATAAAAACATTCCAATTCATCCTTTCAATAAATTATAAAGCATTTTTTCCATTTTTTCCACACAGCCCTTAAAAATCTATCCATTCCACCCAATGGACCTACCCTTTTTAAACTCATAACCGACCAACATTACACTTTATAACCGCACATTACCATTTAAAAGAAAGGAAACACCCCATGGGAGGCCATATGTTCGGTTTTAGAAAGACCAATGGATCCAATGGGATTCATAGAAGGTCTAATGTATTTAATTTCATTTCTAAAATCATGTGTATTATACAAGTAATAAAATACACCACACATGGTCTCTAATGAACATATTACATACACTTGTAAATCAATTATAAAGGGTATGGTTAAAGCTCTTAGACTACCATCCTCATCATAAAATTCTTCAATAACATTTCTTATATTAGTTTTCTTTTCCAATGATAGTCCAAGCCTTGTCAAAACTCATTGGCATCCAAATGATCTTCTCTCATCCATAAATGCTCTAACCTCACACCAAGAAAAAAATTAGTTAATTATAATAATTATAAAAAATTCATCCATTTAAAATGAACAATGTATAATGTTATAAAATCCCCCAAGCACTCACCTCTTATCAAAACTCCATTAAACCATAATGGGCGGTCCAAAATTGACTCCTAACACTATTTCGTGGAAAATAAAAAAGATAAAATAAAATTAAAATTATAAATTAAATTAAATCATTAGTAAAATAATAAGAATATTTACTATGAGTCCATGCCATAATGAAATTTCATTCAACAATTTGAAGAATTCATCTCATGGTATCTTCTACACAAGAAAACCAAAATCCCCATGTGAAATCAATGATTCCCCCATAATCCACTAGAATCTTCAATAAAACATAAACCAACTATGTAAAAAATAAAAGGGGAAGAAGAATAATTAAATGAATGGAATACTCCTATGTTTTATATCATACCTAAAAATGATTAAGAATCACAATTGAAACACCCTAAACTGGATTGGGAATAAGAGGGAGAAAGGGGGAGGCGAACCTCTAGGTTCACGTGCACACCTAAGATGAATTTGTGTGGGAAAACCAAATATCTTGAGGGAGATTTTTTTGTAAAATCCCATTTTAATGATATTTTTAATAGACTCATGGTTTGGATATATGGTTTTTCAAATCGTGTTCCAAACATATTCCCTCCACTGTACATTTCAAAATCCCTTCCATGGTTTGAACACAGTGACAACCCCTGCACTAACTGTGATGTCATTACTGCCTCCCCTCTATAATAAGGAACACAGTTTTCCTAAAATGGATAACATACCATATTTCATGCCACAGTATCTCTACCACATCACATGGTTTCTCCTTTAGCTCACATTTGTTTACCCCAAACCATTTTCTAACCATGCAACATATCCATGATCAGTTCAAACTTAAGTGAAAACACCCTAGGAATCAAGGTGTTATATAGTTTCTCGTAAACCATTCACACAAAATTTTCATCATGGATAGAAAACTAAAAAACTCTATAAACATAACCCAATGATCTCGAGGATCACCATAACAACCAATTTATTTATAAAGGCTCATTCCACATCTCAAAACATCATGTTGGGGGATTCCATTCCTCGAAATCCCATTCCATATTTTAATTCAAAATTTATCCAATTCAATAAATGAACATTCAATTATCTTATATGACTTATAAATTATATGGAAGTGGGATATTACATCAAAATTTAAAATATGATAATTAATAAAAGGTTGTCACTATTTAGTCTTAAGTTCTCTTTTGATGTTTTCAAATAGAAATAGTTCTTACAAAATTTAAGATATAAAATTATAAATTTACAAACTATAAAATTTTCATTGTTATGAAGTCATGATGTTGTGACTATAGGAATTTTGATATTTTAAGTGTTTATCATATATAGTCATTTACAATGTCCATCAGAAATACTTTTTCAAATAACATTAGATGAATGAGTTTTCAATGTTCATAGGATGACCAAACAATGAAATTATAACTCAAAAATAAGAATAAATCTATGAAGATTATCAATTATACATGTAAAATTTTATATTGGATGGAGAAATATTAAATTCCACTAGATAGAGTGGTGTTTTGAGGATGTCTCTATACCAGCTTTAAAAATCCCATTGATTGGAAAAAGATGATCAAATAGATGTAAATTCGTGATTTTCCATGATTAGAAAATCCATTAATATTGGATAAAATATTATAAATTTTGATCAAATACACTTCAAAGGAATCATTGTATATATAATTATCAAATAGAATATTTTGATTTTATCAGATAGATTAGTGTAATGTTTTCAAACATAGAAATTAGATTTCTATCAGGTGCTAAAAGACTAAGTTTATAAAACTATTCTGATTGGTTGAAGATGTAAAAATAGGTAATTATTAAAGAACATTCAGAAAGAGAAAAAAAATTCAATGCTACTAGATAATCAATCATGACTGTTTTTACTCAAAAAAATACATTTGGAACTTTACATAATTGTATAATGTAAATAGTTGCGATGATGTTATCCTACTCTTTGATGGTTTATAAATCATTCCATGATTATAATCATTTTTTAAATTGAATAAATAAATATATTTGATGAAATTATAATAACGAATGATGAATATAAAATTTTATGGGCTTTAAAGGTGGTCAAATAAAAATTTATTTGATTAAGAAATTTAAAATAGAGCCCATTCTTCCGTATTTATTCTTGGAGGAAGTATTTTTATATAAATGGGTACATTATTGTTGAGAAGGTGTTGTTTCTAGAGTGTAGAGTTTATAATTTTTTTGAAACATGATTCTTCGACCCAGAATTTACATGGTTAAATAAGTGGATTACCGAAAACAGCATACTTAATGTAGATGAATTAAACATTGTTGTATCATATGTAGAAGAAATATATAAGGGTGTATTGTATGTAGGCACATCAGATATAAAATCATCTGATATAGGTATCAGAAAAACAATCAACAAAATGATGTGAAAAAGACACAGGTGTAACAAACTGTGTGTATTAGAGATATATTTTCTATATGTAGATTTTTAGTGGATATTTTTTGAAGTTTTTAACATTATTATTGATTTAATATATAAGATAACATTATAACTAGTGGGTGCCAATATTATTTCTCATCAGGTGAATGAATGTGCTTGATGACAGTTTGTAACACCATGATATTTTGGAAAATATATTTTTTTCAAACAAATGTAATCTTTTTTATTTATTTCAAAATTTGAAACACTGATTTTATCTTGTGTTACATGAAACACTGTGTTTTAATTGTGTTTCATGCACCACTGATTTTAAATGAAGTGCGACATAATTTAAAAATATTATTATTTAATATGATACTTATCACCTCGGCATTATGATAGTGGGTATGAAAAAGATTAACAAAATTATGAAAATATATGTTTTACACATGTATATAAAAATAATTATTTGGTAACTAATTAATCCGAAATGAATATAAAAGAAGTATTTTTATAAATAAAAAATTATGTACACAAACGTGTTTTATTTCAATAAATTCAAAAATTACATTTATTGAATGGTTTTAATGAATTTTTTTATTATATATTCAATAAAATGTTTAACATTCTTCTTATATTTTTTCTAGTAAAGATATAATAATAAATCCAATTTTATGCTTCAAACTGTGTTTTTCTGAAAATTGATTTGGATGCATTTTGTACACGTATTTTATAATTTATTTCTTACACTTTTATAAAATTTATATTGAAAATTTAAATTCATTTGTTAAATTATCATTTAAAATTTATTATATGGTGATTTTCTAATAAATTTCTAAGATGATTAATTTTTTATAAATAGTGAAAAATATTGGTTTTAATTAAGTTCCATTTATTTGAAATATTTTAGAAGCCTAAAAAGTTTATATGGTTTTAAATGAGAAATTATTTCATTTATATATCTATTAATTCAATTTAGGTAATTTTAATCAATTTTATATTTAATTTTTATATGAAAATATTTTAAACATTCATCCACTTTCTCTTTGTAAAACTTTTTTCTCACCACATTTGTGTGATTTTTTGTAAGTTAAATTTTTCTGGTTATGAGAATGGAAATTGGAAAAATATATTACATATTTATAATTTTTAAAATTTATTTTATCTAATAATATCATATTAATTTTTCTGATAATTAATAGTAAAAATATTACAAATTATTTACTACGATTTTGGAAATAACGGGTTTACCATGGAGTTAAACAAAATATTTAAGGGTTAAAAAGACACAAAACATGTCAAACACATCTTTTATGGCCATATTTAGACCTTATATCATCTATTATAGATCCTGGAAATTGTTTTACCTTGTTTCAAGTGAAAAATGTGGGAACCCCTTTTTCTTTTCAAAAATTACAAGTGTGTCACTCACCCCATTTATAAAAGGATACCCTATATCCTCTATTCTTCACACATTCAATCCATTTTTTGTCCAATAATAGAACAAATCACTTACTTAATTCCCTCCTATTATCATATAATCCATATTTTATTCCATAAAGCGAACCTAAGAACCCTTTTGAAACAATCCAAAAGAAGCTGTTTAAAGAGGAGTTAACATCCCTAACCAAGTGTTTTATTTTATTTCTTCTTACACATACTTACATTATAATAAAACTGTGATTATATAATTAATTCATTATATTACATATAATTTTATATTATTATGTTAATTTCATAATGTAACTATATCTCTTCTTCAATCAAATGGGTTACAAAATAAATAGTTATGTGTATGGAGAACTTCCACCTTACAAACCGATGCTATTTATTTTCGGTCACCACCTATAATAGAGGTATATAATGATTTATTTTTATTTTATATATATTATATTTATGATATTATTATATTTTTGGAATCAGGACATTACATGTTTCTTCATACCTTCCATTTTGAGGGTATATGATAACGCCATTTGTGTATACGGTGGACTACTGCCTTGTGATGGGATGTTATTAGTTAAAGAATTTCATAGAAAGTAATATGGATGGGTTTAATAAAAATATGAGATATAAATGAAATAGAAAATATATATTTAATGGTAATATATTTTTTACTTTAACTTTTTCATTTGAGAAAATGGGGATAGGTTTCATGCATATATACGAGATACCATCTCCATGTATAATGTATTTTAGTTTCTATCTCAAAATTGTATAGATCACTCTATATACATATATACATAATGTAGTTGGGGTTTGGCTTAGTGGTAAGCACCCATTAATTCTAAATAAAAAATGGGGGTTCAAAACCCATTGGGCGTAGGTACTGTAGCAGTACTGTAGTAGTAGTGGCACTGTAGTAACGGCGGGCACTATAGAGGCGACGGGTACTGTGAAGTACTGTAGCAGTGCGGGAACTATAGCATTACTATTCACAGAATGGTCTTTGGGCCAAAAAAATGGTCCTACGGGCCACGTAATGGGCTAAATGCCCTCTGGACCTTCGGGTAATGTAATGGGTCTCCCTCTACCCAGTTAAAGAGGTCATTGCGTTGCTTTAATAATAAAATGAGGCTTCAGACCCAACCTTTTAAAAAAATATATACAGAATATATGTGTTATAAATATCATGGTTAAAACATTGGATATTTTTGAACCATGATAAAATTAAGGGGACTAATAATAAACAATCAAAAAAACATGCGAAAAACAAACTAGTTACTACCTGAAACGTATCTTTAACATTGAATTTCTAATAAATGGGTCATAAAAGGTCATATAAAAATCATATATGGTATTATATATATATATATATATATAATCAGGTATGTAATATATTTATAATAAAAATTTCTTTATTATATTTTATATTGAATGTTAAGGAATGAATTATAGAATTATGGTAAGGGATTTGTGTCTCACATTTATTTTATGTGAGACACATTCCATATTCACCATGTTTTTACATTAATTGGTTTATATACATTAATATAATTTATTTTTGGATTGTTATACTTAAAATTATTGGGATTTATATATCTATTTTATGATCACTCTCTTTCATGGGTTTCATGATACAAAAACTACCAAAGTGGTCATGTTTTTTTTGATACAATCTCATCATTTATCATGATTTTTTATACTTTTCCTTTTGATAATTAAATATTATGAGTTGTATCTCAAGAAACTTGTGAAATTTCTCTTATGGTTTTTGTCATTATAATACATTTTTCCCTTCATTTTACTCTTTTTATGTAATCAATCGTTCAAAATAATTATTTTTTATATAACCCTACTTTATTTCTCTATTAATAAGAAAATCATTTTTCGTAGAAAATCTTGTTAAAAAAAATAAAATTATTTTATATAATTTTCATAATTATTTATTAAATATATATTTATTGATTTTTAACTTTTAAAAAATTTTATTAAAAGGAATCTTCTATGTTTTTAAAAAAAATCCATTTTTATTTTACTAAAAATGTGAAAGAAATCTATTTCTTAATTTGTATGGCATGAATGTTAATTTCCACCATCATGAACCCTAAATATTTTAAATCTTCCATTATATGTTTCAATGTTTATTTTAAAATAAAATTATTTATACTTTTTTTGTTTTTGAATTTTTAGTTTTAAATATTGATTATCAAATTGGAAAGGATATATTTAGAAAGAAATGATTTAAATGATTTCTAAAGCATACTATATTAGTTTATATGGTTTATTTATAATAAAATTTAATTTGAAAAGAGTTTATATTTTAAAAAGTGTTTTCCAATGTGGAATGGATATTTTCTCAAGAAATGTTCCAAGTTATTGTTCATAATAATTTTCCATCTTTGAGGAAATCCTCTTATGTTACTTATGATTTATAGGGTAAAATATTGAATGATACAATCCTTATTCTTTCTATGTATGGTCAATTTTTATGTTTATGAAATTTTCATTGAACCCATTTTGTTTTAATGGGTTATTCTATAGTGAATCGATGAAATGTTTATGAAACCTTTTTTTATGTACAGATATTATGATGTGATAATATGATGAATGTTTTATGATATTATGTCACACATATGTATGGTTTTCCTTATAAGATGTGTGGGACCCATATCTCCCTAAAATAAATTGGGTAGTGAATTATATCTCATGACATAAAAATGGAAAATAATTTGATGATCTTGATCCACTATGGGAAATAGGTGTGTCATGATCCACTATGGGAAATATGTGCTTTTTAATATATAATGTGAAACATTTGATAAGTCCTAATCCACAATTTTGATGGTCTTACTAGTCAACCTTGACAAATAAATTGGTTTATTTGTATTTATGATGGTTCCACACTTTTAATGGATTATCTTACTGTTAATAACTGATTTATGATGATTTCTCACTCTTAGGGGAATTTTTTTTTGAAATGATAATGTTTTAGGCCATAAATGATGTTTATGATTATGAAATGTTGGTATAAATTTCCTATGATATGTTCATGATAAAATACCATTCATATTATATTATTATTTCATATGATAATATATTGATATATCATATTTTTCCCTTATTAATCATTTGCGCTCACACTTTATTAGGTTTCCTTCCCTTGGTTATGAATAAATTTTTTTTAGGGTATTCCAAAGAGGGGTACTATGTGAGAATATTTGGGGGGGTTGATATTATTCATGTAATAATAATATTGTTTTTATATTTTCTGAGTATACTAAACTATCATGTCCTTCGACCATGTGTTAATGAAATGTATTGGATATTCATCTAAAAAGATTTGATGTTTATGTATAAAATCTTGGGTGTCTATGGTTGGTATTAGAAGAATGGTTTAGTAAATATTTAGAGTTTATTATTATAAAAAAATAAGTGATATCACTATTTATAAACCTAAGTACATGTATATGTATATGCCTAAGATATATCAAAGGATAATTATATAGGTAATTCTAAGTATAAGAAAATAATCTAGAATTTTGGTGAAGGATGGAGAAAGTAGTTTCAAAGAAATTACATCCTTCTTTAGATAATAAAAGTAGATGTAGATTTGGAATATAGGAAACTAGGGGAAATAAATCAAAAAATAGTTTATTGATTTGGACTTTATCTCTATCTGCTACATGAAACAGGCCTTTCATCAAACCTAGATTCACACTCCCAAGGTATATGCATTGGAAATTCAAAAAATTATTATAAACCATCATGAAGGATTTAAAAATTTCCATAAATGGCCTAGGTTAAGCCTAATGTTACATATACTTAAAATAAGGGGTCATGATTTAGACACTTGTAAATTATGTATCATGATTATGTGGTTTTATACTATGATTAATGTTTCTTACACTATGATTTTTGTTTTTAAAATGGATAGAACCTGAAGGAACCATGTTAATGATAAGTATAATAGATACAGAAATGATTGTCCTATAAGGAAACCAATCTTTATGGGATATGGAATGAAAATTCATATTTTTATTATCACATGAAAATCTCTAGATATGAATCATTATAAACATACAAAAAATATAAAGAGGGAATAACATTATGTTGAGTCTTTAATGATGAAACATATAACATCATTTATTTGTTCCACTAATCTACTAGTTTCCCAGAAATAGATCACTTCCAAGGAAAATATAATCTCTATTATTCAGTGTTTAAAGCATGAAAAATTCATTTGGTAGTTTATCATTTGGAAGGGGAATAAAATCAGGGGTGGGATCTTATTAAGAACATGAGGGAATAAGAAGAAATTGAAAAAATGTATTGGGAAGTGTTTAATGGGATATTTATAACTATTTACTTCAATTTTATTCAATAACAAAAGGATAGTGAATTTAAAGAGATTAATAAAAAGGATAATGAATCTATTAGTACCTATTATGCTAATTTACAATACATGCAATCTATGATTTTAATTTAATCATCTTCCCTAAAAAAGTAGATCAATTCATTTGTGAAATAAATGATTGTATTCTAAAGGCCATGGCTATAAGAGAATTTAGTATATATTAAGAATTCGTTCAATGTGCACTAATGTTATTAATGTTAATTTTATATTCCCACTATTGCAATGTTTTTTATATTAAAAGAAATATTGAGTCTCATTAAAACACAAATGGTGGAAATAAATTCTATCTATATTCATGCAAAAAATATTGTAAGAAGCAACAAGGTAATTTATTTATTAAAATTAGGAGGTTCATAAATATATAAATGTTGATCATAAATATTGTGAATGTAAAAATGTGATAAATCACTATTTAATAAATAAAAATCATCATCCTACCTTGATTAGAATAATTTTCTAGTGAATAGAAATTTTGTATCATTATTGTTGTCAAGATCCTTAAGCTATGTCACACACCAATTGATTAACCATGGTCTAGTCTTTTCTCACCAATAAAATATCTTCCAACACTCTTAAATGGAACATATTTATTTTCAGGGTTAGATAATCCACTCTAAAAATATTTATATAGATATTATATATCATTGGGGTAATTAATTAAATAAATAAATTTCATTAATTAATCTATTTAAACCTCCTCCCATGACATTTCCCAATTATAACTTCAAACTCTCTCAAAGGTTATGTCATTACTAGGGTAAAAACAATTATTTGAACTCCAAAATGACCTCAAATTACTGATATGAGCCATTGTTAGATGTTATTCCACTTTTTTAGGAAAACATTTTGTGAGTAAATTTAGTACATTTAATATTTTTCAAAAATTACTTATGTGGAACATCGGACCTCAAAATCTCATGTCATCTCTACACCTTGATCTAAAAATAATCCACAAAATATACCAAAATAATATGTGGAAAAATCTGAGTCATTACATTCTTCCCACCTTGGGGATTTATGTCCCATTAATCCAAAAACAAAAGGCTTTATAAATAGATGTTGGTACTGATCACACATATTGGTCTCCTACTCCTATGTGTTATCTTGAAGATTCCCCTACTTCCAATGAACCCAAAATATAGGAATCAATTACCCCTGAAGGATCCGCTCCTACTAAACCTCAATATCAACTAGGTACTAAGAAAATGTATCTCTATCCTTGACTTCCAACTCACCCAAATCGATTAGATGTGATAGATCATGCATGCACCTCTTTAGCTGCAACATATGGATGTTTCTAGGTACTCGGTCTAGCAATGATGGTAGATCTAGGAGACATAAAACCTCACAAACTCTATATAATATCTATACTGACCAAATTAAGATTAAATATATCTTTTTGTCTTTTATAATCCTCCATTATCCATGTCAAGTTGAAATAGATAAGAACCCATAGTCTGCCTACTTAAACTCCAAGGGCCTCCATCATCTATCCACATAGGACTTCTAATAGCTCTGTGTGGTCCTCATCCACTCCTGGATGATATAAAAAACATTTAGTAGTGTCTTGGGATAAATGTGGGACCATAAGTACCGACTCCCTTTGGTCATTCTAGTATAGTGGTGACTTATAGGCTTTCCCTTACATTGCCACAAATGGTGCCATACTGACAATGGAATAGTAGCTATTGTTGTTTAAAAACTCCACCAATGGCAGTTAACCCTCCCAACTACATCCAAAGTCTATCATTAAATCTTGCATCATGTCCTCCAACACCATAATGGTTCACTCAGTATAGCTGTCAGTATGGGGGTAAAAATATGTTCTCAAACAGAGCTGGGCCTCAAAATACTCCTATAATCCCTTCCATAATATAGATATGATGTGGGAATCGTGATAAAAAATGATCATTGAGGGAACTCCATGGATTTAGATTATCTCCTTCATGTATATGCATCGTATTCTCCTTATTAAACTATTCTATTTAATAGGTATAAAGTGGTTCGACATGGTGAGTCAGTCTACAATCACCTTGATATCCTCATGTACCCTGGATGTACATCGTATCCCCATCATGAAGTCCATAGACATCCCATCTCACTAATACTCTATAAACTCAAGGGGTTGTGCTAAACTCACTGGAACCTATCATGAATCCTTCACTTTTTCATTTGTATGGCATCGAGAGAAAAACTATACAACTCCCTTCTTCAGCCCTCTCCACCAAAACTGATATCAATGGTATTGGTATATATTTGACACATGTTGATGTACCACCAAAGTATATTTATGAAAATCATTGTGAACCTACTCCCATGAAGTCACTTGTACTATCATGTATACTCTGAAAAGAACAACATGATCCATACCTTAAGAAAATCTATCTGGATCATGTGTAGTGGAAAACTGAGTGCCTAGGGCCTCATTGATAGTATCCCCAAACTATAACTCCCTAACTTACTATGAAAATAGAAGGGTAATAACCATCAACTTGAGGTAAGATGATTTATCCTCATCTAAAATGTATATATAAAACAATGGAATCTTTTTTGATGCCACACTTAGCCATTGTGAACAATATATCCTGCTGAGAGCATCTACTACCAGGTTCCCTATCCCAAGAGTATATAAAATATCAATGTCAAAATCCTGGAGGAACCCTAGGCATCGCCTCTGGCTCAAGATAAGATCCATCGTAGAGAATATATTCATTAATCTCTTATGGAATGAACATATGATAAACCACTCGGCCATCAGGCAGTGTCTCTGCATATTCATTATGAAGACTACAACTGTTAACTCAAGATCATGTATCATGTATTTTTTCTCGTGTGGTCTCAAATGATGTGGACCCTCGAAAATCAATGTAAGTATCTACATCAGAACACAACCAATCTCAGTCCCTAATGAATCAAATAATACTATGTAATCAACACCCTCCTCTTAATATATAAATATGTAAGCGATCATCCATATCCAACAAATCTCCCAGAAATCCATCTGGCACCTCTCTATCCACATGAAAGGCTACCACTTTTAGGTAAAAGCTATCAAGTGAGTTAATATACTTGAAAATTAAAGTATGAATCTTTGATAATAACCAACTAAAAAAAATAACCTCTACATGTATGTCACACTCTTGAGAGGATCACTATATAACACTTCCTTGACCTTCATCAGGATTAGAACTTCACAGTCTCTAGAGAAAACAAGTCCCAAAAAAATTGTACCAATTAAATCCATAACATGCTCTTAGAGAGCTTCTCATATTACTAGTGATCTTGAAGTGAGTCTACAACCACATTCAGGTGTCTCAAATTCTCCTCATCAAATGTCGAGTGCTCTGTGATATCATCAATGAAGACTACAACAAATTGGTCTAAGAAAGGCTTAAAGATATGTTCCATGAGTCTCATGAACACTATTTGGGAGTTCATCATGATAAATGGAATCACCACATAATAATATTTACTATAGTGACATCTAAACTAAATATTTGTTATATCCTCAAGCCATACAGAAACTTTTGGTAGCATGATCTGAGGTCAATCTTCTAGAACCATCATTCCACTCCAAACTAATCAAAGAGGTCATCAATCCTCGGTAGTGGATTTTAATTCATTACAGACACTTAGTTTAGGTTGTTTCATTCTATATAAAACATCAATCTCTCATATTCTTTCATGTAGAACAATACTATGGGCTACACAAGGTGAAACTCATGGTCTAATAAAGCCCTTCCTCTATAAGTCCTCCAACTACACCCTTATCTCAAGAAGCACTATGGGAGTCATCTAATATGATGGAATGGATATCGAGGTCATATTAGGATGTAAATAAATGAAACATTTTTTCTCTTGTTGGGGACATAATCCTACAACATCATTAGGAAATACATCCTCACAATCAACCACAACTATAGGGAGCTGAAAACATATAGAATCAACTACACAAAGGGTTATGATAGCCAAATAATGAGTAATGAGATGAACACTCCAATGAAAGATTCCATCCTACTATGTTTTTGTTTCCTTTTCACCCACAATGGAAAATCACATCCCATCACTGTGGAAAAACATCATCCTCTTACTAAATTAGTATATATGGGCATGAACTATAAACAATTAGTATATACCTAATATTATTTCATAAGTCCTCATCACTTCTAAAAAAATTTAAAATGAAACTCTCACCTCCAAGAGTTAGGTTACACTATTAGGACAGGTGTGTGATTGATGAGTCATATCCAGTAAGAGTCTCTAACCGCAAGGTTCGAGCCAATGGATCAATCAAAATATCTATGTCTCAAGCTATAAGAGTTCTAATAAAGGAATGGATTACACATGTGTCTATAAAAGCAGTATGTAATGTAGAAATGAAACAGATCATACCTCATATCATCCCTAGAGATGATGGTTCATAAGCCTCAACTGCTTGGGGTGGTGATGGTGGTAACAAAAAAAAATTTCTACTACCTCCAGCTATTATCTAAGATCCTATGACATGTATTCCACCCTATAGAACTACCTATTCTTACCTCTACCTATCACTAGGTGGCCCATCCATTGTCTCTCTATCATCCATATAGAAGGTCATTGAATATTATGCATGATGTCCCCGACCATCAGAATAGTAATACTAGCTCTATTTTGGATGATTAGACTCATCCTATGATACCTATACCATAGAACCACTGTTTTATTATTTCATCCTAAAACATATCTTATGCCCATGTCCCTAAGAAAGACATCACCTCCCAGTTCCCGAAGTATCTACTCCTATGTTCCCACTATCTGCAGTAACTGTCTACGTATTCTCATCCCAAAAACTATCAACCACCAAGGAAATCTATATAACACCATCATGGGTAGGAATACATTGAGGTATCACATTGTATTATATGTATCTACAAAGTCCCCAGTAAAAAGTATAATCCCAAAATAACTAATCATGTACAATATCAATCAAGTATAGAGAGAGGTCGTTAAATCTCAATGAATACACAATCATTGTTATACTACCATGATAAAGCTATAAAAAATCCTGGATGCATAGAACATTAGGCATAGATAGATATAACTCCTCTATGAAAAGGATATCAAGCATTGAATAATCTAGATTCCCCTCATCATACAACTCAGTCACTAAACCCCACAATCATCCTATAAATCCATAGAAAAAGATCACTTTCAGAACAAACATATAATTAGCTAGCATCCTAACAAAATGAAAAACTCACATCACCACCTCTATCTAGTCTTCAGCTACCTATAGTTCAGGCTCTCCTCAAAACCTGAGGGGTAATTGTCTCTAAAACTGATGAATTTCTCTCCATATGCGCACCTCATCTACTGGTACTAAGAGTTCCATCTTCTGTTCAAGAGGTGGTGGTATCACTACTGCACCTCTTGGAGGAAACATCATCTGAATAGGTTTTTATATTATAGAATCATCCCTGATGGGGTCAGTCTCATGATCCTAAAGCAAAATACTAGCTATCATATGTCATAGAGGCATCCTAAAAGAGAAAAGATGGACCTCGATCATTGAGTATAACTGGAGATCTGTCTTAAGAAGGATATGGAAATCACAACACATTCTTATATAATTCATGAACCAATATTTTCCCTAAAACCAATGTTTACATGTACATAGTATAAAGGTAGGTTATTAGAGTCTTAATGCCTGGATACATCAGTAGCCACACCAGTACTGGATTCACTGGCCAAAAATCTGATATCAAAACACTTAAAACTATTTTCCCAAACAAATATCACAGACATAAGTTCTAAGGTAGATCTAACTTCCTTTGATAACCTTTTTTCATGACCCATCACAATGGGGCTCAAGCCTTGACAACTACAAACCCGTCTCCAATAGGCCAGGGAAGGGCGACTAGTGCCAAGTAGAAATATCACCAACATAGGAGGCCTTATTCTAAATTACCTGTGAAAATATACACAACTCCAAGCCCATAAAATGATGAAATGTAAAACAACAATTAAATCATGATTACATATGTCTAAATCCCATTACATGAGTATTAAATTGTGTACTGGAAAAGAAGGGGTCAAATTCAAGACCACCACAAATAAATTGAAAACATGTCCAACCTGGAAGTATGTAATGGGACTTCAATCAAGTAAAATGATGGGTCACACATTTTTCAGTCTAGCTCACTAAGCTACACCTAGTCATGGTCCCTCTTGGACTCTATCAAAAGGTCAATAATACACATAAAACAAAAAACATGTCGTAAAATCACATGAATGGGTACCCATAACAATACTCAGTAGGACACCCCAAAATCACTAAGAATGTAACAACAATAACAGTAGTAATCTCATCATAGGTACATGTTTATAACACATGAAACAAAAAATATCCCAATATACTCAACAAAAACACATTGATTCAAATTAAATTAAAATTTTATATTGATATAGTAGGAATCCTGATCGAAGGTTCCACATAGTACTCATATGGGGGAAATACACTCTATGATTCAGATAGCACTGATGGAATCCATCTGAGATATACTTCTCATTAGGTCAAACCATAATATTTATATATAGGAAGTCAAAAGAGAATGATGCACATATGAGGATCACACCCAAGCCATAGGGTATACCAACAACTAACTCTGTAATAGACCAATATTTAGAGGATTTATTCCCATGTAGTGTTGGTCACATTGATACGAAGAACTCCACCTAGGGCATGATGATGGTAGAGTTTCTCACTACAAGTCTCCTTGAAGGATTCAAATAACTCTATCCAATAAGTCCTGCTAAATTGATACACCTACTATGTGTATGAAGTGATTGCATACTAACCCATGGGGAATGAATAAAGGGAATATTCCCTAATAAAACATGTCCAAGATGAAGAGTAAAACGGCACTAATACTTCTTTGAAAGAGTAATAAAGTGTTACTGTAATACACAGTGTGTCCCTTCAGCATTGAGTTTAACCCGTGTATCACAACATGTTCCTATTTCTATGCCTTTGTAGGAGTACATGACATGTTTGATCCCATTTACTCATTTTCGTGTCTATGTCATGATGATTATATCCGTGTTTGGCTAGTCATGTCCATGCATGTGCACCTTCCTAGGTATAGGCAGAGTTTCCAAGAAAGGGTCATAAGCTGTGTGAAAGGGTCACGCAATGTGTGATGTTTATCTTACCATGCAAACCCTAGCATTCAACCAAGAGTCACGCATTCCATGTAATCTCATATTACATGCTATGTTCTATAATATTTCATAGAACCCATAGTTCCTGATCCTATATAGTCTTTCTCTCCTCTGACATCCATTAAAGCCTTGAAGTTCACCTAGATGTGGGAATCTTATCCTGTTGACCAATGACATCACCACTTTATAGAATACAGCCACCAAAATGAACATGAAATCCCTTGATTTCATCTCCCAATAGTTTCATGTTGAACTCGCATGAAGAAACTCACATTCAGCCACCATCTATCATTATAACTCGATCTCATCGTCGATGTGAACCTGAAAATATAATATCAATCCATTGTTCCAAGAAATGAGTTCACAATTATTGATTTTCTAATATTTTTCAAATCAAGGTCAAAAGAAATTTCTAATGATGATGGAAGAAAATTGTGAGAAATCCAAGAAACACACAAAATATTAACAATCCTTAGTCTTGTTTTTTCCCTCGGTCCATTTCCATTGGAATGACATACTAATATTTAATCAATAACAGTCAATTCTCCAAATAATCCTCATATATAAATATAATACCCACAATATGACCAATCATTGAATCAATCTATTAATCAATTTATTTATTTTTTTCTTATAAATAAAAAATGGGGAAATTCCAAATAAAACACCATCCAACCTCTATTTGGATCAATTTAAAGTAAAGGTAGATTCCATCTCATTGTCACATGCAAGATCCTCAAGCTCCAACACATACCAATCAATGATCCATGATCTGGTCATTACTCACCAACAGAAGCTCAAAAAATTCTATTTAATGGTCCTCTATATTTGTAGGGATATGTGGATAACCCTAAAATCCACTATAACATCATTTATATAGAAATTCTATTAGGTAGGGGTAATTAATTAAATAAAATAATTTATTAATTTAATACATTTAGACGTCTTCCCATGACCATGCCCAACCCAAAAATTTGACATGCTCCAAGGCTATATTTCCCCAAGGCTAAAACACATTGTATGAGGTCAATGAAAGAATTATATTTCTTATCTAACCCTTAGTTTAGAAGTTATTCCATTTTTTCTGGAAAACTACATGGTCATGCATCTTTATATTTAATATATGTCAAAAATTAATTATGCTCACACTAGAAAATAGAATTGGATGCCTTCTTTGTGCCTAGATATAAAAATAATACATTCAATATTTCTAAAAAATTCTTGGAAAATTTAGATTCATTAAAAATTTTGACCATAATGAATAGTAAAAATAAAAAAATATTTATCACGGTTAAGGTAAAAATGAGTTTAAAGAGGATTAAACAAAATGGTAAGTGTTAAAAATGACCCAAAACATATCCAACACCCATTTTCTAGACCTATTTAGACCTTATATATTCTTGGATCTATAATGGACCGTTTTAGATCCTTATGTTGTGTGAAAATGTTGGTAGACATTTTTCATTTCTAAAAGTCAAATTATACCACCTACCGCACATATAAAAGGAAACCCACTCTCCTCTCTTCTTCAAACATCCAAAACGCTTTTTTTCCTCCAATATCTAAATAAATAAATTCCTTAATTCCCTAATATCATCATATAAATGTTATTTTACTTAAAAATAAAACAAAATAATACTTTTGGGTCAAACAAAAACAAGTTGTCCGAAGAAGAGGTAATGTCCCTAACCAATCATTTTATTTTATTTTTTCATCCACCTCCTTAAAATTTTATTAAACCATGATTATATAATAAACTAATAATATTAAATATATTTATATTTTTTAATGTTTTTTTTGTATCCTAAATCTGTCTCCTCCTCAATCAAATAGGTTATGAAATACTCATTCGTGTGTTGGGCGGACTACTCCCTTGTGAATCGAGGTTATTCATTTTTCATTAAAACCGATCAAGAATAGATATAATGATGTATTTGTTAATAATTTCTGATATTTATGATATTATTATACTACTGGAATCATGGTATGTAATTCCCCATGATTTCATTGTAAGTTATTTTCTTTAAAGTAATTCAATAGCTTGCATTATACGCAACACTGAGTTCGAGGACACCAAGGCTTACCAAAATAGCCATTCAAAAAACAGTTATGAATAGTATTAACTGAATTTTGAATTTTATATACTCCATATAATTTTAAAATCCATATTTTTTGTTTCTTAGTCATAATATAATAAAAAATTCAATTTTTCAGATAAAAGAAGTATTTTTCAAAAAAATGTAATTTTACCCCCTTGTAATGGAAAACCCTTTTTAAAACCAATATTTGACACATTTATGTATTAAATTTAATGAAATTATATTCTTATTTTGAATGAGGACATAAAAATATAGTTTGGATAATTTTTTTTACTTTTCGGAAAGATTTCATATTTTGATGAATACTAAAAAATACTAAATTTTAATTTAAAACATATTTTTTAGTAGAAATAATTTATAGTGTTAAATTATGAATTTTAATGGTTTGGAAGTATAATTAGATAATATTTTTATCATTTAATACAATTTTGGTCATTATAAGTAATTTCACATTTAAATTTGACATAAACACATGTCAATCTTTTGATAATTTTTACAATTTAAAAACCCACTTTTCGGTTTTGACAACGGTAATAACTTTTAAATTAATTATTGCAAATTATATGTTATGAATTGGGTAAAATAGAATTCATTTTTTAATTATGAATATTAAAATTATCTTAGTGTAATTTTTTTCTATTTTTCTGAAAACATTCAATTTTTGATGAATACTGAAACAATACTTCGTTTTTGTTTAAAACCAACTTTTTATTTAAATAATTATTTATTTTAAATAAGTTTATTTTAAGTAAAAATAGCTATATAATACATATATGTGTACTATGTAATTTATTGGAGTCTTTTTATAATAATATTAGATGTATAAAATTTTATTCAACTTTTTACCATCTTTTACCGACCTTCTAGGAGAAATTACAAATTTTCCTAAAACATAATTTTATCACTTCTATGATTTGAATTTCAAAAATCATAGAAAACCAGTATAAATCATTTTGTAAAATGTTTTTCAATAAGATGAAAATAATTTTTTTTAATAGTAAAATTTGACATTTATTTACCATAGTTAAAAGTAAATGGGGTAATTAAGGCTAAAAATGATATTATAATTACTCTTACACATGTTCTAATTCTATTGGATAAGTGTAATTTTTTCAAAAACAACCTTAGGAATAAAATATGATCCTTTTGGTCCACTTGTATTATATTAGGACATTTATAATTATTTTATTTAAAGAATATTTAAAAGTGTTAAATTCAATGTTTAATAACTAAACCATTTTTAATATATTGTTATACATAAGATAAGTTTGACTATATATATTCATTAGAAAGCTAAACATATTTCCGACAAAATGTTATTTTATTTATTATTTTTAGACATTAAATAATTGAATTTATTTATGACACAATGACGATGTAGTAATTACCTTATTAATGAAAGATTAAAATAATTGATGTTATAGATATCCAAATAAGTGTAATTTGAGACCTTTTATGAATTACACTAATTTTATAGGTTAATATGACTTGTTATGGTTGATTAAATAATTTTTTTTTGGAAGTAATAATGTTGTTATGTTTTTCACTAAAAACAAATACAAAATAGTGTCAAACTTGACATAATTGAGATTTTAAAACAAATAGTATATTTTTAATTGATATAATATTCATAAAAATCTAAGGCTTGGCCAAAGAAATTTTATGAGGATATATATATTAATAATGAAACACTTGGGGATCTCTTGTCTTATTATAGTAATTTTATTAACCATATAATATAAAATTACCAAGAGATATGGTAAATGTCAAACTATTTAACTAAGAGTTAAATTTAAAATATAAGGTTAATATGGTGACCTAAACCTATATAAAACCTATTGGTTGAGAGGTTTTCGAACCATATCCACATTATCCTTGAAATAAATTTTTTTTGAGACATTAAAAACTATAAATTATTTTATTATAAAATAATATTTCAAGATTTTCCTAATGTGACCCACACCCCTCTTATAAAAGGGTACTTCCCCTTCTCTTATTTTCGCACACCCAAAGATATTTGTCTCAGCCAATCCCTACTCAAATATCCTCCCATATTTCCTATGTTCATCCTAGAGGCCTTATTTTGGTCAGAAAGCCAACTAAAGGAGCCCTTCTGATCAAATCAACAAAAGAGAACCCGAAGAAGAAGTAAACATTTCATCACCTCTTTTAAGTTCGTTTCTTCTTCCACTTCCACTTTCTTTGTTGTTTCCATTATAATATAATAACTAAAGAATATTTTATATACTTTTATGTTATTATAAAAAATTTTAAACCATATTTATTATTTTATTCATCATATGAATGACAAAGTCACCATAAGTTCGTACGTACGACTTACCGTCTCCACGTCGTGGTGTAGTTTGTTATTCAAACACTTCATTATTTGGATGGGTATAATAATGGGTATTAATAATGTAAATAATAAATATAAAATGTTAATTATTATTTATAAATGATATGAAAACCAATTAAATATGATTTCACCATCAATATATTGATATTGTCGCTCGTGCATAAGTATGGATTACCATCTCCACGAACACGATGAAATTCATTCCCCATCATAGTCATTCCAGAATAATTTTCATTTTATGATTAAAAATAATGTTTAAGAACCTAATATCATTATGGATATGAATAAAATACATCCTATCCATAACAAACATGGATTACATAACTGATTATATAAAGGAAAACGAATCAGTTAACACCCGAAACGATGATACTACTAAAATATTATTATCAAAGAAATATTAGAGGATCATATATGAAATCATAATTATGTATAAATTTTTTATATAATTTAAAAGAAATTATTTAAATATTATACAAGAGGATAACATTCCCTCAACCAAGGAAATTTACAAGGTAATGGGTTTTCATCTCACTTCTTATTCCCGTGAGATTCAAGCTATATTGCCACTATTTCCTTTTGTGTGGTGTATATACTACCCATGATTGTATTATCTGTGTAATATACATTAATTTATGGGTATTAACATCTTAATTGTATGATACTTCTTTCATGGGGTGTATTTTTCATAAGTTGCGAAATTGTTTCAATTTCCACTCATTGGGCTTTACGCGTACTTCATTGATTATTTTACTCCAAGATTATGTGTGAAATCACTATTTATTATTTATATACTAATATCCAAACCCATTTATGTTGATATACCTTTGATACACATAATCACTCCACTGATAAATTCACATTCCGTTGATATGAACTTTTTTAGGGAAATCATAACTCAATTTCCATTCATTGAGTTAAACATCCAAGTAATTGGTTTGGTTTTTAAAAGAATATGTGTGAATTTAACATGATTGACTTAAACTGAATATCCAATTATATTTAGTGTATTAATATTTTTTTACACATAATTATTTCATTGATTTATCCTTAATCTAAGGACATGGTCTTTATAAGGTATTTCGTCTCAATTTATATTCCTTTGAGAACTCTTTGTTGTTATGCACAAATTCACTTTTATATGGTTTATATACAATCCTTTGACATATTATATCATGAATACCTTTATTCTCATGATATTATACTGTTTTGATTAATTTTATACCTCAATTACATGTATTCAAGCGTCTCTTATTTGGATAATAACTCTCTAACTAAAATATTGCTTTAAATGTTTTATATATTTATTCCTCTAAATATTTATCATTAATGTCCATGTTTCAAAATTGGTTTTAAGTATTTATTTATATGGACATTAATTTTCTGAACTAAAAATTCCATTGAAAATTTTCAAAGTGGTATTGGACACTTTGATTCAAAAATCTCATTTAAACTGTTTCTTGATAAATAGTCAGATTTTAAATGTTTTTAAGAAAAAGGGGGATATTTCTCTCAAATTGTTTTGATGGTTATTTTAATCTATGTCAATATCCTTCATTATTCTTGATTGAGGTAATTTATTATAATAAAATCTTTCATATTGTTTTGAATGAGTTATGTTTGACTATGGATGTGCTATTTTAATACCATTCCTGGTTTGTGGATAAAATATAGACATTTTGTAAGCTAGTTTTAATAGAAATGTTTAGATAATGTTTCAACCTTTTCATATGAGGAATGTATTGGACTTAGTAAGTGACAGGTGGAGCCTACTATAGCTCCTCGATGCATCGGTAGGTCTTATGAGAAAAACTAGTGTCTTGGCACAAGGCCTTGAAAAAATATTATTTTAGTCTTGGAACAAGGCCTTGACTATGTGGTTATGACGTCTGGAATTATGAATTATATAATTATGGAATAGGCTATTGATATTAAATGTGATTATTCGACTTGTAGAATATCCATGTGAATAATTAAATGAATTATTTTATTTATCTTTTTCATATTATTCTGAATTTTAAGATAAAAAGGCTTGTGTTCTAATCTTATACATTTCCTTAAATGTTTATTATTATTTATGATAGTTTCCGCTATATTGTTATCCTTACTGAGAATTTGAGATCACCTCTTTCTTATGTTTTATTTTTCCTAGGATGCAAGGAAGTATATTACGATTAACCTGGCGGAATAGGCTAAGGGATATAAGAGTGTTAAAAGGGGACACAATGTTATTTTTTTTATTTCATGATGTAATGTAAAACTTATGTATGTATCTAGTACTTCCAAGGATACTAAACTAATCGGTCTTTTGGGACTTTATTCTTTATATCAGGCCAATGGTATGTAATAATGCACCTATTTGGGGTAATTGGGGTTGGGGTGTTACAGTTGTGATCCGAGTAAGCTTAGTACAAACCTTGGAAGATAGATTTAGAAAAACTCTAATTAGAAAACACTACCCTAAGATAGACTTTGAGGAATATTATAGAAGAAAATCCAAAAAAAATTGGTAATGTAAATATTATGTGGTTTTTTCAAGCAATACATCTCTGTCTGGATACGAGCAGGTAGAAGTGGTTCTGGCACAGATGTACCTAGGAGTGAAAACTTTGATAAAGAGTTTCGGGCTTGACCTGGGGTATCCTAGGACATGAAAATGGGCCTTACTGAACTCGTGGTTACGACACTCTCGATGGATATTCTTAAGATAATTCACATTTTCCTTAAAAACTGATTTGATGGATTTTAATATAAAATGAGAATAAATAACCTTGGTTAATCCTAAGTTGTTTTAGGTTGAAAATAATGTGTTATGATATTCTATAAATGGTTTTATGAATCACACTATGATTTCTTTTGTTATTCAATGGCTGGATTCCCAGGAAGTCATAGTAACATTGAACCGAATTTACAAGGTGGGAACAATGGTGGAAATGAGCAACAAAATGGAATGTTGATAGGTGTAAAAGATATTGTTTTCATTCCAAATCAGTTTTCCAAAAATATGATCAACAACAAATATATTAACCAACTCCCATACTCAATAAAGAAGAGAATAGTGGTGAATAATAAGTGCTCCAGTAGTAGAGACCACAGGGAAAAGAAAGTTCAATTTCCATTATGCAGGAAATGTGGAGGGAGACACCTAAAAAAGTGTCTCAATGAAATGAGGAAAGGATTTATGTGTGGGAAAGAAGGACATAATGCAATGAATTGTCGAGGAAAAATGAAGAGTATTATGGAATAAAAGAATTATCCTAAGAATCCATTTACAATCATTTTCCATAAATATAGGGGACCTGGGAATTACCCAAGTGAATTCCCTATTTTATAGGATAACCTCTTGGTCAAGGAAGAACCTATGTAGAAATAAATGGATAGAGAAATGTTTAAAAGCATCAGTGCTCTTTATTGATGGGATTACTTTGGAATATTTTTCTCTTGTATGTGTAACCCTATAGTTTGTTAGGTAAAAATTATATTTTTGGAAGAATTATATTTTCTATTGTTTGTATAGTTATAAATAATCGTTTGTGTTTATATGATACTTTAATTTGAGGCAATTACAAGTTATTAAATCTTGGGATGAAAATGTGAGCTATGAGATAACATTTGTGATGAAATTATGTTATGGTTATTTTGAGGAATTTATCTCATTTTGGGAATGTTATAAAACATATTTTTTGAAAAATGACAACACACAGACCGTGTGACAACAAGTCGCATCGGAAAAAGTTGCAAGAGTATGATTGGGATTAATCGCCTACCACTGGACTACGTGGATTCCTTGGTTAGTGTGACTAATTATTTTTAGTTAAATGATTTTATTGATCAACAATAAGTTGATTTTGGATCTTATGTCTTATCAAATATATATTCTTAGTATAGGAAAATGATTTGGTGATTAAGTAATAAAGATAATTTTGGAAGATGTTTGCTCTGTTGGGAACACTATATGCCTAAGAAAAATATAATACTATTGGATTTCATTTGAGGAGTAATGTTGGATACATATAAATGTTTTTATTGTGGATTTATATTGATTTGGGTTATTTATGGAAATGATTAACCAATCATGGAAAATGTGTGATTAGGTTAATTATATTTAAGTATGTGACTTTAAGAGTAGTCGATGTTATTTGGAGATAAAATTTAAGGTGGAAAACTATGTAATCAAATTCTTTTATGTTTTGGGTTTCAATATTATTTTAGATTATATTTAAGGATTTTAAGGACAATTTTTTATTCAATGGTATTTATTGAAATTTGGGTATTGTTGGTTTAATTTTAGAAATTAATATTAGTATTTCTTTCTCTAAAGGATTATCATTTTTGAGAATCATCTGATCTTGTACTAACCATTTTGGTTTTGGTTAATCTCTAAAGACATTGAAAATATATATTTTATCCTTTGTGATAATTTTATTCTCTAGAAGTTGATTCTAGAGCTTCAGGTGTGACCAAGTCATCTTGAATACTCATTGTTTGAAAAAAAAAGATGATTTAGTGGTAGATATTTATAAAGGATGATACTATACTTAAAAAGTAAGTATATATCTTTCTGTTCTTAGTCAATCTAGTCAATAAATTCCTCAACGTTATGAAATGGAACTTAACACACATAAAAACGTTTTCTGTATACTTTTCCTACTAGGAAACTAATGATCGTTTATACCATTAAAAGTTTGTTGTTTTCTTATTATTAACATTATACTAATCATTTTTTCTATCACTCTCTATCAGAACATGACTCTTAGTTTATCTTCCATATATGTGTTTTCCCACATTGAATCCTAGTATGGGTTATCTCGGGTGACCTTTGTACTTATATTTCTTTCTAATAAAGTGATAGTTTTATTGACTCTTTTTCTGATGTGGGACATTCAATGAAGTTCCCAAGACTAATTTTAAAATTTTAGGACACAATTTCCACAATTGGGGAAGAATGTAACACCCCAATATTTCATAGTAAGTTATTTTCTTTAAAGTAATTCAATAGCTTGCGATATACGCAACACTGAGTTCGTGCGCACCACAACTTACCAAACTAGCTGTTCAAAAAGAAATGATGAATAGTAATAATTGAATTTTGAATTTTATATACTACATATAATTTGAGAATCCATATTATGTGTTTCTTAGACATAATATAATAACAAATTCATTTTTTCACATAAGAGAAGTATTTTTCAAAAAATGAAATTCTACCATCATTTAATGGAAAACCCCTTTTAAAAACAATATTTGACACTTTTATGTATTCAATTTAATGAAATTAAATTCTTCTTTAGAATAGATGCATAAAAAATTATTTTTGGAAAAAAGTTTGGTACTTTTCTAATAACTTTCATATTTTGATAAATACGGAAAAATACTAAATTTTAATGGAAAACAACTTTTTTAATTGAAATAAGTTATAGTGTTAAATTATGAATTTGAATCGTTTGGAAGAATAATTAGATTATGTTTTTATCATTTAATACAATTTAGGTCATTTTATGTAATTTCACATTTAAATTTGACATAAACACATGTCAATCTTTTGATAGTTTTGCCTATTTAAAACCACACTTTTTGGTTTTAACAATGGGAATTAATTTTAAATTAATTAATGCAACATATATGTATTAAATTTTTTAAAATATAATTCATTTTTTAATTCACAATAGCAAAACTATCTTAGGGTAATGTTTTGATATTTTTCTGAAAACATTAAATTTTTTGATGAATAGTGAAAAACATTATGTTATATTTTAAAACCGACTTATTATTTAAATAATTATTTATTTTATTTAAATTTATTTAAGTCAAAATAGATATTTAATACCTATATAATTTTAATTTTATCAATTGGAATCATTTTATAATAAAATTAGATGTAAAAAAAAGTATTGAACTTTTTACCGTCTTTTACCCTCCTTCTAGAGGCATTTTAAAATTTGCATAAAACTTAATTTTACTGCTTCTATAAGTTAAATTTAAAAAATCTGAGAGACACAGTTGATAAAATTTAGTAAAATTTGGTTCAATAAGATGAAAATAATTTTTTTTGAATAGTAACTTTTGACTTTTATTTACCACAATTAAAAGTAAATAGAGTAATTAAGGGTAAAATTGATATTTTAATTACCCTAACACATATCCTAATTGTATTTAATAAGTATAATTCATCAAAAAAACAATCTTATGAATAAAATATGATCCTTTTGGTCCACTTGTATTAGATTTGGACATTTATTGTTATTTTATTTAAACAAGTGTTAAAAGTGTTAAATTAAAAGTTTAATAACTAAACCATTTTTAATATAGGGTTATACATAAGATAAATTTGACTATAAATATTTGTTAGATATAATAAAATATTTCATACATAATTTTATTTTATTTATAATTTTTAGACTTTAAATAATTAAATTTATTTATGAAACAATGATGATATAGTAATTACCTTATTAATGAAAGATTAATAAATGGTATTATAAATATCCAAATAAATGTTATTTGAGACTTTTTATGAATTAAACTAATTTTATAGGTTAATATTACATGTTAGGGTTGATTAAATAATTTATCTTAGAAGTAATCATGTTGTTATAATTTTTTAAAAAAAATCAAATACTAAAGAGTGTCAAAATAGATATATTTGAGATTTTGAAACAAATACTATATTATTAATTGATATAATATTCCAGAAAATTAAAGGCTCAGCTAAAGGACTTATATAAGGTTATATATGTTAATAATGGACAAATTTGGGTTCTCTTGTTTTGTTATAGTATTTTTATTAGCTATATAATATAAAAATACAAAGAGACATGGTAAATGTCAAACTATTTAACTAAGAGTAAAATCTAAAATATAAGGTTAATATGGTAACCTAAACTGGTCTAAAACCTATTGGTTGAGCGTTTTTTGACCCAACCAACCTTATAATCTACATAAATCATTTTGGAGCCATTATAAATCGAAAATTGTTTTATTATAAAATAATATTTCAACCTTTTCCTAAAGTGACTCTCACCTCTCTTATAAAAGGGTACTTCCCCTTATCTTAATTTCACACCTCCAAAGCCATTTTTCTCGGCCAACCCATGCCCCAATATCCTCCAAAATTTCCTCCCTTCATTCTAGAGGCCTTATTTTGGTCATAAATCCAACTTAAGGAGCCCTTTTGATCAATTCAAAAGGAAGAACCCGAAGAAGAGGTAAACATTTCATCACATCTTTCCAGTTCTTTTCTTCTTCCACTTCCTCTTTATTTGTTGATTCCACTATAAAATAATAAATCCAGTATCTTCTATATAATGTTATGTTATCATAAAAATTTTATAACAATATTTATTATTCTATCCATTGTATGAATGTCAAAGTCACCATACGTGCATACTTACGGCTTACCGTCTCCGCGTTGTGGTGTAGTTTGTTATTCAGACATTTTATTATTTGGATGGGTATAATAATGAGTATAACTAATATAAATAACAAATATCACATGTTAATTATTCTTTATATATTATATACCATCTAATTTCATATGATTTCACCATCAATATAATGATATTTTTTCTCGTGCGTACGTAAGGATTACCGTCTCCATGAACGCGATACGATTCATTCCCCATTGTAATCATTCAAGAATAATTTTCATTTTATGGTTAAAAATAATGTTTAAGAACATAATGTCATTATTTATATGAATAAAATAAATCTTATCCATAAAAAATATGTCTTACGTAACTGAGCATATAAAGGAAAACATATCAGTTAACACCAGAAACTATGATACTACAGAAATATTATTAACCAAACAATATCAGAGGATAATATATGATATCATGGTTCTGTATAAAGTTATTGTATAATTTAATAACAATTATTTAACTATTATACATGAGTTTAATGATCCATTGTCCAAGTAAAAGTACAAGTTAGTGGGTTTTCATCTCACATCTTATTCTTGGGAGATTCGTGCTATATTGACACTATTTTCTTTTGTGAGGTGTATATACTGCCCATGATTGTATTCTTTGTGCAATATACTTCAATTTATGGGTATTTACATTTTCATTTTATGATACTACTTTCATGGGGTGTATGTTTTGTACATTACCAAATTGGTAAGGGAATTTAAAATTTCAATTTCCTCTCATTGGGCTTTACACATACTTCATTGATTATTTTACTCCAAAATTATGTGTGGAATCACTATATATTATTTATGTAGTAATATCCACTACCCTTCCTCTGGATATACCTCTAATACACATAATCACTCCATTGATAAATTCACCTTCCATTGATATGAACTTTTTAAGGGTAATCTTAACTCAATTTTCATTCATTGAGTAAAACATCCAATTCATTGTTTTTGTTTTTACAAGAATAAGTGTGAATGTAACCTGATTTATTTACACCAAATATCCAATTATATTGAGTGTATTTATATTTTTCACCCATAATTATTTCATTGATTTATCCTTGATCTAAATATGCGGTCTTTATAAGGTATTTTGTCTCAATTTACATTCCTTTGAGACCTTTTTGTCGTTATGCACCAATTCACTTTTATATGGTGTATATATTGTCCTTTGACATATAATATCATGAATCTATTTATTCTATTCATAATATAATTTTTTTATTAATATTATTCCTCAATTACTTATATTCAAGCGTCTATTATTTGGTTTGGAACTCATTAATTAAAATATTGTTTTATATGTTTTAAATATTTATTTCTCTAAATATTTCCCATTAATTTCCATGTTTTAAAAATGGTTTTAGGTATTTATTTATATGGACTTGAATTTTTTTAAATCCAAATTCCTTTTAAAAGTTTCAAAGTGGCATGGTAAACAGTGATTAAAAAATCTATTTTAAACAGATTCGTGATAAATAGTGAGACTTATAAATGATTTCTAGAAAAGGGGTGATATTTATCTCAAATAGTTGTGATGGTTATTTTCATCTATGTCATTATCCTTGATTATTATTGATTGAGGTTAATTTATTATAATACAATCTTCCATATTGTATTTAATGGATTATGTTTGATATGGATGTGATATTTTTATACCATTCGTGGTTTGTTGATAAAATATTGACATTTCATATGCTAGTTTTAATACGAATGTTTAGATTCTGTTTCAAACTTTTCATATTAGGAATTTATTGTATATAGTAAGTGATAGGTGGAGCCCACTCTAGCTTCTTGATGCATCGGTAGGTCTTATGAGACAATCTAGTGTCTTGGAACAAGGCCATGACAAAATATTTTATGTATTCATGGCACAAGGCCTTAACTATATGGTTATAAAGTCTAGAATTATGCATTCCATCATTATAAAATTGTCTATTGATACAACATGTGATTATTCAACTAGTAGAATATTCATGTGAATAAGTAAATGGAATTATTTGATTTATCTTTTCCATATTATGCTGAAGATTCTGTTTAAAAGGCTTGTGTTCTAGTCTTATACATTTCCTTAAATGTTTATTCTTATTTATGCCATTTTCCGCTCTATTGTTATCTTTACTGAGCATTTGATATAACCTCTTTCTTATGTTTTATTTTTTCCAATATGAAAAGAAGTATATTAAGATTAACTTGTAGGAATAGGTTAAGGGGTATAAGAGTTTTCAAAGGGAACGCAATTTTGTTTTTTTATTTCATGATATAATGTAAAACTTATGTATGTATCTAGTACTTCCAAGGCTACTAAACTGTTCAGTCTTTCGGGACATGATTCGTTGTGTCATTCCAATGTTATGTAATAATTCACCTATTCTGGGTAACTAGGGTCGAGGTGTTACATGGTATCATATATTTCTTCTTACCTTCTATTCTATGGGAGTAGGATAACATCATTCATTTTTACAACGAACTACTACCTCATGAAGTGATTTGTTTTGTTCAGGCTTTATAAGGAATGTAATAAGGATGGGTTTAATGGAAATATATTATATATATGACATAAAAATTATTATGGAATTGAAATTTATTATTTAACTTTATTTATATCTTTCATTAATTAAAATGGAAACATGATTCTTGTGAATGTATAACCTACCATCTCTATGAACATTGTATTCCATTTTCGATATCTAAATTTTATAGATCCATCACAATAAATATATAATAAATATATATGATATTTATGTCCATGTAAAAATTAATTTTAAGATGTAAAAATGATCAAATTAATAGGAACAAAAATAAAAAATCAAAACATACATGAAAAACAAAGTAGTTATTACCTGAGATGTGACATTTACATAGAATTATTTACAAACAAGTAATTATAGAACATAAGTAATTCATATATTTTATGATATATAAATTTATTGTTATATAATAGATGTATAATAAACTTATTTTTATTATATATGAGGTTATAATGTGTATGGTGGAATTTGAGACTTATGTTTAGGGATTTCAATCTAACTTTTATTTTCTATGAGTTGCATACCATATTCACCATGTGTTTCTTTTATATGATGTATATAACACCCATGAATTTATCTTATGATAATTCTCCTGAAAATTATTTGGATATACATATACATTTTATGATATATCTCTTTCATGGGGTTTACGGTACAAAAGTGACAAAATGTTTAAGTGTGTTGTGATACAATTTCATCATTTATTGGGATTGTTAATGTTTATTTTTCTGATAATAAAATATTATGATCCATATATATATAAACAAATTAAATTTATTATATTCTATTTATTTCATGATAATACATGGTTTCCATTAATTTCACTCTTTTTATGTACTTAACAGTTCAGAAGAATGTATGTTAAAGAAAAATGACATTATTTATCTCTTCAGTCAAATATCATTTTTCATCCAAAGTCATGTTTTTAAAAAATGATTCAAAAATGATTATAAAATTATCAAAATAAATTATTAATGATATTTTTAGCCATGTTTTAGTTTTAAAAAAATGAATTGTGTCATTATGTCATTTTTCAAACAATTCCCATTTGTCTTTTATCAAAAATGTTAAAGGAAACAATGTTTTATCAAATATGGCTTGAAAAATATTTTCAACCATTATGGTAACTTAAACATTTATGGATTCCATTATAATTTTCAACTTTTATTTCAAATAAATAAAATTCCAAATTTTTTAATAAATTTTTAGTTTTAAAAAAAGTGATTTTTGAAATGGAATGTATTTTTTCTACAATAAATGTTTTTAATGACTTATAAACATTACTTTATAAGTTTATAAGGATATTTGTAAATAAAAGGATTTTGAAAATATTTTCTTTTAAAAAAATAATATTGCAAAGGATATTTACTTTAATAACTATTTGAAGTGATCATTAAAAATAATTTTCCATCTAATATGATATCCTTTCATGTTACTTATTCATTACTAGAGATAATACTTAATAGTTTTATCCTTATTCATTCCCTGTATGGTCAATGTTTTTAATTAATAAATTTTTATAAAACAAATTTATTTTTCATGGGTTATGATATGGTAAATTGATTAATTTTTAAAAAAAAATATTTTCTTTATATGGGTTATGATTTAATGATATGATGAATGTTTTCTATTATCGGTGCACAAATAAGTGTGGGTTTTATTTTGAGATGGGTGGGACCTATATATCTCTCCAATGGATTAGTTAAAACTTTATATCTCATAAAATAACAATGTGAAACATGTTCATTGTCTTGATCCACAATATAAATAGGTGCATCCGGATCTACTATGGGAAATAGGTTCATCCTGATAAATCATGGTAAATATGTGATAATAACTTGTCCACTATGTTAATGGTATTGGTATTTAACCTTAAAAGAGGATTTTTTTTATATTTATGATGGTGACACACTTTTATGAAATTATCATATGGTTAATGATTGATTTTTTATGATTTCAAACTCTTATGGGACATGATTTCTAAAATGATAATGTTTTATGTCATGAATCATGTAAATTATCTATGATAGGTTGAGTATGAAATTTCCAAAGTTATATTCATGATAACTTGGCCTTATTCTTATCTTATGATTTCATATGATCATATATTGATATCTCTTATGTTTACACTTAATGAGCATCCAAGCTCACCCATTCCTATGTTTTTATCCCCTGTTATGAATATATTGTTGGTAGGGTATTCTTAAGAGGATTACTATATGAGAATATATTTGTTGGGGAAGTTTACGATCATTCATGAAATAAGAATATTTTGTTTCGAGTTTCCAAAGACACTAAACTATTATGGTCTGCATGTTTTTTTATAATATAGATTGGATATTCATCTAAAAAAATTATATTTATGTATACAAATTGGTTTCATATAGAGTCGGATTGTTAATATTCAGTTAATTATATAGTGGATATCAGTGGATAAATGGGAGTTGGAACTAGAATGAAAAGGTACAGACATTAGGACCTAACCATATAAAAACTATTATGCTTGATTTATTGATTTATCATTACATACCAGTGGGGCTGATTTATAATGAAGATAGGATTCAAACATTAAAAAAAATTGCAGTTAATTTCAATATAATGAAAATTAAAAAATATCACCACTAGTTCAACCCACTTCTCATTGGTCTGTACATTACTGGGAACATGAAGTAGAATAAGATAGTTTAGTTTCTCTAGGAAAGACCCTTGTGTTCCTTATCATGGATAATATCCACATAATGAATATTAGAGTATTTAATTCCCTTAAAAACATAAATTATCATGGATAAAAAAATAGAATGAATCTCTCTTTTTATTCTCCTTTCATAGTATTGATTGATGCAAGTACTTTAGGCTTTCCACCGGTGGAGAAATATGCTCTAGTGATATTTGTTAATAAAAGTAATCTCAAGGTTGATGGAAAAGTTACAAATTATATTCTTATATCCTTGAAATGAAATTTCTACAGGAATATGATTTACTTCAAAATAGAAAATAAAACATAGTAAAAACTGAAAATAAAATTCTTGGGAAATATAAAATTATAGAAAGAAAAAAAAATGTAGAGAATCAAGTTTGAATATATTATGATGGTGGAAGGTAAATTTATTAAGAACAACCTCACCTTAGTAAACTAAATTTTTAAAATCATTATAGGACATAGGTATGTCTTGTGAGATTCAATTATTATTGAAAATTTTATGAGGAACATTCCATATAAGTTTGATACACAATTATACACTTTATAAGTTAAATATTATTTTTCCCTTAATAAATTATATAAAAATATTATTTCCTATGAAATGAAAAAATATCTTTCATTCAAAAAAAATTAAGGATTATATATCATCCAAAGATATGAGGAATAAAAAATTACAAGAAAGTGAAAATGAAGTAATGATCTTCAATGAATCCAAATATAAGGGAGATGATGTTGAAGTAAATGACAGATTTAGGCCCCTTTTCTCTTAAAATACCATGAAAGGTATGGTAAATTATAATGGAAAAATCTAACATAAATTTATTTAGTGTGAAGGTATCAAATATTTTTTAATGAAAAATCCAAGTAACAAATCTATATAATATGATTATAATGACTCTAAATGTAATCCTAAGAGGAAAACATGGATTAAAACATTCATAGAAGTTAAATCATCCTCTAAGAGTAACAAAATGTTCACCAAAAGAAAAAATGATGATAAAAACATAGTGTGACTCAATTGAGAAAAATTCCATCAATATATCAATCATTAGAGAATTTAAAAACAATCATGGTTCATATAGAAACAAATAAACTTACATAAAATATGGAATTTGAATTAGGTGAATAAAACTATTATAAATATTAATTTAGATCAGAAATATATGTAGATGTTGAAAGAAAACTCAAACAAGTAACCACGGACCAAAAGAAGGAAAGTGAAAAGAGTGATAAAGAATATGAATAATTTCCCTAGAGAGAATATGTATATATAGAATAAATTAAAAACCTCAAAATGAGATCTATAGAATATGGGAAATGGTGAAAGATCAGAATGAAAAATTAATCTCTATGAAAGAAGTGTTATGTATAAAACAATTATGATGCCTTGAAGTTTAATATAGCTTTATAAAAATGAATGATAATGTTATCAAAGCTTAAAAGTTAAAGAATAAAAATTCTCTTGATTATAAAAGTACTCATCCAAAGAATCAGGTAACATCTAAATTAAATAAAATTAAAAATTTATTTCATGGTAATAACAATAATGGTTTAAGAATTAATAATTTGACATCATGTGTTGATAATGGACTTGAGAAACATATAACATCAAAAAATCTAAAAATAAATTTTGGAAGGATGATTCCCCATACCAAGGGAAATCATGTGTTGTAAAATAGAGTGAAACTCAAAAACATATCATTGTAAAAAGATATACTTCTATAGAATATCAGGGTTCATTGAATATTGTTAGTATTGTGTTATATATTTTAAAAATATATAGATTTATAAGAACTGCATGTCTCACCCAATGATTAGGCAAGAATAGAGGGTGAGAAATAGTGGAAAAATGAGGTGACTCAATATAGAAATATTAATAAAAAAATAAAGACATAAAAAGTAAAAAAAATATCGCATGGAAAACCGAAATTGAAAACCTATAATAATATTTTGGGATGTTTAACCAACTAGGTGATTATAAAAAATATTTTATGATAACAATTCTATGGATAATTACTCATACAAGAAAATAAATGGAAGCTGGGGAATATAAAATTGAAGATAAATTTTTTTATTAATACTACTCCAAATGATATCAAAATTAATAAAACATGGTTTCATGATAGTGGTTATCGCTCACATTTTAATGGTTATGTTAAAATCATGATATTTTTTGAAGAACATGACTGAGGAGTAATAACGGTCAGAAATGATATTTCTCTAAAAATAAGAGGAATTGGTACAGGTGATATTGAATCTCAATGGTTAATTTCAAATGAAGGATTAATTATTTATGAACATTAACACAAAGTACTAAGTGGAATCCAAATATGGGATTATTTAAAGGATTTTATATTGATAAAATATTTTTTTATCATCTGATATTATAAAAATTGAAATTGTTTTTGCAATGTAGAATGAATTAGAATAAATATATTTGGTATTAAATATACTAGTAAATATTTCTATTTAAATACTAAGTAAAAAACATGTTTTTGTTCCAAATACCTAAGCATGTTTTCTATAAAAGTATAAGAATAATTTTAAAAAAATATGTAGTGATAGACTTACCATAAATGATGAGGAAAGATGGTACTATTTTTATAACATTCCAAAAATGATGTATGGTTAGTGGAAGATATAATAATGTTGAAATACAATCTAACAGACCAATTGAGATCATTAATTTTGATCTATGTGGGATGATGATACATCAACCAACTAAGGGTGGATTTTTACTTTTTTGATTTCATTGAAGATTTTACTTAAAAGGCTCGTGTAATATTCATGAAACATATATTAGAGGATAAATAGTTTTTCTGAACAGTCAAGGAATTAATCATCAATATAGTTCTCTCTATAATCCTCAAAAAAATGGTGTATTTGAAAAGAAAAAATAAGAGTTTAGTGGATAAGGGAAAAAATGATAACTTAATACAATCATTAAAAAAATTTATGGAGAGAAGATGTGAGTATAGATATAGATGTTTAAAATATATATATCCTTTAACTTGGATGGAAGATTACTCCCTATGTGATGTGGCATAAGAAAATTCCCATAGTGAAATAATTCAAGGTTTTTTGGAGTATTTCCTTTATAAACATCAAAAATATGTATATAAGATAGTTTGATAAAGAATTAGAAGAATGTTTTTTCGTGGGATATTCATCCAATAGAAAAAAAATCAGGTGTCTGAGTAAGAAACTACATGTGTTGGTTGATTCATATGATATGAAATCATTGAAAACGACTGCAACATAAAAATGATATTGAATATGATAATAATGATGTGATAAAATATATAATTATATCTTCCATAAATGTTTATGATAAGGAAGATGACTTTGATCCTAAACATTTATAGTTTAATTATGAGCAGTCTAGTGATGAAAAAAGTAATACAATATGAACAAAATATACACATTATTAAAATAAGATGAATAAGATAATATCAATAGAAATTAGTAATAACTAGATCAAACCATATGGAAATATATATTTTAGATTCAGGCATCACTTATCTCATATATGGAACCACAATTTGTTTTAGAAGAAGATGACCATCCATAATAGTAAATAAAATGAATGAGGAGTTGTATAAAATCAATAAATATAATACATGGGATATTTTTATTATACTAAAATTAAAAAAATGTTATAGTAAAAAATTGATTGTTCAAATATTAGAATAATTAATTTGTATACTTTTTTATAAATATATCATGAATTGTTTAAAAATACTATTCACTGATGGAAGTTGTTGATTTTGAAGATACTTATTCACTTATTTTAAGGCTTAAAACTATTATAATTTTTTTTATGGCTACTCAACAAAAATTTTAATGTCTATAAGATTGATTTTATGTTATAATTATTAAACATATAAATTTAATAATAACATTAAATTAATTAACAGAGTGGGTTCATAATTAATAAGGTTACAACAATTATTTATAAATTGTATAATTCCTTCACTGTATTTAAACCTGTCCTTATTCCTGGTATTCAAGGATTGATAGTTTTAAGAAAATTTTGAACATTTCTAAGGAAAATTTTAACAGAAACTTGTCAGTGAAAGAGATGAGTATGGGTAACCTGGTTTTAATTTTTTATATCGATAAATAAATTAATTTTTTAATAAGTATAAATCATTTGAATAAATTTCTAAATAAATTAAAACAATGTTTGAGATGTTATTTCTCAGTGAGTTAAGAATTTTTTTGGTTTTAAAAGTTCAATAGAATGAATGGTACATATTTCCATCATAAGATTGGTACGCCAAATAATTACTATAAAAGTTTCAAATGGAAGATTCAAAGGCATTTTATACACCTATCTCTATTAGTATAAATATTAGTAATGAATAATATAACCAATGTGTAAATCAGAAGGAATTTTAGAAGGTGGTCGGAATTTTACCCTATAATACTACATCAAGACTGCATATTCCATATGATGTATCTTTGTGTGAAATATATTAGAGTGGCCCAAAGGAATCAAACATGTTGGTAGAAAAATGAATCATCATTTAGGTTAAAGGAATCCCAAAGTACATTATAATCTATATAAATATTAATGAGTTTACCTTTCATGGTTTTATTAATTTTGATTATATTAGAGATTTAAATGATCAAAAATCAACCCTAGGAGGAACTTTCTTCTTGGGATAAAGTTTAATGTAACCGTTCATAATAAGAAAAAAATTTACTTTGATTATAGTTTAAGTAACATATATTATCACCACCTAGGAATATACAATATGATTTTGAAAATGTTCCACTATAAGATGTTATGGTTAAGGATGAAAAACCATTGAACATTATTTGTGATAATTCAATATCCATCGATATCTCTAAACATATTTTGAAACATTCCAGATTTAAATACATGGATATTAAATATCATATCATTAAGGATAATATTTCTATAGGATATGTAATAATTATATATGTTTCAATGAAATATATAATTCTTTAAGATTACACCAATGCTATATTAGAAGAAATATTTGAGGAATTGAGTTATAAAATACATGTTTAGACTCTATTACAGACTTCATTTATTTCTTGTGTTTACCCTATTTCGTTGGATTATGTTTTCAAAGGTGTAGAAAGATTAAAACTCTATACCATATATTTTTTAAATCCAAATAAGGTGTCATCATAGAAAGTGGGATAAATGTTTCAAAAAGTTACAATTTTGGGATTTGATATGATTGAGGGGGGTTTTATCAATATCATGGAAACAAAACTACTTTCCTTTGGGGAATGGAATTTCTTTAAAAACATGGATTAATCTGAAAGTGTGGTGTAAGGAAACTCTCAATGACATAGGATTTTTTTGATGAAATTTGAGAAATGAGTTATTGATAATGTTTCAAATAAATCCAAAGGGAGAGATTTAGGATCCTTTTGTTTTATTTTTTTAATTATTATTTTATTTAATGTCAGTATAAACATGTGAATGTTTTGTGTTTTATGAAATATAGATTCTCACTTAAAATAATAAGATTGAGATTCTATTTTCAAAGGATTATAATCCTTTTTAGATCCAAAATGTTCCTAAAATTATGATAACTAATATTTTCACGTGTTTTAAGCTGAATTTCACTCATAATGTTTTAATAAAGTGATAGTTTGTACACAATTGAAGTTATAAAATGTTGAATATTCTATCTCTAAAATGATTTATGTTATGAATACATGATGTTTTGGTTTCAAGAATTTTCATCAATTAAGTGATCATTAGATTGAGAGTAAGAAACCAACTCTGGTCAACCTTATACCACTCACCCGAACTAGCTCACGAGACATCCCGAGAGGTATTCTCAATCATCCTAGGCTGGTAACTAGTGTTAGGGATCAAATATAAAGAAACATGGAATTATTTGGACCATAAAAATGGAAAATAAACAAATATAAACTGAAAAATAAAGAAAACACTATAAGAGGAAATAAATAAAACATCATATACCTCCACGTGACCCTATAGGTCACCACCAACCACTAAACCAATTTCACCCCACAACGATCAAGTCCAAGATAGAAGCAGAACTAGAAGCTAATAAAGATAAATATATTGGAATGGGTATTAAAACTCATTAGTCAGGCCCAAATAAACTATTCCCTATTCTGTACCGTTAAATAAATATTCATCTACTACTATTTTGAAATACATTTATTTAAATAAGGATTTTCTTCTCATTTAAAGATAAGTAACAAATTAATAATTCCATGAACCATTTTCCTCTATATTTAAATATATTTAATAAATATATTTACATTCAAAAATATCGTTGTGAAAATGACATGAAACAAAAAATATTTACATGAAAAAAACTATTTAATTGATTTTATGAAATCATTTTAAAATAGTTGGAAATTAGAAATCATAAGTAAATGTCATCATGGGAAGTACCTATAGACTAAGTGAAGATAACTTAGACGTACTTAGTTGAGGTCAATCTACTATAATATGATGCAAATCAGTAGCAATAACAACCCTCGATGCTCTACCCTAGCCTCATAGGTGACACATCCCACAAGTCCTATCACTACTAAAGGGATATAATTCATCTTATTAGGGAATATATAGATATTATCTCTCAAATATCACTATGATTCCTGGAATCCCATGGACATAAGAAAAGTGGGAGGTAGGGAATCCAAGAAAACGAGACACATATATCAAGGAATACATCATTCAAACTAAACACACATTTTGGCTCCATCCATTAAAATTTGCTCTAAACTGAAGATTATCCATGGAGGCACCCTCTCTTTCCCAAAAACAATAAATGGTACATACCAGGAATTAATATTTTAAATAAAATCATATAAATTTTTTATTCACATTAAATGTAATTATAAAATCAAAAAGTAATTTAAATTTTTTCATAAAAACCAGCTAGAAGGCCAAATCATTTTAAAATTTCCAATTTTTCTTTTACTAGAGGTAAATAAAACATTAAATTTATTTAGCTTTTCAGAAAAAAAATTCTATAATTTATATAAAAAAATCATGCCTCTTATGAATCCAAATTCCATTTATAAAATATTCTGTGAACCCAAATTACCAAAAGAAGTCACCAAAACTCATTTATAGTGTCAGTCAAGAATTTTAACTAACAAATAGTGTATGAAGATTAAGAAAACAATTTCATACAATTTGATTCAAAATGAGTTAGCCTTATTTCACATCAAAACATTATTATAAGAATTATAACTCTCTAATTATTATAAAAACCTGGTGTAAAGATCATAAAATCAATGATTCTTTAAATCTAAATGAGAGGAAAAAGGGATCCTACCTCAACAAGAATAGAATCAAGTGAATCATCCTAGAACTGGATGTATTTAAATACAAAAACACCAATATTCTCTTTTAAAAATGCACTCATATGCACCTTCTCATATATATAAGGACACCTAGACTCAATGTACACTTTTTCATGGCCAAATATGAACAAGGGTGTCCTTGCATATATGATTATACTTTCATATACCCCTTTAAACTTACAAACATATGAATTTTTCATATATATATATATATATATATATATATATGCACACCCAACCCCCAATATATATATTCACACTACCATGAGTGAATATAAATAAAGGGGGAACACACACACACACACACACACACATATATATATATATATATGCTTACATTTTCATACACATGTATGTTTAATTAGACTCTGTCAACTCAAAACATTTTTGATGAAAGCCAATACGCAATAAAAAAATAATATAAATTTAAAAATCACCAATTACCCCAAATATTTTGGGAAAAAACGGAAAAATAAAAAATTACCAAATAGTAATAGAGAACTAAAATGAACAAAAATTCATGTCTTTTAGTGGAGGATTCAAAAACACACACATAGTTGGATATAGATACCCATTTCATGCACTAGGAAGAAGAGAATGATCAAAAATAGGCCCACCCAAAACCATAAGGTTTGGATGAACAAAGTGGGATAGTGGGGAAGGGAAACATCACCAGAATCAGGAAGGAGGATTGAGGCAGAGTCCATGCCATGGGTCAATAACCAATAATCCACCATAAATCTGAGAAAAATGGATTAAAGAAGTGGGATTGGTAAGAGGGAGAATCATTCTCCTAAAGAATGAAGGGTGGTGGGTTATCGTGTGCTAAAATATGTAGAGGGGTGATAGAAAAGTTAAAGGAACATAAAAATAAAAAATAAAAATAAATAAACAATAGGAAAAAATGGACAACAAGCACAGTTTGTGCCTTTTTTACCAAACCATGTGCCAACTATGTTCTCCCTACTGGATATGTATAGGGCACCATACAGTTAAGCCTATTAGATTTGAACAGTTTTATAAATCATACTCTAACCATTCCAAATGACATTGTCCCTATGACCAACCCACATTCATGGTTACCAAATGGTTACTTTTAACCATACACAACCTGTGCGTAGTACCCTCTTCACTTGAAAATTTTATAATTTACCCCCAAACATATCTATAACCCAACCTGAACTTCAACCAAAAAAAATTAACATCCATTAATATATAAAAATAAAAGAAATAAAAATAAAAGTGGGGTCTTTGTTTGACAATTATCCCCAATATTAACACTTTATGCACCCATAAATCAACTTAGTCTAATCGAGAAACCAAACTAAAATTGAAATCAAAAGGAACATCTGGATTAATAATTCAAGATAAATACTAAATATGAAGTAAACCACAAAAATGAATCCTAAACTGAATGGAAATAAAAATCTTTATGTGTCATTTCAACTCCACAAGTCACTCCTGGACAACTTTATAGAAAATCACAACAATAAGACGCCCATGGTTGTTCTTCTAAACATCTAAGAAACTATAAATCATTATAACCCCCCCCCCCCACACACACACACAACACGGGGGGTCCTAATGATGAAATTCAAGCCGAACACTAAACCATACCATGATTCATAAGATCTATAAGACACCGGTATCTCCAAATGAGAACCACTCAAATCTAAAACCATTTTTTAATAAGGATAACAACCTAAAAGTTATTATACATAAGGAATAACCACAAAAATTTAAAGAAAATGAGGCCATAATTATTTCTAATGAAAAATTATCTCAAGATATAAGATCTATATACAATAAACAATTAAAATATTTCACTACAACATTGGTAAGAATAAGATGGATTTATATCCCCTGCACATGGAAATTCCCCTACTGAGTGAAAATATTCACTGTGATACTTGTTCCTAGAGCCCCTATGTATTGAATCATTAGTTTCATTATACTTAGTAGTTGGTCATCCCCAATTGAAACTATTTTCATCAATGAATCTTACAAAAAAATTGGGTATCACAATTGACCATAAAGACAAAAATTCTTAAAGGATTATGATACAGTGGATTAGAGTTCATAACCAAAAAACATAGAGTTAAACCAAGTGAATGGTATGATAAATTAATGTAGGGAACTAAAAAATACTTTTTAGAACAAATTCATCTAGCTCACACACCTCAGTGGATGAGGAACCTTCATGAGCACCAAATGAAACCGGACTATCAACTACCACATGCTGCTATCTGAGATTTTCTTAGATGAAATATTGTGATCCTTGAACCCTAGATGATGACCCCATAAGAAAATATTAGCTTAATACTGATCGATCGACACTATCACTAGAGAAAAGGAAACCATCTCATTAAAATTTCCAATAAACTCCCTTCCCCATCTGTTGACCTTGACAAACTTTCATGAGTTCTAGTACATTACTCTTCTTTACTTACTCTAGAATAAACCACTAAAAAGGTTCCTTAATATCTCCCAACACATCCCATCATTCAATGAGAATAGAACGACCAACATCCACTAGTCTAGTCTCATACCTTCATACATACCCAATACAACTCCCAATATCACGGCATGTGGAGTTCCAAAAACATTAGGACACTATCAAATTTCCCAATACACCCAATAACCACAAATAGAAATTTATGACTAAATACAATAGGCATAAATTTTCAAGTCCTCAACTCCACCACTATGCTAGGATTTTAGGCTGGGTGGACGAATGGAAGAGAATCCTTAGAAACCTTCTACTATATTCTTAGTGGCATACTGTAAAAAAATTAATGCACAAAACCAAAACAAAGTCAAACCAGAACATCACCAATTAACATATTGAAACAAACACAATTCTCATAAACCATAACATCACAAAACTAAAAATAAAAAATTCATATATCAATTGAAATAAATCTGAAAAATATCACCAAACAAGCTGAGAACCCTCTTTTAAAAATAAATATTTTCCATTTTAAAATTGAAAACTATATTTCCCAGTTCCAAACCCATTTCATCACATCCACGCTAAAATTAAAAACATAACTTCACCTTTCCATTTAAAGTCACAAATACTATTTTGAAAGAATCCCCACTTTAACAGAAACCATTTTCCTTTCAAAAATTACTTTGGAAAAAACAAGTTAAACATTTGATTTTAAATACTCACCGGATACATCCTATGAACATTCATATGTTTTTGCACCCCACTTCCTTATACACCATCCTTTCATACATACCAACTTGTACTTTTTACACGCACACTCACAAATATGGGTTCGTTCATAGGAAATACCAGGGGTCACATGTATTATTTTTCTTCAAAACCAATAATTTAAAATTTACTCCCCATTACACAATTTATAAAACCTTTGGAAATTAAAAAAAATTCTTCACTTAACTTTTGAAAAATAAAATCCCGTTATAAAAGAAGCCCTTCCCCTTTTAAAAACCATTTCTTTACCCTAAAAACATTTTCAAAAAAAAATTCTTTTCAAAATCCACCACACCAAACAAAAATTAGACCAAATCATCACCCATACCAAAAACCCTGAAATAGGGAACTACTGATAATTTATACCCCATCTACATGGTTTAGTAGACCATGCACTAAGTATTCACCAACCAATGGAATCCTATCGAACCATGAACATGGGATCCACATGGTTTCCTACACCATGTAAGCTCACCTGGTAGAACCATATCACATACATTTTCATCCCCCAACATAAACAATATCATCAAACAAAAAAACACAAACAACATTTCCAAAATCCAAAAATAAATATTCAAAACCCAACTATCCCTAGTGACGCAGGTCTTTTCAGGAGTGGTGGTGATCAAGCACCAACACATGACCACTCTTCTGAGCCCTAAAAATCATATCATTGATATACCTAACAAAAAAATAAAAAGGGACTTCTATGATACAATTTATTAACAAACCAACATGGGTCCACCCTGAACTAGTCTCCTGATCCGGCCTATAACAAGGCCCCATAGGCATTCATTATCCTCAAGGGCTGGAAACTATTGTTGGGTGTCAAAGATAAATCAATGTGGAAAATATTGGCCTATAAAAAATGGAAAATAAAAAATTATATACGAATAAATAAATATAAACACTAGAAATAGAAAAAAAACTGCACATACCTCTATCTGACTCTACGGGTCACCACTAACCACTAAACCAATAATTGTCCATAATAACTAAGTACTCGATGGAAGAAGCATTAAAAGCTACAAATAAATATTAAGTTATATGAATGAATATTAAATAAAAATATGCATGCACAGAAAAACAATTCTATATTCCTTACCTTCTAATAAAAGATTCATCTACTTCTTATTTGAAATACATATGTTAGGATAATAATTTCATTCTTTTTTAAGATAAGTAACAAATAAATAATTTAAAGGGTTATTTTATTTTCTCTATAAAAAATAGTTCAGAAATAAAATGACTTTCCAAAATCCTCTTTTTGAATGGTTTCATTCAATAATGAAACAATTTGGTGGAAATAATAATATTTTATGTGATTTTGTGAAAACACTACAAAAAAAAGAGAAAATTAGAATGTTTAAGTAACTATCACCATGGGAAATACCTAGACAAGAACTGAAGAGACCCTAGATTCACTTGGTTCGGATCCATTTTCCAGTGTATGATGCAACTCCATAGTAAATAACTAACCTGGCTACAATAAACTATCCTCACCAAAGGCTCATCCCACAAGTCCTATCTTTACCAAGGGGATCGAGTTTATCTAATCGGGACATAGATAGAAACCAACACTTGACTCTCAGTACAATTCCTAGGATCCCGTGGCCATAATAATAGTTGGAGGTAATGAATCCAAGAAAACATGACACCCAAGGAATTCATCATTCATGCTAACCCCACCTCCCAGCACCATTCATGTGAATTTCCCCTAAAATAGAAACAATTCATAGAGGTGACCCCATATTTAATAAAATAATTAAATATACCAAATGGGCCTCATTATTTTCAATAAAAACATTTCTATTTTGAAATCTAGTTTAATGATTTTTGTAAATTCAAGAAAAAAATCATTTCAACCTTTTCATAAAAACCATTTGGAATGCCAAATCATTTTTAAATTTATAGGTTTACTTCAATAAGAGATAATTCAAGCATTAAGTGTATTAAACTTTAAAAATAGATTTTATATAATGTACCTAAACCATGTGAATCACTTATGAGTAAATATTATTTTTACATACTCTTTTCTGAACCCAAATTCCGAAAAAAAATCCAATACTCATTTATTGGGTCAACCGTTCAATTTAATAATCAAATTTTGTATGAATTTTAACAAAACAATTTTATATAATTCAATTAAAAATTATTTCACCCTATTTCACATAAAATAATTATTATATGAATTATAAATCACTAATTAGTATAAAAACATTTTATGATGGTAATGAAATCAATGATTTTATAAATATAAAGGTCATGCATAAGGGAACCTAACTCAATGACAAGAGAATCAAGATAAAACACCTCAGAAATTGATGTATTTGATGATGTCAACATGAATCATCCCTTTTCTTATTGCACGCATATTCACCTTCTCATATATATAAGGACACCAAGTCCCTACCTATATATTCTCATAGCCAAATATGTACAAGGGGGTCCTTATAGAGATTCTTATACTTGCATATACCACATTAAACTTACACAAGTATGCATTTTTCATATATATATAATCACACCTTGCGCAAATATATATATATTATAACTTCAATGAGTGAATATATTTAAAGTGGAAACATACATATTTATTCCCACCTATGCATACACATGTAAGTCACCTTCGACTTCGGTGACTCGAAATAATGTCAAAACGGCCAAGATGCATTAATAAATTACTAAGAACATAAAAATCAACAAAAGACCACAATGAAAGTTGGAAAATTTAAATTGGTGAAAGAAAACCTACTCAAATGGTGTTGGTAAACTGAAAAGAACCTAAAGGGTTTACCTTTAGCAGTAGATGTTGAAACACACATGATGTTGTCCCGAGAGACCCATCACACACCCTAGGAAGAATAGAAAGATAAAAAATCATTCCACCAAAAATCATAGGGTTTGTATGAATAAATATGGTTTATAGGGAAGAGAAAAATCACCAAAATAAGGAAGGAGGAGGGAGGCGGAGACCATACGTTGGGGATATGACCATGAATCTGGCAGGAAACAGGGAAAACATCATGGATAATTGGCCTTGGGGGAGGATTTGGTGTGTAGAAAAGGAATGAATGGAATAGGGATGTCGTGTGATGCCACAGGGATAGAGGAGAAAAAAATAACATAAAAAATAAAAAATTTCTGGACAGCCTGCACGGTCTGTTCATGGTTTAAAAAACCATACGCCAACCTTGCTATGTGTACTAGACAAACTTGAGGTACTTCACAATTACCCCTAGGAGAGTGACATGGTTGGAAAAACCATGATCCAATAATGAAACCCAGTATTATTGTAATGAGAATCCCTCACACATGGTTTTCACATGGTTACTGCTAACCATGTTTATCCTATGGGCAGTACCCTTTTCCCTTGGAAATTACAAAATTTCAGCCTAAAATTATCAGGAACCCAAACAAAACCACAACTGAAAAGATCAAACATGTAGAAATAAATAAATAAAAGAAATAAAATAATACTAGGGTCAGGTAATGTCATTGATAATTTTAAAAAATCTATTTGACTGCCTTTTTTAAATATCGTTAATGAAGAAGTTAGCAATGTTCATAAAATGACTCAAAAAAGACTTTATGACTTTGGAAAAAAGCTATGAAGGTTACTAGATGAACCTGTAAAAAATTATACCATATGGGGAAAAATAAAGTCTATTAGAAATAGTGATTTTTTTAATAAGTCACTAAACTCGATGTAACCAATCAAGATGATTAGAAAAAAGATGATAGGGAAGGGTAAAAATTGTTATGGTACCCAATAGAGAAATCAATTTCTATTGGATCAAACATTGTGGAAGTTAGACTAGATAGACATTATAGTATTTATCATATTGAACAATATTAGATAGAAATATGTGATGTTAGAAGATATAGAATTATGATGTCATAGTAATATGAAATGTTAATTCTATCAGATAAAGAAAGCATGAGTTTATGAGACCAATCTGATCTGATAAAGAGGTTCAGATATAGAATTGATGAGAAAATTCAAGATAGATTAATGATTATTAGTTATAATATATGTTAAAATATGGGAGTTTTTATACTGTATAGAGTCTTGGGTAACATTACATTACATTATAATGATAATAATTGTGATTATTCTAATCTATTCTTTCAATATTCATAAATCAATCCATGATTTTTGGAAATATTTCCAAGATCATTGACACTAATATTTGTGAAAATCCAGATGAATAATATTGAAAATTAACATTTACATTCATTGATATTTTTCAAATAAAAAATTATTTAATTGGGAAATAAGAGCCCAATTTTCTCCCTAATTTTCAGATGGTGTTTTTTAACCAAAAGGGTTGTGTTCTCATTGGGAAATTGATGTTTCTAGAGACTGAAATTACTAATGTTTTTCCTAGGTAATTTTCTAAACAATAAATCACTTAGATGAAGAAGATAAGTACTAGACACAACATACTAGAATGATGTGCTTTCAACATAGGTTTACCCAATTAAGAAACATTGGAAAGAGATATACTATAAATAGGTGAATCAGACTGAGCATCGTCAAATAGAGGTACCAAATAGACTTCAACCAGATTGAGGTGTACCGAACACAATTACAACTGAATGAGTGAACCAGAAAATATTTTTTAGAAATATTTTTTAAATTTTTTTACATGTAAATTTTTTAAGTATAATAAATCATTTTAACTAGGTGTATATTATATAATTTCCTATCAGGATATATAAGGATCAATATAATTTAGATCATTTTCATTCACTTAAATATATAGTGGATATTTATGGATTAATGGGAGTTGACCTCACAATGGCTAGGTACCCACATTGGGATCAAACCTTGTAAAAACTTATGTGCCTTTATTTATTTATCTTTTCATATGAGTGTGGCTGAGTTATAAAGTTGAGGTCATTGAAAATTTAACAAATTAAGTTAGTTAATTTCAAGATAATTTAAATTGTAAGATTTTACAAATAATTTAACCTCCTCTCATTCTCAGTGGTATAGAAATTCCTAGGAACTTCAAAAAACCACTATCTCCCCTCACCTAAAACTGAGAAACCAATTTTAATAAATGGATCACTAAGATATTTGAGATGGTTCTAAACCCCTGTTGATGTTAATCCAATCAATAATAAATTAATATTAATAGAATAATACTTCAACCATTAAAATTATATATTCAAGGAGGTTATTCCCCTAGGGTTAAAGGTTGGTTTATCTTCTAATTAATAAACCAATAATGAGATAAAATCTCATGACCATATAAATTATTTTTATTAATTATTTTAACATGGTTATTAATATATTTATATGATGTATGTTCATTTTAGGATTAAAGATAATCACAAAACATAAATGAAATAAAAATATTTCTATGACGAAATAAAATATACTATTATTCATAATTTATTTTATCTAACATGGTTAATTAATTTTTCAAAATTTAAATAATTTTAATAAGAATGTAAATGAAAAAATAAAAAATATTTACAAATAAGTTAAATAATAAAACCTAAGTTATATAGTCTTTCATCTTATTCATTGCAGTTAATTTATCATGATGCACTTGTAATTAATGTATTGGTCATTCTAAAGTCATATACACTTCTATTATTAGTTTTTCTTAGGAAATATAATTGGTTGACATAACTAAATTGTTGTCTAGGGTAATGATAAAATTATAATAAACATTATTTGGATGTAAATGTTGTGAAAATTTGAGTCTTTTTTTTATGATTAGGGTGTTCAATTAACAAATAAAGGAACTATGATTTAATACAATGATAAAGGAGACCTACCTAAATATATCATTACTGGTAAAATATCTTTGTGATAGTATATTCTGAATCTAATGAGGATGGTTATTAATATTTAATAAAATAGTGTAACAATAGTAAATATAATTTATTTCAAATTATTTTATAATAAAGATAATTTAGTAAATATGCATTAATTTATTATTGAAAATGGAAAATCCTTTGACCATAACATTATCCTTATGATTTATTTTGGAGAAATAAAAAATCATGGATGATGAAAAAATCCATGAAGGGTACAGGAACTTTTGTGTTATTCTATGAAAATATTATAAGTTTTACATAATGAAGTCCCAAATTCATGGTTGGACCACTAAGAAAGAAAATAATGAGGATTTTATGTCTTTTATAAATATTTATATGATGCACTAGATATTTAAATTCTTATATTAACATTTATGACTAGTGAGTTATAGATGCTTCATGAATACACGGATGAATTCACCATTATATATCATCTTCATGGAATTTATCTTGTGAAAGAAAGATAAAATATATATATTATCTCCAATTTAAACTTTACATGTAATCTTGGACAGGGTTCACAAGTTGGACTTCATATGTTCATAGTGATTGAATACATCGAATGTTTATAAATTCTAGGATTCAACCTACCTGAGGATCTATTCATAGACCACCATATCACCTAATTTACTAAGAGATTCTAAAAATTATAATGAATTTTAATATGAAAAATATATAAAAAAACTTCCAGATCTCTTGAATATAATATTTGAAGAAAATTAGAAATTAGAGTATAAAAAATATCTATTATTTATGGTGAACAATTGGAAATTAAAGTCAAGAATCCATTTGATTATATCTAATTCTAAAGAACCTACACACCTTTCCTACAAGAGAATAATGTATAAAATATTTTAAAATGAGGATAATGAAATGTGTCTTACCTATAAAAATGGCTACTTGATAAATAAATGTGCTTCAATGAGGAAGCAAGGGGAAGATTCATGTGAATTTATAATTAATTATAATATATCAATATCTAATAGTTGGGTATTTTAGAAAACTAATATCTATCCTCATTTCTATCCAAATATAGGAACCATATATCTTATATAATATTATAAGGGATGGTGTATACCATTAAAATTTTAATCAATCAAGATTATTTGTGTTGGAAATAAAATTATAACATCTCATAATGTTTACTATATTGATTATAGTTTTATAGAATTGTTATTATGTGCCTAATTTAACCAAGAACCTAATCACCATGTCCATTTTAGATTCATATGCATTTATTATTAAGTTAAGAAATAAGAGTTTCAAATTTTATAGAGTTTTCATATTATTTTGGATGGAAGATCTTAATAATGGTCTTTACATACTAAAATATGAAAATAAAATATCAGTAATCAATAAGGAATCAAGTTTACTTAACTCATATCTGATCGAGTTATGGTATCATAGGCTTGGTTAGTAAAATGAGAAGTGTTATACAAATCTAAATCATAACGGATAAAATAACTTAATATTTGTTACATTTGATTACAAGGAAAAATTACCAAATACCATTAACTAGAAAATATGAATCTTATATAGATCACATATAATGTTTTTATACAGATGTTTTTTTAAATTTTCCCATAAAATAAATAGGTGGATACTCATACTTCATATCTATTACTGATGACTTTAGTAGAAATGGATATGTTTACCTAATAGATTATATGTCTAATTAAATTGAGAAATTTAGGTAATAAAATAATGATGTATAGAATTATGGTTGTAAGAAGATAAAGAAACATTTATTGTACTATACAGAGGAGTATCAAAACCAAGATTTCAATTATTTTATAATGTATTTTTTTATTCTATCTCAACTATGTCATCATTATGCATTATAGTAGAATGGTTATAGTTAAAAGGGGAACCAAGGATTTTTATAAATATTGAGGTCAATATCAATTACTAAGAAAAATCCATTATACCTTTATGGATACACATTACAAATCGTATCACACATATTAAACTGATAACTAATGAAAGCAGCGAGTGGAATTACATATGAGTTATAGTGCAGAAATAAATCTCTTTTTTCACATATTTTTATTTTGGGGTGTGAGGTGTTCATTAAGGATATCTCTATAAATATACTATAATTAAGTGTAATAAATAACATTTTTATTTTTATATATTAACAAAAAAATGATATTATATATATAGTCCCTTAAATAATAAGGTAGTAGTAAATAGATTCCTTAATATTCTTGAAAGGTGTTAAATCTATAAAATCTATAGTGGGAGCTAGGTCAACATTGATGAAGTTGAAGATCAAGTTGTGTAAGAGTTGTCATAGAGAAAAATTCCATAAATCATGGTAGATGAATTTTTTTTAGTGACATAAGTATTAAGTAAGATAATTAAAGAAGTTGGAGAACAATATATATATATCTATATATGGTTTTCTTATAACAAATTTAGGTGCTACATTATTAGATGAAGAAAATGAACCTTTCTCTAACAATGAATTAATAAACAACTCAAAAGTTACATACATAAAATATATCAAGAATTATAAAATGGATTACATGTACCAACGCTAAGTATAGGGTTTGATATATCCTTCTGTTGATGTTAATGTTGTTGGGTGAAAATGGTTATTCAATAATAATCTAGATATGGTAGGAAAAGTGATCACCTAGAAAGCATTATTGGTTTATGAAGGGTATAATAAATGTTAAGGAATATATTATGAAAATAAATTTCCATGGGTTGATATAATAAAACCCTTTAGAATCCAACTTTTAATAACAAGAGACCTTTATTATGATATTTAGAAAATGGATGTGAAGACCACATTTCTTCATGTAAAACTTATGGATGAAATCTATATGGTGCGACTAGAGGTCTTTTATGTAATAGGATTCTAATGTGGTATACAAGTTTAAGAGATCCATTTATGGGTTGAGGAAATAATAAAGATTATGCAACATTAGTTTTGATAAATCCATAAGAGAATTTGATTTCATAAATATTGAATGAGAGAAATGTTACTAAAGTGGGAGTGAAGATGTATACCTACTATTATATGTTGATGATATATTAAAGATAGTAATCGAGATAAAAATCTTTTAATTAGTAATGTTATCATTGAAAAAACGTTTCTACATGAAAAAATTAGGTGAGGTATCCTATATTCAATGGATTAAGATCCATTGTGGTATATCAAAGTGTCCTCATAGAATATGTCAAGTTACATATATTGAAAATGTATTGAAGAGACTAGATATGGAAAAATACTAAGATAGGATTGTTTTAATTCTCACCTAGCATGAATCTCTCCATGAAAATGTGTCTTCAATCAAAAAAGTATTGAGTGATATTGAGTATGACCAAGTACACATCTATAATTAGATCTTTTATGTATTCCATGCTATAAAATATGTTTGATTTTTCTTATAACCTGAGTATGGTAGGAAAATATCTTGTAGTCCTAGGATATCCATGTTGTGTGGCTATAAAGTTGATCCTAAAGCATGAGAGGTGTTTAAATGATATGTTATTAGTTTATTGACGACATTGGAAATAAGTAGTCATGGGATAGATAGAGGTTGTTTTCTAAATAGATCAGACAAATATAAAAGAATAATAGGGGTATGTGTTCTACCTTAATAATAGAACTATGAGGAATATGAGTTTAAAGTAAAAAAATTTTACTGATTCTATAATAACACACAAGTATATTTAAAATCTAATTTAGCTAAATAAGTGGTTTGGATATACAAATTTATCAAATATATCTATCATGTTCCTAATAATAATAATTTTATCACATTATATTGAGATAATATTTTTCATTGGAATAGAAAATAAACTAAGGCCTTATCAATGGATGATACATATACTTTGTATGTATAACATCTTGAGGGATTTTCTTCAAATTGGTTAAATAATAGTAAGAACAATTGATATGGAATATAACATTACATATCCAATAACAAAATATTTATTTTCATATAAATAATAATATTAGGTGATAGATAGTAGACTAAATGTTGTTATATATTATATTTTCTAAATGTGGGAGTCTGTTGGAGATGGTTCCCTATAATAAAATTATTTTCTACTTTAAATTACTATAATATTAATATTAATTAATATTTTAACACATGGTGAGTGTTAATCTATATACTATTAATTTGATAATTCCTTTAGAGTTACTATTGTTTCAAAAGGTTTAGTATTTCCACATTATGATGCAAAAATGGAAGTGTTTTTATAATATTTATAAACATATTTCATATAGTTTTTCTGACATATTTATGTTGGGACAAGGATGAAATATTACTATTAGTTACTTGAGACTCAAAATAAGTTGTGAATTATTCTCCAAAATTTCACACTTTTTAATCTCTATGAAGGCAGGCTATGATGATAAGTGAACATATAATAATTACACATGTAATATGTGTCTTAAAATATAAATATATTTGTTTGTGTGTATTGGTCGTCGGACTTGATATTTTTATGAGTTTATATCATGAATTATGTACTTTGATGTAATGAAAAGAATTTTGATGACATATGCACTCAGTTATGAAGGATACATTTGGTGTATTATAAGTGATATGAAATTAATTTAATATGTAAAGAAATTATTTGTGCCTTCGGATTTAATAAATGTTTTAATCTATTTCCCCTAATTGAAATGAAACTCTTTGATTAATTTCTTGGTCATAGTAGTTCATTGAGGAGTAAATTTCATAAATTCAAAGTATATAAATCAAGAATATAGGTTGATGACACAATGTATGAAACCTTTTTACAGAGCTATTGAGACAAAGTTATTATATTACACATTAATTATTCAAATGAGGTGTTTATCTTTGATACTTTTTTATATATTGGTTACTCCACCTATTACTAGATCCTGATCTCAGAAATAATCCAAGTTTACTAAATTAAACATAGTAAGAGGCCTAAGGGGTCACAGGTTATGCATATCCAAAATATTATTTAAACTCATTTAGAAATTAATATTAAATATAAATAATAATTTTAGCTTTTAGAATAATAATTATTCATGTTATGTTTATCATCCAAGTTAAATCATGAGTTATTCATGTTTAGAATATATATGAGTGAAATATTTAAAATTAATGATTATTTTAATCTTTAGTGAATATAATATTTATTTATTTATTTAATAAATAAATTAATATATTTATTTGTTAAAATAAATATTCATTAATCAAGTTTTAATAAATATCTAAGATGATTTATGGAATGAGTTAAGGGGTGGATGAAAATGATGTATTTTATTAAATTTCATTTTAATTAAATAATTATTTATTTATTTAACCGATGACATTTAAATATTTTTTAGTTAGTGTGTGTCATGGAATATTATAACAGTATTGTTACTTTTATTTTATATGGAATTGATTTATAATAAGACATTTATGTAATTAAAAATTGTTTTAATCTTAAGTATATAATATTATTTTTATAATTTTTTTAGATTATGAGATTTGTGCACAAAAAATTATCCCTAGATAATAAATTCAATTAAATTGAGGGAACTACTCAATAAATATATCAATAAGGAGAGATATTACTCATTTTCCATCTATGATTTGAAAAATATATAATATTTCTATCAAGCATAGGAGAATTTGGTTATGATTAAAAGTGAATGATGTAAGGTTCTTGGTTCCTCCTCATGATCACCTAAAATACCAATGATAATGTTCCAATATTCATTGATCATGTGTGGATAAATCTAGAGGGATCATATTTTGGATTTCTAATTGAAATTATGAGACTACAAGATCACCCACCAAACTGATTAGGGACAAAAAGAATTATCCAGACAAGGTAAATCTTATTTTAAATTAATTATAAGTTAAATTATAAATGATCCTCTTTATGATGATTCTAGGGTTTATTCTTCAATTTAATTATATATTATTTCTTCTAAAAAATATTTACCAACCTTTTCGAACCATTGGTATGGCCCCTCAAACGATTGGTGAAGACTATAGTGATAGTTTGAGGGATCATTGGGTGGGTTTTTTACTATAGAACTATACCCATGGTTTGACTAAATCATTTTTATAAATACCTAAACTGATTTGACCAATATTCATCAATATATATTGTATTTTAGGTTCTGAAATGAGTTATAATACTTTTTTTATTTTCATATCCATTTTTGTAAATAAGATCTTTTATATACTTATATTGAGATATAGAAGTTCCTCATTTTTAAAAAAAAATTAAAACCTAGAAAATCTGTATGTTCTCTCATCATGCTCATTTATAACTCAATTTTTATAATATTCACAAAGGATTTTGTGAAATATATTTTATTTTATCCATATATATTGTCATTGATAGAAATTTAAATAATGATTATGTTTTAAGAAAATTATTTTATAAAATTGTTTGTATCCTCATATCCCTTAACAAATTTATTTTGTAACAAGAATCCAGTTAATATAAAATTCTTGGATCTTGAGGGTTTATGTCTGTAATGTCTCATAAAAATTTTATAAACATATTATGGATGTTTGTTTTTCATAACAAAGGGGTTGTTCTATAACAAACTTCCACCTACAATTATTTGTTAAGTAATGCATACTTCACTTCCATTAGAAATTGTTTTAAATTTAGGACGGGTTCATATGATAAGAGTATATTAATAGCATCGCTTATTTCTAACAGATTATAAGTTTTTTTAGTCTTTATTCCCTCTTGTTGATTATATCCTTTAGAAATTTCCTATCTTTATTTTTAACTATTATTCTATTTTTATCACATTTGTTCAAAAACCCAATTTTTCCAATTAAAATTTATCATTAGGTTGCACAAACAAATTCCAAAATTGATTCCTTTCAAATTCACTATGTTAATATTGAGTTTCATTTATCAAATCATGAAGAGATAAATCTCTATCATGGGTCTTAGGTTTCAATTGAGATAATAATTCTAAATTTTCAATTTCATTTCTTAATAAACTTGAAGATCTAACTGGTTGATATACATCACCAATGATGTTATCACTATAATGATTCCTAAGAATAAAAATATTTCATGGGTTAAAAAAACTATGTTTGTCATTAAAATGTTGAAATTTGTTGGAAAAAAATCCCTCAAAGTATCATTGAAGCATTTTTGAGGTGATTGTTTTTGTTGAAAAAGTGGACATCTGTGTGGTGATTTTTGACAAAGAAAAACAATGACATACAAATATGTTGAAAAAGTGGATTTCATGGTGGAATATAGAGTTCAAGAGTTGTGGTTAATGATCCATGTTTGATTCAAGAACTTCGACAAAGGAATGGATGATCTGGAGGCGGTACAAAAATAACAGATACAAGGTGGCACCGTTTTCCAGTGTTTGACAAATTTTTGGGACTGAAAATCGACGAAAGGGGAAAATTTGTTTTGACAAAAAGACTTGTGTGTTGTGTACTTGAAGTAGAGGAAACTCACGCGCCTAATGTTTTTCAGGATCAAAAGGTAAAAATATGGAAATGGAAAGAGGGTCATGCAGGTATTGGTGTGGTCGCGCAGGTGACTTGAGTGCTGTAAAGGTCCTTGCATGTCGATGCCTAGGAGGATTGGGAACTTGTGCGCCTATTATTTTTCAGAATCAGAAGCTCAAAATATGGCAAATGAAAGAGGGTTGTGCAGGTATTGTATTGGTCGCACAGGTGACTTGCAAGGGCAGAGACCTGCGCGCTGAGGGGAGACTTCCATGCCACCGTGTAGGTTGACCAAATGCCTATAAATACTGAACCACCCCGCCTCTTTTTCAATGGAGTTCAACACTTAGAAAAATTAGTGCTCTCGTCATGCTGGTGTGGTGGCCACGCAGGTGGTGTGTGGTCACGCAGGTGGACTTGCGTGCTAGTGTTTGAAGTTGCGCGTTGATTGGTAGTTGCACGCCAATATTGGCCTGGGCGTAAAAGGGATTGAGTCACGCAGCTTTGGAGTTGCAGAATATTGTGCCACGCAGGTTGTAGAGGCAGACATGCGCGCCTGTTGTGACCTGTGCAGCGATACTTGTGCAAGGGGATAGACATGCGCGTCAAGTAAGGTTGTTTCCCCGATAATATTTTCAGGCTACATGGATGCTATAAGTTTGCCAGATACCTTCAGTGCAATGAATGATTCATCTATGGGTGAAAGTTGAAATTCAACAGAGCATCCACATAAAATAAAGGATGTATTCAATAGTGATAATGAAGATACCTACAAGTCTATAAATTGTGAGTGGATTCTTTCCGGAGCAGTGAGCAAAGGAAGAGGAAGAAGGTGATCCTCTCCACCAGCAGTGAGCCAGAGAGAGAGAAATAGGGAGTGACCCTTGGGAAAGCAATGAGCTAACCCCAAACCTTGTAAAGGCAGTGAGACTGGGACATAGTGACTGTTCCCGAACCATTGTATCCATATCTAGTGAAGAATAGTGGAATTTGATACGACTAGTAACTTGTCGGCATATTCTCCTTGGATGTATCCCATTGAGGGTGAACCTAGTAAAAATCTCTATGTCTGTCTGCTTACTTCCCTGCATTGCATTGAAAGAATCATCATTAGATAAAGAAGAAAATAAGTGATCATAATAAACACACAAGTGCAAAAAAAGTGACCCTTGTAAAAGAATTATGAAAAATAATATCCATACCCTTATTCACCCCCCCCCTTAGGGTATATAGGCCCCTATTGGTTCTAACAATTGGTATCAGAGGGAAGGTTTTGTTATCAGATTTTTTTGCTCCGACTTGGTCTAGTTGATCTATGTTGTTAAATATCTAATCTTCTCTTATCACATTGTGTCATGGAAAAGGTAGGAACATCAAAAAAGAAGCAAAAGGCTGGTGGTATTACCCACTGTGGAAGTGTCAATGGAAAGAGTGTGATTCAGTTAAAGGAATCATTTAGTGAACAGAAGAATGGTTTGAATGAATCATACTATGAAAATACTTACTCATTAAATGATGCTAAAAGAATGAGTGAAGAGCTTGATTTTCCAAGTGATGTTGGAACCACTTATGAGGAAGAAACACCAAGAATTTGAAAAGTGGAAGTTGTCCACAAGGCAAAGGAATTGGATCAGAAATTGGATGAAGAGATGAAAACTAAAGATATTCGGATCCAAGCACTATAAACTGAGATCAACAAGCTAAGAGGTTTGTATCAAAGGCATATTGACATAGCTACTGATCTAAAGGATAAAAATGACTCACAAGGTGGAGAATTTCAAAAGAGATCTACAAAAGTGGAAAAATCAAAAGCTGGTGACAAGGGGAAGAATCTGAACATAGATGAGATTCAGAATTTGAAATTTAAAAATGATGATCTTGCTACACAGCTATCTGAACTAGTTTATAAGAATCAAAGGCTACAACAAGAGAATTCATGTTGTTCTGATTCTATTGAAGAATAAAAATTGAAAGTGGAGGAGAAAAGTGACATGGTGGAAAAGCTCACACGAGAACTAGAAGATGAGTTGAGTAGCAGGAAGAATCTCATAAAATGACTCAATGCTCAAATTGAATCAATAAATAAGAGGATTCAACAATTGGATAAAGTGATAGAGAAATCCAAGAAATAAATGGAGATATCAAAGGACAAAGGAAAACCTATAATGAAGGATGCACTACACTTACTATTCGATTATCCTTCGGAAGGTGATGATAAAATGAAAAGGAAGTATGAAATTTATGAGGAGAAAAAACAAAATATTTTCTCAGCTCAAATACCATATAGCTTGGGAAAATCTGGAATTGGATTTGATGAATCCCCTCCCATACATGATAGAATGCGAGCCATGAATAGTTCTAGTAGTGGAGAAAAACATATAGGTGCTGGAGATGGGTCTAAGAGGACAGTTACAAAAATAAGTGATGACATGTGCTATTTCTGCGGGATTCATGGTCACACGTCAAGATTCTGTTCAGAGGCTCTGGAATACATTTCAGGCTGTGAAAACATAATCTTAGATAAATCTGATAAGAAGAAGAAGATGTGTCATGAGAAATCAGAAAGAATAATCTCTCAGGGGAAAGCATCTGTTAGATTCTATTACTGCGGAAGAATGGGACACACCATGAGTATGTGTCAGGAAGCTCAAGAGCCATGTGTCAGAATAAGAACTCAAGGTGTATCAGCATCTCGACATTGAAATGACGAAAAAAGGTATGACTTTGATGGAAGATGTTTTATATGTTCAGATTATGGGAATTAGGAAAGAAATTATAGCAAGAAGAATGCAAGAAGAGAAAAGGAACTAGGAAGGAGATTTTCGACTCCAATGATGCATAATGAGAAATTTTACACTAGGAGACAAAGTGGTAAGGAGAAGAATAGGCTCAGAGCCTTAGGGGAATCACAAGGAGCTGAACGAAAAGTATATTAGTTGTACTCACAACAGCTCTCATGGAGAGAATGTGAACAAACATGGAATATTAAGGGGAGATATACTCCAACTATGAGAAAGAAGAATGCACGCTCAGTGGATGACTCACCACCAAAAAAAATAGTGTGGTGACTCGGATGTCTGATAAAAGAATTATAAACAAAGAATGTACTGAAAACTTAACATGTTGTGTGCCATAGAGAGATGTAGAGGAAAGAGGAAGATCCCTAAAATGGGGGAAGAAGAAAGGGAATATGACAAGTAAAGAGATTCCTACCCAAAGAAGGAATCAAGGGAAATGGAATTTTAGTGGAACATCAAATAAGGAAGTGTTTACCAGGGGGAATAAGCCCCAAATTGTGAAAAAGGCCAGGCCTATAGAATCTACTTATCATAAAAAGACTCAGCATGTGGGTAATGAATGCTTCGTCATATTTCCGAAGCAGTTGAAGTTGGCTAGGCAGCTAGAGAAACAAGGAAGGAGTGTGATGCTCTGTACAAAATAATCAAAGGGTTGACCCATCCGGATCAACCACAATCCTCGACTTGAGGATTCCGGAAGATCCCCTATCCCTTTGTATATAAATACTATTAACTGATGTTTCATGTGTTTCAGGTTTTAGGGAGATAAGATCCATGGGTAATTGGCATCTAAAGATGCAAAGTGGAAAAGGTGATATGCTTTGGAGTTTCTATTGGCTCAAATCAGGTGCCAAAGTTGAAGGAAAAAAAGAGAGAAATAGAAAACAATAGGAAGTGATTGTATTATTAACTCTATCTCTTGTTTCCTACATCGAGTTCCAAATTAGTAGGCTTAGAGATTCTGTTAATGGCTCAATACTGAGTGCCAGAAAATAAAATATGCATGAGGATAAGAATGGTTATGGTTCCATATAGTTGGGCCTAATAACTGGAAGAGTTGCATAACATAGGGGGAGCATTCTATATCCTAATCAGATGCAAGATCATAATGTGACATGAAGGATGAATGTTTATGTTCATGAAGAATGAATAGGGCACAAGTAGCAACACACAGGTTTTTAATGATTATCTTTTTGTTCTAACAATGTGGTATCAACTGACTATTTTCATGATACCAAGAATCTGCAAGGGAAAATCAAAAGTGTGTCAACAAAAAATATAAGAGAAGAAGTTCAAAGAAATGACATCATTAAACCATGACATAGTGAAAAGTTTTATGTTGAATGTGATAATGTGGTAAGAGACTCAGGGAGAGAAGAAGTGTATGAATTTGATTCAAAATAAGATATTGATGGTATGTACGAGGAAGTAAAATCCTTATCTACACAAAATCCAAAGAGTCGAGCTGAAATTGACAGGAAAAATATCATCAGTGATTAGTGAGCTCCAGTTCAGACAAGAAGAATGAAATCACTACAGTAGACATCATTACTATTACAGGTTGAGCCGAAATTCTTTTCTAATGCATCTGAAGATGAAAACTGGGTTCAGGCCATGAATGAATAGCTAAATCAGATTGAGAAGAATCAGACGTGGAAGTTTGTTTCGAGGCCAGTAGATAAGAATGTCATCAGGACTAAATGGGTCTATCGCAACAAGATGAATGAATATGGAACAGTGATTCGGAACAAAGCTCGGATAGTGTTTAATGGATACTCCCATACAGAGGGAATAGATGTTTATGAGACATTTGTACCGGTTGCAAGGATGGAGACAATCAGATTATTTTTTGCCATAGTAGTGCAAAGAAAGTTTAAAGTGTTCTAGTTGGATGTCAAATCTGCATTCTTGAATTGAGTTTAGGAAGAGGAGGTGTATATTGATCATCCAGATGTTTTTCTCATTCATGAGGATGAGAACAAATTTTGCAGGCTGAAGAAGGCGTTGTATAGGCTGAAACAAGAACAAATAGCATGGTACTCAAGGTTTGATCAGTACTTGAAGAAGCATGGTTTCCAATGTGGTGGAGTTGATTACAATATTTATTTCAGCAACGATAGTAATCAAAGGATGATGGTGTTGGTTTATGTTGATGACATAATATTTGTTGGATCATATGAAGCTCATTGCAGATAGTTATCCGAGTTCATGAAAAATGAGTTTGAAATGTCAATGATTAGAGAGATAACATTTTTACTTGGTTTACAGGTGACACAAGAAAGTAATGGAACTATCATTTCACAAACCAAAATTCCAAGGAGGTTCTAAGAAGGTGTGGAATGGATAATTCCAAGGAGATAAAGACTCTAGTTGCTACCCGGATGAAATTATCAATCGATGTGGATGGCAAGGCAGTTAATATCACAGAATACAGGATAATCATTGGAAATTTGTTGTACTTGACCGCAACAAGGCCTGATATTGTTTTCGCCACATGCCGAGCAGCAAGATATCAGATTAATCCCAAGGAAAGACACATTCTTGCAGTGAAAATAATACTTAGGTACATCAAAGGCACTGTGGATTTCGGTCTGATGTATAATTACAAATCTCAATCAGTGTTATTGGGTTACACAGATGCAGATTGGGCCGGATCAGTAGATGATAGAAAATAAACTTCAGGAGGTGCATTCTATCTTAGTGGATTGTGTATTTCTTAGATAAGAAAGAAATAATAAAACATTTCATTGAGAACCACAGAGGCTGAGTATATTGTAGCCACTCAAGCATGCACGCAGTTATTCTGGATGAAGCAGCAGCTTGAAGATATGGGAGTTGAAGGGAATTGTGAAATTGGAGTATGTGCCTACAAAACTACAGGTTGCAGACATTCTGACAAAGGCCTTACCCAAAGAAGCATTTGAAAGGCATCGACTGGCTCTGGGATTTCAGTTGACTCCCTGTACATAAAAAAGTGTGGATTTGGACACCCCCCTCCCTCTCCCCGAGGTATGATGTGTTTTTCCCTAATGTGCTGACATGTGTTCTCTACACTGTTACAGATTGCAAAGTAGTGACCTTTGGGTTCATTGACAAAGGGGGAGAAAATACTGATTGTTAAAAGGGGAGATAGTGTGTCTATTTGAGAAATCATGAAAGATACGGTGAGAAGATGACAGGTGGAGTAGCCACATAGGGGGAGAGTTTTAAATCTAACGATGCTAGAAGTGATCGATCAAAGAATAGATATCACAACAGCTGAGGATCGTGATAAAAACAGAAGAGTGGTGTTTGAATGTGGTAAGAATATTTCAAAAAATAGGTATCATTTTGGTGCCAATAGTGGATGTCATAGATGAAGTGATTCATTGATAAACTTTTCATTTACTCCTATTTCTCACATCGAGCATTGCTCATGTGGGCTTAGAGTATGTGTTGAGTAAATACTTTATCGCTATTAGAATCGCAATAGGCGATTGGTGGATGAAGAATTAACGTTGTATCTTTTTATGGAAGATTTGTCAACAAACCCAAATGGGGATATTGTTGGCCAAAAATCCCTCAAGGTATAATTGAATCATTTTTGAGGTGATTGTGTTTGTTGACAAAGTGGACATTTGTGTGGTGATTATTGACAAAGCAAAACAATAACATTCAAATTTGTTGAAAAAGGATATTTCATGGTGGAATGTTGAGTTCAAGAGCTTTGGTTAATGATCCATGTTTGATTCCAGAATATCGACAACGGATTGGATGATTTGGAAGCGGTACAAAAAGAACAGATACAAGGTGGCACCATTTTCCAGTTTTTGCATAAGTTTTGGGTCTGAAAATCGATGAAAGGAGAAAAGTGGTTTTGGAAAAGAGAAATGAGCTTCGTGTAATTGAAGTATAGAAAACTTGCACACCTAATGTTTTTCAAGATCATAAGGTCAAAATATGACAAAGGAAAGAGGGTCGTGCATGTATTGGTGCAGTCGTGCAAGTGACTTGTGCGCTGTGAAGAGACTTGCATGCTGATGCCTATGAGGCTTGGGAACCTGCATGCCTATTATTTTTCAGGATCAGAAGCTCAAAATATGGTAAAGGAAGGATGGTAGCATAGGTATTGTGTTGGTTGCATAGGTGACTTGCAAGGTCAAGGACCTGCGCGCCGAGACTTGCGTGCCGAGGGGAGACGTGCACGCCGCCGCGTAGGTTGACCAAATGCCTATAAATACGGGACCAAACCTCCTCATTTTAAATGGATTTCAACACTTATAAAAATCAGAGCTCCGATCGTGCTGGTGTGGTGGTCGCGCAGGTGGTGTGTGGTCGTACAGGTTGACATGCACGCTAGTGTTTGAAGTTGTGCGTTGATTGGTAGTTGTGCGCCAATATTGGGTTGGGCGTAAAAGGGATTGAGTCGCGCAGGTTTAGAGTTTCAGAAGATTGTGCCGCGGAGGTGGTAGAGGCAGACCTGCACGCCCATTATAACCTATGTGCCGATACTTGCACACCGGGATAGACCTACGTTCCAAGTAAATTTATTTCCCCGGCAGTATTTTCAGGCTGTGTGGAAGCTGTAAGTTTGTCTGATACCTTCGGTGCAAAGAGAGATTCATCTATGGGTGAAAGTTTAACTTCAACAGAGCATCCATATACAACAGAGGATGTATTCATTGGTGATAATGAAGATACCTACAAGTCTATAAAATGTGATTGGATCCTTTCCAAATTAGTGAGAAAAGGAAGAGGAAGAAGGTGATCCTCTCCACCGGTAGTGATCCAGAGAGAGAGAAACATGGAGTGATCTTTGGGAAAGCAGTGAGCTGACCATAAACCTTGTAAAGGATGTGACCCTATGATATAGTGACTCTTCCCAAACCTTTGTATCTGCATATATTTAATAATAGTGTAATTTGGTACTATAGGAAACTTGTCGGCGTATGCTCCTTGGACGTAGCCCGGTGAGGGTGAACCAAGTAAAAATATTTGTGTATGTCTGCTTACTTCCCTGCATTGCATTTAAAGCATCATCATAAGATAAAGAAGAAAATAAGTGATCATAATAAACACACAAGTGCAAACCAAGTGACCCTTGTAATAAAGAGGTCAAGATCCTGTGGGGTAGGAAAAATTTTGAAAAACAATATCCATACCCTGATTCACCCCCCCCCCTCAGGGTATATAGGCACTTATTGGTCTTAACAAAATTATTCTTAAGGTATAACATTATAAAAATATTATTCATTTTTTCTCTTAGGAGAATAAATCTCTAGTATTGGTTAAAAATCAATTTTATAAATAACACCCCAATATGTGAATTGAGGTTGTTTGTATGTAGATGGACTGGTTTTATCAAAAATAACATGCATTGTTTCTTCAATAGTACTTGTATATTTATTATAGAATAACCTAAAAATACACTTCTATCAGATTTTTGTGAAAAGGTATTTATGTTATCTTTCAAATTAAAAATGTATTCTTTGCATCCAAAAACATTAATGTAAGAATGTTTTGGTTTTCATCAGGTGCACAAGTCATAATGAGTTTTAATAATAAAATATCTTATCAAAAATCAATTTATAGTATTATAAGAAGTACTAACTTATCCATCCCAAAAAAAATTATCAACTAAGTATCCAATCATCATTTTTTCAGTAATTTTCTGAAGAATTATATTTATTCCTTCAACTAGAATACTATTATATTGAGTTATTGGTGCCAAAAAATTATGTAAAATAAAATTTTCACTAAACAAATGTTTTCCAAAAAGATTTTACAAATTCTCCACCATGATCAATATGAATATTTATCAATGATATTTTTTTCTCATTTTTGACTAAGGAAACGAAATTTTTAAAACAAAATAAGGATTTTGAATTTTTTTCACTAAAATAGACCCATGTATATATAATGTAATCTTTTAATAAAGTATATACTTAGTATGTGTCACCAATACTTCAAGATTATATAGGACCAACTAATTCAATGTGTGCTAACTGTAAAGAATAAGAAGTTGATAATTCACAAATATATTTTAAAAATGACTTCTGATTTATTTTGAATTGACAAGGATCGTGTACTTTTCATGTTTCAAACTTATGTTCTGGAAGATATTTAACTAGTCATTTATTATATAGTTTACATAAACATTTAATGTTACATTATCCTAATATTCTATTCCATAAACAAGATAGATCTTATGTTTCACTATGGAAAGGTATATCTTGGATCCTAAGGACATCTAGGTTTAGTGTGTAAATATTCTCATGAAGATTGGTATAAATTATTAACTCATATTTGGAACTATGAACAATAAATTTATTATTCCTGAAGTTAACGAGATATCCCCCAACACATAATTAAATTAAGTTAATAAGGTTATACCTAACACCAACAATAAATAAAACATTAGAAATTAATATTTTCCAATAAGAAAAATGTTACATATTCTATTGATTTCTCCTAGAGCGTTACTGTAATATCCCATGTTTTTTAGGTATGGATCCTATTTGTCTAGTTTAACTTTTTTTTATTTTGTCTTAGACACTAAGTGGAGTCATGGGAATGTTGGGTAGTTCTTGGGAAGGAAGAGGCTGGAGGTATGTATTTTGGCAGGAGGCTAATTATATAATGTGTAATGGTATGGCTAAGACCATTCCTACTGTGTAAGGAAATTTCACAAGGAGGGATCCCATGAGTTACACAATGTGTAATGAATTTTTACAACATTTAAATTCCAATGTCTAGTTTTTAGAAATAGAGGCAGGGACCTCTTATTTTTTACAGAACCCTCTCCTCACCCATCTCTCATACGTAGGACAACTGCTAAGGAGCCTAAGGTATGATTTGCATCAATTTGTAGATAAGAAATATGTTTCTTTCATCATATATCTCATTAGATCCATGCTAGTAAGATCTTGATTCCTCTTTATTCGTTCCACATTTCTCATTATATCAACCATTCTATTTGGATTTAGTCTCATATACCCTAATTTCTAATTATTTATCTCTTCTTTAGATTCTCTTAAATCGAGTTAAATCAAGACTTAAAAATAGATGATCACTCCACTACGATGCTAAGGTAGGTGGAATATACTTTTCTTTCAAATTTTGGTTCTTTATAGAGTTATTGGGCATTATGCCACCCACCATACTTTTCGATACGACCCCAAAATTGAAACATTAAATTTGAAATAGATGAAAAAGGACCTCTTATGGATTCAAATAGTTTCGTTGAGATGAATTGGTGGATTTTTCGTCAATCCAAGGCCACCCATTGGGTGGACATGCCTTTTCATTGGTTCTAACCTTTTATGAAGCACTCATGTGGTGTGTTCTTGAGTTTTCCAAGTTTATGGAAGCTCAATTATAATTAAATGGGATTGATTTACATGTCAGGGATATTTTTGGCCTCCATTCATTATGTTATCATAATATTCCATGCCTAACTTGATTAAATCACTTAAATGGAATTGGTTAAATGAGTGGATATACTCATTGGTTGTTTTTAAATTGAAAAAAATGGATAGGTTAGATTTTTTTGAAATGGGTGGGTATACCCATGTGGATTTTTTAATATTAAATTATCATTAGTGATTGGGTATTCCCATGTGATGTGATTAATAGAAAATTGTGAAAATTGGTGGTTATACCCTTATTACTTGATTAAATGGGAATAGAGTACATGAGTGGGTATACTCATGAGATGTAATTGATTATATGAGTGGGTAGACTCATTTGGAATTGAATTGTTAAATGGTATGAAATTGATGAATGTCTTTATAGATACCATGGATGTCTCTCCATGGATCTGGAATGTTGTAGTGGATGCATTGAGTAGTGATGCTTCATGGGTCTTGATTCTATGGGAACCCTCAAGCCTTGCTACCCCTTGGAAATAGGTTACTTGGACTCACGTAAGACATGATGGTACACATGCTTCTAGGACTCCAAACGGTGCTTATACCGAGTTTCCATTGAGATTCTCCTAGGACTCGATGAGTATTACTTGGTATTATACACCTTGTATCCATCCCTTCATAGTCTCCTCATTTTTATATATCATGGTTGTGGGATATATGACACTTTTTTTATTATAGTGTGGTCATTGAAATGTGATATACATCATTATATAGCAAGGCTGTGTGGATAGGATATGGATGGATGTACATACAGACCATTTTGCTTGTTTATATTTCCTTTAGATTGGATGTTAGGAGATGAAACTTATTGCAGGGATCCTTGAGAGGATGTTTGGTATTACTTGATTATAATGGTTATATTTCTTGGGAATTCACACTTGCATTACTTCTTACTTACACTTGTTTAGCATATTTCATTGTGATTCTTATTACTGTACAGATATCTGGGTGGTTTCCTACTAGGATGTTTATCTCACACCATGATTGGGCCACCTTGGGGAACAAAATATATTACATATTTGAAGGTATTGATAGTGGAAAGCTTCCTAGAATAGGTTATTTATTTTCTATTGGGAGCATTGGAGCATAGGACCAAGCCGAGCCTTGCATTACTTATGGGATACCTTTTGGGTATTTTGGATACTTGTACTAGACTATATTTTCATGTACCTATTTTGGATTATTTTTATATACTTGTATCATCATTGTTATTATATATGAGACACTTCTAGAATCGTTATATATTCATGTAGTTATTGTGTTGCAATTATGATTGTTTACCACTTCTGCTACTTGTTGATATTGATATTCCATTGTATATACTATGGTGATGTGGTAATAGTCTCCCAACTAACACACATATCCCTCGCTACAAGTAGTCAACCACTAGAATTTGGGGAGATGCGATGGAGGCCTTGTGACAAACCAAGATTGGGGCATCGTTGAGTGGCATATGGTTCTGAGATGTTACAAAGTGGTATCATAGGATTTCTTTTCAGGTTTTATTTACTTTTTAGTGAAAATAGACATAGATAAGAAGGAAATGGATTTTTGATAATGACTTGTTCTCTGGCGTAGCTAACCCATGTATTGGTAAAATCCAAGTTACCTCAAATCGATTGTTATTTTTATGGATTTTAAAAATTATGGTTTATTTGACTACACTATTGGGTGATAAACTTGTGTTGTGATGTTACTATTGATATGATTTTGGTTCTACTTTTGTTAAAACCCAATGAGATGAGGGTATGTCAACTCATGAATTATATAGGAACCTTTCTAGAAATCACATGCCATACATTATGAAATTCCATTTTGGATGCATTACTTGACGTGTTTTGTTGTGATATCTGTTTTGATAGTTATTGAAGATATTGTGATAGGAATTTCACAATGGATAGATAAGTGAGGTCATATTTCAAATCAAAAGGTATATGGGGCCTTATATACAAGAACATGAAGAACCCTTTGACTCTTTGGTTTAAACTGAAATGAATGAGATATGGTATGAATTACATGGGCATCAAATTTTAGTTTATGAGGTGTTATGGGCCAGTGTGGATTTAAAATTAGTAAACCATCAGTTAAATAATTTAAACAAATGAACGTTAAATGAAAATTGAATGCAATGGAAAATATATACTTGAACTTGACCCAGATTTTGAGTGGTAAAGATGTAGATTTTCTAGTGGTTTTTGGTGAATGTTCTTTAAATTTTCCTAGCTTTAGGAGTAGGTTGTGGGTTATGAATTGGTTTTAGGAGGGGTTTGACATGTCCTAAGCTTTTGAGTTTCAACTTTGATATCTTTCATTTCCGAGGAGTTTGTTTTTCATTATATATACAATCCACCATAAGGACCTCTAGTGGTATACTAATAGGGTGGTGACAACCACACTCTCGTGGTGGTGGACTGTGGGATAATATCTTCCATTCGTGCCAGCTGCGGCACCAGCTATATTTTTGGAAATAGGTGTGGAGGCACAATTTAGGGATGGTTTTTATCACTTTATACAGACTTATCTTGGAGCATTGAAGCCTGTATTGTTTTGTCTAAGAAAACGTGTGTGTTTCAGCAATAGCAGCCTCCCACATTTTTAGGGGATATAAGTCCATAGGAAGTTGAGTTATGGCTTGCAATATTCATGCATCTTGAAAAGTGGTCCACTGAGTTCATGAATCCGATGAAGGAAACCAAGATGGTTAGTGGGTACTCAGAATGCTTTATAGAGAAACAGTGTTTTCTGGAGACCTACATTACTGATGAGATATCGAGAGCGGGACACTTCAAGGAAGGTCTCACACATGCTACCAAATCTCTAGTCAACATTTTCATATTTACTTCTATCACTGATATTGAGAATCAGATGCTGATTATAGAGTGGAAGTTAAAGGAAGTTGGGTATGTAGAGCAGGGTAGTGTTGTCCCTTTACCCAATGATTCGAAATCTTTAGGAAGGAAGCTCTATTTTGGGGCTTCTAATGAGATGAGTTCCTGTCGGAAAATGAGTACTAGTATCTCAGTATTTTGTAATCAGCGTGGAAGAAGGGTCCACATAAAGAATTAGTGCGACCGAAAACTATTTGACTTTCTAGTTTGTGGCGGGATTGGGAACGTGTACAATATTTTCATGACCTTTTCTTTAGATATGATTAGTAGGGGTCAGCTATGACACTAAGTAAAGTATTAGTATTCCCAGCTTCAATTTAGGTAGGAAGTTAGAGCGGTGATGGTCATTTAGGCAGAGATAACGGTGGTTGTAGTTGAGGAAACTAGACTCCAATTACACCTAGTTGTTTTAGAAGACCTGCTATGATAAATAAGGTTGTATCACAGGGTGGTTTTATGGGCCAGATCTATTCTTTATAGCCTACCCCTGAGGAGCAGGGTTCTAGATCATCTACAGTGAGAGGTATGACTTTGTTATCCTATACTATTTCATCTGCTCTTTTTTATATAGGTTCATTGAATAGTTTCATATATGCACCTATGGTGAAAATACTTGGGCTCATTATTTTGTCTTGTGAGAATTTTATGATGCAAGACACTCTGTTGGGGATTAGAATGGAGGGTTTACACTAGATAATGGAGTTACCCCTTAATTTTGGTGGGAGTCACTTCACCTAGGATATTTTTTTCCTCGAGATGATAGGGTTTTACATCATACTTGAGATATATTTAATAGTATATTATTGAGATTCCATTGATTTATATCACTAGAGGGTGAATTTCACATTATCATAGAGTGCAGTGTATACTCATATGGGTGAATGGGATGTACAGGCGAGCCGACATGGGCCATAGTTTCATGTTGTAGGTGATATGACAACCCAGATTGTTAGTTTGTATCTAGATGATCATGGAGTGAGTCATGCATATATTACTCTAGTGGTTGATCACTTTTGGGATGTTTTCATTGTTGAATTTTTGGGTTTACCTCTTAATAGATATGTGGATTAATCCATAGAGCTATTGTCTAGAGCTACACTGGTATCAATTCCCCCTTATAGGATGGTTTTGAAGGAGTTTCAGGAGCTCAAGAGGGAGCTATATGATTTGGAGGTGAATGTGGTTTATTCAACTGAGAACATCTTTTGGGGTTCTTGAGTCATTTCTCAAAAAAGTATTATGGTTCCCTTAGGTTATTCATAGATTATTAGAATTTAGACAAGATGAAAGTTAATAACGGATATCCTATTACCATGGATAGATGATCTGTTTGATAAGCTTCGAGGGTCACAAGTATTTTCAGAAATTGATATGAGATCCAAATATCACCAGGTGCATGTTCGACCTACAGACATACATCATAAAACATATCATTTCAATAGTGGTCTATATAAGTATATGGTTATGTCTTTTAATCTCACAAACATGCCAGTATATTTCATGGAACGGATGAACCGAGTTTCCCATCCTTACCTGGAATCTTTTATGGGGGTTTTCATGGATGATATCTTGGTTTATTATAATAATTGACATAACCATTCTAACCATAATGATATCATTTTGAATAAATTTATATAGGATTAGTTATATGTTAAGGTCAAATTTTTCCACTTTTGTATGGTTAAGATTCACTTTCTAGTTCACATAATCATAGATATAGAAGTATCAGTGACCTAATGAAGGTGAGAGTTGTAGTTTACTAGGAAAATCCAATAACTTTTTGGAAATTTAGAGTTTCTGAGAGCTTACCGGATATTATGAACGTCTCATACAGAACTTATCACACTTGGAATATATATTGTGAGGCTTAACTGTGAAGGTTGTAAAGTTTGTATGGTACGATTCTTGAGAGATAGATTTTCAAGAGCTAAAAATTTGTTAGAAAATAGAACTAGTACTGAAACTTCAAGAGAGAGGAAGGAGATACATAGTGGATTGTGATGCATAAGGTATCGTTCTGGGAGAAGTGTTGGTGGAGGGGTATAGAGTCATGGAGTATGTGTCTCTGTAGCTAATCCCATGTGATATTAACTACCTGATGCATGATCTCAAGTTAGTTGTATTTATGCACACATTACGCTATTAGAAAAATTACTTACTATGAGATAATTTTGTGTTGAACACCAACCCAAAAATCCTCAAGTATATATACACATAGCATGATATAAATATGAGGTAGTAAAGTTACGTGGGGTACATATAGTATTTCAAATTTTATTTTACCTACACACCTGGTAATGGAAATGCAATGGTTGATGCACCGAGCATGAGGATTTGGATATAGGTAGTGTATCATGCTAGTAGAAAGTGGAAGCTTATGGATTTGTTCTTTGAGATTCACTTTTAGGTGTACAACAGTTAGGGGAAGATATATCTATTATTCTTAATTGTAACCTCTACCCTTCTGGATAGAGTTAGGATGAGGAAGCTATCAGATTCAGAAGGCCTAGTCATATGGGAGATTGTGGATGGTAGGAACCCACCTCATGGTTAGACGGTAGGTGATGATGAGATTCTACATATCCATTTTCATGTTTGGGTTATAGTGTAAATACCTAAGATATTGATGTAGGATTTTCATGCTTCAGTGTGGGAAATGCATCCTGGAGTCACCAAGATGTATTGTGACTTTCTCTATTATTAATGTTGGTCATGTTGAAGTGTAAGTTAGCTAGATTTGTGATGAGGTGTTCCACCTTCCAGCAGGTTAAGGGGAAACAAAAGCGACCAAATGGAATTTTATAGTAGTTACCTATTCCAAAGTGGAAATGGGATGACGTCATGATGGATTTCATGAATAATTTTCTGAGGTCATCTGGATGTAACAATGATTTGTGGGTTGTTGTTGATGGTATCACAAATGTTTCTCATTTCATTCTAATCAAGGAGACCTCTAGTGTTGATGAGATGGGGCGTTTTATGTATATGATATAGTATGATATCATGGGGTCCTGCACAATATCAATTTGGATCGGGACACCCATTTTTTGTCTTGTTTTTGGAAGATTTTTCATAGGGCGCTGTGTACATAGGTTCTTCTAGGAATATCATACCATTTTTAGACTGATGGCCAGTTAGAGTGTACAAAACATGTGTTAGTGGACATGCTTCAAGAATGAATCTAGGATTTTGGGACCTCTTAAGATATACACATTACCCTAATTTAGTTTGGCTACAATAACAGTTATCAGGAAATGATGCATATGGAACCTTATGAGGATTTGAACGATAGGCCATTTCATTCACCCTTATGATGTATTGAGGCAGGTGAGGTATCTTTACTAGGACCATGTGTCATGTAGGATACTTCTTAGTAGTTCTTGTTTATTCATAATTGGATTTGTACTATATAGAATATATATATTTCTTTTTTCGATATCCGTAGATGACCTATAGTGTTTAAGGTCAAGTATTGAGTCTTTTGTCCATGTTTCAATGAGGTTGGATAATGAAGGATAAGGATATAGGGTAAAATTTTCCCATGATATGTTTGGTCATTTGAGATTTTATAGAGAGTTAGTTCAGTATCCTATCGGATCTAGTTACGTTATAGGTATCGATCCTTTCATGGTGTCTTCCATGAAACTTAGTTGTGCCACTATAATTCAGACCCATATCTCAATTTTCATCCCATATATATTAACCTAATGTTTGATGTATCCTTTGAGAAGAATCTAATTTGTATCATTAATAGGTTAATAGAGGTTCTCCAAGATCAGTCAGTTCCTATAGTATGGGTGCTATGGAAGCATGGTCATTTAGAGGATGAGACTTGGGAGAAGGAGGCCAATGTATATGCTCAGTGGACAGAGTTTTTCTCTGATGAATCTTATACATTGTTGAGAGGGAAATTCGGGGACAAATTCCATTAAGGGGTAAATATCGTAAGATCCTGGGTTTTTCTTGAGGTATGGATCCTATTTTTCTGGTTGAACTCTTCTTTTTTTTCTTAGACCCTAAGCCTGGTCATGGGATGGTTGGTTAGTTTTTGGGAAAGAAGAGGCTAGAAGTCTGTATTGTTTATATAGACCAATTACATGATGTGTAAATGGAATACACTATTTGTAATGGTCTATTCAAGACTGTTCACACCATTTAACAGGATTTCCTAGGAAAGGAACCCGTGAGTTACACAACATGAAATTAATTTACATGTGGTGTACATTCATAAGTACATTTTTGAAACCTAAATTTTGGGGATTATAATTATTTATAGAACCCTCACCTCACCCCTCTCTCACATGCAGGAGCACCCCCAAGAATCCTAGGTGGGATTTTCTCTCAATTGAAGATCCTGACTCCTTTTATTTTGACATCATTATCATTAGATCTTCACCAGTAAGATCTCAATTCAATTTTATTTGTTCCTCATTATTCTAGATGTTGGATTCACTATTTTTTTCTGGTCTTATATTCCATAATTTCTTTTTATTCATAGGTTCTTCAAATTTCTCTAAAACCAATTCAAATCAAGACTTGATATTGGATGAGCAGTCCACAACTAAGATAATGTAGGTGAGTTGTACTTTTCTTTCAACTTTTTGTGCATTCTAGAGCTATCGTCCATTATGTCTCCCACCAGATTTTCTGGAACGAACCTAAAATTGAAATGTTAAATTGATAAAGATGAAACAATGCCTATTATGGATACCCATAGGATCCTTGAGATGTGTTGGTGGGGTTTTCCCCAACCCAAGGCTACCTATGGGGAGGTCGATGAATTTTCTTTGGTTTTGACCTTTGATGAACCACCCAGGGGTTGTGTTCTTGAGTTTTCATAGTTTTAATATCCTCAATTGTAATTTAATGGGATTGAATTACATACTTGGGAGATTTTCTGCCTCCATGACTTATGTTATCGTAATTTTATATGCATATGTTGATTAAATAGATTAAATGGAATTAATTAAATGAGTGGGTATACTTGTTGGTTTTATTTTAAATTTATTAAGTGGATATGTTAGTAATTGTGTTATATGGGTGTGTATAAACATATTACTTATTTAATATTCAATTGTGATTGATGGGTGGGTATATCCATGTGATGTGTTTAATGTAAAATTTTGATAAATGGGTGGTTATTCCATTGTGACGTGATTAAGTGGTAATAGATTACATGAGTGAGTATATTCCTGGGATGTAATTGATTATATAAGTGGGTAGAATCATTTGGAATTGAATTTTTTATTGGTATGAAATTGATAAATGTTTGTATAGATTCCATGGATGGATATCCATGGATTTGTAACACGGTAGTGGATTCCTTGAGTATTGATTTTTCTTTGTTCTTGATTATGTGGGATGACTTGGACCTTGCTGTCCTTTGGATCCAGATTTCTTGGAATTTTGTAGGACATGTCGGTATACATTCTCCGAAGACTCTAACTAGTGCTTATAACGAGTTTCCATCGAGATTCTATAGAGACTAGACAAGTATTCCTTGGTCTTATACACATTGGATCTAACCTTTCAGGGTCTACACTTCATTATATGTCTTGACCAAGGGATATATGGAACTTTGGTTATTACATAATGATTGTAAAAATGTGATGCACCACATTATATGGAAAGGGTGTGTGGATAGGATATGGATTGATGTACAGAGAGGTCATGTTTCTTGTTTATATTTTTTGTAGCAACCTTATTAAGATATGAAACTTATAGGATGGGGTCTTGAGAGGTTTTTTGGTATTAAATGTTTATAGTGGTTATATGCCCTGGGAATTCACACTTACATTACTGAATACTAAAACTTGTTTACTATATTTCATTCTTCTACTTAGAACTATATAGATCTATGTGTGGTTTCCTAATGGGATGTTTATATCACACCCTATTTGGGCCACCACAATGACCCAAAAAGATTATATGGTTACAGGTATTGATAAGAGAATCCTCCCTAACCTAGGTTGTTGATTTGATGCTTTGGAGTATTGGATTATTGGACCCTGTTGAGGCTTGCGATGCTACTAGGATACTTTTTTAGTCTTTTGGTCTTTTAGATAATTATAATATATTATATTTCCATGTACCTATTTTGGTTTCTTTCTAGATACATGTATCTTCATCATTATTATATATGATACACTTCTTGATTTGATATATATTCTTGTCTGCGTTTTTTTGTAACTATGATTGTTTACCTCTTATACTACTTATTGATATTGATATTCTGCTCTATATACTCTGGGGATGAGTGAATTGTATCCCAACTAACACATTTAGGCCCTCCCTTATAGTTAGTAGCCTCTAGAGTTTGGGGATATTCACTTAAGTCCATGTGACCAACCAGGATAAGGGAAGTTTCGAGTGGAAACAAGGTCTGCGATGTTATAATTATCAGTAAACGTAACTTTTTCACCTTTTATTTTTATAAAAAAATTTGAGAAACCACTATTTTTGGTCATATATTTGGAAAAACCAATATCCATTTACCAAATATTGTTTTTGGAACATTTCTTACTCTCCAAAAAATATGAGGATTAGAATTTTAAAACTGAAACCCACTTGGGTCTAGTATTATTAAAAAGTATGATTTTAGGAATCCAGATTTGACACCATTTATTTTGTAGATAAAATGATAATTATTTTGAGAAATGAAGATTATGAAAACCTAATGATTGAGATTTATTTAAATAAAACATATTCTTATAGTGACCACCACTTAGACATTTAGTGAAGAATTCATCACTTTTCATAACAATGTAATTAATTTTAAAAAAACGTTTTTCTATTAGTAAAACACATTCTGGATAAATATTGATGAGTTATAATGTGATTATATAACATAATTGTCCTTATGAGTGGTAGAATTTGTCAAAATATTTTTCAAATGAGATATCTATGATAATATTTTAAAAACTAGATTATTATCCACACAAATAGCTATATTAGAACTAAGTTTCTCTATATATTTTGATAAACTAGTTTTATCAAAATAAGATTTTTATAGTTTTTTTGAAAGCTAATATTTTTTGAAAATACTTTTTTTATATCTATTTTAAAAGATTATAAAGTACCATAGTCTGATTATATGTCCTATAATTTTATTTCACAATATTTACTTGAGAAATTTCAATGTTTTAATTATTTTAAAATTATCATTTTCTAAAAACTTTTCAAATCTATATACCTCTTCAAAAATAGGTAACGTATTATTTTATTTTGATGAAGAATAATATTCATCGAAAATTGTAGAACTATTATTTTCACCACTCTCAAGATAATTTCCATTTAATGTATGACTTTTTTAAATATTCATCAGTTACCTTTTCTATGAAGCAGTTGTTAACCATTTGAATTTCAGCCTAGATTCCAACATTTTTCTAGCCTAAACATTCAGTGTCTGAAGAATTAGAAGATGAATTATCTCCGCCACTAGCACTATAAGTATTTGAATCTTTGAGACTCATATTATTTTTTTTAATTTTTATAATTATTATAATTTATTTCCTAATTCATGTCCTTATATTTTCTTTTCAAATTAAGATATTCCATCCTTATTTGTCCTTATTTTTCACACTCATAACATATAACCTCTAAATAATAATTTTTATCACTTAATTCCTTGTGATTATTCTTATACTATTATAGAAAATCCTTTATTCCAAATATCATGTTGATTATCATTGAAATGATATGGAATTAATTTCAAGATTGCTTAGATAAAATATAACCTGATTGTACAACAACTCTCTTCTTTTTAAAAGACTTTGAAAATTTCTCTTTAGATTTAATGTTACTATGAACATTAAAAAATTTAGAAAAATTAATTCCTAATTTATTTTTCATTATCTTTTTTGCATCTATTTTCAATAATCCCTTGCAATACATAATATTTCCAATGAAATCTTCAAGAGTAAGATTTTTAATTCTTCTAGTATCATCCAAAAAATCCTCATAGAATCACATTTTCTATGGATGACCTCTATTATCTTTTCAACTATTATTTCATAAGTAAGTTACTTTTCTCTATGATATTTTAAACTATTTATAATAGTCATAATTCATCGGTGCATATTAGAAATATTTTCCATATATAAGAAATTCAATGCTTGAAAATCAGTACAAATAAAATCTCTCATAGTTTCAATAACCATCAATGATTCAAAATGTGTTACCTCTAATTTATTATAAAAACTATTTGCATCATCAAAAGATAATATCTGACTATATTTATTGTGTTTCATGAAAAATATTCATGTTTTTATCACATAATAATTCATCTGATGTTATAATTTCTCAAAATTTTTAAAATAAGTAACTTCTTCTCAAGAATATTCTAGTTTCTTATTAACATAAAAATGTTTCCAACACCATTATTTATAAAAAACATATTCATCTTGTCTTTCCAATACTCATAATAAGAACCATCAGAGATAAGTGGTGTACTAGAATTTATATTTTTGGGAGTAATTATGATTAACCCTTACATATTATAAATAAAAACTATTTCTACAACTTATATGTTGTTTTAACAATAGGTTATAAACAAATAGTTTATAAAAAAACATTAGAAAAATTCAATGGATAAATATAAAAACTCATTAAGTAAAGGTGTAAAAACTCATCTGATATTAATTGTTTGATCTTATGAGTATATAATGACAATAAAAGGGTTAATTTGTAGTTATATAAATTATGATAACAAAAAAACAAAATATATTTATAAATTATATCAAACTCAGTGGGCATCTTATTCTCAAAATAAAGTATAAGACTCAAAGTTAGTCTTGTAAATCAGAATACGGAAAATTTAAGTAATACTATCATTCGGTATAAATTTCACAGTGGATAGTAAAACTTATAGACATAAGAAAAATTAAATCATCAAGTAATTTTATTAATGACTTAATAATGATTTATAAAATGATATATACTCTTTAACCATAATAGTTAAGGAATTCATAAATCCAGACATAGGATTACAAAGGTTTTCAACCAAACTGTAAGGTCTTTCTTTCCTCACTGGGAAAGCCCTCGATTCAATACCCTAAAATACCTTGATATGAATATTTGTATAAGATCCATCTTCCAATACCCTGGAATCCCTCGATTTTCCTGATCAGTATCATCATTCTTCCTATTCATAGTAGCCCTCGATCGCAACCTCTATTAGAACAAGAGATTACAAATACAAAACTATTCTTTGGAATTTTTCAATCCTCATTTCATAGTCCTTAAAACAAAAACTCTATGAAATATTAAAAAAAAATGAGATGTTCATGAACATAAATCTTCATATGTGTTGAGTTGAAAACAAATCAACTCCTAACTCATTGAATGCACTCTAATTTATAGGCACCCCTCCAATGGTTATATTTTTTGTCAATCTCAGAGTTTGTTGCAATGGTGAAGGATGTCCTTTAATTGACTGGTTAGAAAATTATGTCTTCATCCTATATTATTTGGTATATACACTAAAATTATTTAATAAATGTAACTCATCCAATAGAAAGAATTCAATTGATCCAATTATAAGATTTATTGTTCTGATGGAATTAATTGGTAGTCTGATAGATAAAACATTGTAATGTTGATAGACTAAATATTGTCACACTAGTAGACTAAGTATTTTCACATAGATGAAATACCAGTCACACTAATAGATTAAGTATGGTCGGTCACGACCTAGCCCAAACGGTCTCAAGCCGCAACTACCCCAAGCCCGCCTCTATAGGCCAGGGGCTAGAGACAAGCACCGAAGGCGTAACAATCTTGGGGAGGACTTTGCCTAAGTACCTATACACACACACACACATAGCCCACTCAATGCGGAAGTGCATAGTAAAAAAGGAAACCAAAGTACAGACTACAATATCTTAACCAAAAAAACCTGCATCGACCTCTAAAAACCGAACAAGTAAAGTGTTGAAAAGTGTATTAATAGGTAAACTGAACAGTAAAGGGAAGAAAATTTGCCAAACTAGAAAGGTTCCACAACCCGGAAACAAGTAAACGAAAGTAAACAGTTTGTGAGTCTCACACCTGAAAATCATACTACGACCACAGAATGCAGCCCAAGCATCTATATCCTCTATGCTCCTATGTAGTCTCGATCGAACTGTCTATCATCTTCAAGGGCACACAATGTACAGGCAAAGCCCAAGAAGGGGTGAGTATAATGATACTCAGTAGGATTCCCCAAAATCTCGAGGAAGCAACCAAGGAGGTATTAAAACGGGGAGTAGTACACAGAAAAAAGAATAGTATAAGAGTACAATAGAGAGAGTGCAGCTCAACCCAACAAAATAGAGGAAGTTGACTCTTCCAATACTAGATGAGCTAGACACAGAAATCATGTGGAATACCCCACGCATATTCACCCCTTTTATAAAGATAGTAACCGAACCCAAGGAGTGGGATGAAAAGTAGGGTGTATTTATATATATATGCACAAAAAAAACTCGAATGAGTGTGTAAGGGGATCTCTATCTCCAATCTCAGTCCAATAAAAGTCACTAAATGTTCTAAGGATATCCATCAGTAATTCCCAAAAGTCTTGCGCACCAAAGTTGTCTCAATTCTGAACCGTACAACCAAGGGTACCGCTTCGGTAATCATGGAGAAAATTCACTTACTAGCCTAATAGAAAGGGTTGAGTCTGAAAAAAAAATTCATTGAGTAACCCACAGCCCAGCCCCACTAGAGGGTAAACCCTAAGGTAAATGGGTAACCCACTGCCTATCCCCTCAAGAGGGTAAACCCTAAGGTCAACAGGTAACCCACTACCCAGCCCCACTAGAGGGTAACCCCTAAGGTCAACGGGTAACCCACTGCCCAGCCCCACTGGAGGGTAACCCCTAAGGTTAACAGGTAACCCACTGCCCAGCCCCGCTGGAGGGTAAAACCTAAGGTCAATGGGTAACCCACTACCCAGCCCCGCTGGAGGGTAAACCATAAGGTCAACTGGTAACCCACAGCCCAGCACCGCTAGAGGGTAAGTTCAACAGGTAACCCACAGCCCATCCCCGCAGGAGGGTAAACCCTAAGGTCAATGGGTAACCCATTGCCTAGCCTAGATAGAGAGTAAACCCTAAGGTCAACAAGTAACCCACTGCCCAGCCCTATTGGAGGGTAAACCCTGAACTGGTCGGATAACTCTGCACTGCTCGTGCCATCACTGGGTGTCACTAATATCATTATCGTGTGTTGGTTCGGAGTGCATGAAAGGGACCTCTGACCAATTCCCTTTCATGTTTCCACATTTAATGAGATCCTGAAATAGGCTTCTCACACCCAAAAAAATTAAATTGTTACAATCCTCGTGGAAAAACACTCAAGATAGAATATTTGCTCGGCCCGAACAGACGTCTGATGAAAACGTCATAGTAAGCTACACACAACATAAAAGAGGGCCCATGGGGCCCATGCCTCAACTCCGGCATCAATGCCTAAAACCACCCTGGTCAACTTCGTCTCGATGCCAGGGTCACAATTCCGCTGATGGTGCCTAAAATGGACTCTGGATGCAAAAGCTACAACTCCACGCGTTATGCAAATGGGGCCCTATGGGGCCCAAACCTCGACCCCGAAACACGTCACGTAGATCGTACCAATGTATTCCTTGAAGATAACCATGAGGCGTAGGATATTCGTTTCCCTGAATGGACTTATGATGGACAAGTCTTAAAAATGCAGCATACGTCTGAAATCCACCTCGTGGGGCCCACGCCTCGGGCCCGAATTTAGGCGGGTGGATTGCGCCGCCGCAATCCCCTCGGAAGAACACTCAAAAATGAGTGCTCAGACACCCAAAATGGATGTCGAGTAAAAAGTGGCGTTTCACCGTAAAACGAGTGAACCAGGCCTTATGGCGCTTGCACCTTGTCTCCAACACGAACGCTTTGGAAAGCATCTCAAAAAGTCCACATGAGGACTGGGGTCATGCTTCCGTGGATGGCGCGTCAATCGGACATCCCAAACAGGAGTTAGGTTCGATGCAAGAATAATTAATTAATTAATTAATTAATTAATCGCATTAAGCATTTCATTCCACCGAGCAATGAAATCAAACCGCAAGGGTTCCGAACCAACTTTGGAAGGACCATATCAACTCCTGGGGCACATCGCCTCTGACGGCGCGTCAAACGGATGTCTGGCTCGCAAAGTATGCCTATTGCACGCTTTAATAATAATTTAATATTATTAAATTAAAGTGATTTGGGTCACCCGCCCTCCGGTGAAGAACCCAAAAAAATCATGAAAATCAATTCAAAATGTCTGTCTAGATGAGACAAACCCATAACCACTAACAGTGCGTCAAACGGATAAGCCGTTTAAAAATAACGGCCCCTTGAACACAAGGGGCCCAGAATTGGGCTAGTTCGGACCACTAGCCTGCAGGCTAGCTGTGGGTCCGGTCCAGCTCGCCATGGCCTGCTGGCCATGGCCCGTCCAAAAAACCACCAGACCCCTCGAATCTAGTTCCTTCAAACAAACCAGCCAACTGGCCGGTCTCTGCTCCACGTTGCACCAGCAGGACCCACGTATTGCGGGTCCTTATCCCCCCCCCCCCCGAGGTCAGCACCTCGGGGCTTCCTCCCAACCATGACTGGCCACCTGGCCTCCCAACTCCGTCGTCGGGATAGTCGGATCCTCCGGTCCTCGCTCTGCCACGCCGGCCGCTCCCTCCACCTGGTCGTTGACCTGCTCGGCTCCTCCGTCGGATGCGGCAGCCACCTCCGCCCAGCCGCTCCCGAGCTCGGAGATCCGGCCACACCCAATGCCACCACACACCTGCCACCCGCGCCGCCTCACCGCCTAATGCCCGAACACCTCCGGCCTCCGCTTGTCCACTAGCCGCCGCACGTCGGACCTTCGAGCTCCGCCTCAGCCCACCACGCCGCACCGAACACCTCCGGCCGGCTACACCGTTGCACCACCCCGATCTCCAGCCACCACCCTTGCCAGAGCCAGGGCTTCCACCAGCCACCACAACCGTTCTGGCAGCCCGATTTCAAAACCAAAGGCGGATTTGGAATCGTCGGGACGAGGCCTTTGCAGTGTCTTCCCCCGATCAACGATCCCACGGAATTTTGGCACATCCGAAAATTCAGACGACGAACAACAAAGAACTCGTCGCACATAGAATTTAGAACGGGGCTCAGACAATGGTCATTTTTGTTTTTCCATCGTCCTAATTCTCAAATTTTAGAAAGTAAAATACAAATTTGATGAAAATTCAAGAATTCGATGAATGTGTAAAAATTAACCAAAACTCCTAACTTGAATCGGTCGTGCATCGTTGATGGCATGTCCACGACGCTCCTACTTTGATCCGCCAAGGTTTCATTGGAGGTCGCACATAGATTTGGTAAAGAATGGAAGAGAATTCCACAGAACATTTGAGAGAGAGTGGAAGATATAGAGGGAGAGAGAGAGAAGGTAAACCCCTCACCCCAGACTCTTATCTTTTTCTATTTGTAGAAAAATATGCTTAGCGCTGAATCTGAAACTGTCGAGCCCTCTCATTTTATATCGCACCTAGGAAAAATACCCCATTTTGAATTCAACAAAAGTCTTGGATTTCTATTTCAATCCTTCTTCTAAATGTTATTTGAAAAGAATGCCTGTGATAAAAATCACTAAGTCATTATTCCAAAATGAAAATTTTGCCCCTAGGTGACATCTCTCACAGCAGGCCCACACCCGCAAGTTTTACACCCCTCCTAGGTTAAATGGCATGCTCCGGACACAACCATGCCCTTGGATTTCCGATCCGAGCTACCATTTAGGATAAAACACAACCCCGTCGTGTGCATAGTATAAAAACACTTAATATTTTTGTATAATTTATTTCAGGAACACCGGGACTCAGAATCCACATCGTCTCAGCTCCTAGCTCTGAAAATATATGTAGAAATATTCCAAAGTCTTATAGGGAAAAATATCAGTCTCTACATCATTCCCTCCTTCAAGATATTTTTCCTTGAAAATAAAAACTAGTAAAAACAACTCGGGATAATGAGCTCACATCTAGCTCTCCCACTCCCATGAAAGCTTGCACAACACCATGCTTTCACAACACGCAATCCAAATGGATGGTTCGTACTCATAAGGTCTGCTACTTTCGATGAAATGAGTAGGAACACGCATGCACCTCATCAGCTACGACACATGGAAGACGTCATGCACCCACTCCTACTATTGGGAGGGTAGGGAAAGATGGTAGGAAACCTCTCCATCTCTTTCATGATTCCCAAATGGCCCAAAGAAACTCGGGGGACTTCCCCGAACAATCCTCTACTTTCCACGTCGCGACCAAAATCACGGTTTGTTCCTAGAACATGGTCTCGTGATTCCCTCCTTCAGAATACCCATCTTTTAAAACACCCAAGGATATCTGGTCACACATGTTTTCACAGTTGGTGCATCACAACCAAGACTCTCTTACATTCTCAAGAAGTGGATGAGTCAACACCATCAACTGAAGAAAAGTTTTACCCTCCTTGTCCAATAGGGTAAGCTATAGGGAAGATAAATACTATGAAACTTCCTGCACCTGACGAGTCTGGGACTCTCTACTAAGGGAACCTGGTACAACACTACCATTTTTTTGAAACTTAGACTACCTAAAAATCATATTCATGTAGAAATTTTAACCAGAACCATTGTCTTAGGTTCAATTCTCTCTGGGTGAGGATGCACCTGACACACTGGTGGTCTAGGAAAACCACAAATCACTCTCCCAGATGATAGCATCTCCACAATCTCTGGGTAAAGACAACCACTACCAGCACCACATTGTGAATCACATAGTTCTGTTTATGGGGTGTCCATCACCTTGACCTGTACTTGATAACGGTATCAATATTGATGTTGAGCATGCAAGGTACCAATGACCAGGGCAGGTGAGAAAAATCATCCAACCGCCAGAGGCTCCACACAGAAAGCTTGTGGCATACCCCGCGTGTCTTTGGACCTCTTGGAAGGAGAGTATTCCCCAAAATTGGCACTCTTCCAAACCCACTAGTGGCACCTCGAGCAAAGGGAGGTCAAGAAGAAAAGCCCCACTGGCAAATCTAGAACCTGCTTTGACACTACACCGCACAACCCCGCCATGAATGAACATGTCAGAGGGACTCATCCACCACACCTCAATACTATCCGTTTTGGGTGGTACTGACTCTCCCTCACGGTTTTGATTGCATCACAAACATGTGTCTCAGTAGGGAGAGAACCCCTCTTTCCCATGCATTCAAATATATGTCGAACAACACCAACACAGGGTTACACTGACGCCATGTGTCACCCTCAGTATCTCCTCGAACAAGGAGTTAGACAAAAAGAGTACCTCAAATAGTGTCTAACAAGTTCTCGTGAAAAAAAGTAGAAGAAGACATAGATCATACCTCTTATCATCTCATGAGATGTAGGATTGTATAAATCCATAGAACACAGACACCTGTGGCCCCATCTGTCAACTCCCTAAGCCTGAGATGGGCCACCTAGTGGTGGTGGAAGGACCTCAAAATGTAATCCGCGAACCACAGTACTTCTTACTCTTCTACCAACACTGCCTCCCTGGGGACCACCCTATCCTCACCTAGGAGTTCACTGATCACGACATTGCCTCTGTCATGGTGGTGCATCTACCAACTATCTAGAAAACTCAGTACATTTGGTCAGGTAGTCTCACGCCACGTGACCTCGCACATCACAATCATAGCACTAGTCCTCCCTGGGCTGTATCGGTGCCCTACCCTGTATATGACCATGTTATTGAGTCTCATAAAGGGGATACCTCTGACATCGAGGCCCTGCAAATTGACGTCCCTATGAAAGAAATTTCTCTCTCACTAGTGCTTCCTCCAGCGCCCTGAGCTGGGTGAGGATGCACAAGGGTACTACGCTGGCATGAATCTCCTCAACTGAGACATCACTCAAACTTTTGTGCTCGGATGTTTCCATCATGGACCACGTCCAAAGAGTACTGAGTAAGGCATGTGGACCTAGTCGTGTACTCAGCCACTGCCATCACTCCCCGCTGAAGCCCCAGCAGCTCCTGAAACCATATAAAGCGTAAGTATAGGGCGTAGTACTCCTCACAAAAAAACTGCTAGAATTCATCCCATGAGAGTACCAACTCATCATGCGTCTGAGTAACCATGGCTCTACTAATTCTAAACTTCTTGGTGGAAAAAAAAACTGGCTATCAAATCCACCATCTAAACAGTCAGTGTCCGAACAAGCCTGAAGAGGCGAACCATGACTCTAGACAACCCTTCACTGTCTGAGGGAACAACTCACCATGGAACCTCAGCAGTCTCTGACACTGGAACTCACGTAACGCACCCAGCATGCGCTCTTCATTGGCCTTCGCTTCCGTTACTATCTGTTAATCCACAAGTGGAGGTGCTGCTGCCTTTCCACCTGGAGAAAGGGTAATCGTATGATGGATCTTAAACTAAGGTCTCATCGCTCACAGAATATTTGTCATGTACCGGAGCTGGTATCCTGGCTGGCTATCATCGCGTAGATAGCCTTAATCTGATCAAGGAGTACAGCGATCAAATGAGAATATATATATATCAAAAAAAATGGGGATATGACTCAAGAAGGATAGTCAAAGACTCATTCCTATATGATGCATGAACCAAATGTTCCCTAAAACAAGTGTATCGGCACACCGAGTCGACAAATGGGTAATCAAGGTCCTCATGAATGGATACATCGGTTTCTGCACCATCACTGGACTCCCTGGCCCGCGAGCTGCTCTCGAGACACGTTTACACTATTTCCCCAAAACTCAACCAATTCCTTTTTTAGGGATGTCTGAAAAACACCCCAAGGAACGAACCGGCTCTGATACCACTTTCTCATGACCTGACCCTACGGGTCTCGAGCCGTAACTACCCCAAGACTACCTCCATATGCCAGGGGCGGGTGACAAGCGCCGAAGGTGTAACAATCTCGAGGAGGCATTTTCCAAAGTACTTGTACACACACATAGCCCACTCAATGAAAAAGCACGGAGTAAAAAGGAAACCAAAGTATGGACTATAATATCCCAACCAAAAAGCATTCATTGACCCCTAAAAATAGAACAAGTAAAGTGCTGAAAAGTGAACTCACAAGTAAACTGAACAATAAAGGGAAAAATGTGCGCCCAACTAGAAAGGTTCCACAACCTGACAACAGGTAAACAAAAGTAAATAACTGGTGAGTCTCACACCTAAAAATCCTACTATGACCACTGAACATAGCCCAAGATCCTGTGTCCTCTAAGATCCTCCATATTCTCTATTGACATGTATGTCGTCTTCAAGGTCACACCAAGTGCGGGAAAATCCCAAACAAGGGTGAGTATAGAGATACTTAGTAGGATGCCCCAAAAGCTCGAGGGAGAAACAAAAGAGGTACTAAAATGGTGAGCAGTAGACAGAACAAAGAACAGTGTAAGAGTACAATAGAGAGAGTGTATCTCAACCCAAAAAAAAAGAGGAAGTAGACTCGTCCAATCAAAGAGGATCTAGACACAGTAAGCACATACCATACCCCGCATGTCTTTGACCCTCCTAGAAAGAGAGTAACTATTTCCAGAGAGTGGAGAAAAAATTAGGGTGTATCTATATATATATGCTAAAAAAACCTGAATGAGTGTTTATAGGGATCTCTATCTCCAAGCTCATCCAGGGAAAAGTTTCCAACAGTTCTAAGGATATCCATCACTGATGCTCAAAAGTCCTGAATGCCAAATATGTCTCATCAATGAACTGTACATCCAAGGGTCTTGATCTGGTAATCCTGGAGAAAATTCACGAACTAGCCTCATAGAAAGGGATGAGTCTGAAAAAAAAATTCATCGGGTAACCCACTGCCTAGCCCCACTAGAGGGTAATCCCTAAGTTCAACGGGTAACCCACTGTCAATCCCAGCTGAAGGTTAAACCGTAACGTCTACAGATAACCCAGTTCCAAGCCCCGCTGGAGGGTAACCCCTAAGGTCAATGGATAACCCACTGCCCAGCCCCACTGGAGGGTAATCCCTAAGGTCAACGGGTAATCCACTACCCAGCCCCACTGGATAGTAAACCCTAAGGTCAACGGGTAACCCACTGCCCAGCCCCGCTGGAGGGTAACCCCTAAGGTCAACAGGTAACCCACTGCCCAGCCCCGCTGAAGGGTAAACCCTAAGGTCAATAGGTAACCCACTGCCCAGCCCTTCTGGAGGGTAAACCCTAAGTTCAAGGGGTAACCCACTGCCTAGCATCACTGGAGGGTAAACCCGGAACTGGTCTGATAACTCTGCATTGCTCTTGTCATCACTGGGTGTCACTAATATCACTATCGTTCATTGGTTCAGAGTGCATCAAATGGGCCTCTGACCAACTCCCTTTCATGTTTCCACATTTAATGAGATCCTGAAAGAGGCTATGCGCGCCCAAATAGATTACACTATTGCAATCCTCGCTGAAAACAGAAAGATAGACTTTTTACTCACCCCAAATAGACGTTTGATAAAAAAAGTCACAGTACACTGCACACAGCTCAAAAGACAGCCAGTGGGTCCCACATATCAACTCCAACTTAAATGCTTGAAACCGCCCTGGTCAACATCGTCTTGATGCCAGGTTCAAAACGTCGCTGACGACGCCTAAAATGGACTCCGGATGCATAAGCTACAACTCCCCGCATTATGAAAATGGGACCTTGTGGGGCCCACACCTTGACCCCAAAAAACTTCAAGCGGATCGTACCATTTCATTCCTTACAGATAACCATGAGGTGTAAGCTATTCATTTTCCCTAAATGGACTTATGAAGCATAAGTCGTAAAAATGATGCATACGACTGAAAGCTGCCTCCTGGGGCCCACACCTTGGGCCTGAATTTAGGCGGGCGGATTACGTCATCACAATACCCTGATAAGAACACTCAGAAATGAGTGCTCAAACACCCCAAATGGATGTAGGGTGAAAAAGTGGGGTTTCACAGTAAACCATGTGAACTAGGACCTGTGGGTCTGCACCTGGTCTCCAACCCAAACACTTTGGAAATCATCTCAAAAAGTTCGCACAAGAACAGGGGTCATGATGCCACTAACAGCGCGTCAATCGAACATCCCAAATAGGAGTTAGATCTAACGTAAGGATAATTAATTAATTACATAATTAATTAATTATTCGCATTAAGCATTTCGTTCCACCGAGCAATGAAACCAAACCATAAGGGTTCTGAACCAACTTTGGAAGGACGGTCTCAACTCTAGGGTCACAGCGCCTCTGATGGCGCATCAAACGTACATCTGGCTCGCGAAGTATGCTTTTTTCATGATTTAATAATAATTTTATATTATTAAATTAAAGTGTTTCGGGGCACCCGCCCTCAGGAGAAGAACCCAAAAAAATTAACAAAACTAAATTCAAAAATTCCATCTCGATGAGACGAACCCACAGCCGCTGACGGCGCGTAAAACGGAAGCATCGTTTAAAAGTTATCGCCCATTGAACATAAGGGGCCCAGAATTGGGTTGGTCCAGACTGGTCGGCCCGGTCCAGACCGCTGGCCCGCGGCCCAGCCGCGGGTCCGGTCCAGCTCGCTGCGGCCCGCTAGCTGTAGCCCGTTCGAAAAAATACCGGACCCCTCGGGTCCAGTTCCTTCAAACAGACCGGCCAACTGGCCGGTCTTTTCTCCGCGCCACACCAGTAGGACCCGCGTATTGCGGGTCCTTGTCCGCCACTCCCCCCCTCCCTCCCTGAGGTCAATGCCTCAGGGTTTCCTCTCGACCGCGAAAGGTCGCCCGTGCTGCGGCCACCTGGCCGCCCCCGCTCCACCGCTGGGATAGTCGGCTCTTCCGGTCCCCACTCTGCCACGCCGGGAGAAGCCTCCGCCCAACCACCGACCTGCTCGGCTCCTCCGTCGGACGCCGTAGCCACCTCCACCTGGCCGCTCATGAGCCCACAGCTCCAGCGAAACCCGATGCTTCCGTAAACCGGTCACCCGTGCCGCCTCTCCGCCCAATGCACAAACACCACCAACCTCCACTCGTTCTTCGGCCACCACACACTAGCCCTCTAAGCACCGCCTCGGCCTACTGCATTGCACTGAATGCCTCTGACTGTCTCCACTGCTGCGCCACCCTGATCTCCGGCCACCGCCCTTGCCAGAGCCAGGACTTCTGCTAGCCACCACCACCATTCCAGCGGCCCGATTTTAGAACCAAATGTGGATTTGGATTCGTTGGGATGATTCCTTTGCAGCGCCTGTCCCAGATCAACGATCACACGGATTTTTAGCGCCTTTGAAAATTCAGACAATGAACGATGAAGAACTCGTCGAACATAGAATTTAGAACGGGGCTCGGACGTTGGTCATGTTCATTTGGCCATCATCCTAATTATAAAATTTCAGAAAATAAAATTCAAATTTGATGAAAAGTCAATAATTTCATAATGGTGGAAAAATTAGCCATAAATCCTACCTCGAATCAGTCTTGCGTCGTTGGCGGCATGTCCACGATGCTCCTTCTTCGATTCGCCAAGTTTTCGGCGGAGGTCTCTCATCGATTCAATGAAGAATGACAAAGAACACCGAAGAACAGTTGAGAGAGAGTGGAAGAGAGAGAGAGAAAGGAAAAATCTCACCCCAAACTCCTATATTTTTCTATTTATAGAAAAATCCGCTTAGCATGGAATCTGAAACTATCGTGCCCTCTCATTTTATATCGCACCTAGGAAAAATGCCCCATTTCGAATTCAACAGAGGTCTCGAATTTCTATTCTGAGCCTTATTTTGAAAGTTATTTGAAATGAATTACAGTGATAAAAATCACTAAGTCATTAATTCAAAATGACGATTTTTCCCCTGGGTGACATCTCTCATAGAAATCCCATGCCCACAACTTTTACACCCCGCTTAGGGTAAATGGCATGCTCTGGACGCAATCGTGTCCTTAGATTTCCGATCTGAGCTACTATTTAGGATAAAACACAACCCTTCCATGTGCATAGTATAAAACACATAATATTTTTGTATAATTTATTCTGGGCACACTGGGCCTCGGAATCGCACGATGTCTTCGCTCTTAGCTCTGTAAATATATATAGAAATATTCCAAAGTCTTACAGGGAAAAAATTGGGTCTCTACATGGTGACACCAATAAATTAAATATTAGTCATGTGATATTTTAAATATAGTCACACAAGTAGATAAAATATCAGTCACACCGACAAACTGGATATTTTTATATTGAAAAATTGTATCATGTCAATCTTATGGACTATAATATCATTAATCTAATAAAATGTACTATATTTTGTTTTAGGGAATCTTTTTTCTAGTATGATGGAAAAGATGTTTGTTAGTCTGAAGGACTAGACCATTCTCAGTCCATTGGATCGAAATCGCATGTTAAAATTTTATGTTCATTTATTTAAGAATTATTTCTACATTCAAAAGAATTATTATTTTCTAGAAAATATTTTACAAGACTTCGAAAATATAATTTTATAAAATCATTGTTTTTATGTCTGTGATTTTCAAAAATAAGGAAAGAAAATGTAGAAAGAATAAACATTAAACTCAACAAATAAAACTCATATATCATGAAATACTTTTCATACTATTAAATTTAACAAAAATAGATGAATTTTTAAAAAATATACTGATGATCATCAAATACAATTACAACTATCACATATTAAATCTTTTTTACAAAAAAGACATGATAAAATTGAAAAAATGAAGTTCCTCAATTGGTATAAACCTAGAACATCACATAGATTTGGAGACTTCCAAACAACCATTATCAATTGTAAAAATCTCATAAATAGGGTCAAAAATTTCAGTAATAAATAATTCAGACCCTAACTTATGATGCACCATGTTATCATGAGTTATGAAAATCAACGGAAAATTTAACCTTCTGTTCCTCATAGTGTTTATGGGAAATAATAATTTCTTATGTAATATGATATCTATTAATTTTTATCATATCTTTTTTTGGTCCAAGAATATGATGTTTATCCAAGTACAGGATTTTGGTGGAAATCCCTGATATTCAAATTTTTGTGTTATATTTGATATTTAATTAGTTAAATTCTAATCTATTTTTTGTGTTCATTCTATCAAATCATTTAAATTGTCAATCAGATTGAGGTTCAATATTTTTTTTGTGTCTAAAAAGTTAGGGTTTTATAGGTGATTCATTACCTTGCATAAAACACCATGCTCAGGTCCATTCACCTTTTTTTTCTTTTTTTATGCTTTTTTCCATTTTATCTTTATCTTATCCCATTTGGATTATCACATTTTCCCCTATGGTATTACCACCCTTTAGGTTATATAGATGTGTGATATATAAAATTATAAGAAGTATAAGTATGAGGATTTTATTTCTGGGTAGCTCATCCGGATGTAGATCAATGCTCAATGGGTGCGTGGTGCAAATCTGGTGAAAATCATTTATGGTGTCCACCTGAAGGAATCAATTTTAAACTTTTTCATATAATTTACATGTATCATATTTTTTAAATTTTTAAATCCTTTTATGGGTTTTTAGGGACCCCATTAAGTTCTATCTAATATTAATCAGGGAGAAACGAGGGTTTCAATCTATTTTAAGTGTTTTCTATTCTGGAAAAAACATGTACATGGTATGTAGTTAAGAGAACACGTGTAATGTGATCTTCCTATTTGGGAAGATGAGTTTTTAGGATTATATATAACATAATGAGGATACATGCCATATATTAGTGACTTAGGGTGTGTAGGGAGAATATGGTTGTTTATGTCACATGGCCTGAACCTTTGTGGGGTACACAGGTGATGGACATGTATTATGCTTAGCTTGAACCCATGTGGGGTGAAAATTTCCATGTATATGGATGGGGACCCTGTGTGGATTACACTCCATTTATGAGGTAGTACACACCATGTAATCAGATTTTGTACACAACTAGTATGGTTGAGGTACATGGGCATGTACCCCATGTTGGGTACACACCATGTATATGGTCACCACTCTGTGTAATTTTTAATAGTATATAATGAGTGGGATGAGGCACATGTCCAGGGATAACCTTTTTGGTTACACATTTTTTACCTAAATGAAATATTGTTTAACATTTCTCCCATGGTTCTTTTTACATATTTTTTTACCCTGGAGTCACAATTAGACTTTTGATTATTCAATTATGGGAATTTTTTAATGTATATCTTAATATCAGAATTTATTTAGTTTTTATAGTCCATATGGGTTTTTTTTAGGACTAGAAGAGTTCATTACAAGGATTTCATTGAAATTTTGTTTTAGAAAACTCCTTGGGGTTGAATTGGGAGTTCTGATGCTTGGGTAATGGTTGTGAGCTTGGTGACGGGATTAGCTTGGGAGTTACATGGAGATATATTTGATGTCATTTAGACATATCTCATTAGATATGATTTTATAGTTTATTTGAGAATATATTAGTTTATTCATATGGCATGATATCAGTTTATCATGTTTAGAGTATTTGTGGTATGAATCTTGTGCTCAAGGATCAGAGCCATTAAAGACTTTGGGTTTTTTTGACATTGTGGGTTGGTGGTTATAATCATGTTTCATTGAGATGTGAGAATGATCATGTGGAATGGTATTTCTCATATGCAGTTATATATGAGTTAGTTACAATGGATAGTATGTTTTATAAGAAAGATGTATTAGGTTTTCTTGTGTTAGATTTGACTTGAGGTTTCTTTTTTTGCAGAGGATGCCTTGTGGAGATTCTTTTGATGTGGTCATGAGGACTACTAAGAAATACCTTTTTGGAATGATTGTTCTTTTGGATACCCCTTTGAGTATGTTATTTATTAAGGATCATTTGGATTCCTCTGATGGTTGTTTGGGATGTGTCCCTACTGGGTGTGTCTCAGGATTTGGATGAGGTATAAGAACCCCTCGTAGTGTACCCTACTCTTACTGTGGCCTTTTTCTACTTGTGGATAATTTGACAGGTATGGATCGAGAGATTGGGTGTAGCAAGGGAGTCCCTATTTGGAGGTTTCATTATACTCTAACCTCAAGGGAAATGGGATCCCTCGGTTTTGGTTTGACCCTAAGGTCTGTTTAGATCCCATAGTGGTTTTTTATTATATGATGAGATCCATTAGACTGTAAGGAAACCCCATTAATTATTAGATGAGAGTTATTCAAAACTACTAGTTCAGCTACTTGGATGGTGGATTTGAGGTTGATCATCCCACATTCAATTTTTCTTTGGTTGTGATGTTTGAGGAAATATCTACTCAGGATGTTAACTTGATGAGGAGACCCATGGGATATTTGGGATTGTGTGTTGTCTATGATTATGATTTGGTTCTCGCCCCTATTGTTTGTAATTGGTTATATAGACATAGAGTTAAAATGGAAAATTTGGTTGATTTCACCCCTCTATTTTTGTGACACACCTTGGATAGAGGATAGATGATATGGATTATGATGCACTCATAGTACCATGGATGCTATGTGCTTCTGGTTTTATTGATGGATCACTAAAGATCATTCCATTAATCATGTACATGTGGATGGGGACCATATGACAGTGCAATTTTGAGGCCCATGATGGATCCTAATTTATTCAATAGTAATTTTGGGATATTTTAGTTTTGTAGATGTTTGTATTAGGGATGTTTCACTAGTTCAAATCATGACACGTGATTCCTAAATCTGAGTAGATTCACATTGTATTTTGGATGTCTATGTTTATTCCCTATGGTCCAATATTCATTCCTTTCTATCTAGAAGGCTTAGATATCAAGAGTAGATCAGAAAGATTCCCCGATCATTATATGGTTGGGTGATCCATAAGTAGTAAATCCTCTAGTGTGCCCATAGCTGGGGATGAATTATTTCAGGTGTCATACTATAACCCATGGGTGGATTTTTTTTCCTTGTTTTTTATTGACCTTTATCTTTTATGTTGTTTTTATTTTATTCCAACAATTATTAATATATATCTAGGATAGGTATATCATGAGATAATTCACTTGTTATTATTTTAAATTATATGTTTTCCATTTGGGGTGGCCTAAAGAGATTTATTTCTCAACGCTTGTATATGTACCTCACTGTGCATGCAGACATGATGTCTTATTTCAAGTTGGATAAAATGTTCTATAATGGATGTGGTAAAGTCTTAATGTTTCTTTATCATGAAGATCCACTTGATTGGAGACTTTGGATTAGGCTAGTAAAGCTTAAGCATCGTGGAAATAAGGAATATTGTTTGACTTAGAGTTAGTGTAAGATCCTGGTGTATTTATTTTTAATTTCTTTATTTTATATATGTGGTCGGCCCAATGGGTTACTGAATATTTTATATATATTTTTAATTGATTCTTTAGAACTATATTATATATTTATTTTATTAAATGATTATTCTATTTTATATTTTTTTATGCATACTCTAATGTTATTTACTATGTATGAGTTTGGTTATTTCTATAGTTATGATTCTCTAACACAAGTGTATATTCTCTCTAATATACATCTTAAACCCTCACCACTAGTTAGAATCCTCTAGTATTTGGGAGGTATTTCTTGAGGAATTGTAGTGATCCGGATTGGGTGACATGTAAGGTCGACTATTGATGGTTTATTACATAACTCCAGGTTTGAACCTAGGGAATGAGTTTCTTCACTAATAGGTGGTTATTATGATGGACTAACACCTTGAGTGATACTCACTAAGTAGAATATTTTTTCAAGTCAGCTACTTCATGGTTCTTAGAAATTTTTTCTTTAACCTACTCTCAAGCATATCTAATCATTATATATCTTTTGTGGATTCAAATTCAACATAATAAGATCTAAAGTACTCACTAACAGATTCTTGGATTATTCTATCATAAGTGTGGATAAAATCCTTTCAAAAATAATCATTAAATAATTAATAAATAAGAACTATTACTTTAGAACCAACCTCTAGTATAGACGCCATGAAAACATAAAACTTATCAAGATCATCAGTTTCATTTAGGGTTAGTTTACCCTTTGAAACATTTATAACTATTCCACTAGTAGCTACAAATGGTTTGACTGAGATTATAGAAACATGTGAGTCAGTCTTTAATTATAGAATAAGAAAATAAATGGGAAATTTAAGATCCCTTATAATTACATAATATTCATATACTATTCCATATGGATGAGTGATTGACCTATTAAAAAACTAAAGAAATAAATAAATTGGTTTCATTTCACTTAGGTGCAGCAATTTAAATTATGAGTAAAGTATTAGATTGAAATTAGCCCTTAAGTCACACTCATAATTAGTTTTCTCTCTTTCCCATATTCTTTATGATATGAAACTTATTCTAGGGTCATTTAATTTATGATGTAAGTAATTTTTAAGGAAAACACTACATTACATAGTTAGAATAATAGTGGAAAATTATTCTCATTATCATTTATTAGACAAATTTTTTTTGAGAATTTTAACATATGACAAAATATTTTTGAAGGATACAGTAAAGGGAATGGTCAACATTAAGGTTTTAAATTGTATAAGGAACTTCAACTATTCATGTTCATTTTTATTTTTTTACTATTCAGGTAAAGTGAATTAGAGGGGAATAATGTTATAAAATAAGTTGATTCCATTATTTATTTTTACCTTTTTAAGTAAAAAATTATCATTCTATTTAGGATGGACCTTTCGATCTATGTTTCCATATTTGTTATTTTTTTTACATTTATTCTAGTCCTCTATCACATACTCACAAGTATAAACCTTAACATGTTTTTTTTAATTATTATATGCTGGTTAAATTCACTACGTATTATTTGGGATTCGTTAATATTATATTAGGTTTCTTACCTTTATCCCTAAACCATAGATATATAACTATTTTCCCCATTTGGGTTTATAGGTTGTAAACTATAGACTATTGGGAGTATACCTTTGTGATTAGTTGTATAACCAGAAAATCAAGATTAGTATTAGAATTTAATGATCTAACAATTTTTTGGTATAGATTCCTTTTTTGGTTCGAGTAACCAAGAAAAGTAGGAATTGTATTTATAACCAATTAGTCTCTATTATATAAACATGGATGAGTTAGGTATTCAAGGATGTCATGATTTAAAAATAGCTCATGTTTATCTTGTTTTAAAAATATATATCCCATGAATTGATCACTCTGATTAGACTAAAATGGTAAATTTAAGTTGGTACAGTAGTACTTGGGAGGTTGATACATTCCAAAATGACTACATTACACCCTAAACTGGTAATTATTAACGAAAACAACATGAGGAATCATCTCACCCCTATGGATAGTTCTCTTCCAATAGAACTTATTTGGTGAATTTTGTGCAAGTTTATCAAATATTTGTTTTGAGATTATTGGCTATCATGTTTGAGAAATCATAGACCAAGGACTAGTCTATAATATTTTTATGGTATGTGGTGGTACTGTTGTAAACATTTTCTATAAAATGGTGGAGATCAAGTTGGTGACTAGTGAACTACCAAAATATTAATCTAAAACTATATCAAATTTCATGAAATAGGTCTCCCTATTCTAGGACAATCCCCCTATTTTTGTTCCCCACATCAAATATGGTGTTCTAAGATGTATATTTGTAACATGGGAATTGAAACTTGATACCAAGTGTCAAACGTTTACTTATCCAAATTATGGAACAAACTTCTAGAATTACTCATAATGAAAAAAATCACCCTCATCCAAATCTATTCCTCAGTAATCACATTAAGAGGTAACTATTGAATTGAACTATAAAAATATCTAATTAACTCAAGTGATTCCTCTATGGGATTACCATTAATGTAGGGTAACATAAAGATATGGTAAAATTTAAATTCCTAGTTCCATGACTTATAAAAAGTACTTATACATGTGAGATTAATATAAACATTTGCAAACATGAAATCCCTAAGTCTATTCCTCTCTTCAACTACATAAATATGCTAGGGTGGATTCAAATTTTTATTTATATATTCATCACTTATAATTTATATATCCACCATTTTAGTCTTATTTTCCTTTATAAGGGTAGAATAATGTTTGTATATTTCATATAAGAAAAAAATAAATTTTGATTTAAAAGATTCCATTTTTTACATGAACAAACAAGTAAAATATTGTCAAAAAGAACATAATACTAAAAAAGTAAATGATCTTATATATTCCAATATTTTATAGATTTTCCTTTTCTGTGGATTGAATTGTTTTGGGAGTGTTTTTCATTTTATTTTTAAAATTGTTTACAAGTGACATCCCTAGAAATAATAAAAATAAAATTATAGATCTAAGTCATTGAATAGAATAAAATATATAATTTATAAACGTATTAACTACTCAAACTATAGTATGTAGGGTCAAATGAAAGAGATATAATAGGTGTTTGAATAAAAAAGGCCAAAAAAACCTCATAAAAACAAAATTAAAATGTGCATTTAGTGAAAATATAGTGTAAAAGGTGATGTGAAGCTATGGTGAGAGTCAAGAAACTATGAGAATAAAAAAAGAGAGGAAGGATGATTAGTATTTGAAATTATAAAAACCATAATATATATAATTGATAAAAAAACATTATTGTACTTACAACAAGTTAAATCATATAAGTTCTAAAAATGTGGAAAAGGGGGATTAAATAACATAATTTTTATTTGGTGAACAACCTCTCTAGAGAACTCTAATAGGAATTTATTTTCATAAAAGAACTCAAGATGAGGATTTTCCTTCATTGAGAAATTTAGAACCACTAGCTTTTAAATTTAAGTACTTTTGTAGAAGTTACAAAGGATAATGAGTCCTTTACTCTTCACCTATTGGTTCATGGAGTAGAGTGAAGTAGATGCTCATGAAGAAGAGAATAGTGGGAATGGATAAAAATAACCACATAACAATATGAATAAAACTGTGTAAGAATTAGAAAAAGATAATTCTATTCATCTGATCCCATCCCATAAAACATTCATCTATGCATAGTAATAATGATAAAAAGATTATTCAATAAAGACATCTCAATACAACTTTAAAATAAAAGATAAAGAATATAAGAATACTATATGATGATATCCATGTCTTCCTCCAAACCAAACTCTTAGGAACTCCTATACTAAGAGTTTTTTTAGCCTCTGGTCTATCTTCTCTCCTAGTCTCATTTGGTCCACCATGTCAATGGTGTGAATTTATTTTTTGTAGGTCCCCCTCTTTTTAGGAAATTAATCTTGTGACTCCTCCAACCACTAGCTCAGGATTAGCATATCTAAACTCAAGCCCTGAGTTTTTAAGTGGTGTGTCTGTTAGTATTAATTCCATCTTCCAAGGAGACTCTATAAAAACATTCAATCTAAATGCACTCCCCGATGAGGAACAAACTTCATCTCGAGTGTGATGAACCTAGATGAGTCCCAATATTGGTTCATTACATTGAGTATCACTTGGTTGACTAAAACAAATTCCCTCAAATCTTATTCCTTGATATATACTCCACCTTTTATTTTGTTTTAAATTTAATATTATAGTGATCAACATTTATCATCAAAATAAAATAAAAAATTAAACAATAATTTCATAAAAATAAATTCTCCATATAATAAATTACCACCATAAGATAAATTACTAATGAAATACATGTTTTAAAAGTATATTAAAATTAAATAAAAACAATTTTAATTAGTTAATACTATAAAATACTCATTTCTATTCAAATATTAATTGAATAAAAATTCATAACAAATTAAATGATATGTAGTAATCCTTCTTTTTCATCACATTTCAATATCAAAAAAAATAATAAATTCCCCAAAATTGATGTGGTAAAATGTACTCAAAATGAAACATGATAAATAAATAGATATTTTATGATGGAATTTCAGGAATTAGGTTTCTTGATGGCAGTTTTTAAATTGGAATTACATGAAACAGTTCACATGGAGTATTTAATAGGGAAAATATATGAATTAGGAGTTATTAAGAATATTTAATGCCTATATTGTGTAACAAAAAACAACTCATGTATAATGGAAACACTTATAATGTGTATAATTACATACCATTAAAAAATTTCATGGAGGGAACATGGTGATTCAGAAGCCATAGTATTCAGTGAACAATATTCTGAGTAGCACTTAAATCGATGTAATATTAAATGTTGAATTTTTATATAACAATTTTCAGTGGGTATTCTATAGACTAAGGTGGGAAATAAATCACTATATTCAATTTCTATTGATGAAAATATAATATTGTCTTATTAATAGTGTAGAATAAACATTTATGTTGATAAACTATGGTAGACTTCAATTGAATTAATTTTCAATGAAGGAGTTGATAAAGGTGATCTTAGGGATGCATTTTTTATTCCCAAACATCATTGTAAAGGTAGTGAGATTATCATTGACATATTTTGGCAAAAATATTAATCCACCAACATTATAAGATCCTAGTGGATTCTAGTACAATTTACACATCATTAGTGTATAATCTTTTGACTAGCCTATAAATGTGAACCATGAAAAAAATGTCAGGCTTTGTTTTTTATTCATTTTTTATAATGGTGAATATGCAGCTAAATGTGATAGTTTTAATGAGTTCCTATCAAAATGTGGATAATATCCCTAAATAAAAATGATAAAATTTTACACTATGATTCACTCATCCCCTCTCAAGGTATGTCCAGAAACAATAAAGAATAAGTTAAATATCGATGGTAAATATAGTTCATTTAAAGTAAGAGTAGTTACAAATATGTTTAAGAAACATCAAGGCATTGATTATGAAAAAAAATTCACCAATAACTATACTAAAATCTATTAAAATTGAACTTGTCCTAACATAATTCCATAACTATGAGATTTGGAAAATGATTTTTAGGAAAACGTTTCACAATGGAAACCTTGTGGAAGATGACTATATAACACAAATGAAATGGTTTGTGATAGAAATGTATGCCAATAAAGTATAAAATTTTGAGAGATTCATTTATGGATTCAATAATGAATCAATATAATAGAAAACAATAGATGAACCAAAAGAGAAATTGATTTCACAGTGAATGGCTGTGAGTTATGCGTCAATAAAAGGATTAGTGTGAGTGTGTTTGCATTCATATTAGTATATATTTTTGATATATTACATTTGTGTAATGATATAACAAAATTATAGTCAGTTAATAAATCATTAATAAATTGTTTCTCTTGGAAAACAAAGTTGAAACAGCTAAAATTTCAGGGATCAAGATCTATCATGAAGGATATATGGGGATAACTGGACTAAGTCAATGTACATATATTGATAAAGCATTAAAGAGAATAAAATTGGAAAATTATAAGAGGGGATTGTTTCCAGTTTCATGTGGAATACATCACTCTATGAAAATGAGTCCTCAAACACAAGAGGATAAAGGGATATTGTGTATGATCCCTTATGCATATATGATAATATCTTTCATGCATTCTATGCTATGTATTAGGCATGATGTTTAATATTCCATAATCATGGTAGAAAAATATAAACATAATAAATTAGATCCAAATTGGGTGACATTAAAGACTATCCCAAATTACATGAGGCATATAAAGGATATAAACCTAGATTATGGAGGAGATGTTGAACTATTTATCATGGGATATGTAGATTCTAGTTTCTAAGTATATAATAATGATATAAAATCATAGTTGATATAGTTTTTGTACCTTAATTGTGGAACTATAATATGGATGAGTTTAAATAAGATTTTGGGCACAAATTATATATAATACTCAAAGTATATTATGGATTTACATATAAATTAAGAATAATTATGGATACACAACATTTTCCAAGAACATTTTGTTATGCCTATAAAAATGATGTTATCACAATTTATTTTTATAATACTACAGTAGTTTCCATTCTAAGAACCAAGGTCATGTCAATGGATGAATAATACACATCAAAAACATCATATCTTGAGGGATTTTTCTTTATAGGGGTGATGTCATAGTAAGTATAATTTTCATGGTATAGAAAGGATAGGAGACATTGACTAAATAATTATCTTATTTGAAGCATGAATATCATGTGAGAGACAATAGATTAAAATCGGTTTGTAGTTGTATTTACTATAAGTGGGAGTATATTTTATTTTGTTCCCTATAACCAACTGATTTTCAACATTTAATTAATGAAATTTCAATATTAATTAATACCTTAACATAAGATGAATATTAATCTATATAAAATTAATGTGATAATTTCCATAGAGTATATGTTTTTTCAAAAGGTTATACAAGTTCCTCTCTATAATTAAAACCTTGAATTACTATGAAAATATTGTTAAACATTTTTATAATAGTTTATATGACATCAATATGATAAGACATAGATTATTTTTTATTATAAGATTCTTGAGACTCCAAATTTGTTGTGACTTCTTCTCATAATGTTTTCTTTTTGTAATCTCTACGAAGTGGGTTTAAGAGGATTGACACTCCAATATAAATTCCACATGATATATGTGTCTTTGAATATTCCAATCATCATATATGTGTTTCGGTCATTAGATATGATAATATTATTAAAATATTTATTGAATCATTTACTTAGATGTAATGAAGAGAACCATAAACAGATATGCCCACATAGGGGTAGGATATGTTGGGTGTATAGTGATATAAAAGTAATTAAATAATTCAGTAAAATAATTTTTCATTCTATTTTAAAAGATTATGATATCTCAATCCCTTAGAACAAAATGTAACTTTTTTATTAGGTCCATGTACATGATAGTTAACCACTGAGTTTATTTTAGACAGTCAAAAAAATTAATCAAGCAATAGTTTGATAATAAAAAATACGTAGGATTATTTATTAGATATCAAGATAGGTGGATTATATTAAATATTATGGATTTATATGGGGTTGTTGTTGTGACCTTCTTTATATATGGGTTCATTGTCACGTTGCTAAATATTAATCACAGAATTTAGGCTTACTCACCTAATGTCACAAATAAATATTCCTAGAGGGTCCCATAGTAATTTAATATACAATACTAGTTAAATGATATTTAAATTTAATATTAATAATAAATAATGATCTTTTGTTGTATAAAAAAATTATTTATATAATAAATTATTCATTTTTGAGTTGAAAATTCCAAGGGAATTTAAAATTTGTGTGTGGCGGAAGATTTTTTTTAGGATCAGTTTTAGGATCCATAATACAAGAGTTTGAGCATCATGAGATAAAGTTTTTGGATATGCATTGAAGAATGATGGGTACCTTGGTTCATCTGGTGAGTCTCGTGATCTTTAGGTAAAGTTTTATATGTTTTTATAGGACCCTTCCAAAGGTGCATGTTTTAGTGTGCATGGTGTAGAGGAAACTAAGTATCACCCTATATGTGATGGGGTTTCAAGTTTTGTTTCTATATCACATATTTGAGTTTCATAGTCTGTGAATAGATGAGGGTTAACCATATGACATATCAATGTAAGTCATGGAATCTTAGCTTGGAATTGGGTCATGGTTCATCGTTGATGCATGGTTTCAAACAATCCATGAGAAATGTTATAGAAAAATTTAGTGCTGGTCTTCATGGATGGCACATGATTTGGTAAGGTGTGTGGCCCAACCATGTGATAGGGGTTCTCTTTGATAGTGATTACTTTATATTTTGTGTTTTTTTTAAATCTTTATAGAAAAACAATGCAGCTCATTAAAATTGGAATTTTACAGCCTTTCTATTTTTGATTTTATGATGAGAGACCCATATTTCTCTACCTCATCCTTGCATGTGGCCCATATAACCCCCCCCCCCCCCATTCCTCCTTGATCCCATTCATTTTAACAAACATTTATCTATATTTTCCGATTATTCTTGGTAAGTTACTCACTCCAGTGACCTATAATCTTCCTCCTATTAATATTTCATAATTTATTTATTTCCCTATTTAGGGAATTAATTTTGATTTCATCAAAGGATAGAGAAATCATTTGAGAACAATTGGGATTTTTCTCGACCAATGTAAAGGAAATCCTACAGTGACATATTCCAATTAAAACTCGAAATTTTAGTGGGGTATTTTTCACATTCTATTTCTCAATATTTTTCCATTAAATTAAATTGAATTGGATTGAGAATTGGGATAATAATTTGGTTGTTTTTTACCTTAGGATTCAGGTTGTGTTTGGAGTTGTTTTCACCCTGATGCTCATGGTTTCAATGAGAGGATTCCATTTGATGAGATTTTAGGCATTATGCCTATTTTTAATTATTTTTTTAATTAATAATAAAATGATATAATTAATTATTTTTGAAATTTGTCTTGTGATAGGTGGAAAAAAGTGCACTTGATGGTAAGTTAGGTATAGGAGGACATTGATTAACATGTGAAACAATTTTTTGGGTTGTGATAAAAAGGGTGGAAAGAATTGTATAAGGAAGGTGGTCTTTTGTAATTCCCTAATGTTATTTCTAGAACCCTAGAAACCCTTGATAGAGGAGATGAGAATCGGGGTTTCAGTTTTTTCTTTAAATGACATGGAACTTATTCACGTGTTTGTAAGAACCTGTTAAACCTGTCTCATGGAATCATACAATTATCAAGAACCCATATACTATAATAGAAACCCAATATAGTTGTTTTACATGGTTTACCACTAAGGGATATTCCATATAGCATATGTTTATAGTGAAATGATTATACCTGAATCCACTGAGCTTTACTAGGTATTTTGGATTACAATTTTATATAAATGGTCACTCTATAAAAGAAGATTTCCTTTATAATATTTCAGGGATAACACATTGCCTTCTTCAGATCACTTCCATCATATACCCCTTTTTCACTTCCTTTGGTGAATTTTTAATCGTTTTATTGACTTGAAGTTCATATTAATAGACTGCTCAAAAAAGTATTTTTCCTTAATTAGAACAAGATTCTTATTATACTATATTCTTGAATCGATGTGCTGGAATACATTGTTCCCTTAGAAAAATGTTCAAAACCTATTGGTCAAGCAACTATTGCACAAGGGTTTATATTTATTACATTTACAAAAATCCAATTTTTTCATGTGACATTATTACTTTCATGAAACTACTTATTTTTCACATAACTTTTTCATTTTTAAGAAACACTACAATTTTCACACAACTTTGTTTTATTACACAACTCTAAATTCTGTGAAAAGTGAATGTGTGATAGGCATAACTCACACAATTTTTTAAACTCCACTTTGATAAAATATTTCATGAAGTATAGTATCTAGATATTTTATAAGATTCATGTGTTCTATACTGGAGGTACCATCATATTTATAAAATCTTATGATTCTTCAGGTAACTACCTTATAAACTATCTCCCTCGCATGCAACCTATTGGTTCTTAGAACTTCAATGATTTAATTTCACCTTTTACATTAAACTCTATCTATATTTTCTGGTTTAACATAACTCTAATTTTTCCACCACATAAATGATGGTTTAAAAATACATTCCTTAGCTATATATTGATGTGGTGGTCCTGAAAATTTATCTATAAGAAACTCTCGAGAACTCTTTCAACCTTTCACAAAAATATTTGTTTTATGAAAAACACTTTCCATTTCCAAAAAAAAACATTATCCATCCTCCAAATTTTGGACGCTATAAATTTGATAAATATAATAAAATGGTTCCACCTTAAAACACTTAAGACACATTCATTATAAGATCATTTTTATTGAAGACTCCTTGATCAGCCTAGTGTGGATTGACATCATACAAAAAATACAATATGATTAAAACTATGAAAACCATTGATTATAATAATTTTACACATTGGGTTTGTTGTAAAACAACATAGAAATTAAATAAAGCAAAAAAACAAACAAAAACTTATAGTATTGAAATTGAACATTCCTTCCTCTATGTCTATGTGAGAAAACATGGAGTAGGAAACAAGAGTTCAATAGAGAATTCCATTCCTCGAGATACCTCATTTACTGAAAAATTCTATTACATTAAATCTATTACATATAATTTTTCAATTCAACCCATATAGAAATAAATGAAAAGAAACTATATTTTTCCATTATTACTAAAAACAAATACCTCAGGATCATATCTCTCCATATGACATACATCACATCCATAGACAGATTGAATTAGTTAACACAAATGGGGATAGGGGTTACAATATTCTTCCTTACGAAATGGGTTTTGAATGAACACTGAGGTTCATCCATTGTGCCTCAAACATTAGTTCTACCTATTTATTGGTCATAACATCAGCCAGTTGATTATTATTTCCATCATGCACCATTTTAATCACACCTTGTTTAAATTTTTCTTTTATGATGTGATATATGATCTCAATATGTTTGGTACGATAGTGTTGAACTACATTTATTTTTAGATTGATCCCACTCTTATGATCATAGTAAATCAAAATATGATTTTTCACTTTATCACAAATATCAGTATGTTGTTGCTTCATCCACCAAATATTAGTGCATTATTTTCTCATAGAGATATACACTACTTCATTCGTACTAAGAGAAGTGATTTATTGTTTCTTTCTCTACCAAATGGCACATTTGTTTTTAATGAATAATGAACCATCACTTGGGGAATTTTGATCAACCACATCGCTAGATCAATCAGTATTGAAAAATTCTGAAAATTCCTTTTCTCTTCCTGCTGCAAAGTATAATCCAAAATTGAGTATACCTTGAATATGCATCATGATTTCTTTATCTAATTAAAAATACTCTTAATTTGGATTACTATATAAGACAACTAATAAAAATTTAAAAAAGATCATATCTAACCATGTTGTAGTCAAATACAATAATCTTTCAATGATTCTCACATACTTGGTGGGCTCCACATATTTCCCATCCTTATACTTTCTAGGTTTTGTTCCAACAGAAATCAGAGTTGAAATTGATTTTGAGTCATGTGTGTTGAATTTATTTAGAATCTATATTGAATAATATTCTTGATAAATGTGGTTTTATTAATTCATTTGAATCACATGCATCCACAAAAATTATATGAATTCACCAATAATGGAAAATTCCAATTACAATTCCATGTGATTTGAAAATTCTTCCATTGATCCATGCCTGCTTCCACCAAATATAATATCACCCACATATACAGGAAACATAAATTTTTTTCCTTATGAATTCATCACATAGAGATTATATTCAAAACCTCTTATAAATACTATAAAACTAGTATTATCCAGCACTAGGATTTCAATTTCACTCGCTAAAATCACTACTAAAAACCACTTTCTCAGCACTATAAAAAACATCTTAAAGGGGGTCTTTAACAAAACATGTTTTAGTGATGTTAAAGGGGGTCATAAAGTTTTCTAAGAAAACACTGTTAAAGGGGTCTGTTAAGTAGTTCATATGAAAATTTCTGATTAAGGCCCCCTTTAGAAACGCTGGTAAAAAACCAATGATAAAATGAGCATTTATCATCACTTCTAAAAAGCATTAATAAAGGGGGTCTTTATCCACACTTCTAAAAAAGCACTGATAAAAGGTTTTTCCTTAAATATTATTTTTTAGAAGTGATGATAAAGACCCCACCCCTATTAGTTTTTTTACTATAATGGATGAAAATTATATTTCAAAAAACATATATCATTAATAGACACTCATAACAAAATTTATGACCATTTGGAAGCCTTATGGACCATTTTTGGCCTCATTAGATGTGGTAAAGGGTTACTATTGCTCACCGAGGAATATAGATTGTCACAATATTCTATTATATATGTGGTATAGGTAAAACAAAAACCTATTTTAGAAGTTATGGCATTTTCATAGGTCATCAAATGTGAAAAATCCTTAAAACCCCTAAAACACAAAAAACCCTAAAACCCCTAAAAAGATCATATCTTTTGATCTAATAGTCCATTGCACCTCCACCACTAGACAATTATAATCTTATAAAATGAGAAAAAACCACATGAAATTTAAATCATTTGATAATCAGATGAATAAAATATATTTCAGTTTCAAAAAAGTTAAAAATCAATCTCGAACTTCAAACGGCCATTACATTTGATCCGAGTATCCATTTGGACTCTACCACATATCAAATCGAATAGTACAATGACATACATCCAACATAGTGTATAAAATTGAGTTATAAGATATATTTTTAGTTTTTCAACCCACATAAAGGCCCAAAAGGCCACTAATACTGAGTTTTTTGTCGTCCACCTTGGTTTGTTAAAATTTATACGACTATAACATCTGATTTGGGTGTTCATTCAGCCTGTACCACATATAATATTGAATCGAGTTTTATGACTTATTTTTGACTAGTTGTGGAGCTAAAAAAACTCTTAGATAAGAATTTATGATTGTTTCATTATATTTATGGGTTTTGGGGGATTTAGTGTTTCATAACATTTTATTTGTTTTAAGGGTTTTTATAGTTAATATTCATTTTAAAATATATCTATAAATAAAACTGTTTTTAAATATATATATATATATAACTATATACATAAACATATATATATATATATAAATATATGGATAAAAATATAACAATATATATATATGTATATAGAAATATCATAAAATGCAAAACAACCAATATAGGGGAGTGGAAAAGGCGCTAGTGTATAAGCTGTATGTCCCAATTTTGAAACTTGTTAGAGGCAGAGGAACCCACTAGGGTGTGGGACTATTTAAAGAACTAATAAATTGATGTGGGAAGTGTTTATAAAGTGGGTGGGGCTTGAAAAAAATTATTCCTTTTATCATTGGGTACTTTATCAACTCCTTTTTAGCACCATTAAAGGTAGCCTTTAATAGCACTAAAAAGACAATGACAAAGGTCTCCTTTATTAGCACTAAAATAATATCTGATAAATAAGATCTTCATAAAAGTTAATAATTTACAAATAATAGACCCCTTTATTAGTGTTTTTTTAGCCTTGTTAAATGGGGACTTTATTAGTGCATTTTATTAGCACTATTAAATTTATCCCTTTTACATCACATACATTATTAGTGCTTCTATAGATATGCTAATGGACTTTTACTGGCATTGTTAAAGTCTAGATTTTTAGTAGTTTATTTTAAATTGTAGATTCTTAAAATAGGCATCATGTCGATAATACCATGCTCGGGGTGCCTCATTTAGAATATAAAGATTATTCTTTAATCTATAAAATATTTTATCATTATTACCAATCATAAATCCTAATGGTTATTCAATGCAGAATTATCATTCATGAACCCTATTTAATAATGTTTTATTCACATATATATGATAAAATTTTTACCCTCTTTGAATCTCAATGGCTGGGAATAACCTAATCAAATATAGTCATGCTAATGGGGAAATTTTTTCTTAAAAATCTTAAAAATCAATGTCTTGAATCTGTACATAGCCTTTACACCCCATGCATTCTTTATGTTTGATCATATTTTCTAGTTAATAAAATTTTATTATGAAGATCGACTTTGTTCTAATCACATTGGGATTTTCTAGTCTCCTTGTAAGGACATGACTTTAAAAATTACATATTCTTGTGTTTTTGAACAAGAATTGACATTATTAAAATTGTGAGGATATTTTTAGTTGAGAGTTTTATAGAATTAGAAGAAACTATTACAAAGTAAACACATACATTAAATGTGGAAAATTTTACATAGTATCCATTTCTTCTATAAAACTAATTTTCATAAAATAAACATGATTTTTTATGATGATACATATTTATAATTTTTCCCTTGATCTTATCCATGTACCTACTCTTCCTTAATCCCTATAAAAATAATTTAAACATGATATGAGTAAAAAATATCAGTAAGGGATAAAAATAAAATAACCCATTAATCCAATAAAAACCCATAAATGCATTCTTTAGAAACATACCTTTTTACCCCAAAAAAAAGAATCTTCTTTTCAAAAATATCATTATCTTACCTTTTGAAAATCAAATGATTTCCAAAAAAACACATCATAAAGAATATAAGATATCGGTAGGTAACATTGAGAATAATTATATTCAAATGGAATAACCATGTGATTTACTTCAATACATGTTATACTTATAAATAGAATAACCATATGGTTTATATTCATACCCAATGCATTGGGTGGCTATCATAGACCCACACATTGTTATTTTATCAGGGAACCACTCGTCATTGGTTTATCATGTAACCACTCATCAAATGTACAAGTAGCAATATATAATTACAATATATAAAAGATTTCAATTTTCTATAGGTCACTATTACAATTTCATTTGAACTCATAAAAAAATATTTTAAGTTATTGAAATATTCAATCCATTTTTTAAACCCATTTCAGACATTTAAAGATATTTTAAATCAAGGTGTCCCATAAAACATTGAAATATTTGAAATAAATTCAAAAATAATAATTTGAAAATGAAAATTTCTATACAAATACATTAATAAAATCATTTCTAAAAACATGTACTTTAAATATAATGATTTAGATAATAGATATTTTAAACAATTAAAATGAGTTTTTAGTTAAAAATCCCCTTACGTTGAGACTGATCATCATGTACAATATTTATATTCCATAATAAAAAAAATATGTTAATTAATTACTTAATTCAGATCCATTTTAAATTTTATTATTCCTTTTATATCACTTATTTTTTTTTATAATAATTACATAATTATTTAAGTTCATATCATATATTTTGATGATATTCGGTACTTGAGTCCAAAATTACTTTGGTATAATGTCTATAATCATAGTGTTAATTATTCTATTTACTATAGAATAATAATAATGACATAATTATAACTTTCAAACATAAATTACACTTTTAAATCGGTACATTAAATAGGGATATGAAAAATTAACTACATTACAATCATGGAGACGGTAAGTTGTACGTACGCATGAGTAACATTTCCATTTAATGATCATTATAGAAAAAAAACATTAGTATAATTTTTTAATTATAGAATGATAATAATGTCATTAATATCATTATATTCATTTATATATGCTTATATATATCATCCATGTTATTTGGTGATGAAAAATGAATCACATCGCTTCATGGAGGTGATATTTCACACGTACGCACGAACAACATTATCATTTTCATGTGCACTAAAAGAGAATGAAATAAATGATATATTGACTTTTAATAATGATAAATATTTAATGGATATAATATATAAGTATTAATTTCATCATTATAACCATTCTTGATGGATGGTGATGGGAAAAAAATTCCTCTATTCGCAGGGTGGTAGTCTGCCAAATAGATGAATGATAACATCATTTCCTATTTGATGGAAGTGTATATGGATTTAGGTGAAGATATTAGCATAAAAATATCAGTATATGAAGGATAAATAAGTTATTATTTCATCGTGTTTGAATAATATTTTAAGGAGATGTAAGAAGATAAAAAATATAAACTCTTAATTAAAAACGATTCCTTTTATTTAGAAAATATTCATTACTTAACACCTTTAGACCACTACGAGTGGAGTTATGCCAATAAAACGTTATCTACTATATTTGTAAAGATTATAGTAAGAGATTTTGGTAGATCAGGTCCAAACCAAATAGGTTTTTTATTGTTAATAAAATAGAATAAGATATTCCCTTTTATAAGAGAGGAGAGGGTCACACTATAAATTTTTCAGAAAAATAAATTAATATAAATAAATTTTCTATACCAAATGTCCCAATAGTGAGTTATATCAGATTTAGGATATGTATTGGTCAAAATGATCTTATCCAATTATTTTTGTAAAATATTATTTTACATTAATACCCTTATCATTTAGTTTTAACCCTTATTTAATCTTTGAATATCTTATTATTAAAATTTGGTTTTTTACTCATTGAGGGAAAATTTTGTTACAATAAAATTTAATACGACCCATGAATGAATCATTAATAAAATATTAAACCTTATAAAAATAAATTGGATTCATTATATTTTTTTATAAATTTTATATTATTTAATAAAATAGGATTTATTTGAAAATGTTATTAATGTCTATTTTGACACTATTCATTACTTGAAATTTTCAAAAATCAATACAAAAAGATAAATTTGAACAAAATCAACTAAAAATCACTAATATGTAAAATAATTCTATAAAATTAATGTATGAAATTAATTATATAAAATTATATATATTTTTATATTTTTAATTATATTTATTTTGTATATCAATTAATTAAAAAATATTGCATCACTGTTGTGCAAGCCTTAGAGGTAATTATTTATTCTCTAAATATTAAAAAACATTTCCCTGATTAAAATAAATATTTTATCTTTACAAATAATCTTTATTTTAAAATATATCCCCTAGGTATCCTCATATAAAAAATTATTTAACATATTAAAACAAAAGTATGACAAGTTTGACTTTTCATTGATTAAAATATTATAAATGTAATATTCTCAACCAAATATACATAAATAGAACATTAACCATTCTTTTAATGATTATTGATGAAAAATATTCATTCAACATAATTGGGGAATGTTTTAGGGTCATTTGATAATATTTATAATATTATTTTTACCCTTGATTACTTGATTTACCCAATACTGTGGGAACAAAAATTTCTAAAGTTACTATTCATATTGCCCAAAAATAAAATAGATATATTTAATAAATCTTTACCTTATGATTATAAATATGGAATTCATTTTTAAAAATGATAAACACATAATTGGATAAAATTAATTTAAAATGAATATCATAGATAGGGTGAAAATTGAGTTTTTAAAAGTAAATGAATAACATATTTCCCTAAATATAATTTTCTTACAGTTAATTAATGACTTTAATATCTAATAATATAAGGAAATATACTTACTTTACAATAATAGTTTCATCATTTAATCAATTTCCACCACAAACTCAATTTTTTCTCCAAATTATGAGTATTCAATATTAAGTTTTCACACCTAAAGCACTTGAATCAACTTCTAGAGAGTTATATTATCCAAAATAGATTAATAATTCATTTCTCTTGAATTGAAAAAATAACTAAAACCAAAAACAATTAGTACAAGATAAGACAATTCACCAAAAATAATAAACCCTTATATGATGAAAAACTACTTCAAACTTCAAAATTCAACAGTGACACACAATGTTCAAATTAGATCATTCTAAATACAACTATCATCAAAATTACTCTAAAATATTATAGACTAATATTGAAACCAAAATGTAATACGGATTTTATCTCATAATATTCCAAGATATATATTAAAAATTATCTCTAAATAACATCAATTACTCTTGAAGTCACATACTGAGATGTAATTTCCCTATTAATCTTTAAGATACATAAACAATATCCATATGTAAACAATTCACCAGAAGTCCACAATAAAATAAAATATTCTTTTAAAATATAATTCAAACTTTATTCCTTGAATAAAACCCCATAGTTTACTATTTACCATGTTCACATCAGATTCCCAAAATAGTTAACTTCTTATAAAATAAAATTAATCACTTAACCACCAAATCATTATCCATTATCAGTGTTATTAATTCTAAAAAACAAAAGTTCTGAAAATAAACAAATACTTTCACTTTCATATGGTTAAAATAAAGAAAAAAAATTTCATACTAACTAGTAAATCATGTATGATAGGGGCATGTGTTACACCCTTGTTGCCCTTGGGTTGTGGGTTTAATTATCATTCCCTTACTGGATTGGACGAGTTGTCACTCGACCTACAAGTTTTCCTTTTTAATTTCTAAAATTATAATTATTATAATATTCCTAAAAATGTGATAAAAATACTTAAAAAATAATCATAATATTTTTTAAACTAAAATTCTATCTCATACACTTGATTTTTCATGCCACAAATGTGATAACCCATAATTACCTCAAAATGAATGTCTCCAAAAATACTATTATTCACCTTACATTTTATTGACATCAATACGAAAAGGGGGTTTCTAATACACTTATCTTATGATAAAACAAGAAATTATAAACCAATTTTGATATCCACAACTCTTAAGAAGACATACAAATCTATAAATTTTTCTAAACCATACATTGAAACCAACTGTAAATACCTGAACATAAATATTACATATTCTAGTGTTTTTGAACTAGAATTCACATTCATAAAAATCAGAAGTTTTTTCAGTTTAGTGTATCAAAGAATTATGAAAAAAACTTATGAAGTAAACATATACATTACATATGGACACTTATAAATAGTATCTATTTATTCTATAAAAAAATTTCATTATTTAAAACATGATTTCTTATGATGATAAATCTTCATAATTTTCCCCTTGATCTCATTATTTTTTGTACTCAACCTTAAACCCTATGAAAATCATTTTAAACATGGGATGATCAAAAAAGCTCAGCAAGGGACATTAAATTAAAGAAACCATTAGTCTGATGAAAACCCATAAAATAATTATTTTTAAATACTTTTTACATAGAAAATGGAATAATATTTTCAAAAAGCTCGTTATCTTATATTTTTAAGGTCATGTGATTTTCATTAAAACTCATAATCCAGAATATAAGATATTAATAGGTAAATTGGGACATAATTATACTCAAATCGAATATCCAAGAAATAGGCTTCTATACATGTCACTCTTAAAAGCAGAATAATCATATGGTTGACTTACATGCACAATGCATTGTAAGGCTATTATGGACCCACTCTTAGTTAGTATATCATTGAACCACCTAACATTGGTTTATCTCATGACCACCCATAAAATATCTAAGTACCATTATATAATAAAAACACATAAAAACATTCAAATTTCAACATTTCACTTTTAGGATTTCATTTTCATTCATAAGAAAACATTTCAAGTTATTTAAATAATCAATCCATTTTTGAAACCCAATTTAAACGTTTAAAAAGATATTTTTAACTAAAAGTGTATAGTTCAAAATTGAATAATATGAATTAAATTATAATAATAAAATTTTAAAAATTCATGTCCGTGTAAATAAATATATAAAAATCATTTTTTAAAACATGAAAATGAAAGTGAAATATTTTGAAAATAAATCATTAAAACAATAATGTTTTTAGTTAAAAAGTCCCATACCTTTAGTCTGACTCATCATATACATTATTTATATTATGAATTAATAAACATATGATGATTTTTTAATTTCTTGAAAAACTTTTTAATGTTTATTATTCATTTTATATCACTTATTATCATGTTATAACAATTAGTTAATTATTTAAGTTCATATCGGATGTTTTAATGATATTTGGTGCATGAGTCCCAAATGACTTTAGTATCATGTATATAGTCAAAGTGGTAAATATTACATCATCTATAAAATAATATTAATGAAATGGTTATTTTTTATAAATAAATTTTACTTTTATGTCCATCCATTAAATATGGATATGAAAAATGAACTATGTTACAATCATTGAGACGATAAGTCTTACGTACGCATGGGTAATGTTTCCATTTTTCAATGATCATTATAGAAAGAAGGTAAGCATAATTTTATCTTTCTAGAATTATAATAATATCATTAATATTATATTAATGATTTAAATATAATTATTTATATCATCTATGAAATTCGGTGATGAACAAAAAATGCATCGCTTCATGAAGGTGATAATTTACACATATGCATCAACAATGTTATAATTTTTCTATTCATGAAAAAAATGATATATTATCTTTTAATAATGATAAATATTTCATAAATATAATATATATTCATTAACTATATTATTATAACATGTCTTGATAGATGTTTGTGGAAAATTTATTTCATAGGATCGTGAGGCTGCAATCCTCCGTTAACACAAACCATAACTTATTTTCCCATTTGATGGAAGTGTATATGTATTTAAGTTCTAATATCAACATAATAACATATAAATATAAGTAGGATACTGGATTCATTATTTCATCATAGTTGAATAATATTTTTGTAAGGATGTGGAAGAAAAAACAAAACAGAAACACGTAATTAAAAATGATACATTTTCTTTGGACAACCTCTTTTTCTTAACACCTTAATACCACTAATGGTTGTTTTATTTATAAGATATGAGAAATTTGATATGGGGAGGGATTTTAAGATGAATTTTGGGTTGAAATTTTTTGAACCAAAAAAAAATTAAAGTTTGAGTAAAATAGAATAAGATACTTCATATTATAAGAGATGAGAGGGGAATACTTATAATTTTTCAAAATATTAAATTATTATAAAATAATTTTCTTTTTACAATGGATAAAAAGTGATTTATTTCAACTATAATATGATTATGGTTGAAAAAAACTCATCCAACAATTTTTTAACAAGTTTATATTACATTATTACCCTTATCATTTAATTTTAACCATTATTTAACATTTGTAACTCTTATAGTGACAATTTGGATTTTTACTCTTTGAGGATTAATATAGTTACTATAAAATAAAAAACTTCCTATAAATGAATTATTAAATAAATTTTAAACATTTTTCCAATAATTTTTCAGAGTTCCATATTTTTTGAAATTTTATATCATTTAATAAAATATTATTTATTTTAAAATATCATTAATATCAATTTTCATAATATTAACTACTATGACAATTTAAAAAATAAATAAAAAAGATATATTTTGAAAAAAACCATCTATTTCATCACAAACATGTCAAATTCTTATATAAAATTTGTGTATGATATTAATTATCTCAAATTATATTTATTTTAATATTTTTAATATCATTTAATTGATATTTCAATTAAATAAACAATTATCCTTTATAGAGTATATTTAAAATATTTTATTATCTAATGAAATTCATACTAAGGTCCCCTATAAATTATCATATATAATTTAAGAAAATTATTATGAAACACTATCTTAGGGATTCTGGGAGAATGAAAAACACCATGAACTAGATATATACACACACATTAAAAACCAAGAAACCTGGGATACTTTCGTTGATCACCAAGAGGATGAGGAAGATAAGGTACCTTTTAAATGGTATTATTTTATTTGACATTATGTTTAATAATAACTTTAATTAAAAAAAATTAATAAGAGTGTTAAAAGTGAACAACATGAATCAAAACCATTATACACCTACCATAAATCAAATATGGGGTATACTTTACATGAATAAAAATGATATACATCTATATGGTGAAATATTTTTGTTATATGAATTATTCTTTTTTTATATATGTATTGATTAATTGAATTCTAAATCCACTTGCATCCCATGTTATGTGCAGTGGAATGAGGATCATGTCAATAAAATGATAAGTTAGTGGATGAAAATAGAAAAAAGTGTAAGAATATTGTATAAGTATGATACAATAGAATATTATTCTTCTTTAAAAACATTTCATAAAAATATCTAGTTTGTTTATAAATTTTTATTATCTGGTATAGACCCATGAATAATTATCTACTCTCTCTATTGAATGACTACTTTTAGTGGATTTGAAGCATCCAAAAAACTATGGTCAAGTTAGAGGTGTTGGTTTTGGAGTTCCACCCTGAGAATACTTTGATATATCAAAGAAATATGGGGATAATAATGATATAATAAAAAATATGAAGGAATAAAATGATAAAATAATATAACAATTTATTTGGAAATTTGATTCAATGATCCAGTTTCTTCATAGGGATTAATGAGAATAATCATCACAATATTTACCAATAAATTAAGAGCCACATCCCTTAGTTTTGAGGATAATTATTCACCTATCATGACATACTCAAGGTAATTTATTTTTTCAGAACAATTTCTTCAAGATTTGAATCACAAAAATACTAAAAACTTTCATGTACTAACATTTTAGACCACATTAATTACCAAGGTGTGTCATTTCCTTGTTAAAATTATTATAGTGTATGTGTGTGTGTGTGTATAACTATTACCACACATTAATAACCTTGTTGTGATAGGTACAATGTAAAATATCCGAGGTAGTATTATATATAATGAAAACAGCCAAAATATCATTTAAGATTAGGGATTTATGTATCTCACAAGACAATTAATGAGAGAATTGTTCACCTTGGTGATCTTGGTGTTAACATGTTCAATCTTGATATTATATCTTTCATATAATAATAGTTTAGTCTTAACAATATACATGATGTCGGTGAGGTATTCAATTTAAAATTTATTTTATATAAAAAAACTTTTAAAATTAATTAAAAAATAAAAGATCATTGGTATGTTATTACTAAAGGATAAATAGACAGTGAAACATAATGTTGAGTCAAGTAAATCTAACAGATCAAAAAATAGATCTAATGGACCTTCTCAGAGTCCATTACCCTAATAATTACACTTCCACGTTGATTAAAATTATGTGTTCATACAAATAAAAAATTACAAAATAGAAATATGGACTACATTTATTATGAGTAACATATATAGAGAGAGGATATTACTGGAATGCTTTTAACTAAGAATGTAAATGAAATTCTCAATCATAAATGGTTGTAATCTATAGTTTTGAATTTATACATGAGGTATAATTTTATAATTTTTCAACCCAATAAAAGATCCAATATATTAATTACAATTTAATAATATTTTTGTTTTCTACAAATGTTTATATCACACCAACTTATTGGGAATAACTTGTGAAAAAATTAATTTGTTAGTCCTCATGTCACTTGTATATAAAAATCTTCAATGGAAGATGATGAAATATTAGTAAGATCGCATAAAGTATCCATAACATTTGAAAAGAAAATAACATATAATGAGGTATTCTTAGTTCCTAAAATTTATAGTTAAACTATACAATCTAATCATATAAAATATATTTTCATTTTCCTTGATTACTTATTCAATTAAATTTTTTATGACTTGTTGGGTTCTCATTATGATCAATTTGGATAAACCAAAGATATATTATTTTGGATCAAATGCATGTATATTATAATTATTGAGAACAGATGATGTCCATATTGAATTGGTAAGATACTAACCTCAAAATTTTACAAATAAACAATAAATTATATGTTTTATATTATGTTTTAACAAGTATTTTGTTATTGTATGGTGGTGTTTATTTTTCATCAAAACCATGGTATAAATATATCCAATGCATATAAAAAATATGGGATTTTAATTCAAGATAAGTATTTGGGTATATTTATAATACTATTTCAATATTAAAACATATGTCAAAACAAATTATTTTTTTTCACAATATTTATACATTGTTCAAAAAAATGTGGTTACATCCATTATGGTTATTACATTTTTAAATTTAAAAAAAAATCATATCTCATTGATAAACTAGAATCACCAAAGATATATTTCTAAATGTAATCTCAATGTTAATTGAAAATGTTTTTTATCTACTTTTTGTAAAACAAATTATGTACAACTACGGTTTTCAAAAACCCACATATTCAAAGGGATTTTTTGTAATGAGTATGGATATTAAATTTTGTCAGAATGTCTATAGGCGTCATAAAGAGGTGGTTTTTTGTCTTTTTTTCGTATTTTTTTAGTTCTTAGTAATATTTTAGGGTAAAATACACTATATTAAAAACAAAAACATACACTAAAGGAGGTAGATGGGGTCATATTGAATGAACATGTCCTCTTCCCATATAATAAACGATATAAACAAAAAAGGAAACAAATATTTTATTAAAAAATACCATATCATTATATCTAAGATTGAAGGATAATATTATCATAATCCCCATAAACCCCCTACCATGAATTTAACTTTCTCTTCTCCATAATTAAAAAAATTCCAAGATCATACCTAACCAATAGATTCCTATTACAAGGAATTAATAGAACCTTATATACCTCCAAATTGGGTGACGCAACCAATTTATCGCTAACATTTTCAAGAGTACCCAAGTGTAATAAAATTTCAAAATCATCTAGATAGGAATATTAATAAAATTAATTTGAAAAAATCACTTCACCATTTACCTTACATTATGGGGGTTTTGAAGATTTAAATGAGTCAAGAGTTCGCAACAATGAGCATTTGATGTTGATCAATTTCAATGCCTCAGATGCATTATGTTCACTTGGGGATGTATATATAGTAGATTGTTACATGGAAGAAGTTATAGCTTTTATTCAGTTAGATAAGACAACCAACCACGAAGTCACATGTTCTATATCATCAGTAGGGATTTGAGAGGGTACCAAGCCTGTACACTCTAAATTTAGTTATCCTACATTATCTGCTACCTTCAATGAATGTGATGTGGAAACCTCATCGATGTGATTTGGGGTAGGGATAACCCTATCCACATACATCTTGTTTGGTATAGTTATGACAAGGTTCATTTTCCTATAATTTTTCATTAATGATTTGTGTTCCTACCAAAATTTGAGATGTGTTTTATCTGCTTTGTATTTAGTTAATTTTTTTCTCATTTACAATGGTGAATACAAATAAATTATCAATTTAAAGTTAGATTTATGGAGAGAGACTTTAAAATTGAATTTTTTTTCATCTTATTAGGGATAAGACAAAATATTTTGTGTCGTTATTGAAATGGATTATGTTGTATTTTTATTTATGTGAGATTAGAAGCCATTATAATTTCAAAAATTGATCATTTTGTGACATTTAAGATCATTTTTATAATTTGATGAAGATATTAATGTAGGATACTTTATTTGGATTCAAATTGGATTTATAAAATTGAAAAAAGGGATATGGGGTACCTTTTGAACATAAAATATAATTGAAACTAATGGGGAAAATCAATTAGCCTACTATTTTATTGTCAATTATATTTGTTAAAAAGTCTTGGACTTTAACTAGGAATCTTGAACAAAAAATAAAAGTATCAGAAATGAAAATGTTATGATGGGAATGTGGGAATACTAAGGTGAAGAATATTATAAATGAATGTGTTTTTGAGAAAATAGGAGTGGCTCCAATTGATGATATGATGATTTATCATAGATTAACATGGTTTGGACATGTTAGAAGAATCTTGGGGGTACACCTTTTAACATGACAGGCTTAATGAAAAAATCACTATTTAAAATAATTAGAGGTAATCCTAAAAGGATTGTTTAACAAATCATAAAAAATTATCTTTTTCTAAATGGCTTCAATGAAAATATGGTCTTCAAAAGAGTTAATTGGAAATGTTTGGTCCGTGTAGATGACCCTATTTAATTTGTTTTAAAACATGTTTGATTTTTTCATCATCTATCATTATTGGCTGCATTTATTTTAGTTATATTATATTACAACATTATCATATAACCAATAATATTGAATTCATTTTATAATTATAATATTAATATTGATTGCAAAATGATACGCCAATTACATTTTTTCAAATTAAAAGATATATTTTAGTTCAATAATATGTATCACATACTCAAAAATAGAGAAAATATGCTTAGATTGTCATGATAAACTATAAAATTTATTAGTTATTCATTCATGACATTTAGGAATTATCCTCACATAAATCTGACACATAGTGAGTGCCTTTGTAATTGAATATGCATGTTTTCATTTAAAAGTGATATTTTAGTTCAAAAAACATGTCACATATAAAAATAATAAAATGTGTTCATGTTTTCATGTTTTCATGTTTTCATATTTTAATGTTTTCATGATACATTATAAAAATGACATATATTTTAAATATAACATATAGGAATCAAACACACATCTATATAAAACATGTTGTGGTCGGTATGACTCCAAGTGCGTGTTTTTAGTTTGTAAGTGTCATTTTATTTCAAAACAAAAATCACATACTCAAAACCAAGAAAACATGCTTGGATTTTCTTGAAACATCACTACTAAAATATGTTGTCTTTCTAATGGTAATATACCAATGGTTTCTCCAAACAGTTGTTGTAGCATAAAAGAAGGCAACATTTTCGAATTGTTTGTTCAAATTGTTGGCAATGTGTAAATATACATAAGATTTCGCAATGTTTTGCCAAAACCATTTGGAAATAATTATTTTCTCTATGATATTCCAGTGATTTGTAAAAACTATTGGTAAATAGAGGCTTTCAAAATGGCTTTTAAAACCCGTTGAGAATGTTTTCTCCCAAATACCCAACGCCCCAACTCCCACTCGGCCTGATTGTAGACCCTAATCTAGAGCTCCTCTCGAAGTATTTTCCATCACGAAGCTCCTTCCATCCATAAATCCATGTTCAATAAAAAAAATTATTTCTACACTTAAAAATAGTAAGTGTTGCCTTAGTTTTAGTGATATTCCTCTTTTTTCTATTTGTTATTTTGATTTCGGCTAAAATAGAGTTCCTGTTGTCTTTGGATTACTGATCCCTTGGATTTGATTTATGTTTTTTTCTACACTTCAAACAAGGTAAAGGGTTTGTTTAGTGGGGTGATATTGTACTTTTTGTGGACTTTAGTTTAGTTGAAAATTGGATTTGGATTTTGGCATTGGTTAGGTGATGGATTGGAATTGTGAACACCCCCACCCCCTAGACAGCCCCCACCCCCTAGACACACCCCCACATTGGATATCCACCCACCCCCCTGCAACCCCACCCCCTAGACACCCCCACCCCACCCTCCCTGGACACCCCTCACCTCTTAAGGATAGCCCACCCCTGGACACCCCCCCCCCCCCCCGCCGCCACTCCCTTGGACACCCCGACCCTTTGGGAAACCCCTCCCCCCACCCCTTGGACACCCCCACCCTCACTCTCCATGCACACCCCTCACCCCCCATGCACAGCCCCTCCCCCCCCCCCCCACCACCTCCACCACCCCAAGACACCCCACCCCCCTGCACACCCTCCACCCCCTTGGACACCCCCCCCCCCCACCCAACCACCATAGACACCCCCCTTGGACACCACCACACCTCCTAGACATCATCGTGCCACCTAAGTAGATGACCCAATTTTTAAATTGGAAGTAACAATGTAGTTGATTTCCCCTTTCCCCAATGGCATTCTCTAAGTTACCCATGGATCCTTATAAATTGAATTTGTCATGTTTTGATAAATTGAATTTGTCATGTTTCTATAAATTGAATTTGTCATGTTTTGATAAATTGAATGGGTTGTTTGGAATGAAATGGCTAATGCATGATGGTTTGCCTTTCTTAATGAATAAAATGATTTTAAATAAAATTACACCAAGGTGGGTTGTAGGAGGGGTAGGGGGTTGTCTAGTTGGGGGGTGTCTAAGTTGGGTGTGGGTGGTCCAGGGGTAGAGGATACAGGTGTAGGGGCTATATGGGTGTGGAGGAGGGGGTATGGGCTTCCCAAGGAGGGGTGTGGGTTGTCCAGGGAGTTAGAGTGGGGTGACCAGGTAGGGTAGGGGTGTGGGGTGTCCAAGGAGGGGGGTGGACTGTCCCGGTGGGGGGGGGGGGGGCTATCAAGTGGGGGGGATGTCCATGTGGGGGGATATCTAGGTGGGGGAGATGTCTAGGCGGGGGTTTCAAGGGGTGGGTTGTCCAGGTGTAGGATGGGGGTGTCCAGTTGGGGGCTATAGGGGAGGGCGTGTGGGCTGTCCAGGGAGGGGTGGGATGTCCGGGGGGATATCTAGGTGGGGGAGGGGGTATGGGTTGTCCAAGGAGGGGGTAGTTTAGTGGGGGTGGAGGGGGGTGGGGGCTGCCCAAGTGGGGGGGGGGGGGCTGTCCAGGGGGCGGGTGGGGTAGGGGCTATAGGGTAGGTGGTGTGGTATGTCCAGATAGGGGGTGGGATGTCCAAGGGTGTTGGTGGGTGGGATATCCTGGTGGGGGAGGGAGTGTGGGTTGTCAAGGGGGGTGGGCCGTCCAAGGGGTGGGTTGTCCAGGTGGGGGGAGGGGGGTATTGGTTGTCTAGGGAGGAGGGTGGGTTGTCTAGGTGTGGTGGGGGTGTCCAAGTGGGCTGGGGGGGCTATCTGGGTGGGGGTGTAGGGGTGGTGGTTGTAGGGGTGTGGGGGTGTGGGCTGTCCAAGGAGGGGTGGGTTGTCCACTCCGATACTCTACCAAAAAATTGGAATCAAATATAACCAATGTATAGTGACTTTCACATGTTAAGACTTTTCTTGAAGTTCCATACCAACACTCCCTCTTACCCTTCCAAGAAGAAGTAATGTCAACAAATAAATATCACTCAGGTTCTTTTCCACTATCCATATTGATCTCATAAAAATTTAATATTTGTACAACTCCATATCACCTAATGATATAACAAGGCTCATACTCCTATGAGTAGTGTCCCATCGAAACATGGCTCGTAAAATCCGATCCACATATGATATTTGGTAGTGTGTTTACAATTGGGTGTGTGGTGTTTTATATGTATGATATTCATAGTTTACACCAATAGTCTTCTTGGTCATCTATAATAGGATTGAAATCATGCTACAATTGGACAAAGATTGGATTTTACAACCCTAGTTTAGGGGTGGACACCCCCACCCCTTGGACAGCCCCCACCCCTTGGACAGTCCCCCCTGGACACCCCCACCCCCTAGACAGCCCTTCCACCCTTGTGGATAGCCCAGCCACCCCTGTGGATAGCCCACCCAGACCTCGTGGATCATCAGCCCACCCCTAGGACAGCCCTGCCACCCTGTGGACAGCCCGTCCACCCACCTCATACCCCCCTGGATAGCCCTGCCACCCCCTGGACAGCCTGCGCACCCCCTGGACACCTCATACCCCCTATACAGCCCCTGGAAACCCCCCCCCCACCCCCTGGACTTCTTGACCCCCCTGGACAGCATCGCCACCCCTATGGACACCCCGCCCAACCCCCTGGACACATCGTACCCATGGAAAGCCCCCCCCCCCCCCACCCCTATGGAAAGTCCACCCACCCCCCTGGACAACCCTCCAACCCCTTGGAAAGCCCGCCCACCCACCTCGTACCCCTTGGAAAGCCCCTCCACACCCCTAGACAGCCATCCCACCACCTGGACACCCCCCCCCCTCTTCCCCCCCACACACACCCCTCTTGGACACCCCGTCCCCATGGAAAGCCCTGCCACCCCCGTGGACAGCCCACCCACCCCCTGGACACCCCCTCCCCCGTGGACAGCCCGCCCACCCCCTAGACAACTTCTTTACCACTTATGAATCTGTAAAATCAATTTTCCATGATTTTAGTAGATTTATGACACTTATTAAATAACCATCCTATTAAAAATTAAATTTCTTTATTACATATAATACAATTTATTGACTTAATTTTATATTTTTTCAAGCTCATCTAAAAAAATGGTTATTAAAATTATCCATGAATCCACCTATTCCATCTTTTTTTTGGGTTACACATTAGTTATCCTTTTTTATTTACTTCCATATTCTTTCTCAAATGCAGGAAATGAAACCAATTGAGGAGAGCTGACAAAAACAAATTATGGACAACAATCGTCGCATGAATGAGTTGGGCATTCCACTACTAGTGCCTATAGTGAGTATTTTATTTCAAATATATATATTTAAATAATATATAATGTCGTGTGATTAATTTTTTTAAACATTTTTGCAGGATCCATCTATTAGGCGACAGTTATATGATGAGCAGCCTAGTACTGGTCTTAGTACTCAAGGTGTTCATATGAGGGGGGGTGGTACGAGAGCTAGATGATCTAGTTGGCGTACCCAATTAGACCCTTCCCCTCCCACTGACATACTATCCATCCCACATGCTGATCCCAGTGTGTCGTTAGGGACACACGAGATATTTAGGCCTCCCATTTTTTACCATCGTTTACATTTGAGCCTCCTCACCCGTATGTACCATATATGATGATGATTACCCCTACCCATATAGCATTCATCCATCCATCCCTATAATCTTCTTTTAGTTCTTCTTCCTTATCTCTAGGATTTTATATTCCATCTTCTTTGACTCCTACTCTGCCAGAGTCTGTCCCTCCGGAGCATGCATTAGGACCCACTCCATCTGTACAGGGTGTTCCTTCAGTTTTTGCGGATCCAGCAGTGCCCATTGATCATACTACCACATGTATACTTATACAACCCTAACAAATTTTTACACCATTATTTTTTTTCATTATAACATGAATTGATAAAATATTTTTTTTATTTTATAACAGATACATCTACTAATAGGAGGTGGGGGCAGGGGTATACATGCATGTGTGTGGTGTGGAACCACTATACGCAGTCGATGGTGGACTACAATGAAGATAGTCAGATGATTGAAAAATCAGGGCAGCAAGGTCGGAGTTTTTTTTGCGACACTTTCCAAATGCTCCGACATCATTCATGTCAGCCTGCTCTCATAGAGAAGGCTTCCAAATAAACTCAAGGATAAAGTCTAGGTAGAGATATGGGTAAAAAATATTTTGTATTTAATGCAATATATTAATTTATTTATTTATATGAATTAATATTTTGGTTTCAGTTGCTGTTTAATTTTCCTGATAGTGAGGGTGCACGACCAGCACATCTAAAGGATTTAGGCGACCTCTAGAGAGCTTATAAGCATGATTTGTACATTGTATGGCGTGCTAGAGTGGGCAAAAAGTTAGAGGTAGTCCCTTCCATGTATGATTGTCCGTTATAACAGTACTGATGGATGATTAATCATTGTAAGACTATCCAATTTAAGGTATTAATCACATTAGAGGTATTTAAATGAAATTTCTCATCTTTTTTTTCGTTAATACTAATTATTGAATTTTATTTAGGATTCATCTAGAAGAAATAAAAAAACATTGATGTTAAGAAATATGTCTAAAAATTGGGACATACTATGATTCCATATCATGAGAGGCAGTAGGTATAGCAGTTTATAATCTTTCTTTATGACATTCACTTTCTATTGCTTCCTCCATAATTTATTCGATTGCTGAAGTTGTTATATAATTTTAGTTATGAAATTAATGTTTTTTTAATCCTATTCTTAATTATGGTTTCCTAAATTCAATGTCATTGTAGAGTCATAAATTTAATACAGAAAGGCGTGTTCCTCGAGCGAAATTGTTTTGCTCGAGTAGAAGGAGGAAAGATGGATGTGCGGTTTATGAACTGACTCAGTAGCAGATTGGAAGTTTTACATTGTAGATTTAAAATTTTAATCACTATTTTTTAACTTAATAATATATTTATATTTTTAACATGCTGCTTTAGATTCCCTTGATGCCTAGAAACCTAATAATTTTGGGACAAGTGATCACTTACATCAGGTATAGGGAGATGAGTACCCTGGTAGAGTACGATGTCAACCTGGGAAAAGTATAGTTCCGACGAGGTATTAGAAATCCTCAGGTATGAGTTATAGTGACACCAAGTAGTAGAAGGTTAAGTCACAGTTAGAACAGGATGAAAAAAGGGCAACAGAGATGCCAGAACGGTCTACTAGGGAAAATAATGCATTTATAAAACTAATGATTTTTTTACATCCAACACTTCCACCAAATTCCATCACTGATTGTGATGAATATATGTCATCGATGCATTATATATATGGTGAACCAGGTTGCAATTCTTGTGGTGGTCGAGATTATGGCAGAAAGGAGGCCAGGGCGGAGGAGGAGGAGGTCGAGGAGGGGGTCGAGACGGAGGAGGAGGGTGAGGAGGGGGTTGAGGCAGAGGACGAGGGTGATGAGGAGGCCAAGGAAGAGTACGACGATGAGGAGGAGGGTGGGGAGAATGATGGGTATGATGATGAGGAATCTGGTGAGGGTGGTGATGATGGTGATGATAGTGATGGTGATGAGAGACAGATTGATCCATCACATTTTCAACTGATGTTACTGACCTTTGATGATTATTGATTTGTCGTGCCTCAATATATGTGTGATTAGGTAAGTCACATTATTTTTATTTTTTTTATCAATAAATAATAAAACTTTACATGATGAGTTGATGTGATTGATTCACCCCTCCCCTAGGTATCCCCCCACCCCTTGGACACCCCGTACCCCCTGGACAGCCCCGCCACCCATGTGGACAGCCCACCCACCCCCTGGAGATCCCCTCCCCATGTGGACAGCCCCCCCACCCCCTAGACACCACCTACCCCCTGGACAGCCCAGCCACCCCCCGTGGATAGCCTGCCCACCCCCTAGACACCCCCCTCCCCCTGTGGAAAACCCCCCACCCCCCTGGACACCCCGTACCCACCTGGATAGCCCCGCCTACCCCTGTGGATAGCCTGACCACCCCCCTGGACACCCCCTACCCCCGGGACAGCTCGTCCACCCCCATGGACAGCCCACCCACCCCCCGGGACACCCCCTCCCCCATGGAGAGCCCCCCCCCCCCCCCCCCCCCCCCGTGGATAGCCTGTCCACCCCCCTGGACACCCATACCCCACGTGGCCAGCCCGCCCACCCCCCTTGGACAGCCCACCCACCACCATGGACACCCACTACCCCCCATTGAACAGCTTGTCCACCCCCGTGGACAGCCCACCCACCCCTGTGGACAGCCCGCCCACCACCCCGGACACCACCTACCCCACTGGACAGCTTGGCCACCCCCGTGGATAGCCCAACCACCCCCTAGACACCCCCACCCCTAGACACCCCCACCCCCTAGACACCCCCACCCCCTAAAAACCACCCACCCCCTGGACACCACCCCACCCCGGACACCACCCCACCCTTGTAAAGACCCTAATTTTCCAGGTAAATTTTATTATAAATTATATAGAATATTACGAGTCCTATAAAATTTACAACGCGTGATTCTGAGTCCCAGTGTGCCCGGAATGAATTTCTGAACTTATTTTTGAGTACGTTTAGTAAACAAGCGAGCGGGTTTTTTGTAACTTTTGAACCGGAACTCGGAATTGAAATTAGAGGGCACTGTTTAACTCACAGTGCTGGTATTCGCTAAAGGAGACCTTCACCTCAACCGTAGTAGGTCGAGGGTATAATTTAGTTTTTCAATTTTTTGTGAAGGAATAGAAAAATAAAAATATTTAAATTTTTTATTTTTCTTATAACCTTCTTTGGGGTTATGGAGGTGTGGACCACCCGAACTAAAAACTCCCAATTTGAATTCAAATGTGGGGACCACCCGACCCTTAAACTCTTCCTTTAATGGGAGGTAACTCTTGAAATCCCTCCACTTTAATTATGCCACATCAATTAATTAATAAATTATACCAACTCTATATGTTCCAACAAATTAAAATTTATTAACATATTTTATTTGGGTTGGATCCTCATTTTTATTGGGAGAGATCATTGGCGAATGGGAGGCTTAGAGAGAGCTCTTGGAGAAACTCATCCTCCAACGAAGAACGCACTCCCTAACAAGGAACGTCTTCAACGAAAATGAACCAACATTTGTCCTTCCCTCCTCACTAACTTCGACAAACCTTCAAGGTTAGGGTTTTGTTGTTTTCGTGGATTGAGTTGAATTAATCCTCTTGATCTGCCTGCTACCGATTTAATGCAGACGGTGTGGGACAAATGAACGTAGCCCGATCCCTCTGTTGTTCATCATGGTTGTTGTATTCTTCGCAGTGGAGAAAGGTGGTGACTGCCTCCCGAGCTATCCGCACAGAATCGGGGTGGCACGTGTCCACGCAGCTGGTAGAAGAATAGGGTGCATGGAGGCCAAAGGGCAGTCGGCTATTTCAGGACGCAATGGTTAATAGAGGGTGGCCGGTGCTTCGGTCGGCCATGGAAGCACGGGTGGTGTGACCGCGCACTGCCGTCAGAACAAGTGGTCGCGGCCCACCTGGCTGCAGTGATGGTGGAAGGAGGACGACATTCTACCAGCCGCGGAGGGGCGGCGCATGATGCACCACCGAGAGGAGAATGGGGCTGGCTGTTTCTGCTAACCGAGATGTACTAAGCGGGACCGGTGGCGGGTCCCGCGTGCTGCCTGGAGACCAAACGGCTTCGGTTGTTCGGTGATTGAGTGTGAGGGCATGTGAATCCCCCCTGCATGCGGCCAGGCCAGGCCACCCAGCGCAAGCCGGGCCGGACCCAGTGGGCTGAGTTGGATTCTGCGGGCTAGGTCCGACCCAGGGCCAGACATGGGTTGTCCTACGCTGGGTCGGGTAGGGCCGGTCTGACCTGGTCAGATCGGACCCGGACCAGTTTTGACCCTATACATTATTTTGGCCACATTTTGAGGTACGAGCATCCATTTGATGAACCATCTATGGCATAGGAAACCATGGAGCGAGACGGTCCTTTTGGTATACCCCGATTGAGATTTGGATAAAATTGGGGTATGGTCGGGTTTGATCGAGCATGAATCCAACCGGGCCCTTAGGACTAAAATGCTAATAACTTACAGATCGGGCGTCTATTTGACGTAGCGTCTATTGCATTGAGACCCCTATGACGTGGCGGTCCTTTGGGATAATTTTTTGTGGGACTTTGTGGTAGTTGGAGTATCAACTAGTGGCATGAGGAGCAAACCCTCCCGGAGACAATTGAGCTTAGTGCAGGAACCATGTAGCTGGTTGTAACATGAGAAATGGGTCCTATATGGGTCTGTGCTTTGGGATCCTACGTGAGTTTGTGTTTGAGGTTCCCACATGGATCCTCTCTTGGAATCCATGAGTTACTACTCTAGAATCCTTTGTGGGTTTGTTGTAATAGGATTCTGTGTGGGTCTGATGATGTAGTAGGATCCTTTGTTGGTCTGATGATGTACTAAGATCCTATGTAGGTCTGATGATGTACTAGGATCTTGTCTGGGTCTAATGATGTACTAGGATCATGTGTGGGTCTCATTATGTACTAGGATCCTGTGTGAGTCTGATGATGTACTAGGAGCCTATGTGGTTCTGTTGATGTACTATGATCCTGTGTGGGTCTGATGATGTACTAGGATCCTGTGTGGGTCTGATGATGATTTAGGATCCTACGTGGGTCTTCCTCTTAATATATTAAGATGATTCAGTAGTTACAACTAATTATATTTACTTTTGTACCTATGTTATACCTGGTATGAGCTAAGTCCTTGCCTTCATGGTGATACCTTTGTTGTATTCTTCTGTGTGGTGTAACTATGTTGTACTTACCTTCATGGTGATACCTTTGTGATATTCTTCTGTGTGGAGCACCTTTGTGGTACTTACCTTTGTTGTATTCCATCATTTGTGGAACATTTGAGCTTTGGGCTAATGAGTTGGGCCTTGTGTTTCCTCATGATTGAGATGGGTTTACTTTATAACATAGGTATATGTATGGGCATATACCTAAGTAGGGTTTTCAATTATTTTCATGATTTTTGGTTTATCCTTTGTGAATTTTGTGATCCTTTGAGGGTCTTGTGGTCCCAACTAAGTATCTTTATACTCACCCCTTCACGGGCTATGCCCGTACCTTGTTGTGTTTGGTGCAGACAACAAACAGCACTGACCGAGGAAGAGGGTACCAGTACTGGAGATAGCTTGAAGGTTGACCTTAGACGAGGCATACCGCAGATATGACCATTCGAGAGCTATACCTATTCTTCAGTTAGGATCCTTGGTAGGTTTTCATAGGTTCTATTTCAGTTTACTTGTACTTTTCTATTTCTTATACTTTCCAGTTGGACTTGTATTCTAGCCCCTTTTACTTACTATACTCACACCATTTACTATTCAGTTTACTTGTGTTTGTGTCGTTGTGTGTGCTTTGTTGCGTGTTTTTATAGGATATAAAGGCTATGACTTCTAGGTTTTAGGGAATATGCCTTTAGGTGTTAGACGTTAGCCCCAGGCCTATGGAAGGCGAGCTTGGGGTAGTCACGACACTGGCCCCTGGGGACAGGTCATGACAAATTGGTATCAGAGGAGTCGGTTCTACCATAGAACATTAGACTCTAATATTTTTAATGGCAATAGTGTTAAGTGTATGGAGTGTGGTTATCAGTTTAGGGAATCCAGTGTTAGTGCGGTGGCTGACGTATCCATACGCCAGGACCTTGACTTCTAATTTCTGACTCAGTGAATGAAAACACTGATTATGTGTGTGTTTTAAAGAGTTTTCTTTGTGATCTCTAGGATTGAGCTCACTAGATATAACTTATTGACCATGGAACACCTATTTCTTTCCAGGATTCCTCCACGCAGACAGGTATCTAGGGTTTCGGGTATAGTACGTACTGATAGACCATTGAGCGATGAGGCCCCAGTGTAGGGCCCTCTTCCAGTAGAGGCGCCAGCGGAGGCACTAGCGGTACCATTACCCGTTGGGCCACCAATTCCACCAACCCCAGCAGCAGAGAGTGCATGCCACTTGAGCGCGTTGCATGAGTTCCAGTTCCAGAGGCCACCCAGGTTTAGGGGAGCGATGGACCCACAGGCAGCTGAGGATTGGTTGGAGGTCATGGTGAGAGTATTCTGACTGGTAAGGATACCAGATGACCTCATGGTGATCCTTGCCTCCAGTATTCTATAGACAGCAGCAGGCAGATGATGGAGCTTGATGCTCTAGGTTCACGATGAGGTTACGCTTCTCTGTGCAGACTTCGAGAGCCTGTTTCTGGTAGAGTTTGTCCCAGAAAATCATCGCGCAGTATGCATATAGGAGCTTCTTCATCTGTAACAGGGCAGCATGACTATGGGTCAGTACTCAGTGAGGTTCACTGACCTCTCATGCTACTCCACTGATATGGTGTGGGACCCATTCTTCAGGGACCTGATCTTGGGGCAGGGACTCAGGCGGGAGATCAGGGCTTCGATGATTACTCTCAGCATCCCGATATAGGTGTGGGTGTTAGATAAAGCCCTCTTAATGGAGAGTTTTCTGGCTGAGGATTCACCAGTAGTGAGACCCAACACTAGTGAACACGTAGCGGAGTCTTCTGCAGTTGGCAGCAAACAGATGTCACAGAGGTCTAAGAGGACCAGACCTTTAGGTGGACGACAGTAGGATTCAGGGTTGGTTGTGTGGGGAACTGAAGACATAACCAGTCATGCGAGGAGAAGGCAGTGTTTCACATGCGGTGGGTAGTGTCACATGGCTCCTGACTGCCCGACCCGCCGTACAGATGATCAACAGATGGTCGAAGGACCGCCCAGGCAGAGACATAGGTTCAACCGAGGAGGTCTGAAGGGAGCAGGCGGATATGCCAGAGGAGCTGGACATGTATATGGCAGTAGGAGACGATTTGAGATGTTACCACCACCACCACCAGGTGGTCCACCCCAACCACAGGGAGCAGGTGGATAGGGGTGAGCTCATCTCCAGGCAGGTGAGACCTACAACCATCATGCTCCAGAGATGATACAAGGTATGATATGTGTCTACTTCACCTTAGATGCAATACGTATAGACACAGGTGTCAGTCGTTATTTTATTTCCACTGCCATCTTTCGGATCTCGGAGATTCCAACAGAGCTGTTGGATCAATACTTATGGCTAGAGACTCATACGAGAGAGGATTCGACGATTACACACTGGTGTTGGGAAGTATGACCTTACTCTAGGAGGTGAGAGCTTCGGCTGGGATCTCCTAGTAGCAGCGTCGAGGCCATACGACATTATCTTGGGTATGGATTGGATGTCTATAGTTTATGCTCAGATTGACTGTATTAGGTGCAATGTGCGGTGTGTCTGCACGGATGGGAATATGTTTATTTTCACCAACAAGGAGGGAGCCTTTGAAGCACATGGTGAACTTAACTGGAGGAGAGTGAAACCGATCACCCATCAGATGGCTAGCCTTACCCTCAGAGTGGTTGATTTGGAGATTCTGAGCTATCTTGTAGTGGTGGACCAGTATGCGGATGTCTTCCCTGATGATGTTTTGGGTCTACCTCTTCATATAGAGGTGTACTTTTACAATGATTTATACCCTGGGACAGCACTGATATCTACACCAGCGTATCGGATGGCTCCCATGGAGCTTCGTGAGCTGTGGGTATAGCTGGAGGACTTACAGGGGAAAGGGTTCATCTAGCCCTGTGTTTCTCCTTGGGAAGCCCTGATTTTGTTCACCAAGAACGAATATGGTAGATTGATACTTTGTGTTGACTATCAGTGCCTGAACCAGGTCGCCGTGAAGAACAAGTACTCACTCCCGAGGATTGATGACCTCTTTGATTAGCTGAAGGGAGCACGGTGGTTCTCGAAGATAGACCTTAGATCAGGCTATCACCAACTCAGAGTACGAGATGGGGATGTGTAGAAGATGGCTTTCAGATGTTAGTACGAACACTACAAGTTCTTGGTTAATCCATTCGGCATGACCAATTCCCTTGCAGTATTAATGGGACTCATGAATAGGATATTTCAGCCATACCTTGATCGCTTTATATTAGTCTTCATCAACAAAATTCTGATCTACTTGGCTACTGAGGAGGAGAATTCCAATCATTTGTAGATAGTTCTGGACACACTCCAAGAGCACCAACTTTATGGTAAGCTCTCGAAGTGCATGTTCTAGAATGGAGTGGTTCACTTTTTGGGACATTTCATCTCGGAGGCTGGAGTTGCGATGGATCTAGCGAATATTAAGGTGGTACTAGCTTGGGAGCCACCCAGGAGTGTGACGGAGGTACGGAGTTTCCTGGGTTTGGCCGGATACTACAGGATATTTGTAAAAAATTTCTCCAGAGTTGCAGTACCTTTATTAGCATTGATGAAGAAGGGGAAACCATTCATGTGGTTGGAGAGATACCAGTGCAGTTTTCAGGAGCTGAGGCAGAGGCTGACTAGTGACCCCATCTTGAGGCTTCCGGAAGAGGGCGTAGGGTACATAGTCTACTGTGATGCATCAGGGACTGGGCTTGGATGTGTCATGGTGCAGGAGCGAGCAGTGATCACATATGGTTCTCGACAACTGAGGCAGCATTAGCAAAACTACGCTACCCATAACCAGGTGTTAGCAGCAGTGGTCTTCTCCTTGAATATGTTGTGACATTACTTGATGGGTGAGCATTTTACAGTCTACTCAGATCATAAGAGTCTCAAGGATATCTTCACTCAGAAGTACCAGAACCTAAGACAACGACGTTAGCTTGAGTTCCACGAGGACTATGACTTCAAGATAGTCTATACTCCTGGGAAGGGGAACGTTTTAGTAGATTCACTCAGCAGGATGTCTAGTATACAACTACTAGGTGAGGCGATGGAGAAGCTGGCCACTTTGCAAATATCCTTTGTGGATCGATATGGTGCAGTTTTTCTTCAGTCTCTTACAGTCACATTCCAACTCCTTCAGTGATTTAGGGAGGCGCAGTGCGGTGGCACTGACTACGAGGCTCAACATGCTCATATATCTATAGGATAGGCACCTCATAGATTTTTTGAAGGTGGAGAGCATGTCATCCTCTTCAGAGGACGTACCTTGGTACCAGTGTCACTTTGGGAGGAATTGTTGAGGGAGTTCCACACATCCCATCTAGCGGTGCATCCAAGAGTGGGGAAGATGTTCTAGGATCTCCTACGACAACACTGGTGGCTGAGAATGAAGAAAGTAGTAGCAAAGTTTGTCTCTCAGTGCCTCACTTTTCAGTAAGTGAAGGTGAAGCATCAGGTGCCAACAGGCTTAGTTTATCCTTTAGAGGCCCAGGAGTGGAAGTGGGATGGGATATACATGGACTTTATGAAAATAATTCCACGTACATCCAGAGGTCATGATTCTATCTGGGTGATCGCTGACCGACTCGCCAAGTCGGCCCACTTACTACCAATCAGAGAGAAGGGTTCAGAAGAGATCTTGGGATGCCTCTACGTGAAGAATATTGTGCGGCTACATGGAGTACCCTCGATTATTGTCTCTGATCATGATACATGTTTCAATTACCAGCTATGGAAGGGGTTGTAGGAGGCATTCAGGATGCAGCTTCATTTAAGAATCACCTTCCATCCTTAGACATATAGTCAGACTGAGCAGACCATTCAGACCCTCGAGGGAATGCTACGTGCTTGCATCCGCGACTTCTTCCACAGCTGGGAGGATCACTTGCCTTTAGTGGATTTTGCATACAACAACATCTATCACTCCACCATTATGATGGCACCTTTTGAGGCTTTGTAAGACTAACCTTGCATATCTCTTTTGTGCTGGACTAACCTAGGGGAGTCAGCACTAGTGGGACCAGAGATGGTACGGGCTATCAAGGAGAATGTGAAGATCATCTAGGAGCGGATGAAGACTGCATAGAGCAGGTAGAATTCCTATGCCGATAGGAGATGGAGACCTCTGGAGTTCAAGGATGGTGACCATATCTTCCTACAGGTCTTACCCCGATGAGGTTTGTGGGGATTTGGCAGGGCAGAAATTCATCTCTGAGGTTCATCAGACCCTTTCAAGTCCTAAACAGAGTTGGCGAGAGGTCTTACCGCTTATCTCTTCCACCTCAGTTGCACTGGGTGCATGACGTCTTCCACATATCCCAGCTGAGAAGATACCTGAACGACCCATCTCACGTCATCGACCACAACAAGATGGACATCGATTATGGGGTGATGTTTACGGATGTTCTAGTAGAGATTGAGGATCGACAGAAGCGGGTCCTTCGAGGGCTTTCAATACCTCTGGTGCACGTTCTCTGGCAGCACGGGAACCTCCAAGAGAGCACATGGGAGCAGGAGGCCCAGATACGTGCTCAGTACCCCCACTTGTTCCCTTAGTTTGAGTTGTGGCTTACAGGGATGCAGAGCCCATAGGTGGGGAGAATGTAAAGACCCGAATTTTCCATGTATTTTTTTTAATTATATGGAATATTACGAGTCTGTGAAAATTTATGGCATGTGATTCTGTGGCCCGGTGTTCCCATAATGAATTTCTGAACATTGTTTTTAGTACGTTCAGTAAAAGTGTGAGCGGGTTTCTGTAACTTTTGAATCGGTACTCGGAATTAAAATCTGAGGTCACCGTTGAACTCACAACGCTGGTATTCTATTAACGATACCTTCACCTTGACCATAGTAGGTTGAGGGTAGAAGTTATTTTTCCACTTTTTCGTAAAGGAATAGAAAAATAAAACAATTTAACATTTTTATTTTTCTTGTAACCTTATTTGGGGTTATGGAGGTGGGGACCACCCAAACTAAAACCTCCAAATTTGAATTCAAAGGTGGGGACCACCCAACCCATAAACTCCCCCTTTAATGGGAGATAACTCTTGGAATCCCTCCACTTTAATTATGCCACGTCAATTAATTAATTAATTATGCCAACTCCATATGTGCCAACAAATTAAAATTGATAATCATATTTTATTTGGGTTGGCTCCTCATTTTGATAGGGAGAAATCGTTGGCAAAAGGGAGTCTTAGAGAGAGCTCTTAGAGAAACTCATCCTTCAATAAAGAATGTTTTCTTCAATGAATAACGCACTCTCTAATGAGGAACGTCTTCAACAACAACGAACCGACATCCATCCTTCCCTCCTCACCGACTTTAAAAACCTTCGACATAGGGGTTTTGCTGTTTTTCATGGTTTGAGATGAATTAATCATCTTGATCTGCCTGCTACTGATCTAATGCGGAGGGTACAGGCCAAACAAACACGACCTGCTCCCTCTGTTGTTCTTTATGGTTGTTGTATTCTTCGCGGTGGAAAAAGGTGGCAACTGACACCTGGGCTAGCTGCATGGAATCGGGGCGGCGCATGCCCGCGCCGCTGGTAGAGGAAGTGGGTGCGCGAAGGCCAGAGGGTAGCCGGAAATTACTGGCCACAGCAGTGGATAGAGGGTGTCCGGTGCTTCGGTCGGCTGAAAAGGCATGGGTGGCACGACCGCACGCCACCGTCAAAACTAGTGGCCACAGCGGATGATGCACAGCGGCCGACGTTCGGACGACCACGGAGGGGGGGAACACAATGCGCCGCTGGGAGGAGAAAGGGGCCAGCCATTTCGGCCAGCCGAGTCGTACCGATCGGGAACTGCGATAGGTCCCACATACTACAAGGCGACTGAATGGCTTCAGCCATTCAGTGATTGAGGGTGGGGGTCGCACAACTCCCCCCTGAATGCAGCCCGGCCACACAGCGCGGACTGAGCTGCCCAGCGCGGGTCAGGTCGAGCCGCCCAGTGTGGGCTGGTTCGGATTTTGTGGGCCGGATCTAACCCAGGGCCAGACTAGGGTCGGCCCAGGCCGGGTCGGGCCAGGTCGGACCGGACCCACACTAGTTTCGACCCTATACGTTTTTTCGGCCATATCATGAGCTACGGGTGTCCGTTTGAAGAACCGTCTATGTCACTAGAAACCTCGGAGAGAGGTGGTCCTTTTGGTATACCCCAATTGAGATTTGGATAAAATTGGGGTATTGTTGGGCAGGATCGAGCACGAATCCAACCGGGCCCTCGGGACTAAAATGCTAATAACTTACAGACCAGGTGTCTGTTTGACGCACCGTCTGTTGCGTTGAGATCCCTATGATGTGGTGGTACTTTGGGATATTTATTCATTGGACTTCATTGCCGTTGGAGTATCTACCAGTGGCTTGAGGAGAGGAACCTTCCCGAGACAATCAATCTTAGTGCGGGAACCCTGTAGCTAGTTGTAACATGAGAAAGGGATCATATGTGGGTATGTGCTTTGGGATCCTATGTGAGTATGTGTTTAAGGGTCCCACATGGATCCGCTCTTGGAATCCATGAGGGAATACTCTAGGATCCTTCATGTGTCTGTTGTACTAGGATCCTGTGTGGTTCTGATGATGTTCTAGGATCTAGTGTGGGTCTGATGATGTATTAGGATCCCGTGTGGGTCTGATGATGTACTAGGATCTTGTGTGGGTCTCATAATGTACTAAGATCCTTTGTGGGTCTGATGATGTACTAAGTTCATGTGTGGGTCTAATGATGATTTAGGATCCTATGTGGGTCTTCCTCTTAACAGAGTAAGATGATTCATTAGTTACAACTAATCATCTTTACTACCATACCTATGATATACCTAGTATGAGATGAGTCCTTAACTTCGTGGTGATATCTTTGGGCTATTATTCTGTGTGGCATACCTATGTGGTACTTACGTTCATGGTGATACCTTTGTGGTATTCTTCTATGTGGCCTACCTCTGTGGTACTTACCTTCACGGTATTCCTTCCTTTGTGGAACAATTGATCTTTGGGAAAATGAGTTGGGCCTTGTGTTTCCTCATGATTGAGATGGGTTTACTTGATAACTTAGGTGTGTGTATAGGCATATACCTAAGTAGTGTTTTCAGTTGTTTTCATGCTGTTTTGTTTATCCTTTTTGGATTTTGTGAGACCTTGAGGGTCTCGGGATCCCTACTGAGTATCGTTATACTCACCCATGTATGGGATATGCCCGCACCTTGTTGTGTTTTGTGCAGATGATGGACAACACTAACTGAGGAAGAGGGTACCAGGACTGTAGGTAGCTCGGAGGTGGACCTTAGATAAGGTGTACCATAGATATGACTGTTCAAGAGCTGTACCTACCGTTCAGGTAGGATCCTTAGTGGGTGTTCACAGGAGCTGTTTTAGTTTACTTGAACTTTTTAGTTTATTGTACTTTCATGTTGGGCTTGTATTATAGCCCATTTTACTTACTGTACTCACTCCATTTACGATTCATTTTACTCGTGTTTGTATCTTGTTTTGTGCTTGGTTAAGTGTGTTTACATGATATAAATGCAATGCCTACCCGGTTTTAGGGAATACGTCTTTCGGTGCTAGTCACCAGCCTCTGGCCTATGGAAGGTGGGCTTGGGGTAGTCACGGAACGGGACCTAGGGGAAGGGTCATAAAAAACCCCCTTGACGCCCCCATGGAAACCCCCCCCCCCCAAACACAACCCCACCCCTTGGACACCCCCCATGGACACCCCCCACCACCCATGACAGCCCCCCACCCCCCATAGACACCCCCATGGATACCCCCCCCCCCCACATCCCCCCTTGACACCCCGTACCCCCCCTGGACTACCCCGCCACCCCATGGATAGCCCGCCCACCCCCAGGACAGCCCCTCCCCCGGTGGACAGCCCTGCCACCCCCTAGACACCTCGTACCCCCTGGAGAGCCCCGCCCACCCCATGGACACCCCATACCACCTGGAAAGCCCCTCCCACCCACGTGGATAGCCCCTACCACCCCATTGGATCGCCCCACCCACCCCCTGGACAGCCCCTCCCCCCATGGACAACCCCCCCCCCCCCCCCACCCCCACCCCTGTGGATAACCCACTCACCTCCCTGGACACCCCTACCCCCTGGACAGTCGCGCCCACCCCCGTGGACTCCTCCTACCCCTCTGGACACCCCCAACCCCACCCCCATGGACAGCCCTGCCCACCACCCTGGACTCCCCCAACCCCCTGGACAGCATCGCCACCCTTGTGGACCCCCCCCCCCCACATGGACAGTCTCCCACCCCCTAGACATCCCCCACCCTATAGACACCACCCCACCACACCCTTCTTGGACATCCCCCCCAACCCCTGGACCCCCCACCCCCAGGACACCACCCCACCCCTTGACACCCCCACCACCCACCCCTGGAAATCCCCCCCCCCCAACCCGCTAGACACCACCCCTCCCCCTGGACACCCCCATGGACAGCCCCCACCACCTTGGACAGCCCCCCCCCCCAGACACCCCCATCCCCCCGGACACCCCCACCCCTCTAGACAATCCTACCCCCTTGGACAACCACCCCAACCCCTGAACAGCCCCCCAACCCCCAAAATTATGAATTTAATTCTTTATGTATTTAATTAACTTATGAATTATGTGTTAATGGTGTATGGGTATACTTGTTGTTATTACCTTATCAATTATGTGTTAATTCTATTAATGGTGTATGAAACTCTGACTATGATGGGCTCTTAGAAATGTGAGTGTCCTCTCTCCATTATGAGATGTCTCCACAAAAGAAATTGAAATGGGTTAGTTGGAATAGTGGTTTTCATGTGAGGATTGAAATGGGGAAAACTATGTCGTGGTACATGTCATGGTTGGAAGAGTCTACTATTTTTCATGCGATATTACATGTGTTTTTTTATTCTATTTTAAGTGCAAGTTATTCTATTTTAGGTGTTTTTTGCAGCTATGTTTGAAGGTGTATGCAGTGGAGGGAATGGGTGGTTGTTGTGCTATTTTCTAGAAAAACAATATACCAACGGTTTTAAACTGTTGGTAAGGTGTTTTTGGAGAATAGTTTTACCAACGTTTCAAAACCGTTGGTATAGTGTATTTCTAGAAAAAAAAATTAACAACGGTTTGAAGGAACCGTTTGTAATAAGATATACCAATTGTTTCAAATCATTGGTAAACTACATGTAATCTATTTATACCAACGGTTTCATAGAAATTGTTGGCATACTAAAGGTTACAGTGCCATATACCAATGGTTATAGGAAAACCGTTGGTATATAGTATACCAACAATTTTGATGCCTATACCAATGGATTCAAACCATTGGTATATATATTGTATTTCTAGTAGTGCATTAAAAAAACATATAAATAATTTTTTATGTTTAGGAAGAAACCGCACATTAATCTTGCACATGGTGTGTCATGCATGCCAAAATATATATGTTTTCAGTTTAAAAGTGATATTTTAGTTCAAATCATCTGTCACATGCTCAAAACAAAGAAAACATACTCATATTTTATTGATACTCTTGTAAAAATATCTATAATTCATTTGTGATATATAGGAAATAACTCCACATCAAGTTGAAAGATAGTGTGAACTGTATGAATAAAAGTGTGTGTTTTCATTTAAAAGTGACATTTTAGTTTAAAAGGTACGTCACATACACAAAAATAATAAAATGTGCCCAAATTATATTGATACCTTATGAAAAAGTTCAATAATTAATTTTGGACCTAAAAAAATTAACCTCAAATCAATCCAAAACATGGGGTGGCCAGTATGAAAAATAGTGTATGTTTTTAGTTTAAAAGTGGAATTTTAGTTTGAAACAAGAATCACATACTCAAAACCAAGAAAACACACTCAAATTATCATGCTATATTTAGAAAAATATCCAAAATTAATTTGTGATATGTCATAATTAAACATATGTCAATCTGATACACTACATGACCAGTATGAATGAATGTATGTGCTTTCACTTAAATTTTTCATTTTAGTTTAAACCCCGCATTACATAATCAAAATCAAGAAAATGTTCTCAAAATTTATTGATAAATTAAGAAAAAATACAATAATTAATTTATGATGTATTGGAATTATCCTCATGTCAACCTGAGACACGTTGGGACTAGTTTGACTAATGGTTCATGTTTTCATTTAAAAGTGATATGTAAGTTTGAAATGTATGTTACATACTCAAAATCAAGAAAATGCGCTTAGTTTGTGTTCATACATTTTGAAGAAAATATCAGTAATTCATTTATGACATATATGAATATTCCAATTTGACACATGATGTAGCAGGTATGACTGATAGTTCAAGTTTGTCGATTAAAAGTGATATTTTAGTTCAAAACGTGCACCACATACATAGAATTGAGTAAACACCCTTGAATTATCATGATACATTATGACAATGATCAGTAACTAATTTGTGATATTTATGAATTAACCACACATAAATTTGACGCACGGTGTGACCTATAAGACCAATAGTACATGTTTTTATTTAAAAGTGGCATTTTTGTTCAAAATGTGCATTACATAATCAAAACTATGCAAATACCCTTGAATTGTCATGATACCTTAAAATAACGACCGATTTTTCATTCGTGGCATGTAGGAAGTATTTGTTAATCATTCCAATTGAAATTTATCATAAATTCTATACTGTTACTATTATATAATATGTTTTTACTTTTATTTGTATTGACTATTACTAAATAAGTACTGTTTTTTTACATGCACATGCAGGTTTTGTATGTGGTTGGGTAGATCGTTGGAGGACTACTGCAAGAGTTTTGATTTTGTATTGTTTGTAATTATTTTTGTTTTTATGTAGATTAATATCAATGTAATTGTATTGTAACGAAATTATTTAGTGTAATATTTGTATTGAAATGGTGTAATGCAAAAATGTTATCAATTAAATAGAATAATTAAATTGATGCCAATTAATTTGGTTTTATGTTTTTTATTGGTTGATAGAGTGTTATTTATATAGCTAGTATAATTGCTTCTATTAGTGTGTTGACAACAAACATCCTTTATCAGTGTTAGATTTAGCGCTCATAAAATGTTATCTTTATCGGTACTTTTTTTGTAGTGATGATAAAAGTGTTTGAGTTTTATTAACGATGGACTTTTTAGCGCTGATAATGCCGAAACCGTGCACTTATTAAGGAGTGAATAGTAGTAGTTGTGTGTGGTGATCTCGTAATTGAACATCATGTGATGAGTATTACCCATGATAGTTTTAGGTTTTTAATTTCATTCCCTTTCATGATTCGAACTCGGGACCTCTTGTATAACTACCCCGAGTGAGCATTGATGAGTACCACTACACCAAAACGAACCCCCTGGAACCTAGATGGGTGATCACATTTGGGAAGACATGAATCAATTATCCATGTCTTTGTTATCCTTCCACCAAGGGATTTGTAAAGTTTAATTAATGTTTAGGACATTACTAGATTCCTTGGATATCCATATGAAAAATGGAAAAATGGAAGTGTGAGTGCCCTTAATGTGTCGGTCAAAATTCGGCAACTCAACAGCCTACCCATTAAACCGCCCGTCCATTCATTCATGTGGCCGTTGAACCTCCCCGTCCCTGTCTTCCCAATTCACCTGATTCGTCTCCTCTGTCCATGCATCTGTACACACTCATGAAATCAACCAAACTGCCGCCAAAGAAAGAAAAAAGTAACCCACCCAAAAGGAAAGGGACCCCCCCCCCCCAAGAATCCTCTGTCGTTATCGGGATGACAAATCGCACAGCGCCGGCCGGCCGGGGGAACCAATGGAAGCTTGCATGGTGCGGCGGCGATGGGAGGAGCGTGGAGATGAGTTACTGGTCAAAGATGGATCTTGGGGCAGCTAGTTATTGATTGGTGTGATACTGGTGGGTTATGAGTTTGACATATACATCTCCGACGAAAGAACTCTTAAAAGCAGCTGACAACGAAAGATGGTGATGGGTGCGATACCCTCCAAGCAGTTCAATGCGTGCCCCCTCATAATTTTTGTAATAAATATTTATATACTAAGTATTAGAGTTACTTTTTTAGGGTTTTCTTTTTAAATTAACCGGATTGAGTTAAATTTTTTTATCGATTTGTCTAAAAAACCACTGATAAAATGTCATCCGCAATTTTTTATAAAATATTTATATATTAATAAATATGATTTATATAAAAATATATATATTAACATAAATACAATTTATACGTATTTTTAATCTTTTATACTTATATACATATATATTATAAAATATCTTGTGGACTATATAAACAAATGCACAAATACATTAAATAAAGTTCGTATTTAAATTTTTTATATATTCACATTCATATTAATATAATATATACGTATATTTAAAATTATATGTGTGTGTTTGAATATATTGCGATTTATATATGAATATATTAAAATATAAATTGTATATTTAAAAATATGATTTGTATTAAAATAAAAAAATTATTAGCAATCTTACTTTCATAATATATATATATATATAATATCAAATTTATAATCATCAGTAAATAAATTTAATAATTTGTTTAAATGCATTAAAAAATGTAATATATTGATTTTTTTAAAATAATATAAATACATGATTGAATGTCTGTATACAATATTTATATTTATATGTATGTATGAATGATGCTATTTGTGTGTGTGTGCACATGTATATATGTGTATGTAGTTGTATATGTGTATGTATGAGTATCTATGTGTAGATATATGCGTACGAATGTGTATATATGTGTATGATTGTTTATGTAAATGTATGAATGTGTAAGGATTTTTACGCATTTGTATGTATGTACGTGTCTGTTTGTTTATATATGTCCATGTATATGTGCAAGTGTATGTAGATGTATGTGTATCTATAGATATGTATGTACATATGTATATCTGTGTCACAACCTGACCTTATTTTTTTTAATTAGTTTTTTAATTAATTATTATTAATCTTTTTCTTGAATTCTGGAACACACCATTTTTTGTTGTCATGTTTTTTGGATTTCTACACAAGCACGGAGTTGGTGGAAATCATGTGGAAACAATACGAAAGTGTTTGCACTTTAACAAAACTGTTTTACATGGCTATCACATGATTTGCCTAACAGTGCCAAGTGTCCTAGTGTAGCTAGTGAAGGACGCATGATTGGAACACGATTTGACAAACTATGCAACAACCATGCGTTTTGCCCAATGAAGTAAAAAATGATGAAATTGCCTTATAGCCCTTCATTTGTAACCAATATCATGTGCCTCCCCTTACTCTACCTTTCATTGCACACCATCCCGAGGAGCACGACCACGGCTCCCTCCTTCATTCATCTCCCTCTCATGGCAATTTCGCATGTTTTTTGGGATTTGAGCCTGTTTCTTTCAGGTATGACCTCCTCTTACATCTTCCTCCCCTTAATCTTGCCTTTTCCTCTCTTCCACCTTTGTATGAGGGCCATGGATGAACCCTAACTATGATGAGGTGTTATTTTTCAATTTTTTATATCCAATGCATGTGAGGCTCGTCTTGAGGCATGTTTAGCGGAATTTGTCAAAGGCAAGGAGCTTCACTCATTTTAAGGAAGGTTGCCCCTTATATTTGGCATATAAATTATGGAACCTTTCTTTCTTGAATTTTTAATCTCATATTTTGATGTTAAAGGATTATATAAAATATTTTTGAAGATTGTTGAAAGGAAAATCAACTTTTGTTTGATATTCTTTCAAATGAAAAGGATTTCTCAATAATGGAAGCTTGTTAAAAACATATTTTAAATAACTGGGCACACCGCATGTCTGATAATTACCCGAATGGATTTCACTCATGATTTTTTATATTTTAAATGTTGTTTTAGTTTTCAAAATTGAATTTTCAGTTTGTTCTTTAGTTTTACTTTGAATTTCAAGTAATACTTGAAATGTCATGTATTGATAATATATTTGAAGTATTTTTAAAAAAAATTATGATGTACAGAAATCTATTTTGACAGTTCGGGTAGTTATACCCATTATATGGGTTTGTATACATGTTTGTGTGTAAAACATCCTATATGAAAAGGTGAATTTGTACAGTAAGATCTATATGTATAAGTGTGTGTGTGTGTGAATTTATATTACTGCAATGAAAAAATGCGAACTTTTAAATTTATGGTCGATGTATGAATTCAGTTATCAAAACAAATAGCAAAGGGTAACTTTAGTATAGATTTTTTAAGAAAAATTTAGAGGTTTGTTTTGAAATTTGTAAATAAATCTATAAGTGGTGTTTTTTATTATTGTTGTTGTTGTTGTTGTCGTGGTCTTTAATATGCCCCCTAATAATTGGAAATTGGGATTTCTGTGTTTTATCTAAAAATTAGAACTACTTATGAAATGTCTATTGGAAGTAGCATGTTTAGTGATTAAAGTTGTACTATTTCAAACCTCATGGGGGAGCCCAGGTACTCTGGTAGGTTTTCCTAGATCAGACGGGGTCCATCCCACTATCTACGTTGTCTCCATAAATATTGTTATAGTTGTGTACACATTCCACTGGTTGATGAGATGCATATTCCACCGGGCTAGGGTAGTAGTATTTTCATTCACTAACTACGGGTATGCCTATTTAGTGGTGTAAAAGTTCTAAGTGCCACTAACCTTAGTGACCCTGGGGTGTTTCTCCCATGTAACTTATTTCAGATGATTGATGGTATGTATTTACTTTTCACTTTTCTTAAATTACACCACCCATGATTTGTGGCCTTTTCATTCTTTCCTGAGCATTATTTGTCTTTAGTAAAATGTTACTCTAAAGTGTTTTTAAAATCATATTTCGAAAGTGGGTTTTAAATTGTTGTTTCATTAAAAGTTTATTCGACCCAATAAATTGTTTGCATTGTGATTGATTTCATTTATAGAAGTTGAATAGGAATTTTTATAAAATGATTTTTCATTTTGTTCTTATGAGGTAAAAACCCTTTTTTAATAATATATTTGAAACTAGCATAAAAGGTTCTTTTATTTAAGGACTTTATTTGGGGTGTGGTTTCTTTATAATGTATACCGAGTTTATTTATCACACCTATCTATTACATTTCAGTTTTAGGTTTTGGATATTTCATTACCACTCAAGGAACATTGGGTATTTAGTATTTGGTGGTGACTTGCAATGTCACATAGAGGTATGTCAGTTATTTTGTTTTGATTTTTTTCTTTGTCACGTCTACTAAATAGGGAATTTATTGCTTTTAGTTATAGTTATCGGTGGATCACATTATGTCTGTGGAGGTCTTAGTGGGACTCAGAGCTGGTTGAAGGTGAGGGCATTGGAGGGTGAGTGAGAGATTTCTTTGTTTAAATTATTTAATTAATTTTATATTATTGTTGCTTGTTTCTTTTTGAAACACAGACCTCTGATGTTTAGTGTGGTCTCTCCCGTTTTCCAAACCTTATTTAATTTAATTTATTGGAAAAATAATCCCCAACTATTGAATTGTTGCTCATGATGCTTGTCGTTAGCCCGAGGGGGGGGGGGGGTTGAGGATGCCCCCAAGTATGTCACAGGCCGAATCAGGAGTCTGATAGAGGGACGAATCGATTTGTTTTGTTAAAGTATGTGTGTATGTGCATGTATGTGCATTTTTATGTATGTTTATGTATAAATACATGTATGTATGTGTATGTATGTGTAAAAACATACATATATGCGTATTTATGTTTATGTATGCGTATGTGTAAATTTGTGTATGTTTGTGTATGTTTTTGTATATTCATGTATACACATATCTGATAAATGCCACACTCTATCAGCGACTCATTTAGTACTGATAAATGAATCCATTTTATTAGTTCTTTTTTAGCATAGGTAAAGTACACCACGAAGAATTCAATTTAAATGCTTTTATTTATATATTTGTAATTATAATTTATATAAAAAACCAAATACCATTTTATAAATATAGTATATCCACCTTCATGTTATATAATTTATACGTTCATTAAATGTAGTTTATAATTAGATTTACATATCTATTTTCCTATTATAATATATATATATATATATTTATAATTATATATGTGTGTTTTTATAATAATATATATATATTTATTTACTTAAATCACATATAAATTTTTTATTATTTTATACTTGTATTATAATATATACACAGTGATATAAACTATACAAATAAACATCAATACATTTGACATAGTTCATGAAGGTTCCGGGCGCAGTGGAAGTGTGGTTGGGACGACACCCAATTTGGATTTTCACCATGATCAATGATTATTCCGGGATTAATACGACAATGAACACCAGTCTCCACGGAATATAATCAAAAATTTAGATAAGGAATAAAGAGTCCTGAAACCTTTAGAGAGGATCTTTCACATCATGTTTATAATTAATTTAATTAATTTCATAAAGAAAAATAATACCTGGATCTTTGGTATTTTTCTTGGTTGATGATGTTGATCATCTGGAATGACCCTTCCAGGTTATTTCATTACGCTTATAAGGATACAAACTAGAAACCCTCTAGCGGTGATCCACACATGCTCCGATAGCCTTCAATCAACACAGTTCGTTTTCCGGGTGCTAGCACGGCGGATCGAGTGTCTTGTGTCAGTTGTTCTTGATCGCCTATTCTTTGTCCTTAAAGAACGTATCACGTTCTTGAGAGGGGATAGAAGAGGATTCGAGAGAAATTTTTTGGCTCAGTAATTCTCAATTCACCAGGCGTGTGGTGTAGTGTGTGTCACAAAAGGCGTATCTGCCTATTTATATACATGGAATTTCAGTTATAATATTTATTGACATAGCAACAATGAAATACATTTATGAACATATAGAAAACCCATTCATTTAATAATAATACATCTTCATTATTTATGGTCCGCCAACTTGCGCAAAATGGAATTATAAATAAAATTTCACATCACAAAATAATAGCAACGTTATTTTAATTTGGGCCAACTAGTTAAATAATTATTTACTACAAATAATTATCTTACTACCGGACTGAACTCAGTCCACTCGAAATCCACTTTAATTTATTGAACATCTGAATAAATAAATTAATAATTTATTCTATTAAATAAATATATTATTTACAAACTAGTAAATAAATATTTATTTAATGTTCAATAAAATAAATAAATACATTTTATTTAATTTATGCGATCATTTTAAATTGAATAAAATTATTCCACGATTTTGAGAATAATATTTATTTCATTAATTAAATTCAAATAGAATTTAACCATGTCCACTAAAAACACTTAGTGTGTTACCCTCTAGGATTCATTCTTATTGGCATTAGGCGGGCTTGCCTATAGTCCAAGAGTACTGTCTAGCAATGGGTCAAGGCACCCAAGAGAAAGAACGTAAAGTCTCAACAACGACATCCACATATTAATGCTCGCTGTGTAATATAATCCCTTTATCGAAATATCTCATCAAGTAGGTTTCATGACTGTGCCATCAACTTTTATTCTTGATATGTCGTTCTTTGACTACTTAAAATAAACTCATTGTTACAACATGTCCATATAATTTCACACGACAGTTCTATGTTAATCAAAGAGACGAGATATCAACTTCCATAAATGGAAGAGACAAATCCATCCGCGACTTATCCATTAATAACATTCCACTCGGGACACATACACCGTACCCTAATTCCCGCCAACTATCTGTGTGACGATTTTCGTAAGTAAATCAAAGTGCGTATGTCGTGACACGTATTAATGATAATCTTAAAGTATAAGGATAATTACACATGCTCGCAGATAGAAATATCTGATGACACCAAAACATGTGGAATTCCAACTAGTGGGTCTGTTCTCATAATATTTTATCATAGAGATTACCAAGTGTGAACTTCATGAGAGGAAGTCTAATCTGCTTACGTGTACTCACACCTGACGGTTTGCATGCGACATGTCCCATCATAACATGTAATCCAACCCAAAACTATATTTAAGAATATTGTTATATCATTTCAAGGCTCTCATCATAGCGGGGAACTGCCATGACCTTATCAATGCAACAAATACTCTAGGAAATTATTACATCATAATCATACATAACAATGAACAATCTGTAATAATACTTTAAATATCCATGTAATCAAAGTAAAACCAATAGGATCTAGGACACGAACTCTTAAAATCTCCCACTTGGACTAGAACCAACTGCCTACAACTTTCAGTTCGCTAGACTTCACATTATGATCATGTTTCTGCTGAGTCAAGACTTTAGTCAAGGGGTCTACCACGTTGTCTTATGTGGAAATACTGCTCACTACAACTTCCCCTCTCTGAGAAAAATCCCTCAAGAGATGATACTTTCTAAGAATGTGATTCATCCGCTGATGTGACCTTGGTTGTTTTGCGAGATCCACCGCTGTAGTATTATCATAGTACAATGTGATGAGATCTTTACTATTAGATATCACATCTAGCTTCTGGATGAAGCTTCACAACCAAACTTCTTCTTTATCTGCCTCAAAAGCTGCGATATACTCAGACTCTACTGTAGAATCTATGACCACACTCGGCTTTGAGCTCTTCCAGCTCACTGCACCTCCATTCCAAGTGAAGATGTATCCCATTTGTGACTTCAAGTCATCTTGATTCATTTGGAAACTAGCATCTACATATCCTCTGATGAATATTTTTCATCTCCTCCATAAACTAGGAACATATCCTTAGTACACCTCAGATACTTTAGTATAGTCTCGACGACCATCCAATGGCGGTCACCTAGGTCAGATTGATATCTTCATACCACACTCAATGTGTAGGTGACATCTAGCCTAGTACATAGCATGTAATACTTCACTGACCCAATTGTTGATGCGTATGGAGTCCATGCCATTATCTTTCTTTCGTCATGTGTCTGAGGACACATTTTCTTGGAAATATGAATACCATATGATACTGGAACAATCCCCTTTTGGATTATTCCATACTGAATCTCTTCAATATCATATCAATGTATGTACTTTGACTTAGGCTCATCAATCTCTTGGATCTATCACGATGTATCTTGATTCCAAGAATATATGGTGCCTCACCAAAGTCTTTCATGGAGAAGCATTGATTCAACCATGCCTTAACAGACTGTAATATTAGTATCTCATTTCCAATAAGTAATATGTCATTAAAATATACTATTAGGAAAACAACTACACTCCCACTAAACCATTTTTAGACACAAGGCTCACATTCATTCTTGATAAAACCAAATTATTTTATGGCTTCATCAAAATGAATGTTCCATGACCTGGATGCTTTATTTAGTCCATAAATGGATTTCTGTAACTTGCATACCTTATTGGCATCCTTTGGAATCACAGACGCTTCAGGTTGTGTCATATAGACATCTTCCTAAAGGTTCCCATTAAGGAATGTTGTTTTGACATCCATTTTCCAATTCTCATAGTCATGGTAAGCCGCAATGGAAAGTAGAATTATGATGGATTTCATCATTGAAAATGGTGAGAAGGTTTCATCATAGTCAATTTCTTGACATTGTTTAAAGAATTTTGCAACCAGTCATGCCTTATAGGTACTGACTTGTCATTTCATCTTCAGTTTCTTCTTGAATACCCATTTTCCACCAATAGGATTTACATCAACTAGGGGATCTACAAAAATCCTGACTTGGTTTTGGTACATGGAATCCATTTTATAATTCATGGATTCTTGCCACTTGGCAATGTTTGTGCCACTTACTACTTCCTTATAGGTTAGAGGATCATTATTATCAACTAATAATGAGTCACCATCCTCGATAAATAGAAAAATACACTGTTCCAGTTCTCTAACCTCTCTTGTACTCCTACACATTACTTGTGTCTATGGAATAGATTCTTCTTCCATGAGGCTTTGTGGAATCTGTTTGTGTACCAACTCTTGTATACCTTGAGCCTCGACATCATCGAAGTCTATCTCACTCCAACTATCTCTTTTAGATATGTGCTCCCACTCAAGGAATATGGAATGTCTTTCCATAATAACCATTTTTTCTATGGGGATGTATAGGTAATAACCTATTGTTTCCATGGGGTATCCTATAAAGGTACACTTTGTGCCTTGGGGTGCGATTTTGTTACCTGAAGAGGCCTTAACAAACACTTCGCTACCCCACACATGTAAATTCGATAACATGGATTTTCTTCCAATCCAAAACTCATATGGAATACCATTTATCAATTTAGTTTGTAATTGGTTTAGTATGTGTGCTGCTGTTTGTAATGCATATACCCAAAAGGATAATGGAAGAATCACATGACTCATCATTAATCTCACCATGTCCAACAGGGTGCAGTTTGTCCTTTTTCTCACACCATTCCAATGGGGCGTGTTTAGAGGAGTGAGTTGGGATAGGATCTCAAACTTCCGTATGTAATCAATGAAGTCTTGATTAAGATATTCTCCATCTCAGTCTGTGGGGAGTTTCATAATCTTCTTACCAAGCTAGTTCTAAACTTCATTCTTGTGTTCTTTAAACTTATCAAAAGAATCTGACTTATACCTCATTAAGTAGAAATATCAATATCTACTAAAATCATTAGCAAAATATTTGAAGTATGAGTACCCTCCCCTTGATTTAAATGGAAATGGTCCACAAACATTAGCATGAAACAATTCTATAAGTTCTTTATCCCTTTCACCTTTCCCACCAAATGGGGATTTGGTCATTTTTCCTTTTAAAAATGCATGACATACGACAAGCGGTTTTAGTTCAAAAGAATCTAAATATCTATCTTGAGGTAACTTTTTCAAGAATTTCTCATTTACATGACATAGCCAGTGATGAAAAAGTGGGGTGTGGTATGAGTCATTTGAAGTATCTTTGTCATCGATTTCCATTACCTGGTTTGTGTAATCCAACACATAAAGACCGTTGTATAAATGTGACCTACCAAAACCAATGTTATCTTTATTAAAGAAGAAACATTCATTTCCAATCTTGAAAAAAATCCATATATATCTAGTCTAGATACAAAAATTATGTTTTTGGTTATAGAAGGCACATAAAAACAACCCTTTAACACCAAGATCATCCCAGTTGGTAACATGATGTGGTAGTCCCCAACAACTACAGTTGTAATTTTGGCTCCGTTGGCTACTCGTAGATCTAGCTATCCATGATCAATCTTCTTGAATCTATTTTGTTCTTATATTTAGATACATATGTGAGCACCACAAGCTGTATCTAATACCCAATTTATAGACACATATAGATTGAATTTGATAACAAACACACCTAAATATTCCCCTTTCTTCTTAGGCTTGATGCAGTTCATCTTCCAGTGGCCCTTCATACCACATGCATACCAAACAGCCTCTTTTTCCCTTGCCTCCCCTTTGATATTCCTTTTCATGGAAGTTCGTGAAGAAGATTTGGGATTAAAGCTCTTCTCCTTCCCTTTCCTCTTATTCACCATAAGGACTGAAGGCTTTTCGCACTTCATATCTTTGTCCACTTGGTGAATAAGGATAAGAATATCAGATAGATACTTATAAATGTTTTTCATATTGAAATTGAAAACAAAATTAAAGAATCTATGAGGGAGTGATGTGAGAATGAGATCAGTGCCAATTTCTTCAGGGAGTTTAAACCCTAGAACCTCGAGGCTCTCAATGTAGCCAATGAGATTGACTAAATGATGCCCAGGTGGGGAACCTTCTCTAAGCTTACTATGAAAGAGTGACTTAGAGATCTCAAACCTTTCCTATCTTTATCTTTCTTAGTAAAGACAATGGAGGCACTCGATTATGCTATAAGCATCCATGTTTTCATGAGACTTCATGAGCTCACTAGACATTGATGATAACATCAAACATTGAATGTCGACTGCATCATTCACATGTTTCTCATTTACTAGTAAATCCTCATCACTTTCCTCTTTGGTAGGTGGATCTGGTAATGCTGACTCCAGCACATAAGACTTCTATTCATGGCGTAGGATAACCCGAAGGCGTATAAACCATTCTTGGAAGTTACTACCAGTAAAGATGTTGTATTTATCCAGAATTTATCATAGGGATAGTGTGGTTGATGAGTTTGTCATTTTTATTATACAATTAAAAGAGTAGATCATTAGTACTTTCATGATTACATTTTATAAGAAATAATAAATTTTATTAAGTCTCCCACTATTCTATCAATACCCAATATCCCTCACCATTGAACTCAGAATGTCCAGTTTCCATGACATTCTAGTGGAAATGATCCATATTCCCCTTTGCATAACCCCAACAAGGGTTGGACAAGCTATTAGAAGGTATTTAGGTAGGCATGTGTTTGCCAATTTCAGGCTTGCAGCTCCTCGATATATTGAATGGACTCCCCAATCCTGAAATCATGACTTTGGATTTCCTCAACTCTTGCCTCCAATATTACACCATGTCTAGCAAGGGATACTTATCTTGATGTAATATTGTTAAGTAAACATGAAACCTTTCATAAGGGCTTCCTGTATAAAAGTAAGTGTCCCAATCTTTGTTGGTCAAACATATTGTTTTATTGAGATTTTTCCTTAATCAAGTAACGAAAGGCTTGTTCTGACTTAATATTTTATTTGAGATATTTTCAATCTATCATGCGTGAATTGCTTATTATCATTATCACACACTTGTTAATATTAAGTGGAAATTACTTAAGTGATTAACCATGTCAAGATAATATTTATGCATAAGTCCAGTTGTTTTTAGTTCCATCTTACATGCTTGTTTATTTCATTAATTATGGGATCGTGACAACACATGCATAATGATAAACCATGCAACTGACAAAAATAAAATAAAGTGAATGGAATAATCACAAGATTTTATAATGGTTAGTTTATCTAGCAGTTGATAAACTAACCCTGACCTAGGAGAGAAACACCTTGAACCTTTTGGGTTAGTGTTTACAACTTACACCTGTCCACATCTGTATCTCCTGGGATTGGTTTAATCTTGTCTCTAGGTTGAACCACCTCCACTTTATTGGGAGTTCCATCCATTACATATGCCCTTTTTAACTCATATGTAGGTGAGGTGTAAAAATGGGTTTTACATAAAATAAACCTTGGGCATGGAGGCCCTACAAATTAATGAGGATAAGGCTCGCAGACCAACAAAATTAATTCAAATAAATAAATTAAAAGAAACCATCCACATAAAAAGGTCTTGGTCTAGCACATGATCATCCATACATACAATGATTTTTATGCATAAATAAAACTTGAAATCAATTCTTTAATCATTCTTGTTTAAGATAAATCATGCTCAAATCAATTAATTATCATCTTTAATTAATCAATCCTTTTATCATAAACCATTTTTTGAATTTCCATGAGATTCTCATCCATCATAATATTAAACAAATAAATTCATTTAAAATTATCTTTGTACGTAACTTTTACCTTGGAGGAAACCCGATGAATTTCTATTCATAATTACCCAATGTGTAGAAATGAACATTATGTAGATGTTAAAATAAACACATATATATAAAACACCTATCACGTATTGTGACTTAGCTTTACGCCTGCACAATGGCACACGTCTCAAAGGTTTGTATAATATAATAATTATTTTTAATAAATCTGCGTAATTTGGATGAGTACACGATCTGTAGTTCCAACTACACAGTGTGTACTATTTTTCACTGTCTATCTGAAGTACACACCCAGGGAAACAACATGTGAGTATACTTTAGAAATATTCAGAGTACATGGAGTTTCCAGTGGGCCACACACCGCGTAGTTCCTCGTTACACGGTCTCCAGCTAGGAAATCCATGTACGAGGTACACGGTCCAACCCTAACCTAAAGGGACTACATGTCGTGTCCATTGGGCCACATGGTGTGTAATCCGAAAATAGTGTGCCACATGTTCCTTGTCAACACACGGATTCATTTAATACTTAGATAGAATCCAACACATTACATGGTTTGGAAGACTGTTCTGATGCATTGAATCATAACTACACAGCATGTACTGCCGATTACAGGCCATGTGTTCTGGTGTTGTATGACTAGGAATCTTTGGCACCTCTGGATGAGTTCCTCTATTTTATTTTAATCAAAATTAAAAGAAAATATTGTTTCTGTAAGGTGAACGAGAACCGAAAGAGGAGGAATAGATCTCCAGATTCAAATTTGTAGAACGATTAACTTGAATTCAAAAAATAAAATTATTAAATGCGTAATTCATCAAAAATATATTTAAATAATTATAAACTATGATGTAACTGCTCGATACCACTTCAAGGTTCTTGGCGAAGTGGAAGCATTGTTGGGACGACACCCAGTTATGATTTTTACCATGACCAAAGATTATTTCGGGATCAATACGATGATGAACACCAGTCTCCATATAATATAATCAAATATTTAGATAAAGAAGAAAGAGGCCTGAAACCTTTAGAGAGGATCTTTCACATCATGTTTACAATTAATTTAATTAATTTCATAAAGAAAAATAATACCTGGATCTTTGGTACTTTTCTTTATTGATGATGTGGATAATCCAGAATGACCCTTACGGATTATCTCATTGCGCTTGTAAGGATCCAAACTAGAATCCCTCTAGCGGTGATCCACACATGCTCCAATGGCCTCCGATCGACACCATTCGTTCTCCGGGTGCTTGCAAGGTGAATCAAGTGTCTTGTGTCAGTCGTTCTTGATCACATGTTCTTCGGCCTGGTAGAATGTCTCTCGTTCTTGAGAGGGGAGAGAAGATGATTCAAGGGAGAAATTGTTTGGCCCAACAATTCTCAATTCACTCGGAGTGTGGTGTAGTGTGTGGCACAATAGGCGTACTTTCCTATTTATATACATGGAATTTCAGTTACAATATTTAATTTCATATCAACAATTAAATACATTCATGAACTTAAGGAAAAACCATGAATTTAATAATAATACCACGTCATTATTTATGGTCCTCCAACATGCGCAAAATGGAATTATAAATAAAATCTCATGTCAGAAAATAATAGCAGCATTATTTTAATTTGTTCCAACTAGTTAAATAATTATTTACCCTCTTGCATATAATTATTTTACTACCGGACCGACCTTGTTTTGATCGAACTCTACATGCATTTATTGAACACCCAAATAAATAAATAAATAATTTAATATCTTAAATAATAATTTTATAAACAAACTAGTAAAAAAATATTTATTAAATGTTCAATAAAATAAATAAAGATAATTAATTTAATTTATGCGATCATTTTAACTTCAATAAAATTATTCCATGGTCTTGAGAATAATATTAATTTCATTAATTAGATGCAAATAGAATTTAACAGAGACAACCAAAAACACTTAGTGTGTGACCCTCTAGGATTTTTTCTCGTTATCATTAGGTGGGAATCCCTAAAGTCCAAGAGTACTATCTAGCAACAGGTTAAGGCACCCAAGAGAAAGAACGTAAATTCGCAACAACGACATCCACATAGGAATGCTCACTATGTAATATAATACATTTGTCACAATATCTCATCAAGAAAGTTTCATGACTGCGCCATCAACTTTTATGCTTGATACGTCATTCTTTGACTACCTGAAATAAACTTTTCATTACACCATGGCCATGGAATTTGGCACGACGGTTCTATTTCAATCAAAGGGCTGAGATATCAACTTCCATAAATGGAAGGGACAAATCCTTCCTCGAATTATACATTAATAACATGAAACTCGTGACGCACCCAATGTACCCTACTTCCTGCCAACTGTCTGTGTGACAGTTTTCATCAGTAAATCAAAGTGCGTAAGTTGTGACATGTATTACTGATAATGTTAAAGTCTAAGGATCATTACACATGCTTGCAGATAGAAATATCTGATGACACCAAAACATGAGGAATCCCTACTAGCGGGTCTATTATCATAATATTCTATCTTGGAGATTACCAAGTGTGAACTTCATGAGAGGAAGTATCATCTGCTTATAGGTAATCGCACCTGTCAGTCTGCATGCTATGTGTCCGATCATAGCATGTCATCCAACTGCTGAACTATATTTAATAATATTGTTATAACATTTTATGGTTCTCATCATAGTGGGGAACTACCATGACCTTATCAATGCAACAAATACTCTATGACATTATTACATCATAATCATGTAGAATAATGAACAATATATAATAATACATTAAATATCCATGTAATCAAAGTAAAACTAGTTGATTCTAAGACACCATCTCTTAAAATTTAGATATAATTTTTTTAATTATTTTCTAAAAAGGAAAGAAAATGGGAAGACCCATGGTGCATATATTAAAATAATAAAAATATAAAATAGAGATGGGGGAAAAATGTGTGTTGCACTAGCCACCCAAAATAAAAATCTGCATCGACCCAGGTGGCACACAATAAAAAAAAGAAGATTTCCCAAGATTCAAAGTAGAAAAAAACATAGAAAAAAACTGCCAAAAACCTCAAAAGAAATATTACATTGAAATAGATTTGAGAAAATAGTTATTTCTTAGATTGAGATCGAGTAACCATATTGCGATAGCCACCGCTACCAATATAGCCTCATGGTCAACATCCTCACCTCCAACTTCTATGGATTTTCTATAGTTCCCTTGATATTCATCCTCCCCCACCGAAATAAAACCAAAATTCATGAATTTATATTCATATTATATAATAGACAATTTTAATATATATATATACTATACATATATATTTATAATTATATGTTTGTTACATATATTTATATATACGATTATATATTATAAACTAGATAAATATATGTATAAATATATCGACATTATTGGAATATACAATGTATATTGTAAAATAAAATTCATAAATATATATATACATACAAAAATAATTCATTATTTTTAATATTTTTATATCATAATCTTTATATAATTAATATTTATTCATTCTTAATTGGTAATTTATAATAAATCATTTGGATATAAATGTAATTTTTAATATTTATTCAATTTTTAGATTTTTTTAATCTATATAAGCAAGATTAATTATTCATATTTTTAATATTATTTTACTTTAGTCATTTAGGTTCATCATATCATATTAATTTTTAATATGTTATCATTTAAAATTATTTATTTATGTTTATTATGTATTCATTTTTCATATTTTTTCAATTTATTCATTTTCTAATATTTATTTATAATTATTTACTTATTAATATTTCATGTATTAAATATGTTTTTAATTTACATCATTAATAATTATTAATTTCTAATAAATATAAAATTTTAATATTTTTGTATTTAAATCATTATAGAATTATTTTTTATTCATTTTTAATTAGTAATTTATTATAAATATTTTTTATTTTAATGTAAATTTTTATAGATATTTTTTTTTATTTTTAAATATATATATATATATATATATTCATTTTTAAGATATATTTTAATTTTTAATACTTATTAATTTTTAAATTTCTTTAATTTATTTAGAAAATTTTAATTTGTTTAAAATTTGTATAATTAGTAATTATTATATTTTATTTCAATATTTTTGTATTTAAAATTTTCATAATTATTATTTATTGATTTTTAATTAGTAATTTATTGTAAATATTTTATATTCCAATGTAATTTTTAAAATTTATTCATTTAATATTTTTGTAATTATTACATGTTCTATTACTTATTTTTATATTTTTATTTCTTAATAATTAATATTTTTACTATGTTTATGATTTATATATTATTTAATTTTTTTATAATTAATATAGTTTATTAATAACTTTGGTACCTTGATCATATCTATATTTAGTACTGATAACATAAACATTTATCAGCACTTTTAGTTTAAAGAGGATAAACGCTTTTTTTATCAATGATTTCTAAATACTGATAAAGTAATAACTTTATCGACATTTCTAATTAGCATTGATAAATACATTTCTTACTTTTATAGTAAACCCAACAGATCGTGATTTTCTCCTAATGCTGTACAAGATTTCACAGAATGGAATCTTTACTGAAGCTAAAGTCAAATTTTTTGGATGAATCGACCCTCAAAACCGGATGTATTATATCCATAACATGTCTTTAATGATTTCTCAAATGAACTTTTATTAAATTTTCATGAATTTTTTATTTTTTTCTTCTCATATTAACCTCCTCAAATCCAAAATTTAATCTTCAACTATTTTCACCGCTCATTATTTATGAGAGTTCTTCATCATCAAGTCTTAGGTGGGGTTGTACTTAATCTCTAATTTCTACTTATATTAGTAAGGATTTTAGATGCTTCTCAGCCCCTTGAATGTTCTATGATTTAGATATGAGGTCTCCTTTTAGTTAATATTCCTCCATCTATTGGCTAGAATTCATAAATAGTGATCTTGAGGTAAGGCTTCTACCAATAATGCTAGATTTTTGTCTTCTGAGTAGGGTAGTGTCTTGAATCACCTTTTTTAGGCTAGCTTAATTTAAAGAAATATATGGTGATTTTATAGCATTTCCACACAGGTAAAAATAAATAAATTAAGAGTTATAAATCAATTTGAATCGAAAGAAACAATTGATATGATCAATAACTAAATAATATTTACCAAAATCATGTATTTAAAGAGTATAATAGCTCCACTAAATGATATATTTGTTAAAATACATAATTGAAACAAAAAAATTCACAATATCATAGCTAATGTTTTATTCTCACCAATAATTATTACATCAAATTCAAAAAGTTACTTTATCATCTTTATCATTATACCATCACATTATCTATGAAGTTCTATAATTTCATTTTTTAGGAACATTTATAATGTTTATACATCGCATACTGTTTCATGAGAAATCAATCTATAATGTTACAACTACTTTTTTAATGTCACATAACTCTCAGAAATAATTAAATTATTAGTGAAACACCTGATTCACATCAAATCACTCAATTAAACATCAACGAATGCATGAAGTTACTCACATCATAGTAGGAATCTAATCCTCATGTAGGGAGAAGGATTAATTTTTTCGAAAACAAAGGATTTATTATATGTATATATTTTTCATTGTATTATAAAATATAATATTTATATCTTTTCTTTTATATACTTTATATATGTATATATTATAATACATTTTTATATTTTTTAAATTTATACTTTCTATAATTTATAGATATAAAAATGATACATTAAATACATACCTTTTATGTATGTATTTTTTTTGTGAAATATGAATACCATTGAGTCAAATATGAAGTATAAGAATTAAAAATGGATGGATATCAATCATAAAATAAAATAGTATGAATATGGGGGTTAAAGGTCTCGTCATGTTTTTAATATAGTACACAAACAATCCTTCTCAAATTAGTTTTATGTGTTTATGTTGTTTTTTTACTAAAACATTTATCCGGAGGAGTTAAACGAACACTTTATCTATCATGGAATATATCAATGTTATAAATTATTGACTAAACATGTTGAAAAACTCAATATAACTAGATATTGGTTTAACATTGCTGTTTAAAGATCATCTGATATGATTATAACTTTAAATGTTATTGAAAATAACACTGCGATTTATATATCATATTATAAGATTTCAAGTGTAAATGATGATAGATATCTTGTTAAGGAAATAAAATTCAAATTTGAAGATTAAATTAATGATTAGTCAAGGATGTTTGAGGAGTTAAAGAGGTATGTAAATATTTATTTTTATGCTAGTTGTACCTAATATAAAAAATTGTCAACCTCTTTGAAGCTTTATAATTTTAATGCTGGAAATAGAAGGAGAAAATCAAGCTTTACAGATCTACTTGATCTCTTAAATGATATGTTACAAGATGATAATGAGATTACATATTGAATATATGATGCAAAACTAATGATATTTTCAATGGGTATGGTCTATAAAAGAATATATGTCTGTAAAAACTATTTTATATTATTTTTCAAGGACTGTGAATCAATTAAAAATATTCCTTAGTGTGATGTGACTCGATACAAGAATGGTGAATCATATCCTTTAAAAAAAATTATGGTAATTTTCAATCAATCTACGTTTTAAATTCCTATATTGAAGTGAATAAATTACATGGAAATTGATATGACACATTGATACAAGATTTCAACATGGGAATCTTTGTCACCTAACCAATCATCCCTAGTGGAAGAATATTGATCATAAGTATCCTAAATTTAAAAACAAGCTGAGAAACCTCCATCTTATGATATTTAAACTCTAGAATCTATGAAGATGTATTTTTGATGATAATTAAAATATCATTTAGAATATTTACTAATGAAATTTTTATTTATATAACACCCCTACATTTCAATATGTAATTTTATTATAAATAATACTATGTTTGATAGTTTATGCAATAAAGATGAAAACTTTTATCAATGGAGACTCCCTTCTTATAATTATTCAATAAATTATAAATCACCAAAAGTCACATAGGGAACACAATAAACAATTTATAAATGATTAATGAATGAAATAATAGGCATTTCTAGAAGTGAAGGAACCTATACCTATAGAATAGTAACTTGCCCTTTTGAATAGTAATGTGAATATTAGGAATAGTAATTAGGCTAATAGAATAGTAATCTCACATATGAATGTATAAATAAAATCAAGAATCTTATAAATGATAATATGATATAATTATATCACATTATAAGTAAATAATTGTTTTAAAAATTATTAATTTAGTGTTTGTATTTTAAAAAAAACATATATGTTTAATTTCAATTTAATAATTAATAAAATAATTTTTTAAAAAAATTTCATTAAATATATTCATAAATTACAATTTTTTTATATTATTATAGGATAATTTTATGTGACCTTAATTAATTTTTCAAAATATTATAAAATCAGTTATAATTTTATAATCGGTATTTTCCAAGTAAATTTTGAATTTAATTATAAATTAAATTTAAAATATTTAGAAAATTATTTTCATAAAATGGATTTCGTTTTTTAATTATAAAAATCAAAAAATGGTTCAGGTGAATTTTTGGTATATTTCTAAAATACTTGATTTTTTTGTGAATAATGAAATATGGCCATTTACGATATTTAAGGAAAACATGAATTATAGTATCATAGATGATGTATGGCTTATGTAATCCCTTAATCTTGAACAATAATTTTCCTTTTACTATATTTAGTGATTAGAATCAAAACTATTTATATTCTTGTGATAAAATAATAAACTAATGAATAAAATAATGAGAAACCCCATCTCCTCCCCTTTAAATACCACCCTCATCACCTCTTCTTGTCACACCTATAAATCCTTGAATCTAGTAAATGTTCTACCAAAATTATCTTCCCAATCCTCTCAACCACATCTACGAACACTTGGTCTCATCAAAAGTCCAAACCCTTTTTCCTAAGGAGGTTCTCAATGGAGAGAAATTCAAGAGGTAAAATCCTCTATCATTTTTAATTTCTTTTCAATTTCATTTAATTTATTATCATATTCTCAACTCCACTTATCCAAGAATAATTATAACTCTATTATATTTTATATACAATAATTTTATTATTTCATTTGAATAAATAATCTTCAAATATTTTCTCTTTTCCTTTTATTCTAAAAATGAAAATTTCATCTGTATTCTGTTGATTTACTGCCACCCTGGACAATGCATTTTAATTTCACACTACCACCATTATTGATGGTTATAAAAAAACTATTTTGGTCAAATAATATTTTATTATACATATTATAAGTTATATAATGTTCTGAAACTAATATATAAACACAATGTTAATAAAATTAAATAAGCACATATTTTTTTAAAAAACTGCCAAATAAAGTAAACCATTTTCATTAACATTATATCTAATAAATCATCCTCATAAAAAATAACCAAATCAAATATAATACCAATTAATCTTCTTTATGTTCAAAAAATATCAATTCAGTAGAACCATTCTCATTGTACATGAAATTATATACTTATAAACAAGCGAACAGATCATAGAAACCATGAAAATGAACACTCCCAAACGATGAAATTAAACAATATAACTCTTCAAAAAGTCCATTAATGAAATTAATAAACTATAATAAATCAAATATATGTATAATAGGTTCTATATTTTCTAATTAATGAATTTAATTTCAATATGTAATTTGTTAATGTGAATAATGTATTCAAACATAAGGTATGGGGATTCTCAAACATAATTTTCTTTCTTTGGGTTATTCATATTTCGTTCCAAATTCCAGTTTGGATGTTATTTTAATATTTATAAAATATGATTTATTTTTCCTTCTATTTTAATTTCCATGATATACATGTTTTAAATCTGATTTTATAATAAAGGAAATGATTTTTCATAAAGAACTATTCTTTCTAAAATCATGCATTTTACTTTTCTTGATATTGTTTCTTCGTCACTCAAGAGTGATGATTCTTATACCAAGTATGTTATTCACTGTTTCATTTGGTAACCCTAGAGTTTATTCATGACTGTATTCCATGTGAAATTAAACCCATTCCTTTCCATGTGTTATTCTATGTTCAAGATTAATATACATTCACTGTGGAATGCATGATTATGTAAATGTTATGATGTGACAGGTGCACCTGGAATTATATAGAACTTATAAATTTTATGATGTGATGGGTGTCCTATAATTTATATAGTGCTAAAATTCATTGGGTAATGTGATGTATCTCATGAGATAAATCTAAATATGTCTGAATACGATGCTACCTTTATTCACAACTATGTGTTGTAGTTCACTACTAAGACATGATGTTTCATATTTATGCACTATCACATTCGATGCCTTTCTCTAATGATTCCTCTCATGATTATGATGACGATCCTCTTATTATGTTATGATGATGATTATTTTTACCATTCATGATTCATGTCTCTTATTCTTCCTCTTATTAGAATTTTAGCACACCCCTTCTTTTGATGTATATCCTCATGTGGATACTTGTACTAAGGAGAAAACAAGGTCCAATAAGAAGCTAGAGAAGAAGGAATTAAATAAATGTTTATGCTTTATTATGTAAAAGTTAAGTATGGTTCTAATTTTATAAAGAAACTAAACCTATGGACACTGGTTTTGTAACACTTATATTTTTTATCTTTAAAATGATGTAATAGTAATGAAAGAAAAAGAAAGGTCTCTATAGTTGGTATCAAAGAACAATTAAGTTAATTTTGGAATTAGGATTAGAGAACATTAGTGAAAACCCTTAGTATGAAACTAATTATATGGGGATCCCATAAGATATTCCATTAGAGTTAATTACACAAACAAATAAATTATTCATGACTATTTGAATTATGTTTTGTTAAAACCATTTCTATTTTAGAAAATAGTGGGAATAAAGAGAAACAAAGCAAGAAACTAGTTTGAGGAACAATGTAGGGATTTCCCAAATTATATTTGAATGCCTTGGAAGGTGGATTTTAAAATTTCATGGTGTTTCTTACCTAGTTATCTCAGGCTATGAAAAAAAGAATAATGTGGAACATCCTCCTTCACCTAAGATAAATTAACTGGATATCAATTTTTTTATACAAAAATTACCATCAACATATAGTGGATCATCCGATCCAATCATCGTATAATATTTGGTAAAAATAATAGAGAATATATTTTCTGCTCTTCACTATTCTAAGAAGGAAAAGGTGACTGTGGTCATTTATCATCTATATGGGGAGTCCGATCGATGATGGGAATTGATTAAGAACTCCAAGAAAAAGGAAGAAATTGAAGTGATGGAGTGGGAAGAATTTAAGACAATGTTTCATAACAATTACTTCCCAAGAATAATTCATAAAAATATATAGAGAGAATTCATAGATCTGAAGTAAAAGGAAGGTGAATCTTTCAGGACCTATGAAGAAAATTTCACAAGTCTTTCAAGGAACACTTGAGGTTTTATTATCATCATTGATAGAAAAATTGATATATTTTTTAGTTGTTTAAAACCATACCTTCATAAGGATATATCTATATAAGACTTTGGGAGTTATGGATAAGTTGTTCAATGCTCTCAAAGTGGAGATAAGGTTTTTAAAATGGTACCATGGATATAGAGATAATAAAAAATGACGGAGTTTCAAGATGGGGGATCTAATGAGAAAGGCGTAAAGAAATATTAATCACTCACATGTCAATAATGTGGGAATAATCATCATGGGAAATTTCTTAAAGGGATAGGGAAATGATATCAGTGTGGGTTATAATTCCCCCAAGCTCATGAATGTCGAAGATACAAAAATAAGCTAACCAATATGATAGAGGAAAATAGAGAACCACCCATGGTTCAATGATTCAAATGTAGGGACCATGGGCACAGTGCAAGCCAGTTAAAAAAATATCAAGCCCTCAAGGGTAAATGTCATCATTATCCACCAAATCCAATTGAGCAAGGGAAGGCTTATGCTATCAGTACTTCTGAAGGGGAGAGAAAAAATGAAGTTGTACAATGTACACCTCCTATTCACTCAATAATGGAAAAGGTCTTATTTTATTCTGGTTCTACACATTCCTTTATATCTTGTACATTTTCTAGAACTATATAATAGAGCCCTCAAGACCTTGAAGTAGAGATATCCATGAAAAAACATAGTGGTTAAATCATTGCAACTCATGTATTGGAATCTTCTACCTTTGGTGTATGTGTGATGGTTATTCCAGTGAATCTCATGATACCTACTTTGGTGGAATTTGATAATATACTAAGGATGGATTTAATCTCATTATATATAGAACATATAAACTTTTAGGAAAATTAAATATCTTTGAAAATTCTGGACAATACCATAATCCACTATAAATATAAGGAAGACCAATATTCTACTTTTCAAAATCTGTAAACAGTGCGGGTACTGATTCACTATAAAGAATAATACCTCTTTCAAATGGTTGAGTCAAAGGAAGGTATAATCCTATTAGATATTCCAATTGTGAGGTAATACAATGATGTATTTCTCAATGAGTTACTCGTACTCCCCTAGGTTGTGAGGTAGAATTCTTAATAGAACTCATAGACAGATCTTGTCTTATCTCAAAATTTCCATATAGGATGGGCTTTATCAAATTGGTGGAGTTAAAGAAGGAGCTTCAAGAGAATTTGTACAAAGTTTTCATATGCCCAAGTACATCACCATGGGGTGCACCAGTGCTCTTTGTACATAAAAAGGATGGATCAATGAGACTGTGTATCAATTATCAGGAACCCAACAAGATCACCATAAAGAATGGGTATCATCTTCCAAGTATTTATGATTTTTTATCAACTACGAGGAACTTAATACTTATCAGAGGTGGATCTTCATTATAGACACCATCAACTATAAGCGATGAAGGAAGGTATTTAGAAGATTGGATTCTGTACAAGTTATGGGTTATATGAGTTTCTAGTGATTTCCTTTAAACTTAATTAATCCCGTAAAATAGTTATGGATTTGATGAATATATTGTTTAGAAAATACATTGACAAATTTGTGGTAGTGTTTATCGATGATATTGTCATTTACTCCAAGAGAAAGGTGGGACATGTTAAATGTCTATGGATTATTTTGGTGAAATTAAGGAGGAAGAAATTTTACACCAATTTTAGAAAGTGTGACTTTTGGATAAATAAATTCACATTATTGGGACATGTGATCACAAGTGATGGAATTTATATGTACCCTTCAAAAATAAAGGAAATTGAGGAATGGACAAGACCGACTACTATGATGGAGATATGTAGTTTTCTTGGTATAAAAGGGTATTACTGATGTTTTGTGATAAATTTATCATCATTTTCTAGACCGCTAACTAACTTAACAAGGAAAGGGGTAAAGTATATTTAGATAGAAGAATGTGAGGAAATATTCAAGGAGCTAATGAGAAGGATGATAAATTCACCTATAATCTCATTTATAACATGTGGAGAAAGATTTATTATATACATTGATTCTTCACAGAAAGTATTAGGTTTTGTACTCATGAAAAATGATAATGTGACATACTACACCTCACATAAGTTGAAGATTCATGATAAGAACTACCCAAAGCATGATCTGGAGCTAGCAAGTGTTATTTTTTCTTTGAAAATATGGCAACACTACCTATATGGTGAGAAGTGTGATATATACTTATCACAATAGTATAAAGTATATATTCACATAGAGATAAATCAAAATGCATCAAAGGAGATGATTAAATCTAATCAAGGACCACTATTTCTATATTCACTATCATCCTAGGAAGGAAAAAAGGTAGAATATTCTCTTAGCAGAAAAGAAACTGCAACTCTATCCATGATGAATATTGTGAAAGAACCTATCTTCATGGATATAAAAAGTTTGTATTTGGAAATCATAACAGTAGGGAATACATCGTACCTTTCCAAAATTATTAATAAGTATACATCTAAGAGAAGATTAAAGAGGAACAAAGGGATGATTTGGAACTTCAAAATAAAGTTAAAGACGTAAAGGAAGGGAAGTTGCAAGAGTTTCATATTGATGATGATAGTGTGATTCAGATTGAATGAGTATGTGTGTTCCTTCATAACCTAGAATAAAGAAGGATCTATTGGATAATTCACATAGTTCCAATTTCTCAATCAATCCCAGAATTACCTAGATGTTCCGTGATCTTTGAGAACACTTCTGGTAGGATAACATGAATAATGAGATTACGATGTATATATCAAGGTTGTTGATATGTTATCAAGATAAATCAGAGTGATAGAAGTCTAAAGGGATGATTCCACCATCTACCATACCCACGTGGAAATGGGACAATGTCACTATGGACATCATCCCTGGTCTCCCAAATACATCCAAAGGAATAATGTGATATGGGTTATTGTGGATCGACTCACCAATACTACCCACTTTATTTCTATTTAGTAAGATATCTCACTTAAAAAAGTTGAAAAGATATACGAGGAAATATCTTCCAAACAACATGACTCTCTTCAATGTATTATAAAATCATTTATAATTTAAAAATAAGTATTTTCAATGTAAATGATGATTTTAATAAAAAAATAATTTTATCATATTTAATAAAATTATTTTCAAAAAATAGAGTTCATTTTTGAATTCTATACATCAAAAAATGTTTAGGGATAATTTTTGTTATTTTTATAAAATATTTAAATTTTTAGTGAATAGTGTAATATGGTAATTTATGATATTTAAAAAAACATAAATTATTGAGTCATAGATGTTTTTTGGATGATGTAAGCACATAATATTGAAATATACTTCTCCTTTCACTATATTTATTCATGGTAATAAAAACTATTTATAGTCTTGATCAAAAATAGTAAACTAATGAATAAAATAGTGAGAAAACCCTCATCCCGCCCCCGTATAAATACCACCGCTCACCATATCTTCATATAACCCATAAAAATACTTTATGGATGTCTATGTTCTACCCAAATCATTTTCCCAATCCCCTACCCCACATCCAGTAGCCCTTGGTCTCATCAAAAGACCAAGCCCTTTTCCCTTTATATTTTTCTAATAATTTCTTTTCAATTTCATTTCTTTTCTTATCCTCTCCTCAACTACAAATATCCAAGTGGATTAATAACTCCAATATCTTATATATACTATAATTTTATAATGTTAATGGAATATTTCATCTTAAAATATTTTTTGTTTTTCTTTTATTCTAAAAATGAAAATATCGCCCATAGTGTGTCGATTTACCGCCATCGGGGATGATACTTTTTCACTTATAACTACCACCTTCATGGATTGTAATAAAACCATTATTATGGTTAAAAAATATTTTATTATAAATATTATAAGTTATATAATATTCAGGAGCCAACATATAAACATGATGTTAATAAAATTATATATGTTCATAATTGTCTTAAAAACCACGAAAACAAATCAAATCATTTTCATTAACATTATATATAATAAATCATCCTCATACCATATAAATAAATCACATATAGAACTAATGAAACTATTTTATGTTCATATAAATTCAATTTTGAAGAATCATTCTAATTTTACTTGAAATTCCATACTGATAAACAAGTGAACCGATCATGGAAACCAAGAAAATGAACACTCCCAAATGATGAAATTAAACACTATAACTCATCAAAAAGGCCATAAATGAACTCATTAAAATAATAATAAATAAAATACATGTATAATATATTTTTTTATTTTTAATTAAATAATTTAATTTTATTATCTAGGATATTAAATTGAATAAATAATTCGGACAAAAGTTAAGTGGAATCTCGAACCCAATTTCCTTTCTTTGGGTTATTCCCCATTCATGTCAAATTTTTGTATGCATATTATTTTATTATTCCTAAAATATGATTTAAATATCCTTAAATTTTAGTTTTTGGGTTATAGATGTTTTAAATATGATTTTATAACAAATGAAAAGATTTTTTCCCAAAGAACTCTTCTTTCTAATAACACACCTTTTACATCTCCCGAGATTGTTTCTTCTTCACTCAAGACTAATGATTATTATACCAATTAAGTTATTAAATATTTATTTTAGGAACCCCAAATTTTATTAATGAATTTATGACTTATGAAATGAAATGATTCCTTCCATAGTTTATTTTATTTCAAAGATTTGTATATGTTCAATGTGGAATTCATGATTATGTAAATGTTAAGATGTGACAGGTGCGATCAAAATTATACACTGCATGTAAATGTTATGATGTGATGGGTGTGATAAAAATTATATAACACTAAATTTTTTGGGTTAATGTGATGTATCTCATTATATAAAGTGAGATAAGCATGAACACGATGATAGCATTTTTCACAACTATGAGTGGTAGTTGACCAATAAGGCAAGATGTTTTATTCTTATGCATTGTCAAATTAAATGAATTTTTTCTAATAAGTACTATCATGATTATGATAATGAAATTATAATTATGTTATTATGATGATGATTATTATCATCCGCATTTCATGTCTCTTATTCATCAACTTACTGGGGTTTTAACTCGCCCCTTCTTTTGATGTATATCCTCAGGTGAATACTTGTACTAAGGAGAACGTGAGGGCCAATAAGAAGATAGAGAAGAAGGAATTAAATATTGTTTATGTTTTTTTTGTAAAATTTATTTATGATCTTAATTTTACCAAGACACTAAACTTATAGATCCTGGTTATGTAACACTATTATATGGTTTATCATTAAAAATATGTAATAATAATGTAAGATAAAGAAGGTTTGCTATATATATTGCATGAAACACCAATATAAAGTTAATAATACGTTATTATAGTTTAATATATACATAATAACATTATGAATATATGATATGAATACAAATAAATTAACACTCATTGGTAATTGATACCAAATAAGGTTAAGAATAGTTAGAGTCTAAATTGGTCGTTATTATAAATTTTTTTGTTTTTAATATTTTTTCTTTTAATTTAAAACATTAATTTATAAATTTTATAAATTATATTTTATGAAATGAAAATAATATTTTTTAAATAAATATTAAAAAATTATCTTATTTTGGATTTTTTATGATTTTTCTGAAAAAGGATTATTTTTTGGTGAATATTGAAAAATACTAATTTTGAAAACGATGTCACTTTCATGACATTATAATAATATATGAATGACTTTAAAGTTTTTTAATTTTTTTAAAGTCCATATATATATATATTATGAAATATATTTTATTTGAAAAGATAATTTTGAACTTAGAAATCTATGTTTGAATGTTTTGAAATCAAAGTAATGCTTTTTATTAAAATAAAACCTATTTCTGGTTCTTCTCATTTAATCAATGCATTCAAAAAAATAATTTTGGTTTTTTGGGGTTTAATAGAATATAATAATATTTTTATTGAACATAACTGAATTAATTTATTGGTAATAAAATGTTTACATAATTCTTTTATAAAATACTTTTTCTACTTAAAAAGTTTATTTTTCCAATAAATGTTTTTTTGCGTTACCCGCACATAGTTTAAAATTAATTTTTACAACCATAAAAATTTGTAACATATAAAATAGATTTTATATTTGGTATCAAAATATTATAATTTATTAATTATTTCAATATTGTTTTTATTTATAAGGAATAGTTACCATGATAAGAAGTTTGTCACCACGATAAAGGTTAAATGGTTAATGATGGGGTTAAACTAAGAGATAAGGCTTAAAATATCATTTTTTAATTTGATTTTTTGAGTGTGTATATATTATAACATATCATATCATTTAAATTTTACTATATTGGATCCACGTTCCATGATAAATACATTTATTATATATATTTATGTTCTTAGTATTTACAATTGTGTCACTTCTCTCACTTATAAAAGGGAAAAAACTAGGCTCACATCATTACTCACATTGGGAACAAAATATTATAAAATATCTACCAAAATACCTTCCCAATTATCCTACCCATTTTCTAGATGTGTTTCTCTCCCTATAAGGTCAACCCTAAAAGGCTAAAGGTGTAAGCTAAAGGAAGATATCCAAGAATGAGGTATAAGTCTTTATCAAATTATTTTATGTTTGTTTATTATTACACCACATTAAAATATATTATAACCATATTAAAATAATTAAATTATTAGATTTAATATACTGAAATTATATTACATTTATGGAAAAATTATTTTCTTCACTCTTTCCATCCTATGGAAAAAGAAAACGCCACACGTGCGTATATACTGACTACTGCCTCCATAAAGCATTGTAACTTATTTTTCAACAATTCATAAAATAAATGTTTATAAAGATAGATTTATTTAATATATATGATATTTATAATAATTTTTTTTTTGAAAATATACTATTTTATATACATTATCACCCTCACATCAATTGAAAAATAAAAACGTCCCTAGTGTGTATGTTCAAACTACCATTTCTATGAATAAAAAATTTAATTTTTCATTATCATATATGGATGGAGGTTATGAATAAATATGATATTTATAATATTATTAGTATTTTTTAAGGTTAAACCTTTATATATGTTATTTCCTCTTCAAACATTAAAAAATTAAAATATCTCTCATGTGTACATGTAGACAACTGCCTCCATGAACGATGCATCTCATTTTTCACCACCACCTTAAATGAATGGTTCTAATTGTATATTTAATATATAAAAATGTTAATTATATCATGTTTATAATTTTAGGTGATTATGGAACCATGACCCCATTGACCACAGTTAACGAACCAAAGTTGTTTTGGACCAAACTACCCTAAAACATCCGTTGTGAACTTAACCAATTTTTAAATAAATTGAACATGAAAAAAAATAAAATAAATTTAATAATTATAATTAAAAAAAAATTAGATATTTTATTAATAAATTAATAAATTAATTTAATTTTATTATTTGGGAATGTAACATGGAGAATTAGGTCTTGGGGTAAGGGATTTTTCTTTAAATTCTTTTTTACTGTTTTCATCCCAACACCTTTCCTTCCATATCCATGTTCTTAAAAATGTTCAAATAATGATCTTATCTATAATTACATGATATTTAAATTAATTATCAACCATCTTTTACTTTCTTTAAAAAAAATTATATATTTTTCTTTATATTTTATTTAGGGATCATTTTCACTTTCTTTATAAAGTGAAAGAAGAACATTTTTTTAATGTTTACCACATGACCATCTTTTCCCACTTTTACAGATGTCATATATTATCAATATTAACATTAAAGTTTCAATTTTTTTTAATATAATACCTAATTTCCATTTTTCAATGGTTTTTTATTTTTTAAAATTTTTTTAAGAGAAAAGAATATTTTTTTTCATTTTTATGAGGGAACTAAAATTTATTTTACTTAGTAGTTCAAATGAACATTTTTATGGGATTTATGAGGTAAATGAAATATATAATGTTTTTTACTGCTTTTATGGTTCTTTTTCAATGTTTATGATGAATTATGGGTTTGATACAAGCATATAATGTATTGGTCAATGATTTATTATCCAGGGAATATATGTTGGTTTCAACCAGATCGATTATTCTATTTACGAAGTTGATTATAATAGTGATTGTAAGAGTGATATAAATATAATTTCCCAATGTCCTAATATGTTTTTATGTGATTTTAATTTTTTTTTGATGGAAATATTTATATTTCATTTTGCCTGAAAATTTATTTTAGTTTTTTAAAGGAAATATTATTTCATTTTTAGATAAAAGAATTGTTTTCATGGAAAAATTTCCATTTTTTTTAGAAATACCTCATTTTTATGATTTTGAATTATTATTTTTATAATATTTTCTCGAAAAAATTGGGAAAATGAGTTTCTTTTTTATTTTTGTTAATGATAATTTTTTCTTAAATCTTATTAAAAAACAAAGGAAACTTACTTAAGGGTTTCCATGATTTTCAAATAGACTACTGTGTTTATGTCCTTTTTAAAACCCCTTATCGACATTTTATTTTCTCATCCGTCATTGTAAAATTATTTTCATATAGATTAAGGATGTTTATAAATTATACCAAGTTCAAAGATGATATGTATTAAATGATGAAAATATTCATGAATGAAAAATGAGTGTAAACATAAGAACCTATTTTTGTGAAAAATGTACATTATTATGAAATTTCACTTTTTTAGGAAATGGTTTTCCCAATTATTTAAAACTCTATACCTAAAATAATTTATAAATGAAAGAAAGTAAAACCATTATTGTAAATAATTTAATTATTTGTTTATTATGTTACATTTTGTTATAACTGGAATCAAAGCTAGGTTTTAAAGAATATGATTTTAGAACCGAATCCAAGTGCTTAGGTTTATGGTGTTATAGTTTGTATTATAGAAAGGGTTAGATACAATTATAGGTCAGGATGTTGTTATATGATTATAATTTATGATATTTAGAAAACATATAGGGTCATTATGTTTATTGTAGATCAGGAGTTAGAAGTTTTCTATAAAAGTAACGATCATTAGGTTATAGAGAATTATGATTATTTTTTGGGGATTAAAGGCTAAATAAAATTTTATTAATATAATGTGAAAGTGTTAAGGGTTTATTATTATTTATTCTATTCATAATATTTTTTAATATTATTTTATTTTATTTAATACCACTAATTGTTTTTTAGTAACTTTCTGGAATAAATAGTGACTTAGTAAACAATGAGAGTGAAATACAATGTGATGTTTTTCTAAATGGGAAACCAAATAGGATAAGACCTATATTTAAAAATATTATGGTTATGAATAACAAACTATCATGAGTTGATCTTAACAATATAGACCTAGATGAAATTTCTAACTCCCTAAATAAGATTGAAATAGTGTATCATGGGTATTCTGGTGCTAAATAACATTAAAGAAAAAAGATTCAACTTCCTCTATATCAATAATAAGGGAATAAGTGATAAAGGAAATTTCTCAATTGATTAGGAAGATGTTTTGTATGTGTAAAATGAGGGAATAAAGAAATAAACTACCAAGGAAAATAAAGAGTTTAGTTAACTCAATGGAGGAGAAAAAAGATATTCATAGGGTATAACTAATAATTTAATATTTCAAATGTGGGGAGTATGGTGATTTCACAAAATATATGTACTAATTGGAAATCTCTTCAATGGAATCAATAATATAATATGAATAAAGTTTTATCAAGTTCACATGTTATAGATGTACAAACTATGAATATAATATAAAAGGTATAATTGTTTTTAATAGTTTTTCTTATGTATAAATTATGACACATTATTATCTTGATATTGATGAATATTATGACATGATTCATATGTTTTATTGTAAGAATGAAATATTAAGGAATAATATGAAAAATATTGGTTAAATGATTATGAAAGAAGTTGAATAATTCTAGTGTCTACAAATAAGTTTTCAAGAGTTATGATGTAGTGGTATTTTATTTAAATGTTGATATATTTAAGGAGGATGATAAGATTAAAGTTATAGATACCCATTTGAGGCCATATTTGAATGTATTTTCATGTAATTAATGATATTTTGGTAGATTGTAATTTTATTTTAACAGATTATTGGGGTATATGTTACCCATAGGTTTAACAAGTGATTCAGTGTAAATGTTATTTGGGGAATAAGGTTATTCTATTATTAGTACATATGTTTAAAGTTATGGATAACATTTAGATTTAATATATTCTTTGATGTTGAGTTAATTATTCTTAACTATGAAAAAATGTAACATATAGTTTTTAGGAAAATATGTTTAATATGATATATAACCTTAGGGATTAAAAATTTATTTGGTGACTAGGTGATAAATGTTATTTTTAATATATCGTGTTTTAATAGGAGGTATGAATCTTTTTTTTTTCATTTTAAATCCTTGGTTTTGAGTAATGTTGTTTTCTAATGACGTCATGGGAGTTTCATGGGTTCATAGTGCTTGTTTAGATCCTAGATCCTAACTTTTGGAGAAAGAAATCTAGGACACATGGTTAGTGGAAACCCTGAGACCCAATCCACATTGTTTGATGAAACTGTGTGAGGTGGCCCAAGACTCTTTCTAAGGAAACATGGTTTGAAGGAAATTGTAAAAAAGTTGTGACACATGTGACATCCTAAACCAGGTTCCACTTATAATTTCCCCGAACCAATGGACCACTTGGCCCCAAGCATGCCTCCCCGTATGCTAGTGGCAGCTGACTAGCAGTGAGGGCCTCAGCTGTGTCAGTGGAGTGGTTATACTCTCTAGTTAGATTATCACAATAGTAAAATAGAAATATAAATTGTGTAAGAACATTTATAATGAAAAAGGAATAAGAATCAAGATTACACATCTAGGAACTAAACAATAATTAGAAATCGTAAAATGAATCATATACAAATAGATGATAATGTCATGTATCTACAAAATAGGGAAATCATTTATACATGGAAACAAATAGTCAATGAAGTACATGATATACAAAAGGTACAAAAGGTCCAAAATCTATCAAAGAATCCTGAGATCCATCTCAGTCATCTACTACCAAAATCTCATATGAAGGCATGAAAGAAGTCACACATCCATAAAAGGATGCTTCCCCTTGTATACACCTTCAGGCATATAGTCTTTATAAGTACTATCGACGACCTAGATAGGGTGTGAGAGAAACATTGTATGCCACCACCAATGGAATCTATAAATATCCAGTTAATGAATATAATAGGTACTGTACAGATATAATAATTAGTAATGAAAACTGTAAATGGGTCGGCTCTGGTTCCTGATAGACACCAGGGCGACAGTACCTACTTTGGCCTAATATAAATATCTCTAAACCAGTAACCATGTGAATACAAATACATGGACTATATTCATAGTGACTTTTACAACCATATATGAGTCTACTACCACTAGACTAGAACTGAGGCATAACTCAAACATCGATAAGCTGTGACATGAGTATCATAAGTATCATGGGTCACCATGACCAACATCACAATAGTAGGGTTCTTCATGCCTAACATCATAATCAGAGGGTCTACATCACTATATAACAAGAGTAGGGATTCCATGGCCGGTATCACAGTAAGGGTGGTCATGCCTGTATATAAAAACAAGGGTCATCTTGCCCATAAAGTATCACAAGGGACGTCAAGCCCATATAGTATCACAAGGGATTTCATGACCGTATAGTACCACAATAATATACGGGATTCCATACTCTATGTCATCTCCCATTGAGTCACCATATTCGTATCATGTAAATATAATGGAGTCCATGACCGTGTCAACTTTATATAAGGGACACCATTCCCATTCATTATTAATTATCAAGGGTCTCCAAGCCTATACATCAACAATGATAAGTAATCATTGGATATATTACAAGCCAATTCATAATTCATAACTCATTAAAAATTAGTAATATCAAGGGAATAACTGTTGTTCCATTTGATTAGGTGATGTGGTTATACCACTCACGACCCATAAATTCAATTCATTATAATTATTTCATTTCAAAGTCACACAAAAACCAATTATAATACGACTTTGACATTTAAGAATTTTAAATTATCAAATAAAAACCATGGGCACACCTAATAAAGTATAAATTAATGATGGGACCTAACCCAACATGAATAAGGGGTCACTAAAAAAACTCTATCAAGGAAATTAAATTAGACATGATTTAAGTTTATTTTAGAGTAATACATTGTGAATTTGGAATGAGAAACAATTCCAAATATTATAAAACATCTCAACTTGATTGATAATAACTAGACAGCCTAACTTAAGCCTATAATTGATCACTAATATATTATTGGGATTTGGTGTGATCGATATTGGTTGAAATTGAAAAAACAGATGAATACCCTGAAAATACGGTATATGCGCATGCACCAAAATAAAACTATCAAGAGAAGTAAGAATGGAGATAGGTAAAAGATGAATGAATTTCATACTAGTGCACATCCAATAGGAAAAATCGAGATTGAATCAGAGTATGAAGGATTGAGATATAGAATAACATAGGTTGAGGGAGTCGTGAGAGCTTCAAAGGGAGGCAGAAGGCCTCTATTATCCACTGGAATTAGAAAAAGATAAAGGGTCAAATTATTTAGTTTTTAAAGGGAAAATTGGAATTTTTCTAAAATATCTAGTTCACATGGTTTGGGTGCATGGTTGGACAAATTGTTTTCCAAATTTTCACCTCCCACTGTTTATATAGGAAACCTACTTGGTTCATGCATATAGTTTGGCTGACCATGCACAAACCATGATATACACCTCTACTAAAAGTTTTAGAGATACCCACGTAGGCATACGCCCTTGGGATCATGGTTATGAAAAACCATTTTCCCTTATTGGCCCTATGAAATTCCTCACACGGTTAATGGAAACCATGTGGAATGGATTTCACAGTTTCTACTAACCGTGTGACCCATTTATTTTCTCCACCGGCCAGGGTTTTGAATTCCTAACAAGCTCCAAACACCACAAACAATTACATGATATCATTATGTATCCATAAAAGGTTTAAAATAAGATGTTAGTCAAAAATTTATAGGAATCATACCTCATATATAAACTGGGTTCTTACAATCTTCTCCTTTTAAGGAACTCTTCCTCGACTTCTCTTCCAAGGGCAGTGAAATGCTGTTTGAGAATAACTTTAGCCACTAAGTACGTACATCAGCCTCCCGCTCCCAAGTCTCAACATTTACCCAGTTTTGATTGCATAGAACCCATACTAATGGGACATACCAACCTCAAAGATCCTTTATTATACCGTCAATTATATGTATACTATATTATAAAAGAATCATCATCATCCAACTCAACAACATTATGATTAAAAGTATGAGATGAGTCAGCATGATAACTATGAATTTGTTAAACTACGAAGATATAATTCATGAAACAGTACCAATGAGGTAATAAAAAATGACGGGATGTTAGATTTACTCTCTCTATGATCTCAAAAGATCCACTGTAATGACGTGAACACTTCCCTTTCTTTTGTATCCTTCTATGCTCAGGTCTAGGTGATGCGTGCAAAAAAATAGGTTCCCCGACATCAAACTCCAAAGGTCATAGACAAAAATCAATATAATATTTTTATATATACTGAGTGGTATAAATATTCTTCCTAATAAGCTAAACCTACACTGAAGTCTCCTAAATGAGATAAGGACCCAGTAGAACTACCTCTCATGTTTCTAACCAACATAGGGCTAAATGACATGACATACTATATAGGGCCTTACATGGATCCTTCTTAATCATCTCTTGGAATCTATTTTAAAATAAAAAATATATGGTGGGATATTCTTCTCCCAAGAAGCTCATAACACCTATATAGTGTATTCTGACAGTCCATTGGTTTGAGGGTAAAATGCTATACTCAGAAGCATCTGTGTACCCGTAGTTTTCTATAAACCCTTCATGAACCTCGATGTAAGAAAAGTTTCCGTATCAAAAATGATATTACGAGGGACCCTATGTAGTAATATAATCTCATGGAAATAAAATATTCCCAACTAATTAAATGGGATAGTATACCACATAAAAAGTAAGCGGTCTACTTTAATTTGTTATTCCACGACTACCCAGACCATGTCACTCCCTTGAGGTGACCTCAGTAATCCACTGAAAAAATCCACAACAACATACTACCATTTCCATTATAGGAATAGTAATGGATATATAAATCCATCAAGCCTCTAGTGTTCCATATTCACTATCTGAGAGGTGGAACATGTCACGAATCAGCCCAAGTTGACCCTGAACCGGTCACCTAGTCCAGCCCGTGACAAGTCCCGAGTGACGTTCTTGATCCACATGGGATGGTGACAAGCACTGAGGTAATCAATAGAGTACTCAAGGGAAATATTTTCCCCAAATATAAACAATCAAACAAACAGTGGAAAGAAATGGACAACCTAAAATTCATTTACATAAAAATTGAAATAAACATTATTTGTACAAGAAACAGAAAGTCAAACGAAAAAAACAACTCAACTAACCAAAACTGATAACCAATTAACTCCATGTGACCACTCTAGTAAATCTACAACACAATGATCACACATCACCCAAGGAGATCAAAATAAACGTGAAACCATCACAAGGGCTAAAAACAGAAGAATACTATATGTGAGAGTATTGAAACCCAGTAGGTTATCCCAATATTCTATTCCCAATGCACATACTTTAAAATAAGGGAAACATAAATTTTAATTTTGAACTAAAATACATTAAAGTATAGTTTTCTAAAAGGTTACCCAAAAACAAAGTATGATCCATTTCCCTTATTCCTTTCCAAAACTAGATTCATTCAACTCGTGTGCCAATAGTATTTTCAAGGGGAATGTGATGTTTACATTTACATATTTTCACAAGAGGATAAAACACTTTAATTTGAAAACAAGTTTCATAAACCTAATCCAAACCATCCCACCACATTCCAATATAAACAATACACAAGAAGGAATAATAGTGATCACACAATAAGGGAAATGAAAATATATATACAAGCATCATATTCATCACTACAAGCAACTGAAATCCAATAGACATGGGTGAACCTAGGAGATCAATAAAAAACCAGAACATAATAATACATGATACTACATCCCCATTGGAACTACTCATATGATAAAAATCAGAACGCCCAAATGCCTAACCACCCTAACATAGGACAGACCAAGGGGCCCAATCCTATAGTAAGAAACCCAAAATATATCCACCTACTATGGGACATTGGTCAGTCCATCCACTACCAGTGTAGAAATAATTCTTATAATTTTCTCTCAATATTCCAGGTTCCCATGTATAATGTATATAAAAAGGGGGTGTTCCAATCTATTCCATTTGATCATCCAATCACAACATATATATAATGATAATTCACAACAAACATCACCCTGAGTAACTCTAAGGACTGATATTATGACATTAATAAAAAACAACATAAAGAGTCCAACCCGAGGCACTGTCATAATAGATCACAAGGATTCAATAGTAAGGACGTCCCATCCATTATATACATACTATTATGGTATGATAAACACCCACAAGAGGTTTTCATAATAAACAATTTCACTATTTTTCACAATGTTTTCAAATGGGCCCTTAAAAGTTTCTCAAAACAAATGTTTTCCAAAGGTACACATTTCAATTTTAATAAATAGGTGTATACACAGCATTTACAGTTGAAAAAAACTTTCATAAATCCCTTAAAACAGTAAGGTTACATATTTAAAATACGGCCATTTTCATTAGGATGCCAAATATGCCCTTTTCTGACAACTCAGGCCAAAAAATATTATAAACCAAATCCCATTTATTTGTAAAACAAAATACAAATTGGAAAGACATAAAAGGATCCCAAAATAACATTTTTCATGCTTCCAATTTATTTATAAATCCAAACAAATCATTTTAAATTTCACTTGACACATAAATTCCAACCAGGAAATTTATCGAACACATGACATGCACTCTTTAACCAAACAACTTATTTTAAAAACATGAAAAGGGATAAAATACCATTTTCATGACATAAATTTATTCAAGCTAATGAAACATATTCAAAATACCATAAACCTGGTGATAAAGCTCATGGAATAATTTATCAATCAAGAGGAGTGAACATTTATCCCAAAACAACTATATTTTTAACAAAATAAGGTATGAAACATCATTTGAAAAAAAAATTAAAACCAAGTTTTTACAGTAGTGAATATTATATAAATAAGGTTATAAGAACATGATAATGATGAAACTTAAATTATAAAGTCTTGTGAAAAGGATATCCTATCTCCAATCCACAACGGAAAGGAAACGCACACCCAGAATCACCCGCTGCGGTTCCCAACACTCTAGATCTATGAAGACCCACCTTAAACTAACCATACCCCAATAAAAAATTATTCCAAAAATAATACCCTAGGTCTTTCATGACCCAAAGATAAGAGAAAAAAGAAATAAAATGGAATGAGAAGGAAGAGGGAGAAGAAAGGGGAGGGAATCTCACCTTGGAAACTAAAGGAATGTTCATCTTCCCTTAGATATGCACCCTTAGAGGAAAGGTAATGTGATGGAACTTCTTTGAGATTATCCTTAGGTCTGGAAGAACCAGTGAAATTTTATTTGGGGTAAAAATAGTGAAGTATGAAGGATTTATGAAAGAGAAAATTTACCTTAGAAAATATGGACGATTTCGGTAATCTTGAGAATGTTCGCCCAAATACACGGCCAAGATGCGATCCAAATAGTGTAAATATACAATGGGGGAGAGACTAGATATCTTTGTCTCGAGTTGGAGGTGGAATAATTGAATCATGCCAAAACATAAACTGGATATAAAATAAATAAATTATTTTTGAAAACTGGAAATGGCCCCATTGGCTGGCCCAATACCTGAATAGATAACCCAGATTCACCATGATTATTGATTATTAATGGGTGCAAAAGGATATATAGGATTTAATAAGTCAGCATAGAAAAAATAAGAAGTGGAATGTGTTAAAAATGTTAAAAATGAAGGATTTATAAAAGAAAAAAAATATGTTTTTAAATATGGAAATGGGCTCACGGTTTGGCCCAAATCATGAAGTAACCACCCTTTCTACAAAAACTCCCCAAAAAAAGAATTGAGGAACCCAAATATGGATGATTATATATATATGAAACAAAGAAACTGAACATTAATCTCACCCAAGACCCATTAAAAGGATTAGGATTTCCAATGTACCAGATCAAAACAAAGACATGAAAAATCAAGTGTGATCATTCTCTCCACCATTAAAGCTTTCCATCCCCGAAAAGACACAGAAAAATCCAGCTAAAATATCAACACCTAAGGATTACTTATAAATATGATATATCCTCTCAATACAAGGAAATAAAATTCACAATTAAAATAACTTAATCCTCTTACCTCAGACAAAACACCAACTCACAACCACTTCCTAAGAATCAATCAATGGATCGAGTCACAACCTCCACAAAAAATTTAGAACCAGATTGTTGGGCCTTCCCCCAATGAACACAATTATCACCCAAACCAAAGACCTCTCAAAAAAAAATATTCTAGAGGATTCCGGAATAGAATCCCCATCATTAAGAAACAACTAGCACTAGACTAGTTCTTAGGATTAAGATTCACAACACCCATGGTGGGTCACCCCACCATTAAAAACCAACTAGCAACAAACAAACAAGAATTCAACATGAGCTAGAATCGGGCCTCAATCACACAAGCCCACAAAATCCCTCCTACAAAAAACTACCAACCAAAGATGAGAGGAACACAACATGAACATTAAAGCCACCCACTCTCGAATGGAGGGGGAAAAACTGGTCCAACACTCTCTGCACAGATGCAAGCCCCCACCAATTTGGGTGGGGAGGGAAGGGGACCCAATCATTGGGCCATTAAAACCCAAAAAACAAAGGAAATACCTCACTAAAATAGTATAGGTACGATCTTAGAAATACTACCCAAAATCCTAGGACTCCTGACTATGCGCTAACTAAAGGTTCCGGGCGCAGTGGAAGTGTGGTTGGGATGACACCCAATTTTGTTTTTTACCATAATCAATTATTATTTCGAGATCAATACGAGGATGAATTCCAGTCTCCATGAAATATAATAAAAGATTTAGATAAATAATAAAGAGGCCCGAAACCATTAGAGAGGATCTTGAACATCATGTTTATAATTAATTTCATAAAGAAAAATAATACCTGGATCTTTGGTATTTTTCTTTGTTGATGATGTTGATAATATGGAATGAACCTTATAGATTATCTCATTGTGTTTATAAGGATCCTAACTATAATCACTCTAGTGGTGATCCACACGTTCTCTAATGGACTCCAAACGACACCGGTCGTTCTCTGGGTGCTAGTGCGGGGAATCGAGTGTCTTGTGTCAGCCATTCATGATTGCCAATTCTTCATCCTTGAAGAACATATTTTTTTCTTAATAGAGGAGAGAAGAGGATTAGAGAGTGAAATTATTTGGCTCAAAAATTCTCAATTCACCAGGCGTGTGGTGTGGTGTATGGCACAATAGGTATACTTGCATATTTATATACATGGAATTTGAGTTACAATTTTAAATTGAATAGAAAAAATTAAATACATTCATGAATTTAGAAAAACTCCATGCATTTAATAATAATACTGCATCATTATTTATGGTGTGTCAACTTGTGCAAAATGCAATTATAATTAAAATTCTGCATCACAAAATAAGAGCGGCGTTATTTTAATTTGTGCCAACAAGTTAAAAAATTATTTACCATCTTGCAAATAATTATTTTACTACTGGACTGACCTTGGTCTGCTCGAACTCCACTTCCATTTATTGAACACCTAAATAAATAAATAAATAATTAATCTCTTAATTAAATATTTTATTTAAAAACTATTAAATAAATATTTATTAAATGTTTAATAAAATAAATAAATAAATTTTATTTAATTTATGAAATCATTTTAACTTGAATAAAATTATTCCATGGTCATGAGAATAATATTTATTTCATTAATTTAATTCAAATAGAATTTAACCTAGACCACCAAAAACACATAGTGTGTGACCCTCTAGGATTTTTTCTCATTGGCATTAGGCGAGCTTGTCTAAAGTACAAGAGTACTGTCTAGAAACGGGTCAAGAAACCCAAGAGAAAGAACGTATTGTCGCAACAATGAAATCCACATATGAATGCTCACTGTATAATATAATCCCTTTGTCACAATATCTCATTCAGAAAGTTTCATGACTATGTCATCAACATTTATGCTTGATACATCGTTCTTTGACTACCTGAAATAAACTTGTCGTTACACCATAGCCATAGAATTTCACATGATGGTTCTATTTCAATCAAAGGGCCAAGATATCAAAATCTATAAATGGAAGGGAAAAATACTTCCCCAACTTATTCATTAATAACATGCCACTCATGACGCACCCAACGTACCCTACATCCCACCAACTATCTGCATGACAGTTTTCATCAGTAAATCAAAGTGCGTAAGTCATGAAATGTATTAATTATAATCATAAAGTCTAAGGATCATTACACTTGCTCATAGATAAAAATATACGAGGACACCAAAACATGAAAAATTTCTACTAGCATGTCTGTTCTCATAATCTCATATCTTGGAGATTACCAAGTGTGAACTTTATAAGAGGAAGTTTTATCTGCTTACGAGTACTCGCACCTGATGGTATGCATTCTATGTGTCCCATCATAGCATGTCATCCAACAACATAACAATATTTAAGAATATTGTTTTAGCATTTCAAGGTTCTCATCATAGCGGGGAACTTCCATGACCTTATCAATGTAACAAATACTCTAAGACATTATTACATCATAATCATGCAGAACAATGAACAATATGTAATAATACATTAAATATCCATGAAATCAATGTAAAACTAGTTGGTTCTAGGACACTAACTCTTACAAACTCCCACTTGGACTAGAGGCAACTGCCTATGACTTTCAGTCTGTTAGACCTCACATGATGATCATGTTTTTGCTGAGTCAAGGCTTTAGTCAAGGGGTCCCCCAAGTTGTCTTCTATGGAAATACTTCTCACTGCAACTTCACCTCTCTGAAAAAAATCCATAAAGATATGATACTTTCGAAGTATGTGCTTCGTCCGCTGATGTGACCTTGACTCTTTTACAAGAGCCATCGCTACAGTATTATCACAATACAATGTGATGGTATCTTTACTACTAGGTATCACATCTAGCTCTTAGATGAAGCTTTGCATCCAAACTACTTCTTTAGCTACCTTAGAAGCTGTGATATACTCTGACTCTGCTGTAGAATCTGTGACCACACTGTGATTTGAGCTCTTCCAGCTCACTAAACCTCCATTCAAAGTAAAGATGTATCCCGTTTTCAACTTCATGCCATCTTGATCAGCATGGAAACTAGCATCTACATATCCTATGATGACTAGTTCCTCATATCCTCTATAAACTGGGAACATATCCTTATTACACCTTAGATACTTTATAATAGTCTTGACTACCATCCAATGGCAGTCACCTTGGTCATCTTGATATCTACCCACTATAATCAATGTGTAGGTGACATCTATCCTAGTACATAGCATGACATACATGACTGACCCAATCACTAATGCGTATGGAGTCCTTAACATTATCTTTCTTTCCTCACATGTCAGGGGACAAATTTTCTTGGAAAGATGAATTCCATGGGATGCTGGAAACAATCCCCTCTTGGATTGTTCTATACTGGAACTCTTCAGTATCTTATCCATATGTGTACTTTGACTTAGGCCCAAAAATCTCTTGGATCTATCACGATGTATCTTGATCCCAAAAATATATGCTACCTTTCCAAATTATTTCATGGAGAAGCATTGATTCAACCATTCCTTAACAAAATGTAAGACTGATATCTCATTTCTAATAAGTAATATGTCATCAACATATACTATTAGGAAAATGACTGCACTCCCACTAAACCATTTGTAGACACTATGCTCACATTAATTCTTGATAAAACCAAATTATTTTAGGGATTCATCAAAATGAATGTTCCATGGAAATGATTCTTGATTTAATCCATAAATGCACTTCTACAACATGCATACCTTATTGGCATCCTTTGGTGTCACAAAACCTTAAGGTTGTGTCATGTAGATATATTCTTGAAGGTTCCCATTAAATAATGTTGTTTTGACATACATTTTCCAAATCTCATAGTCATGGTAAGCTGCAATGTCAAGTAAAATTTTGATGGATTTCAGCATTGCAACTAGTGAGAAGTTTTCATAGTAGTCAATTCCTTGATGCTATTTAAAACCTTTTGAAACCAGTCGTTCGTTATAGGTATTGAATTGTCCTTCCATGTCCAGTTTCTTCTTGAAAACCCATTTGCGACCAATAGGATTTACATCAACTGGAGTATCTACCAAAGTCCAGACTTGGTTTTGGTATAAGGAATCCATTTTAGAATTCATGGCTTCATTCCACTTAGCAATGTCTGTGCCACTTACTTCTTCCTTGTAGGTTAGAGGATCATTATTATCAACTAATAATGAGTCACCATCCTCGGTAACTAGAAAAATATACCATTCCAGTTCTCTAACCTCTCTTGTACTCTTATGCAGTACTTTTGTCTCTGGAACAGATTCTTCTTCCATGTGGCTTTGTGGAATTGATTCCTGTACCAACTCTCATGTACCTTGAACCTCAACTTCATCGAAGACTATCTCAATCCCACTATCTCGTTTGAAGATGTTATCTCTCTCATGGAATATGGAATGTCTTTACATTATAACATTTTTTTTCTGAGGGGATGTATAGGTAATATCCCCTTGTTTCCTTGGGGTATCCTATAAAGGTACACTTTGTGCCTTAAGGTGCAATTTTTTTTACCTAAATAGGTCTTAAAAAATGCTTCACTACCCTACACATGTAAATTCAATAACATGGATTTTCTTCCACTCTATAACTCGTTTGGAATACCATTTATCTATTTAGTTGGTACTTGGTTTAGAATGTGTTCGTCTGTTTGTAACGCATATACCCAAAAGGATAATGGAAGACTCGCATGACTCATCATTGATATCACCATGTCTAACAAGGTGTGGTTCCTCCTTTCGCTCACACCACTCCACTGGTGCGTGTTTGAAGGAGTGAGTTGTGAAAAGATCCCAAACTCCCATAAGTAATCAATGAAGTCTTGATTAAGATATTCTCCACCTCGGTCTGAACAGAGTTTTTTAATATTCTTACCAAGATGGTTCTCAACATCATTCTTGTATTCTTTGAACTTATCAAAAGAACCAGACTTATACCTCATTAAGTAGATATATCCATATCTACTAAAATCATCAGTAAAAGTTAGGAAGTATGAGTACCCTCCCCTTGATTCAATTGGAAATGGTCCACACACATCAATATGAACCAATTCAAGAAGTTCTTTATCCCTTTTACCTTTCCCACCAAATGGGGATTTGGTTATTTTTCCTTGTAAACAAGAATGAAATACACCAACTAGTTTTAGTTCAAAAGAAACAAAAGATTCATATTGATGTAACATTCTCAAATGTTTCTCATTTACATGACCTAGTCGGTGATGCCAAAGTTGGGTGTGATATGAGTCATCTGAAGTATCTTTGTCATCGATTTCCATTACCAAGTTTGTGTAATCCAACACATAAAGACCATTGTATAAATGTTCCCTACGAAAACAAATGGTATATTAATAAAATAAGAAACATTCATTTCCAAATATGAAAAAATACATCTATAACTAGTATGAATATAGAAATTATGTTTTTGGTTACAGAAGGAACATAAAAACAACCCTTTAACACCAAGATCATCCCCGTTGGCAATGTGAGGTGGTAGTCCCTAACAACTATAACAAAAAGTTTGGCTCTGTTGGTATCTCATAGATATACCTCTCCTCAAAAAATCTTCCCAAATATACTTGGTTCCTGTATTTTGATACATATGTGAGCACCAAAAGCTGTATCTAATACTCAATTTGTAGAAACAGATAGATTGAATTTGATAAAAAATGTACTCTAAGCTTACCCTTGCTTCTTAGGCTGGGTGTAGTTTGTCTTCCAGTGTCCCTTCTTTCCACATGCGAAACAAATAGCCTCATGTTCCCTTGCCTCCCCATTGATCTTCATTTTCTTGGAAGGTTGTGAAGAAGCTTTGGGCTTAAATCTCTTCTCCTTCCCTTTCCACTTATTCACCATAAGGACAAAAGGCTTTTCACACTTCATATCTTTATCCACTTGGATAATTAGAATAAGAAGATCAGATAGAGTCTTCTCAATGTTTTTCATATTGAAATTTACAAAAATGTTAGAGTAGCTCTGAGGGATTGATGTGAGAATGAGATCGGTGCCCAGTTCTTCAGGGAGTTTAAACCCAAGAAGCGTCATGTTCTCAATGTAGCCAATGATCTTGACTACATGAGGCCCAGTGGGGGAACCTTCTACAAGAACACTCTGAAAGAGTGCCATAGAGATCTCAAACCTTTCTTCTCTTGCACTCTCCTGGAAGAGACCACAGAGTTGCTTGAGCATTATATAAGAATCAATGTTTTCATGATAATTCATGAGCACACTAGACAATGATGATAACATCAAACATTAAACATCGACTACGTCGTTCATTTGTTTCTCATAGATCAGAAAATCCTCATCACTTATCTCTTTGAAAGGTGGATCAGGTAATGCTGAATCCAGCATGTAAGACTTCTATTCATGAAGTAGAATAAACCGAATGCATCTAAACCATTCCTAGAAGTTACTGCTAGTGAGGAATTTTTCTATATCTAGAATTAATTATAGGGATAGCGTGGTTTAGGAGATCATAATTTTTATTAAATAATTAAAATATTAGCTCATTAGTACTTTCTTGATTACATTTTATAAGAAATAATAAATTTTATTATGTCTCCCACTATTTTATCAAGTCCCAATAGCCCTCACCATTGAACTTGGAATGTCCAGTTTCCATAAAATTATAGTGGAAGGGATCTATATTACCTTGTGAATAACCCCAAAAGGGTTGGTCAAGTTATTAGAAGGTATTAGGGTAGGCAGTTCATTGCAAACTATGGGCTTGCAGCTCCTTGATATGTCGAGTGGACTCCCCAATCCTGAAATCATGAATTTTGATTTCCTCAACTCTTGCCTCCAATATTACACCACATCTAGAAATGGCTAGTCATATTGATGTAATATGGTTAAGTAAACCTAAAACCTTTCATAAGGGAAACCTGTATAAAAGTAAGTGTCCCAACAAGGTTTGGTCATACACATAGTTTTATATATTATTTCCCTTAATCAAGTAACAGAAGGCTTGTTCTGATTTAATACTTTATTTGAGGGATTTTTATCTCTTATTCATGAATTGATTATTATCATTATCACATGATTATTAATATTTATTGGAACTTACTTATGTGATTAACCATGTATTGATAATATTTAGGCATAAGTCTGGTTTATTTTATTTCCATCTTGCATGCTTATTTAATTAATTAATTATGAGATCGTGACAACACATCCATAATGATAAACCTTTCAATTGACAGAAATAAAATAAAGTAAATGAAATGATCACAAGATTTTATAATGGTTAGTTTATCTAGTGATTGATAAACTAACCCTGACCTAGGGGAGAAACACTTTGAACCTTTTGGGTTCTTGTTTACAGCTTCCACCAATCCACCTTTGTATTTCCTGGGATTGGTTTCATCTCGGCTCCAGCTTGAACCACCTTTACTAGTTTGGGAGTTCCATCCATTACATATTCCATTTTCAACTCATATGTAAGTGAGGGGTAAAAAGGGGTTTTATATAAAAGAAACCTTGGGTACGCAGGCCCTACATATTAATGAGGGTAAGGCTCACATACCAACAAATTTAATTCAAATAAATAAATTAAAATAAACCATCCACATACAAAGGCCATGGTCTACCTCATGATCATCCATACATGCAATGATATTTACACATAAATAAAACTAGAAATCAATTCTTTAGTCATTATTTTTTAAGATAAATCACGCTCGAATGAATTAGTTTTCATATTTAATTAATTAGTCCTTTTATCATAATCCCTTTTCTGAATATCCTTGAGATTCTCATCCATCATAATTTTAAACAAATAAATTCATTTAAAATTATCTTTACACGTAAATTGTACATTGGAGGCAACTCAGTGAATTACTATTCATAACAACCTAATGAGTAGAAATGAACATTACACGCATGTTAAATTAAACACACATATATAAAACACCTATCACATGTTGTGCCTCAAATTTACGCCCGCATGATGGTACATGTCTCAAGGGGTTGTATAGTATAATAATAAATACTAATAAATCTTTATAATTTGGATGAGTATACGATGTGTAGTTCCAAATACACGACGTGAACTATTTTTCACTGTCTATACGAAGTACATGCCCGAGGAAATGGCGTGTGAGTACACTTCAGAAATATTCGAGTACAGAGCATGTCTAGTGGGCCAAACGCCGTGTAGTTTGTCATTACACAGTCTCTAGCTGGGCAATCCATTTACAGGGTACATGGTCCAACCCTTACCCGAAGGGACTACACGCCGTGTCCATTGTTCCATACGATGTGTAATCTAGAAACCACATGCCACTAGTTCTGAGTTAACACAAGGAGTCATTTAAGACTTAGAAAGACTCCAACACACTTCTTGGTTTGGAAGATCAGTCTAATGCATTGAATCTTGACTACACGACATGTACTGCTGAATACATGTTGTGTCGTCTAGTGTTGTACAGACAAGAATCTTTGGAACCTCTGGATGAGATCCTCTATTTTATTTTAATCAAAATTAAAAGAAAAGATCGTTTCTATAAGGTGAACGAGAAACGAAAGTGGAGGAATATATCTCGAGATTCAGTTTTGTAGGTTGATTAACATGAATTGAAAAAACTAAATTTTTACTTGTGTACATCATCAATGAAACATTTAAATAATTATAAACTAGGATGTAACCGCTCTGATAAAACTTGATGGTTCTGGGCATAGTGGAAGCATGGTTGGGATGGCACCCAATTTTTATTTTTACCATGATCAATGATTATTCCAGGATAAATACAATGATGAACTCCAGTCTCCACTGAATATAATCAAATATTTAGATAAAGAAGAAAGAGGCTCGAAACCTTTAGAGAGGATCATGCACATCATGTTTATAATTAATTTAATTAATTTCATAAAGAAAAATAATTCCTGGATCTTTGGTATTATTATTTTGTTGATGATGTTGGTCATCCATAATGACCGTTCCAGATTATCTTGTTGAGCTTGTAAGGATCCAATCTAGAATCCCTATTGTAGTGATCCACACATGCTCTGATGGCCTCCGATCGACATCGCTCATTCTTCGGGTGCTATCACGGAAAATCGAGTGTCCTATGTCGGTCGTTCTTGATCACCTGTTCTTCAACCTTGAATAACACCTCTCATTCTTGAAAGGGGATAGTAGAGGATTCGAGAGAGAAATTGTTTGGATCAACAATTATCAATTCACCGGGCGTGTGGTGTAGTGTATGGCATAATAGGTGTACTTGCCTATTTATATAAATGGAATTTCTATTACAATATTTAATTGCATAGGAACAATTAAATACATTCATGAGTATAGATAAAACCCATGAATATAATAATAAAACCACATCATTATTTATGGTGCACCAACTTGTGAAAAATAGAATTATAAATAAAATTCCACGTCACAAAATAATAACACTGTTATTTTAATTTGTGCCAACTATTTCAATAATTATTTACCATCTTGCAAATAATTATTTTACTACTAGAATGACCTTGGTCCACTAAAACTCCACTTCCATTTATTGAACTCCAGAATAAATAAATAAATAAATTATTCTCTTAAATAAATATTTTATTTACAAACTACTAAATACATATTTATTAAATGTTCAATAAAATAAATAAATACATTTTATTTAATTTATGCGATCACTTTAACTTGAATAAAATTATTCCACAATATTGAGAATAATATTTATTTAATTAATTAAATTCGAATATAATTTAACTGAGACCACAAAAAACACTTAGTGTATGACCCTCTAGGATTCATTCTCATTGGAATTAGGTGGACTTGCCTAAAGTCTAAGAGTACTATCTAGAAACGGGTCAAGGAAACCAAGAGAAAGAACTTAATGTAACAACATTGAAATCCATATACGAAACACTCAACGTGTAATATAATCCCTTTTTCGCAATATCTCATCAAGCAGGTTTCATGAATGTGTCATCAACTTTTATGCTTGATACTTCATTCTTTGACTACTTTAAATAAACTCATCATTACACCATGAACATGGAATTTTGCATGACGATTCTATTTCAATCGACGGGTCGAGATATCAACTTCTATAAATGGAACGGAAAAATCCTTCCTCAACTTATCTATTTATAATATGCCACTCGTGATTCACCCACCGTACCCTACTTCCCGCCAAATGTCTGCGTGATGGTTTTTTCCAGTAAATAAAAGTGCATAAGTCGTGACACGTATTGATGATAATCTTAATGTCTAAGGATCATTACACCCGCTCGCAGATAAAAATATTTGATGAAACCAAAATATGGATAATTCCTACAAGAGGGTCTGTTCTCATAATCTCCTATCTTGGAGATTACCAAGTGAAAAGTTTATAAGGGGAAGGCCGATATGCTTATGAGTACTCTCACCTAACGGTCTGCATGCTATGTGTCCCATAATATCATGTCATCCAACCATAAGAACTATATTTAAGAATATTGTTATAGAATTTCAAGGTTCTCATCATATCGGGGAACTTCCATGACCTTATAAATGCGACAAATACTCTAGGACATTATTACATCATAATCATGTAGAACAATAAAAAATATGTAATAATACATTAAATGTCAATGTAATAAAAGTAAAACCAGTTGGTTCTAGGATAGAATATCTTACACCAGCTTCACTCTAAAACCTATGGCTGGAGCTCTGATGGATGAAGGATCTATTGGGTCACAGCCAGGATTCAATAATCTCCAACTTATACTCCATCCTTTAGTTCCACATAGTTCCACATAACACTCCCAAGAAGAAACAAAAGATCTAGAGACACCATGAAATTCTCTTCCTCAACAACACACTTTTACCCAAACAAGAACATGGAGATACACAACACTATTTTCTCTCAATCTGAACGAGGAGTAGAATGAATAAGGCACACAAAAACAAACACTAAACATCAGTGAGCACAACTACAAAAATGAGAGAATAAGAATAAAGGTAAGGCACTTTAAATAGAGCCCAAACAACTCTCTATTTCAACAAATAGGCTGAGGTATCATTCTAAGAGGTGGATTTACAATTGAAACAAATCCTTAGGTTGATCAATTGGAAAGCTTTCCAACAGAGATCCATCTGTGGCCACATCACAATATCCAACACATATTTAGAAACCCACCAAACATTACCCCAAAACCAAGCCACCAACATGATCCTATCTCAAGACGCAATAAGAGTATGACTTCTATATAATAAAGAAGCATACCGAATAGATGGTACCTCTAAGACATAGGATAAACCATCCACATAATTGTCATTTCATAACAAACACTAAATTTTTTTTACCTCAAAACCCTTTTGAAACAAAACTATCTTGGTGGATTTCTCACATTCACCAATGGTGTATCATCAAGTCTCACTCACATATATATTTAGGTGCCACCCTATGCACTCAAATACCATTCCATACCGGCCATTCATCCATATATCCACAAATTATTTCATGTGAGAACCAATGAAAACACCTAAGGAAAAAATAGAACATCATTATTACAAAAATAATCATGTATGTAACACCCCAAGCATGCAAGATATGTTTCCCTTTGAATAATGCAATAGCTTGCATTGTACACAACTTCAAGATTATAACAAACCGCGGCCAATCAAACTAGAAGTTATGAACAACAATATCCACTTTTTGAAATTTTATAAATTTTACCTCTCAAAATGGACTTCATTTTTTTGATTCAGAATATCAAAATTATCATAGGGTGTATTTTTTGTATTGTTCTGAAAACTTTCATTTTTTCGATGAATAGTGAAAAAACACTACATTACTGGTTAAAACAAATTTTTTATTTAAATAATTAGTTATTTTATTTTAATTTATTTTAAGTCAAGATAGATAAATAATACATATATATGTTTAATTTAATTCTTTGGATTCATTTTATAATAAGTTTAGATATATAAAATTTTATCGAACTATTTACCGTCTTTTACCCACATCTTATAGCATTTAAAAATTTGTATAAAAATTTATTTTACCACTTCTGTGAGTTAAATTTTAAAAATCCAAGAGACATGGTTAATATCATTAAGTAAAATGTGGTTCAACAAGATGAAAATAATTTTTTATGAATAGTAAAGTTTTACTTTTATTTACATCAGTTAAAAGTAAATAAGGTAATTAAGGGTAAAAATGATATCATAATTACTCTAACATATGTCCCAATTATATTGGATAAGTGTAATTCAACAAAAAACAACCTTAGTAATAAAATAAGATCCTTTAGGTTTACATGGATTAGATTAGGAAATTTATTATTATTTTATTTAAAGAAGAGTTAAAAGAGTTAAAATCAAAGTTTAATAACTAAACCATTTTTAATATAGGGTTATACATAAGATATATTTGACTATAATTATTCATTAGAAAGATAAAAATATTTCCTAAATAATGGTATTTTCTTTATAATTTTTAGACATTAAATAATTAAATTTATTTATGACACAATGATGATGTAGTAATTACCTTATTAATGAAAGATTAAAATAATTGATATTATAAATATCCCAATAAATATAATTTGAGTCTTTTAATGAATTAAACTAATTTTATAGGTTAATATGACATGTCAGGGTTGATTAAATGAATTTTTTTCTAAGTAATAATACTGTTATGAATTTAACAAAACAAAATACCAAATAGTGTCAAAATTGACATAAAAGAGTTTTTAAAACAAATATTATATTATTAATTGGTATTCTTTTCATAAAAATCTGAGGTTCGGAAAAAGGTATTAAATAAAATTATATAATTCATTAATGAACCACTTGGGTTAACTTGGAAGTTTATAGTAAGTCAATTAACCATATAATATAAAAATACAAAGAGACATGGTAAATGTCAAACTATTTAGATAAGAGTTAAATCTAAAAGATAAGGTTAAAATGATGAACTAAAACCATATAAAACCTATTGGTTGAGAGGGTTTCGCCCCATCCCAACCTTAGAATATAACTAAATCATTTTGTATCCATTATAAACCAAAAATTATTTTATTATAAAATAATATTTCAAGCTTTTCCTAAAGTGACCCTGACCTCTCTTATAAAAGGGAATTTATACTTCTCTCAAATTCACACATTCAAATCCATTTGTATCAGCAAAACCCAGAAAATATATCCTAAAAATTTCCTCCCTTCATCCTAGAGTCCTTAAATTTGTCATAAATCCAACCTAAGGTGCCCTTTTGATCAAATGAAAAGGAAGAACCCGAGGAAGAGGTAAATATTTCATCACCTCTTTCAAGTTCTTTTCTTATTCCACTCACTCTTTCTTTATTGTTTCCTTTATAAAATAATAAATCCAGTATATTCTATATAATGTGATGTTATTATAAAAATGGTACAACCATATTCACTATTCTATCCATCCTGTAATTAACAAAGTCACCATACGTGCGTACGTACGGATTACCATCCCTACGTTGTGGTGTAGCTTGTTATTCAAATATTTCATCATTTGGATGGATATAATAATGAGTATAAATGATTTAAATAATAAATATAACATGATAATTATTATTTATATATTATATAATATCTAATTATGTATTATTTTTATATCAAAAGAATGATATTGTTGCTCGTGCGTACGTACGGACTACCGTCTCCACAAACGTGAGGAGATTCATTCCCCATCATATCCATTCAAGAATAATATTAATTTGATGATTAAAAATAATTTTTAAAGACTTAATATCATTTTTAATATTAATTAGATACATCCTATCCATAAAAAAATTTCTTACGTAACAAATCATACAAAGGGAAAAAAATCAGTTAACACCTGAAACGATGATTCTACTAAAATATCATTAACAAAGAAATATTAGAAGATAATATATGATATGATATTTATGTATATAGTTCTTGTATAATTTAATAAAAATTATTTAAATATTATATAGGAGGATAAAAAACCCTCAACCAAGGAAAAGTACTAGGTAAGGGTTAATTTCATAATCCCTTTATTATCCGAGGTTGTTTTTATATAGGTATCTACTGAGACCTCTTTATCATCCACATCCACGTTTTTTAATAATGTATTCCAAAACATTTCTAATATTTACTAGACTATGGGTTAAATTAATTTGCACCCCTTTTTGTCTTTTTATAAAATTGTTTGAAAGGAATATTTTCGTATTATTTCAAACAAAGGTACCTTATGACCTATTTGACAAAATTATGGTAAGAATATTTTTTTAAATTATATGGCTCGTGCAGATATTTTCCACCATTATCACATTGTCGAAGCTTCCCTTAAAATCTTATAAGAATATTTTAAAAATAAATGATTTCTTTCATAGTTATATGAGTTTTAAATGATTTCAAAATAGAAAGAGATATTTCTCTAATAAAAGTTTTTATTCCATCTATGTCAACATCCTTTGATGGATTTTAAGCTTATTTGAAGTTGATTTATTATGATACAAAATTTCCATATTGTATTGATGGTTTGGTTTTATTCTTGACTATGGATGTTTTTTTACACCAATCATGTTTTATGGATAATGTATTGAAATTTCATATTCTAGTTTTAATACGAATGTTTATGTTATGTTTAAACCTTTTCATATGAGGAATGAATTGGACTTAGAAAGTGACAAGTGTAGCCCGCTATAGCTCCTCGATGCATTGGTAGGTCTCATGAGACAAACTAGTGTCTTGTCACAAGGCCTTGACAAAATCTTATTTGTAGTCTTGTAACAAGGCCTTGACTATGTGTTTATGAAGTCTAGTATTATGCATTCCATCATTTTGAAAGTGTCTATTGATATTGCATGTGATTATTCGACTAGAAGAATATCCATGTGAATAAGTAAATGGAATTATTTGATTTTATCTTTTCCATATCATGCTGAAGTTCAAGTTTAAAAGGCTTTTGTTTTAGTCTTACATTGCGTTAAATGTTTATGCTTATTTATGAAAGTTTCCGTTATATTTTTATCCTTACTGAGTATCTATGCTCACCCCTTTCTATGTTTTATTTTTCCTAGGATACTAAGAAGTATATTATACTGACCTACATGGATAGTCTAAGGGATATGATTGTGGCCTATGGAGACTATGTTGTTGTAGTTTTTCATTTTATAATGTAATGTAATTCTTATGAATGTATCTAGTATTTCCAAGGATACTAAACTAATTTTTCTTTCGAGACTTGATCTTTTGTGATCATGCCAATGATATGTAATAAGGCACCGAATCTAGGTAACTAGGGTTGTGGAGTTATAGTTTGTATCAGAGGAAGTTTAGTATAAACCTTGGAAGCTAGATTTAGAAAAACTCTGATTATAGAACATTACCCTAAGATAGGATTTTATTATTAGTATAGAAGAACTTCCTAGAATTTTGGTATTGTAAAGATTTTGTGAGTTTTATAAGAAATATAACCCTGTCTAGATATGAACAGGTAGAGGTGGCTCTGGCTGAGATGTACCTAGGGGTAAAACATGAAAACACCACTTTGATATAGACTTGAACAGGAACTGGTGAACGACAACGGGCCTTACTGCACTCTTGGTTACGACACTCGCAGGGGGTATGCTTAGGATATTATAATTTTCTTTAAAAACCATTATGAAGGGTTTATGATTATATAATTCCTAAAAGAAAAAAGTTTTATTATTATGGATTATATCAATACACTTTTCAATTTATGTTAACTATTTTACAATTTTATAATTATTTATTGAAATTAATAAACTAATCTAGTGTATGCCATTGTTTATATATGGTGCCTAGTAGATGGAATGAAAACCGTATCAACACACATAATCCATGTAGGGATTTCCCTCAAACTCAAGATAATTATAGTGGATATGGTGAATTAATTGGTGATGATAATCTTATCACTATACTGGGAAAACTCACTCAAGTTATGAATAATAACTTTACCTGTATGGTGCACCCTAATCCACAATATAGAGGATCAATGTTAGAACGATTCATGAGGAAACAACCACCAACATTAAATGGGACTAAAATCCATTTGTATCCGAGCAGTGGATAAGTTCCTTAGAAAAAATATTCCATGCTTTGGGGAGTAGGGAAAGGGAAAAAGTTTTTCATGATAGTTTATCTCCTCAGAGGAGATGCAGATCAATGGAGGTCATTGATTCAAAAACATAAAGGAAGACGATGAAGTATAAAATATAGAATGGAGGGTGTTTAAAGAGATATTATTAGAAAAATATTTTCTTCATGACCATCGAACAGATATGGAAAGGTAATTTTTGAGTCTAAGACAAAATGAGGATGAGAATGTCGCAAAATAGAAGGATAACTTTACATGGTTATCAAGGCATGCTTCAGATTATACACGTAAGACAAGAAGTAATAATGATCATTTATTTGATGGGTTAAAACCATTTCTCCATCGAGAATTAGTCTCACAATACTTCTTTTCGTACAAATATATTTTCACATGTGCTATCAAGATAGAAAAAGAATTATCTATGTCTTATGACTTTAAAGCAATGTAGGAGAAAAAGAGATATGATGAACACTCCAGAAATGGAAATAAGGGGAATTAAAGAAATTTTAAACACCTATCCTGTGGAAAATGTGGGAAGAAATACCCAGGTACTTTCCTGAAGGGAATGAGAGTCTATTAAAAGTGTGGTGAAAAAGGCCACCAAGCTCGTGATTTCAAGGGGAAGAAAGGGGTTATCAATGTAGAATGCTACAATTTTAGAGAAAGGGGCATTATGCAAATGAATGTCCTAAGAGCCAAGGAAACTTACCTCAAAAAAGGCCAAGGGATAGAGGTTAAGCTTATGCTATTACTATTGCTAAGGTTGAATCACTGAAAGACATGGTGGTAGGTAATTTAATAGTTTTCTCAAGTTTAGAAAATGATTTATTTTATTCTAGATCGTTGCATTGCTTTATATCTTCCCAGTTTGCTAAGAAAATTAGATATTTTCAATTTGACTTAACAAGGGAGTTGTCAGTCAAAAAACTTAAGGGAAGTATTATTTTAACAATTTTTTTTGAATCATTTACCATTAGGGCATATAAATGTTCTTTATATACTAATATCATTGTCATAACTATAAATGAATTTAATATAATCCTTGGTATGGATTGGATTTTGGACTATGATGTGAAAATTTATTGTAAGAAGAAGGAGGTAAAAATTCTCGATGATGTGAAGGAGTATATTATCTTTAGAGAAAAAATGTCACCAACTAATTCTTATCTAGATCCAAACCTAGTAGCTCAAATAAATTCAATTATTGGGGAGAAAGAGAATAAAATAACTATGGGTGAGGAAAGGAATGTTCAAATAGAGGATGTACCTATTGTGATAGAATATGTTGATGTGTTTCCAGAAGATTTACCTGTACATCTTCCAGAATAAGAAACTGAGTTTTCCAATGATTTAATTCCTAGTTCAAGGCCCATATCGCAAACCCCTTATAGAATGTCCACTGTGTAATTAGTATAACTAAAGAAACAACTAGAGGAATTGAGTAACAAGGAATTTATTCCCCCTAGTGTTTCTCATTGGGGAGCCCCTATTATTTTTGTTAAGAATAAAGACAAATCTATGAGGTTGTGCATTGACTACAGAGAAACCAATGCTATAACAATAAATAACAAGTATCCCCTTCCTCGCATTGATGATTTATTCAACCAAATTCCTGGAGCTCAATATTTTTCAAAGATTTAACTTAGATCTGGATATCATCTGTTGTCTTTGAACAAGGAAGACATTCTGAAAACAATATTTCAAACCAAGTACGTGCATTACGAGTTTATAGTAATGCCTTTTGGGTTGAGTAATTCACCCTCTATCTTCATGGATCTAATGAATAGTGTTTTCAAGGAATACCTTGTTGACTTTTTAGTGGTATTTATTGATGATATCTTGGTATACTCCAAAAGCTACAAAGATCATGAAAATCACTTGCACGTTATTCTAAAGACTATTAGAAGAAATTAATTATTTGGGAAATTTAGAATGTGTGAATTCTAGATTTAGGAGATTTCTTTTCTAGGCCATATTGTCTCCAAGGATGGAATATCTATTTATCCTTCAAAGACCAAGGTAATCCAAGAATGGCCAACACCGACGAGTATAACTAAGGTACCTAGTTTTATTTGTTTAGTAGGTTATTATCGACTTTTCATCCACAATTTTGCCTTGTTGGATAACCCATTAACCAAGATCACACGTAAAGGTGTTAAATTTGTTTGGAGAAAAGAGTGTTAAGAATGTTTTGAAGAACTGAAGAGAAGATTAGTCAATTCTCCTATCTTTACTCTACCATCGTTGAATGATGAGTTTGTTATTTGTAGTAATGCTTCAAAGAAATTACTTGGTTGTGTCCTTATACAGAATGATAGAGTTATTGCCTATGCATCACGACAACTAAAAATTCATGAGTGAAACTATTCTACTCATGATATTGAGTTAGCAGTTGTAATATTTTCTTTGAAGATATGGAGACATTATCTATATGGTGAAAAATATGAGATATATACCAATCAAAAGAGTTTGAAGTATATTTTCTCATATAAAGAACTCAACATGAGGAAAAGGAGATGACTTGAACTAGTGAAGGATTATGATTTCCCAATACACTACCACCCGAGGAAGGCAAATAAGGTGGCAGATGCTTTGAGTATAAAGGATCATGGAGTTTTGAACAAGATGAGAATTGAAAGGGATCATATTTTCATGGATTTAGTAAATATGGATATGGGAATAACCATGGAAGGTGAACCATAAATGCTTTTTCAAATGGTTGACAAAGCATCTCTACTAGAAAGGATAAAGAGTTCTCAGACTAATAATGAAGAATTTCAAAAGAAAGTTAAAGTTGTGAATAATGGGAGATTGAGTGACTTCATATATGAAGATGGGATTTTAAAATTTGGGAAGAAACTTTGTGTTCCAAATTTACCTAATATAAAAATATAATTGTTGGATGATTCTCAATGATCCAATTTCCTTAGACACCCTCGTAGCACAAAGATGTATAGATATTTGAAGGAACATTTTTGGTGGGACAAAATGAAGAGGGAGATTGCTGATTTTGTGTCAAGATGTATGGTTTGTCAATAAGTGAAATTTGGAAGGAAACAGCCTGGAGGAGTCTTGCAACCACTTCTCATACCTGAGTGGAAATGGGATAATATTACGATTGACTTTGTCATGGGGCTACCAAATACTTTTAGAAGGAATGATGCCATATGGGTCATTGTTGATCTTCTTACCATGTCAGCAAATTTTCTTGCTATAACAGAAGATTTACCATTTAACGTCTAGCAAGACTATATATTAATGAAGTTGTAAGACTTCATGTAATACCCTTATCAATTATTTCTGACCATGATCCCCATTTTACATCATGATTCTGGAAAAGTCTTCAGAAATCCTTGGATACTGAACTTCGTTTGAGCATTGCCTGCCACCCTCAAAATGATGGACAATCAGAACAGACTATTCAAATCTTATAAGACATGTTGAGATCTTGATCACATGACATTCAAGGTATATGGGATCAATATTTACTTTTAGTAGAATTTTACTTTAACAATACCTTCCATTCAAGTACTCAGAGGGAACCATATGAAGCATTATATGGCAAGAGATGTCACACACAAACTTGTTGGGATGATTTTTGTGAAAGAAAACTCGTAGGGCCAGAACATGTTGAGGAAATGATGGAAAATGTTAAGGTTATCCAAACCCAAATCAAAGCAGCACAAAGTAGGTAGAAGAGCTATGCCGATAACCGAAAGAAGGATTTGGAATTTCAGGTAGAAGATCATGTTTTCTTAAAGGTATATCCATGGAAAGGGAGTTATATGATTCGGTAAGAAGGGTATATTGAGTCCCAAGTACATCATACCTTTCGAAATTCTAGAACTAATTGGGGATGTAGCTTACCATTTGGAAATGCTGCCAAGTCTCTCCAAAGTTCACGATGTGTTTCATATATCATTGTTGAGTAAATACATTCCTGACACAATGAATTTACTCACCTATGGAGAAATTGAATTGGAATATGATCTATATTATGGTGAAGAGCCTATCAAAATTCTTGATACAAGAGAACAAGTGCTGAAAAATCGAACGACTCGTCTGGTAAACGTTCTATGGAGAAACCATAAGATGGAAGATGCAATGTGGGAATGAGAGGAACTTATGATGAAGAACCACCTGAATCTTTTTGTGTAGTAGTATTATAGAAATTTCGAGGATGATATTATTTGAAGGAGGGAATAATGTAACACCGGAAGTTTCCACGACATGTTTCCCTTGAAAAAATGCAATATCTTGCATTGTACGCAACTTCGAGATTCTAACACACTGTGACCAATCAAACTAACCGTTATGAATTGTAATACCAACTTTTTGAAATTGTATAAATTTTATCTTTCAAAAGGGCTTAATTTTTGGATTTGGAATATCGAAAATATCTTAGGGTGAATTTTTTGTATTTTTATGAAAACCTTCAATTTTTGATGAATAGTGAAAAAAACAGCGTTATTGGTTAAAAATAAATTTTTATTTAAATAATTTATTATTTTATTTTAATTTATTTTAGGTTAAAACAGATACACTATACATTAATATGTTCAAATTAATTCATTAGAGTCATTTTATAATATGTTTAGATATATAAAATTTTATCCAACTATTTACCGTCTTTTACCCACCTCCTAGGAGCATTTGAATTTTTTTATAAAACATAATTTTAACGATTCTGTGAGTTTAATTTCCAAAATACAAGATACATGGTTAATATCATAAAGTAAAATTTGGTTCAATAATATGAAAATAATTTTTTGTGAATTGTAACTTTTTACATTTATTTACCACGGTTAAAAGTAAATAGGGTAATTAAGGATAAAAATGATATCATAATTACTCTAACACATGTCCTAATTCTATTGGATTAATGTAATTAGACCAGAAAAAACCATAGGAATAAAATATGATCATTTAGGTACACTTGGATTAGATTAGGACATTTATTATTATTTTATTTAAAGAAGAGTTAAAAGAGTTAAAATCGAAGGTTAATAACTAATTTTTTTAATATAGGGTTATACATAAGATAAATTAAACTATAAATATTAATTATAAAGATAATAAGATTTACTAAATAATGATATTTTATTTATAATTTTTATACATTAAATAATTAAATCTATTTATGACACAATGATGATGCAATAGTTATCTTATCAATGAAAGATTAAAATAATTGATATTATAAATATCCAAATAAATATAATTTGAGACTTTTAATTAATTAAAATAATTTTCAAGGTTAACATTACATGTTAGGGTTGATTAAATGAATTTTTTTTCTATGCAATAATGCTGTTATGAATTTAACAAAAACAAAATACCAAATGGTGTCAAAATTGACATACAAGTGTTTTTAAAACAAATATTATATTATTAATTGGTATTCTATTCATGAAAATATTAGATTCGACCAAAGGGATTAAATAAAATTATATATGTTATTAATGAACCCCTTGGGGTTCTATTGGAAGTTTATAGTAACTTTATTAACCATATAATATAAAAATACAAAGAGACATGGTAAATGTCAAACTATTTAACTAAGAGTTAAATCTAAAAGATAAGGTTAATATGATGAGCTAAACCTGTGTAAAACCTATTGGTTGAAAGGTTTTCGACCCATAACCACCTTATCCTTTAAATAATTCATTTTTTATCCATTATAAACCGAAAATGATTTTATTATAAAATAATATTCCAAGCTTTTCCGAAAGTGACCCTTACCTCTCTTATAAAAGGGAACTTCACCTTCTCTCAAATTCACAACTTCAAAGCCATTTGTCTCGGCCAAACCCTACCCAAATATCCTACCAACTTTCCTCAATTCATCCTAGAGACATTACTTTAGTCAGAAAGCCAACCTAAGGATCCCTTCTGATCAAATCCAAAGGAATAACCAGAAGAAGAGGTAAATATTTCATCACCTCTTTCAAGTTCTCTTCTTCTTCCACTTTCTATTTCTTTATTTATTCCATTATAAAATAATAAATACAGTATCATATATATACTATGATGTTATTATAAAAATGGTACAACCATATTTATTATTCTATCCATCCTATAAATGACAAAGTCACCATACGTGCGTACGTACGGATTACCGTCTCCACGTCGTGGTGCAGTTTGTTATTCAAATACCTCATCATTTGGATGTGCATAATAATGAGTATAAATTATGTAAATAATAAATTTTACATGATAATTATTCTGTATATATGATACACCATCCAATTATATATGATTTTAATATCAAAAGAATGATATTGTCGCTCGTGCATATGTACGAATTACCGTATCCACGAACACGATGAGATTCATTCCCCATCGTATCCATTCAAGAATAATTTTCATTTAATGATTAAAAAAAATGTTTAAAGACTTAATATCATTTTGAATATGAATAAGATACATCCTATCTATAACAAAAATTACATATGTAACAAAGCATATAAAGGAAAACGAACCAGTTATCACCCAAAATGATGATACTACTGAAATATCATTAAAAAACAATATTAAAAGATCATATATGATATCATATTTATGTATATAGTTCTTTTATAACTTAATAATAATGATTTAAATATTATTCAAGAAGTTAACATACCCTCGACCATGGAAAATACAAGGTAAGGGTTAACTTCATAATCTCTTTATCATCCGAGGTTGTTTTTATGTAAGTATCCACTGTGACCTCTTTATCATCCACCTCCATGTTTATTATGAATGTATTCCAAAATGTTTTTACTATTTACTAGAATATGGGTTAAATTCATTTATACCCTTGTTTTAATTCTTATAAAATGGTTTTAGAGGAATCGTTCCATCGTTTTCCAGACAAAGGTACTTGATGACCTTTTCGACAAAATTAAGGTAAGAATGTTTTTTAACTTGTACAGCGGGTGAAGCTATTTTCCGCCGTTATGACATCGCCGAATCTTCCTTTACAAGATTATAAGAATATTTTCAAAATAAATGTTTTATTTTATAATTATATGACTTTTAAATGATTTCAAAATTGAATGATATATTTCTCTAAAAAAGTTTTGATTTCATCTCTGTCAACATAATTTGATGGATTTTATGCTTATTAGAAGTTGATTTATTATGATACAAAACTTCCATATTCTGCTGAAGTTTTTGTGATATGTTTGACTGTGGATGTGTTATTTTTACACCATTCATGGTTTATGGATAAATTATTGACATTTTGAATGCTAGTTTTAATACGAATGTTTATGTTATGTTTAAACCTTTTCATATGAGGAATGTATTTGACTTAGTAAGTGATGGGTTGAGCCCACTATAGCTCCTCGATGCATCAGTAGGTCTCATGAGACAAACTAGTGTCTTGGAACAAGGCCTTCAAAAAATTTTATTTTTAGTCTTGGCATAAGACCTTGACAATGTGGTTATGAAGTCTGACATTATGAATTCCATCATTGTGGAATTGGCTATTGATATTGCTTGTGATTATTCGACTAATAGAATATCCATGTGATTAAGTAAATGGAATTATATAATTTTATCTTTTCCATATTATACTTAAGTTCATGTTTAAAAGGCTTTTGTTTTAGTCTTATATTGCCTTAAATGTTAATTCTTATTTATGAAAGTTTCCGCTATATTGTTGTCCTTACTGAAAATCTGAGCTCACTCCTTTCTTTGTTTTATTTTTCCTATGATATAAAGAAGTATATTAGGACTGACCTGTAGGGATAGTCTAAGGGATATGAGTGTGGCCTATGGAGACTATGTTTTTTTGTTTTTCCTTTTATAATTTAATGTAAAACTTATGAATGTATGTAGTATTTCCAAGGATACTAAACTAATCGGTCTTTCGAGGCATGATCTTTTGTGATAATGCCAATGTTATGTAATAATGCATCGACTCTAGGTAACTAGGGTCGAGGCATTACAATGTACTTTCCAAAGGCACATTAACCACTAAATCAAAAACCATTTTCATATTTCACAAGACAAACCATGCTTCATCAAGAACCATTTGATTAAAAAATCAATCCATTTAATTTAATAGAAATTCTAAAAACAACCATTCTATTCCAAATATCCCCTTCCCATTTTAAAAAAAATCAGCAAAGTCTTTTTGCATAATCCAATAACCACAAAGTCTAAAACCCCTTTCTAGAAAAACACCAGCTGCTCAAAACCAAATTTACAAACCAATTCATCAGATTCAAACACTTTTCAATAGCTCAAAACACCCCATTTAAAACAATGTTTCAAAATTACTTTAAAATATTCTATGCTTTCAAAAAATTTCATTTCAACAATAATTATGTTTATATTAAGGAAAATTAAATCCCACTAAATCATTTCTTCTTTATCCCCAAGATTTGATTAAAAAAAAACCCAGCATTCCAAAACCTTTAGCATATTAAATTTGGAAAACCCATTTTCCACTTTTCAACAACCAAATATTCCATTAAAACCCATTTTAAAAATTATCAAATAAGGATTTTAAAAACAAATTTCATAATTCAAGAAAGACCCATGAAACTCACAAAGGAGAACTAGTGTCGGTGGGTGACTTGATCATATAGTTGGTAGCTATATGTCAAACACACCACCAACACAAAGAGTCTTATTAGGACCATGCCTCTGGCTCCACATGGTTTTCCTGGCCCCGTGAACTCACGAAGACCATTAGTCTAACTTCCATTGTCATATCCCAACACCAAAAAATCAATAGAACCCAAGACACGAATAAAACATGACTTCCCATGGACACCTGAGGATTGGAACGCGAAAGAGTTCACAACGATCTTATCGAACCTACCCCTCGAGTCCTGACAATCGTACTCCATCAACCTTGACATCCCTAAATAAAAAAGGGAACTCTACAAAGAAAGGTTCAATAAAAGATAACCTCCCTTTGATACCATTTTGTCACAAACCATCCCAAGTCAACCCTAAAATGGTAACCTAGGCCATCCCACGACAAGTCCCATGAGGCGTTCCCGATCCTACCTGGATGGTGACAAGAAATAAGGAAATCAATAGAATACAAAAGGGAATGATTTTTCCCAAATATAAACAATCAAATAAATAGAGGAAAGAAATGGACAACCTAAAATACATTTACATAAAAATTGAGCTGAACATTATTTGTACAAGAAGTTGAAAGTAAAACTAGATCAACAACTCAACTTACCAAACCTGATAACCAACTAACACCATGTGACCCCTCTGGTACAATCCAACAAAATGATCACAAATTTCTCAAGGCGATCGAACTCAAGATAAAACCTATACAAGGGATAAAAACAGAAGAAGACTATAAATGTGAGTATTAAAAATAAGTAGGTTAGCCCAATAATCTATTCCTAATGCATGTAATTTAAAATAAGAGAAACATAAATTTCAAGTTTGAACTAGAATATATAAAATATGGGTTTTTACAAGGTTACTCAAAAACAAAGTATGAGCCATTTCCCTTATTCCATTCCAAAACAAGATTCATTCATCTAGCATGCTAATAATATTTTCAAGGGGAAAGTGATGTTTAAATTTTTAGATTTTTACAAGAGGATAAATCTATTTAATTTGATAAAAATCTTCATAAACCTAATCAAAACCATACCAACACATTCAAAGAAAAAAAATACACGAGAAGGCATAATAGTAATCACACAATAAGGGCAATGAAAATATATATACAAGCACCATATCCATCACTACAAGCCACTGAAATCCAGTCGACATGGGAAAACCTTGGAGATCAAGAAAAAACCAAAACATACTAATACATGAGACCCCATACCTTTTGGCATTCCACAAACGATGAAAATCAAAATGCCCAAATTCCCGACCACCCTAATTCAAGACAGACCGAGGGGCCCAATCCCATAGTAATAAACACAAAATATATCCACCTATTATAGGACATTGGCCAGTACATCCAAAACAAGTGTAGAAATCGTTCTTAGAATGTTATCGCAATATTCTGGGTTTTCAGGTCTCATGTATATAAAAATAGGGTGTGCCAATTGATGCCATCTGAGCATCCAATCACAACATATATATAATGATAATTCACAACAGACATCACCTCGAGTCACTCCAAGGACCTATCTCATTCCATTAATCAAAAGGAACATATAGAGTCCAAACAGAGTCACTCTTACTCATTATGTACAACCCATCCATTATATACATACAAGAATGTCATGAGTAAAATCCACAAGAGGTTTTCATAATAAACAATTTCACCATTTTCACCAAGTTTCCAAATGGACTCTTATGCGTTTCTCAAAACAAACATTTTCCAAAGGAACACATTTCACATTTAATAAAGTGGTGTATACACACAATTTAAAATAGAAAAATAATTTCATAAATACCTTAAAACACTATGGTAACATATTCAAAACATGACAATTTTCATAAGGATGCCAAACGGGCCATTTTCCAGCTACACGAGCCAAAACATTTTATAAACCAAAACCCATTTATTTTTAAAACCATATCCACATTAGAAAGACATAAAATTATCCCAAAATAACATTTTTCACACTTCTAATGTATTTATAAATCCTAACAAATAATTTTAAATTACACTAGACACATAAAAGCCAACCGGGCAATGTATCGATCACATGACATGCACTTTTCAACAAAACAACTTATTTAAGCACTTGAAAAGGGATAAAATACCATTTTCATGCCATATATATATTCAAGATATTAAAACATATTCAAAATACTATAAACCAGGTGTGAAATCTCATGAAATAATTTATCAAACAAGAGGAGTGAACATTTATACCAAAAAAACTATATTTTTAACAAAATAAGGCATGAAACATCAGTTACACACAAAAAAACAAAAAAAAAGGTTTCACAGTAGAAAATATCATATAAATAAGGTAATAAATCATTATAATGATGAAACATAAATGATAAAGTCTTGTGCATGTGATATCCTACCTCAAATCTATGGCGGAAAGGAAACGCTCACCTGAAATCACCCGCTGCAGTTCCCAACACTCTAGATCTATGAAGAACCATCCTAAAAAAACCCAACCAACATAAAATATAATTTAAAAAAATTACCCTAGGTCATTCATTACCAGGGGAGAAGAGGAAACCATATTAAAATGGAAGGTGAAGGAAGAGGGGGAAGAAATGAGAGGGAATATAAAGTTGAAAACTAAAGGTCTCTTCATCATCCCTTAGACATGAACCCTTAGAGGAGAGGTAATGGCATGGAACATCTTGGAGATTCTACGTAGGTCTGGACGAACCATATAAATTTTATTTTTGGTAAAACGAGTGAAGGATGAAGTATTTGTGGAAGTGAAAATTTACCTTAGAAAATATAGATGATTTCCAAAATCTTGAGAAGTTTCATCCTATTACTCAGATAAGATGAGATCCAAAGAGTGAAAATCAACAATGGAGGTGCGCCTAGTTATCTTGGGCTCTAGTGGGAGGTGTAAGCACTTAAAAGTGTTAAAAAATAAAAATTATATAAAAGCAATAATTTTTTTAAAACTTGAAATGGTCCCATAGGCTATCCCAATACCAAAATAGATAACCAAAATTTACCATTATTATTAATTCTAAATGGGTCCAAAAGGATATTTAAGATTGAATATATTAGGGGAGGAAAAAAAGTGTAATGATTCACAGATGTTAAAAAATCAAGGAGTAATTAAAGAAACAAAATATGTTTTTAAATCTGGAAATTGGCTCACGTTTTGGCCCAAATCAGGAAGTAACCACCCTTTCTAAAAAAAAAGAATCAAGGAATCCAAATATGGACGATTAGATATATATGAAACTTAAAAACTCAACCTTATTCTCACCCAAGACCTAGGAAAAGGATTAGGAATTTCAATGAACCAGATCAAAACAAAGACATGAAAAACCAGGTGTGACATAACACCTTGTGATAATTTCCACTATCTAATGTTTCATCCCTATACACAAATACCCTTAACAAAAATCAAAATAAATCATAGAGATACCAAGGTGAACCACCCACTAATAAGAATGTTTCTCTAACATTATATCCCCTCTCACATCTTTGGAAACCCAGATATTCCCATGTATTTGATGGATTTCATCATTATCAATAAACCAATCCGGAGGTGGGTCCTCACCCTTCACATAGGTCCAAGCCATCGGGATTTAAAAACTGCCACATCATCACTTTCTATATAAGGGAATAGGTCACTGATATTGATGAATGTATATACTTCCCATTATGGTCCTAAACCTCTATGCCTCTATTTGAAAACAAGTCCATTTGTTTACACTCGCTAATGTCCTCCTAAACTTCCTATTTCTAATCCATCTAGCTCAAAACATCAACAAAAACATTGCATTTCCCAAATATATAGGCTAGGAAAATTTAAAATAACTATAGATAGTAAATCCATCTTCACTACCTATGATTCAAGTCTCACTATGATAAAATATACCTGAGGATTTTGTGTTTTATAAACACTACAAAATGATCCCTTATCAGGTAATGTTTTAAATATCACAAGTCATGCACAAAAATAGACAATTCATGATCATATTTTGGGTAATTATGCTCAAGATGCCTTAATGACCAAAAAAATTATTCAAATAATCTATCTTTATACATCCAAACTTCTCCCTACCTAACACCAGATGCATCAAAATACGCTCTATAGATTTTACCCGACTCTAAAAGAATCAGGATTGGAACTGAATTCAAACTCTTTTTTATCATCATAAATGCTATCTTATAGGATTTAGATCATATAACCTTCACAACCTCATTATCCAGGACCATAATAGGTGATTCTAGGCATTAGAAGTTTTATATTAAACCCCTATAGTAGACATCTAACCCCAATAAACTCCATATGTCAATGAAATTCTTGGGATACTCTCAAGTAACCACATACCTAACCTTATCTTGGATAAAACATACTCCTTTCCTTGAGATTATATGACATCGGAAGTGAACCTTATCATTCCATAAGTTGAAGGACCCCAGAACAACCTAAGAAGGGAGGGATAAATCAGGGTGTCATCATTTTCTTCATAAGTGATATCTCTTGTTCCCATGTTGGTAGGAACTAGTTAAACCTATCTAATAATAATGTGTTGAAAAGAAAAAACCATATTAAAAGAGATCACCCAACAATTTTACTTAGTTTACCACTAAGGGGTAGTCCATGGAGCATACATCAACAGTGTGTCAGTCGTACCTAAATCCATTAATATTCTTTAGTTGTGGAATAAAATAGTTCATACACAATCACTCTATTCCAAGCACACTTCCTTTAGAAGATTTCAGTGGTAGAATGATATGTCCCTCAGAACACTTCTGTCAACTCCCCCTATCTCACTATATAGATAGAAGTCTATCTCATTTTATCAACTTGATGGAAGATTAAATTGATTAGAATTAAAGTATTTGTCTCTATATAGCATGACACTTTGATTACACTATATAACTAAGTTTATGCACTTTTTAAATCCTTATTCACTAAAAACATGGGGTTTAAAACTACCTTTCATGATCCTCCTTCAAAAATATCACTACTTTTGTAAAGCACCCTACCTTCATGGAATGAGCTGCCTTTATGAAGATCACTGAGTCAATGCAGAATACCCCTTTATTGTGAAGTACCATTTACTCATAAGCATTGGAATCAGTCAAGACTTAACTAGTCTTTCTGTGATGATAATGATTTCATAGAAAGCAATATTTTCAGATCTCCCCAAGCTTCACAAAATCAAAGCGATTATAGATTTTCATTGAATAATTTCGTGAAAAGTAAAATGTGGTAGCCTTGTATTTATAGGGTTGTACATTTTCAATGCTCCACCACCTCTAATGAATTTAACAGATCATTCAAAAACATATTCATGGAGCTCTACCATTCACAATTATCCATTGAGAATTTATGTTATTATGAATATTTCCATCAAACCATCACATGCTTGCAATGCACCAATTCTTGTATTAACGAAGAACACCATCACCAATAGCGATGCTTCATATCTCCACAAAAATCATCCATGTCTTCTTGTAACCCATGCCTTTACAATATTTACGGAGAGTTGCTTTTATAAAACAACCCTTCAAGATGCTTTCCCTTCCTCCATATTGTTTACCACAAAAATTTGGAAAACAATGGGAAATGATGTCACCATCAACACTGTTGTAATCATGTACTATAAGATCACTTTTATTTAAAAAACCTTGATCAGTGTGGGTTAAAAAAAACACAAGACAAACTCAATTTCAAGAAAATAACAACCTTTGTTCTAATAATATCCCCCTTTTGGTTTGATGGAAATCTGCAAATAAATTCAATAAAGCACCATCCACTATCAGAACCTGATATTTAAGAAACAACTCAGCCAACACTTAAAGCTGTCATAAATTCTCACTATAGAAAACAAGAGGGAAAGCATGAATTTGGTTATTGTGTTTTGGAATTCTTAAATAAATCCAAACTAATATCTGACTATTTCTATATAACATCAAATTTTCTTCCATTCTCATTTCCCCTTTGTAACTAATTGAATTTATCTATTTCTTCATTCACCCCCTTTGTAAATAAACCCAAAGAACATTTTTTACTTGTATAGATCAATAATACACTCCCCCTAGATTGTATGTCTTATATAAATCTACATCACTTTGAAAAAATGATTAAAAATTAACACAACTGAGGATAAGGGGTTATTTGTGACCTACTCTTGCACTGGGAGGGGGTTGAAAACCGAGGCTCACATGATGTTTTTGGAACACATGTACTGACAATGGCTTGGTTAATATGTCATCCACTTGATCATCAGTTCCAACATGATCCATTGCAACCATTCATGGTTCAAATTTTTTCATTTATGAAGTGATATATGATTTCAATATATTTTCTTTGATAATGATGAATAATATTCTTCATAATATCGATCATGATATTATTATAATAGTGAATCACCATTGGATATTTCACCTAATCACCAATATCAGTTAGTTGTTTATTCATCCATAACAATGGAGTACAATCATTTTTTTGGAGAAACATACTCTGATTTCATAGTACTAAGAGAAGTAATTTATTGTTTCTTACTCAACCAGCAGACAAATTTACTCCCAATAATGAATGGTCCACCACTTTTGGAATTTATATCAACCACATATTCAACACAGTCGACATAAGAAAAATAAAAAAACTAATTTTCTCTTCCTAAAGAAAAGTATAATAAAAAATTCATTGTACCTTGAATATACCTCATGATTCATTTAACTATTACCATATGTTCTTAATTCAGATTTATTTTAAAGTGGGATGATAAAAATGTATCAAATAAAATATCATTCCATGTTACAATCAAGTATAATAATCTTCCAATGATTCTCCTTTACATGGTGGGATCCATAGAAGTCCCATCCTTGTGATTTTCAGGTTTTGTTCCAACCAAAATCAGAGTCAACATTGGTTTGGATTCATGAATTTTTAATTTCTTCACCAATTCTATTGAATATTTTTCCAAAGAAATGAAAGCATAATATTTATTTTGAATAATCTATAACCCTAAAAATATTTTAGTTTAGAAATCATAGACATTTCAAAATTTTATTTTATATGATTTTAAAATTGTTCCATTGATATCTTCCTTCTTCATCCAAATATAATATCATTCACATACACAAGTTCCATAAATTGATATTCCTTTTGATTCTCTACATATATATTATGGTCAAAACCTCATCTTTAAAACTAGAGATTCTTCAGATAAGTGTCCAGATGAGAGTACAATGCTCTTGGTGCATGATTTAGACCACAGGTAGCCTTCTTTAATATAAAAACCTTTTATTCATCATTTACGATTAGAAATAATACAGGTTGTTCAATGTATACTTATTATTCAAGAACTCCATTTAATAATGAGGTTTTGAAATCCATGTAATTAACTTTTTATCCACGTTGGATTTCCACAGTAAAGAAAACTCTAATTGAATACATTCTATCTACTAGAAAAAATGTTTCGTAGACATGAATTCCTTCAAACTATATATAGCCTTTAAACATTAGGTATGCCAGGTTTCTGATCACATTTTGATGATCATCAAATTTATTTTTAAAGATACATTTGGTTCCAAAAAACATTGTGGTTTTCAATTCAATTAATAAGATCCCATGTCTGGTTATTTTCAATCGAATTGAGTTCTTCATTCTTGGATTTAACCCATGATTTATCTTTCATAGATTATTCAAATGAGGTTGGTTCCACAATTGATAAGAATGAATACTATGCCTTATTCCTCATTATTCTTGTCTGTGTGAGTACTATCCAAACCCCAATGATTTTAGATTTATCAATTTAAGCTCTTATTTTTATCCTATGAGGTTCATATAAATTTTCTTCAGACATCATTTCTTCTTCTGATTCTTTTTCTAAATCAACATCGTTTTGTGACATCTAAATGTTTTTTCACACCTTACTCCACTTCTGTATTTGAATCCATTCTATGACCATTATCTTCTTCATCTTCTATCAAATCATCATAATGAATTCTTGAGGAATTTGTGGTCTTATATTCAAGGATATTAATAACACTGCTTTCAAAAATTATCCCAAGATGATTATTGAAACAATTTTAAGCTTTTCTATGCATTGAATAACCGAGTAATATTCCTTCATCTTCTACATCACCATACTTTTTTTTTTGATTTCCGTTGTTTCTGATAAAAAATTTACATCTCAAAATAGAAAAAATACTTAATAGAGGGCTTCCTTCCAAGACACAACTCATATGGTGACCTTTTTATCCCATATAAATCCATATTCAATTTTGAGAATACAATAAAACTTTAATGGCCTCTTTCAAGTTATGGCCATAGATACCAATCTCAATCAACATAGTTTTGTTTATATTTGTCACCTATCAATTCCTATGCTCAAAAAATACATTTTATTTTGGGGTTCTTATAAAAACCACCTAATATTGTATTATATGTTTCTCTTTCTAATTTTAAAATTCAATGGATTTTTCTTCCCCTAAATTTTCAAATCATAGAAATTTGATCGTCCGACCAATATCAGTCTCTGCTATTCAACGATATGGTTTCATGTAATCAACCACTTTCAATTTCCTATGTATAACCATGAAACAAGAAATACTTTAGTAATCATCAAGGAAAATAACAAAATACCTTTCTTCATGTGTTAAAACATCACTTTTTGGACCACTTACATCTGTATGGATGAGATCAAGAATTTTTGATTCCCTTTTCATTGTTGACTGATTTGAACTGTAGACCAACTTACCTTGAATGCAAGCATCACAAGTCCTTTTCCGTTCAATTTTTATATTGGGGAGATCCAAGAAAACCTATTTTTGATTAATGTGACCCAAAATTCGATGCCAAAAGTTGTTTTCTTTTCAGCTGTTAGATATAAAATGCTCTATTTACTGTCAACCTAATATACGTCTCTATCTGTTCTGCAACCATTCATGAGATAATTCTATTTCATTCATTTTATAGTGAAACCTTTTTTATTTAAAATCACTATAAGTTATGAGTCACAAATTTGACTCATACTCAGGATATTGTTATGAAAACCATCACATAAAGAACATCAGTTTTCTTAAGCTCATCACTTTCAAGTTCTATACTCCCAGTGCCTTTGATCATAAAAACCCATATTTGTTGAACCAGACCATTTTATCCACCATTTTCTTTAATTTCTTAAATAAAATTTTTATTTCTCGTCAAATGGGATGAGCTACCACAATCAAGAATTCAGGTGCTACTATTCTTTTTAGCATTGAGAGTGACTACTAAGAGATTTTATTTCTCAACTTTATTCTTTTCCTTTCATAAAATTTTAATTGAGTGGAAGATAATGATGGTATTTACAATCTCTTTTTCATGTGTTTTGGTTCATCATACTCATATTATTCTTATAGAGGATAAAAACTATTTGTAATAGAAACACCATCTAGTTGGTGAGTATTGACTTGTCTTTGAGTTATGTAAGTATCATTTCCACCATTTATCTACCTTTAATGAATAGATTTATAGCCAAAGTTAGAGTACTGAAGACAATATCCATAAAATATATTTCTTCTATAAGATATAGGATATGAATTCATTATAATATTTTGACTTCTTAGCTCTTACCCATTCAAGTAGCTCCTTTCCTCTTCACAGTATGACATGGTGTGACCCAAATAGTCACAAAATTAAAATTTCATAAGAGGAAACATCTTCTCACTTCTATTCCTCATCATGTCATCTTATTTAGGAAAATAATTTGAATTTCGATCATGTTTTGAAACATGGGAAAATTTTTTAGTTCCCATTTTTAGTTTGATTTGAGGATTTCTTTGTTTGGAATTATGGTGACTTTTTGATATGTCCAAATTTCATATTTCCTTTATTTTGGACAATTTTACATCAAAAATTTGATGTTTCATCATCACAAACAATTCCACTTTGTCCCATGCAAGTGAGTATTTGATCATTCAAAGTGTTCTCTATACCTTTAGAACCACACTTAACTCTCTTTAGTAGCTCATCATCTGAGAATCTTCCAAATTATATTTTCTTCTATGTTTATTTTGTGTTTGATTCACTTTAAATATTACTCCTAAGAGTAACAAATTATTATTCAACTCCCTCAATTGTATTGGACTTATCATATTGTCTGGTTGTATTTCATTGATGAACATTACCTATTATTAAATTTTGAGATAAGTTTCTACTATATTTTATAATATTTCAAAAGATATTTAATATTATTTTACAACTTCTTACATTGGATTAATTTTAGCTTCCTGTCGATCAATATATTCTGATGAATATTCCACAAATTATCTCTACTTTTTTCTTCTGTATCATTGATTCTAAATCTCACCAAGAGTATACTCAGGTTTCATATTGAGGTCAGCATTAGAAATAAACTAATTATATCTATATTTATCTTTTCATAGATCTGACATTACAACTATATCCATCATAGATTATTAGGTTCTAGATTTAAACTCTCGTTCTTCTTCATCAAAAAATTATTTTTCACCAACTTCTTATTTATATAAAATACTATTTGCCTTTAATTTATTTCCATATTTTAAGTATCCCTTTTGAGAAAACATTTTTTGAGGCTTCCGTGAGTTTTCTACTTTACTTTATTCATTATAAAAAATCCTTTAGCATTGAGAGGCAATGTTCCCAAATCTACCACCATGAAAACATTCCAAGGATATAATTTCATAAAATCTCCATTTTCCTCTCTTGAATTTCTTGGAAAAGGGAGAAATGAGTTCATCTTCCTCATCACCTTCATTACCACTATCTCCTGAAATCTCAATTTTTTTCCATGGATTTGAATACCATCTCCTTGATGACATGACTTATTGCATCCTCTAGTTTGAATCTAATTTCATATTCTACAAGACTTCTCAGTAGATCATACAAGGAATGTTTTGAAAGATAACTTTCCTTAGTGGATGAAACTTTTTGATTGTAAAGAGGTAGAAGTATTCTTAACATTTTATTTCCAATGTCAATGTCTTTAATATTTTCTCCAAGCCCTTTAATTGATCCCATGACATCAATAATTTGATTGAAAAATGTTTCCTCATTATCATCTTGATTCATCTTCAGATCATCAAACCTGTTGTGAAAAACATGAAGATTGGCCTCCTTCACTTTTTTATCACCTTAATATATATTTTAAATATTTTACACATATATTTGGATAAGGTGAATCTCATTACCTTCAGATATATTTGTTCATACACTGCTAAAATATGATCATTCTTTGTCTTTACCATCTTCATCAATCATTTTTCTTTTTGTTTGAATCATAGACAATCCTGTTGCATCAGTCACTTGAATACCTTGTGCAGTAGTAAAGAGTACTTACATTTTAAGAGATTTTATATGATATCTCATCCAAATATTCCAAATGTTTAAGTTTATTCCATCAAATAGGGGGACTTCCATTCCATTTACTGAGTTCTCCATGATATCAATGAAGGAAAAATTTGACATGAGAAAGCTATACACTCTGATACCACTTGAAGGACCCTAGATCACTTTGAGAGGGGAGGAGTGAATCAAGGTGTCAAATTTTTATTCAAAAGGGATGGATCATGTTACTATGTTGGTAGGAACCAATTAAACCTCTTTGAGGGGAATGTAAAGAAAACAAACAACCATATTCAAAGAGATCACACAATAATTTTACTTGGTTCACCACTAAGTTCTAGTCAAAGGAGCATACACTGGAACTGTTTCAGTCATACCTAAATCCACTAATATTCACTAATTGTGGAATATATGAGTTTAGGCACAATCACTATGTTCTAGGAACACTTCCTTAACATGATTTTAGGGATATCACGTAGTATACATCAGAACACTTTCATCGACCCCCCTATCTCACTATTTTGTGACAATTCAATCTCGTTTTATTGACTTGAGGGTTACTTAAATGGATTAACATTAAAATATTTTTCCCAGTCTAGCATGAGACACTTCCTGCACCGTATACCTATGTTGATGTACTTTGAAATCCCTGTTCACTAAAAACCTGATGCTCAAAATTAACTTTTGCAAAGCTCCTTCACGAATCTCATGTTCTTTGTGAAGCACACCTCCTTCATAGAAAAAATACCTATGTGAAGCTCACTGAGTCAGCATGGAATACCCCTTCATTTTGAAGTACCCTTTTATCATAAGAATTGGCACAGATCAAGACATAATTAGTATTTTAGCGTTTCACAAGCTTTCATAGAAATCCAGATTAAATGAGCTCCCCAAGCTTCATTAAATTAGTGTAATTCTTGATTTTCCATGAATAATTTCGAGAAATGTAAATTGGGGTAGCCTTATATTTATAGTTTTGGCCATTCTCAAATATCCACTTACTCCAATGATTTTTTTGGATCTTTCAAAAACATCTTGGTAAAGATCCTCTATTCTCGATACTCCTCTGAGATTTGATGTTGTCATGAAGCATTACATAAAACCATCATGCACTCATGATGCTCTACTTCCCATAATCATTATGTACAACTTCACTGATCGCGTTTCTCTATATATTCACAAAAATTATCTCAGGATTCTCAAAAACCATTCCTTTACCATATTTATGAAGATTTGATTCCTAAAAACAACCCTTCCCGATGATAGACCTTACACTAAATTTTTGACCCCAAAAAGTTTGAAATAAACTGTAAAATGATTCCACCTTCAACTCTATAGTAATTATGTACTATAAGATCACTTTTCATGAAAACTCATTGATCAACCCATTGTGGATTGAAAAAAAACCAAAAACAAATCTCCATTTATAGTAAATAAAAACCTTGGGATTCCAAAAATTTTCCCAGTGGATTCCCTACAAATAAGAGGGTTTCCTACCCAATCTTACACCAATTATCAGATCAACATTGAGGATTTAAGACCCTACATCACAACATTTTCTACTTTGGTACACTACCTCAGGGGTTTCTTCTTCAGTAGGGCATACTAGCCGCTAAGGTGGGTCACTGCCATTCCTCTCCAGATAAGAGATTTTGATGGGAGGGGTGATGTATGGGGCTTATATATGATTCACAATACCCTTACAGTCTCCCATGTGGGATATAACGCCTTTATTCAGGAACATTGACCCGTAGGGATTCACTACATTCATTTGGGATTCCAACACAAGTGAAATTTACTAAGCTTCGCATATAGTTAGTTCGATCTTAGTGTATTCCTAATGATCTCCAAATGAGTGGCATTGTCACTTTGAGGATTATAATACACTAATAATTCGTCTATTAAGATTACTATGAAAGAATCTAGATAGGTATGGAAAAACTTATTCATCAAATCAATAAATATGGTAGGCATGTTTGTAAGACCAAATGAAAAAATGGGAAACTCATATAAGATGTGGTTAATATGGAAAGTTGTACATGGAATATCTAAAGTCTTGACTTGAACCTGATGATAACCCGATCTTAGGTTAATCTTCTTGAATACCCCCGCTCCTTGAATATAGCCAAAGAGATCATCTTTATGAGGTAACATATTCCATTTTTATAGTAATATTATTCATCTTTCGATAATCCACACAATGCCTGAGGGTTCTATCCTCCTTATTAACCAATAATACGGGTGCAACCAAGGGAGAAGTACTATGTCGTATAAAACCCTTGGATTACAAATTCTATATATTTCTATTGATCTCTTGAAACTATGTATATACCATCCTACAAAGAGGTATGGATACTGGTGCAGCTCCATGCACTATCTTGATAGTAAATTATACACCTCTCTCAGGAGGTAGTCTGGGAATGTCATTAGCGAAAAATTCACTGAATTGATCAAGTAAAAGAGGAAATTCTACCTAATGTAATCCCTAATCATTCATGTAAAGAATAGTAATCTGGGTGGTCACTCCACATTTCCCAATATTCTATGGTTCATCTCTTTCCACTAGGACATCTTACTTACCCATGTGAATATACTTACCTCTCTATGGTGTTGTAAATTAAACCCTCCCATAATAACAATCCACATAAGCATGATAAAAAACCAACCAGTCCATCCTAAGTATGAAAATGAAACCCATCATCTTGAGGAAGAAGATATTCTAAAAGAAATGATGGAAAACTACCTCAAGAGGGTAATCCTTTAATTGTCATAAAATATTTGAACGTAAACCTAACCAGCTGTCAAGCGTCATAACATCATATGAGTACACAACATGATTCCCAAGGATCTCCACAATATCCATAGATATGAGATATTGTGATGTTCCTATATCAAAAGTGGAACACACAATAGTAGAGCCTACTAGAATAGTACCTCAAATAGTATATGGCCCGAAATCCTTCTCCTATGGTATAGAAAACACTTAACAGTTCTAGCCTGATCCATAGCTCTGTGCTATAACCTAACTACCTGGAGTGGGTCTTCTCTGTTGTCACTATATATCTGAAGCCTGCTTACCACAACCATGACCTACTCTACCTGTACAGCCCAAAGTACACAAACTACCTTCCAAATGAGGTTCTATAAAACTTGATCCTAAAGGTGAAGCTGCTAAGGATCTTCTACCACTCATCATAGATGGGAAGGTCTGGTAGAAATACTAAAGATGCCGCAATATGTTGAATCCTTAGCACTCAATGGGGTCTCTAGAACACTAGGGCTCTTTATGACCAGGCTTCCCACATTGGTGACAATGCACATAAGCACCATCAGGTGTAAACTAGTTTCGAATGCAGATGCATATAGTCTCAAAGTGTTGCTTGCGACTACTAGTCGAACGACTACCCTTTTGGGGTCCTAAACCTCCTTGGATCACACCATATTCTTCAATTATGTTCTATTTGGTAATAAGTTCATAGTTCACAATATAATATTTAGTAGTCAACTGAAAAAATTTACCTTATAATGAATAGGATGTTGAAGTACATCCTCAAATCATCTCACTTTCACAATCTCATAAATAGTATAGATAAGATCAAATAACTAAATCTATGTAAAATGAACTAAATAGTTCGTAACTATCATAAAACCCTACTATAGGTTCATGAACTACCTGGAATGATCAGCCATGAGGGACTCAAGAAAGAAATAGGTATATAAGATCAACTACAAATCCATCCAAGTCACTCTTGATATTGACCTGCATGATTCAAAATATTCCAATGGCTTTGGTGGATCCTTGGATCATATAAGTACCAAGTTTAACTCCCCTCTCACGAGGTGTCTCCTAATTATTTAATATAAGAATAACCATCTCAAACAATATCTCTATAGCAGGTTGTTTTCCATCCCCCCAAAACATGAGTGGATACTGCTATTAGAACTCCCGAGTCAACTCTCACATAGAAGGGGAAGAGAACAGAGCTCCCTGTATCATATATATAATCTATAAAAAATATTTTCAAAAATTGGAATCATCCCCCATGCCATGAATAAGAGGATATTCCACCAGTGGAACTACTAGAGGTATCATTAGAGGCTCAGGGCCAACTACCTCTGTAGCATGGTCATCACCACCCTCTTAGTGTTCAACCTGAGGACATCATGGTGGAATTGATCAAAAAATTCCAAACACTTGGCTCAGATAGGATAAAACATAGATAGAATTTAAAATACATGATTAGGATAGGTACAAGCCTCCCTATGTAATAGTCACACCCATCTACCTAATTGTAGATCTAGGTATTGATGATAGAAACATTTGTATAGAATATAAGAGAGACTAGGATGTATAAAACTAACCTCAAATTCAGGAAGATATTATGGTATTCTGATGTAAATATCTATTTTAATTTTATAGTGTTCCGTGGTTGTGAAATATCCATTAAAATCAGGAATCCACAGTAGTATGTCAACATCCCTGAAAACATTATTTTGATGTATTGTATCAGCATTTCCTCTATTTATAAGATATATTGAAAGAACATAACATCTGTTTATTGACTATAGATATGCAAGGTCTCTATGTAATCATTTAGGGAAGATATTTGGCTTGAACATCAATAAAGGGAGAACTCTTGAGGAGCCTTTAGCCTTCCTCAACAACACTGGATAGAGCAATAAAGTATACCTTCTACTAGCAGAGTCCACAAATTCCATTATTAATTCAATCTAGATGGCTTTAAATGTGAAAATGTTTAAAGATCAAGCACCCTACCTTCATGATGGAACTCTAGATATTAATAGGGAGGTTCATGCTATTGTAACAATTCATGTGGGATCAATGCATAATGGAATGGATAATATGAAAATCATATGGTTATTGGGAGTTTCAGTTAAGCTGAAGTAGAATCCTATCCTAAGATGTGTAAGATGGATACCTCCTATTGGCCTATGGGTTAATGAGAATGTTTATGGTGCAACCTCAATATTTCTAGGTCCAATGGGCTATGAAGGTATTTTTAAAACCCATCCTATATTTATTAAGGGTTCTTTATTACTATTTTGGAATAGGTACTGACTATGAAGATGAGATATGGGAAATGATGTACTTTATTAAACATGCTATATATAATTAGTGGGAATCCATTTTAATTTAATGTGATTATGAAAATACTATCATGGATTTGAAGAAATGATCCATGAATTTTCTATGTAATATTCTTCCCCATTTAATTGATTTTATGTATCATTTCACTAAACTTAATCTTGATTGTTTCACATGCATATAGAGAATCTAACCAGGTGGTGGATTCTTTTTCAAAAAGGGTGGTCCTGGAAACACACACAATGTGTGATTTCAAAGCACATGACTAATGAACCTCACTTGTGAATGAGGACATGTGAGGGGTTGTTAAATACTAGATTTAAAAACACCCTTTTAATGACAAATGTATCCTTATTTACTCTTTTATTAACAAATTATTAGGATCGAGTTTGCCCGAACACTGTATTATCTTATTAAAACCTAATAAAGAAGACAATGTTTAGGTTACAATAGGAAATCTAATTACTAATTATGTTTCTCAATACCCTAAAACAATATTTAGTAAATTAAAAATTCTATTTATATAGGGAAAATCACTCATAGAAATAATAGGAAATGAAAACAATACAATACTCATACATGGAATGACATATACAGGTCTTGTTAATTTTAACAAGTGACTAAAATGAAATATAATCAATTATTCCATTCCCCTAATAATATGGACAAGAATAAAATATACACATTAACCATAATAATCTTAACATCATAATTAAAATGCACCACCCAATGGTGGAATCAATTCATCTTTAATAGGCATAACATAAAAAAATTACAATTCTACAAAAATTTATATTACCTTGAACATGGGTTATCTACTCCTAGGTGCACCTTATAACCAAGTTCTGAAGCATTACTAATATCATGTCATTTTTATCAAAATAGTAAGTTAATAAAAGAGATATTTTATACCACTTCGTGATGTCTTGAAACAGGTTCCAATCAGAAGATCCCTAAACTAGTGGGTCACATGGACTCATGCATGCCTCCCTATATTCCAGAGGCTATTAACTAGCCGCAAGGTCCTAGGATATCTCAATGGAGAGACCATTCCCTCTAGTCATAATATCACATCAATAAAATATATTTATATAAATAGTGGAAGCATATCGATAATGTAAAAGAAATCGGAAGAAATAATACACATCTAAGCACTAAATAATAATCAAATCTTGTAAACTGAATCATATACTAAAGATGATGATGTAGTGTCTCTAAAAAAACAAATAAAACATGAATATATTGTAGTATGTAGTCAATTAAATACAAGATAAAAATGTTTCAAAAAGGTTAAAATCTATCCATGTATCCCGAGTTCTAGCCCTATTATCTTTGACCAAGATCCCATACCAAGTCATGCAAGAAGTTACACTTTCATAAGAGGATGCTTCTCCTATATACACCTACAAGCATATAGTTTTCATGAGTACCATCGGTGGCCCGGACCTGGTGAGAAATAAACTTAGTAGGCCACCACTAATGACATCTATAAATATTCAATTAGTGCATCTAATATGGCTATGTACAACGATAATAAGTAGTAATGAAAACTTTAAATGGATTGATTCTGGTTCCTAAAGGAAACCAGGATGAAAGTACCTCCTTAGACCTAAGTTAGATAACTATGAACAAGTATCCATGTGTAAAAACATATATGGAATGTATACATAGTGACTTTTACAACCATATATGTGTTTACTTCTTGTATCCTAGACACGAGGCATAACTAAGACACCCATAAGATATAGTATGAGTATCATAAGTATCAAGTGATGTCATTCCCAATATCTTATTAGTAGGTCCACCTTTCCCAACATCATAATCATAGGGTCACCATGACCATATAAAAAATTTGGAGATGCAATACCTAGTATCATAGTAGGGGTCTTCATTCCCATATATAACAAGAAGGGTCATCATGCATGTATAGAATTCTAAGGGGTGTCATGCCCATATAGTATCACAATGGACGTTATTCCCATATAGTATTACAATAGTATTACAAATTCCATGCCTGGTATCATATCACATTACATCACCATTATCTTATCACATAAATATAAGTGACACCATGCATGTATCATATTTAAATAAGGGATGTCATTCCCATTCATTATTAATTATCAAGGGTCTCCATTCCCATACATCAACAATGATAAGTAATCATTGGCCTTAATATTATCCAATGAATGATTTATAACTCATTAAAATTTATTAATAAGAAGGTCATAACCATTTTTCTATTTTATTAGGTGATGTCATCAAACAAATCAACACCCTTCAATTCAATTCATTGTAATTCTCTCACTTTGGAGTCACTCCAAAATGATTTTGAATATGATTAGGCCATTTACTCATTTAACAACATGGGCTCACCTGAAATGGTGGAAATAGATTATGGGGACTAACCCAACCAAAATAAGGGATAATTAAAAAAATACTATAAAGGACATTGAATTAAACATGATATAAGTGTATTTTATAGAAACACAGAGAATATGGTGGAATAATGGCACATGTTAGAAAACATATAAACACAAGGGTTAATAATTAGAACATGACCCTTAAACATGTAGAGGAGTATTCATCTATAATAGGCCTCTGGTTTGATCAACATTGGGAGAAAATGGAAAACAGATGAATTCCCTAAAAATAGGGCATATGAGCATACACCTAAATAAATCTATTGAGAAAAATAATAATAGAGAAAGGTTGAAGATGAATGAAGAAATTACTGGTGTACATCTAATGAAAGAAACAAAGATTGAATCAGAGCATAGAAAACTGAGATATCAAAGAATCTAGGTGGATGAAGGCTTGAGAGATTCAAAGTATGGAAGAAGGCCTCCACTTTCCCTTGGAATGAAATACAAGAGGAAGGGATAAGTTAATTATATTTTATGGGAAAATGGCAATTTTACCTGAAATAGATAGGTCACATAGTTTCTCCACACAGTTTTCTAAACTGTGCACCAACCGTGCACCTCCAACTATCTAAAGAGGAGACCTTCATAGTTTATGTGCAAGGTTTGACTAACCATGTGAAAACCATACTGTATGCCGATGATAAAAGTTGTAGAGCTAGCTATATAGGTGTGCATACTTGTGAAAACTATTTCAAAAAACCATGTTCCCTATTCCCCCGTATGAAACTCCCCACACAGTTAGTGAAAACCATCCATCTATGCTTGTATGGTTTATACTAACCATGAGACCCAGTTTTTTCTCCCCCAGCTAGAGTTTCAAGCTTCAAACAAGCTGCATAAACCCCTAAAATGTTCATGATCTCATTAGGAATCCATAAAAGGTCCAAAATAAAAAGTTAGACAAAAAATTAAAGGATCTGTACCTCATATAAAAATTGGGTTCAAAGAGTAATATCGTGTGGTTTTGGATAGAGGGAAATAAGAGGCCACACCATTTAAGGAAACCATGTAGCCAAGGGAACATACCAATGCAAGGAACCTGAAATTTTTAGAAGAACAAAAATTCTTGGTCAAAAAATGTTTTGTAAAACTATGCACAATGACCCTATGAGGGTGATACTTAGATGGATAAGGGCACATGGTTGGCTCATGATTTATCCAACCATTCATAAAAACTACATGACCTAGTGAAAATGGGTAAAATAACAATTTCCCCTTTAAAATTCCTTGAAACGTAATTTCAATATATCTATTTTCACTGATGAATAGACCCCCTCATTTTTGATATCATTTGAAGAAAAATACTTGGATTTTTCCTGATTCACCATATGGAATTAGAGTAAAGTGACAATTATATCATTAGATCTGCACTAGTATTTTGTTCAATCATCTTGTTCCATTCATTATCTGTTTTTATCTCGATATAGTTATTTAGATGAAATATAATATGTCATATTTATAGTTTTTTCATATGTTATTCATTTTTTTCCCAATCTACACCAAATCATAGGTTCATACTAGATGTGTGTTCTACCATGGACCTACATTTGGTTGTATATACCAATTCCCTTACGGTTTGGAGGCTTTATAGCTTATCATAGTTATGATGCACATTGGACCTTCTAGTGTTTCCAAAAAAATTAAATGAACATCTTGAAATTATTGTTTTAAAGGATTTAGGTTTCCCACATAGTACCATTGTTATCAACAGAGTTTGTTCTACCAAACATAGGCCACCCATGTGGTGTGGTTGTTTATATTATTTATGTTGTACCACCCCACCAGGTATGTGTGAGCTCACCAATTTTAGTATCAAACTTAATGATAATTTAATGGATTGTTTAGGTTTCGAACACCTTGATTTATCTATTCATTTAAAAATTAAAGTAATGAATTGAATTAAATTGAAAGGAGAAGGTTGTTTCCTCCTTTTAATACTATATAATATGATTAAAATGGATATATGGTTTATATGGAAATATTGAATATGTTGGAAGAAATCAATGGTTATTAAATGATTAATGAATTGATTTGGAATTGATAATAGTATTAGTTTCCTTGTACGAGTTACTTGGATCCTAATTCCATTGGATGACATGGACATTTCTACTCCATATATCCGTATAGATTACTATAGTGAATTATTTGTACATTTATAATCCTTGGATCCTAATTATCTAGGATGAAATAAGGCTTTATATTCCTTTGAACTGGCTTGAATGGACTCACATTGGACATGATCTGTTGACATGTGTTGGTACCATTGTTTTAATGAAAGGAAAATCATTTATATTATGATACTAATGAGTTTTATTGTTTTTGGTATCATTTTACATTATAAGGTAGATTGGAAAGAAATTTTTCTATGTATGAGAAATAATCACCATTAATGATGATTCACCACCATGATTGACTCACCGTTGAGGTTGAGTCACTGCCAAAAATAACTCACCATTGAATAAAATTTTCCATCAATGTGAAAATACGGTTAGGAATAGGAAACACTCCCCATCAGGTAGGATTCACTGCCAAAATCTACTTTTTGTAATGTATGAGAAAAACCTATCTTAAGAGGATGAATTACCATTAAATAAAAAAATTTATAGTGCTATAAACACCTACCATCAGAGATGGTTCACTACCAGAACAAAAAACTATATAAGTGTCGAGATGACCCACTTCCAGTGAGTAGTCACCATTGAAGATGACTTACCTCTAGAATAGAATTTTGTAAAAGTGCTGGAATGACCTAACACTTGGATGAGTACCATTGGCATGACTCACTGACAACCTAAGTCACCACCTGATATTATCTCACTATTTATGAAGACTCACCACTAGTATTTTCATTATTTTAAATTAACTATTTATAATGTCTATTTATCATATTTAATGTCGATAGATATTTTAAATTTTTTTCTTAATTGTTTTTCTGTAATTAATTAAAGTTCATGTTATACATCAAACCTGAGGATCAGAGTATCTAGATGATTCTCCTTGATGTTGTTTCTATTAAAAGAAGTAACAGACTATCTCATACATTAGAAAAGTAGATATACAATCATTCATTAACATGAAAAGTTATCTGAGAACATATTGAAGAACCTGAATATTTACACTTTTTGAGTGAGTACATGATGAATCTTGCTTACATATGATAGAGGTAGAGTGAATATTAGAGAAAGATTAGTTACATACCACTATCAAAACAAAAGATTTTATGAAATTCTTTTCTACATAGATTTCTAGAAACTGGACTCGAGATACCACACAAGATATAGTTAAAGAGTCACAAGATTTAGGGAATCACATATCTGGAAAAAAGATTCTTTACATCTTCTATTTTCTATGTTTGTTAATTTTATTTACATTATGAGCAGTGTATGTCTTAACCTTTATTTCAAACATTCATATTATCTCCTATAATCTTACTGGAATACACTTGATATCTTCAAACTCTATTTAAATTTGTTTTCTCATGTGTTGTGAAGGTCTTATTTAACTTGTAGTTGTTTTATTCACATAGGTTTTGTGGAAGAGGTCCTTATGAGGCCTCGATATATTTTCTATTGTGTACTTGATCCAGGATATGGATCATATATTATTTTATATAATCCTCTTGTTAGTAAGTGATTTCTAAGTGGGGAGGATTAAGTCTTTTCATGAGACTGAACGTTTTGTATTTTATACCACTGTTTGTTTTGTTTTGTTTATTTTATTTATATATTTAAAACTAAATCTATTTTAAATATAATGAAAAAAAATTCTTTTATTTTTTTTTTAATTAGTTTATATATAAGACTTTTTTTGAGTAAATTGATTTATAAAGATATAATAATTCTCATAATTATTTTAACTGAGACCTAATCAATATTTGATAAAACATTTAGAAATATTGAAACTTATATTGATATATTATTTTAAATAATTGGGATATTTTGATTATACTAGGGGATTTTATTTAAACATATTTTAGGAACAATTTTTTTTTGTGAACTCAATTCACCCCCTCTTGAGATAGTCACTCTGGCCAACATTTGGTATCAATGTTTTTTTTAAACTTTTTCAACTATATTTTTTTGTTGTGTTTTGAAGATCTCAATTTGTTGATATTTAATTTTTTTTCATTAAATGAATAACAAGAAAATAAGGTTCTCATAATAATAGAAAACCTTAAATTAATGGAAATAATTATGCTCAGTTGGATATTAAGATGAAAATCCATATATAAATATGGGTTTTAAAAATTTGACTTCTATAGAGGATAAATATGAATTACCTAAAGCTTCATGAATAACATTGGATCCTTCTACTAAAAATGATTTTAACAATAATTTCATATCCATTAATTCTCTTTATTATGTTTTATGAGATGAAGAATTCAATAGAATTTCTTCTTGTAAATCTGTTTTTGAGGTTTGGGATACTTTAGCAGTTTCACATTAAGTAACTAAAAATGTAAAAGAAATGATATTGAATACATATGAAATTAAATATGAAAATTTTAAGATAAAAAATGATTAGATAATAAATGATATTTTTCTAATGATTAAAGAGATAGTCAATACAATGATCCCCTTGGGGAATATAGTGTTAGATAAGGACCAGATCATGAGACTACTGAGATGCCTTCCAGAGAGATGGAGAGGGGAATCTATCTCTATAAGAAAATCCTGTGACATTAGAAAATTAATTTTCAAAGAACATAATGGGAAGTTAAGGATGTACGAAGAAGAACTCATGTTAAATCATGAAGAAGAATATTAACCTAAATGAAAATATATTTCTTTCATGAATAATTCTTCAAAAAATAAGGAATAAAAAAAGTACATGTTGGAAGTTCTACTGATGATGAATCCCCAATGGATAGTAATGATGAAATGGTCAATTTGGTTAGAATATTTAATAATTTATATACAAAAATTAAATTCTTCAAGAAACCAAGCTACAATAGAAATTATGCCAATGTAGAAACATGGAAAAAGTATTGGAAGGGATATGACAACTCAAATGAGATTACCTGCTATGAGTGAAAGTGAAAAGGACATGTTAAAGAAGAATTTACCATGTTGAAATAAAAAACAGAAGTGTGAGGATAAGGAAAGAAAGTGTAAGATGGATATTAAAACCACATGGAGTGCCTATGAGGATAGCTCTATTGACTCTGACTCAACTTATGAAGAAAAACCAAATGGAGATTACACGTTCTTTATTTAAAATGTTTATGAGGCTCCTCATGTATCATCTATAATTAATTCTAATAAACATGAAAATGAAAATTATGATGATATTCAAGATAATAAATGTTTTATAATTGAATTATGCTTTAGGATGTTTTAAATGAACTAAAAGTCAAATACAATGTTTTGAAGAAACAACATGTTTTATCTTCTATTACTATGTCTGATCATGCGGCATAAAAAGAGAAGAATGATCAATTATTATGGGAAAAATACTAAACTGAATATTTCAAATGAGCAACTTATGAATGAATTTTAATTATTCAAAAATGAGATAGGAACACTAAATCAAATATTAGGAAAATATATTTCTCCAAAATACATTACTGGTCTAGGATACCAACCTTGAAAGGGAGTAGAGTTATGAGCACATTTGTTCCCAAGTCTAATTTGAGTAATTCTACTATTAGTTATTTTTCAAATAGAATAAATATTGTTTTTATTTCATACAGTTTTCTATATAAATATAGGAATCCCATTAGGTAAATATTGATTCCAAAGTCTATAATCACTAATATATCTAGACCCATAAAGATCTGGTAACCAAACTAATTTTTGGTATACTTTTCATTGTAGGAAAGCTGCTAAAAATATCCATTAGAAATATATGATTCTTAGAAAATGGATGTTCCAAGAATATAATAAGAGAATAATCTATTTTCAATAACCACATAAAGGTTGAAGGTGGCCATGTTACCTTTGGTGACAATGTTAAAAGAAAGATCATTGGCATTGGCCATATTGGTAACACAAACTCAGTTTTAATTTCTAAAGTAATTTTTGCTGATGGTTTAAATACAACTTTCTTAGCATCTCATGATTATGTGATTATGGTTTTAATGTAATGTTTTAAATCAATGGATGTACTGTTTTTAATTCCCAAAATGATTTAGTATTTACATATTTAATAAATTAGATTTTTTATTATGTTAATATTGATTATTTGATTTCTCAAAATGTTTCTTTCTTAAGTTGCTTTCATAGAGAATCATGGATTTGGTATATGAGACAACACCATTGTAACATTAAATCTCTTAAAAATCTTACAATGTAAGTGTTAGTCATGTATCTACCCAGACTTTAATTCCTAAATGACAAAGTCTATAACCCCTATCGAAAAGAAAAACAATACATTTTTTAAATTGAAGAAATAAGTTTCTTGTTATAAACCTCTTGAGTTGGTTCAGGTGGAATTATTTCAACTATCCATATATTCTAGTTTAAATGGTATGAAATAAGTTTATATACTTGAAGATGAATTTTATCAATATACATAGGTATTCTTCTTAGCTCACAAAAGTGAATGTTGTCCTTATTTTACCAAGTATGCTAAATCTATAGAAACCATAAGTTGGCTACGAACTAAGTACTTAATAAGTGATAATGTCCATGAGTTTTAAAATAAAAACTTTGAATCCCTTTTCTCAAAAAATGGCTACAATCATAACTAATATACTCCTAGGACACCATAGCATAATGGAGTTGTAGAAAGAATAAATAGAACACTTTAATTGATAACCTTGACTATGCTTGATTAATATGACTTACCTATCTATTTTTGGAAGAGGATGTGAATAAAACCTAACATATAATAAATAGAGTTTTAATTAAACCCATATTAAAGAAAAAACCTTATAAACATTAGAATAGTTGAAATATTAAGGTTAATTACATTAGAGTTTTTTTTCAAAGTATTTATTCTTAAACCAAATGATAATATTGACATGTTTTCCTCCAAAAGTAATGAATGAATTTTCCTAGGGTATTCAACTTATAGAAAATCCTATAGTGTTTTTAACAAAAGAACTAAGAATTTAGAATATTATGTTCATGTTAGGTTTGATGAGAAATATTGAAATGATCCTATGACTTCTTTGGAAAACATGATGATGATTTATCAACATTGAACTTAAATTCCAATCCTTCTAATTTTTATAGAAATCATGTAGAAAATTCATCCAATTTTGAGGAACTTTTATAGCCTAAACCAAAACATGTAGAGAATCCTAAGGTGACCAAATATTATTTTTTCAAGATATTTTAGGAATCTGAAATACCATCCTTTAGATAATATAGTAGGAGACAAAGATAGTGGTACACAAACTAGATATTCTCAAAGAAACTAGTCTGAACATCAAGATTTCATGTCATAACTTGAATATAAGAACATTAATGATGCAATTAAGGATGAATTTTGGGTAATGGATTTTCATGAAGAACTAAATCAAGCTGAAAGAAATAAACTATGTGAACATGTTTATAGACCCAAAACAAACCTTAAGTACATGCAATAAATGTGTTTTTAGAAAAAATATTGAGGAATATTCTAAAATAGTAATGAACAAGGATATATTAGTATCACTATAGTATAGTCAAGAAGATGGGATATACTATTAAGAGACCTTTACACATGTATCCAAACATGAATCCATTATAATTATGCTAACATATATAGCATGTATATATTTAAAACTACATCAAAAGGATATCGAATATGTATTCATATATGGGTATATAGTTGAGGATGTTTTTGTCTACCAACCCCCTGGATTTCAAAATCCACATTTTCCAAATCATGTTTTCAAATTAAAAATCTTTATATAGTTTAAAACAATCTCCAAGATTATGGTTTGATAGGGTCAACTATTTTCTTATTTCAAAATATTTATCAAAAGGTATAGCTGATCCTACATTATTTATAAAAAATATTAAAATATGGTTTTGTTGTTCAAATTTATGTATATGATATTTTTTTGGATCTTCTAAAACTTTCATTATGTATTGATTTTCCAAAAAAAATGAAAAATAAATTTGAAATGAGTTTTATGGGTGAACTAAAATTCATTCATGGATTTTAGATTTTTGGAAATAAAGAAGGAATTATTTCAAATCAATGAAAATATAACAATGATATTCTAAAACATTATTATTTGGATAGTACTAAAATTATTGATACTCTTATGAATTCCAACTATAATGTAGATCTTGATGAAACTGGAAAACCAGAGGATCAAACCGGTTACAGAGGTAAGATTGGAAGTCTTATCTAATTAATTTATTTTCTACCAAACATTATGTGTCGTGTGTATATGTGTCCTCATTTTCAATAAAATAAAAAAGTGTCTCACTTAGATTCTGCAACAAGGATTTTCAAATATCTCAAATACATTAAAAATTTTAGACAATTTTATATAAGAGGGAAGTCATTTGACTTAGTTAGTTATCCAAATACTGATATTGGTGGATGTAATTTAGATTGAAAAAGAACCTCAAGAACATGTCACCTTTTGGAAAATTCACTTGTTTCTTAGTGTAGTAATAAACAAAATTATGCTTCACTGTCTACTGCCAAAGTTGAATACATAGATATTTGTAGTAGTTATGCTCAATATTTGCGGATGAAATAAACATTACTAGACTATTGACATAATTTTTTACATATAACTATAAATAGTGATAATAAATTTCCTATAAATATTTATAATAACAGTGTATATAACTCAATAATAAAGTACATTGATGTAAGACATCACTTTTTTAGAGATCATTTTCAAAAGCTGATATCACTGTTGAATACAATGGTACAAAACATTAAAATACTGACATTTTCACCAAGGCACTGAATTATGAGAGGATAAACTACATCAAATAATAATTAGGCATGATTAATTTTTTTAATCTTTATTTTTTTGGGAATCAATATTGAGTTTTACCCACCATTGAGTTTTACCCACCTTTATGTTTTACCCAGCATTGATTTTTACCCGTATTTGAGTTTTACTAACCATTGAATTTTTCCCACCATTAAGTTTTTCCCACCCTTTAGTTTTACTCACCCTTATAATTACTCACCATTGGTTTTACCTATCATTGTAAACTTCATTCCATTGTAAATTTTTCGCTGTTAATTTTTAATATGTCATTGCTATTTTAATTGTTCAAATTAATAAATTATTTTATTTTTAATTTGATTCATATGTTATTTAAATTCTGATTTTTAAAATCCCTAAATTCTAAAAATAATACAAATCTAGCATTTTTTTAATTTGAATAAGCACACTTCCATTACACATTTTCTCTTGAGTCATACTGTGACCATTTCACTCTAAAATGCTGACCTTTCTTCTACTTCTCCCAAACCTATCTAGTCGATCTCCATGGATATAATGAGGCAGGATTTTAAATCTTACTTTCATGAGTCACATCCCATAAAAAAGTAGAACAATGAGTCTAGTCATGATGCCGTTGATAATGTATTTCCCGATCTTGTAAAGAGGGTTTTAGTATATGAGAATGAAGTTCAATATTAATGGATAATATAGAGAATATCGATAGTGATCAATGTACTACAGGAATAGGGATGGGTGGAGCATTTATCTTCTAATGTGAATCTCTTTTATACTATTTTGGTTTACAGTTTTACTAGTTTGAAGAGTTCAGTTTTTATGAAAATGTATAATGGGTGAGAACTATAATTAATGGTCCTAAATATGTACTTTATTCAAGTGAATGGGAAAGATAATTAATGGTTCCAAATTATAGTGTTTCTAATTATTATCAAGTAAGAATTATGAATAAAGGTGATAATTGTGTCTATAAATATTCCTTGGTTGAGTTAACTAGTGATGGAATAGTTAAAAGAACAATTGTCTCAGAAATTGATTGTGAATTTAAGTTCATTTTCAAATTTATCCTGCATATTATTTTCCCAAGGAATGGTGAATTTGATACTATGATGTATGAAGATGTGTATTATTTGTGTTTTATGAAAAAGGGAGTAACTATTAATATTTTCTGATACATGATGAATCACATGATTGAAATGTGTAAACCTTCTTCAAATATTTTATTTAATTTACCTCAAGATTATCTAATCGACACTAGATTCCAAGGGTTTAGTTTATTAAGGAGATGAAATAGTAGTGATATGTGGACGATTCTATATCACAAGATTTATTTTTATAAGAATAAAAATCATTTGGAATCCATGGATGAAGTAGTGGATTAATGATGGTGAAAAGATTTATAAAGACTTTAAACTAGTTGATCATAAATATACACTGAAGGATCTTGTAGACCCTAGATTAGATCCAGATGAATCTTTTCAATATTCTGATGAGGAAGAATAGGTTTTATCCATAAATGATGAGGAAGAGAAATATCATATAGAGGAAAGAAGTGGACCAAATTTTTCTCAAGGATCTCCTGATATTACCTATGGTGATATTGTCCCTCTAAGGACACTCCTGATCAGAGAAAAAATGCTTAAAAGAAGGAAGTGATGAGTAAAGGACATAAATATATAATGAGGAACAATACAAGTGTACCTTAAAATCCACTGAGTAAAATGGGAATGAAATTGATAAATAATAATAAGATGATGATGATGATGAAAATAGTGATGAAGGTGGAGATGAAAATGGGGATGGATATGAAGATGTCCAACATAGAGATTCTAATGGTCCGGATAGATGAATTAGAGATGCAGATGTTGAGTTGTTGCAGGAACATATCTCTTCTCTACTTTAATCTGGTTCAAGATGTGATGAAAGACCTAGCCTTGTTGGTTATGTGGATAGAACAAATAGAGAATAAAAAAAGCATCAATTAAGGGGGATAAATCATCAAGGATTCATATTCATTATTTTGTTATTGACCTTAGTATTTCTATAATTTTTGTACATATGGTTGTTGAGTAAATTGTTGTCAAAATTTCTATTGTTATGTAGTTAGTTAATGAGAACATGGAAGCTGAGCCTACTATTGATGAGATACCAAGTTAACTATAGATATCTGTTGAGCCCCCTATTATTGTACTTTTTATAGGTGTGTTGTTGGTAAAAAATCCCTCAAGGTATCATTGAAGCATTTTGAGGTGATTGTGTTTGTTGACAAAGCGGGCATCCATGTTGTGTCTGTTCACAAAGCAGACTACGATGTCTAAATTGCTGACAAAGGGGGTTTACATGGTGATTTTTTGAGTTCCAGAGATATTGTTGACATCCTATGTTGAAAATTAATGATGAAAATGGAATGGAAAATCTGGAGGTGGTTTAAAAAGAGCAGATATAAGGTGGCACCGTTTTCCAGTGTTCGCCAAATTTTTGGGCCTCAAAATCAGAAAATGGAGAAACAAGTTTTTGGAAAAGGAAGTTGAGCGCAAGATCTAGGGTGGTTTGGAAACTTGTGTGTAAGGGATGAGTCATTGTCTGAACTTCTAAAAATGGCCAAGGAAGAAAGTGTGCGAAAGATTCAAGAAGTTTGTGGAAGATGAGGTTGGCACGAAAGAGATTTCCTCGCCTAAGGAAACGTCAAATGGGGTTTTCCAAGACACATCAGGATCTTGCATGACCCATTAGGGTTTTTTGCACACAGGGGTCAATGAGGTATATAAATAAGAGGTGACCCCCTTAAACTGAGTGAGCTCAACACTTAGAGAAAATCCGAGCACCAGATTGCGTAAGAATTTCAAAGGGCGTTGCGCGAAAGATTTTGAGTTGCACGGAAGCTACGAAAGTTGCATGTAAGATTTGAGTTGCACAAAAGATTTAAGTTGCGCACAAAGGGTGTTTGAAGACAAAATTATAATTTTTCATGTAAGGAATTAAAGTTTTGCGCAAGACACAGTAAGGGTTGTGCGAAAGATTTGGGGTTTTTCGGTACACCCGGTGCAAAGAGAGATTCATCTGAGGGTGAAAGATGAACTTCAACAGAGCATTTATCAAAAGTTAAAGATGAATATTTCATTAGTGATAATGGATAGAACTACATGTCTATAAAATGTGAGTGGAATTTCTGAAGAAGCAGTGAGCACACTTTATTTGAGAGAGCAGCGAGCTTTCATATATAGAGTGGTTGTAAACCAGAAGGGATAGCGAGTCTACTTCGAACTTGTAAACAGTAGTGCGCTTATAGTGGATTTGGTATATTGTTACCTTTTTAGTGAATGCTCCTTGGATGTTTCTCAGTGAGGGTGAACCATGTAATTTTTTTTGCGTCTCCTGCATAATTTAATTTTTATTTATACTTTTCTACAGGAAAGAGAGAGAAAAGTGTTTTTCTTAACAGTGAAATAAGATCAATAGGGGCAGTTGTTTTAATTTTTCATACCCTAATTCACCCCTATAATGGTGTCTAACCTAGTGGGCCTAACACGTGTGTACTATTTCTGGTTTTCAAGTTGACAAATCTTATGTTATGTCTTCTGTGAGTTGGATAGACCCCATGTTTAAGGAATGGGAATTTTGTTTATCATTCCTCTAAATAATGGTGGACCTAATCATTGAGAAGAAAGGGATACTGAGGGATCATTGGTTGATCGTATTGATGTTTCTGGTGTGTTGAAAAGGTTTTATTCTGAGAGAGTTGTTTCACCCGTAGTTTGGTTAGTTCTAGTGGCTGTTTTCATCAGAGGTGACTTCAAATCCTTTATAGAAATGATTCTTTGTGAATTTAGTCCTTTATTAAGAAATCAAGAACCTTAGGTCACTCAATTAATAGAAAAGGAAGAAAGTTATTTTTTTATTCTAGTGATACATCATATTTATTAAAAAATGATTCATCATATAAAATAAGTTGAAATAGAAAACAAAAGGTTGGAAAATGAGTTGGAATCCTTGAGATCTACAATGGATTAAATGATGTCATTATATGACGATTCCATGGAATCATTGATAGAGAGGGTAGAGAATCTTAATTATATGGATTATAGTTCTAGTAATCCTCCTATTTTTGATGTTTATTTGATTAGATCTATTATGAGATAAGATCTTAGAGATGCTATAAGTGGTTAACCTTCTATACCTCAAGAAATTTTGAGTAAATTCAAGCATAATATTGTCCATGTACATATCATAGTTAGTGAGTACATGAAGGGAATGAATGTAGATAGATAAACCATCACCAAAGGAATAAATTTTTATATTTAAAAGGCATACACTAAGAATGAGATGAATGTTCATTTCATGTTTCTAGCTTAAATTCTATGAATGCCTCCAAAAACTCAACTGTTTAGAGAGATAGTAAATCAGATAAAGGTGATGGATCCAATGTTAATGTTGTTACTGGATGAGAAGAAATATTTATTCAGTGAAATGGAGAGAGGTGGAAAAATAATTAGGGAATTTATGAATATGATGAAATCGTTCCTACATGTTTTTGGTATTTTTGGGATAACATAGAATGTGATTCCTATTACAGATCATCTGACCCCTCCTTCATCTGATCCAGAGTTCTTCAGGACTAGTGTCACTAGATATCCTTTTCACTCTTTCCGTCCCATTTCTAGCCTTTTTATCTCTATCCCAGAGAAGAGGTTCAATATGTAAGACCAATCATAATCAGAGAGACTCCTTGTCTAACTGGTGTCCTCAAATCCACTCTTAGACATCCTTCATGTCTTGCGAAAAAGCCTTCTTTTTCAGAAAAAGGGAATGTAAAAGGACCTTTTATTCCTTCCACAATTCCTGATAAGTGTTGATTATTAGATGATGTGTATTTGATATAGATTTTTTGGGTCTTTATGTGAATTTTCTATTTTATTTTCACTTTTTTATAATCCCAAAATTGGGATAAAATCTGCGGCATTTATTTCTTTTATTTTACAAATAAAATCTATGTCTTTTATTTCATTCAATTTAAATCACTATTCCTTTGATGAAATTCTTTTTCAATGTCTTTGATACTATATTATTTTCAACTATCATCATTGATACCAATCGTTTCTTATGACATTTCTATAAAATTTGCACTATATAAATTATCTTTGATACGCTGTGTATCTTCTTCACCTTTAATTTGATTATTTATAAAATGCCATGATTTGTGATAATAAAAAGAGTGATATTTTTGGATCCCTTGTTTTAATTATAAAAAAATCATGTTTATTATGATGCTAATGAGTTTTATGGTTTATGGTAGTATTTTAAATTATAAGGATGATTAAAAAGAAACTTTTCTAATTATGAGAAATCCTCACCATTAATGATGAGTCACCGCCAAGGATAACTCACCATTAAAGTTGAGTCACTGATAGCAATAACTCACCGTTGTGGAAAACTCACTATGAACCTGAAAATATGGCTAAGTATGGGAAAAATCCACTATTGTTTAGGATTCACCACAAGAACATATTTTTGGTAATTTATGAGAAACACCTACCGTCAGAGGATGACTCACCATTAAATCCAAAAATTTATAGTGTTGGAAACACATACCATCAGTGACAAGTCATAGCTAGAATGAAAAATTGGATAAGTTTTGATATGAACTACTGCCAGAGAGTATTCACCGTTGAATATGAATTACTGCTAGAATGGAAATTTTGAAAAGTATTGCAATGTACTACTGTTTGGATGAGTCACCATTGGCATGAATCCCCACCATCCTAACTCACTACCAGCCTAAGTCACTATTAGATATTATCCCCTGATTCAAGAAGACTAACTGCTACTATTTTCATTATTTTTAATTATCTTTTTATTATGGACATTTTATATAATTTAAGTGTTATTTTAATGATTTTTATTATTTATTTTTCATCAATGCATTAATGTTCATGTCAAATGTGTCATATGAGGAGTACTAAATCTATATGATTATCCTTACTACTATGGCTGTCAAAATAAGTAGAAGAATCTCTCATACATAGGAGAAGTTGATATATCAAGCATACACACATACGAAAAGTGAGATAAGAACATATTTAAGAACCTAAATATTTCTACTTGTAGAGTGATTACATGTTGTGTCATTCTTACATACAACAAAGGAATATTTAAGCTTAGATAACTTTCAGTTCTTTCCTACTGTTAGAACAAAAGAGTTTACAACACTCTATTCTATTGATATTTCTAGAAACATGAGTCGATCAACCACTCAAGATATACTCAAGGAGACACAATATTTATGGAATATTAGATCTAGAAAACAAAAATAATTAAATCTTATATTTTATCCATCTATTTATTTTATTTGAATTATGAGATGTGTGTGTTTTACTTTGTAATTGAAACATGCACACTATCTCATGTACTCTAATTGTAGGATACTTGATATATTATAAACCATTTTTCATTTTATCCCAAGTGTTGTGGGATAGGTCCTATGTGAACTCTAGTTTTTTTCTTCCCATGGGTTTTGTGGAAGAGGGAATTGTGTACACTGGATAGCTTTTCTATTATACACCCAATCCAGGTTATGGAATATAGATTATTTTATATAATCTGTTTGGTAGCAGGTGATTAGAAAGTGTAGAGTATTATTTATATTCATGTGACTAAACATATTGTATTTTATTCCATTGTGTGATTTTGTTTGTTTGTTTTCTCTGATTTAAAACTGAATTTGTATTAAACTATAAACAAAATCACTACATTGATAGTTGGTTTTAATTAGTGTTAATATAAGGTTTTGATTGAGTAAATTTATTTCAAATGTTAAAATAGATTTCATAGTTGATTTAAATAATACATGATTTGTAACGCCCCGACCCCAGTTACCTAGAGTCGGTGCATTATTACATAACATTGGCATGATCACAAGAATGATAAAATCTAGAAAGACCGACTGGTTTAGTAGCCTTGAAAACACTAGATATATTCATAAAGTTTTACATTACATCATAAAGTGAAAAACTACTACAACAACATAGTCTCCATATTCCACACTCATATCCCTAGATACTATCCCTGCAGGTCATTCATAACTTACTTCTTCACATCCTGGGAAAAATAAAACATAGAAAAGGGGTGAGCTCAAATGCCCAGTAAGGATAACAATATAGCAGAAACTTTCATAAATAAGAATAGACATTTAAGGCAATGAATAACTAAAACAAAAGCCTTTTAAACTTGAACTTCAACATAGTATGGAAAAAGTAAAATGAAATAATGCCATTTACTTGTTCACATGGATATTCTACTAATAGAATAATCACATGCAATATCAATAACCACTTTCATAATGATGGAATGCATAATGCCAGACTATCATAACCACATAGACAAGGCCTCGTGCCAAGACTACAAATAAGATTTTGTCAAAGCCTTGTGCCAAGACACTAGTTTGTCTCATGAGACCTACCGATGCATCTAGGAGCTATAGCGGGCTCCACACGTCACATATTAAGTCCAATGCATTCCCATATGAAAAGGTTTAAACATAACATAAACATTCGTATTAAAGCTAGCATACGAAATGTCAATACATTAACCATAAACTATGAATGGTATAAAAATAGCACATCCACAGTCAAACATATCACAAAACCATCAATACAATATAGAATTTTTGTATCATAATAAATCAACTTCAAATAAGCGTAAAATCCATCAAAGGATGTTGACATAGATGAAATCAAAACTCTTTTTAGAGAAATATCTCTTTCTATTTTGAAATAATTTAAGAGTATTATATTTATAAAGTAAATAATTTTCTTTGAAAATATTCTTATAATCTTTTAAGGGAAGCTTCGACTATTTTATAATGGCGTAAAATAACCGCACCCTCCGTATAAGTTAAAAAAACATTCTTACCTTAATTTTGTCGAAAAGGTTAAAAAGCACCTTGTTTGGAAAACGACGGAAATATTCCTTTATAAAACTATTATAAAAAGTCAAACAAGGGTATAAATGACTTTAACCCATATTCTTTTAAATCGTAAAAATGTTTTGAAATACATTTTTAAGAAACATGGATGTGGATGACAAAGAGATCCCAGTAGATTATTACGTATAAACAACCTCGGATAATGAAGAGATTGTGAAATAACCCTTAGCTTGTACTTTTCCTTGGTTGGGGTATGTTAACCTCCTGTATAATTGTGAAATAATTGTTATTAAATTATAAAATAATCATATACATTAATATGATATCATATATGATCTTTTAACATTGATTTGTTAATAATATCTTAGTATTATCGTTGTTTTGGGTGTTAACTTACTCGTTTTCTTTTATATGTATTGTTACGCAATTCATGTTTGTAATGGATAGGTTGTATATTATTCATATACAAAATGATATAAAGTCCTTAAACATCATTTTTAAATCATCAAATTATAATTATACTTGAATGGATACGTTGGAGAATGAATCTCATCGCATTCGTGGAGACGGTAGTCCGTACGTACGCTCGAGCGACAATATCATTCTTTTGATATTAAAATAATATATAAATGGATGGTATATCATATATAAAGAATAATTAACATGTTATATTTATTATTTACATGAGTTACACATCATTATTATACCCATCCAAATAATAATATATTGAATAACAATTACACCACGACGTGGAGACGGTAAGCCGTACGTACGCACATATGGTGACATGTTATTCAAAGGGTGGATAGAATACTGAATATGGTTGTACCATATTTATAATAACATCACAGTATATATATGATACTGGAGTTATTATTTTATAATGGTAACAACAAAGGAAGAAGAAGTGGAAGAAGAAAGGAACTTGGAAAAGGGTGGTGAAATCATTACCTCTTCTTTGGGTTCTTCCTTTTGATTTGATCAAAAGGGCTCCTTAGGTTGGATTTCTGATCAAACTAAGGCCTCTAGGTTGTAGTGAGGGATTTTGGGAGAGTATTTGGTCAGAGTTTGGATGAACCAAAAGGCTTTGATGGTATGAAGAAATGATAAGGAGGAGTGCCCTTTTATAAGAGGGGTGAGGGGCACCTTTGGAAAAGCTAGAAAGATTAATTTATAATAAATTCATATTCGGTTTCTAATGGCTCCAAAGTGGATTATTTAAATTTTAAGGTGGGGATAGGTCGAAAACCACTCAACCAATATAATTTAGATAGGTTTGGGTCATTATATTAACCTTATCTTTTAGTTTTAACTCTTAGTTAATTAGTTTGACATTTACCATGTCACTTTGTATTTTTATAATATATAGTTTAATAAACTTACTATATACATCCAAGAGACCCCTAATTGGTCCATTAATGACGAGCCTATCATGATATAAGTCTTTTGGCCGAACCTTAGATTTTTAGGAATTTAATATCAATTAATAATATATTTGTTTTTAAAAACTCTTTTATGTCGATTTTGACACTATTCAATAATTGATTTTTGTGAAACTCATAAAAGAATGATTAATTCGACCAAAGTTAATTAAATCAATACTAACATGTCATATTAGCCTATAAAATTATTTTAATTCATGAAAAGTCTCAAATTATATTTATTTGGGAATTTATAATATCAATTATTTTAATTTGTCAAAATTATGGTAATTACTGCATCATCATTGTGTCATAAATAAATTAAATTATTTAAAGTATAAAAATTATAAATAAACTATCATTATGTAGTAAATCTGATTAGATTTCTATTGAATATTTACAATCGAATTTATCTTATGTATAACCCAATATTAAAAATGTTTTAGTAAATAAACTTTGATTTTAACTCTTTTAACTCTTCTTTGAATTAAATAATAATAAATGTCCTAATCTAATCCAAGTGGACCTAAATGATAATATTTTATTCCTAAGGCTGTTTTGGTCGAGATACACTTTTCCAATAGAATTAGGACATGTGTTAGGGTAATATTAATATCATATTTACCCTTAATTACCCTATTTACTTTTAACCGTGGTAAATAAAAGTAAAAAGTTACTATTCACCAAAAAATTATTTTCATCTCATTGAACAACATTTTACTTCTTGATATTAACCATGTCTCTCATATTTTCAAAATTCCATTCACAGAAGCGGTAAAATTAGGTTTTATGAAAAATTCAGCTTTTTTAACTACTACTTAGTAGTTTCACTATTCATCAAAAATTGATGTTCTTCAGAACAATGCCAAAATTTCACCCTAAGCTATAATTGATATTCCAAATTCAAAAATGATATTTATTTTACAAAATTACAAACTTATAAGTTGCATTAATTAATTTTATAATTAATTTTCGCTGTCACAACAAATAGCGTGTTTTTAAGAAACAATATATATCAAAAGATTGACAATTGTGTAGGTCCAATTTCGAAGTGAAATTAGTTATAATGAACACCATTGGATAAAATGGTAAAAATATATTCTAATTATACTTTAAAACCACTCAAATTCATAATTTATCACCATTAATTATTTTGATTAAAAAAGTTGTTTTTAATTAAAATTTAGTAATTTTCACTATTCATCAAAATATTAAAGTTATCCGAAAAGTACCAAAATTTCACCTTAGGCTAAATTCAATAATCTGAATCCAAAAATGAAGTCCATTTTGAAATATAAAATATATATAATTTCAAAAAGAAGGTATTACTATTCGTAACGGCTAGTTTGATTGGTTGTGGTGTGTGTTAGAACTCGGAGTTGCGTACAACACACGCTACTGTATTATTCAAAGGAAAGCATACCGTGGAAGCTTGGGATGTTTCATTTTAATTTTATTTGATGTCCCCATTTAGTCAAAAAGTTTAAAATATTGTATTTAAAATGGGTTCACTATGAAAATTTGGTAAAAGTGCAATACTGAAAATGAATTTGTTCTTACATTATGTCTAAGAAACTCATAATATGGATTCTAAAATTATAAGTATTATATAAAGTTTAAAATTTAGTTAATACTATTCATAACCTCTTTTGAACGGCTTGTTTGGTAAGTCATGGTGTGCTTGAACTCGGTGTTGCGTGTAGTGCAAGTTATTGTATTATTTTGAAGAAATAACACACTATGAAATCTTGGGGTGTTACATTCTCCCCTCCTTCAATAAATTGCATCCTCAAAATTTTAAATTGTTCTTCGAAAATAAAAGGTTGAAAATAAAAAATATCTTTGTGGGAAAACCCACATCGGAAATTGGGTTACTAAAATTTAGTCTTAATATGAGGAAAAGTGAAATGAAAGGGTGACCACCAAATTATGATCTCGATTAGGAGAACATTGGTGCAAATTAGAGACATATAATTGGAGGAAAAACGTAAATATTTATAGGTAGTGATTGAGGTCATCAATCACAAACAAGTTTAAAATTGAGGTCCTTAAATTCATCAGTCTATGATGATTTGAAATACCATCAGTTCAACAAAACATAGGGTATTAGGATAACACATTTTGGTTTTAGGATTCCTTAAATAAAGTATAAGAATTAATTTCTTCATAGAATAAGAGAAGAAGAAAAATATATTCTTGACAAGTAGAGCTCCATCCTTTAACTAATTTCTACCACAAACTCATCTTTCACTCTAAAAGATAATAGAACGAAAAAATATATTCTATTTATCCTATTCGTATAGGGTAAAAAAAAACAAATTTATAATTCATCTACTAGATCTTTTAAAAAAACTACGTTATTTAATCTCGGACATCACGTGGGTCAGTGGTAGGTGATACACCCTTGTCGCCCTTTAGTTGTGGGTTCAAGTCTCGCAGCCTTGCCGGACGTGACGAGTTGCCGCCCGACCTCCGGGTTGTCCTTTTATGGAAATCAAAATAATCCAAACTAGAACTATCCAAAATACTTCCGTACAAAATTTATAAGGAAGGTAAACACAATAAAGATCTTTTTTTCTAGCGTAATAACATGTGAACACCTTAATCATGTATTATTTTAAAACACTGAAACATCCTGAATTACCATAATACTTATTGATTACATTCATGCTCCCTTATTCCATATAGAATGCTGGATATACATCATCAATCCAAAAATGTTTTCAACCCCTATAATGATGGAATATACAATCATTAATCAGCTTCAAGGTAGTCAAGAATATCCAATATAATTTATCCAAATCAATCATGTATTAATCTAAAATCACTACCTCGGTATCAGAACTATATTATGGTTTATCATTCTCTCAACCATATATTTTCCAAAAATTTATCCTGCTATTGAGTAACTTTTCTTTGTTCAACACAATCTCAAGTCCTTAATGAAACAGTACTGCAGTACAATCCTTATATACTATATAATTATTATAACAAGTACATTGTTGATACAACACTCAAATGACATAATCAACACAAGAACTCTAATCATTCCTTTTCATCTATGGTAGTATCATAACTTGACTATTATCCAATAGCATCATTTGCGACATAGTCTGATGACTGGGACATAGGTTCGCGTAGTGTCCAAACTCCTTGCAAATGAAGCATTGTACATTCGAAACCATTTTCTTACCCTTGTAGTCACGTACTTTGTGCCCTTTTCCTCCACACTTATAACAAACTCCCAGTCCTTTCAGAAAAGTTCCAGGGTGTTTCTTCCCATAGTTATTACATATGGGAAAATTCTTCTTTTCCCTCTTCCCTTTACCCATCTTTCTCTCTTCCATCCTTTTGTTCTCTTGCTTCCCTTCAAAGCCATAGGACTCAGTAAAATCTTTACTTATCTTATCAACACATGATATTATTTCTTCATATGATGATAATACATGGGAGACTATTTCTCATATAAATTATTGCTTATGACCATGAAAGATATGATCCTTATTTCTCTTTGGATCATGTGCGTTGCTGGAGTTCTCATTCCTTCTACTGGGCACCATTTCTAAACAATGACATACACTAGATTAGTTTATGAATAACAATACCTAATCCCAAACTTGTAAGACACATAACATAAATTAAATAGTTTATGGATATAATCCATAATCATAAAAATTTATCCTTTGAGGAAGTAAATCCACATAATCCCTTCATAATGGTTTGTAAAGAAAATGAGAATTATCCTAAGCATATCCCCTGGGAGTGTCGTAACCAAGAGTGCAGCAAGGCCCGTTGTCGTGCACCAGTTCCCGTTTGAGTCTAGCTCAAAGCGGTGTTTTCGGGTTTTACCCCTAGGTACATCTGTGCCAGAGCCGCCTCTACCTGCTCGTATCCAGACAGGGATGTATTGCTCGGAAAACTCACAAAATATCTACAATACCAAAATTCTAGGAAGTTCTTCTATACTAATCCTCAAAGTCCATCTTAGGTCTACGTGCTCTAATCAGAGTTTATCTAAATCTAGCTTCCAAGGTTTGTACTAAACTTCCTCTGATACCAACTGTAACGCCCTGACCCCAGTTACCTAGAGTCGGTGCATTATTACATAACATTGGCATGATCACAAGAAAGATCAAATCTCGAAAGACCGATTGGTTTCGTAGCCTTGAAAACACTAGATATATTCATAAAGTATTACATTACATCATAAAGTGAAAAAATACTACAATAACATAGTCTCCATATTACACACTCATATCCCCAGATACTATCCTTGCAGGTCATTCATAACTTACTTCTTCACATCCTGGGAAAAATAAAACATAGAAAAGGGGTGATCTCAAATGCCCAGTAAGGATAACAATATAGCGGAAACTTTCATAAATAATAATAAACATTTAAGGAAATGTATAACTAAAACAAAAGCCTTTTAAACTTGAACTTAAACATAGTATGGAAAAAGTAAAATGAAATAATTCCATTTACTTATTCACATGGATATTCTACTAATCGAATAATCACATGCAATATCAATAACCACTTTTATAATGATGGAATTCATAATGCCAAACTATCATAACCATATAGCCAAGGCCTCGTGCCAAGAATACAAATTAGATTTTGTCAAGGCATTGTTCCAAGACACTAGTTTGTCTCATGAGACCTACCGATGCATCGAGGAGCTATAGCGGGCTCCACCCGTCACATATTAAGTCCAATGCATTCCCATATGAAAAGGTTTAAACATAACATAAAAATTCGTATTAAAGATAGCATACGAAATGTCAATACATTCACAATAAACTATGAATGGTATAAAAATATCACATCCACAGTCAAAAATATCACAAAACCATCAATACAATATAGAAGTTTTGTATCATAATAAATCAACTTCAAATAAGTGTAAAATCCATCAAAGGATGTTGACATAGATGAAATCAAAACTCTTTTTAGAGAAATATCTATTTCTATTTTGAAATCATTTAAGAGTATTATATTTATAAAATATAACATTTTCTTTGAAAATATTCTTATAATCTTGTAAGGGAAGCTTCGACTATTTTATAACGGCATAAAATAACTGCACCCGCCGTATAAGTTAAAAAAACATTCTTACCTTAATTTTGTCGAAAAGGTTAAAAGGCACCTTGTTTGGAAAACGACAGAAAGATTCCTTTATAAAACTCTTATAAAAAGTCAAACAAGGGTATAAATGACTTTTACCCATATTCTTTTAAATAGTAAAAATGTTTTGAAATACATTTTTAAGAAACATGGATGTGGATGATAAAGAGATCCCAGTAGATTATTACATATAAACAAGCTCGGATAATGAAGAGATTGTGAAATAACCCTTACCTTGTACTTTTCCTTGGTTGGGGTAGGTTAACCTCCTGTATAATTGTGAAATAATTGTTATTAAATTATAAAATAATCATATACATTAATATGATATCATATATGATCTTTTAACATTGATTTGTTAATAATATCTTAGTATTATCGTTGTTTCGGGTGTTAACTTACTCATTTTATTTTATATGTATTTTTACGTAAGCCATGTTTGTAATGGATAGGTTGTATATTATTCATATCCAGAATGATATAATGTCCTTAAACATCATTTTTAAATCATCAAATGATAATTATACTTGAATGGATACGATGGAGAATGAATCTCATCGCGTTCGTGGAGACGGTAGTCCGTACGTACGCACGAGCGACAATATCATTCTTTTGATATTAAAATAATATATAAATGGATGGTATATCATATATACAGAATCATTAACATGTTATATTTATTATTTACATGAGTTACACATCATTATTATACCTATCCAAATAATAATATATTGAATAACAATTACACCACGACGTGGAGACGGTAAGCCGTACGTACGCACGTATGGTGACATGTTATTCAAAGGGTGGATATAATACTGAATATGGTTGTACCATATTTATAATAACATCATAGTATATATATGATATTGGAGTTATTATTTTAGAATGGTAACAACAAAGGAAGAAGAAGTGGAAGAAGAAAGTAACTTGGAAAAGGGTGGTGAAATCATTACCTCTTCTTCGGGTTCTTCCTTTTGATTTGATAAAAAGGGCTCCTTAGGTTGGATTTCGGATCAAACTAAGGCATCTAGGTTGTAGTGAGGTATGTTGGGAGAGTATTTGGGCAGAGTTTGGCCGATCCAAAAGTCTTTGAAGGTGTGAATAAATGAGAAGGAGGAGTGCCCGTTTATAAGAGGGGTGAGGGGCACCTTTGGAAAAGCTAGAAAGATTAATTTATAATAAATTCATATTCGGTTTATAATGGCTCAAAAGTGGATTATTTATATTTTAAAATGGGTATAGGTCTAAAACCACTCAACCAATAGAATTTATACAGGTTTGGGTCATTATATTAACATTATCTTTTAGTTTTAACTCTTAGTTAATTAGTTTGATATTTACCATGTCACTTTGTATTTTTATAATATATAGTTTAATCAACTTACTATATACATCCAAGAGACCCCCCAAGTGGTCCATTAATGATGAGCCTATCATGATATAAGTCTCCTGGCCGAACCTTAGATTTTTAAGAATTTAATATCAATTAATAATATAATATTTTTTTAAAAACTCTTTTATGTCAATTTTGAAACTATTCAATAATTGATTTTTGTGAAACTCATAACAGAATGATTACTTCGACCAAAGTTAATTAAATCAATCCTAACATTTCATATTAGCCTATAAAATTATTGTAATTCATTAAAAGTCTCAAATTATATTTATTTGGAAATTTATAATATCAATTATTTTAATTTTTCACAATTATGGTAATTACTGCATCATCATTGTGTCATAAATAAATTAAATTATTTAAAGTCTAAAAATTATAAATAAATAATAATTATGTATTAAATATTATTATATTTCTAATGAATATTTACAATCGAATTTATCTTATGTATAAACTTATATTAAAAATGTTTTAGTAAATAAACTTTGATTTTAACTCTTTTAACTCTTCTTTGAATTAAATAATAATAAATGTCCTAATCTAATCCAAGTGGACCTAAATGATAATATTTTATTCCTAAGGATGTTTTGGTCGAGATACACTTGTCCAATAGAATTAGGACATGTGTTAGGATAATATTAATATCATATTTACCCTTAATTACCCTATTTACTTTTAACCGTGGTAAATAAAAGTAAAAAGTTACTATTCACCAAAAATTATTTTCATCTCATTGAACCACATTTTACTTCTTGATATTAACCGTGTCTCTTGGATTTTCGAAATTCCATTCACAGAAGCGGTAAAATTAAGTTTTATGAAAAATTCAGTTTTTTTTAACAACCACTTAGTAGTTTCACTATTCATCAAAAATTGAAGTTTTTCAGAACAATGCCAAATATTCACCCTAAGCTATAATTGATATTCAAAATTCAAAAATGATATCTATTTTACAAAATTCCAAAAATATAAGTTGCATTAATTAATTTTATAATTAATTCCCGCTGTCACAACAAATAGCTTGTTTTTAAGAAACAATATATATCAAAAGATTGACAATTGTGTAGGTCCAATTTCGAAGTGAAATTAATTATAATGAACACCATTGGATAAAATGGTAAAAATATATTCTAATTATACTTTAAAACCACTCAAATTCATAATTTATCACCGTTAATTATTTTGATTAAAAAAGTTGTTTTTAATTAAAATTTAGTAATTTTCACTATTCATCAAAATATTAAAGTTATCCGAAAAGTACCAAAATTTCACCTTAGGCTAAATTCAATACTCTGAATCCAAAAATGAAGTCCATTTTGAAATATAAAATATATATAATTTCAAAAATTAGGTATTACTATTCATAACGGCTAGTTTGATTGGTTGTGGTGTGTGTTAGAACTCGAAGTTGCGTACAACACACGCTACTGTATTATTCAAAGGAAAGCATACCGTGGAAGCTTGGGATGTTTCATTTTAAATTTTTTTGATGTCCCCATTTAGTAAAAAATTTTAAAATATTGTATTTAAAAAGGGTTCACTATTAAAAGTTGGTAAAAGTGCAATAATGAAAATGAATTTGTTCTTACATTATGTCTAAGAAACTCATAATATGGATTCTAAAATTATAAGGATTTTATAAAGTTTAAAATTTAGTTAATACTATTCATAACCTCTTTTGAACGACTTGTTTGGTAAGTCATGGTGTGCTGGAACTCGGTGTTGCGTGTAGTGCAAGTTATTGTATTATTTTGAAGAAATAACACACTATGAAATCTTGGGGTGTTACATTCTCCCCTCCTTAAATAAATTGCGTCCTCGAAATTTGAAATTGTTCTTCGAAAATAAAAGGATGAAAATAAAAAGTATCTTTGTGGGAAAACCCACATCGGAAATTGGGTCACTAAAATTTAGTCTTAATATGAGGAAAAGAGAAATGAAAGGGTCACCACCAAATTATGATCTCGATTAGGAGAACATTGGTGGCAATTAGAGACATATAATTGGAGGAAAAACGTAAATATTTATAGGTAGTGATTGAGGTCATCAATCACAAACAAGTTTAAAATTGAGGTCCTTAAATTCCTCAGTCTATGATGATTTGAAATACCATCGGTTCAACAAAACATAGGGTATTAGGATAACACATTTTGGTTTTAGGATTCCTTAAATAAAGTATAAGAATTAATTTCTTCATAGAATAAGAGAAGAAGAAAAATATATTATTGACAAGTAGAGCTCCATCCTTTTACTAATTTCTACCACAAACTCATCTTTCACTCTAAAAGATAATAGAACGAAAAAATATATTCTACTTATCCTATTCGTATAGGGTTAAAAAAAACGAATTTATAATTCATCTACCAGATCTTTTAAAAAAAACTACATTATTTAATCCCAGACATCACGTGGGTCAGTGGTAGGTGATACACCATTGCCGCCCTTCAGTTGTGGGTTCAAGTCTCACGGCCTTGCCGGACGCGGCGGGTTGCCGCCCGACCTCCGGGTTGTCCTTTTATGGCAATCAAAATAATCCAAACTAGAACTATCCAAAATACTTCAGTACAAAATTTATAAGGAAGGTAAACACAATAAAGATCCTTTTTTCAGCGTAATAACATGTGAACACCTTAATCATGTATTCTTTTAAAACACTGAAACATCTTGAGTTACCATAATACTTATTGATTACATTCATGCTCCCTTATTCCATATAGAATTCTGGATATACTTCATCAATCCAAAAATATTTTAAACCCCTATAATGATGGAATATACAAATCATTAATCAGCTTCAAGGTAGTCAAGAATATCCAATATAATTTATCCAAATCAATCATGTATTATTCTAAAATCACTACCTCAGTATCAGAACTATATTATGGTTTATCATTCTCTAACCATATATTTTCCAAAAATTTATCCTGTTATTGAGTCACTTTTCTTTGTTCCACACAATCTCAAGTCCTTAATGAAATAGTACTGCAGTACAATCCTTATATACTATATAATTATTATAACAAGTACATTGTTGATACAACACTCAAATGACATAATCAACACAATAACTCTAATCATTCCTTTTCATCTGTGGTAGTATCATAACTTGATTATTATCCAATAGCATCATTTGTGGCATAGTCTGATGACTGAGACATAGGTTCACGTAGTGTCCAAACTTCTTGCAAATGAAGCATTGTACATTCGAAACCATTTGCTTACCCTTACAGTCACGTACTTTGTGCCCTTTTCCTCCACACTTATAACAAACTCCCATTCCTTTCAGGCAAGTTCCAGGGTGTTTCTTCCCACAGTTATTACATATGGGAAAATTCTTCTTTTCCCTCTTCCCTTTACCCATATTTCTCTCTTCCATCCTTTTCTTCTCTTGCTTCCCTTCAAAGCCATAGGACTCAGTAAAATCTTTACTTATCTTATCAACACATGATATTATTTCTTCATATGATGATAATACATGGGAGACTATTTCTCATATAAATTCTGGCTTAAGACCATGAAAGATATGATCCTTCTTTCTCTTTGGATCATGTGCATTGCTGGAGTTCTCATTCCTTCTACTGGGCGCCATTTCTAAACAATGTCATACACTAGATTAGTTTATGAGTAACAATACCTAATCCCAAACTTGTAATACATATAACATAAATTAAATAGTTTATGGATATAATCCATAATCATAAAAATTTCTCCTTTGAGGAAGTAAATCCACATAAACCCTTCATAAGGGTTTGTAAAGAAAATGAGAATTATCCTAAGCATATCCCCCAGGAGTGTCGTAACCAAGAGTGCAGCAAGGCCCGTTGTTGTGCACCAGTTCCCGTTCGAGTCTAGCTCAAAGCAGTGTTTTCGGGTTTTAACACTAGGTACATTTGTGCCAGAGCCACCTCTACCTGCTCGTATCCATACAAAGATGTATTGCTCGGAAAACTCACAAAATCTCTACAATACCAAAATTCTAGGAAGTTCTTCTATACTAATCCTCAAAGTTCATCTTAGGTCTACTTGCTCTAATAAGAGTTTATCTAAATCTAGCTTCCAAGGTTTGTACTAAACTTCCTCTGATACCAACTGTAACGCCCCAACCCCAGTTACCTAGAGTCGGTGCATTATTGCATAACATTGGCATGATCACAAGAAAGATCAAATCTCGAAAGACCGATTGGTTTAGTAGCTTTGGAAACACTAGATATATTCATAAAGTTTTACATTACATCATAAAGTGAAAAACTACTACAACAACAAAGTCTCCATATTCCACACTCATATCCCCAGATACTATCCCTACAGGTCATTCATAACTTACTTCTTCACATCCTGGGAAAAATAAAACATAGAAAAGGGGTGAGCTCAAATTTCCAGTAAGGATAACAATATAGCGGAAAAATTCATAAATAATAATAAACATTTAAGGAAATGTATAACTAAAACAAAAGCCTTTTAAACTTGAACTTCAACATATTATGGAAAAAGTAAAATGAAATAATTCCATTTACTTATTCACATGGATATTCTACTAATCGAATAATCACATACAATATCAATAACCACTTTCATAATAATGGAATACATAATGCCAGACTATCATAACCACATAGCCAAGGCCTCGTGCCAAGAATACAAATAAGATTTTGTCAAGGCCTTGTGCCAAGACACTAGTTTGTCTCATGAGACCTACCGATGCATCGAGGAGCTATAGCGGGCTCCACCCGTCACATATTAAGTCCAATGCATTCCCATATGAAAAGGTTTAAACATAACATAAACATTCGTATTAAAGCTAGCATACGAAATGTCAATACATTCACCATAAACTATGAATGGTATAAAAATAGCACATCCACAGTCAAACATATCACAAAACCATCAATACAATATAGAGGTTTTGTATCATAATAAATAAACTTCAAATAAGCGTAAAATCCATCAAAGGATGTTGACATAGATGAAATCAAAACTCTTTTTAGAGAAATATATCTTTCTATTTTGAAATCATTTAAGAGTATTATATTTATAAAATAAAACATTTTATTTGAAAATATTCTTATAAGCTTGTAAGGGAAGCTTCAACTTTTTATAACGGCGTAAAATAACCGCACCCGCCGTATAAGTTAAAAAAACATTGTTACCTTAATTTTGTCAAAAAGGTTAAAAAGTACCTTATTTGGAAAACGATGGAATGATTACTTTATAAAACTCTTATAAAAAGTCAAACAAGGGTATAAATGACTTTAACCCATATTATTTTAAACAGTAAAAATGTTTTGAAATACATTTTTAAGAAACATGGATGTGGATGATAAAGAGATCCCAGTAGATTATTACGTATAAACAACCTCAGATAATGAAGAGATTGTGAAATAACGCTTACCTTGTACTTTTCCTTGGTTGGGGTAGGTTAAACTCCTGTATAATTGTGAAATAATTGTTATTAAATTATAAAAGAATCATATACATCAACATGATATCATATATGATCTTTTAACATTGATTTGTTAATAATATCTTAGTATTATCGTTGTTTCGGGTGTTAACTTACTCGTTTTCTTTTATATGTATTGTTACTTAAGCCATGTTTTTAATGGATAGGTTGTATATTATTCATATCCAAAATTATATAAAGTCTTTAAACATCATTTTTAAATCATCAAATGATAATTATACTTGAATGGATACAATGGAGAATGAATCTCATCGGGTTCGTGGAGACGGTAGTTCGTACGTACGCACGAGCGACAATATCATTCTTTTGATATTAAAATAATATATAAATGGATGGTATATAATATATACAGAATCATTAAAATGTTATATTTATTATTTAAATGAGTTACACATCATTATTATACCCATCCAAATAATAATATATTGAATAACAATTACACCACGATGTTGAGACGGTAAGCCGTACGTACGCACGTATGGTGACATGTTATTAAAAGGGTGGATAGAATACTGAATATGGTTGTACCATATTTATAATAACATCACAGTATATATATGATACTGGAGTTATTATTTTAGAATGGCAACAACAAAGGGAGAAGAAGTGGAAGAAGAAAGGAACTTGGAAAAGGGTGGTGAAATCATTACCTCTTCTTCGGGTTCTTCCTTTTGATTTGATCAAAAGGGCTCCATAGGTTGGCTTTATGATCAAACTAAGGCCTCTAGGTTGTAGTGAGGGATGTTGGGAGACTATTTGGGCAGAGTTTGGCCGAACCAAAAGGCTTTGAAGGTGTGAAGAAATGAGAAGGAGGAGTGCCCTTTTATAAGAGGGGTGAGGGGCACCTTTGGAAAAGCTAGAAAGATTAATTTATAATAAATTCATATTCGGTTTCTAATGGCTCCAAAGTGGATTATTTAAATTTTAAGGTGGGACTAGGTCTAAAACCACTCAACCAATATAATTTAGACAGGTTTGGGTCATTTTATTAACCTTATCTTTTAGTTTTAACTCTTAGTTAATTAGTTTGACATTTACCATGTCACTTTGTATTTTTATAATATATAGTTAATAAACTTACTATATACATCCAAGAGACCCAAAAGTTGTCCATTAATGATGAGACTATCATGATATAGGTCTCTTGGCTGAACCTTATATTTTTAGGAATTTAATATCAATTAATAATATAATATATTTTTAAAACCTCTTTTATGTCAAATTTGAAACTATTCAATAATTGATTTTTGTGAAACTCATAAAAGAATGATTACTTAAACCAAAGTTAATTAAATCAATACTAACATTTCATATTATCCTATAAAATTATTGTAATTCATTAAAAGTCTCAAATTATATTTATTTGGGAATTTATAATATCAATTATTTTAATTTTTCACAATTATGGTAATTACTGCATCATCATTATATCATAAATAAATTAAATTATTTAAAGTATAAAAATTATAAATAAAATATAATTATGTAGTAAATATTATTATATTTCTAATGAATATTTACAGTCGAATTTATCTTATGTATAACCCTATATTAAAAATGTTTTAGTAAATAAACTTTGATTTTAACTCTTTTAACTCTTCTTTGAATTAAATAATAATAAATGTACTAATCTAATCCAAGTGGACCTAAATGATAATATTTTATTCCTAAGGCTGTTTTGGTCGAGATAAACTTGTCCAATAGAATTAGGACATGTGTTAGGGTAATATTAATATCATATTTACCATTAATTACCCTATTTACTTTTAACCGTGGTAAATAAAATTAAAAAGTTACTATTCACCAAAAATTATTTTCATCTCATTGAACCACATTTTACTTCTTGATATTAACCGTGTCTCTCGGATTTTCGAAATTCCATTCACAGAAACGGTAAAATTAAGTTTTATGAAAAATTCAGTTTTTTTTAACTACCACTTAGTAGTTTCACTATTCATCAAAAATTGAAGTTTTTGAGAACAATGCCAAAATTTCACCCTAAGATATAATTGATATTCCAAATTAAAAAATGATATCTATTTTACAAAATTCCAAACATATAAGTTTCATTAATTAATTTTATAATTAATTCCCACTGTCACAACAAATAGCGTGTTTTTAAGAAACAATATATATCAAAAGATTCACAATTGTGTAGGTCCAATTTCGAAGTGAAATTAATTATAATGAACACCATTGGATAAAATGGTAAAACTATATTCTAATTATACTTTATAACCACTCAAATTCATAATTTATCACCATTAGTTATTTTGATTAAAAAATTTGTTTTTAATTAAAATTTAGTAATTTTCACTATTCATCAAAATATTAAAGTTATCTGAAAAGTACCAAAATTTCACCTTAGGATAAATTCAATACTCCTAATCCAAAAATGAAGTCCATTTTGAAATATAAAATATATATAATTTCAAAAAGTAGATATTACTATTCATAACGGCTAGTTTGATTGGTTGTGGTGTGTGTTAGAATTCGAAGTTGCGTACAACACATGCTACTGTATTATTCAAAGGAAAGCGTACCGTGGAAGCTTGGGATGTTTAATTTTAAATTTTTTTGATGTCCCCATTTAGTCAAAAAGTTTAAAATTCTGTATTTAAAAAGGGTTCACTATTAAAAGTTGTTAAAAGTGCAATACTGAAAATGAATTTGTTCTTACATTATGCCTAAGAAACACATAATATGGATTCTAAAATTATAAGGATTATATAAAGTTTAAAATTTAGTTAATACTATTCATAACCTCTTTTGAACGGCTTTTTTGGTAAGTCATAGTGTGCATGAACTCGGTGTTGCATGTAGTGCAATTTATTGTATTATTTTGAAGAAATAACACACTATGAAATCTTGGGGTGTTACATGATTAGTATTTTATAAATATTTTAAAAAGATTGAAACATATATTGTTTTACTATTTTAGCTAAATGGTATATTTTTATTAAATACAATTTTTTTTTAATTAAACCTATATTAGATATACACTTTTATGGGGTAATCAATTCACCGCTTCTTAAGATACTAAATACAACCAATAACATGCTTCTTAGAATCCACTGAAATCGTTAACGATTTTACATTGATATTCTCTTTGGACTCGGAGAGGATGCCTCAGTCTTATCTACCTTAAATCTATCCCTTTGTGTTATGAAAGTGAATTACACGACACGATCATTATTGATGTTATATGTTTGATTACACTATGTGGTAATTGATGTTATTTCTACTATGCTTACAGATAACCCTTGTATGGGTAGTAGGTTAAAGTTATTAAACTGAACTATATTACACTTTCTTGTTTATACTTTACAACTACCATGGTTTATAAGAGATTGACTATTGTTCATAGGGATACATGTTTGTATAGATAGAATCACATATTCTTGAATATTTACATTTATTATTATTTTACCAATGATATAATTCTCAGTTATTTTGTTTATATTACACAGTCTGGACTTGTTTTAGAAATTGTTGGTGGTGGCCTATTGAGTGTTATCTCACACCCTATTCGGGCTACCATTGGGTACCAGAAAATACTTCATGGATGAAGGTAGGGACCGAGGAAATCACCTACTATACAATGCTTGATTTCATCATTGTTTAGGTGTAAGGGAGCATAAGATTGAGCAAGGATAGTGAAACTATCTGGGGATAGTTCTTTTGGGAATTTTGTATTTTGATACATGTATTTTATTGCTTTCCTACTGCCATATAGTTTGTTCCATTTTATATAGAGACATAACACAATCATCATATTGTATATGAATGTTTATGGATTTATTATTATTATTACAGTCTTCTAGATGTAATCTTATATATGATGTTCAATTATTTTATCTTAGTCCACTAATTTATTTTTATGGTTATTACCATTGTGGTACACTATGAAATAAGGGCATATTCTCCCCACCGACACACTCTATGCCCTCATTTCTAGTTATAAATATTTGGTTTTTTGGTAGGCATGAATGAGTCCATGATACCCACCATATTGGAGAGCTGTTTAGTGGATCCCGAGTTGGGAATTTAAATTATTTTTCTAAATAATTTCGGTATATTTTGGGAAACATTGTATAGAAAATAAAGGCTAGTATGTGATTTTATTATTGATATTATTTGAGTAAATATGATTTATATAAATTTTAGAAACATATATGATTTTATTATAGTTTTATGTAATAGCAATTCACTTTTTTTCGAAAGGATTGGTATATCTTGTTGGATAATATGATTAGATCGTATAAATTTTAGGTATGGTATATAATTATTGATTAATTTTTTTGGGTGATAAATATTAAGTTAATTTAAAAAGAATATGTAGTAAAGCCTTTTTTATTTTTTAGTTTTGAACTTGGTCAGACATATTTTGAAGTTTTTTTGTCGATTTACATATGGAATGATTTAAGTGTTTCTTTGGGTGTTATTGTTGAGTTTATGTATATTAACATATTACATTTTCATATATTGGGTTATTATTATTTGACTGGGTATTATATTTACCTGATATAACTATTATTGTTTTTAGTAAATGTCAAGAGACATGAGGAAATACTTCTTATCCCTTTTTTGGATCTTATGATCTATTAAATGATAATTTTAGTTATCCAAGTGTCAAAAGTTCATCATTATTATTTATCATTTAGAATATGAGATAAATTGGCGTTTGATTTTTTTTCAAAACACAACTAAAAAAATAAATTGTTTATATGGATTAGAAATAAAACATATTAGTTTATATTTTAATTATACACATTAATGGTAAAAAATTAATCATATTCAAAAAATAGGAAGATAAATATATTAAGTCTTTTGTTAAACTATCACTCATCTATTAAGGTAGGTGTTTTTAAATTCATTTTTAAATATGAGTCTTATAATGATTTATATGAGGTTTTTAAAAATATTTAATTAAACAATACTAATTTTCATAACAGTAATTTAAAAATTACATATCATGATAAAATATTCATATAATTTTATTACTATTTCATGATACACTCATTTTTGTAAGAATACATTAAAACACCGAGAACACAATTTATTTAAGTTAGATAATGTAACACTCTAAGATTTAAATAAGTAATTCTACTTTAAATAATACCATGTTTAATAGAATTGCGTCACACAGAACACTAAACTATAATAAATAATATTTTATTAAAATTAAAGATAAAAAAATTACATTATGAATACACAATGTACAAAAAAATAAATTAGTAATCATTGTTAATTGATATGGAATAATATTAAGAACACATAAAGTTATAAAGGGCTATTCCTCTATAAAATCGTGTTTTCTTTAGATTTTTTATATTGATTTTAAATATAATTTTATGGATTTTATAATTTAAAATTTATAAAATTAACATATTTTTTAATTTTAACATGAAAAATATTAAATTAAGGTGATTTTTTTTAATTTTCTAAAAAAGGATGATTTTTGGTTGATTAGTAAGAATTACTTATTTTGGAAATACAATCACTTTTAAAAAATTATCGTGATATAATAATGACTTGAATATATGTGAAACCCTTTGTCTTGGATGGATATAAATTTTATAATTAATATAATGCATTTTATAATTTAATTTTGAACATTGACAACTATTGTTGACATTTTGAAAATACAAATAATATTTTTATTCAAATAAAACCCATTTTTAGATATTCTCTTTGAATAAATGAATTAAAAAAATTTTCTTTCTGGTTTGGTTTGATTTGGATGTTAAATAAGTGTCCTTTGATAAAAAATAATACAATTAATTCAATTGAAATCATAATTATTCATAATTTTGGTATAAAATCAATTTTATTCATAGAAATTATTTTTTCTAATAACCTTTTTCATTGAATTATGCACACACATATTAAAATAAATTTTGACCACATATAGAAGATGAATTAGAAAATGGGTTGATTACTTTTAATTAACATATTCTCATTTGGAAATGAATTAATGCTTATTTTTATTCATAATAAATAGTTACCATGGTATAATTTTTTTTATTGTGGTCAAGTTTAAAAGGGTTAATGTGGGGGATAAACTAAGGGATAATTCTTAAATTTTATCAAAAAAATACCTTAATATGATGAATGTGTTGAGTGGATTTAATACATAAATTATAATATCATAGAAATTGGATAATATTTGAGCCAAAGTCCTTAAAAAATATGTTTATTATATTTTTAAAGTTTGAAATATATATAAGATATAGGTGGCGTGTCAAGATTTGAGGTAAGAAAGTTTCCTTTAAAACATTTTTTAGATTTTTCCTTCCAGATATTTTTAATCCGTATACATGTTTTTGAAAATGATCTAATAATTTTATTCTCTGTAAAAAATAATTTTTAAAGTCATTTTCAACTTCCATAAAATTTCATTATTTTTTTTGTAAAAAATAATATTATTCAACTTCCCCATAAGACTCATTTTTTACTTTATTTACAAGACAAAAAAAGTTTTTAACATTTACCAAATAACTAAATAATTCCACAATTATATCCATAATTAAATATTTAAATTCCTCAATATTTTCCTATGGGTTTTCAATGATGAAAATATTCCTATAGTTCTGGGTGTTTTCATTTTCTAAAATGTTAAAAAATATATTTCTTCTCATTTTTATGAGATAATTAAAGGTGCATTTTTTTATCAGATAAAATGAATATTTTTATGGGTTTTATGATGTCAATGTAAATTTTTGTGTGTTCTATTCATGTTATGGTTTTTTATTTTTTTTAGGATGATGGTTGTGTCCGATATATCCCTCTAATTCATTAGGTAATGATTCATTATCCAAGGAATATATTTTGGAATTAATAGATTAGGTTATTCTATTTGTAAGTGTAATTTGAAGAGTTATTGTAATATTTATATGCAGATAATTTCCCAAGGTACCTAATTTATTTTAAAATTATTAAAAATGAGTTCTAAATAAATATTTTGATTTTATATGTTAAGAAAATTATCTTCTTTTATAAAGATATTTTAAGTGACTTTTAGATAAAATATTTATTTTAAGGAAAGGTTTTCATGTTTTTCCAGAATTCCTCATGATTATGATATTTTTCTTTTTATTATATTTTTTTATGAAATTTTATTTTGATATATAGTTTTTTAGGTTTATGAAAATTATTATTTGATCAAAAAGTTTAGTACATAAAAAGTAAAATTTTGGTATGGGTTTTTCATGATTTTAAAATAGATGAACATGTTTCATTAGATTTTTACATCACTAACATATCTATGAATTTCTCATTAAAAATTAAAATATATCTAATAGGGATTAATGATGTTTATAAATTTTAAATATTTTTATGGTGACATATATTGAATGAAGAAAAAGTGTCAAGAATGAAACCAAAGTGTAAACATAAGAACCTATTTTTCTGAAAAAATGTATCTTATGTGAAAATATCCACATTGTTAACTGAGTGTTTCCTAACTCTATAAAACTAAACACATAAAATATCCTATAAATATAATAAAGTGAAACCCTTATTCCAAATCAATTTATTATTAGTTGATTATGTTATAGGTTGTTATAGTTGGTATAAAATAAATGTTCTAAATAATATGACCTTAACACTGAATCCTGGTGTTTAGGTTCGAGGTGTTATTATTTATATTTTTCTAATACTATAAAGACTAGTGACTGTTTACATATTCAAAAGAGAAAGTATATTTAAAAAAATGAGTGATCATCTTACATGTTGTTTGAATGTTTAAAAAAATCCTGAGAAGGTTAATTACTAATGATTTTTTGTTTATTATTTTATTTATTGTTTATTTAGTTAAATTTTTTATCATATTATCTAATATATATTTAGAATGATAATGGAACATCTCTCTCTCCCAATAATGGAGAGTCTCTACCTCTTTAATTTCAGAAAAATTTATCCAGTATTCATAACGTTTTTCTTCAAAAAAGTATTGAGGATGATATTGTTGGGAACTCTGATCTCTTTGAAGTGCGCATAAGAGGGTGTTTACACTTTGATTCAAGACATGGGGGTGGGGGGGGGGAGGGGGGTCACTTAGGGTAAATCCTTTGGTTGATGATGTGGACGGAACCGAGATGATAGAACTTGGAAATGGTTCCTTGGCGATGATGAAAAGCGAAGACACCTTGATGGTGGTGGCTAATAAGGGCGCCTTAACAATGATGGTTAATGATGGTGACATGATAAAAATGGTTGGATATGGAGGGTCAAAGGGTGTTGATTAAAATTTCAACTTATAATGATAACTAGGGTAATACACAGAACAACAGATCTTAGGAAATGGGGTTTGTCTGTGATTACCTCATAGTGATACTGGGTGAAATTGTTTCTCTCAAGGACGAGTGACTAGGAGTTTGTTATCCTAGTAGAGTCAGGTGAAGATGCGATGATGGTGGAGGTTTATGATGATGTATTCTCATGTCATGGGGGCAGTTTGGAGAGGGATTTTGGATTTCAGTGGTAGATTACCAAAAAGATTTGGGGTTCAATGGTGGATTATGATGGCATGCCGATGTTCTCATATGATGGAGACAGCTATGAAGATCTATGGATTTGGGGTTCACATCTTGGGATACTGTGTGGAAATCAGTGATGACCTTGTGATTATTATTGGGATATTATAGAAATATGATGATGATGATGGACCTATGGAAGGATGTTGCGATGGATTTTGGTGATGGAACCCTGATGACAGTGATGATGAAAGACCCTCACATTGGCGAGGATGTTGTTTGGGTATATGCTAGTGATGACCTCATGGCATGGTGTTTAAGTGAAAAATTCTTCGTTGGCCGATAGAAGATGGAATTCTAGGATCTACCGCAAAAAATGATGCTGACCTCAAGATGTAGTTTGACAGTGATTTCCTTGAGATAAAGTGATGCATCAAATGATGTATGAAGACCTTGGGTTATAATAGGGTGTAGGTGATCAAAAGATGTGGGTGATGACCTCAGTATGGAGTGGTGACCGAAAGAAGGGTGGAGGGTGGGGACTCAGTGATGTCTTCGACTGGCGGTGACCTTGGCTTATATCAATAGGTATGATTTATAGGCTTTTAGGACAACATGGGCCTTTTAATCATTTTAAGGGGTAACCCATGGGCTGTATTGGTGGGTGGTCCTTTGTGACATTTTATATTTCCATAATTTTATTCATTCATGGTTGTGGATGCTGGTTACATCGAGACAACCTGTGAGGGTATGGTATGATGAGGAGTAAGATGTTTTTGGTTTCTACGTGATATCGATGGTATGGAATGTTGACTATTATTTATTCCTAATTATGACATATAGATGTTGGTACTTGAGACAATAGACATCGGGGATGATCTCAATTTTTCTAGAAGAGATGTTGATGGGTACAATGACATCCTTGGGTGATTTCAGTGCTCTGTCCATGATGATGACCACAAGAGGAGTGTTTTCGGTCGGTGTAATCAATGTGGTCAGGTGCGTTGGACTTTATCATTAGAATCACTCCACAATAATGGGTTTTATAGGATTTTGAGCCTTCATGTGTGGTTCTTAGGGTCTTTTTTTGTTGTTATTTTTTTTACTTTTCAGTGGAATTGTTTTCCCACTTTTTTGGCTTGGTGGTACCCTTTGTTCTACATGTTTTTTTTATTTTTTTCCTACTATATAAATTTTATTATTAAATTTTTGGGACCAGTATGATTGGTACCTCAAAATTCCATATTATTTAGTTACTTTTCATAGATATCATTAAGTTGTTATTTCATACAGTTTTTTTCAAGAATTTTTCACCTATAAGGAGGACAAATAGCCTTAACTTAGTGTTTAGGGCATTTCTTGGAATTCAAAATCATTTCCATGGAAAAGGACTCTAAATTATGAATGGAAAATTATTATATTACATTGATTTGTTCTTTTATGGAGAAATGTATTGGAATTTAAGGAGCGTAAACACTATATAGGGGCCAGTTTTTCTCATCATAGGTAGGAAATATTCGATAAAAAAATTTATCAACGAACGCTTCAATAAGGGTGAAACACTGATGTATTATTTAATTTTCTCTTTATTTTGTTATTTATTCTTTATTTTATTTTCTATATTCAAATGTGATCCAATTCTTTCTATTTTCGGTCTAATCCCTTTTTATAACATGATGGTGAGCTAAATTTATGTTTTACTGATAGAAAAGAAAGATATCAAATTTAATACCATATGTGATTATGTAATACAACTATCACTAGTATATGTTTCTAATTACTATCTTTGATGTGATTTTATACATTTCTACTTACTCCCTTCATGATTTTCCAAATTTTATTAAGGATATACAGTTTACTAATAGTAACATTATATCCTATAATGTGTGTCACATAATCAATATCAATAAAACACACTCAGATTATCTTGATACTTTGAGAAACTGATCATGATTTATTTTTTATGTATAGGAATCAACAACATGTTAATCCTATATACAATGTGTTTGGTATGACTCAAAGTGCATATTTTCATTTAAATTTGATTTTATTGTACAAAACGTACATCACATACTCAAAACCAAGAAAACTAAGTTATATTTTATTAATATGTTAGTAAAATAATCATTTATTCATTTAAAATTTATAGACATTAACCTCATGTCAATCTAATACAAGGTGTAGTTGGTATGACTTATATTATGTGTTTTATTCTTAAAATGAAATTTTAGTTTAAATTATGTATTAGATCCTCAATGTTGAGAAAATTCTATAAGACTTTCTTGATATTTTAGGACAAATATTGATAAATAATTTTTTATTTATATGAATTAACCTCAAAAAATCATGAAATAGGTGTAACCAGATTAACCTAAAGTGTATCTTTTCAGTTTGAAAGTAATATTTAAGTAAAAAAGGTGAATCACATTATCAAAACTAAGAAAATTATCTCTTATTGTCTTGATACTTTATGAAAATAATTTTTTATTCATTTTGGATGTGTGTGAATTATCCTCAAGTCAAATTGATACGTGTCCTGGAAGGTATGACCAATAATACCCTATTTCAATTTAAAATGTCATTTTAGTTCAAAACATGTGTTACATACTAAAAAACAATAAAAAAACACATATTTTCGTCATATATTTGAAAAACATATATACAATTTATTTTTATAAATAGCAATTAATATCACATAAATTCTACACATAATCAGATAAATATGACAGAAAGTATGTGTTTTCATTTAAAATAAACACTTTTGTTTCAAAAATGTATCACATAATCAAGATTGAGAAAACATGCACAAATTTTCTTGATAATTTAGGAAAATTATACATGATTCATTTTAGATGTGTAAGAATCAACTACACATTTATCCAATACATGATGTTTCTGGATTGATTGAAATGATGTGTCTTGAGTTTAAAATATAAATTCAAGTGAAAAATGTATGTTACAAACTAAAAAAATAAGAAAACATGTTTATATTGTCTTGATAATTTAGAAAAATAATCTTTGACACACTTTTCAAATATAAAAATTAATTTCAATTCAATCCAATACATAGCTTGGTTTGTGTGATCGATAGTACATGTTTTCGTTTAATAATACAATTTTAGTTTAGAACATTCACCACAAACTCAAATATGAGAAACAAATCCTAGATTTTCTTAATTTTTTTTAAAAAATGGATAATTCAATTGTATGATTTTTTAATTTACCATGTGTCAATCTAATACACATTGTGTTTGGAATGTATGAAATTTTATTGTTAAATTTAAAAGTGATATTTGAGTTTAAAAAACATTTCGTATAAAAAAAACATGATTATGAAACTTTTAATTCATTTATAATTTATGAAAATGTTATGTGATCAATTTTTGAGGTGTAATAATAAATTGAAAATCAATTAGATACACAGTGTGGCTGGATTGTCTAAAATATCATGTTTTCTATTTAAAAATGACATTTTAGTCTATAATGCATATCACAAAAGAATGAAAATATAATCATATTATATCAAAACATTTGGTTAATATAATTTAATTCATTTTTACATATAGAATTTACATCAATTGAATATGATACTCAGTGTGTCAAGTATCACTGGTAGTTCATGTTTTGTTTTAAAATGACATTTAAGTTCAGAAATTTATTTATATACTCAAAATTGAAAAAAAACACACATATTGTCCAAATATTTTAGTGAAAATATTGATAATTTATTTGTGATGTTTATAAATTATCCTTACACCAATATGACACATGGAGATAAAAAATTGACTAAAAGTGTGTGTTACCTTTTAAACGTGTCATTTTTGTTCAAAGAGTATGTCACATGATAAAAAAACAAAAAGGATTAGACTGTATTAATACTTTAGTAAAATGATCCATGATATATTTTTATGTATATGAATTAAATACACATCATTTAAGCACACAGTGAAAGAGACCATTGGTCTAAAACACACCTCAAATTCTAAAAACTAGGAAAATGAGATCATATTATATTTATACTTTAGGAAAATATTCCTTAATTATTTGTATATATATATAACATAACCTCATGTCTATTTGGTACAAGATGTTTCTAGAATGACATATGGTGTGTGATTTTATTTAAAAAATAACATTTTAGTTCAAAACATGCATCACTTACCGAATAATGAGAAAATGTACTTGGATTATCTTGAAATTTTATAAAATTGACCGATAATTAATTTTTTATGTGTATGATTAAAATGTACCTCAAGCTGATACACAATTTGTTCAGATTAACTGAATGGCCATATTTTCAGTCAAAATGTTTCATGTTAGTCTAAAAGATATATCAAATACTCAAAACTAAACAACTATTCTCGTATTGTCTTGATAATTTTGGAAAATGATTTGGGATTAATTTTTAACATATATTAATTACCCTTAAAGAAATCAAATGCATGGCGTGGCTTGTATGTTCTATAATGTGTGCTTTTATTTGAAAATGAAATTTTTATTCAAAATGTGTGTTAAATAATGAAAACAAAAAAAACACTAATATTGTCATGATATTTTAGAAAAAAAATATAAATTATTCCTTTTTGATGTATTAGAATTAACCCCACATCAATCGAGGACATGGTGTGGCTGACATGACTGAAAGTGTGTGTATTCATTTAAAAGAAACATTTCCGTTCCATACACACATAAAACTATAAAATATGAAAAAAAGAAATTATATTATGTTGATACATTAGGAAATTGACTATTTATTCATTTGTGACATTTTGGAATTAACCTCACATAAATATGATACATGGTGTGTTCGTATTGATTGAATGTGGTTTTTTAGTTTAAAATTCCCATTTTAGTCTAACATTCATGATGCATACTAAAATTTGAGTAAATATTCCCAAATTACCTTGATACTTTATAAAAAATGGTCTTTAATTATATTGTGAAATATAATAATTAATTTCAAGTCAGTATGATACACGAAGTGACCAATGTGATAGAAAGTGTGTGTTTTCATTTGAAAATGAAATTTTAGTTGAAAACATGTATCACATACTCAAAACTAAGAAACACACTCAGATTCTCCTCATATTTTTGTTCAATGATATATGATTACTTTTTTAGGTGTTGGAATTAATTGTACATAAATACGATACTCAGTGTGGATGGTATTACATGAAGTGAATTTTTTTATTTTAAAATGGCATTTTATTTCAAAATCCATGTCACATACTCAAAATTAAGAAATCACACTAAAATTTTCTTGATGCTTTAGGAAAGAGATATATGATTCATTGGAAATTTATAAGAACTAACATCAAGACAATATGGTATAGCGTATGGCTACTATAATCAATAGTGCAAGCATTCATTTGAATATGGAATTCTTGTTAAAAATATGCATTACATACTCAGAACATAGAAAAAAATCATATTGTATTGATATTTTTAGACAAATACTGATAATTAATTTTTGATATGTGTGAATTAATCGCCTATAAATCTGATTCATGGTGTGGATGATATGACTAACAATGACTGTTTTCATTTAAAAGTGGCATTTTAGTTCGAAATACACATAACATATTCAAATATAAGAAAATAACCTATGGTTATCTTGGAAAATTAGGTAAATGATCCATGATTCATTTATGATGTGTTGATATTTACTACACACCAACCCAAAACATGATGTGTCCAGGTTGACTGAAAGTGCTTATTTTTTAGTTCAAAAATGATATTTTTTTCTAAATCATGCAATACATACTAAAACAGAGAAAATTGATTTGGATGGTCAAGATACATTAGGATAATGATATGTGATTCATTTATGATGTGAATAAATTAACCTCAATCAAATCTAATAAATGGTTTGAATGGTATAATCGATAGTGCATGTTTTCATTTAATGATGACATTTTAGTTGAAAATATGCATCACATATTACTTTACAATATGTTTTTTCATGTGGGTTTTTATCATTTTTATTTATGTATTATCATTTTACCTTAATTTTATATTTATTTATTTATTGTTCATTATTTTATTATTATTTCACTTACAGATTTCGTTGTGTTCTTTATATTATTAGTAACATAAGTGATGTTTTTATTACATGTACACTCTTCATTTATTCAACATAGGGCAGTGTGTTATGAAAATGGTAGCATACCTAGTTCTGTTAGAAGGGTAACCAAAGGACCTTGGAATATAGGACCATGTGGTTTCCTGTTCATGTTATAGTGTTTTTTTATCTTTTTAGAAAAAATTAATGTTTGTAATAAATTAGAGATATAAATTAAATTGTAATGTATTGAAATATTTGAAATATATATTTATTTTTATTTTTAGTTTTTTATAATTAAATAATATTTAATTTATTTTTTTGTGAATTAATAAATGGTTAGTGTAGTGTGATGTAAATGCAGAGGTACACTACTGCAACATGAAGCTTTTATCAATACCACCATTAGAACATATAAAAGTTACTTTCATCAATGCTTCTTCTAGAACCTATAATCAAACTATGATCAGTGCTAAAAAATCACCCATCAAAGTAGATTTAATTAGTGCTAAAAGAATTGGTGATAAGAGGAACCATTGTTAGAAATTATTTTATCACCAATATATGATACTTCTATTGGTGATTTTTTATATTGATAAAAGCACCTGTATTTTAATGGTGCTTCTAACATTATTGATTTTTTAATGCTCATAATCATGATTTCTATCACTGATAAAAGGGTAATCAATTGTTTTATATAAGGGATCAATAACCAGACCAAGGTGTCACTTCTCCCATCACCTTTTGTTAATAATAAAACATTATTACTAATTATTCATAATAAAAAATGATAATAAATTAATAATTAATATTTCAATTTATAAAAATTATAATTTTCAATGGTTATATAAGGGGGAAAATAATCACAAATGTGTAGAGTCAAACCCATGACCTCCTAGAATTTAAAGATGTTGTTAATATACATAAACCTCATTTAAAACTATATCAAAAAATATTTTTTAAATATATTTAGGGGATGAAAATATGGAAATACAAACCATAGATGTGTATAGAGACAATTACAATAACAATAATATTAAAAAAACCAAAAGAATAATAAAAACAAAAAAAATAATACTAAAAAAGTTATAATGCTAGGTGATCTTATTCCAAAAAAATATATTATGAAAATTAATTAGTGTCATTACAGTAGAACTAATCTCAAGGTGTAGTGTGACTTGGCAGGTGGTGTAGTGGGATGCTATATAGGCATCTTCATTTGGGAGGCATGAAAGATAGATGGGTGCATTGGTACCTATCGAACATCTTTCATCACACATGGATATCAAATGTGGGATGGGGAGGTTCCTTACCTTCTTAGAAGGGGAGGCAGTGAAACCCTCAAATACATGATACTATACAATTATTGTTAATAGTATTGAAATAATGATTGAAGGAGGGTGACTTGGTATGATGCAGTCCATTCCCTCGGGCCTTCACATATTCTCTTATATAGAAGGGGCCTTTGGGACAAAATAAGGCGAGACATTAGGCTATGTAGAATACAGAAATTTGGATCACTCCATTTAATAAAATATGTATAGTGGGTGTTTGTCATTCATTTTTGGGAGGGATGAAGATTGAAACACTTGGGTGCTTGGGCGTGTCTATTGTTTTCAGATTATAATCCCTTCTACCTTATATAGATATAATATAATAATAATAATAATAATATACATTAATCTAGGGAGTTAATAAATAATGAAAATACAGACACACAACCAGGGAGACTCTAACTAGTTACCTTCTTGAGGTCACCCAATGATGTATACAACTACTCTACACCATGAGGACATAAATGCAGTGTAGTTTTTGGGCTAAATGACACATAAAAATAATGATAATAATATTTTAAATAATAACAATAATTAAATAAAATTAATAATAATTTATTTAAAATAATAAATAATAATCAACAATAGTAATGTAAATAATAATAACGAATCATGTAATTAATATTGATTAATAATTATAACATAAATAATAATATATTGTAAATACTAAAAATGTAATAAATAATGAATTAATAATAATAAATTTAATAAAAATAATTAGTATTAATAATAAATGATAATAATAATAATTATTAATATAATTATTAATTAAAAATATAGATAATAATAATCAAGGATGACTCAAAATTGGATTTGGTAACCCCCACAACCATGGGCATGATGACTTTTTTAATATTACATTGGAACACTAATAATATTTCACGGAGTTTCATGATAATTAAGTATGGAACAAACAATTAAACTAAGAGACCACATAGTCAACAAAGAGCAAATATCATCCACCACACACCTGCAATAAGAAAAATCTTCCTAAGGTTTTCCATTAAGAAAAAAATGGAAAATCGAAGTCAGGATTCTCCTTTTTTTTTTCATACCTTCCACAAATTGAAAAACAACATTAATCGTATCTTTATATCGAGCTCCCTTATTATGTGATCCACCCTAGATTTCCAAGTGTCAACATATTCTCAATTTAGGACCCTTACATGAAGTATTTTATTCATTCAATGACTCTTTCTTCTAGATTTTAGATACTCCAGATTCATATGGTGTAATGAAAGAGATTTCTCTTCATATACTCATATACTCCTCCTTTGGGGTTGAGCTTTCTTACTATAAAGAAGCCTTTGAATGGTCACAAGTAGTATTTTAATTATGTGCATGATATCCTATTAGCTCTTTTAAAAAAGTAAATTCTATAAAGTCTGATTGATCTTCCCATCAACCTCCACACTAGGGGTAAAAGCTTTGGGATTTTCTTCAAGGTTTTTAGAAGCATTAATAATAAGATACGATTTCCTAGTTTTCCCAATATTTATAGGTGTTCCATCGTCTATGGCACCACATAATGCTAGAATCTTCACAAAAACATTTTTCCTAGTTTTTCGTTACACCGAAATATGATTATCCTATTTATGTGTCAATCATTCAAAGGAAAATGAGGATAAATTCTATAAAACTCAGGGTTTTTGAAAGAGCCCCTCATATAGGAAACGTTAGAGGGAGGATCACACTCAAAATTTTCACTGTTATAAATCATTCCTATATTCTTATCTATAGTTCAGTAGCTAGTATGGGCACTAGAATTCATAGTGGGATTATGATTTTAAATATTAGACATTTCTTAGTACTGCCTACATCCTAAACATGTTTAGAAAAATCTACCTATGATCTTAAAACAGCAGTTGGGGGATTTTTCTTCTACAGACTAGAAACCTCATCGTAAACAATTACGATGCTATCCCTTTATGATTTATAATCACTAGATTACCTTAATTATTTTAAAAACTCTTTGTATAGGTATTGATCAAAAATATTATTCTCACATTCACTATGACTAGAATGTTTTATATGGTTAAATATAGGAGTAAAAGAATCCTCAAACCATTTTTTAATGATGTGTGGTAGCTCTATCTAGTTTACTAGTTCCAAAATATTAGTTAAAATTAGAATCCTGATAGTGAGTCTTCCCAAACACTTGTACACCAGGGTTGAATAGATCCACATAATCACATTTCTTCTCATTCTTATCAAGAGAACATTCCATATGCATAATCGTGATTCTAGAATCATAAATGGTACCATCTATGTGGTAGCATGGGAGTCCATGATTGTATTTGGTTCCTTTTTTATGGTAAGTAGTAGTACTTGTAGAAGTATCCTTGAAATTGTTATAGATATTAGAGTTTATTCAAGGAATCTTATTCAAAAGTGAAACCTTGTGAGAGGACATAATTAAATCCATTTTATGTGTCTTTATATGTATTTGGGGTGAAAGATTTATTCCTTGATATTTCTAGATTTAAGAAAATCATCTTGAATCACCCCTAAACAATCAAGAGCATCAATATTCTATAACAAATCATCTATCTCCAATATCAACTCATGAAAATCCTTGGTAGACTATCCCATAATATCTAAATTCATATCACCAGCCTAAATCTCCGCTTGTTCCATTTATTGAGTCTCCACAATAGTGTCCCCAAAAAACTATATTTTAGGACTCTCTATGTACTTATAAAAACTATTATTGTAGGCTATAGTTGTAAATGTTGAGGATGATGTTTAATCAATGTATTTATATAACATCCTTTCATTAACCTTAATCAGTGAAGTACCATTTCCCTATGGATCTATTTTATTACAACTAGCCTTCACTGAGTATTGGAAAACATTTTTTATAATTGGTTTATCTAGATGAGAATATTTTCCAAGAGCCCCAATGTGGGACTTCATTCCCTAAAAATCTTTGAGGATATATCTTACCATGTTTATAGTAGCACTATTGGGATTTTCCTTGGATGAGGGATGAATGTTAGTGGCCATTAATTCCATATCACTCTTTAAGTTGGGGATAAGTACAAAATTCCCCATCTTCTCAATGCGCAGTTTGAATTTGAACTTGTCATATTAATTCAAAATCTTTTTAAATTTTGTGCAAATAATATTCTTGTGATATATTTCATCTAATTAAAAATTCTTCTACAAATTCTAAATTTTTTTGAATGATGTTCAAAATCTACATCTATCTAAATCCTAAAATCACAAGAAACCAAACATACAATTTCAATTGGATAATAACAAATGTTAAACTCAACCATAACTCTAGAGAAATGGAATTAATGGTTATTATTAGTTTCTTTACTTATTTTAATAGAAAATAAAACTATAAAGGAAATGCACCACATGATATTTGGGTTCCATAAGAACTATTTTAATCACCTATTTTGAATCTAATAATGGGTAACAAGGTTATTCACATAGGATAAATAAAATAGAGGAACACATTCCTGTATTCTCAAGACATGAGGCCTTAATGAGTCCAAAACCCCCCCCACAATATTTCAATTTCAATACATTATGGGAAATCTAATGCAGAAAAAACACTTTCAATTAGAGGTAAACTTCCTACCACTAAATCCCTAATCTTCGAGTAATTGGTTCTTATTATCAATAAAATTTCAAGTATTATTTTCATATAATATTGAAATCAACGCAATAAAGGAGTGATGGAATTATATGATCCAACCCTCAAGGAATTTTAGATTATCTTCACTAAAGTGTAAAGAGGCATTTATTATGAATTTAATTTGAGTTGAGATAGATACAATGCATAGATTTTAGAAAGACCCACAAAGCGAGCTATTCTCCATAATCAAGATCTAATTTAGATTCAAATCAACATTTAGATTCAATGAATTAGTATTCAAGTAATTAGATTTAAAGTATCCAAGAAACATAGAAACCACAACTCTACTATATGCAACATAAGACTTTAAGTCCTCTGAACTACCCAAGCCATCATAAAATATTATATTTAAAGCATTAACCTCATGATCTAAATTCAAATTAGTAACATATATATCCTTCCCATTAAAAAAACACCCGATATTGATCTCCATTATAATAAAACCCAAGTCCTCATATTGTTTGAGAGAGAGAGAGGACCCTATTCCATAGGCTTCTAGGAAGTGAAAATCCTATATCATGATATTGTAGTAGTGGTTCTATTCACATGTTTTGGGATTCTAGACCATGTATTGGGCCTTCAATCCACTAATATCGAGCCTCGATGGCTTTTTACTAGTGTTGCTTCAGACCAATGGAATTCAGGATAGGGTGATGGAATTTATTGGTGAATTTTGGTTAGATAATGGGAGGAACATCTAAGGAGAGGAAATCAAACACCCTGATGTATGTGTTATTCTCCTCTACACATAGTAAAAATATAAAACCATAAACATGATAACAGAGTGTCGATATAGAGTAGACGAACTCCAAGAAAGAGGAGGGGGTATTCCAATGCAAGCCTTTGGTCCACTAATCCATGGACTAGGTTCTTTTAGACATTTAGGCCATATATTTTGGTCCTTTAGGATATTTATGGGTTCCCTTTAAATAAAGTTAAAAAAGAGGGATTATACTGAAAAAAATAAAAATGGAATTAAATACATAATTAATAATATTGTTTAATTAAAATATTATTTATTTTTAATTAAAATATAAAGTTTTAAATATTAATAATATTAAATATATTATTAGGATTTAATATATTTTTTTATTTTTATTATTTTGTTGTTGTTGTTTAAGATGTATCGTATGCTTATTCCCCCAACAGGTGTATGTTTACTGCTCTTTGTTTTGTAATCCCACTAAATTATAGTTATCATCATTGTCATCATCATCATCATCATCATCATCATCATCCTCATCATCAATGTTATTATTGTTATTATTACGGTGAATCCTAGTGGGTGTGATCCTTTTGTAACAGATAATGCCTTCCTGGTCAGTTACATTATCCATTATGGGTGTTGGAGGTGTTTCCAAAGAGGATGGATGAGGTTACATGGTGGTTGGAGGTGCTGTAGAGCTTTAGTGGGAAATTAAATTTGAGAATGGGTCACACTATGTGAATTGGTTGTTCATGGATTCTGTAAATAGATAGTTCTACAAATTGTATAAGGCCAAGGGTAAACCCGTGAAATAGATTTATGTTATGAAAGTAATTCAGGATGTGTAATTAAGTAAAGTATGACATTACATGAATTTAAACCAATGTTTATTTTTTTTGGAATTCCTGTGGAATTCATAGTGCTAACAGGTTACACTACATGAAAATTTCAAGTTATAGTTTTTAAATAGGTGTTTTGTCCGAAACCCTTCCCATTTAGCTATACCTCTTTCATCTCACATTGTAGGAAAACTCTAGGTGGATGTTGGAGGGTTTTCATCTCCCTTCCTCTTTATTTTATTAGTTTGTTCTAGTGAAATCTCATTGGTGATCGGTGGTAAGTCCTTATCTTTTTCTTCATTTTTTCTTCTATTCTTCTCCCAGGATTCCGCTATTTGGGTGATGTGTTGGTTTGGGTTGTGATTTGGTCTACATTTTTGATAACCCTTGATGTGTTATTGGTTGATTTTGGTTTTTCTCATGTAGTTGTGTTTTTAGGTTTTTTTTGTCCACCATGTAGTGTGGAGTGAGTCTTTAAAGCTTCTTTGAAGAAGGGGGTCCCTCATTTACATTTTTTTGTATCATGTATGAGGGGGGTTTCTCTTGTTTATCTACGATGGATAGTTTTGATGGATTAATTAAAGATAAATAATTGTCTAATTAAAATCTAATGGGTAAAGGGGAATTATTCACATGATTTTATAGCTTTTAAATTATTATGTTGTTGTCATTGAATTGGATAATACCTGTGAAAACTATAGACATTGGGGATTTGTTTTCAATGGTTTGTTATAAGTTTTTGATCAATTATTGCACAACTATTGTGATATCAACCTGAAATGGAAATAATCCAACCATTTAAATTTGGTTAATTAAATGGTTTCCCCTATACTTACAAAATCTATGGCAATTCTCCTAAAATATTGTGAAATGTGATAAAAGTGCCATCGTAAATCTGTAAAATGATTTTGATATGTTGTGATTAGTGGTCATTTTTTGCAACAATTATGTGTGGTTATGATGAATTGTGGGGTGATGTGTAGCCTATTTTGATATGCATTTGTGGTAGAGAGGTGATGGTTTGTTTGGTCATGCTTTTTGGGCAGTGATGTGATGGTTTGTTTGGATGTGATTTTGGGGTGATGAGGTGATGGTTTGTTTGGCTGTACTTATACGGAGGAGAGGTAATGGTTTGACGTGAATGATGAGATACTTGTGATGTATGGCTTTTTTCTAAAATTCTAGGTAGTGATGGAATAATTATTTAATAATGATTGAAATGGAAGGGGTTTGGTTTGGTTAATGGGATGGAAATTACTACTGAACAAACAAATGATGGGTTTTGTGGGTAAATTAGGTTTTTGGTAAATAATGAAACGAATGGGATGGATAATGGAATGGATTGGAGGTGTGTGAATTGGAATATGGTTTGTGTGGTGTTATACATTTAGAGGTGGAAGAGAAAGTGGGGATTTTGAGAGTTGGTTATTTAGTTTTTGTAAACTCACTGGTTAATATTGTGTGTAACTATATGTATATATTTTTATTTTAATTTTGATTTCTATACATATCCCATTTTCATCAATAACTATGTTCTAAAACCTATATTTTCATATGGAATATGTTTTTTCTCAACACCCCAATTATGAGGATTGATGTATGGCTTACTGCTTTTCCCCACACTCACCTCCAAGTGAGTAGATATGCACAATCTGTGATGGTTGAAGATCTGTTAGTGTACTTACAGATGTACCAGGAGTCTTAGGGATGGATTTGATATGACCAGGTTTTGGGGTGGATTATGGTTGGGGTCGTTCATGGTAAAAGTAGGGAACAAGGTTTATATCCTTCATGTTCATGATACCCTAATAATATGGTTATGGATGTGGTTGGGATGTGATGACTCATAGGTCTTCAGGTGAGATGAGATATGACCATTATATGGGGTGGTGTCCTTGGTGTCTATGACAATGATGGGATGCGACCATGATGTGGGGAGGTGTAATGTGTTATTAAAAAGTGATGGGAGGTGACATGACATCTGACATTGGGTGTGTGAGAACGGAAAAAAAGTGGGAAAGAGGTGCATGGTAAACTTTATCAATATACTTCTTATTATGTTATTATAATTGTCTTGAGTTATTCAGTGAGTATGAATTAGTGAGGTTGGGGAGGATTTTTAACCTCTTTAGGTGTTAAAGGGTCCCCTATTTGTTGAAAGGTGAATTAGTACTCTTCTTTCACATGTGCATGAGGGACTTTGGTTTTCCTACTGAGTATACATGTATTCTCAACCTATGAAAATATTGCAATTTCTATGTTTTCTGGAGGATTAAATGGATTATTCAAGATATTCTGAGATCAAATTTTTTTGGATAGTTTCTATGTCACAGTTTTAGCTTTAATTTTGGGTATTTATATTTGTAATATTTTATCTATTTAATTTTTGTTTTTTCATGCATTAAGGGTTGGTTTTGGTTTCTTTTTATATTATATTATGGAGTTTATTGTTGATGATTCATCTTATCTCCCAATCCTATATTATTATATAGGGGAAATGGATCCCATTTCATGATATTTTTATACATTCGGTGGTAGTACCAGCGTGGGGCCTACTAGAGATTGGACTCGGGGTTCATTATCTCCAACTATGTATTGCAGTATCATTAATGGGAGGGGACTGTGATAGAGTTTTACTAGAGTCTGATGGATGAAATATAACATGCTGTATGGATTTAAAAACAATGAGGATTGCATGGGTTGGTATTGAAAAAATTCTAATTGAACATGATGTGTGCCATAGGTTAGGGAGATCAGCTAGGAAAAGATATTTTAGCCTGCCTGTAATCCTGTGCAGGTACTTAGAGCTTATTGTATGACCAAGTGATGTGGACCTATTTTCAGGGTAGATACCTTTTAGAGATACATGAAACATGAGGAATTCAGTTACTAGTTTAGTTGGGTTGTTTTGGGAAGGTTAAAATTTATGACGTAATTTAAAATGAATCTAAATAAAATTTTATATTAACAGGCTTGAGAAATTCTTGTTTTATATTTCAGCCATGGATCCTAGAAATCATCTATGTGTGGATAATTCATTTGAGGATCAGTAAGATAATCTGGTTGATCACCATTGGGTTGATCAGGTAGAAGAGGATGAAGCTAGGAAGATGGCATTATACTCATTTCCATGAAAGGATTTGGTAAAGTATGATGGTAGTGTTTGGATGTAGAGATAAAGGGATGTATGGAGGAGATATGGATTTATTTTATTCTTATCTAGGACCTATTGGGATATTAGGTCCCTTTGGAATTTATAAATATGTGAGGATATTCACATCAATAGTGGATTATATATCTATATTAGTGGAATGAAGAAGATGTTTCATAGCATGCCATTGCAAATGAGTTTATTACAGAGTTACATTCATTAACTATGAAGGCAATATAGAGGAATGATATTCTTTCTCATCAACAGGGGAGTATATTATTTTGGGATTTGGTAATCAAGTTCAAGGACATTATTCACTTCTCCCCATATCTTTTTGCTGGACGAGGAGTCTTGTGTGAGAAGGCTTAAGGGGGAAATCCATCCTTTAATCTAGTATATAATTACTCCTTTTACATTCTTAATGTATATGGAGGTTCTAAATAAGGTGTAGGTGACCATGAAAATAAACTCAAAAAGAGATTTATCATAAAATAGGAATTATTTGGGTTCCTCAAGGATAATGGTTGTTTGTGGCAAGACTCATGCACTAGGACTTTTATGTTTTTACTATCTAGGAGTGGACCTCAACGGTTTCCCTTCCAGCCTTCTAGTACCATTAGTTTCTATTATTTTCCTGTGGATATTAGGATACCATGTTTTGTTTTTTCAGTTCATGTCCAAAACTAGAATCAGTGTCTAGTGTTTCTTTATTATTATTTTCATGGATTTAGAAATGTTTAGTTCTAGCCTTAGCAGCGGTTTCTAGGGATACCATTCCAACAGTAGAGGTAGTAAGATTATGCTCCTCTGAGGGGAGATGGAGCGAGTAGAGGCTAACCTCATAACATTTCCCATGCTTAGGAACCTAAACCAAAGTGTGTTCATGGAGGTGTTATTTAGAATAAGGGTGTAGGATCTGGGGGTGGATAGTTGCACACAGTGGAGGCATCTGTGATAGAGGGTGGATTGGGGTTGGGATTTCTCTTATACACATCATGAGGTCGACTATCCAAGAACTTCCTCTTCAATTATGTCAGGTTCTTCTGAGGCAAGTATAAATTAAATGGATTATTTTGAGTATTAATTATATTATAAACATAGAAAATTATTAATTATGTTATGAACTATTAATGCATTCTTATTTGTTTTTAATAATTTTTTACAATTAATAATGTTTTATTATTAATAACATATTTTTAAAAAAGTGTTATTAATAATAATATATTGTTATTCTAACACAATAAATGTTGAATGTGAATCCCACATATAAAATCCTCGAGGGATTTCATGGAACAAACATTTATATAAGGATGGATTATGTGATATTTTATATAATAATTTTAGTTTACATTAATAAAAGTAATATTGAATACAATAATAGTTAAACATTATTTAAGTTATTTATAAATATATATATTATATTTTTTATAAATTATAATAGATATGTTAAATCACTTCATATAATTTTTAAAAGAGAAATGTAATTTTTTTTAAATATTTTCATGCTTATATCATAAAATGAATTACACTAAAATCATAAAATAATTTCACCCCTTTTGAAACATATTATGGTAAATAATCATGACCGAGAGAAAAATAAATTAATAATTTTTAAAAACTCATTTAAAAATAAACATTTCTTGTATATATAATTTTTAGATTTTTCTATTCATGCAATTTATTTATAATTTTTGATAATGAAAAAACAACTAGATTTTTTAGTTTTTTTAAAACAAGTTACGTAACATAATGTGTTTAGCCAATGTACTCTTTTATTTTTTTATCATTGTATTTATTTTATGGATGATATATTTTTTTGTACTACTAAATCAATTGTATTATAGATATTAATTTTCTCAATAAATATCTTTATATTTTTAGGTATTTATTTTAGTTTAAATATTTGTATTAGAGAACTCTTTTGATGGGTATCTTCTAGATTGAACCACATGTTGTGAAAGTATAGTCAGTTTCTTCCATCCCTATAAATGTGATGATATCCATATCATGTAAATGTAACAACATGATAAAATGAAAATTAATTAATCTTAATTTTAATTAAATTAGAAATATCAAGTATAATCCTCATGAGTATATCCTTTGGGAATCCACTATCACTACAAGGAAAATATTGTTTAATAACACACGTGTTTTTTTAAAAGTTGCACACAATAACATGAAAAAATTTATATGTAATTAAAAATAATATTTAACTATATATATTATTAATATTTTAAAGTTATAAATTCTATAAAAATTAACAACATGTATCCATTGCTTTATATATAGAAAATGACAACCCAAAATATGTCTTATTAAGGTTACAATATAAGATTTATAAAATTTAGTAAAAAATGAAAATAAATGAATTTAAATTTTAAAATGTAATCTACTCTCTCAATAATTATTTTATTTTATATTAATGATAATATAGTATGTGGGATACTAGTTACAAAAACCAAAAGTTAATAAATTCAATATACATAATCTTTTGAAACTGAAAGAAAACTACAAATTTAAAAGTTCAATCAAAAAGCAGCATAGTGGGAGTCTCTCAAAGAGACATTTTTTCTACATAAGCTCCATGTGTGAACTGAAATCCTTTGATGCATAGAAATTTCATATTAACTAGTATGAACAATAAAATAAATAGATAATTATGAGGATGACCCTTATATTACTCATCACATGACACTCCCCTCTATTTCATATAGGATACTAATTTTATAAAATGTATATCCCTCTCATTTTGGGGATGAGATCTTGTTTTATGGGGTTCAACAAAAAATTTTAAAATTTCCCTTGAAATAATGTACTATTATTAATTATGTTATTAATAATTATTGTTGAAAAAAATAAAATAAATATTTTTATTCAAATCCAGTAGGACCCTATAATAATATATAGATTCTTTGATAAAATGGTTGTGGATTGATAATGTTTATATACATCATACATGATAAAATAAAGATGTAGTATCTTTTAGGAGGTGAGTGTAAGAAGAATATCAGGATCACCACCAAATATGAAAATATTGACCTTTATCTCCAGGTTATATAAATTTATACATGTAAATAATTGGAATATATTAATTGTTAGGGTACTTTTATGAAATATAATTATATTTATATTTCTAGATCATCGAAGGTTACAACCTTGATGTTTTTGGAGAGGGATATATCTAAAATATTTAGGGAAATCTGTGAGTGAAAACTTTTCAAGATTTAGCATCGAATGATTCTCTTAGAAAGAACTATGTACAATATGACTACATAACATTAATTCTAAAAATTCACATTTGATATTGGATTTTTTATTACTCATGTGTTCTCCATATCATTATTTGATTCTATGTTCCATTAATTTTATTGCTGTATGTTCTAATACAATGTCAATGTACTATTGAATCTTTTATGTTTCTTTGTGGACATCTTTTTCTTTTATATATATAACAAATAACTTATAGCTATATCCTTACTTCTATATCTAATGTTGTATTTTAATAATTTTTGATAGGTTTTTAGAATATTTATTGTTCATTTTTTTTGGAAATTTTAATTTTTAATGGGTATTTTATTAAGTGTTGAATCAATTCTGTGTAACATTAAAGAAGAGTTTAATTGGTGAGGTGGCTAGGGTGAGAATTACAAAAATATGTATGGTGTTGAGGAAGGACTTTCAGTATTATCTGGTAGGGGTAAAACGCAATTGTAAATAATTATAAGACTAAATATAACTCTCTTAAATGGTATTTAAATTAAAATAACATGCCTCTGGTTATCCAACACCTCACCTAATCTATTTTCCAAAAAAAGACTTGTTCCAATTTCAAATCCACTAGTATTTTTTTGTTTCTCTGATTATATTTCCATGTTTACTAATTTGAAATTTTTTCCTTTTATTTGATTCGTATCATAGACTCTTTTTAGATATTTAATTATCTCGAAATAATATTTATACAGTGATAGAATTAAATCTCTGATGGGTGTATTTTTTGGAGTTGATATTAAATTGGTTTTGGAATTCAATTTTTTAAAAATTAAGTTTAAAATACATGGTATATTTTCATAAATATTATGTTAAAACAATCACCCAAAGTTTTATTGTTTTTTTAATATATATTTATGTTTATAATGATTTTAATTTATATGGTTCATCATTAATAAATTATAAATAATTTTTAATTTGGATTGAAGAACATTGTTATCTCATTCAGGTTTTAGATGATGATTTTGTAATTACCAACACACCAAAGAGTATTATTTTTTATTATGAACCCATAGATTTTATAAGACATTACCAAAAAATTCATTACTATCTATTTTTTTAAATAATTATTATTCTTCCATATACACATAAAGTTGTTGATAAATTAAGTATCAAAAATATTTTAATGTTCTCCGGAATAAAAAAAGTGGTGGAAGGGTAACAAATTTTTAATTTTCATTTGTTTCATTAGATAAATATGAAGATCTTACAAAACACAAACCCAAAATCACATAATGTGGATATTTAAAATTTACTTTATAATTAATTTAAATTCAATAATAATCTTAAACATGATAATTATCCTTGAATAAATCATGATGTCTTCCTACTATTATTTTCATTTCAATTGAGAATCCAAATAAGGAATCATATGGTTAGATTCATTGGAAATCCACGAATCTTCGAAAAACATTCATGGTATTTCGAGTAATAGTGCAGTGTAAGTGAGATATTCAAATCATTTCTCATTGATTGGAACATGGTTATCTATTGTTTTCCATATTTTCTTTATAGGGAAGGTGTGGATTTTATCTCTTGATATTGAAAGAATCATTGATATTTTCTCTATTATACACATCATCATTCTTGAATGAAAAAATGGTATAAGTTGGAATTTATACGTGGAGTTAACATTTCATAACTATTTAATGGATCTTTAATAAATAATCATTAGAATTAGTTACCCATGTATAATAATAATAATAACAAATATAACAATAACAATGATAACAATGATAATAATAAAATAACTCATCACATACATATATATAAATATAACCTAACAAATAAATAAATAAATATTTATTTAAATAATATTAAATAAATTATATCTTTTCTACCAGGACATTAACTTGACTCATCAATCCCCCATGCAATTAATTTAACCATCAAATAATATAATATATCAACAAAAAAATATATTATTTTTGTAATCAATAAATATATATTATATTTCCTATATCCATGAATAATTAATTATTTTAGTACTCATGTAACTCCATAAATATTTAAATTAATCTATTCACAAAACTATTGAATAAATATGTATTAATGTTTTACCTTGGGAATAATATGTAAGATCCACAATTCAACTTACATATTATAAACTTTAATATCTCATGATTCAATTTATGTGATATGAAATACTAGAATAATTATTACAATACAATTTGAGAATAATATTAATTTTCAATATTAAAATCAATAAAATTTAATGAGATTATAGATATACTTAGTGTGTGACCCTCTAAGATTATTTCATAGTATTATTAGGTGAAGCTATATAGTGATCCATGTTTTTTGTAATATTTACCTTTAAAATATTTCAAATAATAGTTTTACGATGGGTTGTTGACCCGTTGTAGATATTTGAGTGTCGTAGAGTATCAATAATAATATATTTAATATAATATTTTATTATTTACATACTCTTATGCCCATAAAATATGTAATTTTTTACTAATTAGAGACATAGATGGGATATCTCGAAACTTAATTGTGTCTGGAATGAGGGTATTACCTTAGGATAAGTATAACATATGTTCACACAAGGACACACGAGATTGGGCAGTCACATGTGGAATTAACTAAATAACTCACTAACTAATTTATAGGTTTATTTATAATATTGTTTGACCTAAATCCCCCATATTAAATCATATTTAACGTTTTTTACTAGGGTTAGTATCCATAAATTATAGCTTGAGAGGGGGAGATATATGAAGAGATTGGGGGATACCTCAATTTCTGCAAAATTGAAGAACAAAACACTTTATTATAATTTTCAATGAAACCAGATATTTATGTGATCCTCACTAATGAGTGATCCTAACTCAGGGTATGTATTGATTATTTTTATTAGGTTCCATTTTTCATCAATTTGATCGTGGTATTTTTCTCTTAACATGATTTTCATATTAATTTTGGGCCTTGTGTTTTATCAAATTTCTAATTCTTAAACAAATCCTTGATCTTACACTTATTTATCCCACATCATTAGTAATTCATAACCTAATAAATAGTGCCTCAATATTGTCAACCAGTATCAATGATACAACTTCCAATGGTTCTTCTTTTCTTTCCTAATTTTTCTTTTTGTTTATATCATCGACTGTTTTTTATACTGTGGTTCGAAGAAATAAATCTATATTGATGAGTTATTGATATCTAGGTCTTATGGTCAATGAATTTGAATGGGAAAGTAGTTATTGGGGTTTCGGAGATTGATGGTGGATGGTAGTAACTTTTTGGAATTCATTAGGATGCACATTCTTGATGTGAAATGTGGTTACTTGCATTAGGGATGCATGAAAATCAATTTGAGGGATATTCTTCTTGCAAGGTGTAGCAGGAAAGAAACTACTAAAAGAAGATAAGTGATGGAAGGATGTTGAAAAGTTCATTAGTCTTTATTGGAAAAAAATACATTGTTGATGAAGTGGGTGATTCCTTTCGACTATGGGATAGTCACCATGCCTTGATGTAGGGGATCATGGAATGATGAGGTGGAAAATATAAGACCCCTATGTGAAGGATGGATGAGGTTTGGTGGCCATGAAATAGTGAAGGGTCCCCATCATATGATGTCCTTGAGTGGTGAAAATGGAAAAATCTCGTATCATGTATAAATGTAATTGTTGGAACAAGAAAATATGTTCCATAAAATATTCCATATAATTTATGTTATGATCCTCTCTTAGATGAATGAATTCAAGGGCATAGAGGTAATAAAACTTATTCATGAGCAAGATGAAAATGATATATTTTTGGGTTGTATGATTTTGTGAGCCCAGATTGTAAGAGGGATGTAATTAATGTGGGGGGGGGGGAGGTGTGAATAAAATATATTCTAAATTTATTATTTACTTAAATAAAAAATAATAAAGTAGTGAAAAATGAAATCATGAATGTAATTTCCTTCATTGTTATGATATATCAATTTTGGAGGGAAATTGAAATTTTCATATTATGGATGTATCATTCAATGAAATGAGTGTCAAACTGTGATTATTCATTTTTTAAAATATTAATGAAGTGATTTTGAAATTATAAGGAGGATTAAAGATAGTCTTGAGGCTATGGAATTCAGTAGAGGATTATCAAAGCAATACGGGTTCTGCGATAGCCACTAGTTAGTCAGTGGGGTTAGTAGTGGATTTGCTACCCATCAGGGATTATTGGATAGCCGATGATCCTATACATGATCACCAGTGAGGTATATAGAATTCATTCTACCCATTAGGTCTCACCGAATTTTTGGTGGTCCCTGACTGATTTTCTAGTTTGGAGAACTGTGAAGCCTTTAATAGTGGGCCATTTTGTATTTTTTAACACCATGGTTTCTAGAGATACATTCATTGGGCTCGATTTTTCTAATCCATTTGGCCATTTACTCTTATATTCCTCCCTTTAAGAGCCTCCTTTGATCCATGATACATATATATATATTTGTATATATATATATACATATGCATTCCATTGTAAACTCCTTGTAGGATCCATCCTCATTCTTTGATCATGGCCTCCATCTTCCCCATGTGGTGGAAGATCATTGTGTCATTAATCATGGATAAACCACTTGGTTTATTATTTATTAATGATCCATTTCTGTATGAATTATCCTCATCTCCTCTATTATTTGATCATTTTGTTCAGAAGTTAATCATTTTAGATAATTGGTGTCAATTTCATCCAATCAAGATTGATTTTTTTTGAGATGATGGAGCCTTGGATCTGTTTCGATCGAGGATGTTCCAAGATGATGAACAATAACCATTGATATAAATCTAATTTATGTTATGTGCCTTTATGATCTTTACATTAGTTTTGGGTGAAATTTAGTTAAATATTCTAACCTAACATGGAATTGAATTTTGTATTTTCATTATCTTAGAACTAGGAGTGCACCAGGAGTGGCCGAACTCCATTGGAAAATGTTGAAGCGATGGTACATTTCATGTTTGGTTTTATTCAAAGGCATAAAATTTAATTATATTAAATTGGGATTTATTTAATATACATTGTGATGTTTTTATAACAATTTTTTATTTTTTACAACTAAATTTTATTAATTTTGTTGATAAAACATGAAATGAAGAGTTGGAGGAATTTGAAAAACTTTTTTTAATGTTTGGGGATTAGAAGAGTATTCTATAGATGTAGAAAGATATAAAAAAATTTAGATGTTTAATGCTATAAATTTATATATTTGTACAATGTATAAAAATTTATACTTTCAAAATGTCATGGAGACCTAGAAATTCAGAAAGTTCTACAGGTTAAGATAGTATAAAAAGTTAGAAATTTAGACTATTTTGGATATTTATAATTTCAAAAAGTTATAATGATGAAGAAAGGAAGAGAATTTATAAATAATAGAAGTCAAGAATGTAACATATAAGAATAATGTTAAAAAATGTTGAGTCTTAGAAAATTGCAGAGATGAAGAAGGTTAGAATGACTTGATGTTAATAATGTTGATTACATAATGAAAGTTAGAATTATGGAAGATAAGAATGTTGTTGAGATTGTGAAACGTAAAATGGAAGGATGTTAAGAAATTTGATGTGATAAAGAAATTTAGAAGTTCTGTAAGATTATAAAGTTATTGATATGAATAAATTTATAAATCCTAGAAGTTAATAATGTTGCTGAGATGAAAACATTTAGAAATTATGGAAGTTAAGAATGATGTTGAGGTGAATAATATAAAAATGTTAGGAATATATAAAGTATATTTTCTTAGGAAACTTTCTTTAAATGTCATATGATTCTATGATTCTCATTCATGTTCGTAAAAAATCATAAATAAAACATGATATAATCTGATTTTAGTAGAAGAAAAAATTCAAAATTTCAGGATTTTCCAAAGATCAAGATTCTAGATGAACGTTTTGTTAGAATGTTTGTAATTCATCATCAAATTAATAGTGAACCAGGCATAAAGTTTCTAGAAAATCATTATAAACAATGACATATAAGGGATTATACAATTTCATATTTTAAAACATAAAATATTGATGTAATTTTGTAATTAGATAAAATTTTCTAATCGAACTGAATTTTTATAATCAGAAAGACTTTTTCAATTAGGAATAGTTTTGTTAATCAGATGAAATTTTACAAATAGGAAGAAATTTTTTTAATTAAAATAACTTTTTGTAATCATAATTTTTTTGAATCAGACATAGTTTTTCTAATTTGATTGAATATTTCTAATGAGATGGAATTTTTCTTATCGAGTAGAGTTTTTCTAGTTAGAAAAAATTATTTCTAATCCAATGAATTATTGTTAATTAGATAGAATATTCTAATTAGAAAAAAATTTATAATTTGATACAATTTTGTTAATTAGAAGATCATTTGTAATCAGAATGACTTTTATGACCATGTGAACTTTTTTAATAATGTATAATTTTTTAATCATATGGAATTTTGTAATTTTATGACCATTTGTAAGGGAAGAATTTTTTTCCAATGGATGAATAACATGATCGTAAAAATAGTATGTTCACATGGAGAAAAATTTTTAGAAGTAGAAGTTTGTAGTTTCCATATGTATAATTTTTTTATAGTGTTACAACATAGAATTTTGAGGTAGTTATAAATTTGAGGTTTTTAGAGAGTTATAAATTTGACATTTCATGAAGTTACATAGATGAAGTTTATATAGAGTTACAAAGTTGAATATTCAAGAAGTTAAGAATTTGATATTTTAGCGTAGTTACAAAGTTTAATTTTTTACTTAGTTATAGAGTTGATGTATGAAGAAGTCACAATGTTTTTGTTTTTATAGAGTAACATTGTTGAATTTTAATGAATTTACAAAGTTTATGATTAAACAGAGTTACAAAGACGATGTATCATGATATTTACAAAGTTAAATTATGTATACAGTTATAAAAAATATTTTTTAAGTTTAGAAAAGTTTATACCATGAATATTTATGAGTTTATCAAACATCAAGTTTAATAAAATTCATATAATTTTGGAAACATTAGTGAATTGAATAAGATTCATGAATTTTATCATGAGTTGATAAGGTTCACAAAATAATTCAAATGAGCATGAAATTCAGATTGATGAATTTTAGTGAGGAAAAATAAGGAATTGGTTTCTCAAATATTCTATATGTCAAGATCATATAAATACGACAAAAAATTACGTAATAGTTTTCACAATTCACATATGTGAAATTTTCATGTTATTTATAGTTTGTTTTAGAGTCATTTTCCAGTCAAAGTTTAGTTTTTTGTTGAATAATTCTGAAAAAAGTGCAATAGGTAGAGTTTTTTTGATAAAGGATATTGAGGCATCTTGTTTTTTTTAGTTGGACATAATAGAAGTTTTGGTCAAGCATAGTGTTAGAAAAGGTTCATTAGATACATATTACTGGATGTTGGTACACTATAAAAATAATTCAGATAGAGGAATATGATAGACTTTCTATTTGAGATTTCTTATAGTACAATTCACAAAGCTGTATTTTTTGTAGCTCAATTTTTGTAGGGAAAATTTTTAATCTGATGAGAGTAAATATAATCATTCCTCTCAGGAGATAGATGAATACAAATGGGAGTTTTCTCAAAAGTTGTCTTCAATTATTTATAATATATAATTTCAATGGGCACAATGGGGGAACCATGTTAAGGATGTAGGTTCCCAAACTAATGGAGAACCTTATAAACCTTGCACGGCATGTAAAATTTCATATATTTTCATTTTTTTTGTTTTTATAAAATTGTTAAGGAAGATACCTCTAACAAGTTTTAGGGGTAAAATTTTAAAAAGGAAGAAATTTGAAACAAGGGAACCACTAATTCACCCTTGTTCTTAGGGGTACAACCAAACCTAAGAAAATCAGATGGTATCATATTATGGTTCCTAGATTAAAGAATTGTCATATAAAATATTAATTTTGTCAATAATAGTCTTATTTTTACCTTTGATGGTATCATGTTTGAAAAAAATATAATGATTCCCCATCCTCTTCCACTTGGATTAAATGGTGTTGACAGTGCTACAATTTGGTTTCCATTAATTTTGAAAGATGATCTTATGAATTTTACTAACAAGAAAAAACATTAGCTAATGGAAAAGATATAATTGATATTCTTATGTCTCTATCAGAAACTATTTTCATGATGGTGATGTGGAAAAAAACTGGATATGAAATTTGAAGAAAGTATTCATGTATCATCCAAGGAAACACCAAAGTCATGGTGTAGAAGATAAATATTTTAAAATTAATGGTTCAAGATATAATAATGAGATATGAATAAATAATTGATGATTATTTCACCTAAGTTAATGAATTTTTTGAAACATTATTGGTTTTGAAGATTTCTTGGAAGAATCTATAATTATAAACAAATGTAAGAGAAACTTCCCTGAGAAGTTTGATTAAAAAATAATAACTTTAAAAAATAAAGACAATTTATCATTTAATGTTTACTTAAATTTATTGCTTCCTATGAAATGAGAAAAGAAAAACATTTAAAAAGAAGATAAAGGATGAAATGAATTTTGTAGCTATGAGAATTTTGAAAATACTAGATTATGAGAATGCAAATATTTATGAATCAGATTATAAAGAAGATAATAAAATTAATTAAAATATCATGTCTCTTATCTATAGAAACTATCTGAGAGGTAGATGAATGTATATAGGGAAAATGACATAAAAATGATTCATATTTAGAGCTATTGGGAATTTTTCTATAAATTTTACAAAAAATAAGGCTGGTCAATTTGACGAAAATGTTGATTTAAAAAAATGGAAGAAGAATGAAAAAATTATAAAGATGATAAGAAGTAAATTAGTAGAAATATAAAATTAACCATAAATAGAAGATTAATGTTGTGAAAGAAACTTTTATCTGACTCAAGTGAAAATAATTATTTATAAGATGAGTGTTTAGAAAAGTTTATAACATTTTTTTGAAAATGTTGGTAAAAAAGGACTCATCAACTAGTGATGAAGAAGAATAAGGAATATAATATTACAATTAATAACAAATTAGATCTAAACATGTAAAATTTATTGATAAAAACTAAGAACACAATAAAAAAAATCAAAACGATGAGGAATGAATGTGGAATGGATTTTGATTAAATAATAAATGTTCTTAAACAAAAGGATAAGTATATTAAGGATGTTATAAGATAAAAAAAATGAGATTTGATGAACATTGAATGATGTTGGAAGACTTTATTATGAAATATGCACTTAAGAAAGACCAGGTTTTTAAAAATATTTAAAATAATATTGATTTTCAAACTCTACCATATGAAAAGTGAAATAAAATTTTAAAAAATCTTCATAGGTAAAATCTGAATCATCTTAATCAAAAAAATATGTTTACTCCAAGAATTATGTGAAATATCCACCCACAAAATGTAAATTGTCATCTAATTTTTCTAACATTGTAGGTGTTATGAAATTTTTTAGGAAATGGTGCGTTGTGAAAGGATTTAAAAAATCTATCCCATCAACTAACCTTGAAACTTCCCTCAGAAGAAACGTGACACATTCCTAGAGGAAACTAATGTTTAATAATGTTATGAACCATACTAATCTTATTATAGGTTAATATTTTATTTCTATAAGAAACTGAGGATTTCTAGTTTATGTTGCTGTTGTGGAATTTATGGGCATAAATACTATAATTTTTGGTACAAAAATCCTTTATTTGAAAATAGGAAAGGATAAATGGAGAGCAATAGTGGATGAAAATTCAATTATATTAATAAGTCACAAGAAGAAGGAAAAAATCTCAAGATATTAGAAAAGTTATAATAAAAATCAATATACCTTCTTAGAAGATGTTTATAGAAGATATGACCAACTAGGTTACGTTTTTGAAGATTTTTTAACAAATCCCTTAGGAAAAACTCTTCGTACTAGAAAATATAAGGTGGATGAAAAGATGAATGTTATATAAAGACATTTTGTAGTTGAGATGACCCCACAATAATGAAAAAAACAAACCATGGATACATAATAGTGGGTTTTAATTAAATAAGATGGGTTATTTAAAAATCGTGAAAGATGTTAAAAATCAATATAGAGGAGTAGTTACCTCCGGGAATGATGGCCCCTTAAAAATTAGTGTAATTGGAACATCTGATATCAATGTAGAAAAAATTGAAATATAAGGACCTTAATTTCATTTAAGGGCTCAAACATAACCTTCTTAGTGTGAGAAAATTTTTTATTATAAAAAATAAGTGATATTTAGAATTGATTTATGTACTATTAAAATTGTGGAAGATGGAAAAGTTATTATCATAGGAGAAATTACTAGTGGAAATATCTTTCTGAAAGAAGAACTTTCCAACTCATGTTATTTTAGTGATGAAGATGATTTTTTTAGAATCATTGGCTCATGCATCTTGGATAGATAATTATGGATAAAAATTTAATGTATATACAATTAATAACCTTCCTATATTGAATAGAATGGAAAATTATGTTTTTATAATATGCTAAAAAGGTAATATGGTTGGTAAAATCCATGAGATAGTTGAGAATTGACATACTAGACACATTGATGTTATTCAATCAGATCATAATATACCTTTGAGTAATCAATGAATTAGAGGTTTATTTAACTTTATCAGTTTTAATGATGATTTAACTTGGATGAAAAACATTATGTATATGATGAAAAAATTATAGAATGTAGAAATGTTCATATTATTCAGAAGATATGTCGATAGAGAAATTAGTGTGTAAATAAAGAGGTTGAGTACTAACAATTGAAAAGAGTTCACAGAGAATGGTTCTGAATATTGACCAATAAATCATGGAATGAAACATCAATATAGTGCTTCATACACCCCACAACAATATAGAGTAGACAATTAGAAAAAATATAAGTTTTGTTGAAATGGAACAAATCATGCTAAAAAAATAAAAATATTCAATGTTCTACCAGAGAGAAGCTGTTAGTATTATTACACATGAAAAAAACTGATGTTTTCTATGGTCAGAATCCAAATTGACTTCATATGAAATATTTTCTAAGAAAAAACATAAGTAATATATTTAAATGTTCTTGGATGTCCCTATCCACTAAAGATAAAAACTTTAGATCATGGAAAATTTTATTAATAAGACGAGGAAGGAATTTTCATTAGATATTCACCGAATGGATGAAGATTCAAATGTTGGAATATAAATTTAAAAAATCTGATTGATTAATATGATATGAATGTTAATGAAAATAAAAATATACATAAAATTGTAATTGAAAATTATGGGGAATAAGTAATTAAAACATAAAACAAAAGTGATGATGAATGGGATCCAAAAAAAATACACAGTGATTTATAGGAATCATGTAGTGAGTTTATATAATGTGGAGGAAAAATATTTAAATTTCATACCCTTCCGAAATAGGTGGATTATGATAACATTTATTGGAAATATGAATGATCTAGTTTAGAAGAGAAGAAAGTTTATATTAGTAGAAAAACATTACATATCACATAGGTTGAATTGGAATATGTTTCAAAAGATATTGAACACAAATAATAGGTAAAATAAATGAATTAAAAGTTAGATCAAATTGAGAAAAATGATTCATGGAACTTTTCCCACATACAACTGTACAAAAACAAAGATCCCATTTTTTGTAAAGGCTACTCATAAGTTGAAGGTGTGGATATTGAAAAAGATTTTCCCCATTACATGATTTGAAAGTATTAGAATTTTCTTATCTATGGCAGCACATTGTTCTTATACATTCATTATATGAAGGTAAATTCATATTTTTATAAATGGGGAGATTTAGGAAGAATTTTAAATTGAGAAATTGAGTGGATTTATACTTTATAAATATGAAATCAAAGTTTATTATCTGAATAAATTTTTATATGTGTTGAAATAAGAACCATGGGAATGGTATTACAAACTTGATAATATTTTGAATAAGTTTGACTTTTCTAACAGAATATTTGATAGACAATTTTGTGTGAATAAATCCATCACATGTACTCTCATTTTTTAATGATATGATTTTTGAATGTGATACTAAACAATCATGTGAAGAATTTCCTGAGGAAATGAAGAAGACATTTGAAAGTTTATTTTTTAGAAAATTGGCTTTCTTTATGAGGTTAATAGTGAAATAGAGGTAAAGGTACATCATTAATTCACAAGAAAAGTATGACAGATATATGTTACTAAAGTTTAACATGTAAGATTCCAAGGAAGTTTCAACTCATATTTTATCTAGAATAAATTTGAGTAATGATGAATTTGGGAAAAGTTTGAATCAGAATTTTTTCAAAAAGTTGATCAGAAGCATTCTATATCTTGTAGTCTCAGGATGATTATTTTTCATTATAGAATGTTGTGTGATCTTCCATAGAAAGAAATTGTGTTTAGTTTCTTTGATCACAACAGAAAAAAAATAAATTTCTACCACCAATGGTTTTAAAAAATTTATTTTGATGAAACTACAACAAGAATATTTGAAAGTGAATGTTTCTATGCCATTGGATATTATCTGTGATAGTAAAACTGCTTCAAATCTTTCAAAAAATTCTATACAACATTAATGATCAAAGAATATAGAAATAATTTATCATTTAATTAAGGGTAATATTTCTACTGTAGATACAATGATATATTATATTTATATATAATATCAAATTGTAGATGTTTTAATTAAATTAATGATTATGAAAATATTTGAATAATTGAGGCTAAAACGTCATGTTCCACCTCTACCAAATACTTTTTAAAAATTCTTATGGAAGTCCCCCCCCATTCATTATATTGTTTTGAAAAATATGGAGACAATGTAAAAATATTGTAATAATGTTTTATATTTATTTACGTAATTAATATTAACCTTTAGTTATCATAAAATTGGATAGAGAAAAAAAGTGGTAATGTGAAAAATTTGAGATTTAAAAAAGATCCAAGTGAGAGGGGGTTTATATTAACATAAACAAATTTTTTTTTGTCCCTGAGGGATGTAATTCCTTAAAAAATATTACATTATCTAAAAATTGTGGTGTTAGGATACTAACTTTTGAGAAATTCTTTGTGTTTGATTTTTTTTTAAATTTGAGTTGTTAGAAAAATGATTTGGGAGAAATTCAGAGTGATTAAAAATGATCAGTGTTAAAAAAAATTAATTAATGTTTTTAAAAAAATCAATAGGGATATATTAGAGATCCTTTATGATTTTTATGTAATAATTTTTTGTATCTGTTGAAAACATAATTTTTTTAAATATTTTTTCAAAATAGGAAAAGAAGAGTTGCTGGAAGATATTTTTTTATATAATTTTTCTTGAGGAGAATTGATTTCTACATATATAGCAAGTAAAGAATTTTTTCATGTAGAATGATCGAAGGTTTTACAGATATAGAAAATAAAAAATGTTTAACAGCTATAATGTTATAGAGATGTATAATGTCAGATATTTCTAAAGATAATGAATGTTTGGGAAATGAGAATTTTGCAATGTTCTATAGATATATAAAGTCATAATGTTATGTAGATGAATAAAGGTCAAAAATTTTAATTTTTTGAATTTATGGATGTATTTGAGATGAATAATGTTATAATGTATGGAAATTAATAAATTTTTTAGATTTAGAATGTTAGAAATTATAGAATATAAGAAATTTTTTTTGTGATTAAGAAAGTTATAATTTTTGGAATTTAGTAAAGTTACTAAGATAAAGAAATTTAAAAAGTTTTAAATTTAATAATGTTTCTTAGATGAATAAATTTATAATGTCTTGATGTTAAGAATTTGTTTGGGATGAAGAATGTTATAATGTTAGGTAGTTAAGAAAGTTGATGAGATTAATACAGTTAGAATATTAGAAATTTAGAAAGTTTACTTTATTAAGAAAATTTATGACAAATTCAAAGGATTATATAATTTTATTTTTGGTTCCTAAACCATGATGAATAGATTATGATATGATAAGAAGTTATTATAATGAAAGGGAAGTGAAAATGTTCATCATTTCCAGAGTTCACGTTTCTAGATGAACTTATTTTTAGAAATTTTTTATTAAATCCTCAGATGAAAAAAAATCAAATATATTTTTTCATAAAAACATTATAAATAATGAGTTATAATAATGTCTATAATTTCATGTTTTTATAAAGGGTAGTTTAGATAGAATATTTTAATTGGATGTGGTTTTCGAATGAGGTGGATTTTTGATAATAGGATGGACTTTCGTAATATGATGGACACTTGCTAATTAGATCAAATTTTTCTAATCAAATGAACTTTTTAAATCAAGCTAACTTTTTGTAATCATATGGAATTTTGTATTTAGATATAATTTTGTAATTTTATGGAAATTTGTAATCAGAGAATCTTTTGTCCAGCAGATAAACATTATGATTGGATTAATAATACTATTAGATGGAAAATATGACCAGATATAGAATGTTTTACAAATGTAAAAGTTTCTATTTTTCATATTTAATAGATGTTTTTATAGAGTTACAAATTTGAAGATTCACAATGTCATAAAGATTATGTTTTAATGGAGTTACAATGTTGAAATATCACGAATTAACAAAGATGATGTTTTTATAGATATTAGAAATTTATGTATCCTGAATTTACAAAGTCAAAGTTTTTATAGAGTTATAATGTTGAAATTACATGATGCTAAAAATTTTATGTTTTTAAAAATTTACAAATTTAATTTTTCATGAAGTTTCCAAGTTGATATTTTTACAAATTTAAAATTTTTATGTTTCACAAAGTTACAAAGTTGATGTTTGTATTGATTTATAAAATCGACATTTCATGAAGTTTTAAAGCTGATGTCTGTATAGAGCTAAAAATAATAAGTTTCAAGTTATGAAAAGTTGATGTTACAATCATTAATGAGTTTCTTTAGAATAAAGTTTATTTGAATATGATGGAATTTGGAAATGATAAATAATTAAAAATATTCAATAATGTTATAGAAGAGTTGAGAAGCATCCATTAAAAAATTAAATGAGTGTGAAATTTATATTTAAAAATATTAATTAGTGGGAAAATTATATAGGTTTACTACCTTTTATATTTATGTAGAATATATAAATAAGACCCCAAATGTACATCGTACTTTACATTATTCATGCATGTGAAATGATGATGTGATCCAAATATTGGTTAGAGTGAATTTCTAATAAAATTTGAGTTTTAGGTTTTCTTATTCTATACACATTGAAACAGATAGAGTTTATATGAAGAATTTTTGTTATTCATTGAGTTTTTTTAAATCAGACATAATATATGATTGTATCAGGAACATTTTTAGAAATTGTGCCTCACAAAGAGATTACTAGACACATGCACACCTAATGGAAAAATCATATGGAATTTCTAGATAAACATTACTAGAGAATAATTCACAAAGACATATTTTTATTGTGGATCATGTTTTATTAGATTTTTTTAATGTTATGGGAGTAATTATATTCATAAAAATCACGTGATATCAGGAGACCAATGCGAGTTGGATCAAATTTTTTATTCACATTTTTCTAATAGTAAATTTCCATGGACCCATGGGATGTCCATGGAAAGGACTAAGGTTCTCACACTAAGGCTGATCCTTGTAAATATTACATTCCATGATTAATTTGCAACATTATAAGATTCTATGTTTATTATATAAATTGATAAGGAAGTTAAATTAATCATTTTACATGGTTTAAATTTTATAAATATGTAAATTCTTAAAAATACAAATAATTATTCCAAAACCCATTATCATAGGTTCGATGATCCTTAGGTACTTTATATTTATTATTTCAATAGGGAAAGGAATTTTCTTTTAGTGATGTTGGAAGTGTGTTATGGTCCTTACATGAATGGATGGATTTGGCTCCAGCATGGAAGTGATTTCCAGTAAGTCCTTTGTTATGTTTTTATTTCACTATTGAATGTGATTTTCCTTGTAAAAAATAAATCAATTAAAATTTATTTATTATATATCATTTATAATGATTTGGAATTAGTTGAACATTGTGGAAATAGATAAAGTGCAATTGGACATGGATTACTTGAAATTTTTTGGTGGGCATTAATTCGTTGGGTGTTCACTCCATTTGAGATAGGTGGTTCTATGTAATCAACACTATGGTATTATGAAACATTTATTGAAATGTCATATTGGGTTATCCAACTTGGTAGATCATACTTTAAATTTATATTGTGTTATGTATAACTAAATTTTTTTTATTATTCAATGATAATTAAGAATTAATTTATTTAATGGATGTTTCTTAATGAAATTGTACTTATTTACAGGAGAAATGAAGAATACTTGAGCTCTATGTTGATGTTATATACTGATGGCGGAGGCTTGATCACAATTGAGTTTTTTGTATTACACAAACCCGTATGTGTATTGTTGAACTACATGATACATAGATCCAAAAACAACATGTTTGATGTTGATCACAAGTGTTTTCATGAGTATCCTTTGAGACCATGTTTGATGATTGATCACTTGAGGGTGTGTGTGTATCCCGTTTGACCCATGTTGAGGTCTAATTTCAGTAAATATTATCTTGTGGTTTTTGATACTAATTTTAGATATTTTAATCTTTGACTTTATGAGTTATTTCCTATAGTGTTTAACATGTTCCTCTATATATATATATGAATGGTATGCGGACTGATTCCATGAGTGTGCTCAGAAAGAACAATAGACCATGTTTTTCTTTTGGATCACATATTTTTACTTTAAACTACTATGAATCCAGAAGATGTATTATGTTTTTTCTATCTATATGCTCTTTCCTATTGTGTGATATATTATATTTTGTTTAGTGGTTTTTCATGTTATTGACGATAAGTGTGCCATCATGTCATGATGACCCTATAGAGGGGAGTATAGTTTCCTTGTGAAGATGATGATGGACCCGTACATAGGGTAGGATCATGAGAGTATTGTGACTTGGAAAAAACAAAACACCTTCAGGATTCTGAGTAACATTCCAAAATTCGATGCTATGTGAACTCCAAGTATCATGTTCAATCGATGCCCTGAGAATATTGAGTAACATGTTGATATACTGGTGTATCTTTCATGATCACTTATAACATATTGATCATTCTTACAATATTTATCCAAAGAAGGAACGTTTGGTTTCTTTTTGTGGCTTGGTCAGTTCATGAAACTTTGTTATATTTTTTTGTGTGTTATTGGTGACCATCTGATATGATTGTGTAGTTTTTTATGTTCTGTTTACTTTCTATTGATATTATCACATGAACATGAACCACATTTACCTATTGGGTATTATACTTCATTTTTTGGTTCTCTATTGAGTTCTACTCACACTCTACTTGGGAATCCCTGACAATTGGGTACTTGAGTAGCCCTAACATATTGCAGGTATGATTTGGGATGAAGCCTGAGTTTGATCATTGAATATGATAACCCACTATGAGTCAGGAGACTTAGAAGAGGTGAGGCTTGGAGTTTTAGAGAAAATTTTACTTTTTTTTTATTTTATATCTTGTATGTGATCGTCCCAGTGGGTGATTAGTGTCTCCTTTCAGTTTTTGATGGTTGTGTCTGTTGGTTCCATAGTTATTCAAACAATTGGTATGTTTTGGTTTCTACAAACTCTGATTGTATATTGTTTATAAGTTTGGTTATTTATTATTATTATTATTATATTTTATGGTATAGTCTCCCCATTCTACAACCTTTTATTATTTCCACTAGCCTAATCCTCTATCGTACATGTAGGTGCACCTGATATCGTGTGCCATTCCGATAGGAAAATGACAATTTATGTCTGGGTATTAAAAAATGTTATCAAATGTGTCTTTTTTTATTTATTTTAGAGATATTTTAGATAGAAAATATAGGAATGTGTTAGAGTTTGTGGTGAAACTTGTTTTTTTTCATTGTAAACATATTTATTAAGGGAAGTCTAGGTTATAGGTGTACGAGATTACTTTTCTTAGTTTGTGCTATTATTATCACATGTTTTCACCGTATGTGACACACAAGGATTTATAGTTTGTGATTTCATATGGATTTTAATCCTAGTCATATTAGGGAGTGGAATCACATACATCATAAAAGACACATAGGAATCACATGACATATATGCTGCTTTTTTTATTATACAAATAACTGGGGACTTAGATGTTTACTATAAAAAACACTTACTATGTTTTTCAAAAAAGAGTTCTTGATGAAACAATATATGGCTGAACCTCTATTCATGTGTATTTATAATAAATGTTCTTGTAAGACTATGTTTTTGTGCACTAGGGTGATGAAAACGGTGATAATGATTGAGACAATGATGGAAATGATGATGCAATCACTTTATGCCTAGATTGTTCACTATACAATGGTTATATAATTTTCAGGAATTAATTTCCTTTGTTAGAACATAAAGAGTGTCGATTATAGATAAGTTCGTTAAATTAAGATGCCAATTGTAGCTAATATGGAGTTATCAATCTTGCACACAATGGAATTACGTTAAATAAAACTAGGCATATTTGGCCTTGATGTGGTTAGTATAATGGTGAAGTCAGCATGAGATGTCTCCAAATATGTTCCTAGATTACATTCTATGAGTTATGATGATTTTTGAATCCTTTTGTAGGTTTTTAAAAAGTTCATGTGGCCATAGAAATATGACATCAGTTACTAGTGATCCAGTGTCTCATGCTGCTTGAAGGTAATCCGGGTGTGATTTTTCTTTTTGTAGGGATAATCATGGTTAATGCCTTATGGTAATTTTTCATTAATAAAAATGAATTATTCATATTAGTAACCATTATAAGGATTAATTTATGGTCTTGAACGTTCCCTTGAAACCTATAAGTATAAAGCATCTATATTGATAGTACTTTTGATATAAGGTTGAGATCGATTCACTTGGATTCTTGGTGAATCGAGGGTTGGGCCATAGGATGCATGGACTTTTAGTTACAAATGAAATTAGTGATATATTCTATGTGAAAATATTAAGTGGTCATACCTATGAGGGATTTAGTGTGTTAGGATTCCCAACCACTTGAATTGAAGCCTTTTTAGGGGTGGTGCGTGTTGGATCTAATTTTAAAGGAGATCACAATTCTAAATAGGAGCATTGAAGTTTCTTAGGTTTGGTGGTGTTGGCACATTGTTGTGCAGAAAATTAAAAATGTTAGTGAGTATGGTCTTAGAGGCATGCAAATCATGGGTAAATATAACTCTATTGATGTATCAGTGGGGATGAAATTAGATGATGGAAAATCCATTATTAATAACCATTCATGCACATGCAAGGGGCCATTCGAACTGGTGGAATCAATGTGGTGAGTATACTATTGAGAACGTTTTGGTTCTGTTGAGGAACTCATACGAGCAAGTGGTGTTAGGTCACTACTGTTTTCAGTTTCGGGTCACCCATACTATTAGAAACTATAGAATTTTCCATGAATCATGTAGGGGATGTATTACTAATGATTTTTAGGAGCATAGTTGTTTCAGTGGAGAGAGATTCCACAATTTATAGATTAGTGAACCATTGTGTTGTCAGTCCAAAATTTTTATATGTGGAAGTACAATGGTTTAGTGCAACATCTTACATAATGTAATTAGACCCATTGTCTTCAAAATTCATAACTTAGGAATTTTATATTGAAGGATGTTATTGACATCATGAAAGGATTAGTGGATGTAGTAAACTATGTTTTTAGGTTACTGGATTTTGTATTGCTTTATGATTTTCTGGATAATCAGTATAAATAGAAGATCATGTTTAGAAATTTCTTTTAATGATAGACTAGTAGTGGGATTGGTAGACCGATGTAAGAATAGCGAGGAGAAAATAAGGATACTATTACAGTTGGGAGTATCTACCAAGTGTCATATGAAAGGACCTATCTTATAGAGATAGTTATGGTTCTATGCCAGAATGACTATTGAGTGATCATGGTTACTTTAGAAGAACAATATGTAATGAACCTTTAATTATGTATATTTTTGGTGAATTATTTATGTTTGATCTATATGTAGAAATAAATAGATATCAAACGTGGGCCTCTACATGATGAAGGAAATTGGTGTGAACTGATAGGGAGTCATATTTTTGGTGCACTAATGCAAGATAGAGAGAATTGTGGAAGGTGAAGTTGGTAGAAGAATCAAACATAGAATTTATTTTAAAGTTAATTCATACTTAATTTGGGATTTATAATCAATTTAATAAAACCATTAAGGATTAAGGCATTATAATCAATGGATTTATAAAGTTTGAGTTATTTATGAAAGGAAACTTTGTATGAAGATGACTACAAATATACTAATTGTTGTATCTATGTGAAACTGAATGTAGTGGATTGGAACTACATTTATAACATTATATTTAATGTGATAGAGGTATATATGTTTGGATGAGGCTTACTAGAAGGTTACAATTTTTAGTTTCCCTTGGTTAGTTTAGACTCATTGGTTTAGGTTGGAACCCGAAATCAGGATTGGGTATCGACTATTAACCTCTGTCCTGAGTTTGATCAATCATAATGGAATTGAAAAAATGTCATGCATACCATTGTATTACCTAAGTCTTGTTCTGTATGGTGATTCATATATTGGGAATCATCGTGATGCTTTAGAAGGAAGTGGTTAAAGACATCATTGTGTGTTGATTTTTATGCATGTAGAGAAATTGGACTAGATATTATATGATAATGAGCTTTTGAATCATCTTCATACATGTTGTTTTATACTTTCAGTGTGATCATGATGGGATTTTTAGAATAAGTATAACAATGTGGTGGTCAGTTGACCTTTTTGGGATGGTATGTATTGAACTATTTATAGATGATTATTGAGGCATATTGAGAGTTGTGAGGTGTGTGATACTTAAAGTTATTGATACAGAGAAGTTCTATGTTGTAGAAATTTTAATAACCAATGTCATTATGAGTTTTAAATTTTTATGGAAAAATGAATTTTTCATTTGGTTGATGGGTAATTTAGAGAATCAGGGTTTGAACTGAGATTTTATACATTTGAACATATTAAAGAGGTGAATTTGGACTTGATAGGAGGCTCATATGTTGAATTATATCTTATGAATTCAATTATGGAGGCTTGAATATTTCATGACTTCTACCAAGACTACCGACTAGATGGTTGGATGGGTAGGGGCCCTACTACCTTGAAGGAGTCACTTCCCATCTAATGTTCCTGATCCAGATTTCCAGTGAGTCTACATAGGATGTTCGGTGGGCCACCAGATTGATAGAGGACCATAACTGATGATCCAATGGGGCACACTACATAACGTTTAATAAATGTATGTTTTTTTGACACTGAGTCTTCTTGATATATGTTCCTTTATCATTATTATTTTTGATCACTATGTCATTCATCATGGATGAACATCCTCGTATATTTTTCCTTTACGATACATTTATGACTCAATTATCATTGTAAACTCTATTATTTGACCATATTTTTCATTATTTTATCTTTGAAATGGTATTATTAAGATAATTGGTAATAACTGGTCTTGATGGAATAGTTCAAAAATGATGGTGCCTTGGACTATAATTGGCAGAGCATGTACTGTGATGGAGAACTCATGGCATTTATAGATATTTCGTTGACTATATAATAATTTATAATATATAATTTTGTTGAGTCAAATTGAGTTAAATTGGACAACATTTCTTGAAATTTAATTGTGGATTTTCCTATTAGAAAATTAGGAATCCACCCAGACAGTTCGAACTCCCTTGCACTATTCTATTGATAAGGTACTTCACTTGGTTGTTTTTCATCAAAAGAATCCAATTTAATTATTTTAAACAGGTGTTTAATTATTATCACATGATTGGGTTTTTTATATAATGATGTTAGAATCATGTTAAGTACCACCCATTTATTTTTGATCATGGTTCTGTGTAAGTAGTGATATCTTGTAAGTCCTACGATAAGTATGTTATTTTCCATTGAATTTCTGTTTCCATGTAATCAATAAACTAATTATAATTTGGTTATAATTAATTATTTTGAATTATTGGGAATGAGTAGAACCTCATGGTGATCTATGGTGGATGACACAACTCAGATGAATTAGACAAAGAAAGTTTTATTTTCTTATTTGGGAGTTGATTATATTTTACATTTGGGGTTCCATTTAATATACCATATGGTATTGTGGACATTTTATTAGTATAATGTATGAGGTTCAAATCCATTGGTGAGCATGACGTAAAATCAAAATGTTTTGTGAATAATTAGTAATTATTAATTCATTAGTGGTCCTTAAGTCTAAATTAATAAATGGAACCTTGCCTAAGGAAATTTTTTTGAGTGCCCCGAGCCATGATGGATCCTTATGAAATGGCTTGATTTTCAATGTATTAATCAAAATTGAGTGACTTATATTACATTGGAACTTGAGTGTATAGATATTTAACCTAAGAAGACCAAAGATAATGTCAAATATCAATTACATTGGCATGATTACACATAATCAATCCCCTAATGACGGATATTTTAGTAGTCTTGGTAAACCGTATACATAAATGAGTCTTGTATTAAACATTAATACACTAATTACAACATAATTTTATTATTCTAATTAACTGCAAGGATAACATTATTTTATTAAGTATATCCCTTCGTAACTTTCATAGTATGCTTCTTAGATTCATGGGGAAAGAAACATAACAAGGGTGAGTTGAAACGATCTGCAAGAAAAAAATATAGTGAAATAAATTATGAATTAATAAGGATAAAAATTATGGTCTGGTAAATAATAGAACACACATACCATGTAATCAATATACTAAGAACGAAGAGGTTAAACAATATGGAAAGGTAATAAATTGAAACACATTCCATTCAAATAACTAGATAAGGAAAAATCAATATGGTAAGGTAAGAAATAGAATTTTTTTTTCATTTAATCAATAAACTAATAATTAAATTAATCCATATATTTTATCACGTGAAAACATCTTTGATAATAAATAGTTAATCAAAATGAAGGTAATGCTTATTTATTGGACATCATGTCTCAAACACATGAAAACCTATACTGTCAAGATCCATCCCCTAGGCAGTTTAAAACAACAAATGAAAACACATTTAATAAGTGAAAATTATTTTCTCATGAGAACCTATCAATGAATTAAGGAGGAATATAATGTCCAGGATCCACCTGTCATTGCAATTCCAAATAATTATTCATATCAATTAATTGATTTAATTAACAGACAATATTCTTTATCAAATACCCATATTGAATAATGAATCCAGACATATCAATATTTCCCCAAATACTAAAAAAACTATCAAAGGAAACACCGTATGTAAAGAGGTATATAGTATAGGAAATAATAATGTCTATGATAAATGAAATTTATAGTTTAGTGTAAATTCAATGTTTAATGATCATATGAGATTGAATAACTCAAGGGGATTAATAAATGAATGAAAAAAGTGAATATTAATACTAGCCTTGGCCAAATAAATCAAAAACCATCATAAAGAAAGAAATAAGATGATATCAATACAACATATCCAATTTATAATAAAAATAAAACTTTTGTCATTTATGAATTGTAATACTATAAAATGATAATTTAAAAATATTCTTTTGGAAAACATCATTTTTTTATGAAAAACATTTTTAAAACGATTTATTTGAATACCATTTTTGAAAATATTTTTTTTACAAATGAAACTTTTAAATATGAAAATTATGATTCAAAGAAATTATGATTGGTAAATCCATACAATCCGTACAAGTAAAAAAGAACTTTCATTTTTCATGGTTAAAGTTTTGAAAAATTCATTGTCTAGAAAATCACATGATTATTCCTTTGAAAACATTGGTAAAATACAAAAAGTTAAAAAATGCATTTAAAAAATAAATTTGAAAACATTTTTAAAATAATTTTAATAAATTATGGTTTTTATAAGAGACTAGGTTCCTTAAATAAGGAGTGACCTAAAGTAGCATTTTCTTGAAAAAATTTTATAAAACCTTTTGAGTACCTAAGAGTAGAAAAATGGTACTATCACTTAATAAAGGACATGAATAACTAGAGGAGAAAAAAATAAAATAAAATATTATGAAATTATCAAATAATTTCCTCTAATTTAAATTTAATTGTTAACAATACCTATCAAAATGATATTGTGATGTAAATCCTTGAAAAGATAATAATATTAGAGTGAGAATCAATTTGTAATTAAATTATGTGAATAAACTATAAATCCAAATATATAAGTGGAAATACATCAATAGACAATCATATTCATTATAAAAATAATCATAGAATATTTATGAAAATAAGGAAATAATATATCCTAATGGATATAAGTTGGGTTATTAAGTCTCTTTTCCACTGGGAAACTTTTAACACAAATCACCTTAGATGAAATAATTCAAATTGAAACTCAAAATTTCATGAATAATGAATGGATCATGATATTATAATTCAACATGGTATTATGTCCCTAATATATAAGAAATTATTTGTAGAAAAATAATTTTATTATTTCAATAGAAATATTACAATCACAAAAAATGTATAGAGATTACATGGATAATCATGAAAAATGTTATTGAGGAGAATAATCTTTAATCATTCCAAAGTGTCCCATAGAACATTGAAAAACTTTAAATCATAAGACTCATGTATAAATAAAATAAAATAAAGTTATAATATCATGATATTAATTAGATTCATGATATATCATGTAAAATGTATGTATGTACACCATATAAAAGAAACTAGGTGCATAACAACAAATAAGTCCCAATAGAATGTAAATTGAGACAAAATCCATTACCTCGAGTTGCCATTCATATGAATTTCCATTAAATTCCTGTATAATATAATTATGTTAATTATCTACTTTCTTTAGAAACTATTTCATGTTTATCATTACTTTTATTTCACTTATTACTATGTTGTATACAACTTCGTAAGCAATTATGTTTACATTGGTTGATTTGACCAAATTCAATTTACGTGTCAAAACTACTTTGGTAGGTCAACTATAGTTAAGGGGGTCAATATATAATATATTAATAACAATAATAATGACATAATTATCATATTAATAACTCAATTATACTTTAAAAAATAATTAAATATTGTTATGGAAAATGAATCAACATTACGATCATTAAGATAGTAGGCTGTACGTACACATGAGTAGCATTACCATTTTTCAATGACTGTTATGGAAAGAAGGTAAGAAGCATTATATATTTCCATAATAAAACTTATATCATAAATAAAATATTATTCACTCATATATACTTATATATATAATTATTTTGATGAAAAATGAATCATATCGTGCCGAGGAGGTGGTAGTCCACACACCCTTGAATGATGTTATCACTTTTTAGTGTGCGAAAGGGTAATAAGGAAAATGATATATATATATATATATATTATATTTCCAGAAACATAATTATGAAATTAATATCATATAGATTTTTTTATTTATCATATGTTTAATTATAATCCTATTTTATATGTTTCATGTATTGTGTGAACAAATCAGATCACTTTGAGGGGATGATTGTCCACACTTTCACAAATGATGTTATCATTTTTACACAAAATGGAAAGTATAAATATATGTATTGTAAAATAATTAAATATGATTAAATAAATAATAAATATAATATATAACCCATATAAAGATAGTTTCCAACACAATTTCCATCATGAGGGGTGATAAAAGAATAATGAACAATCATCGTTTCATGATGTTGTAATTCTTTGTACACAGAAACAATATTCTTGTTACTTATTTTATAGAGGTGTTTGTATGTTTTGGTATAAATATTAACATATAAAAAACATCATATGTTGAGGATTATATTTTTTATGTAATCATATAATAATAAGAGTTTTGGGAGTGGGGAATGGAAATAAATCTAAATAGCCTAAGGAAGTTTGTTACCTCTTATTCGGGTTACTCCTTATGGTTTGTACCAAAAGGTATAATTGGGTTTCTTACTACCAAATGTTAAGATTATAGGATTAGGGTAGGGATTTTTATGAGATATTTTTGAAGGTATTGGTCAATACAAGGTGGCTCTAGATGTTTGAGGAAGTGGGATGAGAGGGAGTCCTTTTATAGCGGAGGAGGAGTGTCACTCTTGTAATAATTTTAAAATAGAATTACATGTACATTTTTTACATTTAATATGTATCAAATAATGGAACCAATTATATAAAATGTATTTTATTGTTTATATATGTCCATACAATGGATATTCAACAATTTTCTTGGTCATCCATGCCCTTAAGATTAAGTTTGTGTCCCTTATTATGATTAGTTTATCCTTAATCGTTTTGATTAATTTTAGTTACTTTCACTAATATTTTTGGAAAAAACTATGTTGATATTATTATAAATTATAAATTATGATAATTCAAAATATGGAATAAATTTTTCCAAATTCAAATCATATAAGTGGCAGAAATTAATTTTATATCCATCTCTTAGATGGAAAAACAATGCGGGTTTTTAAAGTAAAATGTCTGAAATCTTGCTATGATTTTATAATGAATTTCAAATTGAAATTGAAAAAATGATATATATTTTTTTAATTTATGAAAATATTATCTAATTAATATTTAAAATAAATTAAAATTATAATTTAAAATTATAAATAAAATAGATGAAAAAGTAGTTTTATACTAAAAACAATATTTTTCATTATTCATTTAAAACACGATTCATCACAAAAAATTACCAAAAATTAACCCTAACCAAAATTTGGTGTTTCAATTTTAAAATTAATGTTTATTTTTACATATTAAATCAATTAAAATGTCAAAATTTGGATTTAAAAGGGGTTATTTATTTAAAAGCGGTAAAATCACCATTATAAAAATATTGGGTTTTTTGTGTAAAATATTGTTTGTTCTTATATAATACATATCAGACAAAATGAATGAAGAAAAACAATATTTTATTGAATATATAACATATATATTTCCTTAAAATCATTCACTAATTGTTATTAATTATTTGTATTAAGACAAAACTCATTTGGAAGCATAAAAATAATAATATTTTTTTATATTCAATTGGTTCTATTTTTTGTATCTCATTAATTGGTGACCAATGAATTAATTTTATACTTATATAAAACATAAATATTCATGAGTTATTTAATACTATTTACAATAGCTAACATGATGGCTTGTTCAAATCATATTATATTAAATAATAATATATCACTAATACATTTTTATTTGGTGAAACTCATTCTTGCATGTAACACAAGCTATTGAGTAAGGTGGCTCTTGTGTGCAACCCAAGATATTAAGGAAGTCCGATCTTGGTGAAATGCAAGATTAATCGGTGTGGTGTTCATTACAAGGTATATCTTGTATTTTTTTTAAATATTAAATATGAAGTTGAGTCTTGTGATATTATATTCCCTTACGTGTTTCGTGGTGCATTTCATACACGGTATCTATTAAAAATTTATACATTAGAGTATTGGGGTGTTACACGGTATATAGATACATTACATGAAACCTTGAACCTGAAAGACCATGTCTGCGGTTGATCAAAAGTGTGGATGTGATTAATCTGGGAGACCATTTTTTATGATTGATTACTCGAGGGTGCATGTGTAGCCCATGTGAACCATGTTCATTTTGAACACTTATATATATTTATGGCTATTTATACATATTCTAGATGTGATAAGTTGTTAATTTAAGAGTTATTCCTGACTATATATGAAAATGTTTCCCTATTTATATATATATATATATTCATATAATAATTGTATACTCACTGATTCCATAAGTGTGGTTATATATCTTAATAGACCATATTTAACTTGTTGGTCACATGTGTGTACTTGTAGCTATTATGAGTCATGATGACATGCTATGTTCTATCTATTTATATGTTATTCCCTATTATGGGATATATCATATTTCATTAGGAGGTTTTGTTATGGTATTAACGAAAGGATAGCCATTGAGTTCTAAAAGTGTTAATGCCTTTTAAAGATAACGATGGACCTATAGATAGGGTTATTTCTTGAAAGCATTGTGTTCCAGCTTAAACATAATGCCTTAAAGATACCATGTAACATGAATAATCTTGATGCCAAATATATACTAAGTATCATGTTCAATCGATGCCTTGAGGATGATATGTAACACATTTCTATCCTTTTACATATTTCTTAATCACTTTCAACATCTTGATCATACTTATGGAATAGAGATGAAGCAGGAAAAACCATAAGTTCTTGAAGGCTGGGTATGTGTACAATTTCTCGGTACATGGTTTTTTTTATTACATATGTGTTCTTGGTGATGATAAAATATGATTTCATAGTTATGTACTATCTATTTAATTTATACTAAGATTATCACATGAATTTATATTGAATTTACATATTTGGCACTATATCATGTGTGTGGTTTTCTACAATGTTTTACTCACACCCTACCCAAGAGGCCACACCACTTAGCTACCTGAGAATACCTAAATTATTTCATGTAAAAGTTGGGTGGAGGGATATGTTTTATTAATATAAGTGTAGATCAACATGAGTTTAGAAACAAGTTTTAGGTTAGCCTTACAGTTAAGAACACCATTGTAATTTTGTTATTTTCTTTCTTGTACATGATTAGACCAGTGGGTGATTGGTGTCTTTTTTCATATTGTGGACATTTAGGCTGTGGTTTTTGTATTCATTCAAATAGTTGGTTTTATTTTGTTTTCATTATATTATATTTAATTAAATTTACAAGTTTATATATTTATTGTTAGTGTTAACTCTGATTAAGGTTATAGTTTCCCCACAGTTCCACCACAGACCCTCACTACTAATTAATAGTCTCTAGTGTATAGAGAGATATGCCCGAGGTGATGTGGCTTATTGGATTAGACCAAGTGATTCATATCTAAATGATACAGTGAAAATAACCATTTTTTATATTTTAGTTTTATAAGGATTCTATTACCACTCTCCATATACCTAGACTATTTGAGAGGAAACATATTCACTAAAATACCTAACTATTGAAGGACCGTCACAACTTAATTAAAAAGTTCAATTTTTTTTGTAACCCTAACAGTGAAACAACCTAACTATTAAAGGAGACTCACAAACAAAATAAAAAAAATATTTTTGGTGGTATAACATAAAAAACATGATGTTGTGGAAAAAAATCATAATGAAGAAAAAAGGAAAAAATATGGCACATTTGAATAGATATGAAGATACAATAAAAAACTAAAATACATATAAGGAATAGATGAGGTAGAATACCAATATATATTAAACCATCTTATGAAAATACTATGATAATATTAAAATCAAGACTTTATTAATCATGAATGTTATTGCGTTCTTTCATTAATCTCATTTATAAATTAGCTTCATCTAATTAGGCTCACATGTAAAATATAGTTACTTGTATAAGATATCAGTTTATTAGTGTAATAGTGCTTCTCTTATAGCTTTGATTTCTTATATAAAATAGTATATAATAGCTATATAAATTCCATAATAGATAGAATAAATCAAAATGAAAAATAAAAACACCATTTCCAAAATTCATTCCATAATTATATTTTTACATAATCTATCAATAATAGCAAAAAATCCTTCAAAAAACGATCCTTGAAATAAAAAACAAATTTAAAGTTGTTGAAATCATTGAAATAATATTTATGATCATTTAAAGTTTTTAAAATAATCTCCATAATAATAATTTTAAATACATCTTCAAAATAAATTGAAAAATTATGAAGATCATTCAATTTAATTTCCATTTTAAATCATTTCAATGTTGAAAATGATTTATAAAATAGGATACAAAGTATAATTAGAGAAAACATTAAATTTTATAAATAATAAAAATCAAAAGAAATTAAAAATATGAAATTTTAATTCATAATAATGTTAAAAAAAATTTATATGCATACTTACTTCCATATGACACTTAGTTCCCAAGAAATCATTATTTATTATTATACATAGATTTTTAAAGATACATTTATTTTATAATATATTAGAACATCCTAAGACTAACACCCTGACCCAAGAATCCCATAGATGGTTTATTAATTCTTTACATTGGCATGATTACAGGGAATCAAAACTCAAAGGACCGATCAGTTTAGTATTCTTAACGAAACCATATTCATAAATGGAACCCATTTTACATTGGTAAATGAATCAAATTATAATACATTAAAAATATAGTAAACTGCATCATTGAAAAATCAATAAATTATCTTTTCTTCATAACCAAGGGAAGGAAAAATATGAAAGGGGTGAGATAAGATGACCAGTAATGGTTACATATATCATAAGTATGAATCAATAATAAGAGAATCATAATCAATTTTACATTATCAATATGGCATAGTGAAAAAATAAAATACACACTCTATTAATAAACTGAGAATGAAAGTGCATCCATAGAATTTTTCATAGTAAAAAACTTTTGGATAACAATAACTGAATAACCAATAAATAGAATGATTTTTATTTGGACATCATGTATCTATCACACGAACCATAATACTATTGATACGGTTTAAGTCTTTCAGTAGAAACCCATCTTATTTTTTGAAACAAAATCAAATGGTTTGTCACCAACGAGTTTGTCTCATGATACATGCTAATACATCTAGGGGCCATATCGAGACCCACTCATCACCACAAATACAATGAATCATTTATGAAAAAGATTTAATATAAGAAAAATATACCTTCTCAATATCCATATTGAGTAGATGAAACAAATTCTACAATATTTCAATATTTAAACAACATTCCCTTATCATTAAACATAAACACTAACCATTTAGAGTAATATAGTGAATGGTATCACGATAGCACATCCATAGTCAAATAATGAGAAACCAATAAAAAATATTTTGGATGATATAGTAATAGATAAAACCCAACATAGTAAAAAGTTCAATAATTGATGTTGACGTAGATGATGATATTTTTAAATGAGACCATTGGAAAATTCTGGAGGAAATAATCCTTAAACATTCCAAAGTGTACCATACCACCTTGAATAATTCAAATCATAGTCACTAAAAATATCATTATAATAAGTAGAATCATGACATGAAATACCCAAGGGAAGTGAATACACCATATGATATGAATAATTGGTTAATAAGGCCTATATCTCATAAAAGATAAAGTGTGATGAGAATTTTTTTTTTTTACTTTGAAAGGACGAGTTCCTTTGGAATATCCTTTGTATTTGTCTGGAAATCAGATTGTGAAGATTTATGTCACAAAAAATAAAATGATAAAATATTTAAATTATATTTTAGTCATAAATGTTTCCCTACAAAAGTGAAATCATGTAAAAAGTGTTTCAAAATATGCTTTAGAAATAAAACATTTTAATGAGGTTTAATGATAATATTAAAGATATTTTAAAGAGATTTTTTTATTTTCAAAAACCAGAGACTAAAAAAGATAGATTTTAATGTTAAAATATTATATTTTAGAAAGATAATTATGTATTAATGTAGATTATATAGTAATCTTAATAATAGGTATGAATTTGGGAAATTCCCATGAATCAGCCTGAAATTACTGGATGAATTTTTGAAAGATCCCTTAAAAACATATATATCCACATAAAATAAAGAAATATTTTGGTTGGAAAAAATATATAGATCATTAAAAAATAATTTAATAGGATTAAATAAGAATAAATAAGAATTTTGTTGAGGTTTCTATAGAATAAGAATAACCCGAATGAAAATCGATGTTCAGGTAGAAATCCCTTACCACTTTATAATAAATAAATTTGCATGCCCCAAAATTAATAATCATAAAATGATAAATTTAATACCATGAAAATAATGGGATTAATGATATGATATATCAATGGTAAGTATAAATACACCATACATAATTAATAGTAGTGAATAAAAAATAACTCGCAAAAAATGGAAGTGAGATGAGGAAACCCATATCTTAAGTCTGAAGGTGTTCTCCACTTGATCTTAATGACATGAATAATCCAAATTAGGTTCAATAATTACTAATTATAGAACCTAATATTCATTTAATTGATTTATTATAACCTTATTAAGTTCCTTCATGGAATATTTGATGGGTTAAGAGGTACAATTTCATTCTTCGATTCCGTTTGATTCATGATTTGTATACTAGTATTCATGAATTAAGAATCGTGTAAAATAAAGATGGCTATCTAGAATTAAAGTTATATATTATTAGTGAACATATATAATGTCACATGGTTTTAAATTTCATTTGTATACTTGTATTTAAGATGAATCATTATATAAATTATTTAATGATAACCGTTTGGGTTAATTAGCTGTTTTTGGTAAACAACGAAATTATTTTTCATTATAAGTAAAAAACTGTTGTAAAAAAAGATTCTAGGACCATAGATGAGAAAAAATACATATATTATAGTTTTTTCAACCATAATAATGGTTTCATGACTAGAGTTGAAGAAGATAATATAAATTGTAAACCCATTGTCCTTGAATGTGGTTAATTTGCACATCTTCGACAGTGTTTTTTACTAGTAGCATAAAAGAAGGGAAAATTAGAGATGATAATAACCAATACCATAATCCTAAAAAAATTATAGTACATTTAAGTTATTTTGATTTTTCCTAATATTTGGATGATGATAGGTGAGGATACAAAAGAAAACAAAGGAACTTGAAAAGAAAGTAAAAGAATTGAAATGATTAATTTTCTTCTTGAATTAATCTTCCTTGAGAGCCTCATTAGAGAAGAGGATTTGGTCTTTCTACAAGAAAAAGAGATATTGGATGTGGGTGATAATATTGAGAGGAGATTTGTGCATAATTTAGGTAAGGATCAATGCTTGATAGGATGTAAGATAAGAGGAGTGTGTGTGTGGTTTTATTGTGGAGGAGAGGAGGGTTTTTTAAAATTTTAATCATTAGTTTATTATTTTCCCATAAGACAATAAATAGTGATGATTTCATGACCAAAAATAGTAATAATCACATTTTATTTAGAAACAAGGGTGCTCACATTAACGATGATGCTAAGAATAGTGTAATGTATATAAATGGTAAATTACTATATTTCACTATTTGTAAAAAAATTCATGTATTTTAGAAAAATCTCAAAAATTCACCCTAACCATTTATTGATTTGTATAATTAAAAAATGGACTCCATTTTACCAAAATTATTTTCCCAATAAGTGAAATTAAATTTTTAAACAATATCATTATTCACTTGAAAAATATTTATATTAAATTTAAAACTGAATTTATAATACTTTCAAAATATAATTGAGGTATCATAAAATTATCCTAAATACATAGGATTACAAAATATTTATTTAGGAATACATTTTATAAAATTGAATTGAATTTTAAATAAATTATAATTAAATATTTATTACTCACAAAAATACCAAAACATAATTATTAATGTTTAAACGATTCAATTTCATTTATATAGTGAATAAATTTTATTTATACTTACATGGGTGAAGTTACTATTAATAAGGTCACATTACTATTCCTAGGGTCATGTTACTATTCATAAGGGTACATTACTATTCATAATGGTATATTATTATTCACCAAAAAATTATGTTGATTCTATCAAACTCCAAATATCATACTCAACACAATCATGTAAGCCCGTTTTTTTAAATTCATATCACTGAAGTGGAAGAATTATATTTATTGGCTAGGTTATAACTATATTTTTTTGTAGGTACTCAGTGTTTCATTCATTCTATATTAAATTTATTTGTAAATCGTTAGGGTGTCCAATTAATAGTAAATATATTTGTAGCATGATCTAGTATATAAATATTTATAATAGCCAATATATATTTCTCCTATTCATTTATAATATTTAGTTAATAGTATTTTGGTAAACATTAATTTTTTATTAAGATAACTATATATATTAAAATATTCTTTTACAAAAAATAATACATCAAAATAGTATTTGTTTTTTTAGAAAACTACTTAATTTGAAATATTTAAATTATAATTATTTATAAGTGTTATTATTATTTAAAAAAATTAATTTTAAATTATATAAAATTATTGAACAAATTTTCGGTGTGTTACTTTATTTCCCCCACAACAGAACTACATCCTTGGAATTAGAAATTTCACTTTGAAAGTTAATGTTTGATACATGGAATTTCCCTTATGGGAAACCTGCATCAGAAATAGTGTTAATAAAATATTTTCTTAATAAGAGGAAATGTGAGATGCATAGGTTGCTACAAAAATATGAATTTAAATAGTGAAAAAATATGTAAATGGAAGAATAATCTAACCATAATGTTCTAATGGTTAGAGATAGAGAACATGATCATTTAAAATATTAACATTAAAAATTCCATAAATCCATGATGATGTATGGAACCATTCAATTCATCAAAAAAAGGTTCTAGGACATTTATTTTGTTTCCAGATTCTTTTCCAAATGTTGAGAAATTATCTCTCTCTACACTAATGTATGGGTATATAAGTAATTGATATGTTTCTATAAACAAAATCTTATCCTTCAGCTATGCCATTTTACTATTCCCACTTCATTTCATGAAACAAGTTATATCATAGGGTAAAATAATCTCTAAAACATTGAAAAAATATCAAACTCAACCATTTCATAAATTGGTAACATTTCCCAAATATAATTATCTTATAGATTCGAAAGAAGATCACTGAATTTACATAAAGAACTTAATAAACAACTTGAAGTGGATCTTAATCATCACATACAATGAGTGTATTTTTTGTATTACCTTAAAGAATGGTAATTACGATAAAAACCTAGTGAATACATTAATTCTTAATTATAATAGGAATTTGGAAAAATTAGTTAAGTCCAAAATTATTTTAGACTCTATCACTTTTTCAACAGTTCATTATATAGATCTAAGATAGTAATTGTTATCCAATTTACATTATCCCTATAAATCATCTCTTTATTATGAAATAGATATCTTAGTGCCAGGAATATATTAAGGAATGTATTTTCTTCAACCATATATTTTATCAAATGATTAACTTGGAACTAAGTTACTTTTGCTTTGTACAATTCATCATATGACATCAAATAATTAATAAAATAATACTGTATAACCATCCTCCAATATTATATAATTTTTATAAGAAGTAAATTGTAGAAGAAATATTCAAATAAACTGATTCTTTACTAGGTATATTAATCTTGATGCGTCATCTAATGAAATATCATAGCATGATCATTATCCAGTATCATCATTTAGGGTATATTCCTTTGATGCTTGAGACATTGATTCACATAGTGTCCCATATCCTTATAGTTGAATCATTAAACATTCAAAGCCTTTTTATTATCCTTGTAATCAAAAACATAATGTCCTATTTCTCCACACTTATAACAATATTTTATTCCCTTAAAGTATTTACGAGGGTTATTCATTTCATAATTATCACATGTGGGAAAACCCTTATTTTCCTTATTCCCATTATCCTTGTTTTTCTCTACCATCCTCTACATCATTTTTTTCCATTAAAATACATAAGACTTAGAGAATTTGTTACATAACATGATAACAGAAGATACCATTTCCTCATATGAAGAGGAAACTTGGGAGAATATCTTCTTTTGAAATGATGGCTTAAGAACATTAGAGATATGATCCTTTTTACTCTTTTCATCACCTGCATTTGTGAAGTAATCATTCCTTCTTCTAGTCACTATTTATAATAAGTTCCATATAATATATTAGCTTATAAAATAATGAACTCTTGATAACTCTAACCATGGTATAGAATATAACATAAATTTATGCATCTTAAATCCTTGAACCATATACTTGGGTTAATTTGGAAGCAGAAATCCTTTATAATATTCTGTAATTAAAATGTGAATTATCTTAAGAATATCACTCTAGAGTGTCAAAATTGGTGTGCAGTAAGGCATGGTTTCGTGTGCTAGGTTACCCCGAGTCATGCCTGAAAAAAATTTAAAATTTGTTACTCCTACGTACATTTGTACTAGAACAATGTCGACTTGTAGTATCCAGATAGGTATGTATTGCTAAGAATACCCACATGATCTATAACTTACAATAATTTAGAGATGTTATTCTTCACTTATCCTCAATGTCTATCTTAATTTTATAATCGCTAATTGATGTCATCTATATCCAGTTCCCATGGTTTCTAGTAAATTTCCTCTAATACAAACTCCAACACCTTGACCCCATAAGCCCAAAGATGGTGTATTACATTGATAGATAAACATGATTACAAGGAAACAAATATTGAAGGATAGGTCGGTTTAGTAGTCTTGAAGAAACAAGATTCATACATGGAACCCATTTTACAATGGGAAACAAAACAAATTAGAATACCTAACAAAAGCTAATAAACAACATTCTTGATAACTAACTAAATGATCTATTATTTATACCAGGAAATTCTGAACCAGGCGTAAGCCTGGTCCCACAAATTTATTAAAGGAAAAAAAGAGAGAAAACAACCGGTTTAAGGGTTGCCGGTACCCCTTACAACGTGACACAGCAACCAAAGACCACTCCGCATCATACAGTGCAAATACAAATTCAAATTTCAAAACCAATTACCGATACAGCTTTCCTCGATCCGCACGCCGTCACCGCACACCTTCCAATGCCTCGAGTCGCTCACACCCTCGATACACACCCAACCATCACAACCATCAACATCACCATCCATCGTCACCGGAGAGACCTCCTCCAGCGTCAATACAACACCAAGATCCACAAAATTAACCAAAAACAGAGACAACAATCCCAGTTCAGAATCGGAGAATCGCAACCCACACGCCATTCACTGAACATCGGCTCCCCAAGTTAACACCAACAAACCAAAACCAGAACAAGAAACCTCCAATCGATCGCATCCCACCACCGAATGTGTCGCGGATCAAAAAACAACTGGTAATCACCAACCAACCCACCACAAAACCATCACCAACACTCATGAACAAAACGACAGAAAGAACAGAACCAGAAACATCACCAAAACCAGATCTCGGAGTTACTGTAGAGAAGATCCCGTCGTCGCCATCCAAGCCGCACCTCAGGGTTGCGACGAAACGCCCAACACAGGTCGGAGAAGAGGAGGCATCACTCGAGCCGCAGATCCTGGAGTTGTCGACCAGCATCACAAACAAAGAAACCCTATCTAAGATAGGGAATCGTTGTGCGAGAATGACAAGGAGGCGGAGTCCGCATCACGCAATCCCAGAGGGCTCCGACTCCACTGAAAACGAGAGACCGCCGCCACGACCTGAAGGAAAGGCGCCGCACGAACCCTAGGCAGAAGGAGGCGGCGACGAGGGGAGAGAGACGGAGACGCGGAGCCCCTTACGGAAAGAATACAAATGGAATGGGTGAGCTCAAACGCTCAGTATGAATTACATATAGTGGAAACATGAGTCAATAACAAGTTAATCATGATCAATTTTACATTATCAATATGGCATGATGAATAAATAAATAACAAACGCCATTAATAAACTGAGAATGAAAGTGAATCCATAAATTTTGTCATAGTGAAAACCTCATGGATAGTAATGACTAAATTATATTAAACAGAATGACTATTATTTGGAAGTTATTTATCTAGGACATGAACCATAATTATGTGGATACAGTTTATGTATGTGTGTAGAATACTATATGATTTTTTGGAACAAACTCAATAAATTTTTCACCAACTATTTTTTCTCATGAGACCAGTCGATGCATAAAGGGGATATAGTGGGCCCCACCCATCATTTTTAGTCCAAATAATTCTTTATATAATAGTTTAATACAAGAAAAATATTCCTTCTCAAATTCCATATTTTTTATAGTATATGAATTCACAAAAAATTCCACAGGTAAAGCAACATTCCCCAATTATTAAATATAAACACTAGCTATTTAGAGTAATATGGTGAATGATATCAAGATAACACATCCACAATCAAAATTATCAGAAATCCTTAAAAAAACTATTTTAGACGATATAATAAGAAATAAACCTCAACATATTACACAGTTCAATAAATTATTTTGACATAGATAAAGATATTTTTAAATGATACCATTGAAAAATTCTTGAGGAAATAATTCTTAAACATTCCAAAGTGTCTCATACCACCTTGAAACATGAAAATCATAATCCCTCAGAATATCAACAGAATAAGTAGATAAATATGAAATACTAAATGGATGTATATACACTACATGTAAGGCATAAGTGGTGAATAAGGCATATATCTCATAAACGTTAAATTGTAATGAGAAAAATCTATTTTTTTTTACTTTACAAAGAAGAGTTTTTTTTGGGAAAATCCTTTCTATTTGTCTTGAAAGAATATTATGAAGATTTATATCTCAAAAAAGAAAAGGGGAGGAAATTGAAGTTATATTATATGAATAAATATTTCCCCACTGAAGGGAAATCATGTACACGTTTTTTTTAAGGAATCATTAGAAATAAAACATTTTAATGCGGTGTAAAGAAAATATTAAAGATATTTTAAAGAGAAAATAAATATTTTGATTTCATAAAACTAGAAATGAAACAAGATATTTTTTCACGTAATAATATGTGATTTATAAAGATAATTATAGAATAAAAAATATTATAGAGTACTATAAAAAATATGTAAGAATTTGAGAAATTCTCTAGATCAGGCCTATATTTCAGGAATAATTTTTGAAATATCCTTTTAAAACATGTTAATCCCCATAAAATAAAAGATGATTCTAATTATTAAACATATATAGATCATTAAAAAATAATTTATGAGGAATAAATTATAACAAATTATAATTTCATTGAGGTAAGTAGAGAATAAGAGTAACCCGAATGAAAATGGAGGTTTAGGTAGAAATCCATTACCACTTTATAATCAATAGATTTGAATGACCCAAAATAAATAATCTTTAAATAGTACATTGAAAACTATGAAAATAAATATATTCATGATATTATATATCAATTGTCAGTATACATACACCATAGACATGTAATAGTAGTGAATAACAAAAATAACATAAAAATGGAAGTGAGATTTGGGAACCCTTACCAAAAGTCTGAAGGTGTTATCCAATTGATATTGATTTATTGAATAATAAAATTTAGGTTCATTAATTAACAATTACATAACCACTTATTCATGTAATTGATTTATTATATACTCATTAAGTTCATTCATGGCCTTGTTGATCGGTTTAGAAGTTAAATTTTGTTGTTCGAGTCCGTTTTTTTCATGATTGGGGTATAGTTATATTCATGAATAAAGAATCATGTAAAATGAGGATAGTTGTAAAGAATTAAAGTTATATTTTATTATTTAACATCCATAAGGTTACATGTTTTTAAATTTTATTTTTTTACTTGGAGTGAAGACGATACATTATATAAATGATTTAATGATAACTTTTTGGGTTAATTGGCTGTTTTTGTACACAAAAACTTCATTTTTGTTTATAAATCAAAACCAGGTGTACAAAAAGATTCCAAAACCATAGAAAAGATATAATACAATTATTATATTTTGTTTCAACCATAATAATTGTATCATGACCATAATTGAATATGGGAATATAAACTGAAATCCCATCATCCTTGAATGTGGTAAATTGGCACATCTTGGATGGTGTTTTTTACTACAAGCATAAAAGAAGGGTAAAGGATAATGATAATAAATTATTCCATTATCATAAAAAATTATAGTAAATTTAATGTATTGGAGTTTTCAAAACATTTTGGTGAGGATATGTGAGGATATAAAAGAAAACAAAGGAACATCAAAAGAAAGTAAATGAATTGAAAAGATGAATTTACCTCATGATTTAATCTTCATTGAGAGCCTCTTTAGGGGAGATGATTTTCCCTTTTAAGAGAAAAAGGGCTTCTAGAAATGGGGGTGAAGATTGGGAGGATATTGTTTCATAATTTAGATAAGTTACAAGGCTAGAAAGGAGTGAAGAGAAGAGGGGAGTGTGAGTGGTTTTTATAGTGGAGGAGAGGAGGGGTTTCTTAGTATTTTAATCATTAGTTTATTAATTTTCCATATGACATGAAATAGTGATGATTACATGACCAAAAATAGTAACAAGTTCATGTGAGTTCTAGACAAGGGTTCTTACATTAGCGATGATGCTAGGAATAGTATATTGAACTCATAATGTATATATACGGTAAATTACCGTATTTCACTATTCGTAAAAAATTCATATATCTTAAAAAATACCAAAAAATCACTGTCAAGGTTTTTCAATGCATAAAATTAAAAAATATACTCCATTTTATCAAAAAAGTTTTTAAATAAGATAAATTTAATTTTTAAATAAAATCATTAGTTACATGAAAAATACATATTTTAAATTTAAAACTAATTATATAGAACATTAAAAATTTAACTGAGGTCTCATAAAATTAACTCAAATATATACGATAAAAAAATATTTTTAGGAATAAATTTAATGGAATTTAATTTAATTTTAAATAAACTGTAATTAAATATGTATTAATCACAAAAATTCGTGCACTTAATTATTAATATTTAAAATAATCAATTACATTTATAAGGTGCCTTAACTTTATTTATACATATATTGGTGATATTATTATTCATAAGGATATATTACTATTCATAAGGGTCATGTTACTATTCATAAGGGTACATTACTATTCATAAGGGTTTGTTATTATTTATCAAAATAATTAAGTTGATTCTATGAGACTCCAAATATCATACTGAACACAACTGTGTATATCTATTTGTGAAAATTCAATTCACAGAAGTGAAAAATTATGTTTATTGGATAGGTCAAAACAAAGTGTTATATTTTAGGGACTGAGTGCTTCATTCATTCTATATTAAATTTATTGGTAAATCCTTGGGGCGTCCTATTAATAGTGAATATATTCATAACATGATTTAGTATGAAAATAATTATAATATCCAATATATATATTGTTCTTATTAACTTATAATATTCAATTATGTAGTATTTTTTATAAAAATGATTTTTTAATGAGAAAATTATAAATATTAAAATATTCTTTTTCAAAAAATAATAATCCAAAATAGTATTTTTTTTCTAGAATAGTAAATATTTTGAAAGCTATAAATTACAACTATTTATATGTATTAATATTAATTAAAATATTTAATTTTAAATTATTTAAAATTATTGAAGAAATTACTGGGGTGTTACACAATGATATACTCAATTAATAAGATATATTATATTAATATTATATTATGAACAAATAAGATATTTAGAGATAATAGTACATATGAATTAGGGTAATAAAATATTAAATTTTATACGATATTTTAAAATTTCATAAGATAATTATAGCTGTGTAAGATACTTATAATCCCATATAATATTTTATTGATGCATAAGATATTAAACTTAGTGTAATTTTGATAATACATAGAAAATTATACTTTTACTTCAAAAATATTTGACATAGAAAGGAAATCATGGTAAGTAAAACATTTATAATAAGGATTCGTAAGAAAAAAAAGATAACATAATTTAATGAATAAATTCAAAAGAAAAAAAAATCATTTTACATGAAATATTTAATTAATAACCTTCTATACTAACATTGAATAGGTAAGTCAGGGATAAAATGTTCAAGATATATGTTAATAATGTAGAATGGAGAACCATTCAACATTCCCCCATTTTATAAAATTACAAAACAGAATATAAAGTCTCACTTTTGAACTAGTTTTTAGTAATAAAATACTTTTGATATTGTCTCAATTTTTCTTTCAAGAATGAAATACCATTTATATCCACTAAAATCAATTATAAAAAAATACTTCCAATGGGATATATTTTTCGTAAGTCTAAAAAAATAAAGGTGAACCATATATGATGGAATTTTCTTTGTATATATGATTGATTAAACTAAATGAATCCTTGTGATCATTAAATTATACTCATTGATGAAAAATGTGAAACTTTTTTTATAATTGTTAGTTTTAGTAATATTTCATGATTTGAAGGTTTATGAAATAACCTTAAATTAGAATGACTGAGTCTTCCATGAAAAATGAATTAATATATATTCAAATCCTTAAAATACTTTACATGTTTATGAATTAATTTATCATTGTCTATAGAGTATATATTTTTCTTTTGGTTAACATAAAATAATTTAGAATAATATTTAGAAATAATAAATTTATCATTATGAAATTTAATATTCGTTCCATCGTCAAATAGTTGAGAAATACATATCATGTTTTGTTTTAATCCATCAATATATCAATCTTTATTAATAATAGTTAAATTATATTTACTAACTTTTCTAAAAATATTTACTTTTCCATTGGAATTGTCTCCAAAATTGATAGTGCCTCTATCATATCTATTATAAGAAATTAATTTTTATAGAAATATATTCATATTCCTATATCATATATTATCCATATATTATACATAATTATTTATTCCTCCAAGAAATCATTATGTAAAACTTAATTAAGATGGAGGTTTATTACCGATGAAAATTTGGGTTCAATAGGGCCTATAAAACTATTTTAGGTTCCCCTATTTAATTTAAACAAATGGTAATAGGTAATTTAGATGAAAAAATTCTTGAAATATATGCTTTAGTATGTCATAATTATTGTGGAAATATTTGAGATCACCCAATATAATGGTTTCTTTTTTATCCTATATATACAACATATAATAGAAGAGATACTCCCTTTGTATATTTTTATGATGAAATTTGAGTACATATGTGGTAGTTGTCTAATATAACCAATTAAATTTTTTACATTCTTTATAGAAATAATTTTATATAGATTTATTTGTGATGAAATAAATTTGATAATATTTACTTTCAAAATTCAATTTAAATATTGAGTTTTTCATTTAACTTATGAATAGACTCAATTTACTCACAATCATTTCCATTTGAGTTATAAAATTTTTTATTTAATTTCACATTTTTTGAGGTAGAAATTTGTTTTCTTCAACAACATCCTTATTTTTTCCTCTAAGATCATTATAAATTTTATATATTCTTATAATTTATTTTCATAATTATCAAATTTCATTATTTAAATCATAAATTCATGGTTCATCAAAACCATGATCAATATTAGAATAATCAGAATCAAAATTTGAATAATTAGAATCATAATTTGAGTCACTAAACATATTCATAGATTACATGAAACAAAACATAGAATTTTTTTACTAGTTTATGGTTCATTAGTAGAATCATATTCTTTAGTAAAAATACACCTTACAACCAATTCATTTTTTATTTTAATTTTTTAAAAGTTAGATTATATGGTTTGTTATGTAGTTTATGTATAAACTAAAACATGTGTCAATTGATGTATTAAAAATAGAGTTAGTATTACCCTCATTATTTATGTTTCAATCATCAGTTCTAGAGTATATTCTAAATTTATTTTTGTTACCATTAGTTATTTTCTTTTTTTTGTTTAATCCAGTTACAGTTTGAGCTACATTCTCTTTATCACATCTTGATAACTCTGAATCAAAATGCTTAGATGGAATAAAATTAATAGATTTGAAAGCTTCAACTTTTATCTTATATTTCTATTCTTCATAATTGTTCTACAATTAAAAATCAGTTTGAATAATTGAACCTATATGTTCATCAAGAGTATTCTACTAGAAATTCAATCTTTTTTCAATGAAACATTTCTTGGAAGTACACTAATTTGGTAGAGATATGAGATCACTTTTAGGTATAATAGTATTATCCAATTGTTCTCAAAGAGAACTCATCACATTTATAATTCTATTGAATCAATAAAACATTTGATTTATTGTTTAATTTTCTCCCATCTTAAATTCTAGGTACTTATCCCTCAATATACCTTGCTAATTTATTTTTAGTTTATCTATACCATAATTATTAGCACAAAAAATTCCCAAAATTTCATGTTATTATCTACAAGAATAAAAATGAATGAAAACACTTCTAATTATAGACAAACAACGAATATTCAAGTTTTAGTATTATGAACACTCTTAGATGCATCATTACCAATTATTTAAGCATTTTTTGATGTTGGTAATTTATAAGGTTTTACCATTATGGTCAAATTTTCAATGCTAAGTCTCTTAGGATACCATTTTATTCTTTCATGATAGTATCTATTATCATTTCTATCAAATAAGGGAGGTTTCTGAGGAATGTAACTATAATTTGTTTTTTTACATGCCACATTATGAATGTTATTTCCCTTAGATTTTTGTGTAAAGGATGAGTTTAGAATAAAAAAATACACATGTAAAATCCAAAAAATTGTTACCAATTATTGTTCTAGATAGTAATATGGATTTATAGTCTATGAAAGATGGGATGAACATACTAGATTATAAATTCAAAAATAATTTAGAGAAAAAAATGAAGTGGAAAATAAAAGTATGAATGATTTTTTACACACGTTTAGACTAAGAGTGTTCCCATATCCACTCTTCATATTCATCTACGTGTGGACAAGAATGTTATTCTGTAACAATATTGAATTTTTAAGGGTATCCGCAACCCAATTTAAAACTCATTTTAATAGTGGAAGCGCAACCATAACAAAACATGACTTTTAAAAGGGATTCACAACCCAAACACAAAACATTCCTTTTGTAGCAGTATAAAGCAGGAAAAAATTATTTTGTAATTGCAATTCATTAACCAAAAAATTAAGGCACATTAAAATATATCAGAAGATCCAATGAAAAACTCAAACACTACTCAAAAATAGATTAGGTATAAAAATTTTAGAAACTTGAAAAACTATAGATAATATTTGGATTATTGTAACATTATGACTATAGTGATCAGGAAATTTTTTGTGTTTTTTCCTGAATTTAATTCAAGTCTCATTGCATTAGAATAAAGATTTAACTTTTAATATAGTATTTTATATTGAATATTAGTGTATACATGTATTGGTTCTTCACTTGTAGCTTATACATCCTTTAAATAAAACTCTTCAATAACAACACACACTCTATTATAATTATAATAATTCAAAATTAATTATAATAATATCATTGTTAATGTTCATTACACAATTATAGCTACTAATAATATTTAAATAATGCTCATTAAACCTTCCAAAAAATTATACTTGAAATAAAAAACAACTTTTTATTTGTCCAAAACCAAAAAATTATATTTAATATTAATGAATTGATTCCAAAAAATCTCCATAATATTCATTTTAATTACATATTCCAAATACATTGAATAATTCTTGAAATCATGAAATTTAGTTTTCTTTTGAAGAACATTTAATTTTTAAAATAATTTCTCAATACATTCAATAAAATTATATTTGATACTACAAAAAGTTAAATAAATAATTATAACAAATAATTGAAAAAAGATAAAATTTTAATTCATTATTAAAATAGAATAAAATCCTCTAAATATAAACTTGTTTAAGATACATTGTTTATAAGATATCACCATTTTATAAGTTACACTAATTTTTATGATATATTTATTTCATAGTATATAGAAATATCATATGATATACTGAACCTATAATATATACATAATGTATTTTATATTTAGATATCATAATACATTTGAATCAATTTTTGAAAATATTATATTTTTTAGATATTTTGAAAATTATTAAGACATTTATATTCATATAAGATACCTAAATTCTTGTGTATGATATTTATTTCTTTAAAATTTATTTCATTTATTTATTTTTTGAGTACTTAAAACATAATATTCACACAAAGTATATATTTTACAGAGAATTCCAATAAAAATAAATAAAATAATAAGTATATGTATTAGTAAATAAATATAGGAAAAAATTAATTTGGAGAATAAATACTAAATAATAAAAAATTGGATATCATTATTTTAATTTATAAAAGAGAAATATTCAATAAAAAAACTTATATAGTAACATAGGATATAAAAGTGAGATATGTAATTATTAAAACATAAAAAAATTTAAAAATAAGATCTAATCAATATATTTCTCACAAACCGATGGGTATATATCATTAAAAAAACATTTACTAATTTGGTGATGTGGTGGTGAGAACCCCCCATTAGTGGTAGGCCATGTATTTGACCCATTTGTTCCAAAAGGAGAACCAAAATTGTTAAACCCACAATGACAGATTTTTGGAAACTTTTAGGCCTAAAAACATTATATAGATGCAAGAGATAATGAAAAGTTCAGTTCATTTTGTTGAATTTGACCTGAATTATTGTAGATAAAAGTACATCTTAAATATTAAAAATTATTAACATTTTAACTTTATATTTATTTGATCATCCATAAAGTATTAAAAATTGGAATTTACTAATATTGAATAATATCATTCAAGAATGATTCATTCATTTATAGACACATGATCTCCATCTTTGACATGGTACATGTTCACTATCACATAGTTCCATCATGATTTAAATATAGTGGAGGATACACTTTAATGCCATATACTTCGTTCACGCATGGATTTATTCATAGTACACTGATAGGGTCTCTTCATGCTCTCAAAGATACATCATAGATTGTAGTCATTTATGGAATAATTATCAAGACCCTTCATGCATACGTGTTTTCATCAAAGTCAGCTGTAGTTTTAAGTGGAATGGAACTAAACTTCTATTAACGTGTACCATTTGTAGACCACATGATTCTAATGCAAATACCTTTTCTGGGAAGGTACTGCTTATAAATACTAGGAAAGAACATTAAAAATGGTGGAAGAGGAACATTTATATTTGATGACTTGGATAATTCAAGGACATTCCATTCTCAAAGCATTCCATTTGTGGAAAACAAATACATAAATGATTTATAGTGTATTAAGGAGATAATAAAATAAGTGTAGTATCATTACATAGATTCTTCATAATAATACACCTGCATAAAAATATGAAGGATCCATATACATAAGCACTTGAAGAAGGAATCCTATAAATTACCCTTCAAGTAAGACACCCATGAAGGCCCCTTCATCAAGGATTACCATAAAGGCCCCATTTTTAAGAACTCAAGTGAAGGAATACCTTGAGACATAGTCATAGAGGGATTCTCACATAAATCCACTAAATAATTTTATTTATCCTATTACCTATATATTCCATGGACCTATTCATGTATCACCATAATGGTGTGTGATGTGGGGGTTTCCTATGGTGCTAATTGACTTTCTCCTAGTTGTACCAAATCATGAAGTAGTTGACACATTATTGGCCACTTTATGAAGGAAGGAAATTGTAGGTAACCTAGTATAGCTCCCATACATTAATTCTCTAAGTAATTTACCCAATACAAGGCAATTTAAATGTCATCATTCAAATCCATTCACCATGGATGAAGACCCAAAATTCCAATCACATTAAGGTCTCCACCATGAAATCTTGAGATACATGACTAGGTTATGAATGATAGGGAACACCCCATTAACTATATAAACCATTACTAATGGATTCAAAATTAGTTCTCCCCCAAATATTAGAGGAACCTTTGGATAATCATGATAATTTATTCCTATGATAGAAAGTTTCACATTCATGAGAATATATAGGAAATCTCCCATAATTCATAAAGATAATCTTGGATTCCCCATTTACACTATCCAATCAGAACAAACATCCAATGGATCAATTTTTTTATACCAAATGAGATGGAGACATATCATAATCCACCCACCATGCATAGGCCCCAATCATTTTTGTCTTCATTCCTCATATAGTTAACAATTGATATGATATTAACATCCATATATAGGCCTCCTACTAGGTGCAATCCACAACCATACATTCTCCTGTCTAAATATTAATAAAAATTATGAACCATATATACGACTCCTATTAAGTGTAATACATTACCATATATTATCTTTACTATTTACCAAATTATAGGATGGTTCATCATGTTCATTCATTCATTATCCCCACTCAACTTCCCATTGTTCCCTTTTAGTATACCTGATTCTTTAACATCATACATGAAAATTGATAATCATTAGCATCCTACTTGGTGTAATAATTAACCATATAATATTAAAAATAGTTAACAAGAAAGAAGATGGCCCATTATTTATACTAATGAGCATGAGGAAAAAAATTATTATTCAGGTGAAAGGAATTGGATCCCTCTATGTTAAAAATATAAGGATTCCTTTGTTGATTTTCTTGAAAGGAATTTGGTGATGATATAGGGATTCCGTTGGTGTTAAAACATTGATAACTTATGTAAAAAAGTTTAATATAGAATATGTGATAAGTGATGGATGACCTGTCATTCTTTATGAGTAGTGAAAATGTTGACCTAATTTCCTATCATAGGAAAAATATATGGTCCTATTACCAGGTGTAAGTAAAAAAGTTTCTAAAATTCCTTCTTTATTTAGTTACCAACAACAAGAAGGTTGACATCCATATATGGGACTCGTACTATGTGTAAGCCCCACCCCTTCCAGTCTTCATTCTCCACCTAGTTACAAAATGACATGAGTTAAAAATACACATTTGGGATTAATATTTGGAATATTACCCAAACATATCCACTCTTATTTATATATCGATACACTAAGATTTATCATGGATATTTGGTTTGTGTTTTATCATTTACCAAAGAATTTAATATCGTGTAATCCATCATGTCTATTTCTTGAGGAGGAAACTCAAAAACACTGTTATTCTATTGTGAATATTTATAATCAAACTAATATATTAATAAATAAAATATTAATATAATAGGTGGTGCTGTGAAATTATTGATATTAATATATATATATTTATATGAATTCCTGAATAAAAAAGAAAACAAAACCCAAATATGTCATTGAGAAATAGAGGTATTCTTTCAGAGTTAACAATGATGCAATCATTATCACCTAAATTAAAATTACAAATATTATATTCAATATGGTGATCAAGACCTTACAAACTTTTCCTTCTTTGTTTGATTTTTTATTACCCCACACTAAGACTTTTTCATATGTTTAAATAGATGTTCTAAAGCAGACTATGCTAACTCTTCACTGACCAATGCTATATAATACAATCTATAATATATTAATGATAAAATTAATGACAGGAATGAAAATTGAAAAAAAGGAATAATTACATATTGTAGAAAATATGGTGACTACTAATTATATTTAATTTAAAAACTATTTAAATTCTTATAATTGAGTAATTATAAACATTAAAGAGTAGGAACTCAAGTATCCACTACTACTTTTCTTTAAACAAATGATTATATTAGTTTCTTATTTTCATGGATTTAAGAATTTATGATGTGAGAAAAAGAAATGATAAAAATGATTAAGAGGTAGAAGAGAAAAGATAAATCTATTATACTGAAACAATATAATGATAATTTTAATAGATGAAATTATAATAGGTATTCCAGGTGGATCACCAAAATTTTTTCCCAATATTTTTAGTTTAAAATTTGTAGGCAACAATGATAGTGGCTTCGAGAGGCTGATTCCTATACCTGGGGAATCCTCCTATAATATATATCATCTACATGTGGCCTAGTAATATATGGTAGAATAAACAATGGATTCTTTATTGTGTATATGGGATAAAGAAACTAATTCTACATGTTTCCTGTTTGGTTTACAACATTTATTAATTGATGTGTTGTTTAATTCCTCACTTGGTCTACTTCCTTAACTTTTTATGCATATATAGATGATATATATTATTATTTAAGTTTCAAAAAAATTAATATTAGGTCATTAAAATGGAATTTTAGGTACCTCTATGGTATAAAACATAAAAAATGACAATAAGCAATCTCTTATATCCACAAAAACATATTTTATCCATAACCTGGTTATCCATATTTGAGTATTTTAATTTCATTTATTGTGACAACAAAAATCACCATGACAACGTTTTTTTTAGATATATATTTTTTGTGTGAAACATGGTACTCTCTATTGAAAGTCCCAATTTACCCATTTGCGACCTTTTCATTCCACACATATAATTATCACAACTAAAACACCCTCTAAAATAACTGTGGTGAAATTGTATAGCTATTTTTAATTTACCTTGGATCATATGGATTGATAAAATTTGAAAACAACATGAATTTCTTCATTCATATATTACAATTCCCACCACACATAAAATATTCCTCGTTAATATTTTGTAAAACTCTTATTTTCTATGACCTCTTCTTTCACAATATGGTGTTTCTCATTTTAATAAATTATTTTAAAAATATTCAATCATTATACTTAAAAAAACATAAATTATAAAATTTTCAATAAATTATATAAATTAATAGAAAAATACTACAACACTAGATTTAATCCATTTTTTATAATTAAGATAAATTTATTCCAAAAAAACAAAAAATGTTAAAATCGGCCATAAATTGAAAAAACTATAGCCATATATTCAATAATTTACTTGATGAAATATAATAAAATATAAGCTTCATCAGTCCCCCACACATAACTATTCCACTACTAGGAAAATATATTTAATAATTTAAAAAAGAACTTTCCAAGCTATAGCTAAACAATCCAATCATTTCTCATATATAAACAAAATATCATTCCTTATACATGAATCCAATTTCTATAAATTCTATCCAATAAAAAAATTCAATTTATTATAATGTTAATATTAATGTGTATTTCATAAATAATTCCCAATAAATGTATTTATCTCTCACCAATAATTTTTATATGGAGCTTTACTCATTCCCAAGAATTTATAATCTTCATAGGATTTTTTTATTATAATTATCGCAAATTCATTTAGTAAAAAATGTTCCAATCATGAGGACTTTATACTGTGGTATTCTATAGATGAGGGTTGGTATCTAAAAATGAAAAAATATAAAATAAAAAAAGAGTATGGTTAAAATGTAAAGTAAATTAAATGCATGGAAATATTTTCCTTCAAGAATGTTGTGCTCTTTACTGAGTTTAAATATATATCAAGAATAACTGATTAACTATTTCCACTCCCCCAATTTTAGTATCTTTTTATCATTTATTAAATTTTAAATTTTATATAAAATTTATTCTTTTGTGGGAAGAGAGGAGTATTTTGGTATTTAAAAAATAGTGAACTCACAACCCATTTTTGGAATGATATTTTGGGATGATATACCATCTTTATATTATGATTTTTATTCAAAAAATAGTATAAAAAATAAGAAACAATTATTATTTTAATTCAAATTTAGTTTTCAAGTCAATAAAACATAGCTCATCTTCCTCATGCACCATACATGAAATTAAAAATAATTATTCATTAAAATTATATAAATTACCAAAAAGCGATAAGTTTCTTGTAATGTGGCTCTATAATTGGGTATTACATGGAAACTAGGGGATTAATAAAGGTTGTAAGTAAGGGTAGAACAAAATAATAATTAAATGTAAAAATGAATTTCCAAATGGTTCTTTAATCATAGTAAAAAAATCTCATTAACACTTTTCATGAATAATAAATTCTTTTAAAAATAGATAAATAGTAAGTTATAGATCTTAATAAATGTTTCAATATTCCCAAGAATAAAAAATATAAATAATACATGAAAAACATTTAGATACCTCTTAGGGTGAGTGAGATTTTCATTTTGGATATTACTATTGAATATGAGTTTCAAAATAAATCAAACTATATTTTATAATAGGATTATAAATATTAAAATAAAATATATATAATAAATAATTTAAATGATTAGATATTCAAATTAAGCAACGATCCAAAAATACCAAATTGTTTTTAAATTCCCACAGTATTCAATGATGCTTAAGAGTCCTAAAAACATGAAATAATAAAATTGATTTTTTTTAAAAAAATTATTTTTCAAAACAATGAAAAAATTTGAATGAATAATGAATCCTAAAAATAGGTTGACACCCACCAAAATAAAATATTAAAATAATCATACATTTAAGATAAAGATACAAAAAATAAAATGTATGAAAACCCCAAATGAAGGAAAGATAAACCCTTATTTCATGTAGGTTATGGAAGCCTCATGCTATTTTTCATGATGCTAAAAATTTAATCATATAAATGAAGAATGAAAAAGAAAAATTACTATTAATGAAATAAAATAAAAAAATTAAATTTAAGAAGGAAAGAAAATCAGGGACTGATCTTGGTTTACACCCCCATGTGGGAAATAGTATTTAACTGCACCTAGCTGGTCAGTTTCCTTTTGTTATTCATAATATGATTGCAGATATGGTTTCATGATTATGAACCACTAAAATAATTTCTCTCTAATTTATATCCTTTCAAAAACGTTATATAGGCACCCATGGATAGAGTACATCAGTTTCATCCACACCAAAAGGCAGTAAATATTTCTTGGTGGGAGGAGGATAAAGAAAGAATCCTCTTTTATATATACCACTACTTCTTTGGTTGACTATTCAATTTCAACAAGCAACTTCTCTATTTTTACTATTTTATGGTTATTATTAAATTAAATTTTAAAAACATAATTCATTGTGAATAATTTTAAATCATGATGAACAAATAAAAAAAATTCCCCTTTGAGTTGGTTGGTAAGAAGCAATACATCTTCAAAAAAGGTATTTGGGAAAATATTCTCAACATGTGAATGTTTATATTCATGGAACTTTTAAAAATTAAAATAAACATATGAATCTAAAAATTTAAATAAGTGGGAGGCATTTTTATCTTCAATTTCAATTAAATTAGAAAAAAATGGAACATTAAAATATTTAACTCCCAGAGTAATATTTTTTTTTCAAATTTATCTTCCCTTATTAATTCCTCAAGGAGTTAGGTTTTCATTAATATAAGAATGTAGTAAATATAATCGACCATATCTTAAAATTTTACCACTTTAAATTTATATTCTTATATAGAATGATAGGGATATATATGTTCTATTTTTTTTAATTTCAAAGATCATATAATCACTTAATTTATTAAATTCCAAAAATGTAGACCAATATTTAATGAAATCATTCTAATATCCCACTTATGAATCTTCGGAAATATACACTTCAAGTTACTTTTTCATAAATTGAGGGGTCAGGTACAACGATAGATTAACACTTAGATCCCTCTTAGCCTCTTCAATTTCATCAACTTAAAATGTGGGGGGAAGGATCTTCACTTAATCATAAAATGGATATTATTGTTTCCACTGCAGTGATTTGATTATTATGATAAAAGTGGAATATATCTCTTTTTAGTGTCTTTGTTCATCAATTATTCCAAAATTTTATTACTTTGACATCATTGAATAATATTTCATGCTTGATTCATCAAAGTGGTTATAATTTAAACCATTTAAAACCCACTATAAAAATCCATCTTGACTTGGTAAAATAAAGTTATTTAAAGATATTTTTATAGTTTTTGATATGTTTGAAATGTTTTATAGTTTGATTTTGAAAAAATAGCATGTGTGTAGAGACCCGAAGCTTAACGTACATAGACATTACATTATTTTTTGCGGAATACTTAGTACATAACAAAAACACACACACAAGGACCGTAATAGTTTAGTGTCTTTGGAAACTCGGAATATAATATTCTAATCATGGTGAAAGATCTTCAACATCTCCCATAAAGATCATGCTTTTTTTCCTAAAACATTTATTTATATCCTAGGGAAAATAAAACATAAAAGGGTGATCTCAAATGCTCAGTAAGGGTAAACAAAAGAAATATCAATCACATCATATTCATAAGAACATAACATTTTGGAAATCTTAAATTGTAAAAGAGATCATAACATCATAACATGGGATAAATCACAGTAGTGAAATGTAATCCCAGTAATCATAACTTAAAACATGAAACTTTGTGGCATACACACATAATCATAGAGAATCATTTCTTAGTAATCAAGACTCATAGCCAAGACTATCTTAGCGGACAAAGTCCATTTCTGAACCGAGTTCACTCCTCGTTTCAGTCCTGTTTAACTGAACTGGTTTAACCTGCCATTCCAGCCATGTCTATCTCATGAGATATAAATCTTTACCCAATGAATTGGAGGGAGATATAGGTCCCACCCATCTCATAATGATACCATTCATATGTGTGCCACAAAATCATAAATCATACATCATTGTATAACCCATGTAATAAAAATGGGATTCTTAAAAAACACGACATCATAAAAAAATTCATATAAGATAAAGGAATTCATATAAATAATTCCATCACAACATAATCAAATCGAATTAATAATAGGGATAGAAACAGAACCCTATATTATCTTAAATGGAAAATATTTTTTATAAAAAACTTGAACTCTATTCTTGAGGAAAATATCCTTTCTACTTCAAAAATATTTTCCTTTCTTAACATTTCATACAATTTTAAACTAGAAGAAGTTGATTAAAAATAAAATTGAAAACTTGTAAAGGAATCTTCTTGGAAATAATGTTTTAAAAATCCATTCATGACGTATAAGTTAAAAAAAACATTCTTCTCATACTTTTGTCAGAAAAGTCAAAAAGTACCTCGTACGAAAAACGACAATAGATTCCTTTCATATCTTTTACTATAAGCTCAACAAAGGGTAAAAATGGATTTAAACAATTTTTGGTGGATGGAAATAATATTACATATTGAGGAAACATGGATGTGGATGATAAAATACACCCCAGTAAATACCAAAGTATAAACAATCTCGGATAAAAATGAGATTGTGATATTTCCCTTACCTTAGGTCCGATTTTCCTCGTAAGTGTCCGATCCTCCTGTATAATGATTTAAATAATGTCATTGACTTATTTCAGAATCATACTCATTGTTATGATATCATATATGGTTCACTTTTGACTTTATATTACCCGTTCTTTTGTAAATTCCATGTTAAAGAGCATTTTGGGTAAAATCGTTTCATTTGTCATCCGTGTTTTCACTTGTAATTATTCATATGATTACTTAGATCATGATTACTTAATTCTAGAATATAAAACATGATTTATATATAATATATATTCACAATATACATATATATAATAGATCAATAAATGGAAATAAATACACCGTTCATGGAGACGGTAGGCCGTACGTACGCATGAACGCTGTTTTCGTTTCCTTATTGAATTGAATGGAATTAAGTAGATGACATAAATATATATATACATAAATCCAGTAGCATTATTATGTCATATATTTTATTATTAATTATTATATATACTTTATAATCATTCATGAATGGTTATCATGGAGAGTGAATCTCATCGTGTCGTGGAGACAGTATTCCGTACGTACGCACGAGCGATGATATCATTCCCATGATTGTCGAATTGAATTAAAGTGTATGTATAATATTAAAGAATAAATATCACTTTACAATAATCATATATATTCATTACATTCACCATTATACCCATCACTGTAAGGTGGTGGTGGAAAATAGATTACACCACGGCGTGGAGACGGTATTCCGTACGTACGCACGCACAGTGATTTTGTTTTCCGTAGGATGGATAGATGGTGAAATAGGGATGTTTCATACTTATAATAGCATATTAGTATATGAGTGATACTTATGTTATTACTTCATAATGAAACAACATAATAAGAAGAAGTAGAAGAATAAATAAAGTTGAAAGAATCGGTAACGAACATTACCTCTTCTTTGAAGCGCCTCTTTGTGTCCTTCTCTTAGGGCACTAAAATTGGCCTTTGAAGAAGACCAGAACCTCTAAGATGTTTATAGGTAAGTGGAGAAGATAATTTTTCAGGGGTTTGCCGAGCATGAAAGCTCAAAGTGGTGTGAGGAATAGAGGGAGGAGGTGCCCTTTTATAATGGAGGAGAGGGGCACCTTTGGAATAACAAAAAATATTATTTTATTATAAAGACAAATTCGGTTTTAAATAGCTCCAAATTGATTTATTTCCAAGCTAAGGTGAATATGGGTCTCAATAATCTCATACAATATAATTTAGACAAGTTTAGGTTCCTATTTTAACCTTATCATTTTGATTTAACATTAAGTTGGATATTTTTACTTTTACCGTGTCTTTTTGTGTTCTTACACTATAAGGTTAATATACATACTATAACAAGCCAAACGAACCCCAAGTTGTTTATTATTAATATATATAACCTTATCTAAGTCATTTGGATGAACCTTGTATTTTTAGGAATAAAATAATAATTAATAATATAATATTTGTTTGAAAAACTATTTTATGTCAATTTTGACACTATTTAGTAATTGATTTTTTTGAAAATCATAACAGAATTATTAATTCTAAAAAAGTTAATTAAATCAATACTAACATGTCATATTAACGTATAAAATTAGTGGAATTCATAAAAAGTCTCATATTACATTTATTTGGGTATTTATAACATCAATTTTGTAAATATTTCATTAATAAGATAATTACTGCATCATCTTTGTGTCATAAATAAATTAACTTATTTAAAGTCAAAAAATTACAAATAAAATATAATTATGTAGGAAATCTTTTGAGATTTCCAATGAATATTTATAGTCGAATTTATCTTATGTATAACCCTATATTAAACATGATTTATTTATTAAACATTGATTTTAACTATTTTAACCCATCTTTAAATAAATTGATAATAAATATCCTAATCTAATCCAAGTGGGCCTAAATGGTCATATTTTATTCTTAAGGTTGTTTTTGGTCGAATTAAACTTATCCAATAGAATTAGGACATGTGTTCGGGTATTAATAATATCATTTTTACCCTTAACTACCCTATTTACTTTTAACCGTGGTAAAAAAACGTTAAAAGTTTTTATTCAGAAAAAATTATTTTCATCTCATTGAACCACATTTTAGTCCTTGATATTAACCGTGTCTCTCGGATTTTCGAAATTCTACTCACAGAAGCGGTAAAATTAAGTTTTATGAAAAATTCAATTTTTTAACTACCACTTAGTGGTTTCACTATTCATCAAAAAAATGAAAGTTTCCATAAAAATACCAAAAATTAGTTCTAAGATATATTTGATATTATGAAATAAAAAATGATGTCTATTTTACCAAATTCAAAACATTTCAGTTGCATTAATTAATTTAAAAATTAATTCCCGTCGTTAAAACAAATAGCGTGTTCTTAAGAGATAATAACTATCAAAAGATTGACACCTGTTTATGTCTGGTTTAAATGTGAAATTACATCCAATGACCAAAATTGTATTAAATTGTAAAAATATATTCTAAATATACTTTAAAACCACTAAAATTAATAATTTATCACTATTAATTATTTCGATTAAAAAGGTTGTTTTTAATTAAAATTTAGTAATTTTCACTATTCATCTGAAAATGAAAGTTATCCGAAAAGTACCAAAATTTCACCCTAAGCTAATTTCGATATTCTGAATCCATAAATGAAGTCCATTTTGAAAAATAATATTTACAAAATTTCAAAAAGTGGTTATTACTATTCCTAACGGTTAGTTTTAATAATATTTTAATAGCATATCGTTGTTTAGTGAAACTTGGTATTGCATACTACACACGCTATTGAGGAAGGTCGCGATTGCGTGTAATGCAAGGCAAGTCAAGGTTGCATGTTGTGAAAGCTCATTTTGGTGTAGCGTACAATACAAGACATTAATGAAATTAAAAGAATATTTTTCATAAAATCTCGGGGTGTTACATTCTACCCCCCGTAAAATGAATTTTGCCCTCGAAATTTATCGGGGTTATAAATGGTTTACTACTCAAAATTTTCTTTAATAGAAACCCACATCGTAAAAAGGAATACCAAAACCAATCTTTAAAAACAAAAGTATGAAACGTAACGGTTACCCAAATAAACTAATCACTGGGTTTCCACATAGGTGAAAATATGGATATGGAAGAGAAATCTAACCATCATGTTCTAATGGAGAGTGGTATAGAACATGGATATGGAAAAGCCAGCAATCACAAAGCCATAAATTTGTGACGATCTAAGGTACCATCTGATTCATTAGATATAAGAGCACTAGGACAACATTTTTGGTTTTCATGATCATTTCCCTAAAGTTGATGAAATTGGAATTAGAAGAAATACTTTTGTGATTTTGGTATAGTCTCACCGTCGGTCATTCTTTGGAAAATTTCCACTTCATCACTTAAATAAATGAAGTTGAATATGTCATTCGTGATGTGTTAGCAGATCATGTGATAGAATGAAGGGTCATTCCATCTGTCTCAAACAAAAGGTTAGAAAAGTTATCAAAAAAATACATAAGTCCATCTATAGTGAGATTAATCATATATGGTTCGTAAAATGGACTTATACTTCTTATATCATACTTATTAATATAATAAAACTAGTTTCTACTAAACAGGGACTTCCTGTAGGCCAGTGGTAGGTGATAAAGGCTAGTCGCACTTTGGTTGTGGGTTTGATTCGCACAGCCTTGTCCGACGCGATGGGCTGTCGCCCGTCCTGCAAGTTGTCCTTCTTCTAAAACTACATTACAATAATATCCCATCAATAATATCAAAAAAAAGTTCTATCCTTAAAAAATACTAACTTATGTCCAACATAATCCATTTCAATCTTTAGGCTTATCTAAAATACATCGGTCCAAACTCATAGTATAAGGAAAATGATTACTTGAAATGTCATCAACCAAGCATGTGAATACCATAATTTATCCCCCATATATCTTGTTGGTAACATTCCAATCTTGTGAATACCTTAATCATGTATTATATTGAAAAATGAATACCCATTAAACCTTAATGAAAACACGAATGCTGTCAAAAGTTAACTCCTTCCACATACCAAAATCCAAAAATTCTATATACTCAAACCATGATATAACCATCCCCTTATATCAGTCATGATCTCATGAATACTATCAAACATTTAATTTTTTCCTTATCCCTTCATTATGCGCACATCATCTACATTCCAAAAATATCTGAATAACCTTTCATGGATACTGGTACCATTAATCATACACTTTCAAAACTCAAGGAAAGACAATAGTGTAAGAATCCTTAGATGTCTCTTTATTCCATAGTACCATGAGATTACTTATATAACATTACACTTGATAAACATGTAATCATTCTACTACATTCTTAAACCATTGATCGAGCTTCAAAAATTATTTCATCTCACATATCATTTGTAGTCTCTTCATCATCATCAACATAAATACTACCCATACGACCATACTGATTCTCTTCATGAGACTTTCCCTTAGGGGATTGGTTTGCATAATGCCCGTACATTCCACATTTAAAACATTTAACCATTGTTGATGTCGTAGCAATACCATTATCCTCATCCCTTGTGTTAACTGAACCTTTTCCTTTGCACTTACTGGCTTTGTGTCCTTCTTTTCCACACCCAAATCATCTTCCAGTTCCTTTGAAACAATGTCCTTGATGCCTCTTCCCACATGATTTACATAGGGGAAATTGAACTTTCTTTCCTCTATGATCATCATGAAACTCCATCTTTCTATTATTATCTGTGTCGGGAAACTTACCAATGTTGAGATTATTGATCATATCATGAGATTTATGATTAGGCATAATAACGATGTTTGGACTTCCAAATCCCGTTTCATTTGGTTGCTCATGAAGAATATCATTCCATTGTCCATCATATCCTCCATTATCGTGAATCATCCTGTTTCCATCCATTTTCTAAAACCCATAAAGAATAGTGTGAGAGGAAAAAATCATGATAGGGAAAACAATATAATAAAGGGGGAGTACCTTCAATATCTAACATCTTGGGTTACCGTAATTCTAGTACTATAACCTATACTTATACGTAACCTTAGGGACATCCCTAGACATACCTTACAAATTTCTCTAGGGATCTCACTAGAGTTATCACATACTAGTTTCCAAAGGTTGACTAAACCTTTCCTCTGATACCAACTGTAGAGACCCGAAGCATAACGTACATGGACATTACATTATATTTGCGGAATACTTAGTACATAACAAAAACACATACACAAGGACCGTAATAGTTTAGTGACTTTGGAAATTCGGAATATAATCTTCTAATCATGGTGAAAGATATTCAACATCTCCCACAAAGATCTTCATTTTTTTACCTAAAAACTTTCTTTATATCCTGGGGAAAAGAAAACATAAACGGGTGAGCTCAAATGCTCAGTAAGGGAAAAAAATAAATATCAATCACATCATATTCATAAGAACATAACATTTTGGAAATCTTAACCTCCAAAAGAGACCATAATATCATAACATGGGATAAATCATAGTAGTGAAATGTAATCCCAATAATCATAACATAAAACATGAAACTTTCTGGAATACACACATAATCATAGAGAATCATTTCTTAGTAGTCAAGACTCATTGCCAAGACTATCTTAGCGGAAAAAGTCCATTTTTGAACCGAGTTCACTCCTCGTTTTAGTCCTATTTCACTGAACCGGTTTAACCTGCCATTCCAGCCATGTCTATATCATGAGATATAAATATTTACCCAATGCATTGGAGGGAGATATAGGTCCCACCCATCTCATAATGATACCATTCATATGTGTTCCACAAAATCATAAATCATACCTCATTGCATAACCCATGTAATAAAAATGGGATTCTTAAACAACATGACATCATAAAACATTTCATATAAGATAAATGAATTCATAAAAATAATTCTATCACAACATAATCAAATCAATGTAATAATAGGGATAGAAATATAACCCTATGTTATCTTAGATGGAAAATAATTTTGATAAAACACTTGAACTCCATTCTGGAGGAAAATATCCTTTCTACTTCAAAAACATTTTCCTTTATTAACATGTCATACAATTTTAAACTAAAAGAAGTTGATTAATAATAAACTTGAAAAATTGTAAAGGAAGCTTCTTGGAAATAATGTTTTAAAAATCCATTAATGCCGTATAAGTAAAAAAAAACATTCTTCTCGTACTTTTGTCGGAAAAGTCAAAAAGTAACTCGTACGAAAAACGACAAAAGATTCCTTTCATATCTTATACTATAAACTCACAAAAGGGTAAAAATGGATTTAAAAAATTGTAGGTGGATGGAAATAATATTACATATTGAGGAAACATGGATGTGGATGATAAAATACACCCTAGTAAATACCAAAGTATAAACAATCTCAGATAAAAATGAGATTATGATATTTCCCTTACCTTAGGTCCTATTTGCTTCGTAAGTGTCCGAAACTCCCATATAATGATTTAAATAATGTCATTGACTTATTCCAGAATCATACTCATTGTTATGATATCATATATGGTTCACTTATGACTTTATATTACGCGTTCTTTTGTAAATTCCATGTTAAAGAGCATTTTGGGTAAAATCGTTTCATTTGTCGTCCGTATTTTCACTTGTAATTATTCATATGATTACTTAGATCATGATTAATTAATTCCAGAATATAAAACATGATTTATATATAATATATATTCACAATATACATATATATAATAGATCATTAAATGGAATGAAATACACCGTTCTTGGAGACGGTAGGCCGTACGTACGCATGAACGCTGTTTTCGTTTCCTTATTGAATTGAATGGAATTAAATAGATGACATAAATATATATATACATAAATCAAGTAGCATTATTATGTCATATATTTTATGATTACTTATTATATAAACTTTATAATCATTCTTGAATGGTTATCATGGAGAGTGAATCTCATCGCGTCGTGGAGATGGTATTCCGTATGTACGCACGAGCGATGATATCATTCCCATGATCGTCGAATTGTATTAATGTGTATGAATAATATTACAGAATCAATATAACTTTACAATAATCATATATATTCATTACGTTCACCATTATACCCATCCAAGTAAGGTGGTGGTGGAAAATAGATTACACCACGGCGTGGAGACGGTATTCCGTACGTACGCACGCGCGATGATTTTGTTTTCCGTAGGATGGATAGATGGTGAAATAGGGTTGTTTCATAATTATAATAGCATATCAGTATATTAGTGATACTGATGTTATTACTTCATAATGAAACAACCTAAGAAGAATAATTAGAAGAAGAAATAAAGTTGAAAGAATCGGTAACGGACATTACCTCTTCTTTGAAGCGCCTCTTTGAGTCCTCCTCTTAGGGAACTAAAATTGGTCTTTAAAGAAGACCCGAACCTCTAGGATATTTCTAGGGAAGTGGAGAAGAGAATTTGGTAGGGTTTGGCCGAGATTTAAGGCTCAAAGTGTTGTGAGAAAGAGAGGGAGGAGGTGCCCTTTTATAAGGGAGGAGAGGGGCACCTTTGGAATAACTAAACATATTATTTTATTATAAAGCCAAAATCGGTTTTAAATAGCTCCTAATTGATTTATTTCGAATCTAAGGTGGGGATGGGTTGAAATCCTCTCATCCAATAGAATTTACACAAGCTTAGTTTCCTATTTTAACCTTATCATTTAGATTTAACATTAAGTTAGATATTTTTACTTTTACCGTGTCTTTTTGTGTTATTACACTATAAGGTTAATAAACTTACTATAACAAGCCAAACGAACCCCAAGTTGTTTATTATTAATATATATAACCTTATCTAATTCATTTGTCCGAACCTTATATTTTTATGAATAAAATAACAATTAATAATATAATATTTTTAAAAAAAACTATTTTATGTCAATTTTGACACTATTTAGTAATTGATATTTGTGAAACTCATAACAGAATGATTAATTATAAAAAAGTTAATTAAATCAATACTAAAATGTCATATTAACCTATAAAATTAGTTTAATTCATAAAAAGTATCAAATTACATTTATTTGTGCATTTATAACATCAATTATGTCAATATTTCATTAATAAGATAATTACTGCATCATCTTTGTGTCATAAATAAATTAACATTTTTAAAGTATAAAAATTAAAACTAAAATATAATTATTTAGGAAATATTTTTATATTTCTAATGAATATTTATAGTCGAATTTATCTTATGTATAACCCTATATTAAAAATGCTTTAGTTATTAAACATTGATTTTAACTATTTTAACCCTTCTTTAAATAAATTGATAATAAATGTCCTAATCTAATCCATGTGGGCATAAATGGTCATATTTTATTCCTAAGGTTGTTTTTGTTCGAATTACACTTATCGAATCGAATTAGGACATGTTTTAGGGTAATAATAATATCATTTTTACCCATAACTACCCTATTTACTTTTAACCGTGGTAAAAAAAAGTAAAATGTTACTATTCACCAAAAATTATTTTCATATCATTGAACCAAATTTTATTCCTTGATATTAACCGTGTTTCTCAGATTTTTGAAATTCTACTCACAGAAGCGGTAAAATTAAGTTTTATGAAAAATTCAATTTTTTAACTACCACTTAGTGGTTTCACTATTCATAAAAAAATGAAAGTTTCCAGAAAAATACCAAAAATTAGGCCTAAGCTATATTTGATATTATGAACTCAAAAATGATGTCTATTTTACCAAATTCAAAACATATCAGTTGCATTAATTAATTTAAAAATTAATTCGCGTCGTTAAAACAAATAGCGTGTTCTTAAGAGATAATAACTATCAAAAGATTGAGACTTGTTTATGTCTGGTTTAAATGTGAAATTACATCCAATGACCAAAATTGTATTAAATTGTAAAAATATATTCTAAACATACTTTAAAACCAATCAAATTAATAATTTATCACTATTAATTATTTCGATTAAAAAGGTTGTTTTTAATTACAATTTAGTAATTTTCACTATTCATCAGAAAATGAAAGTTATCCGAAAAGTACAAAAATTTCACCCTAAGCAAATTTCGATATTCTGAATCTAAAAATGAAGTCTGTTTTGAAAAATAAAATTTACAAAATTTCAAAAAGTGGTTATTACTATTCATAACGGCTAGTTTTAATAATATTTTAATAGCATATAGTTGTTTAGTGAAACACGGTATTGCGTACTACACACGCTATCAAGGAAGGTCGCGATTGCAAGTAATGAAAGGCAAGTCAAGGATGCGTGTTGTGTAAGCTCCTTTTGGTGTTGCGTACAACACAAGACATAAATTAAATTAAAAGAATATTTTTCATAAAATCTCGGGGTGTTACAATGTGTAACATTATGTTCTCCCAAAAAATGGTACTAAATTGATATGAATATATTTTTAATGTCCATGTGGTTAATATTTCCTTTTTTACATAAGAATGAAATATCATTTAATCTATATGGTTGATCTCACAAGGGGGACACTCCAAAACATGGTTCTTCTATTGTAACTATTTATAATCTAACTAATATAATAATAAATAATATATTAATATAATGGCGGCTTTAAAAAATTCATTATATAAATATATATAAATATATATAAATGCATTCAAAACTTAAAAACATAGTGAAACACAAAGATGCCAGTTAGAAATGAAGTTTTACCTTGGGCTTATAAAAGGATTCTATTATTTATCATGAAATTAAAATTACAAATATAATATTCAATATAGAGTACATGACTTATCACACTATACCCTATTTTTTAAATGTTTTTATTACCCCACACTGAGACCTCGGTATACAAGGAAATACTCTTCCAAAATTGTGTTAGAATATCATTTCACCAAACAAGACTATCTATGAAATATAAACTATTTGATTTTTTAAATAACAAAGGGAATGAGTTTTGATGAAAAATAAGAAAATAATATGATATGAAAATGATCGAACACTATCCATAATCATTTTAAAAACTATTTTAATTCTAAAAATAGATTAAAGAGATAGTATTAAGTGGAAAACAAAATAATTCACCAAACTTTTTCTTTGAAAAAACCTCAATATTAGTTATCGATTATCTTGGAATTAATAATTTTATACTCGGGAGAAAAAGAATTTAAAATTGACAGAGATATAGATTAATTGAATGGATATACATATTATTTTAAAAATGTAGAAAAAAATTTACAACAAACAAAACCCCCAAACCTATTCAGGTTTGTGCACCCAAAATATTATTATATAGTATATTGAGAATGAAATATTATAGGTAGTAGTGTTAGTGGATTATATAGTCCAATTTTTATTCATCAAGAATCCCCTTAGTGCATGAAACATATTCACATTGTCCTATTTAATTTTTATGTGAAAATAATGGAGTCTTCATTGTGCGTAAGGGATAACAAAATTTATATAATGTGGTTCTTAATTAGTTTTCTCCATTTTATCATTCTCATTTTCTTAAACTATTAACGTAGACTTTTACCTTAATTATTTAGAGCATGTGATAGATAGATATGATCCTTTATATGAAAATTAATTCATGTTCATCACCATATAATAAAAGGAACCATCATGCCATATCATATAAAATATATTGGACTATTGTAGTTCTTTATACTATATCTGAATTAACCATGAAATGGTGATCCATAATTTATAAATTTTAAATTTTATATCATGACCATACAGAAAACCATGGAATTTTGATATTTAATTAATTATTTTGGGAGAGGGACCGGGTACTTGAGATTAACCTTTCATCTACATCTCGTTTGTATCACTATATTTCCCATTAGTAATTATCTTAGTTGAAAAAACAACAAGAATCTCTACGGTGAAATTGTATAACTATTCTGATGGTACCATGGATCATAAAACTCCATCCATGTCAAAAATATCCTTTATTTATTCATTCATGATGGACCAAGACCACCATTCCTAAAATTGATATAATTTTCAATTAGAAATACTCATGTGTGGAACGACTGCTTCTTCAATGGCCTAGAAGTGCTTTTTTCAGTCTATTTATTTTACACTTTTCCTTCATTATCATTGAAAAAGACATTAATTTTTGTATTGTACAACAAAATATATAAATAAATAGAAAAAAATGAAAAGTCGTGAATTAATACATTTTTCATAATTAAGCTCAATTTAATCAAGGTACCTAAAAATGTTTAATTTTCCATAAAATTGGAAAAATGGTGGGAATATGTTCAATCAATAAACAAATTTAATATATAAAAACTTGAGATTTACTAGCTACTATTAAACATGTTGAGACAAAAAGGGCATATCATTTGTAATTATCACAACAACCATATCTAGATACCTTTATCCAAGTAGTCCACTCCGTATGATATTAAACTGCTCAGAGGATATTATGAAAACAAGAAATTAAGATGGGCTAAAATACTCCTTGTACCATGACCATAAAAGGTACCCTGTTTACTATTACAGGACACCAAACTGTGTGGTTTTTTATTTTTTTTCATGGGTACATGTAGGAATCCCCTTTCATGGGAATGATCTTAACTCTACCACAACCCTTTCCTCATTTCACAGTAGACTAATTCTCCTCTATATAGACATAACTGTACAATACCTTTTTATGTGGAACTAAACTATTTAGTGTCCACATACTATGATCAAATATAAAAAAAATAATTCTACATGAAAAATACTTTGAAATTAAATCCATCTATCAATAAATTTCATAAGGGTAATCAACATTCTTACTAGGAAATATTCATAAACATGTCTTAAATCTACGAGGTAGTTATTGACTAAGAACTAAATCCCACTAAACTGTGATATAACCTTAAAATATGGTCCCATAAACCATTGTGAACCAAAAAATGATGGTAAAGGAGGGAATTAAATATCTTTATACAACAACTCTAGATATAGCTAATATATATTGTTCAACATTGTTTTCATTACCACTGTTTATCCCCAATTCTTCTAGAAGCTAAAGAGGCAGATGCTCCCACCCAAGTAATCTATGATAGGTTTCCCCAAAAGATATTTTTTTGTGGAATCTAACAACTGGAAGAAAACAATGAGATATTTCTAAAGAATTTCTAATACCCCCATGGCCCATTAATATACCATAACAGTGGGATAGAGGAAATATCATAACACCATTATCAATAAAAATTAGAAATTGTTGAATATAACAATTTTGATAACATAAACAGTTCCCTCACAAATGTGGAATTGAATTAACCCACATATAGATCCTCAAAGTGGTGTCTTATTACACAAGAATAATGGAAGAATATTCCCCACAGAGTCCTTGAGAGTTGTAGTTATATTAAAAAATATGAGGGGTAGTCACAGGCTACATGAATTGGGAATTATTACCATTATAATTATCTATAGTAAAATCCTTTGGAAATGAATATACATAGATTATGGAAATAACTCTTCCATTGGAATCCTCATATCCTTTTATTGGTTTCACATCAAACATTTATACATGACTAAATGAACATGTAATGATCCAAACTAACTATACATATCTAAAAGAAACACTTCCTAATACCCTGTGAAAATATATTATTTTAATACATTTATCCCGAGTTTTAGTAATTTAAAACCCACTATTTTGACTAAAACTTGTGTTTTTATCATAATTTGTAGTATAAGTAATAACATGGATTTTGAATGATAAATGGATTAATTCTTGAGTTTTAGTTGTTTTATATATCATTGGGAAATTAATATAATAAATATTACAATATTTTTTGATGTTTTGATTAGTAGTTTTTGTGGATGGAGGATATTTTGATGAAATAAATGTAATTAGATGTTGAAATGGAAATTTTGGAGTTACTGCTAATGAGTGACTATGCTAGAAAATTTAACAAAGACCCTGGATAATGTACATTGAAAACTGTCACATGATCACTTCTCATTTGAACTCATGTGAACCTACCATTTGGTTAATTGAAATTTGTAATTTCAATACATTCATTTAATACAAGAATGAAATAACTGACCATATTTGACAACCTATCAACCTGTCAAAGCATCTACAAGAAAAAATATGATTGTCCGTAAGGACTCAAGGAACCACATGATGAAATACCGATCTCTTGAATAATGTTATAACCTAACATGTGAAGATCGAACATGTGAAGACATAATATTTTATGAAGGATAAGGTGAGAACAATATAATTTAAGTTGACGCACATTAAATAACTCAAGAAACTATTCCTCATCTAAAGCGGCTGTATTTCTACATAAGTGATTACATGTTTAAATTTTTTTCAACACTCATATAACCTGAAATCAATCAATCCTCAAAGTCACTATATATCAATTCCACCTAATTGATGGCCAAAATTGTTTCTAAAAAAATAAATTTTTAGGATTGGATAACGGTCACATATAAGATATAAAAAATTCATCCAAACATAAAAAACAACTAAGTTGCAACCTCAAAACTTGTACCACATTTTAAAGGATTATATATGAATCCAATATAGTTTAATATTTAAATCCAAAACCAATTATTAATGTTTTAACCCACATAAATCATGGTGTTTATAACCATAAACATGAATGAAACCATATATAGGAAATATCCAAGGAAAAAGGAAAGGAATAAATAATTCAAAAAGATGAATATCATTGAGGTTTTACCAACTAAGGGAGAAGTAAATTTCCCACTAAATAAGAAGGAACCACTGCCAATTAATAAATATGATCCACCCAATGAGATGGATTTTTACTATTATCCTAGAAAATCTTATGCGACTAACAAGAGTTTTAGGATTATCCTCTTTGACTTTGTTTTTTATTCCCTATTTTAAGTTAAGTAATCCATTTACCTGCCACTTTCTTCCTAGTTACCCTTTTTATGAGGGGTAAACCTTGATTGATAAATATATAGGTGGTTAAAACCAATTTTAGTTTTTTATATTATGTGTTTCATGGAGTAAAATCCTTTATTCCTTCAGTTAATGTGATTTTAATATTAAAATAGGATTTTTTAGATGTTTTTTTAGGGAAGAAATAATAAAAAAACCACTAATGTTATCCTTACAGGGCACATTCATGTAATGATCCATTAATTAATTTTTATTGTAAAATAAAAAAATAATAATGAAAATATTATGAAATATGAAATTAAAATCAAAATTTGATTAAATAATTATTACATACTCGATTTAATCACCCGATGTTCACTATGAGAATATTGAAATGGATAACAATCCCAACTAAACCCTTAGATATTTGTGTGAAATATATTTTTCTGACAAATGTTATCAATTTTTTTTAAAAAAAGACATTGAATTGAAAATTGGAAAAATCTAAATTTTTCACAAATTCCAGGGACTTTTAAGAGATGAACTTAATACGAACATTTAGGCATTCAACCATGTTTTCATAATTCTAAATCCCTGAGGAGTGGTTGAGGAATATGTGAAGAAAATATGCCTTCTCACTTAAAGAAGACACCAATTAATGGTTAAAAAACACACAACCATGTGAATTACATGATTTATATTATCTTCAAATATTCATTAAAAATAAGTGATTCCCTGTATATATGAGTAAAAAATCAAGAGGGAAATATATTTTATCAGATCAAAATCTAGATAGAATATATATTATCACTGGGAGAGGTTCAAGAAGTTGTGTTTCATATTACCACACCTTGTGGTATAAGAGAACCATTTATTTTTTTTTAAAACCATGTCCTTCTAGAAAATTATAAAAACCATGAAATATTTCATCTAATGAAGTCCTAATATAAACACTTATATTAAAAATTCAAATAGTTGATTTAGAAGATTTCTTAAAACTAAAAGTAATTCTAGAGTAGAGTTACTAGCACAAAATTAATTCATATGGTAAGAAATTATAATTTCTCAGATTCGATTGAATGTAAACTTTTAATAATAACCAATATTGTACATATATGTATATGAAAAAGTTATGTGAAAAATTGGAACCAACTAATGTATATGGTTCAATCTAATCACCATGTCATTTCACTGACCAATGTTTAGTGGTACAGATCATGAAAAGCTTTATAGTAGTCTTTCAGCCAATAAAATTTCAAAAAAACCACATATATATATAAATCATAACCATGTATAGTATGGATTTGGTAACCAAAATACATATAATAATGTCCCATAATGGTAAAAATACTAAAACCATCCCTCTACTAATGTTTCTAATGCCCACCACCCTTCAAAAAAAACATTAAACAACCTTTTGACCAACTTTATTCATTAACATTTTCCAAAAACCATACTATGAAGATCCCTTGATAAGTGCACAATCCCTAAAAAAAGATAGCAAGTATATGAGGATAATGAGTTGAATTATAGTGTTGAAATTGTTTAAACATAGTGGAAAGCCTTATTTATAACCTCAATGAAAACCTAGGTGAAATACCAGACCAAAAAATACCTTATGAAAAAGAAAATATGAATATGATCACAACAAGAAGAGTAAAATCTATCCCACCACCAAAGAAACCTTAAAATAAACAAAGTAAACCTGAGTTGGGGGATAATGAAGATGGTTTTCTTAAAAATTCTAGGAAAATATTTAATAAAACCCCAAGAAGAATACAATAACGATGGATAGAAGAAGGATTAATCAACGAATATTAGATTATAAACACCAATATAAAGAAAAAATAGACACTACAGAGTTTACATAGTCATTCCCTCCAATAATGATTCATTTGAAGAAGATTCAAAATGAAGCAAATCAAAGAAAAAATCTCAAAACTTTCTAGAATATGGAAATTAATATCCCCCTTATGGAAGCCCATATATTGATTTCTAGGTATGAAATGGTCATTAATGGTATTTAAACCAAAAATAGGAATATTTGAGGGAATGATATAATCTAATTAGGAATAAGTGTCTTGGACCGTATCACACCATACTTTCAAACAAAATGCCAATATATAGGGACATTTTCTATTCCCTACACAATTGTCTCATTTAATTTCCCCAATTCATTGTTTGATCTTGGGGATTCAATAAAGGTTATAACTAAAATTGTTTTTACATCCATGGATATATAAAATTTTAATCCCAAAATATTGGGGGTAAAAATTTCAAAACCATCCACTGTATTCCCAAAAGGACTATTAGATAATTTACTTGGAAAATTCATAGATATTTTTTTCTAGTATATATTTTATGCTTAACATGGAATATTAGAGGCCACTAAGGCACTCACACATAATATTTGGGAGACCATAATTGAATGTTTAAACAACCCTTATCAATTATTATAAAGTAACACTAATTATGGAGTTTGGAGAAATTTTTTTACACTTTTATATCTTTAACACCATGAGGCAGTCTTCTATTAAGCATCACATTTTTACACTCTCCAACCTTGATAATACTGACCCCTATAAGGATTTATGTATATTCCACGATTTTTGAGTCAGGGGATAAAAGGTTTTACTTAAAATATCACAAATAGTGTGGTTTTCTTAAATTTGTAGTATTTTATTTTTAGAATGGAATAAGTGGTGGCTTTAAGAATCTCTAATAAATTTTATGATTTAGTTCATGAATAAAAATTTGAGATGATTTTTTATATTCTGTTAGTTCAAACTTTAAGAACATAGAATCTCAATTTAATTTTATTTCTTGAATAACCCTCAAATGTGAAATTAAAACAACATCTAAATGAACTAAAATATGTGTACCCCAAGGAAGTATAATGATTAAGTATGGTAATTGATAATAAAATATTATTAAAATTGTAATAAAAACTCATTTAACATTTTAGGTTAATTTTCCAATCAATAACATGGAGCCTATATGGTACCCCAAGAATAAGACAAAAAATATTTTCATAAAACATTATACTCTATGAAGAATCTTAACCTATTAGGAAGCCCTAAAGGAGGCTAAATACCACCTTGATAGAGTTAGTGTATACAAAAAAAGAGAATATTTTAAAAATAAGAATAATACATCCTATTACAAACTCCTAATGGGACAACCACATCAACATAGTTCCCAAGAAAGGTAGCCTAAGAATTATAAGAATGAAAATGAGGAATTAATACCCGTGATAATCGACAATAGATGGAGGGTAAGTATTTATTATTCAAAATTAAATTTGGTCTCCCAGAAAGATTACATCCACATACATTTAAATGAATAGATGTTATAGATATTGTAATGGAGGAGTTATTATTGCCTATTTGATTTATTTTTAGTTTATTTCTAAGTTCCCAATTCTTTGAAAGACCAATTTAATACTATATTTACATTCCCCTTTTGATCCTTTTCTTATATGATATTTTTTGGAACATTTAATGGTGTATAAAAATTTCAAAGGGGAATAATATGTATATTTTTTGATCACATTTATTTTTTTGGAGACACTCTTGGATGATTTCCCGTTTTTTGGAAATTCTTTTGAAAATTGTTAGAAAAAACATATAATGTACACAAAACATGCATTGAAAATAATTTTATTTATTTTATTAAAATAACTATTTCATAGTTGAGAGATGAATTATCCATTGGTATATCATTTCACAAATATTCATTGAATCTATTAAATAAAAATTGATTTGAAAAATTACTTTCCTCAACCCCTATTTGTGAAACATGTTAGATATTTCTTATGACATATATGTTTCTATAGATGATTCATCAAGAATTTTAGTAATATTTCCCCCATTATATCTTGATTAAATTTAAATGATACTAATGTAAATTTCTATAAGGTGTTTACAGTATCATAAAATTAATTGATAAATTGATTTAGAACCCCACTAGTTATGTAGCCACCTGAATCATGCCTGAAATGGGAAATGGTGAAAAATTGTTACCTAGTATAACATAGTATTTAACCAAAGGTTGTATTATGAATAAGAGTGCACAAAAAGTAGTTTTTCCATTTTGGTTAACATTCAAAAAGAGAATTTCTAATTAGTATGAGAAATTAAAAATTGAATTGGGTTTAAATTGATTAATTTTTTTAAAAAAATTGATGAAATTTGGTGAAAAAATAGACTTGGTTAATCATAGTTTAGTAATATTATTGTTTCCAATTTTTAACAATTCTATTTTTTCGAACTAGTAAGTGAAATACTCATTTATTGATTCATCACTCCCACTTGACCAAACTGTGAAGGTAATGTAATCCCTAATAAAGGCTCAATTTGTTTAACCTCAATATTTTTTGAATCCCATTGTAACAGTTCATTTTGATAAATTGAGGCAATTACCAATTGGTAATTGTTTTTCCCTAATTATCAATTGTTAGCGTTAAAATTCCTCAGATGTGTTGGTGATAGACAAACACTAAACACCCAAACCTAATCTATTATATACAATCAATATAATAATTCAGTTGTGTGTGATATCAATCATTAACTATAGAAATTGAAATAAAAAAAATTCTTACCCAAGAACATATGAATCCAGAATTAAAAACTAAATTAACAATTGAAACTAATTAGAAAAAGAAATAGGAATATTATTATTCAATTAAATGAAGAAACTAAAAAATAAAAGTTGGTGAAGATTATTTTATTCCCAATAACTCACAGGAACTACCTCTCCATGGATGGGTAATTGGATTTGATTTGGGAGATGGAATAAATCAAAGAATTAATATAAGAAAAGAAAAGATAAAATAGGGAAATAAATCTCATTCAGGTCATCATCTAGAGGTTCCCTCATTGATCAATCCCTATCAATCCCCCATACACTTATTTAGTTTAATATATCATGCTCTAGATGTCATAAATGGATCAATTAATGGTTTTTACATCATTATTGGTCGTCCGTAGGTGTTTAATGGTGTTTCTACTAAATATTTGTCACAAATCAGTGGATCTGATATCAATTCAAGTGTTTCACAATTTGTAAGTGGTATAAACGATTTGTATTGTGTGGGAATGGAATTATGATTTATGTAAGATTTTATGTCAAGAATAGTGCATTTACGACCTGTAACAAACAAGGATAAAGTTTTCATGACTTGTAATTTTTGATATTCATATCCAGAATATCATTTAAATGATGTGTACTGTTAATTTAATATCCTATTTCTACCTTTTTTTCTCTAATTATTCATTTATAAGATCCAAATTTGGTCTTTAAAATTTCCATTTATCAAGTTCCATAATATAAACCATCAAATCATGATACTTTATCATCCAAAAGACAATGTCTAACCATGTCATGAATTGGGGTAAAACGAAGTGTTTTTTTTGAACTATGTTTATCTATTTTTGTTTGTTTTCCATATATTTATTATATCTTGGAAGAAATAACTAATGAAATTAAATACCAGAATGATTAATCATTTAACATGAATAAAAAATATGTTTTATATTAATATAACTATAATAAATTTTACTCTATCACCGCCGAATAGTGAATATCCATTATAGCCACTTTGTGATGATTTAAACCTAATATTTAGATAATTCCTTTCGTATATGATCGATGGTTGACCAAAAGTAACATAATATTCCTCTATAAACCTTTATTCAACAAAAATGTACAAAGAAACTAAAAAAATATGTTTTTATATTTTGTATTTTCTTTAGATAGATTCAGTTCATATTTCTATGAAACTAATGTTTATATTCATTAACCATGAATCCCATATATATTTAATAAAAAAAGGTCCAAAAACTAGGATTCTGAGATGGATTACACTAATTCATGATTTTTATATGGTAATAAAATACAATAAGAGGGTTGAGAACTAAGTGGATGATCAGTTTAGTGGATTTCACACCATATATGAAGTTGAGATTCTAACTGAGTACAAGTACATCATCACATTTTCAGGGAGGATATCTACTTTTCAAATGGTTAAGTACCATTTTATACAGACATGGAGAATTATTTGGTATCATCATAGAAACCAAAACATTTAAATACCCACCTAATTCCAAAACTAAATTATAAATCCAAATATATTTTTTGGGAAGATCCATTTCATTAAAAAAATTTCAATGATAAAATTATAATAAGAGGATTTATGGATAGAGAAATTGAATTTGTGTTTGAGTTTTGTCACACATTAGCTTGTTGAGTCCACTCTGGACATCAATGTTTAATAATAAATTTCATTGAATTCATATTTTATTCGGCCACATTGTATAACAAGTAGCATGATTTTTCTAAAAAATGTTATAATGTTATCTCGTTTGAAACATTTCAAAAAGGAAATGAAATTTCTTAAATATCCATTATATTTTGAAAATTATTTTATGTTTGAGGCACAAATATTATTGAACCATTACTAATATGATTTATAAATTCTTATAATTTTCAGGCAGTGGATTATGTCTCCAAATTGGTGGAATCCAAAACCACAAAAATTGATGACGCCAATAATGTGTGTGACGTTTTCATGGATTAATTATTATTTGTTTGTTTTAGAGTTCTCAAAGTGATAATTAGTAATTATGGAAAAAAATTTCAATAATATAATGATGTAATTTATAATTAAATATGGGGTCCATCATAAAACATCAATACCTTGCATCGACAAACCAATGAAAAAGTTGAAGTGTTCATTAGGGAAATTAAACGAATTCTCAAGAAAAATATGAAATAAAATAAAGAATAATTGTAGTTAAAGGGAATAAGAAACATTATGGTATTAAAGGATATCCTATAAATCGGCCATAGAAATGACCTCCTACTAATTGATTGATGGAGAAATATAATATCGGCCTATATAATTGGGAAAAAATTCTATTGGGATGTGAGAGAGATAAATATCGACCATGAACGAGATGGAAGAGAGAGAATATTGCTACTAAATGATCTCGAAGAAATTAGTAGAGCATATTTTGAAAATTATCAAATTTATAAGTAGAAAAAAGGGTGGTTCCTGATACGATGAATCAATTGAAATACTTCCATCCTATAGATATTGTGATTTTGTAAAACTCAAAACTATAACTAATTTAGGTTAAACATAATTCTCTATTAGAAGGCCACATTATAGTTATATATATACATCCATTTGTTGATGTGATGATTGTGAAAGATAATAATGAATCCCCATTCACTATTAAAGGGAACATGATGAAGATTCACTATAGGAATATACCTTGTGAACCAGAAAATGATATTAAACTCCTCCAACCTATTTATCAAAAAAACCCACATGGTTGTACATATTCTCATAATTTTATTGTATGTTATGATTATACATAAAATATGATTACATGGTAAATATATTTGTAATAGTTAATGACAGAGAATCAATTATATGTGGGGATGGGAACATTATAATTTTAGACTTCTCAAATTTTCAATTTATATGTATTTTTATTTTTCATTTTACTGTATTTTGTAAACAGGTGAACTCAAATTGACTACCCTTGAAAACTTTAAATGCATAAAAATGATAAGAAACTAATTTGAACCATAAAATCACATTATATTAATTGTAAAATGAAATTATTTTTAAATTTAAAATGAAATAAATTAATATAAACTTATATATTTTTAAAAATCATACCATGGAATTATTACATTTATTTTTATTTACATTCCTGGGAGGCTTGTCAACCAATTTTTACATTTTCTATAAAATTATTTATTTCCCACGAGATCCATTAAAAACATGAATAAAACAAATAGATAAATTTAATCAAGGCCTTATAATATTGAAGGAATTTTTTCTTAAATGATTTATGGTATGTGTTCTGGGTTTAAAACCCATTTTTATATTCAACACTATTTCAATCATACCCATAAATTAATCCAAATATCCATTAGCATTCACGAATTAATATTTTAGGAAACTTCATTACATTCCCAATAAAATTATTTATCATTCTCAAGAATATTTTTCTTGGTCAAAGTCAAATTCAAGTGATGGTGATTAGAGAAAGTGAGATGGGAACATATATTTTTGGGAATCTTTGTAAATTAATGAAGTGTTTGTTTAATCTAATGTGCTAATATTTATGAAATAAAATCTTGATAGAAATGATATAAAAATGGCCCGAAAACATACCAAGGATGGGAACTGAGGTTTACCAAAGCCTTGAAGAGAAAATTCCATCTGTTTCCCTTAAAAATGTGGACATTATAAATAAATATATATTTGAAAATATTGAAATAATGGTGTAAGGGGTAATTTTTGGAAGAAAGTATTGGTGGTTCTTCAATGTGGACTAACCAAGATGTTTTAAAGATGTTTTGAGGGTTGATAGAGCTGAATTTTTATTTTCTTATACTAATTTATTGAAACTAGTAAAGAAGACCTAATGGATGATTAATCAAGGTGATGTGTCACGACCCCCTCCCCACAAAGCATACCCCTCCTAGGCTGGAAATGTGAGAAGGGAGATAATGACCCCCGAGTCCCACCTATAGTAGGCCCCAGGTTGGCATCTAGTACCGAGGGTATAGTAACACACAAAATGGGAGGCATTACCCTCTAAGAGAACACATGAAGACGAGAGAGATAAGATAGATACTAATCAACTCCAACTCAGACTGCAATATAAATGAAACCCAAGTACACATATGAAATGTCATGCATAAGTACTACAACTGAAAGGGGGAAAAACTACAAGTACCCAAAAGAAAGTAAAAAACAGCAGCAACCACAAGCCTGAAGAGCTCCTGCAACCATACGCTAGTAAACACCAGCCTAATCTCCAACCTATTACAAGTGACCTAGAAAACATTTTATATATACATAGGGTGAGTATAACAGTATACTCTGTAGGATCCTCCCTGAAGCCTCTTGTGAAAAAGTAAATAAAGCATGATAAAGCACAGTGAACAACAAGTGAAATTAACTCTTCACCTAAACAGGTATACTAAGTTCCCAACCGCACCATGGATACACTCACCATGTAACACATACTAGAATATATCATATAATAAAGAATATAAAGGGTACCCCGCTACTACTTCCCCACTAGTTTTCCACTTTTCCCCAATGTCGCACATCCTAAGCATCTCTCTCCAAAAAGACTCACCCACAAACACCTGGGCGAAGCACCACAATATTCACCTCATGCAACAAAACCACCACGTCCACAAACCAAAGTAACTAGGTAGTTTCTGGGAGCCGTGATAGCACACATAATGTGTATCATATGTCGGGCATTATACCTCAAGCCATCATAGCCAATACACCGAGTAAGGATCCTCAAGCCATCACAGCCTATACACATTACACCTATAGAAGTCCATAGAAAACTATATCCAGAATATATGTGTGTGTATAACCACAAGCCATTACGGCCTTCTACACACATATATGGGGAAAACTAAACAATGTGCCTGCCAGCATAAGTAACTACCAAGAGAAGAGATCGGGGCCAAAGGGGGTAGTCAGCCATCCATCCTCCCATCAGAATGTTGGGGAAAACACCCCCATAGGGATCAGAATCCCCGGGGTGTCATTTTCCCTTACTGACAGGGTGGAGTAGCATATAGATTTACAAAAAGTACAGAAATATATTATATATCACAACCACACTATGGGAATAACCTAGTCTTAGACAAAACTCCAGCTAATGTCTCTCAGACACCGTGCTTCCACTTCTAAGACTAGGTATCCTATAAGCACACAACAATTTAAGGAGATTTATTAGATTACTTCATTCCATTTTTATCAGTTCCACTAGACGTTAATTAATTCTTTAAACCTTAATTAACCATGAATCAATTCCAAATTAAATTTCATTAGCATCACACCCAAAGTCCATTGTTCCTTCAGAAATTACAACCTCATCATTATGTTCCTGCATCCCCATCCCCAGGGGTTAACAAAATTTATTCATTTATTCATTATAGAAATACTTTCTCACATTCCTAGTCATTCTAGAAAAACACTATATGCTACTAAACACAAGGGGCTCAAAACAGTGAGTAAATGTACTACTCTTCGATTCTTTTCTGCTTATATCAAGAGCATATACCCATCCTTCCTTGAGAAGATAAACATGGAAATCATGTGGCATACCCCGTGTGTCTTCACCTCTTTATGAAGAATGGAAAGTAGAGCACCTACCTTGAGTAGTAGGGGAAATTAAAGCAGTTAAACAACCAATCAAAAAAACAGCAATCATCTAACAATCACATCCATTCCATTCCATCATCCCTGATTTCTTCCTTGACACCCATATGCATGAACTGATGCATCTCGCCACTCTAGGTGTCATCTTCTACCACAACCATAAAGGGATCCATGCATCCAAAAATCACAATATCCATCCAGGATCACATCACAACACAAGAAGTAGGAAAACAAACACAACATTAATTGGGCTCTTGGCCATTTAACAATCAGGAGGGTAACTCAAAACCACTTAAAGAATTATCAAACAATCAGTTATTTAATCCATATTAAATTAACAGATTTGTTATTCATAGGTTACAAATTTGGGGAACCTTATCAGTAATCTATCAAAAATAAATGAACAAGATTACTGCACCAATTTTATTAACATAAAATTACAACAAGAACTAGATTTTTTTACATGCCTCTTTATCTTTATTCAAATAATTATCAATTAATCTTGGTTTAAATTCTTTTCTGACATCCACCAAGAACAAGCGTAAATATCACACAATCTAGAAAAAAGAAGAGGCAATAACATATGATCGATATCAATTTATTTATCTTGTTCAAATATTTATTATGTCAATTACATTTTTCATCCAGTGAGATTAAAACATGCTAATGATACAGTTTCACATAAAATAAAGATAATCAACGAATCCCCTACCTCAAACAGTTCTTCACATTCTTTATCCAGACAAAGGCTCACGATCCTCCTCTCGAGACAACTACATCCACATGAGGATGCCACGGTATGACAGCACCAACCAAACCCCAAGAAAATCCCCATTAAAATCATGGAGATTACATGCTATAATATGGAAGGGAGAAACCGGAGGAGATGATCCCCAAAGGAACGACGACAAAACACACCTTATATCGAAGATTGACCGACACAACTCGATTGCATCAAAATAGAGAAGAACCAATCCAAGGAGTAATGTTTGATTGTGAAAATCCTATAGGAAGGATTGAAAGGTTCTAGCATCTCATAGATAAGAACATAGAGGAAGAATGAGGGAAGATGATATCTTGTCCCTTTTGAAAATTTAATGGGGCGACGGTTTAAGATACACTTAATTCCCCATTAAAAGTAGATCACAATAACCCACATGGTTTGACCAAGTAAAAACATCTAGAGCTATAGGAATAATTAATATAGGAGTTATGGCCTTTTAATTGGCCTTAGAGTCCTTAAAACAAGGCATTAAATGTATTTTATGTCAAAGGAAATGCTAAAGGGGTGAAACTGTAGGAAGCTGGAAACACTATTCATGAACCTCACTGTTCTGGAAACACTGTAGACCTACCGTTATTGTACACCTACCGTTAATATAAACCTACCATTAGAGGTTACCAATTGAACTCACCATTCTGAAAACACTGTAGACCTACCATTACTGTACACCTACCGTTACTGTACACTTACCCTTAGAGTTTACCGATAAACCTCACCGTTCTGGATACACTGTTCAAGGAACCTCACTAACAGGACTGTTCAAAAAACCTCACTAATAGAACATTGTTCACTAAACCACACTGATAGAACACTATTAACATAATCGTCACTGATAGAACGCAGTTCACTAAATCCTCACTGATTGAACACTGTTTACTAAACCTCAGTTATAGAACACTGTTCACTGAATCCCCACTGATAGAACACTGTTCACTGAATCCTCACTGACAGAACACTGTTCACTAAATCCTCACTGATAGAACACTTTTCACTAAACCTCACTAATAGAACACTTTTCACTGAACCTCACCGATAGAACACTATTCACCTACCTTTATAGATTACCGATAGAACTGTTCATTGGTGGAACTATTAATATAATTGGAAATTTGGAAAAGGAAAGAGAGGTTACCATTTGAAGTTACTGGTAGAACTGTTCACTGATGGAACTCTTCATAGAATTGGAAATTTGGAAAAATTATTGGGGATAAGTCACCTTGACCTCCTGGAACACCTCAAACAACATATTTTCACAATGTAATGGACATGAGAGGTCCGAACCATTACATAAGATAACTCTCAAAACATTCTTGTCCTTGAGAATTCAAAACCAAAATAAAGGGACAAAAAAAGAAACGGGATCGGAACAACCACCTATCAAGATACCCCTCAAAAGGGAGCATGCCATAAAAGCAACAAAATAAATTCATAAATAAAACATGAAAGGTCTAAACACAAGGGGAACATCATTACATGATAATAGTTAAACATCAAACAACTCTGGGTACTGAGCACATATTTGTGACTCATGTTCCTAAGTACTCTCCTCTATGCCATCGTGTCACCACAAGACACGAACTAAGGGGATAGAAAGCCCGCACAACACCTTCTCCTTGCGGTCTTGGATCTACATAGGTCATTCATTGATGGTTGCATCATCATTAACATCGATCTCTTCCCAATATATGATGTGAGAGTCATCACGAAGATAATGACATAGCTGTGATTCATGGAAAACATGATGTATTCGACTCATATGTGGGGGAAGTACTACTCGATATGCCACATCTCCAACATGAGATTACACCTATAAAGGCCCAAAAAACCGGGGAGAAAGCTTACTTCCATGACCAAACCATCGCTACCGATGACGTGGAATCACCTTCAGAAACACATAATCCACAACATTAAACTCCAAGGGTCTCCTTTTATTAGCACATGATTTCTAATGATCTTACATTGTCTTCATCCTCTCACGAATCACCTGGACCATATCTGTTGTATTCTACACTTGAATCGGTCTGAGAATTGTTGACTCTCTAACCCCAGTCTAGCAAAATGAAGAACGGCAAGGCCATCCATACAAGGCTTCAAACGACACCATACCAATGGTGGAGTGAAAACTATTATTGTAATCGAAATCCACCAACGGTAAGTGCCTAATCCATGATCCTCTAAAATCAAGAACATAAGATCGTAACAAGTGTTCAGGAGTCTAGATGGTTCGCTCTGTCTAACCATTCGTTTGAGGATGAAAAGAAATGCTAAGGCATATTTGAGAACTGAAATCTTGTTGGAGACCTCTATACACCCTGGAGGTAAAACGAGGATCACGATAAAAAATTATCATCCTTGGTACTCCATGAAGTCTCACCACCTACTCTTGATACTACCTCGACAAAACATCCACTGAGCTCAACTCCTTGATTGCTATAAAGTGGGACGATTTTGTTAAACGATCCAATACCACCCAAATAGCATCATGTCCTCCTGGAGCTTGAGGTAAACTAGTAAAAAAGTCCATTAATATGTCCTACCACTTCCACTGTGGAATCTCTAATGGCTGGAGAAGACCACCAGGAACATAGTGTTCGGACTTCACCTTCTGGAAGACCAAACATCGAGATGCAAACTCTGCAACTGCACTCTTCACCCCAGGGCACCAAAACTAACTCCTCAAGGATCGGTACATCATTGTCACACCAGGATGTACTGCTAAAGGTGAACTATGGAACACTCTGAGAACCATCTCATGCATCATTAAGGGAACAAAAATCCTTCCATGATACAACACTTAGTGTTGTTCATCCTCCGACCAACCGTCAGGGGCCTCACCACAAAAAATTCGGTCTCTCCAGACCGCCACCTCTAGATCTCCCATCTGGGACTCTTCCACCTTCTACATCAGGGATGACTATACCGTCATCTGAAAAAGACAACCTCTACCCCAACTTCTTCTATATGTAGATGCAATGCTGGAAGTTCTTCCATTAATCTCCAGGAATCACCGGATTCATGCACAACATCACTACATGACTTTCGAATCAGCTCCTCAGCTACAAAATTCCCTTTTCTAGGTGTATACGATATTTTGAATTCGTATTCTTGTAAGAACTCAATCTACCGACGCTGTCGTAAGTTCAATTCATGCAGGGAGAAAACATACCTCAAACTCTTATGATCCATGAAAACCACAAAGTGATCACCAATGTGGTAATCTCTCCACAACTTTAGAGAAAACACCACGACTACCAAATCAAGATCATGGGTGGCATAGTTGAGTTCATGGGGACCCAAATGACGAGACCCATAAGAAACTACTGACCTCTGCTGCATGAGAACACAACCTAACCCCAAATGTGAAACATCATATAAAACATCAAACTAAACTCCCTCAGAAGGAAGAAAAAGGACTGGAGAGCTTACTAAAATCTCTTTTAGATACTTGAATGCTGCCTGACACTAATCAGCCCATAAGAATTCCAAATCGTTCCTGGTCAATGTTGTTTGAGGAGTCGCAACTCGTGTGAAATTGCCTATGAACCTCCTGTAGTAGCCTACGAGACCAATGAAACTTCACTCCTCTGACACTGTCTTGGGGGATTCCCAAGACACAACTGCTTCTATCGTCGATGGATCCATAGATACTCCCTACTGGGAGAAAACATTCCACAAGAAATGGACATCTCAAGCCTAGAACTCACACTTAGAAAACTTCCCAAACAACTGATGTTTACGAAGAACTCCCAAAACAACATGTATATGCTCTACATTCTATTCCTAAGATATAGAGCACATAAGGACGTCATCGATGAAAACCACCAAAAACATGTCCAGGAACTCACGGAACATAACATTCATCAATACCATGAACACAACTGGAGCATTCGTAATGCCGAACAACATTACAATGAACTCATAATGCCCATGACGACAACAGAAAGCAGTCTTCGGGATATCCTCATCCTTCACACGCATCTGATGATATCCTGACCATAATTCGATCTTTGATAACAAACTTGCACCATTCAGTTGATCGAATAAATCATCAATCCACAGAATAGGATAGTGATTCTTTATTGTCACTTGGTTTAAGCGACGATAATCGACACACAACTGTAAACTGTCGTCATCCTTCTTCACGAACAAAACCGATGCACCCCACGGTGTCACATATGGCCGAACAAAACCACACTGTAAAAAACCATTAAGCTGTATACGTAGCTCTCGTAACTCATAAGGGGCCATCCTATATGGATACATAGAGATCAGAGATGATCCTGGCTATAGCTCGATCCAAAACTCAATCTCTCATCAAGGGGGTAATGCTACAACCTCTTCTGGAAAGACATAAGGGTACTCCTCTACGACCCTAGGAAACACCAACTACTGAACCTCTATAGAACTTAGCATCATCATAGCCGTCATGGATGATAAGGATGGAATGCTCCTATGACCCATCCAAGGATCTCTCTCACCAACAAAAACCACTTTCTCTCCATCTGCACCAATGAAGATGAAATTCTTCCTTAATTATCCTTGATAGCCTGCACCAAATACAACCAATCCATGACAAGGATGAAATCATATGGTTGTGTTCATAAACATAGGAAATATCCCAAGAGCCGTGTTTCCCCAACACTAGCTCGTAGTCTCTACATACTTCAAACAAGTCAGCTCAACCTCCAACTGTCGTAGTCAACGCTAAGGGCACTGGAAGGCTCTCTACCTCAAGTCCAAAAGCATTGACAAGGGTAGGTGATATGAAGGAGTGTGTCGCTCCTGAATCAAACATGGAATACACCAAGGTAGAAAACGAGAAAAGGGTACCTCGAACAACATCTGGCACACCTGGAGCTGGCAACGCTAGAGCATGAAGCTGACCAAGACCTCCTCCACTACCTCTCTAACCTTGATGATGACCACCACCAAGGTCGCGCTCTCCTCTTTGAGGATGGGGAGCATCATGGGGATGTCCTCTACATGCCCCATATACCATCTTCTGATCTAAAGCTGGTGCAACTGGCTACTGCTTCCTTGGTTGGAACTATCTCAATGGAGGAACCTGGAGTGTAGTGCCTGATGCACGATGACCACTCTGAAAGGTTGGGCACTACTGCTTCTGATGACCATGACCACCATAAGTAAAACATGAAAATAATCCCTTGGCATAGGCTTGAGAGTTGTTTCCTTTTGAGAATCGAGATGTGAAGGGCTGGGACCTACCCCTGGCTGAACGGAAACTCTTCTACCCTGAAAACCGAGAACCCTGGACCACAACTATACTTTGTAAGGAATCATTACAATTCCCCTCTCATGATGATCTGGTCCTGGACAATGTCCTTTCAACAACCTCTTCCCTTACCATCACCTCAAGATATGTTTTCAGCATAAATGGGGTGACCGGGCACTGGATCTCTAGACGCAAAGCCTCCTCAAAATGCCTCGCCCTGACCTCATAATCCGTTAGCAGATCCGAAGCATATCGTAAAAGGTTTTTGAAACGGATTCCAAACACTCGAACAGTAGAGCTCCCCTATCGAAGGGTATGAAGCTCCTTGTGACTGGACGCCTTCGGAGTCAAAGAATGAAACTGGACTCTAAACCTATCTCGGAACTCCTCCTAGGAGATCGCTGACTCCTCCTGATCCCCAAGGAACAAGAAGCACCACTGCCTTACTGCTCCACACATCATCATCACAACCAAAGACACCCGGTGTTCCTTCTATGCATGAATCACAATGAATCCAATCTCGACATCCTCTAACCAGTCTTCTGTGACTGCATCTGAAATAGAGCCCTCTTACTTCTACAGATTCTGGCACTGAACCTCTTGGAGTGTCTTCTTTTAAGTGTCGTCGTCATCATCCTCTACCCTGCAGTGATCTGCTGGAACAACCTGCTTGACATTTTCTGCCCAAACCCGACAAAGACGTTGACCTGAAGCCATACATATAAAATACAAAAAAATAGAGTTCCTAAACGTGGAATGTGGAAGAGTCAACATTAATTAATTTATTTTTTTATTTTATTAATTTTAGTTTAACCTATCCCATGGTCTACCCATTCAAACACATGCACAAATGAGAATGATGCATGATCCTTCCCTAGGTCTCTACCTTGAAACTAGTGTCACCTTCTTTAGTAGCCATTGTAAACTTAATGGTCCGTACATCAGGTCATAGGGGGCCTTAAACACCTATGTCTCAACCGGTCTCTACTATTTACCTCACATGAAAAACATGAATGACACCGTTTCCCTACCAACCCATGCAACCTCACATGTGCCTAACTTCAAACTTTATCATATCCCTCATCAAGACCTTTGATACCACTATGTGATGACCCCCTCCCCACAAAGTGTACCCCTCCTGGGCCGGCAATGTGAGAAGGGAGATAATGACACCAGAGTCCCACCTCCAGTAGGCCTCGGGTTGGTGACTAGCACCGAGGGTATAGTAACACACAAAATGGGAGGCATTACCCTATAAGAGAACATATACAGAAGAGAGAGATAACATAGACACCAATCAACTCCAACTCAGACTACAATATAAACGAAAACCCAAGTACACATATGAAATGTAATCCATAAGTACTACAACTGAAAGGGGGAAAAAACTGTAGGTACCCAAAAGAAAGTAAAAATAGTAGCAACCACAAGCTCGAACAACTCCTGCAACCACAAGCTAGTAAACACCAGCCTGATCTCCAACCTTCTCCCAGTGACCTAAAAAACAATTTATATATACATAGGGTGAGTATAAGAGTATACTCAGTAGGATCCTTCCCGAAGCCTCTCGTGAAGAAGTTAAGAAAGCATGTTAAACCACAGTGAACAACAAGTGAAACTAACTAGTAACCTAAACAGGTATACTAAGTTCCCAACCTCTCCATGGATACCCTCACCAAGTAACGCATACAAGAATGTATCATATAATAAAGAATATTAATGGTACCCTACTACTATGTCCCCACTGGTTTGATGCTTTTCCCCAACGTCGCACATCCTGAGCATTTCTCTCCAAAAAGGCATGCCCGCAAACACCTGGCCGAAGCACCACAATATGCACCCCATGCAAAAAAACCACCACATCCACACACCAAAGTAACCAGGTAGTTTTCGGTAGCCACCACAGTTCACATATCGTGTATCATTTATCAGGTATTATACCTCAATCCATCACAGGCTATAAACCAAGTAAGGATCCTCAAGCCATCACAACCTATACATGTTACACCTATAGTAGTCCATAGAAAAATATATCCAAAATATATGTGTGTGAATAACGACGAGACATTACATCCCTCTACACACATATTTGTGGAAAACTAACCAATGTGCCTGCCAGCACATGTAACTATCAAGAGAAGAGAGCAGGACCAAAGGGGGTAGTCATCCATCCATCCTCCCACCAGAATGTTGGGGAAAACACCCCCTGGGGTTCAAAATCCATGGGGTGTCAGTTTACCTTACTGATAGGGTAGATTAGCGTATAGAAAAACAAAAATTACAGAAATATACTATATCTCACAACCACACTATGGGCATAACCTAGTCTTAAAAAAAATGTAGCTAACGTTTCTCAGACACAAGGTAACTACTTCTAAGACTAGGTATCCTATAAGTACACACCCATTTAAAGAGATTTATTAGATTAATTCATTACATTTTTATTAGTTCCACTGTACGTTAATTAATTCTTTAAACATTAATTAACCATGAACAATTCCACATTAAATTTCATTAGCATCACAACTAAAGTCAACTGTTCATTCAGAAATTACAACCTCATCATTTTATTCCAGCATCTCCATCCCCATCAGTTAACAACATTTATTCAATTTTTCATTATAGTAATACTTTCCCACATTCCCAGGAATTCTAGAAAAACATGATATGCTACTAAACATAGGGGGCTCAACACTGTGTGTAGATGTACTACCCGTCGATTATTTTCTGCTTATAGCAAGAGAATATACCCATCCTTCCTTGAGAAGCTAAACATGGAAAGCATGTGGAATACCCCGCGTGTCTTCGCCTCTTTCGGAAGAATGGTAAGTAGATGAGTTTCCTTGAGTAGTGGGGAAAATTAAAGTAAATAAACAACCAATCAAAAAAAAAAAGCAAGCATCCAACAATCACATCCATTTCATTCCATCATCTATGGTGTCCTCCCTGACACCCACATGCATAAACCGATGCATCTCGCCACTCTAGGAGTCATCTGTTGCCACAAACATAAAGGCCTCCATGCCTCCACATATAACAATAGCCATCTCGGATCACATGACAACACAAGCAGCAGGAAAACAAACACAACATTAATTGGGCTCTTGGACCTTTAACAACCAGGTGGGTAACTCAGATCCCCTTATGGAATTATCAAACAATCTGTTCTTTAATCCATATTGAATTAAAATATTTTTTATTCGTAGGTTCCAAATTCAAGAACCCTAATCAGTAAGCTATCACAAATAAGTGTACATGCTTACTACACCAATTTGATTAACATCAAATTCGAAAAAGAACCAGATTCTTTTACATGACTCTTTATCTTTGTTCAAACAATTATCAATTAATCCTAGTTTACATTCTTTACCGATTTCCATCAAGAACAAGCATAAATATCACACAATCTAGAAAAAACAATTGGCAATAACATATGATCGATATCAATTTATTTATCAGGTTGAAATATTTATTATGTCAATTCCATTTTCATTTAGTGGGATTAAAACATGCTAAAGATATAGTTGCACATTAAAGAAAGAGAAACAACAAATCCCCTACCTCAAACAGTTATTCATGTTCTTTATCCACACAACGGGTCAAGATCCTCCTCTCGCGACAACTACATCCACCCGAGGATTCCACGGTACGACAACACCAACCAAACCCCATGAAAAACACCATCAGAAGCATGGGTATTACATGATATAATATAGAAAGAAGAAATAGGAGGAGTTGATCCCAAAAGGAATGACGAAAAAACATACCTTATATCGAAGATTGACTGATACAACTCGGTTGCATCAAAATAGAGCAGAACCAATCTGAGGAGTAAAGTTTGATTGTGCAAATGCTACGGGAAGGATTGAAAGGTTCTAGCATCTCATATCCAAGTGCTAAGAAGAAGAACAAGGGAGGATGATATGTTGTCCCTTTTGAATATTTAATGGGGCGATGGTTTAAGATACACTTAATTACCCATTAAAAGTGGATCGCATTAACCCATGTGGTTTGACCAAGTAAAAACATCCTGATCTATAGGAATAATTAATATAGAAGTTATAGCCTTTGAATCGGAATTAGAGTCCTTAAAATGAGTTTTTAAATGCATTTTACATCAACAGAAAATGCTAAAGGGGTGAAACTGTAGGAACCTGGAAACACTGTTCATGAACCTCACTGGTCTGGAAACACTGTAAAGCTACCATTACTATAAACCTAATGTTACTATACACCTAATGTTAGAGGTTATCGATAGAGGTTACCAATAGACCTCACCATTTTAAAAACAATGTTGACCTACCGTTACTGTACACTTACCATTACTGTACACCTACCGTTACTGTACACCTACCGTTAGAGGTTACCGATAGATCTCACCATTCTGGAAACACTATTCATGGAACCTCACTGATAGAACTATTCACAAAACCTCACTAATAGAACATTGTTCACAAAACTTCACTGATAGAACATTGTTCACTGAATCCTCACTAATATAACACTATTCACTAAATCCTCACTGATAAAACACTATTCACTGATAGAACACTGTTCAATGAATCCTCACTGATAAAACACTGTTCACTGAATCCTCACTGATAGAACATTGTTCACTAAATGCTCACTGATAGAACACTGTTCATGGAATCCTCCCTAGTAGAACACTGTTCATTGAATCCTCACTGATAGAACACTACTCACTAAATCCTCACTGGTAGGAAACTGTTCACTAAATCCCCACTGACTGAACACTGTTCACTGAATCCTCACTAACAGAACATTGTTCAATAAATCCTCACTAATAGAGCAATGTCCACTGAACCTCACTGATAGAACACTGTTCACTAAATCCTTACTGATAGAACACTGTACACTATATCCTCACTGATAGAACGATGTTCACTAAATCCTCACTGATAGAACACTATTCACTAAATCCTCCCAGATAGAACACTATTAACTAAATCCTCACTGATAGTACACTATTCACTGAGCCTCACTGATAGAACACAGTTCACTGAATCCTCACTGAGAGAACATTGTTCACTAAATCCTCCATGATAGAACACTATTCACTGTATCCTCACTGATAGAACACTGTTCACTAAATACTCACTGATAGAACAAGGTTCACTAAATCCTCACTGATAGAAAACTCTTCACTAAATCCTCGCTGATAGAACGATGTTCATTAAATCCTCACTGATAGAACTCTGTTCACTAAACCTCACTGATAGAACACTGTTCACTGAATCCTCACTGATAGAACATTGTTCACTAAATCCTCACAAATAGAACACTGTTCATTGAACCTCACTGATAGAACACTATTAACTGAATCCTCACTGATAGAACACTATTCACTAAATCCTCACTGATTTAACACTATTCACTAAACCTCACTGACAGTACAATGTTCACTGAAACTCACCGATAGAACATTGTTTACCAACCGTTATAGGATACCAATAGAGGTTACCGATAGGGGTTACCGATAGAACTGTTCAATGATGGAACTATTCACAAAATTGGTAATTTGGAAAAGGAAAGAGAGGTTACCATTAGAGGTTACCTATAGAACTATTCACAAAATTGAAAATTTGGAAAACTTATTGGGGGATAACTCACCATGACCTCCCGGAACACCTCAAACACCATATTTTCTCAAGGTAATGGATTAGAGAGGTCCAATCCATTACATGATGGACATATTATAATGGAAGAAACATCTTCTGAAACATGAGGGCATAAAATTCCAAAACTATATATAAAAATTACCAATTCTCCCTCATATTCAAAAGAAAAACTAAAATAAAAAATAAAATGAAAATAACTGTTAGAGGAAATAGAGTAAGGAATGTTTATACTTCTGAATTGATTAATGTTTTAGTCAGTTCATGGATAATTCAAAGTATAAATTATTAATGGTGAAATTCAATGTTATGGGAGAATCTATACTTTGATAAAACAAAAAATCACGCACATGCTTCATCTTAAAACCCTGATGCTTCATTCAGCCTCAATATTGTTACATTAAAAACCTATGAAACCCTATTACATATAAAAACATTGAGTAAACCCTAATGATATATACAACTACATGAATCATTGGGTTGATATGACTATATTATCATGCTTATGGTTACATTTTTTTTATTTTCTAGTAATAAATAGCTTTATTGAAAACCATTGAAGAGTGTTGAGTAAAATATTTTAGAAGTTAAGTGTTAGTTTCTATATGTGGAATGAAGTAGTGGTACATAATTGAATGTAATTGACGTATAAAAGGGAATCCAAAACATTAACAAGTCTTGATAACTTGAGGAATAGAGTATTTAAAGAGAAAATTTCGTTGTCTTAGTATTTGAATATTGCTTGGATAATCATACTGAAATTCACATACTTGGTTTTCAAGGATTATGTATGGATGAATTGACAATTCAATATTTTCATTAATTTTATATTGAGTTTGATTAAATTTTAAATCATAATTTTGAGAAGAACCTGTGTTTTTATGAAATTTTATATTTTAAGGAATAATCTAGAGTAGAAATGTTAAATGGTATTAATATTGAGTTTTCGTTATTTTATTTGTCTTTAAGAACTACTAGAATAAATTTGTCACTTAATTTGTGATTTATTGATGATTGTTTCAGTGGTAAAGTGGATATTTAAATTAAATTAATGGAGTTATACTCTAAACTAGGATTTATGGAGTTACGGTTTATGGTTGATCATGCCTAAAAAGGTCACAAAGAAACAAGTGTTTTCATATTCAAAACTACTACATGGTAACTAGTCATTACACCTCACATAAACCAAAAATGCAGTCACTAGACTATCATATAGTCGATCCATGAACCAATCACAAAAAGGAAAGGTTTGAATGCAAGAGAAAATCTCACAAAGTTTTAATGTTGCAGTAAAAATAAATCTTACTAACTATAAGAAATCATGATAACACATAATGATATTTAATTTTTCTTCAAATTTTTATGTCCCTATATAAAAATATTTATAGTGTGAAGACAAAATTCATATTGAAAAATGAATTGACTGCAAAACCATACAAGATAGAACATATTGCTAAATCTGAGCGTCCATTCTTACTCCAATGTGATTGCACAACCAAAAAAGGGACCACACATTCATCTTGTTATACCATCATTAATTTTCCATACATTAATATGAACCTCACCATCACTTCATATTGATTCCACCACTTGTTCATTCTATAACTATTCCAAAAAATCAACATTTGATAATTGAGAATAGGTTACATAAAGGCTATGGAAAATTCATCCAGACTTCAAAATGAAACTATGGGTTACTACCTCATTACTGATAGAACCAATCAATGGCTTCTATATGGATCAAATCTGGTATAATATTTCAATCCACACAATAGAATAAATGTTTGAAGATTTAGATCTCATTGTTTCTAAAATCACAAAGAAGGAGACGTAAAAGCAGAATGGTATGAAGAAAAATAAAACTATTAAACCTTAATATTTTATGATTTTTTTAAATAAATTTAATTTCTTCGATAATATCTGATATATTAAACCTCAAATTCTAAAAAACCGAAATATAAAATTTATATTAAAATTTAGCAGTGATATTATGACATTTTCATTAATATAATTAGTATTAATATGAATAAATATTTTAAAATAAGTAATATAATGGGTTTATTTAATGAAAATATATTGATACAAAATTACTTATTGTTTTGTAATTTCTTTATACGTTTCAAAAATTTTATTTTCCCCAAAAAACATTTATTAATTTTTTGAAAAATAATAAATGAAATTTTTAAAAAATTAAAAAAAATCATATAAAAAATTAAATTCATATTTGGAATCAAAATTTATTAATTATCTTGTGGTTAATTTTTTAGTTTTTCCTAAGAAGAATAATTTTTTTTGTAGAATAGTGAAAATACTAGGTTTACTTGAGAACCACCTTTTCATTTATAGAATTTATAATTTTATATTTTTCTTTAAAATGGGGTTGAAACTAATATTAGTTTAATTATATTACAATTATACCAATATAAGGCATTTTAATCAATTTCTTATTATATTTTGATATAATTTTCTAAAATTTTGAATCATTTCTCTTCAGAAACCTTCTTTTTCCTCGCATCAATGTATTTAGAATTAAATTAAATTATTCCACATATGTGGTTTTATATTAGAGAAATATATTCCATATTTGGAATAATAATAATTAATATTATCTAATAAGGTTAACTTAATTTTTTTAACACCATGAATAGTGAAAACAGTAAAAATTAATTACCACAGTTATGGTTAACCCGAGTTTACCCAAGGAGTTAAAATAAAAATATAAGGGGTAAAATGGCATAGAAACTTGTCAAAAATTCATTATATGGAGATATTTAGGCCTTATAACCGGCATGTATTGATGATAATCCATTTTTATCCTTGTTTCATGGACAAAATGTGGGTATAATTTAGTCTTTTCAAAACTTCCATGTATGTCCTATCCCCCACATAGAAGAGGATACCCTAACTCTCATCCTCATCACAATTCCAAAATAAACAGTTTCATCACAATACCAACAAAAATAAATTACATAAATCCCTCAAATCATACTAAAATCCTTTTTTATCACAAGTCCATCCTTTGAAGGGTTTTGGTGAAAACATAATGAAGTTTCTGAAAAAGATGTAACATACTTAACCGAGAGTTTTATTTTACTTTACTTTACACATACTAAAATTTTTATTAAAACATGATGATATAATAATATAATAAACTTATATATAATGATATTTATTTGTTATTTTATGTTCATGAAGAACAACCATATCCTCCTCTCTTAGATGTTAAATGAAACTGTTGATCGTGTATCTGGAGGACTACCTTCTCGTGGACCGATGTAATTAATTTTCCATATCCACTTATTTTGGATGGATTTAATGATGTATATAATGAGTATACATGATATTTATGATATAACTATAATTATATAATTATAATACAACATATACCTTCTTACTTTCTATTCAATATGGAATATGATAATATAGCTCGTGTGTATAGCAGACTACCACCTCGTGAAGTGATGTGATTCTCTTTACCCATACATTTTACATGTTAGTTAATAAGTAATAATTTTAAGTTTATATATTAATTTCATAAAATAATAAAAATTCTGGTAAACATATATATCATATACTTTCTTACCTTGTCATCCATTGAATAAATGATAATTTCATTCTTGTGTATGGCACATTGCCTTCTCATGATGTGATGTGATTGTTTTAACTAAGGGTTTACTTTTAATTTAATAAAGGATTAATTTATTGAATATATATGATATATATTACATAATAATTACTATTTAAATTTTATATAATATTTAACTTTATTTCTTTAGATCCATTTAGAAAATGGAAACAATGTTCATGTGTACATTTGTCTTACCAAATCCATGAACAGTGTAATTCATCTTCTATATCAATTATTAATGAATTACTGTTAATAAATATAAAATGAACATATATTATATTTAAATCATAGATAAAATTATGTATATTATTTAACAATGTTCAATATAAAAGGATAAAAAATACCAGACAATAAAAGACATGTAAAATGAAGCAGTTACTTCCTAGAACATGATATTAACAGGAAATTATTGGTAAAAGGGTAATAATTAGTCATAAGTAAATCATATATGATATTATAATAATGATTATGGTTATTTAAAATATATATTATAAAATTAAATTTATTATTCAGTAGGTTCCTACAAGTATGATGTATGTCAAGGAATTTGGTAAGAGATTTTTGTCTCAATTTGTCTTCTTCGGGATACGTATTATTTTATACACATATATTCTTTGATGAGTTGTATATAAAACACCATAGAACATGTAATATCATGATATTATTTATTTTCATTATATTATAAGTATCATTTAATATAATTATTTCATAGATATTATGATTCAATGATAATGAAGTAGTATGGGTTTTATTTTACAATCTCCATGTTTATCTGAATTATTTATGGTTATGATTTCAATAAAGAACGATTACACTCTATTTACCATTAAAATAATGTATTTTATTATCCTATGGTTATTTATGGATAATTCATGTTTTCATTTTATTTTCTTCACATAAAGTATAAAAGAGATGAAGAGATTTATTTTCAGAAAAAATGGTTTAATTTGTCTCTTCACTCAAAACCCCCTTTTGATCCATATACATTATTTTTAAAAAGGTTTTCAAAAAAGGTTTTCATGTTAACAAAAAGATTTATAAAATAAATTTTTACCAATATTTTAATTTATTCATAATTGTTTAATTGGAATATTCATTTTTTATCAAAATAAGGCCGGTTATCCTATTACTAAATATTTGAAATGAATCTTTATTTTAATGTGTGAAACATGAATAGTATTTTGCATCATCTTGACCGACCAATAATTGAAAGTGTCATTTATAAATTTAATTGGTTATTTTCAATGTAAAGGTGTTTTGAACTACTATATTTATTTTTAAATGATTTTTTTGGGAAGAATATTTTCTTCTCTCTTTTTTAAATGTTCTTTAAAGCTTCAATTATATGTTTCCAATAGAAATTTTCAAGGAAAAGTATTTTGATAATGTTTTTTGTTTTAAATTTTTTCCTTCAAGGTGGAAATTATTTTTTAATTTCTAAATGTTCATAGTGATCTTTCAAAATCATTTCCTCCTAAGATGACTTTATTTGATGTAACTTAGTAATTTCTGGGGATATGATCCAATTATACAATCATTATTATTTCTATGGATGGTTTATATTTACAATGAAAAAATATTTTTGAAATCCGTTTATTTTCAATAGTTTATACTATGATAAAATGTTTCATGACACCCATTTCTTTTAATGGATTTTTATATGATTATTGTTTTTTTAAGAACATTAATATTCATGGGTTATTGATATGATTAATGTTTTATGAAGTAAATTTATTTTAATGGGTTTTAATATAATGAATTTTTTATGATTTTTTGTCACATATATGTATTGATTTAATTATGTGAGGGGTGAAAACTATATCTATCGCAAATGCATTAGTTAAAGTTTAAAATCTATTGAGATTAATAAGAAGGGAATGGGGAGGGAAGCCAATTCAGTATGGGAATTTTTCCACTATGATAGTCTTGGGAGTGAACCTTGAATACTATTATAGTTTGAGGAGTGAACCCATTCAACTATGATAGACATGGTAATGATTCTTGACTTCTATGGATGTGATTTTATATACATATTTGTTTTAGGAAATTTCATGTCTTATGTCAATGTTATGATCTCATGGACCATGATCTCTGATTTCAATAGGATTCATGTCTTATGAACCACAAATCATTATGGAATGACTCAATATTTTTTTATTTCATATAAATGGTATGGTTTTGATATGTTATTCTTCTATTCTCAGACCCTTATTATCACATTATGTTTACATATTTTCATATTTTCCTATATGGATCCTCTAATCTCACCCTCTATTATGTTTCTTTTCCTCTAGTGATAATGTTAGGTATTATGTTTGATATGTCTATGAAGGGTTCCTATAATGAGGAACAAAGTGGGAGATGTTGTAGAACGCGTTGAATTAGTTGTATGGAAACTATGTTAACACATTACCAAGTATGAATGTTCATTATGATAATCATCAACAATAACCTATTAAGATGACATATAAGGTGAAATATCACATGATCACTATTTTTGATGTGGGGCGTGATAATGTTGTGGTGGAAGGTACACTTACCATCCAATATAGAAATACTAATGTCTAATTTGACTATATATCTATGCATTCAATTATATTAAAATAATTTTATAACGATATTAACATTCCACCTACATGATAAGATGTATAATTAAAATTGAAAACCCTTAATTTTAGAACTATCAAATCTCAAGCATATGATTCCTCAACGATTGATGTTTGTGGGAGTGTTCTTCTTGAAAAAATTATAATTCTTATTCTTGTTAAAGTTGATGTTATCTTAGTCATGGATTGGATTTATATATATAAATACCACATCATTTTTTGAGTAATGGAATTCATGTTTGATATTCTAAACCAAACTACAATCTTATATAACTGTGAAAATAAATATAAACTTCTAATGGAAGTTAAATAATTTGTATATGTTTTGATTCATAATTAAAAGGGGTTTTCTTCTCTGATGGTTGGGGAGAAATTGAAAATTTATGATGTAACTATCATGTTGGAATTTATTGATGTATTTGAAGAATATTTTTTATTCTTATACCAAATCATAAAGATTATTTTTCAATAGAACTTATACATGGCATACTAATGAAAATACGGACTTTAATAGCGCTAGAAAAAGGGTTTTATCAGTACCTATAATGTATCTGATGCTAACAATTTTTCGTTAACAACACTAATAAAATGTGATGATAAAGGGGTCCATTATTAGCACTTTTTTGAGCACTTTTAAAGTCCACCTTTAGCATAGCTTTTCTAGTGCTGTTAAAGTCCCCCTTTAATAGTGATAAAAATGTTAATAAAGGCCCCATTGATAAAAGGTAATTTTTTTTCATGAATCCCTCCCCTTTATCAATGTTTCCTCCCTGGTCTTTATCAACACTTCTCCCACTCCATTATCAATGCTTTAGATAATCCTAGCCTCCCTCGTGATCCCCTTACTCTAGAGAGTTTCGAACCAGAGATCTCCATCTTATACACCATCACCATTTTCCTTCCTTATACTATATTATTTTACATTTTATGATATATCTGTATATTTTTATATATTTCATTACATTGTTTATCCATATATTTATATATATGTTTATATATTTTTATTACATATATAAAAATATTATATATATATATATTAATTTTGTAGGAATGTAAATATTTATACATTTTTATTTTAAATAAAATTTATTTTTGTTTTTATTTAGATATGGTTTATATATTGAGAAATATATTTTTTATGTAAATATGTTTAATTATTTATTTATGAAATAAAAATTTTATGTGTGAATATATAAAAAATATGTTCAAATAGTAATATATGTGATTATAAATAATAGTATATATTTAATAACAATGAAATTTCCAAATAAAAAATATTAATATTAATGTAATTCCTGAGAATAAATTTAGTCCCCAATGAAAAAGGGAAAAAATTCCCATTAAATGTGGATGAAAATATGTCAAATGTTAAAATATTTGGGTACCCGGGCTACAAAATTAGTTTTAGAGGCCTTTTGAGACTTTTTTGGCCACAAAAAATATTCTAGAGGGTTTCCCTATATAACTAGGGTTTGGATATCATCGCAAGATTCAATTCGATATGCAGTAGAGCCCAAAGAGAAACCAAAATCAAAACTTATGTATGCTTGAAGTTTGAGTTATGTTGTCAAATTAATTTAGATATTTGATAATTTTTTTTATCATAAAATTGATATTAAATGAATATTACTCAATAATAAAAATTAAATTATTAACTAAAAATATTTTTTAGTTATTTTATAACACATTTTCACTAAATATATTATATATTATATGGAAATGTCTATTTAGCCTTATCTAAAACATATTTAAATAATATATATTATATTTATTTGAATATAAATAGATAAATATATAAATATATTATTTTCAATAGAATATAATTTTTTAAAATATAACCTTGATTAGTGCTACTAAAAAAGTTCTGATAGGGGCTCCTTTTCAGTGCTTCTAAAAAAGAGCTGATAAAGATACCCCTTTATTTGATCCTTTTTTGTAGTAATGATAATGGCCCCCTTTTTTAGTGATTTTTAGAAGAGTTTATAAATACCCCCTTTTTAGCAAATATTTACAAGAAAAAATGGGGGGTTATCTATTCTTTTTTATAATCACTAATAAAGGGAACCCTTCAACGGTCCTTTTTTAGAGATGTAAAATACACCATTTAACATTGTTAACAAAAAAACTGTTAAAGTCCCCTTTTAACAACTCTTTTTTATAGCACTGACAACGGGGCATTTTTAATATCACTTTTAGATAGAACTCTTAAAAATCTAGTGCTGGATAAACCTAGTATTGTAGTAGTGTAACCACACCCATTCCAAGGAAATAGTATAAAATGTCCATAATTGAGTTTCATGAATTCATGATGAAACTCCAAGAGAATCTTGAAAATGGAACCTTTTATTCATGTTTGTCTCCTTGGGGTGAACCCATTATATTTTTCAAATATATATATAGATATATTCAAATTATCATTGACTATTAGAAGTTAAACAACATCAAAATCATGAATAGGTATTATATATCATGTATATATGACTTTTTTGTTCAACTAGGTGGAGCTCAATTCTTTTTTAACATTTACCATCATTTTGGATACTAGAAACCTGCTCTTTTTTACACATTATTAATTTATTTTTTAAATAATATTACACATAATACAACCTAAAATATTTATAATTCTTTTTCCTTTGGTAGTTAGGGACATAACATAACATCTTGAACATGGGATACAACAATATTATTTTTAACATCCTTAATATGCTTCTAAAATTACATATCTCTTAAAACCATACAAGATAACCTGAGAAGAAAAATAATAATAGGGTGTGCTTTAAATCCCAAAAGGGGAATTAACATGTAATAAAGTGATACATTTTATACAATAGGAAAATAAATGTGGAATAAAAAGAGTTGGATTCATAAACTTAAACAAAAAGACATTTTATAACATGATAAGCATAACATGAGAAATGTAGAAACATCTTAAAACACTACATCATAAACACATGTCAAAGATAAATTCTAAGACATAATAATAGTAATATTAAAATAAAATAGTTTTGATCACTCCTTGTCCTAAGATGACATCTCATGAGGCAAAACATCACCCAATATGTGGGTGCACTTTATAATTCTAGGTTTGACTATCACATTAATTTCATTGCCACGGTTATGTGTTCCACATTGATCGAACAACATGGAATCATTCATAATTATATTTTATTACATGACCAAGGAGTTTGGAATAAAAACATGTATGTTCAAATTAAAAGAGGTATAATTGCATAAATGTGAACACCCTTGAATGGAAATGGGTATGGTATTCACTACAAATTTTTTGTCCTAGAAAATCACAGTGATATTTTGGCATCATAACAACTTCCATTAATAAGTCATAAAATGATTTTATGAGAGATAAATGGGCCTCCCATCATTGGAACTTAAAATATAACGTAATAAGTACCTATAATGATATATCTCAACATAAGTAATTGTTAATTTAAGGCATAAGATAATAAAGAATATTTAATAATGAATAGAATGTTAGGATCCCTTACTTGAGTGTGTGACTCCAAATAATTGGGAGGAGCTTATTGAGATATTAGTGGTGCCCTGTGAGCACTCCGAGAAGGGATTCTAGAATATGGAAATTATCCACGTAGTTTGAGTTAATAGAAATGGGATCTTGGGTGGGTTTATATAGGAAATTATTTGGATTACATTATTATTTAGGTTTTGGTCTCTAGATAATAAAATAACCAAAACCACAAACCATTACTTTTTCCCACAGTTTCTACCAAATGGGATTGGTTATAATTATTTTATCATGCCAATCGATGAACCTAATAAAAAAATTTTCTTTCTTATATGGTGGTGAGTAACACTCTTAAAGAAATTATTTTAAAATTGTAAGATATATTACATGTTTTGGAGGATTCATAACTAATTTATAAAATGTGTAAAATAAACATAAATTCACATCATTTTAAGGATAAAACATATATTTGTTCTTGCAATCCCTTTATAGGATTTATTAAATCAGTTTTGGGTCATTATCATGTCATAACAAACAATATATATTTATACAATATTTATTTTTACACGAATATTTGACTATCAAAGAGAATTATTAAAACATCACCATTGGATAATTTCAACATTATGATTCCAAAAATAATTTTCATTTTACCTAAATAATTTTCTAAATATGTGAATATTAAATATTAAAATAACAATCAATAATAATTGAGAAATTATAGGTTTTTAGACTGTAACAATTGTTGATCCTTTATAAAAATTACATTAGACATCATAAAAATAATATGATCATTTATAATTAATAATGTTTTTGAATAATAATAATATTTTGAAATATTATTTATTTCAAAATCTATTATTTCATAAAAATTAAATCCATATTTGAATTTGAATATTACTAAAAAATACTATTTTTTTATTGCGTCAATATAAAAATCATCTATAAAGTAACAATATTTGGATGGAAATATAAACATTATTCTATAAAAAATAATATACATACTTATATTTCAAGGGTATTCATACATATACCTATAATACACATGATAAAAACCTAAGAGTAAGGTACAAAATAGTGAGAATTTCATGGGTTGGTTCAACAGACATGGTTTGGTCTATGATCTTGATGAGCGTAAAATTCACCCGTAAACGGTTTCACTCAATCTTAGTTGTTCGATATTAGGTTGCTCATGTTGAAGGAAAAATGATATAGATGTTATATACCTTGTAAGCTCGGATAAATGGGATTCGAAGGGAATGATCCTACTGGTTGAGTCCATCAATTCCTTTGTATATGTCAATTGGATTTTTTAAAACCCAATATTTATACTAATTTTATAATCACTATTCAATGTATATATTGTCAATGGTAAGGATTCTTAACATCCAAGTAATAATGATAAGTATATAATAAAACCAAAGATATTCATGTGTTTTCCATATCCATATTACATAATAATAAATTTAAGAAACTCAAAAGGGGAATTATATTTATTATAGTTTGGGTCATTACACCTTCACCCCTTAAGAAGTTTCATCCCATAAAATTTTATTTTCCCACATAGAAGTAGATGAGGGTAACTCTATTTTATAACCTCCTCTAGTTCCTGGGTTGACTAATCAAACTTGTGGATTCGCTACAATACTTGGCCCATGTTCATGGTCTTATTCTATAGAACTTTTTCTCTATAAAATGAGATCTTAACAGGCTGCTCCAAATAGGAATGTTAATTCTCCAATGGTACTAGCTTTAGATTGAGTACTTGTGAGGGGTATGTTATGTACATCCTCAAGAGGGATACATGGAATAAATCATGTACTTGAAGTAGGTTAGGTGGTAGATTTAATTGATTTTCCACCGCTCTGAAGCGATCAAGGATCTAAAGTGGTCCGATGTATCTTGGACAAATCTTTCACTTCTTCTCAAATCCCATGACTTTAATTCATGGGGATATATGGACGAATATCATGACTCCAACATCATTCTCAGGGTATCATTGATGATTGTGATAATATCTCTTCTATCGACTCGAAAAAACCATTATGTGTTGCTAAATGGTCTTTACCTTTTCCATCATTTCCTAAACCATTTTAGGACATACCAGTTTGTGTTCCACAACTTAATCACATTATGAAGATATAATACATAACTTGTCATAAAGGGCTTCATATGGGTCCATTTGGATTCTTTAAAAGAAACTATTTTTGTAAGAGAACTTAAATAGAGGTAGATGTTAGTACCATACTCTTTTTATGTCCATAGAACATGCTCTCAACATGTATTCAGGTGTATGAATAATATTCATAGATTAGCCATATATTTGAGGATGATAGGTCATACTGAGGTTCAACTCTGTGTTTTGATAATGTTTAAGTAATTTCAAGAACATGGAGGCGAATCTTGGATATTTATTGGATAAAATAGGTAGTGGTACTCCATATAGCCTCACAAATTATCTCATGTATATCTGTGATAGTGTATCTAGTGAGAAGTCCTCTCGAATCAGAATGAAGCGTGTAGTCTTTATAAGATGATCCACTACAACCCAGATAGAATTGATTTCTCTAGATGACTTTGTAAGTCTAATGATCATTTCCATGGGGAAATTTCCTTATTTGTTTATTGGTATGGGTAATGGTTTCATAATCCACTTATAACTTTTCCTTTCATCCTTCAACTGCAAACATTCTGGGCACATAGATGTATATTCAATGATCTTATTATTCATATTTTAACACAAGTAGTGTCCTCTAAGATATCAATACATCTTTGGACTTTTGGGATAGATAAAGAAGGATGAGCTACATTCATCATCCAATAACTCCTTCTTCAGATCAGAATTTAATGGTACACACAGTATTGACCCAAATATTACAACGCATTCTTCATTAACATTGAACTCTGAGAATTTAAATTTTCAAATAGTTTCCACTCTATTTAATATTCCCACATTACCTATTTGAGAATTTTTTAGCCTCTATTGAAGAGACTATTGAGAAATCATTTGTGAAAAGATTGGCGATCTTCCATCCTTTATGATTCCTATGTGCATCCTTTTCAAGTATATTAATATCACATACCTCTAAATTGTAGATAATAATATAATTTAAGGATCCCATCTAGTTAGAGTATCTTCCACTTTATAATCTTTCCCAAGATGGTAGTGAATTTAGAAGTCATAGTCTTTCATTTGATCTAAAAAAATCATTGGTGCATATTCAGCTATTAATATGTGCATATATAATTGATACTTTTGTGATCCATACATATTTAAAACTTATCCCAAAACATACAATGAAACCATATTTTTAATGAAAATATCACTGTATCCAACTTCATTTCATGTGTTGGGTAGTTTTGTGCATGAAATTTCAACTTCCTTGTAGCATAGGCTATGAATTTTTTGTTTTTTATTAACACACAACCCAATACCTTCATCCAAGCATCACTGAATAACAAAATAAGCTCTCCAATTGTGGGTAGTGTGGGAATAGGTGCAGCGATAAGCCTCCTTTTCAACTCCATGAAAACATCACCCCCTTCATACTTATATTGGTTAGAGTATTTGAAAATCGTGGGAAATTTCTCACAAATCTTTGATAATAGCCTGCTAATCCAAGGAAACAATGAATACCTATCATAGATGTCAGCCCCAACCATCATTCAGTTTCTTTTTGTTTTTAATTCTTTTATAGGTATCCCATTACTTGTGATGATATGTACCAAGAATGAGATTTCCTTCAACCAGAAATCACATTGTTGTTACTTTTCATAAAGCTTATCCTTTTGGAAGGTGTTTAGAATATTGCTTAGATTCTCCTCATTCCAATCATTTATTTTAGATTATTTTATAATTTAATCTATAAAGAATACCAAATATTTGTTGAGTCAATCTCTAAATAATATATTCATGATGTCCTTGAATTTTTCTAGAGAATTTGTTACTCTGAAAGGAATTTATATGAACTCATAGTTCCCATACATTGTACGAAAACATTTTATTGATATTCTCATTGTTCATGTTAACATGGTAATATCCTGATAAAAAAATACATTGTAGAGAAGTATTGTGTCCTATGTTTATGATCCAAAAAGTCATAAATCTATTTTATAGGATACTTGTTCATTATCATGAACATTTTAAGCACAAAATAATCAATTAAAAGGTTCATTGACTGTTACTTCTTCTTGAAAAAGATGACTGGTACACCCCATGGAAAAGTAATTGCGCATACTAACCCTTTATCAATGTTCTTCTATAGATGTTTCTTCATATCCTCATGTTCAATAACATCCATTATATATGAATTATTGTATAATATAAATTACCCAAGTATAGTCTTGATTGAAAATTTAACATCTCAGCTTTGAGGAAGATGAGGCAATACCTCAGGAAACACATCAACATATTACCTCACAATAGGTATGTATTCGAGGATTATTCTTTCCATATAATCAATAATTTAAATTACATAAATATTCCTATAGATAAATAATATCCATGATCGAGATGCTGGTGGTAAAGAACATTCATCCTCCTCCTAGCACTTATACAGAGTCAAGGGTCAATTCTCAATACAGAGAGTGATTTCCTTTACACATAAATTTTTACTCAAACTATATTGGTAAAGGAAATGCAAAACCAAAATTTCCTCAAATACCAATAAAGGGAGTATGAAAATTTTCTATAGGAAATTTATCCCTCAAAATTGTGATAGGGGAGGAAAAATATACATGGGATGTAAAAATTTTCTCATTTTCAGTTTTTATCGACAACTATAATTCCAAGATTTGTTGTGGTGTTTGAATAGTTATAATAATCATTCATGATATAATATAATTAATAGAACTATAATTAAAATATATTTTCACTATTCTTGAATGATTTACTAATAAAATTTTCTCCACTTAATTTCTGGGAGCCACCTTGATGGTTGTGATAGAAAATGATTCCCATTTTTACCTTGGAGGTTGTTGGTTGTCACCTAAAACCCTTGTCTTAGGGAATTGATTTGAAAGGTAACTTGTTTCATTTTTGGTAAATAAATGAACAATGAACCATTGTCTAACTGGATCATTCATTTACTCTATAACATTATCAGTTTTCTACTATCAGTAATCGATAGCTAGGTGTCCTTACTTCCCACACGTAAAGGTTTTCCTCACCCACTTAAGCAATTCCCAGGGTGTTTCTTTCCACACCTTGGAAAGTGAGATGTTGAAATTTATCAGAACCGTTAGATTTATCTTTAAAACCACTAATATTAAGCTCTATTTTCCACTTCTTATCCCTATTATACCCTTCAGATTCTATGATATCCATTTAAAATTTGATGGAAACTTTCCTCAAAGATATCAAAGTCGCGGATCACTAGGGCTATTCATAGACTATGATTTAGCCCATATAAGAAGCCGATGACCTTTTATTTGGGGTTAATGAAAAATATAAAAGCATAATGTTCATCTCTTGTGTTGTTTTCCACACACTCCCTTATAGATTGGTCATCTTTATTTTTAAGGGAAATTAAATCCCTTTATATTTTATATTAGAGGTTGTCAGGAATATATTTATCAATTGTTTTACCATAATTCCATCCACCCCATCACTTTTATCTCCTACTCAGGATTTGTATTCTTGATTAATGAACACCATTGATTATATTATCCCACCTTATGATAAAAAATAAGTATAACATTCTCTTATTCATAACATTTAAGTATGGGGAAGATATTCTCAATGGTGTTGATCCATTGTTCCTTGATTAAGGGATCAGATAATCCATTGATTTTCGGAGGTCATTTTCACATAATGGAATCAATTACAACTGGTCATTTTGTAGATGGATTTGGATGCTCCTTTCAATCTAGATTTCTATTCAGAATATGATTTAGTTGAGAATGTTTCATCATAAAATTTTCAATTGAATCTCCCATCAGGTTGGGAATATCATTGTTACAATCACCAAATTTCTCATCCCATTGATTTTTTACATGATTCCTCTGATTTTTGACCATTGTCATGAATAAATGGAAAATTAGAGATGATTATTTTTAAACTAATAAAAACATAAAAAGAAAACCATTTAAATTAATGAGATAAATTATAAAATACAAATATGACCTTAACTTATGAATTTTTGGGAAACAATATATGTTATCCAGGATATATTTACCAAAATATAATCATATGGTAATTTTTGTTCCACTAATAATGGTTCATAATGATATTTTGATTTTAAAAAAGTATATCCCCTAGGAGTTTAAAACCAAGTGCATAGTAATTCCCATCGTCATTTATTGGGTTATACCGAGTCAGGCATGACATAACATGTCAGAGTTGTTACCCTTAGGTTCATTTGTGAAAAAACCACATCCACTTGTAGTATCCTGAAAAGGATGCATTTATGTGGTTAAAAAAGTACTCTATAATTATCAAAATTTAGGGATGTTTTATTATACATACTATTATCCCTAAGGATTTCTATATAGTTTTTAATCCTAATCCTAAAAATTACTAAACATTTCCTTTGATACCAACTATGACAACCTTTCTCTTTATTACACATTAATACATAAATTATTAAATAATATTACACATAATAAAACCCAAAAGATCTGTAAGTATAGTGTCTTTGGGAATTGGTGTATAACATAACTTATTAAAAATTGGATACAACAACATTATAGAAAACTAAGCATTCTTCTAAAAATACATGGATATTAAAACTGCAATGTATAATCCAAGGGAAACAAATAAGAAATGAGAGTTCTATAAAACCCAATAAAGGAATAAACATTGTAGAATGTGATACATGTTAGAAAATAGGTATATTAATGGGGAATAAAAATAGTATGAATCATAAAAATTTTAATGAGACATGATATAACATGATAATCATACATGGGAAATGTGGCAACATCTTAAAACACTAGATCATAAAAATAGGCCATGGATTACTACCAATACATCATAATGGAAAAAGTATAATAAAGTAATTATATTCACTCCCTATTCCAACATGACATAACCTGAGACTAAATATTACCCAATTCATTGGAGCTCTATATAACTCTTGGCACGCCCATCACATTTATTTCATTCATATGGTAAAGTGTGCCACATAGATCATACAACATGGATTCATTAATTATCATATTTTATTCCATGATAAAGGAGTGTATAAAAAAAGTGTTTTTTGTACTAATTAAAACGTGTAAGTTTATAAATGTGAACAAACTTGATAGGAAAAGGGCATGATATTCACTAAACAATTGCTTTGGCATTGAAAATCGCTGTGAAATTTTGGAAGCATAACAACATCGCTTAATAAATCATAAAATGGGTTGATAAGAGATAAAGAGATATATCATAATTTGGACATGAAATATGTAGCAATATAGACATGGAAAGATATATCCCAACACAATTAATTTGAAATATAAGACATAAGATAATAAAAAACATTAAAAAAGAAGAGAAGGTGAGGGTCCCTTACATGAGTGTGTGATGCCAAATACATAGGAGGATCTTTTTGAGAGATTTAGAGAACCACAATAGGACTCTATAGAAGAGAGTTAGATTAAAGAAGTTATCAAAATGAGTTTTAGGGAAGTGAAATGTGATCCTAGTTGGGTTTATATAGTAAATGATTGGGATTTACTATTTATTTATGTTTTTTACTCTATATAATATAATAACTAAAACCACAAACTATGCCGTGGTTGTTTCTCATGGTTTCTGCCAAATGGGAGTGGTTCTCATTTTTTTAATGATAAAGGCCAAAAATAATAATATAATTTCATTGATTATGTGGAGGTGAGTCACACTCTTAAAGAAATTGTTTTCAAACCTTAAATTATATTATAACTCTTAGAGGTTTTATAATGGATTTATAAAATCAGGTTTCATGCCCACGGGGCCTTCAGGAATTTTTTTGCAATGTAATAATATAATGGATTTATAAAATGAATCAAATACACTTAAAATCAAATTATTTTAAATGAAAAAAATTTATTTTGTCCTGGATACCCTTTATAGTATATATTAAATCACTTTTATGTCTACTGACGCTAAAAAAAGTTCGTAACTCTCAGAGGAAGTTTCGAAATGACGAAGTGAAGTCATATTCGGAATCAGAGGCCCGTTCCGGAGGCCCAGAATGTGGTGCACGAAATAAAGGAAGATCCGTGCGAAAAATTGTTCTGCGCGCGTCGAATCACTGGGTTTCGCGGAATTGAGCCGTTGAGGCGCACAATCTTTGCGCGCCCCGGTTCTGTGCGACAAGTTTTTGCGCGCCGGCTGCGCTCGGCGCGAAGAATTTCGCGTGCCACCTGGATTCCGCGCCGGAGGTCGCCTATAAATAGAAGGTGACCCCGAATGATTTGGGGGTTCCAGAATTCGAAGAGACTCTCGTGCGTGCAATTAGGCTTCCCCTGCGCGCAAAATGGCTTCCAGGTAATCCCTCATTTCACGCAACCTTGCCACGGAGTCCGCCTTTGCGCGCGACTCCACCGGCTTCAGTGAATTTCCCCCTTCCCCGGGTTCCATCCTTGCGCTCAATTCGTGTCTCGTGCGCGCAATACCCTACCCTGCGCGCAAAAACCTGCGCGTAATTCCCTATATGCATGCAATTCCCTTGATCCAATTGTGCGTTGTCCCGGTGTTTTGCGCGCAAACCTTCTTTTTTGCACGCAAAGCCCAGGACCCTTCACCTTGATGCCCCTTGGCTGCCCCCTGCACTGACACCTGATGTCTCCCATGCCGGGCATGCGCTCCATGCATTGTTTTCCCGTACAGCCTTCTAGGCTCGTGCGAAGTAACCTCAAGGTCCCTTGGGCCATGTTTCCCGTTGCGTTGCTTTGCCTTATGCTTCTCTGCATAGGCATGCTAATGGATATTGCTTCTTCACATAGCCACGCTAACGTGGACCCCCCGGTGGTTCGCCCTGCGGACCCCCTTCACTATGGCCTTTCCGATGCCTTCACTCCCTCAAGGGGTAGAGGGCGTTGGGTACGTAAGGCCTAGGGGTGTGGAGCGAACCCACCTCATCCAAGCTGCAGGACGTTAAACTGCTAAGCACCTCGTCCATAACACAAGACGATAAACTGTGGCCTGACCCCGTGCTTCACACGCAGGGTCCCCCCAGCTCGGACATTCATTACACCCAATCGTCTCCACGGGAATGGACTCTTCCTCACATGGAATGAGATCCTCCTTGTCAGAGTGGCGTTTGTCCGCAGGGGAAGAGCCGCCTCAGAGCGTAATCCCCTAGCCTTTCTTGCGGATGATTGCACCCGTGCATCTCCATACTTCCCCCCTACCAAGGCCAGTGGGGTCCTTTTCCCACTGCGCTTTGTTGCACCATGGGCCTCCACCCTGGAATAAGCCCCAGCACCAAGGGCCGCTAACCACACGTACGCCCCTGTTTCCTCTTTGGGCCGCTCAACGTGTAAGCCCCATTCCACTTCTCACAGATGCGCCCTTCGCGACGTGATCGTCTGGTCCCTGCTGCCTCTTGTTTCCCACACCGAGCATGACTCACGTGGTCTTAGAGTGTTCATCGACCATGAAATCCTCTTATGGGCCGTCCCAATGTGTAATCCCCATCCCAGCGAACTACGTGGACTTTGATCCATGCTAACGCATGGTACGTAGGAAGCCTCTACGAGGTTCAAGCCCACCACCCGGTCGTCCCGACCTCTCCATGTCGGTTCCCTGACCACCTTGGGTCGCCTCAGAGCGTAAGCCCCAAACCTCTCGTCCCACATGATGTTAAACTGTACCTCGTACCTCATGACGTTAAACTGTATCTCATCCCGCATGACGTTAAACTGTATCTCGTCCCGCATGATGTTAAACTGTATCTTATCCCACATGACGTTAAACTGTATTCGCCCTCCCGGGCCGTCTCAGAACGTAAGCCCCATGTCTCACTCCACCATCCATCCTAATCCTTACCCGGGCCGCCACATCCCGGTGAGATCATGCCACCCCATCCCACTTCATGGCATCCGGGAAGCTTCCCACATGCTGGCCCCAACATCGGTGTTCCCCCCTAGGGGTCCTTCAACCTGATCCGTCTCTACAAGACGTTAAACTCGCGACATACCTCGTGTTAAACATGGGAATATGAGGAAAACCTCAGATGGTACACATTCCCCGTGTTTGATGTGCGATGCCTCGGGCTTCCGCGCCCTCGAGAAGCTCTATGATGAGGGACCAAAGACAGACATGCCAACGACGCCCAAACCTGACCATTCTCCTCACTGAAGGTTGCTGCCCCGACAAGACCCCTTGGAGTGTCTCGATAGAAGCTGTGTAATTAACTGGAGTCCATGTAGATATGGCACTGGGAATGGGTTTCACAAACCCGTCTTAATTCTATGAGGGAGACCCGGACTAGGTGATGAGCTCCGAGGAGGAATCCACGGAAGGAAGAACCGACATCCCATCATCGCGGTTTCGATCAAGGAGCAGACGTCCCTAAACAAGGAACAGATGCCGCCCACCTTTGGAAAGCAGGAATGCGGGGTAACAAGCAGCGCGTCCTCCCCACAGATGGATGCGCACACCCCGGCGAAAGCATCGGAGCAACAAAAATGGTGAACCTGACGTGAATTCTCTTCTCCTCAACATGGGGAATGGTAGCCATCGGGGCGTCAGAAGAATAGCATGTCACCAGGTCCGGGTAACCCTCACCCGGACGTGAACCCGCCAGGGGTCGAGGCCGTCAGGACGTTGACTACTCCGTTCTGCGACATCGTCAGCGTGGATCCCTCTCACCGACCATGGAAGAGGGAATGACGCTGGGCCTTGGTTGTTGATCTCCTTTCCTGTTGATACTAATGGGTTCTTCTCCCTGCTTCCAGGAATCAGATCAGTGCATTCGTAGCTCGATCGCCACATGCCCACTCATGCAGGGGCAGGGGCAGTACCGACGTGGCTACCCCGCGCGGTCCCACCTATTCCACAGTCGCTCCGACTTCGACTGCCGTAGCAGCCGGGCGCTTGCGCCCCCTCTCCCCGTCAGAAATCATCCAGCGGAGGGTGATCAATGACCTGGTTCGTAGGTATGATGAGGAAGGGGTCATCTCCACTAGGGGCATGGCCCGTTTGGATCTAGAGGTGGCTGCGCCTCACCACCATCGCCGCCCTCGAGGGCCGCACAGGGAGCCGCCACTCCCCACGCCGACGTTCAACCGCTTCAAGAGCCTATCCTCGGAGCGCCTTGACACATCCCTCCACTACGCCAATGAGTTGGGGGATGTCCGGGTCCACCCGATCGGCGATCTATCCCAGGGGTTAACGGCAATAACCCCTTCCAGGATGCGTCGATGCCGCCACCCAACTCCCCGAGTCGAGGAGCAGGCAATCTTCATGCCCGCACCACCGGTTCCGGCCCATCTGACTCGACACCAGCATCGGGCGTGAGCGGGAGAGAATGCCCGTCCTGGAGCCACTATGGCCTGATCCACTGCTGACTCCTATTACCAGATCCCCGCGCACGTTGAGCAGGGGTAGCCACGTGCCCGACTGGGATCGAAACCCCGACCGCCCTGCAGGCAAGTTGGGTTGAATCTCCCGGTCGCGGACACTGGCAATGGCCACTGCGGACCAATCCGTGGTAGTGCCGCTCACCATGAAGGCTCATTCCGTGCCACCGATCTGGGAAGCCGAAACCTTCTTCGCGACGACTATGCTCCGGGTATGACTCTTTCCAGCGCCCACTGCATGGGGTATGAGGTCACTCTCCCTACTGCCGGCCGCAAGCATGGAGCCGTTGTGTATCCAGTCGCTCACTCACATGGAGGTCCTCCCCATGTCCCTTTCGACATCTGTCCCGGTGCTTCTCGCACCCCGGCCTCTAGTCCCCTCTTGCCCAGCTCTATTGTAGCCGGGGGACCCCATGACGGAAATCGTTCCTACCCGGAGGAGCTACCCAGGGGCAGGAAGGCCGGGCGTCATCGCCGTAGGAGGAATGTCAGGGGAGTCCGGATGGAAATTAGACCAGTCCGTTTCTCGGATTCTGAGGCAGAGTACGACTCAACGATGGAACCTACCCCCCAACCCTTCGAGTTGAGGGCAGGGATGGGGACGCGGTGCGTCAGTCTCGTACTCCCCGAATGCAAGATCTGTATGATTCCCTCCTCCCTTCGTAGGTATATCCAGGTGGACGAGGACTTGGCGTACCGCCAGGGATCAAGCCCGCAGTTGCCACTGGACTCATCGGGAGCACTTACCGCCCCTGTTAGGGAGGGTGGGAGACTTTTCTGGGGACCGAAAGAAGAGTCGCGAGGCGACACACCCTCGGCGAGCACCGACGCTGTGACAGGAGGCCCATTCGCTGGCCCATCCTATCGCGATGTGGCAGCCAGGGCACTGCAACCCCTGGAGGATGACCCAGGGATCGGCGGCCAATCGTCCTGTTCGCCGTATTCCCCGCCGGCCAGCCCACCGCCTTGACGGCCTACCTCGGTGCCATTTCCAATTCCCCAACTTTCCTCGGTGGACGAGAGGGGGGGGGGGGGGGGGTAAGGTCAGGACCCCAAACCGGATCCGTGGAGCTTCTGGACCATTCTTGCAGCGGGCCACTTCCCTGAGAAGTTTTGGCCGGTCACAGAATCAGATTTTGATGTGCCATAGTCACTCACCCCGGGAGAGTTTGAATGCTTCCACCATATTCTTCGGGTGACTCACGCCCGCCTCTTCCATCAGATAGCGCCTTATCCCGGGAGCCAAGTGCATCTCGAGGAGATCGGTGAGTAGTGCCGTCAGGTCGACCTGGCAGCACTCCCCGCGGTCCGGCACCTCGAGTAGCTGGACCACCACGAGGCCCTCTAGAAACAATGAGTCCAGAGTTTTCAAGTACTCCGTAGAGTTATTGAGGAAGACACCCCCCATACGCACGTCCACGGATGGGGGCAGTATGCTGCTCTCATCTTCTGTGCAATCCACCGACAGCCCGATCCATTGGACGGCCCTGAGGTAATGTCGCCAAGGGCAGTGGTAGTCAACATGGCTGACCTTTTAGATGAGGGAAACATTGTGAAGCCCCTCGATGGGGACTCACCCCCCGAGGACAGGCCACTACTGGACCCATCTGGGAGGATTACTCACCAACAGAGGAGCCTCCTAGGTCTTCCTGTACCCACAGAGGCACATACATTGGGCCGAAACATCGGCAAGGGTAAATAGCCCGTCGGGTCTGTCAAACTCGCCGACCCATCTGCCTCGGTGCAGAAGGTAGAGGAAGATCCCGAGAAGGCCACACTGTTCCAACATCTAGTTGAGAAAAAGAGGCTGGTTGATGAGCTCTTGGCCAAACGCATTGCAGAGCGGCGGCCTGACTACAGTGACCCTAGACCAGGACAGCAGGGGCAGGAGAATATACCCCTTGCTGAGATCCCCCGGGCAACCGTGACCGTGTCGTGTTCGCCGATAGGGGAGACACTGGAACCCATGGAAAGAGGGCGCGATATGTTTCGCCGAACCCTCCAGAGCGATTAGACCACCTGGGGGACCCTGCTCGGTTTCCTCCCGCCACCCCGAGAGTCGCTCCGCCAGCTGCCCCGCGAGCCGCTGAGCGCGACAACCATATCGAAGAGCCTAGAAACACGCTTGTGGTTAGAGATCCCCGTTAGGACAGTAATCTGCATCCGGATGATCTGATGGAAGTACTCATCACCCGCTTGGAGGCCCTAGAAATACGGATGGTGGAAATCCCACCGGATGGAATGCCGTACCCAGCATGGGTGGATGACATGCCGGCTCCGCCAGGATTTGGGAACCCCACTTTTTCCCCCTTTAACGAGACCGGAGACCCACCACAACACTTGGGCCACTTCAACTCGAGGTGCAGGCCTATGTTAGGGACTCCGGTGCAGCAGGAGGCTGCCAAGCTCCAGTGCTTTGTTCAGACACTGGAAGGACCAGCGTTCGTCTGGTATAGCCAGCTCCCTATTGGATCTGTGACTAGCTGGGAGGACCTTCACCGAGAATTCCTCTACCAGTTCAGTTCCACAACCCGGAATACGAACATTGTAGACCTCTTTAGGTGCAAGCAAAGGCCCGATGAGCGATTCACAGACTTCGTCGCCCGGTGGAAGGGGTCACGTACTCCCTTGACATGCCGCTGACTTAGGAGAAATTACTGAAGATGTGTGTAAGGAACGTCAAGGAGGAGTTGGTTCCTTCTCTGATCATGCAGAATTACCCTGGAGGGTTTCAGGACTTCTCTGACAAGGCTCAGCACCTCAAAGAAGCCTTGCAACAGGCCGGTCAGGCACACCCGCTGCCTCCTGTAATCTCTAAAAGGAGAGCCGCAAGAGCCGAGCCCGCTGCTGTGGCCCAGATAGAGGCCCCCAGACAGCTAGAGTTACTTCTAGTGAGGCCAGATCAGTAGGCTCATAGGGGTCCACCCCCACGGGCACAGCCTCCAGCCTAGCAGCGACCGCCTCAAAATCGGCAGGCGCCTCCGCGTAACGCACCGCCACCACCTAGGCGAGGTAATCCGGCTCCACCTCCTCGGCCTTCTCCTCTGGCCCTTGGTCATGGTCAGCCCCCAAGAGTCCCCTTTTCAGATAGAAGGAATCAGTCTTACTCGTTTGGCGAGGCCCAGATCCCCGGTTATTTCCATAGCGCCTTGGAGCAGAGGATCATGCGGCTGCCTAAGTGCCGGAAGCCAGAAGAGGCGTGTCTCACTAGACACCCTAACTACTGCCCTTATCACCGGATCCAGGGACACACCATCCAGTAATGCTATGTGTTCAAGGACTGGCTCCAAGACCAGATTGACAACAACATAGTCAGGTTGGGCCCAGCCCCGACACAGGTGGCAGGTGCCTTCGTGGGAACAGATGGCAGTAGTGACAGTGGGGATGGGTGGGAATAGGTTTCCGACTGTGGGTCCTGGAAGTATAATGACTAGATGGCCCGTAGGATGGTCTCCCATGCCCATGGAATCATCCGTGCCCGCCTGAGTAAGACAGAGCCCTCGAAATCTGCGAGCGCCGCTTTGGCTTCGTCGTCCCTGCCTACTTCTTCCCAGAGGAGAAGGCAGCCGCACAATAAGAAAGAACGCGCTCTGCCATTGCTGTCATCTTCTCACACGCTTGGAAATTTCATGCCCCCAGAAATGGGGATCCCTCCGAGACCCAGTCCGGTAGTGGATGAATCCTCAAGTGAAAGTCAAAGGTACGCTTCGGTTAACACCGTAGAGTTGGTAAATCCCTATTTGGCTCCCAACGATGTGGAGCGCCAGGTGGACCTCCCCGAAAGCCCAGGGTACGATTTGGTTAACACCATAGGGTTGGTAAATCCTTTGTTGGCTCCCGATGATGAGGAGCGCCAGGTGGACCTCCCCGAAATCCCGGGGTATGCTTCAGTTAACACCGTAGAGTTGGTAAATCCCTTTTTGGCTCCCGACGATCAGGAGCGCCAGGTGGACCTCCCCAATGTCCCCAGCCGTTGCCAACGTCGACAGAGCCGTGGCTACGTGAATCATCGGGGCACGGAATTCATCACCTCTAGTCAGGACGTGCACGCTACCGAGACCAGGCAGCATGCCCGGTACATAGAGCAGCACTCGCGGCTCCCTCACCCGGTGACAACAGGTTCGCTTCCACCACCGTTTGTGTTGCTGGATCGGGCAGAACCGCCTTGCCTGCATCGCAACCAGCCCAGCCCTGCCACTGGCCGACTACAGCCTTCTGGTCCTAGCACGACAGCCACCTCCTGGGCTTCAGCTAGTGAACAGCGGGATGTGCCTAGTACCAGCCAATCACCGGTCCCTCCAGTAGGGCCCGTCATGCCCCCAATCGCAGAGCGAACTCCTGTAAGCAGAAGCTCGCGTTTGGTGCGAAAGTATGATGTCCTGAAGCATCTGTCTGGCATACCGGCAAGGCTTTCCATCCTTGAGGCCCTTCACTTATCGTCTGAAATGCATTAGGCGCTCACCGAGGCTCTAAGGAGTCTCCTCTAGTTTGAAACGGTGGTCGCGGCCACAGAAGCCTTCCACACCGAGGTGATTGAGGACGCCAAATTTCAGGAGGTTATCCCATTCTTCGGTGAAGATGAACATCCTCCCATACAGGGGAACATCCGCCCATTGTACATTACCGGCCAGTTCAATGGCGTGGATGTCTGTCGCTGTCTTGTCGACACGGGTTCTGGGATTAACTTGATCCCAACTCGGACACTGTGAAAACTGGGGTTGTCCGAGGATGATTTAACTCCCTCCGACCTCAGAATCTAGGGGTATGACAGGACTAAGCAAACTCCACTCGGCAAGATTCATCTGAATACATAGTTCGGTGTCTTAATTGCCAATACTGAATTCATGGTTGTCTCTCAGGACACCGCCTACAACGCATTGATGGGCATGCCATGGATCCACCTTCACACAGCAGTTCCCTCATCATACCATCAGTGCCTCAAATACTCCCTTAAGGGTCGAGTGGGTGTGCTCCAAGGAGATGTGTCTCCGTTTTCCTCTTGTGAAGCTCATTACCTGGATGCTGACTATTACAAGAGCAAGGACAAGAAAATCCTAGCAGGTGAGGTTGAGCCCGCCGCTGTCACGAGTGATCCCTAGGCAGGTCTGGATGACGCATATGTCTTCCAAATCCATCGGTTGGTGGCCACGACTCCCGATATGGGAGGGTGCATTGTTGTCTCGGGTACCAGAGGAAGGCATATTTCTGGGTCTAAGTGACGGCGGGAAATCACCTCGTACTCTTACACCAACCAGGCTCAGGTGATCCCCGAGCCTCCTACCCCTGTATGATATCGGGACATTGGGCTCATGGCAACGACAGTACGTCATACGTGTTTGTTTCGCCAAGATAGAATCGACCGGATCAAGCCAACGTGTCACCATTGTTTGATGTCGTAAAGCATGGCCCCTTGGGCTGAATTTCGGTTGGGATTGGATCAACCGTCGTTGTCGCCATGGTCTCCGCGGTGCATGAGTCTCCCGTCGTGACGACCTCTGCCGCCCAAGCCGGTGCCAGCTCCCCATCCGGGTCGAGAAGCCCCGAAACGACTCCCCCCGTGGACGATCCTTCCACAAGCGGTGAAGAAGACATGGAAGATGCTCATCCTGCCTTTGAGGAGGGCGTCTCCACCACGGTCAACGAGCTAGTACAGGTGAACCTCGGTAGTGAGGCGGACCCGAGACCCACATTGGTTAGTGCCGCTATGCCTCCCGAGGAACGACAACAGTACATAGACTTCCTTAGATAGCACCGTGATGTGTTTTCCTGGAGTTATGACGAGATGCCAGGACTAGATCCCCAGGCAGCCGTCCACCACCTTGGCCTCCCAGCAAACCATCGCGGGTTCAAGCAGCCTCCCAGGAAAATGAACCCCTTTCATGGTTCCATGGTTGAGGCCGAAGTTGATAAGCTCATTAAGGACAACTTCGTCAAGGAAGTCAAGTACCCTAGGTGGCTAGCCAACATTGTGCCCGTCAGGAAGAAGAACGGGAAGATCATGGTCTGTATCAACTTCCGCGATCTTAATCGCCACTGTCCGAAGGATGACTTTCCCCTTCCCGTGACAGAGCTGTTGATCAATGCAATGGCCGGGTTCCAAGCCCTCTCATTCATGGATGGGTACTCCAGGTACAACCAGATCCGGATGGCCCCCGAGGATGAAGAGTTCACTGCCTTCAGGGCCCCCAGAGTACTTTCTGCTACCGGTTTATTCCCTTCGGCCTGAAGAATGCCGGTGCCACCTATCAACGGGATATGCACCGAATATTCAAGCCGATCCTCCAGAAACTGGTGGAATGCTACGTAGATGACCTGGTGGTTAAATCTCATCAGCGCCGAGACCACCTCAAAGACCTTGAGAAAGTGTTCGGTCTCCTCCATTCTCGCCACTTGAAGATGAACCCGTTGAAGTGTGCCTTCGGGGTCACCTCCGAAAAGTTTCTTGGATTCATTGTTAGGTATCGAGGTATCGAGATCGACCCCGAGAAGATAAAGGCCATCAGTCAGATGCCTCCCCCGAATAATATTTGGGAGCTTTGAGGCCTCCAAGTCCACTTAGCTTATATATGTCGATTCATTGTGAATCTGGCCGGTAAGTGTAAGCCCTTTTCTCGACTCATGAAGAAAGGCGCTACCTATGGGTGGGACGAAGAGTATCAGACCGCTTTTGAGGAAATCAAGAAGTATCTGCTTCAACCTCCAGTCCTGATGCCACCCATTCCCGGAAAGCCGCTGGTCCTTTATGTGACCGCCCTGGAGCGATCCCTCGACGCCCTTCTCGCCCAGAAGAACAACGAGAGAACAAAGAACAACCTATAATACCTCAGTTGCATGCTCCTCTATGCGGAAATCAGATATTCTACCATCGAGAAGAGTTGCCTGGCGCTCGTATTCTCCATACAGAAATTGCGGCACTACATGCAGCACCATGAGGTACAGCTGGTTTCTCAGGTAGACTCGTTGAAATACATCCTGAGCTGGCCTATGTTGAACGGCCGATTGGAATGATGAGCGGTGATCCTCCAGCAGTTTGACATTAGGTTTGTACCTCAGAAGGCCGTCAAAGGGCAGGCGTTGGTAGAATTCTTAGCTTCCCACCCAACCTCTGCGGACCTGCCACTGGATTTGGGATTTATTGATGAGGCAATCCTCTCAGTCGACCACGCCACCTCATGCTGGCAGATTCACTTTGACGGCGCCTCCCGAATCCCTACTGGTAGAATGCTCAACGATCCTAGGCTTAACAGAGTGGGCCTGGGTATCGTCTTCATCACCCCGGAGCAAGCCGTTATACCATATTCTTTATTGTTGTCAGAAGTCTGCACCAACAATGAGGAAGAATATCATGCCCTCATCACAGGCCTCGAGTTGGCTATGGAGGTTAACGTACCCCACCTGTATGTAAAAGGGGACTCTGAGCTAGTCATCAAGCAGGTTAACGGTGACTATGCTGTCAGGAAGCCAGAACTCATGCCATTTCTGGAGTGCACCCTACATCTAATGGCTAAGTTCCCCTCCCGACCAGATGTCGTTCACTTTCCTCGGTCACAGAACAGTCGAGCAGATGCTTTGGCTAGCCTGGCCGCATCACTCACGGAGCCCGAACAGGATGACCTAATCATCCACGTGGTGCACCGGAGAGTCATTGCTCCTGTTATCCCAGAGGGCGATCGTGGCCCGCAAGTGAACCATCTTACCACTGGTGCCCCTATGTCAGAACCCCCTGGGCTTTAGGCGTGGTGATCGAGACAGTTCCTGACTGGAGGACACCTTTGGTTGAATATCTCTGGCACGACAATATTCCGATGGACCGAGAAGAGCGGGAACGAATCCGGCGCCACGCGCCGCAGTTCACCCTTCAAAGCATTCCCAGCCGTGAGCAGCTCCTTTCTAGGCGCGGGTTTGACGGTATTCTCCTCTGTTTTCTTCAAGGAGTTGAGATCCCACAGGTCATGCAGGAAGTGCATGCTGGTTCCTGTGGCGCCCACCAGGCCGGGTCGAAGTTGTCCTACCATATTCAGAGGCTGGGATACTTCTGGCCCTCCATGATCCACAACTGCATCAAGTACACCAAGAGGTATCATGCGTGCCAAGTTCATGCTAACTTTGTGCATCGGCCACTGGAGCCTCTCCATACTACTAAGTATTCTTGGCCCTTTGCGGTCTGGGGGTTGGATGTCGTAGGGCCTTACCCGCCGGCGATGGCCCTCCAGTGCTGGTTCATCTTAACCGCCGCAGATTTCTTCTCAAAGTGGGCATAGGTATCCCCACTCAGGGAAGTCAAGGTTGGTTCTATCACCGACTTCTTGAGCTGCAATATCATCCACCGGTTTGGAATACCTCACTCTATCCTCACGGATAACAGAATCAACTTTCGAGCGGACGAGCTGAAGAGATTGTACGCCAAGTACAACATTCGCTCTAACCACACCTCCCGCTATCATGCGTAGGCAAATGGACAGATTGAGGCATTTAACAAAACCCTCTCTAACATTCTGCAAAAAATGGTTGGTCAGAACAAGAAAAGTTTGCCGGACAAGCTCCCCAACGCCCTCTGGGCTTATAAGACGACGACTCGCAATTCCACCCAGGTGACTCTGTATTCCCTGGTATACGGAGCTGAGGCCATCCTTCCCATCGAGGTCCAGCTACCCTCATTGCGCACGGCGGTCTACGACCAGCAAGCGCCGGATAGAGTTGCCGAGATTCGTCTAGCCGAATTGGAAGCGCTGGACGGAAGTAGGCTTTGCGTTTTACATAACATAGAAAGGCATCAGAGCAGGATGGCTCGAGCTTTCGATAAGAAGGGTTGCCTCGGCTACTTCCTGCAAGGTGACTTAGTGCTGGCTCTTAGAGCGCCAATGATTCCCTGCAGGAAACCACCCAAGATGGAGCCCAAGTGGGAGGGGCCTTTTATTGTCCACAAGGTCTATCCCAGTGGCGGATATTCCCTGGTGACTATGGATGGTGAGCGTATCACTCCTCCCACCAATGCCAGGTTCCTCAAGAAGTACTTTGCTTAACCAGTATGGTCCTGCATGACCTTAAACTGTATGGTCCCGCACAAACCTAACTGCACTTTGATCCGAGTTCTAAGACCTAAAACTAAGATCCTCTTGGACGGAGCTCTAAGACCTAAATCTAAGATCAATGTTTCATCCAACATGAAGTTAAACTGTACTGCCAGAACTACGTATAGCTTGATTCCCATCCTAATGGGATACGTAGGAACGCCCAGACCTTTCGTCTTTGGGTCCAGCTTGAGGTCCGCTGTCGCATTTGTTGCGCCTTTGGGACCTTGAACGCAGGATCACGTGGCGTGGTGTGAGATTATGTCCCCATTCACGTCGGGTTTGCAATAGCTGCACCACGCACACCCTGTCCTCAGGATTTAACCCTCCTTTGTCCAATGGCATTAAAAGACGCTTTCAAGAACTACGTATGTATTGATTCCCATCCTTATGGGATACGTAGGACCTCCTGAACACCTAAATGTCAGGTACAGCCCCAACTCTTAGGAGATCCCACGATCTCCCGATTCCCAGGGTGTTTGGCATTACGCCCCCTCTTTTTCCCGGGGATCTGCCATCTTTTGGCCGCTCTCAGACTGAGCCCTCTGACCCTTTCTAGTGGTCTGATAATGTGCTCAGGGTATTCTGGTCTAGGACTCGGAGTGCCAGATTCGACTTAGGCAAGTTCCATCCACTTGCCAAGCTTCATGTCCCCCTTCATTCTGGCCCCTGTCATCCTTCACACCCGGAGGGACCCCCAAGAACGGCCTGGATAGAACGCCCAAGGGATCTCATATCATCATGGGCCAACGCCCCAGAGGGTTTCAGACAAAAAATTGATACAAATCCTGCGTTACGAACATAGTCAGCGGTTGATGCTCATTTGTTGGTCCCCATGGCTGACACGATAGGATTCTGTGTTGCGAACATGGTCAGCAGTAATCCTCAGTCGTCACGCCAGTTCCCCTAGGCCCAGAATATTGGTGGCATGGTTCATGTCATGTTCCGCCCCACCGTGTCAAGGTGGAATCTTGAAACTCCTTGTACTAACCCTTAGTGCACCCCCACACATCAGACAGACCGAGCTGCGTAACGGTGGCTCTCAGGGCTCTCGCGATCTGAGCTTTAGAGTATGTGCTTGGGTCTCTTCTTTACAGGTTGCGTGTAGCTTGACCCTCATCCCCGTGGGAAACGAGGAGTCGCCTGTACATTGCGTTTCGGGCCCAGCACAACTGTGAGCTAGCACCTCCTGTCCCCCTCCTAATGGTTGGACCCTCGCTAGCCCCTTGGCCCGAGGCTCCTCTCTCGGAATCGCGCGCAGTGATGGTATCGCATCGTGCGTGTTCCCCTTGGTCTAAACCATACGACCTTCAACTGTATTGTTGGTCCAAACCATACGACCTTAAACTGTGTGCCGGTCCAAACCATACGACCTTAAACTGTGTTGTTGGTCCAAACCATACGACCTTAAACTGTGTGGCGGTCCAAACCATACGACCTTAAACTGTGTGCCGGTCCAAACCATATGACCTTAAACTGTGTTTTCAGTCCAAACCATACGAACTTAAACTGTGTTGTCGGTCCAAACCATACAACCTTAAACTGTGTTGTCGGTCCAAACCATATGACCTTAAACTGTGTGTCGGTCCAAACCATACGACCTTAAACTGTGTGCCGGCCCAAACCATACAACCTTAAACTGTGTTCCAGTCCAAACCATACGACCTTAAACTATGTTGTTGGTCCATACCATATGACCTTAAACTGTGTGCCGGTCCAAACCATACGACCTTAAACTGTGCTGTCGATCCAAACCATATGACCTTAAACTGTGTTGTCGGTCCAAACCATATGACCTTAAACTGTGCTGTTGGTCCAAACCATATGACCTTAAACTGTGTTGTTGGTCCAAACCATACGACCTTAAACTGTGTTGTTGGTCCAAACCATATGACCTCAAACTGTGCTGTTGGTCCAAACCATACGACCTTAAACTGTGTTGTCGGTCCAAACCATATGACCTTAAACTGTGCTATTGGTCCAAACCATACGATCTTAAACTATGTTGTCGGTCCGAACCAGACGAACTTAAAATGTGTTGCTGGTCCTATCACACGACCCTAAACTATGCCATTATCGCCCTGGCCGAAAGACGAAAAATGGCACTGCATTGTGATGACCTTGTTGTAGAGGACATCACGTTGGGTATTGGTCACGTGTCATGCCATTTGTCAACTCCTATCATGGATTGATTCTTGTGGCGACACCCCACTCACCTTAAAGGACAAACAAGATTTATCAAATTCCGCTTCTTTTAGTGCAAGGGGCCATGCCCGCACTCCCCTTTCCCCATAGCACTGGTATCTTACCATGTCACCTTTCTGAACTACGTATGGCTTGATTATCATCCTTATGAGATACGTAGGAGTGCCTGGGGAACTTCCCCATGGGCCCAGCTAGCCTACTTTTTTTTTCAGTCCCTCGGCTCGAGCATTTCCTCGGAGAGCACATGGTAAGTAGGGATTAGGTCCTCATTCACGTCGGGTTTTGTAACCGCCTTGCCATGTGTCCGTTTCTCCCCTTTCCCATTCACGGTCCAAGCTCTAACACCTTAAACTAAGACGCTTTCAAGAACTACGTATGGATTTATTCTAATCCTTATGAGATACGTAGGAGCGCCTGGGGAACTTCCCCACGGGCCCATCCAGCCTACTTTCGTTTTTGGTCCCTTGACCTAAAACCTCTCCTGAGGGGGTTGTGCGATGTGGTGTCGGATTATGTCCTCATCCATGTGGGTTTGTTCACCGAACCGTACACACCCCCTATTCCCATTCACGCCAGGTGTCTGAGTTACTCCACCGTGTGCCTCCTACCTCTTGGTCCGAGTTCTAAGACCTAAAACTAAGATCCTCTTGGTCCGAGTTCTAAGACCTAAAACTAATATCCTCTTGGTCCGAGTTCTAAGACCTAAAACTAAGATCCTCTTGGTCCGAGATCTAAGACCTAAAACTAAGATCCTCTTGGTCCGAGTTCTAAGACCTAAAACTAAGATCCTCTTGGTCCGATCTCTAAGACCTAAAACTAAGATCCTCTTGGTCCGAGTTCTAAGACCTAAAACTAAGATCCTCTTGGTCCGAGTTATAAGACCTAAAACTAAGATCATTTCATTGATTCTTTACAACTCTCTCTCTCTCTTGTGGGATTGCGCGATGTGGTGCGGGATTATGTCCTCATTTACGTCGGGTTACTCACTGTGCCGTGCTTATCCCCAGATGAGACGTGTCCCCCATCCCGCATGACGTTAAACTGTATTCTGTCCCGCATGACGTTAAACTGTATTCCATACCGCATGACGTTAAACTATATTCCATCCCACATGATGTTAAACTGTATCTCGTCCAACATGACGTTAAACTATGTTTGAAGAACTATGTGTGGCTTGATTCTCATCCTAATGAGATACGTAGGACAGCCCAGAAATTTCTTCTTGGGTCCAGCCCCAAGGATTACTGAACCTCGTCCTTCCTTATTGTCAGCCCCTCAGCCCGACTTCATGGGAAGTGGTGTAATCAGGACATCTACCCAAAGCATGTTCGGGATGCCCCATGATAATAATGGGAAGCGGCAGTTCTCTTGCCAAAGAGGTCCTGCCTGGAAATTTGGACGACCCGTGATCAGGTCGATATGTCCGCCTAATGCACCTTCGCCATGGTGGTGAAATTTCGGGAGTGATGGACTCTATTTGAACAAACCACCACTCCACCTTCCACTCTTTGCGTCCCCCCTTATTCGGATCCTCATTTCCTTTCATGTTTGACGGGACCCCCTAACAGTATGGATGCTCGACCTATGATCCGCCTACTATCCTGGGACAACGTTCCGGAGGACTGGTCATGTTTGACAGGACCCCCTAATAGTATGGATTCTCGACCTATGGTCCGCCTACTATCATGGGCCAACGTTCCGGAGGACTGGTCATGTTTGACGGGACCCCCTAACAGTATGGATGACAGACCTATGGTCCTCCTATTGTCCTGGGCCAATGTTCCGGAAAACTGACCGACGATATTTGAGTTATGCCTTGCGTTGCGAACATGGTCAGTGGTCAGCCCTCATTTATTGTCCCCCATTCTAGGCCAACATGATATGGAAGCTATGTTTCCGCCACGGTCGACAGTTATCCTCCATGGTTGCGCCCCATTGGGTTCCGAATTTGGGCAGCGTGATTCACCCTTCCTCTCCATCCCCCTATGTTCGGATGGATTTCAATGCCCCCGGCATTTCCCCACTCATGTGTCAGAGCACATCGAGGAGTCGACACATCAATTGGCCCAGGGTCTCAGAAGTCCAGGCCCAATTTTTGACGCCTGATGCTTGGTCAATGCCCCACAGTTGAACGGAATGATGGTACGAGCATCTTCTGCTTCTTGCGTTGGGCACGACCCACAGGAGCCTAGGGATGAGTTGTTATTCGTTTCGAAACTGTGTTTGAGCATATTAAACCAAGGATACAAATAAATGGATTTGGCCATATATTGGATTGAGATGATGAGCAATACAAGCAAGAAGTTCATGAGATGGCCAAAACAATCCCTTAAGGATCAGCATGCTGAAGAGATCTTTCCAGTTCTTCTTCCCTCTGGATGGTAGCCTCCAGGACCTCTTCTCGCTCTTTGAAGACTATCTCCTTGTCGACCACCATAGAGCGCAGCTCGCCAACCCTAGCTTGTGCCTACACCCGCTCAGTTCGAAGTACGGTCATCTGGTGACTCGCCTCCACCAGTTGTTCATGCGCATCAACCAGCTGGGCCGTTAGTTTCTCCACGAGCTCAGAGCATGTTGCGATGAAGGCCTCCTTATCTGCTGCATGCCCTTCGAGGTGTCGGACTTCCTGCTCTGCCCTCAGCAGCGCTTGAGCGCTCGCCGATACTCCCCAGTACTGGGTAATGTCGGTGCGCCGGCTGCTCTCTCGTATCTTCTCGGCCATGTAATCACAGACCGTCAGATGAAGATGCTGAGCTTCAGCCCCTCCGGCGCACAAGAAGCACAGCCTGGTCTGAAGTGATCCCATCCGCCTCAGCCAATCCGACTGTGGCTGTATAAGGAAGCATTGGATACACTTCCATCCCTTGTGCCGTAACATCTGGCTCTCCTCGGCTGCCTCTGAGTCTAAGTCATCTATCTCCTCAGGGTCAGCGGGTCGGTATATGGGGAAGGCAGCTAGCAGATCGGCAGCAGGATCTTCCACAGGGATTTCTTTGTTAGGAATAGAATCCTCGACGTCCGGGCGATCTTCTTGTCTCACCCCAGCAGCAATGTTGCCTCCACCAGCTTTTGACCTCGTCTCGGGAACAGCGCCGCTAATATCCGCCGCCCCCTGTTCATCAATTGTCAGGGCCGACTCAGTGTAGGGAGCATGTTCTGAACGAGGTGGTATGTCTGCCGCTGGTCCACTCGCAGACGGCCCGAGCTCCGCAGCCTGACGTGCCTCCAGTGTTGATATCACTGCGTAAGGCATACACTGGTCAGACGGGATCTTTTGACACCAAGCACCAGTAGTGAAGCGTGAGACTTACAGGAATCCAGAGCGTCGGTCCCCAGTGTTTCGGCCACTGCAGGAGCCTCCGTAAGGGGAGACCCCTCCGCGTTTGTTAATTCAATGATGGGTGTCAGATCCCCATCATGTCCCACTGGTTCCTCTCCTCCCTCCTTTGGTGGGGATGCCCTTCCAACGCTCAACTGCTCCTGAGTATGATGGGGAAGTGAGTTAGAAGTTGGAAAGGAGAATGGATGAATAAGGGAAAGGAATGAAGACAGAGACAAACCTCGAGAATCTCGGTTATGTCGAGATCAGAGTCATCAATCTCGCCGCTCTCTCGGAGACTCCCTTGGTAGGTCACCCCTTGCGACCCTTCACCTTCGGGCTCTTCTTCTTCGTCTTCTCCCTCGCCTTCGTCCTCTCTAGTTTCCTCCTCCCCCTCCGGCTCCTCATCACTGTCGCCCTTTCCCGGCGACATCGCTTCTGGATCATGCTCCTAGCCTAGCATCACTTTCACTAGGAAATGTGGCTCCGCACGCCGACCCCTATGGCATGCGTATGCATCAATGGCCGTTTGATAAGCATGCCACCGATGGAAGTTTACTCGGTCGGTAATTCGAACGAACCCGACCTCTGGCAGTTGGATCCCGTTTTGCATTATGTTCTGCCAGATGGCTTCGACGCTCAGCGATTGCCGCATGGTCATCCAGGCCGACCACAGTGCTGGGAGAATTGCGTCTTGGGAAGGTTCGAGCAGATATCTTATCTGCTTCTCGGGCAGTTCCCTGGCCACCTCATGTGACACCCCAGTGGGTAACGAGGACGTGGCAACACCATGTGATGTTCCCGCTGCCGAAGTCCCGACCTGTGCATGCCTCGTTGCCTGACGTGCCCTTGGTTCCCCCCTTCTAGTGGCACCGTGCCTTCTTTCCCGTCGCCCGGTTTCCTTGCGAGTAGCCTCGAGTTGCCGGAAGCGCTTGCGTAATAGCCCTTCAGGGTACGCGATGGTACAGTGTTCGGCGTATTTGGTTGATAGGCCGGCATCTACCTCGGTGAGAGGAAGAGTAACGACATCACCAGAGCCGAAAGTGGTAAACATCAACCACATCTGGCGCAGGACACATGGATTCTTCTCCTACCAAACAGCCGTGAATACCTTCTTCGGCATTCGTTGGAGGCACCCGAACTACCTGGAGAAACGGGATGGCACGTAAGGTTCTCTAATCACCTTCCTGTCGATCCGAGCCACGAGCACCCCACCCCGAATGCTCTTGAAGTATTCCTGCTATTCCAGAGAGCCTCGCCCATTGTCCACCAGCTGGCCGACTGGGGTGGGGAACGGGCTGAAGTTGAAGTTGGCATTGTTGCCCCTGTGGATCATCATGCCCTCCTCATTGAGCGTCATCGGCGCCACCCCTGCGATGTTTAGCAAGGATGGTCGCAGACTGTTGCCCAGAAAATGGATGGTGTTTGGTAAAGTATACCCTTCGAGATGAGCCGCCACCCAGCCATAGAAGATATGGAAGGGACCACATACTCTCCGAGGTGACACCCCTCGTGAGATGCGCCCCAGGATGGTATACAGCTTGGCCAGTACGGAGACGCCCAAGTTGAACCATTTGTTGGCAGCCATGGAGCCCGCCATCACCAGTGTTGCTAGAAGGACGCCCATCCTCGCGTCCCGCACTGGTAGGAGCCACCTGCTCAGGAAGGCGGCAAGGAACCCGGCATACCGGACGTTCAGGTCCTGGGCCTCAATGATGCGATAGCCCCATGATTGGTATTGCCCCGCCTCCGGGGTCCTCCAGTATGACCCGTCCTTGCTTCTGTAAGCCGCGGTTGGGCACCGTTTTCCCCGTCCCGACATCTTAACGGCCGAATCCTTCTCAAGGAAGAGGCTAAACCAGCCCTTATAGGCGATGTCCTTCAGGAAGTCCTTGACCCCCATCCTCTCTTTGGCCAGCTGTAGCAGGTGGCACATCAGCATAGGCGTCCGCGACCTATCTACCCATGTGCTCTTTGGAGGAACGAACTCTTCGTATTGGTAACCCTCCAGTGGGATACCTCTGATGCAGTGAACGTCCCAGAGACTGAGGCAGACTTCCCCATGATGAAGGTGGAATGTGTTGGTGTCAGGAGACCACAGGGTGAATGGATCCGGTCCAAGTTCAGGCTGGCGGTGGAAGTGGAACTGCAATGTCCATACCGCCTCGAACAGGACGATATACCGCAGTTCATCCCAGAACTGGTCATAGGTATGGCGAACCCAGAATGCCCAAGCCCATTCACTGGTGATGTTGCCCCCGGACCGCAGGTCCCAATCCTTTAGCCAGCCCTTCGTGTCATCCGTGACGCTCTGACAGAACGTGCTCGCGTAGAGGGCCAGAGAATCCTCTTCCACAGGCTCATCCCCGGTAATGGTCCTAGTCCTTGGGTTCAGGACATATATGTCCATATGTCTAGTTTCACTGGCAGGATGGCCATTGTTGGTGATGTTGTAGCGAGGAAGTTCGTCCACCCGGGTCAACCAAGACCGCGGTGTGTCCACCTCGAAGCCCGGTAGTGGCACCTCCTCTAGGATGCCAAAATTATAGAGCGGGAGGTTTTCCGACAAGGGATACGTCTTCTGGGCCGGAGTCAGCAGATTGAACAAGGTCATATTGTTGGAGACAATCACCTTGGTGCCCTAAACCTCCTCGTTCGCCGCCATTTCTGTCCTACGGGCAGCGGCTTCCACCTCATCAACTGGGTTTGCAGCCATCTCGAATCTTTCAGGAGTTGGGAGAAATCAGGATGCAGTGCACGGAATTGGAGAGTTCTGCGTGAAATCCGAGTGAGTTACGTGAAATCCTAGAGATGAGTGCGCAATCGGCACGCGAAGCGCGGAAAAGCCCGAACAGGCGCGAAATCACGGCCGAATTTCAGATGGAATTCCGCATTGCCAGAGCGTTATTACGCACAGCTGCGGAAGCGATTTCGCGCACGAGAGCGATGAGCTTATCCCGTGGAAAAAGCGGAAGTACGGATTTGGGACCCATCACCCCTTTTTATAGGCGAGGCCAGGGTTCCACGCCCTGCGGAAAGATGATTCCGCGCGTGTCCGTAGTTTTGTGCGCCCCATCGGAATTTTGCGCGCAACATGACCAGGGGACTCAGCAATTCGGCATTTTAGCGTTCCCTTGGAATCCGATCGTTGTGAACTCTCACTGATCCAATTCCAAGGGGGGGGGGGGGGAATTTGTTGATGCTGAAATTAAGTTCGTAACTCTCGGAGGAAGTTTCGAAATGACGAAGCGAAGTCATATTTGGAATCAGAGGCCCGATCCAGAGGCCCGGGATGTGGTGCGCGAAATAAAGGAGGATCCGCGCCAAAAATTGTAATGCGCGCGTAGAATCACTGGGTTTCGCGGAATTGAGCCGATGATGCGCGCAATCTTTGCGTGCCCCGGTTCTGCGCGGTGAGTATTTGAGCGCCGGATGCGCTCGGCGTAAAGAATTTCACGCGCCACCTGGATTCTGCGCCGGAGGTCACCTATAAATAGAAGGTGACCCCGAACGATTTGGGTGTTCCATAATTCGAAGCGACTCTCGTGCGCGAAATTCGGCTTCCCCCACGCGCAAGATGGCTTCTAGGTAATCCCTAATTTCATGCAACCTTTCCCCGGAGTCCGCCTTTGCGCACGACTCCACCAGCTTCAGTGAATTTGCCCCTTCCCCGGGTTCCATCCTTGCGTACATTCCGTGTCTCATGCGCGTAATACCCTACCATGCGCAAAAAACCCTACACGTAATTCCCTCTCCGTGTGCAATTCTATTGCTCCAATTGCGCGCCGTCCCGGTGTACTGCGTGAAAACCTTTTTTTTTTGCGCGCAAAGCCCAGGACCCTTCACCTTGATGCCCCTTGGCTGCCCACTTGCACCGGCACCTGATGTATCCCCTGCCGTGAATGCACGCCATGCGTTGTTTTCCTGTACGGCCTTCTAGGCACGTGCGAAATAACCTCAAGGTCCCTTGGGCCGTGTTTCCCGTTGCATTGCTTTGCCTTATTCTTCTCCGCATAGGCACGCTAACGACTATTCCATCTTCGCATAGCCATGCTAACGTGGACCCCCCGGTGGTTCACCCTGCGGCCCCCCTTCACTATGGCCTTGCTGATTCCTTCCCTCCCACAATGGGTAGAGGGAGTTGGGCATGTAAGCCCTAGGGGTGTGGAGTGAACCCACGTCGTCGAAGCTGCAGGACGTTAAACTGCTAAGCACCTCGTCCTTAACACAAGACGTTAAACTGTGGTCCGACCCCGTGCTTCGCACGCAGGGTCCCCCCAGCTTGGACATTCATTACGCCCACTCGTCTCCAAGGGAATGGACTCTTCCTCACATGTAATGAGATCCTCCTTTTCGGAGTGGCATTTGTCCACGGGGGAAGGGCCACCTCAGAGCGTAAGCCCCTAGCCTTTCTTGCGGATGATTGCAACCGTGCAACTCCGTACTTCCCCCCTACCATGGCCAGTGGAGTCCTTTTCCCACTGCGCTTTGTCGCACCACAGGCCTCCACCCTGAAGTAAGCCCCGACACCAAGGGCCGCTAACCACGCGTAAGCCCTTGTTTCCTATTTGGGCTGCTCAACGCGTAAGCCCCATTCCACTTCTCATGGACGCGCCCTTCGCGACGTGATCGTCTGGTCCCTGCTACCTCTTGTTTCCCACACCGAGCAAGAATCACGTGGGCTTAGAGCGCGCATCGACCATGACATCCTCTTATGGGCCGCCCCAGAGCATAAGTCCCATCCCAGTGAACTACGTCGACTTTGATCCGTGCTAACACATGGTATGTAGGAAGCCTCCACGAGGTTCAAGCCCACCACCCGGTCGTCTCGACCACTCCATGTCAGTTCCCTTACCACCTTGGGCCGCCTCAGAGCGTAATCCCCAAACCCCTCATCCCGCATGACGTTAAACTGTACCTCATCCCGCATGATGTTAAAATGTATCTCGTCCCGCATGACGTTAAACTGTATCTCGTCCCGCATGAAGTTAAACTGTATCTTGTCCCGCATGACGTTAAACTGTATTCCCCCTCTCGGGCCATCTCAGAACGTATGCCCCATGTCTCACTCCACCATCCATCCTGATCCTTACCCGTGCCGCCACATCCCGGTGAGATCATGCCACCCCATCCCATTCCATGGAATCCGGGAAGCCGCCCACGTGCTGGCCCCAACATCAGTGTTCCCCCTAGGGGTCCTTCAACCCGATCCGTCTCCGCAAGACGTTAAACTCGTGACATACCATGTGTTAAAAATGAGAAGCTGAGGAAAACCTCATATGGTACACATTCCCCGCGTTTGAGGTGGGATGCCTCGGGCTTCCGCGCCCTCGAGAAGCCCTTTGATGAGGGACCAAAGACAGACATGCCAACGATGCCCCAACGTGACCATTCTCCTCACTGAAGGTTGCTTCCCCGACAAGACCCCTTGGAGCGTCTCGATAGAAGCAGCATAATTAACTGGCGTCCATATAGATATGGCACCAGGAATGGGCTTCACGAACCCATCTTAAATCTATGAGGGAGACCCGGACTAGGTGATGAGCTCCAAGGAGGAATCCACGGAAGGAGGAACCGACATCCCATCATCCCGGTTTCAATCAAGGAGCAGACGTCCCTGAACAAGGAACGGATGCTGCCCGCCTTTGGAAAACGGGAATGTGGGGGTAACAAGCAGCACGTCCTCCCCACAGACGGATCCGCGTGCCCCGGAGAAAGCATCGGAGCAACAATGTCATTAAGTTTACATAATATAGAAAGTATATTTACACAATATTTAAGTTTTACCAAAACATTTGACTATCTTAGAAAATATGAAATATTCATCATTGGATAAATTCAACATTATGATTCCAAAAATCATTTTTATTTTATCTAAATAAGTTTCTAAATATATGAATTTTCACTTTTAAAATAATAATTGACATTTATAGAGAAATGTTGAGTTTTTTTACAATAATAAATTTTTAACCATTTTAAAAAGTACGCTTGAAATAAAAAAAATATTATAATTTATATTTAATAAATTTTATTTAATAATAAAATTCTATTAAAATATTCTATTAAAATATTCTTTATTTCAAAAATCCATTAATAAATTAAAAAAAATTCTTATTTGAATTTAAATATTAACTAAAAATACAATTTTAGTTTTATTGTATCATAATAAACATCATTTATAAAGTAAAAATTATATAATGAAAATATATCTATTATTATAAAGAAATTATAAATAATAATATTTATAGTTTATTGATACCTAACTATGTAATACACCAAAAAAACCCTCAGTTTAAGGTGCATGATAGTGAGACTTTCACAATGTGGCTTGGCGTACATAGTTTGTCTTGTGATCTCAATGAGATTAAACTTATCCAGTAAACAGTTTCAGTCAGGCTTCAGTTGTTGGATCTCAGCTTGGTCATGGTCAAGGGAATATCTAATAGATTCTATCTCAATCATAATCTCTAATAAATGGGCTTCAAAGGGTACAATCATACTAGTTGAGTCCATCACTTCCTCAATATGTGTCAATTAGATTGGTTAAAAACCTATATGTATACTAATCATACGATCACAGTTCAAAACCTATATTACCAATGGTAATGATGATTAAATTAATTAAAATATTAAATAATATAATAAAAAAATAAATTCATCTGTTTTCTATATCCATATTATATAATAAATCGTTTAATTATTTAAAAAGATGAATTATATTTATAATAGTTTAGATCTTTACAATGTATATCATCAATTGAGGACCAAGAATGAGGATATAACCAAGAAAATATTCCATACAAGGTATGTAAAATATGAGTATACATTGATTCCATTTTGTCTTACTAATTCCTCCACTATATTCATGGATTTAATGAATAAACCCATTAGATATTACCTTGATCAGTTTGTGGAAGTTATTATAGATGATATTATTATCTATTAAAAGATAAAATAATAATGTGAAGATAACATGATAATTATATTAAAGACCCCTTTTGAAGGATAATTTTATACAAATTTTACAAAGTGTGAAGTTTGGATAAAATGTTACATTTTAGGTCATATAATATCATGTAATGATTTTTTAGTGGATCAATTATAAATGGAGGCTATTAAATGTTATCCCAAACCAAACAAAGTTTCAGAGATATGATATTTTATTTGTTTATATATATATATAATTGAAGAGTTCAGGATAATTTCTCATTACTATATAATTTACACAAAAAGTAAACTCATAAGGGTGCCATGTTTCTTTGGATAGATGAATGTGAGGAAAATTTCTGGGAACTGAAGAGTACTCTAGTTAGCCCTCCTATTCATACATTACCATGTAGTATACAAGGGTTTTTAATATTTAGTAATGCATCCAAAAAGCTATTTTGATTCATTCATAAGTAAGATGAAATGAAAATAGCTTACGCCACATAAAAATTAGTGGTTTATGATAAACATTAACAAATTCATGATTTGGTGTTTATTGTGGTAATTTTTCAATTAAATAATCAAGAGAATTATATTTATAGGAAAATGAATGATATATAGACTGATCAAAAAACTTCAAGTATATACTCCCATAAAAGTAGTTGAACATGTATAAGAGGAGATGGTTTGAGAGGAATAAATATTATTACTTCCCAATAAATTACCACACTAGGAAAGTGAACAAGTTGGATGATTCTTTGTGTCAAAAGCATCATGCTATCTTATGCATGATGTGGATAAAAAAGTTCTGATATTTTTGGATTTAGAAAGGAGTGATATGGAAATCCTTAAGAAATGAAAATATCATATATTTCTCAAATGAATGATGAACTATTTATCAATTTTAATATAAAAGAGGTATAGTTGGATGATATAGAGATAGAGAAGAAGGCGAGGAATGCTCTTGAGTTTATTATTGATTATACTAGAATGATAAAGTTCAAAAATTGTGTATGTGTTCCACTAGTACAATATTTTTATATGAGTTGTTTGAGGAGGCTTATATTTCTTAGTTCACTATTCATCCAATAAGTATGACTATATATAAATATTTGAATGATTATTTATAATGGAATGGAATGAAGGAAGATATCATCGTATTTTTATCTTTATTGTAGGTTTGTTAGAAAGTTATAGATTATATACAAAATTTTAACTGGATATTACATCAGTCACACTTACCAGAATAGAAATAGGAAAATAACACCATGTATTTTGTGACACACACCCCAAAAAAACTAAAGGGAATAATGATATATGTGATTTATTTGATAGACTTATAGTTTCTACACACTTTATCACTATCAGAGAAGATTTACCTTTGGATTATCTATCCAAGACATACATTAATGAAGTAATAAGGCTATATGGTGTATCAAACTTGGTTGTTCTTATTTGAGATCTGGGCTTTACCATGAAGTTCTGCTGAAGTCTTTATCAATCTCTTGATACAGAGTTGAGTTTCGTCACAACATATCATGTTTAGTTAATTGGTATATTTGATTTAAATATTAAGACCATAGGGGATATGTTGAGATATTTTTATTCATATTTCAAATGTGGTTTTGATAAACACCTTACTCTAGTATAGTTTTCATTCAACAATAACATTCACATGAGTATTACAATGGCTACATATGAATACCTCTATGAAAAGAATTGTAGAACTATAATGTGATTGAATGTTGTCTGAGAAAGATAGATATTGGTACCCAAAACTGTTGAAGAAATTAGAGAAAAGAATAGATCCATTTAAAAAGACCTAATGATGGAAAAAATTCTATAGAAAAGCTATGATTATAATCATCGACATGTTCTTGAAATTGATATTTTTGATAAGGTTTTTCTAAGAATTTATCAATGGAATAAGTTAATAATATTTTGAAATACATGAAAACTAAGTTCTATGTATATCTGTAACTTTTAAATTCTTGATCATATTATGATAGTTGCTTATTAGTTAGCTCTTCAACCAAACCTCTCTCAAGTCCACAATACATTCCACATATATCTCATGAGGAAGTGAATACCTGAACTTTCAAATGCATTGAACTCAGAGTTCATACCATTTGATCAAGATCATTCTTATAAGGGTTAAGTAGTGTAGTTTTTGGATCATAAGTAAAATGATCTACTAAACAAAACCACTCACCTGGTTAATCTGTTGAGGTGAAACCACCAGTTTGAGAAAGTTGTATGGGAACTTGAGGATGAAATGAGGAAAAATTATACTTAGTATTTTGTACCGCAGTAATATAATTTTGAAGTATAAACTCATATTAAGATGGTTATAATAAAACACCCAAAGATTTTATGGATTTTATTTTCAAATAAATTCAATTTCTTGTATAACCTGCACTATACACAACACTTTGTTCTAGGGTACAACAATATACTATTTATACATATATTTAAAAAGGTCATTATGACCTAGCCATTAAATTTTTTTGTTATGAATATGAATAACCTCATTTTAAATATTATGTGTAATGGTATTATATAAATAAAACATATTGGTAAACTAGTATTTAATTTTTAGTGAATTCCTTATATGTTCTGAAAATTCTATTTCATAAAAAAAATTTAATTATTTTTGTGAACAAAAAATAAAATAAAATATTGACACTTTTCATAACTTTATACAAAAAAATTTAATTTATTTTTTTAATCACCTTTCTAAAACTATTTTATTGTTAGGTTTTTATTTTTTTTCAGAAAATATTAATTTTTTAATGAATAATTTAAAATAATAAATTTTATTGGAAAGTGCTATTTCATTTAAAAGATTAATAAGGTTAATTTTCATGAAATGGTTTTAAATGTAAAATTATTTCAGTTATATTAATATTAAATAAATATAGGTTTTTTAAATAAATTTCATTTTGACTTTTGGTATAAAATATTTTTAATCTTTTGATTATTTTCTTTTTGGAAAATCTCCATTTGATCATGTTTGTAGGTTTATTTTAAAATAAATCCCAAAAAATTAATAAATTTAATTTGAAAAAATGGATTAAATATTTTGAATTAGTATATGTAATATTATTGAATAAGTTAACCATAAATTCAAACAATAATGAATAGTCAAAATTGAAAAAATTAATTACCACAATTAAGGTTAAAAAGGGTCTACCTGGGGTGTAATCTAAAACAATTAGGGGTAAAATGGCATATACACATATCCAAAACCATTTTTATATAAACATTTCAAACATAGTACCTATTATATTTTATAATAACTCATTTTTTATAACATTTTCATGTGAAAAACGAGGTTAAAATTTATTCTTTTCTAAAAATCAATGAGTATCCTCTCCCCCACTTATAAATGAGCCCCCCTTTCCTCCCCTCTTCACACATAAAAAAACAATTATTTCAGAAAGTCCACAAAAAAGTTAACTTTCTCACTTATCTCAAGTCATCTTGGGATACTTTATTGATTAGGTTTCCATTTTAGAAAGGTTTTTTGGGATAACCCACAGAAGTTCCCTAAAGAAGCTGTAATGTCCTTGACCATCATTTTATTATATTTCTCCTTCCACCTATTTAAAATATTATTAAACAATAATGATATAATTAATTTAGTATATTTGATATTATGAGATGTTTATATATTAATCTCAAGACATATAACCTTATCCTCCTCCCTCAAATGGGAAATGAATCTTTTGATCATGTGTACGATGGACTACTACCTAAAAAGTAACATAATTTTTTACCATATCCCCCGATTAAGGCTTGATATAATGATGTATATAATGATTTTAAAAAATATTTATGATATACATATTCTTATATAATTATAATATCATATATTATTACTATCTTTTAATTCTTTAGGGTATACAACGACATCTCTTGTGTGTATGGTAGACTACCAACTCACGAATTGATGTGATTCGTTTTTCACATACATTATAAGTAAGGAAATAAATATTAATTTTATATTGATATATGATATTAAAAAACCATTAAAATTTTTATAAAATAAATATATCTTATAGTTTCTTACCATAACATTTATTGATAAAATTTTAACGTCATTCGTGTGTGCGGTAGACTACCACCTTACAAAGTAATGTGATTAATTTTTCACTAAAGAATTATATATAAGGTAATAAACGCTAAATTTAATAAATATATGTGATATAAATGAAATCATAATTTATTTTTGAATCTGATATAATATTTAACATAACATATTTTGATCCATCATGAAATGTAAATAATGTTAATGTGTATGCATGAAAGTAACATTGGGTTTCACACTTTTCCTAAAAGTGTTTGGAAAAAAAGTATTTCTAATTATATATGATATTAATATCATGTTTTAAATTCTAGATATTATGGAACTAATATAAAATTAAAAGGATTAAAAATAAAAAACAAAAATATACATGAAAAATTAAGTAGTGATTAATCTAAATGTTATTTTAACAAGAATTAATTTATAAAAAGGTAATAAAAAGTCACTAGTAAATAATATATAGATTTGTACATATGATTAGGGTTCATTAATAGATTTTTAATAAAATGATATTTATTATACAGGATGTTTAAATGTGTATTATGGAAGATGAGACTCAATGTATGGGTGTTTTTCCTAAATTTGACTTTTTTGGGACATATGTTGTGTTATGAACATATATTATTTTATGAGGTGTGTATAAAAAACAATTAAAATGTAATATCTAGATTTATTTATTCTTATGATATATTAAGTTTCATTTAATTTAATTATTTAATGGGTATTAATATTCAATAATACCAAAGTGGTATGGGTTTTATTTTCAATCCCATCTTTTATCGAGATTGTTTATGATTTTCTTACGAAGAGGAAATATTATGTTATACCTATAAAAAAGAAGTTTATTTTCTTCACGTATAGTCAATTCTATATTATATATGTTTTCCATTCATTTTTACTATATTAAAGGATTAAATATAAAAAAAGAATTTTTCTAAGAAAAATTGACTTTATTTAACTGTTTAGTCGAAATCCCTTATTCTTCTATATCCATGTTTTCTAAAAATATATTCAAAAAAAATTTATAATTCTACAAATTATGTATTAAATAAATTTTACTAGTGTTTTAATTTTTTTAAAATGTTTTAAAAGGAATCTTTATGTAATTTTCCTAATAATTCATGTTTTTATTTTTAAAATAGTTCGAAAGGAATCATTTTTTAACAAGTAAATCATGAACGGAATTTCCAATCTTCATGACCACCGAATGGATTAAAGATTCATTTATAAGTTTAGAATGTTATTTTAAAAGAAAAACATTGTTAAAATGTTTAATAATTCACTTTTTTCTAAAATTAGAAGAGATATTTTCCTTAAGAATTGTTTTAAATGATCTTTAAAGATTCCCCTATAGGTTTCTAAGGATATTTTCAAAGAAAAGGATTATGAAAATGTTTTATGTTTTAAAACTTTTTTTTAAAGTGGAAATGATATTTTCCTTGTATAGTTCACATGATATATCTAAATAATTTCAATCTAAGATTGAATTCGTTAGCGTAACTTAGGATTTACTGGGAATATGATACAATTATTACATTTATATTCTTTCTTTGGATGTTTAATAATTTTTAAGAAAAAAAATTACTAAAAAAAATTTCTTTAAAAGAGTTATTATATAATTAAATATTTCATGAAACAAATTTATATTCATGGTTTCTGATATGATGTATATTTTATGAATTATATTTATTTTCAGGGGTTTTGATATGATTAATGTTTTATGAAGCCTATTTATTTCCATGGGTTTATACGTGATGAATGTATTATGATATTATGGAAAAAATATATATTATTTTAATTATGTTATGGTTTGTACTTATATCTCCCTCCGATACATTGGGTAAATAGTGAAATCTCATGAGATAAATAGAACAATAATATGGAGTGAATCTAGTTTAGTTAGGGAATTTGTCCACTATTATAATCTTGGGAGTGATACTTTACTACTAAAATGATTTGGAGAGTGAACCCTTTAAACTACAATAACCTTTTCATTAATCCTTGAATATTATGAAAATGATTTTATATTCTTATATGTATGCCACAATTCCTTTTCTTATGTCAATTTTATTCTCTTATGGATCCTATTCATTTATATTCTTATGAATCATATCTAATGAAATTCTAATTTTTATGATGTGACTCAATATTTTGATCATTGATATGAAGTTTATGGGTTTCATAGGTTATGATCTTGTTCTCATACCCTTATTCTCACATTATATTAACATATTTCTAGAGTTTACCCATACTGAACATTTCATCTCACCAATTAGTATGTTTCATTTCTCTAGGATACAATGATAGGTATTATGTTTGATATGTCTATAAAGGGTGATAATAATGAGGAACTAAGTAGGATACTGTGCATATATCTTATGAATCTATTATTTATGTTTAGATGTTTATTAATGAACTATACATTTAATATCCACATGAATAAGATTGTGTACTGTAATGGATTTTCTTCATAAAAGATATAATATTGATTTGTGAAAATTATAGGTCATTATAGAAATGAATTAAGATTTCAAAGAAAGGTCTTAGAGGTTTGAATCACCAATGAATATTGTAATTTACCACTATAGAAGGAGGATCCAATGCTTGTTAAAAAAATATAAGTCATACATGAAGATTGTATGTTATTTAAACATTCCATAAGACATCTCACATTATTTTCTAGATGATTTTTAATAGCCAGCTTAATTTTTTATTTCAAATATTATGTTATTTAATACATTAATCTATATATTTGATTAAAGTTATCTTTCAAATGGAAGGGTAAAAATTGAGGGACTGAGGAAGAGAATCATAAAACCATTTATAATGAAAGTGTTCATCGCTTTATAGAATATAACCATTTCATTCTTTCATTAATATAGTCTCTGTATTTAATTAGATATTTTTATTATCATGTGCGATTGTATTTTATTTTAGATTTTTTTACTAATTATTTTCTTGATTTATGATAATTATATTCCTCTACTATGTAATATTTTAAAAACAATGGAACAAACAAGACCTATTTTGTAAAGTGTTCGAAAATCGCTAGAAAATATAAAAATGGTAGTGGGAAATCATTAATTTTTAGGAAAAATAAGTCCAAATTGGGAATTAATAAGTAAATGTAGATGGTATACTGAAACACTTGAGCATAAAAGAATGAGGGTAGGCCATTATGATATCATAATTATATATAACCTCAACATCTTAACCTGGTCACGGAACATAGAGGAAGCTATTGTGGACTCCCAACCTATAATATCATTGGATCTGGAATCCCATAGCTAGTAGTTATATTACATTGTTATTAAAAATTAAAATAATTCCCGATGGTTAATTTTTTTAGTATTCCTGGAAGTCTAGATACACTAATACATTACACTTGAAATTCATAAGATACAACATGATCATATTGTAAGAAAATGAGTACCCCTTCCATCATATCCTTAACAATTTCCCAAATTCCTCCTATAGGATTCCTTTGTAAAGGAAAAAAATTAAGAGAGAACTCAGATCCTCAATATGTAGTATCATACAATAGAATATTACATAACATAAACATTTAGTAATTGATATTAGAATAATAAATAAACAATAAGAATTGGAATATATTTTCTTATTTTATATGTCCTAAGAATGGTAGTTTTGGGAATAACATTTCCTCTTTCAACAATTCCATGGAATTATTAAACATTTATTGGCAAAAAAATGAAAAATAAATTTGGAGAAAAATTTATTCATTAATAAAATTACCAACTATTCAATTATTGGTATGTTTTTAAATGTTTTAGGACTTTTACACTAGGTTAAACTCAATTTACCCCTTTTACTTTTACCTTGGTAATTAATTTCTAATCATAGTAATTAATATTAATGAACATATTATGATTAAAATTATTACATTATACTATAATGCGAATTTCAAATTTTAAAATAATTTATCAAATAAAATTTAAAAATGTTTGAAAGGTTTATTTTATGTTAAATAGTCTTAATCATGTGAAATCATTTGTAGAAAAATAAATTTATATATAGTTTAAAATTATCCTCGTTACTAATTTTAATGACCTAAATTGTGTTATTATAAAAGTGAAAACATTTTATGTGGATTTCAATGAAATCCAAAAATAATTTTCTATTGAAAATAATTTATTCATTGAAAAGAAAAAAAAGTTATTATATGATATCAATATTTTAACTACACATTTTCCATAGGATTTATATGTTCAAATAAAATAATAAAATTTATAATTTTACTCCCTAAATTCTTATTTGATCAATTAATATGGTTTCTCAAGTTACAATTCATTATTATATAATGGAAAAGTCATATATATTACAAGGTTTGTAAATATTGTAATTTTTTTCTAAAAACAATCATTTTAAAAAACAAAATCTCATAAATATATAATATTCTAGTTTTAACATGATTAATTAAAAAATGGAATTTGTTTAGTCAATTTAGTATTCTTAAATTTATCTTTTAACTAATATCTTTCATGAATTCACATTAAAGGGAGAATTTGTGTAATAGTTTATGATATAATATCTACCTGTTATTGTATATTCTTGTGAGTTACATCCCCCCTTAAAATATTTCACCACTGAAATTTGGGATTATAAAAGTTATTGAATCAATTTCTACACTCCTTCCTTACAAATTATTCATTATTTTAGGTTGCCTATATTAATTTTTTACTTATCCAAAGGACCTTCACCAATTGAGTTGTCAAATTGTACAACAATTTATCTGCCATTTCTAGAATCTGGATAAGCTCATCATTATAAAAAAATTATATCTCCAACAATATTCCCTCAAATGTGATCACAAGCGTTTGTTAATTCATGTATTTCCTTATCAATGAGACATGGAAAGCAACGTGTAGTTTAGATCGGTTGGACAAAATAACTAATCAGAATTATATATATCCTATTATTTAAAATAACTTTAAATCCCTAATGTTCCTAGGGATTAACTTCCATTTTACCATATCTTACATCGCTCTTCCATTGAAAAAACTTCTATGAATACATTATTAGTGACTTGAAATTCTATTTATTTAATTCGATAAAGAGAATATCTCTTTTTTTTCATTGGGATAATATAATAGGATCTTGAATAGTTCATACATTAATAATTTTCTCTTCCACATGGTTTAGGATAACTATATTTATTTCTCTAACTTCTTCCTAGTAGGTTGGATTAGGTCACCTCTTCCCATTAAATAAAACATATTTATCCATATGGATGCTTTGGAGGAAGCTATTATTGTATAAAAACTCCAAAAAAAGTTATGTACTAATCCCAAATAACTTGGTATTAAGAGAACATGATCTCAATGTATATTCAAACATTTTGATAGTCATTTTAGACTACCCATTACTTTGGGAATAAATTATGTTTCTTAAATGTATCTCATAATCAAGAAGCATTTGTAGAATCATCCCAAATTTAAATGTGAATCATGGGTTATAGTTAGATACAACAGATAGAGGTTCCTAATGAAGCATTCTATTTTTAATTAAATAGGTGTGGGGAAGACATTATAGGGGTAGATACTCTATTATCACTACGAAATGAGAAGTCCTATTAAGATGATCAATAATGACCCATATAATGTCTTTGTTACATGGAATCTTTGGGATTCTAGAGAATATTTCTATTCTAACATTGTATTAATTCCATATAAGTATAGGAAATGGTTTCATGACACCCTTTGGATGTTTTTTATCCTTAACCTATAAAAACACTAATAATTTTAGCACATAGTTTTCCTTTTCCTTATTGATTCCATCCCACTATAAATGTTATATTAAATCCTTATAAATCATTGTTATACACTACTACAAATTCATAATTTAATGGCACTAAAAATGGAATTTATTAGTTCTTGATAATCACCGACTACCAGCAAGGGATTAAAATCCATATGCTATTATCTACGATAAACAAGGTAGATAAAGGGGTTATTTATAAGAACTAAAAAAAGTATTGATTAAGGGTTACATTATCAGTGGTTTAGAAATGTAGATAAAGGGTTCGTTTATGTGTGATTTTATTTAGGACTGATAGAGGGGGAATTTATCTATGCTTAAATATGTACTGATAAAGGGTACCATTATTAGTGTTGGTAAATGATTTGATAAAGGGGTATATTGTAGTGTGCCTTAACAGAATACTACAGAACTAGTGTAGGGCGCTGTAATAGAACACCACAACACTAAAAACAAAACCAGATATAAAACAAATCAATTAAAAAAACACAATTTAAATGAAATAAAATTTACAACACAAATACATGAAAAACACCTTGTTATAGATGTTTGAAACATTTTTATATACAATTACATAATTTAAAATTATTACATACATTCAGAAACATCAATGATCCATTGTCTTTTGATCATGACCCCGAATCAGGCTATTTTTGAACAACCCTTCAATTCTCAAGTAAAATAATGTAACTATATCAGAAAAAATTTATTTTTTTTCAATAATATAAGGAAATTAATTAATATAAATTTTTAGTTTCAAAATAAAACATTGTATCACTCCAGGAACACTAAAAATCAGATTGAGTTATTGTTGATTCTTTCACATAACACTAATTATTGTTCATATTCAATAATTATCTCTAAGAAAATTAATTAAATAATTAAAATATAAAAATAATAAGTAAATTATTTTTTTAATAGTAGATATAATGATGTGAAAAGAATCATGGATTGTTTTTAGGATTTTCAGAATGTGATGAGCCTTTTAAACAAAAATTAAACTTATATACTAAAAATAAAAACATGGAGTTGTACCGGACACATTGTGCATTGGATTGTGGTGAGGTTGATTCATAAATATCTCAAATGACTTTTGGATCGTTTTCCGAAAGTATCAAAATAATCTGAATATGTTTGGGTAGTTTTGAGTACATACCTTGATTTTTTACAAAATGGAATTTTAAACTGGAATCATGCACTTTGACTCTCAATGGTCATATCGTGTGGCATTTTGACATTATAATAATTCCTAGATGTCAAAAATGACTTATGAATCATTTTCCTAAATTATAAAGACAATCATAATGCATTTTCTTGGTTTACAGTGAGTGACACTTTTCTATCTAAAATATCAATTTTAAATTGAAAAAGGACACATTGAGTCATTACCAGAACATTTTATATCACATTGAGGTAGGGAAGATTCCAAAACATAAAAAACGACTTATGTAACATTTTCCTAAAGTGTCAAGAAAATCTGATTTTTTTGATAGGTTTTGATTTGGCCAATTGTCATTTTTACAAAAATTGATGTTAATTTTAAATAAAATGATACACTTAGAGTCACATTGGTCACAGATTGAATCAGATTGAGGTTTTTTTGATTTAAACACATCCCAAATGACTTATGAATCATTTTATTGATATATCAAAACAATATAATATAATTTTCTCAGTTTTAAATACATTACCTTTCATTTTTACTAAAATTTTATTTTATACTAGAAACACACACTTGGAGTCATACCCATCACATCATGCATCAATATGATTTTATAATGATTCCTAAACGAAAAAATTACTTATGAATCATTTTCATAAATTATCAAGACAACCTATGTGTATTTTCTTAATTTTTAATTAGTGACACTTTTTGAACCTAAATGTTGATTCAATTCTAATAACAAACACATTGAGTCATATTGGGCTCATATTGTATCATATTAAATTACACATGATTTATACACATCAAAAATGACATATTAATCATTTCCCTAATGTATAAAAAAATATGAATGCATTTTCTCATTTTTATTTGGCCTGTTGTCTTTGTTAAGAAATTAATGTCAATTTTGAATAAAAAATGCACTTGGAATCATACTAGTCACACAATGAATCAAATTGTGGTGAATTTAATTCATAAATTTATAAAATTACTTATTGATCATTATCCTGACATATCAAAACAATTTGAATTCATTTTATTAGTTTTTAGTACGTTACATGTCATTTTTGCAAAAATGTCATTTTAAACAGTAAATAGACACTTTGAATCATACCAGTCACATCATGTATCAGTTTTATGTGTGGACAATTCCTACAACTCACAAATTAATAATGAATAATTTTCCAAATATATTATGGTAATATATGTGGATTTTTTTGGATTTTAGTGAGTGATATTTTTTGAACTGTAATGTTGATCTTAATCCTACAATGGACACTTTGAGTCATATCAGGCACATCTTGACTCAGATTGTGGTGAAGATGATTTATACATGTAAAAAATGAAATATGAATATTTTTCATAATTTATAAATACAATTTGAATGCATTTTGTTGTTTGAGTATGTCAATTATCGTTTTCTATAATTAATGTCAATTATAAATAAAAAAGACACAATTTGAGTCATACTGATCACACTGTGTATCTAATTGAGGTTTAGAAGATTCATACACCTATTAAATCATATATATATATATATATATATATTCTCCCAAATGTATAAACACAATCCAATTTTTTTTCTTGTTTTGGAGTACATCACTTCCCCTTTTTACAAAAATGGCATTTTAAAAAAGAAACATGCACTTTAAGTCATATCAGTCACATTATGTATAAATTTTATGTGAGATTGATTTCTACATGTCTAAAATGAAATATGAATCATTTTACTATATTATCTATAAAATTAGATCACATTTTATTGGTTCTCAATGAGTGATACTTTTTGAACAAAAATATCAATTTTAAACTCATAAGAGTCACTTTGAGTCATACTGGGCACATTGTGTGTCATATTGAGTTATGGATGATTCATACACATCAAAAACTACTTATGTATGATTTTACTATAGTATAAAAATAATATTAATGTGTTTTTTTGATTTTGAGTATGCCAATTTTATTTTTTACTAAAATTAATGTCAAAGTTAAATAAAAATATTAACTTGGTGTTATACTGGCCACACCGTGCATCAGATTTATGTGTGCCTATTTTCTACACATCCTAAAAAACTTATGGATCATTTTCTTAAATTTTAAAATAATCTGAATGATTTTTCTTGTATTAAAGTATTTCACATACCAATATTACTAAAAATTTATTTTAAAGTAGAAACACACACACTGAGTCATACTAATCACATCATGTAGTAGTTTTATGTGAGGCTAATTTCTACACATCAGAAATTTATTTTTAATAATTTTATTAAATTATAAAATTAATATGAGCATGTTTTCTAAGTTTTCAATGATAGGATCTTTTTAATAGAAATGTAAATTTTAAACTAATAACAGACACTTTGAGTCATGTCAGGCACATCAGGTATTAGATTGGGAGAAAATGATTTATATAAATGAAAAATGACATATGGATCATTTCTTAAAGTATCAAACCAATATGAATATTCTTTCTTTGTTTGGTGTCTGATAGTTTTCTTTTTTTACTAAAATTAATGTCAAATTTAAATAAAAATAAGCACATGATGTCATAAAAGTCAGACCATGTGTCAAATTTAGGTGTAACTTATTTTTATATGTCCCAAAGTCTCAAAATATAAAAACATCAAATGTTACCACCCTTTACATTGGATTTCTCTGATGAACTACCAAAAATGCATATTGAGTTGATGTTCTTAGTTGAGAACCCATTTTTGGTTAGGAACATCAACTCAATATATAGTGTTGTAGTTCTAAAAAAATAAATGGAAATCATGGTAACATTTAATGGAAGGAACATTTTTTCTTCATTTTGTCTTATTGTAGATAGTTGAATAAAAAATATAAATTCCCAAAATTTCTATGAAAAAACTAAATAAGTATTAGAAAAAAATGAAATGGAAATTACAAATTTTAGATAAATTGATGATAAAATTAATAAAATAATTTGTTTGAATTCAAATTTATATGATGTTTTTATACATAATTAACCATTTGACTTTTATCATTATCTTAGTTTCATCCTTAAAGTCTAATCTCTCATGAGTATGAGTAGCATCGAACAAAACATCCCAAATCAAACAAAAGAATCCACCTGTATAATAAAAAATACATTAAATGAGTAATACGAAAAGAGATAAATTGATCGTAAATATGAAACAATACATTACTTCTATGAAAAATTCTTTTACTGTAAAACCGGAAAGAGTACATATGTTATTGAGAATAGGAGAGGTCATTTTATTCTTGTAGAATATCACACAAGAGACCAAGTAGGTTTATAAATCTGGTATCACTCTATTAGTTACCAACATTCAAATTATATAACATTAATACAACTAAAATTTTTGTGTATTTAGTAAAAGAACTACAATATGGTCACTTAGAAAAACTAATTAACTTCTCAAAAAATGGACAATCATGATGGTCTAATTTAATTTCAATTATCATTTCCTTAATGCAGTTTCCATCATCATTTACACAATTATTTAAATAAAATGATCCATAAACCGCAGTACCATCCCAATATGAGTGCATATTTACTTTTTACCAATATTTAGTCCTTAATTTATAGATATGATCTATTACATTAAAATCATATGTTCTTTGACTCTTTTGGAAGAATTTTCTAGTGTAACAATAAGATAAACATGAAAAAGTTTTTGAGGAATGTTGTATGAATGCTCTATAGAAAATTTTATGATCTCTTTATCTTCATATTAATACTCATTTTCCAAACGATTAATGTTAATCCATTTTTAATTCATATACATCATATTCTATTTATAAAATAGTCATTTTATACAATAAATAAATAAATACAAATAATATATTCATTATCAAAGGTGAATGTTATAGATAATTATAATAAGGAAACCCAAAATTTGATTATTTTGAAGAATTATAGTATACTTTGAAGAAATTGGATAAATAAATTTAAGAAAATAATTATTCCAATATGGTAGGTGTTATCATATAAATCCATCCAATGATGAATGTTATTAACAACGATCATCCTCATCAAATCATATCCCAAATAATTATCATTTGATTTTGTTGGTTGACACTCATACTCAATCGCTTGTGGACATGAACCTATGTTTCATGAAATAATATAAGGAGTTGTAATCCATGGTATTAATAATACTTTGAGTAGTAAAAGAAACATGAAAGTGATGATGGATGAGTGTTAAACAAAAAATTGAAATAACAATGTTTCAGGAGATTATGTTTATGAGGATGAAATTTGTACCCTATTGTGTTCTCTAAATGGGGTAATATCTCCATTTTTTGAGAATTACACCATTGGAACTTGTTATTATTTTGTATCATATTTAAGGTGAGTTTTTGGGGAATACATGTTGTTGTATGTGATTTAGGGGTCTCAACGAGGACATGTTTTGATATATGAATCCATGGGGCCTCTAGGAATTATATATTTATAAGAAAAATCCAACTATTAATAAACTCATTCCTCTAAATAATACTAGTCAAAACTCTATTAAAACGATCCATCATGTATTTATTAAATCCTTTAATAGATGAAAATATAATATTGGAAATTAGGAAGTAAAAAGACACCCAAATATTGTCAACATAAATAATAAACTATCATTCAGTAAAATAAAAGATATTTAAAGTTATTCATAAAAAATATTAAAAATATTGATTTATTTCATATACATGGATTGTAATCAATGATTACTTGGGTTGGAATTGACACATTTAGACCTAAAATAATTAATACCTAAAAATAATTTCTAAAAATTATTCCAACAAATATATAATTTGATAACATCCATTCTATTTTTTGGAACAACTGATATAACATCCTATAGAATTATTTCATTTAATCATAATGGTATATGAAATAATTGAAAACATTCAATAATTATAATTTCAATTTCAATTAAAAATAAAAAAGGTATAGAAAAAATAATATTAGGAAAAAATTATAACTAATGTCGATAAATGTTTTAAGCATGGATTCCATTTTAATAATGGTATATCATAGGAGTTATAAAGATGGAATTTATCAGTGATTAAATTTGTATTGATAAAGGGTATCTTTATTAGTAATGATAAATGGGCATATTTTAGTGTGCTATAACAGCACACTGTAGAACCACGATAGTGCATTGTAATAGAACACCGTTGCACCAAAAACATAACCAGATATAAAAAAATCAATTAAAAATCATATTTTAAATGAAATCAAATTTACAACACAAATATAGGAAAAAACTATGTTATAGTTGTTTGAAACATTGATATGTACAATTACATAAGTACAAATTATTACATACATTAAGAAACATCAATGATCCATTGTCTTTTGATCATGACCCTAAATCATGCATTCTATTTTTGATAACATCCATTCCAACAAATATATAATTTGATAACATCCATTCTATTTTTTGGAACAACTGATATAACATCCTATAGATTTATTTCATTTAATCATAATGGTATATGAAATAATTGAAAATATTCAATAATTATAATTTCAATTTCAATTAAAAATAAATAAGGTATAGAAAAAATAATATTAGGAAAAAATTATAACTAATGTCGATAAATGTTTTAAGCATGGATTCCATTTTAATAATGGTATATCATATGAGTTATAAAGATGGAATTTATCAGTGATTAAATTTGTATTGATAAAGGGTATCTTTATTAGTAATGATAAATGTGCATATTTTAGTGTGCTATAATAGCACACTGTAGAACCACGGTAGTGCATTGTAATAGAACACCGTAGCACCAAAAACATAACTAGATATAAAAAAAATCAATTAAAAATCATAATTTAAATGAAATCAAATTTACAACACAAATATAGGAAAAAACTATGTCATAGTTGTTTGAAACATTGATATGTACAATTACATAAGTACAAATTATTACATACATTAAGAAACATCAATGATCCATTGTCTTTTGATCATGACCCTAAATCATGCTATTTTTGAACAAACATACCATTATCAAGTAAAATAATGCACCTATATAATTTTTTTATGTTATGAATAAAATAAAGAAATTAATTAACAAAAATCGTTAATTTCAAACATAACATTATGCCGCACTAGGAACACTATGTATCAGATTGAGTTGTTTTTTATTCATTCACATCACACTAATTATTGTTCATCTTTAAGAATTATCTCTATGAAAATTAATTATACAATAATAATATAAAAATGATAAGTAAATTAATTTTGTAATAGTAGATTGAATGATGAGAAAATAATCTAGGGTTCATTTTCATGATTTTCGCAATGTGATCCACATGTAAACTAATATTAGACTTTTATACTAAAAAGAAAAAAATGGAGTCATACCTGCCACACTTTGAATTGGATTGTGGTGAGTTTGATTCTTAAATATCTCAAATGATATATGGATAATTTTTTGAAAGTTTCAAAACAATATGAATTTGTTTGGTCGGTTTTGAGTACGTAACTTATTGGTTTTACTAAAATGTCAATTTAAACCAGAACCATGAACTTTGACTCTCAACGGTCATATCGTGTGACCGTTTGATATTATAAATATTAATATATGTCAAGAATGACTTATGAATCATTTTACTAAATTATCAAGAAAATATAAATGAATTTTCTCAGTTTTCTGTGAGTGGCACTTTTCGAACTAAAATATCGATTTTCAATTGATAATGGACCCATTGAGTCAATCCGAGAACATATTATATCATATTGAGGTGGGGTAAATTCTAGAACATAAAAAATGAATTATGGATCATTTTCCTAAAGAATCAAGAATATGAGATTTTGTTTGATAGATTTTGATTGGGCCAGTTGTCATTTTTACCAAAATTGGTGTTAATTTAAAAAAACTATGCAATTAGGGTCACATCGGTCACACATTGTATAAAACTAATATTAGGAATGTAACACCCAAGAATTTTATAAGAAATATTTTGTTTTTATGTTATATAAATCATCAAAGGAATCTTTCACTACACACAACACTAGCTTGGCTTTCTTTACACACAAACATGGCCTTCCTCGATAGCTTGCGTCGTACGCAATACCGAGTTTCACTAAACAACGATATTCTATTAAAATATTATTAAAACTAGACGTTATGAATAGTAATAAACATTTTTTTGAAATTCTTAAAATTTTATTTTTCAAAATTGACTTCATTTTTGGATTCGGAATATCGAAATTAGCCTAAGATGAAGTTTTGGTATTTTTTTGGAAACTTTCAATTTTTGATGAATAGTGAAAACACTGGGTTACTATTTAAAAACCGACTTTTTATTTATATAATTATTTATTTTATTTAAATATATTTTAGGTCGAAATTGATACATAATACTTATATATGTTCAATGTGATTCATTGGAGTAATTTTATAATAATTTTAGATATATAAAAATTTTATTGAACTTTTCACCATCTTTTACCAACCTCCTAGGAGAATTTGAAAATTTAAATAAAAATTAATTTTACCGCTTCTGTGAGTAGAATTTAAAAAATCCGAGAGACACGGTTGATGTCAGTAAGTAAAATGTGGTTCAATGAGATGAAAATAATTTTTGGTGAATAGTAACTTTTTACTTTTATTTACCACAGTTAAAAGTAAATAGGGCAATTAAGGGTAAAAATGATATTATTATTACCCTAACACATGTCCTAATTCTATTGGATAAATGTAATTCGACCAAAAACAACCTTACGAATAAAATATGACCATTTAGGCCCACTTGGATTAGATTAGGATATTTATAATTAATTTATTTAAAGAAGGGTTAAAATAGTTAAAATCAATGTTTAATAAGTACATAATTTTTAATATAGGGTTATACATAAAATAAATTCGACTATAAATATTGATTAAAAATATAAAAAGATTTCCTACATAAGTATATTTTATTTGTAATTTTTAGACATTAAATAATATAATTTATATATGACACCATGATGATGCAGTAATTATCTTATAAATGAAAGATTGACATAATTGATGTTATAAATACCCAAATAAATGTAATTTGAGACTTTTTATGAATTCCACTAATTTTATAGGTTAATATGACATGTTAGTATTTATTTAATTAACTTTTTTCGAACTAATCATTCTATTATGATTTTCAGAAAAATCAATTACTTAATAGTGTCAAAATTGACATAAAATAGTTTTCAAAACAAATATTATATTATTAATTGTTATTTTATTCCTAAAAATCTAAGGTTCTGCCTAATGACTTAGATAATGTTATATATATTAATAATAAACAACTTGGGGTTTGTTTTTCTTGTTATAGTAATTTTATTAACCTTATAGTGTAAGAACACAAAAGACACGGTAAAAGTAAAATTATATAACTTAAAGTTAAATCTAGATGATAAGGTTAAAATAGTAAACTAACGTTTTCAAAATTCTATTGGATGATAGGATTTCGACCCAGCCCCACCTTATATTCGAAATAAATCAATTTGGAGCTATTTAAAACCGAATATGGCTTTATAATAAAATAATATTTTCAGTTTTTCCAAAGGTGCCCCTCTCCTCCCTTATAAAAGGGCATCTCCTCCCTCTCTGCCTCACACCACTTTTAGCTTTCATGCTCGGCCAAACCCTGCCAATTTTTCCTCTCCAATTCCCTAGAAACATCCTAGAGGTCCTGGTCTTCTTCAAAGACCAATTGTAGTGCCCTAAGAGGAGGTCTCAAAGAGGCGCTTCAAAGAAAAGGTATTGTCCGTTACCGATTCTTTCAACTTTATTTCTTCTTCTACATCTTCTTCTTTAGTTGTTTCCTTATGAATTAATAACATCAGTATCACTACTATACTAATATGTTATTATAAGTATGAAACAACCCTATTTTACCATCTATCCATCCTACGGAAAATGAAATCACCGCGCGTGCGTACATACGGAATACTGTCTCCATGCCGTGGTGTAATCTATTTTCCATCACAAACTTACATGGATGGGTATAATGGTGCAAATAAATAACTATATATGATTATTTTAAAGTGGTATTGATTATGAAATAGTATACATACACTCCAATACAATTCCACGATCATGGGAACGATATCATTGCTCGTGCGTACGTACGGAATACAGTCTCCACGATGTGATGCGATTTGTTCTACATGATCTTCATTGAATAATGATTATATAAATGAATTGAATGAATAAATATGATATATAGTACACTAATATCATTCTTTAAGTGAGGTATCTATAACCTAAATAGAAGAATAATAATTTATTCGACAAAACATGCATAAGAACAAAAAGTAATAAACACCCGAATAACAAGTAATAATGATATATTACTAATAAGAAGCTAAGAATATGACCATATATGATATCATAACAATAAGTATGATTCTATAATAATTCAATAACATTATTAAAATCATTATACAGGAGGCTCAGACACTTATGAATCAAATCAAACCTAAGGTAAGGGAAAATATCACAATCTCATTTTTATCCGAGATTGTTTATACTTTGGTATTTACTGGGGTGTATTTTATCATCCACATCCATGTTACCTCAATATGTAATATTGTTTCCATCCACCTAAAATTTTTTAAATCCAATTTTACCCTTCGGTGAGTTTTTAGTAAAAGATATGAAGGGAATCTTTTTTCGTTTTTCATACGAGGTACTTTTTGAATTTTCTGACAGAAGTACGAGAATAATGTTTTTTAACTTATATGGCATGAATGGATTTTTAAAACATTATTTCCAAGAAGATTACTTTACAAGTTTTCAAGTTTATTTTTAATCAACTTCTTTTAGTTTATAATTGTATGACATGTTAAGAAAGGAAAATGTTTTTGAGGTAGAAAAGATATTTTCCTCAAGAATGGAGTTCAAGTGTTTTATCAAAATTATTTTCCATCTAAGATAATATAGGGTTCTGTTTCTATCCCTATTATTAAATTGATTTGATTATGTTGTGATGGAATTATTTTTATGAATTCCTTTATCTTATATGAATTGTTTTATGATGTCATGTTGTTTAAGAATCCCATTTTTATTACATGGGTTATGCAATGATGTATGATTTATGATTTTGTGGCACACATATGAATGGTATCATTATGAGATGGGTGGAACCTATATCTCCATCCAATGCATTGGGTAATGATTTTATATCTCATGAGATAGACATGGCTGGAACGGCAGGTTAAACCGGTTCAGTGAAACAGGACTGAAACAAGGAGTGAACTCAGTTCAGAAATGGACTTTGTCCACTAAGATAGTCTTGGCTATGAGTATTGACTAATAAGAAATGATTCTCTATTATTATGTTTGTATGCCACAAAGTTTCATGTTTTAAGTTATGATTATTGGGATTACATTTCACTACCTTGATTTATCCCATGTTATGAAATTATGATCTCTTTTGCAGGGTAAGATTTCCAAAATGTTATGTTCTTATGAATTTGATATAATTGATATTTCTTTGGTTTACCCGTACTGAGCATTTGAGCTCACCCTTTTGTATGTTTTCTTTCACCAAGTCAGGAAGAAGGGTATTAAGTAAGATATGCCAAAAAGGGACTATAGATATGATGAAATAAATGGGAGACAGTGTAGATTCTTTATGAACCAGTTGTTTATGGTTCCCAGTTTCTAAAGACATTATACCTATATGGTTCTTTAATGGTTTTGTTATATGTTGTAATAAGTATACTTCAATTTTTAAGTATCAACCATGTATGTAAATTCTGGGTCGTTATAGTTGGTATCATAGGAAAGTTATAGTCAACCTTTGGAAACTAGGATGTGAAAGCCTTAGTAAGAATCCTAAGGATAAGTCTAAGCATAGAACACAATCTTAGTGTTTTAGAAATGGCCATGAACAACCTATGATAAGACCTTAAGTGTGAAATTTTATTCATGATTATGTGGTTTTCCTATTATAATTTGTGTTGCTCACACTATTATTCTTGGTTTTAGTCAATGGATGGAACCCGAAGAAACCGTGTTAATGCAGAATGCAACGGGCAATGCAATGATTGTCCCCCTGAGCAACCAAATGTTATGGGAGCTGGAATGAAAAATCTTATAGCCATGCTCACACAACTTTCTCAAGCTGTGAATCATGCTGGACATCCAAATGAGGAAAGGAAGGAGCAACATTCTGTCGAATCCTTCATGAGGCAGCGTCCACCTTCATTCAGCGGGTCTTCTGATCCATTAGTGGCTGAACAATGGATTAGTACCACTGAAAAGATATTTTCAGTTCTTCAATGTTCTGAACATGATAAAGTCATCTTATTAGTGTATCGTTTGGAAGGTGATGCTGATCAATGGTGGAATCTTATTAAGAATATAAGGCAAAGGGATGAAATTGAGTCTATAGAATGGGACGAGTTCAAGAACTTATTTTTCAATAAGTATTTCCCTCGTAATCTTCGAACAAAGATGGAGAAGGATTTTCTTGAACTAAATCAAAAGGATGATGAATCCGTTGGTACCTACGAAGCAAATTTTACAATACTTGTAAGGTACGCTTCCGGAATTATTATCCAACCTGAGAGTAAGATCGATCGATTCTTTAGTGGCTTAAAACCAAGTCTTCGAAGGGCGTTAGCCATAAGGGACTTCAATAGTTATGAGGAAATTGTTCGATGTGCTCTCAAGGTTGAGATGGAGATTTGTGTAACCCATAAATCACATGTGTTTGATAAGAAGAGGAAAATTGAATTCAAAGGAAAATCTAAAGGCCACACTGAAAAGAAGATGAGTTTTCCCTTATGCTCAAAGTGTGGAAAGAAACATGGAGGAAATTGTCTTAAGGGGAAAAGAAAATGTTATAAGTGTGGAAAAGAAGGTCATCGGGAAATTGAATGTCGAAATAATGGGAAGAAGATGTCTAATGATGCAAACAAATGAAGGGATACCCAGAATGAACCTACTACACTTCAATGTTTCAAGTGAAAGGAGATGGGGCATTATTCCAATCAATGCACAAATCCAAGGGTTGATGATGATGATCGACGTCAACAAACTCTTATGGCCAAAGACAAAGGAAAGTCACTTGCAATTACTATCAGCGATGTGGAGTACGACAATGAAGTGGTGAGAGGTACACTTACCATCCACTCTAAAGTAGAAAATGTTTTATTTGATTCTAGATCCACCCACTCTTTTATTTCTGAATAGTTTTCTAATGGTATCACCATATTACTTAAACAATTAGATGTTGAGTTGGTTGTGAAAACTCCTAATGGCACAACAGTCACATCAAAAGTTTAAAATTCTTCTCCGATTGAAGTTTGTGGGAAAGTGCTTCCTGCAAATCTTGTGATCCTTCCTATAGTGGAATTTGATGTGATTCTTGGCATGGATTGAATTTATTTATATGGATCTCATATCAATTGCCAAAGGAGGGAAGTCACATTTCATATTCCAGATCAATCTATGATCGTCTATCGATGCAAGGATGAACATAACCTTCCAGTGGAAATTTCTTCCATATTATGGGTATTGATTCCACTAAATTAAGGTTATTTATCTCAAATGGTTGGTGAGAAACTCATGATTAAAAATATTCCCATTTTACGGGAGTTTGACGATGTCTTTCCGGAGGAATTTCCAAGTATTCCACCAAATCGTGAAGTTGAGTTTTCAATAGAACTCGTACCGGGTGCTTTGCCTGTTTCAAATACACCTTATAGAATGGCCCCAATTGAGTTGCAAGAATTGAAGAAGAAACTCCAAGATAATCTTGATAAAGGATTTATATGCCCTAGTGCGTCACCTTGGGGAGCACCTGTTCTATTTGTTAAGAAGAAAGATGGATTAATGAGACTCTGCATTGATTATCGAGAACTTAGCAAGATCACTATTAAGAACACATATCCTCTCCCGCGCATTGATGAATTATTTGACCAACTACGCGGAGCTCAATACTTTTCCAAGATTGAACTTCATTCACGATATCATCAATTAAGGGTCAAAAGGGAAGATATACCAAAGACGACTTTCCGTACAAGTTATGGACACTATGAATTTATAGTGATGCCATTTGGTCTTACTAATGCCCCTGCTATCTTCATGGATCCGATGAATAGAGACTTTAGAGACTATCTTGATCAGTTTGTGGTAGTCTTTATAGACAATATTATTGTATATTCAAAGAGCAAGGAAGAACTTGAAGATCACATGAGAATTATATTAAAGACCCTAAGAAAGGAGAAGCTTTATGCCAAATTTACCAAGTGTGAACTTTGGCTTCAAAAAGTGGCATTTTTGGGTCACATAATCTCAAAAGAGGGTATATCTGTGGATCCAGCAAAAACAGAGGTTATCGAAAGATGGTTGAGACCAACAACAGTAACTGGGATCCGAATTTTTCTTGGTTTGGATGGATATTACCGACGTTTTGTGAAAGAATTTTCAAGGTTATCTAACCCACTCACGAAGTTGACTCGAAATAGAGTTTTGTTTGTTTGTACAGAGGAATGTGAAGAAAATTTCAAAGAGTTAAAAAGAAGGTTAGCCAGTGCACCTATGCTCACACTACCATGCAGTGGAGAAAGGTTTGTGATCTACAGTGATGCATCCAAGAAGGGAATGGGATGTGTTCTCATGAAAAATGATATGGTGATTGCTTATGCCTCACGACAGTTGAAAATACATGAGAAAAATTACCCAACTCATGATTTGGAGTTAGCTGCGGTAATCTTTGCATTAATGATGTGGAGGCATTACCTTTATGGTGAAAGGTGTGATATTTATACTGATCATAAAAGTTTAATGTATATTTTCACACAAAAGGAAGGAGCTGAATATGCGTCAAAGAAGATGGTTGGAGCTGATTAAGGATTATGACTGCTCAATCCTTTACCACCCTGGGAAAGAAAACAAGGTAGAAGACGCATTAAGTCGACAAGACCATGCTAGCTTATCCATGATGAGGATCACAAAAGATCCAATATTTACGGATTTACAAAGGATGGATCTTGGAATTTTAATTTAAGGGGAGAAGTCTTATCTTTCTCAAATGAATGTTCAACCATCTATACATGTGAAGATTCAAGAGGCATAGAAAGAAGATGTCAAGTTACAAAAGAAGCTGATAAATGTTCCTGAATTCAACCTTGATTGTGATGGGGTAATAAAGTTCATGAATCGGGTTTGTGTTCCTCCCATCCCCGAATTAAAGAAGGAGCTGCTGGATGAGGCTCATAGTTCTTCATTCTCTATTTATCCTGGAAGCAAGAAGATGTATAGGGTCTTGAAAGATTACTTCTGGTGGGAGGGCATGAAAAGAGATGTTGTTGAATATGTCTCTCAATGCTTGGTTTGTCAGCAAGTTAAAGCTGAGAGACAGAAGTCTAAGGGGATGTTACAACCATTACCCATACCGGAATGGAAATGGGAAAACATCACTATGGACTTTGTCACTGGACTTCCTAAAACATCCAAAGGAAATAATGCTATCTGGGTCATAGTTGATCGTCTTACAAAGTCTGCACACTTCATTGCTATTAGAGAGGATTTCTCTCTAGATCAGCTTTCTAGGATATATGTAAAGGAAGTGGTAAGATTTCATGGAGTACCACTTTCTATTATATCTGATCGGGATCCGAGGTTTACCTCAATGTTCTGGCGAAGTCTTCAGCATACTCTGGATACAGAGTTGAGTTTCAACACTGCTTATCATCCTCAGACAGACGGTCAGTCTGAGAGGACAATTCAAACTCTAGAAGATATGTTGAGAGCTTGCTCTATAGATTTCAAAGGTGGTTGGGATAAAAACCTACCTTTGGTGGAATTTTCATATAATAATAGCTTTCACTCCAGTATTCAGATGGCTCCTTATGAAGCTCTCTATGGAAAGAAATGCAGGACTCCAACTTGCTGGGATGAAGTTGGGGAAAGAAAACTATTAGTACCTGATCTCATTGATGAAATGGTAGAAAAAGGTCATATCTATTCAACAACACATAAGAGCAGCTCAAAGTCGACAGAAAAGTTATGCCGACAACCGAAAAAAAGACATAGATTTTGAAGTGGGTGATAAAGTGTTCTTATGAATATCTCCTTGGAAAAGAGTAATGAGATTTGGAAAGAAGGGAAAGTTGAGCCCTAGATATATCGGTCCTTTCGAAATTCTAGATCGTGTTGGGAAGGTAGCTTACAGATTGGCGCTTCCACCGAATCTCTCTCAAGTTCACAATGTATTTCATGTATCTCTCCTGAGAAATTACATACCTGATCCTTCACATGTACTCACCTCAGAAGTTGTACCACTGGAACACGATCTTTCTTATGAAGAACAACCGATAGAGATTCTGGATCGTAGCGAAAAAGTCCTACAGAACAAGACCACTCGCTTGGTAAAAGTTTTATGGAGGAACCACCAATTAGAAGAAGCTACATGGGAGCTTGAGGATATGATGAGGGAGAGGTATCCTCATCTGTTTGTTACAAGTGATGAATTTTGAGGGTGAAATTCATTTTAAGGGGGGTAGAATGTAACACCCGAGACTTTTTTAAGAAATATTTTGTTTTTATTTTATATAAATCATCAAAGAAATCTTTCACTACAAACAACACTAGCTTGGCTTACTTTACATGCGAACGCGGCCTTCCTCAATATCTTGCATCGTACGCAATACCGAGTTTCATAAAACAACGATATGCTATTAAAATATTATTAAAACTAGCCGTTATGAATAGTAATAACCATTTTTTTGAAATTTTTGAAATTTTATTTTTCAAAATGGACTTCGTTTTTCGATTTGGAATGTCGAAATTAGCCTAGGGTGATATTTTGGTATTTTTTTGGAAACTTTCAATTTTTGTTGAATAGTGAAAACACTGGGTTACTATTTAAAAACCGAATTTTTATTTAAATAATTATTTATTTTATTTAAATTTATTTTAGTTCAAAATTGATACATAATACTTATATAAGTTCAATGTAATTCATTGGAGTAATTTTATAATAATTTTAGATATATAAAAATGTTATTGAACTTTTCACCGTCTTTTACCCACCTCCTAGGAGAATTTTCAAATTTACATAAAACATAATTTTACCACTTCTGTGAATGGAATTTAAAAAATCTAAGAGACACGGTTGATGTCAGTAAGTAAAATGTTGTTCAATGAGATGAAAATAATTTTTGGTGAATAGTAACTTTTTACTTTTATTTACCACGGTTAAAAGTAAATAGGGTAATTAAGTGTAAAAATGATATTTTTATTACCCTAAAACATGTCCTAATTCTATTGGATAAGGGTAATTCGACAAAAAACAACCTTAGGAATAACATATGACCAGTTAGGCCCACTTGGATTAGATTAGGACCTTTATTATTAATTTATTTAAAGAATGGTTAAAATAGTTAAAATCAAAGTTTAATTAGTACATAATTTTTAATATAGGGTTATACATAAGATAAATTCGACTATAAATATTAATTAAAAAGATAAAAAGATTTCCTACATAATTATATTTTATTTTTAATTTTTATACATTAAAAAATTTAATTTATTTATGACACAATGATGATGCAGTAATTATCTTATTAATGAAAGATTGACATAATTGATGTTATAAATACGCAAATAAATGTAATTTGAAACTTTTTATGAATTACACTAATTTTATAGGTTAATATGACATGTTAGTATTGATTTAATTAACTTTTTTTGAACTAATCATTCTGTTACAATTTTCACAATAAATAAATTACTAAATAGTGTCAAAATTGACATATAATAGTTTTTAAAACAAATATTATATTATTAATTGTTATTTTATTCCTAAAAATCTAAGGTTCGTCCAAATGACTTAGATAAGGTTATATATATTAATAATAAACAACTTGGGGTTCGTTTGTCTTTTTATATTAAGTTTATTTACCTTATAGTGTAAGAATACAAAAAGACACTGTAAAAGTAAAATTATCTAACTTAAAGTTAAATCTAAATGATAAGGTTAAAATAGTAAACTAAACTTCTCCAAATTCTATTGGATGAGATGATTTCATCCTGGACCCACCTTATCTTCTAAATAAATCAATTTGGAGCTATTTAAAACCGAATATGGCTTTATATTAAAATAATATTTTTAGTTTTTCCAAAGGTGCCCCTCTCCTCCCTTATAAAAGGGCATCTCCTCCCTCACTTCCTCACACTACTTTGAGACTTCAAGCTCGGCCAACCCCTGACAATTTATCCTCTCCACTTCCCTATAAACCTCCTAGAGGTCTCGGTCTGTATCAAAGACCAATTGTAGTACCCTAAGAGGAGGTCTCAAAGAGGCACTTCAAAGAAGAGGTAATGCCCGTTACCGATTCTTTTAACTTTATTTCTTCTTCCACTTCTTCTTCATTAGTTGTTTCATTATGAATTAATAACATCAGTATCACTCATATACTGATATGTTATTATAAGTATGAAACAACCCTATTTCACCATCTATCCATCCTACGGAAAAATAAATCATCGCGCGTGCGTACGTATGGAATACCGTCTCCACGTCGTGGTGTAATCTATTTTCCATCACCACCTTACTTGGATGGGTATAATGGTGAAAATAAATAACTATATATGATTATTGTAAAGTGGTATTGATTCTGAAATAGTATACATACACTCCAATACAATTCCACGATCATGGGAACGATATCATCGCTCGTGCGTACGTACAGAATACCGTCTCCACGATGTGATGCGATTCATTGTACATGATCTTCATTGTATAATGATTATATAAATGAATTTAATGAATAAATATGATATATAGTACACTAATATCATTCTGGAAATTAGGTATTTATATCCTAAAGAGAAGAATAAGAATTTATTCGACAAAACATGCATATGAACAAAAAGTAATAAACACCCGAATAACAAGTAATAATGAAATATTACTAATAAGAAGCTAAGAATATGACCATATATGATATCATAATAATAATTATGATTATGAAATAAGTCAATAACATCATTTAAATCATTATACAGGAGTTTCGGACACTTACAAAGCAAATCGGACCTAAGGTAAGGGAAAATATCACAATCTCATTTTTATCCGAGATTGTTTATACTTTGGTATTTACTAGGGTGTATTTTATAATCAACATCCATGATACCTCAATATTTAATATTGTTTCCATCCACCTACAATTTTTTAAATCCAATTTTACCATTTGGTGAGTTTTTAGTAAAATATATGAAAGGAATCTTTTGTCGTTTTTTGTACGAGGTACTTTTTGACTTTTCCGAAAAAAGTACGAGAATAATGTTTTTTTAACTTATATGGCATGAACGGATTTTTAGAACATTATATCCAAGAATATTCCTTTACAATTTTCCAAGTTTATTTTTAATCAACTTCTTTTAGTTTATAATTTTATGACATGTTAAGAAAGGATAAGTGTTTTTGAAGTATAAAGGATATTTTCCTCAAGAATGGAGTTCAAGTGTTTTATCAAAATTATTTTCTATCTAAGATAATAAAGGGTTCTGTTTCTATCCCTATTATTACATTGATTTTATTATGTTGTGATGAAATTATTTTTATGGATTCCTTTATCTTATATGAATTGTTTTATTTTTTCATGATGTTTAAGAATCCCATTTTTATTACATGGGTTATGCTATGATGTATGGTTTATGATTTTGTGGCACACATTAGAATGGTAGCATTATGAGATGGGTGGGACCTATATCTCCCTCCAATGAATTGGGTAATGATTTTATATATCATTAAATAGACATGGCTGGAACGGCAGGTTAAACCGGTTCAGTGAAACAAGACTGAAACGAGGAGTGAACTTGGTTCAGAAATGGACTTTGTCCACTAAGATAGTCTTGGCTATGAGTCTTGACTAATAAGAACTGATTCTCTATAATTATGTGTGTATGACACAAAGTTTCATGTTTTAGGTTATGATTATTGGGATTACATTTCACTACCTTGATTTATCCCATGTTATGAAATTATGATCTCTTTTGCAGCGTAATATTTCCAAAATGATACATTCTTATGAATTTGATGTAATTGATATTTTTTTGTTTACCCTTACTGAGCATTTGAGCTCACCCATTTGTATGTTTTCTTTCCACAGGTCAGGAAGAAGGGTATTAAGTAAGATATGCCAAAAAGGGACTATAGATATGATGAAATAAATGGGATACATTGTAGATGCTTTATGAACCAGTTGTTTATGTTTCCCAGTTTCTAAAGACACTATACCTATACGGTCCTATCATGGTTTTGTTATATGTTGTAATAAGTATGCCTCAATTTTGAAGTATTAACCATGTATGTAAAGTATGGGTCGTTATAAGGAAGATTAAAACACATCCCAATTAACTTATATATCATTTTAAGGATATATCAAAATAATATAAAATCATTTTATCAGTTTTGAGTATGTGACCTTTCATTTTTACTAAAATTTCATTTTATACTAGAAAACAGACTTAGTCATAATAGTCACATCATGCATCATTTTTAGGTGATAATGATTCCAAAATATAAAAAAAAACTGATGAATCATTTTTATAAATTATCAAGTCGTCCAAAGTTTATTTTATCAGTTTCCAATTAGTGACACTTTTTGAACTGCTATGATGGTTTTATACTGATAACGAACACTTTGGGTCATACTGGGCTCATATTGTATCATATTAAGGTACACAAGATTTCTACACAACAACAAATACATATTAATCATTTTATTAATGTATCAAAAAAATATAAATTAATTTTCTCATTTTTATTAGGCATGTTGTCTTTTTTTTGTTTTTAAAATTGATGTCAATTTTGAATAAAAAGATACACTTGGAATTATACAAGTCACACTATTAATTAGATTGAGGTAAATTTAATCCATAAATTTTTTAAATTACTTATATATCATTATACTAATATATAAAAACAATCTGAATTCTTTTTCTCGGTTTTGAGTACGTTACATGTAATTTTTTCTAAAATGTCATTTTGAAGAGCAAACAGACACTTTGAATCATACAAGTCACATCATGTATCAGTTTTATGTGAGACCAAATCCTACACATCACACATAAATTATGAATATTTTTCTAAAAAAGTCATGACAATACATGTTCATTTTGTTGGTTTTTAGTGAGTGACATTGTTTGAACTATAATGTCGATCTTAAACCGATAATGGACACTTTGAGTCATATTTGGAACATCATGACTCAGAATATTGTGAGGCTGATTCCTAAAGGTAAAATATGAAATATGAATATTTTTCATAATGTATCAAAACAATATAAATGCATTTTATATATTTTTAGTATGTTAGTTTTCTTTTTCTAAAATAAATGTCAATTATAAATAAAAAAGAAACACTTTGAGTCATACTAATCACACTTTGTATCTAATTGAGGTTCAGAAGACTCATTCACCTATTATATCACCTATATTCTTTTTCCCTGATGTAAAAACACTTTAAAAAAATATTCTTCTTCGTTTGGAGTACATCACATCCCTTTTTACAATAATGACATTTTAAACATGAAATATGCACTTTGAGACATACTTATCACATTATATATTAGTTTTATGTGAGACTGATTCTTACGTGTCTCAAATGACACATGAATCATTTTCCTAAATTATCTAAAAAATATGATCACATTTTATTGGTTTTAAATGAGTGTATAATTTTGAATAAAATTACGATTTTAAACTCATAACCTTCACTTTGAGTCATACCGGGCGCATTGTGTGTCATATTGAGGAATGGAAGATTCATAAACATCAAAAATTACTTATGTATGATTTTACTAAAGTATCAAAACAATATTAATGCGTTTTATCAATTTTGAGTATGCCAATTTTGTTTTTACAAAAATTAATTTCAATGTTAAATAAAAATATTAACCTGGAGTTATACTGGTCATACCATGCATCAGATTGATGTGTGCCTAATTTCTACACATCCCAAATAACATAGGGATTATTTTCCTAAATTTTCAAAACAATCTGAATGATTTTTCATAGATTTTATTATATCACCTATCAATTTTACTAAAATTTTATTTTAAACTAGAAACAAAAACACTGTGTCACACTGATCACATTGTGTTTCAGTTTTATGCGGGACTAATTTCTACACATCAGAAATTTATTTTTCATAATTTCCATAAATTATCATGTTAATATGAGTGTGTTTTCTTGGTTTTTATTGAGTGGATATTTTTATTAGAAATGTCTATTTTAAACTGGCAACTGACTCTTTGAGTCATGTCGGGCCAATCAGGAATCAGTTTGGGGGAAAATGATTTGTATACATGAAGAATGATGTATGGATCATTTTATGAAAGTATCAAAACAATATGAATATACTTTATTTGTTTGGTGTATGCTAGTTTTTTTTTACTAAAATTAATGCCAATTTTAAATAAAAATAAGCACATGGAGTCATAAAAATCACAACATTTGTCAGTTTTAGGTGAGACTTATTTTTATATGTCCCAAAGTCTCAAAATAATAAAAACTTCCAATGTTACCACCCTTTATATTGGATTCCTCTGATGAAGTACCAAAAATTCATATTGAGTTTATGTTCTTAGTTGAAAACCAATTTTTGATTAACAACATCAATACAATATATATTGTTGTAGTTCCAAAAAAAATCCAATGGAAAGCATGGAAACATTTGATGGAAGGAACATTTTATCTTCATTATGTTTTTTTGCAGATATTTGAATGAAAAATATAAATTCCCAAAATGTATGTGAAAAAACTAAATAACTATTGGCTAAAAATAAAATGGAAATTACAAATAGTATATAAATTGATGATAAAATTAATTAAATAAGTAGTTTGAATTCAAATTTTTATAATGTTTGTATACGTTATTGCCCCATTTTATTTTTATCATTAACTTAGTTTCATCCTTGAAGTCAGATATCTCACGAGTATTAATATCATTAAACAAAACACCCCAACTCAAACAAAACAATCCACCAGTATAATAAAATAATTATTAAATGCGTAATAAAAAATAAATAAATTCATCTTAAATATGACACAATACATTATTTCTATTGAAAATTCTTTTACTATACAACCAGCAAGATTACATTAGTTATTGAGAATAAAAAAATTATTTTCTTCTTGTATCATATCATACAGGAGACCAAGTAGTTTTTTAAATTTGGTATCACTCCATCAACTACCAATATTAAACTTATATAACATTTATACAATAGAATATTTTATGTATTTAGTATAACCAGTGAAAAATGGTCCCTTAGAAAAAACTACTTAATTTCTCAAAACATTTGGACAATCACGATGGTCTAATTTAATTTTCATTCTTATTTATTTCATAAAATATCCATAACCACTTACACTATTATTTAAATCAAATTATCCAAACACTATAGTATCATCCCAATATGTGTGCACATTTATTAATTACCCTTGATTAGTCCATAATTTATATGACTGATATATTACATTAAAATCAATGTTCTTTGATTCTTTGGATGAAATTGTCTTGAGTAACAATAACATAAACATGAAAAAGGTTTTGAGAAGTGTTTTATAAATTATCTATTGCAAATTTGATGATCTCTCTATCTCCATATTCATACTCATTTTTCAAACCATTAGTGTTAATCTAGTTTCAATTTATATACATCATATTCAGTTCATAAAATATTCTTTTTATACAATAAAAAAAGATAACCATTATCAAAGGTGAATGTTATGGTTAATTATAATAAAGGAAACCCAATATTTGATTATTTCAAATAATTTTAGTATCCTTTGAAGAAAATGGATAATTAAATTTAGGAAAATAATTATTCCACTATGGTAGGTGTTATCCTTTGAATCCATCCAAAAGTAAAAGTTATAAACTTCTATAATCCTCACCAAATCATATCCTAAATAGTTATCATTTCATTTTGTTGGTTGAAACTCATCCTCAATCTCTTGTGGACATGAACCTATGTTTTATGAAATAATATAAGGAGTAGTCATCCATTGGACGACTAATACTTAGATTAGTACAAGAAACATAAAATTGATGATGGATGGGTGGTAATAAAAAAATTGAAATAATAATGTTTCAATAGATTATGATTATGAGGATGAAAGTTGTACTCTGTAGTGTTCTTTAAATGGGGTAATATCTACCATTTTTTAGAATACCACCATTAGAACTAGTTATTAATTTGTATCTTATTAAAGGTGAGTTTTGGGGGAATACATGTTGTTGTATGTGATTCAAGGGGTCACAATGAGGACATGTTATGATATATGAATCCATGGGGCCTCTAGGAATTATATATTTATATGAAAAATCCTGCTGTCAAATAATTCAATCCTATAAAAATTACTAGTCACAACTCAGTTAAATTGATCCATATTTAATTTATTAAATCCTCTAATAGATTAAAATAACATATAGAAAATTAATAAGTAATAAGAAACCAAAATATTGTAAACAAGAATAATAATCTATCATTCCATCAACTAGATGATATTAAATGTTATTTTTAAATCATATTAATAAATATTTAGTTATTTATATACATGTATTGTAATAAAAGACTTTTAAGGGTGGAACCAATACATTTAGACCAAAAATAATGAAAACATAAAAATGATTTCTAAAAATTATTCCAGAAAATATATAATTTGATAACCACAATTCAATTTTTTGGAACAAGTGACGTAAAACATAAGGAATTTTTACATTTAATATTAATGGTATATAAAATAATTGAAAAAATATAAAAAATATAATTTCAAGTTCAATTAAAAATAAATATGGAATGGAGAAAATATTTCTTGGAAAAGAATATACCTAATAAGGATAAAGGTTTTAAGCATGGATTCCATTTTAATAATGGTAAATCAAGCGATTGAGGTTTAATTTTGTTTTGAGTGTGTTGATTAAGTGTAAATAGATCCTCCAAAAAATCCACACAAGACCAACCTAAGTGTAATCTCCCAATTATGTTTTATTTTTTATCATGAATTTATTATGCAACATCACATAGATATATTTAACCAACAAGCACTACAAAACTATGAGATATCTATACCTGACTAAAAACCAGCCACAAAAAACTTTATCAACTTACGATTTAATCAAGTCAATAATAAATTCTAGTTTCTCTATTACTATTCAAATTATATTCATCTATCCACTTTTCACTTTCAATTCATTTTTTTCCCTAATTTATATTTAGTATAGTTTTCACATGTTTTTTTTCAACATAAATTTAAAATTAGTTCATCAATTAACCCATTACTCACCAAATTCGTGTCCGTTACCCATTCGTTTTTATTCATAAAACCATGTTCCATGATAATTAGAAACAAAGAATCAATCCCATTAACCCATCATAAAATCACATCAACAACCACACTATCCCACACCAACAGAAACCACAACCATTCCATCTCTGCAATAATAGTCGCAACTATCCCCTTTATGGATCAACCAGCCATACCACCACCATAATGATAATAACGCATCATCAAATAAACTCCCACCATCACATCCACATCCTTATGAAACCCCAAAAACAACCTTTACACAACCATAATTAGAACCACCCAAACCCTATTAAAAAATAACAAAACAATAGTTACAAAAATAGTAAAAATAGTGGTAAACCATAGTAAATAGTTTATTTTTAACAATAATTCAATATTATTTAAAGAATATATACATAATCAATGAGTGAGGAGGAGAAGAAAATAACATACATGCTTGAAGCATTGAATCATTTGAGAGAAAGTAGAGACATTTCAAAACATGGAACTCATTCATGCCTTGGATTTGTTTGACCCTTGAATCATTTGATCCTTCGATTTGTGACATGTAATTGTTCAAACCATTATAATATACTTGATTTGAGCTTGGATTCAATGAGGAGGAGTGATGAAAGAAGATAGCTTTCATGAAATGCTTCAGATATCACGATTGGTTCGTGATTGGTTGGGGTTCTTTAAATTGATCGGGGCACTAATATCAGCACTTCTAAAAATGTGTAGATAAAGTTCTCATTAATCATTTATAAATTAATAAGCATCAAAAATTGAATATTTATATTTTCTTTTTAGCGCTAATAAAAGGAATCTTTATAAGTGCTAAAATATTAATGCCAATGAAGGATTTATAAATTTTAAATAATTTTTTTTAAAATATATTTATATAATTATTTACATTTTAATGTTATATATAAATATAAATATAGTATATATATTCATTATATAAATATATTTATTTTAACTTTATATTTATTGAAATATAAAATTATTTATTTATAGTCATATAATTTGTTTTAAAAAAATAATATTTATAAATTTATATAATTATATATATGTATATATATAAATTTAGTAAATATATCTATTATTTAAATATTTTTTTTTATAATTTTATAATTATATTGATATATATTTAGTAATTTATTTATATTTATATAAATATTTTTTTAAAATAAATAATATTTATTAATTTATAATTATAAATATATAAATGTATAAATATAGTAAATATACATAAATAAAAATATTTATTTATAAATATAATTTTAGAATTATTAATTAATAATTAATCTTATGTGTATGCATGTTAAGAACGAGTGAAATTGGCTAATTAAAAATGTGTACATGTTAACAATATTGGAAGAATTGATATGTTTTATTAGTTAAATATATATTATTAGAAAAAATATGGATACATATTAATATAAATATAAATACATATTGAAAATATTAAAACATAGTAAAAAATTACATATATATAAATCCGTAAAAAGAAATGATTAAATTCCCAAAAAATATAAAAACTAAAAAATAAAAAATATTAAAAATTAATTAGTACTTATTAGAAATAAAATAATAAATAAATAAATAAAATGTAATAATTAAGGAAAAAATATATTAAATGTATTTATAATTAAATTCAAAAAAGAATAGTAAAATTTGAATAAATTATGAAAATATTTTGTGTGTGTGTTTCTATTTATGATTTCATTACAAAAATACTTGTGTGTGGATTGTATATAAAAATAAATAAATTACATATATATGCATGTGATATAAATATACCACATGTTTAATATATCTGAAAATAAAAAATAAAATGACTTTCAATTATGTCCATTACGTGATTTAATTAGTTAGTATTTTTAATTCATTTTAATTTTTAATTATAAACCATTCTTCACTAAATATATTACTTATTTGATGTAATGCATAAATATTTTTTATTATGTAAATCAAATTTGTTTACACTCATATATATATATACATAGCATATACTCTTCATTAATATTATCAATAATTATTTAATTAGTAAAATGTATAATTTTTTTCTTAGGTTACTTATTTTATTATTTTAATTTTTTAAAATTTAATTTAAAAAATAAATATATTTAATATGTACTATTTATTAGTGTTTATAATTTGTATATAATATAATAAATTTATAAATTTTTATCATTTTTTCTTTAATTAATATTATTTTAACAAACTCATTATTAATTTTTATTTATTTATTTTTTTAATTTATTTCTGTACTTTATCAGCATTGAAAACACTAATAAAGGATCCCTTTATAAGTACTAAAAACAATCAACTGAAAAAGGGTATCCTTTAGTAGTGCTAAAAATAATGTGATGATAATGGGTACCTTTTATCAACGTTAAGGAAAAGCACTGATAAAGGTTACCTTTTATTAGTAATTTTTCCAACACTATTAAAGGATAATGATATTTAAGGCATTTTTTGTAACTGTTCTACAATTGTGTATGGATAAATTTGATCAATGTGCTTCATCAAAAATACCCTCTTAAATTATTGTATGGATGGAACACATAGCCTCCTCCCAAAATTCAATACTCTATAAATTCTAATTAAATCTTTTAATATACCATCCCCAACTACGTTAAAATTTATTTTTATGTTCCCATCTCCTTAACATGACATCCCTATCATTTCTAGTAAGGATAGTTTTTAAAATTCTTAGAAAATTAATTATGTCTCCCTTTTTCTAGAAATTCACAAATATATCTTTACTATATCTTTATATATAGGATAATAGTTTATACTCATAAAGTCGATAACTCTATGGTCTATCATAATCACTGAATCAACCACCTTGATTTCGTTCCCAGTGTGGTAGTGTATCGTGCTGTCATAATCCTTGAGTAGTTCCAACCTCCTCATTTTCCTCATGATGTTCTTTTTCTAAGATATGGTCTACTTCAAACTATTATGGTCCATATATATTTATATCTATATTGTATATTTATCCGTAAAGGTAGTGTATACATACATTCAATGAAAGTATTGCATCTCCTAGATCGTGTTTTTGAGTTATATAGCTCTGTTCATGGATTTTCAATTTCCACGATGCCTCGACAACCACCCTATCATTTTTATAAGGGAATAATGAAGTCCTTTCTTTAATGAATTATTATTAATTTCTAATCCTTAATTAACATTTAGTATATTCAAAACTTTGGAAATAACAAGTCTCCAAATCAATTATTCAAAACATTCATTACATTCACTTAATTATTTGAATTTGACCTCTTTACTTGTTCACCTAGTTAAAACATTATCAAACTGAGAATTTTTTTAGAAACCACTGATAACAACTTTATATGAAAAATAAAATCGAAATCTTAGTTATATTCATCTATGTCCTCAATTATTTTAATATCTTTCTTTTTTACGGGTCAATATATATCCCATACATAGAGATAATATGGCCAAAAAAGAAACGTCATTGAACCGAAAATTCATCCAAAATATACTTCCCATATAATTAATTTTTTATGAGTGTCTCCATAATTATTTCTAGATAAGTCTCATCCAATTTTTATAACATAGTTTTTATCAAGATATCAACAGTGAATATTAGACCTATGTTATCAAGATAATCCTTTAATAATAGTTTAATTAGATCCATAGAGGTAGATGGATCAGTAGTCAATCCAATAAGAATTTCCACAAAATCATAGTGTTCGTACCTTGTTCAAAATCCTTTCATTAGGATACCACCTTTGGTCACCCTTAGATAATCATAACCATAGTAGACATAAGCCTTAAAAAAATATTTGTCTCCTTGAAGTAGTTCAAATAAGTCATCAATTCATGGAAATTCATATTAATTCTTTATAGTTTTTGCATTAAACACCCTATAATTGATGAAAAATATCTTAAACCCATCACTCATTTTAATGAATAAAACTAGGGTGTCACACGGTTAAATGAAAGGGTGAAAAAATCCCTTATCACTAAAATCCTATATACATTTATTATACTCCACCTATTCCATCAATTCTTTATAGTTATGGGATTGAACTCTTCATAATTGATGAAAAATATCTTAGACCCATCACTCATTTTAATGATTAAAACACGGATGTCAGACGGGGAAATTAAAGGTTGTAAAAACACCTTATTACTCAAATGCAACATATTTTTTTTACTCCACCTACTCCATATGTGCTATCATATAACGAGTTTTAGATATGATTCTTTCATAATGAATTAGTTTAATGGAGAACTCAACTTCACAGATTGATAAATAACTAGGTAAATCTTCTGAAAAAATTAATGTTATTCTCTATTGTGGGAAAATAATCGCTTTTCAGGATACCTAATTCATCCATAAATAACACTTTATCTTCCTCTTTATCTAGAATTTCATTAGGGAGAGATACTAGAGGTGGATCTGGACACGATTTGAATGATTTTATTTCCCCATTAAAGAAAATAGACTCCATTTCACCTTTAAGAATCATAATCATTTTTATATGGAAATTAATTTTTTCATTATACATTTAAATCCAATCCTTCCAATGTATTATGTCAAAGTCAACCATAATTATAAAAAAAATTCAAATAGGTTATGAACATGCATTAAATATTTTAATTCCTGGCATATCTTTTTTATCAGGATCCCATATTGTTTCATAATTGAAAACTCCCTTACTAGGGTGATAGGGAAATATCTAATGTTATAGAAAAACATGGAAGATATAAAAGAGTGAAAATATCAATCGTCAAATAATAAATTCTCTAATATTAAGCAAATAATAAATTTAGATTCCACCGTATCATTAGAAATGTTGACTTAAGCGAGGGTTAAAACATAAGCATAGACTTATTTCTATATGATTTTATGAGGAAAATTTATATGTTTTTTGGTGAATTGGTTCACATAATGACCCTTAAGCCGATAGCTAAAGAAATTAATATCACAATCATATACCATCAATAAGAATTGGTGATCTTTATAGAATTTTATCCACACTAATATCAAAATTCCAGTTCCAATTCCTGAATTACCTAGAGTTTTTCTTCCCAATGTTATAACATGTCGAAAATCCAATCCTTCCTTTCACACAATTTACCACAATTTTTCGTCCAATGATTCTTATATGACCTCTTCTTCTCATAAATATCCCTAATTACATATGTTTTTGTGATCTTCTCTTTTATCTTGACGTGCTTAAGATTACATCCTCATGTGAGGAAAATGTCTTAGAGACCAACACCCTCAAAATACAAAGCTTTAACCCATCAAATAAATGAAAAATCATTAATTATAGTTTATATACATAATCATTAGTGTAACTAGATAACCTTGTAATGTTATCTTCATACATAATTTTTTCCCACTCATTTAAAATTTGGTTAATGAGTTGACTTTCCATTTATGTTCATTGATCATGAAAAAAATATTTTCAATTGAATACCTCCTTAAAAGATCACCATTCTATGAACGTGATATCATATTACTCTTTAGTTTTTTGAATTAGTGACCACCATTGGTCCAAACATACCTCCAATAATATAACCACAATTAATTTTTCCTTTTAACTATATTCCAAAGTGATATATTTCTTTTATAAGGACTCAATTCACTATTTAATTACCAATGATTCAGTATATACACTATATTATGATGTTTTATTCACATAAAAGGTTCCAATATATCTAATCTAGGTTATGGATCAATAAAATGATCTATGTGGGTGAGATTATTTTTCATAACCATGGTCAATTTATAAAATTTCTTTATATACTAATTATCCTAAACTATTGTTTCATTGACATTGTTATAGGAAAAATATCTTCACTTACTATTCATACTGATAATGTTCACATTTCTCCCAATACATGACATCTTTCTACAGTGTCATAAACATAATTAGATCATGATATTTAAAAATAAAATTCTTATTATGTTTTATAGAAAAATCCCTAGTAATAATGAGGGATTTTCATACTAATTAATATATCATACTTGGTTTATATGAATCTATAACATAAGGATTCTAGTGAAGTTCATTTTATTCCAACTGTAACATCCCAAACTCCAAAAACCTAGAGATGTTAGTTATATTAGAAAATTAGTAGAAATTAAAATTATTCCAGAAGGATCAAACAAGTTAGTAGTCTTAGAATACATGCTAGATAAATAAATTACACATTATTAATACAATATGCAACAAAAAACATTGTGATAACATGATCAACCCTTCCATAATATTCCAGATAATTACACATGGTCTGCCTCTAGGTTTCTTAGTGAATTGATTTCAAATCAGGGTGATATTTGAAGTTCTGTAAGGAGTAGAATACAATGAAATATTACTTAATAGAAATATGAAATAAGTGATACATAAAACATAAATGAACAACATGAAGTAATAATTCTCTAAAAATATTGAAAATATATATCCGTGATAGTAAATAAAAACCTGGATCTGAATTATAATTGAACTCATATTGATGGAATTCATAATACTATATACAAAAAACATAATATCATAGAATTATTCCTAGACAATTTACTAACACATGAAGAGAAACACAATAAAAATATAACAATTTTGTGTCATGAGACTTATTGATGGATTTATGGGATATAAAATATTCTCCCCAACCATCAATTGTTTATGTACAATGAATTCAACATAGGAGTCATTAAGACCATTCATGGTTTTCCATTAGGAACCTATTTATAAACAAAACATAGATTTATATATAATTGGATAAATGGATATAAAATACAACCCCAATAAAATAAATAATGTCGATATCTTAAAGAAAATATCTTAATAATCATGGAAGTAGTAGGGTATAAAAAATAAACATACATTACCTTTATTGTTAGGTCCACTAGGTCAAATATCCTAAGAGGGGAGGGTGTGAATTAGGATTTGAAAGATTAAAAATCCTACCACTTTGGATCTTGTTTCATTGTTAAATAAAACACACTTCTCTTTTCTCCCATAACAATATACGAATTTAAATGAAATCATGTGCATGAAATAACTATTTTACTTGGTTTACCCTCACTGGGCTACTTCCAAGGAAGATACAACATTAATGTGGGGATTTATCAAATCATGTAAATATCACCACAAATTACATGGTTTAGGCTAGATCACTTCTATTCCCAGGCTCATTTCCTTTACAATGTTTAGGGTCTATTCACTCTATTGCCAAATTTTACTACATATGTCTCTTTCTCTAGCTCAGTAGTATTGGAAAGTATCACAATCATCATATTCTTTTACTAACTGCTCTTAGAAGGAATACACTCAATGTTTATGGGATTGTAGGTCCCTTAATTTTCATAAAAGAATGAATCATAAACTATAGGTAGATGTTATGTTAATGACCAATTTTCAACTATAGAAGAATTCCACTTTACTACATACTTTTAGGTTATTAAAATTACATTGCAAAATATTTTAGTCCGTTGAAAAAAAACTGAATCTTCCATGAACCGCGTTGTGCAAATGCTTCACAGATCACCTCCTTCAAATACTAGATCCACATTTGCTACCACGTACCACCTTTTCATACCATCTCCATGAACCACTTATTCATACAAATTTTTCTTCTGTGCAATTATTTATTCCATAGACTACTCTTATAAGGCCCCATCCTTAAACCTTACTTAATATTGAGTTATTACAAGATTACACATTGAGGATATTTTCAGGTTTAGAGTTTTAGATAATTAGATCATGAAACTTGCATTACATTCCACATTTAAACAAAGTGGTTACATAAAAGACAATATTCATTCTTCCCATCAATGGAAACATATTTAAAATAAAACATGGATTCTTTCTTGACACATCCTTGACATTATCATCAAATCATGTACCTTTCCCTTGACCTATGAAAAACATTTCAAAAACTTGGGATGAGCATAAAAATCTCAGTAAGGTATACACAAAGAATGAAAACTGTTAGTTCTTCAAACATTAAGTAAACCATGTATACTTTATCAAAGTAATACCTTCACCTTCATGAAGTAGTAAAAAACTCTTCACTGAATAAAATATCATTACTTACCTTTTTGTAACCAAAGGATTACCATAAAACCCATATAAGGAACACATAACATATATAAAGGTAACTTGGGACATAAACATACTTATGTGGAATAACCATACGGTCAACTTCCACCCATATCACTTAATGGAATAGCCATACGGCCAATTTCCATACATACTTAATGGAATAGCCATACGATCGACTTCCATACCCAATACATTTGAGGTTATAACGTAACCACCCGTCCTGGTATTCACGGCACCACCCGTCATAGGGTTTATCACGTAACCACCCATAAAATGTCCAAGTACCATTATAAAATTATAACACATAAAACCAACATAAAGGAATGATAAAATTTCCACATTTCAATCACAATATATCATTTAAATATATTAACATAATATAATCCTTTATCAAAAACATTTTCAATACCAAAATACAAAAAAAAAGTATATGGTATTTATTTTATTTTAAAAACATTATGGCTTGTTGAGGAAGCCAAAGATCAAATAATACTCGCGGCAGCAGAAAAGGTCGTTTTCACCGCGTACGTAAAAGAAACATTCCTTTTTGTCGTTTAGTAAAACGCTTTGTATAAAAAAGATTCCTTTTGAATAAACGTAAAAGTAAAAGGGGTTTATACACCGTATAAAAGATGGTTGTGTATAAAACAAAATATACCTCAATGAATGGAGATTGAGATGAAGTCCCTTACAAAGACGGTATCCTTGGTTTAAGGATAAATCAATTACATAATTATGTGTGACAAACGAATACACCAAATATAAGTGGATATTAAGTGTAAAATAATCAAAGGTCATTCACAGATATTTAAAGGATGACATATTCAATAACTACATGTTGAACCCAAAGAAATCGAAATTGGGTTAAGAAGTTCCCTTGACAGCCTAACGGCGTCACATCAAAATGAGTTGATGAGAGATAAAAAAAGGGTATCTCATCACTTGGACATAAAATTTACATCAATAAGGATATGTGAGAACATATCCCAACATAACAATATGTAAATTAAAAGACCCAAAAAAATAAGTCTTTTAAAAAGAGGAGGGTGAAAGGTTCCCTTACCGACATGGGTATCTTTCGAAACATACACCTCGTGAAAGAAGGACAATACAACATTGATGTAAATACTCATAAAAGAAAGTATATTACAAAATGAGTAGAATAATGGGTAGTACATACACCACTCAAAGGAAATTGTGGCAAATGTAGAATAAATCTCACGGGAATAAAAGTGAGATGAAAAATCTGTTACGAAAACTCGGCAGCCTAACGGCGCCACATAAAACTTACAAAAATGGGTTGATGAGATCAAATAGGGTATCTCATCATATTAACATAATGTTTATAGAAAGAGGAATATAAAATAACATCCCCCAACATAACAAATAGGAGCTTAAAAGAAGTGACATAAAGGAGAGTACTTAAAAAGAAAGAGAGAGGTTAGATCTCTTACGAAAATTCGGCAGCCTAACGACGCCACTTAAAACATCCAAAATGGATTGATGAGAGAGAATAGAGTCTCTCATTACATGAACGTAAAATTTACAGTAAGATTAATATAAAATAACGTCCCAATAACAATAAATATGAGCTTTAAAAGGAATAACATAAAAGAGTGTACTTAAAAAGAAAGAGAGGAGTAGGATCCCTTACCTCGGGTCCGACTTGACTCGATCGTTCTTTAACGTCCTGGATAATAAACTTGAGTTAATTTATATTTTCTTAAGAACCTTTTTCAAGTTCATTATTCATTTTATATCACTTATTTCCATGTTATAAACATTATGTAACCATTTAACTTAATAATGTTTGTTTTGTCGATATTTGGTTCTTAAGTCGAAAGTGGACTTCTTACAATTACATGTTGTTCGTGTGGTCAAAGGTTCTTTATATCCAGAATGACATTCCGGATTTGGATATCATATATATAATATATATCTATAATATACATGTATTTATAATATCACATAATCATTTAGAGGTAAGAAATGAAATGCACCGTTCATGGAGACGGTAAGCCGTACGTACGCATGAACGCTACTTTCATTTCATTATCATATTAATGGAATTAAAACTAAATGAGAGGTATGTATATTTTAATTCCAGAATTATATTAATCATTTAGATGTATCATTCATCATATATATCCATTATATACATGTACGTTTCATAGTACATTACATTTGGGGATAAGAAATGAAATGCACCGTTCAAGGAGACGGTAAGCTGTACGTATGCATGAACACTACTTTGATTTCTATCTCATACTTTAATGGAAAGAAATAATAATGATATATAGGTATATTATAATTCCAGTATAACATAATATATAATAACGTTTAATCCATCCATTATACGTCCCACATATGGAATTAACGAATCACATCACTTTGAGGGGGCGGTAGTCCCCACTTCCTTAAATGAAGATATCACGTTTACCCATAATGGAAACCATAAAGTTATGCCCAAAATGAAAAATAAATAAGCTTAAGGAAAACATAAACATATTATATATCATTTATAAATATAGTGTCATCTTAATGGCCACCTTTGAAGGTGTTAAAAGAATGTTGAACAATCATCGTTTCGGGAGGCAGAAATTCACCATCCACGGAAACAATATGTTCTTTAACCATTAGATGTAGGTGTGTGTAAGTGTAGCTCGAATCCTTCTTATAACAACATCCTAGTATATTGAGGTTACTGGAGTTGTTACAGAATAAAAAGAGTTAAGGGGGTTGGAGAAGCAAAATCAAACAAAAGGACTCAAAAGAAGACATTACCTTAAAATCGGGTAACTCCCTTTGATTTGAGCTCAAAGGATTCCTTGGGAAGACTTCTGCCCAAAGTGAGGCTTCAAGGAGTAAGAGAGGGAAGTGGATAGGCAAAATGGGCAGAGGTTGGCCGAGCCAAAGGCTTTGGGAGTGTGGGTAAGGAGGTAGAGGTGGGGGCCTTTTATAAGAGAAGAGGAGGGGCACTCTTGTAAAGTTACAAAATGTTACTTTATTTTCAAAAGATTTTCGGATTTTAAAGGTCCCACATTGATGTATTTCGAGGATAAGGTGATAAGGGTTAGAAATACACTCATACAATAGGCTTTGGACATGTGTATGTCTTAGATATTACATTATCTTTCCATTTTATTTAAATCATCAAATAATGAGGTCATCGATGCATCATCATGATGTCATAAATAATTTAATTTATTTAATGTCAAAAAATTATAAAAAAATTACTATGATGTAGGAAAGATTTTTAGCTTACTAATAAATATTTATAGTCAAAAATCTGACTTGTATAACCCCATGTAAATTTTTTTTAGTAAAACATCTCATGTGTGTGTCATTTTTACTTTAGCATTAAATAAAAAGTTATTTATGTCATTTCCCAACCAAAGTGGCTCCTTGGGGTCCCCAAGTTGACCCATGGCTTGTCTTGGTCGACCATGACACATCAGATAAGGGTAGGACATGTGTCAATGTATTTTCATTTTATTATAACATCATTTTTGCCTTAAACTACACTAATTACCTCTAATCGCGATTAAAAACTTAATAAGTTACTATTCACCAAAAAAATATTTTAATCTCATTGAACCACATTTTACTTCTTAATGACAACCATGTATGTCGAATTTTTGAAATTCAAAACACAGAAGTGGTAAAATTTCATTTAAACGAAAAATCAGTTTTTATAAGTACCACTTAGTGGTTTTACTATTTATCTAAAATTGAAGTTTTTCAGAAAAATACCAAAATTTCACCCTAAGCTATATTTGATATTCCGAATTCAAAAATGAAGTCTATTTTTCAAAATTCAAAAAATATAAGTCAAATTAATTAATTTAATAATTAATTCCCGCTTTCATAACAAATAGCGTGTTTTTATGAAACAATACGTATCAAAAGATTGACACTAGTTTAAGTCCGATTTCAAAGTGAAATTAATTCCAACGACCACTATTGGATTTAATGGTAAAAATATATTCAAATTTCACATTAAAACCAATTCAAAAGATAATCTAGTCATATAAATAAATTAGATTAAAAAGTGGTTTTGAATTAAAATACAACATTTTACACTATTCATTAAAAAATGAACTTTCTCGGAAAAATACCAAAAATTTACCCAAAGTAAAATTTGATGTCCCGATTCTAAAGAAGAGTTTTATTTGGTCCAAAAAAATGTATAAGAGTGATCAAAACTATATTTAATGACAGTTCGCCATCAAAAGGCGATAAGTGAACCTTTAGTGAAAATTAGGGTATAAAAGCCTAAAATTGAATTCTTTCCGTATTTTAAGCCTTTATCTTTATTTGAATAAATGTAAAAACATTTAAAAAACATATATAATCATATTTTAGTTATTTCTATCCATTCCCACCAATACAACGACTACATGTTAACTACCATTTAAAATAATATTATTTTATTATTAGAGTGCAACGTAAGATTACCAAGAAACTCGTTGTTGCGTGTTGGGTACGCCATTGAGAATAGCGACCCTTTTAAAGTCATATTAATATTTCATTCACAAATATGGATAAAAATGAAAATGTCATAATCTTTATTTACCTGGGTTGTTACATCCTTCCCCCCTTTTGGGAATTTCCTCCTCGCAATTTTTAAAACTGAGCTTGGAAACATCCTTAAAAGTTCCACATCGGAACAAGAGTCGGTAAAACAATCACTTGAAAATAAAGAAAGATAAGTACAAAGGTCACCCGAGTTAACCCATACTAAGATTCCAAGTATGAAAACATGGACATGGAGGAGAAAACATAGGGTCATGTTCTGATGGAGAGTGATAGAAAACATGTTTAGGAGAAAGTTAACCACAAGAAAATCACAAACTTGTGATGGGTTAAACGGTATTCGATTCCCCAGTAGGAAAAGTTAATAGACAACATTTTTGTTTTAAGTTACTTTTTAATGAGGAATTTATTCATAAGGAAACATAATCACTTTTCATGTTGACTTTCAACTTTTACTATATTCCTTAATCAAACTCATATTTTTTTTCCAAAAGACGAGTATTTAGGGAGACTTGTTCACATAAAGAGTACTATAATCAAATTCTAGAGAATCACCTAATCCACCAAAGATAACTATATACATCCCATGTCTTTAGGCTTTAACCAAAACCAAAACCAAAAAGGTTAGTACAAGGTCAGATAATCCAGAAAAGGATAACCCATTAAAAAGAAAATCTATTCTTAATCTCCAAAATCTGTCCAACAAAACCCAAAGTTCAACGAGGACCATCCGATAAACAATTTGTCCATAAAATTATTCAAAGTAAACCAATATAATATTGAAACCCAAACATTTTAAGGATTTAGTCACATAGTCTTCCAAGTTAAATCGTAACATTTATCTCCAAACAACATCAGTTGCTTCTAAAGTCTCGCATTGAAAAGTAATTAACCTAATCACATATCCTCCATGATAGGTTAATAATTTTCATAAATAACCCAAAATCAACTTACTCTTAATTCATAAAATCATATAACTAAAAATAATCAGTCAAACTAACCAGGGACTTCACGGAGTCCAATGGTAGGCAATAAATACCAGTCACACTTTGGTTGTGGGTTCGATTCCCGCAGCTTTGTCCGACGCGACGGGTTGTCACACAGTCTGTGTGTTGTCCTTTTTCCAAAACTATATAATTCTTAAATCATTCCCCAAAAAGGGATAAAATTAACAAAAATAACCATAACATAATTTAACCTCAATTTTATCTCATGCCTTTCACTTCAATCATAACATATAGTAACCCATAATTACCTCAAAAGTAAGGATCATATAAACCAAAATGGTTCTTTATAACTATGTCCATAAAAGAAAAGATAACTATTCCTTGAATAAAATTTTCCTATATTAAACATCAGGGTTACACATAATATAAAAAGTCTTCTAATGTAACCCCATCATCAAAAGATACTTAATACTCTTAAGAATTTCACCATAACTCTTGAAGCCCTTATATGTTGACATTTTACTCATTCAACATTATTCATGATCCATTAACCATTCCTTTCCAAATTATTCTGAAATACCTCTTTCCTACAAAAAAAATCATGAATCATATCCTAAGATTCCAAAATAGGAAAACAATAGTCATGAAATAATACATACCTTTGATTTGTCATTGTCATTTTCTTCATCCTCAATCAGAATGGAATTAGGTATTGGTAAACAAACATTTGTATGCTCTTGGTGACCCCATTCATGAAACTTCTTCATAGGACATGTTTTTTCATAATGACCATTCTCACCACATTTAAAACATTCAATTGATCCCTCAGAAAGAACTTCTTTCCCTTTCCTCGAGTCAACTGGATGCTTCCTTTTTCCATGGCAGGTTCTTGCTTTATGACCTTTATTTGCACATCTATAGCATATTTCTGTCCCTTTGAAACATTTTCCTAGGTGTTTCTTTCCACATCATTGACACATAGGTTTTTGAACACACTTACCTTTATGATTATTACATGTACTTCCGTAGGGATTTGTTTCTCACATATATGATTCCTTAGAGAAATCACCAAGGTCTATGTGGTCAATCATGACTCTAGATAGTTGGTTGAGGATAATCACAAGAGTTCCCATTGAAGCTCCCATATCATTCAGTTGCTTGCTCAAAAAACTGTCACATTTTCCTTCACATCCACTATTACTTTGGTGCCTGCTAGATCCAGCCATTTTCTAAAACCAAAAAGGTCAGTGTGAGTATATCAAAAAAAACCATCATGTACTAATAAGGAATATAAACACTAAGATATTCTTACTCATTCACTTTTTCTAAAACTAGGACTCTTTCTGAAATCCTAACCATTATTGTAATGTCACTTATGCTTAAAGAATACCCTAACCTCTAAAGTTCTCTAAACCGACCTTTGATACCAACAATAATGCCCCCGCCTTAAACCTTACTTAATATTTAGTTATTACAAGATTACACATTGAGAATCTTTTCAGGTTTAGAGTTTTAGAGAATTAGATCAAGAAACTTGCATTACATTCCACATTTAAACAATGTGGTTACATAAAAGGCAGTATTCATTCTTCCCATCAACAGAAACGTATTTAAAATAAAACATGGATTCTTTCTTGACACATCCTTGACACTATCATCACATCCTGTACCTTTCCCTTGACCTTCGAAAAACATTTCAAAAACTTGGGATGAGCATAAAGATCCCAGTAAGGTATACACAAAGAATGAAAACTGTTAGTTTTTCAAACATCAAGTAAACCATGTATACTTTATCAACGTAATACCTTCACCTTCATTAAGTAGTAAAAAACTCTTCACTGAATAAAATATCATTACTTACCTTTTTGTAACCGAAGGATTACCAAAAAACCCATATAAGGAACACATAACATATATAAAGGTAACTTGGGACATAAACATACTTAAGTGGAATAACCATATGGTCGACTTCCACACATATCACTTAATGGAATATCCATACGGCCAATTTCCATACATACTTAATGGAATAGCCATACGGCTGACTTCCATACCCAAGCATTGGAGGTTATAACATAACCACCCATCCTGGTATTCACGGCACCACCCGTCATATGGTTTATCACGTAACCACCTGTAAAATGTCCAAGTACCATTATAAAATTATAACACATAAAACCAACATAAAGGAATGATAAAATTTCCACATTTCAATCACAATATATCATTTAAATATATTGAAATAAAATAATCCTTTATCAAAACATTTTCAATACCAAAATACAAAAAAAGTATATGTTATTTATTTTATTTTAAAAACATTATGGCTTGTTGAGGAAGCCAAAGATCAAATAATACTCGCAGCGGCAGAAAAGGTCGTTGTCACCGCGTATGTAAAAGAAACATTCCTTTTTTCGTTTAGTAAAACGCTTTGTAGAAAAAATATTCCTTTTGAATAAACATAAAAGTCAAAGAGGTTTATACACCGTATAAAAGAAGGTTGTGTATAAAACAAAATATGCCTCAATGAATGGAGATTGAGACGAAGTCCCTTACAAAGACGATATCCTTGGTTTAAGGATAAATAAATTACATAATTATGTGTGACAAAAGAATACACCAAATATAAGTGGATATTAAGTTTAAAATAATCAAAGGTCATTCACACATATTTAAAGGATGACATATTCAATAACTACATGTTGAACCCAAAGAAATCGAAATTGGGTTAAGAAGTTCCCTTGACAGCCTAACAGCATCACTTCAAAATGAGTTGATGAGAGACAAAAAAAGGGTATCTCATCAATTGGACATAAACTTTACATCAATAAGGATATATGAGAACATATCCCAATATACAAATATGTAAATTAAAAGACGCAACAAAAGAATTCTTTTAAAAAGAGGAGGGTGAAAGGTTCCTTTACCGACATGGGTATCTTTCGAAACATACACCTCGTGAAAGAAGGACAATACAACATTGATGTAAATAATCATAAAAGAAAGAATATTACACAATGAGTGGAATAATGGGCAGTACATACACCACTCAAAGGAAATTGTGGAAAATGTAGAATAAATCTCACGAGAATAAAAGTGAGATGAAAAATCTCTTATGAAAACTTGGCAGCCTAACGGCGCCACATAAAACATACAAAAATGGGTTGATGAGATAAAATAGGGTATCTCATCATATTAACATAATGTTTATAGAAATAGGAATATAAAAGAACATCCCCCAACATAACAAAGAGGAGCTTAAAAGAAGTGACATAAAGGAGAGTACCTAAAAAGAAAGAGAGAGGTTAGATCTCTTACGAAAATTCGGTAGCCTAATGGCGCCACTTAAAACTTCAAAAATGGATTTATGGGAGAGAATAGGGTCTCTCATCACATAAACATAAAAATTACAGTAAGATTAATATAAAATAACTTCCCAATAACAAGAAAGATGAGCTTTAAAAGGAATGACATAAAAGAGTGTACATAAAAAGAAAGAGAGGAGTAGGATCCCTTACCTCGGGTCCGACTTGACTCGATCGTTCTTTAACGTCCTGGATAATAAACATGAGTTAAATTTTATTTTCTTAAGAACCTTTTTAAAGTTCATTATTCCTTTTATATCACTTATTTTCATGTTATAAACATTATGTAACCATTTAAGTTAATAATGTCTGTTTTGTCGATATTTGGTTCTTAAGTCGAAAGTGGACTTCTTACAATTACATGTTGTTCGTGTGGTCAAAGGTTCTTTATATCCAGAATGAAATTCCTGATTTTGATATCATATATATCATATATATCTATAATATACATGTATTTATAATATCACATAATCATTTAGAGGTAAGAAATGAAATTCACCGATCATGGAGACGGTAAGACGTACGTACGCATGAATGCTACTTTCATTTCTTTGTCATATTAATGGAATTAAAAATAAATGAGAGGTATGTATATTTTAATTACAGAATTATATTCATCATTTATATGTATCATTAATCATATATATACATTATATACATGTACTTTTAGTAGTACACTACATTTGGGGATAAGAAATGAAATGCACCGTTCATGGAGATGGTAAGCCGTACGTACGCATGAACGCTACTTTCATTTCTATCTCATACTTTAATGGAAAGAAATAATAATGATATATAGGTTTATTATAATTCCAGTATAAAATCATTTAATATAACTTTAAATCCATCCTTTATACGTCCCACATATGGCATTAACGAATCACATCAATTTGAGGGGGCGGTAGTTCGCACTTCCTTAAATGAAGATATCGCGTTTACCCATAATGGAAACCATAAAGGTATGCCCAAAATGAAAAATACATAAGCTTAAGGAAAACATAAACATATTATATATCATATATAAATATAGTGTCATCTTAATGGCCACCTTTTAAGGTGTTAAAAGAATGTTGAACAATCATCGTTTCGGGAGGCAGAAATTCGCCATCCACGGAAACAGTATGTTCTTTAACCATTAGATATAGGTGTGTGTAAGTGTAGCTCGAATCCTTATTATAAAAACATCATAGTATACTCAGGATACTGGAGTTGTTACAGAATAAAAAGAGTTTAGGGGGTTGGAGAAGCAAAATCATACAAAAGGACTCAAAAGAAGACATTACCTTAAAATCGGGTAACTCAATTTGGTTTGAGCTCAAAGGCTTCCTTGGGAAGACTTCTGACCAAAGTGAGGATTCAAGGAGTAAGAGAGGGAAGTGGAGAGACAAAATGGGAAGAGGTTGGCTGAGCCAAAGGCTTTGGGAGTGTGGGTAAGGAGGTAGAGGTGGGGGCCTTTTATAAGAGAAGAGGAGGGGCACTCTTGTAAAGTTACAAAATGTTACTTTATTTTCAAAAGATTTTCGGATTTTAAACGTCCCACATTGATGTATTTCGAGGATACGGTGATAAGGGTTCGAAATCAACTCATCCAACAGGCTTTGGACATGTGTAGGTCTTAGATATTACATTATCTTTCCATTTTATTTAAATCATTAAATAATGAGGTCATCGCTGCATCATCATGATGTCATAAATAATTTGATTTATTTAATGTCAAAAAATTATAAAAAAAATACTATGATGTAGTAAATCTTTTTAGATTTCTAATAAATATTTATAGTCAAAAATCACACTTATATAACCCCATGTAAAAATTGTTTTTGTAAAACATTTCATGTGTGTGTCATTTTTACTTTAACATTAAATAAAAAGTTATTTATGACATTTCCCAACCAAAGTGGCTCCATGGGGTCCCCAAGTTGACCCATGGCTTGTATTGGTCGGCCATGACACATCCAATAAAGGTAGGACATGTGTAAAGGTATTTTCATTTTATTATAATATCATTTTTTCCTTAAACTACACTAATTACCTCTAATCGCGATTAAAAACTTAATAAGTTACTATTGACCAAAAAATTATTTTAATCTCATTGAACCAAATTTTACTTCTTAATGACAACCATGTATATCGAATTTTTGAAATTCGAAACACAGAAGTGGTAAAATTTCATTTAAACGAAAAATCAGTTTTTATAAGTACCGCTTAGTGGTTTCATTATTCATCAAAAATTGATGTTTTTCAGAAAAATACCAAAAATTCACCCTAAACTGTATTTGATATTCCGAATTCAAAAATGAAGTCTATTTTAAAAAATTCAAAACATATAAGTCAAATTAATTAATTTAATAATTAATTCCCGCTGTCATAACAAATATCGTGTTTTTATGAAATAATAAGTATCAAAAGATTGACACTAGTTTAAGTCCGATTTCAAAGTGAAATTAATTCCAATGACCACTATTGGATTTAATGGTAAAAATATATTCATATTTCAATTTAAAACCAACTCAAAAGATAATCTAGTCATATAAATAAATTAGATTAAAAAGAGGTTTTGAATTAAAATACAACATTTTACACTATTCATTAAAAAATGAACTTTATCAGAAAAATACCAAAAATTTACCCAAAGTAAAATTTGATGTCCCGATTCTAAAGAAGAGTTTTATTTGTTCCAAAATAATGTATAAGAGTGATCAAAACTATATTTAATGACAGTTCTCCATCAAAAGGCGATAAGTAAACCTTTAGTGAAAATTAGGGTATAAAAGCCTAAAATTGAATTCTTTCCGTATTTTAAGCCTTTATCTTTTATTGGATAAATGTAAAAACATTTAAAAAACATATATAATCATATTTTAGTTATTTCTATCCATTCCCTCCAATACAACAGCTACATGTTAACTACCATTTAAAATAATATTATTTTATTATTAGAGTGCAATGTAAGATTTCCAAGAAACTCGTTGTTGCGTGTTGGGTACGCCATTGAGCATAGCGTCCCCTTTAAAGTCATATTAATATTTCATTAAAAAATATGGATAAATATGAAAATTTCATATTCTTTATTTACCTAGGGTGTTACATCCATCCCCCCTTTTGGGAATTGCGTCCTCGTAATTTTTAAAATTGAGCTTGGAAACATCCTTGAAAGTCCCACATCGGAACAAGAGTCGGTAAAACAATCACTTTAAAATAAAGAAAGATAAGTACAAAGGTCACCCGAGTTAACCCATACTAAGATTCCAAGTATGAAAACATGGACATGGAGGAGAAAACATAGGGTCATGTTCTGATGGAGAGTGATAGAAAACATGTTTAGGAGTAAGTTAACCACAAGAAAATCAAAAACTTGTGATGGGTTAAACGGTATTTGATTCCCCAGTAGGAAATGTTAATAGACAACATTTTTGTTTTAAGTTACTTTTTCTTTAGGAATTTATTCATAAGGAAACATAATCACTTATCATGTTGACTTTCAACTTTTACTAGATTCCTTAATCAAACTCATATTTTTTTCCAAAAGACGAGTGTCTAGGGAGACTTGTTCGCATAAAGAGTACTATAATAAACTTCTAGAGAATCACCTAATCCACAAAAGAGAACTATATACATCCCATGTCTTTAGGCTTTAACCAAAACCAAAACCAAAAAGGTTATTACAAGGTCAGATAATCTAGAAAAGGATAACCCATTAAAAAGAAAATCTATTCTTAATCTCCAAAATTTGTCCAACAAAACCCAAAGTTCAACGAGGTCCATTCGATAAACAATTTGTCCATAAAATTCTTCAAAGTAAACCAATATAAGATTGAAACCCAAACATTTTAAGGATTTAGTCACATAGTCTTCCAAGTTAAATCGTAACATTTATCTCCAAACAACAGTAGTTACTCCTAAAGTCTCGCATCGAAAAGTAATTAACCTAATCACATATCCTCCATGATAGGTTAATAATTTTCATAAATAACCCAAAATCAACTAACTCTTAATTCATAAAATCATATAACTAAAAAGAATCAGTCAAACTAACCAGGGAATTCACGTAGTCCAGTGGTAGGCGATAAATACCAGTCGCACTTTGGTTATGGGTTTGATTCCCGCAGCTTTGTCCGACGCGACGGGTTGTCACACAGTCTGTGTGTTGTCCTTTTTCCAAAACTATATAATTCTTAAATAATTCCCCAAAAAGGGATAAAATCAACAAAAAAAACCATAACATAATTTAACCTCAATTTTATCTCATGCCTTTCACTTCAATCATAACATATAGTCACCCATAATTACCTCAAAAGTAAGGATCATATAAACCCAAATGGTTATTTATAACTATGTCCACAAAAGAAAAGATAACTATTACTTGAATAAAATTTGCCTATATTAAACATCAGGGTTACACATAATATAAAAAGTCTTCTAATGTAACCCCATCATCAAAAGATACATAATACTCTTAAGAATTTCACCATAACTCTTGAAGCCCTTATATGTTGACATCTTACTCATTCAACATTCTTCATGATCCATTAACCATTCCTTTCCAACTTATTCCAAAATACCTCTTTCCTACAAACAAAATCATGAATCATATCCTAAGATTCCAAAATAGGAAAACAATAGTCATGAAATAATACATACCTTTGATTGGTCATTGTCAGTTTCTTCATCCTCAATCGGAATGGCATTAGGTATTGGTAAACGAACATTTGTACGCTCTTGGTGACCCCATTCACGAAACTTCTTCATAGGACATGTGTTTGCATAATGACCATGCCCACCACATTTAAAACATTCAATTGATCCCTCAGAAAGAACTTCTTTCCCTTTCCTCGAGTCAACTAGATGATTCCTTTTTCCATGGTGGGTTATAGCTTTATGACCTTCATTTCCACATCTATAGCATATTTCTGTCCCTTTGAAACATTTTCCTAGGTGTTTCTTTCCACATCTTTGACACATAGGTTTTTGAACACACTTACCTTTATGATTATTACCTGTACTTCCGTAGGGATTTGTTTCTCGTATATATGATTCCTTTGAGAAATCACCAAGGTATAGGTGGTCAATCATGACTCTAGATAGTTGGTTGAGGATAATCCCAAGAGGTCTCATTGTAGCTCCCATATCATTCAGTTTCTTGCTCAAAAAACTGTCACAGTTTCCTTCACATCCACTGTTACTTTGGTGCCTGCTAGATCCAGCCATTTACTAAAACCAAAAAGGTCAGTGTGAGTATATAAAAAAACCATCATGTACTAATGAGGAAGATAAACACTAAGATATTCTTACTCATTCACTTTTTCTAAAACTAGGACTCTTTCTGAAATCCTAACAATTATGGTAATGTCACTTATGCTTAAAGAATACCCTAACCTCTAAAGTTATATAAACCGACCTTTGATACCAACTATAAGGCCCTAGCCTTAATCCTTACTTAATCTTGAGTTATTACAAGATTACACATTGAGTATATTTTCAGGTTTAGAGTTTTAGAGAATTAGATCATGAAACTTTCATTACATTCCACATTTAAACAAAGTGGTTACATAAAAGACAATATTCATTCTTCCCATCAATAGAAACATATTTAAAATAAAACATGGATTCTTTCTTGACCCATCCTTGACACTATCATCACATCCTGCACCTTTCCCTTGACCTGTGAAAAACATTTCAAAATCATGGGATGAGCATAAAAAGCTCAGTAAGGTATACACAAAGAATGAAAACTGTTAGTTTTTCAAACATCAAGTAAACCATGTATACTTTATCAATGTAATACCTTCACCTTCATGAAGTAGTAAAAATCTCTTCACTGAATAAAATATCATTACTTACCTTTTTGTAACCAAAGGATTACCATAAAACCCATATAAGGAACACATAACATATATAAAGCTAACTCGGGACATAAACATACTTAAGTGGAATAACCATACGGTCGACTTCCACACATATCACTTAATGGAATATCCATATGGCCAATTTCCATACATAATTAATGGAATATCCATACGGACGACTTCCATACCAAATGCATTGGAGGTTATAACGTAACCACCCGTCCTGGTATTCACGACACCACCCGTCATATGGTTTATCACGTAACCACCTGTAAAATGTCCAAGTACCATTATAAAATTATAACACATAAAACCAACATAAAGGAATGATAAAATTTCCACATTTCAATCACAATATATCATTTAAATATATTGACATATTATAATCCTTTATCAAAAACATTCTCAATACCAAAATACAAAAAAAAGTATATGGTATTTATTTTATTTTAAAAACATTATGGCTTGTGGAGGAAGCCAAATATCAAATAATACTCGCAGCGGCGGAAAAGGTCGTTGTCACCGCGTACGTAAAAGAAACATTCCTTTTTGTCGTTTAGTAAAAGGATTTGTTGAAAAAAGATTCCTTTTGAATAAACATAAAAGTAAAAGGGGTTTATACACTGTATAAAAGAAGGTTGTGTATAAAACAAAATATTCCTCAATGAATGGAGATTGAGATGAAGTCCCTTACAAAGACGATATCCTTGGTTTAAGGATAAATCAATTACATAATTATGTGTGACAAACGAATACACCAAATATAAGTGGATATTAAGTGTAAAATAATCAAAGGTCATTCACACATATTTAAAGGATGACATATTCAATAACTACATGTTGAACCCAAAGAAATCGAAATTGGGTTAAGAAGTTCCCTTGACAGCCTAAAGGCGTCACATCAAAATGAGTTGATGAGAGATAAAAAAAGGGTATCTCATCACTTGGACATAAAATTTACATCAATAAGGATATATGAGAACATATCCCAACATAACAATATGTAAATTAAAAGACCCAACAAAAGAAGTCTTCTAAAAAGATGAGGGTGAATGGTTCCCTTACCGACATGGGTATCTTTCGAAACATACACCTCGTGAAAGAAGGACAATACAACATTGATGTAAATACTCATAAAAGAAAGTGTATTACACAATTAGTAGAATAATGGTCAGTACATACACCACTAAAAGGAAATTGTGGAAAATGTAGAATAAATCTCACGGTAATAAATGTGAGATGAAAAATCTCTTACGAAAACTTGGCAGCCTAACGGCGCCACATAAAACTTACAAAAATGGGTTGATGAGATCAAATATGGTATCTAATCATATTAACATAAAGTTTATAGAAAGAGGAATATAAAATAACATCCCCCAACATAACAAAGATGAGCTTAAAATAAGTGACATAAAGGAGAGTACTTAAAAAGAAAGAGAGAGGTTAGATCTCTTACGAAAATTCGGCAGCCTAACGACGCCACTTAAAACTTCCAAAATGGATTGATGAGAGAGAATAGGGTCTCTCATCACATGAACATAAAAATTAAAGTAAGACTAATATAAAATAACATACCAATAACAAGAAATATGAGCTTTAAAAGGAATGACATAAAAGGGTGTACTTAAAAAGAAAGAGAGGAGTAGGAACCCTTACCTCGGGTCCGACTTGACTCGATCGTTCTTTAACGTCCTGGATAATAAACTTGAGTTAATTTCTATTTTCTTAAGAACATTTTTTCAAGTTCATTATTCCTTTTATATCACTTATTTCCATGTTATAAACATTATGTAACCATTTAAGTTAATAATGTTTGTTTTGTCGATATTTGGTTCTTAAGTCGAAAGTGGACTTCTTACAATTACATGTTGTTCGTGTGGTCAAAGGTTGTTTATATCCAGAATGAAATTCCTGATTTTGATATCATATATATCGTATATATCTATAATATACATGTATTTATAATATCACATAATCATTTAGAGGTATGAAATGAAATGCACCGTTCATGGAGACGGTAAGCCGTACGTACGCATGAACGCTACTTTCATTTCTTTGTCATATTAATGGAATGAAAAATAAATGAGAGGTATGTATATTATAATTACAGAATTATATTCATCATTTAGATGTATCATTAATCATATATATCCATTATATACATGTACTTTTAATAGTACATTACATTTGGGGATAAGAAATGAAATGCACCGTTCATGGAGACGGTAAGCCGTACGTACACATGAACGCTACTTTCATTTCTATCTCATACTTTAATGGAAAGTAATAATAAATATATATAGGTATGTTATAATTCTAGTATAACATCATATATAATAACTTTAAATCCATCCTTTATACGTCCCACATATGGCATTAACGAATCACATCACTTTGAGGGGGCGGTAGTCCGCACTTCCTTAAATGAAGATATCGCGTTTACCCATAATGGAAACCATAAAGGTATGCCCAAAATGAAAAATACATAAGATTAAGGAAAACATAAACATATTATATATCATATATAAATATAGTGTCATCTTAATGGCCACCTTTGAAGGTGTTAAAAGAATGTTGAACAATCATCGTTTTGGGAGGCAGAAATTCGCCATCCACGGAAACAGTGTGTTATTTAACCATTAGATGTAGGTGTGTGTAAGTTTAGCTCAAATACTTCTTATAACAACATCCTAGTATATTGAGGATACTGGAGTTGTTACAGAATAATAAGAGTTTTGGGGGTTGGAGAAGCAAAATCAAACAAATGGACTCAAAAGAAGACATTACCTTAAAATCGGGTAACTCCCTTTGGTTTGAGCTCAAAGGCTTCCTTGGGAAGACTTCTACCCAATGTGAGGCTTCAAGGAGTAATAGAGGTAAGTGGAGAGACAAAAGTGGAAGAGGTTGGCCGAGCCAAAGGCTTTGGGAGTGTGGGTAAGGAGGTAGAGGTGGGGGCCTTTTATAAGAGAAGAGGAGGGGCCCTCTTGTAAAGTTATAAAATGTTACTTTATTTTCAAACGATTTTCAGATTTTAAAGGTCCCACATTGATTTATTTCGAGGATAAGGTGATAAGAGTTCTAAATCCACTCATCCAATAGGCTTTGGACATGTGTAGGTCTTATATATTACATTATCGTTCCATTTTATTTAAATCATTAAATAATGAGGTCATCGCTGCATCATCATGATGTCATAAATAATTTAATTTATTTAATGTCAAAAAATTATAAAAGAAATACTATGATGTATGAAATCTGTTTAGATTTCTAATAAATATTTATAGTCAAAAATCAGGCTTGTATAACCCCATGTAAAAATTGTTTTAGTAAAACATTTCATGTGTGTGTCATTTTTACTTTAACATTAAATAAAAAGTTATTTATGTCATTTCCCAACCAAAGTGGATCCATGGGGTCCCCAAGTTGACTCATGGCTTGTCTTGGTCGGAAATGACACATCCAATAAGGGTAGGACATGTTTCAAGGTATTTTCATTTTAATATAATATCATTTTTGCCTTAAACTACACTAATTACCTCTAATCGCGATTAAAAACTTAATAAGTTACTATTCACCAAAAAAATTATTTTAATCTCATTGAACCAAATTTTACTTCTTAATGACAACCATGTATGTCATAGTTTTTAAATTCGAAACATAGAAGTGGTTAAATTTCATTTAAACGAAAAATCAGTTTTTATAAGTACCACTTAGTGGTTTCACTATTCATCAAAAATTGAAGTTTTTCAGAAAAATACCGAAAATTCACCCTAAGCTATATTTGATATTCTGAATTCAAAAAATGAAGTCTATTTTTCAAAATTCAAAACATATAAGTCAAATTAATTAATTTAATAATTAATTCCCGCTGTCATAACGAATATCGTGTTTTTATGAAACAATAAGTATCAAAAGATTGACACTAGTTTTAGTCTGATTTCAAAGTGAAATTAATTCCAACGACCACTATTGGTTTTAATGGTAAAAATATATTCAAATTTCACTTTAAAACCAATTCAAAAGATAATCTATTCATATAAATAAATTAGATTAAAAAGAGGTTTTGAATTAAAATACAACATTTTACACTATTCATTACAAAATGAACTTTATCGGAAAAATACAAAAAATTTACACAAAGTAAAATTTGATGTCCCGATTCTAAAGAAGAGTTTTATTTGGTCCAAAAGAATTTATAAGAGTGATCAAAACTATATTTAATGATAGTTCACCATCAAAAGGCGATAAGTGAACCTTTAGTGAAAATTAGGGTATAAAAGCCTAAAATTGAATTCTTTCCGTATTTTAAGCCTTTATCTTTTATTGGATAAATGCAAAAACATTTAAAAAACATATATAATAATATTTTAGTTATTCCTATCCATTCCTGCCAATACAATGACTACATGTTAACTACCATTTAAAATAATATTATTTTATTATTAGAGTGCAACGTAAGATTCCCAAGAAACTCGCTGTTGCGTGTTGGGTATGCCATTGAGCATAGCGTCCCCATTAAAGTCATATTAATATTTCATTCACAAATATGGAAAAAATATGAAAATGTCATATTCTTTATTTACCTGGGGTGTTACATCTCTTAATAAAGATGACTTCTTCCCCTTTTGCAGAATAATCCTTGCAAACTACTTAACCCTTCACAGAATTCTCCCTTGTGAACCACTTCCAGAAATCAACAAATTCCCAGATAAAAGATATTTTCCTATGAAATATGACATGCTGTAATGATGGGATTAGTCGTCATTATATACGCAAATAGATCTGCCAAATTTGGTAATCTGAGATTTTCCAAATCTTCCATACGGTGCATCCTTCACTGCTTACTACTTCACTCACAGACCATTATTCCCTAGGTTGTCCACATACTTCCATTCCTCCTTTACGGTCACCCAAATCATAATATCATTTCCTATAATGATTCCCTTAATGGCTTCCCAAATCACCGCATCGTTTCTATAAATGAAAATCCATCCCGCGTATCCCAAGCCTTCTGTGTACAACACTTCGTAATCTGCATAGCACTCCTATGCAGAATCCTCCCTTAACTGAAATCCATTATTTTTAATGCATACCACCTTATTCATTCTAGGAACTACGATTCACGGTCTACATACCTTTTACCCTTAGGCCTAAATCGTCCTTTTCCAAAAACCAAACACCTGATTTAGAGGCCCAAAAATTTGGCAAATGCTGGGAAAATGTACCACCTTAAATAAAATCATTGAAAAACCAAAAACATACATATTTTCTATTATCTAAATTTATCAACAAACACAATCACACCCAAAACCTAATGATATGACACTTTGAGGTATTTGTTTCCTACACTTATCATTGATGTGTAATGGGGAGGACACATAAAATGCCATCGGTCATCCATTGATGGATGTTATAGGATTTAATAGATTATATTTCAATTAGACTAAGGAAATGGTAGGAAAAATACTTCACCATGGTTTGTTAGGTTCTTGTGAATATTATATAGCATATATCTCATTAGTGTATGTCTTGGTGTGTAGTCCTAAACCCACTCATCATGCATATGGGTGATGATTCGTTCAATGACAAATAAACCCTTTTCTGGTTGAATACCCATATGTTAATTTATCCAATAGTTTCATTCACTTTTCTGTATCCATATATGGATGTATTTTCAATGAAATTAAACATACATTTACTTTATTAAATTTAGGATAGTTTTTCTACAGTGGAAAAGGTAAATCTTAAATAAAGTTAATATGAATGAGGGATAAAAATATATAATTATAAATTATTTAAATATCATGAATATTATGTAAAAAATTATTCAATGTCAATGTATAAAAACACCGAAGAAATAATATCGTGATTATAACTTCAGACCCAATGAATGAAAATTGAGACAAAAAAACCCCACTTATAGCTTTGGTAGAAATTAAATAATATACTCTTGAAAGATAAGGATTAAAAAATATATTTAAATACATTGTATAATGGTATTTCATGTTACAATATCAAAAATAATTAGTATATATACAACACAATAGAAATTAACTAAATATTAAAAAATATGCCTCATAGAGTGGAATTTTAGATAGGAAACCCTTACCTATTATCTTGAATTCCACACGCATAAATTAAACTATGGTATTATAAAAATAATTATATTAAAAACTTAATTTATATCTTTTTCATTTTTTTTCTACTCTTTATTAATAGTCATTCTCAAGATGAATTCTTTCGATTTTTCACATCAGTGTTTATAGTTTTGATCTTCTGTACGACTTTCATAATAGATATATTCATATTGAATATTTTTACTATATGTATTATAAATCAGCTATTAAATTCATTTTTATGGATTACTTTAAAACAATTATGACGTTTAAAATCAATTTTATTAGTTTTTCAGACATTAACCTTGAAGATGAAGTTGATAATAACTATGGTTTGGTGATTTTTGATGAATGAAGGGTGTTTTCTAAATTGATGAATTAAATGTAGATATAATAAACATAGAATAAAAAGCCTAAATTTTACACATTAGTTACATATTATACCAATAATTATTTACCCATATTCATTCATTTTATGAATTAAAATTATCTTTTATGTAGGTGGTTAAACCTACCCATACAAGAACATACATCATCTTAATGAATGATTATGACGTTGTTTTGTTATAATATCATTATACCAAATGAATAATGATTCTATTTAGTGATTATTAGTGTTATTTTTCATAACTATAAGGAATTATATGAATAGGAAATGTATATAAAATCATTAGAAAATTTGAATAAAATATTATCCTTTTAATATGCTCAATTTAAATGATTAAACTAACAATGATTTTTTTTCATCATATCATTAATAGGTTCTTAAATTTGACCTAAAATAACCTTATTGATATAAAAAAAATGTATTTATCATTTAATACTAGCATTATAAATGACCTTGTAATTAAGTGAAGGAAAAAAATACATTACGTCAAGGAGGTGCACGTCCTTGCAACACATGATTAACATTTTTTTTCATAATGTATGGTGTATATGAATAAATAATGTCAATAACCTTAATATAGTAACATTAAATTATATAAATGGTAATAATTTCAATATATAAGTGTGTATTGAATTTTATTAAAGATAATAGTTAATAATAAAAATATACAGTTCAAAATAATCATGTCAGGGACTTGATTTTTCCTTATAAGTATCCATGAATTTTAAGGGAATAGGTACACTATGAGTGACCATATTATTATGTTCATGTGATAAGTTTATAGGTAAAGAAACATAGATGTGTTTGAAGGGTAAATTCTAAGGGGAGTTGTGTCTTTAAATTGTAAATAAGTTACACTTTTATAAGTGAAGGGATGTGTATTTTTCACAATATAAATACATTTTACAATAATTTAATGAATCTTTTAAAGCTTCAATTGTGAAAAAATAGAAAAAATATAGGAAACATGTATAGGTCGATAAAAATATGAAAAATTAAACTGTTGGTTTTTGTTAATAAATAGGACCTCTACAAAATGATAAACTAATTTACCCCTTTCACTATTACCTTGGTAATTAACATTGAATCATAGTAATGGATTTTAATTTAAATATTAAAATTTAAAATGATACCAAATTTGATACATATTATTTCATATTTATAAATTATTTTATCATATAATATTTATAAAGGTGTGAAAAGTTAATTTTCAAATAAATAAGCTTAATCATATAATAATATTTATAGAGAAATATATTATTTAAGATTTACATTAAAATATATTGTAAAATTATACTAGTTAATAGTGTTATTAATATATATATATTCATTATACAATAAATAAAACTTAATAATATTTAATGTATATCCACAAAACAATCTCCTATGAAAATACTAGATTGTAGAAAAACTCTGAAAATAGTTTTTATGTTAATTTAAGATTTTAAAAAGTTCTAAAAATGTTTTCCTTTGGTTTTACATTTTTAAAGAATATTGTAAAATGTATAATGTTATTCCTTAAATTCATATTTTATAACATAAATTGGTTTATAAACTTCTTGGTCATTCATATATAATAATAAATTTTAGAAATTAAGTTTTTTAAACTATAATTTTTAACTTAAAAAAGACCTTTTCTGAAAATTATCAAACAATTATACAAAAATAATTTAAATTTGATTAATTACAAAATTGAATTATATTGTTTGAATAAAAAAATTATTAAATTTATCAATCAAATGAATTCTTGAATAATGGCTCTTTAGTGGTTGAATTTTTTCAATTGTTCATGATTCAATGTTTACATACTATAAAAAATTCTTGGGTGTTACACTCTACTTCATGATTAGCAGAAGAAGGACAGAATTTTCGTGAACAATGATAACAATTTCAGAGGTTTAAACAACCGTAACATGTTTTCCACTTCATTAATTTTTTCAATCCCACTCTCTCAATTATTTTATTTAATTTTAAAATAATATATCGAATTAAAAACCACAATTTTATAACCAATTAAAATGAGTCAATTAGTTTTTGTGTGAAATCATATCTAGTAAAATGGATTGAATTCCATTATAAATATATTTAGCATTATTTATAATTTTTTTCCACATTCCCAAGAAAATTAATTCATCATATAAACTATTAAAATCAATTTTAAACTATACAGTTGCTGAAATTATAAAGAGTATTACCTAAGGATTCTTATAAAAGTATATGATTTCATTGAATTAATACCCAAAATATTAAGATAATGGGAAACCACCAATAAACCTTTCAATGTGGACAAACTCACCAAAAAAGATACACTTCTAATGAGGAGCACTAGTTCCTCTCTTCTTCCAACAATATGGTAGTAGATAGATATTAAGAATTTTCACCTAGTTATGTAGACTTCACTCCCTAGATGGAAATTTAGACACTATTATAATAATATATATTTGAACATGTTTTCCAATCCCATAATTTTAGTATTGGTGATGAAGAGTTGGGTGATACCATACCCACCCATAAAGAAGATCTCTTCAAACCAAGTGATGCCTCATAAAATAATATAAATAGAGAATTACCTTGATGTCAATGGAAGATTCAGAAATTTTGATATATACTCAAAATCCCCCGATCACCCATAATAAAATTATGTTGGGAAGCTAATGGGTGTCCTCTTTTATTATAAATTTCATTCTATTTAATCCAATATATGAATACTTTTTAATGAAAAAATTACCTAGTTGGAGTGAGAAAATGAAAATCACTAGAAAAAAATAATAGGTTTAGTTCAAGGATTCTTTCCATATCATGAAATGTCATTACCTTTCCAAAGACATTATCCTTGTATTGAAGTTACAAAACCTTTAATAATGGGGTACTTTTTATATTTTTTACCTTCTCATTAGGTTTATTACACACATTGTTTAACCTAAGTAACCATCATGAAGTACCTAAGATAGTTGGATTTATCTATTATAGGGAATGAATAATTGATGTCCACATCCTAAAGATTAGTGAAATATTCCCTTGAATATATTGAGATTAAGGAATCACCTCATAGATCTCATATTAAACATTTTTTCAGGTCAATAATGTCAAATGTGTCACATGGGGAATCAATGTTGTCATCAATATATCAAGAAAATATTTACCCAATATCCATCTCTACTATAAAATTGATCACAAATTTATCTAAAATTTATATATTTGGGAATTTAAGGCATCATTGAAAATGATTAAATTCATATGTTTATAAATTAAATGAGAAATTGTTTAATATTTTATGACCACAAACTAAAATTTTCAAATTCCCTCACTTCAAAATTGTAAACTATATAGAATAAAATATTCCCTCCAAGACTCTGAAATAATTGTATATAGTCCTTTCATGAAAACACTAAACAATGTGAAATTGTTTTTGATGAAATAAATTAAACTAAATATACTAATGTCCAATATATATGACTCTAAACCTTTAAGAAAGGATACTAGTTATATGACATTAATACTTCTTGATATCTGAGTTCATTTCAAATGATGTTAAACTACATGATATATTGTCCATTCCACTTGAACAATTTAGAGTTGTATATCCAACATGAACATAAACTTCTCTAATAAGTTTATTATATATGATCTAAAATCAATATTCTCTCATGTAACAGATCAATCAACATTAGATTTTTCTTTCATTAGGGATTTTATCATTACATCTACACCTGCTAGGAAAAATTCCATGGATCACATAAACTATGATAGAAAAATAATCACTTAAATAATAAAAATGTGTATATTCATTCATATAATATCAAGATACATAATATTTTATGGATCTCACATTTTGGGCCTTATAACCACATCTCTTTCCAAGCATAGTTTTTATCGAGTGATGTCACTCTATTCAAATAGTGTTTCCTCATTTCTCACATTAATATACCCATTAATATTAATTTCTATACCTCCTAAACATGATTCAGATCTATATATATATCTATTTAATAACCACACATGGTTTTTTTATATTTATTTTCTATTTTTATAATTATATATGGATCTCTAGTCTTAGTCCTATACACAAAGCCTATTAACGTCACCCCTGTCTCTATTCAACTAACGGGCCCTCATTTATAATGGTGTATTAGTATATAATCAATACTAAGACACAACCATTTCATTTTATAAATGTGAAACAGATCTATATTGATCTATTCAAATAATAGTCCATGTTGTATGACCTTAAATTATATATCAACAAATTCTGATTCAATATAAATTAAACTACAAGGAACACAACCTACCCTCCATGACTATAAAAAACATTAGTTGGTGTGTTTAGTGTTTCCAAAATTCCATACATTAAAGACAAATCAATTTATAGATTCCTAGAATATGATATCTATACAAAAACCTGTGATAGCATAAAAATTTACCGTTTCAAAATTTGATAAATATCTATGAAGTGATTTAATTTTTCAGAACTATGTGTGGATTGATACTTTCAATATTAGGATATATAGTGATGACTGAGTCTCCTGTCTTAGACCTAACAAAAATTCTGGTCCAAGTGATATGATGTTAAACTATATTTATCTATATTTTATGTTTTCTAAATCATTATTGAGCTCTAAAATACATGTCAAGTGTTCCATTCCCTTTATATCATTTAGTATAATAGAACATATATTCAACCCTATATAACTTTATATTTTATCCAAATGAATTCAATGCTATGTGACCATAATATGTATTCACACGATTTTAGTCTAAATTGATATGTCTTAAACCATAAATAAAAGAGAAACAAATTATTATACATTTTGAAACCTGTGAAGGCCGTTATAATAAAAATTCAAGTCTCCACTCACTAATACTTCCATTTTCATGTCATAAAAAATTGTTAGAACACAAAATGATAAAATTCACAATGATTTTATGGACAAAAAAAATGCTATATATATTGTTATTGAAATCTTTCTAGAGACTTCTGTCAAGGAAAAAACAATAGGAGATATTATTTTCCACATGATAGTGGGATTAATCTTTTCCAGGGGTATATTGTCATTTATAAAATGGAAAATTTTTCACATTGAGAAGACACATCCATTAAAATGATAAATTACTCAAGAGAATTCATTTTATATCCCTTTAACCCATTAATTTATCCAATAAATAGTGGAGTGAACTTTAGGTTACTATGAACCTTCTTTAATACACTTTTCTCCTTGATCCTACTTCATACCATTGATGTATTAATCGTCTCCATCCAAAATCACTATGTAAAGAAACTACTCTTTGAAATCCATAACAACTATTGAATCCTTTTTTTCACCTTTCATAATAATTGGTAAATAGTTTATTGACATATCCAAATGGCCCCTATTTGAATATTGAGTAACACAGTTTCCTTTGAGACACTAAGTAATCACGTTGGATTGTTTTTTGTCTTGAAGGAAAGGCCCCTAATGCCCATGTATTATTTTACTAATAGTGTAAGCATGGTCCCACTATTACCAATGGTCCACTTATTCTACCCAATCCCTATATACCACTAATCTAGAAATTATTACGCAAGGATTTATATATGTTATAATACTACTATTAAAGAGGAATAAAATACCCTCAAAGTTTCATATTTTTGCATCATACACTCTTTCAAACCGACATTATGACATCCTATTACTGAAACCATCAATGTTTTAGTGAGTATATAATTTGAATTATCCCATTCCTTGAGTCGAGATACTAGCATTGGAAATAACAAAGCCTTAGGTTGATATTATCCTCTTTGAAAATCCATATTTGGTGGTTGATCCACGTGACTTGGTCCTAAACCACCCATCACAATGGAATGATCATTATGAGATTTAATTATGTGCACCCAAACATAAGAAAATATGTATTAGAATTTAGATATCAATTTACGTTAGGCTATCTCACCCTTGAAGTATATATTATCAAACCCTTTAATCAAAGATATGAAAACATAAACACTAATGTAATTTAGTTAATTATAGTCATCCTTAAACATCAGTATCATTTTAAGCACTATGACATTAATCTAAATTCTGATTTCCTAGAGACTATCTATATTATTATATAATAATATTCTATTCAAATAATTTGAAAATTTTCCCTATTAATATTTTTATTTCATTTTATCTTAGTCAAAGGTGTGTGACCTTCAACCCCGGCTATCCTTGGTAATACTTGCATGACCTTATATCACTTGGAGAATGTGACTTCACTATCTATTGGTTTAAAATAGAAAAGAGTATGATTGTTAATATTTATGTCTTTTATATCTATGTGTACACATCAAATAACCTCAGAAAAATTACAATCCATTAAAAAATGGGAAAATTCACTGAACTGAAAATGTTAAAAAATATAAAAGGGCGGCCTATGATATTTTTTATTCATTCTTGCTATGTCTCTTTATCAATGGATTAGAAAATTTTTATAAAAAAATTTAAAATATAAAATTCTTGTTCCGACCACTATTAGACCTTAAAAATATATACCGCATCTCTCCTGGTCCATTGGACTAAGAGAATTTTATATAAAACTAATATTCATTTAAAATATTTTTTTAAATTACCCATATGAGGGTATATTATTTCTATGGAAATAAATTACATTTTTTAGAATGATTAATTCTATATGACCTATTTCACTTATATTAGAGAAAAAATAAATAGGGATTCAATGTTTATTAGTTTTTTATTTCATGATAAATCATTTCCAAAATATCTACACTAAGACGAGACCATTATATTTTCATCTATTGATAAGCTCAATAGACACATATTCCCATTAAATATAAACTACATTCATATTGATTCTTATTAACATACGACACATATGGAAATCTAGATATCTTATCTTAGATCTTGTTGAAAACTTCTCTATCAATCCTTTCTAACAACCAACCTTGAATTTGGGCATTTCAATTTTGTTTATGTTTTCTCCCATTGACAATGTGTTAGAATTTCAAAATATATAAGTCTACTATTCCCATTAGAGAATCCAGAATCCTTGATTTTATTATTACTCATTTTGATTAAATAATCCATAAGTTAATTATTTTTCTTAGAGATACTAAAATATATGAGTCAATTATTCCTCATGGAAGGACCAAAATTCATTGATTGAGTATCCACCAATTGGTTTGTTAGATCCAAAATTCTATCAGACAACCAGGTAATACGGAAACATACACTATATTAACTTTGAATCAAATTATTTTCATTTATGAAGATAACAAATTATAAGGAAGATTGTTTTTTCACTGAAGAATGTGTGGAACACACATTTTTGGAGTATTAGTGATAGTATTCTCACTCAGATGAAATAATTAATGTGTTGGGAGGATAAAATATTTCTACACAATGAATAGGTAAATGAGATGTATATGTAGTGCATGATTTGTTACACAATATTGGTAGGATTTCATTCCTCAATGTTTCTCAATCTAGTAATGTGTTGTTGAGAAAATCCCATGACGATTAGGCCATGAATTAGATCCATTTATGAAAAAAGCGTACTAGAACCATAAAACACATTTTAAGGGTCTTAGGGTTTCTTTTACTTCTCAGAAATAAATTTTAATAGGAAAACCCAATAGATAGTGGTATATTGTATTTATTTAGATTTTGATTGATTGGGTGTAGTGCCAAAATGGACTTAGATGTCAAATTATATATAAATTTTCTATCTAGATTAATTTAATCCAGAAGGAGATATGAAAAATAGAAATTAACCATAAAATAATTATCTCATGAATGATGCTTTATTTTATAGTCATATGGTCTTCTTCACAAACATGGTACTCATCCATAGTTGCATAGTTCCATCATTTTCAGATGAAATTTGTGTAGGCGCTAAGGGGTCACATGCTTCCATTGTCAATGGAGTCATTCATGGAATATTAATAGGATTAATTGATGACATTGTAGTTATTTTGTGGTCGGATATCCTTTATGGTGGATCAAAATAGCCCCATAATTTTCACATGGATCCTTCAGGGACAGATGGATTTTTTGGGTGACTGTTTCTAATATTTCATGATAGTATACACCTTATATAGGTACATGTTTCCAATATGATGTTTTTTTTGATTGTGAAAACTATAAATTATAGAAAAACACATAAAGTACAGATGAGGAAGAATGCTGAAATTTCAAGAAATCAATAATTCATGCAATAGTCAGTCATGAATCATCCCTTTTGAAAACAATATAAACTCATTTAATTTACTTAGTTTCTTGTATAGGTGATTTCATCTTGAACCTACAGGTCATTTAATTATCTCTGAACCTTCAGGCCTTGTAAGGGTTCCACCTCAACCCTTAGAAGGTGTATTATCTAAATTAATTAAAAGGCCTTTATACCATCCAGTCATAAAGAAATATTATGAATCCCCCTTCAAGAAGAAAACATGAAATATCCCCTTCTTGAAGGACTCCCATAAAGGCCATTTTGTGAAATAATCTTGTTATGGTCCCTTCTGGATAATATTTTATTGATCCCCTTTTATAAAGGACTCCCATGATAGTCAGTTGACAAAGAACTCCCACAAGAACCCTTACTAGAAGAATGTTTTTATAAATCCATTTGCAAGAAACACATAATCCAAGATCTATGTAAACTATTCCCCTATTAGAATATAACCCAACTGATATGAAAAATGGTGGTTTCCGAACATGCATATCAACCTCTTCCCTCCATCACTGAATCGTGTTGTTTTTGACCCTTCATTATCCATTTCATGAAGGAAATCAATTATGGGTAAAAAATATCCCTTATATCTATTCATTCATTCAGGTAATCTACCAAGTCCAAATAGATCCAAATAGTCTCATTGAATTCCTTTTCCATGGATGATTTCCCAAAAACGTATTTCAAAAAGGTCTCTTATATGATCTATAGATATAAATAAATGGGTAATACATGTTAGGAGGCACCCCATAGATTATGTATTCCATTGATAATGGATCCTCCAAATCCTTTCCTGCAAAAATGATAGCAACCACAAGGTATTATATGTTATGAATTCCCTTGATAATATGGGTTCATGTATGTGGGCACTGATGAAACCTCCCCTTACCATTGGTGATAATCTTGGATTCCCTATTTTCAAAATCTAATATGCTTGAGTAATCAATTGACCTCACTATTCAACTCAATGAGCCAGATACATATCATATGCCTCCAAATAGGTGTAATATCAAACCTTTTTTTCATCCTTCATCCAATTTTTACTAAGAGAAAGAGGTTTTCATTGATATATAGGCCTCATATATGGTGTATTCATTAACTATACCTTTTCATGTATAATTATCTATAGTCAAGATAAACCATATATGGGACTATACTTTGTGCGATACCAAACAATATATTATTTTTTCCAAGTTACTAATATATAGTATGAGCCATCAGATTTACCTATGAGTAATCCCCACTTAGTTTCCTATTGTTTATGTTTTTACAACACTAGTTTCCTTACCTCATAATATGAAACAACATGTACCTAGGTATCCTACATAGTGTCATCCCCAGACACATACTCTCTTACAAATTTACCAAGATATATGTTGAGATATTAGGGAAGCCTAATGTGTAAGATTATATACATCCTTTTTTGTGACCCCTTTCACAACATATATCTCATTTTTCAGGATGTTAAACTGTATGGTATAGTCCCACTATAGGATATTAAACAATGAAGTCTAAACTACATGAGATTTGATTCATATTCTAATAGGATATGTAAGATGTATCCTCATGGTATAATCCCAAAAACCATATATCATTACCTTCATATATCCCATTGGTAAATTGATATCACCCAAGCATGACTATAGACATTTTTATGTATGGAGAAAACGTGGACAACCATTACTTATTTTTTTGAACCTGATGTGAATAATTATTCCTAATGAGATAGGCTTGAGATGTCACTATTTTTAAAAATAATTAAATCCTATAAGTGATCATCATGTGATTCCTGAAATGATAACCATAAGTTCTTCTAGTGATGATATAAGTATAACATCTTCGGTGAGTATAATATTCACTTTGATGAAAAAGTAGAATGACATATCATTCCTTATGTGATGAGCATAAGACTTATTAAATTCAGGACATGAGGAATATTTTTGAACCTCCTACTAAGAGAATACCAAACAATTACAATAATTCTCACTATTTTACTATCTAATAAAATAGAGTTTTAAATCCATATATAGGACTAATATATTGTGTGTAACCACCTTGACACCAATAACCCATAACTGGAGCATACTTATTAAGTTCATAAATGATAAAATGGATTTCAATTTTCCAGAAGGATCAATTTATAATTAATATAAACTATATACATACATGACTTATATATTAAATTGGAAATTTAAAAAAAATCATGAAAATCCTTCTTTCATCCTGGATAATCATTAGAAGATTCCATTTTCATATAAAGGGGAGTGGATAAATAAATAAAGCGTGAGAACTTGTGATCAGTAAGGGTTAAGTTCAGAAGAAACTGTCATGAGTAATTAATGAATATAAATATGGAAGTTTGAATCGTAAAAAAAATGGTATTAAAGAAACCAATTTAGTTCAGAGTATGTCCATGGATAATATCAACAGATCATTCATATAGATAATGGAAACTGAATTCTTACAAAATGATATTCATAATTATGTAAATTTATGATAACTCCCTCAAGTAGTCGAGCATGATATGATAAATTTTACCACCAAGGACTCAACCAATAAATCATGAATATTTTAAAGGCCTATCAGTCATGATTTATTATATAAATAGGTAAGGAAAACACCAAATACCCAAGTATTATGAAATGATTTTCTTCCTCAGACTATAAATCATGAAAAATATTAATCACATGAGACCTATAGATACATCAAGGGGATATCTATATCTACTATATAAACAACATATATACATCATATATATTCAAAATAAATTGAATGATCAATAAAATTCCTTCTCAAATTACCTTATAAATCAACAATTATCCATAATGAATGTAAAATATTACTGACTATAAATTAGATTTTTTATTTTTCTAACACATTTAGGGGAAAAGTGAGAACCCATGAATGAAAAAAACACAAAGCAAAAAAAAACCCATATTTATTATATGACCCATTAAAGTCTAAATTGAACCAATTTGAAACACTATCCATAAATATTTTCTAGTGAATATTATTCACCTCTCTAGCTAGGTTATCTTTGATAAGATCTTTAGACCAAAACACCATCTTTTCCCATGTTTAAATATATTCCTCCATTATTAATTCACCTATATTGAAGCCTACTACCATAATACAGTCATTATTATTGATACACATTCCCTACTCCTTATTAGTAACCACTAGTTGAATTCACAAAGTAATCTTATCTGCATCCTATTGTGAGGAATTAATCACAAGAAATTAATTCACCATTTATTTCTCAAAGTGGGAAATCTAATCCCAATGGTTAACACTATTTGAAACCTCCTTACAAGCCTAACTCTACTAGTTATTAAGAAGACACTTAATGAGGTCAAATCTATTAGTGGTGTTCTCAAGAACCACCACCACCATCGAAGATTCTTGAATATTACTTGGTTATCCCATCACAACACCAGTTTTTTTTCAATAAAGTATCTCAATTGGGTTCCACATTGAACCCTAAAACTCACTTTCCAGTCCTTCTAATTATCATGAGTTTTGAAGTCATTCTCCTTAGGCCTCAATTTCATGGAAGACCATTTCTACATCAGTTTAGGTAGTTATGAGTAGTCCTTTCATCCTTTATGATTTTATAGAAGAATGAAGTAACCAAAATCTTAGTTTTTTTTCTTCCCCTTATTAATATTTAGATTGTGGATCCATATTCATTTGTGGACCACTGCACTATCATATGAGAAATAGCAAGAGATACCATCACTAGTTGTGACACCATGGATTCATTGAAATTCATTCGAACCCTCAGCTCAGATGGGGTCTATTTTATCCAGAACCAATCTTTTAATATCCAATCATTCAAAATGGTTTCTTAGTTAAATTGATGGTATGATACTCTTTGGAAATAATAATTTATCAATAAGTTCATCACCCCTATGACCTGAATAATTAGAATTGAGTAATAATTAGATAAATTTTCAATTTTTGGTTTTATAACCACATCCTGATCCAAGTTTAAATATAGACACAATATTCCAGTCCCCTATTCTCCCACCTTGTACATGGTTCCACTGGCAGCTCTCAAGGCCTCAAACTTAGAGGTTGCTTTGTCTAAAGTAGGAGTACCAGAGGTATGCAATCCCTATAACACCCTCTTCTGGACGTATCCTATATTCCTATACCATATATATCTTGTTTCACCCCTATAAACACATCTTCTACTTTTGGATAAATCAAACTCCAAATAACTTTATTCTAGGTGGGATTCATTTTTGATGCATCACCCACACTAAGTTGACTGATTGCTTCTTTTGTGGTGAAGTACTATGGCTCATGTTGGGAACCAACATGTATACCTAGAGCCTCCATGAACATCCACTAAACATGATTCAAGGTCTCATTCCTACACACTATCTATAAGTCACCAAGATGACTGCACTAATAGAAATAATCATCCCACTATAAAAAAACTGGTTTCTTGCAACACAATTCATATCCAAACAATATCCCCACATATGTAACTGTAGAATTTGAATCATTAACTTTAACAAAGATTCTTGGTGAAATCTAAGGACAGACCATGCCAGTTGTACTATCAGATCACAAATAATGACCCAAAAGATTCCCAAGAATTCATATGGTAGATGGATTTTGAAATGAATGAGAATGTTTTAGATAATTTACCCAAATAACCAACATGGTTGAACCTCAGTAAATGTGAAAATTATAGGACCACCAAAACAAAAGTTTCATAATATATTATAGACCCATTCCACTCTAGAACACGCTACAATTAGATCCTTCTTTGAATTAAAACACATCATCATATGCCTATTATCAAGAAGACAAATAGCTTATCAATTCTGGAGACCGTAATAATTGAAGCTGAATCTTTCAAAAAAATTCCATTGATTGGAAATGTTACCTAAAATGATTAATCATTGTTATGATAAGAAAAACTTGGTCACTCCTTATCAATTAAAAATAATAATCATATTACACTTTAATAAATAATGTTTAAAAAAACCATTCAGAAAAACATAAATAGACTCATTTAAAGATGATTTAAAATAAATTAAAATAAGGTGAAATATTACTTTTACTCTATATATTGAATTATATAATAATATTCATGAAACATTTGATAAAATATTTACATTTAGGAAAAATACGTTTGACCCAAGAGACGAAATAAAACTATTTTTTTAAAAGAAATCTTTTTGTATTTGACTATTAAAGAGAGCAAAAATATAGAATAAAAAAATCGAAACCCCATAAATAAATAAACGATAAAAAATATTTAATTTTAATATTTGAATGTGAATGTAATTATTCCAATTTATATTCTAACATGAACAATCATGGATAGGTGCGAGACTGTAAAAAAACCCTTTATATATTTTAAATATTATGATTCAATACTCAATGAAGGAGAAAATCAGAATTTAAATTTCAAATAGTAGTAATAAATAGTAATTAATGATGTAATATATCAATGGTAAATAAATCTAACATATAAAATATCATAGGTTCATAATATAAACACGTCTTATTGAAGGGTAAATGAGAAACAATTACCCTTACCAGGCATTTCTATTCTGTTAAATTCATTATATCCTCCTATAAATCGATTTAAAATTATAAAACTATTTCTAATGAACTTTTTCATATATATTTATTTTTTAATGAGATTTTATAATTATATGTCATCAATTCCTTTAATAGTTATTGTTTACATATTCCACTTAAGGTTATACTATTTTTTAATAAAATTACTTTGGAATATTAACCATGGTTAAAAGTGTTATGAAATGATACCCTAATCCCCAATATGTTAATATTTTCATGAATATATTTTTTAATCATTATATATCATTTTATATAGATAAATTAATGGTGTTTCTAGAAAAAAAATCACATAATTTTGTGGAAGTGTTAGTTTACACGTACGCTTGAATGATGTTATAAATCTCTTAAGAAATGAAGGGTAATAAGGTATATTCTATATTATATTATAAAATTATAACTATGTCATAAATATTCTATATATTCATTTATTAAATCTTTATATACATCTATGTAATTTGGTTATGAAAAAAAAATTTCACCTGTACGTTGATATAATAGTTCGTACATAGGCATGCACAATGTTTTCATTTTATGTTTATTAGAAAAGAGATATAAAAATGGTGTATTATTAACATAAAACATATAATTATGGTTTATATATACATTCCATTTTTATTATATTTTTATTGATGTTTTAGAGGAGGTTTATGAAGAATGGAACTTATATAATCTTATTAAGAACATATACCTCATTTTTTGGTATCATCCTTTAGATTACACCATAGGCCTCCTTGAAGTTTTGTTTTTGGGAGAAAAGGACATATAAGACCTGAGGAGAGAATTTGGAAAGGTTTTTTTTTGGGATTTTCTCAAAGACGTGTCTCATGAAGTGTGTGGAAGAAAATAGAGGAGGTTCCCTTTTATTGGAGTGGTGGGTGGAGAACCTATAATTATGCAATGATTTAAAATACTAAAATTTCAAATTCATTGAAAATTATGTACAAATTGGATATTTATTGAAATTTGGATGATATATGATTGATATATATACCACCAATACTATTTATACATGTTTCTAAGTTATTTTAACCCTTATATCATTAGTTTAACCACTAATTACTCCCTTTTAACCCTTATCATGATAATAATATTCATAGTCTTCATGGGAAAATAAATTATTTACCAAAGGTAAAGTGGTTTATAAGTGGTCAATGGTTGATATTCTTGATCCTTTTCCATTAAAATGAAACAATATCCGAATTTTACAATATTTAAAAGAACTAATTAATCATTGTTTAACATAAAATATCCATAATGTTATTGTTAGGATTATTCACATAGTTTTACTTTAAAAACATAATTATTTCCTTGGAGTTTGAATTATCATATTTTAATAATTAAATAAATTTTTCTTTGATCGAAAAAAATCATGAATGAAATGAAATTATCTAAAACACATCACTTTTAATATGTTATATCAATTTAATTTAATTTCCACCTATATACACAGGCACTGCATCAACGATGAGTAAGCATTTTAGTTAACCTATATCATTACCCAAAATAATAAATTAATTACTATAATAAATATATTTTAATACATATCAATTTCATCATGTATATTCAATCATATTTCATTTTTATTTATATTTTTATTGCAGAAACTTAATAAATGAGAGAAAGGGGAATTTTAAAATTATTATTATCTTAAAATAATAAAAAGGTTTTATCCATTGTAATGTGATAAAACAATATTTTCTAGATTGACTATTTTTATGGTGCAATGAAACTCACAAAATAAAATAAAGGCCTGTTTTATGTTGTTTTTGAGACATTATCCCGTAGTTTCAACACAATTTAACTTATTTTATTCTTTATCATGGTGATAATTTTTACCATGATTACAACTCATTATGAATAAAAATGAAATTATCTGATTTATAAAATTTTGAAAAACTAATTCAATATATGAAATCCATTTTTCAATATTTAATTCCTTATTTGGAAAAACATTATATTAATATTAGTATTCAAAAGGCATTAAAAATAGTTTATTGAGAAATACCATTTTTAAGCCTAATGTTTTTACCAAAATTTATTTATAATTTTTTTATCATTGAATTAATTGGAAAATCTTTACTAAACAGAGAAATATGTAACTCCATATACCTATATTTTTATGTTTAAAAATATTAATTTTGAATTTTATTTATTTTTAATTTTTTATCAAATTAATTAATTAATTAATTAATTTATGTTTATTTTAAATTTTGTATAACAATTTTGTAAAACATTAAAAATCAATTATAAAAAAATTCATTGTGTAATAAAATATTTTAATAGTTTAAATTTTAACAAATATATTTTATCATTTTAGGTAAATAAGGGCCTTAAGACACTCAACCAAGGGAATTGAGACTATTAAAGACCGAAAAAATATTGTACAGTCATCGGTTAGCACAAAATAGAGGAACAAGTAGGGATATAGAATTAATGGGGTGGGATATGGCCCTCTAGAACCATGCATGTGGGAACAAGTCTATGTGGTGTGAATTTTGTAATAGGATCCCATCACTAGATCAGGTATCTAAAACTAGATTGGTGTGTTGAGTTTGATTAGGAATCTCTATATCATGATTCAAATTGATGTAGAATGGATAATTTATATCATTGTGAACTTAAACTCATATGGTTCCATCTCACAGTTAGACACATGGTCCCCCAACTCAAATAGAGCCTCCAATACAGATGGCATGTTATAATGACCAGAACACCACACTAAATCCTTTAAATTCACTATATCCTCCCCCATGAATGATATATATTGATACATCACCCCATTATTTGATAAAAAACATTTAATGTATGGTGAATCTTATAGAAATAATTTATTATTTTTTCAACATGAAAATTGGATATACTATGACACTAACTGTTTGTTTTCTTCATGAATATTCAACTATTTTTTTTTCAAATGATGGTTCTCTTATATGATTTTTAATTAAAATTAATTAAATTGTATTTTTTTTGGTAGAGTGGGTTATTTATAATGTTTTATATGACATCAAGGGTGTGAACATGATATAAAAATGTATTTTGTTGTGAATCCTTTGTAGTATGAAAATTGGGCAATGTGTTTAAATTTAACACATTTATAGATTTATTAAATAATTAACTATAGTTGTTAATAATTAATTATTATTTATTCTTGGTGTGAGGAAAATATTTGAGAATTTAATAGACCTTGGACAAAGATTTTCAAAGTATGGATGATGATTGATAATTCTACGAGAATTCATGTCTACACTTGGATGGGATGATAACTCCTTTTGAGGTAGGTGTTCTCTATCCTAAATAAGAATTTTTATGTTTATGAATTGTTGTTGATATGTGTGTTTATTATTTATTTTATTTGGAGGAGAGGTTGAAGACCGAGGGAGCCTTAATCTTGGAAATTGTTGGTATCACTGCTTCTTAGACATAGGATATGTTCTTTGAATAACATTAGATGTTTGGATTCTTCTGAAGACCTTTAAACGTAGGGGAGATGGTTTTTTTTCAGAAGAAATAATAGGGTAGTTTGTGGATTGTGAGATGGGTTATAAAAAATGCTCGGTGTTTTGACTAGATCCCTTGATATAGGTGTAAGAGGAATGTGGTTGTCTAATACATGGTCTCCTTAAGGAGATGTGAAATGAGACTGTATCTTGGGTAGTGGTATTAAATTATGTACTAAAAAGTTGCGGCTATGTCATTTGGTTACCAATGAGATTTTGAGTAGGACCTGAGCCCTGGTGGCTGTGGTTGGGATTGAGATGATCCTATAGAAAATGGTGTTTCCAAAGGTAGTACTTAAAATTGGTGTCTTTGTAAGATACTATATAGAATGTCATGCATGTTGGTGAATTCATAACCTTCTGGACCTTTTTTGATTTAATATTCTTTTTTTTCTACATGGGTATCCTGTGAGGCCAATGTTTGGTGGTATTTCGTAGGGTTTCCATGTATGGATAGTGAGACATATTCATTATATATTATGTTTGTATCATCTATATTATTCCATGTCACATGATAATTCTTGGCCTATGTATATTTTATCCGGTATCATGGTGATTGGTGGATTTTCATAACTTTTTTAACCACTAGAGGGAGATAATGTGTTGGTGCGATGTGGAGAAGAATTTAATAATGAGACCTAGAGATAGGGAAGGGATTATATATCCTTAAAACATAAAATAGTATATTTATGGGTATCATGACCATATGTAATGAACCTTTAATTAAAGTGTTACAATAACCTTTTGGTATGACTCGAGACTTGATTGTCCATGGAACTTGATCTGAGACTTGCGTGAATGTGGGTTACCCATTTTGCAGATATTGGGACGACCTGTGAGAATGTGGATTTCCCAATATATAACTGCCGTACTCTATATTACACATTAATACATGATTTATTATATAAATTACACTTAATACAACCAAAATGTCTGATAATTATAGTGTATTTGTCAATTAGTTACATAAGAAAACATCTTGAACATGTGATACAACAATATTATTAAAAAAAATATTAAAATGCTTTATGGAAAACATCTTTAACATGCTCAAAATACTCCTTCAAACTTTATAATACACGGGATGACATAGGGGCATACATAATAATGGGGTGAGATATAAATATCTTTAAGGGAATAAAAATTTAATAAGTGATACATGTTATACCATAGGCATATCAATTTTGAAAAAAAGGAACATGAATAATAAGGCGTGATAGAGAATTCTAATCATAACATGGGAAATATGGAAACAACATTAAACACTAAATCATGAACATAGGTAAATCCAAATCTACTAAGACATCACATTAGAAAAATTACAATAAATGAATCATGTACACCCCTTCCCTAAAATGATGTATCGTGATATTAAAAATTACCCTATGCATTGGAGAGATATATGTGCGCACCCTTCACACTCATTTCATTCTCATGCATAATTATGGAACATAAATCATATATCATGGATTCATTAATCATAATAATTTAATCCAACAACATGAAATATGTATTAGATAAATTTATACCCCCAATCAATAAGTATATGTATATAAATGTGGATTCCCGTGATTGAATAATGGGTATGATATTCATTACACAGTTGTTTGGCATAGAAAATTGTGGTGAAATTTTGGCAGAATAACAGAGTTACATAGAAATTAAAAAATGGTTGATGGGATAGAAAGTGAAATCTAATTATTTGGATATAAAATGGGAAGTAATAGGGTCATGTAAAAGAATATCCAAACATTATAAACATGGAAATATAATTCATAAGGAAATTAAGAAACATGAATAGATAAAGGAATCTTTAAGAAATTTTGCTGTGGAAACGAGTGTACATAAAGGACCATGGGAGGATTAATGAGATTTCAAGTAATATATAATAATTTAATAATAAAATGAAGAGTATGGTGAATATGGAATGTCATATCCAATTATAATAAAATCAAAAATTAAAATACATAATATTAAAGGAGTGTTTGATAAATGAGGAGAGTGAATGATCCTTTACTTGAGTGTGTGACACCAAAGGCTTGGTAGGGGTTTCTTGACAATATTTTGGGTGCCTTGGGTTGAATCAAGGAACTGGAGTGAAGTGTAATTATATATTCTAAGGAGCGTCATTTTATACAAATGGAATCTTGGGTTAGTATATATAAGAAAAGAGGAAGATTAATTTATTATTTTGGTTTTAGAGTCTATATAATAAAATAAACAAAACCACAAAAAAACCAATGGGGTTTCCCATGTTTTCTAATAAATTGTTGTGTTTTAAATTATTTTATTAGATAAAGGGATGAAATTGAAAAATATTATCCATTGGTGTTGTGGAGGTGAGTGAAAGTCCTAAAAAACTATTTTAAAATCATAAAATATACTTTATGTCTTGGAAGATTCATAATTTCTTTAAAAAATTATTGAAATAAAATTTAAATAACATTATTTTAAATTTAAAACATATATTTGATTGTGGATCCTATTTATGTTAATCATTACATCACATTTGGGTCATTGTGATGTCATAAAACACAAAGTATATTTATAGGGTATTTAATTTTTCCCAAAAATTATACTCTCTTAGAAAATTAAGAAAAAATCACCATTACATAATTTCAAAAATATAAATTTGAAAATTACAATTCATTTTATAGAAATAATTTATAAATATGAAGATTTTATCCTTTAAAATAACAAATGATATTTAGTGAAAATGATGGATTTTTTACAATAATTTTTTATACACTTATACAACTTACATTTGTCTTTATAAAAATTATATGATCATTTATATTTAATAAATGTTATTAAATAATAAAATTTTATTGAATTATTTATTTCAAATATTCATTATTTTATCATAATATACTTCTAAATTTAATTTTAACATCAACAAAAAACTATTTTTGTATTATTGAATAAAAATAAATATCATTTATAAATTAACCATAATATGATGAAAAAATAATATATATACTCATACTGCTATGGCCTTTTTAAATATCCCATTAATAAAAAAAAAATTCTAAGTGTAAGGTTCGTGATGGTGGGACTTTCATGCGTTGGTTCAACGAACTTGGTTTGGGACGTGATCCAAATGAGAGATAACTTTTACCATAAATGAATTTTCTCATGATAATGTTATCAGATCTCAAATTGGGATTGTTCTAGAACAAATTCCTGAAATTCTATCTCCCTCAAAAGCCTTGATAAATTCACTTCATAGGGTATGATCCTGCAGGTTGAGGCCATAACATTTTTTTTCTATGGAAATTTCATTTTTTTGAATCCTTATATTTATAGTCGTCATGTTATCACAAAAAAAAGCTGTATAATCAACAATAATTATACTTAATGGTCATATAAATCCAATTGAATATAATAAAAATTCAAGTTCATGTGTTTTCTATAACTATATTTTATAATAATACATTTAATTAAATTAAAAATGGGACTTTTATTCATAACAGTTCAGGTCGTTACAATTTCCCCCCCTTTAGAAATTTCACCATTGAGATTTTATTTTCCTACAATGAAATTGATGAAGGTAGATCACATCATCACCTCATACATCTCCCTCATTTCTTATTCAATCTTGTGTTTTCCCCAAAAAACATTGATGAGGGGAATTGTCTTATTTCATTAAAAATTTTCGCAATGATCTAAGAACTTCATCAGATTATCCTCATAGGATAGGTAACTATTTAATTGTGTCACATCTGGATTTAGTGCATGTGAGGGTTTTGGTATGTAATTTCTCAAGAGGGATACACGGAATACATTATGTATTTGAGATACGTTTGGTGTCAGTTCTAGTCAATAGTCCACTGGTATGAGGCAATAAATGATATTAAAAGGATTGATGTACCATGGAATATGCTTTACGTTGTTCCCAAATCTTATCACTTTTCTCCATGGAGATATTTAGTCGAATTCCATCTATAAATCATCAAACGATAGGTCTTATTGACGAATTTCAACATAGATATTCTATTGACTATGAGCAGTCTTGATGTGTTTCTGAATGGTGTTAACCTTCTATCCATTTCTTCAACCATTTCTGGAACAAAGAGTTTTCATTACCCAACATCGTCCAAACATGTTGGGGTTCTGCACCACTTCCCATAATGGGAATCATAAGGACCGATTTGGATGCTCATGTGGAAAATGTTCTTATAAGAAAATGTTACAAGAATAATATGTGGGTCACATCCCACATTGAATTAAATTGATAATTATATCAACACATACTAATGTATGACAACCCTGCTTTTTATTACAACTTAAACATGATTTATTACATAAAACTTCACTTGATACAACAAAGAAGATTGAGGGGTTTAGTGTATTTAGGGATTAGGATCATTACATAAAAACTTAAAACATGAAATACAACATCTTTATTGAAAACTTCCTTTTCATGACCACTACATTCCTTTGTACTTAGCATTGCATGGGATAACCTGAGGACATGCATAAGAAAAGGGTGAGCTATAAAGCCCAATAAGGGAGTACACATGGAATAACATGAGGAGTACAATACATGTTAGACAATAGGCATAATCAATAGAGCATAGCAGAAACATGAACATAAAGGCCTGATAAAGCATGATAGTCATAACATGGAGATGTGGCAAGAACACTTGTCATGGAATTAGCATGAACTAAGGCTCATTGCACATGGATCATGAGTAAAACCTCATTGCAGATAAAGCACAAGTAAACCCTCATTGCACTTGAATTAGCATGAGTCAACACCCATTGCACATGACAAATCATGATACTATACTTTACCCAATGCATTGGAGCACTATAAGGGCGCACCCTTCTTAAACATTTCATTTCATGCATAAGTGTGCCACATGGATAATAAAACATGGATTCATAAAACATAATCATTTATTCCATGATAAAGGAATGTGGAATTCATACATGAAACTTTATAATCAATAAGTAAATGTTCATAAATGCGAATACCCTTGATGGAGAAATGGGCATGGTATTCACTACATAATGACATTGGCTTAGAAAATCGGTGCGATTTCGGCAGCGTAACGGCATGACATAAGAATTCATAATAAGGTTGATAACATAGAAAGGGGTTACTCATCATATTTACATGTAATGGACAGTATGGAGGTCATATAGATACATGTACCAACAATTTTAATGGAATTTAGATTCATGATACAAAATTATTTCCTTGAATATAAAAGAAGAGAGAGAAGTGCCTTTCGGAATTTCGGCATTGTAACGGGTGTACATGGGAGGAATTTAATGAGACAGAAAGGGGTCTCCTGTCATTCAAACAATAAGAGGGAAGTATGGGGGAGGTTCGAAACCATACCCCAACATTCATAATTGAAATTAAAAGGGAAATACAGCTTAAATAAATTTAACAAAAATGAGAAAGGAAGAAAAAACCCTTACTTGGAAGTGTGCTTCCAAAGGCCAGAGAGAGGTTTGTGAGAGGCTTCTTGGGAGCTTGGGGAACCTTGGTAGGATTCTGTGGAGAGTTGGGCAGAGGTTGGACGAACTCCAAGGGCTTGGCGTGAGGAGGAAGTGGGAGCTTGGGTGGGTTTATATAGGAAAGGTGAGGGAATTCTTTATTATTTTGGTTTGGGTCCCCTTACATTAAATTAATCCAAACCACAAACTATCCCATGGTTTTTGCCCATGTTTTTTCGAAAAGGTAAGAGGAAAAAATTATTTTATAAAGCCAAAGTCCTAACTTCTTAAAATATTAGGGTTTCTTATGTGGAGGTGAGTCACACTCCCATGGAAATTAATTTAAAAAGGCAAAGTGTTGAATATGTCTTGAGGGGTTCATTAATGCTTTGAAAAGTAAGTCAAACAAACCTAAAATCACATTATTTTAATGGTAAGTCATATATTGGCCGAACATAAAGATTATTGTATTTTATTTCATCACTATTGGGTCATTATGATGTCATAAAACACATTATATATTTAAACGGTATTTAATTTTTACCCAAAAATTTGACTGTCTCAGAAAATTATGAATAATTCACCGTTGGATAATTTCGACATCATGATTCCAGAAATGACATTTATTTTATCTAAATTTTTTTCTAAATATGTTGATTTTCACTTTTAAAATAAAAACTGACATTTATCGAAAATTCACGGGTTTTGACAAAAATGGATTTTAAACCTTAATAAAAAAAATGTATTGCATTCAAAAAATTATAAGATCAATTATATTTAATACAAATTAATTTAATAATAATATTATAATTTTATTAAAATATTATTTAATTCAAAAATCCCTTAATTTAATAAAATAGATTTCTTAATTAAATAATAAATAAAAACACCATTTTTACTTTAAAAACTATTTACAATGTATAAAAAATGAAAAGAAATTATATTCATTATTATATAAAAAACAATGTAAATGAACATAGTACTACTTATTTGTTACATAACCCCTTAAAACAGACGCATAAGACCTAAGGGTAAGGTGTGCGATGGTGACAGACTCTTGGGGTGGCTCAGATAACATCGCTCGAGTGGTAATTTCAATCAACTTCCACTTTTCCCGTAGACGGTCACGTTCGAGTTTGACATGATGAAGCTCATCTTGGGCTTGGTCAAGAGAAAAGCCCAAGGATTCCACCTCTTTTCCGAGCTCCAACAAATGGGCTTCGTATGGAGCAATTCTACTGGACGAGGCCATCACTACTTTTGTCTGAGTAAATTGGATTTGTTAAAGTCCTACATTTATACTAATCATGTGATCACTGTTCAATGACTATATTAACAACATTCAAAAATATTAAGATAAAACCAAAGAATTTGACATCTTATAAAAACATTTTTCATAAAGATACATTTAATTAGATCAAGAGGGATTTCCATTAATGAAACTTTGGGTCGTTACCACATTCCCCCTTAAGAAATTTCACCCTCGAAATTTTTCCTTTTCCCACACTAAAACCGATGTGGTTAACTTAGCTTTATCTTTTCCTCCGATTCCTAACTCGCTTCTTCAAACTTGTGGTTTCTCCACAACACCTTAATGAGGGGCATTGTCTTATTTCGTAGAACTTTTTCTCTATGATCTAAGATCTTCACTGGTTTCTCCTCATAAGAAAGATCATCTTCCAATTATACCACCTCAGAAGAGAGTACATTTGAATGGTCCGGTATGTACTTCCTTAAGAGGTATACATGAAAGACATCATGTACTTTGGCCATGGTAGATGGAAGTGCTAGTCGATAGGCCACAGCCCCGACACGATCAAGAATCTCGAAGGGGCCGATGTACCTTGGACTTAACTTCCCTTTCCTTCCAAACCTCACGACCATCTTCCATGGAGATATGCATAGAAAAACCATGTCTACAACTTTATACTCAAGGTATCATCGATGATTATCTGCATAACTCTTTTGTCGACTCTTGGCTGCCTTGATATGCTACTGAATGGTTTTCACCTTCTCCACAATTTCTTTGACCATTTCTTGTCCAAGAAGCTTACGTTCACCGACCTCATCCCAACATGCCGGTGTTCTGCACCTTTTCCCATACAGGGCTTCATATGGTTCCATTTGGATGCTCGAGTGGAAACTGTTATTATAAGAGAACTCAACCAGAGGAAGATCTTGATCCCATCCTCCATTAAAGTCCATTGAGCACACTCTCAAAATATACTGAAGTGTTTGGATAGTCCACTCGGATTGGACATTAATTTGAGGATGATAGGCCGTACTGAAGTTCAGTTCAGTATGTAGAGCATGTTGAAGAATCTTCCAAAAATTAGAGCTGAATCTTAGATCTCGGTCAGACACAATAGATAGTGGTACACCATGAAACCTTACCACTTCCCTGATATATATCCGTGCCATTTGATCCAAAGAGAAATCCCCCCAAATAGAAATGAATTGTGCAATCTTTTTAATACGATCCACAACAACCCATATTGCATTGTTGCCTTTGGATTTCCTCGTAAGTCCGGTGAAAATGTCAATGGTGATGTTTTCCCATTTCCATTATGGTATGGGCAATGGTTGCATCATCCCCTTATAATTCTACCTCTCTGCCTTCACTTGCTGACACACCATGCACATTGATGTATATTCAGCGATCTCATTCTTTATATTATCCCACCAAACATTTTCTCGGAGATCTCGATACATCTTTGTGCTCCCTGGGTGAATAGAGAAATTTGAACTATGTACATCATCCAAAAGTTCCTTCTTCAGCTCCGGACTTGATGGAACACATAGTATTTTTCCAAACCACACAATTACTTATTAATTAACATTAAACTATGAGGATTTCCCTTTTCTGATAGCTTTCACTTTTTCCTGAATTCCCACATCATCCTTTTGAGTATCCTTTAACCTTTCTAAAAGAGATTTTTGAGCAATCATTTGTGAAAGGATTGATAATGTTCCATTCTTTATGATTCCCACATCCATCTTCATCAAGTCTAAGAAGATTGGATCCTTCTCAATTCTCATCATTGATAGAATTTCTGGGTCCTTTCTACTTAGGGAATCTGCCACCTTGTTCTCTTTCCAAGGGTGGTAATTTATTGAACCGTCATAATCCTTGATCAGCTCTATCCATCTTCTTTGGTTCATATCAAGCTCTTCCTTGCTGCCTTGGAGGTTGTTGGTTGCCTCCAAAAACCCTTTGATTAGGGAACTGATTTGAAAAATGACCCGGTTCTTTTCATTTGTAGCATTGAACAACGCATTGAGGTTCGAATGGAGAATTCCTCTCCTCTATCGCAGTCGCGGGTCTTTCTTGCTGACAGTTAACAGCTAGGTGCCCTTCTCTTCCACACCTAAATCATTTCCTCGTCCCCTTAAGGCAATTTCCAGGGTGCTTCTTCCCAAACTTTTGGCAAGTGGGGTGTTGGATCTTCTTAGCACCGTTGGATTTATCCATCGGACCACCAACATTGAAGTCCACCTTACGCTTCTTGTCCCCATGATACCCCTATGATTCCCCAATCTCCATTTTGACATTGAGGGTACATCGGACAATTTCCTCATAGATGTCGAAGTCAAGGGTCGCTAATGCTTTCCGCAAGCTAGGCTTCATCCCACCAAAGAAGTGGTCAACCTTGCATTCGGGGCTAACGAAAAAGCAGGAAGCGTATCGTGCAAGCCTTGTAAATTTTTCCTCGTACGCTCCAACAAATTCTGCATCTTTTTTCTTGAGGGAAAGGAAGTCCCTTTCCATCTTAATCTAGTGGGTGCGCATAAAATATTTATCGAAAAACATTTTCCAGAAATACTTCCATTCCAAAGCCTCAATCTCCTCCTCAGGCTTCGTATTTTTGAACAACGTCCACCATTGATCAGCTTCAACCTCCATACGATAAGCAGCCAGGAGAACCTTCTCTTGTTCAGAACATTGGAGGATGGAGAAGATCTTTTCAATGGAGTTGATCCATTGTTCAGCGATCGTAGGATCTGATGATCCACTAAAAGTAGGAGGCCTTTGTTTCATAAAGCTCTCGATAGAGACTTGTTCTTTATTAGGGGGGGTTGAACGTTACTCTTGACCCGTGTTTCTATTAAAAACTCGAGTTTGCTGAGAGATAAGCATGACAAAGTTCGCGATTCCCACTCCCATTGGATTTGGCATCTCATTAGTACAGTCATCACATTGATCTTCACAACGGTTGTTAGCCCGAGTCCTCCTATTACCGGCCATTGGCTGGAATAAAATAAAATTTAGGGGTAACACATAAAGGGTAATCCAAAGACAAAAGTTGATGACTTATAAATATACACTCATTCCATAACTAATGAGTCTATAGGCTTCAATCTTGGATTTTCATGATCTACTTTCTAATATATATTCATAGGGGCATTTTTTAAATTCCCTTAATAAGGGTTCATACTAAGCTTGTGAATTTATCAAATCATATCCCCCGGGAGTGTTATAACCAAGAGTGCAGCAGGGCTCGTTGTTGTGCACCACTTCCCATTCGAGTCTAGCTCAAAGAGGTGTTTTCGGGTTTTACCCCTAGGATACATTTGTGCCAGAGCCGCCTCTACCTGCTCGTATCCAGACAGGGATGTATTTGTTTGATAAAACACATACTCAGTACTTAACAAAACATAGGGATGTTTTTATTATACTTAGTCTTGTATCTAAGGCTTTACTAGGGTTTCATATTCCTAAAAATTACTAAACCTATCCTCTGATACTAACTATGACAACCCTTGTTGTTATTACAACTTAAACATGATTTATTACATAAAACTTCACTTGATACAACAAAGAAGATCGAGAGGTTTAGTGTATTTGGGGATTAGGATCATTGCATAAAAACTTAAAACATGAAATACAACATCTTTATTGAAAACTTCCTTTTCATGACCACTACATTCTTTCGTACTTAGCATTGCATGGGATAACCTGAGGACCTGCATAAGAAAAGGGTGATCTATAAAGCCCAGTAAGGGAGTACACATGGAATAACATGAGGAGTACAATACATGTTAGAAAATAGGCATAATCAATAGAGCATAAAAGAAACATGAACATAAAGGCATGATAAATCATGATAATCATAACATGGAGATGTGACAACAACACTTATCATGGAATTAGCATGAGCCAAGGCTCATTGCACATGGAGCATGAGTAAAGCCTCATTGCACATAAATCACGAGTAAAACCTTGTTGCACTTGAATTAGCATGAGTCAACACCCATTTCACATGACGTATCATGATACTATACTTTACCCAATGAATTGGGGTGCTATAAGGGCGCACCCTTCTTAAACATTTCATTTCATGCATAAGTGTGCCACATGGATCATAAAACATGGATTCATAAAACATAATAATTTATTCCATGATAAAGGAATGTGGAATTCATACATGAAACTTTATAATAAATAAGTAAATGTGCATAAAGGTGAATACCCTTGATGGAGAAATGGGCATGATATTCACTACACAATGGAATTGGCTTAGAAAATCGGTGCGATTTCGGCAGCATAACGGCGTGACATAAGAATTCATAAAAAGTTTGATGAGAGAGAAAGGGGTTACTCATCATATTTACATGTAATGGAAAGTATGGAGGTAATATAGATACATGTCCCAACAATTATAATGGAATTTAGATTCATGAAACAAAATTATTTCCTTGAATGTAAAAGAAGAGAGAGAAGTTCCTTTCAGAATTTCAGCATAGTAACGGGTGTACATGGGAAGCATTGAATGAGAGAGAAAGGGGTCTCCCATCTTTCAAAAAATAATAGGACAGTATGGGGTATGTGCGAAACCATACCCCAACATTCATAATTGAAATTAAAAGGGCAATACAACTTAAATAAATTTGACAAAAATGAGAAAGGAAGAAAAAAACCTTACTTGGAAGTGTGCTTCCAAAGGCTAGAGAGAGGCCTGTGAGAGGATTCTTGGGAGCTTGGGGCACCTTGGTAGGATTATAGAGAGAGTTGGGTAGAGGTTGGACGAACTCCAAGGGATTTGAGTGAGGAGGAAGTGGGAGCTTGGGTGGGTTTATATAGGAAAGGTGAGGGAATTCTTTATTATTTAGGTTTGGGTCCCCTTACATTAAATTAATCCGAACCACAAACCATCCCATGGTTTTTGCCCATGGTTTTTGGAAAAGGGAATAGGAAAAAATTATTTTATAATGCCAAAGTCCTAACTTCTTAAAATATTAGGGTTGCTTGTGTGGAGGTGAGTCACACTCCCATGGATTACAAAGGCAAAGTGTTGAATATGTCTTGAGGTGTCCTTTAATGATTTGAAAAGTAAGTCAAACAAACCGAAAATCACATTATTTTAATGCTAAAACATATATTGGCCGAATATAAAGATTATAGTATTTTATTACATCACTATTGGGTCATTATGATGTCATAAAACACATTATATATTTAAACAGTATTTAATTTTTACCCCAAAATTTGACTGTCTCAGAAAATTATGAAAAATTCACCGTTGGATAATTCCGACGTCCTGATTCCAAAAATGAAATTTATTTTATCTAATTTTTTTTTCTAAATATGTTAATTTTCACTTTTAAAATAAAAACTAACATTTATCGAAAATTCACAGGTTTTGATAGAAATGGCTTTCAAACATTAATAAAAAATTTTTATTGCATTCATAAAATTATAAGATAATTTATATTTAATAAAAATTAATTTAATAATAATAATATTATTTTATTAAAATATTATTTAATTCCAAAATCCATTAATTTAATAAAATATATTTCTTAATTAAATAATAACTAAAAACACCATTTGTACTTTAAAAACTATTTACAATGTATCAAAAATAAAAAAGAAATTATATTAATTATTATATAAAAAAATAATGTACATGAACATAGTACTACTTATTTATTACATAACCCCTTAAAACATCCGCATAAGACCTAAGAATAAGGTGTGCGATGGTGATAGACTCTTGGGGTGACTCAGATAATGTCGCTCGTGTGGTAATTTCAATCAACTTATACTTTTCCCATAGACGGTCACGTTTGAGCTTGACATCCTTGGGCTTCTCTCTTGACCAAGCCCAAGCTGAGCTTAGAGATCTCAGTACATCTTTGTGTCTCTAGGGTTAATCATTAAATTCAACTTATACTTTTCCCATAGACGGTCATGTGGGTCAGGAGCTTCACATAAAGGAAGATTGGAAGGAAAAAGGTCAGGGTAACAATACTTATGATAGGGTCTGAGCCAACTACTTATTGGAAACATGGTTTTGCGATGCTCATGGGGCCTTCCACAATGAATAAGGGTCACAGTGAAGAGGTAGGGCTCTATTGGACTCACAGTGTTACTGTTAACAACGTTCTACCTTAGTGTTCATTAGATTCATGGAGGTACCATCATGAAAATTCGGTCATGGTGCTCATTGTACATGTAGTGTTGGGGAATCTCAAATAAAGAGCAATGTGAAACCAACTCCATGATGATTTTTAGGTAATCTGAGTCCAAATTATCTTTGAAACGGCTATTAAAGTATCCATATTTTCATTATCACAATTTTCCTTGCAAATGGATTTCCCCCTTAGAATGAGAGTTGACGAGAAAAGTGAGTTGGATTATGAGGGTCCTTATCTAAAAATAAAACCTCATCTTATCATGAAGAAAACTAGATAGTCTTTCTAGAATTATGTGTCACAATGCTCATGTAGGTAAACTCGTCACAAATCTATAGTCAGTGAAGGTCTTCATGAAGCTTGGATGTCCCATGAATATAAATAGTGTACAAGGGGCCAATTTTCTATACTAGTTCTCTAAAAATAATTTATACAAATCTCTCATTTCACAATGTGATCCACCCCATAAACACATATTTGCAAACTGGGTCCCACTATCCTTTACTCTGTGAATGTTTTCAAGAGAACCAGGAATCACGATACCAAACTCATTTGTTATGCGATCCATGAATAGTGATTCTCCATGAACTAATAATTTATTATCATGATTCGCGACTGGACTTGGTGAAAAAAGTCCTAAAAGTTTCTATATCCCAGACTGATGGCTTCGTAGGAAGGTGGTTAAGAGGTTCTTGGTGACTCTTCCTAGAGAGAAGCAATAACGAATAATATTCAGATCATGGAGTGTGTCAGGAGACATTCAAACCCTAATTCTCCAATGGAGTAGTTGTGAGACAGCCAAATAGACTGCCAAATATGAAAAAGGTTTCCATTAACCGTCTTCAGATTGTTAGATGATTTCTTTATCCTAGTGGGATGTAGAGATGATATGAAATACTAGTTTTGGGGAACATCGGGATAACATAAGTGGTACAAGGCTACTAATTACAATATTAGAATGGACCATACCCCAATAATAGTTGAATTCCATTAAAATAATCTCAAAACATGGATAAAAATCCGTTTGAGAAAGAAATTTCCCTACCTCAGTACAAAAATTTTATCAAGGCAGGGCTTGGTAACCTAGATTGTGGGTGGACAGACTATTGGGATCTATACTGGGGAAGTAATTTCACAGAGGAGTGGGAATGAGCCTACTGGATGTGCTCATCTTGTGTTGTGTTCGATATGGTGTTGAAGTGAGTATTCTTGTACAAACCAAAAAGGGATTCTCAATTCCATGTCTCTCAACCATGAGACATCATACCATTGTTATTAAGCTAGTGGTCACCAGATACTAATATATTATACCTGCATCATGGTGAGATTTTCATTAGCCTCTAGAATGTCCATCAGATCTTTGCCAGCCTGATCCTAGGAGGCATGTATGGCATGTTCCACCATGATGAGAATGATTAAGAGGATACTAAATAGATACAACCTCTAGAAAATAAATTTCTAGACCTTGTGTAGGGATATAAAAATGACAAGTATACAACTATAGATGTCCACTTCAATAAATAGTTCAGTTACATTATGAACTATGTAGTGAAGAAGCCATCTAGTGAAGAATATGTTCCCAATAAACTACTAATGAGGTCCTACACATGTCAAAGGGGATCCCAGTGATGTAAGAATGACTCTTATTAGAGGATCATGAAGGATAGTTTGTGGAAATTGTGTTGATACAGTATCAAGTGTGAGAAAGAAAATTCTAACTAGCTAGATTCATTTCATTGATATAATATGGATGCTTCATGCCAATGATAGATGCACACATAAGAGTTTGGTTGAAAACATTCATCATGGTCATGATGCTTTCCATTTGGAAGTGCGTCAATATATGTATCTCAATGCTGGAGAAGTTGTATAAATTACTTCAAATCATTAGTAAGAGGAAAGGTCCACTGCGTGCCTGCGAGGATTTTTATATCTTATACAATTGGGTCATTGTGCCAACTATAGTTTATAAATACCTCAATCCCATATCTCAATCTGGGATATGATATTGGCCATCAATCCTGAACATTTCGGGGAGTTTTTCACCTTAGCTAGGTCTAGTGGATACACTGAGAAAGATGGGGTGAGAAGACCATTTCATTTTACATCCATTCCCTCTTCAAATGGGATCATTAATTGAAGATGGTATAAAAACCATATATAGCTGTCAAATGTATTGGAATTTTAGGGTAGAGTGTTGGTGGTGCGGGTGAACTACAAGGAAATATGTAAACCATACACCCACATTGATTTATAAGGTAGTTTAAATGTTCCCACATCTCAAAGATGAGGTAGAGTGGATGAAAATGGACATCATGAGGGTAGTGCTGATTCAAATCATGGTGACGAGGCTGTAGGAGAAAGGGTGGAGGCCAAAGGACCACTACCAACCGAAGGTGAAGAGAGAGAGGCAGTAGTACCAGACCGTGTGGCCTCAACTAGGAGGATTCGACAAAAGGGTAATCATCACGGGAATTCCACAAGACACCTCATCATGACATTGAGAGTCAATATCATTGTGTGGAACTTCCCTACAACATTTTCTTTCATGAGGCTTTGAAATCCTGGGACACCTTCAGACACTTACTCAACATAAAGAACCTATAGGATTATCAAAATTTGTATGGGATGGAGCTGGATGTGATCACCTTTTCTTGAGGGAGCTTCAACGAATCCGAGGATGAGGGGAGGAAATTATTGATGGAATTAGATGAACTAATGCACTACCAAGTCACTGCACATCCCCTAAAAAAATCAAGTGAAGGTGCTACTAGATATGACATCCCATCCCCTCCCCCCCAATGATGTCAATAGCTCAACTACCAGAATACTTCCCCTTGAATGACATATCTAATGGATATTTGGGAAAGAAGTAGATGAGAGACACATTTGGATGGATGATGTGGGAATACCTTCTGGGGATGCCTCTTATAATGGATATTCAAATAGTATCCTTAGGGGGATCTACTCTGGGTTGATTTTATGAAACTCTTGAAGTAATATGAAACTAATACCCATGTGTTATTGATCTCTTTCAATTCATCTCTATTCATCAACTGACATATAATTGTGCGGGATGATATTTTTCAATGTACACCTAGTGATGGGAAAAAGGAATTACAATAGGCATGGAGGTCCAAGCATTGGGATCCACGTCTGGGAAATAGTAGTTGTATAGTCTAGCAGTGCTATAAAAGAAAGGGTGGTCTCTATTAAACCTTTAGTACCCAAATTCATATACCACGGCCAAGCCAGGGAATCAAAATGTTGACAAGCCAGTGGCCTGAACATGAGTAGCCATTTCTTAACCATTGAATGTTTCCTACCTCAAAGATTTATATGTTTTCTCTTCCCAATATGATTGACTAAAATGACCCTTATCATAGTAGTCCTTAGTGTGGTGGGCGTTCTTCTAGTGTAGATGGATAGAGGAACCATGTCCCTTTTCTTGATAGGGGTACTGGTTTGTATAGAACTAAGTAATCAAACCAACTAAGACATGGTTTCTGATAGGCAATCAACTATGATTGCGGGTGAAAAACCAAGTGGGGTGGAGACTGGAGTTGGCTATAACAACATAATGAAGATAAAATCTAGTGATGAGGATTGAACTGAAAACATGGATACCAATCCAACAGATATGATTCCAGACGAGGATCCTAATACTAAATTCCTTGACATATTTTCCAAATACAACCCCACCAATCTGGTAGAGATGGATGAATATGAATATGATGCAGTTGAAGGTAGTCAGAATACCCGACACTGAGTATGGATGGTAATAAAATAATTCATAGAAAAATCTCTAGAATCAGAATGGATGATACTAATGGGATCACTTCATCATTGGATTCACAATCAATTTTATAGAGGGTCAGATGCACGAGGTCTTCATATATTGACCCAGGAATACCTCCCTGTGAATGTACAGTAAAGAAGCCGACACTTGAATGCTACTTGGTGCTTTAATAAATATGAAGACAACCAATATGTCCCATGAATATGAATAGAAAATATAGTGCCTTAACGCGTTAAAAAACAAACAGTACACATTCATCACCATCCAATCAAAACTAATTGAACGACAGAAGGATCAATTGAAAAAATCCCAAGGGTATCTAGAACGGGAGAGCCCTATAACACCTGAAACATTTTATGATATATTTCTAGAAAATAATAGACTATGTTTCATGAAGCACTGAGTCTGCCTAAAAAAATTGGTTATTTATAGAAAATATTCATATCCAAGACATTATTCATAAATTTTCCACTTATGTGTTTTGAATTCCAAAAAATATTCATCTACAATTGTAATCAGTAAATTATTTGGGGTCTAATAGAACCATCTTGTTTATTTGGTTAATAGTAACTTAACTTTATGAATAGTAATATGACATTTATGAATATTAAAACCTCTTAATATTTTATTTTCTTAATGTTATAAGGTTATGAGATGTTAATTATTTTCATGTAATTTAAAATGAGTTACAAATTCATAATATTTATTTTTGAATAAATTATTATTTTATTAAAAAATTAATTTAATAATACTTAGAAAATTATTTTCTAAAAAGGTTGTTCATTTTTTTCTTCTACATGTTTAAAAATTGTTAGGGAGAATTTTTTGAAATTTTCTATTTGTTTTGAATTTTTGTGATTAGTAAAAATACAGTTTTGGGTTTTGAGTATATTTAATAACATCATAATTATATAGAAATTTATATAAAATGATAGTCAACATGTGTATAATAAAATATTAAATGTGGTGTCCCATGAGGATAATACCTTGGGAATGCTCGTGGTTCTGAAAAAACTACTAATGAGATGCCCTTTGAAATTAATAAAAAATACCCTCCCATTTACTACAAAAACACACTCAATCCTTATATTTCATTCATTCTGAACTCTTTATCCATGTATATATAGTTTTATATCCTCCCTTTGAGTCCTCCCAAGGTTTCCTAAAGACCCCAAGGTCCATGCCATAATTTTTCAAGAGTTACTTTACATGGTAAGGGTATCTACCACCCATCCCTTTTTTAAAGGTTGGGGTTGAAGCATCATTTATAATTTAAAGTTCCACCCTTATCTTTTTATATCTTTCATTTTAAGTTACTATATTTTATTTTCAGTTGTATTATGTTGGTTTATGTCATTACATATTTCCCTTTCTATCTTTATTATGTAATAATTATGAGATACCCCTTTTCTCTCATCAAAATATTTTGTGAATTTTTATGTGACACTGTTAGGCAGCCGATTTTTTGTGAAAAATTTCTCAAATTTTAATTTATTTAGAGTTCCTTTATTTCATTATTATTACCTCATATCCCTTAATCCAAATTGAATGAAAATTATAGTACCTTACCTAAAATGAAATTTTATTATTCTAATGGAATATTTCATCATCATCTCTATTTTCCCCCTCATTCAATAAAAAAATGAAAAAACCGTCTGAGATGTGTTAATTTATCTCATTCAAGGATGACAGGTTTAGAATTATTATTTCCATATTCAATTCTGGCCATGAAACCATTTTTATGGTTAAAACGGATCAGAATAAATTAATTTCAACATATTTAATTTTTTAAAATCCTTACACACTCATAATATAAAATAATAATACAAAACAAGTTCATTGTGCACAAAAATGCCATGTTAATCCAAGAGTTTATCATTATATTTTATCAAACAAGTCATCCTCATGGTATTTAACCCAAAATAATTGTATTATCTTTCATATATTTGTAAATTCAATAATTATATATATTAGAAATTCGGGATGTTGGACCACATATCAAACGAACTTCCATTCACGAATAAAAATAAACTGATCCTGAAAACCAAGGAAGAAAATGCTACCAAAAAAATAAAATTGAACCTATTAATCCTATCAAAAAGTCCATTAATGAACCTAATAAGGTAAAAATAAATCAAATGAATGTAGTTTAGGTTAGGGAATTATTAATTAATGAAGATAAATTTTATTATTAAGGTCTTTAAGATCTATAGAATAAGACATTCAGGCATAAGGTAAGGGGTTTCTTATCCCACTTTTCATTACAAGATATTTCCATTATTCACCACTTATTTCTTTCATGTGGTGTATTTTTTACTCACTATTGAAATATATTATCATTATTCATTAAATATTCATGTTATTCTTTTAATCATTTAGTGTTTATTAATTATTGGTCATAAGACTAGATTGATTTTAATGTGGTAAGTGGCTTTGTTTCGATTTCCATTTAATTGTGATTTACATGGTACTGTGCATATAATCATTCTAATGTGGTGTACCAACTACCCATTTGAGATCATTTTTCACTTAAAATTTTAAATACATTATATATCCACATTTCTATTTCATGGATATGATTATTGTCTTATGTTGTATACCCTTTTACATAAGGTGTTTATTTGGAATGTTGTTTTAACTATGGAAATAATGGTATATATGTGTCCTCTACACTATAAGGATATTGAGAAGGAATATTACATGTATTAAATATATTTATAATGAATGTGTTTCTCTTGAAGCTATGGGAATTTCCCACTATAGCCCCTCGATGAATCGACTGGTCTCATGAAATAAATCAGTTTGGGACAAACCATTCGAGTTTATTTACAAAAATCATAGGGGTTTCTACCCATGGAATTAAATCATTTCGATGGTATAGTGGTACCATTTTCCAGATACATGATATCCACTTAATCAGAATATATCATTATTCATTTTTAGATATTATTATCCATGACTTTTTCACTATGAAAAAATCTATTGATGTAGTTTAATTCTAATTTTATTAATGGTGCATGTTTTTCATTTATTCATCATTCCATATTGAAAATTCTAGTTTGTTGATGATTCAATTATTTTTTATTCATGATTCCTCTATTTTTAACCCTTTAGTATGCATTTGAGCACACCCCTTTGATTTTTTCCTTCAATATGTTATAAATATAAGATCATTTATTGAGATCTCGTAGATGAAAATTATTTGTGTTTGTTATGTATCGTATTTTGTTATCATTCTCAATGTAATAAGAGTAACATGTAAGTATCTAGTTTCTTCAAAACTAAAAAACTGATTGATTCCTTTGGTACTTCATTCCTTTTAATCATGAAAATTTATAGGTAATTTACTGGTTCCGAGATTTTGGGGTTGTGGCGTTACAGTTGGTATCAAATGTAGTTTAATAGAAAACTTAGAAATTAAATATAGAAAACATAGATTAGGGAAGAAACCCCTAAGATATAATTTGAGAATAAATATACACTAACATCCTGGTATTTGGGTATGGAATAGATTATGTGGATATTTTTAGAATATACAACCATATAGGGATATTACATGGGGATGTGGTTCTTGGAAAAATGTACCTAGGAGTGAAAACTCCGACATGGTTTTTTGGGTTTGACCATGGGTATCCTCATACATGAAAATAAACCTTACTACAAACATGTTATGACACTTCTAGGGGATATACTTAGGAAAATTAAAATTTTCTTTACAAAACATTATGAAGGATTTAAAATTAAATATAAACAATGTTTACTATTACATGATCAGTGGTGCATAAATTTTCAAATTATCTTAAGTGTTTTCTAGTTAGAAATTATGATCTGTGACATAATTTAGTGTATTAAATTATTTAGAGGTGAATACTAATAGATGATGGGGAATCAATAGCCCTAGACAATGTACTGATTTCCCCAATTATCAAATTGATAGAGTTAATGTTGGAGAAGATCAGATCATGACCATATTGTGAGAACATTCTCATGATTTGAAAATACCCATGCTACACCTATACTAGATCATTTTATTTGGAAGAAGACCTCATCTATTAGTGGGTCTATTAATTTGGTGGTATGTGAGTAATGGATCAAGTCCCTTGAAAGGATATTTCTGGAATTAAGATGCAATGAAAATAAAATGGTAGTACTAGCTGTATATTGTCTCAAAGGTGATACTGATCAGTGGTGGTCCTTGATCCAAAATACCATGGATGAATAATAAGTAGAATATTAGTAATGGATAACATTTAAGGAAATATTATCCCCCAAATATTTCCCTCATGATCAATGAAACTAAATGAGGACAAATTTTCTTAGCCTATATAAAAGGGAATAAGAGGGTGTTGAAAAGTTTGAGGATACCCTCAAAAGATTATCCAGGTATGATATAGATTATATACCTAATTTGGAAGAAACGATTGATCATTTAATTGAGTTTCTTAAGCCATGTCTTTGAAGGGCACTAGATTTTCAAAAATTTTCATCATATGATAAAATTTAATTAAGTTCCATTAGAACAGTAAAAAAAATTTCCAGATCAATTTTTTAAGGGAAATCTAGATATTAAGAGTCATTTTAATAACCATGGAAAAGATTAATCACCCATGAAGAAGAATAGAATTATGAAATTTCTTTTATGTGAGAATAGTAAAAATAATCATCCAGGGAATTTCATGAAAGGCATGGGAGTTTGCTATAAGTGTGTAGAAAATGGTCATCAATCTTTATAATTGAAGGGGAATAGACAAGTCAATGATGTTCAATCCTAATATTGTATAGATATGTGACACTATTAAAATGAGTGTTCAAAGTTCCAAAGAAACATAAATTAGAAAAGGCCATGAGAGAAAGGGAAAGCTTATGCGATTACAATTGTGGAGTTTAAAGTTCCCAATGATGTACTAGTAGGTACATTAATAGTTTCCTCAATTATAAATAATGAATTATTTTATTATGGATCATCACATTAATTTAAATTTTCCCAATTTTCCATGAAAATTACACATTTACAATTTTATTTAATTAATTAGTTTTTAGTAAAAACTCCTTGGGGATGTATCATTGTAACAAATATGTGTCGATTGGTCCCCCACATGACACATAAATGGGCTTTAGTTTCAATCCTTATAATCATACCAATGATTTAATGTGATATAATTATCTGTATGATTTTTCTATAAAATTATGATGTGAATATATAGTGGAAGAAAAAGGAAGTTACAATTTTTAGGAATGGTGTATAAACACTTATCTTGAGTGAAGAAACCTCTCCATATGATAATTATATAGATCCAACCCTAGTATCTCTATTGTATAAAATTATTGGAGCAAAAAGGACCCAATATCCATTGGTGAGGAAAGAAATATTAAAATTTAAGACATAACTATTGTGAAAAAATACATTGTTATATTTCAAAAGGATTTATCTGGACATCCTCTAGAGTGAGAGGTTGAGTTCTCCATTGATAAAATTCATGGTTCAAGACCTATATCAATGAATCCCAATGGAATAAAAACTCTGGAATTAGTGGATATAATGAAATTACTAGAGGAATTGTGTTGCAAAGTATTTATTCAACCTATTTATTCTCTATGGGGAGCCCATGTCCTCTTGTCAAGAAGAAATATGGATCCATGAGACTATGAATTGATGGCAGGGAAATAAATTCTATTACAATAAATAAAAAGTATCATCTATTACTAATTGATGATTTATTAGATCAAACTCATGGAGAAAAATATTTTTCAATGATTGACCATTTATTTGGACATCATCAGTTATGTGTGAGGAAGGAAGATATTACAAAGACATTATTTCAAAGCAGGTATGGGCATTACAAGTTTACAGTAATGATTTTTTGGACTGGTAAATAAACCCTCTATTTTCATGGATCAAATGAATAGAGTTTTCAAGGAATATCTTGAATACTTTGTTTTGGTATTTATTGAAAATATCCCTATATACTCAAAATGAGATGAAGACCATGATAATCACTTGCATATTATTCTAAAAACTCATAGAATAAATGAATTACATGGGAAATTTAGCAAGTTTGAATTTTCACTTCAATCAATTTCTTTTCTAGGAAATATTTTCATTAAATATGGAATAATATTATATCCTATAAAGACACAGTCAATACAAGAATGTCCAACACTAACGAACATAACCTAGGTATGTAATTATGTTGACTTAACAGGTTACTATCAACATTTTATTTAGAATTTCACCTGACTAGCTAACCCTCTAACCAAAATCACATGTAAAGGGGTCATATTTGTATGGAAGAAAGAATATACTTAATTTATTGAATAATTAAAAAGATGATTGGTCAATGCTCCAATTTTTACTATTCCATCATAAAATGATGGATTTTTGATATACAATGATACATCAATGAATAGATTGGGTTTTGTCCTTATGAAAAATGATAAAGTTATGTCTTAGGCATCTAGGAAGTTAAAGAATCATGACTAGAATTATCCAACTCATGATCATGAGTTATAAGCTATAATCCTTTATATAATAATATGGATATATTATCTTCACGGTGAAATATGTGAGATATAAATAGATCACAAGAGTTTGAAAAACATTTTTACATATAAATAACTCAACATCAGGAAAAGGGGATGGCTCTAGTTACTCATAGGATATGATTGTCCAATAAACTACCACCTAGGAATGGAATATAAGGTTGAAGATGCATTAAGTAGGAAAGACCATGGAATTCTGACCTAAATACAGATTGAGAGAGATTCTATATTCATGGATCTACTAATTTTGGATATGGGAATATTCATGGAAGGGGAAACTTATTTTATCTTTCAAATAATTTCTAATCCATATTTACAAGAAAATATAAAATTCTCTCAATCTGATGATGAGAATAGAAAAATTAATGTTAGAACTATTAATGATGGAATATTGGAAGATTTTGTGTATGTGGAAGGAGTTCTGAAATTTGGGAAGAGGTTTTGAGTTCCATCGGTACCTGATCTAAAAATGTAACTATTAGATGATGATCATATATCAAATTTATATATACACCCTTATAGCACTATGATGTATTGGTATCTAAAGAAACATTTTTTGTGGGATAACATGAAGTGAGGAATTGATGACTATGTGTTATAGTGTCTAGTTTGTCAAAAGGTGAAGGCCGAGAGACAACATCCTAGAGGGGTCATGAAACCTCAACATATTCTTATGGGGAAGTAGTATAACATTACGATAGATTTTTTCCCACGACTATTGAGGAAACCTATATGGAATGATGCAGTATGGGTATTTTCTGATCGTCTCACAAAATCAAGATATTTCCTTACTATATGAGAGGATTTACCACTTGAGCACCTAGAAATACTTTATAATACTAAATTTTTAATCCTTCAGGGAGAACCTATATTGATTTTGTCAGATTGAGTTCCTTATTTTTCATCAAAATTCTAGAAAAATCTCCATAAGGCTTTGGATAATAAGATTCATATGATTACTACATATCACTATGAAACTGACCGATATTTTGAAATAACAATTCAAATACATGAAGACATATTAAGATCCCACTCTATTAACATTAAATGCATACGAGATCAATACTTTACATTGGTGTAATTGTAATACAATAATAATTTCCATTCTATAATTCCAATGGCACATTAAAAAGTGGAATATGGTAAGGGGTGTCGAACTCAAACTTGTTGGGACGAAGTTTTCTAGAGGAAACTGATTGGCCCAAAACATATCAAAGAGACAACTGCAATGGTAAAGACAATATAGGCCCATATTAAATCCACCCAAAGTAGGAAAAATAGTTATGATGAAAACCAGAGAATGTAATTGTTATTTCAAGTATGAGATCATGTCTTTCAAAAAGTATCTCCATGGAAGGGTCTCTTAAGGATCAGTAAGAAATGGAAATTGAGCCCCAGTTACATCAGGCTGTTCAATATTTTAGAAGGAATTGGATGTGTATCTTACTATTTAGTAATGCTTCTAAATATCTCCAATGTTCATAATGGGTTCTATGTGTCATTGTTGAATAAATACATGCCATACCAAATGATTGTAGTCACCTATGAATAAATAGAACTAGAACTAGATTTATCATATTGTGAGAGCCTATTGAGATTCATGACATAATGGAGAAGTTATTTAGAAATTGGAAAACTCATATAGTAAAAGTTAATTGGAGAAACCACAAAATGGAGGAAGCAACTTGGGAACCTGAGGATGTAATGAAGAAGAACCACCCTATCTTTTTGATGGCTTTTAGACATAAAAAATTTTGAGGGACAAATTTTTGAAGGTGGGAATAATATAACACACAAAACATTGTATGGTATGATTCTATTAAATTACAGCATATATTGCATGAAGAACTAAGTCTCTATGAAACAAAACATGGTTATTTATAAGAGAAATGAATAACCATTCCATTAAACATAAAATTTCCAATTCTATGTTTTGAATTTTAAAAAACGATCACCTATTGTTTTGATTAATATGTTAATTGGAAACTGATAGAACAAACATATATTTTAGTGAATAGTAACAAACCATTATGAATATTATGTCATATTGTTAATTTATTTTCGTATTGATATAATTTAATTATATATTGATTAATTTTTCAATGTATTAAAAAATGAGTTATGGATTTAAAATTGTAATTTTTTATTAATTTTTAATTTTATTAAAAACTAAATTAATAATATTAAGATAATTATTTATCAAAAAATGGAGTTTATATTCTAGTTTTACGTGTCAAAAAATGGTTTGGGTGATTTTTTTTTGGATTTTTATAAATTAATAGAATTTTTTGGGAATAGTAAAAATACAGTTTTGATTTTTCAACATGTTTAATGAATAACGAATATGGTTATAAAATATATATATAATAAAATGAAAGTATTTAGAAGGTATTGGATTTATTATTTTCATATGAAAACAAAAATAAAGAGGAAGTGGAAGAAGAAAATAACTTTTAAAGAAGAGATGAAATTATTACCTTTTCTTCAGGTGATTTCTTTTGAGTTGATCAAAAGGGCTCCTTAGGTTAGATTTCTGATTAATTTATGGCATGTAGGTTGAAGTGAGGGTTGTTGGGAGGATATTTTATTAGGTTTTGGCAGAGACAAATGGATTTGGGGAGTGATTTTGAGAGATGGGGAAGTGCACTTTTATAAGAGATGTGAGGGTCACTTTAGGACGAGTTTGAAATATTATTTTATAATAAACTTATTTTCTTTTTCTAATGGCTCAAAAAGGATTTTTTTCAAGGATAAGGTGGGTATGGGTCGAAAACCGATCAAACAATATGTTTTAGACAGGATTATGTCATCATATTAACTTTATCATTTAGATTTTACTCTTAGTTAAATAGTTTGAAATTTACCATGTCTTTTTTTATTTTTATATTATATAGTTAATAAACTTACTATAGACTACCAATCGAAAACCAAGTTGTTAATTATTGATATATATAACATTAACAAAGTCTTTTGGCTAAAAATTATGTTATTAGGAATATTATATCAATTAATAATATAGTATTTGTTTTTAAAAACTCATTTATATCAATTTGGCCAGAATTTTGTTTTTGATTTTTTTAAGGTTCTAAAAACATGATTAATTCAGAAAAAAATTATTTAATCCACTCTAACATGGAATATTAACTTATAAAATTAGATTAATTCATCATAATTATCAATGTAAATTTATATGAATATTTATAATTACAATTATTTTAATATTTCATAAATAAAGTAATTAATTTTTTATTATTATGTCAGAGTTAAATTTAATTATTTAATTTATAAAACTTATAAATAAAATACCATTATGTATGAAATTTTTTTAGATTTCTAATTAATATTTATTGTTAAATCTATCTTATGTGTAACTCTATATTAAAAATTGTTTAGTTATTAAACAATGAATTTAACACTTTGAACAATTGTTTAAATAAAATAATAGTCAATGTCCTAATCTAGACCAAGTGGGTCAAAAGGATCACATTTTATTATTAAGGTTGATATTGGTCGAAATACACTTATCCAATAGAATTATTACATGTGTTATGGTAACTATAATATGATTTTTATATTTAATTACCCTATTTACATTTAATCGTGGTAAATAAAAGTAAAAAGTTACTATTAAAAAAATTATTTTCATCTTATTGAAACAAATTTTACTTACTTATATCAATAATGTCTCTCGGATTTTTGAAATTCAATTAACAGAAGTGGTCAAATTACATTTTATACAAATTTTCTAATGTTCCAAAAAGGTGGGTAAAAGACCGTAAAAAGTTCAATAAACTTTTATATATATTTATTTTTATTAGAAAATGAATTCAATGAATTAAATTGAACATATATATAGGTACTATGTATCTATTTTGACATAAAATAAATTTAAATAAATTTAATAATTATTTAAATAAAAAGTCAGTTTAAAACAATAACGTAGTGTTTTTCACTATTCAACAAAAAAAATTATAATTTTCAAAAAATATCAAAAAATAAACCTAAGCTAATTGTGATATTCTGAACCCAAAAAATAATTCCATTTTGAAAATTAAAATTTAAAAAATTTAAAAAATTGGGTATTACTATTCGTAATGGTTAGTTTGATTTGTTGTGGTTTGCTAAAACTCCAAGTTGCGTACAACACAAGCTATTGAATTATTTAAAGGGAAACATACCATGCAGGTTTGGGGTGTTACATTCATCCCTCCTTAAAATAATTTCATCCTAAAATAATCTAGAATATTAATGAACAAAAAGATTCGGGTGGTTATTTATCATAAGTTCCTCAGGTTTCCATGTTGCTGCATCCGTCATATAGTTTCTCCAAATAACTTTCACCAGACGAGGCGTCCAGTTTCTCAACACTTTTTCTCTGGTATCAATAATTCTGATAGGCTCTTCAAAATAATATAGGCAGGGTTCCAGTACTATTTCTTCAATGGTTAGTACATGTGTTGGACCAAGAATGTATTTTCTCAACAATGAAATGTGGAACACATCATGAACTTTGAAAAGACATGGCGACATTGCCAAACTAGAAGAAATAACTCCAATTATTTCTAGAATTTCAAAATGTCTGATGTACCAAGGACTCAATTTACCCTTCATACCATAATTTATAACACCCTTCCATGGAGATTCCTTCATGAAAACATGACCCACCTACTTGAAATTATAAATCCTTCCTTTTTTTTATCGACATAGCTCTTTTACCTACATTGAGCTGCATTGATGTGGTTTTGGATAACCTTCACCTTTTCCATTGTTTCCTCAACATGTTCTGGGCCTACGAGTTTTCTTTCACCAACCTCAACCCAAAAAGTTAGTGTTAAACATCTCTTTCCATATATTTCTTCATATGGTGCCATCTGAATACTTGAATGGAATCTATTTTTATAGGAAAATTATACCAGAGGTAAATATTGATCCCACATACCATGAAAGTCAAGTGAGCAAGATCTCAACATGTATTCTATGGTTTGATTAGTCCATTTTGATTGTCCATCAGTTTGATGGTGGTAGGCAGTACTCAAATGAATTTCAGTATCTAGGGACTTCTGAAGACTTTTCTCGAATCATGATGTAAAATGAGTATCACAATTGGAAACAATCGATAAGGGTACTCCATGAAGTCTTAAAAACTCATCAATATATTTTCTTTCTAAACTTTCAAGTGGTAAATCTTCTCTTATAGCATGAAAATGTGCTGACTTGGTAAGATGATCAACAGTGACCCATATTGCATCATTTATTCTGTAAGTCTTTGGTAGCCCCATGAAAAAATCCATCGTAATATCATACCATTTCAACTCAGGTATGGGAAGAGGTTGCATGAATCATATATGATGTTGTCTTCCAGCTTATACCTATAGACAAACCATACATATTGACACATAATCTGCAATCTCCCTCTTCATCTAGTCCCACCGAAAATGTTCCTTCAAATACCTATAAAACAAAGTGCTACCAGGATGTATAGAGAAATTTTATATATGAGCATCATCCAAAAATTCCCTTTTTAGATCAGGTATATCAGGAACACCAAGTCTCTTCCCAAATTTCAAAATCCGATATTAATATACGAAGTTGATCAATCTCCCATCATTCACAGCTATAATTTTCTTTTAAAACTCCTCATCATCTATTTGAGAACATTTTATCCTTTATAGTAAAGATGGTTTAGTAACCATTTGAAAAATTATTGGTATTCACCTTCCATGATTATTCCCATATCCATATTTACTAGATCTGTGAACATAGGATCCCTTTCAAATCCCATCTTGTCAAAAACTCCATTATCCATTCTTCTTAAAGAATCTTCCACCTTATTTTCCTTCCTCATGTGGTAGGCTATAGTTCCATCATAATCCTTGAGCAGCTCTATCCATCTCCTTTTCCTTATGTTGAGTTCTTTTTGTGAGAAAATATACTTCAAACTGTTGTGATCAGTATAAATCTCACATTTTTTCACTATAGAGATATTGTCTCCATATTTTCAGAGCAAATATTACAGCTGATAACTCATGACCATGAGAGGGATAATTTTTCTCATTAATTTTTACCTGTCATGGTGCATAGTCAAAAAATCTATCTTTCTGCATAAGGACATTACCAAGTCCTTTCTTTGAAGCATCACATAAAATAATAAACCCATAATTCCCTGATGGTAAATTCAATATAGGATCATTGACTAATCTTAACTTTAGTTCATCAAAACATTCTCCACATTTGTTTTTCCAAAGAAATGTAACCCCTTTACATGTGAGCTTGGTTAATGGGTTATCCAATTGGGAATAATTATGGATGAAGTGTCGATAATAACATAGTAAACCAATAAAACTGCATACCTCAGTTATTCTTGCTAGTGGTGACCATTTGTGGATTGTCATTGTCTTTGAAAGATCAATAGAGATTCCATCCTTAGAGAAAATATTTCCATGAATAGAATTATCCTGAATGTAGAATTCACACTTTCTAAACTTCCGATATAATTTATTTCTTCTGAGTGTTTTTAGAATATTGCGCAATTGATTTTCATGATATTCATATCTTTTTGAGGGAACCAAGATATCATAAATAAATATAACTACAAAGTCATCAATATATTCTTTGAAAACACTATTCATCAGATCCATGAAAATAGAGGGTGCAACAGTCAGTCCAAAAGGCATTTCTATAAACTAGTAATTCTTGTACCTGGTTTGAAATGCTATTTTCGGAATGTATTTCTTCTTCACACACAACTGATGATTTCCAGATCGAAGGTCTATCATTGAAAAATATTGATCTCCCTGAAGTTGGTCAAATAAATCATCAATGTGAGGTAGGGGATACTTGTTCATTACTATTAGCATTGATCTCACCGTAGTCAATGCACAACCTCATAGATTCATCTTTCTTCTTATCAAAAAGAACATGGGTTCCCCATGGAGAAACACTAGGGTGAATAAATTCCTTATTACTCAATTCCTCTAGTTGTTTCTTTAATTCCACTAATTCTGCAGTAACCACTCTATAATGGGTCTTCGATATGGGCCTTGAACCAGAAATTAAATCAATGGAAAACTCAATTTCTCATGCTGTAGGATGTCCAGGTAAATCATCTAGAAACACATCAACATATTAATGCACAATAGGTACATCCTCTATTTGAACATTCTTTCCTTCACCCATAATTATTTCATTTTCTTCCTCCCAAATTGAATTTAGTAAAGCTACTGGGGGTGGATCTAGATAATAATCAAGTGGTGACATTTCAGCTATAAAGATAAGGTACTCCTTATTAACACCAAAAATTCTAACCTCGTTCTTATAATTAATTTTTTCATCATGGTCTAAAATCCAATCTATTACAAAGATTATATCAAATGAAATCATGGGTATGACATTGAGATCAGAAGATAAAGAACATTTATATGCCCTAATGGGAACTGATTCAAAAAACGTTGTTGTAATAAACATCCCTTTGGGGTTTGGAGTGAAAATTCCCTTGTTAAATAAAATAAAAAATAAATAATTTTCTTTGAAAACTAGGATGATATGAAATAATGAGATGATCCATAATCATATAAATCATTGGATAATCATGAGGAAACCATTAAATTACCTACCACCACATCTTTCGGAGCTTCAACCTCAGTAGTAGTGATATCATAATCATGTCCTTTCTCCCATGGCATTTTCTGATGTAAGTTTCCTTGGAGCTTAAAATAATTGTTTTCATAATTCCACTTTTCTCTACAATTGTAGAATTCAACAATGGGAGCCTCTTTCTTTCCATTTAAATCATGATTTTAGTGTCTTTTTTCACCACACTTGTAACAGACTACCATTCCCTTCAGGAAAGTACCGGGGTGTTTCTTCCCACATTTACCACAGGATGGATATTTAAATTTTCCCTTCCTCCACATATTTCCATGTTGAGATCATTCAAAAGATCTCGTCTTCTCTTTCTTTTCTTTAATACTTGTAGACTTAGAGAATTTATTTTCTATATTGATAGCACATGAGACAATATCTTTGTACAATGAGAAGGATTTTGAAACTAATGCTCAATGGAGAAATGGTTTTAACCCATAAAAGAATAGATCAATCATACTCTTTGAGTTACATATATATTCTGATGCATGCCTTGATAACCATGTAAATTTAGCATCATACTTGGCAACATTCTCATCCACCTTTTCCCTCAAAATCAGAAATTGTCTTTCCAAATCCTCTTCATAGTCACGAGGAAAGTATTTTTATATGAAAAGATCATTAAACTCCCTCTATTCCATATATGATATTTCTTCATCTTTCTTTGTGTTTTAAATTAATTACCACCATTGATATGTATCTCCCATGTGGCAATAAACTTCCATAACAACTTTTTCCCTTTCGCTACTCCCCAGAGCTTGAAATATTTCCTCTAAGTAACTTATACATTTCTCATCTAGAAATGGATTTGTAGTCCCATTGTATGCAGGTGGTTGTTTTCTCATGAAGCAATACGGGTAAGGATATTATTCATAACCTAAGATATTTATCCCAGTATGGTGATAAGATAATTAGCACAAGTTACATCACCGACTCAATTATAATTATCATGAGTAGGAGGGAAATCGCTACATGGATTACATGCATTGATACAGTTTCCATTCCATACACTTGGTTCCATTTCTAAACATTTTCATACACCAGATTAGTTTATGAATCACAATACATAATTCAATACTTGTAAAACACATAACATAAAATGAAGAGTTTATGGATATAATCCATTATCATAAGAAAAATATCTTTTAGGAGGTATATACTCATAAATCCTTCATAATTATTTATAATAAAATTTAAATTATCCTAAGCGTATCCCCTGGGAGTGCCATAACCAAGAGTCCCATAGGGCCTGCTATCGTGTACCAGGATACCCTAGGTCAAGACTGAAACTCCATGTTAGAGTTTTCACTTTTAGGTACATCTGTGCTAGAGCCCCCTCTACCCACTCATACCCAGAAGGGGATGTATGGAAAATACACAAAATCAATACACAACAAAAATTATTGTAAGTTATTCTATACTAATCATCAATGTATATCTTAGGGTAATGTTCTCTAATAAGAGGTTTTCTAAATCTAGTTTCCATGGATTGTACTAAACATCCTCTGATACCAAATTTAACACCTGAAACCTAGTTACCCAGATTCGGTGCATTATTTCATAACATTTTCATGATAAAAACAAATCATGTACCAAAAGACCAGTCAATTTAGTAGGCTTGGAAAGAATAGATACAAACATAAGTTTTACATTACATAATGAGATAAAAAACAACCACATTATTTCCCCTTTGAACACACTTATATCCCTTATCCTATCCCTGTAGGTCAACCATTAAATACTTCTTCCCATCATGGGAAAAATAAAACATAGAAAGGGGTGACCTTAGATACTCTGTAAGGATAAAAATATAGCAGAATCATTCATAAATAAGCATAAACATTTAATGCAATGTATAAGACTAAAAAATAAATATTTTAAACATAACCTTCATTATAATATGAAAATAAAAATTGAATAATTCAAATTACTTATTCACATGGATATTATACTAGTTGAATAATCACATGAAATATCAATATACAATTTCATAATTGGGGAAGGCATAATGCTGAACATTGTAACCACATAGTCAAGGACTCCTGCCAATTCTACAAATAATATTTTTTCAAGGACTTGTTCCAAGACAATAGTTTTTCTCATAAGAACTACCGATGCACCAAGGAGCTGTACCAGGATCCACTCATCATATACTAAGTCCAATGCATTCCTCTTATGAAATGGTTGAAACAAAACATAATCATTCATATTAAAACTAACATACTAAATGTTAATACTTTAACCATAAACCATGAATTATATAAAAATAACTCATCCACATTCAAACATATCACAAAAGCTTCAATACAATATGGGAGATTTTATCAACATCAAACAAGTGTAAAATCCATCAAAGGATGTTGACATAGATGAAATCAAAACTATTTGACAGAAATATCTCTTTCTACTTTGAAATAATTTAAAAGTCACATAATTATAAAATAAAAAATTTATTTTGAAAATACTTTTATAATCCAGTATTTGATTCTTTGACGGTGTTATAATGGGGGAAAATAGACGCACTCGATGTATAAATTAAAAACTCATTGTTTCTTAAATTTTGAAAAAAGGTCGTAAAGGTACTTTTTTAGAAACAATGAAAAGATTAATTTATAAAAATTCTATAAAAAGTAAAACAAGGGTATAAATTAATTTGGCTCATATTCTAGTAAATAATAATAATGTTTTGATATACATTTTTTAGAATCATGAATATGTATGATAAAGAGGTACCAGTAGATACTCATGTATAAACAACATTGGATAATGAAGAGATTGTAGAATTAGATTTTACCTTGTACTTTTCCTTGATCGAGGGTATGTTAACCTCTTGTATAATAGTTAAATAATTGTTTTTAAATTATTAAAAAACCCCATACAAAAATATGATATCATATATGAACTTCTAATATTGCTTTGTAAAAAATATTTTAGTAGTATCATTGTTTTGGGAGTTAATTAATTCATTTTCCATTATATAGTTTGTCACGTAAGTCATGTTTATCTTGGACAGAATGTATTTTATTCATATCCAGAATGATATTATGTTCTTAAACAATATTTTTAAACATAAAATGATAATTATTCTTTAATGGTTATGATGGGGTATCAATCACATCACGTTCGTGGAGACAATAATCCGTACGTACGCATGAGCGACAATACCATTCTATTGATGGTGAAATCATATGTAATTGGATGGTATATAATATATAAAGTATAATTAACATATTATATTTATTATTTACCTAAATTATACTCATTATTATACCCATCCAATCTATGAAGTGTGGAATGACAAACTACACCACGACGTGGAGACGGTAAGCCGTACGTACACAGGTATGGTGACTTTGTCATTTATAGGATAGATCGAATAAAGAATATTGTTATAACATATTTATAATAATATCAATGTATGTAGAATTTACTGAATTATTATTTTGTTATGGAAACATCAAAGAAAGAGTATGTGGATAAAGAAAAAAATATTGAAAGAGGTGATGAAATTATTACCTCTTATTCGGGTGTTTCCTTTAGATTTGATCAAAAGGGCTCCTTAGGTATTATTTATGATCAATGTAAGGCCACTAAGAAAAATTTATGGTAGTTGGGAGGATATTTTAGTTCGTTTTTGCTGAGACAAATGTCTTTGGTGGTGTGATTTTGAGAGAATGGGATATGCCTTTTAAAAAGAGAGGTGAGGGTCACTTTAGGAAAAATTTGAAATATTATTTTATAATAAACTAAATTTTGGTTTCCAATGGCTCCAAAAGGATTTATTTCCAAGTTATGGTGTGTATGGGTTTAAAACCCATCAAACAATAGGTATTATATAGGTCTAGGTCACCATATTAACCATATCTTTTACATTTATCACGCTGTTAAATAGTTTGACATTTATCATGTCTCCTTTTATTTTTATATTATATGGTTAATAAACATACAATAAACATGCAAGAAAACCCTATGTGGTTAATTATTGATATATAAATCCTTATAAATGTTCTATGGCCAATCCATAGATTTTTAGGAATATTATATCAATTAATAATCTAGTAATTGTTTTAAAACTCAATTTTCTCAATTTTTACACTATTTACTATTTGATTTTTGTTAAAGTCATAAAAACTTAATTAATTAGAATTTTTTTTATTTAATCAACCCTATAATGTCATAATAACTTAAACAATTATTTTAATTCATCAGAAGTCTCAATTTACATTTATTTGGATATTTATAATATCAATTATTTTAATATTTCATTAATAAAGAAATTAATTCCCCATCACTGTGTCATAATTAAATTTAATTACATAATGTCTTAAAATTATAAATAAAATAACATTATATAAGAAATATTTTTTTATTTATAATGAATATTTATAATCTAATTTATCTTCTGTGTAACCCTATATTAAAACTTCTTAATTATTAACCTTTTTAATTTAACCCTTTTAACTCTTCTTTATATAAAATAATAATAAATGTCCTAATATAATCCATGTCGGTCAAAATGATATTATTTTATTCATATTATTGATTTTGTATGAAATAAACTTATCCAATAGAATTAGGACATGTGTTAGGGTAATTTTAATATCATTTTTACATTTAATTACCCTATTTACTTTTAACTGTGGTAAATAAAAGTAAAAAAGGTACTATTTACAAAAACAATTATTTTCATCTTATTGAACCACATTTTACTTACTTATATCAACCGTGTCTCTCAGATTTTGGAAATTCAATTCACATAAGTGGTAAAATTATGTTTTAGGGAAATTACCCAACGTGCCAAGATGATGGGTAAAAGACAGTAAAAAGTTAAAAAAAATTTATATATATATTTTTATTATAAAATGAATTCAATTAATTACATTGATATTATATAAGTATTATGTATCTATATTTATTTAAAGTAAATTTTAATAAAATAAATAATTATTTAAATAATAAGTCAGTTTTGAACAAAAACGTAGTGTTTGTCACTATTAATCAAAAATTGAATGTTTTCAAAAAAAAAAATACAAAAACTTGAACTGATGCTAATTTTGATATTCTAAACCAAAAAATGAAGTCCATTTTTAAAAATTAAATTTATAAAATTTTAAAAATTGGTATTACTATTTATGATTCTTGGTTTTATTTTTCATGGAGTGCTAAAACTTCAAGTTGTGTACATCACAAGCTAATGAATTATTGAAAGGGAATCGTACCGTAGAAACTTGGGGTGTTACAAAAGACAAGAAGATAACATCATGAATTGTGTGTCCGTGGAAAGTGGAGTGGGGATTACACGTGGTTAACGGCCTAAAGAGGACATAATGGATTATGCATGATTAGCGGCCCATGGAGATGGAGCTTGGGAAGTACTCCAGTATGGAGGCCCAACATTGAAAAAGCCCAAATGGAGAGGGATGGGTTAACGATGGTCCATGTGCCTATATTTCCTATGGTATTTTTCCTAAAGTGAGAGAGGAGGAACATGGGACCTACCTCCCGCAAGAAAGGCTTGGGGATTACACTGAGTTTGTCAGCCTTCCCCATAGACATACGCCACTCCAACAAAGAGGATCTCATTCCATGTGAGGAATATATCACTACCGTGGAGAAAAGGGGGCATGGAGAATGGCTGAGGTGGGTTACCCCTTATATGATGCAAAGGGTGAGACCATATTTTAATGTCATTTACTAAGGACGATGATGTTTGGCAGTTTCGCGTCCTACAGCTCGGACAAGGCTGGATCACTCCCACCCCTTGGAATTATATACTGATTCCCACCCACCTATGGGTAATTGAATGTATCAGCAATTCTATGGCTTCGAGGTGTTGTGGAGTGATCCACTGGGGGACCATGTTAGTGTGGCTATATGAAGAAGCAATATCCATTAGCATTCCTATGAGATGAATCATAAGGCTAAGCAACGCAACACAAATCACCAACCAAGGGACCCTGAAATCACTTTGTTCAAACTTGGAGGGTCGTACATGAGAAGGGTTTTGAAGAAAATGGTTTCACAAAAAGGGTCCTTACGAAGATCTGGTGCTCCATGTAGTGGAGGAACTTTGCAAATGGGTATGGTTCATGAAGTGGAATGACTTTTCCAAACCATATGTAATAGGTTCATATGGATGGTACTTCGTGAAGTGGAAAGGATTTTAAGGATTAAGACTCAACGAATTAAGGATACCTATCAAATCATAGCACTACGAAGTAATGTGGTTCGTAAAGCATAGTGATCCTGCCTTAGAATGTGATTCACATGTGTATGGAAGTTAATCCATGAAGCATGGGTGCTTTGAAAATACACAAGTCCCAATAGGGATATCCTTCTGTTGTAATGGTCAATGGGATCCGTGAAGGGCATACCTACTTGAAGTGGGTTTATATTTGAGCTAAGGGATGGGTACTTCACAATGCTCAAGTACCTCGAAGAGATTATTTTTCTCAAGGTTTTGTAGAGAAAATGGGGGTTCATGATTTGAGATATGAGAAGGTGAATGGTCAGCGTAACCATCCTTTGGGATTTAGGGGAGCCGATATTTATAGGCGAGGGGTGGTGTGAAGTAAGGAAAGCTAGGTACAAAGCCGTATAGAGCTCCGCGATCAACCACAGATTGCTTCATGTTCATCTTTACCATATAGTCTACCATCATCCCCTCCATGTCATGGAGCTCTCTTGCGTTCTCTTCACGGTTCTCATGAGGGATGTTTTCACGTTCGAAGGCCCCACAAAGGTTGATTCATCTCCCTCCATGGCGTGATGCTTGTAGGAAATTGCATCATAACTGTGGAGCCACCTTCCTCCTTAATCTATAGTGACTTCAAAGGGGGATTTCTCTTCATGCCGACTGTGGTGTTGCGGGTCTCCACGAATTTTTTGGTGTTAAGGGTTTCCTTGAATGGGCTTCGCAAGGCAGCCTCTTTAGAATTGGTTTCTAAACTAGGTCTTTTTCTTATACACAATCATAGTAACCTAAATGTTCCCCCTAGACTTGGAGAATAGGAGAAAAAGAGGGTCTATGTATGAGGGTCAATTGTAAAAAACATTAGTCCCATCACAAAACATGATCTCAAATTAGGTTCACAATACAGAGTGGTGACATGAGGTTTGAGAGTTCCATGAAGCTCACTACAGCCAGACATGATAAAAAGAAAGGTGGTTAATCACATATAAAAATGGTTGGATGGCATATCTTTGTTCATTTCTCATCATTGAGTTTTCATTCCTATGCTCTTGATTCGCAAAGCTCCTCATGCTTTGCGACCAAACATTATGAATCGAGCATTTCTGCTCTACGATGCACATAGCGTTCTTTGGCTCTACGAGTGTGTGCTCTGAGAATTCTATTTGTGAGGCCTGTGGCAGGGCTCTGTGACCTCTCTCTACAATCGAGCTTCTTGATTGAGCTTCACGATCGATCACCATGGTCCATGAAAATATTTCAAAAAACATGAAGACTGAAAATCTCATCCAAAAACTGCAAAGGTGATCCTTGTGAATGTTTCCTAATGATAAGAAATGGAGAATAACCGTATCATTCAGGATCCTACGTAGAGCCATTCAGACTATGAGTCTCTAGTGGTACTTATCTTGAATATTCAGAAGAATAGACCTCTCTACAAGAGGTTGCCTCTATATTGTTCTGGCCTATGGGAAGACTTTTTCATTCATGATGTGAGCATGGACGAGCTGAATTATTGGTTTAGGAGTACGCTTTGCTAGCGCCAATCATTTAGGGTGGCAGACGACCATATTTGGGAGTATTTCACACTATTCAATGGTGATTTCCTATATAACAACATGAATAATGTTGAGAGGAAGGCATTGTAGCCAAAGACATCCCCCCACTATAACACACCTTTCTGAAGGTGGCCCTAGGGAACCTGGAGGAGTGTTGGACAAATGAGTGGGATTTGCACCATGAAATAATCTCCATAGATGATTGGGAATGGGCCTACAGGGTATGCAGCTCGGGCGAAGAGTTTGGGGTGGAGCTGAGGTGAGTGGACCTGTAAGAGGTAGCATGGCCATCCCAATTTCACATCTACCAGCCAATGTAGCTGATTCCATAGATACTGAGTTGGTGGTCATCGAGGGCCAATACATTCCACATACACCAGGGGACGTTTTTATCAGCATCTAGGACTTGCCCCAAATCTCAGGGGTCCCAATTCTAGGGGAAATGTACAACAAGTTCTTCCATAGCGTGAACACATGGGAAGCCCGAAAACAGATGTTTCCACTGGAAAAGGCAATTATAGACCTTGTGTAGGGGGAGTAAAAGTATTCATTGAGTGATGTACACTTTGAGTGGTAGTTCACGAAATTCCTGAATTCCTCTAAAGATATAAAGTTTCCTGTGAGGCCTCAGACCAACCCGAAGGGGGTTGAGCGTGACTAGGATCAATCATACTGGCGACTCATAGATGACAACCAGCGGAAGGCATGGGGATTTGGTATCAGTAATAATCAACAACAAGAAGTTAGGCTGGATTCATTCACTTCAGTACTTATCTACAGTTGGATTCTTCTAGTGTGGGACACAAACATGGGTGTGCGACTGAGAAAATTTATCACGGCCTCCATGTTGGCGACATTAGAGTGGTTTAACATGGGAATCCCAATCCTTGCCAAGCTGTATAAGGTATTGTGGCACATTAGAAAAGATAATCATCCATATAGTGTATGTGGGCCGTTACATCTTCTGTATGGGTTGGTAGAGGTGAATGTTAGGGTCATCTATGAATACCCTAACCCCATTTCCCCTATAAGATCATACATCCGACCCGTCATTTTGAACGTGGTGGGGAGTTTTCTGACCACTTTGAAAATATAGTTCAAGATAAACTGGGTCTGGAAGGAGGAAAAGTTCAACTTCCACCAATATGCATTGCCAACAGGTGTTTCCACTAAGGAATACCATGGAACAAAATAGAATAGGTCCTTCCTTTAGGCCTTTCAGGGTGGAGACTTGGTGGTGCGGGTGGACCGCAAGCCTCTATGAAATTCGTACACCCCACACAATTTTGTGATGCAGTTCTGGTGTGTGCACCTGAAGACCTTGAGGGTCTACTTGGGAGTGTTCCATGAGTATTACCCATGTGTGATGAGTCAAATGTGGCCCAGGTTGATAGGTGAGGATGGAAAGATGTTCAATGAGTTGCCTCCACCCACATCTATCTATGGGCTGGTGAAGGAGTACTCCAATATCTGGGAGGTGGCCTACCCAGGAGAGATCCTAAAGCAACAAACCATCCGTGCTAGTGACAGGGTGCCTCCCAAACCATGTGGTTGGGGCCGAATTGTGGCTATGAAATCCCATGATAGCGGGTGTTCAATGTCAGTGAGACCCAACCCGATTGATAGGCAGGCGATATAGGCAAACCTAGAGGTCCCAGAGGAGCCTTGTAATCTAGAGGAGAGACCGCTAAGGGGTTCTTTAGGATACCCACCCATGGATTAGGGATGCGGCTACACCCCATATACATTCCTGAGAATGCTGTCTTCCCAGAGGCTTGGGACCTCTAGGACGTTAACTAACAATTCCTCAACCTATCTGAGATGTGTCAACATATGAATCATCTTGGGATGGATTTACTGAGGATCAGTCCTATAAGGGCCATCTTCATGGTATCCTAGACGGATGGGGAGCAGTACCTTGCCATGATAGAGGACTTTGTGCACTCTTGATGTTCTTCACACCCAATAATGGATCGAGTGAACGTTATACTCAATAAAATGGAATATCTGCAATTCTTGGCCAACAAATTGAGAGAATGCTTCCCTCTACGGGATGAATTAGACTCGTCCTCTTGGGGGGAGGCCGATGGAGGGAGACTTTTGGAGGAGGGTGAGGTCGGAAAATCATACCCAGAGATGGATGAGTTTGTAGAGGCCCTTGATGTAAAACCAAAACCACTTCCCATAGTCTTCTTATGGGTTTTTAGGAATTTTAAACAAACATATGACCTGTATAGAAAGGCATCATTTTCAAAACCCACTCTTTCCCAATAGTATATGTAGTTGTGGGAAATTAGAGATATGCGCCTATGGCTATAGCGGTTATTTTGCCCAACAGGGCCACGACACCAATGGTGGTCCTCCCAGAACCATTATAATTCCCGACCTTATACGGGGGGCCATGCCTTAGGGTCCCAATGAAAAAAACACATGAGTAAGACTGGATATTCGACCTCTGTAAGTCTCATTTGTGGAATTTTTAATTTTTAGCCACTAATCCGGTTAACTGATTTCTATTGACCTTTTTTATGTTCAGTTCTTCAAATGGCATGGGCCACCTTGGCGAGGTTGGTTGGAGCTCCAGGCACTGCCTTTCCCAGGGGAATTATATAGGTCATGGAAGTGAATTCCTGTGCTGAACAAACTACGACTCTCACAATCACAGGTTGGACCATCAGTAGGACTGACTCTAAAATCATCGAGGTGGAATCAGATAATGAAGATAAACCAAATTACATGGGTCCTGACCTACCAAATCAAACACCATATAATGATCCAGATGATGTTTTCTTAGATTATTTCCCAGCATATGAACCCATCGACTTCACTGACAAAGAAGATATGAGTTCTGAAGAAGGGGATAGCAAAATCATCCATCGCCGGTCATGGAAGCTGATTAGGTGCTTCATCGGGGAGACCCCTCAAGCACAATGGATAGACAATATGGGGCGGATTTGTACCCAGTTGGGGTTTTTATTCACTGTATTAGTGGATGCCATGTGTACGCATATTCTAATCTGATATTTCAGGGAGGAGATGATTAGGGAGCATGATCATGGCCTTGGTGTAATGTGTAAGTAAAGAAAATCACCAAACATCAAGAGGCTCCAGGAGGCTGAAAATCAGATCCAATGCTTGCAAGCATGTGCTGAGGATTATTCCACTTTTCTCAATGCATAACCGAAACTTATATAGAGATGGAAGGCCCATCTGAAGATGGCCAAATAATTAATAAAGCAAGCCTCTGAGGTGATTCAACCTATCCAAGATTATGAGGATCGGGCCCAGGTCGAGGCAGATGAACTGTGCCCCATTTCCACTAAGGATGAATGAGAAATAAAAGAGAGACAGTGGGTCCTGGATGCCACAAGCCTGAGGGTGGCGAATCTAGAATGCTCTATTTAAGAGGTCAACCCATCCCTGGGAGGGGCCAATAATTTTGTTCTATAATGAATTTAAACTCAAAAAATTCTTTCATGCTTTTAATTTTTATTCTGGATGCATGCATGAGTTCTGTTATTTGTTTTGGTTCACTGCATGTCCATCACATTTGTGAAATACCCAACGATCAATCCCTAAAATCATGTGGGTCATGCTTGATGTGAAAAACAAGGGAGGCCTAATTTGTTATTTCTTCCTAATATAAGTGTTCAGACCAAGATTCAGGCATCTAGGGTTTGAAGAACCAATCTGAATTTTGGGGAAGAAAGAGGGGGCCTAACTGGGGCATGTAGTTCCCATCACAATCAAATTACAATTTTTCCAATGTGCTCTAGTGGATGAGTGGAGTAACACTAGGGGAATTATAATCAATCCGAACATATGGGAGTGGAAATCATGAATCATGATACCCAAAATTCCAATCCCTGTTGGGGAGGCATGATAATGAAGGGTAAAGTTTTATTTTCTTTGAACATGGTATCCCAATTTCATTATACTAAAATGGGGAAATGAAATGAGGGTCGATCGCTGACCATGTTCAAAACATGGGGACTAACTGAAAATATCATCCATTATTCTTCAAAAACATTATTCGAAGACAGTAGACGAGCCTTGGGCCTAAAATCCATTCTATTAGGGAGTTCCTTTAGGGATGAAAGAGGATGACAGTAAAAATAAAGGTTACGTGAAGTGTGAAGGGTGGAGTGATAGGTTGTTGAAATGGAGTTCGACAGTCATGAGATTATACCACCATGATCAGAACATGTTAGGTTGGAGCGTCAGTCTTACAAGGATCATACCTACTTCCTAAAATGATCTCTCTAGTGAGATGCTAGAGTGTCCTGTAGTTTTATTTCATTCCAATGAGGACAATAAACATGTAGTTTAACATCATTCAGAAAGAACGATGCACAAAATAGTTTAATGTCATGTGACCAGAACATTGCACAAAGTTTTAAGGTCATACTTCCTGGATCGAGGCTAACAGTTTAAATCCAGTTTGGAAATTCTGTAAGCTCTTAGTTTATGCTCATAGACACTGGACAATAATTAGGGCCATGGGGCCAGAAGGGTTAACAAACCTGGGGATGGGACAGAGGTGAAATTCCCAGGCATCACTATATATCCCATAAGGATGATAATCAATCCAATCATTGTTCTCAAACATAGCATGGTTATGAAACAATGATGTATGGGAAATTATATCTGGAATGGAAGATAATGCATCCCATAATTATCATGGCGTATCCTAAACTTATTTAGTGTATAACCACAGTTTAATGTAATGTGTCGAGGATACGTGGACTCGTGTAGTTTGACATCATACGGTAGGACCGAGAGTGAAATGAGAAATCCCATAAATGGTGTATGTGAGGTAGTAGCTATAAACCCAAAATGAATGAGGACATAAAGAGTATGCACCACACCACGTATAGTGAAATTTATGCTGGACCCAAGGTAAAGTGGTTGGGAATTATTACGTTTCCCATCCAGATGGAAATCAATCCGCATGTTGTTCTGGTATAATATTTTAATGTCATGTAGGATGAAAAGCCTATGTGGCTTAGGTGTACAAGAACATTCCTCACCAAAACTACTAATCCCACATGATTCATTCATGATGTGGGAAACAAGGATTAGCGATGAGACTCTCTTTAATGTGTTAGGGTGTAAAAATTAGTGTGTCAGAATTCCTCATGAACACAAGGGAGTGGAAATATGTGAGTCATGGTGCCTGAGATCTAGATCACAATGATGGTGGAGTAATGATAAAGGATAACTATTAACCATGTTTGAAACAAATAACCCATTTCGTATTATCCTTGCATGGGTATAGAAAAACGAGGGTTGACCGCTGACCATGTTGGAAACATGAAATCTGTAACCAAATGTCATTTGGGGTCTTCCGGGGTGTTTCCCCAAGATTGTAGGTGTGTTAATGTGGCATGAGACCAGACCATAAATGGGTTCCCTTTCGGACATAGAAGAGGATGAGGATCCAAGTAAAGGTATCATGAATCCTGGAAAAGAAACGAGAGAATTTTCACATGAAAATTACACTCTTTGGCATCTTTTCAGAATGTATTGAGTATGAAAATAAGATGTATTAGATAGAGGGAGTCAAATCCATTTCCAAATACAAGGGTCTTGGGTTCATAGATCCTAGATTAATGTAATAGAGTAGACCATTAAGAGGGAACAAATTTAATGAAATGATCATAGGGTGTCGAAGTAGCCACAGCTGTTGTGTATCTCCCATATGTAGATCTTAGTTTAGGGCTGTGGAATTCAAAAAAGGTCAGTAAATGGCAAGGGAGGCACATGGTGTGGTTTTTGAAAAAACCGATGTGAGTAAAAGCCCGAGAGGTTTTCGCCACACCATATGTTCCCAAAAGAGTTAGGACCTAGGGAGAGGAAGGGGGCTAAGATTTAAGATTCCCGGGGTCAGACCCATAGACATAATGTAAATGTAATTCAATGTATCCCATGAACACAGGAATCAATCCATACATAGTTCTAGGAATTGTTATGAAGTTTTACGTCTTACAGCAAGGATGCAAAGATATTAGTTTTAAGGTCTTAGATATCGGACCATATATGGAATGGAATGAGTGAGACATGTGGTGTGGTAATTATAAAACCTAAAGTGAATGTTGATAGTAAGAGCCCATATCAAAATCTACTCTCTGGGGAGGTTTGGGGTCAAGGGACAGAAAATGAAAGATAGGCTGGGCCCAATGCAACATGTGTGGGAATTCCAACATACTCCATGATGATGGGGATCAAGCCATATGTAATTCTAGAAGTGGAGTGGTTAGGTACCAATGTCAGGGACAATATTATCATATGGGTCTGGCCCAAGCACAAAAATAAGTTTCATTTGATATATCTTGTTTGTCATTTAGGATGGATGTGTGTGTGTGTGTGTTTTTGTGAATCAATAAACATAGGATTTAGAGTCCAAGCATCGCTACAAGAATCAAACAATATTACAGAATTGAAAAATGGTATGGTTGATAACCACTTTTAAACATGATGTACCCTCGAGTGAGGACATCATAATGTGATGTAATTTTTCGTAGTGCATCCAGGACGATAATGTAATATTTTAGGGTCGTATAGGACCGAGCCATGCACTTTAAAATCATGCAGAAAAGACACAAAAATTTAGAGTCATGTGGGAATAGGTAGTATAGTTTTAATGTCATATGACATGGAAACACATAGAAGAGAGAGGTTCTAGAGGGTAATACGCATGTCCTGATAAAGCATACATGACATGAATGAGGACAAGGTCCACACCAATCCACAAATTTTTTTGGGGAAGAAAACATGGAATGAGGGGCCGAAAAAGGTTCTAAAATATGTGGATGAACCCGAAGATGGGACTTAAAGGTCTGCCAACTATCCCATGAGAATGGGAATCAAGCCATATGTAGTTTTGAAGGTGTGAGAGATAGGAGAGACTAGCTCCTATAAGGGGATTACATGGTGTGTCCATTGAATACCCAACATGAATGAGGACCTAAGACCATACATACCACACTCCGCAATCCTATGAATGTCAGGGCCAAATGACTGAACTGAAAAGGTAATTAGTGGAACCTGATATGGAACCAAAGACAAGATTCTTGAGCGTTCCTATGTATCCCATGCGAATTGGAATACTTCCATATGTTGTTCCAAGTGTGTGAGGTAGTTTTACATCTTGCGGCAAGGACACATAGAGATCTTAGTTTTAGGGTCTCAGAGCTCGGATCATAGAGAAGTGAGACTCTTCCAAATGGACGCAAACCTCAACCAAATTCATAATTTCACGTGAGATATGATCTATATGTAAAATAGGGGCGGATAAGGTCTTTACAAAACATGGAATAATTGAAAAAGGGGAAATCGATGCGGAGCCCTGAATGACGCCTCATCGTGGCTTTGTCCTCCTAACGCACAAATGCACACTGAGGTATAATACCAAGAGTGTTGAAACTCCACTTGGACATGATAGAGTGGAAAAGGATGTGAATCATGCAGAAAATATTATGGTCTTTATGTGGGTGGTGTGACAATAGAGTATAACTATTGACCGCATTCTTAAAACAACATCAATATCGTGTGACCTGAAATGGGAACAACAATTGAGAATCAATCACTGACCATATTTTCAATGCTAGACTTGTGTCAATTTGATGTTCTAAATTCTCAGGGAAGATATCCTAAGATGGTAGGAGGGCACTAGGGACTATCATCCATGGTGCTTGAGGGTCCCTTCGATAGTGAAATATGATGAATGAACAAATGAAGGGGAACTTGAATCCTGAACATAGGCGATAACATGTCTATGTAGAATCCAAAACTCTAGGTCCTAAACTAGTGTGCTACTGGGAACATTGGTGAACTTCCATAGAGGATCGAGGGGATCGAATCAAGAGCATCCGACTCAAAAAGATTTATGTGGAACAAGGGAAGGAAGATATCTCATGGGAAGAGGTGTGTGGTGTTCCAAATACAAACCCAATGTGAATGAGGACATAGAGTCCACACCACACTATATAGATCCTCCCAAGGAACATTGGACATGGGGCCAGAGAGATGAGGAGGTTTCTAAATATAGGACTGGACCCAAAGACTATATTTTTGAGAAGTCCTACGTATCTCATGAGGTTGGGTATCAAGCCACATGTAGTTCTAGAAGATTTTGTGTAGTTTTACGTAATGTGAGAAGGGTGTAATAAGATAAAGGTATCTCGACAAGGAATTTGTATAGAATGACAAGTAACATGATGTGAATAAGGAAATAAGACAATACCACCCCGTACAAACTTAAATGAGAACATGGACTAGGGGGCTGAAATGGTGGAGGGATATGATATGGGAAGTCCCAGCATATTCGCAGTTTAATGTATTGCGGTGAGGATGATGGTGATCTTAGTTTATGGTCATAGGAGTCATACCATAGATATATAACCCTATATGCGGGTATTTACCTACCAAATATTTTATTCCCATGTGAGAAATTCTCAGTGTACGAATCAAGGAATAAGATCAGGCTCTCCCCAATATATAAGTGTATGAAAATGAGGGAAGGAGATCAGGTAGGGTCGACCATGACTAGACTAACACTCCTACTCAAGGTAGACTGATGTCTGAAGGTATGGGAGGAAAAAATGAAAAACTACACCCAATATGTAGGACATACAGGGGAGGTGACCATAAATAAGGATTGTTGTTGACCATATTTGAAACACATCATCCACATCCTGTGGCATGGAATGGGAAAACAAATAAGTTTCAAACACTGAATATATTCCCAACATGGGACTTGTAACAAACTGTCGTCCAAAATCCTCGAGGACGTTGGCCCAAAATGGAAAGAGATCCAAATATCCTAGTATCCATGTCACCAAGGGGTCCTTTTGGATGTGAAAGATGATGAAGACCCCAAAAAGAGAATGCGTGAATCCTGAATGTGCATATGTAATTTAACATCATGTAGGATAATGAAAGAGGTGGAGATCTCCAGGGAGAGGGACACATGGTGCAGTCATGATAAACTTGATGGGAATGAGGGTATAATCTTGCATGACTCCATGTGTTTCATCCCAAGGGGTGATCTTGAATTTTGGGGTTGTGCCTAATGATGGAATTCCCTGGAATTAATATGTATCCCATGAGGATGAGAATCAATACATATATTGATCTAAAAAGGACATACAGTTTAACATCGTGTTGTGAGTGTTGGCGCCAAAATTCGGGACAAAGAAGCGGCCCACAGAAGGCACCATTGGCAACCTCGTGAAGCCCCTTGGCGGAGTTCCCCTGCACCGTGTTTTCCTAGATGCAAGGAGGTGAGAGGCTTCACGAATTCATTTGACATTCATGAGACCACCATGAAGCAAGGAGGTAGGATACTCCATGAATGCATTTGACGTTCACGGGCCCGCCGCGAAGCAAGGAGGCGAGATGCTCCGTGACTGCATTCGACGTTCGTGAGCCCACCACCAAGCCACCCAGCCCCACTTCGCGCAGTGTAAGATCCAATCTGCGGAACCTCTTACCTATAAATACCTGGATCCCCCTGTTCCAAAGAGATGGAAAATCCAACATTTCAGCTTCCCAGTTCCCAAATGGTGAAGCATCCTTCCACTCTTCGAACCATGAGATGTGCGAGGTACTTCTGCTCCGCGAAGTGCCTCCCCTTAATTCTGTTTGATCCACTCTTCCAAGAGGGATGCCCTTTATGAAGCCTAAGGGTATTCGCGATGGAAGGGGATCCCCAAGGGGACCCAGGTCGTCGCAGAGAATTTATGCTTTGTGAAATACCCTTCATGTACACATGATCCATATGCTAAGGCAGGGTCACTGTACTTCGCAAAGCACATTGCTTCCCAACACCTTACATCGTGAGGCACCTTTACTACGTGAGGTCGTGCTCCATGAATTCCCATCCACTACACGAATAACCTCCCATTTTCACTTACATCCCATGATAAGGCTAAGGAACCCCACTTCGCAAAGCACACCCCTTCGCAAGTTCCCTCCGACAGGCGGAGCAATAGAGCTTCACAAGGCCCCTGTCTATGGACTCCTGTGCTTGGAAAATCCTTTTCCCATGCGACCCTCTAGGTTTGCACTATGTGTCTTCAAAGTCCCCTTAACGATACCGCATGTTGCGTTGCTTCTCATATTTCTTCTTCGCATAGGCATGCTAATTTCTATTGCTTATTCACATAGCCACGCTAATGTGGTCCCCTCGATGGTTCACTCCGCGACACCCCCTCACTACGGCGTTTCCGGTTCCTTCCCTCCCACAAGGAGCAGTGGGTACCAGTCTTGTAAGACATAGGGGTGTGGAGTGAAGCCAATTCGTCCAAGCTGCAGGATGTTAAACTTCTAAGCACCATCATCCTCAACACATGACGTTAAACTATGACCTCGCCTCATTCCTCTCACGTGGGGTTCCCCCACCTCGGACTTTCTCCACATCCCCTGGTCTCCACATGGGATGACATCCTCTTTCTGGGAGTGGCGTTTGTCCATGGGAGAAGGGAATCCATGTTTGTGTAAGACCATAACCTTTTCTGCTAGAGGCAGAACCCCTGCTCCTCCGCACTTCCACGGTCCCAAGACCAGCAGAGTGCATGATATGGAACGAGGCTCCTCTTTTCTTTATTCCCAAATCCCTCTCCCGCTGCACTTTTTCACCTGCGGGCATCCATCTTGGAGTAAGACCTGACACTTCTTGGGCCGCCCAACACGTAATCCCCTCTTCAATTCCCACAGATGCACCTTTCACGACATGGTCGTCAGGCCTTTTTTGTCTCTTGTTTCTCACACCGAGCATGACTCACATGGGCTTAGAGTAAGCATCGACCATGACATCGCCCCACCCCGCAAGACGTCAAACTGTATCCTACCTAAGTGAACTACGTGATCATTTATCCATGTCAAGGCTTGGTACGTAGAAAGCCTCTATGAGGTTTAAGCCGACCACTCGATCATTCTGATCGACATTCCCATCAGTTAACCAACTCCATGGGAAACCTAGAGTGTAAGCCCCAATCTTCATAAACTATGTGGATTTTGATCCATATCAAGGCATGGTACATAGGACGCCTCCACATGGTTCAAGCCCACCACCTGGTCATTCCGACTGCCATTCGCGTCTGGTCACTAACACCTTGGGCCGCATCAAAGTGTAAGCCCCAAATCCATCCCGAAATATGAGGACTTTGATCCATGTCAAGGCATGGTATATAGGAAGCCTCCCTGAGGGTCAAGCCCACCAACACCTTCCTAAACTATGAGGACTTTATCCATGTCACAAACTGGTATGTTGGAAGCCTACCTCAGGCTCTGGCCCACCACCACCTTCCTGAACAACGAGGACTTTGATCCTTCTCAAGGCATGGTATGTAGGATGACTCCCTGATGTTCAATCCCACCACCACCTTCCCGAACTATGAGGAATTTGATCTATGCTAAGGAATTTTATATAGGAAGCCTCACTAAGGTTCAAGCCCACCACCACCTTCCCGAACTATGAGGACATTGATCTATGTCAAGGTAAGGAACGTAAGAAGCTTCCCTGAGGTTCAATCACACCACTACCTTCCCGAACTACGAGGACACTGATCCATGTCTAGTCATGGTACGTTGGAAGCCTCCATGAAGTTCAAGACCACCACCACCTTCCCGAACTATGAGGACTTTGATCCATGTCAAAGCATGGTACATAGGAAGCCTCCCTGAGGTTCAAGTCCACCACCACCTTCCCTAACTAAGAGGACTTTTCTCCTTGTCAAGGCATGGTACATAAGAAGTCTCTCTGAGGTTCAAGACCACCACCACCTTCCCGAACTAAGAGGACTTTGATCCATGTCAAGGCATGGTACGTAAGAAGCTTCAATGAGGTTCAAGACCACCACCACCTTCCAGAACTACGTGGACTTTGATCCATGTCAAGGCATGGTACGTAGGAAGCCTCCACGAGTTTCAAGCCCACCACCGGTCATTCCGACCTCCTTCATGTCAGTTCACCAAACACCATGGCTAGCCTAGAGTGTAAGACCCAACCCAAACTGATCTACAGAGACTATGATCCATGTCAAGGCATGGTACATAAGAAGCCTCCATGAGGTTGAATCCCACCTCCCGGTCATTCCGACCGCTATTCGCGTCGGTTCACCAACACCTTGGTCTGCCTTAGAGAATAAGCCCCAAACCCATCCAAAACTATTTGGACATTGATCCATGTCAGGGCATGGTATGTAGAAAGCCTCTATGAGGTTAAATCCCACCCCCAATTGGCCATTACCCCTACCCCTTCATGTCGGTTCTCCCCAGTCCTGCATGACGTTAAACTGTATTCGGCATCTGAACTATGTGGTCCTTGATCCATGTCAAGGCATGGCATGTAAGAAACCTCCCTGAGGTTCAAGCCCACCGCCATCTATTGATCTCGACCATCTTGGCATTGGTGCACCATGAGCAAGACCCATCAGACCCCAGGTCCATATTCACATCGGTTCAACCTCATCCAGCGGTAAGCCCTTACAGCCTCCTTCAGTGGTAAGCCGTTGTCAACATCATTAAATGCTAATCCATCACCAGATGAACTACAAGGACTTTGATTCCTTGCCATGGGGATACGTAGGAGGTCTCTTCAGGGCGAAATCCCAAAACCATCATCCATCTTGATTCTTACCTGGGCATCCACGTCCCGGTGATATCATGCCACCTCATTCCCCTCCATAACATTTGAGAAGATGCCCACATGCTAGCCCCAATATTAGTGTTCCCTCCAGGGGGTTCTTCAATCTGATCCACTCTAGTCAGTGTTCTGATCAGCCCGATCCATCTCCGCTGGATGTTAAACATGCATCATTCCGCGTGTAAAACATGGGAAGTTGAGGAAAACCTCAGATACATTCCTATGGAATATGATTCCCTGCGTTCAACGTGGTATACCTCAGGCTTCCGTACCCTCAAGAATCCCTACAATAAGGGACATAAGAGAGACACACCAATCCACAACGTCTAGACATGCCAGGGATGCCCGTCATCACTACTCCCCTAACCGAAGGTTCCTGCCCTAACCGGACCCCTTGGAATGTCTTGACAGAAGCAGCATAATTAAACGGTGTCCATGAAGATATGGCATCGGGAAGAGTTTCACGAAAAATGTATTAAATATATGAGGGAGACCTGGACTAGGTGACGAGTTCTGATGAGGAGTCCACAAAAGGAAGAACCGACATCCCATCATCCCGTTTTGATCAAGGAGAAAACATCCCTGAATAAGGAATGGATGGCGCCCACCTTTGGAAAGCGAGAATGCAGGGTAACAAAGATGCTCCTATCACACTCAAGAAGATGGACGCGTGCGCCCCGACGAAAGCATCAGAAATAGAAATGGTGAACCCTACATGAAATTAATCTCCTCAAAATGGAGATTAGTAATGCTCGGGGCATCCATGGATAAACGTGTCACTGGATCCATCTATCTGGCATTGGGTCCCGCCAAGAAAATAGTTGGCCTGACATGAAACTCACCAGAATTTGGGGTAGTTGAATGTTGGACATCCCGTTCTTCATCGTTGTCCGCGTGGATCCCTCTTACCGGTCATGGAAGGTGAGATGGTTCTGGGGCGTTGGTCGTTGATTTCTTTTCTCCTTTCAGCACATGTGAGTTCATCTATCTAATTCTCAAGAATCAGGTTGCTGCCAGAGGAACGAGATCACCGCCCACCCACCTATTAGGGGCAGGGGAAATGCTATCACAGCCGCTCCGCATGGCTTCACCTCTTCCGAAACGGCTTCTGCATCCATGACCATGGGGCGCCCATGCCGCATCTCCCCATTGGACATTATCCAACGAAGGGTGATTAACGACCTCATACATCGTTATGAGGTGGAGGGAATAATCTTAACCTTGGGTATGGCCTGACTGGACCTGGAGGCGTCCAGGTCCCACCATCAATGCCGCCCCCGAGGACTACGCAGGGAGACGTTTCTCCCACCTCAATATACAACCATTTCGGGGGCATGTCCTCTGAGCGCTTTGATGACTCCATGCCTTACACTGATGAGGTGGGTGATGTCTGGCCCAGCCCGGTCAGAGTCTCAATCCAGAGGCTCCCAAAAAGGGCCCCCACCTAGCCACATCAGTGCCGCCACCTGACTTTTCTAGAGGAGTAGGTAAGCTATGCACATGCACCACCAGCACCAGCTCGCCCTACCCAATGCCTGCGTCAGGCACGAGCTGAGGACACCCCCTAAGAGGTGTCAATGTCGACGAATAATTTGGCCCGATCCACCACCGATGCATATCCTCAAGTCCCTGCACACACTGATCAAGGGCAGTTATTTCCCCAATTGGGATCGAGGCCCCAACCGCCCCATGGGCAGGCTGGGTCGACTCTCATAGTCACAAGCATGAGATGGGGTCATTGTGAACCAACCCACAATGATTCCACCCCGTAAGGAGGTCCTCCCCGTACCACTACCATAGAGAGTGTGGATCTTCCCCTCTTCGAGGCTTGGCATGGAGGTCTACCCCGTGCTACCCCTAATTCTAATGAAGGTATGCCCCATAGTGGTGATGTTCGGTATGGAAGCCTCTCCCATGCCCATCACACCAGGTAAGGAGCCCTTCCTCCTGCCCCCGACTGTCGACGTGAAGACGTTACCCATCTGGTATCTCTCCAATGTGGGGATCCTCCTTATGTCCTCTCCGTAGCTGGAGAAGGTCCTCCTCACCCTGGAAACCAGAGGGGTGAAGGCAGACTCGATCCACCCGCACTATGCATGGAGGACCTCCCCATGCTCCCGCCGATTCTGGAGAAGGTTTTTCCCGCTAAGGTGCTGTTCATGGAGGTCCTCCTCATTTCCCCTTCAATATTTGTCCTGGTGCTCCTCCCACCTCATCTATCTCAAGTGGAAACCCTCTCTGCCCTGGCACCAGTGCGGTCGAAGGACCACATTTTAGAAATCATCCCAGCCCCGATGAGCCACCCTGGTGTATGAAGGTGGGTCATCGCAGCCACAAGAAAAATCCTGGGAAGTCCCGAATGGAGATCAAACTGGTCTACTTCTCAGACTCAGAAGTAGAGTGCGATTCAGCTTGAGAACCCTCCCTTTGCTCACCCGAGTCATGGAACGTGGCATGGATGAGGCACATCAGTCTGGTGCTCCTAGAATGCGAGGTCCACAGGATTCCCGCCTCCCTTCGCAGGTTTATCCAGGAGGATGAAAATCTGGAAACCCAACATGTTACAGTTGTGAAGTCACCACCATCATCACCAGAGGTGCTTTCTACCTCCACAAGAGATCATAGAGAGATATTCTAGGGACCAATGGCAGGCAAACAGTAGTGCGACCAACCACCAGCAACCATGGCCCCTGAACCAGGACCAATAGTTGTCAACCCGTCCTACCGTGACGTAGCAGCCAGGTCGCTGCACTCTTCGGAGGACAGCTCGAGAATCGGTGGCTAGTCAGCCCATTCGTTGTATTCTATGCCAGCCGACCTGCCATCCCAATGGTATGCCTCAGTACTGATACTGGTTCCTCAACCACCCACAGATGACAAGTGGGGAAATCAAGTGCCAGAACCTAAATTTGAGTCGAGGAGGTTTTCAATCATTCTTGTACCAGACCACTTCTCTGAGGAGTTCTGTCCCATAGTAGTGCATGATTTCTGCATACCTGAGTCTCTCACCCCAGAGGAAGTTGAGTGTTTTTGCTACACCTTCTGGGTGACATATTTCAGTCTCTGTCATCTGCACGTGTTTTATCCAAGGATCCAACCACATTTCAAAGACGTCAGCGAGCAGTGCGGTTTAGTCGATCTGGCTGCACTCCCTCTAGCCCAGCGCCCTGAGTCACTAGGCCGTCGTGAGGCCCTCTTGAAGCCATACGTACAGAGTATCAAGTTACTACGTAGAATTATGAAGAAGGAAACTCCTCATGTGCAATTCCGTTGCTGGGGGAAGTATGCTACCCTCCTCTTCAACCCTATCCGGTGGCAACCCGATTCGCTATGCGATATTGAGGACATGCCATGAAGAAGTGTCATGTTCAACATGGTCGACGTAGTGGACAAGGAGGAAAATATGGAGTTCCTCGATGGAGACTTACCCCCTAAGGGTGTACCGCCACTATTGGACCCATCGAGGAGGATTACCCATCAGCAGAGGAACCTCCTAGGTCTCCATGCGCCCACCGAGTCATTGGAACTCAGCCAAAATGCTAGTAAGGGAAAAGAGCATGTCGGAGATGTCAAAAACTCTGACCTATCCGCCTTAGTGAAGAAGACGGAGGAGGACCCTGAGAAGGCCGCATTGCACCAGTAACTTGATGAGAAGAAGATGTTGGTCGATGAACTCTTGGCTGAACATGCTGTAGAGTGACGACCCGACTATGGTGATCCTAAGCCAGGGAAGCAGGGGCAGAAACAACTACACCTCGGTGAGATGCCTCCGGGCAACCCTGATCATGATGCTCCCACTGATAGGGTTGAAGCCGGAGGTCACGACAAGAGGTCGTAGTATGTATCACCAAACCCTCCCGAATGGAACGACAATCCGAGGAATCCGGCCCGAGTCCCCCTAGCTACCCCGAAGGCCACTCAACCAGTTGCTCCACGAGCCACAGAACTCATCTACCATGTCGCATAGCCCGAAAATGCACTCATGGTTAGGGATCCCCGTCAAGACAGGGACCCCCACCCGGATAATCCTATGGCGGCACTCATAGACCACCTTGAGGTTTTGGAAATGCGGCAGGTGGAAATCCCACCAGATGGAAAGCCATACCCGGCCTGGGAGAATGATTTTCCGGTATCTCCAGGTTTCAAGAATCCAACTTTTTTATCCTTTAATAGGAAAGGGGACCTGCCACAACATCTGGACCACTTCAACTGAAGGTGTGGGCCCATGATGGGGACTCCAGCATATTAGGAGGCCGCCAAGCTCTGCTGTTTTGTTCAGACAATGGAGGGACCGACATTCATCTAGTACAACCGGATCCCCATCGGATCTGTGACCAGTTGGGAGGACCTTCACAGGTAGTTCCTCTACCAGTTTAGTTCTACCGCCTGGAGGACTAGCACCGCAGACCTCTTCAAGTGAAAACAAAGGCCGGATGAGTGAGTAACAGACTTTATCGCCCGATGGAAGGGGCTCACAAACTCCATCGACATGCCATTGACTCAGGATAAATTAATGACGATGTGTGTAAGGAATGTTAAGATGTAAGTGGTTCCCTCCCTGATCACTCAGAACTATCCTAGAGGGTTCTGAGACATTTCAGATAAGGCCCAACACCTCGAAGAAGCCCTACAACAGGCCAGTTAAGTGCATCTTCTACCCCCTGTAATTCCAGCAAGGAGATCTGCCAAAGCCAAGCCCGCCGCAGTGGCCCAAATAGAAGCACCCAGGCAGCAAGAATTGCTACTAGTAGCACCAGCCCCACACCGTACGTACGGACTATCGTCTCCATAAATGATGTTTTTCATCATATATATGTCTATTATAAATATTTATATTCTAAATATATATGATATATAAATCATGTTTTATATTCTGGAAGTATCTAAATCTGGATCTATGTGATACAATCAAGAGTAACAAGTTAAAACACGTGCGATAAAGAAAACTATTATTATCCGAAATGTTAATTTAACATGGAAATTGTTTTTAAATGGGTAGTATAAAGTCATAAATGAATCATGTATGATATCATAAATATTAATATGGTTCTGGTATAATTTAATAACATACTATGATCTTTATACACGAGGTTAAACATACCCTAGACTAAAGGAAACTTCAAGGTAAGGGATAATTATTTAATCTCATTATTATTGTAGATTGTTTATGTGTAAGTATTTAGTGAGACATTTTTATCATCCATGTACTTTTTTCATAAAATTGATTTGAAAATGAGTATTTTTTGGATTTGTGAAAGGTACACTTTATCAAGATCATAATTTTAAATTTATTTAATTATTTATCTATCTAAATATTTTTAATTAATGTCCATGTTTTCTAAATGATTTTAAGGATTTATTTATATGGACATTAATATTTTGAAATGAAAATTATTTTTAAAATTTTCAAAGTTGTATGGGAAACTTTGATTCAAAAATCTCTTTCAAATTACTTCCTTTATAAATGTGTGACTTTTAAATGATTTTACAAAAATGTTATTTCTCTCAAAAAGTTTTACTATTCATTTTCAACTATGTCAGCATCCTTTACTGGATATTATTTTTGATTGAGGTTGATTTATTATAATACAATCTTCCATTTTGTATTTAATGAGTTATGATATGTTTAATTATGGATGTTCTATTTTTATACCATTCATGGTTTATGGTTAATACGAATGTTTATGTTACGTTTCAACTTTTTTATATGAGGAATGCAGTGGACATAGTAAGTGACGGGTGGAGCCCACTATAGCTCCTTGATGCATCGGTAGGTCTCATGAGACAAACTAGTGTCTTGGCACAAGGCCTTGTCAAAAAATTTATTTGTAGTCTTGGCACAAGGCCTTGACTATGTGGTAATTATGTATGGCGTTAGCCATTCCCTCACTTTAAAATTAGTTATTACATGTGATTATTCAACTAGTAGAATATCCATGTGCATGTTTATATGGTAATGTTTGATTTATTTTTTTCATATTATGTTCATGTTTATGTTTAAAAAGGCTGTTGTTTTTATCACACATCTTGCCTTAAAAGTTTATAGCTTCAGCTAAATTATTTACCCTTCCTGGGCATCTGAGCTCACCCATTTCTTATGTTTTATTTTCCCGGGATTCCAAGAAGTGTATTATGATTGATATGAAGGGTTAAGATAAAGGGAATAATGGAAATCTCAAAGAACTATTTTTTTGTATTGTATGTTAGAAAGTGTAATGTAATGTTCACATATGCAATCTATTTTCCAAGACTACTAAATTGATCGTTCTTTCAGGACTTGATTCCTTGTAATCATGCCAATTTATTATAATAATGCACCAAATTTGGGAATCTAGGGTCGGGGCATTACAATTGACATCTATAATAATGCAGGATATGGAGATATGATAGACCATCCCCTAGAAAGTCTATTAAATCATTAAAATAATATCTAGAAAACAACACCCAATTCATGTATAAATAATATAGTTATAGATAAAATTCACCAAAAATAAAATACCAAAAACAAATTCTTATATAACTAATCAAAGGTGACCAAAATAGGTCAAATCAAGTAATGTCAATTACAATATTTGTAATCATACTAGAAAAATGAAACTATGATTATATACATACGATGATGATATGGGTTTAATATATAGGAAAACCAAAGTCTCTCATGCACATGTGAAAGAAGAATAATAATTCACATCTGAGAAACTAACAGAAGCAACAACACATAAACCTGTCTATTATCTATCCAAACCCCAAAATGAAAAATCAATAAATAATATGATCCAAATATAATGAGATGGAAATAAGAACATCATTTAAGGTTATACCAAAACAATTTCTCACTTATTGTTTCCCTCATTCCCTAATGAAATACATCCGGATACTCCCATGTCTTCTGAATAATATATACCACTTCCCCATAGTACAATTAAATCATATCATGCCCGCTGATAGCTAGGCCACGACCCCATTTCATGGTCACATATCATATCACCCACAAACACCTGGTTAATCAAATCACTATAATGACCCGATTATTATGTTATCATTAACTTCATGGATATCATACTCGTGACCCTCATCCTTCCATCTATGACCCCCACCATAAGCTTCTCCACAACATAGATATATCACATCTCCCATGATGACACATGGGACACTTCCCCATAACATGGCCATATAATATCATCCCAAAAAATGTATGGGACATCTCCAAGTTCACTAGAATACTCCCATCAATCAAATCATATACATATCAATATACCTAGAATAGTATCTATATTGAGAAGGTGGCCATCCATTCAAACTCTTTAATGGGATGTTGTGAAAAAACACCCTCATGTAAAAAATAAGAGTTTTAGAACACATTGCTCGATATGGGTGGGGTGAGTATAGAAATCTCCTGGAATATACAAGTATATACATGTATCCACATAAATTACCAATCTATTGGTTCACAAAAAACTGAAACCATATTAAAAAACATATACATTTGTTGCAACCACTAAATGCATAACACTAAACAATCTATAAGATGCATCTCACACCACTAATCAATTCTATTATCCAACCCATTTAATTTATTATTTACCAACAACATCATTTAACCACACATAACATAATTTATTTTTCCTTAATAAATTACATTCCCTTAACTAAACCAAACCCCATCCATTTCAATCACTGCTGAATAACTATTCCATCGTTAGATAGCCTTTTAGAACAACACAACCATTCTCACAGACCTATCATCACAAGCATTGAATCATCACCTCCCCACCCCAGAGGTACGAAACCACAAACCAAAACTTTTCCACCCCAATATAATCGAAATAAAAAACCCCACGACACCAAAAGAATTACCAACAACATGACCACCTTATAGACCCAAAATAATGAAAAAAAACAATCACCTTTTCACTCTAAATTAATAGAAAATCAATCTGACACCTCGTCACCCTAAAATCATGGAAAACAAACTATCACCTCACTGCCTCAAAAGAATGAAAAAACAACATCCCATTACCCCATAGTGCATTGTAAGTAAACAAATAGAACAAATCAATGATTATTTTACTGATTTAAGAAAGGGGTTTTTATAACATTTGGATTCATTTGAGGGGTGTTATCAAAAAATCCATAGATCATGGGGAAAAATTTTATTAACCAAATATAATTATTCTTAAAAGATCTATTTCAATTTTATATGACAATAAATTCATAAAAAAAGTATTTAAAACACAGAAAAATTCAGTTTGAACCAAGCCTCCAATAACCATAATTTTTAATGGCGCATTCAACATTTACAATCTCAATATCACAATATTAATAAATATATTAAATTATGAAAATTATTCCCTAATCCCCTTAAACTTCAAAAAATTGATAAATTTATATTGATCATGCTTGAAGAAACCATCCCCCAATTATAAAAAAAAGTAAACCTCTCATATATGATGAAACATTGTCAGAAACATGGGATTCTCGACTACAATAATGATTTTCAAACTCACTACACACTTTATATTAAAGAAAAAATTCTCGAAAACAACTAATGGATGAAAAACACATGGACAATTCTACACCACATCAGTGTTATGAAAAATGTATCTTGACCCACATCCCAAACCCAAACCACACCACTATAGTGCATCATTAAAGATGAGTAGAAGGAAACCCACAAAAATATACGAGAACTAACCATTGAACTCTAACATGAATCCACCAGAAACAAAATATCAATGATAGATGAAGATGGATAGAATATCTTCTTAAGGTACCTAGGGTTCAAAAAGAATGAGAGACCGAGATGTTAAAGAATAATTAATAGGAATCATCTATAAGGGATATAAAATAAACTGAATCCCACCCATTAATTATTATGTAACCATTTCATGATGTTTAACACATGGGTTTTCCAAAATATCATCTTCTTATAAAATTCAAATTACCTCAACCATAATTTAATTACACATATTGAATTAATATTACAATGTGAAACTATTTAATTGTATAACCCTTTAATACATACAATCAATGTAATCAACCAACTATAGAAGATTTGAATCACCAATTCATGTCGTGACCCATTTCACGATGTAAATATCTTACAGTATCCCTGATGCTCATCAAAGCACCAAAAAACCTAATCAATACTCAACAAAAACTCATCCACCAAGCAATACTAGAAAAGTAATTAGTTAGGAAGGAGATGAATGTAATAGTTCATATCACACATTTTTAAATATAGAGATAATCCTTCTATATCTTCAAGGGAAGAATTAGGTATTCAAATTCCTAATCATGGGTTTGATAGTTCCATTCAAGTTTTCTTAATTACCGTGGTGTAGAGAAAATAAATTTTTCATAATTTATGAGGAAACATCCATTTCATTAATTTTATGTGTCATAATAAACCAAAAATCCATCCCCTCTCAATGTAAATCTAAATATGAACACATTTATCAACAACATATTTAATTATTCAAAATAATATTTATGTTCCTCTATCCATGTGAAATTAAACCCTTTATGTGTTATCATGGTAAAAAAGTTTTCTAAGCTAGTGTTTTTTTATAAATCAACTATTTTAAACTCTTAATACAATGAATCTGCATATATAAATTTTGTTTCTTACTATTTACCATTATTTTATTTCCATTTTTTGATGAACAAATTGATATTCCAACCATAGGGAAATATTTTTTTGAAAATGATTTTCTTGAATCTAGAATTTACATACTCGATGATTCTCATATAACTAATTTTCATTTACATGATCGAGAATGATTCATAAATTAATGTTATAATATTCATATCATTTTAAGAATACCATGATGTTAACAATAAATACAACAAAAAAATGATGATATTCCATGAACACTTTGTTCATCATATCTTTAAAAATATATAGGGAATTAGTTAATCCAAATGGAATTACATAAACCTCATATGGTATTTACATTTTATAGAAAGACGTCTTTGCAATAAATTCAATCCACAACCACACTTGATGACACACTGAATTAAGATAAATCGTTGAAAAATATTTAGAATGTCCTTATTGATCGAACAAGTCATCAATAAGTGGTAGATGATTCCTTTTATTCATGGTAAGCGAATTTATTTACCTATAATAAATGCACACCATTATTTTCACATCATTAAGATACAAAATAGAATATGAAAATATCTAATAGTAATACATGGGTCTATGAAGCCATTATCACACACCACCTATAGTTTTTTAATATACAGAAACCACAACATAAATACTTTAGGGAGTCTTATATACATGTTTCAGACCATAGATGTGTCTAATAGGAACATGAACAACATTATCAAGTGCATGCCTATGTTGTTCTTCATTAAACACATCAATATACTCTTAAAAATTAATAACACATTATATCTTTTAGTTACGTTTCCTATCCACAGGTTTTTAGGCTCTTATTCTCCTACAATTTCATAAAAATCATCATTTAATTCTTATGGAAATAATTTTTTAAAAATTTAATTTGAATTGTAATAAATAACATGAGTTATATCATAGTGTACCATAGGTATAATAATAAAATTTTATAATAGGATATATGAATTAATTATAATGGGGACTAATCGATATATCTATGATTCAATTATATTTCATATAGGTTTCTTGATTAATAACTCCCATTATAGTATGATAGAAGAACATATTAATTTTTATAGAAAATATAAAAGATATAAAATAATTATAGGATATATTATAAAATAAAGAATTAATTAAATTTAATGTTACAAACAACATACACCCAATTAAATGCTAGAAAATTTATATTTGGATATAATATTTACATAATCTAATCCTTATTCCCTTAGCATCGTCGATTGTATGCTATTGTCATTTTTATGGAATTTTTTGTCATAGTGAACCATCCTTCTTCAGATTAAGAACTCTATTTTTATGTATTCTCCAATGCCCTTGAACTCCGGAGAGTGATTTCCTTTTTATCTACACTAGAATCAAACACATATTCCCTTTATGCAATTATGTTTGTGTTTCCTTCCACATGTATAATTATATTAAAATTCCCTCTTATCATCTTTCCCATTATCCATTTTATTGTTCATGTTGTGTTATGTAATACTCTTATTCTATTTCATTCTTTTAATATAACATGGCATAGCTAAATAAATCTCTATCCTGATAGCACATGATACTACGTCATCATATTATGAGAATGTTTGATAGAATTGTTAACTTTGAAGTTTTTTTTAACACCCTCAGTGAAATGGTGAATCTTAATTTTTATTACATATATAGCCCAACAGAATTATTTTTGACATTTTAAAGAGGGTTTAATTATTTTAAACTTTTCATCTTCTTTTTGACTTAGATGCAAGATTTATCTATAAAGAAGGACTCAAAAAAATTCCATGAAGTGTAAATTAAATCAGTATACTCCATGCTCTTTATTTCATCCACATCCTTAGTTTCTTTGTCAGTATCCACCATTCATTTTCACCCTAGATGAAATGATAAATTTCCATGATAATATTCTCCCATTCATAACTTCCAAAATAGAGAAATATATTTTCTATGAAACTTATACATTCCCTATCTACTACGGGATTTTTGGTTCCATTGAATGATGGTAGCTATTTTTGCAAGAAAGAGTCTATCATTTTTTACAACATTAAAGATTAGTAGGTTATATCATATGGGAAAAGTTATTGTTTATTACTTATGTTAGCTTCCTAAATATAATTATAATTTTTTAGTTTGATCACTAGCTCCATCTCTAACAAAATTATAATTCCTATAATGGAAATACATATATATATATTACATACAATGATATATTTTCCTTTCCTTCTTGTAGTATATATTTGATGAAAATAATATTGTTATTTCTTTCATAAAATTAGTAATTTTAACTCATAATATATTATTTAATGTTGAGTAAAACCTTTAACATAATTTAATTGCTTATGCATAACTAAAATTAGAATAAAATTTATAATATCTTTGGGAATATTTTCTAATAATAAAAACATGTTGAAATCTCTCTTAATGGTTTATAAATAGTGCTTTAATAAAATAAAACATATCACCCAAGAATGTCTATCTAGATGTGCAGTCTTAGGCACAAGGAGTTTTCAATGATGATATAGTAAATAACCAATCCGACCCTTTTTCTCATTTACCCCTAGGTGAATTGGTGCCACAGATGAATCCACTTTCAAGTATCCAGACATAGATTCTTTTACTTAGGGAAACCCCATAATTTTCATTTCACCAAAACCTTATTATATTAATTTATACATACAATTATCCCCAAATTCAATCATAGGTTTATGTTCTCTAATATAGGAATTCCTAATCTAGTTCCTAAGGATTAAAGTAATATTTATTTGATACCAACTATCACAACCACAACTAGAGAAGCCTGGGGATGGTGTTTAAATGTTTACATTAGATCTTGATATAAGTGATCACATATTACGAGATAGAACGATTTAGCAGTCTTGGTAAAATATATACTTTTTTGAATCTTAAATAAAATTTGAAATTGTGAAATAAATCATAGTATTTTATTTGAGAACCTCATTATTCCCTATTGAATATATTTACATATAAATAATTTTACACATCATGGAATCATAGAGAAAGGGAAAAATTAAATATTAGAAGATAAAAATTGGAAGGGTACAATAGTGGATATCATATTATAATTAAGACATGAATAATATTTCAGGAATAAATGATGATAAAAGAAGTCCAAATAAATAATTATATTATCATGGGACTTATCCATATATAAAATAACTATTAATATATTCTCATAGACACCAATAAATGATTTCATAAAGATCAAATCCATAATGTAGGACTTTATAAAAATATTAAAATAGTTTCACACAAAGAAATCATATATAAATGTGTTAGTTATATTCCATATAATCAATATATTTTACCTCATGAGACTTATCAATTCATCACGAGGAATTGTAATTTCAATCTCCAACCATGGATTAATTAGTCTAATGCATTAATCATATGAATATATTATAAAAAATAATGAACATTTCATATGTACAAATCACTCATCAAATATATTATGATCACATTATCACTTTTATTATCTTGGGGAAAATTATTTCCACCATATATGTTGTTGGTATAATATGGATTATTATGATAAAGATGATTACGTATTTTTTGACCATGAACCGTTTATATATTGTTGGTTAAAAATCATGTTATACCTTTTTTGATGTAGGGATGGAAACAAAATTCTTGATGTTAAATGATTATTAATATTGGGTGATTATATATTTACATTACATATTTTTCATTATAATGATGGATTTTATTATTCATCAAATTGTGATTTATGGAAATTTATGGAAGGTATTGTAAAATGTAATATTGAATTAATTAAAATTAATCAGGTGATGGGTGGTACCCATAATTATATGTTCACTAAATTTACTGATGGGTATCATCTAACAAACATGTTTGGGTATTTGGTGTATACATTTCAAATGTACCATGTTGTCTTGACTATTGTTTCAATGATAAGTAAATATCACAGAACAAGGAATTGAATTGTTTTTATGATAGAACTTTTTTATTCCATCGCTAAAAGATATGTATTAATGATATTAATTTTTTCATTTTTTCCCGGGATATATAATTCTCATAGTTTTTTTGGATTAAAAATTTCCACCATTTATTTATTACTATTATAATATGTATACCATGCTTATTATTTTGATGGATTCTGTTATATGTTTCCCTTACTGAGCATTTGATCTCGTCCTGTTCATATATCTCCATTACCAATGTTATAAAGACAAATATAACACATGAATTCCTAGTAGAATAGCTCTTATGGAGACTTTATGAGGGATATCAATGAAATATTATAGATTATGTAGGTTATTATATAGTGAAAAAATTCCAACTGGTGAGAATGACATAGGATTTATTAGTTTATATTTTTACTAATCATATAAATTAATAGGTCTAAAAGGTATATATACTTTATGTAATTTAATATTTAATTTATTTCATAAAATTATAGATTTTTTATGTCCATGAACTTATATTTGGAATCGAATATAGTATTTAATTTATATGATATTTGCATTGGGCTATGTAGTGAGGGTTTGGGGAACACAATTGAAATCAGAGTAGTGTCTAGATGACATTGGATATTAAGATGCAATTCATGGATAATCTAATGGGATAATAAATGTGGTTTGATTATAATTTTAATTGTATAACTAACCCTTTGGGATTGTATATTATTTAAAATTAATCTAGTAATTCACTTTTTATTTTGGGATTAACATAGTATATATTTTGGAAAACAATTATAATAAGTCTAAGGGAGAACTCTATGTATATGATAACGTCATGAGTTTTTGGGAAATTATAGAATGTGTGATTCTCTATGAAATTGCATATCTTTATATATGACAAAAGGGGATAAAATCTATGGCCTATGTTAGACTTAGGGGAATATCACTGAAAAGGGTGGATTTAGTATTATATTGATCCTGATCTAGTGAATAAAAATGAGGCCTAATTATACACATAGTTTGATAATCATGGGTAATATCCCATATTTATTATTATTATATTTAGGAACTATAATGTAGGACTTTAGTATGATATTAACTAAATAAGTTTGATTACATAACAGGTAAATGACCATCAATAACCAATGATTAAAAAAACAATTTCATAGGTTAAACAAAAAGTACCAAGTTATAAAATGAATTTTTAATTGTAGAATAAAACATTTGATTGGTGAGTCATATTTAAATTATAATGTAAGTTGATTTTAATTATAACCCTATTAGGTTTGAGTATTATTTTAAAACAAGATAAAAATGAGGCTGAGAAATGTACGTACCAAGTAGATGTTATGTCATATATCCAAATAAGGGAGGATAGTTAAATGGTTGAGATTCTTATTATTTTCCTATTATTCTGGAAAAGGTGAGTTCCCAAGTCATATATAATGTATTGAGATAGATATTTTAATGGAGACTAAATCTTTAAACTCATATCTATTCTAATCAATTAAAGATATTTGTCGATGAAAATCTAGGAGTTTCTAATTACAATGAGTATAATGAGATGAATTTATATATTTCCTATCAAAAGATCTACATTATACATATGGAAACAAATATTTAATGTTATAAATGTCCTTGAAAAGTTATTTTATGTGATTTATATATTTTTCGGTATAACTATAAAAGAACATATGATTATGGTACGGATAAATATTGATATCAATATATGAATGGCATTGGTGTAAAAATAGTTTGATTGATTTTCATAAAATTGAGTTTTAAAATATCATAAAATGTTATTTATTAAGATAAAAGATAATTAATGTTATTTTTTGAGTTTTTAACATTTTTTTTATGATTATGGTATATACTAATTAGTGTGTAACCTTATGAACTAGTTGTAAATAGTAATGTAGTGTTAAATGTAGAGTTATTGTTTTTGTGGAATATAAAACAACCATGTGATTCATTAACATGGATATTATAATGGTTTTGGGAAAGGTTTTTTGTATAGAATATATGAATATAGTATAAAAATACCTAGAAATATGATTGTATGAATTCATAGTGTTGTTTCAAGAAGAATATGTAACCTGATACTGCCTAATAATGTGTTGTGGAATACATATTTTATGTTATTCCATGAATGATGAATATGTCAAGAATAACATTTAAAAATTTCATCAGTGACTGGTATTTATAATGAAGAGGATAAAATTTTATTAGGGGGGAATATAAGAACCAAATATTTTATTATATTATTGAATTTAAATAAGTAAGAGTGTTTGAAATCATTATCCACACACAACACCAAAATTAATCGAAACATAGATATATATAGATAAAATATAAATATTTATGTTTGAATTTTAAACACCATATGTTTAATTAATGGTAAATACTATTATGAAATTCTTTATGAAATATATATATTTTAAAAAAATACTAGTTTTAATATAAATAAAATTAAATTATATTACCTAAAATCACTAATTAGGTGTTTTTTTGTTTTAAAATGTAATTTCTTAAAAATAATATTTTTTACCATATTTATTTTCTTTTAAAGAGACATATGATTAATAATTATAAATTATGATTAAAATTATTAACTATTTTACATAAAAATACTTGTTAAGTGATATGAATAAAAATAACTATTAATTTTTGAAAATGTAATTTAACAATTAAAAACCATTCTTTCATTATTTTTTATAATTTTTCCAAAAATATTATATGACTACCTTCTACTTTCATACATGAACATTTCATCACTCTTAATAAATACATAAAATATTAAACTAATTGATTCCCGGTAATTATAATAGTCTATTTCCTTACTAAAAATGGAAACATAAACACTAGCATATCATTGGTCTACATTATCTCCCACTATGTTCTTCTTGAATAATATCATTCTTAGCCATATCAAACATAATACATATTTTCATAACCCGCGGAAGGAAAAATATAAAGGGGCGACACCATCTACCCAGTAAGGGTAAACAAGGGAGACATTTATGAATTAACATGTGCATAGGTGTATTAGAACATGCTCAAAAAAATTTTAGATCACACCCTTCACATAAAAAATAAAAAACATTAATAACGTCATAAATCATGGCAGTTCAGAAGACATGAATCACAAAATATAAAGAGCATAATACATGAATGCATATGAAATTAATATGACATGGAAGTGTGGCATAAAGGGAATTATGATATCATTACATATAAGTCAAGACTCATTGAGATAACTTATTGAGCCACTAAATGGGAACCACACCTACAGGGCAGGGCACCCCACCATCCCCAGTCATAGTCCTTTCATTGTAAGGGATCAGGATTCCTAATCTTCCCATAGAAGATTAGGTTTACCCATCATCCTATAGTGGATTAGGGTTCCAAATATTCCATATTTATAGTGACTACACATACTGGGAGGGACACACCACCATCCCCGTTCACAATACATTCCTTATAATGGATCAAGTTTCTCCATCTTCCCAGAGTAGATCAAGCCTGTTAACATGATTCACACCATTATCTTAGTAGATATAAATATTTACCCAATGAGTTGTAGGGATATATAGGTCCCATATATCTCAAAATAAAATCATTCTTACTTGTTTCACAAGATAATAAAAATTAACTATACCATGACCCCAAAAAGGGAAGGGTTTTACAAACATATAAGAATAATCTCGTGAAATGGTATATTTATAATAAAAAAGTAATTATAGATTATCCTATGAAAAAAATATATCCTTTATAATCATATCATCAAATACTAACTTGTGAAACAAAGTGGGTTTAACAAGAATAAATCCCATTGAAGAGGAATGTGGTTCATAAAAACCATTCATTTATAACAAAAACCTTTTAGAGGAAGAATATGAATTAAATCATTGAATCATTTTCTAAAAGGGCATGATTAACATAAAAAATGACACCTTAGATGGATGAATATTTTTAAATATCCTATAAAAAATATTTCTAAATTAAAATATCCTTTCTTCATTGAAAAACTTTCTTCAAAACATAAAACCCTTTGAAAACCACATTCTTGAAAAATTATAATTAAAACTTTCAAAACATTTTTAAAACCAATTATTTTAAGACATTTAAAGGGATCTTGAAAACGTTTTGAAAACCACTTACCGTGATAGTACATTAAATATTTTAAAGGAAAAATGAAAAGAAAAAAAATTTAAAAAAATTTTCCATGAAATTGACAGTAAAATATCATATTTGATATAATTTTTGAAAACATGGTTCTTGATGTAAAGACATGTCCTCAATGATAGAAAAGTAAGACAAAAAAACCCTTAAAATTTGGTAAATCATGAAATATAAACACCATAAAATTTATATAATCATATTGATATGTAAATACCCAAAAATAATAATAATTACAATCATAGTATATATTCATGGGAAGTATAATCACCCGATAAAAGAGTACAGTCATGAATAAGGCGTAAATCTCACACGAATAAGTGTGAGATTATAAGTCCCCAAACCTTTTGTATTGAATCTCATCATACTCATTCAATTATTATGTATATTAAATATAATTTTATTATATAGAACCATATTATTATATCTAATACAATATAAGGTTTTATTAAGAATTTATATTACCCTCTTTTTAACAATTATATGTTGGGGTTTCACTTCAAGTAATATCAACTTTCTTCTTCGCACAACTCTTAATTTGTTATATATTTGGTCCTTATACTTTTATTGTGATTTAAGAAATTTAATTAATTATATAAATATAAATTATATTCAGTATATATTTAGTATAATAATCCATAGAAAATAGAAATATAAAATTGAATACACCATTCATGGAGAAAGTTGATCGTACAAACGCATGAAAGTCATTTCTGTTATATTGTCATATGGGATGAAATAAATAAAATAAAATATATGTATATGTGTGTATATATAATTATTAAAATATCATAATTATATATTTCATATCATATAATTATAATAAACCCATCCTTAATACTTTCCAAGTGGTGTGTGACAGAGTCAAATCGTTTTGAGTGGGTGGAAGTCCAGACCTCCTCAAAACAAATTCTCATATTTAGACCAAATGAAAAGTACATATATAAGTGTTTTAAAAGAATAAAATAAGATTAAAAACTTAAAAAACAATTATATAACATATATAAACAAATTTTCTATCAAAATGATCATCATAAGATACGATAAAGAAAAAAACAATCACCGTATTGAGAGGTGGTAGTTCCCCATACATGTAAACTGCATGTTTTTTACCCATTAGATGGAAGTGTTTGTAATTTTAGGTTGAAAACATATCATAAAAAACTAATTTTATTGATTATACTTGTTTTTGTTTATAATAATGGAATAAGTGTATTTGAGGGGATGGAGAATGAAAATATATGAATGGAGTTTAAGGGAGGGTGTTACCTCTTAATCCGTAAATCCTTTTGGTTTTCACTAAAGGAATTCCATGTAATGAATTATAAACAAAGTGATGTTACAAGTATGAAGGTATAGTTTTTGGAAATTGGTTTTGGAAGATATTGGATGATCCTGTGTAGTTTTACATGAGGGTCGAAGATGAAGAGGTTGTGATATTTTATAGGGAAGGGAACAAACACACATGGAATTTTTGAAAACATGTTAGGTGTACCCACGTTATTACCTAAAAAAGTCATAAAAACAAACAAAACTAAATACTTTAAGGTTTATTAATGAAATATATCCATAAAATATGTCACAACTGGAAAAACATCCTATACCCATGGTTCAAAACTGTGGGTATAGCCCCCAAAACCGTGGGTATAGGCTATACCCACAGTTTTGGGAACCGTGGGTTGGAACGACGTCGGTATAGGTCCCCAGCCTATACCCACGGGTTTCCAAAACCGTGGGTATAGGTGTTCTGCCATCGTGTCAATGAAACATACCCAATTTCCATGGTGTCAAAGGCCTTTCCCCACAGTTTCAAAAACGTGGGTATAGGTCCTAAAATAATGCTGCTAGCAGGTTTCGAACTGCAACCTCTCCGCTGCTGATGAAGCACCTAACCACTACCCCAACACTGCTTTTATATATATATATTTATATTTAGTTAATTATAGTTATATAAACCTTGGGTATAGTGGGAAGAACTGTGGGTATAGGACTCCCGGCAAAAAAATTTCCTTCCCACAGAAAAAAAATTTTCCCGCGCACACACGGGAAACCTATACCCACAGTTTTTCATAACTGTGGGTATAGATATTTTAACTCAGACCTATCCCCATGGTTTTCCCCAAAACCATGGGGATAGGTAACCCTATACCCACGGTTTTGTAAATCAGTGGGTATAAGTTAAATTTCAGGACCTATCCCCACGGTTTTGGAAAACCGTGGGGATAGACCCCCCTATACCCACAGTTTTTGAAAACTGTGGGTATAGCTCCTGAAAATTCACCTATCCCCACGGTTTTGGGGAAAACTGTGGGGATAAGTCCATTTTTCAGTAGTGTGTGTTTGACAAGGGGATATGTCCTTTTCACTAGTATTTTTAAGGTTTATTCAATTATAAAGCTTAATTTTACCTTAATCATTGTAATTACATTTAATAGCATTCACTAAAATTTTTGGTAAAATACTAGTTTTACCTTATTAGAAATTATAAATTATGGTTCATCCAAATATTTAATTCATTTTTAAAAATTAAATTAAACTAAGTGGAAGAAATTAATTTAAATTAATTCCCATGGACAAGACGACACTACGAGTTTTAAAGTGAAGACAAGAAAATGTTTGCTATATTTTTATCCCTAATTACATGGTAAATTCGATTAAAATTGACTAAATTGGATTAATCGATATAATTTATCTAAAAAACATTAATGAATTTTTAAAATAAAAGATATCTTTATAAATATGTTATATGAAAAAAAGTTTTGAAATAAAATTCTGTATTTTTTTACTATTCATCCAAAAAATGATGTTTCTATGATAAATACTAAAAAATAACCCTAATATAAATTAAACATTATAAATTATAAGATGAAGTTTATTTTATAAAATTAAATTTCTAAATCTATCTAAAATTAATTTGATTATTTTTCATATAGGGATAGGAAATGCAGTTCATTCGAGAAAATAGTATTATTAAATACATATGGACATTACCAAAACAATAATCATTCATTATATATATATTTTATTCATACTAAACAATTATAAAATAATATTTTAAATTTATTTATTAATATTCATATTTTTATCTTTAATAACTAGATTTTAATTATCTTATTTAAATTATTTTAACTAAAAAATGTTTTATAGAAACTCAGTGCTCTGTTTAACATAATCCAAGTCGGTGTTGCATGTAGCGTACTCCAAGTCAATGTTGTGTAAAATGTAAAAAAATTCTATTCCATGGAAAATTAATTTTATTATTAGTTTAATGCATGATATGAATGAAAATTTAATTTAATTGAGAAAAATGGACCATAAAAACACTGGGTATCACAATCTACCCCTTTAAATTGAATTTCTTCTTTGAAATACCTCATTCAATTAAAAAAATGGGGATAAATATAATTCATTATATACTAAAGTTCCCATGTATCATCCTCTAAATATTTATTTCACCAAATTTTTTTGACTAGGTTTGTGGTCTTCTTTCATATAACTTTCTCTATTCGGACCATAATTTCAAATGGTCATTCTTCGTAAGAAAGATAATTCTATAGCGGTATGACCTTTGAGTTAAGTACATATGAATAACCATTTATATACTTCCTCATGATAGATACCTTGAAAACATAAGGTAGTTGAGATAGATTTTTGGGCTGTTCCATACGATTGGCTACCGTCCCGACACATTCAAGAATCTCAAAGGGATTGATATAACTAGGGGAGAGATTCCCATTATTTCCAAACCTCATTACCCTTTTTTCTAAGAGAGATTTATAGAAACATCTTTTCACCTACTTAAAATTCTTGATCACACCGTTGGTTATCAATAGTTATTTTCTTCCAACATTGTGCTACCTTGATATATTACTAAATGGTTCTAACCTTCAATGCCACTTATTTAGTGATCTCAGGTACCAATTGATTTCCTTATCCAAACATATCCCAATACACTTGAGATCTATATTTCACACCATAGAGAGAATCATATGTTTCCATTTGAATTCTTGAGTGAAATATATTGTTGTACAATAACACAACTAGAGGATGGTGTTGATCCTAACCACCATTGAAATCCAGAGAAGAAGATCCGAACATATCTTCGAGGGTTTGAATTTTCAATTAAGACTAACCGTATACCTAATTAATATAAGATTTTATGAAAATAAATTATTTATCAACTGTTTTATAAAGACTTTTCCAGAACATAGTGGTAAGCCTCATATCATGATCTGATACAATATAATATGGTACTCTACGAAACCATACAACTTCCTTAATCTATATCCTAGAATCATGATCCAGAGATAAGTCTTCTCTTATTGCGACGAAGTGTGATTAATTTTCAGTACAATAAACTACGAAGCATATATAATTAAACCCTTTTTAGGTTTTTGGCAGTCCTACAATAAAATCCATAGTGACGTTTTATCATTTCCAATGGTATAGGTACTGGAACCAACATCCCCTTTAATTTTTATCTTGCAACCTTATCTTTTTGGTGTTCCAAACACCATGATACAAAATAAGAAATATCTCCATTTATTCAATCCCACCATAAATATTTTTCCAAATACCTGTACATATTCATAACATTAGGATGAATATAGAATGATGAACTATGAGTTTCCTCTAACATCTCCTTCTGCAAATCTGGTATGGATGGAATACATACATTGTTCTTAAACCTTGTCATTCCCTCACGAAAAAACCATAAACATAGATACATTTCAAACAATGTTTTTAATCTCTAGATCATCATTTTGCACCTCTTAATCCATTACAATGATATAGGGATGAACATTCAGTTTAAAAATGATTAGAATTTTCCACTCCCTTCATAATTTCTAGCTCAATCCATTTCATATCCATAAATATTGGATCTTTTATGATCCCTATCAGGGTTAAGATAGAATGATCCATTCTACTCAAATCATCTTCCACCCAATTCTCTTTCCCAAAGTGGTAATGTGTTGACCCGTCATAGTCGTTTATGAACTATAACAACCTTCTCTTTCTCATTTTCATCTCTTTATTTCAAAATATGTATTTTTGAATTTTAATATCATGATTTATTTCATACAATTCCCCATAAATATATTTCATGCACATATTTAATGAAAAACATTCTGCTACTAACTCCAAATCATGAGTGGGGTAAATTATATCATGAATCATAAACTATCATGAGGTATAAGTGATGAAAATGTTATTGTGCATAAGAACAAATCACAACCCCTTATTGGATGCATAACCATATATTACAAACCCTTCTCCTCTACACAGTTATGTAAACATTGGTGCATTTACTAACATTCTTTTTAGTTCCTTGAAATTTTCCTCAAATTCATCTATCTATAGGAATTTTACACCCTTTCAAGTTAACAAGGTTAAATAATTATATATTCATGGGAAATTATCCAAAAACCATCGATATTATCAAACTAAAAATGAATTGTACAGATCTCAATCATTGTGGTCATTCTTGGCCAGCATTCGATAGCCTCTATCTTTGATCGATCCAATGATATACTATCTCTTGAGATTTCATGAAAAAAAAGCATCCTTTTGTTGCCAACTGCACACTTTTTTAAAATTTTGAAATATCATATCCTTACACAAGGTCATTAGTACAATTCATATTTGGTATTAAGGATTATCCTTACTTTTTTTGAAAATATCATAATACCATCTATAATGAAAACCAAAAACAGGTCAAGGAGATCTATATATAGTATTTTTATAAAATCTTTGAAGGTAGATGGGGAATTTACAAGACCAAAAAGAATCACTATATATTCATACTATCATAACCTTGTAAGGAATCCCTTATTGGGTGTATCCTATTTTATGAAACTCAATTGATGATAACTAGAATGAACGTCAATCCTAGAAAAGTATTGGGATCCACGTAGTTGATCAAACAAATCATCAATACAGGGAAAAAGATAATTTTTATTGATTGTGATCATGTTCAACTATAGATACTTAATGAAGAGTGGAATTGATCCATCTTTCTTTTCAAAAAATAAAAATGTGCACCCCAAGGTGACACACATGCATGGATGAATCCCTTATCAATATTTTGTTTAATTTTTTTCTCCCAGTCCTAAAACTCAATTGGGTAAATTCTATATTGATTATTTGTTAGGGGTGTAGGAATTTCTAGATAAACAACTCTTCTTTATATGAATTAAGACCCACACAGTTTTTGTAATCTCCATAAGAAGATCATTTTTATCATCACATTGATGGATTACATTAGGAGGGATTTAAATGTTAAAATTAACATCCATTCCTTGAATATTTAGGTGGTATTATTTTATATAAAGATAATCCATGCATATGATGACACCAAATTCAAATAAAGGAAAAATGAAAATATTTTCAGGATGAACATTCCCACAAACGTAAACCATAGGGGAATCATAAAATTGAGAAATTATCATCATACCATTATGAATTTATAATAATTTTTACACATTAAATCATTTTGGTGGGTTTATAATAACCTTATAAAATTCATTAGATATGAAATAGTGGGTAGATCTTGAAACAAATAATACATTATAAATTTATGAACTGATGGTACAAGTTCCGTTAAGCACAATGTTATCACACCCCTCATCAGAAATTGATATGGAAGGATATTTCCCTTTTTTCATTGGTTTAAGAGGTAGCTGATGTCAATCTTCATCGTTTTCCTCTAAGTTTGGTCACTGGTTAGCTTAATTCCCAATAACCATACATTTTATTCACTGTAGTGTGGGAGGCACTTTCTGTATAGATTTTCCTATGATTTCATCATTGGAAAACTTTTTCCCATCGGTTAAGAAATAAATTTCAATTATGTTTTTCCATTATACTCATAAAAGACTAGTTAGGACCTATAATAAAATTCCCTCAATGCTTCTTTCCATACTTAGGGAATAACATAAGGCTCGTCTTCTGCTAATTATGTTTTTTAGTTTTACATGAACTCTAACTTCCTTTTCTTTGTAAATGTTTTGAATAATTTGTAACACCATCCTAGCTTTCAAATTTTATTTCACAATGCACAATATATTCATAACTACTAAAATATATTATGGAAAAATCCCATCTAACAGTTCGCACTAATCAACTAAACAACATATAAAATTTACAGTAAAGTTTGATGATTAATCCAGAAGAGTAACTCACAAGTATTATGAAATTTTCATCATTGGTACAAATATATTCATCATCCTTTTTGTCCAACTCAAGAAACTACATTTCCATCTTAATACAAAAAAATGTGGAATTTAATTAATGAATAATAAAATAATGAACTCATCCTAATAAATGGATTCAATTTAATCTTGACTCCTAGAATTCTTGATTAGATTCCACTATTGTTTTGCATGACCTTCAAAAGAACAAACATCTTAAATGAATATATCTCAATCCAAACCCAAGAGAATAGAGAATATATATTTAGTGGTAAAGATCTATTTTTCATCAATAGGTGGATCATAATACCAACTGATATAAGGTGTATATTTCCTCATAAAGGACTCAATAAAATGTTTTTTACACAATTTAATTTGGGGAAGTTCAGCATGATTCGTAGATTGATAAATCCATGTGATCAATTTAATATGGGTTTTCATTATATCTCCCTTAGTTCCCAGATTCTCGAGACACTAATCATATCAGTTTCCATCATAACCACCATAAATGTGGTTCCTTCGGGTTCTGTCCATGAACAAAAAAAAATGAATAGGTTAAGAAATAGATATCATAGCAGGGAAACACATTATCATGATAAAACAAAATATATGATGTATAAATTATGAAACCATCCTTAATCAATGACACCGTAGGATTATCCTATATTATTTCAAGGAAAATATTTTTAAATCCTTCATGATGGTTCATGAAGATCATGTAAATTACAAAAGAATATCCCCTAGGAGTATCAAACTATGTGTACACCAAGAGATGTTGTCATGTACAAGATTACACCGATTCAGGCCCATGACATCTTTTCATATTTTTTACTCCTCGGTACATATTTTCCAGAGACACATCCACTTGTAGTATCCAGACAGTGATGTATTTCTAGGAAACCATATACTCTATCCATTACCAAAATTTGAGTACATTTTATTATATTTTTTAACTTTAGACTTATCCATAGACATGCCATAATTTTTATCACTATGGTTTTCTCATACTATCATCCAAAAGGATAACTAAACCATTTATCTAATACCAAACATAGATACTTCATATTTTCATACAATAAATTACACAACCATTTCAGAATAATTAAAACATTAAACAAATATACCCCTAAAGACAGTATGAGTCTAGTGACTCAGGAAACATGAAAAATTAAACACTAGTACAAAATTTAGATAAGTTAACTCCCAATATGATCTTATTTACTAGAAAACTAATTAGACACATCAAACGTTATATAAAACATCATAACATAGGAAATGAAACATAAAAATTGGTGAACTCAGCGTCTTAGTAAGGTTAAACTAGGGAGACATGTATGCATAAACATGAACATATAGGTATGATAATGCGATCATAACATTATTCGATCATACCTCGAATATCAAAGATCATAAACCGGAATAATTTCCTAATGCTTGGATGGTCAAAACATATGAATCATAAGGAAAAAAGATAACTTAAGATATAAAATCATACCATTGGAACAAGAAATGGAACTGTGGAATACATATACATCTTGTATCATTATCTGTATGTCAGGAGACACTGAGAGAACATATTAAGGAACACAATGGGATCCACACATACTAGTTGGGACACTCCACCATCACTAATCACATTCCTTTCCTTGTAAGGGATCGAGTTTCCCCATATTCCCATAGTGTATCTCATTTCCACATCTTCCAATAGTGGAATGTGTTTCCATATCATCCAACTTCATGGTGACTACACCTATAGGGTGATACACAACACCATCCCCAGTCATAATCCTTTAATTGCAACAGATTGGGTTTCCCCATCTTCCCATATTGGATCATGTCTATTGACATGATTAATATCTTTATCTAATGAAATAAAAATATTTTTCCAATGCATTGAAGGGAGATATATATAACACCCATCTCATTAAAAAATCATCCATACATGTGGCACAAGATAATAAATCATTTATTATGTCATGAACCATATAAAAATATGTTTTTTATAAACATCTTATCATTATCCCATTGAATGAAATTGGATTCATTAACATTTAATTATATATTAACATATTAAAAAAATGATAGGTTTCATAATCATTTCATCAAATCCTAACCCAAGAAAAGAAGTGGGTTTCACAAGAATATAACCCATGGAATAGAAATGGGTTTCATAAACATAATTCCATAAAAATATAAATCATTATAAGAAATTATATGAATAGTACATTTGAATCATATCCTAGAAAGGAATGAGTAATATCAAAAGATGTCATATTAGATGGAGAATTATTTTAAAATATTTTTAAAAATATTATTGAAGAAATTACACATTATTATATTGAAAATATTCATTAATAAATAAAACCCTTGGAAAACTATTTTCTTGAAAATTTATAAATAAATATTTAAAAACATTTTCAAAAGATTTTTCATTAAATACATTTAAAGAGACATTGAAAACGTTTTTAGAACAAATTTCCTTGAAAATAATTTAATTTTTTAAGTAATCCTGGTAACCATAAAAAAATTAGAATCATTATATTTTGAAAATGATCTTAAACATAATCATTGAAAACATATTAGAAAAAACAGTTCTTGATGTTCATGACATGTGTCTTAAATAAGGGAAATTGAGACGAAGCTAGTTTTCCAATTTAGTAAATCATGAAACATAAAACCTATGAAAGGGTGGTCCTAAAATTGATATGTATATACCTATTAAATTAAGGATAAAGGTATTATTATATATTAATGGGAATTATAATCCCCACATGAAAGAGTTGAGTGGTGACTAATGTCTAAATTTCATAGGAATAAAAGTGAGACTAGAAATCCAGTTACCTTGTGTCTGCACTCATGTCATACTCGTTCAAATATCCCTAATAATAAATATTTCTTTTCTATATAGAATCATATTATAAAATATAATACCATATATGGTTTTATTATGATTCTATTTTTCCTACTTGTTAACAATTCTATGTCAGGGTTTCACTTTGGGTAATATCCACATTGTTCATTACACGTGTCTTAATTTGTAATATCATTTTTCCTTATATTTATATAATGATTTCAAAAATTTTAAACAAGATATTAATATAAAATATATACACTACATATGTATTTTAATAATACATATATTATATATGTTTGAATTGAAATATACCATTCATGGAGATGGTAGGTAATACATACACATAAATGCCATTACCTTTTTATTATCATATTGAAAGTAAGAAAGAAAATAAATTATATGTATATATATAATTATTCACGTCGAATTATTCTATCTTATAAACCATATTTAATACATTCCATGTTGGTTTTTAACAAAATACTTCGCTTTGAGGGGCTTTAGTTCACACTTCCTCAAACAAAATTATTTCTTCTCACAAAATGTTAAGTATAACGATATGTGTTTTAAAAGTATTAATGAATATTAAATGAATAAAAAATATAATATATAACATATAAAAACAATTTTCCCAATAAAATTTCCACCATGTGAGTAGGTAAAGGAGAACTAGAAAATCATCATTTCAAGAAGCGGTAACTATCCGTACACAAAAACAATATATTCGTTACTTAATAGATAGAAGTGTGTATAAGTGTATGTAGAACCGTTATCATAAGTAAATATATACGTATTGAAGATAACAGAGTTATTGTATAATAATGGAATAAGGGGATTTGTGGAGGTGGAGAAATATGTTAAAAGAAAAGATCTTGAGGGCGGGTGTTACCTCTTAATTAGGTAAATCATATTGGCTTTCATGAATGGGATTCCATGGAAGGTTTTCTGACCAAAGGGAAATTTAAAAGAGGAATGGATATATTATAGGAAGTTTATTGAGAAGATATTGTTTTAAACTATGTGGTTTGAGAGGTTTGGATAAGATGTAGAGGTGGTTGACATTTATATGGAATGGAAAGGACACACATAGAATTTTTTAAAACATGTTAGTTGTACCCACGTTTTTCCCTTAAAAGGTGTATTAAAAACGCATTAAAATTCATGAATTGAAGGTTAATGGACGCAATATAGATATAAAATGGGTTTTGAGGAAATTTCATGTTCAATTGGTCTTTAATATTTATATTTATTCACCTTTTATGCTTAATTTCACCATAATAACTATAATTAGTTTTAGCTGCATTCACTAATCATTTCAATAAAAAATATGGTTACCATATTAGAAATTATAAATTATTATGACTCCAAAAATGAAATCCATTTTTCCAATATTCTAATACAAAAAGTATCATAAACTAATTTAAATTTATTCTAGCTAACAGAAATACACTCTGGGATCTTAAACTAAAAACATCTAAAATATTACGAGGTTTTTTTACTCAGTTTTAATGTGAAATTAATTTTAATGACCTAAATTGTATTAATTGATAAAAATATTATCTAAATAAAACTATAAATTTATTTAACATATAATTTATCCTTACATATAAATAATATCAAAAATAATTTTGGAAATAAAATTCTATATTTTTTCATTGTTCATTCAAAAATGCTATTTCTCTAAAAAATAGAAAATATTAAACATAATATAAATTAGGAATTATAATTTAATTTTTTTTCTAAATTTAATTCTAAAAGTGTGTGTAAATTTAATTAATTTAATGTTTCACAAAATAACATGATATTTAGTTCCTTTTATAAAACTTTATTTTAAAATATATAATGACTTTACCAAAAATTATATAATTAATTTTTAATATGTTTTATTTATATTAACCCATTGTCAACAATATTTTAAAATTAGTTATTAATATTTTTATTAATAATTTTAATGATTAGTTTAAAATTATATCACATATATAATTATAACAAATAAATGTTTTATAGAAACTCCATGTTGTGTGTAACATACGACAAGTTGGAGTTGTGTGTGATGTTTGGAAATTTGGTGTCATGTGAATTGAATTTTTGACTCAGTTCAATGAATGTTATCAATGAGAATTTAATTTATACAATAAAAAATTTTCCATAATAAAATAGGGAGTTACAGTTGGTTTTTTATATTTCTATATTTAAAAATACTTGAATGATGTTCATTTGATAGTTAGTCATATATTAATTAATTGAGTATTAATTTTTTTATCATTTTCTGAAAAGGTGTGATTTTAACTAAAAAAATGATTTTCATAAAACATATAATTTTAGTGACATTATCATTATTGAGTTTTAGTTTTCCATGAAATCAGTAAAGATTTTATTCATTTAAATATAAATATATTAGTTTCATGGTGATTGGTAATTTTAGTAACTATGTAGTACAAATAAATTTTAGGAGTAACAACTAACTTTTTATGGAAATTTTTTTAGGCATAATTCCCACTATTCCTAAACCCTAACCTTTAAAAACATTTAAAATTTTTATTCTATAAAATTACATCGATATTTTAAAATAATAGTATTAAAATTACCCAGTAAGTCCATTCCGAGGCTCTGCTCTTGACCATTTATTAAAATAAATGAAAAAGAACAGAGAAGATGGGTGGGGTCAAACAATGGGACTCACCCTCATCTTTCAAGAACAAAATTACAAATCATAATAAGTCATGACATTCTCATAATAAGATCCATCAGAAGTGTCCCATTCAGATTGAGACTTACCCTGATTTAAAACCATAAGAAGGCCAGTATTGAGCTTGCCTGATGGCTTAGAAGATCAAGTAGACATAGTGCAAGGCATGTTACAATATTACTTCCTCGGCATTATCTTCAGATGAGCAGGAGTGAAGTCATCCACCTTCCCTTTTTCAGATAGGAGTGCATCTTTGAAAGAGGTAGGACCACCGTTGTCCACAGCCATCCCTTCCACCTCAGAGATGTCACCCCACTTTTCAGACATCTTAGAGGACTTCAAAATATTTTGGATTTCTTAATGACAATCTACATGTTGAGGAGCTATATTTTAATCCAATCTAGGTGCTAATTCAACAGTCCCATCACATAACACTCCTGCATCAAGACTATCATACATGCTTGGATTTGGAGGTTCAGAAGGAGTAGGAGACCCATCAATAAAAATGCAGATATTTTTTCCAGTCACATAAAATCTAGTGGGGACAGCACGACCATCATTGGAATAATTAGAATTTGTCTGAGCATTAGAGGGGCCACTATTAGATCTCATCAGGGACTTATCCACCATAAGGCCTTTTCCTTTAAAATCATACATAAGAGGGATGAATTAGTCAACATCCAAAATATCAGCCTTAGCAGAAGATGTTTTTTTGGCATCACCATCACGAACATGAGGCTTTGACAGGGCCACAATAGTATTAAAATTATTTAATGGGTTAAATGTTGAATTTTCTATTAATATTAGTTACATTAGTTAAAAATTTATTACAAAGATAAATGTAAATTTTTGTTGAAGGTAAACTGTTAAAAGAAAAAGCATCCAAATACTCAATGTTGTCTTGAAAATGAGTGTTCCAGGTGATCCATATCTAGAAATCACTCCCCCAATTATTTTCAAAATTTTGATCCATTTTCCTTGGAATTATAACATCATGTTATTGAAAATGTAATAGGTGACTCCAAAAGCATCATTCTAATGAATTATAAATATATAACACTTCCTCTACTAATGGAGTCTCTTACCTTCAATTTCATTCTTCCAAATGTATCAACATTATTATCATGGAGCCTTATCTCATGTTGAAACCCATCTATTCAATATTACTCAGTATAAGGAATTCATTTCAAACAATAATTCCATGCTATAATTAGGGTCCTGGACATTAGTATCCACATCTTCATAGTGGTTCCATATTCATTTATACTATCCTAAACTTTTATAAACCCAAGAAAAATAATAAATTATTATCAATAGTATACTTAAACTTTAATATATTCAATATATAACAATTATTTATTCTATTCCACCCATTAAGAATAACTCAAACATCATTTGTGAAAACATGGTGACTATAACCTCCAAGAAACAAATTGGGCGCATGTCATTGTAGCAGTACTGTAGCAGCGGAGCACTGTAGCAGCGGCGGGCACTGTAGCGGTGGAAGGGCACTGTAGCGGCGGCAGAGTACTATAGCGGTGGCGGGTACTGTGCAGCACTGTAGCAGTGCAGGTACTGTAGCATTACTATTCACAGAATGGGCTTCGGGCCAAAAAAAATGGGCCTACGGGCCTTGTAATGGGCTAAATGCCCCCCCTGGGCCTTCGGGCAATGTAATGGGTCTCCCTCTACCCAGTTAAAAAGAGGTCTTTGCTTTGATTTAATAATAAATGAGTCTTCGGCCCCAAACTTTAAAAAAAAAGTTATCATGAATTTTTTTGATGATTTTTCTTTTTCTATTTCAAAAATTAAATTATAGAAGTATATTCTTTATGATATCATCATTTCATTAATTATTTTATAAATGAGACCATTATTCATCTGTACATTCATACTAATTCCTCCTTGGAAGATGAATTTAATTTTTCATCACCACCCTTCATCAATGGTTCCAATAATAGATTTATTTATGATAAAATAGGATTATTAAATTTTTAATTATAATTATATTTACATTATCATTATCTGAAAATATCCCCCATAGATTTTAAATTGTTTTAACACATCACAATACATATTTACATAATAATGTATATAATTTTACATTAAAAATTATGAAATAACTAATTATAGCATGTATTACAATGGTAGTATCATGTAATTATTATTTATTTTATATTTTCCTTAATTATATATTGGATTTTTATATTAATTGTATTTATTGTTATATGACCTTTTGATCATTAAAAAAATTCATCATGATTTTCATTTTCACAAGTCATTTTCATGTATTTCTCTAAATTACTATGGATGTAATTAAATTATTTAAAAAAAATATTATTATATAATTAATTATCAATAAATTATGAACTTGAAACCAAATAGTGATAACTGATCCCATCATTATGAAGTTTATACGAAACAAGAAACTAAATGTTCTAACACCAAATATTGAAAATAATTTATAACCACTTAATATATTTATAATATATGGTAAATATATATTCATATGGTTATTTTTTATATTTATTTTATAATATAACTTATTAATACATATTTTTTTAATTATATAGGTCGTTAGATCATGGTGGTTTAAGAAGGAATACAAGGTAAGGGTTTTTATCCCAAATTCTTCTCTTTGAATCTTGTTTGGTATTTTTAACTCAATTTTATTTATGTGGTGAATATAATAACTATATGATAAATAATATAATGAAATATATTTTAATAATTGAATATTATTTTCAATATGTATCCCACTTTTAAAATGGTATTTGATTAAAATATTACTGGATTCATGTGGGTTTTCTTTCTCTTAATTATGATTCTTAGTGACATGTCACATGTTATACTATATGTTCCCATTCATTAGTGATCTTTTTATTTTATATCCCATGAATTTTCTATAATTTAATGACTTTAATTCAAGTAATTTAATATCCAAATCTTATTCCATTATATTTAATGAAAAAACAGATTGATTATTCACTGATATCCTATAATTTTCATTATATATATATCCTTATTTTCATTCAAATAGATTTTTCTTAAGTACTATTGTCAAAGGTCATTTTTAATATTTTGGTGAATGTATTTGGTTTATTTCAACCCAATTCTCCTGATTTATTAACTTTGGTATAGAAAGAATGTAAATGTCTTATCATATGGTCTTGATAACATTATTTTACTATCTCAATATGTTCAATCCATTATAATGAGATCAACAATATTTATGTCCATTTTTTCATTTTATTTTATAGATATATAATTATCTACGTTATATTTTATTATGTATTGATTTAATATCCTTTTCCATCTATTTTAATTACACTATATGTATATTTTTTATAGCTATAGTTAAATGTTTCCATTCTTGATCATTTGGTTTTAACTCTTTCTTATGTTTCCATTCACAAAGTTATAATGAAAAATATTACAAATTATATATCTAATATGATAGACATTGTTTAGAAATTAGGTAATTTATTAATGATATATTAAAAATAAATTATTTTCTTATATAGTAAAAAATGGTGAATTGTTAGGAAATATATGGTTTTATTAGTTTTTTATCTTAATTTTATAATTATCTAAACATAAGTGGTCTTGGTAAATTATTTCATAAAATAATTAATATAGTTTATACAATTATAAGACTTTTATGTATTGGGATATATAGTTTGTTTCAAATCCATTATGTAATGTACGTTTTATTTTCATCTGGATTGATTATGTAGGAAATAAGCATCACAGTTGGTATCAAATAAGGTTTTAGAAACAATTTGATATTATGATGTATATTTTTTCTAAATTAAGAATTCATTAGATTTCATTGATAATAATTTCAATTATATATTTAATAATTTGTATATTATGTGATTAAATACTATGAAAATAATGTTTATATTTAATTGGGTATTGGGATAAGATACCTTTAGTAGAAACCATATGCAAAAGTGTGAGGAAAAAATCTATGTATAGGATAACATCCCAATTTTTTTTAAAAGTAATGATTCTGTTGAGCTCTATAACTATACATGTATCTATTGATACTAAAATAGGATACATGCTATAGAACAGATGTACCTCAGTACAACAACCATGAAATTAGATATATTTTGTATTAAGTTGAAAGTCACATGGTTCAAGATAAAGAGAAATAAATGCACACTTGTATTGAAATTACTTAGTGATATGATATTTTTAATGAAACTATATTTATAAAAATATTATTAAGGATTTGAGTATGATGTTAATTAATTAGGTCAGAGAACCTAATAAAAAAATAAACGTTTTTAACAAATGTATTAAAAATGTGAGTCATAGGTTCCACTCAAAGAATCCAAGAATGAAATGAATGTTTCAATTGAGAGTAAATATAATTATTTAGATTTAATACTCATATAGACTTTAATAGAAATTACATTGACAACCATTTTGGTTTTTATAATATCATTGTAATCAGAACAAAAAAATGAGAATGAGGAATATATGTACCTAGAAAACACTATATCCTATAAGAAAATATGGAAGAATAATAAAATGTTTTAGAACCATATTATCTTCATATTATGATGATTTTTTTTTGTTTCATGGCCTTACTTATGTCAGTTATATTGATATTTTAATACATACTAATTCCTAAAACTCTTTTCTATTCTTATTAGTGAGTGATATTTATCAATGATATTATGGAATTTCTTAAAATTTAATCGGATTTTGTGAAAATTATAAGTATTTTTCCTCATTAATATTACATTAAATGTATTACAACATATATTAAATTGTATTAATAACCTTGAAATATGATTTTATTCATGGTTATATTTTTGATGATAACTGTGGAGGTACGAATGACTGAGGTCTGAATGACTCTCAAGATTAATATATTCTTGATGTTGGGCTAATAAAGGATTGTTTGATTCTAAAAAAAGTAATGTAGATAGTAATAAAAAGTATTATAAACATAACTAAATGAAAATAAATGATATTTTTCTAGAGTTTAATCTAATATTTTGTATTTTGGTATATACACATTAGTGGGTAACCTTATGAACTAGTAGTTAATACCATTTCAGGGTTTATGATAGTGTTAATATTTATAGACTATATAACTTCAATGTGGCTTATGGACGAGGATATTCAAATGAATTTGGGAAAGGAATGTTTCAAAGAATATAGGATTGCGTTATACAAATACTTAACTATATGTTCATTATAATTGATAATATTTTTAGAGGAAGGATATGCAACTTGATAAAGCAGAAGAAGATTGATTGATTTAATTTTAGAGGTTATACCATCAATGATGAAGTTGTTTAGAATAACCAAACATTATTTCCTAAATTAGTAATAATTAAAATTATAGAAATGAAATATATTTTAGCGGGACAATATTACATCTAATTATTTAAATTTAATATTATCTTTAAATACATCAATGTGGTTGATTGCTTTCCCTAAACACAACATCGAACATAAAAAACCATGATATCATTATATAAAATATAAATATTTAAGTATGACTATTAAAACATATCCCTTATATTAGTTGTAATTAATAAGAGTAACTTTTTTTTTGAAAAATATGTATAGTTAAAATAAAATTTAATTATAATATTACGGAAATTCAATTTGGTTTCCTAAAGTCACTAATAAGATGATTTTTTAGAAAAATATTTTACAAAACAATTCCTAATAATGTTATATTCATTTATATTTTGAAAAATATATAATTATTAATTATATGTAATGTTTAATTATAGTAACTACTTAAAAATAATTTTGTATGTAAATTAAATGTAATGAAAATAAAAATAATGAATATTTGAATATTTCATTTTACAATAACCGATTTCACTAAATTATATGATTTTATCCAAGATTTAAATTTATAACTTTTAGAATATTACATAAAAAAACTATTATTCAATTTTTTACTCATTAATATAATAATTAATATAGTTTTATATTTTATTATTTTTATTAAAATGTTGTATAATAGTTAAAAAATAATGTTTTTTTGAAACATGTAAATTTTAAGGCTTTATCATTTTATAATAATGATATATAAGATAAAGAAACCTATTAGGAAATCATATATTAAAATATGAAAAAACAATATAAGATTTAAATTATTCTATAAAATTATAACGCCTATGTTATAGATTTCATGTAAAAAAGTAAAATGATACTTTCATAGAAAACATTTTTATGAATATTTTAATCGTGAATTTTAAGGCTGATATTTAGTTTTGAATTTACTTAAAAGTATCATACCATTTACTTGTTGAAATTTTTTTATATAGATTTTTTATTTTAATTACAATGTATCTCACTTAAATTTTATACTTAAAAATACACTTTATCATAAAACTATTTATAGGCATTATGTGTACTAATATTAAAATTGAGATTTTAAAACTAAAGAAATTTTATTTTATAAAATATTTTATATATTTAAAAATTATATGGTTGAAATTATGTTAAGGGGTTAATTCTAATTTTTTTATAATTTTATATAGTTAAAAATAAATTACCAAGGTAAATGTTTATTATTGTAAAAGATAAAATGTTAAAATAAAAATCCTTTGTAATAAAAAATGGATCCAAATTTAAAGGATAAGGTTGTTTTGGACCCCATATCACTTTAATAACCAATAGTGTCATTTTTGGATCCATTTTCCTTGTAACGTAAAGTCACTTTATTTAAAATGTTAACGGTGCTTCGAAATGTTCTACTCAGTTCACATATAAAAATGTTAAATTTACTCCACATAATGTCTCAATATCCATTTGAATTTCTCCTTGAATCTAAGAAAAAATTATATCCATGGATCCATATAAAATTTCCAAAATCCTCTGGTCACTATTTTTTATTTTATGGCCTTCATTTTGAATGAGAATTCTGAGATACAATTCAAGTGGTATATATGAGTATCCACCACCTCATGATTATTCCTCAATAATTTTTAATATAATTAATTTATAAATCCTCATGAATATTATGAAATAAATATCATTAGTAATATAAAACACAATTATGATAACTAAACAACATTGATTCATTCTATTCCATCCTCTTTAAAAAACCAAAACATCAATCATGAATACATGGGAACTACCACCCTAATGATATAAGGGGGATCATTTTACCACACAACCTCTTAAATATAATATAATGAATATATTTAAAGAATAAATATGATTTCTCTACAAAAAATTCAATTCAAAAATTACCATTTTTTATATTCCATGATTTCTTACATTCATTGATAAATGAGATAGTTAATTGTCAGTATTTATGGACTATAAACACATCATTTCTATTTATGAAAATAAATTTGATGAGTATATATCATTTTTATTAATTTTTTAATCTTATATATATATTTTAAAAAATTATAAACACAATAAATTCCCTTAGTCGTTAAGTCTTTATAACACCCTACTATATGGGAAGTCTTAACCACCTCTGTAAACGATTTTATAACAATTATGTAATAAATTAATATTTGATGACCTATACTATAAATATCATCTAATGAATAAATATTTAAAATTTATAGTATTTATTTATTTTTTTAATAATATCTAAAATATTTTTTAATATATATGTCCTTCTGATTGTTAAAAATGCCGAGACAATAAATCAAGATTTCCATTCTCATATGTAAAATTCATGCATTTAAATTAATGAATATGAGAAATAAGAAATAGTTTAAAAATGATTATTATATCTTAAATAACCAAGGAATGATGAAACTAAAATCTCTGAGTGAGAATCAATCTCTCCTTCATAAAGAGTATATGAAACAAGAGACTAAAAGTTCTAACACACAATAAGGAAAATAAAATATAATTGATAATTATACTTTTAAAATATGGTTATAAAATATTTATCATAATTTTAGTAAGTTTATGTAATATAAATTAATAATATATTTATGTTCATTATAAAGGAAGCTAGAGAATTTTACAGTAATAAAAAATAATGTGTAAGGTTATTTTGTTTAAAATTTTAATCCTTAAGAAATGTTTTCTATTATACACATAATTCTATTGAGCTGGTGTTTATAATACCTATTTTTCTAATCCTATCAGGAAATATATTTCAATCATATTAATATATACTTAATTACAATACTTCCCTTTCATTGGGTTATGATTAGAATTTTACTCAATACCTATGGGGTTTCTAGATCCCAATTCAGATTTTTTATTCAATGTTACATTTTATACACCTTGCTCCATTTTCATAATGTTATATTTATATACAATCTTATCCAAATTTTATAATTTAATTCTTTTTAATTCAAGGATCAATTGTAGGGTACACTGATTTAGTTAATTCCATAGTGGTAATTATATTCAATAACTTGTTATCTTTACATTATCTTTTTATTATTCTCATGAACTTATTTCATGTTTAATGGGTACATTATACATATTTATTTTATTATTTGGTATTCTCCCATGATATTATAGTGACATAAATTCCTACCATATAAACCATATTACAAATATTTCTCAAATATTTGGTTTTTTTACAACCACATACATTCTCTCTCTAGATGGGGTATGATCTTATCATCCCTTTTAAAGGCATGAGGAAATGTTTTTGTATTCGATACGTCATTGATTCAATACAAATGATTATGTAAATGTTTATTATTTATTATTTTACTATCCAACAACTTTCCATGGATGGGTCATGACCATATTATACATTTTATTGATTTGGTTAAAAGTATTGACATTCTTGAAAATTAAAAAATTCTACACCATGTTGATTTTGTATAAAAATTACTTATTTATCAATAATTTTATTTCCATGTATTTATTAATCCTTTGGTTCATTAGGGAATGGTATGAAATCTCCTGTTAATGGACATAATGAGGTGATGGTGGGGCCCAAAATTATACAACCCATTGATGAATTGTCAGGTCTCATGAGACAAATATCTTTTTTTATTTGGTGTACTCCTATCCAACTCACTAAAAGGTCCTCAATATAGTTTCAATGTCAAAAAAATTCCTTTCAAAAATTCCTTGAAATCAATTTTATGATTTATTAAATTATGTATTTCATTAGTATGAAATCTTGTTATTAATATATTGTTTTTATATCATTTTAGGGATATCGAGTTTTCTTAGATTCAATTGATTTTTTCTTCATGTCATCTATTTATACCTTCCATAATTTATACAACATAGTTCTGTTTTTAATATATTCTATTATATATTTAAATTAAATAGTATTTGATGTAAATTCATTCCAATGTTTCTATTATGTAGAATATGAAGAAAACTATTCCACATGAAATACAAAATATGATAGTCTGTGATGAAAATTTTTAAGAGATATTAACTACATATTATAGATTAACTAGTTTCTTATATAAACAAATAATGAATAATAGTTGAGAAATACATTGGATTAATTATTTTATATTATTCCAAATTATAATATTATATAAAAATAAAATGTTTTAGGAATGTATGTAATGAAATATATACATTCTATCATTTAACTATATTATACCTATATCCAAAATTTTGATGTTGTTATCTAAGAAAATTTGTAATGTATAAGTACGTGGAACTTGATCTAGAATAGTGAGTTAGGGACATCATAATTTCAATATAATTTATTTTATATCTATATTTTTTGTATACATGATATTGATATATTAAGATATTTGTTTCTAATGATTTTATACAATTTTATGAATATGAGGCAAACATGACACACTAATTCATGTCTCTTTATTAGGATGTATTTTGGAATCCTTTTTTAATATGTTATATTAGAGAAACAATGATAAAATCTGTGACTCTATCAATTTTGAGTTTAAAATGCTGGGAACTTACATGATGAATGTAAAGTAAATTAATTTGATAAATTGAACTACCATAACTATATGCTCAAGATTACATCTCATCTATGATTTATTGGAATGAAAATATATATAGCAGTGGTGTATAAAATTCAAATTGTGGTTTCATAAAATTGCTAATGACTAAACGTTAAATTGTTACCATGGAATAAAATTCATTATATATATCTATATCAAACCAAATAAATATCATGGTCAATTTTTTTAAATCAATGAAAAAATGTAGATCATGTTTACCACATAAATAATTCAGAAATTAATAAAATGGGAGAATATTTAAAATTGACACAAAATGGGTCTAAATATTTGAATATAAGATTAATTATGTGGGATTATAATCACATTCTCTCGCCATCCAATGTTTTGAAAAGGCATGAATGGGTGTATAGATTTATACCTCTAATAAAAGGTTTTTTTATACATGATTGGGATACTAATATTCATTTGTTCCCCATTAGAAATAGTAGAATAAAATTATGTATTTTTGTGTTTAGATGGAAATATATCCATTTGGATCTAAGGATATCATTCTATATCAGTTCGTTGAATAGTATAGGAAACAATATAGACAATGTTACTGAGGAGGCTCATTTTGGATAGTTTTCAGGATTCCAAATTGACATTGGTATTTTTTTTCTTTGCTTATTGAAAAAGTCATTCTATCGAATCAGAGTCATGATATTGATATAAAAAAATTATACGAGTAGAGAATTTATCTTTTGATGGATGCATGTTGATTGAAAACACGAAGAAGAAATTCCAAATTTGATGATATATTATATATTATCTATAAAATGGAATAGCCTTGAAATATTTATGAAATGTGGTTAGGGATACAATCCAGAAGAAACATGGTTCCATGAAAAAGATGAAGATATGGTAGACAATATTTCTGATCATTTTGTTCCTCCTGATCGTGTCAGTCTAACTTTCTGTAATTAATTTCTACTAAATAAGAATAACTGGATAATGAATTAAATTTAAGAGATGCATCTATTTGTGGTATCATGGATATTAGGTTGCTACAGGTTCTCATTCATAGTTCTTCTTTTCACGAGGTTATTAAGAGTCGGTAACTTGGTTGAAAATTGAACATCATTGGAAAAACTGATCAAGAGGTAGTCTGATGTGTCTTTTTAGAGGATATTCATACTAAACCTATCATTTGGTGGGTTTTTAGTGTAGAATGTGGAAACCTATTTTTAATGAAAATTTCCACATGAATGTGGCTATGAGTAGCTTAATGTCCAACAGAAGACACACTATTGTCCAGAAATTACGAGTGATTTCAATTCACTAGGAATTTCTTATAAGTGGGGAGATATATTAGGTAATGAAAATGGTAAGGATCAATAGAATATTACATAATGAGGCAAGGTTAATGATCCCATCAAGTATTATATAATTGGTGGATATTCCACCATTAAATATGATATTATAAATAGAAACAAAAAGGTGATCAATAATGAGGGATTCACATATATTTCTTCAATGAGAAGGCCCTGAAATACTATTCTAACCTACCATAGACTGTAACTAATAGATCATCCTCAGATGGAAAAAAATTATGATATATCTAAAGAACTATTAAACCATAAAAAATATCCTGATGATCATTAACAAAGGTAATCTACACTCAGATTGGAAAACATTAGATGATTATGACTACAGTTATGAAAATTATCAATCTTATTAAGATAACTAGTTTATTTGTTTTTCTATTTCGATGATGGAAGTTACCATTATTTTACAATGTCTACTCTTTTGTTTACTTTTTCAATCATGTTTCATAGAATTTCAAGAGATTCTACTTAGGGCTAGACTGACTTGGTAAAAACGATGATGGTTTCATAAAATATATTTTCGATGTTGTAAAACAGATTACTAATCATAAAAATTAAATTATTGTAACTATATTTGTGAAAAATATAATAAATTATTTTTTAACACTATTAAATCCAAAATTTACAGTTCATAATGAAAATGTCATGAAAAAACGACTGTTTATGATCTATATTGCAAGTTAGTAGGATATGAAATCAGGGGTAAAAGAAGATGGTATATCTAGTCTGTCATATATTTTAATAAACACTAAAGGTATGGAATTCCTTGATATAATTGTTACTAAAAAATAACATTAATTTTTAAATTTTTATCACATATTGTAAAACAATTCATGTGAGACAAAGGGTGATATGAGGAGAAGATTTTTGCAGTGTAATTTAGTTGTGTAAAATTTGGTTTTATAGAACTCTGATGTTTGTTGATGGATTATGAGGATGTTGATGATGCATTTTCATGAAAAATGGGAATAAAAGTTCATCTATAATGAACCACTATATCTTGAAATAGATTTCATAAATTTATTGATCATAAATGTTTGGGGAGAAAAGTTGTAGTCTGTGAGAATTTTTTTTGAATTTAATAATGTTAAATGTTTCCTAATTAATAATGGAAATATGTTGGAAATAGATGGGAATGAAAATCTAAAAATAAGTAAGAAGAAATACTTGATTCTTGTATTGATTTTAAAATATAACATGAATGGGATCCTAATATTCTTGATTTATCATATAAGAAAAATGGAGGTTGGATTACTGTTAAAGAATTTATCCAAATATATTAACTAACTAAAATCACAAATTACCTTATAAAATAATATATTGGAAGGATATGGATTATATTTATCAACATCTAGTTATGTTTTTGGATTTTAAGGTAATGATAGATTAAAAGATAATGATGATTGATGAACTAGATGATCGAATTAAACATGGATTCCATGGTGTGCATTCCATCAGATGAGGGCTAGTTTCTCTAATATGGAAAGATGAATTTGAAATGAAATAATGTGATTTTAAGAAGAAGTTAATGTTCATAATGATCTCAAAATAATATCTATTGAGAATGGTCAAATAATGATCATGAGGTGTTGAGAAAGTGTTGAATGACCAGAGACATAGATTCATGTGTATAATGGAGATAACTAATATCCTGATACATTTAAAAATGTATAGATTTTTTTAAAAAGGCATGTATACTTTTTATGATAGCATTCAATCATTGATGGTTATTAAAAATCCATGAAGATACTAAGAGGGCATAATTATGTGGAGAGAAATTGAAATGTCATTTCCTTTATTAAATTGTATATTTTATGAAATCTAATTGAATAGAGAATAATTCATGGGTCAATATTATATTATGATTATATATCTTATACTCTATCAAAGGAACACCTCGTATATATATGTTTATATATGTTCTGTGTTTGGTCACAATATTGTAAATTTATAGACACGCAGAATTTACTATTACTCCTATTGAAATAAATAATGAATTAATGCAATGAAAATGAACATGATATAATTAGAGAGTAGTTTTTAATCACTAGGAGAAGACGATTATAACAATCCTCCTTTTTTTTAAAAATGATATTAGAAATAATCCATTTTACAAACTCATCCATGTTTCTCCTGGAATTTAAATAAACTAATTGAGAAAGTAATCATTAGAAAAATTGTTCTCAAATGAATGAATAACAACATTACTTAGACTATTCATACTAGGTGATTATCCAACAAGGACAAAACATATTATATATTGATAAATGTGAAGGATTGTTTAATATGAATAGTTCACTTTCAAACTGAACGATCATTAAGTTACCAAAAGTAATGATAAGTTAACATGGATGAAGTTGATTTTAAGAATGCATAAATTCACATTGTTGATTTCCTCTCACATACGGTTATTACTATGAATAAACATTATAACATTGGTCTTGAAGTTATGCTTAATCAAATAATATGGATGATCAATATTATTTATGTAAAATAATTAATAAAGTGATGGATAATAAACATCAATATTTAATAATTGTACAATAATAAGAAAAATTGTTTCCCTGTAAAAAATAAAGAAAATATCCCATGCATTTTAAAATATCATGAATATTTATAAAAAAATAATCGATAATGTTTCAATGATGAAGGGCATCTAAAATTCTTGTTCTGATACATGATTATGAGTTGATGATTAATTCATGTGTATGAGTAAACATGTAGGGAAATCCCAATCAATCAGTTATGAAAAATGATTTATAGATGGTGGACCATGTTGACACTAATGTATGTTCTCTCTTGTAACTTACAAGAACGTATTATTGAAAATACTTTATATTTAATTATTTATGAATATAGTAGAATTGTTTTTGTCATATTTATATTTTAAAAATGGATGTAATTTATTTTATAAAGCATTTCTAAAGGAGTGTGGAACATGAAACTTGATGAATAATAAATTTTTTATTCACAGAAAATGTTACTTAGTGGAAATTCTATGCGTGTGAATGGTATATTGAAAAATATGAAATAAAAGATGAATTCTCATCAATTTGGACCATAAAAAAATATGTTGTTGCAAGGAAAATTTGAGTTGTAAACTGTTGAAGTGATCCATGAATGATTTTTTATTTTTTGAATTTTAAAAAATATGAATTCTATTTACATTTAAATTAGTATATATATTATGTTTTTGAGGTTACAATTATATTCAAACATATGCATAACACACAGACACTACCCTGAAAGGAAGGTCATAGCTTCCCCAAAACATAACCCACCCAACCATCCAGTTTTATTACGTCATATATATGGAACTGAAGGTGCCATGTGCATGAAGCCCATTAAATTTCCCATAAGTCCCATTTTTTGGCCCAAATTCCCATTCTATGAATAGTACCCAGCTGATACAGTACCTTCTAATATACCTCCACAACTATAGTGATCGCTATAGTACCTATCACTACTACTGTAACGCCTGCCATAATTATTGTGTCTGCTAGTGCTACAGTACCCACTGCTTCTACAGTACTACTACAATACTTGTTCTTATTGTGTTTTGAACCCACAACAAAAAATAGTATTATTGGGAGGCATTACCACTAAGTCAAACGTCAACTATATTCCCATTAACATGTGACATAATATTATAACTTTTTTAATTATATTTTTTCATAGCCTTATAAATTTTTATATTTCATTTTTTATCTTATATATTGATTCTGATAATTATTTTCCTTGATTATCAATATATTTCAGGTTTTTTCTTTAAAATGAATTTTATATGTTTCATGATGAGATCACATTCAAAATATGTTATTTGAGAACTTTAAAATTCATTTAACAATATTTTTACTATTCTCAAATAGACAAATTATGTTATCCATGTAACCAAATTTTGATCCATATAGGAAAATGTGGATCTATGTATCCAACTTTATAGATTTAGTTTGGTTATATATTTTTATAATTACATGGGATACAAAACCCAAAATTGTGTTATTATTTATTCGTTGGAAATCTAAAATGATTATATACATTTTATTTTAAAAAATGAAATGATGAATGGATAATTTGGATCTATGAAATTTTGTATAAATATTCTAAAAATTTTAATTCCCTATTACTCATTTGTTCTGGTTTTGTTCAGTCAATTAATTTACTAATATAATGATATATAAAATTCTAATTAAGGATATTATTAATTATTTGAGAAGAGTAATATATTTTCCTAATTAAATTCAACTAAATGAAATGTTTATTCAAAAAACAATTGGTTCTAATTAAGGGATAATTTTTATAAAGTCAAGATGATTAAATTTATCAAATTCTTTCTTATATATAAATTTATTATTTATTATTTTTTCTCCAATATAAAAATTTTATTATAAATTTTTAGATATATAATTTATTTTCATATATAAAACATTTATATATTTACATTTGGATACATAATATTTTAGTTATGTTTATAAGATATTTTGAGAAATTTATCTACATAGAATCTAATAAATAACATCTAGTATTTAAACTGATTCAGTAACATTGAACTCACCTAGATTGATTTGTTCATGTGAATTCATTTCACATATGTAAAATATACCTATGTAGAACGGTTTTTTAATCTGACTTTCAGTTTATATTGCAATTTCAAAAAATTGAAAAATATACATTTATTTTTATATCATATCATTTTTTCATTTATAGAATATTTATATTGATTATTTATATGTCTATATTTTTTCAATAAATAATCAATAATTATTTAGAAGCCATGTGAAATTATTTTATGTTGTTTTATGATGAATGAAATGACAACCACGTGAGATTAAGACTGTATATATATTCATGATAAATGTTTAAACCAATGTATATTCACATTCATAAAACTCTAAATGAAAGGAGTAGGTATCATATATATTTATATAGTTTTTTATAAAATTAATAATTATTTTTTGAAATCACTTACTATATTTTTTAGTTTTCTAAAAATTTCAAATATATTTATTGTTTTTGTTTCAAAAAATAACAAGGACATACATGAATATTATTTTTAAATTTTTAAACTGATAAACATTTAACATTATATTCGGAATATGAATTAAAAATATAAAGTAATTTTTTGAAGTTATATTCCCTTTTTTTCTTCTTGAATGGTGTTTTAAAAAAGCCAATAAATTTATAAGATAATATTCCAAAATAAACCTTGTATAAATAGTTGATAGGTTAGGTTGATTTATAAACTAATACATTTGCGAGTTACATCCATCATTTTTAAAAAAAATTGTATGGTTAACTGCATAATGTGATCCTTTCTACCAAATTATACATTTATTCCTCATCACATAGAATATATAATGAATTTTTTATCAAGTTCTTTTATGTACTGTTGTCAATACTTCTATTTATTCCTATCCCATAACATTTGAGGGTTATACAACCCCTTTAAAATGTACGTGTGTGTTGGATATGACTCCCTAAAACAAATTCTGGTTTGGAATGGGCCTCTAGGGGAGAAATACAAGACTAGTCAGGTTTTTCCTCATGTTTGTAAAATATAGGTTAGACTAGGGTTTAATCCTCTAAGGAGATAGAAAGGATTTTTTGGGTTGTGCCTTCAGGCTGAAAAAGAGATGTTAGTCTTTGAATTATGCCTCTAGGGGAATGTTTATTTTTAATTGGGTTGTGACTCCAAGTGTCAAAATGTGAACATAATATTTCATTTTGTTAGGGATTTATTTTTTTTTTCTATTTTTTAGAAGAGTGAATATTAGATATAAGATAAAATCTACATTTACTAAAATAAAAATATATTCTTCATATTTATTTTTATTTCGACTAAATTATTTCTAATATATTAAAATAACTATTAATATTATTAGAATAGAACAATTTTCTCCTATATTGGATATTCTTCAAATTTTTTTCAACAAAAACATTTGTGTCACATCTTCATCCCTAACATGATATATTTATATATTATATTTTTTGGATACTTTCTTACAAACCTGTTCAGGTGAAATGATCTATTTAAGATGGCATGGACTTGTTTGAATAATGGATGGTTTTATCAAATCACAACTCATTTTTATGTTACTAATTATAGTAATGGAAATTTTTTATAGGAGCATTAATAAAACTTATTTTTACTAATGAGTGTAAAATCATCGAAAATACAATAAAAATACCTAAAGAAAAACATGAAACTTTTGTTGGTAACGATTAATTATTATATGTTTTGAATTACAAGGTGTTGAATATTTTATATTTTGAAATAATTAAAAATATTTATAGTCATATATCTATATGTAAATTTACAGAAGACATTTTAATGATATTCAATGATAAAACATTTGGCTTTGGTATGATAATTAGACAATAGTTATGAATGATAATAGTTGAATATCAATATTTAAAAATTAGTAAAGAATAAATTTCTAATCAAATGTTTCATATATTGAAATGTAAAATAAATGGGATATGTTCATTAAGAGAAACTATGGAATTACCTTTTGTTATTGTATTAGTTCTTAGAGGAATTCCAATTAAGTTTCATGCTAAAATGAATTATATATATGAGTGTAAAAAATTCAAGGAATTTAAACATGATGAACATATTGGACCTTCGTTACAATATGAATTAGAATATGGATATCCTACTAAACAAGATAATATAAATTTGAAGGAACATCCTTTAATGTAAAACGTTTTAATGTAATATACTGATACTAAATTTTTCTGAAATGGTATGAATTCTACTTCATATGTTATTAACATAGTTTATATTATAAAAATGGAAATTCAAGAAGATTTCAAATATACAATCATAAATATGATATCAATGAGACGAATAGAGTTACTTTTATTTCAAATTTTGAACAAGATATAATCTATTATTATTTTTGAATGAGAGGGTACAATGTGTATGATTTCTAAGGAATACTGATTTAAAAAAATAACAGGATTCATCATAAAAAAACAATACAATTATACCAAAAAAATGAATAGGGGATTCAAGTTAGGATGATGAATTTGGTTCATAAAAGGATATATAAAACATCTACTTAATGTATTCATTAAATCAAATATGTGATTGCACTTATTATTAATCCTCTAAATATGATAAGAAGAACCCCAATATAGGAGAACTCATTTAAGGGTTTGAATGAAGTGATTAATAACTTTAAAACAACATTGGTTTATATAATATATTTAAGAGTAAACTTAAATATTTTCTTAAGTTAAATGTAGAAGTGAAGATATCAATATTTGAATACATAAAAACTACACATAAATATCTATAAAAAACTTATGAAATTATAAAGACAATTTCATCTAAAAAATGAGGTAAATTTATTAAATTTTAAAATTACACAATTCTAATGAATGTAATTTTGATATTATTCTTATGGAAAATGTACAACATATATATTAAGTTTAATGATTAAAATCAAACTTGTATGTATTTTTTCAATGAAAGGTGAGATGCTCTAAGATTTTATGTATAAAAAATTAACAAATGAAAAATAATTCATTGTTAAAAAGATACATTACCCAATATTTATTGTAAAATATTTTTTAATATATCTAATGTAATTACATTGACTACTAAATTTTGAATATATCAAATGAAAGGTAATTTTAAAAAGGAGTTATTGTTACCATTTACACATTCAATTGGATATACAAGGGATTTAATTTAATATTATTCATCTTCTTGATTACCATTAAATATGTTTTTAAGATATTTTTCTGTTTCTATGATTTTATATTTTAATTTCATCAGAACTAAAATTACACGGATACTAAAACATTATTGAACATGTAATTATAGTAAATGTTTCCAGGTTGAATTTTATATTCCTTATTGAGTTGAATATATATATACATATTATACATATATAAAAAAAATGAAAATTTATATTTTTATTCATGGTATATCGTTCGATGCAACATAAAGAATAAGCTGATATCAATTATTATTCTCCCATAGTTGTTATCATATAGTAGAAATTTCCATGAGATAAAATTCACTTGATGTGAAATATTCATTAGTTGAATGTATTCCAGTCAATATATTAATTCTTGAATAAGTATAGATATAATAATGGAACATCCATGATTTACAATATAATTGACTTACATACTTTTTCAATAGGTTCAGATGAATTTCCTTGGTGGAACATCCTTGAAACTAGATTATCAATTTGTTCTTCTTCCTTTTCTTATGTGCTGCTAGCTCATTGGGGTTGAAAAAATAATCCCAAAAGTATGAATTGTGATTTATATTATTTAATGGATACACTATGAAGGTGTGATATTTTTTTGAACTCCTTTTATATTTATCAATAACATTATAATATTTTTAATGGTTAAGGAGATGATATAGTGGCGCTAAAATGTAATGTATTCTAGATTTACGTTATTTTTTCATTTTAGAATTTTAAATAGTTTAATATTATATTTTATGGTAATCCTGATACAGGGGGTTTTAATAATTTCTTATTTATATGAAAAATGTAATTATACTCTAACAAATACATTCAATTATAATAAATTTTGTCTATGGATTAGTTTAATGAAAGATGTGATGAAATAAATAAGAAAATATAAATTATGACAATTTATGTTTCTATGGAGATTCAATTTCATCAATTGGTTTACTTATATGTAGATGGGATGAATAATTGTAACTAATACCTTATCCTTATGAATTTTAGATGTGTATAGGTATCCTTGGAATTACCCTTAGGAATAGTTGTCTATATAAGGGTATCATGACATACGGTTACACAAAAATATGTCTTTATAATTGTAGGTGTTTTTTTTAAATGTTACTTTAGGGAAACTGGGGTGGTATAATATTTTTTTGGGTTTTCTAATGTTTCCAATCCAATTATATATTGTTAATCATTACATCATTTGTAATTACATCCTTTGGTTAAACATACATAAGTAAAAAATCCATAGGATTAACATTACGTGAATGGTTCATGTAAAAATATTATGTATTGTAAACCTTATGAAAATGGTTTACGTAATGGTTTTAAATTAAGGAAAAAATACTCATTTGAAAAATTCATGTTCTGTATTGGTAGAAAAATTTTTAGTTGTACACAGTATCATATATAATGTTGTTACATAAGGGATATTGAGTTTTTACAAAAGATATATAATGGTAAGACCTAATGTTCCCAAAATGTACATCTTATGTATATGGTTTTGGAAATATTTTAAAATTAACTTAAAGGTTATGAATTTTTGAATTTCTTTATTTAGAGACAGTACCATTACAAAGTGGTAACATGAAGCCATTTAATGGTGGGACATGAAGTACACTTATATAGCACATGCTATTTATAGTTGATAACCTTACATGAGTCAGATATATGACTATAGTAGCCTTTTAGATAACATTATTTTTAGGTTGTGTAAAGGCATGATGTTGACTACCATTGTATATGAGATTCCAAAAGACATGTGCAATGGTATAAAGATTTACCCTTACATAAGAATACTACTATACCAAAGGGTAATCAATATTTATTTTAAAAAAATTAAAATGTTTTTTCATTTTGAATTATTTAGTGGTTTATAATTTTTTTTTGAATTATTATAATATTTTTCATATGATATGTTACATTATAAAATGTTAATAAATTATTTAATTTTGAATATTTATAATTAAATTAATATTTATGAAACACTAATTTTTCCCAAATAATAATTTTTAAAATTTTGAAAAACCAATAAAAATTTATATGAAATGTATTATGATATAGAAATAAAAGTGTTTATTTATAAATAATATGAAAAATATTTTATAACGAGTTAAAAATTTAAAAATAAGGCCAAAATATAAATTAATTATTTTAATGTTATGGGTTATTTATAATTAATTATTATGAATTGTTTAAGATAAATTTTGGATTATATGGATATTATTTAAACCACAAAATAATCATTTGACGATTAATATGATTTTGGTTTAGGTGCTAATTAGGTATATGATATTTTCATTTTGTTTAAAATTTACATTATATAAATTGAAATAAATTTTTTTCATAATTAATATAATATCATATATTAATAATGAAAATAAAATATAATGACAAATATGAATGAGTGTATATTTGAATAAACACATAATATTTATATTCAAAAGTATTGAATATACAGAATGTTAGAGATAAAAATTATAAAAGGGTTTATAATTAGATTATAAATATTAATTTCTAAAAAATATTAAATATTGATTAAATATTTAAATTTGTTATATTTAAAATTTTTTACCTTATTATATTCAAGTTTATTGTATTTTTATGAAATTTTAATGTTGTGTATTCTTTAATTTAATATGTTAATACACGTATAGGGTAGATCCTTAAATTAAATTCTAGTACATGCTTTTTAATGGGTTTATCTTTTCATCTACCTTTACCTTACATTGTAATTAAGGTTATGGAATTTCATTTTCTGATGAATATTGTTTTTTCATATTAGGTTTTAGGGTTGTGATGAATTTAATTCTATCATAAGAAAAGTAAACCTAGTATGAGGTTCTTGGGGACAGACAACAAAGATACATGTATGCTTATTTCGTTTATAAGCTTGTGAATGTGGTTATCCATATAGAGCTTTATCTCATGTGGATAACTCTATTCCTTTACGTGCATTGGTCATATAAATTATGAATATGATACATGTATTTATGTATTAATATATTTGAATTTTTTTGGTGGTTTTTAACATTAATTTTCAGGTGTCCTAATGATTCAAACATCATTATGTTTTGAACATATTTTTTTATAAGACCCCATTATTTAATATTTATCTATAAAACAATTTAATTTATTTTATAACTTTTCACACATGCCATTACATGTTTAGTAAAACTGAAAAAAGCCTTATAAAAGTTATTATGATATAGTTTAATCAATTTTCAAATAATTGCATGTTTATTAATAATAATATATTTTTTGTTATTTTTTCCATAAAGAGTAAATAATATCATTTTTTAAAACAATCATTCTTTTTCTTCAAAATTTTATATGTTGAAATTTACATTATATTATAGAATTTGTATTAAATTGATATAAGATAGTTTTGTTTAAAGAATAATATATTTAATTATATCAGGATATTAATTTTACAAAATTATAGTATTAGTTTGTTTTTAGGCTAAAAAATATATTTTAAAAAGGAGTATTTTAACACATTTTTTTAGTTTATTTCAATGTTAATTTTTTCAAGTTATAGGAAATAAATTTGATATAATTGATTAAATATTTGTAACTAGAATGTTCAACTTTGTCATATGGGTCTCTATATGACATTCTAAATTGTCACGACCCTTCACCTGGGGCCCGAGCCGTGACTACCCCAAACCTGCCTTCCATTGGCCAGGGGCTGGCGACTATCACCAAAGGCTTAATTCCCTAAAACATGAAAGGAATTGCATTTATAACCTATAAACACACGCAAAAAAGAAACACACAACAAGGTACGAACGCAAGTGAACTGTATAGTAAACAAGTGAGTACAGTAAGTAAAAAGGGGAAAGAATACACGCCCAACTGGAAAGTATAAGTACAACTGAAATTCAATACAACTGAAGAAAAGGAAAGCAGCTACTAGATCGTCCTCTGAGGTTCCTACCTGAAGGGTAGGTACAAATCATCTCCTCAGTACTCCTTGTCTGTCCTTCTCATCTGTGTGCTGACTCATTGTAAGGTCCACCTCCGGGTACCATCTAGTCCAGGAACTCTCAGCCTCAATCAGCATTGTCTATCGTCTGCATCCAACACAACAAGGTGCGGCCATGGCTCGTGGAGGGGTGAGTATTACAATACTCATTAGTGAGCTTGAGACCTTCTGGGTATCTCAAAATCTAACAAGGATAAAACACAAAGTATGAAATAAACATTTAACCTTACTTAGGTATATGCCCATAAATATTCCTATGTTATCAAATGATCTATCTCAATCATGAGGAAAATACTGAAAACCGACTCAGCTCAAACTCAGATGTTATTCTAGGTGTAGTATCAAGTAACATCCCCAGTCAAATTTTTGAAACCTCAGCTACTAGAGAAATTTTTCTCTCCAGAGTACAGTGGGCCTTCCGAGACACCAAGCGTGCTTCCCAATAACCTTAGACTGCTGAGGTACTTCTCCTGTTGAGTACCGTGGATCTGTCGCTTCCCCAAGAGTACTCCACACCATGGGACTACTACGTCACCAAGCGTGCTTCCCCTTATTGCCTACTAAGGTAATCCTCCTATCGAGTACTATGGGTCTGTCATGACACCAAGGCGCTCCCCACTGTGGGGCTTCCACGAAACCAAGGCACTCCCCATAGGGCTTGGAGAGTCACTCCGAGTCAAAACAGTCAGCAGTCATCAGGTCTCAATTGGCTACTAGGTCTCCATACTATGCTCTCTCATCTCGAGAAAAATATTCTCCAAAATATACTATTGGATACTCAAACTATCACAAATAAGTATCGCAAAGTTCCACCACGTCATAGGGGACTCAACGCAACAGACGGTGCGTCAATTGGACGCCCGATCTATGAGTTATTAACCTTTTAGTCCTAGGGGCCTGGTTGGATTCATGCACAATCCAACCTGAATGTATCCTAAATATACCCCAAACTACCGTGGGGTATACTCAAAGGGACCTTCATGCTCTAAGATTTCCAGCACTGCTAACGGTTATTCAAACAAACATCTAGTGCCAATGATATGGCCAAATGAGCGTAAATGGGTCGTAGTGGGACCATGTCTAGTCCGACCCGGCCCAACCCAGCCTGGGATGACCTGGTTCGTGTAGACATAGCCTGAGCTATAGGGTCAGGCCTGACCCAGCAGGCCGTGAGGGGTCGCAGAGAGCCGTGAGGGCACAGACAGGCCATAAGGGCGCTGACCGGCCGTGGGTCGGCGCGAGGACAGTTGAGGTCGGAGGACACCGCATGGGTGGAACAACCCAAAGTGTGGGGACGATTCAACTTAGTGGTTTGGGGCGAGGCACGATTAGGCCGGCTCATCCTGAGGGCCGGGATTGTGCGACTAGGGCCGGTTTGGCCAGCGGGTAGTGCGATAGGGGCCAGTTCGGCCGAGAGGCCGGGTGGCCGGGGTGGCACGACCGGTGGATGGTGCGGCCAAGGAAGCTCAGTCAGGAGGCCCAGGTGGCTGGGATACCATTCGGCCGAGAGGCAAGGGTGGTGGTGGCCGAGTCGGTAGGTAGATGATGCGACCATGGTGGCTCGACCGATGGACGACACAACCATGGCGGCGCGGCATGGCCTGGGGCGGCCCGGCCGGAAGGGAGAAGACAACAAGGGTTGTTCAGCCAAGACGCCGCGAGGGGGAATGGCCAGTTCGTCCGAGGATCCGCGAGGGGTTGCTGGGCTTGTTCAGCTGGAAGCGGCTCATGACACCATGGGGGAGGCATGGGTTGCGGGGGTCTTGGGTGGTAGTGTCGTTGCCTTCGTCACCATCATTGCCTTCATCACATTCCTCCTTTTCGATGAACTCTGCAAATCAACACAAGGGTTACGTAGAGGAAGAGCTATTTTAGTTTGGCCCACACTCTCCGCATTAGAGCGGTAGAAAGTGGTTCACAAGAATGAGGCACATCAAACCCTCCCACAATGATTAATCCCAAAAACAGCAAAAGGAAACCTTTGGAGATAAACTAGTTTGAAAGTTAATCCGCATTCCTTGTTCTAGAAGGGAAGAACATGGGTATATAAAACCATTCACAAAAATACATTACCTTTTTCATTTTTGTTTGAAACTACGATGAGAAGGAAAATATAGATTCGTTGTAGACAAACACATCCTACGTCAGAGGAAGTTCCAAGAAAGAAATACGAATTTGATATCGTTCTTCATAGTTAAAGGCATTCCTCGTCAGTGAAGCGTTCTTCGTCTGTGGAGCGTTCTTCATTAGGATCGTTCTCCCAAGTTTCTACTCTCCCCAATTCCACCCAAGTGAATTCATAGCCAAAATAATATATTATAATATCTATTAAGTCGTTGGTATAATATTCAAAAAGGATTAATTAATTAATTTTTGTGTTGGCGCAATTAATTAATGCAGAGGATTTGGCATAATAAATTATGTGTGTTGTCATAATTAATGTGGAAGAAATCAAGAGGCTCCTCCACATTAATGATGGGGGTTGAGGGCTCTTGGCCTCGGGTGGTCCCCACCACCATAACCTCTCACGGGAGATTAGGTTTGGGTGGTCCCCACCATCATAACCTCTCATGGGAGGTTAAGGTCTGGTGGTCCCCACATCCAACTTCCACATGGAGGTTTAGTTATGGAGGTCCCCACCTCCCAACACCCACATGGGTGTTTCAAATAAAAATAACAATGTCACACACTTGAATTTTTATTTTATTAAAACCCCTAAAAAAACATTCACCCTCGACCTACTGCCGTCGAGGTGAAAGTCTCTTTAAGCGAATACTGGCGCTGCGAGTTCAACGGTGCCCTCAGATTTCAATTATGAGCGCCGGTTCAAAAGATAGAAAAACCTCTCCCACATTTACTGAATGTACCCAAATAAGTTCAGAAATTCATTCAGGGAACTCCAGGTCTTGGAATCACGCACCGTCAAATATTACGAACTCATAAAATTACCATATATTTAAAAAACAATACATGTAAATTATAGGTTTTAGACTCTCCCCACCCCAAGCTTTACATCCCCGCAATCCACAACTCAATATAAGGGAACAAGTGGGGGTACTTAGAATGCATCTGAGCCTCCCGCTCCCATGTGCTCTTTTGGAGGTTCTTTTGTTTCCAACGAATGTTCACCAGAGGTATTGAACATCCACAAAGGACCCGCTCCATTCAATCCTCAATCTCTAATTGAACCTCCATACAATTATCCCCATTACTGATGCCCAACTCTCCATGGTCGATGATATGATAAGGGTCGTGCACGTATCTCCTCAGCTGGGATACATGGAAGACATCATGCACCCGGTGAAACCGAGGTGGAAGTGATTAGCATTATTCCACCTTGACAACTCTTTTGAGGACCTAAAAAGGTCTGATGAAACTTGGTGATAACTTGCTGCCTCGGCCAAATCTCCGAAAACCCTGTTGAGGTGAGACATGTAGAACGTTGTGGTCGCCATCCTCGAAAAACAAAGTTCACCGTCTCTTGTCAGAATATGACTTCGGTATGCTCTGTGCAGTCTGCATCCACTCTTGAATGATGTACACCTTCTCTGTGGTAGATCGTACCATATCTGGTCTCACTAGTGCAAAATTCCCTGGGTCAGTCCTGTATAAGGGTGATCTGCAAGGTCGCCCATATAACGCCTCAAAAGGTTCCCTCACAATGGTGGACTGATAGCTATTGTTTTATGAAAACTCCACCGGAGGTAAGTGATGCTCCTAACTCCAACCAAAGTTGAGTACACAAGCACACATCATGTCCTCGAGGTTCTGAATAGTCCGCTTAGTCTGTCCATCCATATGAGGATAGAAGAAGTTGCTCAAACCAAGATATTCCACGAAAGCCTCCTACAACCCCTTAAATAGTTGGGAATTAAAACATGTGTTATGATCAGAGACAATAGTTTTGGGCACTCAATGTAGCCGAACAATCTCCAGCACATAGAGGCATCTCAAGCTCTCTACTAAACCTTGCACTCGGATCGGTTAGAAATGGGATGACTAGGTGAGTCGATCGAAGATTACCTGAATCAAGTAATTTCCCCTGGATTTATGGGGATTTCCTATCACAAAGTCCATGGATAACCCATCCCACATCCACTCTGGGACCTCTAAAGGATGATCCAAGCCTGCTGGAACCTGATTCTCCACCATCACTTGCGGACAAGTGAGGCATCGAGAGACAAACTCTGCAAGTGAATCCTTCATTCCTAGCCACCAGTACTGTCATCAGAGATCCTAGTACATCTTCACCACTCCTAGATTTACTGCTAGAGGGGATGCGTAGAAATCCCTCAACACTTCCTCCTGAAGTGACATCGGTACCACGGTACGTCCTCTAAAGAGGATGACATGCTCTCCACCTTCAGAAAGTCCATCAGGTTCCTGTACTGTGGATATCTGAGCACGTCATGCTTCCCACTTAGCGTCGCCACATTTACCTCCCTGACTCACTGAAGAAGTGGGAGAGTGACTATAAAATATTGATGAAAATAGGCTTCATCTCTATCCATGAAGGATATCTGCAAAGTGGACATATGCTCTGTCGCCTCACCTAGAAGTTGTATATCAGACTTCCTGCTAACCACATCTGCAGTAATGTTATCCTTACCAAGATTATAAACTATCTCAAAGTCATAGTCCTGGAGTAACTCAAGCCAATATCAATGTATTAGGTTCAGGTCCTTCTGAGAAAAGTTATACCTGAGACTCTTGTGGTTAGATTACATGGTAAAGCGCTCACCCATTATATAGTGTCACTACATCATCAAGGCGAAGACCACTACTGCTATCTTTCTGTCATGGGTAGCATAGTTATACTCATTTTGTCTCATTTTTCGAGATCCATATGTGAGCACTACTTTCTCCTACATCAGGACACATCCGTGTCTGGTCCCTGATGCGTCACAATAGACTACGCACCCTACGTCTTCCTCTGGAAGCCTCAAGATGGGGTATCTAGTCAACCTCTACCTCAGCTCCTGAAAGCTCTATTGGCATCTCTCCATCCACAAAAGGGTTTCCCATTCTTCATCAAGGCTGATATTGGTGCTACAAATCTAGAGAAATCTTGCACAAATCTCTAGTAGTATCCAGCAAATCCCAGGAAACTTCGTACTTCCGACACACTCCTAGGTTGATCCCATGAAAGTTCCATATCAATATTTGCTGGGTCCATTGAATCTCAATCCTCCAAGATGAAATGTATCAGAATGTGAACCACTCAGATATAGAACTAGCACTTTGAGAGGTTGCCAAAAAGCTCGTGCTCTCGGAGTGTGTCCAGTACTACCCGCAAATGGTAGGCATGCTCCTCCTCAGTATTCAAGTAAATCAGAATGTTGTCGATAAAGACTACAAAAAAGTGATCAAGGTATGGCTGAAAGATCATGTTCATGAGTCCCATGAACACAATTGAAGTGTTGGTTACATAAAAGTCATAACTAAGAACTCGTAGTGGCTGTACCGAAATCTGAAAGATGTCTTCTGCACATCCTCTTCTCAAACTCTAAGTTGGTGATAGCCTGATCTGAGGTCTATATTCGAGAATCACCTTGCTCCATTCAGTTGATCAAAGAGGTTGTCAATCCTTGGGAGTGGGTACCTGTTCTTCACGATCATCTGGTTCAGGTGCCGATAGTCAATACAAATCCTCAAGCTCTCATCCGACTTCTTGGAAAATTGAATTGGGGCTGCCCAAGGTGAAACACTGTGCTAGATGAATACTTTCCCCTACAATTCCTCTAGCTGTACCCACAACTCACGAAACTCCATGGAAGCCATCCGATATTCTGGTGTAGATATCGATGTCGTCCCAGAGTACAAGTCAATGTAAAAGCCCACTTCTCTGTGAGGATGTATACCTATGACATCATCAGGGAATACATCCACGTACTGGGCCACCACAACAGGATAACTCGGACTCTCCACATCAACAACTCTGAGGGTAAGGGTAGCCAACTGATGAGTGATCAGCTGCACTCTCCTATCAGAAAGTCCAACCTATCTGCAAAGGCACCCTTCTCGTCAGTAAAAGTAAACCTGGTCCCATCAGTGCCAACACATGAAACATTTCACCTAATATAGTCAATCTAAACATGGACTATAGATAACTAATCCATACCCAAAATTGTAGCGTAAGGCCTCGACACTGGTAGTAGGATATCCTAGCAGAAGCTATTTCCTCCTAGAGTATGTTAACACAGCCAACACCTATTCGTAATCATCGAATTTTTTCCGTAGGAGTCTCTAGGTGTATGGATTGAGCCAACAGCTCCGTCAAAATCTCTTTGATCTGAATGTGGGAAGTGGAAATAAAAGATTGACTGGAACCTGTGTGTATAAGTACAACAGCTATGGTGGTGTAGACACAGATTGTACCTCGAATCATCTCTAGAGTGCCGTGTTCGTAGGCCTCAACTTCCTAGAGCTGAGATCTCCTCTGTCCCCTTACTCCCTGCGGTCGGGGTGTACCTCTGGGTGGTGGCGACAGTTATATCTCGAATCATCACCCACCACCTACTGCAAGACTAGCTCCTCTGCCACGTCTGCCTGCTCCCTGCAGACCACCTCGATCGAATCTTTGTATCTGCCTAGGCGGTCCTTCGACCATCATATATTCATCTGAATGGCGGGATGGACAGTCACGAACCATGTGACCCTGCCCGCTGCATGTGAAACAATGCCGGCTCCTTGCATGTCTGTCTCTGCTTTGGGTGACCTGCACAACTGAATTTGTATCATACAATATTCCACCTATAGGTCTGGTCCTCTTGGACCTCTGAAACATGTGCCTGCTGCCAGGTGTAGAATACTCTGCTACGTGTCGATTGGTTATGGATCTCGCTGCAGGAGACTGCTCAACAGGGAAAATATCCATAAGAGCATTCTCCCTAACACCCCCGCCTACGTCGGGATGCTATGTGAGATTAACGAATCGGGATCTCCCGGTTGAGTCCCCGCTCGACGGTCTGGACCCTGAAGAATGGGTCTTGCACCATATCAGTGGAGTAGCATGAGAGGTCTGTGAACCTCACTGAGTACTAATATATAATCATGATTCCATGCTACAGATGAATTAGCTCCTGAATGCGCACTTCACGAAGAGTTGATGGAACTCACTCTGCCCGAAACAGGCTCTCGAAGTCTGCCCAGAGAAGCGTCACCTCATCATGAACCTGGAGCATCTAGATCCACCATCTTTCAACTTCTACCTTTAAAAGGCTGGAATCAAGAATCACCCTGAGGTCTTTTGCTGTCCCTACCAGTCAGAAAACTCTCACCATGGCCTCCAACCAATCCTCAGCCGCCTGCGGGTCCATATCTCTCTAGAACCTATGTGGCCTCTATTGTAGGAACTCGTGCAACACGCTCAAGCAGCATGAACCATATACTGTAGGGGCTATTGGAATTAGTGGCCCAATGAGTAAAGGTACTGCTGGTGCCTCTGCTGGTGCCTCTACTGGAAAAGGGCCCTATACCGAGGCCTCGTCGCTCAGTGGGATATCAGTGCGTACTAATCATGGAACTCAAGACAACTGTCTATGTGGAGGCATCATGAAAACAAACAGGTGCACTATGGTTAAAAGTTATACCTGGTGATCTGACCAAGTGAGCTGGCTTAAAGAAAATGATTGAAAACACACACACAATCAGTGTTTTCGTGCACTGAGTCAGAAATCAGAAGTCAGGGTCCTGGTGTATGGATACGTCAGCCGCCGCACCAACACTGGAATCCCAGAACTGAAAACCACACTCACTATACTTAAAATTATTGTTTCACAGAAAAGATCACAGTCCAATGTTCTGTGGTAGAACTGAATCCTCTGATAAAAATTTGTCACGACCCTTCCCTAGGGGCCCGTGTCATGACAACCCCAAGCCCGCCATCCATAGGCCAGGGGATGGCGACTAGCACCAAAGGCGTATATCCCTAAAACTGGGAAGGCATTGCCATTATAACTTGTAAACACATGCAACCAAACACACAGTAAGGTATGTACTAAAGTCAACTGTATAGCAAGACAGTGTGTATAGTTTGTGAAAAGGGGCCAGAATACAAGACCCACTGGAAAGTACCAGTACAACTGAAATGAAATACAAATGAAGAAAAATAAAGACAACTATTGGATTGTTCTCCGAGGTTCCTACCTGAAGGGTTGGTACAGATCGCCTCCTCAGCACTCCTCGTCCGTCTGTCTCCATTAGGTGCCGAATCGTCATAAGGTCCACCTCCAGGTATCATCTAGTCCTGGTACTCTCTGCCTCAGTCCGTGCTTTCCATATTCTACATCCAAAACACCAAGTTTTCGGCATATCCAATGAAAGGGTGAGTATAACGATACTCAATAGGGACCCCGGGACCCTCTAGGTCTCTAAAAATACAACAAAGATCAAACAAAAAGTATGAAATCAACAGACAATCTTACATAGGTATATGCCCATATATATACCTAACTTATCAAGTGATACATCTCAATCTAGAAGAAAACACATAAAAACTGACTCAGATCAAACGAGGATTTTATTCTTGGGGTTTTATATAGTAACATCCCCAGTCACATTATTGAAACCTCGGCTACTGGAGAACTCCTCCTCTATCGAGTACAGTGGACCTACCATGTCACCATGTGTGCTTTCCAAAAACCTTGGGCTATTGAGGTACTCCTCCAATCGAGTACCATGGATCTTTCATGCCACCAAACGCGCTCCCTACCATGGGTCTGCCACATCACAAAGCACGCTCCCCCTCAAAGCCTACTAAGGTACTACTCCGGTCGAGTACCGTTGGTTTGTCGTGATACTAAGGAACTCCCCATAGTGGGTCTACCGGGACACCAAGGTGCTCCACACTGGGCCAATAGAGTTACTCCGAGTCAAAACGGTCAACAGTAATCAGGTCTCAGCCAGCTACTAGGTCTCCATACTACGCTCGCTCGTCTTGAGAAAGATCTGCTCAATGAGCTACATGGGGATACTCCAACTGTCACTAAGTCCCATGAATAAGTATATCAAAATCTACCACATCATTCGGGTCTCAACGCAACAGACGACGCTTCAATCAGATACCCGGTCTGTGAGTTATTAGCCTTTTAGTCCCGTGGACCCAGTTGGATTCATACACGATCCAACCAGACCATATCTCAACTATACCACAAACTCTAGTGGGGTATACTCAATGAGACTGTCACACTCCATGATTTCCTGTGCAGATGAAGGTTCATCAAACGGATGTCCAATGCCAAAGATATGGCCGAAGGAGCGTAAATTGGTTGTATTGTGCCCGGGTCCAGTCTAACCCGGTCCGACCGACTCGGCCCAACCCAGCCTGGGCCGAACTGGTTCCAGTCGACCCAGCCTGACCTGTTGGGTCTAGCCCTACCCATTGGGTGGGTCGGCCCGGTGGGTTCGGCCCGACCCGTATTTCCTGGCCCAACAGGCTGCGAGGGGTCGCATAGAGCCATGAGGGCATGGACCGGCCGCGAGGGCGCGGACCCGCCACATGTCAGTACGAGGGCGGTTCGGCCTAAAGGGCGGCGTGACGGAGGCACGAACCTAAGGGAAGGGCCAGTTCGACATAGAGGGCCACAGAAAGGGTGGCTCAGGGTGGCTCGGCCTAGAGTCTAGGATGGCATGGCCGTGGCCAGTTCGGCCAACGGGTGGCGCGACCAGGGCCGGTTTGGTAGGGAGGCCGAGTGGATGGGGTGGCTCAGTCGGTGGATGGCGTGGTCCGGGCAGATTTTTCAGGAGGTCGGAGTGGCGAGGAGCCGGTTCGGCCAGGAGGCCGGTTCGGCTGGGAGGCCGGTTCGTCCAGCGGACGACGCAACCAGGGAGGCTCAGCCCGACCCGGGGCAGCGCAGCCGGAAGGGCGGAGACGGTGGGGGCGGTTTGGTCGGGGCACTACGAGGGGTCGCGGGGCTGGTTCGGCTGGTAGTAGCGTGAGATGTAGTGGGGGTGGTGCGGGTTGCGGAGGCCATGGGTGGTGGCACCGTTCCCTTTTTCGTCTTTTTCGCCTTCGTTACCTTCCTTGATTTCGAAGAACTCCTCAAATAAACACAAGGGTTACAGAGAGGAAGAGTCATGTTAGTTTGGCCCGCACTATCCACATTAGAGTGGTAGCATGTTGTTCAAAAAAACAAAGCACATCAAACCCTCATGCAATGATTAATCCCAAAACCTGCAAAAGGACACATATGGAGAATGACTGGTTAGAATGTTGATATGCGCTCCGTGTTCAAGAAGGGATGAACTTGGGTATATAGAATAATTCACAAAAATACCCTACCTTGTTCATTGTAGGTAGACATTATAGTGATAGGGTGGACCTCAATTTGTTGTAGATGAACACGTCCTACGTTGGATGAAGTTCTGAGAAAGAAATTTGAAGTCGAGCTCGTTCTTCGTAGTTGAAGGCATTCCTCATCGGTGGAGCGTTCTTCATAGGTGGAGCTTTCTTCGTTGGGAGCTTTCTCCCAAGTTCCTCCTCCCACCAATTCCACCCAAGAGAATTTGTAGCCAAAATAATAGATTGTCATATCTATTAAGTCGTTGGCATAATATTAAAAAATGTTTAATTAATTAATTGATGTGTTGGCTCAATTAATTAATAGGGAGGATTTGGCATAATAAATTATGTGCGTTGCAATATTTAATGTGGAGGAAGTCAAGATGCTCCTTCACAATAATGAGGGGGGTTGAGTGGTTTTGGCCTCGGGTGGTCCCCACCACCATAACCTCTCATGGGAGGTTAGGTTTGGGTGGTCTCCACCACCATAACCTCTCATGAGAGGTTATGGTCTGGTGGTCCCCACTTCCAACATCCACATTGAGGTTTAGTTTTGGTGGTCCCCACCTCCCAACACCCAAATAGAAGTTTCAAATAAAAATAAAATTATCACACACTTTTTTTTATTTTATTCTATCACGAAAAACCCAAAAACTAACTTTCAACCTCAACCAACTGCTGTCGAGGTGAAAGTCTCTTTAAGTGAATACTGACGATGTGAGTTCAACAATGCCCTATGATTTCAATTCTGAGCACCAGTTCGAAGGTTTGAAAAATCCACTTGCATGTTTACTGAAGGTACCTGAAAAATGTTCAAAAATTCCTTTCGGGCACTCCGGGCCTTGAAATCATGAGCCATCAATTTTTGTAGACTTGTAATATTACAATATATATAAAAAAATTACCTGGAAATTCATGGTCTTTACGTGAATAATAATAGTGGTTATATTTTTAAAATCAATAAATGGTAAATTAAATAACGTAGTTTAAAATATAATGTGAGAAGGCATAAAAAATATTAAAACATTTGAATTTATTTCCTCTTTTATGGGTTTATTTTGTCTATAATAATCCAAATGATGAAAACATAACCTTTTTACCATTTTGATTCAATTATGTCCTTTAAAATATTTATGTAAAGTATAAAGTAAAAAATGTGAATTTGTTCTTTTGAATATCCATAATATTTTCTGATAGGTATACAAACGTAAAAAGATTAGTTACAATTGGATTTTTTAAATATTAACAATTGTTTATCATTTTAATTGATATTTATTTTTTAAGGAGTAATAATTTCCTTAAATTCTTACACAATGCTGTCCTAGAGCGTTTATATGTAATATTAAAATCGTGTAAAAAAATTTTAAGCATTAAAAGTAATATTGAATTTGTGTGTTATAGTTAATAAAAATTTATAGAAGCCTATAACATATTAGGGATATTTTAATGATTTCCATTCAAATTTCATATATTTATTTCTTATAATAAATTCAAATTAATAGAATAGTTTCCAAAATAGATGTATTGTTATTTTATAAAATTGATATTTTATTAGAATATTTATCAATAAAAAAATTGAAATAACGGATGGGTGATAATATTTGTCATAAAATGTCATCCTTTATAAATTTCTGAGCCATTTTCTTAGTATATTTAAAATTAGAACCATTTTTTATTAAAATATCTTTTTCGTGGTTATGGGAAAAAATACTTAACAAATGTGTTAATCAATATAATATATTGTAAAAGGATATATAATATTGTCTAAATGTTATTAGATGATTTTATTAAGTCCATTTTATAAATTTATTTCATTACATGTAATTCTAGAACTAATTTTCCGTGAATGTGGCTTTATTATATTATGATATATTTGGAAAATCACAAGAATGTTCCTCGCCTCACTTATAATAGAACACCCCTTTTCACTTTTCATTACAAAACATTGATCTAAATAGCTCAAAAAATGCCTTTTACAATTCTATTATCTACTTATCATATCCATTAATTATATATTATATCTTCTAAAAAGACTATTTTATGGGACATTATACTGGAATATAAATGAACGCTAACGAAGAAAGGGTAACACCTTTACCGCCTTATTCAATATTATTTATTTTTATTACTCCTATAAATATATTGTATATTTCATAAAATATATATTTTTTAAATATATTGATATGTTATTATTATTAGGGGATAATCATTTTCCACCTCTTTTTTATCCAATGCAAAATAAAATCGTATCTCGTTCGTACACATGAATTATCAATTCGACATAGCAGTGTAATTCTCCTTTTATCAACATTTTTATTTGATGTATATAATGATATAACTAATGAATATATATATATATATATATAATTTTTTTTATATAATTACTATTTTAAAATTACATTATTATATTTATATTCATTCCATCCAATCAATTGGGAAATGATAATGTTGCTCCTGTGTATATGAAGACTACCTCCTCCACAATGCGATGTGATCCATTTTTCATTTTATCCATACATGGATGGTAATAGGGATACATTTAATTAATATATATTACATATATATATATAATATAATAATGAATTTATATATTATAGTTATTATTTTCCTTTATTTCTTTCCATCCATCAAAAATTGAAAATAGTAGTCATACATACGTATAACATACCATATCCATAAACATTGTCATTCATTTTTTTATGTTGAACATGAATTGATTAATTTATATTTATATAATTACTATATATGAGATTATATAATTATTATACAATTTAATGATATGGAACCAAAATCAATGTGCATTGACCAAAATTACTAAACAAAATACACATTAAAAATGTACTAGTTAACACATAAAATAATGATAATATTCTAATACTGTTAAAAAATTGGAGATAAGATGGTAAAAATGGATAATAAATTATATTATAAATAGAGATATATTTAAGTTACATATTAATAATTAATCTACATTTATTTGGCAGGAGGTTAAAAGGACATATGAGTAATTTCAAGCTTGAGGTAAGAGATTTTTCTTTAATTTTTACTCAATTAATATATATTTGGAATTGTAATCCCATGTGGTTTATACATTTTCCAATTAATATATTTAATATGTATATATATTTATCCATTATAACTAAAACATCATTTAATTTTTACAAAATCAATGGATTACTGTTTAAATGTTACAAAAGAGTTATGAATTAATTTTACACTCTCATTTTTGGGGGCTTACTTATACTTTTAATTGAAAAAATATTATAATATATACTTTTTGAATTATATTTTTTCATATCCAACAGTTATTAATGTTGTCTAAATGTTATCTTATAACATTTCATGGCATTATACTTCATCTAGAAAATTAATTTTTTGAAAACATCCAATCTTTTATTTAATATGCTTTAATTTTCATCCATGTCGATTTTTTTCAATATTATTTTACAAATAATATTTTTATTTACTCAAATTATTTATTAAGGACATTTTATGTTATATTTTACATTTTAAAATGAAGGAATGAATTATTTATTATATTTTCTGAAAGCATAATATTTTGTCTTTCTTTACTAAAACTCTAGAGGAATGTCTCTTATTAGTGTATACGACATTAAAAGACATTCTCATCGCTATAATTATATTAATATATTTATCTCCATTAATATGTAATAATGTTTTTTATGGATAAAACTCATTATTAATTATTATTTTAATAATTCTATTAAAATTTCATTACTTATATATATAAAATAATTTTAGTATAAAACCTATATTTATGAATAACAGATTATAATATTTTCTCTTGTATTAATTTTTGTGTCAATAACATTCTCATGAAACATTCACTTTCTTGTGATAAATATTAACTGGAATTTTATATTCTCTTAAATATCTATATTTTTATATCATGTACATTTTTATTTCCTAAAATATATACCATTATTTTGTATAGTTTTTTGGTTAATGTTATTTGATTGACTGAGGAAATATAGATATTTTTTAGCATGTAATCAATATTATTAATTGTTGATAATTGATGTTGTGTATTAATTAAATTTATCACTCATGCGATGATTAATGAATATAAAATGTTGTGATAGATGGGTCCTAGTTATAGATGACCCCCCTTTTTATCGACATGTATTATCAGGAAACTAATTTGGATATCCTTATTAAATTGTTTTCGGTGAATACCTATTCATCGATTAAACTATCTTTGTATAAGGATTTGATGAATAGATATAAATACATCTATGATCAAGATATCCAATATTATATATTACCTTCATTGTGAATTTATTTATTATTATCCATGAGATTACATCATTTATATTAACAGATGATGCATTTTTTCTCATGTTATTGATTAAATGTAATGTTCAATTTAGGTACATACCTAGAAATATAGATTAGGTGTTATTTACAAAAGACATATTTTGATGTATGTAATCCTTAAAAATAATTTTAAACAACCATTAATTATTTGTATATCCCCTATGAAATAAATAATTATATTAAAATTTATAATGTAGTATGGGAATTAGTTTTATATTTAGTTCCACAATACAACTAAAATAATTGATCCTTATTGATGTGATCCCTTGTATCTTATTCCGTTGTTATAAATGGGAAACTATATATTGGTTATTTTATTTTGGGTTTCAATATTTTTTATCATTGTATGTTCAGTGAAAAATTGGGAACATTATTTTAAGTGAACATATCTAACATAAGAATTATGATCATCACTTACAGTGTTTGAGATATTTTCCATTAAAGAGTTTTTAATTTTATGGATAAATATTAATTTTATTAAGATATAACATTGTATATGCAATTATTTGGTGATGGTTCCGAACAATAAACGGGAATCAAAACCTATAGTGAATATAGGTATTTCCCCACTAAGAAATCTGATAAATATGTTGTTGTAACTAAAAATATCATGTCAATATTAGGGTACATGACTTAGGTTATGAAAAATATACTTGAAAATATGTGGAAACAATTTCTCTATAGTGTGATTCACCTTTGTTGGATAACTTCTTGTGATAGAATCCTCCATGGTTTATTATCACAAGTAATGCATTGGTAGATGAAAAATGTATTAAGTCCCACAAAAGATATTACATTATTTTAAAAGTTACTTTTTATATTCTGAATCAACATTTGATAGACGATCGATTAAAGGATGAACTATAACAACTAATTGAAATTAATTGAGTTATTTTTTAATACCCCTTTATGTTTTATATTTTTCTCAGACTGTTCAGTAGAAACACAACATTGATGATATGCCTATTGAAAATGAGTTTATTGATTTCATTCTATAATATTTTCTATGTATTTCCCCAAATCAAAATGATTTTTTTTTCAATATACCCCAAACATAGTTATATACCTATTTCAAAAACTTCACATATAATAGACCATATTGAGTTTTATAAATTGTATAAGAAACACCCATGGAATTTAGATAAGGGATGCTATTGGAATAGTATTTTACTATGGGGATCACTTGTTTTTTTATTCAGAATAATGATTGCTCAATGTACATAGCTTTTATTATATGTAAATTATAAAAATCAATTTTAATAAAAACTATCTTCTACCCCGTATCATTGATCTATATGATCAACTATGAGTAGCTAGATATTTTTACAGTATTTTTTTGTCAATATTTATAACAATATCAATGATTAAAAATTTATGATGTATATAAGATAATATTTTGGGTGAGGTATGAACATTATAAATTTATTTAAAATCTATTTTCACATACCAATTCTCCTACAATAATTATTAATTTAATTCAGAAATTCTATATATAATATATTGATTGTTTTTTGGTAGTATTTGTAGAAGATATTTTTTTTCTAATTAAAAGGAAATATATACAGAAAATTCGAGTAATATTTTGATGATCCTAAGGAATTAAAATATAAATTAAATTTTTAATAACTCTAAATTTTGGTAAATAATGTCTCTTTTTTAGGTAATATATTTTCATGAAAGTGTATAACGATGAATCTATAAAGATGAATATTTTTCAAAAATGTACTATACAAACTATAGTAAATGAGATCCATTGATTTAATAGATAGGATATATAATAAATCCCATTTGTGAGATATTTCTCATCACTATGTAAGCCACTCACACATTGAACCAAATGGAATCCGTGTTATTGTGGATTGAAAAACACCTGGATATTTTCTTAGAATTAAATATAAGGTTAGTTAGTGAAACTAAGCTTACACTACCCTATAGAGTAGAAGGGATTATGATATATATATATATATATTCATGAATTAATTTATTATGATAAATACCCATGATGAATAATATTGTAGTATCTTATGACGCTCACCAATAGAGAATTCGTGATAAAAGATTCTTGGCTCTTTATCTAGAGCTGATATAAGTAATATTTGCTTTTAATATATGGAGAAAATATCATTTTGTTGTAATGTGTGATATATATATAATAATAATATCCTAAAGTCATATTTTCACAGAATGTGTCGAAGATAGACAATATAAGATGGTTTGAGTTAAACCAAGATTATTACTAATCAATACATTACCAATATAGTGGGGATTACAATGTAGATGATGATCTAATTCAAAAAATACATTACTATTTTTTCCATTATGGGAATTGAATGAGATCCAATGATTTTGCATTTATCGAAGTTGGATCATGAAATTTTAAGGAATGTAGTATGATATTATCTTTCTTATATGAATGTTAAACCATGCATCCTGGAGGGGATTAAGAAGTCGTAGAAGGAAGATGCGTAATTTCAAAATAAGGTGAGGAATGTTACTGAGTTCAAAAAATATCTTGTTGGAATGACAAGGGTCATAAATCAAATACGTTATTTTTCAATACTATACATGAAGAAGGAGTTTTTAGATGAAGATCATAATTCATCATTTTCTATTAATCTTGGATGTACATATATGTATATAGATCTAAAACAGTATTTTTTGTGGGATAATATATAAAAGGTTATTTTAGAGTATGTATCTTAATTAATGAGTTATCGAAAGTTTATGGATGATAGATAGAAGTATAAGGGGATAATATAATAGTTACCTATACAATAATGCAAATTGAAAACCATTATCATGGATTTCATCATCATACACTACAAAAAATCCAATGGGAACAAACTTAATTGGGTTATATTCAACTATCTTATGAAATACATAGATTTTCATAAAATTATAGAATGGTCATATCTTGATCATATTACTCAATCATACAATATTGAATTTTCGAGATTGTATAAATTCCCACCCACAATAATGACTTATTGAAATTTGAGGTTTACCTGGATGTTCAAGAGAATCCTTCACCAATATTTGCAAGAAATGTTGAATTTCTATACAAGGAATCATCCATAGATAAATGTTCATAATGAGAGGACCATTAAAATTCAATAATACATGTTATGATATTTCTCTATGGATTTAAAAGTTTGTTGTTGTAAGAACCCATATCTTCATTTAAGGTGTTGATATTAGATTTGGGTTGTTTTTGAGGAAAAATTATGAATTTAGAATCTTTCTAAGTGCACACCATGTAATTTTGAGTACACACCTAGTACCTAGTTTCCACACATAACCGTGTGCTGGCCATGTAACAGCCAAGTACAAGGGTGTGTAGGTGTCATGGAAGACCACCTAAAGAGGGGATGGTTGAGGCTAGTACATAGCATGTACATTAAATGAAAATTCATTGTACTTTTTTTTTTGATTCATTGACTCGAGGTTGCATATCATCTCCAAAACATCCTTCTTATTCTCGTGTCTTATACTAGAGAGTGACATAGGGCCAAAAATCAACAATCTCATCTTGTTCCTTTATTTGAGATTTGATTGAGACGTCACCAGGTGTGTTGGATTCCCACCGGTGAGTTCCCTCTTTCCCTAGAGTGTGTCTTCTAGATTTATCCTCTATATTGGGTTATCTAGGGTGGATCTTTATTACCCTTTTATTAGATCCATGTCATTATAGGACGATTCAAAGACCAAATTTCAGGATTTTTCATCGAACGACATCGAGCTAGGTGGTTCATGCCTTTCTTTGGATGTATTTGAAACATATATTCTAAAATAGCAGATACTATTGGTTATGGTATTGTGTGTTTTTTAATATAACCAATTTTAATGAATGATAATATTTTTTATTGAGAAATGAGTATTGATTATTCATAAGGTTTAGTATCTTGATAATGGATGTGTTTCCTATGTTTGTTTGGTTTTGGATGATGGGTCTAGGAAGCATGTTAGGATACCTTGTTTTTAATGCCTAGTGTTGTTAGGATAGAGTTGTTGTTTATTTGAGATTCATGTGATATTTATTATTAATGTTTGACCAAGGGGAATTGACATTGAGTGAATCCCGAGGTAGGATCATATAATTATGAATTGTTGTTATAAATGACCAATGGTATTGACTGTGAAATCTTTCGAGGGGTCATTTTCCAGAGGGGTTATAACATGAGAGCAACCTAGAGGTCCATTGTTAAATTAATGTTTAACCATATCTCATTGATTGTGAGGGCTTCCTAGGGTCATTACATTTTATTGTCACTATGGGTACCAAGGGGGTATTGATAGTGAGAGCTACCCATGTGGTAATTTGTATGGGATTAGTATTATGTGGACCCAAAAGGCATAGACTTAGTAAAAATTCCCTGAGGGATATTAATTTTTTTATTTGATGACATGTTTAACCATAAAGGATTAGACTGCGAGAACATTCCCATAGGGTTTATTATGAATTATTGTATGATTTTGAAGAGTCTACCAAGACAAAGAACATTCTTGGAGTCGATCTTAATTGATTTTTAGTTGGTCTGTAGATACGTTTGATTGTTATTTTTTATATAGGTAGATACAGAGCATACGATAGATCATGAGGTTTCCTTAGTCAATGGATTAAATAATTAAAAAATGTAAAGTAATGAAATTGAAAAAATTAGGATTATTTATTTCAATACGTCCTAGTTTATTTCATTATTTTTCATATTACAAACTATATATATTTCCTAAATGTTAGGAATATTTATTTTGGTGGATTTATAGTGGGATTCAGCTCAGACCCTATTTTGGTCATGCTTTTGGTCCTAAACAGACTATATAGTTGAAGGTTTAGATATAAGAATGTTCCCTACTACATCAGACACTTTATTGCTAATTGGTGTTGGATAGAATGTGACCAATAAGAGGCTAGTGAATCTGTTGGAGTTTACAATTTTCTATACTTTGGTTTTAGTGTTGTTCTTACAACATTGTGACTTTTTTGGAACCCTTATGAGATAAATTTGACATAAATCATTTATTTATAAATGCTGCAGTTGTTTATACGATTAGTTTTCTACTGTTTACTTCTTTTGTATGGTATTACTATTTTCACCCTTTTACTATTGATATTCTATTTCTTATACCGTTCCAATTAATGAATAGTTTCCCTACTATCTGACCATGACCATTGATTTTAGTGGGAATACTCTAGTATTTGGGGGAATGCGCTTGAGGTTATTTGAAAAACTTGGTCTGGGGCACTTCAGGGCACACATGGAAACAGGACGATACAAAGTGGTATCAAAGGAGTTTATTTGATGCTTTGTATTACTATTTGAATCATATGGACATGGATAATAAGGAATGGTTAGATGGTAATGATCTATGCTGGGGAGTAGCAAACCAGGTATAGGGAAAAGCCAATTTACCTCAACTGTTGTAATTTTTATTATTTTTCATTTATTAATGTCGATTTTATTTCACCATTTTGTGATTCAATTGTATAGGGTTGTTATCATTAATAATATTTTGGTTCTAGTTTTATTTCAACCCATTGAGATAAGTGAATTCCATATCATGCATTATATAGGAACTTGATAGAAATCACATGTCATGCATTATTTTCATTCTATTTAGGGGGAATTACATATTGCATGTTGTTTTGATAGATGTTATGAGAAATATTCCTATAGTTCTGATATATTCCATGATATAATGCCTAATATATTGAATAGGGTACTAATATGTGTAACATTTCATTTAGATTTATGCCTAAATTTTGACCCTGATGTGTTATGGGCCCTCTTGGATTAGAATTTCGGGGATAATGTTTGAAATTTAACTAAATTTAATCAATTTTTAATGTGTAATAGGATAGAAAACATTGATTCTCACAAGTATAGACTCTCACGGGTCAAAATTTTGCATTCCTCAGACAAATAAATATGTTTTTCGGGGTTCCAGAAGAGTTTCAGATGAATGCAATCTAGAAACCTTGACAACACAACATGTGGTGTTATGAACACACACCATGTGTTATTTTGTTTTGGAAGAAAAAAAGTTTCTTAATTACATTCTGTGTTCCCTATTTACACTCCATGTAGTATTTATCCGTGTGACTGACTGTGTGAGCAGAGACATGGGTTGATAAATTCTTGGTAGAACACACCGTGTATTGAAAAGTACACGCAGTGCTATAGAGACCATGTCTCTGACCATATGTCAATCAACACAAGTGGATGGATTTCAAATGCAACATTCCATTTCCATTAGGAACACATTGTGTGAAAATCAACCGTTTTTTCATTTGTGTGACTAATGAAACGGGTGATTAGAACATAAGTAGTGCATGTCGTGTCTAGGCTGAACACACAGTGTTTTGTTAAATAGGAGGGAACCATATAGTTTGAGCTATGTAGGCGAACTTTGGAAGGAGGGAAAATTTAAGAAAACGATGTGTCATTGGATTAAAATACTGTGTGTAGGGGTCCTACCCATCCAGGTTTGGTAGAGGTACATGCCCATGTTGAAACATAAGGGAACATGTTGGGTGGAGGCTATACTGGCTGTCTAACCCTGTTTTAAAAAACATGAATGTTTTTTCTCCTCTTCCTCTCTTGCACTTATAATTTTTAGTCCTTGATATTCTTGAATTGAGGTTGTGTACTTGACCTTACAGAATCATGCGACTGAGATGTCCTATAGTTTTATGCCAGGTCCAAGGTGTTGAGAAGACACCAGAAAGGATATATCAGGGAAAACTAGAAGATCCTCCTCTCATGGCCGTCTTGGTAGCTTCTGTTATACCAGATGCAGGTGCTAATGCAGAGTTTCTTGATGGAGTTGTTAGGATGTAACAGACCTTCTAGGGGGCACCACATCTTGACCATCTATGGAAGAGCTGACACTAGTGTTCCAACAACATTATCCTCACACTATTCCTTCAAATGGTGGACCACATGCTGTAGAGTCATTATTGGAGTCCATTCTAACTATATTTGAGAATCTAGAGAACCCTTAGGAGAATAGGGTTAAGATTAATATGTATATGCAATGTGATTTTTCCATGATATGGTGGTATGTTATCTCATAGGATAGACGTCATTGGGATATAGTTTGGGAAGACTTTCATAGGATCATCTATGACTACTTATACCCCAAGACGTTGAAGGCCGATGAGCCTGAGATTTCATGTATTTGGAGAAGGGAACTCTTTCGGTGATGGAGTAATCTTCTCATTTTACAGATCTACAATGCTTCACACTAGTTATGGTAGGGGATGAGTTTTATTTGGCGCGGTGTTTTGAGGATGGTATCAAGTATGACACAAGATTACAAATGAATGTTTTTAGGATGACTTTGATGATTCCTATGGTGAACCAAGCACTAATTACAGAGCATAATCAGAGGGATTTTGGAGCTATGAGTCTAGGTTTCAACATCCAGGGATGACACTCCTTTGACAGATAACAGAAGCTCAACATGGAGTCATTAATCAATGTTTCTTCAGGTAGTCAGGTGGTATGCTACCAGTGCGGGAAGAGTGGGCATATGAGACCAAATTTCACAAAGGAACCAGTTCAGTGTCGGTCTTGAGGAAAGGTTGGTCATCTTAAACATTTTTTATAGGTGTTATCAATAGTATCAGGTGATATGGGATCTGTTATGACTCCACTTTTAGGAGAAGGACCACAAGTTTCTCCTCAGATAGGGAATTTGAGTTCATTAGGCCATTTTGGCCGAGGAGGTGGTTGTGGCCATTGTATCCAATCAGAATGATTTTAGTGAAATCAGGGTGGATCAACTCAGGTGTTTAGGCAGGGCCCCAGGGCTGCTGCATAGGAGAGAATTTTCCAGTGGAGAAAACCTAGCTTGGGATTGAACCGAGACCCTCTACGGTTAAAGGTACAATTCTAGTTACCTCATTTTTAGCTTCTACTATTTTGGATTCAGGGACATCCCATATATTTACATCTAATTCTTTTGTAGATATCTTTGGGCTCTGTATCATTACATCATAGTATTTTATGATTCTAGACACACCGTTGGGTATTAGGACAACTAGTGTACATTAGTGAAAGGCTTTCCCTCTTGAGTTTGGTGGGTGTCACTTCTTATGGGACCTCTATGTCTTAGATATGATAGGCTATGATGTCATTCTCATAATTGACTGTTTATTATCATTTCTGACCTTTGTTGACTTCTATCTCCACAGGGTGAGTTTCACATCACAAGAGGGTGGGGCATTTCTACATAAGGTCGAATAGGATGTTCAGGAGAGCATAGGTGGACTCGAGCATCATGGGTTTTGAGAAGTTAGAGACTATATTTCTAGTCTATATTTTGATGACCAGGGGACTTCATAGATCGTATTTCCTCCATTAGTGGATAATTTTAGGGATCTTTTTCAAGTTTAATTTTCAGGTTTACCTCCACATAGATAGGTATATTTCATTATTAATCTTATTCCAGGAGAACCACTAGTTTCCATTACTACTTATAGGATGGGTACACTAGAGTTATAGGAGATAAAGATGTAGTTATATGGGTTTTAGGAAATGGATTTCATTTAACATAATACTTTCCTTGGGTTTCTCCTATCTTGTTTGAAAATAATTATGATGGTACCCTTAGGCTATGTGTATATTATTGGATGTTGAACTAGTTGATGGTCCATAACTGTTATTCCATGACAGGGATTGATGATCTCTTCGATCAGCTTTGCGGAGCCCGAGTGTTATCGAAGATTGACATGAGATCTAGTTAACATCATTTGCGTGTTAGAATATCATAGATTCCAATATCAACATTCGTAGTAGGTATGATCTATAAGAGTTTTTAGTTATTACATTAGGTCTCATTAACGCACCTACTGTTTTTATGGTACTGATGAACTGAGTGTTCCATCCATACTTAGATTATTTTTTGGTAGTCATTGTTGACAATATCTTGGTGTACTATCACGCTCAACAAGACCATGCCACCAATCTTGTGATCATTTTTTGAACACAAAGATAGAATCAGTTATATGATAATCTCTAAAATTTCCACTTTCAGATGGGCCGTATTCATTTATTGGTAATGTTATCTTATAGATCAGGTTTTATCGCGTGTCAAACTATGGTTGGGACACAAGAGTATTAGGAGATAGGGATAGCTTTCACCGAGCTATATTGGACCGTTTGAGGTTTTGGAGGGATTCTGGCCAGTTTCCTATCAGTTACAATTACTTCAGAGTTACCAATATATTCATGATGTCTTCAATGTTTCTCATTTATGGAATTAGATTTTAGACTCCTTCCATGTTTTTCAAACCAATGAGGTTCATTTGGAGGTGGATAAATTCTTTGAGGATCATCCTATTTGGATTGTGGATCACATCACGAAGGTTCTCTATGGCCGGTCTATTCCTCTGGTATGGGTGTTATGGTAGCATAGGATAGTACAAAATGAGACTTGGGAGAGGGAGGTCGACGTACGATCTTAGTGGCCAGAGTTGTTTGATTTTTCTTCTTCACCACCCATGGATAGAAAATTTGGGGACAAATTTAGTTAGGGGGGAGGTTTTGAGAAACCGGATCTTCATTTCAAGTATTCATCTTATTTTCATCTTATTTTCTCATAAAAATGAATTATTTTGAAATTTTATATGTACACTTCATGTACTCCTGAGTACACTCTGTGTACCCGGTTGCCAGGCAAAATCGTCTTCTGGCCGTGTAACGGATGAGTACATGGTTGTGTAGGTGACCTGAATGGCTGCCTAAAGTGGGGCCGATTGAGGTTAGTACACAGTGTGTACATTAACTAAACATGAAATGTAATTTTACTTTTATTTGATCGAATAGCTCAGGGTCATGTCTCATCTCCAGAACATCCGTATTCTTCTTGTGTCTCATACAGGAGAGCGACATATGGCCTAAAATCCTCAAGAATCTCCTATTCCTCCATACAAGATCTGATTGATACATCTGTAGGTGTATTGTATTCCCACCAATATGTTCTCTCTTTCCCTAGATCCTATCTTCCTGATTTCTCATCTCTCTTGATTTATCGAGGCTTGATAATTTTTACCCTTTTCTATGATCTACAGCATTCTAGGCCGACTCTAAGGCTGACGTTCAAGAGTGTTAATCATACTACATCGAGGAAGGTGGTTCATTAATTTTGTTGGATGTCTTTGGATTATATATGATAAAATTCCTAAACACCCTTTTTAAGGGTATTTCATGTTTTGGAATTAAACCCTGTTTAATGTCTAATATGGTTTGTTTGATTGAGAAAGGGGGATTTATTAGTCATAAAGATAAATATCCTTATAATGGATGTGTTTACCATGTTTGGTTGGTTATGTCCATTGGGTATATGAACCATGTTAGCAAACCTTTTTTTCCATGCCTAGTGTTGTTAGGATGGAGTTGTTCTTTATTTGAGATGTATGCGTTTCGCTTTATAAAAGAATCACTAAGGGTAATTGAATGTCAGATATTCTCGAGGTAGGTTATTTTAATTATGAACTGTAGGTATGAATGACCAATGATATTGATAGTGATAGGTTTCATGTGGTTATTGACTAGAGGGGATATACCATGAGAGTTACCATATGGTCTTTATTAAATGAATGTCGGATCATAGGGCATTGACTGTGAAAGCCTCCAGGGTTATTAGATATTATTTTTACTATGAGCACCAAGGTGGTATTGACCATGAGAGCTACCCAGGTGGTGTTTTGTAAAGCATTAGTACTATGTGTGAACAAAGTGGTTAGACTATGTGAGATTTCCTAGAGTGTCATTCCATTATTGATTTGATGATATATTGAACTAGATTGAATTAGACTATGATATATTTCCCATAGGGTTGCTTATGAATGATTGTGTGATTTTAAAAAGTCTTCCAAGTCATAGAAAAAGCTTGGAACCAGTCTTATTTGATTGTTTGATGGTCTTTAGATACATCTGTTAGTTATTTTTATACATTGGAATACATATCTTAGGAAAGATACCACGGTCTCCTTATTGAAGGGATTGAATAATTAATAAATGTAAATGATATATATTTAAAACTATAGGATTGTTTACTTTGAGTACATCCAATTTTATTTCATCATTATTCTTATTATAATATATATATATATATATATATATTCACTAATAATTAGGCTCATATCTTTTGGTGGTTTCTGACTAGGATTCTTATCTCACCCTATTTGGGTCTTGATTTTGGGCCCAAATAGTCTATATGGTTTCATGCATAGATAAGGGAAATCACCCTTCAACATTAGGTACATGATTTCTATTTGGATTTGGAGAGTATGGGAGCAAACTAATGCTTGCGATGATATTGGAGTTTAATATTTTATGTAATTTGGTTTTAGTGTTGTATTTCCATCATTGTGACTTTTTTGGATGTTTTCCTAGAGACATTTGACATGAATCATTTATTTATATATGTTGTATTTTTTTATATTATCATTCATTAACTATTTACTTCTGTTGAATGGTATTAATCCTTCATATTTTGTTATTATTTTTATTTTGTTGTGTATACTCTTCCAGTGAAGGCCAAATTTCCTTGCAATCAGACATTGGCCCTCGCTGTAACTTTTTAGCCTCTGGCATTTTAGGATATGTGATTGAGGTTATGTGACCAACTTGGTCCGGGTCACATTATGGAATGAATGTTACTTGGACCTAATGTATATTAGGAAAACAAAGAGAAGGTTAGTTCAATTCAACAACACATAAGGGTTGTAATGTCCTAATATGTTATAAATATAATTCCAATTCATGGGTAAATTAAATGTCTTATTATGTGTTACAGTTATAGAATAGACATAATCATTCTTGTTTTTATTATATTCCATCAGATCTAAAATACCATTAATTATAATAATCACTGATAATATAAATATTTAACAATTATCATATGATTTTTATATATATAGGATTGCAATAAATACAACTGGCCTAGATAAAGGATGTGATGACCTCAACTGGTTGGATTATTCCTAATGAATACCCTTTCCCAAATATTCCAAGGGAGATATTATCATGGGAATTTGCATTTTCTCAATACTGTACTGATATCCACCAACATAAACTTGAGTGAAACATTGTATGGGAGAAGTTCAATCTCCTTAAGATCACGCCGCAAAACATATATATCAGGCCACCCCCTAAAAGACTAACTATCACACATCTTACTTAGAGTGAGATTTATATTTTACTAAAGGGTGATTATTTAATACACTAAATATATTAATATATGAATTTTATTTAAAATATATTAATGGTTACATTTACAAATCATTGTTACATTATTATAAATTTAAATTTTGATACGATAAAAAACAATTTTATTTTTAGGTAATATTAAATGTCAATTAAGAGAATAATTATGATGAATTAATTGATTTTTGAAATAAATAACATTTCAATAAAATATTATTATTAAATAATGTTTTTAATATGTACATGAGAATATAAATTTAATGATCTCAAATGTAATTTTTATAGGGGCATAAAAACATTTATTGTCCAAAAAATCACTTCTCAAAAAAAGTATTTTCTATTTTAAAAGATAAAATTCGCATAATTAAGAAATTTTTTTTAAAATAAACGTTAATTTTTGTAATCATATTTTTGAAATTATATAACGGTGTTGTTTTATAATTTTCTAAGATAGCTGAGTTTTCATTTAAAAATTAAATATGATTGAAACATACTCTGTGAATTTGGACATCCTAAGGATGAAAAAATATTGTAATAAATACTATAAAGTGTTTAAAATACCATATATATGTTTTCCAAATATAAAAATTTGATTTTATGTTTATTTTATTAGTTTTATAAATCCATTATGAATCCTCCAAAACATTTATTATCTTTTATGGTTCTAAAATCAATTCTTTAAGGACATGACTCACTTCCACATCATAATGTTTAATAGTTTAATATGTTAATCCATTTTCCACATTAACTAATTAAAATAATATATTTTTAAAAAAACCTTGGGAAAATACCTAGGAAGGTTTCTAGTTTTGGTTATTTTATCATATTGATTCAAAAACTGTAGTTTATGAAATAACAATGAACTCCCCTCAATTTTCCTATATAAACCTACAGAAGCCCCCATTTCCCATTGGAAAAAACCTTGGAGAATGTAATTAATCTTCCCTTCCCTATTCACAGTCCTCAAAAGGTTCCCTTATTCTCTAAAAAATATCATCCCATGCATTTGGAATAATAATATCGTGTTAAGAGATCCTATCTTTTTACACTTTATTCATGTAGCATCAATATCTTGTTCCCTTTTATCTCCTATTCATAAATTTGGATATTTTCTACCATATCCTCCTTATTGTCGACTTTATGTCTACATTTTTAGAGACCCATTACAATATCATAATTACCTTCCATGAACATTTATATGTGCTCATTATGATGAAAACATTTCACTAGGATTTTCCATGCCAAACAGTTGGGTAGTGAATAACCATACACATTTTCTAAATTTTATTATAATTGTTTCCGCATTTTATGATCTAGGTGATGCAAATAAAAATGAGAATGGAATGAAATTCAGAGGTGTGATTGAAATTATATAGTGATCCAATGAACTGGGTATTTTTTTTCTCATGAGACTTCATACAAGGGATTAATTATTTAGCCTAATCCATCATGAGATTTGTTCCTTCAAGATGTAATGGATGTTAGCCTTTAATTTTTTTAAGGTGGAATGTTTTATATGGTTTCCACATTTTTTATATTTTCATTATGATATCATGTTATATCATGTAACATTGTTCATGTTTATGATTCGAATGACTTTTATTGATCATTTATATCCCAACTATCTATCCTGTATTACATTCTTCATGTTATAAAATGTTTACTCCCTTAATAGGATTTATATCACACCATGTTTTAATGTATATCCCCATGTCATCCTATTCATTATTAAGTATGAAAGAATAATATGATCATGTAAATGATGTTTTCAGTGAAGATTATGTATTTCATATTTTAATTTGTTACTTAATGTGAGAAATACCTTGATAACCAAGAATTATTGATATTATATGTTATATTATGTGAAATATTATGTAATAAAGCATTTATTAATGTGTAATAAATGTATTTTTTGTCATATTTGGTATCAAATTATTGTTTGGTTATTTTTAGGGTTAGGGTTATAAAACCCTGAAAAATACTTTGGGTTAAAACTATGTATAAGATAACATTCCTTTACATTGTTAATATATATATTTAGTGGTTTATAATGAAAATAAATCCCTATATGGGTTCTAAATGTTTATGTGTATCTATAACAAATGTGTGTAAGTGTAAAACCCAAAACACTATATTTAGCTAGATCCAACTGAGAACCGGTGATTGAAAATATGCATTGCTGTACAACTAGTTTGACAATCCCATGGGATCTGATTTGGTAAATTCAAAATCTTTTTTATATCCATTATTAATAGATTAAAATATTACCATAAGAATATATGTAAGGAAATAGATCATTGATAACATATATTGAAACCTAGATGTACATACATGAAGGAAATAAATGTTATTTATATGTTATACATTTGATGTCATTGGATTATAGTTTATGTGTTTAATATTTTAAAATAACCATCCATAGTTAACCTTTTATTATAGAAAATGGTTTGGTATAGGAGGAACCATGAAAAAAACAATTTTAAAGGGAAATGAGAATACTTCCCAAACTAGATGGCCAAACTAATGGGAGTAGTAATAGAAAACATTGTGATAATACTCTCTCAGCTAAATCAGGTTTTTAATAAAATATTGGACCAGGGGGAGATCCAATATCCCCCTAAGAAAAAATAAGAAAAAAATCGAGACCTTTATGCGTTAAAGGCCTCTAATATTCAATGGATCATCTAATCCCTTAATCGCCAAAAGATGTATCAGCTCCATTGAGATGATCTTCACAATCCTTAAATGTTCAGAACAAGATAATTTTTAATAACTTTTTACCATATAGAGGGAAAAGATAATAAGAGGTGGAAACTGATCAAGAATATGACACTTCAGGAAGAGACCAATTTTATGTGGTTGAATAAATTTTAGAAAATATCTCTTCAATAAATATTTTCCTCACAGTATATAACATAAAATGGAATATGATTTTCTTTTCCTCAATAAAACATTTAATGAGTCTATTGGGATATATGAGGTGAACTTCACAAGAATTTCAAGATACACCTCGAGATTTTTTTCTACCATGAATGAATATTTAACCACTTCTTTGGTTGGACTAATTGTAGTACACAAAAATCCACAGAAATTATATATATTGATAGCTATGCATAAATTTTTCGATGTTCCCTCAATGTTGAAATAGAGATAGATGATTTTCAAGTGTATCATGAGGAAGAGAAAAAATTAAATTTTAATTCTATTAGTTGATTGGATAAATCTACCAGTGTTATGAAATTTAAATCACCCACCATTCAATAGTGAATAATGATGCACCCTAAAAATTTCATAAGGGCGGTGAAGAAAAGATTTTGGTGTTATAATGAAGGACACAAAGCTAGCGATTACCAATGATAGAATCCCACTAATTTAATGTTGAATGTAATTCTCATTAAACCATCAACACATTAGTAATTATTTTAACTACATGTAAATAATACACTTTTCAAACTAATACACTAAGACATCACTTTTCAAAGACAACCAACAACCTCCGAAGGAATAAGGAGAGGATTTTCCATTACAACCACTAAGGTGGATCTATAAAAAAATTTGTAATAGGAACACTAGATATTGAATAATGATTAAAAATGTATGTTTTATTATATTTCAACACATTCTTTCATATTACACATGTTTAGTATAACTATTGAAAAATCATCAAAATTATTCTGATTTGTGTAATGTTTTTACTTTGTCAATTTAAGAGCCTCCGTGCTCATTTTTCTCAAAATAAAAATCTTGGATAATATTTTGATACTCAAATAAGTGTAATATAATAAAATTCTAGGCATCTATTTTCTTTCCATATATACTACCAATATAAATTATCACAAGAAGGAAATCCCTTCCCATGTACTGAATTATCCTACAATTCTATACAAGTATAAGGATATGAATGAATATTATTTGGAACCAACATCTCAATTATGGATATTATTTTCCCTACAAACATGTGAATCTATTTATAATGACAGAGTTTAATAAAAAGTCCATCCTCAAAGACATTCACAATATGATGGAATGCATAGATGTATTTTCCAAAGCATTCTTGGTCTTCCAACAAGCCAAGAGGTTGAATTTTCAAACATTTTTTTGGGGTGTTACCATTATCAAACACACCATATAAAATGGTTTTATTGAAATTTTGGTGTAGAAAAACAATTATATGGGAATCTAGAATAATGGTTCATATTCCCATATGGTTCACTATGCGGTCCAATTGTTTTCTTTGTGCTGAAGAAGGATGGGTCAATGTTCCTTTTCAATGATTATCTTGACCTCAAAAAATCACAATAAAGAAAAAATATCATTTACCATAGATTGAAAAATTGATCGATCAGCTTTATGGAGTCCTATACTTCTCCAAGACCGAACTTTATCCAAGGAACTACTAATTAGGGTTGATGATAGAGGATAACCCCAACACCTATTTTTGAACAATTTAAAGGATCTATGAGTTTATATTAATTCCCTTCATACTAAAAAATGATCCAAAAATATTAATGGACATGATGAATAGACTATTTATATATTAATGTGAAAACATTTAGAAAACCATTATAGATGATATTCAAAGATTCTCCAAATGTAATGAGGATAATGAGAAACATAATATAACTATGATAAAACCCTATGAAAGTAGAATAATTATGAAATGTAAAAAATGTGAGTTATGGTTTATGGAAGTCACATTATTGGTCCTTACTATAAAATAAATTAGATATCGGTGAACCCTTCAATGATAAAAGAAATTGGCGGAATGCAGATGCCAACATCTGTGACGGATATCCATATTTTCCTTGGATTAGATGGGTACTATCATCAATTTATGAGAAATTTTTTATGATAATAAATCCATATTACAATAAAAAATCAGATGGCTTTTTTGTTAGTCTGTAATGATAAATGTGAAGAGATATTCAAGGAGTTGGAAGATAGTGTCATCAATGCACCTATACTCACAATACCAATAATTGGATAAATAATCATGGTATTTTGAGATTTATCAAAGAAGTACTTTTCTAATTTGTTAAAGAAAAATGAAAAAGTGGTTTTCTATTCCACAAGATAATTAATGGCTCATGGACATAACTACCAAACCCACAATCTGGGGTTAGCTTTAGTGATTTTTCATTGAAAATTTGGAGGTATTTTCTCTTTGGGGATAATTGTGAAATATATAAGGATCATAAGAGCCTAAAGTACATATTAACACAAAGGAGTGTAATGTATTATTGTGAAGATTGTAAGATCTGATTAATGACTGTGACTTCTCAATATACTATAATCTTGGGAATGACTATGTAGTGGAACTTGGTCAAAGTAGAAATGGTCTTAAAATTTTATCATTAATGAGTATTTATATGAATTTAATCTTCATAGGCTTTAATAGGATGGACATGGGAATCAAAATGTAAGTAACATCATCAATTATATCAAAAATGATTCCTCAATCAACCCTTTCGGAGAAGAAAAATGATCCTCAAAGAATGGAATGAGAATTTAGAAGTAGTATGAAGATATAAGAAATGGAAATTCATAGAGGTAAATTTAAATTATGGAGGAGTTGTGATATTTTGATCATGGCTATTTGTACCATCAATATTTGAGTTAAAGAATGAGTAGTTGTATGGTGCACACATCATGACCATCTCTATCCATCCAAAATTATCAATGATGAATTGAGATCTCCAATAAAACTATTTGAGGGAAAATATGAAGAAAGTGATAATGTAATATACATCATGATGTCATGAATGAAAAAAAATTGAAGTTGTAAAGAATGAAATTCAATGGTTTTAAGAAACCTCTACACATAAGTATATGATGATTGAAAAAATGATGACATACTTTTTGACAAATATTCCAAATTAAATAAGAGAATATGATATTATATGGGTTGTGGTAGTTCATATTACAATGACATGTCACTTTATTTTAATTCATGGGGACTTTCCATTCGATAAAACTACAATTATATACATTAGAGAAATGGTTAGGCTTTATGAAACAACATTATCGAATTTATCTAATCGATACATAAGATATACCTCCATTTTCTATTAAAGTATCCAACCAGATATAAATATATTGTTGAGATTTAGAATCGTTTCTAACCATCAAACTAATGAACAATCTAGAATCACTATCCATACACTCGAAGACATGTTGAAATCATGCACAATTGACAATAAAGGGGGGTGGGATCAACATCATCCTCTGGTCTTGTTATCATAAAAAAACATTCTCCAATAAAAAACCTAAATGGTTCCATAAAAATACCATAATGTAAATGTATTTATAACACCTCCATGCTGGGATGATGTTGGGGAACATAAACAACAATGTCCTGAAATGGTTAAGGAAATTTTTGAAAATGTCATGAGTATTCAGAAGCACATCGAGTATGCCTAATGTCAGAAAACGAGTTATGAAAAGTATTATTGATAAAACCTAGAGTTTGAGGTTAAATATTAGATATTCATCCTTTTATATCCATGGAATAAATTCATGAGATTTTGGATGAAGGGAAATATTTTTCAAATATATGTAGATCCCTTTGATATCCTTGATCACATCAAAGTGGTGGAATATTGAATAGAACTACAGACTTACCTATCTCAAGTACATATTGTGTTCAATGTATAACTATTGAGGAATTAAATAAAAAACCCCTCACATGTACTCAGCCTAGACGTGGAACCATTGGAGGATTATCGTTTTTATTTGGAGTATCTGATGAACCTGAGGTAGTGATAAAAAAATAATTACCAAATTATATTTTAATCTGTGAAATTAAAATACTGAGGGAGAAATGTTTAAACGTGGGACGATTGAAAAGACATAAACTATTAAAAATAAAATTCCCTTTGAGGTAGAATGGTATGTCTAATTATGTGTTGTTTTTATTGAAATGGTATACAATTATACATGTTTATTATATCCTATTGGATTTTAAATAACATTAATAATCAAAACCAATGATTATGTAGATTTTGAATAAGGATCATATGATTAGTATAAATATAGGGTTTTAACCAATTCAATTGGAATAGATAAAGGAAGTGATGGCCTCAACTACTAGGATAATACCTTATAGTTCCCATTAATCATATATTCCAAGGGAGATAATATCATAGTGTTTTTTCCTTTACCTAGTCGAATATGAGATCTAACAACTTCAGCATGGGAGAAATTGTTTTTGGGAGAAGTTCAAGATCATCAAAGAAGATTCCCAAAACCATGTATGGTAAAACACCCCATAAAAGCTTCAACATCATGAACCTTACTCTTAGTAAGTTTTCTATTATATAAAAGGGTTATGTATCAAAAACCAAAAAATATGAATATATATCTTGTATTTTAAATATAATTATTGTTATATTTTATTCTTATTGTTACTTTGTATGTGATTTTGGTTTTGATACAAAAAAATTGTATTTTTTGGTAACAATTAATTTAAATTAAGAAATTTATTTAGATTATTTAATGGTTTTTAAGATAAAAATTATTTTTATAAACATTTATTAATAAAAAAATATTTAAAATATAACTTATCATATAATTTGTATGATGTAAAATGTAATTTCTATAAGGATTCCAAAACTCTTAAAAAAAACCCATCATTTCATGCTGATTCTTTTTTACAAGAGAAATATCACATATTTATAATATTATTCAGTTGAAATAAATATTATCTTTTTAATAAAACTGTTTAAATTGCCCAAATAGTGAATTTTTCATAAATTTCATGAAACTGTTGAATTTTTAGTTAAACATCATATACATTATCAATATACAGTGTGTATCATGAAATCATAATAACCCAAAATGATGTAATAAAGTCTATAAAGAGTATCCAAAACCCAAATATATGTTTACCCTCTAATATAATTTTATCTTAAGTTTATTTTATTGATTCCATAAATCCATTATGAATCCTACAGAACCTATATTATATTTCATTGTAATAAAATCATTTCATTAGGGACATGAATCACTTCCAAATAATCAAGGAAAATATTTTTATAATTTCATACATTGGACTTATAAAATAATTAAGAAACAACCCACTTTGTCGAAAAAAATGGGAAAACCTGTTTTATGGAGTTTGGTTTGATAATTTTATTATACAGAGTCCAAAGCATATGTTTGGGAAATAATAAAGAACTACCCTCTCTATTCCTATATAAACCCTCCATGATCTCATTTAATTTCAATAAAAAACCATATAAAAAATACTTACACTTCCATCCCATATATAGAGTCTTTCCATGGTTTCCCTATATCTTTAGAGTCTCCTACCATGTATTTCAAATAAACATATCAAGGTAAGGGAATATCTCTTTCTACTACTAATTCATGTATCATCATTATCTTATTCATATTATCTCTATTTCCTAATGGTGGGATATTTTCTCTTATATACCCCTTACTATAAATCTTTTCTACAAATGATGAGATACCACTTTATCTCTCATTAATAAATTCCATCTAAATTTTTACACCCCTATTATGATGCCGACATTCCACTATAATTGTCCATGCCAATCAATTATATAGTGAAGACCCATACCATTTTATATCATGGGTGTTCACATGTATGAACTTATACATAATTTATTTGGTACTTAAATGTATGTATGCAAACACCATGATATTAGAGTGAAAATTGGTGAAAAATGTTTCTTTGTTTTGTGATCTATGTGGATAAATTTGGTAAGATAATGAAATAGAAGTGACGGGTTTGCAAAAAACAATATTGCTTTTAACCTTTTTTCAATTATTTAGTCTTATAAGACTGCATTAAATGGATTATAGAGTGAACCTAATCCATCATTGGACTATTTACCTGATAATTCTGGGTAGTTAGACTTGAATTTTTTTTGAGATGCAGTGTTTTATTTTTTTTCCCAAATATCCCATTTTTCCTTTTTGTTATCATGTCATATAATGCCGCATTAGTAATGTTTATGAATATCAACCCTCTTATATATTTTTTATATACCAACTACATAACATGTATTAATTTATTCATGTTTTCCTAGGTTTATTCTCTCACTTGGATTTTCACCTCACCCCTTTGTTATGTATATTCCTTGGTTATCGCATGTAGTTTTAAGCATAATGAAATAATATGAGAATTTTACAGTAGTTTTCAATAAATATGATTCATTTCTAGTTTTGTGATTTTATTTATTTTAACTAATTTTTAATGAGTATATACTTATAAATCTTTTGTGTTGAATTATGTGTAATATTTTTGTATTAAATCATGATTTGATTTGAAATAAAGAGAAGTGTTTTCACAAGGGAAAAGAATATTTGAAAAATAGTTATGTCAAAAATCATTGAAAAAATATAGGCATAAAATATGGTGACTAGGAATCATGTTGAAAATTTCCTTATAATAATTTAATTGATTTCTAATAATGGAACAAGGGTCCCTCAAAATATATTTCCCTTTGATATTCTAGACCGTAATGGGATGGTAGCTTATCACTCGGTGCTTCAATAGAGTATCTCTCATATACAAGATGTTCTTAATAAATCTCTAATGGGTATATATGTACCTGATCATTAACATGAATAGAATTATAAATCCATAAATGTTCAGAAATATATATCTTATGAGTAAAAACTAGAGTAGGTTCTGGATCCTAGAGAGAAAGTCATATAAAGTTAGAGCACTCATCATGTAAATGTTTTTTTGGAGAAATCATAAATTTATTGAACCTATGTGGGAAATTGAATATGTGAGGGGTAATAATTATCCTCATTTGTTTATATTTTAGGGAAATAACATTTAGGTATAAATGTTATAAGGGGGTAGACTTTTATAACAAATGATTTTATATTTCTCATTAAATAAATATATTTTCTCTCAAAGCTTTCAATACAATCACCCACGAGATAAAAAACACTAAGAACCTATTAAAATATTATTATAATATTGTTTTACTATTTTTTAAATCATAATTTTAGTATTATAGTAAGTGTAATATTTTTGGCATTTTTTTAAAGATATTAATTTTTCAGTGAAGAGTTAAATTACCAATTTTTGTAAAATATTCATTTCTTCTCATCAAATAAAGAAATTTATAATTTACATAATTTATTAGATTTTTATTGATGTAATATAATTCATATTTATTTAAAATAATTTAATAAATAAAATTGAGAATATAATTTTACAAAATATTTATATATGTCAAATTTTACGCTTAAAAACAAAAAATTTGGAAAACAGTTTTGAATCAAAATAAATTTTGGGGTATTTCCAAAATAAATGTATAAAACTGTTATAAATAGATGTTTCTAAAATGTAATCCATATTTTCTAGCATAATGTTCAACTTTGGTATATTAGTACCTTTTATTGTTAGACCTTTTTATTAGTAACAACATTAACCTTGGATAATGTTGAATCAAGTTTTTAAGGTTAAAAACTAATGTGATGATGATTGAAATTCATTCATACACTATAATATATCTCATATTATGATTATATTTGATCCAAAATCGTCCAATTATATAAAATGTGGTCTTTTTTAATTTATCAATGATTTTGACTTTATAATATATAAATAAAAGAGATAGTGAAAAATGTCACCTACATCCATTTTATATCTATAATATTTTGTGAAAATGAAAAAATAATTATAATAAATTATAAAATTTTATTTCAAATATTTTTTTTTGTCTTTTTAATTTATATTTAATTTTTATAGATGAAATAATTACCTTAAATGTGTATATAATGTTTATAAAATGCTTATACAAGTAGTTTAAAAATCGTTATATTGATTTTAAAAATTGTAAAAGTAATATTGTTAGGGTGAGTTATAGTTCCCCATTATTTTAATTGGAATATATAATGTATTGTAGATATTTTAATTCTATTTATTAAAAATAATGTTTTTTATTTTCATTAATGGAAAATTAATTGAATTTTTAAAAAAATGATATTGTCGATATTTTATAACAATGGAATGTTATTAAATTATTTAGAAAATATAAACATATTTAACTAGGACATGGGACATAATATATGGTTTAAAATTAAATCATATTTTTATTTAGGAGGCAATTTTCACATTATATTTAATTCTAAAACCTCTTAATATTTAAATAGTTGTCTCTATGGTCATGGTTAAAAATGGTTAACAAAAGGGTTAAAAAACATATTTTATTAAATGTTATATAACCTGAATCAATTTGATTTAATGATTATATTAGGATATTATAAACCATATATTTTAATCCATTATGTTTTGGAACAACATGGACATGAATTTGACTATTATATATTTTGATATTTTGAAATATATCAAGATTTTCCCTCCCATAAATTATTATAGTCCAACCCATTTCGCTTTTATTTACACCACATTGGGACATATAGATTGAAAAAAGGCTAAAAAAGTATCTTCTAAACATCCCACGACATGAATTATTTATTTTGGTATTCTAAAAAGAGCATTCCATGGTTCCTCAAGATAAAATCTAAAAATGTATACCTAAAAAGAGATAACCAGCTTTAGCAACTCAGTGAAGTTTATTTACTCTTCCAATTCATAAAAATATACTTTTCACCTAATAAAATAATAACTATAGTATCATATATATATATATATGTTATTATTTTTTGTTAAAATAATTTTTTTCCTCTTTTATATCATATAGAAAGAAAAAACATTTCTTTTTCGAATGTATACATTACAAACTCCATGTACAAATGCAATATTTTTTCATTACTATTTTAATTTTATTGTTATAAATATACAAGTAATGAATATATATGTTATTTTGGAAATAATTATAATTTTAAAATTATAATATCATATATATCTTCCCATCTTCAAGTCCAATGAAAATCTATAACTTCTGTGGTGTGTATTTTTTGACGACCACCTCGACAAAGTGATGTAATCTATTTTTCATTGCCTCTTTACGTGGATGCTAATAAGGATGAATTTAATGAATTTAAATTATATATATTATTTATTTTGGGATTGTTATTTATTATTTACAATTATTTCATTCGACATTTTGAAAAGTGAAAGCAGTATTCATGTGTATATATGACCTACCATCTTCATGAATGATGTACAAGATTTTTCAATATATAACATTTATGGATGAATATAAATACATATATGATAAATATATATTATATTTATGTCATGAATAATGTTTTTATATGATGAAACCACAATCTAATTAAATGTACTGGAACTACTGAACTAAAATTATCATAGAAACAATAATTTTAACGATAAGAAAAATGATAATAATGAATCTTTATTAAAAAAATAGAGAGAAGATATTATAAATTAATAATATGTGATATTATATATTAGTATATTATTATTTAATGTAAATATAAAAAATTGATATTTATTATATTTTAGGTTAAATGACCTTATTTGGCATATTGAAGTTGATGTATGGGATTTCGTCTAATTTTTCTCAACATTGAAAAATATTTTTAATTATGAACCTTTGTGGTTTATATATTTCCATTATAATGTTTATAAAATAAATTTATATTTATCGTTTAGGAATAATATTTAATTTAAATTTTAAACTATTACGGTGAATCAATTTAAATGTTACAAAAGGTATAAGAATTTATATTAGTGTATTAGTTCATTCGATTACCAATATTTTATGTTGAAGGAATATTATAAAAAATATTCATGAAATAAATTTATTTTATTTTAATCAATATTTTTATAAATAATCAATATTTTATTCTATATATTCTTTATTTGTAACATGAATCAAAAAAAGAAAATTCTTTAATAAAAATCAGATCTTATTTCTCCTTTTGATCAGGAATATTTTTCTTCCATGTCCATATTTTTCAAAAATGTATTTCAAAAGAATTTGTTTACCCAAATAATTTATTTCTGAAATTTGATGATATTATTTAATTTTTAAAATATATGCTATGAATTTTTCTAATATTTTTTGGAAGATTTTCTTAAAATTTATTTTTACAAATTCAAGAAGAATGATTTTTTATGGTATATTATGTTAATATAATTTAATGCCTCATAAAAAGTTTATGAAATGTAGATTTTCCATAATTGCATAAATTTTTTCATAAATAAAATTATTTAACAAAATATTATTTTAATATTAATATTTATTTTTATTTATTTCTCTAAAGTCCATATTTTATTGTAAATCATATATTTTTTATGAACTGATGGTTATATTTTATCTCTTATTAATTTTATAGTCATTAAATTTACCTTATATAAATTATATTTTTATGTTCATTTCATAATGGAGTTTAAATTTGTCTTAAATATCCATTTTATTTGATTCATGTATATGTTCATTGCCTAAAATACATACCATTTCTACATATGGTGTTTTACAAGGAATTTAATTTGATTTATGGGCTAAATATTAAAATTTCCTATCATTTACTCATTAGAGATATTTTTTCATAAGAATTTTTTTTTGGAATTAAATTTATCATTCAATATAAAATGATTTCCTTCGTCATGCAGTGATAGGTGGTTCCAGGTTATGTATATCCCCTTGGTGAATTGACCTGTCTCATGAGGGAAACCAGATAGATATACTAATTAAATTGGTTTTTGGAATATATAGACATATTTATTCAACAGTATTGGCAGATGCATTTGACAGAAAGGACAACATGATGTCTCAGATCATGACATAAAATATTAATAATTTCCTACATTTTGAAATATTTTATTATTATCAAATAGATAATTTTATTGATATTATCTATGAGTACATTTTGAAAATCATGTTAATGATTACATGGTATGTTAGAATTAGTTATTTACATTCAAATACTTATTATTTCTTATTTAATAAATATTATATCTATTACACATAACACTTTCTGAGAATATATGCTCACCGTTTTTTTGTTTTCTTTTCCCCAGGATTTAAATACCAATTTAGAGAATAATATTAAGGATTCTAAATTTTATTTTATGATACATATTTGATATTTACAATGTAATATTTGAATGGGGTTTTCACTTTTGTCATCCAAACTACTATGCTAATCGATCCCTAGTCTTGTGATCCTTTATATCTCATGAAAATGTTATGACATGGACAATGGATGTATTATATTTTAGTTGGGGTTTTTTAGCATTGGTGGAGTTAAATTTATTTGAAACTATATAATTTAAAGCATTAATATATAAAATCTAAATAAATGAGATAAGTTGGTTGGATTAAATCACCTATAAAAAATGTGGTAGATTACATTTGACGGAACAGTTTTCAAGAACATGATCATCTACTTAGGTAGTTAATGAAAATGTTGGGTTCCCATGCGTTATGTTTTTGTATGAAAAAAAGGTGTGAGACACTGTAATTCCCATGGTTTAGTCCTTCATAATTGGAGTTCCCCATGATTTTTAATTTTTATACTATTTTGGACTCTATTTTCTATTACAATATCTATGTGACCCTAATCACTTTATCTTACCAAAGTAATATAGTTAATATTTTCAATGTGATGGATTAGGAAATTTTTTTCTAGTCATGTATCCATTTGTGTTAACTATTATAATTTGGATTATGCCAAGCCAATATAGTTATGTGATGGGAGAAATGGTGAAGTGATCTAGAGTGATTGAAAATACAGATATTTTCTAACAAATAGATATAATGGATTTTAAGATAGGTTAATCGTTTTTTGGGACTCCATTTGATTAATTTCTTTATTAAATGATTAATTATACATGATACTCATCATATAAAAGAACCCATTTAAGGTAAATATAACTATTGTCATCATGTTAAACATTGTGATCACTACTTTAAATGAGAAGCATCATGTATGATACTACTAATTCTGGTAACTTGTGAAAAGCTAATACGATAATTCTATGATTTATTAAATGTTATTAATTAAATATATATGTGTTAAATAAATTCATTCTTCAATAACCATGTGTTGGAATAACCTAATATTTGAATATAGATAATTATGAATCATTGAATGTTTTAATAAAGGTTTCAAAGGCATTATATGTTAAATGGACAAATAAATCTGAGTCACCACTCATGTACATAATATTAATGGTTTCAACGATGATTTCAATCTCATGTACTCAATATGATTTGTTACATAAAATGATATTCAATTTGAATGAATATTCTAAATGACGTGGTCAGACTAAAGGTTTCTTTGAAGATATTATAGTTGTAGAAATAAATTCTATTATATTGATAGATAAATGATTTCAGATTTATGATTTACTTGTTTTTTGAATATATAGGATGTCATAATATATTAACTACCAATTCTTTTTATTTCTTTCATGAAATTAAGAGATATATATTCTTCCTAATAACTTGAATAATTCATGATTGGAAAAACATTTATAGAGATATGAATTTTAGTACATTTAAATAATGATAATATAATGAAAGTAATTGTTGTTTAATTGAATGAGATAATTATTTTTATAAAAAAATTATGATTTTTCTAATTCAATAGAATTATTTATGGTTTGACTAAAATAACATGTTTTAGTAAGGTAATTCGTTCTATTTTCATTAGTAATATTTTACTGAACAAATTAAATTTATATATTTTTTATGGGAAATTTTAAAAATATTGGGAATATATATGATCTCATAATATGTTGACCACATTTTAATGTGATGTTTATATAATAAAAGTAGATAAAAGTGGAAACTGGAAGAAGAAAAGTTCATTGATGCTTTAAAAAAATAATATCTCGGAATATAGTCAATGACATTGAAAAATATGATTTTTATGAATAAACAAAAATTATCCAATATGATGCGATTTTCGGAAATACTTGAAAGAGTTTTTAAAAAACCATTGAATGTCCATCCCAAGTATCACTATTTTAGATATTATTATTTTTTATTTTTAGTCAAAAATTAATATATTTTGTACAATTGATTTAAATATATTTGATTTACCAATCCATGGATTAATTTATAGATATTAATGTTTATATTCATGGCATAATTTCAATAGTTAATACATTGTGGATTTTAATAAAATTGATATTATTAATCTGAAAATAATTTATTATATGATGTGTATCTTCATCTCATTTCCTATATGTGACATATGTTGTTTTTATTGTTATAATGAGTTGTTGTGGACAAGAATTATTTGATTAATTTCATACACATAGTTTTTGATTCATAATATTTTACAAAATATTTTAAGATGAATATATGGGTAAAATTGTTTTGTAGAGGTAATTTTTTTTTAGAAATATAAGTTAAAATATGTGGAAATATTTATCCTCCACCCATTAGTGGTATCTTTAATAATTAGTTCATTTAAAGGAAAATTTTTTCCAAAAAAATACGATACCTTACATGATATATAAACAATTTCTTATTTGTTAAATATCCCTACATAAGGAAAATAAATGTTATTTTTGAACATAAATGGTTTGTATATAGTAATAATATGTTACAAAAAATAATACTATGTTTATGAATCTAGTTGGAGTTTTTTTGATGAAATAATTTTAATAGTTAATAAATAAATAATTTCACTAATATAAGATTAATGTTAATTTTACTAAGCGTTTTTAAAGTGTTAATATGTGCTCATAAACAAAAATTTAAGTATTTATATTAGTTAAATTGAATTTCTTGATGTACTATGACATCAATTATGATGACGATAAACATAGAATGAATTCAAAATAAACAAAAAAAATGTTGAAATGTTATCATATGATATTATAATTTAATAGGTTTTAATATGATTAAAAAAATGAATAGCTAGGAATATGATTCCTATTTATCACCGTTATACAAACTGAATTACTAAAAAAACTTTTCTTAGTAAATATTTTAGTCATAAGGATTTATTAAATGGTTAAATAGAGATATTATATGAATTATATATCATATAATATACTGAAATAACATATAAAGTGTATAAAAATAGTGATGTTCTAGTAGTTTATCATAAATTTAATGATAAACTCGTTCTTATGTTGTTGTTGATAAATATTATAAAATTGATTAATTTGATTAAAATGTATCATGTTAAAGGAATACTTAATTTTATCATGATTTTAAAAATGAATCATAAATTAATCTTTGTAGATATTAATTTCGTGAAGAGTAATAATAATTTAACTCTCATTGTATGAAATATAGTTTATCCCTAACTAATTATTATCATAATGTTTTATCGACTGTTACAAAATGTTATAGTAAGTGTGTATATGGGTTTTTTATAGAGATATATAATATGATCACAAGTCATAAGAAAATGAATTGGATTCTATATGTGTAATAGCTGTCCTACTATGTATAAAACATGACATTTCAAATAGATGTATTTGGTATACATTGGGTGCATGAATAATGTTTTAGTCCCAACTACATGGGGTTAGTGGGATACCTAGAATGAGAACCCTCATACTATGATGCCCTATGTACAAAAGTCTGTAAATTGACATAACTAATATATGGGTGGCTGGGTATTTTGTGGATCATGAAATCAATTAGATCTTAACAAATATGGGAGGATACTTCATGTAGGATGAGTATGATAGATATTCGCATTATTTATAGAGACTATGGGAGTGTTCATCCAAAAATAGATGTTATAGATCTATATGGGCAAGGGACATTTGATGTTAAAAAAAATGATGAACTGTAATGTATTATTTTTTATATTATCTAATTCTCAAAGAGGTGATAATAAATTAGTTACCTCTATGCTATTGACATGATGTATATCGCTTATACAATAAATATCTTACAAAAAGGGAAAATATGGGAATTCCTTTTTGTATATGAATGTGACTGGTGGAAAAAGGTATTGAACTATTTATGTTTTCTAAAGATCATGCTATATCCTTGAATTTATTTATTTTAATTAATGCTTTTTTTAGAGGCCACACATTGATTACATATATGCATGACCATGACCATCAAGATACATTGTAAATTTATTTCCATTTATTAATTATTAACTATGTATCTTGTGGTATTTGTGATGAATTCAATATATAATGAGAGGAATATAAATTACAGATGCAAGTCCGGAAGTATCTACCGATTATCCAGACAAATGAATCATAGTGAATAAGTGTTGAAAAACAATAAATTACTTGTGAAAAACAGTTTAAAATATAAGAAGAGAAATAAAAATAGGGAAAAGGATGTACCAGGGATTCCAAATTATTATAGATTATTGATTTTTTTTTATTATAAATCATTAATAAAAATGTATTACCATGGGTAATCAATTATATTTTTGTTCATTGGTCCAATAATAGATAATTGTGAATTGTAAAAATCAATATCTAAGTCTAGTGTTAGATTTCTCAAGAAGATTCTATGAGATTACCCATAAAACTGTGGAAATAGGATACAACAATGGGTATGATTTTTTCTGTTGTGACTCCTTTAATTTTCCAATTTTTATGTTGTTATTGGTCTGATATGATACATTAGTGAATTATTAATAAATTCATTATATTTTTTTAAAACAATGATCATAAAAAAAATTAAATATAACATAATTTGCATTAGAATTCATCCATAATATTTTAATGACATTAATAAGAGAAATTATCCTCTTATGACTATGGTAACAATGTGATGATTGATTCGAAACTCACCCACTACCATTGATATGGGAAGAACAATGGAATTGGGTGAATTACAATAAAAAGGAATAACACATAAGAAAAATTCAATTTTATTTTGGGGAAGATTATTTTATTATAGAAAAAGAAACTTCCCCTTTTTTCTAACCACAAATCCAGAGGGATAACCTCATATTTATTGAAAATAGAAGTCCATGGAATGCACTATAAGGTACATGACGTTTACTTCGTTCAACCATTGTTACCTTTGTTTTCTCTTCTAGTAGGTGGCTATAAATATAACATTTAATTTTGAGAATCAACTATTGGTAGGTGTATGTTCATATCATGTAAAGTTATCTTACATATTGTTTATCCTTTCTATTAGCCTCACAAAACTTCTATAATGTAATAAATATATGTCTATAATTAATTATCAACATGTGGTACTTGGTTCGTATCATTGGTGTGTTCCTAATATGGTCGATCTGTTCATCTTGAAATAATATATGTAATTTTTTTATAATTTAAACACATTACATTATTGAGATCATGTTCAGATTTTTCCCAAAATTTTCATTCCCCAAGACCATCTTAAAAAATCCTGATGAATATCAAAATAAAGAATTTGATCCATAAAAAATAAATATCTATTGTATATGTGGTTAGATAATAATAAATTTAATGAAAAAGTATGCACATAAATGGCACATAAATAACCCCACACATAGTAATTTTATTTCCCTCATGAAAAATCCATCCATTGAAATAAAACAATATATATTATATATTAAGAAGCATTAAGTGAATTATAATTGTAAATATAATATTTATTGTAGATAATTATGAAATGATGAATAAATATTTTTGTCTCAAATATATTATAATCATGCCTCGTATATTATTTAATTAAATATTTTCTCCTCCTTTAGTCAAATAGTTTTACTTTTCATAAACATTCATTTCAGTTGATGATTTTCCTCCCTAAAAATATTGTACAATCATCTCTCAATATAATTTAATAGATGCTATTCTGAATATCAATTATACGAACTCCATCCATAAAATTTACTGTAATCTAATTCTCCAATTAAAAATTAAATCACTAATATCATGAGATATTTTAATAAATTCATAATAAATCTGAGGCTACGGGAAGTTAGGCACTACTGTGAAATTATTATCTCATGTTTAATAAAATTGGATGAATTACAAAATAATAATGCATGATATTAATGGAAAAAGGTTACTAAAAATGGATCCATTTATAATTATTTTAGAGATTGACATCCCCATGATCTTCCCTTTCCAACATGGGTTTTTAATACATATATGAATATAATGAATGTATTTGGCCCTTAAATTTGTTATTTCATTTTCATTTTTAATTTTTTTTATTTTTATGAGTATTTTGTATGAATATATGGAATGGTGGGTATAAAAACATTTTTTGAATGAAAGTTTGTTAATATCCCCACACATAATTTCATGGTCACTCACCAAAATATTCCATGAATCTACAACCTTCTGATTAATGTTAAAATGAACAACCTGGAAGGACAATCAAATAATTTTTGTAGGAAGGACAAATAAGCCTATATATGTGTTCGAATCAAGGTTCTTTGTGGTTTCTATGGGTTTTACTTTGATAAACTATATGGTGGGTGTCAAATCCAAAAGGGGCAGAAAGGTTCAATCAAATTATTCATCAATTTTATTGTTATTCAAAATATTAATCTTTTGAAACACAAAAACATTCATTTTAAAGTTGATATGCATAACCCAAGAATGTATATAGACCATGAATATAAGAAATATTATGAACAAGGTTTAGAATACCTCTTGTTAATGAGGATAAAAATGGGTCAATAATTTTATTAAATTTAATTAAATTATCAGTATGATAAATAAAAATTTCTATGAATTAATATAAAAAATAAAATTACATCAGTAATCTGGTTAAAATGATTTAAAATTAAAATAAGTTTGTACCTTAAAAATTATAATCTACATATTTTTTTATAATTATAAATAGTAAAAAAATTCCAAATCATGAAATATTTATCAAATTAATGATCTCATTTAGATTAGTTAGTGGGAAACAAATCGTGTAGAAGAGGGACTCTCTTCCACATTTAATATCACATATGGTCCTCCAAGTGAAACACCATATAGGGGAAGAGTAAGTGGCATGAAATAAATTGACCATGGTTATGGTGATTAGTTTAATATTCAATCCAAATAATTTTATCAAAGAGAAATCAAAAAATATTAATACCTTTATTGGGAGCTTCAAATGACAGAATGAAGTCAAATGAAGCGTCCCTCGACGTCCCGAAGTATTTGTGATGGTCAATGAAATAGAAAAAGTATTCTGGAAGAATGATAATCATTATTTCTAAAAAATAGGTATATATACACCAAAGGCATATAATGTAGAGTATTAGTAATTTGTCAGCCTAAGGGGAGGAAATGTATGAGTCTAGGGGGTCCTATATGGAGGGGAATCTATAGTGGTGGATGGTTGTGTGAGCCCCTAACCCTGATAAGATAGTGCAGTTGGGGGAGTTCTATACCTATAAGTGAAAGTTTCCACAAGACCATCATTAGATAATATTATAGTTTCAATGGATGGGGTAGAGGACTGATCATATTGACATAGAGTAGGTTCAAGTGGAAGCATTATGACGAAATGATGAAATATTATGATTATATTTCGTTCAACTGGATCGGGGAAGTAGTCCATGGAATCTAGACAGTGTTTCATGATGTCCATGTGATCATTAACTATGAGGCCAACTAAAGGTGTTGGTGGACGTGGGGTTGTGGATAGTCTATTTGTTTGAATAGGGGTAGATGAGGGTTTAATAGAATATGTTGGAAGGGATAAAGAATAAAAGTCTACTGGAGGAGGTGGTGGTAGTGGGGTCATACCAGAAATACTACCAGGGGTAGGTGGATACTCTTTTGGTGCAAAGGGTGCTGGTCTCTCCAACATGACCACATATTATTTCCCTAACTTCTCGACCATCCCCATGTGAATAATCTTGAGATAGTCCATTGGATGAGGAGATCCTAATAGATCATGAGGGAGAGAGGGACAAACACCCCCCCATATATTGTGAAATCTATGTAACATAAAAGACTCTAGTTAGGTCTCCCTGAGAGTCATTGAACATGAAATTTATGTAGGTGAAAACAAATTAGTAGAGTTCAGGATAGTCTTGTCAAATGGTACTGGTCAGTAGCTCCGTGCCTCCTCAAAAAAAAACACCATAGTACTCATGGAATATGAAGGTAATGGAATTAAAAAAATAGTGGAGGAAACAGAGGGATGAAGATATAATAAGTGGTGTCTTCTATATTATGGGGTGTAATGTACATCAAGTATAGAAATCATCCACTAAACCACAATATGGTCTGAGTGGTAAGAGAACATAAGGGAAAAAGGGGGTGTGGTTACAGGTTGTGGGTAGAAGTCAAACCCTCAGGAAAAATCCACCATGGTTTGTGAAAATGACCTCCTTCCAAGTCAAAATTACATCATCATTATCATATTACTTGATGTACATCAGTATGTGGGATAGTAAATATCCATGAATTTAGGGAAATCCAAATATATGTCTCAAAATAAATGAGTTGTGCCCTAATGAATCATGACAAGATATGTGTGTGATAAAAAATCCAAGAGCTCCTCTAAAAGTTCCAGCTATTCTGGAGGATGAATCCCACGAATAATCTGCTCAGCTAGATGGTATGTTGTGGGAGTAATCACAGTTAGTCATTGGAAGGATGACACACATAAATTATGAGGAAAGGTTTCTAATGAGGTCTTGTTCCTATGAATTCCGAACGTGGTGGTGCATAAATCACTAGAGTATAATTCTGCAATGTTGTGTTTCCTAATGGAAGGTAAATTATATCTACTAATGGGGTTGCATTGTGGTTATATCTATTAGTGATGTCGTCATGGATGTTTCATATGATATGGTATCCTTGGACCTGGGTTCCAAGGCAGTTGTGGGACCATGGGCTACTTAGGAAGTTGGTGTATCCAGTATGAGTGGTGGCTAATATTCCATGGACAATCTTTGGGTAACCAGAGTTTCCATTGTAGAATACTCATATGGAGTCTCCATGCATGCCTAATAGGTAGTAGACTACTCACCATTGTGAGATGGTGTGGGACTCATCCCTAGTGATAAATCTTCATCAGCCATGATCTAGAATATAATATTAGAATAAAAAATTAAGAAATAAAATGAATAAAAACAAATAAAAGAATCATTATAAAAATAGAAAGAATGTATTTCCATAGTACCCAAATGATTATTTTTTTTGGGATGGTATCATGTGTTCTATAGATGTACCCCCAGAATCTCTATATACTAGAAATAATGGAGTACATGGTGATACCAAATAAACATGACAACTGTTTATAAATGGGTATTAAATCCATTTATATACCCTGATATGGAATGTGAAAATAGGAAAATATACACAGAATATAATATATTCACATTTCATGTGGCCAAACGTGTTGAACATGGATGGGTGATTAGACAATGGGCATATTGGACATCTGTGTACCTAGGTATCTAGTTCATGTTCACCCCAGTACACAGACTCTTCTCAATGACTATAGTACATAGTGTGTACCAAAATAATACATAGAGTATTTATAAATTGGTCAATTGTGGTTGGATTCAGTGTTAAATGGGTCATCTTGGAAGAGGCATAATTAAATGACATATGATGAACACACATATCATGTGTTTTCAAATTTTAAGTAGAAGTGAACCCAGATATGTATAAAGAGTACATAGTGTGTATTATACATCCTTGCACGTGTACATTTGGGGATTCAGATGAACTTCACATGGAGCCCTACATCTCCTAAAAATATGGAAAAGTAATGAAATGATGGGAATATAATCTCATTCCAAGATCAATAAGGATAATGGAGATAAGACTATATGTTTAAATGACTTGATTCCAAGTACCAAAGTAGTTCGGTGGATGATATCCTCACAAATACATGAGAAGAGGTGGTGGGGTATCGATACATGTATAACCCAAGTTCATCCTCCATGATTTTAAAACTAGGACACATGTTGTTTAGTTTTTTTAAACAGATTTTGTATTTATATATTACTATTAAATATATGTGGATATTTTTTTAATTGTAATGCATAATTAAAAATAAAAATATATATGTAAATGAATAAACATATTCACTTAGTTTAGTGAAAAATCACCAGATGTTTGTTTTGAATACAGTAAAACAGAATTTAAGACATCATTCCACAACCCTAGTAAAGATTTCATATAGTGACCATTTTGACCCAGATTGATGTTGTCAAACACCGTAGTAATTGATCTAGATCTGATTATATTATTATCCATTGATATTTTATTAATATTCTAAAAAACTAGAAAGTGAATGGAATATTTCATAGCATTTGGTTTTAATTATTTTATTATTGGGAAGAAGTATGTATATTAGAGAAAATTAGTACTCAGTTATTTTAGAACATGGGTTAAGACTCTTCCAATAAACACACATCACCCTCGAGTGATTTCTTATCTTTCATAAGAGTATAAAATTGTTAATGACAATAATATAAAGAGTACACATCATTTTTACTAAAATAAATGACGTGTGGTTTAAATTTAGCTAAAAAGGATGGAACTGAGTTGGATAGAAGGGCTCGAACTCAGGTTATTTAAACTTTGAGCTATTACCCTACAAGCCTATTCAGCCACACAATTGGTTTTCCTCTCAAATGGATTATTATTTATATAAAAATTCCCCACCCTATTTAATAAAAAATTGTGAAAAATAATTAATCTTTTACTAAATAAGGGTACATAAGTATTTGTACCAATGATTGATTTGATTTATTCTAACAAAATTTCCATCAGTACATGATTTATTATTGTTAGTTAACAAAATTAAATTTTATTTATATATCATTACTATTATAGTATACAATAAAAAGAAATTTACATGTTGTTTATATTTATAAACATTCCATGTAACCTCATTTAATTTAAATTTAAGAAATATATTATAATTAAAGGGGAAAAAGATGTCACACTGTGTGTAAATGAGAATTACACGGCATGTATATATCAAAAAATAAAATATATAGTCAAAAGGGTAAAGAAATTATGAGATGCCTCCAAAAAATATCCCATATCTTAGTTATTTGGCTTAATTAGAGTTATAGTACCTACCAATAATTCGAAGGAGGATGTGTCTTTTTCTTTGAGAACCACCACATATGTTGGATTCCATAATCTTTTAGCAGTTTTCCTTGACATTCAGTTAGTCTTTTTAGCAGATTTCCATAAATATTCTCTGTGGAAAAAAATAATTGAAGGTGGTCTTGTAACTTATTTTCATCATCTACATTATCCATTCCTTAGGTTTTCACAGTAGAATATTGAAAACCTGAAAATAATTTTATTGTTTTTCCAAAGAATGTATGAAATCAAATTAACATTTATAAACAATAATTTATCAAATCTAATATTATCACAACATGATGTGTTCCCATGCTCAAATTTCATATTCAGAAATTTTTTTCCAAAATTTTTAATATAATACATGTAGAATTTAATTCTGGAGAATATTCCTCTATTTATATTTTATAAAAACACATGACTTCATACTCAAAAGAGTTATCCATATTAGAAATTACCTCATAATGCTGTTTCTCATTATTTCCAATTCTTCCAAACACCTCGGTTTGGTCCAACATGTGTATTTATTGGTTTCCATCATTGATTATAATTTTTGGGTATTATTCAAAAATGGTTTTATAAGAGAAGCATTTTTTGGTGTTAAGCATTTACATGGGATTTAATCATACTAAAACCAATCATCCATGTATGGATAATATTCTACTGGATAAGAGTATGACACTGGTGGATCATAGTGATATAATTCCATTCCAAGAAAAGTAAACCATCCTCTAGTTGGATAAATACCTATTGGGATATGATGCTGACGATCCCAATAAAATAATTTTGAAATAAAAAAGAAAAATTTGTGTAAACCAATCTTTGATCAGACTCACAATGATGATGAATGAACATCCCTAGAAATGACACCATAATTTTCCCTCACCTTTCACGAGGTATGAATAAATTAGTTCCCCAATAAACCATATTACTAGGCTGCTAGTTCCAATCAAGGTCAATCTCATATTTTATAAGAATAAATGAAATAGAAGACAAAAGTCAATGAGGATTATCTAATTATCTATAAAAATAAATCACCGTGTAGAGGGGATGAGAAATGAAAATAATTCTCAAAAACACATTTAAAAATATAATTATAGATTTAATATTAGTGAATATGATGTTTCGTGGTTTTGACATGAGTAAGATTTATCGAAAAAGTTATTATTTTGTTTTAATTATAATTAATTTCAATGTTTTACCTTGGTGATTAAATTACATTATTGTTTCTTGGTTGAATAATAAACAATTGATAATTTTAAGCATCAATCCCTTGGTTCGGTTATTGTTTAGTCAATATCATGAGATGTTATTACCCCTATAACATTGGTTATAGGCTCCCCCACTAGTCATTATTTTTACCAACAAAACACCTTTAGTTTTCACCTATAGTATCATTCTTGGTCTGATATGACACTATAAAAAATTTCCAAATAACTATTTAATTTTTTTTATTAAAAAATTATTATAATAAATGTAAATGCAACATAAATTCTTTTTCATTGCACCAATAATATTATTATGAACCCAACATGGGAAAATATCCTCTTATGAACATGGTCACATTATGTGGATTGATTCAAAAATTAATCCTTATAAAGTATACGAGACAAAATTTTGGAATGAAACGAATTGCATTAAATATGAAGAAAAGAGATTAAAAGCCCTATTGATTTTAGGGGACGATTATGTTAGAAGAATAGTAACACCTCCCATATTAATGTCCAATAAAAAATCTAGAGGGATGAAATAATATTTATAGAAAATGTACATACATGTTTTTCAATCTATTCAACCATTTATTCCTTTATTTATTCGGATGGTAAAAGGATATCCATGACACCATATGAATTTTAAGAATTAGTGATTGGTTGGTCGAAGTAAACGGTGTGTTGCACTTCCATACATGGAATGTATCCTTTTTATCATCCACCAACTAAATATGGAAGGACATACATGGTGTGTATCATTAATACATAGTGCATAGTTTCTAGTTCATTAAATGGTTGTGTACATGAGATAACCAAGTTGTGCATCATGCAACATTACACGACATGTGTTTGTAAAATAATATATTCTGTTATCTTGATTTTATGTTCTAATTTATTACAATATGTTATTTCCACCAGAAACTCAAAAAAATCTCTATGAACATTGAAATAAATCATTTGATCTATAAAACAATAAATATCCAATGTAAATGGGTTTTAAATTAATAATGTGTTTGAAAAACAATGAACATAATGAAAACATAAATGGATCTATAAATTCGTTTTTTTTCAATTCTATAAAGCCTCATGGTATCACATTTCTGGTTGAAGGAATGATGATTGATCTTGACTTAGAGAGAGTCTCAAAATGTATTTTAGAGTAAATATAATTTTTTTGGGTGGGTATTACTAATGAAATTCATATGATATAATATATCATGGAGATAATGATAATATTCAGAAAATCGTTTTTGACGATATCAAAGAGGTTTTCTGGATATGGTTTCACATGTTATTTTAAATGATACAATATCTAGTAAATGAAAAAAAATTACATTGATAATTAATGTATTTGGAATATTTAAAAGACACTACCTAAGGCTCTATAAGTGTGTGTATATATATGATACAAATATTTCATGATTTTTTTCATGAATTGTATGTCATTCCATGAAATATTAATTCCATACTGTTATCATTTATTATTTTACCCTATTTTCATTAATTTATTATACATCTTCATGTGATGAAAATTATGGGAGAGTAAATATTTATATACAAAATATATTCTATCTGAATAAATTATTGAAGAATAAATATATATATATAAACGGTATTCATTAATTTCCAATATAATCTAATTTAAATCAATGGCCATCTCTGTAAATGATTATCCATGTCTAATCCTTCATGAACCTATAATCTCTCTTTATTCTTCTACGTTTCCATGTTTAGATGATAACACATCATAAGAGAAAGGATAATCATTCATGTGAAAAATGTGGTTTTGAATAACTCATGTATATAATATGGAGACATTATGCTTTTCCCCAATCATGTGATCCTTATCAAAAATATTCAAAGATGTTTTTTGATGAAGGTGGTAGGTTAGATGATCTTTAATGAAAGGAACATCGTATTTACAATATTTCTTCATTTTTCTATTTTTAAAAGATTCATGTTTTAGTACATGGATTTCCTCAGACAGGGATTTCTAATCACATCTTCTTGATCTGATAAATGTTATTAAACTATAAAGAACCCTTCATTGGAATAATAAAAATAATGTTTTGCACCGGGATAATAAATGTTTCCAACACATGCATAGTTATATATCAAATTTATTATCAATTAGTAATGCTATGGTTTTTAATGTTACTTTTGGTGATAATAATAATTTCATGGATGAAGGCTTCAGTAAGGGTTGAATATCAATCATATTATCATTTATAAATTGATATATTATAATGGATTGAATCATAATTTAATAAGAATTTAAAAATTACATGATTATGTTATATTTATTATATTTCAAAAATATTTAGTGCATTACAAATAAAGGAAAATATGTATTGTTCTATGAAAATAGAAAAGGAAAAATTGGTACCATTAATTGTTTTTAATTAAATAATACTATTTTAACGGTGTAAATTTTTCTATCTAATATTATTCCTTACAATAAGTGATTGGGACATTATATTTTTCTTTAATATACTTAATTTCAATAAACAATCATTTTTGTAGCTACTGGATTTCAAATAAGAGAAAAAACCTGTATATTACTCATGTCTGAAAGGTAAACAACTTCAACGTTAATTTAGATTTTTTAATGATATAAGAACTATAAGACATCACGATATTATACATTTAATTTTATTTAGAACCATAGAACCTTCTATATTGGGCGTTAAGTGATATAACTTTTCATTATTTGATATTATACTATATATAGTGGTTTATTTTCATACTATTATATTTGAAGCATTATCTATATTAATCGCTTTTTTAAAATTAGTTCAAAATGATAATGGATATATTATTAATTAAATTTAGTATTTATCTTCATAATGAACAAAAAAATCATGAATATTTCTGGATTCATGAAGAAAATATGTATTGAAAAAATATATCAGCTTCTATAACACCACAATAAAATAGTACAGTAGAGAGGAAAAATATAACACATTAAGAAATAGTAAAAACCATTTTAAATATGTTTAATATACCTTATTTTTTTTATAGAATATGTGAATACATCATATTTTTTTACAAGTATAATTGTCATATTATCATTATTAACAATTACATATTCTGATTTTTGGAAAGGGGGGAATCCAAATATTGAAAATTTTATAGTGTTTGTGTGTAAAGTAATCATTTTCAATACTAATGATAACATTGATAAATTTATTTCAAAATTTGATGATGGTATATTGTTTAGATATTTAGATAATTTTATAGAATATATTTTTTGTATTTAAAGAAATATAGTTATTGGATATTAAATTTATAAAATATTTGATGATAAATAATTGAATAAAAGGGACGAAAATATATAAATCAATACAAAGAAGAATTTGGGAATTTTAAATTTTAATAAAAAGAACAAGGATTTTTAAATACACATATTGATGGTTAACATATATATTTCCAATATGATCATATTCGTGAATGATATTTGAAAACTAATTTTGATGATCCTATATATATTTTTAGTTGAAATGTTGACTCAAATGTTCAAGGGAAAAATTTTCTATAAATATTTTTTCATTTTATGATTTCATTTAAAATTGTATAGATAATAATATTGATAAATATTAAAATAATTTCAATTAGATATTAGCTATAAATGATGATTTAAATAATATAACCTAACATAATGTGTGGAATTTAGTTTCTTCACAAAATAAATTCCATGTTATTGGAAAAAAAATGAATCCTTCAAAGTAAACATATTTAATCTGAAAATATAGTAAAAAAATATGCAAATAGTTTCTCAAGGATATTCTCTTGAAGAAGGTATTTTTTTTAAAAAACATTTTCTCCTATTGATATATTATAATAAATTATAATATTTATATAATATAATTTTTTATGAATTTCAATGATTTCAAATGGATGTCAAAATTGATTTTTCAAAATGGTTATATATAAAACGAAGTATGTGTTAAACACATCCCATTTATGGAAAATTAAAAGAATCCCTAAAATGATCTCAAACAATGTAAGGATTTATATTATGTGAGAAAATATCATAGGTATTGATATGTTGTTTATCTTGTTTTCAAATAATTTTTTTAATAGAGTTATGGTTGATCCAAATTTATTCATTAAATAAATTAATCCTTATATATTTATTATGAGAATTTATGTTCATGAAATTAATTTTGGATCCTAATATGAATAGTTTTTTAATAATTTTTTCAATTAATGGATTAAAAATTTGATATTAGTATTAAGGGATTATTAAAAAATATCTTAGAATTAAATTTTATCAAATAATTAATTTCATTTTTCTATATCAATAAATGTATGATAAATAACTAGTTATATGTATTTGTTTAGACTCTTGTAAATGTAAAATGTTCCCATGATTGATACATGCGAATTGGATATAAATAAATATGAAAAATCCATTGATGTAAAATCATGTATAGGTTTGATTGGAGGTTTTTTATATTTAAATTCTTCATGGACTGATTTAAAATTTTTATTTGTCATGTGCTCTCAATTATAGAGTGTCCATGAAAAAGTCACATATTGTATATGAAGATAATTATTATATATGATGAATGAAATTTAAATAATTATTTCATATATAATTTTATAAATATTTTTTTGGATATGATATTTGGATTTAGATTTTAGTGGATGTAATATTGAAATGAAAATCAGTAAAGGTATATGTCATTTAATTGGATTTTTTTAGTTTATTGGACAGTATAGAAAATAATTAGTGTATCTCTTTTAAATAATAAATTTGAATATATAATTGTTTCATCATGTTCTACCCAATATCTTAGGTTTAAGAAAAAACATTATAATTATAGTATTCATTTAGATGATATTACTATATTTATTGATAGATATTCAGTTATTTATATATCTAAAAACCCCCTACAACACTCTAGGAATGAGAATATTGATTTAATATGGTGTTTTATTAGGGACCATGATCCAAAATAAAACATAAACCTGGAATTAATTTTCACTAAAAATCATCTTGATAATATTTTTTACTATGTCCCTATACATTTATATATTTTATAAAATAATGTATCGATATGGTATAATAGAAATTGAAATTTTTATTTCATGAATTTAGGAGAATTTGGAGTGTTTTTAGAGGATTCAATCATTAGATTTAAATGAAATTTATAATAATCCAGAATATTTTTTTAGATTACAAATTTTGCTTAAAAATTTGTATACTTTTAATCCTTCACATATATATTAGTTTATTTTTAATAAATCATTAAAATTTTAATTTTTATATAAGGGTGTTTATATAGGGGTTGACATTGACTTCCATATACATTTTTTTATACATTCACACTGTATAATGATCTGTTTTAAAAAATATAAACATTTATAGTGGCTCTATGAGAACATTGTTTTTCTGAAAAATGATATATAATAATATATACAATTTTATTTTTAAAAAACCTACACAATAATAAAATATTCAGGAATTTATGTGCTTCATAGTTATGAGGAGATATATCTTTTAAGATATTTTCATTCCTTACTTTTTATTTTAAACCACCATTACATTTCTAATGGATTCATTTGTTTTTTATTTTCGATAATTTCTCAAAGTATGAAATTTTTTGAAATTATTAAATGTTTGGTAATTATCAGAAAGTGGGAGATTATTTTGTGGGACAATAAACCGCCTTTTATTTTGATAATAATTTAAAAATATCAATTTTATAGCATTGAAAATATTTTATAAAATTTTGAAAGTTGTAGTTATTATTTCTCTCATCTTTATTAAGTTTTAACATTATTTTTTATATTGTATATTGGTTAATGTACATTTTAGATAGATTTATAAAACTATTGGATAAAATTATCCTAATATGAGTCGTTATGATTGGTTGAAACATTATCTATATATTTCACGAGGAATTGATATGATAAATATGTGATTTATTAAATTTAAAATTCTTATTTAATTTTTTTTACTATTCCCTATAGCCAACATATTTTTCCCATCTATCCAAAACCATTTCCACATATCAAATTTTTTAGATTTAGGTACCTTATTTTTGAGCATAAAATGGTATATAAAACACAATATTGGGTTATTATTTATTTTTTGGATGGATGAAAATGTTATATTAATTTTATTTATTTACAATAAAGGATAAATCGATCATTTGGTAATCTATATTATAGTAAAAATTTTACCAAATATATTTATTATTTTTATGTTATTTTCATGTTTAGTTTACATGAATTTTTTATTGATATCTTGAGATATATTTTTCTAGTAAAAGATTCTCTCAATTCGTTTAAAATATTATAAAATTATCAATATATTATTGAAAAAATGATTTTTATTATTAATATTTCTAGTTTGGTACAACTGTTCATGAGGTCCATCTATATATATTTTTGACCTTTTTTCTTATGTATAAAATACCCTTATTGAGTTTTTTTCAGTGTAAATATTTTTCATATTATAATTTAGTTATGTATTATAATAACTTAAAGTATATATATATTTGGTATGTAGTTTATTTTTTACCTAAATTTGATTACGTGAAAAATTCAGATACATAGAATATAATAGGTAAAATTTAGAACGAAAAGGGACTATGTTTTATGCCGATTTATGAAAATCTGGTTTTGTGATTTCAGTTTGAGTATATGAAATCTAAATATGTAGAAAAGTTTTTATATTTGATTTTGAAGATTATAATGTATTCATAAAGAATTGAAAACAATGTTATGTTTGACCAATAATTTCATATTTTTATTTTATGCATGTTTATATTAGAAATATTTACTATATCTTTTTTTATACAATTAAAAATTAGCTATATAGAATAAATGATAACTTATTTAGAATTTTCCAATAATTAAATATATATTCTCTTTAAGGAATTATATATATTTAAATATTGGAACTTAAATTTTTCAACATGAGATATTTGATTCAAATCCTTTTGAAATGATCATATTTAGGGTCTTATATTTTTATCGACTTATTAAATAACATTGATAATAATTTTAGTGTAATAATATAAAACTATGTAATATTTTATATCAATTTACTCTTTATAGTTATTATATTTTTTATATAATATAAATGGGGTCTCACATATTCCTTATTTTACATTTATGAATGAGATAATTGTCAACCATTTTAATGGGAGTAAGTATGAACAACATTGACATAGTTCATTGAATATACATGAACGTTTCACATTAGGAATGTGTTATAAAAAATATTATAAATTTAAAATAATTTATTCATAATGAAAATCAATATAATGAGTTGAATGATAGCATAAATTATGCAACAATGGAATATTTGAGTTTCATTGATCATTTTTTTGGAAATTGTTTTTCATAAATATATCGTATGACCATTGATAACAATGTAAAATTTATTCGCATAACAAATAATATAGAAACCCTAATCTTTATTACACAAATAATGTGATTTATTACATAAACACACACGTAAAAAACTCTTTGGATTGATAGTTCTTGTGTCTGGTGAAATTAGGAACATTATATAAGAAATTAGATCATAAAACGCAACCGCTTTATTAAAAACATCTTTTACATGACCAAAACATTCCATCATTCTTATAATTGCTTGTGATAACCTAAGGACATTCATAAGAAAAAGGTGAGATATAAATCCTAGTAAGGTAGAAAACAAGGCATAAAATGAAGAATATATTAAATTTCAAGAAATATGAATATCAATGGATCACAAGAGAATCATGAATATAAATTAATGATATAACTTGATTGTCATAACATGGAAATGTGGAAACAACATTTAACATGATATTAGCATGATCCAAGGCTCATTGCACAAGGAGAATGATTAAAAACTCATTTCGCTTGAATTAGCATGAGTAAACCCTCATTGCACATGGATTAACATGATAAAACCCTCATTGAACATAACATATCATGATATTATTCTTTACCCAAAGCACTAGAGTGCTATCAAGGCACACCCTTCTTAATTATTTTATCTCATGAATATGTTTTCCACATAGATCATACAACATGGAGTCCTTAAACTTTCTAATTTATTCCATGAATAAGAGATGTTGAATACATAAATGTAAGTCCTCAATAAATATGTAAATGAGAATACAGGTGTATACTCCTGATAGAGAAATGGGTATGGTATTCACCAACATGATGATTTTCTATGGGAAATTTTGGAGTAACTTCATCGGCATAACAATTTCAAATAGAAAATTTAAAATGGGCTGATGAGAGAGAAAGGGGTATCTCATCATTTATACATTAAATGGATGGTAATGAGGTCATCAATGTCATACCAAAATTCATCAATAAAGGTAATTATTTTTCTTTTGTTTTATCTTAATATTTTCCCCTATGTCCCCCCCTAATCCCCTACAAAATTTGGTAGCTTTTGGACATGTTTTGAGTGGAGGAAGGAGGATACACGGCTTAGGTGCAGGATTCCAAACCATGCACAAAAATTAGGCCCTAATGTCCACTTCATTAAAAATGTTTTAAATAACCTATTTTCCCTCCTAATATTTCTCCTAATTCAGCTCTTACTCGTCCTCTTTGATCCTAACTGCCATCCCCAAAGCTTCTGAAAACCTCTTTGGAACACCATTTTGAAGGCGGATTTGGTGGAGGAACTTCACACAATCACAAGTAAGTGTTTCTCCCACTTAGTTCCTCCCTTTTTAAAACATTTTCGTCCCATTTCATTGAATTAACAAATCATCAAAGGATAGGGTTTTGTACCCATGTTTTAACCTTGGTAATTCTTGGTCTATTCTTGTGGTTTTTCCTTGATCTATGTCACTCTTTGTGTGGAGGTGGTGCGATTTAATTTTCGCACAATGACTCAAGGGATTCCATTAATTTTGTACGTGATTCCATTTTTTATGCTATATTTATTTCATAGATGTTATGTTTGTGATATTTTCATGTTTATTAAATTTGATAAAAAGTTTCAAAGATGTTTTTAGTGGTACTTATAAAGAAAATGAATTTTAAGTGCCAATTTCTGGTGAAATTGGGGGTTTTTCATATAAATATTTTATTAGTTCATTGAGGGATACCCTATAATTAAATATTTGGTTTTATTGAAATATATTAGGGATTAAAATAATTTATTCAGTGTTATTCTCATTTGTTTTTTACTGCAAAATTGGTTTTGGGTGACATTTGTTTAGTAAATGATTTTTGGGGTTCCAATTTGGTATTAAATTGGGTGTTTTACATGGCTATTCTACGTGATTCTCATTGGGGTTGTTTTATAACTCATGTAATGGGTTTATAAATTTTTTTGGGTGTTTCATATTCTTTTTTGGAAAATATTAGTATGAACATGTTGTTAAAAGTGATGTTTTAAAGGGATTTTTGTGTGCAAGTATTATTAGTTTTTTGTGAAGTTGTTTTGTTAAAAATGAAAATGTTTTGTTGTGTAGTTTGAGTGGAATAAATTGTGAAAAGCTAACTTATTTTTTGTATATGACCCATAGGGGTGTTTATATATAGAATGGTATGTGTTTGGATTTCTGAAATTGTTTGAGTACAAATGGGGAAGCCTGGGTACCTAGGTGGGAGGATATGTACTAGTACGGCTAGTGAACCGGATGGGTTGGGTACCTATTTCAATGAGAAAATGGATAACTAAAACTCTAACTAAACTATGTGGATGATGTTTGAGGACCACTAGTATATGGGTATGTTCCAACTAGTGGATCTTTTATGAGAAAAGATTGTGACATGGACACTTTACACTGAGGTATGATTTACATAGGGCCTGAGACTAACTAGTAGCCTATGGGTGTTCCCGAATTTGGTGATTGTATAATTTTTGGTATTTATCTCTATATTAGGGTGTATTTTCCATTGAATTATAGTATCTAACATTTAATAGTTAAATGTTTTAATATTCTCAAATTATTAGTGAGAAATCTGTTTTCAATTGAATGTTATGTTTCTATTAATTTATCACAGCTTTTCATTAAATATTAAAACTGCTTGTTTAACCACCATGTATTGCATAAAATTTGGATTATTTTGGTGGGATAATATTTGGATTAGGATCCCTCCATATATAAACATATTTGTTGTAATTATACTTGGTTATGTTTGACTCAGGTAAAGGTAATGCCTCAGGTGAATTCGGCACGGGTTGTTAGACCCCTCCTACGGTGCTGTGTTATGAAGACATCCCAAGGTTGATGACCCCCTTGTTGTGTGGTGCCATTGTGGATTCCTTTCTAATATCACTATTTGTATTTGGACCACTTTAACAATATTTAAATACATTTATTCAGAGTTGTTATTTTAATACTTTTTTGGCATGAAAATTTTAGATTCTTATTATTGATTGTTTTTAATGTTTCATGCTTTCATACTCAAGTAAATGATTACCAAACATTTTTTATAGATATATGGGAACTTTTTCGAGCCCGCGGGAATATTGAACTCCCTTTGGGACTTCCCACGGGCTGGGTTTGGCGCCGGTTTTGGCGGCGACCAGATTTGGTTCAGGAAATAATAGTATCAAAGGAGGCCAATATTTTTTGGTTATATTACTATTTTGGGATGGGTCAGGATAGACAGGATCTAGGAATGTTTGGGATTGGCTTTTTGGTTGTGAGTAGGGTGCCTATCTCTCACATCTCATGGAATACCATGAGTCACTAGGGGATGTTGGAATTGTTTGATTGACTTCACTTCCAGGTGAGACATGTGGGCTGTAGACCAAAGGTGGACATTGGGTGAGGTGTGGAGTAGTTGTTTCTTCCTAGCTTTAATGTTTTTATATTGTTTATATAATATTTATTTGATTAAAATTTTAAAAATTGTGGTATTTAATTTTATTTGTTACTATTTCATTTTGTAGAAACATGCCTCCTCGAAATGCTCCCATGCGCCCATAAGAGGATGCTGAAGAGAGTTCTACCACAACAATTGATTAAGGTCTAGTTGAGGTCATGGTTTGGGCTATTCAGGCCCTTGTACAGGGACCAAATCTAGTTCCATATTCAGTTATAGAGGATAAGATTGGTCCTAGAAAGTACAAGGCTTAGTAGTTCTTGAAAAATAAGGCTCCTACATTTCGGGGCAGCATAATACCCACGAAGAAGAAGAATGGACCGAAACAATCACGCTCCTTTTTGACGTTCTGGATACAACATAGGTGCTCTTGATGAAATGCACCTACTTTAGGTAGAAGGTTTGTAGCATTAGGTTGTGGGAATTGGTTCATCAGACTAGGAATATTGAGCAGATGCACTTGTGAGATTTCCAGGTTGTCTTCAATGAGTAGTACTACCCCGAGGTCTTGGAATATGCCAGTTCCCAAAATATCATGGATCTTGCTTAGGGTAATCTATATGTGATTGAGTAATCCAATCGATTCACTATGTTGGATTGTTATGCTTTAGAAATCATCTCAAATGAGAAGGTGAAGGCCGAATGGTTGAAGAAAGGCTTGTGGTTAGAGATATACTCTTATGCGTCCTTGTTTAAGCTGAGTACCTATGCTGAGGTCATTGACTGGGAATGCATGGTGGATATTTACAGGAAATAATTTTCTGGTTTCACTGGGCCAGTATCTGTAGTTGGAAGTGGAATATCTTCTTATAAGAAATGAAAATGGGAGGGACCTGATAAGAAAGGAGGGGGAAATTCAGGACACTCTTCCTAGAAGTATTCGTCGGTGGCTTCTATTGTGAGATCAATCACATGCCAGTAGTGTGGTAAGTCATGGAACATCTGACCAAAATAACCAATTCTTATGAATCCTTATTACCGGTGTGGATACATGGGGAATTTTCAGCTCTTTTCCAGGGTGGAAGGTCCACTTCTTAGGGGGGTAGGGTCAATGGATTCAAGAGGTGTGCCAGAACTGTCTGAGCCATTGAAGAAGGGGGATATTTATTTGGAGGACACTGTGGCAAGGCTAGGGAATCTTTTGGGAAGATCCAGTTTAGGGAACAACCATAGACTAGTAGTCATCCTCATGCAAAGAACGTACATCTCCATGATGTGAATCAGGCACCCACCAGATTATAGGCGGGACAGTCAAATTTTGATGGTACCATTCAAATCACATATTCTATAGCTGAAGATATTTTTGATATTGGTACATGTATTTCTTTCATTTCTTCTTGTTTTGTGGACACACTGAATTTTTCAACCATGTTTTTGTCTTTTTTATGGATTTGTGACACCACTAGGAATGAATAAAGAGCATGGTCTTAGGTTCCCTACATGTGCACTCTCTTTGTCATGTATTGAGATAGAGTAAGACCCACTTGTCTTATATATGAAGATATTTCACATAATACTTGGCATAGATTTGATATTACCCTTCTAGGAACACATTGATTGCCACAGGCAACGTGTGAGCTTCACGACACCTGATGGGAGTCGTCAGGTTTTTCTTGGAGAAAGGGATCCTCATTTGGGTCGTAAATGACCTCCAATCCAAGAGATGGGAAGTCTTATATCCCATTTTTTGTCTCTAGTACTAGAGTTTGATGGTCTTTCCCCTAAAGGTTCACTAAATCCTATATTTAATGATTTTCTTGAGGTACACCCGGATGATTTTTCTGGTTTCCCCCCAAAGTGGGATATGGAGTTTTCGATTGATTTTGTGCCTGGAAGATAATTCATATCTCTTCCTTCACATCACATGGCCCCCAAAATGTTTAGGGAAATAAAGATACATCTAGATGACTTATAATACAAAGGATTCATTCACTCGAGTATCTCTCCCTAGATCGCACCAGTATTGTTCACAAAAAATGATGATAGATCCCTCCAGTTGTGCATTCACTACCAGAATCTAAATACAGTAACAATTATGAAAAAAATTATCTCTTCCCAGAATAGTTGATTTTTTGATCATATGAAGGGGGAAAAGTGGTTTTAAAAAATAGACATTCATTCTAGATACTATCAACTCAGAGTGAGATAGTCAGATATACCGAATATAGCCTTATGAAGCAGGTACGACCACTTTGAGTATCTGGTCATCCCCCTCAGATTGACCAATGCTCTACTGGACATTATGGAAGACATGAACAATGTGTGCCATCAGTGTCTTGATTCCTTTGTTGGGGTGTTTTTGATGAACATTATAGTATACTCTATCTCCAATAAGGAACATGAACAGCACTTCGGGATCGTCTTGGGAATGTTACAGGATCACCGTCTCTATGAAAATTTGTCAAAATGAACATTATAGATCAGAAATGTGAAATTTATAGGGCATGTGATCTCAGATCAGGGGGTTTCAGTGGAACCCCATAAAAGTATTGCAGTTATTTTCATGAGAACAACTAAGTAAGGTGTTTGAGATGAGGAGTTTATCTGGAATGGCTAGTTGTTAGAGGTGATTCGTTCGGGATTTCTCTCGGCTTGTTTCGCTGATGATCGCGCTCACCCAGAAAGGGGTGAAGTTTGTATTGGGCCCAGAATGTTAGGAATCGTTGGAGGATATGAAGATGCAGTTGACTGCTGCCCCCGTTTGGATCTTTCTAGAGGCTAGAAAGGGTTTTTTTGGTCTATTGTGATGGGTCCTGTATGGGTTTTGGGTTCATTCTTATGCATGATGATCACGTGGGGGTGTATGGCTCCCAACAACTCCAACCACACGAAAAGAATTACCCGACCCATGACTGGGAGTTAGCATCTATGATGCATGCTTTGATGACATGGTGTCACTATCTCATTGGGGTGAAAATTGTGGTCTCCTCTAATTACAAAATCTTGGTCTATATTTTATCACAGAAGGACGACAAATTGAGGTAGCGTTGCTGGATTGAGTACTTGTAGGGGTTTGACATTGACATAGTCTATACCCTAGGAAAGGGTAATGTGGTGGCTTAAGACTTTAGTAGGAGAGTTTTAGTGCTGGATTTGAGGTTGTCCAGTGATGCGTATACATTTATGGGGCTCTTTACTTAGATTCATGTGGAGACGAAATAGAAAAATGGGGGTGCTTTCATGGAGAGAGTTCAATTGACTCCTTCTATCTTGGAGTTGATTTAGTGGGAATAGCCTAGTGGTGAGATTTTTCAGAGGTCGAGGTAGTTTCTTCAAGGTGGGGATATTTCATCGGATTGGTTTTAATCTCCGAAGGGTATCTTGTGATACAAGGGCCATTCAGTAGTGCCATTATCTCTATGGAAAGTGGTGATGCAGGATAGCCAACAATCTCAGTGGGCTGCCCCTCCCAATGCCACCATGATTTGTTATGATTTTTGTCTACTATAATATTGGACATGTATGTCAAGAGACATAGAGAACTTCATGTCAAAAAATTACACATGACAATAGGTAAAAGAAGAGAATCATAGGCCCTCCAGTTTGCACCATCCATTACCCATTCCTACCTGGAAGTGGGACGAGGATGCCACAGAATTCATTTTTGGATTTCCTCATAAACCTTGGGGTAATAATTCCGTTTTTTTCTTTGATATATATATCCATGTTTCACTTCTTAGTTATGGGAAAGACTTTATAAGGCCTTGGGGTCTATGATTAAGATGAACACAATATACCAACCTCAGACAGATGGTAAGCCAGAGTAGGCGAATCAGATTTCGGAGGATATGCTTCGTTCATGTGTTATAGATGTGAGAGGTTCATGTGATAGACATTTGGGACCTATTGAGTTTTATATTAATAATAATTACGAATCCTCTATTCTAATGTCCCCTTTTGAGGTGCCCTTTGGTCGGCTATTTCGATCCCCCGGTGTTGGGATGGGGTAGGTGAGACTTCACTGTTGGGGCTGAGCCTTGTCTAAGATACTTATGAAAAGGTCAAGTTGAGCAGGCAACACTTATTGATAGCTCAGAGTCATCACAAATAATATTCCTGATTGGAGATTTACAGACCTAGATTATTTGGTGGGTGAAAGGGTATTCTTGAAAGGGGCCCCTTGTCTGGGCCATCGTCGATTGGGAAAGTAAGGGAGGCTGACATAGTGGTATGTCAGACACTTAGAGATCTCTAAGTGTATTGGGAAGGTTTCATACATATTATATTTACCTTCTCACTTGAAAAACTTCCATGATGTTTTCCATGCCTATTATTTGAAGAAATAATACTTGGATTTGTACCATGTGCTGAGTTGGGAAGAAATAGAGATAGAGCGAGACTTGTCTTTTTTTGATCGTCTAGTGAAAATACTGGACTCCCAATAGAATTTACATAAAAGGAATTCTATTCTGCTGGCCTGGATTCATTTTCTTCATGTTAGTGACACACCTGATACGTGGGGATGTAAGTCATTGTTTGAGGATGCGTACCCATTATTGTTTGCTGATCAAGCCTCTTGTTGACATTCCGTGACATAATGTTTTCAATGTGGAGAGAATTTTCAATACCAAATTATTCATTACATGTAAATATTTTTCTTGTATATTTTCACTAAAATTCCACCCGATGTCCCGCCTAATATCCCACAAAATTTGGTGGCTTTTGGTTATGTTTTTAGGGGAGAAATGAGGGTGCTTGGTTTAGGTGCAGGGTTCCAAACCATGCCCAAAAAATGTGAACCAATGTCCAGGTCATTATAAATGTTTTAAATAAAATATTTTCACCCTTATGATTTATACTAATTCGGACCTTCCACATTCTTTTCGAACCTAATAACCATGGCGGCCCCCAATTTTTCTCAAAACCTATTTGGAACTCTATTTTGAAGGAGGATTTGGTGGAGGAACTTCAAACACTATCAAATAACTATTTCTACCTCTTAGATCCTCTAATTTTTATGATGTTTCTTCCCATTTATTTGAGTTCAAAAATGACCATAGGGTAGGGTCTATAACCTTGTGTTTAACATTTGGTTTTGGTTGTTTATTCTTATGGTTTTAGGCTTGATCTATGTCTTTCTTGGAGCAGTTGTGGTGCGATTTGATTTTTGCACATTGATTCAAGGGTTTCCATCAATTAGGTAGGTAATTACATTTTGTATGAAATATTTGTGACCTAGATGGTATTTTTGTGATATTTTCATGTTTATTACATTTTAATATTGGTGAAAAATATGGTTTTAGTGGTATTTATAATGAAAATTATTTCTAAGTTCCAAATTTAGGTGAAATTGTGGGTTTTTCATATAAATATATTTTTAGTTCATTAAGGTATAACCTATAATTATTTATTTTAATTTATTAAACTATATGAGGTCTGAAAATAATTTTTTAATGTTATTATCCTTTGGTTGTTGTTGGGAAATTCGTTTTAGGTGACGTTTGTTTTGTAAATGATTTTTTGGGTACCAATTTGATGTTAAATTGGGTGTTTTACATGGATATTGTATGTGATGCTTGTTGGGATTATTTTATAACACAAGTAATGGGTTTATATAAATGTTTTGGGGTTTTCACACCCTTTTTTGGAAAATATGAGTATGCACATAGTGTTCAAAGTGGGGTTTTAATGTGATTTTTGTGTGCAAACATTTTTAGTTTTTGTGAAGCTGTTTTGTTAAAAATAAATATGTTTTGTTGTGTGGTTTGAGTGGAATGAAGTGTGGAAAGTTACTTTATTGTTTTTATATGACCTATAATTGTGTTTTTATATGAAAAGATATGTGTGTTTCTTGTTGAAATTATTTTAGCACAATGGGGGAAGCCCGAGTACCTAGGTGGGCGGATATGTACTAGTATAACTATTCAACAAGATGGGTTGTATCCCTGTTTTACTGAGAGAATGGATATAGAAAAATATAAATATGATATTTCAATGATTCTTGGGGGAAACTAGGTTATAGGTATGTAACCAACAATTAAATCATGCATGGGAAAGGATTGTGACTTCGATACATTACACCGAGGTATGAGGTACATAGGGATCGTGACTATCTAGTTGCCTAGAGGTGTTTTTAGTTTTGGTGCCCATGGGATTTGTGATATTTTACCTTTTCATTGGGTTTTTTGTCTTGTAATTACAATAGATAACATATAATATTTAAATTTTTTTACATTATGAATGATATATTGTGAAAACTCTTTTCAATTTAATGTTATGTTTCTGGGAATTTATGGGTAGTTTTCATTACATATTAAAACTGCTTTCTTAATCACCTTGTATTGAATACTATTTGGAATCATGGGGTGGTATCCTATTGGGCTTAGATTCACACCCTACTTACACCATTGGGGTGTATGTAGAATTGGTTAAGATTGACTTAGGTAAAGGCAAAGCCTCGGGTGAAGGTGGATTGTGTTGTTAGACCCCTCCTACGGTGCGGTGATATGGAGATAGCTTGTGGATGTCAAACTGCTTGTCATATGGAGTCCTTGTCGATGTCTTTCTATGATATTTATTTGTATTTGGAAAAATTTTAACGTATTTAAAGAAATTTATTCGGTTATGGTTTTTTTAGGAGTAGTTTGGAATGAAAATTCTATATTCTTGTTATTGATTTTTTTAATGTTTCATTCTTTCATACTCATGTATAGAGTTGCCAAACAGAATTTGTTGATACTCAGGCACTTCTTCCATCCCATGGAGATAAATATGCCCTTAGGGCCTTTCTACGGGCCAATTTTGGTGTTGGTATTGGTTGTGAAAAGATTTGGTTCGTGATAATGCAACATAATATCCAAATATATTTAATAGAATTTAGATACAAAATATAAAAGAATTGCTTGAATGTAAATGAGAAATGAGAAATTCCATACATAATTTCAGCATGGTAATAGATGTACATGGGAGGCATTAATGAGATAAAAATAGGTCTCTTGTCATTCAAAAATAATGAGGGCAGTAAGGGGGAGGTGTGAAATCATACCCCAACATTTGTAATTGAAAATAAAAGGGTAAAACAACAGACATAAATTTGGACAAAAATGAGAAACAAAGAAATCTATTACTTGGAAGTATAATCCCAATGGCTTGGGAGATTCTTGATAGAAGCTTATAGGGAGATTGGGGTGCCTTGGGAGGATATTATAGAGTAGAGGGTAGAGGGTGGTCGAGCTCCAAAGTTTTTAAATGAAGTTGAATTGGATATTGACTAGGTTTATATAGTAAGTGAGGGGGAAACTTTATTATTAAGGTTTTGGACACTACAAATTAATCGATTCAAAACTAAAAACCAAACAATGGATTTTCCCATGGTTTTTCCAAAGGGGAATGTAGAAAATTATTTTATAAGTCTAATGGCCGAACATATTAAAATATAAGCTTGATTATGAGGAGGTGTGTCCCAGTTTAAAGGAAATCATTGTAAAAAGTTAAAATGTTTAATATATCTCCAAAAATTATGAAAAATTCACTATTAGTTAAGTTAAACATCATGTATCCAAAAATGATAATAATTTTATCTCAATAATTTTCTAAGTATTTGAATTTTTTATTTTTAAATAAGAATCAACATTTATCGAAAATACATGGGTTTTGACAAAAACAACTTCAAACCATATTAAAAATTCCAAATGTATTTATAAAATATTATACGATCATATATATTTAATTAAAATTAATTTGGTAATAATATTTTATTTAAAATATTATTTAATTCTAAAATCCGTTAAATAAACAAAATATAAATTTTAATGGAATTTGAATTTTAACTAAAAATAATATTTATGCTTTAAAAATAATTTATAAAGTAACAGTAATAAAATAAATGTATATTATTCATTAAAAATGAAGAAAATAATCATAGTTCTAGGGTCTTGTTACATTACCCCTTATAACACACACATTAGACCTAAGGTTAAGGTGTGAAATAGTTACAGACTCTTGGGGTGGCTCAAATAACATTTTTTGTGTGGTAATCTCGATCAACGTCCACTTCTCTCATATGCGATTCTGATTAAGATTAACATGTTGATGTTAGGATTAGGCTTGGTCAAGAACAAATCCCAGTGAACCGACCTCCTTTTGGAGTTTGACAAATGGGTTTCGTTTGGAGCCATTCTAATGGATGTGTTCATATCTACCTTTTTTGAGTAAATTGGATTTGTTAAAGAACTATATTTATACTAATCATATGATCACTATTTAATGGCTATATTAGTAAAATTGATAATAATAAATAGTATTTTAAAATACAAAAAAATAAAACCAAAGAAGTTCATTTGTTTTATATAACCATTTTGCATTATAAGACATTTAATTTGATCAGGAGGAATTTTCATTAATAAATGATTGAGCTGTTACCATATTCCCCCTTTAAAAAAAATTTCTTTCAAGAATTAAAATTCCCACACTAAAACAGTTGAGGGTAACTCTACTTCATCACTACCTCAAATTCTCACATTTCCTCCTCAAACATGTGGTTTTTCCAAAAAACCTTGATGAGGGGGATTGTCTTGTTTCGTAGAAATGTTTCTCCACTATATAATATCTTCACCATATTCTCTTCATATAAGACAGAATTCTGCAATGGTACAACCTATGGATTCATTACACGTGATTTATCAAGTATGTACTGCCTCAAGAGTGATTTATAGAATACATCATGTACTTGAGATAGGTTTTCTGGGAGTTCTAGTGCACAATCCACTGCTCCAATGTGATCAAGGATCTCAAAAGGTTTGATGTACCTTGGGATATGCTTTCCATTCTTCAAAGATCTTATAACTCTTCTCCATGGTGATATGGGGAGAAATACCATGTCTCCAACATCAAACTATAGGTATCGTTGATTTTTATCATCATAACGTTCTTGTCATCAAAGAGAAACTTTAATGTGATGCTATATTGTATTAACATTCTCCACTATTTCTTCGACAATTGATGGACCTAGGAGTTTTCTCTCCCCAACGTCATCCCATCATTCCAATGTTCATCAACTCTTCCCATAATGGTCATTATAATGATCCTGTTGGATGCTTGAGTATAAAATGTTTTGTAAGATAACTCAACTAGAGAAAGATATTGATCTCATGCTTCTTTGGAATCCATTCAGAATGATTTCAACATGTCCTCTTGTTTTTGGATAGTCGGATATAATTGGCCACCAGTTTTGGGATGATGTTCCATATGGATTTTCAGCTTATTTTTTAGAGCCCGATGGAGATTCTTCCCTATCATTGGGGTAAAACATGGATCTCGATTAGTTACAATCAATATATATACTCCATGTACCCTTACCACTTCTCCAATGTATATAGGTTTCATTTGATCCAATGATAAATCCTCCCTAATTGAAATGAAGGGTGAAATCATTTTAATAAGATTGACAACAACCCAGAGAGTATCATTTCCTTTGGATGTCTTCAGAAGACTGGTGAAAAGGTCGATGGTGATTTTTTCCCATTTCCATGTTGATATAGGTAATGGATGCATAATCCCCCTAGACTTCTTCCTATCAGAAATCACTTTTTAACACACCATGCACATTAATGTATACTCTGTGATCTCCTTATTCATGTTATCCCAATAATAATTCTCTCGGAGATCTCGATACATCTTGGTGTTCCTTGGGTTAATGGAGGAATTTGATCTATATGAGTCATCCAAAAGTTCATTATTTCATAGAAAATTTAATTTAACACATAGTCTTGACCCAAATCCCACAATTCCTTCTTCATTATCATTGAACTCCAAGGATTTCCATTTTATGATAGTTTCCACTTTCTTATAAATTACTACATCATCCTTTTCATAATCCTTTATCCTTTACAAAAGATATGGTTGGGAAATAATTTGTGAAAGGATTGATGATGTTCCCTTCTTTATTATTCTCATGTCCATCTTCATAAAATCTAAGAATATTGGATCCTTTTCAATTCTCATCATTGATAGAATCATTGATTCCTTTTTTATTATAGAATCCTCCCCCATGTTTTATATACTAGGGTGGTAATGGATAGAGTAGTCAATGTCTTTTATTAGCACTATCCATATCTGTTGGTACATATTCATCTATTTCTCTATGAATATATACATGAGGATTTTGTGATACGTATTTATTTAACACTTCTCCAAAAAGAGGAAATTTACGCAAGTTTTTAAATAAAAGATTACTGTAGTCGAATCCACATCATGTGTTGGATAGTTTTTCTCATGAACATTTAATTTCCATGAAGAATATACAATGAATTTGTCATTTTATATTAACCCACATCCCTTGACCTTCTTCAGAGCATCACAAAATACCACGAAAAGTTCACTAATTTTAGGTAGTGTCAGCCTGAGCGTAGTTACAAGCCTCCTTTTCAACTCAATGAAGCTATATTTACCTTCATCACTCCTTGGAAACATTATTCCCTTATGATTTATATTGGTAAAATGGTTGGAAAATCATGAGAAATTTCTCACAAATCAGTGTTAATATCTAGTTAACCGTAAGAAGCTATGGATATCCATCAATAATGTGGGCCTCAGACATCCCTCAATTTCAGTTGTCTTGGAGGGATCCATAGATATCCAATTACTTGAGATGACATGACCCATGAATGAGAATTCATTTAACCATAACTCTCACTCTCGGTACTTTACATAGAGATTCTCATTTAGCAAGGTCTCTAGTATTGTTCTTCGTTAGTCCTCATACTCCACCATGGTTTTGGAGTATATTAGAATATCTTCTATAAGGACTACCACATATTTTTCATGGTAATCTTTAAAGACTCTATTCATCATGTCCATGAAGATTTTTAGAGCATTAGTTAGTTTTGAAAGTCATTACTATGAATTCATAGTTCCTGTACCTTATATAAAAACTTGTCTTGGGGATATCCTCATTCTTCACCATTACATGGTAACATATCGACCACAAATCCCCCGGGGAGAAGTATTTTTATCCACATATCTGATCAAAAACGTCAAATATTCATGGTAGGGGATAATTTTTATATATAGTGTTTTTTGAGCTCACGATAATCAATGCAATGGCTCTTTGACCCATCCATCTTCTTGATAAAGTGGACTGCTGCACACAATAGTGATTCACTTGTCAATATACACAATTATTCTATATTCTCTTGTAGTTGTTTCTTTATCTCATCAACCTCTAAAACATCCATTCTATATAGAGTCATGGATGTTGTAAAATACCTAGATATAAGATCAATCGATAATTCAACGTCTCTCCTTAGTGGAAGACCCCGAAATTTCTCAAGAAAACATTCAGCAGATTCCCTCGTAATAGGAATGTGTTCAAGGATTGTTTGATCCCTAGATTCAATCATCATAGAAAGATAATAACTCTCATTGTGTAGTAATATCCATGATTTAGATGATGGTGCAAAAGAAAATTCACCATCTTCCTTGCACACGTACAGAATTGGGGCTCAAGATTCCATTTGGAGATTTATTTCCCTCTCACGACCATTTAGGATAGATATAAATAGGGAAAGCCAATGAATTATATTAATTTCATCAAATTCAACTAGAGGGAGTAAGATGAGGTTCTTTAGGATGTTCAATCCCAAAATTGTGAAGGGGGGGAATTTTATTCATGCGATGAAAGGATTTCCCACATTTATATTCTCACCAAACATCTCTACTACCATGAGTTGTGGAGGTGTTGGGATTGTTCTACTAACCTTTCTATATACAAAAGAATTTGTAGAACTATAGATGACAACCCTACCTTTCACATTTTTATTCAGGTTCTACTCATTTATATCATCCCAAAATACTTAAGAAATAAATTTTTTAAATCAATTAGAAACATAAAGTGAAATTCAATGAAATAAAAGGAATAACATATAAATTAAATTGATTTCCTTAACTGATGAATATATAGAATTCAATCTATGTTATCCATGATTTACTTACCAACATAAATTCATAGGGAATTTTTTTTTATTCCCTTAATAACAGGAAAGACTAAGCATATGACTTTACAAAATAATATCCCCCTAGAGTGGCCAAACAATATGGAAGAAAGGCCCATTGTCATTCTCCAGTTCTCATTTGATTCTAGATCAATGCAGTTTTTTCATGTTTTACCCCTAAACACATCATTAATAAGTCCACCTCTCCTTTTTCATATCCTAATTGGTATGTTTTATCTTGATAAACCACATACTCTATACTCAACAAAATTTATGGATTTTTTTATACAAAGTCTTATCCCTAAGTCTTTCACTACGATTTTCAAATCATAATCCCAAAAACAACTAATCCTATCATATGATACAAACTATAACAACCCTGCCCTTTATTATACAAATAAACGTGACTTATTACCTAAATTTTCACTTTATAAAACATTGTGGATTTTGAGGTCTGGTGTATTGGAAAATTATTAATATTACATAACAATATTAAACATAAAACACAATATCTTTATTGAAAACTTATTTTACATTAGAACACTATTATTTCGTACATAACATTGGAAGGGATAACATGAGGACATGCATATGAAAAGGGTTATCTATAAATCCTAGTAAGGGAGTAAAAAATTAATTACATGAAGAATATAGTACATGTAAGGAAATGGACTTATCAATGGAGAACAAGAGAAACATGAACATAAAGTCATGATATAACATGACTATCGTAACATGGAAATAGGGAAAAATAATTTAACCTGATTTTTTAATGACCAAAGGCTCATTGCACATAGATCATGAGTAAACCCTCATTATACTTGAATTAGCATGATTTAACCCCTATTGTACTTGAATTGTAATGAGTAAACCCTCATTGAACATGGCGTATCATGATAATATTTTTTAGACAATGCATTGGATTTCTATAATGGTTCACCCTTCATAATCATTTCATTTCGTGAAAAAATGTGCCATATATATCATACAACATTGATTTATTAAACTTCATAATTTATTTTATGAATATGAGATGTGTAATACATAAATGTATGTCCTAAATAAATAATTACATGTGCATGAATGTGAATAACATTGATAAAGAAATGGGTATGGTATTCACTTACACGATGATTTTGGCATGGGAGATTTTGGTGTAACATGGCAGTATAACAACATCAATAGAAAACATAAAATGGTTTGATGACATAGAAAGTGAGATCTCTTAATTTATACATGAAATGGACAGTAAACGGTTCATGTAACATAATATCCCAACATAACTAATGGAATTTAGATGCATAATATAAAATAATATTTTGAATTTTAAAGAGAAGAGAAATATTCCTTATTGAATTTCAACATGGTAACAGGTGTACAAGGGAGGATTTAATGAGGGAGAAAATAGTCTCTCATCATTAAAAAATAATGAGGGAATTATTTGGGTTGTTCTTAATCATACCCCAACATATGTAATTGAAAATAACAGGGTATAAGAACTTAAAAAAATTTGGACCAAAATGAGAATGAAAGAAACCCCTTACATGGATGTCTGGTCCCAATGGCTTGAGAGAGGCTTGAGAGTTGATTCTAGGGAGCTTGGGGAGATTTTGGTGGATTATAGAGAGAAGAAGGCATATGTTTATCGAGATAAAAAGGTTTTTAGTGAAGAGGAATGGGGGATTTAGTTGGTTTATATAGGGAATAGAGGGAATTATTTATTATTTTAGTTTTGGACAGTACACATTAATAAATTCAAAACCACAAACCGAACCATGGTTTTTTCCCATGGGACTTTCCAAAGGGGAGTGGAAAACATTTATTTATTTGTTCAATGGACGAATTTATTAAAATATTACGCTTGCGTATGTGGAGGTGAGTCTCATATTAAAAAAAATCATTTTAAAAAGTTACAATGCTTTATATGTCGTGGACGATCTACTAAGGAAACATATAATTATTCAAAAAAATATAAAATGAAATTATTTTAAAAGTAAAGAATATATTGTCCAGAGCTACCTTTATATTATTTCATTACATCACCGTTAGGTCATTATGTTGTAATGAAACACATTATATATTAAACAGTATTTAATTTTTACCCAAAAATTCAACTATCACTGAAAAGTATGAAACATTTACCATTATATAAATATGAAATCATAAATATAAAAATAATATTCATTTTATCTAAATAATTTTATCAATATGTGAATTTTTCTTTTAAAATAAAAATGGATATTTATCAAAATATCATGGGCTTTGACAAAAACATATTTCCAATCCTAAAAAAATTACAATTGAATTCCTAAAAAATTATTCAATCATTTTTATCTAATAAAAAGTAATTTAGTAATAATATTTTAATAATATTATTATTTTATACTAAAATAAATTAATTCATCAAAATAAATTTCTTAATTGCATCTAAATATTAACTGAAAGTATTATTTGTGCTTTAAAAACAAATTATGACGTAAAAATAATAAAATAAATGTATATTAATTATTCCAAATGTAGATAACATAGTAATAGTGCTAGAGTATTGTTACAAAACCCCATATAACACTAGCATAAGACCTAAGGGTATGGTGTGCGATAGTGATAGACTCTTAGTGTGGCTTGGAAAATATCACTCTGTTGGTAATCACTATCAACTGCCACTTCTACTATAGGTGATTCCATTAAACTATAACATGTTGAAGACCAACTTGGGCTTGGTTAAGAATGAATCCATGGGATGCAACATCCTTTCCAAGATCTGACAAATGGGCTTTGTATGGATGAATTCTAATGGATGAGTCCATCACATCCTTTTTCTATGTATGCTGGATTTGCTAAATCCCTATATTTATTATAATCATGTGATCATTATTTAATTAATATATTAGAAATGATTATAATTATTAATGGTATTTTGAAATTTAAAATAGACGAGGGTAACTCTGATTCGTCACTTCTTCTGATTCCCACTTTTCCTCTACAAACTTTTTTGTTTATCCACAACACCTTGACAAGGGGAATTGTCTTATTTCATAGAACGTTTTCCATATGATCTAAGATCTTCACTATCTTCTCTTCATATGAGATATCATTATCTAATGGTACCACATATACATTGAGTACACACGGAGGATAAGATATGTAATTCATCAATAGTGATTCATGGAATACATAATGTACTTGAGACAGGTTTGGTGGGAGTTCTAGTCGATAGGCCACTGCTCTAATGTGCTCAATGATCTCAAAAGGGATTTTGGACCTTGGACTAAGCTTTCCCTTATTCCCAAGTCTCATAACAATCTTATATTGTGATATGCATAATAAAACCATGTCTCCAACATCAATCTCTAGGTATCGTCGATGGTTGTTAGAAAAACTATTTTCTTGACTATGAGTAGCTTTAATGTTAAACTGGGTGGTGTTATCCTTCTCCAAAATTTCTTCAACCATTTATGGACGTATGAGTTTTCTCTACCGAACTTCATCCCATCATGCGGGTTTTTTTCATACCTCACCCTAAAGCGCTTTATAAGGATCCATTTGGATGCTTGAGTGGAAACTATGTTTGTACGAGATCTCTAACAGAATAAGATATTGATCCCATCTTTCATTGAAATTCATTGGGTATTCTCTAAAAATTACCACAAGTGTTTTGATCGTATATTCAGATTTTCCATCAGTTTGGGGATGATATGTTGTACTGATTTTTAGCTCAGTATTCAGAGCACATTGGAGACACTTCTACAACATATAGTTAAATCTTGGATCTTGATCGTATACAATTCAAAGTGGTATTCCATGAAAACTATCCACTTCTCTAATTTATATCTGTGTCAGTTGATCCAACGAGAAATACTCCCAAATTGAAATGATGTGTGTAGTCATTGTAAGATGATACACAACAACATAGATATAATTTTTTCCTTTGGATGTCTTCGGATGTCTGGTGACAAAGTATATAGTGATTTTCTACCATTTTTATGTAGTTATGGGTAATGGTTTCATCATACCATTACACATCTTCCTCACAACCTACACTTGCTGACACTCTATGCACATTGATGTATACTCATAAATCTTCTTCTTCATGTTTTCCCACCAATAATTCACTTAGGGATCTCGATACATCTTTGTGTTTCCCGGGTGAATGGGTAAATTTAACTATGTGCATCATTCAAATGTTTATTCTGTAACTTCAGATTTGATAGAACACATAGTATAGACCCAAATCTCACATTTCCTTCTTAATTAACATTGAACTCTATGGATTTACCTTTTTGAAAGATTCCACATTCCTCTAAATTCCCACATCATCCTTTTGAGCATACTTTACCCCTTTAAAAAGAGACGGTTGGGAAATCATTTATGATATGATTGATGATGTTCCCTTCATTATGATTCCCATGTCCATCTTCATCATATCTAAGAAGATTAGATCCCCTTAAATTCTCAAAATATGATATAATCAATCGGTCCTTTATGATTAGATAATCCCCCACCTTGTTCTCTTTCCCATGGTTGTAATGGATTGAGCAGTCATTGTATTTGATCAGATATAACCATCTTATTTGGTTCATATTTGCTCTTTCTATGTGAATATTTAATTGAAGCTTTGGTGATCCATATATATTTCACACTTCTCCCAAAATAGGTAATGTCACCATATTTTTAAAGATAATATTACTACAGCCAACTCCAGATCATGTGTTGGATTGTTTTTCCCATGGATATTCTATTTCCGTGAATCATAGGCAATGGCTTTTTCATTTTTCATCAACACGAATCCGAGTCCATTTTTTGAAGCATCACGGAATACCATGAAATGTATTCCACTTGTGGGTACTGTGATCATGTGCACAGTGATAAGACTCCTTTTCAACACCATGAATATATCTTCGCATTCATCACTCGAATAAAACATTACCCCCTTCCATGTTATCTTGGTCATAGGGTCCGAAAATCATGAAAACTTTCTCACAAATCAGTGATAATGTCGAGATAACCCAAGGAAGTAGTAAATATATGTCACCAATTTTTCCCTCATCAATCACTCAATTGATGATATCTTGGATGTATCTACATATATCCCATTTATTGTGATGATATGACCCATGATTGAGACTTCCTTCAACTAGAAATCACACTTTCTATACTTTTCATAGAGCTTCTCCCTTCACATGGTCTCTAGTATAGTTCTTAGATGCTCCTCATGCCCCTCCATGATTTTGGAGTATATTATAATATCATATATAAACTGTGCCACAAATTTGGCATGGTATTCTCTTAAGAAATTATTAATCATGTTCGTGATGATCTCTGGTGCATTAGTGAGTTAGAAAGGCATTACTATAAATTCATAGTGCATGTACATTGTTCGGAATCCAGTCTTGGGGATATCCTCCTTCAACCGTACTTGGTAATATCCCAACCAAAAATCCATCTTAGAGAAGTATTTTTCTCCACATAGCTAATCGAACAAGTCATAAATTTGTGAAAGGGGATACTTGTTCTTTATAGTGATTTTTTAGCTCTGTATAATCAATAAAAAGGTGCATTGAACCACCCTTCTTCTTCATGAAGAGGACTAGTGCACCCCCTAGTGATGCACTTGTGTGTGTAAACCCTTTATCCAGATTCTCCTATAGTTTTTTCTTTATCTCCTAAAGCTTCACAATATCCATTATATACTCAGTTTCGTATATTGGAAAATACCCAGGTATATGATCAATCGATAATTCAACATCTCTTCTAGGAGGAAGACTAATCAATTACTCTGAATCTACATCAAAAAATTCCCACAAAAAAGCATCTCTTGAAATATAGTTTCTCCCATAGACTCAATAATATGAGCAATATATTCTTTCTCATTGGGTAGTAATATAAACACTTGAGATGATGGTGATATAGAATATTCACCATCCTCTTTGCACATGTTCTGAATCAGGGGTTGATTTGCCAATTGGAGGGTGATTTCCCTCTCATGGCAATTCATTTCGTCTATATCTAGGGAAATCCAATCCATGTAAAGAATTTCATCAAAATCTACCATAGGGAGTATGACGAGGTTTTCTGAGAAGTTCTATCTGATAATTGTGACATGGGAGGAGTTATATTAATAGGATACAATGATTGAACTAATTTTGGTTCTCACTAACATCTCAAATTCCATGGGTTGTGGTGGTCTTGGGATTTGTGTATTGATCTTTCATGATATATAAGAATGTGTAGAACTGTAGACGTTAACCCAACCATTCACTTTTTGATTATGGTTCTACTTATTTAAATCATCCAAAAAGACTGACTGAAGATATTTTTTAAATCTATTAGATTCATAAGGGGTAATAAAATTACATAAAAGAGATAACATATAAATTTCATTTATTTCTATAACATATGAATGTATAGGATTCAGAGTATGTTATCCATGATCTACTTCCCAACATATATTCTTATAATCATTTTTTATTCCATTAATAATAGTTTAATATAATATTAATAATTTAACAAATAATATCCCCTGGGAGTGTCGATCCAAGAGTGCAGCAAGGCTTGTTGTCATGCCCCTGTTCTAGTTTGAGTTTGGATCAAAACGGTATTTTTGGGTTTTACCCCTAGATACATCTGTTCTAGAGGCACCTCTACTTGTTCGTATCCATACATGGATTCATTTTCCAGATAAACTACTAACTCAATACTCAACAATATTTTGGGATGTTTTTATTACAATTATTCTTATACCTAACGCTTTCACTAGGGTATTCTAATCCTAGTCCAAAAAATAACTAAAACTATCTATTGATACCAACTATAACAACCCTACACTTTATTTCACACATAAGCATGATTTATTACTTGAACATGCACTTAAGATAGCATTGAGTGTCGATAGGTCTAGGGTCTTGTAAAATTAGGAACATTAAAAAATGGCTTAGAACATTAAACACAACATCTTTATTGAAAATTTCTCTTGAATTACCATAACAGTCCTTCGTACATAACATTGCCTGAGATAACATGAGGATATGCATATGAAAATGGTAAGCAATAAAGCTTAGTACAACAATAAACAAGGAATAACATTAAGATTATATTATAGGTTAGAAAATAGGCATATCAATGCATCACAAGGTAAATACGAACATAAAGGCATGATATAGCGTGATTATCCTAACATGGAAATGTGGAAACAAAATTAAACATGATATTAGCATGAGCTGAGGATCATTGCACATGAAGCATGAGTAAAACCTCATTGTACTTAAACTATCTTTATTAAAACCTAATTTAGCATGAATTATCATGATTATACCTTAATTTCCCATTTTGTATCATGATACTATTATTTACGCAATTCATTAAAACTCAATCGGGGTGCACCCTTCTTAATCATTTCATTCCATGCATAAGTGGGCCACATATATCATACAACATGGATTTATTAAATATAATAATTTATTACATGAATAAGAGATGTGGAATAAATAAATTTATATCCTTAATCAAAAATTTTATGTACATAAATATGTATACACATGATATAGAAATGGTTGTGGTATTCACTTACATGATGATTTTGGTGTGGGAAATTTTGGTGTAACTTCGGCAGCATAATGACGTTAAATAGAAATATTAAAATTGGATTATGAGAGATAAAGGGCTCTCAAGTCATTTACAAATTAATTTTATATTAAGGGGGTCATAGAACATAATATCCCAATAAATTTAATGGAATTCAGATGTATAATATAAAATAATTGATTGAATGTAATTGAGAAGAGAGAAATTCAATACAGAATTTTGGCATCGTAACGGGTGCACATGGGTGGCATTAATGGGAGAGAAAGAGGTCTATAATCATTCAAAAATAAAGAGGGTAGTATAGTGGAGTTTTGAAATCATACCCTAACATTTTTAATTGAATATAAAATTTTATAACAACATAATCAAATTTGGACAAAAATGAGAAAGAATGAAATCCCTTACTTGGTTGTGTGTTCCTCAAGGCTTGGGAGAGGGATGAGAGAGGATTCTAGGGAGCTTGGGGTGCCTTGGGATGATTATAGAGATAAAAGTGAAGTGTTTTTTCAAGATCCTATGGTTTTGAGTGATGAATAATGGGATATTGAGTTGGTTTATAGAGGAAAAAAGATGAAATTATTTATTATTTAGGTTTTTTTACACATCACATTAAACTAATCAAAACCACAATCAAGCCCATTTTTTCCCATTTTTTTACAATGTGGAGTGGAAAAAAATATTTTATAAGGTAAATTTGATAACTTTGTAAAATATTAAGCTTCATTATGTGGAGTCGAGTCACACTAAAAAATAATTTTAAAAATATAAAATGTTTTATATGTCTTTGAGGGTCTACTAAGGCACAATAAAAGTAATCAAAAAAATATAAAATCACATTATATTAGAGTAAAAACATATATTGGACGAAAATACCATTTATAGTATTTTGTTACATCACCACAAGGTCATTATGAGGTCGTAAAACACATTATATATTAAACGATATTTAATTTTTAACCAAAAATTCAACTGTCTAAGAAAATAATGAAAAATCATAGTTAGATAATTTCAACAGTCTGAATCCAAAAATTATATTAATTTTAACTATATAATTTCATAAATATGTGAATTTTTTCTTTTTAAATAAAAATAGATATTTTTATCTAAAATTCATGTTTTTTGACAAAACAACTTTCTAACCTTAATAAAAATTACAATTTGATTCATAAAAAGAAATATGGTAATTTATATTCAATAAAAAGTAATTTATTAATAGTATTTTATTATAAAATAATTTTATTCAAAATTCCATTAATTCGTCAATAATTGAATTTGAATATAATCCAAAAATACAATTTATTCTTTAAAACCCATTTATAAAGTATCAATAGAAAAATGAATATATATTATTTATACAAAAAATAATGCACATAATCCTTGTTCTAGGGTCTTGTTACATAACCCCTTCTAACACCTGCGTAAGTCCTATATGTATGGTGTGCGATATTGAAAAACACATGGTGCAGTTTGGATAACATCACACTAGTGGTAATCCCTATAATCTTCAACTTCTCATGTAGGATATACCATTCATGATTAACATGATCATGCCCAGCTTAGTATAGGTTAATAATGAAGCCCAATTATGCTACATCATTTCTGATATCAAAAAATGGGCTTCATATGGAGAAATTGAACATGATGGGGTCATTGCTTCCTTTTTCTCAGTAAATAGGATTTGTTAAATACCAATATATATACAAATCATGTGATCACTATTCAATGACTATACTAGCAACTGTAACAATTATTAACAATAATTTAAAATCCAAAAACTTAAAACTATGGAAGTTCATATGTTTTAAAAAACCATTTTACATAATAAGACATTTCATTAGATCCCGAAGAAATTTTATTAACAAAATATCGGGTTGTTACTGATATATTGTAAAAATTAATTAATATCAATATTACTCCAATGGGGATTTAATTATTTCAATTAATTTAGGTTCCTTAGTGTGTGTGGTTTATACCACCCATTTAAAATTTATGAGAGTCTGGGTTGTGAAACCCCCAAAAAGTTAGTTTTCTTAATGTCCATCTAAGTAAAAAATATATATCTATTTGTATTATTCCTCCCATTATAAAATGGATGTTTAATCTTGTGTTTGATCCAATAGGGGAAATTGGTACGAATGTTCGAGTTTTTCCTCATGATTGAAAATGGAAGGGCGGTCAGGAATTTTTCTTCCATTGAAAGATGTCTTTGTAATTTGTTTTTGACACTAGGTCTGAAAAATATTTGGAATGTTATTTTCTATTAGTGGGTTCCATTATTCTAGACATTTGAGAATTAAAATTTTTAGATATACGATCAACATGATCCCAAATTTATTAAATCTATTGTTCCAATTTGATTATATTTTTAATATATTAATTTTAATACTATGATATAATATGTAATATTATATAAATATTGAAATTGACAACCCTGATGTTTCTATTATACCACATTCCCAATGGGACTAGCATGAAAAACTGGGAAAACCATTCTTATGAAGATAAAAATTTTCATACACTATTGTGAGGAAGTAGTGAGGGTGGTGGTGTACAGAAAGACTAAATATTTATTGATCTATATATTATGGAAAAGTCATAATAAATTTCACATGTAATTAATCCATAACTAAGAAACATTAATGTTTTCACTACTATTTGTTTCATTTAATTTAAGTGGTAAATTGGGGAAAATAATAATTTATAGTATATAAATAGATTATCTTAGGGTAGTCATTCGAGAGTATGTCTTATAAAGGATTTAACAATGGATGGAACTAGATTTTTGAATAAAATGTTGTTATGTACTTGAATATAGGGATAAAAATATTGAATTATTTATCTAACCGAATATTTTTATAGAGAAGAAAAGCAAAAATAACGTTTATGGTCTTATACTATCTAGTTTTAGTAGAAGTTTTCATGGTAGAATCAATGGATAAGGATCATAATGAAGAGTGTAAATCATTGAACCAATAGAGTAAGAGAGGATATAAGGTCAATAAATAAAATACAATGGTTCTCAAGTATAATCTAATACAAAATTAAAGTATTTGAAATGTATAGAACACTACATCATTAATTTTCGTACAAACATCCTCATCTAGAGATGTGATAAAAGAATGATATTGCACAAATAGATGATTGAAGAGATGGTTTTAACTGAGAAAAATAAAACATTAGAATTCTTCAAGAGTATTATGAGCCATAACATCATTATAATAAAGTGTCTATTACAGAAAAAATAAATTTTCATTGAAAATTAATCTAGAACCTATAATATTTGTTGTTGAAATCATTTACATATATCATGATTATTAAAATGGAAGAAACATTTTCACTTTTGGAAATACTAAAATTAATGATTTTTTATTGTGGAAAATCGAACACATTTATGAATTTATAAAATTTATTTTAAAAAAGAAATTCAAATTGGATTCCTTATGGAATATGCATATATTTGATGAAAAATATGTTTTCTTAATAGTGATGATGAATGAAATGATTTCAGGTTTAAAATGTTGTTTTGTAAATTAAAATATTAAATATGACCTTGGTATTAGTACATGAACCCCTGTAATGATATGTTGATGTTTATATATGTGTATTGGATCATAATATATATATTTAATCTAACAAGGGATATAATTTATTCGTTCTCACAAATGTAAACAAAATCATTTTCAAAGGAAAGAAACATAAATATATAGAATAATCATACTTATGTTGAGATTATTATATATAATGTCAATAATCTAAGGGATAAAATATTTTATTAGGATATAAGTCCATTAAATGGAAAAATACATTTTTTTCATAAGAAAAACATCCAAGTGAGTTATTATTATTGTTTAAGATTCATTGTTGCAAACTAGTATCATAACTAATTGAAGTTTGAAACATTATTGAGTATCCTAGAGATAGTAAAATATTTGATCCCAACCTATATTACTAAATGATTTGATGTCCATTATGTCACAGAAAAACAAGGATGGTTTTTATTTATAATATATGACTCGATACACATTACATTTTACCAATGTAAGAACATAATTCACCTATGAAATGAATCATTTTGTATATACCAGAAACACTCCACTATAGTTTAATATATTATATAAAAACCGATCACATATTTTTTATATACAATGATATGTATTGGGATTAAGACATTATTGATGTAATATATATTAGTGGTGTATAATTTTTTATTTGGAAGAAGTGAACTAGTAGTCTTAGTAAGAAACATGAAATTAAATCACTGAGCATGAAAAAATGATATTATAATTGAACCATAAATTATCATAACTATCATTTTTTGGATGGTGGAATAAATCAATGGTATAGACTTATTTTAAAAAATTACCATTTTCACGTGGTTTGATTTCTTACAATGTGATTACACACATTTATAGAAGCTTAAAATTTTTTAACATTAGCTTGAAATAGACCTAGGGGTATCTCAAAAAAAGATAAAATAGTTTCTTCTATATGGTATAAATCACACCATGACTAGTTATTTTTGGTTATGATTGAGTTTTTTATATAAGTAATGGTTCCTTGAAAACGAGTTCACCTCATGAGGGTTTATGTGGCACAAAGATGTTTAAATGTATAGGATCCAAATTGCATCAAATAGTAATACCTAACGGTTATCCCTATAGTATGTATAATTATTTAGATATTATGAAAGATTCTTTATGTGGTTTATATGATATTATCCTACACTATTATTAGGTGATGGCTCAGTTGTCCTATGAGATGGATGGTCACTCTATGAAAATAAAGCATAATATTATCTCACATTACAAGAAGTCACATTTCAGGGTGAATTGGTAATGGTAGAGGATATAATTATGATCGATTTATCTATGAGTATAATCATGTAGTTATTAGAGACAACAAGTGTATAATGGTTTAGAGATAGTTTCGTCTTCAAGCAATGAGATCCAATGTCGAGCAATGAATAAAATTTCAAATTTTAAAAAGGAAATTTCCCACATCCCATAAGATTATTTAAATTGGAGGTCAGTAGAATATTTCAGATTATTTCATTTTCATGTTTTATGTGAAGAAGATATCATTATGTGGTAAATATGTCCACACATGTATGGGGATGTGATATGTTTTTTTTCTTTACCATTTTTTTCTTTTTAACTCCTTAATAAGGAGTCACACCATGAGGACTTTTTATAAACATAACTTTCTTCTAATGAATAGGTTCTCATTCAATATGAAATAATTTCATGTAATGATTAGTGTTTCTGTTGATTTTAGTGCTACATTCTAGTTTGAGATGTCAATGTTTCGATAAAGGAAGTTCTATCATAATTCTTTCCTTCAATTTTTTGTGTTTATATATGTAATGTGTGAAAGTCATGGAGTTTAACAAATCGTATTAAAATAATTTTTAGAAATAAATTATTAAATTTTTTTCTCAAATAAAACATGGGAATTGATTTCTTTCAAAAAATAAAAATGAGTGGATCTTGAAAATAATGAAGAGACTTGTAATAGATAGAGGAGGGGATACATGAAATGTTTTGAAAAAATACGTATACAAGATTCTAGAAGTGGGTTAAAAAATAGTAAACTAAGAAGAATAGATATTTTCATAAATATTTTTAAATGTTTAAGAGGGATATATGGGTGTTCCAAGATTATTTCTTGATTTATTGTTGTGTATTTTTTTCATTTGGGAGAAGATTAAGTAGAAAATTACACCATTGTAGGTGTAATATAGAAATTATTTTCTAAAAATTAAAGAGAAAAACATTTTGTTGAGATATAAGATCCAAAAGAGTCTGAGTATTGATATATATCTATATTATATGATTCTTATAAATCAAGAGTCTTATTAGGGAAACATTAAATAGTAGACTTACTATTATCAGTAGTCTAGAATATTAAAAAAAATATTCATGCAAATTTAATTATCATTGTTTAGATAATCCACATAGAAAACTCTGAATCCATTTTCTCTACATTACTGATTTATTTAGTATATCAAGTTGTTATTATTTCTAATAATAATGGTATAAGACCACTTTTTATGGTCCAAATATGATATTGGAAATCCCTAATTTACCCCTCTTAGGGTATTCTAATTTATTTGGACCAACAAGTACAATCCTATTTAAAAGCTCATGAAAAAAATATCTCTATTAAAAATTTCAGTAGTGGTCATTAACTATAGGAATATTCTGATCATAGATGAAAAAAACATTCATCTATGGAAGAATGATATGCATCATTATTTTTCAATAATTGGGAATAAAGTCTAAACGACTACTAAACATTGTATTTTGTTTGTGTGGAGAGAAGATGGTTATAAAAAAATTGATGTTAGATAGATGTTGATTCCAAAGGAGTTAATGGATTGGGAGATTTATTATGAAATATTATATGCACAAGGGTAATTTAGTCTAAATACATAATATATATATTGAAAACATATATTAATTATATTGTAGATGGTTCAGATGAACATGAAACATAATTACTGTTTTCATTGAACAAGTAGGATGATTTTATTATACACTTTAATGAAAAAATTCATGTATTAATGGATTAGGATTCCATTCTTATGGGATATATACATGAAGTTAGATAAAAATTCAATGATATCAAATTCATAAATAGGATTACCAGATGATTAATATTCTGTTTAAATTCCATGTAATTAGGGTTCGTGTAACACCCGAGACTTTTATGAGAAATATTTTGTTTTTATGTTTTATAAATCATAAAAGGAATCTTTCACTACACACAACACAAGCATGGCTTGCTTTACACGCAACCGCGGCCTTCCTCGATAGCTTGCGTCGTACGCAATACCATGTTTTGCTAAAAAATGATATGCTATTAAAATATTATTAAAACTAGCCGTTATGAATAGTGATAACCCCTTTTTAAATTTTGTAAATTTTATTTTTTAAAATGGACTTCATTTTTGAATTCGTAATATCGAAATTAGCTTAGGGTGAAATTTTGGTACATTTCGGATAACATTCATGTTATGATGAATAGTAAAAATTACTAAACATTAATTAAAAACAACTTTTTTAATCGAAATAATTAATAGTGATAAATTATTAATTTGAGTGGTTTTAAAGTATATTTAGAATATATTTTTACAATTTAATACAATGTTGTTCATTGGATGTAATTTCACATTTAAACCAGACATAACCAAGTGTCATTTTTTTGATAGTTATTATATATTAAAAACACGCTATTTGTTTTGACGACGAGAATTAATTTTTAAATTAGTTAATGTAACTGTTATGTTTTTAATTTGGTAAAATAAAAATCATTTTTGAATTCATAATATCAAATATAGCTTAGGCCTAATTTTTGGTATTTTTCTCGAAACTTTCATTTTTCGATGAATAGTGAAACCACTAAGTGGTAGTTAAAAAAACTGAATTTTTCATAAAACTTAATTTTACCGCTTCTGTGAGTAGAATTTCGAAAATCCGAGAGACACGGTAAATATCAAGGACTAAAATGTGGTTCTATGAGATGAAAATAATTTTTGGTGAATAGTAACTTTTTAATTTTTTTTACCACGGTTAAAAGTAAATAGGGTAGTTAAGGGTAAAAATGATATTATTATTACCCTAACACATGTACTTAATCAATTGGATAAGTGTAATTAGACCAAAAACAACCTTAGTAATAAAATATGACCATTTAGGCCCACTTGAATTAGATTAGGACTTTTATTATCAATTTATTTAAAGAAGGGTTAAAATAGTTAAAATCAATGTCTAATAACTAAATCATTTTTAATATAGGGTTATACATATGATAAATTTGAATATAAATATTCATTATAAAGCTAAAAAGATTTACTACCTAATGATATTTTATTTGTAATTTTTAGAATTTAAATAAGTTAATTTATTTATGACATAAAGATGATGTAGTAATTATCTTATTAATGAAATATTGATATAATTGATGTTATAAATACCCAAATAAATGTAATTTGAGACTTTTTATAAATTACACAAATTTTATAGGTTAATATGACATGTTAGTATTTATTTAATTAATTTTTTTTGAATTATTCATTCTTTTATAATTTCCACAAAAATCAATTACTAAATAGTGTCAAAATTGACATAAAACAAATATTATATTATTAATTTTTATTTTATTCCTAAAAATCTATGGATCGGCCAAATGACTTAGATAAGGTTATATATATTAATACTAAAAAACTTGGGGTTATTTTGGCTTGTTATAGTATGTTTATTAACCTTATAGTGTAAGAACACAAAAAGACGCGGTAAAAGTAAAATTATCTAACATAATGTTAAATCTAAATGATAAGGTTAAAATATGAACCTAAACTTTTCTAAATTCTATTGAATGAGAGGATTTCGACCCATCCCTACCATATCTTCGAAATAAATAAATTTGGATCTATTTAAAACTGAATTTTGCTTTATAATAAAATAATATTTTTAGTTTTTCCAAAGGAGCCCCTCTCCTTCCTTATAAAAGGACACCTCATCCCCCTCTTCCTCACACCACTTTGAGCCTTCAAGCTCGGCCAAAACATTCCAATTTCTTCTCTCCACTTCCCTAGAGACATCCTAGAGGTCCTGGTATTCTTCAAAGACCAATATTAGTATCCTAAAAGGAAGTCTCAAAGAAGCGCTTTAAAGAAGAGGTAATGTCCGTTACCGATTCTTTCATCTTTATTTCTTCTTCCACTTCTTCTTCTTTAGTTGTTTCATTTTGAAGTAATAACATCAGTATCACTAATATACTGATATGTTATTATATGTATGAAACAACCATATTTCACCATCTATCCATCCTACGGAAAATAAAATCACCACGCGTGCGTACGTACGGAATACCGTCTCCACGCTGTGGTGTAAACTATTTTCCACCCCCACCTTACTTGGATGGGTATAATTTTGTAAATAATAACTATATATGATTATTGTAAATTTATATTGATTCTAAAATTGTATACATACACTCCGTTACAATTTCACGACCATGGGAACGATATCATCACTCGTGCGTACGTACGGAATACCGTCTCCACGATGTGATGCGACTCGTTCTACATGATCATCATTGCATAATGATTATATAAATGAATTTAATGAATGAATATATTACACTAATATAAATCTATAAATGAGGTATCTATAACCTAAAAATAAGAATAAGAATTCATTCGACAAAACACGCATAAGAACAAAAGGTAATAAACACCCGAATAACAAGTAGTAATGAAATATTACTAATAAGAAGATAAGAATATGACCATATATGATATCATAAAAATAATTATGATTCTTGAATAATTCAATAACATTATTTAAATCATTATACAGGAGGTTCAGACACTTACGAAGCAAATCAGACCTAAGGTAAGGGAAATATCATAATCTCATTTTTATCTGAGATTGTTTATACTTTGGTATTTACTGGGGTGTACTTTACCATCCACATCCATGTTTCCTCAATTTGTGATATTATTTTCATCCACCTAAAATTGTTTAAATCCATTTTTACCCTTTGATGAGTTTATAGTAAAAGATATGAAAGGAATCTTTTGTCGTTTTTCGTACGAGGTACTTTTTGACTTTTCTAACAAAAGTACAAGAAGAATGCTTTTTTAACTTATACGGCATGAATGGATTTTGAAAACATTATTTCAAAGAAGCTTACTTTACAAGTTTTCATGTTTATTTTTAACAAACTTCTTTTAGTTTAAATTTTTTTGACATGTTAAGAAAGGAAAATGTTTTTGAAGTAGAAAGGATATTTTCCTCAAGAATGGAGTTCAAGTGTTTTATCAAAATTATTTCCCATCCAAGATAATATAGGGTTCTGTTTCTATCCCTATTATTACATTAATTTGATTATGTTGTGATGGAATTAATTTTATGAATTCCTTTATCTTATATTAATTGTTTTATGATGACATGTTGTTTAAGAATCCCATTTTTATTACATGGGTTATGCAATGATGTATGATTTATGATTTTGTGGCACACATATTTATGGTATCATTATGAGATGGGTGGGACCTATATCTCCCTCCAATGCATTGGGTAAATATTTTTTATCTCATGGGATAGACATGGATGGAATGGCAGGTTAAACTGTTTCAGTGAAACATGACTGAAACGAGGAATGAACTCGGTTAAGAAATGGACTTTGTCCACTAAGATATTCTTGGAAATGTGTCTTGACTAATAAGAAATGATTATCTATGATTATGTGTGTATGACACAAAGTTTCATGTTTTATGTTATGATTATTGGGATTACATTTCACTACTATGTTTTATCCCATGTTATAATATTATGATCTATTTTGAAGGTTACGATTTCCAAAATGTTATGTTCTTATGAATATGATGTGATTGATATTTCTTTTGTTTACCCTTACTGAGAATTTGAGCTCACCATTTTGTATGTTTTTTTTTCAGGTCAGGAAGAAGGTTATAAAGAAAGATATGCCAAATGGGACTATAGATATGATGAAATAAATGGGAGACAGTGTAGACGCTTTATGAACCAGTTGTTTATGTTTCCCAGTTTCTAAAGACACTATACCTATACGGTCCTTTCATGGTTTTGTTATATGTTGTAATAAGTATGCTTCAATTTTGAAGTAATAATAATGTATGTAAAGTATGGGTCGTTATAGTTAGTATCAGAGGAAAAGTATAGTCAACCTTTGAAAACTAGGATGTGAAAGACTTAGTAAGAACCCTAAGGATAAGTCTAAGCATAGAACACAATCTTAGTGTTTTAGAAATGGCCATGAATAACCTAGGATAAGACCTTAAGTGTGAAATTTTATTCTTGATTATGTGGTTTTCCTATTACAATTAGTGTTTCTCACACTATTCTTCTTGGTTTTAGTCAATGGCTGGAACACAAAGGAACCGTGTTAATGCATAATGCGACGGGAAATGAAATGATTGTCCCCCTGAGCAACAAAACGTTATGGGAGATGGAATGAAAAATCTGGTAGCCATGATCACACAACTTTCTCAAGCTATAAATCATGAAGGACTTCCAAACGAGGAAAGGAAGGAGCAACATTCTGTTGAATCCTTCATGAGGCAGCGTCCACCTTCATTCAGCGGGTCTACTGATCCATTAGTTGCTGAATAATGGATTAGTACTACTGAGAAGATATTTTCTGTTCTTCAATGTTCTGAACATGATAAAGTCATCTTAGTAGTGTATCGTTTGGAATGTGATGCTGATCAATGGTGGAATATTATCAAGAATACGAGGCAAAGAGATAAAATTGAGTCCATGGAATGGGACGAGTTCAAGAACTTATTTTTCAATAGGTACTTCCCTCATATTCTCCGAACAAAGATGGAGAAAGAGTTTATTGAACTGAAGCAAAAGGATGATGAATCTGTTGGTACCTATGAAGCAAATTTTACAAGACATGCAAGGTACACATATGGTATTATTATCCAACCTGAGAGTAAGATCGATTGATTCTTTAGTGGCTTAAAACCAAGTCTTCGAAGGGCCTTATCCATAAGGGACTTCAATAGCTACGAGGAAATCGTTCGATGTGCTCTCAATGTTGAGATGGAGATTGGAGTAACCCATCAGTCATATGGGTTTGATAAGAAGAGGAAAATGGAATTCAAAGGAAAATCTAAAGAGCACACTGAAAAGAAGATGAGCCTTCCCTTATGCTCAAAGTGTGGAAAGAAACATTGAGGGAGTTTTTTTAAAGGGAGAATTAAATGTTCCAAATGTGGAAAGGAAGGTCATCGGGAATTTGAATGCCACAATGACGGGAAGAAGATGTCTAGTGATGAAAACAAAGGAAGGGACACACAGAATGAACCTACTACACTTCAATGTTTCAAGTGCTAGGAGATGGGGCATTATGCCAATAAATTCCCTAATCCAAGGGTTGTTGATGATGATCGACATCAACAAAATATTAAGGCTAAAGAAAAAGGAAAGTAACATGAAATTTCTATCAGCGATGTGGAGTACGATAACGATGTGGTGAAAGGTACACTTACCATCCACTCTAAGGTAGAAAATGTTTTATTTGATTCTGGATCCACCCACTCTTTTATTTATGAAGTTTTTTCTAAGGGTATCACCGTATTACCTCAACAATTAGATGTTGAGTTAGCTATGACAACACCTAATGGCACAACAGTCGCATCAAAAGTTTATAATTCTTCCCCAATTGAAGTTTGTGGGAAAGTGCTTCCTTCAAATCTTGTGATCCTTACTATAGTGGAATTTGATGTGATTCCTGGCATGGATTTGCTTACTTTTTATGGAGCTCATATAAATTTCCAAAGAAGGGAAGTCACATTTCATATTCCAGATCAATCCATGATCCTCTATTGATGCCAAGATGAACATAAACTTCTAGTGGAAATTTCGTCCATCTTATGGGTCTTGATTCCACTGAATGAAGGATATTTATCTCAAATGGTTGGTGAGAAACTCACAATTAAGAATATTCCCATTGTACAGGAGTTTGATGATGTCTTTCTGGATGAATTGCCGGGTCTTCCACCAAATCGTGAAGTTGAGTTTTCAATTGAACTCGTACCAGGTGCTTTACCTATTTCAAAGACACCTTATAGAATGGCCCCAATTGAGTTGCAGGAATTGAAGAAGCAACTCCAAGAGAATCTTGATAAGGGATTCATATGCCCTAGTGCATCACCTTGGGGAGCACCTGTTCTATTTGTTAAGAATAAAGATGGATCAATGAGACTCTGCATTGATTATGGAGAACTTAACAAGATCACTATCAAGAAAAAGTATCCTCTCCCACGCATTAATGACTTATTTGACCAACTAAGCGGAGCTCAATACTTTTCCAAGATTGATCTTCGTTCAGGGTATCATCAATTAAGGGTCAAAAGGGAGGATATACCAAAGACGGCTTTCTGTACAAGGTATGGACACTATGAATTTATAGTGATGCCATTTGGTCTTACTAATGCCCCTGCTATCTTCATGGATATGATGAATAGAGTCTTTAGAGACTATCTTGATCAGTTTGTGGTAGTCTTTATAGACGATATTTTTGAATATTCAAAGAGATAGGAAGAACATGAAGATCACTTGAGAATTTTATTGAAGACCCTGAGAAAGGAGAAGTTTTATGCCAAATTGACCAAGTGTGAATTTTGCCTTCAAAGAGTTTCAATTTTGGGTCAAATAATCTCAAAAAAGGGGATATCTATAGATCCAGAAAAAACAGAGGTTATCGAAAGATGGTCGAGACCAACAACAGTAACTGAGATCCAAAGCTTTATTGGTTTGGCTAGATATTATCGACGTTTTGTGAAATATTTTTCACGATTATCTAATCGACTCACCACGTTGACTCGGAAAGGAGTTAAGTCTGTCTGGATGGAGGAATGCGAAGAGAATTTCAAGGAGTTGAAAAGAAGGTTATCCAGTGCACCTGTGCTCACACTGCCTTGTAGTGGAGAAAGGTTTGTGATCTATAGTGATACATCCAAGAAGGGATTGGGGTGTGTTCTTATGAAAAATGACATGGTGATATCCTATGACTCACGACAGTTGAAAATCCAAGAGCAAAATTACGAAACTCATGATTTGGAGTTAGCTGCGGTAATATTTGCATTAAAGATTTGGAGGCATTATCTTTATGGAGAAAGGTGTGATATTTATACTGATCATAAATGTTTAAAGTATATTTTCACACAAAAGGAGATGAATATGCACCAAAGAAGATGGTTGGAGCTGATTAAGGATTACGACTACTCAATTCATTACCACCCTGGGAAAACAAACAAGGTGGCAGATGCATTAAGTCGACAAGACCATGCCAGTTTATCCATGATGAGGATCACAAAAGATCCAATATTGATGGATTTACAAAGGATGGATCTTGGAATTATAATGGAAGGGGGAAAATCGTATCTTTCACAAATGAATGTTCAACCATCTATACATGTGAAGATTAAAGAGGCATAGAAAGAAGATGTAGAGTTACAAAAGAAGGTGAGAAATATTCCTGAATTCAACCTTGATTGTGATGGGATAATAAAGTTCAGGAATCGAGTTTGTGTTCCTCCAATCCCCGAATTAAAGAAGGAGCTGCTGGATGAGGCTCATTGTTCTTCATTATCTATTCATCCTAGAAGCACGAAGATGTATAGGGACCTGAAAGAGTACTTCTGGCGGGATGGCATGAAAAGAGATGTTGCTGAATATGTCTCTCGATGCTTGGTTTGTCATCATGTTAAAGCTGAGAGATAGAAGTCTAAGGGGATGTTACAACCATTACCCATACCCAAATGGAAATGGGAAAACATCACTATGGACATTGTCACAGGACTTCCTAAAACATCCAAAGTCAATAATGCTATCTGGGTCATAGTTGATCGTCTTACAAAGTCTGCACACTTCATTGCTATTAGAGAAGATTTCTCTCTGGATTAGATTTCTAGGATATATGTAAAGGAAGTGGTAAGATTTCATGGAGTACCACTTTCTATTATATCTGATCAGGATCCGAGATTTACATCATAGTTCTGGCGAAGTCTTTAGTATACTCTGGATATAAAGTTGAGTTTCATCACTGCTTATCATCCTCAAATAGAAGGTCAGTCTTAGAGAACAATTCAAACTCTAGAAGATATCTTGAGAGCTTTCTCTATGGATTTCAAAGGTGGTTGGGATCAACACCTAACTTTTGTGGAATTTTCTTATAATAATAGCTTTCACCCCAGTATTCAGATGGCTCCTTATGAAGCTCTCTATGGAAAGAAATGCAGGACTCCAACTTGCTGGGATAAAGTTGGGGAATGAAAACTATTAGGACCTGATCTTGTTGATGAGATGGAAGAAAAGGTCTGATATATTCAACAACACATAAGAGTAGCTCAGAGTCGACTGAAATGTTATGCCGAAAATCGAAGAAAATACCTAGAGTTTGAAGTGGGTGATAAAGTGTTCTTACGAATATCTCCCTGGAAGAGGGTCATGAGATTTGGAAAGAAGGGGAAGGTGAGCCCTATATATATCAGTTCTTTCAAAATACTGGATCGTGTTGGAAAGGTAGCTTACCGATTGGCGCTTCCACCAAATCTCTCTCAAGTTCACGATGTGTTCCATTTATCTCTCCTGACAAAGTACATACCTGATCCTTCACATGTACTCAGCTCAGAAGTTGTACCACTAGAGCAAGATTTTTCTTATGAAGAACAGCCGATAGAGATTCTGGATCGTAGCAAAAAAGTCCTACGAAACAAGACCACTCGATTGGTGAATGTTTTATGGATGAACCACCAATTATAAGAAGCTACATGGGAGCTTTAGGATATGATGAGGGAGAGGTATCCTCATCTTTTTGTTACAAAGTGATGAATTTCGAGGGCGAAATTCCTTTTAAGGGGGGTAGAATATAACACCCGAGACTTTTATGAGAAATATTTTGTTTTTATGTTATATAAATCATCAAAGGAATCTTTCACTACACACAACACAAGCTTGGCTTTCTTTACACGCAACCGCGGCCTTCCTCGATAGCTTGGGTTGTACGCAATACTGAGTTTCACTAAACAACGATATGCTATTAAAATATTATTAAAACGAGTCGTTATGAATAGTGATAACCACTTTTTGAAATTTTGTAAATTTTAATTTTCCAAATGGACTTCATTTTTGGATTCGGAATATCGAAATTAGCTTAGGGTGAAATTTTGGAACTTTTCGGATAAATTTCATATTCTGACGAATAGTAAAAATTACTAAACATTAATTAAAAACAACTTTTTTAATCGAAATAATTAATAGTGATAAATTATTAATTTTAGGGGTTTTAAATTATATTTAGAATATATTTTTATAATTTAATACAATGTTGTTCATTGGATGTAATTTCACATTTAAACCAGACATAAACAAGTGTCAATCTTTTGATAATTATTATCTTTTAAAAACACGCTATTTGTTTTGATGACGGGAATTAATTTTTAAATTAGTTAATGTAACTGATATGTTTTGAATTTGGTAAAATAAACATCATTTTTGAATTCATAATATCAAATATAGCATTGCCCTAATTTTTGGTATTTTTCTGAAAACATTCATTTTTTGATGAATAGTGAAACCACTAAGTGGTAGTTAAAAAAATCTGAATTTTTCATAAAACTTAATTTTACCGCTTCTGTGAGTAGAATTTTAAAAATCCAAGAGACACAGTTAATATCAAGGACTAAAATGTGGTTTAATGAGATGGAAATAATTTTTTGGTGAATAGAAACTTTTTACTTTTTTTCCACAGTTAAAAGTAAATACGGTAGTTAATGGTAAAAATGATATTATTATTACCCTAAAACATGTCCAAATTCCATTTGATAAGTGTAATTAGACCAAAAACAACCTTATGAAGAAAATATGACCATTTAGGCCCACTTGGATTAGATTAGGACATTTATTATCAATTTATTTAAAGACGGGTTAAAAAAGTTAAAATCAATGTTTAATAACTAATGAATTTTTAATATAGGGTTATACATAAGATGAATTCGACTATGAATATTCATTAGAAAGAAAAAAATATTTCCTACATAATGATATTTTATTTGTAATTTTTATACTTTAAATAAGTTAATTTATTTATGACACAAAGATGATGCAGTAATTATCTTATTAATGAAATATTGACATAATTGATGTTATAAATACCCTAATAAATGTAATTCGAGACGGTTTATGAATTCCAATAATTTTATAGGTCAATATGACATGTTATTATAGGTTTAATTAACTTTTTTCGAATTAATCATTCTGTTATGATTTCCAAAAAAATAAATTACTAAATAGTGTCAAAATTGACATAAACCAAATATTATATTATTAATTGTTATTTTTTTCTTAAAAATCTAAGGTTCGGACAAATGACTTAGATAATGTTATATATATTAATAATGAACAACTTGGGGTTCCTTTGTCTTGTTAGAGTACGTTTATTAACCTTATAGTGTAAAAACACAAAAAGACACGGTAAAAGTAAAATTATCTAACTTAATGTTAAATCTAAATGATAAGGTTAAAATATGAAACTCAACTTGTCTAAATTCTATTGTATGAGACGATTTAGACCCATCCCCACCTTATCTTCGAAATAAATCAATTTTGAGCTATTTAAAACCGAATTTGGCTTTATAATAAAATAATATTTTTAGTTTTTCCAAAGGAGCCTCTCTCCTCCCTTATAAAAGGGCACTTCCTCCCCCTCTTCCTCACACCCACTTTGAGCCTTCATGCTCGGAAAAACCCTGCCAATTTCTTCTCTCCAATTTCCTAGATACATCCTAGAGTTCCTGGTATTTTTCAAAGGCCAATTTTAGTGTCCTAAAAGGAGGTCTCAAAGAAGCACTTCAAAGAAGAGGTAATGTCCATTACCGATTCTTTCATCTTTATTTATTCTTCCACTTATTCTTCTTTAGTTGTTTCTTTATGAAGTAATAACATCAGTATCACTCATATAACGATATGTTATTATAAGTATGAAACAACCCTATTTCACCATCTATCCATCCTACGGAACATGAAATCACCACCAGTGCGTACGTACGGAATACCGTCTCCACGCCGTGGTGTAATCTATTTTCCACCACCACCTTACTTGGATGGGTATAACGGTGCAAATAATAACTATATATGATTATTGTAAAGTTATACTGATTCTGAAATTGTATATATACACTCCATTACAATTTCACGATCATGGGAACGATATCATCGCTCGTGCGTACGTACGGAATAACGTCTCCACGATGTGATGCGACTCGTTCTACATGATCTTCATTGCATAATGATTATATAAATGAATTAGATGAATGAATATATTACACTAATACCAATCTTGAAATGAGGTATCTATAACATAAAAATAAGAATAAGAATTTTTTCGACAAAACACGCATAAGAACAAAAAGTAATAAACACCCGAATAACAAGTAGTAATGAAATATTACTAATAAGAAGCTAAGAATATGACCATATACGATATCATAAAAATATGTATGATTCTGGAATAAGTCAATAACATTATTTAAATCATTATACAGGAGGTTCAGACACTTACAAAGAAAATCAGACCTATGGTAAGGGAAATATCACAATCTCATTTTTATCTGAGATTGTTTATACTTTGGTATTTACTGGGGTGTATTTTATCATCCACATCCATGTTTCCTCAATATGTAATATTATTTCCATCCACCTACAATTTCTTAAATCCATTTTTAACATTTGGTGAGTTTATAGTAAAAGATATGAAATGAATCTTTTGTCATTTTTCGTATGATGTACTTTTTGAATTTTCCGACAAAAGTACGAGAAAATTTTTTTTTAACTTATACGGCATGAATGGATTTTTAAAACATTATTTCCAAGAAGCTTCCTCTAAATGTTTTCAAGTTTATTTTTAATCAACTTATTTTAGTTTAAAATTGTATGACATGTTGAGAAAGGAAAATGTTTTTGAAGTAGAAAGGATATTTTCCTCAAGAATGGAGTTCAAGTGTTTTATCAAAATTATTTTCCATCTAAGATAATATAGGGTTCTGTTTCTATCCCTATTATTACATTGATTTGATTATGTTGTGATGGAATTATTTTTATGAATTCCTTTATCTTATATGAATTATTTTATGATGTCATGTTGTTTAAGAATCCCATTTTTATTACATGGGTTATGAAATGATGCATGATTTTTTATTCTGTGGCACACATATGAATGGTATCATTATGAGATGTGTGGGACCTATATCTCCCTACAATGCATTGGGTAAAGATTTTATATCTCATGAGATAGACATGGCTGGAATGGTAGGTTAAACCGGTTCAGTGAAACAGGACTGAAACAAGGAATGAACTCGGATTAGAAATGGACATTGTCCACTAAGATAGTCTTGGAAATGAGTCTTGACTAATAAGAAATGATTATCTATGGTTATTTGTGTATGCCACAATGTTTCATGTTTTATGTTATGATTATTTGGATTACATTTCACTACTATGATTTATCCCATGTTATGATATTATGATCGCTTTTTCATGTTAAGATTTCCAAAATGTTATGTTCTTATGAATATGATGTGATTCATATTTCTTTTGTTTACCCTTACTGAGAATTTGAGCTCACCCTTTTGTATGTTTTTTCCAAGGTTAGGAAGAAGGTTATTAAGTATGATATGCCAAAAGGGACTATAGATATGATGAAATAAATGGGAGACAATGTAGACGCTTTATGAACCAGTTGTTTATGTTTCCCAGTTTCTAAATACACTATACCTATATGGTCCTTTCATGGTTTGGTTATATGTTGTAATAGTTATGCTTCAATTTTGATGTAATAACAATGTATGTAAAGTATGGGTTGTTATAGTTCGGATATGTGGATGAAAGGAATGTGATGTGGGATAGTCTTCATATAACAACATTTTTATGAATGAAGATGTACAAAGACAAGGAGGCCGTAATATAGAAGAATTTATTAGGGTTATAATTAAAAGAAAGAAAGAAACATGGTTTGGTTGAAGATCCCAAAAAATCGTGGTTTATGAGGTGACTATGGTGACCCATAATTTTCATAACTAAATTCTAAAACATATTAGCATAAATATTAATTACAAATCAAAACTATACATATCATAACCATAGTGGTTATGTGTATTGCGAAACATGGATACATAAACAACTAGTATTTAAATTATCTATGTCATTTCCCATTATGTTATTCAAATCTAGAAGCCTTTTTTAGAAAAAACATTCTTAATGTATTTCTCCATAGAACTCGGAATGGAAACATAAGAAATAGTGAGATCTGATTCTCAGTAATATTAATAAAAATTGATATCAATCAGCAATCAAATATGAAAATTAAATAAGAATAAAGTAATGACATCATAAATACAATGTTATAAAATCAAACCCATCAATTCATATATTATAATAATGAATAGTTATATAGTGTTTCATTAATATATATATGTTATAACAGTTAAAAATAATCAATAATGAAAAACATGGGATGAAGAAATATCATAATAATAATACATTAGTTATTCGAATTCAAATAAGATTATAAAATCATTTCCTTATTTAAGATTCACTGCCAATATAATCATAGTGGATTGGTTTCACTCCTTATTATTTCATTTCTTTTTTCATGGTTCACTCCTAAGACTATCTTATTGTAAAATGTCCCTTAATGAAATCAATTAACTCCCCCATCCATTATATATTATCTAAGGATACACCCATAAATACCCAATTCATTGTTGGGATGTATACCAATCATCCCACAAATCATATTCTAAAAACTATAAATAGGTACAACACAAGATAATAAATCATTTATCATATCATCAACACATAAATCATGAAAAGGATATAAGGTTAATAAAAATATCATCATCATCATCATAAACCATCTAAATAAATAATAAATACTGTAATATTGGTTTAGTTTTTAGTTAAATCATTTGGAACATCATTGGATGTTGTTATAGAAAAAATACCATTAAAATAACCCGTGAAAATTTCATATTAAAAATATCCTTTTTAATCAAAATCCAAATTTTAATATATAAAAATTTATAAAATATTAACGAAAACTTTTTATTTGAAAATATTAAAAGAATCTTATAAATACATATTTATGGAAAATAATATTCATGATTTTAGATTAAACATTTCATATGATGGTTTTAGAATAAAACTTATATTAACTTTTTTGTTAAAAATTAAAAAGTACCATGTTTGGAAAATGATAACAAGATAATAATAAAAATTTTAAATAATTACAAATATATTAAAAATTATTTTAAATAATATTTCTATAATAGTAAACATATTCATGAAAATATATTAATGAAAATATTAACGTGTAATAAAATATTCCCAGATGAATCTAAAAACAAGGTCGGTCTACCTCAAAAAAAACATTTAATATCATGAGTACAAAATGTTTTAAAAAAGAATAAAAAAATATAATAACTAGAAATAAAAAAATCACAAAATTAATGAGAATTTCTATGGATATATCTTATAATTTCATCACCGTATATTTAATCACAAAGAGTCCCACTAAAATAGAGATTGGAACATATAACACTTACATAAAGTCTATCTTGGTACATAATTATGATAACCTCTATTATAATGAATTAAAATATTAATATATTTCTATAATAGAAAAATTATAATACCTAAAATAGAATACAAGGTTTATCTATAGCATCATATTACCCATTCATTAATAACTTTTCATTATCATCATCATTTCATGTGTTAACTTATTCATTTTTGTTGAATGTTTTTTTGGTGCTGGTCCATGTGCATCGATAATGGTTTCTCTACATCTAAAATATTTACCACGATATTATTATCAGATTTATTCACTAATAAAAAATTTATACCATTTGTATAATTTAGTGATGAATAATGAATCACATCACTACATGGAGTTGGTAGTTTGTACGTATGCATAAATGATTTTTCTATTTTTTTATGGTTGTAATGAAATAAATTGAAACATTATTCTCCAAACTAGTAAAAAATTAATAAAATAAATATCATATATTAACATTTAATCCGACCAAATATGAATGATAGTGGTTGAAATTGAATGGCATCACTACCAGGTTGTTGTGTTCCACACATACACTTGAGCAATACATTAATCTCCCATTTGATTAATGAGAGGTGGTAAATGGTTGTGAAATAACTACAATAACATATATTTATATTTATTATACTTGATTAATAATTGATTTATGCACACAATATGTTTAAATTATGTATAATATGATATTAAATTGTAATATCTTCATTAATATATGTGTCTCTTTCTTGAGGGACCTCCTTTGGCATACAATATAACTCATGAAAGATTGGTTTGAAAATAAGACCATAAGCTCTTTGATTAATTGAATTATTACATGATTGTTTTTGAGAAGTGATGTTTTAATCCTGGTGGCTCAAATAGTGGGAATAAATAAAGGATAATATGTGGCCTTTTATAAGTGAGGGGAGGCAAACACATTGAATTTTAGAGAAATATTTCAATATACAAGGATACATTCAGTTAATACTGTCTCCTAATGGGTATGGGTTCTAATTTGAGATAATATATGATTGAAATGACTTCATTAAAAAATAATTTATGTGGTTTTAGTCATACTCCTACCATTATAAATTTGTTTAAGGCCCCATAGTAAACCCTTTTTATCATTTACCATTGTAACAAAGTTTTCCTATTTTTACTATTCATAATGAAAATATTTTATGTTGAACCTATTAAATTAATATATTTATATAGATTCGAATTGTGAAATGTAATAAACTAAATTCAATTTATTTATGTGGTTTTATTTTAGTTTAAATAAGCATGCAATGCACAAAAAAATCTGTTTTAGAAGATTTAATATAAAATCATGGAATATAATTTAATTACATAACAATCCTTATAAAAACCACTAAAATATTTTTTTAATATATTACTGAATATATTTTTATTAAATTTAATTAAAATATTAAAAAAATTATATCAATTTAGTTCATTAATATAAAAACACATATCTCACATAAAAATAGTTTTTAATGTGTTTTACGAACAAAAATAAACATACATCAAAATCATGTATAATAATTATTATTAGGATATTAATCATATTATTATAATTATTCGATATTTAATACAATTTAATATCAAAGAAAAAACATATTGAGAATTATACTTTAAAATAAATCATTTTTTATAAAGAAATATTATTTTCTATATTTACAAAATAATAATGCCTTTCAAAAAAATATAAAAATTCACCCAAAGGTAATATTGACATTATAATTTCAAAATAAAAAATTCCTCAAATATAATATCTATTAATTTGGTTAATAAATTATAATATTTGGAGAAATAATGTAATAGTACATATTTTTGAAGAAAAAAACTTTTGAAGTGTAAAATGACATTACTGAAAATTAAGTACATAGAAAATATGCATTACAAAAAATATAGGAAGCATTAAAGAAAATTATATTTTTTCTCATAATGTGATTATTACTATTAATACATTATAATTTAATTTCTAGGATATAATGGTTTACTAAATATTGGTTCATATAGGCTTGAGGTTTATTGTAATGAATGTTATTGAACACAAGATTTTTTATTTCAAAGGAAAAAATAAAAAATATTTAGGTGTTATATTTTACCCCACATAAAATTAATTTATCTTCAAAAAAAAATTCAATTGATAATAAAAAATAGGGACATCACTGATTCATAAAATACTGCGGTCCCAACCAAAATTCCTAAATTTTATAATTCCCCCAAATAACAATAACCAGTCAAGTAGCCTTATTTTTTAGATCATTCTCTCTATGATACAATAATTGTTCAATTTATTATTCATAAGAAATATCTTTCACCAATGGTATAAATTATACTTTTATCATAAATTAAGAATCTTGTATGTACATACATAGGTGTGAAACATGGAACAGATCATGAACATAAGATATGTTTGGTGGGAGGGACAAGTGATAAGCTATTATCCCTAATCAAAAATGAATCACGAAGGGACCAATAGACCAAGGGCCCAATTTTCAATTCTTTATAAATATTATAATCATAATCAATGTAAAACATCATAGTAAAAGCTTAACATCAACATTTAATTCCATTTTCCACTAATTATTTTTTGAATAAATATTTTAAACACTCTAAGCTAAATTGTTATTATGTTGAATTGATCTAACCATTTTTATAATTTCCTATAATATCCCACATCCCAATATATTTCATTATCTTACATCATAACAATATATTGGTGTTCTAGACATATTTTTAAATAGATATTCTTGAGGATCCATAATAATTCACGAGTTAATGAAATTTTTCTAACAAAACCTGACTACGTAAAATAGTTGATTCCAAAAATATTTGAAATCTATAGAACTATTAAATAATCATGTTATCATAGTTTTAAACCATTCGAAAAAAACAAAATCACATGTTAATAATTTAATGAAAAATTATACATAGAACATGGACCCTATATTCATTATAATAATGTTCATTATACAACTATGGTTCTAGGATATGGACATATATGGCATATGGACATTGAAAATGTGGATTGTGGCCATAGGCTATAGACTATATATCACTGACACATGCTTCCACTATGACAACACATATCATTATTTCATAGTAATTCATGATTTATTAAAATAAATTCACTTAATAAAAATAATAATATCTATTTACCTAGTTTCATTATAAGATTAGATTCATAAAATAACACCATAATAATATATACAATTAATATATTGAAAACATCATTAACATTCTCTTAAAATCTGTCATTCCTATAAAACTGTATGGGATAACCGAAGGAAATACATAAGAAAGTGGTGCGATATAAATCCCAATATGGTAATAATCCAATCATGGAATAGGGTAACTAAATTAATGTTATTCTAGTGGAATAATAGGTGATAACAATATTTATCAACAACGATGCATAACTTAACATGATAGCATGAAGGCAACATGGGGATGTGACAAAAAAAAATAAAAATAAAAACATAAGAATAATTCAAGGTTAAAGATAAATATATAATCATATTTGTATTTTAGGATAACCTCCCATCCATCATACATAGAAAATCTTGTGTTACAATATTTCTCAGGGCATTAAGGTACTATCTGTGCACGTTAATCATAATCATATAATTTCCATGCATTTGTATTCTTCATATATCATATTAAAAAGTAATTTACTTCATATTTATTAAACCCATGATTGAAAATTGTAGGATAAGTAAGTGAATATCCCAATCGAATAAGAATAATTACATGTAGCTAAATACAACTGATAGGAAATGGGTACATGAATTTACTTCACAATCATTCATCTTGAAAAATGACAGTTAACATTATATAGTATAACGACATTATAGATTAAAACAATGTATTAGTAAGTTATTAATGGGTATCAAATAATTTGGAAAGAACTTATATTTTGCTTCATTTGTCATGAAATAACCCAACCTTATGAATTAGAAATAAAATGGGGCAATGGATAAGGTTATTGAATAAGGAGGAGAAAGAGGGTATCCCTTACCACGAGATATTGTATGTAAAAACTATTTTGGAGATCCATGAATGATTTAGGGAACATTATGATGGATTTATAATATCATTTTAAAATATAGTATGTGCTATATGTATTTTATGTGAATATAAATTGGACGTGAAGTGGGTTTATATAAGAAAATAGTTGGGACTTTGGTATTTTTTCCTAAACATTGGTTTTGGACTATATACTATAAGGTAATTAAAACCACAAGGCATTTTATGATTTTTCCATTATTTCATCCAAATTGTATTGGATACCTTTAATTTATAATCTTGTGAACTTAAATCATTAAAATGATACCCTTGGTCATGTGGAAGTGAGATATTTTTGTAAATAATTTATTATAAAACCTTAACATATCATATATGCTTTGGAGAAATCGGAAAGGATTTATGAAATAAATAAAATTAAATAAAAATGAATTATTTTAAATGAAAAAACTCATTTGTTTTGGGGTACCTTTTAGGTAATATATTACATCACTTTTCAGTCATTATGATTTCTTTATATATATAATATATTTATAAAATAATTATTTTTTACCCAAAAAAACAAATGTCTCATTTAATTTGAAGAAATTTACCGTGGGATAATTTTGAAATGACCAACAAAAAAACAATATTTAATTTATCCAAATAAATATCTATATATTATGATTTCTCTTTTTAAATCAGGATCCTTATTTATTGAAAAATAATTCTTTTTTCTCAATGATGTTTTTGTTACCGTTATAATTTTTTTACTTCATAAAATTATATATTAAACTATAGATAATAAATGATATTTAATAATAATATTATATTAAAATATAATTTATTTTTTTGATTGATGAATTCTTTTAATGGAATATCTGAATTGAAATTTCATATTACCCAATGATATAGTATGATTTTTTTCATACTGAAATCTAATTTCATTCAATCACATTATTTAATAATTTATAATGGAATATAAAAAAGAAATAAATATAATAAATATTTTATAGAAAATAAAACTTAAATATTGGTGTTTTTAGGTTTTTTAGACAAATCCAATGATTACACTAGAAAACTCTCTAAGTATGAGGTGTAAAATTGTGATATTTTGTTAGGTGGTTCGACAAACAAGGTATTTGATGTGATTTTACTGATCTTAAACTTATCTAATAACAATTTTCAATAATTAATTAATACATGAATCTAATATTAGTATATATCAATGTTAATTATGATGTATTCTATATGTATTTGATGCTATAAAAATGGGTTTCCTAGTGTATGATCTTACCAATCAAGGACATCACATATTTCATTTATATGAATATATTTTATAATAAACAATAATATATAATATAATAAGATCACTATTAAATGGATATTTTATAATTGGTTATGATGATTAATAGTTTTTTGAAACAAATATGATATAATACTACCAAAAAACTGAATAATTGTATGTGTTTCATATAACATTATTACTTTTGAGGAATTTAATCTAACCACAAATTGAAATTTAATTATAAATGTTTGGGTTGTTACATTATTCACTGCTTAAATTTTTTACATCAAAATTATATTCTCATACGTTAAAACTGACGATGGAACATTTATTTCATCTCCTCTTCTAGTTCCAATGTTTCTTCCTCAATCTTTTTGTTCTGTCACCACACATTGACCTTGTCAGTTGTCTTGTTTTAGAGAACACACTCTATAAGATATAATATTTTCACCAATTTCTCATAATATTAATGTTCAATATACAATTCTACCAACTCAATATTAAAAAATGTTAGTGGTAAGGTATGTACTTTCCCAAGAGAGAAACATAGAACACATCATGTACATGAGATAGGTTTCATAAGAGTTCTATTAGATAAGCCACTTATCCTATGTGATAATGGATCCCAAAGGGGATTATGTTTTGTGTAATATTATTTACTTTTTTCCCAAACCATTTCAATTTCCTCCATGGAGATATATAGAGGAAAAAATTCATCGACCTCAAACTCTAGATCTAGTCTAATGTTTTCTTCATAGTTATTATGATTTCTTTTTATAGATTTATTAAAAAAAGGTAATATTTTGAATTATTAATAATATTTCTAGTATAATATCTTATCCTATAATATTACACCCTCTAACTTCATCCCAAAATGATCTAGGCTAACACATCTTCCAATACAAATCCTATTAGGGTTCAATTTAAATTCACAAATGGAAAGTATTTTTATATGATATCTTCAATAAGGTAATTTTTTGATCCCAACATCATTGTAAAAAAATTAAACATGATATAAGAATATATTTCAGTGTATAAATGGTCGTTTCAAATGGAACGTACATATATGATGTACATGTAGCGTTTATGATCATTTTTGTGTCCAAAATTTTTTGAAGGATTCTCCAAAATACTAAGATAAAACTTTTATCTCTATCAGATAAAATAGACATTTTAACTTCATGTAGTTGTACCAAATCACTAATGTATATGTCGGTGTATTCTTCAATGGGGAAATATTCCTAGAAGGAAATGAAATTCAATGATTTATTTTGGTGATCATATACCACATTAATGTTATTATTTATTTTAGGCAACCCATAGAGTCCTACGATGAAATAAAAGGTTGTTTTATCAATTTTTTATTTTATCATGGGAAATAGTTTCAACATATCTATATAATTTTATCATTCATCCTTGAATTTCTATCATACCAAGTATCTACATAAAAATGTTATAATCACATTCTTCATGTTATCTATATTTTTTTTTCAAATATCCTTTTATATTAGTTCTTCTTATATAAATAAATATGGATGAACAATTTTCATCATCAATAAGTTACATATTTATTTTATGATTTTATAGGACACATATCAGGGATTCAAACCTTATAAATTCATCTTCAAAAAAATTAAGTCTATAATATAATAAACCCTCTTATGTAGAAACATATCACATTTCTGGACTTTATTTTTCTTATGAAGAATTATTTATTGAGAAATTACTCATGGAATGTAGGATATATATCCCATTATTATTTCAATTTTTATTAATTATTTTTTTATGAAGAATATATACCATGAAATTCTTATCATTGATATTGTTATGGTAACCTTTCAACTAATATAATCTCCCACTTTGTTTTATTTTTTTATGATGGAAATGGATTGAAAACTTATAATCCATTATCACATCTAACTAGCTCTATGGGAGAATATTATTATAGTTTCGTGTAAATAAATACTTTAGTATTTTTTGTGTATATATATATAACAGTTCTCCCCATAGTGATAATTCTGCAAAATATTAACCATAGATATCGATGCAGCTAATGACGGATCATTAAGTTGGTAGTTTTGATCGTGGACCATTAGTTATCAGGAGGAATAAGATATCACATTTTCCTTTTTCATGAGTAAAAAACACAATATCTTTTATATGCATAGTTGTAGATCACAAATCTTTCCTCACATATAGGGAATGTGAGCATAGGTTTAGTTATTGGCCTCTTCTTTAGCTCCTTATAACTTTCCTCATATTCACTATTCCAAAAAAACATGACTCACTTCCTTGTTAGCTCGTCAAGGGGCTTGAAAATCAAGCGAATTTGTTAACAAATAGATTATAGTACTCATTTAATCCATGGAAACTATGAATTTCCATCACATAGGTTGGCCTTTATCCCCCTTAAATAGTTATAATTTTTAAGGGTCCAGATATTTACCTTTTTTAGTGATGACATGGAATATGTATGTTACATGCTCCAACTAGAACTCACATTTAATATACTTTTCCAATATATTTTTTTATACAAGACCAGTTTTATAATATTAAAATTCTCATTATGTCCCTATTTTATTATATAGTATATATGACTATTTAATAGAATGAATATGACATATAGGCTGAGGCAATCTATTAAAAATCGATTTACCATGTAATTTTAGATTAAATGATCAATTTTTAGTCTTAATGTCATCACTATGAACTCTTAGTGACCGTAAATCATATGAAAATTAGATTTTTGGATATCCCCCCTCTTCAAATTTACATGATAATATCCGGAATAAATATATTTGTTAAATAAATATTTTTATCCACGTAGATGATAAAAAAATCATCGATCTATGGTATAGGAGACCTTTTATTTTTTGTGATACTATTGACATCAAGATAATCAATGTCATGGCACATCAACCCATACATCTTCATGAAGAAGATTATTGGTGCACCCCATGGTGAATGTTTTAAGTGTACAATGCTTTTATAAATATTTTACGATAATTATTTATCGTGATCCACGAGATAAATAAAAATCCATTAGATATATATTCTTGGATATTCTAAATTCTCTAGGTATAATAATGATTAAAAATTAAACTTTTCAACTATGAGGAAGTCTACCAAATTCCCAGGAAAAAACCATCATATTCCCTCATAATGGCCATTTAATCAAGAGTGATCATTTCTCTATCCCCAGTCAGTGGAAAATGATATTTTTTCATATAGAGAAATAAGAATAATTCTTGAAAAAATGTACCAATGTTCACTAGGAGGGTGATTTATTTATCTTGTAAATATATGTTGGATCTATATAAGTATATCTCATTGATTAGCTAAAATGAATAGAATTACTCTAAAGGGGTTATGAAAAGGGTAATTATGATGTTCATCCTATATATGTGGATAGTGGTGGAGTTATATATATTATTCAACAATTCCCTGATTTTTTTCACTAATAGCTCTACTTCCATGATTTGTGGTTGTGTTTATATAGTTATATTAAACATTCTAGATATGAAAGAAAGTTAAAAAATATAATAAAATATAAAATACTCTATTATTGAATGAATAATAAGAATATATTTCACCACATCATTTTCAGGATCCTCCAATGAAACTATGATATTATATTCTCTCTCATTATATCATGGCTTTTTTTGGCATAGATTTTCTTCAGCAACCCATGGATTAGGGAAATACTTTTTATTGTATCTGTTTTTCATGAAGATGAGTCATTTGATATTAGGATGAGGGTTAACTAGATCATTTATCTCTTCAATCACTTTTTTTGTTTCTATATTTTAAAATCACAATCAATTTTACCTTCGTATTCACACCTAAAACATTCCCAAATAACCTTCAATAAATATTCTGGGTTCTTCTTCCCACACTTTTCATAAATGGGGCGTTGAAATTTATTAACATAATTTTATTTCTCCATATCATCACTAGAATAAAACTATACATTCTACTTATTACCCACTTTTGACCCAATATATTTTATAGTATTCATTTTTACATTTTAGTCACATTATAAAGGTTTCTTTATAACTATCAATGTCCTGAAATACCAAACCATCTCTTAGTAATAGATTTATACATACAAAGAATACATAAAATTCCCATTTGGGGGTAATGAAAAATCCAAATTCATATCATGAATTCCTATTGATATTCTAATCACACACCATGATTTTATTATCTCACTTTTCTAAAAGGTTGAGGATGTCAACCATTTTTAGTCAAAGAAAGTTGGGAAATATTTATTGATATCTTTTTCTCAAATTCCACCCACTCCATCACTCAGATATCATCGTAGAAATTCCTATTTCAAAAAATCTAAAAACAATGATCAAAATATCCTTTTCTGTGATAAACAGACAGTTATACATTCTCTTTTTGGATCATTAAATGATAGAGGGGATCATTTCAATGAAGATAATCTATTATTTCACAACTATGAGATCACAATATCCACAAAAATTATGTGTCCTTTGTCACATGATGGAATCATTTTCATTTTTCTCATTCATTGAGGGATTAGGTTATTCCACATGATTCTTGTTTCGATTCATAACATGAATTATTTGTGAATGTATACTCATGATGATAAGGATTACTTTCTTAATTGGGTTGGGCATCTCATTTGGGCTTTCATCACATTTACCAATACATTGGTTTTGTATTTTGTTTATACAAATTACACCCATTTAATATAATAAATGGAATATTAGGGTTGATAATTCTTAAATTATTAAAAAATAATATGGAATCATTGAATTTTAATTTGATAAATCATAAAAAACATATTTTTTTATGTTATTAATTTTAGGGTTTAATCAATGTTATCCACATTCAATTTCAAATCCTAGACTTTTATGGGAATCTTTTATTCCGATAATAATGTTTTGAAATGAGAATGTGCATTTACCCAAGTACATCCCCGTGAGTTTCAACAATGGTGTGCAGAAGGGCATATTTTCAGGTAATAGTTCCCAATCAATTCTAACTCAGTATATTATTTTTTGTGTTGATTCCCTTGGGTATATCTGTTATAGAGTCACATCGACATATTGTATCCATAATGGGATTTATATTTTTGTAATACACTTACTATATCTGTGAAAAAATATTTATGGATGTTCTCTTATATTCGGTCTTATGCCTATGTATTTGACTAGATTTTTCTAATCATAATCATAAATATTATCAAACTATCATTCAATAACAATTATGAAAACCAATATCTTTATTAAAAATTATTTCATGTTTTATAACATAATTTTTAACTTAATACAACTAAACATATTGAAAGGCTTAGTTTCCTTGAGAGAGTAGGTACAAACATAACATCATAAAACATGGTTACAATACATTTATTTTAAATATCCATAACATGCTCTTAAATTTCATCATTTCCCTAAAACTACATGGGATAACATGGGGGTTTACATAATAAGAAGAAAGCTATAAATAATAGTAAGGGGATAAAAAATCATGGAAAACAGTAAATATATACATGTGATTTAGGAGGAATGATAATGTAACATATGTGTTGATAATGATATTCATAAACTTCAAGGAAATATATAAAAAATATCCTAAAGGACTAATAGGGATGTGGAAACAACATAAAACAAGAAATCATTAGATTAAGTCATGGTTAACAACCAATAGATAATTAAATAGAATGATTAGGATTACCTAACATGTATATTACATGGAATATAATTAGATTAAAATAGTATCCAATTCATTTGAAAGCATTTTGGGTGCACCCATCATAATCAAATCATGTAAATGTATAAGTGTTCCACAAATATCATATAACATATGACTGTATTTCACATCTATTAACCCAATGATTGTGGACTATAAGTAAATAAATTATTTTCCCAATAAAATAATTATTGTTACATATAAATGAATCCATTTAATGTAAATTATTTAGGGAAGTCACTTAATAATCATTTGTAATGAAAAGTTGCAGTGAAATTTTCAGAACCTAACAATTGTACATAGTGATTTATAAAATGTATTAATGACAGATTGGGGGGTCTATCATAATTTTATATGAGGATGATATAATTAAATATTTTTGAAAACAAATACCAAAATTAATAATTGTAATTATAAAGTGATAAATATAAAAATGTGTATTTATAAAGTGGAGTTGGAGAGGATAAATAACATTGAGAGAGTGTATCCAAATTCTTGGTAGGAATGTATTGAGAGACTTGGGGAACCATATGGATGATCTAAAGAGTAAAGGGAATATTAAATACATTATACAAGGTTTCAAAGTGAGGATAAATAGTAGTTTGAGTGGTATTATGTAGTTAAGGAGAGATGATTTCTTTATTATTTATCAGTGATAGGTTTTAGACTATATTCAGTCTTGTAATTGAATACCAAATACATTAAAATTTTTTAACGTTGTTTATACAAAATTTGAGTCCCTGTAATTGTTTTAAAATTCCATTAACTGGAATATTTAAAATATTATCCTTTATAATGTGGAAGTTAGTCATTGTCATTAAAAATTGATTTAAAAACCATAAAATATAGTACAGGATTTGGAGGACTAGTAATGTCTTTATAAAATGAATAAAATTACATAAAAACACATTATATTTAATTTGAAGAAATTATTTGGTCTTTGATATATTTTATTGAACATATTACATCACTGTGGGGTCACTATGATATCATTATATATACAATATAAAATTTTTACCTAAAAATTTGACTGTCGAAAAAAATTATGAAATATGGAAGATTGGATAATTTCATCTTTTTAAATAAAAAAATTATAATCATATTCTCGGAATAAATTTCTATCATATGATAGTATATATTTTTTAAATCCAAATCCACTTTAATTGAGAAATACTGCTTTTTCATAATAAAACTTTTATTACCCTTATAAAAAATTATTTTTTACATCATAAAAATATATAATAAACTATAAATAATAAGTATTATTTAATAATATTATTATTTTATAATATTAATTATTTTCAAAATTAATAAAATTTTCTAATGAAGTTTTATATTTTAACTTTTTTATTATCCAATATTGCAATTAATTTATGATCGTATGGAAATAACGATATTATCAAATTCAATATTTAATAATTTTAAATTAAATTAAATAATCAATAAGAAAAAAATTATTTCTTCAAAAAATATATTTTTCATGTACTTAGAGTCAAGATACGTATGAAATTATTGCACTATAAAACCCCCTAATTTTATGGAGTGTGATAGTGAAATTCTCATGGGGTGGTTTAGAAAATATGGGATGGGATATGATCTACAAGATTAAGAAATTAACCCCAATATGGTTTTTCATATTACTTTTTTGTTTAATATTATCATTAACATGGTCACGGGATAATCCTAGAGATGATATCTCCCTTAGATGTTCTAATAAAGGATCACCATTGGGTGTGATCTTACTGGTCGAGGCTATGATTACCTTTTCCTGTATCAATGGTACTGATCATAACTATTAATATATAAATTTTATTAGATAAATATTAAATGTCAATATTACAAATGGATATGATGCTTAGTACAATTTTAAATCTAATAGGATATAATATTCCCTACAAACCAATGATGTTATTTTGTTTTCTCTATCCTCATTACTTGATAAGGCATTTAATATTACCACAAATGGAAATTTTTTATATAATTTTATATCATTAAACGCATACTTTAATAAATTATGGAATTAGGTCATCTATGGATATAATCAACTTAGACTATGGACTTATGATACACACCATAATCCAATGAAACGTATTTCATTTTTTTGTGAAACTGTGGCTGTATACTTTGAAAAATTGAATAAAACAAAGAGTATTGATCTTTAAACATATACCTTTATAGTCCCTAGGATTTAGCACCACTATGAGTCATTGTATGTATTTATATATATAAATATATATTTATTTTTGTTTAAATAATTATATATAATAAAAATCTTAATAATTTATAAATTAAAAAATGACCGTTTCATGAAATTCATCCTTCCATTGTTTTTGAAAATTGTTATAAAAATAATTAAATGGATATTTATTGAAAAGATTTTAAAAAACAATGCACATAGGTGATTATATGTATGTCTATTTCAATGGTTTTTGAAAACCATCTCCATTAGTGATTCTGAGGAGTTATATTTCCATGTTTTTGTATAATTTTTGTTGTAGGTAATATCAGGGAGTCTTATTGACAATGTTTCGCTACTATATTTTTGTAGATGATTCAATGAAGACTTATTTCCATGTTATTGTAAAATTTTTTACATTTATGATAGTAGTGATGTCTATTTAGATGTTTTTATATGTCATTGGTAATTGGAAACTCTCACTAATTTTCATTATACTTTTTGGGAATCTCACATAAGTATTGTTGTTCATGTGTCTACCTACCTCCAAGGAGTCATATAACCATGAATATAGATGGGCCTATTGATATTATTTTTTAAAAATGTTTTACTAGTCTATCCGAGGGTAACATAAGACCATTGTTTAACTATAACTATGGTAGTAGGATTATTTGTTACCATAGTTCGGAAAACAGTGTCTATAGAACAATGGCCATATAACCATTCTCTAGATGTGGTAGAGATTAATATCTCAACATATCTCTCATGATCTAAATGATCCTCTCATACTAACTATCTTTCCATCTATGATTATACGTACCGATAAAAAATCTATATCTAGAGCTTTTAAAAGACATCTCCAGAACATCGAGGTAAACCTCAGATCCCAATCAGATACAATAGAATGAGGTTCCCCATGTGACCTTATTACTTATTCAATATATATCCTAAGATTCTATAAAAATTATAAGTATTATCTAATAGTAATGAAGTGAGTCATCCTCATAAAGCGATCGACTATAACCTGAGTAACAATATGACCTTTAAATCTTTTTTAGGAGCCAGGAAATGAAATCCATAGAGGTGCTATTCCATTTACCTTATTTTATGGAAAAACATTGTAACATACCATTATTAGAATGTCTCATAGACATATATTTATAATATAAAAATCACCAAGGTACATACTCCAAAATAACTACTTTTATGTTTTCTTGACATAAATATTGCTTTAGATCATTATTTGAAATGATATTATCATAATGAATAGATAATTATGAGATATGTTCTTCTTATATTTTTTTTCAGGTTCATTATTGAGGACACAAATACTCGTTTCCTAAAAATTATCAATCCCTAAAAAATGACTAACTCATGAAATTTTACCACCATCCTTTAGAGATTTAAATAATCCATCAGTGCATCTTTAATCGTTTCACGAATATATGGTTGAAATCCAATTTTATCATGATAATATTTCTCACCATCCTTCCATACAATGAGATCCATCTTTTTTAAATTCACAAATATTGAATATTATGTTATCCTAATAATAATTAAGATATCGTGATCTTTTTTACTCAAATTCTCATCCACATTGTTCAATTTCTCATGGTGCTAATGTATTTAGTAGACACAGTCAGCAATCTTCCCAAACAGCCTTAGTTTGTGTATATTCAACCCTTTCTCCTTGAATGTATACTTCAAAAATTTATTACTAGAATTTATGTCTCAAATTTTTCTATAGAGATAGTGCCTCCAAATCATTAATACAGTGATTACCATTGATAAAAAAATCATGTGAGGGGAATTTTTTTATGAAAATTCAATTTGAAGGAGGAAAATTTTATAGCCATTAAATTCTAAATGATAACATATTACATCCATTTCTTTAAATAAAAACTTTAAATAAAAAACAATACTTCATTGTATTTTATTGTAAGCAAGTGTTCTCTGAATATCCTTGTATTCATGTCCTTGAAGCTTTATTCACACTCATCAGTCCAATAGAACATTAATCCCATCCAAATTAACAATGTTATTTGGTAATATAGACATGAGAAATACATTAATATACATTTAAAATAAATATAAAATCCATAAAAATATGGATCTCAGTCATGCTGTTCATTTAGGATAAAATTCAAATGAATTACTTCTTTAATGTATCCACTAATATACGCTTGAATTAAATTATATAACCCAAAAATTAAACTTTTTATATCCAAAATTCACACTGTTAATGTTTTTTTAAAATATTATTATTCTATAAGGTCATAATTATAATCCTCAACTGATATTCATGATCTACATTAATCTTGGGATATACATGAATATCACCGATAAAACTACGACACAATGATCAGGTTAATCATTAAAGACTACATATAGTAAAATACTGATTATTGTGGGGGGTATTAGTAATAACAAATGTAATAATAATAAATTCATAGAGTTTATATCAAGAATCGTAAAAAGTCTTGGGTACATGTTAAATTTGGATCCTTGATAGTACTCTCATAGATGATTAATATCATAAAAATATTAATCGTCACATAGTGGATCAAGAAATTATTAATATGGAGTAAAATATACTTATTCATGATCGTTATTTGGTTATTTTCCTGAAAACTAAATATAGAGTTTTATCTATCAATAATAATTATTAAAAAATGATAGGTTTACACCATGTAACACACATTATAGAATGAATTCCCGATCATGATTCTCATGGAGTATCTTCATCAATTTCTATAACTTAGTGTGTAAAAATCAAGATGGAGTCTTTGAAATCAGTGTATAATCATGTATTGATTATATTGAAAATTGACTTCATAATGTATATGAATTCAAGGTAACATTTTTTGAATGAAATTAAAAAATTCTTATGTAATTATTATATATTCTATATTGAGTTCACTCAAAACATTGGAGATAAATACCCCTTTTAATAGGAATCAATACCCATGCCACATATGTAATTTCCATTGACTGATTATATTTATAATTTTACTATTATGAAATCATACATTGGATTGAAATATCAAATATTACATCCATATAAATAAAATTTATATGGGATTTATATAAAGTAAAAAAAAATCCATCACAGAATCAAATCAAATTCAAATAGTGTAAGAGTAACATGATTTTTTGGGAGAAAAATCATAGAATATTTAATTAGAGAAGACTCATAGGCTCTAAATTTTATTATAAATACATTATAAGTTATTACTACTATATAAATTTCAAATCATTGTCGTTATAATATGATGCACTTATAAAAAAATTTAGACATAAAAATTGTTATAAATACAATAAAATGTGACATTAGTAGTTATACAATGGATGGTAAGTGTACCGTTACCCACATGGTTTGTTCACCCCATATCCTCCATATTGATCTCCAGATATTTCCATTTTTTATTTGTCCTTAACTGGTTTATGATGTCAATCATCATAATTATCCCACAAATTTAATCACTTGTTTTCATAATGTCTATACTCCATTAAATTATTGAATTATAATGTTAGTGGGGTATTATGTGGATATATTTCACAATTTTAATCATTAAATATGTTATTAACACTATAAAAAATCATATTTCTTGATTTTATTATTTTCTATACATAAAACTTTTACCCGTCCCCATTTGTAAATTTCTCATTGCATCATTCCACACTATTGGTATAAAGAAAAACTCAAATACCTCCATAAATTAATTTTTTTTATTATATTTTCCATTAAATTTCATATTTCATTAATTATTAAAACCCTTCTATTAAATGGTAACTCAAATATCTATTTCCACCATGATAGAAAATTGAAATATTTCTTCATATATAGGGAATTGCGAAATGAATAGAACTATCCCAAGACAGGGTTTTAAAAAACAAAATAAGCTATCAATATTATATTATGATCAATTATAATACCAGTGGTGTTCCATACAAGTATAGTAAAATATTTTCACATAGGTACCATAGGATTCATAATTTTTCTACATAATCTTGTGGAATTAAATATCCATAATTTATCATATAATATAAAATGTACTAATTGAAAAATATACCACTAAACTCATCATACTCTATATACTAAATTTCTGCCTATTTCTTCAAATTTTGGTTAATAGTTAACATTTTATCCACATCAATATAAATTGATAAATAGTGGATTGGTGGACCCACTAAATGATGGTATGTTTTTCCTCATGAAGCAAACAATCATACATTGTTCATTTCTTTTCACATTTTGAATATCAGTAGAATTCAAGGATCTATAATGTATTGTGAGCATTGGAAAAATATTTTCCATTATATATCCTCTTTAATTTGGTTTCTACACCAAGAAATTATTTCATTGTATATCACATTTTTTGATAACATTATTCCTTGTGGTTTCATAAATTGAGGGAAACAAAAATAGCACAACATAAGGTATAATAATCATAGTTGGAGATATTATAATCATGAAAGTATGCATTAACCTCATCATATCACCTTGTGTATCAACCAAGAAGCATAGTATGCGTCCTTTCACCATAAAAAAGAATTATGGCCAATATATATTCAACCAAACCTTTTGGGGTTATCACCCTAAGATTCATATATTCCAAAACCATGCACACCTATCATATATTTAATGAATTTGTTTTACAAGGTAATAAAACTCTTTTATTTACCATATCTTCTGAAATTATACTATAATTAATATTATCGTAAGGGTTGTCAATATTTCTAATCCTTGTTTTTAAATATTGATTATCCTTACTCTAATACCATATATAGTGTCCCATAATTTTCAATCATAAATACTATATCTATGGAGTCTAAATAATCATTACATATGAGTACATTCCACATAATAAATAATAAGGATTTGTGTCACCGGAAAAAAATATATTTTACAAGAAATGATTTTACTGTATGTGTTTTATAACCAATGTGAAATTCACATGATATTGATTTTTTACATTTGGAATCTATAAACCAATGTTGAAAATTATTTTTATCAAATTATTCTCAAAATAAAAAATGTTTCGATTCATTTTATATAGTTAGTTAGTTTTAACTGACCTGATATACCTTTTAATGTTTTGTTAATCATCATGTTGACCCATTTTTTGGTATTTTATTATCATGACATCGATCTATTTTATGTCATATAAGAACCCATACCCTTTTTCCTTATATCTTGTGGAATCTAATTTCAATCATTTTTTATTACATTCATCATATTCCCATATTTAGTATCATATTCTAGTTTTGATCACATGTATCATATTTCTATTCTCATCGTCTATGTATTCATCCAACATTGAGTACATATTTACATTTTATGTTAATTTTTTTTTCTATTTTTCATGAAACATTGTTTTCTTACCCCATGAATGTTGGTTTCATCTTTTTACTGATTTATCCATTTTACAACTAATAGGTTTTTTATCTCTTCACAATTTTATTTCATATTATGTTTATTCTTGGATGAGAGTTATTTTTTAATTTTTTATATTTGTTTTGATATTTTATTATATTATTATTTTATGAAATGTCTTCATAAATATTTTTAAAATACTTATTAATAAATACTAGTTACATCGAATAAGTTCTTTTTAAGGAAAATATCCTAACCATATTATAATTTTATAGAATGGAATCATAATTTCTTGTGAGGATTAACTTAATTTATATTCAATCATTTTTTGGATTCTAACGTTTACTAAAATTGTGATTTTGGAATAACAATATTTTATTTAGTCATTGATTAATATATATCAATGGTATTTTTTTTTCATTCGACAATAATCTCATTAATTTTTTGTTACCACCATAATCAACCCACATGTATAATTGGTCACCGCTGTTGAATCTATAGGATATATTTACATTATCATTATCTACTCATACATCCCCAAATTGGTATATATTTGTTGTATGTGTAAATTTATTTCATTTTCTATGAATCAAATTAGGTTTGAAATTATTAATGTTTACTGCATTGTTTCTTCTTGAATCATCTCTAACACTGTTAATATTCTCTCATATCATCACTATTTTTATTATATGTTCTAGTTATTCAAACTTGTAAGGTATTTTATAAATGATACATATGTTTTTTGAGTTTTGATTATATCATTTTTTTATAAAATATTGTTTTTAATAATAATAATTTCCAAATTAATATGTATCTTAGGTATGATTTTTTGTACATTCGAATTTAATATCATGCATTTGGAATTACCACAATCACCTACCCTCAGGTATCATTGAGAACTATATTCGATATCTATGCCATGTATTTACATTGTCATTGAATCATTATTTTCCCCCATCACATATATATTTTTGGTTCATTATTATTTGTTTTATTTTCTTTACATGTTTTAATAGATGATTGTTGATTTCATCTTGTTTTATCGAATCAACCATTACATTGGTAATAGTTTATATATTGTCATTATTTTTGTTTTGGGTTTTGATTATTCATGCATGTGAGGTAATTTTTTAATTTATCTAATATTTTATGGGTTGATTTTATTATTATTTAATTATATCATGTAAAAAATAAGTATAATTTACTTATTAATGTGTTTCTATGTTTTGTTTTTTGTATATATTGGATAAAGCATGTTTAATTTATTAGGGATTATTAATTTTGATTATATTAACTTGATAAACATAAATTCATGATACATGACTATTTTTTAATAAAATAAGGAAAATTACATATGTTGAAAGTGATTTCTATTTATAAAAAATGTTTTATTTATTACATGTTTTAAAAATTTTATTTTATATATTTTTATTTTTTTATAGAATAAAATTTTAAAATATAATATCATATTTTTAATTTGTGCTATTTCTTATAGATAGTAATGAGTCTATGATACATTATTACACATCGAATAATTGATGAATTTGAAGATGGTGCCGATTCTTTTTTGGAATTTGATTAAAAAATTCAAACAATGATGTGCTTTTCTATCCATGAGTGAAATGATTAAATATTATGAGGTTGAAAAGAAGGGAAATCAATGATCAATTAATTTTTTAGTGTTTGAATACATGTTATAACTGTTAGATTTGTTTCGGTAATACTATGTAGAATAATATTTCTATTGATGATGATTATTTTCTTGATGATATTTTTATTCAATTGGTGAAATAATTCATGATATTGATGTAGATAAAATTGAGAAAAAACCAATGATTGAACATCTATATGGTGATTTTGAAAACACATATACCCAAGTTGTATGGAATTTACTATTTTATCAATGATGTTAAAATTTATTAACTTGATGTCAAGGAATGGATGTAGTGATAAATTTTTTAAATATTTTCTAAACTTTTTGTATAGAATTGTTCATTAAACAAATGATGTTCAATAAACACGTTATAAAGTGGTGAAAATATTATCCCCGATGGGAATAGTTTTTATGAAATTAGATGCCTTCCCAAATAGATGTATACTTTATAGGAAGGACTATGAATTTCTTCTGAAGTGTCTATAATGTGGGACATCATGCTATAAGTAGAATGAAAAATCAGATGCAAATTTATTTATTACAAAGACTCATGCTAAGGAATTTTTAAATTTTACTATAGTTTTTCATTTGAAACACTTATTTTAAAATTAAAATATTGAAATAAAATTATAATGTAATTAATATTAGTGGATGTATTATGGAAAATGACATCATCCAGACTATTATCCATAGTTCAATAAATTTATCAATAGTTTACAACATTTAGAAAAAATTTAGGAATCCTAGAATTGGATTGTACAGAAATGGAATGAATACATAATGAATTCTTAGTAGAAAAAAACATCATCTCATTATTTATTGGTAATTTAAAATATATCTCTAAAATTATAATAGAATTGAAAATATTTCATGTTTAGTTTAAGGATATCTATACAAAAATAAACCATAAATGATATTATTGTTTTCTTGTCACCTTTAATTGATGATTTTAATATTTTATGGTAGTATTTTGTTATATTGTATGATTAATATAAAATGGAATATTTTAAACTGCATTAAATTATCATGTTCACTGAAAAATCATTCCTAGGTTATGGATAATTTTTGGGATACAATGTTAAAGGGAGTAAATAATTTCCAATTTCTGAACAAAAAAAATCATATTAACAAATACAAGAAGGGAAAAAAAGTATACGTGGGTAATTGATGATTTTTTTCTACATATCACTCTAATAAAAAGTGAAAAAATGATTCCAATGAATCTCATTAATTGGGTATTTCTCAAAATAAATCAAAAACTAGTTTTTTAATAGTTTTAAACATTTGGATGTGATATTTAGAAGGACCCAAAAACCTAGTGATGATAGAAATATTTGGTTAAAATTTTAAATATTTTTTGATCCACCGTATTTGATAGATCATGAGATCAAACGTATCATTAAATTCATAAATGTGGAGAATAATATATGTGATAACAATATTGGAACATTGTTTGATATTAAAGGAATGACTAAATATGGCTTGGATGAAATAATGCATTTTCTCTCAATGGGAATATATTAAGAGTTATCTCCCACTCCCAATGGATGGAAAATATTTTTTCCATCATATTGTAATACACTAACGAAGAGGGGGAAATTTTTATTTTGTTGTTTTCTCCATGATATCAATCTTCCATAGGGTTATACATAAAATATAAAAAAAATGATTCAATATAGGATTTAAAGTTGAAAATATGGAAATTTCATGATTCTCACTTCATGATGCAAAAATACTACTATTTTCATTGCATGAAATATTTCCAATTTGTATATGAATGAATATCATGAATGTTTTTTATTTTTTAATATAAATTTTTAAAAGGCGATAGAGCATAATTATTTTCAAAAATTTTGAACAAATATGTTTATATAATTTTTCAGTTAAAAATTTATTTTCCTTGTATTGATTTAATATCATAGTTAATTTAATTATACATTTTGTGATATATATCATTATTTGCGGAATTATAAATGTTCATTTGATGTATCCTTTTGATCTTATATGAATATATTCAAGGGGTATGTTATGAATCCATATCGACATAAATCCTCCATTGCTGCTAAGTATATTTATAAGGCGGTGGTAGTGTTTTTTATGATCAATATGTCTACATTAGTTCAAATCATTTTTCCTACATCTCAATATGATAAAGAAAATAATTGGTGACATGGGATCTATTTCATGAATGATAATTTATTGATATGTGAATAGAAATAAGGTAAATTTTTAAAAATATAATAACATATATGATTCAAATCCTTATTCATAATTTCATATTTACATGTTAATGAGATGTTATCTAAAAAAGAAAGAAATGTGGACTCTAAATGACTATAAAACAATTCCACTGTTTAAAGCTACCATGTTTGGTAGATCAGATAAATTATATATACTGAGATGGTTAGTGGGAAGTATAAGTTTATATTTGAGATCAAGTTAGGGGTATTACATTAATGACTATGCATTTCATATAAATGAATAGGAAAACCCATGGGTAGTTCTTAATAGAAGTGTATTGGTGTTCATTTAAGAAATGATTTTTTGGGGAGATAAAAACTAAACATAGTCGGTACATCATCTGTTTATATTTTGTTAATTAAATAAATTATAGAGGAAGATTAAATTAAATTAAATTTATATTTTTTAACTATAAATGGGTTATCAGTAACAATAGTGTCAAAAAAATTGGAATGATGCTAGATATTATGAATATATTGGAATACACATCTAATCCATTTATCATGTCAACATATGGAAAAAATTCCTACGTTCTTGGTCATTTTAATATGTAGTGGTCTGGTTTTTTAAGGGGAAAAATTATTTAGGCGATGATAAACATGATAAACATGTTTATTTATGTAAAATCCCTACATTAATCGAATGATTAAAAAAATATTGATGAGCACATTTTTGACATGGTTTGTTCCATACAGAGTGATCATGATGAATAAATCTTGGAAAACAATCCTTTATTACATTTCTAATATTATAGGTAACATATTCTTACTTCATGTTTACTATTTATTATTTCAAAAACATTTACATATATTATTTTTATTTCTTTTATCAAAACCAAAATTATAAATAATAAATTAAAATGGTTTCTTTATTAGATTTATTTTGTTTAGTTTACTAGGATTACCCTTATATTAAATATAATTTTGTTGATTTTTTAGAAAATAATTATATTAAAAAAATGTGTTAAATAAAAATAAAAATAACGTATAAAAGAGTATATTATAATAATAGTATCATTTTTGTAAAAAATATTTAATATGAACCATTTTTACAATTGACATAATATATTTTTGATTTTTTTTATTATTTTATATCTTCTAATATCCCATTAATAATATAAAAATTTTAGTTAACTGTGATAACAAATATGAATAAAAATTTGGCCGTTTTTGATTACTTTTTGTTGGATAGTTTTTCATATATTTAGAGAATATTGTTTTTTGTATAAAAAATGGTGTTATACATTGGAGTATTTTTACTATTCCCACACACTTTTTGGATTTGTTTTCATTCATTTATGTTTATTAAAATCAAATTAATGATGTTATAATTTTATATAACTATAAATAATATTAATAAAATTGTGTTCTATATAGTTCAATTATTTTTGGAAATTATTTATTTTATATATAGAATTGTATATAATAATTGGATTTAAATATTTTTGAATAATTTCTCTGTTACATTGATTTTTAGGATAATGACAGGTCAAGAATCTAATCCACCAAATACTTTTAGGGAGGATTTTACAGATACCTCTGGGGATTAAAATTCACATACTCTTATTGATAATCCTCCTCATACTCTTTTACAAGAGTTATATACATCCATGGGGGGGATTTTGTGGGTTGGTAAATGTGGTAACACTTGTTTATAAAAATTATCATTTTACCATAACTATTACTAGTGGATACATTTTTAAATTGTAGTTAATGATATTAAAATAGGTCTAAATTAAAAATAATTAAAGAATTTTATTGCGGTGTAGTCTAAAACAAATGTTAGTATTTTTTCTGTAATTGCATTTGTTTTGAGAAAATGGTAGTATTTCAATTATGGGTGAAATGTTTGGTAATAAATTATTTTATTATTTTACTTATGATGATTTTTTAATACTAAAATATTTTTTCCTCCTTACTATTCGATGAAATATGGTATAACTAGTAATAGAGGCATTATAAAGAAATGTATCACATTGGCTACTAGGAGATCGAGGGTTTTTAAATCAACCCACACATTAGATATCATTTTTGTGCATAAAAAACACCCAAATACATGAAATATATATTCATTTTTACAAATATATACATGGAATAAATTTGTTGAATTTAGATTAAAAATAACATTTTTTTGTAAGTGTAATGTGACCTTTTAACAGATTTATTATTTTTAATGATATTTTAATGATTCTTTTTAATATAAAATTACAAAAAGGATGATATATCATCATGACATACAATTAATAAATCTATACACACATATATTATCTCAGGGAGGGTATACCGTATCTTCTTGGAGTTGAACCTTTCATTTTCAGTTAATTTCTTACCATTTTTCAGAGAATACCATAAGGTCTTCCATAATGTTTTCTTGGTTTTCAAACATATAAGGAGATTGAGTTAACTATTGACCTTCTCCCTGGTATGATACCAATTTCTAAATTTTCTTATATTATTTCACCTCATGAGTTAGTAATACATAATATCCATCTTTAGGACCCACTGGATAAAGAATTTAATCATCCTATAATGTCTACGTGGTCTTCACATATCCTATTTTCGAAAAAGGAATATAGATAACTTAGTCTTTTTATTATGTTGTTAAGCATGAATCTAGAGATCATTAAGAAAATATATAATATTATAAGGATTTATTATCTCTTTGACAATATTAGATGAGCTCATTGGTTTTCTACGATTAAAATGCGGTTAGCATATCACCTGTGAAGATTCTATGAAAATGATATACTTAAGATAAATTTTTAGGATTAGATATATTTATTAACCAAGTTATCTAAAACGTAAACCTTAAATTGTTATTTTTTATGCTTATAATGAGTAATGGTTAATTATGGGAGGTTTGGGCTAACTTTCGATAAGTTAATTGGTAAAATTGGTTGCGCACGGGCTGCACATGATTTGTCTAAATTGTGCGAAAATCGTAGAATAAACCGTGTGAAGTTGCTGTTGTGATGTAGTATCATCAGAACAGTGTGTGCATGATTAGGGATACTATGGGAGGATTCCATGTGAAGGTTTCCAAATGGAAATTTCTAATGAGTGGATAACACATGGTTTGTCTAAATGTGCAAAAAAATCATACGAAAAGATAAAAGTTAGATCATAAAATATAGAATCTAACTCATTTTTCCGCTAACTAAATTTTTTTCCATGGAAGTACTAAATTTTTATAATTCTCTATTTATGGCTGTGAAACCCCTATGAAGTGTTTTAGAATAAATTTGGGGACCTCCCTTGGTGTTTTCGATCACGATTCTTGTGTTAAGGGTTGTTTTTCAATGTTCTTGTCACGTTTTCTTTGATCTACATAACTCTAATTCTCATATACTGTCAGTTTCTCATATCTACATTTGTTATGGATAGATATACTTCTATGATGCCAAATATAATAATAATAATTGTTCTTTTTTTCTATAAGAAGAGATCTAATGCAGTTTCATGGATAATCCACCCCGTCTTCTACAGTGTTCTTTGTTAGTTTTTAGTTTTCACCAAAATGGCTGAGGTATGTGGATTCACCCTTGACTCCTCTTAGTAGAACTGAATGAAATGGTTTTGATTAGATTTTTTTGGACATTATTGGTAATTTGAGGATTTATTATTTCTAGAAACCCTATTTGGTGATGGTTGTGGAAAATTTATAAAATTAGTGATTATGTCAAATGTGTTTGATACATGATTTTAAAAGGAATATTTTAAAATGGGATTTAAATGTAATGATCATTAATGAATTTTATGAAAATTGGTTTCAATAAAGGGAATTATTTTGTAGAGATAAAATTGGTGTTTGAAATAGGATTGTTTAAATAGATTTCAGAAAAAGAACAGTTTTATTGAAATGGTTATTTGAAATGGTTTCTTTAAAAATAGTGGTGTGCTAGTATGTCACATTTAGGAGGCTTGATTTTAATATGACCTTGTTCTTGGTTAAAAAGGTGTAATGGAACATAGGGTATAATTATCCAATGACAAAAAGGTAGATCGACAAAAGACCGCTCTTGAGTATGGATCATTCATAATGAAGTATGCATAGTTGGATATGTGAATAAGGTGAATGTAATGGCTATTCCAAGATTATAGTAAAAAATGGTTTGAAATCCTAGTTTGGTTATTTTTCTGGATGTACTAATTTTTGGGATATTTTTGGTATATCAATTGTGGACTTTTGGTTTTATATTATTTTGATGCTTGTTTGTGTTTAGTTATAAACTGTTTGTAGAATTTGTTTTATATAATCTATTTTAATGGGGTTTTTCTATTCTTTCTATACTAGTGGTTTGATTTGGGAAGTCATTGGGGAAATCTTACTAAGTTTTATGCTTACCCCTACATTGCCACATTGGTTCTTTTGCAGATGCTATTTTCTAGGATATAGTTAAAGGTAAAGTATCACATGTATTTAACACCACCTAATGATATTTGGGTTGTTTGGTGATTTGGAGAATTGTGCTTGTGATCATGAATTATTTGTATTATATAGGAGTTCTAATAGTTATATTATTGTATTTACATTGATAGCAGCTTTTTTTTCCATTGTACTACACATTGGTGGGGTTTTTTTGGAATGATGATGGTTGAGTTTTCTTGTAATTCCAATCCATCATATAATGGTTGTTTGGTTAGTAATTTATTTATTAATGGGTAAATCATCCGCCACATGCATTTTAAACCCTTAAAAAATTATTGTCTGCCTTTGTTATCTTGGGGGTGTTGCATAAGTCTTAGTAATGATTCATTGTACTCTCAAGACAAAGGGAATAAGTTGGACACTACAAATGGTATCAGTTTTTTCAATCCATATTTTTTTCTTCGAGATAAGTGGTACCTACTTGTTACTTACCTTACGAAACATGTAGTAATTAGTTTTATTGGTCTTGGAGTGGAAATTTGTTCTTGTTTATTCCTTGGGTTCTGGAAATAGAACGGTGGAGGATTTTAGGTACAAAAAATGTAGAAAATAAAAAAGACATATCTAACATTTTTATGTTGAAATTCATTTTACCATTGATTTGGGTATATAAGTGTTTTGGAGAAACTTTTAAGATCTTGGAAAATCATTTTCATGGTTTTATCCAATAAGATGAGCATGACATGAATTAAAGGAATGACTTACCACTATAAGGGAATATTTATTTTGTTAAAATGATGTATGATACGATTCATTGTGTGGATTTTCTTGAAAAATGTTGGAATTCTTTTCAAATGAAAGGCTTAGAAAAAGCATGATTGACGTATTTGGAAAATATTCATATTTTCAAAAGTAAGAATGTTATCTTTCAAAATTGGTTGGATGGGAAAATGGTGTTTTTGGATTGAAATGTTTTGACAGTTGATGTGATATATTTTGAAATACTAGGCCTCTAGATTCTACAGAGTGAGACTTATTATGTTTGTTTCTTATTTAGAAAATGGAACCTAGTAGACATCGTAGAAATCAACTAGAAGAAACAATAGATATTGTGGTTTCATGAGAGACATAATTGAACCAGGATCTAATTTAGAGTATCGTTCAAGTGTTTAAAGCTATGGATACATTGAACCTGAGGTATAAGCCAAGGAAATTAATTTAGTCTATCTAGTTCATGAAGCATAATCCGCCCATCTTCAAGGGTGATTCTAATTCCAAGAAGGAATAGGTGTGGATGAACATGATGAATTGGGTCTTTTATTTCCTCAACACACCATTTGAGCTGAAACTAATGTTGGTGATTTATATTATCAAGGATATATCACGTCAGTTGTGGTATATAGTGGTGCATGCTATAATATATCAATGGAATATATTGGATGATTTTAAGGAATATTTTGAAAAAAAATTCTATCCTCACACATTTATGATCTAGATAATGATATACATCTTCAGCCTAAAGTAGAATAATCTCTCTATCATAAAATATGAAGCTAAATTCATTCGTTTAGTGATATTTCCATGAAAGGTAGTGGAATGTGTGCCCTTGAAGGTATGCATTTTCAAATAATGGATATGGAAGGAGATTTTCTCAAATATTGCGGTGATTCGTATTTCATATTATATAATGATAGTGATCAGAGCAACAGTGGCCAAGCATGATGTCACAGGATATATGGGAAGTGGAAGTATGATGATACCTACATGAAATAGTTGGAACTCTAATGCGGGGAGAAAGCTGAAGAGGGAAACTTATTTACATGGTGGGGGTAGGATTCAGAATCAGATAGATGGATTAGTGAATCATCCTCAAAGACCCATGAAAAAGCCAGATGTTTCCAATATTTTTCATTTGACCACATGAAGTTAGAATGTATAAAACCACCTATAGCATGCGATAACTACAACAGGATGTGACATATTAAGAGGTATTTTCATATTTCATTTATGTTATGTGCTCGAGACACATCTTAGGTATCACAATCATCATATACTTCAACAAGACGAGGCCATCAGAATTAAACAGCTCACCAGAATAAAGGTATCCAATGTGATTCTATGAATACCATGACTCATCATAAAGTGAAATTTTAGTAAGGAAATAAGGAGCATAGTACTACAAGGAAGTAGTTGTATAGAGCGAAGAAGGTGAATATGGATGATCAAGATGGACAATCTATGGTGATTGAAACAATACTTTTTATTTCTACACATATTAAAGTGATGTGTGATATTGGTACATCACATTCCATCATTAATTCTCATACTATTTATATAATATGTGTAAAGCTTAATATAATTCCTTCTGTGTTAGAATTTCATATTCTTCTTGGAGGAAGAAAATGTCGAGCCTTTGTGATTTACAACCTAATCTATAACCATTAATGAAGATGAGCTGAAGTGGGACTTAATATAGTAGGAGTGGGATGTCTATGATGTAATACTGGGTATGGATTGGATAACAATGTTCATGTCTCACATATAAAATTATTGAAGGATAATAAAATTATTGACTGATGATGGCATTGAGAATATCATTAAAGGAGAAACGGTTGTAAAGGCAGCTGCAATGGGCTTGACGGAACAAGAAGTGGTAAAAATCCCTTACTAGATGGTGGCATTAACTTTGGTATCAATAGATGGGTTCTAGGATAAAAGTATTCTAGTATTTTTGGATGAATTTTCCCATGTTATTTCTAAAAACATCTTAAGGTTACCACTTATAGGGGAGGTGGAGTTTATGATTAATCTCCTTCCACGGACCAGTCTTATTTCACTTCTATCTTATAAGATTTTTGCTATAGAGTCTAGGGGATTTAATGTGCTGTTAGAGAAGCTAGAAATCAATGGTTCCATCCATCCATGTACATCTCTGTAAGAATCACTGGTCTTGTTCTTGAAGAGATAAGATGGAATGCCATGGTGGTGTGTGGATTATCATAAGATTAACCAATTTATGATCATGAATATGAATCCACTTCCACAGATTGAGGATTTTTTGGATCAATTTATGGGAGATCATTAGTTCACTAAACTTAGTTTGTGATAAGTATATCATTAATTGAGAGTTTGAAAGTAATATATTTCGAAGACATATTTCAGAAGAAGATATGGCCAATATGAATATGCAATCATTCTTTTTGGTCTTATGAATGCACCTGCAATCATTATGGTATTTATTAATAAGATATTTTAGAGATATCTAGAGTCTTTTTTATGGTGTATGAGGATGAAATATTAGTGTATTCATGGAAAACGTTTGAGCATGAGAAAAACATAGAGACACTGTTCGAAATGTTTGATAGATCACTATTTGAATGAAAAATTACCAATGTGTGACTTTTGGATAGAAGAGGTAAGCTTTATCATCCAAGTAATTTCTGATAAAAGGAGTTTCTATGGATTAATACAATATAGAAGCTATTATCTCATGGAAATCGCTGAAGATGTCTTTGAGATATGATGTTTTCTTGGTCTCACTAGTTATTACTGATCCTTCATGACTAACTTTTAATGAATAGCCTCAACTATGAAAACATTGATATAGGAGAACATCCCATTTGGATGGACGATGGAGTTCCAGAACTATTCTCAAGATATTAATGTTCTTCTTTAATTAAAACCTACCATTATTTTACAAGAATCAGGATAGGGTTACCTGGTGTACTATAATGCTTCATGATTTAGGATGGGATTTTTTCTCATGTTAGGAGACCATGTGGTACTTATTGGTTAAGGTAGATTAGAGTGCATGAGAATAATTACCCATCACACAATTGTGAGTTAGAAACGATTGTCTATATATTAAAAACATATCTTTATTGTCTCTTTAGTGTGAAATTTTCTTTGTCAACAGATCATAATATATTGAAATATATTTTATTAGAACATGATTTGAATTTGAGGAATTGAATATGGATGGAGTGTCTCCAAATGTTCACCATTAACATGATGTATACACTTTGAAAGGTAAATTTGGTGGCTAATGCATTAATCAGAATGTTATATGCTTAGTTGGCAAAATAATCATCCTATGAATTGTAGTTTTTGTGTGTCCTAGACAATATGCATGTGGAAGGTGATGACTAAGGTGGTGTTTTGGTTTTATTTTCAGTCATTTGTTTCCAAATTTGGAAAAAAAGGTCAAATAAGAACAAACAAACGAGGAAGAATGTCATGTTTTGAGTTTATAACTCAATGGTGGGGAGACCATTAAGAGCTAGAAAACTGATTGGAATTTGGTTTTGTGTTTCAAATATCATATGGTTGAACCTATGGCTTGTCAAGAGAAACATATTCATACCTACCACCATTTGAGATGTGTTTTACATCTGGGTATACATAATATGTATAAGGTGTTAAACATGTAGTTTTTTGTGGCGATGAGTGAAAAAGAATGTGGTTGAGTTCATTTCAATGTACTTAAACTATCATCAGGTTTAGGACAAGAATATTAGATAGGAAAAAATGTTGCAAACTTTACCAATCCTAGTGAGGAAATTGGAGTAGTTAGCAATGGATTTTTTAAAGGTCTCCCAAGAATGGTTTTGAGGAAAAATACTATATGGGTGATAGTGGGTCATCTTACCATGTTGTCCCATTTCGTCCCTATTCGTGAAGCTCATATTTTGGAGGATCATTCCAAAATCTATAACTATGAAGTGGTAATGATATATGGGATTTATGTTTTGATAGTTTCAGAAAATGATCTGAGGCTCACATTTTGTTTATGGAAATAGTTTTAGAATTCCATTGGGACATGGTTGATGATGACTATGACATGTTATCCTCAAATGGAATGGAAATACGAATGGACAATACAACCATTAGAATACATGTTGTTATATTGTTTAATGAATTTGGGTGGCTCATGGGAATAGAATATTCACTTAGTGGAGTTCTTATATAATATCATCTATCAGAACATAGTATATATGGATCCTTTTGATGTATTTTATGGGTGTCCATGGAGTTATCCACTGTGTTGGGTGGAAATAGGTGAGACATCACTCGTTCAGACGACCCTTATCTATGAAATGATGAAGAAGTTTCAATTGATCAAAAAGAGTTTGGAGATGGCTCTGAATCATCAGAAATCATATGTGGATCATCTTTGAAGACTATTTTCATTAGTAGTGAGTGACCATGTGTTCATGAGGATCTCTACAAGGATTCGAAATATTCATTTTGAGAATCATGTCTTGTTACCCCCTTGATATATTAAATTTTATGAGATATTGGAATGAATTGGAGAGGTTGAATATGGGCTGTAATTTCCATCAAGGTTTAGTATGGTGCACAACTTCTTTCACGTATCATAGTTGAAAAAGTATCAACATAATCCTAACCAGGTTATTAGATGGGATCATGTTGAGTGAGATTAAGTTTCTTTATTGTTATATATCTAGATGTGGATTGTGGATAGGGAAGATAACATCTTCTTTTGAAAATACCTCAGTATAGTTTGTGATTTATGGAAAAAGGGTCAAATAAAGGAAGAGACTTGAGAACATTAGAAAGGAATAAAAGAAAAATGGCCAGAACTCTTTTAGGGTAGTGATGGTTTTCCACTTTTCGACTAAGGAAAGACCAATGGTGGGGAGAATAGAGTGCCCCAAGAGTCTAGAATGTAACCCTTAATTTTTCATTTTTATGTTTATAAATTGTAAGGGAGAAGGATGGGATAGTTGGGTGAAATTCTAATAATTTTTTAGGGAAACCGGGTATGCACATAGGTTGAACATGGTCTGTCTAAACCATATAGAAATCCTAGACAGAACCATGTGCAGTAGGCATTTTGAGGGATTTGTGTGGTTTTTGTGTGAAGATGACTATGGATATGATATGAGTAGGGCATGTGAGGGATTCTATAAAGTATTATCTAACACACGGTTAGTAGAAGATTTGTCTAACTGTGTGAACTAAACATGCACAAAGTTAAAGATAGATCCTTAAAAGGGATCTCAATCATTTTCCCTCTAACTCCATGATTTTTTACAATTTCGTGGCCTCAAATCATTATTATTATCCATTGAAGATAGTATAACCTCTCCTATGTGATTTTAAATCAATCTAGATCCCCCTTGGTGTTTTCAAGCCAGATTCTTGCGATAAGTTCCTTTCTTCACCTTTCATGTCACATTATCTTAGCTCTACTTAAAGATACTTATCCCTCACTATAGGATTATCAGATATATGACCATTGTGGATATTTATATATGTATTTGAATGCTAAATATTATGATATTTCGTATTTTTTTCGGTAGGAGAAGTTATCTAAGGTGATTTTCTGGAGAATCAACCCCACTTTCTTGAGCTATATTCATCTGTTTTCGGTTTTCTTCAAAAAAGTCGAGGTAGGTGGATTCCTTCTCGACACCACTTGGTAGAACTAAATGAAAAGATTTCATATTTATCTATTTCAATGGATTTTATTTTGAGTTGGATACATTATTATTTCGATAAACCCTTTTTGTTTATTGCTCTAGAAAATATAGAAAAGTAGTTGGTTAATTAAAGTGTTTGATTCTTGATTTTAAAAAGTTGAATTTAAAATTGTATTTTCTATAAATTTTTTAGTGGATTTGATGAAAATGGATTTCAATAAATGGACTGAATTTTTTGAGTCAAAATTGGTGTTTTTTATTGTATTATTTGAATGGGTTCAAATAAAAAAGAGTTTTATTGAAATTTTTAATTTACATAGTTTTGGAATAATAATGGTGTGTGTGTGTGTTTTGCAATTATGATTCTCGGTTGGAATATGACCTAGTTTTTAGTGCCAAAGGTGTAATAGAACATGGGGTATAATTATCATGTGACGTCATGGTAGATATACACTACTGTAAATGTATGATATACCAATGGATGTTTTCCAACTATTTTCATAAACTGTTGGAATAGGGGTCATTACCCATAGGTTTCACTAAACCATTGAAATAGAATTTTTTAGATGAATTTTACCAATTGGTTTTATCAAAACATTGGGATATATGAGTTATAGATTACTTTTACACATTTGTTTGACAAAACCTTTGGGATATGTTAGTTTTAGGAAGTCTTTCCCAACAATTTTTTTGAAACAATAGGTAATGCTTTCCCCAAAATTTCCTATAGACCCAATCCCCCATCCACACGATTGCATGTCTAATGCTAATACCAAATATCTCTCTAGCTCAGAAAAGTATTCCACCAAATTGATCATTAATTAGATAATTGTGTTGTTCTACACATCAAATATTTAATCTGTACCATAGATTTATGGTTTTGCATTTTTTTTCTTTCTGTTTTGATTTTTCCTAAACCCGATGTTTGTGTGGTATGTTATACCCAACAATTGGAATTGGATTTGTTTACTATTTTTTTTCAACATTTCAATTTTCATGATTGTATGAATCAACTTTATTTGATGTGGGGGGGGGGCATGTGGTGTGGGGGTGCAATGGTTGGGGGGAGTGTTGAACAAAGTATTGTTTTCAACAATACATTTTAATATTATTTAAAGGGGGAGATTATTGAAAATAATACTCTGTCTCTTTATGATAATTTTGATGCTCACAAATACCCTTAGTTATTTTCTAATGATTTTATTTAGTATTTTGCCGGTATTTATTAATTTATTTTACTCTTTAAATAATGAGAATTTATTACTTATTCAGAATCTGGTTTAAGTGCATTCTGGAATCACTGTTCATACATTACGTGGATCAATGTAGTGTATAATCTACTTTAGTGCATTCTGGAATCACTGTTCATACCCTACGTGGATAAACGTAGCGTAAGGATTAAAAGCATGTATACTTTTTGAGATAAGAGAAAAGTATGGTTAAACAAACATACATTTTCAGCAAAGTATGGAAGAAGAACCTTACATTTGGAAGGAACCTTTCATTTTTTTTATCAGCAAAGTATGAAAGGAGAACCGTATGTAAATACTAAACATTACAGTTGTTTCTCAAAAGTATGGTTCATCGACCTTACTTTTTTAAACAACCATACGTTCTTGGAAAAGTATAGATCAAGTAAAAGTATGGATCTTTTTCTTGTATGTTTGAGAGTTGAAGAAAAAGTATGGATGATCAACCCTACGTTTATGTTCAACCTTACATTTGAAGACTATTTCATCAACCCTACATTTGGAAGCCACGTCAGCAACCTTATGTTTGGTGTCGAAATGTTTGAAAGATGATATTTTTAATGCACCGGTCAGCAAGCTGATTATTGGGCGGATTTCAGGCCAGATTTAAAGTCGTTTTTAAAATAAGACATTGGATGATTCAAAGCCATTTTATCAATGGATTTAAGATCGAATTAAATGGATATTTTTTATGCCGAGTCTTAAGGGATGTTACGACTTCCCTGTAAATTCAACTTTTTGAATATCGTGAATAAGAAGGCGAATTTTATGGATCTAAATGTTCATGAGATATTATCAACTTTATTATATATGTTTTCTCTGAAACACCTGGTACATGCGTGTATGGTGATCGATCTATTATTAAAAAGGTGGAAAACAGAGACAGCAGAAATTAACGATTGATATATTGATTCAAAAAAGAGTGTCAAAGCTCTGTTCAATTAAGAAGAAGGAACTCGATAGAAGATTCACTTGTTCTACATCGAATATCTACTGGGGATCTACTACTGCTGAAGTTGTGAACTATATCTCTATATCTACTACAATTGGATCGACTCAGAATTGCTTTGTTTTGAAAATCAATATTTCTAGAGACTACAATCCATCTGCTGTCAATTGCATTTTATTGCAATTGTGAAGATCAACTGGAAAACTTTTTTCTAAAATTCCTTTTATTCTTGAGTAACTAGCTTCTCGTTCTAAGCTGTGTTGCTTCCTGTTTTAACCAGAAGGATTTTTTAGCCTGAAGATTGTAAAGGTGTCAACTGCTTGTACTCATTAGTGGACTGGTCTGTTGAAACGAGGACCAGATAGTGAAAATCACCAAGCTCGTGGAGTTGAGCATTGGTGGAGTGTATTAGGGGCCTTCTGTTCCACGAACCACTATACATCTTTGTGTTCTTGTTTTTACTTATTCCGTTGCACGATCAAATCTGATAAAGTATAGAGGACATAACTCGTCCAATCAAAGAGTTACAGAAAAATTGCAAAAGACACAATTCACCCCCCTCTTGTGTATAATCTGTAGATTCAGATCCAATAATTGGTATCAGAGTTGAAGCTTCTGATAGAGCCTTAGAAATCTAGAAGCATTTAATGATTATACAATAGGGCATCATGACTGAAACAAGAGAAGGGATGTCAATGTTCAGAGCACCATATTTTAATGGAGACAACTATGGTTGCTGGAAATCGTGCATGATAATATATCAGAAAAACCTTGAATATAAAGTCTATTCAATGATTCTGAATCCTTATGAAATTCTTGAAAATCCTAAGACATGGTGTGCTGGTACAGAGGCATAGTACGATATGAACTCGAAGGCTATGAATGCAATTATCTGCGGTCTAGGAAAAGATGAATTTATTAGAGTATCTCAGTGCCCCACAACCTATGAGATGTGGAAAAAAATAGCCATGGAATATGAAGGAACAAATAATGTGAGACAAATGAGATATGAAAATGCCAAATTGAAATTTGATACTTTCAGGATGTTTTAAGGTGAAATAATTACCCAAATGAATGGGATATTAACATAAATTGTCAATTATATAATAGTTCTAGGAGAACCTATCAAGCAGGCTGATCAAGCATTAAAAGTTCTGAGGGTACTTCCTACTCGATGGAATGGTATCTCTGCTGCAATCAGACAATCAACACATGTCCAAGATCTAACCATGAGAGAGCTGATTGGTACACTGATGATGTATGAAGCTGAAATGAAATATGAGGCAAATGAACACAAGGTCTACATCAAAAGAGAACATAATTCCTTGAAGGTAACTTCACAAAAAAAAGATTAGAATGATGAAGAACAAAGAAGTCAAAGCTAAATCAGAAAGCTCTGACTCATCTAACTAAGATGAAGAACTGGATCAGCTAGCCAGAAAATTTAGAAAATTCTACAGCAAGAAAAGAGGCTTCAAAAATTACTTTAAGGAAGATAATAAGGAAGTAAGATCTTATTAATGTAAGAAGATGGGGAATATCATACCAGATTACCCACAATTGAAGGATGCAAAGAAGGAGAAATTCTTCAAAAGAAATGACTATGAGAAGAAAGACAAGAAATCTATGAAATCCACTTGGAATGTATTTGAAGACTCCAGTAGCTCTCCTAAATCAAGCTCAGAGAATGAAGAAGTAAATCTAAAAGAAAACATGTGTTTTATGAAAGAAACTGATGAGGTACACTCATATTACTCCTCTGAATCAAATTCTGAATCAAGGTACACAAATGAAAAACGTGCAGCCTACTGCAATATGCTTGAAGAAAGATATGACTCACTATTTAAGAAACATAATTCACTAAAATATAAACATAAAGCCGTTTCAGATGAAAGATATAAAATTCTGAAACAACATAAGGAATTAACTGATAAATAAAATTCTATTAACACTAACCATATTAATTTTGAATCAAGAATAAAAATACTATAGAATGAAGTAGAATCTTACAAACAGGCTGTATTGGTTTTTACAAAAGGAGAGAATTCATTAAAGGAAATTCTTGGAAAAACAGTCATTAAAAAGGAGACATTTGGAACAGGAAGTAAAGGATAAAAACCTAATCTATATAAAAATTATTTTGTTCCTAGCTTTAAGAAGGTTAATTGTAACTTTTGTGGGACAAAGGGACATATAACTAAAAACTGTTTCTTAAGACACCCTCAAATTTGTGGTATTAATAAAGCCTATGTTTCAAAGGACTTATATGATTCAGCTAATTTTAAAAGAACAAAGAAAATTTGGATACCCCGATCATTGCTAGCTAACACCCCTGGACCCAACAAAATATGGGTACCAAAGCAATTTTTTTGAATGTCCTTGCAGGTATCTGGACACTAGAGATGAAAAGATATATGGTACATGGACAATGTCTGCTCAAGACATATGAGTGTAAACTCAGTGAATTTTTCTTCACTCACTCAAAAGGAAGGAGGACTTGTCACATTTGGTGACAATTCCATAGGAAAAATCATTGGCATTGGAACTGTTGGAGATCCAAAAACAGTCTCAATCAACAAAGAACGTTATGTACAAGGATTAAAACACAATTTGATAAGTATCTCTCAACTTTGTGATGATGGATATAATTTTGATTTTACTAAAAAAATTTGTACTATTTCTAAAGATAAACTATTTAAATTTAAAGAACCAAGAACTGAAAATGTCTATACTTTGGAATTAAATTCGTTGTGTAAACAACAAGTAAACTGCTTGACTGCTAAAGTAAGTGAATCCTGGATCTGGAATAAGAGTCTTGGACATTACATCGTATATGTTTTTCATATTTTATCTAAGAAATATTTAGTTTCTGATTTACCTTGTCTCAAATTTGATAGTGATAGATTTTGTGATGCATGTCAACTTGGCAAGCAACACAAATCATCCTTAAAATCTGTTAATAAAGTTTCTAAATGTAAACCTCTAGAACATATTCATATGAATTTTTTGGACCCTGAAGAGTTGAAAGAATAGCTGGTAAATTATATGTATATGTTTTAGTTGATGACTATTCACGATTTACATGGGTTTTATTTTTGAAATTTAAAAATGAAGATTTTACTTTATTTGAACGTTTCTGCAAATCTGTTCAAAATGAAAAAGGATTCAATATAATCTCATTGAGAAGTGATCATTGTGGAGAATTTGAGAATCTGGAATTTAATTTCTTTGGCTCAAATATGTGTATAAAACATACCATTTCTGCACCCAGAACACCTCAACAGAATGTGATTGTAGAAAGGAGAAATAGAACAATTCAAGAAATGGCTAGAATTATGTTAAATGAATATAGCCTAACTCTATATTTCTGGGTAGAAGCTGTGAATACAGCTTTCTATATAATTAATAGAGTTTTAATTAGACCTATTTTGAAAAAGACACCCTATGAACTATGGAATAAAAGAAAACATAAAGTAAATTACTTTAATGTTTTTGGATGCAAGGTTTACATCTTGAACACCAAATATAATCTAGGTATGTTCGATTCAAAATATGATGAAGATATTTTCATAGGATATTCTTCTACCTCCAAAGCGTATAAAGTTTATAATAAGAATTCAAGGATTGTTGAAGAATCAGTTCATGTGAAATTTGATGAATCTGATCCCTTTGAGAAAAAGGACAGAACAAATGGATGAACTTGACTCTAATGATAACATGAGATTTGAGAACTTCAAGAATGATTTTTAAAATGATATAAAATAAATTCAGTCCATTTCAGAGGAACATGATACTGATGAACCTTTAAATATATTACCTAGATAGTCTAGAACCCTATGGAATCAACCTTTAGAAACTGTAATAAGTGACTTAGAAACTGGTGTTCAAACTAGAATAAACATAGGAAACCTAGTGGAATTCTCTGCCTTCCTATCTTAACAAGAACCCAAGACTAAAGAAGAAACATTAGATGATGAAAGCTGGGTAATAGCAAGGAAAGATGAATTATACTAATTTAAAAGAAATGAAGTTTGGGAATTAGTGGAAAGACCTATGAATTATCCTGTAATAGGAACCAAATGGGTCTTTAGAAATAAACAAGATGACCAAGGCACAATAACTAGAAATAAAGAAAGATTAGTAGCTAAAGGATATAATCAAGAAGAAGGAATAGATTATTATGAGACTTTTTCACCTGTATCTTGGTTAGAATCCATTAGAATCCTTTTAGCCTATGCATCTTATATGAATTTTAAATTATTTCACATGGATGTTAAATCTGCCTTTTTAAATGGTTATTTAATGAAAGAAGTTTATGTTGAGCAACCTCCTGGTTTTGAAAACTCTAAAAATCTTGATTTTGTTTTTAAATATACTAAAGCTCTTTATGGCCATAAACAAGCACTTAGATCTTGGTATGAAAGATTAAGTTCTTTTCTTTTGAAAAATGATTTTACTGTTTGAATGGAATACCCAACACTCTTTAAGAAAACTGTGAAAAATAATGTTTTATTGGTCCAAATTTATATTGATGATGTAATCTTTAAATCAACTAATAAAAATATTTGTCATGAATTTTCCTAATTAATGCAAGAAGAATTTGAAATGTGTATGATAGGAGAATTTAATTTCTTTTTGGGTCTTCAAATACTTCTAAAAGATTTTGGAAATGTTTTAAATCAAAGCAAATACATTACTAATTTACTTAAGAAATTTGGACTTGAAAACAGCAAGCCATTTACAACTCCTATGTGTACTAATATAAAACATGATTTGGATGAAACTGGGAAATCGGTTGAAAACAAGTTATATAGAGGTATGATTGGTAGTTTGTTATATCTTACTACTAGAAGGCTAGATATAATGTATTCAGTATGTCTTTGTGCTAGATTTCAATCAAATCCTAAAGAATCTCATCTAAGTGACGTTAAAAGAATTTTTAGATATTTAAAAGGAACTATTTTTCAATATCTTCTTCATCCTAAAACTTGTAATTTCAATTCGATTTCATATTCATATGCTGACTTTGGAATTTGTAGATTAGATATAAAAAGTACATCAAGAACATGTCACTTTTTAGGAAAGTCTTTATTATCATCGTCTAGTAAGAAACAATATTATGTTGCCCTGTCAGCAGTTGAGGCAGAATATGTTTTTGCTGGAAGTTGTTGTGCACAAGTGTTGTGGATGAAAAACACTCTCATGGACTTGGGATTAAATTTTAATAATACACCTATTTTATGTGATAATACAAGTGCAATTAATATTTCAAAAAAAAATTCTATTAGTCATTCTAGAACTAAGCACATTGATATAAGACATCACTTTTTAAGAGATCATGTTATTAAAAAAGATATATTTTTAGAATTTATAAATACTGATATTCAATTAGCAGATATTTTTACTAAACCACTTCCCACAGCAAGATTTGATTTTATTAAGGGGGAGCTAGGTTTATTTAATTTTAAATAATTTAAATTTTTATTTACTTTTATTTATTTTTGTAAATTTTATTTTGTTTTTTGAATACTGTTTAATATTTTTTTTTCACCATATGAAAATTTTATTTGTTTCAAATATATTTAATGATTAGTGATTACACGGGAATCAAGGTTGTCAGAGCCTTTTCAACTTCTAAACCCTTTCACTTCTATCGAAACCCTTTTGAAATCCGAAAATCGCACTTCTTCTCCTAAACCCTAATCTTCGAAACTCTGAAACCCTAACCCTCAAACCTTTAGAGATTCTCGCAAAGTTTGTAAGAACTAAAAGAGCCAGTGAAGTCGAGCCAAGAAATTCCAAGTGACAATTCTCCGAGGGAAGAAAAATATTACAGCGCATGGTAACCGATCTCGACTTGTTATTTCAGACAAATCTGATGTTGAAGCAGGCGCTGTCATTTCAGAATCTTGAACAGATGTTCAACAGTGAAAATACGGAATTTCTGTATGAAGTAGAACATATGTACTTCTTGAAATCTGTACAGTTTAGTCTGGGAGATACCGAGGATAGTATGAGGGCTAAGATAGAGGATAGGGATTTCTCAATATCATCAGTAGAGATTGGTCAGATTCTCAACTGCCCTCATGAGGGAGTTTTTCATTTTGATTTAAAAAATATTGGAGATTCTGTGCATAAATCCGAAGACATCATGTCTTTTCTTTTTGGAACTAAAACTATAAATAAAATGTTTATCAAGGATTTGGAGCCAGATCAAAAAATTTTTGTCAAATTTATTCAGATTGGAATTACTCCAACAATGGCAGAAATGGAAAAGATTTTGTACCCTGATATGAATATAATGTTTCTTCTATTAAGTGATATCAAGTTAAACTTTCCAAGGTACAGGCTAAGGTATCTCCATTACTACTGTCAAAATGATGCCCGACTGAATTTCTACCCTTTCAGTTGATTTATTTATAAACTGCTGCTTAAGAAAGACATGGTGATATTAGTGGATGCCTAAGTTAACTATTATCATAGTAATACGTTTAATGCTGGAACTTTAAGGAAGGTTGGATATTTCTGGAGCACAATTAGAGGAAACAGTTTGCCAGTAGGAGCTGAGGAAGACTCAAAGAGTCCTCAGGCTAAACCTGCAAGTCCAAGGAGAGACAAGATGAATCCAGAGTCAGCAATGCAGCAAGAAGGATTTCCCTTGAAGTGGAAAATGCTGAGGAAGACAGTAGTCAGGAGGGACTTCAATCAAAAAGAAAGAGACCAGTTAATGAGGAAGTTACTTCCCCTGCTTTGGAAACAACAACAGAAGCATTATTTTCTTATAATTTTGTAAGAGAGGCTGTTGTTGATAAGATCATGGAAGATGTTAGTGAAAGGAAAACACCAGTAGAGGGATCAGGATCTCAAGAAGAAGCTCAAAGGGAGAATCAAGAACAGATTGTAGCTGATGTTGATGTTTCACTTCAACAAGAACAAGAGACGGAGGCAGTTCCTGGTGAAGAAGTGGCCAGACCTCAGGAAAATACTGAAGATATTGTTCTTGAAAACCTAGGGTATGTCCAAGATGCTGATGTTTGTGGTGACCATGCTTTTGAGTCTCACATAGAGGTACTTTAAGAGGATTTTTCTATGGATGAGTTTGAAAACTCTACGGAAAAATCTATGGACCAACCTTCTCAGGATAGAGAAAAAGAAAAATCTGATGTTGAATCATTAACTTCGGTACTTCTCCATCAACCAGAGCATGTGAATATGATTCAAGAACATGGTGCATCTGATTCAAGGAGAGAAGAAATTGAATAACTGTACATAAAAGTATCTCAGTTGGAATTTGAGAATGTCATTATGAGAAATTCCTTAGACTTAGAACATTTGAAATTTCAAAATATGAAGGAGTGTACAGTCTCAAGGTAAGGAGTTGAAATGTTTAAAGAGGATATGCTGACTGCAGTTGCACAATTGAAATCTGAAATGGTTATGAAGTCAGATTTATCAGATCTGAAGTCGTTTATGGAGAACCAATTTTCATCAGTTGCAAATAATTATGTTAGTGGATCAGGTACTTCACCTGATTTAATCATAAGGTTTCAAGCTATCACAACTATGATGAGCAACATGAATGAAAAGTTACAAGATCTTCAATGTAATAGTGCTCCTTTATCAGTGTTGCTGGAAAATCAGAATTTTTTAGTGGATCAACTGACATCTAGTGAGCCATCGGTTAGAATCCTGTTAAATCAGTTATCAGAGAAGCTGTCAATGTTTTTCAAAAAAGAGGAAAGGATGCATGAGTTATTCAGAGTCAATTTAATAAAGGATATTTATATGACTCAAGAGAACAGATATCTCATTATCAAACTTGGAGATGAGATGATGAAGATACTTTGGGAACAGTTTACAGAAATCAAGTCTGAAATACAGAGGAGATAAAACCAGTTTCCTATCTTATCCAAACCTTTATTCCTGTGTATATCATTGTCATGTATATACTGCTATTTTTGAATGAAAATACCGTTTGTTGATTATTTTTTTCTTTCTCTATTTGTTTTACTAACGTTATTTTTGATATGCCAGTACTCCAGATTTAATTATTGATAAACAGTTAATAATAAGAATTTACCTACAGTTCAGTGAAACATTAAATGTGTTAAAATCCATGATTTTTCATTCTTTTTGATATCACAAAAAGAGGGAGAATTTGGATAAACATCAAAATTTTATTTAGCGGGAGAATTAAAGGATAAATCTAGATAACCACAAAATTTTATTTTACAAAAAATTATTTCAATAGTTTTCTGTATATTTATTGTTTATTATAAAGGTTATTAAGAAAGAGAAATTTTTATAAAATTAAATATTGTTTCATCCTCTCAAAATTCTAAAAATTTATGTAACTAATGTTGAAAGATAATCTTGTTTAAATAATTTTATTATCTTATGGGTTTTGTGATTATCAAAAAGGGGGAGATTGTTGAGAAAAGTATTTTTTTCAACAATTAATATTAATTTTATTTAAAGGGGGAGATGATTGAAAATAGTACTCTATCTCTTTATGATAATTTTGATGCTCACAAATACCCTTAGTTATTTTCTAATGATTTTATTTAGTATTCTGTAGGAATTTTTTAATTTATTTTACTCTTGAAATAAAGAGAATTTATTACTTATTCGGAATATGCTTTAAGTGCGTTCTGGAATCACTGTTCATACCCTATGTGGATAAACATAACGTAAGGATGAAAAGCATGTATAATTTTTGAGATAAGAGAAAAGTATGGTTAAAGAACCATACATTTTCAGCAAAGTATGGAAGAAGAACCTTAAGTTTGGAAGGATCCTTACGTGTTTGTTATTAGTAAAGTATGGTAGGAGAATCGTACGTAAATACTAAACGTTACATTTGTTTCTCAAAAGTATGGTTCATCAACCTTACTTTTGTAAACAACCATAAGTTCTTGGAAAAGATTGGATCAATTAAAAGTATGGTTCTTTTCCCGAATGTTTGAGATTTGAAGAAAAAGTATGGATGATAAACCCTACGTTTATGTCCACCCTTACGTTTGAATACTATTTCATCAAACCTACGTTTGGAGGCCACATCATCAACCTTATGGTTGGCATCAGAAAGTTTGAAAGATCATATTTTTTATGTAGCGGTCAGCAAGCTGATTATTGGGTGGATTTAAAGCCGGATTTAAAGTAGTTTTTAAAATATGACTTTGACTAATTCAAAGCCATTTTATCAATGGATTTAAGATCGAATTAAAAGGATCTTTTTATGCCGAGTCTTAAGGGAAGTTACGACTTTGCTGTAAATTCAAATTTTTGAATATCGCGAATCAGAAGGAGAATTTTATAGATCTAAATGTGCAGGAGATATGCTCAGATTTATTATATATGTTATCACTGAAACACCTGGTACATGCATGTATGGTGATTGATCTATTATTAAAAAGGTGGAAAACAGAGACAGCAGAAATTCACGATGGATCTTCTGATTCAAAAATGAGTGTCAAAGATCTTTTCAATTAAGAAGAAGGAACTCGATAGATGATTCACTTATTCTGCATCAAATATCTACTGTGGATCTACTACTACTGAAGTTGTGAACTATATCTCTATATCTACTGCAACCAGATCGACTCAGAATTGCATTGTTTTGAAAATAAATATTTCTAGAGACTACGATCCATCTGCTGTCAATTTCATTCTGTTGTAATTGTGAAGATCAACTGGAAAACTTCTTTCTGAAATTATTTTTATTCTTGAGTAACTAGCTTCTCGTTCTAAGATGTGTTGGTTCATGTTTGAACAAGAAGAATTTGTTATCCTGAAGATTGTTAAGGGGGGTCAACTTCCTATACTCAGTTGTGGACCAGTCTGTTGAAACGAGGACCAGATAGTGAAAATCACCAAGCTGATGGAGTTGAGCGTCGGTGGAGTGGAATAGAGGCCTTCTGTTCCTCGAACCATTATACATCTTTGTGTTCTTGTTTTTATTTATTCCACTACATGATCATATCTGATAAAGTATAGAGGACAAAACTCGTTCAATCAAAGATTTACCAAAAAATTGCAAAAGGCACAGTTCATCCCCCTCTTGTGTATAATATGTAGATTCAGATCCAACAGGGAGGGGGTCTATAGGTCGGGTGTTCAGGTTGGAGAGGATGCGTAGTGGGTGAAGGGGGATGTACAGGTGGGGGTGTGTAGTGGGGGGGGGAGTCTGTTGGGAGTGAGGTGGGGGGTGGGGGTGGGTTGTGAAGGTGGGGGTGGGGACGGTGGTTGTGCAAGTGGGGGGTGTAGGATTTGGGGGGGGGTGTACAAGTGGGTGGCGGGGAGGGGAGTGTTCATGTTGGGGGGTGGGTTGGGCTGGTGGGTGTTTGCTGGGGATGACTTGGGGGTGGGGTGTACAGGTGGGGGTGGGGAAGGGGGGCTTTTCAGGTTGGGGGGGGGGTGCTCTGCAGGTGGGGTGGGGGAGGGGGCTTTGAAAGTGTGTGTGTGTGTGGGGGGGTTGCGAACTGGGTGGATGGGAGGGGGTTGTGTTTGGGGAGTTTGATGGGGGTGAGGTGAGGAGGGGATGATGTGCAGGTGGGAATTAATAACTTCCATAGATTTCCAATAAGCACTGAAAATTCATCACATCTAGATATTTGGATAGGTCTGAGGCATCTCTGGTTTTGGTTTTTGTCTAGTCATGTTGATGTGTAAGGAATCACATGATCTAAAGGTGACATCAACTATATATAAAGAATTCCTTCTCTCACAACACATATTTCATTAAATAATATATCCTTGCATGGTGGTGGGATCCTTTTAGGTTCCTTTCATATAGAGGCTAGTAGAGGAAAACCTCCGTATATATCCACCTAGACTACATACCTACTACCATATGCACGCCCCATATTCATAAGCCTACCTCCCCATATATTAGTGAAAAGTGATTCTATATAGACTTCACCTTCTAATGACATCGTAAATTTAATTCATGTTATGATTAAAAAAATCGAGGAATCCATACAACTTCATATAGGAAGATACCCTTAATCATCATGCCATGAATATGAGAATCCTTATAAATGCATTACGAAACATCATATTATTCCTAATAACCACTTATAGAAATTCACTAACCCATAATCCTTCCATCAAAATCCAATTCCCCATCGTTTTCTCAATTGAAAACTCATTCCATCATGTTATCAAGACACCAATCCTCCGAAATTGGATTTTCACAAAAATACTACATTAATCCTTAACAACCCATAATTTTATTCATAACATGAATGATAACCCAATTAAATCTCATAGCTCTCAGTCTCGTGGACAGTGCCATACCCAGTAGAAAACCCCCACCCCCGTGGATAGCTTGTACCCCCCGGACAGCCCCCACCCCCGTGGTCACCCCCCACCCCCCGAACACCCCCCATCCACCGGGACACGCCCGAAACCCCCTGGACAGCCCCCAACCCCCCGGATAGCCACCACTTACCCCCACCCTTGGGGACACACCCCCACCCCCGTGGATATCCCCACTGAACACCCTCTACCCCCTTGGACACCACACCACCCCCTTGGACAACCCGCCCACCCCTAGACACACCCTCCCCCCTAGATAGCCACACCACCTCTATGGTTATCCCGCCCACCCCTGGATACCCCTAACCCCTTGGACAGTCATGTCACCCACGTGGATAGCTCTCCCACCCATAGACACACCTTGCCCCCTAAATAACCCCCATCCCCATGGATAGCCCACCCACCCCATGGACACCCCACACCCCCGGACACCCTCACCCCTAGACACCTCACCCCTGGACACCCCATACCCCCTGGACAGCCCCCAACCCCCCACCCACGTGGATAGCCCGCCCACCCCCTAGACACCCTTACCCCCTGGACATCCCCACCACCCCTGTGGACAGCCCCCACCTCTGTGGATAGCCCGCCCACCCCCTGGACACCCCTACCCCCAGGACATCCCCGCCACCTCAGTAGATAGCCCGCAAACCCCCTAGACACCCCATACACACTGGACAACCCTACTACCCTCGTGGATATCCTTCCCTCCCCCAGGACACCCCGTATCCCCTTGACACCCCCAACCCCATGGACAGCCCCCCCGGACACCCCCTAGACACACCCCCATCCCCACCAGACACCCCCACCACCTGGATACCGCGTACCACCTGGACAACCCCCCCCCCCCATGGAGAGCCTTCCCACCCCCTTAGACACAACTACCCCCTGGACCGCCCCACCACCCCTATTGACAGCCTCGCCACCCATGTGGATAGCCCACCCACCCCCTGGATTCCCCCGACCCCATGGACATGCCCCACCCCCGTGACACCCCCACACCCTTGGGAAGTGTATTTGATCAATAAAATAATCTACTAAAATAATAGAATTTTTCAATATAATATTTACTCAACTTTGGAAAAATTTTCCTCCACATGTGTACATCTTGTACACTCATGTATAGTTCGTCAAAGATATTTTATTATAAATAGAGTATTTTGATGATTTTAATATTATGATTCTAATATATAGTAGTGTGTCACATATGTTTTTATATAATGTTAAAAATTATTGTTTATTTAAATAATTTTTTTGTGAAACTTCAATATAATTGAATTGCTTTTGAAGAAATGAAAAATAGCAATTTTTTTACAGAATGGATAGAAGTTGGATGTATGTAACTGAATAGATCTCGTGTAATTTTCAAAACAGTTTGGATATCTTTTTAGATTTTTCATTTTACAATGATTTAGATAGTGGTCACATACACTGCCCCTATTAAAATTGTGTTGGAAGACCTTGGAAGACCTGTGAAGAAATCTGCTACCACATAAAAAAATGGTTTTCCAAATAACTACTCTGTGTAGTATCACAATAGGGTGAACAATAATTATAAAATTTCATATGATCCAAATGAGAGGATTTGATTGGAGAATTTGTTATATGACAGGTTTCTGTTTATTAATCATCATGATAAAGAAAGGATTCTGACCCAAGAAGGTTTTGATATGAGTAGACATGATGCGTCTAATGAGAATGATGATGTTGTAAGGGTGAAAAAATTGAATGATGCTGCCACGACTCTAGTATTTCGACAATGTGGTAAAATGAAAAATATGGAATTTTTAATTCGATTGTTTCATTGGAAGAAAATTTATGTGATTTCTAATACTTCCATCAATTACATTCATACCTTCGTGAAGGAATTACTTCTAGATGATGCATATATTCCCTCAAACCATTATATGGAATGGATGTTAGTTAAGGAACTTGTATTTTCACGAAACAAAATTCATGAATTCCTAAAATATTTCAGTTTATTCTGGGAGGGAACTGCTGAAAAAAATGATTGTATAAAATGTGGCACATCCTGCTAGAAGCCAAATGCTCATGGAACACCATCCCATGTTCCATAGAAAGTAATGTGGAACTTTACATGGATGCCCAGAATCCAGAATCATTTTATTTTTGATGAAATATAAATACAAATGTGACTGAATGATACCAAGAGAAAGAATACTAATAATGAGTTGGTTTACCCGGCAGATGGATTTACATGGCATAGATTTGATGCTCGATATCTTGACTTTGAAGTTGACATGTGTAATTTGATGTTGGGTCTTTCATGAGACAGTTTTAATCTATTTATTCCAATGCTTACATCTCAGAACATAAGGGAATTTTTTACAAACATTTATAATCTTCCCCCATGACTGTGTAGGAAAAAACCATTCACTTTCATGACTATACTCATATCTGGCGCTTCTGATCCCATAGGTGATATAGACGTATACATGAAACGAATAATAAATGAGTTGAATCTTCTTTGGGATGGGGGTGTGTGCACATACGATTCATGTTCGAAAGAAACATTTCAGATGTGTGCTACACTTATGTAGATGATCCACGATATTTTGGCTTATGCAATGATGTCTGGATGAAGCACGAAGGGAAAAAATCATGTCTTTTTTGTATGAAGAATACATGATCCATAAGATAAAAACATAATTGTATTTTCAGTTTTATGGGACATCAATGATTCGTTCTAATGGACCATCCATATAGAAATAATCATCGATGATTTGACAATACCATAGAGGCCAATGATCCACCTCAGCTTATTTCTGGAACTGATGCACTTAATTAATTGAAAGATCTCAGTTTTTCATTCAGGAAGGGTCAAATGAAATTTGTAAAGAGAAAGAATGCTTTCACTAAAACCTATTTCCATTGGATGAAGAGAAGTATCCTCTTTGATTTTCCATATTAGTTAACCAATTTTTTATGTCATTTCATAGACACAATTCACATTGAAAAAAATATATGTGAAATGTTTCTTTCCATTCTTTAAATTTTAATAGAATGAAACAAGATGATTTACAGTCTCAGCGTGACTTAGTGAATTGGGAATCTTTCCATAATTGCATCCTATGCGTATTAGTGAAAATTAATGGCAAGTTCCATGTGCATCTTATTTGATGACACCTATAGAAAAAAAATCAATATGTACTGGAGATTATTAAGGTTCCTAATGGTTATTCATGAAACATATCTAAACGGGCCAACATAAGAGAGTTGAAGCTAAAATCATTTAGGACTAAAGATTATCACCTCTTTCTTCATGATATGATTGTAAAAGAAATTCGTCATATTTTCTCTAATAATGTAAGGTTGGATGTTATCTGGTTGTGAAATTTCATTAGTGATATTTTTTCAAAGACTTTTTCAAATTCATTCTTGAAAAATATGTTGGCAGATGCCCCATAAATTTTATGTGAGTTAGAGAAAATATTTCCTCCCTCATTTCTTACATGCATGTTGCATCTGACTGTCCATATTCCAACTGAAATACATATTGGAGTACCTCTTTATATTCATTTGATGTATCCAACTGAAAGAAATATGTACACATATATGTCTTGAATCCATAACAGGAATCATCTTAATGTTTCTATCATGAATGGTTACATAGCTCAAGCATTTATGGATTTATTCTCTATGATTTTTTCTAATCATACTACAAGAATGAACAGTCCAATGAGAAACCCAGAATAACAGTGTGTTCAAATTGAACCCAGTTTTCCATCACATCCTCAAACTGTAATAATTCTTAGATCATATATATTGACGACATTAAGCCTCAAAGGGCGGGAGATATCACATCACACGATTTTGTTAAAAGATGAATTTTTCGATGACTTCATCTTATAAGTAAATTGACTATGATAATATTAAATATAAATATATTTAGATATATATGTTAAATTATTCATATTTTTATCTATAGGGAACATACTGTGATGATAAATAGAAAGAATCATTCTTTATATTTGATAAAGGAAAAGACTTTTCATAACAAAGATTTTTCTGCTTCGTTAAAATAAAAGGTAATTATATTACTATTTAAAATAATTAAAACCATAATTAATTAAGTTTAATATTGATTTATATTTTAGGTATTGAGTTTTCTTGCTAAGTCCGTCTTAGAGGAAATAAGAGCTTTCTCTTTTGGTCCTAATATCGACGCGGATGAGGAGGGTGAGGTGGAGGGTGAGGAGGAGGAAGAGGAGGGAGATGAGGAGGCTGAGGATATGGATGAGGGTAAGGAGGATGCATTGAGTAGGGCGGAGATGAAGAAGAAGATGAAGATGAGGACCTTGGTGAGGCTGATGATGATGGTGATGATAGTGATGATGATGAGGGAAAGATTGATCCATACATTTTTGATTGATATTACTGACCTTTGATGTTTATTGACTTTTTGTTCCTGAATATATGTGTGATTAGGTAGGTCACATTATCTTTATTTTTTATCTATAAATAATAAAATGTGACTTGATGATGTGATGTGACTCATTCACCCCTCACCTAGACAGCCCCCCCCTTTGGACAGCCCTCCCACACCCCTAGACACCCCGTATCCTCTGGACAGCCCCTCCACCCCCATGGGTAGCCCACCAACCCCCTGGACAACCCCTCCCCATAAAGATATCCCCCCTATGGACCAACCACCCACCCCTATGGACAGACCCACCCCCTGGACATCCCCTCCCCTTGTGGACACCCCATACCCACCTCGACCGCCCCACCCACCCCCCAAGACACCTCGTGCCCCTAGATACCCCCCTGTGGATAGCATGCCCATCATCGTGGATAGCCCACCCACCCCCATTAACACCTCATACCCCCTGGACAACCCTACAGCCTGCCCACCCCCCTGGACACCATGTACACCCTGGACTGCCCCCCTCCCACCACTACGACTGTGGGCATCCCGCCCACCCCCTGCACACCCCTTACCCCCCTCGATAGCCCATCCACCCTCTGTGGACCCTCTCCCACCCCACCCCCATGGCCATTCCACCCCCTTTGGACAGCCCCCACCCCTGTGGATAGCCCACCCACCAATGTGGACAACTTCCCCACCACCATGGATTGACAACCCACCCCCTGGACACCATATACCCCCAGGAAATCCACACCCACCCCTTGGACACCACGTACACCCTAGAAAACACTTCCCACCCCCCTAGAAAAGCCCAGCCACTCCCTTGGACAGCCCGCCCACCCCCCCTGGACAGCCCCTCCCCCCTTGGACACCTCGTACCCTTTAGACATCCCCACCCGCCCACTGGATAGCATGTGCCCCTTAGACAACCCCCACCCCCACCCACGTGGACACCCCGCCCACCCCCATCGACATCCCACCCACCCAGGTGGACTCCCCGTACACCCTTGGATAGCCCCACCACCCTGTGGATTGCTCTCCCACCCCCTGGACACCCCATACCCCCATATAACCCCCACCCTCATGGACAGACTGCCCACCCCTGTGGAAAACCTGACCACCCCATAGACACCCCTACCTCCCTCGACAGCCCCGCTACCCCCGTGGATAGCCTCCCCCACCCACGTGGACAGCCCCCCCCCCCACCACACCCACCCTCATGGACAACCTCCATACACTCGTGGACACACCACTGTGGACAGCCCACCCACCCCTGGACAGCCACACCAACCCATGGACACCGCGTACCCCATTGTACAGCCCCTCCCAACCAACTGAACATCCTGTCCACCCCCCCTAGGAAGCCCCTCACCCCATGGACAACCAGTACCCCCATGGACAACCCAGCGCACCCCCTGGACACCATGTGCCCCTAGAAAGCCCCCACTCCCTTGGACATCCCATACCCGCTCGACTGCACTGTCACCCTCGTGGACATCCCACCCACCCCCTGGACACCCCTTACCCCCGTGGACAGCCCCCACCACCACCCCCGTGGACAACCCCCCCCCCACCCCTAGTACCCCCTTGACAGCCCCACCCACCCCCCCAGGACACCCCGTACCCCCTAGACATCCCCCCCATCCCCACCACCGTGGAGAGCCACTCCCACACCCAGGACACACCTAACCCATTGGATAGCCCCACCCATCCCTTGGAAAACCCTATCCCCGTAGACAGCACGCCCACCCTTGTGGACAGCCTGCACACCCCTGTTGACAGTCCGCCCACCACCTTGGACACCCCGTACCCCCTGGAGAGCCCCTCTACCCTCATGGACAGCCCACCCACCCCACTAGAAATGACATACCCCGTAGATAGCCCCACCCCTATGGATTGCTATCCCATCCTTGAGTAATTCCCCCAGACATTCCTACCCTCGTGGACAGCCCGTCAACCCCTGGACACCCCTACCCCCCTTGAAAAAATCTACCACCCCTGTGGACAGCCCACCACCCCCTAGACAGCCCCTCACACCCCTTGATAACCCCCTATAACCCTAGACATCCCCGCCCACCCCATGGAAAAACCCGACCCCCCTGGACGCCCCCTATGGACAACCACAACCCCCCCGTACAGGCCCCCCAGACACTACCCCACCCCATGGACACCCTCTTGGACACCCCCTCCTCTACCACATTGGACAACCCCCTAGACACCCCGCCGCCCTCGATGACCCCCACCCCTCCTAGATAACACCCCACCACCTAGACATGCCCACCCCTATGGACACCCCCACCCCCACGGACAGCCACCCCCACCCCTTGGATAGCACCCCACACCCCTTGGACCACCCCCTAACCCCCTGTCCACCATAAGCCCCCTGGACACCACCCCACACCCTGAACACCCCCACCCCTGGACACCCCACCCTTGGAAAGCCCCCCCCCCAACCCCTGGATATCACCCCACCACCCTTTACAGCACCCCACCCCCCATGGACAGTCCACAACCCCCCACCACCCTGAACATCCCCCCATGGACACCCTCAACACTCTAGACGACCCCACCCCCTGGACGGCCCCCACCCCTCCTAGACACCACCCCACCACCAGGAACCCCCCTGGACACTCCCCACCCCCATGGACAGCCCCCACCACCTGGACACCACCCCACCCCTTGGAAACCACTCCCGAACCGCCCCCACCCCCCTCGACACCACCCCGCCCTTGGATGCCCCTTAGACACCCACCCCCTAAAAAATCCAACCAACCTCGTGGACACCCCCACCCCCACTCCCCCACCCCCGGACACCTCTCCACCCCTGGACAACCCCATATATACCCCCCCACGCAAGATACCCCACCCCCTGGACACCCCACCCCCTTAGACAGCCACCCCCACCCCCTAGACACCACCCCACCCCTTTGGATATCCCCCTGAACACCTCCCAACCCCTGGATACCCTGCACCACCGAAAAAGCCCCCCAACCCCCTAGACACCAACCCGCCCCCTGGACAACACCCCACCCCTGGACACCACAATGGATAGCCCCCCCAGGACACCAAACCCCCTAAACACCCCCACACCCTGGACACCCCATACCCCTCTTGGACAGCCACAACAAACCCCCAAACAGCCCCCAACCCCCTAAATTCTGAACTGAATTCATTATTTATTTAATTAAATTATGAGTTAAGTGTTAATGGTGTATGGGTATAAATTTTGTATGGGTATACTTATTGTATGTGAATACTTGTTGTAATTACCTTATAAATTATGTGTTAATTTTACATGCGTGTATAGGGTAATTAAATACAGAATTCTAGGTAGTCAGAATTCATTATGAATTATGTGTTGTATGAATTCTGCATGAATTCATAGAGATTTATATATTTATTATGTAGGTATTTTTGTTAATGGTGAACTGTGTTACTTGTTGTATGTGTATGTATTATGCAGGTATTTTTTTGTGTATGAATTTGGTAGGCCTACTAGTGGAATTGATGCAGCTACCCAGGGGGATGCCTGCAAGTCGGGCTGCTGTTGTAGGTATAAAAAAGATATGCCAAAGGTTTACAACCATTGTCATATGTGTAAAACCAGAATGTATACCAACAGTTTTATGTAAACCATTGGTATAATAATATGACAACAGTTTGTAAACCATTAGCATAGATAAATTTATTAGACATTTTCCAAAAGTTTGTGAAAAAACGTTTGTAAAAGTTTATACCAACGGTTTTGAAAAATATTTGTATAGAGATAATTCATTCTATTACCAATGGTTTAAAACCATTGGTAAACATTTATACGAACATTTTATTAAAACTATTGATATATACTAAATTTTTCAGACATATCCCATCAGTTTGGACAACTGTTGTTATACTTTATACCAACGGTTTTCCAGCCTTTATCAATAATTTTAAACCATTGGTAAAGATAAAATTTAAAGTAGTGATATGAGAGACCACTCATGTGTGTGTAACTATTATAATAATGCATGAAAATTTGGATGTGTGAATAAGTGGAATTAAATGGTTCTGCCAAAATGATAGAGATAAATAGTTTTAAAGCTATATTTGGTTTTTTTCTAGCTTTATTATTTTCTAGGAAACTTTTGAAATATCTCTTGTGCACTGTTGGTTTTAAATGATTTTGAAGCATGTTTATATTTAGTTATAAATTATATTAATAAATTATTTTTATATGAACTCATTTATAAAATTTTGAAAACTTTTCTATAATAGTGGCATGAGTAGAAATTCACTACGGAATTTCTTGTTGAGTTTTATACTAATATCTTCTATGTAAATTAGTTCTTTTGAATATAGTATCTTCTAAGACAAGAGAAAATTTATTGTATCACATGTATTTAGCACCACCTCGTGATACAAGGGTTTTATGGTGATGTTGGAGAATAGAGTTTGTGATCTTGGAGTCTTGTGGTATTCTTGGAGTTTTTGTTTTTATCTTCCACTATTTAATTGGACAATTGAATTAACAACTGATGTAGTCCACTTTGGTGTCATTTATTTATAAAGATAATAGTTGAGTTATGTTTTTTACCATGTTTCATATAATGGTTGTTTGGTTAGCTATTTTCTCATAAAGGGTAAATGTCCCACACATTCACTGGTAACCCTTTAGAATTTCTTTCCATCCTTTGGCATCAAAGGGATGTCTCCTAATTACTAGTAATGATTATTTTTTTATAAGTGAAATGGGAATAAGTGGTTCATTACAATATGTGTATTTATTGTTACTGTTTCTGTTGTTCGGTCTCACTAATGATTCTTTTGTGTTTATGGCTTTGATGAGACATATATTACATCAGTTCATACACACTTTTATTACTGTGTTCATGGAATACGTTATTTTTACTCTAAGTAAAATCATTACATGGAACATTTGAATATCATTCATCAAACCTTCGATGAACATCACATGAACGGAGAACATTCCAAGTCAGAGTTTTGCACCCAATAGGGGAAATTTCTACGGAATATGATATTTAATATGGGTGTCTTAGTAGATCCCAAAATGGTACAGGTTGTAATGTCCTTGAAGAATCCTAGAGATATGAATGAGAATAATATTTTCTTTGGATATAATGGTTACTATAGAAGGTTTTTTAGGACTCTACCTGATCTATTCATTAAAGAAACCATTAACCCATTATGGTGTAATGTTTATGTTTAATTAATAATGTCATAGATCTTAAGAGGTGATGAATGTGAGGTTAAATTCAATATAAGTTTTTATTATTTCGGAACAAAGGTAAGGTCAGGATGTTTTATATGATGATTTTAAAAATGGTTTGGGGTGTGTCTTGATAGAGTAGAAACATCTTGTTTCTTATGGACCTTCCCTATTATTTCCTCATGAGAATAACTACCCTACCCATGTTCATGACATTGAAGCAATTATCAATGTACTTAAAAAATTTTATAGTTATGTATTTAGTGATAGGTTTATATTACACTCTGATCATAATATAATAAAATATATTTTTAACATAGAGGGATCTAAATTAGAGATATATATATTGTGTGGAATATCTTCATACATATTATTTTTCTTTTTCTTTTTCTCTATGGAATGGAAATGTGGTTGCAAATGCATGTGGTAGAAAACTACCAATTTAATTCAGGGTAGAATCATCTTTGGGGTGGTATCTAATGTATTATTTTGTAGAGATGAGCTTTATAGTGGGAGTGGTTTCTGGGAAAATGGTCCTTTATTCATTGAAAGATGAAATTTATTTTGATAACTATGTTCATCCTCATCAAGTAGAAGACACAGAGTGTCAACCCTTTAATAAAATCCATTATGGTGGGGAGAATTTGGGTGAGTGGTAATGGTCACCTAGTGGAGAATTGTGCTTCCCTGGAAACATAAATCCTCTATTTCCCTAGTGTAAGGAGTTGTTTCAAAGAGGACTACATTCATTTCGGTCTGTGAGACCAGGGGATACTAAGACGTATCATGAAATTTTGAATCAGTTATAACACCTTGACCCTAGATACCCAGAATTGGTGCATTATTTCAAAACATTGGAATGATACAAGGAATATTGTCCTAAAAGGCCTATGAGTTTAGTATCTTTGGAAGTACAAGACACATACAGAAGTTTTACATTAAGTTATGAATTAAAAAAACAACATTGTGTTCCCTTTGAACACTCTTATATCCCTTGGCCTATTCCTGCAGGTTAATCTTAATATACATATTTTCATCTTAGGAAAAACAAAATATAAGAAAGGGGTGAGAAAAAATTCTCAGTAAGGATAAAAATATAGCCGGAACTGTCATAAATAAGAATAATAATTTGAGGCAATGTAAAATACTAGAACACAAGCCTTTTAATCGTAAACATCAACATAATATGGTAAAGATAAATCAAATAATTCTATTAAATTATTATAATGGATATTATACTAGTTGAATAATCACATGCAATATCAATATAAAATTTCATAATGATGGAATGCATAATGCCAGACTTCATAAACACAAAGTCGAGGCCTTGTGCCAAGACTACAAAAAAGATTTTGTAAGGCCTTGTTCCAAGATACTAGTTTGTTTCACGAGAACTACCAATTAATCAAGGAGCTATAAAGGGCTCCACCCATCAAATAATAAGTCCAATGAATTCCTCATATGAAATCGTTAACATATAATCAAATCATTTATATTAAAACTAGTATACAAAATGTCAATATTTTAACCCCAAACCATGAATGGTATAAAAATTGCACATCCACAATCAAACATAACTCATTAAATAAAATATAGATGATTTTATTATAATAAATCAACCTCAATCAAGGATAATGATGGATATTAACATAGATGAAAATAACCATCAAAAATATTTGAGAGAAATATACCCCTTTTTGTTGATAACATTTTAAATTCTCACTATTTATAAAGAAGATGTTTGAAATAGATTTTTGAATCCAAGTGCCCCACACCAATTTGAATGTTTTAAAAGGAATTTTGCTTTCAAAACATTCATGTCCATATAAATAAAAACATTAAACCATTTTCAAACCATGGACATTAATGAGAATTATTTAGAGAAATAAATATTTAAAACATTCAAAATGATATTTAAGATAGAGAGTTCCTAATAAAATAAGATGTAATAACCCGATATTTTATAAGATATATTCGTTTTAATTTCTTTCATATCTTCTGTTGTACGCTACACCAATATTATCTTGCGCTATACGCAACACCGTATTATCTTGCAGTATACGCAACACTATTCTTAGATTGTGTTACACACAATTTCATGTTCCTTTGATAATACTCATTCTATGCAACATTGAGTGTATATATATATATATATATATTCAATGTATAAATGAAAAAATATTTGGATTCTGTTATAACTAAACAACAAAGGAGTCTTGCACTATACGCAACCTTGACTTGGCTTTCATTACACGCAATCGTGACCTTCTTCGATAACGTGAGTCGTACGCAATACCGGGTTTTACTAAACAATGATATATTATTATAATATTATTATAAACTAGCCGTTATGAATATTATTAACTAAATTTTGAATTTTATTACATTATTATTAATCTTACACATTTTCTAGAACATGGTATAAGAACAAAATAAATATTTCAGGTAAAATAAGTATTTTTCAAAAAATGCAGTTTTGCCGCCTTTTGATTGCGCACCAACTTTAAAATATAGTTTTTGACATGTTTATAAGTTCAATTTGACCAAATAAAATTCTTCTTTTGAATCAGGATATAAAAATTTACTTTGGATAAAGTTTTGATATTTTTCCGATAACTTTCATATTTTAATGAATAGTAAAAACACGCTATATTTTAATTAAAATTAACTTTTTTCATCGTAATAATTTATATGGTTAAATTATAATATTGAATGGTTTTAAAGTATAAATAGAATATATTTTTACCATTTAATATAATTTATGTCATTATCATTGATTTTACATTGACTTCGTAGGTTAAATCAATTCAATCTTTTGCAATGTTTTAAACAAAAACCCATTTTCATTCGACAATGAGATTAATTTTAATTTAATTTCATCAAATTTTGTGTATTGAATTTGGAAAAATGGATTACATATTCGGAATCAGTGGGTCCAAATTATGTTAATAAGCTACTTTTTATTTTTGGGAATAATGAATAGTAACTACGGTAAATTTTATTTACCATAGTTAAAGGTATATCGGGTAATTAAGGGTAAATATAATATTATAAAATTAAGATAACACATGAGTAAATTATATTGGATGGCTAAAAGTAGATCCATATCACCTAAGGGTCGTATTAGATTCATTTTATGGACTTTTTACTATGAAAATAATTTAATTGTTATTAAAACAAAAAAAGTGACAACATGTCACTCTCTTAAATCTTATAAGTATAATAATTTTAATTTAGTGATAAACATCATAAAACATCCAACATGAATAGTATCCAGAAAGCTAATTAATATATCTACATCATGATAATTTATTTAGTATTTTTAGGGATTATATAATTGACATTAATGGTGATACATTAATGATGCAGAAATTATTTATTAAGTGAAAAATCAGTAATATAGTTATCATTGAAATAATAATACCCATTAAAAGGCCCAAAAACCTGAAAATAACTTATTGGTAGTTTATATATACACATTAAGCATCCAATAACCTAATATATAACCGTTTGGATCCTTATAAAAGTGATTATGACACTTATATTATTTTATTTTAAATGATGCCAAAGTTGTCACCTTCATAATTTAATAAATATAACAATTTAACTATTGTTATTTTAAGATGATAAATTAGTTTAAAAGTATTATTATGAAAGTGAATAGATATATCTTAATCATAGGATTTTATTTTTAATTTTTATGCATCAAAAATTTATATTAAATAATTATACAAAAATGTTTTAGTAATTATTTTATTAAGAGATAAACCAAAGAAATGGTTTTAAAAATAATAAAATAAATATTATATGGACTATTTAATTTGATCCACTAATTTTATAGACACATATGACCTTTTATGAATATATTAAATCTTTTATTTCGAACATATATTCTGTATATATTTTATTTAAATTCAAATAAATGAATAGTGTCAAAATTGAAACTATTGTTATTTTATAAAAATAACATATTATAAAATTGTTTAAAAATCACAAAAATATTTAAAACTTATAAATTAAAATTTTTATGGTCTATAATGTTATCAAGTAACCAATTATGGAATAATCATAACAAATAAGTAATTATTTGTTATAATTTTGAATTTAGAATTTTATTACCACAAATAAACATAAATAGATTAAATAAGGATAAATCAAAATGATAAGGTTTAAAATATGATCCAAACATGTCTAAATTTGATTGGTTGATGCGATTAAAACCCTATATCATCTGATATTATAATATGAGTCATTTTTGGAGGTTTTTATGTGGGTTTAGATATCTTATAAATTAATATTTTTAAGAATTCCAAAGGTGCCCCTCTCCTCCCTTATCAAAGGGCACCTCCTCCCTCTCTTCCTCACACCAATTTGAGCCTTTAAGCTCGGCCAAACCCTGACCATTTCCCTTATAAACTTCCGTAGAAACCTCCTATAGGTCCTGGTCTTCTTCAAAGACCAATTTTAGTACCCTAAGAGGAGGATTCAAGGAGGCGTGTCAAAGAAGAGGTAATATCCATTACCGATTCTTTCAATTTTCATTCTTCTTCAACTTCTTCTTATTTAGTTGTTTCATTATGAAGTAATAAAATCAGTATAAATCATATAATGATATGTTATTATATTTATGAAACAACCATATTTCACCATCTATCCATCCTATGGAAAATGAAATCACCGCGCGTGCGTACGTACGGAATACCGTCTCCACGCCGTGGTGTAATCTATTTTCCACCACCGCCTTACTTGGACGGGTATAATGGTGAAAGTAATGAATATATATGATTATTGTAAATTTATATTGATTCTATAATATTATAAATACACTTTAATAAAATTCGACGATCATGGGAATGATATCATCACTCGTGCGTACGTACGGAATACCGTCTCCACGACGCGATGAGATTCACATTCCATGATAACCATCCAAGAATGATTATAATGTATATATAATAAGTAATCATAAAATATATGACATTATAATGAAACTGGATTTATGTATATATATATTTATTTCATATACTTAATTCCATTCAACTTAATAAGGAAATGAAAGCAACGTTCATGCGTACGTACGGCCTACCGTCTCCATGAACGGTGTATTTATTTCCATTTATTGATCTAATATATATATGTATATTCTGAATATATATTATTTATAAATTATGTTTTATATTCTGTAATTAATTAATCATGATCTAAGTAATCATATGAATTATTACATGTCAAAACACGGATGACAAATGAAACGATTTTACCCAAAACACTCTTTAACATGGAATTTACAAAAGAACGGGTAATATAAAATCATAAGTTAACCATATATGATATAATAACAATTAATATGATTCTTTAATATGTCAATGAAATTATTTAAATAATTTTACAGGAGGTTTGGATACGTACGAAGCATATCAGACCTAAGGTAATGGATAATTCTGCAAATCTCATTTTTATCCGAGATTTCTTATTCGTAAGTATTTACTGGGGTTATTTCTATCATTCAGGTCCATGTTTTATAAATGTGTTTTCATGTATGTTTAAAGTCCTTTTTAACAATTTTTTACTTTTACAACATAGTATGTAAGGAATCTTTCTTTTGTTTACGTTACGAGGTAATTTTGACTTTTCCGGCAAAAGTACGAGAAGAATTTTTTTGTAACTTATACAACACAAATGAATTTTTACGGTTTTATAAAGACTTAATTTCATGAAGCTTCCTCCAAAAGATTTAATGACTATTTTCAAAAAAATCCTTTTATTTACAATTGCATGACATTTTGTGGAAAGAGATTGATTTTGAAGAAGAAAGGATATTTTCCTCAATAATTTATTCCAAGTGTTTTATCAAAACCATTTTCCATATAAGATGACATTATTTCATATGTGTATGTTTCATGTTTAATGTCTCTATGATTTACATGGTTTCACTTTTCTTATGATGAAATATCCATTTGTTTTATATGGATTATGTGATGATGGGATGATGTTTATGAAACCCATTTTATTCTTTGGGTTATGATGAATGTTTTAAGTTTATTTTGTGGCACAAGTAAGAATGATTTCATTATGAGATGGGTGGGACCTATATCACCCTCCAATGCATTAGGTAAAGATTTATATCTCATGAGATAGACATGGCTGGAATGGTATGTTAATCCGGTTCAGTGTTACAGGACTGAAACGAGGAGTGAACTCGATTCAGAAAGGGACATTGTCCACTAAGATGGTCTTGGCAGTAATGCCTTGGCTACTATGGAAATCATAACATGTGATTAATGGTTTCCACAATTACATGTTTTATTCCCATGATATTTTATCATGATTGATGTTCCTTTATGATATATTCCTTACGTACTTCCAAGATTTATGTCTTTGCTCAAGGTCTTAATGTTTAGATTTCATGTTCAAGTTTTTGCTTTCAAATGTTTATGGATTGTTTTATGTTCCCTATGTTTGCCCTTACTAAGCATTTTAGCTCACCCTTTTTATGTTTTATTTTCCCCAGGAAATAAATAAAGGTTTTAGGTATGGAAACAAAAAGGGGAAGATCGTTATGGGAGATGTTGAAGATCTTTCAACATGATTAGTTGTTTATATTCTGAGTTTCCAAAGACAGTAAACTATTATGATCCTTGTGTGTCTTTTTTGTTATGTATTAAGTATTCTGCAAAAGTAATGTAATGTCCATGTACGTCAAGCTATGGGTCTCTACAGTTGGTATCAATGGAAAATTTTAGTCAACCTTTAGAAACTAGGATGCAAAAATGTTAGTGAGATCCCGAGAGATATTTCTAAGGTATTTTAGGGATGTCCCTAAGGATAAGTATACATATAGGATATAGTCCTAGAACTATGGTAACGATCTTAGAATTTAACCTAAGATGTTAGATATTGAGGGTGCTCCCCCTTTACTATGTTGTTTTCCATTGCATGATTTTTTCCTCTCACACTATTCTTTTTGGGTTTTATAAAATGGCTGGAAACAGGAAGATTCATGATAATGGAGGATATGACGGACAATGGAATGATGTTCTTCATGAGAAACCAAATGAAACTAGATTTGGAAGTCCAAACATCATTATTACACCTAATCAGCAATCTCATAATATGATCAATAATCTCAACTTTGGTAAGTTTCCCGACCTAGATAATAGGAGAATGATGGAGTTTCATGACGATCATAGTGGGGATAAAGTTCAATTTCCCTCATGTAAATCATGTGGGAAGAGCCATCGGGGAGATTGTTTCAAGGGAACTAGAAGATGCTTTGGGTGTGGAAAAGAAGGACACAAAGCCAGTAAGTGCAAAGGAAAAGGTTCAGTTAACACCATGGATAAGGATAATGGTATTGCTACGACATCAACAATGGTTAAATTTTTTAAATGTGGAATGTACGGGCATTATGAAAACCAATGCCCTAAGGGAAAGTATCATGAAGAGAATCAGTACGGTCGTATGGGTCGTATTTATGTTGATGATGATGAAGATACTACAAATGATATGTGAGATGAAAGAATTGTTGAAGCTCGGTCAATGGTTTAAGGAGGTAGTGGAATGATTACATGTTTATCAAGTGTAATGTTGTATAAGTTATCTCATGGTACTATAGAATAAAGAGACATCTAAGGATTGTTACACTATTGTCTTTCCTTGAGTTTTGAAAGTGTATGATTAATGGTACCAGAATCCATGAAAGGTTAATCAGATATTTTTGGAATGTAGATGATATGAGTATAATGAAGGGATAAGGAGAAAACTAAATGTTTTATAGTAATAATGAGCTCATGACTGATATAAGGAGAAGGTTATATCATGGTTTGAGTATATAGTATTTTTGGATTTGGGTATATGGAAAGAGTTAACTTTTGACAGCATTCATAATTTCACTGATGTTTAATGGGTATTCGTTTTTCAAGAGAATACATGATTAAGGTATTCACATGATTGGAATGTGACCAAGAAGATATACAGGGGATAAATGATAGTATTCCAATGCATGGTTGATGAAATTTCAAGTAATCGTTTTCTTTATTATATGAACTTGGACCGAAGTATTTTAGATAAGCCTGAAGATTGGAATGGATTATGTTGGACATAAGTTAGTATTGTTTAAGGATAGAAATTTTTTTCGATATTATTGATGGGATGTTATAGTAATGTAGTTTTAGAAAAAGGAAAACCTGCAGGACTGGCGACAACCCATCACGTGGGACAAGGCTGTGGGAATCGAACCCACAACCGAAGTGCGACTGGCCTTTATCGCCTACCACTAGCCTACAATAAGTCCCTGGTTAGTAGAAACTAGTTTTATTTTATTAAGTGGGATGATATATGAAGTACAAGTTCATTTTTGGACCCATATACGATTAATCTAACCATACGATGGACTTATAACTTTTGGTAAACTTTTGTTTGAAACAGATGGAATGACCCACCATTCTATCACATGATCCTCTAACACATCAAGAATAACAAATTCAACTTCATTTCATTAATGGATGAAGTGGAAATTGTTCAATTCACGAACAATAGTGAGATTGTGCCAAAATCAAGTAAGTATTTCTTTTAATTCATCAACTTTAGGGAAATGATCTTGAAAACCGAAAATGTTGTCTTAGTGACCTTATATCCTATGAATCAGAAGGTACCTTATATCATCACAAATCAATGGTTTTGTGATTGTTGGATTTTTCATAGCCATGTTCTCTACCACTCTCTATCAGAACATGATGGTTAGATTTCTCTTCCATATCCATATTTTCACCTATCTTATCCAACGTGGAAACCCAGTGATAAGTAAATTTGGGTAACCATTACGTTTCATACATTAGTTTTTAAAGTTAAGTTTTGGTATTCCTATTTACTATGTGGGTTTCAATTAAAGAAACTTTCAAGTAGAAAAAAATTTATAACCCTGACGAATTTCGAGGGCGAAATTCATTTTAAGGTGGGGAAAATGTAATAACCCTAGATTTTATAAGATATATTCGTTTTAATTTCTTTCATATCTTCTGTTGTATGATACACCAATATTATCTTGCACTATACGCAACACCATATTAGCTTTCAGTATATGCAAAACTATTCTTAGATTGTGTTACACACAATTTCAAGTTCGTTTGATAGTAGTCATTCTATGCAACATTGAGTATATATATATATATATATATTGAATGTATAAATGAAAAAAATGGTTGGATTCTGTTATAACGAAACAACAAAGGAGTCTTGCACTATACGCAACCTTGACTTGGCTTGCATTACACGCAACTATGACCTTCTTCGATAGCGTGTGTTGTACGCAATACCGGGTTTTACTAAACAACAATATATTATTATAATATTATTATGAACTAGCCATTATTAATAGTATTAACTAAATATTGAATATTATAACATTATTATTCATATTACACATTTTCTAGAACATGGTATAAGAACAAAATAAAATTTTCGGGTAAAATAAGTATTTTTCAAAAAATGCAGTTTTGTCGCCTTTTAATGGCGCACCCACTTTAAAATATAGTTTTTACATGTTTATTAGTTCAATTTGACAAAATAAAATTCTTCTTTTGAATCAGGATATAAAAAGTTACATTGGATAAAGTTTTGATATTTTTCCGATAACGTTCATATTTTAATGAATAGTAAAAACACGCTATATTTTAATTAAAAATAACTTTTTTCATCGTAATAATTTATATGGTTAAATTATAATATTGAATGGTTTTAAAGTATAAATAGAATATATTTTTACCATTTAATATAATTTATGTCATTATCATTGATTTTACATTGAATTTGTAGGTTAAATCAATTCAATCTTTTGCAATGTTTTAAACAAAAACCCGTTTTCATTCGACAACGAGATTAATTTTAATTTAATTTATGAAACTTTTGTGTATTGAATTTGGAAAAATGGATTACATATTTGGAATCAGTGGGTCCAAATTATGTTAATAAGCTACTTTTTATTTTTGGGAATTATGAATAGTAACTATGGTAAATTTTATTTACCATAGTTAAAGGTAAATCGGGTAATTAAGGGTAAATATAATATTATAAAATTACCCAAACACATGAAAAAATTCTAATGGATGGCTAAAAGTAGATCCATATCACCTAAGGGTCGGATTAGATTCATTTTATGGACTTTTGACTATGAAAATAATTTAATTATTATTAAAACCAAAGAAAGTGACAACATGTCACTCTCTTAATAATTTTAATTTAGTGATAAACATCATAAAACTTAGAACATGAATAGTCTCCAGAAATCTAATACAATTATCTACATCATGATAGTTTATTTAGAATTTTTAGGGATTAAATAATTTTCATTAATGGTGATACATTAATGATGCATAAATTATTTATTAAGTGAAAAATCAGTAATATAGTTTTTATTGAAATAATAATACCCATTAAAAGGCCCAAAAACCTGAAAAAAACTTATTTTTAGTGTATATCTACATATTAACCATCCAATGACCTAATATATAACCGTTTGGATAATTATAAAAGTGATTATGACACTTATATTATTTTATTTTAAATGATGCCAAAGTTGTCACCTTCATAATTTAATAAATCTAACAATTTAACTATTGTTATTTTAAGATGATAAATTCGAGTAAAAGTATTATTGTGAAAGGAAATAGATTTATCTTCATCATAGGATTTTATTTTTAATTTTTGTGCAAAAATATGTATATTAAATAATTATACAGAAATGTTGTAGTAATTATTTTATTAAGAGATAAACCAAATAAATGGTTTTAAAAATAATAAAATAAATATTATATGTATTATTTAATGTGATCCACTACTTTTATAGATATATATGACCTTATATGAATCTATTAAATCTTTTATTTCGAACATATCTTCGGTATATATTTTATTTAAATTCAAATAAATGAATAGTGTCAAAATTGACACTATTGTTATTTTATAAAAATAACATATTATAAAATTGTTTAAAAACCACAAAAATGTTTAAAAATTATAAATATAAATTTATATAGTCTATAATGTTATAAAGTAACCAATTATGGAATATTAAAAACAAATAAGTAATTATTTGTTATAATTTAAAATTTGTAATTTTATTACCACAAATAAACATAAATAGATTAAATAAGGATAAATCAAAATGATAAGGTTTAAAATAAGATCCAAACATGTCTAAATTTGATTTTTTGAGGATATTACAACCATATCTCATCTAATATTATAATATTATTCATTTTTGGAGGTTTTTAAGTGGTGTTAGATTTATTATAAATTATTATTTTTAAGAATTCCAAAGGTTCCCCTCTCCTCCCTTATAAAAGGGCACCTCCTCCCTCTCTTCCTCACACCAATTTGAGCCTTTAAGCTCGGCCAAAACCTGCCCATTTCCCTTCTAAACTTCCCTAGAAACATCCTAGAGGTCCTGGTATTTTTCAAAGACCAATTTTAGTACCCTAAGAGGAGGATTCAAAGAGGCGTGTCAAAGAAGAGGTAATATCTGTTACCGATTCTTTCAATTTTCTTTCTTCTTAAACATCTTCTTATTTAGTTGTTTCATTATGAAGTAATAATATCAGTATCAATAATATACGGATATTTTATTATAATTATGAAACAACCATATTTCACCATATATCCATCCTATGGAAAATGAAATCACCACGCGTGCGTACGTACGGAATACTGTCTCCACGCCGTGGTGTAATCTATTTTCGACCACCACCATACTTGGATGGGTATAATGGTGAGATTAATGAATATTTATTAATATTTCAAAGTGATATTTATTCTATAATATTATACATACACTTTAATACAATTCGACGATCATGGGAATGATATCATCGCTCGTGCGTACGTACGGAATACCGTCTCCACGACGCGTTGAGATTCACTCTCCATGATAACCATTCAAAAATGATTATAAAGTATATATAATAAGTAATCATAAAATATATGACATTATAATGCAACTGGATTTATGTATATATATATATTTATTTCATCTAATTAATTCCATTCAACTCAATAAGGAAACGAAAACAACGTTCATGCGTACATACGACCTACCGTCTCCATGAACGGTGTACTTCTTTCCATTTATCGATCTATTATATATATGTATATTCTGAATATATATTATATATAAATCATATTTTATATTTTTTAATTAAGTAATCATGATCTAAGTAATACTATGAATAATTACATGTCAAAACACAGACGACAAATGAAACGATTTTACCCAAAATACTCTTTAACATGGAATTTACAAAAGAACGGGTAATATAAAGTCATAAGTGAACCATATATGATATAATAACAATTAATATTCTTCTGTAATAAGTGAATGAAATTATTTAAATCATTATACAGGATGTTTGGATACGTACGAAGCATATCAGACCTGTGGTAAGGGATAATTTTGCAAATCTCATTTTTATCTAAGATTGCTTATTCGTAAGTATTTACTGGGGTTATTTCTATGATTCATGTACATGTTTTATAAAAGTGTTTTCAGGTATTTTTAAAGTCCTTTTTATCCATTTTTGACTTTTACTACATGATATGTAAGGAATATTTCTTTTCTTTACGTTACGAGGTAATTTTGACTTTTCCGGCAAAAGTACGAGAAGAATGTTTTTTTAACTTATACAACACAAATGAATTTTTACGGTTTTATAAAGCCTTATTTTCATGAAGAACCCTCCAAAATATTTCATTAATATTTTCAACAAAATCATTTTCTTTTAAAATTGCATGAAATTTCATGGAAAGAGATTGATTTTGAAGAAGAAAGGATATTTTCCTCAAGAATTCATTTCAAGTGTTTTATCAAAACCATATTCCATATAAGATGACATTATTTCATATGTGTATGTTTCAAGTTTAATGTCTCTATGATTTACATGGTTTCACTTTTCATATGATGAAATATCCATTTGTTTTATATGGATTATGTGATAATGGGATGATGTTTATGAAACCCATTTTATTCTTTTGCTTATGATGAATGTTTTAAGTTTATTTTGTGGCACAATTAAGAATGATTTAATTATGAGATGGGTGGGACCTATATCTCCCTCCAATGCATTGGGTAAAGATTTATATCTTATGAGATAGACATGGCTGGAATGGTATGTTAATCCGGTTCAGTGTTACAGGACTGAAATGAGGAGTGAACTCGATTCAGAAAGGGACTTTGTCCACTAAGATGGTCTTGGCAGCAATGCCTTGGCTACTATGGAAATCATAACACATGCTTAATGGTTTCCACAATTACATGTTTTATTCCCATGCTATTTTATCATGATTGATGTTCCTTTATGATATCTGCCTTACGTACTTCCAAGATTTATGTCTTCGCTCAAGGTTTTAATGTTTAGATTTAATGTTCATGTTTTTGCTTTCAAATGTTTATGGATTGTTTTATGCTCTCTATGTTTTCCCTTACTGAGCATTTGAGCTCACCCTTTTTATGTTTTATTTTCCCCAGGAAATAAAGAAAGGATTTAGGTAAGGAAACAAAAAGGGGAAGATCGTTATGGGAGATGTTGACGATATTTCAACTTGATTAGTTTTTTATATTCCAAGTTTCCAAAGACACTAAACTATTACGATCCTTGTGTGTCTTTTTTGTTATGTATTAAGTATTCCGCAAAAGTAATGTAATGTCCATGTATGTCAAGCTATGGGTCTCTATATAAGAAAATCTTGAATATAATAAATTGAGAAATAAAATTAATCAAAACATTTTAATATCATGAGAATAAATGGATTCATGACATAATAAGTCAATGGATAGTATATACACCATATAAAAGTTAATTGGTACATGACAACCAGGAGGTCTCAAAGGAATGTAACTTGAGACGAAATACCTTATAAAGATCATATCCTTTGATTAAGGATAAATCCATGAAATAATTATGTGTGAAAAATAATAATACACACAATATAATTTGATATGAAGTGTAAATAAATCGGGTTACATTCCCACATATTCTTGTAAAAACAAAACCAACAACTTGAATGTTTAACTCAGTGAATGGAAATTGATTTCAGATTACCTTTAAGAAGTTCATATCAATTGAATGTGAATTTATCAATGGTGTGATTATTTTTATCAATGGTTTTTCCTCAGAATGGGGAGTATAGATAACTAAATAAATAATAAATAGTGATTCCACACATATTCTTGGAGTAAAGTAATCAATGAAGTATGCGTAAAGCCCAATGATTGGAAATTGAAATTTGAAATTCCCTTACCGATTTGGAAACAAATGAAACATACTCCCCATGAAAGAACTATCATAAAATGAAGATTCAAATACCCATAAATTAAATTATATCACACAAATAAGACAATCATGGGCAGTACATATACCATACAAAAGAAAATTGTGGTAATATTGCTTGAATATCACAGGAATAAGAAGTGAGAGGAAAACCCATTACCCTGTACTTTTCCTTCATCAATAGTACATTAACATACTATATAATAGTTAAATTATTGTTTCTAAAATATACATGAACTCTATACATAAATATGATATCATATAAGATTCCCTAATATTGCTTTGTTGATAATATTTTAGTTGTATCATTATTTTGGGTGTTAACTGGTTGGTTTTCCTTTATGTGCTCAGTTACGTAAGCCATGTTTGTTATGAATATGATGTATTTTATTCATATCCAGAATGATATTAAGTTCACAAAAATTATTTGTATTCATAAAATGAAAATTATTATTGAATGATTACGATGGGGAATGAATCTAATCGCGTTCGTGGAGACGGTAATCTGTACATACGCATGAGCAACAATATCATTATATTGACTTTGAAATCATATTTAATTGGATTTTGTATCATATATACAGAACTGTTAACTTTTTATATTTATTATTTACGTCATTTATACTCATTATTATACTCATCCAAATAATGAAGTGTTTTAATAACAAACAACACCACGACGTGGAGACGGTAAGCCGTACGTACGCACATATGGAGACTTGGTCATTCTTATGATGGATAGAATAAAAAATATGGTTGTATCATTTTAATAATTACATCATGGTATATAGAAAATACTGGAGTTATTATTTTATAATTTAAACAACAAATAAAGAGGAAGTGGAAGAAGAAAACATCTTGATAGAGGTGATGAAATGATTACCTCTTCTTTGGGTTCTTCAATTTTATTTGGTCAAAAGGGATCCTTAGGATGGATTAATGACCAAATAAATGCCTGTAGGATTATGGGAGGGACGTTGGGAGGAAATTTGGTAGGGTTTGGCCAAGCCAAATGGATTTGGAGGTGTGAAATTAGGAGAAGGGGAAGTACCCTTTATAAGAGAGGTGAGGGTAACTTCATGAAAAGATTGAAATTTTATTTTATAATAAAATAATTTTTGGTTTAGAGTGGATTTAAAATGATTTATTTAAAGTCTAAGGGGTGTATGGGTCGAAAACCTCTCAACTAATAGGTTATAGGCAACCTTATCTCACCATATTATCCTTATCTTTTAGATTTTACTCTTAGTTAAACAGTTTTCCATTTTCCATATCTCTTTGTATTTTTATATTATATGGTTAGTAAACATACTATAACAAGACAAGAGAACCCCAAGTCGTTCATTAATAATATATATAAGTTTATCTAAGTATTTTTTCCGAACCATATATTTTGAGGAATATTATATCAATTAATAATATAGTATTGGTTTTAAAAACTCAATTATATCAATTTTTAAACTATTTTGTATTTGGTTTTTGTGAAAATCATAACAGCATGATTAAATCCAAAAAAATTTAATCTACCATAAAATTTCATAGTATCCTAGAAAATTAGTGGAATTCATAAAAAGTTTCAAATTTCATTTATTTGGATATTTATAATATCGATTATTTTAATCGTTCATTAATAAGGTAATTACTACATCATCATTGTGTCATAAATAAATTTAACTATTTTAAGTATAAAAATTATAAATAAAATACCATAATGTAGGAAATATTTTTAATTTTTTAATTAATATTTATAGTCAAATTTATCTTATGTATAAAAATATTTTAAAAATGGATGAGTTATTAAACTTTGAATATAACACTTTTAACTCTTCTTTAAATAAAATAATAATAAATAACCTAATCTAATCCATGTGAACCAATGGGTTCATATATTACTCCTAAGGATGTTTTTTTATAGAATTACACTTATCTAATAGAATTAGAATATGTGTTAGGGTAATTATAATATCATTTTACCCTTACATAACCTGTTTACTTTTAACCGTGGTAAATAAAAGTCAAAAGTTACTATTCATAAAAAATTATTTTTATCTTATTGAAACAAATTTTACATACTGATGTCATATTTGTCTCTCGAATTTCTGAAATTCAACACATAGAAGTTGTAAAATCATTTTTTAATCAAATTTGTAAATTCTCTTAGAAGGTCGGTAAAAGATGGTAAAAAGTTCAATAAACTTTTATATATCATATTTTGTAATAAAATGGCTCCTATGAATTATATTATACATATATATGTATTATATATCTATTTTCACTTAAAATAAATTTAAATAAAATAAATAAATATTTAAATAAAAAGTCAGTTTTAAACTACAATGCAATTTTATTCATTATTCATCAAAAATTGAATGTTTTTTAAAAAATGCCAATATTTTTCCGAAGCTAATTTTGATATTCCAAATTCAAAATTTAATTCTATTTTAATAAATTCAAAACATATAAGTTGAATTAATTAATTTAAAATTAATTTCTGTTGCAAAACTGAAAATCGGGTTTTTAAATAGTAAATACTATCAAAGATTGACATGTGTTTATGTCAAATATAAATGTAAAATTACTTTTAATGACCTAAATTGTATTAAATTAAAAAATATAATCTTATTATACATAAAAATAATTCAAATTCCAAATTTAACACTATAAATTATTTCAATTAAAAAATATTTTTTCAATTAAATTCTTTTTAGTATTCATAAAAAATTAAAGTTATCCAAAAAGTACAAAAAGTGTATCAAAATTAAATTTTTATATCCCAATTAAAAAATAGAATTTAATTTAATTAAATTGAATAAATAAAAGTGTCAAATATTGGTTTTAAAAATGGTTTCCCATTAAAAGGTGTTAAAATTGCATTTTTTGAAAAATACATATTTTATCTAAAAAAGTGAATTTGTTCTTATATTATAACTAATAAACACAGAATATAGATTCTAAAATTATATGGAGTATATAAAATTCAAAATTGAGTTAATACTATTCATAAATGCTTTTTGAATTGCTAGTTTGGTAAGTTTTTGTGTGCTCGAACTCAGTGTTGCATATAGCGCAAGCAATTGAATAACTCTAAAGAAAATAACTTACTATGAAATCTTGCGGTGTTACATTCTTCCCCAATTTTGTAAATTACATCCTCTCAATTTAAAAATTGGTCTTGGGAACATCATTTATAGTCCCACATCAAAAAAATAGTCAATAAAACTATCACTTTAAAAGAAATAAAGGGAAGTACAAAGGTTACCCGAGATAACCTATACTAGAATTCATTGTAGGAAAACATGTATATGGAAGTTAAACTAAGTGTCAAGTTTTGATGGAGGGTGGTAGAAAACAAGATAAGTAGAAATTTCACAACAAGAAAACTACAAACTTGTGATTGGCTAAATAGTCATTAGTTTCCCAGTAGAAAAAGTAAATAAACACAGTTTTTTTCTTAATATTCATTTCATAAAGTTGAAAAATTTATTTATGATATTGACTAAGAACATAAATAGATATATTTAATTTTTAAGTATAGTTTTATCCTTATTAAATTTATACCACTTACTCATCTTTTTTTAAACGATGAGTATTCAATATCACTTGGTCACACCTAAAGTGCTAGAATCAACTTCTATAGAATGACATTATCACAATGGATAAAAAATATATTTCCCTTGTCTTTGGATATTAACCAAAACTAAAATGGTTTGTACAAGATCATATGATCCATAAAAAGGATAATCCTTTCAGTAAAGAAATACTAATCTTAATTTCTAAAATTAAACCAACCATACCCAAATTTCAATAAGTACCATTCAATAAACGATTTTCCTTAAAATCCTTCAATATAATCCAAACAAATATTGAAACCCAAAACATATAAGAATTTGATTACGTAGTCTTCCATGTTAAATTTTATCTTCAAATAACATTAACTAATCTTAATGTCACATGAATAAAAGTAATTATCATGATTACATATTCACTATTATAGGTTAATTATTTCTATAAATAACCCAAATTTCTATAAATCCACAATAAAAACATAGATAATATTCCTCTATTAATCCTAAAATAAAATCCCATAGTAATATATTTTCATTGGGCATATAGTGTTCCCATCAGAGTGAACGTTTTCCAAAATAACAGTTATCACTTAATCACCAGATCATTTTCCTATAATAAGTATATCCATTTAAAAAGACATAAGATACAAAATCAACTTATTATTTACCAATAAAATCATTTATCTAAAAATAATTAGTCCCTATATCCAGGGACTTCACATAGTCTAGTGGTCGGCTATAAATCCCAATCGCACTCTGGTTGTGTGTTTGATTCCAATATCTTTGTCCGACACGATGGGTTGTCACACAGTCTGTGTGTTGTCCTTTTTAAAAAACTATATTTTATAACATTCCAAAAATGAGAATAATTTCCTCAAAATAACTATAACATAATTTAATCACAAATGTTATCTCATACCTTGCATTTTCATCCCAAAATTTAATAACTTGTAATTGCCTCAAGTTCATATATCATATAAATCAAAATTGTTATTTATAACTATATCAATAATAGAAAAGATAATTCTTGCTAAAATAGCATTTTCACATAACTTACTTCAGGGTTACACATACAAGAGAAATGTCTTCCAATGAAATCCCATCAACAAAGAGAACTAATACATTTAAACATTTCTCCATAAATTTATTTCCACAGAGGTTCTTCCATCACCAAAAGTTTATCCTATAGAATAGGGAATTTACTTTGGTAATGCCCAAGTCATTTATATTTATGGAAAATGACTATAAGTGGATTCTTGGGATCATTTTTATTTTCTTCCATAATACTCTTCATTTTTCCTTGGTAATTCTTTACTTTACGCCCTTCTTTCCCACACATAATTCACTTCTAGGTTCCATTGAGACACTTTCCTTGGTGTATTCTTTAACATTTATTTCATGATAGAAACTGATCATTTTTTTCTCTATGGTCTCCACTACCGAAGCCCTTATCATTCACCACCATTCTCCTCAATGTTGTGTTTGGGAGTTGGTTAATATATATTTTTATGATCATATTTTTGGAAGAATGATTCGGCATGAACATGATATATTTTACACCTATCAACGTTCCATTTCGTTTCTCATTTTCACCACTCTTCCCGCCATGTACATCATGTTCACTGTTAATACGGCTTCCTTAGAATCCAACAATTGACTAGCATAAGAAATTATAATGTGAGTCATAAAATCATTTAGAAAATATAATAACACTGAATTTTCAATCTAAATCACCTTAGTATTAACAAAGGTTATTTATTCTCATCTTATGTTAAAATCCATCAAATCGGTTTTTAAAGAAAATGTGAATTTTCCTAAGTATATCCCCTATGAGTGTCCTAACCAAGAGTGAAGCAAGGCCCATTGTCATGTATCAGGATACCCCGATTTAGGCCCAGAACTCTTTGTCGGAGTTGTCACTCTTAGGAAAATTTGTGCCAGAGCCGCCTCTACCTGCTCATATCTAGACAGAGATTTATTTCTTGGAAAGCCCATATAATATTTACATTACAATTTTTTTTTGTATTTTCTTCTATACAAATCCACGAAGTCTATCTTAGGGTAGTTTTTTCCAATCAATGTTTTTCTAAATCTAACTTCCACGGTTTGTATAAAACTTTCTATGATACCTACTGTAATGCCCCGACCCCAGTTACACAGAATCGATGAATTATTACATAACATTGGCATGATACAAGGAATCATGTCCAAAATGACTGATCAGTTTATAAGTCTTTTAAGTACTAGATACATACATATGTTTTACATTACATCATGAAATAAAAAACAACAACATTGGGTGCCATTTGAACACTATTATATCTCTTACCCTATTCCTCCTGGATAATTGTAATACACTTCTTTGCATCCTGGAAAAAAATAAAACATATGAAAGGGGTGAGAACAAATTCTCAGTTAGGATAACAATATTTCGGAAACTATTATAAATAATAATGAACATTTATAGTAATTTATGAGGCTAGAATACACACATTTTAAACTTAAACATCAGTATAATATAGCAATGATATATCAAATAATTCCATTTAGTTATTCACAATGATATTCTACTCTTAGAATTGTCACAAGTAAAATCAATATCCAATTTCATAATAATTGAATCCATAATGCCAGACATCATAACCATATATTCAAGGCCATGTGCCGAGATGACAAAAAATATTTTGTCAAGGACTTGTGCCAAGACACAAGTATGTCTCATGAGACCTACCGATTCCTAGAAGATCTATAGTGACCTCCACCCATCAATTACTAAGTCTAATGCTTTCCTCATATTAAAAGGTTGAATCATAATATAAACATTCTTATTAAAAATGGCATACAAAATTTCAATATTTTGACCACAAACCATGAATGGTATAAAAATTGCACATCTACAGTCAAAAATAACTCATTCAACACAATATGGAAGATTATCTTATAATAAATTAACCTCAATATTTAATAATTAAATATATTTACATAGATGAAAATAACCATCAAAACTATTTGAGAGAAACATCCCCCTTTTTATTGAAAACATTTAATAGTGTCACTATTTATCATGTAGGTGTTTAAAATGGATTTTTGAATCAATGTGTCCCATACCAATTTGAAACTTTTGAAATGAATTTTTATTTCAAATAATTCATGTCCATATAAATAAATACTCAAAACCCTTTTTATAATGTGGAAATTAATGAAAAATATTTAGAAGAATAAATATCTAATACATTTAAAACAATATTTTTATAATAGAGTTCCTAACCAAATAACAGAGACTTCAATACAAGTAATTGAGGAATAACATTAATAAAAACATTATAATAACCTGGGAATAAAAGGATACATGATATAATTTGTCAAAGGACAATATATACACTATATAAAAAATGAATTGGTACATAACGGCAAAGCGGTCTCAAAGGAATGAAAATTGAGACGAAATAACTAATAAAGACCGCATCATTAGATTAAGGATAAATCAATGAAATAATTATGTGTGAAAAATATAAATACAGTCAATATAATTGGATATTTAGTGTAAATAAATAATGCTACATTCACTCATATTCTTGTTAAAACAAACTAATGACTTGGATGTTTAACTTAATGAATGGAAACTAAATTAAGATTACCCTTAAAAAGATCATATCACTAGAATGGGAATTTATCAGTGGGGTGATTATGTGTATAAAAGGTATATCCAAATAAAGGGTAGTGAATATTACTAAATAAATAATAAATAGTGATTCCACAAATAATATTGGAGTAAAATTATCAATGATGTTTGCGTAATGCCCAATGAGTGGAAATTGAAATTTGAAAATCCCTTACCGATTTGGTAACATAGAAAACATGCACCCCATGAAAGAAGTATCGTACAATGAAGATGTAAATACCCATAAAATAAACTTTAATACACAAATAATACAATCATGGGTAGTACATACACAACAAAAATGGAAATAGTGACAATAAACCATAAATCTCACGGGAATAAGAAGTGGGATGAAAACCCCATACCTTGTACATTTTCCTTGGTAGAGGGTACGTTAAACTCATATATAATTGTCAAATTATTATTGTTAAATTATAAAAGATCTTTATACATAAATATGGTATCATATATGATCCTCTGATAATTCTCCGTAAATAATATTTTAGTAGTATCATCGTTTCGGGTGTTAACTAATCTGTTTTCCTTTATATGCTCGGTTAAGTAAGCCATGTTTTATATGGAAAAGATGTATTTTATTCATATATAGAATTATATTAAGTTGTTTAACAATATTTTTAATCATAAAATGAAATTTATTCTTGAATGATTAAGATGGGAAATGATACTCATTGTGTTCATGGAGACAGTAATCCGTACGTACACACAAGAGACAATATCATTATATTATTGGTGAAATCGTATGTAATTGGATGGTATAACATATATAAATAATAATTAACCTACTATATTTATTATTTAGATGATTTATACTCATTATTATACTCATCCAAATAATTACGTGGTTGAATAACAAACTACACCACGATGTGGAGACGGTAAGCCCAATGTACACACGTATGGTGACTTTGTCATTCATATGATGAATATAATATAAATATCATTGTACCATTTTTATAATAACATAAAAGTATATATAAGATACTGAAGTTATTATTTTATACTGGAAACAAAAAACAAAGGGGAAGTGGAAGAATAAAAGAACTTAAAACAGGTGATGAAATGTTTACCTCTTTTTTAGGCTATTCCTTTTGATTTGATCCAAAGAGCTCCTTATAATGAATTAATGACCAAAGGAAGGCCTCTATGAGGAAGGGAGGATTGTTGGGAGGATATTTTGTCTAGTTTTGGCCAAGCCAAATGTCATGGGAGGTGTGAAATTAAGAGAATAGGATGTACCCTTTTATAAGAGATGTGAGGGACACTTAAGGAAAAGCATGAAATTTTATTTTATAATAAAATCATTTTCGGTTTCTAATGGCTCCAAAATGATTCATTTCGGTTCTATGGTAGGGAGGGGTAGAAAAATATTCAACCAATAGGTTTTAGACCAGTTTAGGTTACCATATTAAACATATCTTTTAGATTTAACCCTTAGTTAAATTGTTTGACATTTACCATATCTCTTTTTATTTTAACATTATATGTTTAATAAACACACTATAAAAAGGCACGAGAAACCAAAGAGGTTAATTTTTAATATATATAACCTTATCTAAGTCCTTTTTCCGATCCTTATATTTTTAGGAATATTATATCAGTCAATAATATAGTATATTTTTGAAAAACTCAATTATGTCAATTTTGACAATATTTAGTATTTGTTTTTTTAAAATCATAATAGCATGATTACATCGAAAAAAAATTATTTAATAAACCCTAAAATGTCATATTATCCTATAAAAATAGTTTAATAAATTAATAGTCTCAAATTACATTTATTGGGATATTTATAATATCAATTAGTTTAATCATTGATTAATAAGGTAATTACTCCATCATCATTTGTCATAAATAAATTTAATTATTTAATGTCTAAAAATTATAAATAAAACATCATTATTTTGGAAATATTTTTAGCTTTCTATTTAATATCAATAGTAATGTTTTTCTTATGTATAACCCTATATTAAAAATTGTTTTGGTATTAAACATGGAATTTAACACTTTTAACTCTTCTTTAAATAAAATAATATTAAATTTCCTAATCTAATACATGTGGACCAAAAGGATCATATTTTATTACTATGGTTATTTTTGTCCAATTAAACTTATCAATAGAACTAGGAAATGTGTTAGGTTAACTATAATATCATTTTTACCCTTTATTACCATATTTACTCTCAACCATGGTAAATAAAAGGCAAAATTTTCTATTATCCAAAAAATATTTACATCTTATTGAACCAAACATTAATTACTGATGTCATCCATGTCTCTAGGATTTTTTAAATTCAACTCAAAGGGGCTTTAAAATTATGTATAATGCAAATTTGTAAATGCTTCAAAGAGGTAGGTAAATGGCGGTAAAAAGTTCAATAAAATTTTATACATCCAATTTTATTAAAAAATTGGCTATAATGAATTAGATAGAAAATCTACAGATATTATATATCTTTTTTTACTTAAAATAAATTTAAATAAAATAAATAATTTTTTAAATAAAAAATAGGTTTTAATCTATAACGTATTTTTCACTATTCATTAAAAAATTGAATGTTTTCAGAAAAATACCAAAAATTTACCATAAGATAATTTTAATATTAATAATTCAAAAATTATTTCTATTTTACCAAATTAAAACCATATAAGTTGCATTAATTAATATATAATTAATTCCCATTGTAAAAACCAAAAAGCAGGTTTTTAAATAGTAAAAGCTATCAAAAGTTTGACATGAGTTTATGTCAAATTTAAATGTAAATTTACTTATAATGACCTAAACTATATTAAATTATAAAAATATAATCTAATTATAATTCAAAACCATAAAATGAATAATTTAACACTATATTTGTTTCGATTAAAAAGTTGTTTTCAATTAAAATTTAGTATTATTCAATAATCATCAAATTATGAATGTTATTAGAAAAGCACCAAATATTTTTCCCAAATAAAATTTTATATCTCGATTCTAATGAAGAATTTATTTTCATTAAATTTAATATAAAAAAGTGTCAAATATTGGATTTAAAAATGGGTTTCCATTAAAATGTGGTAAAATTATATTTTTTTTTAAAAAATACTTCTGTTATCAGAAAATTAAATTTTTTCTTATATTATGTCCATGAAACACATAACATGGATTCTAAAATTATATATAGTATATAAAATTCAAAATTTATTTAATACCATTCCTAACTACTTTTTGAACGACTAGTTTTTAAGTCATGGTGCGCTCGCACTCGGTGTTGCGTATAGCGCAAGCTATTGAATTAGTTTAATGAATATAACTTACTATAAAATCTTGGGTTCTTACAAAGTTATTAGTGGAATGGGATGAGAGGGATTCTATTTGATTTTTTTACAGTGCCTTTATAGTTAGAAAATAAAAAATCAATTTCCAGAGGCCTGTAGGCTTATTACAGCCCATTAACTTTCTAGTATGGAAGTTGCATGACATTTCCATAGTTTTCTTCAATGTTTTTCCATAAACACCTAGGTGGAAGGACATGATTTTGGTGATCATTGATCAACTCATTAAATTAGAAAATTTCCTACTATCTGAGAGGTTAAAAAAGTGGAACTACTTATGGATTTTTATATATGTGAGATTGTGAGACATCATGAGGTTCCCTATATAGTTTTTTGTCGTATGTATCCCTGGATCAATTCTAGTTTTTAGAAATGATTATAAGAGGAATTTAATTTATAGATTAAATAAAGAAAAACTTCTTATTCCCCTAGAGATAGAAAAAAAGATAATGATGACCCGATTCTAGAGGATATTCTATGGGCTTATGTGTTAAATTTCAAAGTATCCTAGGACCTAAATTTTACATTGGTTGAGTTTTCCTATAATAATAAATATCATATTTTGATAAAAGTATAAAAATTCGAGGATTTCTATGGGAGGACCTGTAGATATCCATTGTGTTGTCAGATTTGGTAGAGTAGTCCTCGGTTGGGCTGTGAATTTTGAAGGAGACGAAAAATATAGGGAAGTTAAGATATAATAATTTAATCCCGACATAGAGACTTGGTAATTCCATAGCATAATTCCAGTTGTATCCACTAGTTTTTGAAGTTGGATATCAGGCCTTTCTCAGAGTGTCGCCGCTCTTGAGACATCACTGGTTGGTTAAGTAGTTTATGTAGGAAATAATGTTTGTTGTCCCCTTTTACATCTCTAGAATACTAGGGAGGCTGCCTATTTGTTTCATTTACCATATGTTTTATTAGTTATCCATGGAAAGTTTCATGTTTCTTAGTTTATGAGGTTTAAACTAGATCCTTCCCATGTGAGTAGATATGAGGATATTAATCTTGAGCCTAATACCACTTTTTCTAATTAGCCACTTCAGATGACTGATCTCCAGGATAATTTAAAATACCTTAAAATTATCCAACTTGTCATTTTATGGTGGTGGGGTAAACAAGATACTCAACAAGAAAAGGAGCTGGAGTCATTGACGACGTATTAAAAGCCAATTTTTTGGATCAATGTTATTGAGGTAATTCTGGGGGGGAAAGTATTTATGGGGGGGATATTATAATACATAGTTACATTTTCTATTAGATATTTTTTGGAATTTTTTATGGTATCAATTTTTTTTGGTTGAGAAATGATGGGGAAAAATCGGATGATTCCAATAATGGTGATATCAGAGATTTGGCTGAAATTTCAGTATAAAACCTAAATTTTATTATATACACTAGGAAATAACATGACATGTAATGAGAAAACAATATGTGTAATGGAAACTAGATAGAACACAAGAACCGATAAAAAATGAAACAGCCCAGGATTTCATAATAAGTTTTCTCTCTAATGTAATTCAATAGCTTGCACCACACACAACACCAAGTTCGAGTGCACCATGACATACCAAACTAGCCGTTCAAAACGCTGTTATGAATAGTAATAACTACATTTTAAATTTTATATACTCCGTATAATTTAACATCCAAATTATGGGTTTATTAGACATTATATATGAGATAATTTATTTTTTTAAGATAAACGAAATATTCTTCCGAAAATGAAATTTTACTGCCTTTTAATGATGAACCCTTTTTAAATTCAAAATTTTACACTTATATATTTTCAATATGACAAAATAAAATTCTTTTTTAGGACATAAAATTTTAGTTTGGATAAATTTTTGGTGTTTTTATGAATAGTTTCATATTTTTATGAATAGTGCGAAATACTAAGTTTTAATTGAAAACAACAATTTGAATCAAAATAATTTGTTTTATTAAATTATAAATTTTAATGGTTTCTAATTATAAATAGATTATTTTTTTGATTTAATATAATTTATGTCATTGTATGTAATATCATATTTATAATGGACATAACACGTGTCAATCTTTTGTTAGTTTTTATTTCCTCAAAACCCGCTTTACAATTTTCACAATAGAAATAAATTTTAAATTAATTAGTGCAACATATAGGTTTTAAATTTTGTAAAATATGCATCATATTTGAATTTGGAATATCAAAATAATCTTAGGTTGATTTTTTTGTATTTTTACGAAAACTTTCAATTTTTGATGAATAATGAAAACACAACGTTATTGTTAAAAACTGAATTTTTATTTAAATATTTAATATTTTTATTAAAATTTATTTTAATGTCAAATTAGATAGATAATACCTATAGTAGTTCATTTTAATTCATTGGAGTCATCCTAAAATAAGATTAGATATATAAAATTTTATTGAACTATTTAATGTCGTATACCCATCTTCTAGGAACATTTGAAAATTTGCATGAAAAGTAATTTTTCCACTTTTGTGAATTGAATTATAAAAAACCGAGTGACACAGTTGACATAAATATGTAAAATTTGGTTCAATGGGATAAATATAATTTTTTCCGAATAGTATCTCAGGAATTTTATTTACCATGGTTTAATGAAAATATGGAATTTTTTTTGAAGATGGTGGTGCATCAGTCAATGACTAAAGCACAATTTACCAAAAAATATAAACATATTACATGAGTCTAATAGAAGGAATATTAATAAAATATTTATCAAATAAGGGGATAAAATCACTAGGCAAATCATCCTTCCATGTAATGTCCAGATTGACTCCATTGTTGGCAAGACCATCTATAACCATGTTCACTTCATGAAACATATGAGTGGCAATGTAGTTAATATCTTTGAGAAAATCAAGACAATTTATACAAATGTAGCTGAAAGGCCAAAAAAGATGTACCACCCCATTCCAAATATCTTGAACGATAGTGGTTGAGTCACTTTCAATCTTGATATCGTTCCATCCCTTATGCTTGACAAAATCAACTGCATGAATAACTCCGATCATTTCACCTTCCAGAGATGAGGCCATACCATAGCTACCAAAGAAGCATCCATGACTTCTGCCAAGGTAATCCCTAAATATAGCACTGCAACCTACCAGAACCCGTCTTCCTTTAGACGCACCATCAACATTAACTTTGATCCATCCTGGAAACAGAGCCAGCTAGAAGACCTCAAAGGTACACTGAGGATGTTTTTAAATTCCAGTGATCCAAAGATGATGCAGGATCTCAAAGTCCTCAACAGAGTTGTCACTATACGCTTTCTGGATTGATGCAGCTTCCCAAATGGAAATGAGATGTCGATACTTACCTACAATAAGCATTAATGAGTAGTTATTAAAAATGAAATTATTCCTATCATACCATATCACATGAAGAAGCTCTATAACGATAACGAAATAAAATTCTTGATTTGTTGAGATCAATCAAAGTCAGAAAAAATTATGAAAGTAAGAGTAGATAGAATCCAAAATTAACCATATGCACCAAAAAATATCAAGAATATAATCCCAGAGAGCTGCAGCTATAACACAAGGATAAAAAAGATGATTTACATCCTCCCAAAGCTGGTTACACATGTAATATCGGGAACAAAGATGAATCCAAAAATATTGCAGAAAGACATCAGTGAGGATTATTTGATGATCAATACACAAAACAAGAGTAAATATCGAGGGCCAAATCCAAGGTTTTCTGAATGATTTTAACCAAAATAAGTTAGAAATAGAATTTATGAAATTGTAATTGTAGAAGCTATTGGAGTCCCAAACACCATTAGGAGTAGGATCCCAGATGAGGAAGTCCCCGGAGTTGGAGAAGTGATAATTGTCAATTACATGAGTGATATCATCAAGAATATTGATATTAGGAGAATTAAAAACATTCTTAAAATAGGAATTGATATTAATAGAAAGAGAATATGAAGATAGCATGAAGATTAAAGTAACACCAGCCAAGTTATCAATCCAAAATTTGTTGGTGGAGTTAGCACAAACCATCCATCTAGAATTGTTCATAATGTTAGAAAAGGAATAACGAATGGATAAAAAAATGGAAGAAGTGATATAGTATAGATTTCCATTATTAATCTTGGTAAGAAATATATTTTGATGAAATGCAGTGGAATCCAGGTTATTATGAATCAAACTCCAAGTCATCCAATCTTGAAGAGCCTCATTAAATAAATATGGATTTTTTATTCCAAGACAACCCTTATCTAAAGGTTTACAACATGTTGTCCAAGGTATGGTCACTTTATTTCATTCAATCATACATCCTGTCTAGACAAAAACATTTGATGTAGACTTTCACTTTTTTTAGAAGACCAGTTGGCCAGTCATGAACCATCATCGAATATACCATTTTAGAAACAATAGTAGTTTTCATAAGACAGATTCTTCCATCCATTGATAGAGTTTTACCCTTCCAGGAAGAGATTTTATTGATGAATTGATCAACAATGCTGGAAATGTAACTAGATTTATGTCTTCCCCAGAAGATAGGAACACCAAGATAAGTGAATGGGAATGAACCTTCCATGATGCCTAAGTAGTTTATGATAGTTTGTTTTCTATTAAAATAAAAAAAAATCCAAAGAAAACAAAAGATTTTCTCCAGCTTATAGATTGACTGGAAACCTCTTCATAATGAGAACACATTTTTATGATTTTGGATGTTCCTTTTATCACCTCATATGAATAGAATAATGTCATCAGCGTATAAGAGGTGGGTGGGAACACTAATGTTTCAAAAATCATGAAAGGGTTTAATCATTCTCTAATCCACAGGATGGGTGAGTAATCTGGTTATGTAATCCTCTACAATTAACAGAATAATGGACGAGAGAGTTTCTCCTTTCCTAACACCCTTGTTTCATTTAATGAACCCCTTAAAAGCAGTGTTTAACAGAATAGAGATAGACGCCAAATTGAATTAGGTGCCTATCATACTAGTGAATGAATCATTAAACCCAAATCTTTAGATAACTTTGTTAATAAATCCCAAGTCCATAGTATGAAATGATTTCCTAATGTCATGTTTAATGGAAATGCTACCACCTCTAGTGAATTTTTTTTAAATGTTAGTTCATTTTGAAGCAAGACACATGCAATATAGAATAGACCAAACTTTAATAATACCATATTTATTCCAAGAGAAAATTATATTAAAAATGGGAGAAATCATATTCACAAGAAGCTTTGAAATAATATTGTATATGGTATTAATAAGAGAAATGGGTTGAAAATGGTTAATCTCATCATCATTATCCACTTTAGGAGTAATGGTAAGAAACTAGACATTAATTCCATGAGGGAGAAAACCTGTGGAAAAGAATGATTTAAACAATTTTAAAAAATCCCGGTGGATAATCTCCTAGTAAAGTTGGATGAAACTTTTTTTAAAACCATCAGGACCCAGGGCACAATCTGGATTAATACTAAAAACAATGTCATTGAATTCATGATCAAGTGGTATGCTTAAGAGAGCATAATTGTCATCAACAATCACCATATCCGGGATCATATTAGGAAAAATATATTTACTAACAACTGGACCATTGAATAAGATATGAAAATAAGAGACAATGTGATTAGAAATAGGCTCCTCCATGTAAAGAATGGTTTCATCAACTCTAGTTAAGGCTAGAGGCCTACACGATTTTCTAATCCAATGAAGAGAATTATAGAAATTTTTATTATTTTCACCATTTAAAATCCATCTAGAATTGAAGACTTTTTTTTCATAAATCATCATTATGTTTCAGAATAGAGTTGAGTTTTAAAGAGACTTTGATTTATATTTGAGGATGTGAGGAAAAATTAGGGCTTGTATTGGAGTTTTGAATTTTCATAAGATCACTCTCTAGAACAACGATGTCCTTATCAATCTGTTTCATTTTGGAATAACACCATCCCCTGAGATATTTTTTAAAATGTATTAATTTGGTGATGCATGAAAAAGAATCATTTTGATGTCGCATGCCTTCCTAGATACTTCTAATAAAATTAGAACAATCTGGATCCACATCCAAAGAATTATTAAATTTGAAAGGAAGAAATTGTTTATTTCTTCATGTGAAAAGACTAATAAGGATGGGATAATGATCAGAGTTGATCCTGGTTAAAGTAATACCAGAAATGGAGTCCCATTTATCTAGGGAAGAGGTATTAGTAAATGCCATATCAAGCTTACTTGCATCAACCTTATTAAGATCTCTTCAATACTAACTGTTCTTAGCACCAGTAAGGTTAATTTCTAAAATATTACAATCCTTAATAGAGGATTTTAATTCCCTTGAGGAAATAGAAGAGTGGGGTTGTCCAATTATTCACATGAGGTAAAAATCGCATTAAAATACCCAATCACAAACCAAGGGTCCTAAATAACATTATTGAGAGCACTGAGATCATGACAGCAGGATCTGTGGTCTTGGTATCTATTCTTAGCATAGACCATACTGAAAAATGAATATAGACCATCAAAAGAGAATTCATAGGTAAACATCTATTCAGAAATAGTAAAATCATTAAATAACTTTATTCTTGAGTGATAAAAATCCCAGAAGGATTCTGTAAGAAAACCATCCTTGCAAGCACCCAGGAAATTATAACCAATGGAGCTAAGATGGTATAATTTTTCAGAGAAATTAATTTTGGGCTCAGCTATAGCAAAACGTTTAGGCGTGTGAGTCAAAAGAAATCTTTTTAAGACCACATAATTGTTAGTTTTATCAATACCCTTACAATTAAAATATAAGAAATTCATTGAAACCCGCATTTGGAGTTAGAACTCCCTTTTTTGGACCACCTGAACCCTTCTTTCACCCTGATGTTCTGACAACTTGTGAGGATGGTGGGATATATTTCTATTCATATTGACTCATAGAGAAAATAGATGAAATGTTAGAAGCACCCATATTATCTTCGATATTATCATTTTTTAGAGGAATACTGGAACATTCAAAAATAGTGGTAGCATTAATACACACTTCCACTGGAATTTCCCTTGGTTCAATGCCTTTTTCTAGAGTATTCATCCCAAGATTAATGTCAGCACTAGAAAAAAACCAGAGTTTTTGGGCTTATCAAGAGATGCATCCATCCCCTGTCTATTCACCACTGAGTCAGGGGAATCCTCTCTTAAAGAGTCATTAGATTGTAGACCAGCCCATTCTAGGATAGTTTCATGAGTGGCGTCCACCTATTTCATAACTGGGGGGAGAAAGTTGTTGTTTGGTAAAGTCAACAGAACAACATCCCCCTCATATGAACTAGGCACTGTTGCCTCACATCTCATGCCTAAGAGAACCACTAGAGAAGACAGACCAACTTCAAAAGAGATTAAAGAATTTGGTTATTTGGAAGTTGGAGCATCTACATGAGCCTCTACCTGTATCTACTCTCAAAGGTCTAAAATAATTTTTTCCATGTCCTTAAAGATGTCCTCATCAATAGATTTCTACTCCTCTTCTTCAACCATATCAGACCATAAGGCGCCCAATGTCTCAACCTTTTGGAGAGGTTTTTTAATCCATTTTTTCAGAATTCATCAAGGGAACATCGAGATTAACAATATTAGATTTATCCCTTTTCCTGTTTCAGACATGAGTCCACCCATAATCCTTTGGTTGGTTCTCTTAGATCTTCACCTGGTTCTTCTTCACTCAACAATTGATCAGAGAGTGACCAATAATATTTCACAGCTCATAGAATAGAAGTATAACTTCATATTCAATATGTTTCTTTGTTTTGATGTCCTTGGCATTGAAGATAATTGTTTTTGGAAGCATAGAATCAAGGTTGACTTCAACCATGACTAACACATAGTGCCTTAGTTCTTCACAGAGTGTTCTCTGGTCAATGTTGAGTGGAGTACCAATACAAGAAGTGATGACATTATGGTTCTTGGGATTCCAAAAATAGAAATTCAGACCATGAAGCCTCACCCAGACATCATCTGACGTGTTCCGATGGGGAATTATATTGAATTCATAGTCCCATTCAGAGTGACGAAGCACCCCAAGCATGAGATGGACATCCCCCATTTTCGAAACATAATCTAGTTCCTCCTGTGATCTTAATAAAATATGATAGTATCCCCTTTCGATTCGGACTAGATTCCAGTCGGAGATTCCCCAGACATGTGTGATTCTATTCATGAGATGGAGATATATCTAGGTTTAATCACATTTTAGATATGAAATTCGACCCATAACAGAGAACTTACACAGTTTTTAACGTTCCTATAAAGCATCGGGATCTTCCCCAACCAAATCGTGTCAATCATCAATCTTTTTGCAGAAGGAGCGCTTTGATTTTCTATGTTGGCCTAGATCAGACCCCTTAAGAACTTCCCAGGTTGATATTCCTATTGATTTATCGAGCTTAAGGGATTGATCTGCCTGTAGTTTGAATCTACCTCCTTCGAAGGCCTTTTCCCATTCAGTATCAAAGGCCACCGTGTTAAGTAATCACTGATAATATTCAGCGAGAACATCTCGATCATCACAAGAAAACCCAAGGATTCGAGTAGGCACCACCGAAGAGATCTCTCGTGCCATCATTTCCCACCGATATATGGTTATCCTTATTGACTCACATTCTTATAAAAATAGGCCAAGTAAATGTAAAAATTATTTTATATTTACCGTAACATGTGTCCTAATTCTACTGAGTAATTTTGTTTCGTCAAAAACCAACATTAGGATAAAAATAAGATCATTTTGATTCATTTGGATATGATTATGACATTTGGAACATTCTATTTAAAGAAGAGTAAAAAGAGTTAAACTCAATGTTTAATAACTAAACAATTTTTAAAACAGGGTTAAACAAATGATAAATTGGACTATAAATATTCATTAGAAAATGAAAAATATTTAATACATCATGGTATCTTATTGGTAATTTTTACAAAATATATAATTAAATTTATTTTTTACAAAATTATGATGCAGAAATTAACTTATTAATGATTGATTAAAAATGATATTATAAATATTAAAATAAATATAATTTATATTTTATATTCCATGTATTATTTCCTAGGTGACTATGAAATGTCAGGATTGATTAGATTTATTTGATTAGAAGTTATTTATTTGTAATTACCTTTACAGAAAAAACAAATACTAAATAGAGTCAAAATTGGCATAAATGAGTTTTTAAAACAAATTGTATTTTACTAAATGATATAATATTCCTAAAATTCTATGATTAGGAAAAAGGAATTATATAATGATATATATTTCATTAATGAACCAGATTAGTTGCTCTTAGAATTTTATTTTATGTTTAAAAAATCGTGTAATATAAAAATACAATATGACATGGTAAATGTTAAACTATTTAACTAAGAGTTAAATCTAAAAGATAAGGTTAATATGGTGACCTAAAATTGACTACACCCTATTGGTTGAGAATATTTTGACCCATCCCCATCTTCTCCATGAAATAAATCCATTTTTAGATATTATAAACTGAAAATTATTTTATAATAAATTAATATTTCACGTTTTTTCTAAAGTGACCCTCACTTGTCTTATAAAAGGGCACACCGCCTTGTCTTAAATTCACATCTCCAATGACATTTTTCTCAGAAAATCCCTGCTCAAATCTCCTCCCAACTACCCTATATTTAATCCTAGAGGCCATACATTGATCATAAATTTGACATAAGGAGAAATTTATACCAAATAAAAATGAATATTCTAAAGAAGAGATAATTATTTCAACAACTCAATCAATGATCTTTTACTCTTCCACTTCGTTTTTCTTTGTTGATTCCATAAAAAAATAATAACACTTGTACCTAATTTATATTGATATTTTATTATAAATATGGTAAATTCATATTCATTATTCCTTCCATCCTATGAGTGAGAAAGTCACCATACATACGTATGTACGGCTTACCATCTCCACATCATGGTGTAGTTTGTTATTCAACACTAAATTATTTGGATGGGTATAATAATCAGAATTATTGATGTAAATAATAAATATAAAATGTTAATGATTCTATATATATAATATACCATCCAATTACATACGATTTCACTATCAATAGAATAATATCATCACTCATGTGTACGTACGACTTACCGTCTCTACGACACGATGAGATTTAGTTCCATGTTCACCATTCAACGATGGTTATAAAAATATATATTATTAATAAGTAAGTAATATATGACATAATAATGATACTATATATATATATATATTTACATATATCTCATTCACTTACTTCAATTCAATATGATATGAAAATAGAAGCAACGTTTATGCGTACGCACGGCCTGTTGTCTCCATTAATAGTGTTTTCCATTTCATATGTCTATCTATTATAAATATTTATATTTTGAATATATATGATACATAAATAATGTCTTATACTCTGGAATCAATTAAATCAGGATATATATGATACGATTAAGAATAACAAGTTAAAACACATACGATAAAGAAATAGATTATGACCAAAAATGTTATTTTGACATAGAAATAAATACTAAATTGGTAGTATAAATCCATAAATGATTAAATTACGGTATCATAATTATGAATATGGTTTTTTTATAATTTAGTATCATACTATGGTCATTATAAAAGAGGTTAAATGTACCCTCGACTATTGAAATGCACATGGTATGGGTTAATTCCACAATCTCATTATTATCCAAGATTGTTTATGTGTAATAATTTACCTGTAAATTTTAATAATTCATGTCCATGTTTCACTAAAATGTTTTGAAAATAAATATTTTACATTTTTTTATGGAAGGGACTCTTTTTCAAGGTCATCATTTTTAATTCTTTAATGATTAATTTTTCTAAATATTTTTAATTAATGTCCATGTTTTAAAAATGATTATATAGATTTAATAATATGGGCATGATTGTTTTAAAATTTTAATTCCTTTAAAATGATTCAAATTGGTATGGAACCCATTGATTCAAAAATTTCTTTTAAATGCATTCCTTTATAAATGTTTACTTCTAAATGATTTTGACAAAAAAGTGATATTTTTCTCAAAGAGTTTTACTGATCATTTTCAACTATGTCAACATCCTTTACCGGATAATATTATTGATTGATGATGATTTATTTTAATACAATCTTCTATTTTGTATTAAATGATTTATGATATGTTTGACTTTTTATGTGCTATTTTTATAAAATTAGAGTTCATGGTTAATGTAGTGAAATTTCATATGCTAGTTTTAATACGAAAGTTTATGTTATGTCTCAACATTTTCAAATGAGGAATGCATTAGACATTGTAAGTGATGGGATGGGCCCACTATATCCCCTCGATGTATCGTTAGGTCTCATGAGATAATCTACGATCTTGGCACAAGGCATTGGAAAAATTATTATTTGTAGTGTTGGCATGAGGCCTTGACTATGTGGTTATGATGTACAACATTATGTATTCCATCATTATAAAATTAGCTATTACTATTACATGTGATTATTCGACTAGTAGAATATCCATGGGAATGAGTAAATTAATTTATTTGATTTCTCTTTTCCATATTATGATGAATTTCATGTATAAAGGGCATGTGTTTCAATTTTATTCATTTCCCTAAATGTTTACAATTATTTATGATTGCTTCTTCTATATTGATTATCCTTACTAAGAATCTAAGCTCACCCCTTTCTTATGTTTTATACTCCCTGGATTCCAAGAAGTGTATTGCTTTTGATATGTAGGTTTAATATAGTGGAAAATGGAGTTCTAAAATGTTTATTTATGTTATGTTTTGTGGTAAATTTTAATATAAATTTCTTGTACATAATATATTTTACAAGACTGCTACACTGATCGGTTCTTCAAGACTTGATTCCATGTAATGATACCAATATATTAAAATAATGCACTAGCACCGGGCTTCTGGGGTTGGGGAATTACAAAAAACATTATAATTTTAAATGTTTTATATGGGTTACATGTCCTATAATGATAAATATTAGGGTTTTATTAAAAAATTGTGGTGGGTGTTTGTGTATGTGGGACCCAATTATTGCACGATGTGTAATTGGGTTACACACAGTGTACATTCTGGAGGGTTTCTTTTATCTAAGAGGATCATATAAAATTCGTTCTTCCATTCATAAAGGATTCCATTATCTTAACCTTTAGGATGTTACTAGGAGATTAAAGGTGATTCCCTCTTATATAGATCACTTCATTCATCATTTTGTCATTATTGTGGTTGTATTTCTTCCCATCGGGTAAGTAATCATTCTTGTTCTAATTTGGTTATGGTTTCCATTATTGTTTTCCTAGGTATTTGTGACTTTATAGTGTTTTATATTGATACTTTTTTAGATTACTGGAATGCCATTTCAATCCATTATTTTTTGAATGCCTTGAAAGTCTAAGGCAATTCTTAGGGGTTTGATAACCATTATCAAAGACAAATGGATTATTACCATTTTTATGTTTTTATTTACAAAAAATGGGATAATTTTATGAATTTTATGATTTTCTTGATAAATAACATTAGTTTTTTCATTAAATTGAAGTGATAAATTGTTTCAAATGAAATATTGGAAAATAAAAATGTTTTCAAAAGGGAGGATTTTCTTTAAAAATTGATTTTCATGATTTGGAAATGGGTTTTCAAACTACAAAGAGGATTTGATTTCCTATAAAAAAAATTATGATATTTTTAGCACGGTTTTAAAAATTAATTGGAAAAAATCACATTGGGAAACATCAATGCATTAGGATAGAGACACAGGTATCCTTAGTGTGTGTTGAACCACTTGGAAATAAATATTTATGATATCAACTCATAGAACTCGATATCATCTGGATCCAACAAATTCCTATTTTTCATTGTGACTGTATAGTATGCATTTTATCACAGTTTTGACCCTTATATGAGGTAATTTTTCTTTTTTACATTTATAGTCATTTATCATATGATTGTTTTCATTATAATTGTTTCCAAGAGTTTTTTATATGAGGTTTTATGTCATATCTTCTATTGATAGGTTGTTTCATGGATATTGGTATAACTATTTACCACTTGATGCTAAGATGTGTATTCTTATTTTTATCACTTATACTATTAATTTTTATTGTTTCATATTATGAAATGATTTTATGATAATTTATGTGAAAATGATATTAAACAACTATTATTTTTTAAAAGTTCATTATAAAAATGATTTTCTTAAAAGCTATAATTTTTTCATTATTTATTTTATAACATGTATATAAACTATGATGGTACACTACTGAGATTTCTCTAAAACAATACTTATTACATGGGGTGTTTTTAGATGTATTAGTATAGGATGTTGTTAAAGTTAGTAGAATATTTTAGTATATTAGAATCTATTTTTTATTCTTCTTTCACTTTGGGTTGGTCTGTAGGTGATTGTATGACACATGGGGTATTGAAATAAATTCTAGACTAGAATATTTCGGATTTGATTATATGATATATTTGGAATTATATTTGTTTATACCTTGTACTATGATTACATTTCTTGTTTATATTACATTAAGGATTGGCTTTCGTTATCATGTTATAAATATATCATGTGATGGTCCGATTCAGGTGGCTTGTCCAGGAAAATAGTGTTTTCCCATTACAACATGTATCCTCATCTATGACACATGTAATAAATCACACAAAAGTATACCATTTATTTTATGGATAAGTGGTATGCCACCAAGAAACCCCTACATAGTATTTTGATATGGTCAGTGAACCTTGGGGACAACTTTCCACACTAGAGAAATCAATGTGATTCTTGGTGGGTAGAAATCTATTGGAGAATTTGATATCTCATAAAAATTCATAGGTATATATTTTTGTTCCATAAAGTAATCTTTATGGATTTGTGTAGTGATCATCTACACTTTGATTAATTTTATCTTTAAAACTATCAGTCACAATTACTATAGACCCATTAAAGTTGTTCTTCTGGCTCTGACTAGTGCATAGGCGACCTTTAAGATCTCCCATACAAGGCATAGAATGGTTCTACACTATTGGTGGATTGGAAACTATTTTAATATGAAAACTACAAAATGGGTATGTGGTCATCCAATATAATTGAAATTTACAATCATTGTAATTTTACTATGTCCACGAAAACCTGAATGGTCTGCTTAGTTGGGCCATCTTCCTAGGTGTGAAATTATTTATTTAAGTGAATTATTATGCCACAATATTTATCTATCATCTCCATAATTTGGATGTGATTTTAGCATCAAATTATAAATTAATCTTTTAGGTAAATTGGTATAGGTGGAAAACTACTACACATATTGGGGTCCCAATAATTCTACTAAAATTTTCCCATAAATGGTTATGATGTAGACCAACATAGGGATTCAGTCTATGATCACATACATTATGTCTTGACCACCAGATGATCATATAATCCACATCCCTAAAACATTGATGATATCATCCAATATTAAATTCCAGTATATCCCCCACCTCCTCTTACTGGTAGGTGATATGTCATGGGTTAAATTCAATTATATCCTACAACATCCTTGGATAACCAAACATTATTCCAATTGATCCTAGTATAACCTCACATCCCCTGGATATAGTAATAATGTAATTTTAAAATGTTATCATCACATCCTTTCATAGTATAACAGATGTCATGAACTATCCACAAATAATGATTTTATGCTCCCCACCTTCATGAAATTCATTAGGAATAAGTACAGTGGATATCTAAACATGAAAAATCTCATAATATATATCGCCATGTTGTTCATACCTAAAACACTAGATAATAGGATGGGAAAAAACTATAACCTAGAGGTACTCTACCCTATCCTCGTCATTATGGGTAAAATGTATAGAGGAAAACTATTATGTCACATCACACCATAATAGCTAATGATAAACTTTTCTGTTAAAAAGTTAAACTATAATAATTCTACTTGGAGTATCCCATTATTGGACAAAATTAACCTTTACTAGGTCTACTATAACTCTTACATTTTATAAGACATATCCACTAAATTGGACCTTCCATAAAATGATATATATGTTCAATATCTTCCAATAATTATGGTACTATTGGGGCATGTACCAAAGAATCCTTAAATGTATTGCATGATCCCCTGCTAACACTACGTACATCTGTGTATCACAGATGAAGACTTCCATGAAATTATAAAATTAAAATCTAAATAGTCTTGTTAATGAGTCCCAAAAACACCACCTGGGTATTAAATATTCCGAAAGTTATCAAAAAGAGATCAATGAAATCATTACAACATTAGAAATCCATATTCACTACACCATCCCCTCAATCCAAGATTGGGTGATAACCCATCTAGAGTTCAAACTCTACGAACCAATTTTACATTAAACACTGGTTGAAGAAGCCATCAATTCTTGTTTTTAGATACTCCTTCCGGACTATCAACTTGTTAATGTGACACTGGTCAATGCCTAACCTCAGAAACTCATCCACCTTCTTGGCATAAAAGACTGGTCTTCCATGGGGGACACACTCTGTCAAAAAAATACCCTACTCTACATATTTCTCTAAAAAAACCTTAATATCATGTATCTACATTAATTCAAATGATTTTTTATCATTGGTATCAATCCATCCATTCCTAAAGGTTAATACATAGAAAAAACATTTCATGGAGATGTAAGCCTCGAACATCATCAGGGAAGATGTTTTGATATTAATCCAATATTACAAAATCTAAAAGATATTGAAATCTATGTCTCCATGTTTTATACCATCAATACAATAACAAATAAACCATATACTATTAAGTATGAGTTCATCACGTTGTTCCTATTATTCCTTTTCACCAAGGAAGGAAAATATTATACCACTAACTCTGAAATAGTTTAAGCTATAACGTTAATAGTCAAATGAGAATGATATCTTGATAAAAAATACGTCCTATGTAAAACATCATAAAATCTATCAAATACAGTAAAAAGATTACATATGATGTATTTTCCCCTTCAAGAGTTATTTCACACAGTTTGTAGATGTGTGTGATCACTGAATCCTCCATATATGTGCCTACAAATACAATGATCAATTTATAATGATCAACATGCATAACTAATTCTTGAACATGGGATGAATTATGGGAAAGGTGGTTTGTGATGGTGGGAAAAAACTAAAATTAGACGAGAGATAAAAAACTACTCACCCTGAACCACAAACAAAGCATGTTGTTCTTAAAATTATACTTCATAAAGACATATGTCCCCTTATATATCAATTCTCTATAACCAGAGCCATTTTTCAAAACCATCTAACATTAAAATATCCGAAAATATACATGTAAAATGAATTCACCTTCCATACCTCAACACTATTAATATTTGGAGACACTAAATTGCTTAATTTTTTTTAAATTACGTCATAAGATTTTGTATCGATTTTTTATTTTTCCATCTTCCTATCATGCCCTAAGTCACATAAAAAACAACTAATGGGGATTTACCCACAACATGTGTCACCTTGTATAATTCATTCCTCGAAGTACACTATAATGAGGGTGCCTAAATATGTGAAATATTTTCCCCACTATATAAACAAAATCATCTACCATATAGAGAGTGTTTTTAGAACACTTAATATATTGGGATGTATTGATACCAAAACACATGAAACATACTCAGTACGTGTGTGTCATATGAATTTATCATTGGAAATGAATACTGTAATATCTAATTAGTAGTATCCTCTAGAACCACTGAAGGTAGGTTAAATCCTTGAAAAATAGGAGGATATATGACTCACTATCAACCTAGAGGTGCCACCTTCTATACACGACCTTTCACTAAATCATTATTTCCACAAAGGTCATTTCCATGATCCCTCCATGGTAACAAATTTGACTATTATCATGGTTGAATCCCACAATTACTGAGGAATATCATTATGAAAACATATACTTGGGGTTGATGACAGATGAATTATTTGGAAACAAGAATCATTCTTTTATGATTCATGCACTAGGTTTTTCCCTACAATGAGGGCCTTCATGCGTTGAGTCAATATGAAGGTTATTAGACACATGGTGAATGGATACATGAACCAACACTAGAATCACTAGAAATATATCATAAATTGATACACCAAAAAAATAATTCCCATGTTCTCCATCCAAAAATCACATCTAAAGAATATACAAACTCTCTAGTCCAAATATGATCTCCAATTATACCACTTTTTCATGACCCGACCCATCCGGGTTCTCCTTGTTTGATCTAAGTTGATAATATCTCCCCAATTAACAAAATATTTGAAAAAGGGATGGAATTAGGAATAAAGTCCGTATATAACATGCCTAGGAGGACTTATCCTTAATAACCAACACATACACATATATCCCCATACCCATGTATGACATGTAATGATAAAAAAATAAAACTATATGTGAATGTAAAACATCTGTCCCATAAAAATGTATATTAAGAAGTATAGAAATTTTTGAAAGGGATAAATATGCACCAACCAAACTAAAAAATAACCCAACCTTCTGACAATAAGTGGTAACTAACTAAAAGAAGCTCATATTATCAATACATATATGCCTCTATAAACAATCTCCACATACTCCTAGCCAAACTAGGATTCCAACAGGAGGCCTTTCATATTTATAATACATGACAGTTCTTGGAAGATCCAATTAAATTATGAGTATATACATATATAGTAATAAATATTGATTCACCAAAAATAATGTATCAATAGAGAATTCATCACATTATATAAAAATAATTTCAATTAGAATATGAGGTATTCAATAACGTCAAACACCTACATATACTAATGGTATACACTAATTCTCAGGGTAAGGACCCAAACCTACTATAATAAATATTTCACAATTGAATCTAAATGGGAAAACATGTCTCGAAGAACACACTAAAATAATATTTTTATCACAAATGGTAATTATTTAAGATCATTTACTCATATGGCCGTGAAATAATGAATGACTAAAGAAACTAAGAGAGATCATCTGAGACACTCATTTGATCATTCTACAACATCCTAGAAGAAAATAGGCATTTATGTATAGAAAGGGGAATACACCAAGAAATTTTGGGGAATACTTGAACCTTACAATGATAACCTACTACATATAATAAATTGGGAATATAATTATTATAAGGGTGTGACACCCTGGTCCCACAGATGGATTCCTACTCTAGTTAACTGTTGGAATCTTATCCAATACATTGAATAAGATTCCATATTAAACTGTCATGGAGGTAAACTAAAGCCAGTACCCATGAAACATAAAAAATGACATATATATACAGTAATATGTTTCAAGGGAAAAAATCCACACTGATATGGTTTGATGGACAACACCAAATCATATACAATAGTTGGTTTAAGATGTGAATGGTGTCTAACGTGACCATTAAGGAGTATATAAAATTTACAATGGGTTACACCGTGTGCATATATGAGTCATTAATAGACAATTTCTTTCTATCTCACGTGATATATATCTCTCTATATAGATAATATTTCCTCTACGGGAGCATTTTGTATAGTGTCTAGTCATAACTCAGTGTGTAACATCTAATATAGCCCATTTTATCAATCCAATACCATATACTATGGTTATTACCATATCTATAGTAGTCTTGAATGATAATATTTCAATTCTCATAGTGTATGCCATGATAGACCTTGAATTTTGGGTCACATAGAGTCTAGGGTGTGTTCTCCTTGTACATGAAAAGTTGTTTTCCGAGGGATACACAATGTCTGATCCATCACACATGGTTTGAGTGGTCACATGGTATTTTAAGAATGTAGTCTTTGTACATGATGATAAAGATATCTATATTTCACATGGACTGTGGGAGACCCAAAAAACTTTTGATATTTGACTCATCATGGAAACCTTAGCTGCTACTTAGTGGGGGAAACATGTTGTGTGCTCTTGCATAGTACATGCTGTGTATATCATGATTTCATAGAAACTATCACCTAATCATGTGGATTAATGCATACACATATAGATTCCTTCTTTTCCAACTCAATTCTCACCATAACCCCTAGATTTTTGTTGACCATCCACAATGTCTAGCCTAAAATATGATTTTGACCATTCTCTATTGGGAAATCATCCATATTAAGAATTAAATGTACATTCACATCCTGGACCATGGGAACCACACCTCCTGAGATAACAGTGGATCACCATCATTATCAATGGAAATATCTTGGCCACTCATTTATCATAAACACCCATCATTTCACCTCTTGAGTGACTCAAACAATCCATCTCAAGGATCTACCTTTACCCACAACAATGTCAGATTCCTATCATCATTTCCATGCCTCCTTTACATCTATAAAAAACCCAAATATGAACCTATAATCGTGATCCATTAATATTGAGGATAAATTCACAATAAATGTTTCTATTATATGTCATTCAATATTCATCCAAATCAAAATTATATTTGATTGAAATTGATGATTTCTGTGAGAAAATAAGATATCATAAATTAAACAGTTATCTATTGTTTAATTTGTTTAGGAATTTTCAGTAAAATATATTATCATGGAATTATGATATAAAATGAATCAATTGTATATTAAACTCAAATTCAATGATACATGAAGGGGAACCAATAGTTGGATAATCTAATAAAGAATGATCTGTGAATTAATTGAGAAAATTGGTTCATGTTTATATAAAACTTAAAAAAGTATTTAACCCCTAATGTCTAACAACATACCTTGGTTCATGATCCTTAACTAATGAATAATGTTTTTTTATTGTTTATTGGAATGATCCCAAAACTCCTATATTTATTTCAATTCACATGGTACCTAATCCTCAATCATGTGATCATCCAATAAAATGATCACAACCTTTGCTATTGACTTATGATATAGACCCTCTCATTCCATCCAGGTTTGTGTGGATAATAGTATTAAATTCCCCCTAATATGGTTAAAATAATGAGATGTATTTTTTGGTCATGTAATAAATAAATAATTAACTAATTACTTTTTAATCCTCCTAAAACCATTCTTAAAAAAAATAACAGAGATGAATATAATTTTTATCATGCCTTGGGTAAAACCTAAATATTTATTTAATGGTAGTCTCATATCCCCCATCTGAAACAACATTCTTGATATATTCCATTATTTCTATAAATCCATTAAAATGTTACATATTATATTTAATATATTTAATATATTCTCAACTTGGATCTATGGGCACATAATTCCACACCCACTATACAAACAACTATGTAAATCTTCTCCAAATAATATCAAAGTGTTTAATAAAAAGTAATGCCATTATAAAGGTGGGTTTTAGATTCATAAAAAATAAAAATGTGATCCATAAACATATCATTCCCTAATATATTAGTGATATTGTTTGAAAATTAGGTATGAACATATCACTTTCACTAATTATCTCCAATGTTGATGATATGTTCCATGTGTCACAATTGATGAAGCGTGTAACAGGTTAATCACAATTACAAAACCGAAAAGATGCAAAGAATGAAAATGACTTATCATATATAGAATTAGACATAGATATATAGGATCGTAGAGTTAAACTAATGATAAGCTATATTAAACAATTTTTTAATGTTTGGTCAAGAAATCACAATATTTATGAATAAGCATGGGATTATGGTGATGTAATGAGAAAAAAATAAATAAATTCAGTTTTCATTCAAACAAAAAATATGATTTAAAATTCATATAAGGGGGTATAATACGACACCCTGAATCTATATTATGAATTTTATATTAAGTAAATCATCTATTTTATATAGTAGGTGATAAATAAAACCAAAAAAAATGAACATGGATTTAATTTTATATAGTAGAACATTTAAGCAATGAATGAAATAAATTACATGATAAGTTAAAAAATCTATAATTTGTAATATTTAAAAATTAACTTATCCTCAAACAAATAAAAATTATACAAGGTTAAAATGATCATAATAAAAATTTAACAAGATTATCACACCATTTATATAAATATTATAACAATTTAACATGCTACGAAATATGAAAATCAAATTTAGAAGATATATGAGGGAAAATGATGAATAATTTTAAAGAAGTATGTGAGAAAACATATAGGAATAAAATATAGTTAGAGAACATATATGAAAACTATTGATATATAACCATTGGGAATATATATTTATTTGTCATATATTTTCATTCGGAATTTATTGTTATTTTTATATATTAATTACCAATAAAAATGTTATTTTTATTAATTTAATAAAATTAGATTCTTCATTAAAGTCATCATTATAATTGTTTTTACTATATATCCAGTGATGTAGTGGGTATAAAAAATGTAATCACATTATGGAACCTGTGATGAATGAAGTTATAATATCAATTATTAGATGTTCTATATAAGATACACATATATATTTGAGCATAGAAAAATTGTAACATCACTACGGGTTTCTATGGAAAAAGACAAAACATAACATTAAAAAGTATGTCTGGAGAGTAATAACATATGGGTGATATCCATGTTAATATTAATCATTATGAGACATTTTCTAGTCCACCTCCTATGTCTATAACTATTTCTTATATCACCCTTAAGTAAAATATATGGATCATGAGGGGTTTTCTAATAATATGTTAGCATGATATTAACATTTTTAAATTAATGTATTAAATGATATTACAAAAAATATATTTTTATTACATGTAGTATTTTAATATATTTTTCATTTTTATAAAACATTATTTTTTTAAGACTGAGTTTAATTAATCATAATCATGAAAAAAATATTTCAGTTGAAATTTATTGAAATATTGAAATTATGGTTGGTAAATAAAAAAATAATTATAAATAAGTATGAATAGAATCATTTAATATATGAATGGATTATTTTTAAAAAAACATTATGTGTTGTGTTTTAAAATAAATATTAAATTTATAACAATTAAATAATAAATTTATATAATAAATTTTTTTAATAAAGAAACATATAATTTTATATTCATCTATATATAATTACACCACAAGAAATCCTAAAAATTCACTAGTTTTATTATTTTTCCTATTTTAAAATGTAACTATATTAATTTATTAAATTAATATAAAAAATTATATTTCATACATAAAATTTTTATTTTTGAATTTGGTAATGAGTTGAATTTTGTTTTTTAAGAAAAAATACTTTACCTAGGAAAAAGTGAGTATCCATTAAAAATGGTGAAATTAGGTTAAGTAGTTAATTTAAGGTTTACAGTAATGAAATATCTATAAATAAATATATAAATGAGGTTCTTATTAGTACTAAATACCCATATACACTTTTATACATGTTGGATACACATTCAATGTGGAATAACATTCCATATCCATTATGAAATGGCTATTTCTAAAAATGAAACTCAATATCACCTATATAAGTCCCCTTCCATTATGCACATAAATAGACCCATATTTTTCAGATTAATCATAAATACGAACCCAAACTCCCAGATAAATAATAAAATCCCATGATTGGGATATACTAGTCTCTAGAAGAGGTCCCAAATCCTTCATTTCCAAGACACATTAAAAGGATATTAGACTCTTCAGTGTATGTGTTGTATATTCCATAATCATTGTAATTTATCATTATAATAAATATATTATTAAAAATTATTTTTCTATTTAACATATTTTTTTATAAATCATCAATATTTTAATATTTTAAAATCATAACAATATATTAAAATATTCGTACATATTCAACAATTATAAACTGTTATTGTTTGGTTCGGTTTTACCATTAACATCAAAAATGTTTTAACATTCATTGGGTGAATTATTAATAAAACATATATACATGTATTATTTTTTTATAATTACTAAATTAATTTTTTTTTCACCACTAATTAATTGTGACATTTAATTTTATCCGTCAATAATAATGCATTCATCTTATGGAATAAAAATTCTATAATAAGAGATTTATAGTCATTCCTTTTAAACAATCTCCATTAATTTCATTAAATCCTCACAATATTTAATATGTATATAAATTAGTATATATATATTCTATTAATATCTTTTATTCAATGAACACATGAAAATAAAGACTATACAAGAACATTCATATCCAAGAAAGTGTTGTTGAAATAAAATACTTAACTCATGACTATGAATTTGAAAAATAAAAAAATTACTAATGGGAAATAAAGAATTATACATTTATCATAATACATAATAGAAGTTTGAATAAATTTAATACATAAAATAATAATAACCCCTATATTATTATAACATATGATTGGTCTGGTCTGACAAAAAATAAATCCCTAGTAAGGGTTTTACTGACTAAATCATTATTTCATTTAGTTATTCTCTCTAATTGTTGATTGTGTTGCTATATGATTTTTAAATTCTATCATTTCATGATTTAATATGGTATTTTATCTTTTAATGTTGGTAAATTACATTTGAATATCCAAATATTCTTATTTCATCAATTTATTACTCTAGAAAATGAAATATTTGTAGGAATAAATTTTATCCCCTCAATTAATTATTTTACTTCCATGCTTATGTTACTTCAAACCAAAATTGTTTTGACTTAGTACTCTAAAATTTAAATATGTTATATCAAATGGAACACCCTTATTTTTCTCAACATTTTTATCATGAAAATATTGTATCACTTTTAACAATGAGGGTATATTTGAAAAATATTCCTCACTTAATTTTCAATAATTTTAATTAAAGGGAATAAAATATCTTTCATAATTTTTGTTTTATTTGTAAACCATTATTATTTATGAAAACATAATTCATTCATTATCCATTAATTTTTTATATTTTAATCGAAAATTCTGTTACATTACATTCTTCAAATTCAATTTCCCTTTATTATAACTTATTCTCAAATAATTGATTAATTTTATTCTTATTAAATAATGGAAAATGCTATATTAAATTGATTTATAAATATGTTTTTAGGAATACAATAATAAATTCATATAAAATAACTTTTTCTTCTAATCACTAAATTTCGATTCATATATTGAATAGTAAATCTGGTTTTACTCTACTTATTCTCATTATCTTTGAATATTTTGGGTTATTAAAATGTGGGTATAATATTATCCAATTATTAATTTATTATTGTAAGACATGGTTTGAAAATGTTATTTACTCATTTACATAACATAGATTAATCCATATTTAATATATGATTGAATTATTATAGAGAATATATAGAACAATCATCATTTTGTGATAAGTGATCATAGAATTATACATCGTCTTAATAAATTAACATATGTTTATATCACAAGTGATTAATATGGGAAATTATTGGGTATCACATTTCAATTATGTTCTATAAAATGGTTTTTTACCTAATTCAACATTGTTTGGTGACATTAGTTGTATGACTTGTCCTCTATGATAGAAATATTTTGGGAGTTATACTTGAAATATGATATCAAATTCTATTCATATAAATTTTACAAATTCATTAATTATGATACCATGGTTCATGTATATTTAATACATGTTCATAATTCATGGAATATTTTATAGATACATGATTATTCTTTTATTATTCAATTACATTATTCCCTGGTCAATGATTTTGAAATATTCTCTTTTGATTTATTCTTATAATCACATTTCCTTCTTAATATTTTATTTCACAAATGTTCATAGTCTGTAACATTTTTAAGACATAATCCTAAATGAATAATCTCATGTTATTCACTTACATAGTGTTTGATCTCACCCCTTATGTTTCCTATACCCATAGAGTGTTATATGATGTGAGATGTCTCTGTGTAATTCATGTATGGTGAAAATTATTAGATATATTTATTCAATAATGTATAATAAGACATTGAAACATTGGGTGATATAATTTAATTTTTTATTATTTAGATGTAATTTTTAATGTTGGATATGATGTAAAAATTATATTTTTACAACATGATTTATCACTGACAGACCCAACACTCAATCACGAGTGATATTATTATGGGAAAGAACAATAACCCCTCTATTCACCTAAATCCATGTCTGGATAACTTTATCTTAATAAAAAATAAATCATTGATAATATTTAATGATATAGGAGGAAACAAAATGAGAAGTATTTTGTTTATAAATATAGTTTAGCACCACTGAAATGTCAGGTTCAATAAATATTGAACTATAATATATTCAATAAAAAATCTAATCCCTAAAAAACAAAATTTCCACTACTATAATTGTATAATAAATCCACAAAAAATGACATGAGTATAAACCAATATATAGTATAATTTTAAGGATCTATATTGATATTAATTAAGATATGAAATAATTCGTTATGATTATTTCAATTCCTTAAGTTTCATTTAAAATATTTAATATGAAAGTAAATTTCATGATAATAATAAGGTTCCACAACTATAATATCATTGGAAAAATTTCAAATGACTATTCAAAGAAGAATAATAAATACACTAATTCAGATAATGAAGATAGGAATCCACAAAATATCTATTTAGGAATAATATGAATATGTTCACTTACATGAAGTGGAATTTGATGTTGAATATCGAAAAGGTATACACACTATAATAAAGAATCAAATATGATGATGAAGTCATATTTTCACATTATGTTGCTAATTTTTTGGACACGATTAGTAGTGATATTTGGGAATAAAGGAAAAAATATAGAGTGATCATTTGAAGTTGAGATGGAATTTTAACTTGATAAAAATAGAAAACATCAGAAATAAAATATAAATTTATGAAAATTCATGAAGAAGGTATCTATAGAAAAATAATTTTCATTCAAAAGGATGGAGACAAGTATTGATGACATCAATAGGAAAAAAATACAGATATATGAGAAGGAGAATATTCTTGTTAATTTTGAATAAATGTTGGTTGGAAAATAGAATTTACTACCAAAGAAACAATCTCTTTATGTATGAGCTCAAAATGTGTAACGAATATCAAATATGAATTCTGAAAATAAATTATGTTTAAATTATAATCATCTCATGATGTATAAAATAAGATTTATAAACTTTAGGTGTGATCGAGTTATAATAAGTATGAATGTAAAAAATTTAGTAATAAAGGTCTAAAAAACAATATTAGTGTTTTTTGGTGAGAAAATGTATCGTATAGACTTTTTCATTAATGGAAGAGAATAATATATTAAGGAGACAACATCCCATAAGAAAAAAGTATACTATATTTATAATATGGACACCGTAATAATTATTTTGGTATATTTGTTGATAATATGGATGTTTAGATTTCAATGGATATTTCTAGTGACTTGGGACTTATGTTCACAAATAGAAATCACTATTTAATTATATTTATGTTATTTAGAAACGGAGTGAACTAATAGGGAGAAATATTGAGAATTTGTAAGATTCTTTTTTAATAAAAATATTTTAAAGTAAAATCAACGCAATATTTTCACCCAAAAATTGATTATTTTTTTATATTATTTTTTATGATAGATAACTAATTAGGTCATGAAGATTATTGTTGTGTACTAAACATACCTAGATAATTTCCATATGGTTTGATTTGTAAAGAACCTAATAAGGTATGAAATGACTCCAGTAATAATAGAAATCTATTTGAAAATTTTATTCCAATTGATAATTACATGAAAGTGTCATTAACATTGTAGCCAAAAATATTTATCATTGGACAAAAAAGATAATGAAATAATCAGTGACAGTACCAATGAAAATTGAGTGTGCTCTGATGATAATATTGGGGAACATGATATGCCATCTATAAATTATTATGTGAAAATTAAACAATACATCGAAGGGATATGTCGGTGTTTTTTCCATGACATGATAAATATATGAATCTCCATATAGTCCAAGAAAAATTGAAGAAGGTAATATTTAATTAATAATAAAATGAGGTTTCCATACTTTCCATAGTTTATAATATAGTTCTGAATGAATAAGAAACTCATGAGTGGAATACAAATATATAATCTATGAAATTTTTTAACAAGATGAAGAAAACATGAAATGGAAATATCAAAAGAAAATATAAGTAATGGTTGAGTAGAGAATATAATAAATTGTGTATTTACTAAAGAACTGATATATACCTTCTTAATACCATATATATTATATATATTCAACTAAAATAAATTGAATCAGAGGATAAGAATTTGAAATTTTTAATAAATTCCAGAAAAAGATTATTCTTCAAAAAGATTTTATGTTTTCATGATGAAGATGAATTTTTAGTGAATCACTTGTGTTGAAGAAAATTTTTATTAATCTACCTATTATAAATAAAAAAATTCTATACTATAATATAGATTTAATGAATTTGGGTTTCAAATAAAATATACAACTAATATTTTAATTTATATCAATCAAATTTTTAACGGAATTTTTGTTACTCTACAATTTAATTATTTTAAATAAATTTATATAATATTTCCATGAAACTTATCTTCTTGATAGATCTATTTGAAACATCATTTGAGATGTTTAAATAATTTTCTTTGAGATTGATAAAATGTGCATTATTGTATATGGAAATTATTGAATCCTTGGTTATGAACCTTTTTTTATATTATGTGTTAACCCATGTAGACATATAGATTTCTAACTATATTATATTTTATACAAAAAATAATGCAAGCATTCATCTCTGAAATTTTCATCAATATATGATTCAAAGTAAAATATGGATTATAAGAAGAAATTCTGAGAGATAACTCTGGCTGCGAGTACTCGTAAATATCCTTTATATTTATTTTCAACATGTTGGGGAAAGATAAAATCACACATATATAAAAGAAAATTGTGTACTGCTATCAACATAAAATCCAAAATGGGTTGAATAATGTTACCATTGGATTAAATTTTATTGTTTTTAAATAAGCTAATATTCCTAAATTTTTAATGAATGTGTAAATATATGTTGATTTGATGGGTGTTCTACAATTATTTAAGGGAAAATAAATTTATGGAACTATATTAAGGACACCCGATGGAACCAATTAACTCAAATATAAATTTCTCATGTAATGATTGTTTGTGTTGTGATTCCTGTGAGTGATAATAGTTTATGGTTGAAGTTATAATATCCATAACGAGATTACATGGAAATATGAAGTGTATGAATTAATTGGGGATGGACGAATACCATTGAAATGTGAGAAAATAGTGAAAGAATGATGATCTATAATGTTTTTCTTGATCATTCTTAATAGAACTAAATTATAATGTTTCTAAGACTATATGGATATGGATGTGAGGGGTTTTTAAATTATTGATAATGTATCTAGATTAGAGTATGATTTTATGAAGAGTTATTTTAGGAATTACAGAATTCCCGTACTAACCCATAAAGATGTCAGAAGAAATTTTTAGATCATTTATCCTTAAGGGTGAAACATTATAAGGGTCCTCCTGTAAAACAATAATAATAACCCCAAAGGGTCATTATTATATGTCTTTAAGAAATGTTCCATAAAAAAATATCTATAAGTATGATGTTTCAAAAATTATAATACTTTAAGGGTCATTAATCCTTATTCATATACATGAGAAAACACGATAATCATAAGAATCATACGGGATATTTGAGTAAGAATCATTTATAAAACCAACGATGCATACGAATCAGTTTTATGGTTATATAAACATTTATTAAAATCATTTTATGAAATATTTGGTTATTTAAAATAATTATTTTTATTCTATGTATGAATGGAATTAATTAATTAAAAAATCATACTTGATAATATATAATAATCATATATGTAATCATTTTTTGTGTAACCATCAAGTACCTAGTTTAATTTTCACGGAACTATTACTGAATAAAAATTCTTATAGACAAATTTAAAAGAAAATTTATGGAATATTTAGAATAAATATTCAAAATAAATTTAGAATCAAATACAAAAATTCCTAAGAGTTATTCTTCAAGGATTAAATCTTTATGATCAACACAAGTGGATGGTGAATCATACCATGATCTAATAAGAAACTAATGATAATTAATTATGTATTGGGAATAGTTCCATGCTATAGAAATTTTTTCTATATTATAATGAATAAGGCCACGAACATATAAATGAAGATTTTAAAATAAAATAGAAAGAAGTGTTTTTATGGGAATTAGGAACATGTTTTTGCAAATATGACTAATGAAAGAGATCACAATTATTATGGGGTTTTAACGTGGATTCATATATTTAATCAATTGAATTTGAATGAGGAGATGAATTGAGAGTCCATTAATATTTTTAAATAAGAAGATAACATGAATATTAGTAAGGATCTAATGAGATTGTAAAATTTAATTATGGAAAATGATATACATGATATTATTTTGAAAAAACATATGTTTACAAAAAGAGAAATAACATCCGTGTAAATGTTGAGGGAGATCATATACAATACAAAATAGAATTTTATGAGAGAATTATAATAAAATATCTTAAAGATAAAAGATGATTTCATAGACATGAATTATAATATAGGTTGAAAACATTTTGTTCCAAAAAAATCGATGATTTGAGGGGAACCAATTAAGGTGATGTTTTGGAATGTAGTTCAATCCATGCATTTATTCTCTGGTGAAAATGGGTGTGTAGTAATAAGGTTGTATATAATATATATATTTGATATAGTGTTCTCATGATATAATATTAATTTTTAAAAGTGGAGAAGGTATAACTATAGTTCAATAAATACCATTCTTATTTTGATTCATATAATTATAATGGGGTTGTGCGAATATGTGGATCACTCTCGTATGACATAGGATTCAAAACATAGTGTGACCTTTTTTTATTGTATTGTGATGGTATATATTGTATCCCCTTGTATATTGAGTGGATAATATTTTATTGGTATCTTTATCAAAAAGTGACATGGTGTTGGAATTTCTAATTGAAACATAAAAATATTATGTATTGTTTTCTGATTTATTACTACTTCACATGTGGTGAGGTTTTGAGAATATTTTTAGTGGATCAAGACATTTTAAATTATCTGAGGTTGAATAAAAAAATAAATAAATGATACTAATTCCCACCAGGGGTTAATTCATCATAGGGAATTACAACTATACAATTGGGCATTTACATCCAGAGCATCTCTACATAACCAATTACACAAGGACCATCACTATGTGGGAGGTTGATTTCATGAAAAATTATCCAACAATTATATAATGATAGTTCGAATTCCACTTATTTCAATCAATTTATTTACAATCTGGTTTGAAAATATTACCATAAATAATTTCACAACCATGTCTATAATTAAGATCATAGAATATCATATCATTCATTGGTATCTCATAGACCACAACATTATCAAATATAATGGTATTAAATTTCTATTGATTAAGATAAATAAATTCCAATCCATGTATAATATCTTTTTTAACTATACTTCTCCCATAATTCATTGGATAATGGAAAAAATGAGGATTTAAATAATTTCCTAATTTACATTTTGAAAAAATAAGATGGATCACAATCGGAATATATGGCCTATAAGGATCTAAATTTCATTAGATAAGTATCAAAATATATCTTATAAAAACACCCTGAAAACTTCATAATCCATGGTTTATGAAATAGAAACAATGCCACAAATTTAGGTTTAAATTCACTATATTTGAATAAACATATATGTTATGTTATCCCTATATAATATTTCTCAAGTCTATTTTTCTTAATTCGACGTATATGATAAAACTATTCTTGAATAGCTACACTAACTTGAGTTCTACCAAATTAAATTGGACATAGTGTTTAATTACGGATCGTATTTGTAAATTTCAGTAATGTAGTTTTTTACTATAGTGGAGAAATCAAATAATATATTATAAAACAACAAAATTTGGGCCCAATCAAGATTCCCACATCACCACTCGCAACCTTTACTAAAATGTTGTGCACTTGTTTACTACATTGAATGGGGTGTGCAATAATCCTCCTATAAAAATGAGGTTTTTAAGGGATACAACATAAAAAACCAAAATTGGGTTAGCATTTCCATCCATTATTGATATATTTAAACTATTCAACCAGTATATATACTCATTGAATGATAGAAAACTCCATGGAATATTGAGTCATTTATATATCAATAAAAAACTAATTAAAAAGGTTCCTAGTCACATGAACATAAAATATAAAAAATATATGCAATAGATACATAATGTTAAACTAAATACTATTTCTTTAACATCATATTATGTTCAACTATGTTATCAGGATCCTAAACACATGATGTTTAAATATAATGGTCTTCATCCTATATTTATAATCCTATACTATGTAGATAACATATTTATAAATGTCTCATGAACTATAAACTAGTTTTGTTGTATCATCTAGGATGAAACCACCCCTATTCAAATATTGGTAAACTTCTCTATTTCCATTCAATAATATTATTTAATTCCCATATCATTTTATACATAGTTTTGTCCTGATCTCTAGTATGAGCATAGCTAAAAACAATCTATATCTATTTATCTTATCCCCTCAATTATGAGACCCCTTATAATCACTATTTTGTGTTGTAAAAAATCTATAATATTTTTTTATATTTATCTACCTCCTTTTAAAATATGATTAATTTTTTAGAATCCACTTTTTCCCACTATAACTATTTTATGGTTGATCCATTATCCATGAGATACACAGTGACACCTAGATATCCTATCACTGATCTAATGGGTAGCCTCTTCTTTTCCATCCATATTTTCATTCCCTATTATTTCATATAGTTTCACTTTCCAAAAGAGAATCATGGAAATTATTTATCAAGGGGATGATTAATGATCTCTGAAATTAATTTTTTCCCATTATTTTCCATGCATAATGACCATAAACTGTGAGTTCTATTTATAGATAAAATAAATACTATTATTGGGATATTGAAGTCACTTATATTTTTATCCATTCCATGTGAATGCAATATACCACATACCCAATGGATTGAGATATTAAACCCCACACAAGTAGAGATCTTGGGTTTCAGTTACATGAAGATAATATAAGGAATTTTTTTTCAAAGGAGATCAATTTAATCATTGGTACCTAAATCCCCCTTAACATCTCCAACTATCCCCATGAAAAATGGAAAACCATAGATTCTATTCCAAAAATAATGACCATAAAATATATAGTAAACACAACCAATATTATAACACTTAAGAAATTTTTTTTAAATTAGGGACTCCAATTGGTTTAAAACTCCATCATGACTATTCACCACATCTTTATTTTTATCATATGACTGTATATCACTTGAATTCTTATATATTACTTTGATAATTTTCTATTAATTACTTTTCATAAATCATGTATCCATAGCTTGAATTTCATTATCAAGAATGACATTCAAAATAGTCTCTCCTATGGTGATGAGAAATTCATTCCAGGCCATCTTTTATCAAGGGTACATTTTCTAATTGAATCCTTCTTGGATGAGAGATGAAAAATTACATATATAAAACAAAGTTAATTATTGACCCTAATTTGTCTTCCCCATTCATGATTATTTGGTTGTGTAAAAAATGATTCAATGTTCATTAATAATTACTATATACTACCTATCACCAAAATTGGTATATAGAAATTAGAAATAATTATTCACTAGTCATTAACTCTATTTTTCTCGAGAGGAGAACTAACATCCTTGGTGTTTGGAACTCATTTTTTTGGTATGTTGGAATGGTGAAATATTTCTCTGTAATCATGTAAATGTATTTTTTCTCCATTAATGGTTTCCATTGTTTTGGATATATTATCACAACTCTATCCCTATAATAATTTGATAGAAATATTATGTTACATGAGTAATCTTACATTATCCCTTTCAACTCACATCATCCATGAGTCATTTTAGTATATAATATTTTCTTATATTGTTATTTAATGTGTTTGTAAGGGACTATTTAGTCCTTATAGAATGAAATAAAAAAATTTGGTGCCTCAGATTCATATTATGACATTGAAGCACATTATAAACTTTCTTACCATGAAATATTAATCTATATCAAAACATCTATATGGAATGATTTACAAATTAAAAATATTTTTTCCACACTTGATAGAAAACCTCATGTATGGAATTTGTCTGCTACCACACCCCAAATTTATTACTGATCATCAACTTCACCATTTATAGAAATATATTTTCCTTTGTTAATTTTCTATTGGACAAGTACTAATATTTATATGCCCTTTCCTAGACTCATTTTTAAATTGAGCTCTATTACATTCTTGTGTATGATTTTCCCATTCGATTCAAGTTTAACACATTTACTCACCCAAACCATTAAAATTAACCAATTACATATATATTAATATAAAAATTTCACTATATATATATGTTGTTTTGTTCACTTGTTCAAGGTATATTTAGTCATTCATTTTTCTACAATCCCATGCATATCTATAACATCCATATCCACACCAGTTATGGTATGGTGAAGAGGTCCTACTTAATATACATTAGATCATTATCTAGTCATACCTCTAAGGAATATATTCACTTCACCACTCATTTAATGTGTATAATCATGCCTGCTTATGATATATTCCACCCTTTAGATCAACATGTGGTTTTCTTCCCATCACATGTTTTATATAGTGATGTCCAACAATCGTTTCATAAGACAAGCCACAACCCAAACCCAAATAGATCCCATATAATGTTAGAAATATGTTATCACATAATTTCACCTTCTCAATTTCATGAGTGACAAGAATTTACTATTCAAGGGGAAGGACCCAATCCTATGATCCTAATATAGAAAATATTCTCTAATAATATCATCTGTAATCTATAGGCCTTCATATTTAAGGTTATTTATAATAGAATTTTTACTTTCAATCCATTTTTAGTTTTCCCATGTACCTTATCACTATAAAAAATACATCATTACGTAATTCATCCTTACCAAATAACATAAATAAACCTGAAATTGGTCCAAAATTTATGTTATTTAAAGGAATCTCACATGTTCTATGCAACATGAACTTAAACTATGTGCATTCCCATGTAAGGTTGTCTAAAATACGAATGGATATTTATTTCTCTAACTAGTAATAATGTCTCAAACAATTTTCTATGAAATAATATCATTAATATATCCTATAAGGTATTGTATTAAATACCCCGAAGTGATATTGAATTCAATTCACATTACTTTTCTTGGGATTGGTGCATGTGTCCAAATGTAAATCTCCCTAGAATACATAACAATCCACCTACATTGGTAATTTCTATATATATGTACAATGCATGGAGGTGAATCCATTTATGATTTTGAGAATTAAATAACCACCACTCTTCCTTTCTATATGGCATTATTGATTTCTGATTTTGAATAACCATCAACCATCCATGTTTAAATGCATACCCCTACAATGTCAAAATAGTGCCCATGGCCTACGTCATATTATGGTTACACATACAGGAGGATTATTATAGATAATGTGTGGAAAACCCCATATTCCAAATACGGTTAGTGGTCATCTTCATCCTTCACTCTAATTTATAGTAGTACATTAGTGTTTTTTACATTTCAAAAAAAATTGTTAGAAGAAAACAACAACCTCTATACATTATCTAGTATGATAGAAGACATGGAGGTCATAATTTACCTCAATGAAATATCCTTTCTTAGGTTAGGATATAATTCCTTTTGTGTTACCAAATACAACAACTTTCCCTCTTGGTTGTGTGAATTATTCCAATGTATTCATACCAAAATAGTTTTTTCCATCCTTACATGTTTCCATAGTGGGTGGTTAAACATTCCTATGACAACCTATCTTCAAATGTTTTTTTGTGATTATGAAACACTTTAAATTTTTATTTACCCCATATTACCCACACATAGCTTTAATCACGTTGTATTAAGGGTTTTAATGATACATTTACAACAACAAATTAAGTGAAACATAGTATAAATAACACAAATTCATTCCTTGAATCATGCTAAAAAACGTTTTGTCACCTGTCACTCATAGACACATGATATTTATGTTAAATACATTATAAAATCATAGAATCAGTAAAATATACAACACATACATCTTTTTTCTTCATTCCATGGTGTTAAACAACATATTCTTTGTCCTAGATGCACAACCATAAAATGTTTAACCCACTATCTTGGTGATATGACATTAAACTTGGAATAATATTATTGTCATGGATATATGATTTTATTTAATGCTACACATATATTTTATATTATGATAAACTTATTAATTAATATAGAATTTTATAGGATTAAATCAAGGAATTACGTTTTTAAAGTAATGATATTTTAATATGTTTTTAGGAGCACCCTTATATTTATCACAATCATTTTTAAAGAAAAAATGTAGTAAATATAGAATGGATATTTTACATGTTTAAACTATATAGTATAATCTATGGAGTATGATTCATAGAGTTCCAATTAACTTATCAATATAAACACACTTATTACTAAATGTTTAAAAAATTGAGTGGTCACATTGACCATGTAGATTCACCATCCAAAACAAATATAAAGGGAACATTTTTCTACTCCATTGTAGTTCCCATTTCTCCTTTTCTATTGTTCTTCTACTACAAAAAATTATAATTCTAAATTACATTATAAATAGTGTGTCACATATTAATATAAATATGAGTTTCTACTGAGAAAATCCTATTAAAACCCATCGTCATTGTTTTTAACTTTCTAGTAACTGAGATATGATATCTATCCATTTTGTTATAAGAGAAACCAAATATATATCTTCTATTCTATTTGATATTATGAATAATTGGTTAATGGAAGTTACTATCTTATTCCAGGTTAATTATAACTTATCTCTGTAGATTTAATGAAGTCATCTAACCTCTTTGATCTATGTTTTGGGTTCATATGTATTTATTCTCGCATTATAATATTAAGCCTAGTATATTTACCACATAATGTTTTGATTAAGCTAAAATATTAATCATAAAATATGTTCCATAATAACCATTTTTCAATTATAACATCCACCTTATATGGAAGTAGCTTCTTCAAAAAACGATATTCTTATTCTATAATGAATAATTAAAATTTATATGAGTTCACACTGTGATAGTATTCTATGTAGTGTGATCATTTGACCTGAAATTTATATTTTTTAAATTCCTTTTAGTTTTATATAGGTTCTATTATATTTTTCTGATATTTTTTTTAAAAAATACAACAAAAATTATCAATCCTATAACATATCATGATGTGATCCCATTCTTCGTGATGTGAGGTACATTTGGGAGGAACTAGTGTGATTGACCAAAAATATATCATGGAATGGAATCATAATTTCCCTTGTTTGGTTCACCAAGAAAAAAAATCCAACCAGAATCTATGGGAGACCAACAAATCTATTTTTGTAAATAGGATAATATAAATAATTGTGTGATCATAAACTATGATTTGTGGATCACTCCTCTAATGTTACATCTCATGAAATGTTTCTTTTGAGATATATATTTTCGAATGGAGATTTTTCATAACATGAGTGACACACATATATGATAGAATGATTTATAAATATAGTAACGTCAACATATAATTATATTTCATGAAGTTATTCTTGGTATTTAGAAAAAGATCTTCCAAATATTTCCATGATCTACATAGGAGTCATTAACCACTGAGAAATACTCCATATGAAATGTAACCCACATGAATTTTTTTAACAAAAGAATATAAATAACAACAAATATAGTATTTCAAAAAATATACCTTATTTTCTTTTGAAAAAAATATGCTTGCACATTTTATTATCAGGAAAATCTCAAACCTGATCTGATCTATCAAATATTGTTAACTAAAACACCTTCCTTTAACTAGTATACCAATAATTAACTGATCAAAAATTATCAACCTATAAGAGTAAATATCTACATTTGATACAATATATTCAATAAAATATCCTAATTATATCACACCATTTGTCGTTATTCAAATCAACCATCTCTTAAAAATATGCTCCACCCAATTTTCCATTCCATCCAACTCCCATTTTGAAAAAAATAGTGATATCTATTTGATAGTAGTAAAGAAAAATAATGAAAATATTATACTCATTAAAAATGAACACTTACCCTCTATAAATGAACCCAAATATCCCATTCATTGATTTTTATAAAAGATATTGACCTCACATGATTTTAATTTCTAAGAGAAAATGTACATTACATTACATAAAAATTACTACAGGGTATTAATGTTATAGAGTCTAACTCCTCTAGTTAGAGGGATTCAAGTTTAAATCCATGTTACAACTGATTCCTTTGATAATACTTTGTGGGTAGTTCTTTATACAAGACGTCCACCACTTGATCCTGAATTGACACAAACTCCAAACATATGAAGATTTTATCAACCTTCACTATTATGAAATTATATTTTATTTCGATGTGGTTTTTCCTCAAATGATGAATTATAAATTTTCTATGATATATGTTACATGACTTATCAAAATTTAAAGAAATATTAGATAACACATGAATTTTAATTTTTTCAAACTATTATCCAATCCACATAATGTTAGTAAATCTTTAGTGGTTATTGTATATTTTGTCTCTAAAATGTTTAAGTAGAAGAAAAATTGATTTTTTATTACCATGAAATTCTTGAACCACCATGATATTACTCACTACCTGATTTTGGCTTCTATTATTCCAAAAAAGCTATCAAATCTATATCAGAAAATCCCATGAGTTTTTCTAATTGCAATAATAAAACAAATAATTATTCTTATTTCAAGCATAATATATTTTTTTGGATAGTAATGATAACAACCATATTTTAATGTGTAAAATAAAATTTATGGTCCTATGGTTTTCAATTATTGTAAAATAATAATGCGATTTATGTAGAGTTTTATATCATCCTAATTACCTTCAAAATTATATAAAAAAATTTATTGGTTCCTAATAGAGTACCCATTAGTGTATAATCATCTATATGAAATAATTTGTGAACTTATTGAATATATTTTTTGTTGTAAAAAATATTTTCAATTCATTATTTCAATAATATATGAGAAAATGAAAAAATTCATCATTTAAAATTATACTGAGTAATGAATTTACAAATAATGAGTAACGAAAAATACTCAAATTGAGGGTCATTTATATCACTATTAATAACTTTTACCGCATATATATGCCTAAAAATCATTATACTTTACATTTTTTTATATAGAGGTTTTGGATAAACCGCCTATATGAAATCATAGCTTCATAAAATATTGTTCAAGATGATAGTCCCATTCCCTTGGGGGTTAATTTATACCAAACATATCATTTTTTAATTAGAACACATTTTATTCATCTACATCTACCGAAAATACATTTGGTTTACCAATACAAACCTCCTATTCAAGGACAGTATTAATTAACCCATATATTAATCCATTTGATACATTTTGATATTTTATTACACAAACATAACCACAAACTATGTCATTGTTTCAATCCTAGCTATGAGTAAAAATATTTCATCAACATTGATTACTACTATTGGAGCATATCCCTTCCACAAAAGTTGTGATCTATTCTGATTCACCTTACCACATTCATTGAGGTTATTTATTGAAATACATTTTTTCCAATAACATGTTTATTATTTGTAAATGGAACAACTTCACATGCATCATTCATTAAAATTAAACAATTTTATTAAGTTGTTGATTTTATCCATTTATCATTCACACAATCATCCTCATTGTTTTTTGGATTTACCTTCGATATAAAATAAATTTTCGGTAAGAATTCATTTTTCTTATTTAATCCAATGTTGTTCGGTCACCGATAATAATTTTCACTTTGATTTATTTCATATTGTATTTTACTATTTAAATATTGTTCTATAACTATTTCTACCTAGAAATTTAATATTTCATCATAGTATTTTATATTCTCAAAATATCATGTTAATACACACAATACATTAATACATTCTTCTTCAAATACAGGAGTGCTTTTGTGGGAAATCTGTTGATTAATTTTTTTAATTATACTCTCTATATTTGATAATTTTATTAATTTTCATACATAATGAAAAATATAATTTCAAAATAATTATATAATTATGTTATAACACTTTTAGAAAATATTAATTGCTGAATATCTTGGGGAAAACCTCAAACACTACATGATCTGTATTTTATATATATCTCTTTATTTATAATCAAATAATTACAAAAAAATAATCAATAAATATTTTATTATTGCATTCCTAAAATACATAATTTTATTTGTCACATTTTACCCATTAATTTATATATATTATTGTAATATATTTCTAGTTAATTATGATCAATTATATGTATGTATTTTCTGAATACATGGAAAATAAATCATCTCATATTTTGTTTCATAATTAGTGATACACATTAAAACCTTGTATATCTGTATGATAAACATAATTCATCCCATCATATAATAATAATAAATAAATATATAAGTGTTCATATTACATTCAACAAATTTAAGTATCAATGTCCCACACATGTCCCCATGAATTATCTTAAGAAACCGTACAGATTTTTTATTCCAGGATTTATTGGTATTATATAAAATCGTGCAATATTACATTACAACTAATGTAATGTACCCAATTGATTCATCCAGGATGAATTAAAATCAAACTATCTATATCATTTATGTTATATATCTACCTATTGAATTCCAAAACCTTTCCAAATCAATAAAATTGTGATGTTTTTTTTGAAAATTGTGATAAAAGTACGTGAACCAATATAAATTAATCTTCCTTAATTCATTTCCAACTACATTTTTCTCCTTTGAGAAAGATATTTTTTGTTCCTCCTTATTATTAAAATAAAAATAAATATGTTTACCATACATGCTTCATGTGATTATATCTCCATTATCATTAAAAAATAATGTAAAAATAATTCATACAATCATTTCTCTATAACTATAGATTTATTTGAATGTAGTATCATAAACATTTTTCTTCTCACATGTCCTTATCCTCACCCATGACCACTAGTAAACCATTATCAATTGTGGATGAACATAAATATATTTTACCTACTTCCACTCTTATGAATTTTTCAGGAGTAAATTTTTTTTCTTTTTAGATTAATTTTTCTGATTTTGTTTTCAACCCATGCATGACTACATTGAAAACATAATTTTTACCCTTGATTCATAATAAATTTCATTTTTTAAAAAATATTGACATCAAAGATGTTCCAATTTAAATATTAAAGAAAATAAGAATTGTCATGACCTATTTTTGTATTTCTTTCACACTAAAATATCTTTTACATGTAATGATATCATAATGGGTATGTCCCAATATACAATGTTAGTAACACCAGAATTTTTGTGTTATCTTTTAAACCTATTATTGATCAACAATGTCGTTTTCAATACAAGAAAATTCATATTTTTATGGGAGTTATTTATGCTTAATGTTTTTCAAAATCAATGAAAAATTTCAAAATATGATTATACTCCACAACAGGCCTTAATCAATTTTTTTTTTTACTATACTTATGGGATACCAAAAAGTTATTTATTAAAATCCCTAATAACTTTATTAAAATCAGATGTATCTAGTTCTTTAAATGTACCAGACACCATTCCATGTGTGATATGTCATTCCATGTATTTTAACATACACTGAAACATCATGAATTTTACATCAAGGTCATTAATTAATAAACTTATTTATTTATATAATTACATAGGCCAACAATTATCCGTACTTTCTATTCAACAATGAGCTTCTCCTTATCCTTTTTCTCTATGTTTCCAAAGTGTCCAAATTTTTGTTTTTCAATATCTATGTTTTTTATGCATTAATATCCTCATATTTTTTCCTATAATGATTAAAATGTATTAAAATTTATCTTTCATTCAATTTTTGGATATCCATAAAATAAATTATATATTGGATTATTTGTTCTCATAATTTAGATCAATTCTTCTCTAGATTTTATCATCTTCACCACTATTTTCTTTAGTTTGGGACTTTTATAAAATGTAAAACCTACACACTTCATTGTGCTTACTATAATACTCAACAAAATCCACTTATATTTCATATATACCTTCATATTATTGAGAGAAAATATTATTTCTCTTAAATAACATTATTTATAATATTTTACTTCCATTATATTTTATTTAAGAATTACTTAGAGGTCATCCATCTTCATCATTGTACGGATACATCATGGGACACATGGATAAATGGTGTCCAAATTACCACATGTAAAAAATGTGATTGGACTTCTACCTTTACATTTTAAATTAACACTTTTTAGATTATAGGAAATAAATGACATCTCCCCTTCATTATATTTATCATCAAGATCCTCACTTACCAATAATTTCATCATAAACCAGAAGAATACTTCTTACATGGTTTCCTTGAAAATTGATATATAGTATTCATTATTAAATTCAAATTGTTACTAGATTACAATGTATGATATATATATATATATCCTTTGGATCAATGACTTTGAATATAAATAACTTCGCATTATCATGCTTGAGAAGTGTTCATACAATGAATATAAGATTATAGACATTGCCATTATTTTCTCTAATCCTACACATACTTTCCCCCAAGTTATTCAATTCATAAAAAACATCAATTATATCCTTTAGGATCATAATAAAATTGTTATATTTATTCAAAAATAGTTAAAAACATTCCTCTCATACATTAGGTCATATTCATAAATAATTAATATTTTTTACAACATAACATGAGAGGATTTCTATATAACTTCCTTACTATTGATATGGTCTGACAGAACACCATTCAATGCCTCGGTTTCATAGGTATCAATATACAAATCCTTGTGATATCATACTAATAATTTACAATTTTACATATTATTCTTGATTATATATATCATTCGTGAAAAAATTCATTCCTAATTAATGTAAGTTATGTTTTCAATAAAAATAATCTTTTTCCTAAATAATAGGTTTTCTATTATGATTGACCATGTCTACTACTAAAATTATTCCATGATAGAAAATGATTTTCCTCAAATCCAACACTTTGATATATATTTTTTCTCCCCAATAAATGAAGAGAACCTAATGGGAGGATTGAATCATTGTTTTAATTTTAAATATTATTCTACAACATAATCTCGATCTCTCATTTGAGATAGAGTATTTTATTCCTCAATATAACTTTTAGATGAATTATGTTTTCAAAGAACACATGATATTTTAAGAGGTACACTAAAATGGGTTTATTTATTGATAAATATTTTCCATGTGCCTGTTACCCATAAATAACACTATGATATTTTATTTGTAAATATAGTGATTTCATTAACCCTCTAGATTCTCCATAAAAAAATCCAATATTATCTATACTCTTATCCATATATAGGTGACTAATTCTCTATTAATGTCATACTAGTTCATCAAATATATATAGTGTGAAATTACACCATAAATGTTGTATCACATATACATATAAAGATATGTTTCCAAGAAGAGTATACATGAAAAAATCATTTTTTTCATCTATAACCCTCCAATTCAAGATATTGTATATATATCCATTAAATTTTACATAGAAATTAATATAAAGTTATTCCATTTATTCAATGATAAACCTCAATTTATAAACACATTAATACTTATAAATTATCGTCTTCCAATAATTTTTTTTTATTTTCATAGGATTCAACCATTATCATTGATCTATGGGATATGATCAATTGTTCTTATTCACTCTTTATTAGGCTCTTATATGTATCAAAAAAATAAAAATGTTGTGATTAAATACTATCAATCACTTTAAAATTCAATAGATATCATCTAATTTTTTTTTCAATTTCGATGTTTCCTGAATATGGATTCATTATGGAACATTCTTCTTGTTATGGCATACATAATGTGAATTTAATGGGGTTCATAACTTTACTTCATACATCTTGTGTCAATACCGAAATACCAAATTTATAACCAAATAATATACTTTTAGATCATAATAAATACCATCAAAATGAACATATATTTTTGGAATGGTCCACAAATAATCATAAATCCTTATTGTTTTTATTATTTAATCATACACTTCCTAGTTTTATGAAAATTTGAAAAGAACCCAAAAAACTAAAACAAAAAACAACCACAACATCACCTCCATCATCATGGAGTTAGATTAACCATGACAAAAATAGAAAAAACCACCCTTATAATGATTATGAATAAAAAATATATTATTAACATGAGGAAAATACTATTTATTGGTTGATCATGCATTTTTTAGTTTGAATCACTCTATTGATGTTACTTCTACTAAAATTAATCTTATAGAATATACCATTAAATTTAAGAATTTATTAACATTGTGAGTCATATATATAAAATAATAGAATGATCCGTAAGAAATCTCGTCACATTGAGGCATCCTACATCATAGGGAGATCTTTAATCTAAAAGAGAAACTCCTCTAGTACGCTACAGGAAAACATCGTCCATTCTAAATAAAATTGTTATTTTATTTTCAAAACACCATTTACATATTATTATTAAAATCACAATCCAAAAAATACATAAAAGGTATTTGATTTCTAATTTAACAATAATATATCATTCTTCATAAGATCAACAACACATTACCTTAGTATTCAAGACCTGGGGTCACATTATCCCCTTTATTTAGTATGATCGAACCCCATTCTCATATACTTAACCCAATTTTAATTTCCTTCTAGAATATTATCCCATATTCATTTTATTAATGTATTTTAAATATACACAATATATGATAACCTTAACCTATCTTTTATTGAATAGTTTAATAAAACCTTATTCATAAATAGTTAGACATTATGTTCCCTAAATTTTATTGATGTCACCATTAATTTCATAATGTAACGACCTATAAAGATGGTGGCATTACCCATGCATCATCTCTTGTCTAAGGTACATGTATCAAAGGATCCACTATCATAACATCTTAATATTCTCCAATAGGATGATGACACAATGACCCATTCCCTTTCTTCCATCTAGGGTATAAATCCTAAATAGGAAATTACTAAAATTGTGGTATAGGAACCATGATTTCATATTGGCCATTTTTCATCCTCACCATGTCTTCCAATTTTTCATATTTTGGTTTATTCTTCTCAGTTCATAACATACCCCTCTCACATCCAATTTTTTTAAATTACTTTTAAAACCATTGAAGCTGTCACCCCACACATCTTCTACATTGATAAAGTATCAATCTATTTGAATTGTATAATCCTAATTATCAAACCCTCCATCAGTTTCCTATAAATGTTTTATACATCCTTACAAACCTAACCGGTCCACCCCTGTCTGGAGCCCACATGTGATTTTATGGTATTTATTTATATATTAATTCTCAAATAATGAACGAATCATTAAAGATTATATATTTTGGTTAATTGTTTTATTAATTTTATCTATATGTTTAATGATAAAAAAATTTAAATTTATACATGTATATATTTTTTTACGTCAAAAAATAAGGAGGGTCGTGCAGAAACAAGACCCTCTCATTCAATATAAAGAGCACTATAATTGTTATCTATATATCACATGTATGACCATAAATGTAATTCACTAAGAGAAGTTAAAATACTCATATAACTCAGTTTTCTCTACTAACCTTGACTCTTCATACATATATACCTTGGTCCGCCAAATCATAGACCCTTCCAACAAAGCCCTATAAATTTCAATTCATTATGAGGATTGGAATATTTTGTCTTTGATAAAGGCGATATGTGACCTTATATGTTTGGACTCAACACTCAACATATGGGAAAGTTATTTTATTTGGGGATCCAATAATTCCCCCTAGTAAATTCTTATTGGCCCACTCAAAGAATTTGTATGTTTTGCGTCAAAAATACTAATATTGATGAATCATATTTTTATTCCTTAAATTGATCCTTCTTGGAATTTTATTTAGAATATTTTCATTTTCATGGTAGTCTACAGAATCATCTCCCATGCTCACCATCTATTTCAATAATAATCACATATAAATTTCTATATGAACCAACAATTCATAAGAGATTTACCTCATATGTTCCTCCTAAAATAAATCAAAATATAATATCCCTTATTATTTTGAGTGGACTTTTTTCTAATAATTACTGAAGAAGTGGACATGTATACTTGATTTAGGGTTCCACCTATGGAACTATTATATCGAATGAACAAAATAAATTCACAAAGACAATTTATACTATAGTTTTGGTAGACACGTCACATCTATGATGACAACATATTCCACCAAGATGGATGTAATCTTATGTTATAGACCTACCACTTATGTAGTAGAACACATAACTTTATTATCCTTTATCCAATAGGTAAAAACCCAATTCCATTGAATTTAATTTTTTTAAATTAAATCATAAGTATCTTCAAGGATCCTCATTTTCTAATAATATAACATAAATGTAAATCCATAAAATAGTTTAATTTATTGATGTAATAATGCTTAGGTGAATGTAACAATTGAATTGTATAAATGTCACATTGAAGTCTGCGACTCAATCTCTATCAGAATAATGGGGGGCATTTAGACCTCACCCAATTAGTCATTGAACATTTTAGTTGGTCAAGGACTAAATAACCATAGGCAATAACATCTATCAATGATCTCATGGTATAGGTATATAGAATAGAGACCACCATTGGATAACCCTCATCCAAGAGTCCTTGAATTTTGAACCCTATAGGCCATGAGAGCGATGAGTGGGTTATAAGATACTACCCACCTATTATTTGACAAGAAGATACTCTAAAATATCTTTCGTTGGTTCTCCCCTTAGAGGTTGTTTGGAAGCTTCCCTACTGGTCGACTAATATAAATATTAGGGAAATAAAATTTACTCTCATACAGAGTATATCAAAGAAAAAATGGAACTATAATAATTCAGGGTCATCTTACATTGTTTAAGATTATCCATTTTCCCCTCTAAAAAATTTTATACAAGGAAATTTGATAAAAATACGATCCACTTATACATTGAATAAATCTTCTACAATACACTTCAGTTAAAGTATTTTTTTTTCAAAGATGTGTCACATTATTTCTCCCCATCAAGTGGTTGTTTCATATCATCTAAGACAAAAATCTATAAGGAAAATTCTAAAAGTAATAAGTATCTACCTTTGTAGATTTCATGTGATGTGTATTAATAACATGTCCCATTTATTATGGTGTTTTGAAATCCTTTTTTCGCTAGGAATATCTCGAATATACCAAAAATATTATAATAGAACCATAATATATCCCTTTTTAGAACTCTTGGTGCTTTCAACATACTCCCATACTCCTATCCAATGATTTACATCATCAGCAGGTTACAACACCCTAAAGGACCTGATGAATGACTTGATATAATCATAAAATATAAAAAATGTTCCAATCACTAGTGGGGCCGAATAAATCATGATGTCTCCTAAAAGATGGGTTTTGATGGTTTTTTTCTCAAAAAATGATTATCATTATAAATAATTATTTCTGTCATACTACTTTCAACCATGATAGTGTTTTATGAAAATAGATAATGACATAATTTTTATGATTATCTTATAGTCATCTATATATAAAACTGCTATTTTTAGGAATATGGTAAACCAAAGTTACAAAAAATGTATGGTATAAAATGACTAAATTTCATTGTTTACATAGAATTAAATTATCATGTTTATCATTTAAACTAATTATATGGTTATTTTTTAGTACTAAAAATTGATTTGGAGAGTGATTTTTGAATAATGGTGATTGAGAAAATTATTTGTATAGAAAAAGTTAAAAGTTCATGCATATCAAATTCATGTGAGTATATAAAATTATTTCTTATAGAATAATAGTATTATTTCAGTTTTAATGAGTTTCACAAGCCACCAAATTATACTTGATGTATTCCTTTGAATTCCATTCATCTCACCTTTTAATGTGTTTGACCATTGGGATTCCTGATTTTTGGGGGAAAATATCTCAAATAATTCAAACATACTTGTTGTATTTGAAAAATATAATAAATAATAAATTGAAGATTACATGTTAAATTATATGTGAATTATGTCACCCATGAACAAAATTTTATGTATTATTATTGATATATTTTTATTCAACACCTTAATTGAGAAAAACCATACTATGGACATCATTTTGATGACCTTCATTCATGACACAAACAATCCTAAAAAATTAAGTATGTGTAGTACTCAAAACTACATTATATTGTCTTATTCAAACAATTTATATATGAAAAATGGCATGATTTAACTTCATGTGTGATCCCTATAGGGATTCAAAAAGTTGGACACTATCTAAGAAATTGTATACTCAGTCTTGATTGACTAAAATCCCTGACTATTTCTCCTAATGAAGAACTGAATAACAAAAATATGTAGTCCCCACGCCATCAATTATTGCACACCTATAATTATTTTATAATCATAAAAACATTATGATTAACTACAAGGAATTGTCAGGTCATACACCCATGAATTATGAAAGTCATGCTATATGAATATTGATTCCTACTATAATAGGATATATGAGAAAACTTTTTATGGTTCCCCTGACACCCAAAAATACATAAATTCATTTCTCCTTTGAGAGGAAATAAATTTCGTACCATCATAGAAAAATATAATTCCATATGAACCATCCACATTTGATTTTAAAATATATATTACATAATTCATCATGTTTAACTAGATTCATACCTAATTGATGCTTACCAATGTCTGACCATATATTTTGATCATTAATGGCTTCCATTATTTCTGTATGACGTATAAATAAGATTCTATAGGTGATGAGAATAATATTTCACACCACTTGGTGAATCATAAGTTATTTCATAAGTTAATAGATTAAGATACCTTCCCTATTTTGTATAAGGTGTTTATGAGTATGAGATACCTATGGTGATGAAACACGTATGGATTATGATAAAAAAGTAATTTTCCTGTGTGAAATTTATAAGAAGATTATGTGATAAGAAAATTTTCAATATGTTTATCCCGTAAGTGATGATCATATTATTACTCTTTGTACTATTCGATGGTAATGTGATACCTATAAATATTATAAAATCATTCCTCGTGTAATTTCTATGTGATAATTTAGGTGGAGATCATAAGATTCTATATATGGAATCAATAAGATGTAGTGGGTGGAAATCCTAAGATTCCATAATTTAGTTCCCTAAGATAGATTATGTGAAAAAATATAAGATCCCCTCAAGGTTAGTAATGAGGGGAAAAATAGATTCCTAAGATGCCTAAGATGACAAATAATCCTTCCAAACTAATCCTCTAGAATTAGAAGTGTTCACCATGCCAAGGAAACAAGTGATAAAATTAATAGATTCCTATATCAAGATGGTGTTTGGAATTTCATTCACAAAACATTATTCAATATAGTTGGTAGAAATAAAACAGAAATTAACTCTATGAAGTTTAGTTATAAAATCCTATTATATTTGTTTATCATGGATCTCACACCATCTCACTAATGGTTTCGGGATGATTTCCATTGGAATGTGGGAATGAATTATATCAATTTCCACCATCCATGACATTGTTTAATGTAGTGGTCTCAGTGAAGTCACTAAAACAATAATCACCTTAATTCTCAAATGTTGATGGATTTTGACCTATGGATGTATAGAAGTTAATCTTGTTTTATAGGGTTTCTTTAACCATAAAGGTAGTTGTTTAATGATTTTTTAGTTTTTTTCCTTATTTGGTTGTTAGAATGGTTGGGGTTGATGATATTATTTTTAAAGGGATTTATTCCTTGATTATGTTCATTTAAAAATATAAATCTTACACCGGATGTGTATTTCCATCATTTTATTAGGTTGATGAGATTTCCTCTAATCATTGGGAGCTAAACTGATTATTTATTCATTTGTTTAATTTAAAAATTGACAATAATGATTTTAATGAACAATGACCACATTATTTTGTTACGGTATATTGATTACATAAATTCTTATGATTCATATTCCTAGGGTCCCATATTTAAAGTGAATATTTGATGTTTTACTAGAGTTGGACAATAAAATGTCTGCAATAACTATTTTAAAATATTATTTTCTATGTTTTGTGGGAAATGTGCTCCAAATATCTATATTAGATGAGAAATTATAGTTTTTCTCAGAACTGGTCATGAAAATTAATGGTTTTGAATTTTGAAATACTTCCTCAGAAAAGTAAAAATGTTATTCACTGGCATGAAACATGGAACTATAAATAGATATTAATTAAATAATGTTATTTTATAACATTTGGAGGTCCAAATGTAGTCTCCATAGAGGGGTTTATATTAAATTTTATAAAATAGTAAAATAGTGGGATTAGTTTAATTTTAGTTTAATAAAACACGACAACAATTAATATATGTGATTTTTTATCAATGTGAAGATAGATGAATTATTTCAGGGTAATAATATAATTAATAATGTTTTCATAATCATACAAATGGTCCACTCATCTTCTTCTAAATTTTAACTAATATGTGGTAAAATCTATATCATTTTCATCCTTTTCATTTTGAAGAGTGAAATGGTGAGAATAGATTATGTAGTAAAATATACTAATCAACCCTTATTCTTATATTTATGTATAATTATCATATAAAACCTCAATAAAAATCTACCTATTTTCCAGTAAATAAAATTACGATGGGGTTATAATACTTCTAATTCATAAATTATAATAAAATTAACACAACCGTTCCCAAAAAAAACACGCTATACATGAACATAAAAATCAATCAACATTAGGATAATTTTAATCATTGAATTATAGGCCCAAGATTTAAAACATATTCTGTTTCCCATTTTCCAATAACAAATTGGATGAAATTTCCTTTATGGAGGTATACGTAGTCGAAATGGGATATCATAAAAATAATGAATTAGAAGAAAAACAGTCCACACGTCATTGATCCATTTTATATTTTCCACCCATTGTATAGATCCATTTACACCTCTTTCAATATGTCAATATGAACAAAAATATCTTATATTTTATATATAATATCTTTTTTGAGATTTGTGGCTTCCAATAAACATACATTTATGAATTCATTCTTTCATTTATAGATCATCAGTTATAACATTGAGTCGTGTTCTTAATTTATTTGAAGACCACCTCCAATTTCCTTATACATATGTAGGCTCCACATAACATCAAGATGATGCCCATGGTTTTAATTATTTCTATGTATTTCAAATAATTATCCTTGCATGGAAAACCATTCTATGTATTTTGTAATGTATGAGATCCATAAATATCATATCCATTTAACAACGTAATAATTTTGTATGAATCATTTTGTATCATGTATAAACCTATATATATGGTCAATGAGAACTCTTATATATCACCATGTTAGCATTAATATATATCATAAGATTTATCCATTTTTTATATCTAAACTATAAGGAATCTTGAATATATGTTTGGAATCATTTAAAGATTTTAGGCATCAAAAGAATTTTAAGACCCAAATATTTTATATTTATTTCATCTGAAATAAACACAAGACATTCAATATCTTTCTATATACATAACCGTGATTCTAAAAAAAAGTCACACAATATTATTTTATAACATTTTTAATTAATTATATGGTTTTAATAGTAATATCCACATTATGAAAAAATATATTTCAATGTTTTAAATAATTTAAATGTATTGACTAATTTCAAATAAATAAGTACACAATTTTAAATAAATGTATTATATGATTTAAAAATATGTCATAATATATATGGTTTTAATTTCAATTTATTAATGGAAAATAAAAACAAATATACCATTTTTTGAAATAATAATAAATGTAATGAATATTATTTTTCAAATCATCAAGTCAATATTATCGTAGTTAGATTTATTATGATTTTTCCAAAGGGATTAATTTTTTTTCATAGCAAAAATTAATCATATATAATCACCCTATTGAATTTTTATTTCTCTTAGATATATAAAATAAAAATTTATATTCTCAAATGTCATAGAAAAACATATACTATAGACTATTACTGAAAAATTTTGATTATCTTAGAATTGATTAGAAATTGATTAATTATTTCTTCATGTCTTACAATTATTGTTATTTAAGATTGATTTAGTTTGGTATTTTTGAGAATTGTAATACAATAATAGTATATCTGATTAAATTCCATAGTTAATTGAAATGAATTCTCATAATAAATATTTCGTCTGAATAGAATCATTGTGAACCTCCACCAAGAGTGAAAAACATTGTTAAATTTTCACCCCTTTTTATATTCATTTACATCAGTTTTGACTTATTATGGGGACATAAAAAATTACTTAAATATAACCACCATTGTTTACTCATTTTTCATGAACATGAACACGGGTTTTCAAATAAATTTGAAAAAAAAATATTCTTTAACACCACTGATGTTCATGGATGGAGGAACACAATTGAAGTATTGAAATGATGAATGGATGCAAAAACACATTGAAAAGAAAAACAATACTCTTCAATTACCTAAATTCACTCCCTCATTCATATATAACATTGTATATAGGGAGTATACGTCATCATTATAGTCATGTAAGGATATGAAAAATAACTGAAAAATACCACTACTCCAATATACCAATATAGATACACCTAGTTCTAGTAATCTCATATAGTCCTAATTAATTTCCTCCTTCATATAAGATTATCCTTATATATTATTCTCTTATGTAGAGTTATACTTCCTTTTTTCAAATATAAAGTCACATTTCACCCACTCTATTTTCGTGCACTAGTTGGGGTATTCCCATATTTATCATGGTGGTTTCCTATCAATTAATTATAGGTAATTGGGTATTCATTATTTTTAGGGAGTGTCTAAACTCATCCATTATAGGCAAGGCTCCGATGGTTACATATTTCTCTCTCAACTTCTTGAGCCTCACATGTAATTTTTTATACCCTTAATATAATAGGATTTGGATGTTATCCCTGATAACATTCTATGTTGTGGGTAGTGTGGCTACTATGCATGTCAGTTATGGCCATACAGGGTCTCATTGCACCATGTTGTCTAAGACCATAGCTAGCTCTCCCTTAAATACAAACCACTTATTTTTTTCACCTCCATGGGGAATTGAAATTCTTAGGTTAAATCCCCGATTAATATACAAATAATCTACATTGTGGTGGTGTTTCGTCTTAGTCAACACCACAAAATTTTTCTTCTTCCTCTCATGAAATAGTGACAATGATGTGGCATTTGTTCTATGGTGGATTGTTCTCTCCTCTCTTTAACCTTTGGTTAATCTAGTTTCATTTCCTCTCTGGTACAAAGGTGGTCATAAATTACATCATGTTTCTTCTTTTTTAACGAATTGGGATCTGCGGTTTAGTGGATTGAATGTGATACAATTCTTCCAATTTCAATTCATGCTTCCTAAGTCATTACATCATATATACATAGTTGTGGAATAGGGAGTATCATAACTATAGTGGAATTATAAGATCATCACCCATCATCCATGTATCCAATCGTAAAAAATAGTGATTACAATGTTTTCACTCGGATTTTATGTGGCATAAGCCGAACTATATGAGGCAAAGGACACATCCCTAGCCGAAAATGGAGACATTTATGTAAGTGGATATTAAACATATATCATTAATTCCACACACCATAAAATTAGAGTTATAAAATATTTTTGATAAGTAAACAAAAAACTTCAGTTATCTATGAAGATATATTTTGTCATAGGACTCCCTATTCAACTGTACACTACTCCACATCAGTGGGACATTCCACCTACTTCTATGTGGACCATTTGATAAATTATAGTGTCCTCTCATGCATTGACCCACTCTATATATTATACTCCTCTTCCATGTAGATTGATCTCATCATGGGGTGTATTAGGTGACTATCCATAATGAGATTTATATGTGCCTTACATACCCTTTTTTTGAGAGCTCTCCCACTTGCTCTATTTTGAGCCCTCAAACTCGATATATTTTCCATTATATATAGAAAACATATCAAAAAATCACAATAAATACAATGTAAAATATGTATTTTTATATTTTTATTTTGGTTTAGTAAAAAATTTATTCGTATAATCTATATACCCAAAAATGATGATAATATATTAATAAAATGATTTTATCACATAAAACTCATGATAGTTAGAAATTACTATTTTAAAATTGCATACCAAATAATTACTCATCAACCACAACACACATAAATCATGTTTCTTCTCCAGCATATATCTATAAGTTGAATTGAATGATAAACACTCATTCTTCAAAAATTTAAATTTAGAAATAAATGTATCAAAAAAAATCAATTGGGAAAACTATTTCTATTTTCACATATTAAAAGTGATTGAAAATCATAACTATAAGAATTTAAAATAAACATACCAATAAAAATTGATATAATTTATCTTCACATTCATACAAGAATTTGAAATCTCATTATTAACATGGTGTGTTTTTATCAACATAACCATTTTTTATTCTATCATCACTTGAGATAAAATAAATATTTGAAATTCTCTTTATTCCTTGAGTATATCAAAGAAACATGTTAATAAGAAAATTTAATACTTTCTCCACTTGGAAGAGACAAATATCACTAAAAATCAGGAATATTTCGAAACATATGGTCATATGATTCACATGACAAGGGTCAATATTTGATTGATTAAAAAACATTTAAATATTCATAATGATGATAATCATTATGTGTTATTCATGATAACAAATTTGATAACCCCTAATATTATATTCTACAAAACGTTCCACTCCCATACATCCTATTCTCATATAAATTCGTGAATTAATTAAATCTATGTGATTGAGTTTCACCTCTAATTATTTTATAAAAATTGAGATAGGACAAGTCTCACATACATCACCCAACCCAAATAATGAATCATTGGTCAAGTGATAATGATTATTCACAATCTGTAACAGAACCCACATTTTATTCATTTTTTCATCTAATTTTTTAGAAAAATAAAAAATTAATATAGTGAAGGAGAGATGATCAGAATTCTAAAAATACAATGAAAAAACAAAATTTTTTTTTTTCATTTGAGAATATCAATTTTTTGATGATATATTTCGTTCTACCACACATTAACATTAAACATCTTTAAAAACATTATAGTAAGGGAATGTATTGATAAATATGCTTAAAATGTGTATTTTTCTATCAATTTACATTAATGGTATTGATGGGATAAAACGATGATAATTTTTATCTAGGTATGAAAGATATTATCTATATAAAAAATAAATCAATAATCGTTTAGATGAATTTTTAAAGGCATCATTTTTTATAAGATCCAAATTAAATCCATTTAGGTTATATGTCACATGTTTCTTATGAAATTTTCTAAGAATGATTAGATATATCTATTCTGAAAATTATCTGGAAAAAGGACATCAATTTAAATACATCACTGATGCAAAGTATCATAACAAAAAATCATTATATATTATTTTATAAAAACAAAAGTACGAAAAATAAATAGTAATATTCAGAAATATGTGACTAATTAAAAACCATGATCTATTTAGTTCAATTTATATTATTTCACTATAATCACCAATCTCCTCTTATTAATGGTTTTATTATATCAATGTGAATATTAAAATGATGCATTATGATGTTCCTAATAATTTCAAATATCATTGATTAAAATCAAACACTATTTTAAATATAGGAATGGTTTTTTATTTTTATCATCCTTTACTAAATTCTAGAATATATATTCTAGTTTATATAAATAATGAAAATTTATTGTTACTCAATTTTTATTTAAGGCTCTTAGTTTTTTGCCACTTTCTTGATATAGTATTTCGTTTCAACAATAATCTCTATGTCGTAAAAATTAATATTAAACAGTGAATTTATAGGCCTTTCTGATGAATGTTCTAAAATAATTAAGTGGGTATACTCCTAAAAATGTTCATAAAAATAAATTAAAAACGTTATGAATAATATATTTAGGATTTCCTCTTAACATTGCATGGGATATTTTCATTTAAACTGACCATACCACTTTCCACTAAAAGATTGATTGTAGGAACAAGGTTACATAGTCCAAATTTACTAAGTGTAAAAGATGTTCCTCTTCCATTTAGATGGAATCACACCCCTATTAGACCTTAATTTAACTATTCACTTTACTAATACCGTATCTATATCCATGGGCCCAATATACCATTCTATCCCCTTCTTGGGAATTAATATGGAATCTCACTTACTACCCATGGATGATGTCACTCCAATACATTTATAGAAGTATCACCATTATCTCCAAATTCAGCAATAATGTTATTTAATTTTGTATTCTTTTGTCCAACTTCTTGTTTTTTGTAGCAACATAAACTTTTCTTCCATATATAATTTTGTTATAAAAACCAATATAATCATCTTCCCTCAACTCTTCACTGATATGATATTATTTTTTCATCACCCAATGGATATTTAATTTATACTCATTTCTAGAAACTCTCCATGATAACTCTCTATTTTGGGTATCAATTGGTTCCCCTCTTATTGAATTTAAGGATATTCGTAAAATTATTGGGCTCCACTCCTCATACATGTACATTACAAATAGATCCATTAGAAAGTACAACTGTTATTCTAGGATAAAAATATATTATAGTAGCCATCATGGATGTCTTTTCTGTTTTCACAATTAGTACAATGAAAGATGTGTGCTTCATGTATCATAATCATAGACTCTATAATGAGGAATGTGGAATGAGTTTTACACATTCATTTAAATCACACAAATAACCAGTAAACATAATGGATCCAATGAAGATAGTATTATAATATCTACCGAGATAACTTTGTTTCTTTAAAAATACCCTGGGAAAAAAATTCCTAACAAACCCTTGTTAGTGGAATGGTTACCAATTCCATTATAATCATTTCAATTTTTAACATATTTTTCAAAAATATTTCACAGGTCAGGAATTTCCAAATTTATTCATCAAATGGTATCTAGGGGTACATTTTTAACATCTCTAGAGCATTTTCCATATTCTCATTAAATCTTTCATGTATTACTCTATTTGTAAAATATTGTTTTGGATAGTGTAATAATGTATATTTATCTAGAATATTCCTCTCATATTACATTTGTATCATCCTTGTTCTGGGTGGCACCCAGTGATACCCTGTACTTGGTTGGTCACATGGCCTCAAGAACATTTACCCAAATGCCAAAGGCTGTCGACTAGCAGCGAGGGCCTTGGGTGTGATGGTGGGGAAACTATTCCCTCATTGGTAGAGTAAAGTAGTGGAAGTAAATAGATAACAATATCAGAAGTAGTAATAATACCATACAACAATAAATAGTGAAAGACTAAAAGTAAATAAGCAACTACCACATAAATATATATCAATAATGATGCATGATACATGTATCTAAGAAAGAATTCAAACAATAAAAAATGATAAAATATAGTACTAAACTGGTGTAAAAAAGGGAAAAAAGGTAAACAACCCCTCATCATCCAAAACCTCAGCTTGGTCCCATGATCTCTAGCTCCACAGTAGTCAAGAACCTGAATTATAAGGGTGCTTTCCCTTATCTTGATCGACAACAGTATAATCTGTTTGGGCCCAAAAGAATAACCCAAATACGGTGTGTGATGAATCCCAGTATGCAACCACCCAATGATCTGTGCCTAAGATTCAGTGAATATGGAAGGCATGAAATATGCCAGATAATTAATAAACAAAGGTGTACTAAAAAGTAAATAGTCTTATTGTTTAAATTACAGTCATTAACCTTTATCAATTTAACCAAACAATTAAAAATATAAGAAACCCACTAGGAATGTTCTAACAACATATCCCCTCTGGTTCATCCAACAACCTCAAGTAACCCTCTGGGTAGTTCCTACAACATGACCAATCTGGTTCAATTTACAATAAGGATATAACGAAGACTCTCTGAGGAAGAACTCACCATCAATTCCCCCTATAGTCTCATGTAATCAAATACTATATGAGGAATCACCCTTTGTATATTCCCCATATATCCCTTTTAAAAGTAAACTATAGACAATATGGGAAGACCTCAATTTCAATTCCTCTTGTGGTTTCATAACATATCTACATACACTATAAGGGATCAGTCAATGTAAATCCCCCCTATGGTCTCGTAGAATGATAATAATAACAGAGACTCTGGGAAAGCCCCCAATGTCAATTTCCTCTATCGTCTTCCTACACCAGGTTCCTTCAACCCCATGTGTTGTAATCATAAACAAACGATAATAAGTATCCAAAGTCAACCTCAAAATACTACTTGGGTAATTAGCTATAAGGCATAGAACAACATATTATAAAAATAAACACTCCATCCTAACAACACTAGAAATGGAAATAAATATCCAAATAGGCAATGCTAAACCAAACGATCAAAATAAACCGAGCATGGGAAAACAAATCTATAATTTTTCAATTTACCATATTCACAATCAAAAACCTCCATTTGACATCCACGTCATTGTAGTCATTAACATGGTTTAAATCTCTAATCATGCAATACCCCAAATTAGGGTATTGGGAACTTGTGCACATATAACTCACATTCTACTACATAAAGGAAAAACACACATACCTCGGTGTTTTACGATCGATGTAAGTGATCCTCGGGCCTTGAATCTCCAAATTACTCCATATATTGTGATGATTCCAATGCATTTGATGGAGGTCGACTTGGAGAACAGATGATGAGTCAGGATCTCAGAGAAGAATCACTATCTACGGACGCTCATAGATAAGACAAGCAGAGAAGAAGAAAAATTTGTGAACGAGATGTGAAACAGATCCATTTAATGAAATTAAAACAATGTACAATGCATGTTCTTCAAGGGTACATGGAATTTACTTGCTCTAATCGAACTCCACGTTAGCTTGTCTCTATGTCACCATACAGGGACCTGTGCTCAGCAATTACACGGCCATTACACGGATTCCCACGACAACCTGGTACATGGAGTGTACATATAAGTACACGGTGTGTACTCCTGGAATTTCTAGTGACTCCTCTTTTCACAAAAAGAACAATAAAAGAGATACATACCTGAAAATAAGATCATGATTCTTGCAACATTCCTTTATCTTTATTCACATTAACCAGTTTTCATACTTCTAATTATTATTCCTCGGCCTATTGATCAAAAAAATTAGATACATAAATTATTATCATCCTACATCTCAAGGATTTTTTTTTGATCTCACCATGTAAAATAACATTCATGTTACATGCTAAGACTCGCATTGGAATTTCCTTCAATTGGTTGGAGATCTCTCCAGCATGATTATCTATGTTTTTCCTAGGATATCTTTTATTTCCTGACTCATCTCTAAATTCCTAAATTATTTTAAATTGACTCTTTGTGTATTCTACCAACTTCTTTTCTGTAGCACTTTATGTGGGGAAAAAACCTTCTAGGGTCTCTTCCAATGAATTCAATTAAATATTATGTGTTGGTCCATGGTGTTGATGATTTAATTTTTTTTCTTAACTAGTTTCTTGATCATTATGCTTGAATATACTTTTTTGTTGTGGTATATTATTTTGAATCCATTCCTATAAAAAATATTTTCTACTGAAATCTAAATAATTGACATCTTCATAGTACATACATTGGGGATGTTGATTAGTCATCATTACATCATGTTTCTATGTCATGGAATTTATCATTTTTGTTGGTAGAGATACTTTCTACCATATGAGATCATCAAACTAGTCCTCCCTCTATCTTTAATTGGAAAATACTACAAAAAATTTATTCCATCAATTCATCACTCTCTTATAGTGATATCATCATCGTCAAACCAAAATGGGATGCATCGATGATAGTATTATTACCTAAAGATAATCCATTATTAAAAATTTGAAATGGAAGCCAAATTTTATTGTCGTGATTAGGTAATATTCTTATCAAACTCTTATTTCATTCCCATGAACTATATATTGATTATTCTCTAAATTTATATGAATTATATAAATATACAAATAGATCCATTGAAATTTAGGTTGAGAAAACTCTTCTTGAAAAATTTCATAATAGATCTTACTGTTTATTTGTTGAACATGAAGAAATAATTTGGATAAATTATCATCCCTTTATCCTTTAACAAGAATATGAAGAGTCATAATATCACTATATCACTAACTCATTAAATCATTTAATTGGTATGTATCACATTATTCAAAATAATTCCTAATGTGCGAGTTTTGGTATTTATGATTTAGATAAGTGAATTTTAAAGAATACGTGATCATTTTAATAATCGTTGAATTTATGCCAATGTGTTGATAAAGAACGAGGGTACTAAGAATCTATAACGGATTCCTATATTGAAGGGTATTCTATATTCAAAACATTTTTATCCCTTGATTATTATCATGGATCTCATTCACTACACCCTATATCACTTATTATAATCATCATAGATATAATCCATGGAATCGTTCTCATACACTTCATTGAACATGTTACCTTCCATCCATGGTGTTTTCTTCATTCAGTGTTTTATTAATTTTTTACTTTAAATATATGGATCTAATAGAGGATCTCTTTTCCCGTTTTTACAAACAGGTCTACTAATTTTGATAATGAAAAAAAATCATATGTATACCATGTATAATAATAAAAATTTGGAAAAAAATCAACTAAAAGCATAAATCATTTCAATTCGCCATTCCCTGCTAATGGTTCCAATTTTAACAACTCCTAATAGTGTTTTTAGATATATTTTCAATATCAAAGAAACTAATTTTCTTCTTAAATTTCATAACTAATTAAAAATGTTTCCCAGTGGTGATAATGGTTGACCCACTAATAATTGTGTAAATATTGATTTTTTTTTTTGCAATGTCTTAAAAATAGATTAATTGAAGATTTTCATGTTTGTGATTGATGATAATATTGTTACAATATTATTATTTCCATGTTTATGCACTACAGAATTGAAATAAATTGAAATAATAAATATTTCATCAAAATTGAATCCGAGTGAACCTCCACATAGAGGTAACACTATCTATTATATTTTCAACCCTTTTTTGAATTTCATGTACATTACATAGGATATGTAATGTGTAATTAAAAATAGTATTTCAATTCTACCACCCATTATCACTAAATTTTAAGGAACATGAATAATTTTTTTAGATAATGTATTTTAATGAATATTATTTCCCACCCCCAATGGTCATGAACTGTGGTGCAAAATAAGAACATAGAAATGATGACCTTACACAAAAACACATTACATAAATAATATGTCACATAATGTCTCTAAACGTTCTCCCTTGTCCATATATAGCTTGACACAAAATAATCTTACCCCATTGTTATATTTATGGGGGATATGAAACATAAAATCAATAAGATACTATATAATCATCCCCTCGAAGTATTATAATGTTCCAGTCATGCAACCCAGTCCCAGTTGAAGTCAATCTATCATGAATGTTTCACTTTTTCTTTTATTCTCTATGAGTGAAGAATATTTCTAATTTTTTTTCAAATATATATTCATCTTTCCACAATCTGTTTTTTTATTCTCTAGTTTGTCTTCTCATCATGTCCATTAAGGTTTCCTCCCAATTCAATAATTGTGGTCATGTGTACCTTATTTCTAGGATGTTTTAAAAAATCTAAATTGAGGTGAGGATACCACACATTAATGATTCTCCCTGTACACCTTGAAGATCATATGAAATTATTTGGTATCCGATAGAGACTGGGAATTTCAAAATTTATCATATAAAATACTATATCATTGGACGTGTGGTTCTAGGGCATCCCATGCATGGCCATGCAAGTCCATAGTCTCGTGTGTTTTTCCCAAACATAACATCCTCTCACATCAAAAAATTACACTACCATATTATTTAACTCCACATCATAATGAATATCCTACAACACAACCTATATCCAGTTAATTAACTTCTATATTGCTATCATAAATGTAGTTTTTTTTATCTCAAGCCTTAGTGACGATTTTGAAGCCTCTATACAATTTTCTAATGGTTTCTCTTCACCATATCATTTTATTATTCAATTATTAGGATTTTCATTGTGTGTTGGATGTCATATGATGAAAAATATTTATTCATTGTCTGAGAATAGGGATCTATGGGGAAATGGTTTTAATAGAGTAAAACACTTCCAATTTTGTTGTGTGCTTCATATGTCACTACGCCACATATCCCCATATTTGGTACATTGGTTCTTATATTGTAACTAGAAACCTAATTTCCTCCATCCCCATAATGGATTAAAAAATATTGTAGTGGTGATAGATGTGGTACAACCCAATTTTTTAATAGATAGAGTTGAAATGTAAAAAGGATTATACTATAACACTATATTGGAAAAAAATTATTTATATATGTGCACTATACCGTTTTGTGTGTATATAACACATTAGGAAATTAGAGGCCAGTCGTTTATTAATATATAAAATCTCCCCTTTAGTGTATTATTATTTTGGATGGGTGATAGAGGACAACATACATAACCCAGTCCCACCCACACTGATGAGACCTTCCTCAATCCATAATATTGACCCAATTTCAATATATTTGTGTGCTTCTATGCACATAAAATGATAGCTATGATTCTAAAATATCCTGTGACAGGAACCCATTGTGGTTTGGATTCTTCAATAGTGTAACGTACGAAGTCGATAAGCCATTGAAAGGTTCCCCATACCCGATTGGAAACATGGAGTCAAGAATATTTCCCCAAACACCAGAGGCTACTGACTAGAATCCATGTCCTAAGGTTTGATAGTGGGGAAAATATTCCCCCGTTAGTAGAGTGTAACATGGTGGAATCAATAATAACATTAGATGAATCAGGAAACATCATGAAAATAAAGTAAACCACAGAATATTGAAAGATAATGATCAATAGAAAAAATTTAATATCAGAATGATGCAGTACAACATATGTTCTATGAAAGTAGTGAAAAAAATTCCTACAATTATCAAGTAAAATATGATACTAAGTTACAACAATACAAAATGAATCACCACAACATCACAAGGCATGGATTCTTTTCCATGCTCTCCTACTCCTAAGTAGAAATCAAGTACCTGTATCTGGATCCTTTCTCCTATCGAAAAATGAAGCAATATAGTAAGTTTGGGGCCAAACCATTTCCCGAACATGGTATGAGAAATAAATCCTAGTAGGAATCATTAAAAGGTCTGTTCCATTATAGTAGTGGGTATATGAAACATTTGTTTATAAAAACAAAATCATTAAAATATAATGTACTCAAAAGTAAAAAACTACAACAAGTTAGGTGCCATTTATAACATTCATGGTCAATATGAAATTAAATTACCCACAGTCTATCAATCCCTCATTTAGGAAAACACAATAGATACCTCAGTAGGAAATCTATCATGTCAAATTACAAATGAATCCATCCTCAGAACTTAGCTTGGAAGATGAATCATATGTCATTACAATAGTCAAACCTTAGTTCAAAACCTTTCCCTCATGCATACTACATACATAAAAAATCCATTCCCATAGGAAATTCACCACAAGAATAACAAAACCAGGCCCAGAGGGATGAAAAATCTCTTCCCACAGGAAAAATAATTCTACATGGCCAGGCCCGACATATAAGCTATTCAGCATAAGGCAAACTATGGAATATTTACACTGTTACATGATTTACAAGGAAACAATTCACATTGGTAATATTTTAATTAAACAATTCATTTCAAAGAACCCATAACATGGAAAACATAGGCATAACCACAATTATCCTTTTCTAAAAGGCCCAAAAAAATATTTCTACAGGAAACACACCTGCTGGGTGGCCCTTAAACAAACCAAGTTGTCTTAAAATGCTTAAATTTACATAATTAATCACCTAAAAATCCTTAATAATTAACACGGGACAATGTCTCATAAAAGAGGCACTAAAAACAAGGGTGAACATAATAACAGAACAAATAATCAAATTGATATTCTGTAATAAGCATGATACATCCTACCACATTATTGTATGAAGTTCATCATCCATCCTCAACCTCCAATTCAATATAGAATGATATAGATCTACGAATTAAGGATAGTAACTCATCCTTAAAAAAATTGTCGATAAAGAAATCAATGAGAACTGCTCATGACTAATCTAGAGCATATCAATTAGGATTAAATGAGAATGAAGTTTATTGATTTGGAGTAAAAATGATATACTAGGAAGGGTTTGAAGTTCTGACGCTCCACCTAAGTTTCCCCAAAAATCCCACTGTCCAATATGCTAAATGGAGAGGCTATTTTATGTTTTCTAAGAAAATAATACATGATGTGTATGGGAATATACATGGTATGTATATCATTTTACTTTTCCTTTGGAAGAATAATTTCGCTGACATACTTTCCAAGACCTGTTGACATGACAACATGGTGTGTACTAGGAAGTACACAGTTTATGGTTGGTTTTTCCACTTTCCAATGATAACATTCCCACACGCCATTTATTTCCTTCATACATGGACATACTACACAACATGTTCTTGGGAGTTTATGGCATGCAACCTCTTATTCCAGTACATTACTCAAATTCTCCTTGTATTCTCAAAAACAACTATATGGAAAAATAAAAGAAGATACCACACAAAAATGTAAGAACTTAGTTCTTACAAACATCCCTCCCTAAAAAAATTCATCCTAGACTTTTCTTTCTAATAATGGTGAAGGAAATTCTGAGAATATCTCTGGCCACTGAGCATGTACGTCATCCTATCTCACCCAAGTATCATATTGTACTTATCCATACTTCGATAACACCCATACAAGAGGAACTGACCAACCTCAGTGTGCCTCGGTGCTCTTATCACCTATAAATATTGGATGCTCTTCAAAGGATGAATCAACGAGAAGATCAACCTCCTAGGGATCAAAAAAATTGGGATGTGCTTATGTGATAGTGACATAGCTGAGATATGTGGTAGATGTCGTGCATGGCAGAGAAACAAGGAGGTTACTATAACCGATTGGAAACTAACTCGAGTCACTCCAGAATCTCTAATGGTCTAACATATCTCGGTGAAAACATACCCTACAAATATATTATCTTGTGTCCCATCCTCATTGTGACACGTAAGAAAAACACATCCCCGACCTCAAACACCAATGGTCGTCTGCAGTGATAGGAATAATATTTTTGGCAATACTATGCAGTAGCCATTTATATCTAAATCAAGTGGACCGGCTCAGAAGTCTCTTTCATGAGACATGGTCCATGTAAGGCTACCTCACCTACCTCTAACCAGTAAAGGGGATAATGACATGGCCTTCAATATAAATCATTGTAAGATTCCATGTGTATAGTCTCCTGAAAACTGTTATTGTTGGAGAACTCGACCCTAGGAATATGCTTCTCCCAATAGACCCCAAATTATAGGACACATCTGTAAAACATGTCCTCTAGAACCTGTATTGTACACTCAAACCAAGAATAAGTATAAGGGTTTTATGTTGTTATCAGAAGAAACTATATACCCAACACCCTTTAAAAACTCTTCCATAAACTAGATGTAAAGTGTGCCTCCCTATTTGATACAATAGAATGAGGGACCCCATGAAGTCAAAAACCCTCTCAGATATACAGATTTCTGAGATCATTAACATCTATTATCTTCTTGATCGGTATGAAGTTAGTGACCTTTTTAATCCTGTCAACTATGACCCACACAACATTGTTGCCTTATAGAGACCTCAGTAACACCATCCCGAAATCCATCGCGACATTATCCCCTTTCCACTATAGAATAGGTAACTGTTGTAAAATTAGAATTGTCAGTTGATGCTACTCCTTCACTTTCTTATCAGTGGAACACATCCTAACAAAATTATATACTTCTCCCTTCATACTAGGCCACCAATACTGAAGGAGCACGTCACAGTACATCTTGGTGACACTGGGATGCACTACCCAAGCTGAAGGATGAAACTCCCACATCATCTCCTAACATATATCAAATAGAACCCACAGACGTCCATTCATTCATAGAACTTCATCCTTGCCTATTTTCTATCTAGGAGGAGCATCCTCACATGCCAAAATATCCTATAGAACTAGGAATTCATAATATCATAGCTACCTCATCTTCACTCTGTCCAGTATGGTAGAGGTAACTGCCAAAGATGAGAGATAAGTCTCTCCTTATCTGTTATTCCCTTCAAAATGCATCTTATAGAAAAGGCCATAAGCATCCACTCACCACTTTCCTCCTACACTTCCTATTTCTGATCCCTCCTCCTCAGTTTGTTAATCACTACATTTCATTTTCAATCCATATATGAAAGCTCAAAATTGAACAACTGAAGGTATTCCACTCACTTTCCCTATCCCATATTCAAATCACACATAAGAAAATGTATTTTAGACTTTTGTGGTTCATGTACACCAAAAAATTCTCTCCCAATAAATAATGACTCCAACAGTGCGAAGCATGAACAACTGCAGGTAACTCAAGATCATGAGTTGGGTAATTCCTCTCATGTGTCTTCAACTATCGAGACCCATTTTCAATAAGTCAATCCCAATGCATGAGCACTACTCCCAGCTCAATACTTGATGCATTTTAGTGCACTATGTAACTCTTTCTTGGATCTGGAAATATCATTATCGTCATTGTATTCAAAATACCCTTCATCTCATGATAATCTGTGTCACAAGAATTTGACCACTCAAACTTCACACCTTTCATATTCAAGCCCTTCATCGACACTACTATGTGTGATAATTCCTATATAAATTTCGTATAGAAACGATCTAGACCTATGAAAAAATATTCCACAAAAACGTTCTTGGGCTACTCCAAGGTCACTACTACTATCACATTATCAAGGTCCACATATACTTCAGTCTCTAGGATAATGTGATCTATGATGTGAATCTGATCCATCTAAAAGTGGAATTTTGCGTGATTATGAAAAAACAAATGTTCTCTCGGTGTATTGAAATATATATCAATATTCTTAGAAAGGTCATTCAGATAGTGAAAATGTACCAAGATATCATCCATGAGGACAACCACAAATAATATAGGTTTGTATGGATCAATCAGTTCATTAGCACTGTCAAAATTGCTGGTGAGTTCATGAGACCAAACAGCATAACCAGTTACTCATAAACACAATACCTTCTACGAAATGCGGTATCAGGTATGTCTATAAGCCTAATAATTACATGGTTATATCATGACCTTTTGTCAATATTTTTGAACACCTGAGCTCCTCAAATTTGACCAAACATTTCATCTATCTATGGAAAGAGGTATCTGTTTTCAACCACAAAAAACTTTAGTTTCCAATAGTCTACAGATAGCCTATGGGTACCATCCACCTTTTTTGTGAAAATAACTTTTGAACCCCATGGGTAAGGACTGGGTCGGATAAAACCCTTGGTGTCAGGATCATTCATCTACCTCTTGAGCTCTTGAAAAATCCGTTCTAACCATCATGTTTGGAGGAATGGATACCTGTGTAGCTCCTGGAACTAGATCAATAATGAACTCCACCTCTAATTCTTGAGGTTAGCCTAAGAAGTCATCTGGGAAACATCCCTGAAGTGATCAACCATTGGAGGAAAATGTTCTAAACATGTTCCTTGGTCATCCATATATAAACATGCAATCTGGGTTGTCATGCCTCCCAACTCTCTATGCTTGAGTCTAGCTCTACTCCCCTGGAATTCCCTTTCACCCTTTTGTAGAAACTCTCTTCCCTCTCATGATGTGAAACTTACCCTATGGTTATAGAAATACATAAAGGCTAAAAAATGAGCCTAACAGTCCATTATGAGAATGAAATCAAAACATATAATCTCTAAGACATAGAGGTTCCATAGGAAGTGACACCCACCAATCTAAAGGGGGCAGTCCTTGCACCAATGCACACCCAACGTTTTAATCCATAACATTGTGTCTAGCATCATAAATCATAAAAATTATAAACAAACAACCCAATGATTTCATCAAAATTCATAGATATAAAAATATGTGTAACACCAAAGTCACAAAGTGATGAAGATAAATCAGAGAGGACTATATTTGTACCTCCAACAGTTGAAGGTCCTTGATCCATCTCCGGGTGGTTCTATTGCACAACACAATTCTGATCTGCACCATGTCCCTGAGACGCTATTTGAATACTCTAAGAGGACCCACCATACTGCCACTAGGATCTGGGGGTTTGACTACCTAGTCCACGAAAATTACCTTGGCCTGAATGCCCAGACATATTCCAGTTTGCTGACTAGTGAGAAGCAACTAACCTTGCTCTTACATGGAGAGTCTGTACAGAACAAGTATCACTAGACACTAGTAAAAATTCCATAGGGTGGCACTGTAGATGGCCCATCAAGTCAAAATCCTAGAACTCAAATAGATCCCTTGGGCACTGAGATCTATTGTTTCCAGATATTCCTCACTATTAGCACGTCAATTATCCATTAGAGGAATCATTCTAGCTACTACTGTCACTACGAGAAAACGCCACATGACGCTTCCCCTTGGAGATTTAAAAATTACTAGAAACCGGTGCCGATCTTCCCTGGCTCACACCACTAGATTCCCCTAGTTTTCACTTGGTGATCAGTGCATGTTTCTCAATAGTAGATAAACAAGGCAACTGGAAGACATTCACCTGTGATAAAATATTGAACCTAAGGCTATCCCAGAAACATCTAGCTTTCATTATGTAATCACTCATTATAATATGTGAGAATCATTAAATCTCAGTAAACTAATAAGAATATTCCATAACTGTTAGTTTTCCTTATTATCTGTGCAAGAACTATTGGGAACAATTGTCTCTTAGCATCTCGAGAATATAATAATAATAGGTGTCTGTATGCATGTCTTCCCATTTCATATCCTAATGACGCCCTACCTGAGTAATAACATAAAATTACCTCTTGGTAGATTCACAAAACATATATGTCAGAAGATTGACCCTACTATAGAGTGGAATCTATATATTCTTGAAGACAATCATCACTGATCCCAGCCATGATACCACATCTGGTTGTCCTCTATCCCATAAAAATATTGGCGAATGCTGCTGCAGGAATATATGCGTCAGCATTTCCATAGATTTTGAATCCTTAAATTCTATCTAAAAGGTCTTCACAAACCTCAAAAAACCATCATATGAAATTGCATCAGCACCTGCATCCAGTATAATAGCTTGTACTTCAACCGGAACAACTAGAGGTTCCATCGGTATCCCATGTCCTACCAACTCGAGAGTACGTTCATTGATGCTCTACTATCATATAGCTCATGGTCGTTGCTACATCATAACTCTACATGGTCATGAATATTACCTAGTTCATTCTCATCATAAAGGTTTTCTATTCATAAGTTCCAATCAAAATTGGAAAATACCATCAAATATTTGAAAAAATGGACTACACTGCCTGTAAAAAAATACACAGCGTGTACCTTTACACTATCACATGGTTGTGTTCTACCACTGGCCTGGGTCTGTATCAACCCCAGGTTCATGGTGTGTTCCATGAACACATGTCATGTTCCACACCCACACGACGTGTACACTAGTCTATCTTCCTGGCCATGTACTCCCACATGAATTGGTCGACACAATTTTATCCTGGGTAGGCTACACGACATGTACCAAAAGTACATGGTGTGGTATAATAAATATTCAAAATCCTATGTTTCCTCTCACATGTATACATACAATGTTAGATACAACATGGAATATACACAAGGCATCTAGCGTATTCATATCAGAACATGGAACATAATTTCCCCCGAACAAGAAGAACACACAACATGATAGGCTAAACTACATACTGTTTATAATAGTATTTTGAGGATAGAAACAATATATTTCCTAGAAAACCCTTTTTCATCAGAGAAAACCAACCAGTGTGATCCCAAATTACAATCCCTGAGGGACCAAACTCCCCGAGAATCAAATTATGGCACCCAAGAAAAGTATATATCAAAATAGGGTTCATTTAACGTATGTATTCCATTGATGTTTAATTTCCTATTTCTTAAGGTCCCATATTCCATATGGATTGAAAGATGAAGTCACATCATTATATACACTACCCCACTAAACACAACAGTATTCCAATGATCACACCAACTATCACCACAACATGAAAAATCATATTCATCTTAGATAGCATTCCATAATGCATGTCATGTGATTATAACAAGATTCTCATTGATGCATTATATGGAAAACCCTCATCTCAATGGGTCTCAAAAAAAGTAAATCCTACAATAGCATGAGTTGTAATAGAATAAATCAAGTGTGTCACCCAATGGTGAAATCAAATCATCTTTAATAGATCAAATTCCCAAAAAAACTTTTAAATTCAAGGAAAATTGGATTTCTCCTATACATGATGTATTTATTCACAGGAACAACTAATTAAAAAATTCTATGTCATTTACATTGTCACCAAACAGAAAATAAAAGATGAAATGAAACTCTTCTGATACCACTTTGTAACATCCTATAAATGGTGGCCACTAAAATGTTCCTCATAGTGGGTTTTCCACATGACCCCAAGAACATTTCCCAAAATTACAGAGGCTGTAGAATAGCATCGAGGGCCTAGGGTATGATAGTGGGAAAACTATTCCCTCATTTGCAGAGTGTAACACAATAGAATAAATAATAACAGTAGCATAATCATTAAACATCATTCAACTGATGTAAAAAAATTGGATGAATGGAGGGTAAAGATAACCAGAATGAATTTATTATCAAGATGATGCATCAGGTCACATGTTCTAAGAAAATAGTGAAAACAAGTTATGTTATTATCATGTACAATACGATATTGAGGTACAATAATAAAAAATGAAACACAATAGCATCACAATCCTTGGAATGGTCCCATGATCTCCTGCACCTGTGCAATAATCTAGTACTTGTTTAAGGATCCTTTCCCCTATCGAAACTTGTAGCATTATAGTTTGTTTGGATCCAAAACAAAGACAAAATACAATGTGAGAAATAAATCCCAGTAGGAAACCACCAATGGTCTGTGCCAACCTATCAGTGAGTATATGCAATCGTAGTGTATAATAAAGAATGTATTAAATAATGATATACTCAAATGTAAAAAATCATACAAATATTGATCCATTTGTACCATTTATATTCATTAATAAATTCAATTACATTTAATAATATGTTCTTGGGATCCGACCATGACCAGTCAATCCTCTATTCATGAAAACAAAGAAGATACCTTCATAGAAAATCTATCAAGTAAAATGAAAATCAATTCCATGCTTGTGCTTTAGCATGGGAGACATGTCAAAGTTTATTACTGTAGTCAATCCTTAGTTCAGAACCATTCTATCACGCAGTCCACAGATATAAAAAATCCTTCCCCGCATGTAATTTCCCATAGGAATAAAAATACTTATGCCATAGGCATGAAAAATATATTACTACAAGAATAATAATTAAACATGGACAAACATGACATATATGAAAATCAGAATAAGGCAACACATGATATCTTTCCACTATTGCATGGATAACTATTAAAATATTCAACATGAAAATATTTTAATTAGACATCTAATTTCAAACAACCCATACCATGGAAAACATAGGCATAACCAAGGTTATCCTAAGCAAGAAGGCCTAACAACAGTTATCCAATTGAAACACACCTACTGGGTGGCCCTAAATCAAAACTAGATGTCTCAACATGCCTCAATGCACATAATTAATCAGCTAAACATACATATGCATTAACACAGATCAAAGACTAAAGAAACGGACACCCTCGAACATGGGCTCACGGAACAATGGAACATATAAACAAATTGAAATTAAGAAATAAGCATGAGACCACCTACCTCATCATATTATGACTTTCTAATTCCATCCACGCCTTAAAATCCAAGATAAACTGTATAGATTTATAAAAAAAGGATATTACCTAAACCCTAAATAACTTATTTGTGAAAAAAATCACCAATAACAGCTGAATAGTAATTGAGAGCTCATCGACCAGGTTCCAACAAGTCTGATAGTGATTGATTTGGAGTTCAGATGATTAACTAGGAATTGTTTGACATTTTGTTGCTCCCCTTGAGTTTCCCTGATGAGCCCACTGGACAATATGCTGAATGGAAAGGCTACTACCTATTTTAAGTGAAAACAATACACAGTGTGTATGTCAATATACCTGACATGTATTTCATTTAACTATTCCTTTGGTGGCATAATTTCATCGGCTAACTTTATAGGACCTGTCAACATGACTACACATTGTTTACTAGAAAGTACATGGAGGGTGGTTTGTTTTTCCTTTTTACCTTGCTGACATTCCCACATGCCATATATTCCCTCATACATGTCCATAATACAATGTGTGTTCTTGGGAGTACACAATATGTAACCCCTGATTCAAGTACTTTTCCAAAATTTCTTCTGTTTTCGCAAAAACAACTCCATGGAAAAAGGAAAAGAGAAAATCGTACCTCAAAGGAGGAACCGTGTTCTTAAAAAAGTCCATTATTTGGCCTTCATTGTGTATCTATGCCATATAGGTTGAGTTCCATCCCAATAGATCCTTGTTTTCCTATGTTATTCTCTATTGTTTGTTTTCCATTTCCTAGATTGTACATACACAAAAAATACATAACATAATAAAACAATGTCAAAAAATTATTTTTCAGCTTATATTTATTTTTTAAAAAATATCATTAAAATAAATTTAATAATAATTCAAATTAATTAATTTAAAAATGGGTGTTATCACCTAAAAAAAATTATAATTAGTAAATAAAATTTTTATATTTTGTGAAAAATAATTACACGTCAAATGGTTTATTTAAAAAATATTGTTTCATTTCATGTGAAAAGATGATTATTTTTTGATTTAAATATTAATTTAATATAATTTTTATTTATTTCATAATAATTATATTAATTATTTAGGAAAAATTATTATTATTATTTTTATAAATTCATATTTTGGATTAAAAAATCATTTATCTACATTCTTTTTTATGCATGCAATGTGTTTGTATGATAAAAAATTAAATTAATTTTTTATTTTAAATTATTTTAATGAAAAATATATTATAGATATTTAAAAAAATATTTCAATATTAATTTAATTGGGTTTATAATGCAATTAATTGATGAAATATATACTTTAATGCTTAAACGTTTATATTCCAAGATTGTTTTCTTTGATTTTAGCGTTATTATTTAAAATTAATCATTTTCATATATATATATATATGTTATTTTATAAATTGTTTATATATTTTCAATAATATAAAATAATATAATTTAATATGAAATACATAATTTTTAGTCATAGTCAATAGTATGAACAGTAAAATTTTGTTACCATGGATAAGATTAAAAAATGTTCAGAGGGGAGTTAATGTAGTGATAAGGGTAAAACATAAAAATCCAGTCTAATTCCTAATTATTAAATTTATTCCATAATTATATTATCCAACCCTTCATTACATCTCCATTTTTTACACTATTACTAGACACTTTCATTATATCAAGGAAATATTTTTTTGAAATCCCATGTGTTTCCCTCCATTTACATAAAAAAGGGAACCACTACCCATCCCATATTCACTATATTTTTAATCTTGTAGAACATAAAACAAATTTTATAAAAAATTAAAATGTTCCTCAACATCATCCTATATCTTTTTATATTCTTCGAGGACTAATACATCATGTCATAAAATGTAAGACAAAATTGGTATCATAAAGAACTGGTATAGATCATAACCAACCAATGTGACCATTAATTATTTTAATACATCCTAAGAACATATTTTAGGTAAAATAAATTTATTAATATATAATAATATGTATATTAATGTTTTATAATGATGATGTAAAAAACATTTCCCACCTTGTATCCATTAGATGGTAGACGAACGTATCGCTCGTGTGCACATGTGGAGTACTACCACCACATAGAGATACAATTCATTTTCCAACACAATATTTCATGGTTTATTTTTATGAATCGTTAAATGAATATATATAAATATTAGTATATAATAATATTTTTTTAATTGATAATTATCACTTACATTCCTTTGGATTCATATGTCAAAAGGTGAAAAAAAGTAATCATCCATACATACAAACAACCATCTCCACATCATGATGTAATTAATTTTCATTAAGAATTTATATGAATGGTTATATATATGTATATAATCAAAATTTTGTATATTTATTTCTGTAATAAATTAAAATAGATGTATTTAACACAATCAATGTGCATAAACCCAAACCACTGAACTAAAACAAAGATAAAAATGACATAGTTAACGACCAAAATCATGATGATGAAGAATGATTATTAATTAAACGTACTGAGATATTATAAATAATACATGTATTGTTCTATAGGTATGAATATGTTTGAGGAATTAAATTATAATATATTCATATTTATTATAGAATAGTTTTGAGTTCTTATTGGGAAAGACAGACTCTAGGTAAGGGTTTTATTTCATATTATCATTTTACAAGGATTATTAATGATTAAATTTATGATTGTGGAATTATATTTTTAATGATATTGAAATTTTATACATTATATTATCCATTTATTATTCTTAGAGATTACATGTTTGAATTTTATTTTGAAATATTAATGTACTCAAGAGACCGAATGAACTGTTTTCCGAAAAAGAATCTTTATTGGCCTATTTAGTATGTAATATTTTATATATCCCTATTTACTAAAAAAATTCAAAAAAATATTAATATTATATTTTTTTATTAAAATCATATTTTCAATTTTTAATTTCAATAAATATTTTTAAAAGAATAATCATTTTGTTAATGGAATGATTTAAATTTTTACAGTTTTCCAAAAATGTGAACGAAATCATAATTTGGATGTGCACTGCATGAATATATTTTCCCATAATCCTATCCACTATTTTAATTTAATATTAATTAGAAATATTAATTTTTTTTTTCCTTAGATAATATGTTTTTTATAATATTTTTTTCATTTTTGATTTTAAATATGTGATTTCAATGTTTAAATTATCTTTTTCAAAATCTATGATTCAATAATCTTTAATAGATACATTTATCTATAACAACATCACCTAATGTTTCTTACTATTTTATAATCATATTATCCAATTATAACTTTTTAAATCTATTAATTAAGGGTTTGTTGTAATGATGATGAAATATCCATGAAGCACCTATCCTTTCTGAGGGTGATGATATGTTATTATGATGAATGTTACTTAATCCTATGGAACACATATGTATGAATTTTAATTTTATTATTGGTACTACTAAACATATATATAACTCTAACTCATTAGGTAAAGATGGATATATCATGTGAAAATAATGAATTGAATATGTAATAAACCATATTCATTGGGTGACACTGTCAAATAATATAATATTGTGTGGGAACCTTAACAAAGGAAATTATTGAATGTGGAGCAAATTCAGTCAGTAATAATAGTATTGGTAGTTATCCTTGAATATTTAAATTATTTTATATTATTATGATTTTCATGAACACATATTCATCATTATTATTATATAATTACATGGAACATGAGTCCTTATTGATGATACCTAAGTCCAATGACATATTTCAAATATTTTGAAAAACCTCATGTCCCAATTTGGGATTAATGAACGTTAACTAATTGTATATGACTTTCATATGTTATATTTATATTATCATACCCTTATTATTGTCTTTTGGACATTCATGGTCAAAAATTGATATCTCTATGTTTATCCAAACTAATAATTTGAGATTAAATATTCCACTATATCATTTCCCCATGTTAAGAAGAATGTTTTTAAGTGTGTTGTGTCTATAAAGGGTGAAATTTGTGAAGAGAATAATGATAAATTATGTGGATAATTTATGTAATACTTTTTTATGTATCTATGTTTTGAAATATAGTAAACCATTATGGTTCTATCATGAATCCTAAAATATATGTAATGAATATTTCTTTAATAAGATGTAATACTTATTTGCAAAATGTATTGGTCTCTACAGTTGGTAACATCGAAGTGTATAATTATTTTTTAATTATACGATGAGATAAATATAATGATAACCATATATATTAAACATTGTATTGTAGAAAATAATAGGTTAAGGTAAAGAGATTAATATGTTTTTCCTAGAAATAAATCTGTTCGTAGAAACTACAAGTCGATTTTGTTTTGACATAGAGTCATCTTGGTGTAAAAGCCCCAAAAATTGATGTATGAGTATATATTGGACATCATTCCCATGTACAATTAAAGGGCCCATACTTTTCACTTGGTTTGAAACATAATTTGTATATTATTATATTAATTCAAATTTCTTTTGTTACCCATTATTAATTTTTTTGGAAATATATTCACCATTGGTAACCTAGGTTTATCCAAATGTTTCATATATTAAGAAGAATGTTTTATAAATAAGATATCATATAAATAATTTCAATGATTACCTAATTATCACATTTATTATTTTTTTCATTCTATTTATGTTGTTTTATGTAAATGGCTTGGACCAGATGGAACCATGTTAACTCTAAATGGGATAAATATAGTAATAACTATCCTCATGGGAAACTATATGAAATTGGAGCTATAATGTTAAACCTTCTTATTAATCCTAAAATAAAATAGAATTATATTACTAAAAATTTCAACTTGTGTATTTTTTTATAACACTCTTAATAATATAAAACAATTATTCATTAGAACAATTGAGGAATGAGGATTCAGTGTCATACATGTTGAGAATGACAAAAAAATCTCCCATGGGAATGTCTCTAAAGAGAGAGAGGTTTTTTAATGTGTGAAATTGAAGGGAATAAAAAAATTAGTGGTTAGGAAAATTAATTGTTCAATTGAGGGAAATGAATTTCATCATAGGGAACCATTGTTAGATAAATTTATTATGTGTGGGTACGTGGGAAATATCTTAGTTGATTACCTAGTACCAGGGAAAACTACTAGACCAAGGAATTTCATATCATATATCTATCACTAACATTAATCTTGATAATTTTGGGGAACTATAAAGTAGGGGATGTCATATTAATTTTATTAATAATGATGAAGTTAAATACTAGTTATTTATCTTTTAACTATATTTTATGTGTTTTTAGAACATTTTAGTTCCCTTAGTATACATGTCTTTCAAATAGATTGAGTAAATAAATGAGATAAGGTATTTTAAATAATCCTATTATTGTATCATGGTATGAGGATTACTGTTAATTTAAAATGGTAATTACTTATATTATAAGGATAATAATACCAATTCATGAGAGATATTTATCTCAAATTGATCGGTAAAAACTATAAAATTTAATTTTTCCTACTCATTTGGAAAACATTGAGTTACTTTTTTGATGCCTTTTATATTATTCCAATGAATCATAATGTCATGTTTTTAATATTACTCATAACTAATATGGAACCCATTAAATGAATCAATATTTATTGGTCTAGATTTAGTTGCTGGAATTAAAGAAGAAACTATAGGAGTATCCAGAAAAGGAATCTATTTGTAAAATTGTGTAAAAATATGGTTTAACTCTTTTTCTATGATTAAATATTGAAAAATAAAACTCTACACTGATTATTGGGAAATTAAAAATATCATGGGAATGTATATGTTTCAACGTTTTAGTATTGATTATTTTCATGATGAGTTATGAGGATCTCAATATTTTTCCAAGAACGATCTTTGAGCTTGATAGTATTAGTTGATTGTCAAAATCTACGACAAACATTACATAGTCTATAAATCAATGTAAAAATACTATTAAATTATTGTTTCTTCGATATTCTTTACTTATTCCTCCACAATATTCATTGAGTTAATAAATATGTTATATAGGGGTTTGTTTGATCATTTTTGTGTAGTCTTTATAGAGAGTATTCTTATTCATTACAATGGAAATAATGATAATTCCTATAACTATAGGATTGTGTAAAAAATGCTAATTCAAGATATATTGTTTTAAAAATTTCAACATTTTGAATATTGGAAAAATAATGTTTTATTAATTGCCTATATAATCTCATGTGATGGTATATCAGTGCATCCATTAGAGAAAAAAGTTATTTAACATTTTAAATTACATCCATGGTGACTGAGATCCATGTTTTTCTTATAATAGATGGAAATTATCAAGGATTTTGAAGGGATATCTCACATATAACTAATTCAATCACCATGTTAACCTAGATGGTATGCGTCTTTCATAGGACTGATGAATGTCCATAAATATTCAAAGAACTAAAGGGAAGGTTAAGAACAATTTTTATGCTCATAATACCCTATATCTGAGGATGGTTTTTTATTTAGAATGATTCATAAAGGATGTTATTGGGATGTGTTCTTATAGATAATGATATGTTGATAGCTTACACATCCCAAAAATTTAATTTTTATGACCAAAATTAATTGATTCATGATTTTGGGTTACTAGTAGTAATCTTAGAATTAATGTTATGAATGAATTATATGTAGAGAGAAATGATTTATATATTTATAAAAACATTATAATGTATATTTACCCCCATAAATACTATATTATGTATTGGATTGTTTTTATAATTGATTAAATATTATGTATTATTAATACATTACCACCTTAGTAAGGGAAAAATGGTTGATGATTAAATTTAAAAGGGTCATAGTAGCTTATATTAAATTTTTTTTCAAAAAGGATCTCATATTTGCGGATTTGAATAGAAAAGATCAGGGAATCTTGAGGGAAGGTGAGATATCATTTCTTGTGTAACTATTTGATCAACAATATATCCATGTGATGATTAAAGTGGTGCCAAAAAATGTATAGCTCCAAATAAAGGTGAGAAAAATTTCATAGATAACTCTTTATTTTAATGGAATGACAAATTTCATTAACCAATTATATGAATCAACAATATTGTACTTTCATATAAGGGTATTATAAGAATATCATTTCTCATTATTATCAATTCAACCATAAAGTGATAAGATATTAAAGTATTTTTATTGTGGGAAAACATGAAGAAAAATATTGCAGCGTATCTATCTTAGTGATTGGTATACTGATTGGTTGTTAAAGAGAGATAGATTTATAAGGTGATGATATAATAATTACCTATATTAGAATGAAAATGAAAAAAAAGCATGGATTTTACCATCAGACTAGCCAAAACATATAATGATCATAATTTTATATTGGTTATAATAATGAACCTTAATAAGAAAACATAATTAAAAAATCATAGATTATTACACTCTTGATAAAATTTCCAAATATGCATTAAGTGGTATGTTTTAATGGATCAAAACAGTCTATTGTATCTAAAAAAGTTCATAATAATACAACGAAGTTATAGTGAAGTCTTCGTAAATACCTTTATTAACTGTTATTTTTTAGTACATCATATCATCTTCATAGAGATTTTCAGTCTAGTATAACAATTCAAAACCAATTGGGTATTTTCGAATCCTATTCTCCTTATTTTAAAATTAGTTGGGATCAACACCTTCCGATGATAAATATATAAAAATAATTTCATTCACTCTATCATTCAAATGACTCCTTATAAATCCCACTATGAAAATAAGTACAAAACTCTGACATATTAGGGAGAAGTAAGATAATGAAATCTATTGGGACCTAATGTTTCTGAGTAAATAGTAGAGAAATTTGGATTTATTTAGTAGTACATCATTTATGTTATGTGCCAATAGAAATTATATATTGGGATTCATCTGAGATATTAGAATTTTTATATTGGGGAGAAGGTATTAAGAAAAGGTTTTCTATAATATATTGTTATGTGATTTGGAAAAAATACATATAAGAGAGCTAGGTATACTTATTTTCATATGTTACCTTTTCATAATAGAATGTTTCTTATCACGTGGAACTCACACAAAATATCACTGATGTTCAGAAGGAATTCTATATACATATAGTAATAAAATACATACATAATAAGTCATAGGTAATGATATATAAGTATTTAATATTGGTTCTTCATATTTATAATGATGAAAAAATAATAAATGTATAATAATAGTTTTAATTTTATATATATCCAGACTACTCATCTGGTTAAATTTAATTAGAGGAATACAGCATTGAAGAAGCTGCAAGGTAAAACAAGGATGTGATGAAGCAGAGTTATCCTCATTTGTTTGTATAAATGTTTTAAATTTTATATATTGAAATACATTTTAATGGTGTTATAATGTAATAAAAGAATATGGAAAAAATATATCATTTGAAAAAAACATGACTTATTTGATAGGTTTCTTTACACACTACCTTATTTTTAAATATACTATGATATAATAATTTTTTATATCAATGTTGTTGAATTATAATGTAAAAATAGTAATAAAATTATTATGAAAAAATTTATAATGGTTCTAATTAATTAAAATATTTTTAACAAAATATAATAACTTTGTAATATATCTTTATTATTTCTATTTTATACTTCATGAAATATTTTATTTAATGGTATATATTTCATCTTCTGAATGAAAATTATAATAAAATTATAATATTTTTATAACCTAATTTATATTGAATTAATGTAATTTTTATATCATAATATCAATATTATTTAATGATAAATTGAAAGGATTTTCTTAATAATATTAATTTTCTATAACTATTGAAAAAATATCAATTTTGGAAGAATTTATCATTTAAATACATGTAAAAAATATAAATAGGTTTTTAATTTGATATTATAGTAATATAATAGACCAATAATTATAAATTATATAATTTAAAACAAGTGATTCATCATTATTATTATTTTGGTATAAGTTTATATTTGAACTTTAAACACACTTTTCTACGTGATGTTTTTATGCGTAATTTTTTTTTCAGATTGATATATTAAATTAATATTTATTTATTAAATTTTTTAATATAATATATAAATTATATTGAATAAGGTATTTAAATATTCATTTTTTGGTTTTTACAAGGAATAAAATTGAGGAAAATATACATTTATGGTTAAGAATGCAATATTCTAAAATGGGTTTCCATTAAAGAATGTGTGTTTGTTAAAAAGTAATTTATTCCAATTATATTAATTTAATTATTTAAAATATACTCCATATTTCTAATTATAATAATTAATATATTGAATTATTTTAAACTATTTTTTCATTTAAAAAAATAATAATAAAATTTTCTTACGATATGTAAGGATAAATGAGATTACCTAGGGGTTATATCAAGAGATAAGGGATGATATTCCACAAATACCTATCTAACTATTATTTTTTTAAAATATTTAATCATGAAATGATCTTAAATTTTAGTTATTATTTTCATGGATCAACATTCAGAAGACCATGACGTAATATCATTGAAGTATTTTAAGAAGTACCTCCCCTCACTTATAAGAGGTAATGTAACACCCGAGACTTTTATGAGAAATATTTTGTTTTTATATAAATCATCAAAGGAATCTTTCGGTACACGCATTCATGACCTTCCTTGATAGCATGTGTAGTACGCAATACCGAGTTCCACTAAACAACGATATATTATTATAATATTATAAACTAGCCATTATTAATAGTATTATATGAATTTTAAATTTTACAACATTATTATTCATCTTACACATTTTCTAGAACATGGCAAGAGAACAAAATAATTTTTTTTTGGGTAAAATAAGTATTTATAAAAAAATGCAGTTTTGCTGCCTTTTGATAGCGCAACCACATTAAATCTTGTTTTTGACACGTTTATAAGTTCAATTTGACAAAATAAAATTCTTCTTTTGAATCAGGATATAAAAATTTACTTTGGATAAATTTTTGATTTTTTTCTGATAATTTTAATATTTTGATGAATAGTTAAAATTTGCTAATTTTTAATTAATTTTTTTTTTCATTGAGATAATTTATATGGTTAAATTATAATATTGAATGGTTTTAAAGTATATATATAATATATTTTCACCATTTAATATAATTTATTTCATTACCATTAATTTCACATTGAATTCATAGGTAAAAACATTTCAATCTTTGGCAATGTTTTAACTTCTAAAACCTGTTTTCATAACAATGGTATTTATTTTAAATTAATTACTGTGACATATGTGTTTTGAATTTTGAAAAATGGATTCCATATTTTTAATCATTGGGTCCAAATTATGTTAATAGGCTACTTTTTAGATTTGGGCATTATGAATAGTAACTACGGTAAATTTTATTTACCGTAATTAAAGTTAAATCGGGTAATTAAGGGTAAATATAAGATTATAAAATTACCATAACACCTGCCAAAATACTATTGGATGACTAAAAGTAGACCCATATCAACTAATGTTCGGATTATATTTATTTAATGGACTTTTGTCTATGAAAATAATTTAACTATTATTAAAACCAAAGAATGTGACAACATGTCACTTTCTTAAATCTTATAAGTATAATAATTTTAATTTAGTGATAAACTTAATGAAAATTCGAACACGAATAATCTACAAGAAATATAATACAGTTATCTACAAAATAGGAATTTATTTAGAATTTTTATGGATTAAATAATTATCATTAATTATGACACAATAGTGATGTTGAAATTATTTTATTAATTAAAATATCAAATAAATGGTTTTAAAAATATTAAAATAATTATTCTATGCACTATTTAATGTTCTCCACTAATTTTCTAGATACATATGACATTTTATTAATCTATTAAAGATTTTAGTTCGAACATATCCTCTGTATATATTTTATTTAAATTCAAATAAATGAATAGTGTTAAAATTGACACTATTGTTATTTTATAAAAATAACATATTATAAAATTGTTTAAAAATCCCAATAATATTTATAAATTATAAATTAAATTTTATATGGTCGAAAATGTCATAAAGTGTCAAATTATGGAAAATTCACAACACATATGTAATTATTAATATTAATTTAAAATTTAGAATATTACTACCACAAATAAAATTAAATTGATAAATAAGGATAAATCAAGATGATAATGTTTAAAATAAATTCCTAACATGTCTAAATTTTATTGGTTGATGAGATTACAACCTTATCTCTTCTAATCTTCAGATATGAGTAATTTTGGATGTTTTTAAGTGGGGTTGGGATTTAATATAAACTAATATTTCTTATATTTTCAAAGGTGCCCCTCTCCTCCCTTATAAAAGGGAACCTCCTCCCTCTCCTCCTCACACCAATTTGAGCCTTAAATCTAGACCAAACCGTGACCATTTCACTTCCCCACTTCCCTAGAATCATCCTAGTGGTTCTGGTCTTCTTCGAAGACCAACCCTAGTGCCCTAAGAGGAGGCTAAGAAGAGGCGCGTCAAAAAAGAGGTAATACCCATTACCAATCCTTTCCAAATTCTTTCTTCTTCAACTTATTCTTCATTAGTTGTTTCCATATGAAGTAATAACATCAGTATCAATCATATACTGATATGTTATTATAAGTATGAAACAACCCTATTTCACCATCTATCCATCCTACAGAAAACGAAATCACCGCGCGTGCGTACGTATGGAATACCGTCTCCATGCCGTGGGGTAATCTATTTTCCCCCACCACCTTACTTGGATGGGTATAATGTTGTTAATAATTACTATATATGAATATTGTAAAGTTATATTTATTCTGAAATAGTATACATACACTCCAATACAATTCCATGATCATGGGAACGATATCATCGCTCGTGCGTACGTACGGAATACCGTCTCCACGATGTGATGCGATTCGTTCTACATGATATTCATTGAATAATGATTATATAAATGAATTGAATGAATAAATATGATATATAGTACATTAATACCTTTTTAAATGATGCATCTATAGCCTAAAGAGATGAATAAGAATTTATTCGTCAAAACACGCATAAGAACAAAAAGTTATAAACACCTGAATAACAAGTAGCAATGAAATATTACTACTAGGAAGCTAAGAATATGACCATATATGATATCATAACAAAGAGTATGATTCTGGAATAAGTCAATGACATTATTTAAATCATTATACAGGAGGTTCGGACACTTACGAAGCAAATCGGACTTAAGGTAAATGAAAATATCACAATATCATTTTATACGAGATTTTTTATACTTTGGTATTTACTGGGGTGTATTTTATCATCCATATCCATGTTTACTCAATATTTAATATTTTTTCCATCCACATACAATTGTTTAAATCCAATTTTACCCTTTGGTGAGTATTTAGTAAAAGATATGAAAGGAATCTTTTGTCATTTTTTGTACGAGGTACTTTTTGACTTTTCCGACAAAAGTATGAGAAGAATGTTTTTTTAACTTATACGGTATGAATGGATTTTTAAAACATTATTTCAAAGAAGCTTCCTTTACATGTTTTCAAGTTTATTTTTAATCAACTTCTTTTAGTTTAAAATTGTATGACATGTTAAAAAAGGAAAATGTTTTTGAAGTAGAAAGGATATTTTTCTCAAGAATGGAGTTCAAGTGTTTTATCAAAATTATTTTCCATCTAAGATAATATAGGGTTATGTTTCTATCCATATTATTAAATTGATTTGATTATGTTGTGATGGAAATATTTTTATGAATTCCTTTATCTTATATGAATTTTTTTATGATGTCATGATGTTTAATATTCTCATTTTTATTACATGGGTTATGCAATGATGTATGGTTTATGATTTTATGGCACACATATGAATGGTATCATTATAAGATGGGTGGGACCTAAATCTCCCTCCAATGCATTGGGTAAAGATTTTATATCTCATGAGATAGACATGGCTAGAACGGCAGGTTAAACCGGTTCAGTGAAACAGGAATGAAATGAGGAGTGAACTCGGTTCAGAAATGGACTTTGTCCACTAAGATATTCTTGGAAATGAGTCATGAATAATAAGAAATGATTCTCTATGGTTATGTATGTATTCCAAAAAGTTTCATGTTTTAAGTTATGATTATTGGGATTACATTTCACTACTGTTATTTATCCCATGTTATGAAATTATGATCTCTTTTGCAGGTTAAGATTTCCAAAATGTTATGTTCTTATGAATTTGATGTAATTGATATTTCTTTTGTATACCCTTACTAAGAATTTGATCACACCCTTTTGTATGTTTTCTTTCCCCAGGTCAGGAAGAACGGTATTAAGTAAGATATGCCAAAAAGGGACTATAGATATGATGAAATAAATGGGAGATAGTGTAGATGCTTTATGAACAAGTTGTTTATGTTTCCAAGTTTCTAAAGACACTATACCTATATGGTCCTTTCGTGGTTTTGTTATATGTCGTAATAAGTGTACTTAAATTTTGATGTATTAACAATGTATGTAAAGCATGGGTCGTTATAGTTGGTATCAGAGGAAAGGTATAGTCAACCTTTGGAAACTAGGATGTGAAATCCTTAGTAATAACCTTAAGGATAAGTCTAAGCATAGAACACAATCGTAGTGTTTTAGAAATGGCCATGAATAACCTAGGATAAGACCTTAAGTGTGAAATTTTATTCTTGATTATGTGGTTTTCCAATTATAATTAGTGTTGCTCACACTATTCTTCTTGGTTTTAGTCAATGGATGGAACCCGAGGGAATCGTGTTAATGCGGAATGCGACGGGCAATGCAATGATTGTCCCCCTAAGCAACCAAAAGTTATGGGAGATGGAATGAAAAATCTTGTAGCCGTGCTCACACAAGTTTCTCGAGCTATAAATCATGCAGGACTTCCAAACGAGCAAATGAAGGAGCAACATTCTGTTGAATCCTTCATGAGGCAGTGTCCTCCTTCATTCAGCGGGTCTACTGATCCATTAGTTGTTGAACAATGGATTAGTACTACTGAAAAGATATTTTCAGTTCTTCAATGTTCTGAACATGATAAAGTCATCTTAGCAGTGTATCATTTGGAAGGTGATGCTGATCAATGGTCAAATCTTATCAAGAATACGAGGAAAAGAGATGAAATTGAATCCATGGAATGAGACGAGTTTAAGAACTTATTTTTAAATAAGTATTTCCCTCATATTAGTCAAAAAAAGATGGAGAAGGAGTTTCTTGAACTGAAGAAAAGGGATGATGAATCCGTTGGTACCTACGAAGAAAATTTTACAGGACTTGCAAGGTACACTTCTGGCATTATTATAAAACCTGAGAGTAAGATCAATCGATTCTTTAGTGGATTAAAACAAAGTCTTCGAAGGGCGTTAGTCATAAGGGACTTCAATAGCTACGAGGAAATCGTTCGATGTGCTCTCAATGTTGAGATGGAGATTGGAGTAACCCATCAGTCATATGTGTTTGATAAGAAGAGGAAAATGGAATTCAAAGGAAAATCAAAAGATCACACTAAAAAGAATTTGAGCTTTCCCTTATGCTCAAAGTGTGGAAAGAAACATGGTGGGAGTTTTATTAAAGGGACAAGTAAATGTTTCAAATGTGGAAAGGAAGGTCATCGGGCATTTGAATGCCACAATGATGGGAAGAAGATGTATAATGATGCAAAAAAAGGGAGGGACACACATAATGAACCTACTCCACTTAAATGTTTTAAGTGAAAAGAGATGGGGCATTATGCCAATCAATTCCCAAATCCAAGGGTTGATGATGATGGTCGACGTCAACAAACTCTTAAGGCTAAAGACAAAGGAATGTCACATGCAATTTCTATCAGCGATGTGTAGTATGATAACGATGTGGTGAAAGGTACACTTACCATCCACTCTAAAGTAGCAAATGCTTTATTTGATTCTAGATCCACCCACTCCTTTATTTCTGAAGAATTTTCTAAGGATATCACCATATTACCTCAACAATTAGATGTTGAGTTAGCTGTGACAACACCTAATGGCACAACAGTCGCATAAAAAGTTTATAATTCTTCTCTGATTGAAGTTTGTCGGAAAGTGCTTCCTACAAATCTTGAGATCCTTCCTATAGTGGAATTTGATGTGATTCTTGGCATGGATTGTCTTTCTTTATATGGAGCTCATATCTATTGCCAAAGAAGGGAAGTAACATTTCATATTCCAGATCAATCTATGATCGTCTATCGATGCCAGGATGAACATAACCTTCTAGTGGAAATTTCTTCCATCTTATGGGTCTTGATTCAACTGAATGAAGGTTATTTATCTCAAATGGTTGGTGAGAAACTCACAATTAAGAATATGCCCATTGTACGTGAGTTTGATGATGTCTTTCTGGAGGAATTTCCGGGTCTTCCACCAAATCGTGAAGTTGAGTTTTCAATAGAACTCGTACCAGGTGCTTTACCTATTTCAAAGACACCTTATAGAATGGTCCCAATTGAGTTGCAGGAATTGAAGAAGAAACTCCAAGAGAATATTGATAAGGGATTCATACGCCCTAGTGCATCACCTTGGGGAGCACCTGTTCTATTTGTTAAGAAAAAAGATGGATCAATGAGACTCTACATTGATTATCGAGAACTTAACAAAATCACTATTAAGAACAAATATCCTCTCCCACGCATTGAGGACTTATTTGACTAACTACGCAGAGCTCAATACTTTTCCAAGATTGATCTTCGTTCAGGGTATCACCAATTAAGGGTCAAAATGCAGTATATACCAAAGAAGGCTTTCCATACAATGTATGGACACTATGAGTTTATAGTGATGCCATTTGGTCTTACTAATGCCCCTGCTATCTTCATGGATTTTATGAATAGAGTCTTTACAGACTATCTTGATCAGTTTGTGGTAGTCTTTATAGACGATATTCTAGTATATTCAAATAGCAAGGAAGAACATGAAGATCACTTGAGAATTATATTGAAGACCCTGAGAAAGGAGAAGCTTTATGCCAAATTTACCAAGTGGGAATTTTGGCTTCAAGAATTTTCATTTTTGGGTCACATAATCTCAAAAGAGGGGATATCTGTGGATCCAGCAAAAACAGAGGTTATCAAAAGATGGTCGAGACCAACAACAGTAACTGAGATCCGAAGTTTTCTTGGTTTGGCTGGATATTATCGACGTTTTGTGGAAGCTTTTTCAGGATTATCTAATCCACTCATCAAGTTGACTCAGAAAGGAGTTAAGTTTGTCTGGAAGGAGGAATGTGAAGAGAATTTCAATGAGTTGAAAAGAAGGTTATCCAGCGCACCTTTTCTCACACTGCCTTGTAGTGGAGAAAGGTTTGTGATCTACAGTGATGCATCCAAGAAGGGATTGGGGTGTGTTCTTATGAAAAATTATATGGTGATAACTTATGCCTCACGACAGTTGAAAATCCATGAGCAAAATTACCCAAATCATGATTTGGAGTTAGTTGTGGTAATATTTACATAAAAGATTTGGAGGCATTATCTTTATGGAGAAAGGTGTGATATTTATACTTATCATAAAATTTTAAAGTATATTTTCACAAAAAAGGAGCTGAATATGCGCCAAAGAAGATGGTTGGATCTGATTAAGGATTAAGACTACTCAATTCATTACCACCCTAGGAAAGCAAACAATATGGCAGATTCATTAAGTCGACAAGACCATGCCAGTTTATCCATGATGAGGATAAAAAAAGATCCAATATTTATGGATTTAAAAAGGATGGATCTTGGAATTATTATGGAAGGGTGAAAATTGTATCTTTCTCAAATGAATGTTCAACCATATATACATGTGAAGATTAAAGAGGCATAGAAAGACGATGTAGAGTTACAAAAGAAGGTGATAAATATTACTGAATTCAACCTTGATTGTGATGGGATAATAAAGTTCAAGAATCGGGTTTGTGTTTCTCCCCTCCCCAAATTAAAGAAGGATCTGCTGGATGAGGCTCATAGTTCTTCATTATCTATTCATCCTGGAAGCACGAAGATGTATAGGGACTTGAAAGAGTACTTCTGGTGGGATGGCATGAAAAGAGATGTTGCTGAATATGTCTCTCGATGCTTGGTTTGTCAGCAAGTTAAAGCTGAGAGACAGAAGTCTAAGGGGATGTTACAACCATTACCCATACCCAAATTGAAATGGGAAAACATCACTATGGACTTTGTCACATGACTTACTAAAACATCCAAAGGCAATAATGATCTCTGGGTTATAGTTGATCGTCTTACAAAGTCTTCACACTTCATTGCTATTAGAGAGGATTCCTCTTTGGATCAGATTGCCAGGATATATGAAAAGGAAGTGGTAAGATTGCATAGAGTACCACTTTCTATTATAACTGATTGGGATCTGAGGTTTACCTCAATGTTCTGGCGAAGTCTTCAGCATACTCTAGATACATAGTTGAGTTTCAGCACTGCTTATCATCCTCAGACAGACGGTCAGTCTAAGAGAAAAATTCAAACTCTAGAAGAAATGTCGAGAGCTTGCTCTATGGAATTAAAAGGTGGTTGGGATCAACACCAACCTTTGGTGGAATTTTCTTATAATAATATCTTTCACTCTAGTATTCAGATGGCACATTATGAAGCTCTCTATGGAATGAAGTGCATGACTCCAACTTGCTGGGATGAAGTTGGCGAAAGAAAGATATTAGGACCTGATCTTGTTGGTGAGATGGCAGAAAAGGTCCGATCTATTCAACAACAAATAAGAGCAGCTCAGAGTCGACAGAAATGTTAGGCCGACAACCGAAGAAAAGACCTAGAGTTTGAAGTGGGTCACAAAGTGTTCTTATGAATATCTCCCTAGAAGAGGGTCATGAGATTTGGAGAGAAGGGGAAGTTGAACCCTAGATATATCGGTCCTTTCGAAATACTGGATCGTGTTGGGAAGGTAGCTTACCATTTGGCGCTTCCACCGAATCTCTCTCAAGTTCACGATGTGTTCCATGTATCTATCCTGAGAAAGTACATACTTGATCCTTCACATGTACTCAGCTCAGAAGTTGTACTGCTGGAGCAAGATCTTTCTTATAAAGAACAACCGATAGAGATTCTTGATCATAGCGAAAAATTCCTATGAAACAAGACCACTCGCTTGGTGAAAGTTTTATGGAGGAACCACCAATTAGAAGAAGCTACATGGGAGCATGAGGATATGATGAGGGAGAGGTATCCTCATCTATTTGTTACAAAGTGACGAATTTTGAGGGTGATATTCATTTTAAGGGGGGTATAATTTAACACCAGATACTTTTATGAGAAATATTTTGTTTTTATATAAATCATCAAATAAATCTTTCGCTACACGCAATCGCCACCTTCCTCAATAGCGTGTGTAGTACGCAATACCGAGTTCCACTAAACAACGATATATTATTATAATATTATAAACTAGCCGTTATGAATAGTATTAACTGAGTTTTAAATTTTACAACACTATTATTCATCTTACACATTTTCTAGAACATGGTAAAAGAACAAAATAAATTTTTTTGGGTAAAATAAGTATTTATAAAAAAATGCAGTTTTGCCGCCTTTTGATGGCGCACAAACATTAAATATAGTTTTTGACATGTTTATAAGATCAATTTGACAAAATAAAATTCTTCTTCTGAATCAGGATATAAAAATATACTTTGGATATATTTTTGATATTTTTCTGATAACATTCATATTTTGATGAATAGTAAAAATACGATAATTTTTAATTAAAAACAATTTTTTTCATTGAGATAATTTATATGGTTAAATTATATTATTGAATGGTTTTAAATTATAGATAGAATAAATTTTTAACATTAAATATAATGTATGTCATTACCAATAATTTCACAGTGAATTTATAGGTAAAAACATTTCAATCTTTGGCAATGTTTTAACTTCTAAAACCTGTTTTCTTAACAACGAGATTTATTTTAAATTAATTACTGTGACTTATGTGTTTTGAATTTTGAAAAATGGATTCCATATTTGTAATCAGTGGGTCAAAATTATGTTAATAGACTACTTTTTTAAATTTGGGCATTATGAATAGTAACTACGGTAAATTTTATTTACCATAGTTAAAGGTAAATTGGGTAATTAAGGGTAAATATAAGATTATAAAATTACACTAACATCTTCCAAACACCTATTGGATGACTAAAAGTAGACCCATATCACCTAAGGGTCGGATTAGATACATTTAATGGAGTTTTTTTCTATGAAAATAATTTAATTATTATTAAAACCAAAGAATGTGACAACATGTCACTTTCTTAAATCTTATAAGTATAATAATTTTAATTTAGTGATAAACTTAATGAAACTTCAAACATGAATAATCTACAGAAATATAATACAATTATCTTCAACATAGGAATTTCTTTAGAATTTTTAGGGATTAAATAATTATCATTAATTATGACACAATAGTGATGTTGAAATTATTTTATTAATTAGATTATCAAATAAATAGTTTTAAAAATATTAAAATAATTATTATATGCACTATTTAATGTTCTCCACTAATTTTCTAGATAAATATAACATTGTATTAATCTATTAAAGATTTTAGTTCGAACATATCCTTTGTATATATTTTATTTAAATTCAAATAAATGAATAATGTCAAAATTGACACTATTGTTATTTTATAAAAATAACATATTATAAAATTGATTAAAAATAACAAAAATATTTAAAAATTATAAATTAAATTTTATATGGTCTAAAATATCATAATGTTTCAAATTAGGGAAAATTCACAACACATATGTAATTATTAATAATAATTTAATATTTAGAATATTATTACCAAAAATAAAATTAAATTGATAAATAAGGATAAATCAAGTTGATAATGTTTAAAATAAATTTATAACATGTATAAATTTTATTGGTTGATGAGATTAAAACCATATATCATCTAATCCTCTGATATGAGTCATTTTGGAAGTTTTTATGTGGGGTTGGGATTTAATATAAACTAATATTTCTTATATTTCCAAAGGTGCCCCTCTCCTCCCTTATAAAAGGGAACCTCCTCCCACTCCTCCTCACACCAATTTTAGCCTTCAATCTCGGCCACACCCGGCCCATTTTACTTCCTCACTTCCCTATAATCATCCTATAGGTTATTTTATTCTTCAAAGACCAACCCTAGTGCCCTAAGAGCAGGTTAAGAAGAGGCGCGTCAAAAAAAGAGGTAATATCCATTACCAACCTTTTCCAAATTCTTTCTTCTTCAACTTCTTATTATTTAGTTTTTTCATTATGAAGTAATAACATCAGTATCACTCATATACAGATATGTTATTATAAGTATGAAACAACCATATTTCACCATCTATCCATCCTACGGAAAACGAAATCACCGCGTGTGCGTACGTACGGAATACCGTCTCCACACCGTGGTGTAATCTATTTTCCCCCACAACCTTACATGGATGGGTATAATGGTGTAAATAATTACTATATATGATTATTGTAAAGTTATATTTATTCTGAAATAGTATACATACACTCCAATACAATTCCACGATCATGGAAATGATATCATCGCTCGTACGTATGTACGGAATACCGTCTCCACGATGTGATGTGATTCGTTCTACATGATCTTCATTGAATAATGATTATATAAATGAATTGAATGAAAAAATATGAAATATAGTACATTAATACCATTCTGTAAATGATGTATCTAAAACCTAAAGAGAATAATAAGAATTTATTCGACAAAACACGCATAAGAACAAAAAGTTATAAACACCCGAATAACAAGTAGCAAAGAAATATTACTACTAAGAAGATAAGAATATGACCATAAATGATATCATAACAACTAGAATTATTATGTAATAAGTCAATGACATTATTTAAATCATTATACAGGAGGTTCAGACACCTACGAAGCAAATCGGACCTAAGGTAAGGGAAATATCACAATCTCATTTTTATCCGAGATTGTTTATACTTTGGTATTTACTGGGGTGTATTTTATCATCCACATCCATGTTTACTCAATATGTAATATTGTTTCCATCCACCTACAATTTTTTAACTCCAATTTTACCCATCGGTGAGTTTTTAGTAAAATATATGAAAGGAATTTTTTGTCGTTTTTCGTACGAGGTACATTTTGACTTTTCCGACAAAAGTACGAGAAGAATTTTTTTTAACTTATACGACATGAATGGATTTTTAAAACATTATTTCCAAGAAGATTCCTTTACAAGTTATCAAGTTTATTTTTAATCAACTTCTTTTAGTTTAAAATTGTATCACATGTTAAGAATGGAAAATGTTTTTGATGTATAAAGGATATTTTCCTCATGAATGGAGTTCAAGTGTTTTATCAAAATTATTTTCCATCTAAGATAATATAGGGTTATGTTTCTATACCTATTATTACTTTAATTTGATTATGTTGTGATGGAAATATTTTTATGGATTCATTTATCTTATATGAATTGTTTTATGATGTCATTATGTTTATGATTCCTATTTTTATTACATGGGTTATGCTATGATTTATGGTTTGTGATTTTGTGGTACACATAAGAATGGTATAATTATGAGATGTGTGGGACCTATATCTCCCTCCATTGCATTAGTTAATGATTTTATATCTCATAAGATAGACATGGCTGGAATGGTAGGTTAAACTGGTTTAGTGAAATAGGACCGAAACGAGGAGTGAACTCGGTTCAAAAATAGACTTTGTCCACTAAGATAGTCTTGGAAATGAGTCTTGACTAATAAGAAATGATTCTCTATGATTATGTGTGTATGCCACAATGTTTCATGTTTTAAGTTATGATTATTGGGATTACATTTCACTACTATTATTTATCCCTGGTTATGAAATTAGGATCTATTTTTCAGGTTAAGATTTCAAAAATGTTATTTTCTTATGAATTTGATGTAATTGATATTTCTTTTGTTTACCCTTACTAAGAATTTGAGCTCACCCTTTTGTATGTTTTCTTTCCCCAGGTCAGGAAGAAGGGTATGAAGTAAGATATGCCAAAAAGGGACTATAGATATGATGAAATAAATGGGAGACAGTGTAGGTGCTTTATGAACCAATTGTTTATGTTTCCCAGTTTCTAAAGACACTATACCTATACGGTCCTTTTGTGGTTTTGTTATATGTTTAAATAAGTGTACTTAAATTTTGATGTATGAACAATATATGTAATGTATGGCTCGTTATAGGTAACCCCTTATCGACCACTATTAACAAAATTTGAGGATTTATTATTAGAAAATAAATTATCCAAAACCATAATATATTTTTTAAGTTTAGCGTTGATCATATTTAATTACCTTTATAACAATAATGCAAGTTATATGTTGTATTGCAAAGGAGGACACTCAAAGAAGATGGATAAATATTAAATAGGTTGTTTAATATTTGTTTATTATTTTACTTATTATATGTTTGTTGTATCAATTATAAATTTTATTTATTACATTTCATAAATATACATATATTATATAGTTCATGTTATAAAATCATTTCCTACCTTTTATCCATCAAATGGGAGATGAAATTATCGCACATTCGTATGCATGGACTATCACATGCCTGTAGTGATACGATTCATTTTCCTTCACCATATTTCATGGTTGATTATTTTTATATATTTAATTAATCTATATAGTAATTATGATATAATAATTACTTTTAATATTGAATTTACATTTATCTTTCTTTCATTACTTCCATCAAAACGTCAAAAACATCACTCATGCGTACGTACATAATACTATCTCCACATAGTGATGTAATTCATTTTTAATCACCACTTTATTTTAGTGGTTAAAAATAAATTTATAACACATATATATGATATTTTTATCATTATTAAAACAATATATATTAATTATCAATGATAAATTTCCATGAAAAACAAATAATGAACCAAAACATAAATTAAAAAAGAAGACGTTTACACCTGAAATGATGATGATAATGAATAATTGTTATTGGCCAAGTGATAATATGTTATAAGTAAACCATATATGGAATAATAGGTATTAATTTGGTTATTTTATATAATTATAATAAATATAAATTTAATACATAGAAGGTTGTAGTCAGTAAAAGGAAAGACATACATTAGGTAAGGGTTTTTTTATTACAGTCATATTTTTATCATGATTGTTTGTACTTAAATATCCGATGATGTAATTATATGGCCTATATATTACAAATATTATTTTTTATTATAATATCTTTATTACAAGAAATTATATGGTAACCATTAACATTACCCTATTTAATTACTCAAGATACTAAAATCTTATTTTTATGGAAACAAGATATTTTATTCCTCTTTGATCGGGAAACTATTCTTCCATTCCCAAGTTTTCATAAAAGTATTTTTCAAGAATGTTTTATGTATTCCCAAATTATTCATTCAATAAATTATTGGGAAAAAATACTTTAATGTATCATTGCATCAATTTTGGGTTGGTTGTGTTTGTAGACAAAGCATGTTTTTGTAGTGAATTATCATGTTCCAAATATATTGGTGAAAACCCATGTTTTGAAAGAACCATGAAAAAATAAAGGATGATTTGTATGTGGTACAAAAAAGAAGGATACATGGTTGCACTATTTTATTGTGTTTGAAAAATTATTGGGTCTAAATTTTGATGTTTGGTGAGTATTGCCAAATATGGATTCCCATGAAGATATTGTCAAAATATGGAAATGTCTTGAGTTTTGAGAATATTGTCTTCATGGGTCGTATTTCACAAAGACATGAATAATTTTGATAGTTATCTTCGTGATAATTAAGATCATTGTAAATGGAAGATGTGAAGAGTATTGGGATGGAGAATTGTGGTGGAACAAAGGTTCTGAAAGAAGGATCTAAGGTTACAACAATAATCACGATAGTGACATAGAATAATTAATGGAATAATCTCCAATTATTAAGAGCATTGTGATCCAAAAAATTACCACTGATCATGTAAAATAATAGTGGATTTTTGATGAAATTATAGAGCTATTCAAAACTAGATTATGTGGTGATAACATGGTGCTGAAGGATCTAGAGTAAGTGGGAAATACCTATAAATTGGCCTCCACCCCAAGAGAAGAGTTGAGAGACTCCACAAAAATATAAGGATCTGTAATCTCAAAGGAGGTTCATGAACACAATGATATTTGCGAATATAAGGGATTTCACATTGGCTAGTTCAGTTTTCTGAAAGGAAGGCATACAACATTGGCTAGTTTAGCTTTGCAGAAGAATTGTGCTTAAAAAATGATTGTTTGAGCATTGTTAAATCTAAACACTAGTTTGAGCTCTATAAAATAGTGAGATATGAAAACTACTGAGATTTGAGAACCTATGAGCTTTGTGAAGAGGCATGATATTTAAAATGTCCAGTTTCAGCTTTGTGAAATTGGGAGCATCACTAAGCGGTGAGTTTTGGAAAAGTGTTTTTGAAAAGGGATTGCCCCGTGTTTAGTAGAAAAGATGTATTCATCGGTGTAATAAATTTTTACTCTAATAGAACATATACATATAGTAGAGGATGCAATTATTAGTGATAATCAAAGGACCTACAAGTCTATAAACTGTTAGTGGATCTTCTGGAGAAGAAATAAGCACACATCAGTTGAGGGAGTAGTGAGATTTCAAATTGTGATAGGTTGTAAACATGGATGGAAAACGAACCCACTTCAAACTTATAAACATAAATTCAGTTTTATTTGATTTATTATATCAACACATTTTCATTTTATTCTCCTTGGAAATATACCAGTGAGGGTGAACCATGTAAAAAAATTGTCTCATGCATGCTTTATTTTTCTTTCAGACATTTCTACGCGACAAATAAAAATGTGTGTTTTAGTAAACAATTAATCCAGAACAAAGGGGAAGTTGTTTTAATATCTCATACACTGATTTACCCACCTCATATGGTATCTAGCTGAGTGGACATAACATAAATTAATTCCTTGGTTAGGTATTATATAAAAATATTTATTATAATATTCACATCATTTTCTAAATGAGGTACATTTTTATTTTTACCATAAATGAGAGACGAATATTTTTGTACATACTAGACATGAATGGATTTTCAATCCATCATGTTTATAGATACTATGTGTTTTTTACATTATAAATATTTTACTGTTTTTTATAAAACTCTCATGGTCTAGAATTGAGTTGGTTGGGAATTACAAGACCATAACAGCTCAATGATGAAATTATAAAAATATCTAATTTTTGATAACATACAAAAAAATTAATGAAATAATATAGTGTATAAAATATCATGTTCTGAATAATAAATATGACACCATTATTAAAAATTACCTCATATTTTTTCACTAGGTTTAAAAAACATAGTATTTGATGGGGGAATGGTATTAGAGTAGTCATGGGTGGTAAATAAATAAATTATTTATTTATGAAATGGTTAGGCCTAAAACATCCTATATTTAAACCTAATTATAATTAAACACTATGGTTAAATTTATAACCCTACTGATTTGAGAAGGACATGGATGAGATCCCAAAAAATGTAAATGGAATCTTAGGTTAATGACCATATTTCCAATGGGTTTTTGATAAAAAAAAGTGCACTTGGAACTCACCAATGAAAATGAAATTGAACCATTATTTGGCAGTGAATAATTTAACATAATATAAGACTTTTTTATATTTTATTACTCCCAATATTCATTATCTCATGTCAAAAAGGAATCAATTAATATAACATATTGATTTTTGTGTCGATTATGGATTTATGATCATAGAACAAGGAATTGATGTTGCTTGTTAATAATTGATTATTAAATCATATTAAATATAATCTTCATCGATGGATTGAGAACAAAAAAAAGATGCATGACATAAATTTAAAAATCTAATGTTAAATTATTTTTATCTCTTATTATTTATTTTGTTATCCTTAGTGTTCTATTTGATACGTGCTTCAACAACACACAGAACAAGGTCGTTGTATAATTGGACTTTTGAATAATAGATTATTTATGTGGGTTCATTTTTTGGCATCACGATAATGATGTGAGTATGAAATGGTGCTATTTGAGATATTAATGGATCGAATATCATAATTTCAGGGGTTATTGTTTATTGATGTTGAGGTTCATTTCGTATTACCTGTAAGAAGATTAGGAGACCTGAATCCATCCATCAGTTACATTTTGGGTTTAGTCAACCAGAGTTCAAAGATTATTGGTTGATTTTGTGGTAGATAGTAGGATTTGTTGGATCATTTTGTGGAAATGTTTTATAGTTTCCTTGAGTCTTAAAAATACCTAGTTACAAGGAATGTAGTTCAGGAACATAGACCATGTTGGCCCATTTGTGTGGTTTCTGGGGTTTTGTGTAGAGATAAATATTACATTTTATTGGGAATGAAAAAATTTGATGAGACCCAATGTTGTTGACCAACTTTTTTAATAAAATGTACGTGGTTATAGACACAACTATGTACATAGACATGACGAGATACATGTGTATGTCCTAGAACATAGATATGGCCAGAGCACATGGGCATGAGAAGAGTACACAGACATAGACCGAGTACATTGGCATAACCCGAGTACACCTACAAGGTCAATAGTATATATAAAAAATTCCCAAGTACATAAAATATATATGATATCTAAGACACAACAAGTATAACCTATAAATATTGTTCCATAGACATTTTCGGTTCCCATTCTCTTTAGTCAAATCAAGTATCTGTTGGATGTGTTCCATTGATCAATCCCTATGTAGGTATAGTGTGGTATCACCTTATGAGAATAGTATTAGTGACCCCCCCAATTCTACTTAATCTTGGATAGAGTCAGGTATCCCTCAATGTGTTTTGGGGTTTGAGCCTCTGCTATTCATCTCAATGTCGGGTCAGGTACATCATTAATAATTATCAGGGCATGTGATTCCCATTCAACTAGGTTAATTCAGATCGGTTTATTTATCCCCATAATTCCTTATTATTTCTCCCATACATTTTATCAAAATATTCATTAGTTTAATTATGTACATATCTATATAGATTCCTAATCATAATGCCCTCTTTGGTGATAACTAATAATGTTATCATGACTAAATGAGGGAGTTCTCCCAAATGGTTGTAACCTCAATGAAATAAGATATCTCTTGGTCTACCAATATGGCTGTGACTTTAATTTGATACTTGGAATTGGACTTCATTATATCATTAACGATCATATTCTTACATATAATCTTACTCTCTCTATAACACTTGATTCTTTATATTTGGGGATTTTAGGGAATCATACCATGTATGACTATACACAAAACTATATGTGATAGTTTTAAAAAAACATTTCCATTTTAGATGACATTAAGTTAGATGGATTTATAGGAGGAACATGAACAGGTGGAGAATAGTAGAGATTCACATACCTTAGTCTGTTGCAGAAGTTTCATTGTTCCACAAACCCATCATTTCTAGAAGGTTGGACTATTTTATAATTTATTTGTGGGATTATATTATTCCCTTTAATATTTCATGTACTTTACTATATGGTAATGTTCAATATAGTTTTATTCATTCATATTTGTGTTATTTTTATCGTTCCTTTATTAATTATACCATTTCGTAGAGATGTGTGCATGTGAAAATGTAACTTTTTCTATGGCCTACCATGTATATTTTATGCATACCTGACTCCTATTGCAAACCCATAGCCTATTATAGGTGGGATTGGGGTGTTAAACATATCTTATCACTATCTAGGCATTCCCTGTGGGGGAAAATCATGATATAGGGAAATCATATGTGGTTCATCATAGGACCAGTGTTTATAGATTTTTATAGGAGTTTCATTTTATGGAAATTAGGGAAACAATGCTAAATATTCTCATGTTCAACTCTCAAAACAAGGGACATCATTCTTATGTGGTGTCTTATATATCCTATCACCATGAAATTTATTTCATTATTGTTGACTCAATTTAGATAGGCTCAGGTTACAAGAAAAACCATCGATATATTCATCATATAAGAATTGGTTGTGGTTTAGCGTCATTCTTGTGTCAGATCCACAAGAATACCATTTTTATGTGGTACAAATTTTAATTTTTAGGATGTGTTTGTGATGACATATAATTAAGATTACATAGTAAAATCATATTAAATATCCACCTAGTGATGATAATTCGTTTTAAAGTGTTGTACAGGAGGTGGTACCTTCAGGTAATTGGTCGTTTCAATATTCAAAAATTCAGTAACAAGATGTAATGTAAGTATCTAAAGATGATGTGTGTAGGGTGATTATACTTCATTAATTCTAGTGATATAGAAACCATAGTTTTTGGGTTGATCTAGACCCATGGGCAAGAGATGACGAAATCATGGTATTTGGGTGAGTTTTCTTACTTGTTAGGACTCATCTTGATCATATTATTGTCCATGCGGTGAGACATATCAATTGATTCATACGGAGATGGTGAACATTGTTGATTTAGACACATAATAGAAATCCCTATCTTGTATAGAGTTCAAGTGTCTCTTATGGAGGACAAATATACAACTACCTTATTAGAAGTATGCATCCATAAGATTCTATATCCTTATTAGGGAATCGAGACAATTTTGTAATATGCATCGAGGTTCCCTAACCTCTAATGATATTTCATTAACATAGTTCATGATTTTTACCCTCAATAAAAATCCATAGATCATCATATTCAATGATATGTTTGGGCTGGTGTGGTATTACTTTACCTTCCTTATATATGTGGGTTTTATATAATGAGTCACAGTAGTGGAAAAATTCATGGATGAGAAGGCACAATCATTTGGAGTTTTTAGTGAGAACTATGATACTATGACTTCGGCTACATGTATTTTATGGAAAATGAAGGGATCATTTCATGTGAGTAACTTCTAGATACATTCTAAGGAAGGATCTACTATAATTAAGTTATCTAAGGATTTTTCTTGTATGTTGAGGGTGATTTGAAGATACTCTTATGATGGGCTACAACATATGTTGATTGGTTTTATTTCCTTTCAGGTGTTATAAATGGAGACAATAGATAGAATGAATAAGTAGTGATAATATAGTGTTTAGATATATGAATAATGGTTCACATGGATGAAGAGTAGTGGGATAATCATGCGGTGAAAAACATTTTTATCTATTCCTTCCATGAAAACTAGGTGGTCCATTCTTGGATTAGGAGCTGGTTGATGAGACTTTTAGTTGCTACAGTTTTTATAGGCTATTTAAATAGAGGATACATGGATGGATAATCATATGATCTATGTATTCCATAGTTTATCTATAGTATTAATAAAAATTGAATTAACCAAAAAAAATTTATCACATCCCTTATTCAAAATATAGATATTCTACAGGATCATTTTTATTTAACATTACATTTAGAGATTACTAACATGAAGGAGTTTCTAAAAAACACTTTTTATGATACTTTTTCCAGAATTTTGAGGGGGATAACATATTGTGGGCCTATTTCTTGTACACGATAAGGCCCTATTGAATCATTATAGGTAGGGATTGGAAATCCATAGTTCATGTATATATTGACTATTTATGGGAGAGGTTATGGTTCTCATGTGTTGATGGGATAATTCTTTCTTTCACTAGTGAGAAAGAAACCCCAGGGATGTTGGGTAGGATCATACATTAGATATAAATAATTAATCATTTTTATAGTCTTACCCTTTGAGAAGTGTCTTTTTTGAGATTTTATGACATTCTAGAGGTGGAAAAGTATGAGGGTTCCTTCCCTCAGAATGTTCTAAGATTAACCACCCCCACTAAGAAATCTACTTATACGTATAATTTCACATGATTAATACCCAGATGTCATCACCAAAATATTGGAAATATCCTTCAAATCATCGAGAGATAATGGTTATGTTTTTGGAGTTACATTGATGGGATTTGTTAGACCTAGCATGTCTACCTAGGAAACCCTAGTCTTGTCTACAAATAAGGAAGACATGATTTGTAGGTTATATGAAAGTACTTGTATCCTATATAAGGTTACCATAGAGAATAAGTATCATATTTGGATACTAAACAATCACTTCAACCATTTGATATCAATAGGTGTTTTTTAATAATTGACCTCAGGTTGGGATTTCACGATCATTGAGTTGATGATAAATATATACTGATGAAATTAATAAGTTTTTTATATTGTCACTATTAAAATTTTTTAATTATGAATGCATTTCTAGTGAGAAAGGGACTTATAAACTAGATCATTCAGCTTTTCTTCCACATGTTCATGGTATTCTTCATCACTGAAATCCTTTTGTACTTAGGATCAGAGGTGGTGAAGGTAAAAATATTGAGGATGGTCTAGATATAATCTATGATAACCAATATTATGGGAATATCTCAGTGATTGGTTTTGGATTTTAAAGTTCCACATTCAAGAAAATATCATTAGAAAAGAGGGAGTAGAAGAGGAACCCTAAATGATTTGGGTAGTTCTAGCATTGGATCCCCACAAGACCATTACCAATGTTTATAGAATCCTTTGTTTGGAAGGATACCATAAGAAATTCCTTCCCAATTTCTCTAGGATTTGATCATCATTGACTAACCTGAACTGAAATGGGAATAACTTTATGTGGATATAGAAATTATAGAATTATTTCTAGGAGTTTTTAAAAAGGGTTAAAATCACCACCATCAAGGGACAATATGGTAAGGGTTTTGAGTATGTGGATTTATGAAATGCATCTAGAATTTGGAATGGATGTGTTTTGTTAAAATTGAAGGACGTGATTGCCTAAGGCTCTGACAGATAAGACCACATGAGAAGAAATTTGTAACAAAAACTCTATTGTTGGATGTTATGGACTTCACCCTAATAATGGGAAAACACTAAATTATCGGTTATATGTTTATCTCATATTTTATTCTAGGGTGTATCATCTATACCATTTCATTGAAAAATCATAACTAGAGATATATGTGGTGTCTATTGTTCCTCTAATATCATTACTATATGAATATCTAAACTACTATAAATTTTAATGTGGTGGATGGTGATTTCAGTATAAGATCTTATTAATAGTAGGAGTGAGGCATCATATAAGTTTTCCTCCATATAGATTCCCTAATTTATTGAGGACGGTTTAAATAAACATCATTATATGTTTTTACCTCGCCACATCTTATGTGATTGAAGGAATATTTTTTTGGAGATGTAAATAAAGTCAACTCATATTGGTAGGTATCCACTAGAAATGTACAAGAGGAATATCCAAAATTTGGGATCACAAAATCCTTTTCCAAAGGAGGAAGATAGTCATAGAAACTATCTATGATGTTTCTTTGGGGTTGTTTCAAAAATCTCTTTTTGTACTAAATTTTAGTGTTTTGAAGATATACTAGTACATTTAGTATTATTTATATTGGATAGCTATGAAGAAGTGTGTAACTATGTTTTTCTCTAAATTCCCCACTTTTTAGAAAACGAATGAAGGGAACAAGGTTCTAGTATGTTTGGGTTGTCCCAATGAGGAACTGGAGTTCCTATTTGATAGTAAATACATAGACTTTATTATAAGAATTATGCACTTAGAATGTTGTTAAAACACTATCTGGCTGACAATAAACTGACTCACCAAGTCATCACACATTATATCCATCTAATTATATTTTAGTTGAGGGAATGAGAATCCTCTATATATAGTATATTTTATGACATTATGGAGTTCCCTTGATGTTAATTTATCATCATGATGATCGATTTACATTATAATTATAGAGATAATTACAAGAGTCCTTTTTTGAATAGTTGTGGTTTAGTAAATTACTTCACCCCAGAAAAATGTCCAAATAGAGTAGACCATTATGTTTTGGAGTAAATGACACCAGATTGAAAATTAGACATTGGAAATATTTGTGAGGATTACCTATATCTTGTGGAATATAGATATAAATACATTTACCACTCCATTGTAAATATAGAATAATGCATAAACTTGAATGAAAGATATTGTTTGTCACCACTATGTCAGACTGATACAAGGGAGTCTACCCACATGGGTTAGAGTGTGTGTGAGGGAGAACAGAGAAGGTGAAAATTATCTAGGAGTGTATGAGGACTTCCTAGATCCATCGGAATTCTTATGTGAATTGATGATGGAGGACATCGGTGGTCGATGAGAGAGACTATGTCTTGCTCAAGGTCTCACACAGGTGATGATTATTGCCATTTTTATTGGGTGGAAGATTATCTCCATGATTTATTAGCCTGATCATATATAGAATAGGGGGTGTTGAGGTGGTGTACGTATAAGCAATATCAACAATGATATAATCGGTTTACAATGTATTCCATGTACCATAGCTGAAGAGGTATTTCATGATCCATATTATGTTTTCAACCTAAGAGAGAATAATATAATGGTTGGATCTACCCTTGCAGAGTACATAGTATAGATCATAGATATTCATTACAAGATCCTTCACAAGAGAGTGATTCCCTTAGCGCATGTCAGATGTCAGTATGAGAAACATCAATAGAGAACATGAGAATTGGAAACTAGATGCAATATTAGTATCATCATATAATTTAATTGTATATTCACTTATATGGGTGAATATTAATTTAGTGGGGATAATATATCAAAACATACTTTTTAATATGAAAAATTATATTATTTTAAAAAAATTCAGATAAATTAACCGATTCAGTATAATATTTCGGGGCATGTGGCCTTTAAATGATGACATAATAAAAATATTAAATATATTACATCACATGATCATATTTTATATAAAATAATTTAATATCTTTAAAACAATGTTCTAGAATGGAAATTTAAGACTAAACTTAACTATGGAATGTGGGTTTTACCCTAGAAACAACAAAACTATTTCGTCTGTCTGGTTTTTTGTTTAATTTCAGTCATTGATGTATACATAAATAAATAAATTAATTAATCATTAAATTTCTTTAACAAACCAACCAACTATTTGAACACCATTATATCCTAACCATGTGGTTAGATATAAATCCCGATGGATTTGAGATGGCTGAGGATGATTGCTCTGATGAACCACAATGCGATTGTGGGTTGATGATCATTATGATGAGGGGTTTATCTAAAAAGAATAAGGTCCTTGATCTCACCAATGATAATGATTTATAATTTGTCTTTGATTTTTATGGATCCAAACTAAATGTCTTATTTTCTTACTTTTTCTAATCCTTGGTTTTCTTATCTCATGTGAAGTTTCATTCAATTATCTATAAAATTAAGGTTCATGTCTGTTGTGTGTTTATCATCATAGAATTATGAATTGATAAATTTTTAATAATAATTTATTTTTACATTGTGTTATGATATTTATCCATTTATAAATTTAGGAAATCCTAAATATTTTTAATTTAATAATTATTTCTCAAAATGGATCATTACCATGGATTCTAGTTTGGGATCTCAGGAATAATGGATGTATGATTGAGTGTGATGGGATATTGATCATGATTGGGAGATCTTCGGTTTATGCTATTCATATTTATGAAGTACTGTTTGATAAACATTATATATGAGTAGATTTTGAGGCTGAAATATTGAAATTGGGGACATTTATGGATCAGTGAACCTTATATTAATGTTAATTTGTTTATTTTCTGATTGATCATTTCAAATTATTGTGTTTCTGATGATGTGTTGGTTTTTTCATATTCTATAAAAACCCATGTTACACAGCATGTAGTTCAAGATCACTTACCATATCTTACCCCATTGCATGATTGTTAGCATGACAAACAATAATAAATTTCACACACCAAGTTGAATAAACAAATATAGACTCCCCAGAATAGGGTGACACAAAATTTATTTTTTGGGAACATGGTATTGTAAATGGCCAGGTACAGAGGCACGCCAGCTACACGAGCACAAACAACTACATGGTAATGTCTAGTTACCCATACACAACAATTTTATGTGATAATAATGAAAACAGATTAGCATGACTAGAGTACATGAGTACAACTACAGTGCATAGGAACATTTTCGAGTAAATCAGTATACAATGGATATGCATGACATGTTGTGTATACCCTATGCAAACTATGTATATCTTCATGGGTGTCTTGAAACCCCCAATATCTTCAATCTAGAGGAGTATCCATAGTGTGAATTCCTTTATTCAATAATCACTATGATAAGATAGTGATGTATCACATACAAATCATTGTATGTGTGATTGATAACCCATTTGTCATTTTTAGTTCCTAAAAGACTAAAAATTTAATAATTTAGAAAAAATAAAGCAAATGTGATGAAAAATTAAAATAAAGTCACAGTTATGTTGATGTTCGAAACCACATATATGATGCAATTAGGTGATTAAAAAATTAACATGATACATGTAATTATTTTAAGAAGGAAGTTGAAATCAATGTTTTTTTAAATAAACATTTTGAAAACAAGGTTGAAGAATGTGAATTAGGTTTGGTTTTCAAAATTATAGAGAAATAATGTAACTGTTTTTTAGTATTCGGGTTCTGGTTCAATTGAATATATTTATTAAATTTATTTCACATGTTTGGAGTTAGATACTAAAGGAGGAATATCTAATGACCATGGTATCAAATCTTTAATATCAAACACCCTATTTATAGGGTTTATGTAATTTAGGATTTTTTGAATTGAGATTATACCAATACCATTTTTAAAACATTCTTTTTTGGGTTATTAAATGGACATGAAATAGTTTAGGGAAATCACTTACACAATTTTAAAGAATTAACTCTAAATATTTCCGATCAATTCTAATGATAATATAAAAATAAAGGGATTAGAAATTATTTTATTTTGTGGAAGCCCTGAAAAATGATTTTAATTGGAAAAAAACCAATGCACCTTTCCCAATTGTCTACATCACCCTTGTACATGATGGAAGTTCCCCATTAGTATTGTAATTATGGAGTGATAGGGAAGAAGAAAATAATAATAAATCACGATGAAAATTTAGAGGAAGACTCGTGGAGGAATCTGCAGTCATGAAAGAACTCACCTCTTATTTTTTGTCTTTTGATAAATACAAGTTTTTAGTAGCTTGGTCTTCTAGTTTAAGATATCTAGGGTTCTTAGGTAGTGTTTTATTCAATTGTTACTATAGTCATGAATGTGGCTGTGGTCGATCTAGTCCAATAATGGTGGTCCTTTTCATTATTGGAGATCCTTTACTAGAAGTCCTGATTTCTTTAAAAGGTCATTCCATAAATATTTATGATGCAAATATATAATTAACATCATCGATGGTGTGGTTGAAGCTTCTCAAGCGTACTACCTATGATATTCAATGAAATAATTTGGATTTTTGGAGGTAAAATCTTATGTTCATAACATTTACAATATGAATTTATTTTTATTACACGATTCACTTTTTGTAGCATTAAAACAAACTATGATTCCTCCTTTTACATTGTTAATATGCACCTTTCACGATTATTGAAATATTTATGTCTCCATTCAAACATAAAATTTCTTATACCGCACCATGACACTTCTACATGTAAAAATTCTGACATTTTTTTACAAATATTTGTTTTATCATTCAAATAACCGCAAAACCTATAAAATAATACTAATATTAGCAAGAATATTAATTATATTAAAATAATTAGTGTATTTAAAATTCACAAAATAATTTTCTTGAAATTTATATATCCATAATCCCCTATACATATTAGTCCCAGATAGATTCAGGTTTCCCTTTTTGTGGCTTATGATGTGATACTCTTTCATGCATCCATAGTTTTGATTAGGTATCCAATTAATAACTAACATGTAGAGTGATCCCAATCAAAGAGAGTTAATATAGAAGATTTTTGGTATCCCACATAGGCCCCAGTTATTATACCATTCATATTTATCAATATATTAATGATTTATAAAGTTTACTACTCCATGGTGAGTAATGAGAAGCATGACCACTCGATTGATTTATGACAATGCCTTCATGTCTTGAGGAGTGAGTTCCCCAGTATGAGTGTTACCTTGATTCATTAAATAAAATCATAGATTGGATGTATGGTTGTGACCATAATTTTAGACTTTGTTTATATATTAAGTATATATAGTTTGATGACATTCATTATTATGAGTAGAGGCTCACTCTCCCTTGATTCATTCTATTTGGTGATTTCATGGTCCCTTTTAGGTATTATTATACTCACCAATGTAGGAGATATTCCCACACATGTCATGTATTATACATATGTCATTACATTAGATGGATTCAAAGGTGGAAAAAGACCAGGTGGAGAATACTTAAGCAAAAAGGATGATAGTTTTTTCCGGGAGCTTTATAAGGCTATAGTCCCCTCCATACTAGTACGTTTGAATCTTTAATAGTTTTTTGCATGGATTTAATGTTCCCAATATGGTACCCATTCATGTTTCATGGTTTTCTGTGGGATATAGTTTTATCCATGAATATTGGTATTATTTTTATCTTCCGTTTCATTAATATATTGTTTCATAGTGTTGTGTGTGTGAGTATAGGGACCTTATTCATAGGAATCCCATGTGTTTTTTATTCTTACTTTATTATAGTGTCATACCACAAACCTATTGGAAGTGGGATTATAGTCCCACATTATATTATTCTCACCAAATTTTTACAACATGGTTAGGTGATAGAATTTTATTATATATGAATTGAATATTACTTACTATGTTAAGATGTATTTTAAATACCTTTTTTTGATAATATATTGTATTTTTTAAAACGAATTAAAAAAATGTTTTCAACATACAATTGGTATTTTCCTTCAGAAATGTATTGTAATATTTTAAAGGTATTTAAAACTATTAAAACATCCTTTGATGTTTAATATTATTTACTAGGGATATAATATGATGAAACTATATTTATCTATTTTCTAGATGGTTTATAGATTTGATAATGATTGGTTTGAAAAAATCATTATAGGTTACGATATGATATAGTGATGAAAATTATATGATACTGTTGAAAAAATATGTATGCTTTTAATTAGTGTTGAGTGGGAACATAATTATATATATATATAATTTATTGGATTAGGTGATATATATATTGAGATAATAAGTATAGAAATTTGGATTGACCAAAATTCCGTAAGGGACTTTGTGACAACTAGGTCCCGGTGACCGCACAACCACCCAGCCTTAACATGGTCGTCGAGTCCTGGCCCACTAGGTACCACCAGTTGCCCCGCAGACACGTGCAGTCCACCCTAGGGTCCATCCACATTCCGGAACAGGTCATATGACTAATGATTGTCCCTACATGCCAACACATGTCCTTTCCAGTTTTCTTTTCCCTCACTCACACACACCCAAGGAAACTTCCCAGAAGGGCACCCATTGTGACCACTACTCCAAGACAAGCATGCTTAACTATGGAGTTCTAATCAGAAAGGCTCACGAAAAGGAAGGTGCACCTTGTTGACATGAGTCATATCATTTAGTCATTTAATCCTTTATCATTTTTGGATGTTACAATCACCCCCCACACACACATAGAGCACAACGCCCTCATTGTGGGCCCTACATATCATCCCCAGGCAGTTCACCACACTTATGGTTGGGTTTATCCTCTGATACCAAATGTGACAACTGGGTCCCAGTGACAGCACAACTACCCTTCCTTAACATGGCCGTCGGGTCCTGGCCCACCAGGTACCACCAGTTGCCCAGAAGACACGTGGGGCCCACCCCATGGTCCATCCACGTGCCAGAACATTTGGGAAACATTCCATAAGGTCACCCATCGTGACCACTACTCCAAGACAAGCATGATTAACTGTGGAGTTCTAATCAGATAGGCTCCCGAAAAGGAAGGTGCACCTTGTTGACATGAGTCATATTATTTAGTCATTTAACCTTTTATCATTTGGGGATGTTACAATCACCCCTCCCCCCCCCCCTTAGAGCACAACGCCCTCGTTGTGGGCCCTACATCTCAACCCAGGTAGTGCACCACACTTAAGGTTGGGTTCTAATCAGACAGGCTCCCGGAAAGGAAGGTGCACCTTGTTGACATGAGTCATATCATTTAGTTATTTAAACTTTTATCATTTTGGGATGTTACAATCACCCCCCCCCCTTTGAGCACAACACCATCGTTGTGGGCCCTACATATCAACCCAGGATGTGCACCACACTTAATGTTGGGTTCCTCCTCTGATTCCAAATGTAACAACTGGGTCCCGGTGACAGCACAACCACCACTCTTTAACATGGCCATCGGGTCCTGGCCCACCAGGTACAACCAGTTGCCCCGCAGACATGTGGGTTCCACCACAGGGTACATCCACGTAACTGAACATTTGGGAAACTTTCCAGAAGGTTACCAATCCTGACCACGACTCCAAGACAAGCACACTTAACTGTGGAGTTCTAATCAGACAGGCTCTGGAAAAGGAAGGTGCACCTTGTTGACATGAGTCATATAATTTAGTCATTTAACCCTTTATCATTTGGGGATGATACAATCACCCCACCTACATCTCAACCTAGGCAGTGCACTGCACTTAAGGTTGGGTTATAATCAGACAGGCTCCCGAAACGGAAGGTGCACCTTGTTGACATGATTCATATCATTTAGTCATTTAAACGTTTATCATTTGGGGATGTTACAATCACCCCCCCCTATAGAGCACAACACCCTCTTTGTGGGCCCTACATCTCAACCCAGGCAGTGCATCGCACTTATGTTTGGGTTCCTCCTCTGATACCAAATGTGACAACTGGGTCCCGGTGACAGCACAACGACCCCGCCTTAACATGGTCGTCAGGTCCTGGCCCACCGGATACCTGCAGTTCCCCCTCAGACACGTGGGGCCCACCCCAGGGTCCATCCACATGCCTGAACATTTGGGAAACGTTCTAGAAGGTCATCCATCCTGACCACTACTCCATTTCATGCACGCTTAACTGTGGAGTTCTAATCAGACAGGCTCCCGAAAAGGAAGGTGCACCTTGTTGACATGAGTCATATCATTTAGTCATTTAACCCTGTATCATTTGGGGATGTTACAATCACCCCCCCCCTTAGAGAACAACACCCTCTTTGTGGGCCCCATATCTCAACCCAGGCAGTGCACCACACTTAAGTTTGGGTTCCTCCTCTGATACCAAATGTGACAACTGGGTCCTGGTGACAGCACAACCACCCCGCCTTAACATGGCCGTCAGGTCCTGGCCCACCAGGTACCACCAGTTGCCCCGCAGACATGTGGGTCCCACCCCAGGGTCCATCCACGTGCCTGAACAGGTCATATGACTAATGATTGTCCCCACAGTCCAACACATGTCCTTTCCAGTGTGCTTTTTCCTCACTCACACACACCCTAGGAAACTTCCTAGAAGGTCACATATCCGGACCATTACTCCAAGACAATCACGCTTAACTGTGGAGTTCTAATTAGACAGGCTCCTGAAAAGGAAGGTGCACCTTGTTGACATGAGTCATATCATTTAGTAATTTAACCCTTTATCATTTAGGGATGTTACAGACTTGGTCCAATAAGATTTTTATTAATAGTGAACAATAACTAGGGAAATAATTGAATGAGGAGTGAACCCAATTCACATTGAAAATATTGTTAGGGAGCCTTGAATATGGAAATAATTTTATATATATATGTGTATTCAACAAACTTATACCTTATTACTATTTTATGTTCTCATTAAACATGATTCATTATTGATGATTTCACACTTGTGTGAATTATATACATATTATATTAAAGATATTTTCCATGATTTATGACTAGTGATCCTTGAATTATTTTGTATGAATTTTTTTATTTTAATATATTATCATAACCTTATGATTTTATCTGTTAATTTATGGATATAGATATTTATCTCATCTAATTAAGAAAACTATTCATATGAGAATATATTTTTTTAATTTTTCATTTCCCCAGGTCAATAAGAATGGATTTAAGTATGATATATCTAACAAAAGGTTATTGTGGAGAAGATTATAAAGTAAAATGATATTGATCATTTATGTAACAAGTGATTATATATACTAGTTTCCAATGACACTAAACCATTATGGTTATGGCATAGATTTTAATGCTATGAAATAATATTAAACTAATATGATGTAATATTTATGTCTGAAATGTCTGAGTTTATAATATAATTACACTTACATATTAGTATGAATACCTTTATAAATTAAGTGATGACCTTTACATATGCATTGGGTTCCACTATTAATGCATTGTGAAACATTATGAATTAGATATGGACTTTTTAATATTTCCCTCTCAAGCTTCTTCATCGAACATATTATTCTCCTTAGAATTAAAAAATAAATGAATTATCAATTATCACCTATTAAATGTTTCATATAAATTAAATATTTAAATTAAATTCATAATTTCACCCATTTTATAAAATATTCACTAGAAAAATGAAAGGATACGTAATTTGAAAAACTACTTATATATCAATTACTAAATTTATATTAAGTAATAAAATGAACATAATATAAAAACATATAAAATATTTATTTTTTATCTCATAATTTCAATTTTATTCATTTAGGTATTTGATGATTAAATCATAGAGGGAGATGAAGCAATACATCCTACATGATGTATCCATTGATTGAACTGAATCACCCATTTCATTTGGTAGGAATCTCACATATAATAGGATATGTTAGAATATATTAAAATCTATCTAAGAATGAGAAAGAGGGAAGTGTGGAGAATTTAAAAAGAGGCACAATCCAAATCATAAAACCCATTCCCATTAAATGGACACGTTTTTGAATACTTTATCATCCTCAATGAATTAATGTGTATGTTACAAATCATATTAGTAATACATTGTTTACCAAATCAATTCAAATCCAATGAAAAACTATTCATTACTCCCAAATTACGTTAAGAATCACCTAAGCATTTCATTTTATGAAACCAAAATTTCTATTGTATCATTTTATTGAATAATAATATAATTATAATTATTATCATTATATTACCAAAATATATAATAGGAATTCAGTATAAATCATACAAAATGATTCTATATATTATTATATATCCCAATTGTACTTTATGATATTGGGATATAGAGAATTTTCAAAATAACATAATATTATTTTATATCTATAATGTATAATATTAAAATTTTAAATAATTACACACTAAGAACATACAAAAAATATTTTTGGACAATATACACCCCTAAATAAGAAAACTAGAATATTAAAATATTATTTTCAATGATCTCTTAAAATTATCATAGTTATGAAAATTACTTTAAAAATGAAAAAAAAATAAATATGATTACTATTTAGAAAATGATGTATATTGAATGCATATTGAAATTTACTAGGTGTTGAAAGATGTAAGTAAGATGTATTTATACTATTAAATTAGCTGATAATTGGAAATATGACTAATAAAATAATATACATTCTATATGAATAGAAACATGAATCTTGAACTAGTAAAAATAATATTATTGAATATGATAAGATAAAATTCTAAAAATTATTTACCATAAATAAAAAAACTTACTATAACTATCATAGTAAAATGTAAAAATAACTCTATCAGTGTAACATAATTTAGGTATAACTATACATATTTTGAAAAACTTGCTTTTCATTATCTAATTTTCTTTAATCTATGATTAAATAACAAGATTAAGTAATTTTAAAATTCATGTTAGAAAAATATATTACAATTATCAAATAAAAACAATAAAATAATTCTCAGTTAATTTTGGTAAATCTTTATGAATTGTAATAAACATTTCTTAATTTTAATATTTTGTATAAATACAATTTTTAAATTTTAAAGTATGGATTAATTTGTGTGTTTCAAAAATTTATAGTTGTAATATATTTCTACATTTTCTTACACGTCCAAATCCCCTAAATATTGAATCACATGTTTTATCACTATTTGGGAAATAATATTACATTTTAATATTTTATTAAAAAACATCCCTTTACTATTATAAATTCCACCCCTATATACCCTAATTATCATAAAACCATATGATTTATATATTTACAAGGTACTAATAGAGTTTCTACCATTGATACCCTATCCACATTTATCATCTTCCAATTGTGATGAATATTCTAGCCCAAAAATTTGATACCTAAAAACATGTTTTCAAGAATAAATGCACTAGATGGAACAGTCACTAAAAAACCTACTTAATTTAGTGTGACTCTAATCAAATAAGTGAAAAAATAAATAGTAATTGGTACACCCTACCCATCTCATAATCTCAAATCTAATACAACATAAATGATAAAGGCATAGGCCTCAAAATATTTTAAGAGGAAAATAATTATTGAGGGAACATAAAAAATATATTTTTTAGAAAATATATTTTACATCTAAGGGAAAAAATCTATCTCATTCACTTTATTTTATACATAAAAAGGTCTAATAGTTCAACAACAATGACAGGAAAATCCGATAAATTCAAAATAAAAATCTTATGTTATAATTCAATAGAACGAGTAGTTTCAAAATAACAATGCACATAGTTCCCCATTTGATTTTATTGGAACATCCAATTTGACAAATAGGTTTCATAAACCTCCCATATTTTTTTGGGTATCTCAAATTAGAATAGTTATCATTAACCACTAGTATCCTTCTAAGACATGATATCCTATTTGGGTAAAATTAACTGTCACGACCCGTCCCCCATGGCCAGTATCACGACAACCCAAAGCACACCTTCCATAGGCCAGGGGCTGGCGACTAGAACCAAAGGTGAAAATCCCTAGTACTGGGAAGGCATTGACTTTATAACTGAAAACAAACACAACCAGAGTACAAGCAGAAGAAAACAGTAAGTGAAAACCGTATAACAATAGTATTGAAAGTAAATGGTCCAGAATTCAAGCCCAACTGTAAAGTACAAAAACAACTGAAAACAAGTAAAACTAAAATTGGACAAACAACTGGAAGGTGAAAGCAGCTCTTGGATCGTCTTCTGGGGTTCTAACCTGAAGGGTAAGTACATATAGCCTCTTCAGTGCTCCACATCCATCTCTCTCCTCTGGGTTCTGTCTCGTCGTGAGTTCCACCTCCAAGAATCGTCCAGTCCTCGTACACTCTTCCTCGATTAGCGATGTCCGTCGTCTGCATCTAAAAAAACGAGGATTGGACATAGCCTGTGCAGGGGTGAGTATAATGATACTCAGTAGGGACCACGAGACCCTCAGGGTCTCACAAAACCCAACACGGATAACCCCCAAGGTATTATTTTAATCGGATAACCATTACTTAGGTATATTCTCATACATAGACCTAAGTTATCAAGTAACCCATCTCAAACATGAGGAAAACACAAAGGTTACTGACTCGAATCAAACCAGGATTTTTATTCATGAAGTCAAAACAACGGCTGCTAGAGAACTCCTCCTCTATCGAGTAGAGTGGGACTGCTTCTACCAACAAGCAGTTACCACTAACTTTGTACTGCTGAAGTATTCCACTTGTCTAGGACTGTGGGTTTGCTTCTACAACCAAGCGCTTCCCACCATTAGTTTTCCGCTACAACGAAGTGCTCCCCCATATAGCCTACAGAGGTACTCCTTCTGTCAAGTACCGCGGGTCTACCGCTACAACCAAGTGCCCATCCGCCATGGGACTTCTGCTACAACCAAGTGCTCCCCACTGGGCCATCTGAATCACTCCGAGTCTATCGATCAGTAGTCGTCAAGTCTCAACCAGCTACTAGGTCTCGGTAATCTACTTGTTATTCACAGGGAGGGTCTTCTCCACGAGCCTCAAGCTGATACTCATAGTGTCACAAAGTCTCACTAAAAAGTATCATGAATAACTTCCTCTTCATAGGTGTCTCAACGCATTAGACGGCGCGTCGATCGGACCCCCGGTCTGTGAGTTATTGACTTTTCCATTCCCAGTGCCAGGTTGGTTTCTATGCTCAAACCAACCCGATTGTACTCCAACAACATCTGAACCTCAAATGGAGTATTCCAAAAGAACCTCCTCACCAAAAGGAAACCAACGTATTTGACGGCATGCCAATCGGATGTCTAGTCCTTATGTTATAAATGTTTCCGCTCCGAGGGCCCGGTTGGTTTCGGTTTCGAACAAACTCGGCCGTTTTTACAAAGTCATCAAAAACTCTTCAAGAGTATCGCAAAATAACCGCATCATCGCAAGAATCTTAGTTCCATAGACACCCCGTCAATCTGACGCATAGTCGTGAAGTTATTCACATTTAAGCATAACGAGCCCGATCCTTTAAGCCCAGTGGCTAACGGGTCGGGTCGACCCTATTTTTGCAGGTCCGACCCGGTTGGTGTCGGTCCGGCCCGGTGAAGTGCATGGACAGGCCCATGGGGCACGGCCCGGCCTAGTGCAGCATGGCCCGACCCGGGTGGCCGAGCGATGCTGGGGGGCACGGGACCCTGATTTCTAGAACCGGCGGCACCACCCTCCTGCTCGGATGACCAAAGTTGGTCGACTTCTCCTGTGCAAGCTGCCCATGGTAGTAGGGCGCGAACTCTCCACCACAGTGTCCACGAGTGCCGTGGATCCTTATGCCTGGCCGGGCGACGAGTCAGATGATTCATCCGCTGAAGAGGACCGCCCTGTGCGGTCCGCGGTCATCCGTAGTGCGATGCCATGGGGCGCCACATTTCCTCCAGCACAACCGGCTATAACCTGTTGATTCTCCTTTGGCCGAGCGTCCCCCAGTTGTGGGCCACAGTTACTCTCCACACGGCCAGCATATGGCCACTTCTTTGTCCGGTCATTGCCATCCCTTCCATCACCGTCTCCCTTGAAATAGAACAAGTATCAATGGAGGGTCGTCGGGCTATGTTCGTTCGGCCCGCGCCCTCCGCATTAAGAGGTATCATAAGGCCGAAGATAAAACATGGTTTCAAAGAGGGAGAAAGAACAATTATATTCTTGTGAAATTGAATCAAACCCACTACCTTGATAAAGGTTCATTAGTCGATGATCCACGAAAGATGAGCGTCGCAGTAGTCGGGCTTCGCGGATGTTGGCGTCACAGAGAACAGACGTTGATTCTGTGGACATCAGGGTGCTTCCAAAGAGGAAGTGGCATCTCTTCTCTTGTCACGGAGAAATAAGAAGGAAGTCACGTCATTGTTCATCAGTGGAATCAGCATTCTTTGTCAAAGAAGACGTCATTCTTCATGGAAGATTAAAGCTCTTTTTTAATTCTTTGAAGATTCCAACCATAATATTTTCCAAGCCAAAATTATAATAAGGCTTCCCCCAATTTTTAATAGATATGCCATGACATTTCAAATAAATTCAAATGAATAAACTAATTAAGGGTGCTCACTTAATTAAATTGATAAGGTTGGAACATTAATGAAGATGGTGGAATGTGGAGAGGCTCCACCCAATTAAATGAGGGGGAGTTGTCACAATTAATATAAGGGGAGTTAAATGGGGCGGGGGTTTAAGGGTGTTGAGGAGAGGTGATAAGTTAGGGGCTCATGTGGGCCCCACCAGCCTTAGTTATATACTCCCATGGGAAGTTAGGTGGGGTGTGGGCCTGACCTCTAACTTCCTTTTGGAGGATATAACATCTACTTAAATAAAATTGTAACACAACAATTGTAATTAATTCATAATGAATCACCAAATTTTAACTACCTCATGTGACAAAATGCAACTACGGTAATGGTCCCCTTAGGAGAATACTGCAACTGTGAGTTCATCGGTGGCCTCAGATTTTGGTCATGAACAATGGTTCAAAATATAGAAAAACCTGCAAGTACGTTTACTGAACATACCCGAACAAAACATCAAAAAATTGATTGAGGGTCACCGTGCCTTGGAATCAGGCGCAGTCAGAAACTCCAGACTCGTAAAATTCCTATGTATTTAGGAAAAACATTCCCGTGGAATTTACAGGTCTTTACATTACTCCCACCTCAGGTACTTACATACCCATAAGGCTACAACACACAGTAGGGAAACAAATGGGGGTAATGAGATCGCATCTGAGCCTCTCGCTCCCATGTTCTCTCTTGGATGTTCATGTGCTGCCATCGAATGCGCACCAGAGGAATCGACCATCCACATAGGACCCGATCCTATTGATCCTCGATCTACACCGGGACCTCCATGAATATTGCCCCATCAACGATGTCCAGCTCCCCATGATCGATGATGTGGGTCGGGTCATGCACGTATCTCCTCAGCTTAGATACATGGAAGATGTCATGCACTTGGTGCAACTGAGGTGGGAGGGCAAGGAGGTAAGCCACCTTGCCTACTCTACTGTGGATTTTGAAGGGTCTAATGAAGTGCGGAGATAAATTGCCTCCCCAGGAAAATCTCCATAGACCTCGTCGAGGTGAGACCCATAGGAAAAACGTGGTCCCTATCCTTGAACTCTAGTGGTCTCCGTCACCTATCAACATAGGACTTCTATCTTCTCTGTGCAGTCTTCATCCGCTCTTGGATGATCTTCACCTTCTCCATCATAGCCTGAATAATCTCTGGTCCTATAAGAGCTGCTAAGATTTCTCCTTTTCTGAAAATTAAAATCTAGTCTCATCCCCAGGATGAACCATGTTTTTTTCCTAATACAGTCAATCCAGACAAGAACATTACTATTTCATTCCATGGATGACGTCGTAAGGCCTCGATGCTTCCACTAAGAGATCTAACCATTACTCTCGCCTCCAGGGTTTGGTTTATAATGTAAGAATCTGTGTGTGGTCGCTGGGTCTCCTCCATTAGAAATTTAAAAATTGAGGGTCAAGTCAACAGTTTTAACCGGAACCTCTTAGTATTAACCACATAAAAATGAAGGAAAGAAGACGTCACAATGACATGTTTCTTTTATTTCTGCATATCATTGTACAAAGACATAAAGAAACCACAACAAAGACATTAACGAAGCTAGGAGAATCATGAACAAAGTCCTCTATTCCTGGAACTAATCCTTCTCCTGTCCACCTACTTCTGGAGCTTTATAGTCGTATGCTTCAGCTGCCTGAAGCTGTGATCTCCCATGTCCACCTACTCCCTATGGTCTGGGTGGATCTCCTAGTGGTGGTGGTGGCAACACCTCAAATAGTCATCCACCACCAGCTGCACGGCCAGCTCCTCTACCATGGTCTCCTACTCCTAGAGGTCTGCCTTGATCGAACCTCAGCCTCTTCATGGAAGGTCCTTCATCTATCTACTGATCGTCTACAAGGCAGGTCGGACAGTCACATGCCATGTGACCAAACCCACCACAGGAGTATCACTGTCCGCTCCTAGTAAGTCGTTCTCCACCCCAGGTGCCTCACACACATGATCTCGAGTCATGCAGTCGACCACCTGTGGGTCTGGTCCTCTTGGACCTCTGCGTCATCTGTCTACTACTAGCTGCAGAAGACTCCACTGCATGTTGACTAGTAGTGGGTCCTGCTACAAGAGATTGCTCATCAAGGAAACTATCAACTATGAGGCTCTCTCCAACACACCTGTCTACGTCGGGATGCTATGAAAAACAAATGAAGATCTAATATCTCGCTAGAGCCCCTACTCGAAGGTCCAAGCCCTGATGAACGGGTTTCGTACCATATCTGTAGAGTAGCGTGAGAGGTCTGTGAAGCTCACTGTGTACTGTGCTACTGTCAAGATTCCCTGCTATAAATGTAGTAGCTCTTATATACACACCACTCGAAGGGTGGCTGGTACAAACTCCGCCCGGAATAGCCTCTCGAAGTCTGCCCATAGAAGTGTCGCTTTGTCGTGCATATGGAGTATCGAGCTCCATGATCTTCCTGTTGTTTCCTAAAGTAGGTTGGCAGAAAGTATCACCATAAGGTCTGCTGGTGTCTCTACCAGTCTGAAGACTCTGGCCACAACATACAGCCAATCCTAAGCTACCTGTGGGTCCGTCTCTCCCTGGAACCTGGGTGACCTCTGGCACTGGAACTCGTGCAGCACGCTCAAGCGGCTTGCATCGCCTACTGATGGGACTGGTGGCATCGGTGGCCCAATGGGAAGTGGTACTTCTAGTGCCTCCACTGGTGCCTCAACTGTAATAGGGCCCTATACAGAGGCATCGTCACTCGGTGGCCTGTCATTACGTACAACTCTCGGGGCTCTACCTAGTCATCCGCGGGGAGGCATCCTGAAGGAAACATATGCGACAAGGTCAAAGACTATACCTGGTGAGCTAACCTGGTTTGAGTTGACTTAATTTTTTTTTTGAAAACACACATGCAATCAGTGCTTCTATGCACTGAGCCAGTAATTAGAATTTAGGGACCTGGTGTATAGATACGTCGGCTGCCGCACCAACACGGGACTCCCTGGACTGAAAACCACACTCAATACTCTTAACATTATTGCTTCACAGTAGAACAGATCAGAGTCCTATTTTATATGGTAGAACCGACTCCTATGATACCAATTTTTCATGAACCCTCCCCCAGGGCCCATATCGTGACTACCCAAAGCCCGCCTTCCATAGGCCAGGGGCTGGCGACTAGCACCAAAGGCGTAAATCCCTAGTACTGGGAAGGCATTGCATTTATAACTGAAAACAAACACAACCAAAGTACAAGTGGATGAAAACACTAAGTGAAAACTGTATAACAAGATTCATGAATGTAAAGGGGCCAGAATATAAGACCAACAATACAGTACAAAAACAACTGAAAACAAGTACAACTAAAAAGGTAAAAATAGCTGGATGGTGAAACCAGCTCCTGGATCATCCTCCAGGGTTCCTACCTGAAGGGTTGGTACAGATAGCCTCTTCAGTGCTCCACATCCATCTGTCTCATCCATGTACCGTCTCATCATGAGGTCCACCTCCGGGTATCATCTAGTCCTCGTACACTCCGCCTCGGTCAGCGTTGTCCGTCATTTGTATCCAACAAAACAAGTTGCAAGCATAGCCCGTGTAGGGGTATGTATAACGACACTCAGTAGGGACCCCGAGACCCTCAAGGTCTCACAAAACCCAACAAGGATAAACCACAAAGTATTATTTCAACAGATAAACATTAATTAGGTATATGACCATACATATACCTAAGTTATCAAGTAACCCACCTCAATCATGAGGAAAACACAATGGTCTTTGACTTAGCTCAAACTAGGATATTTATTCACGAAGTCGAAACCACAGCTGCTGGAGAACTCCTCCTCTGTCAAGTACAGTGGACCTGCCACTACAACCAAGTTCTTCCCACTATCCTTGTACTTCTGAAGTACTCCACCTGTCAAGTACCTCGGGCATGCTGCTACAACCAAGCGCTTACCACCATGGGTATGCCACTTTAACCAAGCACTCCCCCTCATAGCCTAGATAGGTACTCCTTCTGTCGAGTACCAAAGGTCTACTACTACAACCAAGCACTTCTCCACCGTGGGTCTTCTACTACAACCCAGCGATCCCCACTGGGGAATCCGAATCACTCTGAGTCGATTGATCAGCTGTCGTCATGTCTCAGCCAGCTACTAGGTCTCTACAATCTGCTCGCTCGTCAACAGGAGGGTCCTCTCCACGAGCCTCAATACGATACTCCATGTGTCATTATGTCTCAAAAATAGGTATCACAATGAACTGACTCATCATAGGGGTCTCATCACAACAGACGGCGCATCAATCAGACACCTAGTCTTTGAGTTATTGACATTTCGGTTCCAGGGGCGTGTTTGGTTTTTAGGCTCAAACTAACCCAACCGTAATTTAACAACGTCCTAACCTCAAGTGGAGTATTCCAAAAGAACCGCCTCACCAAAATGAAACCAACGTAGTAGAAAAAACGTCAATCGGACGTCCGGTACTTATGTTATAAGTGTTTTTGCTCTGAGGGTTCTGTTGGTTTCTATTTCGATACAACCTGACCATTTTTTCAATGTTGTCCAAAACACTCTAAGATTATTCCAAAAGGACCGCCTCATCGTGAGAATCCCAGTGCCATAGACAGCGGATCAATCGGATGCACGGTCGTGGAGTTATTCAAATTTAAGCATAACGGGCCCAGCCTGTTAAGCCTAGTGGCTGACGGGTTGGGTCCACCAGGTTTTGGCAGGTCCGACCCGGCTGGTGTCAGTCCGGCCCGGTGAATCACGCAGCCTAGACCGAAGGGACGGGGGCCGAACCGAGGGGCGCGGCCCTGCCCGAGTGGCACTGCCGGGCCTGGTAGGTCCGGGCCGGCTCGATGCGTGGCGACCCGACCTGGCTGGTCGCGGCTCGACCTGGGTGGTTGAGCGATACGGGGGGGCATGGCCCCCCGATTTTCCAAAATGGCGGTGCCGAGTGGCGTCACCCTCCTAGCCGGAAAGATGACGAGCCGTCTGGTCCTTCCTCTGAAGCTGCCCGCCCTGTGCGGGTTGCGGTACTCTGGAGTGCGGTGTCTTGGGGCACCGCGGTTCTTCCAGCCCGACTGGCTACAACCGGCCGGTTCTCCTTCAGCCGAGCGGCCCGTGTTTGTGGCACACAGTTCATATCCTCGCGGATGGAATATGGCTACCGCTTTCTCCGGTCACCTCCATCCCTTCTATCACTATTTCTATTGAAATAGAACATGGATCAACTAAGGGTCATTGGGCCTTGTTCGTTCGGCCCACACCCACCGCGTTAGGTGGTATCATAAGGCTGAAGATAAAACATGGTTTCAATGAGGGAAGAAGAAAAAATTTATTGAATTAAAATTGAATCAAACCCTCTACCTTGATTAAGGTTCGTTCATCGATGAAACATGGAAGATGAGCGTCGCGGTAGTCAGGCGTCATTGAATTTGGCTTCGTAGAGAATGGACGTCGATTCTATGGTCATCGAGGTGCATTCGAAGAGGAAGTGGAGTCTCCTCTCTTGTCATGGAGAAAGAGGAAGGAAGTCATGTCGTCGTTCTTCGTTGGAATCAGTGTTCTTCGTCGATGAAGGCATTGTTCCTCGTGGATGGTTAATGCTCTCTTTTAATTCACTAAAGATTCCCAACACAATATTGGCCAAGCCAAAATTATATTAAGGCTTCCCCCAATTTATAATAGATATTTGATGACATTTAAAATTAATTCAAAAGATTAATTTAATTAAGGGTGCTCACTTAATTAAATTGATAAGGTTGGAACATTAATAATGAGGGTCGAATATGGAGAGGCTCCACCCAATTAAATGAGGGGGAGTTGTCAAAATAAATATAAGGGGAGTTAAATGGGGGTTTTCAAGGGAGTTGAGGGCAGGTGATAAGTTAGGGGCTTGTGTGGGCCCCACCACCCTTAGTAATCTCCTCCCATGGGAAGATAGGTGGGGTGTGGGCCCCACCTCAAACTTCCTTGTGGAGGAAATAACTTCTTGATAAATAAAATTGTAACCCAATAATTTTATTGAATTCTTAATGAATCCCCAAATTTTAACTACCACATAAGACAAAACGAAACTGCGGTAAAGGTACCCTTTGGCGAATACCAGTGCTGCGAGTTCATTGATGCCATCAGATTTCGATTCTAAGAACTTCTTCAAAATATAGAAAAACCCTCACCTATGTTTACTAAACGTACTCGAACAAAACTTCAAAATATTGATTCCGGGACAACCGTGCCTCCGAATCAGGCGCCGTCAGAAACTGCAGACTCGTAAAATTTCAAAGTATTTAAGAAAAAAATTTCCTTGAAATTTCTAGGTCTTCACATTAACAATATTAATTTTCATAGTAAAATCAATTTATCATTATATTTGAACAATTTATTATTCATATTTCTATATGATATTGTTTTATGATTATATTATCATCCTCTAATGAGTTCCACTAAAGCATATTGGGTTTGTTGGATGATGTCCTCATCCATCTCTCTAATATCCTATCACATGTGTATAGTTGACTAAATATAGCTTCTGATTATAACTATTACTATATTTAAGAATACCTTTGGAATCATTTTAAGACCCTCTGAAACATAATAATAACATAATATTTTATGTATAAGGATTTGTGTTCTCTATTTTCTATCAATTCCATAATTTATGAAAGAAGCATAGTGTTTCCTCAGATACTCATAGACTAAAAAATTGTAGAACATATCTATAGGATTATAGAAATGGTTAAATTTTATATACCATACTCCTTTTCCTCTAGTCGGTTCTGAATGATGTGGTATTTCAAGTTAATATGATTCTTTTATGCATCGAACACTAGATTTGAAGCTAAGTAATTCACAATATGATTATCATAGAATAAAATTCCACCATCCTAAATTCATACAACTTACCTTATGAACAACATTTTCCATACCATATCAGTCCCTCCATTCATTACCACAAAATAATATTCTTCCAATGCACTCAAGGTTACAATTTTCTATATCTACGAAAATCAATTGAGTGATTTCCCATTTTAGGAAAACAAAAAATATTTTCTACACTAAAATGTGTCTCAATTACCATTAAAATCCACATAATCATGTTTATGTAATAGAATCTCCATTACAACCCATAAGATTTTATCTCACATTCCATTCATGTATTGGATAATCTATTTCATAACATCCATGTTTTCCATTCCTAGTCATTTCAATAATTGGATTAAAACTCTCATAAAATATTAAATGTTATCCCATGTATCAATAATCACAGACATTAAAAATAATTCCCTGAATTAAATCAAAATCAGAAAAATGGGAATGTATTCATCCTCAATTATTGAAAAATTTATTTTTGACTATTTTATGTGTGTGGAAAATGGAGTAAGATTACATTACTTTCATCTATTACAAACCATTTAACTACCTTCTGAATATAAACCATGTGTGAAAGAACCAAATCCATTTCTCTCTTGTCTCTCTCAATCTCTGTTACTAATATAATATTTTCCTAATCAAGATCCATTTTCTATAACCTTATAAAAAATTCATATTTCAATGTTTGAGTCATTTTAATGTCATCTAAATAAGGAAACGAATCACTCATATAGAGTATATGTATGATGTATAACCCATTATCAATCCACATATAGCAGACAAAATTATATATGAGGCACCAGAAAAATACTTCATCTTCTATAAATGGAATGAATTTCATATTCCATTACTAGTGGTGGTTTATCAATCCATGAAGACTTTTCATCATCTCATGAACCGTTTCTTGGTCCCTACAATCCATGAAACCCAATAAATGCTTCATATAAATATCATACAATAAATCAATTTGAAGGATGTTCATGTTCAAATAAATTTTTTCTATGTATCAATTTATCACTAAAACTATCCTAATCATCATTATTAATATTTCATATTTAACTACCAGTGATAAAATTCATCATAAATCAACTCATTCAATTTTTTGAGATTCCTTCACCACCAACCATTTCCTAAAAACATATTTTTATTAGATTATTATTTAAAATTAAAAAATAAAATTATTTTGATGGGTCATTTTTTCATGTGTCAACTCAATCATATCGTAGGTTGTATTGTACTAAAATTATAATTATATTTATTGGTAATAGACTTGCACAAATCAGAATCACTAAATGTGGACACATCATACTTGAACTATGGCACTCCACTATACATTAGAAGATGAAATTTTACAATAGACCCAAAACTATAAACTATAATTATAAAACATGATTAGATTATTAACCTATATCTCTATGAGATTTTATGAAATGTTTATTTGAATTAATTTATCCTATTTTTATATTTTTCATTTCATGAAATACTCAAGATAGGTTACTTTAGATAAATAAACTATGTTTATCTTGAGGATACGAAATAGGAAGTTAATGAATCACTACACCCGACGTAAATTTTTCCTTCTCTTCAATGAATATCTAAGATAGGATGCATATTATGAATTAATTAATTTCCTTATGGGATTTCATAACACTCAAGACCGAGGTTTACCAAAAAATAATATATTATTAAAATATTATTATTTTATATAATAAGATAAAAACATGAAGTTAAAATATATTTTATGAATAGTATTAACTAATTTATGAGAATATATGGTTTACACAATATAATATGAATCCATAGTTTACCAATTAATTATAAATGAATATGAAGAGGAATTTAATTTAAATGAAAATATTATAGTGGTAGAAAAGATGTTATAACCTAATAAAATACATTTTAATTTAAGTCATGAAATTACCCAACTCATACATTACATTCACATGGATATAACCTTAAATATTTTACATGTGAAACCAACTTTTCATACGTTACACGCAAAATCTACTTGGCGTATGATTCATGAAACATTGAGATTCTACAAAACATCTTTTTTAACATAATTATTTAAATATCTTAATTATAAACTATCTATTAATCATAGATATATGAATAGTAATAATAACTTTTAAAATGTTTTTTATATCTATTTTATTTAAATAAAAAATATATATAATGATTGATATGATTATTCCTAAGGTACTTTTATATTTAAAAATACTTTTTTCTTGAATGAACCACATTTAATGTCTTTCTATGAAAATAATGATATTAATTTAAGTCACATTTAGAAATTTAATTTTATAATATAAACCTCAATTTTTACATTATAACCTCAAAATTATTCTAGGGTAATTTTTTGGGATTTTTCGAAGAAACGTAATTTTTGGATGGATAGTGAAAACTAATGCATTTTAGCAAAAAAAACTACTTATTGATAAATAATAACGTATTTTAAATAATAAGTTATATTAAAAAACATTTTAAATATTTTTTAGTTAAAATTATATAAATTATCCTTAAATTAAATCAATTTAGTTAATTATAATCAATGTCATGTTGAAATTGAATATTAATCCATAAGAAACATTTGAAAAAATTTATACTTTAAAAACTCATTATTTCATCTCATCTGCATGATTTTAATAAATCTTAATATTCCCACATATATGAATTGAATTTATAAAAACTGAAATATACCATTTAGATGAATATAATATTTTTTTCTAATAATATCATCTTCATTTTTTAGAAAATCTATTAGAAAGAGTGATTTAAATTAATCGCATCTATTAAGATCGAATTAATCCTAATTAGGGATTAAACCGTTATAATAGGGGTTAAAATGGCCTTTACACTTGATAAAAACCCATTTTATGGCCATTATTCGGCCCTAAACCTTCCATTATTAATCTATGTTGGTTTTTATGACTTTTTTAGGTAAGAACATGTGTACACCTAACCTTTTTTCAAAAATTCCATGTGAATCTACGTCCTTCCCTCTAAAAGGACACCACCTCTCCCACAACCTCATTCCTATCATGTATCTAATTTTAGGATGTTATATGACCAATCCACTTACCATAAATCTTCTGTTCCTCATATAAGCCTTTTTGGGGTAGATGATAATCCAAGGAATACGTTCGGCACAAACCAAAAGGTGTTAACAGATTTTGAGGTAATATCTTATCTAAATTCCATTATTTTATTTTCTTTCCCCACCCCATCCAATTTCATTTTTCCATTATTGTATAAAAAAATAATTATAATCAATTAAATAGGTTTTTAGGATAATATTTCAAACTACACATACACACACCTATATCTAATGGGTAACGACTATAATTTTTTTGTGAACAATGAACTACTTCCTCCCAAAATATTGATTACTAATTTTTCCTTTACCACCTATCATTGAAACAATTATGATGTAAACATAGATTTTATGTGTTGAATATAATATTTACTATATTTTTAATCTTCTATATTCCTATTTATAGCATATATCTTTTTGATATTTCATTTGGTGTTAATTTGATAATCACCTCTGAGGAAGTGTGGACTAGCTCCCTCTCAAAGCGATGTGCTTTTTTGAAACACTACATGTAATGTATGGAGAATGTATTTATAGAAAATATATGATATATATATAATTATAATTACACATTAATTATATTATATAAATATACACTTATATTTCATTTTCATTATTTATATCAGTACGACAATAAAAATTGAATCAATGTTCATGCGTACATATGACTATACAGTCTCTGTGAACTGTGTATTCCATTTCATAAATATATATTATATTGATTGTTTTACTAAAAATATATTAAATATGAATGATATTTTTATCATGGTTCACATTCAATAAATCATGATTTAATTATATAGACCAAAGATATAACAAATTAAGATAGAAGTAAAAAACAACGAAAATATTTACCAAACCGTATCCTAACAATAATATACTAAAATGAGGGAATATAAAGTCATAATAAATCAATATATGGAATTTTTTATAATAATATGGTTCTATTAAATATTTATAATCCAATTATATTTATTATATAGGAGGTTTGAACAAGTATGATGATAGTCGGGACACATGGTAAGGGGATTTCATCTCACTTTTTATTTCATCACGATACATTCTTTATTCCCCACCGATTATTTTTGAGTACATTTTATAATTACCATGGATGTATTATAAAATTTGAATACATAAATATATGGTTATTTATATATCCATTCAATGGTCTTTATTTCATTGGGTCAATTCTTTATGTGTTACATAATCTGTAAAGTTGTTTTTTCTTAAATGTATTTCTTTGAGATAAATTTTTTATCAACCATTGTTCATAAAATAGGTTTATATAATTACAATTGAAATGTTACATAATAAATATCCTTCTTTTCATGGTATTTTATGCTTCATTTATTTTTTTTCTTACATGGATAGTGTGATCCAGAGTTACCACGTTATAAGAGCTTTGTTGAAACTATATCATCCCTTTTCAAGTTTGTGTATGTTTCTGCTCCCTTTGAGGAAATATTATCATCCATATTCCAAGAACACTCATCAATTTTATTATCCAATACTTATTCATAATATATTCGTTTATTGTTCTCATTATTCCACTCTTGGGTATATAAGATAGCTATAAATTTGTTTTTAACAAAATCGAACATTACACTCTATTTGGATGGAAATATATGTTCCTTTAAAACCATGTTTTCAAAAAAGGGTTTCCATTAATTTTATACTAATATCTTATGAAAATTGAATGTTATTTTTACCATTTTTCTTTAAACAATTCCTTTAATATAATATTCTTATATCTTTTTAAATGAGGTAATTTTTAATCCTTTTAACCATGAAAAATAAAATTTTATCTTTTCCTCGTAATATTTTTATGGTTTTATCTACCGTAAATCCATTTAATATTTTATTTTATGTTTAATTTTTATTATTTATGATTTTTTAAAAAAATAATTGTTTAATGAAGTGTTTTTCAAAAGATTTTTAAAATTCATTAATTTTTAAGGAATATGTTTTTAAACGGTTTTATGATTTAAGGAGCCTTTTTACAATGAACAATGGTTATTTACCTCAATAAATGTTTTAAAAAATACCATTACAACTTATTTTTTATCTATGATTACATCTGTTTATGTTAATAATATACATATTAGAAATTATCCAAGGGTTCCATTCATATTATTTCATTAATGGTTTAGGATTTGATGGAATGATTCTCAATACATATCTTTCACATCCATGAGTTTTATACTCTTGAAACCCTCTTCTTTTCTGGGCTATTAATTTAATTATGAAACATATATCATTTCAATGGTTATGGTGGGAAGACATTTTAATTATTTCCATTTCAGTTCACGGGTTATGATTTGATGCTTATAAAACCGAACCATTTTTATGGGGCGTGACATAATGATTATTTATTAATAATTTTATTATGATATGTTTGGGAAGTATATCAACCTCAAATGGATTGGATAATTAGATGTTGTATATGTGATTAAAATATACATGGGTTGTATCCCACTCTGAAAAAATAGGGTACACAATTTGTATCCTGAGTCCAAATAAAGAAGATACACTGGATGTATCCCAATCAATTATGAATGAGGCTTCACGAGTTATTGGCAGAGGCCAATAATAATAAGTTTCATGGGTTTTATCTAAATCCTAAAAGAAATAGGGTACATAGGTTGCATCCCAAGACTAAAAAAAGAAGGTACTTGGGTTGAATCCCAAGACTAAATGTATGAGGGAATATGGGTTTTTATCCCATGAAACCAGCAGGTACATGGTTTGTATCCTAATCTTAACAAGTTATAAATGTATTAGAAGGTATATTTGACATAGAATTTTCAATTATTTTATATATTCCACAAATTATATTTCTTATTATTTTATATTATTTCATGTATCATATTATTTATTTCCTTATGATTTAGGTCTTATGAAAAACTATTATTTGTCATATAACTCATGTTTTGGATCTTTGATATTTAGGGTATGATTTTCTTAATGTTATGATCATGTTCTCTTACCCCTGTCTTCATGATTATTCTTACATGTATATCTATATTATAGTTATTGAGCATCCACTCTCACCCCATTTTCTATTTCCTTTCCCCATGTTATGAATAATTGATTTTGGTATAAGTGATAATGGGGAAAATATTTATGTGATATGTCTTTGATTATTAAACAGGATAGAATATTTTGATTCCATGTTTCTTGGGACACTAATCAATTATAGTCATTGGACATGTGATTTTTTTCTAATGTATGTATTATCCATCTAAAATGATGTAATATCCATTTTTGTTATGTTTGGGTCACTATAGTCGGTATACAAGGAAATGTATACTAAAAATTTGGAAATATGTTTGAGAAAACAAATTGAGACCCTTAGAATATTTCTAAGGATATTTATAGGGATGTCTCGACGGATAAATATAAATATATGTTAACATTGTGGAAAATGTCATCGAATTTTGCTAATGTATAAACCAAGTGGTTTCCTTGTAATAAATACCAATCTGGATACTACATGTGGATGCGGCTCTCAAAGAGATGTACCTAGTTACCATAAATAAAAAAAGATGTTCTGAGCCTTACTCAGGGTAATCTGGTAAAAAACAATTTTCCATGATGCGTACATTGTTTGACACTCCAAGGGAATTTTATATTGTGAATTCACAAACTCTTCATGAAAAATACTTTAAGGATTTTAATTGAAGATGGATAAGAATAACCTAAAATAAACCTCAGTTTAAATATATTAAAAAAGGTGAAATGATTTAAATATCTCGTAAGTAAATTATTTCATGAATATGTTGTTTTCTACTATGATAATAAATGATCATACTATACTTTTTATTTTATTCAATGGTAGTAACACGAAGGAACTATATTAATATTGAATGTGATGAACGATTTGTTGATGTGTAGTCAAGTGGGATAATCGATGGATTGAATGGCATTATGATCATGCCTAATCAGTTTTCAAGTAATAATATTAACAACATGTACCTTAAAATAATCTAAAACATACCAAGAAAGAGAAATATGGATTTTTCATAGATTTTGGGTAACAGAGACTATGGAGGAATAGAGATTCGGTTTCCTTTGGGACAAGAGTGTGGAAAGCATCACATAAGTATATGTATTTGAGGAATAAGAATATGATTTGATTATCAAAAATAATGACTCAAATAAAGTTTCTACATAGGAAAAATAAATATTTTTGTTGATGAAATAGATGATAATATTAACCTCCCTTCTTCTTTATTGATGGTAAAGTGTTTTACGTGTTTAATAAATGATCTTTATGAAACTCAATGTCCTAAGAGGAAAGATTTTAAAGGAAATAAACAAGGTGGTGTGAATAATGGTTAAATTTATATTGAGAAAGAGACTATATATGAAATGTGAGAGGAAATAAATATTGTGTAATAGGATGAGGTATCCTTGTTAATAGAATAAGGATGAATTGGAAAAAAATGTTTATCTGTATTTGAATTCAGAAATTATGTTACATGAATAGTGAAATATGAAAGGATTTTTTTCTAAGGATTTATTGGTTTATGATGAATATGTCTTATTATATGAAAATGTAATTTAATTACAAGGTGATTTATTGACTATGTTAAGGAAAATGTTAATATGTTCTTATGTTAAAATAATGTTGATATGAAAAAGTAAATTAGACAGTACTAATTACCATGGAACTATGTACAGACTTGTTAAATGGTTTATTATTATATCATTTATGATGATTATAACATTTTTAGATTTATAGAATATATCCTATATACATTGTAATAAGGAAGAATTTATGTTTTATATTATTATTTATAGTAATTAAAGTTATTACCATGTTTTAAGGGAATATAGGATAATGGTATTCACATGTTTGGAATGTCTCAATCAACTATTACTTTTTGAAATATAGTGGATAAATGATAAGATGATTTCTAACTTTCTTTCTATGACTTTGGATTATACTCTTTTGGAAGGGTTAAAAGGACAACAATTCATGAAAAATATATGTTAAACATTGATGAAGGTATTTATTTATTGAAAACCATGGATTAATGGATATTTAGTGATTAAAAATATTTCCAGAATTTCCATCATATTTATTTTTGAAATAATGTATGTCTTGTTTTATAAAAGGACATCATGTATGTTGGGTGGAAACCAATGAATTTTTGCATGTCCACGTGTCGTGATCCATAGACCACAAGATTATAAGGGCTTTATCCCTTCCATTGGCCTACCTGTTGTCTAGGATTATATATAATTATTTTTGATGAATAATTGTTTACATTAGAAAGTTAGTGTTAATTTTTATTTTTAGATAATCACGTATTAACCATATTAATTTTTAATAATAGTTATAGATAAATATATAAACTTATTATTCTTTTATAGGCCTTAATATTTGCTAAAACTGTATATTTGTGATTTAGAAATCAAAATTAATTTATGGAAAACCATTTTTTAATGTAATGAATGAATTATAAAAAGATAAAAGCACAAAAAATAATGATTTTTTGGTATTATGGTTCAATAAAATTATTACTCAATAATAGGTTAATTATCAAAACGAAATTGTTTTGTCCTAATACCTTAATTATTTTTTAAAGGATGGGATTTAACATCATCCATTGAGACCATATCATTTTATATGATCATTAAATTATTTGTGATTGATGTCCTCAATCACTCCCTATAAATATTTACTCTTTTCCTCCATGTCAAATCTTCACTCCCAACTTCTGTTCTCCTATGAGGAAACACGGTTATATGTATCTTTTTGGTAACCGTTATGGTTACAACATTCTATTTTTATGTAACAATTGATATTCATTTTTACAATTTAGGTTTCTATTAATGAGACAATCAAGTAATAAAACATTAATTATCGAGACGAATTTTGATGAAAATAATCATTTTATGTTGGGTTGAATGTAATACACCGATATTTTGTAAATTATTTTATTCAAATTAATTTAAAATTTTTTGATATCTCTAGTTTCACAAAACACTGAAGACATGTTATTTATTATTAATTTATTAGGTTCTATTGCATAATATGCAACACCTTGTTAATCATGAATTAAATATAACATAAACTTTTCATTATCTGCACATAACACGGAGTTATGTTTATACTATACACAACAATTAAATTCATTGATGATTTTCTTAACATGCAAGACTGTGGTTAATAAAAATAAAAATATATTATTAAAATATGATTATTTAATATAATAATAAAAAAATAAGTCATGGGAATCTCTACATAGGATAGATATCTAAATATCTATGTGTAGGTGGAGAGCTGATGTAACACCCGAGACTTTTATGAGAAATATTTTGTTTTTAAATCATCAAAGGAATCTTCCACTACACACAACACTAGATTGGCTTGCTTTACATTCAATCGCGGCCTTCCTCGATAGCTTGCGTCGTACGCAATACCGAGTTTCACTAAACAATGATATGCTATTAAAATATTATTAAAACTAGCCGTTATGAATAGTAATAACCACTTTTTGAAATTTTATAAATTTTATTTTTCAAAATGGACTTAATTTTTTGATTCGGAATATCGAAATTAGCCTAGGGTGAAATTTTGGTATTTTTCGGAAAACTTTCAATTTTTGAAGAATAGTGAAACCACTAAGTGGTAGTTAAAAAAAATAAATTTTTCATAAAACTTAATTTTACCGCTTCTGTGAGTAGAATTTCGAAAATCCGAGAGACATAGTTAATATCAAGGACTAAAATGTGGTTCAATGAGATGAAAATAATTTTTGGTGAATAGTAACTTTTTACTTTCTTTACCACGGTTAAAATTAAATAGGGTAATTAAGGGTAAAAGTGTTATTATTATTACCCTAACACATTTTCTAATTCTATTTGATAAGTTTTATTCGACCAAAAACAACCTTAGGAACAAAATATGACCATTTAGGCCCACTTGGATTAGATTAGGACATTTATTATTAATTTATTTAAAGAAGGGTTAAAATAGTTAAAATGAATGTTTAATAAGTAAATCATTTCTAATATCGGGTTATACATAAGATAAATTCGACTATAAATATTAATTAGAAAGATAAAAATATTTTCTACATAATGGCAGTTTATTTGTAATTTTTAGACATTAAATAATTTAATTTATTTATGACACAACGATGATACAATAATTATCTTATTAATGAAATGTTGACATAATTGATGTTATAAATACCCAAATAAATGTAATTTGAGACTTTTTATGAATTCCAATAAATTTATAGGTTAATATGACATGTTAGTATTGATTTAATTAACTTTTTTTGAACTAATAATTCTGTTATGAGTTTCACAAAAAATCAATTACCAAATAGTGTCAAAATTGTCCTAAAATAGATTTTAAAACAAATATTATATTATTAATTGTTATTTTAATCATATAAATCAAAGGTTCTGCCAAATGACTTAGATAAGGTTATATATATATTAATAATAAATAAATTTGGGTTCATTTGGCTTGTTATAGTATGTTTATGAACCTTATAGTGTAAGAACACAAGAAGACACGATAAAAGTGAAATTATTTAACTTATTGTTAAATCTAAATGATAAGGTTAAAATAGGAATCTAAACTTGTATAAATTCTATTGGATTAGAGTATTTCTACCCATCCCCACCTTAGCTTCGAAATAAATCAATTTAGAGGTATATAAAAACCGAATTTGACTTTATAATAAAATAATATTTTTACTTATTCCAAAGGTGCCCCTCTCCTCCCTTATAAAAAGGAACCTCCTCCCTCTCTCCCTCACACCACTTTGAGCCTTAAAGCTCGGCCAACCCCTGCCAATTGCTTCTCTCCACTTCCCTAGAGACATCCTAGAGGTCCAGGTCTTCTTCAAAGACCAATTTTAGTTCCCTAAAAGGAGGTCTCAAAGAAGCGCTTCAAAGAAGAGGTAATGTCCGTTACCGATTCCTTCATCTTTATTTCTTCTTACACTTCTTCTTATTTAGTTGATTCATTATGAAGTAATAACATCAGTATCACTCATATACTGATATGTTATTATAAGTATGAAACAACCCTATTTCACCATCTTTCCAACCTACGGAAAACGAAATCACCGTGCGTGCGTACGTACGGAATACCATCTCCACGTCGTGGTGTAATCTATTTTCCACCACCACCTTACTTGGATGGGTATAATGGTGTAAATAATGACTATATATGATTATTGTAAAGTTATATTGATTCTGAAATAGTATACATACACTCCAATACAATTCCACGATCATGGGAACGATATCATCACTCGTGCGTACGTACGGAATACCGTCTCCACGATGTGATGCGACTCGTTATACATGATTTTTATTGCATAATGATTATATAAATGAATTTAATGAATTAATATGATATATATTACACTAATACCATTCTGGAAATGAGGTATCTATTACCTAAAAAGAAAAATAAGAATTTATTCAACAAAACATGCATAAGAACAAAAAGTAATAAACACCCGAATAACAAGTAGTAATGAAATACTAATAATAAGAAGCAAAGAATATGACCATATATGATATCATAAAAATAAGTATGATTCTGGAATAAGTCAATGACATTATTTAAATCATTATAAAAGAGGTTCGGACACTTACGAAGCAAATCAGACCTAAGGTAAGGGAAATATCACAATCTCATTTTTATCCGAGATTGTTTATACTTTGGTATTTTCTAGGGTGTATTTTATCATCCACATCCATGTTTCCTCAATATGTAATATTATTTCCATCCACATACAGTTTTTTAAATACATTTTTACCCTTTGGTGAGTTTATAGTAAAATATATGAAAGGAATCTTTTATCATTTTTTCGTACGAGGTACTTTTTGACTTTTTCGACAAAAGTACGAGAAGAATGTTTTTTTAACTTATACAGCATGAATGGATTTTTAAAACATTATTTCAAAGAATATTCCTTTACAAGTTTTCAAGTTTATTTTTAATCAACTTCTTTTAGGTTAAAATTGTATGACATGTTAATAAAGGAAAATGTTTTTGAAGTAGAAAGGATATTTTCCTCAAGAATGGAGTTCAAGTGTTTTATCAAAATTATTTTACATCTAAGATAATATAGGGTTCCGTTTCTATACCTATTATTACATTGATTTTATTATGTTGTGATGGAATTATTTTTATGAATTCATTTATCTTATATGAATTTTTTTATGATGTCATGTTGTTTAAGAATCCCATTTTTATTACATGGGTTATGCAATGATTTATGATTTATGATTTTGTGGCACACATATGAATGGTATAATTATGAGATGGGTGGGACCTATATCTCCCTCCAATGTATTGGGTAAAGATTTTATATCTCATGAGATAGACATGGGTGGAACGACAGGTTAAACCGGTTCAGTGAAACATGACTGAAACGAGGAGTGGACTCGGTTCAGAAATGGACTTTGTCCACTAAGATAGTCTTGGCCATGAGTCTTGACTAATATGAAATGATTATCTATGATTATCTGTTTATGCCACAAAGTTTCATGTTTTATGTTATGATTATTGGGATTTCATTTCACTACTATGATTTATCCCATATGCTCTCTTTTGAAGGTTAAGATTCCAAAATGTTATGTTCTTATGAATATGATGTGATTGATATTTCTTTTGTTTACCCTTACTGAGAATTTGAGCTCACCCTTTTGTGTGTTTTCATTCCCCAGGTCAGGAAGAAGGTTACTTAGTAAGATATGCCAAAAGAGAATATAGATATGATGAAATAAATGGAAGACAATGTAGACACTTTATGAACCAGTTGTTTATGTTTCCCGGTTTCTAAAGAAACTATACCTATACGATCCTTTCATGGTTTTGTTATATGTTTTAATAAGTGTGCTTCAATTTTGAAGAAATAACAATGTATGTAATGTATGGGTCGTTATAGTTGGTATCAGAGGAAAGGTATAGTCAACCTTTGGAAATTAGGATGTGAAAGCCTTAGTAAGAACCCTATGGATAAGTCTAAGCATAGAACACAATCGTAGTGTTTTAGAAATGGCCATGAATAACCTAGAATAAGACATTAATTGTGATATTTTATTCATGATTATGTGGTTTTACTATTATAATTAGTGTTTCTCACACTATTCTTCTTGGTTTTAGTCAATGGCTGGAACCCGAAGGAACTGTGTTAATGCGGAATGCGACGGGCAATGCAATGATTGTCCCCCTGAGCAACCAAACGTTATGGGAGCTGGAATAAAAAATCTTTTAGCCATTCTCAAACAACTTTCTCATGCTATGAATCATGCATGACTTCCAAACGAGAAAATGAAGGAGCAACATTCTATTGAATCCTTCATGAGGCAGCGTCCACCTTCATTCAGTGGGTCTACTGATCCATTAATTGCTGAACAATGGATTTGTACTAATAAAAAGTTATTTTCAGTTCTTCAATGTTCTGAACATGATAAAGTCATCTTAGCAGTGTATCGTTTGGAAGGTGAGGCTGATCAATGGTGGAATCTTATCAAGAATACGCGGAAAAGAGATGAAATTGAGTCCATGGAATGGGACGAGTTCAATAAATTATTTTTCAATAAGTACATCCCTCATATTCTCTGAACAAATATGGAGAAAGAATTTCTTGAACTAAAGAAATAGGATGATGAATCTATTGGTACCTATGAAGAAAATTTTACAAGACTTGCAAGGTAAACTTCTGGTATTATTATCCAACCTGAGAGTAAGATCAATCGATTCTTTAGTGGCTTAAAATCAAGTCTTCGAAGGGCGTTAGCCATAAGGGACTTCAATAGCTACAAGGAAATCGTTCAATGAGCTCTCAAAGTCGAGATGGAGATTGGAGTAACCCATCAGTCATATGGGTTTGATAAGAAGAGGAAAATGGAATTCAAAGGAAAATCTAAAGAGCACCCTGCAAAGAAGATGAGTTTTCCCTTATGCTAAAAGTGTGGAATGAAACATGGAGGGAGTTGTCTTAAAGGGAAAAGTAAATGTTTCAATTGTGGAAAGGATGTTCATCGGGCATTTGAATGATGCAATTATGGGAAGAAGATGTATAATGATGCAAACAAAGGAAGGGATACACAGAACGAACCTACAACACTTCAATGTTTCAAGTGCAAAGAGATGGGGCATTATGACAATCAATTCCCAAATCCAAGGGATGATGATGATGGTCGATGTCAACAAACTCTTAAGGCTAAAGACAAAGGAAAGTCACATGCAATTTCTTTCAGCGATGTGGAGTACGATAACGATGTGGTGAAAGGTACACTTACCATCCACTCTAAAGTAGAAAATGTTTTATTTGATTCTGGATCCACCCACTCTTTTATTTCTGAAAATTTTCTAAGGATATCACCATATTACCTCAACAATTAGATGTTGAGTTAGCTGTGAAAACCCCTAATGGCACAACAGTCGCATCAGAAGTTTATAATTCTTCCCCGAATGAAGTTTCTGGGAAAGTGCATCCTGCAAATCTTGTGATCCTTCCTATATTGGAATTTGATGTGATTCTTGGCATGGATTGGCTTTCTTCATATGGATCTCATATCAATTGCCAAATAAGGGAAGTCACATTTCATATTCCAGATCAATCTATGATTGTCTATCGATGCAAGGATGAACATAACCTTACAATGGAAATTTATTCCATATTATGGGTCTTGATTCAACTAAATGAAGGTTATTTATCTCAAAGGGTTGGTGAGAAACTCACGATTTAGAATATTCCCATTTTACGAGAGTTTGATGATGTCTTTCCGGAAGAATTACCGGGTCTTCCACCAAATCGTGAAGTTGAGTTTTCAATAGAACTCATACCGGCTGCTTTACCTATTTCAAAGTCACCTTATAGAATGGCCCCAATTGAGTAGCAGGAATTGAAGAAGCAACTCCAAGAGAATCTTGATAAGGGATTCATATGACCTAGTGCATCACCTTGGGGAGCACCTGTTCTGTTTGTTAAGAAGAAAGATGGATCAATGAGACTTTGCATTGATTATCTAGAACTTAACAAGATCACTATCAAGAAAAAATATCCTCTCCCATGCATTGATGATTTATTTGACAAACTACGCGAAGCTCAATACTTTTCCAAGATTGATCTTTGTTCAGGGTATCATCAATTAATGGTCAAAAGGGAGTATATACCAAAGACAACATTCCATACAAGGTATGGACACTATGAATTTATAGTGATGCCATTTGGTCATACTAATTCCCCTGCTATCTTCATGGATCTGATGAATAGAGTCTTTAGAGACTATCTTGATCAGTTTGTGGTAGTCTTTATAGACGACATTCTTGTCTATTCAAAGAGCAAGGAAGAACCTGAAGATCACTTGAGAATTATATTGAAGACCCTGAGAAATGAGAAGCTTTATGCCAAATTTACCAAGTGTGAATTTTGTCTTCAAAGATTTTCATTTTTGGGTCACATAATCTCAAAAGAGGGGATATCTATGGATCCAAGAAAAACAGAGGTTATAGAAAGATGGTCGAGACCAACAACAATAACTGAGATCCGAAGTTTTCTTGTATTGGCTGGATATTATCGATGTTTTGTGAAAGATTTTTCATGATTATCTAATCTACTCACCAGGTTGACTCGGAAAGGATTTATGTTTGTTTGGACGGAGGAATGTGAAGAGAAATTTCAAGGAGTTGAAAAGAAGGTTATCCAGTGTAGCGGTCTGGAATTACTTCCAGTGGACTATAATTGATACCTATCAGGGCACTCCATGGGCGGCTACACCCCCTGGGCGGGACACACCACCATCCCCAGTGGCAGCCATTTCCTCATGAAGCCCTTGGGCGGAGAGCCATGCTTCGTCCAACGCTCACATGTGAGAGTTCCCAAGGATCGGATACATTCCTACCTCCTTTGCCTCTGATACCAACTGTAGAGACCCGTATCTTGACTTACATGGACATTACATTACATTTGCGGAATACTTAGTACATAACAAAAACACACACACACAAGTATCGTAATAGTTTAGTGTCTTCGGAAACTCGGAACGTAATCTTCTAATCGTGGTTAAAGATCTTCAATATCTCCCATAAAGATCTTCCCTTTTTTTACCTAAAACCTTTCTTTATATCCTGGGGAAAAGAAAACATAAAAGGGTGAGATCAAATGCTCAGTAAGGGTATACAAAAGAAATAAAAATCATATCATATCTTTTTGAAAATCATAACCTGCAAAAGAGATCATAATATCTTAACATGGAACAAATCATAGAAGTGAAAATGAGATCACCATAATCATAACATGAAACTTGAATCTTTGTGGCATGCACACATAATCATGGAAAATCATTTCTTGTTAGTCATGACTCATTGCCAAGACTATCTTAGTTGACAAAGTCCCTTTCTGAATCGAGTAACCCTCGTTTCAGTCCTGTTTCACTGAACCGGTATAACCTACCATTCCAGCCATGTCTATCTCATGAGATATAAAATCTTTACCCAATGCATTGGAGGGAGATATAGGTCCCACCCATCTCATAATGAATCCTTTCTTATGTGTGCCACATAATCATAAACCATACATCATAGTGTAACCCATGTAATAAAAATGGGATTCTTAAACAACATGACATCATAAAACAATTCATATAAGATAAAGGAATTCATAAAAGTATTTCCATCACAACATAATCAAATCCATGTAATAATAGGGATAAAAACAGAACCCTTTTATTATCTTAGATGGAAAATAATTTTGATAAAATACTTGAACTTCATTCTTGAGGAAAATATCCTTTCTACTTCAAAAACACTTTTCCTTTCTTAACATGTCATAAAATTTTAAAATAAAAGAAGTTGATTAAAAATAAACTTGAAAACTTGTAAAGGAAGCTTCTTGGAAATAATGTTTTAAAAATCCATTCATGCCGTATAAGTTAAAAAAACATTCTTCGTACTTTTGTCGGAAAAGTCAAAAAGTACCTCGTACGGAAAAACGACAAAAGATTCCTTTCATATTCTTTACTAAAAACTCACCTAAGGGTAAAATTGGATTTAAACTATTTCAAGTGGATGGAAACAATATTTCATATTGAGGGAACATGGATGTGGATGATAAAATACACCCCAGTAAATACTTACGAATAAACAATCTCGGATAAAAATGAGATTGTGATATTTCCCTTACCTTAGGTCCAACTTGCTTTGTAAGTGTCTGAACCTCCTGTATAATGATTTAAATCATGTTATTGACTTATTACAGAATCATATTCATTGTTATGATATCATATATGGTTCACTTATGACATTATATTACCCGTTCTTTTGTAAATTCCATGTTAAAGAAGCGTTTTGGGTAAAATCGTTTCATTTATCGTAGGTGTTTTGATTTGTTGTTCTTGACAGTATTATTACTTATATCATGATTTACTTACTTCCAGAATATAAAATATGATTTATATATCATATATATTCAGTATATATATATATATAATAGATAGATAAATGAAATGAAAAACACCGTTCATGGAGACGGTAGTCCGTACGTACGCATGAACGCTATTTTTCTTTCCTTATTGTCTTGAATGGAAGTAAGTAGATGACATACATATATATATATATACATAAATCCAGTAGCTTTATAATGTCATATATTTCATTATTATTTCTTATATATAATTTATAATCATTCTTAAATGGTTAACATGGAGAATGAATCTTATCGCGTCGTGGAGACGGTAGTCCGTACGTACGCACGAGCGATGATATCATTTCTATAAATATTGAATTGAATTGGAGTGGATTATACAATATATCAGAATCAATATGATATTGTAATAACTATGTATAGTTATTCTTTACACCATTATACCCATCCATGTAAGGTGGTGGTGGAAAATAGATTACACCACGGCGTGGAGACGGTATTCCGTACGTACGCACGCGCGGTGATTTATTTTTCCGTAGGATGGATAGATGGTGAAATAAGGATGTTTCATACTTATAATAACATATCAGTATATGAGTGATACTGATGTTATTACTTCATAATGAAACAACCTAATAAGAAGAAGTGGAAGAAGAAATAAAGATGAAAGAATTGGTAACGGTAATTACCTCTTCTTTGAAGCGCCTCTTTGAGACCTCCTCTTAGGGTACTAAAATTGGTCTTTGAGGAAGACCAGAACCTCTAGGATGTTGCTAGGGAAGTGGAGAAGAGATTTTGGCAGGGGTTGGTCGAGCTTTAGAGCTCAAATTGGTGTGAGGAGGAGGGGGAGGAGGTGTCCTTTTATAGGGGAGGAGAGGGGCACCTTAGGAATTCTTAAAAATATTAATTTATAATAAATCTAACCCCACTTAAAAACCTCCAAAACTGACTCATATTCGAAGCTTAGATGAGATAGGGTTGTAATCTCATCAACCAATCAAATTTAGACATGTTTGGATCTTATTTTAAACCTTATCAATTAGATTTAACTCTAAGTTAAATAATTTATCTTTTACCATGTCTTTTTGTTTTCTTTCACTATATGGTTAATACACTTACTATAACATGCCAAACTAACCCCAAATTGTTTATTATTAATATATATATCCTTATCTAAGTCATTTGGCCGAACCTTAGATTTTTAGGAATAAAATAACGATTAATAATATAATATTTGATTTAACAACTATTTTGTGTCAATTTTGACACTATTTGATATATGATTTTTGTGAAAGTCATAACAGAATTAAATGTTCGAACCAAGTTGATTAAATCAACATTATTATATCATAGTAACCTAGAAAATTAGTTTAATTCATAAAAATTCTCAAATTACATTTATTTTGGTGTTTATAACATCAATTATGTCAATATTTCATAAATAAGATAATTACTGCATCATCTTTGTGTCATAAATTAATTAAATTATTTGATGTCTAAAAATTACAAATAATATACCATTATGTAGGAAATCCTTTTATATTTCTAATGAATATTTATAGTCGAATTTATCTTATGTATAACCCCATATTAAAAATGATTTACTTATTAAACTTTGATTTTAACTATTTTAACCCTTCTTTAAATAAATTAATAATAAATGTCCTAATCTAATCCAAGTGGGCCTAAATGGTCATATTTTATTCCTAAGTTTGTTTTTGGTCGAATTACACTTGTCCAATAGAATTAGGACATGTGTTAGTGTAATATTGATATCATATTTACCCTTAGTTACCCTATTTACTATTAACCGCGGTAAAAATAGTAAAAAGTTACTATTCACCAAAAAATTATTTTTATCTCATTGAACCACATTTAATTACTGATATCAACCGTGTCTGTCGGATTTTTGAAATTCCATTCACAGAAGCGGTAAAATTATGTTTTATGAAAAATTCAGTTTTTTTTAACTACCACTTAGTAGTTTCACTATTCATAAAAAAATGAAGGTTTTCAGAAAAATGCCAAAATTTCATCCTAAGCTATATTTCATATTCCGAATTCAAAAATGAAGTCTATTTTACCAAATTCATAACATAGAAGTTGAATTAATTAATTTTATAATTAAATCCCGCTGTTAAGACAAATAGCGTGTTTTTAAGAAACAATTTCTATCAAAAGATTGATACTTGATTATGTCTGGTTTAAATGTGAAATTACAACCAATGACCATCATTGAATTAAATTGTAAAAATATATTCTAAATATACTTTAAAACCACTCAAATTAATAATTTATCACTATTAATTATTTCGATTAAAAAAGTTGTTTTTTAATTATAATTAATAATTTTCACTATTCATCAGAATATGAAAGTTATCCGAAAAGTACCAAAATTTCACCTTAGGCTAAATTCGATACTCTGAATCCAAAAATGAAGTTCATTTTGAAATATAAGATTTACAGAATTTTAAAAAGTGGTTATTACTATTCATAACGGCTAGTTTTAATAATATTTTAATAGCATATCGTTGTTTAGTGAAACTCGTTATTGCGTACTACACACGCTATCGAGGAAGGTCGTGATTGCGTGTATGCAAGGCAAGTCAAGGATGCGTGTTGTGCAAGATCCTTTTGGTGTAGCGTACAATACAAGACATTAGTGAAATAAAAAGAATATTTTTCATAAAATCTCGGGCTGTTACATTCTACCCCCTTAAAATGAATTTCGCCCTCGAAATTCGTCGGGGTTATAAATGGTTTACTATTCGAAAGATTCTTTAATAGAATCCCACATCGTAAAAAGGAATACAAAAACTTGGCTTTAAAAACTAAAGTATGAAATGTAACGATTACCCAAATAAACTAATCGCTGGGTTTCCACATAGGTAAAAATATGGATATGGAAGAGAAATCTAACCATCATGTTCTGATGGAGAGTGGTAGAGAACATGGCTATGGAAAAGCCAGTAATCACAAATCCATAGATTTGTGATGATATAAGGTACTATCTGATTCATCAGGTATAAGATCACTAGGACAACATTTTTGGTTTTCAAGATCATTTCCCTAAAGTTGAAAATTTGAATTAGAATAAATACTTACTTTATTTTGGTACATTATCACAATTGTCCGTGCCTTTAACAATTTCCAAATCATCTCTTAATGAAATGAAGTTGAATTTTTCATTTGCGATGTGTTAGCAGATCATGTGATAGAATGATGGGTCATTCCATCTGTCTCAAACAAAAGGTTAGAAAATTTATCAAAAAATACATAAATCCATCTATAGTGAGATTAATCATATATGGTTCCTAAAATGAAGTTATACATCACATATCATACTACTTAATATAATAAAACTAGTTTCTACTAAACAGGAACTTCCTGTAGGTCAGTGGTAGGCGATAAAGGCCAGTCGCACTTCGGTTGTGGGTTCGATTCCCACAGCCTTGTCCGAAGCGATGGGCTGTCGCCCGTCCTGCAGGTTGTCCTTTTTATAAAACTATATTACTATAACATCCCATCAATAATATCGAAAAAAAACTTCTATCCTTAAACAATACTAACTTATGTCCAACATAATTCATTCCAATCATTAGGCTCATAATACTGCAGTCCATTCTCATAACATAGTGAAAACGATTACCAGAGATTTAATACCATCGTTGATCCCCATATATCATAAGATATATCTTGTTGGTCACATTCCAAACATTCAAAGGCCTTAATCTTGTACTCTCTTGAATACCCATTGAACCTTAGTGAAAACTTGAATGCAGTTAAAAGTTAACACTTTTCACATACCGAAATCCTCAAAATTCTATATACTCAAACCATGATATCACTTAGTCCTTATATCAATCATGAGCTCATGAATACTGTCAAACATTTCATTTTCCCCTTATCCCTTCATTATGCGCATATCATCTTCATTCCAAAAATATCTGAATAACCATTCATGGATACTGGTAACATTAATCAGACAACAATGTTACAATCCTTACATGTCTCTTTATTCCATAGTACCATGAGATTACTTATACAACATTACACATGATAAACATGTAATCATTCCACTACATTCTTAAACCATTGACCGAGCTTCAACAATTCTTTCATCTCACATACCATTGGTAGTCTCTTCATCATCATCCACATAAATACTTCCCATATGACCATACTGATTCTCTTCATGAGTCTTTCCCTTAGGGCATTTGTTTGCATAATGCCCATACATTCCACATTTAAAACACTTAACCATTTTTGATGTCGTAGCAATACCATTATCCTCATCCCTGGTATTAACTGAACCTTTTCCTTTGCACTTACTGGCTTTGTGTCCTTCTTTTCCACACCCAAAGCATCTTCCAGTTCCTTTGAAACATTCTCCTTGATGCCTCTTCTCACATGATTTACATAGGGGAAATTGAACTTTCTTTCCTCTATGATCATCATGAAACTCCATCTTTCTCTTATTAGCCGAGTCAGGAAACTTACCAAATTTTACTTTATTGATCATATTATGAGATTGCTGATTCGGCATAATAATGATGTTTGGACTTCCAAATCCCATTTCATTTGGTTTCTCATAAAGAATATCATTCCATTGTCCATCATTTCCTCCATTATCGTGAATCACCTTGTTTCCAGCCATTTTCTAAAACCCAAAAAGAATAGCGTGAGAGGCAAAAATCATGCTAGGGAAAACAACATAATAAAGGGGGAGTACCTTGAACATCTAACAACTTAGGTTTAATTCTATGATCGTTAGCATAGTTCTAGTACTATAACCTATGCGTATACTTAACCTTAGGGACATCCCTAGACATACCTTAGAAATATCTCTAGGGGTCTCACTAACGTTTTCGCATCCTAGTTTCCAAAGGTTGACTAAACCTTTCCTCTGATACCAACTGTAGCGGTCTGGAATTACTTCCAGTGGACTATAATTGATACCTATCAGGGCACTCCATGGGCGGCTACACCCCCTGGGCGGGACACACCACCATCCCCAGTGGCAGCCATTTCCTCATGAAGCCCTTGGGCGGAGAGCCATGCTTCGTCCAACGCTCACATGTGAGAGTTCCCAAGGATCGGATACATTCCTACCTCCTTTGCCTCTGATACCAACTGTAGAGACCCGTATCTTGACTTACATGGACATTACATTACATTTTCGGAATACTTAGTACATAACAAAAACACACACACACAAGGATCGTAATAGTTTAGTGTCTTTGGAAACTCGGAACGTAATCTTCTAATCGTGGTGAAAGATCTTCAATATCTCCCATAAAGATCTTCCCTTTTTTTTACCTAAAACCTTTCTTTATATCCTGGGGAAAAGAAAACATAAAAGGGTGAGCTCAAATGCTCAGTAAGGGTATACAAAAGAAATAAAAATCATATCATATCTTTTTGAAAATCATAACCTGCAAAAGAGATCATAATATCTTAACATGGAACAAATCATAGAAGTGAAAATGAGATCACCATAATCATAACATGAAACTTGAAACTTTGTGGCATGCACACATAATCATGGAAAATCATTTCTTGTTAGTCATGACTCATTGCCAAGACTATCTTAGTGGACAAAGTCCCTTTCTGAATCGAGTAACCCTCGTTTCAGTCCTGTTTCACTGAACCGGTATAACCTACCATTCCAGCCATGTCTATCTCATGAGATATAAAATCTTTACCCAATGCATTGGAGGGAGATATAGGTCCCACCCATCTCATAATGAATCCTTTCTTATGTGTGCCACATAATCATAAACCATACATCATAGTGTAACCCATGTAATAAAAATGGGATTCTTAAACAACATGACATCATAAAACAATTCATATAAGATAAAGGAATTCATAAAAGTATTTCCATCACAACATAATCAAATCCATGTAATAATAGGGATAAAAACAGAACCCTTTTATTATCTTAGATGGAAAATAATTTTGATAAAATACTTGAACTTCATTCTTGAGGAAAATATCCTTTCTACTTCAAAAACACTTTTCCTTTCTTAACATGTCATACAATTTTAAAATAAAAGAAGTTGATTAAAAATAAACTTGAAAACTTGTAAAGGAAGCTTCTTGGAAATAATGTTTTAAAAATCCATTCATGCCGTATAAGTTAAAAAAAACATTCTTCGTACTTTTGTCGGAAAAGTCAAAAAGTACCTCGTACGGAAAAACGACAAAAGATTCCTTTCATATTCTTTACTAAAAACTCACCTAAGGGTAAAATTGGATTTAAACTATTTCAAGTGGATGGAAACAATATTTCATATTGAGGGAACATGGATGTGGATGATAAAATACACCCCAGTAAATACTTACGAATAAACAATCTCGGATAAAAATGAGATTGTGATATTTCCCTTACCTTAGGTCCGACTTGCTTTGTAAGTGTCTGAACCTCCTGTATAATGATTTAAATCATGTTATTGACTTATTACAGAATCATATTCATTGTTATGATATCATATATGGTTCACTTATGACATTATATTACCCGTTCTTTTGTAAATTCCATGTTAAAGAAGCGTTTTGGGTAAAATCGTTTCATTTATCGTAGGTGTTTTGATTTGTTGTTCTTGACACTATTATTACTTATATCATGATTTACTTACTTCCAGAATATAAAATATGATTTATATATCATATATATTCAGTATATATATATATATAATAGATAGATAAATGAAATGAAAAACACCGTTCATGGAGAGGGTAGTCCGTACGTACGCATGAACGCTATTTTCCTTTCCTTATTGTCTTGAATGGAAGTAAGTAGATGACATACATATATATATATATATACATAAATCCAGTAGCTTTATAATGTCATATATTTCATTATTATTTCTTATATATACTTTATAATCATTCTTAAATGGTTAACATGGAGAATGAATCTTATCGCGTCGTGGAGACGGTAGTCCGTACGTACGCACGAGCGATGATATCATTTCTATAAATATTGAATTGAATTGGAGTGTATTATAAAATATATCAGAATCAATATGATGTTGTAATAACTATGTATAGTTATTCTTTACACCATTATACCCATCCATGTAAGGTGGTGGTGGAAAATAGATTACACCACGGCGTGGAGACGGTATTCCGTACGTACGCATGCGCGGTGATTTCTTTTTCCGTAGGATGGATAGATGGTGAAATAAGGATGTTTCATACTTATAATAACATATCAGTATATGAGTGATACTGATGTTATTACTTCATAATGAAACAACCTAATAAGAAGAAGTGGAAGAAGAAATAAAGATGAAAGAATTGGTAACGGTAATTACCTCTTCTTTGAAGCGCCTCTTTGAGACCTCCTCTTAGGGTACTAAAATTGGTCTTTGAGGAAGACCAGAACCTCTAGGATGTTGCTAGGGAAGTGGAGAAGAGATTTTGGCAGGGTTTGGCCGAGCTTTAGAGCTCAAATTAGTGTGAGGAGGAGGGGGAGGAGGTGTCCTTTTATAGGGGAGGAGAGGGGCACCTTAGGAATTCTTAAAAATATTAATTTATAATAAATCTAACCCCACTTAAAAACCTCCAAAAATGACTCATATTCGAAGCTTAGATGAGATAGGGTTGTAATCTCATCAACCAATCAAATTTAGACATGTTTGGATCTTATTTTAAACCTTATCAATTAGATTTAACTCTAAGTTAAATAATTTATCTTTTACCGTGTCTTTTTGTTTTCTTTCACAATATGGTTAATAGACTTACTATAACATGCCAAACTAACCCCAAATTGTTTATTATTAATATATATATCCTTATCTAAGTCATTTGGCCGAACCTTAGATTTTTAGGAATAAAATAACAATTAATAATATAATATTTGATTTAAAAACTATTTTGTGTCAATTTTGACACTATTTGATATATGATTTTTGTGAAAGTCATAACAAAATTAAATGTTCGAACCAAGTTGATTAAATCAACATTAATATATCATAGTAACCTAGAAAATTAGTGTAATTCATAAAAATTCTCAAATTACATTTATTTTGGTGTTTATAACATCAATTATGTCAATATTTCATAAATAAGATAATTACTGTATCATCTTTGTGTCATAAATTAATTAAATTATTTGATGTCTAAAAATTACAAATAATATACCATTATGTAGGAAATCCTTTTATATTTCTAATGAATATTTATAGTCGAATTTATCTTATGTATAACCCCATATTAAAAATGATTTACTTATTAAACTTTGATTTTAACTATTTTAACCCTTCTTTAAATAAATTAATAATAAATGTCCTAATCTAATCCAAGTGGGCCTAAATGGTCATATTTTATTCCTAAGTTTGTTTTTGGTCGAATTAAACTTGTCCAATAGAATTAGGACATGTGTTAGTGTAATATTGATATCATATTTACCCTTAGTTACCCTATTTACTATTAACCGCGGTAAAAATAGTAAAAAGTTACTATTCACCAAAAAATTATTTTTATCTCATTGAACCACATTTAATTACTGATATCAACCGTGTCTGTCGGATTTTTGAAATTCCATTCACAGAAGCGGTAAAATTAAGTTTTATGAAAAATTCAGTTTTTTTAACTACCACTTAGTAGTTTCACTATTCATAAAAAAATGAAGGTTTTCAGAAAAATGCCAAAATTTCATCCTAAGCTATATTTCATATTCCGAATTCAAAAATGAAGTCTATTTTACCAAATTCATAACATAGAAGTTGAATTAATTAATTTTATAATTAAATCCCGCTGTTAAGACAAATAGCGTGTTTTTAAGAAACAATTTCTATCAAAAGATTGATACTTGATTATGTCTGGTTTAAATGTGAAATTACAACCAATGACCATCATTGAATTAAATTGTAAAAATATATTCTAAATATACTTTAAAACCACTCAAATTAATAATTTATCACTATTAATTATTTCGATTAAAAAAGTTGTTTTTTAATTATAATTAATAATTTTCACTATTCATCAGAATATGAAAGTTATCCGAAAAGTACCAAAATTTCACCTTAGGCTAAATTCGATACTCCGAATCCAAAAATGAAGTTCATTTTGAAATATAAGATTTACAGAATTTTAAAAAGTGGTTATTACTATTCATAACGGCTAGTTTTAATAATATTTTAATAGCATATCGTTGTTTAGTGAAACTCGTTATTGCGTACTACACACGCTATCGAGGAAGGTCGCGATTGCATGTATGCAAGGCAAGTCAAGGATGCGTGTTGTGCAAGCTCCTTTTGGTGTAGCGTACAATACAAGACATTAGTGAAATAAAAAGAATATTTTTCATAAAATCTCGGGCTGTTACATCCAGTGCACCTGTGCTCACACTTCCTTGTAGTGGAGAATGTTTTGTGATCTACAGTGATGCATCCATGAAGGGATTGTGGTGTGCTCTTATGAAAAATGAAATGGTGATAGCTTATGCCTCACGAAAGTTGAAAATCCATGAGAAAAATTACCCAACACATTCTTTAGAGTTAGCTGCGATAATCTTTGCATTAAAGATTTGGAGGCATTATCTTTATTGAGAAAGGTGTGACATTTATACTGATCATAAAAGTTTAAAGAATATTTTCACACAAAAGGAGCTGAATATGCGCCAAAAAAGATGGTTGGAGCTGATTAAGGATTACGACTTCTCAATCCATTACCTCCCTGGGAAAGCAAACAAGGTGGCAGATGCATTAAGTCGATAAGACCATGCCAGTTTATCAATGATGAGGATCACAAAAGATCCAATATTTATGGATTTACAAAGGATGGATCTTGGAATTATAATGGAAAGGGAAAAATCTTATCTTTTTCAAATGAATGTTCAACCATCTATACTTGTGAAGATTAAAGAGACACAAAAAGAAGATTTCAAGTTACAAAAGAAGGTGAGAAATGTTCCTGAATTCAACCTTGATTGTGATGGGATAATAATGTTCAGGAATCGGGTTTGTGTTCCTCCCATCCCCGAATTAAAGAAGGAGCTGCTGGATGAGGCTCATAGTTCTTCATTCTTTATTCATCCAAGAAGAACGAAGATGTATAGGGACCTGAATGAGTACTTCTGGTGGGATGGCATGAAAACAGATGTTGCTGAATATGTCTCTCGATGCTTGGTTTGTTAGCAAGTTAAAGCTGAGAGACAGAAGTCTAAGGGGATGTTACAACCATTACCCATACCCGAATGGAAATGGGAAAACATCGCTATGGACTTTGTCACAGGACATCCTAAAACATCCAAAGGCAATAATGTTATCTAGGTCATAGTTGATCTTCTTACAAATTTTGCACACTTCATTGCTTTTAGAGAGGATTTCTCTCTGGATCAGCTTGCCAGGATATATGTAAAGTAAGTGGTAAGATTGCATGGAGTACCACTTTTTATTATATCTGATCGGGGTCTGAGATTTACGTCGAAGTTCTGGCGAAGTCTTCAGCATAATCTGGATACAGAGTTGAGTTTCAGCATTGCTTATCATCCTCAAACAGATGGTCAGTCTGAGAGAACAATTCAAACTCTAGAAGATATGTTGAGAGCTTGCTCTATGGATTTAAAAGGTGGTGGGGATCAACACCTACATTTGGTGGAATTTTCTTATAATAATAGCTTTCACTCCAGTATTCCGATGGCTCTTTATGAAGCTCTCTATGGAAAGAAATACAGGACTCCAACTTGCTGGGATGAAGTTGGGGAAATAAAGCTATTAGGACCTGATCTTGTTGATGAGATGACCGAACATGTCCGATCTATTCAACAACACATAAGAGAAGCTCAGAGTCGACAGAAAAGTTATGTTGACAACCGACGAAAAGACCTAGATTTTGATGTGGGTGATAAAGTGTTCTTACGAATATCTCCCTGGAAGAGGGTCATGAGATTTGGAAAGAAGGGGAAGTTGAGCCCTAGATATATCGGTCCTTTCGAAATACTGGATCATGTTGGAAAGGTAGCTTACCGATTTGCACTTCCACCGAATCTCTCTCATGTTCACTATGTGTTACATGTATCTCTCCTGAGAAAGCACATACCTGATCCTTCAAATGTACAGCTCAGAAGTTGTAGGGCTGGAGCAATATATTTCTTATGAAGAACATCCGATAGAGATTCTGAATCGTAGCGAAAAAGTTCTACGAAACAAGATCACTCTCTTGGTGAAAGTTTTATGGAGGAACCACCAATTAGAGGAAGCTACATGGGAGCTTGAGGATATGATGAGGGAGAGGTATCTTCATCTGTTTGTGACAAAGTGATGAATTTCGAGGGAGAAATTCGTTTTATGGGGGGTAGAATGTAACACCTGAGACTTTTATGAGAAATATTTTGTTTTTATATCATAAAAGGAATCTTTCACTACACATAACACTAGATTGGCTTACTTTACACGCAATCGCATCCTTCCTCGATAGCTTGCGTCGTACGCAATACCGAGTTTCACTAAACAATGTTATGCTATTAAAATAGTATTAAAACTAGCTGTTATGAATAGTAATAACCACTTTTTGAAATTTTATAAATTTTATTTTTTAAAATGGACTTCATTTTTGGATTTGGAATATCGAAATTAGCTTAGGGTGAAATTTTGGTATTTTTCTGAAAACTTTAAACTTTTGATGAATAGTGAAACCACTAAGTGGTAGTTAAAAAAACTGAATTTTTCATAAAACATAATTTTACCGCTTCTGTGAGTAGAATTTCGAAAATCTGAGAGGCACGGTCAATATCAAGGACTAAAATGTGGTTTAATGAGATGAAAATAATTTTTGGTGAATAGTAACTTTTTACTTTTTTTTACCACGGTTAAAAGTAAATAGGGTAATTAAGGGTAAAAGTGTTATTATAATTACCCTAACACATGTCCTAATTCTATTGTATAAGTGTAATTCGACTAAAAACAACCTTAGGAATAAACTATGACCATTTAGGCCCAATTGGATTAGATTAGGACATTTATTATTAATTTACTTAAAGAAGGGTTAAAATAGTTAAAATCAAAGTTTAATAAGTAAATCATTTCTAATATTGGGTTATACATAAGATAAATTCGACTATAAATATTAATTAGAAAACTAAAAATCTTTCCTAAATAATGGTATTTTATTTGTAATTTTTAAACATTAAATAATTTAATTTATTTATGACACAACGATGATGCCGTAATTATATTATTAATGAAATATTGAAATAATTGATGTTATAAATACCCAAATAAATGTAATTTGAGACTTTTTATGAATTACACTAATTTTATAGGATAATATGACATGTTATTATTTATTTAATTAAATTTTTTCTATCTAATAATTCTGTTATGATTTTCACAAAAATCAATTACCAAATAGTGTCAAAATTGACATAAAATAGTTTTTAAAACAAATATTATATTATTAATTGTTATTTTAGTCCTAAAAATCTAAGGTTAGGCAAAATGACTTAGATAAGGTTATATATATTAATAATAAACAACTTTGGGTTCGTTTGGCTTGTTATATTAATTTTATTAACCTTATAGTGTAATAACACAAGAAGACACGGTAAAAGTAAAATTATTTAACTTCATGTTAAATCTAAATGATAAGGTTAAAATAGGAATATAAACTTGTCTAAATTATATTGGATGAGAGGATTTATACCCATCCCCACCTTAGCTTCGAAATAAATCAATTTGGAGCTATTTAAAAACCAAATCTGACTTTATAATAAAATAATTTTTTTTGTTATTCCGAAGGTGCCCCTCTACTCCCTTATAAAAGGGCACCTCCTCCCTCTCTTCATCACACCACTTTGAGCCTTAAAGCTCGGCCAACCCCTGCCAATTTCATCTCTCCACTTCCCGAGAGACATCCTAGAGGTCTTTGTCTTCTTCAAACACCAATTTTAGTGCCCTAAAAGGAGGTCTCAAAGAAGCGCTTCAAAGAAGAGGTAATGTTTGTTACCGATTCCTTCATCTTTATTTCTTCTTCCACTTGTTCTTCTTTAGTTGTTTCATTATGAAGTAATAAAATCATTATAACTCATATACTTATATTTTATTATAAGTATTAAACAACCCTATTTCACCATCTATCCATCCTACGGAAAACGAAATCACCGCGCGTGCATACATACAGAATACCGTCTCCACGCCGTGGTGTAATCTATTTTCCACCACCACATTACTTGGATGGGTATAATGGTGTAAATAATGACTATATATGATTATTGTAAAGTTATATTGATTCTGAAATAATATACATACACTCCAATACAATTCCACGATCATGGGAACGATATCATCGCTCGTGCGTACGTACGGAATACCGTCTCCACGATGTGATGCGACTCGTTCTACATGATCTTCATTGCATAATGATTATATAAATGAATTGAATCAATTAATATGATATATATTACACTAATAACATTCTGGAAATGAGGTATCTATAGCCTAAAATGAAAAATAAGAATTTATTCGACAAAACACGCATAAGAACAAAAAGTAATAAACACCCGAATAACAAATAGTAAGGAAATATTACTAATAAGAAGCTAATAATATGACCATATATGATATCATAAAAATAATTATGATTCTGGAATAAGTCAATGACATTATTAAAATCATTATACAGGAGGTTCAGACACTTACAAAGCAAATTGGACCTATGGTAAGGGAAATATCACAATCTCATTTTTATCTGAGATTGTTTATACTTTGGTATTTACTAGGGTGTATTTTATCATCCACATCCATGTTTCCTAAATATATAATATTATTTCCATCAACCTACAGGTTTTTAAATACATTTCAACCCTTTGGCGAGTTTATAGTAAAAGATATGAAAGGAATCTTTTGTCATTTTTCGTACGAGGTACTTTTTGGCTTTTCTAACAAAAGTACAAGAAGAATGTTTTTTTAAATTATACGGCATGAATGGATTTTTAAAACATTTTTTCCAAGAATATTCCTTTAAAATTTTTCATGTTTATTTTTAATCAACTTTTTTTAGGATAAAATTGTATGACATGTTAAGAAAGGGAAATGTTTTTGAAGTAGAAAGGATATTTTCCTCAAGAATGGAGTTCAAGTGTTTTATCAAAATTATTTTCCATCTAAGATAATATAGGGTTCTGTTTCTATCCCTATTATTACATTGATTTTATTATGTTGTGATGGAATTATTTTTATGGATTCCTTTATCTTATATGAATTGTTTTATGATGTCATGTTGTTTAAGAATCCCATTTTTATTACATTGGTTATACAATGATGTATGATTTATGATTTTGTGGCACACATATGAATGGTATCATTATGAGATGGGTGGGACCTATATCTCCCTCCAAAGCATTGGGTAAAGATTTTATATCTCGTGAGATAGACATGGCTGGATTGGCAGGTTAAACCGGTTCAGTGAAACAGGACTGGAACGAGGGTGAACTCGGTTCAAAAATGGACTTTGTCCACTTAGATATCCTTGGCCATGAGTCTTGACTAATAAGAAATGATTATCTATGATTATGTGTGTATTCCACAAAGTTTCATGTTTTAAGTTATGATTATTGGGATTTCATTTCACTTCTATCATTTATCCCATATTCTCTCTTTTGCAGGTTAAGATTTCCAAAATGTTATGTCCTTATGAATATGATGTGATTGATATTTCTTTTGTTTACCCTTACTGAGAATTTGAGCTCACCCTTTTGTATGTTTTCTTTCCCCGGGTCAGGAAGAAGGTTATTAAGTAAGATATGCCAAAAGGGAATATAGATATGATGAAATAAATTGGAGATATTGTAGACGCTTTATGAACCAGTTGTTTATGTTTCCCAGTTTCTAAAGAAAATATACCTATACGGCCCTCTCATGGTTTGGTTATATGTTGTAATAAGTGTGCTACAATTTTGATGTAATAACAATGAATATAAAGTATGGGTCATTATAGCTGATCACATTGAGAGTTTTCAAGAGGTTCAGTTTCACGAATTCATATTATGATATTAATTGTTTTTAAACCGTAGGGTCCTATAATTTCATTAATCATATAGGCCATGTATGCTTCCCCTTCATTCATTAAAAGATGGATTTTCAAACATGAATAAAAAATAAAGTCCTTTAGTCCATTCAAGAAGATAAAACCTTGATGTTAAATTAAATGTTATGAATAGTATTAAAAAATTTATGAAAATCTGTTTTGTAAAAATTATAATATTAATCCACAGGTCAAAAATTAGTTATAAATTTATATTAAAACCGATTTAATATAAATGGAAATATTATTATGGTCACAATGATATTTTAACCTAATGAATTAAATTTTCATTTATTTCCTAAAATGAACTATGTCAAACATTCCTTTAATAAGGAGCTAACTGATAATATGTCATACACATCATATACATGGTGTATGTTACATGCAACACTGACTTAATGTATGTTACAGGAAACACCGACATCAAGTATGTAGCACACTACACAGAGTATCTACGAAAAAACTTCTTTATATAATTATTTAAATGAGATAATTATAACCATATATTATAAATTATTTTATGAATACTAATAATTAATTTTAATAATAAATTTTAAAATCGATTTAAACAAATATATCATATTAATAATGAAATATTTGTTTGTTTTGGTAAAGTCCTATTATGTTTCGAAATATTTTTTTTCTAGAATGAACAAATTCTAATAACCATTTTTGAAAAGAATTAGACTGATTTAGATATTAGATTTTATAAAATAAAAATCATTTTTTGATTCATGACATAGAAATAATATAATAGTGAATTTTTAGTATTTTTCTGAGAAACATTAGTTTTTGATGAACTATGAGAACTATAACATTTTAGTTAAAAATGACATTTTTAAGCATTTATTAATGTAAATTTATTATTATAATTTTATTTAAAGTAATATTAGAACAATAATTCATATATTATGAAAATTTAGTTAATTAAAATAAATTTCACTTTGAAATTGAATATAAAACCTAAAAAAACATTTGATCAATTTTCTGCATTAAAAACTCATTATTTCATCACATCTATGGGATTAACATTAATCTTAATTTTACAATTTATGTGAATTTATGTTTTAATATTTCACATTAACTATATTAGTTTGTATAATTTTTAAATCCTAATAATTTTAACGAAATATTTTTCCAAAAATTTTATTATAATTGACTAAAATTAATCGCAACGATTAAGGTCAAATTAAGCATAAATAAGATGTAATCCTTAAACCTAGAGGGACAAATGACCTATAAAATTCAAAAACCCCCATTTTCTGGACATTTTTGGGAATAAAACATATATTCATGATTTATGATAATTATTTATGACTATTATTATGTAATAACCGATTTACAATGAACATGTTCTCAAAAAAATGAAGTGGGTCTATTTTATTCCCTATAAAAGGCCACCATCTCTACCTCTTCCTCACACATCTAAAAGCACTTATGTTCTAACATTACCTACCCAATTCACATCCTAAAAATCATACCATCCTCTTAGAATCATTCCCTAGGATGAAGTGAACCCAAGTAATCCTTTTGGAAGAAACCAAAAAGAGTTACCCGATTTAGAAGTAACGTCTTCTCCCACGCCCCTTAATTTATTTTCTTTCACCACCACCTCCAAAATATTTTTTCCATGATTGTATAACAGCACAAGTATCATAAATATACTAATTTTTTTTATGATAAGGTTTCTACCTACACTTACACAATCCTCCATTTAATGGGTAACAACTATATTGTTTATGTGTTTGGAGAACTACTGCCTCACGAAATGATGATTGTTAATTTTATAAATTAACATATATCATGGTGGAAATTATGATGATCAGTATATTTATTAATGTTATATATAATATTTATTATTTATATAATCTTTTATATTTAATTTTTAAAAAAAACATTTTTACTTTTCATTTGCTGTAAATACAACAATCTCGATTGAGGAAGTCTAGACTACTGCTCCCTCAAAGCAATGTCATTCATTCACATACTATATCGAAGGTATTAAGGATGGGTATTGTAAAATTATATGATATATAAAAAATTAATATTATACTCTAATTATATTATATACATATTCACCTAGATTTCATTTTCTTTCTTTAATTCAATACGATAATAAAAACGGAAACAATGTTCATGCATACATACGGCTTACCGTCCACGTGAATGGTGTAATCCATTTCATAAAAAGTTATTATAAGGATTATTATAATAAAAATATAATTAATTTGAATGATATTATTATCATGTTTTAAAATAATTAAATATTGATATAATTATAAGGACCAAATATATATCAAATTGACAGGGAAGCAAAAAACAAAGCAAATATTAACTGAAGCTTAACCTTATCATGAAATTGATAACAAAGGTGTAATATAAATTAATAAATAATCCATATATGGTTTTATATATAATTATATAATTATTTAAAATGTGTATAATAATTTTATTTTTATTATATAGGAGGGTTGAATAATTACGAAGAGAGTCAAGACACAAGGTAAGGGGATTTCATCTCAATTTTAATTTCTTTGAGATACATGATTTATTCAGCCCACATTTATTTTGAGTGGTGTTTATACTACCCATGGTTTTATTATATGATTATTATAATAAAATTTATGGGTATTTACATATCCATTCTATTATCATTATTTCATGGAGTTAATTCATTAAAAGTTAGCAAATCTATAAAGTAGTATTGTCTGAAATTTCCATCTTTGAGATAAATATTTTGTTATGTACCTATATTATTTAACATGGTGTATATAATTACAACTGACATGTTATATAATTAATCTAATTAATTTGATACATTAAATAACTTCATTTAATTTCATTTCATTAATGGAGATTTTGATCTCAAGTATCAATATTATAAGAGTTCATTGAAACAATCTCATCACTTTTCCAATATTATTTATGTTTAGGATTCCGTAAATAAAATATTATGATTTATATCTCAAAAAATGGTAATGAAATTCATAATAATAATATTATTCATAAAATATTCATGTTTGTTTTCCATTATACCCCACTTTGGTACATAATATAATTAACAATGTTATTTTAATAAATATAGACTTTACCACCAATTTGGTCTAAAATATGTGTTCCTTCAAGGCCATGTTTTCTATAAAGGATTTCAATGAATGTTACAGAAATCTCTTATGATCATTAAAATATATTTTTTCTCTTTTTTACAAATGTTTTCATTGGAATATTTTTTCCACTTTCCAAATGAGGAAATTTCCTACCATTTTTACGATGCAAAAGAAATGTTCTTTTTAACTCATAAGACACATATGGATTTATCCACCATCAATAAATTGAATCCTTATTTTCATGATTAATGGTTATTTTATGAATAAAATTTAATGATATGTTAAATAAAATGGTTTTCGATTTTTTTTTCATATTATTTTTATATTTTTATGTGAAATGGTTTTCAAAAGGTTTTATGTTTTAATGATACTTTTCCAAATAAGTAAGGATATTTACTGTATAAAATATTTTCAAACATATCCTTTCATGTTATTTTTCTTCTTATATAACAAATATTTAGGTTTCCTATAACCTTATAGATTATTATCTAAAAAATAAAATCATATTATTTCATAAAAGGTTTATGTTTTGATAGAATGATTCTTAATATACCTGTTTAATGTCCTTGAGTTTTATGATCTTATCACCGACTTCATTTCATGGGATTTGATTTCGTTGTAATACCTATTTCTTTTCACGGGATTGGATGTGAGGAAATTTTAAAAAAACCCATGGGGATTGATTAAATGTTTATAAAACCTTTATTTTTTATGGGACCTGATATGAAGAATATTTTATGAATAATAATATTATTATATAGGTGGGACCTATAACTCACTCTAATAAATTGGGTAATGAGAAGTTATATTTGAGCCCAAAAGGTTCCTATGTTCTATCCCAAACCTAATAGAAATAGTTTTCATGGGTTGTATCCCAAGACAAAAAAATAAAGGTACATGGGTTGTAGCCCAACACTAAAAGAAATAAGATACCTGAGTTATAACGCAATCCAAAAAACAAGATGGTACAAGGGTTATAGTCCAAGACTAAAAGAATGTGGGTAAATAAATTATATCATAATCCTGAAGAAAAGAAGGTACATGGGTTTTAGCCATAACCAAAATGTAAGAGGGTACACGGGGTTTTATCCCATGCACACAACAGGTACACAAGTTGTAGCCCAAGGCTAGCATGTTATAAAGGTCTTGGTTGGTAACATTGAAATAAAATTTCATATTTGTATATGTATGAAAAAAACACTATGTATTATTCCTTCATAAAATTACATGGTTCATGTTTTTTATTTCATTATGTTTTTTATCTTTTAGACTACCAAATTTTATCCCATAACTTAGGTTTATGTTCATTAATATGTAGGGTATGATATCTTAATGTTATGATCATGTTCTAATACCCCAATCATCATGTTTATACTTATATTTATCCCTTGATTAGTCTTAATGAGTGTTTGAGATAACCCCTTTTTATGTTTCATTTCCCTAGGTTATGAGCAATGGTTTTATATAGAAGTGATAAAGGTAGAGATCATAGTGGTAGGTTTTTAAGATCTTTCACAAGGATATAATATTGTGTTCCCATGTTTCCAAATAAAATAGACTATTAAAATACTCTTGTATGTATTTCTTATGTAATTAATATTCATCGAGAAGGACATAATATTTAATTATATTAATCATGTGTCACTATTCAACCAATCCTACTTATCTGCGCTATTTTAATCTTCATTATATGGTGTTTTTTTCTGCAGTCCTATTATCAGTTTCTCCCACATGAGTATCAATAGCTATTTAAATTTATAGCTTATCACTTGATGGTCATATATTATATCCACTAGTGATATCATCTATATTTATAAGATCATATCTTCATCTAGTATACATACATTGATTAATGCATAATTCAATAATTTATTAATTTCATTGACCTTCATTATTCACCATACTAAAATCCTTCCATTGAATATTTATATAAGAGTTAAAATATCATCTCTTAATGTCTTTTTTCTTGTCATCATCTCAATAAAATTCCAAAAATTTAATTTCCTTATCCAATAATAAACTATTTCATGTACATTTTCCATATACTGATCGTGTTCTTATCAACAATGTGGATATAAGCTATATTGTCAATCAAATTAGACACATGATACCGTAACATTTACTAAATCATTAATCCGATATATATTACTACACAAAATATAATATTAATATCCTTTTGATAAGGTAATTTATGAATTCTCTAATTCCACACAAATCCACTTATTCATTACTAATTTGAAGCACAGATTTGGAAGCTTATATGATAATGTGTGATTCATTATTTTAACCATAGTATTTGGTGAGGTTATTCAGGTACGGTCTTATCTTACAAGAACCCATTCATTTGATAGATGTTTCAAAATAATTCACTATTGTATTCACTTATTTATTTAGTCTATAAGAATTTCATATTTGGAAAAAATTTAATTAAAACATTGTATTTGTATAAAATGAATGATAGAAATATGTCATTACATTCTTCAAAATATAATCTGAATCCTTTCCCATATGATCACAAATAAATTTATCATTGAAGACCGACTGATCATTATATTGGACGGGGGAACTTCCCCATCCATCTAAGTGAACTATTATTCATCCACTAAAGTTGAAGGATACATATCTCAAATTTTATTTTACAATACATTTACTTAATTTTATTCTAGTTTGATCAATATTTATCATGATAAATTGCATTATAACCATTTTTATTATCATAGAGATGTTTGAGTTAGAGTATTCACAACATCAGACTATCAAATGATGTTACCCATAAATTGCTTCTATGTTTGATTTTTTACATGATATAGTGTCTTTTTATATAATCATTTTGTAACAACAATGTAATCCCCGGTAACCTTCCATACTCATATAAATAAACTAGTCCTATAACCTCCACATCATGTTGCGCTGTATATATTATGTTCATTCGCTACCCCAAGATTTGACTAACTTTTTTTAGCTATAATAAACTCCCATTATTCATTATAAAATTAATTAACCCTTTCTGTATGAAATCTTTGCTTCATCATCTGACAAACATAACTGAAAAAAATTTCTTTACATATTATAAAAAATTTATAAATTCTCTTCTATATAACAGAAATATGATGTCAAGCAAATATCACACGAATCTGTAGGAATATTAACTATGGGTTATAACATGTCACACCCCTTAATTTTTCTACATGTTTATTAAGGACTATATTTGGTTCGATTTAATATATTTCTTTAAAACTCTTACAATACTTATTTATGTGTATTTTCGTTTTAGGTCATTGATTTGAAGGACCCGGACTGAATTTTTTTCATCAACTTCATTAACAAGATATATTATCCATTTTTTAATTTTCCCCTCTGAGGTGGATGATCCAATTTTACTTTATTATGAGAATTATTGAATAGTGTTATGACATCCATTAAATATAGTTCATCATTAAGGATCATGTTCCTCTAACCCTCAATTAAAAAATATATTTTACCAAATTAATTGTTCAACATTTTTACCATCTCATCTTATGAATCTTGCAGCGATGTTGGTAGTAAAAACAAACATACATCATCCAAGAATGTATCCATCACTGATTATGGATATCCATATATCATGTTTCAATAATTTTTTTGATCTTCCAATTGTATTATTTCTCATAACCCCATGATTAATATCCTCTTAAACATGAAATATTTATTATGTATCATAAGACACTCATATATATATATATAAAAAATTAACATCATGATATCTACCATGGTATTTAGTTCATGAATGTTAAAGGATAAATTAAAATCACATAACATCTAGGAAAACCGAAGTTCCTTCCAATGAAATCATTCCACATTCTCTATTTTCTATAGATGAAGTGTAGATAGTAGAATATCCATTACCTTTTGAATTGTAAGATTCTCCATAATAATTAATTAAAAAATATATTTTATAAAATCTTCACCGTAGAACATTAATTAACTATCTACATTGAAATAAAATAATAGTAAAATCACTTGTTGAATAAAAAAATTAATATAAAATTATAATATATATTAATAAAGGAGACATTGAAATTGTAACATTCAATTTATTTTTCATAAATCGACATATAAACCCCTTCTAAAACGGGAACTATATAATTATTTTACTAGCAGTTTTATATAAAACAAAATTCACAATTTTCCTTGGGATTATTTCAATGCCATATTTATAAAAAAAATATCATAGATGTAACATTCATATTAAATCAACATTCAATGTTATTTTTATGAAAAATAATTCTTAGAAAGTCTCCCTTCCAGGATTTTGATATCACGTTTTAGTAAAAACTGACATAGAACAACTTCTATGGAGATTTCAACATTGGGTTTTTACAAAACAAACATTGATAGTAAGACTTTTTCTAAAACATATTCAAATTAACTTAACATCACTCATTCAATTACATTGCAGAATAGATAATTGAAAACATATAATAGATATACCACAAAGGTAATAAAACTCCTTGAAAACTTTTACAAATATATTACAAATTTACTTCTATGTGAAAATAAAATATCAAAATTATTTAAACAATATAAATACTAAGAAAATATATTTTTAATGTATTTCAAGTAATATGATGTACAAAAAGAAACATCATAAAAATATACAAAATAAAGTGACTTGAATATAAAGAATAACTTATTTTTTTAAATAACATGTGTAGAAATGAGTCTAACCTATTATAAATCAATTGTTGTTCAAATAGAGATTATCTCAAAATTAAATCATTAAAAAACTATATTAAAAATTCATTGTTGATGATGATATATATTTAATGAAATAATATTTTGGAAAATAAAATAACATGAAATATATAATTATAATGAATTATTTACTGATCTAAAAGTTATTTCTATTAACATTCAAATATTCTATTATCTCTGGATCAACTACTGGATTAGAATCACTACAAAACCCAATTGATGATATATTTTAATTTCAAATATTAATTATTAAATCCTAGTAAAATTAAAAATTAAAATATTAAATAACTATTTTTATTTATTAAATCATGCTTTTTAACATTTTTCTAAATTTTACTAAAACCACACCAAAAAAAGAGAATAAACAATATGAATTGATTTATTTTTGGGAAAATACGGGTTACAACACTAAACACTAAAATTTATAATATTCAGAATTAATAATAGTTTAATTAATATTGGTTGATAATTAAATATTTTTTCATAGATGAAAAGGTGTACAAAAACCAAATTGTGATGTCAATTTTTTAAATGTATCATATACATATACAATTCCGATTTATTGTTTAAAATGGTTTTAATTTATTATAATCTAATTCATCTCAATAAAACAATGGAGATAACAAAAATCTTTTAGCATGAAAAGACAACATAGATATTTTATTAGAATGTTAATTAATTAACTCAAAATAAAATATCATTACAAGATGAAAAGAAATAAATAATTGAAATTTACTTACATGTAAAACAACTAAAACCTAGGTACAATGAGCTAATAACAATTTATGACATCCATAATGTTGGATTTATAAATATTTAACGCATAACCTATTCCATATATATCAGGAAAACTAGAAAATTATAATTATTATCTCGTATAGGAAAACATGAGACATAATTTCTTCATAATCAGGTTTTTATAGAAAATATGAAGTTAACGGAATCTGAAAATTTCCATTCCATTGATGTGATTCCTTTTCTATATAATACTATAATAAATGGTCAATATAAGAAAAAATTATACGTAGTTTTGAATTTAATGATAAATTAAAAATGGAACGTAACACATACTTTTAATAAGTTAGTATGAATACAATAAAAATTCCACCTAGAGATGTTTACCAAATGTAAAACAGGCATAAATAGTCAAATGTAGAACTATAAGTACTAGAATATAGGATAACAACCTGAGTCCCAATGGACCCAATAATCAATGCACAAGGATCAACAAACCAAACCACATCTTTGTAGTAATTCACCCTTGCATGAACCCAGATGGTGATAATCTAGAAACCCCCATGGGAACAAGTAGGGTGTGAGCCAAAATCCTTACAGGGTCTCAAAAATGATTTCTTAATAATTTTCCTAATTTAATTAACCAAAAAATGATTACACATTTAAATAAACTAGCATTTATTTTTGAAATAATACTTATAAAAAAATATTGCAATAATTTTAAAATGATGGAAAACATTTCTAAAGAATCACATAATACATATTTTATATAAAAAAATTTATATAACTTCATAGCGCATGTAAAAGAGTATAAAAAATTGGAATATATATATATATATATATATATCAAATATAAGTCAGAAAAAACATGTCCATATTCCAAATGGTTTGATAGTTCTCAATGATAGGACTCTCAAACACTCAAATAGTTATCATAGTAATATGTATACACACATCATCCACAACACTAGCTATAGAGAAACCCATCACCATTCCATCGGGTATGTGACCTATATCATATGTATTCTTAGTGTTTTTAATCATATAGTGTTTTCCCACATAAGTCACTGACAACCTAGTTTTGTATGTGCTCTAATAAAAATCAATGATGGGAATTTTATTCTAAGAATGTTTAAAATAGAATTCATAACATAATTACATATAAAAAAATTAAAATTTTACACCTAAAAAATAAAAAAATATTCTTTCACATCATGGATTTTTAAGATAAAACTAGTGATATTACATCAAAACCATTTTTTTAATGTCACAAATATTCTATGTATTATTTTTAAATATTATATAGAATTAATTTGAAACCAAATACTGATACGATGCATTAAATTGAGGTTTTCTGTGCCTGAGAGAAATGTTTAAAATATTTTAAAATTATAAATAGAATATGTGATTAGTTTTCCAAAAAAATTGAAATAAAATCTAAATGGGTTCCTAAATCATAAATCCATGGTCACCATTGAATTTAGAGAAATGAATATAGCATAGGTGAGTCCTAACACATGCTGGCATGGGCTGGATATGAAAGCTTGTTTTTGGACGTTTAAAAAAATAATATAAAAATAATATTTATTTTATATTTACATTGCACTAACTCAACAATTGAATATTTTAAATATTATATAAAGCATAATTTATTGGGTTATCTAAATAACCCTAGAATTTACAAGATCATTGGAGAGGAGACCCTTTGAGAATCCTCTTGACGACGAATGATGACGAATCGAGCGATTTGTCAATCCCTACACTGGTGGAGTTGGAGGTTCTCATCATTTATGGGATTGAAATAATTCATTTATAATTATCGATGCTAAAATGTGTTATTTTGGGTTTTTTTAATTCCTTATATCCCCATTCTTGGATTTAATGATGAACTCAAATCATACCATGAATAAGTGGACTTACAATTTGTTCTTTCTATGGAGATGTGTAATTTTTGTCTTGATTTAGGGGATGTTTCTATTTTTATAATGTTTCTTGATCCTTACAATGGGATAAAATCATGTTCATACAGAACAATGGAAGTGGTTCATTCCTTATGTAATTTCTTTTCAGTTTTCCCCCCTTCCCCCCTCATTCTTCATTCCTCACAGGGTAAAGAATGATGTATCATTTCACATTCGATTAGTGGAGCAATGATCTAAAATCATAGATCTTGCATCATTATAGACCAACAGAGGAGAAATGAAGATGGATAAGGATGAATCAATGTTTTCTTGGAGAATCCTTTCTTCAACTATTCTATGAGTGGATGATCAGAACGGGATTAATAGGTGGATTGGAAACCCAAAACCTACCAAATTGGTGATGGAGGGACCAGAAAACATTGGATATGGTGTTTCCCATTTCGGTGTGGCTAGAATTGGTGACTGGAGCATCAGGGATGATGATGGGAATTTGAACCACGAATTCTGGAAAATCCTGATTAACACAGCGTGTATCTCAGAATAAAATGCTTGTGGGACTAGATTAGTGGTGGTTAGGGTTTTAGTTTGTATGAAAGTATTACATATTGTGTGACACCTATCACATGAAATGTTGGACATTCCATAGAACATTACATGAATATTATAGGATATGAAAACACAAGGTAGAGTACACAATATGTACTCCGCCACATAGCCAGACCCCAACCAGATACATTGTCTACAATGTGTAAAAGTAAACGGGCATGTGAACCTGGGTTGAAGCTATATATTAGAACATGTCGAACGTACCTGGAGATGACCATGGATATAAGTACACAACATGTATGGATTTTCTACACACCGTGTAGACCTCTTCCTACACTATATGTTCTGATGATAAGATACGTTGTACACATGTAGTACCCAGGGTCAAGGGACATGGCGTGTGACCCGTCCAAACAATTTTCACTATTGAATATGTGCCTTGAACTTCTTGTAAACCATATGTTAAAAATTTTTAGTTTGGGTTTATTATCCCATTCTTTTAAACGTGAAGGTTAGTTGGTATCATTTCTTATCTATAGAATAATGAACCCCTTTAGTAGAAATTTATAGATATAGTTTGGAATCCCATCAATGTGGCCCGAAGTAGGATCTTAAATCCTTTCTCGAGCCCGAGGTAGATTCTGGTTATCGATGCAACCAATCATACTAGAATTTGATCCTCTTCCTAGTATGTGAATCCAGATGAGTCCTAGTATATGCTTTGGCCCTTGTTTTGATCCTCATCTGTTTATCGTGGTCTTCCCCACCCATGGAGTTGGTTATCTTGGGGTGAGTGTATCGTATACACTATTTAGATTGATCATCATATCACACTCTCATGGAGGTTCCTAATGAATAGTATTTCTCAGAAGAATGTTATCAAAGCTATCAAACACAAAAGTGTATTCTACCTAAATAGTGGTTCATGGAATCTTCAGACTGAATCCCTAGTATTGGTATGCGGTCATTGTGACTTACCTCTAGACTACGGGTATGGGTTTCCAGTATATATGGATATGTTCTTATTATATGTACTATTGACATATGATACATTGAGCTGACATTAACGTACCTTTGTGTATTTATTTTTGGATTTCAGTGTGTCATACTAACTACTATTATACTAACCCTTGAACAGGCTCTTCCTACACATATCATGTCTTGTGTAGACAAGTAACCATTTGATAGAGTCTATGGTGTACAATGATCATATAGAAACTTTTGAGTTCTAGATTCTTCTTGGTGTTTCTAAATCTTCAAGTGGTAGTCCCAATAACTATCTTTTTTAAATACAGGATGGACCTTATAGTTGGTTTACCCTTTCTTTTGGTGGCCTTATATTCTGGACCAGTTTACTTTTCTACATTTTATTTTCCACTGTACTCTGGCTGTTGGGATTAGTAGTAAGAAATAATATTTTTCCTTGGAAATTTTTACATTTCATAATTTTTTGACTTGGAGATGTGTGCATGGGTAAAGGTACTTTGGAAATTCCTACCATATTTGTGACATGCCTACTTAGTGCTACTCACCATCCCCTGGCCTATTAGATGCGTGTTTGTGGAGTCACAACATGGGCCACACTACTACAGGTCATGACATAGTGGTATCAGATTTTGTAGGTTCTACTATAAGACTAAGAGTCTTTATGATTGGTTTGGGGAACTATTTTAAAGTGCATCAAGTTCAGATTTCAGTCCAGGGACTCTAGTGTTGACACAGCGGCTAACATATCAATATATCAGGTAACTAATAGACTTATTTTTGACTCATTACATGATAAAACATGTTATTGGGAAACAATAATGGTACATGAATCATATAAGAATTCATTGTGGTTTATGTGTCCTTCTCGAGTAATCTTTCCAGATGAAGTCATTGACAGTGATACATCCTGTTATCTTACAGGATGTCTTCAAAACATATACCAGCTAAGATTCAGTGGTATGATCATGATGTTGCCCCCTCGGTGTCAAGGATTCTATACAATTATCAGATCTACAGAATTCTCTCTAATTTGTTCACTAGTCATTACACAACTTGTATATATAAACATGATACTCACAATTATGAAAAATGATAAGAATAGGTGGAGAACGGTTCATGATTTTTAGCACTAGATACCCTAAGGTTATAAGGTGGTTGAGTGTTGTCTTGAGGCAGTAAACCGAGATTTCCCTCTAGTCCAGGAACCATCAAATCATATGGTGGGTTTGGTAGATAGCCTACTCTTTGGATCAGTAGGGCAATGGTGGGGTTGAATTACTCAATCTTATGACTATACAACCATTCCATGGGCATAGTTTTAGGTCCTTTTAAGAGCTGAGTTATCACATTATATTATAATGTTTGTACATATCAAATATCTTTTAATGCTTCGGTAGGATGACATTTAAATTTCTTAGTATTCATCATGGCATGCCTAACCCTCCTGATACTCGATGGGTATGACACACCATCAGCACTATAGGGCTGAGACCATCGAACGAGGTCTACATAGAGACATCCAGTCTAGTGTATCCCCTCTCTCCATTCCAACCTATTTAGGAGTTCTAGAGAGGGATTCAGTGGTTTAGAGTTCATTGTATGGTAAGATATAGCTAGTGGTAGTCAATAGCTGGAAAGATCATATAAAGACCTCAGTATTGGGTAGCAGATGTCAGCCTTATAAACATATACATGGGAGAAATCACAAGAGGATGGCCTGGAATAGAAAGTCTAATTTTCAGGAATCATGTGGGGCGTCCAACAAGCCTAGATCAAGGTGATGTTGTTCTTTTGATAGTAGAGGACATCTCACTTGATATTGTCCATCCCGTTGAGCTGTTGATAGGGAATTGGTTGATAGACCATCGAGGTAGATGAAAGGAGTGAAGCAAGAATATTCACATACAAATGGACGTGGCTGAGGATCATGAAGAGATGTAGGAGTTGGTTGAAATTTTTAAATACTACCATAACCACCTCAGGAGTTCCTCCCTAGGCTTAGGGAGCTAGTGAATATGGTCGGGGCATCTACATGTGATCGGGGCGTATAACCCCGGGACTCCAAGGTTGATCTTCGGTATGATCCATGCCTTCTATACCTTAGCTAATGTACATATAGACAAAAAAATTTATCATTATTTTTTCACCAATTATATTTTTCCTGACCTTGAGATTATAGTTATACCATTGACTCAATCCTTATGCTTGGAGACCCCTACTGTTGGAGGCTCAATGATCAAACTTATTCTTACAATGAGACCTGAATCTTGGAGGTGAGATTTTTTATAAAACATCTTTGTGGTGGCATTGATGGATTATGACATAATTCATTAAATGGATTGGTTTCAACTGTTCCATGCCTATATTGACTAATTTAGGCAATGGAAATGGGATATTCACAACAATAAAATGAGGTTTTCTTTTTTTAGTGAAAAGGATACTCCAGCAATGTAAAATAGACTCATTCATAGGATGGTGCATCTGATCACTAATTATTTTTCTAGCCTTACACGTGGAGAAATAAATGTAATGATATTTCATATCCCATTAATAGTGGTGGAGTACAATAACATATTTATATAAGATGATATAGGATTACATTCCCATTGGGAGATAGACTTCCACATTACTTTACACCCTGGGCGACACCGATATCAGCACCAGGGTTTCAGATGGCTCCCAGAGAGCATCTCTAGTTGAGGGTGTTATTGGAGGAATTTTTCAGGAAGGGCTTAGCATGACCTAGTACTTCACCCTAGTAATCCGTAATTTTTTAACCCAAAAGGGGGAAGACATCAACATAATGTTGTGTGTGGATTGTTGACACATAAAATAAGTGACCATGGAGAAATTTTATCGACTTCCAAGGATTGAGGACCTCACTGAGTATTTGAAGGTGTAACAATGGTTCTCTATTGATGAATCACGTTCAATGTTTCAGAAGATTAGTCATAGTTTGATGAGATCCCCGATCATGAGATTTCTAGAGAAGGGTGCCGAGTACGTAGTGTTCTGTGATGCATCAGGGTTCCTACATGGTTGTGTCCTATTGAAAAAAAGAGATTATTTATTGTGGTTCACTATAGTTGAGGACACATTAGTAAAACTATTTGACCAATGTTTTTTAGTTGGGAGCAGTATCCTTCTCCTTGAAGATGTGGAAACCCTACTTGATGGGTGAGCGATTTATCATCTACCCCTATCATAGGAGTCTCATGTATATATTCAATCATAAGGTCAGGAACATGAGATAGTGGAAATGGATACAGCTCATCCAAGATAATAGAATTGAGATTTTCTATACTTATGAAAGGGGAATATGGTGGGAGATTCTCTCGGAATGAGATATAGATCGTCGTTATTGAACAAGGCATTAGAGAAGTTGGTCTCCTTACAGTTATCTATTATGGATGGAGGTGATACAACTTACCTCCAGTAGATATTTCTCACCCCTACACTCTTATAGAATGTCCAGGAGGCATAACATGGGGATGTAGACTATGAGACATTATCATCTCAGATGTCCACACGGAATGCTCCTCATAGATATTAACATCGTGGGGATTACAATGTAATTTTTTGGGTACACATAGTTGTACTAGTGGAATTGTTGGAGGAGGTTCTCAGGGAGTTCCATGCATTCTATTTTTTTGATACACCTTGGTGTGGTGATGATGTATAAGGACCTCCGATGTTATTTTTTTGTGGACAGGTATGCATAAGGCAGTGAAAGAGTTTGTTTCTTAATGTTGTATGTGTCAACATGTAAAGGTTGAGCACCGAGTTCCAGCAAGATTAGCTCACCCCTAGAGGTTCCAGAATTGAAATGGTATGGAATATTGATGAACATCAGAATGAGTCTACCACATTTTTCCTGATCTAATGATGCCATCTGGGTGATCATTGATCGAATCACAATGTATTCACCATTCTAACTTATTTAAGAGAAGAGTTTTGTAGAGATCCTAGGATTCCTCTACATGCAAGATATGGTGACACATCATGGAGTCCCATCAATTATTATTTTAGATCACAATGATCATTTCATATCATGGTTGTTGAATGGATTTTTTTATGTGGTTGGGAATTAGTTATTCTTGAGAACAACCTTCCAACCATATACATATAGGACCATTATGTTTCTAGAGGACATGTTGTGGGATTGCATCATGGAAATGGGTCATAGCATGGAGGACCACTTACCCCTGGTGGAGTTTGAGTACACTTAAAACTATCATTCCACCATTATTGTGGCTCTATTAGTGTCTTTGTTTGAGTTACCCTATAGTTCAACACTTTTCAAGACTAACCTAAGAGATACATCACTCAAGGGCTTAGAGTTTTTGTGAGCTACTACCAAGAGGGTGTTCATCCTATAGTAATGGTTGAATTCAACACAGAGACATCATAAATATTATGTAGATAGATAGAGGAGACCTTTGCAGTTTTAGGAAGGAGAAAATGTCTTCTTTTAGGTATCACCTCGATGAGGGTTGTAGAGATTTATCCAAGGAGGAATTTTGTCTCTAAAGTTCATCATCCCTTTTTAAATATTTTGTACAGTTCACAAGGAGGCATACTACGTAGATCTTCCACAATTGTTGCATCAGTTACATGATTTCTTTAACATGTCATAGCCAAGGAGGTAAAAGCATGACCCATCAGACTTCATCAGATATGAAGATCTAGACATTGATGATAGAGAGATAGTTACTGAGTACCACATGGAGATAGTGGATCAGAAGGAGAGGGTACATCATGGGAATGTGATTTACCTTGGTGTGTTTCCATTAGCAACACGTAAATATCCAAGAGAGCACATGGGAATAGGAGGCTTAGATTCGTTCACAATACCCTCATACTCTTTGTAGCATTTTATTTTGACTTTTCAGGGACTTAATTCCCAACGGTGGGGAGAATTTAATGTCGTAGATTTTCTATGTATTATATTTAAATAATATATGGAAGAAATTTGAGACAAATAATTTAGAGGACGTGAAATTATATATTCTAGGGTGGCTAGGATTAATGTTTGAAATTGTTTAAACTGTTAAATAAGACGTTTAGTGGTTTTCCTGAAAAAGAACACTAACTATTAAATAGGATCTCGAATATGAAATTCAAGGGAACCATCACATTTATAATAGAAACATAACCTTAGGGGTGTACTAACACCAGGTAGTGTTTCCCATTTGGTAAATTTAGTTTTTAGACTATTAATGAAATAATATATATATTTTTTTATTTTTATTTTTTTATTGTGGCAATGCAATGACGTAAGCTTTTAAATAAAAAGTTAATAAGAATTTTTTGTGTTAGCTGAATTAGCCTTGACGTTTCTAGAGCATTGGTGAGGATACCCTTATAGAAACCTCTCAATAATGAATAGCGAATACTCATCAAATCATGAATTGATGCATTGACAGAGTTGGAGGATCTCGTCGATGACAGATGCACAATCTTTCTTCATCAACGATTGATTCAAACAAGTGGTAGGGTGTGTTTTTTAATTTCTTTATTCCTTGTTCATTTATTTAATTAGTAATGCAGATCAACCCACAAATATGATAAAATACAGTTCGTTCATTTTAGCGGGATAAGTGATTTATGGTTTGATTTGGGGGATTGTTTCTATTTTGATATAATTGTTCATCCATATAATGGGAATAGATGATGTATATAATGAACAATCGATGAAGTTCAATAATTGTGAACTTTCTATGTGATTTCCTCACCCTTTAACCTTGTGCATTATTTGATCTTCATGGGGTTATGAATGAAGGATCATTGAGCATTCAATTCATAGAACAACGATCTAGAATCATAGATCTGACATCGTGACCACATAATGAAGGTTTAATGGGGATAATAATAGATGGATCATCGTTTTTCAAGAGATATCATCCTTCGAGCATTCATTGAGAGGATGATAAGAACATGATCTCTATAGGGATTGGATTCCCAAAACAGAGAAAATCTATGATGGTAGGACCAACCAACATCAGATCTAGAGGTTCTAGACGAGGCATATCTAGAATCATTCGACAGAGCATTAAAGAAGATGAAATTTTTTTTTGAACAATAAATTCTGGATAATCAGGATGAAAATGGAATGTATCTCAGAATACATGGAATGTTGTACTAGTTCAGTGGATACTATAGTTTCAGGAGGTAGGGATGTGTTACACAGTGTCTGACACGTATCTCACAACATGTTGAACCTTCCCCATAATAGGGTGTGTATATAGAATGATACACAAACATGTGGTGGAGTACACAAAATGCACTCCAAAAAAATTTCTATACCACAACCAGATACAGGGGATTCCTCATTTATTGGTATGCCTGTTGGTGAACACCGGATGAAGCCTTATACTGGTACATGTCTAGCATACACAGAGCTGATCCTAGATAGTCAGACATGGCGTGTATGCCTTCTCTATATTTTGTGTATACCTTTTCCTCTATGACATTTTCTTCTGACATAATCTATTTTACATGACCAATGCCCAGGGTAAAGGGACATGATGTTTTCCCCTTCTACACACAGTGTACTATTTTATACATGGACTGATCTCTTTTTCCTTGGTATGTTGGACATGTTTTGTTAGGGTTTCTGACCCATTCTCATTACCATAAATTTTAGTTTTTATTATTTCCTATATATATGAATATGACCCCCTACATTAAAGCTTTCTGTATAGAGTTGGGAGTCCCCCTCCCTAGGGACTCAGAGCAAGATCCTCTATCCATTCTTGTTCCCTAGGAAGAGTCTGGATATCGATGTGACCAATCTTACTGTATATCGGTCCTCTACAAAGAATGTTAATCTAGATGAGCTTTGGTATACTACATTTCCCTAGCAGTGATCATCATCTATGTATCATGATCTTCCAAACTCATGTAGTTTGTTCTACCAAAGAGAGTGTATTGTATTCTATCGTCAGCTCTATTAGTGTATAGCTCTATCATGTTGGTTCTTAGAGAACGGTACTTCTCAGATGTATTTCATCAGGACTTGGAGACTCAGTGGTGATTTCCTCCAAATGAGTATTTCGTGAAATCATTGGACTGAATCTCTAGCGTGGCTATGCAGCCACTATGACTTAACTCTAAACTATGTGTCAAGGTTTCAAGAATATCTATATATGTTCTTGTTATATATATTGTTGAAATATAATGTGCAGAGTATATATTATCTTTACATTTTGTATATATTTTTCGTGTTGGTGTTTCTTAATTAGTATTGTTATACACACCCATGCATGGGATTTTCCTGAACATGTTGTTTCTGGTGTAGTCGACTAACCATTTAATAGAGTCTAGGGAGGGCAGAGACTAGATAGAGCTCTATGAGTATCAGACTGGATAATGTATTCCTATGGATTTGAGTATCATTCTTAGTTAGTATATTATTTTCTTATAGGTGGGACCTTGTAATTGGAAGACCATATCCTTTGGTGGGATTTTATTTTGGCCTTGTTTACTTTTCCACATTTTACATTCCATTGTACACTGTTGGTTTAGATTATTTGTATGCATGAATTTACTTCCATATTAGTTTTTACTTTAAACTATTTGAGGGCTTGTAGATGTTTGTGTGTGTTTTTAAAGGTACATAAGAAATTCCACCCATGTTTGGGACATGCCATCTAAGTGCTAGTGATCATCTCCAATCCTATTAGTGAAAGCCTTGGGGAGTCGCGGTATGAGCCCCACTAGGATGGTTTATGACAATTTTAATCCATTTTTTTCAGATAAAATTTTGAAATTAATTTCATCCAATAAATTTCAAATATTTGTATTCATTATTTTAAATTCGACAATATTCCATCAATTTCAAAAACACACCAAAATTCATTAAAGTTGTGGATTTTCACAATTTCATGCAAAATAAAATCCATATCCCCTAATTTAATGGAATGGTATTTTAATAATACAATTGAATGAAATTCATCATGAAATTAAATTTACATCAAGAAAATGAATTTAAATCATTCAATTTGTGGTTAATGGAATTTTCTCCCATATATTCAATGACCAACATCGAGATCCATGAATAGAAAAATAGAAATCCAAAAGTGGGAAACTCAAATGAAAAATGTATAAAAAAGATATGATAATCAACCACATATTCTTCATCTAAAAAAGTGTATATTATAACCTCCAACAACATAGAGATCTACAAAACACTATGTAGGATACAATAGATATTGGGGGAAGAGAATTGGAAGTGGAAACATACCACAAAGAGATAAACAGTCATTCTACTAGATTCAATTCACTAATGGAAGAGTTTAGAGGGTAACAAATAACCTCTTAGGATCCAAAATGGAATAAGAATGATATAGGGATATACCTTCTTATTCGAAACATAAATGGAGGGTTTCAAGATTTTAAAACAATTAAGGATAAAAATTTCCAATACACATGTTTAGAAGGGCATGCTTGCATAGTTAGGCAAACCATGTCCCCAATCCATGAATCCCTACAAATAGGGTTGCAAAATTTCTCCTTAGTGGGAACACATCTAATAAAACCACGCACCAACTATGATGACTCTCCCTATTTGGGTTTGCATGGTTTGTAGTGGAAATACATGGTTTGGGGAAACCCCATGCCAACTATGCACATCCCAAAATCCATTCAAAAAATTTAATATACCCCCTGAAACACCCCTAAATAATCCAAAAAAATATCATGATCAAAATATGTGTTTATGAATAACTAAAATTTGTAATATGATGTTACATTCTCCCCAGCAAGGAAATATTCTATCCACTGAAGGCTTATTAAAATTATTCTGTGAAAATAAATATAAGGTCTCTACTCTCTCATAAATGATTCCCTCTCCCATTTCGTATTATTATCAAATATATGATTTCATATAACTTGATCCAAAGATATCGTCCTCCCCCTATGTGACTTGTTTTTAGAATTCACTTTCTTGAATGGAAGCTCAGTCATAGATAAGTCAGGTTAAACCTCAAGTTAAACCAAACTCATAACATGATGTAGATCATATAGATACTTCAATAACTGATATATATGAGAAGTTTAATGCATCAATGTTTATTGAATTTGAAGTTCTAAAAGGAAAGAAGCATCCCCAGCTACTCAATATCTTCAAAAGGATCCACAAAATGAGGCAGATGTTTCCCTTTCCACTCAATATATAGATGACCTACTTATGGTTATTATTTCAAAAACACATGGTCAACAACTGAAAATTACAATGGTCTATGGCGATGATCTGAATAATACATGTACTATCTCAGTTTCTTCAACATTATCTGATGAATCAACTAAATATTTTCTATTATCTATTGATTAATGATCATTCAATACAAGGAAATTTCACCAATCACCAAACAACACAATAGAGAACTTCATGTCCATCCCCACAAGGCCTCAAAATGAGCTACTCAAATAATCTATAATTAACTATTATTGTATGAAAACTCAACTAGCCCAATATAGTGATCCCAAGCACCACAATTTTCAAGAAAAAAATATTATAGCCAATACTCATGAATATTTATCTCTCATTCTATCTATCCATCAGACTCTCAGTATTATGTCATGCTCAAATGGACCTGAGATACCAGTTCCTCTTGATGGAATCCATAAAATTGAAAATAAAATCAGTGGTATATAGTAGAAACTGTATAATATAAAACACAGTGTAAATGAATAATCTATTTCACAAGGAGATCAAACAATTCCTCAAAATTTGTTTTATCCTCAATGGGTATAATGTTACCGATTCAGTCATCCTATCGATCACAACCCATATCACATTATTTTTACATTCGGTAGGTTGACACCCAACCTAATGTCTATTGAGATCTAATCCTAATTTTAAGTCCCCACTAGATTTGGATGAAAAAACCCAAAGGTTTCTGGTGCTCAACCATGATTTATTGGAACATATTACAATTAGATAAATAATTACCATTCCTTCATCTCATACCGGGTGACCCGAACTATTAATGCATGCCATAAAACAACTTCGGGGTTCCTCAGTGCACTTCCCAATATGAATAATGGAAATCCCCTATCACATATACCCTTTCAACAAATAGTATATATTGATTCTATTCCATATAATTCTATTTATGATGAATGACCACTCAGTAATGGTCTCATCAAATTATTTATAGTCTCTAATTCTACAAAACTCATCATCATGTGGATAATTCTGAAGAATCATCACACGGAGAGAGGATGTAATGACCCAAAATATAATAAATAAAATCATGCCTTTTTGTTTTATTTAAAAATTTCATGAAGAAATATAGTTAAATAAATAAAATGAATTTTTTATTATATCCTTTTGTATTTAAAATATAGTTATGTATAACTACCATTGATAATATAGTCGTTGAACAATGATCAGGTCATAAGTAAAAATATGGGGTTTTAGAAAATCCAATTGGAATATAAAAATGGAAGTGGTGGCCTCAATCACAAGGATCGTACTATATGAATCCCATTTATCATATCATCCAAGGGATATAGCATTTTGGTATTTCATCTTGTCCATGACCAAGTGGATATCCAACAACTTAAGTATGAGCGAAACTGATTATGGTTGAAGTTCAAGATCATTCCGATCATGGCCAAAACAATTTTCTCCAAACCAACCCACAACATTCCCACCATTCAACACCTAAGTATTAATAATTTATTAATTTTATTAAATGTATATGAATTAATAAACTATTAATATATATATATTGGTTTTTTAAATAACAAGGAATATATTTTCATCCAATTATTGTTACTTTGGAAATGTATTTTATTGTGATTCAATAAATCACAATTGTATTTTTAGTTAATATTAAAATTCCATTAATTAAATTTTTTGATGTCAATAACATTATAAATAATATTTATCAAATATAAATGATATTATAATTTTTAGGATGTCAAATTCAAAATTTTTAAGGGTTTAAAAACTATTATAGATAAAAACCCACCATTTTTTTATAAATGTTGAATTTGTTTGAAAATTATAAATTCAATTATTTAGAAATTTATTTATATAAAATGAATATTACATTTGGAATTGGACAATCAAAATTTTACAATAGTGAATTTTTCATAATTTTTAGACAGTCAAATTTTCCATAGAAAATTAAATATTGTATAAATCTACTTTGCATATTTTGACATCACAATGACCAAAACGTGATGTTATAATTACAATTTTTTGGATAAATGACCAAATATATGATTTTTTTACATAAAATAATTTTCCTTTTTGTTTATTTTATTTATTTTTTAAATCCATAATGAATCCTCCAAAACATATAATATATGTTAAGTTTTTTAAATCCTTTCATTAAGAGTGTGACTCACATCTAAATAAAAGGGTATTGTATTAAAATATATGGTCCTTGTCCATATAAAATAATAAAAAGGAATACAATTTTTCAGGATCTATGGAAAAAACCATTGTTATTGTTTGTGGGTTTGGCAATTTTATTATGTTTTTTCCAAAAAAATGAATAATAAATAAATCCTCCTATTTTTTTATATAACACAACCCAATATCCAATTTGTATTCATTATTTTTTTTGAGCATGACCATAATACACCCTCTAAAATCAATAGTCCAATTATGGTTATACAAGATCTCAGGAAGCCTATCCCATGATTTTGAAGTCCCACACTCATGTAAGGGAACTTCCACTCCTCCTTTCAAATACAAGCACCTTTTTTGAAATTATGTATTTCAATTACAACTTGTTAAATTTTCATTTTTTATATTAATTCCTTTACGTTACAATTTATGCAATTCAAATTTGGTATAATTTATCATCCCTCATTTTTAAACTTACTTATGCTATTTTTATGCCGATATTTCGTAAGGGATCCTCACCTTCCCCTAATTAATTAAAATACAAGTTCCTTCTTTTTAAATAGTTCTTTTAAATTTAATTGTATTCAATTTTATTCATTTTAAATTATTCCATTGTTTTCCAATTTATTTTATCTGAATTATGAATAATTTATCCTCCATCATTTGGACCCTTTCCAATGTCATTAATACGCTAAAATTCCATAAGGGATCATCACCATCCTCACCACCATTAAAATTAAAGAACATTATTTTAAATTAATTATTTCTATTGGTTATATTGTAACTAAAATATAATCGTTTAATTACTATTCATTTATTGTTATTTTAATGAGGTATCGTTTATCCTCCCTCATGTGGACCCTTACCAAAGCTGTTACTATACTGATATTCATTAAGGGATCCTCACCTTCTCTACTTCATTAAAGTTTCATTATGAACTTATGAATTATATTTTCATTTCCTAAACGTAGGACATATATTTACAAGTCCATTTTAATTTCAATTTTAAGTCCAAATTATGGGAGACCCATTTTTATCATCAACAATTTTTATGATTTTTTAAGTAACGTAGTTAGGGTATTGAAATTTCACAAATATTTTTATGCCAAAAATATTTGGTAGTGAATACCAAAACTATTTTTTGAGTTAAAATTATTCACCATTATGAACATATTCTTATAGATTTGAAAAAATATATATTAATTCCACATTACTTGATCATGGAATAAATTATGATGTTGAACGTGTCCATGTTTTATGATCTAAGTGGAAAACATATGAATGTGAATAAAATGAATATGATAGGTGTGAAAAAATAGTACCTCAATGAATTGGGTAATTTTTAGTACAATGATATGTCACATTGGTATAGGGATTGAACCTAATTCCATTAGGGGACATTTTCCCCCATGTTGTCGTAGCTAGTTTATACTTAAGTTATGTTTATGATCTAGTATTTTATGTTTTAGCAACATTTTCCTTGTTATGATTATCAATATAAATAATGTAATATTATTCATGTTACTTTTATTCCCCATTTATATTCCTATTTTATAATATGAATAACCTTATTCCTGGTTTATTGCCTTACTAAGCTTTATAGATCACCCCATTCAAATGTTTTTCCTAGGTTATCCCTTTATGTTTTATGTTTGAAGGAGTTTTCTATGTATGTTAATAAACCTTACAATAAGGATGTTTTATTACCTATTTTATGTTGTTTTGTAATTTACCTAATTCCCAAATACACTTGAATTATTGATCATCAATTTTATATTAAGTGTAGTCCTATGTAATAAATCTTCTATTAATGTAGAATATAGAGTGGGTTTTTTATAGTTGGTATCGAAAGAAAGGTTTAGTTATTATTTTGTATTAGGATTATATATCTTTAGAAAAAACCCTAGTAATATGATCATGTACAAAAAAAATTAATAAAATTTTGTTAGTATGTTGTAAGTGTTTTTCTAGAAAAATACATCTCAATCTAGATAATAAATTTATAAGTGGTTCTGGTATAATTGTACATAGGAGTAACGAATCAAACCTGTTGTTCCATTATTAACTCTACATAACCTAGCACATGTCAATATGACTTATTGCACACATGATTGGATAGTTCATGGGGATATTCGTTTGTAAATTCATAAGATTGATAATAAAAATTATTAAGGGAAAATACAATAATAATATATGATAGGAAATATATCTTGGTTAACATAGATTGAAACATTTAGATTCATAAATTTATCAAATAGATATAATTTATTAGTTGTCACATTAATTTAATTGGATTCCCCTTTGTGTGTTTAATAGTTTAAAAATACTCATCCATAGTTTTTATTTATTATATTTGATTGGTGGAAATAAGAGGAATCAGGTAAAAAATTGATGTGATAGGAAATGTGATTACTTCCCTAACGAGTTGACCAAGTAGAAGGGAGAAGGAATCATGAAATTTATATTGGTACTCTCGTAGCGGAATCATGATCTAAATAGAATCCTAGATCAATACGATCTCCCAAACCCCCTTAGAGAGAAAACGCCGAAATTTTGAGATTCCTAAGATCGTCCCTCCTCCTTTAAATGGATCATCTTCTCCCTTAATCACAGGACAATGGATGAACTACACTATAAAGATATTCTCTATTCATAAATGTTCTAATCAAGAGAATGTTCTATTTCCAATTTATCATATTAATATAGAATAAAATTACTGGTGGTCCTTGACCAAGAATATGAGGCCTAAAGAAGAGATCAAATAGATAGATTGGAAGGAATTTCATAATATATTATTAGATTAATATTTTACTTACACTATCCAATATAAAATGGAATGGTAATTCATTCCCTCTATTAAAAAAATGAGGAATCTATTGATGAGTATGAGGAAAAAATCATAAGAATTCCACAATACACCTTAAGCTTTGTTGTTACCCATCAATATAAGTTTTATAAATTATATTTTTGGATATAACCTAGTTTATAAAAAAGCCTTGGAAATCCATGAAATTGATAGATATGAGGAAATTGTCTGATATACCATAAAAGTAAAAATGGTGACCATAGAATATCAATGTTATCAGAAGGATAATAATTATAATGTATAATTTGATTATGTTGACATTATGGGGAAACCGAATGCTTCTAATAATTTTCAACATCCCACATGTCAATGGGGATGGATGATGTACTCCCGAAATTTCGTAATGAAAATGAAGAATTTATCTAGCTATGGGAATGATGGAAACCTAACTAGAAATTGAAGACATGATAAACCCACTAATTTGATTGAGGAATAGAATTCTCCAGTAAACCCTCAGTGTATTTTATGTTGATTCAACTACAAGGATCCATGGAACATTATAGACCGCTTCCAAAATCCATGAGTTTTTAGAGACATCCAACAGCTTCCAATTCAGTAATTGTAAGATTATTCCATCAAAACCATTGAGGTGGATCCTGGGGATGAAGTGGAGATATGTATGGTGGTTATTCATTAATTAGTAGTGAACATACATTTTGATACATGTTCTTCACATTCTTTCATATCATGAATGTTTATTAAAAATATTCACACACCACCACAAATCTTGGAAGTAGATCCATTGGTAAAAATATATAATGGTAAAATTGCTGCATCTGAAGCATATAACTCTCCCATGTAAATTTTATTTGGATGAGATTCCTAGTAAACATTATTATAATACCTTTAGTTTAAGTTTATGAAATTATGGGCTAGGATTTACTTCCCCTATATACTGCCAACATAAATTTCCATGAGAAGTAAATCACTCATTGTTTTGGAAATCGACACCTGATTCTACAAAATTATATGGATGAGGATGAATCTAATTTAGAACTATCATCTCATGAATGTTTATAATTTCCCTTGGAAAATTATTTTTTTTTGAAATGATTATGTCTACATAAATAACCACCCCTGAATACATGCCTATATTTAGGTAATACACCGATGTGTTTCTAGGTAAATTTCTAATTCTTCCTACAAACACACCAGTTGAATTTTGAATTAAGCATATAATAGTGGAATTTATATTATCCAAGACTCTATATAAAATTGAATTTGGGGATCTTTAGGAGTTAAAGAAACAACTATATAAGAATTTGTATGAAGCATTAATATGCCCATCTTCTTCACTATGGGTTGCACCCGTCCTCTTCATCATGAAAAAGGATGGGTCAATGTGCCTTTTCATTGATTATCATGATCTCAACAAGATCATGATAATTAAATAGTACCCCATGCCTCATATTGATGAAATTTTTTATCAGCTATGTAGAGAAAAATAAATATCCAAGGTGGATCTTTTTTCGGGATATTATCAAATAAGGGAGAAAAATGAATATAATCCCAAGAATACTTTTCATAAAAGGAACGAGCACTATGAATTCATAGTGATTCAATTAGGTTTCAATCTTACTTCAATAAATCTTTATGGACTTTATTAATAGTGAAATTGGAGATTTTTGTGACAAAATTGTAGTTGACTATATATATAATATTTTAATATACTCCAAAAAAACGGAGGGTGATGAGGAGAATCTGATCACTTTCCTAAAGTCCCTACAAAATGAGGTAATTTTCGTCAATTAAAGGAAATTCGAGTTTGGGTTGTAGTATGTATCTTTATTTGGGAATATCATCAAAATAAATGACCTATTTGGGGACCCATAAAGGATACATGAAATTGAATGATGAAAAACGCCACCATATGTGATAGATATTCATAGTTTTGAGGGATAGCTGGGTATAATTTCTGATTTGTGGTGAATTTCTCACAACTGTCAAACCCTCTTAACAATATAAATCTAATGGGAGACATGTTTTAATGGAATGATTAATGTGAAAAGAGTTAAATGTTGTTAAAAATAAGGCTTATCACTACCCATTTTCTGATAACACCCATATGAGGAAATATCTTTTTAGTATTTATATATGTTTAAAGAAGATAATAGGATATGTGTTATAAAAAATAACAAATTCATAGACTATGGTTCAAGGTAGTTGAAATTTCATGGGAAAAACTATCCCCTACATGATCTAGAGTTACCAGTTATGATCATTACATTGGAAATATGGTGGCATTATCTCTATGGGTGTTGTTTGAGATATATATTGATAAAAAAATCCCCAAGTATATACGCACATAGAAAGATATTAATATGAAAAAATGAAGATGGTTTGAGATGATCAATGACTACGATTGAAAAATTTATTACTATCATGGTTTAGTAAAGACAGCGGAGGACTCTATATGTTTAAATGATCTTAAAGCATGTTCAATCATGAGGATTTATAATGATCCAATACTTAAAAACCTAAAAAGGATGGACAAGAGAATCATAATGGAATGAACATCATCAATATATTAAAAATTTATTACTCAGATGTCTCTTTTGGAATGGTAAATGGATGATCAAAAAAACTATGTTGAAATCTAGAAAAAGGTGGAAATAATTATAAAGGTGAATCCCTTGGTGTTTAAAATTGATTAAGACAAAATTATGATATTTTATTCAAGACTATGTGTTCCATCAAATCCTGATTTATTGAAGGAACTATTAGATGATGCACATAATTTAAATATCTCTATTCACCAATTGATTAAGAAATATTTATCAAGAAATCTTTGAGAATTGTTGGTGGGACAATAAAATGAAGGAAATCACTGAATAAACATTAATGTTTATTGTATTCCAATTAGTGAAGACTTAAAGGAAGATGTATAAGGGGATTATGAAAAACATTAACTATACAAAAATAAAAATAAAAGATCATCATCATGGACTTTGTCACTGGATGTCTGATGAAATCAAGGGGAGACAGTGCTATATGGGGAGTTGAGGATTGTCTGAGAATGAAATCTTACTTCATTACAATTCTAGAAGAATCATCAATGGATCAACATCCACGGATATACATTAGTGAAGTGGAAAATATTCATGGAGTATCACTATCTATTGTATCTTTTTGAGATCCAAGATACACATATAAGTTCTAAATATGTATCCAACATTGTCTAAACACTAATAAGAACGATATTATATCATATTATCCACAATAAAATGGATAATCTGAGTTGACTATTCTAAAACTAGAATACATGTGGAAATAGTTAATAATATACCTCAAAAGAAGATGGGACCAATATCACCCTCTGGTAGATTTCTCATAAAACAATATTTCAACACAAACATCCTAATGGGTCCCTATGATTTCCATTATTAGAAGAGGTGTAGAACATGTTCATGTTTAGATGAAGTTTTGGAATAGAAATTAATTGGACCGAAAATGGACGTGGAAATGGTGGAAAAGGCTAAGACCATTTAGTAGCACATCAATGATTATTAGAGACAAAAGGGTGATATATGCATACAGTCATGGACGAAACCTTGTGTTTGATGTTGGAGACATGGTATTCCTACACATATCTCCATGTAATAAAGTGATGATATTTTGGAAGAAGAAAAACCATTGTCTGGGATATATCATCCCATTCAAGATCCTTGAGTACATTAGTGTGGTGGACTATTGAATATCACTCCCACTGAACAATCTCAATACAAGATGTATTCCATTATCCATCATGAGGAAGTAAACAATACACACATCACATGTACACAATCTTGATATGGAACTGTTATAGAAATAACTTTTCTATGAGTTGCAGTGGTTGAAGATATAATATTTTAGATAAAAATTTCTACGAAATAAGGCAATTCACTTTGTCAATGTGATGTGGAGAAACCAATAGTTTGAAGAAGAAATGTTAGAAATAGAAGAGTCGATGATGCAGAGTTACACTTTTTGTTTTAGTGTGGGAAATGTAATTTTTTGTGGTTAAAATTTTTTAGGGTGAAAATATTTATGGGGTAATATTGTAATGACCCAATCCATTACGAATAAATTCCCCATATATGTTTTATTTAAAAGTATAATCATAAAATATGGTTATATAAAACATAAGAATTTATTTTGTTTTGTTTTATCCTACTGGATTTCATATACCATTGTGTATCAATATCACTAATCATATATCCATTGAACAGTGATCACTTTATTAATATAAATATGTGCTTTTAAAAAATTCAATTGAATAATAAAAATGATGTTATGGCCTCAAACATAAAGAGCATATCCTATGAATCCCATCTATTAAAGATTTTATGGGAGATATAATTTCTTGAATTTTCTCTTTATCATTCAAAAGATGATATATAAAAACTTAGGCCTGATAGAAACCATTTATGGGATAACTTCAAGATAATCGAGATCACAACAGAAAACGTGTTCTCCGAACCACCTCATGAAATTCCAACCATCGCGCACCTAATTAATTGGAAATTGTTTGGTGGATTAAATGGATATGTATCATGAAGCATGAAATATGAACCAACAAATTATTTTGTATATAGTAATGAATATTCATCCATCATATTATTGTTGCTTTTTAAATGGTTTTTATTTTGATACAATAAAGAAGAATTTTTATTTTTAGTTGATATTAAAATTTAATTAATGACTTTAATAATAATTTTTTTTATAATTACTAAATACATTCAATATTTTTTAATATAAATTATCATACAATTGTTGTGATATCAAATTTAATGTTATTAAGGGCTTGAAAGCTTTTATTGTAAAAAACCCCACATTTAATAATAATCATAGATTTTATTTAGTAAGTGAAATTAAAATATTTATAAAATTATTTAAATAAATGGAATGTTATTTTTGAATCACATTATCTAAATAATCCAACGGTAAATATTTCTTAATTTTATAATATTGTTAATTATTTTTCAAAAAATTAAATACTATATAAACATACATTGTGTATTATGACAATATAAAGGCATAAATGTTAAGTAACAATTATTATAATTGGGATGCATTAGAGAATATAATTTTCCTCCTAATTTTTTTTTTATTTTATGTATATTTGATTTATTTTTTAAAACCATTATGAATCCTCCAAAATGTATAATATATTTTAAGGTTTTATAATCATTTCATTAAGAGTACGACTCACCTCCACATAAAAAAGGGACTTGTTTCAACAAGTTCATACCATAGATTTAAAAAATCATTAAAAACAATCATATTTGGGTGAATACATCTCCAAAAACCATGGGATGGTTTTTGGTTCTAGATTTTTTATTATGTAGAGTTTGAAACCAATATAATAATAAAATCCCCCACTTTTACTATATAAAATATCATGATCTCCCATTTCACATCACTCAAACACCGTGAAGAATGAAAATACTCTACTATCCACTAACTATAGTCCTCTTATAGTTCCCCAAAACTATCAAGAATCCCCTCTCATTCTTTTGGAGTCACAAACTCGAGTGAGGGACCTTCCACTCCTCTATTCAAATAAAAGAACATTCATTGAATTTAGATCTTTTAATTTCAATTGGTAAAATTTTAATAAATATATAATCCTTCCCATACAAGGAAATATATTTTATTTGAATTATGTATCATTAAATCCCCATCATTTGGACCCTTATAAAATCTATTGTTATGCCAAAAATCTATAAGGAATCCCCACCATCTTATCCCTCTTTCAAATACAAGAACCTTCACTGAAATTAGTTCTTTTAATTTTGATTTGTTACAGTATCATCCAATTTTACCTTTTCCCTTTCTATGAAATTTATAATTTTTTAATGATGGATCATTTATCCTCCCTAATTATAACTATACCTAATCTGATACTATGAGAAATTCCATAAGGGATCCTCACCTTTCTCTCCACCTTTAAAATTCAAACACACTCATTGAAATAAGTTATTTAAAGTGGTTATATTTTAATTATTTTATAATCATTCCCTTACTATAAAATTTATGTTATTTTAATGATGTATCCTTAATCCCCCTTATTTCGACCCTTTCGGAATTGGTTACTATGCTAAAAAATTTTAAGGGATCCACACATTCTCTTCTATATTCGTGTAAATTTGTAAAATTATGAAATATATTTCTTTTTAATAATGGTGGTACAAGTCCTTACATTTTCCTATTACTTACATTTTTATTTCTAGGTTATGAGAGACCCCTTTTTCTATCATCAACAATTTTTATGATTTTTATGTACTGTTGTTATGCAATCAATATTTCACAGTGATTTTCTATATCAAAAAATTATGTAGTGAATACCTTAACCAATTTTCTATAAAGGTTATTAACCTTAAGGGATATATACTTATTTATTGAGGAATTAAATGTATGTATTCATCCTTCCGTTATTATAGAATAAATTTTTCTATCAAATGAATCCATGTTTTATGATCGATATGACACACATAAGCATGAGAGTGAATTGAATATGATGGGTGTTCCTAGATAGAACTCTTCTTCATTAGGTGTTATTTAGTATCATGATAGGTCATGTTAGGATAGAGAGTGAGCTTAATTAATCAATTATACTTTTTCAACCATTATGTCTTGATGATTTTATCCTTCACCTATGTTTATGAATCACTAATTTATGCTTTTCTCTATTTCCCATGTTATTATTATCATGTAATATCATTCCTTATTATTTATGTTTTGTTTATTCACCATTTATATTCCTATTGTCTAATATGTATCCCCTTATTCTATGTTTTCCTTTTTATTTTTCTTTATTTCTCACACATTTCTTTTGTTTTTCCAAGGTTTTCCCATGATGTTTTATCACTGAAAGAGTATTTTGAGCATGTTAAAGATGTTTTTCATAAATATGTTGTATTCACTATTCTATGTTGCTATGTATGGCACATCATTCAAAAATAATCTAGAAAAATTGATCATCTGGGTTGTATTAAGTTTATTATTATGTAATAAATCAATATTAATATGAAATGAAGGTAATTTTGTCATAGTGGATGACAAATTACCATCGGAAAAAAAACCTTGGTACCAGATTCTGAGACACCAATACGTAATTATTCAAATACCTCAATAAAGTTTTATTATTCCAACAAATCATTCATAGACAGGGTTAGTTTTTTCCTACTAAAATAATATGTGAGAAAATTTCATTTCTCTATGGTATAGGTGATATCAAATTCGAACTATTTCATGTACTCAACTCAATTCCTCTAGGGGAGATTCGATTAATTTTTAGAGTATATATAACTCAATATTCTGTTGTTGAAAAAACATGGTAAGACATTATATGAAGAGTTAGTACCACCAAATCATAATTGAATTCCTCATAACATCATGTTCAAAGTAATGTGTTGAGTAATTTCTCTAATGTGGCCGAATATGAAAAGATCCAAAAGAAAAATAATGATCACCATGCATAAGAACACATCCCAAACCTGAAACTGATGCATCATAGAAGACCATGTAGACATGTCCGTCCATTAGAAATCTGAACAGTGCTATAGTAGGGAGAAGTAATTTCATATCAACAAATTAATTCTGAAATTTCTCATCCTAGTAAATAATTACTCCCTTCCATGTTTGGTCTGTCATCAAAGTAACCAAATTTACTAGTTATTTTACTATCTAGCGATAATAGCTAGAAAAACCAGTAAAGATACAAATCTCATAAAAATTGTGATTTTCCAATTTCATAATAGAGTTCACATATTAAGGATAAAGTAAAATACCATGTTCTGACAAAATTTCTCCCATGAACTGCACTACTTTGATCCATAAATCAAATTTCTAATGATTGGAATTATGTCAGTGATTTATGGACATTTCCAAAACTTCTCTAGGATAATGAATATGATCATCATCAGACATAGATTAAATGAGTATTTCAACCATAATGGTCACTAAAAAATAATAAAGGTGTTCTTTGAATATCCTTTTTCATTAAATCCATAAAGGCTACACGAGGAATGGTCTAAACAATTTGAATGAAAAAGTACTCATAATGGATATATATGCTCTGAAAGAGGTTTTATGAATATCATATTCTTATATTCTGAATTGATGGAAAATCGATCATATATAAATCTTTTAAAACCAATTACTCCCTCTCAAATAGTCAAATATATCATTAATATCAATAAAATGAAACTTTCATATTGTCGTATCTTGATTGATTTATGACATTAAATGTAATTGAAAAATGAAACATCAACTTTATTAAAAAAATAGAACGGGCACCGCCCAATGTGACACAGTATATCATATACTACCTTTTTCAATAATATCATCCAAATGAGTCTTCAACTAATTCATTTCATCTCATGCAATATGTTAAAAAATAATAGATACTCTTTGAGTACCAGGAACTAAATTAATAGAGAACTATACCTCCCTTACTCATGGAAAACTAGATAAGTTAGAAGGAAAACATCTGGAAGCATGACAAAAAACGAGGTGGGAGACCAATTATCCAAGATTACCACTCCATATCAAAAGAGAAAGCATATATCACAATCCACAAATCCTGATAAAAAGGTTTATCTCTACTCTACCTAGGGTCCCATTCTCAGTGAAAGATATAACAAACACCATCAGGTGTAGTAATGAAAAACCTTTAAAGATAAAAATCAATCCAAGATTTATTGTTAATGTTCCAATCCATTATGAATATGATGTCAAGAAGTTTCATGTCGATAACAAAAAAACTTGAAGAAATCTCAACACCAGATAAAGAAAAAAATATGTGGGTCCATGAAGACTTTGATTTCTCTTCATTCGAAGGGGTGCAGTAATATCAATCACATAAGATAAAATCTCAATAGTAATATTTTAAAAATTAACTATATGGGCTTAAATAAAAAAATTAGATGTACTAGTATCAAATAATGTAGTCATTGATGATGATTATATAGTGGTGGTACCTCTCACTATCGCTAGACCCATATCTGCTTCCTCTAGAGACTCTCTCATTGCATTGAGAATCATCATTCTAGATACTTGTTTCGTGAACCCATTTGTACATTAATAATCATATTTCACCATAGTATTCATAGGTTATTATGATCCCATTACACTATAAAAAGTCTAATATAAATGATAAACATATTCAAGGTGCCGAAGAATCTTTTTGAACCACAAGCTTTTGGTTCCTCTATTTAAACCCTCTTTGATTTCCCTAGCATGCGAAACTCGTAGAAAATAAGAGACTCTCTTACAAGTATATCAGTAGGACTATTGAAAATATTTCATTGATAACCAACATGAGATTCATAAACATTACTCATCCCTTTAGATTAATTGATGCTTCCAAATTGAAAAAATGATCACCTCTCAACAACAAAATGATTGCTAGGTCCATTTCCACCATCAAAGATCTATCTATAACATCAATATAAGAGGGAATAATATTAATGAAAATCTAAAATTGAATATATAATTGAATTCCCACAAAAATCCATGTATTATTCATATTATAATTTTACTCAATATCATGTGGAAAAAGCATAATCACAGAAAAATAGTTCTCATACTCTTTCGTTGTCTTTTCATGAAGCTCATGATTGAAAAATTCAATAGCCCTTGGGAACACCATTGAATCTGGATAGAACTGGTTAATGAAAATATCATTTAATGTTTTCCACTGTAATCCCTCATTCTTGTTCACAAATATCATCAGGCCCTATTATATACTGCTCATCCCCACCAGTATAAAGGCGAAACACCTCACCTTGATTTCATTAGGTGTCTCAAAGATCTAAATCATATGTTCCATAATGCTCAACCATTCCTCAGTCTTTTTAGGATCATTTGATCCTTTTAACACTGGTTTATTATAGTGAATTAAATCATGAGAAGGATTTGGGAGAACATCCCACTATACTTTTACAATTGGATCCTAAAGATGACATGGTTGTGGTGCATGTCCCAAAGCATGGAAAGTGTATACGATCTCCGTAGATAGGATCAATTCTACTAGATGATTCTCTCACTAAGGTCTGTCATCGGCTTTCACCAAGATCCAATTTTCAATTCTTCACATTGACATGATACAAAAAAATATCAGCAGACAACATTGGAGATGTTATATTAACACTCAGATAAGGAAACATGGGAAATTAACCACAATAGATAATATAATAGGTTTAGATTTCATCCTATACAAATAAAAAGTATAAAAAAGAATAAAACTAATCTTAAATATAACATTTATAAACTACACTTGGTGATATATGGATCATTATGGTTATATTTCTCCAAAAAATCAATTTCAACCACCTGCTATGTCCCTATAAGAATACACAACTACATATTGACATCAAGGTATTATAAAAAACTGTAACTTTGACACCACTTTGCAATGAACCAACCTAGGTACGTCAGTAACTAGATAACCAAAAAGGTCCAGACATAGACAATAGGGTATTCTTGACCCCCATGGGATGGAAAAAATCACTTGGAAGCATACCATATGAAGGTGGGAACAAATTTTCCACAAGCACAATGGAAGAAATATAAATAAGTCAATATGAATATAAGAAAAACTCCATAATACGATATTTAAGAGAATTAAAATATTCACATGCATCCAAATAGTAAATATAATTACTATAAAATAATATAAAATCCATGTTGGAGTGGAAAAAAATAACCAATCCCAAGGATCATTAAGTTTAACCACAACCATGTGGCACATTATCCTTACTCGATCATGGAAGGAGATAAATTACAATCACCAGAGGGAACATATAGGGTGTGAGAAAAAATCATTTCATAGTCTCAACATGTATTTTATAATATGATTCCACATTTAATTAACCAAATAATTATTTAAACTTTAATTAAACAGGCATGGAGTTTCAAAATCATATTTACAAAAAATCATTCTTTGAATTTAAAATAATGTAAAATATTTCTAAGTAATTTCTTAATTAGCAATTTCTACAAAACAGTTTGTATAAAATTATTGTGAATTCTAAAACCTTTTAAAAACACTATCATATATATATATATATCAAATACAAATAATTAGAAACATCATCATCTCCTAAAAGTAATGATAGTTTCATGGGATGTGACTACCTCATACTCAAATTTTTATAATGGAAATATGTTTACACACGTCATCTTTGACACAATACAAAGAGGAACCCATCAACATACCCAAGTGGATGTGACCTATTGTATATTTATTTCTAGTTTAGTATATTCTAGGGTGTTGTTGCAAATAACTCATTAACTACCTAGGATTTTATGAAACACAATAACAATCAATGATGTAATATTTTTTTAAAAACTATTTAAAATTAAATTCCACCCATATTAAAATTTCAAACCTTCCAATTTTTCTTCTAAAAGGAAAAAATATATTCCAATTAAATCATTACATTTTCAAGAAAAAACCATTCAGTTTCTATGAAAACAATTTTATGAAATTATTATCACATACAACATTGAAATAAATTTCATTTAAAAAAAATCAGAAATGAAATTCCACATTTTCCATCAATTTCAAAAACACATTCAAATTATATGGAATTTTGGGGTTTCCCAAATTTTATTCCAAAGCAAATCTAAGACCCCAATTCAATGGAGGTTTTGTTTTTAATAAACCAACAAAAAAAACTCATCATGTAATTTAATTTAAATAAAACAGTTGAATTTAAATAAAGATGTTTAGGGAAAACCACATTCTCTCATCATAAATAGAACCACGTACCTCAGGATCATTAGATCAGGAAGCACAAATCCCAATTTCGGAAACTCTACTAAAAAACATTATTAAAAAACATATGACAATCAACTGTAGATTCAAGTTCTAATGTAGTTGATATGAGATTATCAAACAATACATTGATCTATATAACCCTATAGAAGAAAGAGGAGACAATGGTATAAGTAGAATGAAAAGAGGATGCTTTCTAAGAAGAGATCAAACGTTTTTATCCTAGAATATAGTCATTTCCAGAATGCTGTAGAGGGGAGAAGCACTTATTGGGATCCTCCAAAGATGAAGAAAACCAAATAGGGTCATGATGGCCTATTGGGTGCCTGATAAGTGGGATTCAGGATATTAAAACTATTTTTTAGATAAAACATTATCATATGCATGGTTACTTAGGAAGGGTCGTATAGTTAGAAAAAACTATTTTCCCTTTCCACGAACACTTCATTTGAGTGTTTCACAATTTCTTCTAAGTAGGAACATGGTTTTCCAAACTATTTACCAACTGTGAAAACCTTCACTACCGGTGTTTTAATTGTTCTGAAAAACATGGAACACCATTTGATAAAACCCTTCACCCACTATGCACAACCCAAAGCACTTACAAAAATTCAAAATTTCACCCAAAACACCTATAAAAGAAACCCAACGAAAGCATGATCAAAATACGGTTTTATGAACACCTAAAAAATAGTAACATGATGTTATAATTCCCATAAATGATAATTATCACCCTTTTTAATCTATGTGTGCATGCATGTTTTGGAAAACACGTAATCTGCCACCTACTATCATTAGATAAAGTCCACAGAGGGGAATAAATATGATTTTTAAATAATATTAGGAAATATATATTTTTAATTAATTAAATAATTTAATTGAAATATATATATATATATGATAAAATGTACACACCTTAGTTCCCCTTCCACAATTTCTATCATTTTAATAGATTTATTCTACCTCATCCGATATATGATCATCTATATTTGATTAAATTTAAATAACAATAATAAAAATAAATTCAGTAATCATAATACATAACAAACAACATATTAAAAATAAAAAAGAATGATGAATGAATATGATTTCACCCACAAACATATTATAACATTAATTTTTTTATTGAAAATAATTATAAATATGAATATTTACAATAAAAATCATTATACATTAACAACATATTAATATTCATAAAAAATGTATGACATTAGAAACAATCACAAATAAATTAACTAGTAAAAAAATTTATAAAAACAAATTATTGGATGGATTAATTTTTTAAGTAATAGATAATTAGTATATCTTCAAAAATTTTAAAAATTACTATCAAAATATTGACACAAATAGATCTTGGGCATTGTTATAATCACTATAAGGCATTTGAAATAGGTTATTTATTATATGATTGAAGAGAAACATATATGAACAAATTCAAAAAGATAATTTAAATATAAATAATTTTTTTACAAATAATATATATCATAAAAATAATTTAATAATGGGAAAATGTTTTAATAAAATAAATTAATCAAAATTTATTATAATGAAAAAAAAATATTAAGGAAAAAAATATAAGAAAAACTTTAAGATGAAAAAATTGTAGGTTGATATTGAAAAATAAAATTCAATTATTTAACTGACTAATTAGAAGACTAATTTATTATTATCCCATATCCCTTAAATATGATCATTTCATACATCATCAACTATGTCTACATTATAATCACAGTTATTATGTGGAAATAATGTAATATAAGAAGAAGAATCAAAAAAATCTATAACAACATCATCTTCATCAGCACGCAAATAAGTCATTTTCCATTGAAAATGATTAACCACTAATCATTTAAATGAAAAATAACATAAAATATTCTCTTTTAATTATTCTTTATGATAAATGCGTTGTCGTTTTAACTAAATCATAACAAATCAACGTGTCTAAATCCAAAATCATCATGTTTCACATCACTATTACCATCAACCTAGTTACACATAAACACTATCACATGAAATTTAATATAATAAATTTCCCATATATCCCCACGAACATGGAAATATGTATATGGTGAAGCTGTTGGGATTTTAGATTTTCCTCTAAAAAATGAAATGCTTTAGTGATGACCATTACCCACTATTTTGAAAAGTTCACTTATTATCCGGATTTTTTGTGGGTAAAATGTGTAACAAATAATATGAAATCCATACCATGTGATCCAAATAATATAAGGATCACTTCCAACCATTTCATGTTTTCTTATATACAGAAATATGTGTAAATGTGATCATGAATTCAAAAAAAAATTATTTTCATACTCAATCATAAACAAATTTTTATTTATTTTCAGATAGTCTACCACTAATTATGAAATATATGTGATATATCTGGTTAACCCCTTATTTTTTGTTCAAAATTTATTTTTTTCCTACATAATTTCATCACATGTAATTATCCATATCTTTACGCCAAAAATATATCTACCTTCACTATAAAATTTTAGTACAAATAATTTGTAGAGAACTCAATCACCCCTTCTATTATATAATATTTAACTATATATTCATTTGGTTAATTATTATTTTTAACATATACATTAAAATTTTATGATATATTTCAAAGGATATATCAAATCTAAATCTACATTCCCTCAAATTATTCACTCATTCATGAAATTAATCTTGAGATGAACGTTTATATAAAACAAATGTTGAAAAACAATATATAGATAGAATATACGAGAAAAAATTTATTCTATAGAACATGAAAAATATAGTTCATTAAATTTTCTATAAATTTAATTGAAAAAAATAACATTTTCATTGTATTTCAAATAGGTCTAGGAAATATACCACACAATGCAACAAGGATCATTTTTGAGTGAAATGATGACATTCATCATATTTTAATACATATAAATTTAATATAATTCAATGATATAAAAATTATTTTCATTAGGTTGATATTCATAGGGTTTTATGATACCTTGATGAAACTCATAAAAATAATCCTCTCTGATTTTATTTATGTGTGACATTAAGGGAATAAATTTGTATTATTTATATTCATAGTGGGAGCTAATTCCAAATCTATTATAATGGTTATCAATTATAATATACCTTTCAATAAATCTTTATTCGTTCTTTTCATTCCTAAAAATGTTCCAATCAAACTATCGAAGATGTTTTTCAAAACATTTTTATTATAAATGTTAATTTTTAACATTAATAACAATCATGTATGTTTGTTTGAAGATGATATATTGTTTATTATAGATATTTATTTAAAGTAAAAAATTTATTTTATTTACAATTGTGAAATAAATAAATTTCACCCCTTCATAATATTCATCTTCTACCAATGGTTTTTAGGGGTTGATAAATTCATGTAACACATTTTTTTAATCTCAAAAATTTTTGATCAATTTGAAAAAAATATTTTATGTCATATATAAACTATCATTATTTTATTTTTTAATTTATAATAAGAAGACACGTTTTCACCAATTGGACAAGATATATTTCCCTTCACACTATATATAAATAATATTCCCAGGAATAAAATTCGATAATAATGAACATTACCATAGAACATAAAAGAAAATACTATTTCTTATGGGAATTCAAAATTGTAACACATATCTCCCAGTGAAATTTCACATCATCCATCAACAGTGAAAGATAAACATCAAAATCACATCTTGGAGTTCTTTGTCCAAAACACATCATGATTGTCCTAAAATATTTTTTCAACATACATATCATTAGGGAAAAGTATTAAACTACAAAAAAACATGCCATGAACAATGTTTTCTATTAATTCCCTTGTACGACTTCATTCAATTTTTTCATTTTCCCATTATGATATTTCTTTGTTCACATAAAAATTAATGATATTTTTTATCAAATATATTCAATTGTGTTCAAAGAGTATGGTGTCATAAGATATCAAAAGATATTCTCCCATTAGTAAGAAAAATATTACTTTTTTGGTAATTTTAATTTTAAAATATTTTCTTCAAATGAGTAATTATAAGAAGATAAAAAATTTATTTAGTAGAAGGTTTGATACTGGTTCATGGGAATGAATTGGGATTCAATTTTACATCCATATTATATAATGATACAACTCATTTAAGGATTTTTTCCTATATATTCATATTCATTCCTACATAACACACAATTAGTTGTGAAAGAAATTATATTTTTAAACCACAATCCCTTTAAGCATAATATATTATTTTCATCATAATTTAAATCTGAAATCTTTCTTTACTCTGGATGTATCACATTTAATATTTAATGAAATTCAGAGATAACTTTTTCAATCCACACATTTTGTTATTTGATATTTACTAATATGAATACTAAAAATAACACTATAAATTTTGGGAATCCTGATATTTGTGGTTTCTTATAATCTCCATGAAATCATTCAATAGTTTCTATTATTTCAATGGTTTCAATTATAAATTATTAATTAATCCCTTAATACGATCCTCTGTCTCATACTAAATATTTCCATCCCCATTAGACGTTTAATTTTTTTATTATGTTAACATTCTATATCTAAAATGTAAAATTATGTATTAATCCATTGAAAATTATATGATAAATGATTTCTCTGCAATGTAACATTCTCATGATTAGTCATTTCATGCATGGACAAAATATAAAATCTCAGTTTTTAAGAATTGTTTCAGAAACTCCATTAAATAATCTCTACTATTTTAACATTCATTTTTGGTTATTCTTAATTTAATGAAATTATGATCCACTGTTTACCTAGAATCAAAATATTAATGGTCTATATATTAAATCATATAAACATTTATATATATATAAATATATATATTTTAATCATCAAAACATATAATAAAAATAAAAAATTACTAGCAACTATTTGATAATAAAATACTATTATAAATATAGTTCTAATATTATCAATAAACATTTAAATACATTTGATTAAACATATATTTTGATAGATAAATTAATGTTTCATGAATTAATGAAAAACAAATTTTTATTAAAAAAAATTAAAAAAATGTTACAAAATAGTTTTATAATTTGAAAAAATTCATGAAATAATATATTCCAACTATAGAAAATTTCAATGATTAAAATTTAAGAGAATAAACTATTATAAATAGAAATTCCTCCAAATTTAAAAAATAGTTAAGTAAATTATAAATAAAAAATTTATGATACAAAAAAAATTAACAAAACAATTATAATTGCTAACAAACAATTCACATAATGTTAATATATGAATCAATAATATGACTAAATTATAATTAAATTATATTTGAAAGTAAAAAAACATAAAAAAATTTATATGATCATATTCGTAAAACAAATCTTGACTTCGGATCAACTCACTCAAATTCGGTGCAACAAGGAAATTAATTCATGATTTTAGATAAATAAGAGATTGAAAAATAAGGAATAGACCCATAAAAACATCAAACAATAGTTAAATTTCAATTGAGATAGCACTACGATAATAAAATATGGTTAATATATGGAATATTGAAAAGAAATAATGTGAAGATACGATGAAAATCAAATGAAACACAAGATTGGGTGTCATATTTTACACTTGGTGTCATCATGTTCCATCATTAGTCTAGACGATAGGTTTGGATTAAAAATTAAATTAGTGGTTCCGGGTCCTAGTGTGTATTAGAAAACATTTATAATCATTTAAAAAACGACGTTAAAATAATTTTAAAATCATTTAATGTTGTGTTTTTTTCCGAATTTGTTTTTTACTTTTTGACATATGTTTTATAAAAAACAGTATCTAAATTCACCAAAAGCATTGTTAAATCCATTTTCTTAGAAAAATATGTTAAAAAAACAATACTGAATCCCTTATTTCTATTAGTGAATCCCACATTAAATTAAATTATATAAATTGTTTTAGTAAGAAAAGGAAGCCAATCAACATATGTGTGTGTTATTATGTGATCATTAAACATCGTGTTTTTTATAGAATAAATAAAAAAAATTCCCATAGTACTACTTATTAGAGATAAAATCCGAGCCTCAATGTCTAGTACCCAAATAAATTATATGATCAATAATATACTACATGAATCATATTGTAGGAGATAAATTGTATTCAGTAGAGATTCCCCCAACATTAATTACACAAAATGATAGGAATCCTCACACCTATACACTATTAAAATTTTATCATCAAACACCACTCAAGATAACAAAATACAACTCCGAAAACATTCAATTCAAAAATAATTATGGAGGAACATGAGGAATTATTCAATATAAACATGTTTTCTTACATTAATTTTAATAAATTACTTCCATATTTATAATCAGGTGATATGAATGATTTATAATTTAATTTATAAATTAATTTAGAATAAATTATTTTTATAAATCATTATTTTATAATTATAGATCACATGATTGATTTTAGATCACTGGGAATATAGGTCACCACATTCATTCATCATCATTTCCAACCAGTCATCGAGGCATCTCCAAAATTGAACATTTTTTACAGTCCAACAATTTAGAATATTGAATGATGATATACAATATATAACTTACACATTACCTCTTTACTCAGTGATATTTTGATGATATAGTCTACTAGTAAATTATATTTCTGATAGTGATTAGATTGTCACATGATCACACTTCTATTATATTTTATCTTTTCTGATCCTCATGTTGTCCATTAAAGAGGTTTTATTTACTATTTACTATCTTTGGAGGATTATAAGATCATCATTATATCTATTGTGAGTTCACCCATGTTTGACTAATAGATTTTTTCTTCACATCCCAAAAAAAATTAACTCATTAAATCTCTTCCCTTTGATGGATTAAATAGATTAGAAAATGTTATTATAAAATTAGTAAAGAATATAATTATAATTTTCAATACTCTATATTCTTTTATTTCTTCTTATTACACTATGACTATAATAAAAAATTTATTTATGATAAAAATATAGGTTACTCTATTGTAATATGAATATTAAATTCTTAAAAATATCATTGTTGTTTTTTACAAGTATCCATTCTTGATTGACATAACCACCTTAAAATATGTTCTTCAAAAATTTACTACCATCATGGGTTGTTATATTAAATAATTTTATAGTAAAATATAAACATAATAATTATATTCCAATTTGATTTATATTTTATGATGTATTGATAATGATTATATTTGATAAAACAAATCTGTTCATTAATATTTGTAAAACTACCTAAATGAACATACCATTATTTTATTACTCAAAAAATAATTAAACACAACATATATTGTAAACCCTTTTAAAAAATTCAATAATTTCTACTTATTGAAAGATATGAAAACCATATAATTACACTTTTAGGGTTATTTCCTCATTTAATAAGATCCTTGACAATTACAGATAAACGTGTATGATTATTGAACCATGAAACAACCATCCCTAGGATGGTAGTCATGAAAATAATATTATAATAATTATATTATAATCAAAATAATACCCATTTTATCAAATAAACATGGATAAATTTTTAGTACATGTCATAATGAATTAAATTTTATTGTAAATTTTGTAAGGAATTGTCACTAAGTCGAGTCAAGCCTCAAGAATGGTGGTTCCTTCCCATCACCATTTTAATTTTGGATTGTTATATATTTTTTGCTGAATTTCATTTATTATATTAATATTTTTTCATCACAAAATATATTTCATTATTCTTATTTTATTATTTGATAAAAAATTAAATCTTTTCACTAATTCATTGTTTTAATCAAAATCCATGTAATGAATTTTTGATGTTTTCAATTTAAATATTCTAATGATTTAGGCTTTCTTGTTTAACATATTCACTAATCATATGAGATTTATTTTTTAATAATAGAATGTATCCCACCAATATTGCCCTTAATTTAATGGTATTTGTTTTTTTACATTAGTGAACTTACCCCTAAAACCACACTTGTGCCAGAAGATAGTTGTTTGTGTCATCCATTTCACTCCTTCAAATATTTGAGGTTGGGGAAAAAACTTGAAGAAATATCACTATGAGGAGGAATATTCTTTAACCTATAAGAACAAAAATATCTGAGACATGAAATTTTGACGTCCAAACCCGAGAGAAAATGAAAATTTCCTTAAGCCAGTTTCCCACATTCCCTCAAGAATGACTCCTTGTATACGAGAGGGTTCCAACTAGTAGTGAGGGTTAGGAAAGTCATTCATGGGGACATTATACCCTATTTTTTCAGAATAAAACACAAAGAGATGAAAATCACATTAACAAAGTTCCAAATTCTATAAATAGACAGAATAATACTATGTCATGTGATAGTAAAACCTAGAAAATAAAATACTCAAATGAAAGGTAAAACATGATATGACAATGAATGTGTAGAGTGCCTACAATAAAACTCAATGTAAAGACACAATGACTCCAATGTGGGTCCCGAACCATGTCTGATTCCCTCTCCCAATTTCCAATCCCAAACAACAACCTATCCCAAGGCCTTGACCTTATCTTTCCCTTCAACAAATAAGACTGCTCTAGTGCCGATCAGGCTGCCTGAATAGGGTGTGATTTCATCTTAATAGGGAACCACCAATGGTGTCTAAATGGGTACTATAAAAAATATAATTCATGTAGTTATATGAATAAATAAATACAATGCATAATTTAAACAGTTATTACATTTTCTTTTAATCATTAATTATCACATTATACCAAGTTATAACTCATGTTTCCAATTGGAATCATTATTCAATATCATTTATTTTTTTTGTGTTAGTTGTCATTCCGAGATCCCCAAATACTATTTAAATAATTATTCATTATTATCATTCATTTTCTCTAGGTCATCATGCCTAGCACCACAATCTCATTGAGTGTAGGTCATTGTTCCTAGCACACCATTTCTCATTCGGTGTAGGTTGTCATGCCTAGAACCCCATTGTCTCAATCATGGATATCTATTGGAATGGAATTATAAGTCCATGTCCCAAAATATAATTTTTATATAACGCCATGTCAAGCACCAAAAAAATCTCATCTATTTAATAATTCATTGTTTCACAAGAATTTGACACATCATTCAATTATTAATCAAATGATAAGCGTAGAATTTAATGGAAATTAGTGATTTCATTAATTAAATATGAAAATAATCCAATTATTAATTCAACTATTAATTAATCAATCAACACAATTCCCAATCCATAATTAATTATTCAAAATTAATTATCCAAATGAAATATCAACATGTCATAATTTATTCTCACAATTAATTAACATTGATCACATCATGGAACATAAATAAATATCTTAATTAAATATATTTAATTGAAATCAATTAAATATCTCAATTACAATATATTACTAATAAAAATCTTGAATATATCAAATTCTAAAACCCTTTCCATTTGTTACATGATTTAATTTTCAATTAACCACTGAGGCAACCTCAATTCAACTCCACATTCCTAATTACTCATATTTAGGAAATCATTTATCAAGGGAATCTAGTAAATTATAAACTAAGATTCACATATAAAAATTATGACTGTGGGAGTTTGATTTAGACCACCTACCTCAGTTTACAGATATAAATTAGCCCAACATATGTCCCCAAAATCCGAGCAGCACAACGTCATCGATCAAGCATCAGATCTATATCCCAAAACCTAAATTAATGTCAAATGAAATAAATATCTGGTAAATATAGATCTAAATCCACAATACTATATTTAGATATCATCCCTTAGGTTTAGATCCATGAAAATTTCATAGATATTTCATCATATTATCTAGAAAATATAGGAGGATGAATGAGAGAGGCAATGTGAAAAATTGCACTTACCAGGAAGGGAGGGGGTATTCGATTTGGGCTTTTGATCGTGATAAATGGTGTTTAGATAGACTTTGAATTCCACTAGAAGGAATTGGGAACACTTATAATGGGTCAAGCCTGAGCCTTGGTCAAATTAAAGATGTTTTGGCTGTTAGAGTGGTTTTAAAACCAATTTTATGAATAACATAGGTCGTTCTCATGGTTTCACTAGGGAGTCCACATGGTTCGGCCAAACCATGCACCAACCATGCTTTTGTCCACTGCCCACCCGACTTGATGGTGCACAATTAGAAAAATATGTGTGAACTGTGCCAACATCTACCATCTGCACAGTTAACTTGGGCATAGTTGGTCCAAACTATGTGTATCCTTTATCTCCTCTTGTTTATTAGAAAATCACCAAAACACACAACATGTCATCAACCAACCCAAAGGCACTTAATAAAAAAAAATGTACCTAAAACATGCTAGATATTTCTCCATAAAAGGTCGGGATCTTACATTCTCCCCACCTTATAACAAATACTCCTCGAGCTGCACTCCCAAACATCTCTATGATTTTGAGCCAAAAATATTGCTCCATTGAGGCCTCATGTCTTCTTCCTGTTACTATGTTTACTCCTTAACATTTCCATGTTTCCATAACACATGAACTAATGGCATGATATTTTCCCATAATACATTCTCACTAAGACCTATAAACTTGGTTGGTTTCCCCATAATGGAAACATCTATCTCGAGGTCAAAAACATCCACATTAAACACATGAGAAGTGTTTGGGTGATACCATTGTAGTTGTGACATAAAGAAAACATTATTCATAGTGCAAAATTTCAATGGATGTGAAAATAGTACACCAAGGCCCGATTCTCTCCAGCACCTCAAACGGTCTCACAAACCTAGGCACTAATATTCCCTACCTCTGTATCCTATGGTGAACCATTCTAGGTGACACCCAATGGAATAAAAAATTACCCTTTGTAAACTATAGTGGTAAAATCCATCTATCAGCCAATGAATTCTTCCCAACCTGATCTGTAAACATATGTTTCTTAATAAATTGTACCTGCCATGATGTATCCTGAATGAGACTCGGTCTTAACAACTCTAACTCACCAACCTCTAAACAACATAGTAGCGATCTATATGGGTTGACCTAAAGTGCCTCATATAGTGCCATCTGTATAGTATCCTTAAAACTATTATTATAGGAAAAATCATCTATAGACAAGTGCATCTCCCATGATCCACTGATTTCAAGTATATATGGTCGCAACATATCTTCTAACACCTATATAGTATGCTCTGACTGCCAATATGTCAATGGGTAAGAGGTTGTACTTAAAAAACCTATATACTAATAACCTTCCCAAATCCCTACCATTTATGTCAAACATGAATCACAATATAAAACATTCTTATGTGGCAACCCGTGAAATTGAACTACCCATCTCAGGTATAGTTCCCCGAACTTCTCTACTGTATGGGTTTCCCTGATATGAAAGATGTGTGCTACCTTCATTTTTTTAATCCACAATTAATCAAATAGAATCATTCTAACTATGAGTCTTTGGATGTCCTCCCACGAAATCCATAGTCATGTCATCTCACTCCCATTTTGGAATAGGTGACGACAAGAATAGTCCTCTAGAACTTTAATGCTCTACATTCACTAGTTGATAGGTGAAACATCTAGTTATGAACCCTACTATCTCCTTTTTATTTCTTGGCCACCAAAACTATCTTAATAGGTCATGGTACATTTTTTCACCCCTTCGATATTCCACCCAACTTGAAGCATGACATTATCGCTTGAGTTCCTCTAATATACTCATAGGAACAATTACTAAATTTTTCACATTGATGATCTAATCCTCATCTTTTAATTTGTATGAGGGTGTGTACCTACCTTCAAGACATTCCCTCAGGTCTAGAACCTATGTATCCTTATATTGCATTTCCCTGATCCATCTCAAGAGTGTAGACTGCACTATATTAGAAACTATAGCCATCCTCTTCATACTCTCTTGTATTGTAACATGAATTTCCACCAACAATGTCATCACCTTGAACTCAACACTAAACAAAGGTACCAACTGATTCTGAGTTTTCATGGTCAATGCTTCATCCACACTATTCCCCTTTCGGGGTGTATTTTCTAGTTCTAAATCCAAGGAATGCATGTACTCCATCAATCTTTGCTGAAAATATTCAAGTCATGTTTTGAAAAGATATACTTTAAGATTATGTGATATGTAAAAACTATAAAATATTCACCCAAGTGATAATGTCTCCATAAATTAAGAGAATAAACTATTGATGCCAACTCTAGGTCATGCGTAGGGTAATTCTGTTCATGTGGTATCAACTGGAATAACCCATAAGAAACGACTTGATTTCCTTGCATCAATATAGCTTCAAGTCCAATCCTAGAAGAATCACAATACACTGTGTTCTCTTCACCTAACTCAGGTAGGATCAAAATTGGTTCTGATGTCATGTGTATCTTTAACTCCAGGAAATATTTCTATCATGCTCTTATCCAAAGAAACATTATCCATTTCATTGTCAAACTTGTAAGCAGTACTAAAAATCAGGAAAAATCTTGGATGAAAATTTTCCAATAAATACCTAACCTCAAAAAGCATCGGATATCAAAAATGTTCTTTGGATGCTCCCAAAAAACAATTGCCTTTAATTTTTCTAAGTCCACTTCCACACCTTCTTCTGTGATGATGTTCCCGAAAAAGTGTACAATTTCAATCCCAAACATTAATTTAGATAGCTTTGTGTATAGATGATTCTCTCTCAGTGTACCCAATATGATGTCAAGATGTATGGAATGATCGTTATGAGTCTTAGATTACACCATGATGTCATCCACAAACACCACCCCAAACAGATCTATGTATGGATGAAAAATACTAATTATCAAAGCCATAAACTCTATTGGAGAATTTTTCAACTCGAACGGCAATAAGACAAACTCATAAATCCCATATGGGATTTTTAATGAATATATCGGTATTTCAAAAGTCTGTACACTCACCTGATGTTACCCTGATCATTGATCGATCGTAGAGAACACACAAGCCCCCTTCACCTGGTCAAATAGATCATCGATACATAGTAGATGATATCAATTCTTCACCTTCATTTTATTCATCATCCGATAATTGACATAGAAGTGTAAACATCCATCGGCCTTTTTTGCAAACATAATAGGTGATCCCTAATGTTACATACTTTGACGGATACACCCTTTATCCTCCAACTCCTCAAACTATGTTTTGTTCTCTCGGTGCTCAGTCAATGAAATTATGTAAGGTGGAATAGATACCGGATTTCCCCCAACATGATCTCAATAGTGAATTCCACATCTCTCTCAGGTGGAAACACTGAAAATTCTTAGTGAAAGATATCCTAAAACTATTCTACTACTAGTGTAAAGACATATTTCCTACCACACCAATCATCTAGAAAAGGCCAGAAACATGGGATATGATCTCTCCCAATTGATGAGTATTTGGCCCCCTTCGACTAGCTTGGATATCTCATTCTCCACAAAGAACATAGTGGTCACCCTTATGAGATAAAAAGGTCACTCTTTTGGGGTAACAATCAATGTGGGATTAGTATATGACTCGCCAGTCAATACCCATAATCACGTCAAAGCCCAGTAAATCAAGGTCATAAATATCCCCAAGAAAACAATACTCTATGATTTCTAGTGAACATTCCTTGCTTAAACAGGTATCCCTAGTCTGTGTTCCCAACAGTGTATCGATATTCATCATTCCACTGACTCCACCCCAATGCTCTCTTCATTAAAAAGAATTGTAGATATATAGGAATGAGATGAACCACTATCAAACAAGACACTATCTAATATAGAAGAAACAAGAATTGTACCTCTCACTATTTATGGACCACCCCCTCTCCCAAAAAGTGCAAGCCACTCTACAAGTTATTGTCTTATCCCTCTTCCATGTGCTGTCATCTGACTCCCATGAGAAGAACCACTCTGATGATACAAGCACTAAAACCCTGAAACACCATGTCCACAACCACTACCACATCTTCATATAGAACTCCAGCTTTTATACCTATATGTTGTAGAATACTCACTTCCTACACTCTGAATCTAAGAACCTGGTCCCTAACCATCAAACTTCCACTACTTCATGAAGAAATTTTGTCGTTGCCACATCTTTCCACAAAATTATCACTCCACTAGTGGTCAAGGACAATGTGTATGATAGTGTCCTTGCCTACTTCACTAGTTGGAAATCACATGAGAATGATCTAGTGGAACTATTCCTCCTGACTATCCACCTTGATTACCACTATCCTGACAAAGATTCTTGTAACGGTGCATCCTACTCTCAGAAGGCACACATCGTGGTTATCCAGTGATAGCTACATGTCCAGTATTGGATGCCTCCTCCAGGATCCCCTCAATAATGAGAGCCTTATTAACCACTCTTGGGAATTTCGTCAACCTAATGATATTCAAATGGGACTTAATTTCACACATAAGACCATCTATAAATAGTTTGGCTAAAGAATCATCATCAACCACAAATATTGGAGAAAAACACTTTAAATTAGTGAAACATTCAGTGCATTCCATTACATACATTCTTGGATGGGTTATATGCAGAAACACTAAAGCTTTATATTATATCAGCGTGTCTGGATAGATGTGTTCCAAGAACATCTCCAGAATGTCATTCCCTAACATCTCATCAGTCTGTCTATATATATCCTAAATGTCCCACCAGAACTTCCCTAAACCACATAGAATAAAATAATCCAACTTGAACCTCCTCTAACTCAAAGTCTCCAAATGGTCATGTATCATCTCTATGGATTCAATCAAGAATTCAGATTCCTTAGGTCTTCCCTATATGGTAAAATTAAAAGAGTGTTGTAGTTGAAGCTCCCTTTCCATCCCCGACATATTTTTCTGAACCCAACATTGGTCTCTCTCCATGAATTGCATGAAACATTGAATGTTCTCTTAGAACTATTCCCATTCATCCTAAGCATGAAGCAATGGTGCCTCAAGCTCCCTGTTAGGATGTTCATTTCAGGCCATACCCCTCAGTTACTCCCTAGACAAGTGTCCTTGAGGCATATCTCTAGAAATACAAACACCAATATTACGTCTTATAATGCAAAATTATATCGTTTATGCTAGAGGAGAAAATAGTAAAAAAAGTTTCAACACGTCCATTCACATTTCTCTCAACACACAGGCAACAATAATGCCTTTTCACTACCGCTGACCCTCCTAATCAGAGGTATTTGTTAACAAGGGTACTAACATTATCATTAATTAATTCAACCATTAATTAATCAATTATCTCAAATTAAATATTTAAATAATTAATTAATTTTCATACCCATTTCATCGATAATGGTTCTCAGTAAACACCCATTTATTCTCACTTTGCATCGTTATTTCAATATCATCATAATGAACATATGTTTTAGTAACACATCTCAACCATAACCCATTTTACCACTAGTTCATAGAATGATACATGTCACAACAACCATGAGTGCCTGGAATGATGCATGTTGACTCATGTATCATTCCTATTTAGGACACAAATCAAAATTCAAAAAAAAAATTCAAAACAAATATCACATAAGATCACATGTGTGTCACCAAAGGTGAAATAATATCCAACTATAACAACAAATTGAAATCACAACAATCCAACATATGTCTTCAGATTTTCCCCCATACATGGGTTTGAAACTCCCATGCATGGGAACATTATCAATCCTCGTCTCTTACAAGACTCTTATCTACCTTTCGTAAACAGAAATACAGAAAAAGAAGAAGAAGGAAAATAAAATCACTCTGATACAACTTTGTGACATCCTGACCCAGGACCCATGAGCGGGTTGGCCACGTGCCCTCAACCGCACCTCCATGTACTCCAGAGGGTGTTGATAAGAAATGAGAGTCTTCTAAGTCAGTCTTGGGGAGACAAAACTCTCTCTTATAAAAAAAATCAAGCATAAGAAAATAACAATAAATAAGAGTGGGAGAATATAAATAGTCCGAATAATACCATGTCATATGATAGTCAAAACCAAAAAATAAAATACTCAATTGAAAGATACAACTTGATATGAAAATGCAAGTGTCAATTGGATACAATGAAACTCAATGTAAAGGCCCAATGACTGCAAAGCATGTCCCGAACCAATTATGGTTCCCTCTTCCAAGATTTAATACCAAACAACAACATATCCTAGCGGCTTCCCCATATCTAGTCTTGTAACAACAAAGTCTACTCAGGTGCCAATCCGGTAACCCAAATAGGGTTTGAGTATAACTCAGTAGGCCACCACAAATGATGTTTATATGAGTCTAGTCAAAGGATAGTGAATGAATTTATATGTTGAAATAAATATAGTCCATAATTTAAACATTTATACTAGGGTCATTTTGTCTCTAATCATGACATTATTCTTAGTTTCAACTCATGTTTCCCATTTGAATCATCATTCAAATTCATTAATCATTTTGTGTAGGTCTTCATACCAATAACACCAATTCCTAGTTTAATCATCATTCGTTATTATAATTCTTAATGTTTTGTAGTTTTTCATGCCTAACACCAAAATCATGTTTGGTTTAGGTCCTCATGCCTAACACTCTTTTTCTCATTCGGCGTAGGGAACCATGCCTATAACCCAATTATCTAATGATTGGATATCTATTTGGGAGGAATTCCATATACAATTCCCAGCATCAAGTTGGTCTAGAACACTATTTCTAGAAACAGAAAGTTCTAATCCCTTTAATCATTAAAAATTTCACAAGAATTTACCACATAATTCTATTACTAATCCAATGATTAGTTAAACCATTCAATGTCCATTAGTTAACTCAAAAACTAGCTAAGAACATATTCCATTACATAATTCATAAAATAATTAATCAATCAACAAAATTCTATTTCCATAGTCAATTATTCACAATTAATTATCCATATCAAATATCAACATCTCATTATTAATTCTCACAATTAACTATCTTTGATCAAATCATGGCACAAAAATAATTATCCAAATTAATAATAATTTATAAATATATATCCAATATCTCAATTAAAATATATCATCCAAACAAAATCTCCAAAATATATATTTGGGAAATATCCTTCATGTGTTCCGTGATTCAATTATCAATTAAGCACCGAGGAAACCTCAAATCAATTCCACTTTCTTAATTACTTCAATTAATGAAATAATTATTCTTGGGAATCAAGAAAATCATAAATTCACATTCCCATTTCAAAATCACAACAATGGGAGTTTTATTAATACCACCTATTCAGTTTATGGACAGATGTTTTCTCAAAAGAAATCCCCAAAATCTGTGTGGCTCAACGTCATCATTCATGCTTTGGATCTAAATTTGTAAACCAAAATTAAGATCAAAGGTAATCAAGATCTTGCAAATATAGATCTAGATCCACAATCCATGATCTAGATTTCAACCCTTGGTTTTAGATCCATGAAAATGGTGGAGATATTTAATGAAATGATCTATAAAAGATAAGAGAAAAATTTGGAGAAGCAATGAGATGAAATCCACTTATAGGGAGGAGAGAAGATCGTCAATCCGGGATTTCAATCTCGAAGAATGGTGTACAGATCGCATTTGATTCCCATCCGAATGCTTTGGGAAATCCTTTAATTTCTCAAGGCTGATCCTATGATGAATTAGAGAAGTTTGGGGAGGGGGGGGGGGGTTCTGGAGGTTTGGAACCCAATTTTTTGGAATAAACGGGGTCACACGCACAGTTTCACCTAGGATTCTGCGCAGTTTGGCCAAATCATGCGCCAAGAGTGTGGTCCTCCACTTCCCGTATGGCTTGATCTGTCCTGGTTAGGCTAACCATGTCCCAACTATGCCAACTTCCACTGTCTGCAAGGTTATCTAGCACATAGTTTTTCCAAACTGTGCACAAACCATGAAAATCCCCTATCTCCTCTAGTGTCATAAAAACATAAAATGAACACACCCTAGTTTATACCCAATCCCAAGGAACTTAATAACAACCAAAATTACCAAAACAATAGACCTTATATTTCTTTAAAAAGGATGGGGTCTTAAAAAAATATAACAATTAAAATCCATAAATAAATATGTCAAATTGAGGAGAAGAAGAATTTGATGACAAAAAATATCCCAAAAATTTGTAATACATAGCCATGTTTGAATACGTAAATATCAAAAAAACAATATCACTTGTAAATATTCATCCAAATATAGTAAATGACCTGAAATACAAGTCACTTTTACTTTGACATGTTCAATTCCATTAATGAACATGAACATCCTCTCTTATTCTACAATAGGAACAACACCATGTTGATCAAATTGTGTAGAATATTCATAAACACAGCATCTCTGGGCATGAATCCCATGAATGGGAAGGGGGTTTATATATACCCAGTAAAAGGACAAATTTTATTAAGAAAAATTTAAAATGTAATTTAGAAATAATTAAATAAATATACACTTTCATTTAAGGATATACGTTGAAAATTATCATTCCAAATAATTTTTTTCTATTAATGGAAAATAAAAGAACAAACTGGAATTTTCCAAAGAAATATAGAAACCAAATACCCTAAATAATATCATAAATATATCTTCTACATCATCCCTTAATAGGAACCCAAATATGTTACAAATGTCTTGCGGAATATATAATGTTAGTTGAGACAGTTCCAAACACGTATTGAGGACTCATTCCACAAAACATTTAATGTCAATTGTCATAAATGGTTATCAATTTCATAACGTGATGAGACATACAAAATTAATGCTAGAGTGATAACTACATCAAAGTATAAATCAATGATCCATACCCTAGAGAAAAATATGATCTATGAGGGTTACTGAACCTTTGGATACTATAAATATCGTCCCACACAAGTCCTCAGCTCTACAAAGATGAAAATATCAATATGCATCAATGCCTCTAATATAAACCCTTGATGAAGATGGTATAAGAAAAATTAAATTCAATGTATAAAGGTACATATAATGGACTCCTCATTCAACTAATTCTGACCCCACATAAAAATATTAAATAGCTATTGGATTCTATGTAGTACACATCATATACTATATGGTACATAACATATAGAGCAATAGGGTTTGTAAATCTTGTATATTCATCAACCAAATAGGGTTAAGTTAGTATACACAACATGTTTTGAGTGATACATTTTGTCTAGGTATTCATGGAAACACTGGTAGGTTTAATCAATAGGGTTTTTGATGTGTATATTATAGAACAATTTTTCTAACAACCTGTGATTTTAGACCCTCTATATTAATATATCCTCAATAGAAATTACGACATGAAACACCAAAATAATGAAACACAGAACCAAAGTAAACCATAACATATTAAAATTATATAAATTGTATAACCATTAGTATATAAATAGATATCAATCAATTAAAATAATTGATATTTAGCATCTTTGGACAATATTTGAAAGGAGGATAACTTTCAATGAACCATTTATGAAAGGTGTATTTTATATTAGCATAGAAATTAAAATTGATCAATGTTAAATGTTTATTATAATAATTATTAATTATATTTACTAAATAACTTTCAATATTAAATTATTTATAATTCTATAAGAAATAATATTGAAGGGGCATGATGTTTAAAAAGGCAATTTTTTAATCGAATCATTTTTTTCATATATTATATTTAAATTTAAAATAAAGAGTAATAAAATTTAAAATTTATATTTTTAAAAATCAGGGACAATTTTTTATCGAGAATGTAAATATTATCTATGATTTATTTTTTTATTCTTCTAAAATAATTTATTTTTTATGTGAATAGTTAATGTAATGATTTTGTTTAAACACTGCCTCCATTATGTCATTATCTTAACACAACAATTTCATAATATACTATGAATACTTATTCTTATAAAAAATATATTCTATATGTAATATAAATAATTTATAAAAAAAATTTTTTTCCATTAAAAATCCATTTCTAATTTTTTATAATTAGAAGTATTATTTCACCCATATAATATTTTTCATCTCATATTTTATAAATAGTTTTCATTTTATATAAACATGGAAGAAATTATATATTAAAACTTATTTATTTTTATTAAATTAGTATTTCTAAGATTATTGTAAATGACAATGATAAAGGTAAAAGATTTGTTTTCAATGTATTTTTACTTAATTATTTATAATTACAATCTAATAAAATGAAACAATATCTTTTAAGAAATGAATTAAATTGTTTATCCTATATATAAATATATTATCACTCATTTATCTAGTAATCCATGTAAGTAAGCATTTCAGAAAGTACAAGTGAAAAAAATGTTTTTTCAATAAAATTGTCTTTATATATAGTAAATCATTTAATTTATGAGTTATTTTTTTGTTATTTATAAATTGAATTAAATTATATAGAGATTAAAGGAAGTTTAGTTAAAAAATTAATAACAAGGTATACCTTATATATTTTTATAAACTATAAATTTCCTTTTTAAAAACATGTTACCCATGTAAAAATATAAATAATAAAAATTAAACAACTATTGTTAAAATTACTAAAAATGATTAAAAATTTGTAAAATTGATGGTGAAAAATTTATCTACCTTTCAACACCCAAAATCCATTATTATTATTTTTTTACAGTTTATTATTTAATAATATAAATAAATTCCTAAAAAATAATTGTTGTTTAAAAAATTTCCCTTTTCATCAATTATAAAAGTGGATCACATCCACTCTATTAATGGTCCAATTTCACTTCATAATTTACTATTAAATCAACCAAATATTCTTCTAATATAATTTAATTTCAATTCATAAATTCCATGATCACCATATCATGGGCTATACCCTTCATTCCCAAGGAGACATTCATGAGGATTTTCCGGGTAGAAAATGGATTATTAATTTATCATTATCCGTTTATTATTAATAAAAATCATACAAACATACCATATAAATAGTAATATAATGGCCTAAATATCCTTAGTATATTATATTAATATTATATTAATGTAAAGAATACATTTTTCCTTCCAATAAAATTTGGCAAACAAATGATCATCAACTGTTCATTATGTGGAATACTGCCTTAATGAAGTTACAATTTTTGTCTTTCAACTCGATTTTCATAATATTTCAAAAAATCCTAAAATATGATTCAAAAAGATAAAAAAAATATAAAAAATATCATTATTATTATATTATAATAATATTATGCACTTCCTTAACTATACTCACCCATCAATATATAGCGTGTCTATGTTTTGGTCAGTTTAACCAACAACTTAAGAAATATTTTATAACTCCATCGTGTATGACTATGATAAGGCGTATAATGATATTATTATAAGATAAAAATAAAATAATTATTTTTTCATGGTTCTAGAAAGGTTATATTATCAATTGAAATTATTATTGACATATCATATTTTACAATTAAAATTACCTAAATAAGACAAAACCAATTCAATTTTCACTCAAACACAAGAAAAAATATATAGAAAATAATGATAATTTAATAATAAATTATTTATATTAAATGAAATATAGATGAATAAGGTTTATAATACGAAATATAAGAAACTAAATTTTATTTTTAGGTAATTCAGATGCATACATATAAATAATTGAAAATAAGGAAAGGGTTTTATATATCAATTTTTACACCCAATAATATATTTATAATTTACAACATGTTTTTTTGATAATGTTCATATAATTAAAACATAATATTTTATTGATGATTATATTATATTTAATGATATGGAATGTTTAATTACATTTCCTTTCTATCATGGGGTTTGTATTCAAGTATTACAAAAGCTGTAAGGGTTTTTGAAAACTAAATTTTCTTCAACAATGTAAAAAAAATTATAATTGAAATTTACTAGTCAATTGTATATTTATTTTATTTGATGAATAATATTATTTTTATGTTTTCGATGATTTCAATGTTTTTATGTTTATTCCTTAGATACCCATTAAGAAATTATTTGACACTCAATGATTAATTTTCATGAAGGGGATTCTTGGCCTCAATTCTTATTTCTTCATACATACTTCTCATTTTCAGAAACATAATTTCATATATTTTATATAAAACATATTTGTAATATTATATCACAATATATATTTTTTTCATAATATTTAAGTTCAATTTCATTCTCTATCTATAATTCATAGGTATTCAATTTAAATGCTACATGAGAAATTATATATTTGTTAACACAAAATAATTCTCCTTCACTCATAAATTCTCAACATGGTTATAATCCTGTAAGACCATTTTATCTTTATTATGATTTTTAATAGAAATTTATCTTCTTTATTTTAAAGTCAAAATTTTTATTGGTATAATATTTTTGGATAATTTACATTCTCATATAATAGTTTTATATTGGTGACAATAACGCTCATTTTTTGAAACTGGTATTTTTCTAGAAGCCCATACTTTCCATATCACCAATATACTTCTCTATTATTTGGAATTATAATGTGTATTATTTTCTATGTTCTTTATATTCCCCTTTAACTATTTTCTAATGGAAAACAAAGACACATTTTAGTATGAGATTGTTCAAAAAAGGAATTTCAAAATATTTTGTATCATTTACTATTCATTAAAAATCATATTTTTTTCAACAAAATTATTTTTCCTCAATAAACCCTTTATTAATTATTCAATATTTCATTATTAGAGATTTATTAAAACATAATGTTATAAAATATCTCATTTTTTATTCCTGAATTTTATAAAATGTGTCATCAAAATAATTTTATCACTTTTTATATTGTAATTTCTTTAAAAAAATATGAAATGAACCCTATTTTTAATCAGTTTCACAATAATGGATTTCCTATCATTTTTAATTCCCCAACCTAGGAGCCACTAAACTAGTGTGTCAAGATCGTAAGCCACACGACCTCAAGCAATCCTCCCTATAAGAAAAAGGCTACTAACATGGAGTTAGGTTTTATGGAGATGCATGGGGACACTATAACCTCTTTGTTATAGTAATCTAAAGTATCTAGAATAAGGAAAACTAAAAATTGTATAAAAATAAAAATTCATCATAATCAATTTCCAAAAAATGGGTAAATTCCCATAAAAAATATAATATATTCTATTTCATGTCTTACACATCCATGTGTATATGAAGAATAAAAATAAATACAAGTAGAAGAATACCCAAAATGGGCCTTGAAACCAAGTCCAGTTCCCTCATCCAGGAACATACGTAATTCAAAAGTCAACCCTTAAACATAGTTCTCATTCCCTTGTCCTGGCCTGAAACCATGAAGTCTACTCAGGTACCCAACAATAGTAACAACATGTTCTGTTTAAAATAAAATAGGCCATCGCCAATTTTTTATACAAAATTTAGAATTTGAAATAGTGTTTGAAAATATACAAATAATAAAATGATAAAAAAAAGACAACCTAGTTTAATTAATTAACATGAATCACATTAGACACATTAATCGTTAATTTCTTGTGTTATTCATTGTCGTCAAATCTGATTTGGACTTTTTTACTCAACTAATAACATACCAGGGGAGTTAATTTCTCATAATCATAGGGACATTAATTTTAAAAAACATTATATACCAACATACTTTAGAGCCTCAGTTAAGGTTATCCTATAATGTGTATTTTTAAAAATCATGGTGCCTCAGTTAAACACCATAAACTATGAAATACATGGTTGGGTCCTAGATCCTTACTCTATACCAACCCTTGGGATTAGAAACTCAATCCAGTACCCCACTCATTCAACTTATTCACATAGGAATGACTATTTATCTATTTAACACATATACCATTTACATTCCATAAATCATATAACACTTTAAGATAGTCCAAACACCCCCATATGACATGTTAAACACAATTATTATTTGTTTTGATTCATATTAAAATATTAATATGATAAAAATAATTACCATAGGTTCTATATCCTAGACCCCAATATTTGTAATTTAAAAAAACCAATTCCTTGTTCAATGGGGTTTCATAGCACATGGGAAACCTTTATCCCAACCCCATCAACATCAATAAATCCCATGGTTACCATGAGGGGATCAATTCATCATCAATATCACTGAATTATATTTTATTAGAAATGATATCAAATGGATATCAAAATGGTTTAACAACACAACCACATACACAAAACAACATCAAGACTATGAGATATAACTTATAGAATACCTACGTCATGTTTATAGGAAAACACATACTAAAACTAATACCACCATTGAAATTAAATAATCCATCAAATTAATCCCATATAATATAGTGGGAAAGAGGGTTTTAGAGGCATTGGACTAATTATTATTATTATACAAGACCTCTTCCAAAATATATTCGAAAGTGGAGTGTTACACTCACCTTAATATTTGACTTTCACACAACAACACTTCAAACTACCATGATTGAACGGATAATGTCCCTTGGGAATATTTATAGGAATAAGTTTATCCCCTATATATTGTACGAATATCTGTGGATGAAAGTATTGTTACAACCCTAATTCCTAATAAGGAAATATGATAATTTTCCCATTTTTTTAGGATTCACTATTTTGCCTCATAGTCAGCTAAACCATTCACCAACCATGTGTCTTCCCAAATATATTAGTTCTTTACGTCTCAAAATAACCTAAGGCCACGCACATGGATTGAAAAAAATTGGTTATACTATTGTTTCCTCTATCCAAGGGGATCTTCTCTACACAGTGGTGCATAAAGGCATTCATGAGTTTCAAACTTTGCAAGGGTCTTTCCCTCAATTCTGTCTGAGGAACCACACCCCTATACAGTTATAGTTTATTGTTAAAAAAAACTGAACCAATTTTTCACATGCATTGGATGGTCATTTACTCCCCCTTTTGCTTCTAAAACCACATGGACCCCCCCAATACACCACACTTTCTGTGAAATAAGTTTACTAACAAAAAAAGAGTTAAATAGTAAATAATTTACAAATATTTTAAAATGATGGTATCTTACAATCTCCCCACCATATAATATACCATCCTCAATCTTATCCCCCAAGCATCTCTGGTCATCCATGTTGAAGTGATTAGGTAACAGGTACCCCATATCTTTCCCCATCTCTCATGTTTCCAGGTTAATTATTCTATTATCACACAACACTTGGAATAACAACAAGGCATAACCCTGCATGACTTTCTAACTATGATCTACAATACAGAGCATTTGGTCTTTAAAGGAGGTATTATCCTCAAGATCAACATCATCAACATTAATCACTTGATTATGGATTGGGTTATTATATAGAATAGTTTTTCTAATGAAAAAAATAATTCATTTCAATATAAATTTGTGTAAGACCCAATTAGTACGCCCCTGGTCTAATTCCCTCCATAATCTCAAATGCCCACCCCCATACAAGCATGCAAACTATCTCTGTTTCAGAATCTATCGGTCACCCAACTTCATCGAATCCTGAATTAACATTTGATCACCCAATATAAACACAAAATATCATAATATTTTTTCAACATATGATATAATTTTACTCAGAGTTCTATCCATACATTTCTCAATCAACTGAACTCACTCATATGTCTCCATCCTGATAATTGGTCCCAACAACTCTGCCTCACGAAGATGAATCCCCTAAAATGATGATCCACATGGTTTAATATAAATATCATCATATTATATCATATGAATAGTATTTTTATAAATGTTATATAGGATAAATCAAGGAGCACCATGTTATTTTCTCAAGCCCCACCAAAATCAAGGACACATGCTTTTACTATGTAATTTGGTATTTGAAGAGTACATTCCTATTTCCCATCTATATGTGGGTGAAAATACATTCTCTAAAAAACTTGTGTATAAAACACCTTATATAACCCCAATACTCCAATTACCCCCAAAAAATTTATTTTCTCCCAAACATACGTGTCACCCAACAGGTCAATGCTAAAAGTGTCTTGAATCATAATGAATTGTGCAACCTTATTTTACTGATCCACAGTTACACATATCATGTTATTATTATGAAGAATCCTTAAGAAACATACCACTAAATAAACAGTGAAATCATCCCACTTCTATTCCATATTGAGAAACAAATGTATAAAACCACCCGATAATTGATTCTCTCCCTTCACCTCTTCCAGGTATAACATCCTGTCATGAAAACAACAACCTATTTTATCATCCAAGGACTCCAATACGATTTGGTAATAATCATGACACATCTTGGTAAATCTTGGTTCAATGAAAACATCAAGAAATTAAACTCAATCACCAGTTCCTCTCACATACACATAGGCACAAAAACATAGCCACAAATGTAAAAGATAACATAATTGTCGAAATTCTAGTCAGAAGGTGAATCCCCATCATAAAATATTTATCTCTAGGATAAGCACTCTAGATCACAGCCCATTTTATCCTTGATCATGATCATATGTCTCGTATCAGCTGACAAAGATAATTGTTTCATCATTCCTTAGCCTCCCAACCTCTATATGCATATCTAAGAATATTTACATTGTCTTTCACTAATAAAATTACACCAATACAATCTGAGTCCGTGTTTTTTGGCTTATGGAATTTTCCATACTGTTTATTTTTATTATTATAAGCTAACTAAAAATAGAAATATTTCATATACATGGCCAATATAAACATTTTGTGATTTAAATATCAAAAATAAACAGAATAATTTAGACTTTTGTTGCTAGTTTCCATTATAAATCTTTTTCAGAATAGGTGATACATGAAACACATCAAATAAAAATCCACTGAGTCCAACTCGAGATCATGAATATGATAATTCCATTCACCAATCCAAAACTATTATAACCCATATTCCACAGATCAATCTATCTATATCAAAACTACACCATATTTAAATATAGATACATTACACACTAAGGAATATTCCTCACCTAGATCAAGTAGGATCCAAATTGGTTGAGTATTCAAATGATTCTTCAACTCTTAGAAAGCAACAAACACATTCCCCAAAACACACAAAAATTAAATACTTATTAGTTAAGCACAAAATAGGTTCCCTAAATAATTGAAATTTCTAGAACAATAATAGATAATATCCTACTAAACCAAAAATGATTCAGATATCCGTAACATACTTAGTTATCTCCCATGATAATAGTTCATGAACGTACTTTGAGTCAACTAATAAACCCTCCTTTGAGAAGATGTGTCCAATGAAAATTTCCATCTTGATATGAAATTAGAACATAGATAGCTTGGCATATATCCTATTTTCATTGAGTATTATCAATATGATGTCATGGTGTTTGGAATGATTTTAATGAGTCTTGTAGTACACCATGATTTCTTCCACAAAACCAACTACAAACTGCTCCATGTAAGAATGGAAAATTATGTTCATAAAATAAATTAAAATATAAGTGTTTTTTCAACATAAAATGAATTATATTGAATTCATATATTCTATTCTTACTATTAAATGTTGTTTTGATAATATCAAAATGTATCAAACATAGCTTATGATATTGTGACATCTAATCACATTTATAAAACAAAAAATCACATTTCTGACAGTCAGACATATTATTGATAAATGGAAGGGAATATTGATTATTAAAATCAACCTGATTAGGAATCTGATAAAAAAAAATGCAATATCACATCACCTTTCATAGAAAAAAAATAGTTCCCCATGGAGACATACTTGGACAAATAATACCTTTATTCAACATTTCCTCATATTAAGTATTATATTCCTCAAGTTATTATAGTTAAATTATATATATAGGAATAGAAATAGAATTTATTCTAGTAATCATCACTATTGAAAACATATCCTCTCTCTTAGGTGGATTTCCCAAGAATCCCTCAACAACCAAATCATAGAACTGGTCCACTGCAAGAGGTAGTGAATCCCAATATACTACACCATCATCAAGAACTAGTAATACCTCTTGTTCATTGAGGTCACATAGCTATGTGAGAAACGGTCTTTCATGACCATAAAAAATATCCCAACACCCACGGTGAACATTAGTGTCACTAATAAGAGACATGAAAATCTATCGATGATAGTAACTATCTATAGGAGTTTCATATGAAACCAACTTATTAGTTAATATTATGTGGTAAAAACCCAGCATATAGAGGATAAACATACACCAATAGAAGAGGAACCCACCCAGCTGGATTGAACAAATGATAAATTTAAAGAGATTATCTACATGTTTTCCAAACATAGTTTCAATTTAAAAAACCCAACACATATATTCCACCTCCAGACCCAAAATTAATAATAATTGATAATTTTTAACTGAATTTGTGGCCCATTTATCAAATAATTCTCTAAAAATCATGGAATCTAAATACATTGTCCCTCGACCCATCATTCTCTAGAATCACCATCATTTGATATTGGATGAATTATAGGAAGATTAAATTTCCTTCCTAAAATGGATTTAGTATGAGTTCCTAGTGTTGTACTACCATGATGATAAGGACACACTTCCCTAAAAGAATCACACATTCCACCCTAACTCATATATATAATATAACTCAAACTGACTTCCTATTATGGGTTATTAGGCCCCATTCTTGCACAATGTATCAATTTTGACCCTCAATCACTACCCACTTAGGGATGATTCCTACAAAACCCATACAAATTTCCCATATTATATAACCATCTACACTGAACTAGGGGTCAGGAACACTATGTATGCTTGTGTCTTAACCTTCTTCACTAATACAAGAACAAAAGATCACTACCTGAATATTTAAATCCTCTTCCATGGATACTCGGTCTACCACTGATCAAGTGAAAATAGTTAAATGGTTCTTCCTAATATTGTATATTGTGCCATTGGACCACCCAACTGAAACCAAATGTCCACCACTAGAAGCATGATTTGGAATCAAATCTATAATAAGAGCCTAATCCACCACCTTAGTAACCAACTTTAAAAGGATGATATTTACCATGGAATTTATCTCGTATATATGTATGTCCTGAAATCTACTCGTCATAGCTTACACATCCCAAAAAATTACTAGAATAAATCATTGTATGTTGGGGAATTGGCCGTTATTATATATAATAGATATATTCCCATGAGTTTTCCTTGTAAATTGTCCTGCTCAATCCTCTCTCATTGTCTTTAAGTATAAAATTTCAAGCGATGTTTCCTAAAAATCCTTCCATAACATACCAGCTGCCTATTCAATGTGGACCTAAATATCCCTCCAGCACTTAGCCGATCCTTGAAACATATAATACTCTAACATGAATCTATTCGAATGAGGATTTTATAAGTGATATATAATAATATTGTTGGAATCTATGAAGATCATGAAAACCTCAAGTCCACCCACTTAGAAAAATATCGGAGGGTGATGCAACTGGAACACTCTAGTCTGATTAAACTTACATCTCATAACCCATCCTGGATCATTCAGAACTAACCACATAAAAATAAAAATGCTCTCAAAGAACAACTATTACCATTTTTTACTCAGAACCCATAGAATTTTTTTTTCAATAGTGGAGTATAATTCTCAATGGTATCCTCATATTTCCCAACTGGTAAGAATCGTTATGGAGGAATCTCTCTACAATTCCAAAAATACATCTCAAAACACAAGGCATAATGTTTCTATTATTTACACAAAATGGGGTTACTACAAGAAATAAAAAAATCAAATATTTGTACATTATCTCAAAATACATGATCCCATCTCTATCACTACCTTTATCTATACCGATATCAAATCATGGAATACATTGAAAACCTAACCATAAATTTTTAAATTCATGTTACAAACCATACAAAGCATTTCTCATTAAATATTATATAATTCCATCAATAGTTAAAGCATTATCCTTAGGATCTATTTCTTAATATTCAAATTCTATCCTTTCTATTTAACTTATATCATCGTATTTATTAAAGACCATTTCATTATGGTTTCTTGGGAATTGAATGTACTTGTACCCCAAACATCCCACATGCTTTTCCCCATGCATTCCTGTCATAACACATGTATCATGAAATACAAAGTGAATATAATTATTCCTTCTTGAAAACCTCATTCCATTCCATAACATGAGAAAATTCCCCAAGAATAATAACATCACACATCAACTGCATCACCCAAGATTAAATTAAATTCGACTATAATAATAAACATCAATAATAATAATACCACCATAGGTACATGGGTTTTCCCCTAATCGCGGGTTAGATACTCCCATGAAATATATCATTTATATATCTTGAAATCTCTTTATAAATTCTCTACCTTTTATGTATTTTAAAATAATAAAAAATGAAAACATTTTATGATACTAATTTGTAATTCCCCTACGTAAGAGCTACTAAACTGTTTCTCCGAGTCGTTGTGCCACATGACCGTAGTAATGGATCCCCATATTCTATAGGTTGACAACATACAATGATGGTCAAATGAGATATTTGGGGAAAAAATACACTTCTTATTGGAATAAAAAAATATATAAAATAATAAATACTTTAAATATTATAAATAATAAAAATTCATCACAAATAAATTTCTAAAAATTGGGAACATTCCCACAATAAAATAGTAAATATTATAAGTCATGTCTTACTTCACCATGTGAAATGGACGTAACAAAATAATGAAAACATGAAGAATCCAGAAAATGTTTCCTGACACCATACCTCCACCCCTCATCCCTAAAAATCCATGAGTCGTAAGCCAACCATCTTGTATAGTTCCCTTACCCGTTATCCTGATCAGGATCCATGAAGTATGCTCTAGTACCCAATGGTGGCTTGGGTGTGGTGTCAATACAAATTAGTAGGCCTAACCAATGGTGTATAAAAAAATATCCAATATAAAATATTGTATATAGAATTATGGAAAACAATAATTTAATCTAATGATAAACTAGGTTCCAATAATTAAGTTGATTTACATTATCCACATTCATCTTTAGCTTCATGTGTTATTCATTTTCCAAAAAATTCTCTCTTATATAGGAAATCTAAACGAAATACTCAGGGAGTTAATTTCCTTAAATTATATAGAGAATAATTTCACCAAATCGTATATATAATGATACCCTTGAGCCTCAGTCAATGTAATCATGTCTTGTTTATTACTTAGGAGAATAGAGCCTTAGTAAAATATCTTAAACAATAAAATATAACTGTGGGGCCAAAAAATCAGTCTATTCCAAACAGTGGGAGTAGAACATCAATCCAATACCATAGTCAAAACAAATATTCACATAAGCATTCTCTATTTACCATTTTACACGCTTATCAATCACATCCTATAAATCATTAAACACAATCGTGCTAGGTCAGAAACCCACTTCTTCCATGTTAACATACTAAAAAAATATATCATTTTTTTTCATTTCATAAACCCATGATAAAATGATCAAAAATAATTACTTATAGTTTATATATGCTAATTCCTTTAATTCATTATTTATGAAATAAATTCCAAGTTCAAGGGATTGTAAAACCCCATGGGCGATCTTTAGTATAATCTAGAGATACTCAATGTATATAATGGATTTATGAGGGGTTAAATTCATAATCTAACTATCCCAATTATATTATTATGCTAATGAGACCAATTGGTTTTAAAATAAATACCTCATGTTAGTAGACAAACATTCACATAGCCATGATCCCTAAATCTAACTAAAATTCCATGAAATTAAAAACATAGAATCTAGTATAAAAAGATGGTTTTATATTATTTTAAATAATAGGAACAGTTATACAACTAATATTTTAAAAAATAATAAATTGGAGTGTTTATCTCAGTCATATATTCGATTCTCACATACACACACTCAAAACAGCCAAGAGTCAGAGGAAAGTTACACTTGTGAATATTAGAATGAATAATGCATTCCTGAAGATATTGTACAGTGAAATGTGGGTCATAATATGGTTATGAACCTTTAATAATGATAATTAAAAATGTTAATTATATCAAATTTTAAGGGTGCATAGTTTGGGCAAACATTTGGTAAAACCATGCACCAACAATATGCATACCTCTTTCTGAGAGGGGATAGGTCGCACTGTCTAATGGGGTCACTATCATAGTTTTCTTGGCCATGATTTTCCTATGATATATCCTAAATCCAAGGGGGATCCCAACTATATGATTTTTCATGTATTCTAGTGTGGTTTTGAAACTATATGAGGGTCATGTCATTAGTTCTTTTCAGGATAGCACAACCCCTAATGTTTATTGAACATGGATAAATTAACTGTGTGCTAATCATGAACCTAAACAGGTTGGCCATATTCTTCCAATTTTTTCATCCAAAACCCATGGGACACCCCCAATTCCCCACATATTCAAATAATATAAGATTATTAATCAAAAAAATGTATTTATTCAATAAATTAGGCAAGTATGAACCTCCATTAAATGTTCAAATAATAAATTTTGAATCATCATTCCTATGATATATGTTTTTATATAATAAATTATTTTTTCCATTATTATATAAGAGTTATGTAAATGGTTTTCATAAAAAAATCCATTTTAATAATGAACATAAAATTACAATTTTACTATTCTTTTAATATTATTATTTATTTACCAATTGATGATTACCAATGTTTTTACAAATGAGTGGCTCTAAAACACTACAATATAAATAATATATCACATCCATTCTAATTCCAATCAATATTTGGTGTATATAAATAAATATTAATCCATTTAATTTTCTCTTAGCAGAACCATTTCTTATTACATTTATTAGAAGGAGTTCACAAAGATTCCCCAACAACAATAAATTTGAAAATATTATAAACATAAAAATATTCCCATAGTCTATACAATGTAAATAACATATTATATATTATACTGATTGAATTCAATTTATATACACAGTTATTGAATGTATTTTGATGCTTCTTTATTTTTCATAGGAATACCTTGTTATGATTATTGAAGGAGCCATAAATGTTTTCCTTATCTAAATATCTTTTAGATGTATATAAAACTTATTATTTATCTATAGAAATTTTTATGATAAGATGATGGTTTATTTTATTTGGTGAACATATGAATGGATGGAACTCAGTGGGGTCTTATATCTCTTATAAATTTATTTTTTTATGTTTATATCTCATCAGATAGGTAGTTATAGACATAATTATTTTTTCACATTGGGGTGAGTACACTGAGTTTTCTCACTTTCCGAGTCATGAAAACAATGTGTTTGTTCAGAAATTAATAGTTTAGATGAGTTTCAACAAAATGGATTCCACATTCTTACGTCTTAGAAATATTATAATTATTTTTTTATTATAACGACATTATAATCCCAGGATCATATTGATTTAATTTCATTCCAATATCTCTTGATTCTTTTCTTATGTTATGAGACATCATATTCCAGGAATCATGTTTTATGATCCTACATTTATTGGGCTTTATTTTTATATGTATATTTACCATAAAAATAATCTCATATTATCCTCACATTTTATATTTTATTGTTATCTCTTAGGTTTACCCTTACTAAGAATATATGATCACCAATTTCTAATATTCCCATTTTACTATGTTATTAAGAAAATTAAAACATATGATGTTCCTAGAAGATTATTTTGTGTGGAGAACTTATGGGGGATGTTAAAGACATATCATTGATAAATTCAATACTTATATTTTAGGAAAAAAATTCATTATTGTAAAAGACATGTTTTCTTTTAGTCAATATTTTTAACTAAATCTCTAAGACATTAAACATAAAAGATCATCGGAATGTAGTGGAACTAAGTATTTTCATTATGGAATGTAATTGAGACAACCACATCAAAATAATTCTATAGTTTTTTAGACTGGGGATTATGTAACAACATTGACATTTTTGACACCTCTAAAATTCTAATGAATATTTATAAGAGACATAAATTGCGTTAGTGTGTAGTTTATCTCCATAGAAGAAACTTTAATGATATAAAAAAAATATTAAATACAATATATAACACTATTTAATAATCTCGTAAATAATATAATAACTCCATGAAACAATTGTGATTTGGAAAGCAGATACCACTATTAAATCATAATCATAGGGTTTACCCATGTCCTGATTTATTTTCTCAATGTTAAATGTTTTAAATTCATTCATTCATTAGAGAATTAAATTGATTAAATTAAGGTATTAATTTTATATTAATTTATTTTCTAATATTTATTACTCCAATATTTTAACCCCTCTAAAGAAAATTACATCGGGTCATCCACATAGCCCTAAAGGATTGAGAAGCTAAAGGGAACTATTAAGGTGGTAACGTTGGTGGGCGATCTTGAGGTCTAGGGTTAATGATGAACAAACATGGAGAATTTTGTATCTAACATTAGGTGTAGTGGATTCTCCAACATTATCTCTTTAGAAGTGGAACACCCTTAGATTTTAAAAAAAATAAAATAATCATTGATAGTGTAAAAGACACGCAACACTAAAAATAGAGGAGAATTTAACTCCATGGGAGTTTATGATATGCTTATTATCAAATAAATTTAATCTATTCAAAAACTACTAGGACATGGATCCAAAATACTTTACTGTTCCATATATTATTCAACACACTACACTGATCTTAGACAACCCAATATATATATAACAATTATAGCCTAACTATTAAATTTGGTGATATAAGTAATATTAAATGCTTTATGAAATATATATTTATATATATATATATTTCGTAATAAATATAACTTATTTAGAAATTTTATTTTAATAATAAATCAATTTTTTATTAATGGTATTTAATTCTTTAAAAATATGTTTTCTTCAAATGTGGATTTTTAATTCTTTTCATGAAATTTATATTTTAATACATTTCCATAAATTTTAGATTTTTTTGTTAAATATAACTTATTTTTTTTTAATTTTAATATATGATTCTACATTGGGTGAAATTTTATGAAATTCTAGAAAGTATTGATTTTTCATTGGATAGTAAAAAATGCAGATTTTTCTAAAACTATCATTTCTCGCCAATAAATGATGAAATTTAAAATAACAAATATTTTTTGAATTTTTTTAAATAAAATTTTTATTATTTTTTAATATTTTAGAAAATTAATTACTTTTTAATCAATTTTATAATTAATTTTAGTATATTTTTTATTTTGGGTTTCCAAATGGGATTTTCTTGAAAACTATTTTATTGCACCTAATGTTTATCCATTATATTTTGGTAAATTACCCCCTAATAATGAATTATTTAAATAAAATTTTTAAGTTAGATATCAATTAATTATTTTTTATATCCATAGAAATATAGTTTTTATTCGTAGAGTTAATATAAAATCATCTTTTGCTTAAAAAATACACTTTTGGGAAAACAATTTTTTCATCACGTCTAATGGTTTTCTAAAATATATTTTTCCAAAAAAATTTAAAATTTATTTTAAATAAAAAATATATTTTAAATAATAATTTCAAAATTATAATATTCTAAATTTTGTATACTATTTTGAATATATAATTTGTTATAAATAGTAAAAAATAAAGAATTTTTAATTAAAAACTGCATATTCATTTAAATTAATTATAATAAAAAATTAAATTTTAAATTTGTTTTAACTTATTAATATTTTAATTAATCGAATTTATTTAATTTTAATAAATTTCAAATTGAACTTATATATAAAAACTTAAAAAGGTTAAGAAAAATCTCTCTCTGCATTCCCATAGTGTTTGTGGTATTTCTGTAAAATTATTTTTCTCCACTGTAAATTTTTGAATAATTGCTTAAATATTTGGAATAATTATAACATACATTATATAATAATTTCTATATAATATTTTATGAAAATTAATAATTAATCTAGTAAAAATTATTTACTATGGTTAATGTAAAAATAGTTTTACATGGGGTTAAACTAATGATATATGGTTAAAATTGACCTAATGAAAATTAAATAAAACTATTTTACGAACATATTTCGTCCATTACCCCTCTATGGATAGATAATGGCACATACGATACCCTTTTAGCATATGAAAAATGTGGGACCAATCTTTCATTTTCAAAATGATAAAGTTTGGTCTCTCCCTCACATATAAAAATCCACCAAGTCTCTTATCTTATTCAAACTATAAATAAAATTGGGGATCGGAAATTATATAATAAATTCACATTATAATTTCCCTAATATCATCGTATAATCATTTTCTTAGTTAGAAATTCATCATAGGAGGGCCTTTATTAGAAACCTAATGATGACTCTAGATGAAGAGTTATTATTCTTCAATGAGAATTTATTTATTTATTTTTGACATCAATAAATTTTTATTGAACAAAGATTATATAATAAAATTAATATATTAAATGTACTATTATGTTATTATTTTAATGGAATAAACTAAATTGTTACCCTCTTCCATCTAATGGGATAAATAACCATCATTCATGTGTTTGGAGGAGTAACGCCTTGTGAACCGATGTCATTAATTTTTTTACTACCGCTATCATAATTTTATATGATGATAAATATAAAGTATATGTATGTGACAAAAATAACATTATTTTACCAATGGAGTAAGTTTTTTATATAAATAATTTTCCATTTTTTTAAATTCCTCGTCATGAGAGCCACTATACGGTTCCTAGGGTCGTGTTGCCAAATGTCCTCAATCGTGCCTCCATGTTTTCAAGAGGATGATAACTACTAACGAGTGACAAATATGTCACGTGGTGATACTATACCATCTTTAACAGTGTAGACCATAATAGAAAAATAAAATAAATAACAGAAACAACATTAAATAACCAATTAATATTTATTAACAAAATCCCACATTTCATGGTAGAAGAAACAACCAACCATAAAAATGTTATGTTATGAAAATCATTCCATGGTTCATGAAATCAAAAAAATGGAAAAAAATTTTAATCCCCAAAAAGATCAGGACATCTATCCTGAAACCACATCCATGAGAATCCAAATCCCAACTCAACTCTCAATTAGAGGGTCTTTTTTCATTATTCTAATTTTTATGAATGTTATCTACATGGGTACCCCACGAAAACAAGTACATTGTGGGTATGAATCAATTGGTCAACACCAATGGTATCTAAAAATATTCTTTCAATATATATTTTAGGCAAGTTCTATGTAAAGATATTGTAAAAAGGTCTGTTTGGGTTCCAGTAGTTAACAAGGAAAACTTGAGTCATTATCTGCGTGATTCCCAATTTCAGTACTTATACATTATTTAGTACATAGTTTAATTGAATTTCATTATTAATAGGTTTTTAATTTTCATAAAATCAATTCATAGGGAAAATAAATAATTTTCCCTATATCAGTAGGGATAAAAAAATAGTCACATATAAAACAGACTCACCTTGAAGCCTCAATTCAGGTGGTCTCATCAAGTAAAACCATTATAGGAATAAAACACCTTCCCCATCTTTAATCATTGCAATATGGGGTGGAGTTTAGAGCCTCATTCTAACTAGACCTATGGGAGTTGATCCTCATGTCAATACCCCACCATACCAAGGCATGTAAACATACTTTTTTATCCATTCACCAAACATAATACATATCCAAACAATATAACCAATGTCATCATCAAACATAAATTATAACAGTAAACATGGGAATTATAATTATTCCAGAACCCATTAACAAAATTTTCATTCACCTTACAATGTCATTTATCCTAATTCCCTTTTCTTATTCATAACTCACTAACCATTTTCAATAGTACTCCAGCATTAATCCATTAAATATATTCCAAAATTCTCACATATAAATTCAAATATCTTATTCTTCAGTAAAATGAATTAATCAAGTTATTATTTTTATGTACATTACACATTCAATTAACAGATTCATATTAATCTCATTAACCATTTTCATGAAATTAAAAACCTTATCTTCCATTTACCACCCATAAAAATAAATATACATTTTACCTTCGTAATAAAACAAATTAACAATTATAGATGTTCATAATGGGATATATTTGGTTTCAAGTTATTTTTATAATTAACATTTCCATTAATCATGTATGAGATGGTCGACACACACTATTGGTGTCCCTAAATCAGTCATGGTATCCTCCATGCATTTTACAAGGATCATGAGTGGTTCAATTATCTATTCAAACACCAATTTTAGAAAAAATAACTAATGGAATTAATTACTCAGTAATGAAAAGATAAAACAATGCCTTATATGCCGAAATCCTAAAAAATCAAATATATCATGTAGAACACCTACATCGAATATTTTTTTTGTCACACTCGTACAAAGTGGACATAGATCTGGATACACACACACCATTTATATTTAACCTAAAAACAACCAGAGGGATAATGTATTTGGGATTAGAATTAATATTTCCAAGATAAAATCCATAATATAAAAAAATATAAGCAAGAGGGATGTTAGACATACCAGTAGATTTGATCCTCAACTAACTATGCTCAAAACGACCAAGAATTAACGGAGATTAGTCATTGGAAGCTCTTGAGGGATATATTTTGTCACTTGAGATGCAAGGGGGAAATGGATGTGGGGAAATATTTTAGTATTTAATGTCCAATAATGTAAAAAATGATACTTTTTCGAACATTCACAGAGGCACATGGCTAAACTGCATGGTTTTCCAAACCTTGTGTCGACTGTGTGCAATCCACTATCTATGAAAGGATGGCTCACATAGTTACATTGGCTGACCTACACCATTTACAAACTGTGTGCCAATCGTGTGATACTCTATTTTAAATTTTTTTTCACAATTTTAATGGGAAGGCTTCATGGTTTACTTAACTATGCGCCAACCCTGATTCTTACAAAATTCAGCCCATTTTTCATTCATATCATGATCTGCACCCTTGGGATACCCCTGTGCCCGCTCACACTACCAGAAAACACTTCATAAAGAAATAAGAAAGGGTTGATAACAATATTTAAATAGGGTAATAACTCTATGAGTTCATGGATATTACAAACATGAAGCCTTATAATGGTCTATCCTCAGGCCACGTTATCAAGCATCTTTGAGCTTCTAAAATAAAGAGATATGCCCCCAAGGTCTACATATCCCAAGATTCCCCTGAAAAATTCTAGTTCTTCCATAGATAAAAAATGAGAGGCAGAACCTTACCCCATAATACATCCTATCTATGATCCAAAATATGAACTACACGATCCTCAATAGGTGCATCATCTTCAACTCCATATCCTTTACATTAACCATATGAGATGGGCCACGATGACACTTTTGAAGTTGAAAATCATGAAAAACATCATGTATTCCACTATGTTGATGAGGAAGATCCAATCGTAATTCCACTATTCTGATCCAATTCACAATATCAAAAATCCCCATATATATGGGAACCAATATTCCATACTTCTGAATTCAATAGTAACCCAATGTTGTTTACACACGAAGAAAAACTCTATCCACACCATAAACTCAAGAGGTTTATGATTTCGGTCTATAAATGGATTCTACCTACCCAACATTATTTCCATTAATTTCTTAGTCAACTAATCCTTTTTTGATATCTCCATCATGACACTTTGTCCTAAAAATTATGAATCGCCTACCTCTAACCTACACAATGGTCATCTACATGGCCTCCTATAGAGAACCTAAAATGGTTACTCATGAACGATGGCCTAATAACTATTATTGTAGGCAAACTAATCAAGATAGAAATGTTTTCTCCATAATCCACCAAATTCCAGGATGCAACCTATCACCATTTACATTATCTCCTAGATCATAGGCTCTGTATTTTTTATGTATGTTGGTGGAATGCAAATCTAAAAACCCTCATATTATATATATCCTTCTGTAATCCCTTCCAAAATGAAAAATGTGATGCATTAATCATTATACAAAATAATAGTCCCTACTACCACTTGTAACCACAGTATCTCCTGAACATAAAAATCACCCAACTGATCAAAGGCAAAGGACTCGTGGATTGATAAAAGATGATCCACCTTAGTCAACCAATGCTCAACTACATAGATTTAAACATTCATCTAAGGCATACATAGAATTCCCACTATGAATTCCATCATAACATCATCATGATTCAACTACATAATGAGAAATGGATATACCAAACCACCTATGAATAGATGGATGGGGTCCAACTGCTAATAGAAATGGTGTTGCTCCAAAAATTCCAAAAAATCTTTCTTCATTACAGCCACCAATACTACAAATGAATACCACAATACATCCTAATAAAACTGGTATGCACTTCCCAAATCGATTCATGGAAATCCCACATCAACTCCTCCCTCATACACTTCCACACAACCATATAACCAGAAACAATTTCTATCCCATCATCAGCAACATCACAACAAGAAGATGAATCCCTACCAATGACAATTTCCTTTATAGTAAAATACTCCAGAGCCTTAAGATGACTCTTTATGACCTAGTTCAAAATCAAAGACTCAACTACTATAGATATGAGGTCCATCTACCCATGCCCATCCTACACCTCTAGGTACATCTCATTAAATAAGGAAATAATTATCCACTCGTAGTTGGATTCTTGAACCAACGGATTCTAAGTCTTTCAACTCATGGCATCATCTATACTATTTCTAATTCTGAGTGTGTAAACCAACTCTATGTAAAAAATATTGCATGTACTCAAACCATCTTCATCGTCAAAGATATAAATAATGCTAATAGAATATATAATTATGGATTTTTTGGTCAGTAAACATCATGAACTTCTCCCGCAATAAGTATCCCACCCAACATTCCAAATCATATTCCACTACAACCATATCAAGGTCATTAGTGGAGTAATTTATTTCATGTGGTCTCCAATCCCCTAACCCATATGCTACATCTCAACCATCCTATATCAACACGTCCCCATGTCCAACACTGGACACATCACAGACCAAGGTATACCTGTTACCTAGATCAGGAAATATCATCTTCAGTTCAGTCTTCAACTAATTATTCATCTCTTGAAAAGTACACTTACATGACTCACAACATTCATAATTAACATCATTCATTGATTTGCATGAAGGTCACATTGTAAAATTGAATAAAATATTTGATGAACCTTCATAATAAGTCACTAAACCTAGAAAAATCAGTATATCTAAAATATTCTTGGGCTACTCCCTAAACAAAACTCCATGGATGTTATCTAGATCCATAGAAACACCTTCCTCTGAAGTGATGTTACCCATGAAATTCACTTTATCGATCCATAATTGAAATTTGGATAGCTTGGAGTAAATTCTATACTCTATTAGTGTACAAAGGATGATGTTAAAATGTTTGGAATGATATTATAGAGTTATAGTGTACACAAATATTTCATCAATGAATAAACCTAAGAATGGATCAAGATATGGGTTTGTGATTCGATTAATTATGGATGTGAACACAACAAGTGAATTGGTTAATCCTAATTGCATCACAAAAATACTATGAAACACATACCTTATTCTGAAACATGTATATGGTATGTCAAAAGGTCTCACCCTTAGATTATCATACCATAAACTCTAATATATCATGTAACAACTGATGAACCTATTATATGGTCAAACAGATCATCGATTTTGGGAAGATGATATCAGTTTTCAATTTTTATTTGATTCAACATTCTATAGTCAACACATAACTACAACGATCTATCAGCCATTGCAGCAAAATACATAAGAGATCCCCAGGGAGATGTACATGGATGGATGATCCCTTTATGATATAACTCCTCTGACTAAAACATATATTTATAGAGTTACGGTAGTGCCATTTTTTACATTGGAATGGAAAATGTTACCACCCTAATCTAAAACACTATTGTCAAGCTCATGTACCTCTTGGGTTGTATCCATATGAAATATTTAAGAGACACATATGAAAAATAATCCATAAGAAATGAATGAAAAGTTTCTCCACACCTCCATCATCAAGCACAAGGCAAGCCACTTTTTCTATGAGTTCAACCAATTGCATATAAACTATCCATGCACGACACTCTCAAACATCCCATTCACCACAATGGCTTATGTGTCTCCCTCAAGAAACATGAAAGTTACCCTTCAGCGGTAAAAATAAATGTGAGAAAGATATTTCAACATCTATTACATACACATAATCTGGTAAAAACCTAAAATTTTAATGACAAACATGTCCAATAATTAATGGTACCCACCAAACTCTACAAAATAGCCTTTAAATTGTCTGATATTCTCAACTCATAGCTCTGATAGAGTATCAACTGACATAATCCAACACACAGTATCTATTTATAACCTCTTAATGATATAAAACTGAGAAAAAATGGAAGATTTTGAAGAAATTGTATCAAATAACACACTATCTTGGGTAGAACATAAAAGAATCTTACCAGAAATTCATGATGGTCTAGCCTTACATTCTACAAGAGTGGACAGAACTGCATGAAGCTGGCCTACCCCTCTACCATGTGCTATAGCCTGAGTGTCTCAAATGATCCTACCCTAATGATATGGACTCTCTCATCTAGGAGTACCACACCCACTTCATTGACCTGTACGACATGTATAACTCTAGCTACCAACCAAATATGGGTTGGACGATCCCCTGCTCACAATTGGTAACTACATCAACCCTTCATCCATTCCAAACTATCGAGGGTTCCTACAAAACCATTCCTTGTGCCAAATTCTTCCACATGCTCAACACTCAATATGTTATTGGGGATATTGGCCATGTTTGTGCCCTAGCTGGACACACTAATAACAGAACAACTGATATCCAACCCGAGAAGTTTCCCCTTTCTTCGGAAAATTCTTTTCACATCCACCCTATTGGAAATTCTAAAAATGACGATTTCTAACCTCAAAATATGAACTATCATCCCATATAACATCTAACACAATTCCAATACCCGAATTCTCATTCAGGTATCATTTTTAGATAAGGTCTTGGTCTGATGCCTCTATACACGTTTTCAGAGGGTATATATTCCCCTAGGATCTGATCTCATGCCTATGCACATCCTTCAAACATCTCACCATAGATGCCTCGTCACATTCCAAATCCAAAACAATGTTTCCCATATCAATGAAATGAATATAATTATCCATTAAAATCATTTCTCAATGGGTGAAACTTATAATATATGTGGTGAGATGTTTCCAGGATGCGCTGAACCATGATGTCCTGCCAACGCTTTGCCTATCATCTCCACTTATAGGATTCCATCTAGACATACTTCTCAAAAAGAGTCTCCAAATGGTAAATAATCATATGGATTTACTTAATCTAGAACTCAACATGCTTTGGTCTACCCACTCCTATAATGTTCAGAGTATGATGTTGCTGAAATTCCCTGGTCAACTCAATCATTCTTGAAGAAACCCAACCTAGGTCTTGTTCCATAATTTTCATAAAGATAGTGACATTTTCAAGGAACCATACTTCTTTTTTATCCTAGATTCCTATATTATCTTCCTCTACTACTTGATGATCATTTTTGGAAACATCCTCTGGTCTACCAACCAACATGCATCATCATTGAAACATTTATCTATAATGCCAAATACGTGCTTTAAAACTCATAACATACCTTTTTTCCCAATTCACATCAAATGAGTCTCTATTATAGCCATAAAAACCCATTAGAATACACTATCCTGATGTTCATCATCACATCCCAATGCTACCCTCGACCAACCCTTCTGTGGGTCATGGCATTCATTTAGTAACCAACATTAATAGTTACAAGTTCTCTATTGGACCACCATAAAAAACTATTTCCATGCTTAAAATGCATATAGTTTTTCTTATACACATTTCCCTTTTTCACAACATACTAAAATATAAATCTAAAATCATTTAAAACCCTTCATTAGAAAAAAAATCTTTAACCTTTTTCTACTTTTTATTTCCCTTTTTACACATTTGAATTATTTAACAAGACACCATTATATTCAATCTCATGAAAGTCAAATTTATTCTACCTTTCCTTGCCCAGGCACTGACCCTACGTGTGTTCAACAATGATGCATGTGAATTATATACATAAAAAATTAATATGATGCATTAGAGCACATGAAATTTCCATTATGTTCATGAGATAAATATCATAAAACTATTACATCACACACAACTAGTGTCAACCAATGGTGACATATCATCAATTTTGACAATGCAAAACAAAAAACAATAATTTTCCCCCTAGGTGACTTGTTTTTTACCTTATATGTGGGTTAGGTACTCATATTCATGAGATAATTACCAAGGCCTAACACATTATATTATTCATCTTACTATCCCGAGTATTTTGTCCCCAACAAAAATTCTTCTAATACAATTTTGTAAAATCCTCAACCCGGGATCCAATATATGGTGCCATAAGGCAGGTATCAATATAAACCCTAGTGCACCTCCCCACACACCATAGGTTTACAACTAACAGGGATGGTCTAAAAATTTGTGTTGGGTGACAATAAACTATTATCCAGAGTAGGAAACATCAAATAAATAAAGTAAATATCTTAAAAAACATGTAATAACCAAGGAAAATTCATGACCAAAATCTACCAAAATGGGTACACAAAACTGCCAACCGTAAAAATGTTATGGTATGCTAATATTTAAAAGGTAAATTATATTCAAGGATAAATAAATATACATAAATCCCAGAAATGGTCCTAAATTCCTACTGAGTACCACGTCCTTGAGCATACCAATCCTGACTCAACTCCCAATCATAAGGCCTTTTCCCATATCCTAACATAGATGTATTAATTCTCCTTAGGTACCCCATAGAGCCCTTGTTGGCTGTGATTAGAGCTCCTTATTTTATGAAAAAATTATTTCTATAATATATACAATAATATATAGATCATGTTTGTTCTTGGTAAAGAAAATGTAAATAAAGGAAATTTTGGTTGCATTAGTTAACAAAATTCTCAAAATTCATTCCTAGTATGATTCCCATTTTTCATACTTATACCATCTTTCATTACATAGTTCAATGTCATCACATTATGAATGGTTTTGGAATTTTTTTCAAATAAATGCATATGGGGAATAATTAAAGTTCCATATCTCTGTAAGGAAAACATGTCATCACATATATAACAAACTTCAATTCAATCTTCAGTCTAGGTAGTTTCATTAAATAAAATAATTAGTGGAATATAACTCTATTACATTACATAATCAATGCATTTTTTAATAGAGTTTAGAGCTAATGTATAACTCAACCCATCAGTGTAGATCCTCATGTCAATACCCCACTCTACCAAGCCATGTGCACATTCTTATTTATCGAATCACCACACATAAACCAAATCGAAACCAACATAAATAATACAATATAAAATATAAAACATATCAATCATCATGGGAATGATCATTTTTTCAAATCCCATTAACACACTTTCCATTTACATTATATAGTCACTTTTCCCAATTCCCTTTTCACTTGCCAAACTCACTAATAAATTTCACTATCTCCCATACATTAACCCATTTAATATATTCCAATATTATCACATTTTAATTCACGTTACCCATTCCTCATTTTCCTTGAATTAAACTACTTGTTATTTTTATGTAGAGTACACATTCCGTTGAAAAATTCATATTAATCCCATTTAAAAATTTTCATGTCATTCCCATCAATCCTCATCCATTAACCACTTCTAGAAAAAAAAACCTTTTCCCATTACAAGAAATAGAATAACCATTCAATATGTTCATCATGGGCCATATTTAGTAACATGTCAAATTTTCTCATAAAAATTCTAGAAAAATTGTTCTAAGAGGTCGGTACACCACATAAGTGGCCCTAAATCAGTCATGTCATCATTCATGAAACCCATGGGGATCATGAGGTGTTCCATTCAACATATCGACACCCAGTATTCCAAAAATTACTAATTGAACCAATAACAGAACATGGAAAGGAATGAACACGTTCTTATATTCCCAAATCGTCATAAAAACTATGGGATATAACATATAGACCACTTGCCTCAAATCTGACATTGATCACACTCTTTAACATGGACATATATCTAGATTCAAACACCCCGTTAAGCCTTAACCTAAAAAACAATGGAAGAATAATGTTTTAGAGAGTCCATATATGATTTAAATAGATAAACTACCTAATATTGGAAAGAGAATAATGATGAAAATTATTCTTATTCATAGCTTCATTCTACAACCAACATTGTTCCAAATGGCCAAGAAATAAGAGATATCGATCCATGGAAGCTACTAAGGGCTCTAGTTCTTCACTCGGGATGAAAATAGGAAAATGGGGGAGAAAAGTGGTTGAGGAATTGAAATCCAATAATGGAAAAAATTTAATTTTTTCATGTTTTATAGGGGAACATTGTTTACCCACATGGGTTTCCAAACCATGATGAAACTGTGAACAAGGCAGTTTCTAAGGGAAGTAGGCTCACATAACTACCTGGGGATAACCACAAGGTTTACAAACTATGCTACAACCGTGAGTTATGCCACTATCCATGGATACATGGTTTTACAATGATGAAATCATGGTTTACTTTTCCATGCACTAATCATTCTCCTTGCATAGTTTGGACCAATTTTCCTTCCGTTCTTAGTTTGAACTACGGGAACACCCCCTGAGGCCCCACAGACATCAAAAAAAATTCAATAATAAAAAACTAGATGTTGAAAAAAATATAGACAAGAGAATACCACTATGAGGTTCTAGATCTTACAATTTCAATTAATCAATTTTATTTCCATCGATTCAACTCCATATTTATCATATATATATAATAATTTTTAAATTTTGTTGATTTTTTCTATGTATACTATCTTTCCAATCACATTTATCAGATTAATTTTAAATATAATTCTTCCACTTCAGAAAATGGAATTTATAACAGGGGATTATATATTTTGAATCATTAAAATTTATTTTATATAATAAGTTCATCATAATTTTTGACCAATGTGAACTATGAATCTAGTAAAAATTGATAACCACATTTATGGTTAAAATGGGCTCTCATGGGGTTTAACTAAAATGATAAGGTTAAATATGACCATGAATGTATTGTAAAAAAAATTATATATATATATTTAACACATTAAACCTATAAGGATAAATAATGGTCTATTTTGGAACCATGTAAGATATTAGAAACATGGTATAACACTTTTCATTTAAAAAATATCAAGTGTGTCCTCTCTCCATCTTATAAAAGGCCACCCTTTCCCCTCTCTTTTTCACCCCATCAATCAACATGGGTTTGGTCAGTACATAACCAAATAACCTCCCAAATTCCCATATATATTCATATAAGCATTACTTTTAATAATTCAATTCTAGTATGGTATTTTTTGGAAACGTATGGAGGATACCTGAAGAAGAGGTAACATTCTTCCACAATCGTTTTTATTTTGCTTCTTCCTCCAACTCAACCAGTTTTAATTAAACCATATAAATAATAACCTCAGTATATTATATATATGTATATTGATTTTATTTAGTTAATTTAATAACATAAATAATTTCTATTTTCTTTCTAATGGGTTTTAAGATCATGGTTCATGTGTACAACGAACTAGTGACTCATGAACCGACGTCATTATGTTTTCCATTACAACATCCCACAGTCATGTTTCTTTATGGATATAATGTATTTATATGATATTAATATCATAATTATACATATTTAGTCATTATATAATAAATAAATTTATATATTCCACCCCTTTTCAAATATAATAACGTTTCTGGACTGTACTATGGAAGATTGCATCACGATGTGATGTGATCTGTTTCTCACTAACTCCTTAAAAGAAAGGAAATAAATGTAATAATAAAGAATATTGAATATATTAATTAAACATATATGATATTCATGTAATATATATCATTATTAAATGATGTTATATTATTTTATTTCTTCTATAAAAAATGGTAATGTTAATCATGGACTTGTGGACTGCCGCCACTATAATGCTTTGTGATTCCTTTTTTCATCACCACATCCCAAGAATGAAATATAAAAGTTCATGCAAATAACTAATATGTTATTCATTATATTGTCAAAATTATGTAGAGATAATATATTACTTACCTTATTTCTATATTGATAATTGAAAAATGAATATATTACTAATGTATACGTACGACCTACCTATTTCATGATAGTAACATTAGGTTATTTTTTTGCAATAATATTTAATTATAGGTTTTAAATTTATAATTTATTTATATATATGATAATTATTTAATTATTATTATTCTTTAGATGATTGAAGTATATAATATTCAGAAAAACCATAACATTTATAATGAAGAAAAAAAGATAAATCAAGGAAATTAATACAAGAAATGTTGAGAATAATTAATGATAATTAAAGAACATATGATTATATATTATAAAATTATCATGTATGATATTTTAATGCTATATCATTTCGTTAATAAGTAAATAAAAATTTTAAAACCACTATATTGGAGGTTAATGCATGTTCAACTAATATGAAGCATGAGGTCAGGGTTTTCTTGTCTCATATTAATTTCTATGAGATATATGCCATATTCAAAACATATATTATTATGTAGTGTATATACCAAGAATAATTAAATTTTTTTATTCTTATCCTTAAATATATATGAATTTAAATATCCATTTTAGGATATATCATTCATGTGTTTTATGGTTTAAAATTTACCAGAGGTAAGGGACTTTTTTCTTAATTTTTCTTTTTTCAGACGTATGTAATGTTATACAGCTATATTATTTTATGATGTTTATATAATACCCCATGGAAATTTTATACAATGAATATAATTTCTTTAATGATAATATATGTTTAATTTAACATAATTTTTTCATGTGTATTATGATTTAATGTTTCCAAAGTTGTATTGATTTTATATTACAATCTCATCATTTATGAGGATTATTTATGATTATGTTTTTTATTATATATTTTTATGATTAATACCTAAAAATGATGAAATTTATTAAACTATTATTAATAAATATATTATCATGTAAAATTATTAATTTTCAAACTTTGTAAGTCGAAATAAATGGGAATTTTTTTAATGAAATCTGGCATTTAATTCTCCCTTCTGTTAGAAATATGTTTTCTTTGAAAACCATGTTTTTTTAAAAATATAATCATTTCCAAGTGATCTGATAAATAATTTTTATCAAATTTTTTTATTTTTTTAAAAAAATTCGAACATGAATCTTCATTGTTTTTGAAAAAAATTATAATTTTCTTTATATCTATAATTTACAATGAATATTTTTTAATGTATATGACATGAATAGACTTTCCAGCCATCATGATCATAATTTTATTTCATGATTTTTCTATAATGTTGATTTTTTATTTTCAATGAAATTAATTCTCAATTTTTTGTTTTAATATTTAATTTTTCATAAAATAATGTTTACTTTAATTAAGAAAATGTTTTAATTATATTTAAATCATCATTATATGATTTTAATGTTAATTTAAATGAATTTTTTTTAAAAATTTTATCTTTTAAAAAGGGATTTTACATTATTGGTTATTTTATATTGAAAAGGTTAAAATTGATTGTTCAAAATCCTACTCCATCACAAATGATATCATTTGATGTATCTTATGCTTTTCTCAAGATATGAACCAAGGATACCATTATTATTTATTCCCGAAATGGTTTATCCGGAAAATATTTTATGGATACTCTTTTATTTTCCAAGTGTTAGTCATCTTTCATTAATATTAATATAGAACCCTTTTCTTTAACACACGTTAATCATGTTTCAAAGAGATTGAGATGAAACCCATTTCACTTCCATTGTTTAGTCAGGTTAGTAATGAATAATTATTAGTTCTATGAGTTTTATGATGAAATTATATATAGGTAATTCATCTCAAGGTTCATCGACATTATATACTATGGGTGGACCTAGATAGCACTAGGTGAACCCGTTATAGCTTAAATGGTGGGTGCACCTAGAAAGCACTCCAATTCATCAGGTAATGATTTTATTTTCCAAATATTTATATTGTAAATAGGTTGTATGATTATTCTAATTATATGGTATTTTTAGTGGTTTTGTAAGTGTTCTATGAATATGATGTCCCAATATACCAACACATGTTTTCTATACTTAATATTGGTAATGTTGTTTCATTTGATCAAGATTTATTTCACATAGATCATGAATACTGATTCTTATGTTTATTTCGTTTGTAAATGAATCATTACATGTCTTTATGACTGATTTTATAGTTATTTATGGGTGTGAATGTTCTTATGTTATAAACATTCATTTTTATTATGTCATAAAACACTTATTCACTCTATACTATGACTGATGATATTATATTTCTAATTATTTCAGTATCCCTTATTTTTCATTTGATCTCACCCATATTATTTATTCTATTCATTACAATATAAATAAAATTGTTTAATTAATTATTTCATGACTGAATTTAATATTGTTTATGGTGATATATTTATGTGAAAAACCATCTATTACAAGTTGTCAGAATACTCATTTAATGACATCGTATTTTTTATATAGGAGATCAGGCTAATTATCTAAAACACTAAACCTATATGGTTCCATAGAATTTATGGGATCCAATTTTTCTTTTTTATATTGTAAAGTTTGGATGGAAAAAATAGGTTCACAATTATCAGTGTCAAAACTATAAATTTAATATTTAGATGTTAGCACTGGATCCAAGAGCGCGGGTTCTGGGTTTTATTATTATTGTTAATGGAAGGATTCAGATAAATTTTCAGAACAATAGGTTTTTGTTTGAGGTTATAATAGGAGTATGGATGCCATCATAGGTTTATAATATTGTTTTTTTATCAAAAGATAAAACTCTATGAAACCCCCTTTTAATGTTTAAAGTGATAAAATTGAGGTTATTATTGAAATTTTAAGGGATGTTTTATTGAGTTTGAGTATTTGTAACCCAAAGTATCGACCGAAAAATTTATTTGGGGAAGATTTGTTTTTTAATGTTTAAATAAAAAAGGAAAAACAGAATGTTGAGTGAAAACATGTTTCATTAGTACTAAAAATAGGGCTTAAACCCACAACCAAAGGGAGACAAGGTAATATAGCCTACCACTATATTAAAAAATTCCCTAGATAGTATGAATTTTTATAGGTAAATACTATATTTATTGTGGAAACATTTTAGATGTTATTTGAAAAAAAAATTGTAAATTTAAATTGGAATAATATAATGTTAGATTCATCTAATTTGTTTGTTTAGAACTCGATGAGGAATTTTTTTATAATTTTGAGGATAATTATTTTTGGAATTATTTTGTTTGAACTTTGGGTATTACTATGGAATATTAAAAAGTAATGTATGATAGTATAATTTAATTTTAAAATTATATTAATATGAGATAAACAATTTGGTTTTGGTTAATGTATACGGATTGGAGGAATATCTGGTTATGGATATGCGAATTATGTTGTCCTTTAAAATTTTATGTTAGCCCTTCAACCATGAAGAATTCATCCTGTATACACATACTTAGGAGAAAAATATGAAATCATGGTGTATATGGATTAAAGGAAGAAACTATACACATAAGGTGTGTATAATCATATATCTTGATAGTATAGTTGGTAAGAGAATTCCTCACATCCAGGAAAAGGGTCTTGAAACATAAAATTTATCATATTTCCTTTATTTTGGATGAACCAATTGACTTTTTTATCTTTAATGTTTTTTGGTTTTGAGTCCATTACCTTTCCATTCATCATTTACATTCATCTGATCAACAACCTCTAACACTATATGTAATTATTTATTCTTTTCCTCTAAAAATATACCCCCTATTTAAACCAATGTTCTCCTATATAGAAACACAATAACATGTTTTTCCAAATGAACCTTGGACTTATATTTCTCTTTTATAAATATGAATTCCTATTATCACTTTTTATGATGTTGGATTAATATTTCCCTTGTATATCCAACATTAATTAATCGGATAATGTTGAAATTATGACGACACGATTTATTGAAGGGGTAGGGGAGACGATGTACCACCCAATAATTTTAATGGATTTAAATTATGTTAAATATGTAAAAAGACATGGAACATTAAACATTGATTAGAATATAAATCCAAAATACATTAAAAATATATTATTTATTAATAAAATTTTAGCGATTTCATGGATTTATGAACAGAAATACCATATAATTTAATGTTTCATAATGTATTCGAAACACAACACAAAGCATAAACAACCTATGCTATATATATACACACATATATATATTATAATATATGTAGAATTGGAAGGTATTAATAGTATTAACTAATTTATGATATATATATAAATATATTTATTAATCAATATAAATTCATGTTACTTATTTAGTAAAAAATCAATCTGTTTTTTAGTAATGTGATTTTATTATTCAAAAATATGTTTTCTTCAAAAATGATTTTTTATTTTTTTCATGAAATGAATATGATAATAAATTTTTGATACTTTTATAAATTATATTTTATGAAATTAACATCATCTTATTATATTAAAATAACAAAATATATATTGGGATATGTTTTGAGACTTTTCAGAAATATTTATTTTTCAATTAATAGTAAGAAAATTCCTATTTTAGTAATGATATTATATATTTTCAAAAAAAATTAGTTATTTAATGTGAAAATATGTTTTGATTATGTATTAATCTAAAATAAGTATTATTTAGTTATATTTTGTCCCTATAATTAAATTTTAATAATCATTATATTTTATTTTAGTATATGTTTTGATTTTTGGAAAAAAAGAGATTTTGTTAATTGTTTTTAGTACACATTTTATATCACCATCATAATTAATTAAACTAAAGTCCACTGAGAAATTAATTAAATAAAAAGAATAAATTATATATCAATATATTTTAAATTATATTGATTCCAGTATTAATTTTAGTCATATAGTTCATATAAAATCATCTTATTCTTAAACAACAATCTTTTCCAAAACCCACTTTGTTATCATATAATTGGGTATTGTTTTAAATTTATTTTACCACTATTTTTTTAAAAAAAATTTGGAAAGGTATTTTTTTGTTGACCATGTAAACATTATACTAGGGTTTTTTTGAAAATTTTTATAAATAATATTTTATTTGATCAATAGTGTAAAATAAAACATTTTAACTAAAAACTATTTTTTTATTAAATTATTAATAAAGATAAATTATACTATAAATTTATTTTTAATTAAAATATGTTAAATTATAAATATATTAATATAATTTAGTGAATAAGAATCAATTTCATTTTGAAGTTATATAGAAAAAGTTTGTAAACATTTGAATATTTTCACTTTATAAACGAGCTTTCTCATCATGCTTGTGGGATTAATTTCAAATTAATTTTTACCATTTTGTTATATAAATATTGAAAATTGGATTATAAATATTTTATCATAATAATAAATATTATCTAAAAAGGTTAAATTAGTTTGTGACCAAAATGAATAGTGAGTCTAGTAAAAATTACTTACCCCGATTAATGTATCAATGGGTTTAATAGGGATGAGGTTGAACTAAAACAATAGGTTTAAAATGACATATAAAATAAAATAATAAGTATTTTGAGGAAATAAGTAGACTATAAAACCTATATGATTATATAATGGTCTACTTTGAACCCTTGGGACAAATGAAAAACATGTTAGGACTCTTTTCTTTTCAAAAATACAAAGTTTGTCATTTCCCCCACTAATTAAATGTCGTGCACTCCTTTATTCTATTCACGGCGTAAAAATCCTTGGATTATAAAATACATACCAAAATCAATTGCAAATGTCCCACATGTTGTCTTAAAATCCTTATTTTGGACATAAATTCATCCTAGGAAGACCTTTTATGGAATCATGTGGTGGACACCCCAAGAAGAGGTCAGATATATCAACGATCATGTTAATTTTGTTTCTTTCTACTCCTCTATTACTTGTTTTAAAAACTTGATTATATTATAAAATAAGTATATTAAAAAAATATGTTATTTTTTTATTTTATTACCAAAATACTATCCATATTTCATCAAATTGGAGACAAAATCATCATTCATGTGTACAATATAGCATTGCCGCGCGAAACATTGTCATGGGTTTTTCGATTACCACATATCATCATTGGGTATGAAAATGTATCCAAAGTATATTTATGATATTTATAACATAATTATTCCTCTATAGTATTTATAACTTATAAAAAATTTTAATTCATTCTACATGGGAAATGATAACGTCTATCATGTGTATGGTAGATTACCTGTGATGTGTTTCATTTTTCACTAATATGTTACACAAAAGTTAATATTGATAAACATAATAATTATAATAGATATAAATTTCATAATTATGATATTAATTACATAATTATTTCTATGGAAACATATTATATTATTTTTTTCTTCACTGAAAAATGATTACGTAGTTTGTGGATGTCTGGACTACCACCACCATGAAGCGAGGTGATTCAATTTTTCATAACCACATCAGAATAATGATATATATAAGTAAATATAATTAAATAATATCACATTTTTTATAATATTATATATTTTTAAAATGTAAATATCACATACATTCTTTCCATAATGATAATTCAAAATTAAATTGTTACTCATGCGTATGTAGGGTCTACCATTTCCAAGATTGAAATGTTAGTTAATTTTTCACAAAAATAATTAGTGAATAGTTATAAATTATAATTGTTATATAAATAGGATAATTATTTTATGATTATTTTTTATTAAGGAAAAATATAATATTCACAAGAATCAGAACATTCATTGCAAATCCGGAAAGAGAAAACAAGGCAATTAACACATGAATCAATGAAAATATTAAAGGATCACAAATTAAGGAAAGATAGTAGATTATAAATGTTCAATATCTGATATTATAAATTTTCATATGGATCTGTAATAGGATAATAACTTGTTTAAAATCATTATACATAAGGTTCAACCATGTTTAGCTGAAATGTAGTGTGTGGTAACATCATTATCATTTGACTATTATTTCAATGAAAAAATTCCATATTCACCAATTATTATTTTTTGAAGTTTATATAGATCCCATGAATTTATTTTATTATTATTATCATTAATTTTATTTTTATTGTCATATATATTTTAGAAAATATATTTCTTGGGATTTACGATTTCAATGTTACCAATACAATAAGGGATTCTTTTCTATGTTTTCCATTGTTTAGACATATGTTTTATTATACACATAACTTCTTTATGATATGTGTATAATAACCCCATTGAAATTTTCAACCATATATATTATAATTATCATGATATTATAAGTATTATTTAAAATAATTCTTTCATGGTGATTAGGATATAATGTTTCTGTAGTGGTAATGATTTTACAATACAATCTAATCATTTTTAATAATTTTTTATGATTATGGTAATGATGGTAATGTATTAAGATAAATATCTCTTGAAACTGAGGAATTATAGTCTATAATACTTATTAATGACATTTTCATGAAATTTTAATATTTTTGGACTATTTGGAACCTAAAACAATTGACAAATTTTTTTTAAAAAAAATCTAATTCTATTCTTCTCTCTGGTCGAAAATTTATTCTCTTCTAAAACCATGTTTTCAAAAAGTATTTTCAAATTGTTATGAAATCTTTTACAAATGACATATTAAATTATTAATTGATTAAAATAAAAACTAATTTTGTATTTTTCAAAAAAATTGAAAAGGCTCTACTTTTTAATGTGTATAATATGAATAGAATTTCTTGATTTCATCACTGTTATTTTATTTTAGGATTCCTTTATCAGTTTAAAAGGTCATTTTCAAATAAAATGATGTCAAAAATGTTTTATATTTTAATATTTTTATTCAATTAAGAATAAATATTTTCCACATTACATGTTTTAAATTACTGGTAAATCCTAATGTATAAGTATTCAATATTTTTTTCAAATAAAAGTTTTTAAAAATGTTTTATGATTTAAGAAATAGATTTCAAAGAAGGTTATTTCCTTGTGATTTTATCCATGTGATCATTTAAAATAATTATCCATAAAATATTATATCATTCAGTTGAATAGTATTATTTTTGGGGAGATGAACAAAGGATACCATTAATATTCTTTTTTGAAATGGTTTGTCATGATAAGATGTTTTTGAATCCCATTTATTTTCTAAGGGATACAAATATCTGAATGATATTTTATGGAACCATTTTCTTTTCAATAGATTATTTATATTTTAATTATATTTTCATGAAAACAGTTTATTTTCCTTGGGTTAATCAAGTTATAAAAGGATAATTATTTTTTTGTTTGAGATTTATGATAAAATAACTCTTTACATTAATCATGTTTGGTTTTTGGACTTTATATAAGATGGGTTATTGAGATAGTATAGGGTGATAGTTTTATAAAATAAATGATGGCTTCTCCTAGATAGTTTGACAATTAATTTGTTATTGATTATGTTCTAAAAATAATTATATTGTATGTTGATCATATGTTAATTTAATTATAAGGTTTTTATATGGGAATTGTTAGTGTTCTATGAATATTACTCCATAAGATAAAAACATGTTTTGTCAGTTCTTACTATGGGTTTATGATGTTTTTTTAATATATATTTTTATTACATGTCTCATGATTAATGATTCTTATGTCTCTTTCCTTTGTTAAATAATTATGTCAGGATTTCATTCTTGATGATCAATGTATTGTTTGTTATGAATATTCTTCTGTTATACTCCTGAATTATTTGATATCATTATTACATTATTGTCTTCATATATTCACTAATGGAATTATTTTGTTAATTATTTCGATTTAGCATACTGGGTATTTGATCTCACCAATATTATGTTTCCTTTCCCCCCCATGTAATGAATATTATTAAAATATTTATGTTTATAAGGTATTTAATATGTTTGATAAAGATGTATTAATGTGAAAAACAATAACTATGATAAGTTGGAGAAATGATCATTTAAAAATACTGGTATTCATTATGCAGGACTTGTTCAAATTCACTGAAAAATAATCCAATGAGTTAAACAAGTATATAATTGGTAATTAATATCCATTTTATGTTGTATGTGTTGGATAAAACAATTGGGTCAAAAATTAGTATCATCAAATCTATACATGTAAATATTATGATTTTAGCACCAGATTTAGGATTTGGGGTTATGGGTTGTTATAGTTTGTTATGAAGGAATGATTTAGATAACATTAGATATTACGAATTTTCCATGAGGAATTATATGAAAATTTATATATACACACAATGGTCTATAAGACTGATCTTTATTATAATTTCCATGTCTTTGACACCCCATTTTAAGGTTTTATGTAGTAAAAATATTTATTTTATTATATATATTTTTGGAGAAATTTTACTGGGTTGTTATATTTGTAACACAAAAAATCAACATTATGTTTTATTTATGGAGAAATTTATTTTTCATGTTTAAAGAAAAATAGAAAAAAATATGTATGGGTGAGAACTCATAATATATGGAAAGGATGCGCTGCTTAAACACAAAATAGAAGGGAAATAGGATATAGTGCCTACAACTATCCTACATAGTGACCTGGTAAGTATGAAATTTTTATCCTAAATAATATGTTTCTTTTAGAAACATGTGGAATATTATATGTGTAATAATAGTTAATTTACCATGTAATACTACATTATTAAATCCTTCTAATATTTGGGTTTCAAACCTAGTAATGAAATGTGGTAAAACATTTATATATATTTATATATTGAATTATTTGGTTTGAACTTTAGGTATTTCGATTTAAAATAATATATTAATGTATAACGTTTTTTAGGAAATTATCATAATGTGTGATCACCATTTTTTGTTTTGTTTAATTAATAATGATATAAGGAATATCTTGTTATGCTTTTGGGGATTATGTGGTATGTTAGAGGTCTATTTTTGTGCTTCGGGCATGAAAAATTCATCCAGAATACCCATTGTTTGGTGGAATAGATAATATTTTTGTGTAAAATGAATAAAGAATGAAATAATAGTAATAAATTGTGTATATTTGTATATTATATTACTCTAGATAGTAATACTACTCCTAAACTCTATGAATGTGTTATTGAAAAAAAATTCAGACTAGTACCTTCATTTTGGATGAATCACTAGTCTTTTCGATCATCATATATTAATTCTTTTGAGGCCTCTAATGTTCATTTATCATTATATTTTTTATTATTTTTTTAAAACACTATGTAATTATTGAGTTTTTTCCACCATTTAAATATCTTATCATGCCATTAATGTTCTCATACATAGAGGCCAAGTTACATGTTATTCAACATGAAACTCGTACATACCTCTATAATTTTTCATGAATATAATTGATTAATTATATAAATTTTTTGGTTTTACAATAAACTTTATTTTCAAATATGAAGCCACTGATTACCAAGATAAAGGTATAATTGTAATGATGTAATTTATTAGGGGGGAAGTAATATGCTAAGATTTTAATTTAAAAAATGAGGTTTAACGTCATAAACTACCCAAAACACTGAACATAGAACAAAATATGATTCCTTAAACATTATCATATTCTTATTTTTAAATTAATTTAATCCCTTCAATATATTTTGAAACACAAAACTCCATGTTTTTTATGATAGATAGCATTCTAAACATGCAACCAGGAGCCTAAATGACAAACAATATATATAATTATTATATCACGACTATTAAATTTGATGGTATGAATAGTATTAATTATTTTAGAATATACAAATATATTTACTTATTTCTAAAAAAAATTATTGGATCATTCTTTAAATAATCAATTAATTTTTTTTATTTTTATTTTATTCATCAAAAAATGTTTTCTTCAAAAATATATATTTTTCCATTCATGAAATGGATAATTACATTAATTATTTTGAACATTAATAAATTTTAAAATATTAAATCAACACTATTTTCTGAACTGGATAAAAAATATATTATTTTGTTGATAATTTGGGTATTTTAAAAAAATTGATTTTTTAGTGAATAGTATAAAACATAATTTTATTAAAAAATATCGTTTCATTTTAATAAATTATGTAATTTAAATGTTAAAAAAAGTTCAATATGTTTTGTAGCACCATGTTCCTATTTTTAGGGTTTCTTAAATCCCCTCTTTTTATAATATTTTGGCTGGGTTTCATTTAAGGGTAAATCCGGTGAAATTTTAAATGCTTGGAAATATTTTGGGCTATTGTAGATTAAGTGCATGATTTTACGAAACCATGAGGATTATGAGCGAAATCTATGAATATATGGACAATGGGGGTTTTTGAGGATTGTGAAAAGATTGAAAACCCATGCACTGAATTATTAGAAATTGTATACCAATTAAAAAAAGGATCATCGTGAAACCCAATGTTTTTATTGACCATTTTTTTAAATTAAATAAAATTTTAATTTATATCTAACAATGCACAAACCCAAACATTTATTTCAAACAAAACTGACTTATTGTATCTAACACGAAACACAAACCTGGCTCACGATATATGCAACACTGAGTATATATTATTTTCAATTTATAAAAGAACTATGTTTGGATTCTGTTATACACAACAAAAATAAAATTTTCACTATATGTAACACTGACTTGGCTTGTGTTACACGTAATAGAGACCTACCTTAATTTCTTGCATTGTACGCAATTTCATGTTTCAATAAAAAATGATATATTATATAATTTTTATTATTTAATGGGATATAAGAAATCTTTTATGAAAATTATTGACAACATTTTCAATTTTATATGACATTAAAATTCATCTTATTTTCTATAATATGATATATGAAAAAATTGATTCATTTGGATAAAATAAGTACATTTCAAAAAAAAACTATTGCTTTTCCACCTTTTGATGGTGCATCTATTTTAAATCTAGTTTTAAAAAAAAATTATATATAATGTGAAAAATAAATATCTGATTTTCGTGTGGAATATAAGAATATTTTTGGTTGATTTTTTTAAATTTTTCTGAGAAGTCTCATTTTTTTGATGAATAGTTAAAATGCTGATATTTTTTATTTTAAAGTCATTAAACAATAAAATTATATTTTGGATTACTTTTAAATTTTCATTAGTAATTTTTATCAAATCATTGTTTTTGAAAATGATTTTATTCATGAATTTATTATAAATACATTTTCCATTTAAAAGGGACTATTTTCTCAAAAACTGTTTTTCATAACATTTTAATTTTTTTATTTTAAATTTTAATTCTACAACTTCTGTTCATTTAATTTTCATAAATGTACATAAAATATGGATTTAAGAGGTATAAATTTGGTATGCAGGCCCCTATTAGTTTTGCGAATATGAATAGTAAGTTTATATAGAGGAAAAATTCAACTATAAATATTTATTTGAATTATTAAATACATATATCTATCAAGTTAATTTATTTTTAATTTTTAGGAAATAAATAATTACCCTAATGTTTTATATACAGATGTTGCAGAAATTATTTATTTGATGAAAAATTAATAAACTAATTTTCAATTAACATGATATGAACCATTAAAGGGACAAAATATATTACCAAATTTTATTGATCGATTATATATCAACAATAAGGATATAATGGTAGAGTTACGGAACATTTGGAGCATTATGGAATAGATTAAGAAATTATTTTATTTTATTTAATGTAGTGTTAAATTTTTCACATTCCGACTTTAATAATTATTAAAATTTTAATGATGGATTTTCAAGAAGGACAATTTGACTACATATATTCTTTAGAACTATTGTAAAATTACCTTAATAATATTATTTTAATTTTATTTTTTATTCATAAAACATTTATATTGAATAATTTCACAATGTTGTTGTGGTAATTATTTTATTAAGGGAAATATCAAATAAATGTTATTTAAAATTTTAAAATAAATTTAATATTGTTAATTAATTTTTCTAATGTATTTTATAGATTCTATTGGACTGATAGGGATATATTAAAATATTTTTTTGAGGATAACATATTATATTTATATATATAAAAATACATGAAATGAATAGTGTCAAAATTGATATAATTGACATTTTTTTAAAATAATGATTTATTAAATTATATAAAAATCCTAACCCATTTATAAAATTATATAATAATTATGATATGGTATAAATGTATTAAATTATTCAGTTTTTTTTCTTATTTACTTCAAATAAGTAAATATTTTACCCTTTTAATATTGAAATATATCTTACCGATGTTAAAAATTAAATAAAATAACTAATCTTTAATTAAAATGATAATGATTAAATTGACCCAAAAAAATATCTAAAATTTATTGGTATAGGATATTACAACCCTATCACATATCTTATTAAGAAATTGAGACATTTCACTTGTTTTTATGTGGGGGGTTTTTAGTACAAATTAATATTTTGGAGGTTTGTAAAAGATCCCCTTAACATAATTATAAAAGGGAACCTACACCCTCATTTACCCACAACACATTAAGCCATCAGGTTCATCCATCACATACACATATCACTTCTCAACATCCCCAGTTACATTCTAGAGGTTTTGGTCTTCTCAAAAGACAAAATCTAGATCTATTAAGTGGAGATCTAAAGAGAGAACGTTAATGAAGATATAATCTCCTCTACCGGTTATTTTATGTTTCTTTCTATATTAATTTATACTTAATGAGTTGGTTAATTATATAATAAGTACTAATGTATCACTTACATACTTATATTGTATTATAGTTATTAAATACCATATTTAACTTTCAATCCATCTTTAGAAAGATGAAATCACCATGCATACGTACGTATGACATACCATCTCCACATTGTGTTGTAATCTAGTTTTCACCACCAACATACAAGGATGGGTATAAAAATAGATTTAATAACTATATATTATTATTATAAAATTATATTTATTTTTAATATATTACACCAGGAAAATAAATACCTTTCAACGATTAAGGGACTGATATTGTCGATCATGTATACGTACGACATACCATCTCCATGATGTAATGTGATTCGTTATACATGTTAACAACTAAAGAATAATTATATAAATGAAAAAATGAATTAATTTGGTATTTAATATTTCAATATCATTTTATAATGATATAAATATGACCTAATATTTAGAACAATATCTTATTCGACAAAACATGCATACTATCATGATGCAGTTAAACACTAATGACAGGTAACAATGAATTTTTACTAACAAGTGAATGAGAATTTGACCATATGTGGTTACCATGATTCTATAATAAGTTAATAACATTATAAGAATCATTATATAAGAGGTTTGGACACATAAGAATCATATGAAACCAAAGGCAAGGGATTGTTTTGCAATCCTATTTTAATCTGAGGTTATTTTTACATAAGTATTTACTGGGTGTATATTTTTCATCTCTGTCAATGATTTATAAAAATGTTTTCATAAATATTTTTCTATTCTTCAATGTAGGATTAATTACATTTTTAACCATTTTTTACTTATAAAAAATGGTTTGGAATTAATTAATTTTTAATTTATCATATGTGATACTTTATGACGTTTCGTGCAAAAGTATGAGGAGCGTGTTTTTTTAACATATACAGCTTGAACAGATTTTTATGCCACCATAACTCCTTATATCCATAAAAATGCCTTAACAATAATTCATTTTTATTTTTAATTAAGTTTTTTTCTTTTATATTTATGTTGTATTTTGAGAAAGGAAAACATTTTTGAAGAAGAAATGATATTTTCCTCAAGAATTAATTTCAAGTATTGTATCAAATTTATTTTCCATATAATATAGTCCTCTTTAAATAGTGTTATTTGTTTATCCCTATTATAACTATGATTGGATTGTGTTAATTATAGAATGTTATTTTATATGGATTATGTTGTGATGGAATGATGTTCATAGAACCCATTTTATCACTTAAGTTAGGCTATGATGAATGATTTATGTTTTTATGGAAGTTGTATGAATGATTTCATTGTGAGATGGGTGGGACCTATATCTCTCTTCAAAAAATTGGTTAATGATTTATATATCATGAGATTAACATGACTGAAATGGCATGTAAAATAGGTTCAGTAATGTAGTTCTATAACAAAAATTAAATGTAAAGACCCGTAAAATTCAAGGAAAATTTTTTCTTAATTTTCTTTAGAATTTTACAAGAGCGCGGTTTCAGACGGCACCTGATTCCGAGGCCCGGAGTGCCCGGAATTAATTTCCGAAGTTTGGCTCGGGTACGTTTAGTGAACGAACGAGCGGGAATTCCTAACTTTTGATCCGGTGCTCGGAATTTAAATCCGAGGGCACCGATGAACTCGCAGCGCCGATATTCGCTTTTTGAGACCTTTTCGGGAGTTGCGTTTGTTGCGGGTTGAAAGTTAGTTTTTTGGGAGTTTTATAAAAAAGTTGAATAAAAAGTGTAATTCTTTTTATTTTACTTTTTGTAGGTTAACTCCTCTCAAAGGAGGTTGGAAGTGGGACCCACACCCACATAACCTCCCTTGGGAGGATTAAGTGTGGTGGGGCCCACACGAACCCCCCACCTTTTCAACTCCCCACTCTCCCTCTTAATGGCTTGACAAGTTAACTTATATTTAATTATACAAATCATGTATATTAAATAAGTGAGTTAATTTTGGAGTTATCCATTTTGAATTTCAAACCTTTGAAATTCTTGTGGTTAAGTTATGAAATAATATAAGTTAAAGCTTATATTATTCTTTGAGTTTCTTTTACCCTTGGGAGGATTTCTTGAGAGCTTTGGAAGCTTTTCTTCTTCTTCTTCTTCAACTCAACGAAGAACGCGAAGAACGACGTTCTTCAACGAAGAACTTCTCCGCCGAAGAACACGATCCCTTCCGCGACGGTTTTCCGCGACGAACGCCTTCAACAACGACTCTTCCTCCGACGTCAAAGGAATCGACACCGATTTTCCACGACTCCGTCAACGTGCGACTATCGAGGTAAGGGTTCTTGAGTCCGTTGCTTTCTTTATATTTTGACTTTCCTCAAGACTTGACGAGGAACGCTCTTTTTCCGACGAAGAACGCCGCTCCGCTCGTCTTCGTCTTCGGTGTCAACGAGAGAGAACACCGCACCTTCCTCGGACAACCTTCGTCGGCGTACAAGGATTCGCCAACGACGTGCCTCTTCGGACGCGTCTCTTCGTCAACGGATTTGACGAACGACGACCGCGACGCCCGACTTCCGCGACGCCGTCTTCCGCGGATCGTAGACGATTCTTCGAATCTTAAAACCGAGGTAGGGGTTGTCGAATTTCTTTTGGATTCCTCATTTTATTCTTGATCGTGCTTTTAGCAAGATTAACGTGTGACATGTTTTTCTTTAAGTTGCGTTATTATTATTAACGCGAGGGGGGCCGGACCGCACGAACACGGCCGAACCCCCCTCCAACGTTCTTGTTTAATTCTTTCGATGGAAGCAAAGTGGCGTGGTGCCGTCGCACCACGCGGTTTACCGTGCGTTTAATTTACGCAACGCCGTCGCACTACGCCGAGGAGAGTCTTCAAGAACGCGACGCCGCCGCGCCGCGTTGGAAGGATTCATGGCACGGCGAGAGGGGCGCGGTGCAGTCGCACCGCGCCGGACGACGAACACCGCGGCCGGTTCCGGGCCGCGGCGGGACGAGAAGACCGCGGCCGGTTCCGGGCCGCGGCGGGACGAGGAGACCGCGGCCGGTTCCGGGCCGCGGCGGAAGAGCAGACCGGCGGCCGGGCCGCCGGCGTCGGAAGCCGAAGAGGGGACCGGATTTTCCGGTCCCGTTGGAGAAGACCGGCCGGCCAGCTGGCCGGCCGGATGCCATAAAAACCGGGGAATTTAATTCCCCGGCCGGTATATTAAAACCCCCCTCTTTTAAAGAGGGGGCGGTTCTTTTAAAGGGAGGGGGCCGGATGCCCCCTCGGTTCGATCCAGCAAGCCCCCCCACGTGGGGGGGGGGGGGGGCGCTTGTTAAAAAAACGGCGCGGCCAGTGCCGCGCCGCCCTCCAGAAAACGCGGGGCTTAGCCCCGCGTGCCGCCGCCATCGCGGCACCCCGCCGCCAGCGCGGCCCGCCGCCGTCCGCCGCCGTCCGCCGCCGCCGACCGCCGCCGCCGGCCGCCGCGCCACCCCGGGGGGGGGGGGGGGTCGGGCCGGGTCGGCCCGGACCCGGACCCCCCCGTTACAGACCAGTTTCGGTTTTTGGCTCATAACTTGAGCCTCGGATCTCCGAATGACGAACCGTCTGCGGCAACGTGATCCTTGGATCGAGACGGTCGTTTCGGTATATCGCACTCAAGGTTTCGGGTTACTTTGAGTTCGGCCGGGTTGGTTCGTTCACGAAACCAACCGGGCCTTCGGAGCGGAAACGCTCATATCTTGAGCCACGAACGTCCGATTGACGCGCCGTCAGTCGCGTTGTGTTCCTCTTAGTGAATCGGATCTTTTGGCATACTCCGCCCGAGGTTTGGACGCAGGTGGAGTACGGTCGGGTTGGTTTTTCCTTAAAAACCAACCGGGCCCCAGAGACGAAAATGCCAATAACTCACAGACCGGGCGTCCGATTGACGCGCCGTCTATTTCGTTGACTTCCTCTTGATGAGACGGAACTTTTGACATACTCCGCCCGAGTTTTGGATGCAGTCGGAGTATGGCCGGGTTGGATTGTTCCCGAAATCCAACCGGGCCCCTGTAACGGGAAAGCTGATATCTTTCAGACAGGACGTCCGCTTGACGAGCCGTCAGCGGCGTTGGTGGTTACGTTGAGTAACGGTCCCTTTGAGTTTACCCTATGGAAGTTCGGGGTACTGTTGAGATACGGCCGGGATTGGTTCGCACTCGAAACCAACCGGGCCCCTGGGACGAAAAGACTATTAACTCACAGACCGGGCGTCCGATCGACGCGCCGTCTGTTGCGTTGAGACCCCTATGACGAGACGGACTTTCGAGATACTTCTTCGTGGGACTTTGAGATACTTAGAGTATCGACCAATAGCTCGTGGAGCGGATCCTCCCGGAGACGAGCGTGCAGAGTACGGAGACCGTGTAGCCGGCTGAGACCTGACGACTGCTTGACCGACTCGACTTGGAGTGAGTCGACTAGCCCAGTGGACGGAGCGCCCAGTAGTTGGTAGCAGACCCACGGCGGACGGAGCGCCAGGTAGTTGGCCGCAAACCCGCGGTACTCGACAGGAGGAGTACCTCAGTAGGCTATCTGGGTAGCGCCCGGTATTTGGCGACAGACCCTCAGCGGACGGAGCGCCAGGTAGTCGGCCGCAAACCCGCAGTACTCGACAGGAGGAGTACTTCAGCAGTCCTAGGTTAGTGAACGGCAGCCTCGGAGTCGTGACAGGACCACTGTACACTCTAGAGACGGAGCTCTTCAGCAGTTACGGTTTCGATAATGAAAATCCTGGTTTGAGCTGAGACTTTTGACCTTGTGTTTACTTCATGATTGAGATGGGTCACTTGCTAACTTTGGTATATGTATGGGCATATACCCGGGTAGTGGTTATCCGTCGTTTTCACAATCCTTGTGTTTCCTCATGATTGAGATGGGTTACTTGATAACTTAGGTATATGTATGGGCATACACCTAAGTAGAGTTTATCTGTTGAGATCTTCTTGTGTTTATCCTTGTTGGTTTTAGTGAGACCTTGAGGGTCTCGGGGTCCCTACTGAGTATCGTTATACTCACCCCTGCACGGGCTATGCCCGCACCTCGTTGTGTTGGTTGCAGACGACGGACAGTGCTGACAGAAGCCGAAGGTTCAAGGACTGGACGGTACCTGGAGGTGGACTATACGACGAGGCGGTACCCGGAGGAGGACCACTGGGCAAGACATACTCGGAGCGGATGGCGGGACCCGAGGAGCAGAGGAGCTATCTGTACCCACCCTTCAGGTGGGATTTCCAGTGGACATCTCAACGTAGCAGCTTTACTTTTCAGTCGCTGTTTTTCCCTTTCGAGTTGTACTTTACAGTTGGGCTTGTATTTCCGGCCCCTTTTACTTTTCAGCTCTTCTTTTTGTACTTAGTGTTTCACTTCCGCTTGTACTCTGTGGTGCTTGTTTTCTTTTATAAAGGCAATGCCTTCCCAGTTAACGGGATTTTACGCCTTTGGTGCTAGTCGCCAGCCCCTGGCCTATGGAAGGCGGGCTTGGGGTAGTCACGGCACGGGCCCCGAGGACGGGTCGTGACATTAAATCTGGTTCAATAATACAGGGTTAGAAAGGCATTTAAATCTGGTTCAATAATACATGGCTGGAACAACAAGTAAACCCAGTTCAGTAAATTAATTTTTCCAATATGTTGGTCTTAGAAGCAATTACCATGCTACTATGGAAATCATATTATGATCTTATTTTCCTTCCACAATTTCTTATTTCGTGCCAATGCTATTTTATCAACGTTAATGTTCATTTATGATGTATGCATTACGCACTGCCAATATTTATTTCATGACTCCTGATTTTGATATTTAATCTTTATGTTCATGTTCTTACATTCTCATGTCTATGTATTGATTTATGTTCGCAATATATTCCATTAATGATCATTTGAATACAATATTTTTATGTTTTCCTTTCCCCTGTATATAGAGAATGGTTTTTGGTAGGAAAACAAAAGTGGAAGATCATTATAGGAGATGTTGAAGATCATTCACCATATTATAAAATTATGGTTCATGTTTCCAAAGATAGTAAAGTAATATGTTATTTGGTAGTCTATTTGTGTCATATATTAGTTATTCCGAAATAGTAATCTAATTTCCATGTGCGCATTACTTTGGTCATTAGAGTTGGTATCAGAGTGAAGTTTTTGTTATCCTTTGGAAACTATTATGCGAAAACATTATTGAGATCTCTAGAGATATTTCTATGCTATCTCTAGGGATTTCTTTAATGGAATGTCTAACTATAGGTTATAGTCTTGGAGTTATTGTAAAAATCATGAATAACCGAGGATTATATTGAAACTACTCCCACTTGATTATGTTGTGTTCTTAGTATAATTTTTTTTTCTCAAACAATTCTTTTTAGGTTTTAGGCAATGGTTGTAACCTAAATAAACCGTGTTAATGATCAGTGAACTGGAAAATCCAATCATTGTCTTCTATTACATCTTAATTTTATGGGATATGGAATGAAAAATTGTATAGCTATACTTGCACATGTTATGAATCATTATAGACTTCCAAATGAGTAGAGAAGAGGACATCATTCTATTGAGTCCTTCATGAGGCAACGTACACCTAATTTCATTGGGTATTTTGGACCACTTGTTGCTAAATAAAGGATCAGTACCATTGATCAGTTATTATTCATCCTTCACTATCGAGAACATGAAAAATTCTTTTTGGTTGTATATAGTAATAAGGTGAAGCAGACCTGAGGTGGAATCTAATCAATATTACAAGGTGGTAAGATGAAATTGAATCAATGGAATAAGACGAGTTCAAGAACATATTTTTCAATGTGTAAACCACTTTTATTCTCTGAACAAATATATAAAAGATCTTCTTTGTTTTTAAGAAAAAGGATGATGAATATGTTGGGACACACAAGGAAAATTTTATAATACTTGTAAGGTATGCTTCTGGATTTATTGTACAACTCGAAAGTAATGTTGATCAATTCTTCAGTGTCTTAAAACCAAGTCTTCAAAGGGAATTAGCAATAATAGGTTTTAATAGCTATGAATATATTATGAATTTCACTTTAATGGTAGACCTGGAAGTTGGTTTTACATATCAATCTCATGGTTTTGACACGAAACAAAAGATGGAGTTCAAGGGAAATCCCAAAAAAAAGGTGAAAAGAAGATGAGTGTTTCCTTATGATAAAAGTGTAGAAACAATCATGGTTATATTTTCATAAAGGACTAGAAATTGTTTTAAGTGTGGAAAATAAGTTCATCGATCAGTTTAGCCTAGATGTAAAGGGATAAAGGTTGCTAACATTGTGAATAGGGAAAATACTACAGGGAACTCAGCACACGCACATTAATGCTAGAATTACAAGGAAATGAGGCATTATTCTAACCAATACCTTAATCCAAGGGTTATGGATGATCATCAAAATCATCAACTTCTTAAGCCCAATGACAATGTTACATCACATGTGATCACTGTTTCCGATGTTGAGTAATAAATAAAGTGGTTGAATGAATATGAATTTAGGTAATGGGATTCTAAAATTGTGTTATAGAATCTCATTTATGTTATTATGGAATATTGGAATATCTATGTATTTTTACATTTTGGTATTCCATATGTATATAGTACTAGTAACCATGAAAAGTGATTGAAATATTTTATTAAATGAACATGATATGCATATAATGAAGAGATAATGAGATAATGAGATGTTTGATAGTATTAAGTTCTTCATGACTGATACAAGGAAAAAGTTATATATTGGTTTGAGTATATATAATTTTTGGAATGTCTTTTTGTGTTGAAAAAGTTAATTTTGAAACAATTCTTGTATTCATTAAGGTTTTATAGAAATTCATCAGAATAAACGATTAGGGCATTTACATGTTTGGAATGTGACAATCAAGAACTATATGACGAGATATGGGAGATAATTGTCAAGTTAATATATTTCATCACTTTTTATATTCATATATTCTTATTTTTTGGAAGTATTGTAAAATTATCCATTTATGGTTAATATAAGTCATATTCTGGTTGACGTTTGTTAGATTAAGGTATTATCTCACTATAGGTGGAATTATGCATATTTGATTACTTGTGCTAACCTTTTTTTGAGACAGATGGAATGACCTATCATTATATCGCACAATCTTCTAACAAGTCAAGAATGATAAATTTATAATCAGTTCTGTAATTAAGAGATGAAGATGAATTTATTTAAGGCACGACCAATGATGAGATTTTACAAAATATCACCTAATTATTTATTATCATGAAAAAATTTCATCTTTTGGTTAAGGATCATGAAAACAAAAAATGTTATCTGAGTAACTACTTATCTGATAAATCATATGGTCTCTTATATCATCGTAGATTTATGGAATTTGGGGTTTTAACATTATCTAAACCTTATTCTCAATTACTATCCATCAAGACATGATGGTTATATTTCTCTTCCATACCCATGTTTTCACTTCCCAGACACGTTCATCTACGTAGAAACTGAGTGATGATTTACTTTGGGTAAAAGTTATGATTCTTAGATTCCTTTTTAAAAATAAGATTCAATATTCCTTTTTATGATATGGGTTCCCATGAAGGAAACTTTTTAATTTTAATCATTTTAAAACCATGATGAATTTCATGGGAGAAATTCATTTTATGAGGGTATAATGTAACACATCGAGTTTTTATGGACCATTTTTTAATAAATTAATATTTTCATTTATATCATGAAATACACTAAGTTAAAAATTCCTTTCAAACTAAACCAACTTGTCGTAGAATACACTAAACACTGGGTGGGCATATGATATATAAAACTCATATTATATATTTTTGTCATTGTATAAAAGAACAGTGTTTGGATTATGTAAAAAGCAATACTAAAGGAACCTTTCACTACACGCAATACTTACATGGATTGCGTTACTTACAAGGGATACCTCCATCCATAGGTGTCGTTGTACGTAATATTGAGTATCCCTAAGCAATGATGTATTATTTAACTATTAGTATTAAATGGGATATAAACTTGCCATTATGAATAGTAATAACCACCTTTTGAAGTATGTATAACATTAAAAATCATCTTGTTTTCTAGAACATGGTATAAGAACAAATTAAATTTTCCAGATAAAAGAATAAATTTTAAACAAAATATTGTTTTCTCCAACTCTTGATAGTGCACCTATTATAAATCTAGTTTTCGAAACATTTTTAAATTATATTTTACAAAACATTCTTCTTCTTTTAGTGGGGAATATAAAATTTAAGTTCTGTTAATTTTTTATTTTTTGGATAGTTTGAATTTTTTTGAAACCGTTACTGTTGTAGATTTTTATGATATGTTTATTTTTTTTAATTAATTAAGCTTCTTATTTCATTTATTTTTTTGTCATTCAGTTTTTTTTATTTTTATAATTTTTTATAATTTTAGTTAATAAATTTTTATCCAATTTTTGTATTTGAAAATGACTTTATACATGAATTTATTATAAAAACATTTTCCATATAAAGGGGAATTTTTCAAAAAACTATTTTTCCTGTCATTTTACCAGTTTTATTTTAAATATAATTCTGAAACCTCTGTGTATTTAATTTTGAAAAATCAAAGTCAAATTTGTATTCATGATATCCAAATTTTAAAATTAGTTCCCTTTTATTTTTTACAAATATGAATATTATCCATGGTAAATGTTATTACTGAGTTAAAATGTAGATTACATAATTTAGGTTGAAAATAACATTATGATGACTATCAAATGACCATAACAAAGGAATAAATTTTATTTAACAAATGGTATTCTACACTTAGAAATTGAGGATATAAATTATCTGATTTAATGAAACTTTTTAATTAAAATGACTTCAAAAACATTTAAATCTAAGAAATACACAAAGTGTCATTTTTTTGTCTTTAATATCCTTTATGTATCCACATATAAAAAAATGTGTGTTATTAAAAAAATATAAATTTTAATTTATTTACATAATAAACATATTTCATGGATATAAATATATTTTTGTCTTTTTATGGACATATGGTAGAAATTATGGTCTTTGTAATATTTAATTTAATAAAATTTAAAGACATCACATTCATGTTTTAAATAATTTATCATTTTTAAAATAAGGTTATACAAAATCTAACTTCTCATATATATATATATATATTATTAGAAATATAAATTTTTTATATTTATCAAATTATTTTATTTTTAATTTTTAAAAAATAAATAATTACCGTAATGTTTTACATGTGGATGATGTAAAAATTGTTTTATTGATTAAGAATCAATAATCTAATTTTCATTAAACTCATAATAACAATTAAGGTCCAAAAAACATTACGAAATTTTATTGGTGGGGTATACATAAATAATAAGCATCCAATGGTCGAGTGTGGGACCATTTAAATCTATATGGAATAGATTTAGAAATTATACTATTTTATTTCAAAAAATGTTAATATTTATACATTCATACTCTAATATGTATGAAATTTTTAATTTTGCATTTACAAATAGATAAATTCGAGTTAATATATTATTGTGAAAGAATATAAATTTTCCTACATTATTTGATTTGATTTTTATTATTTATTCATCACATAAGTATTTTCAATAATTATTCATTATTGATGTCATAATTGTTTTATTAGGGGAATTAAGAGATAAATGTTATTAAAATCAATAAAAAAATATAATATGGGTTAATTAATTTTACCAATGAATTTAATTGATTCAATTGGCCCTTGAGTTATAAGATATAATATTTGGCTTAAAGATATCATCAAATCTTGATATTTGTAAATATCCATGAAATAAATAGTGAAAAAATTGTTCTGGTATTCAAAATAATTAATACATAATTTATTTAAAAATCATAAAACATTTATAAAAATATATAATATTTATGATATGGTTTATAATGTCTTAATTTATTTATTTATGGTCTAAATTATTTCAAATAAGTAAATATTTCACCTTTCTAATTTTGTATTATTTGTTACCCTCATTAAAAATTAAATTGAATAACTATGTGTTAATTGAAATGATAATGCTTAAATTGAAAAAAAACATTTCTAAAATGTATTGTTTCATGAGATTACAACCCTATAACAACTCATAATCTAAATTTTGGACATTTTTGAGGTTTATATGTGGGGTTTGATTTTATAATAAATTAATATATTTGAGGTTTCCAAAAGATCCCATCACCTTAATTATAAAAGGGACCCTCCTCCCTCATTCCTCCAAAACTCATTAAGCCTTACAGCTCATCCATAAACTAACTATTTATCTTCTCAACTTACCTTGTTAAATTATATATATTCTAGTCTTCTCAAAAAGAAACTCGTGTTCCACTAAGAGGAGATATATAGAGAAAACGTCAAATAAAAGGTAATCTCCTCTACAAATTCCTTCATATGTCATCCTACATATACTTCAACATCATGAGTTATTTCATTATATGAAAATAACACCAGTATCAATAATATACTTATATTTTATTATAATTATGAAACATCTATATTCATATTTCTATTCATCCTATGAATAATGAAAACACCATGCATGTGTACGTATGACGTATCATCTCCACGTCAGCGTGTAATCTATTTTTCACCAGCACCTTACATGGATGGGTATCCAAATGGATGTAATAACTTTATACGATTATTATTAAATTATATGGATTCTTAATTATAATAAACCATTAAAATCAATACCATTCAACAATTAAGTGATTGTTGTCGTCGCTCGTGCATACGTACGACCTACCGACTCCACCGAGCGATTGATTTGTTCTGCATGATAACCACTCAAGAATAATAATATAAATTAAAATAATGAATAAATATGGTATTTTTTTATTTTTAATACCATTTATTAGATATGTATATTACCAAATAAGTAGATCCATAACTTATTATACAAAACATGAAAATGATTATGATGCAGTTAAAGCCCAAATAATGAGTAACAACGAATTGTTACTAACAAACGAAATAGTATATGACCGTATATGATGACCATGATTATGGAATAAGTTAATAACATTATCTAAATCAATATACAAGAGGTTCAAGTGCATAAAATTTATATTGTGCCTAATGCACGGTACATTTTTTCAATCCAATTTTTATCAACGATTGTTTATACATAAATATTATTTGGGTGTATATTTATCGTCAATGTCCATGGTTTATAAAAAAATTCATATATTTTTTACTATTCATATATGTATGTATAAAGTAATTATTACCCATTTTTTTACTTTTACTATATGGTTTTTATGTAATCTTTCTTTATTTTACCACATATGTTATAATTTTTCATTTCTAGAAAATGTACTAAGAGAGTGTTTTATTAAATTATTAATAAAAAATAGATCTATATTCTTTTATAACCCCTTATTTCCATGAATATAACCTTACCTGATTCCAAGGGTATTTTTAATTAAATTCAGTTCTTTTCAAAATGTGTGTCATTATGATAAATTAAAATGTTTTTAAAGAAAAAGTGATATTTTTGTTGATGAATTAATTTCAAGTATTTTTTCAAAATTATTTTCTATATATGATGATGATCTTTAAATTGGTTATGTTAATAACTTTATTATTACTATGATTTGATTTTTTAATGATTCAATGGTATTTTATATGAATTATGTTATGATTGAATAATTGTTAATGAACCCATTTTATTTCTTGTGTTATTCTATGATGAATGATTTCTATTTTTGTGTCATATTTAAGAATGATTTCATTATGAGATGGGTGGGACCTATATATATTTCCATTTAATTGAGTAAAGATTTATATCTCATGATATAGACATGACTGGAATAGAAATTTAATCTGTTTTAGTAGTGTTGGGCTGGAAGGAAATGTTCATCGGGTTAAGTAGTATAGGGTTGGAATGAAATGTAAATCTGATTCACTAATACATAACTAGATAGGAATGTAAACCCAGTTCAGTAAAGGACTCTGTCCACTATGATGGTCTTGGACGTTTTCTTTGTCTATTATGGAAATAATATTATGAGATTATTTGTTTTCCATAACATTATATTTTATGACAATTCTATTTTATCTTGTTTATTGTTGTTTTATGATCTATTCCTTACATACTGCCTAGATTTATTTCATGAATCAGGATTTTATGGTTTTGATTTATGTTCAAGTTTTTACATTCTTCTGATTATGGTTTGTCATATGTTATAAATGTTTACTCTTAAAGATAATTTTAACACACATTTTTTTAATTTTACAAGGATATAAATAAATGTTTTATATAAGAACAAAAAAGGGGAATATCATTATAGGAGATGTTGATGATCTTTCACAGAGTTATAAGATTATTTTCAAGGATTCCAAAGACACTAAAATAATACAGTATTTGGATGTCTGTTTGTGTCATGTGTTATGAATTCCTCAAATATAATTTAATGTCCATGTATTTTAAGATTAAGTCATTAGAATCATAACCATGGTGTAATTTCTGGTCTAACTAGGTGGCTTTACACATGAATCCTTGCACAAATTATAATTAATCTATAAATATATTTTTAAAATCACAAAAGCATCCATTTATGAGGCAGAAAATTCTTTAACGACACCTACAATTTATTCATTCCCCATGAGAATCCAATAGATTATTTTTTCACACATATTCACCCTAATAAGAAAATCACTTCTTGGATAAAAGTATTCGATCTCTACCCAACAATTTTCCTCTTCACACCATCCATGTCCCACTCTCTCCTCCTTTTCCCCTGGGGTTTTGTTGATGTATGTGTGATGTTGGAAAATACAACTCCCTCTATTTTTATCTTAAAACATGGTTTGTTTCTTATATCTTGTTATTTATGTTCTTAATTAGAGAATAAAATATATGGTTAGTTTTTTTTTAGATCTAATGATATAGAGTGAGGTGGTTTAGTTATGATCCCTAATTTTTTAAATGTAAAATGTATTATTTAAATTCAAATATTTATATAAATTCAATTAAGGTTATAAATATTATTTAATTCAATTTTTTTTAAAAAAAATAATTACATTGGATTTTGGTTTTTTGAAATTGAATTTTTAGCTTGAAATTTGGAAAATCTATAGTTCCATTAAATTGGGGGAGTAATTGTGAAATTGATGGAAAATTGAGGAAATTTATAATTTGGAATTTATGTTGTGAAATTAATGGAAAATTTTTAAATTTAATTTTTAAATTTAATTATTGGAATTGTATTTTGAAATTGAAATATGAATTTATTTCAAATTCTTATATAGGGAAAATGGCATGAATTTTTTTGGATTTAATCCTTTGGGTTTTATCTTAGAAAAAGATGTTTTGATTAAAAACATTATTTTTAGAAGAAAAATTCAAATTTTTGAAATGAGAGAGTGGGATTTAATTTTATTTTAGGGGTTTTTTAAAAATTAATTTCCCTTAATTTATTTGTTTTAGAGGACATGAAATACTAAGTAGATGTTGTATTATTTGGGATAATCATGCTAGAATGGGATTTCATTAGCACTAGATTGACATTTTAAAACATAAAAATGGTCATTATTAAACACATAATATTCCTATATATAATTTTATTGAGTCCTATCTTTTATGTTTTTAACGTTTTGTGAACACATTGTGGTTATGATCACGTGAGTGCATGAGGATCCCTTAACCTGGAACTATCATACATTTTAGAAGAAGACCATAATGGTCCCTTGTTTATATATGAGATATAAATGTGTGAAAATATTTTAAAATTGTTCTAATTTAAAAATTCATTTATATAATCATATTTAAATAAATATTTTTAATTAATAAATTTTTTATGATATATTACATCAATTAATATTTTTAGCATTTGTTTAAATGTATTTCTCTCATTCGATATGTAAGGAATTATCAATACTGGATGACTCTTTCATTATTAATTATTCTATGGGGATCCATAAAAATTGTTTAAAAGTACAATTCCCGTCAATTTTAATGATGCAAAAGGCTCTGAAATTGCCAAAAAATAGATTTTTGATATGTGGATACAGTGAGAGGAAGACAAGTTGAGAGGAACATATAATGGAGTGGGGATAGATGGCATTCCTATTTGAGGAGCTCATCCAGGACAATAAAGACATGGATATATCTTTTATCAAATAGAAACTATATACACATAGGTCTTCCAACACTGTTAATTTTGTCTTTAATGAACATTATTTCCCCTTTTAGGTTTTATATTTGATGTTTTTGCGTACATAATTTTCCATTATTCGTTAAAAGTGATTCCGTGAATAAAAAACTAAAATGTTGCTATAAAATTATATGGCGTGATTTTTAAAAATATGTTTTTGAATACCAAAACTAATTATTTTAATATTCTAAGATCATTATATGTATAATTAAATGTTGGAATCTATTATGGAATCCTTGGATAGACCATACTGGGATTTTAGCTCACACCTGATGTTTTTATTCTGGTTTTTATTGATTATCACTTTCTAGGTTCATGCATGGGCAAATAACAACTTAGAGGTGCCTCTATTAGTTGATCTGTGGGCATGGAGAGTTGTTTGCATCAGGACCTAGGTTATTATTTTAGGTTTTAGTACTTTTCTACAGTATATTGGGTTATTTATACCTGTTGGTTTCTTGTAAACATCTCCTTGTGTTGTTTTCCTAGAATTTCTATTTTCTTTTTTTCATCATTATGGAATATTTAGGGAAAAATAATTACCAAAATCATTTTGTAAGATTCAAGTTTCTTATCACCAACCCTTTGGGATCGAGAATTACCTTTGTGTTATGTAATATGTCTTTCAGTTATCGAGTTACAGGGGTACCTAGGATGGTCTATCAAAAGTTGAATTATAGCTCTAGGTTTGGATTCTTATCTTGAAGTTAGTATGCATTTCTGTAATCCTTTTTTGGAAATATGAGGTAGTTTCAATAGAGTGCATGTCAAGCTCTAACAAAAATAAAACTAATGTTACTAGGGGTTTATTTTGGGGAGTTTTCTTTGGATTAGTTTGGTTATTTTCCCTTATTTTTAATTGGATAGTTTCAAATCCAAATATTTTTTATCCATAATTTGTAATAGATTTCCCCCATTAATCTATTTGATTGTTAAGATAATGTATTGTTTGTACACTACTAATGATGTAAATAATCATTTCTCTTAGAAGACGTGTGAATAAAATACAAGAGGAAACCACTATTGAACTTCAACAATAGAATCTTCTTGTGGACCTGATTTTACTTGAGGAGATTGTGTGTAATGTCCATGATATGGGACTCATACCACCACTAGTTCCAATTGAGGCTAATTATTTGGAACCACAAAGGGATAATCTTTGATATTATTCTCAATATTTTCTTTACCATATTCCACTATCATTAAAGGTCTCAAATGATCATAAAGTGTCTGAGGAATGGATGATCTAGATCTACAGTTTTCGTGATTATTAGAGATGCATGAGGATATAAAAGGTAAGTGTTCCACCATTGGGTTGGAGAGACCAAGAAAAATATTTTGGGAAAGGATAGTGATAATAAATAAACATGAGGATTGTACTGGAAAGACATGAAATTTATTTTCACTGACTAGTTCAATCCATTATCGATGATTTTTTCCAAGACTACAATGATATTTGAACATGAGAAGAATGAAAAGACCTTGACATAGTGTGAAAACCATTTTTTTGAGCTCTTACATTTCACACTTGAGATAGTATCAAATGTGAATATGAAGGATCCATGGAATCATTTGGGATTGTGGTATGATATTTGTTCTTAGGATTTATTACTTAATCATCATTCTTATAATAATGTTCCAGATAGAGCACTGATGGTAGAAATGGTCTCAGTTGGTATGTCAAGGTTATTAGGAGTTTATTCACCACTCTGTGGGAGTGTGTTTAACTATATGGTAAATTGTAAGAATGATGATTCCTAGGGTGGTTATTGACTATAGGGTTCTTCCAAACCTCCTACAATTCTTGGAATTAGCCTCTTTTCTGTTACAAATTTGGAAAGCGGGGGAATTCTTAGAGGGTTTTCTATGAGGTACTCAAGGTTTGTGGTTCTTGTATACTCTCAGGTAATTTATAGAAGTTATTCATTTTTTATTCTACTCCTCATAGTGCGATGAGATCATAATAATCACCCCAAAAGTGGTGTAGTCAGATGATTCATGAAAAAAGGGTTCCATCCACATGCATTAGGAATGAAGCTTTTTTATGTAGTTGAGGAGTATCTAGAAAGAGTGGATATAGGTCCATAGACTGTTATTGGCACCATCACTATATCTTCCTCATTGGTGACTACTTTATTTGATACTGGTGCTTCTCATTCATTTATTACAATCCAAATTGTTAATCTTTTAAACATTCATATAGAACTTTTATCTTGTAAAATGTATATTACTACCCCCCTTGGTATGAGTTAGGAGAATAGTACTTATACTCAATTTTTTTCACTTTATCATATGATGATCAAGCTTGGAGTTTTCATGTTCGTGAATGAAATCCTATGACATTATATTTGTGATGGATTGGTTCAATTCCAATAAGGCCCAAATTGATTATTATCTTTGATGGGTCTCCTTTACTACACCCAATGGTGTATGTCATTTCATTCAAAGATAATGGGTTTCAAGTTTGAGTTGGACATAACTTGTTATATATAGTTGGGGATGTGATATTTTGTTTCAATTTTATTTCGAATGGCAATATTTGAATGGTGATCTCCATCCAATGGACATCGATTTTCTCGACATGTTTCCTTCTGAAATCTCTTGTTTACCACCAGAATGGGTGATATAGTTATCTATTGACTTATTCTTTGGTACTCAACCTATTTCTGTTCCTATTTTATTCGAGGATCAAGCTGAAATGAAAGAGTGAAATACTAAGTAAGATAATGTTATAGAGAATGGATTTATATGCTCAAGTGTGTCACCTTCAGCGGTTTCTGTTCATTTTTCCAAGAAGGTTGGTGGTTCACTACACCTTTTAGTTGTTTATAGAAAACTCACTGGAGAGAAATTGATGAAAAAATTATATGTTTCCAAATATTTATGATTTATTTGATCATTTGAAAGTGGTTATGTTGTTCTCAAAAATTGGTCCTCGGTCCAAATACAATCAGTTGAGTAAGAGAGAATTTGACATTCCAAAAACGACCTTTCAAATTAGGTACAACCATATTGTGTACCTTTTCATTTCCATTAGTCTAACCAATTCTCATGTGGAATTTATAGCTATACAGAACATGATCTTCAACAAGTATCTTAATAGTTTTATTGTAGTATTGGTGGATGAAATCCTGGTTCACTCTATATTAGAGGAGGATTATGTGCATAATCGTGGATCAGTTATATAATTTTTGATTAATTATCTTCTTTATTTCATGCTTTAATATTGTGATTTATATATTTGATATGTGATTATATAGCTAAATTTGGTATTAGAACATCAAATTTTAGTTGATCATGAGAAGTTGATGGCTACTCTGACATGGGAACAGACAAGTAATTTTTTTGATATTCGGAGTGTCTTGGGTTTATCTTAGTATATCACTGGTCTGTTAAGGTATTCCCAAACATAGATTATCCATTTCCTTATCTAACATATAAGGGAGTAATGTTATCTTTGGATGAAAAAATTATGAGTTCATTTTTGATATAATGAATCAATTCAGAAATGCACCATTTTTAACTATTCTAGATGTCTGGTAGGGATATGTGATCTCATGTGTTGCATCGGGTTCACGTATGGGATACATTATTATGAAATGTGATCACTTTATTTAATATGGATATCATCAGCTTAGCATACATTACAATAATTATCTAAACCGTGACCTTCAACATGCATCTCTGATGTACAAGATTATGAGTTGGTGGCATTTCCATTATGATTAAAGGATTACCTTGATTTTTTACGAAACGATCTTGAGTTATATAATCAATTTAAAGTATTTGAATCTTCACCATAGGATTTGGTTGATGTACTTAAAGTGTTTTGGTTTTCTAATCACCTATACCTATGGGAAATGAAATGTCATTGCATATTCCTGGAATAAAAAACTACCTACCCCATAAGTCATAGAATTAAAATAAGAGTTGAACATGATGCATCTAATTGAATGGTTGCATATTGGCATCCAAGAGTTTGGGGATGATTACTCTGTGTCTAGTGTTAATTTTTCATCCTCTATATATGATATAATCCTTCAATATTAACAGATTTATGATGAGTTTTGTATATTTATGTAATATTTTTATTGAGGTAAGACCATTACTGAATAATAGCTCTAAAAAAAGTACATTATTTTCTATCACAATTTATTTCATGTTTAGTTATAGGGATGTTATGTTGTGTTGGGGGATTAACATAACTCCAAATGAGATATCAACACATAAAACATAAAAATGTTCAATAAAATATGTAGATAGTGATGGTGTATAGGTATGAGATGGGGCATTGCTGAGTTTTCCTCTCATTGCTATACATTCCAACATGGAATAGTCAAGAACCATAATCCATCAGGTTTTATTCAACCACTTCTGGTCCCTAATTGGTGGTTGGATAAGAACTCTATTTATATTTTTGTTGGGTTTCCACATACCCAAAGAAAGAATAATGTGATATGAGTTGTCATCGATAGGAGTATAATATCAATACACATGATACACATTCATGATACACCCAAATTCTATGATTATCAAAATATCTATGTGAGATAGATTGTTTTTTTTTCTTAGTACAATCTACTTTACTATCTAATTGGGTTCCTTAGTTCACATTTGTTTTTTAGATTCCTTAATGTTTTACTGAGATCTTACGTCAGTTTGATCACAACATACCATCTGTAGTCAGTTTTCTAGACTACAATGGATATATATATTCTTTAGGACATGTTATGTTCTTGTGTTCTCTACTTTAGTGTGGACTAGAATGATCATTTTTAGGTGGTTGAGCTTTCTCATAAAAATATTTAACAGTCAACCATCAGAATGAATCATTTTAAGGCCCTGTATAGATGCCCTTGCATATATCAGTTGTGTTGGTCGGAGAGTGGTGAATGTTCCTTGGTTGGTCAAAGAATGGATCAAGAGATAACTACAATGATTAATTGGACTCCTCAATGAATGATTAATGCATAGATCTAGTACATGTCATATGTTGATAATATCTATATATAGCTAGTGTCTTCAATTGGTGACTAGGTGTTCTTGAAATATTCACCACATCAGGCTCATCAATGTCTTCGGAGGTGTGTAAAACATGATACTCATTCTTTAGTACCTTTTGATATTTTTGAAAACTGTCAAAAGTTTCTTACCATTTATAACTTCCACCATAGATAAAATTAATAAATAATATATTCCAAGTGTCCCATTAATGAATGCATCTTTCTACTCTATCTCATGTTTTGAGTTGGAGTGATCTTGAAGGTGAGCCATATTTATCCACGATTGAACGACCAATGAAGATAGATAATACTAAAACCAAGGTACTTCATCAGAAGATTATGCATTTGGTTCATGTTCTATGAAAATACTATTATGATAGACCTAATATATTAGAGAGGGAGCACTAATTAGAGAGTAGTGGCCACATATTTTTTCCACATGTGTCTCTAAGTTAAATTTTTAGGGTAGAATGTTTCTAGAGTTGGGTGTTTGTAACATCTGGTTAATATTTTCTAGTATTCCAAATCCCCATATTATTATAATTCATTGGTTAAGTATCATTTAAGGGTGAAATGGGTGAAATTTCAAAAAAAAAATTCTATTGTCTAGTGAATGGTTGGAAAAAAATTCAAAAACCATGGACCCTCTCCGAGAAAACTATGTAAACCCATACAATTGGGTTTTTGATGGCTTGTGAATGGTTTGAAAAACTATTTTACTGATTATGAGAAAACATGCATCCAATTTATAATAGGTGAATGGATTGGGTGCATGTTTGGGTCTTACCATGTGTCCCTGCCAGGCCACAATCTATAACTAATAATTAAAAATAAACTGTAATTTTAAAATCATGAAACCTCTCATTTAATTGTATGGTAATTGTAGAATGATTAATATGGATTCTTATTCCATGAGAGAATCCAAGAAGATATTTCTGGGCCTATACTCCCTCCTATAAGTAGATAAATTCTTAGATATAAATGATTAATATCCAAATGGTTGGTTTCCTTTTACTACCCTCCATCTCTCAATATAACCTTTTTTCTCCATAGTGGTTTGTAGATCTCCGTGTGAGTTTACAATATTTAATACCAACTATTTTGGATAATAAACCATGGTTTATTTATTGGATAATATTTTTGATATTCTTTTCTAGTGAATCTAATTTAGGGTTTGAGGTTTTTAGATTCATTGATACAAAGTTAGTTAGTTCCCTATGATTCCAAAATTTGATTAACCCTAAATTATTTATTTAAATATAATTTTTTATTTAAATTCATTTTTTGTTATAAATGAAATTTCATTCAATTTTTTGAATAAAAACAAAATTACATTGGATTTTTTGTTATAGGAACATAATTATTTGTATAAAATTATGAAAACCCCTATTACATTGAATTTTGATGTAATTGTGAAATTGAATGAAAATTATGTTATTTTAAATTATTGAATTTATGTTTCAAAATTAAGAGAAATTGATTAATTGAATTTTATAAATTTAAATTTTGGAATTGAATTTTCTATTTTAAATGTGAATTTATTTCAAATTATTATTTGGAAAAAATGGATTATAATTATTTTGATAGAAACCTTTGGGTTTTATCATAGAAAATGGTTGTTTTGATTAAAGCCAGGTATTAGATTTAAAATTGAAAATGGGAATTTTTTTAAATTTTAGAATGTGATTTAATTGTATTATATGGTTTCTTAAAATAAATTACCCATAATTTACCTTCACTAGATCACATAAAATTCTATGTATTTAGTGGGTTTTCTTAGGACAAGAATTTTAGGATGGGAATTCCCTAGCATCGACATGAGGTTTTAAAACTCTAACTAGAACATTAATTAGAACATCATAATCCTAAATAGGAATCTGATGTGTCCTCTCTTTCTAGTGATGAAGGTTGTGTGTACACATTGTGGTTATTATAACTTGAGTGTGTGAGGATCCCACAACATAAAATTATCATACATTTAGTCGGATGACCATGTTTCTTGATTGTTTATATATGAGATATAAATTTATGTGAATTTTTGTAAACTACTATACAATCATTCTGAAATTATATAAACTGTTTTATATTAAATTATTAATTATTACATTATTTTAAAAATATTCCATCAATCGAAATGTGAATAATTGGTCCAAAAGTATTTTCCTCATTTGGAAGGTAAATAATCATTTGGTTAAATAAGATTTTGAAATTACAAGATTGTTTATATGAAAATTTAAATAAATTTAACTGGTTAAGTAAATTTTGGAATCAATTATTGAATCCTTGGTGAGACCCTACTATGAATTTTTCTCACATATTACTTTTGTCTTAATGTTTTTGTACATTATCTCTTTCTAGGTTAAAGCAGGGGTAAAGAACCACATAAAGGGGTACTAGTTTTTGATATGTATACTTAGAGAGTCAAACCCTTTGAAACATGGGAAACGTTTTCAGTTATCTATAACTTTTATATCATACATTTGTGTTTTTTTGCATGTTGATTTTTTGTAAACTTCTCTATGTGGATTTTTCCTTTTATTCTAAGTATTTGTTATCTTGCATCCACAATTTATGTGGAAATGTTTTTCACACATCCAATTTTTTTATGGTAGGTGCTTGTATGTATCCCATGGGGATTGGTTAAACTGTTAAGGATATGTCAAGGATGGATTTGTTATCATGTTTCAAGTGTAACCGGGCAGGTTCATGACAATGTAGTATTAGAACCCTATGTTTAGATTCTTTTCTGTATCATAGTATGCATTTGTGTAATTTTTTTCATGACATGGGAGGTAGTTTTAATTCAGTTCCTAGATGTATCTCACTACATTTCACATTAGTCCACCAATGGTTTTTTGGAAAAAAAGTTTGGAGGTTTTGTTCTAATCATTTCCCTAATTTTGATTGTTTGGATTGAATTTCAAATCTTGTTTGTCTATCTATAAAGATTGGTTTCACATATTTTCAATTCGAGTGTAAATGTGATTCATTCTTTATTGTATTATGACATTTTGAAGTGCCATCCCTCTGAGAATGCATTTCGACCAAATCCAAGAAGAAGTTTTTTCTAACCCTTAGTAAGAAAATCATCTAGTATAACTGAATCTGGTTGAGGTGATTATGTGTACTGTCCATGCTCTAGGACATGCACCACCACCAGTTCATGTATCAGATTCAACTGTGGAACCTCAAATAGATGATCTTTTGAATTTCTGTCATGATTTCCTTCAAAAAATCTACTAGGGATCAAGGGATCAAATAATCCTTAAAAGGATATGGAATGGTTGAGTATGATTGATAATTTTTTTGGATTGTTGGAGACACCTGAGGAGATAAATTTGAATTTTCTATCCATTTTGTTGGAGGGACCAAGCAGAAGATGGTGGGACATGATGGTGACAAAAAATAAACATGAGGTATTGGAGTGGAAATAATTCAATGTTTTTTTCACTTAATAGTTCTATTAAGAGATGATTATATTTCCCAAGGATATAAAGTATTTAAAAAATCATGAGGTTAGTAGGACCATGAGAGAGTATACAAACCATTTTACTGATCTCATACATTTATCACATGAGATATTATCGAATGAAAAAATGAATTCTTTAAGGTTTGAGTTCGGAATATCATCTGATATTCATTCTCATGTTTTCTTGCAAAATATACTTTTGTATGTTGATGTGATGGATAGATTAATGATGGTGGAAGGGTTATCCACCACATCATTTCAAATGATTAAAATTATATAAAAGAATGAATTTCTCTAACTTAATGATGCATGTGATCTTCATGAATCTTTGTTTGTGTGTGATCTTGGGAATAGTGAAAAACTAATTAAGTCTCAACTGATTCTAATGATTTTTGAGTTATTTTGGATTTTCAAATACCACGAGTTTTTTGAATACTTATTGTTAATTGTGGGTATAGAGATTTGAAATTTTTGGTGGTTATTTGAAGGTGATGATATTTCCAAGTGTTTTTTGTTCTATAAATGTTGTGATATTCATGAAGGAGGGGATCATTGCGAAAGTGTGTGGGCTCGTGAAGGATGTATTTTCATTGAAACATAAAGGGGGGTTTTCTAAGGCTAGGATCTTTGGGAATAGTTGTGGTTAACATCTAGTTTTTATGAACTGTTATTTCAGGTGCATAAACTTAGGAATAATATGCAAGTAGAGTCTCATGATAATATGAGACAAAGAATTAAATTCCTAAACTTCTGAGGTGACCTTCAATTCAATAAACTGAGAAACACTTTGCCCATGGTAGTGGGCTATGTGGAGTCGATAAAAGTGATTTGAGGGATGAATTATGATATCTCTTAACTATTTCATGGGTAATGTTCTTGTAATTAAGTGATTTTCTATAATCTTATGTATTCCAAAACTAGTAAAGAGTTAATGGATTTGGGTATGACAGACACAATTTAAGGGTATGCTCCTTATACATTCCCATAGTGGGGAACCACTTGATTTTTTTTGTAGTTTCTATATATGTGAATTTTAAATAATAGTGTGAATCCATCAAGGTGGTTTTATTGGGTCCTACTAACATGGGAACAAGATATTATGCATTTAAAAAAAACATGACACCTTAATTCATCGCTCCCCTTTTAAGATGTTTTTGGTTCTTACATGTGGTATCAGAGCCAAGTTTCACCTTTTTTAGATTCTCTATATTAAAAATATTATCTTTTTATGATTTTAGTTCCTTTATAGAGTAAACAATGATGTGTATTTTTGATTAAAATTTACATATCTTTGATAAGTATTCAATATACATCATGTCCACGAAAAAGATAAAAAATAAGAAAGATAATGTTGAATAGGTCCCTCTTATCTAAATAAGTGGTAGTATCTGATTATTCTTCCTATATAATAGTAACTATATATTATTCATGTAATGTATAGTGTTTTTCGACCAGAATTGAAAAAATATAGAAAACCATTATACCTCATTAAATAAATAAATTCAAGTTATAATGAATTATGTAAGAGCACATTTTAAAATTTTCCACAAAATAATGATCCTAGAATAAGTTATGGTAATGATCAATATATAACCTCATGAAAATTTTATATTTATAGATTTAGAAATTTTCTACATAATACTCATGATGAATGAGCATCCCTTGTTTTTTTTCTTTCAATGTGTATATATAGAGATCACCCATCTTGAAGAAGATGTTAATTCATTGGAAAATTTCTAGAAGGGAAAAATTATTGAATGATTATCTCACTCTAGATATGCTAGAACAATTAATGAAAAAATTATAAGACATTATATAAGTTTTAAAAAATAACATAAAGAAGTTGAAGAGAATGATGGTGTCTAAAATACTCTATATGAAAGGATCCATGTTATTGAAGAGAAATTAAAAAATAGACAATATGTCAAGTGTTTAAAATCGGTTAAAATATCCAATAAGATCAAGGAACATTACTCTTTGATTTATGAATAAGTTAATATATAAAAATATAATGTTTCTAGGATGATTAATCAAAATGAATAATATGATTATGATTAAATATTAGAAAATCATCATGAATATGAAATTTCAATATATCGATGCTCAATTTTCAAACAGTGAGACGGTATATATTGAGACATAACAAATAATGAAAATAGTTACTAAATATATTAACATTTTTCTGAAGGATTCAAAGGCTAAAAGGCCAATGAAATGAGATAAGAAGATCCTGAAATATTTTGATTATGTATCTCAAGCTGTTGATAAGAAACAAGGACTATCCTTAACAGCATGTATTAATTCATTCTAAAACATTGTAATGAATATTGTTGTCTTTAAGACAAATTATGAACAACTACGGATGATGAATGTGTTGGATCGGAGGTGAAGCGGGAATGATGGCAAGAGGGGGGGTGAATTGCCATTAAAAAAAATAAACAAATTAAAATCAAAGTGAAAGATGCAGCGGAAATAAGGAGGCAAGACACACAAAATTGATAACGGAGTTCGGCCAAAACCCGGCCTACGTCTCCGCTCCCAACTCAACCGTTGAGAGATTCCTACCGCTTGCTTTTCAATGGTTTTAGAAAGAAACCCACTAGGCTTTGAGGTAGCACTAGGACCTATTACAGCTTGCTTTTTGTGGTTTAGCAAGAACCCACTTGCTTTTGATGGTTTAGCAAGAACCCACTATCCTTCTTACAGGTGAAGGATAGCTCACCTATGTCTCAAGCTATTTAAAGGAAAGCTTGGCAACCTCTTCACACCTTAGTGGTGATGTGAAACCAAAAGAAAGAGGGGATGAGAAAAGTTTGGGGTTTGTAGGCACAAACCCAATTTTAAGCTCAAAATAAATAAAGAATGAAAAACCGTAATAGAGGAAGACTTGGGCGCCAATTGGATGATGGAGTTGATGTAGCGTGCTCTCCCAAGCTTCTTGAGGGGGCTCCTTGGATGTGGAAGTTGTTGGAGCTATTGGGGTTCCCTTGGAGGAAGTCGCCGGAGGTTGGCCAATTGATGCAAAATATGTCCGTGGGCTTCCGTATTGTTCCGGTAGGTGTCCGGGGCTTCCTTGGCCTTTATTTATAGGCATGGAACCCTTGGGGAGGCTTCGGAGCCGTTGGAGAGGCTAAAAGAGCCGTTGGGAGCCAAGTGGACAGGCTGGTCAACAGCCCAACGGCTAGTTTGACTGTGTCCACCGGCTGGCCGGTACAGTCCCACCGGTTGGCCGGTGTTTGCAAAATGGCATAGGATTCCTGTCCAGGGGACACCGGCTGACCGGTACATCTCCACCGGCTGGCCGGTGCCTTGGTAGAGAAGAAGAGTCTTGATCCAGGCTCTACCGGTCGACCGGTGAGGAGCCACCGGCTGGCCGGTGGCAAGACAGTAGCAAACACTATTTGGGCTGGGTGCCACAGGTCGACCGGTGGCAGAGCCACCGGTCGACCGGTGGAACCTGGCAGTGGGCAATCCCTCTGCCAGTTCCACCGGCTGGCCGGTGCTATCACACCGGTTGGCCGGTGGACTGAATTTCAGTCCATTTGATGTCCATTCTTGGGCCAACTTCTTGGCAACCTTGTGCCTTTCAATCAAAAACACTTCAAACAATGTTAGATAAACATGAAAGTGATTGTGATCATGAAAATTAAACCACGAGGGGATACGAGAGGTACAACAATCTCCCCCTATTTTGATTATCACAATCACCGAAACAATCAAAGTAAAATACTGAAATTAAAGACATTCTTAAAGGATAATTTGAAAATAAATCAAAGCATGATAGAGAAGACTCTCCCCCAATCAATCAAGGAATTTCTCCCCCTTTGTGATTATCAAAATAGAATGGGGCATAAAACTTGATTGTGGGAAATTTTGAAAAACAAGAGATGGGATTTGAAAATCAATTGAAATTTTGGAAATTGAAAGATTTGAATCAAAAATTGAATAACAGTTTGAATTGAAAGTTTTGAATCAAAAACCAATTGAATTTTGAAATTTGAAACCAAGAGTTGAAATTGAAAGTTTGAATAAAATTTGAAAATGAAAAGCTTAATCAATCCTAACTCCCCCTAAATAAAAACAATAAATCACCGGGGAAAGGAAACTATTTTTGGCCCGGAGAGACTCGCAAGAAGGGCTTTTTCAATCCAAACTTGTCTCATAGCGGCTCTTCTCCTATAGAATTCATCGGAAAAGAAAAAAAGACTTGGGTTGGCCGTACCGGGAATTTTTGCAATCACACTCATAAATGAGGTGCCCGGGTTTTTTACAATAATTGCAAAATTTAAAACTAGAGCTCCCCCTTACAAAAACAGTGGGTGCATGGGAGGAGGAAGCTTGGTTGGTATATCCTAGCCCTTGGGTGGTTCTAGATATTCGTTGGGAACCTAAGAGTTTGGACAAATTTTGTTCACCTTGGGTGAACTTGGCTAGGGAATCTTTTAAATCTTTGATGGTTGATTCCATAGAATCAACATTTGGAAAATTTTGGATTTTTCGGGAGAGTTCCTCCTTCTCTTTGAGAAGTTGTTCTTTTTCAGAGGAGAGTTTTTTGAAAGATTTTTTCAAAGAAACAAATTTTGAAGAAAGTTCATGAAAACCTTTTTCTAATTGATCTCTAGCATGTGAGAGTTCTTCATATGACAAATGATTTAAAGAATTGGAATTTGAAGAGCAAGAGGAGGAAGAGGAGGAAGAGGAGGAAGATACCTCATGTTTTGCCATTAGGCATTTTTTACCTTGGTCGCTCGAGGAGAAGGAGGAGAATGAAGAGGTGGAGCTATCACTCCATGTTGCCTTTGAAGCCTTCTTCTTCTCCTTTTTCTTGGCCCTTTTCTTGTGGAGTGGGCAATTGGGTACAGATTTTGCATCGGGTTCTTGCTTTTGATCGGATTCTTGCTTTGGAGCCTCGCTAGTACCTTCATAGGTTAGTTCTAAAAATTTCCAAATATCATGCGAAGATGTGCAAGAAGAAATACAATCAAAAACATTACGATCTAACCCACAATGTAGAGCATTCATGGCTTTTCCATCAAGCTCGAAATTTGCAATGTCTACGGGGGTCCATTTAGATTCATTGGGAGTAGAAAGTGAATAACCATGCATAACAATTTTAAAAATAGGATAACTAATTCTTTTAAGAAATGTAGTCATGCGGGTTTTCCAAAAAGAATAATCGGCTCCATCAAAGAATGGAGCACGATCCAAAGAAAAACCTTCGGGGGCGTAAGAGGTTGAAGCGGTAGAAGCCATCAAAAAGGATCTTTAATTTGAAACCGGTTAGGGAATTATTCAAATACGTCCTCTGATACCAATTGTTGGATCGGAGGTGAAGCGGGAATGATGGCAAGAGGGGGGGTGAATTGCCTTTAAAAAAAATAAACAAATTAAAATCAAAGTGAAAGATGCAGCGGAAATAAGGTGGCAAGACACACAAAATTGATAACGGAGTTCGGCCAAAACCCGGCCTACGTCTCCGCTCCCAACTCAACCGTTGAGAGATTCCTACCGCTTGCTTTTCAATGGTTTTAGCAAGAAACCCACTAGGCTTTGAGGTAGCACTAGGACCTATTACAGCTTGCTTTTTGTGGTTTAGCAAGAACCCACTTGCTTTTGATGGTTTAGCAAGAACCCACTATCCTTCTTACAGGTGAAGGATAGCTCACCTATGTCTCAAGCTATTTAAAGGAAAGCTTGGCAACCTCTTCACACCTTAGTGGTGATGTGAAACCAAAAGAAAGAGGGGATGAGAAAAGTTTGGGGTTTGTAGGCACAAACCCAATTTTAAGCTCAAAATAAATAAAGAATGAAAAACCGTAATAGAGGAAGACTTGGGCGCCAATTGGATGATGGAGTTGATGTAGCGTGCTCTCCCAAGCTTCTTGAGGGGGCTCCTTGGATGTGGAAGTTGTTGGAGCTATTGGGGTTCCCTTGGAGGAAGTCGCCGGAGGTTGGCCAATTGATGCGAAATATGTCCGTGGGCTTCCGTATTGTTCCGGTAGGTGTCCGGGGCTTCCTTGGCCTTTATTTATAGGCATGGAACCCTTGGGGAGGCTTCGGAGCCGTTGGAGAGGCTAAAAGAGCCGTTGGGAGCCAAGTGGACAGGCTGGTCAGCAGCCCAACGGCTAGTTTGACTGTGTCCACCGGCTGGCCGGTACAGTCCCACCGGTTGGCCGGTGTTTGCAAAATGGCATAGGATTCCTGTCCAGGGGCCACCGGCTGACCGGTACATCTCCACCGGCTGGCCGGTGCCTTGGTAGAGAAGAAGAGTCTTGATCCAGGCTCTACCGGTCGACCGGTGAGGAGCCACCGGCTGACCGGTGGCAAGACAGTAGCAAACACTATTTGGGCTGGGTGCCACAGGTCGACCGGTGGCAGAGCCACCGGTCGACCGGTGGAACCTGGCAGTGGGCAATCCCTCTGCCAGTTCCACCGGCTGGCCGGTGCTATCACACCGGTTGGCCGGTGGACTGAATTTCAGTCCATTTGATGTCCATTCTTGGGCCAACTTCTTGGCAACCTTGTGCCTTTCAATCAAAAACACTTCAAACAATGTTAGATAAACATGAAAGTGATTGTGATCATGAAAATTAAACCACGAGGGGATACGAGAGGTACAACAGAATGTTGATATAAAACATACCACCATTAACGTAGTTTATATGAAAAATATTTTGGAATATCTCTAACCAAATAAGATAGAAATTGATAAGGAATATCCAAAATCATTAATTAAAATATATAAGGATATCATGATTTTCGTCAATGTTAAAGCACAGAAAGATTTTTTTCATTGCGCAATGCATTTTTGCTACAATACCTTATATGAAAAAACACAATTAATTAATATTTAAATGAGATAAATCTAGATAATAATAATCAACATAAACCGGTCTCGAAGAATATAAATACTACAAATGGATTTGGGAAGCTTAATAACATCTGTGATTTTTGCAATATAATTCATCACAAGGTTAGTATATGATTATATTAAAATGCAAAAAATTTAGAAAAGAAAAAATACTTCAGACTCTATAAATATATAATGATACAATGTAGTGGAGAAATTAGAAGAATATTTAGAACACAGATTCTCCCCAGATGATCTCTAGAATGAAAGGATAGATGACCTCTAATACTAAATTTAAGAAGTTGATGCTTAGTGCGTCCAATATAACTAATAAGAGGCACAAAACATAAGAGAAACCATATAGATTATTCTATCTTTTTAAAGTAGTTTTTAATGGCATATTGGTTATTTGGCCAAATGATTTGTAATGAATGAGAAAATTTGAAGATCTATAGGCTAAATATTTTGAAATATTAATAGAAAAGAAGACACATGATGAAGAAAAAGATCAAAAGATTTTTTAAAAAATAGGTAGATCATGTGTTAAATATATTCAATGTGATAGATTCATGAAATGTGGACACATTGCATAATTGTTTTTAACATTACAATCTGAACCTCAAGAATTTTATAAGAGTTTAAGAATGTATCATCCATGAATGCTATTATGGATGAAAATTCTCTACACAAAGAATAATAGAATGTGAAGAGGTAAATGATGCCACAACATAACTCAAAATAGATGCTAAAATGTGTTCTCAAGGAGACTATAATAAATGTAGATACATTTCGATGATATCGAATCAATCATGATTTTCATATTGATGAGTTTAGGAGGATCCACCTCATTATCTTAATAATTGTGTATTATATTTTTACTTATAATACAGGGAATTGAAAGGTGAATGAACTTATCAAGGGAAGAACCTATGAAGTACTTATGGTTGTCCATTATTAATATCCAAGATGAATAATTCACCATCTTTTAATTATTCATAGATTCAGTATTCAAATACAAATATGATGGATCATCATTTTTTATGAATATAGATATGTTCTAATCTAGAATAATACAATATATAATATACCAATAGGGATAGATATTATTTATGGTATCCTGGATAAAAAGTGTTCAAGAATTTATTACATGGTATAGTTGGGGAATATATCCATTGAGGAATATAACACACCTATATTTTGTAAATTATTTTTTAGAATTAATTTAATCTACTTGATATTTTCCATTTCACGTAAAAATAAATATATATTCTTTTATATGAAAGAACTATGTTTGGATTTCATTTCATGCAATAAAAAAATAATCATACACAAACAGAAAAACATATACTAACTTGTGGGACATTAAAATGGTGTTTATCTTGTGTTAAACACAATTCCTGGGTCATTCGATAACTTTTGTTACACACAAGACCAAATTTCACCTATCTATAGTGTGATATAATCATTGTTAATAAAATATTATTATATTTTTTATATAGCCATAAGAATAGTGGTTTTGAATAAGATTAATTAAACTAGGAATATTGGATTTAAACATGCATAATATAATAATTAATTGGTTAACAATTAACAATAAATGAAAATAAAATCATTTTTAAATTATATGATTTTTTTGGGAAACTATATTTATGCAATCAAACACGTTTTACCTCAAAATATTAATTAATCTACTTTTGATAAACTATTTTAATTACACACAAATATATATTTATTTAACTCAATCAATAAACATTCATATTATGTCTTTTCTAGGTAATCAATAAAAATTAATCCAATATTACGCATAAAGATATATTTTTTTCTAGAAGGTAATTTCACTTCCTGTTAATGGAGATCCCATTTTAAAAATAAATTTTTATAACTTTATAATATTCATTTAATAAAATATATTATAATTTTTAAATAATATTATAAAAATGTCTTTGGTTATATATTTTTACTATTCTGAGAACATTTATAGTTTGATGAATAGTGAAAAATACCGAATTTTATTTCAAAACTAATTATTCATATAACTGATTTGTATAGTTATATTTTATATTAATTTGGTAAAAAACTATAATTCATCATTTATACATAAAATAATCTAATTTTTTCAATGGAACAATTTTTAAATTGACATTGGAAACAAAATCATTCCAACCTTTTGGATGTTTTATTATTCCAAACTTACTTTGACGAAAATTCCATGTGATTACATTTAAATTAATTTCAAGAAATATTGTGTTTATAATTTCGAAACATTAATTTAATATTTTTAATAATTATAATTTATAGTATATAATATGTTTAACATTGTTTTTGACAAAAATTATTACTGAATTTGATTAAAATTTGTTAGAGTATTTAAGAGAATAATTATCTTCATAAGGGATTAATCCTTAAACATAAATTCCAAAATTACTTATTAAACTGTCAAAAATCCATTTAATATTCATATTTAGAACCATTATTCCATAGTATTTTATTTTTACCATTACTTTATACAATGGAAAAGTGAATAACATGGGTGGAATTGCATTATAAAAAATGAACTAAAATGTCACTCCTCCTCCGCTGTAAAAATGTACACACACAACCCAGTTATTAAAAAATATCAAGTTATTTTTCTAAGAAATATTATTCCCCATTATCATAAATAAATCATAAAATTAATCCTATAATACCCCCTCATAAATGAAAGAAAATCTAATAATACATTTGGTGGAAATTAAGAGGAGTTCTTAATGAAAATTAAGCATCATTCCACGAGCTCTATAATTTTATTTTCGTTATCTCGGTCATCAAATATTCATATTAAATGACAATATAATATCATCATAATCCTAAATATTTATAAAAATTTTTATTCTATGGATTATTCCTACACATACACACACATCAATCTAATTGGTAATGAACATACTATTCAGGTGAACGATGTCCTACCAACTCGTGAAATGATGTGGTTAATTATAAAATTTCAAAACCCTCATGTGTGAGCCATATAAAGGAAAATAAACTATTATATTATATTTATGATATTTATGATTTCATTATTCATAATTAATTATTATATAAAACATGCATTCAATATTTCCATTTCGTGAATAAATGATAACTTTGTTTTTAGATGTGTGGACTACCACCTCTTCCAAGATGTTTGATTCATTCACACGTTACAAAGAATATATTAATCACAGGTTTAATGAAATTATGGGATATATATTACATAATAATTCCCCTGTAATTATATTATGTATAAATACATGTTTTTAATTTATTTGATTTCGTTTAATGCGACACTAAAATGGAAACAACGTCCTTGCGTACGTACAGTCGACTGTCTCCATGAACAATGTATTCCATTTAATATTTAAATATTTTATATATTATTACAAATATCTATTATTTTTATATCTTGTTTTAAATTTTTTGAATAATTAAATCATTATCCATATAATAGTACCTAGATTAATAGGTTAATACATATATAAAAACAAAAGATAATATTACCTGAAACATAACATTAACATAGACTTGTAAATAAATGGAAACATAGAGTTATAAAAAAACCATAGATGGTTTTATATATAATAATATGTTTCATTGTAATATTTATAATAAACATACATTTATTATATACTAGGTCTAAATGTGTACGGAGAAATTATAAACTAATGGAATAGGGTTTCTCGTCTCGCTATTATTTTAGTGAGACTTATCCTTTATTAATGACTTATTTTTATTTTGTCTTATATATACTAACCATTAATGAATTATATTATTCTTATTATTAAAGTTATTTTTATTTACCTATCTCATTTGTGATATTTATTTCTTGGGTTTTATGGTTAATTTTTTACCAAATCGATAATTTAATTTTTGCTCTATTTTCCTTTCTTGAGACACATCCATGTTATCCACATATATATTTATATGAGGTGTATATACTTCTATAGTAATTTTATATCATAAATAAAATAATTTTCATCCTTTTTAATCTTTATGTAATTTTATTATTTCCAACTTTTTACGATTGAGTGTAACAAAAGTGGTAAAAGATTATTACTACTATATATTCAATTATAGTGATTTTTTATGATAATGCTTACACTAATGAAATAATATGATCTGTCCCATAAAGACTATCAATAATTTTATTACCCTATGTTTATTCATTTTATATCTAAGTAATTGTACCATTTTCCTTCATTGGTACTTATGATAATTTTAAAATAATTTTTCAAAAAAATAAAATATTATTTCCCTTTTCGTTCTGAAATCAATGATCATTCAAAACAATGTTTTTTGAAATATATATTTAAAAGAGATCTATTATTAACCTTTTATGTTTAAAATAAAATTTATACCCATTATTTCCTTTTTAATAAAATGTTTTTAAAATGAATCTTCTTTTCTATTTGATGATCAAGTCACCTCTCTAATGTTTTAAGATGAAAACAAAATGTTTTGCATGTATAGACTAACACACCAACATGACTATAATTTCCTGGAATATTTATTTCTAGGAATAAAAGTTTATTTTTATATATAATTTTTTCCTCATATTCTATATTTTTTCGATTTTAATAGGGATTTCATAAAACAATGTTTTAAAACATTTTTTGGTTAAAAAGTATTTAAATGATTTTATAAGATTCCTTTGTATGTTCTCATAAGGTTATCTTCATAAAAAATTAATTCAATGATTTTATGTATTATTTATATGTTTTAAAACTAATATTCGTGAAAAGTGGTTGTCAAAATCCTTCAAGCCATTTCTTTTCAAATTTTTTTCATCAAATTTTTTTTTAATAAGTTATCAGGATTTTCTTTTGATTTTTCAATGTGTTTTTAATGAAAACATTGATTGAAATATTTCCATGAATCCTTTTTATTTTTTAGATATATTTTAAAAGAAAATGTTTATAATATTTTTATATATATTAAAAAAATTCCAAGAAAAAGAGATATATTATTCACTAATTGTTTTAAATTAAATAGTAAGAAATTATTTATAAGAAAATGATTTTTGAATATGTTTTAGGAAATTTATTTTTGATGAATGTCTATTTTTTAAAAGAAATGTTCTTAGTGGTCTTTCAAAATACTTCCCCATACAAGATGGAATCATTTGATGTAGTTTTGTCTTATTTGGAAATGATCTAAGAATACCATTCATATTATTTCATTAATTGTTTCAGTTTTAATATAATGAATTTTTAGTCATTTGTTTCTCATCCATCTGTTATATTGTTTATGAATTATATTCATTTCAGGGGTTAGAATTTTTTTAAAATTATTAAGAATCCTATCTACTGTCCATAGGTGATGATGTACTGACAGGTCAGTTATTATTTTTTATTTCATGTGTTATAATTTGATGTTTAAAAAATGCATATATTATCATGGGAACTGATATGGTGAATTTTTTTATCTTGTGTCATCTCCATGAACGATTTCATTGAGAGATGGGTGTCACCTATATATCCTTTCAATGAATTGGTTAATGATAAATGTTCTTTGAGCTCTAAGGGAACACAAGAGGGCATCCCAAGCCTGAAACAAGTGAGCTTACTATAACCAAAACAAAATCTAATCCTAATCCAAAAACAAGAGAGTATATGAGAAAGCATACCAAGCACAAAACAAGAGGGAATCCTTAGCCCGAAATATAAGGGTAAAATTTAGGGAATTCCATGAACCAAACAAAAGGATTGATAGGAAAGAATCACAAGCCCAAAAAAGAGGTATCACAGAAGGGCATCCCAAGGTCGAAACCAGTGGTTCCATGGGAGGGTATTTCATGACCAAAATAAAAGAGTACATAGGGGGATCCTAATCCCAAATTAGGTAGAAAGGCCATTAACCCGGTCCTAATAGGTTATTAATGTCTTAGTAGGTTTCCCTGACATTGTCGTTTCAATGAATACGTGTATGCAACAATTACATGCCTTATTTCACTCTTATTGTATCATTGAATATGCTCTTGATTCCCAAATATTATTCGTGGATTATGAAATTCCAATATTTATTCCACAACTTTTTATTATGACATTTTATGTTAAGGGTATGATATTTTAGTATTTTGATCAGATTATAGTACAGATATTCCCATGAAATTTGTATATATCTCCCTTGTTTACCCTTATCGAGCATCAAAGCTCACCCGATTCTTATATTTTCTTTCCATTGTTCACGATGAAAAGTTTTATGTAGGAGTAATAAATGGAATATATCACTGAGGGTGATTTTTAAGATCATTCACGAAGTTATATTATTGTGTTTTTCTGTTTCCAATGACTCTAAACATTCTTATTTCTCAACCAGGTATTTTTTTAATGTGATTAATATATATATAATATGATGTAAAATCAATATATATTAAACTAGTTTCACTATAGTTGGTATGAAAGTAAATGATTAGTCATTCTTTGGAAACTAATATAACAAAAAAACAGTTAGATCCCTAGGAATATTTATATAGATATGTTAATTTATATGAAAACTTTCTAGAATATTGGTAAAAGATATAGTGGGTGTTTTTAAGAAACAAATCACCGAATTGATAATTTAAGTGGATGTGGATAAATAATATATGTATACATGGGTTACAAACCTAAAAATTACTTATTTATCTAAACTCTATTGAGAACTGGTGCATGACAGTGGGTCTTGTGGTGCACTTGGTTTGAAAGGACATGTGGAGATGTATTGGGAATTAAAAAACTCATTATGAACCATCATGAAGAATGTTAATAGATTGTTTTAATCAATGGTTATGTATAAACCCGATGTTTTATAGATTATAAAAGATATTTTTAGGATTTATACATCCTAGAAGTAATTTGTTCATTATTACATGGTTCCCCACTAGAATAAATTTTTCTTAAACTTTGAGTTTTTGTTTTAGATAATGGAAGTAACCAGAATGAAACATCTTAATGAGGAATGAAATAGAAAATTAAATGTTATTCCTCCTTTTAAACTAAATGATATGGGTGATGGAATGAACAACCATGTTAACATTATCAAACTAATAACTGAAGCAATGAATCATAGTTATCATATAAATTAGAAAAGTAGGGAACACTGATTATTTGACTCCTTCATGAAGAAATTCCCCCCAATATTATATGGTTCTGATAAACCATTAGTTGATGAGAAATGGATCATCACCAATGAAAAGGTATTTTATTTTTTCCAGTGCTGGGAGAATGAAAATTTAACTCTTCATGTCTACCATCTAGATAGTGGGGTGGATTAATGGAGAAATATTGTTATGAAAATAAGGAAACAGGATGTAATTGACTCCATTGACTAGGATGAGTTCCAGAAAATATTTTCATATATTTACATTCTTCTTATTTATAATAAGTAGATGGAAATGGAATTCATTGAGAATAATAAAGAGGATGATAAATTGGTTACTGAATATACGAAATATTTTACATGGTTTTTGAGGTAATATTTAGGTATTGTCATCCAACCTAAAAAAATTTATCAATTATTCGATTGAAATAAACCAAGTATTATAAATTTCTTAGAAAAAATGGACTTTAGAATCAGTGAAGTTGTTTCCCGATGTTCTATCATGGTTTAATTGGAGGTCAGATTTGCATATCTATTTTATTGTTTTGACATGAAAAGGAATATAGAGGTCAATGGTAAATCATGAAACCATGCAGAAACAAATATCCCTTCCATTATGAAAAATATGTCCGAACAAATATGGTGGTAATATCTTAAAGGGAATAAAAAATGTTTTAAGTTTGTATGGGAAGGTCATAGAGTCGTTTAATTTTTATGTAATAAGAAGAAGTTAGATAATGATACAAATAATAAAAATTTCATATAAAATGATCCTATTACACTTTCGTGATTCAATTACATGGATTATTTACATAATGAATCTTGTTCAACAATCCAAGGACTAATGCTGATGATAATATGAAACAACCTCTATGAACAATGGGCATGGGTAAATCATATTCAATCACAATGGATGATGTGGATCATGATAATTAGGTAACACAAATCAACCGCAACTTATTTTGGAAATCAATTTTTTTTCATTTTGTATGATTAAGACCTATGAAAATATTTTCAATCAACTTTTAGTGAATATTTATTTAGGTATGTCCCTCTAAATGTATTATAGATTAATAAAATCATATTTATATTATAACGCAACAAGGAAGGATCCATGTTTCTAATGATAAATTTATTATAAAAGGAATGATATTATTTAATATATAAAGGTAGAATAATATTTTGGATGGTTTAAAAGGTTACCCATTTATATAATTGTTAAAATTCATGTATGAAACATCAGATTAATTTATTCAATCAACATATTATGATTTATACATATTAGATAACTTTGTCTAATCATTCAGTTGTGATGATAACTATTGATATTTGGAATGAACTATCACTATTCTTATTTATCTTTTAATCCATTATTTTTGTGGGCATAAAAAATTAACCTTTATTTTTTGAATAAGGGATAAAGTAAAAGAAATTCAATCACATCAAATGGTGAGATTGTTCGGATATCCAGTAATTATATCTTTTCTTGAAAATAATTTCACATTAAGGAAAGGGTCCTGTTTTAAATATTGGTCCCATTATTATCATTTTTATGATATCAATGACCTTTTTCAATAGACATTATGGTGGGGATTTGTGATTGTTAACATTCCCCAATTCACGTTCTCTATAACTATCCATTGGAAAATCATTATTTGAGTCATCTTAAATGTCCAAGTTTTCTCATGAAATCATTATTCTCATATCCAAAATCCTATTTATGAGTAACATTTGTTAAATATTATGGTTCTGAATTTATCTTTTTTAAGGGATGTTTTTGTATTCATTTTCTAGATTTGGGTTTCCATGAAATGAATATTCATGTATTAAAACACTGATAAACAAGATGAATTTAGATTGAAAATAAAATCAATTTTATGGGGGTATAATGTAACACAATGATATTTTTTGAATAATTTTTCTGAATTAATTTAATCATTTTTATATTTTTAATTTCAAAAAATAATAATTATATCATGTGTTATATGATAGAACTACATTTTCATCGTGTTTCACACCACACTATCTTAATACTACACTATACAAGAAATTTATAATAGTTTTTAGTACACATAATACTATGTTTTTCTTGTTTAAAACACAAAGAAGATTTAATTCGATTACTTGCATTACATGTAAGACCTAGTTATACCAATATTGAATGTGTAATTATTTTTATAATTAAAATATTACTATAGTTCTACCCTAGACATTTAAATCATGGGTAAGAATAATTTTACTAAAATTATGATAATTTGGATTACGTATATATACAATAATAATTAATTTTAGACCAATTAACATGAAATGAAAAAAAAACTATTGAATAAATATGAAATCTTTTGTTGAGAGACTATATTTATACAGTGAATACCAAAAAAAATTAATTAACCCACTTATAATTAATGTTTATATATATATATATATTACATTTATTAATAAAATTAAATTTCAAATTATTTTTTTCTTGAAAATATATTAAAATGAAAAAAATTATAAGCAAAAAAGATATATTATTTCAAGGAGGATGTTTTACAGAATTTTAATAGAGAACTCATATTAAATAATATATTTTTTATTTTTTCAAATTTTTTTATTAAAAATCAATAATTACATTATGTATAAGTATTTAAAAATTTACTTTCATTGTATTTGTTATTTTTCTTAAATTGTTTATTTTTTTATGAATAGTGAAATATATTTTATATTTAATCAAAGTTTGCTTTTCATAAAATTTATTTATAATCTTAAAATATATTATAATTTGGTTTTAATTTATAATTTTATGTATTATTACTCAATTAATTCAAATTTAGGTTATTTTTTCCAATTTCACATTGAAATTTGATTCAAATTTTTAATATTTTGGGTGTTTTTTCATTAAGAATATGCTTTCACGATACATCTCAATGATAAATATTAAATTTAGTTCAAGAAATACTATGTTTTCAATTTGGAAAAATGGATTAAAATATTTTAATTATCCTAATTGATAATTTCTAACCAGTTCCACATTTGTTTGGACCAAAAATCATAGTGAAAGTGATTAAAATTAATTATAGCGATTATGAGACAAATTAGCTTAATAAAGGACTAAACCTTAATCATAAGGCCAAGAATAAACTACTAACATATCAGAAAGAATATTTATGATAATATTTAGTCTCTATACACTATTTTATTGGATTTTTAATATAATTGGATCCACTAGATGTGGCAAAAACATTAGTGAAATAACATTACAAAAATTTACAAGAATGTCACTTCTCTTCTACTATAATATGGCACTCAACCCTCCAAATTATTCACACAAATAAATCCCTTTATCTCAAAAAAAATCCAAAATATCCTAAAAATATAAAGACCACCATCCTATATTCTTCTATTAGGGAATAAATCTAATCACGAAATCCATTTGCTACAAACAAATATGAGTTACCAAAGAAACCGTAATGTCCTTCTGCAAACTCTTTTGTTCTATTCCAATTATCCCAGAATAAAATATTCATATTCCATTATTATATTTTAAAACAATCACCATAATAATAGTCATGTTTTTATTCTTATATTTGTACTTACACTTACACACACTTCAATCTAATGGGTAATGAACTTATCGTTCATGTGTTTGGCAAACTACCACCTCATGAAATGATGTTGTTCATTCTTACTTCACGCATCTCATTGGTGGGAATTATCATATAAAATATATTTTTATATTATATATATGTTATTTATGATTTATTCATTATTATAGAACTTTTATATGAATCTTACCTTCATTATTTCAGATTTTTGCGCAAACTATTCTTTTGTTTGTTAAATTGTGGACTACTAGCTCCTTAAATCACTATTATTTATTCAAATATTACATAAAATGTATTAAGTATATTTTTTAAAGAACTTATATTATATATATACAATAATAATTATACTATATTGAAATTATATTTATATATATCATTTAATTTCACATTTTCAATACAATAATCATTGGGAAACTACGTTTATGCGTACATATGACAAACTGTCTATATGAATGTGGTATTCATTATCATGTTTAATTATTTCATATTTTGTTATAATTATCTATATAATGAATATATATGATAATTATATCATTTTTACATTATATAAGTAATTAAATCAATATATATGTATGACCATCAATAATAACAGGTCAAAACATATATGAAAAACATAGCGGATATTATAAGAAACATAACATTTACTTGGATATTTTAATGAACAATTAATATACAATCATACAAAAAACATATATGTTATTAGATATAATAATATGATTCTTTATTATATTTATAATATTTTTATTTTTATTAATCAGAATTATTTATGTAGTATGAAAAAACTCAATACATTAGGTAAGGGTTTTCTCATCTCACATTTATTTCTGTGAGACTTGTGATTTATTCCCCACATATTTTTATATTGTAGTGTATATACTTCTCATTAATGTATTATATGATTATTATACTTATTTTTTTATTATCATATCCCTTTTATTATATTTACTTCTAGGGGGTCATGGTTTAAAAGTTATCAAATCGGTAAAAAATTTGTTTCTCAATTTTCCTTCCATGATAAAAATGCATGTTATACACCTATTCATATTATGAGGTGTGATTACATCTTATTTCATGTTATATCTTGAATCTCATTAGTTTTATGATATTTTATGCCTCATTTAATGGTATTATTTACTTTATATTGTGATTCAATGTTACTAAAGTGGTATTATTTTATTGATGCAATCTCATCGTTTATTAAGATTATTTATGATTTGCTTACATTAATAAAATCATATGATACATATATCATGAACCCACATAGATTTCTACCCACTTTTTTCAATTTTTATATTGAATTAATGGTAAAATTGTTTCACTCTTTGTGAATTAGTATAAATAAGAAAATATTTTTATGAAATTATTACATTATTTCCAATTTCAATTTGAAATATCTCTTATTTTAGAAACATGTTTTATGAAAAATGTTTTAAATATTTTTAACAATATTTCTATCATGTTTATATGAAATTTTTATAATTTTTTCCTTTTTAATATATTTTTTAAAAATGAATCTTCTTGAAATTTTATTATTTTGGATCTTCTCTAAATATTTATGGTGTAAAAGGAATGTTTGGAATGCAAGGAATTTCCCACCATCATGAAATAAATTTACATGAATATTCTATAGTATGTTTCAATGATTATTTTTAACTGAAATTTTTCATATATTTCTAGAAATATGATAATTTGAACTTTTAAATCAATGATTTTAAAAAAAATTATTTCTGAAAAGTGTTTTTAATGATTTTCAGAGCTTCATATATAAATATATATATTTTTAAGATAGATATTTTAATATAAAAATTTTAAATCACTATAAGATTTCATTATTTGTTTTCAAATACATTTTCTAGGAAATGGTTTCCAAAATTCTTTCAATCATTCATTTAATGTTTTCTAATTATTTTCATTGAAAATGATTCCATTTTTTTCTTTATTTACTCATTTTGAAGGTGTCTTCAATGAAAATGGTTTTAAAAATAATTTCAATATTCATTTATAACATTTAAACTCTATTTTAAAAGAAAATGGTTTTCAAAATGATTTATGTTTTATAAAAGTGTTTTTCTAAGTGGGAAAAATATTTTCCTCAAGAAATATTATAAATTAAATAATAAATCCTTATTTATAAGAAAATTAATTATGAAGTAGATTTTTTGAAAAGGTTATTTGATGAAAATTTATTTTTCCTTCAGAAATATTTGATGTTAAATTTGAAAATAATTTAACATTTATGATGCCATTCTTTGATATAGTTTGATATTAATGAGGAAATTATTTTGGAACACAATTCATATTATTTATTGAATGGTTTTTGTTTTTATGTTATGATACTTACAATACATGTTCTTATTCCACAAGTTGTATAATTTTGGATCTCACTTCTTTTCGTAGGTTATTATTTGATTAAGTGATTATGAAACCTATATATTTTTCATAATGTATGATGTCATGATATATTCATGATACCCATTTCATTTCATGGGTTAGGATTTGATATTTATAAAGACCATCTCTTTTAATTAATCAGGATATGATTAATGTTTTTTATATTTTGGAACATGCATGCTTTATTTAATTATATAAAGGGGACCTATATCTCCCTCTAACTAATTGTGTAATGATGAATGTTTTCTAACCTCAGTGGGAACATTGGAGGGAATCCCAATCCCATAATTGTGCGCATCCCAATCCAAAAAACAAGAGGAAATACTAATCCCCAAATAGTACGATACATGGGAGGGAATCCTTATCTAAAGACAATAGGGAATCCGAAGCATGAAACAATATGGTGAACGGGAGGACATCCCATGTCCAAAACAAGAAGGTACATGGGAGTGAATACCATGACTGAAACAAGAGGTTCCATGCGTGAGAATACCAATCCCAAAATAAGAGGGTTCATGGGAATGGATCCAAATACCAAACAAATATGGTACACAACACTCAATAACAATACTGAAGTAGGTACATGGGTGATTAACCCAACACTAAATTTTTATAAAGGCCTTGGTAGGTTTCTATAATTTTTGATGTTCGATTCTTATGTAGATTCCATAATTCCTTATCTTATTCCTCTCTTAACCTCTCATGTATTATACTCTCGATTCCCTTATGATTTATGTCTTATGAATTCCCAATATTTATGATATGACACTTGATTATAGTCAATGATATGAATGGTATGATCATTGAGTGCTATGATGATGTTCCCGTACACTTCTGTTTGTGTAATGCTTACATATCTCTGTAATGTTACCCTTAATGAGCATCATATCTTACTCTTTTATTATGATTCATATCCTATTGTTATGAATAAATGTTTTATGTAGTAATATTAAAAGAGGTTGATCTTTACTAGAGATTATTATGATCATTCACCATGATAGATGATAATGATTCCAAGTATCCGAAGATACAAATATATCAGGGCCCTCAAGAATTTATTTCTTAATGGGATTAATATCCATCTAAAATGATGTAATATCTATGTTTGTTATTCTTCGGTAATTATATGTATAGTAACAATTTTATATTGTAGTATCCATACTGAAATTTCTTCAAATCCATTCTTGATGTTATCCACCAAAATGAAGATACAGATAAGTGTTTCCCTTTAGAGGGAGAAAAATTATGAATTATAAATATATTTTGAAAATCATTATTTGAATTGTGATAAAAAATATTACTATGGAAATTTCGTGAAGATGAAGTCATTTGAAATTGGAGTTTCATGTTTATTTCCATTAAATATTTCCTATTAAATTTAGTATCATTATCCTCAAATGAATGCGAATGACACATGGATACTAGTATATGTATTTTAATTTCATGAGGAATTTTGGCTAGTGAGAAAGGAAATGATTTAGATTAAAAAATATATGAATACTTGAAAAATATTAAAGGTACTCTAATGTTTGGTTTATACATTTTAACAGGATGAGATAATAAATTATTTTCATTTTATAATAATTTATGTGCTAAAGATTTGTTTATAAAATTTCTATAAGGGATGTTGAATTTTTCATTAGAAAGAAATAAATAGGTTGATTGAAAAATTACAAGAAATAAATTATCTTTGTTTGTCCTAATAAGAGTATATATCTACTACAAAGGATTTCACTCATCCATTGTGGATGAAGTAAAAAACTGTCTAACATTGGTGAGGAGGTGAATCAACCAATGGTGATTCACTATGATAATATGAATGTTATTTATCTTACAATGAACCCGATGCAATGATCTAATAGCAAACATATTGAGATCTAATATCACATTATCAAATAAAAATTTGAACAAGTTGTGATTATGATGGATCATGTTAGAACAGATTAACATGTCGCTAACATTTGGTTAATCCATTCGTGGAACAAACATTTGAGAAACATCAATTGAACCTCAGTGTTCAGACACATCCTAGTGCATGTGGAGGATACAGTTCATCGCCTCTCCTCATTTGTGTTATTTATTTAAATATTTTTTAAAATTGATGTAGCTCTAAGGGAGGATAAGATCTTGGGGGATTTTTTTCAACTCTAAAATCAGAAATGTAGTTTTATTAGGTTTATTTTCTATGGGGGAGATAAGTGAAATTCAACGAATACTAAGTATTTCTTATCATGATTTGTTTGTGTTATTTAGTGTCATGAAATTATTTTTTCTCCCTATTATTTTAATCATATATATATGCTGACATAGGATTATAGTTTGGGATATTTTATTTCATATCATTAGATTTTTTTCAGTTAAGATGGTACTTTATTAAATTTATGTGCATATTCCCAATAAAAATTCTGGAGGATATTTTTGGAACCCAGGACATTCCCAGTAAAAATTGGAGTTTAGTTTTAGTTTATTATTAATCCATGATAGTTTGATAATAGATTTTATAATAAAATTTATCTTACAATAACAGATGACTACTATGTTAAATGTGGTGTATGTTCCCACTATTTTTCAAAATTTTGGGCACAAAATCATGATACGGGGGATAGCTTTGAAAAAAGGTATATTTCAAGGATTGACTCTTCTAAACCGTGGTAAAATAATGAGTTTTATGATCACTAGTTTTCACAAAGACTAGTATTTGAATAGTGTTCGGCTTCATGAATGTATGGAGCTTCCTGAACGCTTGATAGAAATGTGGTGTTCTTTGTGACTATGAAATGCATCATAATTGTGTGTTGGGTTGATGGAGAATCCTCAAGACTATGAGAATATTCATGAATGAGTTAAATTTCCATAGATCATTATGTTTTTGAGAACATGATTAATGAGATTTGTTAAAGGGTCACCATATTCATTGGGTATTTGAGAAGGGATGTGACTTAGTTGCTACCCCAAATCATTTCATAGGAATAGAATTAGAGAAAATGATGAATCACTATTGATGATTGATGACAAATATATTCAAAAATACATATTTATATATGAGTTTAAGAATCATGAAGATAATGATTATGTCTTAATAGATTATAATTAACTTGAGTTATGGGAGCCTCATGAAGACAATGTGTTTCCTAAACATATACAGTTTTTCCAAGGTAGTTATATTTTTGAAGGTTATTTGTTCCATAATGGAATTGAGTTTGTGGAAGTCAATTATTTCCGTGAAGGACATGATCGTCATTGTTCTTGGATGTTTCTATAAAATGTGTGGGTTCACAAAAGATATTTATTTGAAACATAAAGGTGGGTTTATGATGGTTAGGATCTTTTCAAACAATGGTACTGAACATATGGTTATATTGAAAAGTGCTATCAATTGAATGAACTCAAGATAAATATGTAAGAAGTGTATCATATTATTCAGACAAAAATACATAATTTCCCAAAATATTTATGCGACCATCAACATGATAAATGTATTTAGACTTCATCCAATGAAGTGGTCCAGGGGGAGTCGAAGGAAGTGTTCTGAGGGAGGCAGTATATTGTCCCTAAAATCATATAAGGGTTGTTTTCCTTGCATAGAGTCAATCTGTATGGACAAGAGTTTTCTAAAAAAATTGAATAATAGTTAGTTTTATTTCTTATAAAACATTTTATTGTGAATTTTAGATAACTAAATGATTCCATAATATAGGTTTTATAGGGTTATACCATCGTGGGAATACGATCTTGTACCTTAAAAGAAAAATGTTGACACCCTGATTCACCCCTCAACTCCCAGAGTATTATGGGGTCCTAAATAAAATAATATTGTTTTTATGATGTTGATAATATTTAATAATGATTATATATGGAATTACTTATTTATATAATGATAATTGAAAAATTAAAACATTAATCATGAGTATGTGTGATGTACCATCTCCATCATTTTAATGTTTGTTTATTTTTCTAACCGTATTTTATGAATGGTTTTCAATGTATAATTGATGAATAAATATTTTAACTATTTCATGATCCATACTAATGATATGATGTAACTATTTATTATGCAAAAGAAATGGATCATTCATAATAGATAATGAAAGAGAAAATAAGGAAATTAAAACATGAAATAATTAAAACAATGAAATATTATTAATGTATGAATGATAAAATGTTACAAATGGATCATATATGATATTATAAAAATTAATATGATTATTTAATAAGTTAATTAATTATTTATAATCACTATATAAGTGGTTATATCACATTTAACCAAACTTAAATGTAAGGTAGAGGTTTTACAGTATCACTTTTTTGTGAGATACAAGCCATATACACCACATATTAAATTGTGTGGGGTATTTATATCCTAGAAATGTATTTTATGATTATTATAATTGAATTAATATGGATTTATATATCAAATTTGAGATATGTATTTCATGGGGTTTATGGTATCAATGATACTAAATAAGTATGTGATTTGTGTATCAATTTTCCTTGTTCGAGAAGTATATTATGATATACAGCTATCTTTTTTAGGTGTATATACTGCCCAATTGACATATTTTGTCAAGAATATTATTATTTTAATAATATTACATTATTTATTCAATGTGATTATTTCATGGAAATTACGATCCAATTTTTCAAATGTTTTATTGATTTTACATTACAATCTCAATATTTTTCGAGACTATTAATGATTTTCTTACTGATGATAAAGTCTTATTCTCAATATCTCATGGAATTGGGGAATATTATTTTACTATTGTTAGTGATAGTATTTTTTTTATAGAAATATTATTCACTATTATGTACTTAATATAATTGACAAATTTTTTTCAGAAAATTTGACAACTTTTCTATCTTTGGTCAAAAATAAATTTTCTTCCAAAACCATGTTTTCTTTAAAAAATTGAAAATTATTTTATTCTTTTCCAAAATATATTTTAAATAAATATTTAAAAGTATTAATTTTAAAAAGAATTATTCAATTAAGTATTCATGACATTTAAATAAACAATTCCATTATGCCTTTTTACTAAAAATGTGAAAGGAATATTTGTTTTAACATGTATGCAATGAATGGAATTTCCTGTCATCCTAACAATTATTTGATTTGAAGATTCTATTAAGTATTTTCAAAAATATTTTAACAAAAATGAATTTTCATGATGTTTTGTGATTTATTTTTTTCATAGAAGAATTTATATTTACTAAAAGAAATTTTTTAAATTATTTTTAAAGCATTCATTATATGTTTTCAATGTTATTTTAAAAGATAAGTATTTTAAAAATGTTTTATGTTTATAAAATAGATTTTAAATGAAATAAAACTTTACTTACGATATTTTAAAAGCCATTTTTAATTTTCCTTCTCCATATAAGATGATATCCTTGACTGTATCTTATAATTTTTAGGGATATAAACCCAGGATACCATTTCTATTATTTCTATAAATGTTTTATCAATACATGATGTATAAAAAACTTGTTTATTTTCAAAGAAATATTCATGATTTAATTTCATTTTTATGAAACCATATTTTTTTCCATTTGTTAATTATATTTCAAAAATATTGACATGAATCCAATTAATTTCCATTGGATAACCTTGTTATAAAATAATAATGAGAATTTCCATGAGTTTTATTTTGATATATCTTTATACAATATTCGTGTTGTGGTTTATAGAGTTTATATATGATTAGTATGACCATATAATGTGATATTATTATTACTTAAATGATGGGTTGACTGAGATTGCACATCAAGGCATTGGATAATGATTATGTTTAAAAAAATGTTATATTGGTAGTCTTCCATATGGTTGTTCAAAATTTGAGGGTTTTCAAAGTTGTCTTTAATAGTTCTATGAAGATAATATCTAATGATAACAATACGTTTTTCATTTGATTTCTATGGGTTTATGATGTTTTATTTGGTCATGATTTATATTAAAGGGATCATGATTATTGATTTGGATGACTCTTCCCTTTTTAAAATCCATATTCATTATTTTAATGATTGATTATAGTTACCATGATTTTTCTTACATGACTATTACATCATTTTATTGATAAAAAACATAACAGTGCTACAAAATGAGGTTCCATGGGTTTATACTCTTTGTAAAAAGAAAAAAATACCAAAAAATTCAATAATAAAATAGAAACATTCCTTTAATTCATTCTTCTATATCTTCATATTATCACTCATGTTCCCCTTATTATATGTATTAACCTAAGGGTATACATCAAAATAATTAGTGAGCTATAATCCTAGTAAAAGGATTATTAAGGGACTTGAATCATGGGTGATAATAATCCTCATCATAAGCAAGAGTTGAAGCATTAGAAAAATGAATGGAATGTGTAAATGCATAAAAATAAAAAACTTTTCATATTGGTCAAATACCATATATAGTAGTAAAAAATATATCTCCATGTTCATGCATACCATTTGGGAAGAATAATAACATATTCATTGTGATAAATCTAGCATTAGGTTCACACATATTTCTCCTTATATAATCAGATACATATAATTACCCAATTCATTGCAGTTTAATATAATTCTTGGCACACCCATCACATCATAACATTTACATAATAATGTATGGCACATAGAATGTGTAAAAATATTTTACATACAATATTATATGGAAAAGAAAATTAGTTTCATGAGAATATCATAATACATAAATACATTGATAAATATAGGGGTTCCAAAAATAATAATCTAATATCATAATTTTTATAAGAATCATAAATCATGAGTTAATAAGAAACAACGTCAAAAAAAGTAAAATATGTGTTTTTTGAAGGAAGAGTTTTTTGAAGAAATCATTGATTTTTTCATAAAAAAAGATTACAAAAAAATGTATACCAAAAAAGAAAATTGAAGGTAAAATAAATTATATTTAATTAACAATAAATGTATATCAATACTGATAATGAAGTGAAATAGGGAAACCCAATGAATGAGAGACAGATTTAATAACCTCCTAACATTATGTACAAATGATTTCATAACAATAATAACTATGAAAATACTATTAAATTAGGTAATTAACAAATACAGATCCTTTTATAAATTAATTTGATTCTTTATAGTTTTATAATGTTCTTCAACTCTATATTTGAGGATTTATAGGGTTTAATTTCATTATTTTGGAGTTTTGGGTTTCATGGTTTTCATCGTTTTCATTATCAGTTCAATTGTATACAAGTGTAGAAGTTCATGAAAATTTTCATAATTATACATAATTTAGACATATATTCTTAATGAACATAGAAAATATTAACGTATACAATATATCAATTTTTTATATGGGTTGTGGATGGATAATTAGATAAAATGATATTAAAAATGATTTAATTTATCCTCTTAGTTTTTATGACCATTATCAGTTCATATCATATTATAAATATTATGTTTATATATTGGTTCCAAAACATTATAAAACATATAATATGAATAATAAAATATTATTCAATGATAATAATGATTTAATGAACATATTTATAGGAAGTAGTGAAAAATGAAAATGCATCACCCACAGTGGCTGAAAATCGACAAGAAACATGCGATATCTTCATTTTATAATAATAGGAAAAGGGGAGAGAATAGAAGTTGAGTTATTCAATTAACATAATAAAATTCCAGTATATAAAATATAAAGGTGTTATCATGAAAAAATAAGTTTTGGAGAGGATAAATCTATACAAAATTGAAATTAATTTAAAATAAAAGGAATGAAATTTTTACCTCTTAATTTATCTTCATTGAGAACCAATTTAGAGTAAAGATATTTTTTATGAGATCATTAGATCCTGGACAAGGGGGAGGTGCTTTTTAAGAGTAGTAGGTAGAACATGGACATGATTATAGGCATGAATGTGGTAGGGAGATTAGGTGGTGAAAGGTGGTATTTATAGGGGAGGTGAGTGGGGTTTTTTCATTATTTTATTCATTAGATTATTATTTTACATAAATACAAGGAAGAGTTTGAACCTAATCAATAATTTAAATAATTTATGAACATGAGTTATAGATTATTTTCTTCTATCATCCTTGAAAATACAATGACTCAATAATTCTTGAATTCGTCTTTTATCATAAATTATTGTATTTTACTATTCACCAAAAATTAAAGTACTTTAGAAAAATACAAATAAAAACACACAATAGTTTTTTAATGTGAGGATTTAAAGAATTAACTCCATATTTTTAAAATATTTTTCCAAATTACTAAAATTTAATTTTTAAAAAAAATCATCATTTACATGGAATGTACTAATTTAAAAATTATTACAAATTTTATAATAATTAGAAAAAATAATTAAGGTCCTATAAAAATATATTTTAATAATATGAAAAAATTATTAATATATGAGTATATTTTATTAAAATATTTTTTATTTTAAATAAATTATTTAACTATAAATTATAAATAAATGTTTATGTTGTATAAAAATACCAACACTTCAATAATAATTTTCAAAAATATTTATTAACTTTTACTATGATATAATTATATCATATTATCAATAATAATTTGCATGAATTTTATCTATACATTAATAGTTGAGGTTACTCTTATATTGGTGAATTACTATTCTTAATGGACATTTTACTATTCCAAGGGTTATGTTACTATTGTATTGGGATAGGTACTTTAATTTAAAAAAACGACTCTTATTTCATTAATTCTTAACAGATAATGTTTCCATTGTGTTATGAAATTTATATTATGTGGTTTATACTATATATCATAATTATAAAAATTAACTTTCAATTAATAAATTCCAGGTAGATACATTCTTCCCCCTTATCAAATTTCCCCCTCAAATTTTTTTCCACATAAGAAGGTGAAAATAAGTAAGGGTGATTCTTCATCAACGCTTCCTCCAGACCCATTTTGCCTCCTCATACTTATGGCTCCACCATAGTAATCTGACCAGGTGAGTAGTTATGTTGTGTAGAACATTATCTCTATAGTCAATGATGTCAATTGATTCATCTCGTAAAAGATATCATTGTCCAACTATACAACCTCTAGATTTGGAACACATGAGGTATATGGTATGTACATATTCAATGGGAAAACATCGATACATCATTTACTTGAGACATGGTAGGTGGAACTAGTAGTTGATAGGCCACAACTTCTTCTTGATTAAGAATCTCAAAGCTTCTAATTTACCTGGGACATAACTTTCCTTTCTTCCAAAATCTCATGATCCTCTTCCATAGTGATATGAAGAGAAATTCCCTCTCTTTTTTTTAATCTCTAAGTCTCATTGATGATTGAATGTACAACTCTTCTGTCGACATTAGGATGATAGGATGTGATGAAAAATAGTTTTCACCTTCTCCTCCATCTCTTAAACCATTTGGGGTCCTAGCAGCTTATGTTCATTGACACCATCTCAGCATGTTGGTCTTTTTCAACTTTTTCCATTAAGGGTTCTATATGGATCCATTTGGATACTCATGTTGAAACTATTGTTATAAGAAAACTAAATGTGAGGAATATGTTGGTAACATCTTTTTTTGATGGCCATAAAACATGCCATCAACATGTCTTCTACTGTCTAAATAGTCTATTGAGGTTGTCCATAATTTTTAGGATGATATGCTTCATTTAAGTTCATTTCATTGTCTAATGAATGCGGGATACTTTTCCATATCATAGAGGTGATACTCGGACCTCGATCAAATATAGTCGATAGAGATACTCCATAAATTCTTACAACTATTCTGTTGTATATCCTTGTATCATGATCTGGTGTAAAATCCTATGGAATTTCTATAAAATTATTTTTCTTTTTATTTCAATCCACAATAATCCAAATTGCATTTTTTTCGTATGGATGTATTCAGAATTCTAGTGAAAGAGACCATGGTGACGTTTTCTCATTTTTACATTGTTGTGGGTAATGGTTCCATCATCCCATTTGAAATTGGCCATACATCATTCACATGCACACATACCAGAAACATTAACACATATTTTTTATCACATTCTTTATATTATCCCAATAATACTTCTCATGAATATCTCAATACACATTTCTAATCCATGGATGAATATAAAATGTTGAGTTGTGGGTGTCATTCAAAATATCATTCTTTTTTCTTTATATTTGGATTTTACATATAGTTATGACTGAAATTTTACAACTCATTCTTAATCAATATTAATCTCTCGGGATTTCCCATTTATCATCACTTTCACATTCTACTGAATTTCTATATCATTTCTATGATCATCATTTATTTTAACCATAAAGGATGGTTGAGAAATCATTTGATAAATGATTGATAATGTTTCATAATTGATAATTCCCATGTCCATCATTGTAAAATATAATACGATTGAATCTTTATCAATTCTCATTATTGATAATGGGTTTTCATCCTTTTTATTAAGATCATCCACCACTTTTTTGGCTGTTCCATTATTTTTTTTGGGATTGGGTGAGAATTTTCCTGATGAGATATTTCGAAATTGTCTAAAATATAATAACTTCCTTCTGTGTTAATATATATTTGAGGTTATTCTGATAAATATATATTTTACACTTCTCCTTATAAAGATAATTCCTCCTGATTTTCAATGTAATGATCACATGTACTAACTCCATTCCATGTGTGGTATAGTTTTTCGAAAATAAATCAAAATCCTTGAGCTTTAGGCTATGATTTTATCATTTTTTATTTGTATATATCATTATCACTTATTTCAATAATCCCTATATACCGCAAAGAGTTTACCACTTTTTGGAAGTGTGAGTATTGGTGAAATAATAATCCATTTTCCATACTTTAAAGATGTCTTCACATTCACTAGTATAAAAAAATATTTCTACCTTCTCATTTACCATAGTTATTGGGTTCTATAAAAATGAGAAGTTCTTAAAAAGTAGCATGTATTACCCATATTGAAGTATAAGACTATGAATCGCTATTATAGATTTTGTTTTGGGCCACTCTTTGATTTCAATTATCTTGAGATTATCAACATATTTTCCTTTACTAGTGAAGAAATTACCCAAGAATGATACTTATTCTATCATTACACACATTTACTATACCTTTCATAAAGTTTCTCCCTTCAAAAAGTCATTGAAATTGCATTCAAATGCTTCTCATATAGCTCATTAGTCTAGTATTATATTAGAATATCATATATAAAGATTTCCAAAATTTAGTCTATATAATATCTACAGACGCTATTCATTCATTCCATGAATAAATCTATATTATTATTTTGGATGAAAGGAATCATTATGACCACATTCTGTCCTTACCTCATCCAAAAGGAGGCCTTGGGAATATCCTCTTTTATAAACATCAATTGGTTATATCCCAATATAAGTCCCACCTTAGAGATATACTTGGCCCCACATAGTTCAGAGAAAAAATTAAATAATCCTGGAATGGGATACTAATTCATTGTCATGATTATTTGGAGCTCGCAAAAATCAACGCATAGCCGCATTGATCAATCCTTCTTCATGATGAACTGGGCCGGTACAGCCCATGGTGAAGCACCTGGGCATATAAATCTAGCTTCCGGATTCCTTTGTAACTTCTAATTCATTTCATCTAACTCAATTTTGTCTATTCTATAATGTTTTTTATATACGTAGAGATCCATGAATATTTTCAATTGAGATCTCAATCCCTCAGTTAGGAGGAAAATTGGGTAATTTTTCTGGGAACATGTCATTGTAGTCCCTAAAAATGGGCAAGTAATTAATCATTATTATCTATATTGTCTTAGTAATTTGTGTATGATTTTTTTCCCATAAGGAAATAATATCCACACATGAGTTGATGGATCCAAATAAGATTCACCCTCCACCCTACACATCTACAAAATTGGAGGCTGATTCAGGATATAAGTAGTAATCTCCCTTTCCTAACAGTTGAAGTTATATATTTATAAATATACTCAATCCATTCAAAAAATATAATCAAACTCAACAAGAAGTATGTTAGAAACGTTTTTTGGGATATTAAGCCCTCCAACATTCATTGGGCAGGAGTTATATTCTACCGATGTAAAAATTTCTCCATTAGTTGTTCTCACAGATAAGTGAACCTTCATATTTGGAGGTGGTGTTTCAATAGTTCTACTAAACCTGAAAAATAAAATAGAATTTGTAGAACCAAATAAAAATCATATGATTCATATTATTTAATGGATAACTGTCATACCAATCACTAAATAATTATCTATATCTACTATATAAGTTTTGATGGAAAATGTGTTCCCATTTACCACTGACTTTATTGTTTTCTCATATCGATTACCCTCGAGAACATGAGGTTTAATGAATTGGCAGGTATTGCACCCTTTCTCCCAATAATTGAAGCATTCAACTGTGGTCGGTTCTCTCATTTCTTCCAAAAACAATTATCTATCATCCTTATGTCTCTTTGACATTCAGGATTTTAGTGGCCTTACCTCACGCACATAGTGAATTTTTCTATCCCTTTGAGGTAGTTCCCGTGATACTTCTTCCCACATTTTTTACATGTGAGTGGTTGACCATTAATTACACCTTTTTCCTTAGATACTAATTCATGAAACTCCACATTTAATTTCTTAACATAATATCCATGGGACTATTCTCCAAAATCCATCAACATTTTGAGATAACATCATACAACGTTTTCATAACTACTAATGTACCAAATTTATATATCCATAAAAATGTATTTATTTAAACTGGTAATGAATCTAACTATTTTGTTATTGTTTTTGATAATAGAACCTGAATAATAAATTTTAAAACTTCTGAAATTTTCTTTGGAATTTGTGACATAATTACAATAATTTTACATCATAATTTTTAATTTTTTCTCCATATTTGTATGAATATTACGAGATAAATACTTTTCAAGAAACATTATCTTGACATATGCCCACTCTATCTCTTCAATTTCATCCATCAGCTGGTTGTTTTTAATGAGCACCAACAATTGATAGGTCTCTCCATGTACATGATAAATGACCAAATTCACCATATCTTTATCATAATAGTATATCACAAAAATGTTTTTCTCAATATATTTGACCCATTGTTTCCCAATGATTGGTTCATAAGATCCATTAAATGTCGTTGGATGTTTCCACATAAAATATTCGATAGCCAGTTTATCCCTCTTAGGTGAAAGAGGATGCTCCACATTATCGGTGTTATTTTTCATTGTCTGATATAGCAAAGTAAGAATCACAATGAAATTATGAACTCGAACCCACAATGCATTGGGAATGTCATTCGAGAAATCACTATATTTTTTATCCCAATTATTATTGATCTTGTTTCTTCTAGTTCACACCATTTTTTAAAATAGAAAATATTTGAAAAAAACACAAGTCAATAAGTCTTGAGTAAATTATTTATTCCTTTGTGAAATTAACTCTTATAGAATATCATGGGCGATCCAAACATTATGATTTTTATAAAAAAATATTTGGTGATTATATATATTTATCATCATACTAATGGTATTCAATATGGTACTCTACTATTAATTCCCATATTAAAAAAACCATGCTCTGATAAAAACTATAGTGAACCTTCTTTTTCGTACATGATAATGATATATTTTTAAAGATAAAAAACATAATAGTGAAACAAAATCAGGATCCAATGCTATAGTGTCTTGCGAAAATTAGACTATACATAACTATTACATAATAATATATAAATATTTATTTGATTCATTATTATATATCTTATTAGTTTTCACCATGTTCTACTTTATACAGGTATTCATTTAAGTATTTATCACAAAAAGATGGATGATCTAAAATCCTATTAAATTAATGTTGGTGGGATGTGAGGGGTGGTGTTTATTGGGGATGTGATGGGTGTTTTCTCTTCATTTTATTGATTAATTTATCGTTTTGGCTCAAGAATATAAATATTTTGAACATTAACACTAGATATATTAAAATATTGTATATGGGTTAGATAGTTTTGATTAACATCATCTTTACATCAACAATGTCTCAATATATCAAGTATTTGGCTTTTATAGATAATTATTGTATTCTCTTATTGACCAAAAATTGCTATATTTTTTAAAAATTAGAAATATTAACCACAATCATTTTCAATATCATGAATTTATAAATTAACACCTTTTACGAGAAGAAGTTTATAAATAAGAATAATGTTTTTTGATGAAAATAATCACTTACATGGAAAATACTGATTTTAGAATTATAGCTCATTTGATAACACTTTCAAAAATTAATTAACACCTCATAATATTATATTATAATCATAAGATAAAAAATGTTAATTTATGAATATGTTTTACGAAAAAACTAATTCTTTTAAAAATTTATATTAGTTATATATCTATAAATAATCAATTTGGTTTTATAAATACCCAAAAACATAATTAATAAATTTTAAAATATGCATTGACTTATACTATGACAAAATTATATCATATTATTATCTATAAGATGAATAAATTATATTATAATTTAATAGATGAGGTTACTATTCACTTTTCCAAATTATTATTCATAATGGAAATATTATTATTTTACTGGTCAGGTTACTATTACCTTAGGATAGGTTCTTTAATTTTTAAAAATACCGTTTATTTCATTCAATAGTCATTTATAAATTTATTAATGTGTTATCATTGCGATTTTATGTGGTTTATACTATATGGAATAATTATAAGCAGTTAGTTTCAATTAATAATGTACTGTATTTTTACATTGATGATCGAAGTATTGATGGGTATTAATACTCTAATGTTATACTCAAGAATATTAATTTAGTCATCATACCCTTATTCTCTTCATATTCTCACCGATGAAATTCATTTGATAATGCATATCTTTTCCCATGTTGGGAATTTTATCTCACCTATATAAGGTTTCCTTCTCCACTGGATAAAAATATCGAGGATGAATGAAATATGTCTAGAATGAATTTCATAAGTTTGATAACGACTTAATAATGAGAAAAAATTAGAGATGGGTTATTTTTTGAAATTCACAATTAAATACATCTATATTATTTATGTAAAATTGATTCTGAATTCTAAAAGACTATAAACATAAAATTTCATCATGAATGGTTATGATCAAAACTTTTCTTTCTTATCTTATAAAGTTTTTATGTAAAAAAATTGGGTCACAATTCTTGGCTTGAAATCCAAAAATGAAATTTTTACCTTTTCATCACCATATATGGGAGTGAGGATTTTGGGATATTTTAGAATATGTTTTTCTTTTATCGAATAATCACTCCCAGTGGTAGGATGTCTTTTTAGAAAAATATAATTATATTGTACTTTTATGAACAAGAAGAATTATATCATGTACAATTAATTAATCGATCAATCATTGCTTCTAGAAGTATTATTTATTTCATTTTATTCTAATAAATTCGGAAATATTATTTATCCAAACCCCCAAATCCCTTGTTATTTCATTGATGATATTATCCAATCCTCACACATAAAATTCCATTTTTCAGATTTTTATGTTTAATTTATTTGTCCATCCATTCGTCATTTTTCACCATTATTTCAGTTGTTTAGTGATTCAATTATATCAAGGAAACAATTTCATAGTACGAATTATTTTTCACTATAAATACAGATTAGGTGGGGGTTTTATCGAAATTAGATATGTGATAAATACATGACAATGATAATGTAGATCTGATGGTGGTGTAGGTTATGGTGATTTGACAAGATGAATTATTCTGGTACTCTAGGTGTGCGAGATGGGATATTTATGAGAAAATAGTTGATGGAATCATACTACTGGTGATGGAATGGGATAATTGAATGTGTATTGTAATCATTAAGACTAATATCCATGTTGGAAACAAAGTATATGACATAGGAAGAAACTCAAAGAAGAATCTACAAATGAAGAGATTTTCTTTCCTACGTGGCATGTATTTTTGGACAAATCACAACATATAACCCTTATTATATGGTGGAATTGGTTTATATGTATATTAAACATAAAATATTTATTTTTCTAGTCCACATTAACTTTGATCCATATGCACCAAGAATAGCATGTATAGGGACTGCACCACAAGGAATCCATGTTGGCCTGCATGTCATGTACCTTTCTAGAACACTCCCTATACTATTAGCAGTACAAATATCCAGAATATGTGGTATACATCAAGTACCCTAGGGGGTACCTACATGTTATTTGACTATGTTTCATTCCTTGTAAATTGAATTCTATGTTACATTTGTTCTAGTGACAAATGGATAGGCGTCGTCATAGGTGAGGACTTCAGTGTACATTTGTAAAACATCATGTACCCATTTTGTGAATGTGAAATCCATTTATCTATTGGGTATTCATTTCAATAAAAAATTAGTGTAGGTTTATTCCCTTTATATAATTTATTATTGGAGTGTTTTCTAAATTTTCCACCATAAATGTTTAGTATGACTTCTTATCCTAGGCAATGGGTGTAAGATACCCTCAACGAATCACAATAATCTATCCATTTCTAAATCTGGGGATGCAGATCCTCATTTCCAAATTTCCTTAAGTGAGCCTATATGTCCAATAACCTATATAATAGGTGGGTAATATCTTTCTAAATGTAATTCCTCGACCCCAGTTTCCCAGAGTTGGTGCATTATTACATAACATTGGCATGATCACAAGGAAATCATGTCCCGATAGACCGATCAATTTAGTATTATTGGAAACAAGATTCATACATATGTTCAACTTTACAACATGAAAAGAAATAGAAAAATAATTTATTCCATTAGAAACATCCAAGCCTCCTAGATTATGCCTGCAAGTCACTCATAACTAACATCTTCATGTCCTGGGAAAACAAATCATTAGAAAAGTGTGAGCCAAAGACCTAGTAAGGATAATCAATACAACAGAAGATAACATAAATATTAGGCATGGTGAATAATTGAAAACCCATGCCTTTAAAAATAATAAACAAGAACACTTATTTTATATGGATTATGAACTGAGTAAATAATCCCATAAAAACATATTCATGGGTATTCTACTAGTCATATAACCACATGAACCATCAATATTATTTTCATAATAAGGGAATGTATAATGTTGTACATTCTAAAAAATCTTGTCAAGGCTTCGAACAAGACGTCTAAAAAATGATTTAGGACTTGGCCAAAACAATATATCAAATTGGGAAAGGCCTTAGCTAATTCCACATCTAAGTTTTTTCATGATACCTACTGATTCACCGAGGAGCTATATCGAGCTCCACCCGTCCCATACTAAGTCCAATACATTCCTCATATGAAAAGGTTGAAACATAACATAATAATTCATATTAAAAATATCATATGAAATGTCAATACTTTAACCATAAACCAAAAATTATATAAAAATAACACATACATAGTCAAAATTATCACAAAACCTTCAATAAAATATGGACGATTTGTGTCCTAATGAATCGACTTCAAACATGTATAAAATCCAACAAAAGATATCGACATAGATGAAATCAAATCTACATGAAAAAATTATATCTTTCTTTTTAAAATAATTTAAATTCACATAATTATAAAAGAAAAATTTTATTTTGAAAATAAAAATATAATCTTATAAGGGAATCATTGAAAATGTTATAACGGAGGAGAATAACAGCACCCGCCGTATAAAAAAAATAATTCTTACCTTAATTTTGTTGAAAGGGACTTAAAGTATCTTGTTTGGAAAATGACAGAAAGATTAATTTCAAAACATATATAGTTAAATAAGGGTATAAATAACATTAACCCATTTTTTATTGAATAGTAAAAATGTTTTGAAATACATTTTTAAGAAACACGGATGTGGATGATAAAGAGGTCCTAGTAGATACTTACATAAAAATAACCTCCGATAATAAAGAGATTGTGATATTAACCCTTAACTTGTTCATTTCCTTCATCGAGGGTAGGTTAAACTCTTGTATAATGGTGAAATAATTATTATTAAATTATACATGAACCATATACATTAATATGATATCATATATGATCTTTTAATATTGCTTTGATATTGACATTTTAGTAGTATCATCATTTTGGGTGTTAACTGATTCATTTTACTTTATATGTTTTGATGAATAAGCCATGTTTGTTATAGATAGAATATATTTGGCTCATATCCAGAATGATATTATTTTTTTAATAATTATTATTATTAACCAAGTGAAAACAATTCTTTAATGGTTATGATGGGGAATGAATCTTATCGAGTTCGTGGAATCGGTAATTCGTTCGTACAAATGAGCAACAATATCATTCTTTTGATGTTAAAATAGTATATAATTGGATGGTATATCAAATATAAAGAATAATTATCACGTTATATTTATTATTTACATCACTTATACTCATTATTTTACACATCCAAATGATGAAGTGTTTGAATAACAAACATCACCACGACGTGGAGACGGTAAGCCGTATGTACGCACGTATGGTGACATTGTCATTTATAGGATGGATAGAATAAATAATATGACTGTACCATTTTATAATAACATCAAAGTATTTATATGATACTGGATTTATTTTTTTACAATGGAAAAAAAATATAAGAGGAAGTGGAAGAAGAAAAGAATATAAAAGAGGGTGGTAAAATTATTTCCTCTACTTCAGGTTCTTCTTTTTCATTTGATCAAAAGAGATCCATAGGTTGGCTTTATGACCAATGTAAGGCCTCTAGGATGAAGTTATGGATGTTGTGAGGATATTTGGGCAAGGTTTGTATGATTTAAAGGCTTGAGATGTGTGAGAAATGGGTAGGAATTGAGGGATTTTTAGAAGGGAGAGGAGGGGCTATTTAGGAAATTTTAATACAATTATTTTATTATAAACTTAGATTCGGTTTAAAAAGGATAACTAATAGTTATAGTCAAAGTTAAGATGACTCATGGTCTATATAAAATAATCCAATATGAATTGGACAGGTTTTGGAAATTTGTTTAATATTTATAATTTTATTTATTTTAATCATTTATTAGTGAGGTAAATATATCATCATTATTGTGTCATAAACAATTTAATTTATTTGACGTCCAAAAATTATAGAAAAATCCCATGATGTAGGAAATATTTTTATATTTTCAAATAATATTTATAGTCTAAAATATAACTTATATAACCCCATGTAAAAATTAATTTACTAAAAAATATTTGTTTATATCATTTTTGTCTTTAATTTAAATTAATTAATATAAAGTGTCATTATTACACCGATGTGGCTCTATGGGGTCCCTGATTCGACCCAAGGACGTCCATGGTCGTATATGTGTCATCTAAAAAGATTATGAAACATTTTAGGGTAATTTATTATTATTATAATTCTATATTTTACCTGTATTTTTTATTTTTACCCTTTAATAATGGTAAATAAAAAATTGACTGAAGTAAATATTTAAAATGAATAAAAATAAAATATAAATATTTACAAAATTTGGAACTACTAGTTCCAAATATGGAATCCATTTTTCCAAATTCAAAACATAGGAGTGGTAGAAATTAATTTAAAATTAATTCCCAGTGTCAAAAAAGCACGTTTTTAAGAAATAAAAACTATGAAAAGATTGACACTTGTTTATGTACAGTTCAAGTATGAAATTACATCCAATGACCAACATTAGACTAAATGGAAATATATAATGTAATTATACTTTCAACCCACTTAAAATTATATTTAAACACTATAAATTATTTTGATTAAAAAATTTGTTTTTAATTAATAATTTTTTTCACTATTCATAAAAAATGTTAAATTTATATGGAAGGTGCCAAAAATTCACCCTAAGATAATTTCAGTATTCCAAATCAAAAAATTAAGTCCATTTTGAATGATAAAATTTATAAAATTTTAAAAGTGGGTATTACTATTCATAACAGCTACATTGATTGGTCGCGGTGTGTTAAAATCTCGAAGTTGCATACAATGCAAGATATTGCATTATTTAAAAAGAAAATCTAATGTGAACTCTTGGGGTGTTACATTATACCCTCCTTCAAATAATTTTATCCTCAATATTTCTAGAAAACTACCACATAAAATGATTCGGGTGGTTCTTTATCATAAGTTCCTCAGGATCCCATGTTGCCTCCTCCATCTTATAGTTTCTCTAAAGAATTATTACCAGATTATTTTTCTGGTTTCTCAAAACTTGTTCTCTGGTATCAAGAATCTTTATAGGATCTTCACAATAAAATAGATCGAGTTATAGTTCTAATTTATCAGTGATGATTACAAGCATTGGGTCATGTATTTATTTTCCCAACTGTGATACGTGGAACACATCGTGAACTTTGGAGAGACTTGGTGGAATTGCCAAATGGTAAGCTATAGCCCCAATTCATTCAAGAATCTCAAAAGGTCCAATGTACCTAGGAATCAATTTACCCTTCTTACTGAATCATATAACACCATTCCATGGAGATATATTCAAGAAAACATGATCTCCTACCTAAAATTCTAAATCCTTTCTTCTGTTATCGTCATAACTCTTCTGCCTACTTTGAGCTTCTTTGATGTGGGTTTGGATAACCCTAACCTTTTCCATTGTTTACCCAAAAAGTTCAAGGCCTACGAGTATTCTTTAACTAACATCATCCCAAAAAGTTGGTGTGTGATATACCTTTCCATAAAATGCTTTTTATGGTGCCATCTGAATACTTGAATAGAAGCTATCGTTATATGAAAATTCTACCAGAGGTAAATACTGGTCCCACATACCTTGATAGTCATGTGAGAATGATCTCAACATATATTCAAATGTTTTAATAGTCCTTTCTAATTGTCCATCTGTTTTAGGGTGGTTGGAAGTGCTCAAACGAAGTTTAGTATCCAGGGTTTTCTAAAGTCTTTTCCAGAATCATGATGTAAAATTGGGATCATGATCAGATACAATCAATAGGGGTACTCCATAAAGTCTTATAACTTCATTAATGTACAATATTTCTAAACTTTCATGTTTTAAATCTTCTCTTATAGAAAAATAATGTGCTAACTTGGTAAATGATCAACAATGACCCATATTTTATCATTCATTCTAGGAGTCTTTGGTAGTCCCATGACAAAGTCCATTGTATTATTTTCCCATTTCCACTATGGTATGGGAAGAGATGCATTACTCTTTTAGTATGTTTCCTTCCAGCTTTCAATTTTTTACAAACCATACATCTTGTCACATAATAAAAAATCTCTCACTTCATGTTGTCCCACAAAAAATGTTCCTTCAAATCTCTATACATCTTGATTCTCCCACAGTGTATAGAAAAATTAGAGCTATGAGAAGCATCCAACAATTCCCTTTTTAGATCTGGTATATTAGGAACACAAAGTATTTTCCCAAATTTCAAAATTCCATATTCATATACGATGTCGGTCAATCTTGCATCGTTCATAGATTTTATCTTCTTTAAAATTCCTCATCATCATCCTGAGAACGTTTTATCCATTATAGTACGGTTGGTTTTGCAACCATTTGAAAAAGTATTGATGCTTCAACTTCCTTGGTTATTCCCATATCCATCTTTACTAGATCCATGTATATAATATCCTTTTTAACTCTCATCTTGTTAATAACACCACGATCCTTTCTACTCAAAGCATCTTCCACCTTATTTTCCTTCCCCGGGTGGTAGTGTATCGTGCAATCATAATTCATGAGTAGTTCAAGCCATCTCTATTTCTTCAGGTTGAGTTCTTTCAATGAGAAAATGTACTTCAAACTCTTTTGATCGATATATATCTCACATTTTTCACCATAGATATAATTTATCCATATTTTATGAGCCAATATTATAGCTGCTAAATCAAGATCATGAGTGGGATAGATTTTCTCGTGAATTTTTAGTTGTTGTGATTCATAATTAATAACTCTATCATTCTACATAAGGACACAACCAGGTCCTCTCTTCGATGTATCACTATAAATAAAAAACCCATTATTCCGCGATGGAAAAGGCAAGATAGAATCATTGAATAATCTCCTCTTCAGTTCTTCGAAACATACTTCACACACTATTGTCCAAAAAAAATTAACCCTTTTACATGTGATATTGGTTAATGGGTTAGCCAATCGGGAAACATTTTGGACGAAACATCAATAATGACCTGCTAAACCAATAAAACATTGTATGTCAGTTATACTCATCGGTGCTAGCCATTCTTGGATTTCTCTTGTCATAGAAGGATCAACATAGATTCCATCCGTAGAGATAATATTGACATGAAAATAAATATCTTGAAGCCAAAATTCACACATGCTAAACTACCCGTATAATTCATCTTTTCTGAGTGTTTTCAGAATAGAGTGCAAGTGATTTTCATGATCTTCATAACTTTTGGATTATACAATGATATCATCAATAAATACCACTATAAAGTCATTGAGATATTTCTTAAAAACTCTGTTTATTAGATCCATGAAAATAGAGGATGCATTAGTTAGCCCAAAAGGCATTACTATACACTCGTAATGCACGTACCTAGTTTGAAAAGATGTCTTGGGAATTTCTTCCTTTTTCACACACAGCTGATGATATCCAGATCAAAGGTCAATCTTTGAACACTATTGAGTTCCATGAAGTTGGTCGAATAAATCATCAATGCAGGGTAAGGGATACTTGTTCTTTTTTATTATAGAAATGATCTCCCAGTAGAAAATTCACAACCTCATAGATCAATCTTTCTTCTTAAAAAAAGGATAGGGGCTCCCCATTGTGAAACAATAGGGTGTATAAACACCTTATTACTCAATTACTCTAGTTATTTCTTTAGTTCCGATTATTCCATGGTGGCGATTCTATAAGGGGTCCTCGATATGGGCCATGAACCAAGAATTAAATCAATGGAAAACTCAACTTCTCACTCTGGAGGATGTCCAAATAAATACTCAGGAAACACATCAATATATTCTTGCACAATAGTTACATCCACTATATGATCATTCCTTTCCTCACCCAAAGTTATTTCATTCCCTTTCGTCTCAATAATTGAATTTGGTAGAGCTACTAGGGGTGGATCTTGATAAGAATCAAATGGTGACATTTCTTCTCTAAAGATAAGGTACTCTTTATCATCAGTGAAAATTTTAACTTCTTTCTTCTTACAAAACAATTTTTCATCATGGTCCAAAATCCAATCCATATCGATGATTATATCAAATTCAATCATGGGTTTGATGATGAGATCAACATATATAGAACATTTATATTCCCTAATGAGAACTGATTCACAAATATTTGTTGTAATGATACTTTCCATACGAGTTTTGACTGACAACTCCATTTTAAAAAAAAATGGAAATATATAATTTTATTAGCAAACATGGAAGATATGAAACAATGCGATGATCCAGAATCAAATAAAGAATTTTCTACACATGAAGAAACCATTAAATTACCCGCCATCACATCTTTCGAATCTTCAACCTCAGCAGGAGTGATCGCATAAGCTTGGTCTTCATCCCTTGTCATTTTGTGAGGTATGTTTCTAGGATTCTTTGGACATTTATTTTCATAATGTCTTGTATCCCTGTAATTGTAGTATTGAACATTGTTATCTACGTTCTTCCCCATAAAATCACCAGTAAGATTTCCTTTCTATCGACATTTGTAGCATACTCCTTTTCCTTTTAGACAGGCACAAGGGTGCTTCCTTCCACAATTATCCCAGGGTGGAAATTTAACCCTTCCATTATTCCATGTTTCCTTATTTCCTTTCCCATAGTGTTCAACAGATCTCTTCTTCTCTTTCTTTGCTTTAAATTTATAATACTTCGAGAATTTTTTTTCTATCTTCAAAGAACATGAGACAATATATTTATTCATTGAAAGGGATTGTGATAGTAATGCTTGGAAGAGAAAAGTTTTTAAACCATCAAAGAAACAGTCAATCTTACTTCTTGGGTTACGTATATAATATTCATAATTCCTTACTAACCTTGTAATGTTGGGTTCAGTCGTTGCGACATTTTCATCCTCCTTTTGCCTCAGACTCAAAAATTTCCTTCCCATATATGCTCAATGGTCATGAGGAAAGTATTTTTATAAGAAAACATCTTTAAACTCCCTCCATTCCATACATGATACTTATTCATCCTCCTTTGTGTTTTGAATCAATGGCCACCATAGATCTGCATGACATGTACGGTAATAAACTACACTGAAAACTTTTTCCCTTTCGCTACTCCACAAAGCATGGAAGATCTTTTCTATGAAATTTATATATTGCTCAGCTACTAATGGATTTCTACTCCCATTGAATGTTTCTGATTGTTTCCTCGTGTAGCGATCTAACATTGATCCTCTGCATTGTGGATCAGGGTTCTCAATACGGGCAAGCTTATTATTCATAACTTGAGTGAGTTGTCCTAGTATGATGATAAGCTGATTAGCACCAGTTGCATCTCCAACTCTGCTATAATTATCTTGAGTATGAGGGAAATCCCTAAATGTATTACATGCATTGATATGGTTTCCATTCCATCAACTAGGGGCCATTTCTAAACAACTTCATAAACTAGATTAGTTTATGAATCAAAATTCATACTTCCATACTTATAAAACTCTTAACATAATTTGAACTGTTTATGGATATAATCCATAATCATAAAAATGTTTTCACTGAGGAAGTATATACTCATAAATCCTTCATAATGGTTTTTAATTAAAATGAGAAATATCCTAAGAATATCTCATGGGAGTGTCGTAACCAAGAGTGCAGCAAGTCCCGTTATCGTGCACCAGTTCCCGTTCTAGTGTAGCTATAAGTGGTGTTTTTGGGTTTTACCCCTAGGTACATCTTTGTAAGATCTGCCTCTACCTTCTTGTATCTAAATAGGGATATAATTAATGAAAAATACACAAAATCTCTACATTATCAAAATTTTAGGAAGTACTTCTATACTAATCCTCAATGTCTATCATAGTTTAATGTGCTCAAATCAGAGTTTTTTCTGAATCTAGTTTCCAAGGATTGTACTAAAATTCCTTTGATACCAACTGTAACACCCTGAACGAAGTTACCCAGAGCCGGTGCATTATTATATAACACTGGAATGGTCACAAGGAAATCATGTTCTGAAAGACCGATCAGTTTAGTATTATTGGAAACAAGATTCATACAACAGTTCAACATTACAACTTGAAAAAAATAAAATAATAATTTATTCCATTAGAAACATCAAAGCCTCCTAGATTATTCCTTTAAGTCACTCAGAACTAACTTCTTCAAATCTTGGGAAACTGAAACATAAGAAAGGAGTGATCTCAAATGCTCATTAATGGTAAACAATATAGCGGAAGATAACATAAATATTTTTCATGGTGAATAATTGAAAACACATGCCTTTACAAATAATAAACATGAGCACTTTTAGGGAATGAATATGAAAAGAGTAAATAATTCCATAATAAAACATAGTCATGGGTATTATACTAGTTGAATAACCCCATTAACCCTCAAAATTATTTTCATAATGATAGAATGTATGATGTCGGACATTCTGAAACATTTTGTCAAGGCCTCAGGCAAGAAGTCTAAAAAATGATTTTGGCCTTGGCCAAAACCATATATCAAATTTGGAAAATCCTCGGCCAATTCCATGTCTAATTATCTCATGAGACCTAATGATGCAACGAGGAGCTATAGTGGGCTCCACCATTCACATACTAAGTCCAATACATTCACCATATGAAAAGTTTGAAACATAACAGAAACATTAATATTAAAACTAGCATATGAAATTTCAATATTTTTACCATAAACTATGAATGGTATAAAAATAACACATCCACCATCAAAAATATCACCAAAATTTGAATAAAATATTGAAAATCTATATCATAATGAATAGACATAAAACAAGTACAAAATCCATCAAAAGATGTTGACATAGATGAAATCAAAACTATTTGACAGAAATATATCTTTCTTTTTCAAATAATTTAAAGCCACATAATTATAAATGAAAACATTTATTTTGAAAATATTCTTATACTCTTTTAAGGGAATCTTCGACGATGTTATAATGGAGGAGAATAACCACACCTGCCATAGAAGTTAAGAAATACATTCTTACCTTAATTTTGTCGAAAGGTTCATAAAGTACCTTGTTTGGAAAAGGACAGAATGATTCTTTTCAAAAAATTTAAGTTAAAATAAGGGTATAAAGGACATGAACACATTTTTTATTAAATAGTAAAAATTTATTGAAATACATTTTTAAGAAACTCGTTAGTGGATGATAAAGAGGTCCCATTAGATAGATACGTAAAAAAAATCTCAGATAATAAAGAGATTGTGAAATTAACCCTTATCTTGTTCATTTCCTTGGTCGATGGTAGGTTAACCTCCTTTATAATGGTTATATCATTGTTATTAAATTATTCAAGAACCATATATATTAATATGATATCATATATGATCTTCTAATATTGCCTTGAAAATGATATTTCGGTAGTATCGTTATTTTGGGTGTTAACTAATTCATTTTCCTTTATATATTTTCATAAATAATCCATTTTTATTATGGATAGGATGTATTTGAATCATATCCAGAATGATATTATGTTATTATTATTATATCTAATAACCAAATTATAATAATTCATGAATGGTTATGATGGTGAATGAATCTTATCACGTTCATGGATATGGTAATCTGTACGTGCGAAAGAGAGAAAATATCATTATTTTGATATTAAAATAGTATATAATCGGATGGTAAATCATATATACAAAATCATTATCATTTTATATTTTTTATTTAAATCAGTTATACTCATTATTATACCCATCAAAATGATGATGTGTTTGAATAGAAAACATCATCACGACGTGGAAACAGTAAGTCGTACGTTCGCACGTATGGTGACTTTGTGATTTATAGGATGGATATAATAAACAATATGGATGTACCATTTTTATCATAACATCACAGTATATAGAACATATTTGAGTTTTTATTTTAGAATGGAAACAACAAATAAATATGAAGTGGATGAAGAAAAGGACTTGAAAGAGGGAATTAAATTATTACCTCTTCTTCGGGTTCTACGTTTTGATTTGGTCAGAAGGGCTCCATAGGTTTGATTTCTGTAAAAATTAAGGGCTTTAGGATGAAGTGAAGAATTTTGGAGGATATTTGAGTAGGATTTGTATGAGTCAATACCTTGAGAAGTGTGAGAAATGTGTAGGAATTGAGGTATTTTGATAAGGTAGAAGAGGGGATCTTTAAGAATGTTTGAAACAATTATTTTATTATAAACTCATCTTCAGTTTCAAAAGGTCAACTAATCATCAATGTCAAAGATAAGATGAATCATGGTTGGATCAAAATAATCCAATTAGAATTGGACTGATTTTGGATATTGTTTTAATATTTATAATCTTTTTTATTTAATTAATTTATTAATGCGATAAATATTTCATAATTATTGTGTCATAAATAATTTAATTTTTTTGATACCCAAAAATTATAAAAAAATATAATTATTTTGAAAATCGTTTTAGATTTCTGAATAATATTTATAGTAAAAAGGATAACTTATATAACCCCATGTAAAAATTGATTTTTAAAAAAAATTTGTTTATGTCATTTTTGTCTTTACTTTAAATGAATTAATATAAAGTGTCATTATTACTAGAATGTGGCTCCAAGGGGTCCCATATTCGACACAAGGATACCCATGGTTTGATATTTATCATCCAATAGGATTATGATACATGTTATGGTAGTTTCATATTATTATAATACTATATTTTACCCTTATTAATTATTTTTACCCTTTAATCATGGTAAATAAAATATTTAGTAAAGTAAATATATAAAATGTCTAAAAATAAAAGATAGATATTTACACAATTTGGACCTACTTATGAAAAATATGGAATCTATTTTTCCCAATTTAAAACAAAGAATTGGCAGAAATTAATTTAAAATTAATTCCCGCTGTCAAAACAAAAAAGCATGTTTTTAAGATATAATAACTATCAAAAGATTGACACTTGATTATGTACAGATTAATAATAAAATTACATCCAATGAAAAAAATTAGATTAAATGGTAAAAATATAATCGAATTAAACTTTAAAACTACTCAAAATTGTTATTTAACACTATAAATTATTTTGATTAAAAAAGTTTTTTTAATTAAAATTTTATATTTTTAACTATTCATTAAAAATACGAAAGTTATCAGAAACGTGACAATGAAATTATCTCTATGCTAATTCCAATATTCTGAATCCAAAAATGAAGTGCATTTTGAATGATAAATTTTATTAAATTTCAAAAATTGGGTATTACTTTTCATAATGGCTACATTGATTGGTCGCGGTGTGTTCGAATCTCGAAGTTCCATAAAATGAAAGCTATTGCATTATTCAAAGGAAAACAAGTCATGGATGCTTTGGGTGTTAAACTAAATGAGTTATTCTGGAAGTGAGGATATGATCCACCTTGAGACATAGATATTTCCATGATAATATCAATGGTACCTTGTTTATCATCATTTTCATTGTGATTTAGATATGAATACCACTTTTATTATTTGTGTTTAGTGATTTTGAGGTGTCCTACAAAGCATCTGTATACCCACAGATGCATTGGATTTGGCATATATTATATTTATTATACAACCAGTAGGACTTTAGATGGATTCCCGGTTAGACTAAGATAATGTGTTTCATAGTTTCTCTAGAAAGACCTCATACATATATGTATGTTTCACAATTTAATAGAAGTACCATACTTTTTTCTTGTAAGGAACATTTTATGTGTTAGTTTTATTGTATAAGGCCCCTTTTATTTCTATTTTTTATTTTGGTACTTTGGTATTGGATGTTATTGGTTCATGTGGGCATCATATTCCCATGAATTTTATTTTTCGTACATAATAATTTAGTTGACGTGGAGATGTGTGTTTGTGTGTGTGCGCGCATGTGAATTCGGATAATGCATCCACATTGTGTGACATGACTACTTAGCACTAGTCTCACACCCATAGTATATTAAAGATAGGCTTGGAAAGTCTCTCTTGTCATAGGGTGTCACTATTTAGACAAGAGTTGATAGACAATCTAACTATGATGAATGGTTTGGTATCTTGGAAAAGTATCAAATTATTTTGAGTATAGCTCATGGGAAAGTGAACTAAGTGATTATGTGGTGGAGGAAATATCCATTAACAATGACTATAATAATCTTCTAATCAACTAAATACATATAAAAAATTGTTTGATATAAAATCGTGGTAGATGAATTAAATTTGAATGGGTTATGATTTCCATTTCCATCATGTGTTAGCTCTATAATATTCATTTCCTTATAGTATATTTTCAAAAAATTCAGGATGATTTTGCAATGATAGTTGTCTATGATTCCATTTTAGGTACATGTTCGAAATGGTGAGGGGACATCTATATAGAGGCATGATTATAAGGATTTCTCTCTAGGATGAGTAAGATTAGTACGTCCACAAGTTGAGAAATGTGTATGCCAGCCTCCAGTGGTGCATTAGGATGCATCATTCCATAATGAGATATGGTTATATATATTATTATAATATGGTTACACCTAGATATTTATTGTATTTCATGAGTTTTAGAGAAAAATACCACTCATACTCCGAGTGAGAACTGCTAAGAGATTGAAGGCAAGTGACATAATAATATTAAATCAATTCATAAGAGGATATAAGATGAAGGGAAATTCAGAGTAGGATCTAATCAACAATTGGATATGTGTTATTATGAAAGTGGGGGTATTGGAACTATTGCTTGAGAATGTATGTACACATATTATATATTTAAAAGGATAAAATGGAAGATTCCTAAACTTAGTGAAAGATCAATACATAGGGAATTATTATTGTTGATAAATAAGGAATAGGAATAGAGGGTTTTGTGGGTAATAGATATGATTTTCTACCACTGCACCCACCTCTATGGGGACCATGTTAGGTTTTGGGAGCTGGTGATCAAGGATGTGGAAAATCTAAAAGAAGTGGTTAAAATGAACCTATTTCTCTTGGAATGGTTTGATGTAAGTTCTATATCCTCTCATATATGGTTTCAGGTTATAGAGACACAAATGTCACGACCCGTCCTCGGGGCCCGTGCCGTGACTACCCCAAACTCGCCTTCCATAGGCCAGGGGATGGCGACTGGCACCAAGGCGTAAATCCCGGTAAAAAGGGAAGGCATTGCCTTTGTAAAGTAAACAAGCACCACAGAGTAAGCAAGCAGAAAAGTAAACACTGAGTAAAAACAGAGTACAACTGGAAGTGTGGAAAATTAAATGGGCCAGTATACAAACCCAAACTGAATGTAAAGTACAACTTGAAAGGGAAAACAACAACTATAAAGTAAAAGCCGCTATACCGAGCTGTCCAATGGAAATCCCACATGAAGGGTGGGTACAGATAGCTCCACTACTCCTCAGGTCCTGCCGTCCGCTCCGAGAACGTCCCGCCCAGTGGTCCACCTCCAGGCACCGTCCTGCTCAGCAAGCCTCAACCACGATCAACGCTGTTCGTCGTCTGCAACCAACACAACGTAGTGCGGGCATAGCCCGTGCAGGGGTGAGAATAAGCTACACAGTAGGGACCCTAAGACCCCTGAAGGTCTCCCAAAATCCACAAAGGGTAAACCAGAAATGATAGATACAATCACGATGTAACAACCGACACTGCTTAGGTATATGCCCATACATATACCTAAGTCATCAATTCCAATATGCTCCAACCTCCGAGCCCAAGTACAACTCAGTCCACAAAAGAAAGTATACGTATTCCACACAGGAAAGCAAACGTAATCCACACAGGATAGCACAACACAATCCACACAGGAAAGCAACAAGATTCATCTCACATAGGTATACTTCTTTGAGGACGATAGGGATGATCAATGATCCATCTAAGTCGTCGGACCCACAAAGGATCGATAGGTACTAACCCCCACAAAGACCCACATAGGATCAGACCCACACAGGATCTGTAGGCGCTGGTTCACACAGGACCGCTGAGCGTAGACCCACACAGGATCAGACCCACACAGGATCGGTAGCACTGATCCACACAGGATCGTTTAGTGCTGTAGTCGTCGTTGTCGAATCCACTAACGATCTTTGCACAGTCGTCGTCGCAGTCACAGTAGCAGTCACAGTAGCAGTCACAGTAGTAGTTACAGTAGCAGTCACAGCCAGCTCTAGGGTTCCCGCACACAGCAAGTTTGTTCGGGAGGGTCCGCTCCACGAGCCGAGAGGCTGATACATCAACTGTCACATAGTCAAGAGTTGATGTATCCAAAAGTTCCGTATCGTCAACAGAAACTCAACGCAACAAACGGCGCGTCAATCGGACGCCCGGTCTGAGAGTTATTAACCTTTTCTTTCCAGGGGCCCGGTTGGTTTTTAAGGCAAAACCAATCCGACCGTACTCCACCTACGTCCAAACCTCGGGCGGAGTATGCCAAAAGATCCATCTCACTAAGAGGAAATCAACAAAGCTGACGGCACGTCAATCGGATGTCTGTAGCTCAAGATATGAGTGTTTCCGCTCCGAGGGCCCGGTTGGTTTCGTGTACGAACCAACCTGGCCAAACTCAAAGCAATCCGAAACCTTGAGTGCGATATACTGAAACGACCGTCTCATTCCAAGGATCGCATCGCCGCTGACGGCGTGTCGTTTGGAGGTCTGTATCCTGAGTTATGGGCATTTGGACCTAATAGTTCGGTATCGGGGGTTTCGGGCTCGAGGCGACCCGGCCCGAGACCCCCCCCCCCAGTTGGCCTGAACCGGGTCGACCCGCCCTGGACAGGGTCGACCTGGCGCGGCGCGGCCCGGCTGGGCTCGGCTCGGCCAGGCAGACCGGCTAGGCATGCCGGTCCGGATCAAGGCAGCGTGCTGGGTGCGCTGCCAGCTCGGCCTTCGGCCGAGCTGATTGAGAACTGGGGGCGCCTGCCCCCCTTTTGTGAAACTGCGGCCCCACTCATTAAGGGGGGCCATTTATGCTGGCCGGGGGAATTTAATTCCCCCGTTTTCCTCCTTTCCGGCTGGCCCGACTTGGCTGGCCGGCTTCTTCTCAACAGGACCGGCAAAGGCCGGTCCTCTTCCGGCTTCCGACACCGGTGGCCCGGCTAGCCGCCGGTCACCACGCTCCGCCGCGGCCCGGAACCGGCCGCGGCCCTTGTCGTCCGACACGGTGTGACGGCACCACGCCCCTCCGCCGCAGCACGTTCCGGTCGCAGTGTCCTCGGTCTCCTTCGACGTGGCGCGACTGCATCGCGTCTTTGAATTCCTTTCCACGGCGCGGCACAACGGCGCCGCGCATATGTTCCGCATGAACCGCGTGGTGCGACGGCACCATGCTCCCTCATACCAACCTCAAAGAAAACATTTAAAATAAGGAGGAAGGTCGGTCGTGTTTGTGCGGACCGGCACCCTCGCATTATTCGATAATAATAAGTCGGAAACCACGAAATTTGACATGTCATATATCAATAATGGAAATAATTTAAAATACAACCCCTACCTCGGTTTCAAGAACGATGTTCGTCAACGACCAGCGGAAGACAAGCGTCGCGGAGGTCAGGCATCGCAGAAATCGAACGTCGATTCCGTTGACGTCGAGGTGCGTCCGAAGAGGTATGTCACTGGAGAAGCTTCGTAAGCTGGCGGAGGAAGCCTGAGGAAGCGGTGTCTCCTTTGGTTGACACGGGAAGAAGATCGAAAGAAGCGGCATCGTCGATCTTCAGAAACACACCGGCTACGAGGAAGAGATGTGGCGTTCTTCGTCGGAGCTTAAGTGTTCTTCGTGTTCTTCGTCAAGGTTGAAGAAGATGAAGAGAGAGCATCCCAAATCCTCTCATGGTGGCAAATGATACTAACCAAAATAAAATAAGTCTAAAGCTTATTTTATTTACACAACTAAACCACTTGAATTTCAAAAGTTTGAAAAACAATAATTCATCTCAATTAAAACTCAAGTGGTCAAAATTAAATTGAGTGGAGTTATTGGGAGTTTAAAGGGGAGTTGAGGAGTTAGGGTTTGTGTGGGGCCCACCACACTTAATCCTCTCAAGGGAGGTTAAGTGGATGTGGGTCCCACCTCTAACTCCCTTTGGGAGGATATAACCAACGTGGATAAAAATAAAATGTGTTTCCACATTTTATTTAACTTCATTTTAATTCCACCAAAACTAACTCTCAACCCGCATAAAACGCAACCTCGGAAAAGGTCTTCTTAAGAAAATATCGGTGCTGTGAGTTTATCGGTGCCCTCGGAATTTGATTCCGGGAACCGGTTCAAAAGTTAGAAATTCCCGCTCGTTCGTTCACTGAACGTACCCGAGCCAAACTTTTGAAATTAATTCCGGGCACACCGGGCCTCGGAATCAGGTGCCATCAGAAACCTCACTCTTGTAAAATTCTACAGAAAATTAAGAAAAAATTTCCCTTGAATTTTACGGGTCTTTACAACAAACATTCCCCTTCCTTATTTTACCATCAGTATGATATATTGGGATACTCGTAGATACTCTATCTCAATCCTTGTGGCTAGAGACATAAACTAGGGATAATTATATGATTATAAATTTCAATATATTGTTTTAATTATCACCTGGTGGGATATATTCTTATTTTATATCTTCATAAATGTGATGAGGCTATATAATTTTATTCTGGGAAGGCAATGGATCTATGAAAACTCTGAGTAGTTTAACTATTTTAGGAAAAGCCTATGGTTTGTTTTTGTAACACCATTAGATTTTATGAGATATATTATTTTTAATTTCATTGATGTCTTCTATTATACACTACACCAAGATTATATTGTACTATACGCAATAATATATTAGCTTCTAGTATACGCAACACTATTATTGGCTCGTGTTACACACAATTTCAAGTTTGTTTTGTGGAAATTATTTTACGCAACATTAACTATAGATTTTGTTTGATGTATAAATGAAATAGGTTTTGATTATGTTATACGCAACACCAAACAGAGATTTCACTACACGCAGCCCTGACTTTTCTTGCATTACACGCAATCCAGACTTCCTTCGATAGTGATTGTAGTACGGAATACCAAGTTTCACTAAACGAGATATTATTATAAAATTATTATGAACTAGCCGTTATGAATAGTAATACCCACTTTTTGAAATTTTATAAATTTTATCTTTCAAAATGGAATTCATTTTTGGATTCAAAATATCAAAATTTTCCCAGGGTGAATTTTTGGTATTTTTCTAAAAACATTCAATTTTTGGTGAATAGTGAAAACACTGGGTTACTTTTTAAAAACCAACTTTTTATTTAAATAAATAATTATTTTATTTACATTTATTTTAGGTCAAAATTGATACATAATACCTATATATGTTTAATTCAATTCATTTGAGTCATTTTAAAAATATTTTAGATATATAAAAATTTTATTGAACTTTTCACCGTCTTTTACCCACCTCCTAGGAGAATTTGAAAGCATACATAAAACATAATTTTACCACTTATGTGAGTAGAATTTTGAAAATCCGAGAGACATAGTTAATATGAAGGAGTAAAATTTGGTTCAATAAGATAAAAATAATTTTTGATGAATAGTAACTTTTTACTTTTATTTACCATGGTTAAAAGTAAATAGGGTAATTAAGGGTAAAAATGATACTATTATTACCTTAACACATATCTTAATTCTATTAGATAAGTGTAATTCGACCATAAACAACCTTAGGAATAAAATATTACCCTTTAGGTCCACCTGGATTATATTAGGACACTTATTATTATTTTATTTAATAAAGTGTTAAAATAGTTAAAATCAATGTTTAATAACTAAAAAATTTTAATATAGGGTTATACATAAGATAAATTATAATATAAATATTAATTATAAATATAATAAGTTTTCCTACATAATGGTATTTTATTTTTAATTTTTACACATTAAATGATTTAATTTATTTATGACACAATGATGATGAATTAATTACCCTATTAATGAAATATTAACTTAGTTGATGATATAAATACCCAAATAAATTTAATTTGAGAATTTTTATGAATTCCACTAATTTTCAAGGTTAATATTACATGTTAGTATTTAGTAAATTAACTGTTTTTGAACTAATCATGTTGTTATGATTTTCTGAAAAAAAAAACAATTACCAAATAGTGTCACAATTGACATAAAATAGTTTTTAAAACAAATTTTATATTATTAATTGTTATTATATTCCATAAAATCTAAGGATCTTCCAAAAGACTTATATAAGGTTATATATATTAATAATGAACTACATGGGGTTATTTTTGGCTTTTTATAGTAAGTTTATTAACCATATTTTGTAAGAAAACAAGAAGACACGGTAAAAGTTAAATTATTTAACTTAGAGTTTAATCTAAATGATATGGTTAAAATAGTTACCTAACTTGTCTAAAACCTATTGGTTGAGAGGGTTTCTAAACATCCCCACATTATCTTATAAATAAATCATTTTTGAGCTATTATAAATTGAATATGACTTTATTATAAAATAATATTTTATGTTTTTCCAAATGTGCATCTCTCCTCCCATATAAAAAGGGCACCCCTTCTCTATTCTCTTCACACCCTTTTGAGCCTTGAAGCTCAGAAAACCCCTGAAAATTCCTCTTCTAAACCTCTATACTTATATTATAGAGGTTATGGTTTTCTCAAAAGACCATCTCTAGTGCCCTAAGAAGATGTTTAAAGGAGGTGCGTTGAGGAATAGCTAATCTCTTCTACCGACTCTTTGAAGTTTCTTTCTACTTATACTTCCTCTTCTTTAGTTGTTTCATTATAAAGTAATAAAATAATTATTAATTATATAATTATATGTTATTATAAATATTAAACAACCCAATTTCACCTTCATCCATCCTATGGAAAACAAAATCACAGCACGTACGTACGTACGGAATACCATCGCCACACCGTGGTGTAATCAGTTTTCCAACACCACCTTACTTGGATGGGTATAATGGTGTACAAAATAACTATATATGATTATTATAACATCATACAGATTCGAAGATGTTATATCATACACTGCAATTCCATTCAATAAATATGGGAACGATATCATCGCTCCTGCATACGTACGGATTACCGTCTCCACGACGGGATTAGATTCATTTTCCATGCTAACAATTCAAGAATGATTATAAAGTATATATAATAAGTAATAATGAAATATATGACATAATAATACTATTGGATTTATTTATATAACATTATTTCATCAACATGATTCTATTCAATTCAATAAGGAAATGAAAAACTGTGTTCATGCGTATGTACGGCCTACCGTCTCCATGAACGGTGTATTTCATTCCATTTATCAATCTATTATATATATGTATATTCTGTATATATAATATAAATAAATCATGTTTTACATTCTATAATTTATTAATCATGATCTATGTAATCATGTTAATAATTACAAGTCAAAACACGGATGATAAATGAAACGATTTTACCCAAAATGCTAATTTAACATGGAATTGGAAAATGAACGGATGAGATAAAGTCATAAGTGAATCCTATATGATGTCATAAATATTATTATGGTTCGGTTACAAGTTAATAAAATATTTAAACCCACTATACAGATGTCTTGGACACATATGGAAGAAATTTGACATAAGGTAAGGGATAACATTTCTAATCTCGTTCTTATCCGAGATTGTTTATTCGTGAGTATTTATTAGGATTATTGTTATCATCCATGTCCATGCTTCCTAAAAGTGTTTTTATTATTGTTTAATGTCCCTTTTTCCCATTTTTGAATTTTACCACATGTTATGAAAGGAATAATTCTTTTTTTACCATATAGGGAACTGTTTGACTTTTCCGAAAAATGTATGAGGAGAATGTTTTTTAACTTATATGGAATGAACGGATTTTTATGGTTTTATAACACCTTATTTTCATGAATCTTAATCTAAAATATTTCATTACTATTTTAAAAAAAATCATATTCATTTAAATTTCATGGAATTTTGTTACAAGAAAATAATTTTGGATAAGAAAGGATATTTTCCTCACGAATTTATTTCAAGTGTTTTATCAAAACCGTTTTCCATATAAGATGACATTATTTCATCTGTGTATGTTTCATGCATAATTTCTTTATGATTTACATGGTTTCAATTTTTTTATGATGAAATGATATCCATTTTTTTGAATTGATTTTTTTATAATGGGATGATGTTTATGAAACCCATTTTATACTTTGGGTAATGATGAATAATGTATTTTCATGTTGTGGAACAAGTAAGAATGACTTCATATTTAGATGGGTGTGACCTATATCTCCCTCCAATGCACTAGATAAATATTTATACCTCATGAGATAGACATGGATGGAATAGTAAGTTAATCTGGTTCAGTGTTAGAAGACTGGAACGGGGAGTGAACTCAATTCAAAAGGGACATCGCCCACTAAGATGGTCTTCACAGCAATGCCTTGTCTACTATGGAAATAATATCATGTGCTTAATGGTTTCCCACAATTAAATGTTTTATTCCCATGCTATTTTTTCATGATTAATATTCATTTATGACCTATGCCTTACGTACTTCCAAGATTTATTTCACAACTCATGATTTTGATGTGTAAACTTTATGTTCATGTTTTGAAGTTGAAATGTACATAGTTTATTTTTATTCTACATGCTTACCCTTACTGAGCATTTAATCTCACCCATTATATGTTTTCATTTCTGCAGGATATAAAGAAAAGTTTTAGGTATGAAAAAAGGGGAAGATCTTTATGGGAGATGTTGAAAATCATTCACCACGATTAGAAGATTATGTTCCGAGTATCCAACAACACTAAACTATTACGATCCTTTTGTGTTTTTTTTGTTATGTATTAAGTATTCCGAAAAAGTAATGTAATGTCCATGTACATCAAGATTTGGGTCTCTATAGTTGGTAACAGAGGTTCGGTTTAGTTAACCTTTGGAAACTAGGATGTGAAAACATTAGTGAGATCCCTATAGATATTTCAATGGTATGTCTAGGGATGTCCCTAAGGTTATGTATAAGTATAAGTTATAGATATAGAATTATGGTAACAATCTTAGAATTAACCCTAAGATGTTATATATTGAAGGTACTCCCCTTTTATTTTGTTGTTTCCCCTAGAATGATTTTTTCTGCTCACACTATTCTTTTTGGGTTTTAGATGTTGGGTTGAACCCGAAGGAACCATGTTGACCAATGTAATGGAAAATGCAATTATTGTCCTCCTGAACAAAGCAATGTTATGGGATATGGAGTGTAGAATATTATTTTTATACTTACACAAGATATGAATCATTACGGACTTCCAAATAAGCAGAGAAGGGAATAATATTCTATTGAGTCATTCATGAGGCAACGTCCACCTTCATTCATTGGGTCTTCTGATCCACTTTTTGCTGAAAAATGGATCAGTACCATTGAAAAGATAATTTCTATACTTCGCTGTTTAGAACATGAAAAAGTCATTCTTGCTACTTTCTTTTTAGAAGGTGAATCCAGTCAATGGTGGAATCTAATTAATAATATGAGTCCCCAAGATGAAATTTAATCCAGGGAATGGGATGAGTTCATGAACTTTTTTTTCAATAAGTACTTTCCTCGTATTCTTCAAACAATGATGGAAAAAGATTTCCTTGAGCTTAAGCAAAAGGATGCTGAATCTATTGGTATATACAAAGAGATTTTTACAAGTCTTACAAGGTATGGATATGGATTTATCATCCAACCTGAAAGTAAAGTTAATCAATTCATCAGTGGCTTAAAACCAAGTCTTCGAAGGTCATTAGCTATAAGATACTTCAGTAGCTATGAAGAAATTGTGTGTTGTTCTATCAAGGTAGAACTAGAAGTTTGTGTCACATATCCATCTCAAGGTTTTTACAAGAAAAAAAAGATAGAGTTCAAGGAGAAACCTCAGAACAATGGTGAAAAGAAGGTGAATGTTTATTTATGCTCAAAGGGTGGAAAGAATCATGGTGGAGATTGTAAAAAAGGTACTAGAAATTGTTTCAAGTGTGGAAAAGAAGGTCATCAAGAAGCGGAGTGCTGATGAAATTGGAAAAATATTTCTAATTACATGAATAGAGAAAACACTACAGAGAATGCTCCAACAACACTTCAATGCTTCAAGTGAAAGTAAATGGGGCATTATTCTAACCAATGCCCTAATCCAAGGGTCAATGATGACCGACGTGAGCAACCTCTTAAGGAAATGGACAAAGGGAAGTCACATGTGATCAATATTGAAAATGTTGAGTATGACAACGATGTAGTGGAATGATTATGTGTTTATGTAATGGGATTCCAAAATAATGTTGTGGAATCTAATTTATAGTACTTTGGAATATTGGAAGATCTATGTATTGGTTTATTATGGTTTTCAATATTTCTATGGTACTGGTAACCATGAAAATTTATTCAAATATTTGGAAAGCAGATGATATTGATATGGATAAAATGAAATATTAAATAGTATTCATGAGATCATGACTGATATAAGGATAAACTTATATCATGGTTTGAGTATATAGAAATTTTGGGATTTTGGTATGTTGAAAGTGTTAAATTTTGACAGCATTCATGTTTTCACTAAGGTTCAATGGGTATTCATTTTTAAAGGGAATAAATTATTAAGGTATTCACATGTTTGGAATGTGACCAACAAGATATCTCGAATGATAAATTATGGTATTCACATGCTTGGCAAATAAAATTTCTAGTAATTATTCTCTTTATACTATGAGCTTGGACATAATTATTTTGGATAAGCTTAAAGATTGGAATGGACTATTTTGGACATAATTCATTATTGTTTAAGGCTAAAAATTTTTTCGATATTATTTATGGAATTTTATAATAATGTTGTTTTAAAACAAGGACAACCTGCAGGACAAGCGAAAACCCGTCACATCGGACAAGGCTGTGGGTATCAAACCCACAACTGAAGTGCGACAGGCATTTATCGCCTACCACTAGCCCACAGGAAGTCCCTAGTTAGTAGAAAGTAGTTTTATTATAATAAGGGGTATGATATATGAAGTATAAGTCCATTCATGGAGCTATATACGTTTAATATCGCCATATATGGACTTATGTATATTGAATAACTCTATCTAAATTTTCATTTGAGAAAGATGGAATGACCCATCATTTTATCACAAGATCTGCTAAAACTTCACAGAAGACAAATTCAACTTCATTTCTTTAAGAGATGAAGTGGATATTTTTCAAGGCACAAACAACAGTAATACTGTACCAAAATCAAGTAAGTATTTATTTTAATCTAACAATTCTTCAACTTTAGGGAAATGATCTTGAAAACCAAAAATGTTGTCCTAGTGTCCTCATATCCAATGAATTAGATGGTACCTTAGATCATCACAAATTGTTGGCTTTGTGATTTTTGGATTTTTCATAGCCATGTCCTCTACCACTCTCCATTAGAACATGATGGTCATATTTTTCTTCTATATCCATATTTCCACCTATGTTCTCATATGTGGAAACCCAATTCTGAGTTACATTGGGTGAATGTTATGATTCTAACTTCCCTTTTTAAAATGAACTTATAGTTTTCCATTTTACAGTGTGGGTTTCTATGAAAGAATCTTTCATGTAGTTAACCATTTATAAACCCGACGAATTTTGAGGGTGAAATTCATTTTAAGGGGGGGGGGGTAAAATGTAACACCCCATGATTTTATGAGATATATTATTTTTAATTTCATTGATGTTTTCTATTATACACTACACCAAGATTAGCTTGTACTATACGCAACACTGTATTAGATTGCAGTATACGCAACACTATTCTTGGCACGTGTTACACACAATTTCATGTTTGTTTTGTTGAAATTATTCTACGCAATATTATGTATAGATTTTGTTTAATATATAAATGAAATATGTTTTTATTATGTTATACCCAACACCAAACAGATCTTTCACTACACGCAGCCCTGAATTGGCTTTATTACACGCATTCAATACCTTCTTCGATAGCTTGTGTAGTACACAATACAAAGTTTCACTAAACGAGATATTATTAAAATATTTTTATGAAGTAGTTGTTATGAATAATAATTCCCACTTTTTGAAATTTTATAAATTTTATCTTTTAAAATGGTATTCATTTTTTGATTTGGAATATTGAAATTATCCTAGGGTGAATTTTTGTAATTTTTCTGAAAACTTTCAATTTTTGATGAATAGTGATAACACTAGGTTACTATTTAAAAACCGAATTTTTATTTAAATAATTATGTATTTTATTTAAATTTATTTTAGGTCAAAATTGATACATAATACCTATATATGTTCAATGTAATCCATTTGAGTCATTTTATAATAATTTTAGATATATAAAAATTTTATTGAACTTTTCACCGTCTTTTACCCACAACATAGGAGAATTTGATAATTTACATAAAACATAATTTTACCGCTTCTATGAGTCGAATTTAGAAAATCTGAGATACATAGTAAATATCAAGGAGTAATAAATGGTTCAATATGATCAGAATAATTTTTGGTGAATAGTAACTTTTTACTTTTATTTACCACGGTTAAATGTAAATATGGTAATTAAGGGTAAAATGATACTATTATTACCCTAACACATGTCCTAATTCTATTAGATAAGTGTATTTCGACCAAACACAACCTTAGGAATAATATATTACCATTTAGTTCCACTTGGATTAGATTAGGAAACTTATTATTTTTTTATTGAAAGAAGAGTTAAAATAGTTAAAATCAATGTTTAATATCTAAAAAAAATTTAATATAGGGTTATACATAAGATAAATTCGATTATAAATCTTTATTATAAATATAAAAACATTTTAGACATAATTTCATTTTATTTATAATTTTTAGACTTTAAATAATTTAATTTATTTATGACACAATGATGATGCAGTAATTACCTTATTAATGAAATATTAAAATATTTTATTTTATAAATACCCAAATAAATGTAATTTGAGGCTTTTTATGAATTCCACTAATTTTATAAGTTAATATGACATGTTAGTACTGATTCAATTAACATTTCTCGAACTAATCATGTTGTTATTATTTTCACAAAGAATCATTTACTAAATAGTGTCCAAGTAGACATAAAATTGTTTTTAAAACAAATATTATATTATTAATTGTTATAATATTCTTAAAAATCTATGGATAGGACAAATGAATTAGATAAGGTTATTTATATTAATAATAAACCACTTGGGGTTCGTTTGTCTTGTTATAGTATGTTTATTAACCATACAGTATAAGAAAACAAGAAGACACGGTAAAAGTTAAATTATTTAACTTAGAGTAAAATCTAAATGATAAGGTAAAAATAGTAACGTAAACTTGTCGAAAACCTATTGGTGAATAATATGTAGACCCATAACCACTTTATCTCTGAAATAAATTAATTTTTAGCTATTATAAACCGAATATTACTTTATTATAAAATAATATTTTAAGTTTTTCCAAAAGTGACCCTCTCCCCCCTTATAAAAAGGGCCCCCTTCCCTCTTCTATTCACACCCTTTTGAGCCTTGAAGCTCGGATAAACCCTGACAATTCCTCTTCTAAACCTCTCTATTTATATCATAGGGGTTTTGGTATTATCAAAAGAACATATCTAGTTCCATAAGAAGAAGTTTAAAGGAGGGGTGTCAAGGAAGAGGTAATCTCTTCTACTGACTCTTTCAAGTTTCTTTCTTCTACTACTTCCTCTTCATTAGTAGTTTAATTATAAATTAATTACATCATTATTATATATATACTGATATTTTATTATAAATATGAAAAAAACCTATTTTACCTTCTATCTATCCTACGGAAAACAAAATCACTGCGCATGCGTATGTACGGAATACCGTCTCTACGCCATGGTGTAATCAGTTTTTCCACCACCACCTTACATGGATGGGTATAATGGTGTACAGAATAACTATATATGAATAATATAAAATCATTCTGATTATAATATATTATATCATCCACTCAAATTCCATTCAATAAATATGGGAACGATATCATCGCCGTGCGTACGTACGGATTACCATCTCCACGATGTGATGAGATTCATTTTCCATGTTAACAATTCAAGAATGATTATAAAGTATATATAATAAGTAATAATGAAATATATGACATAATAATGCTACTGGATTTATTTTTATATATGTATTACATTTACATAATTCCATTCAATTCAATAAGGAAATGAAAAACAACGTTCTTGCGTACGTACGGCCTACCGTCTCCATGAACGGTGTATTTCATTCCATTTATCGATCTATTATATATATGTATATTATGAATATATATTTTATATAAATCATGTTTTATATTATGTAATTATGTAATCATGATCTAAGAAATCATATTAATAATTACAAGTCAAAACACTGACGATAAATTAAACGATTTTACCCAAAACGCTGCTTTATCATGGAATTGACAAATGAACGGATTATATAAAGTCGTAAGTGAATCATCTATGATATCATAAATATTATTATGGTTCTGTTACAAGTTAATAATATATTTAAACCCACTATAATGGAGTCTCGGACACATATGAAAGAAATTGGACATAAGGTAATGGATAACCATTCCAATCTCATTCTTATCCGAGATTGTTTATTCGTAAGTATTTACTGGGGTTATTGTTATCATCCATGTCTATGTTTTCTAAAAGTGTTTTTATGTATTTTTAAATTCCGTTTTACTTATTTTCGAATTTTACCACATGTTATGAAAGGAATATATCTTTTGTTTACAATACGAGGAACGTTTTGACTTTTCCAACAAAAATACGAGGAGAATGTTTTTTTATGTTATATATAATGACTGGATTTTTACGGTTTCATAACACCTTATTTTAATGAAGCTTACTATACAATATTTCATTAAAATTTTCAACAAAATTCTCTTATTTTAAAATTACCTGGAATTTTGTGAGAATAAAATTATTTTGAATAAGAAAAGGTATTTTCCTCAAGAATTTATTTCAAGTATTTTATCAAAACCATTTTCCATATAAGATGACATTATTTCATATGTGTATGTTTCAAGTATAATTTCTCTATGATTTACATGGTTTCACATTTCTTATGATGAAATGATATCCATGTTTTATGGATTATGTTATGATGGGATGATGTTTATGAAACACATTTTATACTTTGGGTAATGATGAATGATTTATGTTCATATTGTGGCACAAGTAAGAATGATTTAATTATGAGATGGGTGGGACCTATATCCCCTCTAATGCATTGGGTGAAGATTTATATTTCATGAGATAGAAATGGATTGAATGATAAGTTAATTTTATTCAGTGTTACAGGACTGAAACGAGAAGTGAACTCGATTCAAAAAGGGACTACGTCCACTAATATGGTATTGGCAGCAATGACTTGGCTACTATGGAAATAATATCATGTTTTTAATGGTTTTCAACAATTAAATGTTTTATTCCCATTCTATTTTATCATGATTATTGTTCCTTTATGACCTATTCCTTGCATACTACCTATATTTATTTCACATCTCAAGATTTCGATGTGTAAACGTTATGTTCGTGTTTTGAAGTTCAAATGTATATGGTATGATTTATTTTATCCATGCTTACCCTTAATGATCATTTGACCTCACCCATTATATGTTTTCTTTTCCCTAGGATATAAATAAAGGTTTTAGGTAAGAAAACAAAATGGGAAGCTCTTTATGGGAGATGCTGAAGATCGTTCACCACAATTAGAAAAATATGTTCTGATTTTACAAATACACTAAACTATTACAGTCCTTGTGTGTTTGTTTTTGTCATGTATTAATTATTCCACAAAAGTAATGTAATTTCCATGTACGTCATGATTTGGGTCTCTGTAGTTTAGGTAGATGGGGTGATATTTTCCTTTTTTATGATAAATAATCCAATGGATTTTATTTTTTTCCAGTATTTAAGAATAATAAACCAAATTTCTAATAAATTTTACAATATTATCATTTGATAATTAAATGTTATTAAATTTTAATGTCATTCAGTGGTGTATGAGTATGAATACATGATCCCTAAGGATGTGTTAGGGTTTTCTATCCATCAAAAGATTTATATCTACATAAAAAAATCACTACAAAACTCCCCCAATATCTCTGTTTTCAAATCTGATGACCCCAATAGAACTATTAGAGATGAATGTGTTTTTGGATGAACAATGGAGTAATGGGTTCACATGACCTAGTTTTTTCTCATGGGTATCCCATGTTTTGTTCATCAAGTATGCCTGTAAGAGCTTACTATTGTGTGTATATTCTCATTACCTGAATGGGGTGATTATCAAGAATCAGTATCAACTAAAAATAATTTAAACCCTCTTTAACCAGCTAAAAATCTGGTGCAGGTTCAAAATGGGTTGGTTTAATACTTGTTATGGGTGTGAAAGTAGTATGTATTAGTGATTCTATTTTGATGCCTCTATGGTCACATTGAGTATATATTTATTCTGATTTTCCTATAATATTCACCAGTTTTGTTTATAGGACACATGTAGTGGGTCTTTTAGTCATTAATATACTTTTATTGTGTCCTAAAATGATGAAAACATCATTTACTCAACATAAGTAGAGGATCATGAGTAACATCCTAGGTAAATAATGAAATAATACATGTTATTTTTAATTAATATTTTGTGAATTAAATACTAATTTTTTGGTTTGAAGGGGTTTCTATGTTCGATGGTGTACCTGATACGCAACAATGGGTTTCTTTGAAATCTTACATTGCATAGTAATAATATAATATTATTATTTTAAATGATAGTTAATTTCGAGCCAATATATTTGCAGGAATGAATAGAACTAACTAAAATATGATTATACATGTTTGGTAAATGTTTTTTCATTTATCCAATAAAATTTAGAGGCTTAAAATGTGAATGATTCTAATTTTAAACATATTTTACTTTCACAGGTTGATTTACTGGCTTTTGATAGAGAACCCTCATTAAATATATTTATGGTCAGTTTTATATGTTCTATTTCACAAAATAAAATTCTTATTTAGAATTGGGACCTCAAAATTTACATGGGATGAAATTTTGTAATTTTTCTGATAAAGTTTAGTTTTTTATGTATAGTGATAAATAATGTATTTTAATTCAAAACCACCGTTTAATATTACTTATTTATATAGTTATATTATCTTTAAATCTAGTTTTAATGTTTAATTAGAATATATTTTTACCATTTAATCCAATGTTGGTAATTGGAAGTAATTTCACATTGAAATTGGACATAAAAAGTGTTAATCTTTTGATAGTTATTTATTATAAACAAGATTTTGTTTTATCATCGGGAATTAATTTTAAATTAATTTCTTCCAATTTTGGGTTTTTAATTTTAAAAAATTGATTCCATATTTATAATAATGATTTCAAAATTTATTAAATACGTATCTTTTATTTTTAAACATTATGAAATTTTACTTTAGTAAATATTTTATTTATCATGGTTTAAGGGTAAATCTAGTAAATAAGGGTTAACCGATATAACTATAATAATATAAAATTACCCTAACATGTGTAATAATCTTATTGGATTATTCAAATCCGACCATGATAATACTGGGACAATTTTGGGCCCATGGGGCCACTTGCAAGTGATAATGACACTTTATTTTAATTAATATAAAGTAAAGACAAAAATGACAAAAAAAAATTATTTTAGTAAATTAATTTTTACATAGGGTTATATAAGTTATATTTTCAACTATAAATTTTATTTCTAAATATAAAAATATTTTCTACCTCATGGTATTTTTTTCTTAATTTTTAGACATCAAATACATTAAATTATTTATGACATAATAATGATGCAGTATTTACCTCATTAATAAATGATTTAAACAATTATGATTATAATGATTAAAATAATATCCAAAACCTATCCAATTATAATTGGATGATTATATTTCGACCACGAGGCATCTTATATTTGACTTTAATAAGTTTTTTACATTTAGAAACTGAAAATCATTATATAATAAAATAATATTTTCACACTTTCCTAAAGAGCCCCCCCTATAAAAATCCCTACCATCTTACCCATTCATCACACATCTCAAGCCCCTTTCCTCATAAAAATGTACCCAATTAATCTCCCTACATCCCTACCCTACTCATAGAATTATTAACACAGGAAGAAGGCACTTCAACAAACCCTTTTGGTTCAATCCAAAGGGAGTTACCCGATTTAAAGGTAACGTCTTCTCCTAAGTTATTTCTTTTTATTTTACTTCTCCAACCCCCTAAACTCTTTTTATTCCATTATTTTATAGAACCACCAATATTGTAAATATACTATTATGTTTTTATGACAATTATTCTAACTACACTTACACACACCTCCATCTAATATGTAAGGAACACATTGTTTCATTGGATGCCATACAAACACCTCACGAAACAATGATGGTTCACTTATCTTCTACCACCTTTCATGGTGTCCATTATGATAGAACTGTATTTATATATGATATATATTATGTTTATGTTTTCTCTATACTTCTTTATTTTCCATTAATATCATACCATTATGGTTTCCATTATAACTAAACATGATAATTTCATTTGGCGAAGTGAGGACTACCACCCCATCAAAGTGATATGACTGGTTAATGCCATATGTGGGCTGCATAAAAGATGGATTCAATTATATTATATATGGTATAACACTGTAATTATAATATACCTATGTATAATTATGTTTTAATTCCATTAAAATAAGAAATATAAATGAAATTAGCGTTCATGCGTACATACGACATACTATCTCAATGAATGGTGCATTTCATTTCTAATCCCAAAATGTTATTTACTATTATAAATACATAAATATACTTAATATATATGATATATATGATATATACATCAAGAATATCATTATGGAGATAATGGATATTTGACCACATGAACAACCTATAGTTTTAAGAAGTTAATTTTTGACTCAAGTACCAAATATTGACAAAATGACGATTATTAACATTAATGATTACATGTTGTTTAGAAAATGATAATAATTGATATGAAATGAATAATAAACAAGAAAATGGTTTTTATGAAAGCATAAATTAACTTTAGTTTTTTATTCAAGATATTAAAGAACGAACGGGTCAAGTCGGACACTAGGTAAGGGACTTTGTCTCAATCTCCAATCATTGAGGCATATTTTGTTTTAATACACTAATTTATTTTATAAGATGTATAAACCCCTTTTAATTTTTCTTTTATTCAAATGGAATATTTTCCTACTAATTATTTAACTAAACAATAAAAAATATTGTTTCTTTTAAGGTAATCAGTGATAACAACATTTTCTACAGCTGTGAGTATTATTTGATATATGGCTACCCTAACAGTCTATAATGTTTTTAAAATGAAAATAAATTCCATATAAACTTTTATGTATTTTGGTTTTTAAAATTGTTTTAATAATGTATTTTTTATCTCAATATATTCAAATTATATATTTTAATTGAAATGTGGAAATAATATCTTTCCTTTATGTTTATTTTATGTATAATGAATTTGTTGTGATTCTTGGGTATTGTTACATATAAGGGCGGTTCCATGATAAACATAGGGTTGGCGAGCCAATGATAGCCTTCCAATGCATTGGTTAATGTGATAGAGGTAAATGGGAATATTCCTCCTAAGATATTTAGGGAATATACTGTGATGGGTATTCCAAATGTAACTCTCTACTTAGCTGTGATGGATACAATGTAAGAATGATATGGATGCCATAAGTTACCTTTATGATATATGATTTCTATGCGTTATTCATAAATCTTATGATTTCATGAGGCATGTTTATGATCTTATGTTATTTATGTAATAATGAGCTAATGTTTTCTTTCTTTATTTTATAACCCCTATAGAGCTTTTTAGGCTCATCCCATGTTTTGAAATGTTTTTCTCAGGGCCAAAAGATTAATAGGGTCAAGGATGTGATCAAGAAAAAATCATGTCGTCTAAAACATGGGACTAGACATGACCCTTTTTTTCATGTTTTTTTATTTTATGAAATAAATGGAGACTGAGTAGAAGTTTCTACCTTGTAATTTTTGACATGTAATATAATAGTTATGGGATAATTATCTAAAAATATCAACCAGATAATATCATCAATGTGAATTATTCATTTAATTCATGATTATATAATGTTTATGGTATGGTCCTTATATCATGTGTCTTATTTGGGGATTGCCCTAGAATCACTCTTGTAGAACCATTGTTTTGGAAAGGTATCAATGTTTCAATTCTATATTTGAGAGTTAAACATCATATGGAATTATTTCGTAGAGGAGGGGTAGTGGTTAATATAGTAATGATTATGGAGGTTATATATTTACAGATACCCAAATGTGTGAAAGATGTTGAGAGATTCTTTTGGTTGGTTGGATATTATCAGATATTTATTCGCAATTCATCTATGGTTGTTTCACCTATAACTACATTGACGTAAATGGGGTAGACACTTTTGGGAAGAAAATTATCTATAATATTTTCTAGGGTTTTGGTGAAGGTTAATGAGAACCACTTATCATGAGTCATCGGTAGTGCACGTTGAGTATGTATTGTTATGTGATTAATCTAGATCTAGTATTTTATGTGTTCATATACTTAGGTAGGTGGTATCTTCTTATTTTTATTGATACCCAAGGCCTCATATGATAAAATGGGTAACCCATGAATTAGAACGAGTGGTATTCATGTTCACCCAAATGTTTTGAAAACACTATTCTATGAGAGTGTAAATCCATATGCAATAAAATTATAAGATTCCTATGTATATCTCCTCTAAAAAAATTCAACTGTTGATAGACATGTTTGAGGGAGTTACTCAAGACAATGAAATATTCATAGTTCATAATCACATGTAGAGGAATTTGGTTTCATATATTTTTTAGTGAAGAAATAGATAAGTTATCATAAGTGTACTTGAAAATTGTGGATGAGGGTGTAGTGGAATGTCTCATTTCATTTGTTTTGATCCACACACAAATATATAAAATCAATGAAGTTTGTTTTGGAGATCTTTATTGTGTGTTCTAGTATGACTATATTTTCCTAGGTAATTGTTCTAATTGATTTTCTGAATGCTTTTGGAATATCATCTTTTTGTGAGGATATTTTTTTCAATTCATTTAGAAGGAGGAGGTGCTAATGATGTTTCATCAATCCCTCATAATGGTATATCCAAGAGTCTTAATTATGTACTATGATATTTTCCATCAATTTTTGTGGTCTGAGAATATGAGAAGTGTTATTGAGTTTATCTCTCATTTTTTCAATTGTCAATAGGTGAAGGACAAGAACCAAGTACTAGTGGGTTTGTCCAAACCAATTGAGAGGACATTTTTCATGCGGGGTAGTATATTCTTGGATATTATAGAGGCAATTCCATGAATGGTGAGAGTTAAAGACTCTATATGGTTCATCATAGAATGACAAACCATTTCCTCCCTATTACATGAAATCACATACTATAGTTTAGTATAGTGTTTGGTACGCTTGCTTGCGTATGTGTTAATTTGAATTCATGGTGTTTCCCTGATGTTTTTTCGACAATGAATCTCACAAGAAATTACAATTTTCGGGAGGATAATTGTTGGATTTCGGAGATTAGGTAAAAATGGCCATGGTGTTCGATTCCCAAAAGATTAACCACATTAGTAGATCCTTTAGTCATAAAAGGTCATGATACGATCTTGATTGTAATATTTTTAGAGTATCTTGTAAGATTATCTACAGTTGTTGGTGTTTTGATACAAAAAAATTACCATTCTATCATAAGTATTAAACCATTCAAGGCTATGTATGAGAGACCGTTGAAGTCGCCACTAAGAAAATTGGGCCTATGATAGACTCTTATTGTGGGAAAATATTTCATTTGGACAATGAATGAGAATCTTCAGATTATTTCAATGATTATAATGACTATCCATATAAATTATATGCTTTATTAAAACTGATGATTATGTCCCATAGAGTTTTATGAGGGAGACGATATTTTCATAATGGTATCACCATAGCAATGACCTTTCATATTTTTTATTGGTGGAAATTTATCTATAAGATTTATCATAACATTATAAATACATCAAAGAGTTTGAATTTAAGTACACTTATTGGCCTAAAAACTATAGTTAGATCATGTCCATAATGTCTTTCATGTGTCACAACTAAGTAAATATGTGCATGAATTGTCTCATGTTATTAACGTGGAAGTTTCAGATATTGAGGATGTATATAAATTCATATAGTACCCAATAGTGAACAAGGATCAATATCAAATGATCCATCGTGTGTGATTGAATCCCATGGTGAGTATTTGGGGGTAGTAAGAGAACATCAAGTAGAGATCATTAGAGTTAGAGAACAATATTCAGGAAAATTATATCTTATTATTTAGTATATTTTAATATTTTATGGTGAAAATCAATTATGATGAGAATAATATAAAGAGGTACTAATTTTTTTAACATTGGAGTAAATTTTATTCAATATTTAATTGGTTGTTTGTAGAGTCGGTGTAAATTTTTTGACCTACGAATATACAGTCCAAATATTTGGAAAATATTAAATATAATATATCATGTGTGAAAATTTTCTTGGAACTAATGAAAAATACAATGAATAGTGTCTCCGATTTTAATATTTGGATTTCGATTAAATCCAGAACATGGGTTTTAATAATATAGTGAAAAAATATTTTTTATTTTTTTATGTTTTAGTAGAGTGCAGTCATGGGTCGAAAAGTGGTTAAATTAATTTATTAAATTAATAAATATTTATTATCTTAACCTAACAGATCCACTTTTTAAACCCCTATTTAGAAAATCCAATAGTGTTTTTCATATAAGGATACAAGTTGGAGAGGATAGAGTTAGCTCTATTGGGGAGCATTTTGGTGGGTGAACTTGAGGATGATGATCAATGAAAAAACACATGGAGAATTTATTTCCCAATATAGAGAATAATATATTCATATACATAATAACTATATTATGTTTTATCATTAAATAAAAAATCAATCCTTGGGGTACGTGGTTTTATTTTCCTTGGTTTACGTCCCCTGTAATAATTTTCACGATGAAAATTAATTAATTAAATTAGAATAAATTCATGGATTGATTATGGTTTCTTTGCCTATTAGATAATAATTTTTTACGAATATATTTGGAAGTATTGTTTTTAATAAACCTCCAAAATCCCTCATTATTAAATTTATGATTCTATAAAATACAATTGCACTAAATGTTTTTCCAATTTATTATTTTATGGCATTGTCCCTTCGTTCTTAATTTATTATCATAGTTCGGTTGGAAACCATTCATCTTGAATTAGGGAACATTTTTATATGATTACTATGTTTTTATATAGATGGCTTATGAAGGCTGGATATTAGGATTTCTGACATGAACAATTGGTGATGAAAATTAAAAAGATTATACGGTTAGGCGTGTGATAGTGGTTTCAGGGTCCATATCATCTATTTACTCAGGAGGTGTGATATTGAGATATTTTCCTATAAAGGGTGGATGAAGTATTTCCACTAATATGCAATGGAAAAATGGTTGTGTATTTTTAACATCACAATAAGAATTAATGGTAAAAACAAGTTATATAGTATTTTGGGGTGGAACTTGTAGATCAATCTGAAAATTCTATTTTTTTCATGATTATAAGGATTTTCATTCAAAAGAATACATATTTTATATCCTATAATCTAGGGAAACTTCTGTGTATGTGGATGTCAAATATCAAACTCCCATTTTCCTAGTTCACATTCCACGAGATAATGACCTATCAGGCTCTACATATATAGGTAATACATGCATTAGAAGTCATGTGACCCTACACACCATGTTTGTATCAGGAACACCCCATGTACCATCAATTGTAAAGGGATTGTGAAGACATCCTATATGTAGAGAATCCTAGGGTGTACCTATACAATGTTTAACTACCTTATATTCCAAATACTCATAAATGATCATTCCATGTATTGTTCTAGAACATAGATAGGTGTTGGTATAGCTAATGTACACAATATATATTAGTAATAGACAATGGTCCACATTAATGGATCAAAAAATATTTTCATCTCATGGGAATGGATCCCGATTAAATATAATTATGGGTTTGTTCCCATGGTACCATTATGTATTATTGATTATTCATACATCATCCCCATGTTGGTTCACGACAATATCTTGTCCTATGAATTGGAAATAAGACCCACTAAATGGATTAGATCCATGTATCCCACTATCGGGCCAAGTGTTATAAAACTCATTCACATATTTCCCAATGTTGGGTCTATAATAACATCACCTATAAACAGAACATTTTTTACCCTTCCCATTGGGATATCTCAATTATGGTTGGGATACACCCATTAGCCTAGGGGGTCATCTTCAATTTTCTTATCGATGTTTACTAAAATAGAATGAGTTAAATTTTGAACAAGTGAGTATATCAAATGATCCAACTCAGTTGCTTTATAATTTCTTGTAGAATGGATTGATGATCTAAACCACTCAGATGAGTACCATATATTTTAGTGTGACATGATGATGGAGTTATCATGTACAATTTTTATCATTGAACCTTGGGTAGATTCCCAAGTCTAGAATGGAGGAAAAACATATACATGAAACTGGGAGTCATCATTTAGTATATCTAGGTTATTTAATTTATCCTAAATCATTTTGTGATTTTGAGATAAATATCTATTTAATGCTTATCGTTTGGTCAAATAGGGGTTTCCTACTAGTTATGTTTATACTAACCCTTGTATGGGATCTTGCAACATGTGTCACATCCTATGTAGAAGATAGGAAATTTGATGGTGTATTGGATTGAAATGAAACATGTGAATCATAAAAGTCATAGATGGAACATGAAAAGATACTAGAGTTTCATTTTTTTGTTACTCTACCTGTATAATTAGTATTTCGGACTCCATTATATTGTTAGTGGGATTTTAGTAGTAAATGTTTCATTTATATTTTTTATAACTCACTCATATGTGTGATTTTAGTGGTTATGAAATAGTGGTGTTTCATTACTAAATAAATTGTAGATATATATATAAGTGTTTGTGTTATTGTGTATAGGTACTTTTGGATAAATACTCTTATGTGTGTGATATACCGACTTGATAATAGTTTCTAGCCTTGTGCCTATTAGAGTTTTCATTTCTTTGTAACTCTCAAATTATTACCATCTAACATGCACTGATGTTTTAGATCATTACTATTGGGATAAAAAATTGGATTATGTAGTGATTATTTGAGGATATATTATGGTCGAGAAATATTATCATAGGTTCATAATTATTTATAGTCTTTAGATAAACATTTTGTTAAGTTATGTTATTATTTAATATTATAGTTAGTAAGATAAGAAAAATTTAAAATGTTTATGGGTTAACACAATGGATAGGTTAACATCATGACTATTTAGTGAAGTTTTCAGTATATGGTTTTTTGAGAAATGACATCCCAATCGGGATGTTAAAATTTGTTTAAGGATTTGGAATATATGTTCTTAAGAGAAATAACCCTGAAAAGGGAAGAATGTGTATTGATATTATCATCCCATGGTGAATAATAAAGAGGGTCAACTTCATAAATAGTTTGAAACACAAGGTATATATACTCTGTTTAATTCTTTTTATCTCAAATTTACCATTATAATTGATTTCAGTGTTTTTTAAAATAATTAAATTAGAAAAAATAATGTTCAAATAATCATGGATAACTACAGATTGAACACAGAGTGGCATAAGTTATAGTGAAAGTATAATATTTTAAAAAAGTGGTCATAGCTGAAGTCATCATTAAATTGATGTTTTCATATTTATATTTGGGAAATTATTACCATCACTATGGAATTTAGTTTATCGAATAAATAGGATCATGAGCATATTTATAATAGATATACATATTTGGATACCACTATCTCCAAAATCTAAATAAGGGTGCATGCCTGAATGGTCTCAAATCATAGTATATGATTGATACAATGGAAAATGTGAATTTATTATTCATTCCAATGGTATTTTGGTTGATATATTAGTAGAAATTAAACTGTGATACTCAAATCTATTTTCATTATTGAGTGATATTTATCGATGATATTCAAGTATATTAAAAAAATAATGAGGATTTTTTGAGTCATCTACAGATTTTTTACTAGTAAATCCACTATAATTATTTGTGAAATAAATATTAAATGGTATTAATGTCATTGAAAGGTTATTTTGTGATATAATTATATTTTATGGGATAAAAATAGGAGAAACCATTATTGAGGTATGTAAAACTCTAAGGTTTAATAAATTCTTGATGATGCGTTAATACATGGTTGATTTATTTTTAGAAAATTGTCACAGAAATTATTGAAATCCTTGAGATTGATTATTGATTTACCAAAAATGTGATACATGATATGTTTGCAGAATTTTGACTTGTTTTTTTGGAATTGTATATTTATTAAATATTATGTGAGTTTATAAAAAAGTAGTTAATAATTTTTTGGGATAAAGGTAGAGTTGGATTTTGAAAGAATATATGACAATGATGTGGTTTTTGTCTTTGAGATTTATATGTTTTTATGTATGGTATATTTTGGGCAATGTATAATTTGGGAATATAAATACATTTGTGTATGATTGTATGAATGATTAATGTTTTTTGAGGAAATATAAGTATATTAATATACCTTAATAGTGTATGATAGATTCAAATTTAGTAGTTATATATTTAATTGTTAATTTGTTATGAATATACTCACTAGCATTATTTAGTGAGTAATAATTAAAATTTTGAGGAAAAGAATTATTAAATGGGTATAATGAAATGAAACATGATTTTATTCCCAATAAATTAATAATATCATTAATATCTTCTTTCATACCCTACAATAGACTTATGAAACTACCAACTAAAAAAACACAACCTAAAAAACAAACATAAAGAATATTTTCTTTAGTGTATAAAAGGATAAAATGAAATTAATATATTCACATATTATTTTTCGTTGATTAATATTTGATATGAAATTTGTATATAAAATACATTTAAAAAAAGGATATTGAATTTTTCCATAATAATTGAAATTTATCATGGTTAATAGTATATGATAATATTTATTATTCATTTATATAAACTAATAAATCAATATTAAATTATTTGTAAATTTATATAGAATAAAAGAAATGAAAATTCATGATTGAATAATTTTAATTTTTATATAAATTTTTTTATTTATATGTTAAGTTTTAATTTTAAGGATAAATTAATAAACTTTACTTTTTTTGGAAAATATTTTCATCATTTCAAGATTAACACATTCAATATTATCTTGTGATAACTTTTTTATATTTTTTATAAAATAATTGATTTTAATTTGAATAGTGAAAATAACATTTTTTGATAAAACATTTCACATTTACTAAATTATATTAACATAATAAATTAGTTAATATTTTATAAAAAATTATATAAAATATATAAATGATATTTAGTATAATTATTTTAAGAATAATATGCAGAAATTTTTAAATCCTTGTTTAATGTTTTTGAATTTAATTTATTATTTTACTCCAAAATTTATTTTTAATCACATAAAAAGGATTACATCACTTATATGAAGAAAATAAGATAGAATATATATCATATTCTATATCAATATATTCATATTATGTATAAATTGAAAAATCATTTTTTCAAATAAAAGTATGATTACTACTATTAATTTTAATTAGTATGAAATTGGTGAAATGGTCATTTTAAATGAATTATTTTATTAATGTTGCATAATTTTATTTTATTAAATCAATTAATCCTTTATAATAAATTAATTTATCTTTTTTACATATTTTTAAATATATTATTACTCAATTAATTAGTAATAATAAATGAATATTATTAAGAAAATTTTATGTTGAAAACAAATTTTTTTAAGAACTATTTTTAAATATTTTATATAATTAATTTAAAATATAATAAAAACATATTAATATATTGAATTATATTATACATGTATTAAATTTAGGTTTATCATGCCAAAATTATGTAGTATTTTTTTCCTTAATTTTTTAATAAAACATATATTACTAGGGTAAATACTTACTATCAAGGAAAAAACCAAAATAGTAAAATGTAAACAAGAAAGAGTTGACATGATTAAAACATGTGTCAAATAGGTTTTTGTGGATTTTATTGACCTGAACACGCCACATAATAAAGTATTTTTCACTTTTAAAACCATTGAACTTTGAATATTGTCCTTCCATTTTTGAAAAATTATTACTGTTCACAAAAGGTCCCTTTTATTCTCTTATAAAAAGATATCACTTCCACCCCCTCAATGCCCCAATTTTCCATTAAATTGTCCTTCATAACTTAACCAATTTTTTTTAATATAATCCCCCTTTTCAATCATAAATACATGGGTATCCATATCTTATTTGAACCCATTCACTTCTAATGATACCTTTAAGATAAACCTCAATGTACCAATGTGAATACTACTTAATCATTATCCCTTTATTCATAGTCATTAAAAGACACCCTTTCTTTAGTAATATAATTAACAAAAAATCATTAGTAAATTAAAAATTATTACATTAATGATACAAATATTATTTTTTCCTTCCCATCTACATAGAAAAATATAATGAAATTGATTGTCCGTTATGCGGAATACCTCCTCCGCAACGTATTATTTTAAATATTTTATACAAATTTTCATTCTTTATCCAAACTAGTAATAATATTATGAAAAAATTCAAAACATTATGATATTTTTCTAAATATTATATTATAACAATACTATTCAATTATTAAAGTATACTCACACATCAACATATAGTATAACAAAACGACCCAGGTTACCCTCAAACCTGGAACCCAAACCGTTTTGTTACGTCCCAAAATGTAGTTCCCAATCCCCATGGGCTGGAGATAAGCACCCAGGCATCCAAAAACAAACAATAGGGAATTATTTATCTAAAAAATCACTAAAACATGATACATATAAGTACATGAATCGCAAAAACTATTGAATACTGATTAATATAATCCGTAACTATAAAACTACAAAGGAAACAAAACAACTGCAAAAGTATCCATAACTCAAAGAGGCTATTCTAACTGTGAAGGAATAGAATGAAATAGCTAATCGAAATGATGGAGTGGATGAAATCCCGCTATATCACCACCAGCTACCCAACCTTGCTGACACGAATCCTAGCTACCTCATTATGCAGACTTCCCCTTATATAAAATGGAATACATATATGGTCTACGCACCACCAAATATTTGTGTAGGGTGTGAGATGACATGATCAATATGATCCCACCTAGGTATTCCATAAAAATACTCTATATAAAAATTATTATATTCTCAATTCAAAAAATACTTTTCATGATAAGAAGTAAATAAATTGTATAGAAACCATGGAAAACATTTCCCTTTTCATCATAATTCTAAAACAAAGGAAGGACTTCCAATTTGAAAGAATGTTTTCTATATTATCTATCACAATCATCAATATACATATCAAGGCTAAAACAACCAAAACCAATAATGATAAAAAACCATAGTAGCAGAACAAGCATCACTATACCATAGAATTCAATAGTTCAGTTGGAAGACTACTCATACCCTTTATTCTATGAAATAGTTCACTATGGTACCAGAGGACATTTATCTTCACAAAAGGATGAGGGGGACACCCTATAATGTGGTCCACCAATATCCCATACATTCCTAGAGATAATAATCAACACTCTAGGATAAGAGGAACACCCTATAAAGTGAACCCCTTCTCACAATAGATGATAGAATCAAGATAAAACTTCCACCTAGTACCCAAGGTAACCCATGTGATTGTTTTTTAAAAAATATCAATGTTTCCAAAACCATTTCAGAACTATTTCACAAAACCATTTTCAATTCTATGAAAATAAACCTTTTATTCCATTTTTCAAAAACCACGTAAAAACTATTCCATTGAAAATATCATTCCAACGAAAACAAATAATAATGAAAATTTTAAATTAATTTATTTTTAAACCAATTAAAATGAAAGGAACAATAATATTTATCAAACACGGGCTAGAGATAGAACCACTTACCTCAAAACTCTAGTCACACACACAAACATCGGGACCACCAATAATGAAAACCAAAGGAAATAAATGAAGGACCTATTATACCATCAAAAATTCATAAGATTGAATCAATTGATAAAGTGGATTATAACATGAGAGTAAATATCACATACCTCGACAATGAATGCCAGCCACAACATTAACTACAACGGAATTTTCTATAGAACAAGATCACACTTTGTATTTTGGAAGAATACATGGTGAATCACCAACATAGATAATCTAATATGTTTATGAAACCCATGGGTTCTACTATGATATATGATAGAGAAGAAGTATAAATATAATTTTACTGGATATGTGCACCACAATTGCAATGATGTTGGAACTATGAGTGCATCGATCCAGATAAAATGGTGTCTCTAAAAATCCCCATATATGAATTTTTATTTGAGATAAAAGGGAAAAATTGATAGAATGTGTACCAAAATGTGATTGTCACCCCAAAAACATCCATTATTGAGGAATTAGGTTACTTGTAATTCCTTTATGTGACATGAAATCCATGGTTTTTATGTACATCGATAAATCCTTCACCTTGGAATTAAGATACTTTATTGTCAATATTCATGACAATTAACTCCTCTCCATGATTTTTAACCTTTCATGACATGAATCCTTTCACAGCATATACTCACAAACAAATACATGTCATGTGACCTAGTTACATGGCATGAAATTATATTACATCCTATAGAAAAACATTAGTTAAGTCTATGAGTCCAAAAATTCTCTGTATTCAATATTATAGATATCCTATTAATTTCATCTACTTCCTCTATATAAAGTATGAAAAAGCAGAACCATGATGATGTCAATGATGTTTCTAATTGATCAGTAGTGGGATGTTACAAACATCCGACCATAAAGACTTCCCATCCCTAAGAATCCAAGTGGATGATATAATCCTTAGAAAAATTTGAGGCCACTACTCCCTCATCAATGACTCACATTCCCATGTCACATGAAAATATGATATGTGTTTCCATAAAATAATGATCTATGCAATCTAATTTTCACATAATCCTTTCACATGAGTGTCATCAAACTCAACTAGTTTCTCTATAACAAAAAGATCTAGCTCTAACTCAATTTATTTCCAATTGAAAAGGTGAGTGGGATCAGGGTGATACATATAGAGTTGGTACGTGCGGAAAACATCATGAATACCTATCAACTGAAAGGGAAATTATAACTTATAAGAAACCTTTCTAAGATTCTCAATAATGTCAAATGGTCCAAAATATCTTTGTGCCGACAATACAAATTTTCCAAGTCAATGTTGATGCAATGGAGGATAAACATTCCTGAAAATTGAGTCACCGAAGGAAAATTCAAGAGGACAATGTCTTCGATCCTCCTACAATTTCAATAGACTCAAGATTGTAACAATATTTCAATATACACATTAAATCATTGCGGACATCTTGTGAACCAAACATAGTTCAACCAATGCTACATCTCCCACCTCATCCCAACAAATACATTATCATCATATGAAACCATACAACACCCAAAAGGGAATAATTATAAGGTATGGTAGATAATTGTTTCTATAAACACACTCAACAAGTCCTAAATGGGTATCCATTGATCTACTGATGTCAAGAACACAGATGTAAAGAATATATTCTATGATCCAAATTACTTTCTTTGTCTTACTATATATTTATGGATGGAATGTTGTGCTACACATGGCTTGGGTTCCCATGGCATCTAGGAGACTCCTCTAGAACCTCGAGTTAAACCCGGGGCCCCTATCTAAAACATTAGAAGAAGGACTCCCATGTAACCTCACAATCTCCAATACATACAGACTACCCATATCGTCAACCATTGTGGTATCCTTGATCATATTGAAATGAGAATACTTCATCAGCTGATCATTGACCAACTAGATATAATTATTCCCTCGGGGAGTCCATGGTAATACAACAACAATATCCATGGATAATTTATCCCATTTAAAAATTAGCACCAGAATAGGTTGAAGCAAACCATAACGTTTCAATTACTCTACCTTTATCCATTGGCTTTGTAACATTGGGTCACAAAATCTGTAATGTCACGCTTCATACATGGCCACCAGAATCAATGTATCATGTATTAATACATATTTTTAGTGCATGGATGAATAAACCATGATGATTTTTGTCAATTAAACAAGACTACACTCCCCACAGATGTTTGGATGATAACCAGATACTCAAGCTGAAGCAAACCATTAGAAGTAAGAGACCAACCCAAAATAGTCTCCCCATGAAAAAGGCTTTCTCAAACTCTACTGTACTCATCATCTAGCTGCTGAATATGTAAAATAGACTCTAGGAGAGATCATGAAAACTGAACACTCATTAGAACTATACTTGAAAAATACTCTTAGCATCAATGTTTAACTGAGTGAAAACCCTAATAATATTTCACTCCTCCATTAATTAAAGAATAGACTACAATGGTAATTTTTGAATAAGATAATTTTTGATGACGTTTCCCTTTCCTGGGGGATAATTGATATCGATGTAAAACATATTAAGGTGTTCTACCCATGATATATATCATATATTTGAGTCAATTGGTGGAAAATATATATACTCAAACTCTTAATATTAGGGAAGATTTTGAACCTTTTCCCAGAAAGATAGTGCCACCAACATTTTAGCGCATGCGTAACTACAGAAGGCTCTAAATCATGAGTGGGGTAATTCATATCATGTGTCATAAGTTAAAGAGGGACATGATCTTATACATTGTCATCCAATATATGAATAAATCCCAAACCCACACTAAAGTAATCACAAAACACTATATAGAACTTACCAAGCTTATCAAAGAATGGAATAGGAGCCGATTTCAGAAATAGTTTCAGTTTACCAAAATAATATTGGAACCTTACATACCAAGTGAATCTCACATTTTCCTAGTATGAGAAATCAATGTTGATTTTAGATTTGATAAATCCCCAAAAAAACATCAGTAGTATCTAGCAATACCATGGGAGATCTTAATATCAATGACATTTTATGTGTCCTTCCATGACAAAAAAAAACATTTACCTTCTCCTGATCATATGATATTCCATGATAAGAAATCATGTTCCAAATAAACATCACTTGTTGATTACAAAAACTAAATTTTAAAATATTTCCATAAAAATAGTGACACTTTAGAACTTATAGAACCAAACTCAAATAGAGCTCATGCTCATGCTCATATTTGGAATAAACCTAAATACTATTTACAGACACTACCATGAATGTGTCCAGATATTGATGCAATATCTGAATCATCATAGACACAAAAATTGATGGATCACAAGTGAGACCAGTAGACATCACAAGATATTCATAATGGACATACATTCTGCAAAAACATGTCTTCAGTATATCATACACTCAAACTCAAAGCTGATGATTACCCTACTAAAGATAAATCATCAAGAATAAATTCTCCACCTTTAACTAAGAAAAAAAATCTTCTAATTGATTCAAAGTATATTTTTTCTTAACTATTACTTGTTTTAACTTTTGTTAATCAACAAAAAATGAATGTGAACCATCAGCCTTCTTAGAAAAGAGAATAGAGGATTCCAAAGGTGAAACACTATGCAGAAAAAAAACCTTTTTTAACAGGTCATCTAAAGGAATATTGAGTGGTTTCAGAGCCCATTGTTCTAAAAGTTGATAAGGTATCGATATCTAATACATAGCTAGCACTATGTCAATCATAAACTCCACCTCTCAAGATGGTGGATGATTGGAGATGTATTGTGGGAAAACCTAAAAAAGACCTTAACAATAACTATATAATTATAAATATAAGAAACATCATCAGGCTCAAACACAACAGTAGAAAACAAGCTCCTGAGCTCTGGGTGTGAATGCCTTACACAACCTGACCTCAAGTCCCACTCCCCTTAAAACATGCGAGATTCCCATCAACAGTGAGAAATAAAACACATTGACTGCAAAAATAAACAATATATTGATGAAAGATAAGACAATCCATATCTATAATTTTTCCAAACAGATCCATGTCAATTATAATAAAATCCAAAACCATATTTGTATCGTCTATCATTAATGATCAAAAGGACACTAAATCCCATATTTTATCCTGTTTCTATGTGGTGTTTTTAACTCCATTAAAAAGGTCACATGTTTCTTTAGATTTCTAATCATATCAATAAAATTTACATATATAAATGATTGGGAGTGAAAAGTATCAAATAAATTAATTCATAATAAGATATAATAAGGATAATATCTCTCACTATCGCCAAACAGACATCAATATCTGATGGCCACTCTTCTAGTACCTATTTTTTCTTCACTTCTGAGGCATGTGGCTAGAGACCTATAGTCCTTGATGCTTTTGACAACACTGAAATATTTTTTGGGGTCGACAAACTTTGATCGTAACTAGGAGAAGACATATCTTGGAAAAAATGTTGTAAATGACAAACACATACATAGATTTTTCACTTATTTGCGAGCATATAAGAAAAATTTTTGGTGTTTCTGACCCTAAAGAACTGATATCAAGTCATAAGAATATGGCTATCTATATAAGATGATTTATAGGAAGTTTGATACTGAGAAGCACCACCACCACTTTTGTGATGATCGTTCCACTTCCTCTCCTTCCCATGCATGCCACAGATGTTGGAACTAGATTGAAGATAAGAGGTGCGAAATTCAAACTGTATTTTCATATCCATATCTTCCATCATAACTCTGTCTACTATCTATTCATTGGTAGATTGTTTTGACATAATCACTTTTGAACTGATATCTTCTTGAAAGACTTAAATGTAATTATGATCCTTCAACTGGTAATTTTCCACTACGTTCGGAGTAATAAAGACTAGCGTAGAAAGCTGTTTGGTGTATACCAACACCAAAAAGTCTCTTTATTTTATAGATAAAAACCATATAGACATTACCATCATCATTGACTCTAGAAAAATCTGTATGAAGATTTGGTTTTTAATACTCTTCCAATCCAAGTCCACATATCTATCTACCTAGACTATATAATCCCACCATCCCTTGCTTGAACACTAGATCTTGAATGTTGTACAAAACACCTTAATATTCTAATATTTATCTAATATTTTGAATATTTGTTTAATCCAATCTAGCAATCCCTTCACCACATTAGGTTTAGTCATTACATCAATGGACGGTGGCATCTCAACAAAGACTTCCTGTGATGGATCATTGTATCCTATGGCTACTTGATATACCTCAACACCTATGTTTTGAACTCATAGAACATCCCGATTAATAACATAGACTACAAGCATGATAGTGTAACACCCCAAGATTTTATGATATATATTATTTTTAATTTCTTTGATGTCTTCTATTATACACTACACCAAGATTATCTGGTACTATACGCAACACTTTATTAGCTTGCAGTATACGCAGCACTATTCTTGGCCCGTGTTACACACAATTTCAAGTTCGTTTTGTGGAAATTATTCTACGCAACATTAAGTATAGATTTTGTTTAACGTATAAATGAAATTAGTTTGGATTATGTTATTTGAAACACCAAACAGAGCTTTCACTACACACATCCCTCACTTGGCTTGCATTACACGCAATCAAGACCCTCTTCGATAGCATGTGTAGTACCCAATACCATGTTTCACTAAAAGTGATATTATTATAATATTATTATGAACTAGCCATTATGAATATTAACACCCATGTTTTGAAATATTATAAATTTTATCCTTCAAAAGGGACTTCATTTTTGGATTCAGAATATCAAAATTTGCCTAGGGTGAATTTTTGGTATTTTTCTGAAAACATTCATTTTTTGATGAATAGTGAAAACATTGGGTTACTATTTAAAAACTGACGTTTTATTTAAATAATTATTTATTTTATTTAAATTTAATTTAGGCCATAATTGATACATAATACCTATATAAGTTCAATTTAATTCATTGGAGTCATTTTATAATAATTTTAGATATAAAAAAAATTTATTGAAATTTTCACCGTCTTTTACCCACCTCCTAGGAGTATTTGAAAATTTACATAAAACACAATTTACTCACATCTGTGTGTGAAATTTCGAAAATCTGAGAGACACGGTTAATATCAAGGAGTAAAATGTGGTTCAATAAGATAAAAATAATTTTTGGTGAATAATAACTTTTTTACTTTTATTTACCATAGTTAAAAGTAAATAAGGTAATAATGGTAAAAATGATATGATTATTACCCTAAAGCATGTCCTAATTCTATTGGATAAGTGAAATTCGACCAAAAAAACTTAGGAAAAAAATACTACCCTTTAGGTCCACTTGGATTAGATTAGGACATTTATTATTATTTTATTTAAAGAAGAATTAAAATAGATAAAATCAAAGTTTAATAACTACATCATTTTTAATATAGGGTTATACATAAGATAAATTCTATTATAAATATTAATTACAAATATAAATATATTTCTTACATAATGGTATTTCATATATAATCTTTAGACATTAAATAATTTAATTTATTTATGACACAATGATGATGCTGTAATTACCTAATTAATGAAATATTAACATAATTGTTGTTATAAATTCCCAAATAAAAGATATTTTATATTTTTTATTAATTACACTAATTTTAGAGGTTAATATGACATTATTATTGATTTAATTAACTTTTTCAAACAAATTATGATGTTATGATTTTCAAAAAAATCAAGTACCAAATAGTGTCAAAATTGACATAAAATAGTTTTTAAAACAAATATTATATTGTTAATTTATTTTATTCCAAAAAATCTATGGTTCAGCCAAATGACATAGATAAAGATATATATATTAATAATGAACCACTTGGGGTTTTTTTGTCTTGTTATAGTACGTTTATTAACCATATAGTTTAAGAAAACAAAAAGACACGGTCAAAGTTAAATTATTTAACATAGAGTTAAATATAAATGATAAGGATAAAATTTTAACCTAAACTTGTCTAAAACCTATTGGTTGAGATTATTTAGACCCATCCCTAACTTATATTCTAAATAAAAAAATTTGGAGATATTAAAAACCGAATATGACTTTATTATAAAATAATTTGTTAAGTTTTCCTAAGGTGTCCCTCTCCTTCGTTATAAAAAGGGCACCCCTTCCCTCTTCTCATCACACCATTTTGAGCCTTGAATCTCGTCCAAACCCTGTCAATTCCTCTTCTCAACCTCTCTAGTTATATCATAGAGGTTCTGGACTTCTCAAAAGTCCTACTCTAGTGCCATAAAGAGAAGTTTAAAAGAGGTCCGTCAAAGAAGAGGTAATCTCTTCTAATGATTCTTTTAAGTTTCATTCTTCTCCACCTTATTCTTCATTAGATAGTTCATTATAAAGTAAAAACATCAGTATTTTTTATATAATGATATTTTATGATATATATTAAACAACCCCATTTCACCTTCTATCCATCCTACGGAAAACGAAATCACTGCGCGTGCGTACGTACGGAATACCGTCTCCACGCCGTGGTGTAATCTGTTTTTCCAATACCACCTTAATTGGATGGATATAATGGTGTAAAGAATAACTATATATTATTCTTATAAAATAATACTGATTCTATGATATTATATCATCCACTCCAATTACATTCAATAAATATGGGAACAATATCATCACTCGTGCGTACGTACGGATTACCGTCTCCAAGACGCGATGAGATTCATTTTCCATGTTAACAATTCAGGAAAGATTCTAAAGTATATATATTAAGTAATCATGAAATATATGACATAATAATTCTACTGGATTTATTTTTATATATATGTATGTTATCTACTTAATTCCATTCAAGTCAATACGTAAAGGGAAACATCGTTCATGCATATGTACGGCCTGCCGTCTCCATGAACGGTGTATTTCATTTCATTTATCTATATTATATATATATATATACTGAATATATATGATATATAAATCGTGATTTATAATCTGGAAGTAGGTAAATAATGATATAATTAATAATAATATCAAGAAAAACAAATCGAAACACGTACGATAAATGAAAGGATTTTACCCAAAACGCTGCTTTAACATGGAATTTATAAAAAAACAGGTATTATAAAGTCATAATTTAACCATATATGATAACATAACAATGAATATAATTATGTAATATGTCAATAACATTATTTAAATCTATATACAGGAGGATCGGATACATACGAAGCATATTGGACATATGGTAAGGGATAATTATTCCAATCTCGTTCTTATCCGAGATTGTTTTGCGTAAGTATTTACTAGGGTTATTGTTATCATCCATGTCGATGTTTTCTAAAAGTTTTTTTATATATGTTTAAAGTCCTTTTTACCCATTTTTTACTTTTAACACATGTTATGAAAGGAATATTTTTTTTACCATACAAGGAACTTTTTGACTTTTCTGACAAAAGTACGCGGTGTATGTTTTTTTAAATTATAGTGCACGAACATATTTTTATGGTCTCATAACACCTTATTTTAATGAAGATTACTCTATAAGATTTCATGAATATTTTTTACAAAATCCTCTTCTTTTAAAATTTCAGGGCATTTTGTGAAAAGAAAATGATTTTGAAGAAGAAAGGATATTTTCCTCAAGAATTCATTCCAAGTGTTTTATCAAAACCATTTTCCACCCATGATGACATTATTTCATATGTATATGTTTCAAGTATAATGTCTCGATGATTTACATGGTTTCACTTCTCTTATGATGAAATGAAATCCAATTGTTTTATATGGATTATGTTATGATTGGATGATGTTTATGAAACCCATTTTATTCTGTGGGTTATAATGAATGATTTTTGTTTATGTTGTGGCACAAGTAAGAATGATTTCACTATGAGATGGGTGGGACATATATCTACCTCCAATGAATTGGGTAATGATTTATATCTCATGAGATAGACATGGATGGAATGGTAAGTTAATATGGTTCAGTAATATAGGACTGGAACGAGGAGTGAACTTGATTTAGAAAGGGACTTTGTCCACTAAGATGGTATTTGTAGCAATGCCTGGGATACTATGGAAATCATATCATTTGATTAATGGTTTCCACAATCACATGTTTTATTCCCATGCTATTTTATCATGATTGATGTTCCTTTATGATATATGCCTTACGTACTTCCATGATTTATGTCTTTGCTCAAGATTTTGATGTTTAGATTTTATGTTAAAGCTTTTCCATTCAAATGTTTATGGATTGTTTTATGTTCTCTATGTTTACCCTTACTAATCATTTGAGATCACCCTTTTTATGTTTTCTTTTCCCCAGGATATAAAGAAAGGTTTTAGGATAGAAAACCAAAATGGGAAGATCTTTATGGGAGATGTTGAAGATCTTTCACCATGATTAGAAGATTGTGTTCTGAGTTTCCAAAGACACTAAACTATTACGGTCCATTGGTGTCTGTTTTGTTATGTATTAAGGATTCCGAAAAAGTAATGTAATGTCTATGTATGTCATGTTTTGGGTCTCTATAGTTGGTATCAGAGGAAAGGTTTAGTCAAGCATTGGAAACTAGGATGAAAAAACTTTAGTGAGATCCATAGGGGTATTTCTAAGTTATGTATAGGGATGTCCCTAAGGTTTAGTATAACTATAGGTTACAATCCTAGAGTTATGTTGATGATCATGAATAACCTAGGGTGAACCTAAGGTGTCATATATTAAATAATGTGTGATAATTTAGACATCCCTTAAGTGACTTTTAATAATTATTTGGTTCCTCGTTATTTTAACTATTTCTTACACCATGGTTTCTGGTTTTAGTCAATGGAGGGAATGAGAAGGAATTCAGTTAACATTGATTCCGATGGACAAATTGGTGACTGTGATCAACAGAATTTTTTAATACCTAGAGAGAAAGATATTATGATTATTCTAAATCAGTCATCACAATATATGATTAACAACGTGAACATTGGTGGTGTTCCTAAGTCATCAAATAAGAGGATAATGGTATTTTATGCATGTTCGTATGGTGAGGATAATAGAGAAAGGAAGATTTAGATTTATAAATAAGTGAAGAAGAACCTTGAGGAATACCTCAAATGGAGGGGAAGATGTTATCTGTGTGGAGAAAAGGGTCATAGAGTGACAGACTGTTATGGAGTTCAATGTCTTATTTGTGGAGAACATGGGCGTTACCCAAATCAATGCCCTGAACTAAGAGGTTACTTCCAAATCAAGGAAGGACTTATTCCATGATAATCACTGAAGAGTATGGATTGAAGTGTTTATGTATTGGTATTCAAGAATAATGATGTTGAGGTAATTTTACGGCATATTAGAATATTTTTGTATTAGTCTATTGTGGTTTTCAATAATTTTATGGTACCAATAACCATGAAAAGTGATTCAAATATTTTGGAAAGAAGATGATATGCACATAATTAATGGATAAGGAGAAAATAATATGTTTGATAGTATTCATGATCTCATGATTGATATAAGGACTAAGTGATATCATGGTCCGAGTATATAGAATTTTTAGGATTTTTGGTATGTGGAAAGATTTAACTTTTGACAACATTAATGTTTTTACTAAGGTTCAATGGGAATTCACTTTTCAAGAGAATACATGATTAAGGTATTCACATGTTTGGAATGTGGACAAAAAGATATATCTTATGATATATGGGGGACAAATAAAGGAATTCACATGCTCGGTAGATGAAATTTCTAGTAATCGGACAGAAGTATTTTCGATAAGCCTAAATGTTGGAATGGACATCATATAGTATTGGTTAAAGATATAAATTTTTATTTATGAAATGTTCTCATAGTATAGTTTAAGAAAAAGGACAACCTGCAGGACGGGCGACAACCCGTCACGTCGGACAAGGCTGTGGGAATCAAACCCACAACTGAAGTGCGACAGGCCTTTATCGCCTACCACTGGCCTACAGGAAGTCCCTGGTTAGTAGAGGCTAGTTTTATTATATTAAGTAGTATGAGAGATAAAGTATAAATACATTGTTGTAATCATATACGATTTATCTGACCATAGATGGACATATGTATTTTAAATAACTTATGCTAACATTTTTATGATAGAAACAGATGGGATGACTTATCATTCTATCGCATGATCTGCTAACACTTCATGAATGAAATATTCAACTTACTTTCTTTAAATATAGATGAAGTGTAAATTGTTCATGGAATTACCAATGTTGATATTACACTGAAATGAAGTAATTATTTCTCCTAATGTAAATGTTAATCAACATTAGGGAAATGATTATGAAAACCAAAAATGTATTCCTATTACTCTTATATCTAATGAATCAGATGGTACCTTAGATCATCACAATTTTATGGCTTTGTGACTCTTGTATTTTTCATAGCCCTGTTCTCTACCACTCTCCATCAGAACTTGACAGTTTGATTTCTCTTCCATATCCATATTTTCACCTATGATCTCCTATGTGGGAACCCATGTGATGAGTTACTTTGGGTATCCATTCTGTTTCTAACATTCAATTTTTAAAATTATGTTTTAATATACCTTTTTATGATGTGGGTTTCTATGAAAGAAATTTTCCAGTAGAAAACCACTTATAACCCTGACGAATTTCGAGGGATTATTCATTTTAAGGGGGGTACAATGTAACACCCCGATATTTTATGAGATATATTATTTTTAAATTCGTTGATGTCTTATATTATACACTACACCGAGATTAGATTGTACTATACGCAACACAGTATTAGCTTGCAGTATACGCAACACTATTTTTGGCTCGTGTTACACACAATTTCAAGTTCGTTTTGTGGAAATTATTCTACGCAACATTAAGTATCGATTTTGTTTAATATATAAATGAAATAAGTTTTGATTATGTTATTTGAAACACCAAACAGAGCTTTCACTACACGCAGCCCTGACTTGGCTTACATTACACGCAATCAAGACCTTATTCGATAGCGTGTGTAGTATGCAATACCAAGTTTCACTAAATGAGATATTATTATAATATTATTATGAACTAGAAATTATGAATAGTAATACCCACATTTTGAAATTTTATAAATTTTATTTTTCAAAATGGACTTCATTTTTGGATTCGGAATATCGAAATTATCCTAGGGAGAATTTTTTGTATTTTTCTAAAAACAGTCAATTTTTGATGAATCGTGAAAACATTGGGTTACTATTTAAAAATGAATTTTTATTTAAATAATTATATATTTTTTTTAAATTTATTTTACGTCAAAATTGATACATAATACCTATATATGTTCAATGTAATCCATTGGAGTTATTTTATAATAATTTTAGATATATAAAAATTTTATGAAACATTTCACCATCTTTTACCCACCTCCAAGGAGAGTTTGAAAATTTACATAAAACATAATTTTAACGCTTCTGTGAGTGGATTTTCGAAAATCTGAGAGATAAGGTTAATATCAAGGAGTAAAATTTAGTTCAATAAGGAAAAAATAATTTTTGGTGAATAGTAACTTTTTACGTTTATTTACCACGGTTACAAGTAAATAGGGTAATTAAGGGTAAAAATGATATTATTATTACCCTAACACATGTCATAATTCTATTGGATAAGTTTAATTCGACCAAAAACAAACATAGGAATAAAATAATACCATTTACGTTCACTTGGATTAGATTAGGACATTTCTTATTATTTTATTTAAAGAAGAATTAAAATAGTTAAAATCAAAGTTTAATAACTAAAACATTTTTAATATAGGGTTATACATCAGATAGATTCGACTATAAATATTAATTATATATATGAAAAGATTTCCTACATAATGGTATTTTATTTATAATTTTTAGACATTAAATAATTTAATTTATTTATGACCCAATGATGATGTAGTAATTACCTTATTAATGAAATATTAACATAATTGATGTTATATATAAACAAATAAATGTAATTTTAGAATTTTTATGAATTACACTAATTTTATAGGTTAATATGACAAGTTTTCATTTATTTAATTAACATTACTCGAACTAATCATGCTGTTATGATTTTCACAAAAATCATGTACCAAATAGTGTCAAAATTGACATAAAATAGTTTTTAAAACAAATATTATATTATTAATTTTTATTTTATTCCTAAAAATATAAGGTTCGGCCAAATGACATAGATAATTATATATATATTAATAATGAACCACTTGAGGTTCGTTTTAATTTTTATAGTACTTTTAGTAACTATATAGTGTAAGAAAACAAAAAAACACGGTAAAAGTTAAATTATTTATCAATGAGTTAAATCTAAATGATAAGGATAAAATAGTAACCTAAACTTGTCTAAAACCTATTGGTTGAGAGGATTTCGACCCATCCCAAACTTAGCATCAAAATAAATCAATTTGGAGCTATGAAAATCCGAATATGACTTTATTATAATATAATATTTTATGTTTTCCTAAGGTGCCCCTCTCCTCCCTTATAAAAAGGGCACCCCTTCCATCTTCTCTTCACACCCTTTTGATCTTTGAATCTCGGCCAACACCTGACCATTACTCTTCTAAACCTTTCTAGTTATATCATAGTGATTCGAGATTTCTCAAAAGACCAACTGTAGTGCCCTAAGAAGAAGTTTAAAGGAGGTGCGTCGAAGAAGAGGTAATCTCTTCTAACGATTCTTTCAAGTTTCTTTCTTCTTCAACTTATTCTTCTTTGGTTGTTTCATTATAAAGTAATAACATTACTATTAATTATATACAGATATGTTTTTATAAATATGAAATAGCCCCATTTCACCTTCTATCCATCCTACAAAAAAAATCATCGCGCGTGCGTATGTACAGAATAACGTCTCCACGCCGTGGGGTAATCTGTTTTTCCACCACCACCTTACTTGGATGGATATAATGGCGTAAATAATTTCTATATATTATTATTATAACATCATACTGATTCTATGATATTATATTATCTGCTCAAATTCCATTCAGTAAATATGGGAATGATATCATCGCTCGTGCGTACGTACAGATTACCGTCTCCACGACGCGATTAGATTCATTTTCCATGTTAACAATTCAAAAATGATTATAAAGTATATATAAAAATTAATCATGAGATATATGACATAATAATGATACTGGAGTTATGCATATATATATATATATATATTTATGTCATCTACTTAATTCCATTCAAGTCAATAAGGAAAGGAAAACAGCATTCATGCATATGTACGACCTACCGTCTCCATGAATGGTGTATTTCATTTCATTCATCTATATTATATATATTTATATACTAAATATATATGATATATAAATCATTATTTACATTCTTTAAGTAATTAAATCATGATATTATTAATAATAATATCAAGAACAACGAATTGAAACACGTATGATAAATGAAACGATTTTACCCAAAACGCTTCTTTAACATGGAATTTAAAAAAAAGGTATTATAAAGTCATAATAGAACGATATATGATATCATAACAATGAATATGATTCTTTAATAAGTCAATAAGATTATTTAAATCATTATACATGAGGTCCGGATACATACGAAGCATATTAGACATAAGGTAAGGGATAATTATTCCAATATCGTTCTTATCCGAGATTGTTTTGCCTAAGTATTTACTCGGGTTATTGTTATCATCCATGTCCATGTTTTATAAAAGTGTTTTTATGTATTTTTAAAGTCCTTTGTACCCATTTTTTTACTTTTAACACATTTTATGAATGTATTATTTCTTTTTCTTACCATACAAGGAACTTTTTGACATTTTCGACAAAAGTACGCGGTGAATGTTTTTTTTTAATTTTACTGCATGAAAAGATTTTTATGGTTTCATACCACCTTATTTTCATAAAGATTACTCTAAAAGATTTCATGACGATTTTTATACAAAATCATATTCTTTTAAAATTTCGTGGTGTTTTGTGAAAATAAAATGATTTTGAAGAAGAAAGGATATTTTCATCAAGAATTAATTTCAACTGTTTTATCAAAACCATTTTCCACCTAAGATGACATTATTTCATATGTGTTTGTTTGAAGTATAATGTCTCTATGATTTACATGGTTTCACTTCTCTTATGATGAAATGATATCCATTTGTTTTATATGGATTATGTTATGATGGGATGATGTTTATGAAACCCATTTTATTCTTTGGGTTATGATATATGATTTATGTTTATGTTGTGGAACACGTAAGAATGATTTCACTATAAGATGGGTGGGAACTATATCTCCCTCAAATGCATTGGGTAAAGATTTATATCTCATGATATAGACATGGCTAGAATAGTAAGTTAATCTGGTTCAGTAATACAGCACTAGAACGAGGAGTGAACTCGATTCAGAAAGGGACTTTTTCCACTAAGATGGTCTTGGCAGCAATGCCTTGGATACTATGGAAATCATATCATGTTCTTAATGGTTTCCACAATCACATGTTTTATTTCCATTCTATTTTATCATGACTAATGTTCCTTTATGATATATGCCTTACGTACATCCATGATTTATGTCTTTGCTCAAGATTTTGATGTTTATATTTTATGTTCATGATTTTGCATTCAAATGTTTATGGATTGTTTTATGTTCTCCATGTTTACACTTACTGAGAATTTGAGCTCACCCTTTTTATGTTTTATTTTCCCCAGGATATACAGAAAGGTTTTGGGTAAGAAAACCAAAAGGGTAAGATCTTTATAGGAGATGTTGAATATCTTTCAGCATGATTAGAAGATTACGTTCAGAGTTTTCAAAGACACTAAACTATTACGGTCTTTTGGTTTCTATTTTTGTTATGTATTAAGTATTCCGAAAAAGTAATGTAATGTCTATATACGTCATGTTTTGGGTCTCTAAAGATAGTATATATGCTATTCTGATCTATAGGTTGATTCCCTTGTAAAGAATCAGCTAAACTTCTAAAAGAACTCTTGTAGGACGTCTCAGAGGCATATTTCTGCATAATGGGACATGGAAATATCAGAAAACCAAAAAATGTTTGTCGAAACTAGAAAATACATAATTATTGATTAATGTATAAAACCAAACACAAAAATATAGACATATATCTCAACATACCATGAAAACTTGTTTCTCATTCTTAAAAGTGTTGTCCAGACACTCATCATATCATACCACTAAAGTCTCGATAATAATATATCAATTATAACAAACATCCCAATATGTGGAATTCTAAGGAATGTGCTCCACTAATACCAAATTTCAACTAACAAACACATGTTTCCATTAAACCTAGTACACGATCCTTTCTATCACATTCTAGAAGTGTATTCCCGATCACCACAAGCTAGTGATGAAGACTCGGTCATCGAACAAAACTCTGGAGGAAACATTCTATCCAACCTGGAAAAAACACTATGCCTATGTATACATGAAGAAAAAGAGAAGTAGTGTAAAACAAAAAAACATATTCCATGACATTAAAAATACAATGAAAATAAAGTAATAGAAAATGATTCCAAAATCAAGAGAAATGTCCCACTACAAAGGACTAGAATGAGACACCTACTCCAAATAATGGAATGAACGAAATCTTACCATATCACCACCAGCTACCCAACCAAGCTGACAAAAAACCTCACTGCCTCACTGTGGATGCTTTCCATTCTCAGAAATGGATGACATATATAGTAAAATGAACCACCAAAATGGGTCCATAGGGTATGAGATAATAGTCTCAACAGGATCGCACATTAGTGTTCCATAACAAGTCTACGTATAACAATTCTGGTGTTCTCAATTTATATATAAAATGGAATTATATGTACTATATAAAATTTATAGAAAACATGGAAATGTTTCCCATTTATTAAACTTCAAAAAAAGTCAGTATATCAATTTCAAAGATCATTTTTCATATTATCTATCACAATAATAAACCTGCATTTCAAGAATAAAATAGTACAATGCCCTGAAATATGAAAAGAACGGTATCAACAGAAGTATCACAATAAAAATTAATACAATAGGTCAGTAAGAAGACTATTCATACCCATTAATCTATGGAACAGTTCACTATGGCACCTAGAGCCAATGATCTACAAATTAGGACCCAGAAGGCACCATAGAAATTGAAACCCTTATATGAAATATGTTCCTAGAGCTAGTAATTTACACTCTTGGACAAGAAAAATCCCCCCGATTGGGAAAACCCATTATAAGAGATAACCTCCACCTAAATTATCTACCATGTACCAAAGGTAACACATATTCACATTTTCACTATCATTTTGATGTTTTTGAAAACCATTGCAAAATAATTTCCCATAGCCATTTTAAATTCATATCAAATTCCAAATGTTCCTTCCATTTTCTCAAAATGAAGTAAAACAAATTTCATTCAAAATCTATTTCTAACATAAAAAAATAATCATTCCAATTTCATTCCAATTTCATTTTAAACAAATTCAAAATAATGAAACAATATATTTTATCAAATATATGCTACAGATGTAACTACCTACCATAAAACACTAGTTGCAGATGCCCAAAATGGGATTAACTAATAATGAAAACCCAAAGATGTCAAAGAAGGCCCTAGAATTCAATCCAATCATCTTATCAATTATTCAATTCATAAATAGGGTTGGTAGAAGATAGGAAATATCACATACCTTGATAATGAATTCTAGCCGTACCACAATTAGCAATGCAATGAACTTTGGAATGATATTACATAACTAATCATCAAAGAAGTCCATAGGAAACACCAAATTAAACTAGTGGATATTATAAAATAGACCAATGGTTGTACTATGATGAAGGATGGTGATGAAGCAGAAATATAAATTACTCACTGAGCTTCACCCAAACCACAATGAAGATAGAGCGCCGAGTGGATCAATTTGTATGGAATGGTGTCTCCAATGTCTGTTAGAGATGAGTTTTAGTTCAAGGGAAACTGACAATGGGTGATTAAATGGGCACCAAAAACCATAAGGTTACCTTAAAACATTATTTTTTGAAAAAATGTGTGATATTTAATTATTTTACTACTATAAAATCTATGGTTCACAAGTATGCCAATATATCCGTCTCCTCATATTTAAAATCCATTATTTTAAACATTCATGACGTGTAACTCCTCATCAAAATTTGTAAACCTTCATAGTGTAGAGCCTTTTATGAATTTTACTCAGCAACACTTACACGTCCTGAAACCATGTTACACAGCATAAAATGCTCCTGCATCCTGCATAAAATGTCTGTTAAAAATAAAAGTCCAAAAAATATATGACATCATCATTATATAAATCCTATCAATTCCATCATAGTCCTCAATATAAAATAGGAAAATGGTTAAGCATGATGAGGTCAATTATGTACCTGATAGATTTTTAATAAGGTGGTACATGTAGTGTTTTCATGTTTGGGTTGGTTTAACCACTAACTGGAACAATGTAGTAAAAATCTATCATATATGAATATGGGAACTTAAATATTAATATTATAAAATTATAATAAAAAATTTATTATTCTTTATCATTCAAAATTATAAAATTCATTATTAATATATTACTATAATGCAACATTCTACAACTAAAACAACCGAAAAAAGCTGACACATATCCAATTTTTATAAAAACATGAGGAAAGGAATATAATAAATTAATATCATATAATAAAATATGGTCCATATTAATTAAATATTTATGAATTATATTCAAATTTATCTATCTAATTAAAATAATATTATTCCTTATTTATTATGGAACATACATAGAGAGAATTAGTAATAAGGTATGGGTTTCTCCTCTTAATATTAACCCCTTTAGACATATTTCTTATTATACACCTTGTTTACGTTTGAATGGATTATATAATGAAATATTAATAATTTTTATCATGGTTATTTTATATTTTATTACATTAAATTTTAATTACATTTTCATTTTGTCATGTTATTCAATTAAAACTATGTAAAATGTTTAAGGGTTTGAGCTAGCTCAATTTTCTGACATATACATACAAAATTTCTAATTGATTCCAATATTAGTTTATTATAATTAATGAATAATATTCATATTATTTAATAATTATTTTATTCTTTTTTAATTTTATTCCATATAACATTATTATCACCATATTATTACCTCAATTATTATGTCACATGAGTGGGCTTCTTGGTCTCGAATTCTATTTCATGAGATATACATCTATTTTGTTTAAATTTTATTTTTTATAGTCTATATTATAAAATTAAATTATTTCATTATATATTTTTTTATTCATATTAGAGTTAATGTTTAGTCTACCATCCTCCCTTAATCAATGGGATTTTATTAAAATGTTAGGTGAGCCAAAAAAGGTTTCTGGATGAAACTTTTTTCTCCTTAAGTCATCATTTTGGAAAATCATTATAATCTTATAAGCCGTATTTATCCACACGTTTTTCTTTTCAAATGTCATTTATATATTCCTATGGTTTGTTACATAATTTCATCATTATGAATATATTTGATAAAATTCTCTCCCAAGTAAATGAAGATTGTTAATAAGAATTTTATTATTTATATTTAAGGATATTTTCCTTCATGTTTATCTTTTCCATCCTACCAAATGATAATTTAATAATGGAAACTCTAATATAGAATATTACTTATGATAGTCTTAATTATAAATATCTATTTTCAAAATGAATATCTAAAACATTTTATATGATGTTGGTCTTTATAAAGGGTATATTAAACTATTTAAAAAAAATTTCCATCATTTTAAAATAAAATGTTTTATCGGTCATGCAATGCTTTCCATGTAAAAAATATTTCTTGTATTCAGCGACAAATTATTGATGATTTAATAAAAGTAAATATTGTAATATTTTTTAAAAATTTTCTTTCCAACCATTCTGAATTTGATTTTTAAAATGAAAATAGAAACTTTATATATTATACTTTATTAATAAAAATAATAACAGAAACTAATTTTTAATATTATTTCTCATGAAGTGATTTACCATTTTTTATATTTATTCACATGATTCATTGTTTAACAAATGAAAAATTATTTTTCACTATTCATGATGTTTTATTTAAAAATATTATAATTGAAACATGTTAATTTTTGTGAAATTTATCTATGTAAAATTAAATTATTATTCAAAATGATTTCATCATCAATTTTTTATTATATACCTCTGATTTCATAAATAAGAAAAATTAAATAAATATCTCTAAAATTCTATATCACAACATTTCTCTTACCAACTCATCTCCAGTGTATAAACCAAATTCTTCTTCCAATGTTATACCTCTATCAATACCCAATTTATAATTCAATTAATTGAATGTTTTTCAACTAGATTCAATACCATAATTTGATTTTATAATCTGTTGACATAAATATGTACACTATATCTATAAATTATAAATACCACATGATTTATAATGTTGATTGAATGTTATTTATGAGAAATTTACTAAATAACATGGGAAACATATTTATTTTCCATTGTTATATCATGTTATGATTATCGACGTAATTAAGAATATTTTCCTTAGGTTGTTCTATTTTGAAAAGGATATTATCCCCATTTCTTCCATGGTTTCCTTGTGATTTGATTAATATTAATTTTTTGGGGCATTTATTAATATGTATGGAGTGTGGGGTCCTTTAAAATCTACCAATTCATTGGATGAAGTTTATATCTCATGATATATCTATGTGAAGAAATAATAGATTGATCTAAAATGTGTGGGAACATTGTGTCTGATCAATTTTTATGCATTTACATTATTAGTTAATTCATAAATTCATGGACATTATATTTTTCTAACAGTGTTCCTAGGCTATTGTTTTTTCATATTTTCTCCTTAATTTTATGACTATGTTACATAATTATGTGTCATGTGTAATGAATTATTTTTTAATTATATGATAATTAATTTCATATATTATTCCATTAAATATGACATGACTCATGAGTTATGATATACTAATTTTTTGGGTATGATTTTCTCATGTATCATGATATTCCAAAAGGCTCATCTTATTCTCACTTATGGTCCTTGAATATTTTTTATGCATTCCTTTAACATGAATATGAGCTCACCCATTTAATATGTTTTCATTTTACAGGGTTAAAAGGAAAATTAAATTAATGATGTTTATATATGAGTATTGTGTGTGTATTATTAATGGTAGATGTTTATGAATCATTATAGATTCATACCACACATATATTTTTATTAAAAAAATATTATAGTTTTAAAATACATTGGTTTTTTTTGCTAATTTTTTTCAATAATTCTATGAAACTTAAATTCAAAAAATTTGTGGGAATTTATATTAATAAAATATGTTATTTGTTTAATTTAATTGAAATGGTATTTTAATGGGCTACCATACATGTACTCAGTATACACTTTGTAAATGAGGAATACATTATCAGTTGGTATTTTATAGACACTTGGCATGTTGAGCATATATATGTTAAACCATCATTGTCTAGATAAAATGTGTGTTTTTTTCACACATTGAATGTTTTTTTCCTTGTATAATGTATCTATATTTGGGTTATACAATGAGACACTTATTTTGGAATTACACATCACATGAGTCAAATTAATAGGTTATGTGTAATTTAAATTTAAATATTCACTAATTCATTGAAAATAGAATGTAAAAGGTAATATTTCTTGTTTATAAATGTTTTTTTATACATAATTATAATGTATATATAGTATATTTATTATTAAACAACAAATTACTATAGTTTAAATGAAATGTAGTTGATAATATCTTGAATTTCACATTTTCTACCCACTAATTATTTTTCGGATTATTATTTATATGTGCCTCTAGATATATTTTATAACATAATTCTTTATATTTTCATGATACAATATTTTTTAGAATTAATACTATCCATATTCATATTTAAATTTTTCCATACAACCATTTATCAAATGTTACCGGGATTCTTTTTTGTTGTTTTTTATATTAATCCAAACATATGATTACCGATTGTAATCCAATAAAGAGTCACCAAAATATATCATAACTAAATAATAATAATATATTTATAAAAAACCAAAAATGTGTTCATTGTTTGAATTATTAAAAACAAAAATGAATGATCTCACATTAATTATTGATAAAGAAAACTTCTATAAGAAAAAAATGATTATTTATCTTGGTTGGATTTCTTCAATGGGACTTTGAAAATGTAAATATTTTTATTAATCCATATTTTTATTTTTCAATAATAAATAATTATATTAATATTTATAAATAAAAAAATTTCACATCCATCTCATATAATGTCCACCATAGGAAATAATTTATTTTTTCCTTTCTACTCTATTCCTCCATCAAACATAAATGAGATCTCATTTATTTTTGTGACCATATATTCTAATAAACAATACCATAAATATTATTATTTTTTGAATCATAATGCTTTATTACTATTACAATTTCATAACTATTTAATAAAATAACATTAGTAATTATAGTTTTAGATTCACAATAACAAGAACATGAAATATATTATGTGTGGTTCGATTAATGCCATATTTTTAATGGTCTAGAAAATTATGGGTGACTATAAGTCATTATAATATGTTGTGATGAGGATATTATGGTTTTTTTAATTAAAAAAAATTATTTTAAACCAGATGTGAGGGTGAAGATTGTATTGGAGGGGAAAATTCAATATTCATGAAATTTTTTAACTACATGCTTTATAGAATCTGCTAACTCATCACGTATATTTCAATATTTGGTAGTTGAATTTAAATTAATACTACATGAAATGTATATCAGAGATATGAATAATGATAAAAATTATTTTTGTCATATTATCTAGATATAATATTTTAAAATCAGCATATCTTGTGACTAAGAGACACACATGGTGATTTTTTTAAAACAAATGTCACACTAAGTACCCTAATACAAGACCAAATTATATAGAAGTACCAAAAAAGATTTGTTACAATTGAACACAATAAATATCCTTGTAATGGTTTCATTTAACATACATATTATATATTAATATTTATTATATAATACACACACTGTGTATTCTATATTAACACATTATTCTAGTAGTATGTTTTGCATACCATTAATACAATATATGATCTATTAAGGGAAAAGTCTATTATTTTCATGAAAACAGACACAAAATGTACCACTCTATATATTACATTTAATCTATATTCAAATTATCTTGTTAATTATATAACAAAACCATCAAGTCTTTGATTTTCTACACACTATGAATGCCATTGAACATGTAGTGTATTATCCTGATTACGTGATCATAGACATATTTCAACCTAGGTATCAGTTTATGAAATATTATGAATCTATTATAATTAGTGTTTCAAATAGAATAAAATAGTTTTTATATCACCTCCAATTTTACTCTTATTCAATTATTTGGATCCAAAATGAGATTCATATTTTCATATAGTTTATGGAATGTGTCGGTGTATGTTTGGTAATGTTTAGGGCCTAGTTACCATATTGGACAATGTTTTTCTCTATGATATTGATCTTACATGTATATATTTGAGCATATTACCTTATATTTGGGATAGTGTGTGGGCCATTCACTTATGTAGTTAGAACCCCTCTGGAATAATGCATATTACACATTTCATGGTGTGAATCCTCTATAATGTATAGTAACCATATATTCAAACATAATCATTTTACAGAGGCATGGTCTCCCAAAAACTAGTATTACTATAAGGTGATTGTGTAGGGATAAGTTTGATATTGTTTTTGTGTTTTTGGTTCTATAGGTATTTGGGTATTTGATGATTTTAATAGTGGTATTCTTTGTGGATCAAGGTTATTGATGCCGAAGAAATTCTACTTAACGGATTAACTATATATATGGGTTTATTTTATTAAATTTATTTATTTTCATACTTTTTCATTATTAACTCTTTTAATCATACTGAGTATATTTATACAAATATATATACATGATACATTTCCAAACATGTTTTTACAATTAAGATCATGCACAATTAAATGGATATAGATTATGATAAACTAGTGGTGTGGGTGAATATGAAGGATTAGTGGTGATCACTAATGGAAGTGCTCATGGTATTGTCAACATAATGTATGGTCAACATTTTTTTTATTTATAATTCGTCATCATCATAGTATATTTATACTATTATATTTTACTATTACAACATTCTTTTTTAATTCATTATTGCTGGGAAATTAGTAATGGTCACAAAAATAATGAACTCAAGTTGAATTTTTAACAAATGGGTTTTCATATATATATATATTAGATATATGTGGATGATATAGGTAATAGAATATGGCCTCTCATGTAAGTGATATTCCATTTTGGTTCCTCTCACATGCCCTCACATATTTTATATAGGCTTGGGGTGGTGAGCTTTGTTCATTGATAACTCAAGAATGGTACTTGTGGTTTTGGTTTTACCAGAATATCATCATTGAAATTCAATTAATAGGTATATATTTTGGAGTTAGTGTACATGTGAGGATTTTTTTGGGATGCTTATGGTAATGGTGTTAAGGGGTATTGACATCATATTATATCATAGAGTACCCACTTATTTTTGTTTTTAGCTGAGTAGAACATACAATAAGACTCTAATAATCTATTTTCCAATATATAAATCAATGGTTTCAATTTAATATTTCATTGTGATAGTACATGAATTATGTATCATGATAACTTTATAATGGTTTACAGTATCTTTGAGTTAAATTATTCATATGGGTATTAATAATCATTGGTTTATCTTACCAAATAAAAGATTCCACCTAGGTAAAATCAATCTCATCTTCAGATTAAGGGTCTCATTAGTCCCATTCCTGTAATTTAAACATGATTCTATATCCCATAGAGTAGTGAGTCATATATTTTGGGAACTTATAGGTAAATTTTCCCCAGGTTGTACTGTAGATGGTTTATCCCCTACTCATTAAGCAGGGAGAATCCCCACCCATTTGTACGATAATAGTTCTTCAAGTGAATGGTGAGACTATTAATAAATCTTTTTCCCATTATGATATATTAAAAAGATATCCCAATTTTTAGGTGATCCTCATCCATAGTCATTATTGAAATGAATAAAGTTAATTTCATGATTCATTCATATGGTTAGGACACCTACTGAAAAATGTGGGGTTCCATATAATGATCATTCTACATGTTTGTTTCCCACAAAATGTGTGTCATGGTTAGAAATCACTATTTTTTAAAGTTTTCCAATGGATTTTTTTATAGAACTGGAAACAATCAATGATTATGTATCCAAAATGACATTTTTTTCCAAAGGAAGGTGTTTATTATGAATTCTGACCTACGACGATTATGAACTCACCTTTGTAGAGAGTATGGGAGGATGGGATCATCATAACCATTTGGGGGGAATTATTTCCTACTCCAGCAATCTACTATAGAAAAATGATATGTTAGTGAATCTTTCATTAATTCCCAAGAATGAGCTGGTTAATCCCAAAAATCAGAAATCAATTATTAGTATTTATGGAAATCAGAATCATCTATATGTATTTGATGTCATTCATCAATGGAGATATATGTAGGTATTTGATGATCTGAATCAAAGGTATTCTCTCATATACTACATTGATATTCATTGGTCGTTAAAATAAAAAAAATGTTTTTAAGACACTTAGTGGGGAACTCTTGAATTTATTGTCATCCAGGTATAATAAAGTAACTATGGAAACTATAGTCATCTTGTGAGATAGAATTTTTTTGATGTTGGGATTGAACACATAAATGGGATTCCTGCATATCCATGTTAAAGGAATCCGAACCCAAGTAGTTTGATGCCACTTAATGAGACACATCATTACTTTTAAGGTCGTGGGATAATGGACCAACCATGTAGTTTAACGTCATGTGGAATGGGAATCCCGGCCAAATGTTCATAGTCAATGTTTGGTGTGGGACTTATGTAGATGTGTCCTAAGGAACCCATGAAGGATATTTGTTTCCATGTTAGATTTTTCCTTTTTGGGAATGTGGCCTAGAGAGAACACAGTTGATTTGGGATGTTGGGTTTGAACCATAGTGAGGCTTTCTACGTATCCCATATGGATTAGAATTAAATCCCATATATTTTAGTAAGTCTCACAAAGGAATATGTCACTTTGAGTGAAATAGGTTGGGGAATACTCCTTTAGAGGATGACCTTGTAATGGGGTCCATGGGAAATTTATCAACTCATGGAGTTTTATGAGGGATTAATTCGGGGCTTTCTTATAAGGAGGACACCCAGATTAAGGGAATTTGGACTGGAATCTTGAGGAGGATATCTAATGAGGGGGGAATGATTTTTCATTTCATGGATGAGATGAGATGGAGATAGATCCTTGAGAATACTTCTTAAATATCCTAGTTAAGGTAGGAGTAATAGTTAGTATAATTCATTTCTTCAGGAGGATTGTACCAGTATCAAAATCATCACTAACCTCTAAGACCATGTGAGTGACACTAAGTGTGAGAAACAAGAGGATTTGAAATATTCATGGAGAGTCGTTTAACTAAAGGTATGTTATCGGTGTCCCAAATTATTTTTTCCCAAACGAGTATAGTTCTAGTAAGGGATCGATCCAATGGGAAAAATAAGTTATTTTTTTATGTGCTTAACTAATTTGTATTTTTGTCTTAGTTAAGAGTGCTGAATTTAGAGTTGATTATTGATTTTTGTATAAGAGGAATAAATTGTTTTATGATTCTTTATAAATTACTTGATGAATAGATAAAAATATGGGAAAATAGGTTTTGATTCAAATTAAATAGAAAAATGTGTTAGGGTTGTGGATTTATGAGAAGATGATTATTAAATAAAATTGATAATGAGGTTGTGTTGTTCATAATAACCCAACACTATAGGTTCAATTTGAAACAAAGTTTCCTGGGTTCGGTAAACTTATATTTAGAGCTAAATAAACTAACTCCATGGTCTAGTAGTTAGATTTTAACAATTATTTATTTGTCTTAATCCATTTTTGAGTCAACAAATACATACAATGATCATGAAAATATTCATTGTTATTCTTCTTTTGAACCCCTGAAAATTCTTCCCTTAGTCTAGTTCTGAATTTTCTGTGATAAGATGAAGACATTTATGAAGAATAATAAGAAGTTTAAAGAACATTCACATTCACAAAAAATTATCTATATTAAAACTCTCACATATCCCACAACCCCAAATAACTATGTATTTAGTTACACATAGATTTAAAGACTTGCACAACATCTTCAATACCTGTTGTGATCATTTCTTGAAACTTCGAGGAGGGAATGACTCTTCAGTAGAACGGTAGAATGGAGAAGTAGTAGAATGGTGGTAGCATGGTAGTATAACTTCATTGCTTTAGACCATCAACCCTTTATCTCCTTACGTTTTCCTTATCAAATTGGAGGCCAAGGACTCAATTTATAACAAATACAACTACACCGTGTGTGGAAAATGTACATGGAGAGTACTTTTTTAAATGTGCTTTTGTCATTGTATTCTTCGCTGGTAGGCATCCTTACACGCTGTCTTTGACTTAGAACATGGCGCCTCCTGGTTGGTAGATATACACAGCATGTAGTGCCACTATACACAACATGTTGTCTCATTTTTCGGCCACCAACCACTTCTAAAAAGGTATACACTGTGTGTATAGGTTGAACACAGTGTGAAGACGTCTTCTCATCTGCCAACTACTTCTAGAAGGGTGTACATGGCATGTATAGTGTGAACACAGCGTGTACCAGATTCTGGTTACTTGGGCATGCAGTTGTCCTGTTCAGTTCGTGTATGAGTTTTAATGCACACTACATGTGTATAAGTACACAACGTGTAGTTTGAAAATTTTTCCCAATTCTCCCCCGTTTTGTTTATTTGGCCATAAATCTCATGAAAATGAACAAGAATTCCAAAATAAAATTCTTTTTCCACTAATCAGTATGTAATTTCTGAAAAAATATTCTTATTTTCAATAATGTATTTGAAAATGTTTACACAAATTGGGTGCATCAATTCCACAAGCTACCAACACTTTCTCATCCACTAGTGGAAGAGGCCATGCCTATGTTTGAAGAGGCCATGGATATAATAGAAGAGTTTGTGGCTACAGAACATCCACCTTTTATCATTAAGTTTAGGAGGGTCCACTATATAAAGGAGTGAAGTTTTAGGATATAGAGATGAGAAAGAATACAACTTCTAACATAAAAGTCTTGGAGCTTACCATAGGGGGAGTTCCCTGTGACTGGTCCTTGGAATGGATTGATAATTTTAATTTTTCAGAAGGAAATGAATGTGTGAATAATACCCTCCCTACCAGGAGATGGAACCTCGGGATATCAAAGATGAGAATGGGTGGAGAGAGTCTTTTCCCTTGAATGAAATATCAGAGACTCTACAACATTTTCCATGGATAAAGAGTCCACATGACTTTATAGATAGAAACTGACAAATACCATAAGGATCATGACCCCCTAATAATAAAAATGTTGGGAAAATCTGACCATAGAAACAAAAAACCACAATGGGGACACCCTGATGTGGATTTCCCAAATAAGTGATAAATCAAGACGTCGTGGTGGTGGCTTCAAGTAAGGAATTTTCAAACAATGGATCCATGAAAAGAGGATACATACCATGAGTGTATTAGTAGAGGTTTTAAAATATGTCTTGTGTAGGTCCTGAGCGTAGGGGGGGTCTGCACAGGTACGCCGCATAGGTATGTCACATAGGTATTCTGCATAGGTATGCCACATATGTATTCCATGAAGTTCGTAGGAGGAACCGAAAAACACTTAACAAATAAAAAATAGGTCTGTGAAAGCATTATATGACATGGAAAATGGACTACAATGTTAACAACATATGGGTGAGGTTTTAATATCGTCACCATGGTTCAGAACTAGTGTCATTGGGATATTCTCACATTAATCCTTCCTTTTGAAAGGGGCCTCACATAGGTTTATAATTATGAGTCCACAATTAGATATTTTGTATCCTAAATTTTAATGAATTTGAACGTTCTCATTCCTTTTAATTCTCTCTTCTCTCATGTTTTAGAGAGCTACTTGATAAAATTCAGGGGGAATGGGTGAAGGTTCTACACCTTGAGAGATTTGGGAGTTCCTATGATTTTTTTTTGTTAAAATGGGGAGCCGAAGGCTCATATTTATAAGAAAGGAGTGGACCTGGTCCAAGGGAGTTGTCAGCGAATGTCTGGGGAATAGGTATCACATGTATCTCTTCCATGCAGTAGTGTAAAAAATTACACATCAAAGTAGGTATTTGACGTAGGGGTTGTGCCTTTCAGCTACACCGAAAGAGAATGCACATGTCTTTGGCATGTAGGTGGTATGCCCAAGTTCCCGTCATATTTCCATCACGCAAGGGGGTGGGACAAACCACCTCACCAAACCTACTTCCCCATAAGACGGGGGAAGTTCCCCTACACTACTCATTGGGATCAATTTTAACATATTATCCAAGACCTTCGGGTTGTTTCCTTTACTATCATCACTGAAACCCCATTCAAAAAATTTATAGTTTGAAGAAGAACTTTTTAAGATCATCCTAGGAATTTTTGTGCCGAGTAGCATGAAAATACAATCCGCTCCTTCCAGTGTAGAGACATATTTTTACTCAAACTAGGTATTTTGTGTATAAGTGATGTCCAGATATTCTATTCTATAGAGAAGTGATTGAAACACATTTTAAAGATTATACAATGTTAAAAATAGATAATTATTATCACTAATCACATAAATCCATGACATGGCTACACAAACCTATTCATCGGCTGAATATGTGTTCTGAGAGATGTGTTTTCCATTGAAATTATAAAATAATTTTATTAAGGTGTTATTAGACCTTCAAAATGTATTAATAAAAAACTAGTATGTTGAAGGATTTTCATGCCTCATTAGTGATTAATTGGACATGATTTGTAAAGGATACCTCTATAATTATAAGTTCTAGTATTGAAAAATAATTATATTATAGCCACTATTTTAGCCTTGTTCAATCCAACTTATATTTGTGTTCTTAATTTTTCTTTAGAAGTTTATTGTTTTTATAAGGAGTCGCATCGTTATTTTTGGCACTAGAAAATGCATATGAGAAATATTCCAAATGGTTACATACATTATCTATGATTGTATCCCGTTTATCAATATTTGATTTGATAGGTCATACATGTTGAATGGAGTTATATATTATGAGTTATGGACATTTGAAGTTGGGCTGGAAAACTGGTTCGTGGAGCCCATTTGTGAAGCACCCTCTATGATCACGGAGTAGAGGAACTTGACCAAAGCCCCCCCCCCCCTCAAGCACAGAGAAACATGATTATAGTTGACTACACGGTTACGATAAACATGATAATAATTGATGGGATCCTCCATGAGTGCCACGAAGCTCGATGATGGTCGGCTCTGCGATTACGAGAAACGTGTGGTAACTCCCTCCTCCTACGGAGCGTGATTTCCTTCGCGGTGTGATTTTGTCTTCACGGGGGGCCTTTGTGATTAACGATGCACTCGACCCACCTCCATCGTCTATAAATAGTCGGCTCACCCCCCTTCATAAGCATAGTCACGCCGCCCCTCAGCATCTGAACACCCATTTCACGGAGCCCTAGGGAACCATAATGTGATGCCCTTTACAAAGGGATATGTGAGACGTTTTTCTCTATAAGACACTTTGATTCTTGAGACACTTTTCTCTGTAATACGCTTTGCTCTACGAGACCCTTTTCCCTGAAATACACTTTGTTCCATGAGCCCCTTTGCTCCACAAGTCCATCATCTGTGAGCAGCATTCCTTCCTATAGCTGCTTCGTGAGACCCCATTCTCCGCATGATCGTTTCCTCTATGGAGCAACATTGTGAAGACTTGTCCTTTGTGAATCTCCTACCACCACTCCACCAGTCCATACCATGGGGGTTACACCTCGACACCCCCTCTCAGGATCACTTTCGACCTATGGTACTAATCCCTTTGCATTCATCACTAACCCCCAAGAAATATGGAGAGTCACATGACAAACATTTCAGGCCACAACGTCAACATTTTCCATTGGGCCCTTATTCCAACCCATATTCCACCTATGGAATACCATGATTTGAGATACTCCTCTTCACAACATGACACACATTAGGTCAAAATATTCTTCATGGTTTGATTCCCATTTCATGAGTTGATAGTCTTGTCATTAATTCCTCGAGCAACTTGAGTTGAACCATTCCATTAGAAACTCCTCAAAACCATACCGCTTGGCTCATATGCCAGGTTGAATCAAAAAGGACATTTGTGTAAGTCCCAATACAAGCCATTTTTAGGCAGCTTATGCCTAATTATCCTATCTACATTACTATATACTGTAGTATTCCCTATATGAAAAACATATGATGCCTCTTGATCTAAACAAGGGATGTCTTATGCTCTAAGAATGAGATTCCAATAATCATCTCTACATGACTATAAAATGTAGTACACATTCTGTTCCAATCATAGGATTCCCCTTCCCCTAAACATGATATGCCTTATGCTCGAAGCATAAGAGGCCAAAAATCATCTCTACATGACAATAAACTGTTGAATTCCCTATCATTCAATAATAGGATGCCTCTTGCTCTAAACAATATATACCTCATGCCCTAGTCATAAGATGCCCACAGTTCTCTCTGCATAACTATAAACTATAGCATTCTCTATTATTTAATAATAGGATTCCGTTTATTTCAAATATGATATGACTTATGTGAAAATAATATGATACCTCGTGCCATTTTTATAGTGCTGTAATTTCAAGAGTGTTGGAATCCATTAAAACATTCGATCACTCCACCTCATTCATTGTGTGTCCTTCATTTTTATTATCATCCTCTTTCATGTTTGAAGGGACCACCTAATAGCTTAGTCCCATGCCACTTCTTCTCACATACCATTTAGAGCCAAGAACCAAAAATACTTTGGAAACACTTCGAGTCAAGTCATGGGTTTCGAACACGGTCAATAGTCTACCCTCATTTGTTTGTCACCATTTCAGGCTAATGTGAAATGGATGATGTGTTTCGAACATGATCAATAGTTATCCTCCATCTTCGTTCCACCATCACACCATTACAATTGTCGGGCATGTGATTTACACTTTTCATATCTCTTTGTTTGGATTGATTCCAACGCCATTGGTGATGTCCCCCTTGTGAACTAGTGCATAGGTGAAGACCTCAATTAAATATCTCAACCTACCTGAGAGTTGTGATGCCCTCATGGCCAGAAAAGAGGATGAAATTATGGGCAGCATCCTTGAATAATCCCTATCCACCATTATCTCTCCATAGGGGCACCTGGGTAGCTTCTTTTCATAATCCCCATTCACCATTCTCAATATATAGCGGCACTCGGAAGCTTCCTTCTGTAAGCCCCATTCACCACCCTTCATGGACACAACTTTGCACCATCATTTTCAAGACATTTCTATATCTTGTTTCCAGCACCGAGCATGACTCACATTGGCTTAGAGAAAGTATCAACCCTGACATCACCCCTAGGTCACCCAAGAGTGTATGACCCAAACCATTAGGAACTATGACAACTTTGATCCTTTCCAAGGAGTGGTGTGTAGGAAGCCTCTGTGAGGTTCAATTGCAACACCTATTTGTCTTGACCCTCTTCACATCGGTTCACCAAACCATACAAAACTACATAGACATTGATATTTTCCAAGTATTGGTACGTATGAATCCTCCTAGAGGTTCAATCCCGAAACCTTCCTTTTCCAAACCCTTCACATCAGTTCACCTTCATCCCTCATGAAGTTAAATTGTATCCACCATTGTGAACTACAAGGAATTTGATCCATCCCAGGACAATGTATGTAGGAAACCTCTCTGAGGATCAATCCCAACAACCATTAGTCCTGAACCACTTCTCATTGGTTCACCGACACCCTCTGAACTACATGGACTTTGATCATCACCTAGGAAAGGTACGTATGAAGCCTCCCTAAGCTTCAAGCCCAACACCTACTGGTCCCAACCACTTCATGTCGGTCCACCCTACATATATTTAACTATGTAGACTTTGATCCTTTCCAAGGCAAGGTATGTAGGAATCCTCTTTGAGGTTCGAGACCAATGCCCATTGGTCTCGACCACTTTATGTTGGCTCAAACCATCCTGTATGACGTTAAAATGTACACCCTCTTTCATCCCATTCAAACTACATGGGCTTTGATACTTGTCTACTAGACAGGGTACATAAGATGCCTCTTAGAGGTCCAACCCCAATCAATGGTAAGATGTTGTGTTCCCCAATTGACGGTAAGTTGTTGTGATCCATTTACAATAGTATGCCATTCTGTTCCCTGACCAGTGGTAATCCATTGTGTTCCCCAACTAGCGGTAATCCGTCAGAATCCCAATCGATGGTAAGACATCATCAACCCCAGTTAGCGGTAAGCCGTTGTGACCCCCATACAATAGTAAGCTGTTTTAGTCCCCTTCCCTAGGACCAATATCTTTATTCCTCCCATGATAATCAAAGAAAAAGAAGGTGCTAACCACGTGTAAGCCCCAACATGTTATCAGGTCACTGTCCTCTACACACACCCCATTATCATGCCCCAACCTGAAGGATCCACTTATTTCAAGTCCCATCCTAAATATATTTTCATGGGTCACCTCCTCGGGTATCCCATCACCACACCAAACTATGTGAACTTTGATTCCCAGCCAAGGGGATACAAAGGGAGTATCGTTGAGGCTCATCCCAAAACTACCATCACCTTCATAGGGGTTCCATCTCATTCCGCCACCACTTCATATAAATATCCATCATCCATTCTAATTCTAACCCGGGCTGCCACATCCTGGTGAGATCATAACACCCACTTACCACTCCTCCTAGCAGAAATCGAGGATATTCCCATGCATAATACACCATCAATCCATAACCATCAAAACAAGAGTATCCCTCTTGGGATGGGCTATTATCCATGCGCAATCCCCAACATGTATTCAGGTTGTTAGCCTCTGTGTACAACCTGATTCATTACCCCTTCGAACGTGATGGGTTTTGATCCATGTCATCTGACTTGGTATGTAGGAAACCTCCCTGAGGTTCAATCATAGCCAATGGTAAACCATAGAGTCCCCCATTATTGGGTGCACTCTCCTGGATCCAACCTTAGTGGTGTTCAGATCTTCCATTACGGTGTGACATTTCCCCTCCATGGGACGCGCCACCTCAGATCTATCCTCATTGGGCATTCTGATCCATCCATCATCCTGGTGTTCCTTCCTTGGGATGTACCAATATGTCTTGTCTATATGGGATGTTTTGATCACTCTCATTTCATCTCCAAAAGACGTTAAACTCACATCCTACCTCGTTTTAAACATGATATGCCTGAGGAAATCCTCATAATACATTCCTTTGGCATAACCATCTTTGTAAGATGTTAAAATAATTACATACCCAATGCTAAACATGGAATTCAGAGGAAATCCTCATATAAATGATTCTAGTATAAGATACCCTACTACCAATTTGGGATGCCTCGGGTTCTACTCCATTGAGATGCCCTCTTATGAGGAATAATATTGGTTCCCCAATGTCCATGAATCCAAATATTCCCCGACATGACTTCTGTTGTCATATACTCTGACTGAATGTTGCTACCATTTCAAGAGCCCATGGAATGTCCTGAAAAAAGTAGTGTAATTTACCGATGTCCACAAAGATTTGGCACTAGGAACGAGATTCACAAACCATGACTCAAATATTCATGGGACACCTAGACTAGGTGGCGAGTTCTGATGAGGATTCCATGGAAAGGGGAATTGACATCCCATCATCCCCTTTATATCAATGAGAAAGAATCCATGATTATTCGAGGGATTTTACCCACCTTTGGAATGAAGTAGTACCAGGAAACAATCAGTGCGTCCTCAGTAGATAGATGTGCAGGCCCCAACGAAAGCATTGGAAAAAGATGTGTTACTGTAGAATCATCACTAACAGATAGTCAGTGAAATTCAATATGATATCATTGTCATCATATATAATATTTTTGTTCATGTTTTGGTGGGTATGTAATTTAGGGATCCTCGATCTTATTCCCTATCAAGAGATTATTCTTTTTTACTCCTATGACGACATAGGATATTTTTTTTGAGATTCACCCACCATGTATGATGTAAGGTGTATTCATAGTTGCATAGAGGATGGAAACCATTGACATAGGTATTGAATACACCAGTCCCAAGTAGGGTTTGACATGATATCCCTTGTAATGGGAGACTTTATAAGGGATTATCTAAAGGTGAGAGATTATTTGATCACATACCACTACTTTGATGTAGACCACAGATGGATCAGAGTGTCAAAGGTCACATAAGTGTTATATTTCAGTTAAAAAAATTAGTAAGAAATTCCATTAATGGTTTGAGGTAATATGTAGGTTATAAAAATCTTACAAAAAATTATTTGTCATCATCTATGTGAGAAAATATTTTTTTATAAAAATTTCATTAATGGGTAATATATCTCATTATGAAAACTAGACCAACTAAGGAAACTAGATACTCCTTATAGTGATGATTATCCCCTCTCTAATATCCATCATTATTGTATGTTTATTCATAGAGGTGGTATATTTTCCTGGGTACTCATAAAAATACTGATTTTATTTTTAATATCTTACTCAACATGGGCTTGATAACTGTAGTCCATCTTTGGGTATCCTGCAATTGATGTGAAGATATAATTCATTACAGAAATGGGTCATGATTCAAATAAAATTTTAAATTATACACCTAGTGTGACATAAAAGAAAAACCCTTAGTTGGTGAAAAAAAAATTTCTTTATATGGTGAGACTATGACTATTTTCTATTGATGTTATAGAGGACTAGTTTATTAATGTAGTTATAGATTATGTAGACATTTTCCTATATCATTTTCCATGGTTTTAAAAAAAATCATTAGGCTTATTTTAGTATCAAATTTGACCCAGTGAAACCACTAATACACATATATACTTATATCATGGATCATGTATATCTCAGATGGGGATAATGATTTAGATGTAAGAATATCTGATGAAGGGATTTTTTTTGGCTTATGGTGTCCCCATGGTAGGTCATATTTATCTTATGAATATGGATGATGTGATATGGATGGTGTGTATTTATTATCATAAATTTAATTAGGTTAATAAAAAAGAGATACCCTCTCTCAAGGTTGGATTAAAGTTTTTAAAAACTAAAAAGATCATGTTTGTTATTAAAGGATAATCAATGGTTGAGACTTCACCCAATTTTAGTTCTTGAGGAGATTATCCAATATACATTGTTTATGTGTTATTATTATGTGTATGAGATCCATTATTTTCATTTGGGAAGAATAATACACCCACAATTTTTAATAGACTAATAAACTAGGATTTATTTTCATTTATTTTTTTATGGTTGTTTTAATCGAGGAAAACCTCATTAACTCTTAAAAAATAGAAATATTGGGGCCTGTATAGATAATCATATAATTTAATCATGACCATTATAAAAATGGAAGGATCTCAAATTTAATTTTATTTATTAGGAGAATTCATTTCCTCAGACGTGTTATTTTAGAGGGAGGTGTTATTATGGAATCCAAGAAGATGTTGGTAAAGTTATATTTTTAACCACACAATATAATCTTTCAGGTTCATATATTCATTTCGTAAGTGCCATAGTACTATATATTTGATAAAAGTTTATCCCATAGTGTATACTCTATGATGAACATTACTCAAAATTCCTTACAATTTAAATAAATTTATTTATATCTGGTAGTTTTTGAGTAGCTGAAGAAAAGCCTTACGAATACCCTAGTGTTAATGTTTTTAGAAAAATTATTGATATAAGGGTTACATTATGATGATTAAAAATTTATGAATGGATCCAATATGATTCAAATATAATCTATAATTGTTTATCTGTTCAAGTAAATTTATACACATGAGTATCACTACATGAACTATTATATTTTAAATGTACTTATTTTATAACCTTAAATATTTGGAAACATTAACTTCTTTGGTGTGCTAGGTTTGGGTAATTGAAACACAAATTCATCGATTATGATTTTTTATAGAGGGTTCAAAATTTAATTTGTAGAAAATAACAATGTTTCTATATATAATGTGAGTATGATATGTCATATACAATAATAAAGGTACATGTTTTTTGATTTTTTTTTAAATTCACATTCGAATTGCTGGAGGAGGGTTATTTAAAGATTTAAATGTTGCTATTAGACTACAAAAATAAAGAATTCATTTCATATAATTAGTTTATGGTGTATGCCCCTATATATTTTTACTATGTGAGGTAATACTACAATTTAATTATAGAATTAGTGGTTTTGGGAGAATAAATTATCTTTATAGAATCACATGAGGGCCTTCATAAAGATTGAGAGCACATTATCGTCATCTATGTGTTAATGGGGGATTCTAAATCAATGCATGAAGAGGTATTGAAAAATTTATATATATCTAATTTAGTGGTATTTCCTAGATTTATAATTTTTTAATAAGAACTTGGGCACAATTAATATTGATAAGGCATGATACATAGTGTTGTTGAGTTTATTTCAAGGTTCATCACATTTCATACGGTGAAGAATCATAACCAAGTTCTTTAATGTTTGAGGAAGTAAATATAGGTTCTAGTGATGATGTGTGATACTATATTAATGGATTTCATGATAGGAATTCTGTTATAGGAAAAGGGACAAGATTCTTTCATTGTGATTTTTGACCAGCTAAGCCAATTTTCCTATATCCTTCTCATTCAATAGAAATAATTACTGAATTTATTTGGATATATTTACATATATGTGATATTTTAAAGTTTCATGTAGTATCCTTGATGATTATTTCATACATGATAATTCTAACATGTATTTCTTATCAGGGAATTTGGGTGCACCTCTATTTTCCAATGACATTTCACCTTGAAACAAATGTACAAGAAGATATCATAATTTAGGTATCTGGGGATATGATATATTCACGTGTTCTTGATTTTAGGAGTAGTTAGACTGATCAAAAACCATTAATAGTGTTTTCTTACAATAACAAAAAGACCTCTAATATTCATTTGGACCCATTTGTGTTTTTTCATGGGAGACATTACATCTTTCCACTTTACAGTATGAATATTGGTGAGTCTTCTGTTAATTTTCTTTATCTAGATTGATTAAAGATAAATAAGTTTTTTTCTATGAGTATATGATGAAAACATGAGCCATCAAATATCTTATACTAGAGGAATAATTAATAAATTGGAGTCTTAGTAGAGAGACCATGTGTTAATGAAGGTATAACCATATAGTTATATTTTGGAGTATTTGATAGGGTAAAAACATCCATGTGTTTCATTGAAATTTTATTTATTCTAAGATACATATGTGATGTTTATTATCACTTTGAATTACATCCAAAAATTGAGATAGAAAAAATTATATTCCATGTTAAACAACTTATGTTTTATGAGGGTCACTCATTAAAAAATATCACTTAGTGAGATTGGGATATAAAGGATGAAACTATATTCACAATGTACCTGGTAGTTTTTGAAGATGAACAAAAAATGATAATCCCTGATTAAGTGTTCCCATTGGATCATGTTTTATGAAAGCATGAGAATTTATATGAAATATTGATGGGGTGTGTGAGTTAGATTTGATACTATTAACATCACATATTTAAGTTAATTATTCTTTTCATTATGATAATCCTTGAAGGTATAGAGGTGATAACATCCCTATTGATATTTAAAATGTATTTACCAAATTTAAACATGATTTTCAAATGTTTATGTGATGTCGAAAAAATGATTTTGGATCCCGAGAATTAAAAAATAAATAATATATATCGAAAATAATATTTTTTATCTTTAAAAATGTTATCTTTTAGTAACTATAAAATGGTTATACATGTTAAAATTCTAAATTTGGGATTATATTCCGAACATGTAAATTTTCATGGTATAAAAAAGATTTATTTAAGATTTTTACTATGTGCATGACCCCACACTTTCATAAATGTATGTCCCATGTTTTAATTTTCGTTAAACATCCTTTTCTATGGAAAATGATGTGGGTTAAGGGTTTAATGGTCATGTATCGATGGAAAATTCCATAACCTCTCATTCATAAAAATTTGGTAGCTCTACTATGATGAATGTTCCTAACTCAAAATCCAATTATGGAGCTTTCTCTTTGTTGAATTTGTCTGTTCTTCATTTTTACAATTGGTTGTCTGAAGGCCTTGAGGTGGCTTAAAGGCCTTATGGTGTCCTGAAAGACTTATTGACCTGAAGGTCTGGGTGGCTCAAAGGATGTAAGTAATCTAGGCCCAAATCGTTGGCCTGAAAGTGAATAGTTCTAGCTATTATAGTATTGAATATTTTCTACTGTAGTAACCACTAAAATATTACCGCATTAACCCAGAGTTATGCCTCCTCCATGATTCCGACATGGGTCTCGTTGATTTGCATGAAGAGTCCTCACCAACAGAGTTGAGGATCATGTTATATTCAATGGATTAGGTCTTATAGATTCTCTTCTCTTCTTCTGAATCCCTAAAACCATCACTTTATTTGAAGATACTTTTTAGGGGATTTAGATGGTTTTTGATATCGAAATGTGATATATTTTTGGGCTGGTAATCATCTTCCAGTATGAGGTAGGTGCTATTAAATATTTTTCCCTCAGTCATACTATTTTATATGTGTATATGGTTGTGTCGATGTGTTTCATGGAATTTTTTCTTCCTATTTGTCATTGTAATATGTTTTAGGCCTTAGCTTGATGTGTGAAATGCTTCATGGGCCACATTGGGTTCATTGGTTAGTTAGAACAATCCAAGGGCTACACATGGGGGTAGATATAATCATTGTAAATGGTAAAAAAAATTAGTAAACATTATTATATTTACATTATGAAAATGAATTGTTAGTGAATGATAAACTGGATTTGTTGGTAGAGTAAATGGTAGAGTTAAAACGATTACAGGTTTGATTTTGGTAATTAACTAGGTGGTTTTGAAATTGTTTTAATGAAGTGTTTTCAAGATTTAACATATTATAAATTTTTTTAATAAAATAGTATTTGAGAGTGAGAAATGTTAAGATATGAGGTTTCGAACTATAATTGATTGAAAAGGGGGTTTCATAAAATATATAAAATTATGTATGAAATTATTGAAAGGTTTCCATTTTATGAAAATTGTTTAATAGTTTTTTTCTAGGTTTTAAGGGAAATGATGCCTTGTGGCTTGTTTTTGTTTTCAAATAGTAAAACACATGTTTTTAAGGGGTGTCTTCAAGATGATTGCATATGAGTTTTTTTAATTTTCTTTTATTCTATTATGTGTCTTAAAGGCCCTTTAATAACATTTACATTTAATTGAGATATGTTTTAGTGGGATAGATTTCCGGAAAGTTTTTTTGGCATATAAGCCTGTTTATGAAACGAACTAAATGATATATGTGTGTGATAGTTATGTTTTGGGTTTTTAAATTTGAAATGGTTTTTAATGAGATTAACAATAATTGAGAATATTTTACAACATTTCATAATGGATTTTATATAAAATGAAATATGGTGAAAGGGTTATTAAATGTAAATGGTTAATGTGTTGAATTAAATATAAAATTTGATTGTTATGTGTGTTGTTTGAGAATGGTTTGTGAATTATAATATATAATAAATGTATAAATAAAAATGTGCACATGGCTTGTTGCTATGTGGGTTATTTAATTTCGGTTCTATGCCCACAGGTCAGGTTTTACTAAGGCTCTAAACCAAACCACTAGAATTCCATAGGTTAAGGAGTCGGACTGAGGCTCTATGCCCTGGATAGATTCATTGGATGAGACTACATGCATTGATGATCCATGATAAGTGTAATATTTTACCTATACTGTTTCTCCATGGATAGTATGATTAATTTTTTTATGAAATGTTTATAAGCATTTTTATATTTAACTTGACTTATTCACTTAGTCACGATAATTGACCTTCATAGGTTGTAGTGTGAATGATGTAAATGCCAAAACCATTGAAAAAATGATAATGATAATCAAGTGAGTATTCTTAACTAGTAATTATGTTATATTTGTGGATTAGTGAACAAACAATGTGGTTAAATGTGTGTTTATACCCTTGTTCCTTGGTTGGACACTCTGTGTGAATTGAGATAGTTATGTTTATTTGATGGCTCTTGATAACTTATTGAATAAAGTTGATATTAGTTACTGCAATGATTTCCTTGTTTCCTTATTTACCTATTTCACCTGATTACATTCATACACTATTGTACTAATAGGTTATTTATTAGACAACATTGGTGGTGGCATTCTATGTTGTACTAACACTATGCAATGGTGGCCAAGGAACATGGGAACCCGAGTAGATTCTGCAGGTTCCTGGTACATCATTAATAAATGTACATAGTGTTGGTCCTTCATCGGATGAACGGTTGGCATATGGTAGGTTAGGAACAGTTTTGGAATTATGTTTGAGTTCAAAGTATGTTGATAGTTATTGTCTTGGAATATGTTGTATTCCTTCCAAGGCAATAGTGTTCTCATGATATATTTTTATAGAATGTACAGTTCGATATATATTTTTATTATATGTATGTTTTCTATTTATTTTTTCTATCAGTTATTTAATTTATTGATGTTACTTCTATTGTAGCTTCTCTTATATAAGCAGATATAGTCTCCTAATGTTTCTATTTAGACCTACGCTACTAGTCAAGTGTGTTTGGCATATAAGGATGTGTTCCTGAGGTCATGTGATGATATAGCTCGGGGCACCGATTAATGTGGCTTATGATTTTGGGATGTTACAATGTGTAATAATATATGTCTTAGTTTTTCTTTATATTTCGTCATAGTATAGAGGATAGTAGGTTCTTGATGAGATATGTTAATGATCTCATTCATGGATTCCTACAACTCCACATGTGTGGGAAAACCTGAGTTTCCAATGGTGGGGAATGATGTTTTATTTTGATTTTTACATATGGTTGATATTTCTACCTTGGGTGTCATACAAGGATGTGAGGTTATTTATTTATGAGGTTATTTATCTTTTCATAGTGTAGAATGAAAGGGTCTCTGAGTTCATGCCTCATTATTGGCACATTAGATAGATAGATCATCTTTGTGTTGCATGCAGTTTAGTTGTGAACTACATGATGATAATCCAAATGGGAATAAAAAGTGAAATTTAATAAAATAGTCGGTGTTGAAAAGTGGGTGAAAGTGGGGTTATGAGAAACATAAATCCTTTTGTTTGGAAAGGAGGAATGGTTTTAAATGTGATTATGATTAAATATGGATTTCAGAAATGATGGGCTAACATAATGTTTTTCGAAAGTGTAAATGTTTGGAATTAAAAAATGACAAATTATGAAAAGTTAAATCATGAGTATAAATGGTAAGTACAATTATGTGTGAAAACATGAAAGTGAAAGAACATTGAGACACTAGTGGTGGGTATCCCCTATGATAGTTGTTTTCCCTTTGTTTGGGTGGCATGTGTATTGTGAGGGGCTTAATTATGAGACCTCAGGTTATGAGTTTTCATTTAATGGGATTTTTTTATTATGTCATTGGATATGATGTGAACATTAGGTTCAAAATTTTTTAATTTTAATATAAATGTGGTGGATTTTGAGGATTTAGATATTATGATATATGTTTTAGACCCCAATTTGGGTGTTTATTTTGTGGTGTTGACATATCTATATGGGTGAAATTGGCATGGGACCCCGAGTAAATGGTTTTTTGGAATGTTATAGGTACTGTGCTTATAATTAGAGGAGTCTGATTGCTGTGAGAAATTATTTGTTAGAGGTTTGTTGTCTATGACTTAGAGAGAGAGCTTATGACCTTCTAATTATGTGGTTCTGGTTGAGGGACTTGGAATCAATTTAATTTTGAGAATGACCTGTGGGGTAGGTCGATCGAGGTTTCGGTGTTTTGGGGTGTGTGTTTCATAGGTAGACATCTTGGACCTTGGATGTTGAACACAGAGAGTGATTCATATTAATAGATTAACCTATAGGGATATGTGGAAAATATACCAACTTTGGGAGATGTATATAGAGTTGTGTTTATGATTTGAAAATATTGATAAAATGAGGGTAGCCTCAAGGGAGGTTGGTTGAGTGTTTCTGGTGACATTGAATGTGTAGAGAAGGTGGTTTCATAGAGGAGAGATTAATTCATAGTTGGTGCCATCGGGTTTTTGTAGGTGTGCATAGTTATGACATGGACTCGCCTTAGGGAAGCACATGGTCCTTATGTTTGGTTTTAAGGGTTGTTATGAAGTCCATAAATGTTTGGATACATGATCTAGTGGCATTTTTATTTTTATATGTAGAAATAGATGATGTTTTGGGTAGGGAAGAAAAGGGTAATCAAAGCATAGATTGGTGATTTTGTTTTCGATGATACAAAGGGTGATTATGGTCACATTAGTTGTTTCTTGGGTGAGATGATGATAAAACCTTAGGTATGGTAATGCTAGCGGATCAGGTGGCAAGAAAATTTATGTTAGTGGGCGTTTCAAACTACCTTGTCTGATGTATGACTCATGTGATCATGAGTCAGGTTTTTTGTATGGTCGTCGGATAGTGTGCGACCTCAATGGTTTCGATGAGTGTGGGGTGATGGACATGTGTTTAAGATGAACGATGCCATAGAGATATGTTACTGGTGGGTAGGATTTAAAAATATTTTATTTCTATGGGATCAATGTATGGAGGCCCATGTTGTTTGAGAAACTAGTTTGTTTTGGACTGGTGGAATGGATCGTTGTGTATCTGTAGTGATTAGTGGGCCATGTGAAGATAACCTAAGTGGGATGATGGTAATGGTGTTAAAAATGGATGTTGGGTCATGAACTCTTGGTAGAGGGTTATGAGGTGGATGGGATTTTATTGTAAATTCTAATCAATTTATGTTGTTTTTGTATTGATAATACATTTGTCGGTTGGGAATTTTGAGACCTTCGGACGATTTGGGATCCCTCTTGGTAATAAGTAACATTAGGGGTTGAATGTTTCTTTGGTGTTCATAGATGAATTCATATCATACATTTGGATAGTGATGATCATGCCCAATACCTCATCATCATATTAGGTATGCTAAGAGATCATTTCCTTGATGAATATATACCTAAATATGTTTTCAATGAGAATGAATCCTCTTGGAGGAAACACTTATGGAAAAATATGTGACTGGGATCCATATGGTTGAGGGAGTGAACCAACTACCACATATGGTTAAATCCCTCAACATGGACTGGATGTCAAAAAATTCTAGGGGTTTCAGACTCAGATGCCAGAAAGTAGTACTGGGTGATATTAGTTTTTCTATTATAGTGGGATTTTGATGGATACTTCCATGATTTGGTGTTTCTCTTGTATTCCAGTGCGATCCACAGTGGTTGAAATTTCTTGTAGAAAGTGGGAAACATGTCACTCCAAAAGTGGGGAGTGTTATGTTACATATTGGGTGTGTATAAAAATATATAATGTTGATGTAGTGGCATCGATATGTCAATTAGAATTCTTTGATGTGCAAGTTTGGGTTGCTTGAAGAGTAAACAAGTTGACCTTGGATGTGACCATTGGTCAATCCAAGATATAGCCTTAGGCTCTGAAACATTATAATGATAATAAGAGTGTTCATGTTGGATATGTGTTATAGGGTGTTTTATAGCGTGAGAAAATTTTGAATTGTAGAAAATGTCATGATAATGGAGTTTTACCAAACATTAGGGATGAATTAAGTAGGTTCATGTAGATGATTGTGGTATTTCATTAGTGAAAAGTGAATCATTTCCATGAAAAGGGAAATGTACCAACCATTGAAGTTGGGAATCAGTAATGTTAATTGACTGAGGATGGACTGACTCATTTGAAAAAAAATGAAATGAACGAGGAGGGTTGTAATCCATCCTTGTCTAATTTTGAGATGCATATAGGACTCTGGTAATAGAGATGAGTTTTCAAAAATAACAATAATATCTCGTGTTGAGTACATACATTATAGGTGTCTAATATAGTTGTTTGAGGGAAGTGATGAATGCCAACATTGGATGACACAGTTGTGGTCATTTGTGCATGGTACGTTGGAAAACAATTTTTGTATGTTGTGAATGGAGTCGTGAAGATTTGTTGGTTTCCATTGGGACTATTGAAGCATATAAATCTGTAAAGTTCATGGTGGGGAGAAACATGGCAGGAAAGTGATCTATTGATGATGTGATTGGTATTATAGGTTTTATGGTAATTGATGAGTACATATATGGTGTTTGGGTTTTAGTAATATTCACCAAATCAAGTTTTACTGGTTGTGTTCCATGAAATAAATGAACTTTTATGGGTACAATGGATGTTCGGGAATGGGGTGAGGCAGTTGGGCCTCAAATTATTGATTTATGTTGGTCAATGAGTGTTTTAAGAATCTATTTATCTATTCAGCAACATTGTTCTCTAATCACTGTTGAATTATGGAAACCATGTGTGATGGTGCCAATTAGTTATATAGAGGATCAAAATAAGGGTGTTTCGGTTGCCTATTACAAGGTTATTTAGTTCCATATTGGTGTCATTTTTATGGTGGTTTAGTGTTGATACAACGGTCTTACCCTGTGCTTGATGATCGTAGTGATGAGTTAGTGTGGTTGCATCCTTGATGAGGACTCGGATTGTGGCTTTTGACTAGAGTGGGGGATGTTTCTTTGAATTAGGAATACGTCATTGGCCTGAGTTTGGTGATGGAATGGCCATGTTTAGGAGGAATCATGGGAAATGAAGGATGATATGGGGACCTATGGTTTGACCGTTTATCCTGAAGGCTCGGTATGGTTTTGATGTATGGAACGAGGAAGTGCTATTATAAGGTGTGGAGGTTTTCAGATCACACCCTTTCATAAATGTACATCCTAGTATAGAATTCGGTTAAACATTCATTTTTATAGAAAATGAATTGGTTCATTAATGTATAAGTAATTCAGGTAATGTTACTAGGTAAAGGGGATTGAAATGATGTGAAATGAGGTCAAATAGTTTACAGTGCATGGTGGCACATGGGTAGTTCAAACCACGCACCTGACACATGAAAACGTGAAGCATAAAGACCCCTTCAGATAGAGGTTGGCACATGGTTACCCCATGGTTTTACAAAAAATTAAGGTCCCATAAGGAATTTATGATGCATTTCCCCTCTTATATAGTGGGAGTAACATGGTTAGCGCATGGTGTGGCTAACCATATATCCAAAATGTGTAGCCCTATAAAGTTTGGACATTCTCATTCATCAATTATAATATTATTTAATTCATCTTCAATTTTTTCACCCATTCAACAACCTATATCCTATGTGATAAACCAGCAGCCCCCTCTTCCTCCAAGCGTGGCTCTCCTTCTCTTATTGGATATTTGGAGTACATTTATGTGTGAATTGTTGACCTGAGTTATTCTAAATGTCTACTTTGCACTATTTTTTGGAGTAAGGCTTAAATATTCTATTAAATTCCTCCAAAGACCAAAAAACATCTCATTTCTAGTAGATTCTATGTTGGGAATTTTGAGGGTTCTTGAGTTTCAATAAAGGGATTCATTTTATATAAAAACAATCATCAATAATGAGGTAGGTGGTGTTTAATCCTTTTCCCACAGTCTGGATGTTATATATTTTCATGTCTCTCTACCAATGTTTTTCCTTTCTGTGTTTATTTTTCTTTGACCATGGAATTTGTTTTTCTCCATATCAATCATTGTGATAATGTTTAAGGACCCCATTGGGACCATTGCTGAGTGAGACTGAGCCTTGGGATACTCATGGGGTATGTCAAACCATTTTAAATTGCGAATAAAATTAGTAAACATTAAGATATTGGAATTGAGGTAATGAATGGGTAGTGAATGCAAAATTGGATATGAGGATATTTTTAGTAGGTTAGTTGGAATTATTACAAGTTAGATATTGGTAATTACCTATAAGGTTTTGAAATGGATTTTATCAAATATTTTGTGGCTTGTCCCAATTATATATTTATTTACGTAAAATGGTATTTTTAAGTGAGAAATGTTTTGAAATTATTTTTTAACCTCATTGTGATTCAAAAGGGGTTTTCATAAGTGATTTCAAATGATTATTTAATTGAGGAAAATGTTTCATTTTTATGAATATTTTTTAATAGAATTTTATATTTTAATAGAAATGAATCCTTTGGGATTGTTTTAGTTTTCAAAGAGGAAAATTAGTGTTTTAAAGGAGTGGGCTAATGATGATTTCAAATAGGTATTTTGATTTTTTATATAAAATGATGTTTTTTAAGGACTGTTGGGACCATTGCTACTATTTTTGACATTTCATTTCCATGAGATAGATTTACTGATGATTATTGTTTCATGTTAGTATAGTTATTAAATTAACTATGTGATATATGTGTGTGATAGTTATGGTTTGTGTTTTTAAATCTGATTTTATTAAATGAGATAAAAAATAAATGTGTATAGTTGACAACTTCACATGTGGGAGTGTTTTGTATATGGTTGGTGGGTTATTGGGTTATGAAGTGTAAATAGTAAATGTGTTGAATTAAATATGAAATTTGATTGTTATATGTATTGTTTTAGAATTCTCGTTGAACCGGTATATGTGTTAAATAGATAAAAAGGCATGTGTACATAGATTGACATTATGTGGGGTGTTGACATGAGGTTTTATGCCCGCAATTCAGGTTGGACTGAGGCTCTAAACATACTCCTCTAATTCATGTGTTAGGGAGTCAATCATAGGCCCTATGCCCCTAAAATATGTTTTTTATGAGACTACCTGGATAGATACTCCATGGTATGTGTGATATACTACCAAGACTGATGCTCCCAATTATGTGTGATGAGATTGTTTGAGAAATTAGTATCCTTAGTGAGATATGGAACATGGATTTTTCCATTATGCATGTTAATTGACTTGCATAGGCCATAGGGTAGATGATTTAATCTTTAAACCCTTGGAACATATGATTATAATGATTTAGTGAGTATTGGTAACTAATAGGTGTGCTAGTTTGTGATTGGTGGATACCACTTGTGGTTAAATCACTGTGTCTCCGATTTTTTATGGGATATACTCCCAACACGATTTGAGTTATTTTTTATGGCTTAATCAATTGTGATAACATAATATATAAAATTGGTATTATTTAATTACTTCAATGATTTAATTTTTACATGTATACTTTCTTCACTTGATTATTTTCATACATTGTTGTAATGATTGGAAGCTTCTTACTCTTTCTAGATCCTTACAGAGTCGTACTCATACTCTTCACAGGTTTTCATAGAACTTAGACACCTGAGTAGATGATACATGTTTCTAGGTATAGTTTTTGGAATAGGGCATGGTGTTGGTCATGCATGGGATTATGGGTTAGAACATGCGAGGTCAGGACTAGGTTGGGACTCTAGTATAGGTTCAGAGTAATTTGAGTGTTTTGGTCTTGATTTATATTGTATTTCTATTCGGAAAGTAGTGTAGTCACTAGAATTTTTTATAGCATAGGTACATGGATAATTTTTGGTTTTTTTATATAATTTCAATTTATTTTTCATGTTGGTTATTTAATATATTATTATTACATCTATTTTGGATTTACTCTGATAAGCAAGTATAGTCTCCCCATGTTTCTCTTTAGTCCCTCGCTGCTATTTAGTAACATCTACCATGTGGGGTGTGCCATAGTTCATCTAGTGACCGATATAGAGGCATCGATTATTCTGTCTTCAATGTATGGTATTTTATTCTATGCCCATGAGATGGTATTTTATAGTCTTATATCCAAATAATAACTAAAAAATATTTTTTTCTATTATTTTTCCAAATATTATGGATCATACATGTAATTATTAAATGGAAAATAACGTTCTATGAGGTAATTTTGTGGAAAAATAATATTTTGGTTAAATAATATCAATATTGTCACAAATTGTCCCAGTGGGGCCTTTTTCATGACTCCCCATGCCCACCTCGAACAGGTCACGGTCTAGTGACTTCCACTGAGTAGGAATATCAATAACAAGAGAGACATTTCTTAAGTACATGTATCGATTCATTCATCTCCATGCTCACAAAATTCTGAAATTTAAAAAACCACCAAGGAAAAATTTCATGAATAACACTATATCCCAACCAAGAGAGTACAAAATGAAACTAAAGTAAACTGAAACTGGTCCGAATAAAAGCCCACCCAAAGAAGTATGTAAACACAAGCCCAAACTATAAGAAATGGCACTACGATTGTTGTTAATAATCTGTAGGAATTAACATTAGCCAACCTAAATTCACATAGCTACATCCAGTACTAGTCCACCAAGGACTTTGTAAAAAGGTCGCTCGTTTGCACAAGACAGGACACATGCGGGAAAATCCTATGCATGGGTGAGTATAAAAATATTCAGCAGGACACCATGAGTTCACAAATTAATACACAAATAAAAGATAAATTTATCTCACAGTAGTATATATCTATAATGCATATAACATTTTTATCGAAATATAATAAATCCAAGACATTAAATATAGAACTAAGTCACAACTACCACATAATGACACTAAGTATCTAATACGAAGATTCCACAAAGCACTCGTATGAGTGAACTCACTCTTGATCCCTATAGCACTGTTGTTGTCTATTCGAGATGTACGGTCTATCGGGAACCATCATGAGAGATATATATACGCTAATTAATCTGAAGAAAATATGATACCATAGATGAGGATCACAACTGAAAAAATGGGGTGATACTAACAACCCCAAATGGATTAACATTCTAATAGAGGTTCGACGCATGGTGATGTTGGTAACATAAATAATGATGACTTTATCTTGGGATCAAATAATGAATAGAGGATCCCACATTGGGACTCATGGAGGATTCCATGAACAATATATAGGAAGTCCTATTGAAAGGATCATACTTCTAGGAGGTCAAAATGATATGCATCAACCTTCAGGGAAAATGATCAAGGGAACAAACCCTAACTAAACATGGTTGAGATATGGTGGAAAAGGTAATTAAGACTAGTTGAAAGTTATACACAGTGTGTAGTAGGTTCACACACCATGTTCCTCGATCCTGGAAATTTCCCACGTACAACTGGTCTTTTTTCTTTCCAACTGTATGATGTAGAATATGGGTATACGATGTGTATAAGAAGTCACAGGATGTGTCCTTCCAACTGGGGTCTAACCATTTACTCCATCCATGTGCAAGTACACGGTGTCAACTAGTGTGTTTCTTCTATTGTACCGGTACATGGGTTAGTATGTGTAATTGGTCTAGGACAAGTCATGGGGTGAGGTACATGCATTGTAGGAAACCTATGCACTCCAAACTATGTTCTTATATCTATATTGATACATGTTGAGTCTCTGGGAAGGACCAATATGCCGTGTGATAGGTTCAGATATAGTGAGGAATTTAATTCTCTCCTAAAACCCTAGTCATTTCTCAGTGGGGGCCACACGCAATATAATTTAGAATACAAGTCATGTTCTTTTCCATTTTCTAGATTCATTCTTTCTTGATCCAAGTTCCTTAGTTGATCTCTCATATACCATTTCAATGATCCAAAATTCTCAAAATTCCATATCAAGGGTTTCCTGATCATCCTAACATTGAATCATGGTGTTTCAGGCCGTTGACCAACTCAGAAAAATAATTGAAATCTATGAGACCAAAATTTATAAAATAATGATATCTTAAAAATTGTTTTGATTCGTCCATTTTCATTGTTATCACACCTCTATTATGTTATCCTTGTCTTGGATCATCATTTTCTGATCATTATTCCATGAAACAAAGGATCAACAATTTATTAATCATAAATCAATAAATAATGATGAACATGTATAACGAATGAGGGATAAAATAACAAATAATGAATCCAATGAGAAATCCTATACTATTTTTCATTATGGCCTCAATCTGTTCCCATATAAATGATTAATAATTAGTATAATAATCAACCCCATAAATCCTGCAATTAAATCCTATTCTGCTAGAGTAATCTAACCATGAATCAACATGTTCGTTGGTTAGTCCGTGTTTCTAATTAAATCAAAAAATGGGGTAAGGAAATCCAAATAAAGAATCATACCTATGAATTAGATCCTTCAAAATTTAAGACTGATTTTTGTTGGAGGTCCATTAAGAATGATCTCTGATCCTGGTCTAGTCATCGTCTAATGATAGAATTCTTTAGGGATTCTCTATAGAGTCTCTTGGGAAAATTTAAGCTTATAAGTTTAACCTTCAGACACAACCTAATGATTTATTTAAAATAAATAACATCATTATGTCATTGTGTCGACATAACGTCAAAATAAAATAAATCCTCAATTTATTTTATTCATTGAAAAGTCTAAAATCTACATTTCACCACTAAACCCCATCACCCATGGCTAGGCCTCACCAAGGATAAATATATTTCTCTGAATGTAATGGTGACCTTATATTTATGATACAAGAACCCTTTATAATTAATTCCACTTCTTCAAAGAAACAACATGTGTGATTTTTAATATTTTAATTTTAATCATTCATTTTGATCAAATACACTAAGTCTCTAAGTAGCAGGTGTTCGTCGCTCCTAGTCTCAAAATCAATCCATATAATATTTAAAAATAATTCATGGATATTTAGAACATTACATTCTCCCCACCTTAGAGATTTACCTCCTCGACATGAAAAAATAAAGGCTACTAAAAATCCCCCTTTCCCTTGTGCTCTCATGGAGATTCTCGTGATGTTAATGAATACGAAACAAAGAAATCACTCACCCATAAAAATTCCTCCCTTAAAAAACCTTGACATCCACAGGGTATTCGGAAAAATCATCTCCATCTTCGATGTCTAGCTTTCGTCATTGCATGACATAAGATGGGATATGAACATGCCTCTTCATCTATGACACATAGAATACCTCAAGTACCTAGATTAACAGTGGGTGTAGAGATAAGTGGTATGTAACCTTGAAAACAATAAATAGTATCTAATAAGGGTAGATAAACAGTGGAGATATCTTACCAACCATTCCTAATATTTTCAATCCTTGTTGACTAGAAACTTGAAGGAATGCATGGCCTCCTTCCTCAAACTCCAAAGGCCTTCAACTCCTATCATCATAAGACTTCTGATAGATTTGGTCAGTCTTCATCTAGTCATAGTGGAATTTCACCATCTCTAAATTATCTTGAACCAATTGTTTTCCCAGAAGTGCTGACTCTCCTGGGTTAGTACAGCAATGTGGTGACCTATAGGGTCACCCGTTCAAAGCTTGAAAAGGTTCAATACCAATGGTATAATGGTAGGCGTTTTTTGTATGTGAAATCCCATAGTGATAGAAAATCCTCCCAACTACGGACGAAGTTCAACATTCAATATCCCATAATGTCATCTAGAACCTTAATGGTCTACTATGTTTGGCCATTTTTTTGGGGGTGAAATGCTATGATTAAGCATAACTGGGTTCCTAAAACCTCATTTAATCCCTTTCAGTATCAAGATATAAATTGAGCATCACAATCTGAAACAATTGAGGATTTAACTCCATGGATTTGAACTATCTCATATACATAGAGGCATCCAATGAACTCTACTAAACACTATTGTCAGATAGGTATGAAGTGGGATGACATGGTGGATCATTTAACAATAACCCAATGGAATCATGTCCCTTATAATTTTTTTGTTAACCTATCAAGAAGTCCATAGATATCCCATACAACTTTTGTTTTGGCACCTTATGGGGTTTAGCTAAGTCTGCTAGACCTATTTCGAAGCATTCACTTGCTAAGATGTAAGGATTCATGAAATGAACTCTAAAACACCCTTCTTTATTCCTAACCATCAAAACTAATGTCAAAAATCCTGTTACATCTTCACCATACATCTATTTGTATCAATATAGGGGAAATATAAAACTATCTTATAAGATCCTCCCATTTTTCCACTGTAACAACTCTGCATCCTCTAAAGAGGAAGTTGTTCTCCCCACTTTGTGAATATCCATTAAAATCTAGCCATATGTACATCTGATCATGTAGAGTCTTATAGTCGGTATCTACATCATGTGCCTCCCTGAATCATTGTATGAGTGGAGGGGTGAAAACCATCCACATGAGGTATGTTGCTCCATCTCCGTCGACAATGGATAACTACAATGAGGACAACTGCTCTGATGCCTCCTTCAACAACTACAGACTACATATCATCCTAAGATGATCATCCATCATGTTCCCCTTCCCATAATTATAGACAATATCAAATTTATCATCATAGAGAAACTCTGTCCATCTCCTCTACCTCATGTTATGATCCTTTTGAGAGAATATATAATTGAGACTATTGTGATCAGAGTAGATGATAAACCACTCACCAATTAGGTTGTGTCTCTACATATTCAATGAAAAGACTACCAAAAATCACTCAATATCATGGTTCATGTAATTTTCTTCATGTGGTCTCAACTAGAATGAATCATAGGTAATCACATCTTAACTCTACACCAGTAAACAACCAATCCCGATTCCAAATGAATCACTGAACACTACGTACTCGACACCCACCAAAGAAAATATGATGCTCAGAGGACTTCTAAAACTTCGAATCAACTACTGAAAACCCTATTGGAACATCCCAATAAACACAAAATTCTACCCCTTTGGAGTAAAATTTACCATAATGCAGACATCTTGGAGAAATCGGGTATGAAACATTGGTAATAATATCCTCTCCCAAGGAATCTTTGTACCAATGGAACTCTCATAGGTGGCTCCCAATGTAACACTACCTCGACCATGGCCAGGTCCACTAACTCTCCATATATTGAGATAACATGTCCCCAAAAGTAGATTGGGTGAATCTAGAACTAACTCTTAAAAACTTTCCAAAAAATCAGGTGATCTTAGACTACACCTAGGACCATCTTTAAGTGTCTCATGTGTTCATCCTCAGACATCGAATACACAAGGATATCTTCGATGACGTATACCACAAAAACAATGTATGTAAGGCTTAATGATATCGATCATGAGTCCCATGAGAACTTCTTTGGTATCCTTCATGCCAAAGGGAATCACCATGTAATCATTGTGACTGTAATGAAATCTGAAATATGTATTTGTTATATCATCATCCCATAAATGTATCTAGTGATATCTTGATTGAATTATACCTTCAATAACCATAATTCTCTAACCAATTGATCCAAGAGGCCTCTAATCATCGATAGCCGATACAAGTTCTTAATGGTCACTGGGTTCAAGATTCAGTAGTCCACAAACAACATCAAGATCTTGTTTTCCTTTTTTAGAAAACAAAAACTGGGCCACAAAGGATGAATCACTAGGTCTCTAGAATCCCTTCTTCGACAATTCCTCCATCTACATCCTCACCTCATGATGCTCTATATGAGACATCCAATATTCTGGTGCAGATATGTGTGTCATCCTGGTGTTTAAATCTATGCAGAATAATATCTCTCAATGAGGAGGTGATTCTGGAACATCTTCAGAAATGATATCCTTATACTCTACCATTACTACTGGGAACTGGAAACACATAACATCCATTGCAGAAAGGATTAGGCTATCCAACTGATGATTTATTAGTTGCACCATCTTATGCAAGATTCCATCGTGTTTTTCATGGGTTTCATTTTGACTGATAATGGAAAAATTTGATCCATCACATCGAACATACCACATCATTTTCCTAAAATAGAAAATATTTCCATGGATTGTGGATAAATAATCTTGGACAAGAATTACATCATAAGGCATCCACTATCCCAACATTAGGTTCCAATTTATACTCTTGACTCCAAGGGTCATGCATCACTGTCTGGTATATGTCCGATCCCTGAGTCTTCTCCATTAGGTGTCTCTAAGCATATGGGTCGATTCAATAGCTAAACAAGATTCTCTTTTTCTTGAACAAGATATGCAGTGAGAAAGGAATGACTAACCCATGTGCCAATCAGTACAATATCTAATGTAGAAAAGAAACAAATCATTCCTCAAATCTGTCTTGGAGCCCCCGTTTCAAATGCATCAACTGCATATAGGTATCCCATACCTTGTCCAACAGCTCCTTAAGCCTACTGTCGACCATTTGGGGGTGGGGGTGGCAACATGTCGAAACATCAACCACCTCTTTCTGCTATACCATCTCATCTTTTATGTATGGAACCCTAAAAATCTCTATTCCCTTGTCTCTATATCTATCTCGGTAGTCCATCCAATATATCCACGTCCGCGTCACGACAGTTTGGATAATCTCTATTGAGATTCCTCCTATATTAACATGAATAGAACATCCCATCACTAGGATGATTGGACCCTACTTGGGATTCATGGTCTGCATATCCTCTATCATAGGACCTCCACCTAAAATGTCTCTCACATCCGAATCCCTAGGACTCACCTTGGCTCCGTACTACGCAAGTCTCTGAACATTCTCATCCACTACTGATTGTCACATGTTTTATCTGGTCATCCAAGAAGAATTAAACTACCAATGATTTCTCCATGACCCAAGCATATATAATAATTCATAGAGGGATAACATCATCTCATATGTCTCTATACAGACCTCAATCAATGTTCAGATCCCTAAATTACTAATATCTAACCATATCCATTTGAGTAACAGGAAAGGATGGTGAATCCCAAGGAATAATTATCCATACTCATGATAACTTGTTAAAGGTGAAGAAGTTATTCGATAGGAACATCTCTCAGCGTAACTTGTGATAACTCTTCTCGGTTGAGATTCTCAAACTCTATCCAAAAAACATCTCCAATATCATGATTTTATATAGCCAAACGCTATCATCACCCTACAAAGATATGTAATAGGTTTGCTTCCATGACTACCATATAATATGATGATGTCCTAACTAGATGAAAAACCCATGTCATCTCATCAATCAAACCCTCAACCATCGGAGAGTTGGCCTCACCTCGGAACATGTGGGTCATTGTCTCACAAATTTATGATGTACACTCAGCATTCACTATTCATCTTCAGGTACTGCGACTACCACATGTTTCTCCATAGGTGGTGGAATAGTTGGTACACCACCAGAAGGTTAAATTTGATGAAATGGTCCTGTTATCAAAGCCACACTACAGAGGGCTCACCCTCATGATCGGGCTGTTAAATCCTAACTTGTACGCTTCTTGAGGTCATCCTATAAAAAATAGGATGTTCCACGGTCAATGAGTATATCGGGAGAGCTATCTCAAGAAGGAAATGGAACCACATCCCATTCCTATATGATGTGTGTACCACTATTTTCCAAGAAACCAATGGTCTTGTGTACTGAGTCAAAAATCATATTAGCAAAGTCCTAGTGTTTGGATACATAGGCCCCCACACCAACAATAGAGTCCTTGTTCTGAAAAGAAAAATCAAAACACTTTACACTATCACCCAAAAACAATCTCATAGACTTGTTATACTAATGTAGAACTGACCACCACTGATACGATAATGTGGTGACCCATTCCAATGGGGCCTGTGCTGTGACTCCCCATGCCCACCTCCAATTGGGCAGTGGCTAGTGACTAGAACAGAGTAGTCATATAACTAAATGCGAGGTATTTCAAATGTACATGTATGAAAGAACACATCTCCAAGCTCACCAAATGATGAAATGATAAAAAAACCCACTACGAATACTATGTGTGTATTAAACTATATCCCAACCAACATAGTACGACATGATAGTAATGTAAATTGATACTGGTCCAAAACAAATCCCACAAAAATAATCTTGTAACCACAATTCCAACCTATAATAAAATGTATTGGGACTGATGTCTGGTTCTGCAGGAACACACCTTAGCATGACTGATCTCACAACGGTCCCTCCAGTCCTGGTTCCCTTTATGACTCTTCCAAAAATTTTCCCATCTGTACAAGACATGACATGTGAGTGAAAATCCTGTGTAGGGGTGAGTAAATTACTACTCAGTAGATAACCCCAAAAACATAATGGAATAAAAAAAGAATGATATAGTCAGCTAAACATAGTATATGTTTATTAAACATATAACAAGTATATATGGATATACTCAATCCAATACACGTAGTCTACATGTAAGACACAACTAATGCATACCAATACTAGGGATCTAGCTTGATGATTCTCTGAAGCACTCATTTAGGATAACACACTCTTGAGTCTGATAGCACTGATGACGTCTGTTTGAGATGTAATATTCATCATGAACCATCATTAAATTGGGATATACTGATAAATTTGAATAGAATACAATGGCTATGATGAGGATCAAAACAAAGTCCATGTCGTGATACCAACAACTCCATCTGAATTAAACTATTATATAAAGGATCGATGCCTAGTGATGTTGGTCACATCAATATCGAAGAATCCACTAGGGTATGAATAATGAATAGAGAATCAAGAACTGAACCTCTTGTAGGATTCTGATATCTCTATAGAAGAATTCCTCTTAAATTGATCATAATCCTATGTGTAGAAAATGATAAACATCAACCTTCAGGGATAAAGATCAGGGGAATGAAACCGAACATAAATTCTCTTAGATCTGATGGACCATAGATTCAAGGAATGTAGAAAGGTAAACACAGTGTGTAATAGGTTCAAATGTTGTGTTCCTTGAACTTTGGTAATTCCCATGTACATGCAACTCATGTCTTTCCAACTAGGTCATATATAATAATGGTACACAAAATTTATAAGAAGTTTCATGCCATGTCTGTCCATATGGGGTCCACCATTTAATCTGATCATGTGCTAGTACATGGTTTCAACTTATGGTTCAATTCCCCTATACTAGTACAAGGGTCATTCCATGTATATAGTTCATTCCATGTCATGTGGTAAGGTATAGTCATGTAGCCAACCCATGTACTATAACCCATGTTTTTGTGTCTCTCGATATACACACAGAGTCTCTAGGAAGGGGATATAAGCCATGTGATAGGGTCACAAACATTGTGGAATTTAATGCTATCCAAAAACATTAACTGCCACTCTAGGGTGTCCATACGACATATAATAAAGATTACAGCCATATTTTTTGTCAATTTTCTGTAATCTTCTGTCTTCAACCATGCACATTAGTTGAACTCCCAGATCCCATTTCAGTGATTCGTTCTTCATGAAACTCTAGATCGAGGGTCTCCTGATCACTCTTACATCGAATCGATGTTTTTTGGGACTTTTATTTTTTTGAAAAATAATTTCAAATAAATCTATTGAAAATCACCCAAGGAACGATCTCCCAAATTGATTTTATTTGTTCATTGCCATCGTTATCGCACCACCATTTTGGTATTCCCTGTATTTTATCATCAATATCAGGTCTCTACACCATGAAATATTGGTGTAATGATCGATCATTCATAAACTAATGATGAATGATGAATACATAGAACACATGGGGGAGAGAATCACAAAGAACCAATCTGAGGAATAAAGCATGTTCATTGTTTATTCCGGCCTCGATCTGTTCTTGTATAAATGATGAATAATCAAATTAATAATCAGCCACCTAAATACCACAATTACAGCCCATCCCCCAAGAATAATCAAACCATGGAGGAACTTGTTTGTTTGTTTTTCTATGTTCATCGTTGAATCTAAAAACAAGGAAAGGATATAAAAATAACTAATCCTATATGGGAATTGTATAATTTGATGTTGAATACTAATTACCATTGGAGATATCTCAAGAATGATCAATGATCCCAGCCATGTCGTCATTCACTAAAATAATTCTCCACAGATTCTCTCTAGAGCCTCTAGAGAACTTTCAGGGATATGGGTCTAATCATGGGTCTATAATGACCCACTAATTCTCAAGGTCTTTAGTCAAGAAAATTCATTACTAGGCCCTAGTTTACATTCCCAAGATTCCAAAACATGAAATAGATTTTAAAGGTTTCCAAATACTAGTGGGGGATGATTAACCATTTAAGAATAAAACCATTAACCAAACCACTTAGAATATGATTCATGAACAAATAAAAGAAAACAAGACTACTTTATTTATATCAAATCCAATCCAAAGTCTGAAACAATGGAAGACCAACCATGTATCATAGTAAATAGTTGATAATAACTAATGACTCTCAACAGTTCACAAGACTCCATCCTCAACAAGGTCCAAGCTCTATAATTATTTTATAGCCTAAGTATCATTAGGTGGTGGTAAAAACATGTGATACTTTACCTTTACACATATCTTGGAAGATAGAATCTTAAAAAGAAGTAAAGTTATAAAATGGGTGAGTATGATACTCAGTATGTTTTCTCTAATGAAAACCCTACTCACTCCACTATAATAAAATAGTAAAAACCAATTATATAAAATATTTTATATAATACAATTTATCAAAACAGTTTATAACTAAATATAAACAAGTTTCTATAACTATTGACAACAAAGATTACAAGTGAAAATGAATCCAATTTTATAGAATGTTATTTTTCATTAAAATAACTAACAATTAATTAAACCCAATTATCAATATTCCATTTGAATACCCTATCCATTACACAAATCCATAAAACCAGCCATGCATGCTACCCGATGGTAGTTCAATACTCATGAGTAGTTTCACGTCGATCTACCAAGTCGTCACAAGTAAATAATAACATATGTTCCATTTTACCATTTTCACGGAGGACAAGGTCATATTTCATCCAATCCCTATAAATTCAATTTGAACTCACACACCAATATGGCCAAGGATTATGCGAGAAAACCCATTCAATAAAAACACCATTTTATTGAAAACAATTTCCATAAAAACAATTTTAATGGTAAACCATTTCAATAAAACACCATTTTCTTAATAAAATTTTTCCATCAAAGCATTAATAAATTAAAAAAAATCCATAATTTAATATTACAATTTTAAATTAAAGAGAATAAAAAAATTTCATAATAATTCATCAAGATTACATAATTCCACAAATACAATAAATCACAACTAAAGAATATCTATTCCATGCATTAAACAACGATTTAATAATTATTTATATTATATATAATAAATAAGAAAACTAAGATAATAAATTATAAAAATAGGAGTCGAGAGAGAACCCACTTACCTCAGAGGATTTGATGAAACTAAAGAATGGATGAAAAATGCTCTTATAACTAGGTCAAAACTCTATGAAACCACCATAGATGTCTTCTTCTATCATGATCAAGAACAAATCTCACCATATTTGGAATCCAAAATATTATATCTACCATAATGGGTGTAGAAATAGGAAAACAAGAATATAATAGAAGTGGATCTATGTAGATCTATGAAACTGATCAAGAATGATGAAGAACGATCACATACCTCAAGAATTATGCTTTGAATCACCAAGGGAAGAATCTGAGTTGCCTCTAGGTTGATGAGAGAACCCGAATTGGTCATAGCATAAGGAAAATATAGAGTTAGATCTGGAATGGAGAAAATTAGTGGATTAACGTCAAGGCCAACCCATATCCCCCTTTTCTAGATGTTGTTTTATTCTTGTGCACATTTAACTCACATGGTTAGACAACCCATGTTATAACCCAGTGTTAGCTACTACCTTAATGAAACCCTCTCACAAAATCATCACATGGCCTACCTAAATATGATCAAAGCATTCCAACTCTAGTTCCTTAAAACTAAAACTATGCATGGTTTCTCCAAGGATATCCACTCAGCTTTGAAAAACCAAGTGTAGACCATGTGCACCAAATTTAGCCCCCAAAACATATTTAGAGTTCCTCAAAATCTCTAATATTTCACCATTACACTTTATAACCTTTAAAAGAATAATATAAGGGTTATATACCATAAAATAGGGGTAAAAAAGTCTTCCCACCATTGGTCTTTCCATCCTTATAATGTAGAAAATTATCATTTCCCAGAAAGGGTTCTAGCCATTTCTCTTTTATTTCCTTCTAGAATTCCCATGTCTCTTCCTGAATCTGAGTATATTGATATAATACCCTCAATAGATAGATTATTATTTACATAAAAGACATTATCTTAAAGATCAAAAACCTATATTAGGATATGTACTAATGATGATTTAAGCTATAGGTCATTGTGATCCCATCTGATCACATGGACTGGATCAGGATGATACTTTTTCAAATAAGATATGTAGAACAAATTATGTACCTAATAGAACTGTGGTGATAATTAAAATCAAAATTCAACATCTACAACCTATTCTTGTGTCTAGAATGTTCTAATTTATTGAGGAGATAAATTTCCCTTGTTCTCGAATAGACGATGTTCATGTCTTGGAGAGATCTGCAAGAACTCATGGTCACTCATAGAAAATGAAAATGGAAATTGACAATGATACAAATAGTAGTTCTAATGACACTGAGCCACCTCGATCAAATTTTCAATTAACTAAATATTCACTAATGGTTCATGGATAAATCATGGCCCAACTTGTAATGTATCCTTAGATCCCACCCAACATAGTGGGGAACTATAAGGATACCCATATAAAGCTTCAAACATATTCATATGTATCGTGGCCTGATAAAAATTATTATATGAGAACTAAAATAAGAGGATTTACTTTTCCCATGATCCACCAAACCCCATTTTAGAAGCCTAAAACATGTCTTCCATTGTTTGTTTTGTCCTTTCGGATTGGATTCTATCTGATGATGATAAGTCGTACTCATATTCAACTGATTTCCTAGGTATTTATGTAAGGATTTCTAGAAATGATATGTCAACAATGGATCTCTATCTAACTTATCATCACTAGTACTCCATACCTCTATACCACTTCTTTGATATTGATTTTGGACAGGTCCCCCATTTTATGAGTTTCATGAATCAGGATGATATTGTCCAACATGGTAACATGATCCACTATCACCCATATAGAATTGTGTTTTTGAAACATTTTTTGAAGACCTGTAACCAAATATATCATTATCTTCTAACATTTATACCCCACAATAAGTATATATTAAAACATACATACCTATCACTGATACTCTTCTTTAACCTTCTAATAAGTTAAGCACTATGAGACTAACTCAACTACCTTGCTTTGTATGCCTCTCCACCAAAATTTTTCATTTAATTCCATGAACATATTTTATTTACCCAGATGTATAAACCATCATTATATTTTGTAATCATGAAGAATATTATCTAGAATATCCATAGGTACAACCCTTTAATATCTGAAACACAAAACTGAACTCCAATTAAGTTTTCATCCCTCAATGGTCTCCCCACCATTGAGTTTAGAACTCATAACCAATCATTCTGTATCATATGTTTGAGTCTTTTGACCATATTTACCTAATTAAGAGCAGCATAGATGAAAATATAACCACAACATCCCCTTGGTATTCATATTCCACATGAATTTCAGCTAGGACCGACATTAACTGTCAATCATCTGAAGCTTATTTCATCAATTAAGCATATGAATTTCTTCTCAATATGTCTACTATTGAATTCCATTTTACTGATGCATACATAAATTCAATGTAGAAAAAGATGAGACACTATATCAATATTCATATCCTCATATTTAAATCATGTTTTGAGAAATTATGTTTCAAGATTGTATGATCTGTGAACACAGTTATTTTCTCACCAAAGAGATAATGATTCCATGTCTTCAAAGCATGAATGACTATAGAAAGCTCCAAATCATGTGTTTGTTAATTATTCTCATGAACACTCTAATACCTTGAACCAAAATCCACAAAATGGTATCCATGCATAAGAACACAACTGATCCACAATCCCAAAGCATCAATGTACACATTATATCCCCATCTTGATTCTAGAAAAAAATAAACATAAGTACCGATTTAAGATTAAATTTTAGATCATGTAATCAATTTTTTCACTCATATATTCATTGGAATGGAGCATTCATCTATGTAATAGCTATCAATAAGGATGCTGGTGATGAAAATTTATGAATGAAACATCATTAATAACCAATTATACCAAGAAAACATTATATCTAAATGACATTATTCGGCATTTTCAATGAGATAACAACATTTTTCTTATGTGGGTCTACTGAAACTCCTTTTTTTATAATTTTCATGGCCAATTAAATGTATCACTTGTATAAAAATGGCACATTTATACAGTTTTTCATAAAAATGATTATCTCTCCAGATTCCCAACACTATCTCTCTTTATAACTCATTCACATCACTTGTCCTTGAAAACACCAATATATCATCAAAAAACACCACAATAAACAAGTCCGTATATATCTAAAATATCTTATTTATCATATTGATAAAGGACTTTGGTGCATTTTTAAGACCACACATTACTGTTTTTTTATAGTCTAATTCTCTTCTTCTAAAAGCTATATTTGGAATATCTTCTTACTGAAATCACAATTGATGATATTTTAATAGAAACTCAAATTTTGAGACCCACATATCCCCACTTAGTTGATCTGATAGATCATAAATTTTTAGAAGTGGATACTAATTCTTTACCATAACTTGTTTATGATTATGATAACTGATGAATATGTGGTGAGTTCAATCTTCATTCTTCTTAAACAAGATCAGTACTTCCCACAAAGAGGTACTTTGTAGAAAGAATCCACTACATTCTAGATTCTCCAATTGCACTATCAATTCCATTAACTATGTTGATGACATACTATAAGATGAAAGTTAAATAGGATATGTCCCTGTATGGAGAAAAATCAAAACTCCACATCCCTTATAGGTTGTAACCTGAACAAGTTCTCAGGAAATATATTTGGAAATTGATCCACAAAAAATAGATAACTAATATCCTATATCTCTTCTATTGATGAAAACTCAACACCACTAACAGGTAAGAGATCGTTCCCACCACTGGTGCCAACATTCCTATTACACCTTTCATTACAACCACCTTTCCTTTGAAGAGATGCTCGACGCTGTCCTCAGATGTGAAACTAAAGGTTCTTCAATAACATTCAATGTGATCCATGAATGTAATCACCCAATACATTCCCATGATTAAATCATAGACATCCATTTCCATCATCAAGAAGTCTCATTTCAGTACTGCTCCATTAATAGATATTTCTTATTCACTACACAAAGAGTCCTCTCATTTTCTTTCACCTAGAGGTGTTTGTTGTTTTATCACAGAGGGAATCATTTAATGTTTTATACATAGAAGGTCAAGAATATGAGAAGAAATAAAAGAATATGATGCACCGGTATCAACCAGTTCTTGCACAAATGTATAATTCAACGGAATCATACCTCTCACAGTATATGGTCTATCCTACTCATCAACAATAATCTGCTCAAAACCATACACATTCCTTATTGTTTCACTCTAATATTTGTTTCCTTGTAGATATTTCCATTGCTGAGGAGTCATGGTATTCTGAAAATATATATGGATATCACTACTATACTATTGATATTGTGTATCCTATCCTCATCATGTCTAATCATACAATATTTTCTACACCTAATAATTGTATCAAGAAAATGACCTAGGAGTACAGTGACAAATGAGCTCAAAATGTCCCATCTTGGTGCAGTTATAGTATTCTCTTAGTAGTGTTGTAAATTACAACATTATGTAGTAAATGGACCCAAATTGGTAGCATCTTTCATGGATATTTGTTCATGGATGAAGTTTTACTGACCTATTTGTATGATTTCAATTCTCTCTCTAACCTTGGAAAAAGGTGTTTCTCTTTCTCTTCACCCCATCATTGGAGTTTACACCATTTCTAGTAGGGATCATCATACTTCATCCTACCATAGCTCATGAGATGTCTTGCTCAGCCGCCACCTATATATTCACCATCATTATTTAGTCATTAATTCAGAGTGCCAAAATATTCATTTGAATTTCCTACCTTCACCCTGATTTGAAGATGCGTTCCATAAGGGATGTACTGGTGGCAACATCTAGTGAAAAGCATAATAAATTCATGGAATTTTCAGTATGTTCTATTATAGATAGATTCACCTAATTTATTATAATGATGTTTGATATCCTGTGAATCAAGAATGTCTGATGATAGAATTTTTTCTGAAATAGTTCCTCAAAATTTTCTTAAGGCCTTTATGCTCTTTAGCATGAAGTAGAAGTTCCCACCTCTGGATTGAAAGATCCAAGAGAATATATGTCACCATATTGACCTTGAGCATTTTCAGTGTTCCAAGGAACTCGATGATATGATTCATCCTAATGAGCCACACCTCTTCCTTTTCAGGTTCAGAATCACCCATGAAGATGGGTGGATTCTACTTCAGGAACTAGATGAAATGATACACATGCCTTAGGTCATCCCTCTGATTTTATGTTCCCACAACATAAAATGAAAGAATGATACTATGAAATAGTTCTTGGTTCAATTTTGTCTCAAATACAAGCACATTTTTTCAAAGATTCTTATATTTCATTTCAACGACACACACTGAGTGCCATTAACTAAACAAACAAAAAACATGGTAAGTCTCACTCTCTAGAAACCGATGGCTTAACATTTCAAATTCTATCACATAAAATATCATACCATTTCTCCTAAAAAAACCACATTTTTCACATTCAATAAATTATTTGAAAAATACATTCTTCCTTATGATATTAATTTTTTTTTAAAAATACACCAATTATCCTCTTTTCAAAATCATTCATTTGAAAACAAATTCTGCATTTTTTAAAAAATTACACCTTTTCCCAAGATAATAAATAATTACTTGAGAAGAAATATTAAATCCTAGTGGGATGCCATTACTTTAATGCATGACTTGCGCATATCACTAGTTAAACCCATAAAGATGAGATTTCAGTATCCTATAAGTTTCTCCAAAACACTTATGTAACAAACACCCTAGTAACATAAATTTCAACATAAATGGGTTTGATACATCCTTTTATTATATATATTTTGAGTCCTAACAATAAAACTCACTTTTAGGATCACAACCCAAGGAATAGACAAAGAAGAATCAACTGCAATACCAAAAAAGTGAAAACTAATTTTTTGGAAATGACCAAACTAGATGATACCACTTGTGATGACCTGATAATTCTCATTGGCTTGAGAAAACAAAGAATTATAACTATATATTATGTGACATCCCCATGACACTAAATACTATAAATATATTTTGAAGGGTTTCAAATACAAGTGGTGAATGATAAACCCTTTATGAATAAAACCATTAACCATGCAGCTCACTATATGATAGATGAAAAAATGAAAGACAACAAGACTACATTATTAATATCAAAGAAACTCCAAAGTGTGCAACAAAAAAAGACAAAAAAAGTGTCAATTTAAATAGTGTAAAAAATTAAATACACTCATGATACCTCAAGACTCCATGATCCAGAATCTCCAAACTCCATAATCATTGAATAGACTGAGTATAATGATGTGGTGCTCAGAACATGTGATACATTACCTTTCCACTTGTCTTAGAAGATTGCATCTGCAAAAACACCAATGTTCCAAGAAGGGGTCGGTATAACTCACATGAGGTTTCCCCCAATGACATCCCTACACACAAAATAAATGTAGAATATTTAACAACAATTATATAAAATACTTTATATAAAAACAATTCTCAAAACTTTTTCTAACTAAATATAAACAACTTTCCAAAACCATTGATAACCAAGCATACAAGTAAAATTGAAACCAAATTTCCTATAAGTTATATTTCCAGAAAAATATCTAATTAATGCATTAAAACCATTTCTCAGTTTTTATTTTTCATTATCCCTATGTGAAGATATAATTTTTATATAAAACTAATAGTGATAAATTTTGTAACATGAGAAGGTTTTAATTTCCATCGACTAATAATATTTTCGATTAAAAATTATGTCTTTATTATTATTTTGAATCTATATTAACCTAATTTACCCATTATCGAGGTAAAAAAATGTCACCATAGTTACTATTCAAATTGTAATAAAAATAAAAGATATTATTTATCATATTTGAACCCATTAATTCTAAATTTCTAATTATTTTTTTATAATTAAATCTCTATAAATCAAGGAAATTAATTATAATTTATGTGTGTAAAATGAAAACAAATTATTAAAAATATATTTCAAGAATGAATATGAATTTATTTTCATACAACCCTTAGAGAAATAATTTTTTAATGATTAAAAAATTTGATAAAAAATTAATATATAAAATTAATTAAACTAATTATACTATATGGTTTAATTAATTTTATTGATATAAAATAAACTACATTTCTAAAAAAACTAGAAAAATAAAACATTTATTATTAAAAAATTTGTTTTAATCATAATAATTTGATAACTAATGGATTTTTTATAAATGTGTTCACCATATATTTTTAAAAATTTATTGATTACCATTTAAACATGGAAATCCAAAATCCATGAGATAATAGACATATACTATTTTTATAATGTTATGTGGTTCATCTAAACTCGATGATCTATATATAGAAATCTATGAATGATATAAAATTAATCATAGAAAGAAATTTTTCATAAAAATTCTCAATGTGTAAAATTATACCGAAACCCTTAAAATGGAGTTTCTCCCTTGAAATTCATCAATTTAATACAACCATATGAGAATAATTCTCCCCCATCACATCCTCTAGTTCACTAACAGCTTCCTCAAATTGGTGGTTTTTCCATAATATTTTTATGGTGTGAACTGTCGTGTTTCATAATACAGTATATATATGATCGAGAATATTTACTAGTTTTTTCTCATAAGAGTAATATTTGGTTAGTGGTTTGACATATCTTTTCAGTACATTTTATGGACTTGGTATGTACTTCCCCAAGAGAAACACATAGAACACATCATGAAATTGGGAGAGATTCAGTCCCAGAACCAATCAATAAGCTACCATCATGAGATCAACAACACTTTCAAATTTACTAGCGTACCTATGGTTTATCATCTATGAAATTCCATATCTCATCACCCTCGTAGAAGTATATATTCATCGGAATAATAATTTATATTAGTTAAACCTATTAACATGTATTCTAGAGTTTAAATATTCCCCTCAGACCAACGATCTATATGAGGATGATAAGTGGTTCTCAAACCTAACTATGTATCCAAATCCTTTTGAATATTTCTTCAAAAACATCAAGTTAATCCATAAATCCTGATCAGATACAGTTGATAGTGGTACACCCGGAAATATTTCCACATTGTTAATATATAACTAATTTATTTAATCAATATAAAAATATTATCTAATGGAACATAATTTTGATGACTTCTTATAGTGGTAGAATACTACCCAAATAGAATTATTCTTTTACATTTTTTACGGTGTCAAATCATAAAGTTTATGTATGTGTTTCACTATTTCCATTCATATATGGGTAATGGTTAAATCATCCCATTACAATTTTATCACCCACCATTATTTTGTTTTTTTAGTAAGAACCAAGAAAAAATTACTCATAAGTATATATCTTTATTCCATTCCATGAGAAATTTTATTTAAAAATTCTATAATTCTATGTCTATCTAGGATGAATAGAAAATTATGAATTATGAGCTTCATCCACCAGAAACTTATTCAAATATGATATGGATAGAACCCATAAATGGTTCCAAAATATTATCATTCAATCTTAATAAAGGGTTAAATGATGATCATTATTTACGTTATTTTTCATCTCTACATATTCTATATATTACTATTTAATATTCACTTGAATATATAGTTACACAATAATTTAATCCAGAAAATACTTATAAAATTATATTAATATTCTGAGGTACATTCTTTCAATTTCTATAAATACCAAATATTTTATTATACTAATTATAGAGAAGTAATAATAATCTTTTTGAGTTAGATTACATTCCATCTTATTTGCATTCCAAGGGTGGTGATGTATTGAGAAGTAATAATCATTAATTAGATCCAAAATTATTCTTTGGTTAATGTTCAACAATTACATAGTGAGAATATACTCAAAACAATAGCGATAAACATTTATATCAAACTTTTCTCACATGAGATAATTCACGTGTATCCTTAATGTAATAATTAACAAAGCTAACATCAAATCATGAGTTGGGTAATTTTTCCAATGGAACATCAATTTTCATGACGATTAATCAATAATCATATTAGTTTTTAATAGTAAAAATCACAATCCCTTCATGGATTGATCATTATAGATTAAAACCCCCTCTTAGATATAGGGTAGTGTAGTAATTAGTGAACTACAAATCCTATTCTATAGTTTCTTAAAAGATTTTTCATATTCATCTTGACAAATAAACTTGGATCCCTTCTGATTTAACAGGGTGATGGGATTTTATAGCCATGAAACATTCTATATAATTAACTAATAATATCAAAAAAACCTAGAAAACAAAATATATTTGTCAAATGGGATTTTGAGGAAAATATTAAATAATATCTTTCATTGAAGTGTATAATGATACAAACACACATGAGATTATATGACAAAATAATGAAATATTTTGAATCCAAAATTCACACATGGTAAAATTTTCTCTATTTTTATCCTCCCTTAGGGCCTTCTACAATAATATGAAATGATCGTCATTCTCTTCAGTTCTCTTTGATTAAATAATAATGTTTCCAATGAAGACTACCACAAACTGATCTAGGAAATATCTATAGACTCTATTCTTTAAATATATGATGATAGTAGGGTCATCAGTAAGACCAAATAAAATCATAATAAATTGATAGTGTCCATAATATGTGCAGAATGTTTTAGGGTATATCCTCCATCTCAAACCATAATTGATGATATTATATATCAAGATCAATATTGGAAAGGTATAAACATATGAGAGTTTGGTCAAACAAGTAAACAATATCGGGTAGATGGTATATTTTTTTCTATATATATTGTGATTTTCTTGATAATCAATGTATTTTCATATTGAACAATATTTCTTTTTAACATAAAGAAAAAGTGTACACCAAGGTGACACACATTGATGATTGAATCCCTAATTAATTTTAACGTGGACAATCTTGTCTAGTTATTAAAAATCAATCTTTGAAATTCTATGTGGAGACATGGAAATATGTCTTGAACCATGTTCGAGTTCTAATGAAAAATAAACCTTATTATTTAGAAAATTAATAGTAAAAAATCATTAAGGACTTCAATAAATTCCAAAAAAATAGAAATATCATTGATTTTGAGTTTCTCCCAACCATAAATGATAAATACACAATATTTGTAGGAACCATGTCCCATTATACAGATATAATTTCCATTAAAAGTTCATTTTTGTCATCACACTATTACAAGATAAAATGTTAGTTAAGAATAAAAAATGTAACATCCCTTCCATGGATTTTTTTATTTTGGGATTTATGTAGTGAAATCCATTCCAAGACTAAAATAAAATTTAATTCAACTTCAGGATACATTAAACAATTCACTAGTAACACATTCCCTCAAACATCAGCCAATGAAGAAACATATACACAATACATGATCATCATAACACTCAGTGATTTTTCTTATAACTCAACATCTAATTTTTTATGTTTTACTATGATTCCATTAGAAACGAATTTAGATATAAAAAATTTTAGATCCTATATCAAATATGACATTAGTTATTCAGGAGTGGATAGTAATTATTCCTTTCACCACATAGTTAGCATTCCCCACATTAGAAATCGTCATCATGTAATATTTCCCTTTAGCTCTTAGATTAAGAGGTTGTTAACGTAAATCATATTAATTAACCATTAAATTTTGGATATAGATAGAAAAATTTCCGTACCACAAGGATTTAAAACATCGGAGGATCACTAGTTTGTTTTGTAGAGAATTCCCTATATCCACATCATTTTATAACTTCCTCCCATCACTTCAGTAATCAATTTTCCAATGAACATCCGTTATACACTCAAATTATTTTTGAGTTACATTAATAAAATTTCCCATATATTTCCCACAAAAAATTTAGAATAAATAAAGGATTATGTTTTTCTCAGTGTGGAATTTAGATTTTCATTTTATTTCCTTTTTTTATTTTCTTATCTGTAGCATGAGATTGATGGGTAACTCCAATTTCTATCTCTTCTAGAAAGAATATAAAAAAAATTCTTTGTATCTAATGATGTCTATTATGGATAATGACATTAAATTAAATGGTTTTAACATAATAATGAATTGATAAACCTTAAATTCCAGTTTAATTACAATACCAGAAGAATACCTAAAAATCATGAAATATTTTCCTTATAAGTACCACTACATTATCCATGCTTCTTATATAACTCAATTAATTATTTCTCAATTTTTGTATAAGGAATATAAGAAATTTTCTTGTTGAAAAATAATTTATTAAATTCATCCTAATCCATTGATTAAATTTATTTTTATTATTAAATTTTCTTGATAAGATTATAATGATATTCCACTTCTCCTTATAAATCATAAACAACCAGAATAACATTCTAAATACATGAACATTGAAAAATATAAAATATGTTTTTAATGATACTCATACTTTTATTAGTGAAAAGTGAGTTAAAGGCCACACGAAAAGAAGGTGTATGTTTCCTTATAAAGGACTAAAAAATCCCTTTCCCTTATTTAAACATTTTAAAGATCAAAATCATTCATTGTTTTATAACATTGTGTTATAATAGAAACATGATTTTTTATTCAATTTCATATATCATTTGGTTATTTATGACAATTATTTAATTGTCCATTTCATACAATGTTAACATGATTACATCACGTAATAAATTTTTACTAAAACAAAAAATCAGATTTTCATTAATAATATTAATGGAGGGAAACTACATAATCATGAAAAATAGATTATGGAATATTTAAATCATGAAACATTCTATAAAATCATAGATTTAAAATATTAAATTCAGGATAATTACAAAAAAAATTAGGATTTTATCATGTACATAGTCATATACCCAGGGGACATAATAAGGATTACTCATCCTAATTTCCAATTTTTAACTAAAATTTCATCCGACACAAGCAATAGAAACCCATATTATTCATTCATAGATAATACAACTCTGTAGATGAGTATTTTGTTAATTCAATAAAGATCAACAATAGAATCATATAGGCCTAATTTCTTATGAAAATGGAAAAAATAATAAACTAGTTTACAATATATTCTTATAATCTCCCTCATATATCTTCATAGAATACATATTTCTTAGATATGTCTTATATAAAACATTTCTTTATAAAATGGGATTGGAAACATTAGAAATTTTGTGATCTGATTCATATTAAGGTTAAAAACGGGATATTATAAATATTTGATAAAAAAATATGATAAATAGGGTATGAGAATAGGATAATAACATATAAAAATCATTCCATGTATATCATAGATCATAATATTGGGTAATTCCAAAAATAATGGTAGTTTATAAAACATGAATCATAACAGAATCAAAGAACCTAGGTCATGAGATAATAACATTGGAATAAAGAAATAGAATTGTGGAATAATCATATCTTATAAAATCAATTACATATTAGTCATGTATCATTTACAAGGATACCATAGTGGAATGGGTTCGCTCACCAAACCATCCAAATAGTCATGGTTCACTCCTAGTAATAACAAAATGGAAATAGTCTCATTCTGAACTAGGTTTACTCTCCATTGTGGTAATATTTATCTCCTGATATTTCAATATTTACCTAATGAATTGGAGTGTGATATAGGTACCAAAAACCACATAATGAAAATCATTCATATTTATTCCATAAGATTATAATGCATTCGTAATATCAGAACACATGAAAGAAAATTTTTTTATAAATATTTCACTATTACCTCATTGCATTACATGTTGAAAAGAAACTAGTTTCTAGAACATATATACATCATAACCATAAAATATTCAATTATCAAATAACGATAGTTTCATTAGATCAAATCCCCATTAAATCATTAGTGAAATTTAGTTTTTTTGTCATTGATGAATAGAAATACCATTAAAATATCATTAAAAATGTCTTGAGAAAACTAATGTTTCCATTTTTGGATCACTTTTTTCAAAACAATATGTATTTATAAATGAACATAGTTTCATTTAAAAAGAACCTTGAAACAATTATAGTAACCGTAAAATAAAATATTTGACATGATGATAGGAAAATCCATTCATACAATATCAGCTAAAAAACATTCATTCATTATTTTTTTGGAAAAGTCATAGTGTATATCATTTTGATAAATTAATAGAATATTCTATTCAATGTTTTTAAAAAAAGTTAAACATTGATAATAATGATTTTATAAAATCATAGTATAATAGTAAAAAACCATCATTAAAACATTTTTTTAAACAAGGATACGGAATAAAATGTTTTTCAGACATAGAGGGAAAGGAAGTCGATTTATTTAAAAAGTTTTTTTGGTATATTAGTACATATGTTCAAAGAATTGAAATGAATGTTTTCAATAAATTAATATAGTATATCTAAACTTATTATTTTTTTAGATATAGATCATAATTTTTAATCATTGTAAACATAATAACAAACAATACAGATAAATAATGAGATAGTTACATAAACCCCTTTCCTCAAGTTCTACTTTCTTAGAAACCAATATAATCTCTGATTACATAAGTTTAAATATATTATTAATATAAATAATATCCATATTAATACTTATAATATAATTAAATATTCTTCTATAATATTTCAAAACCATATTTTATTAGTAATTCATCATTAAAATCACTATTTATGGGTGTTACCTATTTCTTTTTAATGAGTATTTAAGTTTAGTAGTTCTAGTAAATATAAATATTTCATGGTTCTATAATATTCATAATATTAATCATGATATAAACATTATATATATTAATTATAAAAATATTTATATTATTCCATGTAATTTTTTGATAAAAAATAATAACATCGTTCATGGAGACTTTAGGATTTACTTGTGAATGTTATTTACATTTTATAAATTATGGAATGAAAGAAAGATAAATATTAATTAATATTTTAACGAACGTTATTAAATATTATATATCATATATTTTCATCAAATGCATCCTCATTAATATATAAATAAAATTTAAATGAAAAAATGTATCAAATAACTTGTCGACGTGGTAGTCCACACATATGATTGAGCAACATTATCATTTCCCAATGGATTGGTTGGTAAGAATGATGAAAATATATTATAAAAAAAAATATTCTATCATAATTATCATATATAAAAATTTACCCATCATAACCTATAAAAAAAATATCAGGATGAAAAATGACTTGCATCGCTACATGGAGATGGTAAGTTGTACCTATGCCCGAGTCAAACATTTACTTATAATTTGATGGGAAAGAGGATTAAAAATGGTTTTTTCATAATCATAATAAAATTTCAGAATATTTAGGATATGATATTAATTAATTTATGATAAATAATATAGATTTATAATAGATAATTAATAGTATAAACTAAAGTGAACTCTTAAAGACATTATCTATTGTTCAAAAATAATACATTACATATACTCTGAATGGGTCTTGATTTGGACTTTTGGGAAGAAAGGAATGTATATAAATTTTTATAGTGAATATTAAAATGTAATTTTTCAAATTATTGTCGATCTAGAATACACAGTGTGGTGAAAATAATCTATGGAGTAGGTTCCGTTTTATAACAGAGGTGTGGAAAATTTTTGAAATTTCTCAACATATTTTTTTTAATAATTTAATGCACAGCCCAAATGCATCCAAATATATAGATATTTTATAATGTGGTAGGATACGATTTAAATACCATAAAACAATTTAAATTATAAAATTTTTTATGTAATTGTATGCATTATTATTTTTATTAACCATATGTTAAATAATTTTCATTTTAACTACATTAACAAAAATTTTAAAAATAATGGATTGCAATTTTTTCCAAATAATTTGACAATTTGATCATAAATTTATAGGATGTAGGAATTTGGAATATATCATATCCACCTTTTATTTTTGAAAATTTTTATGAATTTTAAATAATTTAGTAATAAAATATTATAATAAAGTATCATTTTTTTGACAAAATTCAATTAATTTCACTTAATAGACTTAAATTATTTTATTAATGTTAATATAATCTTTATAAAACGACAATAATACTTCATATACACCGATATTATTCTTTTGACAAAATATCCTTCTCAGATTACATCATATTAAATATTTTCAAAAAATTTATTTTATTTTCCCATTAATTGAATAAATATAATTTTATAGTTTTCTATGAATTTGAGTTTATTATAAAATCCATAAAAACTAGAACTAAATTAACATAAACAATAAAATTTTATTATGAACAAAATTACCAAAAAAAAGTCATCAATAAATATTTTTCGGGCCTCTGTGAACTCATAAATGATATTGTAAACTATAATTGTTACATTTCATAACATTACATCATATAAATAATATATAAATAATTTTCATTCAAATGTATCCAATAAAATAAAAAATTTAGTGGTTATAAGAGTTAAATTTAATTCATCCAATAATAATTTGGATGAGAAAATATTTTCATATCACTTATTATTAATCAAAATTAAACTCATCTAACCTTAATAGAGATAATAAATTTTGACATGGTTAATATTAAGATGGACCAAAAATAAAAGGGGAATATTTACCAAATTTATATCTCTTTGTTCTAAATAAGTAATTAATTTTACCTAGTTCAATAACTATAATTTTAAAAAGTTATTTTCAATATATGTACGCAAAATTCAATAAAACATCATTGATGAAAAATAAATATTTACGTATAAAACTATATTTATTATTAACATATGACTTGAAAATAAAATTTAATGTTTAAAAATGTGAATAATATATATATTTAATTAAAATAATTAAAAATAACGGATTGTTTTAATTATTGATATAAAATTCAATTCACGCATAAAAACAATTTCTCTAAAAAATTATGTTTTATTTTCTATTAATTATTGTTTTATATTTTAATAATTTAATTACTAATGAATTAATTGTGTAAATTTATATAACATATATTTTTTAAAATTTATTTATTACTCATCATACCATATAGTTCATTATATAGTTCATAATTGAAAAATAATATTTTAATAGTGTAATGTAACTCATTTCAGCATGGTGTTGTGTGCCACACAAGATATTGATAAAAATAAATTATTTATTAAGAAACATTTCATAAAAAATTTTGGGTGTTATAGTTTTAAATAAAACCAAAACAACTATATTTGATGGGTCCATAATGATGCCCCATTGATACACTACATGTCCATGGAAACAAACATCCCTTATATAATACATGAACTTAGACAACATTTGATAGAGTTGATGGTGTTGAGGAACATGTATGATAACTCTAAGATGCTTGAATTACTCACTCTCCAACCTCAATTATATTAGTATTTCATTGATTTACATGAATAAAAACATTTCTAAATACCCATGAATCACAGATTTCATAAACCTATAATATAAAACTGGTGGTTATTAGTATCGAATAGAATAAACTCAAACTCACTGTGTCAATCCCTTAATTTGAAGGATGTTTTATTGATATCCTACTTCTTTACCCTTATCTACAAATATCCAGTTCAAAAATTGATCATTGAAAATCAATTTTCATCTTTTAGTAGGTTGAGTATATCTCTTATCATCCAATGAGGATAACCAATATTGACCTTCAATTAATTCATCATTAGGTACACCATACATAACGTCATACTACCATATTACTTTTTAGATTAATAAACTAGGGAGACCCATTGAGATACATCACTTGGTATGAATCCTTTTTTTCTATAATTCATCAAAATAGATTCAAAATCATGAATTTATGTGGGTTCTATATATTTTGTGTCCATCAAAATCAAAGATGGTTAATCATGTAACTATATCCAGAAATCTACATCATTTCATGGGAGTACCATCAAAACCTCATCCAAAAAGTTATAGAGGAAATCCTCAACCAACCTAGTAACCTCAACCACTCATGGTTCAACAAATAAATATTCCAACGGTGAATGAAGAGTCAATTCATGTGTGTTGCCCACAGAATATCTCAACCAAACAAACAAAATCCCACCAATTAGCCATCCAATATAGAAAACACAATTCTTCTATTGATATAGTAAAAAAATCACACACAAAAAGTACAATAAATCCATACATGGGATGATATCATATGGTTATATCTACAATAATAAGACACTCCCCAATAACTAATTTTTCCCCATAATCAGCATACATCTTCTGTAGACATTAAATAAGTAAGGTTAGACTGAATCTAGCTGTTATAAAACTCTAGGAATTAGGTTCAAATGCACATATAGTCCCTACATTTCTAAAAAAGTGGTTGTAAAAAAGTACTGAAATTATAAAGAATAAAACACATAAGAAACTTTCGTAGCTAATAAACTAATAATAAATTAAAAAATAATTGGACCATCCAGTACATGCACCACCATAGCATGATTCTGTACATGTTTAGTTCCTATTTATTTTCATCTAATGACCTTCATGACCACACACATGTTTAGTTTAGAATGTATGGAGATCATAATAGAGATGAAATATACTCACTCCATCTCCTTTCACATGGGAATATTCTAGATTACTCAGTTGTTGAAAAACATTATTTACCTATGATGCACATGTGTATATAAATTCTTCTTTCCACCAAGGACCAAACGAAATACACGAGTATCCAGAAACTTATCACGATAGTGTCTATTACTACAAATAAAAAATATATAAATCCCATATATATTCTTCATAACAATCGACCTTGTGAAATTATGATTCAAACTACTAAAAATTACTCCTAACTAGTGAGAATCTTTACTTAACTATAATATAAAATCACTTTCTAGAATACATTTTTCTTAAAAATCTTTACGGTCATCCATCATATGGAATTCCACCATATGAGTGCCTCTACTAAATTTCATAGATTTTTTCTTCACCAATAGATACATTGGATGTTTAAATATGGTGACTAAATAACTGATCATCATTCATAGAACAACCTTATTAAATTATTCAATGGAAGTATCATCTAGAAAGTGATAAAGAGTTAAATGAAAGAAGTCCCTAAACATGTTTATGAAATCTTGCACCCTCAATCTCCATTTCTTAAGGAAGAGTTGCTCATACCTCTTTATAAGCTTAATCATAATTATAAATAATTCAAGAATGCATCTATTTTATCAAATTTATATGATCAAACAATTTATTTTTTACAATCATAGGTATAAAATCCACCACTGTGATGACACTCATCTCATCTGATAGACCACCAATGAGACCTAGTAGTTAACTGGGGCACGAATCATACTAAATAAAATCTAACGACCCTTCATGCAATTATCTATCTATATATTGAAGTTTCTTCTACATATATTTTTAACACCCTAATTATATAAATAACAATATCACTTCTTCCACATCTCATCTTACAAAACAAATTGACAAATTTATAATGAAAAAGATCAGTCTTCTGAAATTCTCCATCCTGAACCACAAACTAACGAAGATCATGATCTACCTCTAAAAACATGACAATATAGGGCTGGTAACATAGAATTTATAGAGGGTAAAATAATTTATTTCATTTTAATTTTCAATTTCATCATGTTCAATTGATTATGAATTTATGTATGTCAAATGTATGCCCCAGTTCGGAACCATGCAATTAAAAAATTTTCACCAAGGGTTTTTAGTTATTTTAATATCATTACATGAAATCACAGGGGTCTCTAAACACATATTAACTAACAAAAATCCTATACAACATGTCAACTAATACAAAGAAGTCTCTATAATAAATATGTTCCATGATAAAATGTTTAAGGTAGAGACTCTATAGAAATACCAACTCCTGTGATAGTAGTCTCCATCTTAATTCTTGGAACCCTCTTAGAAACCTATATATATGTGTGTATGTATGTATGTATGTACGTACGTATGTATGTATGTATGTATGGATGTAGGTATGTATGTATGTATGTACGGTGACTATAAAATTCATACATTATAGGATCATTCACAATGTATATAATGAATATTTGAAAAGATAAAAATAATGTGTCAATAAAAAATATTAGATTCAACATGAACCTAAATACATCAACTATTTCTCTGATCCTCTCCAAGGATAACTCACCAAGTAGTTCATCCAATTTAAAAGATTAATATCAATAAAATATTTGTAATGTTTCCATGAATCCAATTCCCCTATAATTTACTTCTCTCACTCCATAAATTCCAACATTATACTCTCATATACCTTATTTGTTATCCCATCAACACATATAAAACAATATATAATCTAGGATACATCAAAAAAAATGCCAATCACCACCTCATATCAAACATAAAATCCTATGAAAGAATCAATCAATTTCCTCATATAACATTTCTCTTCTATATCAATGCATGCATCATCAATCATCCTTCATCAACTTATAACAATGGATGATGGTTGTTATTAATGTGAAAGACAAAAAATATAATCATCCTACTACGATGCATGAGCACAAAAACATGTCATATCAATTCATCATTGAGCATCATCACTAACTATTCAATCCTTGATTGGTACTCACCACCAACTGGGTACCATCATCACAAACCACTAATGAGGGAATATTGGTGACAATATGGGAATTATCTATTTCATCATCCCATTTTATGTATTTAGGGAAAACACCCCCCCCCCCCCACCCAAAACATTTATGTGTTGGAATATAAAACAATATTCAATAACGGTGTGTATGGAAGTAACATGAAAATTTAAGAAAATATTTATTTATATTGTACATAATTATATCCTAAAGATTTCACATAAATATTAGATAACATACATCCAACATCAATAAAATTATATAATTACTAAATAATCACGCCATTAATTACCACACACCACACAAAAGAACCATAAACGACCCTCAACCACTGTATTTTAATTAATATTTTATCAATTTAATAGGTTATCATACTAACAAGCATTGTTATTTATCATATTATTTAACCCCATATTTAATAACAGTATGTTCTAACCTATATCTACATTTATTCTCACTAATTTCGTGCCCCAAATTTTATTTCTATTCTTGTCTTTTAAATTTCATTATTTACCACTTTAAACCAATTCACTACTAGTCACCTACAGAATGTAACTACAAAAAACCCATTATCCCTACCACAACAACCATAACTTCTCCTAACTAACCCATCATCAGTACCAAAACATATCACAATATGATACTCTTAACAACATTAACACTTTTTCCATCAATACATACTATATCTATACTAGCCACTATCATCACTAAACAACCCACACAAATTCTAAAAGACTATGGAATGAACATTCACTATACCAATAGTACACAACAACACAAATCTAACTCAAATATTCTATTAAAATTCATTTAAACAAGGGTCTAAAAATATATTTTATCACATTAATTGTAATTTTTATATTAATTACTATTCACACGTAATAATTTCCTTTGTTTTATTTGTGTGGATAACCATTCATGAATATTGGGTTTAAAAAAGGATTCAAAACAAGGGTTACAAGTCCAAATAAAGGCCTTTTAATACCCCATGATTTGGTAAATAAATTTGATACTGATAGCATGAAACACAGAGTCTCAACAAAACAACACTTTGTTATAACCAAGCCATCAAACATAGTTGTTTCACCATTGTATTTTCAAATTCAATAAACTGTCATACACAGTTGCATTTAGTAAGATATTTATAGTTTGATAGGATAAACACAATTTTTGGTTAATGAAAACATTCCCTTATGAATAGTAATATTAATAGTAACAAGACCGTTATGAATATTAAATAATAATATTATTTTATTGCCTTCAGGTTATATGATAATGAGATATTGATTTATTTTTCTAGGTGACATAAAATGAATTATAGTTTTAAAATTGTTATCTTTTGAAGTAATTATTAATTTATTTAAAAATAAAATTAATAATATTTAGAAAATTATTTTTAAAAAATGGAGTTAGTTTTTAAATTCTACATCTATAAAAATGGTTATGGTGAATTTTTGAGATTTTTTTGAAACCCTCATATTTTTTAATAGTAAAATATTGTAATTTGTCGTATATATAAATTATCTGTAAAATTCACTTTTCCTTGAATCATTGCTAATGTAATAACACTTGGTTTGAACTCACATATACATATTACTATTGTTGATCATAAGAATCAATATTGTTGGTTGTCTTAGGAAAAAAATAAAATAGTTAGTGAAATAATGGGAAACCCTTCCTCCTATCTACTATAAAACCCCCCTCACTCCCTATTCTATTTACTCCACTCAAGACATGTGAATTGTATAAATTAAGATCTAATATCCTCACAAGATTCTCCCTCGCGTCTCGCAGCCCTTGTTCTTATAAAAAGGCAAAAACCTCTCCCCTAAAGAGGCTCTCAAGGTTGATAACTATAATAAGTAAATTTTTCCTTTTAATATCATTTAAAACATGTTTCTTTTTTTCTCTACTACATTATTCCAAATGTTTTTTTGAATCCTATGACATACATGTACTATAATTTTGTTATGATTAATGATTAATTCTTTATCGTCTCAACTGTCTCATTATTTTATACTAGAAATGAAAACACAATCAAATATGTGTTAATTTATCATATTCAAAGATGACGGGTTTTCTATTTCTATTACCATATTAAATTCTAGTCCTAAAATCATTTTTTATGTTTGTATGAGACTATATTATATGTATTATAACTTATTTAAGGGTCTGTTATCTTTTTTTACACATGGTTTTGATATATAAATAAAATTGTGTTTCTTTTGTTCTAAAACCATCAATTAACCGAAACAATTATCATAAATAATTTATATAATAATTCACATTTAATCTAAGAAACCAAATGAAATTTATAACCACGTATCCTTATGGGAGATAAATAAATATGTATTACATGAAATCCAGAAAGATTTTCTCATTTTACACGATTCTCCATTCATGTATATTAGTATACCGATCAGGAAATAAACAGACCTGAAAAACAAAAGTGAGCCTCTTAACACATCAAAATGGACCTGAATGAACATATTATGGTAATACTGAATAAATATAAATTAGAGGAGGTTATGGAAATATTAATTAAAGAACATAAATAATATTATTCATGTTATTAAGATCATGTTAGAAATTTCTTAGGACTTAAGGTAAGTGTTTTCTACACGAACCATCATTTTTATTCGGGTTACTCTTATTGTCTAATTACCTCAATTAAATTATTATTTATTCATAATTACTCCTCATATATTCTGTGATAATTATCTATATATTTTTACAGAAAAAACATACTTTCATTATTGGATGTATATGTTTAAAAAGGATCTTTCAAAAATTCTTCCTGAAATAAAATCCGGATTCAAGGAAATTTTTCAAATTACTACTTATTTGAAAGTGCACTATATAATCTATTTTTGGAAAAAATTAACTTTATAAAATCAATAATTTTATTATAAAAAAACTGAGTTATATAAATTTTAGTTTTATAAAAATATCTTATCAAATAGGCTATTCTTTTCAAAGTAAATGATTATTTATCGCATGAAATACTCGATTATTTTATAAGAGACTCTTCATCTATTTCAACACTCCTATTGATTCAAATGTATTATTGGGATCAATATTTTATTCTATCATCTACCATATTTAATTTAATTTGATATTATTATTATTAATTTGGATATTAAATATTAAAATCTTTCACCAATTTACTCAGAATGGTTATTGTTTATGCTTAATGTTCGGGAAAAGTTATTTAAATTTCATCTATCAGTTTTAATATGAATGTATATGTTGGTTATGTTTATCCCCATTCATATGATGGTTTAATTTTACTTTTTTTGTTTTGTGTGGGGCTCACTATAGCCCCTTGGGGAATCAGTAGGTCTCATGAGACAAACTATAGTATTCGCACTAGTCCATTACAAAATGGATATTTATGGTCGAGGCGCAAGACCTTGACGGCATGATTATGATGTCCCGCATTATGAATTCCCTCATTACAAAACTAGTAATCCATATTTCATGTGTTTATTTGACTAGTATAATACCCATTATTTTGTTTTATTATGGATATATTTATTAACCTCTTATTCCCGCCATAATGTTTCCACGTTAATTTGGAATGTGTTTTTATGTTATTCATCATACCTACTGTTTAGGTTTGTGATATCTTTTGTTGTATTTCTTACCCTTAATGATCATTTGAGATCACCACTTTGTTATTTTTTGTTTTCCCAGGACATGAAGAGTTATATTATGAATGACATGTAGAAATAAAAAAAGATTTATGGATGTTGTCAAAGGAGATTCTATGATGAATTTATTTTAAAGATGTAATGTTTAACTTATTTATTTATCTTGTTTTCAGTGATACTAAACTACTCGGTCCTTTGGAATTCATATTCCTTATCGATATTCCAATGTAATAAAACAATGCACTAGTTTCGAGAAACTGGGGTTGACTACTTACAGTTGGTATCAGATGATGTTCAGTAGAAAACATGGAAACGTGGTTTAGAAAACATGGACTAGGGAAAAAAATTACATAATATTTGACGATAAACATACAATTACATCACGTAATATTCGTAAGGAATATATTATGTGGATATTTCATGAAAATACATCTCTATCTAGATACTACAAGTGGGCATGTTTCTAGCACAGATCTACCAAGGAGTTAAAAATCTAACAAAGAGTTCTAAGCATGACCTAGGGTATCTTGGTACACAAAAACAGGCCTTACAGCATACTCGGTTTGATAATCCCAGGTTATATACTTAGAATAATTCAAATTTTGATTACAATCCACTGTGAAGCATTCAAATATAAATTTTTCCTCAAGGAAAACATGTTTGTGATTATGGGATTTTCTATGAATAAGATTTCAATATATGCTATGTATTGTTCTATGTTTATATTATACATTATGATTCATAAACTAATCTAGTGTGTGAAATTATCTAGAAATGGCCCCTAGATGAAGAAATGGGAACCACTCGAACATATGTATCCCATGTAGGGATTTTCATCTGATTCAATATAATGATATTGGATCTGGAGCTATGACTGATGTTGAGAAACTTATAAATATACTAGGTAATCGTATTTAGGTTTTGAACAATAACCTTATACATATGTATCATCATGATCCATAATGTGGAGGAGCTATGTTAGATACCTTTATGTGACAATATTCTCCATCATTTAATGGGTCTACTAACCCATTAATATCTAATTAGTGGATATGATCCCTATATAACATATTTCATTCTTTGGTATTTATCAAAAGAGTGAAGGTTGTCACAAAAATTTATCCTTTATTTGGTGATGTGGATCAGTGGTGGTCGTTAATCTAAAACACAAAGTAGGGGGATGGAATAGAAGAGATGTAATAAATGTATTTTTACTAAATCTTCTTAGAAAAATAGTTTCCCCATGAACAATGAGTGGATATGGAAAAGAAAATTAATGAATTTGAGGTAAAAGGAGAATGAAAATGTTTCCACGAATGAATCCAACATTACAAGGATGGAACGACAAGACACGACCTGCATACATAATCCATGAAGCAAGATTGATTGAATCTTTGATGGTTTTAAACCATCCTCCAAAGGGCTCTAGTATCCCAAAGTTTCTCATCATATTAATATATAGTCTCAAGTCCTATCAATATGGAATTGGTATATTCTATGTCTTGTGACTATAAAAGAAATAATGAGAAGAATAGGGCCACCAAAAAATCTGGAATAGGAAATAACGAAATGGGGGAGAAGGGAAGATTTGACCTTCCATCCTACAGTAATTATGGGAAGAAATAACATGGAACTTTCCTAAAGGGAATGGGAGCCTATTTAATTTTTGGAGAAAAAGGCAAGCGATCTCATTATTATATAGGGAAGAAAGAATATATCATTGTTCAATGAAATAATTGGATGGATATGGGACATTATATACATGAATTTCCTATGAATTATGTATACATTCCTTGAAGAAGTCCAAGAGAGAATGTCCAAGCTTATGTTGTCACCACTGTTGAGGTTGAAATTCCTATGAATTTGGTGGCAAGTACATTAATTGTTTCATCGAACATCACCAATGATTATTTGATTTTGGATCATCATATTCTTTCATAATTTCCCAGTTTTCCAAGTAAATTAAATATTTTCAATTTGATTTAATAAGGGAGTTCACAATCAAAGAACCTAAGGAAAGTATCTTTTCAACAATGTTGTGTGATGAAACCCCCATTTTGTAATATAAATGTGCTTTATCTACTTATTTAAATGTAATATCCATGATTTACATTGATATAATACTCAATATGTATTGGATTTCGAATAATGATGTGAAACATTATTACGAGAATAAGGACGTTAATATGTGTTGAGGATGATATCGAATCCCATCACTTTAGAGATGAAATATCACCATTTTATTCTCATATAGATCCACCCCCAGTTGCTCTACTGAATTCAGTTATTGTGAAGTAAGGGAATGCAATATCTAGTGATGAGCAAGGGAGTGTTCAATTATTGAACATATCTATTGTGAAAGAATATGTTGATGTGTTTCTGGAGGATTTATAATGAAATTATCTAGAATGGGAAGTTGATTTCTCTATTGACTTAATTCTTAATTCAAGGCTTGTATCAAAAATTCCTTATAGAATGGCCATTGTGTAATTCATATAATGGAATATATAACTCGAGGAATTTAGCAATAAAGGATTTATTCTCCCTAGTGTTTTCCGATGGGGAGCCCTTATTCTCTTCTTCAAGAAGAATGATAGTTCAATGAGGGTGTGCATTGACTACAGGGAGATCAATTATATAAAAATAAAACAAATTCCTCCAGCTCACATTAATGATTTATTTGATCAAATTCATAAAACCCAGTATTTTTGAAGTTCGAACTTCAATCTGGATATCATCCATTTCTAGATAGGATGGAATAAATTCCAAAGATAGGGTTTAAAACCAGGAATAGGCATTAGGAGTTTACAGTAATGCCTTTTTTACTGACTAATACAGCCACAATTTTCATAGATATAATGAATAGTGGTTTCATAGAATATCATGATGACTTTGTGGTGGTATTTATTGATAATATCATGGTATAATACACAATATATTAAGATTAAGAAAATCATTTGAACACTATTCAGAATAATCTTAAAATAAATGAATTATATGGGTTGTTTAGCAAGTGTGAATTTTGATTTCCATCAGTTTCCTTTCTTGGACACATTTTCTCTAAGGATTGATTAAATTTTGATCATGTAACGGATAAGTCTGTACAATAATGTCCTACTCCAACAAACATAAATGAGGTATCTAGTTTTATTCATTTAGCAGGTTATTATCGGCATTTGATTCAAAACTTCACATGTTTATCCAACCTAATGACCAATCTTACACATAAAGTGGTTATGTTTGTATGGAAAAAAGAATGTGAGGATTGTTTCGAGTAATTGAATAGGAGATTAGTGAATGATCCGACCATGACTCTACCATTGGGGAATGATGGGTTTGTTATTTATAGAGATGCATCAATGAAAGGACTTAGTTGTGTACTTTTACAGAATGATAGAGTTATTTCATATGCATTAAGGAAGGTAAAAATTCATGAACAAAGAAATAAAACTCATGATCTTAGGTTATAAGAAATAATATTTGATCAGAAGATATTGAGACATTATCTCTATGAAAAATATTGAGAGATATGTACTAATCATATGATTTTGAAATTTATCTTCTAACATAAAGAACTCAACAATAGGAAAAGGTGATGGCTTGAACTGATCAAGGATTATGATTATTCCATACACAACCGCACATAAAATGAAAAAAAGTAGCTGAGGCATTGAGAAGGAAAGATCATGTTGTTATCTATAAAATTACGAATTAAAAGGATCATTTGTACATGGATCTAGTGAGGATGGGTATGGGAATCATCAAATAAGGTTAAAGATCACTACTTTTTCAAATGATCACCCAACAATCTATATTGGAAATAATTAATGATTCACAGTCTAATGACAAGAATATTATAAAAGAAAATTGATGCTGGGAAATATGGGAAGTTGTATGACTTCATGTGTGAAGATGGAATTATAAAATTTGGGAAGAGGCTATGTGTTACCTCTCTATCTGGGAAGAAAAAGGAGTTATTATATAATTCTCATATCTCCAATTTATCTATACATCCTGATACCACTAATATATATATATATTTTAAGGATCATTTCTAGTGGGACAACATGAAGAGTAAAATTGTAGATTATGCATCAAGATGTTTAGTCTGCCAATAAGTAATGGTCAAACGAAAACAACTTAAGGGCTTCATGCATTATATGTCTATTAATGCATGGAAATGGGATCACATCACCAGAGATTTTGTCACTAGACTACCAGAAACTCCATGAAAAAATAATAAAATATGGTTAATCGTTGACTGACTTACAAAATCTTTACATTTTTTCGCTATAAGGGAAGAATTTCCTCTAGAGTATCTTGCATGAATCTACAACAATGGATTTGTACAACTTCATGGATCACCTATTTCAATAGTTTCTGGCCAGGATCCTCAATTTACATCAAAATTCAGGAAAATTCATCATTATTTTTTGGATGTTGAGCCTCTTTTGAGTAATTCTTATTATCCCTAAACTAGTGAGAGATCATAAAAGTCAATCCAAACCATAGAGGACATGATGATATCATGTTCACATGTATTTCAAGGTATGTGGGATCAATATTTAACATAATTGGAGTTTTCCTATAATAATAACTTCTATTTAAGTATTCCAATGGCACCATATGATGTGTTGTAAGAGAAGAGATTTTGTACAACAACTTGTTGGGGTGAAGTTGGAGAAAAGAATCTTGTGGTCCTAGATCTTCTGGATGAAACTTAAGTTAAGGTAAATACTATTCAAGGAGATATCAAATCATCTTGAATTATACAAAATAATATTTTTTGATAATCGAATGATGGATTTAGAGTTTCAAGTTGGAGATCATGTTTTCTTCAAAGTATCTACATAGAAGGGTGTTATAAGATTTGGGAAGAAAGGGAAACTAAGCCCCATGTACATAGGTTCTTTTGAAATTCTAGAGATAATTGGAGATGTTTCATATATCTTTTTTACTCCCCCTAGCCTGTCTTAAGAACACAATTTCTACCATGACTCATTGCAGAGAAAATACATGACAGACGCAACACATATCCTCACTTCTGAAGGTATAGAAATGGAATCTGACTTATCATACACTCCAGAGCCTATCTGGATTCTAGACACCAATGAATAGGTGTTGAGGAATAGGAAGACTCGAATGGTGTAGGTACATTGGAAAAATCATAAAATCAAAGAAGAAACATGGGAGCCTAATGATATTATGATAAAAAACTACCCAACTCTTTTTGAGAGGTATCGTTTTGGTAATTTCAAGGATGAAATTTTTGTAACAAGTGGATAATTTAAAACTCTATGATATTTTTAAATAAATTTAACATTAAATTTATGAAATACTAATTCTCTACAAACCACCACATTGTTTTAACCTATCCATTAAACATTGTTTTTACACCTCTATGTTTTTATATTCAAAGAACTAACATTCATGGTTGGGTTTAGTAAGATATTTAGTGTTTGATAAGACAAAATTAATTTTTGGTGAAAAGAAACATACCATTATGAATAGTAATATTAATATTAATATGACCCTTATTAATAGTAAATATTATTATTATTTTATTGTCTTAATGTTTTAAAATAATTACATATTGATAAATTTTTCAAGGTGACATAAAATGAAATATAGTTTTAAAATTGTTATTTTTTGAATAAATTGTGATTTTTTTAAATTTAACTTATTAATATTTTGAAAATTATTTTTAAAAAATAATGTTCTTTTTTGAATTCTATAAGTCGAAAAATGGTTTTTGTGATTTTTTGGGATTTTTCTGAATGACTCGAAAATCTGATTAACAGTAAAATATGATAATTTACTATATAAATATATTATCCTTTAAATCAACTATTCATAGTAGCATGGATGATGCAAGAACAATTGGTTCAAACTCACATGTATGTTTTACTATTCTTGGTCACAATAATCAATACTATTGGTTATCTTTTGGAAAATAATAAAATAATGAGTAAAATAATCGGAAAACCCTCCTCTCCTCCACTATTAAACAACCCCTCACTCCATGTTCTCTTCACTCCTCTCAAACCATGTTCCTTTCCTAATTTATATTCAAATATTTTCTGAATATCCTTCCCCAGTTCTAGAATCTCATGGTCTCATAAAAATACCAAAACCTTTCTCTTAAAGAGTCTCTAAAGGAAGATAATTTCAAGAGTTAAAAGTCCTCATTTCATTTATATTATTCCTTGTTTCTTTCTTTTATTTTTTTCTTTCCCAATATCATTCAATCATAACATTTTGATGAATCCAATATATTAAATGTAAGTAAAATTTTATATGATAATGTAATAATTCTTCATAATTTATCCTTTCCCATTATTTTATACTAGAAATGAAAACACCATTCGAGATGTGTTAATTTATCACATTCAAGGATGGAGGGTATTCAATTTATATTACTCTCTTCAATTCTTGTCATTAAATAATTTTCATGGTTGAACTAAAATATTTTATTTGTATTATAACGTTTTTAAGAGTATGTAATGTTTTCTACACCTAGATTTGATATATAAATAAAAATTAGTTCGTTGTGTTAAAAACCTGCAAATTTACCCAAACTGTTATCATTAAATAATTTATATAATAATTTATCTTCACTACAAGTAGAAAAATTAAATTTATAACCACTTAAAAATATGGATGTTCACTAATAACATATAACTTCAATTCTAGAAAAGCTTCCTCATTTTACATGATTCTTTATTCATACATATAAGTATATAGATCATGAAACAAATAGACCGAAATCATGAAATTGAATCTATTAATCCATCATAAAGGCCATGAGTGAACTTAATAAGGTTACACTAAAAAAATTATTCTGAGGAGGTTCTGAAATTTTTAAATAATAAACATAATGTTTATTATTTATGTTATTAATATCATGTGATGAACACCTTCAGAATTAATGTAAGGTTTTTCTACTCATACCTCTATTTTTATTTAGGATACTCATATTATCTACTTACCTCAATTAAATTCTTATTTATTCACATGTACTCATAAAATATTTGGTGAGAGTGTTCTATATAATTCTACCAACCCAAATCCTATATTAATTTTTGGAGGAATATGTTTTAAAAGGATATTTCAAAAATTCTTCCTGAAATACAAGCCTAGTTCAGGAGAATTCTTCAAATTCATACATAATTTCAAGGGAATTCTATAGTCTACATTTGGAATCCATTACCTTTATAAAATGTATAATTTAATATAAAAATACTATCTTACTTTACTAATAATTTTATAAAAATATTTTTCTAAAGTAAATATTTTTTTCATTGTAAAAGATTATTTGTCTCAAGAATTACTCGATGACTTTATAAGATAATCTTCTTTTGTTTCAACGCTCTCATTGATTCTTAATTATAAATGGTATTAATATTTTATTATATCAACTACCATATTTAATTTAATGGTTTATTATTATTTTTATAGTGGATGCTTTATCTTAAAACCATTATCCAATTTAATCCCAATGATTATTGTTTATGTTTAATGTTCATGGAAAGTAATTTAAATTTCATATAATAGATTCAATATGAGTGTACATGTTATTTATGATTATAACTATTCATATAAGTAATTATTTTGTCTTATTAAGTGTCAGTCGGGGCCCTCTATAGCCTCTAGGTTGATCATGGGTCTCATGAGACAAACTATAGTCAGGGCATGAGGCCTTGACAAAATAGATATTTATTGTCTTGGGATAAGGCCTTAATGGTTTTGTTATTATGTGCCACATTATTAAACTAGAAATTGATATTTCATGTGGTTATTCAACTAGTATAGTACCCATTATTATGTTTTATTATGGAATTATTTATTCAACTCTTATTCCTGCCATAATGTGTTCATATTACTTTTTTAAAGGCATGTGTTTTTGTGTTATTCACAATGCTTACTGTTTATGTTTATGATATCTTTCAAGTTATTTCTTACACTAACAGAGCATTTAATCTCACCCATTTCTTATGAATCATTTTCCTATGACAGTAAGAGGTGTATTATGAAGGACATTCAGATGTATCCTAGGAGATATGGATATTTTTCAAAGAGGTTATCTGTTATATTTCATTTCAAGTGGTTATGTTAAACATATGTATGTATATTATTTCCAAAGGTGCTAAACTACTGGGTCCGTTGGGATACATATTCCTTGTCTATTTTACAATGTAATAAAATAAGGAATTGGATCTCTAAAACTGGGTTCCGGTATTTATAGGCTTTGCAACATCATAACATCCAAAATACATACATAAAGACATCTTTCTTGTTTGTGTTGATATTTATCAATAGAAAAAAAATAAAAAACTAATAAATAATATGTAAATACACATCATCCCTTCAATTAAATCTAATCTAAATCCTTATCTTCATTTTTCAATATATACCATCCAGCCACTAGAAAAAAACATGATAATTTCATTGTTCTAAAAAAATTAGAGAGATATCATGGATCCCATACCTGTAGAAAATACCTAAATCATCCTGGACCTAACTCATAGTATAAAAAAGGTGTATTCAAAACATAGATATAACCAAGGGAAGGGATTAGACTAACATAAAATATATGATACACAAGAGAGTTTGAGGGAGGCACAAACTCATACTTATAATGACATATATTAATATTGAAAACTAAGGGAGGGAAATGGATATTGAAAACATCAGGAATTACATGTTTAAAGGGATTAGTTCAAAGGTAGATGAGTCTTAAGGAGCACAAACAAGTTTCTCGATATCCTAAAATCAATAAAAATAAGAAAAAGACACCGAGAGAGAAATATTGTATTTTAATATACTAGTTACGTATTCCCATAGATATCCTTATTTTTACCAATCATATATTCTTTAAATACCAGTATTTTTGGATATATTGAAATCTCACTCAGAAATAAAATATAAAACCCTCATGTCAAGGAATTCAGAGATAAATTTTAATCCCCACATAAATATATTCAAGAAAAGTTAATAATGCAAATTTTTTATATTTGTCATTAAAAAATCATTAAATTTTTATAGGAAATCATGTTTTATTAAAAATTTTGTATTTTTAAAATTATTGGAGTGGCCAACTGGAGGGATTGACCTAGCAAAGGAGTCATGTTATATAATTAACTAATTATGTGATACATCAATTTCTAAAAAAATTCAAAAATTAATTAATAATCACATGATAAAATAATGGACTCCATACCAACCCATGTGACCAAACAATGTGACAGATTGGCTACAAGTTCAGTTGACCAGTCAAGTGAGAAGCAGACTCACCATATGAAGAGATAAGTGATTTCATTGTCAATCTAGTGGACATGAAAAAAAAACAAGGAAGTATAAAATTTAAAAAGACACTCAGTACCCTCTTAACACATATAGAACTCCTAAAATGAAATGGAGGGATTATAAAAACCTAATTCATGATAGTACAGAACCATAATATATTGATTTATCTATAATTATGGAACGTATATAGTTATCAAGTCGGTACAAGAAACATGCTTGGAAGTAAAAATTCATTCAAATCTAAATTTCTTTCCAACTACTGTCCATGAATGATACGATGTGCCCCTTTAATCCATAGATGATACTATGGACCTAAAATAATAAAATAGAAAGTATAATAGTATAAATTTCCTTACAGAACAATTTGTAAAGAATTATGATATTAGTTATTTTAAAAACATAAACAAGTGAGAAAAATATTTCTCCTTTCAGTATAATTTTTGTAAATATTGTGATTACTGATGAATAGATCTTATGGTACCCATTACCATATCATTAAAATATACTTATATCATTTTGGTGGTAGATCATGTGTTCAATGGTTTCAATAGTAAATATAAATGAACAAATGACTCGTTAGTTATCTACAATTTTTTTATTACCGGAAGTAGATCATTTGGAGACCCATTGTTTCAAACTAAGATATAAACATTATTTCTGAAAGAAAAAAATGAAAATAAAACATATAAAACAAAAAGATTTGATGAAATATTATGACTATAAAATACCAAAAAAATACATTATAATGAACTAATTGATGTTAGTGTGTGAGAAATGTTTTTACATCCATTTACAAATAGTTCCTAGAGCATTATGGGTAGTTCAGATTATTCATATAAATTTTTATGAGGCTATCCACTTTTTTAAAAATATTTATATGTTATTGAGAAAACTAAAAGGGAATAGTTTTAAATATTTACAATTTATAAATGGAGAACAATGATAGTAGATGGATAACTAATTCCAAATAATATAATTTCCTCCCAATGGTAAATTTTTTCTCCATTGTTCTAAGCTCAAGTTCATTCCGTGTAATTTTTTAAAGATTGGAAGGTTTGATCTTAATTTGTAACATGCACAATTTTGGTTCATTTGATGTAAATAAAAGATATATATAAATAAATTCACTTTAAATGATCAAATATTGAATACATATCATGGGAAACATCCACATGAATCATAGTGGAGATGAAACACGTCCAAAAATTTTAAAAGTAATTCATGAGATCATACCTCTTTATTGAATTTTTTATTACTATACATTTATAATCTGTGGATAATTTTTTAATGTTGTGAATGATGAATTGATATCATTTAAAAAGGTAAGGGTGTGGGGAAGAAAATAACTTTATCAATTTTATCATTTCATCATTTATTAGTTTTATGAGTTTTTATTCATTTTTGGGTGTATTGATATATTTTTTAACCCATTCAATTCAATTTTATGTCTTAGATAAATTTCATTAATGAAGAACTAATTTTACAAATAATTTGATTGTTATTTTTTAGATAGTTATTATGATTCATCATATTTTAACTTGTCTTGTGTTTTTATTCTCCCAGTGAATATTTTTTTGTTGTTAATGAATTTACATCAAGTATGTTTTATTTTATTTATATAAAAATTAGTTTCTAAATGTTTAATTTACTTACATTTTAATCCATGATTTTTTGTGTAACATTTCACAGGTATAAAACCATACATTAAATTTGATTTATTCATATATATTTTTTCAATAATATAATATTTACTTATATATAAATGATTTCTCAATATGGAAAATTATATGTCGCACCTTGTTACTCTTATTGAAACTATAGGAATCTGATTTTACTAGTGCTTGAAGAAATTTATTATATATAAAATATCTTATGTAGTATGTATTTACAGATAACCCCCTAAAATTTTCATATATAATCCTCCTTTAAATAAAATCAGTGTGAGATTTTATTATTACATGAAACACCGAAAAAAACTGATTTATGAAAAATTAGATTAATATTATTAAGAAACTTTAGGAATAACAAAACCTATAGAAAATAATTTTTTTTTAATAAATTATAAATGGAAATAAAATATTATTAAAAATAGTAATGTTTTAAAAATTAATTCATAAATGAATGTCCTATTTATTTTTTGTCTAAAATAAAATTTTATAAAAACTATAATTTCCAAATAAACATCACATACCAATTTAGTGTGAAAACATTGTATTCCTGTGAATTTTTTTGTTCTTCTAAAATATTATATTTTTAAGGGAATAATTAAATGTTTAATTTTATAGAAGAATAAAATTTATGCAATTTAAATCATTTTAGAAAGGAATGTCAATTTTTTTAATATTTAAATTATTAAAATATGTTTTTATGTGGTTAAATTATTCTTTAAAAATATTATTCTTATGTTATAAAACTTAAATTAATATTTAAAACATACATACTATTTAATTCCAATCTAAGAAAAATTGAAATCTTTTCTTTAAATTAATTTCTTTTGTAATATTTAATTTTATATCTCATTTAATAACATAAAATTGATTAATATTTTATCAACCAAACCATATCATTTTAATTATTAACAAAAATAATTTTAAAATACATCTAAATTAAATGTGAAACAAATTAAGACACATTTTACTTATTTTTTGCATTAATTATGAAAATAAATATTATAAACAACATATATATTATTTGATAAAATTACTTTAATATTTCAAGTAATTATTTTGACATAAGATTATATTTATAATTTTCATTCCTTTTTAAAATTATATACCTATGTTGAAAACATTGATCAACATGGTAAAAGTAAAAAAATGACATAAATAACTAATTGTAGAAATCCTTAAACAAATGAAAAATTTCCACAAGGTTTGTATATTTGATATGTTTTTTATAAAACTTATCCCCACTAATAATTTCTTATTTTAGATCATTTAACTCTTGAATTGTGGAACATCATTATTAAAATATAATAGGAACTTTGAAATTTACACATCTCTTCACTTTGGTAAGGGGATCATGCCCAACACTTCATACTACACTTGTAACATTGAATTTAAATTGAAAAATATTCCATTTTGAAAAAACATGTGACGTCCCTCAATCACATAATCATATGGTCTCAATTAACTAGTTTTTCGCCTATATTCATCACAATATTTCCAAGTGAAAAATCACGCTCTCAATGTGACTATTTCTTACTCCATAGTCCATTCCTCTCGATAAACCAATAAAAATCATTTACATAACATTTAAATATAATTAAATATTTATTAATATATGTGAATGTTATTATATTAATATAGAATCCATTATTTAAAACATTATATCTACAAAAAAACCAAACAAAAATGATCATCTGTATGTGCGCATTACCACCTCCACGAAGGGTTTTCATCACCACCTTCGATGGATGGTAATAAAGAAGAAATTTTTATTGAATATGGAAACTATTTCAAAATTATAAATAAAAATGATAATTTATCATATACCTTTATTACATCCCATTTTTTTCAAAATGGAGTCGTTAATACTCCATATGTGTGGACTATCCCACCTTAAATGACGAATTTCATTTTTCATCACCACCCAACACAGATTCTTATATGAATTAATTCAATTAAAAAAATTATATTTTTGAAAATTTTAATCATCTAAAAATCTAATATTTACATTATATAAAACAATTCCCGTTATCATTAAATCTTCATAACATTCTCTCCTTTTGGATGGTATTAACACCTTTTGGAATGGTGTTATAATGCTCATATCATGAATCATTAAGTAATGTTATATAATGGTAATATAAAGTAATAAAATTGTTTTTAATCATATTTATTGATTCAAAAAAATTCTCATCAACATTTAAAATAATTATAAATATGAAACATTTTTTTCATTGAAAACAATGAAACTATTTCATCATAAATTCCCTTTTCATGAACAATATCCATTCCCAACCAAAAGAAATGGGACTTAAGGAAACATTGAAAAAGAAATTATCTTATCTTTAATAATCATTTAATGATGAAATTTTAACTAATTTGTGATTATCAACCCCATCAATATAAAACTAGTATTGAATAAACAATCAAACAATATTAATATCAAATTATGAAAATAAATTATCACTAGATTACATATTCATGATATGTGGTTATTAATTATCCGAATAAAATATTTTAATTTTTAGTAATAATATTCAATTATTAATTATTATATATATATAAATATATTATTTTTACAATATGGTAGAGCATGTTTGACTAAAAAAGATTTATGTTTTTGGGTTTCATTGTATGAAATTTAATTTCATGAGACTTATTTTATAATTTTATTATGATATCATCAGTATTGGGTGATTTATCTATAATAAATGAATTTTAACATATTCATTTAATTCATGTTATTTTAGAATTCATATAATCTTCATTATTTTAATGGTTTTTGATTCAAAGTATATGAAGGTTCTAAGGATTTTTTAATCTAACATTTTATTTATTAAGATGTGATGTGGATTCGGTAATTATTTTTTTCATGCCACATATGAATTGTCTATGGACTCTAGATATCAAAATAATACGTGATATAAAAGTGATTACTAAATCTACCACATGTAATAACATTCATGGTGTTCAAATTCAAAATATAATAATGATGTATGTGGGTTTCCTTGACAAAATGTCATTTATTTTGTTATAGTTATTCCTTTTTAGTATATTTTTAGAAGATATTTTTCTTCTATTCTCTAATGAAATTTTAATTACTCATCTATCTAGGAAAATTGACATTTTTAATTAAAATATTTTACCTTGGCCAATATCCTTCTAAGAATGTATATTTTTTCTACGAATAATTTTTATCCACTTTAATAATGGATTCAATTCCACGTCTATATTATCAGTTCACTCTAATGATCTCATTTTTTATTTCGAAACCTATTTTGATCATGTCATTTGATCTTAATAATTCCCATTAAAATTTTCTAAAAGTATTTATTATTATCACCTCTTTAGATTGGGGTTTTAATAATGTTATTTTAAAATTATAAAAATGTTATCTTTCTATTATCACATGTTTTATATTGTACTCCAAATTTAATTTAAAATGAATTATACAATTTTCAAGGATCATTAATTGAATATCCTTATAAAAAATAAAATTTTTCAAAATTTCCCACTTTTCCATTTTGAAAATGAATTCTGAATTTAAATAGCAACGTCTTATTTTATGAGAATGGTAAAAAAATTCTAAAAATAAATTTATGATTTCTCACAGCATTATGATAATTATTCATTATGAATATTACATTCCATTTTTTTAATCTTTTTCAAATTATTTTAATTGTTACTGATATAGAAAAATAAAAAAATTTCTAGAAAATTAAAAACTAAAAGATATATTTAAAAAATGAATTAAAATTATAAATTTAAAATTCATGTATTTTATTTTTTAAAAAAAATTATTCTATTTTTTTTATTTATTGTTAAAATTGTTTTGAAAATAATATTTGTTTTAGTAATTTAATTTTTCTCAAATCCATTATTTTCATTAACGTGTAGTTTTAATATATATTTTTCAAACTCATTGTATTTTATTTTCAAGAGACCATTTTATAGAGTTATAAATTTTTTTAATATGTTGTATTTATTCTTCGTTCATAAAAAATATTTATTTGATAATATTAATATGATTAATTTAATATTTATCAAGAATATTTATGATATACGGTAGAAATATTTTTATAACCTCATCCATCTTAATTATATGGATGGATTGTGGAATGTTTTATGTGATTATTTCTTAAAACTGGCCACTTTTCAATAGGCTAATTATGTTATGTTTGATGTATTAATGTTTTCATGTTATAAAAAAAGCTATATCGACTGATGATGACTAGTAGGGCCATATACAACCCTAAAATGAGTTTTTTGATTATTTATATATCATGAGATGATTATGTTAATTGAGTTGTGATGTTATTTCCTCTATGCGAATCACGAAGTTATATTTGCTCAACAAGACTTATGAGAATCAAGTGGTGGAAGACGATACGCTATGTTAATGAGAATCAGGTAATGATGATGACTCTATAATTAGTATTAGGTAGGGATTCCTGCTTCACCATGTTATGGGATTTGGTTATTGGTTATTTTTACATTATTCTATGATTTATTCTCCTTTATTGGTGGTATAGTTATTGTTAATCATCATGTCCCTAAAATCACATATTTTTATGTCTATGATTGGGATTTATCACTCACTTTTATTATCTATTATTTATACACTATTATTTTGTGGTATATCTTTCTCTTTTGGGAATATATGTATTTCTATCATAGATTATATAAAACTATTATTGTTCCATATTAATTTTAATAGTACCTCTATCACCTACTCATGTTTCATATTGTGTTTATGATATAATAATTGATAATAGATTGAAAATTTTTCCCAAAGTAAGAATTTAGAAAAAATATTTCTTATGTTTAAATTTTATAGGTTTGGAAGATGAGTATAAATGAAGAGAATTTTATAATTCAAGTATAGATTAATAATTTGGAAATACTCACAAGAGTTGTAAAATGAGTTACTTATTTTTGTAAACATTAAATATACAAAAACATTACGTTTTTAGGATTCTGATATAATTTGATGATGTATTGTTTATCTTATGAAATTGATGTAAAATAATTATAGGATTAGATTATATCATTTTAGATCGTATAAGTGTAGAGTGTAGTAATTTTTTAGGATAAACCTCTGGGGTACGTCTTATGGTATAATAATATCGTGATATTTTGTTGTTTATTTCATTATATTTATTTCTTAGACAATAATATCCATTATATATTCTATAAAGTATATACAGAAGTTTTCATAGATTCTCCTAATGCTATTTCCATTGAAAAATGTTGGTCGATTGTTATCATGATAATCAAATTTTTTAAGATGAGTGGTCTTGGGACTAAACACCTAAATAAGACACTTGATAGATATGATTAGATTAATCACATTATTACAAATGAATTTATTAATGTAGTGGAAAATATATTTTTCATTATATAGTGATCATAACCTCATATGGTTATTTTTGTAATTTATTATTTGGATGAGTAGGTTGACTAATAGAAAAAGTAAATGAGTTCAATAAGACTCTATAGAATGGTAGGAGTTCGATAAAATATCATTCTCTAAATATTTACCGATAAATCTTCACATGAAAATAGGGAATGAATTTATATAGCTGAAAGAGAGTGAGGATGTATATATTGGATGTAATAATGAAACATTCATGAGATATGAAATAAAAGCTTCATGTATTGTTACTATCCTTTGGAGAAAGATGAAATGACTCATTATCTCATTAATGGAAAGTATTTAAATGAAATTATTTATAAGATATGTTTTATATGAATACATATTACCATTTGTGCTTAATTTGAAGATAGAAGTACTACACTGTTATTATTTTAGAGACGCCAAATGGATAACAGAATATTATGGGAGAACATAGAAAAAATGTCATCCAAAAACATATTCTAATTACATACAAGACAAGAATGTTGTGGAAGGAAAAAAAATAATGGGAATGAGATGAATTCTCATTTGTGTTTGAAAATTACATCTTATTCACAAATGTTAATGAAATGAAAAAATTAAAATTAACTCCACATAGGAAGAGGAGGTCCCTTCAAACACTCCACCCACACTATATTGATTTAATTGCAAGAAGATTTTCCATTATACAGATCAAGTCCTTCATCCAAGTGATAATGATGAAAAGGGGAATTTTTAATATCCTATTATATAGGAACAAGGGGAATAAATTGATATCACTATAAAGGGAGTGGAATATGATAATTAATGCACAATTATTCTCTACTCTAGATATGTGAATGTCTTTATTATGTTTTACTCTATGAACACTAGTATATCATGACCATTTTTCAAGAGAATTAAAAAACCAAATTAAGGGATAAGATATTGAAAAAAACTTTTATTTTAATGATTATTGTATTCCATGTTGAGGTTTTGGGGAGTGTTCCTTGTAAAAATAATATTATCTCTTATTTTAATGAATTTAATGTTATTTTATTAATGGATTTATTATCTCAACATAAAGGAAAATATTATTTTGAATTAAAATATAAATTTCATATCATCCCATGGTAGTCCATCAATTATTAGATAATTATTAACACCTTGAGGAGGGAAATTTTATAATGTGGTTTATAATACTAAATATTAATAGACTCTTGGCTCAAATGGTTAGAAAAAAACTCAATATTATGATTAAGAAATTCATAGCGGATAATAAATGTTTACTCTATTTCAACTGTATACAAATTTATATAAGAAATATATATATACATTCATATTATCAATACATTGATAACTATTTCATTACTTTCTAGTCATTAATGTTATTTTTAATGTTGTTTATTTATGTGGTAGAGATTGTTACTCCTCAAGATATTATTACAAAATTTTCTTTTAAATCAACATTTTTCATACATATTCTTTTACAAAAAAACACTAAACTAAAATCGAATGTGACATATTAGATGGATTTTATTAAGAAATATTAAAAATAAAAAACATCCAGATAATAATAATATTAAAATCAGTTAGAAATACTTAAAATATTGGATTGATTTTCATTGAATGCTTTGAAAGACAATTTTTAGTAAAAGCTGTTTTTATTTGTATTGAAATTTAAAAGATAAATTTTTATATTTTATATTTTAAAACATTTATATATAAACATCATTTTAAATTCAACATTTAAATACTATCTCACATTGAATATTTTAGAGTTTACTAAAATAGTTGATTTGATTGTGAATAGTAAATAATCAATATTTCTAGCAGTATTCTAAATTTTATTATATTATCATTATATTATAAGATGAATGAAATTTATTAAAAAATAAAAAAATATTATTTATTTGGACAACATTTTCAGTTTAATTTTATTTTGAATTTTGTAAAATTATGTTTATATTTTAAAATATTTTTAACATTTTATTAGAATTTATAAATATTGTTTGGCCCTTTGTTCGAAATAAATAAATTTATACTATAATTTGTTTATGGAATTATGAAAAACACATGAAATATTTATTTAATTTATAATCATTGAATTTATTTGATTGAAGTTAATAATAATGATAATTTTACCAATCACATAAATTGAATACATAAAAACACAATATTTCTATAAACTATTTTTACATGTAAAGTACATTAATTATTAATTTTAGTTTTCTATATTATAGATATATTAATTTTTAAAATGATTTTCATATATTAAATTATCATTTTAAAATTTTATAAAATTCCAATTTGAATTTCATCCATTTAAATTATTTTTCATGTAAAAAAATGATGTACTGTAGTAAAAGTAAAAACATTAAAAAGTGTATTACTAAGTGTGAAAGTCCGAAAAAATAGATTAAAAATATATAAAATAGTTTTTATGATAGTTGTAACATAAAGTTGTAATCCCATTCATTATTTTAAATTTTTATATTTTTTTACCATTAAATAGTGGCATACCATTATTGAAATGTAGTCGGTACTTCCAAAATCACAACTCTCTTCAACTATGAAAGGGGGTCACTTTTACCCCTTAACACTACACATCTCCCTTAAACAATAATATGGGAATTGATCAATTAGTTCTAAACATACAATCATTTTTGAATTTAATAAGAATCTAGTATCAATTATTCATTCTACGGACTCTGTTTTTATAGATATTTCCAAGGGAAATCTCAAGTTTTCAGTGTGATTATCTCTTACACCAGGATTCATTCATAATAAACCTCTTGAAAAAATACATCCACCATAATATAATGATATATGTATTAATAGTATAATATAATTTTTTATATTAATGGATTAGTCATTTTTAAATCGATTCCTTCCACTATGAAAAATTAAACATACTTGATTATGTGTAAGTGTGGACTACCACCTTTTTGAAGTGATGTGGGGTGTTTTTCAACACTACCATTAAAGGGTGGTAACAAGGATGGATTTGATGAATTTATATTTTGAGTGTGTGAAAATTATAATTATGATGTGATAAATTATTATATTCCTCCATGCCATATTTTTTTTATAAAAAGGGTCATTAATCTAGTGTACATGCAGACTACCACATCCGTGAATAATAAATTTTTTTTTCATCACCACCCCACATGGATATTTATAAGGATGAATTAGTTTTGGTTAAATTATATTTATTAATATTTATTGATTATTTAAACTCTATATTAATAGTATAAAAAATATTTACTTCCCCAATAAATTGTTATAACTAGATCTCATTTGGGTGGATTTTCATCTCACATGAAAGAATTTATAATGTTTTTATGCTGAATTATTATGTAATATTATATACCATAAATATCATTTCCTAATAAATTATTTAAAAAAATTTATTGCCCCTAGAAAAGTTTATATATTGTTTAAAATTGTAATAAATATACCAATTTGTTTCATAAAACACATCGATACTAATTCATCTGAATTTACTTATTTAAGAAAACTATTTTGGTAATTCACCTGAATAAATGTTTAATAATGAATCATTTAAATAATAAGTGTGAACAGACTTATTCACCATGAACCAAATATGAATCTAAAAAAATGAAAAATACTAAAATCTAATAATGAAAATAATCTATAACTCGGTAAAATATTTTTGACAGATAGTTATAAATGAGGTATATAAAATAAAGAAATATAAGAATTATTTTCTTAATTTAGTGGTTAAAATATTTAGTATATTATTTGACGAATCATAAAGCATGATTTACTAAGAGGTATTTAAGGTAAGGTGTTCTATTTTTCAATATCAATTTATTGATACATAATTCATAATAAGTTTTATGATATCTTTGATATGGGTTTATTTCTTCCAAAAGAATGTCATTTACTATATTTATTTAATTTTTGCATTTTAAGGTCTGTATGAGTTACTATCATTAAATTGTTCTTCATTCAAAGTACACCAAGGAAAAATGGTTTTTTTGTATCTCAATTATTATTTTATAATATGTGATGTGTATCATCTACATTTTTCATTTTTATAGTGTATATATGAGGCATAGAATTCATTTACCATAATTTTCCTAGAAATATATGTGATTTAAAAATACATATATTTATCTACCAGTCAAGGGAATCCAATTTAAGAGCCAATGATGATGTATTGTTTTCTTCTACTCATCTTTTTTGGGTTATTTTTATTCTTATTTTACTATGGTGTAAAGACCCACTAATTCCATAAATTTTATATTAAATTATTTGGTATTATTACGAGTCTGAAAAACCTAACGACACTTGATTCTGAGGCCCGGTGTACCCAGAACATATTTTTGAACATTTTCAAGGTATGTTCTGTAAAAGTGTGGGCGTCGTTTACTATCTTTTGAACTAGTGCTTGGATTAAAAATTTGAGGGCACCATTGAATCCCCAGTATTGAGATTCTATTATGGGAGGCTTAACGTTGACCGTATAATATCAGGAGTAAAAGTTAGTTTTGAAAACATTTAAAGGAATAATAAAATAACATAAAATTATTATTTTATTATGCTACCAATGGTTGAGAGGTAGTGGAGGGATATCTAAGTTTTCAAGCCATATAATGGATTGAATCTTCATTTTTTTACCACAACATTGAGAGTTAAGAGGTTCATTCATTAATGAAAATCATTAATCTATCATTGCATTAATCGCATTTCCCACTCTATTTAAATGAGGGTCTGGAATTCTTGATATGGAAGTGAGGAAACTCTGGAAAAGTACCACAACATATTCCACAAATGATGAACGGATGCTCATATGACAAAGTTGGGGTAATCGATCCAGGATCGATGAACACCGACAGATTTATCAAGCGTCGATTCTTCATCCATGACTACGACGTCACCTCCAATTCCAAGGTAGGGTTATTGTTTAAATTCATGTGGATTGTGTCTTTTTCTTATTCTTGAGAAGAATGAAGAATCATGGAATTATTGAATGGTTTATATCTTATATATGATGAATTAATTGATGCTCTTTTTTTAGGATGCTAAAGTAGAGGGTCTGGGCCAAAAAAGGCATGGTCCCTCCGTCTCATCGGGTTTTGTCGTGTTCTTCGTTGGAGATGTTAGAACACAATAGAAACATGAATCTAAAATCTACGTAGTGACGACATCATCTCAGGAGGCCCATAGGTGCATTCAGAAGGGACAAAGGACAACCAAATCTAACTTGTTGCCATGTGGATGTTTAGGTAATACGGCATCGGTGCCGTCATCAGCTGACCACAGTGGCAGCAAATGGAGGCCTGACCTCAGCCGACAGTATTGGTAGAAGGAGGTGCACTATTGCGCACCATGGTGAGGAGGTCGTGGATTTGAAGCCATGACTGAGGTGAAGGGGACCTGCGCCCTGTAGGTCCCACTGACATGAGTGTGGCACCACGTGACACTTCAGTTTAATTCACCCGAATGGCAAAGCCATTTGGGAATGTGGTCCGCAACCTGGCTGGCAGACCACGCCACCCACTGGGCCGGGTGGCCTGGGCGGGCTGCACCCAACTGAGGCTGGCCAAGCTGGGCCATGTCGGTTCGATCCCGGATGGGGTGGGTCGGGTCTTTCTGACCGGGTCAGACCTGACCTGTACCCATTATGTGGTAGATATGCTTAAAAAGGTTGTATCGTATAAACCATGCATTATTTTGATGAACCATCTATGGCCCTAGAATCCTTGGAATGATAATGTCTCTATGAGATACTCCACATCAGTTTTGGAAGAAGTTGTAGTATGGCCGGGTTGGAACGAACCTGAATCCAACAGGGCGCTCGGCACTAAAATGCCTATAACTCACAGATCAGAAATCTGATTGATGCACCATCTGTCACGTAGGAATGCTTATGAAAAGATGGTCCATTGGTTTACTAATTTGGGTAATGTAATGGTAGTTGAGTCACGACCAATATCTTATGGATCAGATACTATAGAACACAAGCGCACTAGTTATGGGAAATCATGTTAATGGATTTCAATTGATGTAGTGACCATCTGTGGATCAGTAACAAAGTGACCCGGAGTGGATCAACATCATTGAGACCCTATGTGGATCATCATAATAGAAAACCTATGTGAATGTGCATCATATCAACACTATGAGGATTAGCATCATAGTGACCCTCTGTGGATCAGCATTCTAGCGACCCTGTGTGGATCAACAGTGTGCAACCCGATGAGGACCAACCCTAGATTGACCTGTCATGGATCACCGATATACAAACCTATGTGGATCTATAGAGGAACAAATTATTCCTGGTTCAGTTTTGGAACTTCCTAATGGAATTAAATGATGTAGCATATGACTAATAATCTTTATTCCTAATCTATGAGTTGAATATATGCTTTTTTCTAAGTCTTTTTCATTGGGATTTGTAATTGAGATCATTTTTTCTGGGTTTCCTTTGTGGAATTATGAGAGACCTTCAAGGGTCTTGGGGTCCTTAAATGATAATTTTATACTCACCCATGCATGATCTTCGTCAACACATTGTTGTGCCTTTTGATGATGACAAGAATCTTCGAAGAGACTTTAGGAAGCCAAGACCAGGTGGTACTCAGAGGTGACTTTTTGACATGGAGAGCCAAGGAGATAATCTTTTAAAGCCCTGCAAATTTAATTTAATTTTTTTAAAAATTATTTGGGATTATTACAAATCTGCAAAAATTGATGGTGCTTGATTTTAAGGCCCGATGTGCAGGAAATAGAATTTTGAACATTATTTAAGTTACGTCTAGTAATGATATGAGTGACGTTTTATAACTTTTTAATCGGTGCTTGGAATTGAAATATGTGGTCACCGTTGAATCTGTAGTGACAACATTCTCTTAAAAGAGGCTTCACTTCAACTGCTATAGTTCGGGTGAAAAAAGTTAGTTTTTAGAGTTTTTAAAGAATAATAACATAACATGTTATGTTATTTTATTATTCCAACCATCACTTGAGTAAGGGTGGTGGGACCCATAGAGATGGTCAGAAATTTAATGAGGGTTATTAAATTCCCAGCTACACATTGATGTGTAACCACATCTCATGTAAATAAGGTGATTCATTAATTAGACCATTTAATAATCTTTTTATCGAAAGGGGGTTTAATCTCTTAACTCACCCTTTTAAATTAAATCATTGGCATGGGTTTTGAAAAACCATTGGAGAACATCGATGAAGCACCAAAGAAGAATCCTCTCAACAAAGAATGTAGTAATTGAACCAGGACTGACCAACGCTGGCATCTTCCAGGGACAATGATTTTTTATCCACCATAGTGACGTCCCCAATTAATCTCAAGGTATGGGCTTTATTATTTAGTTTTATAATTAATGAATTAAATTTCTACAGCTGGTTAAGATGCTAATGTAGAGGGTGAGGGCCAAACGAACAAGGAATGGACTCTCTGCCGCTTCATTCTTGTTGGGTTCTTCTGGGGACAGATTTATAATTTCGAGATAGGATTGAATCTGAGAACTGGGCAGCGATAGCGGCATCCTAGAGGCCTGTAGGCGTGAGGATAAGGCAAAATGAACCACAAAATCTCACTCAGTGTCTAGGGAGGATCCTCTGGTCCGTCACCAGTGACTGGCACTAGCAGTCAGTGCTGGAAGATGGTGCACACCAGTCGCATAAGGAGGGGGCTTCATGGTACCCCGACAGAGGGACATGCGCTCAGCTCTCGACTGGTCGTGGAGGGGGGACATGGCACATTGTTTTGTTACGCGGTGAGTCAGGCCATGAAATGGAAGATGTGAGGAAGGCAGGGGACACACTCCATGAGGGTCCCACCGAAATTCGGGCAGTTCCACCTACCGTATCCAATTAAGAGCTGAACGTCTCTTTGAGCAGTTCAGGAGGAATACTGTGCGACCCTCACACGAGTCACACCAGCCACCGTGACCCAACCCCGTCAGGACGGGATGGGCCGGTCCATGGCTCAGTGGGATGATCCCACCACGAACTAGCGCAACTGGGCTAGACAAGGCCAGTTTTGGTTGAGCATGGTCGGACCTGAACTAGGTCGGGTGTGGCCTGGTTGGTCCGACCGGGTCGGACCAGACCTGGATCTTTTTCGGGCCCAGATATGCCTAAATGGTTGTATCATACAAACCATATGTATGTTTGACAAACTATCTACAGAGCTGGAATCCTTGGGATGAAACAGTACTTTTGAGATACTCTAATTCGGTTTTGGATAATGTTGGAGTATGGCGGGGTTTGATCATACCTGAATCCAATCTGGACCTCGACACTAAAATGTCTATAACTCATAGATGAGGTGTCTGATTGGGGAATTGTATATTGCATAGGAACCCTTATAACCTAGTGGTTCTTTGGGTACTCCTTTGTGGAACTTAGTAGAATTTTAGGCTTGATTGATATTCAGATGAGCAGATACTATAAAATTCTAGCACACCAGGTGTGGGGACTCCTATTGCTAGATGTCATATGAGTAGGGACGTTGTGTGGATCAGAATTTGGTGACCATGTGTGGATAAACATCTAGTGACTCTGGGTGGATCAGCGTCATAGAGACCATGTGTTGATAAGCATCTAGCGACCTCGTGTGGATCAAAATCTCGGGACCCTATATGTATCATCATCATACTGAGCCTCTATGGATCAGAATATTGCGACCCTATATGGATCAGCTGCATAGTGATACTGTGTGTATAAGTGTCTAGCGACCCGGTTTGGATCGTCATCCTAGAGACCACGTTAGGATCAGCATTCTAGCGACCCTATGTTGATCAGTAGAATGCGACTCAATGGGGACCAGCCTTAGAGTGGCCCATTGTGGATTAGCACCATTAAACCCTGTGTGTATCGATATTGGAACAACTTCCACATGGATCAATTGTGTAAAAATTCCAATGGAATAAAATTACATATCTTTAGACTAATCATCTTTATTCTTGGACTCTAGGTTGTATACCTGGTTCGATCTGAGTATTTTTCTTTGTGATTTGTGATTGAAATAATGCATTATGGTTTTAATTTATGTAATTCTGAGAGGCCATTGGGGTCTTAGGGTTCTTACTAGGTATTGTTATACTAACCCTACACTAGCATTGCCCACACCTTGTTCTTTATTATACAGACAGTAAGTAGCCTTGAATGAGACTCGGTGAGCTAGGACCTGACGGTGTACAGTGCTGACAGTTGACATGGAGAGCTGTGGAGATAAGCTATACCTACCCTTCAGGAAGGATCCTTAGTGGGTGATCTCAATAGCTATTTACTCTTTTCTGTTGTCGTTGTATCTTTAATTTGGGCTTCTATTTTGGTCCCTTCTCATTTTGTACACAATTTTACTACCTATGTTTTACTTCATGGTTGCAACATATTGTGTTCATAGACTGCTTGTTTATACTGGTTTAAAGGCAATACCTTCTAGTAATAGGGATATATCTTTATGGTGTTAGTAGCCAACCCATGGTCATTGGAAGGAGGGCTTGTGGTAGTCACAACATGGGTCTCAAGGGATGGGTCGTGAAAAAGTGATATCAGAGGAGTCGGTTTTACCAAATTACTAGGATACTGATATTTTCAGTGGATCAATAATGTTGAGTGTTTTGATTGTGGTTTTCATTTCGGGGTGTCCATTTTTGGTGTGACGACCATTGTATTCATACAACAGGACCCAAAATTCTGATTTCCTACACAGTTCACGAATGAACTGATTGCATGTGTTTTGGAAATGTTTTCCTTTTGATCTCATTTGAGTCATCTCACCATTTATAACTTATTAATTATGGTGCACATGTTTCTTTTCAGGATACCTCCATGTATACAGCCAGCCAGGATTCCAGAGAGAGTTTTCAATGATGGCCCCCCATGTTATGTGGCTTCAGAGTAGGGCGCTCTTAAATCGACATCACCTTCAGGTGGTGAACTAGCAGAACCACTACCCATTGGATATATGTTGCCTCCAGACCCACTGGTAGACAATGTACACCGACTGATAATGTTTCATGAGTTTCAACAGCAAAGGCCTCTGAGGTTTTGATGCAAGACAGATCTATAGGCAGGTGAGAACTGGCTAGAGGTTGTGGCTAGAGTTTTCTGCCTAATTAGGACACCAGTAAAGTAGATGGTGATCCTAGCTACTAGCCTTTTTTTGGCCCAGTATGGAGATGGTTGATTTTCATTCTCCACACACATGAGGTGGTGACACTCTCATGGTTGGACTTCAAGAACCACTTTAGGTAGGAGTTCATACGAATGAATTTACATATCATTGCAATCGATGAGTTGTTGCACTTACAGGAGGGAAACCTAAGAGTGGCCCAATACTTGACGATATTTACTAACCTCTCACTCTACAACACCAACATGGTAGAGGTCCAATTCTTCATGGCCCAGACATATGTCAAGGGTCTCCAAGGGGAGATTCGAGCGTTGATTATATCATTGAATATCTTGACACAGGCTAGAGTGCCCGAGTGGGCATTATTTGGTGAGAGAATCTTAACCGAGCTATCACGGACAGTGAGAGCCAATAATGGACGATAGGTGTCTGAGTCATCATCAGACGATAGTAGGTAGATAACGCAGAGTTCTAAGTGGGCCCAACCCTCCAGTGTATGACTCCACGATGATGGGTATGAGGTGCGGAGCTCGTGAGGTAGAGAGGGTAATATGGGAAGCATACTCAGTTTCACGTGTGGTGGGAAGGGTCACATTTCTCACAACTGCCCAGCCCATCATACTGACGACCATCCGACGGTCGAGGGGCCACTTTGGCAGAGGTAGAGATTCATCTGAGGAGGTCTGTAGGGCTGCAGATGTGGTAGAAGAGCGGTGCGTAAAGTAAGCGGTGGGTGGCGATTTGAGGTTCTACAACCACCATCCCTAGGAGGTCCACCCCAAACACAGGGAGTAGAGAACATGGGTGAGCTCAGCTACAGATGGAAGAGGCATATGACCAAGTAACTCTATAAATGATTATAGGTACGATATATGTTTATTACACCCTACTTGTGGTACTTGTAGGAATAGGTTCTAGTCACTCATTCTTTACCACGATACTTGTTCTGAGATTGGAGATTTTTATGGAGCTATTGGCTAGATATTTATGATTAGAGACTCTTACGAGAGAAGATTAGGAGATTAAACACTAGTGAAAACAATGTTCACTTTCTCTAGGAGGTGAGAGCTTGGGCTGGGATCTAATAGTAGAAGCGTCAAGTCCTTACGATGTTATCTTGGGTTTCGACTAACTGTCTACAGTTCATTCTCAGATCATCTGTTTTTGGTGCAATGTGTGGTGTGTCTACGAGGATGAGAATCGGGTTTTACTTCACTAGTGTGAAGGAAACCTTCAAAGAAAAAGATGAAATTTCTCTATGGAGGGTGAATCCAATTACCCACAAGTTGGTTAGCTTTACCCTTAGAGCAGTTGATGTGAGGAGTCTGAGTTATCCTATAGTGTTGGAATAATATGAGGATGTATTACCTAATGATGTTTTGGGAATTCCACAGTGAAGAGAGGTAGACATCTACATCGGCCAGTACCTCGAGATGACATCGATATCTATGCCAGCATATCAGATGGCTCCAACAAAGCTTCGTGAGTTGCTGGTACAGTTGTAGGAATTGCAGAGGATGGGATTTATAAGACCCAGTGTTTCTCCATGGTCATCCCCAATTTTGTTTTCCAGGATGTTAGATGGGCATATGAGGCATTGTGTGGACTATCGGTGCCTAAACCAGGTGACAATGAAGATCATTTATCTACTCCTAAGGATTGATGAACACTTTGACCAACTGAATAGAGATTGATAGTTATCGAAGATAGAACATAGTTCAGTCTATCAACAGATTAAGTTACAAGATTAGGGCTTACCGAAGTCAGCCTTCGGATGTCAGTTTGGACATTATGAGTTCTTGGTAATTACCTTTATCCTGACCAATGCTTTAGAAGAGATCATGTATATCATGAAAAATATCTTCCAGCCTTATCTCAATCGATTTGTGGACGTCTTTATGGATACACCCTGATATACTCAGTAGGAGAGGGGGAGAACACCACACACATGCAGACTATTCTGGATACACTATGGGAGCACCAACTTTATTGAAATATCTCTATGTTCCAGATAAGGATATGTGATATCCACTTCAATGGGCACATTTACCCTGAGGATAGAGTTTTCATGGATCCGAACATGATAGATGCAGTTCTTTCTTAGGATCCACCAAGGTGTGTGACCGAGGTGCAGAGTTTCTTGGGATTGGCTGGGTACTACCAGATATTTGTACCCGAATTTTTCAATGTTGTGAAACCCTTTTCATCATTGAAAATGGAGGGACAACCCATCTTATGTATGGAGATATTCTAGCACAATTTTCAAGAGTTGAGCCAGAGGCTAGTGAATGCCACCATCTCGAGGATACCAGAAGAGGGCGGTGGATATGTAGTCTACTATGATGCATAGAGGACTGGACTAGGATGTGGCCTTATGTAAGAGCGAGTAGTGATTGCCTACGGCTCACAGAAGTAGATACAGCATGATTAGAACTACACTACCCATGGCCTGGAGTTACCAACAATGGTCTTTGCACTGAAGATGTGGCATCACTACTTGATTGGGGAATAGTTTACAATTTACACTAATCACAAGAGTATCAGGTATATATATTCTCCCAGAAGGACTTGAACCTGACACAATGGTGATGGTTGGAGTTCATCCAAGACTATGACTTCAATATAGTCTACACTCTTGAGAATGGGAATGTTATAGTAGACACACTTAGCAGGAGGTCTGGTCTACAGTTTCTGAGTGAGGCAACAGAGAAGCTAGACACATTGTACATATCCTTTGTGGATAGAGATGGATCCACCTACTTCTATTCAATGAATTTTACTCCTCTACTTCTACAGTGATTTCAGGAGGCACGGCTTGGGGATAGGTACTATGAGGCCCGAAGTGCTCATATATCCTTGGGATAGGATCCTAATAGATTTTAAGAAGGTGGGGAGCACATCATCATTTTTATAGGCCACACCATGGTACTAGGGATGCTTTGAGAAGAGGGGTTGAGGAATTTCAACAAATCCGCTTTTTCGGTACATCTTGGAGTGGAAATGATGTACTAGGAACTCTGGCATCAGTACTATTGGCCAGGGATAAAGAACGCAGTGGTGGAATTTATATCATGATCTCTCACATGTTAGCATGTGAAGGCTGAGCATTAAGTTTGAGTAGGCTTAGCTTAGCCACTTGAGGTGCCAGAGTGGAAGAGGGATGGTATCTCCATGGACTTCATGAGAGTGCTACCACATATGTTTAGGGGCCACGATTCCATCTAGGTTTTCATTAACCAAATCACGAAGACGGCCCACTTACACCCCTTCTAGAGAAGGGATGAGTACCGAGCTTGGGATGTCTCAACATATAAAAGATTTTATGACTTCACTGGGTTCCATCGATGATCATCTTATATCGTGATGCTCGTTTTACATCTTGTTTTTTGCAGGGATTACAGGAGGCCTTAGGGACTTAGATATGTTTGAGAACCTCCTTCCATCCTCATACAGATGTTCGGATGAAGTAGACCATACAAACACTCAAGGACATGCTTTGTTTTTTGTGTCGGTGGCTGTGGCTATAGTTGGGAGGACCACCTACCCCTACTGGAGTTCTCATACAGCTACAGTTACCCATCCACCATGGGCATGGATTTTTATTGGCCTTGTACTGGAGACCATGCAGATCACCCCTTTGTAGGACAGACCTAGTGGAGTCAGCACTTCTATGTCCATAGTTGGTACAGGTTACCACAGAGAAGGTGCAGATCATCCAGAACAGGAGGAAGACTTCACAAAGGAAGAAGAAGTCGTATGCCAATAGTAAATTAAGACCATTGCACTATGAGGAGGGAGACCATGTCTTCCTATAGGTCTCATACCAATGGGGATTATGAAGGTTTAGCCTCGGTGGCATGATATCTTCGAGGTTCATTGGATCATTACAGATCCTCAACAGAGTAGGAGAGGTGGCATACCATCCAGCTCATCCCCCATAGTTGCACCATGTGTATGATGTTTTCCATGTTGCGTAGTTGAGGAGGTACATGCATGATACATCTCGTATAATAGACTTGGGAGATCTGGACATCGATGATGGGGATAAATTTTTGGAGTTCCCGGTGGAGATTAAGTATCGACATGAGCGATTTCGTCATGGGTGGTTGATTCCTCTGGTGCAATTATTTTGGTAGCATGGGAATCTCATGGAGAGCACATGGGAGAAGGAGGCTCAGAAACGTGATTAGTACCCCAATGTTTTCTCCTAGTATTGTTGTATCTTTCTAGGATAAAAATCCCTAAGGTGGAGAGAATGTAAAGACCCAAAAATTCCATGTAATTTTTTTAAAATTATTTTGTTTTATTACAAGTTTGCAAAAATTGATAACGCTTAATTCTGAGTCCCTATGTGCCCAAAATAGAATATTGAACATGATTTAATATACGTTCAGTAAATGTATGGGAGAAATTTTTAAAATTTTGAACCAGTACTCGAAATTGAAATTTGAAGACCTCGTTTAATCCACAACGCATGAATTCTCTTAAGGGAGGCTTCACTTCGACTGCAATAGGTCAGGTGAAAAAGTAAACTTTTTGGACTCTTTAAAGGATAATAAATTAACATGTTAGGTTTGTTTATTATTCCTACCATCACATGACTAATGGTGGGGGACCCACATAAATGGATGGGAATTTAATGAGGGGCATTAAATTCCTAGTTACACATTGATGTGTAACCACATCTAGTGAAATTAAGCTGATTCATTAATTTCTCAATTTAATGAGACATTTATAGGAAGGGGGGATAGTCTCTTTACATGCCATTTTAAATTAAATCTTGGCCATGGGTTTTGGAATCCCATGGGAGAACTCCAATAAAGCACCTGTGAATAACCCTCCCAATATAGAATAGAGGAATCAAACCGGGAATGATGAATTTCAATAGCTTCCACAAACAAGGATTCATCATCCACCACAATGACGTCCCTAATGAATCTAAAGGTAGGTGGTTAATTATTTAATATTATCTTTGATGAATTAAATTTATACCACTTGTTAAGATGCTAACCGAGAGAGGGCGAGCCAAAAAAACAAGTCCAAGACCCTCCGCCACTTCATTCATATTGCGTTCTTCGGGGGAAGACTTTACAATTTTTATTAAACCATAAATTCTGGATCCGCGCAGAGATGGAAGCATCCTGGAGGCTCGTAGGTGTCAGAAGAAGGGAAAACTAACAATCAGAGATCACTCATTGGCCCGTACAAGATCCGCAGGTGCAATACCGGTGACTGGCGCTCACCAGCTATGGAAGGGGGGACGACACATCTTTGCACTTTGACAGACAAATAGGAAATTGGCTATCATCTAAACATAGAGGTGGGATGCGGCGTTCTATCACACGCCATGGTGAGGCAAGTTGTGTCGTTGATTCTACGGTGATGACTGGGGACCCACTCTTAACGGGTCCCGCAAAAAGCCATGCGACACCACCTGTCACTTCCAATTAAGAGTCGAACTTCTTTTTGAGTCATTCGAAAGGCGGTCCATGCAACCGTCGCATAGGTCTCATCAATCGGCTTACCGAGCCGTAGTTGTCCAGCACATCTTGGGTGGGTCAGGCTGGTCAGCGGCTCAGCAGGGCAAGCTCTCCGTAGCCAACCCGGCCAATGCAGGTCTGGCTGACCGTGACCTAGTGGGCAAAGCCCACCTTGGACCACTGCAACTAGGCCGAACAAGTCTGGTCAGGGTCAGGACGGGTCAGACCTGGAAGGGGTCCGGTCAACCCAAACTGGTTCGGACCAGACTCAGACTCCTTTCAGTCCCAAATATGATTAAAAGACTGTATATTACAAACCAGAAGTCCATTTGACAAATAGTCTACAGTGTTGGAATCCTTGGGATAAAGCAGTACATTGGAGACACTCCACTTGGGTTTTGGAGATTGTAAGAGTACAGCCGGGATGGAACTTACCAGAATCCAACCAGTCCCATGGCACTAAAATGCCAATAACTCACAGACATGGCTTCCAATTGTCCCGTCATCTGTTTCATAGGAACCCTTACAACATTTATGTCCTTTGGGTTACTAATTTGTGGAACTTCACAGCAGTTGAGGCATGACAGATATCTAGAGGGGAAGATAATACGTAACTCAAGCACACCAGGTGTAGGGAATCCTATGGATGGGTTTCATTTGAGTAGATACCCTTAGTGGATCAGCATCTAGTGACCATGTGTTGATCAGAATCTACAGACCCAATGTGGATCAGCATCATAGAGACCTTGTGTGGATCAGCATCTAGCGAACCGGTGGGGATCAGCATCTGGATACTCTATATGGATCAATATCCTAGAGACTCTCTCCAGATCAGAATATAGAGAGCATGTTTGGATCAGCATCATAGCTATCCTATGTGGATCAAAATCTAGTGACCCTGTGTGGATCAGCACCATAGTGACCCCTTGTGGATTAGCATTCTAGAAACCCATTGTGGATAAGCAGTACCTGACCCGACAAAGACCAACCATAGAGCAACCCATCGTTGATCAGCAATATAAGACCCTATGTGGATCGACATTGAAACAAATCCCATGTGGATCTATTGTGTAAGCTTCTTGATAGAATAAAATTTCATAGATTTAGACAAATCATCTTTATTTTTGAACTCTAGGATGAATACCTAGTTTCAGCTAAGTCCTTTTCTTTGTCCTTTGTGATTGGGATCATAATTAGTGGTTTTAATTTATGGAATCTTGATAGACCTTCTAGGGTATCGGGGTCCCTACTGAGTATTATTATCCTCATCCATGAAAAGGCTTCACCCGCACCTTATGGTGTCTTGTGCAGATGAAGAGCAGCCTTGACTAAGACTTGGGGAGATTGAACCTGACAGTGGAAATCAGTGACAGTTGACATGGATAGCTATGGAGTCAAGTTGTACATAGCCTTTTGGATGGATCCTTGTTGGGTGATCTGAAGAGTTGTTTACTATTTTATGATGTAGTAATATCTTTTATTTGGGCTTATATTCCATACCATTTACTTTCAGTCAATGCATTTTCTACCACAGTTTTACTTCGCGATTGCATCTTCTTATGTTCTTGGATTGGGTGTTTATACAGGTTTAAATACAATGCCTTCCCATTTTATGGATACACATTTCTGGTGCTAGTCGCCAACCCATGGCCTATGGAAGGTGGGACTGGGGTAGTCATATCATGGGCCCTGGGGGAAGGGTCATGATAGAGTTGTACCTACCATTTAAATAGGAACCCTGAAGGATAATCTCAAGATATTTTTTCTATTTTTTGGTTGTATTGTATCTTTCAGTTGAGCATTTATTATGGTCCCTTTACTTTCATTATATACATTTACTACTACAGTTTTACTATGTGGTATGCATCTTATCGTGTTCTTGGTCTGTGTGTTTATAGGTTCAAAGTGAATTCCTTCCATTTTTAGGGATACACCTTTTTTGTGCTAGTCAACAACCCTTGTCCTATGGAAGGGGGATTGAGGTAGTCATGGCATGGGCCCCGAGGGGTGGGTTGTGAAAAAGTGGTATCAGAGGAGTCAGTTCTACCGAAGTAGTTGGGATCAGATCTTTCTAATGAAGCAATATTGTACATTGTTTTGAGTGTGGTTATCTATTTCAGGAGTCCAGTGTTGGTGCAGAGGACAATGTATCCATACACCAGCACCCTAAATTCTAATCTCCAACTTGGTGCATGAAAACACAGATAGAGTATGTTTTGGAAATTTTATCTTTTCATCTCTTTTGAGTCATCTCACCATGTATAACTTCTTGATCATTGAACACCTGCTTCTTTTCAGGATGCCACCACATAAATAGCCATCCAAGATTCTAGAGAGAGTTCACGATGACGGCCCATTGAGCAATGAGGCTATGGTTTAGGGCCCTCTTACAGTGATAGAATCTTTTGGTGGTGCACCAGTAGCACCACTACTAATTTGGATGACGTTCCCACCAGCCCCACTTTCAGACGGTTCAAACCAACTGAGCGCCTTGCATGAGTTCCAACGACAGAGGCCTCTGATATGTTGAGGAAACATATATCCCCAGGCAGCTCCGGACTCATGGGAGGTTGTGGCTAGAGTTCTCCACCTAGTTGGGAGACCAGTAGATCAGATGGTTATCCTAGTTTCTAGCCTCTTCTAGGGAAGAGCATGGAGACGGTGGATCTTGATTCTCTAGATACAGAATGAGGCGTCTATAACCTGGATGGAGTTTCGGAGCCACATTAGGGCAGAGTTTGTTCCAGTGACACTATGCTCTGTGTGTATTCTAGTTCTCTTGCACTTATATCAAGGTAGCCTGAAAGTAGCCCAGTACTCAATGAGATTCACTTACCTCTCAAACTACTCCATCAACAAGGTATGGTACCCTTTTTCAAGATCCATACCATTGATCAGGGTCTCTGGTGGAAGATCAAATAATAGATGATATCACTCAATATTCTGATGCATGATGTAGTACTTGAGCAAGTGTTATTGGTGGAGAGCATCTTAGCTGAGAAGGCACTGATGGTGAGAGCCACCACCAGATGACAGGTAGCCGAGTCATCTACAACAATCAGTAGGTAGATGACGTAGAGTTCCAAGTGGGTCATACATTTTCGAGGATGACCCCAGGATATATGGTCATAGGTTCGGAGCTCACATAGCAGAGAAGGCTAGCACAAGATCATTCTATAATTCTCAAGCAGCGGGCATGGCCACATGGCTCGTGACTGCCCAACCCACCGTAATGACCATCAATAGAGGGTTAAGGGACTACCAAGGTAAAAGTAGAGACTATAGTGAGGAGGTAAAAAGAGTGGAGAATTTGGTAGAGGATAATTCCATGCATTTGGCGGTGGGAGGTGATTTGAGTTTCTACCACCACCACCTTCAGGTGATCCACCCACGACCTCAAGGAGCAGGCGAACAGGTACGAGCTCAGCTTTTGGAATCTGAGGCCTATGACCATGGTGCTCTAGATATGACTCAATGTATGATATATGTATAATACTACTTATATATAGTTTATATAGTCAGAGGTTCCAATCACTCATTCAATTCCATGACACTTTTTCGGAGCTCAGAGATTTTGGTTGATCTATTGGCTCGATCCTTGCGTTTTGAGACTCCTATGGGAGATGATTCGACGATTACACACTAGTGACAGCAGTGTGGGATTACTCTAGGAGGTGAGATATTTTTATAGTATTTCTTAGTAGTATCATCAAGGCCGTATGATGTCATATTGGGTATGGAATGGTTATCCATATCCCATGCTCAGATTAATTGTTTTAGGTGAAGAGTGTGGTGTGTCTGTAAGGATGGGACAATGTTTTCCTTCACCAGCAAGAATGGGGCCTTTGCAGAAGAATATGGACTCACTTGTATGAGGGTGAAACCAATCACTCATTAGTTGGCTAGCCTTTCCCTCAGAGTAGCTGACGTGAGTTGTCCGAGTTATCCTATAGTGGTGGAGTAGTATGTTGATGTCATTCCTGATGATGTTCTGAGACTAACTTCTCACAGAGAGGTATACTTCTACATTGACCTATACCCTAAGAGAACACTGATATCTACACCGGTATATCAGATGTATCCCATGGAGCTTTGTGAGTTTCTGGTACAGTTGGAGGTCTTGTAGAGGAAGGGGTTCATAAGGGCCAGCATTTCACAATGGGCATACCTGATTTTGTTTTCCAAGAAGGAAGAGGGGTGTTTGGGGATTTCTGTGGACTATATGTTCCTAAACCAGGTGACTACAAATAAAAAGTATCAACTCCCATGGATTGATGATCTCTTTCACCAATTGAAGAGAGCTCGATGATTTTTGACAATAGACCATAGATCGTGCTATCATCAGCTCATAGTATAAGATGAGGATATACCAATGACCGACTATGGATTTCCGTATGGCCATTATGAGTTCATTGTAATTCCCTTTGGTAGGACCAATGCTCCGAAAATGTTCATATGGCTCATGAACATGATCTTCCAACCATACCTCAATCGCTTTTAGGTATTCTTCATTGATAACAACTTGATATACTCAGCATCAGAGGAGGAGAATTCCGCGCACCTGAAAATTGTTCTGGATACACTCTGAGAGCAATAGATTTATGGAAATCTCTTGATGTGCCAGTTATGGGTACAAGAGGTTCACTTAATCAGGCACATTATCTCAGATGATGCTATTGTAGGGGATCCAGAGAAGTTATAGGCAATGATTTCTTGGGATATACCCCTGAGAATGACTGAGGTGCAGAGTTTACTTGGATTCATTGGGTACTAATAGAGATTCGTACAAGAATTTTATATATTTTAGACACCCTTTTCATCTTTCACAATGAAGGTTCAATCATTCTTGTGGAGAGAGAGATGCTAGTAGAGTTTTCTGGAGCTGAGGCAGAGATTAAAGAGTTGTCTTATATTGAGGCTTCCAGAGGAGGGCATTGGGTATGTAGTCTACTGCGATGCATCGGGGATTGTACTAGGCTATTTCCTGATATAGGACTGAGTAGAGATCACCTATGACTTGCGGTAGTTGAGATAACATGAGCTGAACTATGTCACCCTTGAATTTATTTTTTACTAGTGGTCCTTGCGCTGAAAATGTGGGGGGCACAACATGATGGGTGAACGGTTTACAATCTACTCCGATCACAATATTCTTAGGTATATATTCTCATATAAGGTCCTGATCTTCATACAACAATTATGGATAGAGTTCCTCCATAACTTTGACTTTATGATAGTCTACACTCCTAGGAAGGTTAACGTAGTAGTAGATGCACTCAGTAAGAGACTTGGTCTAAAGTTACTGAGTGACGTGCCAAAGAATCTATCTGCATTGCAGTTATCTATCATGGATAGTGATAAAGCATCTTATCTCTAGTCTATGATACTTACTCCGCCACTCCGTCAATGATTTTTGGAGGCATAGCTTGGGGATGTAGACTACGAGGCCAAACATGCTCATATATCCTTAGGACTTGATCTTGATGGATATTATGAATATGGGGATCACATCATCCTCTTTAGAGGACACACTATGTTACCAGTGACGATACATGAAGATTTGTTGAAATATTTCCATACATACCTTTTGTAGGTACATCATTGTGTGGAGAAAATGTATCAGGACCATTGTCGGATGTACTGGTGGCCAGGGATGAAGAATGCAGTGGTGGAGTTCCTATGGCCATGCCACACATGTTAGTAAGTGAAGGCTGAGAATTGGGTACTATCAAGCACAGCATATCCATTTGAGTTAACAGAGTCGAATTGGGATGGTATCTCCATGGACTTTGTGACTGGGAAACCAAGTACATCAAGGGGTCGTGATTCCATTTGGGTGCTCGTTGACCGGCTCACCATGTTGGCCCACTTCTATCCATCCGAGAGAAGGGATAAGTATAGTGATTTTGATGCCATTACATACAAGAGGTTGCATGACATTACAGGTAACCATTGACCATCCTCTCGGATTATGACGCTTGTTTTCCATCCCTCTTGTCTAAGGGATTATAGGAGGCATTTAGGACTCAGCTACAATTAAGGAACAACTTATATCCTCAGACTGATGGTCAGATGGTGCGGACCATATAGACACTCAAGGACATGCATCGTTCTTGTGTCATAGATTTTTTCCATCAATGGGGAGACAATATTCCACTAGTGGAGTTGGCTTACAACAAAAGATCTCACTCCGCCATCGACATGGAACCATTTAAGGCCATGTACCGGTATCCCGGCAAGCCACCACTTTGCTGGATTGACCAAGGGAAGTCAGCACTTATGAGTCAAGAGTTGGTACATGCTACCACAGATATGGTACATATCATCCACTAGAGGATATAGACTACACATAGCTATTATAGTCTTATGATGATAGGATACGGAGACCCTTGGTGTTTGAAGAGGGAGACAATATCTTCCTACGGGTCTTACCCCAACAAGGATTACCGTGGTTTAGTCTTGGAGGCTAGCTATATCTGAGGTTCTTCGGACCTCTCTAGATCCTCAATAGAGTACGCAAGGTGGGATATAGTCTCTCTTTTCCCCCACAGAAGCACCAGGTGCGTAATGTGTTCCATCTGTCGTATAAAAGGAGGTATCTTCATAATCCATAGCATGTTATCGACTGTGGATATATGGACATCGACTATAGGGTTACGTTTGAGGAGTTTCTGGGGGTAGATAGGGGATTTTCAATAGTCGTTCCTTCATGGGTGATCAATTCCTCTGGTGAAAGTTTATATAAATCATAGGGACCTCCAGGAGAGCACATGGGAGTGGGAGGCTCAGATATGTGTTTAGTACCCCAATTTCATTCCCTAGTTTTTTAGCGTTCGGCGACGAGAATCCCTAAGGTCGAGAGAATTTAAAGACATGGAGATTTAATATAATGTATTTTTAAATTATTTTGTATTATTATGAGTTTGTGAAAAATTTTGGTGCATGATTCTAAGGCCCGGTGTGCCCAGAATAGAGTTTTGAAATCAGTTTAAGGTATGTTTATTTTTCATGTGGGTGGTGTTTTCTATCATTTGAATCATTACTCAGATTAAAAATTGGAGGGCACTATTGAATCTGCTGTACCAGGATTCAATTAAGGGAAACATAAATTCGACTGCAGTAGCTCAGATCTAAATATTAGTTTTACAGACTATTAAAATAATAATAAAATAACATAAAATTGTTATTTTATTATTCTACTAATTTTTGGTAGTGGTGGTGGGACCGATGAGTTGTCATGACATTTAATGTCTTGATACTTTGTTTTTGAAACAACGCCATTGAGAGTTAATAGGTTCATTCATTAATGATACTCATTAATCTCTCGTTCTATTAATCACCATTACCCCTCTATTTAAATGGGGCTCGGGCTTGGGTTTTTGACAGTGATGTGAGGAACCTTCGAAGAAGTGTTGTGGAATCTTCCCCCAATGAAGAACAGAGGTTCTGATTTCAAATATGGGGTAATCAAACTGGGTTTGATGAACATCGACGGATTTATCAAGCGTGGATTCTTCTTCCACAACCATGAAGTTTTCCTCCAATTCTGATGTATGGGTTTTTGTTTAAATTACAGTAAATGGAATCATTTTGTCATTATTGAAAAAAATGTTGAAACATAGATGTTTTAAGGGGTTATATTTTATCTCTGATGAATTAATTGATTCACGTTTATTATGATTCTAAGGTAGAGGGAGTGGGCTAAACGAACAAGGCTCGGACCCTCAGCCACTTTCGTTTTTTGTCGCATTCATTGTGGCCGATGTCCAAACTCGATGACAACTGGATTTTGAAAGCCACACAGTGAAAACATCATCCTGATAGGCCCCTATTCACGTTCATAAGGGAAAATGGACAACTGGATCTCACCTGGTGGCCTATGGAAGTTCCACCAGCACGACACTAGCACAACGACACCGACGGGTGATAGCGGCGACCAACATCAACCGACCATTGTGGCAGTAGGAGGCACCACCCTCATCCTGCTGTGTTGGTAGACATCGGAATGTCATTGGGCAACACGGATAGGAGGCCACTACTTCAAAGCCATGGCAGAGGTGAAGGGGACCCACGGCCCATGGGTCCTACTGACATGAGTGCGATGCCATGTGGAACCACCATTAAATCACCCAAATAGTATATCCGTTCGGGAAGGTGGTCTGCCACCCAGCTGGAGAACCATGCAAGCCACTATGTCGGGTCACCTGGGAGGGCCAGGGCAGTCAGTGGCCCAGCCCTCTCGGGTCGCGCTTTTTTTCCAACCTACTCGGGCCGAGCCAGTGACACTGCACACTCGGTCCGACCCATCAGGTTTTTCCCAAGTCGGTTTTGTATGAGATCAGACCCAAATCGGGTAGAGATGACCTCAGATAGGGTGGGTCGGGTCGGTCCAACCAGGTCATACCGAACCTGGACCCTTTATGACATAGATACGCTAAAAAATATGTATCTTACAAACGAGACATCAATTTGACGAACCATCTGTGGTGCTGGAATCCTAGGAAGGAGACAGTCTTTTTGAGATAATCCACTTAGGTTTTAGAGGATTTTGGAGTATGGCTGGGATGAATTGAACCGTAATCCAATTCTAATTAAATTAATTATATACATTTTCTTCTTTGAATTTTCAAAATAAATTTATGTTATCCGTTTATATGATTCATATTTTCTATAACTATATTTTAAATTTTTAAAAATATTTTCTTTTAATAATTATATGTTTACAATTATATTAAACAATTATAATTAAAATAATAATATAATTTTCATGTATCCATTATTGAAGATGATCTTTAAATTTAATAGTTTCATATTTTTTCACTTTAACATTTTTTAATGGACTTTTGAATGTTTACTGTGAAGTCTTATTTTAAAATTATATTAATATAATTCTCTAAAAAATTTATGGTTTTATTCAATGTTATGATAATTATCTGTTATAAAAAACATTTTCATGTTGAATTTTTTTTTCATAATTATAATAATTCATAATGACATTGAAATGGAAAAGAAATATATTTATTTCATTTGGAAATAAAATATTGATTCTAGAAGGAATTCAAGATTTTAAAATATATTTTAAAGGAATGACTTTCAATAAAATAATAATACATGTTTTTACTGTCTTGTCAATGAAATTTTTTCAAATATTAATTATTTGATTTTTTTAAAATATTCATTTTATTGAAACAGTAATTTAAAAAAAAATTATTTACCAATCTCAATTAACATTATTTTAAATGGAAAATTTGAAGTAGTTAAAATGAATTTCAACAATTGGTATTTATTATAGTTTTTTTCAAAGTGATTTATCCAATAATTTTAATAGTGTTTTGTTTATATATTTCAACGATTATTTTGATACAATGGGGATAAAAACATTGTTCCACCATTAGTCATATTTATATATATGGCTTATGCAATGTTCAGGAATGGTTTATTGGTAGCTGGTCTCTTTTCCATCGGTTAATTTAGTGTTGATCGAATTATGAATGTGATGATGATTAATATTATCCTCTATCACCCCCAAATTCATTGGTTAGGGGTTTACATGTCATTATATAGTGATGAGAATCTTGTACGAATCCTTTCCCCTCTTTCATAAATAAGTTGTGATCCTTGATACACTACGTTTATAGGAACCATGTAGTGAATCCTTCTCTACTAAGAAAATAATAATAAAGAAGTTTTTCCTTCTCAACTCTTAGAATACATTATTTATTCTAACACCACTATGATATAGTAAACTAGTACTGATTCATGTTCAAATATTTAGAATTTTCTACACCTATGTTACTAAAATTCTTTACTATTATGTTTTATTTCCATGGAATGTAATATATTTATTCTAATTATTATTCCCTATGAAACATGTTTAATGTCTCATGTTTCAAAATTATTATAACATTTTAAATTTTATCTCTTTAGATATTTGATTCTTTATTATATTTTTAATGAAAAAATCAATTTTTTCATGCACATTTTAATGATATATTTTCCCCCCTACTCATTTATTCTCTCATTTTTATAGTCTAATAATTGACAAAATGTTCATGATTTTCTCTTTCCTAATCATTTTATCTCACCCCATTATAATGTATCAATTTCCAAGGTAATGAATAATAATATAAAATAAAGTATGTCATGAACGAATTTTACTATGGCTCAATTAGGGATAAATACTAACCAGAGATTTAAATTTAGTTTCTTACACATCGAAACCTCAAATACATTGAGCCTTTTACATTTATACAAATATAATATTATTTTGGAATATTTTTTGATTTAATTGTGTATTTTTTTTAAAATAATGATGTGGTATTCTTAGATCACAATAGCATTGATATATGATCTTTTGAGATATCAATTTATTTTTAAATATTGAAATCTAAATAAAGTATAATTTCCTAAATATATAGTTACATTCAAGAGTTAATTATATTAAAAGAATGACTTATTATAAAATTAGATAACTGATTTTAGTATTCATACCTATACTATAACATTACGGGGTTATTCTTTTGAATTATATCTATTTCAATAATAATGTTATGTGATAACTCAAAATATATATACTTGCATATGGTTCTAAATTTACAATATTTTCATGGATGTTCACAGTATAAATTTAAATTATATGTTTTCAATACATTAAAATGCTATATTAAAAAATAAAATATCTTTTAGAGGTAAATAAATAGAGTTTATATTTATCCACATTACTAGAAAATGATATCATTTAATGAATATAATGCTGTATATTTTCAAGGAGACGATCAATGAAAAACTCAAAATAATTGTTTTTATATATTTTCATATAAATTATTGTGATAATAAAGAGTATATTGAGTGAAACAACCATATGTGAAAGATATTAAATAATATAAACTCATTTCCCATTCTCTTGAATAGTTGATTACATATTATTATTATGTGATATTTTGAATGTTATGTCAATTTATTCAACAATATATATAGTTAAGAAATAAAAATAATGGGAAAGAAAAATTTTATTTATTTTTGTTCTAGATATCTAAATATTCAGTTATATATCATTTCATAACATAAAAATCTTATAGATATCTTTTCAAAAGATGATTATTTGTTATTTAATCATTATTATAAACCATTTTCAATGGTAAATTTGAAACAATCGGATAACTATATATTATTTAGTGAACACATATTATACTTGAATTTGGTCTGAGATTGAGGATGAATTTTTTTATTAGAGATCCAATTTGAATACTCTAATATTTGTAAGACTATTATTTAGAAACTTTTAGTTGGATATGAATATTCATTGGAAAATTAACTTGAAAAAATCAACAAGACTATATTGGGTGTTGGTTGTGTATGGTATAGGGTTATCTCATATTATCTAAAAAATATAAAAATAATAATATGTCATGTCATGATATTTCAATATTTTATACTCTAAATATGGTTTAACAAAGGGATAAATGTGAAGAAATAATTTTTAGAGGGATATTAATGTCTTATATTTAGTGAAATTAATGCACTTAATTAATCCCCCTTTCTCTTCAGGATTCATTTTAATCATCATAACTCGACTAATATTATATACCTTCATATGGATTTTATTTCTTTACATTGGTTAGCTAAAGACTAAAATATCTGCCTTTTTTGTATTATGTAATATCAAGGAAGGTATGTTTATGGTTATACCACATAATTTTAATAATTAAAATTGTGGTTTCTGGAATATAAGGATGATTATCCATCATAAAAAATTTCAATTTAAAGAAATATATGAATTTTCGGATGGCTTTTAAGGTAAATGGTTGTTAACATAAACATTAGAGTGTTGAAAATGAGGCTATTTATGATCTCAATTCTAGATCTAAGAATTTTATTATATGTGGAATAGATATTATTGATGTTAATAGATATTGTTAATATAATATGACTTATACTATATTATAAAATATTCTAGTTTCTTATGAATATAAAAATAATGAGTTAAAACCAATATATAACATCGAAAAAACTAATTTTGTGGTAAATATGTTATTTCTACGATAAAATAAATCTCTAATTTATATAAGATTCATTGAAATTATCAAAATTATTATAGATATGAAATATACATTACAAGATTCTAATCATTATTTAAAGGAAATAAGATTTCTTCCTATAATATAATGTTGAATATAAACATATCTTCTATAATCAACACATGTTATTTATAAGAAATGATGAATATCATTGGTAGTTTATTGATGTATGCAGATAATATTCAAAAAAATTATGATGATGATATACTAATGGAAAAGGATGGTGTTCCAATAAAATAAACTACCAAAGAAGATAAAAATATAATAAACCAGGCATTTTCAAACCAACTAATGTAGAAGAATCGAGTAATTAAAATTATTTATATCAAAAAACAAAAAATAATGAAATATGAAAAAAAAAATAGGATAAAGGGATCTATAAAATAATTGAATATTTCTTGGAATAATAATGTAAATTGAAAAGATATAAGTTTTCATGAATATAGAATTCATGGGAATGTCAATATTAACATCCTTAAACATAAACAGATGAAAGGTAATAAAAAAATATCTAGGAATATACATTATTAAAAAAAAGGATTAAAAAAATTCCAATTTATATGGTGTTATTTAGAATATTCTAGTGATTTATTTAATTCGGACTCTCAGAATAAAAAATCAAATCAATAAATTAACATTTTATTGATGTCTTAAACCGAAGTGTTTTTTTAAAAAAATTATAGAATGTGATGAATATTAATTTTATGAGACTAATATGCATTTTTCCTTAAAATAATGATAATAAAAATCATAAATAATGATGACTTCATTTTTACTAAAAATAATATCGTGTGTAATTAACTCATAAAAATAAATTCAAAATTTTAGAATATAAACTCTTTAGATATTATATAGGAAAACATATTTGATGATTAATTATCTAAAATTTATATATTAAAATTCAATACTATTAGGTTTATTTAGGGTGTGGTTTACCTCAATATGATTATTTGGAGACAAATGTATGAGAATGGTAGTCATGGAAATGGATGAAATGATAATAGAATGTATTTATAGATATATCATCCTTATTGGAACCAATATCATAAGCGTGTCTTTAATTTTTTCATTAAATTTGATAATTATTTAAAATATTATATTAATGTTAGTTTTTAGTACCCTTGATAATATGGTGTTAATTATTCATATATTTCTAAAAATATATCCATTAATAATTATATAACATTTTTCTAAAAGTTACCATTTATTATTCCTAAATCTCCAGTGACTATAAAATATGAATGAAAATATATATGTGTACCCCAAAACCTCACTATTAAAAATTTATATAAGTTAAGATCCCTAAAATAGAAATGATATTTTTTACTTGTTTAGTTTCTCCTTCAAAACATTAATTATAGTGTTTTTAAATATCCTATACTCTATCAAGTGATGGACTTTTATATGTGTCATCTTTTTGGGAAATCAAAATCGAAAGAATCATAATTGTAATATTTTTTATGGAAAAATATAATTTTCTCTAATCAATATGTTTTCATATGATTTATAGTTATTTTTTAATATATCAAATATATTCCAACTCTATCACTATGTTTATTTAGACAATTTTTATAATAATGATTTTTCTGTTATTATGGATAATGAATATCAATTTATAGAACAATTATCTGCCAATTTTTATAAATTATATTATAAATATTTAGTAAGATAAAAAATAAATTATTTGAATGGGGAATATATTGAACTTTTATTTTTCTAAGAAATATATGGAACTTTCATGTTTAGTCATTTGGAATTTTTTCTATGAATATTTTAGTAACCTGTTTTCATAAAATGTTAATGAAAATTTTTCATGTGATTATTATCTAATAGTTTTCAAACATAAATATTTATTTTATTTAATCAATGAATTTTTTAAACAACGTTAAATTAATATGACATACCTTATACCATTTCAGTTGTAGCTGTTAACATAGATTTCTATGTAATAAATAGTGTCATAATAAATGAAATTATGAAGAAAAATCATTATGATTAGCAAAAAGGAAGAAGGATGACATATGGATACTTTAATGTTTTGGATATAGGCTTGATATCATAGATTTTTTTAAAAATAATTATTTAATTTTATTTATAGTTTCATTTATAAATATTCTTGTATAATCCACTACTTCTTATGAATTATCATATTCAAGTAATTTTTTTTAAAGAAATAGAGATTGATGAACTTAAGAATTTACATAGTAGTCAGCATAGAATCATAATATACTATCCTTTATATTTATTTATTTACATTATAATGTTTTTAATACTATACGAGGGGTAATATTATATATGAGTTATTGATCATTAAACAAGATCACAAACCTAAAACCCTTGAGTAATCCTTGAGTGATGAGAGTTAGGTTTTATCTATTCAAGAAGAGTTGAATATTTTTTGATTGAATAATGCTTTTTTAGTTTTTTGAGGGGACCTTTTACAACAGTATTACTAGAAAATAAATTTGATTTTAAAAATTAGAAGAATGATTAATGGTTAATTTTTTGGAATAAGGCTAAATAACTGAATAAATATTATAACCAAGAGGAAGGAATTGATTTTGTGGAAATCACTACATTAGTAATAATAATTCTTTTAAGTATCATATGAATTAATAAGTTTTTTAATTGATGTTAAATATAAAATTTTTATTCTATTTCTTATTAAGGATCTTAATATTGTAAAAAATAGTAGGTTATAAAGACTTATATTTCCAAATTATATTTTCAAATTTATAAAAACAATTGATGGGATTAAATAAAAATCTATCACTCGGACTGAAAGGATTTGTTTCTCTATTTTGTCAAAATAATTTTCTATATGATTGAAACACCATATAATGTTGATGAAAATATTATCTATATATGTTTTTCTAGATCAAATTTTCTTTAATGATGTTATTTTTATTTCAACACATCTAATATCAAGTAATTAAACTTTTAAACACAAGAAACAAGAGTTTGTATTGATAAATAATGGCGATTTGAAATTTTTAATTTGATTAAAATAATTTAAAAATACATTGGACATGTGTCAAATCAATACATTAATACATTGAATTTATTAAAAAAATTGGACTCAAAAATATTATGAAATATGCTACTAATATGTTTTCTAAAATTAATCATTGTTTACATTAATTTTTGAAACCAATAAATAACATTTTATATGGACAAGAAATTTATATCCTATATTATATTATAGTCTATATATGTTACATCATGTTTTAGGTGACAATTTATTCTATATTTCCCAATTATATAGAAAATAATCTAATCATAATGAATCCATAATAATTTATGGTAATCTTAAACATTATGTTTCTCTATGTTCATGTCAAAAAAAATTATTGAATTTTATATCATATTATGATGGTGAATTGGAAAGCTATATATGTTTTAAAAGGTAATATGAAGACTTTTTAATTTATTCAGAAAATATTCAATCTCATTTCCTAGCAAAGATTACTATATTTTTTTGTTATCTGCTACTAAAGCTAATTATGTTATAGTTAGTAGTGATTATTCTCCTTTGTTGTAGATAAAACACACATTAATTGAAATTTGATTTAATTTTTAACATTTGTCAATAAATGTTTTCAAAACAAATAACTACAATATTTTATAATAATAATATTATATATTCTATAACCAACAATATAAATATTATTCCTCATTTTATCATAGATCATACCTAAAATATTGATTATTTCATTGAGGTTATTAGCATTGGGAATTAGTTAGTTTTTATATACATTAATCCCTATTCTATGTTTGATTTCTTCTAATAATATGATATTTATATATTTTTTTAATTTAAATTTATTTTTCCTATCTATGTATTATTGTTATGGTTTGGTATGTTTATTTCATTTTGATGTTATATGATTAATCTTATTTATCTATTTTTTTCTTAAATAATATATTTGATGATATATTATAGATTTAATGTTATGAAATGATATTTTCTGTTTATATATATATATATGCACTTATTAAATATTATGAAATTACTTAGGTATTCTTAATTTATAGTTCATTGTAACACTAATTTAGTTTCAAAATAACCCATATAATATTAAAATAATATTTATTTTTTGTATAATTATATCTTTATTCATTTATATATTCCAAATAATTTTAATATTATATTTATTTAACATTTTATTTAGTGATGTTTGATATTATTTACTCTTAATATTGAATTTGGGATTGACTTTAATCTTGGTGTGAGGTTTAATCCATTTGAAACTATGAAACCAATCCAACTGCTATCTAAAATTAACCCTAGATTCTATATCTATATTGATTATTGAAATGGGGAAGATAAAAAAAATATTCTAGAACATATTATCATTAAAGGAAATGAAACATTATTTATATATTGAATAATATTATGATGAAAGGCTGTCAATTTTGAATCCTGAAAAATAAAAATATTTTCTCAGTGAAATGATTACATTTTGAATATTGAGATGTTTTATATAATGAAAAAGGATCATTATATATTTTTTATAAAGTTTATTATTTTGATGAAAACCATTTATTTTTCAGGAATATCATTTGAAAATTTTAAAATCAAATATCTTGAAAAGAAATTTTCATTTATATATATAAAGAATATTGAACTATTTTAAAGTTCTCATTAAGGGATATTCATGTATACTAAATCACTAAAAGATAATGAAGATATAATTTTTGGGGATATTGAGTTGTATGTATTCATAATTACATTACTATTGAAGAACCATTTCATGTCTTAGATCCTAAGAATAAAAATATAGATTTACCATTAGAATACACAAACTTGGAATACTGTCACTATAACAATCTAACAACTAAATTAATACACTAAATAGGATTTGACAGAAATTTTTCAAAGAATAATTTTGTAAAACAGAACAATAGTAATTATAGTGATGAATCTTAGGAGTAATATAATCTGAATACTAGAATTAATGTTTTGGATATTAATTCAGAATATGTTATTATAATAAAATAATTTACCTTTGTATATAAAACAAGGAAAGAAGATATTGAGTGTGAAGACTCGATGTTACATGAGATTTAAAATAATTCTACATTATTTCTTAACCTATAGTAAAATGAAATAAATTTTTCCTACTATTGAGTATGTTCAATCTGGGGATAAATATAATAAGAATAAATAATAATTTACTTTGAATGATTAAAAAATTATATTTCAATTATAATTTATTTTTATAGAAATTTTTGGATGACTATTCTGATACTGGTATGGATATTGAAATTATTGTGATTTTAGTTTATCATAAACATGATGATTAATCGTTAGGAGGAACAAATTCAAGTATTTATACTGACCTAATTAACAAAAAAATTATGTTTAAAATTAATTTGATGATATACATGAAAATATTTCACAAGATGATTTGAGGTTAAATATGATGAATATACTATAGAAGTTATATCAATAAACTAATCTACAGTGGTGTTAGATATGTATATTTCACCTTCTATTAAACAAATATATCATTCTATTGTTCAAACCATATAATAGTTTTTTATTTGTATATTCTACACATTCTAATAGTTACAAAATGAAATTTCAATAATGGAAAGAAGTTTGAAAAGTGTAAAAGTTGATTTTAATATGTACATGATACAGGATTCTAAAAAAAATAATAGTTAAAATCATATATTCTTAAAAAGTCATTTTTCAATGAGTTAATCATTCTTTTTAAGGGTCATGAAAAATTATCACTTTTGTAAACCTATTGAGAAAATTATTTCTAAAACAATGATAAAGGACATAAAATATATGATGATATGAGATATTATCTAATGTGTTATGGGATTTTTTGGATTTATAAAATTTAATATCTTATGAATATTGATAATGTATCACCAACAAATCAGATATAATGAATTATTATTAGTTTTAAAATTTCATCAATCAAATTGATCTTTTTGGGAATAGTTTTATTTCAACAAAACATTATTGTCACTATCATTTTTGTGAAATTGAAATACATAAATAAAATACACAAAAATATTTTTATAAGGTTATCCCCAAATGTTATTGATGACTCTATTCTATATTCATGTAAATTTACAATAATTATCTTTCATAAAAAAATAACACGAGTCATCTAAATTTATCAATCTCCTATATGTTTTACAATCTGAGGATTATTTTTTTATGATGACTCTCCTCATATTATTTTATGAATCCAAACCACTAAAAAAAATATCATCAAAAACCACTTTGATAAATCAACATTAATAGAAGAGCCATTTTAATCCTTTAATTAATTTAATATCACACTAGACTACTACTCATCAAGATCTTGACATCCAGAATATGAATCAAGATATAGTAGATTTTTATTCTTAAACTCAATCACAATCTCTTTTTAATATCCATTATATTATAATTACTATTTCATCAATTGAGTTTCTTTTATGGAAATATTAATTAAAATTTTCATAGAATTGCATCCCTCCAACAACATTTCTTTTTCTCTTTCCTTTTAATTTTATATTCTATGCATGAAACCATAAGAAATTACTATAATTAGATAATAGAAATTATAAGAAATTCAATAAAACGATGCTACTAAAATTTTCAATACCTAAAGAGAATCACATTAATTTCCTTACAAATTCATAAATCAATTTTATTTCCCATGGTCGTATCTCCTTTGAACCTTAAATGGATTCCCAAATATACCTATTCTCATCATAATTCAAATGGTATTTCTTGATATTTCAACTAGATTAAATATTAAATAATGATATCAAATAATAGAAACATAAATCCAATAAATTATAAACAATGAAATATACATATTTATAAATCCATAAACACCTAATCAAATTCACGTTCACATGCACAGAACATTTTAGTATCATATATCATCCATATAGAGATTTAACTATCACAGTTCTCATTATATGCATGTTTTTAATGAAACAAATCCTATATTATCTAGAATATAATCCATAATTATCATTATATATCTCAACGCATGTGGAATTTAAAGTGATCCATAATTTTCATACATAGATATTACATCTTAATAGATGAATATTCATTTTATAACATCACAATACATGCCAAAACCAAAAAAATTTATTCTCTTTGGATTCTATATTTATTATTTTATAATTTCATGAATAGTCGTGAATGCCTCCAATATAAATCTCCCACCTAGAAATATTTTTAGACATACCCTATATAATACTATTATCACAACCTAGGGAATGGAAACATAAGAAATAGGGACCTCATATTCTTATTATTAGTAAATAAGGGAGGTAACAGTTATAAGTTTACATAACATTATTATAACAGTGCAAGAACAAGAGAACAAAATTTAAAATAAATTTATATAATATCATAGGTAAGAATCATAAATCATGGAATATAATATTATAGCCTTAGTCAAGGTTCAATCTAAATACTATCATAGTAAAGAACATCCATTACAATATGGGTTTCACTCACCATTCTAACCCATATTAACTCATTAGATATCCATATTTACCTAATACATCATAGGGATGTATAACTCTATTCCCATGCATAATATAATAACCATACATTAATTTTAGTGCCACAATATTATAAATCATTCATCATATATCATTACTCATGTATAAAATATTGGTTTCATAAACATTTCATCATTTCATTATAATTAAACCCATAGAAAATATATGGGTTTAATAAATATCTCATCACCAAAATCATAAAACATATGAAGAAAAAATAATAAGAGTATTATTTGATTATATCCCTAGAAAAGTATAAGTAACATCAATAGGTTTCATTACTGATGAATATACATTTAAAAAAAATGCTTCGATTACTTCCTGAGGATTGTACTCTTTCCAATTAAAAATAAATTATTTAAATTATATTTTAAAAAACTATTCAAAAAATTATTCAAAAAAACAATAAAATTTTGAAATAAATAATTTAACTTTCTTGTTTTATTTGTGGTTAAAATATATCAATTTTGTATATGATAATAGAAATAATGCATTCAAATTTTCAGAAAAAACATCAAAAGAACTTAATTTAGAAAACAAAACGAAAGTTAGTGTTAAATATTTTTAAAAAGGTCGTGACTAGGTGAAAATGACTTGAATCATTCATTATATAATGGTAAAAATGTTTTCAAATATTTTCTTTAAAACATGGTCATGGAAGGAAAATTATATTTGACTAAATAGAGAAATGAAGGCATATTTCTTTAAAAATATTCTATTCATCTGATGAGAACATAAATAGTATAAAATTAATGGAAAATGATTAATCTTAAAAAACCAATATTGGAGATTATATTTATTAATATTATTTAGAGGTATATAATTAAATTTTTCATCATAAAAATAATAATAAATAGTCACGATAATCAATGAGTTTCTAAAATAATACATGTACAGTCTTGATAATATATGATTAAAACACATGAAAGAGATAATGTTATAAATATTTTTAAATAACCATAATTTTAATGAGTATATTCACAATATTAATTCAAGGTTACAATATAATCCATGTAAAAGAAACAGGTCACGAACATGACATGTTTCTCACATAAATAAAATGTATTCCTCAATTACATACCATGATGCTTTTTTTACATTATAATCCTTTAAAACACCAGTATAATAATTATAGATTTATCATAAATCAATTATATAACCATAAAAACCTATATTATACCATATAAGATTTAATTATAATATATTATCACCCATGTATTAACAATTCATGAATAAATTCAATATTCCATGTGATAACTACTTTATTATTCATATATATGTATGTTTGAGATATATAGTATTTATGCATTGATCAGGGTTCAAAAATATATTAAATTTTAATCATTTTAGGATTATCATAGGTAATTATTTTAGTGACTTTTATAACTACTGATATAATGTTTTGATTAAAATGAATTACATTACATTATGGAGATAGTAGTCTATACGTACGCATGATTGATGTTTATTTTCTTTGATGGATGAAATTAAATAAAGCTATGTAACAATATATATTTTGAGAAAAATAATTATATAATATATGTCATATATATTGTACAATTCTAGAACTATAACCATTAATGTGATGGGTTGAATGAAGACTAAACACATCACATTTTCTAGGTTGTAGGCAACAAGTTTGCAGGGGCGATGTTTTCTTTTACCAAACGATGGGGAAAATGTGGTTTTTGTATTCAAAATTATTGTAATAAAAATTAAGATTGTGTAAATTTATTATTTATTATTTATGAATTTATATAATATAATTTTAGTAGGTTAAGGAAGAAATAAAATTGAAAATGATGGGTTAGGATTTGTACCTCTTTGATGAGAAACCTCTTTTTTATTACAACATATACCTAGAAATATTGGTATTTTGGAAATAAATGTTGCCCGATTATTTGGTTCTGAATATATATTGTTGATAGGATATTTTTTGGATGATAAATAATGATCAAACATTGTTAATAACGAATTATATTATGCTCCATTTTATTAATGAGGGGAGAGTAGTCCTAAAATTATATAAATCATTAAATTAATTTAAAATAAATTTATTGATAAAATTTATGCAAATTGATATTATTAAAAACAATATGAGAATGAGCCTAAATACACTCAAAAAATAAAATTTATAAATATTTTGTGTTTTTTACCCTTATCTATTAGTTTTATCCACTATTAACCCGTTTGACAATCACCATGATATCATTATTGTTTACTCTTTAGGGGCCAAAAAAGATAAAATAAAATGAAAATTGACCCATAAATTTAAATTGGTTTATATTAAAAAACACATAACATTGTAATATTTTATTTATATGAAATTTACATAATTTAATAATATATTCTTTGTTATTTAAGCATCATTAATTCCATTTTTTAAAATACATGATTTATTATAATAAAATATGTGTGTATGACATATAAAGTGGATCTAAATTGAAATATAATTTAATATTAGAGTTATATAGTCATAATATAATAACAAAATCAATTCTATATAAGATTAGTTAAAATTTTAAACCATATCATTTTTCTTAACCCCTCGGTTAACATGTTTTTACCTTAACCGTGGTAATGAATTTGTAAATATGAAAGGAAAATAATAATTTTTTAATTTGAAAATTGTATCATAAGTGAATATGGGGTAAAATTTTAGAAAAAAAATCATCATAATCCTATTTAAATGTTTTTTATGATTTTCTAAAAATTTATTAATATTTTATTTATTATAAAATATCATTAATGTCAATTTTGACACTATTAATTTAAATTGAATTTCAAAACAACATGGAAACAATGGAATATGAATTTAAAGATATCCAAAATATTATAATATATATATATATATATTCAAAATTATTGGAATACTATAGCATTACTGAAACTATAACTTTAAGAGTTTTTAAAATAGATTACATTACATTTCATCCACTTGTATGCTAATTGGGTCAAAGTTGTGTGAGAATTGAATATAATTATTCCATCAGAAAAAATAAAATTAACATTTTAAGATAAATTAAATTATCAATCATTAATTTAAAAAAATATATCAAATGTCATTTTTAATCTCTGTAGTAAAATTTTATATATATTAAAAGTATGAAATATATATTTTATACAATATTTATTACTTAAATATTATAACATTCCAACCAATGTTAAATAGAAAAGGATAAAATATATTATTATTTGATAAATATATATATATAATCGGATCATAAAAGGAATTATATTCAATAGTTTTATTTCATTTTATTTCTTATAATAGTAGTTTAAACCCTAATTAATGCTATTTTAAATTATTGTAATAAACAATTTACTATAATTGATATTCATATTGATCAAAAATTAAATTGAAAAATTTACCAAATATGTTTATCTATATTGAAAATACGGAATATATATTTTTAGGATTAAATTTCATATTTTTTAGAAATTAAATTAAGATAAAAATGATAAATTTAAAGTAAAACACTTCTTCATGAAAATATCTATTTTAAGGAAAAAATGTTTTTATAAAAATATCACCAGAATTATATTTATAATAAAATTTAAAATATTATTAATATTATAAGATTATTAATAAATTTTTGAAGTTGATTTAAAAATAACAGGAACTTCATAAATTCATGAAAAAAAAATACAGTTTTAATTATAAATTAATTTTTTCTAGTATTTACTATAAAATAATTTTTTTATAAAAGCCCCATAAATCAACCATAATATAATTTTGATATGATGAATTAACTAATTATATAATTTGAATAAAATAATTTTTTAAAAATACTATGAATCATATTATAATATTATCTCAATGAAATGAAATAACACCATTTTTGTACAAAAAGTATTTTTTAAGAATAAAATGACTTTATTAATATTTGTGTTTTTTATTTCCATTGAATTTAAAAACTAACATTTTATTGATCAGGACCTATATATATATATATATATATATATTTAATCTATTTAATTATACTCACTCCCACCGATTAGTTGGCTATTTTATAAGAACCATAAAATAGTAATATTTTATGATCAGTTTATACTCATTGTTGAGTTTTGTATACGGAATCGAACATGGTGTTTTTTTAAATCTTAGGGTGTTACAAAATTATCATGGAAACACGATATAACTAATATTTCTAGATACATCACACAATATTTTTAAATTATATATACATGCCTCTATTATTATGGTACATGCTTCTTCTCTATGGTCAAACCCTCTATTTTAAAATCCTTACAAGGGTCAATATCCCCATGTAAAACCATGGTTTTTAATTCATTCACTAATGGAATAATAATATTTTAATTATGAATATCTAGAGTACCAAAATTTTCTCAAATAGTTAATACAAATTGAGGATCTTTTATCCTTGTATATCTCAGTTTGGTTATAATATGTTTAAAAGTTTTCACCAAATAATATGTTAAAAACAACACTAAAATTTTATTTATCCTCTAAATATATTAATTATTAATCTAATGTTTCGTGATTTTTCCCTTATCTATATGGATTTCAATAAATATATATCATATTCTATAAATTTATTATGTATAATTGTTTTTCCATGATCATATTTATCTATGTACTATTTCTATTTTTCTACGAATGAAGTAAAATATATGAAAAATAACCATAAGGTTTTTTTTCTTTTCTACAATTTATTATGTGTTTCAATAACTATATTATATATATATACTATTCATATAAATCCATGTGTATCAATTTCATTCTCAAGAGTACTTCTCAAATTTTAAAATTTCTTATAACAACCCTTATGTATCAATATAAGGTTTTTTACAATTTCAATATCACCAAAAACTAAAACTTGCAGAATGTCAATGAAATTTCACCATGATTCTAAAAAATGTGAACCTACCTTAAAACATCATAAATAAACTCAAAACAATTTTCAAAACCACCTAAATTTTTTCAATTTCATCTAATTATTCTCAAAAATTATTAAAAACAAATTCAATAAGACAATAAAAATCAATCTGTTATTCAATCCCATATTTGTATTTTCAGCCACTCTAAAAACTCATGAAATATTTTACAAAATCAAAATATTCCTTAAATTGAATTTATTAAAGCCACAAAAATGTATAAATAAATGTTTTAATTGGAATCATATCTCTTAATGACAAGATGTTTTTATCTTATTGATTTGGATGGTCCCTTCCTTAATAAGCTTACTCAATCTCCCCTTTTATAATGAACCCATCATTAGGATAAAAATAGTAACAAACAAGACAATTGTACATTTTTTTTCCATTTATTAAATAAGTAAATCATTATATGGGGTAATATTAAATTCCATGGGATAGTGGGAGAGAAAAATTAGGCATATTCATCCTCCACCGTTCATATCTATAACTTTTTATGCACTTGTTAGAGATATAATAAATTAAATATTATTTTGGAATGCATTACATCCTAATATATCCAATTTCAACTATCTCATTTGAAAAAAATTGATGTCAATTTGATTTCATCTATTAAGTTCCATAGAATTCATGGAATGATAAATTTTACATTAATTATTTGTTGATGTTTACAATAGATTTTTAATTCTACTTTTTTAATATTTCAACGTCACAACCATTTATATATATAGTGCCCAATTATGTTTATAAACACATAGTAAATGTTTTTTATTTTTTTATATTCATTGATTTTTACTTCATGAAATTACATATCACTTAGATTTATCCATGTAATAATACCATAATATATATAGTACTATACATAACAATATCCCATGTAATAAAAAAAAGTTTATCTGGATTGGATTAGGATCGCACCCCTTCTACTGAATAACCCAAAATACAATGTTCCTTTTATGTATTTTAGAAAAATCACATCACACATCCTGTTTTATTATTTTTAGATAACTTTGATACCATGAACACAATTTTATTATACAAACAATGTCGTGTGTTATTAAATTGAGATAAGGAGAACTACCAATCACATTTCTAAATTATTTTTGATTCAAAAATTATTCTCCAAATTCCATACTATGATTATCCTTTACATGTAATGGTGTTTACACAACATTGGAGTAATCCTTTCAAAAAAACTAATAATTATTTTCAATATTTTCTTTATGACATAAAAACACAATTTTATTGTTATGAAAAATTAAATAATAGAAAAAATTCATTACCCTTAACTATAATAATGTTAAAGCACTTTTTTAATTTTATTTTATTCCCTTATAAATATTATCTATATATCTTATTTATATTATTCTTGTAATACCTAAAATAGTAATAATATTACATATTCTTATCTCCACTACATATATATTATTTTAACATTCAATTTTTTGAATTAAATCTCTCTTATGAAGCTATCTATTTGAGAATGTTATGCTTCAGTGAATGTTTTAGTCTATATATATCTTTAATAAACTTGTATATTATTATTCAATCATTTTAAAAAAATTAAAACTCTTGTGTTTTAAGATGATAAATCTAATTCAACCTAGGTATTCAAGAATTAATACTACATATCCATTTTAAAGATTTCGTAATTCCAATGCCATGTAAAAACTGATAAAATCCATAAAGAGTCATTTACTTCAATATAAGGAATGTTTTCTTTAAAATAAACTCCTTCATCATGTGATTAGCCTTTTACTATTAGTCCATGTCTTTCTCTTGAAATGTTGCATTTGTTTTCTATCATTTTTTTGAACACACACAGGGTCCAAATGAAAATATTTACTTTTGATATTAAAAAAATTTCAAGTATCATTCATTTAAATATGATCCATATTTTCATTAATCACATTTATCAAATCATTTTTATCTCTTTCCACAAAAACTAATTTTGTATCAACATAAGAAAAAAAAACTGTCATTTATGTCTCAAAATGTTTCTACTCAAAACTATATCTTAATAATTTTTCATTATATTTTATACATACACATGATTATTAGACCCCATATACTTCAATTTATCATCACCATTAACACTTAAATCATAAATATCATGATATAAATAAATATAACCATTATAAATATCATTTCAAACATTTCTTTGATATTTATTTTTTATAAGCTTCAAGTTGTACACATTTGATGTTTCAAAATCAGATCCATTTTCACACTAATATTGGGATTAATTTTAATAATCATAACATAATAATAGTAAAACAAAACTTTTAAATTTTTTATCCAATTTTTTTCCCTCTACCATTATATAAATGTATCATAAGGATTATTTCTTCATTATACCACTAAAATTATTCATGATGTATATTCATATTCATTCTGAAGTAAAGACCATCAAAAAATTTAAGTACCTAATAGTATGATTCTTATTATCACACATTTCATAACCTTATTATATTGGTTATTAGCCTTATAAGAAAAATATACTTAATATTCATGGTATAAGTCACCAAGAAACCTTAAAACACATTGAGGGATAGAATTTTAATAGGTTTGTTCTCCCCATCTCAACCAAAATTCATTTCTTCCTCTCTAAAACTCTATTTTTTCTGGGTCTAGAGACCACTATATATATTTAATATCCCATGATTTATAAGATAAGAATAAATTTTATTTCTATTGAAACCCATTATATTATCAGTTCTCTACATCATGATATAAACCCCCTAAATCATTCTGATCATTTCTTCAAAAATTTATATAGATGTTTAGAGCATATGATCAATACATAATAAAAATAAAAATTTTCAATCTCATAAAATAATCAATGAATATATGAATTAATATCATCACATATGTAATAAATTTTAAATAAATTAATATAGTGAATATCCACTTTCATGTCACTTCACTATGTTATCATTAATTTTTTGAAAATTTGAAAATTATACTCTATTTTTCACATATGTTGAGGGAAATCATCTACCAAATCCTACTACAATGAAATTATTTGTACAAATATATATTTATTGATAAATAATATAAATTTTAGTAAAAATTAAAAATTCAAACATATATTATGTTTAATATGCGTATAAATTTTAATTATCAATTTTTTTTACAATCATCTATATATATTGATATTTATTTTTAAAAAACAAAATATCATTTACCAATAACTAAAATTTTCACATAATCATACTAATACTCTATGTTTTTTTATAATGCATGAATCATTTTTTAATAATAAATATTATTAGTAAATTTATTTTCATCAATAATAAATATTTGTTTAAATACTTAATTTCGATACATTTCTTTGGATAAAATATATTATTACAGCCAAATCTTAATTATTAAAAGAAATAATATAGAAGACAATATTATTAGAGTTGAATCATAATTGGTAAAATAAATAAGATATAATATACAAATATAAAATAAATTTAATATTAATACTCAAATATTGTTTCTTCTCTGGCTTTCCCTCTTCTAATTAAATGTTTTCAAAACTCCTCCATAATAGAAATTTCTTGTTTCATTCACAAACTCAATTCATAACCATACCACACATTTATGTCATTATTTATTCTTTTACATATGTAACAATCCTCCCTTAAATTATCTTAATTTCATTTTTCCTCTTTCAAATATAATGTCTTGGTTTTAAGATGATCCTAGGAATAAACAGATTATATATCTAATTGCTAAATCATTTAACCACTTATCAGGTATGTGCTTCTTCATTTATAATTTTAATAATATGAAATTATGGTTAACTGGTGTTTTAATTGATTTACATTTAGCATTTTATTGGAATTCTAATGGAATGGGTTTCCTTATTCCATTTTCCTTATACCAAGATTCTAAATCAATATTGATCATGATATCATCCAATTAATAAAATTAATCCTCTATAATTATACACATGAGTAATAATTTCATAATATTCCAATTTATTAAAATGTCTCAAAAATATATTAGTTCACTATAGAATGAATGTTTGGAATTAATTGAAATAATCCCACTCAATGATTTCTATAATGATAAATAAATTGTTCTATAATTTTTAGTATTCTATTGATTATCTATTTTATTTATCCAATCAGTATAGTGAAACTTATATTCAAAATTTTATATATAATTTTTTTATTTTCCAACTCCCATGACCAACTACACTATTTTCATTACTAATTCTATTTCCACAATATATTCAGGTCATCCTTAGTAATAAACATATTATTATATTGGCGATATAGTAAATTTTACATATGTTTCATCTAAATAGATTATTCAATTTAAAAATTAATGAAATTTATAACCATCTTTGGAAATAAAAATTAAATGTTATATTTTTAATTTCTTTTGATTCTGTTGGAAAACAAAATTTGAACTATAGTAACCATTCATATTTTGTTCATTAATAAATTGAAATTTTATTTTTCATGATAATTATGGTCATTATTATTAAATATGATAATGTATTTAATGGAATTTTTATTCTATGGATGGATCATTTTTAAAATTATTTACACATTATTGGCATGATAAATTAATAGAAACGTAAATCGGAGAAGCTAAATTTAATTATTTATATGTATTTTTTATGGTTGAATCATATTACTAAATGTAATTATAAATTATTTATATTATAAATATTTTGAATACTCTTTTAAACATAATAAAATTTATTGATAAGAAACATAATTTTTATTTGTTACGGGAGAGATGCAACACATAAATTCTTGAACAAACCACTGTTGTGATAAAAAAATCAATAACAAATGGGGAAATATGATTCCAAAACAATAGATTATTTTTTTTAATTTATATTCAATTGTAAACAAGAAATATATCAATTATTAATGTTCAAATAGACCAAACCATCCTACAAAATAAGTTATAGACATCAATTCTGGCACAAAAAATACACATAAAATATATTGTGCCTATTTATTTGTTCCTTCCAAAACTACCACACATGAATAATATAGAGGCCTCTTATATATTTTAATGAATGAATATTATGTAATAAATAAATTTAAAATGATTAATAATTATATCATGATGTTAAAAATATATAATGATAATCCCTTTTTCCCAACCAATTATTCAATATTTCATGCGTGGAAAAATTCATCATGATAATAATGAAGATCGAGTGACTAAATTGTAACCAAAAAAATTAATTTATGTTTTTATTAATATAATTATGGTTCAAAAATCACACAATAATACAATATTATTTTAAATATAAAAAATCCCCCTATATATCATTATTTTTATAACTATTACTGATCAAATAGGTCAAGGATTGATTCATTCTTATAACTCACTAAATATTTTTCTTATAAAACTCATTATTGGTTAAAATTTTATACATTTACTCATATAAAAATATAAATAATGTTAATCCCAAAGGTGTGATGAAAAAACAACATTTTAAATTCTTGTTAAAGGACACCTATACTATTTATATAAGTCCTCGTCACACTAAATTACTTTTATATACAAAGATATAGCCACAATTTCAGTAGTACTCACTAATAAAGTTTCTTATTATGTTTCAAATTCATTCTCAATAATCATTTTTTTGAAATTATCTTGTTCTAAATAGATTAAATGAAAATACGTCCTTCTATAGAGATAGTTTATGACATTTCATCAATGTCTGTGACCATATTTAATTTCATTTACTGAGTTTTCTATTGTGGTTGACCTCTCTATAAGAATATTGTGACATTAAAAGTTGTGATATATTAATTTTAATTTAATAATGTAAATGTAATATCTTATGAACAATACTTTTAATAATATTTATATATATATATATATATATATATATTCTACTATTTTATTTCCAATTGCACAATGAATTGATATAATATAAAATAAATATTACTGCTTATACAATAATATTCTTTTCTATCAAAAGATAAATACAAAGAAAAATATGAATTATTTGGATTTTATTTATTTTTGGATAATAATGAATTTATACAAGAATATATATAAAATTTTGACCTACTAATGAAGATAATTTTTTGAGATACTTTTATATGTCATAGATTTTTTATGAGGCCCATTTACATTTGAAGATAATGGTTTTTTATAAGAATAAACCAAAATAAGTGATAATGAATGTGAATTATTCTTCACTTCCATGAACATTATTGGAATATTAGTATCACTAAATTCATGAATAGTATTTATTATTTTAATGTGATAGTCCATATACTGAGAATAAATTTTCACATTATATACACATCCAATAGATCAATATTTTGGAAATGTAGATTTAATCCGGTAATCTGGACCTTCAGAACATGATCTTTTAGAAATGGACATGGAACCACACATCCAAATAAAATTTATCTTTCTAATTTTGAATCTCTAATTTTCTTTGTGATACAATTTCAATATAAATGTTTCTAAAAATTCCCACATCCAGTCATTCAAAATTATATTTAAAAATTTATTGAGGGTCCATTAAGACTATATTTTAAACAACTAATACATCAACCATGATAATGCACGAGACTAATTAGTTCTCACTAAAGTCATATAATTCTACATAATTGGAAAAAATTATGATTTTTTTGTAATAAATAAAATGTTTATAATTAAACGATGATAATGAAGTCAGTGGGATTCTCATGACTTAAAGAAATAGAGTGAATACAATTGGTGATGATGATTGGGCATGATTAAATGGGATATTTAGATATCAGAGATAGATGAATTATATAAAAATAAACAAATAAAACCATTAATTAATTCTAATCATTTGTAGAATTAAATTATTTAAGTATGATTTCTGAAATATTTATTTTTTAAAAGGATGTGTGAGAATAGAGAACAATATATATAATTTACTACATAATTTAAAACCAAAAAAAAGAATAGATTCATAAAAATAGATCATTATATGATATTCAATTTCCAAAAAATATCTATCCCATAAATGATATAAAAAATATATTATTCTCTTAGTTGAGATCATGTTGAAGAAGAAGTTTAACACATTTCTTTTTTCAATTTAAGAAAATAAACATGTTATTGAAATTACTCATAACAATAAAGGTATATGAAATATAATGAATGAAATTAATTTGGAAAGAAGTAAAATATGTTATTTTTGTTTTAATGTTAAATCAATATTAGATTATAAAATGGTAATAAATTATTATCTTCTATGATATCCCACTGTTACGTATAATGAATATAATATATTTTCATCACACTATTTTGTGAAATTATTACAATAATTGGACCAAACAGTATAATAATTAGAGCCAATAATGTCATTCATTGGAATTTGAGTGTATTTTTATCATACAATATCTTAAAATAAATTCATATAATTTTATATTCATAGGAATGAAAATTAATTTTCACCTTAGAGAAAAAATAAAACATGGAATATAATACATTTCAAATAAGAAAAAGTAATAATAGAAATTGAAATAGGATAAATGAAATTTGGACACTGACATTACATATATTATATATGAAACAAAATAAACATAACATAAATTATACAAATAAGTATCAGTGTGGTATATTAACTGTGAAAATTTTAAGAATAATAATATTTTTTAACTGTATTTGTATCGGGAGTGTCGTTCAAACCGAATATGTACAATCCTCTATATTTTTTTAAGCCTTTCAGAAGTGTGAATCTATGAAACATTTTACAACCACTTTATGATGGTGGTTGATAGTAATGACGTACCAATTAGGTGTTACATAAAGTTGATTAAAAAGAATCTATCAAACATCTATAGTGTACAACCAATACTAATCATAAAGGATAACTTTATGGATTTTATGTCAAATAAAAACATACCTATATCCTATAATAAAAGTAGAGTTATAATTTGATGTAAAATTGTATAGTCTAACTTGATAAAAAAGGTTTAATAATGTTTATGTGATACATTTAAAATTATTAACTTAAGGTCATTCAATATTGGAATTCTTCTTGTTTATCTATTATATTAAAAGTGGATTCAATTCATTGGCATGGATTCTTGATGTCATATCATCTCAATACATTTTAACTATTCATTTCACTACACCATCAGTATCAAACTCATTTAAAAAATTGTATTACATGAAAATATGAGTTAAATAAATAATTTTAAAAAAACTGACCACTGTAATCATTGAATAATTATTCATATGTTTTTAAATAGAAAAATGATATGAAAAAATGAATAGAGTGTTTTAATGATACAATTAAAATGATACAGAAAAAATTAGTACTGTCTACTCTACTAATGTAATGAAAATAAAATAAAATGAAGATAAAAACATCTCCCTCGGTTGTTTTTTATGACTTGTGTGAAAAGAGACCAATCCAGGGTAAGAGGAAGGGAAACTAGATACTGTTTCCCTAAATAGATACAATCACCTATTATAAAAATCATCAATCGAGATTTTTCAAACACATTATAATACATGAAAACATGAAATTGGATAAAAAAATAGATGCTGATAAATTTAATTTTGATGTTTATTAACTCACTATCAACAGTGTTGTTTTTTGGTTTTAAATCCCTCGTGAATAGAGACATGTAATGGGTAAATGGAGGGGATACCAGATTTGTTTTCACTGATTAGATACATTCACCCTTTTCAATAATCTTCTACACATAACACTAAACCACAACATTAAAAGACTAAATAACATGAATTTGAATTAAAAAATATATTTTCTAGTAGATTGAATCCTGGTGTATCATGAGAATCAGTATCTCCATTCAATTAAATATCTAACATGTATAAATAATAAGTGAATGAAGAATATGAAATGATACATAAGTGGATAAATTTTCATAAATAAAGAAAAATAATTACGATTTGAATATAATCATCATATATTCTATCTGATGTGTGATCTTCACTGTTGATCTAATGCAAGTGTACAACCAAGTGAGAAGTCTAGTCGAGCCTAGTTATGCAATAAGAGAAAAAATTACCTTGATTATTTTATGATAAACAATAAAGTAAAAAATAATATATCATCCAAGGACCATATTTTCTATAATTATTAAAATATGAATGTAAAAAATTGAATATGAATCATTTAGTATGTTTCAAATAAAAAATACCATATGCTTCGAAGCTCGAAAGTTTTTTATCATAGAAATTTTTTAGTGATTTGAATAACATTCCATGATTTGGTACGAAAGAAGTATTTCTTCACAACCATGCTGGTGAAAGTAAGTTTCCAAATCAACCCATTGGAAAAATATTTATCAATAGAAAAAAATCACAAAACATGATCAAATCCTCTGATAGAAACTATAATGTATAATAAAATATAAGTAATTTATTTAATGAGAATAAATTACATTAGGAGAATATGTGACTGAACTCTTTTTACTACTACAATATGGGAAGAACATACATACAAAGAATATAATAGGGTGAATAAAAAGACTATTCAGGGATGGTTTAGATATTTACCACAACATCATGATTTATAGAATCCTTTATTTTCCTATAAAACTGAAAAAACACTAAGAATCCAGATATATAATTAAATAAAATGAATTTCTATAAAAGAGGGAAGAGGAAGGAAATAATCATTACAACAAAATTTCCAAGATTCAATTTTCCAAAAATGATCTTGATTTTTTTATTTTCAGACATAAATATTTATTAATAACAAAATTATATATTTTAACAATAAAAAAATCCAAATAATTGTACAACTGAGATATTGTAAACAAAAAAAAATTGACAACATAGATTGAAAAACATAATATCATTCAATCAAATATTGATGTTATCCCAAGATAACAAACATGTATGTATAAATCCCCAATATGTTATAGTTACAAAACTAATGTTACCCAAAAAAGAGTGATAAAAATATTAGTAGTTTTATTAAGCCTATAAAGGGGAATTACAAATTGTAAACCACATGATGTTGCATTATTAAAAATTATTGGAATATGAACATATATTGAAATTATACCTAAATAAATATAAAATTTTCATTATATAATATATACATAATGAAACTTAAAATTAATGTTATTAAAATAGAACATAATAATATATAAGACATTTCATTTTGTACATTAAACTTTTGTATACAATACCATTCAAGATCTGGTAAAAATACAATAAAAAGGTTACTAATGACAATAAATATATAGTATATACTATTAATGTTATAGTGATATCCAATTTTGATGTTTGAATTTTCAATGAAAGGAAGTATATTAATTGTATCCTATATAAGACAAAAAAACTTTTAACTGAATTAACGAAGATACTATAGTGAAAAGAAATATACAATATATAGATAGTGAATGAACCAATTACAATAGTATTACTCTCGAAATATCCATATTGATATGTTAGAATGTATTAATCTTAATCTCTAAAATTTTAAACTGCCAAGAACCATTTTGATAATATATTATTATGCATGTCTATTGTGGCATTGATGTATACGCACCCATGAACATCCTAATAACTGGAGCTGCTAGAATAATTTCCCATCAATGTTGAAAATAAGTTGGTCCAGAGCTACTTTAAATTCATGATTGTTATTCAAGATATGAATAATTACTATATAATTTTGAAGGGGAAATTAATAGTGTTGACCTTCTTATTTTTCTACTCATTTTTTCTTCAAAAGTAAGAGAATAAATTCTTTTTATGACTTAGGGAATGTCATATAGAATACCTGTTATAATGACTCATGAAAATATTGATTATTGGGACATGTATGTATAGATCATATGGAACAGTTACTTATATAATAAGAAAATATAAACATGAAATGAATATTTTTTGAATGATAAATATATTAAAAATGAATCTTTAGTTGAAAATCAGGAAACACATATGAAATCATGTTTATTAATAGAAAAATTAACTACTAATAAAAAATTACCACTGAACGTTTATTTTGAAAAAACATAATCAGAACAGAATATAGATTAATATGTGGATAAAGAGAGAAAAAAAACTCTATTTAAGAATAACTAATGACCATCATCATCTAGTGAACAAAAATCAGGTTGTTGTGATCCATTATAGAATGGATCATTAAAAATTATCAATTATCAAAATCATCTACTTAATAGATATTATAGGAATTACATTAAAAATATTATAACAGAAAGGACTAATTTTTTCATACCATCATTCTCCCCGATGTTAAAATCATCTTCATTGTCATCAAAATCAATATTATACAACAAATCAAATAGAACCAACTCAAATATTTTGGACAATACCAAGGTTTGGAGAAAGATCAATTTATATTTAGTGATAACCATATTAAAATAATCTTCATCATTGTTCTCTTCATTTTCATCCTAGATCTCATCATTTCCACACTCATATTTGAATTCCTTAATTTCTATTGGTTCTTCACCATCGTGCCCCTACCTAATTGGAATTCAAAACATGAACCATGAGAAATAAGATAATATTAGGAAAATAATAAGGAAAATAATGAAATTGTTTGATCAAGAATATTCACATGGTGCAGCATAACAATATAAATACCAAAGAAATCATCACTTTATATATAATTTATGTTCCCAAAAAGATTCATGGTGACTAAATACATAGTGTGTGATCTTAACATACCTGATATTTCTATTCCATATTCTCAAACATATCACACATTATAAAATATATAAAAAAGAACTCCAATTAGAGAATTTAAATACAATTAAAAAAATTAATCCCAAAAGATATTTTTAATGTATCCAAAAAATTTGCAAATAAAATACCACAATGTAAAATTCTAAAATTGGAGTAAAATGTGAATCAGGATTCCACTGAACTAGATTTGTCATTCGTGCTTGGTGGCTTCCTAAAATTAAAAAACTATGTCCAGAAATATCATTAAAGAATTATAGAATGTAATTACTCGAACCACAAACATCATACGTAACATTTAAAGTGAAAAGTAATTAATTGTTCAGACCAAGTGAGTAGATAATTTAAATTAAAAAATCCAACATAAAAAATGAATGCCCAAGAAAATAAATTCATGTCAACATTAAAAAGCAAATTAAGGGAATAATATATAGTTTAATTTCATGAATATAATTTGAGAATGAAATAAAAATTAGCAGTGTCATTAATAGTATTAGTTTTTTAAAAATATAATATTTTCAGCATAAAAACTCATATGAAACGTAGATAAATTAAGAGAAGTGAAACTCTAAGAAATTAATAGAAATCTTACCGTAGTGTTATCCTCACTTTATGATGAAATAAGGTATATCTGGTGATAGAAAAACAATATAAAATAAGAAATATATGGGATTTGTTAGTACTATAAGAGAAGTGCTGAACAAACGCATGATGATACTATATGAAGAGAATAATGAGTTTTCCCGAATATAAAGATTTACTGATTGTTATTAAAACCATTCAAAAACTAAAAATATCTCAAAAACTGGGAGGTCATTTGGATGAGGTCATCACCTGAACAATATTGGTGAACATGGGAATGATCATTGATCGGAAGGCATGTATTGGTGGTGTCCACCAGAAATCCAAGAGGAATCACTTGTTTATAACCGTAATTTTTTTAGAAAATTATGATAATAAAAACATAGATGCGCATAATAATTTATTAGTTTCAATGAAAAGCTCATGTTTGATATTTACATTCAATAAAAAGAGTGATAGTGTCCTAAATATATAATGAAACTAATATGATATTTAATAAAAACATGTAAAGGAATATATTTCTAATAAATCTAAACATTACCTTACATAAAAAACATATAAAGAAATATAATTCTTATTAATATAAATAATCCTATTTAATTGAAGATGAGATATTCTAAATATGAATATCTTTGTTGAAATAAATTATACATACATCAGAAAAAAATTTAAACTAAAAATTCCCACAAGATAAATGATTTATTATAATAATATGGTTATAGTAGTAACAAATTGAACAATAAAATTTAGTGGAAAAGGTAAAACAAACATACTTATGGAATTTGGAATAAAAACATCCTTTTAAAGAAAGAGAACCATTGTCAGGGTGGTGAAGTACTTATACAGTTGATTTAAATGAAATATAACCGCAATGGTGCAAGAGATCAATGAATAGGCTATGTGAGACAATGAAAATTAAATAAAAAATGACCAGTAAAATAACCTAGAGGAAAATAAAAATCCAATCTCATGAAAAATTAATGATGGAGTGGGAAAAAAATACAGACAATAGCTTTATTTTTTGGACAAAAATTCAGATCAGGATGATAGGGTTCTGAGAGATATTTCAACATAATCCAAACCTTTGGAAATAAATTAATTAAGGCTGTCTGAGTTTAATCAGTTCTGAGCAACAAAGAATATCCATAATTCGATTTAACTGGGTTCTCTCTTCAGATTTTTATGAAATGGAGACTCATTATAATATCATGTATCCCATTTCATATCTTTATAACTAGTCATGAACTCGTGAGTTTTATCTGAGCTAGGTTTCTGACTGAATATGAAACCAAGAGCTAGGGTTTGTAAGTGTAAGGGTTCCAAGCAATAAATAATATATGAAGCTGAATGAGGAGTTGAGATGGGATTTTAAAACCAAAGATGGGAATAGTCTTTTATGTAGAATGAATCAGAGGCATTTCACATATTAGAGCTTCGAGGAGACAAAATCCACCACGAAGCATTGGAGTAGGTGATGAAAATAATGATAGGGAGTGGTGGAATGGAAGGGATAATCCAGAAGGGAAGTAAGAGAGGGGATTTGGGGAGGTTATTAGGAACCCTAGGGGATTTTGGGAAGTGGGAAGGAACCATATAGTAGGGGGAGGGGATTCGGGAAGGATTTTTGGGTACAAGAGTGAGAATCTGAGGATTATCCTGATCAGGTGCAGGATAACGAGAGGTTTATTATGGTTTAGAGGGATGAATAGGTAAATTCAATTAAATTGGAAGCCTGGTTGTGTCACACATAAGAAGAAGTCACCAAGATTTAGTATATATAATTGATATAATATATTCCTATGGTTCTCGTTACATTGAATGGTTTGTTGGATATAGATTTATGTGTCATTATCAATTACACATAGGGTTACTAAATTATTGAATTTCATCTTAGGTATTTCTCAATTTGTTTTTAATATATTACCAAGAAATAAAATTTCACCTAAGATTGTAAAACTATCGGTATCCTTTCAAAGTATATTATTGTATGCATTGAAAAAAAATGATTATTTTATACTAGATTGGGGTATATGTATCAATTATAAACAATTCTTTACATTTTTCATTTTCATGTGTGTGTTTTTTATTCCATCAAAAGAACCAAAACATCAATAACTGAATTAACAAACTTTTTACCTTTAATGTAAATTATAAAATTAGAAATAATTAATAAATTTCTTATGGTCATAGGTTATATGTTTTCATTGTTAATTTTAAGGGATGAATAATTATTTCTAAGAATTTATTGTATTTTAATATCAATTTACTTTATCATTATATTCTCTTCTTTTATTAAATACCCTAGGGGGATTATTTTCTCATAATTCATGGAAGAGTAAATCTATAGTGATGATGTTATGGTAAAATTATTACATTCTCTATTATGTGTCCAAGATATATTGAATTTAAAAAAACACAAAAATCATTTATCATCATGATCACATTAATTTAATATAAAATTTCATAAAAAATAGAGGTTAAATGTTTGGATGTGGTAATAATATATGATTATATTAATCCTTTTTCAACGTGTCAGACACTATTAACAAATAAACATGAATTGTGAATAAATATGTTTTAACTAATGGATTGATATGGTTATTTTTTATGAGAATAATAATTTGATTGATGGTATTGACATAGCCCAGAAATATTCCAATTTATCCATAAAAATGTGTGTCACAAAGAGCAAGAAGTTATAGGATCATCTATTCTTAGTCATTCAGTGTGTGGATCAATTGAGGTGACCTCGTTTTAGGTAACATAATGAGGATTAATTAATGTTTTATTGATCAAAATAACATCTTTATTCCCCTAATATTACAATCATATTATTTCTAGATTTTTGAATGCATAAATTGATTTAATTACTAGGTGATATAGTATAAATATTAGTCGATGCCTAAAGTTTATAGTAATATATTGAGGCTTAATTGTTCTTTTTGGGATAATGTGGAGTAATTTATTCTCATTAACACATTATAATATCAGGTCCTAAATTTTTCATTAAAGCATGACATCAATGAAATAAAAAGCTAGTTTAGGATCAACTTTTACTATATAGAAACTACTGGGTTCCCAGATTTGATCCAGCGCCTCACATAGAATAGGTAGAGTTGTAGCTTCCTATAAATGTATAAAATCCAATGTTTACGTATATAAAAAATTTATATAATTTTTATAATCACAAATATATATAACCATATGTTTTTAATTATAGTGTTTTATAGAATAATATTTTTTCAAAAATAGTTGGATGAGATTCAAATAAGTGTTGACTCGGTTAAATATTATTCCATAGAAGATATAAATGTTCCACTGTTCAATTTTTTTTCAATCTCAAATGTTCTATTATAGTTTGAACATTATTTCGTAAATTAATTTTATGGATTCAAAATTGATATGGTACATTGGGCCATTTAACTCTTCAAACTTTCAGTCCCAATTTTTATTCTATGTTTTACTCTCAAGGCATTGAAAACTTTTTGAGTGTATTTTTAATTTTTTTAGATCTACATTTCTTATTTTTTTGTATAAAATAATGATGTAAATATTCCAGTAAGTCATATTTTCTATTGAATTGAATCCCAATTTTATTATGTATTTTTTCTCACAATAATTTTTATTCTATATGATAATTATTCAATTAATAGTAAATATAATAAAGTAATCTTGTGAGACTCTCCAATAAATAATAACCTTATTTAATTAATCACATATTGTTATTCAAATTATATTTTTATTTTTAAATGAATTATATATTCCTCATTTTTTTTAATTTTATAATTTTTTCAATAGAGTTTCTATTTAATTGTATTTATTTTGATTTTTTGTTGGTGGGGTACTACTTTTCAACAGATTTATAATATTCAAAATTACTTAAGGATCAAGGGATGATATTTAAAGACTATGGATGGATAAAAATGGAGTATTTGAAGTTTCTATATCAGTTAACATTTCAATGTAGTTTTACATCAGGATGTGTAAGAGTATATTCCAAATCCTCATATATTTATAGACAAATTAAAACCTAATTCTATCAAGATTATCCTTTTTTCTCTTGTAGTCACCAACTACAACTACAGTGTCATGTGATTATATTTTTTGATTTTAAATTGATAGATTATAATTTTTTTAAAATTTAGTATTCAAAAAATAATTATATATTAATTTTTCTTATAAATTCTTTCTTCTTTTATAAAAATATGTGACTTAGTTTTGATGAGTTACTTTTAATGTACTTTTATAAAAATAATAATATAATCTTTATAGTGTGTTTATAATATATATATAAATTAATCAATATAATGTACTTTTTTCATAGTAATGTTGTAAAAAAAATAACCAAAAATTCATTTAAAAAAATTTCTAGACAAATTTAATTGTTGGTATTAGTTAAAATTATATGTAAGTAATTATTTTTAAATATATTATTCATGAAAATAAAATAAAATTTTGGTAATAATAATACCAAGGGAAGTATAATGTTGGTAATGATATTATTAATAGATAAATCATTCATATGATTATTTTGTTAAACCTATTTACCAAGATTTATATTATATATTTGTATTATATTAATTTAGATATATATTATAATGTCACAATAACATTTTATGATTGTTATTTTACCAACGATTTAGTTATATGATATTTTTTTTGGTAAAACAATTAACCAAAAAAATGAACTTTGACCAAATGATATACCCTTTTGGGAAATAATAATTATTTCTCATCCTGCTTTATTTCTTAGATATTATTCAGAAATATACCCAAGATTTATATATTATATATTATTATCATATTTTTAGATCATTTTTCATGAATATTTTGAATTCCCAATCTATTAAAAATTTTTCCTTATTCTATGTCCCTTTTTCAGAACTCATCAACCCGTTAAACATTGGATGATTAAATAATTCATCTAAAAAATGATTCCATTTCCCTTATTTATATATTGACTAAAAATAAATATATAATGTTTTAGTCCATTAACAAAAACAATATCTTTGTATATTATCTTTGTCACCTCAATTTGATAAGTCCCAATAAATGTTATATTTAAGGTTCTTATTCCCCTAAAAGAGATTACACCATCACCATGTTCTTTAATGATATTAACGATTTTATGGATAATTCAATAAAAAATGACAAACCACTATCAGGTTTACAAGGATTTCTTTACATTCATGATTTTAGAGGCACCTCAATAAGAAGTGAATTATTGATTTTCTCTTATATGATACATATTATAATCATATGCATAAATATATTTCCCTAGAATTATTTTGATAAATTATTCAACACAATTAACTACTTAATGACACCAATATTGAACCATGATAGGTTTTTATACGACTTAAAACTATCGCAGTCTGAGATAAGGCCCAAGATGTGTTCAATCTCCTATAGAGTTGGAGAATTGTGTTAGGAATCAAATATATATCAAGTTGGAATGATTTATCCCAATAAACAATTAGGATCAAATAACCCAAATATGGAACACAATATAATGCAAAAAAACTGAACATCGTTAAAAATAACTGAATCCAGATTCAATAGCGGATAAAAAAATTGAAAGCAAAATAAGTCTTAATCAAACTAAAACGACATGATATCCATGTTTCCTTATGGTCACCGCCATCGATCCGGACGAGCCTACCATACTGAAAAACTAAAATTATAATCTGAAACCAAGAAAACATCTCAGGTCAACTGATATAGAGTGGCACAAGTAGTGTGTAGGAAACAAATATCTGTTGGTATTCACCTTGAAAACCACAAATTTCCCTTCTTGATGTATTAAATAAATAGTATATAAGGACCCAGACTTAAACCTTACTTAATCTTGAGTTATTACAAGATTACACATTGAGGATATATTTAGGTTTAGAGTTTTAGAGAATTAGATCATGAAACTTTCATTACATTCCACATTTAAACAAAGTGGTTATATAAAAGACAATATTCATTCTTCCCATCAACAGAAACATATTTAAAATAAAACACATATTTTTTCTTGACACATCCTTGACACTATCATCACATCATGTACCTTTCCCTTGACCTGTGAAAACATTTCAAAAACTTGGGATGTGCATAAAAAGCTCAGTAAGGGTTATAAAAATTTGGAAAGGAAACATGAGTTCATATATACATAAGAATGAAATCATACTTTACCCATAAAACATAGGCACTTTAACATACCTCATCAAACCATGAATAAATCATAGAAATCATAAGACATAAAGGTAACTTGAGGATTTCATAACATTCTTACGTAGGGAGTAACCCTCTTGGTTACGTTTGGAATACCCATCACAGTATATTCCCTAAATCTCTTCAGAGAAACCTTAACGTTTCACTCCTTCGCGTTACCCAATGCATTGGAGAGCTATATCGGGCTCACCCGCCCTTAGTTTATCACGGAACCACCCGTCTTCATAACACTTCCCAAGAACCATAACATAATCTTATCACATAAAACATGCATAAAGGAAACACAACATTTCCACCTTTCAATAACAAGATATCAATACAAAACATTGATATAAATACATTATGAAAACCATTTTCAATACCAAAATAAAAGAAAAGTAAAACATGGTATTTATTTTTCTTTTAAAAAGAAGGTATGGCTTGTAGAGAAAGCCGAAACTCAACTAATGGTCACGGTGGCGGAGAAGTCGTTGTTGCCACATGTGTACGACAAAAAAATCCCTTTTTTCGTTTAGTAAAATGCTTCGTATAAAAAGATTCCTTTTGGATAAACGTAAAAGTCAAAGGGGTTTATTCACCGTATAAAGGAAGGTTGTGTATAAAACAAAATATGCCTCAATGAAAGGAGATTGAGACGAAGTCCCATACAAAGATGGTATCCTTGGTTTAAGTATAAATCAATTACATAATTATGTGTGACAAATGAATACACCAAATATAAGTTTATATTAAGTGTAAAATAATCAAAGGTCATTCACACATATTCAATGTATGAAATATTCAATAACTACATGTTGAACCCAAAGAAATCGAAATTGGGTTTAGAAGTTCTGTTGACAGCCTAACGGCGTCACATCAAAATGAGTTGATGAGAGATAAAAAAGGGTATCTCATCACTTGGACATAAAATTTACATCAATAAGTATATATGAGAACATATCCCAACATATCAATATGTAAATTAAAAGATCCAAAAAAAGATGTCTTTTAAAAAGAGGAGGGTGAAAGGTTCCCTTAACGACTTGGGAATCTTTCGAAACACACACCTCATGAAAGAAGGACAATACAACATTGATGTAAATACTCATAAAATAAATTATATTACACAATGAGTAAAATAATTGGCAGTACATACACCACTCAAAGGAAATTGTGGCAAATGTAGAATAAATCTCACAGGAATAAAAGTGAGATGAAAAATCCCTTACGAAAACTTGGCAGCCTAACGACGCCACATAAAACTTACAAAAATGGATTGATGAGATCAAATAGGGTATCTCATCATATTAACATAATGTTTATAGAAATATTAATATAAAATAACATCCCCCAATATAACAAATAGGAGCGTAAAATAAGTGACATAAAGGAGATTACTTAAAAATAAAGAGAGAGGTTAGATCTCTTACGAAAATTCGGCAGCCTAACGGCGCCACTCAAAACTTCCAAAAAGGATTGATGAGAGAGAATAGGGTCTCTCATCACATGAACATAAAAATTACAGTAATATTAATATAAAAGAACATCCCAATAACAAGAAATATGAGCTTTAAAAATAATGACATAAAACAGTGTACTTAGAATGAAAGAGTGGAGTAGGATCCCTTACCTCAAGTCCAACTTGTCTTGTTCGTTTCTTTATATTCCGGAATAATAAACATTGGTCAATTAATAATTGACTAAGTACCTCCTTTAGAGATTATTATTCAGTTCATATCACATATTATAATGTTATAATAATTTCTTAATAATGTTAGTTCATATCAGACGTTTTTGCTGATGTTTGGTACATGAATCAAAAATGAACTTGTTTGAAAAAAGATTTCCCATGTAGTTATAAGTAAATAATTTCCAGAATAATATTAATGATTAAAATATCATATATATCCTGTAAATATAAATTTTATTCTATTCCATATCATTTGGAGATAAAAAACGAAAAGCACCGTTCATGGAGACGGTAGGCCGTACGTACGCATGAACGCTACATTCATTTTTTGTCATATTAATAGAATTAAAACCAAATGATAGAGATATATATATGTTATAATTCCAGAATGATATCCATAATTTAGATGTAATATATTACATATATATCCATTATATATATGTACTTATAATATTACATAACATTTTGAGATAAGAAATGAAATGTACCGTTCATGGAGACGGTAAGTCGTACGTACGCATGAATGCTACTTTCATTTATATTTAATATTTTTATGGAATGGAATAATAATGATATAGAGGTATATTATAATTCCAGTATAACATCATATATAATAAATTTAAATCCATCCTTTATATGTCCCACATATGGCATTAACGAATCACATCACCTTGAGGTGGTGGTAGTCCATACTTCCTTAAATGAAGATATCACGTTTACCTATAATGGAAACATAAAATTATGCCCAAAATGGAATATACATAAGCTTAAGGAAAACATAAACATATTATATATCATATATAAATATAGTTTCATCTTAATGGCCACCTTTGAAGGTGTTAAAAGAATGTTGAACAATCATCGTTTCGGGAGGCCGAAATTCGCCATCCACGAAAACAGTATGTTCTTTAACCATTAGATGTAGGTGTGTGAAAGTGTATCTAGAATACTTATTATAAAAACATCCTAGTACATTTATGATACTGTATTTGTTACAAAATAAATGAATAAAAATAGTTTAGGGGTTGGAGAAGAAAAATAAAACAAAAGGACTCAAGTGAAGACATTACCTTAAAATCGGGAAACTCCCTTTGGTTTGAGCTCAAAGGCTTCCTTGGGAAGAATTATGCCCAAAGTGAGGCTTAAAGGAGTAATAGAGGGAAGTGGACAGACAAAATGGTCAGATTTTGGCCGATCCAAAGGCTTTGGTAGTGTGGGTAATGAGTTAGAGGTGGGGGCCTTTTATAAGAGGAGAGGAGGGGCACTCTTGGAAGGTAAAGAAAAGTTACTTTATTTTAAAATTGTATTTTGATTTAAGAGGTCCCACATTGATTTTTTTCGATTATAAGGTGATAAGGGTTCTAAATCCACTCATCCAATAGGTTTTGGACATGTGTAGGTCTTAGATTTTACATTATCATTCGATTTTATTTAAATCGTTAAATAACGAGGTCATTGCTGCATCATATTGATGTCATAAATAATTTAATTTATTTAATGTTTAAAAATTATAAAAAAAATACTATTATGTAGGAAATCTTTTTATATTTCCAAAGAATAATTATAGTCCAAAATCTGATTTTTATAACCCCATGTACAAATTGTTTTAGTAAAAAATTTCATGTTTGTCTCATTTTTACTTTAACTTTAAATAAAAAGATATTAATGTCATTTTCCAACCAAAGTGGCTTCATGGGGTCCCCATGTTGACCCATGGGTTGTCTTGGTCTCCCATGACACATCCAATGAGGGTAGGACATGTGTCTTGGTCATTTCATTTTATTAAAACCTTATTCTTACCATAAACTACACTAATTACCTCTAATCACGATTAAAAACTTAATAAGTTACTATTCACCAAAAAATTATTTTTATCCCATTGAAACACATTTTACTTCTTAATGACAACCATGTATGTCTGATTTTTGAAATTCAAAACACAAAGATTGCAAAATTTCATTTAAACAGAAAAATCAGTTTTTATAAGTACCACTTAGTGGTTTCACTATTCATCAAAAATTGAAGTTTTTCTGAAAAATCCCAAAAATTAACCCTAAGCTATATTTGATATTCCCAATTCAAAAATGAAGTCTAATTTAAAAAATTCAAAACATATAAGTCACATTAATTAATTTAATAATTAATTCCCGCTGTCAGAGCAAATAGCGCGTTTTTATGAAACAATAAGTATCAAAAGATTGCACTAGTTGAAGTCTGATTTCAAAGTGAAATTAACTCAGATGACCACTATTGGATTTAATGGTAAATATATATTATAATTTCACTTTAAAACCAATTAAAAAGATAATCTAATCATGTAAATAAATTAGATTAAAAAGAGTTTTTGAATTAAAATACAACATTTTACACTATTCATTAAAAAATGAACTTTATCAGAAAGATACCAAAAATTTACACAAAGTAAGTTTTGACGTCCCAATTCTTAAGAAGAGTTTTATTTGGTCCAATAGAGTATATAAGAGTGAACAAAACTATATTTAATGACGGTTCTCCATCAAAAGGCGATAAGTGAACCTTTAGTGAAAACTAGGGCATATACGCCTAAAATTGAATTCTTTCCGTATTTTAAGCCTTTATCTTTTTTTGGATAAATGTAAAAACATTTAAAAACATATATAATCATATTTTATTTATTTATATCCATTCCCGCCAATACAACGGCTACATGTTAACTACCATTTAGAATAATATTATTTTATTTATTAGAGTGCAACGTAAGATTCCCAAGAAACTCATTGTTGCGTGTTGGGTACGCCATCGAGCATAGCGTCCCATTTAAAGTAATATTAATATTTTATTCACAAATATGGATAAATAAGAAAATTTCATATTCTTTATTTACCTGGGGTGTTACATCCTTCCCCCATTTTGGGAATTGTGTCCTCGCAATTTTTAAAATTCAGCTTGGAAACATCCTTGAAAGTCCCACATCGGAATAAGAGTCGGTAAAACAATCACATTAAAATAAAGGAAGACAAGTACAGAGGTCACCCGAGTTAACCCATATGTAGAAAAACATGTACATGGAAGAAAAAGAAATGGGTCATGTTCTCGAGGGAGAGTGATAGTAAACATGTCTAGGAGAAAGTTAACCATAAGAAAATCACAAACTTGTGATGGGTTAAACGATATTCGATTCCCCAGTAGGAAAAGTTAATAGACAACATTTTTGTTTTAAGTTACTTTTTATTGAGGAATTTATTCATAAGGAAACATAATCACTTATCATGTTGACTTTCAACTTTTACTAGATTCCTTAATCAAACTCATATTTGTTTTTCCAAAATACGAGTATTTAGGGAGACTTGTTCGCATTAAGAGTACTATAATCAACTTCTAGAGAATCACCTAATCCACCAAAGAGAACTATATACTTCCCATGTCTTTAGGCTTTAACCAAAACCAAAACCAAAAAGTTTAGTACAATGTCAGATAATCCAGAAAAGGATAACCCTTTAAAAAGAAAATTTATGCTTAATCTCCAGAATTTGTCCAATAAAACCCAAAGTTCAACGAGGACCATCCGATAAACAATTTTTCCATTAAATTCTTCAAAGTAAACCAATATAATATTGAAACCCAAATATTTGAAGGATTTAGTCACATAGTCTTCCAATTTAAATCGTAACATTTATCTCCAAACAACATCAGTTTCTCCTAAAGTCTCGTATTGAAAAGTAATTAACCTAATCACATATCCTCCATGATAGGTTAATCATTTTCATAAATAACCCAAAATCAACTTACTATTAATTCATAATATCATATAACTAAAAATAATCAGATAACTAACCTGGGACTTCACGTAGTCCAGTGGTAGGCGACAAATACCAGTCGCACTTTGGTTGTGGGTTCGATTCCCGCAGCTTTGTCCGACGCGACGGGTTGTCACATAGTCTGCATGTTGTCCTTCTTCCAAAACTATATAATTCTTAAATCATTCCCCAAAAAGAGATAAAATCATCAAAAATGATCATAACATTTTTTAACCTCAAGTTTATCTCATGCCTATCATTTTCCATCATATCATATAATAACCCATAATTACCTCAAAAGTAAGGATCATATAAACTGTAATGGTTACCTTTATAATTATTACCTGAACTTCCACATCAATTGGTCATATCGTACATGATGCATTACAGAACATACCAAGGTTCAAGTGGTTGATCATGACTCCTTGATATTTGGTTTAGAACAACCACGAGTTTCCTCATTGAATCCTCCATTTTATCTAGTATCTTAATCAGAGAACCACCACATTTTCCTTTAAACTTGTGGTCTCTTTGGTGCCATCTAGATCCATCCATTCATTAAAAACAGAAATGTCAGTGTGAGTATATCAACAAAACCATCATGTACTAATGAGGAAGGTATAAAATAAGATATACTTACTCATTCAATTTATCTAAAACTAGGACTCTTTCTGAAATCCTAACCATTATGGTAATGTCACTTATTCTTAAAGAATACCCTAACCTCTAAAGTTATCTAAACCGACCTTTGATACCACCTATAAGGCCCCAGCCTTAAACCTTAATTAATCTTGAGTTATTACAAGATTACACATTGATGATCTTTTTAGGTTTAGAGTTTTAGAGAATTAGATCATGAAACTTGCATTACATTCCACATTTAAAAAAAGTGGTTACATAAAAGACAACATTCATTATTCCCATCAATGGAAACATATTTAAAACAAAACACGGATTCTTTCTTAACACATCCTTGACACTATCATCACATCATGTACCTTTCCCTTGACCTGTGGAAAACATTTCAAAAACATGGGATGGGCATAAAAAGCTCAGTAAGGGTTATAAAAATATGTAAAGGAAACATGAGTTCATATATACATAAGAATGAAATCATACTTTACCCATAAAACATAGGCACTTTAACATACCTCATCAAACCATGAATAAATCATAGAAATCATTAGACATAAAGGTAACTTGAGGCATTCATAACATTCTTACATATGGAGTAACCCTCTTGGTTACGTTTGGAATAACCATCATAGTATATTCCCTAAATCTCATCGGAGAAACCTTAACGTTTCACTCCTTCGCATTACCCAATGCATTGGATAGCTATATCGGGATCACCCGCCCTTAGTTTATCACGGAACCACCCATCTTCATAACAATGCCTAAGAACCATAACATAATCTTATCACATAAAACATGCATAAAGGAAACATAACATTTCCACCTTTCAATAATAATATATCAATACAACACATTGATATAAATACATTATGAAAACCATTTTCAATACCAAAAGAAAAGAAAAGTAAAACATGGTATTTATTTTTCTTTTAAAAAGAAGGTATGGCTTGTAGAGGAAGCCGAAACTCAAATAATGGTCACGGCGGCGGAGAAGTTGTTGTCGCTACATATGTACGACAAAAACATTCCCTTTTGTCGTTTAGTAAAATGCTTCGTATAAAAAGAATCCTTTTGGATAAACATAAAAGTCAAAGGGGTTTATTCAACGTATAAAAGAAAAGTTCTGTATAAAACAAAATATTCCTCAATGAAAGGAGATTGAGAGGAATTCCCATACAAAGATGGTATCCTTGGTTTAAGGATAAATCAATTACATAATTATGTGTGAAAAACGAATACACCAAATATAAGTGTATATTAAGTGTAAAATAATCAAAGGTAATTCACACATATTCAAATGATGACATATTCAATAACTACATGTTGAACCCAAAGAAATCGAAATTGGGATAAGAAGTTCCCTTGACAGCCTAACAGCGTCACATCAAAATGAGTTAATGAGAGATAAAAAAAGGCTATGTCATCACTTGGACATAAAATTTTCATCAATAAGGATATATGAGAAAATATCCCAACATAACAATATGTAAATTAAAATACCCATCAAAAGAAGTCTTTTAAAAAGAGGAGGGTGAAAGGTTCCCTTACCGACTTGGGTATTTTTCAAAACATACACCTCGTGAAAGAAGAACAATACAACATTGATGTAAATACTCATAAAAAAAATTAAATTACACAATGAGTAAAATAATGGGCAGTACATACACCACTCAAAGGAAATTGTGGCAAATGTAGCATAAATCTCATGGGAATAAAAGTGAGATGAAAAATCCCTTACGAAAACTTGGCAGCCTAACGATGCCACATAAAACTTACAAAAATGGATTGATGAGATAAAATAGGGTATCTCATCATATTAACATAAATTTTATAGAAAGTGTAATATAAAATAACATCCCCCAACATAACAAATAGGAGCTTAAAAGAAGTGACATAAAGTAGAGTACTTAAAAAGAAAGAGAGAGGTTAGATCTCTTACAAAAATTCGGCAGCCTAACGGCGCCACTCAAAACTTCCAAAAAGGATTGATGAGAGAGAATAGGGTCTCTCAACACATGAACATAAAAATTATAGTAAGATTAATATAAAATAACATCCCAATAAAAATAAATATGTTCTTTAAAAGGAATGACATAAAAGAGTGTACATAGAAAGAAAGAGGGGAGTAGGATCCCTTACCTCAAGTCCAACTTGTCTTGTTCGTTTCTTTATATTCCTGAATAATAAACTTTGGTCAATTAATAATTTCCCAAGTACCTCCTTTAGAGATTATTATTCAGTTCATATCACATATTATAATGTTATAATAATTGTTTAATAATGCTAGTTCATATCAGACGTTTTTGCCGATGTATGGTACATGAGTCAAAAATGAACTTGTTTGAAAAAAGATTGCCCATGTAGTTATAAGTAAATAATTTCCATAATAGTATTAATGTTTAAAATATCATATATATATCCAGTAAATATTCATTTTATACTATTCCATATCATTTGGAGATAAAAAACGAAAAGCACCGTTCATGGAGACGGTAGGCCGTACGTACGCATGAACGCTACTTTCATTTTTGTCATATTAATGGAATTAAAACAAAATGAGATATATATATATATATATGTTATAATTCCAGAATGATATCCATAATTTAGATTTAATATATTACATATATATCCATTATATATATGTACTTATAATATTACATAACATTTTGAGATAAGAAATGAAATGTACCGTTCATGGAGACGGTAAGCCGTGCGTACGCATGAACGCTACTTTCATTTCTATTTCATATTTTTATGGAATGGAATAATAATTATATAGAGGTACATTATAATTCCAGTATAACATCATATATAATGACTTTAAATCCATCATTTATATGTCCCACATATGGCATTAACGAATCACATCACTTTGAGGGGGCGGTAGTCCGCACTTCCTTAAATGAAGATATCACGTTTACCCATAATGGAATTCATAAAGGTATGCCCAAAATGAAAAATACAGAAGCTTAAGGAAACCATAAACTTATTATATATCATATATAAATATAGTTTCATCTTAATGGCCACCTTTGAAGGTGTTAAAAGAATGTTGAACAATCATCGTTTCGGGAGGCTGAAATTCGCCATCCACGGAAACAGTATGTTCTTTAAACATTAGATGTAGGTGTGTGAAAGTGTATCTCTAATCCTTCTTATAACAACATCCTAGTATATTGATGATACTGGATTTGTTACAAAATAAATCAATAAAAAGAGTTTAGGGGGTTGGAGAAGCAAAATAAAACAAAAGGACTCAAGTGAAGACATTACCTTAAAATCGGGTAACTCCCATTGTTTTGAGATCAAAGGCTTCCTTGGGAAGACTTCTACCCAAAGTGAGGCTTAAATGAGTAAGATACGGAAGTGGAGAGACAAAATGGGCATAGGTTGGCCGAGTCAAAGGCTTTGGGAGTGTGGGTAAAGAGGTATAGGTGGGGGCCTTTTATAAGAGGAGAGGAGGGGCACTCTTGGAAGGTAAAGAATAGTCACTTTATTTTAAAATGGTATTCGTATTTAAGAGGTACCACATTGATTTCATTCTAGGATAAGGTGATAAGGGTTCGAAATCCACTCATCCAATAGGTTTTGGACATGTTTAGGTCTTATATATTACATTATCTTTCAATTTTATTTAAATCGTTAAATAATGAGGTCATCGCTGCATCATCATAATGTCATAAATAATTTAATTTATATAATGTCTAAAAATTAATAAAAAACTACTATGATGTAGGAAATCCATTTATATTTCCACTGAATATTTATAGTCAAAAATATGATTTGTATAACCCCATGTACAAATTGTTTTAGTAAAACATTTCATGTTTGTCTCATTTTTACTTTAACATTAAATAAAAAGATATTAATGTCATTTTCCAACCAAAGTGGCTTCATGGGGTCCCCAAGTTGACCCATGGGTTGTATTGGTCGGCCATGACACATCCAATGAGGGTAGGACATGTTTCTAGGTCATTTAATTTTATTAAAACATTATTCTTACCATAAACTACACTAATTACCTCTAATCGCGATTAAAATCTTAATAAGTTACTATTCACCAAAAAATTCTTTTTATCCCATTGAACCACATTTTACTTCTTAATGACAACCATGTATGTCGTATTTTTTAAATTCAAAACAAAATGATGGAAAAATTTCATTTAAACAGAAAAATCAATTTTTATAAGTACCACTTAGTGGTTTCACTATTCATCAAAAATTGAAGTTTTTCAGAAAAATCCCAAAAATTCACCCTAAGCTAATTTTGATATTCCGAATTCAAAAATGAAGTCTATTTTACAAAATTCAAAACATATAAGTCACATTAATTAATTTAATAATTAATTCCTGCTGTGAGAGCAAAGAGCGTGTTTTTATGAAACAATAAGTATCAAAAGATTGACATTAGTTTAAGTCTGATTTCAAATTGAAATGAATTCCAATGACCACTATTGGATTTAATGGTAAAGATATATTCTAATTTCACTTTAAAACCAATTAAAAGGATAATATAATCATAAAAATAAATTAGATTAAAAAGAGGTTTTGAATTATAATACAACATTTTACACTATTCATTAAAAAAATGAACTTTATCGGAAAGATACCAAAAATTTACATAAAGTAAATTTTGATGTCCCAATTCTTAAGAAGAGTTTTATTTGGTCCAATAGAATGTATAAGAGTGAACAAAACTATATTTAATGATGGTTCTCTATCAAAAGGTGATAAGTGAACCTTTAGTGATAACTAGGGTATATACGCCTAAAATTGAATTCTTCCCGTATTTTAAGCCTTTATCTTTTATTGGATAAATGTAAAAACATTTAAAAACATATATAATCATATTTTAGTTATTTCTATCCATTACCTCCAATACAATGGCTACATGTAAACTACCATTAAAAATAATAGTATTTTATTATTAGAGTGCAACGTAAGATTCCCAAGAAACTCGTTGTTGCGTGTTGTGTACGCCATCGAGCATAGCGTCCCCTTTAAAGTAATATTAATATTTTATTCACAAATATGGATAAATATGAAAATTTCATATTCTTTATTTACCTGGGGTGTTACAGAGTAGTTTGAAACACATGTAGAAAATAGGTGTTTATCATTTAAATTAAACAAACCCAAAATTTCATAAATAATAATTTTTTATTTCCAAAACCTTTTTTTAAAAAAAACCCAAATAATAGATTATACTATGATATAAAATGGGATATTTTATAAACATGGGAAATAGTTCAAGAAAACAGAATCTTGCAAGAAAATAAACTATCGTAGTATTAATAAAGAGAACATAAAATAGATAATCATGGGAATTGACTAATCATATTTAGAGAAAACCCATGGACATACTCTGATAAAACTCAGCTATTTGTTTCTCGACTAGCTCTACATTCCATAACCAAATGGATTCTCTAAAATAGCCTCACTAGTGCCACTTCTTTCCTTGCAACTCAGCAAATACAGGCGGTACTAACCCGTATAATTAGCATAGATAATAAATTTTCACTCAACCCTCAAGCAAAAGACAAGGAATCCTACAATGGTAGTACATAGTGAATAAAGATCTCTTCGTAGGCATGGCGTAAAACAAAAAACCACAAATGCAATCATTCTTGCCTAGACCAAATGCTGACACAATCTATGCGATGAACCTCTCCTCTACGGAACTACCAAGAGGTTACCATAAAACATAAATCCATTCAAAATTTACAACCAAGAATATGCATCATCAATTTAGAACCATTTAAAAAAACAAGCTTCTAGCTATAACTTTACATTTACACATCCAATAATATTTCCTTAACCAAGTTTAAAACAAACAATATGTTGATAAGATTCCAAAAAGGCAATTCTATCATTTAGAAACCAAACCACATCTCAGGGTTCCAAATGGCTCAATCCTTAGTGAACATATTTTAAACCACCTTTAAAATCATTTAGAAACTAAGAGACCATTAATAAGCCATTGTTTTTTAGAATATCCATTATAAATATGGGGTGAAGGAAAATACAATAGGAATATGGGGATATTTTCTTACAATAGGGTTCATGGTGAGAATATTTATTAATGGGTACTATCGTTTGTGTACTTATCCCAATATTCACCCCATGGAAATATAAATATGACCAAATTCAATGTTATGCATGTAGAAATCCATGAAAATAATAGAAGACAAATTTAAATAATCATTGCCCCCCACAACAAGGCATACCAATGCACACAAAGATCAATTCTCAATTACATCCAAATTACCAACACCAACCTAGTCCAAACATTATCCAAAACACTAAATTTATTATTTAATGGGAAAATATAAATTTATAAAACACCTTACATGAATATACATATAGGAATAATTGATAAAACCCATTGAAAACCCCTTATCATCAAATTTACAACAGAAAATTGTAAAACAATTTCCCCTCACACACCAAAAATTTGAGTATCGCAATTATAAAACAATATATGAATATTCAAGAATAAAGGTCTTGTTCTATAAAGGAAAATAATAGAAACATCCACCTTAGATATGTTTTGATGTGGTGAAACTTTTGTAAAAGGTAAAAAACTCATTAAAGGATCTAGACATTATAAAATTAATGTAACAGAAGATACAAATTTAACCTATCCTATAGGGGTCAGCCAATTGATAACACATGGACAAAACCCAAGGGAAACAGGTGATCCAGAAGATATGATATGGAAATCAACCAAAATTCCAAAGGAAAATCACCTTGAACCATAGAGGAGGAACCATGTACGGAGGAGAGCCGAAGGGATGGGGGTTTGGGAGACCTCTTGTGTTCTATAAATGATCAAAGGGAAAGAGGTATTGAATTGGGGTTTAAAGAGACGAGGTTATAACATAAATTTTAATATGTTAAAATACCTTGGCAACTAAAATAGTTTAGCCACACTATTTCCCATACTATGCGTGAACTAGGAGCATCATAGTAGAGAAGAGGGACACACCACACTATATGGACACGTAATTTGGAAAACTATGCACCAACTATAAAAATTATCTTTTCCAAATTGTAGATCATCCCCACATGCTTCATACATGGTTTCCCCTAGCCATGTGCATGTTATGCACCATGTCCCTTAAAAATCGGGGTTTACGTCTGGTAATTATCACCACCATAAACACTTTATGCCACTTGAAATTCACCCAGCTAAACATGCAGTATTTTTGGGCCCAAAACTAAATGAAATATAACAAAAACATGAACATTCGGGTTACATTTTAACACCAGAATTCGTACTCAACCAACTCTAAAAGAAAACACTATAAAAGAAACATAAGAAGAAAGGTAAAATTGGATGGTTCTCCCCACCAAACAAACCTAGATATCATGGACAAGACTAGATCAAACAACATTATCCATCATATGGAATCCTCAAAAAATACAATTAAAAAACTATTGGTAACTCCCTATACAAACCAAGATCCCCAAAAATAATTGGAAACCCATATAAGAGAATCAAACCAAACTGAAAAAATACCATAATAAATCATCTCCCCGAGATATGAGCATCTGAAAAATGGTCACATTCAGAAATAATAACAAATCAAAAATACTAACCGCACATATTTCTAAAAATGATTCACAACCACTATAATTAAGAGTGGAAAGTCCACCCATATTTCTACAATAATGAATAACATAAAACAAGAAAACTACAATAGAGAATCAAAAAACAATGACTCTATTCCAACAACCCAAATAGATATTCTGGGTATGATATACCATACTCCTTGATCTCTGCACAAAGAACCAAGATTAATATATAAATTTTCAATTAATCTCTAGAAGCTATCTCTAGAGATATAGAAACAAAATCTTTAAACTGATTAACGTAGGCCTTCACCATCTGTTGACATTGCTGAAAATTTAAAAGATCTTCCACATTCACCAAATTCACCTATGTAGGTATAAACCATTGGTAAAAAAAATTCGTAAACAAAACCATGAGATATTATCATTTAATAATTCTTGAATGATCACCTTACAAAGTTCCAAACCTAGACCCTCGAACAAAATCAAAACTACTCTCCCCCTCACCGCTTTAATTGTTCGAAAAACATAAAAAATCACACAACTTCTTCCAAACACTATGCAACCTTTGAAGGACCTCAGTCACAACGAAATACCTAAAAGAACTGATAGGAACTCAAATCCATCACTCTACTAGGAGTCCAAGTAGGTACAACATGAAATAGAGACCCACTGAAAACCCTTAGAGTCTTTTTGGGAGCCAAATATGAGGAAAAAAACACAAAATTGAATTCACCACCCACAAGGAACTCATCTAAAAAGAACATATCAAACTAAAACAACTATATAATAACCCAAACACCACTAAAAAACCAAAACCCTATTTTAAAATTCTTAAATTCTATTTAAAAATCCAAAAGCACATTATTTTAATTTTAATTTTTCAAAATATCCTACTAATATTTAAATAAAATTTAAAAACCAAAACCTCTTTTAAAACAAAAACAATCCAAAGATCATTATACTTTTGAAAATTTTCTTTATAGAAAACCAGTTTTCATTTCAAAAACCACACATCCTAACCCAAACTACACCAGAACATAACTCACACCATACTCTGTGGGATGGAAACCTATGGCCATGAAAAACATGAAAACATAGTTAGTTAGATATTCCATATGAAAACATGAACACCTTGGAATGTCTTGAGATATAAAATTGTGATCCCCATAGTTCAATACTCTATCATAGAAAACTTTACAAAACTCGTTCACTTACATTTTCATCGTACATCCATACAATCATGAAAATAAACTTAAATCTCGAGCTACCCAAGGAAACTCAAGTCTAAATATGAGTAATAGTTTGGTAAATTCTTTATATACCATCCAATTGGTTTTTAAATTCAAAATATCCAAGATACCTGATTCCAAAAATAAAAATGGGCTCATCTAATACCCTTTTTCACAAACCAGGTTAGGTTTTCATCCGACTACAAACCCTAACCAAGCTGAGACAAGTACATATAGTAGTTCCTGATCCTCCCAAGTTGGAATGTAGAGTTGGGAATAAAATATAAACCACATCGCAATGATTTCTCCTAATAAAAAAACATGATCAAATAAACTAAAAAGAACACGCAACATAAACCCACAATAACTAATCAACAATAAGAACAACTAAATCCAGATACATCAGTGGATAAAAAAAATAAAAATAAAATAAGGTCAAAATAAACTACAATGACAGTATCTCGATGTGACCTCTTTGTCACCACCATCTATCAAGACGATCCCACCCTACATAAAATAATAAACATCAAACCTGAAATTATAAAATTTTTCGGGTATACCCACACTATGTGTCAAAATTAAGGTATGAGAAAATATGGCTTTGTTGGTAAGAACTATAAATTCCATAAATTGCCATTCTCAAGAAGGTAGATAACTCTTGTTTAAAATACATATATAATATAGTTTTTTATTATTATAAATAAATAAACATATCATTAATTTTAAAAAATAGTTTTCCGTTTTAAACCCCAATTTATCAAATCAAAACCCAGAAAATATACTATACTGTGAGAAAAAATGGGTTATCCTGAAAAAAACATACAGGAAAAAATACACTACTGACTAAATAATCATGTTTAGTAAAAGTAAGGCGAACATAAAATACATAATCATGGTAATTTCTATTCCATATCTAGAGGAAATCCCAAGAAAAACATATATGGCACTCACCTATGTGTATATGGTTCATCTACTAAACCAAAAACCAATTGGATTCTCTAAACAATCCTAATCCTTATGGACTGGTAACTACTACCAGTAATCACAGATAAACCAAGTGGGAATAAGTTTTCCAAATAAAAAACCGTGATCAAATAACTCAAAATGGGCACACTGCATAATCCCAAGAAAACTAAACATCGTTAAAAATATCTCAATCTACATACAATATAAAATAAACAAACTTTTTGATAAAATAGGGAAAAACCTAACTGGAATTACATGATCCCAATGTCACCTCATGTTCAACACCAACTATAAAGACTTTCTCACTCTATAGAAAAATTAGAACCACAAAAATGAACCTTCAAGACCTCTATAGTTTACAAATGCTGAGTGTCATAGGTTGGGTGTGAGAACAAATAACTCAATTATTAAGCTTCACAGATTCCATACATATCCATTCATGAAACGGTCCATAAACACGAGTTTGAAATACATATAGAAAATAAGGGATTATAAATTTAAATAACCAAGAAGAACTTTTTGTTGAAAAATACAATTTTCCATTTCAAAACCTAGTTTATGATCATAAAATTAAAATAATAGAATATATGGTGGGATAATAAGGGATATGGTAAAAATAAGGGAAACAGTCTAAGAAAATGGAACTAAAGATCAAATAATCTAGTTAACAGGTCACTCAATCCTCTAGATGATACTTAGGAATCCCAATATGGATGTAATTTATTAATGATGAGGTCCCCACATGTGTGGTATAAACCAATTACCCATAGATTCTCTATTTCTTTCTTGGATCAAACACTAACACCACCTATGTGACGACCCTCTCTTTGGAGGGACTACTATATAAGTTCCCATAACACATCGATCTTTTCTAAAATTCTAACCATTCCTACACATCATGTGTTTCAAAAAAAACTTTTCAAAACATCAAATGGTTCAAACTAGTCCTTTACATTTAAAAATAAAATACCTTTTGCAAAACCATATTGATATGAAACAACATGGTGAAAATATTCAAAATGGGCATTTATATCATTTAGAGTCCAAACCACATCTAAGGGTTCCAAATGGTCTTATTATTAATGAAAAATTTTGGAACCACCATTAATCTCAGAAAGAAATTATATGACCATTTATAAGCCATTTGGACTTTTAATAACTATATCAAATATTGGGTAAGGTAAAAGAAGATAGTAAAAGGTATATATTTCTTTCTTTACTATGGTTTAATGTGATAATATTTAATAAGTTCCATTTTCATTTTTTCCTCAAACTATATTCCCCCTATGAATAGTCATATGCCTACATCTTATAGTGGAAGTATAAAAAGAAAATAAATTAAATGATGTGCAATTTAAATAATCAGAACATACCAAAGCCAACTTAGTTCAAAAAATTCAAAACACCCAATTTAATCAGTAAATTCCAAATGACATATTATCAAATACATCACATGCACATATATATTTTCATAATTAAAACCCCCACTATAGAAACACATTTTCATAAAAATGTTGACATCAAAATAAAAAATAAAAAATTAAAATAACACACCACAATCATGAATAAAATATTTTTGAAAAAATCATGTAAATTTTAATAATCAATGGAATGTTTGAGAAAGGAAAATAAAGGAAACACCAATCCCAAAAACCTGAGGATGTGATGAAAATTTAAAATAATGATGAATAATAATTATGAATTGGACTTCAGACCTTAACATCATGGGAATACAAGACACACATAAACCCTAGTATGTAGGGTTGGTCTAAGAGAGAATCCACAAAAACACTCATGGTAACCAATATAGAAGGAATAATAGTGATGGAAATCAACCAAAATTCAAAAGGAAACTGACCTAGAATCATAGAGGAGCAACCATATAGGATGGAGAGGAAAAAGGACATGTGTTTCGGAGCCCTCACATGCTCTAAAAATGTAATAAGGGGTGGAGGGATTAAATTTCGATTAAAATATGGGAGGATAGAATAAAAATTTCTTGATTTTAAATGAACTTAGGAACCTCATATGGTTTGGTCGCACAGTTTCCCAAACCATTTGACAATTGTGTGCACCCTACTAGGGAATGATGCACCCATAAAAATCAAGGGTGCATGGTTTGGGAAACCATGTTCCATCCATACAATTTTAATCTGTCAAATTAACGATAATCCCCTTATGATTGTTTCTTGGTTTCCCCAAATCTAGCACAAGTCGTGCAACTTATACCTAAAATTAAAATGAGACACACTGTGTCTCCATGGCCTAATAGGATTTGGCCAAAACCATGCTCAAACCAATCAAGGAAAATATTTCAAGAAGAAAAAAACTAGAAACACCCTCATCCTTCACATGTATCACAGTTAATCCTTAAACAGTACGCAAAAACCATACATGGGCCAAAAATCAACCAAGATAATCCAAAACTCAAAATTCTCACCTATAATGTAACATGATCCTCATCCAAAATAACCAAATCCATGAAATGAAAAAATGAAAATGAAAACCCATGGTTGGGGTTTGAAAACACATTTTATAAATTTTATACATGAATTAATATATACTATAATTTGGAATTATTCATGTATTTTTATTCATATATTTATTCTTCATAGAGTTGTTCCTCATTTTCATTAGTTATCTCCCCTTAAATTATTTCCACCTCTAAATCCTTGGAAATGACATGTTATACTTGACAACATAATCCATTTTCATAATGAATTTTTAATACTAATAGTTTCCATTAAAATATAATCATCGATTAGCATGGTAGGAATGTTTTTTTAAATACGGATGTTGTTTAGGTGAATAACAAACTTAATTTTGTATTATTCTTGGATTAATGTATCTTATGATGTCACCCTTAACTCCCATTGATATTGGAGTATAGGTTTCATGAATGGTTTCTTCCCATTAAATTAATTTTTTTATAAACTATAATTTTAGGTAAAATATATATACGGTATCACTAAACTAAGTTGAATTATATTGTTCCATTGTATTTAGAAAATCCTCTACAGTATCTTGTGATGATTTATACTAAATATTTATAGTAATATTACAGTCATTTTTCATCATCTTTAGGGTATTTTTTCTTGTAGACACATAGTTTTGGTCTAACTCAATCCTTATATATTTATATAAAATTTAACATCATGATATTTAAATATTTTATATAATTTTTCAATTATAAATTTAAAATTAAAAGTTTTAAATGTAGTTAGACTTATTTTTAAGTAATTCTTCTTCAACATATCTTATATCCTCAATTATTATGGAAATTTTCTAAAATGAAATGTTTTTATTGATACATTCTTAAAGTTTATAATTAAATATATATTCATGGAAGAACTCAATCTCATGCTCATTTCTTAAAAATGAATCCATATTATTTAACATTATCCATAAATGTTAATTTTTTCCAGTTATTCCTCTTTCTTCAAACTCTCTACTTTGTTTTGAATCATCAATATCTTCTTTATTTTTTACCAGAATTCAATTCATCCGTTTGAGAAATAATTCCTTCGAGTAACAACTTTTTGTTTTTTTCTACATTAGTTTTTGGAAAATATACTTATTTCCCATCATAATCAGTTAATAAATTTTTATTCTATGGGAAACTCATAAAAAATTCCACATTCCACCATAATTAGAGAAAATTAAAGTAATATTACTATTGTATATAAATATTTCTATTCTGAATAATTTTTTAAAAAAAATAAATCATTTTATCATGCTCTTAATCCATTTATTTATTTTCTTATGTTTTTAAGAATGATTCATTAACCATTCCATTGATACTGATAACTTTTATTGATTTAAATGAATTTTATAATCCTACTTAATCGTCTCATTAAAAATAGAATTTTTCTCAATTGAAATGAAATAATAAAATTATAGAATTAATCAAGATAAATGGAATATATATCTAATAGGTTAGAAACAATTATATAAAACCTATTAAAAATGTTTCTCTTCAAATTTTTAATAGTGGTTGAGTCTTCTAATGTTTCTCCAAAACCTCAGATATTGTTTACAATTTCATTCATCCAGTTAGTGTAATCATAAATTATCTAAAAATTATTTACCATAAAATGTTCAAACATTTCCATAAATTCATTTTTTGTTTTAATTCACTTTAACTTTCCCTTTAAAATTCCCTATAGTTCTATCACTTATTTTATTACTAGGATTGACTTCAAAAACATAATTAAATGTTATTTAAAATATATTTATCATAATTGAGTTCATTTATTTCCCATTAGCATTCACATTCATTTTTTATATAAATATCATTAGATAATATTTACTAAATGTTACATACCCCAGTTTAGTGGTATCCATATCTTCATGTCCTTGAGAATGATGATGAGCAATCATCCAATTCACCAAACTGTTGAAGTTTTTCCTTTTAGACATAAAATGACTCTAACACTTATATAATGAGAAGTAACAATATTAAATATCAAACATGATAATATCTCTTTATGTGAATCATGATTATCTCATATAAAAATTTTTGTTCCTAGGTTTTTTGATAATTTATTACTAAGAATAATGGGTGAATTAGTGATAACATTTTAACAATTTATTATTTTAAATTAACCTCCAATATTGTTTAAAATATTAATCAAAACACATTTAATATCACACACACCTATGTTAAACAGATATAAATATATTACAGTGATACGTGTAATTTTTTGAGGTTCATAGGAAGCGATGGTGGTAAATTCATCATGGGTTTTAGTAGATTTACAAGACATATATCTGAACACTAATAAAAATAGTGATTGTAATAGTTTTATTCTAATAGAAATGTCATTAAATTGTTTGATAATATCTCGATTACTTATTTTTATTTACTCCCACTAATGTTTTCTCAAGAATATGATCTTGATAAAAGAATATAATTTAAAATAACTTCCATACATCATAATTAACAAATGATCTATTTAAATCCTTCATATTAATCAACTCTATATGAAATTACACTTTATCAAGATCATTAAATATAGAATATGAAATATGATACTATATTTCATCATTCATTAATTCATTCTCCATCTATTATTATCTATAATATTCCAATTTATACTTGATATATCAATATTATTCGATATATAAGATCTTCAATATTATCATTGGTCCAGTTTTCTCTCTCCACAATTCTTCCTCCTCTCCTTATCAATGTTATATTCTGTAAATCATAACATAATTAATTCTTTTAATTAATTTATTAAAATTATAATTAATGGTTTAAGATGTTGATTTTATAATTTTCAATATCTTAGAAAAAATAAGTCAATTTCTCCACTAGATACTCATTCCATAACTAATTTTATCATCATATCTCTAGTGTACCTAAACTAACATCATGTATATGACCTTGGTCATCATAGGTCAATGAATATTTCTCAATAATTCAACAATATTCAATCTTCATAAATGTATTAAAAAATTTATTACTCAAATCCAATAAATTATCATTCCATAAATCAATATCTTCCCAAAATCTATTAATATATACTATTATGGAGGAGAAAATCTATATAGAATTATAGTGTAACATATGTAACACCTTGAGATTTTAAAATAAAAAATTATATTAGATATCATCTATGATATGAATCACAAAAATTAAACGAACAATGATTTATTATTATTAAAATAAGATCATTAAAAAGTAGTTGTTAAATTTGAAGGTATGAATAATATGAACCATGTTATGAAATATAAGTAAAGTATCAACTCAATATGAAATGAAATTATTAATTCCTAGAAATTAATTCTCAATTTTTATTAATGGTATTTCATCCATCAAAAATAAATATACATTTCAATAGTTATTTGTTTATTTATGAAAATTTTAAATTTATTTTTTCCGAATTTTATAAAATATATTTGAAAAAAATAGAATTCATTTTTAAAATCATCAAATCATAATTCACATTGCTTGGTTTTTTATATGTTTATAAAAAGATTTATTTCATTGATGTATAGTGAAAAATAATAATTTTTATTGAAAATAGTATTTTTTGAAACATTTAAAGATATTATTTTTATATTAGGAACTAATTTTATCATTGAATTTGTTTTAAAAAATTATACGTAAAACACATTTTCCAGAAAACATATCTTTCTTGTTTCCTTTTGACATTTTATTTTAAAATAATTATATCAAATTCTAGGAAATATATCTTGATAAATTGATTTCATATTTTTAAGTAGTAGATTAAAATTTAGTAAATATTCCCCTCTTATTTTTATCAATATTAATAGTATCAAAGGTAAAATTTACTACCTTGATAAAGATTCAATCTAGTCAGTCTATGATAAAACTAAGTGATAAACTCACTATTTTTCATCATTTGTTTATTGGATGAATATAACTTGGCCCTTATCAACATTGGCTCAAAATTCATTTTTTAATGGCCACATTCCTTTAAAAATGACCAATATAATATTTAAATCAAATAAAGTTATTAAAGGACACTCTTATAGTTTTTAATATCTTTTAGGTGATTAAAAACATGAAATAAAAAGGTGAATGAATCATTATATTATCTTTGAGAATAATTATATTATCTTCATGTTGGTAATTTTTTTAAAACTTATTTTTTATATAATTAACATAAATTCTTGTGCAATGCCGATACAGTACTTATTCAATTAATATATCATTAAAATAAATGATTATAAAAATATTAAAAGAAATATAGTTTATAATAGATAATGTGTACTGTGAATTTTTAAAATTTATAAAACCTATTAGTTTTGTTTAAAATGATTATATTCTAATTAAAACATTTCTTTTCTGTCTTTTAATGAAAATTAAATGAAAATTGTAAATATTTACATTAATGAAATTTTATTAAAGTAATTTTTTTTGGTATTTCATAATTTCAAGAATATTGAAAAATAATAATTAGGATAATTTATGGTCTATATATTCATCTTTTTTCATTAATTATTTAATTTATACTATAAAATTAAATTTATAACACATTAAAATTGAAAGAGTTGATACAACTGTTTTAGTTTTAATGAGTTAACTAAGGGTTCAAACCAAAAGGTAGTGTTTAAAACACAACCAAAAACTATCCAAATTATATTATTTAATGATATTGAAATAAAAAAAACCTTATATTTAGATATATGAACATTTAGAAGTTTTTTTATTGATAATTATTTTATATTAATTTAATATTTAATGAAATTAAAAAAGTGTGCCTCGCTTCAATTATAAAGGACTCCCATTTCTCTCAATTTAGAACAAAACAATGAGAAATATATATCAAAAAAAACAAGAAAAAACTTTTCTAAGAATCCTTATACAAATTCTATTGGTGTTGCTTTTCCCAAATTACAAATCATATAATCATTAAGAGGAGATATAAATGAGTTCTTTCAAATGGGATGTAATCATCTTAACCATTCAGTTTTTTTAATTATTATTTATCTATTATAAATATAGGGGTTTTAATATAAATTAAAAACATTGATATCATAAATAAACTAAAATATTATTATGATTCTTAAATCCCCATTTTCAATCCCCATTCCCATCAAATTGAATTGAGAAGACCACTAGGGTGTATGCGCGACTTGTTATTTCCACATTGAGATATAATTCATTTTCACCACTATATTTTTTCATTCTAATTATGATGTATTTAATTTATATATATGATTAATAAGATCTAATTATACTTGATGAAGTATAATATAACATCTATATTCATACCTCCCAATCTGTCGGAAAATTGTAATGTTACTCGTGCATACATGTAGATTACCACCTCCAAGAAGAGATATGATTTTTCTTTCATTTCCAGTTAACATGTATAGTAATAAGGATATATTTTATTAATATATATGATTTATATGGTGTAATTATGATTCCATAATGGGGAATTATTATTAGGTAGCAACCATAAATATTACATAATATAGAAAATACTTTTAGAACTCACTTTCGTACATTCCCAAAGATCATTTCTATTTAGAGTTTTAGTGAATACGGAATAATTTATACATATCCAACCATAAGAATAAAAAGTGTGTAATACTATAAAATTATCCATTTATTACATGATAAATATATTTAAAAAACATGAAATATTTTCCTAATAGAGTTTTAAAAAATTAATCTTGTCTTCTCATTTTCTCGTACACAACATTAAGCACTGTGATTTTTTTAAAAACATGGTATGAGAAAAAATTAATATTAAGGGACATAAAATAAAACCAAAAAATTACTTCATGAATAATTATCTATATATGAAGTAATTTTCACAAATTCATACTTCTCACCCATGATGTATCATATTCTTACTTTGTGAAAAGAACTGATTTCCATAAAAAATAGAAAACAAAAATAAAACCATATTGGAAAATTGGGGAATTACTTACGTAAAATTTTAACAATCATAAATACCATATTATTGTAAACCCTCATGGATAAATTAAATGTTAACCCTTGAAGATACCTTTTTCTGCAGCCCTCATGAAAACCTTATTGTGTGACCATAATTGTTACACTTGAAATAACCATTACAGTCAACTTTCAACATAAACATACCAATTTGATTGAAAGTAGATATTGGTAACACCCTTCATAATAAAAAATTAATAGGAACAATAAAATAATAATAAAACATTAATAAATTCATAATAAAAACATTCCTTTAGAATTTTTAAATAATAGATATTTAAAATAAAATTTTAAAAGAAAAGTCACTTACCTCAGGTTTGACTTACTTGAAATGTTCATAGACTCATATATAATTGTTTAAAGAGTGTTATTAATATATTAAAAATATATTCATATATATACATCCTTATATTATCTTTTAATAACAAATTTATAACCATTTATTAATAAAATCTAGATCGTTCTGTTGTTTCGTGTGCATTCTTTTCATGGTATCCATGGTTGGTTTATTTTGGACATTCTGTTATAGTGAAAGAGAAACTCTATAAGTTTAATGAAATGGTATTAACTTATTTTGATAATATTAAATGGAATAATATAACATTTTTTATATGAGTTTAATTCATTTGATAAAACATTAATGAAAATGATTTAATTCATTTTGCCTGTTTTTACAAACATCACGAGCTCATATCATTTTATTTAATATCTTGTTTATATATTGATTCCATAACATTATATAAATAATAATATATATTAAAAAATATGATTTAACCATAATAATGGTTTTATTACCAAACATGAAGGCGGTATAATAAATACAAAAAACACATCGTCCATGATGACGGTAAATCGATACAACACGGAAAAAGTTTTCATTTTTTATAATAAGATGAGAAGAGGAGAGGTTTCATTATGGATATTACATTATAAAAATACAAATTATATATATTTAATATATTATAGTTTTCATATATCATTTTATAGGGTTGTGAGGAGAGAATAATAAATGAAAAGTAATTGAAAATAAAATAATTGAAAATGAATGTGTATTTTACCTATGGAATTATCCTCCATTTGAAAATCCTTAAGGATCATTATTTTGGAATTTTTTGATAGAAAAGTAGGTATTTTAAATTTTTATGATCCTTGGTAAGGTAATTTAGATGAAATTAGACAAGATAGAAGGCCTTTAGGTGTAAGTAAAAAAAGGATTTCATATGTGGTATGTATAGTGGATGAGTGGGGCGTTTTCTCGGTATATGTTTCCTTAAATATTATTTTGGGTCAAGACTATGAATAGATTTTGAATTACCACTCATTATATGAAAATAATAAATTATTATTCAATATTGAGTTTCTTCAAACATGCATGATGTTTTAATTCAGGTATTTGGATTATAATTCAAATAATGTAAATTACCATATTCCACTATTCCACAAAAATTATCTATTTCAGAAAAATCCCAAAAAACAACCCTAAATATTATATAACATTTAGAATTAAAAAATAAGCTCTATTTTATGAAAATATTTTTCTAAATATGAGAAATATAATTTTTAATGAAAATAAACATTTATTTGAAAACTACAAATTTAAAATTGTAACTCATTTTATTATACATCCAAAAATTATTTAAGGTCTCATTAAATTATATTATAATCACTAGAAAACAAAGTATAAATTTATGAATCTATTTTATGAACATAAATTTTTGTTTAAATCATTATATTAACAAGAAAATTTCAAATAACAATTATTGTATAACACAAATATCAATAGATAATTTTTCATTTTGAAAAATGATATTTACTTAATTTATGATATATATATATCAAATTTTCACTTATAAGACACATAAATATAATTTATAGTTTCATATATGTGGTTACTATTTAATTAGTTTAAATTTATTAATTTATATAAATACCACTTGTATCATTATACATTTATAATGTATTTACCCTTTTAATAACTGAATGAAGAAAAATTATTTTATAAGTACATGGGATGTCACAATTACAATATTCATTTTTAATTACATCTATAAATAATTGGAAAAAAAATTCATACATATATACAACCAACCATATCCATGAAAGGTGCAATTCATATTTTAATCTCTAAATGTTATGGAATTATATAAATACATAGACAATAAAAATATATTATATTTATTTCATGTTTAACATTCATTTGATTGGGGAACCATGTTAAATATAATATAACTGAAACTACCTGACTGAAATTTGTATGAAAAATGAAGTATTTATTACCCAGAATTTGGATTTTAACAATGTATTATTTAGAAATGGGTGATAAAAGATTAAAATTAAATATTATAATGAATGACATATATATATATATATATTAGGGTTCTAAAATTTATGGACAATAAATATATATTTATTATATATGTGGTTCAGACACATATGAAAGAATATCAAACTGATTTAAGGGTTTATTTCACAATTTCATCATTATCCTGGATTGTTTATGTTTAACTCTGTCATGGGGGAATTGTCTGATATTTTTATCAAATCCCAAATATATTTTATTATATTTTGGTTATTAATGAACTTTTCAAGTAATAGTACCATTATCATCTCATTGGTAAACAAAATTATTGAGAAACTATTTTTTTTGAAAACTGACATAATATCTCTCTTCAGTTAAATATCCTTTTTCATTCATGTCCATGTTTTTATAAAATGTTTTAATGGTTTTTTTAAAAAATTCTACAATTTATTTATTAATGAAATTTTTACCAATATTTGAATTTATAGAAATTTTTTTAAAAGGAATAGTCTTACCATTTTATGAATTATTACCTTTTTGACCTTTTTGTAATATTGTGAAAGTTGTTTTTTAACTTATACAATATGTATAGAATTACCCACTGTAACAACCACTCGTTTTTTCATTTTTTCTATACAATATTCAATGATTCTTTTCAAAGAAGGTATTTTTCATAATATTTAGTGTTTTTTAAATGGTTTTGAAATTAAAAATGGTATTTTAAACAAGAATTTCATTAAATAAATTTTTAGGGTATTTCTATTCATCAACAAAAAACCCATTTATTACTTGTCCTCCAATGGAGATATTCTATAGTCATACTATCCAATTTATTTCACCGGATGGTTTATTTTCAACATGGATTTTTATGTAAAATATTGATAACCATTTCAATATTACTCTAGATGGATTAAAATTTAGATTATTAATTGGGGAATGTATTAACTTTTGATAAGATAATTTTGAATATGATTTTTTATATTTTTTGTCTTCACCCAATAAATATATGGAATATGATGGAATTAGTATGGGGTAGTTGGTTCTTGTTATATCAAATAGGTTTATTATTAGGTATCATGAGACACACTAGCTTTGGTATTTGGATGAGGGTCAACCCCTTTATATTGGACGTCTTGGAATTGGGCCTTGATGGTATGCTTTTGATTTCTGACATTATTTATTTATTCATTATAATATTATTCATTTTTTACATTTGATTATTTTATTAGTTATGATATTCATTTATATGTTTCAATCCCTTGTGGTAATTATAGTTCATTATTTAATCATCATTTATTCCTACCATATTATTCATTATTCTAAAGTTATTGATTAAATGGAATTTAATTATATTATTTAACTTCCCAAATTAATTATTCATTATTTACTCATGATTTATTACACTATACGTAACCCCTAATGAGAATCTGATCTGACACATATTTTGTATCATTTCCCCGGGATATAATGAATGAATCATTGAATGTGTTCAATGATACATAATGTTTAATTTATTTATGATATTTATATTATGTTTATAAATTTCACATGATATTAATGTATAAGAATACATTAATAAGACAATAAAACTATTTTTTCCATTAGGGTTTCAATTTCTTATATCTAGTTCTAATTAGACTATGTAACCATAAGTTATGGAAATTGGGGTTGAGGTATTTAATATTGCTATCACAAAATTTTTATTAGAATCCTAGGGATATTTATTTAGGTAAACATATATTTGGGAATATGACACAAATTTGATGTTTAGGGGTAATTCAATGTATAAAAAAACCTAAAATATTTCCCAGGTCGATATTATGTGTTTTCTGTGTATTTTTAATATTTCCTGTAAAATTATTTTTTTGGTCAATGGTAAAAAAACTAAGAGGATTCCTTTTTATCTTCTATTTGACAGACAATGTGGTGATTATGAGAAACCAAATTTTATAATGAATGACGTAAATTAAATTGTGATTATACTTAATTAGATATAAATAATATTATTAACAGTATGCACCTTCAAAACACTAATACTCACACAGTAAGGGAAAGATAGAGTTCACTGATGGTTGGGTGGTGGAGACCATAGAGGAAAGAGAGATCAAATTCATTCTTATCGTAAATGTGGAAATAAACAATGTATATAATCTTTCAATGGAATCGGAAAATGTTTTATGTATTGAAATTAATGAAATAGATAAAAGTTTTATCAAGGAGAAATAACAGTTTCAGTAGTGGGAGACGAATTTCATCTGATTTTACAATTTATAGTTCAACTTGTTATATTTTGTGTACATGTTAATTATCCAAGTTGATCCTATAATCTTGGGGTAAATCCATGACCAAATGGGATATTATTTTGTTCCAATAATTAATGTAAAAGAATTTAATTTTTTATGAATTAGGATATGGAAATGAAGTTGTAGATATGGTGTAATGCCCCCACCCCAATTAACCAGAGTCAGTGCATTATTAAATAACATTGGCATGATCACAAGGGATCAAATCCTGAAATACCGATTAGTTTAGTATTCTTGGAAACAAGATATATACATAAGTTCGACATTACAACATGAAAATAAATACAACACTAATTTATTCCATTTGAAACATCCAAACCTCCTAGATATTCATTCAAGTCACTCATAAATAACTTCTTCATATCCTTGAAAAATTAACCATAAGAAATGGGTGAGCTCAAATGTCCAGTAAGTGAAAGCAATACAATGGAAGATAACATAAACATTTGGCATGGTGTATAATTTAAATCACAAGCCTATACATATAATAAACATGAATACTTTATGGAAGGAATATGAGCTGAGTAAATAATTCCATAATAAAACATAGTCAAGGGTATTCTACTAGTCGAATAACCATATGAACCATCAATATTATTTTAATAATGAGGGAATGTATAATTCTAGAAATTCTAAAACATCTTGTTAAGGCCTCGGACAAGATGTCCAAATATTATTTAGGCCTTGGAAAAAACCATATATCAAATTGGGAAAGGCCATGGCCAATTCCGCTTCTAATTGTCTCAAGAGACCCACTGATGGATTGAGGATCTATAGCGGGCTCTAATCGTCACATACTATATCAAATACATTCCTCATATGAAAAGGTTCAAAAAAACATAAAAATTCATATTAAAACTAGAATAAGAAATGTCAATACTTTAACCATAAACCATGAATTATATAAATGTAAATCATCAACTATCAAACATATCACAAAACCTTAAATACAAAATGTAATTTTTGTATCATAATAAATCAACTTCAAACAAGTGTTAAATTTATTAAAGGATGTTGACATAGATGAAATCAAAACTACATGAGAGAAATATCTCTCTCTATTTTGAAATCATTTAATAGTCACATTTTTATAAAATAAAACATTTATTTTGAAAATATTATTATAAGCTTGTAATGGAAGTTGTGATGATGTCATAATGGATGAAAATATATCCACTCATCGTATAAGTTAAAAAAGTATTCTTACCTTAATTTTGTTGAAAATGTCATAAAGTACCTTGTTTGGAAAACGATGGAAAGATTCCTTTAAAAACATATAACGTCTAATAAGGTTATAAATTAAATTAACCCATAGTCTAGTAAATATTAAAAAAATTGAAATTTATTTTTTAAGAAAACACAGATGTGGATTATATAGAGGTCCCATTATGTACTTACGTATAAACAACCACATATAATAAAGAGATTATGAAATTAAACCTTTACTTGAACATTTCCTTAGTCAATGGTATGTTAAACTCTTGTATAATAGTTAAAACATTGTTATTAAATAATCAAATAACTATATACATAAATATGATATCATATATGATCTTATAATGTTTCTTGTTAATAATATTTCAGAATTATCATCGTTTCGGGTGTTAACTGATTCATTTTCCAGTATATGATTGGTTACGTAAGCCATGTTTTGTATGAATAAGATGTTTTAGATTCATAAAAAGAAAATAAGTATGTTTATAAACATTATTTTTAATCATAAAATGATAAATATTCTTGAATGATGACGATGGGGAATTAATATCACCGTGTTCGTGGAGACGGTAATCCGTACGTACGTATGAGCAAAAATATCATTATATTGATGAAGAAATCATATGTAATTAGATGGTATATCATATATACCGAATCAAGAACATGTTCTATTTATTATTTACACCATTTATACTCATTATTATACCCATCCAAATAATTATGTGTTTGAATAACAAACTACAACATGATGTGAAGACGGTAAGTCGTACGTACACACGTATGGTGACTTTGTCCTTAATAAGATGGATATAATACTGAATATGGTTGTACCGTTTTTATAATAACATCACTGTATATATAATATAATAGATTTATTATTTTATAATGGAAACTACAATGAAAAAGGATGTGGATGATAAAAAGTACTTGAAAGAGGTGGTGAAATATTTACCTCTTCTTTGGGTTCTTCATTATGATTTGGTCAAATAGGCTCCATTGGTTGGATTTATTACCAAAGGAAAGTCTCTAAGATAAAGTGATGAATGATGGGATAATATTTGGGTAGGGTTTGGCAGATTCAAAAGGCCCTAGAGGTGTGAAATAAAGAGAAGGGGAAGTTCCCTTTTACAAAAGAGGTGATGGTCACTTTAGAAAGATCTTGAAATATTATTTCATAATAAAAACACTTTCGATTTTTAATTTCTAAAATAATGAATTATTTACAGGATATGTTGATTATGGGTTTAAATATTTTCAACCAATAGGTTTGGGGCAGGTTTAGGTTACCATATTAACCATATCTTTTAAATTTACCACATAGTTAAATAGTTTGACATTTACCATGTCTCTTTGTATGTTTATATTATATGGTTAATAAACATACTATAATAAGTCAATAGAACCTAATGTGTATCATTATTAATATATATATAACATTATCTAAGTCCTTTTGACAATCCTTATATTTTTATGAATATTATATCAATTAATAATATATTATTTTTTAAAAAACTCAATTATGTCAATTTTTACACTATTTACTATTTGATTTTAACTAAATCCATAAAACATTATTAATTCAAATAATATTTATTTAACGAACCATAACCTATCATATTAATCTATAAAATTAGTTTAATTTTTTAAAAGTCTCAATTTAAATTTAATTGGATATTTATAATATCAATTATTTTAATATTTCATTATTAAGCTAATTACTCCATCATGATTGTGTCGTAAATAAATTAACATATATAGTGTCTAAAATTTATAAATAAAATACAATTAGGTGTGAAATATTTTTATATTTCTAATGAATATTTATAGTATAAGAGATCAATTATATAAACCTATATATAAATGTTTTACAAAAAGATACATGCTTTTGTTATTTTTCATTACTTTAGATTAATTAATGTAAAATGTCATTATCACTCCCAAGTGGCTCCATTGGGTCCCAAAATCGGTACAATGATGCCCATGGTCTGATATATATCAAAAAATAGGAATAGGACAAATTTTAAGGTAATTTATTATTATTATAATATTATTTTTTTACCCCTATTAACCGAATTTACCCTTTAACCATGGTAAATAATATATTTACCGAAGTAATTATTCATAATTTCTAAAAATAAAAGGTACATATTTAAACAATTTAGACCTCCTGATTCCAGATATTTAATCATTTTTTCTAAATTTAAAATACATAAGTGGTCGAAATAAATTTAAAATTAATTCTCGTTTTCAAAACAAAAAGCGTGTTTTTAAGAAATAATATCTATCAAAAGGTTGACACTTTTTTATGTTTTGTTTAAATGTGAAATTACAAAATGTGACCTTAATTATATTAAATGATAAAAATATAATCTAATTATACTTCAAAAATTACTAATATTCATAATTTAACACTATAAATTATTTTAATTAAAAAAGTTTTTTTAATTATAACTCAGTACTATTCATAAAAAATTGAATGTTTTCAGAAAAGTTCGAAAAATTTACCATAATCTAATTTTGATATTTTGAATTCAAAAATGAAGTCCATTTTGAAAAATAAATTTTATAATATTTAAAAATGTGTGTATTATTATCATAATGGCTAACTTGATTTGTCGTGATGTGTTAGAATCTCAAAGTTCTGTACAATGCTTGCTATTGCATTACTCAAAGGGAAATGCACCGTGGAAGCATGGGGTGTTATATTATTTCCCCCTACCAATAATTTCATCCTTCAAAATTTCAAGAATAATACAACACATAAAATGATTTGGGTGGTTCTTCATCATAAGTTCCCCTAGATCCCATGTTGCCTCTTCCATCTTATGGTTTCTCTATAGACCTTTTACCAAATGAGTTATCTGGTTTCTCAATACTTGTTCTCTTGTATCAGAAATATTTGCAGGCTCTTCACAATAAGAAAAATTTTGTTCCAGTTCAATTTTCTCATAGATGAGTAGATTTGGTGGCTCGGGCATGTATTTTCTCAACCATTATATGTGGAACACATCATGAACTTTGGAGAGACTTGGTGGAATTTCCAAACGGTAAGCTACATGCCCAATTGTTTCTAGAATTTCAAAAGGTCTGATGTATGTTGGACTTAATTTACCCTTCTTACAGAATCGTATAACTCTCTTCCATGGAGATACCTTCAAGAAAACATGATCTCCTACATGAAATTTTGAATTCTTTCTTCATAATTGGACAAGCTCTTCTACCTACTTTGTGATTCTTTGATGTGGGCTTGGATAACCTTAACCATTTCCATCATTTCCTCAACATGTTCTAGGCCTACGATTTTTATTCCACTATCATCATCCAAACAAGTTGGTGCATGACATCTCTTTCCATATAACTCTTCATAAGGTTCCATCTAAATACATGACTGAAATCTATTTTTATATTAAATATATACCAGAGGTAAATATTGGACCCACATACCTTGAATGTCAAGTGAGATAGGTATCAACATGTCATCTAACGATTTAATAGTCCATTCTGATTTTCCATCAGTTTGAGGGTGGTAGGAAGTGATGAAATGAAGTTCAGTATCCAGGGATTTCTGAAGACATTTCCAGAATCTTGATGTAAAATAGGGATCATGATTAGAATCAATTGATAGGGGTACTCCATGAAGACTTATAACTTCATTAATATACAATCATGCTAAACGTTATAGTGGTAAATCTTCTCTTTAGAAAGAAAATGTGCTAACTTGGTAAGATGGCCAACAATGACCCATATTGCATCATTCCTTATAAGAGTCTTTGGGTGACCCATTATAAAGTCCATCATAATATTATCCCATTTCCACTCATGTATGGGAAGAGGTTGCATGACTCCTCCAGGTTGTTTCCTTCCATGTTTCACTTGTTGAAAAACCATACAACTCAATACAAAAATATCAATCTCTCTCTTCATGTTGTCCCACTAAAAATGTTATTTAAAATTTCTATACATCTTGGTGCTCCCATGGTGTATAGAGAAATTGGAGCTTTGAGTGTCATCCAACAATTCCCTTTTTAGATCAGGAATGATAGGAACACAAATTATCGAAACAAATTTCAAAATTTCATCTTCATATATAAATTCACTCAATCTCACATAATTCGCAGCTTTAATATTCTTTTGAAACTCATCATCATCATTCTGAAAACTCTTTATCCTTTATTGTAAAGAAGGTTTGGAAACCATTTGAAAAAGTATAGATATTTTACCTTCTATGGTTATTCCCATACCCATATTTACTAGATCCATAAAAATAGGATCCCTTTTAACTCTCATCTTATTTAAAACCCCATGACCCTTTCAACTCAAATCATCAGACATCTTATATGCCTTCCCCGGGTGGTTGTGTTTAGTGAAATAATAATCCTTGAATAGTTGAATCCATCATCATTGCCTCATGTTGAGTTCTTTTTTGTGTGAAAATATACTTCAAACTCTTGTGATCTGTATAAATCTCACATTTTTCACCATAGAGATAGTTTTTCCATATATTCAGAGTAATGATTATAGCTTCTACCTCATGATCATGAGTGGGATTTTTTTTCTCATGAATTTTAAGTTGTCTCGATGCACGTGCAATAACTATATCATTTTCCATAAGGACACAACCAATTCCTTTCTTTGAAGAATCACAATAAATTACTAACTCATCATTACCTGATGGTATAGACAAGATAAGAGAATTGAATAATCTCATCTTGAGTTCTTCAAAACATTATCCACACACTTTTGTCAAAACAAATTTTTCCCCTTTACGTGTGAGCTTAGATAATGGGTTAGCCAACCGGGAAAACTTCTGGATGAAACCTCGATAATAACCTACTAAACCAATAAAACCGCTCACCTCAGTTATACTCTTCGGCGCTAGCCATTCCTGGATTGCCTTGGTCATTTAAGGATCAATATAGATTCCATCCTTTTAGACAATATATCCAAGAAAAGAAATCTCTTTATTCCAGAATTTACACTTGCTAAATTTCCCATATAATTGATTTCTTCTAAGAGTCTCTAGAATAATGCACAAGTGATTTTCATGATCTTCGTAGCTTTTGTATTAAACCAAGATATCATCAATAAATACCACCACAATGTAATAAATATATTCCTTGAAAACAATATTCATTGGATCGATGAAGATAGAGGGTGCATTAGTCAATCCAAAAGGCATTATTGTAAACTTGTAATTCTCATACCCGGTTCAGAATGCCATTTTCGGAATGTATTCCTTCTTCACACAAAAATAGACGATATCTGGATTGAAGGTCAATCCTTGAATAATATTGAGCACATTTATGTTAGTCTAATTAATCATTAATCCGAGGTAGGGGATACTCTTTATTTATTGTTATAGCATTGATCTCTTTGTAGTAATTTCACACCCTCATAGATTTGTCTTTCCTCTTAAGAAAAAGGATAGGGGATCCCCATGGAGAAACACTTGGGTGAATAAATCGCTTATTACTCAATTTCTCTAGTTGTTTCTTCAATTCCACTAATTCCACAGTGGCCATTCTATAATGGGTCTTCGATATGGTCATTGAACCAGGGATTAAATCATTAGAAAACTCAATTTCTCATTCTGGTGGATGTCCAGGTAAATTCTCTAGAAACACATTAACATATTCGTGCACAATATGTACTTCCTCTATTTGAACACTATTTTTCTCACCCATAATTATTTCATTCTCATCCTACCCAATAATTGAATTTATTAGAGCTGCTGGGGGTGGATCTGGATAAGAATCAAATTGAAAATTTTCTTCTCTAAAGATAAGGTACTCTTTATCATCATCGAGAACTGTAACCACCTTCTTATTATAATAAATAGTCTCATCATGTTCTGAATTCCAATTCATACCAAGAATTATGTAAAATTCAATCATGGTTATGATGATTATATCAGTAGATAAATATCATTTATATTTTATAATTGGGACTGATTCACAATACATTGTTGCAATAACACTTCCCTTAAGAGATTTGACAAACAACTCTCTTGTTAAATAAATTTGGAAATATCTAATTTTATTAGAAAACTGGGAAGATATGAAACAATGCGATGATCCCGAATCAAATAAAGCATTGGATAAACTTTAAGAAACCATTAAATTACATGCCACCATATCTTTTGGAGCTTCAACCTCATCAGTAGTGTTCACAGAAGCTTGGCCTTGACCCCTTTTTCATTTTCTGAGGTATGTTTCCCTTTCGCTTAGGACATTAATTTTAATAATGCCCCATATCCCTACAATTGTAGCATTAAACATTGGTTGCTTCTTTCTTCCCCATAGAATCACTAGCAAGATATCCTTTCTATCCACATTTGTAGCATACTCATTTTCCTTATATAAAGGCAGCAGGGTGCTTCCTTCCACAATTATCATAGAGTGGAAATTAAACTCATCCATTATTCCATGTTTCCTTGTTTCCATTCCATGAGTGTTCAGTATATATATTGTTCTATTTATTTTCTTTAATTTCATACGACATGGAGAATTCCTATTTTGTCTTGATAGCACATGACCCAATATCTTTATACGATGAGAATGATTGTGAGACTAAATCTCGATGTAGAAATGTTTTTAACCCCTCAAGGAAATGATTAATATTACATCTTGGTTACCTATATAATCTGTAGCATGCCTTTCCATCCTTCTAAAGTTAGCTTCAAACATTTTCAAATTCACATCCTCATTCTGTCTCAAACTCAGAAATTTACTTTCCATATACTCTTGATGATCATAAGGAAATTAGTTTTAGAAGAAAATCTCTTTAAGTTACATTCATTCCATACTTCATACTTCTTCATCCTCCATGGTGTTTTTAACTAATGACCACCATTAATCTGCATCTCCTGTGAGGTGATAAAATTCCATGACAACTTTTTCTATTTCGCTACTCCCCAAAGAATGAAATATTTTCTCTAACTAATTTAACAATTCTTCCTCTATAAATGGATTTAAATATCCATGGATTGTTGGTGTGTTTTGCCTCATGAAGCGATCTAACATTTATCCTCCGTGTTGTGGATCAGGTTCCACCATACGGGTATGGTTATTATTCATAACCTGCATGAGTTTTCCTAGTATGGTGATAAGCTGATCAGCGCCAGTTTCATCACCATCTCTCCTATAATTATCTTGAGCAAGTGGGAAATCCTTACATGGATTATGTTCATTCATATGGTTTCCATTCCTTCAACTATGTGACATTTATAAATAATGGAATACCATATATTATTTTATGAACTCCAATACATAATTCCGAACATGTAAAACACTTATCATAAATTGAACAGCTTATGAATATAATTCATAATAATAAAAATGTTTTCTTTGAGAAGGTATATACTCATAATTCCTTCACAATTCATTGTATGAAAATGATAATTATCCAAGGAATATCCCCCAGGAGTGTCGTAACCAAGAGTGCAGCAAGGTCCGTTGTCGTGCACCCGTTCCCGTTCTTGTTTAGCTCAAAGTATTGTTTGTGGGGTTCACCCCTATTTACATCTCTACCATAGCCACCAATACTTTCTCATTTCCTGATAGGGTTTTATATCTTGGAAAACTCGCAAAATATCTACTGTACCAAAATTTAAAAGAATTTCTTCTATACTAATCCCCATAGTTTATCTTATGGTAGTTTTATCTAACTAGAGTTTTTTAAAATCATGTTTCCATGATTTTTACTAAACATCCTCTGATACAAACTGTAATTCCCCGACCCCAGTTACCCAAAGTCGGTGCATTATTACATAATATTGGCATGATCACAAGGGATAAAATCCCAAAATACTGGTCAGTTTAGTATTCCTAGAAACAAGATACATACATAAGTTCAACATTACAACTTGAAAATAAATATATAACTAATTTATTCCATTAGAAATATCCAATCCTCCTAGATATGCCTGCAAGTCACTCATAACTAACTTCATCATATCCTTGTAAAATGAATCATAAGAAAGGGGTGAGCTCAAAAGCTCAGTAATAGTAAGAAATACAATAGAAGATAATATAAACATTGGGAATGGTGAATAATTGAAAACACATGCCTTTGAAAATAATAAACATGTATACTTTATTTTAGGAATATTATCTGAGTAAATAATGACATAATAAAACATAGTTAACGTTATTCTACTAGTTAAATAACCACATGAACTATCAATATTATTTTCATAATGAAGGAATGTATAATGCCGGACATTCTGAAATATTTTGTCAAGGCCTCTCCCAAGACTTCTAAAAATGATTTAGGACTTGGGAAAAACCATATATAAAATTGGATAGTCCTTGGCCATTTCCACATATAATTATCTCATGAGACCTACTGATGCATCATGGAGCTATAGAGGTCTCCACCCATCACATACTAAGTCCAATACATTCCCCATATGAAAAGGGTGAAACATAACATAAGCATTCGTAATAAAATTAGAATAAAAAATGTAAATACTTTAACTATAAACCATGAATGATTTAAAAATAACTCATACAGAGTAAAACATATCACAAAAACTTAAATACGATATGGAATATTTTTATAATAATAAATCAACTTCAAAAAATTGTAAATTTTATCAAAGGATGTTGACATAGATGAAATCAAAACTATATGAGATAAATATATATTTCTATTTTGAAATCATTTAAGAGTCGTAAAATTATAAAAGAAAATATTTATTTCGAAAATATTCCTATAATATTGTAATGGAAACATTGAGAATGTTATAATGGCAGAAAATTGTTGCACCCATCATATAAGTTAAAAAAACATTCATACCTTAATTTTGTCAAAAATGCACCTTCTTTGGAAAACAACATAAAGATTCTTTTCAAACCATATAAGGTCAAATAAGAGTTTAAATGACCTTAAACCGTAGGCTATTAAATATATTTTTTTTAAATTTGTTTTTAATAAAACATGGATGTGGATGACAAATAAGCCTCAGTACATAGTTACATAAAAACAACCTCGGATAATAAAGAGATTGTGAAATTAACCCTTACCTTGTACTTTTACTTAGATAATGGTATGTTAAAATATTGTATAATAGTTAAAACATTTTTATAAAATTATAAATGAACTATATACATAAATATGATATCATATATGATCCTCTAATAATGATTGTTAATGATATTTCTGTAGTATCATTGTTTCAGGTGTTAACTAATTCATTTTTCATTATATGATTAGTTATGTAAGCCATGTTTGTTATTGATATTATGTATTTAATTCATATATCTAATGATATTATGTTCATAAAAATTATTTTTAATCATATAATGATAATTATTCTTGAATGATTGTGATGTGGAATGAATCTCATCATGTTCGTGGAGACGGTAATCCATACATACGCACGAGTGACAATATCATTATATTGATGGTTAAAATGTATGTAATAGCATGGAATATCATATATAAAGAATCATTAACATGTTATATTTTTTATTTAAAAAATTATTCTCATTTTAATACCCACCGAAATAATGAAGTGTTTGAATAACAAACTACACTACGACTTGGAGACGGTAAGCCATACATACACACATATGGAGACTTTGTCATCTATATGATGGATATAATAATAAATATGGTGGTACCATTTTTTATAATAACATCACTATAGATTGAATATACTGTATATATTATTTTATAATGGCAAAAACAAATAAATAGGATGTGGAAGAAGAAAAGAATTGGAAAGAGGTGGTGAAATATTTACCTTTTATTTGCGTGATTCCTATTTATTTGATCAAAAGGGCTCCTTAGGCTGGCTTTATGACCAAATTATGGCATCTAGGATGAATGGAGGAAATTTGAGAAGATATTTTGGCAGGTTATGGCCGAGCCAAAAGTCTTTGGAGGTGTGAAATTAAGATAAAGGGAGTGCCCTTTTATAAGAAATGGGTGGGTCACTTTTGGAAAAGCTTGAAATATTATTTTATAATAAAATAATTTTATTTTTATACTGGCACAAAAATGAATTATTTTGATGCTAAGGTAGGGATGGGTAAAAAACATTTCTACCAATAGGTTTTTTATAAGTTTAGGTCACCATATTAACCTTATCTTTTACATTTAACACTTAGTTAAATAGTCTAACATTTACCATGTCTCTTTGTATTTTTATATTATATGGTTAATAAACATACTACAACAAAACAATAGAACCCCATGTGGTTTCTTATTAATATATATGACCTTATCTATTCCCTCTGGTTGAACCTTAGATTTTTTGTAATATTATATCAATAAATAATATAATATATGTTTTGAAAACTAAATTATGTTAATTTTGACACTATTTAGTATTTGATTTTTTTGAAAGCCATAAAAACATTATGAATTTGAATAAAATTAATTTAACCAACCCTAAAATTTCATATTAACCTAAACAATTAATTTAAGTTATCAGAAGAATCAATTTTCATTTACTTGAATATTTATAATATCAACTATTTTAATATTTAATTATTAAGGTAATTACTGAATCATCATTGTGTCCTAAATATTCTAAATTATTTAATGTCTAAAATATATAAATAAAATAAGATTATTTATGAAATATTTTTAGCTCTTTAATTAATATTTATAGTGAAAGGTGTCAATTATATAACCACATATAATTTTTTTTTACTAAAAGATACATGCTTTTGTAATTTTTGCCTTTACATAAGATTAATTAATGTAAAATGTCATTATCACTCCCTAGTGGCTCCATGGGGGTCCCAATATAGACCCAATTATGACCATGGTCAGACATATATCAACAAATAGTAATATAACACATTTTAGGTTAATTAAATATTAAGATAATATTATTTATTTACCCTTATTTACAGGATTTACCCTTTAACCATGGTAAATAAAATATTTAACAAAGTAATTATTCATAATGTCAAAAAATAAAAGTCACCAATGTACAAAATTTGGACCTCTTGATTCTAAATATGGAATCCGTTTTTAAAAATTCAAAATACCAAGTGTTAGAAATTAATTAAAAATTAAATTCCTTTGTTAAAACAAAAACCTTGTTTTTATGAAATAATAACTGTCATAAGATCAACACTTGTTTATGTTTAGTTTAAATGTTAAATTAAACACAATGACCTATATTATATTAATTGATAAAAATATAATCTAATGTTAATTTAAAACCACACAAATTTATAATTTAGCAATATATATTATGTCGATTAAAAAATATTTTTTTAATTAAAATTTAGTACTATTAATCAAAAATTGAAAGTTTTCAGAAAAATACCAAAAATTCACCATAAGAAAATTTGGATATTCTTAATTCAAAAATGAAGTACATTTTGAAAAAAAAAATTAAATTTCAAAAAGTGGGTATTACAATTCATAACTTCTAGTTTGATTGGTCACGGTGTATTAGAATCTCAAAGTTTCATACAATGCAAGTTGTTGGATTATTCAAAGGGAAATGTACCATAGAAGCTTGGGTTGTTACATATGGTATTCCAAATATAATAATTGTTAAACATATTTGGATTGTGTTTTTAGTGAATTTCCTTTATATATTTGAAACAAATATTGAAAGGTACTGATAACCCAGAAAATCCTATTAGTAGTAATTTTATTAATGACATTGATGAAGTAAATTGAATAGTTTTTTTGACATTGTGATTTTTCAGTTATTTTACAAAAAATTGATATAGGTTCCACTATGTGATGACCCAGACCCTCAGGGTCCTTTCCTTTGCCAAAATCTGGATCCCAAGGGTAGCATCTCGGCGTGAGACCAATCGGCGTGACCGATCGGCGCCACCGATCGGTGTTGCCCAGCCTTGTCAGGGTTTTTCCAATAGTGCCTCCATTTTGCGGTAATTGAGTTTTAAACCCTATTTTGACCCCATTATGTTTTTTTTAAATTCCCAATAACGCCCATGAATGGAGTTTAATCATCTTCTTAATGAGGTACCCTAGTTTGTGCGTCGGTTTAAACCGCCACGAATGGTGGGGACCTTTTAATGATGTATGGGGCCACGTGGTCAACCCACGACCCTGCTCCTTACGCGGTATCACATTCTTATTTCAACCATACCCAACCTTTATAAATTAAATGGTACTCCTTGGGTTTCTTTTCTCGATCACCCTCCCATCGATTCATCTACTCGTGATTGAGTTCCCTAGGTCCCACCCCTGCAAATCACAATTTCCCTATTCTTGGTGGCGTAAAGATAAACTCTGATCGTTGATCAACCAGGTAGGGATTCCACCTTCGTCTCTCCATACTGTTTATCATGAGGGGTGGGTATGATTTGGACTTCTGATGGGATTGATGAAGCCCAACCTTAATGAAGATAATAAATGAACCTTAAAGAACGGGGGGATGGGTGTGATCGATGATACTGGTTTGTTTTATGATCTTTCATGATTAATGATTTCTGATTTGTACGGGCTTACTCCTACTGAAAATCATGGTCGTTGGTGGTCTTTCTATGTGCACTAATAAAACCTTACCTCTTGTGTTGGTTGTGTAAAAGAAATTGGTTAATTACGTATATGCGGCTAAATATATTTAAAGCACTAGGATCAACCCTTTTTTTGTGATAACCCTGGTTAAAATACAACGGAATTGAAATCTTGGAGTGTGTTAAATCTTTTAAATCAGAAAATACCGGCATGGCCCTGCTTTGTGTTGGTGGTAGTGGTTTGGTTATTTCCTTTCACGTGCTGATTGCTGGGTGATGTGGGTGGGGATGAGATCCCCTATTGTTATGGTTTCGCTGATTGGGAATTTAAGACCGGGTGGTTACCTTGAGTACATCACAAATTGTGGTGGCATCCACTATTGATGAGATACAATTGGATCATGGATCTTGGGGACATGGGGTTGTATCCTGGGGTTTTCGTTGGTTCCAGTACTTCGAGGGATCTCACTTGTCCATTTGTTCTTGTGAGCTTAAAAGAGGACCAGGTGTGAATGTTTAAGTTTATGTTTGACCGTACTCTTCCCTTGGCTTGTCCATATGCTTTCTATTTTCCCAAGTAGGTTCAGAAACTTATTTAAACATTATTACTAAACATGTAAACCAGTATGGGACAAATGGGTTTTGGTTTGGTGTGAGTTGTGACTTGGACATGGTACCGATTGTGTTCTTTAGGCTGGCTGAAGAAAAACATAATCTAGGTGAGTGCTTGCTACCTATACATATGCTTGTAGTTTTTTGTTTCTTATTCTTGCCTCACCGAGGTTGATTACTTAGTGTCAAACATCCCCATTTCATGGGGGAGGGTGTTTTTCCCAACACATCCATTAGTTTCTGGTTATTAGCTCCTTTCTTCTCCCTTTCCCGGATAGCCCAAGTATCATCGGGCAGGCTGTGATGGCCTGAAGTCCATTATTATCCTAAGAACCTTCAGAGGGGGTGGTGTGGTGATTATGGTCTAGGTGTGAGCTAGATGGTGGTTTCCCAAATGACTTCAAAATGAGGCCTAGGTGTCTTTAGGCATGGTAGTCGATCTTCTAGCCCAGGTGTATTTAGGCGTGAGCTTGGTTGTTCTGGCGAAGTTGTTTGTAGGCATGGTTATGTATGATAGTTGTGGCCCAGGTGTGTGGGGGCGGGGTTTGGCAGTGGGACTGCGTGAGGTTGTGGCCCAGGTGTGTGCGGGTAGGGTTTGGCAGTGGGATTGCGTGAGGTTATGGCCCAGGTGTGTGTGGGCGGGGTGTGGAAGTGGGTCTACTGTGAGAATGGTGGGATTGGTCTGATGCGTAGGATGTCTTCAATAACCAGTGGGAAAGTGGTGTGGGGTACCCAAACATCGATGTTCTATTACTATACATTACTTGGATTGCGTTATTTGGGGATTGTGCCTTGGTGAGGCTTGGTGTGGTTAGTTTCCTTACTAGCTGCTTGGTTATCTCTTTTCTCACAGGGAATTAGTATGCCTCCCCACTCGTGCATGATATTCTTTGGTTTTTCCCGACTGAGTATACTTTTATGCTCACCCTAAGTATATAAAATTGCTTTTAGGTTTCCCAGAGAACTTCGGGCTTCGCGCGGGACCATTCTAGCGCAGACACTTGGTACAATTGCTGTTTCCATTTTCCTTCTTCTTAGTATCTTTTTAACATGGGGTTTTTGTGTCTTGTATCATTTACTTTGAATATGCATGTGGGAATGGTTTACTTTTTTTTTCTTTACTTTTCTTTTAGTTTAGGTGTTGTTGGGTTTCATCATCTTATCTCCGGATCCTATAAAACAAAAAATGGTAATGCCTTCCATTCGTGTGTGATTTCCATACCCTTGGTGCTAGTCACCTCTCCGAGACCTATTGAAGGTGGGTTTCGGTGGGTCACTATCTCTTCTTCAACCTAAAGAAGGAAGTTCGTGGCAATCTATTGACCCTTCCCTCTGTTTAGTGAAGGATGGTCATGAAAAAATGGAATTAGAGGTGATAGATGAGGGATAGGATGGGGTCTAGAGTTAGGCACAGTAAGGACTACATGGGACGGTAGGGAAAAAGTGTTGGGTGACCTCGGTGCATGAATTAGGACAGGGAAGACCAGTTAGGAAATGGGATTTTAGCCCCCCCCCCCCCTCCCCCCCCCCCCCCTCGTGATCCGATGCAAGGACTATAGACCTACCAAACGACCAAGTAAGGCCACATTGATTGCAGGGTAGAGACCTTAGGAAAGGTATATGCATCATAATGACTTGTGTTATCATGTTTCCTGGGTGTTTTGGGAATTTAAATAAATAAGGGGTTTATGAAATTTTATGAACAATATTCTGCACTACTTGGGCTTACAAATTCATTGTTTACCTTGATGCTATGTCACCTGGGTGGTGACCACGTGTGGTGCGGGCGATCGAGGCCCCAGAGACTACCTTGTTCAATCAACAGAGAGATGATCGAGAGGAGGATGACAACCAGTGGCAGAAGACACTTCGGGCCATCCAGTGACAGACCCTTGAGAAGTATGAGGGAAACACCTCTGACAAGAAGACGGAGAGCTAGCTAGAGGAGCTGGTGATAGCCTTCGGCCTGATCCGGGCTCCGACTGAATACTGGGTTCCTCTGGCCATCAGCTAGATGCGGGGAGTGGAGCGACAGTGTTGGATGCTTTACCTGGGAGAGGGGAGAGAGGCTGAGGTGGCATGGGCTGATTTCTAGGAGTTCCGGGTGGAATTCCTCTCTTCTACGATGAAGGCATAGAAGAGGCAGGAGCTACTCTTCCTCCAGTAGGGGAGTATGTCAGTAAGGGAGTTGGGAATCAAGTTCAAGGACCACCTACGTTTTTCTCTGGACCTCTTTCCAGACGAAGTGTCTCAGGAAAGACGTTTAGAGGAGGCGCTCCGACCCTCCCTTTAGTATGTCGCCACCCCCTTCACCTTGTCGATGTACATAGAGGTCCAGAAGAAGGCATAAGTAGTGGAGATGATGAATTCTCTAGGATGTGTGACATAAGAGGGGATCTAGCTGGGGTCATCCAAGGGGAAGGCCGTCATCACTAGGCCTACAACCTCGGGACCCTCCAGGTTCCGACCAGCAGGGAGCAGACCGTAGCAGTTCCAGTTCCGGTCACCCGGTCCTCGCCCTTTCCTTTCGGGCCCAGGACCAAGGTGTTTTATCGTTGGGAGCCATGGATATCTCCGGATTCAGTTCCCGGACCGGGTACATTACGGTAGTGGTGGACATGCCCATCTCCCACCACAAGAGCTGCTTCCAACTAGGCCCTTCCAGCATCAACAGCAGGGGCAGTGAGCTACCGCTCCTCTGGGGCAGGCATTTCAGGAGGAGTCCGACCTTAGGGTGCTCCTCAGGGACCTCGACTAGGGAATGGTCGGGGAGGTGGCCGAAAGCTGAGGGGCATAAGAGCTGGGCGTGGGCAGTTTTCATGCCGCGAAGGCAGCACTCCTAGTGGGACCGAAGGTCGTTCGAGGTACGATAAGTTTATTTAGCACCCTTGCTCATGAGTTCTTCGATATTAGAGCTTCCCAATCCTTCATTGTACCCAATCTAGCCCGTTCTTTGGGCCTAGATTCCAAGAGACTTCTAGTGACCCTAGTGCTGAGCACACCAATCGTAGTTCAGACCGACTTGTTATAGGTTTTTCGTGGATGCAGACTGATGATAGGGGCAGATCAGTTGATTAGGGATCTACTACTGCTACAGATACATCCATACGATGTCATCCTAGGCATCGACTGGCTGTTCTCTGTGTGGGCGGCCGTTGAATGCTTCCGAGGAAGGGTTGTGTTCTCAGACTTGGGTGGCCGGCATGTTACCTTCACGGGTGAGTGGAGCAGTCCGAAGGTCAGCAAGCGAGAGGAACCCCTCCTCTCCTTGTTAGCCGAGATGTCAGTAGAGTCAGTAGATGCTGAGATGGTGGAGGTGCTAAGAATTGTCAGTGATTTTATGGACGTCTTCCCTGAAGAGGTGACGACTCTACCCCCTCGACATGATATCGAGTTTGGGATAGACTTGTAGTCTGGTGCTCGCACAATTTCGATGGCTCCTTACCGGATGGCACCTTCGGAGCTTCGGGAGTTGTAGATTCAGATTGACGATCTAATGAAGAGGGGTTATGTTCTACCAAATGGGTCACCATGGGGTGCTCCAGTTTTGTTCGCAGAGAAGGAAGATGGTGGTCTCAGGCTATGCATAGACTACAGGAGGCTAGATCAGGTGACAGTTAAGAATCGCTACACTCGTATGAGGATAGATGATCTTTTCGACCAGCTGAAAGGGGAAGGATGGTTCTCAAAGATCTACCTATGGTCTGGATATCAGCAGTTGATGGTGAAAGAGGGGGACATCTCGAAGACGGCCTTCAGTTGTAGATATGGACACTTCGAGTTCGTAGTCATACCTTTCGGTGTTACGAACGCCCCGACTATGTTCATGGGACTAACGAACTCCATATTTCTGGAGTACCTAGATCGGTTCAAAGTTGTGTTCATTGACGATATCTTGATATATTCAAGATCAGAGGAGGATCACGCGGAGCACTTGAGGACAGTTTTGGATGACCTCCGACATCACCAGCTCTATGGTAAGTTGTCAAAATGTAAGTTCTAAATGCCAGAAGTGCACTTCCTTGGCATGTAGTGGCCGAGCAGGGGGTAGCGGTAGGCCCATCAAAGGTTGAAGCAGCTGTTTCTTGGGTAGCACCCAAGAATGTGGCAGAAGTTCGTAGTTTCCTCGGGCTGGTAAGTTACTATAAGAGGTTCGTACCCAACTTCTCTCGAGTTGCAGCCCCTTTAACATCCTTGACCAAGAAGGACCAGGTTTTCGTGTGGAGTGAGCAGTGTGAGGCAGCCTTCAGCTATCTGAAAGAGAAGTTGGTTAGTGCCACTGTGATGAGATTACTAGAAGAAGGGGAGGCGTATGAGGTGTTCTATGATGCTTTAGGGAAAGGCCTCAGATGTGTGTTGATGCAGCGATAAGGGGTGATTTCTTATGGGTCTAGGAATCTACTCCCTCATGAGCGTAATTATGCCACCAATGACCTAGAGCATGGAGCGGTCATTTTTGGGCTAAAGTTATGGCGACATTACCTCATCGTAGAACGCTTTGTGGTCTTCACGGATCACAAAAGGTTGAGGTATATCTTCTCCCAGTGAGACCTAAACTTTTGGCAGTGAAGGTGGGTGGAGTTCATCCAGGATTACGACTTAGAGATTTACCACACTTTAGGGAAGTGGAATGTAGTGGCTGATTCCTTGAGCATGAGGTCGCAGAAGGATGCGGTCCGAGAGTCAGTAGATGCCTGGAAGGCGATGGAGGAGTTAGCTTCCATGCACCTGGATGTGAGGATGGATAGAGGTATAGGTTGCATGTACTAGATGATAGTGCAGTCTTCTCTGTTGCAGGAAGTGGATGAGTCTCAGTGGGGAGACCCAGAGTGCAAAGTGATACGTTACCTAGATGACCAAAGCAATGCTCCGGAAGGATGGATGGAGGATGGTCAAAACCGGATTATTTTCCAGGTAAAGCTGAGGTGATGCACGGAATGGTTCTTAGTGAGTTCCACAAATCACCCTTAGAGATACAACCAGGAGTTTCCAAGATGTACCAGGGTGTGAAGAGATAGTTCTGGTGGCTCGGAGTAAAGTGAGCAGTGGCAGAGTTTTTGGCCAAGTCCCTAGTGTGTCAGCAGTTGAAGGCTGGACACTGTGTTCCAGGTGGCCTGCTGCAATCTCTGGATGTCCCCAAGTGGAAATGGGAGGACATCTCGATGGATTTCATCACAGTACTACCCAAGGTTCAAGGGGGATAAGATGCCATCTGGGTAGTAGTGGACTGGTAAATGAAATTGGCTCACTTTCTGGCGATTAAGGAGTCATGTGCAGTGGATGCCTTGGCATGAAGGTACATGGATGAGGTGGTGTGGTTGCATGGAGTTCCAATGTCCGTAGTCTCGGATAGGGATGCGCGGTTTACCTCAAAATTCTGGAGAGGATTACAACATGCTTTTGGCACCCAGCTACGTCTTAGCACTACTTTCCATCCCCAAACAGATGGGTAGACAGAGCGCACCATCCAGACCATGGAGGATATGACGGGGGCATGCATTCTGGACTCAGCAGGATCATGGGTGCGACACTAGCATCTGGTAGAGTTCGCCTACAATAATATCTATCACTCTACCATTGGTATGGCCCCATTTTAATCCTTGTACGGAAGACCATGCCACTCACCTGTGCGTTGGACCAAAGTAGTAGATACAGACATCCTTGGCCTGGAGGTGGTGCAAAGCACAACAGAGAAGGTCCTTCTCATACAGGAAAGGATGAAGGCTGCCCAAGAGTGGAAGAAGTTATATGCTGATAACAGTAGAAGGCCCGTGGTGTTTGAGGTTGGAGACCATGTATTTTTGAAGGTCTCCCCTCGGTGTGGATAGCAGAGGTTCGGTAAGGGGAGTAAGCTTTCTCCAAGGTTCATTAGACCATTCGAAGTGTTGCGGCAGATCGACGAAGTGGCTTGTCATCTAGCATTACCACCGCCGTTACTGAAGATACATGATGTCTTCCATGTGTCCCAGCTCCGTCGGTATCTGCATGATGATTCACACGTCCTCGGATGGGGAGAGCTGGACATAGAGGATGACATGAACTTTGTGGAAATACAGGTGATGATTGAGGATCGTGAGGAGAAGGTCCCTCGTGGGAGAACCATTCCATTGGTTTGTGTGTTATAGAGACATGGTGGTCTTGAGGAGAGTACGTGGGAGAGGGAAGCACAGATGCGCACCCAGTACCCAAAGTTGTTTTGACTCCCTTGTTGTTTTGTTCTGACCTTATTGAGATGTTTTACCTGGTGCTCGAATATATGTGGAATGCTTGTTTTTCTTAGCCATGAAATGATCTATTCCATGTCCCTGTGTGTGTTTGTGTCTGAATTTGTGATGATGGAAAAACCTTACTTTTAATCAGGACACATTAATGTTGATGCGATTAAACTTGTGCAGGAGAGTCAGTGCTGCCCAAAGTGGATAATATCCTAACATGTAAGAAGGGACTTCCAGACTAATGTGCTAATATTTCTGGATGTTAATGGGGTTCACTCGTGAGAGGTATCTTTCGAGTTTGTTGTTCGAACTTTCTCTTTCCTTCTGAGTTTTTTTGATTATCGAGGGCGAGAATAGTTTGAGAGGTATCTGATGTGATGACCCAGACCCTCAGGGTCCTTTCCTTTTCCAAAATCCAGATCCTAAGGGTAGCGTCTCGGCATGAGACTGATCGGCGTGAGCTATCGGTGAGACCGATCGGCGCGACTGATCGGCATGACCAATCGGTGTCACCCAGCATTGTCGGGGTTTTTCTAGTAGCACCTCCTTTTTGCGCTAATTGAGTTTTAAACCCTATTTTGACCCCTTTATGTTTGTTTAAATGCCTAGTAATTCCCATGAATGGCATTTAATCAAATTCTTAATGAGGTACCCTAGTGTGTGCGTCTGTTTAAACCACCCCAAAGGGCGGGGACCTTTTAATGACGTATGGGGCCGCATGGTCAACCCACGACCCCACTCCTTACGCGGTTTCACGTTCTTATCTCAACTGTCCCCAACCTTTATAAACTAATGGGTACTCCTTGGGTTTATTTTCATGATCACCCTCCCATCGATTAGTCTGCTTGTGCTTGAGTTCCCGAGGCCCCACCCCTGCAAATCACACATTCCCTGTTCCTGGCGGCGTAAAGATAAACTTTGATCGTTGATCAACCAGGTAGGGATTCCACCTTCATCTCTCCTTACTTTGTATCACGCGGGGTGGGTATGCTTTTTCCTTTTGAGGGTATTAATGAATCCCAATGTTAATGAAGATAATAAATGAACCTTAATGAACGGGGGGAGGGGTGTGATCGATAATGCTTGTATGATTTATGCTCTTTCATGATTAATGAATTCTGATTTGAGCGGGCTTACACCTACTTAAAATCATGGCCATTGGTGGTCTTTCTCTATGCAATAATAAACCATTACCTCTTGTGTTGGTTGTGTAAAATAAATTGGATAATTACGTATATGCAGCTACATAAATTGAAAGCACCAGGATCAACCCTTTTTATGTGATAACCCCGGTTAAAATACAATGGAATTGAAATCATGGAGTGTAATAAATCTTATAAATCTAAAAATAACAGAGTGGGCCCACTTTGTGTTGGTGGTAGTGGTTTGGATATTTCCATTCATGGGCCGATTGCTGGGTGATATGGGTGGGGATGGGATCCCCTGTTGTTATGGTTTTGCTGGTTGTGAATTTCAGACCGGGTGGTTACCTTGATTACATCTCGAATTGGGGTGGGATCCTATTTCGATGAGAAAATATTGGCTCTTGGATCTTGGGGACATGGGGCTTTATCATGGGGTTTTATTTGGTTCCAGTACTTCTAGGGATCTCACTTATCCCTTCGTTCTTGTGACCTTACAAGAGGATCGGGTGTGAATGTTTAAGTTGATGTTTGATCGTACACTTCCCTTGGCTTGTGCTTATGCTTTCTAGTTTCCCAAGTAGGTGCAGAAACTTATTTAAACATTATTACTGAACATGTAAACCAGGATGCATCAAATGGGTTTTTGTTTGTTGTGATTTTTGACATGGACATGAAACTGATTATGTTATTTAGGCTGGCTGAAGAAAAACCCAAACTGGGTGAGTTATTTCTACCTATACATATACTTGTAGTTTTGTGTTTCTTATTCATGCCCCACCTAGGTTGAGCACTTAGTGCTGAACACCCCCATTTAATGGGGGAGGGTGTTTTTACCAACACTTCCATTAGTGGATGGTTACTATCTCATTTCTGTTCCCTTTCCCGGATAGCCCAAGTACGCTCGGGCACACTGTGATGGCTTGAAGTCCATTATTAGCCCAAGAACCTTCCGGTGGGGTGGTGCGGTGGTTATGGCCCAGGTTTGTGCAGGTAGGTGGTTTCCCAAGTGTCTTTGGGATGAGGGCCAGGTGTCTTTGGGCGTGTTAGTAAATCTTCTATCCCAGGTGTCTTCGGGTGTGACGGTGGTTGTTCTGGCCTAGGTGTTTGTAGGCGTGGATACGTATGACAGTTGTGGCCCAGGTGTGTGCGTTCGGGGTTTGGTAGTGGGACTGCGTGATGTTGTGGCCTAAGTGTGTGCGGGTAGGGTTTGGCAGTGGGACTGCGTGAGTTTATGGCCCAGGTGTGTGCAGGTGGGTTGTGGCAGTGGGACTGCATTGAGAATGGAGGGATTGGTCTGATGCATAGGATGTCTTAAATAACCAATGGTAAAGTGGCGTGGGGTACCCAAACATCAATGTGATATTACAATACTTTACTTGGCTTGCATTATTTGGGGAGTGTGCCTTGGTGAGGCTTGGGTGGTTAGTTTCCTTGTTAGGTGCTTGGTTATCTCTTTTCTCACAGGGCATTAGTATGCCTCCCCACTTGTGCATGAGATTATATGGATTTTCCCTATTGAGTATAGTTGTATGCTCACCCTACGTATATAAAACTACTTTCAGGTTTCCAGGAGAACTTCGGGCATCACGCGGGACCATACTAGCGCAGACCCATGGGAAATTTACTGTTTTCGTTTTCCTTTTTCTTGGTATCTTTTTACCTTGGTGTTTTTGGGGGTTGTATGATTTACTTTGAACATGCAAGTGGGAATGGTTTACATTTTTTGTCTTTACTTTTCTTTTATTTTTGGTGTTTTTGGGTTTCATCATCTTATCTCCCGATCCTATAAAACAAAAAAGGGTAATGCCTTCCATTCGTGTGTGATTTCCTTACCCTTGGTGCTAGTCTCCACTCCGGGACCTATTGAAGGAGGGTTTTGGAGGGTCACTATCTCTTCTTCAACTTAAAGAAAGAAGGGCATGGAAATCTGCTGACCCTTCCCTATTTTTCGTGAAGGCGGGTCGTGACACACTAAATTATGGTTACGTAAATGATATGGGATTTTATTTAGATGAATAAAGATTTTTTCTTTTTTTGGGAGCATATATATGTTTTTATATGTTGATAAAAGAAGAGTTATAGATATCATAATGTATTTATATGTTTCAGGATTTTATATATTCAATGTCATAGACACCCCTTTTATGTTTTATCTTGGGATAATTTGAGGTGATTTGGAATAATTTATTGATTTTAAGAATAATACTCAATTGTGGTTTAAATAATCTTGCATGTTAGTATATGAATTGTTATGGTATATTGGATAATGGAATATAGAAATTCATTAAAATTTATCCATGGATAATGAGATATTTTTGAAAATATTTATGGCCATGCTAAGAATTACGTTTCATGTTAGTATCTAAATTTTATTCAGGATAATATGGTGAAGTTCAATACAAGATTATATACTGATATGTAATAGTGATTAATTATTTTTTGGATGATTCATTTAGTTTAAGTATATTTAACATTTAGATTTAACATGTGTTTTAAAATTGATGATTTTGTGGGAATAATGAACATAAATTTTGGGAATGTAATATGAAATGTATGATATCACCCATGAGGTTAATATATTATTTAATGTTGATGTTATTGGTGTTAATTGGTATACATGGATTATTATTTTGTGGAATAATATATGATGAACCATTTTTATTTTTTGGAAATTTGTGGTTTAAAATTTATTATTTCTTTATATGAAATAGCATATATATTTGGATATTATCTCACCTTATGGAAAAAATTTAAATTTTTGGGAAAACTATAAATATTTGATGAATATATTATAATCATTTTATAATACATTTCAACCATTATAATATTATTTTAGAGATTTTGGTATAAGAAGTAAAATTGGATAATCAATTATTTTTGTAAGAGAAAAATTAGAAATTGATAAAAGCACAACAAAATGATGAAATTTTTATTTTAAAATAGAAATATATCAAGTATTTATATTACTATATGTTCTTAGTATTCATGGTAATGTAATTACTCAACTCTAGGAAACAGATCTTGAAACAAAAAATCTATCCTATTACCATCATAATTTTTTGGTTGTTAACATTATCATAATCATTAAATTTCTTATTATTAATGATCTATACCGCTCTCTATTGTTATTTGGACATTATGATTTTCTTCAATATATATATATTTACTCCCCAATAATTTTAATCTATTTGAAAACATAATTATGTTTTATTCTATATGGCAATTGCATTCCCCATTTCGTCTTTTTCCTAGGGTGTTTTATTAACCTTTTTAGTGATATTGGTCTTCCAAAAATACGAATTTTCAAATGTCAATACTGGAATTACAAAACACAAGTTTAAATTTTGAGGAAAAAATTATTAAAGGTGGATAAGGTAAATCCTGAGATTTTAAAAGAATAAAATTGGGTTCGTTAGCATATATAAAACATAACATTGATCATAAACAAACCATAATATAATATTTGATAAATATGACCATCATCAAATATTCATTGAGTTGGTATGATTTAATAGTAATAATATTATTATGAATTATATATAAAGTATATAATCAATACAAAATTATTTATTATTTATTATAATAGAAGAAATAAATTTAATTATGTTAATTTTATGCTACAAATATATGTTTCTATCAGAAATGTTTTCTTTATCTTATTAGGATAAAATATTGTATTTATTTATTTCTTCTTTTAAAAAAATGTTGTATAAAATAAACCTCATTATTTATATCATAGTATCAAAATTAATAAAGAGTTAATATTTTGAATATTTCATAAATGAATTATTTTTGCAGAGAATATTAGTAAATACTATTTCAATTAAAAATTATATTTCTGAATGAATTTAAATAGATATATTTTCTTATAAAATGGATGAAAACTAAAAGTACTTATGTCATATTATTAATAATCCAAAAGTGTTCATTAGAATCAATTTTAAAATATAATTTTGTATAAAAACATTTTTATACATAAAAGGCAATTATCATAAGAAAAATGTGTTTCATTGTATTTTTTTATTAGATTTTAAATTAATTTATCCCAATTATAGGAATTGAATCACTAAAACTGGGTTTTCATATTTGGTATTATCATATTCAAATTTTGTAAAAATTTCCATTTTCTGGTTAGCCAATATGAATATTATTCATGGTAAAATGTCCAACCTCAGTAAAGGGTGTATTAGGTTAATCTTGGTTATAAAAATCTAATAAAGTCATAAATTTTCATAAAAATTATTTTGGGATGAATATAATTTTATCCCTATCACCTAAGTCACAAATTTCAAATTTTTTTAATAGAAAATGATAATGAAATGATCTATGTAATATTTAAGAAAATGAAATTTAAAAAATTTCCTCTTATTAGTTTTACATATCTCGTATGTGTTTACAACTAGAAAACCATTAGTGGAAATAAATCTTAATATTAATTTTGTCCAAAATTAAATTTTATTCATTTTGGTAATTTATTTTGTATTCTTATATATTATGCAATTAGTTTAAATTCTTAATCAACACTAATACCATAATAAATGTATTATTCAAAAAAATATAAAAATGATTTAAAAAATAAATTTATAATAATTTGACTAATATAGACTATTATATGAAGTTTACATATCAATATGAAATATTATATATTTTTTTAATATTATTAAATTCAAATTCCATCATTTTATTCATTTATGTTACGTCAAATTAAAAGAATAGTGTCTACATTCACATTTGTTATATTTTACAAAAAAATGTTATTAACTTATTTAAAAGCTAGGAAATTATTTCTGTAGGGAAATTAAGATAATATAATTTCTAAAATATCTCCATTTTCCATTTATGATTCAATTGTTGCCTTATTGTTAAAATTAAAACCCTTTGAAAGTGAATTTTTTTTACCATGATTAATGTTAAAATGGATTAACTAAGGGGTTGAACCAAAAGATTGGATTTAACGCACCGCCTAAACCGATCTAAATTCAATTTTTTGGGGGAATTAAAACCAAATCCTACATTATAATTGAATATATGTCCATTTGGAATCATTTTTATCGAAAATAACTTTATATTAATTAAATATTTTAATAAAAACTAAAAGTGAATATCATCCCAATTATAAAAAGTCACATATTTCTCAAAAAATTTCAAATGAAATGTTTCCATGTTGATCAAACATACACTTAAAACCCCATTATAAATAGAATACTAAATATTCTATAGGATTTGGACTTACCTAAATACCAACCCCAAAATCATTTTCTGGATATCTAAAGGAGCTATTTCAAATTAGAGAAAATCAAATTAACTGATCATGTTTTTTTATCTTATTTTCCTCTTATAAATTTATGTTATTTAATATAAAATTATAAATAGTGTACCCTAAATATAGATATTTTTTATATTTTTAAATCACTAGTGTCTACCTTCTTACCCATCAAATGAAATTATAATGTATCTCTCGTGCAATTGTATGATATAATATCTCCATGTGGCGATAAATTTTATTTTCCACTACAATATTTCATGGATGGTTATTATGATGGGTTTAATGTTAATATATGATAATAATTACGTAATTATAATTATTTAATTTTAATATCATATCTAACATCTTACCTCCAAACCTGTTGAAAATTTATATTGTCACATGTGTGTACGTGTGGACTACCTCCTCTATAATGGGATGTGATTTTATTCCATTCTGTATAACGTGAATGGTAATCAATATAGGTTTAAAAAATATGTATGATATATATGATATAATAATTATTCAATTGGGGTTATTTACTTTTTACCAATATTTTATTCCATCCATTTAAATGTGAACACAATAGTCTTATGTGAGTTTGACCTACTGTCTCCCATGATGGATGAATTTAGTTTTCCTCGACAATAGAAATATACCACTATTTTGGATCCATGATCCTCCCACTTTCTAGAAATGTTTCATCGAATTTTCCCATGAAGGCTCATCCCTCCTCAATCGGCGGCACTATGTTGGTAACTCCTACAATGAAGATCACCTCTAAGCCTCCAATCTGTGAAATACTTCTCTATGTTGGTCACTGAGGTCCATCTGTCACTGGGAACACAAGAAGTAACTCTATGTCTTCCTTGAAAACAACTCTAGATAACATATTAGAGATCCAACCATCTCGCACAGTCGGTTCATTGAACACACTAGGGTAGAGTTCCATTAATTCTTCGAATACACATGTGCGGATGACTTCTGGTGTTGAAATTAGTGATATGTTGGTGAAGAAATAATCCTTTTATTTCGGGTTTTCAATGTCCTTGTGGGTAGCACTGACAGAGCCTCATGGTATTCCTCTCCCTAGAGTTTAATCCTTTTTGGATGTTGTGAAATATTTTTTTTCTTGGTTGAATATGGATGGGGAATTTTTCAAGGACTCATGTCCTAGAAGAATACTGCGTAAAGGCTCATCTTCTCGTGATGGGGCCAATCCTACAACACTTTTTGAGAAATTAGAAAATAAAAGAATTATTGATTTTTCATATTTTCATTCCCAAAGGTTAACAACCATTAAAGCTTTATGATTTTCTCATAATAACCTTGATTTTATAGGGTTTTTCCAATTCTAAATGTGCCACTCCGGGTCGAAGGTTTTTTCATTGTCTTTTTCCATCATATGAATTGAAGCTTCATGCATGGGGAATTAGTTCACTATTGTTGAAACATGGTTAGATTCATTTAAAATAATGGTCTTTGTATTTCAATGTCTCTCATGAAATAAATTCTTTTTCTCAATATAGGGTTTGACTAAATGTTCTTAACTGGGTCCTTTGGAACCCAATGATTCTACAAGACATTTACATGGAAATTGGGGCTCCTATTTATCTTGATAAGGAGACTGAGGATGTCCAACTTGGGAACTTTTCTAGGATTATGGTTAAAGTTTATCTTATCACCACTATTATTGACAAGGTAAAACTCTATACGCTATCTGATAACATTCAAATTGATGTGGAGTTTAAAATAAAACACTATTTTTGCTCTAAAAGTATGTCTATTGGACACTATGTGGAAATTTGTTGGAAAAATATTTTTTGTAAAGAGTGTGGGATGAGAGGTCACCCAACCACCCTTTATCAAAAAACAAAATTTAAAAGACTTGTATTTTTCAAAACCTTATAATATGTACGGTGAACGCCCCCCCCCCCAAACCATCTCCCAGTCCTGATGTTGGGTTGATTTTTGTAAAAACTGATTCTCAGTTGTCTCATTTAAAAGGAAAAGAGTTGATAATTGATGAATCTCTAGAAAGAACACATTGTTCGCCATCAGATATTCAAGTTTATTTTGGTAATTATGTTGCTTCAACAGAAGACATTATCCTTGTTCCCTCCTGATTTTAGGTTTCTAATTGAAATAATTCATCGTGGCCTGCTGAACATCATTAAGAAATTTTGAATCTCTTGCAGTATTCAAATGTTCCTAAGAAATAGAAGAATGAATTCGATGATGAAAGGGGAAATGTTGGAACACCTGCTCCATGCAGCGGTTGACCTAACCCTTTCTAGGATTTTTTCATAATTTGTGTGGCAATGATGGATGTTGTTGAGGTTTTTACCTATGTTCCCCAAAGAGGATACCTCTGATGGATTATTCTCGTCTTCTTAAGATCATGTCTATTAGATCATATTCAATGATTTCAAAATATATGGATGAACACTTTATTAATATGTTCAAATGGGGGAAGTATCAATCTAATTGGGAGTATACTGGTGACTCAGATAATGGGAATGATATGTCGTATTATTATTTTTAGTCTTTTGATTGAGGGAAATCCTGTTTGTTTGACCCCTTTCTCCACAATTATGTTTCTTTTCCCTTTATATTAATAAATGGACAGATGAATTTTTCTAGATGTACCTTTAAGAAAACATATAAAATAAATATATATGATATTTATATCATGTTTCTAATTTTGTATATGATGTAACCATGATAAAATTAGATAGAATGAAACTACACAACCAAAACATAGATGATAAACACACTTGTTATTACCTGGAAGAGTGATTTTTAAGAAGAATTTTTTTAGAAGAAGTAATAAAAAATATAAGTGAATAATATATGGAATTATATATATGATTATGGGATTCTTAAATAAATTTAATAAATATAAATCATTTACATATGAGAATTGGATCCATCTGAATAAAGTAGAACCTAAGGAAGCTTTTATTTTAGTATCACTTCATTAGTTGATATTTTTTATGTTTAAGACCCCTTGGGGTAATTAAAATATTTTAATATCTTAAAACCTAAATATTATTTTCTAATATATATTTTTATGATTTTACAATTTAATATTTCTATTTTTCTCCCTATCTTACCTAATTTATAGAGAAAATATTTTTTGAAAAGTTATCTCTATTTCTCTCTTAAATTAAAAACATTAATTCATCCATTTACATAATTTCTAAATACATTTTCAGTAATTATTTCAAAATTATCCAATTTAGTTGTTTTATAAATTTATACGCATATGTGAATTTAATTTTTTTTTAAGGAATATTTTTTTCATTTTCCAAATGAGGTACTATTTGAACTTTTTACAACAGTGTGAAAAAAAATTATTTTTAAGTTATACAGCATGTAAAAAATTTCCCTCGATCATGAAATATCTTTAATTTAAAGAATATTCTAAATTTTTATATATCAATTTTTTTAAAATATTCCATATTATTATATTACTTTTTTCCATTCAAATTGATTTCTAAACTAAAAAGAATATTTTACTAAAGAATTTTTAATGAAATTTTATTGTACATATATTCATTAATGTCAGTGACACACACATTAATTATTTTCATCTTGGTATAAGTTATAATGACACCAAACTTATTTTTTCAAAGGATGGATTGTGATCATTTTTCTGGTCATAAACTATTTTGATTCTATTTGACATATTACTTATAAGGACCCGAACTTATTTCATACATAATCTTGAATTTAATCAAGAAAACACTTCATTTTACATTGAGGACCTTTTCAAGTTTATAGCTTTAGAGAATTAAGACAAAACATTCATAACATTACACATTGTTACATAGTGGATACCATAAAATCAGTTTCCATTTTCCTAAGAATATAAAACATTAAAACATAAAACAAGACTCCTTGACAATTCTTCAACATTTAACATGTCTTCCTTCCTTGTATTACTCATCATTAACCTGTGAAAAATCATTTAAAAACTTGGGATGAGCACAAAATCTCAGTAAGGTATGAAAAAGAAGGAAAAATCACACTAGTCCATGAATACGCATGACGTATGAAAACATTTTCAAAAGACATGCTTTCCACCCATAAAATCTTACTTAGCGTAACATGAGATTTACACAAGATCCACACAAACATAATTATAATCATAGAGGTATATTGGGGAATTACTTACATAATATTGAAACAATCATGGCTACCTTAAAATTTGTAACCCTCACGGCTACCTTACTTTGTGTAACCATCACAGTTACACTTGGAGTAACCATACGGCCGACCTCCAACTTACTCTTACCCAATGCATTGGAGGGAAATATAGGTCCCACCCTTCATCATAAACAATGCCCAATAAACAAAACATAATCATACAACATAAACAATAGCATAAAAACATTTCCTTTGAATCTTATAAAACAGAATTTTAAAAGAGGATTTTAGAAGAAAAGTCCCTTATAAACATCATATACTTGAAGTGAGGCTTAATAGAGTGGATTTAATATGTATATACTCTGTAAATACACATAATGAAACATAATATAAACAAAACCCATCACACAAACAATTTAAATAGCACATAAATTATAAAGTAGAATGTTAACCCAAAGAATGGAAATCGGGTTAAGAATTCCCTTACCTTGGGCTTGTCTTAATTCAAAATTGTTTAAACCTCCTGTATAATGGTTAAAAGTGTTTTATAAGTATTTTAAAGAAACATGTTCATGTTTATAACATCTTATATGGTCATTTCATAACCTCATTTCACCCCTTAATTATTAGTATTTTGTTTCTTGCATTATTTTGGGTGAGTTCTTTTGTGATTTTCACGATCGGTTCATGATGAATCGTTCTTGTTGATTGAAGTGAAACTCCAGAATTGGAATGGAGTAGTATCTACATATTTCCAGTACCATAATTTATACCATTTATCACTTTGATGCTTTATATGATGATGATTAATAAGTTAAAACATTAATTATGTTTGTTTAGATCATTTAAGTGGTTCTTTGATAATTACAACCTCATTTAGTCTAATAAATTTGAATCATGAGTACAAAAGAATTCCAGAACCTTATATGAGTCATAGAACATATATTATAACCTGGTTCAACCATATAAATGGTTTCATGACCAGACTTGAAATAATTAATGGAAATTGAAAATACATCGTCCACGATATCGGTAATTCGACACAAATGGACAATGTTTTTTGATTATTTAAATAAGTGAGGGAGGAGAGGAATAATGATTTGTAATTTTCCATAAACATGAAAACATCCAGAATATACATGATTCTGGAGATTTCATGACTCTTGGATAAGAGGGGGTGAAGCAAGAAGAGGAAGGAATAATGAAATAAAGAAAACATGAGAAATTTCTCACAAAAAATTCGGCAGCCTAACGACGCCTCTTAAAATTTCATAAAAACAAGATTGATCAGAGGAATGGAATATCTCATCAATCATACAAAATTTTTACAGTAAGGGGAAATATTTAATTAAATATCCCAACAAAATACAAAGGGAAAGGAAGAGAATAACATAAAATGGAAGAGAAGAATGAAAATGAAAGAGGATGTTTACCTCTTGATCTCTTATCCTTGAGATCCTTCTTAAGGGCTTTGATATTGGTCTTTTGGTAAGACCAGCAGCTCTAGGACGTGGGGAAGAAGATTGGGGAGGGAATTTCGCAGAATTTAGACAATGTTCAAGGCTTGAGAGGTGTGGGAGGAAGAGGGGAGTGAGGGTGATATTTATAGTGGAGGAGGGGAGCTATTTTAGATTATTTTAATTATTATTATAATATTTTTATCAAGACTATGAATAATATCAAATCAAGTTGCCTTAATTAGTGATAATATAATGTGAGTTCTATGAAAGTGGCCTTGAATCACTTATGATGTCATAAATAGTGCATTTTTACTGATAAATTGATTATACAGTATTTTACCGTATTTCACTATTCACCGAAAATTCAAGAGTTTCAGAAAAATACCAAAAATTTACCCCAACCATTTTTCGATGTGTAGAATTAAAAAATGAACTCCATTTTTCAAAAATAATTTTCTAAATATTATTAATTTAATGTTTAAATAAGGTCACAGTTAATTCGAAAAATAACAATATTGAAGTGCAATTAGTTTTATGTGACATTGGAAAATTAATTAAGATCCCATTATCCTATTGGCATGGGAAAATAAAATAATAATATTATTTACTATTCATGAGGTCATATTACTATTCATATTACTATTCATACGGGTGTGTTACTATTCACTAAAAAAACAAGTTTGTTCCATCAGACTCTAAATAACATACTGAACACAATTGTAGATGACAATTTCTTGAAATTAAAAACATAGAAGAAATAAAATTATGTTTAAAGGATACTTTTAAATATATACCTTAAACAAAATTTCAAGCATTTTCAATTTATTTTTAAAAAACCTTGGGATGTTACATTATCCCCACCTTCCTGAAATTGCGTCCTCGCTATTTTATTTACTTATTAAACAACTGAGGGTATTTTTCCCTCATAGCATTTTCAGACTCCCATGTTGCTTCTTCAACCATGTGGTTTCTCCACAAAACCTCTACCTGGTGGATTACCTTATTCCGCAATACCTGTTCTCTTCGATCAAGAATCTGAACCGGTTTTTCTTCATAAGAAAGGTTCTCTGCCCGCTGAACTGCTTCCGGCCTCAAGATATGTGATGAATCTGGAACATACTTTCTCAACATCGAAACTTGAAAAACATTGTGTACCTAAAATAAGCTCGGAGGCAAAGCTACGCGGTATGCAACTGTTCCAACTTTATCCAAGATTTCAAAAGGACAGATGAACCGTGGACTTAGTTTCCCTTTCTTACAGAAACGCATCACACTTTTCCAAGGAGATATTTTAAGGAAAACATAGTCACCTACCTTGAAAGAGAAGTCTTTCCTTCTGTTATCTACATAACGTTTCTGCCTGCTCTGAGCTTTCCTCATGTGTTGCTGGATCATCCTCACTTTCTTAGCCACTTCTTCTATTAATTCTGGCCCCATAAACTTTCTTTCACCGACTTCCTCCCAAAACGCAGGAGTCTGACACCGCTTTCCATACAAGGCCTCAAAAGGTGCCATCTGAATACTGGAATGGAAACTGTTATTATAAGAAAACTCTACTAATGAAAGATGTTGATTCCAACTTCCCTGATAGTCCATTGAACAAGATCGAAGCATATCCTCCAAAGTTTGAATCGTTCGTTCTGACTGCCCATCTGATTGAGGATGAAAAGCTGTACTGAAATTCAACTCTGTGCCCAAAGACTTCTGAAGTCCCTTCCAAGATTTAGAAGTGAACCTGGGATCTCGGTCAGACACAATGGAAAGTGGAACTCCATGTAACCTGACAATCCCTTTGAGGTACAATCGAGAAAGCTGATCTAATGTCATTGTATCTCGAATAGAAAGAAAACGAGCAGACTTTGTCAGCCGATCAACAATAACCCATATCGCATTGTTACCTCGAGAAGTCTTTGGTAGTCCCACCACAAAATCCATGGATATATTCTCCCATTTCCATTCTGTCACTGGCAAAGGCTGAGGCAACCCCTTCTGTAACTGTCGCTCTGCATTAACCTGCTGACATGTCAAACATTTCATTGTAAAATCAGCAACATCTCTTTTCATCCCTTTCCACCAGAAATACTCCCGAAGGTCTCTGTAAATCTTAGTACTTCCAGGATGAATAGAAAATGGAGAACTATGAGCTTCACACAACAATTCTTTCTTCAGCTGGGAATCACAAGGCACACACAACCTTTTTCCAAACCTTAAAACACAATCTTTATCAAGATTAAATTCTGGAAACTTACCCATTTTATCCAATTATACCTTTTTCTGTAGCTCATGGTCTTCCCTCTGCGCTTTCATAATTCTGTCTGACAATGAAGACTGTACAGAAACCTGAAACAAAACAGATATATTCCCTGCACCAATAACTTCTAAGCCAAAATTTATAAAATCATTAATCAAGGGATCATGTTCCAAAAGTAGCATGGTTAATGATGCATGATTTTTCCGACTTAAGGCATCCGCTACTTTGTTTTCTTTTCCAGGATGGTAATTAATCATGCAGTCATAATTCTTTATCAGTTCTAGCCATCTTCTCTGCCTCATGTTTAATTCCTTCTGAGTGAATATATACTTAAGACTTTTATGGTCAGTATATATTTGGAATTTGGTTCCGTATAGATGATGCCTCCATATTTTCAAAGCAAAAAACCACAGCTGCAAATTCCAAATCATGTGTGGGATAATTCATCTCATGAGGTTTAAGTTGTCTCGAAGCATAGGCAATTACCTGATCATTCTGCATCAAAACACAACCAAGTCCCTTTAAAGAAGCATCACTATAGATGACAAACTCACCATTCTGGGAAGGTAAGGCCAAAACTGGAGCATTCACCAATCTCTTCTTTAGTTCCTGAAACAAACATCACATTCCTCTGTCCAAACAAATTTAACCCCTTTCCGTGTTAACTTAGTTATTGGGCTAGATAACCGTGCAATGTTTTTAAAAAAGCGTCGGTAATAACTTGCTAAGCCCAGAAAACTACGAATCTCTATAACATTTGTGGGTCTTGGCCATTCATCAACTACTTTTCTTTGGCAGGATCAACTGTTATTCCATCCTTATTTACAATGTGCCCAAGAAAAGAAATCTGTTGCAACCAAAAATCACACTTGCTGAATTTTCCATATACTTTCTTTTCTTTTAAAGTTTGTAAAACAACCCTTAGATGTTTTTCATGCTCCTCTTTATTTTTAGAAAAAACCTGAATGTCATCAATAAATACAACCACAAACTTATCCAAGAACTCATGAAATACTTTATTCATAAGATTCATGAATACAACAGGTGCATTAGTTAACCCAAATGGCATAACAACAAATTCGTAATTCCCATATCTAGTACGAAAGGTTGTTTTCGGGATGTCATCCTCCTTCACCTTCAGCTGATGGTATCCGGATCTCAAGTCAATCTTGGAAAAGTACTGAGCTCCCTGGAGCTGATCAAACAAGTCATCAATATGAGGCAAAGGATACTTGTTTTTAACAGTGATTTTATTCAAAGCTCTATAATCAATGCAATGTCTCATGGAACCATCTTTCTTTTTAACAAACAAAACAGGGGCTCCCCATGGTGAAGTACTGGGATGAATGAAGCCTTTGACAAGAAAATCATGCAACTGATTTTTCAATTAAAGAAGTTCTATTGGAGCCATACGATATGGGGGTTTTGAAATTGGCTTAGCATCAAGAACTAAGTCAATTGTGAATTTGACTTCTCTTTTAGGTATGAAACTGGGTAACTCTTCAGGAAAAACATCAAGGTATTCATTTACCACTGGCACATCATTATTTTGAATAGTTCCCTTGTTTTCAACAATATGAGCCAGGTAACATTCATTTCCATCTTTCAGTCGTTTCTCAGCTTCTTGATATGTTATCAGTTGTATGGGTTCATTCTTGTATAAAAACTGAAACTCTTTCTGAAAAACAACTTCTTTTGCTCTACAGTCAATCTTAGCATGATAATCAGAAAGACAATCCATCCCCAGAATGACATAAAACACGACTAAGGGTAAATCAACAAGGTTTGCAGGTAAAGTCTTTCCACATACCACAATAGAAATATTCTTATAATTCCTCTTTGTTATAACATTTCCCCCTGGTATTTTAACAACAAGTTCGGGTATTGTTTGTTGAGGTGATATTTCCAATTTACTAGAAAATTCCTCAGAGATGAAGGAATGAGTAGACCCCGTATCAAACAAAAGTTTAGCAAAATCTGAGTGAACAAACAAAGTACCTGATACAACTTCATTGGATGGCCCAACATCTGCTGACGTAGTCACAAAGGATCGCACTACACCTTTCAGCTTGTAGTCTGTCTTCTTTGCATAATTTGGATCCCTCTTTGGACATGCATTTGCATAGTGACCCATCTCACCACATTTAAAACACTTTATAGTTTGCTTATCAGGATTAGTCTTTGGATCATTTTCATTTCAATCTCGGGCCATATGTCCAAACTTACCACATTTAAAACACTTCCCAGTTTTGATAAGACATTCCCCAGGGTGCTTCTTGCCACACTTTTCACAAACTGGAAACTGTATTTTCTTACCATCAGATTTCATTGGTTGATTCTTACCCATTACTTTCCAATTGGACCTCTTCTTCTCTTTGTTTCAAAATTGCATGTGATCGTCAGCAAAATCCATCTCTACCCTCTCAGCACATCGGACAAGTTTCTTGTAACTTTTGAATTCATGGGAGGCCAACGCCCTTCGATACCTTGGCTTCAATCCTGAGTAAAAGTGGTTGATTTTGTTATCGAGATCCAGAATAAGATTTGGAGCATACCTCTCCAGTCGGGTGAAGTTCGCCTCATACATATCCACTGAATCTTCCTCCTTTTGTTTCAATTCAAGGAATTGTTTCTCCATTCTATGTCCCACCACCTTAGGAAAATATTTTCCAAGAAAAAGACTTTTAAATTCATCCCACACTAAGGCATCAAAATCCTCTCTACCCCTGATATTCCATACCATTGACCACCACTGATCAACTTCCCCTTCAAAACGATAAATGGCAATACTTACCTTTTGATTGTCCGAACATCCCATAACATCAAATATCTTTTCAAGGGATTTAATCCATCCTTCTGCTGCCACTGGGTCAGAAGATCCATTGAATGCAGGAGGATGTTGTCTCATAAAATGATCCACCACTGTCATGTTCTATTGGGGTACCTCTATTTGTCCTCTTGCATGGATGCCACCACCATTTATTGCATGCGTTAGCTGATCCATTACTGTCACAAACAGCTCGGTTCCAATCCCTACCATTCCGGGCTGTTGATCAGGAAGGATTTCATTCTGTCAGTGCCTATCCTCTTCCTCATCCATGTTCCTTCTGTGGACAACCATTCTAAACAATCATTTCTTAGATGAAGCAACATGGTAATCTTTAAATGCTATAACAAATTAAACATAGATTGAAAATTATTTATGGTATTCTATTAGCATCACCTTAACCCCTAAAGTTACATAAACCATCCTTTGATACCAAATATAAATACCCGCACTTATTTCTTACATAATCTTGAATTTAATCAAGAAAAAACTTCATTTTACATTGAGGAACATTTCAAGTTTAGAGCTTTAGAGAATTAAGACAAAACATTCATAACATTACACATTGTTACATAGTGGATACCATAAAATCAGTTTCCATTTTCCTCAGAATATAAAACATTAAAACATAAAACAAGACTCCTTGAAAATTATTCAACATTTAACATGTCTTCCTTCCTTGTATTACTCATCATTAACCTGTGAAAAATCATTTAAAAACTTGGGATGAGAACAAAATCTCAGTAAGGTATGAAAAAGAAAGAAAAATCACACTAGTCCACGAATACACATGACGTATGAAAACATTTTCAAAATACCTCCACCCATAAAATCTTACTTAGCGTAAAATGAGATTTACACAAGATCCACACAAACATAATTATAATCATAGAGGTATATTGGGGCATTACTTACATAATCTTGTAACCATATTGGCTACCTTAAAATTTGTAACCCTCACGGCTACCTTACTTTGTGTAACCATCACAATTACACTTGGAGTAACCATACGAACGACCTCAAACTTACTCTTACCCAATGCATTGGAGGGAAATATAGGTCTCACCCTTCATCATAAACAATGCCCAATAACCAAAACATAATCATACAACATAAACAATAGCATAAAAACATTGCCTTTGAATCTTATAAAACAGAATTTTAAATGAGGATTTTAGAAGAAAAGTCTCTTATAAACATCATATACTTGAAGTGAGGCTTAATAGTGTGGATGTAATATGTATATAATCTGTAAATACACATAATAAAACATAATATAAACAAAACCCATCACAAAAACAATTTAAATAGCACATAAAATATAAACTAGAATGTTAACCCAAAGAATGGAAATCGGGTTAAGAATTCACTTACCTTGGGCTTGTCTTACTTCAAAATTGTTTAAACCTCCTGTATAATGATTAAAAGAGTGTTATTATTATTTTACAGAAACAGTTTCATGTTTATAACATCTTATATGGTCATTTTATAACCTCATTTCACCCCTTAATTGTTAGTATTTTGTTCCTTGCATTATTTTGGGTGAGTTCTTTTGTGATTTTCACGATCGGTTCATGATGAATCGTTCTTGTTGATTGGAAGAGAAACTCCAGAATTGGAATGGAGTAGTATCTACATATTTCTAGTACCATAATTTATACCATTTATCACTTTGATGCTTTATATGATGATGATTAATAAGTTGAAACATTAATTATGTTTGTTTAGATCATTTAAGTGGTTCTTTGATAATTACAACCTCATTTAGTCTAATAAATTTGAATCATGAGTACAAAAGAATTCCAGAACCTTATATGATTCATAAAACATATATTATAACCTGGTTCAACCATATAAATGGTTTAATGACCATACTTGAAATAATTAATGGAAATTGAAAATACATCGTCCACGATATCGGTAATTCGACACAAATGGACAATGTTTTTTGATTCTTTAAATAAGTGAGAGAGGAGAGGAATAATGATTTGTAATTTTCCATAAACATGACAACATCCAGAATATACATGATTCAGGAGATTTCATGCCTCTTGTATAAGAGGGGGTGAAGAAAGAAGAGGAAGGAATCAAGAAATAAAGAAAACATGAGAAATTTCTTACAAAAAATTCAGCAGCCTAACGACGCCTCTTAAAATTTCATAAAAACAAGATTGATGAGAGGAATGGAATATGTCATCAATCATAAAAAATTTGTACAGTAAGGGGAAATATTTAATTAAATATCCCGACAAAATACAAAGGGAAAGGAAGAGAATAACATAAAATGGAAGAGAAGAATGAAAATGAAAGAGGATGTTTACCGCTTGATCTCTTATCCTTGAGATCCTTCTTAAGGGCTTTGATTTTGGTCTTTTGGTGAGACCAGTAGCTCTAGGACGTGGGGAAGAAGATTGGGGAGGGAATTTTTCAGAATTTAGACAATTTTCAAGGCTTGAGAGGTGTGGGAGGAAGAGGGGAGTGAGGGTGATATTTATAGTGGAGGAGGGGAGGTATTTTACATTATTTTAATTATTATTATAATATTTTTATCAAGACTATGAATAATCTCAAATCAAGTGGCCTTAATTAGTGAAACTATCAAGTGAGTTCGAAGCAAGTGGCCTTTCATCACTTATGATGTCATAAATAGTTCATTTTTACTGATAAATTCATTATACGGTATTTTACCGTATTTCACTATTCATCGAAAATTCAAGAGTTTCAGAAAAATACGAAAAATTTACCCCAACCATTTTTCGATGTGTAGAATTCAAAAATGAACTCCATTTTTCAAAAATAATTCTATAAATATTATAAATTTAATTTTTAAAAAAGGTCACAGTTAATTCGAAAAATTACAATATTGAAGTGCAATTAGTTTTATGTGACATTGGAAAATTAATTAAGATCCCATTATCCTATTGCCATGGAAAAATAAAATAATATTATTATTTACTATTCATGAGGTCATATTACTATTCATATTACTATTCATACGGGCATGTTACTATTCACCAAAAAAACAAGTTTGTTCCATCAGACTCTAAATAACATACTGAACACAATTGTAGATAACAGTTTCTTGAAATTCAAAACATAGAAGAAATAAAATTATGTTTAAAGGATACTTATAAATATATACCTTAAACAAAATTTCAAGCATTTTCAATTTATTTTTAGAAAACCATGGGATGTTACATTAATCTTAATGGTTTATGATTACATTTATTGAATATGATAATATTTAAAAAAATTATGGTAGAGTTTCAACAAGATTTTTTTCATTGGTTATGTTTCAACCCATTCATATGAGTAATGAATTGGAATTATTATGTTATTAGAGGGGAACTCCATATCCCCTCGATGAATTATTCTGTCTCATGAGATAAACTAGCTTGGGTCTTTTTGGGATGCCATACCCATTTATACTAGATGTCTTCTCACGTGGCCTTGATGGTATGTTTATGATGTAGAGAATAATGAATTAAATTATTATGCAACACATCTCTCTCACACCGAAAACCTAGAAGTGATTCCTCAAAGTCGTACCCTCCATCCCATTTTTTCAAACATCATTCATCAACTTTATTATCACCGGATCTATCAGGTCGACTCACAACACTCATGTAATCGTCACACTTCTCAGTTTCACTTTTTTATTTTTTAGTGATTCCATAAACTAATTTGTTTAGATGTCATATTTTTATCTTAGTTACTTATATCATGTTAAGTTTCATAGTGTACATTTATAACATTCTAACTTATTTTCTGGTAAAATAATCTATTGAAGTGATATCATGGAAGTTTACGATTTCTGTGTGTTCTATCATGTGTGTGTGCACGTACAGGGGGTGTCCAAGGGGGTGGGGGTGGTGACCAGGGGTGAAGGGGTTGTCCAAGGGGGTGGGCTGTCTAGGGGTTGGGGTGGTGTATAGGGGGCGAGTGGGAAATCCAAGGGGGTAGGTTTTTCCAGGGGGTGGGGGTGTCCAGGGGTGGGGGCTCTTCAGAGGGCTGGGGGGCTGCCCGGGGGGTGGGGGTCATCTAGGGGGTGGGGGCTGTCTAGAGGGGTGGGGGCCTATTTGTAACACCCCAAGATTTTATGAGATATATTATTTTAAATTTCTCTGATGTCTTTATTTTATAGTACAGTAACATTAGCTTGTACTATACGCAACACCATATTAGCTTGCAGTATCTGAAACACTATTCTAGGATCGTGTTACACACTATTTCAAGTTCATTTTGTGGAAATTATTCTACGAAACATTAATTATATATTTTTCTTAATGTATAAGTGAAATAAGTTTTGATTATGTTATACGAAACACTAAAGGGATATTTCACTACACAGCCCTAACATGGCTTTTATTACGCACAATCATGACCTTTCTTGATAGCATGTGTAGTACGCAATACCGGGTTTTACTAAACAACGATATGTTATTAAAATACTATATAAACTAGCTGTTATAAATTTTAATATACACTTTTTGGAATTTCATAAATTTTATCTTTCAAAATGGACTTCATTTTTGGATTTGTTATATCAAAATTAGATAAGGGTGAATTTTTTGTGGTTTTTCTAAAAACATTCAATTTTTGATGAATAGTGAAAAACACTGAGTTATAGTTTAAAACCGAATTTTTATCTAAATAATTATTTATTATATTTAAATTTTTTTCAGATCAAAATAGATACATAATACCTATTTATGTTCAATGTAATTCGTTGATGTTATTTTATAATAATTTTAGATATATAAAAAGTTTATTTAAATATTTACCGTCTTTTACCCACCTCCTACGAAAATTTAAAAATTTACATAAAACGTAATATTACCGCTTCTGTGAGTGAAATTTCAAAAAATCTAGAGAAAAGGATGATATCTGTAAGAAAAATGTGGTTCAATAAGAAAAAAATATTTGTTGATGAATAATATATTTTTACTTTTATTTACCATGGTTAAAGGTAAATAGGGTATTTAAGGGTACAAATGATATTATTATTACCCTAAGACATGTCCTAATTCTATTGGATAAGTGTAATTCGACCAAAAACAGCCTTAGGAATAAAATATAACCCTTTAGGTCCATTTGAATTAGATTAGTACATTTATTATTATTTAATTCAAAGAAGAGTCAAATGAGTTGAAATTAAAGTTTAATAAATTTATCATTTTTAATATAGGGTTATACATAAGATAAATTTGACTATAAATATTAATTATAAATATAAAACTATTTCCTACATTATGGTATTTTCTTTACAAATATTATACATTACATAATTTAATTTATTTATGACACAATGATGATGCAGTAATTACCTTATTAATGAAATATTAACATAATTTATATTATAAATAACCAAATAAATGTAATTTGAGACTTTTAATGAATTCCACTAATTTTATGGGTTAATATATTATATTAGGGTTGGTTATATGAATTTTTTTTGATGTAATAATGCTGTAATGAATTTAGCAAAAAACAAAATACCAAATATTGTCAAAATTGACATGAAAGAGTTTTTAAAAAAATTAATAAATTATTAATTGATATTCTATCCTAAAAATATAAGTTTCAGAAAAAAGAATTATAAAATAGTTGTATCATTAACGAAATACTTGGGTTTCTCTTTGATGTATATAGTATGTTTAATAACCATATAATATAAAATAGCAAGAGACTTGGTAAATGTCAAACTACTTAACTAAGAGTTAAATATAAATGATAAGGTTAATATAGTAACCCAAACCTGTCTAAAAAATATTGGTTGAGATGAGTTTAACCCATCCTAACTTTATATTCTAATTAAATTAATTTGGATCCATTATAAACCGAATATGAATTTATTATAAAATAATATTTTTAGTTTTCCTAAGGTTCCCCTCACCTCTCTTACAAAAGGGCACTCGCCCTTCTCTCTAATTCACACCTCCAAAGCCATTTTTCTAGGCCAAACAATGCCCAAACACCCTTTAAACTGTCCCACGTTCATCCAAGAGGCCATCCTTTAGTCAGAAAGCCAACCTATGTAGCCCTTTTGATCAAATCAAAAGAAAAAACCTGAAGAAAAGGTATATATCCCTCAACCTATTTCATGTTCCTTTCTTCTTCCACATTCTCCTTCTTTAATGTTTCTATTCTAAAATAATAACTCCAATATCTTCTATATAATTTGATGTTATTATAAAAATTGTACAACCATATTAGTTATTTTATCCATCCTATGAATGAAAAAGTCACCACGCGTGTGTACATACAGCTTACCGTCTCTACGTCGTGGTGTAGTTTGTTAATTCAAACATTTCATCATTTGGATGGGTATAATAATGAGTATAAATTATATAAATAATAAATATAAAATTATTATTATTCTTTATATAATATATACCATCCAATTATATACGATTTTAATATCAAAATAATGATAATATCGCTCGTGCGTACGTACGGACTACCGTCTCCATGAACACGATGAGATTCATTTTCCATGATTAACCATTCAGGTATGAGTATAAATTATATATAATAAATAATAATTAATTATATTACATAATAATGATACTGGTTTTATGTACATATATTATTTATTTACTTAATTCCATTCAATTCAATAAGGAAACGAAAACAGCGTTCATTCGTACGTACGACCTACCGTCTCCAGGAAGGGTGTATTTAATTCCATTTATCGATCTATCATATATATTTATATAATGAATATATATTATATATAAATCATTTCCTACATTCTGGAATTAATTAAATAATGATATAAGTAATAATTTCAAGAACAACATGTCGAAACACGTACGCTAAATGAAATGATTTTACCCAAAATGTTGTTTTAACATGAAATTGACAAAAGAACAGGTAATATAAAGTTCTATGTTAATCCTATATGATATAATAATTAATATTATGGATCTGTTAAAAGTTAATAATAATATTAAACCCACTATACCAGAGTTTCATACACGTATGGAAGAAATTGGACCTAAGGTAAGGGATTATTTCGTCTCACTTTTATTTCTATGAGACATATGCCTTAATTACCAAATATTTATTTTGTTTGGTGTTTAAGATTCCCATGAGGTTTTTAAGATTTTTATTATGAATGATATGATATTTTCATATTCATTTAATTTTACACCTATTATAAATGGTAAGGTATAATTATTCCAATCTCGTTTTATCTGAGATTGTTTATTCGTATGTATTTACTGGGGTTATATTTTTCATCCATGTCCATAAAATGTTTATCATAAAGTGTTTAATATTCTTACATGTATGTTTAAAGTCATTTTTTACCCATATTTGACTTTTACATTTTTTTTATGGAAGGAATCATTATTTTTTTAACCATACGAGGAACTTTTTTACTTTTTCGGCAATAGTACGAGGGGAATGTTTTTTAACTTATACGACATCAATGAATTTTTACAGTTTCATAACGAATTATTTCAATGAAGCTTCCTCTACATAATATCAGGATTATTTTTTAAAAAAATCTTTTTCTTTTAAAATTTCATTGTATTTTTTGAAAAGAAAATGATTTTTAAGAAGAAAGGATGTTTTCCTCAAGAATTATTTTCAAGTGTTTTGTGAAAAATATTTTCCATCTAAGATGACATTATTTAGTATGATTATGTTTCAAGTATAATCACTCTATTATTTAACTGGTTTAATTTTTCTTATGATGAAATGATTTCCATTTGTTTTTTATGGATTACGTTATGATGGGATGACGTTTATGAAACCCATTTTATTCATTGGGTTATGATGAATGAATTATGTTTATTTTGTGGCACACGTAAGAATTATTTCATTATGATATGGGTGGGACCTATATATCCCTCCAATGCATTGGGTAAATATTTATATCTCATTAGATATACATGGATAGAAAGACAAGTGAGTGTAGTTCAGCAATAGAGGGAAAGAACTATAAGTAAACTCGATTCACTAATGGACTTTGTCCACTATGATGGTCATGGCAGCAATGCCTTGGCTACATCGAAAATCATATCATGTGCTTAATGGTTTGCCATAATTAGATGTTTTATTCCCATGCTATTTTATCACGATTAATGTTATTTTTATGATCTATGAGTTCTGTACTTCCATGATTTATGTCATTGCTCAAGATTTTGATGTTTTATGTTCATGTTTTTACGTTCCAATGTTTATGGATTGTTTTTAAGTTCTTCATGTTTACCCTTACTGAGCATTTGAGCTCACCCTTTCTATGTTTTCTTTCTCCAGGATATAAAGAGAGGTGTTAGGTAAGAAAACAAAAGGGTAAGACCGTTATGGGAGATGTTGAATATCTTTCACCATGATTATAAGATTATGTACTGAGTTTCCAATGACCCAAATCTAATATGGTCTTTGGGCATCTGTTTTTGTAATGTATTATGTATTCTGTATAAGTAATTTAATGTATATGTAGGTCAAGTACGGGTCTCAACAATATCAAAGGGGGTGGTGGTGTCCATGGGGTGTCCAAGGGGGTAGGGGTGGTGTCCAGGGGTGATGGGGCTTTCCAAGGGCGTAGGGGTTCCCAGGGGTGGGGGTGGTGTACAGGGAGGTTAGGGGGCTGTCTAGGGGGGTGGGGTGTCCAAGGGGTGTACAAGGTGGTAGGGGTGGTGGTGGTGTCCAGAGGGTGGGGGTGTCCAGGGGGTGGGGGTGGTGTCTAGGGGGTGAGTGGGTTGTCCAAGGGGTAGGGTTTATCCAGGGGAGAGGTCTAGGGGGTGGGGTATCCTGAGGTGTGTCATCTGTTTTTGGGTGGGGGCATTTATGGGGTGGGGGTGTCCACGGGTGCGGTGGGGGTGTCCAAGGGGTGGGGTCTGTCTAGAGGGGTTGGGGGGTTGTCCAGGGGGTGGGGGCTGTCTATAGGGGTGGGGGTCTTCTATGGGGTGGGGGCAGTCCATGGTGATTTTAGTGTCTAAGGGGTGTCCAAGGGGGTGGGGGTGGTGTATAGGGGGTGAGGGTGATTTCAAGGGGATATGGGGTGTCCAGGGGTGGGGGTTGGTGTCCAGTGGTGAGTGAGCTATCTAGGGGGTGGGGTGTCTAGGATGTGTTCAAGGGGGTAGGGGTGGGGTGGAATTCAGTGAGTGGGGGTTCCTAGGGGTGGGGTTGTTTCCAAGGGGGTGATTCGGATGTCCAAGGGTGTAGAGGTATTCAGGGGGTGGGGTGTCTAGGGGTGGGGGTGTCTAGAGGGGTGGGGGTGCTCTTCAAGTGGTGTGGGTTGTCCAGGGGTGGTGTCCAGGGTGTGTCCAAGGGGGTGGGGGTGGTGTCCAATGGGGTAAGAGTTGGACATTCCCCTCAACCCCTGGACACCGCGCCCCCACCCGTGGGCACCCCCACCCCCTTGGACAGCCCTCACCACCCCCTAGACACCCCACCCCTTGGACATCCCCTACCACCGTAGAGAGCTCCAACCGCCCCCATGGGTAGCCACCTATCCTTGTGGACACCCCATATATATATATATATATATATATATCCCAATGGGTTCATTGAAAACATTGGAATATTTTAACATCATGTAGTCTATACCAACAGTTCCGGTAGAATCATTGGTATAGGGCTATTTCAACGACCATAATGCCCACGGTGTGTGAAACCATTGGGGTATTCTATCACAAATATTTCTGGTGAAATGCCAATGGTTTCAAATCGTTGTGATAGATGAAATTTTTCGTAGTGAATGTATACTTATTTTAATATTTATACTTCAGATTTCATTATTAAGGTTGGGTGAATTTGTTATCAATTTGCACCAGGATGTATTCTTGGTGTAACTAAAGAGGAAATGATCCAAGATGATTTGAAAATTGTTATATTTATCTATATATTCTTTTTAAAATCATTTTCATGCACATATTTTTCAAATATGCCTAGATTTGTTTTATATTTCATAATTTTTTTACATTCAAATTATGACATTTTTCATATAAATATAAAATTAAATTATCTTGACAAGATGTATAATTTTGATATTTGTTATAGGTAATAATGATTTGATGTTCTATTACAACACATTGTATGAGTAATGAATATGAGGAAGGTGTTGATGCTTTTTTGGAATTTTCTAAACGAAATTTTCCAAGCAGTGACATGTTTTTCTGTACATGCATGAAATGTTTGAATATGAAGAAGTTCAAAAGTAGAGACATCAAAGATCATCTGATTTTTCATGGTTTTAATCTGACTTACAACCCTTGGAATTGGCATGGTGAAACTGAACACAATGTCATTTCTACTGATGATGATTAATTTCTAGATGGTAACTCCGAATGAATTGAAGAATTGATTCGTGATATTGTTGTAGATTAAATTGCGATAGAACCATAGGTTGCACGTCTATATGGTGATACTAAAAACTATTTTATCCTAGTTATACACATTTTATTATTTTTTCGGCGATGTAATGATTTATTAACCTGAAGTAGAATCATGGATAGAGTGAAAATAGTTCTATCGAGCTGCTTCAATTGTTGAAAGACATTATTACAAATGACAACGATCTTCTTGATTCAAATTATATTTCCAAGAAAATATTATGCTTGATTGCATTGTGATTCATGAAAATAAAATCCTATCTGAATGACTATATGATATATAGGAAGGAATATTAATTTATATTAGTGTGTCCTAAATGTGGGACATCATGGTATAAGTTGAAAGAAAAATCATAGGCTAATTATGAGATTAAAAAGATCCCTACCAAGGTATTTTGGTATCTTCTTATTATTCATCATTTGAAAAGTTTATTTGAAAATTCACATAATGAAAAAAGATTAATATGGAATACTAATGAATGGAAATATGATGGAAAAATATGAAATCAATCTGAATGTCCACAATGGAAAAATATTTATGAGCAGTAACCTATATTTGGAAGTGAAATTAGAAATATTAGACTTGGTTTGTGCACAGATGGAATGAATATATACCAAACCATCAGTTTCAGACATAGTTCATGGCCTGTTTTATTGGTAATTTAAAACCACTCTCCTAATGTTTGTATGAAGTGAAAATATGTCATGTTGAGTATAATGATCTCTGGTCTGAAGAAACACGGAAATGATATTGATGTTTTCTTGTCACCATTGATTGATGATTTGAAAATTTTATGTGATGATGTTATTAGGGTGTATAATTCTTATAAAATGGAATATTTTCAACTTCATGTGGAGGTTATGTTCACTATAAATGACTTCCCAGTGTATGAAAATTTGTCTAGATACTGTGTTAAGGGGCATAAAGAATGTCCAATTTGTGAAAAACAGACTTCATATTGTCAATTTCGTCATGGGAGGAAAACAGTATACATGGGTCATCAAATTTGTTTGCCTATGGATCACTCTTATAGAAGACTGAAAAAGGCATTCAATGGCACAAAAGAATTTGATATTGTTCCAAAACCATAATCCCACAATGTGTATTTTTTAGAGGGTGATAAACCTTGATGTGTCATTTGTGAGGAAACATAAATCTGCTAATGATAGACATATTTGGTAGAAAAAGTAAATATTTTTTTGAGCTACCATATTGGAGATATCATGACGTTAAACATAAATTTGATGTCATGCACATGGAGAACAATATATGTGACATTTTGATTGGAACATTGTTATATATTATAAGAAAGACTAAATATGGGTTGAATGAAATATTAGACATACTATCAATGGGAATATGTTCATAGTTAGCTCCCACTACTATTGGAAGACAAACATTTCATCCCCTAGAATGTCATACATTATCCAAGAGGGAGAAAATTAGATGATTTCAGTGTCTTCATGATATCAAAGTTCCTCAAGGCTACTCTTTAAATGTTAAAAAAATTTCTCATTGAAGGATTTAATGTTGATAGGTATGAAATCTCGTGATTTCCACGTCATGATGCAACAACTTTGACCAGTTTCTTTGCGTGGAATATTTCCCATTCGTGCCAAAAATACTACATTGATGTTGAGATATTTTTTAAATTAATTTTGTGATAAGGTGATTGATGTGGTTGCTTTGAACATTTTGGAAAAGGATACAATTTTTATACTTTTTCAGTTGGAAATTTATTTTCCTCCATATTTTTTAAAATAATGGTGTATTTAATGGTTCATCTAGTTAGAGAAATTACGCTTTCTAGACCAGTTTATCTTCGTTTGATGTATCTTTTTGAAAAGAATATGAAATTAATGAAGGGGTATGTTAATAATCCATATTGAATGGAAGCATTAATTGTTTAAAAGTATATTTCTGAGGTGGTTTTGGAGTTTTTTAAGAGCTACAAGGCTACGATAGAGCACACTGGTTTGCCTCCATCTCTCCAGGAATGTGTAAATAATGACAATAGAGGAATTTGTGGCATGAAAGACAAATCATTTTCAGCTAAATATATGAATATGGTAGAATTATACATCATGAACAACATGGATGATGCTCAAATATATATCACATTAAATATTAATGAGTGGAAACAATGTCATCCCATTCTAAAAGAAATGTAAATTTTGAATAATCACAAAAAAATTACATGGTTTAAAATGGCTTTTCTTGGGAGATCAGATATATCAGAGTCATTAAGATGGTTAGTGGGTGTTCCATGTTTAAATGTGATAACATGGTCTAGGTATGACATTAATGTCTATTCATTTCATATGAATGCTCAATAAAATAGAAGTTCATTTCAAAATAGTAGTGTATTGGTGTTTGTAGAAGCAATGAATTTTTTGATTTCTAAAGAAAAAAACCCAATTTTAGCATCAGGTTCATATTATGGAGTCATTGAAGAAATATGGGAGGTAGATTACATTAAAATTAATGTTCATATTTTTAAATTAAATGGTTTATCCGTAATAATAGTTTCAGACATGATGAATTTGGAATGAGAGTTGTTGATATGAATAGATTGGAAGATACAATAGATTATTTTATAATGGTAGCACATGAAATAAAAATTTTAAATGTAGTTGATCAATCAGATATGTAGTGGTATGTAGTTTTACAAGGGTAAAACAATGTGTTAGTGAGGATCAACAACAAGATGATGTAGATTTATGCGAGATCCACACTTCCATGGACTGATTTGTAGAGAATATTGATGAGCATGATGAAGACAAGGATTATACCATAAGGAACGATCATGAAGAAGGAATTTGGGAAAGAAATCCATTTTTACATTCCTAATATTATTGGTAACATAGGTTTATTTCTTGTTTACAGTTTTTTTTTACTAAAATGTAAGATATTGTAATTTTTTATTTATTTAAATATATATTAAAACATATATATAGAATTTTTTTATTTTAAATTTGATTAGTTTTTTTTCATGTTTACCATTAGGTAACTTATATATATTTTTATTTTGTTGAATGATAATTACATTACCATGCTTACCATGTTTACCATGTTTACTATATTTTACCATAGTCTTCCTTTATTTAACTTATATATTTATTGATTTTGTTAAATGACAATTACTCTACCATGTTTACCATGTTTACCATGTTTACCATGTTTACTATCATTACCATTGTTTAACATGCTTAGCTAATTTGACATGTTTACTACTACGTAACATAGTTTAGTTTTCCATTTTTTTTTACATTAGTATTGTAATATTTGAATTTGTATATTTGTGAACTAATTTTTTCGTTTTTAATTTTAAGAATAATCACAGATAAACCAGTAGATCAACCACATGATTTTAGAAACGAGCATCATGATCATACCTATAGGGATGAACATTCACATGCTCCTCTTGGTGCTCCACATTCCTCCTCATGTGCACCCATAATGACAAAATAGAGTTCAAGAGTTGGTAAACGTAGCTACACATGTTTATCAAAATTATCACTTGCTTGTAGCCATGACCAGAGGATGCAAGCTGAGTTTGATGAGAGTAATATTCCTAGAGGTCTAAATGAAAATGATTTAAAGAGTTTTTTATCAACTCAGGGTAAAAGAAAAGTAATCATTTTGTATAATGAGTGGAGAATTCTGGAAAAAGCAATAATATCTCAAATGTGGGAGATGATTTTGGTAAGATATTTTTCTATTATTTGACTAATCATTAAATGTATCTATTATAATATGTTTTACCTCTTCTTTATCAGACGACATCTCATATTATTAACACAAGAGGAGTTAGGAAAAAATGTTTCTCGATGGCTACACAGAGATTAAGGGATTTCAAATAAACCCTCACATCGGATTTCATTTTTTGGTCATAGGAATCATGAAAATCCTTGTCATATATATCCTTTCACAGATAAAGACACATGGAGGCAATTTTTTGAATGTAGAAGAAAAGATTCATTTTTTATTAGGGAAATGTATGATATTATAAGAGATTATATATAAATGAACTTATTAATGTTTTTCTAATGATTTATTATTCTTAATTTACAGAATACAAGGAAATCTCAACAGGAGATCCAATATGAAAATGTATACCCACATAGTTTATCTCTGGGAGTCAATACATTATTGGAAAAACAAATAATAAAGGAAAAATAAAAAACAGATGGGTCCTCATGTTCTGGAGATGTTTCCTCTCCATCACCTCCATCTAGACACAAAAAATGGACGACAGCTCAGATGATCAAAAAGGACAATATCTTTAAGAAGAATCAAGAATTGTAGTTGAGAGGATTATAAGATATTTATTTATTTTTTTTACATTAATTATATTAATTATATAATTTGAATCATTAATGAAATGTTAAATTAATCAATGTAGGATTCCCTTGAAGAGAAGAGCTCACAGGTTGTATTTACAGCTACTCGGAGGCAAGATATTTTTTCTACAGCATTGGGAAAGCCCAAAACACCTCGTTCATGTATGAGGATATCCGACGATTGTATCAGTAAGAATAGTGTTGCCACATTCTTCAAATTCTTCCATTGAGGGTATTTAAAAAAAAATAAAACTCTTTAATGATGATGTTCATAATATTAATGCGACGATGGAGGAAAAGATTAAAGTGTTTATGCAGTATATGTTAGAAGACACGAAAAGACAATTTCAGACTACAGCTCCCACTCATTTACCTCCCCCCGCAGACCCCAATATTTATCCTCTACCTCTGAAAATAGCTCCCACTCTCCCACCTTAGCATACAGACCCCATTTTTTTATCCTACTCCACCACAACAGCTTCCTGCATATTGTAAGTTGTATGTTGATGATCCTCACAATAATATAGTTGTAAATGGGCTGGTATATTGTATAGGAGAAATAATTCATCAGTAACAATTAGAGGTAGAGCATCATAGGGACATTGTACAACATATTATAGATAAAAAAGATCGACTACCATTACATATGGATGAGTTGATAAAAATTAGACATAGTATCATCCACTTGTTTTGGACATCAAGAATTTTTATACTCATTACCATAGAGGTATGTATGTTATATATTTTATTTTTTTGTTTATTAAAATTTTAACATTTAAAAACTAATATATATTTCTATTTATTTTTATAGGAATACTTCAAATTTAAATAAGTACTGTATAGACAACAAAAAAGAAAAATGTCTCAAACATCAGATACAGATTCTAATAGTCGTAACATATTGTCAAGATATTAAAATTTGTTGGATGATCATTATGAGTTTCCAATTAAAACTCATGTTTTTGGATGTTCAATCAATGTGGGGATTCTAAAAAAAGATCTCATGAAGCTTGTTACTATATATAAGTTGGGAATCAACGTCGGGCATATTTTTTCCATGTAAGTCTTAACACCATTCCATGCGTTGTATTCATTAAAAATGTATATTTAAGACCATTCTTTATTAGGAATATTTATAATATGTGTGATTAGAATGAGCAGATATATGTATATGGATTCATGGACCCGCAATTGATTTCCCTGGAAAGACACACATTGGATGAGGAACAAAGAACACTTTATATTGCTGAATGATTTGAACAGAATATAATCACGCAGTGTTGGATGATGCCTTTTTGTGATGGGTATGAAACATATTTTTGAAAAGGTGTTTATTATCTTTCAACAGAAAACAACAATAACCATAAATTTTCTATTATATTAGTGATCATTAAATGCTAGGTGTTTTTTGTCCAAGGGAGAAAACACTTTATTGGATATGCTCTGTATACGTCGATGTACGAGAATGTTTTTAGAATATATTGGAAAAGAATGATTCAATTTCGTAATAGTTGAGAATATTATAATGAATTTTAAATTTATCCGATTTTTATTATTTTCTAATAGGGGATGTGTCAACATTCGGAAAAACAAAGAAAATGAGTGGAAATATCAAATATATAAAAGTAATGGTAAATATCCATTTATAATTTGTACATTATGATGTATTACAAAATAAGTTATTTTTAATTGACACTCATTTAAAAATAATTGTCAAGAACAAAAAGGCATCATCGAATGAGGATATTATATGTTATGATTTATGTATGAAATAATTATAACTAGAACATTTGTGAATTTTGACCTAGTAAGATTTATTTATAAAATTTTACAGATTATTTCATTTGATTTATTCATTATACATGTTAACTACTATATATTTAAATTGTAGCTATTTCATAACCCTCAACCCTATAGTGCTCAGGACTTCAAACACTTACATGTGGAATGGTCAAATTATTTTATAGTTTTAATTGGATTTTGGATTGTTTGTAATGTGAAATGTAATTTTGAATATTGAAATTATAATTGTGTATTTCGTATTTTTATTAGTTGGATTTAGGTTTTTTAAGTTGACATTATATGTTTTGAATTTTATATATGTGAATGTTTAATTTTTCTCTAGTTCTTCTTGTTTTGGTCTAGTTCTGATGTTTTTACAGTTTAGATTCTTGTGAGGTTTAGGTTTGCTTTTTGTCTGTTTTCTGCATGTTTTATACTTTCGCAGAGCATAGTAGTGTTTTCAATGGGGGGGGGGGTCTCTGGGGGGGGCTATATATGGGTAGGGGTGTCTAGGGGTGGGGGTGTCCAGGGGGGCTACCCATGGCTAGTGGGAGGGTCCAGGAGGTGGGGTATGTTTAGAGGTAGGGTGTCCAGGGGGTGGGGGCTGTCCAAGGGGGTGGGGGTGTCCAGGGGGTGGGTGGTTGTCCCGTGGGTGGGAGGGTGTCTAGTGGTGTGGGTTTTCTAGGGGTGGGGGATTCCAGGGGTGGGAGGGGTTGTCCAAGGGGTGGGGGTGTCCAAGGGGTGGGGGCTATCCAAGAGGGGTGAGGGTGTCCAGGGAGGTGTTTTCTTGTGGGGGGTGTGGGTGTCTAGTGGTGGGAGGGTGTCTATGGGGTGGGGGGTTTTTAATGGTGGGGGTGTCTAGGGGGGGTTTTCCTCAGGGTGGGGGGTTATTTAGTGGGGTGGGTTGTATTCAGTGGGTGGGAGGGTGTCCGTTGAGTGGGAGGGGTTGTCCAGGGGGTGGGGTGTCCAGGGGGTGGGGTGGTGTCCAGTGGGTGGGAGGGTGTCCCAGGGGTAGGGGGTTTCCTGGTGGGGTTGTTCAGGCGAAGGGATGGGCTCTCCAAGGGGCGGGGGATTCCAGGTGTGGGGGCTGTGCAAGGGGATCAGGTGTCTAAGGGGGTGGGTGGTGTCCAATGGATGGGGTTGTCCAGGGGGTGTCAGGTGTCCAGGGGGTGGGGGGCTTTCCAGTGGGGAGGGGTGGTGTCTACTGGCTGGGAGGGTGTCCATTTATGGGGGCATTGTATGGGGGTGGGGGTTGTCAATGGAGTGCGGTAGTTTCTAGGGTGGTGGGGGTGTTGAGGGGGTTGGGAGAAGCTGTTCAAGGGGGTGGGGTGACCCGGGGTGGGTGTGTCCAGGGGGGTTGGGTGTCTAGGGGGTGGGGGTGGGATGTCCAAGGGGGGTAGTGGTGTCCAGTGGGGTTGGGGATTGTCCAGGGGGTTGGGGGTTTCCTGGGGAAGGTTAGTGTCTAGGGGGTAGGGGTGTCCAGGGGTGGGGGCTGTCCAAGGGGTTCAGAGGTTTCCATGGGTGGGGGGGTGCTTTCCAGTGGTTTCGGTCTCATTTTGGTCTTCTTTCTTCTAGTTTCATGTTCTCTTTTGCAGCGTATTTTAATGGTTGAACTATATTATTAAAAAAATGTCAGTTATTTAATAACGGACTTAGTATATATGTTTTCACATCTGTTATTTTTTAACTGACATGAAGAACCAATTCTGAAACTGGTTTATCACATCAGTTATGAAAATAACGGATGTGATAAACTTAATTTTTCACATCGGTTTTTAGAATACCAACGTGAAAAATTATTCTAAGGGGTTGTCTATTATGTCGGTTATTAAATAAATGACATAGTAAACAGTATATTATAGCGGTTATTTAAAAACTGATGTAATAAATCATGACTATGAACAGTTTTCAACATCAGCCTTTTAGGAACCGATGTGAAATTGGATTCGTATTTCTGCTTTTTACGTCGGTGTTAAAATGACCAACATAAAAAAATATTTATAACTTCCCTTACAATAATGTCGACCAAAAACAGACGTAAAAAATTAAAAATAATAGAAATAAAAAACATGTATTGCACTAGTGTAATTTTGTTTAGTAAGTATTATATCATAAGCATAGTTGATATGTGTGAAATATATATCTAATAAATTAAAGAAAATAAATCACTTAATTTTTTTATCAGATATTATTTTTACTTCCAAACAACAATTAAAAGATTACTTAGTTCTAACTGGATCATTTTATGTATAATAATGTAAATTTCCTTTATTTAAATTGAGTATTTATGGAAATACTTTAAAACCTCCACCTATATCATTTTATGACCTATACAAAATAATGAGTTGCAAAAATACACATCTAACCATTTCCTTGTAGCCATAGTCATTTTGTCCTTAAACATAAAATCCCACACAATCAAATAGAAAAACATTTATATCCAATAACATATTGGCTTTTTGTTTAGTGTTCCTGCTTTCAAATTATTTAATTTATTTCATACATATATTATTTTTTTAATTATGAAATAAAATAAGGTCTATGTTCTATTTTGTTTCAATGTTATAATTTAGAAACTTAATTTAATTTTGGAAAATCAATAATTTTAGTAAATTTTTTATGTATTATTTTATATATCAATAAAATTGGCAGAATGATTCTAGTAATAGAAAATTTTAATTTTATACATTAATTATTTCGATATAATGATTAAATTACTTGTATTATATATTTAATATATTATATATTATAATTAAATTTTATAAGTTTTTGATAATAAATATGGGGAAGATTATTCGATTGATATTTTACTCCAACATATCCAAATACATTATACATTTTAATTCTAAAAAATCAATTATTTTATAATAATGAATTTTACTTGACTGAGCTACATGCTATTTATTTCATAAATAGTTTCTCAATATTTAGTAATTTTAAAATTTTCATCTGTGATGTTTTAGAGAAAAAATTACTTGTAAAAAACAATACATAGTTATTGAGTTACTTAAACATAAGTAGAAAATTTATGGATATTATCATACATGATTGTTTTTAAATTTGAAAAACCATACATAACAACTACATATTTTTACATAAACTCATGGAATTATGTTTATTTTTATGTGATGTAAATTTTGGTATGGTAGATAAGTTATATATTTTGGAATTATTCATATTTCATCTATTAAAAAAATATATTATTCCTACATATTTCAAATTATATAAAGTATAGATTCATACACAACTAGTTATATTTAAGTGTTACTCCTATGAAAATAATTGGTAATTATTACATGGGATCATATATTTTCTTAATAATACACAATCTATAAAATTTTCATGTTATTATTATGTATCATATAAATTTAAATAAAAAAATATATTTTTATTTACCATATATATTGGTGAGTTTTTATTAATGTTTTTTTCTCAAAAATAAAATAAGATTTTAATGGATATAGGGTTTTATATTTTCCTGAAGAACATTATGAAGAACCCTAAATCTATTTTTATTATTTCTAATTATAAATTATGGAAAATCTGATTATAAAATAGAGTGATATATTTAAACCAACAAGTTACTATATAAGTGTATATACTTTGATCAATTTTAAGAATAACCACATTATTTCTTCATGAAAATTGATAAATTTAATGTTTTATCAATTAATTATATATTCATTATGATCGAGAGATGAAAATAATAAGAAGTAAAAATATTGTTACTCTTTCATTTCCATGATAAATAAATGTTTGATTGTTGATCCCTTCAAAACTATAATACATTATCTATATATTTTATAGAATGACATAATTTCATGTAAATCATGTTCTTATATGATTTTGAGATGTCTCTATTAGAAAATAACTACATCTATATATATAAAGAAATGGTTTCACACATCATATTTCATGTGAGGTTGTCAAAATTAGGAAAAAAACATCTTATAAAAGATCTTTGGTGAATGATCATGTATTTTGTAATGAATTTTTTTTAGATTCATATAGTTATCTATAAATATCCCATGGAAAATTATCATAATATAATAAGAAATGTTTTATTGGATGTTTTTGGAGTAGACTAAGGTGTAACAAACAAACCTGAAATACTATCAAAACTAGTACCAGAGCCGATTCGCCATGAACACAATGATTGTTCCTGATCTCCATAGGTCAGTGACAAGAAAATATGAATTAAAAAATAATTGTTGGGAATGATTTCTATGTCAACGTATTACAATAATAGAGTAAAATGCAGAAACATCATTAGATATATATATATATATATCAATCAATACATACAAATCAAAGTACACTGATATAGTAAGAAAAATGAATGAAGAACAAAATAACTAGAAGCCGGTGCATGGTGGACCTTGAACACCCACCATGTCCCAAGTAACCTGCCCTCGGTCACCATAACTCAAAAAAAATAATGGAAAGCACGGTCAAGAACACCATATAAAATATAATCAAGGGCTCCAGACACTAAAGGGTAAAATAAGGGTGTGATCTAAAGGGTGAAGTAGTATTCCAACAAATATTCAATAAAATTACTTCAAAAGTTCATTCCAATATATTAAAACATGAGTAAAAATAAGAGAGTAATAATATTAATTTCAAAATATAGTATTAAAAATCTTAAAATAATTTCTCAAATAAAATATCTAAAAAATTGCATTTCACCCTTTAAAAAATAAACATTTTCTTGAAAATAAATGAAATCTATTTCAAAAGATAAATTCAGATAATCATGTAAAGATGAGAATATGAACCTAATATGGAAATATAAACAACATTCAACACAATATATTGAATGTGAATAATAAAAATAAATGACTCAAGAAAGGAAACTTGAGTTCCAAATAGTGACAGCAAACACAGTCAAGTATCAATTATCATGTATATAGATGTCATAGGTAAAATCGAGGTATGATAGTGATTCCACATTAGAATAGGTAATCAAATGGATAATTTATGGGATTATATATAGTCTCATGGGTCTAAAGAAATCTAGTTTCATGCACACCTTCTTTTCCTGGCCAGAAGTGCATAGCCTAAACTGTTCCGGTTCTCTATGGATCCACTAAAAGGGTGTGGGTCTGCTAGTGAGGCATATATCTAGGTAATCCTATAAAAAACCAATGTTTCATCAATGTAATTACCTTATTTTATTTATTACTTATAGTATAATTACATTATAAATGACATATCATGATACTAAATAGTATGTGGCCGTTAAAAATAATTATGCCACATCTGTGTCTTGAATATTGAAAATCTGACACACATGGTTTTTTTCAATGTGCTTTTTGGGGTTTGATGGAACAAACATAATTTTTTATGAATAGTAACCTACCCTTATGATTAATAATATGACCATCATAAATATTAAATTGTACAAATGAATAAAAACATGACACATGATTGTATACATGAAATTTAGGCATCATATACATCATAATATGATCATAGTAAAAATATATGTATTTTTATAATCATAAATAAATAATTAAATTTTATTTATTAATTTAAAAGTATATGAAGTTTCCTAAAAGTTGTTGATAAATATACAATTTTGGGTCTTCTAGTTTTATGATAATTTTTTAAGACCTTTTGCTATTTTGGAAAATATTATAAAAGCTGTTATAGTTTTAAAATCTATATTTTCTAAGTAAATTATAATTTTAATTAAATGTTCAATAAATTATACAAAGAAACATAGTTTTAAAAAAAGGATTTTATTTTTGGATTCTACATGTTGAGAATTGTTTATGGTGATTTTTTTGGATTTTTCAAAAATACCTGAATTTTTTTGAATAGTAAAATACAATAATTTGAAAAAAAATCTAAATACATTTTTTATAGAGTCATGGATATTGTTATTCTGATGTAATCCCAATTCGTTTGAACTCAAATTAAATTAATACAATTTTTGGTCATGGAATCATCACTATTCCTAGTCTTGAGGGAAATTAATAAACTAAGAAATTAAATATAATAAGAACCCTACTCTCCATCACTATAAATACCACCCTTCATTACCTATTCTCATAACTCTTATCAAGCCTTTTACCTTTCCATAATTCTTCCCAATTATCTACCCAAGAACTCCCTAATGTCTAATATCATTTATTCTCTTCAAAATTCCAAATCCTCTCCCCTTAAGAGGCTCTCAAGGAAGCACGATTTAAGAGGCAAATTCCACTTTTCGATTGATTTACATTCTTTTCAAGGTCATTTATTTATTTTCTATACATACCTACACACATACAAATTTCATGAAAAAATATTTACCTAATATGTAATATAATTTTTTTTATGAAAATGGATTAATTTATTATCATATCTCCTTTACTCTTCTCTACTACAAGTAGTAAAGACACCATCTGAGATGTGTTAATTTACTAAATTCAAGGATGATGGGTTTTCTATTTCTTCTACCATTTTTAATTATGGTCATAAAACAATTTGTGTTATAGTTGAACCGGATTATTATGTAATTTATCCAATGTAAGGTTCTATAATTTATTTTTACACATGATATTAAATTATATTTCAAAATGAGTTTTTACTGATCAAAAACTGCCAATAAACCCAAAAGGTAATCATTAATGTTATATGTAATAATTCAACTTCAATCCATGTAACCAAATAAAATTTACCTCCATGTTACCATATGAATGTTAAATAAAAACATATAAATCTATTTTTGGAAAACAATCTCCATTTTATATGATTATTCTTTAATGAAAATAATTAAACTTATTTTAAAAACCAAGAAAAAAAAACAGACCAAAACATTGAAATTAAACCACTTAACCCATCAAAAAGTACATGAATGAACATAAAATGGTTATAAAAAATTATTTTACATATATAATAGTATATTTAATTCTTAATTAACGAACCTAATTTGATTACAATTGTCAAAAATATCAAGTGGAGAACAACATGGAACATTAGGTAATGGATCCTCCTTATTTCACTATTATTCAAAAATGGCATATATCTTATTAACCTTTATATGTAATAAATAATGATGGGGAATGATTTATCACCAACCCCATACTTTACTCATGATGTATAAGTGATGATAAACCCCTCTATCTATCATTAATATCTCTTATGTACACTCGATACCATGCTGATAATCTGTAGGGGGTTTTAGCCAAACCTACTTCATTCCTTCGGGGTGCCATATATTTCTTTTACCATAATAAAGTTATCGTATCTTTTTATGCGCATATTATAAATTTTGTTTACATGTACCAAATTCATATATCAAGAACCATCCATCATTTTATTTCAGGTATGTACATTTTTTAAGTGATTCTTTCTTCAATACTTTGCAATAAGTAAACATATTTTTAGGGAACATCCTGAATTCTTTCCCAATTTCAATTGAACATTATATTTTTTGTTAATAAACAATTTTCTTTAAAATCAGAATTGTTTATTTTGAAAAAATTCTTGATTCACTTTTGATTTTATATAAAGGATTGTACCATTTTCTATATTAAAGTATCTACAGTATTTTCATTAAAAATGAACAAAAATGTTTTAATGCTAAAATTTCATAAATACGTTTCTTACATGTTTTCAATTATATTTTACATAAATTTCTATAATAAATGACTATTTTATGTTATTAATTTCCATGTATATTGTATTTCCTTTCTTTCATGGACACTGTTATGATATGCCAATTTGTTATGCTTTATGACGTAACTACAGTACCCAATTGTTTAAATGGGTAACCATTATTTTTATATATGATTGATTATGTATGATTATTTATGTGGAAAAAAAATATTTGTAAATACTTAGGATGGATTTACCTAGATATCTCTATAATTCATTCGTTAAAGTTGAGTCTCATTATACATTTTGTGTGATGGCCTTGGCAGTTAGCCTTGGCTTGTGCTACAATGTGCGACTGTCTTGGTGGCTAGCCTTGGCTTGTGCTATCATTTTGGCAGTTAGCCTTGTCTTTTTATAATTTAATGTTTTATATTGCTTCCACGATAATATGAATCAATGTTTTTATAATTCCATGTTTATATGTTTTGATTTCATATGTCACATGCCTCCTTATATCATCATTACATGCCTTATATCCCTTGTTCTAATGTATTGTTCTTAGGGTTATTCCCTTAATAGTTTATTTAGATTATCCCTTTGTTCATGTGTTCCCCAGGGTACATTATTCATATGTTTTAGAACAATGGAAGGTATGCGATAAAATTTAAGATTAAATAAATATATGTTTCATTTAGTTCCATGTGTTTAGTTTTTTGTACCTAGTCTTCCAAGACACTAGAATTTACGATCCTATGCTTGTAATGTGATGTATAATTTCCCCTAAAATCATGTAATGTTATATTAAAAATTCTAGAGTTTATATATTTGGAATCAGAATATGGTCTAGTTATTTTTGTACATTATTATTATGTCACTTTAGTTAGAACCTGAAGGATGATACTATGTATAAGAAAACACCCCTAATTTTTTTTAATTATAAAGTATGTTGTTTATCAATAAAATACAAATATGTATGGATACAAAGAGAAAAATGTTTCTCTGTTATTGATGTTTCTAGGTGTAAAACTTGAAAACACTGCTTCGAACTAGACTCGAATGGGAACTGGTGCACGATAATGGGTCTTGCTGCACTCTTTGTTTGATGCTCCCAAGGGATATTATTTGGTTAACATATAAGCATAGTATAAACCGTTATTAATAGAATATAAAAAACCATAACAATATATGCTATGAAATAGATAAAGGATAACTTAGATTTAAACCTAATGATTCACAAGTTAGGATATATTTCTCATTTACAAGTTTACCCTTTTATGTTCAAAGTTTCCTTTTTATAGTTAATAAATAAGTATTTAAGCCCTATTTTTTGCATTATTTTTCTTAGTTTATGGCTTTAAATAGAAGAACATGTTCCAAAAATAAATATAATAGGGTATGTGAAGACTTCCCTAATAATATTCCTAATATGAAGGGAACGGATGCTCAAAACATCATGACAGAACGTGCCTAGCCAGATCAAGTTATGAATAGTCACATGAATCATGTGGAACACCCTCATCCTCCTAGGAAACATCATGTTTTGGTTGAATCCATTATTTGGAAAAGGTCTCCTAGGTTTATGTATCCTTCTGATCCCCTCATCACAGAATAGTGGATTAACTCTATTAAGAAGATATTCTTGGTCTTATAGTGCCTTAAAGAAGATAAAGTCATATTAGTGGTCTATCATTTTGATGTGGAAGCTAATCAGTGGTGGAAACTGATCAAGAATACGGATCCCCAAGGGAAAACTAATTCCATTTATTGGGAGGAATTTAAGAGAATGTGTTTCATAAAATACTTTCCTTGAACCTTCCATCTCAATATAGAAAGAGAGTTCCTTAGACTCAAGAAGAATAAAGTTGTGTCAGTTAGGGATTATAAAGAAAACATTATAATTCTTTCAAGGTATGCCTCTGTCTCTTTCATTAACACTGAAATAAAGGTGGATCGCTTATTTAGCAGACTAAAGCAGAGTCTACGAAATGTGTTTTTAATTTGAGACTTCAACATCTATGAAGAGATTTTCCATTTTCCCTTACAGTTGATATAGAGATCAGAGACTCTCAATTGTATCATGGGGAAAGTGAAAAAAAGCTGAAAATGGTATCTGATGTTGGCAGTTCCATAAATAAATTTCATGATTAAAGGAATCTCAATCATCCCATGTTTAAAAATTGTGGGAAGAAGAATCCTGAGAAATATCTTAAAGGAATAAAGAATTAGTTCAATTGTGGAATGTTGGGACATCTAGATAAAAACTACCAATGGGATATGAAGAATCTTGTTAATGTGGAAGAGGAAATGAAGGTTCATATCAACACTTATCCAATAGTGCAGTGTCATGACTTCAAGGATCATGGGTATTATGGGAACAATTTCCCTAAACTGAGGGTTTTTAGAGGAAATCAACAATAACCTCCTAGTAAATAGGGAAGGTATTATGACTTCACTACTACTAAGTTGGATCCAGACAATTATGTGGTGACATGCACACTATTTATTTATTCAAGAATATGGAGCATTCTATTTTATTCAGGTTCTATGCATTCTTTCATATCTTGTAAGTTTAGAAGAGCTATTCGAACACTACATCAAAATATGAAGGATAAGTTATCTTTGAGAATAAAAAATGGGGAAATTATTTCATCCAAGGTTTATAACACCTCCATAGTAAATGTTTTTGGATTTAACCTACCAGAAAATCATTTCATACTTCTTTTAGTGAAGCTCAATGTTATCCTGGACATGGATTGGATATATTTAAACAAATCGAGCATCAACTATATGGGAATGGAGATCACTCTTCTCATCCTGAATCACACCTGACTCTATACAAGTGTAAGGAGGAAGGATAATCCCCATTAGAATCATTTAATAAATTGTGTATATTAATTCTTTATGACCAATCATTTCTGGCTCAAATGATTGATACAAATGATAGAATCTTGCTCGAATATATTCCCATTGGGAGGGATTACACTGATGTATTCCACGAAGAGTTTCCTGGTCTTCCTCTTGATTGATAGGTATTCTTCTCAATTGAACATATTCATGGATATCTAAATTTTTGAATGACTCCTTATAGAATGGCCTCCATAATGATAGATTACCTGAAGAAGCAGTTATAAGAGAATATGGAGTAGTTTTATATGCCCGAGTGCTTCACCATGGGGTGTGCTAATCCACTGCGTTAAGAAGAAGGATGGATCAATGAACATTTTCATTAATTATTATGATCTCCATAAAATCATGATAAAGACCTTGTATCCCTTTCCATGGATATATGACTTGTCTAATCAGCTTTTTGGGCCTAGTTATTTCTCTAAGAAGAACCTTTGGCATGGGTATCACCAATTAATTGTGACAATGGAAAATATTCCCAAGGCATCCCTTAAAACGAGGTATAGACACTATTATTTAATAGTTAATTCCTTTAAAACTCACTAATTCCCAATAAATTTTCATTGATTTAATGAATATAGTTTTTAGGTATTCGGTCAACAAATTTTTGTTAGTCTTTATAGATGATATTCTGATATACTCCTCGAGGAAGGGGGAACATGAGGATTATTTGAATATTGTGTTAAAGACATCATGAAGTGATAATATCTTGGAAAATTATAGTAAATTTGAGTTCTTCATAGGGTAAGTATCATTCTTGGGTCATGTTATCTCCAACAAAGTGATGTCTATAGACCATTCCAAGATAAAGGAAATTAAAGAGTGGCCCAGGCCAACATCTGTAGTGGAGATCCACAACATTAAGGGTCTTTCCGTGTATTATTTATGATTATTGAAGAACATATCATGATTTTCAAACCCAATGACCATGCTCTCATGGATATGAGTGAAGTTTTCCTGCAATCACGAATGTGGGGAATTCATTACATATAGTAAAAAGAGTCTTATCAATGCACCAATACTAAATCTCAAGAAAAGTGGAAAACGCTTTGTGGTGTACAGAGATAAATAAAAGATTGTATTAGGATGTTTACTAATGAAAAATTATAAATTGATATCCTATTCCCCATGTAAGTTGAATATCCATGATAAAAACAATCTTATGCATGATCTGCAGTTGGTGGTTTTGATCATTTCTTTAAAACTCAGGCGGCATTATCTCAATTGTGAGAAGTGTGAGAAATATATTGATTAAAGGTGTATAAAATATATATTCACACAAAGAGAGAAAAATATGTTCTAGAATATATGGACATAGCTCTTCAATAATTATGAATTCTTAATCCACTATCATCCTGATATGAAAAATATGGTGAAAGATACACTATGTAGAAAATATACTGCATCTTTACCAATGATATGAATTGAAAAGTATCCAATATTATTATATTATCTGATTTTGGACATAGTAATAATTAATGGAAGAACATCAGCAATATTTTCTCTAATGATGACCCAACCATCCCACATGAAGAAAATAAAGGGTGCTTAACGAAAAGATATAGAAATTCAGAAAAGTGTGGAAGCCAATATAATTGGTAATTACTATGAGATCAGGATTGATAAGGAATTAGTTTTAATATTTGTTTCATGATTATGTGTACCATCTAATCCAGATATAAAGAAATAAAATTTGAATGACACACATAACTCAACCTTAACTATTCACCCATTGAGCACAATGGTGTATTGAGATCTCTGAGAGAACTTTTGGTGGGACAATAGGAAGAATCAACTTGTTGAGTATACATCAAAGTTCTTGGTATGTCAAAAAGTGAAAGTAGAAAGATATATATCTAATGGGATGATGAAACCACTACCCATACAAATATGGAAGTTGGAGAACATCACAATGGACTTTTTCATTGGACTTCCTAGGACATCGAGAGGAAATAATGATTTATGGGTCATTGTGGATCATCCTGCAGAAAAACTCACTTTACCGAATTTCAAGATGGCTTCTCATTAGATAAAATTTCACCGATATATATCAAATAAGAGGTAAGGATTCATGGAGTAACACAATCTATTGTATCCCGTAGATTTTCTTGATTCACCTCAATGTTTTAAAAAATATCCAACAGGCTCAAAGCACTAAACTGAACATCAGAAAAGCCTATCATCCTCAAACTAATTTCCACTCTGAGAAAAACATTTAGACACTATAAATTATGTTTAGAGAATGTCTTATTGGCCTAATAGGATGATGGGACCTAAATCATCCACTGGCCAAATTCTCTTATTATAATATATTCCACTCCAGCATCTGAATGGCACCATATGAAGAAATTTATGGGAAAAGGTGAAGAACACTAATCTGTAGGGATGAATTTGGTGAGAATAGGATACTAGGACCTGAAATGGTTAATAAAATAGTGTTAAAGGTGAAAGACATTCAATATCATATCAAAGTAGACAAAACTCAACCGATGAGTTATGTATTCAATCATCGAAGATACCTTGAGTTCAAAGTTGGATACATGGTATTTATATGCATATCTCCATGGATGAAGTTTATGGGATTTGATAATAGATGAAAGCTATGTCTCAAGTAAATCGGACCCTTTGAAATCCTTAGTTGAGTCAAAGTTCTTGCATATCGATAAGAACGTCTTCTTACCATGTCCAAAAGTACATGATGGATTCCCTATTTCCCTCTTAATGAAGTACAAACCAGACCATTTATGTAACAAAACAACTCACCTGATCAATGTAATGTGGTGGAACCAGAAGTAAGAAGAGGGAACATGCGAACTAGGGGAGGAAATGAAAGAAAAGTGTCATCACTTTTTTATAGATTAGAGTGTAAAACAAAATTTCGATGGTGAAATTTCATTAGGGGGGGAAATTTAATTACACAATTTTTTATCAATGCAATTTCCATATTATATTTACGCCGTATAGTATTAAGACATTATAAATGAAATATCATGCTACTAAATACTATGTGACCATTATACAAAATCATTCCACTTCCGTGTCTTAAAGTTTGAAAATCTAACACACATGGTTGCGGTCTATGTATTTCTTGGGTTTGATGGAACAAACTTAATTTTTGACAAATAGTAACATATGGTAATGAATATTAACCTAAATTTAGTAATAGTAATATGACACTTATGAATATTAAATCTTATAGATAAATAATAACCTAACACAAGATCGTATAAATAGAATTTAGGCATCTTGTAAGTGATAATATGATCATCGTAAAAGAATTGGGATTTTTGTAAGTCATAAAAATTTAAGTAAAATTAACTAATTAATTTAAAATAAAATTAACTTTCCTAAGAGGTGATGGATAATTAATAATTTTATGACATATGGTTTTAAGATAATTTTATATGACGTTAGGTAATTTTTGAAAACAATATATGATTAGTTATAGTTTTAAAAGAAATATTTTTCCTGAAATTATGATTTTAATTAAAAATTAAATTAATCATATTTAGAAAATTATTTTTGAAAAATTGGGTTCATTTTTTTATTCTAAAAAATGATAAATGGTTATGGTTTTTTTCATATTTTTCTAAAATACAAGAATTTTTATGAATAGTAAAATATAAAAAATTGCAAATTAAGCTAAATACATGGTTTATAGAGTCATGACTGATGTTGTGATGATGTAATCCCAATCAGTTCAAACTAACATGATCTTATTATTATTTTTGGTCATGTAAACATCATTATTTTGGGTCTTGTGGGAAATTAATAAACTTAGGAATTAAATATTAAAAAACCCCTCCTTTCCTCCACTATAAATGACACCCCTCTTCAACTCCTCTATTCTCTCCTACACAACCTTTTGAGTTGCCTAAATTCTACCAAAATCTCTCCCCAATCACTTTGCTAACGTCCACCAGTCCTTAGTCTCTTCAAACGACCAAACCCTCTCCTCTTAAGAGGATCTCAATGAAGATAAGTTCAAGATATAAATTCATCATTTTAATTCTTTTACATCATTTTCATTTTTATTTGTTTTCTATTCTATCCTTACCTCTCCTCGTACAAATTTTATGACAAAACCAGTACCATACATGTATTGGATTGTTTTATGATAATGGAAGAATTTATATAATCTCTATTTTACTCTTCATTTATACCTGTAGAAAAGACACCATCTGAGATGTGTTAATTTACTACATTCAAGGACGATGGGTTTTTGATTTCTTTTAAAATATTCAATTATGGTCATGAAACCATTTTTTTTGAAATATATAATTATGTAATATATCTTATGTAAGGTTCTATAATCTCTTTGTACACATTATATTAAATTATAATATAAACTGAGTTCTTAGTGATAAACGAACTGTCAATAAACCCAAAAGGAAATCACTAATGTTTTTTACAATGATTGAAAATCAATCCATGTAAACAAAATAAATTTACACCCACGTATATTTTTGGATGTTCAATAAAAAAAATAACTTAAATTCTATAAAACCATTCCCATTTTACATGATTCTCTATTTATGAAAATATGTAAACCGATTGTAAAAACCTTGAAAACAAACAGACCCGAACAATGAAATTAAACCACATGACCCATAAAAAAGGTAATGAATGAACTTAAAAAGGATATGCTAAATCTTTTGAAAATATAACATGTTCTTTAATTATTAACTAATTAAACTAATTTTATTATTCATGTTATTAATATCAAGTGGAGAACACCATCATAGTTATGGTAATAGAGTCTCACAATTTCACTTTTATTCTATAATGTCCTATATATTATGCCCTTTTATGTGTAGTTTCTATTGATGGGGTTTGACTTCAACCCTCCCCCATATTTACATCATGTTTTATAATACATGAAAAAAAACTTTGAATCTCATTAATCACTCTTAATTACACCCTATACCATGAAAATAATCCTTAAGGGATTCCACCCTTCCTTCATGGTTCCTTATATTACATTTAATGAAATAAAGTTGTCATATCTTTTTATGTGATTCTTATAAATTATATGAATATGTAACCAATTATTGATTCAATACCATTTCATCATTATCATTCATTGTTATACATGTTTTAATGTGATTCCCTCCTCAATACTTCCTGATAAGAAGACCTCTTTTGAGGGAAATTTTGGAATTACTACCTAATTTCATGTGCACTCTATATTTTTTGTTATGCTGTATTATCATTATAATTTCATTATTTTTTATTGCAGAAAATGTCTTGGTTCACATCTAGTTTTATATTAATTATTTTTTCCTTTTCTATTTTAAAGGATCTATATTATTTTCATTACAACCGCACAAAATATTTTTAATGCTAAAATACCATAAATACTTTTCTTACATGTTGTAACATATAATTTAAATCACATACCATGATACATGCTTATTTTCCATTATGAATGTCCATGAAAATATTAGTTTATTTCTTTCATGGAAACTTTTATGATAAACCCAATTTTTATTCTTTATGACATGTTTATGGTACCCAATTATTTCCATGGGTAGCCCTTGTAATTATATAGGAATGATTTTTCATGACTATTTATGTGGTAAACATATTCAAGAAATGTTTTGATGGGTGGGACCCGATATCACTCCAATGCATTGGGTATAGTTTAGTTTCATTAGAAGTTATGTGTGATGATCTTGGCCATTAGCCTTGGCTTGTGCAACCATGTGCGACAGTCTTGGCGGTTAGACATCTCTTGTGATACCATGTGGAACGGTATTGGAGGTTATCCATGACTCATTGCAAATTCATGTTTTATGTTTCTACCTCATTACTATGACTCCTTTTTTATATTATTCCATGTTTATATGTTATGATTACGTATGTCACATGCCTCTCCATTCCGTTACTTTTATTACTCCTGATAATTCGTTGTTGTTACGGTTATTCCCATACTATTCTATTTTTCTCATCCCATTGTTCATGTATTCCCCACGTTACCATATGCATATTTTTGAGCACAATGGAATTTTGGAGCTCAATGGGAAGATTAAATAAAGAGGTATTTTATTTAGTTGCATGTTTTTTTTATGTACCTATTCTTCCATGACACTAGACTTTATAATCCATGGATTGTACGTTAATATATATTTATACTTAAAATCATGTAATGTTATATGTAAAAGGATACGGTCACTATAAATCCTATCTAACTATATAGGTTTTTATTTTTATTCTAAAGAATTGGTGTGATAAAAATTACATGAGCATCATATGGGGATCCTTATCGACCACATCACACTCTCAACACCTTGAACTCTCTTAAGGTAAATAATCCATTTTTTGCCGCCCAAAAAATTTTCAGAATAAGATTCAAATAAGTTATAACTTGGGGATCATCACATGGAATATTTGTCGTAATGTGACAACCGTGCCATCAAGCATCATCAATTTTCATTAAAATCTCTTTATACATTACAATATTTAAAAGAGTAATAATACCTTCTTCATTTCACAATTCATTATAAAAAGGCCAAATGGACCTTGAAAACAATTATTTATTTCAAGGAATCCCTAATTCATTTAAATAAAGTATAAAAAAATTTAAAATACTGGATACATTTGAAAAAATGGATTTACTCCCTCTTTCTAGGATGATAAATAATTTATTTAAAATAACCCCAAAAGAGAAATTTGAAAACAAGGATAAAATCATTCAAATTGTTTTCCTATTTATTAAATAAATTCAATAAATTAATAATATTTAGAATATAAAATGAATTTCTATTCATTTAATTATAATAATGGAAGTTTATTTTATAAATAAAAACCTCGTCTAGAGCCCTACATTCCAAAAAAGCATACATTTAATGTTTTTTGAAAAAAAATTAAATATAAATGGAATTTATCAACTAAAAAAATTGGTATAGAAATAACATTCATAGGAATTAAATTCATTATATATTCAATTCATAGAGAATAGTGGTCAAAGATGATTTCATAGGAAATTTAATGGAAACATTTCATAGAAGATGTGTTAGAAATCAAGAAACATGTATCTATTAAATAAAAAAGAATCATTAAAAAAAATAAATCATCAATACACCTGCTTGTAATATTAGAAATACAGCTACAAAAGTTCGAGATGTGTTAACATTGATGTAGGTCACTAGATCTTGGAAGACAGATTGTAAAAAAAGAGAAAAGAGATAATACATCTATAATTCCATGTAGGTCAACTAATTTACAACAAATATAGAGGACATAACATCCTCTATGAATAATTAATAAATATAATGACATAGATCTAAGATTAAGATGAAAATAACTCACCAAATAAAATATCTCTACTTTGATTGGCACATCAATACACCAAGAGATGATGTTTAGAGGGGACAATATGGCTCTTGAGGGCTAGATAAAGCCTAACGATCATATTTTTTAGAGTTTGAAGAGTGTAGGGTTAATTAGTATTGTTTGGTGAAATTAATTACAATTTTAATAACTTAAATTTCCATTCATACGGTTTTCGGGGCCAAGTTGTATTGTTACTAAAAACCATACGTAAATAATGCAATAGGTTACACAATTTGTTTAAGCCAAATTAAAACCATGATCAAACCATGAAATAGGTTTCATAAATTTCTTAAAATTGGGAAAACCATGTGAAAACCATGATACCCTAGTTGGGACCTTTTTTTAACCATGCGCACAACATTTAGAGGCCAAAATACCTTCAAAATGGAAAAGTAAAATATCAAAGACAACCCATAATGAGATACAATAATATGTTCTCTAATATATTGGTCAAGTACATAAAAATAAGTATAATGGTGTTAAAAACTCACCATCCTTGGATTTTCCTCCCCTGAAAGCATTTAGCTTGAAAAATTGAACATGATGATACTAGAAGAACTTTGTCAGTTCTTTTGTGAGGTGAACGGTCCAAGGTCTAGAAGTAAGAGCCACCCAAAGGTTAAAAAACACACTAATCCAAGATCAACACACCAATATCATCATACATATCTAAATATGGTAGATACAAGAGACCTATAATTGGTCTCCCCATTATTTAATGATTCACCAATATAGTGTAACATAAGATAAACTCTCCCTTTAAACCCAAAGAGGAGGTACTTAATCCACTTTCTAAATAGAAATATCAAAGATCATACATCCATAAGAATGGTAAATAAATGAAATGTATTTCAACACTGGGCAGTTACTCAATGGTAACCTTGTATTTTTCAAAATGGACATCATACCTCAAATATCTCATTAAAACAAACTCGAACACCACCAGGTTCCTGGTCAATCAAAACCCACATGATCCTGGTTACCATATTTCATTCTCAAGTTCTTTCAAAGTCTAATAGTAAATATCTCAATCATACAATTTATTTCATGATAGGTAACTACACTCTCACAAGGTTGATCATTCGGCATATCAAAATTAAGATCAAACCATAATGTCAAAAGAAGAGGATCACTAAGGAAAAACACACAAGATATAAAGAAATGGAACCATTATTACCTCAAAAATACAAAAATTACTTGAAATATGGTCCACAACATATCCACCATAAGTATCCTAAAACAAAATGTTTCCAAAAATAGACTATCTTGAAGAAGGAAAAAACACAAATTGTTTACACTTCTACATCCGAAACAAAAACGTTCTATCAAGATTAACTACATCTAAAAACTAACAGATAATGACTAGAATCTCATTCAGATCACGAATATCACCACTCTAAATCAAATGGATGAATCACTATTATCATGAAGCATATACTACCCTGATATCTGGAACTGCTATTTCAGACTTCATTGACCATTTTCTGTATGAAAATATACAAAACCACTGATGCTGACATCAACTCCAACACCATCCAAAAAAACCATTTGACCATTCAAACAAATCCTCTAAAAATGAACAAGTTCTATGAACTAGAAGCACATTATTTTAATCCCATTTAAACATTAAGGGTGTCCATTATCAACGAAAAAGAGGAATTCGTCCCTTCCTGTTGTTTCATTAGCTCTGCTTTAGCTAAGAAAGCCTTATCAAGAATATTGTTCTAATAATTGAACCCAACCATTTGCATGGTAGTTATAGGGTTTGGGTGGAGATATCATCTAGAAAACGATTTCCTTACTGAATTCATCACCCACCTGTCATGTTATAAAACATACAAACATTATAATTTCTTAGCATACTCTACAATGGAAAACTCATCTTGATCCAAACCCAAGAACTCAAAATCATTCTCTGTGTTCCCTTCCTTAGGATACTACAGTTGAATAAATACTAACTTGAAGAATTACAAAAACATTATTTCATACATACCTGAGATAATAAAAACAGCACACATCTACAATCTAGCCCCCCCCCCCCCCCCAATAATTAGTGGATAGATATGGACTTCATATATTTAATAGTTTCGAGAGTATCAAAGATCACGTGAACTAGTTCAAGCCACTGCACTGCCTCAAGTTAAGCTTATTAGCATTTATAACTAACAGCAAGGAAATTAAATAAGTAAAATATGGGATTCTATGGATATAAGATGAAAGGATACACCACTCGACATGGATTTAGGGTAGAGTTATTGACATGCGGTTCTATTTAATGAAAATGTGAAGAACTGTCCCAAGGAGCAAACCGTTGGACCCACATTCGATCTTTATTAATGTAATTTCTTAGAGACATTTGTGAACATCACAATGTATAGGCATATCAATTCAATCATAAAATAACCCTCAAACATAACATAGAGGTTTTAAACAATGTCACAACATACTTTAATAGAAACATATTTGATTTCATTATAAATAAAATTCGCCATTTGTTAAAACATTACTCATTCCTTTCAAAATTATATATCTAGCTATAAATAAACTATTGTTTGCGAAACCCTTTTGCAACACATGTAAATTATGCCCCAATTTTAACAGAATTAATACCTTTTCCATTTATCAAAAACATTCTGATTTTAAATCCATTGAAACCCAAAATTCCATCTTAAAAAATAGTTTTATCCCATCACATAAGTGTTTTTGATATATAGTTTTTCAAACCAAACATCTCATAAAAAGCACATTTTTTTCATTGAAAACATTTATCAATGAAGTTAACAATGAATTTTTTAAGATATAATTTATTTTTCATAGGGGAATTAATATTTTTAACAACAGATTAAATTTGAAAGAAACAAACCAGAGAATAAAACTACCCACATCCAAAACCCACAGAACAAACCACACATAATTGAGGTCTATTTTTTATAAAATTAATCAGGTTTAATGTTTAAAATGATGTTATAACTATAAAAGTCTTGGTCATATGGGATGGTAAACTAAAGACCATAATCACATCTGTTCACAGTTTGACTTCAAAATTAGCCACATCGATTCCTCATAGTTTACCTGACTGTAAAAACATTGTGTCATAGTTACCGTCATTCCATTCTACATCAACAACATATATGAGATTCTACAAATAAAATATGTTCTAATTGGGAATATAAATATAATTATAATAAAAAAATAATATCTCAAAAGAATGACTCAAGTCCCAATATCCCAAGTAACTCATGTCTCACAATGATTGGGCAGTGATCAAACACCCACTCATGAAATACCACTTGAGTACTGCCAAATTCATATTCTCCTTTCTACCATGACTCACCCCAAATAAAATAAATATTTCAAATTCATGTATTTACTTTATACAAAAGACCTACTATGATTTCATTTGTTCCAAACCAACCTGGAATACTGTCTAAATCAGTACCTGATCCAATTCACCATAAACATAAAGAGTCTTCTCAATCTCCATGGGTTGTTGAAAGTCATCTAGGAACTAACATATAACCATTAGGAATGATTTAGCCCTCAAATTTTCAACAATAATAGAGTATAATGTGGAAACATCATTAGATATATATCAATCAATACATTCATTTCAATGTATAAAGAGAGACTTGACATATTGAATGAAGAACCTAAAAAACAAAAAAACCATATTGGTTCCTGAAAACTCACCACATCCCAAGTCACTCACCCTTGGACACCTGAACTCGAGAACCAAAATGGAAGGATACAACAAAAAAACCCTTTTAGAAGGAAATAAAATGCTCCAAGCACTAAAATGTACAAGTAGGGTGTGAGCTAAAGTGTCAAGTAGGATTTCACCAATCATTCTATTCAGTTACATCGTATTGAAAATAAATTATTATAAAATTGGTGTACAAATAATATAGTAAGAGTATTTTTTTCAAAATTAGAGTTTTATATATTTAGAAATAATATATCAAACTAATCCTATAAAATAATCCATTTCGCTATTTAAAAATTAAGGTTTTTTTTAAATAATTCAAGACCATTTCAGAAGCTAAATTAAATTAATCAAGAAAAGATGAGAATACACACCTGACATGGAATGATGAAAAGGATTCAACATAATAGAGTCAAGGAGTATAATAATAATAATTGAATCAGGGAAAGAAATTCCTTTTCCAAATAGTGATAACGAAAACTGTCATGTATTGAGTATCAAGTATATAGATTTCATGGGAACAATATATGTGTTATAGTGAGTCCACCATAGAATATCTAATCAAATCAGTAATTTTTATGATTATATCTACTCTCACGGGTATAATGTAAACCAGTTCCATACACACCCTCTTTCCGAGCAGCATGTCCATAACCCAAACCATTCACATTCTATGTAATTACAATAGATGTTTTTCAGTGTGTTAGTGAATCATATATCTAGGTAATACCATATAATAATCTAGGTTCCCATAACTAGTCAAAACAAGAAGTGAGATAAAAACATTATGAGGATCACATGGGGAACCTTATCTACAACATAACAATATCCCCCACAATAATCTCACAATGTATGTAATCAATTTTTCAACCCCCACAACAATGGGAAGTGTAAGAACAAAACAAGTTACAATTAAGATATCATCATGTGGATGAATTATCATAAGGTGCTAACCAGGCCATCAATCATCATCAATTTCAATTCCAAACCTTTTATAAAATTCAATATTCCAATGGGTACGGATAACTGATTCCATTTAAAATTCATCATAAAAATTTCAAATTGGTATTTAAAATATTATATTATTTTAAATAATCCCTCATACATTTAATGGCAGTATTATAATTTTAAAAATAATTGTATACATTTAAAAACATGGTTTTACACCCTCTTTCTAGGAAGAAAGATCATTTATTTTAAATAACCCATGAACACCAATTCCAAAACAAGTGAAAAGGAATTATAAGGGTGTTTTTTATATTTAAAGACATTAATAATTTAGTATGATTTATAAAAAAATTATGATTTAGTTAATTCAATAAAAGGATGTTCATTAATTAAATTAAAACTGGTTCCAAATACTTCAACTCCGCAAAAATATCCTTTTATTGTAATTTTTAAAGTAAATTAAGTTAGTCATAGAATAAATAAATTCACAAAAATGTGAGGCAAATAAAATTTATATCCATTTAAATCATGGGGCATTCAATTCAGAGATAATGGTCAAACAAGACTTCCAAAATAATTTTACGGAAAAATTCTATAGAACATGTGCTTAAAATAAAGAAACATGTAATTATGAAATAACAAAGAAATAATGACTATCTAAATGAATGAATTTCATAAAAAAATACTTGGAATATTTGGAGTCTAACCGAAACAAATATATGATGTGACACCTCTGATAGAGATCACAAAATCTTGGATGATATATCTCAAAAGAAGAGGGAATATATCTTATATCTAAAATTACACATGAATCAAACTATATCCAAAAAATAGATGGTTATCATAACATTTAGGAAGAAAAAATAAATATAATAAAACAGATCCATGATTAAGAAGAAAATAACTCCTAAAAAGATATGTTATCTACTTCAATCGGTGTTATGATCCACCAAGAGATGAGGTTGGGGAAGCAAAAATGCCACTAAAGATCCCCCAAAATCCTAAGGATTTCATTTCATTAGAGTGGGTAAAGTTTATAGTTTTCTATTTGGGTTTAATGAATTTAATTCCAATTTTCATTCCTTCAACTATCGGTTTAATGGTTTCAAGGTCTATGTTTCATGGTTATTACTGACAGTTCACAAACTATGCAACATATAGAACATTTTTTTAAAGTAAGTGGAAACAATGAAACTGGTTTCACAATTTGTTTAACAATTGTAAAACCATGTGGAAAGAATAAAACCCCCAAAAAAATATAAAATAAGTCTGATAAAATATTGAAAACAACCCATAAAGAAATATAATCATTCTGTATTCAAATAAATGCTTCCAAAAACATTGAAAATTACAAGGCTGTTACATAAGGTATTATCACGTGGTCCCTAGGAAACTATAAAATTCCATTTGTTAGGTTCTCAAATTTCACTATTTCTAGTTGAAAATTTAATTTAATAAAAGGATATATTTTCGGAGATAATTTTTACATGGATTTCAGTATTTTAAATTGGTAGAATTTGAGAACTCAATTCACTCCCCCCCCCCCGAGTCAATGTAGCAACATAAATGGGACTAAATTGAATGTTGAAAGAATATAATATATTTATTAATAATTGGTGATTTTCATGAAAAATTAACCTAATTTTATGAGTTAAAAACTTATATACTATCTTGTGAATATATCACATTCCTATAAGGAACATAGACCATTTGTATCTTTTTTATAGTTTTATTATTAATTTGGTTACTTTATCTATTCTAGTTTAAGAATAATTTATTTTGATCCAATATATATACATTTTAGACTTCATATAGTGTCATGATGATCAGAGAATACAATTATGAAAATTCTTTTTTATTAAAAATTACATTTGAATCATAACATTAACATCATATAGTTATATTTAGCACCATCTAACCATGAATAAAACCATTAAAAAGCCAAATAAAACCCAAAAATCCCAATACCCCACATTTATATAAATTTAAACACAGGATCACATTATCTCCTATGTTGTAATGAGGAATTAACGGATTAAAATTAATTGATACCATGTTAAGAATGCTCACTAGGAATTATCAATCTTCTAGGAAAAGGAGTCAATAGTATTTATGTGAAATATAAATCTTCTACTCTATTTTTATGATTGTGAAAAATAACTTATATTTGTTTGTGAGTGAGTCTGGAGATGAGAAAAAAAATTTATAATGTCACTAAAAAAATTATTAATATATGAATCACATGATATATAAAAAATATTTTTTGGATGAAATATTTCAAGGTTAATGAGTGCGGATACATTCATTGATTGTTTAACAATAAATCATGTATATTTCTTTATATATAAAAACACATCCTTATAGAATTTTAGTTTTTGAATAAAAACTAATCAATTATTAACCACCAAATATTTTTTTACAAATCCCATTTGTTTGGTACATTATCATGACATGATTATTATAAAATTTATATATATTTAAATTACATCACAATACTCTCGTGGAATTGGGTAATTAAAATAATTTTATCACATAATTATTATCATGGAAGAATATATAATAATATATGCATTATTTAACATTGGTGTATAAGAAAATATGGGAATTGATGGATTTATCATATATATATATATAGTATATATAGAACATGGAAAAGGCATGATATGTACTGGGTAACATAGGTTTGAATATTTTTAATCACATTGAGTAATGTTTTACATTTTCTTTTGAGATAATTTTGATATTCCCTAGTCTAAGAGTAATTTAATATTCTTTTAAACTCAAATTATATTATCAATACACATTTTTTAAGAACATATATTTTTTGATATAATGGCATTTTCTCGTTATTTTTAAATTTTTAAATATTATATAATTTTTCCCCGATTAGGATGTTATCAGTCTAATTTGTCTTGGAAATAAAATTAATGTATGGATGTTTATTATCCATTAATTGTTAAATGTATAGGTAAACACGTTTTGTTTTTATCACTAGTATATTTGAATTTGAGATGGAATTAAAATTGAAGGAACACTCAATCCAATAAGAATAACCAATTTTATTACCATTTTTAATTAGATGTTTTTATCAGAAACATTATATTCCTGATAAGAAGACAATTCGAAAATTAATTATGGTTCGTAAATGTTATATTTCATTACAAATGTTTTCAAGTGACTAATATAATATTTGATTTATTATTATATATATTTTAATATCTTAAACTTTTTTAAGGAACTAAACATGGGTAAACCCTCAAATTATTAAATGTTCAATGTAAACTTCCATATAAGATTGAAAATATAGAAATGTAAGGTAAAATGAAACTCTAGTAAAAGTTAACCCTATCACTAAATGCTCACATACTATTCTTCATTATTATTAATGGTGTAAATCTTTCTCTATTATTGATTAAATTAATGATCTATAGGTAATACATGAATTATCAAGGTGGAATTAAGGGGTCCCCATTTTACATTCCAAATCAAATTCAAATAATGAAAATCAATTAGAAAAATAGATCTCAATATCTGGGGGAGGAATCAAAATTTTGTTATGAGAAGTTTGTGATTTGTGGAAGATGCTGAATTTATGGATTGTTAATTATAACTATGAATGGTATCTAAGAAAAAATTTTGAAGTATATTTTCATCATTGAAATTGATTTTAGGTTGAATATTTATTTTAAGACGAATGAAAATTATCATGGGAGAGTTAAATTTCATACTATTTTTTATTATATTATTTTTTGTAGTGGACGTCATATACCTTCAAGATGGAATCATTCACAATGATTTAATAAATTATTTTGATTGATTAATTTAATGTGGGATTTGTAATGGAAATAGTTCTTTTGATCATTTTACATTTAGTATAACTAAAAAATATTTAGACTAGTGAGTGGTGAATTTAAATTTATTGATTTGGAATGATATTTTAGTGATTTAATACCTACTAGGTGTGATTTTGAATGTGATTAAATGTTATGTGGAAATTCATTGGGGTTTTAAATGGGGTTATAGGTGGTTTTATAGCTTCATAATGTAGTTGGGGACCACTGGGTACCTAGACGAACAATATCATGTATCTGGTTGTTGGTAATTAGTTACTCAGTAGAGGTGGCCAGGGAGAGGTAGCCTTGGGAAGGAGATTGAGTAATTAGTGGGGAATATTGGGTAACTAGTGAACCTAGTATCAATTTTTACAAAGGCTGATTACTTATTCTAGTACCTCTTATTTAAACCCCCATTTGAGGTTTTTTATTCTTAGCCTATGGACCAAAAATGTGGGTCACTGTTGGTGTTGGCACTTTAGAACCCACATCTATATGATTTATGATTTCCAATATTCCTGTATTTTGAATATTTATAATTTTATTATCACATAATTAATCTTCTTATCTATGACATTATATGTGATAAGTTCTGTAGGTCAATTTTTAGGATGAATGATCATAATAATTCATCATTATGACTAAATCATAGATGAGTCATGATTTTATTATAATATATAACTATATATATTATATTTTTTAATGGTATAATATTATAAGACACAAATGATATATTTTATCATGGTTATGAGGCACATAATACATTATGACTTCTCCTTATGATATTCACATGTAGTAACATCCAAGATAAGGTGGTTAATAGAACAAGACCAGCCAGTAGGAAATCTATATTTATAAGTTTCCTTATATTTTATTATCTATTAATGTGGGTGATTGGCCTTTTAATATAAAATTATTATCAATACAAATCACATGTTGTATACATTTATGAATTATTAAAAATTATTATGAAATATTAGCATGGTGATGTCGGATATGTTGTATGTGTCACGATTTATACTTTATTAATGAATAATAGGAAAAAATTACCCTTCACTTTTATTATTTAAAATAAATTTATATCTCAATTAATTGGTTGGGATGGAACTACCTAATTAATTCAATGTCCATGTTATTATATTGATAATCTCATTTACAGAAAGTTATTGAAAATGATAATGAGTTCATTGGTTGATAACACCAATATGAAACCTACTTTATTAGATATATATGTAAAAATGGATTATTTTACAAAGTATGAATTCTTATTTAGTTATTTTCATTGTGATATTTAACTTCATTTTTAAGGGTTTAATGGCATGTTTCAAAATTTTAACCATGGACATTTGGCGTTATTGTACAATTCCACTATGATGAAGTCTTAGAGAGTTGCATAATAATTTCCTTAAAGAACTTAGTTAAATTATCTAAAATTTTATCATAATTATTTAATAGTTTTCACATACCCTATTTAATAATTATTCATGTTTGGTTATTCCAACATATTTTGTCTACAATTATTTTGAGAGAAGATATACGAGTTAAATATTTAATTAATTTTTATTATTTATTTTTGTGAATATAATATATATAAATGAAACTTTTTGTGATATTTATTTATGTGAATAAACATACATTAGTAAGAAAATTGGTAACTAGTGAGATTAAATAACGGGTTGAGTTAATGTTTTAGTGAGAAATGATATAATAGATATCATTTTAATGAATATTAATTTTATTATATAAGAAGTAATATTTATCTATACATGAGTTTACATAATATTAAATTATTATTAATTATATTACTATTATTTAAACATGGGTTTAACTAGGGATTATGAAAATAATAATGGAATATTTTCAATAATATTTTCAATAACCCTAGATATGTAAACAGTCACTTATGTAATTATAAAATTGATCCCTTGAAAATAGTATCAATATGTTCAATGAATTCAAGATAAAAACCTATCAATCACTAAAGTAATCATAAACTAAAATAATCTCAAGAAAATATAGAAAACATACTCATCCACAATTATTCTTCATGGAGGAAAAATAATCTATCCACCGTGATGAAATTGATGTTGTGATCAATCGCTAGTGATTTAAGAATTAGAGTATTCCATGATATCGCCATGGAATTTCTAAAAAGACATTACAAGGTTTACGAAGTAAGTTTTGATCGCAAATAAAACGTTTTTACCCTTGAATATGCTATGCATAATGATACTACACCAATAAGTGGTATCTTGGTTCTTCAATGGATAAATAATTCCAATAAAATGTAATTATTTATCATAACAACAACTAATTATAAATTATACTTCAGGTTCATGTTTTTTGGATTTATAAGATCCAATTTCATCATGTTTTTTGGAGAAATCCAAATATTTTTTGAAACCCCATTATCATTCTTCGGAATTAATAATTCTAGAATTCGTTGAAACCATCAAGTGGTGTTAGACAAGTCGCATAATATGTTATAAATATTTTTTTTCATCAACTGATTTGTATAGGTTTTGGTAATATTTCAACTCAATTAATTGTTTCCATTATTAATATATCTTATATTATGTATTCGATCACCTTAATATGATATTAAATCAAAAAAAATATGCAGAATGGTTGGAGGTTCTAGATGGAATTTCTAGGGGTTCTTGTGGAATAAAATATTCACATGTAATGAAATTAAAAATTAAGTTGTTTAATGAGATTCACCACATATAGAAATTTAGAAGTATACATGTCTCCCCAAACATAAATCAATACAAAGATTAATTAACAAACCATGTTTTGACCAACCATACTAAAACAGTACTTTATGGATAACATTTCTATATAACCTACTTCATGTCTATAAGTTAGACATCCACTTTTTTCAAGTATGTGTCCTCGATGTAGGGAATGTGGTATACAAGGAATGTATATCATTATTACATGTTGTTTAATCAACCAATATTCACTATAAATATACTATTTTGAATAAATCTTTAACCAAATCAATAAAACCAAATGTTATTGATAAATGGTGGTGTGCTACTATATAATGAGATCCTATGAGTATAAAAATTCTCAATTTATTTGTCATAATTAATTCAATATAATGAACAATATATTTACTATAATAATTTAAAATGTTTCATGGAACATGGAATAATAGAAGACCAATTTCCAAAAATGTAAAGTCTCTTATGTGGTGTTATGGAAAATGAAATTTCATGTTTCATAACCACAATAATATTTGTGTAAACTGACAAGACAAGTGATAATTTAATACCTTTATAATTATTTTGAATCTATATACATGTCATTATTTTTAAAATTACACAAGGTTTACTTATTTAATTTTAAATAAATAAAATTTTAAAAAAAATTTATTTCATTTTTTCTAGGATTTTTACAATCAGAAAAGTTAATTAATTTAATGAATTAGATAATTAATTAAACTCAATCAAGGTCATATTCTATTAATGAAATAATTAAATTATGTGAATTCTAACTAGTTATAAAATATGTATTAATTTCATGTGTTAATGGTCATGAAATTAGATAGACCAATATATGTGTTTGGGTTTTTATAATATAATTATTATTTCGTGGGGTTTTTAATAAGTTTTTTTTAATCAAAATTGTGCCATTCAACTCATCCCACCCACTATTATGTAATGTAATATGTTCATGTTGTTTCATTTATATTAACCTCACAACCAATCCTTTTGTTATCCTCATTTGTGTGTGAGTGAAATATTATGTAATATATAGAGCTCTTAGGAAAGTGGATGTGGTTAAATATTTGGGTTGATGTGAAACTAACTCATGGGTAAAATTAAAGTATGGGTTGAAATTTTGAGATCAAACATAGATATGATTCATAGAATTTTTACCCTATTTAAAGGGTTATCTTATCATATTCTTGGTAATTATAAATTCTCATTATCATCACCCATTTTCTTCTTTCTATAAGTTTGATAGTTGATTTTTTATTGATTCTTTGTCATTATAACATAATAAATGAGTTAAATAACATACAAGATGGGATTTGAACAAATTAGAATATGTGAAAAAATATTATACACATGGTTAATCTCTAAAGTAAAATCCACTTAATATTTAGAAGCTTGTAATAACATATAATAGTCATTTTATGTAAAAACATAAAAATAACAAAAAAAATACAAACTAAAAAAAATATATTTTTCTACTCTAGTTGAAAAAAACCACAACTCAATATTATTTAACAACATCTTTTGGGGTTCATTCAAATATTGGTAAATTTTTTGGATGATTTTTGAGAAAACTAATCTATGTTCACATTAACGATTGATCACCTCCATAATACATAGTGAAACTTATAGGAATGATTTTAGGAAATCCAAGTCTATGATTTCTAGATTATAGAGGCCACTCAGTGGATCATGGATCATTGAGTTGATGAATTCAGAAAAAAAAATCCTACTTATATATATTAATATTTCTTTTCAAGCTGGTTTATAGGTTATAAGAAGAGAAACATAGATCATTTCCACTATAACATCCACATGATATGAAATTATAAACCAAATAGTCAAAAATGTTATTTTTCAATAATATTGTGGGAATATTAATAAATGTGATTTTATTATCAAATTTTCTAATATAGAAATAGAAATTATATTATTTATTATTTATTTTTGAAATTTAAATCTATAAGGAATCAGAAATATAATTTTGATCTATATTATATAAAGATAACCTTCTTGCTATCATCAATTTCATGTAGTTGTTTTTTCTAATAGATTTTTTTATAAACCATTAGTGGAAAATATACATTTTAAGAACTATTATTCCTAAAAAACATGGAAAATAGTATTGTGAAGAGGAAATATCTCTCTCTATAGAATATTTTGATATAGCTAAAAATTCCTTATTTTTCATTTTATCATCCAAATCCTATAAAAATTTTCAAATACAAAAGGTATGGATGAATAAAGCATGATGTATCACCTTTCAAAACCTTTTAATGAAAATTCAAGGAAATAGAAATTTTAAATTACCGAATTCACTTGTCACATGAATAAATTAGGAGTCGGTACCAACTAGGCCTTTATAGTCAATATGATTGGATACATTGAGCAGTTGTATGTCTTGGACTACAAGATCCCTAATGATTTTCACATGGATAAAATTTTGTCTTAATTATCTAAGAGATTATCTAGTTTAATTATTGATAATAATATAATGAATTGTTTTAATCCCCCTTTGTAACACCATTCATTGATTCACTACACAAATAAGGAGACAAAGTTTGAAATACCAATATTCCTTACAGTGAATAAAAGAAATAAAAATAGAAAAGGACACAAGATTCAAATAATGTATAAGGAAAAAATGCTTCATCTATCCAAAATATGTAGATCCAATGATAGGAGAAAGAAAGAATATAGTATGTAATCCATGTGTAAAACAATGCTTGTATAAGAATAAATGAGACTATTTAAAGAAAGGTGCACTTCAGGTGTTTTTTATTGACTGAAATCATTCAATATCTACTAATTTAGTTTTAGATATTTCTTTTAGTACCTACTTTACTCATGATTGAAAAATATCTATCAAGAAGGATTTTTTGTGTTTTTTTGAACTAAAAACATTAGATGTATGTCTAGTTTGTTCACACGGAAAAATGACTAATCCACCCATTAGTGGGTAAGATGTATAGGACATAGGGATTTTATAATTGATACATACTAATTTATGTCAAACATTTCTAGTATATGATATAGGTTGGTGTTCACACTTAAATACATTTACAAATGAATTTCTTAGATATGGAAATTTATATTTAATGAGTTATAAGTATAAATTATTAAATAAATTCTAATAAATCTAAAACAATTTAAATAATAATATTGGTATGAAAAAAATATATTTGATCTAGTTGAAGAAGGGAATATCTTAACTCAAAGTACATATATTAATTATGGTAGTTTGGGATTATATCTTATTTCACAATTATTGGTACCACATATTTGAATGGTGTTGGGGATAGGGGGAACTATACATTTCATGATATGTTAAAGTCAATTATGATTCATTAAGATATTACTTTATATTTTTGGGGATCTTGATTACAAAATGAAACATAATTTTTAAATTATATGAAAACTGAACGTTAAAAATAAATTCCATATGATCTAAATTATAAAATGAAATATTTTTTTTTCAAATACACATCTATGGGATTACAGGGAATTTTTAATGGACAATACTAGTAAAATACATCGACAACATAGAATAAATTATTTATTTTTTAGATATCCTATTGTAATAAGGGTATATGAAATATAAGTCCCCATATATAATAAGTTCATTATTGAAAGACAACCCATATATCATTTTATGGAGAAAATTCTAAAGAGATATAATAGGAGGTATATTAACTTCGTTGAATTTGATAATCATGTTACACAATATTTAGGGAAGGAACACATTACATAATTAATAGTGGAAGAGGTTGTTAATGAGACATAAGAATTTTTTAGGAGAACCAAAGAGGATAATGAACCTAAAAGATATGAGTTTATAGTTACTAAGCATAAAATATCATTATTGTTTAATAATAGTTATCCTCATTAGAATAATGAGTCACATTAGATCTAAAAATTTATAAGATATATTAAAGCCTTGAATTATTAGATGAATTCAATATATCAATACTAAGTAAGGGTTCTGGTCAATTATCTAGTTGGTGTAAATCAAATTTAGATCAAATTATTTAAGATAAAATATTGCATACAAGGTAAAATGTGAATCAATAAATAAAAACTAGTGGAAAAAGGTATAAAATAGTGTAATGGAATTGAATATTATAAAACCATTTCTCATGTTCCCAAGCATAAATGATTTATTATTATACTTGAAATATCATTTTTTCAGGACAATGAGATTTGAAAAATGGATGTCAAAAACGTGTTTCCTTAACTAGGTCCTTATGGAATAATTCTATATGATGCAACTATAACGGGTTATGAATCTTGGAAATGCATATTTGTAATGAATTATACAAGGATCAATTGATATAATGATTAAATAATCCATTTAATGTAGAATTATATTCAATGAAGTGATAATTGGAATTTGATTTCATAAATAATTAATGTGAGATATAAATTTAAATGATTTTTAGGTGGAGTGTTGTGGTTTTAATAATAGTATTTATTAATGATATATTACTTACTATAAATGAAATACTAGTCTTATAGCCTATTAAAAATATGATAATGTCATGATTATCCATAAAGGACTTTGTTGAAGCAATCTAGGTTCTTCTGATCATGATTATTCAAGATATTTCAAAAACATCACTTGGTCTATTATTCCTTCTCTAGATAATAAAAAAATTTGGTATTGAAAATTATTAGAGGGTATTTTTTCAAGTTCCAAATGGAATATGTCACTAATAAATTGTGTCCCTAGAGATAATAAAAGGGATAGAATATGAGACATATTCCACAAGCCTCGTTCATAGGATCAATCATATATTCCATGTTATATACTAGGCTTGATATAACCTATGCCTTTTATATGGTTCGAAGATATTAAGATAATTTATTTGAATAGAATAGGTTATCATTATGGTTATCCTAAAGTATCTAAGGCATAATAAGGAGACTAACATGTGATATTGTATAGATTAGAAAATATTCATTAGGTGATGTACATTAGATATTTTCTAAATTGAACATAATGATCTGAGGTTATTGTTAGAATATATCCTCAATCATAATAAAGGATTTTTTATAAGTAACATATCAATTCAACTAGTTTTTATCAATTGTAGTAAAAAATAAGATTATATTGTGGCTTTGGATGGGGTTGAATAATTATTTTTGATATTAAAATTCATAAAAAATATTTACATGGTTCTTAGTTGAAAATACGCAATCACGTTATAGTTTTATAACACTACAGATGTGGTTCTCGAAAAGTGGCAAGGATCCCATCCACTGATAAAGAACTTGATTCTGAAATATCATATCTTGAGGATGTTTTCCCTTATTTTTTATTTTATGGTATGGATATTTTCATCATAGGAAAACCTGTGGGAACCCTTGATTAAATTAATATCTTATAAATACTATTAATATGATGCGATATCTGGTAGACAGAGAGTTGTTATTTTTTTCTTATAGTCCAAATGGTAGTCTAATATTTATGGTGGCTCAGAACCATCTCCTATATACATTATGATTAACAATATTCATTTTTTTTATATTAATAAGGTTCATGTCACAAAAAATGTTATTCTTATAAATAACATTGAATGTGATAATGTCCAAAGGATACTGTTCACATTAAAGGATTATAAAAGTTCCACGATATGATGAGAAACTATAAGTGATATGAAAATATTATAAAATATATGGTCTTTTTGTGTCTATTATATAGCTAGATGATATAATTTTATGGGTCAAAAATGATAATGTCAATTAAGAGAATGGGGACCATAATTTATTGTGACTTCTTCCTATGAATATTTTATTTTTAAATCTCAATGATATGGAGGTTATAAGAGCTTGACCTTCTAGTAGGAAATCCACATTTATAAGTTTCATTTGATGTTCCAATCTACATATGTTTGTAATGGTATATATACATTTAGATTATTATTACATTATATCTTGATATACTATCATTTTTTAATTAATGAAAACAATGAGAATATATTCTCACGGTGGGGTAAGATAAGTTAGTCAGTTCATGATTGATTCTATATTTACAAACAATACTAGAAAGTATTTTCATTTTATATTATTTAATATTAGACGATATCTCCAACCCATTGATGTAAATGAAAGTTCCTTTTTATGTTCTAGGACATGGTGTTCTGACTCTGACTTCATTTCTGGAAAGTTAAAGAAGGGGACATCGATCACATACATTGATGAAACCAAAATAAAATATGTTTCATTAAATATATTTGAATAAATGAACTGTATTACATAGTGGGAATTTTTTAAAGATATTTTACCTTTTATATTTAACTTCTTTCTTTATGGATGCCTTATCATATTTCTAGACATTAACCTTCGACTATATGCATCATTTTCAATTTTTACAAAGAATGTGAAATAGTGGATAACACACTAAGGGTATTCAAAACCTTAGTCAAAATCTATACAAATTGAAAATTTTGAATAAATATAACTCCCATAAAATGTTTAATAATTATCCATTTTTGGTTTTTCATAAATATTTAGTATCCAGTTAATTGAGATAATATTTATGAGATGAATGTTATATTTTTATTTATTCAATATTTTAGTGAATGTAATATTAATTGATAAATAATTTAATGGTAGTTAATTATTTAAAGTAATATTCATTATTTATTGTTCATTAAATACAAATGTGGAGTGATTAGTCAAGTTAATGGTCTGGTGAGAAATGATATATTATAATTCAATTTATTAAATGTCAATTTATTTATACATAAAATAATTTTTTTTTATCTATGGTTCTAGTGCATTTAATGTAAATGTTTGTAATATTATTATTATTTAAAAAACTCATTCACCATGGATTAGGAAAATAATAATGGAATAAGTTAAGTTATTTATTCTCATAGACTACGAGTATAAATACGTAGTTATATCATTATATAACCCTATCCAATCAATTTTAATCATCACAAAAAATGAATTCTTGAAAAAATAATCTCAATCCTAAGGGAGCACTTCTCCAAGAGAAGTCCCGTGAACAATAGAAACCCTAATCTGAGTAACCTAGAGTCAATCCTACCAACATTACATTGGCATAATATATAATAAAATCTGAACTCGATGAAATTAATTGTTTATTAGTTTTGGTATCCATATTCAAACATGAGTCTTGTGTTATAATTGAATAATAAAATTAAAAAAATAAAGGATAATAAATTTATTCTATATAGAGTATCCTTTCATATCATTATTAGCACTCTTGAGGGAATCAAGGGTAAATAAAAAAAATAAGGTTGAGCACAATTTCTCAGTAATGGTATGTACAATGGAAGAAATAATAAATCAATAAGAATAATCATTATAGAAGGATAAATATCTAACCACACATTCCATGTATTCAATAAGTTGACAAGTATGTTCCAAAATAATATGTCAAGGAAAGAAAATAATTAAAAATTCATTTAAATACTTTTATGATGCATATTAAATGTGGTAAGGTAAGAAACTGAAGATACATGTCATTTAATCAATAAACTAAGAGTGAAATGAATCTGTAGGCTCTTTCATAGTGAAAATGTATGGGATAATACATTTTGAATAAAAATAAATGATGTTCATAATTATTGTGTGTTATGTGTGAGGCACATGAAAATATATACCATCTTGTCCTTTCAGAAGACTATTTAATGCTACATATAGGAATCTACATTATTTGTGAAACTAAATTTTTTCAAAAGAACATCTCGATGCAATGAGGGGATATAGAAAGTTTGTGTCCCACCTGTCATTAAATTTCCAAATCATTCATCAAATCGAATTATCAATTCAATTAATACACAAAATGATTTATCAAATATCTATATTTAATAAAGGATACATATTTTTCAATATTTACCCATAAAATCAAATAAAATTCAAATTAAAAATAGTATGTAAAAATGATATACTTTTTTGGAAGTAAAAATATTTATGATAAATGATATGGATAATTAGGGTAAACTTATTCTCTATAGATCTTAAGAAATTAAATATTTTAAGGGGACTAACATATGGTTCAAGGAAGTAATTTCCAATATTATCCATGGAAAAATAAATAATAAATCATCCAAAGGAAGAATATGGATGGTATCAATAAAAACATCCCATGTGGAGTAAAAATAAAGGGGTTTATTATTGATGTGTATAAATACTATAAAATATTTTGTAAAAAATGTTCTTGAGGAAATGAAACATTTTATTATGAAAAAAATTTAAAATACATTTCTATGAATATCACCTTATAAAACATATTCTTTATAAATTACATTTTAAACATGAAAATGAGGACTCAAATAAATGATGTCAGTTAAATCCATACATATGGAACTATGTAAAAATAATATTCCATTTACATGAAAAATATTTAGAAATATTCCATGTTTAGAAAGAGATAAGAATATTCTTTTGGAAAAAAATTTAAAAGAAAAAAAGGGTAAAATTTACATCAAAATATATTTTCGAAAAGGTCACAAACCTTTTTTAAAACATTTAAATAAAAGAGGTCTTTTATTTGAAATATGTTTTTAGGCTAAATGATGAAATGGTGTTATTTTTTCGTGAAAAAAAGTTATGAAACAATCTTTTACCAAATAGTGGGAAACTAGAACTATTATATGAAAAATTTTATATAAAACCAGTGGATAAGATATTTAATGTTTTTATTGAAAAAGTTTCAAATGAATAACATTAAATAAATTTTTAGAATAATCAATCTCAATTAGAATGAGAATATAATGTGAACCATTAAAATTATCGTAATGGTGAAGTGAAAATTAATCAATGAATATATTATGGGCATCAATAATAACTAAAAATAAATGAATTGTAAATACATAAATTTATATTAAAATTAATTATACACCTAATTACAGAATATTAACAAAAATGGGGATTTAATATATCCCTATGAAAAATAATTGGGTTATGAAATATATTTACTGCTTCAGTAACATTTAGTGTAAATACCCTTAAATTAAATGACTCAAATTAAAACTAAAAATATAATATTGAATGAATTAATGATGATATTAAATTTCCATGTGGTAATATGTACTCCATATATTATAAATTAGGTGCATAATAATAAATTATTCCTTTAATATTGGAAATTGAGACAAAGTCCCATTCTAAATGGTAAATTTTAAATTATATTCCAAATAAAAGAAATAATTTCATATGGAAATATATATACCAATAATATAATGTTATTCATGATTACAAACTAAATAGGGACATTATATACACCCACAAAAAGTAATTAAGTGGTGAAAATTGTGTAGGACTCAGGGAAAGAAAATAGAGACAATAATATGTTACCTTATGTTTCTTATTTGTTGAACATCCTAAATAATATGGTATATTAGTTTTAATCATGTAAATAACTTAAACCAAAACCGTATAAATATTTATCATTTCATATATTGTCTTATTATAATATCGTATTTTCTATTTTTTAACAGTCATCCATTATTTTCACTATTTTGGGTGTTAAATGCCTGGTATTTCTAGTTTATTTTTACTTATTACATGTTGTTATTATTAATTAGATCATGATTTCATAATATTAAGAATATAAATCAAGATTCAAATAACATAGTCATTGAGTATATTTTTATTTAAAATAATCCAAATTTTTTGGATATTGGAAATGAAATTTTACATTTATATAGACGGTAGGTCGTACATATGCATGAACACAACTTCCATTTCTTTTTCATATTTAAAATTATTAAAATTAAAAAATATATATATCTGTAAATAATTATAAAATAATTCAAATATCATATTTATTTCATATAATTAAACTATTTAAATTGGGATCAATCTTAATACATTTCATGTATAGGATGAAGGAATCACATCACATTCAAGAGGTGGTAGTCCACATGTCCACAAACGATGTTATTGTATCCCCACAAAAATTAAATCATAAAGGTATATTTGATATAAAAATTATAGAAGAATAAATACATCATATATATCATATATGACATATATAAACCATTATATCATCATTATTAAAACATGTAAATGGGGTAAATATAAGAACAAATGACATAGTTTCACGAGGTAGCAGTCTTCCATATACATGAATGATGATTGTGTAACGCATTTTATGAATGTTTATAAAAATGTAGGTATAAATAATAGCATAACAAAATATCATTATATATTTGATACATAGGTAATAATATAATACTTGAATAATAATAATTTACGGTTCTGATTAATAAATAAAATGAAAGTGGTTGTTGAAGAATGTAACCTCAATTTTGGGTAACTCCTTTTAGTATATAGCAAAAAAATACTTTATTTTATTTATTACCTATTGTAGGATTATAATATGAGTTTATTGAAGGTGTTTCATATTTTTTTCTTTATTTTTTTAATCCAAATTTCTTGAGATGTGTGAATAATGAGGATGGGTGACTTCCTTTTGTATTGGAGGAGGAGTGGCATTCATGTAAATTTTTGAAAAGGGAATTCCACCCATATTTTATACGTCTCATATGGATCCCATAATGAACCCAATTATATTAAATATATGATATCTTTTAACTATTAACATCCAATTTATTATTTATAATTTTATAGGTCATTTTGAGACTTTTGTATAAGTTTGTGTTTGTTGTTGATATAATTTTTCTAATAATCACTCTAATTAATTTTAATGACATTCAATAATATTTTTGTTAGAAAAATAATTTGAACATATTATTCATTATGAATTTTTATAATTGAAAAAATTGAATACATTTTTCCAAATTCATATCATTTATTTGTTAGAAATTAATTTAAAATTAATCCCGCAGACAGAATGAGAATGCAGTTTTTTAATGTAAAAATATTTCTGTCACGACCCGCCCTCGGGGCCCGTGCCATGACTACCCCAAGCCCGCCTTCCATAGGCCAGGGGCTGGCGACTAGCACCAAGGCGTAAAATCCCAGTAAAAAGGGAAGGCATTGCCTTAAAAAAGTAAACAAGCACCTCAGAGTAACAAGCGGAAGTAAAGCAGTACACAAAACTAGAACAACTGTGCTGAAGTAAAGGGGCCGGAAATACATGCCCAACTGTAAAGTAAAGTACAACTCGAAAGGGAAAACAGCAACTGAAAGTACAAGCGGCTCCTGGAACGTCCTCCTCGATTCCTACCTGAAGGGTAGGTACAGATGGCTCAACTCCTAGATCGTCCACCACAGATCCTACCTGAAGGGTAGGTACAGATAGCTCCACAACTCCTCGGGTCCAACTGTCCGCTCCGAGCATGTCCCGCTCAGTGGTCCTCCTCCGGGTACCGACCTACTCCGTAAGCCTCAACCGCAGTCAGCGCTGTCCGTTGTCTGCAACCAACACAACGAAGTGCGGGCATAGCCCGTGCAGGGGTGAGTATAAGATACTCAGTAGGGACCCCGAGACCCCTGAAGGTCTCCCAAATCCACAAAGGATAAACCACGAAGTAAAGTAACAATCACGAAGTAACATCCAGTATTGATTAGGTATATGCCCATACATATACCTATGTCACCAATTTCCGTTCGGCTCCAACAAGAGCCCAAGAACAATCCAATCCACAACGAAGAGTAAACAGTAAAATCCACAAGGATAACAGTACAAGTCCACACGGTTTATAACAAGTTTATGAAATCAACGGATAACCATTACCCAGGTATATGCCCATACATATACCTAAGTTATCAAGCGACCCATCTCAATCATGAGGAAACACAAGAACATTGACTCAGCTCAAACCAGGATTTTCATTATTGAAACTGTAACTACTGAAAAGCTCCGTCTCTAGAGTGTACAGTGGTCCTGTCACGACTCCGAGGTACTTCTCACTAACCTAAGACTGCTGAAGTACTCCTCCTGTCGAGTACCGCGGGTCTGCTGCCAACTACCGGGCGCTCCGTCCGCTGAGGGTCTGTCGCCAAATACCGGGCGCTCACCCAAATAGCCTACTGAGGTACTCCTCCTATCGAGTACCGCGGGTTTGCTGCCAACTACCAGGCGCTCCGTCCGCCGTGGGTCTGCCGCCAAATACCGGGCGCTCCGTCCACTAGGCTAGTCGACTCACTCCAAGTCGAGTCGGTCAAGCAGTCGTCAGGTCTCAGCCGGCTACACGGTCTCCGTATTCTGCACGCTCGTCTCCGGGAGGGTCCGCTCCACGAGCTACTGGTCGATACTCCAAGTATCACAAAGTCTCGCAAAGAAGTATCTCAAAAGACTGTCTTGTCACAGGGGTCTCAACGCAACAGACGGCGCGTCGATCGGACGCCCGGTCTGTGAGTTATTAACCTATTCGTCCCAGGGGCCCGGTTGGTTTCGTGAGCGAACCAATCCCAGCCGTATCACAACTGTACCCTGAACTCCCGTAGGGTATTCTCAAAGGGACCGTTACTCAACGAAATCACCATCGCGGGTCTGTTTCTACAACCAAGCGCACACACTCCGTAGAGTATCGTGGGTCTGCCGCTACGCCCAAACGCTCCACCGCCCAAGGTAAACAAAAGATTCAGCTCACACAAGTTCGGTAGCACTGTTCCACGTAGGATCGCTGAGTGCTGTAGTCTTCGTCGTCGAATCCACATAGGATCTCTGTACTGTCGTCGTCGCAGTCACAGTAGCAGTAGTAGTAGTCGTCACAGTAACAGTCGCACTAGAGTTCCCGCACACAGCAAGCTCGTTCGGAGGGTCCGCTCCACGAGCCGAGAGGCTGATACATCAACTGTCACGAAGACCAGAGTTGTTGTATCCAAAAGCTCCGTATCGTCAACAGGAACTCAACGCAACAGACGGCGCGTCGATCGGACGCCCGGTCTGAGAGTTATTGGCATTTTCGTCTCCGGGGCCCGGTTGGTTTGTAAGGCAAAACCAACCCGACCGTACTCCACCTGCGTCCAAACCTCGGGCGGAGTATTCCAAAAGATCCGTCTCACTAAGAGGAACACAACGCGACTGACGGCGCGTCAATCGGACGTTCGTGGCTCAAGATATGAGCGTTTCCGCTCCGAAGGCCCGGTTGGTTTCGTGAACGAACCAACCCGGCCGAACTCAAAGTAATCTGAAACCTTGAGTGCGATATACCGAAACGACCGTCTCGATCCAAGGATCGCGTTACCGTAGACGGTTCGTCGTTCGAAGGTCTACAGCTCAAGTTATGAGCTTTTGACTGAAAAGGTCCGAAAACGGGGGGTCTGGGCCCGGCCCGGCCCGGCCCAGTACCCCCTGAACCGCTCCGATCCGGGTCGGCCCGAACCGGGTCCTGGTCCGGCCCGGTTCCGCGTGGCCCGGCCCGGTTGGCTGGCCCGGCCCGGCTGGGCGGTCCGGCCCAGCCGGCACAATCCGGCCCGGCCTGCGCGACCCGGCCCGGCCGGTCGCGCGGCCCGACCGCTCAGAACCGCTCGGCCAGCTTGGACGAGCGGGTGGTTTTGCGCGAAATGGGGGGGCGCCGCCCCCCGTGACTTCAATCAACGCCCCCCCCCCCCCCCCCCCCCACGTGAGGGGGGCCCGTTACACGGCTGCCGGGGGTTTCAAACCCCCGGAATTTAAAGCACGGCCGGCATTGAAGCCGGCCGTTCGTCCACCCGCGGGACCTGCGGGTCCCGCCTCCGAGCAAACCGGCGGCCGGCACAGCCGGCCGCCCCCTTCTTCTCTGCCGCGGCAAGGGCCGCGGCTCATCTGTTCTCCGGCGGCCGGCGAGCCTGGCCGCCTCCTTCTTCTCCGTCGCGGCAAGGGCCACGGCTCTACTGTTCTCCGGCGGCCGGTGAGGCCGGCCGCCTCTGGCTGCTCCGCCGCGGCCGTAGGGCCGCGGCTCCTCCGCAGAGCCTTTGCCGCTTGCCACGTCTGATGGCCGCGGCCTTGTCCGACTCGTCGCACCTCTGCCGTAGGCCGCTCTGACCACTGTCATTCACTGGTTCATTTCTATGGCGCGGCGCGATGGCGTCGCGCGCCACCGCCGCGACTCACTCCGGCTGCGGTTCTCGACATTTTCTTGCGGTGCAACGACACTGTGTTATCCCGCACCAAAGCACAATGATTTCAAGCACATGGAAGGAGGTCAGCCGTGTTTGTGCGGTCCGGCCTCCTTCCATTAATCCGATAGTAGTCGGTTATTTAAAATCAAAGTAGAATTGAATAAAGGTTATTCAAGAGCACAGAATAAAACCCCTACCTTTGATTCATCGCTCGACGTTCATTGACGGCCGCGGAAGGTGAGCGTCGCGGAGGTCGGACGTGGGTTCGTCGCTGAGGAAGAACGCCACAGAAAAAGGATGCCGCGGAAGAAGTTGACGCGTCGCAGAAGGAGATCGACGCGTCGTGGTTTCCTCGTCGCGGAAGAAGACGTCGATGCCGTCACAGAAGGAGTCTGTCGCTTCGCGGGAGAACCACGTTCTTCGGCGGAGAAGTTCTTCGCGTTCTTCGTCGAGGAAGATGGTCTTCAAAGGAGAAGAGAACTCTCCTTTTCCCCCGCACAGCAAAGCCCAAAACCAAAATAAAAAGACTTAACTCCTTATTAATTTATTAACGTTGCGAATTCCAAAGGATGAAAACCATTAACACATTAACACCATGCATTAAAACTTAAGTTATAAAAAAATTAAACAAGGGAGTTGAGGGGTTTAAGAGGATATGAAGGGGTGGGGTTCGTGTGGGCCCCACCACCCTCTTAACCTCCCAAGGGAAGTTGGGTTGTCACCCAACTTCCACCCAAAGGATAAAAAAAAACTTAAGGAAGATAAAAATAAAAATTGAAGTTAAATTATTATTTTAACATTCACAATTTTATTTTTTACAACTCCCCTCGTGTAAACGCAACTTCGGGAAAGGTCTCCTTAAGCGAATATCGGCGCTGCGAGTTCATCGGTGCCCTCAGATTTTAGTTCCGAGCACCGGATCAAAAGTTAGGAATTCCCGCTCGTTCGTTCACTGAACGTACCCGAGCCAAACTTCGGAAATTAATTCCGGGCACACCGGGCCTCGGAATCAGGTGCCGTCTGAAACCGCGCCCTTGTAAAATTCTAAAGAAAATTAAGAAAAAATTTCCCTTGAATTTTACGGGTCTTTACATTACTCCCACCTCAGGGCTTTACGTCCCCGTAAAGCTTCAACTCACACTTATGGGAAACAAGGTAGTACTGAGCACGCAACTGAGCTTTCCGCTCCCATATGCTCACCTGTAGATCTCGTGCTACCCGAGAAGCACCCCAGAGGAAGCAACCGTTCACGTAGATCCTGCTCCTGGCGATCCTCGATCTCTACTAGAACCTCTGTGCTTGTCGCCCTGTCATCGACGTCCAACTCCCCGGGGTCGATGACGTGTGAAGAAACATACACGTATCTCCACAGCTGAGACACGTGGTGGACATTATGCACCCGGTGCGACTGAGGTGGTAGGGTCAAGCGGTAAACATCTTCGCCTACCTTACTGAAGATCAAAAGGGTCCATCGAACTTCGGAGATAACATGCCGCCTCGGCCACATCTCCGAAACCTCATCGGGTTGAGACCGTATAAGAACGTGTTTGTCACCCTCGAATTCAAGAGGTTTCCCTTTTTAGGTTAGAACTGAAACTAAAAACTCCTGCTGCCACAAGGGTAGGGTTGACCAACTCAAGAGTGATCGGTCACACCCTCTTATGCCTGAGTTTAACATGTGCTGCCCAGGGTTTCCTTTTCGCTGACCAAGTAAAACCCATTCCGACGTTTGCCTAAAACAGTCAACCGGGGTATGATTTGAGAATCAAAACCATACCCAGATCAACGTCGTAAGGCCTCTACGCTGCCACCAAGATATTCCAACCGAAACTCTCGCCTCGAGGTCAAATCACACCGTCGGCGTAAGTGTGATTATCGAGTCTCCTCCCAAAGGTATCTCCAGACGTGAGGGTCAAGTCTACGGCTTACCCGGAACCTCTAGGTCTGGGACATGATTCGTGGAAGGGTAGAATGATTGGTTCCTATGTCTATAGATATGGCAGCTCGTAGTAGACATAATTCGTACCCCGAATCATTCTTAGAGCTCCTGGGTCACACTCCTTGACCGCAATGCAGCTACTCTCCTCCCCAGCCCTCCTGCTCCCTGAGCCTGGCAGGGACTACTAAGTCGGGTGGTCGTAACATGTCGAAATGTACACCACCACATGCTGCTCTCCAAGCTCCGCTTCCATGTCTGCTACCCTGCAGATTCATCTGTCCTTAGCACTTCCTACTCCTAGAACATTTTACACGCCTGAGTCTCTGAGACTGGCGCTAGTTTCCTGCCTTTCACTGCTAATGTTCACAACCACAAAGGTTCTCTCTAGCATCCTAGCATAGGTAGAAATGCATAGAGGAAAAGTAATGGTTCGGATTTCCTTTAGACACACTTCGCTCAGAAGTTCGAGTCTAAGGAACTGATTTCAACGTAACCAACGAGTACCAAAATTGATTGGTAAGCCACGTTGAGTGCTCTGCTTCCGACATGTCGTACTGTCGAAGCTGTATTAGCTCCAGAAAACTCACAACTACCACCTCAAGCCAGTCCTCAGCCGCCTACGAGTCAGGCTCACCTCGAAACTTGAGGGATATCTGGTGCTAAAACATATGTAAGGCACTAAGACTGTGATTCTCTGCTACCGGTACCGCCGGTAGTGTCTACTGACCAACAGGTAGTGACATAGCTGGCGCACTACCCGTAGGTACTATCCCAGGTATCGGTTCGCGTACCGAAGCCTCATTACTATAAGGACCAACCTCATGGTCACTCACTGGAAACAACAGAAGCTAAGATCATCATCCGCTCTACTAGTATCCAAGCTAGGCGTAGAACTCTAGAAACCACCTCCATCCAGTCCACTACTGCCTGGGAAATCTGTCTTGCCTCGTATCCTCAGAGGCCTCTACTGCTGGAACTCGTGTATCGCGCTCTGCTAGTGTGCACTGTCAGCTAGTGGCATCCTCTGCCTAACGGGTGGTGGTGCTGCTGGTACACCACCCGAAGGTGCCAACACTGAAAAAGGGCCCTGCACCGGAGTCTCGCTGCTCGGTGGGCCATCATCGAGAACTCTCTCGGAACTCCAGCTAACTATCTGCATGGTGACATCCTGAACAGTTGCGTCACGGTCAACGATTTATACCTGGTGAGCTGACCTGGTTTGAGCTGACTTTAAACCTTTTGGGAAACACACACGCAATCAATGTTTTCGTGCATTAAGTCGGAAATCAGAAGTCAGGGTCCTGGTGTACGGATACGTCGGCCGCCGCACCAACACTGGACTCCCTGGACTGATAACCACACTCAATACACTAAACACTATTGCTTCACATAGAAAAAAGATCAGAGTCTGCGGTAGAACCGAACTGCTCTGATACCAATTTGTCACGACCCGCCCTCGGGGCCCGTGCCGTGACTACCCCAAGCCCGCCTTCCATAGGCCAGGGGCTGGCGACTAGCACCAAGGCGTAAAATCCCAGTAAAAAGGGAAGGCATTGCCTTAAAAAAGTAAACAAGCACCTTAGAGTAACAAGCGGAAGTAAAGCAGTACACAAAACTAGAACAACTGTGCTGAAGTAAAGGGGCCGGAAATACAAGCCCAACTGTAAAGTAAAGTACAACTCGAAAGGGAAAACAGCAACTGAAAGTACAAGCGGCTCCTGGAACGTCCTCCTCGATTCCTACCTGAAGGGTAGGTACAGATGGCTCAGCTCCTAGATCCTCCACCACAGATCCTACCTGAAGGGTAGGTACAGATAGCTCCACAACTCCTCGGGTCCAACTGTCCGCTCCGAGCACGTCCCGCTCAGTGGTCCTCCTCCGGGTACCGACCTACTCCGTAAGCCTCAACCGCAGTCAGCGCTGTCCGTTGTCTGCAACCAACACAACGAAGTGCGGGCATAGCCCGTGCAGGGGTGAGTATAAGATACTCAGTAGGGACCCCGAGACCCCTGAAGGTCTCCCAAATCCACAAAGGATAAACCACGAAGTAAAGTAACAATCACGAAGTAACATCCAGTATTGATTAGGTATATGCCCATACATATACCTATGTCACCAATTTCCGTTCGGCTCCAACACGAGCCCAAGAACAATCCAATCCACAAAGAAGAGTAAACAGTAAAATCCACAAGGATAACAGTACAAGTCCACACGGTTTATAACAAGTTTATGAAATCAACGGATAACCATTACCCAGGTATATGCCCATACATATACCTAAGTTATCAAGCGACCCATCTCAATCATGAGGAAACACAAGAACATTGACTCAGCTCAAACCAGGATTTTCATTATCGAAACCGTAACTTCTGAAGAGCTCCGTCTCTAGAGTGTACAGTGGTCCTGTCACGACTCTGAGGTACTGCTCACTAACCTAAGACTGCTGAAGTACTCCTCCTGTCGAGTACCGCGGGTCTGCTGCCAACTACCGGGCGCTCCGTCCGCTGAGGGTCTGTCGCCAAATACCGGGCGCTCACCCAAATAGCCTACTGAGGTACTCCTCCTATCGAGTACCGCGGGTTTGCTGCCAACTACCAGGCGCTCCGTCCGCCGTGGGTCTGCCGCCAAATACCGGGCGCTCCGTCCACTAGGCTAGTCGACTCACTCCAAGTCGAGTCGGTCAAGCAGTCGTCAGGTCTCAGCCGGCTACACGGTCTCCGTATTCTGCACGCTCGTCTCCGGGAGGGTCCGCTCCACGAGCTACTGGTCGATACTCCAAGTATCACAAAGTCTCGCAAAGAAGTATCTCAAAAGACTGTCTTGTCACAGGGGTCTCAACGCAACAGACGGCGCGTCGATCGGACGCCCGGTCTGTGAGTTATTAACCTATTCGTCCCAGGGGCCCGGTTGGTTTCGTGAGCGAACCAATCCCGGCCATATCACAACTGTACCCTGAACTCCCGTAGGGTATTCTCAAAGGGACCGTTACTCAACGAAATCACCATCGCGGGTCTGTTTCTACAACCAAGCGCACACACTCCGTAGAGTATCGTGGGTCCGCCGCTACACCCAAACGCTCCACCGCCCAAGGTAAACAAAAGATTCAGCTCACACAAGTTCGGTAGCACTGTTCCACGTAGGATCGCTGAGTGCTGTAGTCGTCGTCGTCGAATCCACATAGGATCTCTGTACTTTCGTCGTCGCAGTCACAGTAGCAGTAGTAGTAGTCGTCACAGTAACAGTCGCACTAGAGTTCCCGCACACAGCAAGCTCGTTCGGAGGGTCCGCTCCACGAGCCGAGAGGCTGATACATCAACTGTCACGAATACCGGAGTTGATGTATCCAAAAGTTCCGTATCGTCAACAGGAACTCAACGCAACAGACGGCGCGTCGATCGGACGCCCGGTCTGAGAGTTATTGGCATTTTCGTCTCCGGGGCCCGGTTGGTTTTTAAGGCAAAACCAACCCGACCGTACTCCACCTGCGTCCAAACCTTGGGCGGAGTATGCCAAAAGATCCGTCTAACTAAGAGGAACACAACGCGACTGACGGCGCGTCAATCGGACGTTCGTGGCTCAAGATATGAGCGTTTCCGCTCCGAAGGCCCGGTTGGTTTCGTGAACGAACCAACCCGGCCGAACTCAAAGTAATCTGAAACCTTGAGTGCGATATACCGAAACGACCGTCTCGATCCAAGGATCGCGTTGCCGCAGACGGTTCGTCGTTCGGAGGTCTACAGCTCATGTTATGAGCTTTTGACTGAAAAGGTCCGAAAATGGGGGGTCTGGGCCCGGCCCGGCCCGGCCCAGTACCCCCTGAACCGCTCCGATCCGGGTCGGCCCGAACCGGGTCCTGGTCCGGCCCGGTTCCGTGTGGCCCGGCCCGGTTGGCTCGGCCCGGCCCGGCTGGGCGGTCCGGCCCAGTCGGCCCAATCCGGCCCGGCCTGCGCGACCCGGCCCGGCCGGTCGCGCGGCCCGACCGCTCAGAACCGCTCGGCCAGCTTGGCCAAGCGGGTGGTTTTGCGCGAAACGGGGGGGCGCCGCCCCCTGTGACTTCAATCAACGCCCCCCCCCCCCCACGTGAGGGGGGCCCGTTACACGGCTGCCGGGGGTTTCAAACCCCCGGAATTCAAAGCACGGCCGACATTGAAGCCGGCCGTTCGTCCACCCGCGGGACCTGCGGGTCCCGCCTCCGAGCAAACCGGCGGCCGGCACAGCCGGCCGCCCCCTTCTTCTCTGCCGCGGCAAGGGCCGCGGCTCTTCTGTTCTCCGGCGGCCGGCGAGCCCGGCCGCCTCCTTCTTCTCCGCCGCGGCAAGGGCCGCGGCTCTACTGTTCTCCGGCGGCCGGTGAGGCCGGCCGCCTCTGGCTGCTCCGCCGCGGCCGTAGGGCCGCGGCTCCTCCGCAGAGCCTTTGCCGCTTGCCTCGTCTGATGGCCGCGGCCTTGTTCGACTCGTCGCACCTCTGCCGTAGGCCGCTCTGACCACTGTCATTCACTGGTTCATTTCTATGGCGCGGCGCGATGGCGTCGCGCGCCACCGCCGCGACTCACTCCGGCTGCGGTTCTCGACATTTTCTTGCGGTGCAACGGCACTGTGTTATCCCGCACCAAAGCACAATGATTTCAAGCACATGGAAGGAGGTCAGCCGTGTTTTTGCGGTCCGACCTCCTTCCGTTAATCCGATAGCAGTCGGTTATTTAAAATCAAAGTAGAATTGAATAAAGGTTATTCAAGAGCACAGAATAAAACCCCTACCTTTGATTCATCGCTCGACGTTCATTGACGGCCGCGGAAGGTGAGCGTCGCGGAGGTCGGACGTGGGTTCGTCGCTGAGGAAGAACGCCACAGAAAAATGATGCCGTGGAAGAAGTTGACGCGTCGCAGAAGGAGATCGACGCGTCGTGGTTTCCTCGTCGCGGAAGAAGACGTCGATGCCGTCACAGAAGGAGTCCGTCGCTTCGCGGGAGAACCACGTTCTTCGGCGGAGAAGTTCTTCGCGTTCTTCGTCGAGGAAGATGGTCTTCAAAGGATAAGAGAACTCTCCTTTTCCCCCGCACAGCAAAGCCCAAAACCAAAATAAAAAGACTTAACTCCTTATTAATTTATTAACGTTGGGAATTCCAAAGGTTGAAAACCATTAACACATTAACACCATGCATTAAAACTTAAGTTATAAAAAAAATTAAACAAGGGAGTTGAGGGGTTTAAGAGGATATGAAGGGGTGGGGTTCGTGTGGGCCCCACCACCCTCTTAACCTCCCAAGGGAAGTTGGGTTGTCACCCAACTTCCACCCAATGGATAAAAAAAAACATAAGGAAGATAAAAATAAAAATTGAAGTTAAATTATTATTTTAACATTCACAATTTTATTTTTTACAACTCCCCTCGTGTAAACGCAACTTCGGGAAAGGTCTCCTTAAGTGAATATCGGCGCTGCGAGTTCATCGGTGCCCTCGGATTTCAGTTCCGAGCACCAGATCAAAAGTTAGGAATTCCCGCTCGTTCGTTCACTGAACGTACCCGAGCCAAACTTCGGAAATTAATTCCGGGCACACCGGGCCTCGGAATCAGGTGCCGTCTGAAACCGCGCCCTTGTAAAATTCTAAAGAAAATTAAGAAAAAATTTCCCTTGAATTTTACGGGTCTTTACAATTTCGAAGTGTGTTGTGATTTTATGTATAACTTCAATGTGAAATTGAATTCATTGTCTTATATTAGAATAATTTATGTAAAATTGATCTAGTTATGTCTTAAATAAATTAAAAAATATAATTTAACCATATAAATTAATTAGAGGAAAACGTAGTTTTTGATTAAATGATTTTATTTTTAACTATTTGTCAAAAAATGACAATTCACATAAAAATAAAAAATAATCACCATAAGTTAATTATTGAATTCAAAATTGAAAAATTAATTTTTTATTGATATATTAAATGAATAAAATGTATAAATTTTAGTTTTAATGAAGTATCTCAATCAAAAAGCGAAAACATTTTCTTTAGAAATATATAGCTTTTTAGGCGTACAATTATGTTTGTTATTTTTTATGCCAATAAAATAAATTAGATGAATGTAAAAAATATTGGATTGAATATATTGAATATATATGTAACTAATAAAATTCACTAATATTAAATAATATAATTAATATGATAAAACACCTTAACTGCATAATAACTATTTTTGTAAAAACATCTCCAGTAATTTAAATTGGTTAGTATATTGATTAATAATAATTTATTTACAATTAAATTAATTTTATATTTTTTGTAAGACAAATATTTTAATATTTTGGTTAATATTATTCATAACCTTGGATTTAATGGCTATGATATATATTATTATATTATATAATCGTAATTTCAGAATATATTGTTGTTTGACAACACTCTATCTTGTACGTAGCACAATATATTGAAGAAAGTATTTGAATTTTGTGATGAAATATAAATTAGTATTGTGTACATTGTAAGATGTGTAATATATTAATTTTATTTAGAATATTTAATTTACCTAAATATCCCAAAAGGATAGACTCCTTTCTATATTTGGGGTTGTGTGTCAAACAATATATCGAATAAAACTTATTCCTTTATATTTTTCTGGGTGTTACATTCTCCCTAAAATAAATAAATAACATCCGTATAAGTTAAACTTCATCTCGGTATTCTGGGGTTTGATATTGAAAATATCCCTTGTTGAAAACCCCACAACATATAAGAGATTATAAAAATTCTTATTAATAATAGAGATTGATAAGTTAAAAAGTCATAGGAAATAACATATAACTAGGCCCCTATGTACGAGAACAATAGTGGAAATCAGAGATATGTACATAGAGGAAAAACTTAATTATTTTTATGGATTGATTATGTTCATAAATCAAAAACAATTGAATGATCAATGGAATTTTAGGGAACTCAAATCCATAAATATTTGTTGATTTATAAGAACATCATTTAAAAAGGTATTAAGGTTTTAAGAAAATATTTTTAATATACTTTTACAAATGTTGAGAAATTATTTTATTTAACAAGAATTTAAGGAAATTTACTTACTTGAAGCTTTTCAACTTTATATGAACAATTTCATTTTTTATGGTTTGATAAATTTATAATTCATCATTAACTCCATAAAATGGATATCCTAAAATTAAACTTTTCTTATTTATAATGAATTGAAAATAAATTTTTTACATATCATAATATTCGGAAAACAAGTCTTTATGTTTATCTCTAACTATTTTCCAAAACTAATACAGTTTATAAATTAATCTCCAAACATAAAGTGATAGTAATGGGTTATCATTAACATTTAATCATAAAAATATATAAATAAAAGCAATGATACATTAACTAGGACATCATGTAGGATTTTGGTAGGCGTGAAACCCTTATCACCCTTCAGTCATGGGTTCAACCTCACCACCTTTCTAGATTTTATGGTTTATCACCTGCCATATGGGTTTTCATTTCTCTAAAATCATATTAACATAATTTCAAGAATAAATATTATGGAAAAACATCAAATAATTTTAATCACTAAATATCCTTTTATATAACGTTTTAAATAAAAACTCAATACATAAATACATAATCTATTTTATTTTCAACATTGATCCCTTAGTCTATGGTTTAACCAAATCTTTCCATTATCATTATCTAATCATATATTTCATAATGTTTTTTAATGAAATTGTTAATTACCCTAAGTATAACCTCTAACAGTGTGAAAACCATGTGCCTAGTAATGCATGTTTTTGTGTACCAAAATATGCTTTAGTCATGCTTGATGCACATTTTTGGTGTTTTGAACCCTAGCTACAATTGTTCCTGAACCACGCCCACATTTTTTCTCTATAATGGTATGTATATATATGAGAAACACATGATCTATATCTAACCAAAACGTTAGGATATTATTTTATACTTATCCAAAAACACTACCTTATGGCAACGTCTGTTCACAATTTTTTCCTAAATCTAGTTCCCAAGGATGCTAGTAGACCTGCTCAAATACCCACAATAGTGAACCTAACCGCAACAACCTAGATCCACTACCAACATTGTTACATTTGCATATGATACAAGTAAAAAACATAATAATGGGATAAACATTATAGTAGTCTTGTTAAACTACATATATACACAGGTATTGTTTTTTAAAGAAGACACAAATTACAACATAATTGTTTTTCAAGGATAATATCTTCATTCCATCTAGAGTATCCTTGAATATCTTTCATAACAAACTTTAGGGAATCATGGGGAAATGGTACACAATAAGGGTGAGATAAAAACTCAGTATAGGTAAGTACAACGGATGCAATAATGAATCAGTGAGAATAATCATTATGGAAAGGTATATATCTAAACCAACATACCATGTAGTGTATAAATAAAATGGTATGGAACAAAATTGAACACGTAGTACATTTAAATAACTGGATAAGGGATAATTAATATGGAAAGTTAGGAAACTTAAAACACATCTATTTAATCGATAAACTAAGAATAAAATGAATCAATAGACTTTTTTATAGTGATGATATCATGGATAAAAAATATTTATTCAAATTATATGAGTATTTTAATTATTTTATATCATGTATGAGGCACATGAAAACATATACCATGAATACAATTTAAAAAATATTTTATAACTATATGTAGAAACATTTTTAATCTACACGAACAATCTTACTTATGGAAACTTGTTAATGCATCGGGGGGAAATATAATGTTCGGGACCCACCCATCACTACCAATTTTGATCATTCCTCATATTAAATAATTGATTCAATTAATAAAAAAAATTCCTTATAAAATATCCATATTGAATAAAGGATAAAGATTTGTCAATACTTCTCTTGAAAATAAAATAAGCATCAATGTAAAAATCATACTTAAAAATTCTATATGGTTTAGGTAAAAAATCACATATAAATGTTATGGATAACTAGAAGAAATTAAATTTATAATGATCATAAGAGATTGAATTTTTCCAGGGGACTAACAATGGAATTATGGAATAAAATTTCAATACTATCCTTTTCCAAACCATTCATAAACCATCCAATGGAATAATAATTATGGTATAAATAAAATATATATCATGTGGGGAAAAAATAAATGGTTGTTTTGGATTATGAATATAAATACTATTAAAATATATTTTAAAAACATTCATAAGGAAAATATACCTTATAATTTGAAAAACATTTAAAAAATATTTTTTATTGAATATATCTTTTGAAAATAGTTTATTTAAAATGTAAACTATCAGAATGGTAAAGGAATGTTCTATGAATTGACTGAATGTAAATTCGAACAGAACGTACAAGTTAAAAAGAACATTCCTTTTTTATGGTAAAAGGATTCAAAGAACACTTTTTTTGGTATGTGACAACTTAATTCATTTGAAAACATTTTAAAAGGAAAAATGGGTTAAAATTTCCCTAAAATATAATTTATAAAAGGATGATAACATTTTAAGAAAACATAGTTTTTAGAAGAAAACAGGTTCTCCAATTAAAGACAGAAATAAAGCTAGGTTTTCATAAAAAAAATATAAAATTTTTTTGACAACAATTGAATGGAAAAATTGTACTATTAATTTAAAAATTACATGAATGAACAAATGAAAAAAAATTAATTGGTTTATTGAAAACTGTTTATATGAATTAATTTAATGAAATTTCAAAAATAATAAATCTCAATTTGAATTAGATTGTGAGATAAAAACATAAAATGGTCATTAAATGAAAGAGATAATTAATAAATGAATCGATTTTCTGTACTAAAAATAAATTCACATAATTATAGTTGGAATGTATCAATCAAAATTAAAATTCATTATATACATAATCATAAAATATTAATGAAAAATAAGAAGTAATATAACCCAATGAAAAGAAATTAGGTTATAAAATTTTGTTACCACTTGGGTAAAATTATTTTTAAATACCCATAGATTAAATAACTCAAATAACTAGTAAAAATATTATGAATAATGAATTAATCTGGATATCTCATTTCAAAGTGGTAGTGTTTACACCATATATGTTAAATTATGTTCACAATAATAAATATTTTTTCAAAGAGTGGAAATTGTGAAGAAAACTGTTACTACATGGTAACATAGGAATTATAATCCCTATTAAAGAAATAATTTAAAATTAAACACTAAATACCATGAATATATATTTATTCTTAATATCAAAAACAATAGTTGAATTATATACACTATATCAAATAACTTAGTGGTATAAATGGTGTATGCCTCAAAGAATGAAAAGTGAGACAAGAATCTCTTACCTTGCATTTCCTTTTAGGTGAAATTCATTTAACATACTCTATAATGGTTTTGAACATGAATCATTATTATTACAGAAACATGAGTATATTTATAATTTCATATATTATTTTCATATAATATATTATTACCTGTTTTTTAACAGTAATTTATTGTATTCACTCTTTCGGGTGTTAATTTCCATTTTTTCCAGTATATTTTAACTTGTTACTTATTATTCATATTAATTAGATCATGATTTCACTATATCTTGATTTTAAACGAACATTTTTTTATAAAATGTATTCTGTATATATTTATGTATAATAACTCAATATATTTTCATATATTAAATGAAACGTACTACTCATGGAGACGAAAGCTCGTACGTATGCATAAACGATTTTTCCATTTTCATGTGTATTCAAAATAATGAAAAGTATCTTATATATATAGGTAATTATTTTAACATATTTACTTTATGTATGTCACATATTTTGTAATATCATCATTAATAAATTTTTTGTATAGTGAGAATGAATCACATTACATTGGGGAGGCAGTAGTCCACACATCCACGAAAGATGTTATATCATTTCCATAAAATTGAAACCAAAACGCTATGTCTTATATAAAAATTATAAAAAACATAAATAAATCATAAATAAAATATATATCATATATAATCTATGAATAATTCATCATTAAAACTATGAAAGTGGTGAATGAATGAATGAAAAACATCAGTTCACGTGTCAGTAGTATGTCGTACACACGAATGATGATTTCGTATCCCATTTGATTGATGCATGGGAAAGATTAGTTCAAAATATTAGAATAAAAAATATCATAATATTTAAGATACTGATGTTATTATATAATAATATAATAATTATAATTTTCTATTTGAAGAAATTTATAAATTGAAAATTATTGTACAAAAAATTTACCTCATTTTTGTGTAACTCCTTTTGGTTTATACCAATATACATCCATTGATGGATTTATTTCATAAGATAGGATTATAAGATAAGGGTAATAATTTCGGGGGATTATTATGGAAGGGTTTTTATGATCCAAATTTTTTGAGTGGTGTGAATAACTGGGCTGTGAGTGTACCTTTTTATAGTTGGGGAATAATCACATTATTGAAATTATTTGAAAAGGGAATTCCGCCCTGATTTATTCAATGTGAATTGGATCCAATAATGGAAAACATTTATAAATTGGAGTATTGGGACAAAATATTGACATCGAATGTATATTTATAGGTATCTAGTCTATGTTGGGTCTTACGTTTAGGGGTTATTCTTTTGTTAGGATCATTTTCCTTCTAATCATTGTAACAATTTTCAATCATATTCAATTATTTTTATTTAAAACAAATTTTCCATTATTATACATTATAAATTATTATTGTTAAAAATATATAATAATTTTTTAATATTAAAATCAATTAATTGTCAAAAATTAATTTAATATTAATTCTACATACAAAATCAATAGTTGGTTTTTAAAACAAAAATGTTCAAAAGATTGTGAATTATATATATATAATTTCAATGTGAAATTTATTTAAATTTCTAATATTGGATTAAATCATTTAAAATATATAAAATTATTTTTCTAAACCATTAAAAATTATATTTTACTATTTTACATAAAGTATATGATACATAAATTTCCAATTAAAATTTATTATTTTTCAGTACTCATCAAAAAATGAATCTTTGAATAAAAATACCTACTATCCATTGTAAGATAATTTTGACAATAATAATTAAAAAATAAGGTTTATTTTTATATATAAAATGTATAAATGTTTCTAAATTTGGTTTTAAATAAGGTTCATCATTAAAAGGCAGCAAAATTGCTTTTAGAAAAATATTGTTCTTGTGCATAAAATTCATATTGTTCTTATTTTATAACTATAACATCGATTAGATGTATGTAAAATATATTTTATTGAATATATAACATATATATTTCATTAATATCATTCAATAATATTAAATTATTTATTTTATTATTGTAAAACACCTTTTGGAGCATAATAATATTTTTTATAAAAACATCCCTTATATATTCAATTTGTTTTTATATTCATTTCTAATAAATTTATTACCAATTAATTAATTTTATTTTTGTGTAATAAAAATATTTTTTATAAGTTATTTAACTCAATTCATAAATTCTAATTAACATATATTCTATATCATTTATATTAGTTAATACTATTTTAATAATATATTGGTGTTCGATATAACTCAGTCTTGCATATAGCACAAGCTATCAAAGAAAGTATTTGTTGTGTACGATGCAAGATATTATGGTACTTCTTGCATTGAAATATATATTATATATTAATTTTATTTAAAATATTGAATATATTGTAAATTTTGAAGAGTTGATATTATTTTCTGTGTTTGTTGTTGTGTATCACACACACTATCGAATAAATGTTACACTTTTGAATTTTAGGGGTGTTACATGAATGGTCAGTGATTCAAGTCCACCACAATATATACTATAAAGATGAAAAATAATCCTTCCACCTTTAATTTATTCTTTTAGTTGTAAAAAATTAATAATAATAAAATTATCATCCTATTTTCTTATACATGGAGATTAAAAAAGCTATATTTAAGGGTTTATTAGGAACATATAAATCGGTACTATACATATTTTATACTTCAATATTATAAATAAAATGAATATATAGATATAATTGGTTTAGAAAATCAATTTTTATAGATTTACTCACAATATATCTATATAAACACATAGAAAGTTTGAATTCTCATAGCGTAGTTCTCCCCATTTCAACCAAAATTCAATTTATCCTCTCTAAAACACTATTTTTCTGGGTGTATATCAACCAGTTTACAGATTCATGATCATATGATTGTTAAGATAATATTGAAATGAATTTCTACTAAACTACCTTATATTATCATTTCTTTTTACTATAATATAAACCCACAGTGTATTCTTATCATCTCTTCTCAATGTTATGAAAATTTTCAGAGAATCATATTTTTACTTAATGAAAATTACTTTCTTTAATTCTTGTAGACTAATTGAGGAAAGGATGAAGTATTGTCCCTTATTTATGAATTATTTTATGAATTTTAGTAGTGTGAATATCCACATTCATGTGCCTTCATAATGTCATGTTTACTTTTTTATATATTTAAAATATATCCACTCATTATATCTTTTATTGAGGAATATATCTAGCCACATCGAATTATAAAAACATATTTATACCAATAGAAATTCATATATATATATATATAATATAATTATTGGTAAAAGTGAGAAATTAAAAAAAATATTACTTTTTATTAGTAAAAATATTAAGTACCAACACTTATTTTTACCAACATATATATCTATTAATATTGATTAATCAATACCATGAAAATATTTTTACAATAGTTAAACCAATTTATTTATCATACTAATTCAAATATTTTTTACTAACACATTAATGTATTATTAATAACAACAATTTGAAATAAATATTTTTCCATCTATTGTGACTATACTTTATATACATTTAATTTTTAAACTGTTTTTGGATCAAATAATTTATTATAGTAGAATATTAATTAGTAAAGGAAATATTTGAGAATATATAAATATTGGAATAAATATTTAAAAACATTGGGATTTCTCCCCAACTATAACTTCAACTAGAGATTCCCTTATTCCCCTAACGTCTTCCCTCATAACCCCCACACCTATGAATTCTTCCTATACATGAATATCTGATCCATCATTATCTCAAACTCTTACACCATTATTGATTGTTTTCTGTTACATAAAATCGTCGCCAAAAGATTCTTGGTGACATTTTTCCTCCGTCAAATATAAATTGATGGAGTTGGTTGGATCCCCAATATAAACATATTTCATATTCAATCGTTTGATTATTTATCCTCTTATCATGTATGTTTTCATCGATTCATGTTTTTATAGTTTCAAATGTTTGTTGTCAAGTTTTTGAATTGATATATAGTTAGGTTTTCCTAGGAAGTATAATGAAATTATTTTTTATATTATTATTTTTTGTAGATTTCAGGATTTTAAATCCATAATAATCAAAATCCCCTCTAATTATTTGAGCCAATACCACTCTACATGTACACATGAATAATAATTTCATACATTTAAAATTTATTCAAATACACCGTATGTATAGTACTGGAGTAGATAATGAAAGAATGGAAATCATAAAATTCTTCACACATGATTATTTCTATAATTTTACATTAAATTTTACTATATTTTTGGTTTTATATTGATACTCTATTTAATTTATACTATCAAATATTGCTTAAAATATTGATGAACTATTATATTATTTTTGAATTTTCCTACATTCATAGCCAATTAAAACATTTTAATTACTATTTATTAATCCAAAATATATATAAGCTAGTATATATTAATTTATTATCTTATATAATTATTAAATAGTCTCTTGGAAAGAAAAAATAAAATTTATTTTTTTCGTTTCTTTTATTTTATATGAAAAAACATTAAAAACTATTATTACAATGGAAAATATTTTTCGTTATAAATTGAAAGTGATTTTTTTCATGATAGCCAAATCATTATTATCATACCTATTAATGTGTATAGTGAAACAATTATTTTCATTGGATGAATGTTTTTTACAATTTATTTTGACATTAATGTCAAGAGAAATTAATAAAAATATAAATTATATAAGATAAAGTTGAATGATTATATATAATTTTCATTTATAGAACATATTATTAAATATTATTTTAGTTTCATTATTTTGAATGTTTTTTTCCGTCAACTATAATATATAAAAAAAATTCCAAAATACATGAAATGTTTGTTATGATAATGGAAAACTATTTCCTTAAAATTCTAGATGAAAGCCGCTATTATGAGAAAAAAAATTAATAATATTTATGGAAATAAAATTATGGAATATATAAATTAAATTTTTGGAAGTTTCATTCTAATATAAAGAAGACATGTACTAGTGATTCTTGTGCTAATAGAACAAACAATCACACCCAATAAGCTGTAGGCATGAATTCATGTACAACATCACTAAAAACTAACATCTGAATTATCGTATGTTACTTCTATAACCACCAACCATGACTAATATATAGGCATATCACTCTTTTCATGATAGAATATTTTTCAATAACTGTATTGAAATTATTTAATAATATGATCAAGATGGTCAAAAATAATTCTAATAATAACATGTTAGCTCTTACAATGCTCAACTTTTCTAGTTCAGAAAAATAAATCATGATAATTGGATGTTCAAGGGTTAAAATTTTATCCAAAACAACATTTAGGTTTTCATAAATAGAATTATGGTTAAAGAATCTCATTAAAGACTTATATTATCTTATATCCAAATAGCACACCTCTTATACTATATTCTAAACCCATATATTCATTGAATGAGACAAATAATGATGCATGTATAGACTTAATTATTAATATTTATTTTTAAACACATTTTTGGTTGTATTTTTAACAATATAATTATAAAAATATAATTTTATGTAATTACCCATGTTTGATGACAATCGAGAATTTTACTTTCTTAAAATAGGACACATGAAAATTGCATATAAAACCTCTCGGTATGACTCCAATTTCACACTTCCTAATATGGGAACACATTCTAAATCACTCATTGAAAAATATTCTCTTTATATTTCCTCTTCAAATTAAAGGGAATTTTTTATCACGTGATCTTTTTATAAATTTATTTTGTGAAAATATTAGATTATTTAGAGATAATTAATGTAATTTGATTAGTATATGTTACCCTATTTAATTTTAATATTTTGTTTTTGTTTTTACCTCTATATAGGTTTATTTTGACACTGTATATAGGTATATATTTGATATGTTTGATTCATGTAAATTAAATATCATATAAATTGTTCTCATAATAACATTTTTAATGTATAATCTAATTCGTGAATTTCATGTGAACATGCACAAGGAATTGTTAATGAATGACAATAACCATTACATCGTGAAAAATAATCTTCCTAATTATCTTAAGTAAAATATAAGGGAACATAATGGTATCTTATAATTTATTTTTTTGGATGTTAATGAATTTACTATCCAAAAAAGAAACGAATTTCATCTACTAATAGAAATACTTTTCTGAGATCTATTTATTTTTCACTGATATATTAAAGGGCCCTTTTTCATTTCAAAAATATTTTTTTTCTAAGAAGAAACTAATATGAGTGAAATTTACAGTGCATTAGTCATCACTTGATCAACTTTATATTCTTCATATAATCACTGATGTATTTGATGGATTTTATTGTTTTAATGTGATGATCCATCTATTATGAATCAATTTTCAAATTATATAAACAAACAAGAAATATTAGGTTATGAAAAATTCATTGAATCTAGTCATCCATATCTTAAAAACATAATCTTTTGGGGATGGTATTTTAACCACACATCCTCATAACATCAATAAATCTAATTCTAACACTCTTATATTTCTTCTGATTAAATTTTAAAATTAAATTAGCCTTTAAATATCCTCCTCAATATGTTCATAGTTACATATATAATATAAAGAGTTCCTTTAAGACTATATTTGAAACAATATAAAGGCATCCTATGTTCTCCTTTCACTAAATGGTATGTTATATATTTATTTTGGTTTCATTTTGAATAAAAAAATTTGTTACTAGATTACTGAACATGATATGAGAAATTTTTCTATTTATTATAACTACATTCCAATCAAATAATATTACAACTAATCTTTTGAAACTATTTTTTATCCTTTAAAATTATATAATTTGATTCATAGATCACATTTAAAAATTTCTTCAGATGATTATGGTATATGAATATATTATAACTTCATTTCTCACTTAGTTCTAGTGCATGGTAGTTTTTGGATATTTAGTCAATGAACCAGGAATTTGAAACTCTCATTGACTTACTAGTTACATGTAATGTAAATGAGAAATTTAAACAATAAATTACTTAAGTTCTTGTGTTAACTGGTTATATATTTTTATTGTTACTTTTTAGGATGAATTATTATTTCTAAGGATTATGTGGTGTTTAATTTGAAAATATTTAGTAGTTATATTATCTTATATTTTTCAATGTCGTAGGGGTATTGAGTTTCTTAGAAATAATTGCTTAGTAGATCTTCTACAATCATTTTATGGTCAGATTATTAAATTCCCTATTATATTTTGTGTATTTATAACTTTTTCACAAATATTAAAATTATTTCTTTCCTTGATAAAATTTAATTAAATTCAATTTTTATATATAAATATATTGGATAAATGTTTGGATGTTGTAAAAATGTTTTATTTTATTAATCCTTTTTCAATGTGTCGAGTTCTATTAATAATGGGACATGAATGATGATTGATTATGATTTAACATAACAATTCATATACCTCTTATAGTTTTGAAAAAGAATTCGATCGTTGATATAGACATGGAAATGAAATATTCTATATAATACTTATCAATTTGTATCAGATATTTCCATAAGATATGCATCCATTAATTATTAGTCATGTAGTGTGTGGAGAAGTAGAGGAATGCATGTTTAAGGTAACATGTTGAGGCTTAATTTTTGTTTTTGTAATCATACTAACCTCTTTATTCCCCTAATCAAATTATTATAATAATTATTTAATTTTGAATGTATTTTTGGATTTCATTAGGTTGTCATGGAGTGTGTTGATCTGTCGATTCATACATGTTTAAGGTAATATATTGAGGCTTCATTATTGGTTGAGTGATCACACCGACATATTTATTCTGATCATCTCATTCTAACACTATGGATTGAAATTTGAATTAAATTTCCGATTTCATAGAAATAAACATAGTGATTACGAATCTATTTATACTATCTTGAAGGAAATGAGTTCTTATATTTGATCATGCACCTAAAATAGAAGCGATGAAGTTTTAAAATTCTATAAATGTTGAACATTTAATTTTTAATATACAAAAACCCATTATAATCTCAATAATCAAAAATATATAAATAAACAAAATTGGGTTTATAGTGTTTGGTAGCATAAATAGTGTTCACTTGTGGAGTGATGATATTCGAATATGTGTTGAATCCTATAAATATTGTTTCATAGAAGATAAAACTGTATGTGTATTTTATATTTTTTATTTAATCCCTTTAACAAATGTTCCATTGTAGATGATAAATTTGAGTCCAAGGTAATGTTATATATTCTATAATAAAAAGTACCATTGGGTTATTTATTTCTTATAGCTATTAATCCAAAATTATTGGCTCTATTTTTTCTCAATATATTATGTATTCTTTTCTATATATTTTAAAATTAATTAAGATATATAGAAATGTTTTTCAATAAAAAAGGATGAATTACATATTTTCACAAGTCTTATTTCCTATAAATTTCACTCCCAATTTTTTTATTCCTTTCTCCTCACCAACCTTCCCATTAAATTAGATAATAATTTCTATTTATAATTATAACAATTAATTTTGTGGGACTCACCTTGAAATGTACATTTTAATTTAGAAATCATATATTGATATTCATTGTATATTTCTTTCTGTACATGAATTATTTATTATTCATCATTTTTTAATGTTTTATTTTTTTCTATTGAGTTTGTAATTCATTTTCAAAACAACATTCGTAAAGTATTAATTTTATATATATTTAAATAATTCTCGATTATTGAAGGATCCTAGGATGATGTTTTAAGACCATAGATGAATGATAAGGATTGTGAGAAGAATTCTAGCCAGTTAACCTTCCAATGTGGTGGTGGATCAGGATGTATACGACACTATACCAAAAAATATTCTATTTATAGTATAGGTTAAAATAATTTCCTTTATAAAGATCCATTTTTATCATGTTGGAACCAATTACAGTGGTAATGTCTTGTGAATATAGTTTCTCTCTATAAATTAATGGTTTGTACTTTTTTTTAAAATCGATACACCTAAAAATTATATAATTTTATTTATATAAATTTGATCATGTTTCCATAAATTTTGTGACTTTGGTTTGATGATATTATTGTATAATAATTTTATAATAATAATATAGTTTTTATATCTATTCATTATATATTATTTAAATAATAAATATATTGTTGTTTTTTACAATTAATGGAGTAAGATTAAAAGTCAAATTTCCAATTAAAAAATAATTTATAAAAAAATTTAATTTTTGGTATTAGTTAGAGTAATATATAACTAATTATTTTTAATACAATTATGGACGAAAATATAATAAAATGATATTAATAATAAAACAAATAGATGTACAATTTTGGTAATGATGCTACTAATATAATAATCTATCATAATAACATATTGTAAACCTAATTACCATGTGATATATTATCTATTGGTATTATTATGATTTTAATAGAAATATTTTCTCTATCACAAAAACATTTTGTGATAGAGTTTTTGAAAATTATATTTTTATATAAAAAATTTATTGTTAAAAAACTAATCCAACAGAAAAAAAATTACAAGACTATATAGCCCTATCGGAAAAAGTTAAATATTTATTCACATATGATATTGATAAAAATCCTTTAACCAATAAGGATAAGTATTAAATTGTAATGTTTATTTTCATCTTTTGAGCTCATGTATGAAGAATATTTGTAATAACCAATATAAAATTAATTTACAGTGTTTTCTTTACACTTTTTGATAATTCATTCATCTTTTCGGCACATGATGATTAAACAATTATCCAAAAAAATGATTCCATTTGGATTATTTCTATGTTGATTGGAACTCAAAATATTATGTGTTTGAGTCCAATAATAAACTAAATATCAATGGAAATTAGTCTTTACACTATAATATCATCAGTCCCTACATTATTAATCTTAATGGATCTATAATTACAAAACATTACTAAACCTTTTCTGGTTTTTTGATTTCATGAATGATTTCTTTTCTACATCAATATGAGAAAAAATATATATCTTTTTTCAATGGATTCATTCTCATTCTTGATTTATGATTCGTCCAAATAAAAATGTAAATCTTGATTTTCACTTCACTAAACATTCATATCTTGAAAATCATAATGATTTTATCATGGAATCATTATCATAAATTCATTATCATAGTGATTATATTAATCACACCTTTTATAAAAATAATATACGAATTCAAATATATTATAATTTGGAAATCATAATAAATTTTATTCAATTATGTCTTCTTTTTAGAGTTTTAAATTTTTTTTATTGGATATCTCACTATAAATGTTTTCCTCCTCCAACTCCGATGAAATTACATTTCATCCCAGAAAACATAATCTCTATTCAAAATGAATCCATAAAAAATAATATTTTCAATTAAAATATAAACTATAACATGTATAATAGGTTCTTTTTTTATAATATTAATGTTGTTTAGGTGAATTCCTGTAACACCCCAGGTAAATAATGAATATGACATTTTCATATTTATCCCTATTTGTGAATAAAATATTAATATGACTTTAAAGGGGACGCTATGCTCGATGGCGTACCCAACACGCAACAACGAGTTTCTTGGGAATCTTACGTTGCACTCTAATAATATTATTTTAAATGGTAGTTAACATGTAGCCGTTGTATTGGCGTGAATGGATAGAAATAACTAAAATATGATTATATATGTTTTTAAATGTTTTTACATTTATCCAATAAAGGATAGAGGCTTAAAATACGGAAAGAATTCAATTTTAGGCATATATGCCCTAGTTTTCACTAAAGGTTCACTTATCGCCTTTTGATGGCGAACCATCATTAAATATAGTTTTGTTCACTCTTATACATTCTATTTGACCAAATAAAACTCTTCTTAAGAATCGGGACATCAAAATTTACTTTGTGTAAATTTTTTGTATCTTTCCGATAATGTTCATTTTTTTAATGAATAGTGTAAAATGTTGTATTTTAATTCAAAACCCCTTTTTAATCTAATTTATTTATATGATTAGATTATATTTTGAATTGTTTTTAAAGTGAAATTAGAAAATATTTTTACCATTAAATCCAATAGTGGTCGTTGGAATTAATTTCACTTTAAAATCAGACTTAAACTAGTGTCAATCTTTTGATACTTATTGTATTATAAAAACACGCTATTTGCTCTGACAGCGGGAATTAATTATTAAATTAATTAATGTGACTAATATGTTTTGAATTTTGTAAAACAGACTTCATTTTTGAATTCGGAATATCAAATATAGCTTAGGGTGAAGTTTTGGTATTTTTCTGAAAAACTCCAATTTTTGATGAATAGTGAAACCACTAAGTGGTAATCAAGCAAACTGATTTTTCAGTTAAATGAAAGTTTACCACTAATGTGTATTGAATTTTGAAAATCCAACATACATGGTTGTCATTAGTATGTAAAATGTGGTTCAATGGGATGAAAATAATTTTTTGGTGAATAGTAACTTATTATGTTTTTAATCACGATTAGTGGTAATTAGTGTAATTTAGGGTAAAAATGATATTATAAGAATGTGAAAACACCATGACACTTGTCCTACACCTATTGGGTGAGTCATGGCCGACCACGACAAGCCATGGGCCAACTTGGGGACCCCATGGATCCACTTTGGTTGGGAAATGACATTAATAACTTTTATTTAATGTAAAAGTAAAATTGACACGAACATGATATGTTTTACTAAAACAATTTCTAAGTAGGGTTATACAAGTCATAATTTTGATTATAAATAGTCATTGGAAATATATAAAGATTTCCTACATCATAGTAATTTTTTTATAATTTTTAGACATTAAATAAATTAAATTATTTATGACATCATAATGATGCAGTGATGACATCATTATTTAACGATTAAAATAAAATGGAAATATAATGTAATATCTATGAACTACACATGTCCAAAACTTATTGGATGGGTGTATTTCGAACCCTTATAAGCTTATCCACGAATTATATCAATGTGGGACCTTTTAAAACCGAAACACATTTTCAAATAAAGTAATATTTCCTTACTTTCCAAAAGTGCCCCTCCTCTCCTCTTATAAAAGGCCCCCACCTCTACCTCTTTTCACACACTCATCAAGCCTTTGGCTCGGCCAAACCCTGACCATTTACTCTCTCTCCATCCCTATCCTCATCCTAGAGGATTCCCTTTGGGCAGAATCCTTTCAAAGGAAGCTTTTAGGCTCAAATCAAAAGGAGTTACACTTTTAAAGGTAATTCTTTCTCTCATGTTCATTTGTTTTATTTTGCTTCTCCAACCCCCTAAACTATTTTTATTTATTTTTTTTGTAACAACACCAGTATCTTCAATATACTAGGATGTTGTTATAATATTTATTTGAGCTACACTCTCACACAACTACATCAAATGGTTAAAGAACATACGGTTTCCGTGGATGGTGAAATTCTGCCTCCCGAAACGATGATTGTTCAATACTCATTTAACACCTTAAAAGGTGGCCATTATGATGTCACTATTTTTATATATGATATATAATATGTTTATGTTTTCCTTATTCTCCTGTATTTTTCATTTTTGTCTTACGTTTATGGCTTCCATTATGGGTGTACGCGATATCTTCATTTAAGGAAGTGCGGACTACCGCCCCCTCAAAGAGATTTGATTCGTTAAATACCATATGTGGGATGTATAAAGGATGGAAATATGATATTATATATGATATTATACTGGAATTATAATATACATTTATATCATTATTATTCCATTCTATAAAATACGAAATAGAAATGAAAGTAGCGTTCATGCGTACGTACGACTTACCGTCTCCATGAACGGTGCATTTCATTTCTTACCTCTAAATGATTATGTAATATTATAAATGCATGAATTTACTGGATATATAAGACATATATGATATCAACATCATGAATACAATTCTGGATATAATAAACATTTGTCCACACGAACAACATGTATTTGTAAGAAGTCCACTTTCGACTTAAGAACCAAATATAGGCAAAACAAATATTATTAACTTAAATGATTACATAATGTTTATGACATGGTAATAAGTGGTATAAAAGGAATACTGAACTTGAAAAAGGTTCTTAAGGAAGTAGAAATTAACTCAAGTTTATTATTCAGGAGATTAAAGAACGATCGAGTCAAGTCGGGCCCGAGGTAAGGGATCCTACAACTCTCTTTCTTTTTAAGTACACTCTTTTATGTCATTTATTTTAAGCTCATCTTTCTTATGATGGGGATTTTCTTTTATATTACATTTACTGTAATTTTTATGTTCATGTGATGAGAGACCCTATTCTCTCTCATCAATCCATTTTGGATGTTTTGAGTGGCGCCGTTATGCTGCCAAACTTTCGTAAGAGATCTAACCTCTCTCTTTCTTTTTAAGTACTCTCCTTTATGTCACTTCTTTTAAACTCCTCCTTGCAATGTTTGTGGATTTTCTTTTATATTCCACTTGCTGTAAATTCTATTGTAATATGATGGGATACTCTATTTGATCTCATCAATCCATATTCGGAAGTTTTATGTGGCGTCGTTAGGCTGCCGAGTTTTCGTAAGGGATTATTCATCTCACTTTTATTCCCGTGAGATTTATGCTACATTTGCCACAAATTCCATTTAGTGGTGTATTTAATGTCCATTATTCTACTTTTTGTGTAATATACTTTCGTTTATGAGTATTTACATCAATTACCTATTGTCTTTCTTTCATGGGGTGTATGTTTCGAAAGATACCCAAGTCGGTAAGGGAACCTTTCACCCTCCTCTTTTTTAAAAGACTTCTTTTATTGGGTCTTTTAATTTACATATTTTTATGTTGGGATATGTTCTCATACATCCTTATTGATGTAAATTTTATGTCCAAGTGATGAGATACACTTTTTATCTCTCATCAACTCATTTTGATGTGATGTCGTTAGGCTGTCAAGGGAACTTTTTAACCCAATTTCGATTTCTTTGGGTTCAACATGTAGTCATTGAATATGTCATCCATTGAATATGTGTGAATGACCTTTTATTGTTTTACACATAATATCCACTTATATTGGGTGTATATATATTTGTCACACATATTTTTGAGATTTATTTGTCCTTAATTTAAGGATACCTTCTTTATAAGGGATTTCATAACATTTGACATTTCTATTGAGGGTTCATTGTTGTTATGCACCAATTCACTCTTATATGGTGTATATACTTTCCTTTGGAGTATTATATCATGAATCCTTTTATTATCATGATATTATAAAGTTCTGACTAAATGTTATTCCTCGATTATTGTATTCAAGTGTCTCTAATTTTGGTAAAACCCCTTTAACCAAAATATCGTTTTAAATGTTCTAATTATTTGTTTTTATTAATATCCATGTTTTCAAAATGGTTTTAAGGATTTATTTATATGGATATTAGTGGTTTAAAATGTTAAAAGCTTCAAGGTGGTATGGGACACTTTGATTCAAAAATCTCTTTATTAAATGTTTTAAATGGTTTTGGAAATGGTTTCTTTTTGAATGGATTCATTATTTCAATATCCTAAAATGTTATATTGTGATTGAAATGTGGAAATGTTATGTTTCCTTTATTCATGTTTATTTGATGCGATTATGTTATGGTTCTTGGGCATTGTTATGAAGAACGGGTGGTTTCGTGATAAACTAAGGGCGGGTGAGCCCGATATAGCTCTCCAATGCATTGGGTAACGCGAAGGAGTGAAACGTTAAGGTTTCTCCGATGAGATTTAGGGAATATATTGTGATGGGTATTCCAAACGTAACCAAGAGGGTTACTCCCTACGTAAGAATGTTATGAATGCCTCAAGTTACCTTTTTGTCTTATGATTTCTATGATTTATTCATGGTTTGATGAGGTATGAAAGTGCCTTTGTTTTATGGGTAAAGTATGATTTCATTCTTATGTATATATGAACTCATGTTTCCTTTCCATATTTTTATTACCCTTACTGAGCTTTTTATGCTCATCCCATGTTTTTGAAATGTTTTTCACAGGTCAAGGGAAAGGTACATGATGTGATGATAGTCTCAAGGATGTGTCAAGAAAGAATCTGTGTTTAATTTTAAATAGGTTTCCGTTGATGGGAAGAATGAATATTGTCTTTTATGTTACCACTTTGTTTAAATGTGGAATGTAATGAATGTTTCATGATCTAATTCTCTAAAACTCTAAACCTGAAAAGATCCTCAATGTGTAATCTTGTAATAACTCAATATTAAGTAAGGTTTAAGGCTGGGGCCTTATAGTTGGTATCAAAGGTCGGTTTAGATAACATTAGAGGTTAGGGTATTCTTTAAGCATAAGTGACATTACCATAATGGTTATGATTTCAGAAAGAGTCCTAGTTTTAGATAAAGTGAATGAGTAGGTGTATCTTAGTGTTTACCTTCTTCATTAGTACGTGATGGTTTTGTTGATATACTCACACTGACCTTTTTGGTTTTAGTAAATGGATGGATCTAGCAGGCACCAAAGTGACAATGGGTTTCAAGGAAACTGTGGTGGTCCTCTGATTAAGATACTAGATGAGATGGGGGATTCAATGAGGAATCTCATAGTTGTTCTAAACAAACTATCAAGGAGTCATGATCAACCACTTCAACCTTGGTGAGTTCTCTAATGCATCATGTACGAGATGGCCAACTCGATGTGGAAATTCAGGTAATAATTATTAAGGTAACCATTAGGGTTTATATGATCCTTACTTTTTAGGTAATTGTGGGTTACTCTATGATATGATGGAAAATGAAAGGAATGAGATAAACTTGAGGTTAAAATATGTTATGATTATTCTTGAAGATTTTATCTCATTTTGGGGAATGTTTTACGAATTATATAGTTTTGTAAAAAGGACAACACGCAGACCGTGTGACATCCCGTCGCATCGGACAAAGCTGCGGGAATTGAACCCACAACCAAAGTGCGACTGGTATTTATCGCCTACCACTAGACTACGTGAAGTCCCTGGTTAGTTTGAATGATTATTTCTGGTTATATGATTTTATGAATTAGGAGTAAGATGATTTTGGGTTATTTATGAAAATGATTAACCTATCATGGAGGATATGTGATTAGGTTAATTACTTTTCAATATGGGACTTTAGGAGCAACTGATGGTGTTTGGAGATAAATGTTACAATTTAACATGGAAGACTATATGACTAAATCCTTAAAATGTTTGGGTTTCAATCTTAGATTGGTTTACTTTGAGGAATTTTTATGGACAAATTTGTTTATCGGATGGTCCTCGTTGAACTTTGGATTTTGTTGGACAAATTTTGGAGATTAAGAATAGATTTTCTTTTTTTAAAGGGTTATCCTTTTCTGGATTATCTGACCTTGTACTAACCTTTTTGGTTTTGGTTATGGTAAATGTCTAATGATATGGGAAGTATATAGTTCTCTTTTGTGGATTTGGTGATTCTCTAGAAGTTGATTATAGTACTCTTAATGTGAACAAGTCTTCCTAAATACTCGTCTTTTGGAGAAAATATGAGTTTGTGTAAGGAATCTAATAAAAGTTGAAATTCAATAAGATAAGTGATTATGTTTCCTTATGAATAAATTCCTCATTAAAAATTAACTTAAAACAAAAATGTTGTCTATTAACTTTTCCTACTAGGGAATCGAATACCGTTTAACCCATCACAAGTTTGTGATTTTCTCATGGTTAACTTTCTCCTAAACATGTTTTCTATCACTCTCCATCAGAACATGACCCTTTTTTTTCCTCCATGTCCATATTTTCATACTTGGAATCCTAGTATGGGTTAACTCGGGTGACCTTTATACTTATCTCTCTTTATTTTAAAGTGTTTGTTTTACCAACTCTTGTTCCGATGTGGGACTTTCAAGGATGTTTCCAAGCGCAATTTTAAAATTGTGAGGACGCAATTCCCAAAAGGGGGGAAGGATGTAACACCCCGGGTAAATAAAGAGTATGAAATTTTAATATTTATCCTTATTTGTGAATAAAATATTAATATGACTTTAATGGGGACGCTATGCTCGATGGCGTACCCAACACGCAACAACGAGTTTCTTGGGAATCTTACGTTGCACTCTAATAATATTATTTTAAATGGTAGTTAACATGTAGCTGTTGTATTGGCGGGAATGGATAGAAATAACCAAAATATGATTATATATGTTTTTAAATGTTTTTACATTTATCCAATAAAGGATAGAGGCTTAAAATACAGAAAGAATTCAATTTTAGGCATATATCCCTAGTTTTCACTAAAGGTTCACTTATCGCCTTTTGATGGAGAACCATTATTAAATATAGTTTTGTTCACTCTTATACATTCTATTTGACCAAATAAAACTCTTCTTAAGAATCGGGACATCAAAATTTACTTTGTGTAAATTTTTGGTATCTTTCCGATAATGTTCATTTTTTTTAATCAATAGTGTAAAATGTTGTATTTTAATTCAAAACCTCTTTTTAATCTAATCTATTTATATGATTAGATTATATTTTGAATTGTTTTTAAAGTGAAATTATAAAATATTTTTACCATTAAATCCAATAGTGGTCGTTGGAATTAATTTCACTTTGAAATCAGACTTAAACTAGTGTCAATCTTTTGATACTTATTGTTTTATAAAAACACGCTATTTGCTCTGACAGCGGGAATTATATATTAAATTAATTAATGTGACTAATATGTTTTGAATTTTGTAAAACGGACTTCATTTTTGAAATCGGAATATCAAATATAGCTTAGGGTGAAGTTTTGGTATTTTTCTGAAAAACTCCAATTTTTGATGAATAGTGAAACCACTAAGTGGTAATCAAGCAAACTGATTTTTCAGTTGAATGAAAGTTTACCACTAATGTGTATTGAATTTTTAAAATCCGACATACACGGTTGTCATTAGTATGTAAAATGTTGTTCAATGGGATGAAAATAATTTTTTGGTGAATAGTAACTTATTAAGTTTTTAATCGCGATTAGTGGTAATTAGTGTAATTTAAGGTAAAAATGATATTATAAGAATGTGAAAACACCATGACACTTGTCCTACACCTATTGGGTGAGTCATGGCCGACCAATACAAGCCATGGGCCAACTTGGGGACCCCATGGATCCACTTTGGTTGGGAAATGACATAAATAACTTTTATTTAATGTAAAAGTAAAATTGACACAAACATGATATGGTTTACTAAAACAATTTCTAAGTAGGGTTATACAAGTCATATTTTTGATTATAAATAGTCATTGGAAAGATAAAAAGCTTTCCTACATCATAGTAATTTTTTTATAATTTTTAGACATTAAATAAATTAAATTATTTATGACATAATAATGATGCAGTGATGACATCATTATTTAACGATTAAAATAAAATGGAAATATAATGTAATATCTATGAACTACACATGTCCAAAACATATTGGATGGGTGGATTTAGAACCCTTATAACCTTATCCACGAATTATATCAATTTGGGACCTTTTAAAACCGAAACATATTTTCAAATAAAGTAATATTTCCTTACTTTCCAAAAGTGCCCCTCCTCTCCTCTTATAAAAGGCCCCCACCTCTACCTCTTTTCACACACTCATCAAGCCTTTGGCTCGGCCAACCCCTGCCCATATACTCTCTCTCCATCCCTCTCCTCATCCTAGAGGATTCCCTTTGGGCAGAGTCCTTTCAAAGGAAGCCTTTAGGATCAAATCAAAAGGAGTTACACTTTTAAAGGTAATTCTTTCTCTCATGTTCATTTGTTTTATTTTGCTTCTCCAACCCCCTAAACTCTTTTTATTTATTTTTTTTGTAACAAAACCAGTATCTTCAATATAATAGGATTTTTTTATAAGATTTATTCGAGCTACACTCTCACACAACTACATCAAATGGTTAATGAACATACGGTTTCCGTGGATGGTGAAATTCTGCCTCCCGAAACGATGATTGTTCAATACTCATTTAACACCTTCAAAGGTGGCCATTATGATGTCACTATTTTTATATATGATATATAATATATTTATTTTTTCCTTATGCTTCTGTATTTTTCATTTTTGTCTTACATTTATGGCTTCCATTATGGGTATACGCGATATCTTCATTTAAGGAAGTGCGGACTACCGCCCCCTCAAAGTGATTTGATTCGTTAAATACCATATGTGGGATGTATAAAGGATGGAAATATGATATTATATATGATATTATACTGGAATTATAATATACCTTTATATAATTATTATTCCATTCTATAAAATACAAAATAGAAATGAAAGTAGCGTTCATGCGTATGTACGGCTTACCGTCTCTATGAACGGTGCATTTCATTTCTTACCTCTAAATGATTATGTAATGTTATAAATGCATGAATGTACTGGATATATATGACATATATGATATCTACATCATGAATAAAATTCTGGATATAATAAACATTTGGCCACACGAACAACATGTAATTGTAAGAAGTCCACTTTCGACTTAAGAACCAAATATCGGCAAAACAAATATTATTAACTTAAATGATTACATAATGTTTATGACATGGTAATAAGTGTTATAAAAGGAATAATGAACATGAAAAAGGTTCTTAAGGAAGTATAAATTAACTCATGTTTATTATTCATGAGATTAAAGAACGATCGAGTCAAGTCGGACCCGAGGTAAGGGATCCTACAACTCTCTTTCTTTTTAAGTACACTCTTTTATGTCATTTATTTTAAGCTCATATTTCTTATGATTGGGATGTTCTTTTATATTACATTTACTGTAATTTTTATGTTCATGTGATGAGAGACCCTATTCTCTCTCATCAATCCATTTTGGAAGTTTTGAGTGGCGCCGTTAGGCTGCCGAACTTTCTTAAGAGATCTAACCTCTCTCTTTCTTTTTAAGTACTATCCTTTATGTCACTTCTTTTAAACTCCTCCTTGCAATGTTGGGGGATTTTATTTTATATTAAACTTGCTGTAAATTCTTTTTTAATATGATGGGATACCTTATTTAATCTCATCAATCCATATTCGGAAGTTTTATGTGGCGCCATTAGGCTGCCGAGTTTTCATAAGGGATTGTTCATCTCACTTTTATTCCCGTGAGATTTATGCTTCATTTGCCACAAATTCCATTGAGTGGTGTATTTACTGCCCATTATTCTACTCTTTGTGTAATATAATTTCGTTTATGAGTATTTATATCAATTACCTATTGTCTTTCTTTCATGGGGTGTATGTTTTGAAAGATACCCAAGTCGGTAAGGGAACCTTTCACCCTCCTCTTTTTTAAAAGACTTCTTTTATTGGGTCTTTTAATTTACATATTTTTATGTTGGGATATGTTCTCATACATCCTTATTGATGTAAATTTTATGTCCAAGTGATGATATACACTTTTTATCTCTCATCAACTCATTTTGATGTGATGTCTTTAGGCTGTCAAGGGAACTTTTTAACCCAATTTCGATTTCTTTGGGTTCAACTTGTAGTCATTGAATATGTCATCCATTGAATATGTGTGAATGACCTTTTATTGTTTTACACTTAATATCCACTTATATTGGGTGTATATATATTTTTCACACATATTTTTGAGATTTATTTGTCCTAAATATAAGGATACCTTCTTTATAAGGGATTTCATCACATTTGACATTTCTATTAAGGGTTCATTGTTGTTATGCACCAATTCACTCTTATATGGTGTATATACTGTCCTTTGGAGTATTATATCATGAATCCTTTTATTCTCATGATATTATATAGTTCTGACTAAATGTTATTCCTCGATTATTGTATTCAAGTGTCTCTAATTTTGGTAAAACCCCTTTAACCAAAATATCGTTTTAAATGTTCTAATTATTTGTTCTTATTAATATCCATGTTTTCAAAATGGTTTTAAGGATTTATTTATATGGATATTAATGGTTTAAAATGTTAAAAGATTCAAGGTGGTATGGGAAATCTCTTTGTTAAATGTTTTAAATGGTTTTGGAAATGGTTTCTTTTTGAATGGATTCATTATTTCAATATCCTAAAATGTTATATTGTGATTGAAATGTGGAAATGTTGTGTTTCCTTTATTCATGTTTATGTGATACGATTATGTTATGGTTCTTGGGCATTGTTATGAAGAATGGGTGGTTCCGTAATAAACTAAGGGCGGGTGAGCCCGATATAGCTCTCCAATGCATTGGGTAACGCGAAGGAGTGAAACGTTAAGGTTTCTCCGAAGAGATTTAGGGAATATACTGTGATGGGTATTCCAAACGTAACCAAGAGGGTTACTCCCTACGTAAGAATGTTATTAATGCCTCAAGTTACCTTTTTCTCTTATGATTTCTATGATTTATTCATGGTTTGATGAGGTATGAAAGTGCCTTTATTTTATGGGTAAAGTATGATTTCATTCTTATGTATATATGAACACATGTTTCCTTTCCATATTTTTATAACCCTTACTGTGCTTTTTATGCTCATCCCAAGTTTTTGAAATGTTTTCCACAGGTCAAGGGAAAGGTACATGATGTGATGATAGTGTCAAGGATGTGTCAAGAAAGAATCTGTGTTTAATTTTAAATAGGTTTCCGTTGATGGGAAGAAGGAATATTGTCTTTTATGTAACCACTTTGTTTAAATGTGGAATGTAATGAATGTTTCATGATCTAATTCTCTAAAACTCTAAACCTAAAAAGATCCTCAATGTGTAATCTTGTAATAACTCAAGATTAAGTAAGGTTTAAGGCTGGGGCCTTATAATTCCAAATATCATTTTTTTCTTTGTCTTCGAGTAATGTATCTTTTAAACTCAACACTGTCTCCCCTTTATATAAAAATGCATTTTACATGGATTTTTTGTCCCATTAAATTTAATATTTTTAGGAAATATACTATTGTGTGAAAAACATTTGGTAACACTAGAATAAGTAGAATAATCATTTACCATCTTATTTAAGAAAGTCTCTACCGCAACATGAGATGATTCAGACTAAATATAGATAACACTAATATAGTATTTATTTATGATTTTCATGGTATTTTTAACATTCAGAGACATGGATTATGTATTTCTCAACTCTTATTCCATTATTGAAAATTGTACATCTGTATCATTCAACATGTTATATTATTATGAAATTATTGCCTTAAAATTATGAAATTATTCAATGTAGTTCTTATTATTTTTATGTAATTCATTGTCAACTTATCCCTCCCACTAAATAGTTATGACCATTTTCCAAGACTTATAACATTTCTCAATACTTTCATTATGTTTATCATTAAACATATATTCATTGTATCTCTATCCATCCTCCATGTCACATAATTATGTCACTTCATGTTATTTAACATGAGAGATAATAATTAATGTTTTTAGTGGTTCCATTATCTTATGACTAGTTACTTTGGGATGAAACAAACAATTTTTCTTCTTTTTTTTCAAATTCTTATACATACCTCTTGACAACCACTTCATTCCACTATTATCCTTTGTATTTTTTCCTCTTTTCATTTATGTAAAATCTATTTATTTCTCATCATACTCAGTTGGAACATTTTTATTCTATGGAAAATGAAAAAAACCCTCCATTACACCATAATTAAATAACATTAGAATAATATTTCCATTGTATTTACTTATTCAAATTCTAATCAGTTATTAAAAGATTAAGGATTATCTCATGATCTTAATCTCATTCTTAATCATCTTCAGTTTCTAGAAATAATTCGTTATTCATTATATTAATCTTGATTACACGTATAGATTAAAATTAAATTCCTTATTCCTCCTTAATATACTTAATAAAAAAATAACCCATTCTCAATTATAATAAATAAAAAAATTAAATCACTCATCAAGGGATAAATCATATCTCTCCACTAGGGCGTTAACATTTTTATCAAACCTATCATCAAAGTTTCTTATCAACATTTTAATAATTCATTAATCATATAATTTTTTAAGCCCTATGATAGTATATAATATTTCATTCACCCTTTTAATGTAATAATCAATTATATAGTCATTATATAGTAAATTATAATCAAATATTTACATAAAAATTTTGTTTAGATTTGTTATCTCTAACCTTCACTTTAAAACATTCCTCATACTTTTCCTATATTAATTTTAAATTTAGGATCCTCAAAACATTAGTATAAGTTATTTAAAATAATTAGATAATAATAAAATTCATTGCTTTCCCATTGATAATCAAATTTAGTTTTTCAATAAATTAAATGGGAGAATCTTTCATAACTATTGTAAAAACTATTGTATAAGTGTTTTATTCTACTAAGATATAAGAAAGATTATAAGGATTTATTGTATTCTTAAAACCATTGTATATTGTTCCATATAATCATTAAAAACCTCTAATAAATTTAATATTGAAATTCACTAGAATCAATATCAATCAATAAAAGATCACTCAATGTGATGATTGATTAGCTCATAAATGAATTAAATTGCATGGGTATATTGATGATGTATCATTGACCAGTGGGGTGAATTAGTCATAAAATTATTAAAATTTATCCTTTGAAATTAATCTTCATGATTGTTTAAAATATTTATCCACCCACTTTTATTCACACTCTCACCTATATATATCTTATATTAATAAGTTCCAGGGATGCATGGAATTTATTATGGTTCATAGAATGTGTTGGTTAAAAAAAACATGTGTTTTAATCAACCTCAAGTACATATGTTTTATAACTAATGACAAGATTAATTAAATTATATATCTTTTGATATAAATTTTATCCAATTGGTGGATAATCTTTCAATTACTTAATTATATTGGTTCCACTATATTTCAAATAAGAATCTAAACCTAAATAAAATAATATAATAAAGAAGAACTTGAATTATTTATAATTAACAAAGGATCTATTTTAATCCTTCATATTTATCAACATCGTATTATTTTACTATTCATAAAGATCATAAAATCTATAATATTAAATAGGATAAAACAATATCAGTCTTGAACTCAATCTTAATAGAACTTTCTCAATTATATTATTTTTTGTCTTGATCTATCAACTTTGTTCAATATATGTGATAATCATTATATTCATAGTTCATATTCTCTATCCACATTATTCATCATCTCCTACTTCTGAGTAATCTATTCTCTACATGATAAAATAATAAATTCACATAATTAAATTATTTAAAATAATAATTGATATCTGGAAGTTATGATTGTAATGTTCAATATCCCAAGAAAACAATTTCAATACTACCCCATGATAATCAATCCATAACTGATCATATGGGTATGTCTCACAAAAACCACAACTAACATCCTAAAAATAATAATAATCATCATGGGAAAATTATATTCCCCAATAATTCCATCAGATTTAGTATTCATAAATGATTGCAAATAATCAATAAAAAAATCCTATAAATTATCATTCTATAAATATACATCTTTATAAATAAATAAATATAGTCAATCTTGGAGGTTCACATCTACATAACAATATAGTGTAACATATATAACACCATGATACTTTAAAAGAATAAAATTAGGTTTGACAGCATACATGACATATAAATTGTTCAATGCTTATTATATAATTACTCATTTTCAGTGAAGTGTTTTATGCTTAAAAAATACATTTCTATTAAAAAGAATTTTTATTGATTTCTATGAGTAAATATTATATTTAATTTTTTACACATTTATAAAAAAAAAATCTGATTAAATAAAAATCATACTTTAAATAATGAAATCAAAATTAACTTGGGGTGGGTTTTTAGGATTTTTCTGATTTTGTTTTATTAATCATGAAAAAGAATTGATTTTTATTGAAAAATGTATTTTTTATAATAAATTAAAATGTAATATTTTATAAAATTAGACAATAATTATGAAATAATATTAATAATCTCATAAATTTATTAGAATTATGTTTTTTTTAATTTCTATAATAATATTATTATACATATTGATATTTTTTAAAAGTATTTAATGTAAATTTTCTTTCTAATTTTTATATGAATAGAATATTAAAAAAAGGATTAAATATTTTTAATTATGTGGTTCAGTTTTGGAAAATAGGACCCTATAATTTTTAGTAAATATAAATAGTAACCGTAGTAACATTTACCACCTAGGTAAAGGGTATATCATGTTAATCTAGGTTAAAACTATGTAACAATGTCATTATTATGTACATTAATTATTAAATAAATAGAAGTATACCCTTATCCCCAAATTTTATAATAAAATTCATAACAGAAACATTCCATTGAAAATTATATACATAATATTTAAATCAAATAATGTTACAAAATGACACTCACTTAGTTTTAAATATATCATATGTTTCAATATGGGTCCAATATCAAGTGGTTAATGAATATTAATACTAAATATGTGAATAAATAAATTATACAAAAATAAAATTAATTTCTCTCTCTTTTTTAGTGATATGATAATTAACTTAAATTATTGTTAAATGCTAATATAGTATTTATCCAAATAATATAAATTAAAAATACACAGGTTTATAAAAAAATAATATAATTTTACATATTTATAGTGGTCCATGAATTTTATTGATTCATTTTATAAATTACTATTGTCTAAAATGATTTTATTCTAATTTTAACATTTTCATTACGTATTTTAAGTCAAATTAAATGAATAGTGTAAAAATTGACAATAATGATATTTTATCAAAATAATATTTTACTAAATAATTTAAAAATTATAAAAAAATAAATCAGATAGTTAGGATAAGATATAGTCAAAATAAACGTCACTTTTTAATTTATGAGACAATAGATATCATATAAATACAATTCTAACAATTTAAATGTGTAAATTTGTTATCACGGTTAAGGTTTAAATGGGTTAAATAAGGGTTTAAACCAAAAGGTAATTTTTAAAACACCATAGAATCTAGTTAAAATTGAAATATATGATGGTTTCAAAACAAAATAATACCATAAAATAAAATCTATAGCCATTTGGAAGTATTTTCATTAGATTGACTTTATATTATTTTAAAAATATAAAAAATTCTAAAGTGTGCCGCGACTCAATTATAAAAGGACATTCATTTTTCTCAATTATTCACTCCACATTGGGCCATCTAGAAATAAAATCCCTCCAAAAAAAATACTATATCAACTTCTTTATCCATATTATAGATTTTCTAGTATTCTAAATATACCAATCCAAGAATACTTAAGATGATATCTAAATATGTTCATTTATGTAAGAGGTAAACTAATTAATTGATTATTTTTTTATTTCTTCATTACAAACTCTAAATATTTTTTATTTATCAATCAAAAATGACATATGTATCCTAAAAATAATTAAATGTTATTATGATTATAAAATCACAATTATCCACCCTCTTTCCCTTGAAAGGGTAAGTGAATGTATCTCTTCTGCATATGTATGACGTATAGATTCTACATAGTGATATACTTCATTTTACACCACCACGTTTAATAGATGGTTATTATGAAGGGTTAAATATTTTCAAATGATAGTAATAAAATTATTATTCTTATGTATTTATAATATTAACTTTAAATAATTATCTTTCAATTTGTTGTAAAAATGTAATATCCCTCGTGTGTATGTGTGGAATACTGCATCTAAAAAAGAGGTGACTTTTTCCCATTTTTGTGAAAAAAATGATGTTAATAATGAAATATGTGATGGAGATATAAGTTATAAATTGCCTAATAATTAATATATAATGGTTTTTTATTATTTAAATTAGTTTCCTTCATTCCATTGAAATGTGAAAATAGTTTTAATATTTACTTTTGGCCTACCACCTCCTTGAAAGATGGAATTCATTTTTCTATCTCTAAATTTTAATGATTACACTAAATAAATTTTCAACGAATATTTTTGTAATTTATATGATAGTAAATTATATTGAGATGATATTACTATAAATAAATTAAAAATATGGAATCAAACTAACCACAACCTATATGAAAAAGGATGTATATATTACCTAAAATAATGATTTTAACAAAGGATTGTTAATAAAATGGTCATAAGAGATTATAATTAAATATTATAGGGTATTATTTATATGAGAATATTTTTATGATATATGTATAATAAATATATATTTATTTTATAAGTGGTTGGGACACATTAGTAGGAAGTCAAAATAATGTAAATGGTTTATTTCCCAATATCCCCATTATTTGGGATTGTTTATGTTTAAATATACCTTGAAGAAACTATATAGTTATTATATCCAAAACCCAATAATATTTATTCTAAACTTTTTATTCCTGAAATTTTAATGTAATAATATAATGTTTATCTCTTTTTTAGAAAAAATTATTGTCATTTTTTTTTGAAAACACATCATTTTTCTCTCTTCATTCGAATAACAATTTTCATTCATATCCAGGCATTCTCAAAAAAATCATGATTGTTTTTAGAATTATGAAAAATCTTTATTATATAAATTTTTAATCATTCTTTAATATTTAAAAAAATGGTTTAAATGTAATTTAAATTTTTATTTTATGATCAAGGACTTTTTTTACAATTTTTCAATAGTATGGAAGGAATGGGTTTTTAACATATATGAATTATTTGGAATTGACTGCTATTATGACCACTCATTCTATTGATGCTTCCATTAAATGATTCCATGATTTATTTCAATGAAAATATTTTCCCAAATATTCTATAAATTTTTAGTTATTAATATTAATTTTTAAACCAAAAATGGTATTTTCCTCAAGAATGGGTTCGATGATATTTTTATGTTATTCCTATTCATCAGTGATTGAAAATATAATATTTCATTTCCACTACTACATATTTTTTGTAATTATACCATCATTATTATTTCATCAGATCGTTTAGGATTAGACTAATTTGGCTTGTACTATTTTGAAACCCTTTTCTATATTATCATTGACTATTTTTCCTTAGACTTAATAATTAGGGTATGTATTAACATTTCATATGCTAGTTTTTCAATGATAATTTTTTTATGGATTAGGATTCACTCATTTCATATGAGTAATTAATTGTCCATCGTTATTTAGGGGTGGGTCCCTTTATAGACCCTTGATGCATTGGAAGGTCTGATGATAAAAAGTAGATTGGGAATTTGGCTGAGGCCGTTCCCATTTATAAAATATCTCTTGCGATGAGGTCTTGATTATATGTTTATGACGTTCATAATTATGAATTTACTCATTATGAGAATTCATATTGATATAAATATAATTTTTTTATTTTTATGATATACATTGATATGTTTCAAGGTCATGAAAATGTTTATATGGTTTTATTTGATCATAACATTATCCAACCATATTATTCTTGGTGATCATGTTATTGATTAAATGGAATCAATTTTTATTTATTATGTCACAAACCATCCCCTGGGGACCATGCCATTACTACCCCAAGACTGCCTCCTGAATGCTAGGGGCTGAAAACTAGTACTGAAGACATCAACTTACAAGTGGGTGGAATTTTCCAGAGTACATGTACGGACAAACATGCCTAACCACATCCGAACACACTGAAAGGGGGAAATGTACCACTAAAAAAATGATGAGTACATGTACAACTAAAAGTAATTGGTCTAGAATAAAAACCCAAAAAAACTACAAATAACAAGTATAAATAGAAAACTGTGATGGCCATCTGCAGAAAACCCCACATGGTTGTGAGAGTAGTGAAGCTACTGGAATGGGAATGAGTATGTCCTATCCACCCAATCCTACTAGGCTCCACCTAGTCTTAGGCTACCACGTCCAGATTTGTAGAGTTTGTTAGTCCTGTATCCCTAAGCCCCCAGGTTGAAATGTTGTTCATCTACACCAGACACAACATGTGAGGGTGAAGCCCATGTAGGGGTCTGTAACACTGTACTCAGTAGGGACCCCAAAACAAAAATGAAAGACCACACAACCATTCTTAAAAGTAAGGAACAAAACACAAGATAGATCACACCATGTATTCATTGAGGGTAGCAACAATGGAAATCAGTCACATCATTGAACACCTTGGATACTGGATAACTCCTCTAATGAGTACAGTGGTCCTACCAAGTAGCAAAAATGTGCTTCCAACTAGCCTTTGAGTGTTTAGGTACACCACTCCATTGCGTAATGTGGGCATGCTAAGTCACAAATAAGTAATTCCCACTAGTCATGGCCAACTGAGGTACTCATCCTAATCGCGTACCACGGGCCTCCAAAGTCATAGAGAAGTGATTCCCATTATGGGCCTACAAAGTCATAGAGAAGTGCTTCCCATTATTCCATAGTTCAGTCAATTAGAGACAAAAGACATTAGTCCTTATGTCTCAGCCAACTATTGGGTTCAATTCATAGTGTGCTTAGAAAAAAAACTCCTCAATCCCTTAGTCACATATCTACTTCATTGACTGTTTCTATAGATGATTCAAAAAAGATCCTCCTCGTTGAGAGGGTCTCAACACTGCTAACGTCTCATCCATCAGACACACTGATTTCATAATACATGTGTTTCAGTAACTAGGGGGCCGGTTGTGATGGGTCCTAGTCCGACCCCATCAGACTGACCCAACCAACTCGGCCTAGGGTTCCCACATACCCTAGGCTAAGATCAACCGACTTGACCTACCTAGTTTAGGTCAAGTTTGGTCTAGTCTGGTCTAGCCAATGGGCCTCACTAGACCAGTCCCGGTTTGGCCGAGGGTCCAGCCCGCCAGGTCGTCCGGTGACGCGGTCTATTCTGACGCAACATGAAGAGTTTGGGTCTGACCCACTAAGTGGGGGTCTGGTCTTCCAGTCGAGAAATGGCTGCTGGAGTGGCAGGTGGGGTGTCTCCCATCCAGGACACAACTATGTGTCATGTTCATCCCCCTCTACCTCACGGGATGGTGCAGGGTCTCTACCTCCAACTGTGGTCATCAGATCGTGGCTCCTCCCGCCATTTGGGTGGCCTAGAGGCAGGCCACCACCCTTCACATGACACTCCACTTGGCGTCGTGTCCTCCACTTCTGTGGGGTTCCGACAGGTGTGCCGCTCCACCCGGCCATCGGCATGGCCGATGGTCTTCCATCCTGCTGACCAGCACGCGGTTAGCATGTTTCACTACTGCCAGTAGTAGTGCAGCTGTAGATTCTTCAGCGGGTCACCTAATGCTCACCAGTGGTCTGTTGTTCAAGCTGGATGCGTTTATGGACTCCAGAGTTCTCTTTCTTCTCTATGAAGTCCTGATATCACCCATATCGTTTTTTGATACTACGGCCACCAAGAATGCACAACGTGAGGTGCTCATGATTAGTTTGTGTCGGCTTGGGCCCTAGACGTTAGAGGATTGTAATCAAGTGGGAGGCTCGAGTATTGTTTTTCCATCATACAATAATAATCTTAATCATGGATAAAGAAATTTCTAATAGTGTCACCCACTCTCATAAACAGTTGAAGTACTTGTCAACCTGTTCGTGGGTTAATTTTAATTGTTCGTTTCTCGAAAAAAAATAGTGAAGAATATCAAAATTATATAAAACCCCTACCTCACAGAAGTTCTATGTCAAATCACTCATCCTTAGGAGTCTAAGGTATCGACGCCGACACTTCTGATTCCGTTTTTCGAGGTGTGTCGAAGACGATAAAGATCCTAAAACATTTTTCATTCTTCATTGGGGAAGAGAATCACCGGTGTTTCACCATATAATCCTTCATGTTTAATTCCCTAACTCCACATGTTGTATTATTAAAAGAAAAAAATAACTGAAGGGATGTTGCACCCATTAATAATGATCATTAAATTTGCCTCATTATTGTAGCCTCATTTAAGGATCCATTAAGGTTAAAGCATCACAGTTACACGAAGTATCTTATTGGCCCTCCATTAATGCACCTCTTCACTTCCTCATTGTTACACTGTAGTATCGTCGTCCTCCACCCAATGGTGAAAAATGAAATCTAATAATTCCTTTAAATTATTTCATTATATTTATTGGAATGTCCAAAAATTAACTTTTCTGGTAGGCCCTTTGCAGTTGAAGTTATGTCATTTATATGAAAATCATGTTGTTACTTATTCAACACTTCCCTCATAATTTTTATCTGAGCACCAATTAAAAATATAAAAAACATGATTGCATGTTTACTTAACGTATCTAAAAAATGTTTGAAATTTCGTTTTGGGTTTTATCAACCTCGGAAACACATGTTGTGGAATTTTTTTATCACAAAATAATTTTTTATAAGGAAAAAATTACATGGAAATCAGATATATTAAATTCTCCCCAACCTAGGTCTTTACATCCAAAAAGGTCACATAAATACTAATAAAAAAATGGGGGGTACTGAGCATGAATCAGAGCCTTCCACATCCATGATCTCTCCTAGATATTCTTGTGTTTCCACCAAACGCACACCATAGGAATCAACCATCTGCATAGAAAATGCTCTTGTTGATCCTCTATCTCTACGGCAAACTCCACAAACATCACCCCATTGTCAATGTCCTATTCTCTTTTTTAGATGACATGCGATGGATCATGTGCATACCTTTTCAAGCGTGACATATGGAAAACATCATGCACCCATTGCATATATGGGGGATGAGATAGGCGTTATTCCACCTTTCCAACTCTTTTTAGTAAATAAAATGTTCTGAAGAACCTCATAGATAGCTTTTCACCCTGATCAAATATATGTGATCCTCATCGGGGTGAGACCCGAACAAAAAAATGATCACCCTCCTTAAAATCCAGGGGTCTCCGTATCTTGTCAGCATAAGTCACATGCCTGCTCTGTGTAGTCCACATCTACTTCTGGATGATCTGTACCTTATCGATGGTATCCCATACCATCTCCAGGGCCATGAGGACCAACTTCCCAGGGTCCATCTAGCATACAAGTGATCCACAAGGCTGACCGTACAAGGCCTGAAATGGTGCCATGTCGATGGTGGAGTGATAGTTATTGTTGTATGAAAACTCCACTAGTAGTTGGTGGTCCTCCCAAATACCACCAAAGTCATGTACACAATCATTAAGCATGTCCTCCAGGGTTTGTATGGTCTACTCTGTCTAACCATCCATATGGGGATGAAAAGTTGTGCTCAAACACATCTATGTCATAAATTCCTCCTATAATCCATTACACAACCCGGGTGTAAAGTAGTCATCATGATCTGATATGATCGTTGTGGAAACCATGTGAAGTCGCACTATCTCATTGATGTAGAGGCGTCCCAAGACCTCTACTGGTCCCTACTCCTGGATGTGCAGGAAGTGATCTGAATTGGTGATTCGTTCAACGATCACCCAAATAAAATCATAATCACTGGACGTATGTGGTAACCCTGTCACGAAGCCCATTTAGATACCATCCCATTTCTAATCTGTTAAATTGAGAGGCTGGGATAAGCCTGCTAGATCCCAATGTTCTTTCTTCACTTGGTGACAAGTGAGGCATAGTTATACAAACTCAGCCACTACATTCTTCATCCCTATCCAGTAATACTAACGTCAGAGCTCTTGGAACATTTTCTCCACACAAGGATGTATCGCCAAAATAGATGTATGGAAATCCCTCAAATCATCACCCAACAATGCCAATGGTACTAAGGTCCAACCTCAGAAAAGGACGACATGCTCCCCACCTATCTAAAATCTATTAAGAGCTCGTTCTGAGTGTAACTAATTACACAATGCCTCATAGTCAACATCTACCAGTTGTGCCTCTCTGACTTATTGTAAGATTGGGGGATTAATAGTCATTGACTACAGGTAAGCCGCTTCACCATCATCCATGCAGGATATCTTCATCACGGATAACTGCTCTGCCACCTCACTCAATAGCTCCAACTTTGTTCTATAAATTCCCCGTTCAAGGATTATAGACTATCTCAAAGTCATTTTCCTGGAGGAACTCTAGCCATCTCTATTATCTCATGTTCAGGTCATTCTGGTAGAATATATACCTGAGTCTCTTACGGTCAGAGTAAACAGTAAACCATTCAGCCATCATGTAGTTTCATCGCATATTCAATTCAAATAAAACTGTTAACTCCAGGTTGTGGGTTGCATAGTTCTACTCATGTTTTCTCAAATGTTGTGATACTTAGGTGATCAATGCCTTCCCCTCTATAAGAAAAAAACACAGTACAATCCCATATGTGTCACAGTAAACTACATACACATCTCCCTCCTCTTTTAATCTCAAGATGGGGGAATTATTCAATATCATCCTAAGATCCAAGAAACTCTTCTGGCATTTCTCTGTCCACATGATGCGTTGTTTCTTCTGTTTCAAAGCCGATAAGAGTGTTGTTACCCTATAAATGTCATATACGAACTTCTGATAGTAACCGGCCAACCCAAAGAAGCTTTGCACCTCAGTCATGCCCCTGGGTGGATTACAAGAAATTATTTCCTCTATCAGTATTGGATCTACCACAACACTAGCCTCTTAGATGATGTGTCAAAGAAAGTGGACTTCCTGAATCCAAAAATGACACTTTGAGATCATACCATAAAGCTGGTTCAATAGGATTGTACCCAGGACCATCCACATGTGTGTAGTGTTCTCCTCCTTCGATGCTTTGTATACCAATATGTCGTCAATAAAGACCATGATGAACCATTCATGGTAAGAATCGAAGATCCTGTTCATGAGGCACATGAACACTGTTGGGGCATTGGTCACACTGAAAGGCGTCACCGGGAAATCATAGTGGTTATACCATCACCTAAAGGCTATCTATTGTACATCCTCATCTTGTATCTTAAACATGTGATATCCTAATCTGATTTCTATCTTCGAGAACCACTTATCTCCCTTTAGCTAGAAAATAGGTCATCAACTATAGGCAGTGGACTAATTTTCTTCATGGTCACCTGGTTCAGGTGCTAGACGTACATTCACAACCTCAATCTCTAGTCTCCCTTCTTTGAAAAAATCACAGTGGCCACCCATTGTGAAACATTGGTCCTTAAAAAACCATTCTCTTTCAATTCCTCTATCTTTACCTTTAACTCATGATGATCCATGGGAGTCCTCTGATATTCTAGTGTGGATATCGATGTCATCCTATGGTACAAGTCAATTAAGAATTCTACCACTCTGGAAGGAGTCAGTCTCAGAACATCCTCAAGGAAAACATATATTTACTTATCCCCTACTACAGGAATACTTGGAATTATCTCTTCTACTACACCAAGGGTGAGGCTTGCTAGCTGGTTAGTGATCAGATGCACCCTCATCTTAGAAAGAATGTCCTACGTTGCGAGGGTTTCTTTATTGCTAGTGAAGGAAAACCAGGTCGCATCTCCATGGACACACCACACTATTCTCATAAAACAGTTGATATGATCATGGAATGTAGATAACAATTCCATACCTAGGATTACATCGTAAGGCCTTGACATCATTACTAAGTGATCCCATCCAATGATCTCACCTCCTAGAGTAAGCTCAAACTGCCATCACCAGTGTGTGATCATTGAATCCCCTACCGTAGGAGTCTCTTTCCATAAAGATAGATCCAACAGATCCACCGGAATATCCATGCTCCGAATGAGAGTTGTGGGAAGGAAGGATTCACTAGCACCTATGTCTATATGTACTTTTTCTATGGTGAAGAAGACATAGATCATACCTTATATCATCTCTGGAGCACTGTGGCCATAAGACTCTGTTTCCTAAAGTTGTTCTCCCCCTATCCACCTGCTTCATGAGGTCGGGGTGGACCACCTGGTGGTAGAGGCGGTAATATCGGAAACCGAACCACACTGACGGCTACACGGCCTACTCCCCTACCATGTCTTCCACACTACAAACCTCCTCACTTGAACTGATGTCACTGTATTAGTGGCCCCTCGACCATCTGATGGTCATCTATGTGGTGAAACTCGTAGTCATGCGCCATGTATCCCTACCCGTAGAATGATTAGAAAATCCTATTTCTCGGATGACTCCATCTGTTCTGGGAGCCTTGCACTGCCGACCCTATGTCCTAGGGTCTTCCCCTGAAAGACCTAGCCAGATTGGGTCCCCGCATCTTTTTTCTACTTCCTTCTGAATACTCTTCCTCCTGGGTTCTATTGGCATCTTTAGTTATGGGCACCTACTCCACCAACAATCTCTCTACTTGAAGGGATCACTCAAACACCCCGAGATGGGTAGGGATACTGAGACACCACACTGATGCCCTGGACTCCCTCCTAGGTCCCTGGTCAAAGGATCGAGCCCTAAATAAAGGGTCTTGAACCATGTCTATGGTGCATCAAGATAGGTCGGGTAACCTCTCAGTGTACTCAACTACCATCATGTTTCCCTAGTGAAGGTGATGCAACTCTTAAATTTTCATTGAGTACAAGTTCACAAGGAAACATTAATCCTAGAAAATATGCTTAATGTCGTCCCTTGTGAGGGAAACCTCGTCGTACATATTGGTGTTCAATATCCCCCATATCTATTATATTCCCTATAGAAGGCTTTCTTCTATGATTGCCATTATGTTAACTAGTGTCCTCACTAGGCGGAAGACCCACGTCACAACCTCCATCCATTTATCAGTGACCTGAGGTCCTATTTATCCCCTGAACCTGTGAGGCCTCTATCTTTTAAACTAATGTAGGAACTGAGCCTACAAATTTCCTCTCCCATAACCTTAGAAGTAGATTCTAACCATCGGGTGGTTGTAGCACTAGTGCACAACCCAGTGAGGACGTCTCTTGAACTGGTCCCTGAACAGATTCCTTGTCGCAAGGTAGGTTGTCCACACGACCTCATATCAGGAACTGGACCGGTTGTCCACATGGAGGCATCCAGAAATAGATTATGATGTACCATGTTCTGTTGGGCATACCATGGGAGATTAATTTTATACAAATGAACAGAAATAGATAATTACAAAACCAATGTTTTCATATATTGATCCAAAAAGTAGAATTCAAAGTCCTGGTGTATGGTTATGCCAGCTGCCGCACCAACACTGAACTCCCTGAATCCGAATGTCAAACTCGCAACCCCGAACACTGTTTCCCAAAAAAACAGACTCCCAGTCATTGTGTTAGGACTTACCTCCCTATAATACCACTTTTTGATGACTCTTCCCCCAGGGCTCGTGCCATAATTACCCCCAGCCCACCTTATGAAGTCCATTGGATAGAAACTAGCACCGAAGGAATCAATATAAAACTTGGAGGCATTTACCTGATTACATATATTCACCCACATGCCCAACCGCATCCCAGTACACTAAAAGGGGGAAAAAGTACCACTAAAAAGGTTATGTGAATGTACAACTGAACGTTTGTGGGCCAAAATACAAACTCAAAAAAGTACTAAAAACATCATGTATGAAAAAGAAACTCGGATGGCCATCCATAGAAACCCCGACCTAATCATGAGAGTATCAAAGCTACTGGAATCCGAATAAGTATATCCTATACAATCTTTCTTACTAGGTCCCACCTATTCCTATGCCTCTAATTCCAACATCGTAGTGTCCATCAGTCACATCACTCAGATAACCCATGTCGAAACATCAATCGTCTACACCAGACACAAAATTTGTGGGTGAATCCCTTTCAGGGGTTAGTAACACTATACTCATTAGGGAACCCAATGAATAAAAGGAAAGACCATGCAACAATTCCTCAATGTAACGCACGAAACACAAGACATATCACACGAGGTATATGTTCTGGGTAGCAACAGTAGAAACCGATAACATCGTCGAACACCAAGGATGATAGAGAACTCCTCCTCTAACGAGTAAAATAATCATTTAATGGAACTAATATGTGATTCCCACCAAACATGGACTTCATATATACTCCTCACAATCACATATCATGGGCCTCCTAAGTCACAAATAAGTGCTTCACACTAGTTGTGTCCAATTGAGGTACTTCTCCTCATAGAATTACATGGTCCTGCAAAGTCATATATAAGTGATTCCCACCATGGGACTCAAGGTCATAGAGTAGTGCTTCCAAATGGGACATAGTTGATTCATACAGATTCTAAATTCAGCAGTCCTCAAATCTCAACCGACTGATGGGTTCTGTACATAGTGCGCTTGAGAGAACCACGCCTCAATTCCTTCGTCACATATTGAATTCTGTTAAATTCTCAATGGAGGGGGGAAAAGGATCTACCTCATTGATAGGGTCTCAACGCCGCAAATGACTAATGAATTTGACGTGCGGTTTACAAGATAGATGCATTTTATAAACTAGGGGGCTGGTTGTGCTAGGGCTATGTCCGACCGAGTCGGTCCATCCCAACCAACCCAGCCTAGGGGTCTGAAATACCCTGGTTTATGATCGACCAACTTCACCTGACCCAGTTCGGGTCTGGGTCGGTCTGGTCTGGTCAGGCCAATGGACCAGGCCCGAAGGGCCTCGCTGGACTCAGCCCGTTTGGGCTGAGGGTCCAGCTCGCTGGGACTCCTAGCCACCCAGTCTAGTCTGGCCTGACCTAAAGTGCATGATTCCAGTATGTCAGAGATGTTCTGGCTCACTGGGGGCTCGACCATCCATCCAAGGACCAACCACGAGAGTGGATGGTAGTGCGGTGTACAGAAGGAAAGCGGCAGTGTTCCACCTCCGGCCCCCTCTGTCCCGCATGAAGCTAAGGGGCCACCACCTCTATCTGCGGTCATCATACCACGGATCCTCTGGCCATTTGAGTATCATGAACATGGGCCAGATCCCATCACGTGGCACCCCTTCTAACATCACTTCCTCTACTACTGCAGACTGATGGTCGCATTCTCCTGCTGCCATGACGTGGCGATGGGTACGCCACTCCACCAGGTCGTCGTGCATGGCTGATGGTCCTCCATCCCACTAACCAGAGCACGGCTGTTGTGTGCCACCACCACCATTGTGTGAGGCCAATTTTTCCAGTGCAGAAGTAGATCCATTAGCACACCAATGGATGCACACTGGTGGTCTGTTCTTCTTTTCGCTTGGTCTATGGCATCTGGAGATCACCTTCTTCACTACAAAGGCCTTAAATCACCCCTGATGTTGTATTGAGAGTGTGACCCCCAATAATGCAAAGGAGGAGGTTCTCGTGCCTTATTCATGTCAGTCCACACCCTCCACGTTAGAGGTTTATAATCAAGCGGTGGGCTCGGGATTATTGTTTGATCATACAAGAATAATCATAATCCCCAATAAAAAATCCCTAATATTGTTATCCTCCCGCATAAAGGCACAAATCGTGGGTCAACCTGTTCATGGGTTGATATGTGTTCATAGTTTCTATAATACAATGGGGAAGAACATAAAAATCAAAAAAACCTTTCCACGTTGATGTTTGATTCCAAATCATTCATCCTCAGGAGTCAAAGGCATCGATGTCCTCACTTCCGGCTCCATTCTTCAAGGTGCTTCAAAGATGATGAAGATCCACTGGTGTTCTCCATTCTTATTTGGGGAGGATATTTGTGGGAGACTCATCAGATAATACATCAAGTATAATTCCCAAAATCTACATGATGGATTATTAAAATAAAACATAAAGTGCAGTGATGTTGCGCCCATTAATAATGCTCATTTAATTAGCCTCATTTAATGAGAAATATTTAATGTGACATTAAGGTAAAATCATAATGATTTAACAAGATACAATATTTACCCTCTATTAGAGGGCCTTTTCGTTGCCTCGTTGATGCACTGCAGCATCTCTATCCTCCAACCAATAGTGAGAGAGAAATAAAATAATTCAATTACATTATTTTATTGTTTTTCTCAAAAATTCCAAAAAATAACATTTCCAATCATCCCTTATCCTCCGGTGTTATGTCATTTCAAGGTGAATCCTAGTGTTTCGAATTCAATGATACCATTAGATTTTGGATCCGAGAAGAGGTTCAAAAGATAGAAAAAACGACATTCACATCTTCTGAACATACGTAAAAAAAGATCAAAATTCTGTTTTGGGCTCTCTCGGCCTCAAAAACACATGCCGTAAAATTTCATAGTCTCGAAATAATTTCGTATTCAAAATTTCATGGAAATATGAGACAATGAATATTAATAATTGAATATTTATATTACCTTATGAAATTTTGATTTACTTATTTTTACATAAAACTCAATTGGAATCTATGATAACCCTTATTTTGATTTCACTACCCGATATATGAATTCGAAGTATTTGAATGAGTTCAAGGATTAAGAATATTTACATTCATTATGTTATGTAATTTTTATTTGAAAATTTATGGTTAGATTAAATTATTTATCTATTTTATCAATAATACTAATCTATTTAATCCATCTAGATGTGATTTCTTTTATATAGTGTTGGTGTAAAAATGTAACTATCATCTTTGGAAATAGGGTTTGGAGTCTTTATAGTTGGTATTATAGCATGTTTAATAGAATACATGGATCCTGATTTTGAAAATCATAGATTTGGGAATATAACCCTCACACTATTATTGAGGTTAATTCTAATATTGAGGTAATATCCTAAAATTTTGGTTATGTTGATATTATTTTGTTTCTCAATATAATTATTTTTTATTAGTTTAATGAAATCCAGTTAACACTAAATGTGATGGGAAATATAGTGATTATTAGAGATAAATTTTTATTATGACTATAGAGAAGGATACTATTATTATTCCTAATAGTTTATCATAATATATGATACAAATTTTCTCTGTGACTAATTCTGAAACTCACCAGAGAAGAGAATGATTTACTTCACTGCGGGGTTGAGTGGTGGAGACTATAGTAGAAATAAATCTCAATTTTATTTTTTCATAAATGTGGGAAGAGACACCCTTGATAATTCCTCAATGGAAATGGAAAAAAATTTATGTGTGGATGTTAATGGTATACATAAATTAATTATCAATGAATAATAGAGAGTTCTATGGAGGGAAATGAAGTTCATCCAAAGGTACAATTTATAATTCAATGTGTTATTTGTGGTAAATATGATTGATGTCCAATCCAATTCCCTAATACAAGGGTTAACTAGAAGACCATAGAAGATCATATATTGTGTCAATAATTAAAATGTAAGGATAGAAGTGTTTATGAATTTGGATATGAGAATTATGATCGATTATTGTTCTTCTGGATATAATTATCCTCAAATAATTAAATAATGATTACCACTGGATCCTCTTTATGTATTTGAATTCATATGTTGAAAGATAATGACAAAAAAGATAAATTATTTAGTGGATATATCATGACTGAAATTGATGATGTAAATCGTATAGTTTTGTAAACCTTGAAATTGGTCAGTGATTTTATGATAATGTGATTTAGGTAATCCTTGGTGATTTTTTTGTAAATATTCTGTGATTTTTTTAGGAATAAATATTTTATTGTTTATTTATTCCTACATGTGTTCATGTTAGGATAACATATAAATTATTTTTATCATTATAGTTTTATAAGTTTAATTATTACATAATTTAGACCGAATAGATTTCCCTTTTAGGTTATAAGGGATGATATTTTGAGGTGATTTGAAACATTTACATGGTATTAGTTACAATCCACTATTGAAGTTTAAATAACACTTTGGGACAGTGTATAATTATTTATGGTTCATTGGATAATGGAATATAGATAATCATAAACATGTGATATATGGACTATGATATATCTTCCTAAGTATTTGTGGTCAAGTTATGTATTACCTTCATAGTTATTATTTAAATTTTATTCATGATATTATGGTAAATTTCAATAAAAAATTTATATATTTATATGTAATTATGATAAATTATTTTGTCTAAAATTCATTAGTTGGATTATGTGTATGTAATATGTATTCATAACATGTGGTTCAACATGAAAAACTATTTAGGAAGAATGAAATTAAATTTTGGGAATATAATCTAAAATATTTGAGATCTCCATTTTGGTTAAAAAATTATTTAATGTTGAGTAAAATGATTTTCATTTTGATATGGGGATTATCTATTTGTAGAATAATCTATTATTAAACATTGGTTTTGTTATGAATATTTTTAATTAAATCATATTATTTCATCATATGAATGATTATACATAGGAGTATGTTCTCATCTTGTGGTAAAAAAATCATTTTGGTAGAAATTTAATGATTGGATGAATAGATTTTTATTTTTTCTCGGAATATAAGTTTCTTTATAAGTTTTTTTCATGGATCACGAATAAAAAATTATTTTAGATATTAAATTTATCAAGTAAGAGATTAAGAGAAACCTGATTGAATAACAACCAAAGGATGAAATGTTTCTTATGAAATAGAAAGATATAAAGTAATTGTATTTCTTTTGTTACATAGTATTGACGGAAAAGTAATTATTCAACTCGAGGAAAATGATCTTTAAATAAACAAAGTATACTATTACATTGATGGTTTTGTGGTTGTTAACTTTCTCATAGTCACTCACTTTTTATGGTCAATGATCTCTATCACTCTCCATCATTACATGGGAATTTCAATTATCTTTCATGTCCATATTTTCAGTTACTAATAATTTTCTCTTATTATGAATCATAGTAATGTGTTATTCTTAATAACTATTGTATTCCCCTATGCCAATTTTGAATAAGATGTTTTATTAACCCTCATAAGGATGTAGGTTTTTTAAATTTAATTATAAATCATCAAACATGAATTACCATACATAAATTGAAATTTTGAGGAAAACATTTATTGCGGTATGGATAATATAACACACTAGTATTCTAGAATAATAAAATTAGGTTTAAAAGCATAAAAGATATGAAAACCTAAGCTTAAATGAAACACTTAATATTGATATTTAATTATGAAAATTATAATCCAGCTGTTTAATTATTAGGTATGGAAAATATTAAATATATTATGAAATATATATAGTTTATTTAGTAAATACAAATTTAATGACTTATTTTTTTAAAATAAGTAATCAATTTTCAAATAAGACTGTTTATGCTTAAAAAATATGTTTCCTTCATATGAACCAGAAATATTATTGACATCAATGATACTTTTTAAAATTGTTTGGATGAATTAATGGATGACACATTGTTTATAAAATTGTTTGAAAGATTTAATAAGACCCTGAAATAAGAATTTCATATTTCATGATATGAATATGAATTGAAGAAATAGTGGCCATAAAAAATGTACTTTTGTATTTATGATTCATAAAGAAAAATTTATGAATAAGAATAAAATTAAATTAAAGAATTAGTAGTTATTATTAAGATCATTATTGAATGTATTTCTAAAAACATATACAAAAAAGAAAAAATATTTTCACCAAAAAATAGAAATAAAGTCGATGTAACATAATAATATTATTTATATATCTTGAGTCCTTAAATTGAATAAAATATAAATAAAAAATGTATTCTCAAAAATTCAATACTGGAGAGAATGATTCATGTAATTATTGACATATAGTTTAAAAAAATTATTTTTGGAAACATGATCATAAAAAACAAGATAAGAAATAAGATTGTAACATAAATACCATACCCCAATGGTAAATTTAGAATCAAAATATCTTATAAGATATCTACATATATGGGTATTTATAGACCAATAATTTTCATTAGTATCATTATAAAATTCATTAATTGGAAATATATACACCACATAATTGAAACAAGTTGTAAATATAATATGTTCCTCATATTAATAAATGTGAAACGAAAGTCCCTTAGATATAGTTCAACATTCAAGGAAAGTAATTTGACCACTTGTACAATAAATATTATTATATTATAATAATATACCAGAACCATGAACATTATTATTATACCATATATTATCCACTTATAAACCTCTAACACCAATTTATTAATAATTCTTTAATGATATCGTAGCCTCTCATTGTTAACTATTTTATTTTTCTTTGGACTTTTGGTTTGGGTTTCATGAAAATATGCATTGATCATGGTTACTTCATCTAAATAATTTTAAAAAAGAAATAAATATAATATATATGTATATATAGTATTTCTTTTTTATTTCTATTTATCTGTAAAATTAATTATATAAAAATTAATTACACCATTCATGGATACAGTAGGGCGTATGTATGCATGAACGTTGTTTTTATATTCAACATGTTTTAATGAAATAAAGTGAAAAAATAATTAAACATTAAAAAATAATTATTATATCATATATATTCAAGAAATATATCTTTATTATCATTAATTTAAATCATAATTGAGAAAAAAAATCACATCTCATTGTGGATGTGGTAGTCCACACGTAATCATGAGCGACGTTAACATTATTTGACATAATTCATGGTATGAAGGTAAATATGATATTATAATTCAAAATAATAATTATTTTATAAATATAAATAACAAATATTAATTATATCACAATAAACATACAAGAATTATGGTAATGGGAAATGAATTACAGTGCTATATTGACGTGGTAGTCCACACATATACATGAGCGATGCTTTCACATGAAAATAAATAAAATAATGGGTTGATATTGTTGGTCCCATAATCATAATAAAAATTTCATTATATTTATAATACTAAATATATTGTATTATATTGAATTCAAAAAATTGTAGGAGGTTTAAGAATAAATAAATTGAATGAAATCATGTAAGATTACTACCTCTTCTTTGGTCAGCCACTATTAGATCCTAACTTAAGGACCATTGGAAAAATATTTTACGAAACAAAAAACTTGTAATATGATAATAGTAAAGTTGAGAAGAGATATGATGAGGTTTGTTTTATGGATATATTTCTCCAAGTGGTGTAAATAAGTGAAATTATGAGTGTTATTTTGTATGTGATGGCGAGTACACACTTGTAATTTCCTAAAAGACTAAAATATATTAATGTCATTGTCATGAAAAATGATTCTAAATGGACATATTTTTTAAGGTGGGATATTATTTTTTATAAAAATTTATATATAATAGTATTAAGATAATTCTAATTAAAAACATACCCCGGTATCTTAGTTTAACCCCATTTTAGTCATGTTTTAACCATAACTACGGTAAAAAAAATTATTGTTTTTTATTTTCATTATCTCAAACAATTAAGTTGACCTTATTACATATTATTAATAATTATGATTCCCAATATGGAATCCAATTTACTATATTCATTTTATAAAAAGGTAGAATTTAATTAACATTAAACCATAAAAAAAATTATTATAGGTTTTATAAAAAAAATTTCTCTTATACGTAAAAAGTTTTCATTCCAACATCAAACATAAAATTAAATCCAATAACAGTAAGTGTATTATTTGAAATATACATGCACTAATTTTATATTGATTTATTTTTCGAACAAAATTACACTGTCTAAATTGTTTAATTGAAAATTGAGTTTTCAATAAAAATCCATGTTTTTACTATTCATTGAAAAATAAATATTTTCATAACATTCTCAATATGAAAGCCTAAAATAATATTGACATTTGGGATTCAAAAATAAATTCAAATTTTTCAAGAAAAATTATGTGTTAAAAATTAATTAAATTACTTTCTTAAAAAATGAAACTTATTTTTGAGGCAAATGAATTTCTATAGCATATAATGACATAAATAAAAATTGAATACTAAATTATAAATATATTTTCATTATCTGAATCCTTTTTACGAAATTATAAACTTCGGGTTATTCTTATTTGTTCTAATAGCTTAGTTTCAATTTTATAATAGTATAATAAATTACCACTCAATTATGCTCAAGGTTGAGTGTATCAAGGCCTAGATAATAAATTTATTTAATTTGAATATAAATATATCATAAATTATTGGGATACTAAATTTTACCCACACTAATATTTATTATTCCTGCGAAATTCCATCACATAAATAAAAACAAAAGAGTATATATTTATATAATCACATCATCTTGTTCCCATATAGATTCTTTAAATTTATGATTATTCTAAAGAATTTTAATTAGGTAAATAGTTTTATTATATTGTAATTTATCTCTAAAATCCATCATTTATACAAGTTTGTATTCATAGAAAGATCATGATATTATAGTACAACATATATGATAAGTACATTTAATGAATCAGTTGTGTACTTTCTAATGAGAGATATATGAAATACATTATAGACATGAGAGAGGTTCAGTGGAAGTACCAAGAAATAATCCACTATCATACTCGATCACAAATAAAAATAGGCAAAATATACCCACATATTGAATTTCCCTTATATATAAATCTCATATACTTCTACCATGGATAAATTTGTTGAAATAATTTCTCACTATTTTCAAATTCCATATTTCACTAATGATTGTAACCATAATATTTCTACTTACTCTAAGAGTCCATGATTTTTTTATTTAATGGATCTGACATTCTCTTATAGTTCCATATGAAGTTTAGTTCCCAATAGTTTTCATTCGTGAAATTATCCAAAGATGTTTGAGTACTACACTTATTCCATTGATGTCTTCATAACAAGCCATCTAAATGCTCAAATGAGTGCTATTTTTTGTATGAAATATTTTCTTGAGAAATGTTTTGATCCGAGAAACAATTAACATCCATAAAAAATTTCATAGTATTTTCTCTTGAGTTTGAATATTTTTTGTAGACTTACAATATTTCTAGGGATTATAATTATTACTAAAACATAACTCTAAATCTCGAGCATGTAAAATGTTTCTATTAAAAAATAAGGTATACCAGAAATCCTGATCAGATAAAATTTAATGTTTTACTATATGAAACAATACTAAAATCTTAATATATATTCTAGAAATATGGTCATGAGGAAAATCATCTATGATAGGAATGAAATGAGGTAATATAATAAGGGGATCAACTAAGACCCAAATATAATTATTTCATTTTGAAATTTTTAGGACTCCAATAACAAAATACATAGTGATGTTTTCCCACTAAATTTCTGCAATGAGTAATATTTTTATGATTACCTTAAACTTTTATCTTTCCGATTAACATACTAACATTCCATGCACCCAGAGACATACTCTTTAATATCTCTGTCCTCTCCACCCATAAATACTTATTTAGTTCTATATAAATATTTATACTTATATAAGTAAAGGCATATAATGAACTATGTTCTTCATCCAACAACTCCTCCTTAAAATAATTCATGGATAAGAAACATACACAGTTCATGAAACTCATCATTCCATGAAAATCATCCTTGAACATCAAAATATTTCCCACCTACTTTTTTAACTCTACATATTTCTTTTGTTCCTCTTTAATCTTCACTTGGATATTTGGTTGAATACTAATTTTATTAAGATAATTTTTTTGGTTTTACTTTAATATTTCAAGATCCAACCTTTCTAAATTTTAAAAAAAATGGATCATTGGTGATCCTCATCATAAAAATGCTAAAATTATTATTTAGACACAAAGCATCAACCACCTTATTATCATTCCCCAATTGGTAATGTATTGATATGTCATAACCTTTAATCAAATATAACTATATTATCTCTCACATATTATTCTATTATAAGTGAATATATACATTAAGATTTTATGATAAGTATTTATATCACATAATTCTTTCTAAAGATAATGTTTCTATATGTTTGTTTGAAAAATTACTACAGTTGTATCCACATTTTGAGTTGGGTAGTTCTGTTCATGAACCATCTTGTATCATGAGGCATAAACTATCAACATGTCATTTTGTAATATGATAAATCCTAGTGACATATTTCAAGATTCACAAATGTAAAAAAAACTCTTCGCCATTATAGGGATATGTAATTATAGGTTTACTGATTGACCTTATCTTTAGTTCTTCAAATTTTTCATCACATTAATCTGTCCAAAGGAATGTAGATCCCTCCTATACTATCTTTTTGAAAGGATTATATAGTCATGATAACTTCTTAAAATATCATTAAAAATATCTAATAAAACCATTAAAATTACTAATCTCGGTCATCATGGTTGTTCTAGGAAAATATTCAATAACTTTTTTTGTTAATGGATCACCATATGTACTCTATATTGAGATTATATGAACCAGAAAATGAAAATTAGAGTTCCTCATTTTTTAGTAAAATTCTCAGAGGATATTTTTACTCTTCTTTAATCATTTAATATATAATAATATCATATATAAATATTACCAATAACTAATCATGTTAATATCTAAATACTATATTCATTACATCCATGAGGATAGTGATGGAATTAGTAAAACAAAGTGGAATAAAAAACATAAATTCTGTAGAATGAAGGAAAATATGTATTGTGTAAGGATTCTATTTTGACCAATAAGGAATAGTATCTTCATAGAAGATCAATCTAGGAAAAATATTAAGCTCATCAAATTTGATAGAAAAAATTATCAACACTTGGAAGGGGATACTTATGCATAATTTTAACAATATTCAGTTTTCAATGATTAATTCTGAGTCATATCGATCAGTCATTACACATAATAAATAAAATATTTGTACCCCATTCTGATGCACATGGCTGAGTGGATCGATTATAGTTAATCTCTTATATTTTCATCTTTAAATTCCAACTACTCAATCGGGGCCATTCTCTATGGATTTGATGAAATAAGTGTAGAACGAGGTATGAGTTCTATTGAAAAATCAACTTCATTATTTAGTGGAAGGCTATGAAACTAGTCTAAAACAACATCATCAAAATCATGTATAATAGGAATATATTTTATATTGATTTTCTCTCTATCCATTAGGGATAAAAAAATTTGAAAAGGAATGAACACCAATATAAAGGATTTAATTTCCATCTTAAGTTAATTTTTATCTTATAACAGATATACAAGTAAATTTTGATTTAAAATATAATATTTAGATTCCCTTGTTTATAAATTAATGTTTTATTTTTGTGAAACAAATCAAAATATGCCTATTATAACATCAAATTCGATAAGTGGGAGAATGAATAGATTTTTAGAAAGAACATTACCCAAAACCTCAATCTGAGAAGAATTATATACTGTAGATTCAATCAGCTCTCCATTATATGTTTTCATTTCTAATTCAATATCTATACATTGAGGATATGAATTCATATCACATGATATTTTTCTATATATAAATCAATTCATATATATATTCTCATATAGTTTACTTATATATTTAGTCATATAGTAACCACCTCAAATTTATCATTATATCTTCAATCCCATTGTTAAAAATATTATTAGCCTCGAAATAAATAATTTTTTATCAGACATTTCAATAATGAAAAATAATTCATAGTATTTTTATATAAGGACATGATATTTTAAATATATTATACATTATATTTAACTTATGTCTTATATGGGCATCATTTATTAGAATACTTCATAATGGTTTGTAAAAATACATGTCTTATCACAATCATATCCTCTAGTAGTGTCAAATTAGGTATGCAGTAAGGGAAAACTCATCGTGGAAAAGAATAATTTCTAATATATTATCAACAAGCGCATTTCATGTTTTTTACCCCCAGATAATCATATACCAAAATATTACACCCCAATATTTCTAAAACAATAATATTATACTGATAACATATATGATATGGAACAACGAGATTAAATGATAAGTGAAATATATGATTGTTAAAAAAAAGCATTAAATTAGTGGGTATGAATTGGATTAACTAATTTAAGAAATATATATGAATTTACTAACAAATATATATTTATTGATAAATTCATAGTAAACAATCACTCAATTTTTTGTAATGTGATTATACTGATCAAAAATATGTTTTTTTAAAAATTATTTATATTTATTTTTAGGGGAAAATATTATAGTTTTCTTCCGAGAATAGTTTGAAAAATTATTTAATAAAATTAACTTCATATTTTAAATCAGAATAGCCAAATTATCCAAGGGTGAAATTTTGGGATCTTTCATAAAATATTGACTCTCAATTAATAATTAAAAATACCGATTTTAAAATACATTCATTAAATTTCAAGAAATTGTGTAATTTAAAAGAATATTAATTTTTTTATTTTATTTGAAGAAAAATATGTATTATTTATTTTTATTTATTAAAATTAACTTAATTCCTGTCATAGTTATACAAAATTTTATAATAAGTTTATTTTTATGTTTAAAAACTAATTTTTTAGAACTATTTTATAGTAAATAATGTATCTCTATTTTAGTTTATTCAAATAAAACCTATTAGGAAATTATTTAAAGGAAATTTATATATAATTTATCAATAAATAATAATTTAAAATTACATAATTACTATAATAATTTAGCGAGTAAATATAAAATCATCTTACGCTTGAAAAATACATTTCTTGAAAACCATATTTTTCATCGCACCTACTGGTTTATTTGAAATTAAATTCCACTAGTTATGTGAATTTAAATTTATATAATGTTTTAAATAATTAAAATAATCATTATTTATATTATATAACAATTTCAAAATAATTTTTTCTTTTAATTAATATTGAAAGTAGTAAAAATTATTTTCCATGGTTAAGGTGAAAATAGGTTTTCAGGAAGTTAAACTTAAAAGGTAAAGGATAAAATATCCTAATAAATTGACTAAAAGATATTTTATCTATATATTTATACATTATCACATCTAATTATTTTTAATGGTCCATTTTGGAATATGTGGAGTAAGAAGAATGTGGGTATCTATTTTTTCCTTTAAAAAATTCCATGATTGTCCTCTCCCCCACTTATAAAAGGCCAATCCATCGCCTCTTCTATAAAAACATAAAACATATTTTTTCATAAAGTCAATGAAAAAATTTAATTCCCTAAACACATTCTTGATCCCTCTTTATCATAAAATCAATATATGATTGCTTTTTATGTAAACCATAAGAGGTTTTTCAAAGATGTGATTTCATTCTTAAACGAGGGTTATGTTTTTTCCATTCAAATCCATCAACAAAATATTATATACACATGATGAAATGATAATGAAAATTATATCCCATGTATTGAGATTTCATTATGTTAATTTATAGCCTATATCCATCTCATTTTCTATCATGTGGGAAATGAATAAGGTATTCCTGTAAACACTTGACTACCATCTCGTGAGCCGATATATTTCATTATCTAGAATGTAATATTATGTAAGTTTATTAATATGTATATAAATTATATATATTATATTTTTAGTTTAATTATACTTCTTAAATTATGATAACATAAATTAATTATTACGTTTTATTTTGTTGGGGATACCATAACATCGCTCTAGTGTACAGATGACTACCGCCTCGCGATGTGATATGATTCGTTTTTCACCGATTCATTGCATGGAATGTAGTAATGACAATTTAAATAAATTTATATGATATAAATTAGATTTAATAGTGATATTAATTACAAATTCATCATTATTAAAATTTAACATGTCATTTTATTTCTTACCTTCCCACTCACTGAAAAATCATAATGTCGTTCTTGCATACGTGTGGACTACTACCTCCATGAAGTGATATGATTTTTATTCACCACCACGTCACATGGATGATATGTTTATATATATATAATTATATAATATTTTATTTATGATATTATTAACATTCTCAAATGACTACATAATACTTAAAGTTTTTACATAATGATAATTGAAAATTGGAATCATTACTCATGCTTACGTACAACCAATTGTCTCATTGATTGTAACATAGTTCATTTTTCATAACCATTATTTATTGTTGGTTTTGAATCCATAATATATCTAAGAAAATTTAGTTCTAACATTTTTTTTATTCTATATATTATATATTAGTGATCTCTTTGACAACGATCAATATAACGAAGGTATTTGGAAAATATTGACTAAACATTTTCAAAACACCTGACATGAACATAATTGATATAATATTAAAATATGTAATTGAAATAATATATGTATATATATATATATCTGAATTTTTAATAATTTATTAAACCTATAAAAGGTACTTGTTAAATAAAATAATTGATATATGTCAATGATATAGGAGTTAAATGACGCAAATGGAATGTTTGGACTCGGGGCAAGGGTTTCTCATCTCGTATTTATTTCGATGAGTAATATACCATATTTACTATATTTATTTGTTTTTATAATACCCAAGAATTTATTTTGTTATTTTTTTAATTAAAATTATGTCTATTTAAAAAAAATTTGGTTCTTCCATTTATGAGGTTTTGATCCAGAGATTACCTAAGCAGTAAGGGATCTCGTCTCCATTTTTCATCATTAAGGAATATTTTATTGATTTAGATGTACATTATATTATTAGGATTATATAAAGATCTATTTTTTATTATATATCATGAATCCTAAATAAATTATGGTATTTTTTATTTTAATTTGAATAATTTCATCTAATTGGATTTTATTTTAATGTTACCAAGTGGTAGAGGGGTTCTTAAATGAATTTCCTTTTATTGGATTATAATAAATCTTAATCGATTTTCTGTACTATTATGTTGTACGGATTGATATATAAATTACTTTATTTTGTAGTTAGGCTTATTTTATATGGATTTAAATTTATTACAGATAATATATCAATATATTAATTCTTAATACAATGATATTTTTATTTTAAGTGTTATTCTTCTCAAACTCTTTTTCCATCGCACATATATTGAAATTATGATCCTAACATATTTTATGTGGTGAATATACTTCCTCTTTTACATTTACTATCATCAATATATTTATGTTATTCATATTTAATCTCTATTTTTATTTTATTCTTTCACAAATCCTATAATTGAATAGTTACCAAAATGGAAAAGGCATTACGTTACAATCTCCTTAATCTTCAAGATTGTTTATATTAAATGTTATTTATTGAGGAAATCATATGATATAATTTTCATAAATCAATTTTTTAATATCAAATAGTAATGACATTTGGTTTATATTTTTAATTATCATTTCCACCCTAATTAAAAAAACATTGCGAAAGTTGAATGTAAGTGATAAAAATATTGTATTTTATTTTACATTAGGAGTATTTATCTTCCATATCAATATATTCCATAATTTTTCAAAAAATGTTCTTTTGAAGTAATAAATTTATTCCTAAATATATTTCACATAAAGTTTGATATTATTTTAAAAGTTTTTAAAATAATTTTCATAATGTTTTCCACATGGGTCTCTTTTTACCCTTTTTCCAAAATATTTGAAAATATTTTTTATTTTTATCTTTTAAAACATTAACGAATTTCCCCACTATAATGGCCAATATTTAGTTTTATTATTCCTTTATAATTTTTAAAGGTCTTTTTTAAGGAAATATATTTCCAAAATATTTTTCTATCATTTAGTTTTTCAAAAAAAATAAAAGATAAAAGGTTTCTTCCATGATGAGTTATTTTTATGATATTTTAATGTTATTTACATTCATAAATGTTAAATACACATTATGTTACATATGATCCACATGGGATATTATTTTTATTTATAACATCTTCACAAATTCTCAATAGGCATTGTTATTTTTACATAGATATTTTCAATGTGTTGATCAAATTATGAAATGAATCGTGGATTGTCTATGAGTTTTTTGATGAAATGAAATATTTAAGTACTTTATTCTTTTTATGGTTGTTAGTAATTGATTATAACGATAGGTGGATCCATTATAAATCAACAAGGGGTTGTTCCATTATAAAATAAAGGTGGGTGGTTAGTTATGAACTAAATATGGGTGGGTCCATGATGAGCCTCCAATGTATTGGGTATGGAGGTTAACCATATGGTTATACCATTTACAATTGTTATTTTAATAGTGATATGGAAATGATTCCCCTATTTACCAACATGTTTTATCTATTCCTTATATTGGTTTTAAATTATTAGCATCACATGGATTAGAATTACCCATTCTTATGATTCCTTCTATTGTTAGATCATTATTAAATGTTTCATGAATGATGATCTAGGTTTTAATGTGTATGAATTCACCTTTTTTATTGTCATTCACTTTAATTATTTCATTATACACTTGTTCTCATCTTACTCTCACAAAGGAAATTCTACTCCTAATGCTAATTTTTACCCTTACTTTGAATTTTCGTGAACCCTTATAAAATTCTCATTTCACAAGGTTATCAAGAAGGATTTTAATTGAATATTTCTATAATGGTTCCATTTAAATGATGATGATGACCTAATATGTAATACGAACATCTATGTATATTAGTAAAAATACTCTCTTGAAATCATGTGTGTTTCTTTTATAATATTTTTTTTTCTAATTCTATAAAATTTTAAGCATAAAATTTCATTGTATTTACGATTTATTTTTTATTATTTTTATGGAAATACATTGTTCTTGTATATGGGTATAAAATCCAAAAATGTTATGTTTATTCCCATATTAATATATCTGAGAGTGGAGGTTTTTTGGTTGTTATAATTGATATTAAATAAAGGTTTAAATAACATTAGAAATTATTATGATCCCATTTGAATTTATATTATTATTTATGTATTCCATAAAAGGTATATTAGAATAAGGTTGATCACAATCACATCATTATAGAAACAACTTTTGATTTTATAGACGATGAGATCTTCAAATGAGTAATGTCATTTTCAGTGACGTTTTACTGGGTTGAAATATAAGTAATTCATTAGTTTATCATTATGTATTCATTTACATTTTTTGGACATATGTATTTTGGTACTAATAACCTTTGTGGTTTAACTGATTTATATATTGAGGTAATTATGGAGAAATATGTTTTATAATATTAATGACAATGGAATTGAAAACTGATTTAGTGAATATGTGATTATTGTTATTTCATAAGAAGATAGATATATTATGGTGCAAGTAAGGTGAATGGAATTATATTGCCTTTGAGGATAATATACTAATTAGTGATGGTGTTTTTAGGGTTATTTGGGATATAGGGTCATTTATATATAAGATTAATTCATTTAAAATGTGGGTATTATTCAAAAAATTATTAGAATAATGTATTCTTTCATTATAAGAAGGTTTAACAATTTTTGGAATTTATATAACACCCCAAGATTATTTGAGATATTTTTTTGAATTAATTTAATATTTTTAATATTTTCATTTCACACAATACATAATATAGCTTTAGTTATTCGAAAAAATATATATTAAACTTGCATTATATGCAAAACTATGTCGATAGTGTGCTATAAAGAACTCTTGGAATATTTTTCAACATAAGCAACCATATTCGTGGCTTTTGTTACACACAATTCTGGGTTCTACTAAAAGTATTCATTACACTCAAGAATGAGTCTTACAAAAAATTAATATATTATTAAAATATTATTATTTAATGTTATTTGATATAACCATTCCATTAAATTAGTAGCAATGAATATAATTAAATAACATATCAAAATATAAGGTTTATAATATGAATTCTCAAATTACCAATTAATTGTAAAAAATATATATACCAAATCATTATAAAGGAAATTGTTTAATTTTTATGCTACCAAAATCATTTTTCCTTAATAATCTAATTTATTAAAATTATTGAATTATATTATGGTAATATAAATGTTATATATTCAATAAAATATTTTTTATATTCATCTATAACATTTTATATGAGATAAGATACAAACAAACACAATTTTGCACATAAAAACCAATATTTTTATAAAGGATTATTTTAATACCTTTTAATGGGGAAAAAATTTTAAATGTGTTTTTCAACATTATAATAATTTTTACATCAAACAAATAAACATATCCTTTGAATTTTTAATATGTAAATTTACTTCGATTGATTTGTTTCTAATATGTTTCATGTTTTGATGAATACTGAAAAATACCGAATTTAAATTGAAAATGTATTTTTCATTAAATTTATTTATAATTTATAATTATATATTTTATTGGTTTAAATTTATCATTACATTAAAATATATTAGTTAACCTAATTTAGGTAATTTAAATCCATCTCATATTAAATTTGGTTATAAAAACATGTCAATATTTTAAATGTTTTAAAATTAAAAACTCATATTATAATTCCATCAATAGTATTAAATTTAAATTAATTTTATAAATTTAATAAGTCAAAAATATCTTAAATAGTTCCCTTTTGTTTTTTTAAAATATGAAGATTATCTCTATTAATTTTTATTCTCGCGGTTAAGGGTAAATCATGTAATTAAGTGTGGAAATAATATTATGAATATTCGAAAACTACCCTGACACATGAAAACAATTTGATGAATTTAAGTCTACCTTTAACACATGAGGATATAAATAGAATAATTTTGTGGACACTTGTCCCTTATAATGAATTAAATAATATTATACTAAAAGGGACTGACAAAATCTCACACAAATACTATTTAAATGTACAATATTTTTAGTATTGATTTACATAGAACATAATCTCGAATATATATATTATTATTAAAGATAAAAAATTTATTAATTTCATATAAATTTATTTTTAATTTTTAGTGCATAAATATTTATCATGAATAATTATAAAATTATTATGTAGTCATGAAATAATTAATGAAACAATTAATTAAATGGTTTTAGAAATATTAAATAAAATATTATTTGACACAATTATGGTGATACATGAATTTAATGGATGAATATGAAATTTTATAGTGTATTAAGTGAATTTTTACAAGTAATCATTTCGTATTTATTCTCTTAAAGTCAATGTTATGAATATTTTTGAAATTTTAAATTGTGATATTTTAGGATACTTTTTTATAAAATTATATAAAAACCATAAAAATATTAAATAAGTAAAATGGGAGTTTATATGTTCTAAAATAACATATTTTGTCAATGTATGGTCCAATACATACTATATATTAAAAATTTATACCCTTTGAATATTAAAAAAAATTATCATAGATAAAATTAAAATAGATTAACTTGTGGATAATCAAAATGATAAGGTTAAAAAAAACATAAAACATGTATAAAATATATTGGATTATTTTAATACTACCTTGTAACATCTTTTCTTTGAAACAATGCAATTTTGAGGTATTTTTGGTTTTATTGGTTCTATTATAAATTAATATTTTGATAAATTCCAAAAGTGTCCAACCCCTATATTATAAAAGGGAATCTCTTTTTATATTCACATAACACATCGGAACCAATTTATTTCATCCAAAATATGTCTATAAACACTTAAAAAATCCTTAATATAAATGTATAATCCTTAATTTTTTAATAAATACTACCAATGGTGTCCTTTTGTGGAAATCAAAATGAGATACCCAAAGAAGAGGTAGCACTCCTCATCGAAAAGTTTGGTTTTCATTCTCCATAAAACCCCTTCAATTATTTTTATTTGAAGTTTATATAATGACATATTTATACTAAATATACTTAAATTTAATTATGTAAAGGGTTTAACCTTTACTCACACCCACACCCATCAAATGGGATGTGGGATCATCATTCTTGTGTACAACAGAATACATCCTCGCAAACTGATGTCTCTCGTTCTTCCATTTCCACCTTTCTTGTATATAAATAATTATTTAGTTTATAGAATAATATTATATGAATATATATTTGTGTGTGTGTTATTTATGATTTATTAATGCTTATATAACTATAATATAAAATGGTATAAATTTTTGAAATAAGATAACTTCATTTTTGGACATCTGGACTACCGCCTCGTCAAAGCTATGCGATTCATTCACACATTACATTGAATTAATTAATGTTTATTTTAGTAAAATTATATGATATATATGAACTCAAATTCTACTATAATGATAATATATCATATAATTGTTTTTATTTATGTATTATTTGAAAATTAATACATCATTCACGGGTATGTACGACCTAACGTCTCCATGAACGATGTAATTCGATTTCTATTTATATCTTTCACAGATAACCAAATATACATATATAATGAATATAAATAATATTTATATCACTTTTATTATTTGGTAGATAATTAAATCATTATCCAGGTATGTGTTATGAGATTAAAAAATCAACACATGTATGAGAAACCAAGCTGTTATTACCCAAAACAAAACATAAACCTTGAATTGTAAATTAGAAGGTAATATGAAGTCATAAATAAATAATATGTGATATTATATATTTAAATATATTTATTTAGTACATGTAAAATAATCATATATTTATTATACAAGAGGTTTTTATCCGTAAAACGACTCAACATGTGAGGTAATGTATTTTTATGTCACTTTTATTTTCAATGATATAAAAACCACGTTCATCGCCTATTTCTTTTATTTGGTGTAAAAAATTCCCATGAATTTATTTTATTTAACTTATCAAAAATATTATGGTAATAAAATATCCATGTAACTCTATTCCATTCATGGGCCACATGATTCAATTGATTACAAAGTGGTAAGTGGGATTCTAGTCTCACATTCATTTCAAGGAGACATATGCATTATTAACCACTCTTATTTTTGGTGTGGTGTATACTGACGATGAATTTATTCCAAAGCATCCAAATTGGTAATAAATTTTGCCTCAATTTTTCATTGTTGTAATACATGTTATATTATACACCAATATTCTTTTATGAGGTTTATATACTTCCCATTGATATGTTTTATCATGATTCTCCTTCATTTCCTGATATTAGTTGTTTCATGTAATTTTATACTTTCATCATTCATAAATCTTTTCTCACTAAAAATAATTTTTTATATAGATGTTTTAAAATTGTTCTGTGTGATCTTTTAAGACCTCATAAGGAAAATAAATTTAAATGATATTAAAAAATTTCAAAGCATCCTTTATATGTTTTCAAGGTTATTTTTGTGGAAAATGTTTTTGTTAAATGTTTAATGATTTAAAATGAATTTTCCAATATAGAGAGAATATTTCCATCAAACATTATTCCAAATGATCTTTCAAAATCATTTTTCATCTAAGAAAATTTTATTTTATGTTTCATATATTTTACTGGGGACATGATCAAATGATACCAAATTTATTCTTTCTGTGAATGGTTTTTGTTTATGATAGATTCATACTTATTGATTTAATTTCTCTTCTTTTAGTTTTTTTATGATGAAATGTTTATAAAACAAATATTTCTATGGGTTTTGATATGATTTCTTTATGGTACACATTTGTATTGTTTTCATTGTTTGAAGGGTGAGACATATATCTCCCTCTAATGTAGTGGATAATGATTTATATCTAATAGTATAATGATAGGAAATTTTTCAAATGGATTGATCCACTATAAGAATATGGGTAATACTGATACATTATGGGAAGATGTAAAAACCTGATCCACTATGGGAAGTTGTGGAAACCTGACACCTTATAATGAATTAACTATGAATAGGGTAGTTTGTTTATCCCACCCAGTATATAAAGTCCCAATGAAGTTACTTTTTTGTTTTGGAAATTTTCCATGACTTTTAGGTTATGAAATTTCCTTTTTATGTGCCTTCCATAAATTCTATTTATTATTCTTATGTTATTATTTCATAGATTTTTTTCTTAATCTATGAATGATTCATGTATATAAATTACCATTATTTATTATATGACTCATGTGTATGATCATTGATATGTAGGATATGATTTTATAATGATAATCACATGTTATCATACCCTTGTGTACATGATTATTCAAATATATACCCCTTTATTACCCATACATACAATATGAGATTGACTTTTTATGTTTTCTTTTCCCATGGCTATAAAGAAATTTATTTGGTTGGGGTACTAAAGGGTAATTTATGTGTGCGAAATATTTAAGATCAATCACTAAATTAGAAGAATGAGTTCCATTTTTTTCAAAATAACTATGCACATATGGTCTTCTTTTGTGTGTTTGTGTAGTGTATGAAATGTTTTAAAAAATGTTGCAAAATACATGGATGAAATTCCAGGGTAATTATCGTTGGAATCTGAGAAAAGTTTATGTCATCCTTTGGAAACAAGGATGAGACCAATTTAGTGATATCCATAGAGATATTCCTAAGGATATTTATAAGTATAGGTTAAAATAATATAGTTTTTTATAATGATAGAATATAGTATACGATTAAACCTATTGTGTAATAGATTGAAATTTTATAAGTAATTTTCATTGATTATGTGGTTTCCCCAATATGATTAATGTTGTACACATTATTGTTTTTGTTTTATTCAATATTTGTAACCCAAATGAATCATGATAATGAGGAATGAATACAAAAATGCAAGGATTTCCCTCCTAGGACATTGAATGATATAGAATATAGAATAAAAAACATTATTTATATGACCACACAAAGTTATAAATCCAATAATAATTTTTAGATTCCAAACTGCCAAAGGAGGGGAAAATGTTTTCTTGAATACTTCTTCAGGATATGACCACATTATTTTTGTGGAAATATATATCCACTAAGAATAGGATTTGTACAACTGAAATGATATTTTTCATTCTCCTTAGGTCAGAAGTTGAAAATTTCATGCTGGGAACTTATATCTAGAAATGTGAAGATAATAATTGGTTGAGCGTTATAAAGAATACAAGGCAAAAAGATAATATTGAATCCATAGATTTGGATGAGTTCAATAATTTATTTTTCAGTAATTACCTTCCTCATATCCTTTTCATAGAAAGGGATATTGAAGTTCACCATCTATATCATGGTTATGATAAGAAAAGCTTGATATAATTAAATGAAAATAATAAGAACTATTGATACAAGAAGATTATATTTACTTTAGGATCAAGGTGTAGAATATATCATAGAGGATATTTTATTTACTAAATGGGTAAATGTTTTATGCGTGGGATATATGTTCATTGAGAGCTTTAATGTTGAATTAATGGGAATAAAACTAATTATCCAAAGGTGCACCTCCAATAATTTAGTGTATCAATTGTGAATAGTTTGGACATTTCACAAACAATGTAACTACTCAAATTAGTAACGTGGATTTCATACCACAAAAACCGAAAAGGAAAACAGAAAAAGATAAATATTATATTATCATAATGGATGAAGTAAACCATGATAATTAGGGAATACATTTCCACATATCTTTTTTGGGAATATACTGTTTTAGTTTGAATGAATAATCCCTATGAAAACCTTATTGTTCATCCCTTAGTTATATTTATTGTGATTATATATATTCATTCTAAAATAATGAAATCACATATTTTACCAGTACAAGGATGAACCCTGTATTCAAATGAAAATTCTTCTGTATAAGAAATGATCGTATATAATGAAGGGTGAAGCATGTTTCTATTCAGTATGGTTTTAAGGAAAATCAGGTCATTACCATGTTTTAGTAGAATACATGATAATTTCCTTCACATGTTTGGTTTGTGACAATTGAGGGTTACATCATGTTTTTTAAGGATTAATGATAAGTTGATTTTGGAAATTTAGTATCGTTCTTTGGAATGATTTGGATTTTAATATTTTAGAAGGTTCTTAAGGGTAACCATTTATAAGATTGTTTAATTTGAAATATGGATGAGGTTTCAGATATTAATTTTTCCATTTATACATATTGAATAATGTGTTTTTATTGTTTTATAGTGATGATTAATAGATACCACGAGATTGAATTATCATCTCATTATAGATCATATAATACAATAGTTATATAGATATTATGATTTTGACATCATTTCTTGGACTGAGAAATTAAGTGGAGATTGATCAGGGAACAACCATAGAGTGATATTGTACTTATGAGAAGAAATCAAGTAAGTATTTCTTCTCAATTAATTTTGATATTAAATGGAATCCAATTATCATATTTTACAATGATAGCAATGACCCTTTTCAGACCTATTTGGTCCACAGTTTTGTGGTCATTAACAATCTAATGAGAATATTCTCTACCACTCTCCATAAAAATGTGATAGTTATATTTAACATACATGTTTATATTTCCATTTTGCATCTATTTTCTCCAAAGTGGAAACCTAGTTGTGACATACTTAGTTTAGCCGTTTTGTTTCCAACTTTCCCTTTTTAAAGGGAGTTTTAAATTAATTCATTTGTTTTGTTAACATTCAAGTATCAAACAATTGAATAAAAAAATGAATTTTTATGGAGAAATTCATTTTAATGGGGGTTTCATGTAACACCCTACGATTTTGTGAAATATATTATTTAATTAATTTAATCATTTCGATATTTTTTATTTCACATAATACTAGATAGAGCTGTATTATTGGAAAGACACTATGTTTGGCTTGTGTTAGACAAACACCAAGTTAATATTGTGGCACAAGAAAAACTTGTATTAGATTTTGGTATGTGTGACACTATTATTGTCTTCTGTTACACAAAACACTATGTTCTTTTGATATATTTCATTACACGCAATAATGAGTTTTACTGAAACAAATATATTATTAACATATTATTATTTAATTTAATATGTTATAACCAAGATATTAAATTATTCATTATGAATATATTTAAATAACTTGTTAAAATATAAGTTTTATTATATAAATTCATTTGTTTCCAATTAACTAGAAATGAAAATATATACCACTTGATTATAATGTACATAATATTATATTGATGCTCCCAAATTCGTTTTATCTTAATAAATTAAATTAATTAAAATTATTAAAGGACATTAATGAAATATATATTTTATATGTTCAATCAAATATTTTTTATGTTCATCCAATAGATTTCTTAGGCATAATATAAGAAAGAACCTAATTTTATACATAAAACCATATATTTTCAAAACGGATAATTTTAACACATTTTAATTAGGAACAAATTTTGAATCTATATTTTGAAAATTTTAGCATTTCTATATGAAGAAAAAAACTTCTTCTTTTAAATTGGGATATCAAAATATTCTTTTTTTGGAATTGTTTGTATTTTTCTAATAAGTTTCATGTTTTAATGAATAATGAAAAATACTAAATTTTAATTGAAAATAGTTTTTCATTAAAATAATTTATCGTGCTTAATTCTATATTTCTCTAATTATAAATTATAATTAGTTAAAATTTATTTATTTAATCTGATTATGGTATTTTTAATAATTTTCCCATTAAATTTGGTTATAAAATCATGACAACCTTTGAGACATTTTCACTTTAAAGACACATTTTCTCATTCCGTCAAAGGGATTAATTTAAACATAATTTTATAAATTTATATGTGATGAATTATGAAAAGGATATTTTATATTTTGAATATAACGGTATAAATTTTGAAAATATGTCCCTTTTAATTTTTTGAAAAAATGAATAGTTAATTTAGTAATTTGTTTTACCACGCAAAAGGGTAAATTAGGTAATTAAAGGTGGAAGTAATATTATAAATATTAGAAAAATACCATGAAACTACCTGAATTTTAATATATGAATTTAATTCTACCCTTCACACATAAGGACATAATTTTAATAATTTAACGAACACTTTTCAATCCAATTCCCTTAAATACTCTTAAACTAAAAGGAAGTGATAAAATGTCACACTCTTACTATTAATATGCATAGTATTTTTAATATGGGATTAAATAGAATATATTCTCAAATAAATATATTCTTATTGAATATAATATTATTATAAAAATAATTGAAATTTATTTTAAAATTTATGTGAAGAAACATTTATCATAAATAATTACAAAATGGTCATACAATAATGGTTCAATTATTGAAACAATCGATCAGATGATAATAGAAATATTAAAATACATATAATTTTACTAAATTATGGTTATCCACGAATTTTTTGGGTTACTATTACATGATTGGTGTGAATGAAGTTAGTTTTTTCGAGGTATGCTTTCAGAATTGATTTCCATAATGTCAATTATATGATAAGTGTCAAAATGGACACTAATGATATTTTATGAAAATAATATTTTATCAGATTATTTTAAAATCATAGAAATATTAAATAATAATATGGAATTAAATAAGGTATAAAATATATAATATTGTCCATTTATTCTCCCATTAAAATATTATATCAAAAAATTAAAACCTATTATTATTTAAAACATTATAATCATAATATAAATTAAATTATATTAACTAATGGTTAATAAAATTGTTAAGTCTTAAAGTAATATAAAAACGTGTATAAAATAAATTGGATGATTTTATTAAGACCATAACATATTTTATTTTATATATGGAATTTTTGAGGCTTTTGGATTGAGATTGTTTTTATTATAAAATAATCTTTGGAGATGTTCTAAAAGTACCCCTCCCCTCTCATATAAATTGGAACATCTCCATATCTTCTCTTCAAAATTCAAAACCTATTAGGTTTGGCCAAAATATATCTCAATATACTTACTACATTCCCCAAACCATCATCTTAGAATACTTATTTTGTACATAAATTCAACCAAAAGATCCTTCTGTGGAAATCAAAAAGTGATTCCCATAAAAGAGGTAACATTCATCAAGGAACATTTTTGTTTAATTTCTTCCTTAAGTCGCTTAAATTATATTTATTTCAGGTTTATATAATAAAATAATTATTAAAAATATACTTATATTTTTGTCATATTAATTTTTATTACTGCAATCTCACACACTTCAATCAAATAGGATACACAGTCATCGTTCATGTGTACGTCAGACTACCGCCTCATGAACGTATATCGCTCGTTATTACATTCCCACAATTCCAGGTTGGAAATAATGATATAATTTATATTTTTATAATATTTTTCTGATATTTATGATATATTTATGCTTCATTAATTTTTATATAACATGATTTTTATTTTTCAGAAATACGATAACATTGTTTGTGGACATGTGGACTACTATCTCTATAAAGAGATGTTATTTGATAAAAAATTACATTGAATGTGTTAAGGATGGATTTATTGAAGATATATAATAAGTATAAAATAAAAATTCTACTCTAATGAAAATTGATCATTTTATTTTATTTCATTTTAATATGAAAATAAAATTATAACAATATTCATGCATACATACGGCATATTGTCTCCAGGAACGGTGCATTTAATTTTCTATTTATATTGTTTTTAGATAACAATAAATAAAAATATAACGAATATTTATTATATTTATGTCATGGTAATCATTGTGTATATATATGAAATGATTTTCTATCTATGAGCACTAAGAATAAGAAGTCAAAATATGTACGATAAACAAAGTGGTTATTACCCAAAACATAACATAAAATATGAATTCATAATAAAAGATTAATAAAAATTAATAATTAAATAATATATGGTATATATATATATGAATATGATTCTTTAATAGATGTTTAATAAACTTATATTTATTATATAAGAGTTTTTCTCGAGTATGACGAGAGTCAATGTGTAATGTAAGGGATTTCCTTCACACATCCAATTTTCATGAGATACAAGCCATGTTCACCACTTATTTCTTTTATGTGTTGTTTATACTACATGTGAATGTATTTTATGATTATTATACATAATATCATGGTAATTAAATAACCAAATAATTTTCTTTCTTTCATGTGGAATACGATTCGACTGATTACAAAGTTGTAAGGGGATTTCTAGTCTCACTTTTATTTCTATGAGAATTATGCCTTATTCATTGAACATTTCTTTTGTGTGGTGTATATAAAAACCATGAATTTATTATATTATAATTATCCTAAAATTTATTTTTCTGTTCATAACCATTTTTTTATCTCCCTTGCACGGGGTTTATTGTTCAAAAGTTACCAAATTGTTAAGATGATTTTGTCACAATTTTCCAGCATTGAGACGGATGTTATATTATACATCTATATAATTTTATGAAGTTTATATACTAAGTTTTGACTTGTTTTATCATTAATATGGTTATTTTCATGATGTTATAAGTTTCATGTAATTTTATTCTCCATTTGGTCATAAATATTTGTTCTATTAAAATAATGATTTCAGAACATGTTTAAACTTTTTTTTAATGATATTTTATAAATTTTATGGAAAATGGATCTAAAATATTTTTAAAATACTTTTATTCACATAATTTATATATTTTTATTTTTATTATCAATCAAAAAAATTTAAAATGTTTTATGATTTAAAAAGTGTTTTCTAAAATGGAAATGATATTTCCCCAAAAGAATTATTCCATGTGAACATTCAAAATCATTTTCTAGCTAGGGCAATGTTATTTAATGTTACATATGTTTTAATAAGTATATTATACAATGATACAATTATTATTATTTCTCGGACTTTTTTATGATTATTATATATTGATACTTATGAATTTTATTTTTCTTACATGATTTATTCTATGATGAAATTTTTATGAATCCCATTTTTTGGGTTATGATATAATATATGTTCTTCTAGAACACATATTTACTGTTTTCATTATTTGATAGGTGGGACCTATATATCCCTCTAATGCATTAGGTAATGATTTATATTTCATGAGATAATGATTTGAAACAATTAAAAATGTAGGATCCCTTTTGAGATAATGGGGAAACTCGATCTGTTATGGGAAGATGGGGAAACCTGATCCACTATGAAATGGGGAAACTCGATACACTATGGGAAGATAGTGATACTTTCTCCCTAATAAAGAACGTACTATGACTGGGGATGTTGGTGTGTCCCGACCCTTTTGTGTAGTCCCTATGAAGTGTCATGTTTTGTTTTTTACAATACTCGTTGACCTATAGGGAATAAAATTACATGTTTATTGGTCTTCTATAAAGTCCATGTCTTATTCTTATATTATGATTTCACAGATCATGCTCTCGATTTTCACATTATTAATGTCTTATGGTCAGCTATTATTTTTTCCATGACTCATGTATATTATCATTGATGTGCATGGTATGGTTTTATACTATTAGTCTCATGTTCTCATATCCTTATGTTCATTATTATGCTTACAATCTCCCTTGTATACCCATAATGACCTTTTGAACTCACCCTTTTTTATGTTTTCGTTTACCTATGTTATAAAGAATGGTTTTTTGTTAGTGCAATGAAGGGGTAGATCTTTTTCTAACATTCAAGATCATTAACACTATTAGAATAATGTGTTTCACATTTACAAAGGCACTAAACTAATACATGATTTCGTTATTTTTTTGTGTAATGAGTTAAATGTTCTTTATAAAAGATATAATATCCATTAATGAAAATCATGGTAAATTAAAATTACCTTTTGTTGTGAAAAAATTTGTTTTTGGTTAATCCATAAATTCATGTGAATAATTTAACTTTATATAATCTATGTCTTTCTAATGGTCCATTTTAGTCCCTTCTAGCATGATAAAAATAGGGGAATCACTTTTTCTTTTCAAATATTTCATGTGTGTCCTCTCCCCCACTTTCAAAAGTCCTCCCCTGCTCCACTATTCATTACATCTACAAAAACAATTCAGAAAATAATATCCAAAATTACTTCATAAATTCAGTCACCGTATCTTATTGTAATTTTTTTTATTATAAAACCAATCTAGTAAACTAGTGAATCAAAACTATAAAAACTTTTCTAATGAATATGCATCATTATTAACTGAGAGTTTTTCTATTTATTTTTTATTTAACCTCCCATTCATACTCTTAAACCATGTTAAAATAAAAATACAAGTATCGTACATATAATAAAATGATATTATGATAATTTCATAACCTTTATCCATCTCCTCATCCATAATTTTTGAAATGAAACTATCATTTAGGTTTATAATAGACTACCCTCCCACAAAGAGATGTAATTTTTTTCAATCACCTCATATTACCATTTGTTATAATTATTGGTTCAAATTATATATATTATATATATAACATAATTGTACTTAAATATTAATTATATCACATATAACTTAATAATTACAATTCTTTTGGGGATACGATAATGTCATGCTTGTGTACGGAAGACGACAGCCTCACGTAGTGATGTTATTCGTTTTTCACAAATGTGGAATGTAATGACCCACCAATTCTCATTGGCTTGAGAGTACAATGAGTCATTACTCGGCCTTAAGTGACATCCCCAAGACTCCAATGGCTGAAAATAAATGCCTAAGGGTTTCGAATAGACTTCGGGGATAATTTATCCTTTAATAAATAAACTAATACACCTACCAACTATAACCAAACAATCCCTATATGATGCATGAATAAATGGAAGACAACTCAAAAACATCATGTGTCTCAAAATAACATAAAAGTAAGAAACAAGAGAAGAATAACCAAGTATCATAGTACACAATGGATAGACTACACAAATCTCTCGAAAGACCTCAAGACTCCATGCTTCAGAAGCTCCAAGATCCAAATCATCGAACAACCAAAACATAACAAGGTAGTTCTAAACAGGTGTAAAATATTGCATTGTCCCTTGTCCTGGAAGATAACATCTTCAATAGCACCAAATAGCCAAAGCATGTGTGAGTATAAAACAAAGTAGGTTTTCTCCCATTGACTTCTCTACTTGCGCCACTTGGATAGAATATTTAGAAAAAATTATATAAAAATGTTTATATAAAACAATTTCTCAAAAACATTTTATTACTAAATATAAACAGGTTTCCAAAACCATTCATTACCAAAAGCATACAAGTATAATTGAAACCAATTCTCCCAGCCAAATATTTTTTAAAAAAAATAAATTAAAAATCTATAAAACCATTTCACTATCAACCCAATGAAACCAAAAATGCATCTGATGTTATTACAGTTCCATACTAATGAGTTGTTTCTCGTTAATCAACCACCTCATCAAAAGGTAATTGTTTCCCATGTGCCATTAACTCTTTGGCACCGAGCACAAGCTCATATTTCAACCCAAACTCTTGTATGAAATTCCCATGTTCCATTAAACCTTTATAACTAAGTATATGTTCATATTTCAACCATTCCCCATATGTACAACATGAACACACGTCACATATTCCAAACGATCATGTCAAAAAAACCCTTTCAATAAACACACCTTTTTATTGAAAAACTTTTCTGTCAATATCATTTCAATTCCAAACCATTTAAATTCCAAATCAATTCAATAAAACTCAGTTTTTATTGAAAACCATTTATATTGAAAATATATTTTTCATTAACCTTTTAGAAATTTCAGAAAATCCCCAATTTAAAATCATCATTTAAAATACCTGAATCTTATCCGCATTTGCACAACTATTCCCCAAGATCACACAATTTCCTAAAAACCATAAACCATCAAAAATGACGATTTTTTCCATGAATTTCACAATCAATAAACCAATTTGAATCTACGCCAACCAATTCTATCGATAGGAGATGAGAGTGAAGCCACCTACCATGAAGGTTTTGAAGAAACTTTGACAACAGATGAAGAGCGCACAAGGAAGCGGGTCGATTCTCCAAGAATGGTCGTAGTTCTCTAATACTAGCAAGATCATGACTCAACGTTGAATAATTTGGTATCCAAAGAAATAGATATACCCACTATAGGATCATATCTAATAAATAATGGAGATCAGAGATGTAGATATAAGCAGATCTAAGAAAAGATGTCAAATCTGGAAGGAATGGTGACATACCTCAAGAATAGTAGTCGAAATTACCAAGGGAAGGCTCTATTCTGTCCCCAACTCGTTTAGGGAGGGTTCTACCACCTTTTAGGGAGTTTAATATCAACATAGGGGCATTTAGAAGACAAAAAGAAATATATAGAGAAAAAACTAGTATGCCCCTAGAAAATAGGATCCAGATTTGACCTCTACGCAATGTTGGACCACACAGTTTGGGCCAACCATGTATGGATCGTGCAACCTTCCTTTTGGTCCTAATACACCTTATAAAACCCCCAAACTCTCCCTTCTTTCACCATTAACCTTTTTATGGAAACACAAATTTTATGGAGACAACCGACTTTATGGAAACACCCCACATTATAGAAACAACCCACTTTATGGAAACACATCACTTTATAGAAACATCCCACTTTTTAGAAAAAATTTACATTATGAAAACACCAACAATTATTGAAACTCTCTATATTATGGAAAATCTCTATTTTATAGAGACTCTTTATTTAATAAAAACTATCTATTTTATGGAAAGTCTTTATTTTATGGAACCCCAATCAAAGACAAACCATCTAAAAACATGGGGAAAGGTGTTATGTACCAAAAATCAGGGGTATTACATTCTCCCCACCATTGTTCTTTCTGTCCTCGAAAGAATAAAACCCTAGCTGGCCAAAAAGAGTTTCATCCACTTCTCTTTCATATCCTTCTCAGGTTCCCAATTCTCTTCCTGAACGTGACCATGATTCCATAAAACTCATACTAGGTTGATAAATTTCCCATGAAATACATTATCTTTTCTATCCCTAATCTTCACTCGGATATGTACAAATGATACATCCAGTTCCCACTCAATGGGATCCCATTTAATCACATGGTCAGGATCAGGGTGATACTATTTCAACTGAGAAACATAGAACATAGTATGCACCAAACAAAACTGTGGTGGTAATTCCAACCGATATTCCACCTCTCCAACCCCTTCCAGTATCTCAAAAGGGAAAATATATCTAGGAGATAACTTTACCTGCTTCCCCAAATGATGATGTACAAGAATTGGAGAGATCCTCCAGAAGACAAGATCACCCACAGTGAATGACAACGTTCTTTGATGGTGATCTTCATAAGATTTCTGATGACTCTAAGCAGTCTCTATCCTCTTTCTAAACAACTGGATCTTCTCCATTGTTTCATGGACAAGTCTTGGCCCGACTAGTGATGTTCTTCCCGTTTCCAACAAGCATAGTGGATAATGACAAGGATGCCAATACAATGCATCAAACGGAGCCATGTTTATTGAGGATTCATAGATGTTATTGTTTGAGAACACCACTAAGGTTATATGCTCCTCCCATGAGCCACCAAAATCAATTACACAAGCCCGCAACATTTCTTCCTATTTTTGTATCATCTTCTTCGATTTCCCATCCATTTGAGGATAATAAGTTGTGCACATAGTCAACCGAGTCAAAAGGTCTAGCTGCAAGGATTTCCAGAAACAATACGTGAACCAGCAGATCTCTATCTGAGACTATCGACACTGATACACCATGACTCTCTTACCAATTCTCAGATAAATATTTTTAAAGGATCCTCCACTATATGATTTTGACGAAAGGGTATGATTCGGGCCGACATGGTTAAATGATCTATTGTCACCCAAATGGCATCATGTTTCCAGATCATTCTTGGAAGACCTGTAACAAAATCCAATGCTATCTAATCCTATATCCAGAATGGAAGGGGAAAATATTGTAACATAAATGCATGTCTTTGATTCTCTGCATCAACCTAATGAAAATTTAAGCACCATGAGAAAAACATAGCCACCTTCTTTTTCATTCCCCTCCACCAAAACTGCGCCTTCAACACCTATATATCTTCTATGTACTTGGATGTACAAACCATCTCTAATGGTTGTATGTATAAAATATGTGTTCTTGACAAACCTTACGTACAACCATCCACTCTCCAAAACACAAAACCGATGGCCCATCATGTTACCATCCCTCAATGGTCTCCCCACCATTGAGTTTTGAACATAAAACCATACATTCTGCAACATATATGTGTTCCTCTGCGATGATTTTTTCTAAATTGTTAACAAGTGTAGATGAGAAGAAATCGGCAACATCACCTCAGTCTCCACATTCCATATGCATGTAGACTAATACTGACATCAACTATAATTCATATGAAGATTCTTTCTCCAAAAGAGCAATTGAATTTATCCTCAATGCATCCACTACTAAACATCTTTTCCCTAGTGTGTACATGAAGTCAAAGTCAGATATTGGGAGATACTCAATCCATTTCATTTTCCATAGATTCAAGTATCACATTGAGAAAATGTGTTTAAAGATTTTGTGATCTATAAACATAGTAAATTTCTCATAAAAGAGATAATGTCTCCATGTTTCCAAAGCATAGATGAATGAATCTAACCCCAAATCATGTGTTGGGAAATTCTTCTCATTCACCCTCAGTTGCCTTCAACTATAAGAAACAACATGATATCCTTGCATGAGAACACATCCCAACCCTAATACTGAAGAATCACAATATACCACATACCCCTTTCCTGATTCTGGAATGATCAAGATAGGTGCTGATGTAATCCGAACATTCAGTTCCAGAAAAGACTTCTGACATTCATCGTTCCATTTTAATGAAGCATTCTTCTTTGTCAGAGTTGTCATTGGTGAAGCTAGTCATGATAAATCATACACAAAGAATCGATAGTAAAAATATAGACCAAGAAAAAATCTTATCTCAAAAACATTCTTTAGTGTTTTCCAAGAGATTATTGATTTTCTCTTTTCAGGATCAACAGAAACACCTTTCTCAAAAATGAAATGTCCATGAAAATGTACTTCCTGTATCCAAAAATCACACTTTGATAATTTGGAATACAAACGATTATATCTCAAGAATGGTAAGGTGCACCTCATGATCATCCCTTATCATTGAATAGACCAAAATTTCATCCATAAACACCATAAAAAAGTATCCAAATATTATTAAAATATCCAATTACTCAATTCCATGAAGACCAGTGGTGCATTTGTTAGACTGTATTTCATGAATACATATTCTTAGTGGCCATATCAACTCCTGAAATATGCCATTAGAATATACTCCTTTCGAATTACAATTGGTGATATCCTAATCGCAATTCAATTTTTAAAACCCACTGAGATCCCCTTATTTTATCGAATAGATCATCAATGCATGGAAGTGGATATCTATTATTTATCATAACATGGTTAATATTACAATAATCAACACACGGACGAAGATTTTCATCTTCCTTCTTTACGAACAAAATCGGTGCTTCCCATTGAGACGTACTTGGTCGAATGAAACCCCTGTTTTCCATCTCCTATAACTACATATTCAATTCCCATATATTTGTTTTTTCTATCCTATAAGATGGAAGGAAAAATGTACTAGTCCCCTGAAAGAGATAAATAATAAACTCCACTACTCTTTGAGGTGGTAACCCTAATAGGTTCTTGGGAAATGCATCTATAAATTGATCCCCAATAGATGGAAAAATATTTTCCTCGATATCGTTCATTTATTCTAAAGTCAACACTGCCAACTACTAAGATATAGTTCCCACTATTTGTTACAACAGTCTCCTTGCACGCTTCTTTAAAATCCTATCTCCTTTAAATAAATGCTCGATGTTGTCCTCAGTCATGAAACTATTTGTTCTCCTATAACAGTATATTTTAGTCTTGAACTTTATGAGAAAATCCATACCAAGGATTATGTCATATATATCCATCTACAATATGACAAACCACCATTTCAACTCAACTCTATCAATAGTTGTAGAACACACTCTTTACATAAATATTCGACAGTCTCTTTCACCGATAGGAGTTTGGAGTTTTATCACAGAAGAAATCATCTTAGGTTTTAAGCATAAAGAATAGGTGTGCCACTTCTTCTTTATCTTAGTGCTTGAGTTCTTAGCTCCTCTAGTGAAGACAACCTTACTTACCCAACTTGAATTTTATGAAATGATAGTTATTATAAATAGAGTATCTTATTACAGTCCTAACTCAATTGTTTGGTAATCCTAAGCAGTTCTTTGGACCAACTCGTGGTTCACCAATGGCTCCGGTGCAACCAAATTTTCAACAGACTCTTCCTACTAGTTCATACAACGCCTACCAGGTTCCATTTCATAAACAAACAACAACCTCGGTCAATCTCACTCTCAAGCAACATTTGTCTTAGCATTTGAAACTCTATCACATCAACTATCACGACATTTTTTTCCAAAACAAAATATATCCCATGTTCAACCATTTTTGAAAACACTACACATGATTTTGAAAATTAACCAATTTTCAAAATCTGATAAGAATTTTATTTTTAAAAATCATTCATTTAAAAAAAATTCCACACTTTTCTAGAAATTAACACTTTTTCACAACATGAATCAATCCTCGAAATGTTGTATGGACTCCTAGGGGGGTTTCATTACTCTATAATGCAAGACATGCTCGTATCATTGGCTAAACCCATGAAAATGAGATTTCAAAATCCTTGAAGTTCCTTCAAACACATATTTACCCAACTCCCTGGTAACTTGAAGTTCAGCATAAAAGTTTTAGCTATGTCCTTTTATGTTATACATTTCATGTTCTGACAATCCTACTCCTGAGATTGCCACCAAAGGAATAGACAAGAAGTGATTTCATCTCCCAAATTAAGAACATCAATGACTACTTGTTAGGAAAGGACCGAACAAGCTAATACCATTTGTAATGACCTGCTAATTCTCATTGGATTGAGATTACAACAATTCATTACTAGGTCGTAAGTGATTTCCCTAAGATGATAAAGGAAATAAATAAATGGTGAAGGGTTTTAAGTACATGTGGGGGATGATTTACCATTTAATAACTAAACCAATAAACCTACCATCCATAACCAAGCATTCACAATATGATGCATGAAAAAATGGAAGGAAACTCAACAACATCATGTATCTCAAAATAACATCAATGTAAGAAACAATAGAAGAATAATTGAGTATTAATGTACACAACCAATAGACTACACAAGACTCTCCAATGACCTCAAGACACCATTCTCCACATTCTCCAAGCTCCAAAATCTCCTAACACCCCAAACATCACGATGTAGTGCTAAACATGAGTGAAACATTACCTTTTCCATTGTCTCAGAAGATATCATCTAGAAAAGCCCCAAAGTGCCAAAGTAGGGGTGAGGATAAAACATAGTAGGTTTTCGCCAGTAACTTCCCTACTCACTCCACTATGATCGAAGAGTTAGCACCAATTATATAAAACATATTATATAAAACTATTTCTCAAAAATAGTTTATATCTAAATATAAACAAGTTTTTGAAACCATTCATTGCCAAAATCATACAAGTGAAATTGAAACCAATTCACATAGCAAAATATTTTTCTATAAAACTAACTAAACAATCCTTAAAACCATTTCACAATATCTGTTTCTTGGCATACCCAAACCTTCCTCAAACCTATTCATCCAACCATGCATGATACATTATTATAGTTCCATAATCATGAGCAGTTTCTCATCCATTGACATAGTTCTCAGAAGGTAATTATTTCCCATGTTCCATTAACCCATTTCCACTAAGCACATGGTCATATTTCAACCAAGCCCCAGGTATACAATTTTCATGTGACATTATTCTTTTGGAACTGAGAACACTGTTATATTGCAACCATGCCCTGGATATGAATCATAAACACACACCACATAATCCAAATGATCATTCCAAAACAACCCATTTAATAAAAATGCATTTTTATTGGAAACCATTTTCGTCAAAACCATTTCAATACCAATCGATTTCAATTACAATCTATTTCCATAAAACATCATTTTTATTGAAAACCATTTATATTGAAAAAATATTATTCATTAACCATTTAGAAATTCCATAAAATCTATAATTTAAAATCATCATTTTAGATTCATGAAACTAAACCCCCTTTTGCACAATTATTCACAACGATCATAAAATTTCACAAAAACCATAAATCATCACAAATGATGATTTTCCATGTATTTCACAATCAATAAACCAATTTCAAACTAATAAAATGGATTCTAGCAAGAGGATATGAGATTGAAGCCACCTACCTTGATGGTTTTGATGAAACAATGACAAAAGATGAAGAACATACAAGGAAGCGGGTCGATTCTCCAAGAAAGTCCTTAGCTCTCTTATCCTAGGAAGATCATGACTCATTATTGAATTATATGGAATCAAATTACATAGATATAACCAATATTGGGTGAGATCTGTGAAATAATGGATATCAAAGAATTATATCTAAAAATATCTATAAAGTTATGAAAAATCCAGAAAGAATGGTGGCTTATCTCAAGAATCCGACACGAAATCACCAAGGGAAGTCTCTAGGTTGGCTCCAAATCATGTGGGGAGGGTTATCCAGACTCATAGTGAGATTAATCTAAAAATAGGGGCTTTTTGAAGCCAGAACGTAATATATATTGCAAAAACGAGTAAGATCCTAGAAAATAAAATCTAGATTTGACATCTATGCAGGGTTTGACCAATCGGTTTTTGCCAACCATATATGGATCGTGCAACCTTACTTTTGGTCACATCAATCCTTATAAAACCCCCAAACTATACCATACATAAAAATTACCATTTTTAAGGAAACAAATGTTTTATAGAAATATCCCACTTTTTGGAAACACCCCACATTATGGAAACAACCCACTGTATGGAAACACCCAACTTTATGGAAACAACCCAATATATGGAAGCAACCAACATTATGGAAACACTAAAATTTATAGAATCTCTCTATATTATGAAAACTCCTTATTTTATGGATACTATATTTTATAGAAACTCTATATTTTTTGGAAACACTCTATTTTATGGAAACCAAATCAAAGACACCCCATTTAAAAAACATGAGGAGAGGGGTTACGTACCTTAAATCGGGAGTAAAACCCAGAACATGGAATGTAATGAGGATATATATAATGAATTTATGTGACATATATGAAATAATTATTATATTCATTACTTATTTATAATTTTTAAAATATGATATACCATTTTCTTTCTTACCTTACAACCCATAGAAAAATGTTAACATCATTTGTGGGAAAGTGTGGACTACCACCTCTTTAAACCGATGTAATTTTTCCCCAAAACATACATGAATGAAATATATTTCTATATTTGTATATTAAAAGATATAATATGTTATTTATTATATCATTATCATTTTTTAATTATTAAATAATACTTACCCTCTTTCTGTAATGATTGCTGAAAAATAGAGAGGTTACTCATTCGTATGTATGACTGACCATCTCAATGATTATAACGTAGTCCGTTTCTGATAAATAAATATTCATGTTTGGTTTTAAAAATATAAGGACTTATTTAATTGAAAAATAATTCATTGTTATTAATCTATAGATGATGGGAAAATGACCCCTTTGACTAGGGTAATCATACCAAATATGATTTGAATATATGGGTTGAACATCCTCAAACATCCTGCATTGACTTACCAAATTAAATATTTAAACATTTAATTGAAATATAAATATTAAATTATTTATTTATAATTTATTATACATCTAAAATTTTCATTAAGGAATAAAATAATTGATATAATTTTATTGTACAATATTTAAAGGAAATGCAAGGTAAGTCTATACTCAATGTGAGTGTTTCTCAACCCACTTTTATTTTTATGAGGCATATTCCAAATTACTCACCTATTTATAACGTGTGGTGTATATAATTCCCATTAACATATGTTATGGTTTTTTATATAGAAATAATTAGTAATTACAAATCCATATTAGGTTCTTTATTTCATGAGGTTTTGATCTAGATATTACCAATGTATTAAGGGATATCATATTAATTTTCCTTCATTGAGGAATGTTTCATTATTATATACCTAATTTATTTTATAATATGTTTATATAATTCCCAGTTTATATGTTATTATAGTAATAATTTATAATTTATAGTATTATAAGTTTAAATTTTAAATATTTCAACCAAGTGCATTTTATTTGAAAGTTAGCTAGTGGGAAAGGGGTGTTTAACTCAATTTCCTTTTGCTGGGTTATAATTATTCGTCATTGAAATTTTTATGTTATGATTATGTGTGAATTTATATATAAATTGTTTTATGATATATTTACACTTTTTTAGGATTTAATTTTTTTACAAAAAATCCCTCCATTTATTAATTCTCAATTTAATCCTTTGATCTTTGTAATGGTTATTCGTGAAATATTCTATTTCATCAGGACCAATTTTGATGTTATACACCTAAATTATTTTACGATGTTTATATACCACCCCTTTGAAATTTAAAATCATTAATATATTTATCTCCTTGATAGTTAATGTTTCATTTTATGTTATTCATTCATGGGCCTTACTATTGAAGATTTTTTAAAATGGAAAATGAATTCTGTTAAAATCTTCTTTCTTTTTGATATAATTTACATTAAAGGTTATTTAGGAGAAAATCATAAGATATTATTATCTATAACCACATCCATTTTTCAATACAAAGGTTATGAAATGTGTTTTAATTCTTTAATTTCCATTTCTTTTATTATTTAATAATGGAACATATATAAATATTTTGTTATGATTTATCAATGTTAAATATTATTTTAGAGAAATATTCGTTGTCTTCCATATCTATATTTTCTAAAATGTTTTTAAAATTATTATTTTAAAATAATAATTGATTTCCTAAAGCTATTTCAAATTTACTATAACATTATTTTAAAATGTTTTGAAATAAATTTAAATTATATTTTCTTAATGGGTCACTTTTGACTAAATTTTCAAAATATTGGAAAAGAATTATTTTTTAAAAACATTTAAAACATGAACTGGTTTTTTCTCCATCAGGAACCTTATTTTATTTGATTATTCCATTTTAAATTTTGTTGGATATTTCTAAATATTTTCTAATTTTGATGTTTCTAAATGTTATTTTTCATATGAAAAGGGTATTTTCCTAATGAATTATTTTAATGACCATTTAATGTTATTTCCATTCATCTACAATGACAACCATAGTATTTACTTATGTGCCACTAGGGACATATTTTATAGATAACATTATATGACTTTCTCTAGATGTATTATGATTGTTTCTATTGTATTTTTATGTAACATGGTTATTTTCCATGAGTAAATCATGTTGTGAAAGGAATAATACATTTTTCTATGAGTTTTACGATGAAATGAAATATCTATGTAATTTATTCATATTATAGTTCCTTGGATGTTTTTATGATGACAAGTGGTTCCATTATAAATCAAGGATAAGAGGATTCATTATAACCCATTGATGAGTGGTTATGATATAAACCCAATACATATGGGTCTGTGATATCCCTCCAATGGATTTTATGTGGAATTCGACCATATATTTATTACATATTTAAGAATGAATATAAGATTTATACATAAATTAATTCACAAGTTATCTACATGTTTTATATATATCTTCTATGGGGTTTTAATGAATTTCATCACATGGATCATGATTAATTATTCATATGATTCATGACTTTATTAAAGGTTTATGTCTTTTTTCATGATTCATTATCCAGGTATATATGGGTTTAAATTCTCTAATTATCTTCTAATGTAATTATATTATTTCATCACACCTATATACCCATATTACTCTTCCTAGTGATACTCAACTATTAGTGCTTATTTTTACTCTTACTGAGCATTTGATCTCACCCTACTTATGGTTAATTTTTTTCCATATTATCAACAATGATTATATATTAATTATTTCTTGAAGTGTTTCACATGGAGGATGATTATGACTGAATATGGAATATAAAAATATCTGTATTATGGGAAAAACTATATTGATGTCATTATTATTACTTATGTAAGATATTTATCTAATTATCGAAAAAACCAACCCTAAAATTTCATTGTGTATGTATATGAACCAATATTTTGTTTTGATGTTTTATGTGTTGGATACAAAATAATTGGGTAAAAGTAATTATTATTGAAACTATAAAAATAATGTTTATATTATTCACACTGAATCTAAGACTATAGGATTTTGGTTTAAGTATGAAAAACCATTTTCCCTTATAGTATCTTGAAAATGATGTTTTTATAGGAAAAACACTCTTTTATTTACCATAAAATAGGATTTTATCCTACATATGGGATTATTCTAAGGGTTATTAATATATTTTTCTTATCCTAGTTTCAAAATGTATGTAAATATTACATATATACCAATAATAGTGACCCATAATTTTCAGAAATAGATATTTCAACTTAATATAATAATATTCCTTATATAACATTTTGATTCACACAAAAATACTATAGGTTTAGTTTCTTTTAATACATGGATATAAAAACAAATTTTTTATAAGAGATCTATATCATATCCAACTATTTTATTCATAATTATAATCTTATTAGGAAAATACCGTACTTAAAACAATAATTTATAAATGGGGGAAATGAGTCATCAGAATAGATGATCTCAATGCTTAGTAAGGGTAAACAAGAGATATATCAATGGTCACTTAACAATAGCATGATCATAAGGGCGTGACAACCTGCGAGTAAGATTTTAAAACAATACACAATATATCATAGATCATAATTTTGATTCATGACATACAGATGGGATGTTTATAATACATGAATCATAAATGAATTAATGAAAATGATCAATGAAATCATAGCAATGGTATAATAAAAAAGTTGTTGTCATTCCCATTATCAAATACAACCATACCCTTAAAAAATGATCGTTTCTAACAATATCATAGTTTATTGGGTTCAATCTCTATTCCACCCTATCTTTATCCATGGTTCACTCCCAAGATTATCATTATGGACAAAATCCATTAATAAACAATGTTCACTCTTCATTCCAATCCTTATTATCTCATGATATATCTATATTTACAAAATTAGTTAGAGTTATATTTAATTAAGGACCCACCATAAAAATAATTATAATCCATTCATATTTATGACTTAAATAATAAAAAATTAATCATATATCATAACCTGTATAAAGAAAAAACTTTTATAAATATAATAACATTTATTCATTGTATATATCATAGAAATTAAAAGGGTTCTGTAATCATATATTTATTATAATATAAAACAATCCAAAAAAATTAAAACAATTATATCATTTTATTATAACCCCATTAAAGCATATGTAATATCAATGGATATTATTATAGGTGAAAACTATCTTTAAAATATAACTCTAAATTTTCATGATGAAAATACCCTTTTCTCATTGAAATCGCCTATTTAAAATTTAAAAAATTCCAAATATTAAGGAATTTTTCTTCAAAAAAGTGGAAACATGTAAATTAATATTAGAATCATTGAGAAGACATGATGGTGTAAAATTTCATTCATTTCATGTATATAAAAATGAATTAGTCCTGTAGCATTTTTGGTTAAAATTAAAAAGTAAATCATTTAGAAAATAACAAGAGGATTCCATTTAAAGATTTTTTTAAAAAAAATATAATATATAAAAATGACATTAATAATCGTCATATATTATTCAAAAAATTCATGAAAACATTTTAGTAAACATTGATCCTAAATAAAAATTATTTTTAACTGAAGAGAGAAATAATGTCAGTTTTTCTTAAAAATATTATTTTATTATCTGTTATTATTAAGGAGACAATAATGAATCGATAACATGATATATCTAAAAATAACAAAAATATTATAAAATTAATGGTATTAATGATATATTGTTTAAAAAATATCATCATCTGAAACATGATCATAAATGATTCTATAGAATAATGAAATTGTAACATAAATCCCTTACCACTTTTCAAACAATATCCTCAAATCATAATTAAAGGGAGAAGAATATATTTATATTTATATCACCATTATTTTAATAATAATAAACATAAAATAAAATCAATTGAATAATATATACCACATAAAATAAAATAGTAGTGAATATTGAAAAAGTTTCATATAAATACAAGTCAGATGAAAATCCCTTACGTCAACTTTGACTTGTTTAAAACTTCTTCTAAACTACTCTAAAAATCATTTAAATTTATTATACATAAAAAAGACTCATTTATATACTTATAATATCTTTTATTATCCTCGTATAAAATTTTCAAATCTTATTATTAATAATTATTTATTTTAATCACCATCTCCTAGTGCTAACCGTTTTATTTTTCATGTGAATTTATGTTTGGTAGTTTTTGTCCTTGTACATTTATCATCGTTGGATTATCTTTATAATGTGGATGATGATATAAATATCAGATATATTAATTATAAATTTTTAATTCCATCCATAAAATGTAGAGATTGAGAAAATGAAGTACATCATTCATGTAGATGATAGTTCATATGTACACATGAACATTATTATAACCATTAGAAAGGACATAAAAAAGATATATAGATAATAATTCACCCTTCCAAATTCATATTTATATTATATATAGAATAAAATTATTAAATAATTTATTATTACCATTTAATCAAAGAATAATTAAAAAATGGATTGCATCGCATTGTGGGGGTAGTAGTTCAAACTTACACAAGAGTGATGAAATATTTTACCAAAATATTGGAATGTAAGAATATAGATATGATATTATATTTTATTAAGAATAAATATTTCATAAATATAATTTATAAAAATTAAACGTATCATAATATCCATCCACAAAATATAGTGATGGAAAATGAATTGTTTTTCTACGTGGAAGAGGTTGTCTACACATATGCACAACCGATGTGTTCACTATTACATTGAGGTAATGGAGGGTTGATATTGGTGGTTCCCTAATAATAAAGACATTTGAGTATATTTATTACAATTAATTTATTATTTTATGATGATTACTAAATATTTATATGTCTTACAAAAATAAATAAATTTAAAGAAGTTGTATAACATGATTGCGTCTTGTTCAGTACAACTCTTTTATATCCTTACTTAAAAACACTTGGAATGGTCTTGTAAATATAAAATAGCATATAATACATTAATAGTGATGTTTATAATATAATAGAGTGGGTTTGATTAGTAATATGTCTCAAATTTGAGAAAATATGGGAATGGAATGGTGTTATATTATATGTAATGGAGAAGACACGCTTTTAATTTCATAAATAATTACAATATAATAATGATGTACTCACAAAAATTACTCCAAATGGATATATATTAAATTTTGGAATAGTATGTGGTTTATATATGGCTCAAAAATATAATTTATTCATCTTTTCTAGGAAAACATTCCTTTATCTCTTGGGTTACCCCCCCCCCCCACGGTAAACCCGTTTTAACCTTAACAATTAATTTTTTTACAATTTTAAATATTTATTATTACAAACAACTAAGATAACATTATTAAATAATATTAACTATTTTAATTTAAAATATTTTTTTATAAAAATAAATTTATAGACTTTATATGAATGAAATTAAAAATTAAACATGTAAAAGACTACGAAATGTGTTTTTCTTGAAGAAAAATGTCTTCTTACGCATAAAAAACTACTACACGAAATTATGACATCCAAATAATTCCAATGACCTTTATTGGACTATTCAGAATAAAAATTACAAAATTTTACTTTGAAATCATTTATGATACAAAAAATAATCTTTCTAAAAGCTTGAAGAAAGTGATAATTTTAAATAATAATTGTCTTTTCACTAGTAAATAAAAAATCAAAAATATCAAGAAATTCACAGAATTTCTATATTAGATATTTTTTACAAACTAATTTAAAAAATGAATTTTTTTTAGATAAATTTTTTTAATGTGTCATAAATTAAGTATATTTTTTTTCCTGGGGTCTGAATCCACTTTTAATGATTAAATAAACATTAATTAATTATAGTACTCTTTAAAAAATTAAATAAATTCATTTTTACAAAAAATTTATTTTTTAATAATTCAATTTCCTTACTAAAAAGTAAATATCGGCTTATCAAAATTTTTTATCAATACATTTTATATATAATAGTAAATATATTTTTAATCCTAATCATTCTACCCATTTAACTTTCTAGGTTATAATAGTATACTATTTTATGATTCATTTAGACTCAGGAGTCTTTATATCACAAGATACCAAATAAAATAAATTTAAATGAAAATAAAAATATCATTCATTATTGCGGTATTACATTAAAGGAGTATGAACACACATAGATGCATGTAGATTCACTTGAGGTAAATTACTATTTTTCATAATCAATGAAATATTTTAATTTGAGAAGAATTTTATTATTTATTTAAAATGACAACTAGTCCTTTTATATGGTACATAACTAGATGCATGTTGGTGACACATCCCATCTAGTTTTTCAAGGTTTTAGTGTGGTTACACTGCCTATAATGGTATATTTATATTATATTAATGATTTTATTATGGGTTAATTATGGATTAATTTTTTCCCATAATGGGTTTTCATAATTAATTTTTTTGATCCTATGGAATGATAATGTGCTTAAGTGAATGGTTAATGAACTGTATGATATTGGACAAGTGTTTGAGCTTAGATAGAGAAGTCATAAAAATTTTGGGTGTAACATTGTATGAGGGATTTTGATCCATAATATTACCTCATTATTTATGTTTGAATATATTTTATATATTATAATATAGGGTTAGAATGTGTGATTTACCAATGTTGGAATCCAAGAGGAGTTAATTTTCAAGTCCGTGGAATGTTGTGTTTTGTTGGACTCTTAGAGATTCATCCAGTATTATATGATATTACATAGTTACCAAAGGTATAATTACCTAATCGAGTGTACTGATAAAAGTATATATGGAACCATTATGATTTTTATCATTATTTAAATGATTTATAATTCATTAGAGATACTATTGTGTATATAAATCTCACAATCGGTTTTATATAATGGTGGGCCTACATAATATTAGTATGACCTATGAGTGTATTTTGGAATATAGTGATGAAATTAATGGTATCCAAAAGTACATTCATGTGATTAATGGGTAATGAGTATGGATTATCAAGATAGTGATAATCCCTCTAAACCAAATTGAGTGAATATAGTTAGCAATATCCATTTCACCTTTGAAATTTGACATGGTAAATAGGGAAATATCCCATGTTGGGTTTCCTTATCCCAAGTTTGAAATAATGTGCCTCATATAGAATCATTATTTATAACCTTATTAAATTATATATTATGTTGATAAGGATAAATAGTTGTTTATCTTTTTTGATTTAAATTTAGTGAGATGATTTCCCACTATAGAATGAGCCTTTTAGGTTTTGTTGTTAAATGTGATATGAATTCATGTTTATGGTGGTTGAGATTGACCATAATGTTCTTAGAATATGACATTATAGGTTTGAGTATCTGATAGAGAAGATTTTTTTATGGTAATGATTCCCAGAATAATGAACTATGCTCCATTATTGTAGTTTTGTTGTGGGTTTGTTATGTTTTTCGTGACAGGCCATTCAACCATGTTATATTTTTTCTCATCAATGAATCAATATTCACTATTTCTCATCTTTATTATTAATATGAATTTCATCCATTTATTGTATAGATTATTTTTCTATAGACAATATATTCAATATGTATTTAGTTTTATGGTGGTCATATCCTATTCACCCATTCTTATTGATTGGTGATAGAATATTAACCCATACTCAATTATAATAGTTAATGTAAACCACATTCATTATATATGTTATGTTGAAACCCCATTCTCTAAATTATTATTAAGGTTATATATTTTCTGAAATTATTATGAAGTCATAAAAACTAGATTCACTATGATGTTTTTTATAATTATTGTGATGGTTATTCAATGTTGTTATATGTTTCAATGTAATCATATTTACCTTATTTTGTGTGTGAGTGGTGGGAGGATATCCACCCACTATAATATAGTGATGATATAAAATTCACATATAATATATTTTAATTACAATAACCCATTTAAATCAATATTTCATGCAATTTTAATAGCTCTTTCACCTTATTGTTATTATTGTCACAACTAGTTCACAAATTTTACGATGTTTATTATAACTCATTAATATTAAAGATGTGAATTATTATAGTGATAAAATGTTTTCTATTATTACTTTGATGGTTATAAAACATTCACAACGAATATGAATATTAGTTTACATATAACAATTTCACTATTAATATGGTATCGATCAAATGAGTTTATCTTGATGAAGTGTCTTACTATAGTGATATCCTATTAACTTTTATTATGGTGTTAGTGAGGGAACTATTATACAAGATTATATATAAAATTATAATTAGTAACTCTTATACTTTATTATGATGTTAGTGATAACATTTTTAACTAGTGGATGTGAATTGTTTTGGTGATAACCCATTCACTTATAATATTATGTCAATGATAACTTGTTCACTATGATGCCTCAGAGCCACACTCTAGGTTCCACTTCCCAGAACATATAATTTAAATACAAAATTTGATACCCACTATAGTTTCATAGATATAAATATTCAATAATATAAATTAAATATATAAAAAATTTCAATAGACAAACTCCCAAGTCCTTTTTGGTTAGTATATTTTGTGATTTAGGATAAAACATAAAATGAAAATTCCCTTTGTTTCTCAGAAGGTGGTTTTTTAAGTCTATATGGAACTAGTTAATCAATATTAATTGTTTAACATATCAAACAAATTCTCAAATCATGATATCATATTATATATATTATTTATATAACATTTCTTTGTAATCTATGGAAATGAAAACAAATAATCTTGTGAGATCAAATTCTCTATATGTAAAATCATACTAGTGGGGAAATTGGGGGATAAACATTGACTAAATATTATGGAAGGATTAAATAATATATAATAATGAAATAGTAATATGAATCTAATAGTAAAATATTTCAATGGATAACAGTTTAAATAAATATATAATGTCAGAATCAGTAATAAGTTCCTTAGAAATGAAATAAATAAATATAGATATTTTATTACATACCACAGATAATGAAATCATTATCATAGACATCCTGATATTACCATCATTAAAATATCTTATCTTGGGCAGGCATACAAAAAATTATTGTATGTTTTTTGTCTCATGAGACCTATTGATGCATCGATAGGATATAAAATGTCCTGACCCACATGTAACTTTTTGATGTCTAGTTCATTCAACATAAGTTCAGTAACATCTTTTACAGTATTCTATATGGAACATATGGATGAATAAAAACATGGTTTTATATATAATGAAAATTACATAATGTTAATACATAATAAACGTATATTAGTTGTTAATAATCAACAAGAATACCTATACTTATTAGAAAAATAAAATGAACAACATGGAAAAAACATCTAGTTAAAGAATCTGGATGTTTGAACAATATATAGTCATCTATTTCAATAATAATTCATATTTGAATAATTGAAATAAATATTTTCAATAGTTCTCTATATCAAAAAATGGAATATATTTATATATAAGAATCCCTCAATACAATAACATACAAAATAGTGGTACTTAGTAAAGAAAATGTTGGAATAACAAGATAATTATCTATAGATATGGGGATGGTGGATGGTCACAACTGAAAATAACCCCATTATACCAAAGGATATTTATAAATATGTTGAAATCAATGAAAATGTATTGAAAAAGTCTTCTTGAAGATATTATCGAAGAATTTATTCAGAATTGGATTGTTTTATACCATGATTTCATTCCTTGAATATATAAATGCATATTTGTGTACTAATACTTAAAGATAAATTCATTCAATGTAAATCCTTTTGAAAATTTAATGGAAAATAGAAATGAAAACATAATGGAGCTTCATTTATAACATTAACATAAAAGATGATTTAATAGCTTACATCCAAAATTACTTTTATAAATGAGATGTAAAAAATATTTATAAAACAAAGAATTTAAAATTAATAAAAAATAATAAGGCCTTTAAATGATATTAGGTTTATCTTTAATCAATTTTATGCAGAATAAAAATCATATGAAAGTGAAATGAAAAAAATTATAATCTTGACAAATATCATTATTGATAACTAAAAGTATTAAAAGTGTAGAAACTATCTAATATGTAATTATTTTTTCTCGCATAAAAGTTGATAAATTTCCGCATTATAACTTTCTATGGTGTGAGAACAAAATCATCTAAATAATGAATTTAATGATAAAACATTTAACCTAAAGTAAATGAAACTTGAGTTATCAATATTCATTACAAAAAAACTAACTATTTCAAGTATGAAATGTTTCAAAAGGGTTTATTATGTTGTAGAAACATAAATTCATTCAACAAAATTACATTTCCACATAAAATAATAATTCTTTTGATGTACCCAAATTCCAATTCTAAGAGGATTGTCATATATCAATGAATGAAATTTCAGTTATGAAAATTTGTACAACTAAGGCATTAATTGTGTAATGAAAATTTATAAAAATTAACATATTTTTATTAGTATCACCCATGAATAACATGAATATAGGATATAGATACATCCATGTTTTGGGAATACTTCATTCAAAGGAAATCAGGGTGAATAACATAAACATGTCTCAATGAATTAATGTTAAAGATAATAAATCCAGGCAGTTTGAGAAAAATTTTAACCAAAACCCCTTGAATGATTGGGAATGTAATTTATGTTAAAATAAAATTATAAAAATATAATTCATAATATTATATCTCAATTTGGATGTATATACACCACATAAACACAATTACTGACACAATACCAATAATTTCTCAAAAAGTGGAATTTGAGACAAAAACATTGGAAATGTCTTCTCGTATACTCGATTGTGCTCTAACATCTACTATAATGAACATAAATAGGTTAATAAAATATTTTATAACATTTATATAAACATACTAACCTTTTTATAATTATTTTATAAATATATAATACTAATAAATTAACTGATCGTGGTTTATTTCCATTATTGAGTATTAGAACATTCAGTTGTTTATTTCGTACTATCATTGGGAAGATGGGATCAATTTTAACTAATTTGATTCATGTTAATAATTCCTATTTAATTAAACATAAAATAATTATTTTATTAAATTATTACCCAAATCCAAATTTATTTAGGTGAAAGACATGATTTCTTCTTGTGAAAAAGAAAATTGTGATGACCTAGTTCTCGAAAAGTTTAACGATCAAAAGGTGGCATACTAATAAATATTTAAAATATTTAAAAAAATCAACAATCCTTAATAAATGTTAAATATATCATTTTTACATGATATTACAATTATGTTAAATGTCATAACCATTTATGTCATTACCATTAAAACATCATATACATAGGCTGTTAAATAGACCCAAAATCCAACTTTTTATAATGATTTCATGACTAAGGTGACATATTTGGATAATTATAATGTGAAATATGTATAATACTAACCTATTCACAAATAAAATATATCAAAATTAAGTCAATTCAAGAAACCTTAAATTATGTCTTGTGATGATAAATAAAATTCATCATTTATTAAGGTGATACTCTGTACGTACACACTACTAAGAATCCCATATCTAAATGAATAAATATAATTATTGTATTCAACAAGTGATCAAGTCATAATTTTATTTTTAGAAAAAAAATATATATATATAATTTTTACTTGATACTACCCTTTAGAGGCGGTGATCAAAAAATGAGCAACATCGCATCGTGGAGGCGGTAGTCCTTACGTACCCATTTTCTTTGTTTAAGTATGTATTAGTGGATAGAAACTAATTAATAACTTTTTAAAAATTTATATATTAAAATATTAGTATAATAATGATTATTATTATAGTATATTAATTATGTATTTTATGATTTTTAATGTATTATTGTAATATAATAGAATATGTGAAAGTAATACTCATATAGGATTCCTGAGTTTTCTCTTGGAAAACACCTTACAAATGAAAGATTAAAAAAGACTAAGGTTTAGGTAGAGATTATTGTAATTTTATAGGGTTATAAGAAGATCATATAATTATAGATTAAATGTAAAATTATAATGAATGTTGAGTCTTGAAGTGGTTGAAGAGATACCCTATTATAAGTCAAGTGAAAGGGTAATTCTAGAATTAACTATTACATTTCCAATAATGTAATATTACTATTCAATAGTCAATGGATCAAAAATAAAAAAATTTGAGTGGTAGTTTGTTTGGGATAAAATTATCCTAATAATCTAATTTATGGAGAGATCCTCATGTATATTGAGGGTTCTTCCAAACATTTAAACTTGTACTATAATTTAATTTTACCATGGTAAATAATTTTTAAACTAAGTAATTAATTTTATTAAATATTATTATTATTTACATCTTTACTTAATTTGAATCTTATGATTTTAAATTTTATAAATAATTTAATGAAATTAATTTTATAAGGATTTGAAAATTTAATTTTCAAATGAGCTTATATAATACGAAAATATATTTTTTATATTTAGTGTCTTTTTATGTTAAAAACTTTTACATACATGATAATACTATCATATATACTAATTTTTATTACACAAACATTTTTTTGTAAAAATAATGCTATGTATATTCTAAATCACCCCAAAACCTATTTTTATAATCAAGACACACAATTAGAATAAATGGCCAAAAATTGATTTTATTAAAGTTATATTCTAATTAATTTTGAATATTTTTTTATATGGGATTTATATGTTGAAATAGTATTTTAAAACACATTATTTTATTACATTAATTTATATTTTATTACATAAAAATATTTTTTCTATAGGGATAAATATACATAATTATAAAATAAAAAAATATATAATTTTCATAAAAACAGTATTTTTCAACTAAAATCAAACCTTTGATAAAAAACTCAAAAATTTACACTTCGAGATTTTTTATGTGAGTTAGTAAAAATTTAACAAAATGTTATCGTTTTAACTTTTGGAAATTTTGATTTTTAATTTTTTATATAAATTGAATATTTTAAATAAAACATATTTTAATGATAATCAGTTTTATCAATATTCGCTCATGTTAATTATTTATCTTACAAAGGTAATATATTTTTATGGTCTACAAACCTACAATAATTTATAGCTTTATTAATAATTTTTTTCAATTTTTTGTTGATTTTTTACTTTCAGTTTAGTGTGTAATGTGAGTTATTGATCATAACATCAATTTGAAAGTTTTAGAATTCAGTTCATTACATTCTCTCCCCTTTAATAAATTATATCATCATAATACAAATTATTACTAATTAATGAATATAGGTGAGGCTATTCATAATATATTTATAATTTGGGATATTAATTTCAATATGATATCTTCCTTACTCTCTTGGGATATATTAAATTCCTTATATTTCCTCAAACAACATTAATCTTACGTAAAATATTATACTTTGGTATTTATATACCTAAACCACACATTCCATAAAATATACCTTTCTCAAATAAATATGAATATCTAATACTTTAAACTATAGAGAAATTATATTTTATACAAGACAGTATCACTATATTTAATCTGAAAATTATATTATCCACTAGTTCATAAGGTCCCACACTAGCCAATATATATCATAATCCCAATAATTAGATGGACTTCAAAAAATATATCATGGGTAAAGTTTTCATTAAATCAATAATCAAATCCAATATTAAAACTACTATATAACTCAATTTTCTAAAAAAAAATCATCCATTTATTACTTCACCAAAAAGATTATTTTAAACCTAAGAGTTATATATCGATCAATATTGTGTCTCTAATAGTTATCTGAAAAAATATAACATTTTCATTAAATCATTATTGAGGGTTATTGATACCATGTAATATATGTTTCAAACCAATAAAGTATAAATATTAAATAATAAGGAATGGATATTTTTAATAATCCCAACATCTTTTAGAATATACCAAAATATCATTGATAAATATCACCCAATAAATAAAATATCTCAAATTTTCAAGAAAATATCAATCTCACTAACCTGGGTTAGACTGGGGAACTCATCACTTCAATAATAATATGAATATAATAAGATTATTTTCTATTTATGTTTTATCCATCATTTAGTTATAATACATTGTTGATTATAGAAACATAATTTTCATAGTTTCATATTTATGATCATGTTTAAAACTAATAATAATACTAAAATAGTTATTGAAACAATAAGAATATTAATATAAAAACATGAAACCAAATATTTCTTCCCATGTAAAACATTTATTTTTATCATACTATGCATTTGATTTAACTTATGACCCTCTTTGTTTTATCCTTAGTTATCCATGGTAATTTTCATATTATATTCTCTAAACTAATTAGTTATCATAAAATATATGTCTTTCCAAATGGTTTATAAATATAATATGATTAACTAACGCATATCCCATGTGTATTTCAAGCTAGGTGTGTCAATAGTCCTCCATGTCATACACTAAGTGATTATCATGTTAATGAGAAATCCACCCTTTAGAAGTTATTTCCCTTAGTCATATATGTTCTATCGCATGCATCCACCTACAGTATACATGTAGTGATGTAGCTTCTAGGATAACAAAACATGCTCTACATTAACAAAAAATTGTAATTTTATCATATAATTATTATTCTTTTAATTACTTACCCCTAGTATTTTCACTGAAGATATATTATACTAATCCCTAAATAAAATTTTCATTACTACCATAACATTTTCTAATATAGAATCGCAAAACATTATATATACCCTTGAAATTATAATCAACCTTGACTTATCAACCATTAAATTATCCTAATAAAAAATAATAATCTAAATAACATATCTAAAATTTAATATGATATCAACTATGATGCTGTAAACTCATACTTCCAGATTCTTTAGTATAAACACATAGTGTCATACTCGCTCTCATACCAACTATTACTTAGTCAAGAAAACTATTCCATTAGTTAAAATACATATAGAAAACATTGTATTAGATATATTCCTAAAGGGTTTTAAGTTTATAGCTTTAGATGAATATTAAAATAATAAACAAACTAAACCATTTTATATCAATACTAAATGATAATTTTTTTCATTTTATATGTAAATGTATAATATATATTAATTCTTCAACATCTACCAAAAATTATCTATGCATGTCATATTATTAGATATATTATGTGTCATAATTTTCTTCGTAACCAGTGAAAATGAAAAAAAAAGTAATGGTTTGACCTAAAAACTCATTATGGGAAATCCTAAAATATAGGTAATCATAGTATAAAGTTTTCATAAATATTATAGTAGTATTAAATAATTAAAAATAATTCCATAATAGAATGAATCTAAAATAATAAAATATCTATATTTATCATTTAAAATAAATACATCCAATAGATATCAGTAAAAGTTTTCTTAATTATAAAATGAATAATATTGGACAGATAATTCTATACTAAAATATAAGACATCATGGTCTTACTCATAGGGTAATATATTTTTATCGGGGGGAATACACCAAAATACACAAACATGTTTTTCTCATGAGACTAACTGATGCATCGAGGGGCCATGTAATATCCCCCTGTCACTTTTTATGCAATTTAAATCAACACAAAAGTCAAATAGATGTTTTATAACATTTTCTAAGTTACTATAATTGAATAAAAATATATTTTTATATAAAATAAATGTATAAAATATAAATACATAATCAAATTGCATTAGTAGAAAATTATAAGAAAGAATGCCAACAAGTCCCCAACCAGTAAAGGGGATAGAATGATTAAATCCTTCTAAATAATGAATGTGGACGGTTTAACAATACATATTTAACTTCCAAATAATTATCCAAATTTGAGTAACTATTATACATCTTTTTAATAGACTCCAAATCAATTAATTGAATAACTTAATTTACAATCATCCCTCAAGAAAAAAACTATATGGAGTACATTGATTTGTTTACATCAATGCTTGAATAAAATGATTATAATCATTATAGTGGGAGATGGTAGTTTTTTTCAAAATAATATAATCCATATATAACAAACAAAACCTAGATGGATGTCGAAATAGATAAAAAACATCATTGTAAAAGAAATCATGAAAGATACCACCTTAGAAGAGATTAGAAATTAGATCAGTTGGTACTATATGACCATTCAACGAAAAAGATAAATATATATTAGTTTATAAATAGTGAATCACAAAACCTATTAGGGTAAATCCATTATAAAAATAAAAGTAAAATTTGAATGAAAACAAAAATGTTCTGTTAGAAAAAAGTTTTTATATTTACATAAAAGACGATGTTGTAGGACAATTTCAAAAATCTTCTTCCAAAGGAGGAGTTAAAAAAATTTTAAAACCATTTTATTAAAAAGAATATTCAATAATAATTCCAAGAAAAGACATATATTTTATCATGTTTAAACCAATATTTGAATTAAAAACATAAGAATGTGAAGTGATAAATACATTTTTGCGTCTTGAAAATACCTTTGTCCATAACTATCATTTTAAAAATAGTGCTAAGATATTATATTAGAAAAATACATATATTTTCCTATATATATGTACTAAAATAACGTTAGAATAAAATATTAGGGTGGTGAAACCCATGAATTAATGAAATATTTTCATGAAAAAACTATATAACTCACTCAAAATAGGTTTGAGTTATCAATATTACATATAGGGGATGAACTACTTAAAGTAAGAAATATTTGAAAATCGGTGTATTATATCTGCCACAATCTGACCCTTCGAGGCCCACCTGGATTGAGGTTTGCTGAGTGTGATACCCCAAGACATCCTCTAATAGGCCAGGGGTTAGCGACTAGTGTTGAGTAGAATAATCCCACACACGGGAGGCCTTAGCCTAGGTAACCTACATGAACACACACTTCTCTAAATACCCATAATATACTAAAAGGTAAAATATTGTTGAAACCAATATTAAAGAATATATCAATATCCCTCATTATATAAAAACACATGTAATATAAATATTAGGGGCCAAATACAAGCATGAAAATCTATAAGTGTCTAACTTGTTAATAATGAATGAAACTGTTCTCAAATGCAACAGCTTCTAGGGACCATATTATTTCTATATCAACTATGCTCTACAATATCATGATCCACCTAAGACTCTGTAAATAGTGTTTTCATTTTCATAAACCATGAAATATAATAGAAAATCTTATATAGGGTTGAGTATAACAATACCGAGCTAGACAACCGAAAATCACAAAACATAAGAATCAAAGAAAATAGTCATATCAGCATCGTAAATGTATATAGAAAATGATACACACCAATATTAATTACATAGATATAATAAATATAGACACTAAGTAGTATGGTAAATCTATAACCATACTACCATCCTATGATTCTGTTGAAGGATTAATAGTTATGCTTACTTTGGAGAACAAACTCCATGATGCTAATAACACTGATGGAATGCATTTGAGAGGTCATACTCGCAGACCCTCTTTTTGAAGAAGTGTATCATGAAACTCATAAGATCTCAATACGCACACTACTAAAAACATTCCTTTAACAGCACTGGCCTTTTTCATCCCTAAAAAGTGCTCGCAAAAGGTACCGTTTATCAGTGCTTTTTTAACTCTACTAATCGATAATCATTAACAGTTATTTTTTTAGCGTGGATAAAAGGAAGCATTAATCAATGCTTTATTTTTGGAAAAGATAAATGGTACCCTTTATCAGTGATTTATTTTAATGTAAAACAAAGTTCTTGAATAAAATCAAATCATTAAACAAATATTAATTAGAATGTATAAATTAAAAAATATTAAAAAATAATATATATATAATTATTAATATAAAAGACTACATTTATTTTACATACATAAAAATTATTAATATTAATAAATAGTATATATAAAATATAAAGATATGTAAAATGTATAAAATGAAATAAATAAACAAATGAAAGTTAAAAATGTGTAAATTAAAAAAACATTTCATTAATTAAATAGTTATTAAAAAATAAATACATTTAATATACAAAAAATATAGATTAAATATATTAATAAAATTTATATATTAAATATATTTATATAATGATCAAATATTAATAATTAAAAAAATAAAAAAATGAATAAATTTTAATAATTATGAAAAAATTAAGAAATGAATTAATTTAAAAATTATTTAAACAATATTATTGAAAAAATTAATAATAAAAAGTTAATAAGATTAATAAATATATATTATTGATAAATAAAAATAAATAATAGATATTAAATAGAAATATATAAAATGAATAAAATATTATAATAATAACATATTGATTTCTTTTTGATTTTTAATGGTTTTTATACATATTTATTCATTAATACATTTACTATTGAAATATATTCATATATATTCCAATATATATATCAATGTATATAATATTTACTAAAATATTATTTATATAGTACTAAATATTTATCCGTACATTAAATAAGTCATATCATCAGTGAAAAAATGTTTATAATTCAATATTAATGTTAGTGGAAAATAATGACCAATTTCATCAAGTAACATATTTAATTAAATGTCGTTTTATTTTTAAATTGAAAATATATATAATGTGTGGTACATTAATTTGTCATAAAAATATGTAATTGATTCATTTTTATACAAAACACACATAATGAAATATATATGTTATTAATGAAATTTTATATTGTAACACATACACCTAATATTTATTTAATTAAATCAAATTTTAGTTTTAATTTTTTAATTTCATTATAACAAGATACATTTAATATATTTTCTTCTCAATTGGTAAATTAATGTTAACCATTTTTTATATTATTATAGTTATGTATTATTTATTAATTTTTAATATTTTTTATTTTTTTTTCAATTTTATCTTTTTCTATAATTTATTTTTATATATTTATTTTATATGTTTTAATATTTTAAACATTTATTTTTGTTAATTTAAATATATGTCCATATTTGTTTAATAATTTATATTTAACTAATAAAACATACCAATTTTTTTCAATATTTTTAAAGAGTACTCATTTTTAATTATTTAATTTCACTCATTTTTATCATGCATTCATTAAAGATTATATATTCATTAATAATGTTAATAATATATTTTTAAATAAATATTTATAAATTTATAAATTTATATCAACTATATTTATATTTATATTTACATTTATTTATTAAATATATATTTATAGTTATCTAAATATATATAATTATATCAGTATCTTTATAATTAGAACATTATGATAAATATATTTAAATAATTAATATAATTCCTATATTTATATTTATATTTATATACATTTATAATTATATATATAATTATATAAATTATATATTATTCTAAATTTCATAAAAAATATTTAAATAATGAATTTATTTACTATGTCTATATTTATAAATAATTTATAAATATATATATAAAAATATATAAATATATTTATAAGTATAAGTGAATAATTATAAATATATTTACAAAAATATTTATTTCTAAATTCAATTATAAATGTATATATACAATATTTATAAAATTATATATTTTTATTTATAAGTAAAAATATAAAATTTAATTAAAATGTAATTATATAACTATAAATAAATAATTATATAGTTAAATAATGATGAAATTATAATAAATAATTATATAAATATATAAATATATTTATACTTTTTTTAATATTATAATTATAAATCATTTATCAGTGCAACATTTTTAACACTGATTAAGATTGAGCTTTATGAGTCATATACAAGAACAAATAAAAGGTATCATTATCATCGATAAAACCATAGCAGTGATAAAGAAGGATTTTATCAATTCTTTCTTAAAGATGATAATGATATATTTTATCAATGCCTTTTTAAATCAGATAGAAATTTCTTTTATCATTTATTATCAATTTGGCATTGATAAAAGCTATTTTTATCATTAGTTTTCTGGAAGTGCTGATAAAATCCTCCTGTATCTTTTAAAATTACCCTAATGCACTAATTTTAGTCATTATAGCTTATGCTTTTGCAGAGGTCCACTGTTTTTGGTGCTCCTCCTCCACAAATCTAAGAATTGAATCAAGTCTCGAATGACAGATCAAACTAATCCAAGGCATGAATCAAATTTCGAATGCATACAAGGCCTGAATGAAGGCTCAAACGAATCCAATATTTAACAATATTTATACTCTCTCTCAAATGAATCATGTATTTAATCCAATGTATGTTATTTTCTAGTCCTCCTCACTCATTTAATGTTTTTTTATGTTTTTTATAAGGTGATTTTTCCTATCTATTGTCTAGTAGACAGGTGATTTCTGATTTGCATATTTTCCATTTATTTTTTAATTGTTTTTTTTCAACAACTTCTTATTAATTACATCAAATTAATTTCACTGAAATTGGATCTATTCTATACCCTATACCATAAGAAAAATTTGTAAGATTTCTTATATATTTTCATCCTTTTTTTCTTCTAATTTTCTCCATTTCTATATTTATTTATCTAATGTATTTAAATGGATTCTCAAAGGTAATTAATTATTTGATACCCATTATAGGTTTGTTGAATTTTTTCAATGCTTCCTATATAAGATATAAAGGGTTTTCATGGGGATTATAGCCATATTTAAAAAAAATATTGATTTATTATTTTTAAGTCGTTTTTAAAATTAATAAGAGGATATTTTAAATAAATAAGATGATTGAAAAATGGTTTGACCCTATTTTGTGTTCCAAATAATGTAACAATGGTTTATTGGTTTTTTAAAAAAAGAATTTGAATTCTTATTTGTTTAATTTATTGAGAAAAATGAATTCTTCAATGCTATGATTCCAATTATGTTTTCAAATGACATGTATAACATAATTTTACATGATTATTTTTTTAATTTAAGTAATTTATAAATGGTATCCTTAGTTTATGACAAGAATGGTATTGTGTCATTGTTTTCACTCATCTTGTTATTAAAGGGTTGTTTTCAATTAATTAAAAATAATCATTATGATTTTATCACCCTTATTAAGAGACCCTTGGTTATTTTTTTTTTCAAAAACTATTTCCCTTTTAGGGGATTTGTATTTATTATTATGATTTCATTTATATATTATGTGAGAGGTTTACATTTCTTCAAAATGATGTTGGAGTTGAGATGAGGTTTATTTCTTATGTTTTATTATCAGTTTATAAATCTATCATGTACATATTAGTTTCTCACCTAAACTTTTACTATGCCATGATAACTCGATGTACCTTTGTTAGTTATCTTTTCTGTGTCATAGTATATGAAAATTATGTCCTTGTTGATATTTTACATATTGTTACTGATTTATTTTCGATGATGCTTCACCTATAGTGTTAGGTATGTGATATCAATATTTATTTTTTGGATGGTGTTGTTATAAATTGGAACCCTTAGGTTATTGATTCTATTGCTATGTGTTTAATATTTTCACACCCTAGGATATATTGAGATTCCAATGATGATTCTTTCATTGATTATATTATCTTATATATCCCCACTACACACATTCTTTTCATCCATTTTTACATTTAATTGACATTTTCCAAAAAATTATTTTTGTTTACTATTATTATACATTATTGTTATAATATATCTCTTTTGATCTACATTCCACCATTAATTTATGTTTTATTTATATTTTTGTTTTTATTGTATATTTTTTTTGAAATTTTTCAAATGAATATAATTTTTTTTATTTTCAAAATCTCTAAAGTCCCAATGTTTATTATTTTAATGTATTTTCACTTTTAAATGTATGATTCCTTGCATTGGTTGGTAAATATAGGAATTTGAAAGAATTAATTTAAATGAAATATGTTTTATCTACATGAGTTCAAATGTACGGATCATAATCATAGTTGAAATTTATTTTCTAAAAACTTTTTACATTTCGATTAAAAAAAGAGATAAATTTATGATAGTTACATTATACATTTATTTTTGAAAAAAATTTTGCGAAAAATATTTTTTGTGAAATGTTTTATAAATGTTATTTAATTGAGTATTTAGTTAAATCTTACTAAGGATGTTTATCTCACACCCTGTATACACACCAATATGGGTATATATTTCTCTTATGGTTTCATATATTTATTGAGATTATGATATGAAGGAGTAAAAGGGAATTCTTAAATAATTTTATTCATACAATTTAATCTTTTTATTTGAAACTGAATTCAGGTTTACTATAATTACTAATGATATCAAAGTATAAATATATACAAAATAGTAATTTCATTTATTGAACAATGGTCTAAAACATTTTATTATCTTGGTTACATTATCTAAATAATTTTAGTTAAGATAACCCAAACATATTTTAGATACATTCAATTATGGATCATAAAATGTTTTGGAGCATATAAAAATTTTATAAGTAAACTTATATAAATTAAATAACGTAAATAATTAATGAAAGCAAGTCCAAAAAACATTTTATTGAATAAATAATTTTAAAACGTGTAAGCATATCTAATAGGCTTTAGATAATAAATAAATAATAAATATATAATGTGACCAAAACGTGTGATTTGGATTCCATATCTCCACACACAATCTCACGAGAAAACATTATTTGATCGTGATAAATATATATTTTCATTGAAAATTTTCATTTCCACCATTTGACATCCTATATCATCGATTTGTTACAATTTTTAATCAACTGAAATCATCCGATAATCTTCTAGATAACCACAATAATGTACGAAATGAATACATTGTGTAACGTCACGGTTGGATCCTTTCACAAAAAAACCAAATTATGTATAATTCTCTCACCCAGAATACATGAGAACCTCTAATTAAACTCACACTCAGATAAATCCATTTCAAACCTAAGTCTGATATCACACACTAACTTCATCTAACACATCAAGATCTTTTTTAAAATAGTTTTCAATTTCATGAATATTTGTATAACGTTCCTGGTGATGATTCCTGAATAAATATTATGTCTTATAAAAGATTGAATTTTTGGATTATTGTGTTATATTTGATGAGAATTTTTTTTTATAAATGAATAGTTAATTGATTGAATTTTTAAAGAACCCATCGGAACAATGGTATTTAAGTGGGTAGTCTATGAAAATAATGTTAATATTTACATTTTTAATTTACTACAGCTTTGTGAAAAAAATTTAATCGATGTAAAATTTAAAAATGTTTTTAAAATTATTAATAATCATTGTTTTCATTAGACTGGGAGGTATATTGCAAGGAATTTTTATCATCATTCCTATGAAATTTTTTTTTATTAATAAAGGAAATATGGTTTCAAATTTTAATGTGTTGTAAACATGAATAACTATTCATCAAATTAAAATCAACTAAAATGGATTTAGTATTTTGAATCTATTGATACGATTTCAATATCAAACAATATAAATTTTAACATTTCAATGTGTATATATTTCTATGAAAATAACTTTTAACGTTTTCTTTTTTTATTTGTTTTTGAAAATGATTTGAAAAATTTTTACTACATGCAAAAATATTTAATAGAAAATGGGTTTGTATCCCATTAATTGTTTCGAAAAAAAATTGTTTAATTTTCATGTTTAATTTAAATAAATAGGTTTCATGTGGGATTTTAAAAATATAAAAGTATAATTTTGAACTCTTAAAATGGTTCTTAGTTTATACTAGATATTGTAAACTACTATTTTGTAATTTAAAACGTTTTAAGGATATAAATATCATCCTCATCAGCTTCATCTCCTAAACAATTATATTGAATGTGGTTTTTTGAGACTCAACCACCATCACTTCTTGATATGAACCTATATTGCTTAAATTAATCTAAGTAATATTCATCCAAAACTAGGTATTGTTGAACATTTTTAAGTAATTTAAAGGATAACATATACCATTGTGGAGTTATATATAAATATTAATTGAATTGTTGAAAACATTGTATGGCCTGAAAAGGGTCCAAATCAAAATTATATATCTTACACTACCATTGTAGTCAATGGTTGTAAATTCTATAGAATAGAACACAATGACTGCAATATGATGAATAACAGTGATGTTATTCTTGTGATGGAAATAATGAACATGTCTGGTTCAAATGATAGAAATATAATTTATACGAGTATGATATATTTTGACATAATTGAACTAATATCTGAGTTGTATTATGCAACAATCTAGGGGAGGATATTCCATTATAAATGGGTTTACAATAGGATTGTAGTGAATGTTTAGGAAATAGGATTTATGATACTGAATTTCAGTATGGAAGGGTAAAGGGATGATTTGTACATAGTGGAATCATAATAAGTACAAGTATATTATGTCTCAAATTCAAAAAATTATAATTTTTCACTTTTCTTGTTATAAACAAATAAAATTTTAGGGATAGATGAAAATTGAATCGAGGATGACCCTTTCACTAGGAGATCAAAATCAGTTCATGGTGCTGCCAAGGATGAAAATTCCTAGAATATTATAGGGGACCATAAATAGTAGATTTATATTCTTAATAGAGGATCCAAATACCCTTCAACATTACAAAATGGAAATATGGTTTAATTAGATGGATAATGTGTTTCTAATATACTATTATTTTCCTTATAATATTTCTTTTTATCTACCTCATTAACATAATATAAATTAAATTTTTAAAATCTCATACATATAATTTCATCACAACATGATGATGTTACTACTTCTAAGGAAGAATAGACTGTAGGTGATGAAACAATAGAATAATTAAGGGATCAATAGGATGTATATTGGAAAAAGAACAAAGTAGCATCGTAGTGTTGAATAAAATTATCAAGGAAAGATGTAAGGTTGTCAAATTTCTGGTTTGTTGGAATCAATGTGTCCAACCCATTAACCCAAACCAATTAAGGGTCATTAGTTATGTTTGTTTCACAATGAGGATGAAAGTTATATTTCATAAATATTCATGTCACCATGTCGATATAATAACTATGTAAACCTTGGGTAATGATATAAAGGATATGTTATGATATAGTTTCTCTATTTTATTGAAAAATTATTTATTTAAGTGTTGATTTAATTTAAATTATTCCTAATTGAGTTCATTTATTTTTTTAAATTATCCATAGAAATGGGTTATGATGGCCCTCAGAAAATCCCATATAGGATTCTAGAATATTTTTAACATATTAAATATTATCGATAATAAGGGGAAAGTAACGCCCCCACCCACATTTAGTTATGAATACATTATAAATAAGGGGAAATGGAATTCATTCATTAGTCAATGTTATGAGAAATCATTTTTGGTGAATTATAGTTGATAATTTATTATTTAAAAATAAATATTAATCAAATTTGATTAAAAATTATTATTTTATGATATAGAGAATGTTCTAAGTATAATAAAAGTGCATCAAAACCAGAATACCCCAATCGCAATGTAAGGATAGGGTATGCTTCACTAGAGATGATATTGGTATATATTTTAAATCAAAAATAAAAGTTTTATGTGATATGAGTAAACATAAATGTTGACTCAAATATATCTTTTGACTTTTCCATTACTGTTTTTGTTGTAAATCATAAAATCCTTCTTAAATACATAATTTATTAATTATGTGGTGTCTAAAGTGTTTTAGATTATTTTTGTAGAAAAATATTCCTTTACCACAATAGGATTTATTTTTTAAGTATTTATAAATATAATCCTATCTTATTGATAACAATTATCATAATGGGGATGGATACCATATTGATCAGATTCACCATTATCAAATTGAATTTAAAGACTTTCTATCTTGTCTTTATATTGGAAAAAAAAAAGTTTAATAGTTGTAATTGATAATGGAACAGATAGCGTCCGAATCATAATCATAATTAAAAATATAATTGAATTATATAATTAAATATTTTGGATTTATCTATGTTTAAATTATGAATACCGAAAACCATATTAAATTAGTTTAAATAATTTTTACACTATAAATGGAGTACATTAAAATGACATCATTCAGTCTGTAAAAATATGAATGTTGGGGCACCAAGTGTCTATGTCCTTGTAAAAATCACAGAGATGAACATGACCATTGAAGGAGAAAGATAGATATTATAGGCTTTCTTATAAATTCTTCGACATTTAAATATTTTTCAATGAAATTTATTGATGTTTTGAACATTTCATTTGCAAAAAAACTCAATGTGTGAGATCTTTGAATCTTTTAAGAGTGAACAACTTATTCCTCAAACTTCTAATATTTTCTCAGTTAATTTTTTAAATTGATTTCTGTGTCTAATTGTGAATATGATCAGTGATTATGAGGCTATAAATATAGAGATCTGATCTACTTGATCATGGTCTTTTTAGGATATCAAGATAGAATCTGATCATCATATTGAGGGCTCATGGGGATAGCAAGACAGAAAGGATGATCATCGTATCGAGGGATCTCGACGATAGCGAGTAGCAGAACTTCATATCGAGTTATTTTCCTAGTAAGAGAATGACATAAATTCTAGTAAGAATTAAATAAGGGTCCTTTATCTTAGTTTATTAGATACCCTACTCTTTTTTTATAATAATTTTTATTCATTTATTTAAATTGTTTATTAAAAGTCTTTTATTTCCAATGTTATTGTAATAGAAATTGAATCCTTTAATTTTTATCTTTCTACTTTTATTTTTTTTCCCTTAAAAGCTATGATTATGATTAAAAAACATACATTGATTATGATTCATTAAGAATCATTAATTTTTAATATATATTTATAAATCCTTTTTTGGTGAATATGATTAAACCCTAATTATATTACCACTGCTTACTAAATACCATTCTATATACAGTTTAGATAAAATATATTTAACATTAACACCATGTAGAATACATATCATAATATTCTTTATTATAATATTATTATCAACATACCCAAGGGCCAAGTCCGATTGTGATATAAAAACATTATTGGTTTGTGAATATGATTTCCTAACCTTGTTAAACATATTTTCTTTTAATATTAAAAATGAATGTTTTTAGACATACAATTCACCCCATGTATTTATCCATATTCATATTCATTTCGATCCAACAATATATTCATTTGTTTATATACTAATTAATGAATCAATATACTAAACAACATACATCCCACAACTTGTGATATAGATGGAGGCGTATATAAATAAGGATGGTAAAGTTATTGATGTAAAAACAAATGAAGTATGGGAAACTAGTGTACCTATGACATGGTGGTATTTATTTATGATTTATAATAGTATATCATAGAAGTTTTTGTTTGTGTTAATATGTTTTTATATCTTTTAGACACAAAAATTTGTAGTAACCATTCTGTATGAGAAACTTCATTTATTAGCATTGAATATGACATAAAAATATGGTCATGTTAGAAGAATAGTTTTTGGAGTATTTCCTCAAACAAATTTTGATAAGATAAACCCACAAGAAGATATATACAAGATGATGAATGTATTGTGGGCACCAATAAATTCTTTTCAAGATATTATTTTCTATTTTAGTTTTGGAAGGCCAATATATCATAAAGGATCAAAGCGAACCAGTGGTGGAATAAATATCCACACATGAAGAATGAAATGAACCAACTATCATTGAGGTTATTCATTCTCATCAAATTTATACCATACCTGATGTAATAAATTTTTTCATTACTTTTTATCATAAATTTTATTCAAAATATTCTGATAACATAATATTACTAAATTTTGTAGTTTATTTTTGTATGTGATTTATATCTATAGACACCCATGAACCACCTTGTTGAGAGGGGTATTATTTATAATATACTAAGAGAAAAGATAAGAAATAAAAATCAACTAAATAACCACATGACATTATGTTTTTCGGTAGCTCAAGAGACAACCACTAAGTTTAATGTTCCATTTGAAGATCATTTCATTTCAATAGTCAATGACATCATTGGAAAATTCATATCATGGTCATATAATCTATTAATGATACATGGGGTCTTTCTTTAACATATTTTTTTCTTATAAAAACATGTAACATTTGATGAAAAAATGACTGATGTGACGTAATGTATAATATATTGATAAAGCAATGGAGAAAAGTAAGTTCAAATCAAGATAATATATTGAATCGGTCGTGGAATCAAAAAGAACCTTCAAAGAGTACATTCTACCTTCCAGTTCTACGAAAAAATTTATTATAATTAAAACATCATGCATAGACCACAAATAAAGATACCATTATTTCATTGATTCCATATTCAGAAGAAATATTTTCAATGTTTATTATAGACATAGTTATTCTCAAGAATATAAATGAGATTCTCATGTTTTAATGGTTGGGATCCTCAGTTGTGAATGCATACATAAGGTACACTTTCATAATATGAATACCCAAATAATGATATAATATATACATTAAATCTATTAATTATTCCTATTTTCTATAATAATTTTTTTTACTATGATATAATGGGAAAAATGTTGGTACCCTGGTTTGGATTCATTAATATGTATATCATTTATATGAAAACAAATTTTTTGGAGAAGGAAGAAATTTATAAGAACAAAGATGGGTTATATGATGCTTTTGAGAAAAACAAATAGATTATAGACTCTTTTATATGCCTATAATGTAAGGGTAAAACTCTATAATCTAATAACATAAAATATAATTTTATTTTTTCCATTGCTATTTTTTGCAAGGACTGGATTCTAATCGTGCTCAATATAGAAACTCTAAATATTTCTTTTTTGTATCCAATTCATGGATATACAACAAACCAGTCACAAATGATATGTATTGTGAATTTGTAATACACTACAATCATCATCTTATAAATAATATTTCAGTTATCTGTTCAATTCTGTGTTTTAACAAGAATTTTGTAATGCCCTGAACTATTATAAATGAAATTTCAATTTAGATTCAATTAATTGTCTTATTTTGTAAAATGGATATTGAAAAAACATGAACTCTATTTGTTTTATTGTATACAATTGGATTGAAATGACACTTAAGTATCATTACCATTGATAATATAGTTTTTGAACAGTTATCACATGACTAGTATAATTATAGGGTTTTAAAAAATCCTTTCGGCCTAGAAAAAGAGGTGATTTCCTCAACTAGTAGGATCATTCCCTATAAATACCATTTATTGGATCATCTGAGGGAGATAGCATTTTTGGGATTTGGCATAGACCAAGCCTATGTAGAGATCCAACAACTTAATCATGATCAAAATCGCTTACAAGATAAGTTCAAGCTCATTGAGATCATGACTCAAACCATGTACACCGAATGTCCCCGTGAAAGCCCCATTATCACATGCCTTACTGTTAGGGTGTATTCCAGTATAATAAATGGATATGGTTTATTACCCTATAATTATGATTATGTTCAATATTTTTTTATATAATAATTAATATACTTTTATTCTATTACTGTACCATTGAAAATTATTTTTAGAGTATAAATATTATCTTTTGTTAATATTCAAATTATATTAAGAAATATATTTTAGTGAATTAATGTATTTTAGAAATAAATAATACTTTGATAAAATATTTTCATTAAATTATGTTTATTTAAAATAATTGATCATATAATTTTTATGAAGTAAAAGGTAGTCATTATTAATGTTGGAAAAAAAAATTTAGCAGCCATTTTTCAATAAATTTTGGTTTTCATTTTAAATGTGAAAATTCACATATTAAGAAAATAATTTAGATAAAATGAATATTATTTTTTTGAATTAAGACATCAAAATTATATAAGTGTTAATTTTTCATAATTTTATGAGACAATCTATTTTTTGGGTAAAATATAAATACCATATAAGTATATACGGTGTTTTATGATATCATAATAGCCCAATAGTGACGTGATAAATAGTATAAAAGGGATATTTGAACATATATATCATTTATATTTAAAATAATTTTATTTAAGATATCATTGAATTCTTTTATAAAGCCTTTGTGAATCAAGTATAATGTAGAATATATATTTTTATTTTAAATTCATTTATTTAATAATGTGACTCACATCCACATTCGAAAGGCTAATATTTTAAAATATTTACCCATTGTCCTTAGAAAATAATGTTTCCACTTATATTTGAAAATAACCATAGTCAAACCCCATGGGAAGGTTTTTGCTTTTGAATATTTAATAATATATATTCAAAAACCAATGTTTGTGAAATATTAATGAATTCCCCGCTCATTTCCTATATAAACCCACTCAAGACCCCACTTGTATTCACTAAAAATCCATCGATCATGTCCTTTATATTTCCTACACTCCATATAATCATATTAATTCTCACTAATATCACAATAATCCCCTCTTCAATCTTTTGAAGTCACACACTCAAATAAGGGTTCCTCCTATTCTCTTTCTTATCCGATTTTCTTATATTGTTACACCTATTTATTTTACTTTATAAATGATGGGGTATATTTAATAAAGTCCTTCATACTTCCCTTATTATATTTAAATGATGGAAGACCCATTTATATCTAATAAATCTCTCCCATGTACACATGTTACCATGCTGAAATGTCATAAGAGTTATTCCATTTATCCCCTTTCTACAAGTTTCATTATTGTGTTACAGCTTATATTTACAAATTCCTTATGTTAGGACATATATTTCAATGGCGTTGTTATTGTAAATTTCAATTATATATTATTTTATACACCTTTCTATCTCATCAATCCTTTTTATTAATTTTTATGTCATGTTTTTAGGCTACCGAAATTGCACCGCGGATTTCGATTTCAAAACAACTATGTAGTGAATACCGTACCCATTCCCCATCAATGATGTTATATTTTATTCCCATATACATTTTTATTTAAAAAATAAATATCTTTTTTCCACACCCTTTGAGTATAGAATAAATTATTATGTTGAAATAATTCATGCTTTATTATCAATGTGGTACACTGAAGCATGACAATGAAATGAAAGTGACAGGTGCACCCAAAATTATATAGCACTAAAATGCATTGGGTAATGTTTAGTATCATGATAAATAACTTTGGGATAAGGTTTTACCTGATTCTGTTTTATAATTTTTCCACTATGATTTCTTGGCAGTTTATCCTTGACCTATGATATAGTGTTTCAAGTTGTTTCCACATTTCGATGTTATAAATATCATTTTATATCATGCATTATGATCGATGTTCCTTTAAGACCCACTAATGTTACTTGGCTATCCAATATTATTATCTTCATGTTATTACATGTTTACTCCCTTACTGGGTTGTATATCTCACCCTTTTCTTATGTAAATCATTTGGTTATCCCATGCAATGTTATGTGTGAAGGAATCTTGTGGTCGTGTAAAGGATGTTTTCAATAAAGATGTTTTATTTAAAGTATCATGTTTATCTGTAAAGTACCTAATTCTATAAGACACTATACTTATTGATCATTCAATTTTTATTAAGTGTAATTCTATGTAATTAAATCATCAAAAAATATAATAAAAAGAATAGGGTTGTTATTGCTGATATTAGATGAATTTTTTGTTAATATTGGGATTGGGATTAAAAAATTATAGTGAAAGCCTAAGGTATAATATAGGTATAAAAACATCCCTAAATATTTGGGATTATAGACTAAGTGCTATATCAATAAAATTGATCCTTTTCTGGATACGAACAATTTGATGTCACACTCACATAGATGTATCTACGGGTAAAACCCCAAAACACCGCTTTGATCTAGACTCAAATGGGAATTGGTGCAAAACAACGAGCCTTGTTTCACTCTTATTGTGATACACTTTTGGTATAATCATTGGTAAATTCATAATATTTTTATGAACCATTATTAAGGGAATAAAAAAACTGATCCCTTTAGAATTTATGTTAGTAAATAGATTGTGGATATCATATATTGAAGCCTATAAATTCAAATGATAATGAAATAAATGTAATTTATAATTTATCACATTTATATCACTAGATCCCCATTTATTTTTATAATAGTTTAAAATTCTTAAACTAATTTTCTATTTTATTCCAGCTAATGGAGAGTGATATAAGGAATTTGGCTAACAAATGATGCGAAGATCAATGTAATGACTTCCCTAATGACATACCCACACCAATGTGAGTGGGATTTACAATCATTGTCACAATACCCTCTCAATAAAGACATGTTTTGAATATAAAACTGGATCAAGAGGAAAGTCCAACCCCCCCAAGAATGAAAAAGTTGCAATTTATATCTTCATGAGAAAAATGCCTCCTAATTTCAATGGATCATCTAATCCCTCAATAATATAATAGTGGATGAACTCCATTGAGAAGATATTATGTATACTTCAATGCTTTGAACTAGAGAATGTACTTCAGGTTACTTATTATATAAAGAGTGAATCTGATCAATGGTCTACATGGATCAAAAATGTAAATCTTGAGAAAGATATTGAGATGATGAGATAAAAGGATTTCATAAAGAGAAAAGATAAATATTGACCTCGCACACTCCGATATAAGATTAAAAGTGACTTTATGGACCTTATGAAAAATGAATAATAATCTGTTAGAGTGTACAAGGATAACTTCAAAATTATTTAAGTATATTCCATATAAATTGTAATTACTAAAAAATATAAAGTTTACTACTTATTTTATGGGATAAAACCTGGCATGTGGAAAGCCCTAGCGATCAGTGACATTGATTACTATGAAAACATTGTCTGATGTGACCACAAAGTTGAAATGGAGATAAGTGAATATCTATGATATGATAGGGATAAGAAGAAGAATGTGGAGTCATATTATGGTGGTCTCATACAGAAATATAATAGTGATAAGAAATTTCTACTTCCCACTTGCCAACATTGTAGAAAGAAGCATCATGGAAACTACCTTAAGGGGAAAAAGTAATGCTTTAGGCATTTAATGAAATGGAACCTAGCAACTGATTTACATAAATAAAGGCTAGCTACTGTGATGGAGTAAATGAATTCTCTAGTAAACCCTCAACACATTTTTCATTGCAACAACTGCAACAAACTAGGGCATTTATCAAACCAATTCACAATGAAAAGGGATTTTAGAGGCAACCAAAAACATCCAAAGAAGCCAAGATGAGCTTTTTCCATCACTACTGAATAAGTGAATCCCAAAAATGATGTGGTGATAAGTATACTAGTAATTAATTCAATAATAGTGATGTAATTTTTATTTTCATTATATACAATATTTTATATCTTGAAACATTAGTTGAACAATCTAAACACCACCACAAATCATGGAAGTATAAATGTCCATTAAAATGTAAAATGGGGAAATTATAGAATCTGATGTGTATATCTCCTCCCCTGTCAAAATATATGGATTAAACATCCTTGTGGACTTTATCAAATTTCCCTTGGTGTAATTTGATGCAATTTTGGTAATGGATTGGATTTCTCTATATAGATCTGTCCTAAATTTCCATGAGATGTAAATCACTCTTCCTATAGAAAATCAACCATTGATTCTATAGAAGTGCAATGAGGAGTAGGAATATTCATTAGAAACATCATCCTAGGCATTGATATTAATTCTATATAATAATTAGTATCTTTCTCAGATGATCATGTCTCAGAAAGGATCCATCCTCACAGACATGCTTATTGTGAGCGAATTCACTAATCTGTTTCCAGATTACTTTTCTGGTCTTCCTCCTAGTAGATATGTTGAATTGTCGATTGGTCATATAAATGGGGAATTACCAATATCCATGACTCCATATGAATTGTTTTTTGTAGAACATGAGGAGATAAAGAAAAAACTATAGGAGAATCTTGATAAAGGGTTTATACAGCCTAGTGTTTCATCATAGGGTGCACTATTCCTCTTCCTCAAGAAGAAAGATGGTCTAATATGCCTTTGCATTGATTATCCAGAACTCAATAAAATCAAGATAAGGAAAAAGTATCATTAACCATGAATTAATGACTTGTTTGATCTGGTATATGGATAAAAATTATTCTCTAAGGTGGATCTGCGGTTGGGATATTACCAATTAAGGGTGAAAAGGGATGATATCCCCAACACTACATTTCGTACAAGGTACAGGCACTATGAATTTATGTAAATGCCTTTCGGACTCACTAATGATCCAGAAATAATCATGGAAATGAAGAATAGATTCTTTATAGATTAAATCCTCAAATTTTTAGTAGTCTTTATTCTTGATATTATAATATACTCCAAAATTAAGAAGGAGAATGATGAGAATTTAAGTACTGTTATGAATACCTTGCGAAATGAAAATCTTTATGCCAAGTAGTGTAAATGTGAGTTCTAGTTGAAGGAACTCTCATTATTGTGGAATATCATCACATTAAATGGTATATATGTGGACCCTTCAAAGGCTGAGAAAATTGAAGGTGGTTTAGACCATGATATGTGAATGTTATCTATATTTTCCATGGATTATCTAGGTTTTATCATCGATTTGTGTGAAATTTATCATGATTTTAAATCCATATAATAAAGCTAACTTAGAAGGGGGTCATGTTTTCAAGGAATGGTGAATGAGAAGAAATCATTAAGGAGTTAATTGTAGGATTATAAATGTTCCTGATCACACAAATACCACAAGTGGAAATATTTTTGGGGTATTCTTTGATGCTTTGAGGAAGATCCTAGGATGTGTGTTGATGTAAAATGACATTTTAATTTCCTATGCTTCAAGCAATTGAAAGTTCATGAGTAGAAATATATGAAAGTTGATTTGGAGTTGGATGCAGTGATCTTAACATTGAAAATTTGGTGACATTACCTCTTTGGGGATAAAATTTAAATAAATATGGATCAAAAAATCTGAAAGTATATATTCCCAAAGAAAGAGTTGAATATGTCCAAATGAAGATGGTAAGAGATGATCAAAAAACTGATTGGTATATTCACCACCATCTAAGGAAATAAAATAATTTTGAAGACATTATATGTAGAGAGGTTCTAGTAACTCTTTCATTCGTGATAATTGAAAAGGATATAATCTTCTTAGACATGAATAGTATTGTCAATGGAATCATAAAAGGAAAAACATCATCAATCATTTAACAAATGATTGACCAACCATCTCTTCTAGAGAGGTTAAAGAGTGCACAATTATTTTTTGAGGTAATTTAGAAGAAATTTGAAACTATTAGAAAAGAGAAATACTCGGAGTTCAATGTTAATGAAGAAGGTTTTGTATGATTTGGTTAAAGACTATGTGTACCATAAAATCTTTAGTTAATGAAGGAGCTCTTTGATGATGCACATTGATCAACCATCTCTATCCACCCTAGAAGCACAAAGAGGTATAGATATCTCTTGGAACACTATTTAATGGACAATATGAAGAATTATATTACATAATATAAATCATGATGACTTATATATCAGCAAGTGAAGGTGGAAAGGAAAACATATATGGGGATGACGCAACAATTACCCACAATTACACAGAAATGGGAAAAATCACCATGGACTTTGTCAAAGTGCTTCCTAATACATCTATATGAAACAATGATATTTGGGTGGTGGTGTATTTTCGTACAAATACTGCACATTTCATTTTGATTAAAGAGGATTTCTCATTGGATCATCATTATTAGGTATACATCAGAGAAGTGGTGAGGTACGATGGTTTACCACTACTGATTGTATTTGATCGAGATCCAAGATTCAAAACTATGTTCTATAAGAATATCAAAAATTCGTTGAATACTGATTTAAATATCAACACAGCATATCAGCCTCAAACTGGTGGAAAATATGAGCTAACTATCTAGACACTTCAGGACATATTGAGAGCATGATCAACAAACATCAAAAGATGATAGGATCAACTTCCTTATATGGATGAGTTCTCATACAAAAACAATTTCCACTAAATAATACAAATTGCTCCCTATGAATCCCTTTATATTAATAGGTGTATAACATATATATGCTAAGATGAAGTTTGGGAGTGAAAATTTCTATTTTCTAAAATGGTCGAGGAAATGGTGGAGAATGTTAAGACTATTTAGCGACACATCAAGGCTTCTCTGAGTTGACATAGAATCTATGATGACAATATTCAACAAGAAATAGTGTTTGTGGTTTGAGACATGTTATTTCACCGCATATCCACATGAATGAAATTGATGATATTTGAGTAGAAGGGAAAGATTGGTCCATGGTACATCATCCCCTTTTAGATCCTTTATCGCATCAGAGCGATGGGATACCAACTAGAACTCTCACCTAATCTATCTAAAGTACAAGAAGTATTCCAAATATCCATATAGTGAAATTATATACCAGACCCCTCTCATGTACATAATCTATTGTTGAAACCATTTGAGAATGGCCTCTCTTATGAGGAGAATCCAGTGAAGGAGTTATATCATAGAGACAAAGTTCTACAGAATAAGACAATGCACAAGGTATAATTGGTTTGGAGAAACGACAAATTTTGAAGAAGAAACATGGGTACTAGAGGAGGTGATGAAAAAAGTTACCCTAATCTTTTTATGATTGGGAGATGAAAATTTATATGGAAGAATTTCTTATGGGGGAAATATTTTAAGGACATGAACTATTATAAGTAAAATATACCTTTTGATTTAATTAAATGTCTTATGTTGTAAAATGGATATATAAAACACATATACTCTGTTTTTTTATTTTTCCCAATTGAATATAAATGACCCTTATGTGTCATTACCATTTATAATATAGTCGTTGAATAGTGATCACATGACTAATATAAATATACAGTTTTAACAAATCCTTTCGACATAGACAAAGGAGGGGATATACATAACCAGTAGGATCATTCCCTATGAATCCCATTTATCCGAGCTTCTGAGGGAGATAACATTTCTAGGTTTTTCCCTCAAACAATCCCAACAAGAGATCCAACAAATTAATCATGATCTAAATCATTTACAGGAGAATCTCAACATCTTTTTGATCACGGACTAAACCATTTTCACCAAACGGCCCCATGAAAGCTCCACCATTGCACACCTTACTCTAATAGAGTATGATGATGTAATAAAGGTATTTGTATCAATACCCTATCAAAATGGTTATGTATATTATTTGATTATATAAAAATGAATATAAATTCATTCTATTACTATTATTTTGTAAATGATTTTTAAAGAACAAATAGTATATTTTGTACATATTAAAATTCAATTAAGAATTATATTTTGGTGAACTGATGGATTTTGGAAATAAATAATATCTTAATAAAATATTTTCATTAAATTAATTTTATTAAATAAAAACTATCATATAATATTTATGATGTTAAAAGTAATCTTTATAAAGGATTGAGAACTATTTTTACTAGTCAATTTACAATAAATATCGGTTTTCATTTTAAATGTGATTGTTCCTATATTTATAAAATTATTTAAATAAAATGATTTTTATTTTTGGAATTAGTATTTTAGAATTATTTAACGATTACTATTTCATAATTTTCTGAGATAGTCAACTTTTTGGGTAAAAAATTAAATACCATATAAATATATAGGGTGTTTTGTGACATTATAATGGCCCAGTAGTGATATAATAAACACTATAATCGGGGTATTATAAAAAAATATACATTTTACCATTAAAATAATTTAATTTTATTTTTTCTGGACTTATTTTATAAATATTTAGTGAATCCTCCTTGATTTATAATATATTTTATGATTTTAAATTCATTTCTTTAATAATGTGACTCGCCTCCACATAATCAAGGATAAAATTTAATACACCTGGCTCTTGTACTTATAAAATAAATTTTTCCACTCCTATTTGGATAAAACCATGGTAAAAACAATTGGAAGGTTTGTGCTTTTGAATATGTAATTATATAGATTCCAAAAACTATATTTGTGAAATATTAATGAATTTCCCTCTCATTTCCTATATAAACCCATCAAAGATCAATCTTTGAATCTCTAAAAATACTTTTATAACTTCTTTAATTTGATACATACTTTTTATAGTCCTCCCAAATTGGACCAACCTCTCAATAATCCCCTCTTAAATCTTTTGAAGTCACACTCTCAAGTAAGGGTTCCTTCCATTCTAATTTTTATTCAAGTATCCTTATATTTTTAAACCATTTTATTTTCATTTAAAAATTATGGGGATGTTTTTTCACATTCCCCATAATTCTTTTATTATTTTTGGATGATGATATACCCCTTTCTATCTCATCAATCCCTCCTAAGAACACTTGTTACCATGCTAAAATTTCATAAGAGTTATTTTATTTCCCATCTTTCATCAAATATCTTTATTAGGTTACACATTATATTTCAAAAATAATTATGTTGGAACATGTATTTATATGATTATACTACATTGAATTTTATTTATATATTATAACCTATTTTTTTAACATTCATCAACCCTTTTTATAAATTTTCAGGTCATGTCGTTAGGCTGCCGAAATTTTTGTGTGAATTTCCATTACAAAACAATTGTGTTATTAATATTTCACCCATTACCTATCATGGGTGTTCACTTTTACACAAATATACCTTTTTAGTTAGAACATAAATGTATTTATTCCACACCCCTTGATCATGGAATACGTTATGATGATGAATGGATCCATGTTTTATGATCTATGTGGCACACTTAAACATGAGAATAAAATAAAAGTGACAAGTGCGCACATAATTATATAGCAATCCAATGAATTGGGTAATGTGTGGTGTCATGAAATATCATTTTGGGATAGAGGTTTAAATGATTATATAATGGTACTTTGTTCACTATTATGTCTAGGTAGTTTATCAGTAAACTATGATTCTATGTTTGTTTCAAAATTTCCATGTCTTAAATATCATGATTTTTTATTCATGTTTCTTTATGCCTCAATGATATGACTTGTATAACATGTATTATTATCTTCATGTTATTCCATTTTACTCCCTTACTGGGGTTTATAGCTCATCCCTTTTTATGTACATCCATAGGTTATCAAGTACAATGTTAAGTGCGAAGGAATGTTGTGGTCATGTAAAGGAAGTTTTCAACAAAAATGTGGAATATCATGTTTCATGTTGACATGTAATGGACCTAATTATAGAAGAAACTAGATTAGTAAATCATTAGGGTTGTATTAATTGTAATTTTTTTAATTAAATTATGTATTAATGTAATTAAATTTATGGGGTTATTATCAATTTTGTTATGATATAGTGATCACTAAATATAGGATAAATCATGGCATGAAGTCGGTGAATGAACATTAGAATCCCATTGATTACATAAAATGGAAAAAGAATAAGGTATATATAGAAATATTTTACTATAAAAAAATATTTCAAAATAATTTTCATATTTTGGTAAATTTTTTGGTAGTTTCCAAAGATTTATAATGAATATAATTAAGGATATTATGTTCTCAAATTAATGAAAGAGATCTTAATCCATGAAGAGACCAGTATCCCTTAATGGATTATTTCAAAAGGTGATTACCATATCATTAAAAATATTTATTAGTAATTTTTTTCTATATTTTTATAGTACTGCCCCGATTTTTATAAACCATCATACAAAGTAGAAGATGTAATTTTTTTTATAGATGAGTGGTAAGGATACATGGTATCAGAATATTTTCCAGGAACCAATTTAAGGGCAAACTACTTTTTTTGTGATTTATTATTTCCTATGAACTTAGAAATATTTTTGGTGTCTTTATAATTAGTATTAGAATTATTATATAAAATTTTGTATTTTTTTCTCAAGGGGAAGTATAAAAAATAAAATAAATATGTCTAAAAATGAGCTATAAACATGTTTTCAAATATATACAGGTATCATGAAAAAGTGAATTCCTACTACTAATTTAGTTAATTTTTTCATAATTATATCTAATTTTTTGGTTAATTTATATATCTTTTTTAGAAAAAATTTATACTAATTATCTATTTATGGTTCGATCATGGATGGTTGTAAATGACAGAAGAAACACATATTATAAGGGTTTTACATTAGTGGGTGGTGAAACTATTTGGGATATTCAATCATCAGTTAGTTGCATGATATAATATCATAAATGACTGTGAAATAAGTACATGTAACACATAATATTATCATTAATGATATATATTGAATAAAACTAATTATTTTCAATGAACATGATGTCAATTTAAATCATCCCACCAATATATCACATGAAATCTCACAATCCTCACATGAGTAGATGTATTCAACCTATCCTTATTATGAATATATATAATTTTTCACTTTATTCCCATCAAAACATGTATACATTATTTCATCAATAACATGTATGTGAACATTCATTATTTAATAATATCCAATTTTATAATCTCATTAATAAAAAATTATCGTCATTATCAATAAAAAACCTTCAGAAATAGGATTTTACCATTTTAATAAACAAATAATGATGATTTTATGTTAGAGATTATTATCACCTAGATTATTTAAAATTATATATTAATAAATATCACAATACAAAAAATAAATAAATGAAGTGATATATTATAGTTTCATTTGGATGATATAAAGGGTCATAATGATGTTTAATTCTGTCAAAAAGTGATAGACAATTTGTAATGGAGTTCAGTGTCTTATAAAAATACATGATGGGCTGCATTGATTCTTTTTCCATGAATGAATGTAAAAGGTTAGTCAGGGATTTTGTACACTCTATGATGGTGAAATGGAGGGTTTGATTTTATTATGTTCTATAAATGCTAAAATGTAAATACTTCATTTAGTTTAACCAATGAACTCTAATAGTTTTCCAATAATTATTGTGGTTTTCTAGGAAACAATAAAGTGAAAAACTAATTTCTTGTAAAATCATTGAATATATAATGAGTTATCTAGTTATTTGTGTAGAATATGAAGGAAAATGTTTATATATGAGTTTTACACTAAACCAAAATGATGGATGTTTTTATTGGAAATTATTCTATAATACATGAATTTTAGGATATTGTAAAGTAGTTAAATATATCATGTTGTTGGGGTTTAATTTCTAAAATATCTTATATTTATCAATAGTGGGTAAATCGATTTTTTTAATTACAGTTAAAAAATATTACTTGGAATGAATTATTTCATATTTATGTTTAATATATTTCTTTATAGTATTCCTAACATAATAATTTTTTTCCTATACAGGTTTTTTTATTTTTCTACCTTTGGGGGTGGGGGTTTCAAGCTTATCATTCTCATTATCAATTATAAATTGATTGTGTGATATGGTTTTTGATTTCAAATATCTGAAATAGAAAGAAAAGAAAGAATTGGTTTGTTAATGATGGAAGAGGAAACCTCATTCTGCCTAAAACAAGAAGTGTTTGAGGCATCATGTGGTTTTCTATTCCAATATAATGGATCATTTTCTCTCTTATCTGTATTTTATGGATAGATGAAATAAAAATAAATATATGATACTCAATCATTCTCACCTCAATATGATACATAGTGTTCTTGGTGAGACTCGGACTGTATATTTTAGTTTTTAATATACATTTTAGTTTTAAACACACATCGCATAATCAAAACTGATAAAACCTGTTATGATTTTTATGCTAAATAACTAAAACAATCTATAATTAATTTTGGATTTTTAGAAATCAGCCTCACCATATCTTGATGCATGGTGTGGCTACTACGACTCCTTTTGTCACTTTTTAGGTAAAACTAACATTAATTTTAGTAAAAAAGACAACTGAAATACTTAAAATTGGGGGAAATAATTTGTATTGGTTAATACATTAGGAATATTTTCTATAAGTAGTGATTGACAATTAGGAATCCATCAAAAATCAATCTGATACCCAGTGTTCCCAGTAGGACTCAAAGGGTCTATTATGAGTTTAAAATTTACATTTTAGTTAATGACAGGTTTCACTCACTGGAAACCAAGAAAAGAAACTTATATTATATTAATAAAATATGGAAACAATTCAAAATTAATTTGTTATGCATATGAATTATTATCAAATAAAACCAAGGCATGATGTGACTAATACACCTAAAAGTTCTTATTTCCATTGTAAAATTACATTTTTAATAAAAAACACACATCACATACACAAAAACAAGAAAATAAATTAACATTGTTTTGATACATTAGGAAATAAATAAATAAAAAGTCATTTTTTAGGGTTATGAATCATCCAACCCTTAATATGATTCACAATTTGGGTGTTATGCCTCCATGTGTGTCTTTCTATTTAAAATAGACATAAATTTTAATAAAAAATAAAATTGATATAATAAAAACCAAGAAAACAAGTCCTTTTATTTTAATACCTTCTGAAAATGATCTATAAGTCAGTATTGATGTGTTGGAATCCTCTAAACATCTATTTGATACACTTTGTACCCAATATAACTCAAATTGTCCATTATCATTTTAAAATCGGCATTTTAGTTCAAAACATATATCACTCACTAAAAAACACATAGATTGTATTGATAATTTTGGAAAATGATTTATAATTCATTTTGTTCTTGTAGTAATCAGTCTCATATTAAATTAACAAATGATGTGATCGTTACAACTCAAAGCGATTGTTTCTAGTTTAAAATGACATTTTAGAAGAAAAACATTATTACCATATTCAAAACTCAGAAGATGAATTCATATTATTCTAATAATTTTTTAAAATGGAATATAAATTATTTTAAATGTGTTTTAATTATACTCAACTCAATTTTACACACAGTTTGACTGGTATAACTCCATGTGTGAATTTTTATTTCAAATTGACACCAATTTTAGTAAAAAAAGACAACAAAAAATACAAAAAACAAGCAAACACATTCATATTATTTTAATACATTTTTAAAAATATACATAATTTATTTGGTATATAAAAAAATCAGGATCACCTAAATATAATACATGATGATTCTAGTATGTCTCAAAGTGTCTATTATCAGTTTATAATTGACATTTTTGATCAAATATTGTCACTCACCAAAAACAATGAAAACAAGCTTATATTTTCTTGATAATTTTTTAAAATGATTCATAATTACTATTTGACATTTATTAATTATTATCACACAATAACGAGACACTATGTGAGCAATATGACTCAATATATGTGTTGTTATTTTAAAATGACATTTTAGTAAAAAAGAAAAGTAACAACCTCAAAATTGATAAAATGCATTCACATTATCATGATACTTTATGAAATGATACATAAGAGCCTTTTTGATGTATATGAATCTTCCAAACCTCTATTTTATAAGCATTGTGACTAGTATGTCTCAAAGTGTGTCTTTTTATTAAATATTTTAATTAATTTTAGTTAAAAATAAATGTGACATACTCAAAACTAACAATACACATTAATATTTTTTTGATGAATTAATAAAATGATCTATAATTCATTTTGTATGTTTAGGGATCAGTGTAACATAAATTTAATACACGATGTTCCTAGTTTGACACAGTGTACCCATTATCGATTTTAAATAGACAATTTTTGACCAAAATGAGTCAATCATTGAAAACTAAGAAAACATTCTCTAAATGTCCAGATTATTTAATAAAATGACTCACACATCATTTTTGAAATTTATAAATATTTATAATGTCAAACTAAAACATTATGTCACTAGCATGAATCATTGTGTGTTTTTTTAGATTAAAATTACATTTTAGTAAATTATTCAATTTTGATAATCAAAGCCTGTAAAAAATATTTTTTTATTGTTTTGATACATTGGGAAAAAGATCCAGATAATATTTTTGATGTTTAGTGATCTAATACACTTTAATATGATTCATGGTGTGACTGGTATTACCCCATGTGTTCTTTTTTATTTAAAATTGATATTAATTTTTTTTTAAAATAAAAGTTACAGACTCAAAACGAAGAACAAGTGTCTGAATTTTTTTGATAATCTAGGAAAATGATCAATAATTCATACTTGAAATGTATGAATCAAATTCGCCTCAATATTATACATGATTTTAATGGTATGACACTATTTTACAATTATTATTTTAATGTTGAAATTTTAGATTAAAAGTATCAATCACTAAAATCCAAGGAAAAACACATGGATTGTATTCATAAATAATTACAACATTTCAAATGAAATTTTTTTATGTATGAATTATTATAACATCAAAATATCACAATATGTGATAATAATGGCTAAATGTGCGAGTTTCCAGTTTAAAATTATTTTCCTATAAAAAAAGGGTGACATACTCAATATATATAAAATGCATCCATATTGTTTTTATACTTTATAAAAATCATCCATGAGTCATTTTTTATGAGTATGAATAATATGTACCTCAATCCAATGCATGGTGTGACAAGTATGACACTAAGGATGTATTTTTATTTCGAATGGATATTAATTTTTGTTAAAAAGACAACTGACATACTCAAAATAGTGAAAATTCATTCATATTGTTAAAATAACGTAGTGAAATGATTAGAAATTCATTTATGATGTGTTTTAATTAGCTACACCCCAATCCTATACATGATGTTATGAGTATTACACAATTTTTTTGTTATATGTTTAAAATTGAAATTTTATTTCCAACAGTGTTACTCACTAAATAGTATAAAATGCACACATATTTTCTTAATAATTGAGGAAAAATATTCATAAGTAATTTTTTCATGTAGGAATTAGTATCTTGTTAAACCGACACATGATGAGAGAGGTATGACTCAATGATCATGTTCCCAGTTTAATATGAATTTTTTTTAAAACATCATGTGAAATACTAAAATCCAGTAAAATTAATTCGGATTGCTTTGATGATTTAGTAAATTGATTCATATGTCATTTTTTATTTTTGGGAATCTGTTATATCACAGTCTAACACACGATGTGAATGGTATGACTCCAAGTGTGTTCATTTGTATAAAATTGACATTATTTTTAGTAAAGAAGACAATTGGCATACTCAAAAATGAAAAAATGAAATTGGGTTGCTTTTGAACTTTATGGAAATAATCCATTACAAATTTTAGACAAGTAAGAATTATTATCACCCCAATATAAAACATAATTTTCCAGGTATGAATTTAAGTGTTTGTTGTTAGTTTGAAATTGGCATTTTAGTTTAAAATGTGTCACTCAATGAAAACTAGGAAAATAGACTTGGATTGTCTTGATAATTTAGGAAAATAATTATTCTATTATTTTTTATGTTTTGGAATCAGTGTCATTTCAAATTGAGACATTATATAATTTTTATCACTCATTGTGTGTGTTCCCTTTTTAAAATTACATTTTACTAAGAAACACATGTGATATACTCAAAAGTATAAAAATGAATTTTTATTGTTTTTGTACTATAATAAAATGATCCACAGGTCCTTTTGGATGTCTAGGAATTATCTACATCTCAATCTGATAAACTTTGTGATTGGTATGACTCCAAGTCCTTGTTTTCATTATATAAGTGTCTTTACAATTTAAAAGACGCATCATATTTCCAAAAATGAGAAAACTATCCAATTTTTTTCAACATTCTATCTTCTATTACATAATTTATTTTCTTATCATTTTTATCTCATACATATTTTATATCTTTTCACAATGATAATTCATGAAGATGAATAACAAATTGTGTCACATGCAAGAATTAATTGTACCTCAATTTGATACATAGTGTTTCTTGTATGCCTCAAATTTTAGTTTAAAATAAAACATTATATTAAAATTATTTAATTATAGAATTACTAATATAAAAAAAAATTTGTTTTAGAGGTACATTATTTTCCTAGATATGGGTTGGTATTTTTAGCAATAGCATCAATGGTGGTTAGGGGCCAAAAACAAAGCAACATTGATGACTTTGTTTTTTTATTATAAATTGTACTTACTCATCTAATTATATAAACCAATATTTGATATATCTATAATGTTTTCTTTTTTTTTCTTGCATTTGGGTTGTAAATTTTATTTCATTTATAATCTATTTTTGTACGTGTGATCTTCTATTTCTGATCAATTGTATTTTCTGCTTGAGTATGTTGTAAATTTGGAAGCACACTATAGTATCCCCCTTGATCATTTCTTTTGGAAGTGCTAATAAAGGGGACCATTATTATCACTACAAAATATGGTGGTAAAGAATAATTTTCCACATGTATTAAATATTTTTTTCACTTAAAAAAGTAATTTTTTTCAATATTAAAGTTATGTTTTGTATTAGTGATATATATGGGATTTTACCTAGGTTTTATAGGGTGTAACAAACCATAAATGGAATAACGTGGTAAGTAGAAGATCGTACAGTAGTGTTTGTTGGTCAATAAAATTCTTCAAGAACAACTAATAAAAAAAAGAAAATGAAAGTCGGTCACCGTTTAGACCTGGTGGAAGGATTTCATAACTTTATCAAAGACTAATCCCATAGATGTGATCACATTCTAAGCTCAAGACGTGATGCCTCACAATACCTTCATGGGGATTGACCAAGGGAATGTACCCTATTGAAACCGGTGTACATTGTTGAGATCAAGGGCCTCAAAGAGCCTTCATAAAAGTACATAGTGTTTATAGGGTTTAGATATGGTGTGTCTTTACTACCCTAGTTTGGAACATTTCTATATAAATTGGGTTATTCTAGTGTACTTTGGTCATGACCATGTAAATTTTTGTGCCTTGGTACCTAGTCGTGTCTGATTATTGAGTCATTTTGATGTACTCTATTTATGCCTTTGGGCCTGGCCATGTCCACGCCTCGATTCATTCTTATGTACTATGGTAATTCATGTTCAGCATTTCATGTTTATGTATCTTTTTTCTAAGGTACACACATGGTCTCTAGTCACTTGTCATATGGTGAGTGGTAGGTTTCACATGGAACGTGATTGTTTTTGAAACCTTATCCATCAAAGCCAGGGTACACCACAACATGTGTTCCTTGTACTACACACTATTTAGTCAAGTTTCTACCAGAAACTAATATTTTTCTAGTTGGTTCCACCCATTCCTCCCACACCACTATATCTATCACAAATATCCCCTAGGAAACTAGGATACATGTTAAAGAGATATTTTTATCCATTATATCAATATTCTGGCCTCCAAACATCCAACAAATTGATTCCCATGTTACCCTGTCCTTCGAATGTTGTTCCCAAAAAAATGTGTTCTCTTGATTTGATCTCAATTCTACATTATCATCAAACATAGTAGTTGTTCCTTAGATTCAAAACTCGAACCCACATCAGAAATCTCTTTCACTAATGAATAGTTACACAATAATCAATTATTCATTATTTTTCAAATCCTCATCCAAAATAAATATAAGTTATGAGGATGTTAAGAGAGGTTGGAGAAACAAACAAAACAAAATCATGAGGAAAAAACCTTTGATATTATTTGAGTTAGAATCAATATTTTTTCATGATAATGATGAATAAATAATAATTAACAAATAAACATCAGTTTATAATTATATTAATTTAAATTCAACTACAATAATCCATTGTTCTACCTATGAATTTATTTTTTATTGACATAATACAAGTTCTAATTGGCTATAAAATATGTGATTGATCCAACAAAAACAAATTCCCTATATTAAGTTTGAATCAATCATTTACAAATATGTTTATTGGTTGGTGTCACTGATGGGATTCATGAGATCTATTAGTGAAGAAGACCACTTGGAAAATCAATCTCATGTCCCCTATAATATTTTCTTCCATTAAAATCTCATCCTCATCCCTCTCAACAAAGATAAGTTTATGTGTATAACCCTAGTTTTTTTTAAAAATTAGTGTTTTTATTGAAGGATATTAGGTCATTCTTAATTGTTAATAGTTAAATAAATTAAATAGATTATATAATAATTATTCTTCCCATGGATGTTGTCAAACCAAACACCCAACGTGTAAAAAGGTTATGTCAAGACTGGGATAAAACCCACATTTCAAATTTAATGGGGCCTCTTATTTTCTATTAGAGTCTCCATTCTAAATTTATTCCATCAATTTATAAAAATATTACATGTATGATATAATATATTTTAGAAATTTATTATAACAATATTGGGTATCCTTCATCCCCAGAATTCTATAGTATCTTAGCACCTAGCCTAGAAAATATTCATTTAAATATTATAAATTTTTACAAGAAAACCAATTTAGTCATGAAAATTCTCTCAACCTCTGGGATTTTCATCCTAAAAAGACAAAACCTACTCCAAAAGTTGAGGTACAAAGATCACATCTTTTTTTCATACTCTAATGTGCTCCTCTTAATATTCCCATGCTTCTAATAGGCACACAGTATAGAAATTTCTCTCAAATAAATAATTTTCTCATGTCGATCATCAATCTCAATAGCTTACTCTACAAATGTAGCCGCATCCTCGAGGTCCATTTCTCCCCAATTTATAACATGTGGTTATTCATGTACATAACACCTTAGATTCAATAGATGGAAGTCTTTTCATACCCGGTCAAACTACAGTGGTTGGTTCCAGTGTTACACCATCTTGCATACCTTACGTACTATCTTAAAATGTCCAATGGAAAACATTGAATTATTAGTGTCATTAAATAGTCTTTGTAATTACTATCTAGGTGATACCTTAAGAAACATGTGTTATACCTTATCAAACTCTAATGGTTCCTAATTTTCGTCCACATAAAATTTATAATTGTTCTCGAAAGTCCTTGTCTACTCCTATATGATCTAAAAATTATCATTTGTAGCTTTCACTAACTCTAATCCCACAAGTAAAAAATCATAGGGATCAGTCTAGTATTTTGGTGACCAGAAGTTTCTCCCATAAAAGGCCTTGATTGTTGTTATATAGATGTTGTAGTGGTAACTGTTATTATTTGGAAACACTATCTAAGGTATTCAATCCATACAAATATGGAATAATTATAACATGCATGCCTAAAACATGTCCTCATGAACTATAATGTAATGCACAACCTGCCAATTTTTCATTGTGTGAAACTTTGTGATGAAATGTAAATATGTCCTAATTACCTCTTGTAATCCATTCAATATTCATGATTTTAATTGAAAATCATGTTCTAAAATGAATTTTGAGGGAACTTCATGAAGATTTATTTTCTATTATGCATAAAGGTGTCCTAATCTCTCAACTAAACACCACTCATGGGTGGGTATGAAGTGGGAAAACATGGTGAGTTAGTCCACAATCACCGAGATAGCATCATCTCTTATATAATATTGTGGTATCCCTTCATAAACTCCATAGAGATACCATCCCACATCAACTGTATAATATCAATGGGATGATCCAAGCCCACTAGAACCTAGTGCTCAACTTGAAACTGCTGACAATTGAGGCATTAAGTTCCTTACCTTTTTCACATTTCATCATTCATTTCCATCAAAATAGAAACTAATGTTCCTTATACATCCTCTTCATGACTAGATGTATCGCTAATGGGGGTATATGAAACTCCATCAAAAACCAGTCACATAGCATCAGGAGTTACATGGTTCGCCACATAAATAGAATATGTTCTCCCCAATTTTAGAAAATACATTTGGAGCACATATAGTGGATATCTTATAAATAAGGTGTCACATTCCTTATCTACAACATGATCCTTCATAACATGTTGTAGACGAAGAGGGGGAAACCATTAACAATAGATAAGATGCATTGTCTTTGTCTACACGAGACAACTATAATGAGGCAATCTACTTTAATGTGTTTCATATCAACTATGAAAAAGATATCCTGATAAGAGTGTCTTTCAAAAAATTCCACTTCCCAAGATTTTATAAAATCTAAAAGTCATAATTTTTGGGGAGCTCTAGCCATTGTATCTGCCTTAAGATAATATCTTTCTATGAGAATATTTTCTCGAGACTCTTGAGGTTGGAATAGATGGTAAAATTCCCACTTTTATGATTGTATCACCAAAATTCTACGAGAATCCCACCACTGATAGCTCAATATCATGGGTCACATTTTAATTCTTGTTATGTCTCAACTACTAGGACCCATGATAGATAACCATCGACCAATATATCAAAACACAACCTACGACAGTTCTGGAAGTATATGAGAATACTGCCTACTCCACACCCTCCTCTTGTATTCTCAAGATGGGTGAGCTCATCAACATCATTCATAACCCATGAATAGACAACCATATCATCTCCATCCATATTAATGGTTTACTCTTTTATATCAATGTATTCAAGGGTTCTGTAATCTTTAATTTCTCTAGTAGCTTATCATCCAAATGAATAGTAACACCTTAGTCATGCTCATGGGTGGATCCCAAGATAAAACTATCTCAACCTTCATGGGTTCCACCCCAACTCCCTCTTAGGATATGAAATGTCATAGGATGTGGACCTCTCAAATCTATAACTAAACCTTCTAGAGATCCCCATGATGATGGTTCTCTCAGAGTATGTTTTAGAATATCCTCATGTAAATCACATGCTCCTCCTCTGACATGGACAACAATAGGATTTTGTTGATAAAGAATACCATCAACCAATATTAAAAGGGATGAATGATATAGTTGATGAGTCCCATGAAAATTTTTAGTTCATTATATAAACTAAATGTAATAACAAAGTACATATATTGAACATAAAGACATCATAAAACCAAATTTAGTATTTCCTCATCCAGAACACATAGCCAGTGATCTTACATCTGAGTTTAATATTCAAGAACTATATTTCCCCTCTCAAATAGTCAATTTGTTCATCAATTATAAGTAATAAATTTTAATTTTTTATGTTCACCTAATTAAAGAAACAATGATAAAAACAACCCCAATCTCACATCTTCTCTCCTTGAAAACAACATTTGGTTTGACCAGGGTGACACACTATGTCTAACAAATCCCTTAATGTGCCAATCCTAAAAAATCACATTTAGATTTTAGAGATCTGTAGGAGTAATTTGATAGGGAAATATATTTATAAGTTGTGTCTTGGGGTGAATTAATATCCATAATTCTATATCCTTATATGATGTTAAGAGCAGTATGTCCTCTATGAAGATGTCTTTATACTCTTCCACTATAACATGAAGTTGTAAGCCCAAAAAATCTAATTCACCAAGAGAGTTTATTGATTATTGATTAGAAATTGGTTGTATCTATATTAATATGATATCATCCAAAAATTATGAGTTTTTATTTTCATCAACAAAGGAAAATATCATACCATCATCATATAAACACTCCATCCTTCACCTGGAACAGTCAATTCATTCTAGAACTATGGATAGCTAGTCCATACCTAATATGAAATCATAATGCCTCATAATACTAAAAAAATATCCCAATGGAACATCCCACCTTCATGATTCATGTCATTGTATTGATGTAAGTGTGTGGTAGCCTAATCTCTTATAGAAGGATCCTCAAACTTTAATAGTTGAGCTAATGGCACTACTAGAATCTCTAGATCTTGAACATGATATGTTAAAATAAACCAATAGATCATGGATATGTCTATTGAAACTATAGATGTTAGAAAAATATATATTATAATAATAATCATCTATATATTCTCTACATCCTACGAATACATGCCTATAGCTACCCTAATCTAAGAAAACCAATCCCACAGGCCTGACATGGACCACATAGGGGTGGTGGGGGAAATATATCATATCATCAACCACATACTTATTTACATCAAGATTGTAAGCCATGTATGATTCCCTTTATAAGTATATAATCTAATAGAAACATCATCATAGTAATTTCATTGACTATATCCTTATTAAATATATGTTAGATCAGACAATCCTATAAATGATGTCTCCGACCATTGTAGGTGTATCACCACCTCTCTTTATACCTAGATCTCTTTCTATCTCTACTGATTGAAACTATCTTATGATCCCTGAAACATAAAACAAATATCATAATACTACCTCCACAAAAACCTAACTCACATGGATCATTGTGTCTAACATTGGAAACAGTCTACTGAAGACTCATCTCTAGGGTTCCCACTACTAACACCATCTGTTAACGACTACTTTGCTAATGATCTCTCCACCACTATTTATCACTCAAGAAACACAGAATTAATAGTAATTAAAAGAGGGATCACACCATCCTGGATATATTTATTATATATATATTTTTCTCAAAATTCCATTCATGAAATAATTCATCATGATCTATATAAATGGACTATCGTAAGACGTTATTGACCCTCCTTTGATTACTTCAGTTCTTTCATGTTGACCTACTAATGTTGTAGAGGCTCTTGGATAAACACCACTCAAAACATAACAAGGTATAACCCCACACTAAAGACAAATGCATACTCTATACATGAAATAGTCACATATTTATATGCTAGAGTCATCAAACTCTCCCATTGACCTTTAGAGCCATGAAGAAGGCTCACCACTTGGATAACCATCTGTTCTGGAGGTTTCCTAACTGGGAGGAAAATCACGTAACAATTACATGTCTATCCTCAACACCATAGGGTCCAGGATTGATCTGAAACCAGGAAATTCACTATCACTAAAACTCATGTTGTACATTCATCCTTTCCACCTCAACTGTTAGTACTATCAGTACAACCTACTTCTTGACACATGGTGGTAATTCTGGAAAACCACCCAGAGGTACCACATCATTCACATGCTCCTTTTTAGGGGCCTCATCACTCATTAGATCATTGTTAAAATATTCCTTCATAATATTATCCATGATTAGTCATAGTGATATCCTCAAAATAGAAAATATGAACCATGTACAATTCGTATATCTAGGGACCTGACTAAAGAAGGGCATGGAAACCACAACCTACTCTAATTTGATTCAGGTAAAAAATTCTCTACAACTAGTACCTATATGTACCAATTTAAAAAGTAATTTATTAGAGTCCTAGTGAAAGGGGACATTAGCCACAACACCAAAATTGAATTCCCAGACCATAGTTTCAAACATGAAACACTTTAAACATTGTTTCCTGAAGTCCCAAACCATGTGTCATAGCTAAACAATATATATGCTACAATTTAAATATGAGACACCTTTAAATACACTTTTTTATCACCTTAGCCACCCATGCCTACATATCCAGCTATAAGCCAAGTGTGACACCCCATGACTATGACTAAAAGGCTATAGTATGTTAACTAGCATCAAGTATAAATATCACACACATGGGAGGCCTTTATCTAAGTTACCTATATGCACACCCACATCACTGAATACCCATATAATGATGAAAGATAAAATACTATTGATATAATTTTTCATGTGTATATCATTATCCCACATTAAAGTATTAAATAAGTACTGGATATCACAAAGGAAAATAAAAGACCACCAAAACAATAAAAGATTACAACTTGCAAAGAAAGGGTGGTATTGTTATGAAACTAATCACTTGATATAGACCATGTTCTATGAAGCTCAACTATGCAACACCACTCTTAGTCCACCCATGACTCCATTGAGGATATTTTCATCAACATAGAAAAAATCATTAGGAAGATCCCATATAGGTGGGAGTATAATAATTCCCAGTGGGACACCTTGAAATAATAAAATATAATAATATAGAGAGTAGTCATCCTATTATCATAAAGGTATTTCAATAAAGAAATATAAAACAATAATTAAAACCAAAATATAATGAAGATATACACTAAGTCTAATGGTAAAGGAAAAACCATACTACCATAACATGATTATACTATAGGCTTAATGGTAATGCATGCTCGGGAGAACTCATTTTGTGAATCTAATAATGTCGATGATGCTCGTCTAACTGTTTTTTCACATATAGACTCTCTATGAGGAAGTGCATGCTCAAACACAAAATATATAGATATAAAGATAGGGGATTTTACCCAGGGCCTATGCGGTATACTGAAACCTATCTAAAATAACACAAAAATTTTGTGATTAAATACCAAGGTTTTTTTAACATGGAGATTCCTAAAACCATAAATAGTGAAAAATAGAATGATATAGGTTCACACTCCATGCCTCGTAGAACTATTTTGTAACTCCTTTTGAGTCTAATCCCATAGAGTGGATCACATCCAATGTTTAAAACATGATTCCACCCGGTACCCTCATGAGGATGGAATAAGGGAAGGCACCCTAATGAAAAATGTTTAAACTGAAGTGAATGAGGGCCTTAAATATAGCTAGAAAAATTACATAGTTTGTAAGAGGTATACATAGCATGTCTTCACTACCACATGTCTTCTCTTTTACTTCAGCATGTGCATGTTTACTATAGGTTGATCTTGTATAATCTAGTTTTCTAATGTGCCTTTCCATTTTTTGGTACCTAGACATGTCCATGTGTTAGTCATATCTATATATTAGGTTGGTCCCATGTACTCAGAATGTGGTCGTGTACCTAGAAGATTCAATGTACTTGGTTATGAAATGTACTCTTGTGGGAAAAGTGTATACGGATGTGTCTGTGCTCGTGTACCGCGGTGTACGGCCCGAGTTTTCAGTAATTTGTTAGATGGAATGTGGTAGGTCTAACACAACATCTGATATTTTATTTTTCTAAAACCCTATCCTTCACAGTCAGGGTACTACATGTCATGTTTTGTTTCAGACTACACAATATGTATTCTGGATTTTCCAAGAACCATCTAGTTGTCCACACATTTTTGATCAGTCCTACTCCACCAATGGATCTGATACCAATATCTCATCAGAAATAAAGATCTATTTTTAGAAATCTATATTCATCATCAGTGGCCATATTCTGGCCTTTGATCCTCTCATGAATAAATTCTCATGGCACCAAATCATCTTAACAACATTTCTAAAAATTATGGTCTCCGGATCTAATTTCAATGAACCACTATTATCAAGACCAAATATAGTATTAATCCAACACAAACAAAAATTCTAGCATGAGTTTTTTGAAATAATTTATAAATAATGGTTCCAGTCCATTTTCAAATATGATATCCATAAACTTTATTGGTGATGATTAGACTTTGTAAAATTGATCTATTAGCCCCGATTCTATTGTCATCCATCAAACTCTCCTAGTTTTCCCTCTCAAGACTTAAAGTGTTCTTTTGAAATCCTTATGGTTTGTATATAGCATGATTTTTATAAAATTTTATTATGATTATAATAATTATTAAAAATTTAAAAAAAATGAAAATTTATTTTACAATTATCCCACCCACAATGGTCTTAAAGACAAACACCAAACATGTGTAATGTTTATTTCACGCCTAGTGTAAACCCCGTATTCCAAATTTAATGGAGGTATAATATTTCCCATATAATACAAAATTTAGGATTAATCATATAATTTTATAAAAACTAAACACATGTAATTTAATATATTTAATATTTTTCTTATATCAATACTCATAGTTCTCAAGCCCCGGAATCCGACACAAACTCAGCACCGAGCCTCAAAAACATTCTTTTAAATATTTTGTAGTGTTAACCGAAACAAATAACTCTTTAAATTGTTATAATAATGAAAATTTATATAAAAATTTATTGTAAAACATAAAATATTTAATTTTTAGGATTTACCCAACTTTTAAGTCCAAGAGGATGATCATAACTCAATGAATGAAAATTGGGATACAAAAATATTTATATTTAGGGAAAATTTTTTATTAAAATAAAATTTATGAAAATAAATTGATTTTTATTGGTACTTACTAAAAATATATGTTAAATATACATCAATTTTTAGATAATATAATATTAAAAGGAAAACATTGCGTATAACATTAACATATCTCTAGGAATTAATATTTTAGACAAAGAATCCTTACAGATTGAGAATCATTTTAACCAAAACTACTTGAAAGAGTGTTCCAATAATTGAAATTCAATTTCCATGATTAAAATATAATTAATAATATAATATCTAAAATGGGTAGTATATACACAACATAATAAAAAATAGTTGTAAAATACTAAACATGTCTCAAAGATAGATATTTTAGATGACAATAATTACATTGTATTCTCTATTACTCGACCATGCTCTAACCTCATGTATAATTAAGATAACTATATAAATTTATTATCTCATTACATTAATAAAAACATATTACAATTTTTACTAATATTTTATACCTATATATTTAAAATATATTATCTGATTATATTTTATATTTATTATTGCATGTTTAAAATTTTTCTAGTTTGATTGGTATAAACATCATGAGGAAGGGAATGATTATCACTATAGTATTTCAAGTTAATAATTTTCATATAATTTAATATAAAATAATCATTGTTTTTAAAAATTAAATATTTCACATATTCATTAGATGAAAAACCTGATTACGGCTTGTGACAATTGAAATTGCAATGAACATGTTTTCAAGGTATTTAACGATCGAAATGTGATATGTTATAAATATTTTAATTATTAACAGCCACTTTACATAATATATTAAAAAAATTGGTATAGTATTATTACATAATATTAACATCATATGAAATCACATATTTATTTATGATATAATCATTACATTATCGCTTATAAGGCGTTTAAATCAACATAAAAGGAAATGTGTTATAATGATTTAATGAGTAGTCAGTTATATTTAGATAATGGGACATATAAATAATATTAAACATGTTAAAACATAATATATCCTCAATAAATTCATTATAGGATCCATTAATGTCAATGGGTGAGGAAAATTTAAATTCATTATTTATGGAAGCTTTAGTCTGCACTTACGTGGGATTAATGATTCTGTACCTCAATGAATGGATGAAATGATATTAACTAAAATATAAATTATTTAATAATTTAATTATTGAATTATAAAATTATTTATTCATAAAATCAATACATCATACAATACTTTATAGGTGGTTATGTTAAAAAAACAACATCACTTCATAGAGGTGATAGTCTGCATGTATACACAATCGATGTTTTTGTCTCACTTAGTGGATGGTAAGTGGTGAATAATTATTTTTAAATTAATATAATGAAATATAATTACACTAATTATATTTATTTAATTTTTATTAATCTTGTTGGGGATAATTTATGAAATATTATATTAAAATAAATGATAATATGATAGTAAAACTTATTTTTTAAGCATCACTTTTCTCTTGGAAAGATCCCTAGAAATTAAGGCTTTAATAAATATAACGGTGAATAGAAGAATAAGAAAGTAGGATTGTATTATATGAATAAAAATTTGTAATTGTTTTTTGTATGCATATAAAGGATTGGTGAGTCTGTATTTGGTGGTACTTGTTCCATTTTATAAGTAAATGGATGGGTGGTTTTGTAAGTAACCACTACATTTTCAATAAAGTTGTGTTACAATTCAAAGGTTAATATATAAAAAAATAATGAAAAATTGATGGGATTTATTAGTGGGTTGAGAATATCCTCATACTATAATATAAGAGACATCTTATATCATATCAACCCTCACCCTTTGTCTTGAGATGATACATAGGTTCTTTTAATCTATTGTGACATCCCAAAAACAGCAAAGGTTGTAAGTAAATTCTAATGGATCTCAATAATATTGGGGTATGATTTTCCTTAAATACCTAAAAATACTATCAATATGGATATAAATACCATGGAAAAGGTATGATTTTTGAGAAATGAAAGAAAACATAGTAAATTTCGAAAAATATATCCATATCATAGTAATAGAATTAAGAGTGAATAGCTAGGACTCAAAAATATTAAGACCCCCTACCAACATGGAACAACATTTGAAAAAGATTTTAACACCCCCAATAACTAGACTCATATCAGTGATGATGTAAAGGAATAGGAATATAGAAATAATAAACATTCTCCTTCCTTGTATCTCAATAAATGGAATATGAAAATTCAACAAATTCCCCAAGTATGCGGTGAGTATACCACTTAGTAGGTAATCCGTAGAGACATCCCAACACACTCCACTAAGATAATAACAAGTTATAATATTTTATATAATACATATGGTATAAGGATAAATAGATTATATCAAAACCATAAAAAAAATTTGATATAAAAATCATTTAATGAATCATTTAAATCATTTTATTCTACTTGGAATATTCATTCCATTTGTACACCAAGAAACAACATGCATGCAACCATTGAACTCCCTACACTTATGTGTGTTGCCACTTACTTTCACATACACTTATCATGGTGAAAATTTTTATTGGGTAAATTACACACCCTAATACATCCCATTTACCCATGAACAAAAATCAGTACAATTTTACCCAGATACCAATTAAAAAATGATATAAAACAACATACCTATTTCGATTCCTCTCAAATCAACTTAATTTTCTATTTCAAAACAAACCCTTTTAAAATCACAGTATTATAACGTTCTTCTAAAAAAATTATCTGGTGATTTCCAAAAACTATACAATAATAATTGTGTAAAACTCAATCCAATAAGTTACGGAATAGTAGTTTTGGAAAGAATCCCCCTACCTAGAGTCCATTTGGAATAATGGATCTATTATGATTCCAATAATCTCACATATTCCTTTTGTTATTAAATTAATATTCATTCAAACATCACAAAAAATATCTAATCTCATACATCTAATTATCGTGCCACATAGCGGTGGAACTATTTAAAACAAACTAAAGATACTGAAGATGGGAAAGAATAACAAGATACTAGCCTTAGATTTCCACAATAAAATTCTTTGAGATCCCTTAGAATCGAAGTCTTGGAAAAAAATATCATCAAAATTCACCAATGACAGTTTTCTAAAATGAGAGTGAAAAAGAATAATGGAATGAGTATATTCAACCACATACTAGGCTAAAATATTTTGGACATGGACAATTCACATTGTGAATTCCCTATCTAAAATGTGAATAGTTGATAGGTCAATTATACAGAAATAATTATCACCTCATGTTTATTTTTTATCAAACCCATTTCATGTCATGAAAATATTTCATTTAATAAACTACATCGTTCCTTCACCTCATTCAAAAAATTTACACTATGAAACATATAATGGAATTTACCAAACAATATTCACATCATGAGTAACACATTAATTGTGTGAATAATTTATATTGGATAATTTAAAATTATATCCCCTTTACCCATATGTAGTCTTTAAGAAACATATCCAAACAACATAAAACATATATTAAAACACTAAATATAGTGACCTACCTCATACTTTGGGTGCTACATTTTCCCCACCGTTGGGATTTTCATCCTTGGCAAGGGGGAGATTAATGTTTCCCCTGAATTGAACAGTTCATTGATCCCAAATAGAGATTAATTTTTTCATTGATTCCTCTTGAACCTGGCCATGCTTCAATAAAAATCACACTTATAAAATAGATAAACCTCATAGGGTATTTTCTATCTTTTTAAAAAATGGAACCAGTTCATAGATAAAAGTTATATCATCATCAAGAGTAACATGATCCCAACAGGTAATTTTATGAGTATCTAGGTGATACATATTTAATTGAGAAACATGGAATATTCAATGAAAAAAAAATTAAATCTATGTGTTAAGGATAACTTTTACACAACACTTATAATCTATTGCACTTCCTCAAATAGCTATAAATTCTATTGTGTTAACATCCGTTTTCCCCCAACTATCGATGACCAAGTCTTGGTTAGACATTCAAGAGGTCATGGTCACTCAAATAAAGATATAAAAATCAAGAATGAATGTTTACATACTATTTCTATCATCATTGAGACATGGAAAACTATATTTTAATCAATTGTATCTTCATTATAGTCTCATTGAAAAATATTGGTCCAATCAATGATGTATCTCATATTTCCACACTACAGGGGGGAGAATGACAAGGATGAATATACAATGTCTCAAATAATGGATTTTTTATTGTCCCCTGATAACAATCATTATTGTATAACTCCACTAAAGTCATTTATTCTTTCAATTAGCTACTAATTTCCATTAAACACAATCTAATAATATCATCCATGGTCTAAATTTGTTTTTATAACTATCCATATATATGTATATGATATTACATGACCATATTAATTATATATATGTAAATAATATATTACACTTTAAAACAAATTAATGCATTTCTAGGTAATGAATTTATTGAAAACACATGAACTACATTTGTTATTTTATACTTTTATATGGTTTTAAAATTTAATAGATTGTTATGTTTCATAATTTGTTATTATATATTCATTACATAGTGACCATTATGATTATTTTTTTAAGGGTTAAGATACATTCTATTTTACATAAAAATAAGAAATAATAAGCCCAACCCGTATTATTTCACCCTATGAAGCCCATTTATCAAATATTAGTATGAAGATAACATTATTGGGTTTTCCCCTTAAAAAAGACCAATATTATATTCAACAACTATATTTCAATAAAAACTATTTATGGGATACTTTCAAGACATATATATAATGTCTCAAACCAAGCTTACCAAATAACACATGAAAATCTCACCATCACACACCTTACCCTAAAGGGATTTATATGTATAATAAAGGGATATGTATCTATACACTAAATTTATGATTTTTATTGTTTTATTTTTCATAAAATAATAATTATATTAATTACCATTTTATATTACTTTTAAAATTATTAAATAATGTGTTTGATAAAAATTCAATTTTGATACGTTGATTCCCAAATTGATTTTTTGGGATATATATAGTTTCAATCAAGGAACACTTTTTAATGAATTTATGAATTTTTCAATAAATTAATTTATAATAAAATATTATTCTTAAATAATAATTGTTAAATATAAATGATAATATAAATTTTTGAATTCAAGTGTAATTGTTATAAGGCTGACAAAACTGTTATTGCCAACAAATCATTATTTTCTCAACAAATTGGTATTTTGATTAAAAGATTTTATTTATCATATTTAGAAAAATATATTGATAAAATAAATATGATTATTTAAATAATTATGTTTAAAGTATATAATGGTGAATGTTTTGTAATTTCGGAGTTATTTTGATTTTAAGGTAAAAATTAAAGAATATTTAAATATACGGTATATCTTATGACATCAAAATGACAAAAAAATTGGTGTAATAAGTTCCATTAAAGGTATAAATGACAAAATAAATTAACTTTAAAAATAATATGTTTTTTATGTTGTGTTACTAATTATATAAACCCTTAATAAATCCTATAAAACTAATATTTTTTTTAATCTATAAAAATTATTTCAATGTAAACATTACTCACATACACATCAAAAGTGGATTTATTATAATTAGATCTGTTCTTAAAATTATGAAATAAAATAAACCTACCCTCTTTGGAAGAAACCATGGTAAAAAACTACGGGAGTTATTATGGTTCTTATTACATTATCTTATATAGTCATAAACCTAATATTAGAAATTAATAAATATTTCTCCACTATTTTTTTGTATAAACCCACCCAATCTCAAATTCAACTTCACTAAAAACCATTTGAGAATAAAAATAATATTTCATTACCTATATATATGCATCTTAATATTCCCCAAATTTCTTCTGAAGATTCTCTTTTGTTTTTAGATGCTCCCTCCCAAGGTAAAGGATCCTCCCCTTCTCCTCTTTATTCAAGAACCTTCTTTATACTATGCCTTCAATTTCTAATTTTTGAAGTTGGGATATGATATTACATACCACTATTATTGTACTTATGAATTCTATGGGATTATATTACACTTGAACACTCCTTAATTCCTTTTATTAATCTTTATTTTCCTAGATTATGTTGTGGAAATTATACGGTGATTTTGCATGCCAAAAAATTATATATTGAATATCCCTCCCAAATTACACTATGTTTTTCAAATAATTGTACATATCAAAAATTTATTGTAAATATAAAACTATGTAACTCAAAATATCTAATATTGGGGTTAAAACTAATAAAACACATGCTTATTTTATATGATATATGGGGAACACTAATACATGTACATGATATGAAAGTGACAGGTGGGCCTAGATTTATATTTCCCTCCAATGTGTTAGGTATTTTATTTATCTTATGATATACCATATATACTTGATTCAAGGTTTTCCAAAGAAAAATATTTTATATTTTAATGGAATTAATCCTCGATATATTTTTATGATTTCATGTTTTATGTTGTTCCCACATTCCTGTGTTTCCTTTATGTTATAATGGTATATCATACCTCATTATTCAGGATTATGATTTTGACCACACTTATATTCAGTTAATATATATCTTATATCACATTTATTATTTATCTTATGTTATTTTTTATTACCTTATTGGGATTTATAGTTCACCCCTTTATTAAGTACATCCCATGTTTAACTCGTGAAGTTTTAGGAGAATGATAGAAGTTTAGGATCATGTTAGAGAAGTTTTAAATAATTTCATTATATTAATGTTGAAAGTTTTTATGTTATATATCTAATTTCCATAATAAACAGGGAAACATGATCTTTTTATATTGTATTATGTGTATATATATATGTATGTAACATATCCTGAAGAAAACTGTATTAAAATATGGGTTTTCATAGTGTGTTTCATAGAAAAGTATTGTTATTTTTGGTATTCGAAACAGAAAACTTAGGTGATAGACATAAAGATAATATTGACCATAGTAAAACATCTATAAATTTTGGTAAAGTGAATATTATGTGTTTTCAAATAAAATAAATCCATCTTTTGATACAATAATTGGATGTGTATTTGTAACATATGTATATAGGGTAAATAACTCGAAAATGGTGCATTGACCTAGAAATGATCATTACATAGGTCAAAAAAATGGTCCTTGTTATACACATGGTTTCACACTCCAAGGGGATATGATATGGTAAATTTTGAATCCCATTACAAACCCATATTATGGGGAATCCTTCTAATAATATTTTATGATATAAAATAGATCACGGAAAACTTATATTGAAATATATAAATTCAAAGGATAATGAATATATATCAATTATGAATTATCCATTTAAAATTTATTATTTCCTATTTATTTTTTTAATGGTTTTAAAAATACTCATCTATAATTTTTCATTATAGAAAAATTTCCAATTATTGGATAAACTTAGTCAACAACAAGTGTTAAAATAAATGTAGGGGATTTCCAATTGAGATTCTGATATTGATGGGAATAAGAATCATGAAATACATGTAAATAAATTTTTAATTAACTCATGTTTGGACTGAAAAATGAATCAGTAGGAATTCCCAAATAAACCCTATGAAATATAATGTTACCCTTGAGATCATTATGTTACAATATCCTTTGACTTTTAGTTGACTTTACCATCTCAAAATCATGAAAAAATTGATCAAACCCATTAAAAAGATCTCATACATTCTTCAATACTCTATGTATGACAAGATTATGCTAGGTATTTATCATATGGAATTGAATGATAATCTATGTTGGATTTCGGTCAAAAATATGAAGCCCAGGTAGGATATTCAAGTAATAGAATGGATGTAATTCTTTCAAAAAAACAATGAATATTTTACTCTCATTATCAGACATCAAATGTATATGGATTTATTAAGCCTCAATAAGAAGGATGAAGGATCCATCATTGTGTATGAGGAAAACTTCAATAAACCTAAACAATATACCTTTGGAATTTTCATTACCCCTTGAAAGTGAAATTCACCACTTATTTTGTGGTCTAAATTCATTTATATGAAAATAAGATTAAATTTTGGAAATCAAAATCTTTGAGGAAATTGTGAAATATTCCCTAAAATATTGATATGGATATCAATAAATATCTCTGGTATCATGGTTCCTAAGACAAAAAGTAGGGAATGTAATTTAATTTTGGTGGTGCGATTGTTAAAACACATGGTGGTAAAAAAATCCATCATCCCACTTGTAAAAATTATTAGAAGAACTATCCTGGAAATTGAATAATGGGGATGAGGGAGTAATTTAGTTTCAGGAATGAAGGGCACATAGCTATCCATTGCAGATATGAAGATATGATGAATGTGGTGCAAGAAATGATTGTTCCTGTCATCCCTCAACCTATCATCTGATGTTTAAAATGAAAGGAATGCTTAAATTGTGTGATTTAATGTTCTTAGCCAAGGGTTTTTAATTATAACTAGTGTTAAAAACCTCCAAGACATACTAATAAAGGTATATTGTATTCCATCACTAATATTTTTGTGGATCCCAACAAAAAATTGGTGAAAGGTATAAAAGTTATTCAATCAAGGATAGTGAATTTTCTATTTCATACTAGTTCTATGAAGTCTTTCATATCACACAAGTTTAATACAACTATTCAAACATAAAAACAAAACAGGGAGGTTGAGTTACAGGTGAGGATAGAAAATTGGTTATTTTTTGCATCCAAATAATATATCTCATCCCATGTCTACACTTTCAAGGATAATTTCCCAGAAAACCTTATGATAGTCCCTTTTAGGGGATTTATTGAAATTCCTAGAACAAATTGTATTTCCATATATAGAGATGACATAAATTTCTAAGGGAAGTAAATCACCATTAGTATCACGAATACTCCATAGATTCTATGAATATTCTAGGGGAAGAATTAATATTATTTTGTACCAATATATAAGTCAATGATATTATTGACTTATAAGAAATAATTTCTTAACATAATGATTTCGACTAAAGAGGATATCATCCTTAATAATATTACCATTGTAAGGGAATTTACCGATGTGTTTCTTGAATAATTTCATGGTCTTCCCCCTAGAAAAGATGTATTTTTTTCAATTTAGCTCATACCTAGAGATTTTATAATATCCAAGACACCATAAAAATGATTATTGTTAATCATCCTGATATAGATAAAAAATTAAAATTGAATATGGATAACAGGTTTATATTACCATGTGCTTCCCTATATGTTTTTTCAGTCCTCTTCATTAGGAAGAATGATGTGTCATTGTGCCTCTTTATTGATTATTATGAGCTCAATGTGTTCAAGATAAATAACAACTATATTCTTCCATGTATTGAGGACTTGTTTAATAAGTTACATGGATCTCAATACTTCTCTGAGCTAGATCATCAATGATTATGTTATCAAGTAATATTAATTAAGTAGTATATCAAATATTCTTTTTTATAAAAATTTTAAGAACTAATATTTGATATTGATTTCATTTGGACTCACTAATTACATTGTAATCTTTATGGACATAATGAGTAGAACCTTTAGTGATTACCACAACAAAATTTTGGTATCCTTTATAGATAATATTTTTATCTACTCTAAAATTATGAAGAAATATGAGGATAATTAATGTATTATACCGAAGACCATATTGAGGAAATTTGTATTAAAATCACAATAAATGTGAGTTTTTGTTAGAAAAAGTAACTTTCAGTGGTCATTTTATCACTAGAAAAGGGTTATTTTCTAATCATTCAAAAACTAAGGCCATTGAATGATGGAAAAGAATAAATTTTTTGATGGAAATCAAAAGTTTCATTGGATTATTTGGGTACTATCATCATCATGTGAAAAACATATATCAATTTTAATCTCCAATAACCAAGATATCTCAGAATGATGTCAATAATATTTAGACTACTGAATGTGAGGTAATATTTGAAGTGATGAAGAAGTGGATAATAACTACACATGTGCTCACATTACCCACCGGTAGGGAATTATTTTTATCTAAAATGAAGTTTTCAAACTTTTTTTACATTGTTTACTCTTGAAAAATGACATAGTTTTAGCTAATAACTCTATTATATTAAAGATCCATGAGTAGTACTACTCAATGCATTATCAATAATTGGAAAAAGTGATATTCACATTGATGATTTGGTGAAATTAACTCAATAGAAAAATTGGGGACATATATATGGATTTTAAAATCAACAAGTATATATTTACACAATAAGAGATTAATATGAAAAAATTACGATAATTAGAGTAAATGAAGGATTATGATTGTTCAATCCATTTCCATCTTGGGAAGGTATAAAAAGTGGTTGATGCTCTATGTATAAATAATCTTACAACACTATTGATGATGATTATTGAAAGGGATACAATATTATATCGAATGAAATGGATATATTTGGGCATAATAAAAGTATAATCACTCTTCCTTTATCATATAACAACCCAACCATCCATTCTTGGCCATATCAAGGAAGCCTAGAAAGATGATGATTTTCTATATTATAAGGAATTTAATATTATAGATTTTAGCTTTGTTGAATATGGAGTTATAAGGTCTAGAACCTTGATATATGTCCGATTAAAAACAAAACTATAGAGGGAACTTCTATATGATTTTCATATCATGTCCTTCTATTTTCATCCTAGAAGAACTATTATGTATTAATAATGGAAGAAATAATTATGGTTGGATAACATGAATATGAGGATTGTGATGTTTATATATTGGTTCTTTGTTTTCCAAATGTCAATGTAGAATGATTGATGCATAAGGGTATGATATAACCATTTCTTATACTAGTATTGAAATGGGAAAAAATAACCCTGGATTCCATTATAGGACTCCCTATGAAACCTAAAGGTAATAATGCCATTTGTGTGGTAGTTAATTCCCTCTCCATTTATAAATATTTCATTACTATCAATGAATATTTCCCATATTAAAATATAATTTTCCATCCTTTTAAACAAATTTATACATGATTTTAACTATAATTAACCATGATATACAATCCACGAATCATAAAGTTTAGTGTCTTTATAATATTAGGTATAAAATTAAACAACATGTAATAAAAATATATTTTATTTATTCTCAATAATGTTCTCATAACTTCTATTGATCTCATACATCTTCATAGAATAACATGGGGAATACATGAAAAAATGGATGATCTAAATATTTAATTAAGGGAATAAGAATATGAATAAATCATTGATCATGGTTTAAAAGGAATAAAATAATGACATAAAATGGAATGTAATGTGAATAAACATGTGGAGTAATATCATAAAATACATGGTATCATGTAATAATTGAATTATAGAAATGTGGAAGCAATATACAAAATTGCACATTCATGAGTCAAGTCTGACTTTCGAGAACATTTAACATTGAGGATCATGATTCAAGGATAGTAACCAAAACCATTACAAGTAGAGGAGAATGAGGGAAGTATAACCACCAAGGCCAATTCATATTAAAGAGAATGAGTCAAGGATAACAACCAGGACCATCACACTTTACGTATCATGAGAAAAATCATTACTCAATTTATTGGAGTTTTATCTAGGTAGAACCATCATAACATGTTCATTCATATGTATTCCATATGAGGAATCAAGTATAAGGGTTACCCATGGAAAGAATTGGGTATCATAATCATGTTATAAGGAATAACAAAAGATAATGTCATAATGGTTTCCATGATAAATGTATTTAAATCATATATGTACATTACTAGTGTGAATTAGGATTAAAAAATTATACATTATGTTAAAATTATTTTAAAACATATAAAAAATTGTTTAAGAGACTTTATAAATGAACCACTTTAGTACTATTTAAGGGAAAATTTTAATGATTCATTATAACGGAAATGGAATAATTATTTTTGAAAACCCATAAATGTACTAATATATTCATTCATGATAATAGTAGTGAATTTATTAAAATAATGGTCTCTTAAAATAGATTATTGGGGGTTCTTGAAAATGGGTAATTATACATGATGTTTTCTTTGATCGAGCTTTCACGTCATGGAGAATTAAGATAAGAACATTTTAAAACATGTATTTCCCTATAAAATAAAGAAGAATTGGGTTAGGTGAAATTTTATGGAATATAAATATAGAATATAGGATGATTTAATATGAAAAATTGATAATTGTGTTGTCATAAAGACATAGAAGAATAGCCCAAAATAGAAATGAAAGTTCAGAAATAATCCCTTATCTTATGTCTGAAAGTGGTCTACACTTGTACATATATACCGGTATAATGAAATTAGATTCATTAATAATTTATCTCATAACCTATTAAACATTTAATTGATTTATTTTAATTTTATGAAGATAATTTATAGACTTTTTTATAAGTTATAGGATACAATTTCATCATTTTAGGTGCATTTGTTTCCTGGGATATCGTGATAGGTTTACTTAAATAAATGTATTGAATATAATGTGTATTGTATAGGGTTATACGAAAAACACACAAGAGGGGGTGAATTATGTTTTTTATAATTTCTTCACATAATCAAGATTTGTCTTTTTGAGTTTATATCAAATATTTAGCAGCGGAAAATAAATAGCACGGGATGCATGATGTATAGTGGTTTGGTGAATAGAAGGCCCCTAGTCCATTCCACCAATGCTCTACTCCATGAGTTTTGGGATCTTCACTCTCTGGTCTTGTTATTAATAGACCACTCCACAACTAAGTGCAGGGAGTTGTGACCTTTACAATCTTAAGTCTAAACACAGCCATCTGGTTCATACACTGAACTGAACACACAACATAGAATGATACGTTGGTTACTCAAAATAAAAGGGTATTTGTTCAATGAAAATACTTTCCCAGTTGTTCTTCATAATTGCAATAGAATGAAATTGACAATATATGGATCATTATCTTCAAAAATGATGATCATTGGGTGAAAGAATTTCTGAGCTGATCCGGATGCAGTATATCTTGAAATGTCATTCGAAACTTTAATATTAGTTTACTCATAAAAAGATATTCAGTGTATATCAGTAAATCTTCAGTTGTGTTTCATATTTTTCTTAAAAAAATAGAGCTTTGTTTCTCATTATAATAGCAGATCTGTAGTTCTTGATTGTCTCTGTTTTTCTCTTTTATATTTTTGTCTTTCTCGTTCAATATTTCTTGTATATTGTATATTTTTATATCAAATTTATATTCTAAAATATTTATAATAATGATGATCACTTCTTTTGAAAATTTAGATCCATAAAAGGCACCTTTAGAATTGTGTTATTCAAAAGTTTTGAATAACACAGCAGTCATAACTCCCCTAAATGTTTGACATGAAAAGATCTTCTTAAATTGATCCTTTGAATAAAAAATAAATTGATTTGAATCGGTGAAATAATATATTTAAATTAGGGATTTTAATCTAGCTTGAATTCAGCCTAATAATCCGCATAAATACCGTTTATTTAATAATGTTGTAATTTAAACATCTCTCATCAAACGTACGGTTGAACTACATAGAATAAATTCTATGAATGTAAGGTTCACAACATAAGGTTGATCTTAAACGTTTCTCTTCAACTCTCAAAAGTAAAATATATAATCCATACTTTTCAATCAAACGGACAATTTTTCATAAATTTAAGGTTGATGAACCATAATTTTATCTTTAGCTTTCAAAAGTAGGGTTGTTTACAAAAGTAAAGTTGATGAACAATACTTTTGAGAACGAAACTTTTCATTCCATACTTACTTAATGATCTTCTTCCATACTTTACTGATTTCCCAAACATAAGATTCCTTCCAAATGTAGGGTTCCTTTCTAAATGTAAGGATCCTTCCAAACATAAGGTTCCTTTCCAAACGTAATGTTCCTTTCCAAATGTAATGTTCCTTTACAAATGTAACATTCCTTCCATAATTTTCCATAACATATGGTTTTTTAACCATATTTTTCTGATATCTCATAGAGTAAACACTGCATTCTATCCATACAATATGCTTCTCAATTTAGGGTATGAACAGTGTTTCCAGAACAAGCTAAAAACTATTTCTAAATACTTTAGCAATTTATTCTCGCTGTTTAAATACATAAATTTTTCTTCTAGAAATAATAACATAACAATTATTAAATTCCTGAAATACACATAAAGAAAAATCATTAGAATAAAAAATAAGGGTATTTGTGAGCATTAAATTCATCATAAAGAGAGAGAGTATTGTTCTCAACAATCTCCCCCTGATTAATAATAAAATTATGTATTGTTGAAACCAACACTTTCTCAACAGTATCCATTTTTTATGATCACAAAACCCATAAAATAATTAATTAAATAGACATACAAAATTAATAACATATATTTTTAAATTTTTCAAAGATAAACACAATATCTAAAATTATTTTAATAAAAATCCAAAGTCATAAAAAGTAAAAAAACAAGAAAATACAATGTTAGGTATAACTTAATTTCTCCCCCTTATAGGACTAAAAAATAATTAACATTTCTCCCCCTTTTTGATTAAAAATATTAAAGTAAATTTTTAAATAAGTAAAAATATATTAAAATAAAATTTTGTGTTTATCCTAATTACTCCCCATTTTTTGTCATATGAAAAAGAATAATAGAATAAGTAATATAACATGTTTTAATGTAGGAATGAACTTATGTAAATGCTATTACAAACTGTTCATCAATAGATGAATCTGGATTACTGGAATTTCTATTATAGAGAGTACAGTAAAAAAATTAAAACATAGGAAAATTAGATGTACATATATTTCATTGCAAATAGAATTACAAGTACATTAATGAAAAACAGTAGGAATCGGGATTGGGTAAGGGTGTGAGATGAGGTTCATCTCCTCTAAACTATTTCCTTGATCTCTGATAATTGTTCCTTCAATATTCTCATCAATCCATCTCCCAACTAGATAATTAGATCTCTAATTGCTTGAGTAAAATTAATATATTTAATACTATTCACTCTGAAAAACTCATGAAGCCATTATTCCTTCACAATAAAAAAGAGTCATCTTCTCTATGAAATGATTTAGCACAGTTCTAATTCATGGTTCACATGAAGTCAACTAATCAACTAGAAACATATGATTATCTAACAAAACTGACATAGGAGTACTGTTTCACTGTAAGTCCTACATTATAGCATTCATATTCTTGATTCCCACTATAATAGCCTAAAATCTTATGATTAAATCAAGTGATGTGCCTGATGTACTGGACTCACTGGTTCTAACATATGAAAACTGTTTCTCCGTAAAATATCTAAACTCCATTAAATATGTCTTTATAACCATCTCTAATTTCATCGATGCAACTTCATTTAACATTTCCTTCTTAAAACATTCAAATTCTTATTTATAAACAGTACATGCTTTTAGTCATTGAAAATTTAAATGTTCTTTTCTAATGATCTTCGTAGAGCAGCATTCTCCTTTTAAGCTTCAGCCAACTTTCTATTCAGTTCCTCCATATCTTCATTTACTGAATCAGATGGACCTTGGTCTTGATTCTCATTTTCTACTTCAACTTGATTCAACAACACTAGTGGTAATGATTCTGCATCTACTCTCTCATCATCCCCTCCCTATACTGGTTACCCAACAGAATTTTCCTTGAATCCATTCCCAGACTCATCCACATAAAAATACTCATTCAATACCTCAGTATGAATCTCAAAATCATTCTCTTCCTAGTTTCCAGGTGCTAGAGGTTTCTCCTCATGAGAATCATTTTCATATAATTACTCTATCACTGTATTTTCCAAAACAATATTTTCTTGATCAAATTCTACTTGATCAATTTGATTTTGGGCCACTACTTCTCTTTCACTAGGCACTATCTCAGTTATATTTTCTTTTTGAGCCTCTGTTTCTGTCACTTAATGAGCCAAAAAAAATTTCTCTACTGGATGAGTCATCTTTTCTTGAGCATCTAATCCCTATAGCATCTCTCCAACTATAGCTTCTCTCAAAAACTTATAGCATAAGAGATCCCCATATGTTAAAAAATTCAAAGTTACAATAGGCTCTTTAAAAGGATTAGGATTCTTGGTCCTTTTGAATTGAATTCCTTTAGAGCCCCTTTCTTTAGATGCATCCATAGAATCAATCATGAGTCTCTTTTATACAACTCTGACTCATGATTCATATTTTCCTTCCTTTGATTTTTCTGGTTGGGCCTGAGCACTACCTTCATCTTCTTCTACTCCTATAGGTAGCACGTTTCCATTAATTGTGCTCCAAAAATATCCATTTTTTGCAATGTACTAGCATTGAAGATATTACTATAGTGGTATCTCACTGGAGCATCCACCAGTCTTATCATATCTTTCTTAAACAGGTTCATTGAGATAAACCATACAAAATGATAAAAATACATTCTTGCCTCTAGTTGAAAATAATACATGAGATACCTTACCATGTATCTCGGAAAGTTCAATTTGATATCACTCATTAGAAAAAACATTAAATACATATCCAGATAAAGAATCTATTCCAATTCAGACATCCTAGGTGCAATAAAGTTTTCTAAAATTTAACCAATATCTTCTCATCCGGTTACAAGTCCTTCATAAACAACTTTTTTATATTAGTTGATCAAAATAGAAATAACATAATATCTTCAGATTTTATTTACATTATCGCCAATATTTTTAAAATCAAAAAGATAAACTCCCTCATGAGGGTAGTTTATATTTTTTGAAACTTCCACAGATGTGATTGAAAAATCTTGATCCTTAATCTTAGCGATTATTGATTCCACATCATTTACCATACTAAACTATACCAAATTAATGAAATAAAGTGGTTCGTCCTTATATTGAAACTCTGTATAATATTCATTAAACGACTATTATGAATTCTAAAAGTCCAGGGCTTCCTATAGAATCAGGTTCGTCTGATAGAGCCATTTTAGATCTATGAGTATTCCTTGAAAAATATTCCCCCAGCTGAGTGATTCCTCTTGACAGTGCTGGTCTCTAGCTCATCGGTTCTCTTGGTCATGGCTTGTAAATCTCTAATGGTTCGAAAGGACGAGGGTTTAGAGGGTTCAGGTGTGGGAGATAAGAGCAGTAAAATTTTTTGAGGTTGTGAAGGGTTTTTAAAGATGAATGGGTTTTGAATGAGAAGTGGTTTCTGACATCGTTGATTTCCTTTTCATTACGTACATACTAATTATTTCCAAAATTTTAAAAAGAATTCAAATAGCACATGGTAAAAATAAATAAATACATAAATATAAAATTTTACTATTTGAAAAAAAATAACTAAAATATTTTAAACCAAAAAATATGTAATCAAATAAAAAAAACTTAAAATTAATCTAACCTTACTCCCCCTTAATAAAATCAAACCTTATAGTGGGAAGGGGTTTTGTAAAAATATCAGCTAATTAAATTTTATTTATTCTAAAATTCTAAAAATATATGCTTTTTAAGAACATGGTCTCTTAGACAGTGATGTCTAATATCAATATTATTAGTCCTAGAATGATTAATATTATTTTTTGAAAGATTTATAGCACTTGTAATATCACATAAAATAGGCGTACAACTAAAACTTAGTCCAAAATCCATAAGTGTGTTTTTCATCCACAAAACTTGTGCACAGTAATTGCTAGCAGATATATATTTTCCATTTGTTGTAGATAGGGAAACTGAGTGTTGTTTCTTAATAGACCATGATACTAAGGATTTTCTTAAAAAGTGATATGTTCCTGAGGTTCTTTTTCTCTCTAATTTACAACATCCAAATTCTGCATTAGAATATGAAATTAAATTAATACTCAGACATTTTTTTATAAAGAAGATATTTAAAAACAGTTCCTTTTAAATATATAATTATTATTTTATTAGTAGTTAAATGGGATTCTTTAGGATTTGATTGAAATTTTTCACCAAGACATACTGAATACATTATATATGGCCAGTTAAGAGAAAGATATAATAAACTACCAATAATACCTCTATCTAACTTGCTGTCAATTGATTTTCCAGTTTCATCCAAATGATGTTTTATATTATTATGCATAGGATTCATATATGTCTTGTTATTTTCAAGTCCAAATTTTTGTACTAAATCTGTAATGTATTTTCTTTGATTCAAAAAATTTATAAAACTTTTAGAAAATTTTGAAGTTCTAAAAAGAAATTTAATTCACCCATCATACTCATTTCAAATTCTTTTTTCATTAAATTTGAAAACTCATGACAAAGAGTTTTATTTGTTGAACCAAAAAAACATCATTGTCATATATAGGAACTAATAAAATATTAGAATTGACTATTTTCATAAATAGTGTTAGATCTACCATTCAAACAGTAAAATCATTTTTCAAAAGAAAAGAACATAATATCTCATACCAAGCTCTAGTTGATTGCTTAAGACCATAAAGTTCTTTATTAACTTTAAAAACAAAATCTGGTTTTTGTGAATTTTCATAACTAGGAGGTTGCTCAACATAAACTTCCTCTAATAAATAACCCTTTAATAAAGCAGACATAACATCCATCTAAAATAATTTAATGTTCATATTAGATGGATTGGATAAAAGGATTCTAATGGATTCTAATCTATCTACAAGTGAAAGTATCTCATCATAATCTATACCTTCTTCCTGATTATATTTTTTAGCATCTAGTTTTTCATTAGTCCTAGTTATTATTCCTTGATCATCTTATTTATTTCTAAAGACCCATCTCATTTCTATTACTGGATAATTTTGTGGCCTTTCAACTAATTTCCAAACAACATTTATTTTGAACTGGTTTAATTCTTCTTGCATTGTTGTCATCCAACTTTCGTCAACTAAGGCGTCTTCTATAGTCTTGGGTTCTAATTGGGATAGAAAGGAAAAAAATCAACAAGATTTCCTATGTTCCTTCTAGTTTTTATTACAGTGTCTAAGTCTCCTAATACAGTTTCTAAAGGGTGATTCTTTAGTGTTCATGATTGTCTAGGTAGTACACTTATAGGTTCTTTAGTTTCATATTCTTCTGGACAGGACTGACTTTCATTTATATCTTTTTCAAAATCATTTTTCATGTTCTCATGTCTCATGTTATAATTAGAGTTAGATTCATTAATTTGGTATTTCCTTTTCTCAATGGTATCATATTCATCAAGTTTCACATGAACTGGTTCTTCAAAAATACTTGACTTTTTATTAAAAACTCTATAAGCTTTGTAATTAGAAAAATACCCTAAGAAAATTCCATTATCAGATTTTGGATCAAACATACCAATATTTTCGTTGGTTTTATAGATGTAAACCATGCATCCCAAAACATTAAAGTAATTTACTTTATGTTTTCTCTTATTCAAAAGTTCAAATGGTGTCTTTTTTAAAATTGGTCTAATTAAAACTCTATTCATTATATAGAAGGTTGTACTTATAGCTTCTTCCCAAAAATATGTTGGAAGAAAGTATTCATTTATCATAGTCTTATCCATTTCTTGAATAGTCTTATTTATTATTTCAACAATTCTATTTTGTTGAGGTGTTCTTGATACAAAGAAGGTGTGTTTAATACCCATATTTGAGAAAAAGGAATTGAATTCTAGATTCTGAAATTCTACATCATGATCACATCTTAATGAAATTATTTTCAAAACATTTTCATTTTGAACAGCTCTGCAAAAAATTTCAAATATTGTAAAAGCTTCATTTTTTATTTTAGAAATAAAATCCAATTAAATATAGAGTATTCATCAACTAAGACATATACATATAATTTACCAGCCAAGCTTGCTACCATTGAAGATCCAAACAAATCCGTATAGATAATTTATAAAGGTTTTCAGGTAGCAATTTTTTTAACTGATTTGAAGGATAATTTTTGCTTCTTTCCATGTTGAAATGCATCACAAAATATATCACTTTCAAACATGATACTAGGAAAATCAGAAACTAATTTTTCTTAGATAACTTCTCTAAAGAATATACATTGCAATGTCAAAGTCTTCTATGATAGATCCAGGATTCATTTATCTTATCAGTTAAGAAGTTTACTTGTTGTTTATAGAAAGAATTTAAATCCAGGGTATACACATTATCAGTTCTGGGTGCTCTAAATTTCAACAGTATATCTTTGAAAATATAACATTAGTTGTTAGAAAAATCAGAAATATAACTATCATCACAGAGTTCAGAGATACATATCATATTGGGTTTTAATCCATGTACAAAGAGTACTTTGTTGATTGAGACAGTTTCTAGATCTCCAATTGTTCCAATTCCAATAATCTTACCTTTGTAATTGTCACCAAATGCGACTAGTCCTCTATCTTTCTGTGTTAAATATTTTAAATTATATGAGTTTCCATTCATATTATTGGAGCATCCATTGTCCATATACTATTTGGAAACTTGGATTCAATCACCTTCTTCCTGCAAAGGAATTTAAACAGATTGTTTTAGTACCCATATTCTATTGGGTCCAGATGTTTTGGCCAGCAAATATCTAGGAATCCAGACATTCTTTGTTTTTCTAAAATCAACAGAATCATATAAATTGATTGAGACAAAAGATTTATTTATTACCCTTATCTAAGGTTACCTTAAATAAAAAATCATAGATATATGTCCTTTTTTTCCAATGAAGTTACAGTTTATTATTTATTTACTTGTCACAAAGTAATTCTTATAGACTATGTCTTCACCTTTACTGTCTATTCCATATCTTCCATTTTTAATCACATTCTTTCCAAGAATTTCATTTATTGTATTTTATACTTTTGAAAAAAATAAGTGAGGGACTTATATATATTTCTACATTAGTTTGCAATGTTTTTATATTGGCTTCATGATCTATAATGTTTGTATTTATTGAGTTATATTTTTCTAGTAATTCCTGATGTTTTTTAGCATATTTTCTCATTAATTTAAAATAAAATTGTGAATATTTTTTTAAATTCTTGTGTTTCTTAAATAAAAAATCATATTTTTATTCAAGAATGTTGCAGAGGGCTGCAAATTTGTTGTAACGCCCCGAGCCTAGTTACCCAGAGTCGGTGCATTATTACATAACAGTGGAATGATCACAAGAAAGATCAAATCTCGAAAGACCGATTAGTTTAGTAGCCTTGGGAACACTAGATATATTCATTACGTTTTACATTACATCATAAAGTGAAAAACTACTACAACATAATGTCTCCATAGCCCACACTATTATCCCCTCATAATATCCCTGTAGGTCATTCATATCTTACTTCTTCACATCCTAGGAAAAATAAAACATAGAAAAGGGGTGAGCTCAAATGCCCAGTAAGGATAACAATATAGCGGAAACTTTCAAAAAATAAGCATAAACATTTAAGGCAATGTATAACCAAAACAAAAGCCTTTTAAAGTTGAACTTAAATATATTATGGAAAAAGTAAAATGAAATAATTCCATTTACTTATTCACATGGATATTCTACTAATCGAATAATCACATGAAATATCAATAGCCACTTTCATAATGATGGAATGCATAATGCCAGACTATCATAACCACATAGCCAAGGCCTCGTGCCAAGACTACAAATAAGATTTTTCCAAAGCCTTGTGCCAAGACACTAGTTTGTCTCATGAGACCTACCGATGCATCGAGGAGCTATAGCGGGCTCCACCCATCACATATTAAGTCCAATGCATTCCCATATGAAAAGTCTTAAACATAACATAAACATTTGTATTAAACTAGCATACGAAATGTCAATATTTTCACCATAAACCATGAATGGTATAAAAATAGCACATCCACAGTCAAACATATCACAAAACATTCAATATAATATAGAAGTTTTGTATCATAATAAATCAACTTCAAATAAGCTTAAAATCTATCAAAGGATATTGACATAGATGAAATCAAAACTATTTGAGAGAAATATCTCTTTTCTCGAAATCATTGAAAAGTCACACATTTATAAAGGAAGTAATTTAAAAGAGATTTTTGAATCAAAGTTTCCCATACCACTTTGAAACTTTTGAAATGAAATATCATTTAAAAACCTTCATGTCCGTATAAATAAATTCTTAAAATCATTTTTAAAACATTGACATTAATTAAAAATATTTAGAAAGATAAATCTTTAAAACATTTTAAATTATGATCTTGATAAAGAGTACCCTTCAAAAATTCTTAAAATATTCATTTTGAAATCATTTAAAAGTCATATAATCGTAAAATAAAACATTTAGTTTGAAAATATTCTTATAAGCTTGTAAGTGAAGCTTTGACGATTTTATAATGGTGGTAAATAGCTGCACCCGCTGTATAAGTTAAAAAAAACATTCTTACCTTAAATTTGTCGAAAGGTAAAAAGTGACTTGTTTGGAAAATGACGGAAAGATTCCTTTAAAAACACATAAGGGTATAAATGACTTTAACCCATATTCATTGTAAATAGTAAAAATGTTTTGAAATACGATTCGAAGAAACATGGATGTGGATGATAAAGAGATCCCAGTAGATAATTACGTATAAACAACCTCGGATAATGAAGAGATTGTGAAATAAACCCTTACCTTGTACTTTTCCTTGGTTGGGGTAGTTTAACCTCCTGTATTATAGTGAAATAATTGTTATTAAATTATAAAAGAATCATATACATTCATATGATATCATATATGATCTTTTAACATTGCTTTGTTAATAATAACTTAGTATTATCGTTGTTTCGGATGTTAACTTACTCGTTTTATTTTATATGTTTTGTTATGTAAGACATGTTTCTAATGGATAGGTTGTATATTATTCATATCCAGAATTATATCAAGTCCTTAAACATCATTTTTAAATCATCAAATGATAATTATACTTGAATGGATACGATGGAGAATGAATCTCATCGCATTTGTGGAGACGGTAGTCCGTACGTACGCACGAGCGACAATATCATTCTTTTGATATTAAAACAATATATAAATGGAAGTTATATCATATATACAGAATCATTAACCTGTTATATTTAGTTTTTACATGAGTTACACAACATTATTATACCCATCCAAATAATAATATATTGAATAACAATTACACCATGACGTGGAGACGGTAAGCCGTACGTACGCACGTATGGTTACATGTTATTCAAAGGGTGGATAGAATACTGAATATGGTTGTACCATATTTATAATAACATCACAGTATATATATGATATTGGAGTTATTATTTAGAATGGTAATAACAAAGGAAGAAGAAGTGGAAGAAGAAAGGAACTTGGAAAAGGGTGATGAAATCATTACCTCTTCTTCGGGTTCTTCCTTTTGATATGATCAAAAGGGCTCCATAGGTTGGCTTTATGATCAAAATAAGTCCTATAGGTTGTAGTGAGGGATGTTGGGAGAGTATTTGGGCAGATTTTGGCCGAACCAAAAGGCTTTGAAGGTGTGAATAAATGAGAAGGAGGAGTGCCCTTTTATAAGAGGGGTGAGGGGCACCTTTGGAAAAGCTAGAAATATTAATTTATAATAAATTCATATTCGGTTTCTAATGGCTCAAAATTTGATTATTTAAATTCAAAGGTGTTTATGGGTCTGAAAAAACTCAACTAATAGAATTTATATAGGTTTGGGTCATTATATTAACCTTATCTTTAACTATTAACTCTTAGTTAATTAGTTTAACTTTTACAATGTCTCTTTGTATTTTTATATAATATGGTTAATAAACTTACTATATTCATCCAAGAGACCCCAAAGTGGTCCATTAATGATACACCTATCATGATATAAGTCTTTTGGCCGAACCTTAGATTTTTAGGAATTTAATATCAATTAATAATATAATATTTGTTTTAAAAACTCTTTTATGTCAATTCTGACACTATTCAATAGTTGATTTTTGTGAAACTCATAACAGAATGATAACTTCGAAAAAATTTAATTAAAACATTCCTAAAATTTCATATTAACTTATAAATTAGTGTAATTCATAAAAAGTCTCAAATTATATTTATTTGTGTATTTATAATATCAAGTATTTTAATTTTCACTATTATGGTAATTACTGCATCATCATTGTGTCATAAATAAATTAAATTATTTAATGTCTAAAAATTATAAATAAACTATAATTATGTAGGAAATATTTTTATCTTTATAATGAATATTTATAGTCTAAAATCCAACATATATAACCCTATATAAAAATTGTTTTGCTAAATGATACATGCTTGTGTCATTTTTGTATTCATTTTAACTTAATTAAAATAAAGTGTCCCTATCACCTACAAGTGGATCCATGGGGTCCCTAAATCGTCCCAAAGATGTCTATGGTCTAACATGTATCAACCAATAAGGTGATGACACGTTTTAGGGTAATTTAGTATTATTATAATATTATTTTGTAACCCTTATTTACCGGATTTACCCTTAACCATGGTAAATAAAATATTTACCGCAGTAATTATTCAAAATGTCTAAAAATAAAAGTTATCTATTTACACAATTTGAACATACTGATTCCAAATATGGAATCCATTTTTCCAAATTCAGAACACAGAAGTGGCAAAAATTAAGTTAAAATTAATTCCCGTTGTTAAAACAAAAATCGTGTTTTTAAGAGATAATAACTATCAAAAGATTGACACTTTTTTATGTCCGTTTTAATTTTAAAATTATGTAAAATGACCAAAATTATATTAAATGGTAAAAATATATTCTATATATACTTTAAAACCACTCAAATTCATAATTTATTACTATAAATTATTTTTATTAAAAGAGTTGTTTTTAAGTATTTTTCATTATTCATAAAAATTGGAAGTTCTTAGAAAAATACCAAAAATTTATCTTAGGATAATTTCGATATTCTGAATCCAAAAATGAAGTCCATTTTGAAATATAAAATATATATAATTTCAAAAATTATGTATTACAATTCATAACGGCTAGTTTGATTGGTTGTGCTGTGTGTTAGAACTCAAAGTTGCGTACAACACACGCTACTGTATTATTCAAAGAGAAGCATACTGTGGAAGCTTGGGGTGTTAAATTGTAAATTTTTTTATGTCCCCATTCTATAGAATATACTTATTTAGTCAAATTAATTATATAAAAGTTTAAAATATTGTATTTAAAAAGAGTTCACTATTAACGTTGGTAAAAGTGCATTTTTGAAAAATACTTTGTTTATCTGAAAAAAAGAATTTGTTCTTAAATTATTTCTAAGAAACTAATAATATGGATTCTAAAATTATATGTATTATATAAGGTTCAACATTTAGTTAATACTATTCAGAACCTCTTTTAAACGGCTTGTTTGGTATGTCAAAGTGCGCTTGAACTCGGTGTTGCGTGTAGTGCATGTTATTGAATTATTTTGAAGAAATAACACACTATGAAATCTTGGGGTGTTACATTCTCCCCTCCTTCAATAAATTGCATCATTTCAATTTGAAATTCTTCTTCGAAAATAAAAGGTTGAGAATAGAAAATATCTTTGTGGGAAAACCCACATCGGAAATTGGGTTACTAAAATTTAGTCTTAATATGAGGAAAAGAGAAATAAAAGGGTCACCACCAAATTATGAACTCGATTAGGAGAACATTGGTGGAAATTAGAGACATATAATTGGAGGAAAAACGTAAATATTTATAGGTAGTGATTGAGGTCATCAATCACAAACAAGTGTAAAATTGAGGTTCTTAAATTCATCAATCATTGATGATTTAAAATACCCTCGGTTCAACAAAACATAAGGTATTAGGATAACACATTTTTGGTTTTAGGATTTCTTAAATAAAGTATATGAATTAATTTCTTCATAGAATAAGGGAAGAAGAAAAATATATTCTTGACAAGTAGAGTTCCAACTTTTAACTAATTTCTACCACATACTCATCTTTCACTCTAAAAGATAATAGAACTAAAAAATAATATTCTATTTATCCTATTCGTATAGGGTTAAAAAATGAATTTATAATTCATCTAGCAGAACCATTAAAAAACGACATTATTCAATCCAGAACATCACGTGTGTCAGTGGTAGGTGATACAACCTTGACACCCTTTGGATGTGGGTTCAAGTCTCGTGGCCTTTCCAGACGCGACGGGTTGCCGCCCGACCTCCAGGGTGTCATTTTATGGAAATCCAAAATAATCCAAACTAGAACTATCCAAAATACTTCAGTCCAAAATTTATAAGGCAGGTAAACACAATAAAGATCCTTTTTTCCGCGTAATAACATGTGGACACCTTCATCATGTATTCTTTTAAAACACTGCATCATCCTGAATTACCATAAAACCTTATTGATTAGATTCATGATCCCTTATTCCTTAAAGAATAATAGATATACTCCTTCAATCCAAAAATGTTTTAAACCACAAAAATGATGGAATATACATATCATTAATCTGTTTCAAGGTATTCAAGAATATCCAATATAATTTATCCAAATCAATCTTGTATTATTCCAAAATCACTACCTCGGTATCAGAACTATATTATGGTTTATCATTCTCTCAACCATATATTTTCCAAATATTTATCCTACTATTGAGTCACTTTTCATTATTCCACACAATCTCAAGTTCTTAATGAAATAGTACTGCAGTACAATCCTTATATACTCCATAATTATTATAACAAGTACATTGTTGATACAACACTCAAATGAAATAATCAACATAAGAACTCTAATCATTCCTTTTCATCTGTGATAGTATCATAACTTGATTATTATCCAATAGCATCATTTGCGGCATAGTCTGATGACTGGTTCATAGGTTCGCATAGTGTCCAAACTCCTTGCAAATGAAGCATTGTACATTTGAAACCATTTTCTTACACTTTCAGTTACATACTCTGTGCCCTTTTCCTCCACACTTATAACAAACTCCCATTCCTTTCAGGAAAGTTCCAGGGTGATTCTTCCCACAGTTATCACATATGGGAAAATTCTTCTTTTCCCTCTTCCCTTTCTCCATCTTTCTCTCTTCCATCCTTTTATTCTCTTGATTCCCTTAAAAGCCATAGGACTCAGTAAACTCTTTACTTATCTTATCAACACAAGATATTATTTATTCATATGATGATAATACATGGGAGACTATTTCTCTTATAAATTCTGGCTTAAGACTATGAAAGATATGATACTTCTTTCTCTTTGGATAATGTGCAATGCTAAAGTTCTCATTCCTTCTACTGGGCTCCATTTCTAAACAATGGCATAAACTAGATTAGTTTATGAATAAAAATACTTAATCCCAAACTTGTAAAACACATAACATAAATTAAATAGTTTATGGATATAATCCATAATCATAAAAATGTTTTCTTTGAGGATGTATATACTCATAAACCCTTCATAATTATTTGTAAAGAAAATGAGAGTTATCCTAAGAATATCCCTCGGGAGTGTCGTAACCAAGAATGCAGCAAGGCCCGTTGTCGTGCACCAGTTCCCGTGTGAGTCTAGCTCAAAGCGGTGTTTTCGGGTTTTACCCCTAGGTACATTTGTGCCAGAGCCGGCTCTACCTGCTCGTATCTAGACAGGGATGTATTGCTCAGAAAACTCACAAAATCTCTACAATACCAAAATTCTATGAAGTTTTTTCTATACTAATCCTTAAAGTTCATATTAGGTCTACGTACTCTAATCAGAGTTTATCTAAATCTAGCTTCCAAGATTTGTACTAAACTTCCTCGGATACCAACTATAACGCCCCGACCCCAGTTACCCAGAGTCAGTGCATTATTACATAACATTGGCATATTCACAAAAAAGATCAAATCTCGAAATACCGATTAGTTTAGTAGCCTTGGAAACACTAGATATATTCATAAAGTTTTACATTACATCATAAAGTGAAAAACTACTACAACAACATAATGTCTCCATAGTCCACACTATTATCCCCACATAATATCCCTGCAGGTCATTCATAACTTACTTCTTCACATCCTAAGAAATATAAAACATAGAAAAGGGGTGAGCTCAAATGCCCAGTAAGGATAACAATATAGCGGAAACTTTCAAAAAATAATCATAAACATTTAAGGAAATGTATAACCAAAACAAAATCCTTTTAAACATGAACTTCAACATATTATGGAAAAAGTAAAATGAAATAATTCCATTTACTTATTCACATGGATATTCTACTAATCAAATAATCACATTAAATATCAATAACCACTTTCATAATTATGGAATGCATAATGCTAGACTATCATAACCACATAGCCAAGGCCTCAGCCAAGACTACAAATAAGATTTTGCCAAGGCCTTGTGCCAAGACACTAGTTTGTCTCATGAGACCTACCGATGCATCGAGGAGCTATAGTGGGCTCCACCCGTCACATATTAAGTCCAATGCATTCCCATATGAAAAGGTTTAAACATAACATAAACATTCGTATTAAAACTAGCATATGAAATGTCAATATTTTCATCATAAACCATGAATGGTATAAAAATAGCACATCCACAGTCAAACATATCACAAAACCATAAATATAATATAGATGTTTTTTATCATAATAAATCAACTTCAAATATGCTTAAAATACATCAAAGGATGTTGACATAGATGAAATCAAAACTATTTGAGAGAAATATCTCTTTTCTCAAAATCATTGAAAAGTCACACATTTATAAAGGAAGTAATTTAAAAGAGATTTTTGAATCAAAGTGTCCCATACCACTATAAATCTTTTGAAAATAAATATCATTTAAATACCTTCATGTCCATATAAATAAATTCTTAAAATCATTTTGAAAACATGGACATTAATTAAAAATATTTAGAAAGATAAATCTTTAAAACATTTAAAATTATTATCTTGATAAAGAGTACCATTCAAAAATTCTAAAAATATTCATTTTGAAATCATTTAAAAGTCACATAATTGTAAAATAAAACATTTACTTTGAAAAGATTCTTATAAGCTTGTAAGGGAAGCTTTGACGATTTTATAACGGCGGTAAAGAGCCGCACCCGCCGTATAAGTTAAAATACATTCTTACCTTAAATTTGTCGAAAGGTAAAAAGTGCCTTGTTTGGAAAACGATGGAAATATTCCTTTAAAAACACATAAGGGTATAAATTACTTTAACCCATATTATTTTTAAATAGTAAAAATGATTTTAAATACAATTCGAAGAAACATGGATGTGGATGATAAAGAGATCCCAGTAGATAATTGCATATAAACAACCTCAGATAATGAAGAGATTGTGAAATAAACCCTTACCTTGTACTTTTCCTTGGTTGGGGTAGGTTAACCTCCTGTATAATAGTGAAATAATTGTTATTAAATTATACAAGAATCATATACATTCATATTATATCATATATGATCTTTTAACATTGCTTTGTTAATAATATCTTAGTATTATCGTTGTTTTGGGTGTTAACTTATTCATTTTCTTTTATAAGTTTTGTTATGTAAGCCAGGTTTGAAATGGGTAGGTTGTATATTATTCATATCCAGAATGATATCAAGTCCATAACCATCATTTTTAAATCATAAAATGATAATTATACTTGAATGGATACAATGGAGAATGAATCTCATCGCGTTCGTGGAGACGGTAGTCCGTACGTACGCACGAGCGACAATATCAATCTTTTGTTATTAAAATAATATATAAATGGATGGTATATCATATATACAGAATCATTAACATGTAATATTTATTATTTACATGAGTTACACACCATTATTATATCCATCCAAATAATTATATATTGAATAACAATTACACCACGACGTGGAGACGGTTAGCCGTACGTACACACGTATGGTGACATGTTATTCAAAGGGTGGATAGAATACTGAATATGGTTGTACCATATTTATAATAACATCACAGTATATATATGATACTTGAGTTATTAGTTTAGAATGGTAATAACAAAGTAAGAAGAAGTGGAAGAAGAAAGGAACTTGGAAAAGGGTGGTGAAATCATTACCTCTTCTTCAGGTTCTTCCTTTTGATTTGATCAAAAGGGCTCCATAGGATGGCTCTCTGATCAAAATAATTCCTCTAGGTTGTAGTGAGGGAAGTTGGGAGAGTATTTGGGCAGAGTTTGTCCGAACCAAAATACCTTTATGGTCTGAAGAAATGAGAAAGAGGAGTGCCCTTTTATAAGAGGGGTGAGGGGCACGTTTGGAAAAGCTAGAAATATTAATTTATAATAAATTAATATTCGGTTTATAATGGCTTCAATGTTGATTATTTAAATTTTAAGGTGGTTATGGGTCGAAAAAAAACTCAACCAATATAATTTAGATAGGTTTGGGTCATTATGTTAACCTTATATTTAAGTATTAACTCTTAGTTAATTAGTTTCACTTTTACAATGTCTCTTTTTATTTTTATATAATATGGTTAATAAACTTAATATATACATCCAAGAGACCCCCAAGTGGTCCATTAATGATACACCTATCGTGATATAAGTATCTTGGACAATCCTTAGATTTTTAGGAATTTAATATCAATTAATAATATAATATTTGTTTTAAAAACTCTTTTATGTCAATTTTGACACTATTCAATAGTTGATTTTTGTGAAACTCATTACAGAATGATTACATCGAAATAATTTAATTAAATCATTCCTGACATGTCATATTAACTTATAAAATTATTTTAATTCATAAAAAGTTTCAAATTATATTTATTTGTGTATTTATGATATCAATTATTTTAATGTTTCACTATTATGGTAATTACTGCATCATCATTCTGTCATAAATAAATTAAATTATTTAATGTCTAAAAATTATAATTAAAATATCTTTATGTAGGAAAGCTTTTTATCTTTCTTATGAATATTTATAGTCGAAAATCCAACATATATAACCTTATGTAAAAATTGTTTTGCTTAAAAATATATGCTTGTGTCATTTTTGTATTCATTTTAACTTAATTAAAATAAAGTGTCCCTATCACCTACAAGTGGCTCCATGGGGTCCCAAAATCGACCCAAAGATGCCTATGGTCGAACATGTATCAACCAATAAGGTTAAGACATGTTTTAGGGTAATTTAGTATTATTATAATATTATTTTTTAACCCTTATTTACCGGATTTACCCTTAACCATGGTAAATAAAATATTTACCACAATAATTATTCAAAATGTATAAAAATAAAAGATACCTATTTACACAATTTTAACATCATGATTCCAAATATGGAATCCATTTTTCCAAATTCAAAACACAGAAGTGGTAGAAATTAATTTAAAATTAATTCCCGTTGTTAAAACAAAAAGCGTGTTTTTAAGAGATAATAACTATCAAAAGATTGACACTTGTTTATGTCCGGTTTATTTTTAAAATTATATACAATGACAAACATTATATTAAATGGTAAAAATATATTCAAAATATTCTTTAAAACTACTCAAATTCATAATTTATCACTATAAATTATTTTGATTAAAAGAGTTGTTTTTAAGTATTTTTCACTATTCATAAAAATTGGAAGTTCTCAGAAAAATACCAAAAATTTATCTTATGATAATTTTGATATTCCGAATCCAAAAATGAAGTCCATATTGAAATATAAAATATATATAATTTCAAAAATTAGGTATTACTATTCAAAACGGCTAGTTTGATTGGTTGTGTTGTGTGTTAGAACTCGAAGTTACGTACAACACACGCTACTGTATTATTCAAAGAGAAGCGTACTGTGGAATCTTGGGGTGTTAAATTGTAAATTTTATTTATGTCCCCATTCAAAAGAATAAACTTATTTAGTCAAATTAATTATATATAAGTTTAAAATATTGGATTTAAAAAGGGTTCACTATTAAAGTTGGTAAAAGTGCATTTTTTAAAAATACAGCTTTTATCTGAAAAAATGAATTTGTTCTTACATTATGTCTAAGAAACTAATAATATGGATTCTAAAATTATAAGTATTATATGAGGTTCAAAATTTAGTTAATAATATTCCTAACCTCTTTTGAATGGCTTGTTTGGTAAGTCATAGTGCGCTTGAACTCGATGTTGCATGTAGTGAAAGTTATTGAATTATTTTGAAGAAATAACACATTATGAAATGTTGGGGTGTTACATTTGTCATTTGAATAACTTGATCATGAACTAAATTCAGCAAAATAACAGGATTATACATCATCAATTTCAGCCATGAAGCACATTTTAGCTTTCAAATCTGATTCCTCCTTTTCTGAATCAGACATTGATGAGCTATTGGAGTGTTCAGATACACTCCATGTAGCTTTCATTGCATTTTTTTTCTGATCATAATCATTTCATTTGATTAATTTCTTCTTATAATCTTCATTTAATTGTGGTCAATCAGGTCTAATATGACCATGTTTCTTTCACTCATATCATCTCACTTCCTTTTCGACCTTTCTAAATTACTTTTTGAAACTGTTCTTCTTTATATAATTTTTTTTAATTTTTTGGTGATCTAAACTAGTTCCATATCTGATTTTGATGAGTCATAACTTTTTTATTTCACCCTTACTTTATTTTTCTTCAGCATTTTGCTTTTAGAATTTGATGAAACATTGAAGGCAATGTATTTTACATTGATCAGAATCTTATGCTCATTTGTTTCATCCTACATCTCAACTTCATACATAATGATAGTTCCAATTAACTCTTTCATTGTTAATTCTTTTTTAGGCGATGGTTGTTTGATTACAGTAGAAATTCCATTCCATTGAGTTGGCAGTACTCTTAGTACTTTCAAGGCTTGATCAGCTTGTTTGATTGGATCTCAAAAAATAGCAATATTGTTGGAAATGTATGTTAATCTTCCATTCATTTAGGTGATGCTTTCACCATCAACCATTCTATATGTGTCGAATTTTAGCTTAGGAGTAGCATACTCCATTTGTCTAACATTGTCAGTTCCTTCATAAGCTACCACAATTTTCTCCCACATTTCATACATTGTTGGGCACTGATATACTCTGTTAAACTATTTTGGTCCTAGAACACATATGATTTCATTCATAGCCTTTGAATTCATGTCATACCAAACTTCTACAGCTACACTCCAGGTTTCAGGTTTCTCTGGTATTTCATAAGGAGTCAATATCTTTGAGTAGACTCTGTATCTGAGGTTTTTTAAATAGATTATAATTCTTTATTCCCAACATCCATAATTCTCACCATTGAAGTTTGGAGCTCTGACCATAGACATTAGTTCTCATGTATCAGCCATCTTTATCTGAGTATAATCCTTTAAAACCTATAACTTTTTATAGCTTTATCAAAAGTTTCTCCTCTAATAACAACTTTTGGATAAGGTTATACTGAATATACAAAAAATTGGGTGAACTGTGTCTTTTATAATTTATTTCCATAATCATGATTTTTCTTTTTGAGTTTATATCAAATATTAAGAAGTGGAAAATAAATAGCACATAACACACGATGTATAGTGGTTCGGGGAACAGAAGGCCCCTTGTCCAATCCACCAATTCCCTTCTCCACGAGCATGTTGTTTTTCACTATCTAGTACTCTTATCAATAGACCGCTCCACAACTGAGTACAGATAGTTGACACTTTTCAATATTAAGGTTTAATAGAGCCTTCTGGTTCATACACAGGAGAAAATACATAGCTTTGTACAAGAAACTAGTTACTCAAAATAGAATATTATTTGTTCAGTGAAAATACTTTCTGGTTTATTATTGACAATTGAAACATAATTCAACATAGAGTAGACGGATCGTTGTCTTTAGAAATGATGATCTATAGGTAAAAGAAGATCTGAGATAATATGAATGCAGTAGATCTTGATATGTCAGTATCAACTTTAAAGTTAGTTGATTCACAAAAAGATATTCAATATAGATCAGTAAATCCTCAGTTGTGTTTCTTCTAGTTCTGAAAATGGAGCTATGTCACTCTTCATAACAACAGATATGTAGATCTTGATTGTCACTGTTTTTATCTTTTTTATATTCATCGTTGTCATTCAATAGTTCTTGTATATTTTATCCTTATATATCAAATCTATATTCTGAAATATATATAATAATGATGAGCACATCTTCTACAAATTTAGAGCCATAAAATTATCCTTTAGAATCGCGATATTCAAAAGTTTTGAATAGAAGAGCAATTGTAACTCCCCTAAAAATTCAGCGTGAAATGCTCTTCATAAATTGAACCTTTAAATCAAAAATATATGCCTTTGATTCAGTCAAAGACTCACATTAAATTTGGACTTTTAATCTGGCTTGAAATCAGCCAGATAATCCGCATAAATACTGTTACTTTAATAAAGTAGTAATTTAAACATCAGTCATCAAACGTAGGGTTGAACTGCATATCATACATTCTCAAAACGTAAGGTTCACAATTCAATGTTGATAATAAAGGTTTCTCTTCAACCCTCAAACGTATAGTATATAATCCATACTTTTCAATAAAATGTAAAATTGTTCATAAAAGTAAGGTTGATGAATTATACTTTTATATTTAGCATTCAAACGTATGATTGTTTTCAAAAGAAAAGTTTATGAACCTTACTTTTAAGAAAAAAATATATCATTCCATACTTACGTAATGATCTTCTTCCATACTTTTCTTATTTTCCAAACGTAAGATTCCTTCCAAACATGGGGTTCTTTTCCAAACATAAGGTTCCTTCCAAACATAAAGTTCCTTCCCAAATATAGGGTTCCTTTCCAAACGTGTGGTTCCTTTACAAACATAAGGTTCTCTTCATAATATGCTGATAACTTATGGTTTTTTAACCATACTTTTCTAATATATCATAGAGTAAACACCACATTTCATCCTTACGTTGCGCTTCTCAATGTAGGGTATGAATAGTACTTCCAAAACATGTTAAAAATGATTTTTGAATACATTAGAAATTTATTATTGCTGTTTAAATACTTAAATATTTTTCCCAGAAATAATAATATAACAAATACTAAATTCATGAAATACACTTAAATTAAAATCATTAGAATAACAAATAAGGGTATTTGTGGGAATCAGAATCATCATAACGAGATAGAGTATTTTTCTCAACAATCTCCCCCTTATTAATAAAAATATTATGTATTGTTGAAAACAACACTTTCTCAACATTGTGTAATGAAAATAGTTGTCCATAATTGAAATTATTTATTAATATTGACATTATAAAATATTAAAGGGCCTTAAATATCATTTTCTTATACGTGAGGATGATTCATTAAATAAAACATTAATGATAACCGTTTATATAATTTTAGCCTTTTTTTCAATCATCGTGAACTATTTTTGTTTTATTTAATAATATTATACATAAATACTATAGAACATTAAATAAGTAGTAATAAATATATCATAATATTTTTAAACATAAAAATCTTTTTAATACCAAAAAAGAAATTGGTATTGGAAATTGAATACTCATCCTCCCTGAATGTGATTAATTAACACGTCATGGACTTTTTTTTCATTTTTAGAACCAAATTAGAGGGGAATAGAAATAATGATGGGTTGTTAAATTAACACAATAAAATTATATTATAAAAAATAATTTTATTTAATGTGTGACTTGTATAAGGGGAGCTGAGGAGATGAGAATAAACAAAAAGAAATTCAAAATAAATTAAAAGAAAACGAAAGAGATTTTAACCTCTTAAATTATTCTCATTGAGAACCTCTTTAGAGGAGTTAGGTTTTGAATTTTATTTAGACAAAAGGATATTAGGTTTGGGGTAGATAATTTTTCATAGGATTATATACCATTTGTTCAAACAATAAGTATTTTTAAGAGGGAGGATAAGAGCTGGTTAGGGTGGAATTTATAGTGGAGGAGAGGAGTGTTTTTTGATTAATTTATTAGTTTTTTAATAATTTTGGCTCAAGAATATAAATAGATTTAAACATATCACTAAATATATTAAATAATTTACTTTAGTTGTAGATTATGGTCTTACCCCAAGAATAAATCACAAATGACTCAATAAATCATGTATAGTTTAAATTCTATAAATTGTTGTAATTCACTATTCCAAAAAACATATATTTTTGAAATATCCCAAAACATCACCCTAACCATTTTTTAGATATTAAATTCAGAAATGAACAATATTTTATGTCAATAATTTAATAAAATTGAAAATTTTTATTTTTATTTAAAATCTTCCTTTTCTCAAAAAAATGCTGATTTAAAATTTATATCTAATTTTATAACACTTTGAAATCAATTAATGTCTAATAAAAGTATATTATAATAATTATAAAACAAAGTATTAATTTATGAATATATTTGATGAAAATAAATTTTGTTTTAAACATTTATACTAATTATTAAATTTTAAATAAACATTAATCTTTTATAAAAATGCCTAAATTTAATTTTTCATTTTTTTGAAATTTAATTACTCACACTATGATTTGATTATATAATTTTGTCATTTATATGATTTATGAATTTTATTTATACTTTAATGTGTGGGGTAACTATTTCATTGGTCAGTGTATAGTTCATAAAGGTCATATTTCTATTCCAATGTTCATGTTACTATTGGATTTGTTTAGGTTCTTTAATTTTAATAATACAACTTATTTCATTAATTATTCGTTTATAATGTTAATATTGTGTATTTAAGTGGTTGTATTTTATTTATACTACATGATATAATTATAGGAAGTTGATATTTCATTGATAGAATTATGGGTCATTACATTTTCCACCATTATGAAATTTCTCCCTTGAAATTTTATTTTACAAACTAAGGGGAAAATAGATTAGTTTATGTATCCTTCATTGATTCCCTTAGATCCCATGTTGACTCTTCATACTTATTGTTCTACAATTATACATTGACCATGTGAGTTTTGTTTTTTTTTGCATAACTTTTTCTCTATGGTCCAAGATTTTCACTTGCTGCTCCTCTTAAATGAGATCATTCTTCAACTATACCACTTTTGAATTTAGTATAAGTGAATGATTTCGTATGTAGATAATCAAGAGTTATATGTGGAATAAATCATGTACCTGAGACATGGTTGGTTGAAGTTCTAGTTGATAGGCCATGTCTCCAACATGATCAATAATATCAAAGGATATGAAGTTCCTCAAACTCATATTTCTTTTCTACCCAAATCTAATTATCCTCCTCCAATGGGATATGTGGAGGAATACCTTATCTCCAACCATAAACTCAATGTATCATTGATGAATATCCATATAGCTCTTCTTCTTAATATGGGCATATTTAATTTGATGTGGAATTTTTTTCGTCTTTTCAACCCTCTCATAGACTATTTCACATCTAACCACCTTACCTTTACTGACTTCATTTAAACATTCTATTATTCTACATCATTTCACATCAAAGGATTTGTGTGGAGCCATTTCGATGCATGAGTGGAAACTATTGTTGAATGACAAATCTACTAGAGGTATCTATTGGACTCATCCTCCTTGGATGTAGATAGATTGTTCTATCAACATGTGTTCCAATTTTTAAATATTATACTCAAATTAGCCCTCAGTTTGAGGATGATAGGTCATACTAAAATTTATCTTAGTATTTTAAAAAATTTTGATTATATTCCTGAGAATGTAGGTGAATATTAGATCTATAGAGGATAAAATTAATAGTGGTACTCCATGAAGCCATACCACTTATCTTTTGTATATATGTGAAAGTTTATCCACTAGGTATTCCTCTAAAATTTCAATAAAGTGTTATGTCAATATAAGACAGTCCACAACAACTCGTATAGCCTTGTTTCCACTGGATGACTTTGGATGTCTATTGACAAATTACATGGTAATTTTTTCCCCTTCTAGGTTGGTATGATAAATGGATTCCTCACCCCCTTAGACATTTTTCCTTTCAATATTCACTTGCTGACATACCAAGTAATTTGGTGTATATTCAGGGATCTTATTCTTAATATAGTCCCACCAATAGTTCTCTCGGAGATATCAATACCTATTTTTTCTCTTAGGTGAATAGATAATTTCGATGTATTAGGATTATTCAGAAGCACTTTCCTTATCTCTAGATTGTATGTAACACATATTAATGATCCAAAATTCATGAATCATACCTCTCCCATTTTGAACTATGATGATTTCCCATTTCTAGTAAATTCCACCTTTTCAAAATTCCCACAATATTTCATTGATCATACTTTATTTTCTCCATGTGGGGTGGTTGATAAATAATTTGAGAAAGTATTGATGATGTTCCTTCATTAAAAATTCCAATTTTTATCATTTTTAGGTCTTAGAGAATTAGATCCTTCTCAATTCTCATCATTGATATGGATGCATGGTCCTGTCAACATAGAGAATCTCCCACATTATTTTCTTTACTAGGATTGTAGTGGATTGAGACGTTCTAATATTTTAAGAGTTCCAAACATAATCACAAATTCATATTAATATCATTATATGTGAATATATATATTAGGCTCTGATGATCAGTATATATCTCATACTACTCTCTATAGAGAAAATGCATCCATATTTTCAATTAAAAGATCATAGCTGCCTACTATAGATCATGTGTGGGATAGTTTTTCACATAACTTTTCAAATATATTGAGTATTAGTCTATCAATTTATCATTTTTCAACATTATATTTCATAATACTATCATTGAATCATCGTTGTTTACCGCAAAGAGTTCCCCACTTGTCTATAGTGTGAGTATCAGTGTAGTGATAAACCAATTTTTCAACTCTTTGAAGTGGTATTCACATTCAATGGTCCAGAAAAAATTCACTCCCTTTTAATTCATCTTTTTTATCATGTTTTAAAATTATGAAACGTTTTTCAAAAATCAACAGTAATACCTAGATATAGCAAGGAAACTATAGATCCTTATTACAGAAAATGGTTTGTTCCACTCCTTAATTTCTTTTTTCTTGAAGGGGTCCAAAGAAATTCATTTTTTGTGATATAATTCCGTTAGAATAATACCACCTCTATGAAAAACTCACATTTACATTGCATTGCATAAATTTTCTCCCTCACAAATCTTCAACATAGTATTCAAATTCTCCTCATGTTCCTCATTTCTCTAGGAGTATATCCAAATATCGGAAACAATGAAAACCATAAATTTTTAGTGTTAATCTCTAAAGTCTCAATTAATTAAATCCATGAAATTGTTGTAGAATTGGTGATTCTGAAGTGAATAACTTTGAACACTTTGTTCCCTTGTTTGAAAGGTATTCTTATGAATATCTTCCTTCCTCACCTTTAATTTGTTATATCCCAATTGATGGTTTGAATTATATAATTACTTAGACCCACATATATGGTCATAAAATTCATCTATCCATGTAAGAGGACACTTGTTCTTTATCATGGTTTTATTTATCTCATGATAATAAATTAATAGGTGCATTTATTTATCCTTCTTTTTGATGAAGCGGACTAGTGCACACCATGGTGTATCACATGAGTGTATAAAACCCTTTTTCCAGTTCTCATGTAACATTTTCATCAGTTATTCTAACCTATTAGTTCAAATTTAATAATTTATCTTTGATATAGGTAGATATATAGGAATAAGATCAATTTATATCTAAACCTCTATATCAAGAGGAAGATCGAGAAACTCTTCTGGGACCACATTAGTTTAGTCACTCACAATGGGAATGTATTCAAGCATGATCGTCTCCTCTATATCAATAATTTGAGCTCTATACTATTGATCATAAGGCAACAATATCCACAATTGAGACAATGATTCTAATGTAGATTCATCCTCCTCCTTACACATGTACAAAATTGGATGATGTTTTATGTTATGAAGAGTGATATCACTTTCCCAACAGTGGATGTTGGATTGGTATAATGATAGCCATTCCATTCCCAATATATCATAAATGTACACCAATATAGGTACGATAATATTTTCTAGTAGGTTTGGTTCACAAACATTAACTAGGGAGGAGTTATATACATTTGATTCAATAATTTACTCATTTTTTGTTCTCATATATAACTCAACCTCCATATTTTGCAGTGGTTTCTAAATAGTTCTACTAAATATTAAAGATATAAAATAATGCATAAAAACATAGATAATAATCATATATTTCACTAGTTTATTATAGTTCTAATCATTTACTTCATCTAAAATAGACTTTGGGATGATAGTTTTTAAAATCATAAACACATAAAAGAGAAAATGATAACACTAAAGAGATAACTTATAAGAGAAAATTATATCGTAAATTTTGATTCTAAATTTTTCAATCTAAATTATGTTGGGTAATAGAATTATCCAAGGATTCTTACTAATGTTGTATAGTCCTAATCTCCAATAATAAATAGACCATGCTTTGATACCATATATAATGGAACCATCAATTTTTACATGTTTTTAAATGATTTTAACCATAATTAACCATGAAATATAAACCAAGGATCATAAATTCTAGTTTCTTTTGAATATTAGGTACATAATTAAACAACATGATATAAAATAGGTATATTTTATTAAACCACCATAATGATATCCTAACTTCCATTGAGGTCTTATGTATTTATAGGCTAACATGGGGAATAAATGAATAAATGGATGATCTAAATTGACCAGTAATGGAATAATAATATGAATAAAGCATAGAAAATGTGTTATAAGGCATAACATGATGACATTAAAAGGATTGGAACATGAACAAACATACCGAATCATAACATACAAAACAAGTTATCATATAATCATTGAATCATATAAATATGGAACAACATAAAACATGACATAAGCATGTGTCAAGGATAACCACCAAGTCCATTCCATATGGAGGATAATTAGTTAAGGCTAACTACTAAGACCACATCACATAAAGTATCATGATTTAAGGCTAGAAACCAATTCCATTGCCCATACAGGAGCATGAGTCATGGATTTCCACCAAGACCAATTCATAAGATAACATGTTAATAAACATTACCCAATACAATGTAATGATATTTGGGTTCACCCATCATAACATGTTTATATATATGTGTTCTACATGAAGAATCAAACATAAGGGTTCTCTATGGAAGGAATTGGGTATAATAATCATGTCATAAGGCGTAACAAAAGAGAATATCATAATGGTGTCCATAAAATAATGGATGTAAATTATAAAAGGACATTAACAAGGTAATATTTGCATAAAATATGAAAAATATTTTCAAACTGACATGAAATCATAAAAAAATATTGTTTATGAAACATTAAAATGTGCCACTTTTGTCAGGTTTAAGGTAAAATTTCAATGATTATTTAAAATATAAAAGGCATAGTGTTTTCATTAAAAACATAAATGACCCGGTATAATTTTTCATGATAAAATAATTTATTTTATTAAAATAGTGTCTTATTAAATATATAATGTATGGTACTTGAAAATAGTTAATAATTTTTGAATTTCTCTTTGATCAGACTTTCTTATCAGGAGGAATGGAGAATGGTACCTTATAAAATAGGTATCCACTTATGAAAGAAATAAAAATGGATCTAGTTAAATATGTTTTGAATATAATCACTGAGTTTAGGATTAGTAAATATGAAGTATTAAAAATCATAATAGGGTAAAGAGAGATAAAGCATAGCCGAAAATAGAAATGGATTTTCAAAAAAATCTCATACCTTATGTTCGAAAATGTTCTGAACTTATACATAATAAACTATATAATGAATTTATATTAATTAATAATTTATTTCCTAACCTATATGAAATTTATATTATTTATTATAATTTTATTAAGGTCACTTATGGGATTTTTATTAAGTTATAAGACACAATTTCCTTGTTTTGGGATCGTTCATTTCCTTGGTTATCAGGATCGGTTTACATGTATAGGTGTTTGAAATATCATGTAAAATGAAAATTGTATTCTAGAATTGAAATTATATGTTATTATTGAAATTAAAAAAATACTAAATGGTCATATATATCTTATTTTCATATGTATAGATGATTCATTATATAAAATGTTCATGATAACCATTTATAATATTTCAGTGTTTTTTCAATCATCCCGAACTAGTTTTATTTTATTAATTAATATTGTGTATATATACTTATTTCATAACATTGAATGGGATTTGAAACATATATTATAATGTTTTTGACCATAAAATTTATCTTATGACCATCCTCGATTGTGGTAATTTAAATTGAAAATATGTGATCCTTTAATGCGATAAATTAACACATCACGGATGATGTTTTGATTTTTTAGATGCAATGAGGAGGTGAAGAGAAATTATATGGGTTTGTTCCATTAAAAAAATAACAATCTATTATATAAAATTAAAAATATTTATCATGTCACGTAGATAAGGGTAGATGAGGATAGGAAAATAAATGATAATAAATTGTAATGTAATTAAAATAAAAAGACAGAGGTTTTTAACTCTTGAATTCTTCTCCTTCATAAACTTCTTGTGGGAATTGGTTTTGGTTTTTTTAATAAATAATTCTCTTATACATGAGGTAGAGACTTTAGAAGGGTATTGGCTATAATTTTGGCAAGATTCAGGGATTTTTTGGTGTGAGGAGAATAGGTGGTGTGGGTGGTATTTATAGTGGAGGAGAGGGGTGCTTTTCGATTGTTTTATTCATTATTAGTTATTTTGGCTCATGAGTATAAATAGTTCCAATATTATCACGAAATAGGTTAAATAATGAAGGATATTTTTAAATTACGGTCTTACATCATCCATACATCATGTATGACTCAAAACATCATGTATTTGTTAAATACCATAAATTATTATATTTCACTATTCACAAAAATTCAAATATTTTAGAAAAATCCCAAAAATTCTCGCTAACAATTTTTCGATGTATAGAATTCAAAAATAAACTCCATTATATGAAAATAATTTTTTAAACTTGAGAAAATAATTTTTTATTTAAAATCATCATTAATTTCTAAAATACTGATTTAAAAATTCTAACTAAATTTATAACACTTTGAAAAATCAATTAAGGTCTAATAAGATTATATTATAATAATAAGAAAAAAAATATTAATTTATGAAGATATTTTAATAAAATAAATTTTATTTTAAATCTTTATTTTATTATAATGAATTTAAACAAATAAAAATGTTTTATAAAATATACCTACAAATAATTTATCATTTTTAAAACAGTTTATTAATTATATTATGAAAATATTATACAATATTTTCATTTATAATATGGATAGTTTTAATTTATGAATTTGTGGTTTAGGTTACAGTTATATTTGCTGGTTTACTATTCATAATGTTTGTATTTCTATTCAAAGGGCTAGGTGACCATTCCATTGGTTTATGTTCTCTATTTTTTATAATACCAATTATTTCATTAATTCTTCATTAATAATGTTTATATTGTGTAATTTAAGTGATTTTGTTTTATTTATAATATACAAAATAATTATAATAATGGAAACTTTCAATGATAGAATTCTGTGTCCTTACATAAAAACTCACCACGATCTATATAATTTTATTTCCAAGACTACATGGAGTTCCACTCTATATAGAATCTAATTGAGATGCATGTTTTTTCTTGAGGTTTTGGAGAAGCTTTATGTAAGTTTGAGATTTAGAAATATGCTTAAAACCCTCTTATATCCCTCAGATGGATGATAATTTTGATATAACCATTCAAAACTCTGGGGGATACACTAAAATAATGTTCAATGGATCTCTGAGGATGTTAGGATCAAAACCTTACTTTAGTAGATTTCTCATATAACAATAATTTCTATTATAATATTAAAATTGTTCCTTATGATGAAATTTGTTATAAGAGGATTCAAACACCAAAATGTAGGAATGACGTTAGAGAGTGGAAACTAATGAGGATGATCTGATCCAATATATAACAGAGAAGGTTCAAAAAATCATCGTCATATGAAATCCTTATAATGTCGATAGAAAATCTATGCAGACAGTCATCGATGAAACCTAGAGTTGGAGGTTTGAAATAATGTGTTCCTCAAAATATCATTGTGGAAGAAATCTATAAGCCGTATGATGAATGGAATTTCGATTACTAGAAAAATCAATCACTTTGATATCCTTGATCACAATGGAGTAATAGCCTACCAACTAGAACACATGCCTAACATATCTCATTTACATTATGTGTTTCATATCTCCTATCTAAGGATGTATATACAAGACCTCTCACATGCACTAAATCTATATGTGGGATTATTTGTGAATGATATTTCATAATATGAGTAGTCAATGGAGATATAAGAGTGTATAGACAAGGTTCTATGAAACAATACAACTCACTTGGTCACATTGTTGGGGTGGGACTACAACTTTGAGAAAGCGATATGGGAATCAAAAGATGATTTGAGATAGAAGTAACCTCATCTATTTTAGTGTATTAAATGAATCTTTATAGGGAAAAGATTATAAAGGGTAAATAATGTACTGACCTAAACATTTATAATGGAAATTACAATTTTTAATGAATAAATGCATTTTCAAGTAATGATGTTGTTTAAAACACATGCACTAATTTGGTTATTTTAGAACATTATATGGTGTATTCATTTCAAAAGACTATTAATAATCATAACTGTTGATTATATATTCGTTTTAAACTGACCATTAAAAATTTTATATTATGGGTTATAACAAATTCAAATTTACACAAACAACAGAATAGTTGGCCTTAACCAGTATGATCAAACCATATGAAGCCCATACGTATGAGATTTTGATGGTGTTAACATAATTAGGTTTCTCCATTCACCAATTCCAATACTAGCTTCAATAAAAAAACATAAATTAAACCATTTATGGTAGATGTTAAATATTATCGATATCACATAAAAACTATATTTGATGAACCATCGAATGAAAATATCACCATCGGACATCTTACCCTTAAGAAATTAGCTATGGTAGTAAAAGGCTATGTATCTATACCCTAAATGTATAATTTTTTTTAATTTTATTTCTTATAAAACAATAATTACATTTTTCTCTTTTTAATATTTCTCTTTATATGATTAAAGAATGAGGTTAATAAAAATTATATTCAAATATGATAAAACAAAAAAAATAAGGAAATTTATAGTTCTAATCAAAAAAATATTTTTGATGAATTTAAGAATTTTTGAAATAATGATATTTTAATAAAAAATAATTACAAAAATATTTCTTAATTAAAAATCATAATATAATTTTTTGAAGTCAAGTGGAATTGTTATAATGGTCATAATGATGTTATTTTATAAATACTATTTTTTTACAAATTTTTTTTAAGTGAAAATTATTATATTTATAGAAATATTTTGTTAAAATAAATTTTATTTTCTAAATAATTATATAAAATTTATCCAGTGTTAATATTTTCAAAATCTTCTAAGATAGTCAGATTTTCCGGTTAAAATTAAGCACAACATTAATATATGAAATTTGTTATGGAATCAGAATGACTCAAAAGTTATGTAATATATTATATACAAGTATATACAACCAAATAAATATTTCCCATTTATAATTATGTATTTTTGAATTCATTTTAAAAATATGATAAACCATTAACAAATCTCAAAAACATATATTATATTTATGGTTTTAAAATCAATTCTTTGTAAACATTACTCACTTACACTTTACCAAGGATATTATTTTAATTATATGTATTATTAATATTTAAAAAATAAATAAAACCAATACACTTTGGTATAATCGATGTTCAAAAATTATGGAATGGTTGTGGTTTTGATAACATTATCATATAATGTCCAAAACATAGTTTTGAAATTAATAAATAATTGTACTCACATTTAATTTATAAACCCATTCTAATTGTAACACCAGAGACTTTTATAAGAAATATTTTGTTTTTATGTTATACAAATCATCAAAGGAATCTTTCACTACACACAACACTAGATTGTCTTTCTTTACACGCAAATACGGCCTTCCTCGATAGCTTGTGTCGTACGCAATACCGAGTTTCACTAAACAATGATATGCTATTAAAATATTATTAAAAATAACCATTATGAATAGTAATAACCATTTTTTTGAAATTTTTTAAATTTTATTTTTCAAAATGGAATTCGTTTTTGAATTCGGAATATCAAAATTAGCCTACGGTGAAATTTTGGTATTTTTCTGGAAACATTCAATTTTTGATGAATAGTGAAAACATTAGGTTACTACTTAAAAACTGACTTTTTATTTAAATAGTTATTTATCTTATTTAAAGTCCTTTTTACCCATTTTGACTTTTACCCCTTGGTATGGAAGGAATCTTCTTTTATTTACCCTACAAGGTACTTTTTTGACTTTTCTGACAAAATTACGAGAAGAATGTTGTTTTAACGTATACGGCATGAAAGGACTTTTATGGTTTTATAACGCCTTATTTTCATGAAGCATCCTCCAAAATATTTCATGACTATTTTCAACAAATTCCTTTTCTTTTAAAATTGAATGGCATTTTGTGAAAAGAAAATGATTTTCAAGAAGAAAGGATATTTTCCTCAATAATTCATTTCAAGTGCTTTATCAAAACCACTTTCCATCCAAGATGACATTATTTCGTATGTGTATCTTTCAAGTTTAATGTCTCTATTATTTATATGGTTTCAATTTTATTATGATGAAATGATATCCATTTGTTTTATATGGATTATATTATGATGGAATGATGTTTATGAAACCCATTTTATTATTTGGGTTATAATGAATTTTTTAAGTTTATTTTGTGTCACAAGTAAGAATGATTTCATTATGAGATGGGTGGGACCTATATCTCCCTCCAATGCATTGGGTAATGATTTTATATCTCATGAGATATACATGAATAGAATGACAGGTTAAACCGGTTCAGTGAAACAGGACTGAAACGAAGAGTGAACTCGGTTCAGAAATGGACTTTTTCCACTAAGATAGTCTTGTCTATGAGTCTTGACTAATAATAAATTATTCTCTATTATTATGTGTGTATGCCACAAAGTTTCATGTTTTACGTTATGATTATTGGGATTACATTTCACTACCTTGATTTATCCCATGTTATGAAATTATGATCTCTTTTGCAGGGTAAGATTCCCAAAATGTTATGTTCTTAAGAATTTGATGTAATTGATATTTCTTTTGTTTACCCTTACTGAGAATTTGAGCTCACCCTTTTGTATGTTTTCTTTCCCCAGGTCAGGAAGAAGGGTATTAAGTAATATATGCCAAAAAGGGACTATAGATATGATAAAATAAATGGGAGACAGTGTAGATTCTTTATGAACCAGTTGTTTATGTTTCCCAGTTTCTAAAGACACTATACCTATACGGTCCTTTCATTGTTTTGTTATATTTTGTAATAACTCTGCTTCAATTTTGAAGTATTAACCATGTATGTAAATTATAGGTCGTTATAGTTGGTATCAGAGGAAATGTATAGTTAACCTTTGGAAACTAGGATGTGAAAGCTTTAGTAATAACCCTAAGGATAAGTCTCAGCATAGAACACAATCTTAGTGTTTTAGAAATGGCCATGAACAACCTATGATAAGACCTTAAGTGTGAAATTTTATTCTTGGTTATGTGGTTTTCCTATTATAATTAGTGTTTCTCACACTATTCTTCTTGGTTTTAGTCAGTGGTTGGATCCCGAAGAAACCGTGTTAATGCGGAATGCGATGGGAAATGCAATGATTGTCCCCCTGAGCAACCAAACGTTATAGGAGCTGGAATGAAAAATCTTATAGCCATGATCACACAACTTTATCAAGTTATGAATCATGCTGGACTTCCAAATGAGCAAAGGAAGGAGCAACATTCTGTCGAAAACTTCATGAGGCAGCGTTCACCTTCATTCAGCGGGTCTTCTGATCCATTAGTGGCTAAACAATGGATCAGTACCACTAAAATGATATTTTCAGTTCTTCAATGTTCTGAACATGATAAAGTCATCTTAGCAGTGTATCGTTTAGAAGGTGATGCTGATCAATGGTGGAATCTTATTAATAATACAAGGCAAAGGGATGAAATTGAGTCCATTGAATGGGACGTGTTCAAGAACTTATTTTTCAATAATTATTTCCCTCGTATTCTTCGAACAAATATAGAGAAGGAGTTTCTTGAACTAAAGAAAAAGGATGATGAATCGGTTCGTACCTACGAAGCAAATTTTATAAGACTTTCAAGGTAAGCTTCCGGAATTATTATCCAACCTGAGAGTAAGATCGATCGTTTCATTAGTGGCATAAAACCAAGTCTTCGAAAGGGCGTTAGCCATAAGGGACTTTAATAGCTACGAAGAAGTTGTTCGATGTGCTCACAAGGTTGAGATGGAGATTGGTGTAACCCATCAATCACATGGGTTTGATAAGAAGAGGAAAATGGAATTCAAAGGAAAATCTAAAGACCACAATAAAAAGAAGATGAGTTTTCCCTTCTGCTCAAAGTGTGGAAAGAAACATGGAGGAAATTGTCTTAAGGGGACAAGCAAATGTTATAAGTGTGGAAAAGAAGGTCATCGGGCAATTGAATGTCGAAATAATGGGAAGAATATGTCTAATGATGCAAAAAAAGGAAGGGATACAAATAATAAACCTACTACACTTCAATGTTTCAAGTGCAAGGAGATGGGGCATTATGCCAATCAATGCCCAAATCCAAGGGTTGATGATGATGTTCGACCTCAAAAAACTCTTAAGTACAAAGACAAAGGAAAGTCACAAGCAATTATTATCGGCGATGTGGAGTACGACAAAGAAGTGGTGAGAGGTACACTTACCATCCACTCTAAAGTAGCAAATGTTTTATTTGATTCTGGATCCACCCACTCTTTTATTTCTGAAAAATTTTCTAAGGGTATCACCATATTACCTCAACAATTATATGTTGAGTTGGCTGTGAAAACTCCTAATAGCACAACAGTCGCATCAAAAGTTTATAATTCTTCTCCGATTGAAGTTTGTGGGAAAGTAATTCCTACAAATCTTTTATTACTTCCTATAGTGGAATTTGATGTGATTCTTGGCATGGATTGGCTTTCTTTATATGGATATCATATCAATTTCCAAAGAAGGGAAGTCTCATTTCATATTCCATATCAATCTATGATCGTCTGTCGATGTAAGGATGAACATAACCTTCCAGTTGAAATTTCTTCCATCTTATGGGTCTTGATTCCACTAAAATAATGTTATTTATCTCAAATGGTTTGTGAGAAACTCACGATTAAGAATATTCACATTGTACGGGAGTTTGATGATGTCTTTCTAGTGGAATTTTCGGGACTTCCACCAAATCGTGAAGTTGAGTTTTCAATAGAACTCGAACCGTGTGCTTTACCTATTTCAAAGACACCTTATAGAATGTCCCCAATTGAGTTGCAGGAATTGAAGATGCAACTCCAAGAGAATCTCGATAAGGGGTTCATACGCCCCCGTGCATCACCTTAGAGAGCCCCTGTTCTATTTTTTAAGAAGAAAGATGGATCAATGAGACTCTGCATTGATTATCGAGAACTTAAGAAGATCACTATAAAGAACAAATATCCTCTCACACGCATTGATGACTTATTTGACCAACTACGTGGAGCTCAATACTTTTCCATGATTGATCTTCATTCAGGTTATCATCAATTAAGGGTCAAAAGGGTGGATATACCAAAGATGGATTTCCGTAAAAGTTATGGACACTATGAATTTATAGTGATGCCATTTGGTCTTACTAATTCCCCTGCTATCTTCATGGATCTGATGAATAGAGTCTTTAGAGACTATCTTGATCAGTTTGTGGTAGTCTTTATAGACGATATTCTTGTATATTCAAAGAGCAATGAAGAACATGAGGATCACTTGAGAATTATATTTAAGACCCTGAGAAAGTAAAATCTTAATGAAAAATTTACCAACTGTGAATTTTGGCTTCAAAAAGATTCATTTTGGGTCACATAATCTCAAAAGAGGGGATATCTGTGGATCCAGAAAAAATCGAGGTTATCGAAAGACGGTCGAGACCAACAACAGTAACTGAGATCCAAAGTTTTATTGGTTTGGCTGGATATTATCGACGTTTTGGGAAAGATTTTTCATGATTATCTAATCCACTCCCCAGGTTGACTCGGAAAGGATTTATGTTTTTTTTGGACGGAGGAAAGTGAAGAGAATTTCAAGGAGTTGAAAAGAAAGTTATCCAGTGTACTTGTGCTCACACTACCTTGTAGTGGAGAAAGGTTTGTGATCTACAGGGATGCATCCAAGAAGGGATTGGGGTGTGTTCTTATGCAAAATGATATGGTGATAGCTTATGCCTCACGACAGTTGAAAATCCATGAGCAAAATTACCCAACTCGTGGTTTGGAGTTAGCTGCGGTAATATTTGCATTAAAGATTTGGAGGCATTATCTTTATGGTGAAAGGTGATACATTTATACTGATCATAAAAGTTTGAAGTATATTTTCACACAAAAGGAGCTGAATATGCACCAAAGAAGATGTTTGGAGCTGATTAAGGATTACGACTACTCAATTCATTACCACCCTGGGAAAGCAAACAAGGTGGCAGAAGCATTAAGTCAACAAGACCATGCCAGTTTATCGATGATGAGGATAACAAAAGATCCAATATTTATGGATTTACAAGGGATGGATCTTTGAATTATAATGAAAGGGCAAAATGGTATCTTTCTCAAATGAATGTTCAACCATCTATAAATGTGAAGATTCAAGAGGCACAGAAAGAAGATGTAGAGTTACAAAAGAAGGTGAGAAATGTTCCTGAATTCAACCTTGATTGTGATGGGATAATAATGTTCAGGAATCGGGTTTATGTACCTCCCATTCCCCAAATTAAAGAAGGAGCTGCTGGATGAGGCTCATAGTTCTTCATTCTCTATTCATCCTGGAAGCACGAAGATGTATAGGGACCTGAAAGAGTACTTCTGGTGGGATGGAATGAAAAGAGATGTTGCTGAATATGTCTCTCAATGCTTGGTTTGTCAGCAAGTTAAAGCTGAGAGAAAGAAGTCTAAGGGGATGTTACAACCATTACCCATACCAGAATGGAAATGGGAAAACATCACTATGGACTTTGTCACTGGACTTCCTAAAACATCCAAAGGCAATAATGCTCTCTGGGTCATTGTTGATCGTCTTACAAAGTCTGCACACTTCATTTCTATTAGAGAGGATTTCTCTCTAGATCAGCTTTCCAGGATATATGTAAAGGAAGTGGTAAGATTGCATGGATTACCACTTTCTATTATATCTGATCGGGATCCGAGGTTTACCTCAATGTTCTGGCGAAGTCTTCAGCATACTCTGGATACAGAGTTGAGTTTCAGCACTGCTTATCATCCTCAGACAGACGGTCAGTCTGAGAGGACAATTGAAACACTAGAAGATATGTTGAGAGATTTCTCTATAGATTTAAAAGGTGGTTGGGATCAACACCTACCTTTGGTGTAATTTTCTTATAATAATATCTTTCACTGCAGTATTCAGATGGCTCCTTATGAAGCTCTCTATGGAAAGAAATGCAGGACTGCAACTAGCTGGGATGAAGTTGGGGAAAAAAAGCTATTAGGACCTGATCTCATTGATGAAATGGCAGAAAATGTCAGATCTATTCAACAACACATAAGAGCAGCTCAGAGTCGACAGAAAAGTTATGCTGACAACCGAAGAAAAGACCTAGAGTTTGAAGTGGGTGATAAATTGTTCTTACGAATATCTCCCTGGAAAAGAGTAATGAGATTTGGAAAGAAGGGAAAGTTGGGCCCTAGATATATCGGTCCTTTTGAAATTCTGGATCATGTTGGGAAGGTAGCTTACCAATTGGCGCTTCCACCGAATATCTCTAAAGTTCACAATGTGTTCCATGTATCTCTCCTGAGAAAGTACATACCTGATCCTTCACATGTACTCAGCTCAAAAGTTGTACCACTGGAACAAAATCTTTCTTATGAAGAACAGCCGATAGAGATTCTGGATCGTAGAGAAAAAGTCATACGAAACAAGACCACTCTATTGGTAAATGTTTTATGGAGGAACCACCAATTAGAAAAAGTTTCATGGGAGCTTGAGGATATGATGAGGGACAGGTATCCTCATCTCTTTGTTACAAGTGACGAATTTCGAGGGCGAAATTCATTTTAAGGGGGGTAGAATGTAACACCCGAGACTTTTATAAGAAATATTTTGTTTTTATGTTATATAAATCATCAAAGGAATCTTTCACTACACACAACACTATCTTGGCTTTCTTTACACGCAAACGCGGCCTTCCTTGATAGCTTGTGTCGTACGCAATACCGAGTTTCACTAAACAACGATATGCTATTAAATTATTATTAAAACTAGCCTTTATCAATAGTAATAACCATTTTTTGAAATTTTGTAAATTTTATTTTTCAAAATGGACTTCGTTTTTGGATTCGGAATATCGAAATTATCCTGGGGTGAAATTTTGGTATTTTTCTGGAAACATTCAATTTTTGATGAATAGTGAAAACACTGCGTTACTATTTAAAAACCGACTTTTTATTTAAATAATTATTTATTTTATTAAATTTATTTTAGGTCATAATTGATACATAATACTTATATATGTTCAATGTAATTAATTTGAGTAATTTTATAATAATTTTAGATATATAAAAATTTTATTGAACTTTTCTCCGTCTTTTACCCACCTCCTAGGAGAATTTTCAAATTTATATAAAACTTAATTTTACCGTTTCTGTGAGTGGAATTTCAAAAATCCGAGAGACACGGTTGATTTCAGTAAGTAAAATGTGGTTCAATGAGATGAAAATAATTTTTGGTGAATAGTAACTTTTTTCTTTTATTTACCATGGTTAAAAGTAAATAGGGTAATTAAGAGTAAAAATGATATTATTATTATCCTAACACAAGTCCTAATTCTATTGGATAAGTTTAATTTGACCAAAAACAACCTTAGGAATAAAATATGACCATTTAGGCCCACTTGGATTAGATTAGGACATTTATTATTAATTTATTTAAAGAAGGGTTAAAATAGTTAAAATCAAAGTTTAATAAGTAAATAATTTTTAATATAGGGTTATACATAAGATAAATTCGACTATAAATATTAATTAGAAAGATAAAATGATTTCCAACATAATTATATTTTATTTGTAATTTTTAGACATTAAATAATTTAATTTATTTATGACACAATGATGATTATTTAATTATCTTATTAATGAATGATTGACATAATTGATGTTATAAATACCCAAATAAATGAAATTTGAGACTTTTTATGAATTCCAATAATTTTCTAGCTTAATATGACATGTTAGTATTGATTGAATTAACTTTTTTCGAACTAATCATTCTGTTATGGTTTTTTAAAAAATCAATTACTAAATAGTTTCAAAATTGACATAAAATAGTTTTTAAAACAAATATTATATTATTAATTTTTTTTTATTCCTAAAAATCTATTGTTCGACCAAATGACATAGATAAGATTATATATAGTAATAATAAACAACTTGGGGTTCGTTTGGCTTTTTATAGTATGTTTATTAACCTTATAGTGTAAGAACACAAAAAGACACAGTAAAAGTAAAATTATCTAACTTAAAGTTAAATATAAATGATAAGGTTAAAATAGTAAACTAAACATGTCCAAATTCTATTGGATGAGAGGATTTAGACCCATACCCACCTTAGCTTCGAAATAAATAAATTTAGAGCTATTTAAAAATTAATATGGCTTTATAATAAAATAATAGTTTTAGTTTTTCCAAAGGTTCCCCTCTCCTCCCTTATAAAAGGGCATCTCCTCCCTCTCTTCCTCAGACCACTTTGAGCCTTCATGCTCGGCCAACCCCTGCCAATTTATCCTCTCCACTTCCCTAGAAACCTCCTAGAGGTCCTGACCTTCTTCAAAGACAAATTGTAGTGCCCTAAGAGGAGGTTTCAAAGAGGCGCTTCAAAGAAGAGGATGTTCGGACACTTACGAAGCAAATCGGACCTAAGGTAAGGGATAATTTTGCAAATCTCATTTTTATCTGAGAGTGCATATTTGTAAGTATTTACTAGGGTTATTACTATCATCCATGCCCATGTTTTTTAAAAATGTATTCATTTATGTTTAATGTCCTTTTTACCCATTTTTACTTTTACCCCTTGGTATGGAAGGAATCTTCTTTTCTTTAACCTACAAGGTACTTTTTTGACTTTTCTGACAAAATTACGAGAAGAGTTTTTTTTAATGTATACGGCATGAAAGGATTTTTACGGTTTTATAACGCATTATTTTCATGAAGCTTCCTCCAAAATATTTCATGACTCTTTTCAGAAAAATCCTTTTCTTTTAAAATTGAATGGCATTTTGTGAAAAGAAAATGATTTTCAAGAAGAAGGGATATTTTCCTCAAGAATTCATTTCAAGTGCTTTATCAAAACCATTTTCCATCCAAGATGACATTATTTCGTTTGTGTATCTTTCAAGTTTAATGTCTCTATGATTTATGTGGTTTCAATTTTATTATGATGAAATGATATCCATTTTTTTATATGGATTATATAATGATGGAATGATGTTTATGAAACCCATTTTATTATTTGGGTTATGATGAATTTTTTAAGTTTATTTTGTGGCACAAGTAAGAATGATTTCATTATGAGATGGGTGGGACCTATATCTTCCTCCAATGAATTGGGTAAAGATTTTATATCTCATGATATATACATGGATGGAATGGCAGGTTAAACCGGTTCAGTGAAACAGGACTGAAACAAGGAGTGAACTCGGTTCAGAAATGGTCTTTATCCACTAAGATAGTCTTGGCTATGAGTCTTGACTAATAAGAAATGATTATCTATGATTATGTGTGAATTCCACAAGGTTTCATGTTTTATGTTTTTATTATTGGGATTACATTTCACTACCTTGATTTATCCCATGTTATGAAATTATGATCTCTTTTGCAGGGTAAGATTTCAAAAATGTTATGTTCTTATGAATTTGATGTAATTGATATTTCTTTTGTTTACCCTTACTAAGCATTTGAGCTCACCCTTTTGTATGTTTTCTTTTCCCGGGTTAGGAAGAAGGGTATTATGTAAGATATTCCAAAAAGGGACTATAGATATGATGAAATAAATGGGAGACAGTGTAGATGCTTTATGAACTAGTTGTTTATGTTTCCCAATTTCTAAAGACATTATACCTATACGGTCCTTTCATGGTTTTGTTATTTGTTGTAATAATTATGCTTCAATTTTGAAGTATTAACCATGTATGTAAATTATGGGTCATTATACTAACTCTGATTCCTGTTCACTCAAAAATAATTAGATCATGTTGTTACTCTACCCATAACATTATATTGTCCATATAAGGTTCCCCCAAGATCTTAATAAGATCCATCCAAATTTGTTAACTCCCTCTCCAGGTAAGGTATAATTTCCTTCTTCTCTTTGTCCATGAACCTTCTTACACTATTCCATTAATTTATGATTCCCCATGTTGGTTAATGTTCTTACATAACCATCATAATATCATTTTTTACTTCCAATATATTAGAGATCCGTTTAACTCTCATTAATCCATTCTATGAATCATTGTGTACCATTGTTATGCAGTTGAAATTATCCAAAACTTTTTTCGGCCAAAGAATTATTTAGTGATTACACATCCTCATTAATACTCAAGGGTATTCGCCTATTTGTACATATACTTCTTTGATTGTGTATTTACATGTATTTAAACTTTAAAACATAATCATTTGGTTAATATTCATGAAAAAATACATAAGTTGTATGATATTTATGTCACATTTATACATTTACATGATATGAAAATAACTATTGGGACCAAAATTACATCACCCTCTAATGTGTTGGGTAAATCAATTATTTCATTAGATTCCATGGTTGAAAATATGTAAAAATAATAACACTGTGTAATTTTGAATTGGTTCATCGCCTTTAATTTTTATTATTATTTCGTATTTTATATTGTTTCCATATTCCTAAATTTCTCGTATTCTATCATGTTATATCATTCCTTATTATTCAAGATTATAATTATCACCCCTCTTATGTTTCCTTTATATGACATTGGATTATAGGTAAAAAATTACATTATTCTAAGATTTTTTTTATTCCATTATATTCATTTTTTCATACCCAATTCTATTGTATGTCTTCAGAGTAACCCATGATTGTTTTAGAGGAATGATGGAATTCTAAGAGCTTGTGAAGATTATTTTCAACAATTTCATTGTAATCATATTTAATTTTTTATTGTATATACATAATTTCCAAAATAACTAAGGCTTCATGATATTTTTAGATTGTATTATGTGTATATTATTTTAATTAATATTAGATTAAAGTGCATTAAAATATATGTTGTCATAATCATGGTCATTTCACTACTGAGTGCATTTCATAATGACTATAATAGTCAAGATGTAAAATAGGGAGCCTTGTCATATATAATCAATATAATCCCCTTGTTCAATTTAACAATTCTAAGATATAAAACATTTTAAAATAAATTATTTTTTTGTATTATCTGATATGGATAATGTTTGTCAACATTGTGATTAAATCCCAAATCACCCATATAGAATCATGTTTTGGTTACATTCTAAACAGGCCTATAAAAAGTCCATGTAAATATTCTCCAGATTTAAAGTCAGTATAGTTATATATTAAATCATTCCATCTTGTCACTAATGTTAATCCTTTACCTTTCAAAAAATGAAACATTTTTTTAAATAATTTGAAATATTGAATCTCATACTTTGGAACCATAATATTGTATCCATCACCATGTACATCAATTGAATACTAAGGTCAATAGCCCATTTAGAATTGTTGTACCTCTAAAGAAGATATTTTGGAAATAATGAGGAAGTAGAATTTTGTTCTCAAAATGTAATAAGGAGTTTTTATCCTCGATTAAATCGTCAAAAATCATCCCACTATTTATTTTTAACCTAAAATTGATGAAATTAGGTTCTTCAATCTATGAGTCTTTTACCAAAAAATCACATTAGAAATAAGATTAATTGGGATAAATATTTCATGTTCCCCAAGTGCAGCATAATCCAGAAGCATGTTAAAATGATGCTCAACATCTACCATTGGTCCCATCTTCTTAAACCACTTCACTATAAAATAAATGACTAAACAAATCTTCCATATAATTCTATTTATCGGGTGCATATACCATGTTTAAATAAAACTTCTAGAGGTAATGAATCTACTTTATTATCTTCATGTTCTTGTATCAGTGATAAAATATATACTTTAAACAAAAGTGGTCAATAAAAACCCTGATCATTTATTCAATAAATAAATTCTTATAAGTCATTATGGAATATAAAATTGTATATAATTATATTTAATTCATAGGATATTTTATCTCATGTTCTCCAAACAAACTAGAAACATATTCCAAAACAAAATCTCATAAAATGAGGAATAAATTCCTACCAGATCTAAATGCATTGTAATATACCACATAGTCTTTACTAGGGTTTTGAAGAAATATGAGGGCTTCCCAAGTGATATTTGTTTTATGATATGTAAATAATTTTTCATGTGAATCATTCCATAAAAATGGAACATCTATTCTAATTAATGAATTGATTAATGAAATAATACATGATAAATCCTAAAGAATTTGTTGGTAATGGAATGATAATCTAAGAAAACTAAGTATCTCAAAAATATTCCTTGTTGGTTTCCAAGTTAATACTTGTTCAATATTTGAATGGAAATCTAATAATAATATTTTGATAATTACGTACCCAAAGAAACATACCTCATGGATCCATATATCGCACTTAGAAAAAATAGCATACAATTTATTATTCCATAATGTACTCGGTATTATTTCTATGTACTCTTCATTGTCATTCCAGCTTCTAGAGTAACGAATAAAAATGTTAAAAAATTATAAAACAAAAATGGATTTGAGTTACCTATTAATGATATCATTCATCATGTCTCGGAAGATTGTAGTTTCATTTTTATAATTAAAGGTGATCAAAAAATATTATTAATAGCCATAACCACTCAGAAATATTTTATTTATAATATCCTATTTCCTAAATCTAAGGTAATGATTCCATAATCATCAAAATAATATAAAAGAATCACTATTATCCTTTTAACTAGTCTAAGAGATAATTGATTAGAGGAAGGGGATATTGATTTTATATTATATCATAATTCAATTTTTTATTATCAACATATAAATTGAGGTTATTGTCTACCTTATTTAAAAATAAGACTGGTGTATCCCAAGATGATGTACGATTTATGATTAAACCATTACATTTTCAAATGTTCTAGTTAAACCCATTAATATATAAAATCTATTGGAGGAATTATGTAATATAGTAATGAAATTGGGTATATTCATGATCAATAGAAAATTACATTTCCTGTTTAGGTGTTACATTAGGGAAATCATTCCAAAAAGAGTTTAGAAATCAATCCATTAGGGCCGGATGAATCCCATTTCCCATTTCACCCATAGCTACCAAGTTCATTGCATATAACTAGTCATATATAGTTCTATAATCTATCACTAAAGGTGCTGATATAATTTCATTTATCTTCTAATACCCAATAAATACATAATGGTATCAATCATGGGATTTAAACATTACCTATTGATTGTATTAGTTTATATAGGATTTAAATCCCACAGGAAAGTCCATACCAAATATTAAATATAAACCATCCATCATGAGGACCATCAACTCCCATTAAAATTTCACTACCCCAATTATAATGGATCCTACTGAGCACTTGAAACCTCATCATTCCAACTAACTATTTTTTTTTCTGATACTCATGATATGCAACATTTTTTCACAAGAAATCATAATTATTTAACCATAAAAGAAACAAGGAAAGAACGTGATGTACTAGTATCAAATAGGACATGTATAAGAGTCATGTTCAGAATAATGGTATTATGCACTATGGAGTGACGCGATTGATTATTCATGAAAATATTCTATTCTTGAGAAGAATATATCAATATTTTACCCTAGGATATCTCTTACATATTTTCTGAGGTTTTTACTAGAAAATCGTGGCGTTCTTGTAATTTTCTTAGCTCACCCAGGTCCATGGATGTGAACTATTCTAATGGGAAATTTTCATCTAAGAATATCAGACCTGAGGGTAATTCAATCATGTAACACCAGTTCATTTCATATGTTTATGAATATATCTCTTTATATTCTCTATATTGTAGTAGTAGTAGTGTCTATTCCTTCATCTTGCATTACATTATTTATTCCTATATATAAACGAAACATATTGGAAAAACTAGTTTTATTATAGAATCTTGGGGACAAGTTAAATGATTTATAAGTCTAAATATGATGTTAGTCACCTACTTGATAATAATTTTATATCTTCTACATTATTCCATCGCTATAGTTCCTGCATGTTCTCATGAAAACAGATATACTTTCACCATCAAAATTCCCAAAAATATCCCATTATTCCATTTTCCCTAATAAACATCTTCGTATAATACATATTATAGAGGATATATATTTTTGATTGAATATTTGGTCACAATCCAGACACAAATATGCATTCCCTCAAAGATGCACTTGAAGCAACATCTAGAGTGATACTGGATAAATTCATGAAAACTATAGTATTCTCTATTATAGATTGGTTTTATTTTTTAATATGAAATAGCACTTAATTATACGTATTTTGAATTTATGGTGATATAATTTTTTATATTCATCTCTTATTTAGATGTTTAGATTCAACCATTTCAGTGAAATACCTTATTATAGGTTTCTAGATTAACCACTGGCCCAACAATTTTACCAAGAAAATCAATTATTTTTCTCATTTGAATGATCCATGCTTTTACCATTTCAGGTTCAAAATCCCCAAAGAAATTGGAGGATTATTTTTTTTGAAAATGTACTCAATGATCCACTTACCTTGATTCCTATCTTCTATTTATTTTTTTATCTACTGGAAATAAGTTTTCAATTACCTATTTAAGTTTCTAGTTTTCCTATTTCTCATATAACAAAAAACTATAAGAAGAATCTTCTTACTAGTTTCAACAGTGTCTTCCTAGTGACATTTTCATTAACCAGATCATAAAATCTTTTATTCATCACTCACTTTCAACTAAAGTATTGAAAATAAAAAAACACCATAATTAACTATCATGAAAATATACATTTCAATAATAAACCATTTTACCATTTAAAAGTTAAAAATTACTTCAATAGAAAATGAACAATGTGTATTTATTGGGAATTATTAATACTAAGGAATTATATACTACACTCATCAACTAACACCATTATTATGAGATGGATACTTCAATTTTAGTTTCTAAGAAAACTCTTATTCCCCAACCATCTTGGTTACTTGGTGCTTTCATAAAAAGGATAGAGAAATCATTTTAAGTTATACATTTCATGTTCCAATATCTCTATATCACTTATAACATACCAACTCATGAGAAAAACATAAATAACACTATTTTTATCATTATATCCCCCACTTAAAGGATTTGTAAGGGAATTAGCTGTTATTTACCATAGGTGAAATAACAAAGACAACAACGGAATGCAACAAATTCCAAGGGATTAAGAAAACATTGGATGATGATTTTCCCTATGAATGAAATTAACTTATCATGATTTATATAACAACCAAGAAAAAAAATTGTGTTTGATAAATAAAATAAAACTACTAGAAAACAAAAACATGAACCATGTAAAAGTAATAGTGATAACTATAAATTAAATTTCAATCCTAGGACTCTAAAATTTAAATACCTTGGTACTAATATAGAACTATTTCATAAAAATAATTAACACAAAAAAAATATACCACTATATCAATGATGATTCCAAGAAACATCATTAGTAAAATAAGAGACATTCTCTTTCCATGCATCTCAATAAATAGCATCAAAAAATGCACCAAGCATCCCAATAAGGGGGAGAGTGTATCACTCAAAATGAAATCCCAAAAGACTTCCCACTACATCAGACTAGAAAAATAACATGTTAGAATATTTTATATAAAATATTTGAGTAGGGTATAAATGTTTTATATCAAAACCATAAAATAAATTCCACTAATTAAAAACATTTAACAATTATTTTCAACCCTTTTATACTACATTGAATAATAAATCCACCTCTATGCCCCCATATATTGGGCATGAAATAGTGGACAACCCAATACTCATGATTGGTGAGTCATCATTTCAATAAGTCACCGCTTGGTGAACCATTTGATGGGGGTAAATTCACTCCATTATTCATCCTATTATGACAACACTAGTTTGACTATATTATCTAGCCCATTTACATATGAATTCATTCTAATAAAATGATTCCCAGATAAGGATTAAATTTATTATATAAAACACAATCAAAAATAAAATTAATTTAAAATAATATTTGTTTTCATTTTCAGAACTAAATCATTTAAAATCACATTAGAACATGAGTTTTATAAATCAACTTACTACGAGATTTAAAAATAATTTCGAATAATAACTTAAGAAATTTCAGGCCATCAAGTTCTAGAAACGTCATGTGAGATATAATCCACAAACCAAAACATTCTTTTCCATAATAATATAATAATATTACACTAATATCACTTCATTCATACATTATTATATTAAGATACATGAATATCTAATAATAATTAAAACAAAATAATAGATCTAATTATTATAATATTGTTCTATGGTTCTAGACTCAGACTATTCAAAGCATGAATTCCCCATTCGAAATGTTAATATATCAGAGGTCACATATACCAAAAATAATAGTTTCCAAAACATTATTTTCTGAGAAAAACATATCATATCTTGAACCTATTTTACATTGTTAGATACATGAACTATTCACCCAATAATAAAATTCACACTATTAAAGTTCTCAAAGAATCTTCACCTGCCTTATTCACACCACGAATAACACTTTCATGGCTTGAATAGTTTTTGTAGAAAATATTCATATTATATCCTTTGAACCCTATTATTGAGACCCTAGTTTAACATACATCGATATTACATCCTTTTAGATAAATATTCAGGACATTACAAATATTCATGACTGAAAAATGTAATAGTTTAGTGTCTTTGTAAACATAGAGAGAAAATATTCTAATTTGGTAAAAGATCTTCAATGTTTCACAAAATGATCTTCCCATTTTGAACTTCTTCTAAAAATAATTATTCATAACCAATGGAAAAGAAATAGAAGAAATGGGTTGGCTCATATACTCAGTAAGGTTATAACAATGAGATATGAAGATATAAACATTATAATAAGGGTTTAAGAATTTGATCATAACATTATAGGAGAATACCCTTCATATCAAAGATCATAAACATGAATCATGGAATAATGATTGGAAGTTCACAGGAAATGAATAATAAGGGAAACAAGAGAATAATTCATAAAATCATAACTTAGGATTTATATATTTAATTTGTGGAAAACACATAATAATATAAAATCATATTTCAAGGCTACCTACTATGAACTTCAAAAAACATTAGTCGTGGGATAATCACATGTGTACTACTTCAGGATGGAGATTCCCTCCCATGTACAGTATTGTATTGGGCGTAATGTGACCCCTTGTTTTTTGGACTGGTATTCACTCCCATGTACCCTCTTGTTTTTGGATTAAGATTCCCTCTTGTTTCGTGCTTGGGATTCCCTCTTGTGTTCCCTCTTGATCTTATAAAACAATTATTGAAACCCAGTCAATTTTAGAGAGATATTAGTCCCACCCATCATATAATTGTATTATTCATGCATGTTCTACAAGACAACAAAACATTCATCATATCATGACCCATGAAAATCGATGAGTTTTATAAATAATAAAACACAACCTATAAAATAAAATGTGAATCTCTAACATTTAATAATTTCATAATATAATGAAAATACATAGGTTTATTAATCATTTCATTAGAGCATAAACAGTGAAATTAATTGGGAACCAAAAGCATATAACCCATGGAAGAGAAATGGGTTTCGTAAATATCATTCCATCAAAACATAAATCATTTAATAAGGAATTTGAATTGTATTCTTGGATCACATCCCCAATAAGCCTAAAATATATCAAAGGATGAAATATTATATAGGGAAGGTTTTTTGAAAGATCACTTGTATCATTTCTTAAGGAAAATAACCATTCATTTAAAATTGATTTCATAAAATCATTTCAAAAATCACTTTCTTATAATGAAGGATTTGTAATTTCATTCAACATATTTATTATGGAAAATATATCTTCTGATTTGAAATATTAATTATAAATTATAAATAATTTTGAAAAACATTTCATTTTAAATATCATTGAAAATATATAAAATAATATTGAAAATATTCTCATATCCATTTTCATTAAAAACACCATTAAAACTAATAATGAAATCATGGAAATATTTTGAAAAACATCTGATTTCAAAATAAATTGACAACATAAAAAGATGTATTAAAAATATATTGACAATTATTTTCTTCAAAATCACTTTTAAAACTTATAGATAAATATTTAAATCATAGAAATACTTTTTTAATAAAATATTATTTTAAAACGTATAAAATTATTTGAAAATCGTGTGAAAATATTTTTAAACATAAAACATTTTATTAAACACATTTTTTTCAAAACCACATTAATAAGAAATGTATATTTAATGTTAGAGAAATAATTATTTAAAAATAAACTTGTAAACATACAATGGATGATTCAATGAAATGATGGTCAGGACGACAAGTATGTTTGTACATGTTGACCATTCCTTTTTCACCTTAAAAATTTATAAAAATATCTTGATCAAGAAATGAAAAAAATATATTCTATTTAAAACCATTATGTAAAAAAGGTAAATAATGGATAAAAAATTCATTTACGCATCATATGATAATAGTAAAAAACTTTGAAAACTTTTTTAGAAAACTTTTTTTTAAAGAATAGATATTTCTAAAAGAAAAGAAAAAATGATAACAGATTTTCATAAAAATATGTTGAATTATCTTAAGTACCAAATAACAAGAAAATGGTTCCATTAATTGGATATAACATGAAAATTTATAGGGTAATAAAATTCATGAAATTTCATGAGATAGGGATAAACATATTTTATCAATGTAAGCATAATCACAAAAAATCTTGATAAATAAATATATTTTAGAAATAAATTGATATCACTTAGGTAACTTTGAATCATAATACAATGGGAATAAAAACATCCATGAGTCTTAACGTATCATGAATTGAAGGATATTTATGATATAACATGTAAAAGTAATTATATACACCACATTGAAAAATATGGGTGCATATCATGGCATGTATATCAAATAAAAAAAATTGAGACAAAATTACATTACCTATTCGGTCACTTTGAACCATAACCCCCATTAAATAAATAAAATCAAAGGGATATGTTAGTTACCATATATTTAATTATAAAAATAATAGAATATATTAATGGTAATTATATAAACCACACCACGGAAAATAAATGTTGAATAAAGCATAAGTCTCACATAAATAAACATGAGACGAGAAAACCCAAACCTTAAGTCTTGATATTCATCGTACACATTCAAACCTCATGTATAAAAAATATGAGCTTATTATAAATGTATCAAACAATCCTATTTTTATATATACTAAAATATTATATTTTATCATGGTTTTATATTACCTTTTTATTAATAACATCATGTTAATGTTACGTTTTGGATAATATATGCTTTATTTCTCATATATGTTTTTTATTTTCATTAATAATCCAATAACATAGATCATGAATTACTTATATAGAGATATTAAATCATGTTATAAATATCATATATATATATATATATATATTTATAATAATCTATAAAATATATAAATTTTAAAAGGTGTACATCATTCATGGAGGTGGTAGGTCATACATATGCATGAACGTTATTTCTATTTTATTATCGTATTAAAAGAAAGAAAGTAAATGACACACACACATATATATATATATATATAATATCATTATTGTATAATTATTATGTATTATACATAATATAATTTCACTAATCCCATACTTAACACATTCCATGTATAGTGTGAATGAATAACAAAACATTGAAGAGGCGGTAGTCTACACATCCACAAACGAAGTTATTATTTGTATGTTAAATGGAAATCATTAAGGTATGTTTTATAAAAAAAATATAGTAGAATAAATTCATAATATATATAATATATATAATATAAAAATAGAGTATTAATCATAATTCCCACCAATTATAGGTGGTGAAGGAAGAACAAACATCAGAATTACTTGAGGTGGTTTTCATTCATACACATGAATGGTACATTCATTACCGATTATATAGAAGTGTGTCTTAATGTAGGTATAACCCTTAGAATAAATAACTTTTTGTTTTTATGATATTTATGTTATTATTTAAGAATTAAATTATAGTATTTATGATGGTCAATAGTGAAATTAGTACAAAAGAGCATGTGGAAGGATGTGACCTCTTCTTTGTGTAACTCCTCTGGGTTTGTACCAAAGGCCTTCTTTGATTTTATTTCTCCTCAAAGGGAGGATTATTGGATGAAGGTAGGTATTTTTTATGGATATATTTATATATATATTTCAAACCAATGGTCTTGATATTTGTGAATAAATGGCACGGGTGTGTTCCATTTTATAGTGGAGGAGGAGTGGAATTGTTTTAAATTTTTGAAAAGGGAATTCCACACTTGTTTTTTCAAATTTAATGTGGTTCTAATAATGGTATAAACCATATAACATAGAGGATATGGATTTAATATGAACATATAATTGATTTTGGAGAAGTTTATTGGTCATTTTGGGCCTTTATTTTGGGGTTTACTATTTTATTAAGTTGATTTTTCTCTTAATCACTATAATTAATTTTAATCCCTTCCATTAATTTTATTTGTAAAAATTGATATCTAACATTTTTAGAATTTGTAAATTATTATTTTTCTAAATATTTAATCCATTTTCCCAAATACCAAACATATACATGGTATAAATTAATTTACAATTAATCTCATAGATTGGTTATGATTGTGTGTTTTTGAAGAAGAAATGTTAAAAAGCATTAAACGTTTTTCATTCCCATTTAGTTCTAAAATTGTTCCAAATAACCTAAATTGGATTAGTTTATGTAAAATTAATCTAATTGAACATTAAATATAAATTAAAAAATAATTTAACAATATAGATAAATTTTATAAAAATTAATTTTTGCATTAAAATTTAGTATTTTTTCAATATTGATAGAAATATGAAACATCTCAGAAAAATAGAAAAAACTCTGGCAAAGAAAATCTTGAAATCCCTATTTCAAAAATGTTCTTTATTTTTTCAAATGAAAATTGTCAAATATCAAAAAAAAATATTCAAATGTGTTCTCTATTAAAAGGCCATAAAATTTATTTTTAGAAAAATAAATATTTTAATTCATAAAATTGAATTCAATATTACCTCATGTCTCGAAAACACATAAGAATAATAAAAAAGTGGAATAAATAATATATATATTTCAATAAAATAATTTATATAATGTAATTTAATTATTTTATTAATTTAAAAGTTTTTTATTACATATTTTTTCCAAAAAAGTATTTCTTATATTTTCAAAAGGGTTTTAAATTCATTTTTTGTCGATTGGTTATCAAATAATTATTCATAAATACATGTGTAAACCATATTTTCATAATTCAATTAATCTTATTTGTTACTTCCATTCAAAATGATATGCGTAAACTATAATAATATCTCAAAAACAGATTAATAGTATATTGTAGTTTAGTAAAACTCCACCATATTTTTTAAGAAAGTTATCGAAAGAATTTTTCATTAGGTGTAAAAGAAGAAAAAAAATATTTTTTTGTTGCAGGGTAATATAAGTGTCTCATTATATTCAATATTAACATGGTGTTGCTGAAATGACATTCAAACATATTTCTTTCAAAAATCATAATTTATGTTAAATTCTATGTGAACTTAAAATTTTCGAAAAGATTGAATTTATACAAAAAATATATATTTCACAAAATCTAGGGGTGATAAATTCTACCACACCCCCCCCCCATTAAAATGAATTTTTCACTCATATTCTTTTTGGGTTGTCAAAGGTTTAATAATTTAATGTTACCTTCATAGAAACCTGAATCGTCAAAATGAATACTAAAAATTCCATTAAAAATAGAATGTTGGAACCATAAAAGGTATCCATAGTAAGTCATAACTGGGTTTCTACATTGGAAAAAAATATGTGGAAGTTAAAAACAAGGACATGGAATAAAACAATAAATAATTATAGGGATTAACAAAGACCACTGATCACAAGAAGATGGGTGATCTAGAGAAAGTTAAAAATCACAAAACCATTAACTGAAAAAGTGTGAAAAAGGTCATTGATATCTTCAAAAGTTATGATAATAGAAAAACACTTTATTTAAAGACAATTTACCTATATTTTAAGATATTTTTTACACAAATATATACTTAATTTATTTCATTGTATTTTATATGAACAATATCTACCCTTAGTTGTTTCTTGAATAATTTCCACATTATCTCTTAATCCTAGTAATAATGGTGAATTTTTCATTTTGTAAGAACTAATAGATAATTTGATCCATAAATATAATGATAACTCATTAAATCTATAATTAGTTAATATCACAACAAAATGTTTATCACAAGTTATCTAATATTCATAAATCCTCATATGGTGAGATAATACATGAATATCACAAACCTCATTAACTTTTTCTCTTAAATCAACTAATAATTAGTTAACTATATAGTTATTCTAACATTGGAAGGTTCAAAATATTAGAAATAGGTTAACTAAACTTCTCAAAACAAAATACCTAAGATACCCCATATATTATAAAGTTTGTATTTTTTCCACATACCAATCATGAGAATACCTTCATCCTGTATTCTCTTAAGAGATGGTAATTACCATGGATCCTTATTGAAGACATCCATGTATCCTTATTCTAATGATGATTTGATATATTATTTAATCCAAAAAAACATTTAATATTCAACCATGATAACATAGACATATTTTTCAAAAAAAACTGTATCGATTTTTTTTTATCGATATTATCAAATTTATTTTATCCCAGTCGATATTCTATTTATCCAAGATAAACACAATTCTCTCAATATCTTAAAATCATTAATGGGTGCCTTAGCTTAATCAAAATATCAGTGCTCCATTAAATCACTTATCTATATCTACATTTCCATTCAACAGGTCCTTTAAAGTACTTAATGAAAAACATATACTGAAAATAACTACATATTTCATGATTCATATATCATATTCGTTGAATTCCAAAAAAATACTTCATTCATCCAAAATTAATCTTAAACCATTACTCATGATTTATCATATTATTCTTTAATACCCCTTTCAATGAATATGAAATATAAATCATGTCTTAAGGTTCCTCAACCATAATTTAATCATGCTTCTTATTTTTTTTAATAATAAAGTTAAAACATCCCAATTCTTTTGTATGTCCTTCTCGGTCTCATTATCTTCAAGCCTAACCAATATTTATTCCTCCTTCCTATTTATCTTCTTGATATTTCAACTTAGGGAATTTATTTTCATATTTCCCATTTATTTGTCATCTAAAACATTCAATGTTAACCTAGTTACTTCAAGTACCTACCATTGACTTAAAATTAGATAGCATAGTGTGAAAAGTCTTATAATATAGAAAAAACAGATAATAATGAAAAATTACTTATAGGATTCCCAAATACTGACACTGTATTTTAAACCTATGACACCTTAGGCTTATCTTTAGATTCCTCCTAATAAATATACTTAGAAATACCCCTATGGATATCACTAATGTTTTTAAACCCAAGTTTTCAATGTTTGACTAATCCTTTCCGTTGATACTGAGGATCGTGATCCTTATTTACTATACATGGTTATTACATCATTTTAGATGAATATTCATCAAAATACAAAAATTAATTCTTGGGTACCATAATATTTTATGTTATTTGGATACATGGAAACATAATATTCTAACATTGTGAAATATCTTATATGTTTCATTCAAATATCTTCCCATTTAGTAATAATACATAACACCTTTCTTCATAAACTAGAGAATGGAATCATTATAAATGGGTTAGCATAGATTTGCACAAAGGGTAAACAATGTAGATATGTAGGTGTAAACATGATAATAAAGTTACAATAACATGATCATAATATTATAATATCCTAACATTCATTTCAAATATCATAAATATGAATCATGTCATAATGATTGGTAGTTAATAAGACATGAATCATAATGGAATCAATAAAAAATACAAGAAATCATAACATGGGAATATGATATATTATTTTTGGCTGACACATAAGCATATAAAATTCTATATCAAGGCTATATACCAAGACCATCATAACATGTTAGGATTTGGATAATCACTAGTGTATCTACATTGGGATTGGGATTCCCTCACAAGAACCCTATAGTTTAAAGATTTTGATTCCCTCATGTGTACTCTCTTTTCTAGGTCTTAGTATGCCCTCTCATATACCCTATTGTTTCACACTAATGATTACTTATTATTTCAAGCATCATATTCCTCCCTTTTTATGCTATTTTGTTTTATGTTTGGGATAACCTCCCATGTTCCCTCTTGTTTTGGACATAATATTCCCTCTTGTTTCATGATTTGGATTCCCTCTTGTGTACCCTATTGTTTTGGTATTATGTTTTCCTCTTTTTTTGATCTTGGGATTCTCTCCCATGTATGCTTTTGAGCTTGTAAATCATTTATAATTACTCAATACATTTTATGAAGATTAGGTCCCACCCATCGTATAATGATATCATACATGATTTTTCCACAAGATAACAAAACATTCATAATATCATGAAATATGAAAAGAGATGGGTTTGATAAAAAAATAAATCATAACCCATGAATTGAAATAGTTATAGTTAACAATTAATCACATCATATACTATGGAAATAAGATAGGTTTCAATGTAATTTCATAAAATTATAACCCATGAAAAGATTTATGTTCCAAGAGCATATAACCCATGGAAGAGAAATGGGTTTCATAAATATCATTCCATAGAAATATAAACCATTAAAGAAAGAATATGAATGGTGTTATTGGATGACTTCAACAATATGATTAAAATGTATCAAAGTATTCCATCTCAGATTGGGAAGGATTTTTAAAGATCACATAGAATATTTCCTAAGTAAAATAGCGTATATTATAAAACCCTTTTCATAATATCATTTCAAAAATACTTTTGTAATAAAGAAGGCTTAAAAACAAATTTAAATCATCTCTTGAGGGAAAAAATTAAATTTGAAAACATATTTTTTAAAAATAAATACTTTTAAAATCCTTTTTCATTTAAAATATAATTAAAAACATATAAAGGAATATTGAAAATATTGTGAAAACTTTTTCCTTAAAAACACCATGAAAATTAATTAAAAATTTCTTGAGAACATTTGGGAATGTATTTTAATAGAATATAATTTGAAAACAAAAAAATAATTCATGAAATAATATTGGATACCTTTTCTATAAAATTTATTTGAAAACATATAAAGAATTAATGAAATAATTGAAATAATTTTATATGAAATTAACCCTTTAGAAGCATATATAATAATATTTGAATGTCATATAAACCACTTTTTAACCCTAAAACATTTTTCGAAAAACAAATATTCGAAAATCACTATAAAATAAAATAACTTGAATATTATTAGTTAATTATTTTCATTATAAATTAACATGTGAATTTAAGAAGGATTCTTCAAGGAAATCCCAGCCATGACGGCGGGTAAGTCCGTACATACCAAGCATTCCTTTTTATCCTTAAATGTTTAGAAATGTTCCATGATTGAAAATTGAAAAGAATTTCCTTTAAAACCATTTTGTAAAAAATATAATAAATTTGATTAATTTTACATAAAAAACCTCAGCTAATAGTAAAACATTTTTGTAAACATTTTTAGAAAACATGGTTTTTAAAATCATAGATTTCTGACTAAAAAATAAATTTAGATTTTTATATAAACATTATGCTAATTATCTTAAGTACCAAAGAGTATTAAAATATGCCATTACTTATATATAACATGAAAACCAAGATGGTATGAAAATTCATGATAGTTCTTGAGATTTATATCACAATATTTTCTTAATGGTAGCTTAATCATAAACAATCTTGATTAACCAAGAGATTATAGCAATAAACCATTACCACTTTGATGGAATTTAATCATAATAAAATGGAAATAATAACATTAAATAATTTATAAAATATAATTAAAAGAATAAGATTTCTTATATATCATTTTAAATTCTTTGTATAAATATCATAGAAAATATAGGTGTATAACATGGCATGTGTCTCAATGATGGAAAATTGAGATCTAATTACTTTATATATTTGGTTACTTTTGAACCATAAACCCCATGAAATAAATATCATAAATGTATAGTTTAGTAGCCATAAATTTATTTATATGAGTCGTATAATAAATTATGGGTAACTATATACACACCATAACAAAAATTTGTGGTTAATAAATCATAAGCCTCACATAAATAAAAGTGAGATGAGAAAACCCTTACCTTAAGTCTTTAATTTCTTAATATATGTTCAAACATACTATATAATAATTATATGTTTATTCAACATATAAAATATAACAAAATTATTATATCTAACACCTTATATTATTTTATTATGACTTTATATTACCTATTTACTAACAACATCATGATAAAGTTACATTTTGGGTAATATTCTCTTTGTTATTTGTATATGTTTTGTCTTGTTATTCTTGATCCTATTAATCAGATCACGATTTATTTATTTAAATAATTTAAAAATGATATAAATATAAAACATATTTAGTATAAATGTGTTTATAATAATATATAAAATAATGAAATATGAAATGGAATACAGCGTTGAAGAAGGCGGTAGGTCATACATATGCACGAACATTGTCTCAGTTTTATTGTTATATTGAAATAATGAATGTGAATTAAGAATATGTATATATACATATAAAATCATTAAATTATCATTATTATAAAATATTTATCATATAAGTTCACTAAACCCACCCTTAATACATTCAATGTAAATTTTGAAAGAATCGCATCTCTTTGAGGAAGCGGTAGCGCACACATCCACATATGAAGTTATCATTTGGAAAAAATGGAAATAATGATGGTTTATTTTATATAATAATTACAGAAGAACAAAGAAATCATAAATAGTGTATATTTTAAATAATAACCATGTTTCCATCATAATTTACACCCATTTGGGGTAGTAAAGGAAGAACAAACAACATCATTTCATGAGGCGTTAATCCTTGGTACACAAGAACGGTAAGATCATTACCCATTAGATTGAAGTTTGTGTAAGTGCGGGAAAACCCAATGGAATAATAACTCTCATTATATTGATAATACTGATATTATTATATTTTCATGTAATAAGATGATTTTAGGGGGAGCAGATTGAAAATAAAATAGAAGACCTTGTCGAATGATACTACCAATTCTTTGTGTAACTCTTATTAGTTTTTTACTAAGGGATTCCTTGATTGGATTTATTCTAAGAAGAAAGATTCTAGCATTAATTTATGGATGTTGGGATGAAATTTTTTAATATTTTTTAGAAAAATTTCATGATATGCGTGAATTATTTGGAGGGGTGAGTTTATTTTTATTGTGGTATAGGAGGGATATTCTTATAAATTTTTTATAAAGTAATTCCAAACTCATTTTTCAAATTTCCAACGACTCCAACAATTATAAAAATACAAAAAAGGGAGTATAAGGTCAAAATATGGATATAAAATGTATTTTTACAAGTATCTATGTGATTTTTTGTCTTAATGTTTATGGTTTATTCTATTATTGTGAAAATTTTTCTCTTAATTATTGTAATTAATTTCAATCACATTTACTAATATATTTAGTTATATAAAAATTTTACCTTATTAGAAATTATAAATTATTATGATTCTATATATTAAATCTATTATATCAAATTATAAATACATAATTATTAAAAATTAAATAAAAAATAATTTTCATAGACGTGTAGAGAATGTGGATTCTTTAAGTGAAGAAGTACAAAAGTATAAAATCATTTTATATCAAATTTTAATATGAAATTTGTTGTAATAACCTAAATTGGATTCATTGATAGAAAATATAAAAAATTATTCTTCATAAAAAAATTTAAACTATATTTTTTTCAATATAAATAAATTCAATTAAAATCACTTTTGAATTAAAATTAAATATTATTTCATTATTCATCAAAATATGATAAATATTTGAATAATAACAATAAATTCCTCCAAATTATATTTTTGATACACAAATTTCATAAATGATATTTTTTTATCAAAACAATTATACTGTATTCAAAAAATATATTTAAAATGGGTTCACCCTTAAAAGGTTCTAAACATACCCATTAGAAAAATAAATCTTTTCATTCATAAAATTAGATTCAATTTTATAACATGTCTAAGAAATGCATAATATGAACATTAATTAGTTGAATAAATATAATACATATATATCATTAAAATAATGTATATAATTTTTTTTAATTATTTTCTTAGGGTAAAACTCTTTTGATTGCATATAGTTTTCTTCCAAAATATTTCCTATATTTTCCAATGGGTTTTACATAAATATCTTGTTAATTGATGCGAAAAACATTTATCTTATATACATGTATATATAATAATTTAATAATTTAATTAATCATATTTCAAACTTCTATTCCAAAGGAAAGGTGTTTACTATATTAATATCTTAATTACAACATCAATAGTATATTTTAGTTTAGTAAAACTCTGCCGTACATGTGACATAGGGTATCAAAATAATCTTGAATTGTGTGTAACATAGTCCAATCATAGTGTTTTATGTACCAAATGTTAATATATATTTTGGGTATAATTAAATATTGACTTGTTGTTGTGTTAAAATCAAGTGAAACGTATTTCTTTCATATAAGATGAGCTATTTTTAGTACTAATTGAATAGAAATATATCAAAAACATAAATTATTTTGAAAATAATATTTCAAAAAATGTTGTGGTCATCATCCAATGAATTATTCCAAAAATGTTTCTAGTTAACATCATATTAAAAAAACACATAAAAATGGTGTACCTCAAACCTAGGGTTCAACACAACCAATAGTGGTTTTAGGGTTTTTTCCTTTAAATTTTAAATTTTTACCCTGATTTATTATTACCTTGGTAATTAGTTTTTATCCATTGTAATTAATTTTAATAAATAATAATAATATTGAATATTTTAAATAATTCTAAATATTTGATTTCTAAGTTTTAAATAATTTTATCAAATAAATTATCTATCTATTTCAAAGGATAATTTTTATAATATTGCCCATCATGGGTAACAATAGTTTTTTAAAAAATATTTTTTTAGATTGAAAATTTTATGTTCAAGAAAAAATTAACACGAATATTTATTTTTATGAAATAAATTTTTTTACTATAAAATTATTAAAAGGAGGGAGTATTTTAAATCAAAAAAATTTAATTGCAATTTCAAAACACATAATTTTAAGAAAATACCAAAAAAAATTCTAAAGTAACATTTTAATATAGTTTCTGTTGGACATAGGATTTATAAGTTCAAATAAAATTTTAACATGTATAATTTTATTCTATAAATACATATTTTATTACATGAAAGGTATTTTAATCTTCTTGGATATGCACACATAATTATAAATTCATTAAAAATAATTTCTTCAAAAAATGGTATTTTTCAACTTAATACAACCATTTGAAACAAAAAACTCAAAAAATTATGAATAAGAAAATTTTGATATGAGGAAATAAGAATGAATTTTATTTTATAATATTTCAAAAATTTTAATTTTAATTTTTAGTTTTTAAAAACATAATATAAATAAAATGAAAATTATTAAATATTACTTTTGACAATATACAATCACTTTAATTATTTATCATCCAAAGGTAGTATAATTTAATGGTGTACTATCTTAGTGGTTTTAATATATTTTTGTAATCATGTTCATCCAAAGTGTTTTGTTTTTTTACAATGGATGTAGCATGTAATTTATGTTATCAAACATAACATCAGTTTTACAAGGTCATGAATTTAAAGTAATTACATTCATCGTAATGATGCATATTATTATAGTAAAATTATATCATCTTTGACCTAGAAAACTGGTCAATACCCGGACCACATCCTCAAAACCCCTCAGCCACACATCACAGTCACTATATGATTGAATAAAATACCAGGGTTTATGAAAACATAGGTTGGATGAGAATTCCCATTTAATTATGATTATAATCATAGACTACTAAAAATTCATATTTACCTAAAGGGTCATCAGATATATCAATATAACTTCATCAACCATCATTGATGAACATGTTAACCTTAAAATGATTATAAAATATAATATAACAATTATATGATAAGATCATACAAAACAAATCATGGAATTGATGTTAAGACGAAGGTAGTGAAATATTCTTACCCATCATATCTAGTTCAGGGTTCAAGAAATATTGAATCATATCCCACTTAGGTCTACTTCTAGATTCAAATCCCAATCCCATCCCATGTAAATGGAAATGTATATATATACTCGGGGTCTTAACCCACCCTATGTAACTGGGGAAGGGTATGATCATTCAAGGATCAGAACACATCCCATGGAATTTATTTGATTTAATATTTTATTTTGAAAGATTACAAACAAAAATATACAAGATTGATCATGAAGGATTAAAGTAGTATCGAATTACATGTACATCCCATTTATAAATTTTTAAGCAGGTCTATAGACGCAACACATTTATGTACTTTGATTACCATTACATGTATATATATTTATATATATAAGTGTTTATTCTTACCATAATTGTGTTGATAATTATATATCCACTATTTATATGGTAATTTCATTATATTACATTCCAAATCATAAGTTTATAATAGTTACCATATGTACTGAGAACATATAGACACTATGAAAAAAAATCTATCATATTTTCACAATAAATCGTACTAAAGAGACATACATGATATATGACTTTTAGGTTTTGGGGGCTCATAATCATTGAAACATCTTCCCTTGATTTTTTAACTTAGTGATCTTTGGTATATTAGATCATGAAGACCAACCCACTAATAAGAACACCACATGATTCAAAAATCATTATTTTTTCTTATCTATGATCATTTTCATTAGCCTATTGACTTGAGATCATTATCAATTCTTACTATTTAATCACATGCTTTGATATATAGAATAAAATAAATGAAATTGAAGTAGTAGTGACCTACTATATGTTATGGGCATAGAAGAGTCTCTCTATGGGGAATTCCCAAATTAGATATTTTTTATAATTTATTATTCATTTTAAATGTACATAGATGATAAATGATGTAACTAAATGAATTGAACAAAATTTTAATTGATTCTTAAATATTGGAACAAAAACATATCATCACATGTTATTTAATAATTATTAGTCAATTATATAACTACCGTCTAATGAATTAATTATTTATTTATTGATATGACAACCTATCTATGTCATACTACAAATTCATTATAGGAATAAACTATAGATTCACTATAGTGGGGATCCATTTCGGTTCTATTAACCTCTAAACATCACAATTCAAATCTCTAGATTCCAACAAGGTAAATCCTAACACTTATGTTGTTAACAATTTATCACCTAAGGAATATCACCAAGAATGATTCTATTTTATCTATTTAGAAAAAAAGTGTGGTATGTGGAGGAGGATCTCTCTCCGTTCATGATTGATTTACTTAGAGAAGATATCTCCCTAGGTAATTGAGTGATTTCTTCAAATCTTTCTATGAAAAAAAATTATAACACTAAAAAAATAATATAAATCATTTTTTATACCACTAGGTAAAGAAAATAACAATTTCTCAATACCCATTCAATATTTCATTAATTTCTATAAAACCCCATATTTATAATTATAATATTATTATTATTATTATTTGACAAGCACAATTCTAGAGAAATAAATTATTTCTTATTAATTGAAATATTTTTTATTTTTTATTTTTTCTCACTGGGCTATTGAGCTCAGTCATCCATTCTCCCACAATATTTATCAATATTTTAATTATGACTATCTATTTATTAAATAGAAATCAATATATTATTTACCAATAAAAAAATAAATAAATATTTTATTCAATAAAATTGGAAAAATATCAATTTAGTATTCTACTCCCAAAAAAATATCTCAAATAAATAAGGAAGAAATATTTGTGATCATGTAGTCATGAATAATTATTAAAATGTTTTTAAAAATAATATCTATTCAATATGTTAAATAATAAACAATATTATTTATTTTACTGAGGCTCTTCATACACTTTTTGTCGGACCCTCTAGGCCTCTTTCTTAGTAGAAATAGTCAAATCATCCAAAATTCCAATGATAGAATATATAAATATTACAATTCACCCGTTGACAAATAAGTTATTTTTCCATTGAAATAAAACTACTTTCAGATTCATAATATTCAAAATAATCCATTTATCACAATATCACTAATCAAGAAGGTAGCATAATGGTTACATCTATTTATTTGAATCGACGAATATTGAACTTTCCTCTAGAAAAATATGGCAATGGATTTACTTAGGCTATGTTATTTCCATTAAATAGAATAATATATCAACTTCTGTTATGGAATATATGGAATAAATTCATTCTCAAGGTTTTTTGTAATTATATATTTCTCATGAAACACCCAGCCTATCCCACCACTCTACAAATATATATCATTATTGATTATTTAAATACATCAATATATATAACTCAAAATATCTATTAATAATAATCTTGAATTCTAGGTACCAATACACACATCCACCGATAAAAATTTAAAATGAAAAATATAAAACTGTATTTCATATTGGCGTGACTCATTATCCTAATGTTCTACACTAAAAATTTCCAAGGGTGTACACCGTGGGAGGTTACATTAATGTCCTTTTAGTATCCACCACTAATAACCTGTACAATTTGTGTCCCTAAAATGATTTCATTCATATATATAAAATATATTTAATAATAATATATTGTAACTTCTAGGTTATCATCATAACGGGGATCATCTATGAACTTTTTGTGTGAATGTTACTCTTATGACATTATCACAAACAATTTTACACAAAAGAACAATCATAGTGTGACAAGAAGTTTAATAATATTTAAAACTATGAATAGAATAATGATAAACTTGCTAGAAGTTTTCTTGTAAGTACTCAGGTACTTGGAATGGGTCAAAATCCTGACCCTGTTTGAGTTTTTGACTTATTTCTGAGATAACGGGAGAAACTGGGTAGTTTTGGGAAAATTATTGATTACACGCAATGTATCATCTGTACACGCTTGGTACCCTTGCCCGTGTCTGAAGTCTATATATGGCATGTGAGCATGTTGGTTGGGTGGAGATAAATAACCAATTACATGATGTATAGACATTGTTCATGTTGGGTACACGGAGCTGTGTATAGGGGATATACATGGCATGTGGGTATGTGTAGAGACCTGAAGCTTATCGTACATGGACATTACATTACTTTTTCGGAATACTTAGTACATAACAAAAACACACACACAAGGATCGTAATAGTTTAGTGTCTTTGGAAACTCGGAATAAAATCTTCTAATCATGGTGAAAGATCTTCAACATCTCCCATAAAGATCTTCCTTTTTTTTACCTAAAACCTTTCTTTATATCCTGGGGAAAAGAAAACATAAAAGGGTGAGCTCAAATGCTCAGTAAGGGTAAACAAAAGAAAAATCAATCACATCATATTCATAAGAACATAACTTTTGTAAATCTTAACCTGCAAAAGAGAGCATAATTTCATAACATGGGATAAATCATAGTAGTGAAATGAAATCCCAATAATCATAACATAAAACATGAAACTTTGTGGCATACACACATAATCATAGAGAATCATTTCTTGTTAGTCAAGACTCATTTCCAAGACTATCTTAGTGGACAAAGTCCCTTCCTTAATCGAGTAACCCTCGTTTCAGTCCTGTTTCACTGAACCGGTATAACCTACCATTCCAACCATGTCTATCTCATGAGATATAAAATCTTTACCCAATTCATTGGAGGTAGATATAGGTCCCACCCATCTTATAATGAATCCTTTTTTATGTGTGCCACATAATCATAAAACATACATCATCGCATAACACAAGTAACAAAAATGGGATTCTTGAAACATCATGACATCATAAATCAATTCATATAAGATAAAGGAATTCATAAAATAATTCCATCACAACATGATCAAATCAATGTAATAATAGGGATAAAAATATAACCCTTTATTATCTTAGATGGAAAATAATTTTGATAAAACACTTGAACTCCATTCTTGAGGAAAATATCCTTTCTTCTTCAAAAACATTTTTCCTTTCATAACATGTTATACAACATTAAAATAAAAGAAGTTGATTAAAAATAAACTTGAAAACTTTTAAAGGAAGCTTCTTTGAAGTAATGTTTTAAAAATCCATTCATGCCGTATAAGTTAAAAAAACATTCTTCGTACTTTTGTCGGAAAAGTCAAAAAGTACCTCGTACGGAAAAAAGACAAAAGATTCCTTTCATATTCTTTACTAAAAACTCACCTAAGGGTAAAATTGGATTTAAACTATTTCAAGTGGATGGAAACAATATTACATATTGAGGGAACATGGATGTGGATGATAAAATACACCCCAGTAAATACTTACGAATAAACAATCTCGGATAAAAAATGAGATAGTGATATTTCCCTTACCTTTGGTCCGACTTGCTTTGTAAGTGTCTGAACCTCCTGTATAATGATTTAAATCATGTTATTGACTTATTACAGAATCATATTCATTTTTATGATATCATATATGGTTCACTTATGAAATTATATTACCCGTTCTTTTGTAAATTCCATGTTAAAGAAGCGTTTTGGGTAAAATCGTTTCATTTATCGTAGGTGTTTTGACTTGTTGTTCTTGACATCATTATTACTTATATCATGATTTACTCACTTCCAGAATATAAAATATGATTTATATATCATATATAATCAGTATATATATATATATAACAGTTAGATAAATAAAATGAAAAACACCGTTCATGGAGACGGTAGTCCGTACGTACGCATGAACGCTGTTTTCCTTTCCTTATTGTCTTGAAATGGAAGTAAGTAGATGACATACATATGTATATATATACATAAATCCAGTAGCTTTATAATGTCATATATTTCATTATTATTTTTTATATATACATTATAATCATTCTTAAATGGTTAACATGGAGAATGAATCTCATCGCGTCGTGGAGACGGTAGTCCGTACGTACGCACGAGCGATGATATCATTTCTATAAATATTGAATTGAATTGGAGTGGATTATACAATATATCAGAATCAATATGATGTTGTAATAACTATGTATAGTAATTCTTTACACCATTATACCCATCCATGTAAGGTGGTGGTGGAAAATAGATTACACCACGGCGTGGAGACGGTATTCCGTACGTACGCACGCGCGGTGATTTCTTTTTCCGTAGGATGGATAGATGGTGAAATAGGGTTGTTTCATACTTATAATAACATATCAGTATATGTGTGATACTTATGTTATTACTTAATAATGAAACAACCTAAGAAGAAGAAGTGGAAGAAGAAATAAAGATGAAAGAATTGGTAACGGTAATTACCTCTTCTTTGAAGTGCCTCTTTGAGACCTCCTCTTAGGGCACTAGAATTGGTCTTTGAGGAAGACCAGAACCTCTAGGATGTTTCTAGGTAAGTGGAGAGGAGAAAATGGCAGTGGTTGGCCGAGCTTGAGTGCTCAAATTTGTGTGAGGAGGAGGGGGAGGAGGTGCCCTTTTATAAGGGAGGAGAGGGGCACCTTAGGAATATCTCAAAATATTATTTTATATTAAAGTCAAAATCGGTTTATATTGGTTCCAAAGGGTCTTATTTCGAAGCTAAAGTGGGGATGGGTCGAAATACTATCAACCAATAGGATTTAGACAAGTTTAGGGTATTATTGTAACCTTATCAATTAGATTTAACTCTAAGTTAATTAATTTAACTTTTACCGTGTCTTTTTGTTTTCTTTCACTATATGGTTAATACACTTACTATAACATGCCAAACGAACCCCAAATTGTTTATTATTAATATATATATCATTATCTAAGTCATTTGGACGAACCTTAGATTTTTAGGAATAAAATAAAAATTAATAATATAATATTTGATTTAAAAACTATTTTGTGTCAATTTTGACACTATTTGATATATGATTTTTGTGAAAGTCATAACAGAATTATATGTTCGAACCAAGTTGATTAAATCAACATTAATATATCATAGTAACCTAGAAAATTAGTGGAATTCATAAAAAGTCTCAAATTACATTTATTTTGGTGTTTATAACATCAATTATGTCAATATTTCATTAACAAGATAATTACTGCATCATCTTTGTGTCATAAATAAATTAAATTATATTATGTCTAAAAATTACAAATTAAATACCATCATGTAGTAAATCGTTTTAGCTTTCTAATGAATATTTAAAATCGAATTTATCTTATGTATAACCCCATATTAAAAATGATTTACTTATTAAACTTTGATTTTAACTTTTTTAACCCTTCTTTAAATAAATTAATAATAAATGTCCTAATCTAATCCAAGTGGGCCTAAATGGTCATATTTTATTCCTAAGTTTGTTTTTGGTCGAATTAAACTTGTCCAATAGAATTAGGACATGTGTTAGGGTAATATTAATATCATATTTACCCTTAGTTACCCTATTTACTATTAACCGCGGTAAAAAAAAGTAAAAAGTTACTATTTACCAAAAATTATTTTCATCTCATTGAACCACATTTTAGTCCTTGATATTAACCGTGTCTCTCGGATTTTCGAAATTCCATTCACAGAAGCGGTAAAATTATGTTTTATGCAAAATTCGGTTTTTAACCTTCCACTTAGTGGTTTCACTATTCATCAAAAATTGAAAGTTTTCAGAAAAGTACCAAAATTTCATCCTAGGCTATAATTGATATTCCGAATTAAAAAATGATTTCTATTTTAAAAAATTCCCAACATATAAGTTGCATTAATTAATTTTATAATTAATTTCCGCTGTCACAACAAATAGCGTGTTTTTAAGAGATAATAACTATCAAAAGATTGACACTTGTTTATAACTGGTTTAAATGTGAAATTACATCCAATGTCCAACATTGTATTAAATTGTAAAAATATATTCTAAATATACATTAAAACCACTCAAATTAATGATTTATCACTATTAATTATTTCGATTAAAAAATTTGTTTTTAATTATAATTTAGTAATTTTCACTATTCATCAGAATATGAAAGTTATCCGAAAAGTACCAAAATATCACCTTAGGTTAAATTCGATACTCCGAATCCAAAAATGGAGTTCATTTTGAAATATAAGATTTACAGAATTTTAAAAAGTGGTTATTACTATTTATAACGGCTAGTTTTAATAATATTTTAATAGCATATCTTTGTTTAGCGAAACTTGGTGTTGCGTACAACACACGCTATCGAGGAAGGTTGTGATTGCGTGTAATGCAAGGCAAGTCAAGGATGTGTGTTGTGCAAGCTCCTTTTGGTGTACCATACAACACAAGACATTAGTGAAATAAAAAAGAATATTTTTCATAAAATCTCGGGCTGTTACATTCTGCCCCCCTTAAAATGAATTTCGCCCTCGAAATTCGTCGGGGTTATAAATGGTTTACTATTCGAAAGTTTCTTTAATAGAAACCCACATCGTAAAAAGGAATACCAAAACTTGGCTTTAAAAACTAAAGTATGAAATGTAACGATTACCCAAATAAACTAATCATTGGGTTTCCACATAGGTGGAAATATGGATATGGAAGAGAAATCTAACCATCATGTTCTGATGGAGAGTGGTATAGAACATGGCTATGGAAAAGCCAGTAATCACAAATCCATAAATTTGTGACGATCTAAGGTACCATCTGATTCATCAGGTATAAGATCACTAGGACAACATTTTTGGTTTTCAAGATCATTTCCCTAAAGTTAAAGAATTTGAATTAGAATAAATACTTACTTTATTTTGGTACAATCTCGCTGTTGTTCGTGCCTTTAACAATTTCCACTTCATCTCTTAAATAAATGAAGTTGAATTTGTTATTCGTGAAGTGTTAGCAGATCATGTGATAGAATGACGGGTCATTCCATCTGTCTCAAACAAAATGTTAGCAAAAATTATATACATAAGTCGATCTATAGTGAGTTTAATCACATATGGTTCCTAAAATGGGCTTATACTTCATATATCATACTTCTTAATATAATAACACTAGTTTCTACTAAACAGGGACTTCCTGTAGGTCAGTGGTAGGCGATAAAGGCCAGTCGCACTTCGGTTGTGGGTTCGATTCCTACAGCCTTGTCTGAAGCGATGGGTTGTCGCCCGTCCTGCAGGTTGTCCCTTTTTCTAAAACTACGTTACTATAACATCCCATCAATAATATCGAAAATCTTCTATCCTTAAACAATACTAACTTATGTCCAACATAATCCAGTCTAATCTTTAGGCTTATACATAATACTGCAGTCCACTCTCATAATATAGTGACAATGATTACCAGAGATTTAATATTGTCGTTGATCCCCACATATCATAAGATATGTCTTGTTGGTTACATTCCAAACATTCAAAGTCCTTAATCGTGTATTCTCTTGAATACCTTAGTGAAAACATGAGTGCAGTTAAAAGTTACCAAAATCCTCAAAATTCTATATACTCAAACCATGATATCACTTAGTCCTTATATCAATCATGAGCTCATGAATACTATTAAACATTTCATTTTCTCGTCTTCATTATGCGCATATCATCTTATTTCCAAAAAATATCTCAATCACTTTGAATACCACATCAATAAATATTTCAATACTCAATGATACAACATTATTTTGGAATCTCGTTACATAAACACTTAATCATTCCACCACATCGTTGTCATATTCAACATTTCCAATAGTGATCGCATGTGATTTCCCTTTGTCCTTTTCCTTCAGTGGTTGCTCATGTTGATCATCACTAACCCTTGGATTAGGGAAATTATTAGCATAATGCCCCATTTCCTTGCACTTGAAGCATTGAAGTGTTGGCGGTGCGTTCTCTGCAGTGTTTGCTTTATTCACATCATTAGAAACCCTTTTTCCATTACTTCGACACTCAGCTGCTCGATGACCTTCTTTTCCACACTTAAAACATTTTCTAGTCCCTTTAAGACAATCTCCACCATGCTTCTTCCCACACTTTGTGCATAAGGAAACATTCATCTTCTTTTCATCATTATTATTAGATTTCTCCTTGAACTCCATCTTTCGTTTCTTGTCAAAACCATGAGATGGATATGTAACACCAACTTCAATTTCTACCTTGATAGCACAACGCACAATTTATTCATAGCAACTGAAGTCTCTTATAGCTAATACCCTTCGAAGACTTGGTTTTAAGCCACTGAAAAATCGATCAACTTTACTTTCAGGTTGGATGATAATTCCAGAAGCATACCTTGCAAGTCTTGTAAAATTTGCTTCATAGGTACCAACAGATTCATCATCCTTCTACTTCAGCTCAAGAAACTCCTTTTCCATCTTTGTTCGAAGAATACGAGGGAAGTACTTACTGAAAAACAAGTTCTTGAACTCGTCCCATTCCATGGACTCAATTTCATCTCTTGGCCTCGTATTCTTGATAAGATTCCACCATTGATCAGCCTCACCTTCCAAACGATATACTGCTAAGATGACTTTATCATGTTCAGAACATTGAAGAACTGAAAATATCTTTTCAGTAGTACTAATCCATTGTTCAGCAACTAATGGATCAGTAGACCCACTGAAAGAAGGTGGACGTTGCCTCATGAAGGACTCAATAGAATATTGTTCCCTTCTCTGCTCATTTGGAAGTCCAGAATGATTCATAGCTTGTGTAAGTATAGCAATAAGATTTTGCACTCCATCTCCCATAACATTTGTTTGTTCAGGAGGGCAATAATTGCATTGTCCATTGCATTGATCAACACGGTTCCTTCGGGTTCCAGCCATCGTCTAAAACCCAAAAAGAATAGTGTGAGAGGCAAAAATCATGATAGGGAAAACAACATAATAAAGGAGGAGTACCTTCAATATCCAACATCTTAGGTTTAATTCTATGATCGTTAGCGTAATTCTATTACTATAACCTATACGTATACTTATCCCTAGGGACATCCCTAGACATACCTTAGAAATATCTCTAGGGATCTCACTAACGTTTTCGCATCCTAGTTTCCAAAGGTTAACTAAACCTTTCCTCTGATACCAACTGTAGAGACCCGAAGCTTATCGTACATGGACATTACATTACTTTTGCGGAATACTTAGTACATAACAAAAACACACACACAAGGATCGTAATAGTTTAGTGTCTTTGGAAACTCGGAATAAAATCTTCTAATCGTGGTGAAAGATCTTCAACATCTCCCATAAAGATCTTCCTTTTTTTTACCTAAAACCTTTCTTTATATCCTGGGGAAAAGAAAACATAAAAGGGTGAGCTTAAATGCTCAGTAAGGGTAAACAAAAGAAAAATCAATCACATCATATTCATAAGAACATAACTTTTGGAAATCTTAACCTGCAAAAGAGAGCATAATTTCATAACATGGGATAAATCATAGTAGTGAAATGAAATCCCAATTATCATAACTTAAAACATGAAACTTTGTGGCATACACACATAATCATAGAGAATCATTTCTTGTTAGTCAAGACTCATTACCAAGACTATCTTAGTGGACAAAGTCCCTTCCTGAATCGAGTAACCCTCGTTTCAGTCCTGTTTCACTGAACCGGTATAACCTACCATTCCAGCCATGTCTATATCATGAGATATAAAATCTTTACCCAATGCATTGGAGGGAGATATAGGTCCCACCCATCTTATAATGAATTCTTTTTTATGTGTGCCACATAATCATAAAACATACATCATCGCATAACACAAGTAACAAAAATGGGATTCTTGAAACATCATGACATCATAAATCAATTCATATAAGATAAAGGAATTCATAAAATAATTCCATCACAACATGATCAAATCAATGTAATAATAGGGATAAAAATATAACCCTTTATTATCTTAGATGGAAAATAATTTTGATAAAACACTTGAACTCCATTCTTGAGGAAAATATCCTTTCTTCTTCAAAAACATTTTTCCTTTCATAACATGTTATACAACATTAAAATAAAAGAAGTTGATTAAAAATAAACTTGAAAACTTGTAAAGGAAGCTTCTTTGAAGTAATGTTTTAAAAATCCATTCATGCCGTATAAGTTAAAAAAACATTCTTCGTACTTTTGTCGGAAAAGTCAAAAAGTAGCTCGTACGGAAAAACGACAAAAGATTCCTTTCATATTCTTTACTAAAAACTCACCTAAGGGTAAAATTGGATTTAAACTATTGCAAGTGGATGGAAACAATATTACATATTGAGGGAACATGGATGTGGATGATAAAATACACCCCAGTAAATACTTACGAATAAACAATCTCGGATAAAAAATGAGATTGTGATATTTCCCTTACCTTTGGTCCGACTTGCTTTGTAAGTGTCCGAACCTCCTGTATAATGATTTAAATCATGTTATTGACTTATTACAGAATCATATTCATTGTTATGATATCATATATGGTTCACTTATGACATTATATTACCCGTTCTTTTGTAAATTCCATGTTAAAGAAGCGTTTTGGGTAAAATCGTTTCATTTATCGTAGGTGTTTTGACTTGTTGTTCTTGACATCATTATTACTTATATCATGATTTACTCACTTCCAGAATATAAAATATGATTTATATATCATATATAATCAGTATATATATATATATAACAGGTAGATAAATAAAATGAAAAACACCGTTCATGGAGACGGTAGTCCGTACGTACGCATGAACGTTGTTTTCCTTTCCTTATTGTCTTGAAATGGAAGTTAGTAGATGACATACATATGTATATATATACATAAATCCAGTAGCTTTATAATGTCATATATTTCTTTATTATTTTTTATATATACATTATAATCATTCTTAAATGGTTAACATGGAGAATGAATCTCATCGCGTCGTGGAGACGGTAGTCCGTACGTACGCACGAGCGATGATATCATTTCTATAAATATTGAATTGAATTGGAGTGGATTATACAATATATCAGAATCAATATGATGTTGTAATAACTATGTATAGTTATTCTTTACACCATTATACCCATCCATGTAAGGTGGTGGTGGAAAATAGATTACACCACGGCTTGGAGACGGTATTCCGTACGTACGCACGCGCGGTGATTTCTTTTTCCGTAGGATGGATAGATGGTGAAATAGGGTTGTTTCATACATATAATAACATATAAGTATATGTGTGATACTGATGTTATTACTTCATAATGAAACAACCTAAGAAGAAGAAGTGGAAGAAGAAATAAAGATGAAAGAATTGGTAACGGTAATTACCTCTTCTTTGAAGTGCCTCTTTGAGACCTCCTCTTAGGGCACTAGAATTGGTCTTTGAGGAAGACCAGAACCTCTAGGATGTTTCTAGGGAAGTGGAGATGAGAAAATGTCAGGGGTTGGCCGAGCTTGAGTGCTCAAATTTGTGTGAGGAGGAGGGGGAAGAGGTGCCCTTTTATAAGGGAGGAGAGGGTCACCTTAGGAATATCTCAAAATATTATTTTATATTAAAGTCAAAATCGATTTATAATGGTTCCAAAGGGTCTTATTTAGAAGCTAAAGTGGGGATGGGTCGAAATTCTATCAACCAATAGGATTTATACAAGTTTAGGGTATTATTGTAACCTTATCAATTAGATTTAACTCTAAGTTAATTAATTTAACTTTTACCGTGTCTTTTTGTTTTCTTTCACTATATGGTTAATACACTTACTATAACATGCCAAACGAACCCCAAATTGTTTATTATTAATATATATATCCTTATCTAAGTCATTTGGACGAACCTTAGATTTTTAGGAATAAAATAACAATTAATAATATTTTATTTTATTTAAAAACTATTTTGTGTCAATTTTGACACTATTTGATATATGATTTTTTTGAAAGTCATAACAGAATTATATGTTCGAACAAAGTTGATTAAATCAACATTAATATATCATAGTAACCTATAAAATTAGTGTAATTCATAAAAAGTCTCAAATTACATTTATTTTGGTGTTTATAACATCAATTATGTCAATATTTCATTAACAAGATAATTACTGCATCATCTTTGTGTCATAAATAAATTACATTATTTGATTTCTAAAAATTACAAATAAAATACCATCATGTAGTAAATCTTTTTATCTTTCTAATGAATATTTAAAATCGAATTTATCTTATGTATAACCCAATATTAAAAATGATTTACTTATTAAACTTTGATTTTAACTTTTTTAACCCTTCTTTAAATAAATTAATAATAAATGTCCTAATCTAATCCAAGTGGGCCTAAATGGTCATATTTTATTCCTAAGTTTGTTTTTGGTCGAATTACACTTTTCCAATAGAATTAGGACATGTGTTAGGGTAATATTAATATCATATTTACCCTTAGTTACCCTATTTACTATTAACCGCGGTAAAAAAAAGTAAAAAGTTACTATTTACCAAAAATTATTTTCATCTCATTGAACCACATTTTAGTCCTTGATGTTAACCGTGTCTCTCGGATTTTCGAAATTCCATTCACATAAGCGGTAAAATTAAGTTTTATGCAAAATTCGGTTTTTAGCCTACCACTTAGTGGTTTCACTATTCATCAAAAATTGAAAGTTTTCAGAAAAGTACCAAAATTTCACCCTAGGCTATAATTGATATTCCGAATTCAAAAATGATTTCTATTTTAAAAAATTCCCAACATATAAGTTGCATTAATTAATTTTATAATTAATTTCCGCTGTCACAACAAATAGCGTGTTTTTAAGAGATAATAACTATCAAAAGATTGACACTTGTTTATAACTGGTTTAAATGTGAAATTACATCCAATGTCCAACATTGTATTAAATTGTAAAAATATATTCTAAATATACTTTAAAACCACTCAAATTAATGATTTATCACTATTAATTATTTCGATTAAAAAAGTTGTTTTTAATTATAATTTAGTAATTTTCACTATTCATCAGAATATGAAAGTTATCCGAAAAGTACCAAAATTTCACCTTAGGTTAAATTCAATACTCCGAATCCAAAAATGGAGTTCATTTTGAAATATAAGATTTACAGAATTTTAAAAAGTGGTTATTACTATTCATAACGGCTAGTTTTAATAATATTTTAATAGCATATCGTTGTTTAGCGAAACTTGGTGTTGCGTACAACACACGCTATCGAGGAAGGTTGTGATTGCGTGTAATGCAAGGCAAGTCAAGGATGTGTGTTGTGCAAGCTCCTTTTGGTGTACCATACAACACAAGACATTAGTGAAATAAAAAAGAATATTTTTCATAAAATCTCGGGCTGTTACAGTATGTTGGCAAGTTATATGTGGGAAAACAAGGAAATATTGTGTACAGCCATGTACACACCGTGTACTCATTTAGAGAAAGTCATACTATATTAGGAATAGTAAAATGATACACATAGAGTGAACTCATATATACATGTTGTGTATTCATTTTTTTATTTCTATAAAATGGAAAGTAGCCTCATTTTGTGGCAGAAACCCAAACCCTCAATTGGTTTGAGCCAGGAGATCCGAACAACACTCTTTTATTCACTTGATCATCCGTCTGAACTACTTTTAGATCGTCATCAGATGCATTGTAACTTCAACAGTCTACTACATTTTATTCTGAATTAGAGGTTTATACTTTAGGTGGATCATTGTATGAGTACGAGGTAGGAGGTGCATACCTTTTTTTGTGTTTTCATAGTCATCTAGGGGTTAGGGCCTTCATGCAGGATGTTATTTATTGATCAAGACCTATATTTCTTAATATTAAATATATTTTATGCCTTATGGGATACCGTTGGGCATTACCACACCTTTTTATGCTTGAAAGAGGTCAGGTTAGTGGTCATTTCTCATTTGGGTCATTTGGATGGGGGTTCCAAAATGAGTATAATTTAACTATTTTTGATTAAAGTGATAAGTATAAACATGATAAAACTGATTAAGGGAGAACAAGGCTAGTGAAATTAAACTGTTTAGATTGTTTTTCAAATTAGAAGTATTTCTTCTGATTTTATATATGTGATGAGTTATATTTTATAAGATGGAACCATCAAGTTGTGTTGGGCATTTCTAGGGTATTGTTGTGGATAATGATCACATGTTGGGCTTGGCCTGAATTACATTGGTTGGTTCTAACCATGTGATTGGGCATCATGGACATCAGTTTTAGGTAGTGTAACTATTTGGTTGGGAATGTCCTAGGTTACTTGGATGGTGAGGCCATCGGACTTGAGCAACATAGTCGCAGGGACACAAGGTGTCAAAGATGTTGTGGATTGGGAACTTATTTTGGTGATTACCGCTCACCAAGAATATTCAGTAGTGTTCACATAGAAAGGTTATGTGATTATGTGTTTTTTACCACTCGTGTGGGTAGAGGTCCCTAATAGTTTTAGTTTTGGTACTTTTGGTTTGGTGGTTCTTTTTTTAGTAAACCACGTGGAAGGTGAGTATCCTTTAGGGGATAGTATTGAGGCTATCGGGTTGGGGAAAGAGGGTCGCTGTGATTTGAGGGAAGAAATTTTTGTCCCTATGGTTTCTGATTTGAGGGTAGAAATTGATGTCCCTAAATTTACTGATTTGAGGGAAGACATCGTTGTCCCTCTGGTTACTATTTTAGGATAGGCATCAATGCTCCTCAAGTTGTTGTTCCATGAGAAGGCATGGGATTTCAAGTAGGGTTATTGTTTTTTGGGAGTGCCTTTGAAACGTCTGTACTTTAGACATGAGGTGTTAGGAGGGACATGGTGTCTGGTTACACAACATATATTTCGGTATTGGCCAAAGTATGTGACACTCCATTGTGGATTCTAATCACGAGTGGAGTTCATGTTTATTTGTGCATCATACTATTTACAACATTCCCTATAAATACATGCTTTCCTAAACAATAATACTTTGTACACACCATTGGGTGGTATCCTACATAGATTTCTCTCACACCCGACATGGGCACTTCGGGACATGTGTAGACTTTATGGATTTACATTCAGGAAAGAAATCATGCCCAGGAGTTCGATCATAGTGCCTTTCAACATGGAGATCGTATGGAACTTTCAGTCATGCCTGGCTGGAGATTACCTTTTTAGCTTCCATTTTTATGTATCAGCATGCTTACTTTAATATATAGAAACTATTGGTTGTGTTTATATATATATTGACATGTATGAACTATTATGGATTCATTCTTGTTGTTTAGTAGTTTTTTCAATTGATTGTTGGCATCCTATTTGTTTACTTTCCACTGTTCTGTTTTTATTTGGAATCAGTTATTTATCAACTATTTATTGTGCTTATGCTCTCTGGGTCTAGTTTGAGTCTGTTGAGGCATTTATTTTCACTGCATGTTTGATTTTATTCCTCAGACTAGTACAATAATTATCCTATGAGAGGGTATAGACTCCCCACTATACGAATTACACACACACTACTAGTCGGTAGCCTTTGGCATTCGGGCAGTTGCACCTAAGGTAGTATCACCCAACCCATTTAGTAGTGTTCAGGTGGATATTCGAGACTGGGACATTAAAAAGTGGTATTAAGGGAGTTCTTGAGAGGGATTTAGAAGCATTTTGTTGTTGTCTACTAATGATATTGGGACTTCGTTTTTAATTCTACTAGTTTTACTATTTGGGATATGGTAGAGTGAAGATAGTTTGTTGTTGGAACTAGGTTTTGAGCCTTTTCCTGGGTGCCTGTAGCCCTAGGTACAAGGGATGGACCATGTTTCCTTGAGTGGGAATTGCTATTTTTCTTTTTATCTGATTACATTTAATATGATTTCCAACTAGGTGGCTCACTTGGTGTGTGATGTTATTGATTGTGATGTGTGACCATTGACTTGGTGCGATAACGAAGAATTGGACCTTGACCTAGTATGGCAAGGTTTCTTTGTTTATATTTTGATAAGAACATTTTTATTGTATTTCAATTTCATAACTACACATATAATTTTAGAGGTGATAATACCTGGTTAATAACTTCATTTTCCAAGAAATATGTGATTTTTAAATGTGAAAAGTGAAATTACTGATAGAATTGTTTATTTATTTCAATGTAATATTTCATCCTTTATATATACTATAGGATTGCATGTGGAAGAGTATTTGGGTGTGGAACTTGTACGAGAAGGAATGTATTATTGATGAGATGATTTTATTCACCAGGATTAGGTGACTCAGTCATCGGTTTGAGGAAATGTTGGTTGTTATGATGGGAATGGCTTGAGGTACATTTGATACTTGGCTCTGTTGTGGGTGGGTAAGGAGGCCATGAGTTCGAGATGTCATGGGCATGGGTTGCAATAAGGGAGAGTAAGTTTAGTTGTTATATGAGGCCTCTATACTTCTTTCTTTATCTTTTTTGGATATATAGTATATATATATATGGGTTATATGAGAATTTATGGTATTTATTAGGTTCCTTCTAGATGACTAAGATGGAGCGTCAGGTGGGAGATGGTACAGTGCCACAGGAGAAGTATTAGGTTCAGGATCCGGTGCAGGTAGATCATGAGCTGCAGGTATGGGCTTAGAGGTAGGATCAGGTTTAGGATCCAGTGCAGATAGGACCACAGTCAAGCATGCAAATGTTCGGGTCGTGGCACGACGAGCATCTCTGATCTAGTCTAGTACATGACTTTTTGGGGATCGATAGAAGTGCTAAGGGTACAGAACCATCTATGGAATATCTAATGTAGGAGTTCCAGTTGTAGAACCCACCACTTTTTTAGGGTGATGGTGGTCCACAGGTGCCTAAGAACTAGTTTGAGATCATGCATATGATCATCGAGTATCTTAAGATGCATCCTGGCCGGAGGTTCAATCTAGAAACATACATGCTAAGTGGACCGGCGAAGTGTTGGTGGGATGGGTATGTTAAATCTCACAAACACAAAGGACTGGCAAGGAAAGACTTCGAGGATCGGTTCATTAAGCACTTTTACCCAGAGAAACTGATGACCAAGAGAGCATGTGAGTTATTAAGCCTTTAGTAGGGATACATGTTCATCATGAACTATGGAGAAACATTCATTTATTTGTCTCTCTTTACACCTTCTATGATAAGCGATGACTCAACAAGGGTGAGGTGCTTTGAGTATGTCATACAACATGCCCTTTGGGTCTTGGTAAATATCTTCCGGTTGGGTTTTTTCTTAGAGGTGGTGAATTAGGTGCTCGTTGTAGAGGGAAATGAAAAATATATCTCTCACTTATGTTGAATGATGACTTTAGGTGATGGTTCGGATAGTTGGAAGCGAGGACGGTATGATTTCTAGCAGGGAAATTAGGTCAAGGACTCTACTAGACTACTTCGTAGTAGTTCATCAGTGGTTTTATTTCAGTTTGAAAAATAAGGGAATGTAAGGGGATGGGTCAAAAACCTCTAAACCAATAGTTTTTAGACAGTTATAGATCACCTTATTAACCTTATCTTTTAGTTAAATCATTTAACTTTTACCATATATTCTTGTACTATAGTAATAAATGGTTCATAAACTTACTATAAAAAGATAACAGAACCTCGAACAGTTCACTATTGACATTTATAACCTTATCTAAGTCTTTTACCCAAACCATATATTTTTCGTAAAATTATATCAGTTAATAATATAGTATTTTTTTTAAAACTCAATTTGGTCAATTTTGACACTATTTGGTATTTTGTTTTTTGTGAAAATCATAACAACATTATCACTTTGAATAAAATCTATTTAGTAATCCCTAAATTTTCATATTAACCATGAAAATTAGTGTAATTCATCAAAAGTCTCAATTTAAATTTATTTGGATATTTATAATATCAATTATTTTAATCATTCATTAATAAGGTAATTACAACATCTTCACTGTCTCATAAATAAATTTAATTATTTAATTTCTAAAAATTATAAACAAAATACCATTATGTAGGAAATACTTTTAGGTTTATAATGAACATTTATAGTCGAATTTATCTTATGTATAAATCCATAGTAAAAAAATTTTACTTATTAAACATTGAATTTAACACTTTTAACACTTCTTTAAATAAAATAATATTAAATGTCAAAATATAATCCATGTGGACCAAAATGATCATATTTTATTCAGAAGGTTGATTTTGGTCAAAATAAACTTATCCAGTAGTATTAGGACATGTGTTGGGGTAATTATAACATCATTTTTACCTTTAATTACCCTATTTACTTCTAACCATGGTAAATAAAAGTCAAAATTTACTATTCACAAAAAAATTATTTTCATCTTATTTTTACTCATTTTACATACAGATAAGAACCATGTATCTTGTAATTTTTACATCCGTTCACATTAGTGGTAAAATTATATTTTTTGAAAATTTTTAAATGTTCCTAGAAGGTGGGTAAAGGATGGTAAAAGGTTCAATAAAAATTTTTATATAAAATATTATAATAAAATTACTATAATGAATTAAATTGAACATATGTAGGTATTATTTATCTATTTTTACCTCAAATCTATTTAAATATAATTACTAATTATTTAAATAAAAATTTGGTTTTAATCAATAATGTAGTGTTTTTAACTATTCATCAAAAATTGACTGTTTTCAGAAAAATAAAAAAATCAATATAAGATAATTTTGATATCTTGAATCCAAAAATGATGTCCTTTTTGGAAAATAAAATCTATAAAATTTCAAAAATTGGTTATTAGAATTCATAATAGCTAGTTTGATTGGTTGTGGTGTGCAAGAACTTGAAGTTGCAAACAATGCATGTTATTGAATTATTTAAAGAGATACATACTATGGAAGCTTGGGGTGTTACATTATTCCCTACTTCAAAAAATTTCTTCCTCAAAATTTAAATAATAGTACATCATAAAAAGATTCAGGTGGTTCTTCATTATAAGATCCTCAGGTTCCCATGTTTCCTCTTCTATCTTATGGTTTCTCCTTAGAATAATCACCAGACTGGTCGTCTGGTTTCTCAACAGTTGTTCTCTGGAATCAAGAATATTGAGAGGCTCTTCACAATAAGACAGATCGGGTTCAAGTTCTAATTTTTCCTAGGTGAGTAAATGAGTTATGTCAGGCATGTATTTTCTCTATAGTGATATGTGGAACACATCATGAACTTTAGAGAGACTTGGTGGCATTGCCAAACGATAATATACAACTCCAATTCGTTCTATAATTTTGAAAGTTCTGATGTACCTGGGACATAATTTTCCCTTATTAATGAATCATATAACACCCTTCCATGGATATACCTTTAATAAAACATGATCTCTAACTTGAAATTCCAAATCCTTCCTTTGATTATCGACATAGCTCTTTAGCATACTTTGAGCTGCTTTGATGTGGGTTTGGATAACATTCACCTTTTCAATTATTTCATCAACATGTTCTGGGCCTATGTGGTTTATTTCACCAAGATCATCTCAATAAGTTGGTGTGTGAAATCTCTTTCAATATAATGCTTCATATGGTGCCATCTGAATACATGAATGGAAGCTAGAATTATAGGAAAACTCTACCAGAGGTAAATATTGATCTCACATGCCATGAGAGTCTAGTGAGAAAGATCTCAACATCTCTTCTAATGTTTGAATAGTCTGTTTGGAATATCTATCAGTTTGAGGGTGGTAGGTACTGCTCAAACAAAGTTTAGTATCTAGGGACTTTTGAATACTTTTCCAGAATCTTGATGTAAAATGGGGATCATGATCAGAAACAATCTATATGGGCACTCAATGAATTCTTACAACTTCATTAATATATAGTCTTGATAAACTTTCATGTGTTAAATCTTCACTTATAGCAAAACAATGTGTAGACTTGGTAAGACGGTCAACAATGACCCATATTGAAACATTCCTTATAAGAGTCTTTGGTAACCCCATGACAAATTCTATCATAATATCATACCATTTCCATTGAGGTATGGGAAGAGGTTGCATGACCCCTCTAAGTTGTTGTCCTCCAGCCTTAACCCAATGACAAACCATACATCTTGACACATAATCAGCATTCTCCCTCTTCATGTTGTCCCACAAAAAAATTTCCTTAATGTATTTATACATCTTAGTGATACTAGGGTGTATAAAGATGTTGGAGCTATGAGAAGCATCTTATAATTCCCATTTAAGATCAGATATATCCATAACACAAAGACTTTTCCCAAATTTCAATATTCCATCTTCACATATGAATCCAGTAAATCTCTCATCATTCATAGCTTTAATAATATTTTGAAACTGATTATAATCATCCTGATAAATTTGTATCCTTTCTAGTAATGATGGTTTGTTAACTATTTGAAAAAGTATTGATGTTTCACTATCCATGATTATTCCATTATCCATATTTACTATATCCATGAACATATGATCCCTTTCAAATCTCATTTTGATCAAAACTCCATGATCCTTTCCATTCAAATCATCTTCCAGCTTATTTTCCTTCTCTGGGTTGTATTGTATAGTGCAATCATAATCCTTTAATAGTTCGTGCCATTTTTTTACCTCATGTGGAGTTTTATTTGTGATAAAATATAGTTCAAAGTCTTGTGATCAGTATATATCTCACACTTTTCACCCTAGAGGTAGTGTCTCCATATCTTCAAAGTAAAGATTAAAGTTACTAACTCAAGATCATGAGTGGGATAGTTTTATCCATGAATTTTTAGATGTCATGATGCATTGGAAATAACCATAGAGATAGTGTGTCCACATCAATGAGAAGTAGGGGATAATTGTTCTTTATTGTTATAGCATTGATTTCCCTATAGTCAATGCACAACCTCACAGATCCATCTTTATTCTTAACAAAAAGAATAGGGGCTCCCCATGGAGAAACATTGGGGTGAATAAATCCTGTGTTGCTCAATTCCTATAGATGTTTATTTAGTTTCACTAATTCCACTGTGTCTATTCTATAAGGGGACTTCAATATGGGCCTTGAACTAGGAATTAAACCAATGGAAAAGTAGATTTCTCATTCTGGAGGATGTCCAGCAAAATCCTCTAGAAACACATCAACATATTCTTGATCAATATGTACACCCTCTATTCGAACATTTTTCCCTCACCCATAATTATTTCATTATCTTCCTCCCCAACAATTGAATTCATTATAGCTACTAGAGGTGGATCTAGATAAGAATCATGTGGTGATGTTTCTTCTCTAATGATTAGGTACTACTTATCATCATTGAAAATTGTAACCTTCTTCTTCTTATAATAAATTTTCGCATCATGGTCCAAAATCCAATCAAAACCAAAGATTATATAAAATTAAATCATGGTTATGATGATTAGATCAGTAGATAAGGATCATTTATATGCTCTAATAGGGACTGATTCAAAAAATGTTTTTTGAAATGATACTTACCTTAGGTGTTTGGGATAACAACTTTCTTATTAAATCAAATTGGAAATATATAATTTTCTTAGCAAACTGGGAAGATATTAAACAATGTTATGATCTAGAATCAAGTAAAGCATTGGATAAATTTGAGGAAACCATTAAATTACCTTCCACCATAACTTTCTTAGCATCAAACTCAACAGTAGAGATCGCATAATCTTGGCCTTACTCCCTTGGACTTTTTTGAGGTAAGATTCCTTGAGGCATAGGAAATTCATTTTTATAATTCCCCATTTCTCTACATGTGTATCATTTAACATCGAAAGCCTCTTTTTGTCCCTTTCAATCATGATCTTGGTGGCCTTTTTCAACGCACTTGTAGCAGACTCCCATTACCTTTAGTTATGTATCGCAGTGTTTAATGCCACTTTTACAGCAGGTTGGAAATTTAACCTTTCCCTTCTTCCCCTTATTTCCATTTTAATAGTGTTCAGAAAATCTCTTCTTCTCTTTGTTTTCTTTATAGTCTTAAAACTTAGAGAATTCCTTTTCTCTCTTGATAGTTCATGAGACAATATCTTCGTATCATGAGAAGGATTGTGACGATAATGATCAATGGAGAGATGGTTTTAACCCATCAAACAATCGATCAGTATTACTCATTGGGTTACATATATAACATGTTTCATGCCTTTCTAATCATGTAAAGTTGGCCTCATACTTTGCGACATTCCCATCCTCCTTTTGCCTCAGACTCAGAAATTGTCTTTCCATATCTTCTCGATGGTAATGAGGAAATTATTTTTCTAAGAAAATCTATTTAAACTCTCACTCTATTCCATATTTTATACTTCTTAATTTTCCTTTTTGTTTTGATATAATGACCACCGTTGATCTGCATCTCCTATGAGGTGATAAACTTCCATGACAAATTTCCCCCTTTCGCTACTCCCTAATGCATGAAATACATTCTCTAAGGAACTTATCCATTTCTCAGCTACAAATAGATTTGTAGTCCCATTGAATTTTGGTGGTATTTTCTGCATGAAGTGGTCTAACATTGATCCTCTACATTGTGGATCCGGGTGCTCCATATAGGTAGGCATATTATTCATAACTTGAGTGAGTTGACCCAGTATGGTGATAAGTTGATCAACACCAATTGCATCATCATCTATACTATAATTATCTTGAGTATGAGAGAAATACCTACATAGAATCTGTGCATTGATACAGTTTCCATTCCATCGACTATGATCCATTTCTAGACAATGGAATACACTAGATTAGTTTATGAATCGCAATACATAATTCCAAACTTCTAAAACACCTAACATTAATTGAAATGTTTATGGATATAATCCATAATCATAAAAATGTATTCTTTAAGGAGATATATACTCATAAATCCTTAATAATGTTTTGTAATGGAAATGTAAATTATCCTAGGAATATCCCCCAGGGGTGTCATAACTAATAGTGTAGTAAGGTCCATTTTCGTGTAACAAGATAGCCTGGGTCAAACCCAAAACTCCATGTCAATGTTTTCACTCCTAGATACATCTATTCCAGAGCCACCATTACGTGCACGTATCCAGTTGGGGATTTATGGTTTGGAAAACTAAAAAAATCTCTATATTACCAAAATTCAAGTAAGTTCTTATATACTAATCCTCAGAGTCTATCTTAGGGTAATGTTCTCTAATTAGATTTTTTATAAATCTGGCTTCCATGTTTTGTACTAAATATCATCTAATAATAATTGTAAAACCCCGACACCAGTTACCTAGATTTTTGGAATTATTACATGACATTTTCATGATCCAAAGGGTTCAAATCCCAAAAGGCCGATTAGTTTAGTAGCCTTGGAAGTACTGGATACATACCTAAGTTTTACATTAAATTATAAAATGAAAAAATATATTATATCTCCTTTTAACACATTCATCTCCCTTAGACAATCCCAGCAGGTCATTCATAATATAATTCTTCACATCCTGGTAATAATAAAACATTGAAAGGGATGATCGTAGGTGCTCATTAAGGATAACAATATAGGCGAAACATTCATAAATAAGCACAAACATTTAAGGCAATGTATAAGACTAAAACAAAAGCCTTTTAAACTTAAAATTCATCATAATATGGCAAAGATAAATCAAATAATTCCATTTAATTATTCACATGGATGTTTTTGTAGTCGAATAATAACATGTAATATTAATATCCAATTTCATAATGATGGAATGCCTAATGTTGGACATCATAACCACATAGTCAAGGCCTCATACCAAGAATAAAAATAAAACATTTTCAAGGCTTTGTGCCAAGAAAATAGTTTGTATCATGAGAACTATTGATGCATAGAGGAGCTACATTAAGCTCCACCCTTAACTTACTATTTCCAATTCATTCCTCATATGAAATGGTTGAAACATAACATAAACAATCGTATTAAAACTAGCATATGAAATGTTTATACATTAAATATAAGCCTTGAATAGTATAAAAATAACACATCCACAGTTAAACATATCATAAAATCTTGAATACAATATGAATGATTGTATCATAATAAATCAACTTCAAACAAGTGTAAAATCCAACAAAGTATGATGACATATAGGAAATCAAAAAAAATTGATAGAATATCTATTTCTATTTTGAAATAATTTAAAAGTCATAGAATTATAAAAGAAAACATTTATTTTGAATATATTTTTATAATCCTGTAAGGGAAGCTTCAAATGAGTTATAACTGTAGAAAATATATGCACCTTCCATACAAGTTAAAACAAACATTCTTTCCTTAAGTGTCTGAAAGGGTCATAAAGTAACTTGTTTGGAAAGAGAAATAAAGATTACATTAAACCATTTTATAAAAACTCCAACAAGGGTATAAATTAATTTAACCCATATTATAGTGAATATTAAAATTGTTTTCAATTAAATTTTTTAGAAACACATATGTGGTTTATAAAGAGTTCCCAGTAGATACTTACGTATAAACAACTTCGGATAATGAAGATATTGTAGAATTAACCATTACCTTGCACTTTTCCTTGATCGAGGTGGAGTTAACCACTTGTGTAATATTTAAATCATTTTCAATAAACTATTCAAGAACAAAATACATAAATATGATATCATATTTGATATTCTAAAAATGCATTGTTAATTATATTTCAACAGTATCAATGTTTTGGGTGTTAACTGATTTGTTTTCCTTTATATGTTCTGTTACGTAAGTCCTATTTGTTAGGAAAAGGATGTGTTTTATTCTTATCTAGAATTATATTAAGTTATCAAAAATTATTTCTATTCATAAAATGAAAATTATTCTTGAATTATTATGAAGGGGAATGGATCTCATTGCGTTCGTGGAGACTGTTATCCGTACATACGCATGAGCGACAATATCATTATATTGATGGTGAAATAGTATGTAATTTGATGGTATATCACATATAAAGAATCATTAATATCTTATATTTATTATTTACGTCATTTGTACTCATTATTATAACTATACAAATAATGAAGTGTTTGAGTAACAAACTACACCACGACGTGGAGACGGTAAGCCGAACGTACACACGTATGGTGACATAGCATTTATAGGATGAATAGAACAATGAATACGGTTGTACCATATTTATAATAACATCACAATATTTATTAAGTACTGATGTTATTATTTCTTTATGTAAACAACAAATAAAGATGAAGTGGAAGAAGAAAATAACTTCAAAAAGGGTGGTGAAATTATTAACTTTTCTTCGGGTGTTTCCTTTTGATTTTATCAAAATGGATTATTAGGTTATATTCCAAAAAAATTAAATCATCTAGGTTGAAGTTAGGTTAGTTGGGAGGATATTTGAGACGATTTTTTCAGAGACAAATGGATTTGGAGGTGTGATTTTAGGAGAAGGGGAAGGACCCTTTTATAAGAGAAGTGAGGGTCACTTTAGTGAAAGCTTGAAATATTATTTTATTATAAAATAATCATCAGTTTATAATGGATCCAAATTGATTGATTTAGAGTATAAGGTGGAGATGAGTCTATTTCCTCTCAATAAATAGGTTTTATATAGGTTTAGGTCACTTTTTTATCCTTATTTTTAGAATTAACTCTTAGTTAAATAGTTTAACTTTTACGATTTATTCTAGTATTATTACAATAAACTGTTCATAAACATACTATAAAAATCCAAGAGAACCCCAATTGGTTAATTATTGATATATATAACCTTATCTAAGTCCTTTGGCATGTCCTTATATTTTTAGGAATTTTATATCAATTAATAATATAGTATTTGTTTTAAAAACTCAATTATGTCAATTTTGACACTATTTGGTATTTTGTTTTTTGGAAAGTCATAAAAACTTTAACACTTCCATGAAATTATTTAATTAACCCTATCAGTTCATATTAACATATAAAATTAGTTTAATTCATCAAAAATCCTAATTTGCATTTATTTGGATATTTATAATATTTATTATTTTAATCTTTTATTAAAAAGGTAATTACTGCCTCATCATTGTGTCATAATTAAATTTAACTATTTAATGTCTAAAAATTAAAAACAAAATACCATTATGTAGGAAATTTTTTGATTAATAATTAATATTTATAGTACAATTTATCTTATGTATAACCCAATATTGAAAATGTTTTAGTTATCAAACATTGAATTTAACACTTTTAACTCTTCTTTAAATAAAATAATAATAAATGTTTATATCTAATCCAAGTGGGACAAAAGGATCATATATTATTCTTAAGGTTGATTTTAGTCAAGATACACTTATAAAATGGAATTAGAACATGTGTTTGGGTAATTATAATATCATTTTTGCCTTTAATTACCCTATTTAATTTTAACTATGGTAAATAAAAGTCAAAAGTTACTATTCACAAAAAATTATTTTCATCTTATTGAACCGAATTTTACTTATTGATGTAAAATGTGTCTCTCCGATTGTTGAAATTCAATTCACTGTAGCAGTAAAATTATGTTTTATGAGAATTTTCAAATACCCCTACAAGGTGGGTAAAAGATGGTAAAAAGTTCAACAAAACTTTATATATAAAATATTATTATAAAATGAATCCTATGAATTAAATTGAACACATATATGTATTATGTATCTATTTTTACCTAAATTAAATTTAAAAAAATAACTAATTATTTAAATAAAAGTTGATTTTAAACAATAACGCGGTGCTTTTCACTATTCATCCAAAATTGAATGTTTTAAGAAAAATACCAAAAAATCACAATAAGATAATTTTTATTTTTTGAATCCAAAAATTATGTCCATTTTGAAAAAATAAAATTTAAAAAAATTAAAAAATTATGTATTAATATTCATAATGGCTTGTTTGATTGGTTTTGGTGTACTAGAACTTGAAGTTGCGTACAACACAAGTTATTGTATTATTCAAATAGAAACATACAGTGGATGATTGGGGTGTTACATAACGATATGAAAAATCTTAAATCTTTAGTACTTATGGTGTACATTAAGAAGAACAAAAAGGAAAAATATTCAAACACTAATCCTTGATCAAAAAAATGAGGAACCATAATTTCAATAAGTCATAGATACGTAGTGGTTGAATGAGTTTGAGGAATTTAATATTTCATGTAAAAATAAATTCCCCTGGAAGAGGAAGGTCACTACTGGGAAGAAGAAGTAGGATACCACTTCCTCTCTAGGAATCTTCATCATTGAATTAAATATGTATATATCCATAATTTGGGGATTGGATACTATATGTGGATCAAAAATTATTATTCAAATAAAATAAGAATATTGATTCAAGACTATATAAAAAATAGGGTAGATCTATTTGTAGAAAATGGTGTGAGCCTAGAAGCATTGTAAATTGTGTATTATCCTCTAAAATTTATTAGTTGAATGGTTTATGAACTAAATAATTTTTATTATGAACCATCTGTTATCGTTAATATAATCTTATTGATGAGGTTAGTTACTATGATATTATATTTGAAGATTAAAAAAAAATTGACATATGTATAAGGAAAATATCATTTATGGTTTTACTATATTAACAATGGATTTTCTATACTTAAACTAGAAAATATTGTTTTGGAAATAAATGAAAAATCATGTGAGAATTTCTCATATCATACCCACCTATAAAACCATAGTCAAGGACAAGTTATAAAATATTATTTAAGAAACCTATATCAAAATGGTATATAGACACCATTAAGTTCAATCCATTGTTTTACTTAATGCTTATTTACATGGTAAAATTAATGAAGAACATTTTAGTGGGATTGGAGAAAGAACTAAATAACCCTTGGAATTAGATCATGTTGTTGTATTTGATCAAATTCAAGTATATTAAAGGGTTTTTTTCTTACAACATTACTTTTAGTGATAAATATAGTAGATATTAATATATATACCTAATGTGGTTTATGTCATATTCAATTATCAAGTTTAAGTAATAGTATAATGGAGTAGATAATCAACTTGGTATTCTGATTAAGACACTCTCCTAAAACCATGGTGGAGAATAACTGAACTGTATTTTATTTGATTATTTAAACTATTGTGGGATAGTAACCCAAATTACTCCTTATACACATTAGTGTAATGGATTATGTGAATGGAGTAATCATCACCTTTTTGATGTGGTTATATCAATGATGATTCATGAAACAATACCATTATCATTTTTATGATCTTCACTATGGAGAGAATCATATGCACTATATGTGAGTAACAAATAAAGTGTAAGACATAATTATATATCACATTTGGAATAGAAAGAAGCCTAATATACATAATATAAATGTATGGGGATTTGTTTTTTTAATATACTATATCTAGTGAATATTTATCTTCACATGGCATGAAGTGTATCCCTATCTATTTTCCCAAAGATATTGACATAAATTACATATATATAACCATTCAGATATAAATTCGAGTGTCATAAGATATACGAAATTTTTAAAAAGTGAACTCATATCCAATGTAAATAAATTGGACAAATAATTACTTAGATGATGTTTATGTTCTAGTTGCACACGATTTGGTTTATGAACAATTATTATAAGAGACGTTGGGAGGTGAATATTTTCCCAAGACACAAGTACCATGTACGCCTAATAGAGATGTTATAGAAACAAAGAAGCATGGTTTTATTGTTAGTAAGCCAAGTGTCCTAATAATCATCGTATATAATGAAACTATTACATATATGGAAGAAGTAAAGGAAAAAAGGATGATACTACATGACAATAATCAATGAATTATGAAAAGGATTCCATGTTCTAAAATTAAGAAATCATTATGGTAGAATCACTATATGATATAAAAATTATTGTATGTACATGGGTATTCAAGAATAATCATCACATTGATGGTTATGGGAGATACTATATGTAAAAGATACAAGTGAATGGTTTCATTCCACATAATGGAATTGACGATTATGAAACCTTCTTTATAATCGTAATATTGAAATATATTGGAATATCACTTGAAATAGCATCCTTACATTATTATAGAATTTGGAAAATTTATGTCACTACAACTTTTTTGAATGGGGTATTGGTTTCAGAGGTATGTATGAAACATCCGGAAGGATTTATTATATTTAAGAGTTCCAATAAAGTATTAAATATATATAGGCCCATTAATGGATTTATTTTGGAAACATGATCATGGAATGATCATTTTTATGTAACCATAATAGGATTTGGTTTCACAATGAATGATATTGATCCATGTGTCCATATGAGGTTTAGTGTGAGTTCTATCTTTTTCTAAGTAATATATATTAGTGAGATATTGTTAATTGGAAATAAAAAGAATGTACTATAGTTAGTAAATACTTAGATAAATGGATGATTCTATATGAAAGAATTCAGTGATGCATCTTAAATTATAGGGATCATGACCTATCGAGACAGATCTTAGATGTTTCTTTGGATATGTAAAACTATATACATTGACAAGGTCCTCAAAAGTAATGATATAGTACAACCCAAGAGTGGATTATTAGTGATGTCACGTGGTATTAATATATACATGAAAATGTTCCCCTAGAAATAGGGGGATATTTAAAGAATGACTAGAAAACCTTATGAATCAGTAGTGGGATATGTCTTGTATTTTGGGATATATACAATGTTTGATGTTGCCTTTTCTTTAAGAATGGTGGTATTATATTGATCCAATCTAGTAGATCAATATTGGGATGTTTTAAAAACTATCCTAAAGTACTTGGGAAAAACAAAGAATATATTCCTGGTGTATGGATGAGATGTCGCTCTTTTTTGAGGTGACACTCTTATTATAGCTTCCAAATAGATCAAGATAATATAGAATCACTGTCAAGCCATGTCTTTTTTCTTAATAGTGGTGCAGTCTTCTAGAGGAGCTTGAATCAATAAATGTTTGTCGATTCTATAACTAAATTCTGGTATATAACACCTTCTAATGTAACTAGGGAAGAAATTTTTAAACAATGACTTGTTTCTGAGAATGGTGTTGTAACTACAAGGTCAATCCCTATTATAGTATATTATGATAATATTGAGGGTGTGGTTATTTATAATGATATGTGGCCACCCCAAATGGAAAAACATATAATTTAAAATTTTCTTGTGTAGAGAGATTTAACTCATAGCAGTGAAGTCTTAGTAAATAGATAATATAGATGATAATGTGGAAGACCTCAAGACTAAAGTCAAATCTCAACAGTAGTGTAATACGCATATGACAGAAAGTGGGTTGATAGTTATTAGTAGTTGGATCTAGTGCAACAGGGATAAGTTTTTGAGCAGACACCCTAGACCCAACTCCTTTATATACTTATATAACCATTAAATGTAAATTTTTGATATATTAATGTTTTTATTGTTATCATAATAGTTCCATTACTTCTACAACTATGGTTTATATTGTAATGACCTTAGAATACATTCCATGTTAGAAGGTTATAGATGTTCCCAACAATAATGAGAACCACCATATACACTATTAATAATACTAAATATATGTATTATTTTCTAGATGCCATTTACTCTAGGGATATAGATTATGTTTGAATATTAGGAGTTAGAGGCTCATTATTATTGAGGCTTCTTCTCAAGAAGTTCACACATGGTGATCTCAAGTATATTATATCATGAGGATGGACCCTACAAGAGGAAAAGTATAGGTCTCAAACTTCATTGGTTATTCATATCTATGAACATTTTTATTACAATCTGGACATGAGAGTTGTATCAATTTTTACCATTTTATTACGTACATTGATGAAAATAAAAAACCAAGACATGGATTTCATTATGTGGTATCTTGTATTTCATGTGTCATTGGTGGTGTGACATAGGTTGTATGATCAAGATAAAATTTCTCACATTAGAGATGAGGAATATATATATCATCGTACAAGGTTGGCCCATATGGTAATAAATTTATTAAATACATTGACATGGTGTAAGATGGTATGTCCATCTATAGTGGTCATGAAATATATAAATCATCAAAAGGATGATGAAACTAGTGTGTATCTTGCTTTATGATATATCATTATACAAAGATATATATCACATAGAGCATGTTCAAAGGAGGTATTCTTTGATATGACATTGCTTTTCATCCTAAGGATCCTGATGTATCACTGGAATCATCTCTTTTTATGAGTTGGACTCGCTGCTATCAAGATAAGTTCCTAAAGGTTCACAAACTAGGTGTATCCCCATGTTCCACCTATTCGGATGAAAAACGTTTGGGAAAATATGGGACTCATGTAAGGGGGACAGTGAATATAAAAGTGTGATCAATTTCAAGTAAAATAATTCAGTTTTTTTATTATGTTTTATAATAACAATGATTGAATATATATATCAAGGTATTCAAATAGTATTTTTTGTAAATTTGAATATGATAATATATAATTTTTCAAATGAACATTATATGTTGATTTTTTCATTAGAATCATAAAGGATTAGGGGTCCAAGTTTATGGTTCTTATTTTACCATGAAATAGGTTAAACTACTACAATTACTTCATAAAATATTCATGGGATTTATGATATGTTTAATTGATTATTAACTGAGAATAAGAGTTTAAAATAATTATTTTTACTTTCCATGGAACAAAGTGCTATTTTACAAAGTATAAATATGGTATAAAAGATCATTTTAGTCTCTTGAATAGTAAAAAACCATTTTCAGGAAAAAAAATCTCTCCTAAATTATATATTATGTTCTAGAGTGAGAAACATAAGAAATAACAAAGCTACACATATATTGTCTTTTAAATCAGGTTGGTATCCTTCACGTGATCTAAGTGATATCGTAAAGAACATCTATTTCCCATGATAGAAATTTGGAATCATATATCATTGATTCTAGATTTTTTTTTCATGGGTGGATGATCTATATGATGACTATATTGGTTACATTGAGTCATGAGATTCCAATAGTGAGGAATCAAATCAGGGATTTTATGGGCACAATATATTGTTTATAATTACCAGCAAGTTTTTTCTTTGTAGGATCACTTTGGGATGAACGCACAGAGGGGGTGAATCAATGTTGTATGAATTTTATCAATTTAAAAATTTATCCCACTTTATAAATTTATCACATATTAATTAAGTCATTCTCTTTTTCTATTCACCATTAATTAGAAAACATGCATATAAAACAGTAAAACAAAATGGACCGCAGGGTTTGTAAGCGAGGTTTGTCTCCTTCAAGGACATGTCCCTAGTGTACATTTATTATTATCCCACACACATGACTTTATTTTACTATCACAAAATAAACAAAAAAACGTTATTCCCTTGAAACTATTATCCTTTCTCTGACCAATTATAATGAATGCTTTATCTTTTAAGAATAATATATAGGATTATATCCTACTAGTTCTGAAGTAATCATAAATTATTGAAAATATCCTCTTCAATGGACACCAATAAATACTGTTCAACTTCTTCTAAATATTTTAATTAAATAGATGCCTATGATATAACAATCAGTTGGTTTCCTCACATATGTAGCAACCAAATAGGTGGAATATTCTTCTTCTTATTCAGCTGGAATAATTTCAATACTTAGCACACTGGTAATCTCAGAATTTCTCAATATACAATGTAAAAATATTTAATTCTATCAGTTAACCTATATTATTTTGGTGTATAAAATATTTATGTAGCTAAATCACACTAAAATTTGGATATTAATTTATGAAATATTGAACGTAAAAAACTCAATATTGCTTCGCCCTTCAATTCTAAATTAAACCATTGCACGTACAAAATGTTACTATTATTATTTTATTCTCTTCTATAAAAGTTTGTTAATTTATTTTATCATTATACATTATATGATTTATATATGAATGTGAATTTAATAACATGTGAATATTACTCATACGTTTAAATAATTCAACCATAGTTCAGTGAAACTCATCTATGTGAGAGACCATGAAAATATGTGGCTTCTCCATAGTTTCAAAAAACCCTTGAGGGATTTACGGAACTCTAATATAGAATTTTAGACATATGACTACATAGAGTCATAGTTTATTCTCCACATAAAAATTGATTTTCCATTGAACATTAAAATGTGCATAGAAACAATTATCTTCACATACATTCTCATAAGTTTAATTTCTTCATGCGAAAAAGATTTTACTATTCAATTATTTATATAAAGGATGTGTGGGATGTTATTCTTCATGAAAAAAAGATAACATCATAGAAATTATATTTTATGAAGCTATGTCGATCCAAGGAGTCCTTATTATTATTCATGTAACCAAGCGCTTCTCAAAAACACTATTTCTATGGAGCAAAGTTATATCCCACAAAGAATGAAAAACTCATCTCAATCATGTTACCTTGATATTTATATACGAGTTTCACAAAATTTACATTGTGAATTCACCAACCTAAAATCAATCAGAGATATTTCATTCCAATCCATATCATGAAGTCTCAAATATATCATTATTTCTAAAGACCTTATGATGATAATAAAATTCACATCTTCTCGAAATTTGATGCTTCTCCCTCCACAAGTTCAAACTAATATGCATGAGAGAATAATCACTTGATCCAAAAAAAATTCCATCATGCCTTCAGATACACAAACATTGTATTGTAACATATTTTTTATCTCAAAGCTATCATTGCCTTTAAACAAATTCATGTATGAATGATGATGATTGAAATCATGGATTCAAGCCGTCGAGTATGTTTTTTCGTCCAGGTTAGATCATAGGTGATGGAATGACTAAATTTCATCAAACACTAGGGTAACTATCAGATGATGGATATGAACAGATGAGTAACGCTTTATTAAGAGGTTGGATAAAATATGAGGGGGTATTAGAAAACATAAATCAAATAGAGGATACATCTCATGCTATTTTAATACATTTCTAACACATGAATTTTAATAGCATATTGCACTTACCAAATAATTAAATTGATTTATTTTTTCACTAGTTAATATTATTTTTCATTTTATTAGACACTCAAGCTAGAACTAGGGTTTAAAATTTGAAACACCACACACAAACGCCCATCAATAGGTGGCACCACAACATTATGTGGTCCACCTTCTCACCCCCCATATGTTATATGGGCACCCATGTAGTTATTATTCACCCTCTTCTTCCATACCTCTTTGTAACCACTCCTCTTACCCCATGGTTATCTATGAAAGGGATGGATCCTACGTGGTATATCCATTCTCACATATCTAGTTGATCAGGCCCTCGTGGATGGATTTGGTTTGACCTCATTTTTCTATGAACATGTGATCTTATAAATTACTAAGTGTATAATATCAACCCAACCAAATTCCTTCTTCAATAAATTAATTTTTTTTTAAAAGATAATATAATTTTATAAGATAACCCTCTTCAAATATTATTCTTCAAGAAAAACCATTTTTAACAATAATTATTTTCATGGAATTATTTCTTATTCATTATTTTTGACATTATGCTTCTCACTAGAACACGTTATATAAACATGTAAAAATTTCATCAATTTTAATAAAAAAATCCACATTATTAAAAATATATTATATTACTTTTTATCTTCCATGGATGGAAATCATCTTCAAGAACTTGCTTCAAATTTTTAGTGGACTTCTATGTTTTTCATATTCTACAATACACATTGACATTAACAGTTTTATCTCTAAACGACTTAATGACAAAAAATACAACACCAAAATATATTATTCTTATTAATCCCAACATTTTTATTTTTTTAATATCAATTTTGAAGATGGTGTGTCGATATGGTTATAAATATTCCACCCAAAATTTCCATATATCCCCATTTCTCTTTGAAATTTCCATTTTCTTCTCTAAACTTATTTATAATAAATGAAAAGTACTTGGAAGAGCATGGTTTCATTTCATTATTATGAAATATTCCACCAATTATTACACTCTATGTCTACATTGTCTAAAGTAGTGTAAAAAACAAGGGATCCCAATTCAAACATCAAACATTTCCATTCCCAATTCAGAATATGATACCAACTCAGATACCACAACTTGTATTTTAAACAAGTATTGTTCCAATACTTTCAGGTTGGAATAAATTTATTAATACTTATTGATAAAATTAAATTGGAAATTTTATAATTCCAATTTTTTAGAAAATATTCTCAAAAATGTTTAACCAAAAATTTTTGAACTCATATATATATACAAAAAAATATATTTATGCATAATTGGAAGGTTATTTAGAAGAAATAAGTCATGTAACTTCTTTAAGATTATTTTGTTCATGTTATTAATTTATTTATGTTATCACCATTACTATAAAACATAGAATCATTATAATGAAAAAAATTAGTAGAGTGTACCCACAAAAATCAGCAATGATTTATTGAACAAGTATATTTTCAAAATGTCTATTTTGAAAATATATTTCTCTAGGAAATTCTTTGGATTATCCAAATAAAGGGATTATCTGAATCGTCACATTATCAATATGAATCTTTGAGATTATTTTATCTTCTAAATTTTAATTAATCTTAGTACCAATTGTTTTTATCACATCCATGATGGTGGATTCAAAATTGTCAAGCAGTAATGATTGATTGATAATGTTCTTCATGGTTGATCTCTCATATTTTTCAAAAAATAATATTCAATATATAAAAAAGATAGATCAAGCTAGGATAGTGGCTTCTATAAATCATTGAATTCTGAATCCATCTTTTAGATATATAAATATAACTTTTTCAAATCAATTATCCCTTAATGTATGTTCATCACCTTAACTTCCTTACATGAAATTATAAAACACAAAGTAGGTGGGAATAAGATGGATATCCTATAATGTTTATAGAGAGAATAAAGGCTAAGGTGTTTTTCACAACCATGAGACTCTTTTATTTTATACTCTATTTGAGGGTGATTACTTTATACTAATTTTTTACAATTTATTGTTATTCTTGAGTGGCATGGATTATTTAATTTATTTAGTAATAACATTTTGTCAATATTTTTTTATGAAACTGACCATCATGGAACATTCATCCACAAAACCTTTTTTTTTATTTTCAAATAAATCACTTTTATTATAAGTGATAATCAAAATTTTCAAGATTTCTTTGTTATCATTTGTTGAAAACCTATCACGCAATTTTACTTCTTCTTGTGGAACATTTTATTTTAATTTATCTTTTTATTTATCCATATATTATGGAATATTATATGACCCTTCAACATCAGCTGGCTAAATTTAGATCATATCATCTATAATAGGCACAAGATTATTGGTAGATCCATGTGGCATTAATGGTGTTCTCTTTACCAACTCAGTCCATTTATTTTGTCTGTATACCATCCTTCCCCATTATTTAGTAATTATTCATATGTTTATTGTGATATCCACGTCATGCATAAAGTAATCTATGATGTGGCCTCTTCTTCCACAAATGAAAAAACATATTCTCCTTGTTATAGCTCCATTCTTTATCTTCTTTGGTTTTCTATAAATATCTATCTTCTTCTAATTACCACCCAAGGTAAAATTACCTATCTTCTACATTAATTGCTTTGGAATAATTTTCATTTTGTTATTTTTAATGTAAACTTATCATTAGTCTTAAACTCTTATTGCATATTAGTCTAAATATTTTTCATGGAATGCTTGAATGATTTATATTTTCATACCTATTCAATGGGACCGCTTCTGTTGCTAATTCCACATATTTTCTTTAAATAATAAAATATGTTTCTGGTAGTAATATTGTTTCCATTCATCAATGGTATTTCCTTCACAAATACATTAATCCCAATTTATGTAGACTTACATTGATATTATAATACTAGAATATTAGAATAACAATAAGATTCTATGATCCTAAATCTATGAAAAACCTAATAATAACCAACAAATATTGATCTATTCTTCATAATAATAGTCTCACATGATTTAAAATCTTACTATGTTTGTTTCTTTTTATTGTTCATATTAGAATATTTTGGTGAACAACTTATTTTAAACTTATATTTTTCAATGAATTGGTAGTTTTAAGTAATTCATTCCCTTTCATCATGCATGTTCTCATAGGTTTTGATTTTGAACATTCCCTATGAATAGACCCATAATTAGCACAAATATTATTATCAACGATGGATAATACCATTTCATAATTATTTCTTGATATTTCACATTAGATTATTTAAATCTATTATTTATATGATATAAATTTGTTTTAGGGTATGAATCCTCCTTACATGTTTTTTTGGATGTAGCACTTTTATAGGGAACTCATCTTCCATATTTTTTTGAAGACTTGGTTTTAATATTTTCAATGTATTTCAATTACCCTCAAAGTTCAAGAAATGTAATATTTATGACAAATAATTCACCCCCCACTTATTTCAATATTCCTCTGCATTCCATTTTGAGCATTGAAACTTCATCATCATTCAATATTTTCTTCACCTATATTGAATTTTTGAACTCCTTAATCTGGTTTACTTTTATCTCAAGTTGTACATTCATGAAATCAATTATTACCTTCTTTCACTATTCAAGTTCAATTTAATTGTAGTCAAATTTCTTAGTGGAATCCTTTTTATCTAGAATTTTATTTGTCCACTTATATTTCATATTGTATAATTTTTCCTCACGTTTCATATTCTCTACTTCATTCACGGTAATTTTTTTAGAGAATAAGATGTTAGATTACAATATTTCCTTAAAATCATTCTATGAATTATCTAAATTTTCCTCAATCTCAGTGATTACTTCTTGAATTCCATTAATTTAGCCACATATAAATTTTACTATTTAATTAGGATAATTTTGCATCATATTATTCAACCTATAAACTATGTCAATATCGAATTCATCTGACATTTGGTTTGTCCCACAATTTCTTGGATCATCTTAAGGGAAATATGGAATAGAAATTTTTATTTCCACATCATTATATGGGGATGAAGAACTACATGATATAGAATATTTTTTATTCTATTTGGTTTTAGATATTACAATCAGATCTTAAAATTCCAAGTTACATGTAAAAACCTGAAATTTGAAAGTAATAACATTGTATTTGATAATGTAAATGACACGCAAAAAAGAATACGTAAGGGAAAATAATATCCTAAAAATTTGTTATATTTACACTATTTTAAATAAATTCAATATATTTTGTAGTTTTTAATTCATGAAAACATTAAATTTTATTCTTACATGCAAGAATGACTTTTTGATAGCTTGTGTTACACGCAAGACTGAGTATTACAAAAAAACCCAATATGTTATTAAATATAATTATTTAATATAATAATATATAAACTAGACATTAAATTAGTATTTATGAATATTAATAACTCAATTATGAAAATATATGGTTTTCTAAAATATAAAATGAATTCATAGGTTAACAATGAATTAGAAATTAATATATGAACAGATTAAATACGAAGGGAAATATTATTATTTTCATGCACACAAATTTGTTTTTCCCTAATAAATGAAATTAATTACAATTAGTGAGTGATATTAATTTGATATATATATTATATACCCAATAAAATAATTTTTATATTCATCAAGATGATTTTATAGGATTAAGGAAAAAACAACCCCAATTTTATACCTAAAATACTATATTTTTATTAAGGCATTTTTACCGCCTTTTAATGGGGAACCCATTTTAAATCAAATTTTCAAGCATTTAATAAATTTAATATGTCAAAATAAACGTCTTCTATATAATTTAAATATTAAAATTATCTTAGGGTGAATTATTTGTATTTTTCTGTGAAGATTCATTTTTAATGAATAATGAAAATACTGATTTTTACTTTAAAACTCATTTTTCATCTAATTTAATAATAACGATACATTGTGTTTTATATTAGTTTTAACGTTTAATTAGATAATATTTTTACCAATTAATATAATTTTTTTCATTTTAAACAATTTAAATTTTAAATTTACTAAACGAATGTATCAAACGTTTGGAAATATTTATTTTAAAAACATGTATTGGCATCCCGTTTGCAGGATTAAATTTAAATTAATTTCTTTAACTTATGTGAATATAATTCAGAAAAATGGATCTTATATTTTTAATAATCATAATATATATTTTCTAATAATTTTATTCTAGTTTTTTACAAAAAATATTAGTGAAATGAAATAAAATTAATTTCAATGACTAAGGTAAAATTATTCTTAAAAGGGACTAAACCTTGATATTAAGGATCCAAATGAATTAAAAAATGTCCAAAATCCATTTCATGATCATATTTATACCCAATAATACCATGTATCTAATTATTTCTCTTATTGGAGACACTTTCATTGTAAAAACATTTTTGGGATTCCTTTTTGAAAATATTACAAGAGTGCCACTCCTCCCCCACTATAAAAAATCCCCATCTCCTCCCACATCCTGACATCTCTCAAGAAACTTTGGATCGACCAATATCTAAAAAAATACCTCCTAAAAATTACTCCTATCATAATACAATAATATCTTTTGGTATAAATAAATCCTAGTAATCGCTTTGGTGAAAATGAAAAGGATATACCTGATTAAGAGGTAACATCTTTCCTTAATCTCTCTACTATTATTTCCTTTCTCCACTCCCCCAATTATTATTATTTCATAAATTTATTAAAAAACTAGTATAATAAATATATTATTATTTTTTTATGTTTTTGACCTAAAATTACACAATCCTCATTCTAATGTATAACGAATATATGGTTTACATGTACAAAAAATTATTGCTTTATAAAACGATGATTGTTTATTTTTCCTTTATCACCTCTCATGGTGTCCATTATTATGTATAGTATATTTATATATGATATTTATGATATTTATTATTTATTTTAACTTATTTAACTATTTTATAAATTATATCCTTATAATTTCTATTTTGTGTATAAATTATAACATCGTTTGTGGAAGTGTGGACTACCATCCATAAAAGCGATGTGATTTATTCACACTATACATAGATTATATAAATTATTATTATAATTAAACATATGTGACCTATATAAAGTATATATGATATTAGTGAAAAAAATACCTTTATGTAAATACAATATATATCATTTTCTTTATTACCCTTTCACACACTTAAAATGTGATAATGTCATTTGTGGACACGTGCACTACGACCTCCTAGACAAGATGTGATTCCTTTTACATCACAAGAATTATATATACAATTATATATGATTAAATAATATGGAATTTATGATATAAAAAAAATTATACAAATATATGGTTTTACTTACCTTTTATTCATAAGGATCATTGAAAAATGGGAACGTTACTCATGTGTACGTACGACCTACCATCTCCCTAAATATAACTTTGATTCATTTTTCAAAACCATATTTAATGATTTGTTTTAAAATTATAATTTATGTATAAATATATTAATTATTTCGTGATTATTATCCAATAGATGTTATATGATGACCCATTTGACTATAGTTGGCCTACCAATGTTGTTTTTGACATATAAAATGAATTGGGTCAAAAATCCTGATGTAAACATAATTGTTTAAATAGTTGTATAGAAAATTGTAATAAGTGAAATGAAAGTAATGATAAACATGAAAAAAAATTCAAGAAAGTGGATAATTAACATAATTTTATTAAGCATGAATTTAGTGTACATTCACTTGAAAGGAAACGCATGTTAAGGGATTTCATCTCAATTTACATTCCAGTGAGTCTTATTTATTATTGTGCACCTAGTTTATTTTCCATTGTTTATATACTATCCATTTATGTGATATATAGTGAATCTCCCTACTCTCTTGATATTATAATGTTCATTTAATTTTAGTACTTTATGAGGCTTATTATTTTAATTGTATCATGGGGCGATTTAGTTTTCCAGCTACTTCATATGTGTTTTTACCCGTTAGCTAAACTATCTTGTGAAAGGTCATGACAGTATTGGTTCCATGCACCTTATAAATATGGTTTCCATTAATTAATCACTTTCTAAATTTAGTTTCAATTATTATTCATCAATGAGATTTTGTTTCCACATATCTATGGATTCATTTCATTTTTAGTTATTTAGATGGAATGTGTTTTAGTTTCTTATCTTTCAATAAAAATACTTATCTATTTATTTCAACAGAATGTGTTTCCAGTTAATACTTTGCCATAATTTTTGCAAACTTCCAATCCTTTTATTTATTATATGACATGTATTTTCAATTATATACCACCATATATTTACTATTCTCATTGATTCATTATTTATTCGGATATATTATTACATTACTATGCATTTGATCTCACCCGTATTATGTTTCTTTCCCCTAAAATCCGAGAATCGTACTATGAATGATATGTAGTAATTTACTATATAGATTAGAGTTATACTAAATATTATTTAATAAAAATAAGAAAAAAATATGTTTTTATGTGTGTAGTCATTTGTAATACAATAATTATTTATGTATTTGTTTTAATAAGACTACTGAACTCTTGTCCTTTGGGATTTGATTCCTTATAATCATGTTAGTGTAATTGATTACAGACACCATCTATGGGCTATCTAGGGTCGGGTCACTATATTTGGTATCTAAGGAACTTTAATAGAATCCTTGGGGACTAGATTTAAGAAAACATATATTAAATAAAATAACCCTAAGGTATAAATTTTAGATTAGTGTAGAAGAACACTATAGATGTTTCATAAAGTAGAGATTATGTGGGTCATCCAAGAAATAGATCCTTGTATTGATACTACTAGTGGTCCTAGTTCTAAAACATATGTACCAAAGAGTATCAACTATAACAAGGTATTCCTGGCATGACTATGTGTAACCCATTATATGAAAACATGCCTTACTATGCACCTAGTTTGACACTCTCAGGGGATATGATAAAGATAATTCACTTTTCCATTAAAAAATTTATCATGTATTTTAATAGATATAGAAAATGACTGACTAAGATTAAACCTATGTTTTTTTTATTGAATATAAGTTTTCATGATTTATAAATGAAAATAATGATATTATGGATAAATCCTAGACCAAGGAATGACATATGTGGAAATAAATAGATGAATTATTTATGTATTGGGATTGTATTAAAACCCTTAGATAAAATGATATTTTGTGATTAATATAATTTCAAGGATTTAAATGATATTTATTTTAGAGATTTTATTAATTTGGTTTTATAAAAGTACAACATGTTTGTAGAGTGACAACCAATAATGTCTAACAAGGTTGGGGGTGTTGAACCCATGACTGATGGAAAATAAGGGTTTCGTGCCAACCACTGACTTACGCAATATCCTGGTTAATATTTCATTGTTTTTAGTTAAACAATATAATGAATAAATATTAATAATGAAACAATACTGTTAAATTTTAGTTTTATGCATTAATTTTGTGACCATATTATTTTTGGAAAATATTTAGAGATACATATTTATATTTTTCACTCTTTTATGGGACTTAAAATCCATTAAATGTGTATTTAGGAGCTTCAGGAAAAAAAGTAATTTATGGATGAATAGGAAATAAATCGAAGAACAAAAAAAGATAAAATTGTGTTTATAGAAATATATAAAGTAGATTTATTTCCTTATATTCTCAAGAAGGAAAATAATTACCTAACATTAGTAAAATGACTTAGAAATAAAATTTTATCCTAATGCCTTTTCTTAATCGATGGGCTTCTAAATCATCATGGGTTTTTGGGTTTGAGGCCCTCAAAATTCCATTGATAATTCAATTTTTTATGATTGATGACTTATATTTGTCCCTATAAATATGTACTCTTTTCCTATATGTATTTACCACTAATTTCGATTGATTTTATCTAACTTAGAGACCCAATTATATGTTTGTCTAAGTGACCTTTTTACATCCCATTCTTTCTTTTATTAAGGATTTCTTACGAAACATTATTATTTTGTGAGATTTAAAAATATAAAAATATCAAACAATTTATTACCAAGATCGAGTTTAAATTGTGAGGATGTGATTTAATTAATTTTGGTATAATGTAACACCATGAAATTCTAAAGTAATAACATTTAATTTGATAGAGTGTGTGACATGAAACACCAAACACATAAGGGAATATAATATCATAATAATTTATAATATATTCACTATTTTAAACAAATTCAATATATGTTATATCTTTCATTGAATTAAAAAACTATGTTAGTTTTCCTTAAATGCAATAACAACCTTCTTCAATACCTTTTGTAATAATCAAGACTAAGTTTTACCAAATAAATCGTATATTATTAAATATTATTATTTAATATTAGAATATATAAACTAGCCATCAAATTATTAGTTATGTATATTAATAACTAACTAATGAAAATATATGGTTTACCTAAATATAAATTAATTCATAGGTTACAAATTAGTTAGAAATAAATATATGAAGCGATCAAATCTAAAGGAAAATATTATTACTTTTACACACACAAAGTTGTTTTACCTGAATAAATTAAATTAATTGCAATTAGTGAGTTATATTAATGGGATATATATGTGTATATTATATCCAATAAAGTATTTTTTATATTCATCCAATATATTTTATAGGATTAAGATACAAAAACATAATTTTATGCATAAAATATTATATTTTTATTAAGGAATATTTTACATCTTTTAATGGAGAAACCTTTTTAAATCCAATTTTTGACCATTATATATATATATAATATGTAAAAGTAATCATATTATTTTGAATATAAACATAATATTTGTCTTAGGGTGAAATTATATAATTTTTAAATGAAGATTCGTTTTTAATGAATAATGTAAAATACTGAATTTTAGTTCAAATCCTCTTTTTTAATATAATTTAATTATAATGCTTAATTATGATTTATATTGTTTTGAAATATAAATTAGATAATATATTTTCAATTAATCATAAATAGGTATTTTTAATCAATTTAACATTGAAATTTACAATAAAACATAGCAAATCTTTCGGACATTTTTATTTTTAAAAACCCCCATTATTATCATGTCCATTTGGTTAAATTTAAATTAATTTCTTCCACTAATGTGATTGAAATTTGGAAAAAATGATTTTATATATTTAATCATCATAATTTATATGATCTAATATGTTTAACTTAGTTTTTGGTAAAAAAACATATTAGTGAAATTAATTAAAGTTGATTACAATGTTTAAGGAAAAAATTAAGCTTAATAAGGGACTAAACCTTAATCTTAATGGTCCAAATTACATAGAAACCTAGCCAAAATCCATTATCTAGTAATATGTTGACCCTACAATCCCTTTTATAGAATTGGGTGTGTTATTTGATCCACTTTAAATGTGAAAAATGTGTATGGTATTTCTTTTCCAAAATATTACAAGAGTGTCACTCCTCCACTTTAAAAAGGCCTCCTCTCCTCCCACTCCCTCACACCTCTCAAGAAATGTTAGTTTGACCAAGATCATCCAAAATTTCTTCTAAAAATTTCTCCTATCATCTTAGAATTTGTATTTTGGTATTAAATCAATCCAAGTAATCTTATTGGTGCACACCAAAAGGAGTTACCCGATTAAAAGGTAACATCTCTCTTTAACATCTCTAGTGTTATTTCCATTCTCCACTCCTCCAATTATTCTAATATAATACTTTTATACCAATAGAAGTATCATAAATATAATATTATATTTTTATTATAATTTTTAAATCTAAAATTACACAAACCTCTATATAATGTATAATTAACATATTATTTATGTCGACGGTAAACTACCACCTCACGAAGTGACGATTGTTTATGTTTCCATTACCGCATATCATGATAGCCATTATGATGGAAAAATTGTTTTTATGTGATATATATGACATTTATCATTTTTTATGCTTTTAAAATTAATTTACAACACATATATTTATACTTTCCATTTTTGTAAAAATGATAACATCGTTTGTGGAAGTGTGCACTATCGCCCCATCTAAGCGATGTGATTCATTAACAATATACGTAGAATGTATTATATGCAATTTTAATTAAAAATATATAACATAGAAATATATATTTTTTATTCATGACATTTTTACCTTTAAGAAAATATAATATATATCATTTTCTTAATTACCCTCTCACACACATAAAAATGAATAACGACATTCATAGATGTGTGGACTAGAGCCTCCTCGAAATTATTTATTTACATTTAAATCAAAAAAATTATATATATAAGTATATATGATTAAATTAAATGTTATTTATGATTAAATTATCATTATGTAAAAATATGTTGTGACTTACCTTCTTTCCATAATGATCACTAAAAAATGGTAACGTTGCTCATTCGTATGGATGGCCTTTCATCTCCATGATTGTAACAATGATTCATTTAATATAACCCTATTTAATGATGGGTTTTAAATGTATAATTTATGTATAAATATTGTAATTATGTAATTATTATTATTTTGGAGATGTTATCTATAATCCCATGTGACCATATTTGACCTACAAATGTTTTTTTGGCATATAAACCGAATTTAGTCAAAACACCCAACATAAACATAATTATTTAAGTATTTGTTTAAAAAAATGGTAACAATTGAAACAAAATTAATGATAAACATGAGAAATATTATCAAGAATCTATATAATTAACATAATTTTATTATACATTATGTTAAAGGGTGTTCACCCAAATTGAAACGCAAGGTTAGGGATTTCACCTTACTTTATATTATAATGAGGATTATTTGTTGTCATGAACCTAGATTCTTTTGCATGTTGTATACACTACCATTTTACATGATATATCATGAAACTCCTTAATGTTGTGATTTTATATAATTAGCTTAATATTATTCATTTATGAGGTATATGATTTAATATGTTTCAATGTGGTATGGGATATATATTAATTTTAAAGATTATTTTCGTCAAAAAAAATATTGATTATATTTCTATGGTATTACCATTTGGGTAAATTAATTTACCATTCTTCAATAAATCATTTTATTCAACTTTTTGTATTCATGAACATTTTCATGTATTCTACAATTTTTACACTCATTGGTGCTTAAAATGTTTTAAAAAAGATTTTTATAAAACCCAACTTCATTTATATCTTTAGTTAGATAACTTGTTTTCTTCTAAAAAACGTGATTTATTAAAAAAAATTAAAATTTTTTTTTAAATGATTTTGTAAAGGCAATTGTATCCGTTTTATGTACTTTACCAATGTTTTTATAGGAATCTTATTGTCTCTTTATGAATAATAAATTATTCTAACCCTTATTAACTTTCAAAAAGAATATTTACTTTTACCTTATAGGACATATAAATATTTATCTATTGTCATCTCTCTAAAGCATCCCTTGATATTTTAAAATGATTAATTTTAATGAAATTTGTTTACATGTGATTTTAAAATTAAAACTATTTTCAAATTCTTCTTTAAAATAAAAGGTTAATTTCCTCAAAAAAAAATATGCTCTTATTTTATTTCATCAATGAAAAAACCCTATATTTTTACTCTAGTTAGGATATGTTTTGTACATACCATACTAATCCTTTATCTTGAAGGTTTCTGACTGATTTGGCTAATAATATTATTCACATTCACTTCCTTAATTTATTTTATTTCCCTTGAAATATTCAATTTCCTATGATCATTTGACATTGAATTTTCCCAAAGTATTCACATCTATTTTTATAGATATTATCACTGCTCAAACTATATACCATTTTTTATATGGGGTTTACTTTGAAAGCTATTTGATTATTGGGAAAATATTGATAAATCTATATCTTCTATTTCATACGGATATTTGAGAAGGTACATTGTTAAATTTATTACTCAATATATAATGAATTATTTGGAAAAGTATGAAACCGGTGGGCCCAGTTATAGATATCCCATCGATGCATCATATGTATCATGGAATGTGTTGGTCGGATAACTACTTTAGATAGTTTTTTACCCAATAACTAAATTTTCTTATGAAAGGTCTTCATGTTACTTGTTCCACTTACCTCAAAAACATGGAGTCCAATAATTAATCAATTCCATCATTTAGTTTCAGTTATTATTCATCCTTGATATTATACATTTTCATATCTATGGATACATTACATTTTAATTATTTTATATGTCATGTGTTTTACGTTCTTAAATTTCCATATTTTTATTTCTTTATCTCCTAATTTTAATCAATTTTGTTTCCATTTATTAATATTCATATTTTTAATGAACTTCCATTAAATTTATTGATAATATGGTATGTGTTTTCAGTTATTTATCATTCTATATTGACTATTCTAATTAATTAATTATTAATTCTGTTATATTTTTTCCTTACAACGAATTTTATCTCACCCTTATCTTGTTTCTTTCCCTAGGAATCCAATAAGTGTACAATGAAATATTTGAAGTAATTTAATAGATGTATAATTGTTATCGTCTATGTTATTAATTTGTAAATAATAAAAAATTTACTTTTTAATTAGTGTATTCATTTGTAAAAAATACTCATTTATATATCTTGTTTACCAAGACTACTAAACTATCATTCCTTTGATATTTCATTCCTTATAATCATGTCAATGTAATTGATAGTATACACCAAATCTATGATATTTGGGGTCGGTTCACTACATTCTTCATGTCTTTGTCAAAATTAAAACATGGGTAAATGGATTTATTATCCTCTTTTCACAAGACAGATGATGTCTTCTTCTTTCTCAATTATTTATTTCTTATATTTTTTATAATATTAATTAAGATAATGTTTTGATGAGATATATATATATATATATCCTCTTTTTTGGAACTCCATTTTCAATTGATAATAGATATATAAAATCCTATATAAGATTCTGATAATATAATCTACCGAGAGTTGTGGTGTGTCTCTCTAATAACAATTATTAGAATCACACCAGGATAAAAACACTTAGAGGGTCGGTGAATCAGTGTGAGAATAATTTTATCACTTTTAAACTTATATCCCTATTTATACCTCAAAAACATATTAAATAAATTATTCTCTATTACTATTTATCTATAGTTAGTATGAATGGATATAAAATAGTAAAGCACAATGGACACTAAAGTTTATTAACAAGATTATTCTTCATTAAGGACCAGTCCCTGGTGTATGGTGGTTATTATCCCATGAACACAACATTTATATTATTATCAAAAAATAAATGTCATGTGTATGACCTTGAACATATTATCCAAGAACTGACCAGGAATAATGCAAGATTTTTATTTGGAGAACAAGATGCATTATATTGTTCTTCCTTTTCAAAAGTGATTATAAAATATAGAAACATTATTCTTTAAAGGACACCAATAATATATAATTGACTGACAGTAAATATAGAAATAAAATTGATAACATGAATACACCAATCAGTGGGTTTTCTCAAATATACAGAAACCAAATAGGCTTCCTCTTTTTTATTCTTCAATTATAGTAATTTAAATATAAAATGGATTGGTAATATCAATATTCTCTGAAACAGAATATCAACATATGTAATTGTATCAGTTCCCCTATATTATTTTGTTGAATCAAATATGTAGGAAAATGAATCATTGTTAACTTTTAATATTATTTTATATAAGATTTAAATTTTATAAATCAATGCAGCTATCTTCTTGATGTCTAAATAAAACCCTTCCACATAAAAAATGATACTTTTTGTATTTTATTTTCTTCTTATAATTTTTCTTTATATCTTTATTTACACTAACATATATTATTTATTTATTAATATAAATATCATCAGTTTTTTATAAATTTAATTCGCATAAACATGTCTTCCAAATTATAGTGGAACTTATCTTCTTAAGAACTCTAACAAACAGTTGCTCCACACAACCCTACATATATTTGAAGAACTCTCATATAAAATTTTAAACAAGTTAATATAATAATATAGTATTTCTTCTTTCCATAACCTTTGAGTGTTATAATAATAATAAATGGTGTGAAGGAATAATTTCCTTCACATAAGTTCTCATATGTGTATATTTTTTATGAAAATAAAGAGTTCATGGTTCATTTATTCATAAAAATGATATCCAAAATCTTCTTCCTGATAAAAGAAAAGATATTAATGGAAAATGTTATTCAATTATGATGATTGGCATAATGGTGGCCTTTTTAAACTTTATGAAGTGTCTCAGGGAAGGTATTATTTCACATTGGAAATCAAGATAAATCAAAGAATCAATAACTCATCTTGGCCTCAGTACCACACTAATTATAGATAAGGATTACTACATTACCCCATTAATTCAATGAAAAAATAACATAGAAAATATTTCAGGTCATATATATATTAAATACCTAAAGATCACGGTGTTATTTGAAACCATAATGAAGTTAAAAAGTATCGTCATTTCAGAAGCATCTACTTCTCTCTTAAAGGTTTCAAACTCATGTTCATGTTTGAATAATCACATTCTTGAGCATGAAATCCCCCATGATTTTGGAATCATGGATATTTCACAGTAAAATATTTTTTATCTCAATAGTATAATGATCTCTAGAGAGATGAATACATGAATGATAAAATATTGAATTCATGGATTTTGGTTATCAAATATGTATTATTCGTCATCATGTGATCTCTATATATGGTCTGAGTAATTTGCATTCAACGGTGTAGTCATTTTTGAATGTTTAATACGAATGGTTGAGAAACCCTTTAGTGAGAAGTATGAGATAACATATTGAGTAATTGGTTGACCTATATCAAACCGATTAGAGGTATCAGGTTATTTATATATGTTTTTAATGCGTGAATAGTTACCACACATCTTTCATCCCACATTGGTCTTTGATCCTATTTTTATCTTCTTTATAATATCTACCTTGTCATTAGATACTAGATTTAGAATTGTGGCTTGGAACCCACAACTCCACCCAAACACACTAATAACATGGACCAACCACCCCATTCTGTATCCCACCCATGAACCTCCATGTGAACCAATGCAGACACTATACAATCTCTCCCAACATACCTCTGTCTAAGCTCCCCTCTTCAATTATGGCTTCCCATGCATGGAATGGCTCCCCCATGGTAGAGCCATTATCCCTTATATGGTTTATTTTTCACTGATAGATGGTTTTAGTTGGACTATATTATTCTGAACAGAAAAGAAATTATCATTTTACTTGGCATATAATTGACACTTAACTAAATTTCTTATTCGAAAAATGTGAAATTAAATATTTTCATTTTCCAAGGCATCCTTCATAAAATATTTTCGGTCAACCAAATCCCTTTATGAAAATAAATATATTCATGGTATTCATTAAACCTCATTGTTTTAGATAATATGATACTCACTATAAAATTTTATTTAAACATGTCGACCAATTTATCCATCATCAAACATAAATCAACTTCAACCAAAACATAAAATATAACCTTTGATCTTCCATAGATGGAAATCCCAATTAAAAACAAGATTGGGATCTCTAGTGGACATCCAACAAGTTCTTATTCACCAATGAATATTAACCTAATGTTTTTTATAATCTAATGACTTATTGAAAAAAAATAGCACAAACATAAAGTAGGATTAATAGTTCTTCATGTTTAAATTTGATTTCACGAAATACATTGATTAATCCAAGAAGGATGTTTTTTAGATTCACGTTTTTCACATGAAGCCTTACCAATCATTTTTAATTTTTTATTTGTATGATAATAATACTCTTTAGGTTCCTTTTACAACATTAAACATTATCATTGCACTCAAAAAAGAAAATAATGATCGACTATAATAATTTTACAAATTAATAACATCGCATTATTAATAATTCACAGAAGTATAAGAAGAATCTACTATAATATCATGAACATCAACTAATGTTAAAATTAAATTTTTAGAACATAATAAAAACCTTGAATTATTATAAATTCTATCATGTTACCTAGGGATCCATGTACTAAATCATGTCATGTCTTTGATTTCCTATAAATATCGTTTTAAGTTTTGTTTTAAATTTAAAAATAAATTTATATAAAAATTTAAGGGATAACATATTTAGTTTAATTGAGTAGTTTATTGAAATGGATATTGGTCATATCTATTACCTACATTTTCTAGTATAAGGAATAATGATATAAGGGTGGGTTATTTATTTCACATTCAATTATACAAGTTTAAGATTTAATGTCAATGACCCTATTTTATTCAATCTAAAAAACTTTATCATCACATCACTACTAGTGAAACTATTAACTAAAGATAATGTTGGATCATCGACATATAAATCAGTTATGTTTTCATGTAATGATACAATATCACTTAGTGTAATATAGCAATGATTACATTAAAAAAATTATCATTTCATGGTTATATTATATAAACCCTATATATAAAGGTAACATCTTATTTTAGGAAACAAAAAATAACATAATAAGTTAGATCAACCAATAAAATGAAAGTATTAACTATAATATAAAAAATAAAAAAAATTAGAAATAATTTTAAGATCTAAGATCCTACAAAATAACAATATTAATTTTGATTAATACAACTTATAGCATCCAAATTTAAGACATATCAAAATTAATTGGGTTATGATGTACTGTAGTATGAATAAAAAGGAGTATTCACCAATGGTTTTATAATATGGTTTCAAGGAACAATAATTATCAATAAAACAGACATATTTGATTTATAATAAAATTTTACTACCAAATATTTTAATTTTTTAGGAAAAAATAGCCTCGCAACCCCGTTCATTTTTTATTCTAATAATAATTAACCATTCATGATTGTTAGATTCATGAAATGGTGGTAAGAATATTTTAGTTATAGACTAATAATTAACTCAATGAGTTAAAACCCCATACCTTATACATTTGGGAGATTTATCCCAATTAAAAGACCATGAATGATCACCTCAATAGTCACAAAATATCTCCTAAAACATGTCAATAAGACTTAATAATCCAAAGACACTAAAAATTAATAATTAAAAAATAATATGATTTCTTAAATACACCCTATGTGGATGGCTTGTAATGTATAACTATAGTCAAAGTGGCCTCAATACCTAATTAGAATATTTCCAAGTGTCCATAAATCCAATCCCCAAATAAAATAAACACTAAATAAATTATTATATAAATAAAATTTACCAAAATGGTGAAACTAAGGTTATAATTCAACTCTATAGCTCATTATTAACTCATAAGTGAATAATCCAAGGAATCACATTGTATTTTACACTAATTTTGGTGATATATGTATTTCAATAACTGCGTTTTAGTAAATGGAAAATAAAAATTATATGATAAGTAAAGATTAAGTAGGAATAAGAGGAAAAGGATAGTGGCTACCCATGGTTTGGTAGGAGTAATTCCCTTATAATAACCATTGGAACAAAAAATGTGGAGGGTTAAAAGAGTATAGAGAGCCATATAAGGAGGTATATGTCATCTATATAGACAATGTCCTAAATTAATTAAACATTAGGGGTAAAATTTTAATTTTAAATGACCAAAATCCATTTTCATTTTGAAAAGGTTGAATTATGCATACTATGTACTCATTTTATGGTAATTGGGTACACTGTTAAAACCACCAAATGACTAATTCCTCTAGTATGATCAAAAGGAACCATGTTGAAAATCACTAGGTACCTAGTTTCCATTTTATAAAATTTTTATAGATGATACCCCCTTTCAACCTTACCATGTATGGTAGCCAATAGATGACACCCTTCAATTACATGAATTATGGAAAATATTGAATTATAATGCATTTTAGTGATATTTTTGGTTAAGAGTTTTAGATAATCCATAAAATACATTAAATAAAAAAACTCAGGTCTCTTACAACTAAAGAGTATTTTATCTACTATATAAGAAACAATTTAATCTAAAACAAGTCTTCAAAAACTCTCATAAATTTCTTTCAGAGGATACTCTTCTTGTCACATCATACTTTTGAAGTATCTTCTTATCATAGGGAAATAGAAAATTATGAAAGTTGTGATCTATGATTCTCAGTAAGGTCAACATAAAAAATAAAAATTTAAAAATTATTAGTGACAATATTATTAGGATAAGGGTATAATAAAGATATATAAGAAAATCATACCTAGAAAATATTAGATCATGAAACGTGAGCCATTGAATTTACCTTGAATAATATAAGAAAACATTCAATATATTGTAGAAACATCATTCAATAAACACGATCCAAGAATTTATAACATAGTCATAAAAAGTAAATATAAAACTATTTTTTGAAAAAACATACAGGTATACCTCAATCAGAAAACTCACCATGCCAATGCCTTGATTAAAAAACTCGATGACTCCATACTAAAAAATGAGAGCGAATACATTATTCCCAAGAATATATAAACACACTCATTATGTACATGACTGAATACATTATGATATATACACATAATCTAATGTATTGGAGGTTGGTATGAGACCCCTCCCTACATCATCTATTTATTTGAGTTCTATATAAAACAAATCATCATTATATCATAAATAACCCTTAGAATGATATTGGATTCCAGGTCCTTCTAAAATGTAATCACTAAGGGAAAACATTAATAATTCTCAGAAACCCTCATAACATGATATACCCATAGAAAATTAATGGGTATCTAAATATATTCCAAAACATACTAGTTAAATACCATTAAATCGAGATAATTATGATTATGGTATTTACACCATATAAATAAAGGGTATATGGTTAAGTTAATAATTTCCCCCAATAAATTGTTTTTATGGTATCTCGGTGATCACCCATCAATCAAATGAATCAAAAATAATGAATTCACAAAGGAAATGAATTAGAAGAATCATTATAGTTATACATAAAATATGATTATGAAATAAAAATATAGTGATAGATCATTTATATAATAGATATTTAAAATTTTTTATTTATAAAAAAAAATTAATCAATAGGTAGATAAAGATTACATTTATAATAATAGTGAAATTTTATTTCTAAATAATGAAAAAATAACCCTTTTCAATAAATCCATTAAAAAGAAAACATATAAAATAATGGAAAATAATAATTAACTTTTTAAAACCATGAATCATTGGAATGAAGATTCAAAATAATGGTAAATCAATTCTTATGAAAAAAATTAAAATGATGTTTCTTTTCTTGTAGTTATAAAGAACATTTAAGTGCTACAGTCACTAGTTTTTTTTAAAATCCATTTTCAAAAAGTATGTAAAAAATTAAAATGTCTTAAAATTTTAATTTTTAATTAATAAAAAACAATGGACTCGTGACTGTTACATAATGTTTATATAGCTAAAACTTGGAGTGTAATATAAAACATTTTATTTTAAAAGGATGGAAAATATATTTTGAAGTACCAATTTTGAATACCACTATCCTAAAAAAGCTATTGGATTTTACTTTTCAAACTACTTAAAATTTAATTTTTAGGATAATAGAATAGAATACATATTATTGTTCCCAAAAATAGATGATACTTTAGATGGACGAAAATTATAGACATGGAGAAAAAAATTTATTAGAAATAATGATAGTTATTTATACCAATGCTAAACTTTTTTTAGATGGTATTTCTTCAATGAAGTTGATATTTATTAAATGAAGTAACCTCCCCAAATAAAATAAAAATTAACCTTGTAAAACATTTAAGGATAAAAGAGTGTTATAATATCATAACAGAGTAGATAATGTATGACTCAATGATAATCTAATTGAGTTGGGAAATCTATTAGGTCTCAAGTAACATTTAAATAAAATCTCTTTGAATGAGATAGTGATCATGAAATTGAACTCAAATACCATGAATGAAATATTATTCATGATATAATATTAAAAATATATAGTATATACACTGTATATTATTAAATTTTTTCATAAAAATAACTATGTCTTAAAAAATTAGATTTGATACCAAGAAAACCTTTCAAGTAACATAAAATTGGATGTGATAATCATTTAATAATGAGGATATAAGGACAGTTTTTAAAACCTTTAAAAACAATGGTTAAATAAAATAATAATTATTCAGTATATTGAATAAATCCTAAATAAATCAATATAGTTCAATAAGAACGTTTTAAAATCGGGTTAAGAAAAATAAGTTAGCATATACCCTTACATATTTTTTATTTTTCTACTCAAAACTCCATGAAACAAATTAATGATTTAATATCTTGATATATAAGATAATTATGATTCCAAATACTCCAGGTTCATTATATACACTATTCGATTGGAATCGTGGTATGTGATAAGAAATATACCTCAGGGGTGAAAATTGGGACAAGAAACCTTTTGGTTTTTTTATTTACTCTGCACATGAGCCAAACATCTAGGAAAATAAAATTAATCTTATTATATACATTATTATTAACCATATTCACCAATATTTCATTTAATATGGACTATTTACTTTCATATGTTATTTATTTTTTATATTGTGTTTGCTTATATTTTCTGGAAAATAGATTTAGTGTTGGATTATTTTAGTAATTTTAGTGATCAAATATAATATTTTGATAAAAAGTTATATACAAAATAAAACCATTCTGGAGACATAAACCAATCATTATTTTTTTATTCTAATAATAAAATAATAAAATTTCTCACAGTCATTCATGATAGAGTTTCATAGTATTATTCATATAGGTGGTTAAACCAACAATAATATAGACACCCTATATCTCAAAGGGTGATTATGGTTATATAATAGTATAATATCATTATAAGATAACATATAATGATATTATTTATAATTTTTTTATGTTTTTGAATTAAAAAATGGTTCGGAAAAATAATGAAAATCAACATGAAAAATAAAAAATGTTAATTCGTGCAGGGGGTACTCTAAAAAATACATTATTGAAATTTTTTCTTTTATAAGATGATGAGAAGGAATAATATATCACCAAATGATTTTTTAAAAAAATAAAATAATTTTTGGAAGCATGTATGAAATGAAACACAGATTATAAATGAACCATGAAATGTTACTATTTAAATATGATCGTTATAACAAATCCGTTAAATTTGATGTTATGAATATGATTAACTACATTATAAAAAATATATGAATTTCCTATAAAATAAAAATGTATTAATAAATTCATATTAAATAATAAATAAATATTTCTAAAAATATATTTTTTACTTCAATAATATCTCTTCTCCAAAAATTATTTTTATTACTTTTTTAGAAAAAATTACATAATTAATTTCAGTAATGTTTAGAAGTAGAATTTTATAAAAATAATATCATTTTTTAAATAATAATATCCAAATTATCATATGGTGATATTTTTTAATTTTTTTTCAAAAGATATATTTTTAAGTGAAAAGTGAAAAATCGTGATTTTTTTAAAACTATAATTTCATTTCATTAAATAAATTAATTCAGAAGTATCATTATGATTTAAATTATATTTCAAAGTAACATAAGTATTATTTAGTAAAATATAATCTAATTAATTAAATTTGAATTATATGATTATCTGATTTTGGTATAAGTACATTTTTGTGTTCAAAAACATATTTTTATAAAAACCCTCTTTTCATATAATTTTTATTTGTTTGTTTTAAATTAAATTTTTCCAATTATATGAGTTAATTTTAATAAAATTGTTTTAATATTTAGAATAAAATTCCTTAATATTATTTAATACAGACTATTTAATTTTTTCCCATAATTAATAGTAAATACTTTTAATATATTTTACCATAGTTTAGGTTAAAATAGAATTGATGAGGGTTAAACTAAGAACATAATGGCTAAACAGCCTAAAAACATGTCTATTTTATATAGTATTGACATTTTTCTAATCGTATATCACATAATATTTAGGAGTGTTCTATTTTGGATCCATATCATATGAATAATAATTTTAAATTTTTTATTCTTTTCAAAAATATTCACTATGTCCTCTCCCCCACATATAAAAGGAAACTCCCTCTCATGTCCTCTATGCACATAAATAGACTTTATCATTGTTGATTCCCTAAAATATTCTTCTATTTAATCCATTCTCATATCTCAATGGAATTTTATAATTATAAAACCCTCCTATAATGGTATTTTTTGTAAACCTAAAGAGGTTGAATGAAGAATAGGTATTGTTCTTACCAAAGCATTTTTATTTATTTTTCCATCATCCAACCCCTTCAAATATTATTTATACATTCTGATATAATAAAATCATAATCTATTATATAGTAATATTTTATTATGTTAATTTAATAACCTACATCGATCTCATATTTTATCAAATGGTAAATGAAACCACCATTTGGGTGTTCGGTGGACATCCGCCTGACGAAGTGATGTAATTTATTTTCCATCATCACCTCAAACATATATTTATTATTATAGATTTTTCTGTATATATTTGATATTAATGAAATAGTTTTAATTCCAAAAAATAAATATGTCATATATTTTCTTGTCTTTCCATTCAATGTATAATGATAATGTCGTCTATATTTATGTGTGCATTACTACCTCCATGAATATATTTTTTATTATTATATAACATAAATGGTATACATATGTATATTTAAATAAATAAAATAATATTTATTAAATAACGATAATTATATAAATAAAAATTTTCATTTACCTTTTTTACATCATAAACATTAAAAAAATGAAAATGTTATCTTGCATCTGAATGGACTACCGTCAACATGATTATAATGTAAATCATTTTTCATAAACATGTTACTAGTTTGGTTTTAACGGTATAATTTATGTATAAAAATGATAATTATGTTGTTATTATTATTCTAAAGATGATTAAATGATAATTTCATTGATGTTGTTAACTTACCCAGTTTATTTTAGACATATGATTTTAATGTCATCAAAATGTCTGATGCGAACCGAAATGATTATTAAATTGAATATAAAATAAAAATAAATAAAATAAAAGGAACAATAATCTTTAAAAATGGTTCTTATTAAATTCAATACTTAACATAAGTTTATTACTTGGGAATATAAGGAACGTACATGATGATTCATACCCTAGGTAAGTGTTCTCTCCCAAAAACCCTTTTATTTGGGTTTCTACCATTATCTCCCAAACTCACTTTCTCTCAATCAATTTAATGTTATGGAATGATTATAAATTCTATATATATTTTTATCAAATATATTCTTATCTTATCTTCCATTCCTTTTATAGTTTAATACATTCCTTATGATCATTTCTCAAATACCATATTTATGAAATCTCTTTTGATTATGATATGAGGAAATATTATTCAACCAATTTTATTTCCATGGGTAATTTTTTTATGGCTTGTGATAGAATTTATTTTTTCCGAAAACATGATCATGAAATTGTCATAATGGGTGGGCCTGGATATTGTTCCAATTCATTGGGTAGAGCTTTGTCACATAAGTCATTACATATGTGATTATGGAGTAAACATAATCTGTTATGGGACTCTGCCCACCATGTGGTGTTTTCTTATTAGTTATCAATTACTTATAATTATGTCACGTTTTGTGTTTATTCCACATTCCCTATCATTAAATGATCATATGATACTATTTTCATTATGTTATGATCAAATTTGATTACTCATAGTCCTTCTCTTTTATGATATCTTGTTATACATTTGACTCACATGTTATGTTTCTTTATTAGGTTTATTACCTTACTAGGTTTTTTAGATCACACATTTTTTATATGTATTATTTAGGTTATTCCATGCTGTTTGAGGAGATCAAAGGGATTTACAAGACCAATATGAAGTTTAAAATATATATTTTTTATTCTCATGTTGATTTTTTAAATATTTATACTTCCAAAGACACTAGGCCATTTCAATCCATGTTTTTTTATTAATATATATTTATTTTTCAAATAATTTAATAATATGTGAAAAAATAATTGGGTCATTACAGATGTTTTTAGAGATAAGGTATATTTATTTCTTGTCGATCATTACTAAAATACTTAGTGATAAAAATAAGTATTTGTCTTTTTATAGGAAACTATTCTTGAATTTTGGTGTTTTATAGAGAGGGTGGTTTTCTTGTAATTGTATCATTGTATGGATATGAAACGTTGATGGGGCTCTAGCATACTTATAACATGGTTTAATAACCCCAAAACGGGTGAATTGGGAATTAACCCGATAGTCACCCAGTTCACAATAAAGATACCTTGATTAACACCTCATTTAACACTCCTACATATATGCTTTGGAAATTTAAAAACTCCTCATCGCCCATTATGATGCACTTTAGAAAAATGATATGTTATAAAACCTAATAGTAAATATTTCCATGTATAATCGATATTAAAACCTAGATACTCATAAGTTTGGATATAAAATTCATTTATAATTTATTCCTCCTAATATTATAAGTTTCCCTTTATTATATTTATTAGTTAATGTTTAAATATCTTTTTATTATTTTTTAGTTATTATTTAGAAATATGATAACTTGTTCTAGGAACCAATCTGATGGGTAATGTGATGATTTACCCAATGATTTTCCTAACCTCATGGTATATGGGGATGATAAATTCACGGTAATACTAGCTCAAGTGACTCTATTTACAAATAATTAATTGAATCATATAAAATTCATTCCTAATCATAATATAGGGAAAGTTGTAGTAATGTATTTCTTAAGAAAAAGTCCTACTACCGTTAGTGGGTCATCCAATCCCTCTATAACATAACAATGGATTAACTCCATTTATAATATATTATCTTTCCTGTAGTTCTTTAAACAAGAGAATGTTATGTTGTTCATTTATTGCATGTAGGGTGGATTCGATTCATGGTGGATGATGATAAATAAAATAAATTTAAAAGAGGATATAGATTCGATGAAATTGGAGGACTTCAAAGAAAAATCAATAAATTTTTTCCCCACACTCTCTGTCTTAAAATATAGAGGATGTTCCTTATTCTGAAGAAAAAAAAGTTGATTTTATCAGGGTGTATGAGCTAAAAATCAAAAATATTGTGAAAAATACTAATATTTTTTCATCTACACCAAATTATTGTTACACCATTTCTTTATTTTATTAAATAAGGGTTTATGAAAATCTATAATGACTTGGGACATTGATAGTGAGGAAGAGATTATCCTTTTTCCATAAATGTGGATATAGAGATCAATAAACCTTATTAGTATCATTGGACTGGAGATAAAAACTTTAAAATAGAGTTTTCATTGGGAGGATCACAAATAAATCTCAAGGATTAATCAAACCGAAACAACCCAAGAGTAAGAAGTGTAGAATAATCACCCTATAAATTGTCTCAAGGGAACCAAAGGAAGCTTCAAATGTGGAAAAAAAGTAACATAAATATAATAAATTTTTAAAGAATGTGAATAATATATTTAATGTCGTTGAGAAAAAAGAAGGATCAGATCCACACTCAGCTTGTGGTACAATGTTTCAAATACAAGGAACATGGGAATTGTGATTTCCAATTCCCAAAGACAAGGTTTGTAAGAGAAAATCAACAAAAAAACTCCATGTACTAGAGAGAAAGTAAGAGAATATTATATCACTATAGATTAGGATGATCTTGAAGATAATGTGGTGATTGGTATGCTAGTTATTCATTCAATAATATAAAATGCACTTTTCAATTTTGTTTTTACACATTATTTTATATTATTCAAGTTTTATAAGACTATTCAAACACCACTTCAAAATATGAGGGTTTATATATTTGTGAGAAATGAAAATGGATAAATAGTTGCATCTTGGGTGTATAAATCCCCCACAGTTAATGTTTGTGGACTGAATCTTTCATAAAATATTATCATACATTATTTTGTGTAGTTTTATGATATTATGGGCATGTATTAGTTATCTTTATAAAAATTCAACAAAACAGTTAGGATATGTAGAGAAAACATCATATCACATGACATCCTCCTATTATTTACAAGTTTAAGGATAAGGTTGAATCTCTTTTGGGATATTCTACTCAAGTGTGGGTATTTTTTCTTTTAAGAAAGTATATCTACCCAAAATTATTGGGACAATAGATATTATTAGGCTTGAAGAAATTCCCATTGTGAATTATTATTCTAATGAATTCCCTAAATATATCCTTGGTCTTCCTCTTGACTAAGAGGCTGACTTCTAAATTGAACATTTACCCAGATATCCACCAATATCTAAGACTCCATATAGAATGTCCACCCATGAGATTATAGTGCTAAAAAATTACAAGATAATCATGAAAATATTTTTAAATGCGCGTGTGCTTTACCATGGGGTGTGTTAGTTCACTCATCAATGATAGGGATGGGCAATGTGCCTCTACATAAATAATTGTAAACTCAAAAAAATTATGGTAAATATAATTATCCCCTTCCATGGATAAAAGACACGTCAGATCAATAAGGTGGGGCCTTGTATTTCTATTAGGTGCGCATTCAGTTGGGATATCACCAATTTTGGTTGATGAAAGGGTATATTACCAAAACTACCTTGAGAAAAATGTATGGACACTGTGAGTTCATAGTGATGCCTTTTAGACTCACTAAATCTCCAATAATATTTAATGAAATATTGAATAGAGTCTTTTGATATTTCCTTTAATGTGGTAGTGTTAATAGATGATATTATAATGTTCGCAAAAAGAATCTATGATCACCAAGATCATTTGAATAGTATGAAAATGAATTTTTGAAAGTAGAATATATATGAAAATTTTTATAAATGTGTGTTTTTTATATTAAAAGTATCATTATTATAGAATGTTATCACCAGCAATGGGATATATGTGCACCCTTTTAAGACAAAGTAAATTGAGGAGTGGACCAAACCAATATCCATAGAAGAGATATGTAGTTTCCTTGGATTATTTTAATATTATCGCAAACTTTTGAGAATCATTGAAAACAAATTTAAACTTGTTAATTAAACTTATTTGGTAGGGGAAATATTTTCTAGACTAGTGAATATGAAGATACATTTAAGGAGTTGAAAAGGAGTAATAATACACCATTCCTCACTCGTCCCTTATGTGGGTAACTTTTCATGGTCTATAGTAAGTCTTAAAAGAGGTTTTTGGGATGATTACTAATTAAAATGATAAAGGGAAAACGTTTTCTTTATGGAATTTGTTTGTTTTTGAGCATAACTATCCAACATAAGATCTAGAATCTGTTGTAATGAACTTTGTGTTGAAAATATGAAGTCATTATCTATATGGGAGGAAGTGTGAAAAATATATATATCATAAAATCCTATAATTTATAGGCACATATTAGTAGATTAATATTTTCATTAAATAATTTTAGAGCTGATTGGGGACTATGACTACTCAATCTATTACCATCCTTAGAAAGAAAAAAGAAAAAGATGCTCTGATTAAAAAGGATATAAAAACTTTGTCAATCATGATAGTTGAGGAGGATTCATTGTTTTTAGACTAAATTATGGAAATGGGAGTCATAAAATATGGAACATCTTCATTCTATTCTTATATGATTTCTCAACCATCCATTCTAGAAAAGATAAGTGATGGTTACACATATGATGTGTGTAACGAATTGAGATTTTGTAAAATATTTTTTTTCTAATATATTTCATACTTTTAATATTTTACATTACATAAAACATGATTTTTATCATTATTTACACACAACACTAATTGTACCTTTCATTACAATAAACATCAAGTTTAAATGAAGCATGACATACTACTAAATTATAATTATTTTCTATGTTTGTTTTCACCTAGTTATTGGAATATATGGTATAAGATGGTTTAACTAAATTATGAAAATATATTTGTTTCAAAAAGTTTTTATAATTAATTAATTTGAGACCAATTAATTAGAAATAAAAATAAAAACCATTTGAAAACAAAGTAATTCTTTTTAAGAATGAACTATTTATTGTTCACAAACATGTTTTTCCTCAATAAATAAAACAATCCACTTTGGTTGAATTATTGTAAATAAATATATTTATTATATATTCAATAAAAGTTTTCAAATTAATCTAATATAATTTTTCCACAAGATATATGAATAAATCCAATGTTACGCATAAAAACATTATTTTTCTAAAAACAATTTTATCATATTTTGGGAACATATTTTATAATTAATAATTAAACAATATGGAAAATTTATTTCAAAAATTAAATTTATTTTTTAAATTATCATTAAAAAATTACTTTAGTTTGTTTTTTGATAATTTTTTGAAAAGTTAAAAAAAATTATGAATAGTAAATAATACTTGTTTTTTATTGAAAATTTCCTTTTAATTTAAATAATTTATAAGGAAATTTTTTGTTTTAATTTTTTTTAATATTTAATTAGTCCAATTTTATATCTATTAATCAAATTTAGTTCATTTATATTAATTTTATATTTATTATAAATATAATATCTTTTAAAACTTTTGTACATTTTCTTTTTGACAGCCTCTTTCTCATCACATCTATGAGATTAATTTTAAATTAAAATTTTCCAATTTCATTAATGTAATTTGGAAAATAGTTTCAATTTTTTATTTATAATAATATATATTATCAAATATGTTTAACATAAATTTTGACCATAATTAATAGTAAAAATAGTTAAAATTATTTATCACCATTAAGGTGAAAATGGGTTTAATGGGAGATAAACTAAAAATATGAAGGTTAAAAAATAACCAAAAACATTTCAAACACCCAATTTATTTCCTTATTTTTACTGTATATAATGGAACATTTTTTATTAATTTAGTAATATAAAAACATGGGTACACATTAATCTTTTCCAAAATTATGAGTGTTCCAGTCACCTCACTTTTAAAAGGCATTCCCCTATCCTCTCCAATTCAAAATCCCAAAACTCATTGGGTTAGACAATACCTGCCCAAATTACTTAACTAATTACCTTATCTCAAATTAGAATCATTTTTTTCTAAAATTCCAACATAGGAAGGCTTTTTTTGAAAACCAAGAGACGTTTTCTATTGAAGTTGCATCATCCCTAATCGATAATTTTAATCTATTTATTCATACACCTCCATAAATTTTTATTAAACCATTTTATATAAAACCCTATCTATATTATATTTAATTAGATGTTATCAAATTAATTTCATAACCTGAATCCTTCTTCTCTTTGTTCAAATTGGTTATGAAATCGTCATTTGTGTGTACGGTGGACTAGCACCCCGCAAATTGATGTTATTCATTTTCCATCACCACCTATTAAGGATATATATAAATATGAATTAGATTTTTATTAATGATATTAATATTCTTCTAGAATGATGATATCACATGTTCTGTCTTACTTTACATTTTGTGGTAATATGAAAACATAATTTGTGTGTTTGGTGAACTTACGCCTTTTGAAGTGATGTGACTCGTTCTTCACATACACATTACATGGAAGGTTATAATTAAATGTTTAAAAAATATATGTGATATATTTTACAAAAAAAATATAATGGAATGTAAATATATTATTTATCCATTTCTATATCATTCTTAGAGAAATTTGAAACAATAATCATGTGTACGAATGACCTACCATCTCCATGAATTGTGTATTTAATTTTTGAATCTCTAAATTTTATAGATTAATATAAATAGATACCAAAATTTTAAAATCAAAACATACATCAAAAAAATTAATTTACCATAACCTAACATTAACGTGAAATTGTTAAAAATGGTAATTAAAGGTAACAAGTAAAAAATATATGGTATGATATATATAATTAAATTTCAGTAATATATATATATATATATATATATATATATTCAAAATATATTTATTATATAAGAGGATTATATTTATAAGGAATAATTCAAGAGTTATGGTAAATAACTTTTATCTCACTTCTTACTTCATTGAGACACATGCCATAGTCACCGCCTATCTATTTTATGATGTATATATTATAACCATGAATTTATTTTATTGGTTCTACACCTAAAAATTTGGGGGATTTAAATATCCGTTTTGGTATCACTGTTCCATGGGTTTTAATGTTCAAAAGATACCAATGGGGTAAGGTATTTAAATATCCCTTTTGTGTGATGTACAAACTACTCATTTGACATGTTATATCATGAATGTATTTATATTTATTATTTTTAAGGTTTTATTTTTTTTAATTATTATTTTGGTCTTATGATTCAATATAGTATTATAGTGATAAGGGGTTTTTTTCTCAATTTTCATTAATTGGGAGATAAGTTACATCCCACACACATCTTCTTTTATAAGGTTTATATGATTCCCATTTTATATGTTATATCATGAATCAAATTCTTTTTATGATTTTCATTTTTTTTTTCTTTTATTTTTATTCATTCATGGGCCTTATGATTTAATTTTACCAAGTTGGTAGTAGTTTTATGATAAAATCTCATTGTTTATTAGGAATTTTTTTTACATGCTTCCGATGAAGAAATATTATTATCCAACTCTCAATAAACTCATTAATTTTCTTCCATCTAGTTATTTTTTTAATACATGTTTCCTTTCATTTTCCTCTCTTTACGATCTCAGAATTGAAAAAGAATGTTTGTATTGATAACCACCTTTATTTATCTATTTTTTCAAAAAAACATTTTTATTCAGTATCCATCTTTTCTAAAAATATTTTCAGAAATATTTTTATATTATCCAAATAATTTATTAAATACATAATTACCCATGTTTGACATTTAAAAAATGTTTTAAATGGAATATTTATGTAATTTTCAAAGAAATCATGTTTGGATTTTAGTGAAAATGTGAAATGAATCCTGATTTCAATATATACAGCATGAATGGTATTTCCCACTGTCATGACCAACGTATTATTTTGAATATTCCATTATCATTTTCAAAGTTTATTTTCAATGAAATTTTTTTCATTTTTTTATTGAATTTTGTTATTTATAAATTAATTTTCAAAATAGAAAAATATTTTACTCAAGAATTGTTTTATGTGATTTTTAAATCTTCCATCATAAGTTTCAAAGGTAATTTTTAGATATATTCATTTTTAAAATGTTTTATGTTTTAAATGTTTTTTCCAAAGTAGAGAAGATATTTATATCAAAAAATGTTACAAATGATTTTCCAAAAATTAATTTTTAATATAAGATGATATCCTTTGATATTACATATTCTTTACTCGGGATTTGAACCAAGTATACCCTTAGTATTCATTCTCTATGTAGTTTATATTTATAAAGATATGATGTTTATAAAAACCATTCCTCTTCCGAGGGATAAAACATGATAAAAATATATTGATACCCACTACTTTTTATGTGGTATATGATTTGAGGAAATGATAAAATGGTTATGAAAAAAAATTTAAGAATATAGATCTTTTTTTCAAGTATGAATATTTTATTTTTGGCTGTTTTTGACAAAAGAGGAGTGTCTGTAAATTTTTGGACTACACGCCTTATACATATGAGTACACGTCGTGTACCCAGTTGTTGTTGGTGACCGTATGTTATCCATTTAATGGCTGAGCACATGGCCATTTATGGTGACCCAGATAATGTAGAGGCCATATAATGAAAGTACACATCGTGTACTTTTAAATAACATGCCATGTACTTTCTTTTTATTTCATTAAACAGACTATGGATGCATCTGATAGAAAGAACCATCTTCTTCTCAACTTATCTCGTCTTGGATCGAACGAGACTTTTAGATGTTCTCCAAGCCACCAACTCGTCGTCCATTCTCTGATTCGACCTCTGTCAGTTGCATTGGAATCGCATCGATGAGTTATCTTTTCTACTTGAACTTCATCTCTTGGTTTCACCTCTTTCACGAGATATCCTCAGTTGAAGGTTTTTAACGTTTTTGAAGATCCAAGGTGTAATAGGGTGATTCAAGGCTTGTGGTTTACATATATTGATCTTACAACACTAAGGTAGGTGTTTTGTGTCTTTCCGTAGTTATTCTTTGAGTTATATGTCCAAAAGTTCCCAATACCCTTGTTTGGGGTATTGTGTGTTTATGGTTTTAGAAATTTTTCCTTGAATTCCATGTTTGATTAGATATAGGTAATTATTTTGAGAATAGGTTTATCTTTTCCCCGCTATGGATGTTTTTCCAATGTTTTCTTTATTTGGCTGTTTGGTCTAGCTTTGCATCGTAGGGTGCTTCTTTGCTTTCTATGCATAATATTATAGGATGGAGTGATTTTATCTGACATTCTATGATATATTGTACGTTGTTTAGCCAAGTTGTTCTTGAGGTTTACTTTGGCTACAATATATCTTTTGTGCAAGATTGGCTTACACAGGGCTGTGAGAACCTGGTGTTATAGACCATAGGGGGAATGGACACTGAGGGCTTCCCCAGATTGTCTGTTTTACTGTTACGTTGTGAGACCATATAGGGGATGGAAATTGTACTCCATCAGAGTGTTTGTGTTTTCATCGATATGGGCCACAGGGGGAATTGGATATTGAGTTCTTTTTCAGAGTACCTATTAGTTACAGATACAAGACCACAGGGGGTATTGACGGTGAGTGCTTCCTCAGAGAGTCTTTACTAAAGCTGAATCTGAGGGGTTATGCTTTGAGTACTTCCCATAGGGTTTCTTGTATTTGTTTGGTTGAACCAGAATGGTTAGGATGTGAGTAATTCATTCAGGGTTACCTATTCGTGATTAGTTTCATAACTAATATATGAGATTGAATTCAATTGAAAATGTAGGATTTTTTGTTGCTGAGTACTTCCTTGTTTACTGATTCTTTTTTCTTATTTCCCATCATATATATTCACTAACTGTTCGGAAAAATATCTTTGGGAGGTTTTCTTCTGGGATTAGTCTCACACCCTATTTGGTTCATGCTTTTGGGCCCAAAAAGATTATATTGGTGTAGGTATAGATAAGGGAAATCTCCCTTCTACTTCAGGTACATGAATAATGTGGAGATGGAGAGCATGGGACCAAGTTAAGGATTGCGATGCAGTGGAGCTCTTTACTTGATTTTCCTTATACTTTGGCATAGTATTGTATTCTAGAATTGTGACTTGTTTGGATTTTTTCCTAGACATTTTTATCATGCATCATATATATATGTGCTCAATTGTTATTACTTCCAGTCTTCCATTGTTTACTATTGTATAGTGTTGTTACTGCATCTGCTATTGTTGTCTGTTTATTTCAACTATGTTACTTTTCCTATGAGGGAATTGTTTCCCCACTATCACACCCAAGGCCCTCACTACTAGTCGGTAGGCTCTGGAATTTAGGAAATGTTCTTGAGCCCATGTAACCAATCAGGTATGGGGAACATATGGGTGGCTTTCAAAACTAGGATGTTACAATGTGGTATCAGAGGAATTATTTTCTTCTTGACTTACTGTTTGGATACTATAGTAAGGGATATGATAGAATAGGTACTTCGTAATAATTTTTTCCCAAGAGTAGCTACCCCATGTATAGGTAAAATCTAATTAACATCATTATTGCAATTTTTCTGGTTTTTCAATTATTACAGTTGATTTTATTTCACTATTGGGTGATCCACATGTATTATGTTGTTATTGTTAATGTTATTGAGGTTATATTTCTATTAAAAATGGATGAGATGAGGGTATTCCATCTCATGCATCATATATTTACTTTCTAGAGATCATATTTCATTCATGGTTTCCTTTCCATTTAGGGTGCATTACTGATTGCATGTGGTTGTGATGGATATTGTGTTAGATTATTCATGTTGTTGTGATAGATGTCAAGATAGAATACCTTCTTTTTTATAGGGTATTGAATTGTGTATGATTTGTTTGAATGAATGCCAAACTTCTGTTCTTGAGCTATTATGGGCCCTCATGAATCAGAATTTGGTGGATCATTGCCTTTTTTCCTTGTATATATCATGTATAAGATGCCAAGATTTCATTCGTAGGGAGTATGGGCCCTCACGGATCGGAATTTTGAATGTTAATGTTTGTTTTAGTGTATTTTGGGTTCTAGAGTAGTTTTTGAGGCTTACTATCTAGAAAACCCCAGAATACACGGCATGTAATGAAGAATACACGACATGTGTCATTCTATTCAGGAAGGAACTGTTTTTTCATAAGTACATGTCGTGTACTATATGTACACGATGTTTAGTCTCTAACTTTGTCACTGGATATGTGGGCAGAGACATGGTGTAGAGAAATCATGGTGGGACACACCGTGTACTGGACATAAACATTGTGTTTTTAGACCATGTTTCCACCCATGTGACTAACGACACAGATGAATGAAACTTAGGTTATACACGTCGTATCAAGATTGAACATTTCGTGTAGTGTAACCCTTGAATCCTACCATGTAGCGAACAATACAGGTTGGTGAAATCTTTCTAGTACACATCGTGTCTAGCACAAACAAACCATGTAGAGTCAACCATGTTACCATCCATGTAACTAACAACATGGGTTGGTGAAGTTCATATAGTACATGTCGTGTTTGGCACCAACACAACATGTAGTCTTGTTATAGGGGAACCATGTGTCTTATCCATGTGGAAGAACATGGGTAGTGGAAGAGGGTTCAAGAACACGTTGTGTGTTAGGACAACACATCGTGTGTATGAGGTGTCACCCGACCTGCTTATGTAGGAGTACATGCCCATGATAAAGATTAAAGGAACACGCCGTGTAGGGAACATACACACCTTGTATCCATGTTTTTAAGAACTTGAATGCTTTCTTTCTCTTTTTCACTACTTACACTTCTAAGTTTCAGTACCTGTTAATCGTGATCTAAAGGGTGTGCTTCACCTTGTAGAGTCATGCCACCGAGACATCCTCCATTTTTCTTCCAGTTATAGGGAAGTGATCAGACACCAGACATGGAAGATCAGAAACTACCAACAGATCCTCTAGTCATGCCCGTCTTGGCCCCAACTGTTATCCCTGATATAGGTTCCAATTCGTAGTTCCAAGAGGGCTTTATGAGGTTCATGAACACCTTCTGTGGAGTACCGTATCCTACCCCTTCTATGGTAGAGCTGACGCGGGTTTTATGATAGTAACATCCTCCCACCTTCATAGGGGATGGAGGGGCTTAGGGTGCATATTCATTGTTAGAATATTTGCTCTCTATCATCAAGAAACTAGAGACTCCACCAAAGATGAGGGTGAAGCTTGCTACATACATGTTATGGGTTTCTGTCAAGAGATGGTGGGATGTGATCTCATAGTTGGGACGCTAGTATGTTATGGCATGGGACGAGTTCCATCATGCCTTCTATGACTACTTCTACCTGGAGACTATGAGGGCCGACCAAGCCTGAGAGTTCACAAGTATATAGCAGGGTACACTTTGAATCATGGAGTATTCTTCTTGCTTCATAGAGCTGGAGCGCTTCACTCCCATTATATTAGGTGATGAGTTATTCTTGGGGAGAAAGGTTGAGGATGGTCTTATAAAAGACATCTGATCTCAGGTGAACATATTCTGGTTGACTTCCATCACTTCTATAGTCTACTAGGTGCTAATCACAGAGTGCAATCTGAGGGATTCTGGTGTTGTGAGCCAGGACAGCTCAACATCTGGAGTTTTTATCCCTCCTACTGACTTCCAGACATGCCGTAGTGAGTGTACACATAGAGATCATAGTAGGAATGATTCTTCTTCAGGTATCAAGGTGTTGTGGGACTAGTGCGGGAAGAGCGATCATACGAGGCCACATTTCCCGAGAGACCCAGTAGAATGCTGATTTTGTGGAAAGATGGGGAACCTTCAGTGTTTCTATCAGTTATTCTCACTAGTAGCTTGTGATAAGAGTTATTCTATAACTCCACATTCAAGATCAGCACCACTAGTTTCTTATCAGTCTGGAAACTGGAGTTCTTCCAGCTATTCAGGCTGAGGTGGAGGTCACGATAGTGGTATCCAGTCACCAGGCTATCAGTCACAGTAGGGTGGATGAGCTTAGGGTGGTCAAGTAGGGTCACATGGTTGTGGTACAGGTCAAACTTTGGTAGTTGAGCTGACCCAGCAGGGGAAGGATCCTATATCCTCTACAGTTTGAGGTACTATTCTAGTTTCCTCCATTTTAGATTCTCCTCCATTCGATATTGGGGCTCCCCATAGATTTATATATATTTATATTGTGGAGAGACTTGGGATTTGTATCATTTATTTTGGTGATTTTTTGAATCTATGAACTCATTTGGGAACAATAACGGTATGTGTACGTCAGTGCAAGGAGTTCCCTCTTAAGGTTGGTGGGTGCCACTTCTTCTAGGATCTCTATGTCTTAAAGAATACAGTCTATGTTGTCATTCTTGTAATGGACCGGTTAGTTCCCTTCTAGGTTTTTGTCAATTTCAATCACCTTAGGGTGATTTTCACATCTTCATAGGGAGGATTGTTTCTTTATAAGGGGGGATTGGATGTCCAGGTGAGCAGAGGGAGACCCGAGCATCATAGGTTGGGAGGAGTTACAGCCCAGATTACTAGTTTGTATCTGGATAACCAGGGGACTTCACATATAGACTTTCCTCTAATGGGGGATCTTTTTAGGAATGTATTTCTATATAAATTTTTAGGTTTTCCTCTAGAGTAGGAGGTAGACTTTTCTATTAAGCTTTTTCGAGGAGCAGAACTATTGTCCATTCCTCCTTATATGATGGCTAAACCAGAGTTACAGGAGCTCAAGAAGCTGTTGGAGGAGTTTCAAGAAAAGGGATTCATCTGACCCAGTACTTCTCCATGGGGTTTTCATATCTTTTTGGAAAAGAAGATGGATGATACCCTTCGAATTTGTGTGGATTATTGGAAGTTTTACCATTTGAAGGTTAAGAACCGATATCCCTTACTAAGGATTGATGATCTCTTTGACCAGCTTTTAGGAGCCCGGGTGTTCACAAAGATTGAATTGAGATCTGGTTACTATCTGTTGCACATTAGACCATCCTATGTACCTCTTAAAGCCTTCCGAAGTAGGTATGGTCTATACAAGTATGTTGTAATGTTTTTCGATCTAACGAATGCAACTGTAGTTTTCCTAGCACTGATGAATAGAGTGTTCCATCCATACATGTATTTTTCATGGTGGTCTTTGTGGATGATATATTCATGTACTCTCACTCTCTACACAACCATACCACACATCTTGAGATCGTTTTGAGTACACTAAAATAGCATTAGCTATATGTTAAGCTCTCAAAATGACACTTATTGATGGACTAGATTCACTTATTGGGTCAGGTTAACTCAGAGACAGGAGTATCAGTGTACTTAGAGAAAGTGAGAGTTGTAGTTTCCTAAGAGAATATGAATAATTTCTTTGAGGTATAGTGTTATTTAAGGACTGCTGGATACTACAGACACTTAATATAGGACTTTTTGTGCCTAGAAGAGCCATTGATATGTCTGAATAAGAAGGGTACGAAGTTCTTATGGTTAGATTATTTTGATTCATCCTTTCATGAGCTGAAAGGGAGATTGACTTCAGCACTCATACTAGTATTTCCAGGTCCTGTCAAGACCTATACTATTTACAATGATGCATCACGTATTGGGCTAGAAGATGGGCTTGTACAGAGGGAAGGAGTCATTGTGTACAGTTCTTGGACGTTCAGGCCACATGAGAGGAATTAGCTGATGCACGATCTTGAGCTGGCTACAGTTGTTTATGGTTTAGGATATTGGATACATTATCTTCTAGGATAGAATTTTTTGGTTTTCACTGACCACAAAAGTCTCAAATATATATTCACTCGACGTGACCTGAATTTGAGATAGTGAAGGTGGGTTGAGTACCTTCAGTCTTTTGACGTTGATCTTCCCTACATGCCTGGGAAAGGCAACATAGAGGCTGATGCGCTGAGAAGGAGTAATCAGATCCAGGTAGTTCAGGAGGCCAATAGTGAGTGGTAGATTATGAATCTTTTCTTTGAGATTCATTTGGAGGTGCACAACAGATAGGGGCAGATGTTTCTTTCTTCTAGAGCGGTTAACTCTACTCTACTTGATCTAGTGCAAATGAGGAATCTATCAGTTTCAGAAGGACAAGTCATACAAGAAAGGGTGTCAGAAAAGGACCACATTTTTTGATGAACCATAGGAAAGGATGAGATCTTGTGTTTTCACAGGTGCGAATGGGTGTCAGCAGACGTACGCAAGGAGATGATGTGGTACATTCATTCTTCTGTTTGGGTAGTTCGTCCCGGTGTCACCAAGATGTATCATGATCTACACTGTCTGTATTGGTGTCCATGTATGAAGAGATATGTTGTTGGTTTTTTTATGAGGTGTTACAGATCACAGCAAGTGAATGCGGAGAATCAGCCACCAGTAGGGATTTTGCAGCAATTACCCATTCCCAAGTAGAAGTGGAATGATGTCACGATGGACTTCGTGATAGGCTTTCCAAGGTTACGTCAAGGGAATGATGTAGTTTGGGTTGTCATTGATAGACTCACTAAGGTTTCTCAATTCTTTCTGATCAAGGAGACTTTTAGTTTTCATGAGCTGGGAAGGTTGTACATTCGAGAGATTGTACGTCTTCATGGAGTTCCACACTTCATTGTTTCAGACAGGGATGCCCATTTTACTTCTTTGGTCTGGCAGGGACATGAGAGGGCTTTGGGTACACATATACTTCTGAGTATGGCATACCATCCCTAGACGGAAGTCCAATCTAAGTGTATGATTATGGATCTTGAGGACATGCTTCGAGCATGCATCCTGTATTTTGGTGGTTCTTGGGAAAATCACATACCTCTTGTGAAGTTTTCCTAAAATAATATTGTTCAAACAACTATTTAAATTGAACCTTTTGAAGTTTTGTATGTCAAACCATGATGATCACCCTTATACTGGTTGGAGGTAGGAGAGGAATCAATGTTGGGACCTCGTCTTTTCCAGGAGACCACTGGGCATATAGAGTTGATTCAGAAGATGATGGATACTGCACAGTCACGACATAAGTCTTATGCTAATCGACAGTGATGCCCTTTGGAGTTCTAGGTTGAAGATCAGGTTATTCAATGTGTCACACTGAGGTTGGGACACTCGAGGATTAGGATACAGGGTAAGATTTCACCAATATTTATCAGTCCATATTCCTATCAGTTGTAGTTACTTCAGATATATTGGGCTATCCATAATGTCTTCCACGTTTCTCAGCTTTGATGTTACTTCTCAGAACCGTCTTGTTTCATCTAACCCAAGATGGTTAAGCTAGAAGTGGATGCATCCTTCAAGGAGAATCCAGTCTGTATTGTTGAAAACAGTAAAAAGGTTCTCTGTGGCCGGTTTGTTCCTCTGGTATGAGTTTTATGGAAGCATGGGTGAGTATAGTATGAGACTTGGGAGAGGGAGGCCAATGTAAGATCGTAGTGGCTGGAGCTGTTTTTTGGATTCATCTTCTACACCATCTTGCGAGGGATATTCGGGGATGAATTTCTTTATGGGGGGGAAGTCTATATGAATCTGGATCTTCATTTCAGGTATGAATCTTGGTTTCTGTTTGTTTTATATAAAAGAGAAGTTTCAGAAAAAATTTGGAGTACATGTTGTGTACTTATAAGTACATGTCGTGTACCCGGTTGTTGTTGGTGATCGTGTGCTAGTTGTGTAACGGCCAAGAACATGGATGTGTATGGTGACCTAGAGACCACCAAATGTGGAGGTCAGATAAGTCAAGTACACACCATTTACTTTTAAAGAACACACCATGTACTTTCTTTTTATATCATTAAATGGACTGCGGTTGCGTCTGATGGACAGAACCATCTTCTTCTCAACATATCTCGTCCGGGATAGAAAGAGACATCCAGATCTTCTCCATTCCCCCAACTCTTCGTTTCTTCTTGTATTCCCCCTCCGTCGATTGCATTGGACTCACATCAGTGATTTATCTTTTCTTCTCGAACTTCATCTCTAGGTTTCCCCTCTTTCATGAGATATCTTTGGTTGAAAGTTTTTAGTGTTTTAGTAGATCTGTGGCGTTATAAATAGATTCAAGGCCTTAGGTTCACATATTTGTGTATCACGGTGCTGAGGTAGGTTGTTTGTGCCTTTCAATAGTTAGTCTTTGTGGTATATATTGAATAGTTCACAATACCCTTTTTCAGGGTATTGCGTGTTTATGGTTTTTACCGCTTTTTACCTGTTATTCTTTGTTTGATTGGATATAGGTTAATTTCTTGATAATAGGGTTATCTTTTCCAAGTTATGGATTTGTTTACCATGGTTTCTTCTTTTGGACTATTTGGTCTATCTTTGCTTGTTAGGGTGCTTCTTTTCTTTCCATGGCTAGTATTGTAGGATAGAGTAATTTTATCCACCATGTTGTCATATGATGTAGATTGTTTATCCAATTAGTTCGTGTGGTTTACATTGGCTTCCATGTATCTTTTGTGCATGATTGACTAACATTGGGCTATGGGGACTTGGTGTAGTTGACCATAGGGGGAATGGATGCTGAGGGATTCCCCAGAGTGTCTATTTTACTATTATGTTATGAGACCATGGGGGGGTGAACTTTGTGCTTCCTTAGAGTGTCTATAGTTTCCTTGATATGGGTTACAAGGGGATTTGTATGTTGAGTGCTTCCTCAGAGTTCTTATTAGTTAATGATACTAGACCACAGGGGGAATTGATGGTGAGTGCTTCCTCAAAGATTCTTTCCTAAAGGTGAACCAGAGGGGTTAGACTTTGATTACGTCCCTGAGATTTGCTTGTGTTTGTTTGGTTTAACAAGAAGGATTAGGCTATGAGTACTTTCCAGGTGGTAACCTGTTTGAATATACTTTGTTAACTAATATATGAAATTGAATACAATTGAAACTATAGGATTGTTTGTTGCTGAGTACTTCCTTATTTACTGCTTCTTTTTTGCTTATTGTCTACCATATATATTCACTAACTATTAGGCATAGATATTTGGGTGGTTTCCTATTGGAATTAGTCTCACACCCTTTTTAGGTCATGATTTTGGGCCCAAACAGATTATATTTATGTAGGTATAGATGAGTTCAAGCACCCTTCATCTATAGGTACTTAACTACTGTGGAGTTGGAGAGAATGGGACCAAGCTGAGGCTTGAGATGCTGTGGAGCTGTTTACTTTCTTTTAGTTGTACATTGGTTTAGTATTGTATTCCATCATTGTGACTTGTTTGGCTTCTTTCCTAGACATATGTAACCTGCATCATATATATATGTGCCCGATTGTAATTTCTTCTTGACTTTCGTTGTTTACTATTGTATGGTATTATTACTGCTTCTACTAATGTTAACTATTTATTTTCGATGCGTTACTCCTATAATGATGTAATTGTTTCCCTACTATCACACCTAAGGGAATCGCTACTATTAGTTAGCCTCTGTAGTTTGGGGAAGTGTGTTTGAGGCCATGTAACCAACCGGTTATGGGGCACCTCTGGGCGGCCTCCGGAACTGGTATGTTGCATGTTTCTTTTCAACAGATTATGTTATGACGAAAATTTTATGAACCCTATTTTCATTCGTGGTATATTATGTGATTATGTTTTATGATATTATTCAACACATATTTAGGGTGTTCATTATGTTATAGTTGTTACATTATAACAAATAATGGTGTTTCTCCTATAACTAAGGATGTTGGTTGTGTTATAAGCAAAGACGAGTGGGTCTTATATCTCCATGCAATATATTGGGTAATTATTAATATAATATGAGCTCAAAGGATACAAAGTATGTTTCCCAAGACATATAAGGGGTACATGGAAGTTTATCCCAATCCTAAAAGAGGGTACATTGGAGGTTATCCCAAGTCTAAAGAAAGTACATGGGTGGTTAGTCCTAGTTTAACATGTTATGAATATCTTCGTGGGTATCCTCAATATAACATTTTCATTGATTATGTATAAGCCACAAATATAATACATTTTTAATTTTTATTCTCTTATGGATCATGTTCATTGATTCCATTATGATTTGTGTCTTATTAAATTCCATGATTTATTCCATCAATCATGTTTAGGATCTATGATATGCAGGGTATTTTTTTCATAAGTAATTCCCATTTTTATCATACCCATATGATCATTTTTATATTTATATCTCCCTTTTTCACAACTAATGATCATTTAAGATCACCCTTTCTTAGGATTCCTTTCCCAATATATGAATAAAGGTATTATGTTTGATATGTCTAAGATGGGTGATAATTATGAATAACATAGTGGGAGATGACATACCTCACTTATGGATCACGTGATTATGTGTACATGTTTCCAAAGGAAATAGAACTAAACAAATCTATAGTGTATTTTTATGTTAGGTCATGAATATTCATATATTAAGATGAAATTTTTATATATTAGAATTTTATATCCTTATAGTTGGTATAAGAGGATGGTTTAGTTGACCTTTGCAAACAAACATGATAAAACATTAGTGACATCCCTAGGGATGCTTCTATGTATATGTTTAGGGATATGTCTAAAGATAATTATAAGGATGGGTAAAAGTGTATGAAAATGTAATTAAATTTTGGTAAAGGGTAGAGTGTGTGGTTTCCATACAATTAAATCCTTATCTGTATAATCCAAGTGGATGTGTCTCTAAGAGAAATGTACCTGGGGAAATAAATAAGAAAAGGACTCATTGAGCTAGAATCAATCATCACCTGGTGCATGAAAATGGTTTTTTCTACATAGTCAGATTAAAACAACCAAAGGACACTGATTCGAAATTCGAAAACACTTTATGAAAAAACATGAAGGATTTAAATAATGACCACAAATGACCTAGTTTAAATAAGGTTTTGTAGATTGAAAATAAGGTGTCATGATTTAGACATCCTATAATAATTTTTTTGTGATTATGTGGTTTACCATTGTGATTATTATTACTCACGCTATGCATTTTGGTTTTAGTCAATGGTGGGGACTATAAATAACTTAATTAATAGTAAATGTGATAGACAATGTGTTGATAAGAAACCAAATGAGTTGATGAATGATGTGACAGATATTGTGATTATTACTAATCAATTATCATGATAAATGATTAAAAAATTCATAGTGACTGTCTATCAAACTCACCAAATAAGAAATTTATAGTTTTAATTGAGATTTCAAGTGGTGGAGACCATGGAGGAATGAAGACTCAGTTTCCGATATGGTTAGAATATGGGAAGAAATTCTCTAGGGAATGTCTTAAAGTAATGATAAGATGTTTTAGTGTAGAAAATATGGACATAGAGAATGTAATTATCAAGGAAAAAAGAAAATTTCTAGTAACAAAATAGATAAGAATAAAGGATACAAAATGGAATCATTAAAGGTTGGATGTTATAAATGTGGAAAGTATGGGAATTACTAAAATCGATGTCCTAGGGGGAAAGCTCATTAATAAGATCAGCAGGGTTGTACATGTAAAGGATTTATTTTTGATGATGATGAGATTACAAATAACATATTAAAGGAAGTATGTATTAGGGAATGTGATGATGAGTCCCAATTTATGGTTTATGAATGAAGTAGAATGATTGATGTTTTTATGTATTGGAATTAAATAATAATGAAATATAAATAAGTATTGATCAATATTAATTTTCATTAAGGATTATTCAAAAACATTTTAATGATGTTGATGGCCTATAAATGTGATTGTATGAAAATGTGATATTTTATAGATAACCTATGATTGAGGGAATATATCCCTCAATATGTTCCTTATGTTGAGATAATTATTTTTGTAAAAATAGGTGATTGATATGGATAATATAAATTGGATTGTATTTATTACCTAGTAACTTATTAAAGATTTAATGAAAAAGTCGTTTATTTTATCATTGTGGGGGTTTACAAAAATTTTTAACTTTAAGTAATATATTCAATTATCAGTGTTTTTATTCAATGAATGAGGAATCATGTTTGTTTCAACAATATATTATGGTATTTTTTTCTTACTACCATGTTTAAAAGAATAGATAGACAAGGTATACACACATTTTCTTTGTGAAAATTATTACAAACCTTATTATATTTAGGGAGTTATTTAAAGTTAAAAATTTAAAGACCTTATTTATAAACTAATATATTTTGAAATAGCCTTAAGGTTAACCATTTAGGGAACAATTTATGTTGTACTTTTTATAAGGATTTGTAGATCAATGTATTACATCAATATAAAAATATTTATGCAGAATGTATAACTTCTTCTAAACATATTTCTATTATTCTAACTATATATAGAAGGAATGAATAATAATTAAATTTTGGATCTTATGATTTTTTAGAGATTTAGGCATAAAAACTCATTTTCATTTCTTGGATTAAGTGATGAAGTTGAAATTGGCATAGGCCAAACAAAAATATGAAAATTATCTTATGATATAAAGGAAATCTAAGATCTATGTATATTTTTTCATTGATATTATAATTCATTTTATAATGGTAGAATATTGCATCGAACTTCCACCAAACCTTTATCAATTCAAATATTTGTTCCATGTATCTCTCCTGAGAAAGTACTTACCCAATCCTTCACTAAACTCGGAGTTCGTACCATTGGAGCATTATCTTTCTTATGAGGAACAACCAATGGAGATTCTGGATTGAATAGAGGAAGGTTAATGAAACATGAGCACTCACCTAGTACATATTTTTGATTAAAAAACCACCATCTTGAGGAAACTACATGGAAACCAGAGGATGTAATGAGGCAGAGGTATCCTTATTTTTTTTATACCAAATTATCTTATTTTGAGAGAGTAATTCATTTTAAGGTGGCTGGAATGTGACACCCATAAATTTTTTGAAAAATATTTTTTAAAATAAATTTAATATTTCTGATATTTTGCATTAAAAAAACATAGAGTTTTTCTTGTGTTACGCAAAACATCTAGTTTAACTTGTGTTATACATATCATAAAGTTTAAAAAAAATATGGCATACTACTAAAAAATATTATTTAATATGATAGTTATCATGTAGTGATTAGAATTGAGGAAATGAATAAGATTAACGAAATTATGAAAAAAAAATATAGTTTATATGTGTATATATAATTAATTATTCAGTGACTAATTAATTAAAAATTAAAATAAATACCATGTGAAAATAAATGAAATCTATTTTATGAAAAAACTATTTTTCGCATACCAACATGTTTTTCAAAAATAAAATAATAAAAAAACTTTTTGTGAATTATTTTAAATATAATTATATATTACATATTCAACAAAATTTTTACCATTCATATTATGTGTTTTCCAGACAAGATATTAGAAAAGATAAACTTTCAAGTGTAAAACAGTAGTTTTATCATATTTTGTGGCCATATTTTCAAATTAATTTTAGAAAAATTAAGAAACTTTATTAGAAAAAAAACATTTTTTAAGTTATCATGTCAAAATTATCTACTTGTGAATTGTTTATAATTTTTTGAAAAGATAAATTTTTCTATGAATTGTGAAAAATCTTGGTTTTATTTGACAGTTTCTGTTTCATTTAACAAATTTATAAGGTTAATTTTTTAAAAAAAAATGGGTTTAGAAGTATAAATAATTCAAATATATATATATATTAAATTTGGGTTATTGGAATCAATTTAAATTTTCATTTTTATTTTTATATAAAAACTTTTAAAACATTTGAACATTTTCTCTTTGAAAACCTGTTTTCTCGTCACTTCTGTGCGATTAATTTTAAATTAAATATGTCCAATTACAAAAATTTATTTTGGAAAATTGGATTATATATTTATAAGAATAGTAATTTATGTTATATAATAATTTCACCTTAATTATTTTGCAAAATTAATAGTAAAAAGTATTTTCATTGATTAATGTGAAAATGGGTTTACCAGGAGGTTAATCTAAAATGATAAGGGTTAAAAAGAACCCAATACTTTTAAAACACCCATTTAATGGACCCATTTTGTAAATATATCTTCTATTTTCAATACTTATCCATTTTGTATCCTTTTCTCTTGATAACAACATTGGTGCACCAATTTATTTTCTAAAATTACAAGTGTTTCACTCAGGTCTCTTATAAAAGGCCATCCCCTCTCCTCTTCTCTTCAAACGTCCAAACCCAATTGAATCAGACAAGGATTGACCAAAAAGCTTAACTAATTACTTAATATGAATATAATAGACTTATTATTATCAAAAATCCAAACAAATAAGTATTTCTATGAAAACAAAAAGAATTTGTATGAAGAATAAGTAGCACCCCTATTCAGGTATTTTATTTTATTTCATCCACCACCTCCTTCAATTATTATGAAATAATGATGATATAATTAACATAGTATCATTCATATACTTAGATGTCATTATTTTAATTTAATAATCAAAATAATTCTTCTCTTCCATCAAATGGGTTAGAAAATCACCATTCATGATTATGGAGGAGTTCCAGATCATGTATCGATGTTATTAGTTTTCCATAAACACATATTATTATAGGATATAATTATAGATTTATTGTTTATATATGACATTTATGATATTAATATTATTCTAGAATCATTATATCACAAATTCATTCTTAATTTCCATTTTTTTGGAATATAGTAACGTCATTCTTTGTATGGAAGACTGTCACCTTACAATCCGATGTGATCCATTATTCACATATAATTTACATAGAGGGTAATAAAGACATAAATAAATTAAAATATTTTAAATATATGAAATAAAAAATATTATTTAATGGTAATATATTATTTACCTTTCATTCATTTCATCCATTGAGAAAATGGAAATATTATTCATACGTGCGTAAGGCCTGCCATTTCCATCAATAGTTTATTTCATTTTCAATATCTGACTTTTAAAGATTAATATAAATATACATATAGTTAATATATATATATATTTTATTTATATAATTTTGAAAATTATAGATATTATGTTACCATGATAAAACTAAGAGGACTGGAAATACCAAATCAAAACATACACAAAAAAAGAAGTTATTACCCAAAACATTACTTTATCATGAAATTGTTAACCAGAGGGTGAGAAAAGGTCATTAGTAAATAATATATGGTATAATATATATAATTATTGTTCTTTATTGGATTTATAATTATTTTATATTTATTATATAGTATTTTTAAATATGTAAAATTTAATTAGAGACTTAAGGAAAGAGATTTCTATCGTACTTTTTAGTTTTGTGACACGCATACTATATTCACCGCCTATTTATTTTATGTGGTGTATATACTACCCATGAATTTTTTTTTTGATTCTCTTGAAAATTAGGGTGATTAAAATATTTATTTTATTATCTATCTTTCAAGCATTTTTTATTTCAAAATTTTCCAATATGATACTGGATTACTAATATCTCTTTTATTTATGTGAGGAATATTCCAATTCACCAATCATTTATTTTATATGGGATATATACTTCAACATTGAAATTTTATATCATTAATATCATTATTTTAAAGATATTTAATATTTCATTTATGGTTATTCATTATTGGGGCTTATGATTCAAAAGATTACAAAATCATTAAGGGATTTTTCTCTCAAATTTCCTTCTTTAATAGATAAGTCATATTATAAACCTATCGTATTCTATGAAGCATATATACATACCCTATGACATGTTATATCATGAATCTCATATTATCATGATATTAACTGTTTAATTTTTTTCATTATTTTTTGGGACTTATTATTCAGTATTACCAAGGTGGTAATAATTTTATGATTTAACCTCATAATTTTTTTGGAATGTTTATCTTTATGAATTAGATGATGAAAAATAATGATCAATATCTCATGAAACTCATGAAATTTCTTCTATTATGTCTATATAATTATAATAAAATTTTCCCTGCATTTTACTCTCTTAATGTAAAAAATATTCAAAAATAATGTTTTTAAATAAAACAATCATTATTTCCTTCTTCGGATGGAATTTTTTCTATATCCACGTTTTCTAAAAATGTTTTCTAAAAATGTTTTAACATTATAAAAAGTATGTAATAAAGTTATTTTTACCCATTTTTTAATTTTACAATGATTTTTAGATGTAATATTATTTTCATTTTCAAAAAAAACTATTCTTATTGTTATTTTACTGAAAATGTGAAAGGAATCATTTTTTTAACATGTACAGAATAAACGGTACTTTCCACTATCATTTCAATCATGTTTTTTAAAATCATCATTTATAAGTTTTGAAGTTTATTTTCAAAGAAAAGTATTTATAATTTTTTTTTAATTCTATGATTCAAAAAGATATTTTAAAATGGAAATGATATTTTTCTCATAAAATTATTTAAATGATTTTTAAATCATCATTTATAATTTTCCAACGATATTTTTAAAGAAAGGTATTTTTAAAATTATTATGTTTTGAAAACTATTTTTCAAATTGGAAAGGATATTTTCCTTAGGAAATTTTATAAGGGATATTTCAAAAATCAGTTTTCATCTAATATGACATCCGTTGATGTTTCTTATTCTTTTCTGGAGATATAACCCAAGTATACCATTCTTATTCTTTATATGGGTGGTTTGTGTTTATGATGAAAAAATGTTTATGAAAACTATTCCACTTCCTTGGGTTACACCATGATAAAATAATTAAGAAACCCACTTCATTTTCCATGGTTTGTGATATGATATAATGATGAAATGATTATGAAACCTCTTATTTGTCCATATGTTATATTATAATGAAATGTTTGGGAAACATATTTATTTTTAGGTGTTTTAATATGATGAATTTTTTTTGTTGTTTTTAGACAAATATGTGTTGTTTTCATTATGTAATAGTGGTTATGTTATAATAAAGGACAATAGTTATGTTATAACAAAAGATAGTGGTCACATTATAACCCAGTATGGGTTGTACCTATATCTCCATCCAATGTATTATGTAATTATTAAAGTTATATGATCTAAAAGGGTACATGGAAGGTTATCCCAAGTATTAAAAAGGCAACATAATAGGTTATTCAAAACCCAAAATGGGGTACATGGGAGGTTATCCCAAGTGTGAAATAGGGTACATAGGAGGTGATCCCAATCCTGAAGTAGGTACATGGGTGGTTAAACCTAGAAATACATGTAATTAATTCCATATTGGGTATGCATGTAAGAACTCGGACATTGTTTTCAGGTATGTTTTTCCTTTTTATGGAGTTTTTGAGAAACAGTAGTTTCTAGAAAATTTTCAAGTACAGGCCATGTACATTATGAGTACATGCCATGTACTTCATTTCTGCAGGAGGCCATGTGTTGGTCGTGTCATGGCCACACACACGGTCATGGGGGGTGACATGGAGGCCGCTTAAAGAGGAGTACGGAAACATAAATTACACTCTGTGTACTCCAAAATTAAAGATGGTGTATTTTTTTCATTAAATGCATTAGGGTCACGTCTGGAAGACAGAACCATCTAGTTTTATGTCTTGTTAGTCCGAGAGATCATGTATGGCTGTAGATATTTGGTGAACCCCTGAGCCTTCGTCCGTCCTCCGAATCGAATTTCGTCTATTGCGTTGGGATCACATCAGTGAGCTCTCTATTCTCATAGAACATCGTTTTCCAATTTCTCTTCGTTGGTTAGTTATCTTGGGTTGAGCATTTTGTGCATTTTCTTATATCTACAGCATTCTAAGATGATTCAAGACTCAAGATTCACATATAGTGATCTCCTAACATCACGGTAGGTGGTTTGTTTCTTTACGTTGAAAGTCATTGAATATTTTGTGCAAATTCCACCAATATCCTTGAATGGGGTATGGTGTGTTTACCATTTTATCCCTATTGTTTGGCTTCTTTGCTTATATTCTAGAGTTGAGGATACTGAATGTGATTAAGGTTAATTTTTATGCTTTATAAATTTTTTCCAAGCATGTTTTTCTTGTCTTGACCATTGGGTCTAGTTTTCCTGTTTGGTTTCTGTTTACATTCCATGCCTTGTATTGTAGGATGGTATGACTGTAGTTCTAAAGTGCTAATATGTCATAGAATTCTAGCCAAGTAGTTTTTGAGGTTTACACTAGCTGATATGCGTGCCATACTTATTTGACTAACATAGGGACGTGAGAACCTAGTGTAGTAGACCACAGAGAGAATAGACGTAACAACTTCTCGAGAGAGTCATTATAATTTTACAATACGAGACCATAGAGGGAATTGACATTGAGTGCTTCTTCAGAGTGTTTGTAGTTCCTCAACTTGGGACACAGTGTTAATGAGATGTTGAGTGCTTCCTTAGAGCTCTTTTAGTACGATATGAGACTATAGGGGGAATTGAAAGTGAGTGCTTCACCAGAGAGTCTATACTTTAGCTGAACCAAAGGGGTGAGACTGATTGTTCCTCCCAGAGGGTTTCTAGTACTTTTTGGTTGAACCATATGGGCCAGGCTATGAGAACCACCCAGGGGGTTACCTATTTGTTTCTACTTGATTGAGTAGTTGGTTACCTGTTTGTGAATTAAATGCTTGAAACTGTGGATTTTTTTCTATTGAGTACTTTCCTGTTACTACTTTCTGTAATTTTACCACCATATATTCACTAACTATTAGGAACATATCTCGTGGTGGTTGCCTATTGGGATTTAGTCTCACACCCTATTTGGGCCAAGATTTTGGGCCCAAACAGATTATATTGTTGCCGGTATAGATAAGGTCCAGCACCTTTCTTCTTCAGGTACTTGACTTTCTATGGAGCTGGAGAGCACAGGACCAAGATTCAAATTGGATTATGAGGAGTTATTATATGTTTTCTTTGTATTTTCAGTTTAGTACGGTTTTTATTCAGTATTGTGACTTGTTTAGCTACTTTCGTAGATATATGTATCATGCAATATTTTATAGGTATATGCTCCATTTTTTATCATTTAGTCTTTCTTTGTTAACTTGTGTATGGTTTATTACTATTTCTACTATTGTTTATTCATTTATCTTCCACTATGTACTCTTCCAATGAGGTCATAAATTCCCCAATATCACACCTAAGGCCCTCACTGCTAGTCGGCAGCCTCTGGTATTTAGGGAAATGCGCTTGAGGCCATGTGACCAATCAGGTACGGTGTGACTCTAGGTGGCATTCAGAACTTGGACATTACAAAGTGGTGTCAAAGGAATTCTTTTCTCTTGATTTAATATTTAAAGCCTATATCCAGGGATATGATGGAATAGGTACTTGGTAATAATCTTTGATTGGGAGTAGCTAACCTATTTATAGAAAAATTCCATACTACCTCATCTATTGAAATTTTATTGGTTTTCAATTTTACAGTTGACTTGATTTCACCGTTGGGTGATTCACATGTTTTGTGTTGTTACCGTTGTTGATATTGCAGTTTTATTTCTGCCGCAACCCCATGAGATGAGTGTATGCCATCTCATGCATCTTATGGTAACTTGATATAAATCACATGCCATGAATTCTTCCCATTCCATCTAGGATGCATTAGCAATTTCAATTTTTTGTGATATATGTTGTGTAGAATATGCATGTTGTTGTGATAGTTGCCTCAATAGAAATAATTGCTATTTGATAAGGTGTTTTTGTGTAGTGATTTGTTTGTATGGATTCCAATATTTTGTTCTTGAGGTGTTATGGGGCCACATGGACCAGAATTTGGTGGATCATCACTTTCTTGTCTTGTTATAACTTGTATAAGATGCCAAAATTTGATTCGCGGGGAGTACGGGAACTCATGGATCAAAATTTGGCATTTTCAGTGTTTTTTTAGTGTTTTCTAGGTTCTGAAGTAGTTTCTAAGACTTACTATCTGGAAAACCTAGAATACACATCGTGTAAAGTTAAGTACACGCCATGCGTTCTTCTATTCGGGAAGAAACAGTTCTTCTTTTGTACACATTGTGTACTCTATGTACACGCTATGTAGTCTCTGACTGTGTCATAGGCCGTGTGGGTAGAGACACAGGATGGGAAAATCTAGAGTGAACACGCCATGTATCTTTCTTACATGCCTTGTCGTGTCGACCCTGTTCCACCCATGTCACTGACAGCACGGGCTAGGTGAAGCTTGTCTAATACATGCAATGTGGCATCTAAACATGTTGTGTGGTCTGACCCAAGTACCTGGCCTTGTCACAAATAACCCGGGTCGGTGTTATCACTTCAAATACACGTTGTGTCCATCCGGAACACACCGTGTCATGTGAGGCCCTGTTTTAGGCTGTGTCACTAACAACACAGGCCAGGTGACGCTTGTCCAGTACACACTGTGCTTACCTTGAACACGCCATGTAGTCTTGTCTTGGATGATTCATGTGGCTTAACCATGTAGAGGGACACAGGCAGGGGAAGATAATTCAAGTACATGCTGTGTGTGAAGACAACAAGCCATGTGTTTTGTGGTGTTACACGACCAATTTAAGGAGTACATGCCCCTATGAATGAATTCACAGAACATACGGTGTAAGAAATGTACACACTGTGTAGTCATGCATTGTAAAATGTGGTTGCTTTCTTCCTCCTTTTTCCTTATTACACTCCTTGTTTTCATTCCTTGATATCTTGATCTAAGGTGTTTTCTTGACCTTGTAGAGTCATGCCACTAAGACGCCCTCCGGTTGTCTGTCAGTTGCAGGGCAGTGATCAGACGTCACGTATGGATGATCAGGGGCTTCCTATATATCCTCCTATTGTTCCAGCCTTGGCACCAACAGTGATACCAGTAACAGGTTATGAGGCATAGTTTAGGGAAGGCTTTCTGAGGATGATGCAGACCTTCTAGGGAGCACCGACTCCTTACTCTACTATGGCAGACTTGATGTGGGTTTCGCAGCACCAGCATCCTCCCACCTTCTCATGAAGAAGGGGGACCATTGGCTGTAGAGTCTTGGCTAGAATCCATGCTGACATTCGTTGAGAATCTAGAGATTCCACCAGATTGGAGAGTCAATTTCACTACCTATATGCTACGGGATTCTGCCAGGAGATGGTGGGATGTAATCTCACAGGCGCATCATCAGCAGGTTATGGCTTGGGAGGAGTTTCAGCGCATCTTTTTTGAGTATTTCTATATGGAGACCCTGAGGGCCGACCGAGCCTGAGAGTTTATGATCCTTGAGCAGGTTACCCTATCGGATATGGAGTATTCCTCTTGTTTCACCATGCTTCACCATTTCACAGCCCTCCTGGGTGGAGATGGGTTGTTCTTGGAAAGAAAGATTGAGGATGGTCTCGGATGGGAGATCCGCTCGCAGGTGAATATCATCAGGTTGACTTCCATCGCTTCCATTGTCAACCAGGCGTTGATTACAGAGCACAATCTGAGAGATTCCAGAGCTGAGAGCCAGGTCGGTTCCACTTCCAGAGTTAGTGATCCAGCAGTTGACAGTAGGAAGCGTTGTTGGGAGTCTACGTGCGGTGATCTGAGGCAGCAAGACACATCTTCAGGTAGCTAGGTGGTATTCTAACAGTGTGGAAGGTATGGGCATACAATAATGAATTTCCAGAGAGACCCAATGGAGTGCTGATCATGTAGCAAGTTGTGTCACCATCAGCACTTCTATCAGATCATTTCACCAGCTGCTGGTGATAGGGGTTCTTCAATGACTCCTCATTCAGGAGCAACACCACCAGTTTCTCACCAGTCAGATAACTGGAGTTAGTATGGCCATTCAAGCTAAGGTGGAGGTCATGGCCATGATGTTCAATTACCGGTATTTCTATGACAGCAAAGTGGATCATCACAGATTGGTCAAGTAGGGTCACAAGATCGTGGTGCAGGCTAGACTTTTGCAGTGGAGCACACCCAGCAGGATCAAGATCCTGGAGCCTCTACAGTTTGAGGTACGATATTAGTAGCCTCAGTTTTGTCTTCTGCTCTTTTTGATATTGGTGTTTTGCATAGCTTTATATCTTTCACTATTGTGGAGATCCTTAGGCTCTGTATCGTTTTTTCTGCCAATGTTTTGACACTAGACAATCCGTTGGGGACAAGAACATCTACTGTATGTCAGTGCAAGGAGTTCCTCCTAGTGGTTGTTAGGTGTCACTTTCTATGGGACCTCTATGTCCTAGAGATGATAGTCTATGATTTCATTCTTGGGATGGACTGGTTAGTTCCCTTCCAGCTAGTCAACAAATGTTATCGCTTCAGGGTGAGCTTCATATCACATGAGGGTAGATCTTTTCTTCATAAGGGAATGTGGGATGTCCAGGCGAGTAGAGTAGGGCTCGTACATCATGGTATAGGAGAATTTATAGCCTGTATTTATAGTCTATATCTGGATGACCCTGGGACTTCGCAGTTAGAGTTTTCTCCAGTGGAGGATTGTTTCAAGGATTTCTTTCCAGAGGACTTTTCATGTTTTTCTCTTGAGCGTTCGGTAGACTTTTCTGTTGATCTCATGATAAGAGTGGCGCTGGTTTCCATTCCTCCTTATAGTATGGCTATACTAGAGTTGTAGGAGCTCAAGAAGCAGTTGGAGGAGTTTAAGGAAAAGGTTTTCATCCGACCCTGTACTTCTCTTTGGGGTTCTCTTATCCTGTTTGAAAAGAAGGAAGACTGCACCCTTAGGCTTTGTCTGGATTATCGGAAGATGAACCAGTTGATGGTCAAGAACCAATATCCCTTGCATTGGATTTATGATCTCTTTGATCAGCTTCTAGGAGACCGGGTATTCTCGAATATTGACTTGAGGTCTAGTTATCATCAGTTGTTTGTTAGTCCATTAGATATACCACTTATATCCTTCATGAGTAGGTATAGTCTATACGAGTACTTAGTTATGCCGTTCGGTCTCACGAACGCGCCAATCCATACTTGGATTCCTTCGTGGTGGTCTTTGTTGATGATATCATGGTGTACTATCACACTCCACATGACCATGCTACCCATCATGAGATCATTCTGAGTACAATGAGGGAGCATCGGTTATATGCTAAGCTCTTGAAGTGCCACTTTTTGATGGACCAGATTCACTTCTTGGGTCATGTTATCTCGGAGATAGGAGTATCAGGAGACCCAGAGAAAGTAAAAGTAGTACGATCCTAGGAGTGTCTGTAGAATGTCTTTTAGGTGTGTAGTTTTTTAGGGTTGGCTAGATACTATAGGAACTTCATACAGGACTTTTGACACTTAGTATCACCACTGACAGGTCTGACCAATAAGGGGGTGAAGTTCTTATTGTCAGATTCTTTTGAGTCAGTCGTTCATGAGCTAAAATGGAGGTTGACTTCAGAACTGAAACTAGTCTTGCCAGATCCGGTCAAGAGCTGTACGGTTTATTGTGATGCTTCAGGTATTTTTTTGGGAGCTGTGCTTATGCAGGGTGATGGAGTCATTGCGTATGGGTCTCGGCAACTGAGGCCACATGAGAAGAATTACCCGATGCACGATCTGAAGTTGGAAACTATTTTCCATGTGCTACGATGTTGTATACATTACATTATGGGGGAGAATTTTTTGGTTTTCACCGACCACAAGAGCCTAAAGTAAATCTTCACTCAGCGTGATCTGAATTTGAGACAACGTAGGTGGGTCAAGTACCTACAGTCCTTTGACTTTGAGCTTGCCTATATTCCTAGTAAGGGAAATGTATTGGCTGATGCATTGAGCAGGAGGACTCAGATACAGGAAGTTCAGGAGGCTAGCAGTGAGTGGAAGCTTATGGCTCTATTCTCTGACATGCATTTGGAGGTGCACGATAGACAAGGGAAAAAATTTCTATATTCTATATTTGTTACCTCTACCCTCTTAGATCAGGTGAGAATGAGAAAGCTATCAGATTATGAAGGCCTATTCCTACAGGAAATCATGTCATGAGTGGACCCTATTCTTGGATGGACAGTAGGCGGGGATGAGATCTTGCATTTCCAGGGGCACGTATGGGTACCAGTAGATATACGCAAGGTGCTAATGTGGAATTTTCATTCCTCTATTTGGGAATTTCATCGTAGTGTCACCATGATGTATCTTGATCTATACTGCTAGTATTGGTGGCCAGGTATGATGAAAGATGTTGCTGGTTTCATCATGGCATGTTCTACTTGTCAGCAGGTGAAGGCGGAGCATCAGCGACCCGCAGGTCTTATACAACAGTTAACCATTCCTGAGTGGAAGTGGAACGATGTCCCGATGGACTTCGTGATGGGGTTTCCAAGATCACCTCAAGGGAATGATGTTGTATGGGTTGTCATTGACAAACTTACAAAGGTTTCTCACTTCTTTCCGATCAAGGATACATTTAGGGTTGATGGGCTGGGGTGGTTTTACATCTGAGAGATTATACGTCTTCATGGAGTTCCACACTCCATTGTTTCAGACAGGGATGTGCATTTCACATCTCGGGTCTGGTGGGGCTTCAGAAGGCTTTGAGTACACAGTTACTTTTGAGTACTTCTTACCACCCCCAGACAGATGGCATGTCCGAGAGTACGATTCAGGTGCATGAGGACATGCTCCGAGCCTTCATTCTAGATTTTGTAGGTCTTTGGGACAATTATATACCTCTAGTGGTGTTCTCCTACAAAAATAGTTTTCAGAAAACTAATCATATAGAACCTTATGACGCTTTGTACAATAGGCCATGTCGATCACCCTTATGTTGGCTGGAGGCAGGAGAGGCAACTTTGCTGGGATCTTCTCTAGTTGTGGAGACCACAAAGTAGATAATGTTGATTCAGAAGAGGATTGATACGGCACAGTCTCGATAGAAGTTTTATGCTGATCAACGGAGATGACCTATGGCGTTTGAGGTCAGGGATCAGGTTTTTCTGCATGTCACATCGAGGTTGGGACAGAAGAGGATTAGGAGATAGGGTAATCTTTCACTGAGGTACGTCGGGCCAATTGAGGTGTTGGAGAGAGTTGGGTCGGTTTCTTATTGGTTGTAGTTACCTCAGAGGTACCAAGCTATGAATGATTTGTTTCATGTCTCTCAGCTTCGATGTTACTTCTCAGACCAGTCTCGTGTCTTTCAACTCGAGGAGGTTGAGCTCGAAGTGGATGCGTCATTTGAAGAGAATCCTATCCGGATTTTTGATCATAGTACAAAGGTTCTACATGGTCAGTATGTTCCCTTAGTAAAAGTGTTATGGAAGCACAGATAGGTGTAGGACAAGACTTGGGAAAGGGAGGCTGATGTACGAGCACAGTGGACGAAGATGTTCGGGGTTTCTTCTTCTATGCCACGCTAGGGAAATTCAGGGATGAATTTCTTTAAGGGGGGAAGTTTTTAAGAACCCAGACCTTCTTCTTATGTATGTTTTTCCTTTTTCTGGAGTTTTTGAGAAAACAGGAGTTTCTATAAATTTTTCAAGTACACTCCGTGTACTTTATGAGTAGACGCTGTGTACTTCGTTGCAGCTAGAGGTCATGTGCTAGCCATGTCATGGCCACACACATGGTCGTGTGCGGTGATGTGGAGGCTTCCTAAAGCGTAGTATGGAAAGAGTAAGTACACATTGTGTACTCCAAAAATACATGTCTTGTATTTTTTTCATTAAACACATCGAGTTCGTGTCTGATGAAGAAAACCATCTTCTTTTAGGTCTCATTCATCCGAGAGAACCTATACAGCTGCGAATCTTCAATGAACCCCCGAGCCTCCATCTATCCTTCGAATAGAACTCTGTCAATTGCATTGGGATCACACTGCTGGGCTCTCTCTTCTCCTCGAGCATCGTTTTCCAATTTCTCATCTTTCATGAGTTAACTTGGTTTGATCGTTTTGTGCGTTTTCTTAGATCTATGGAGTTCTAAGATGATTAAATCCTCGAGATTCACATATAGCGATCTCCTAACATCAAGGTAGGTGGTTTGTGAATTTCCTTTTAAATTCATTGAATATTTTGTGCAAATTTCACCAATACCCTTGAACAGGGTATTGCACGTTTACCATTTTAGCTCTATTGTTTTCCTTCTTTACTTATATGCAAGAGTAGAGGATAATGAATTTGAATTGGGTTAATTGTTAGGATTTAGAAATGTTTTGCATGCATGTTTTTCTTGTCTGAACCTTTGGGTCTAGTTTCCATGTTTGGTTTCTATTTACTTTACATGACTAGTATTATAGGATGGTATGACTGTAGTTATAAAGTGATTATATGCTATAGAATTCTACCCAAGTTTTTTTTTGAGGTTTACTTTGGCCGATACGCGCGCTATACTTATTTGACTTACACAGGGTCGTGAAAACCTGGTGTAGTAGACCATAGGGAGAATTGATGGATGATCTTCTCTAGAGATTCTTTATAATTTTACAATGCGAGACCACATAGGGAATTGATGTTGAGTGCTTCCTCAGAGTGTCTTTACTTCCTCAACGCATGACATAGGGTGAATGAGATGTTGAGTGCTTCCCCCATAGTGCCTTTAGTATGATACGAGACTATAGGGGGAATTGAAAGTGAGTGCTTCCCCAGATATTCTACACATTAGCAGAACCAGAGGGTTGAGACTGAGTGTGCATCCTAGAGGGTTTCTATACTTGTATGTTGAACCATAGGGGCCAGGCTATGAGAACCAACCAGAAGGTTACCTATTTGTTTCTTCTTGATTTAGTAGTTGATTACCTGATTGTGAATTAAATGCATGAAACTGTGGATTTTTTATTGTTGAGTACTTTCCTCTTACTGCTTTCTGTACTTTTACCGCCATATATTCCTTGACTATTAGGCACATATCTCATGGTGGTTTCAAACTAGTATTTAGTCTCACACCCTGTTTGGGCCCTGCTTTTGTGCCCAAACAGATTATATTGCTACAGTTATAGATAAGGGCAAGTTCCCTTCTTCTTCAAGTACTTGACTTGCTATGGAGCTGGAAAGCACGGGGCCAAGATTAGTCTTGTGATGCTGAGGAGCTATTATCTATTTTCTTTTTATTTTTTGTTTAGTACTATTTGTATTCAGAATTTTGAGTTGTTTTGCTGCTTTCCTAAACATATGTATCAGGAAATATTTTATATGTATATTCTCTAGCTTTTTATCATATATTATTATGTTGTTCTGTTGTGTATAATTTATTACTGTTTCCGCTATTGTTTATTCGTTTCTCTTCCACTTTGTACTCTGCCAATGAGGGCATAGTTTCCCCACTATCACACCCAAGGCCCTTGCTGCTAGTCGGAAGCCTCTGGCATTCAGGTAAATGCACTGATGCCATGTGACCAACCGGGTATGGGGCACCTCTGGGTGGCTTCCGGAACCGGGACGTTAGAATGCATGAAAAAATATTTTCTATAATTATATATATTCTACTAATAATTGTCTTATTCCACTATTATTCTCTAATATATGATGTTCTTTGATTCCATTATGATTCAGGTCATAAGAATAACCAATACTAACTCCATGAACCATTTTTATGATCTACAATACTAATTGTTTGGTTTCTATATGTTATTATCTTATTCTGATACAATATGATCATGATATATTGATATCTCTCTGGTTTACCATTACTGAGAATTTGAGCTCTCAATTTCTTATTTTATCTTTCCCCATGATATAATGATAGTTATTATATATGATATTTCTAAGAAGGGTGATAATTATGGTGAACATTGTGACAAATGATGTAGCTCGCTTATGTACTGGTTGTTTGTATTTCCTTTTTTCCAAAGGCACTAGAAATAAATAATTCATACATATATATTTATGTTATGTAAGTAATATTCATATACTAAGATAAAATATTTATGTATAAGAAGTACAAGTCATTAAGATATTGAAATTAATAAGAATATGAAATCAATAAAAAAAATGTGAAATAATTGGAATTAAAAATTAATGCATATGGATTTATAAGATTTGAGTCACAATATATGTACTATTAAATGTGGAGATAAGGAAATATTTTTTGAATTATGCACATAAAATGGCCTTATCTATCTACCTAGGGAGCATGAATATATATCGAGATCTCTGAGGTCACTATTGGTGGGTCATTATAAAAAAATAAGAGTTGTTACATTAATATACTAACATGTTAGTATAAAAATTATACTAATGTTATTATATTAATGAGGATAATAATGGTTTGTAAAATAATTATTATGAAGAAAAGGATAATTATTTACTGAAACTCACTTTGGCAACATGAAATCTCTCTTGAATGTATCCTTGGAAATGAATGGATTTGAATAAATTAAGGTGGCCATGGGCTTTAGTAAATAAAATTTAATCCTATGATAGGAATATTAGGTTTGGTTTTAGATAAATATTCATGTGATTATGGATCATTGAGAGCTTATAAGTGATTCCCTTTTATATGTAAATAAAATTTATAACTTTTTAACACCCAATAGATTTCAATAATGGAATGAAATTATTCGAGGATTAATAGTTCCAAATTTAAGAAATAATGGATAATGGGGTTTTATATGGCATTCATAAGATCTGAACCCCATTTTACTATATGTTTTTAACATGTTTCAATCCTTTTAACACTTGATTTTCACATTTTACTATTTTGGTTTTGATCATGGTAGTTAGTTTTTAGCCAAGTAATTTTTATTTTATTAAAAAATATATGGTAAACCCTTTTTATATATTTTGTTGTGTTGAAAAAAAAATTAATTTCTATATAATATACTTCAATTTATAAATAAAATAAAATTAACTGTTAAATAAAAATAAGTAATATATAGAAAAAACTATTTTGTAGAAAACATGTGGTTTCGCCATTATTTGTTCTTAATATTAATTATTATTTTTTGCGAATTTAATTATTGGTTATATATATATTATTTTAAAATTTAAAATAATGTTTGAATATAGATTAATTTATCTGATTAGATAAAAATTACACACCATTAATAAAAAATCCTTGAAAATAACAATTTCACCATTATCGTAGTCATTATATTCTTATATATAATAATTTTATGACACAAAATGATATTTATTTATTAAATAATATGAATATTTTGATCTATAATATTAATTAAATTTTTAATATTTAATTTCTATTAGTTATGAAAAATAATTTTTAATATAAGTGATTAAAATTGTTCTTAGAGTTGTATATTGATTAAGTTTTCAAAATGTTAAACATCAATTTCAAAATTTCAAAAAAAAAATTAATGATTTATCATATTTATAAAATTTATATTTAAAATAAAAATTGTTACATAAACTTTTTAAGTCAATCTTGGGTTAAGATAATGTCGTAAATATGACAGTTTTTAGCACATAAAAATCAAGTTTTAAAGAAAAATCTAAAGAATTAATACAAGTATAATATTGAAATTAATAATCCAAAAATGAATATAATATTTTCAGATTAAATTTAAAAATTTCCTCTTAAAAGAAAACATAATATTTTTTGTACCAGAAAACATGTCCAAAGAATGAATTGAATGGAAATAAACATCATCCAAGAGCGTAACTCATTTCACAAGCTTATATTTTAATTGTCATGGGTCTCAAATCATGTTATGTATTAGAAGTTATGTTTGTTCAATGTTTTGTTGGAATAATAGTTCATTGTGACCCATTCACAGAACTCTGGTTTGTGAAGCTTCCTCTATAACTGCATGAATGTCTTTGTTGGACGGATCTCTGATTTTGACAGAGCTCCATGACTAGAATGAGATTTAATGGATAGCTTCATGAGTCCCACTGCGTCACGACCATTTCTAGAGCCCATCTTTTCTTTTTGGTGTTTTTTTGATCATTTTGAGACCCATGCCTATAAATACCCCCCTCGTGCCTTCATTCAAGGAAAAGGTTCCACCTGGTTTTACCCTCCTGATATCAATTCATGAAGCTCATGTGCTCTACGAACTCCCTCTTTTGAGAATTTCCTAGGCTTCATTAAGCTTCCTCACTTGTGTTCTTGAGATCTTCCACCCCCGCGTGGAGATGCCCTTCGCAATGAAAGAAGGCCCAATAAGGCACTTGAGGCTTCGTGAAGCATTCATCCTTCACAAAGCACTCCCCCTAGGAATCCAGGCATCTTTTACAAGACTTTGACCTCTGCGAAGCCCCATCCTTCACAAGACAATGAGCTCCATGAACACCAAACCTTTGTAATTGCATATCCTTCATGATCCTCCCACCTTCTAACCCTCTAGTCAAAACTGTGAGGCTTGCGCCCCCGTACCCCTGCTCGCGATCACTTCTAATTTGCGGTCTTGGCCCTATGGGATGGTTTGTTCCCTACCATTAATGATCCCCGGGATAAATCAATTCTCTCACTGTGAACTTTTTGGGCAAAATTTTGGATATTTTTTCACCCTTATGCATCCCCACCTTTCATCCCTAGAATACCATGATTCGAGTTAATCCTCTTCACTCTGTAATATTTCTTTAATCAACCTAATCTTATTTTTTCCATTCCCATGTCATGATTTGTTATTCTTATCTTGGACTCCCTGAGTATCATGATTTGAACCATTCCTCAAGAATCTCATAAATCCTTAACACCTGGCTCCAATGCTGGGTTGAAACAGAAAGGGATACTCTTCCGTAAGTCCCACACCATCCATTTCCTGGCATATTCTGCATAATAGTCCTATCTACATGAATATAAACTATATAATACCCTATCAATCATGAATATTATTCCTTGTGCATCAAACATAAGATTCCCTCATGTCCTTGCATGAAGAAGATATAATGGGAAACTCATTGCATAAGCCTCGCACACCTCATCCATTTATATGATGTTAAACTGAATCGTACCTCATGAAATGTACTTGATATTCCCTCACGACCTAACATGAGGAAGAAAAGATGAATACATGATGAACAACATTCACACATAAGCCCCCTTAATAATTTATCTTACATAACGTCACCTAGGTAGCTTCCACACGTAGTCCCCATTCACTATTGATACTCCATAGCCACACCCGGGTAGCTTCAACGCATAAGCCTCATCAACAATTGACACTCCATAGTGGAACCTAGGAATCATTAACACATTATTCTCATCCACCATTGTCACCTCATAGAGGCACCCAGGAAGCTTCCATGAATATTCCCAATTCACCGTTGTTCCTCCGTAGTAGCACCCAGACAGCTTCCACGCGTAATCTCCATCCACCATTGTCTCTCAATAGAGGCCCTCAGGAAGCATCAATGAAAAAGCCCCATCCACCATTTTCACTTCATAGAAGAACCTGGGTAGCTTCCATTCATAATCCTCATTCATCATTATTGATCCATAGCAGCACCAGGGAACCTTCCATGCATAAGCCCCATCAACTATTGCTACTCCATAGTAGTACCTGGGCAGCTTCATCGTGTAACACCTATCAAGCATTGTCGCTCCATAGAGGCACCCTAAAAGTTTGAACATGTAATCCCCATCCACTTTTTTTCCTCCATAACGATGCCTATAAAGCTTCCTCGCATAAGCCTCATGCCCCGTTTCAGCTCCACAGCGGCTCCCGGGTAGCTTCTACGTGTATTCCTTATCCGCCATTTCCACTCCATAGCAGCACACGGGAAGCTTCCATACTTAATCCCCATTCATCATTACAATCCCATAGCAACACATGGATATTTTCCATGAATAATATATATCCTCCATTATCACTTCATATCGACACTCGGGAAACTAAAAAACATAAGCCCCATCCACCATTAACACTCCATAGCGACACCTAGGTATCTTTCATATGTAAGCCCCATTCACCGTTTGTGATCCATAGTAGCATCTAGGCAGCTTCGATGAGTTATTCCCATCCACCATTGATGTTCCATAGAGTAACCCTAGAAGCTTCAACACATAAGCCCCATCAACTATTAGCACTCCTTTGCAGCACCTAGGAAGCTTCTATGTGTCAGACTTGTTTACCTATGTTGATCTATATTTTCACCCATGAAGATTCCATGTGTAGGCCTCATCCATCATTTCCACTTTATAGTGGCACCTATGTAGCTTCAACGCATAATCCCCATCCACCATTGTCAGTCCACAATTGAAATCAGGTGCCTTCCATGCATAAGACCCATCCACTGTTACTGCTCCATAGCATCACCCAAGAAGCTTCAATTTGTAATCACCAAAGACAATTTTCCTTTCATAGTGACACCCAGACAACTTCCATGCATAATCTTCATTCACAATTGCTTCTCTAGAGTGACACCCAGGCATCCCTCTTGGAGTAAGCAACATCTTCCAACATAACGGGACATCAAACAAGAATAATCTATGAACCACCGAACTACATGGGTTTTTATCCATATCTTCTAAAAAATGTATGTATAAAGCCTCCATGAGGTTCAATCCCCACCATCAGTAATCCTTAGTTCCCTCTTCCTATAGGTGAACCTCTAGAATATCAGTATCCACCATCATATATTCATATCATTGGCATTCCCTTGAGCTGCTATATATTGGAATAATCAATCCCCACCTAGACGTTACATCTCCTTTGCTTCCATCTGGGGAGCTTTAATGTGTAAGCCCTGGAATACATGTTTGGGATGCCTATTCAGGTATAAACCCTAATTCCCCCATCATAACAACATTGAATTTTATTCCCAACCTACTTTTATATGTAGGAAACCTCTTTCACGACCCGTCCACCGGGGCTCATGCCATGACTACTCCAAGCCCGCCTTCCATAGGGCAGGGGCTGCCGACTAGCACCGAAATGTGTATTCCCTAAAACCAGGATCGCATTGCCTTTATAACCTATAAACACACACAAGTAAGCACAAAACGAGATACGAACACAAGTAAAACTGTATAGAAGAAAGTTTTGAAAGTAAGAGGGTCTGGAATACAATCCCAAAAGTAAAGGTATAAGTAAAAATAAAATACAATACAACTGAATAATGATAAATAAATCTACTGGTTCATCCTCGGAGGTTCCTACCAGAAGGGTAGGTACATATCACCTCCTCAACACTCCATGTTTGCCCGTCTCCTATGCGTACCGACACGCTGTATGGTCCACCTCTGGGCACCATCCTATCCTGGTACCCTCGTCCTCAGTCAGCGTTGTCCATCGTCTTCACCAAACACAACAAGGTACGAGCATAGCCCATGAAGGGGAGAGTATAACGATACTCAGTATGGACCACAAGAACTTCATGGAATCACAAAATCCACAATGGATAAACCACAAGGCATGAAATAAACTGACAACCCTACTTAGGTATATTTCCATACATATAACTAATTTATCAAGTATTCCCATCTCAATCATGAGGAAACACAAAGTCCAACTCAAAATCTCAAGATCAATTGTCCCACAAAGGAAGGAGTTCCATGAAGGTAAGTACCACAACGGTACGCCACACAGAAGAATACCACCAAGGTATTACCACAAAGGGAAAGTACCACAGAGGTACAGACTCATCTCACACCAGGTATAACTTAGGTATAGTAGTAGAGATGATTAGATGTAACAACTGAATCATGTTACTCTATTAAGAGGCAGACCCATGAAGGATCCTAAATCATCCTCAGACCAACCGAGGTTCATAGTACATCATCAGACCCACCCACGATCCTAGTACCTCGTCAGACCCACACAGGATTTGAGTGCATCGTTAGTATGCCATCAGACCCACACATGATCCTAGTACATCTCAATGACGTCATCAGACCCAAACAGAATCCTAGTGCATCTCCGTCATGTTGCCAGACCCACACAAGATCCTATTCCATCTCTAGTACGTCGTCAGACCCACATAAGATCCTAGTACATCTCCAGTATGTCATCAGTCCCACATAGGATCGTAGTACATCTCCAGTCTGTCGCCAAACCCACACAGGAATCTAGTACATGCTCTAGTATATCGTCAGACCCACACAGGATCCTATTATATAACAAGTAAGTTGTCAGACCCACACAAGATCCTAGTACATCTCTAGTACGTCGTCATACCCACACAGGATCCTACTACATGCTCTAGTACATCTTCATACCCACACAGGATCCTAGTTCATCTCCAGTACATTTTCAGACCCACATAGGATCCTAGTACATCTCTAGTTCATTGTTATACCCACATATGATCCTAGTACATCTTCAATATGTCATCAACCCCTCATAGGATCCTATTACATGCTCTGTTATATCATGATACCCACACAGGATCCTAGTAAATCTCCATTACATTGTCAGACCCACACAGGATCCTAGTACATGCTCTAGTAAATCGTCATACTCACATAGAATCCTAGTACATCGTCACAGTCGGCTACAGGGTTCCCACACAAACTCCCTTGTCTCCATGAGGGCCCGCTACTCAATCCATTGTTCGATACTCCAACTACCATGAAGTCTCATGAAGAATTATCCCAAAGGTTCACCATGTCACTAGGGTCTTAATGCAATAGACGGTGCATCAATCAGATGCATGATCTGTATGTTATTAGCCTTTTAGTCCTGAGGGCCCAGTTGGATTCGTACTCCATCCAACCCTACCGTACCACAACTTTAGCAGAATATTTAGTGTGGTATACCAAATAGACCATCTCGCTCCAAAGCTTACAGCTCTGTAGATGGTCCATCCAATGGATTTACTTTGCCAATGTTATGGCCAAAAGAGTGTATAGGGTTGAAACTTGTCTGGGTCCGGTCTGACCCGGCCCGGCCCGAACTGGGCATTCCGGCCAGCTGGGCGGTTTGCCCTGCGCAGCTGGCCATGGGGTGGTGGGGTGTCTGTGGAGGTTGCGGGTGGGGTGGAGCCGCCGAGGCTGCAGGGTGGTGGAGGACGCGGGCGGTGCGGGGTCGCGGAGCGGCGGAGGCTGTCGGGGCCTCGAAGTGGTGGAGTCTACAAGATAGACGGGGCTGCGAAGCGGTGGGGACCACTTGGAAACAGATCAGCATAGGTCGCGGAGCGGCGGACGCCACGGGGGTCGTAGAGCGGTGGACGCTGTGAGGTCCGCAGGGTGCCGGATGCCACGGGGCAATGCAAGGAGGCGCGGTAGCCACGGTCTGGTGGGGTGGCCATGGTGTGATGGGGTGGCTGCGGTGCGGAGGTCCACCGGGGTGGGCCAGATGGCCAGCTATCCCCTCTGTATGGCACGGTCATGCGCCCCGCCTTCGTCGGCATCCAGTTCGGCTGGCCACTCTTTGTTCATCATCATGGCACAAATCCACCTTCTCCAATCCTAAAGAACACGCCATTCATGAAGAACGTCAGAGGGGTCAGGCGATGTTTGTTTGGTCTGCACCCTCTGTGTTAGAGTGGTAGCAAGAAACTCTAGGGGGATGACTCAATGTGATGGGAAAAATTAACATTGATTGATTTAAAACAAAACCCTACCTCAGAGGTTCGTTGGTGTCGATGGAGAGGGATATATGGATGTCAGTGGAATCGTCATTTCATCAATCATCAGTTCGTTCGTTGAAGACATTCCTCGTTGGAGAGAGCGTTTTTCGTTGGGGATTGCATTCTACGTTGGAGAGTGCGTTCTTTGTTGGAGAGAATAGTCCTCCAGAAGCTCTCTTCTTGCCAACCCCTTCCTTCCAATTCTAGCCAAAATTTGAAAAGTTGCCAACTTATTAATATATGTTTATCAAAATAAATTATGTTTGCACAACAAAGTTGGCCTAATTAATGTACTGTGTTGTCACCATTAATTAGCTCATTCAATTGGCATAATTAAAGTTGAAGGAGTTGAGAGGTTTTCTCTCATTAAAGAGGTTCGGGTGGTCCCCACGTCTGAATTCAAAATGGGGGTTAGTTCAGGTGGTCCCCACCTCTTAACATTCTCATGGGAGGTTTAGGCTTGGGTGGTCCCCACCACCATAACCAATGTTGAGGGGTTTCCAAAATAAAAATGTTAGACATTTTTATTTTATTTAATTCTTTCATGAAAAGAAAAAAATTATATTTCACTCTCGACCCACTGCGATCAAGGTTAAGGTCCCCTTAAGTAAATAATGGAACTGTGAGTTCAACAGTTCCCTTGGATTTTGATTCTGAGCATCGGTTTAAAAGTCTGAAAAGACTGCTCATACATTTAAAGAATATACCCGAAAAAAGTTCAGAAATTCATTTTGGGAAGACCGGACCTCGTAATCACATGCCGTCAATTTTTTCAAACTTGTAAAATTCACATATATTTAGAAAAAAAATTACATGGAATTTTTGGGTCTTTACATTCTCCCCACATGAGGGCTATAGTTCCCCCTAGACAAAACCCAAACTAAAGAAACAAGTGGGGGTACTGAGCACAAATCGTAGGCTCCCGCTCCCATGTGCTCTCTTGGAGGTTCCTGTGCTACCAACGAACTTGCACCAGATGTATCGACTGCCCATGATGGACCCACTCCTATCGGTCCTCAATCTCTAATGGAACCTCCATAAATGTCTCCCCATTTTTGATGTCCAGCTCGACGTGGTCGATGATGTGAGAAGGGTCGTGCATGTATCTCCAGAGCTGGGATACGTGGAAGACGTCGCACACCCAATGTAACATAGTGGAATGGCTAGGTGGTAAGCCACCTCACCAACTCTTCTGAGGACCTAGAAGGGTCCGATGAACCTCTGAGATAACTTGTCTCTTAGGCCAAATCTCTGTAAATCTCGTCGGGGTGAGACCCATAGAACGACATGGTCGCCATCCTAAAACTCTATAGGTATTCATCTCTTGTCAGCATAAGACTTCTACCTACTTTGTTCAGTCTTCATCCGCTCTTGGATGATCTGCACCTTCTATGTGGTAGCCCGTACCGTCTCTGGTCCCACTAGTGCTGACTCCCCTTGGTCGATCCAGCACAAAGGTGATCTGCATGGTCGCTTGTACAATGCCTCAAAAGGTTTCATCCCAATGGTGGACAGATAGCTATTTTTTATGTGAACTCCACCAAAGGAAAGTGATCCTCCCAAATGTGACTGAAGTCGAGGACACTAGCACATAGCATGTCCTCAAGAGTCTAATTGGTCTGCTCAGTCTGGACATCCATCTAAGGATGGAAGGCGATGCTCAAATGAATCTGCATCCCGAAAGCCTCCTCCAACCCCTTCCATAGCTGATAATTGAAACATGTATCATGATCAGATACAAACATCAAGGGTACTCCATAGAGCCACACAATCTCCTACAAATAGAGGTGTCCTAAGCTCTCTACTGAACCCTTCTCTCTGATCGGTAGGAAGTGGGACGACATGGTGAGTCGGTCTCCGATCACCTAGATATAATCATGACCCCTAGATGTATGTGGAATTCCAGTCACAAAGTCCATGGATATTCCATCCCACTTCCAATCTGGGACCTCTATAGGCTAAACCAAGCATGTTGGAACCTGATGCTTCGCCTTTACTTGTTGACAAATGAGGCACCAAGAGAAAAACTCTGCTACTGTTTTCTTCATTCCCAGCCACCAATGCTATCGTCGGAGATCCTGGTACATCATCGCCACTCTTGGATGTACATCTAGAGGGAATGTGTGGAACTCCCTCAACACTTCCTTCTGAAACGACACTGGTACCATGGTACGTCCTCTCTAGAGAATGAAGTGCTCCCCACCTTAACTGCAAAGACCACCACTGCTAACTTTAGGTCATGGGTAGCGTAGTTGTACTTTTCAGTCTCTCTCTCAGATCCTAAAAGATTTTTTGACACTTCTCCATCCCCGGGAAAGGCTCCCCCTTTTTCATCAAAGCTGACAAGGATGCCGCTACCCTGGGGAAGTTGAGTAAAAATTTCTGATAGTACATAGCCAATGTATATGTCCCTTCCACATTGGGGAGGTAATCCTATAAACATCATTAGAAGAAAAAAATGTCCCCATGCTCTGCCACTCCTGTTTGGAACTGAAAACTGAAAACTCATGTTTCCATATGGGTAAGGATGGTCGACTCATGAGTGATCGGCTGCACCCTCCTATGCATGAGTCCATCCTATGCTTCCTGTGTTTCCTTTTCACTGACCAAGGAAAACCCTGTTCCAGCATTGTAGAGAAACCCCAACCTTTTTTCCAAATACATTCAATTAGAGCATGAACTGTAACACCCTGAGATTTTATGAGAAGTATTATTTTTAAATTATTTGATGGATTGTGTGGTATGCTACACCAAGATTATCTTGCGCTATACGCAACCTTGACTTGGCTTCCTTTACATGCAATCGCGACCTTCCATGATAGCATGTGTTGTACGCAATACCGAGTTTTACTAAACAACAATATGTTATTAAAATATTACATAAAATCGCCATTATGAATAGTAATACCCACTTTTTGAAATTTTATAAATTTTATCGTTCAAAATGGACTTCATTTTTGGATTCAAAATATCATAATTATCCTAGGGTTAATTTTTGGTAATTTTCTGAAATCTTTCAATTCTTGATGAATATTGAAAACACTGAGTTACTATTTTAAAACCAAATTTTTATTGAAATAATTATTTATTTTATTTAAATTTATTTTAGGTCAAAATTGATACATAATAACTATTTAAGTTCAATGTAATTAATTGGGGTCATTTTATAATAATGTTAGATATACAAAACTTTTATTAAACTTCTCACCGTCTTTTACCCACCTCCTAGGAGAATTTGAAAATTAACATAAAACTTAATTTTACCGCTTCTGTGAGTGGAATTTCGAAAATCGGAGAGACACGGTTAGTATCATTGAGTAATATTTGGTTCAATAAGATAAAAATAATTTCATGATTAGTAACTTTTCACTTTTTTCCCCAAGGTTAAAAGTAAATAGGGTAATAATGGGTAAAAATGTTATTACTATTACCCTAAAACATGTCCTAATTCTATTAGATAAGTATAATTCGACCAAAAACAACCTTAGGGGTAAAATATTTCCCTTTAGGACTAATTGGATTAGATGAGTACATTTATTATTATTTTATTTAAATAAGAGTTAAAAGAGTTATAATCAATGTTTAATAACTAAAACATTTTTAATATAGGGTTATACATAAGATAAATTTGAGTATAAATATTAATTAGAATTCTAAAAATATTTCCTACACAATGGTATTTTATTTATAATTTTTAGACATTAAATAAGTTAATTTATATATGACACAATGATGATGAAGTAATTACCTTATTAATGAAATATTAACATAATTCATTTTATAAATACCCAAATAAATGTAATTTGAGACTTTTTTTTGAATTAAACTAATTTTGTAGGTTAATATGACATGATATTATTTATTTAGTTAAATTTTTTCAAACTAATCATGCTGTTATGATTTTCACAAAAAAATCAATTACCAAATAGTGTCAAAATTGACATAAAATAGTTTTTAAAACACATATTATATTATTAATTGTTATTCTATTCCTAAAAATCTGAGGTTCGGACAAATGACTTAGATAAAGTTTTTTATATTAATAATTAACCACTTGGGGTTCTTTTGGCTTGTTATAGTATGTTTAGTAACCATATAGTGTAAGAAAACAAAAATACATGGTAAAAGTTAAATAATTTAACATAGAGTTAAATCTAAATGATATGGTTAAAATAGTGACCTAAACTTGTCTAAAACCTATTGGTTGAGAGTATTTTGACCCATACCCATATTATCTTCGAAATAAATCTATTTGGATCTATTATAAACTGAATATGACTTTATTATAAAATAATATTTTAAGGTTTTCCTATGGTGCCCCTCTCCTCCCTTATAAAAGGGCACCTCCTCCCTCTTCTCTTTACACAATTTTGAGCATTCAAGATCGGCCAACCCCTACCCATTTACCTTATCAACTTCCCTAGAAACATTTTAGAGTTTTTGGTCTCCTCAATATACCAACTACAGTTCCTTAAGATAAATATTAAAAGAGGTGCGTCGAAGAAGAGGTAATATCTTCTACCGATTCTTTCAAGTTTTCTTTCTTCTTCAACTTCTTCTTCTTTAGTTGTTTCATTATAAAGTAATAACATAAGTTTCACTAATATACTTATATGATATTATAAATATTAAACAACCCCATTTCACCTTCTATCCATCCTATGGAAAATGAAATCATTGTGCGTGCGTACGTATGGAATATCGTCTCCACGCCGTGGTGTAATCAGTTTTTTTCCACCACCACCTTACTTGGATGGGTATAATGGTGTAAATAATAACTATATATGATTATTATAACATCATACTGATTCTAATATATTATATCATCCACTCCAATTCCATTCAATAAATATGGGAACAATATCATCGCTCGTGCGTACGTACGGATTACCGTCTCCACGACGCGATGAGATTCATTTTCCATGTTAATAATTCAAGAATGATTATAAAGTATATATAATAAGTAATAACGAAATACATGACCTAATAATGCTATTGTATTTAAATATATATATATGTCATCTACTTACTTCCATTTAGGTCAATATGGAAAAGAAAATAGTGTTCATGCATACGTACGGCCTACCATCTCCATGAACAGTGTATTTCATTTCATTTATCTATCTATTATATATATATATATATGTAATGAATATATATATGATATATAAATCATGATTTACAATGTGGAAGTAATTAAATAAAGATATAATTAATAATATTATCAAGAACAACAAGTCTAAACACGTACGATAAATAAAACGATTTTACCCAAAATGCTGCTTTAACATAGAATTTACAAAAGAACAGGTAATATAAAGTCATAAGTGAACCATATATGATATAATAACAATTAATATGATTCTTTAATAAGTCAATGACGTTATTTAAATCATTATACAGGAGTTTCGGATACGTACAAAGCATATCGGACCTAAGGTAAGGGATAATTATTCCAATCTTATTCTTATCCGAGATTGTTTATTCGTAAGTATTTACTGGGGTTATTGTTATCATACGTGACCATGATTTATAAAAATATTTTCATGTATGTTTAAATTCATTTTTACCCATTTTTTAATTTTGACACATGTTATGAAGGAATCTACCTTTTTTTACCACACGAGGAACTTTTTGACTTTTCCGGCAAAAGTACGAGAAGAATGTTTTTTTAACTTATACGGCATGAATGGATTTTTATGATTTCATAAAACCTTATTTCCATGAAGATTCCTTTACAATATTTCAATTTTATTTTTAATTAACTTCTTTTATTTTAAAATTTTATGACATGTTAAGAAAGGAAAAAAAATTGGAAGAAGAAACGATATTTTCATCAAGAATTTCATTTCAAGTGTTTCATCAAAATAATTTTCCATCTAAGGTGAAATTATTTCATCTATGTATGTTTCATGTATAATGTCCATATTATATACATTATTTCACTTTTCTTATGATGAAATGAAATCCAATTGTTTTATATGGATTATGTTATGATGAGACGATGTTTATGAAACCCATTTTATTCTTTGGGTTATGATGAATGAGTTATGTTTATGTTGTGGCACACGTAATAAGGATTTCATTATGAGATGGGTGGGACCTATATCTCCCTCCAGTGAATTGGTTAAAGATTTATATCTCATGATATAGACATTTCTGGAATGGAATGTCAATCTAGTTCAGTGATATAGGACTGGAACGAGGATTGATCTCGATTCAGAAAGGGAATTTTTCCACTTAGATAGTCTTGGAAACAATGCCTTAGATATTATAGAAATCATAACATGTGCTTAATGGTTGAAACAATTACAGGTTTTATTCCCATTCTATTTTATCATGATTAATGTTTCTTTATTATCTATGCCTTACGTACTGCCATGTTTTATGTCATTGCTCAAGAAGTTGATGTTTAAATATTATGTTTATGTTTTGATGTTCAAATGTATATGGCTTGTTTCATTTTCTCCATGATTACCCTTACTGAGAATTTGATCTCACCCTTTATATGTTTTCTTTTCCCATGGATTTAAATAAAGGTTTTAGGTAAGAAAAAGAAGTAAGATCTTTATGGGAGATGTTTAAGATCTTTCACCAAGATTAAAAGATTATATACTGAGTTTCCAACGACACTAAACTATTACGGTCCTTTGGTGTATGTTTTCGTTATGTATTAAGTATTCCGAAAGAGTAATGTAATGTCCATGTACATCAAGCTTTGGGTCTCTACATTTGGTATCAGAGGAAAGGTTTAGTTAACCATTGGAAACTATGACACGAAAACTTTAGTGAGATCCGTAGAGATATTTTGAAGCTATGTCTAGGGATGTTCCTAAGGTTACGTATAAGTATGGTAACGATATTATAATTTAAACCTAAGATGTTATATATTGAAGTTACTTCCCCTTTATTATGTTATCTTTATATCTTGATTATTGTCTATCACACTATTCTTTTTGGGTTTTAGACGATGGCTGGAACCCGAAGGAACCATGTTGATCAATATAATGGATGATGAAATGATTGTCCTCTTGAACAAACTAATGTTATGGGAGATGGAGTGAAAAATATTATTTCTATACTTACACAAGCTATGAATCATTCTGGACTTCCGAATGAGCAAGGAAGGGAACAATATTATATTGAGTCCTTCATGAGGCAACATCCACCTTCATTCAGTGGGTATTCTGATCCACTTGTTGTAGAACAATGGATCAGTACCATTGAAAAGATATTTTCCATACTTCGTTGTTCGGAACATGAAAAATTCATTCTATTTTTTATCGTTTAGGATGTGAATCAGACCAGTGGTGGACTCTAATTAAGAATACAAGGCCCCAAGATGAAATTGAATCAATGGAATGGGATGAGTTCAAGAACTTATTTTTCAATAAGTATTTCCCTCGTATTCTTCGAAAAGAGATGGAAAAGGAGTTCCTTGAGCTTATGGAAAAGGATGATGAATCTGTTGGTATATACGAAGTGAATTTTACAAGGCTTACATGGCATACATCTAGCTTTATCATCCAACCTGAAAGTAAAGTTGATCGATTCTTCAGTGGCTTAAAACCTAGTCTTCGAAGGGAATTAACTATAAGAGACTTCAGTATCTATGAAGAAATTGTGCGTTGTGATATCAAGGTAGAACTGGAAGTTGGTGTTACATATCCATCTCATGGTTTGGACAAAAAATGAAAGATGGAGTTCAAGGAAAATCTCAGAACAATGGTGAAAAGAATATGAATGTTTCTTTATGATCAAAGTGTGGAAAAAAGCATGGTGGAGATTGCCTAAAAGGTACTAGAAAATATTTTATGTGTGGAAAAGAAGGACATTGAGCAGGTGAGTGTCGAAGTGTTGGGAAAAAGGTATATAATTATTTGAATAGAGAAAAGACTAAAGAGAATTCTCCACGAACACTTCAATTCCTCAGGTGCATAGAAATGGGGCATTATGCTAATCAATTCCCTAATACAAGGGTTAATGATGATCAGCGTGAGCAACCTCTTAAGGTAAAGGATAAAGGGAAGTCACATGTGATCAAAATTTGTGATGTTGAGTATGACAATGATGTTGTGGAATGATTAAGTGTTTATGTAATGGGATTTCAAAATAGTATCATGGAATCTCATTTGTGGTATCGGGGAATTTTGGAATATCAATATTTAGGTTTTCAATAGTAATATGGTACCAGTAACCATGAAAAGTGGTTGTAATAATTTTTAGAAAGATGATGATATGTGAATAATGAAGGGATAAGGAGAAAATAATATGTCTGATAGTATTAATGAGCTCATGACTGATATAAGGACAAGAGATATTGTGGTTTGAGTATATAGAAATTTTTTCGATGTTGGTATGTGGAAAGAGTTAACTTTTGATAGCATTCATGTTTTTACTATGTTTCAATGGGTATTAATTTTTCAATAGAATACATGATTAATGTATTCACATGTTTGGAATGTGACCAACAACAAGATATATCTTATGATATATGAGGGAAAAATGAAGGAATTCACATTCTCGGTAGATGAAATTTCTAATAATTGGATAGAATTATTTTCGATAATCCTAAAGGTTGGAATGGACATCGTATATTATTTCTTAATGCTATAACTTTTTGTTTTTATTTCTAAAATGTTATGATAATATAGTTTTAGAAAAAGGGAAACCTGCAAGATGGGAGACAACCCGTCACGTCTGACAAGGTTGTGGGAATCAAACCCACAACCGAAGTACGACAGGCCTTCATTTCGTACCACTGGCATACAAGAAGTCCCTGGTTAGTAGAAACTAGTTTTATTTTATTAATCAGTATTATAGATGAAGTATAAGTCCATTTTTGGAACCCTATACGATTAATATCACCATATATGGACTTATGTATATAACTTTTGCTGACCTTAGGTTTGAGACAGATGGAATGACCTATCATTCTATCTCATGATCTGCTAAAACATTGCAAAATAAAAAATTTAACTTCATGTCTTTAAGAGGTAAAGTGGAAATTGTTCCAGGCACGAGCAATGGTATGATTGTACCAAAATCATGTTATTATTTCTTTTAATTAAAAAATTCATCCGCATTTGGGAAATGATCTTGAAAACCAAAAAAATTTCCTAGTGCCCTTATATCTGAGGAATCAAATGGTACCTTAGATCATCACAAATTTATGGCTTTGTTATTGTTGTATTTTTCATAGACATGTCCTCTACAACTCTTCATGAGAAGTTGATGGTTATATTTCTCTTCCATATCCATATTTTCACCTATGTTCTCCTTTGTGAAAACCTAGTGATGAGTTAATTTCGGTAACAGTTACGTTTCATACATTATTTTTTAAAATTAAGTTTTATTATTCCTTTTTACGATGTGGGTTTCTATGAAAGAAACTTTCAAGTAGTAAACAATTTATAACCCCAAAAATTTTTGAGGGAGAAATTCATTTTAAGGGGGGTAGAATGTAACACCCCGAGATTTTATGAGAAGTATTCTTTTTAAATTATTTGATGTCTTGTGTCTTATGATACACCAATATTATCTTTCACTATACGCAACCCTGACTTGGCTTCCATTACATGCAATCACGACCTTCCACGATAGCGTGTGTTGTACGCAATACAGTGTTTCACTAAACAACGACATGTTATTAAAATATTATATAAACTAGCCATTATGAATATTAATACCCACTTTTTGAAATTTTATAAATTTTATCTTTCAAAATTGACTTCATTTCTAGATTTAGAATATCAAAATTATCCTAGGGTGAATTTTTGGTAATTTTCTGAAAACATTCAATTTTTGATAAATAGTGAAAACACTAGGTTACTATTTAATAACCGACTTTTTATTTAAATAATTATTTATTTTATTTAAATTTATTTTAGGACATAATTTATATGTAATACCTATATAATTTCAATTTAATTCATTGGATTCATTTTATAATAATTTTAGATATATAAAAATTTTATTGAACTTTTCACGTTCTGTTACCCACCTCCTATGAAAATTTGAAAATTTATTTAAAACATACTTTTACTAGTTCTGTGAATGGAATTTCAAAAATTCGAGAGACACAGTTAATATCAATGAGTAAAATTTGGTTTAATAAGATAAAAATAATTTTTTATGAATAGTAACTTTTTACTTTTATTTACCACGGTTAAAAGTAAATAGGGTAATTAAGGGTAAAATTGATATTATTATTACCCTAAAACATGTCCTAATTCTGTTAGATAAGTATAATTCGACCAAAATAACCTTAGGGATATAATATTACCCTTTAGGTCCACTTGGATTAGATTAGGACATTTATTATTATTTTATTTAAATAAGAGTTAAAAGAGTTAAAATCAATGTTTAATAACTAAACAATTTTTAATATAGGGTTATACATAAGATAAATTCAACTATAAATATTCATTAGAAAGATAAAAATATTTCCTTCATAGTGGTATTTTATTTATAATTTTTAGACATTAAATAAGTTAATTTATTAATGATGATGCAGTAATTTCCTTATTAATGAAATATTAACATAATTAATATTATAAATACCCAAATAAATGTAATTTGAGACTTTTTTTGAATTACACTAGTTTTATAGTTTAATATGACATGTTAGTATTGATTTAATTAACTTTTTTCGAACTAATCATGCTGTTATGATTTTCACAAAAAAAACAACTACCAAATAGTGTCAAAATTGACATAAAATAGTTTTTAAAACAAATATTATATTATTAATTGTTATTTTATTCCTAAAAATATAAGGTTTGGATAAATGGCTTAGATAAGGTTATATATATTAATAATTAACCACTTGGGGTTCGTTTGTCTTTTTATAGTAAGTTTATTAACCATATAGTTTAATAAAACAAAAATATAGGGTAAAAGTTAAATTATTTAACTTAGAGTTAAATCTAAATGATAAGGTTAAAATAGTAACCTAAACATGTCTAAAACCTATTTTTTTAGATTATTTCGACCCATTCCCACCTTAGATTCTAAATAAATCAATTTGGAGCTATTATAAACCGAATATGACTTTGTTATAAAATAACATTTTATGTTTTTCCTAAGGTGCCCCTCTCCTCCCTTAAAAAGGGCACCTCCTCCCTTTTCTCTTTACCCAATTTTGAGTTTTCATGCTCAGCCAACCCCTGACCATTTCCCTTCTCAACTTCCCTAGAAACACTATAGAGGTTATGGTATCCTCAATAGACAAACTCTAGTGCCTTAAGAAAAATCTTAAAAGAGGTGCGTCGAAGAATAGGTAATCTCTTCTACCGATTCTTTCAAGTTTTCTTCCTTATTCAACTTCTTCTTCTTTAGTTGTTTCATTATAAATTAATAACATCAGTATCAATAATATACTGATATGTAATTATAAATATGAAACAATTTCATTTCACCTTCTATCCATCCTACGGAAAATGAAATCATCGCACGTGTGTACGTACGGAATACCGTCTCCATGTCGTGGTGTAATCTGTTTTTTTCCACCACCACCTTACATGGATGGGTATAATGGTGTAAAGAAAAACTATATATGATTATTATAACATCATAATTATTCTAATATATTATATCATCCACTCTAATTCCAATAAATAAATATGGTAATGATATCATCGCTCGTGCATACGTACGGAATACTGTCTCAACGACGCGATGAGATTCATTTTCCATGTTAACAATTCAAGAATGATTAAGTATATATAATAAATAATCAGGAAAAATATGACCTAATAATGATACTGGATTTGTGTATATACATATATATATATATATATATATATCATCTACTAACTTCCATTCAAGCCAACAAATAAAAGAAAACAACGTTCATGCGTATGTACGGCCTACCGTCTCCATGAATGGTGTATTTCATTTCATTTATCTATCTATTATATATATATGTACTTAATATATATATATGATATATAAATCATTATTTAGATTCTTTAAGTAAGTAAATTAAGATATAAGTAATAATAATATCAAGAACAAAAAGTCCAAACACGTACGATAAATAAAATGATTTTACCCAAAACGTTTCTTTAACATATAATTTACAAAAAAACGGGTAATATAAAGTCATAAGTGAACCATATATGACATCATAACAATAAATATGATTTTATTATTAAGTCAATTACATTATTTAAATCATTATACTGGAGGTTCGGATACGTATGAAGCATATCAGAGATAAGGTGAGGGATAATTATTCCAATCTCGTTCTTATCTGAGATTGTTTATTCGTAAGTATTTACTGGGGTTATTGTTATCATACATGACCATGATTTATAAAAATGTTTTCATGTATGTTTAATGTCCTTTTTACCCATTTTTAAATTTTACAACATGTTATGAAAGAAATATTACTTTTGTTTTCCACACGAGGAACTTTTTGACTTTTCTGGCAAAAATACAAGAAGAATGTTTTTTTAACTTATACGGCATGAATGGATTTTTATGATTTCATAAAACATTATTTAAATGAAGCATCCTTTAAAAGATTTCAATTTTATTTTTAATTAACTTCTTTTAGTTTAAAATTTTATAACATGTTAAGAAAGGAAAAATGGTTTTGAAGAAGAAAGGATATTTTCATTAAGAATTTCATTTCTAGTGTTTTATCAAAACCATTTTCCATCTAAGATGAAATTATTTCATATGTGTATGTTTCATGTATAAGGTCCCTATTATTTACATGGTTTCACTTTTCTTTTGATGAAATGATATCCATTTGTTTTATATGGATTATCTTATTATGGGATTATGTTTATGAACCCCATTTTATTCTTTGGGTTATGATGAATGATTTATGTTTATGTTATGGAACATGTAAGAATTATTTAATTATGAGATGGGTGGGACCTATATATCCCTCTAATACATTGGGTAATGATTTATATCTCATGAGATAGACATGGCTGGAACGACAAGTCAATTCGGTTTAGTGATACAGGACTGGAATGAGGAGTGAAATCGATTCAGAATGAGACTTTATCCACTAATATGGTCTTGGCATCAATTCCTTGGCTACTATGGAAATCATAACATGTTCTTAATGGTTGAAACAATTACATGTTTTATTCCCATGATATTCTATCATGATTAATTTTTCTCTATGATCTATGCCTTACGTACTGCCATGTTTAATGTTATTTCTCAAGATTTTGATGTTTAAATATTATGTTCATGTTTTGAAGTTCAAATGTATATGGTTTATTTTATTTTCTCCACGCTTACCCTTACTGAGCATTTGAGCTCACCCTTTATATGTTTTATTTTCCCCTGGATATAAATAATGGTTTTAGGTAAGAAAAATAAGGAAGATTTTGTGGGAGATGTTGAAGATCATTCACCAAGATTAGAAGATTATATTCCGAGTTTCCAAAGACACTAAACTATTACAGTCTTTTGGTGTCAGTTTTTGTTATGTATTAAGTATTCTGAAAAGTAATGTAATGTCCATGTACATCAAGCTTTGGGTCTCTACAATGCACTATAGTAGCCCAGTCTATACCGGAACTAACATTGTAAGCCCCGATACTGCCACCAAGAGGTTCTAATTGAAACTCTCACCTCAAGGGTCAGATCACACCATCAGCGTAAGTGTGATTATCGAGTCTCCACCCAAAGGTATATCTAGAACTGAGGGTCGCGTTAATGGCTTAACCAGAAACTCTAGGTATGTAAAAGGATTTTTGGAAATAAGGAATGATTGGTACCAATGTGTATATATAATATAGCTAGTAGTAGACATAGATCGTACCTAGAATAATTCTTAGAGCCCTTGGGTCACACTCCTCGACCACATGTAGCTACTCCCTTTCCCTGTCCTCCAACTCCCTGAGCCTAGTGGGGTCCACAAAAAGAGGGGTGGTTATGACATGTCAAAATATACACCACCTCATTCTGCTCTCCTAGCTCCGCTTCCACATCTATTTCCCTGCATATTCATCTCTCCTTGACATGTCCTCTTCTAGAAACATTTTTCATTCCCAAGTCTCTGAGACTATCATCAGTTTCCCACTTTACCACTGCTAACATTCATTGGCTGTATCCGCTCAGCTAAGGAACATTCAACCACAACGTTTCTCTCTAGCACCCTAACATAAGTATGAGTGCATAGAGTAATATTGTTGGCTTGGATGTCCTTAAACGCACCTCGCTTGGAAGTCCAAGAACTGAAGAACTGATCGTATCATATTAATCGACTACCATGAATGATCGGTACGCCTCAATGAATACTCAGCTATCGAGAAGTCATCTTGCCAAAGCTGTAGAAGCTCTAGAGAACTCTCAGAAACCTCCTCAAGCCAGTCCTCAGCTGCCAATGAGTCGGGCTCTCCTTGTAACCATAGGGTTATCTGAGGTTGAATCATGCGTTAGGAACTAAGCCTATATGTTCCCTTTATCGGTATCGCCAGTTGTAACTTCTGACCAACGGGCAATGATATAGCTGACACACTACTCGAATGTACTATCTTGGGAAACGGTCCATGTACCGAAGCCTCATCATTATGTGGACCATCCTCTTGGTCTCTTAATGTAAAAGACAAGTAGATAAGGTCACCATCTACTCTACTGGTGTCTCAACTAGGCGTAAAACTCTAGAAATCGCCTCCAGCCCGCCCTCAACTGCATGGGAATCTGGCTCACCTCAAAACCATTGAGTCCTATATTGTTGGAACCCATACAATGCGATCAGTTGGTATGAACCATCTGCTAGTGTGGACAGTGGAATATGCTGCCCAATGGGTGGTGGTGTTGCCAGTACACCACCCGAATGTGCCAATATAGTAAGAGGGTCCTGCACCGGAGTCTCATTGCTCGGTGGGTCGTCATCATGTGCTCTCATGGGAATCATGGCTGGCTATCTATGCAATGGTATCCTGATAAAGAACTAGTGTGTCATGGTCAGTTAGGTATACTTGGTGAGCATACTCAAGAAGACACAAGAAAAATTTCCAAAACACACATGCAATAAGTGATTTAGTGCACTCAGTCCAAAATCCGAAGTCACGGTCTTGGTGTATGGATACGTCGGCCGCTGCACCAACACTGGATTCCCAAAACTGAGAACCACACTCACTAAAATTAACATTATTTCTGTTAAAAATATCATAGTTCTATGTTATATGGTAGAACAGCCTCCTCTGATAACAATTTTCCACGACCCGTCCCCTGGGGCCCTTGTCGTGACTACCTGAAGCCCTCCTTCCATAGGATAGGGGATGGCGACTTGCACTAAAAGGCATACTCCCTAAAACTGGGAAGGCATTGCCTATATAACCTGTAAACATACGCAACCATGCACACAGCGAGATATGAACACAAGTAAAATTGTATAGAAAAAAGAGTGCAGAAAGTAAGATGGATCGGAATACAATCCTAACAGTAAAGGTACAAGTACAACTGAAATACAATACAACTGAAGATTGATAAATACAGCTAATAGGTCATCCTCCAAGGTTCCCACCTGATGGGTAGGTATAGATCACCTCCTCATCACTCAACATTTTCTTGTATCCACTACATACCGACACGCCATATTGTCCACCTCTAGGAACTGTCCTGTCTTGGTACTCTCGTCCTCAGTCAGCGATGTCTGTCGTCTGCACCAAACACAACAAGGTGCGGCCATAGCCTGTGTAGGGGTGAATATAACACTACTCAATAGAGACCCTGATACCCTCATGGTCTCAAAAAATCCACAAAGGATAAACCACAATGTATGAAAACAACTGACAACCCTACTTAGGTATAAGCCCATACATATACCTAAATTATAGAGTATGCCCATATCAATCATGAGGAAACATAGAGTCCAACTCAAAAGACCAAGCTCAACTGTTCCACAAAGGAAGGAGTACCATGAAGGTAAGTACCACATAGGTACACCACACAGAATAATACCACCAAGGTATTACCAAAAAGGGAAAGTACCACACAGGTACGAACTCAGCTCACACCAGGTATAACTTAGGTACAGTAGCACATAAAAATGATGATACTTGTATAACCATGGAATGTACCACAATTATAATCATGTATATGAACCCAATTACCCTATGAAATAAAGAATTCATAATTGAATTCTCATCATCATCATGTAATTTTTTATTAAAATAGGGGAAAAGTACAAAGAAAAAAACAGAAGTGAAAGGGAAAAACAAGAAACACAGAAGAGGCCCCGTAAGAAGACCCCCCCTATCCAATACAGCCTAGGGTGGTCTGAAGTGATGAAGACCCAATGCATCCTCTTTGATACAGTCAATGACCTTGGGTTGGATACAACCTACAGTGTGAAGAAACACCTCCTCTGTGCTGTTGACGTCCACCACAGCCAAGTGATCTGTGACCTTGTTCCCTTCTCTCCAGGTGTAAAGGATACTCACTCAAGTATTAATCATACTTATACATTTTATGATGACATATTTAATCGACCAAGGAGACTCGGTGTACCATTTCAAGGAGTTGTGCACAATAATGGTGTCTGTTTCGATTTCAGAGATTGCGAGACCCTTTTCCATGAAAAGGTTGAGCTGGTGAGAATTGCCTTCGCCTTCGCCTCCTCTTGCAGAGAAAACCCCTAGCCCAGGCTGGCTGAGAAAGCAAGGTAAACTGAACCATTGTGGTCATGTACTCCTCCTCCATGCAGGTTCCCTTGGACGCAAGATCCATCTGTATTATTTTTCAAACCCACTGAAGGAGTCTTCCATTGAACCAAATTTCCTTCCCTGCTTCTAGGTGCCATGTCCATATTAGAGCCCATTTAAAACCGATGAAACGTAGGGGCTACCTTCCATGTCCTCATAGCTATGTTCAGATCCAGTAACAAATTTTTCACCCAAACAATAATGGAACGAGCCGAAACCCCCACCCCCTCGTGCTTCGATTTGTTCTGAGCCTGCCAAATGGTCCAACGCCCCACATGTAGCACTACTGCATGGGCCACCATTTCCGAACCTCTTCCCTCAAAACCTTGGAACAACATATCATGAAAGGAAGGGACAGAACCATCTGAGGGAAGGAACGAAAAGTCCCCCAGGATTTTCCAGACCTCATGTGCCCAATCACTGTCGAAGAACAGATGGCCAGTGCTCTCTTCACTATGAACACTACAACATACGCACCTGGATGCAAGGGGGATACCACACCTACGAATATTGTCATCCGTCGGGAGGCCTTTGTTACAAATCCTCCAGGTGAAGAAGTCAATCTTGGTGGGGATGTTTTTCACACATAGAAGCTCATTCTTCTTCTGTCCATTACTAATGCGGCGGAAATCCTTTGATTATAAGAGGACCAAGGAGGAGGCCGTGAACACACAATTTTCCTCCTCTTCGTTAAGATCAATGAGTTGAAAACACTGCTATTGTTCCGTATCCAAAACCAAGTCGGTGAAGCTAGGAAAGAGGCTGGCCTCCTTGAGTAAAATATTCATAGTCGGGCATCCAGGGAAACCCAGCACTATTCCACACCAATCTTGATGCCATAAGGATATCTCTCCCTTCCCCATGACCCATCTCGAAAAGGTAAAAAGGATCTCAACAATAGGGCTTGTCACCGACCAAAGGTAAGAAAGATTCCCCTCTCTCGGAGCGCTAAGGCACGTCACGTACGCATGCATGGTAGTCCCCCATAGGGTACGTTGTTCAAAGACACTCCATGCAAGCCTCGCCTGTATGTAATAAAGGGTATCTTCCAGGTTGTGCACCTCGATGCCTCCTTCATTCATAGGTCGCACCATTTTCCCCCAGGCTACCCAGTGTTTCTTTCTCTCTGATAACGAAACCCATATGAAATTGTCAAGTATCCTATCAATCGATTTAATAACGCAGTTGGGAACTTTTACGGAGGACATACCATGAATCGGAGAGGCCACCAGAATGCTGTTCACTAGGGCAATGCGTCCACCAAAGGATAAGAATTTATTTTTCCAGTTAAACACCCTATCTAAAACCCTGGTGTAGAGTGTGTTGAAGTCCCGAATCTGAAGAATCCCAGGTGATGCAAGCGCGCCTAGATAGACCATAGGAAACTTTCCCCTTTGGATGCCAAGAATACTACTAACAATTTTCACTCTCTCGATGGAGCACTTGTGGGAGATAAAGAAATCACTTTTCCCCTTGTGGATGGATTGGCCACTCCAACAACAGAATTTCTCCAGCACTCTATTCAGACTTCATATTGATCTTCTCTTTCCATTCAGGAATAAGATGGTATCATCGGCAAACATAAGGTGGTAAATTGTTGGGGCCCTTGGTCAATGATGATACGGCAGAATTCCTCCATTATTGATACTCCTCTAGATGAGTCGACTCAAAACATACTGAATGATGATGAACAGCGATGGTGAGATAGGGTCCCTTTGTTTGATGCCTCGGGTAGACTTGAAGAAACCGTAAGACATTCCCATGAAGTTCACTAAGAGCCAAGAGGAATTGAAGCAGCGAAAGATAATATTGTCAAAGGCGTGCGATGCAATAAGGTGCAAAGACCATTTGGGGATGCGGAGTGAGGTGCGGCTAAGGAGCATGATCACATAATTAATTATATACAGTTTTGAACAATATTTTAAATTTTAAAAAACTAAAATTCAATAAAAAACTCAAATTAAAATACATACAGATATTTTTTAAGGGGTTATACTTTAAGTGATGTCATAACAATGTTTTTATAGTCTGCTATGATTTTCCTTACAAAAAAATTAGTCTGATGTGTTTTTTTATTAATATATTAAATAGTCCATTTAATTGAAATTAGGAATACCCCAATTTCCATCATGGTGCACCATGATTTCCGCCTCCTACACTGATCTCCGCCTTTCCCGCCTTTCCACCTCCAACCCCGATCTATGAAACACTGATTCATTTATCGCGCACTCAAAACCCCAGCTGTCGCCGACATCATCCGCTTCTCTGCCTTCCAGCACTATCGCCTCCCAACAAGGAAGATGAGAGTGAGGCCCGCCTATACAATGTATGGAGCCCGAGCACCTCAAGGAATGGTGGGTAAGGCGCATGCCATTGGTGCGCCTCAGTAAAGTCGCCTTGCCTTGTAGGTGGCGTGGCGCTCCGGCCACACCTCATCGTGCCCCTTGCCAAGGCACGCGCCTCAACGCGCCTTTGACAACAATAAACAATAACACATACAAAATGAATTATGGTTCATACCGAATTCCGAATACGTTTTCTCGGTTTTCCATATACCGGTTGTTTTTACTTAAATGATGTCCATTTTAATCAAAATACATACACTTGGAGTGATACCGGTCACACCGTTCCTCGAATTCTGGTGGGGTGGACTCATAAACGTCCCAGATGACTCGTGAATCATTTTCATAATGTATCAATAGAATATGAATGCATTTGTTTAGTTTTCTGTATACCAGTTGTTATTTTCACTTAAAATGTTTTCCATTTCAAAGAAAGGTGAGACACTTTGAGTGGTGTCGGCCACACTGCACCTCAAGTTGAGGTGGGGTTGACTCATACATGTCACATACGTCCCATAGATCATTGTGTTAAAGTATCAACAGAATCCGAATATGTTTGGTCGGTTTTCCGTATGCCAGTTGTTTTTACTTAAAATGATGTCCATTATAAACAAAAGGGAGATGGTTAGAGTGATATCGGCCACACCGTGCCTCGGATTGAGGAGGGGTTGACACGTACACGTCACATATGACCCATATATTGTTGTCCTAAAGTTTCAACAGAATATGAATGCATTTTGTCAGTTTTTCGTATGTCAGTTGTTGTTTTCACTTAAAATGTTGTCGATTTTAAACAAAAGAGAGACACTTCGAGTGGTGTCGGCCACACCGAACCTCGGATTGAGGCGTTGTTTACTCGTACACATCAAATATGACTCCTATATAGTTTTCCTAAATTTTCAACAGAATTCGAATGCATTTGTTCGATTTTCCGTTTGTCATTTGTTGTTTTCACATAAAATGATGTTCATTTTAAACAAAAGAGAGACACTTTGAGTGGTGTTGGCCACATTGTGCTTTGGATTTAGGCGAGTTTGACTCATACACATCACATATGACCCATGTATAGTTTTCCTAATGTTTTAATAGAATCTGAATGTGTTTAATCGGTTTTCTGTATGTCAGTTGTTGTTTTCACTTAAAGTGATGTCCATTTTAAACAAAAGACATACACTTGTAGTGATACCGGCCACACCGTGCCCTGGATTCAGGCGAGGTTGACTCGTACATGTCACAGATGACTCATGAATCGTTTTCATAAAGTATCAACAGAATCTGAATGTGTTTGGTCTTTTTTCTGTATGCCAGTTGTTATTTTCACTTAAAATGTTTTCCATTTCAAAGAAAGGTGAGACACTTTGAGTGGTTTAGGCCACACCGCACCTCATATTGAGGTGGGTTTGACTCTTACACATCACATACAACCCATGGATTATGGTGTTAAAGTATCAACAGAATCTGAATACCTTTGGTCGGTTTTCCATATGCCTTTAGTTTTTACATAAAATGAAGTCCATTATAAACAAAATAGAGACGTTTAGAGTGATATCGGCCACACCATGCCTCGGATTGATGCAGGGTTGACTTGTACACGTCACATATGACTCATGGATCGTTCTCCTAGAGTTTCAATAGAATCCAAATTCATTTGTTCATTTTTTCGTATGTCAGTTGTTTTTCATACTTAAAATGTTGTCCATTTTAAAAAAAGAGAGACACATCGAGTAGAGTCGGCCACACTGTGCTCAGATATAGGCGGGGTTGACTCATACACATCACATATGACCCATGGATCGTTGTCCTAAATTTTAAATAGAATATGAATGCATTTGGTCAGTTTTCTGTATGTCATTTTTTTCACATAAAATGATGTTCATTTTAAACAAAAGAGAGACACTTGGAGTGGTGTCGGCCACACCATGCATTGGATTGAAGTGGGGTTGACTCGTACACGTTACATATGACCCATGGATCATTTTCCTAAAGTTTCAACATAATCCGAATGCGTTTGGTTGGTTTTCCGTATGTCGGTTATTGTTTTCACTTAAAGTGATGTCCATTTTAAATAAAAGACATACACTTGGAGTTATACTGACCACACTGTGCCCCAGATTGAGGCGGGGTTGACTCATACACGCCACAGATGACTCATGAATCGTTTTGATAATGTATTAGCAGAATCTGAATGCGTTTGGTTAGTTTTCCATATGCGAGTTGTTGTTTTCACTTAAAATGTTTTCCATTTCAAATAAAGGTGGGACACTCTGAGTGGTGTCGGCCACAGCGCGCCTCGGATTAAGGCGGGGTTGACTTATACACGTCACATACGACCCATGGATTGTTTTTCTAAAGTATCTACACAATCCGAATACATTTGGTCAGTTTTCGATATGCTAGTTGTTTTTTCATAAAATGATGACTATTTTAAACAGAAGAGAGAAAATTAGAGTGATACCTGCCACACCGCGCATGACCGCGGCATGACCACAACATGTTGGCCCGGTCCAGCAACATCCGGAGGGCAGCATCTTTCGGCCAGTAGTGAAGGGAGCGGGAGGAAGCAGGGGAACTTTCTGGTCGACGCCTCCCTCCCCATAACTATAGATGGGTAATGTATATAAAGCTCTATCTAGGTATCATACATCGAATTCCGACAGGACTTCAAACCATCGCGGGGGTTTTTCCTAGAGCAGGGCCAAATCACGGTATTAATGCGGTGTGACCGTGGCGTGACCATGGCGAGACCACGGCATGTTGGCCCTGTCCAGTGATATATGAGGGGAAGAATCTTCCGGCTAGGAGCAAAGGGAGCGGGAGGAAGAAGAGAAACATTCCTGTCGTCCCCTCCCTCTCCATTTACTATAGATGGGTAATGTATCTAAAACTATATCTATGAATCATACATCAAATTCCGACAGGACTGCGAACCGCCGTGGTGTATCATCCTAGAGCAGGACCAAATCATGGCGTGACCGCGGTGTGACCACAGCGTGACTGCGACGTGACCGCGGCGAGACCGCGGAGAGACCGTGGCAAGACCGCAACGTGACCGCGGCGTGACCGCGACATGACCGCAGCGTGACAACAGCAAAACTGCGGTGAGACCGCAACATGTTGGCTCGGTCCAGTGACATTTGTGGAGCATCATCTTCCGACCATGAGTGAAGGGAGCAGGAGGAAGCGGGGAAACATTCCGGCAGTCACCTCCCTCCCCATTAACTATGGATGGGTAATGTGTCTAAAACTCTATCTAGGTATCATACATTTAATTTGGTTAGGACTGCGAACTGTCATAGGGTGTCATCATGGAGCAGGTCCAAATCACGACATTACCGCGGCATAACTGCAGCGTGACCGCGGCGTGACCGTGATGTGACCGCAGCGTGACCACGGCAAGACCGCACCAAGACCGCAATGTGTTGGCCCGGTCCAGCGACATTTGTGGGGCAACATCTTTCCTCCATGAGCGAAGGGCGTGGGAGGAAGTGGGGAAACATTCTGGACGTCGCCTCCCTCCCCATTAAATATGGATGGGTAATATATCTAAAACTCTATCTAGGTATCATACATTGAATTCTAACAGGACTGCGAACCGCCGCAGGATATCATCCTGAAGCAGGACCAAATCACGACATTACCAAGGTGTGACCGCGGCATGACTGCGACGTCACCACGGCGTGACCACGGCATGATCGTGTCATGACCGCGGCGTGACTGTGGAGTAACCGCGGTGTGACCACGGCATGACCGCGGCGTGTCCACGGCGTGACCACGGTGAGAACGCGGCGAGACCAGAACGTGTTGGCCTGGTCCAGCGATATCTGCAGGGCAACATCTTTCGGCCATGAGCGAAGGAAGCAGGGCAACATTACGGCCATCTCCTCCCTCCCAATTTACTATGGATGGGTAATGTATCTAAAACTCTATCTAGGTATCATACATTGAATTCTGACAGGACTGCGAACCGCCGCAGGGTGTCATCTTGGAGTAGGGCCAAATCATGGCATTACCGCGGCGTGACCGTGGTGTGACGGCGACATGACCGCGACGTGACTGTGGCGTGACCACGGTGTGACCGCGGCGTCACCACGGTGTCACCGTGACGTGATCGCAGCGAGACCATGACGTGTTGGCCCAGTCCAGCGACATCTGTGGGGCATCATCCTCCATCCAGGATTCTAAATAAATCCTATGTAGTTTTCCTTCACATTATAGAAACCGATCTTATGTTATAAAAAATAGACTCTTGAAACACATGAAGGATGAGTCACCCTTGACTTGGCGACTCAAAACCAACGAGCAGGGATCAACGCATTACCCAAAGGATATTAAGAACCTAAAAACACATGAATGACGCTACATAACCAGTGAGAAACCAACCAATGGAATTAAAGCCTTACCTAGATTGGCAGCGGAGAACCAAATCCACTCGAACCAACACAAAATGATCCAACACCCTACCGAAATCATAATATGGAGTCAGAAACACTAAATCCCTAAATACTTGAGGTGTGAGACAGGTATTAACCATATAATCTTTCCTTTGATCAAAGCCGGTGGACTGAATCAATCTGAACTCCTTCTGGCACCCTTTGTAGAATATAACTACCCTCTGTCCATAGAAAGCAGTCAAAGATCTAAGTGACCAATGTGATAAAGAAAATATAATAAAAACTAAACTAAAACATATCTGTCTCCTATGACTATACCTTTCACCGCCCAACATATAAGTACCTCAGCGCCCCATGGGTCAAATCATGTTCCTACAAGCAAAGTGGAAATAGATCAATGTTTCAAAATGATACTATCAAAAAGTAAATTCCTATTAATTAACAATTACTCTTCCTATTAATGGAATATAATCAATTTTTCATGAGTTTCAACTTAGTTTGGTTTTGTTCAATACAAGGGATGAGGTCTTATTATTCTTGGTTTTTATGTTTACACTTGAGATATTTATTTAAAAATGATGCATGTATTTGGCATTATTATTTATGGTTTTAGTTCTTAGTTTGTTGTTATGGGGCCTGTCCACAAGAATAATTCTTGGAATGTAGGGTTCAGTTGAATTTATGTTCTTTAATGTGATTGAGGTCACTAATTATGTGGATTTAGATCAAGTAAAATATTCCTAAGAGGATTGGGCCTTGTAGTGATAGGTGTGGCAATTGTACATATAGCGTTTGATGAGGTAATACATATGAGGATGGATTGGAATCTTGGTAGGTTCGTAGAGTGGGATGGTCCCTCTGAGTATATAAAATGTATTATGAAATGTTTTACTCCATTTAATGATTTAAGAGTTCAACCAATTAGATGAAGGATGAGATGCTAGTGTGGATATTGGGTATTGTCAGACATATTGGCATTATAATGCCGAGAGGCTTGGTGTGATTTAGCTTAGGATGGAACTTGGTTAGTGAGGCTGGGTTATAAAACATGATTTTGATGAAGTTCTGGACCGGATTATTGAGAATATAATGTAGATATGTTTGACATGGTGTTTTTTTGGGACTAGGACAATCATAAGGTGAATAATCCTCTTTTTCTAGTTGGATGATGAGATGTGCATTGAGGCATGGGATAATCTTATAGAGATGAGTCTAGACTATGTGACTGAGAGGATAGACAAGGATAGGTTTGATAGTATTGGGTGAGTGTCCAACCCATTCAAGGATGATACGATGCATGGAGACACTTGGAGACACTTGGGGTTATTTATGCTATCTCATGGAGACACTTGGGGTTATTTCATGACTCCAACATACTCCATAAATGTTCTCACACTATGTTTTAGAAAAACAATTACATCTCATGAAAGACCCAAAGGATTCTCTATCTTCCAATGTTTCCTCACACTCACACCTCTTGGTATTACAGTATACAAGTGATCTACGTCAACTAGTCAGGATGTCATCACTACCCTTCATTCGTAGAAAGATGTAAAATACCTAAGTGGACAATGCAATAAAGAAAATAAAATAAAAACTAAACAAAAACATACATGTATCCTGTGACTATACATGTCACCGCCCAATATATAAGAACCACACCTCCCCATGACTCAAATCATGTTCCTGCAAGCAAGGGGGAAACAGTTTCATTTAATAATATCTTCATTTTTCATTATGTTCTTTATATATCACGTAGTTGTAAAGACCATACTAGTAAACTTATCCATTGAATATGCACCTATGGTACATTAGTTGAGTTTAAGATTGTGCACATAACCCTTCTATAACCCCGCCACATCGCACCATGATCTGAGATTGACTATTATGGTGAATAATAACTAATGAATCATAAAATGAAATTCAGCATAGATTTCCATTGTGTCTTAAATAACTCTCCTGCTAGCATCCATCATTCCCCAGTCAATTGTGAACTCGGTCTACAATGCATTAAAAATAAATTAATACATATACTAATCCAACACTCTCAACACCCCATCTTACTAGCCTGTTCAGTGGTTATAATGTAAAATAATTGCAGAGAAAGTGGTTGTTGTGTTGGGGATTGGAAAAACTATAACATTACAATTTTTATTTAATTAAAAGTTCAATTTAAAGTAACATTAATGTAATAACACAATGTTTAGTGTCCAAAAATACTCTTGAATGTAAAAAACAATAACATAACCACTTAGTTGTTAAACTCAATAGGGGTGTAAAAATGGTATAATGCCGAGCGTGGACCTGGACAGTCTGTGAGACATATTTCTTACAATGGTCCTATCCCAAGTAGTGTTTAGGGCAGGACTCGAACTAGTGAAGGCCCAACAAAGCTAGACCAAACCCAAGACCAGACCAAGCCTAGCCCATCCAAATTGATAATTTTTTTCAATCTTATTTTAGTTTGATTGATTGTAAGTTTACTATATTTATTATTTTTAATTTATGTTATTCTTTACATTTTACATTTTTTAAAAGACTTGGACCGGGACCCTGCCCAAACTATTGATATGTACCATGCCTCATTACATACCTATTCAGAAATTTGTATAACACCAGACATCACAACCGACCCCTTTCCATTTATGTCTATAATTGGGTTTAAGTCATTGGCATTTCATCCCCCTCCCCCCTCTCCCACCACACCAAACTGTCTAATTTCATACTTATGCCCTTTAATGAGTGAAAATGATTCATTTTCCATGCCTTTGGATTTATGATCTATAAAATATAACCAAACTACTAAAATTTTTATTTTTTATAACCAATGTACTCCTGAAAACAGGCCACTAAGAACCCATTATGTTGATTTTCGAACCAAATTTTTGCACATTTCCAAATGCCTACTGAACTTAAAAAGACATTTTTCTCCATTTACAGTCCAATAGATTTCCATAATCCTATAATTCTCATCACATGAAGTATCCATGATCCAACTATTTCAATTACAATGATCATGGGAACAACTAAACCATTAATTGCACATTTGAACGAACAAAAAAATAACATGGTAGAGCTAGACCTGTGAAGAATTAATAGATGAAAATTTTTGGCCATCCAGACTGTACAAACAAATGAAAAAATGGAAAATTGGGATTACACCTAAACCATAAGAAAATCATCAACTAAATATCCACAAACACAGAAACCATGATATTACACTTCATGAGAGGTTTGGTCTACCTCATTTGGGTAGTCCAACGCATTGATTTGGAAAAGATTTACCTCTAGATCTTGGGGGGCAGGGGTCAGCCCCGACAATATTATTTCCCAGGCGGGAGGAGAGGAATCCGAGATAGGGGGACGTCCCACAGGGTGTTCGGCCATGGGGGGTCTCGCGTGAGACTAGAGAGGGGTCCAGGGGACGTCGGAGGAGGAGATTGATCCAAGAGGGGAGGGGGATGTCTCCAAGAGAGGGAGACGAGAGGGGAGGGGGGAACATCACCGGGAGCTGAGAGAGGAGGGGGACGTCGTCTTCGGAGAAGGATCCAAGAGAATAAGGGTAACTTCACTGGAGGAGAGGGAGGGGGCTGAGAGGAGGAGGTAGAGACGGAGGTCGGGAGGTTATGGCAGAGGCCGGGAGGAGGTCGAGGTTGGGGAGGGGAGGAATGTGTGAGGATGAAATATCGAGAGGGAGGGAGCCCTTATTTGGGTATAATGTTTCCCAATGGTTAATTAAAACCATAGGTAATAGTTCACTTTCCAAACGGTTTTCATAAATCATTGGGAAAACACAAAATAAAACAGCCTACACCAACGATTTATTATAATCATTGGTATAGGGTCTTTTTCCCAACAGGTTTTCTAAACTATTGGGAATAGAGTGTTGGTATAGGCTTGATTTTCAGTAGTGGTGGGATAACACTTAAGGTCATATATCCTAGAGTGTAGGGGTGTAATTTTTAAGGTCTTTTAGCAGGGAACAAGGGGATATATTTCAAATAAATAAATAGGGGGAAAATGAACATATCATGTTTTCAAAGCCTAAGGATTATTAAGAACACCTCAGGTATGAGTTCATAGCTTTTAAGTTCATGGTGTTTGGACTAGAATATTTTTATAAAGATCGTGATCATGTAAATAATGATGGGAAATTCTATGATGGGAAATAATTATTTATGTGAATTTAGTATGTCCTTATCACCCAAGAAAAACCAAGTGAACCTCTCACAAAAATATAGCTAATACTTGGGGGAAGGGGCATCATCTGAGAATTAGGTTGGGTAGGGGCTCGACATGAGTGTGTCAAAATCCCTAAGATATAGGTTGGAATGAAAATTGTGTTGGCCTATGAAATGATGTCTAGACATCACTATGCATCATGTATAGTGGGAATTAAGCCATACATATTCCTAGAGGGCGGTGTGGTGGGAGTCCAATGTCATGTAGGGATTATCCTCTAAGGTGGGGACTAAGGTGTCACATAGTTTTAGTAAATTAACTAGGGATAACATTATATAGTTTAACATATAATGGAAAATATGTCGAAAATGTATTTTAAAATACCCATAAAATCATCCTTAAATGGAAATATCCAACATGAGGATTTTGAAGTTAATACATGCAAGGGTTAGGCCCATTTTGATGGTTCATTTCAAAATACATGAGACATGTTAATAGAATGAGACATTGACAGTAAAGTGGAAGCCATGTAAAGTTGAGTTGAGGATAATCATATAGGACCAAAATATTGTGAATGATACAAAAACTAGTCACATGAAAAAAAATAGAAAGTATCCCCCTCCCCCCCCCATCTGGGGAAGGGAGCACACTCATAATGGTGGAATGACATATTCTGTGTGAAACAGGTATAATTATTTCTCAAGGACTAGAAATGGTGTGACATAGATATTTTTCCTCCAACAAGTGGTCTTGAGAGCTCTTCTGATACTGATAGAACATGGTACCTGAGTTAGTGTGGTGGTGAGGACTTGTAAGCATAGGCAGACTGGAAATGTCACATAACACGTACTTCATATATATATTTTTTTGCAAGGGAAAATAATTTTTCAAAATGAATCCTTCATATAGTGTTTTTACTCTACTATGTCACATCCAATGAATCCATGAATCTCAGTTGCACAAAGCCCCAATTGAAAATGCCTATTCAATAACTAATAAAATTGATTTGGGGAAAAACCCCTTCAAAGAATATGAAACATTGAATACCTCAATGGATCGATGTGCAAAAAAAAGGATGAATAACCCTTTATAAGTATAGAAAAATTGATGAATAACCCATCATAGTCCTAATTATAGAAAACATTGAATATGAAACATTAAATAACACTAAAACAGAATATGAAACACTGATTTTGGGTTCCCCTATTCCTAATTTTAGCAAAATATCTGTCATAAGTGATTGATTTCACCATAATTAAGTTAAATCGATGAATAACCATGAAACATACACTTCTGAAATCATAAATTCTACCTTTGTGCACTTCTTGTGGATGAAACGTGGAGCGCGGAGTTTGCGGGGGAGGGGCGAGCGACGGCTTCTAGGACTCGGGAGGGGAGGAGGGAAGAGGCGAGCGGCGAGCGGCGAGCATCGAGTGGTGAGCGGGAGTTGGAATGGGAGGAGGGGAGTGCGAGGGGGATGAGAGCGGCGACGAGGGGGTCGGTATGGGAGCGGTGGCGAGGGGGATCGGGATGGGAGCAGTAGTGAGGGGGGGGGGGTCGGAAGGAGCGGTGCCGTAAGGCTGGAGAAGTGGGGTGCGAGGGGAAGTGCGGATGGGAGAAGAATCCTGATGGCAACCGGGTTTAGGTTATTCAATTCCAACGGTTCATATGAACTGTTGGTATTTGAGGGGGTTTTTTCCGACGGTTTCCTAAAACCATTGGAAAACGCAGCATATATCCAGCACATATTACTCTATACCAATGCTTAACAAATAACCGTTGGTATAGATTTTTTATCCCAATTTTTTTTTCAAACCATTGGGAAAAAAGTGTTGGTATAGATGGGATTTCCAGTAGTGTAGTACATCTCCAGTACTTCGTCAAACCGACACAGGATCCTAGAACATCTCCAGTACGTCGTCAGACCCACACAGGATCCTAGTACATCTCTAGTACGTCATCAGAACCACACAAGATCCTAGTACATGCTCACGTACATCTTCATACCCACACATGATCCTGGTACATCTTCTGTACGTCATCAGACCCACAAATAATCCTAGTACATCTCCAATACATCGTCAGACCCACATAGGATCCTAGTACATGCTCTGGTACATCGTCAGACCGACACAGGATCCTAGTACATCTCCAGTACGTCGTCAAACCCACACAAGATCCTAGTACATCTCTAGTACATCATCATACTCACAAAAGATCCCAGTACATCTCCAGTACGTCTTCATACCCACACGGGATCCTATTAAATATCTAGTACATCATCATACCCACACAAGATCTTAGTACATCTTTAGTACATCGTCAGACCCACATAGGATCCTAGTGCATGCTCTAGTACATCGTCAGACCCCCACAGGATCCTAGTACATCTCTAGTACGTCGTCATACCCACACAGTATCCTAGTACATGCTTTGGTACATAGTCAGAACCACATATGATCTTAGTACATGGTTTGGTACATTGCTAGACCCACACAGAATCTTGTTACAATGTCAGAGCTAGTTATAGGTTTCCCACACTAAGCTTTCTTGTCTACGGGAGGGTCCGATCCTCATGCCACTGGTCAATACTCCAACTACAATGATGTCCCACGAAGAAGTATCCCGAAGGTTCTCCATGTCATAGGGGTCTCAACGCAATAGACGGTGCGCCAATAGGATTCCCGGTCTGTACGTTGTTAGCATTTTAGTCTCGAGGGCCTGGTTGGATTCATGGTCGATCCTACCCGACCATAGCCCATCTTTATCAGAATCTCGAGTGGGGTATACAAAATGAAACATCTCTCTCTAAGGTTTCTAGTTCCACAAATGTTTCATAAAATGGATGCATGGTGCCAAATTTATGGCCAAAACATAGTATAGGGTCGAAACTGGTCTGGGTCTAGTCTGACTTGTCCTGACCCGGCCGAGGTCGACCCAGTTCAGGTCGACATGGCCCTTCCCGCATTGGGAGGTCCAGCATGCTGGGTGGCCCGGCCCGGGCAGTGGCCTGTGGGGCGACGGGGCAGTCGCGGAGGTTGTCGGTGGTGCGGAGCCACAAAGGTCGCGGGGTGGCGGAGGTTGTGGGATCTGCCAAGGCTGCGGGCAGTGTGGTGTTGTGGGGGCCTCAGAGTGGTAGAGGCAGTGCAGAGGCGGAGGCCACGGGGGCCACAGTGCGAAAGATTCCATAGGGTACGTGGAGTGATGGAGGCCGCGAGGGACGCAGGGAAGTGGAGGCCACGGGGTGGCACAATGTAGTGTGGAGGTCGTGGTCCAGTGGGGCAGTCGTTGTGAGGCGGGGCGATTACAGTGCGATCGTCCGCCGTTGCTAGAAAGATGGCCAGCTGTCCTCTTCGCACAACATAGTCATGTGTCGCGCCTTCACCATTGGTCGGTTCAGCCGATCGCCCTTCGTTTGTTTCCATGGCACAAATCTGCCTTCTCCCATCGCAAAGAACACACCATTCATTAAGAATGACAGAGGGTTTGGGCCATGTTTGTTTGGCTCATACCCTCTGCATTAGATAATTAGCAAGAAACTCAAGGGGAATGATTCAATGTGAGGTGAAAATTTAACATTTATCAATTTAAAACACACCCCTACCTCAGAGGTTCTTTGACGTCGATGTGTAGTGATAGACGGACGTCGGTGGCATCGGACTTTCCTCGATCGTCAGTTAATTTGTTTAAGATGTTCCTTGTTGGAGAGAGAGTTCTTCATTGGGGAGTGTGTTCTTTGTTGGATTGAGAGTTCTTCATTGGAGAGAATAATCCTCCAGAAGATCTCCTCTTGTCAACTCCTTCCTCCTAATTCCACCCAAAATGTGAAAAGTCCCCAACTGATTAATTTAGGTTTATCAAAATAAATTAAGTTGGCGCATCGAAGTTGGAATAATTAATGTACCGTGTAGGCACCATTAATTAGCTCATTTAATTTGAATAATTATAGTTGGAGGAGTTGAGATGGTTTCTCTCATTAAAGAGGTTCGGTTGGCCCCCACCGCTGAATTCAAAATAGGGGTTAGTTCAGGTGGTCCCCACCTCTTAACATTCACATCATATGTTTAGGCTCGGGTGGTCCCCACCACAATAACCCATGTAGTGGGGTTTCTAAAATAAAAATGATATAAATTTTTATTTTATTTTATTATTTCATGAAAAGAAAAAAATTATATTTCACTCTCGACCTACTGTGGTCAAGTTGAAGGTCCCCCGAAGAGAATACGGATGCTGCAAATTCTACGGTGCCTTCGGATTTCAATTCGGATCATTGGTTCAAAATTTAGAAAAGCCCGATCGTACATTTACTAAACATACCAAAAAAAGTTCAGAAATTAATTTCAGGCACACCAGGCCTCGAAGTCACACGCCATCAATTTTCACGGACACGTAAAATTCTTATATATTTAAAAAAAAATTACAAGGAAATTCTCGGTCTTTACAACCTCCCCAATAATCTATACCAGCACTGCCATATTCACATCATTTCACTATCATACGTACCAGATGATGTTAAACTTCATGGTATCTCATAACTATGTGCACTTTGATTCCCAATAAACTCTGATATATAATAAACATGCTCATGGTTCAATCCCAACTACCTAACGACCTTTCTATTCAATCTATTTCTTTTACTTCATTCACATCCATCCTAATTTTTACGTGGGCCTCCATGTCCAAGTGGGATCACCCCACTCATTTGTCCCATCTCAGTTAATAAGCCTCATCTACATCATCACTACTACTAGAAGAACCTAGGTAGTAAACCATGCATAATCCCTTCATGTGTCATCATCCATCCAAGAGCAATCCTTTAATGACAGGTAGTCTTAGTGTGTAATCCTCACATCATTCATCTCAAGCTACTTGGATTTTGATCCTTCTTTTCTAATCTAGGTTTGTAGTAATCCTCCTTCAGGTTCAATCCTAACCAATAGTTACCCATGAAATACCCCTCATTAGGGTATACCTCTTTGATCCACCCTCAATGGTGTCAAGATCATCCTTTATGGGGTGAAACATTCCATTTATGGGACACACAACTCTTGTGTGTGTCTGCATTGGACATTCTGATCCATCCATTCAGTAAATAATGAAGGTTATCCCTCCTTGGGATGTATCTATCTGATCCACCTTCATAAGTGTTCTGATCATCCCATTACATCTCTTCAGGACGTTAAACTCACAATCCTCCATCTCTATTAGACGTTAAACTCACAGACTACCCCGTGTTAAACATGATATCCTTGAGGAAAAACATGGAATAAATTAATCTGGCATAAGATACGAAGTGATCGTCATGGGATTCCTTAGGTTTCCACACCTTTATGAATCCCTATTATAAAGAATAATATAGGTGTTCTAATGTTTCAGCATCCTAACATTCCACTAATTCCCAACGGGTCTACTCCCCCGACCAGAGGTTTCTTCCCTCACGAGACCCCATGTAATTTCTAGACATAATCACCATAATTAACTTGTGTCCATAAATAGATTTCACTTGGAATGAGTTTTATGAATAGCATCTTAATCTATGAGGTAAGCCCAAACTAGTTGATGAATTCAAAGGAGGAATCCATCGAAGGAAGGATCGACATCCTATCCTCCCATTTCAATCAAAGAGAATACATCAATAAATAATTGATGAAACCCCCCAATTTCAGAATGCATGAATCTGGGGAAAACATTTGTGTGTCATGTTTCGATGATGTGCACCATAGAAGATCGCATAGTTAAAAAATATCTAAATAAATTTTTTTTTTATAAAAAATAACCTTTTGAAACTTTAATTTTATTTAATCTTATTTCATTTAAAATTATAAATAGTTCATTATTGAAATTTTTTCATAAATATAAACATTATTTATTGAAACTATTTTTTAACTATTACCAAATTAATTTATTAATGAAAAATATAATAAAGCCTTTTTTATATGGTTCTTCTAAAGGATTACTTTCAAAAATATTAATCAAATATATGTATTTAGTAATTATTTTAGCTAATTATCTTTTTATCCACTATTTATTATATTCAAAATGTTACTTTAATATGTCCCAACCCATTTTAATTATGTGTTCTATTGGTTTCATTCTTTATTTGATATAATCTATTGAAGATAGTAATAATTTTAGCGGTCCAAAATCTCTTGTTGTTGCATTATTTCCCCCATAAATGAATTGTTTCCTTGAAATTTTAATTATTACTGAATGATGTACGGGAGGCTGTTCATAAAATATATATGATTTAGGAAATAAATTTTAATATGACATCTAACTCACTCTTTTCATCTATATTAAGTTATTTATCCTTAAACAAGAAATTTTTTTAATTCATAAAATAATATACTCAAGTTTGTATATACCTTAATCATACATTCATAAAAAATTACCTTTCCCAAAAACCAATTTCATGTAAAAGATAATAAACTATTGTGAAAAGATATATTCTCCAAAAATTAACTATATATTTAACCCTAAAATGTATTAACCACTAGTTTTTAAATCTACACATTATTCAATATATATATAATCCCCAAAATGAGATATAATATACCAAAAATATCATGGATCACTTTTTTATTAAATGAATAAAATATTTCAAAGCTATAAATACAATATAACTCACTTTTTCAAAATAAATCATCATTTTGTTACCTAAATATAAATTATATATTAAACTAAAAAAATTTCCACGCATCAATCTTGGGTTCTAAAATAGTTATCACTAAAAATCTAAAGATCTCATAAAATCACTTTTCAATGTTATTGATATATTATACTATTTTTTTCTAAAACATTGAAGAATAATTACTAGATAACAATCCTTAGATGAATTGAATAATCCTAAATAAATTTATAAAATACTAGAATAACATCAATAAATATCACCCAATAATGAAAATATATAAGAGTATCAAGGTTTATTTTATTTTAAGTTTTCAACATTAGTACCATTGGTAAGAGTAGGAAAATACAATTTTATATAATAATAAGAATATACAAAAATTATGAATAATTTATGTATAGTCCCATTTTTGGTTATAAGAAAGAATGGTTTCCAAATACATTCATTTTTCATCATTTTCATGATCATGTGTTAACACAATAATGAAACCAAAAATGGTAATTATAAAATTTAAAATATTAATATGATAAAATTGATCCAAATATTTGTTCCCCTTTGACACCTTTTTTTAACAAGTAATACTTTTTGTTCAACATGTGACACTCTTTATTCAATCCTTAATTATCTATGGTTATTTATTTATATGGTTCTCTAACCAAATTAGATAAAATCATACTCAAATCACTCATAATTATTCGTTATAGAGATCTTTAATAAACCATTTCATATCCCCTAAGAGTGTAAAACTAGGTGCATAGTTCTGCCACTTTATCACACATCAGTTACTGGTAAAATTTATACTCAATAATCCTTTTTAGGGTTATTACGCCTATGTAAATTTATGGTAGAGAATATATCAACTTTTTAATATCTCGATTGGTATGTCATTTCTAGAAAAAATAAATATGAAAAATTTATAAAAAAAACAGGATGGTAACCTACAAGTTGACATATCCCTTAGACTTTATAACATTCTCTTATCCCAATCCAAAAATATTCAATATTACAAAAACAAATCTATAAGGTCATATATACATTCTATATATTGATCAACCTTAACTTATAGACCATGGATGATAATTTTAACTCCTAAATTATACGAAAACTATTATATCATAGTCCATAAGGTTATATAAATTCATCTCGGAAGCTGAATATGGTAGCATTTATATGCAACCATCTCAGTTATATGAATTCAATAAAAATATTAATTATAATACATTCACATGATCTTTTATTTTTATAGGTTTAGAGAAATAGTAAAAAACATTAAATAACAAAACCAATGGATTTTAAAACTATAAGACATTTTCCCCACTACAAGTGAAATTTTTTAAACTGTAACAAGTCATTAACATTTTAAAAATATTATCCACACATTATAATCTTCTAGACACATAAAAAAATATAATTTTATTTAAAAATTTTTGGAATGGAAACATAATAAATAGATGAGATCTAATGCATAGTATGGGTAAACATAAGAGACAAAAAACAACAATTACAAGTGAGCATAAGATTATCATATGGGTATAATCAATATTCTTAATAAAATTATACCAAATAAATCATAAAACATAAAACATGATTGATTTAATATAATAGGAAATAAAATATAAAATTAATCAACAAAGTGTCGAAACATAAGTCAAAAAAATTATCCTTGAAAGCATAACATATTTATAATTATTTATATAATATTGAGTTATAAACATAATAATAGGAAAAAACATATGAGAAACACATCAATCATATTCCGTTGTATAAAAAATCATTATATACCTACCTAAAAATATGAGATTACACATTATTCCCAATTTATTATGAAAGATATCATTAATTACATGTATTAATATATCATGAGTTATAAAAATAAGTTAACGTATTGGAGGGTGATATATAACCCCACCCATAATTATCCATACGTATGTTTCCCAAATAAAATAAATAATCATCATATAAAAAAGAACCCATTGTAATAAAATTGGTTTCATTTCCTTTTCAAATAGAATCACATAAGGGGTTTATTTATAATTCTACAAAAAACATATCATGATATTCCCATAGAAAATTAAGGAGTGGCCAAGGATATTCTGTATATTTCTAGTTAAGTATCATTAAATTATGATAATGGGTAATATTGTATTTAAAAAATATATATAATGGGAATATAGTTAATAAAATAATTTTCCCAATCAATCAATTTTATCGAATCTAGGTGATCACCCTTCAACCATTTTAATTACGTATAAATTGTTCATATATGAAAGGCGTTTAAAGAAGAATTATGATTATAAAATGGAAATAATTAGAAAAAAAGATAGTGATGGATCAATTTTCTTATTGATATTTAATGTTTTTAAATTGTGAAAACATAATTAGTCAAACAACAACTATTAGATGGTTACATTTAGGAGAATAAGTGAGTTTCACTTTTAAAATCATGATGAAAATGACCATTTTTCAATGGAAACCCTTTTAATTAAAACTCATAGAACAATGAAAGGATATAATATAATCCATAAAATAATGAAAAATGGGAATCATGATGAAATGACATGGTAAATACTTTCTTGTGAAAATAATTTGAATGTATCTTTGTTTTATTATAATAAAGGAAATATAAGTGACAAAGTCACCATTTCCTGTTGAAAACTCATTTTTAAAAAGTATGAAAAAAATGTTTTCAGATTTTTTAAGATGTTAAATTTTATGAAATATTCAATAATGATTTATTTAATAATGAATAAATTTTTTATAGAGAAATCATTGAGTTTGGGATAAAATATTTCATTTTTAAATGATATAAAAACATTTTAAATATTTTCTAATACCCATGTTGAAAACTCATATCATAAAAAATGAATTAAATATTAATCATTAAAATATGTGAAGAGGATTTTAAGGATTATAATATACAATCGATATTATATCTCCCAAAAATATAAGATATTATTAGTAGGAACCAAAATATGGAGATTTTGGAAAATATTTGTTGGAAATAATGATAGTTATTCATACCAATGAAAATATTTTATTTGAGAAGGTATTTCATCAAATAATTATATTCTGCTAAAATAAACTAACTTAACTTAATCAAAAATAAATTACCATTAGAAAAAAAATTAAGATAAAATGGGACTATAAGATTAAAACCAATTATATAATTTAGTATTCAGGGAGATGTAATTTGATTCTGGTACTCTATTATAGTTCGAGTAACATTTAAATCAAATACCCATAAATGTGATATATATATATATATATATATATATATTAATTGAACTCAAATAACTTTAATAAAAGTTAACTGATGATATGATATAAAAAAATATGTAGTATTTACACAGTATAAATGAAATTGGTTTTTAATAAGAAGTGTGTTTCAATATATAGAAATTGAGACCAATAATCACTTCTAAGGAACACTTATAGATTTTGTAATTTTTTTGTCAAAAAACTATAAAATAAATAACATGGAATTTAAAATTGAATATCATGAAATGTTATATAATACTGATAAAAATATTAATGTTTCGGTAGCCATGCCATTCCAAAAAAACAAATCATATAATAATAAATATGTCTCTAGGTGTGAATATTTAGACATGAAAACATTAGCTTGTTCCCGATTCCATTTTTTGCATGCTTCTAACTTCTTGAATAACTATATTATATTTATTAGATACATTATTAGGAACCTTATTAATCTTTATTAAATTTAATGTACACTATTTTTTATCATATTATTTTTATTTTTTAAATATCTTTCTTCTTATGAATGCTTAAAAAAAGAATGTGTTTCGAATTATATCAAAAAACTTTTTTTATCAAAGATCATATTTTAATCATAAGTTAAATACATAATATAACATTTTCAGAAACATAAAACATTAATTTATTTATTTTTATAATTATAATATTGTTATTTTATTTCATTTATTCACCCATGATAGAGTTTTATATTATTATTCAAGTAGTTTGTTTAACCAACCCAAATATGAACATAATATATTTGGATGGGTAAGTATGGTTAAGTAAGTCAATAATAAGAATAAAATTCAAAAATATTGATATTTTTTAGATTTTTTATTTTTTTGAGTCAAATTGTAATTTTTTTAAATAAATAATGGTAAGTAATATGAAAAATGAAAAATGTATCTTTGTAGGGGAAATAGTCCGCACAACACATTATTGAAATTATTTTTATTATAAGTGGATGGGAAGGAATATATAAATTTTTTCATTTAATTTAATAACACTTCAATATAATATTATATTTATTTCATTATATTATTATTTAATTATTAGTTTTGGTATGGAATGACTGAAGGGAAATTATTAGGGTAAAATAGTACTCACATTGATACATTGAAAATTATCTATAATAATCATTTAAAATGAAGGGATTAAGGAAACTAATTTTGAGTGGCGTATATAGGAATATCAAGTTAAGTTTTATAGATGATATTTAAAAAGGTTTTAAAGGAAATTTCTTTGGTAAATTTGACCATTTAGGGTTTTTAAGTCATCCACTTTTATAATTGAAGAAAAACGTTCTTTATTGGACACACATTATTTTTCAATAATTAAATGAAACTATTCGTGGGTGAATGGTTATAATAGTTTGAAATAGTGGATTATTTGTTTTTCATAAGGTATATAAATCTTCGACCACCCATTTTCCTGTAAGTCTTAAACATGTTTAAATCATTTTGGGATATAATTTGTACGTTTCATCATTTTGATTGTTTCCCTGTTAACTTGTTTCTAACCAAGAAATTTATATATTATTAAAAAATATTACATAACCCCTATTGCATATTTTTTGTTTGATAAACCCAAGTTAAATATCCAAATAATATAATTAAAATTAAAAATACGATGAAATTATATTTTAAATTAAAACATTTAATATATAGGAAAACTATTTTACCAAAAAAACATTGTTTTCGCTATTAATTGTTTGTAATATTATTTTGTATTCACATCCAATTAAATGAATAATAATAAATTTATATATTTTTTAAAAATTTAAAAACATTTATTATATGAGAATAATTTATTTTATTATAAAAAAAATCTGCAACAGTAATAAAGCATCTCTTTTAAAATAGCGCTTTCATTATTGTCATGGTCACTAAATTAAATCTTATTAATTGTAATTTTATGAATAAAAATAATATTTATGTTATTACATAATATGAACTTATTTATATAAAATATTAAATCCATATAATAAAATTAAATTTCTATAATTTATAAAAAATAATTTTTAATACAAGTTAATATAAATTTATTTTACATTAAAATTTTACTTTAGCTTCCAAAACATTAAACAATGATTTTATTAATTTAATTTTGTATTATTAAATGGGTTATATTACTTATAAAATATATATTTTTTGTTAAAAAAATCTTTAAAAATCGAATTCATTATTGTTTTATTATAATGTGAAAAAAATTATAGATGTTACCGAAGTCGACAATTTTACTATTCTCCTAAATATCAATTATTGAAGAAAAATATAAACAATTCATAATAAAATTATTTATATGATTACTATAAAAAATAATTTAATTGATTCTAATTCAAGTTCAAAAAATTTAAATGTTAGTATTAAATGAAAATATAATATAAAAATAAAATCTTCTTTTATTAAAAATATGAATTTTAAACATAATGTGTTTTTAATATTATTTAATATAAATTAAAAAAAACAGAATATTTATATAATAGTATATAAATATAAATATTACACGTTATAATAAAATTATAATTGTCACGACCCGCCCTCGGGGTCCGTGCCGTGACTACCCCAAGCCCGCCTTCCATAGGCCAGGGGCTGGCGACTAGCACCAAGGCGTAGATCCCAGCAAATTGGGAAGGCATTGCCTTTGAAAAGTAAACACACACCACAGAGTAAACAAGCGGAAAGTAAACACTAAGCAAGCAGAGTACAACTGAAGTGCGGAAAAGTAAATGGGCCAGAATACAAACCCAAACTGAAAGTAAAGTACAACTCGAAAAGGGAAAAACAGCAACTGAAAAGTAAAGGCCGCTACTCCGTGCTGTCCACTGGAAAATCCCACCTGAAGGGTGGGTACAGATAGCTCCTCTGCTCCACGGGTCCCACCGTCCGCTCCGTGCTCGTCCCGCCCAGTGGTCCACCTCCGGGTACCGTCCCGCTCCGCAAACCTCAGCTAAGGTCAACGCTGTCCGTCGTCTGCAACCAACACAACGTAGTGCGGGCGAAGCCCGTGCAGGGGTGAGTATAAGCTACTCAGTAGGGTCCCCGAGACCCCTGAAGGTCTCTCAAAATCCACAAAGGATAAACCACGAAGCAAAGTACAATCACGAAGTAACAACCAACACTGCTTAGGTATATGCCCATACATATACCTAAGTCATCAATTCAAATACGCTCCAACCTCCGAGCCCAAGTATAACTCAGTCCACGCAGGAAAGTATACGTATTCCACAAAGGAAAGTAACAGGATTCAGCTCACACAGGTATACTTCATCAAGGACGATAAAGATGATCACTGATCCATCTAAGTCGTCGGACCCACGAAGGATCGATAGGTAACTAACCCCCGCAGAAGACCCACACAGGATCGGGCTCACACAGAACCTGTAGGCGCTGGCTCACACAGAACCGCTGAGCGCAAGGACCCACACAGGATCGGGCTCACACAGAACCTGTAGCACTGATCCACGTAGGATCGCTGAGTGCTGTAGTCGTCGTCGTCGAATCCACACAGGATCTCTGTACTGTCGTCGTCAAATCCACACAGGATCTCTGTACTGTCGTCGGCGCAGTCACAGTAGCAGTCGTAGCAGTAGAACAGTCGCAGCCAGCACTAGGGTTCCCGCACACAGCAAGCTCGTACGGAGGATCCGCTCCACGAGCCGAGAGGCTGATACATCAACTGTCACGAAGACCGAAGTTGATGTATCCAAAAGTTCCGTATCGTCAAAAGGAACTCAACGCAACAGACGGCGCGTCGATCGGACGCCCGGTCTGAGAGATAATGGCATTTTCGTCTCCGGGGCCCGGTTGGTTTTTAAGGCAAAACCAACCCGACCATACTCCACCTGCGTCCAAACCTCGGGCGGAGTATGCCAAAAGATCCGTCTCACTAAGAGGAACACTACGCGACTGACGGCACGTCAATCGGACGTCCGTAGCTCAAGATATGAGCGTTTTCGCTCCGAAGGCCCGGTTGGTTTCGTGAATGAACCAACCCGGCCGAACTCAAAGTAACCCGAAACCTTGAGTGCGATATGCCGAAATGATCGTCTCGATACAAGGATCGCGTTGCCGCAGACGGCTCGTCATTCGGAGGTCCGAGGCTCAAGTTATGAGCCAAAAACCTAATCTGGTCCGAAACGGGGGGTCCGGGTCCGGGCCGACCCGGCCCGACCCCCCCCCTCTGGACGGCGCGGCGGCCGGGGGCGGCGGACGGCGGCGGCGGACGGCGGCGGACGGCGGCGGCGGCTGGCCGCGTGGCGGCGGCGGCGGCTGGCCGCGTGGCGGCGGCGGCGGGCCGCGTGGCGGCGGCGGCTGGCGGACCGCGTGGCGGCGGCGGGCCGCGGCGGCGGCGCTGGGCGCCGCACGTGATTGGCACGCGGGGCATAGCCCCGCGTTTTTCTTCAAGCGGCACGGCTCAAGGCCGTGCCTTTGACAAAAACGGCCCCCGCAAATGGGGGCCGGCTTGATAAAACCGGGGGGCGGTTGCCCCCCCCCCCCCTCTTTAAATGAACCGCCCCCCTCTTTAAGAGGGGGGTTTGAAGAGCCGGCCGGGGGTTTAAACCCCCGGTTTTTATGATATCCGGCCGGCCCGCTGGCCGGCCGGTTTTTACTAACGGGACCGGGAAATTCCGGTCCCGCCCTTGATTTCCGACGCCGGCGGCACGGCCGCCGGTCTTTCCTTCCGCCGCGGCCCGGAACCGGCCGCGGTCTCCTCGTCTCACCGCGGCCCGGAACCGGCCGCGGTGTTCGTCGTCCGGCGCGGTGCGACGGCACCGCGCCCCTTTCTCCGTGCCAAGAATCCTCCCAACGCGGCGCGACGGCGTCGCGTTCTTGAAATCTCTCCTCGGCGAAGCGCGACGGCGTTGCGGAAAATATCTGAACGTTCATCCGCGTGGTGCGACGGCACCACGTTACTTGTTTCCTCCAGCATGAACAACATGAACGATGGAGGGGGATTCGGCCGTGTTCGTGCGGTCCGGTCCCCCTCACGTTAAAGAAATAAAAACGGAACTTAAATAAAATAAGTCACACGTTAAGTCATGCTAAAATCCACGATTCAAGAAAGGAATAAAAATAATCAATAAAGATCATCCCCTACCTCTGGTTTCAAGAACGAAGATCGTCAACGACCCGCGGAAGACGCGTCGCGGTGGTCGGCGTCACGGAAGAAGGACGTCGATGTCGTGAAGCGAGGATTCGAAGTTCTTTGACGACGATTTCGTCGCGGGAAAAGATGACGCGGAAGAAGACGTCGTCGGTGTCGCGGGTATGGCGTCGCGAAAGACGATTCCCGAGTACGTGGCGTTCTTCGTCGATGTTCGAAGGTTCTTCGCGTTCTTCAAGGAGGAAAAAGAAGTTCTTCAAAGTGTAGAACTCTTCCTCTCTCAAATCTCCACACAACACAGCAACCCCCAAAATAAAATAAGCTACCCTTATTTTATTTTCACTTTGCCCACCTTTCAAAAATTCAAAAGTTGAATTTATTACATTAATTAAAATCTTGAGTTGTCAAGAAATTAAATGGAAAGATAAGTTGGCAAGTTTTAATGTAGGGGAGAGTCACAAATTAAAGAGGGGGTTTAGAGGGGTTAGGGAATTTGAAAAGGTGGGGGGTTCGTGTGGGCCCCACCTCCCTCATAACCACACATGGGAAGTTGGGTGGTTGCGGGCCCCACCAACAACTTCCCATGAGAGAGTCTAACCACCTAGAATAAAATAAAATTCACACACAATTTTATTTTACTTATCTTTTAATCCCCAAAACTAACTTTCAACCCGCAACATACGCAACTCCCGAAAGGGTCTCTTTAAGCGAATATCGGCACTGCGAGTTCATCGGTGCCCTCGGATTTCAATTCCGAGCACCGGATCAAAAGTTAGGAATTCCCGCTCGTTCGTTCACTGAACGTACCCGAGCCAAACTTCGGAAATTAATTCCGGGCACTCCGGGCCTCGGAATCAGGTGCCGTCTGAAACCGCGCTCTTGTAAAAAAAATCCAAAGAAAATTAAGAAAAAATTTCCCTTGAATTTTACGGTCTTTACATTACTCCCACCTCAGGGCTTTACGTCCCCGTAAAGATACAACAAAAACTAGGGGAACAAATGAGGGTACTGAGCACGCATCTGAGCCTCCCGCTCCCAAGTGCTCTCCTGGAGATTCCCGTGCTGCCATCTGATGCGCACAAGAGGAATCGATCGCCCACGTAGGACCCGCTCCTGTCGATCCTCTATCTCCACCGGGACCTCCGTAAAAGTCGCCCCATCGTCAACGTCAAGCTCCCCATGGTCAATGATGTGCGTCGGGTCGTGCACGTATCTTCTCAGCTGGGATACGTGAAAGACGTCGTGCACCCGGTGCAACTGAGGTGGTAGAGCCAGGCGATAAGCCACCTCGCCAATCCTGCTGAGAATCTGAAAAGGTCCGATGAAGCGCGGAGATAACTTGCCGCCTCGGCCAAATCTCCGAATACCACGTCGAGGTGAGACCCGCAAGAAGACGTGGTCGCCATCCTCGAACTCTAGTGGTCTCCGCCTCCTGTCAGCATATGACTTCTGCCGGCTCTGAGCTGTCCTCATCCGCTCCTGGATGACCTGGACCTTCTCTGTCGTGGCCTGGACCATCTCCGGTCCCACTAGTGCTGACTCCCCTGGGTCTGTCCAGCACAAAGGAGATCTACATGGTCGGCCGTACAACGCCTCGTACGGTGCCATCCCGATGGTGGAGTGGTAGCTGTTGTTGTATGCGAATTCCACCAAAGGTAGGTGGTCCTCCCAGCTACGACCAAAGTCAAGGACACATGCACGGAGCATGTCCTCGAGAGTCTGAATGGTCCTCTCCGTCTGACCATCCGTCTGAGGGTGAAAAGCTGTGCTAAGACGTAGCTGCGTCCCGAACGCCTCCTGCAACCCCTTCCAAAGCCGGGAAGTAAAGCGGGCATCACGATCGGAAACGATAGATGATGGCACGCCGTGGAGCCGCACAATCTCCTGAACGTAGAGACGTCCCAAGCTCTCCACCGAGCCCTGCTCTCTGATGGGTAAGAAGTGTGCCGACTTGGTGAGTCGGTCAACAATCACCCAGATGGAGTCGTGACCTCTGGAAGTGTGTGGAAGTCCAGTCACGAAGTCCATAGATATGCCGTCCCACTTCCACTCCGGAACCTCCAAGGGCTGTACCAAGCCTGCTGGTACCTGGTGCTCTGCCTTCACCTGCTGACAGGTAAGGCATCAAGAAACGAACTCTGCTACAGCCTTCTTCATGCCCGGCCACCAATGCTGTCGTTTGAGGTCCTGGTACATCTTCGCCACTCCAGGATGTACCGCTAAAGGTGAAGTGTGAAACTCCCTCAACACTTCCTCTCGCAAAGCGACTGGTACCATGGTACGTCCTCTGAAAAGGATGTCGTGCTCTGCTCCAAGGGAGAAACCATCAGGTGTCTGTCCCGAGGATATCTGTGCACGCCGTGTCTCACAGTCAGCGTCCCCATGCTGTGCCTCCCTGACTCGCTGCAGTAGTGGAGGAGTGACTGTGAGAGACTGTAGAAAGGCTGCTCCATCTCTATCCACGAAGGATATCTGCAAAGAGGCTAGCTGCTCCGTCGCCTCCTCAAGTAGTTGAATGCCCGTCCTCCTGCTGAGGGCATCAGCTACTACGTTCCCCTTCCCAGGAGTATAGACTATCTCAAAGTCATAGTCCTGGAGGAACTCGAGCCATCGTCGCTGTCTCAGGTTCAGGTCCTTCTGCGAGAAGATATACCTGAGACTCTGATGATCGGAAAAGACCGTAAAGCGCTCGCCCATCAGATAGTGTCGCCATGTCTTCAGAGCGAAGACCACTGCTGCTAACTCTAGGTCATGGGTAGCGTAGTTCTGCTCATGCGGCCTCAACTGACATGATCCATAGGCGATCACGGCCCGCTCCTGCATCAGAACACATCCGAGTCCGGTCCCTGATGCATCGCAGTAGACTACGTACCCTACTCCCTCCTCAGGCAACCTCAAGATAGGTGCGCTAGTCAATCTCTGCCTCAGCTCCTCGAAGCTCTGCTGACAACTGTCTGACCACACGAAGGGTTTCCCCTTCTTCGTCAACGCTGTGAGTGATGCCGCAACTCTGGAGAAGTTCGGCACAAATCTCCGATAGTATCCAGCTAGTCCCAAGAAACTCCGAACCTCAGTCACGCTCCTGGGTGGCTCCCATGCTAACACAGCCTCAATCTTCGCGGGATCCACTGCAACTCCCGCCTCAGAGATAACGTGTCCCAAAAAGTGGACCTCACGTATCCAGAACTGGCACTTCGAGAGCTTACCATAAAGCTGGTGCTCTCGGAGTGTGTCAAGAACAACTCGCAAGTGATAGGCGTGCTCCTCCTCTGTCGTAGAGTAAATCAGAATGTCGTCGATGAAGACCACGACAAACCGATCGAGGTATGGCTGAAAGATCCTGTTCATGAGAGCCATGAACACTGCTGGAGCATTGGTTACACCGAAAGGCATAACCAAGAACTCATAGTGGCCATACCGACATCTGAAGGCCGTCTTCTGCACATCCTCGTCTCTGACTCTGAGCTGATGATAGCCTGACCTGAGGTCTATCTTCGAGAACCACCGTGCTCCCTTGAGCTGATCAAAGAGGTCATCAATCCTCGGTAGCGGATACTTGTTCCTCACTGTCACCTGGTTCAGGCGACGATAGTCAACACAAAGTCGCAAGCTTCCGTCCGCCTTCTTGGCGAACAATATCGGGGAAGCCCAGGGTGAAACACTGGGTCGGATGAATCCCTTGCCCTGCAAGTCCTCCAACTGTACCCGTAGCTCTCGAAGCTCGGCGGGGGCCATCCGATATGCTGGAGTGGATATCGGGGCTGTCCCGGGGTACAAGTCAATATAAAAGTCTACCTCTCTGCGAGGAGGTAGCCCTGGAACATCGTCGGGAAAAACGTCCGCATACTGATCCACCACTGCAGGAAAACCAGGACTCCGCACGTCAACTGCTCCAAGGATAAGGCTAGCCAACTGATGAGTGATGGGCTGTCCTCTCCTCCGCGGAAGTCCATCCTGTGCTGCTAAGGCTCCCTTCTCGCCGGTGAAGGTGAACCTGCTCCCGTCGGTGCGTACACATCGCACCTTGCGCCTAAAACAGTCAATCTGTGCATGGACCGTGGACAGCCAATCCATGCCCAAGATGACGTCGTAAGGCCTCGACGCTGCTACAAGAAGATCCCAGCCGAAGCTCTCGCCTCCTAGAGTAAGCTCACACTGCCGGCACCAGTGCGTGATCGTCGAGTCTGCTCCCGTAGGAGTCTCTAGCCGTAAGGATCGAGCCAACGGCTCTGTCGGAATCTCCGAGCTCCGAACAAGGGCAGCGGCTATGAAAGAATGACTCGCTCCTGTGTCTATAAGAACTGCAGCAAGGGTGGAATAGACACAGATAGTACCTCGAATCATCTCGGGTGCGCCGTGGTCGTAGGCCTCTGCTGCCTGGAGCTGTGCCTGTCGCTGCCCGCCAGCTCCCTGTGGTCGGGGTGGACCTCCTGGTGGTGGTGGTGGTAAAGCCTCAAAGCGTCGGCCACCACCAGCTGCTCGTCCAGCTCCTCTGCCTCGTCCGCCTCCTCCCTGCGGACCGCCACGGTCGACCCTCTGCCTCTGCCTCGGTGGTCCATCTACTGACTGCTGCTCCTCGGCACGGCGGGTCGGGCAGTCACGAGCCATGTGGCCCTGTCCGCCGCACGAGTAGCACTGCCTGCCTCTCGGAAGACTGGCTCCGCGCTGTGTGCCCCGCACTGCTGAGCCAGTGCCCTGAGATCGTCTGCCTGAAGGTCTGGTCTGTCTGGACCCCTGAGTCATCCGTCGACTGCCTGCTGCAGATGACTCTGCCACGTGCCGCCCTGCGGTGGGTCGCTGTGCTGGTGTAGACTCAGCAAGGAAGCTCTCGATCAGAAGAGCCCGCTCCAGTACTCCTGTCTGAGTCGGTATGCTGAGGGAGATCAGCGATGCCCTGATCTCGTGTCTCAAACCCTGCTCGAAGGTCCGGGCCCGGAAGAATGGGTCCCGTACCATGTCGGTCGAGTAGCGCGAGAGATCGGTAAATCTCGCCGAGTACTGGGCGACCGTCATGCTGCCCTGCCGCAGCTGTAGAAGCTCCTGGATACGCACCGCTCGAAGGGTGGCCGGGACGAACTCAGGGCGGAAGAGGCTCTCGAAGTCCGTCCAGAGTAGAGATGCCTCATCGTGCACCTGGAGCATCAGGCTCCACCATCGTCCTGCTGCTGCGTGTAGTAGGCTCGCAGCGAGGATCACCATGAGGTCTGCTGGTGTCCTCACTAGCCTAAACACTCGAACCACTGCCTCCAGCCAGTCCTCTGCTGCCTGGGGATCCGTCTCCCCGCGAAACCTGGGCGGTCGCTGTCGCTGAAACTCATGCAGTGCGCTGAGGCGACGTGCATCGTCAGCGGCTGCTGCTGGAAGCATCGGGGGCTCGGCGGGTAAAGCTACCGCCGGTGCCACTACTGGAAAAGGGCCCTGCACCGAGGCCTCGTCGCTCGGTGGGCTGTCGTCTCGCTCGACCATCGGAACCCTAGCTGGCTGTCGTCGTGGGGCCATCCTGAAAAGGAGATCAAGAGTGCCATAGTCAGAACAGTATACCTGGTGAGCTGAATTAAGTAATCACAAAGAAAACTTTGAAACACACACGCAATCAATGTTTCCGTGCATTATGTCGGAAATCAGAAGTCAGGGTCCTGGTGTATGGATACGTCGGCCGCCGCACCAACACTGGACTCCCTGGACTGATAACCACACTCAATACGCTAAACATTATTGCTTCACATAGAAAAGATCAGAGTTCGCGGTAGAACCGAACTCCTCTGATACCAATTTGTCACGAACCGCCCTCGGGGTCCGTGCCGTGACTACCCCAAGCCCGCCTTCCATAGGCCAGGGGCTGGCGACTAGCACCAAGGCGTAGATCCCAGCAAATTGGGAAGGCATTGCCTTTGAAAAGTAAACACACACCACAGAGTAAACAAGCGGAAAGTAAACACTAAGCAAGCAGAGTACAACTGAAGTGCGGAAAAGTAAATGGGCCAGAATACAAACCCAAACTGAAAGTAAAGTACAACTCGAAAAGGGAAAAACAGCAACTGAAAAGTAAAGGCCGCTACTCCGTGCTGTCCACTGGAAAATCCCACCTGAAGGGTGGGTACAGATAGCTCCTCTGCTCCACGGGTCCCACCGTCCGCTCCGTGCTCGTCCCGCCCAGTGGTCCACCTCCGGGTACCGTCCCGCTCCGCAAACCTCAGCTAAGGTCAACGCTGTCCGTCGTCTGCAACCAACACAACGTAGTGCGGGCGAAGCCCGTGCAGGGGTGAGTATAAGCTACTCAGTAGGGTCCCCGAGACCCCTGAAGGTCTCTCAAAATCCACAAAGGATAAACCACGAAGCAAAGTACAATCACGAAGTAACAACCAACACTGCTTAGGTATATGCCCATACATATACCTAAGTCATCAATTCAAATACGCTCCAACCTCCGAGCCCAAGTATAACTCAGTCCACGCAGGAAAGTATACGTATTCCACAAAGGAAAGTAACAGGATTCAGCTCACACAGGTATACTTCATCAAGGACGATAAAGATGATCACTGATCCATCTAAGTCGTCGGACCCACGAAGGATCGATAGGTAACTAACCCCCGCAGAAGACCCACACAGGATCGGGCTCACACAGAACCTGTAGGCGCTGGCTCACACAGAACCGCTGAGCGCAAGGACCCACACAGGATCGGGCTCACACAGAACCTGTAGCACTGATCCACGTAGGATCGCTGAGTGCTGTAGTCGTCGTCGTCGAATCCACACAGGATCTCTGTACTGTCGTCGTCAAATCCACACAGGATCTCTGTACTGTCGTCGGCGCAGTCACAGTAGCAGTCGTAGCAGTAGAACAGTCGCAGCCAGCACTAGGGTTCCCGCACACAGCAAGCTCGTACGGAGGATCCGCTCCACGAGCCGAGAGGCTGATACATCAACTGTCACGAAGACCGAAGTTGATGTATCCAAAAGTTCCGTATCGTCAAAAGGAACTCAACGCAACAGACGGCGCGTCGATCGGACGCCCGGTCTGAGAGATAATGGCATTTTCGTCTCCGGGGCCCGGTTGGTTTTTAAGGCAAAACCAACCCGACCATACTCCACCTGCGTCCAAACCTCGGGCGGAGTATGCCAAAAGATCCGTCTCACTAAGAGGAACACTACGCGACTGACGGCACGTCAATCGGACGTCCGTAGCTCAAGATATGAGCGTTTTCGCTCCGAAGGCCCGGTTGGTTTCGTGAATGAACCAACCCGGCCGAACTCAAAGTAACCCGAAACCTTGAGTGCGATATGCCGAAATGATCGTCTCGATACAAGGATCGCGTTGCCGCAGACGGTTCGTCATTCGGAGGTCCGAGGCTCAAGTTATGAGCCAAAAACCTAATCTGGTCCGAAACGGGGGGTCCGGGTCCGGGCCGACCCGGCCCGACCCCCCCCCTCTGGACGGCGCGGCGGCCGGTGGCGGCGGACGGCGGCGGCGGACGGCGGCGGACGGCGGCGGCGGCTGGCCGCGTGGCGGCGGCGGCGGCTGGCCGCGTGGCGGCGGCGGCGGGCCGCGTGGCGGCGGCGGCTGGCGGACCGCGTGGCGGCGGCGGGCCGCGGCGGCGGCGCTGGGCGCCGCACGTGATTGGCACGCGGGGCATAGCCCCGCGTTTTTCTTCAAGCGGCACGGCTCAAGGCCGTGCCTTTGACAAAAACGGCCCCCGCAAATGGGGGCCGGCTTGATAAAACCGGGGGGCTGTTGCCCCCCCCCCTCTTTAAATGAACCGCCCCCCTCTTTAAGAGGGGGGTTTGAAGAGCCGGCCGGGGGTTTAAACCCCCGGTTTTTATGATATCCGGCCGGCCCGCTGGCCGGCCGGTTTTTACTAACGGGACCGGGAAATTCCGGTCCCGCCCTTGATTTCCGACGCCGGCGGCACGGCCGCCGGTCTTTCCTTCCGCCGCGGCCCGGAACCGGCCGCGGTCTCCTCGTCTCACCGCGGCCCGGAACCGGCCGCGGTGTTCGTCGTCCGGCGCGGTGCGACGGCACCGCGCCCCTTTCTCCGTGCCAAGAATCCTCCCAACGCGGCGCGACGGCGTCGCGTTCTTGAAATCTCTCCTCGGCGAAGCGCGACGGCGTTGCGGAAAATATCTGAACGTTCATCCGCGTGGTGCGACGGCACCACGTTACTTGTTTCCTCCAGCATGAACAACATGAACGATGGAGGGGGATTCGGCCGTGTTCGTGCGGTCCGGTCCCCCTCACGTTAAAGAAATAAAAACGGAACTTAAATAAAATAAGTCACACGTTAAGTCATGCTAAAATCCACGATTCAAGAAAGGAATAAAAATAATCAATAAAGATCATCCCCTACCTCTGGTTTCAAGAACGAAGATCGTCAACGACCCGCGGAAGACGCGTCGCGGTGGTCGGCGTCACGGAAGAAGGACGTCGATGTCGTGAAGCGAGGATTCGAAGTTCTTTGACGACGATTTCGTCGCGGGAAAAGATGACGCGGAAGAAGACGTCGTCGGTGTCGCGGGTATGGCGTCGCGAAAGACGATTCCCGAGTACGTGGCGTTCTTCGTCGATGTTCGAAGGTTCTTCGCGTTCTTCAAGGAGGAAAAAGAAGTTCTTCAAAGTGTAGAACTCTTCCTCTCTCAAATCTCCACACAACACAGCAACCCCCAAAATAAAATAAGCTACCCTTATTTTATTTTCACTTTGCCCACCTTTCAAAAATTCAAAAGTTGAATTTATTACATTAATTAAAATCTTGAGTTGTCAAGAAATTAAATGGAAAGATAAGTTGGCAAGTTTTAATGTAGGGGAGAGTCACAAATTAAAGAGGGGGTTTAGAGGGGTTAGGGAATTTGAAAAGGTGGGGGGTTCGTGTGGGCCCCACCTCCCTCATAACCACACATGGGAAGTTGGGTGGTTGCGGGCCCCACCAACAACTTCCCATGAGAGAGTCTAACCACCTAGAATAAAATAAAATTCACACACAATTTTATTTTACTTATCTTTTAATCCCCAAAACTAACTTTCAACCCGCAACATACGCAACTCCCGAAAGGGTCTCTTTAAGCGAATATCGGCACTGCGAGTTCATCGGTGCCCTCGGATTTCAATTCCGAGCACCGGATCAAAAGTTAGGAATTCCCGCTCGTTCGTTCACTGAACGTACCCGAGCCAAACTTCGGAAATTAATTCCGGGCACTCCGGGCCTCGGAATCAGGTGCCGTCTGAAACCGCGCTCTTGTAAAAAAAATCCAAAGAAAATTAAGAAAAAATTTCCCTTGAATTTTACGGTCTTTACAATAATTATGACCAATTTAATTTCTTAAGTTAAATTTTAATACCATGTTTTTTAAACTTTTCTTCAAAAGGAATAAATTTTAAATATTAATCAATGAAAAATAATATATATTTATTTTAATTTTTTATTATCATTTTATCTAATAATGATTATTTTATTCATGTAATTTTAATATTTAACAGTTCATTTTTTTCAGGTGTTGTGTTAGTTTGGTGTTACGAGTGACAAAAACTATTGATGATCATGATATTTTATAGGGTTTAAAATTTCCAATTGATACATTGATCCCCTTATTGGTCTTCCAAACAATAAATTATTCCCAAAAACACTAATTCAACTATCAACACCTATAATTTAACAAAAAAAATGAGAATAAAAAAGGACAACACAACGAGAATCAAAAATTCAAAATGACCACAATATTCATCACATCACTCTTCAAGATTGTAACATATTGGGCCTAGATACCACTGAATGGTTCCCCGAGTCTGGTTGGCCACATGTCCTCAAGTTCATCTCCATAAATTCCAGAGGCTGCTGACTAGCCGTGAGGGCCTAAGAGTGTCCATGGGGAGAATATTTCCTCATTATCAATGTGCATCATAGTGAAATATCATCAACTTACAAATAGTGGAAGCAGTAAATCTTATAGGTAATAGATACTTTTCATGAATATATAACAATATCAAAGGTAAGATCATATATAATGATAATTTTCATACATGTCATATGTCTCTAATAAACCATCCAAAACATGTATACATAGCTGGTGTACAGTAAATGGAACAAATGTAAAAAAATTCAAAAAGTATCACCACTAGTATAGTGAGCCTTAGATAATTCTCATGCTCTTCTACTCCTAAGGAGAAATCAAGAACCAGTGTTAGGGTGATTCCCTTGTCCATACATTTAATCATATAGTGTGTTTGGGTACCTAAGGCGGCCCAAATAGGATTTGAGACATAATCCTAGTAGGCAACCACCTAAGGTATAGTTCCCATCAGTCAGTGAATATATATAACAATAATGTGCATAAATTAAGATAAAATTTAAAGGAAGTACTGAAAGTAAAAATCCTATAAAGTCAACATTCTCATTTATAATTAACTTCATTTAATGATTAAATCTCATTTAAATAATAAGCCTCAAGACCCAGCATGTTTCCCAGAATATCCTATGAAAATAGGTAACCAAATGCTTCCTAAATAGGCCATCTATAAAGTATAAATAAAGATTTAATCCAAGGTTGTGACTTTTCTTCGAAGGTGCTTCATATAACCTATTTCATTCCTTATTCAATTTATAACTTGACTCGGTTCGTAGCATTCCTGTGTTGGAATCCAGGTATAATATAAACTGACACCCTACAAGCCTATCCATGGAGATCTCACAAGAACCCAAGTATCGCTCTAGCTGTGGTATAACATCACTACCATTAGAGTACGTCCTTGGTGGTCAACTAAGGGAGCCCAAGTATCACCAATGTACTGTTGATAAATACCTCTTGATTCCATCCATGGAATTCTCATCTGAATACATGTATCACTTGGCATATGAAAGTCAGCCCAATTAGGTCTATACCTGGTAATCCAAATCATGTGTCCAAGTGTTACTCGGACATAAGAAAGGTTCAATTCAATTGATTTCATTCATTTAATTCTTCATTGAATCCATGTGTCACTCAAGGAATATAAGTATTTAACAAATTCAATACATTTCATTTAAACTTGTTAATGTCTACACCCAAATAATATCATTTACAACTCACCATAGAAGGTGAATCAATGCATTGACCAAATTCAGAAGGCTCACCTCTTCTCTACTCACATGATCATTTCATTGAAAAAGCATGACATGCTTTAACAACCAATTACAAGGAATAATCCAAGGTTCATGGTCATTTCATCCTTTCCCATTAATCAAATCAATTCCAATTGATATCAAATTTCCATTTATATATCAATTCAAAATTCAAATCATCATTTTATATTTTAATATTAACATACCATGACAAGGGAAAAAGGGACCACCTAAACAAGGGGTTCTAATTACATATTCCATTAAAATGGACCATTTAAATGAACAACACACCCATAGGGGTAGTTTCTATTTCAATGTAATCATCATATATTCATTCATCGGTGGCCTCTTTAAATACATAGGCCATGATAAAAAATTAATTTCAATGATTAAAACTCATTTTAAGGGAGATGCTTTGAGAATTGGTTGTGTGGGACAATGTGTAACAACCATGTACTTATAAAATAATTTGATTTCATTTTATAATTAAAAAGTTAAATTCATTATAAATGTATAATGAAATAAGTGGTATTTATAGAAAATAAAGAACTTATGTAAATAGAATATTAATCTCACCTATGAGATTATATATTAAATTTATGTATCTTTTATGTTAAAGTATGATATATTTATGACATCGAAAAAGTAAATTAATGATTTTAAAATGATTAATTAAGTGTTCATATTTTCGTGAAACATAAAACATTATATATAATTTTTTAATTAGTACATGATTTATAATAAAAATTATCCTCATAAAATATATTCATAAATTAATATTTTGTTGGATTGTAATTATAAGAAAATTATATGATACCTTAATTAATTTTTCAATCTTTCCTAAAATTGGTTATATTATTAAATCAATATTTTTTATAAAATGATGAATTTAATTATAAATTAAATTTATCAAAAATAGAAAATTAATTTTAGAAAATGGAGTCTATTTTTGAATTATACACATTGAAAAAAGGTTTGGGGTAATTTTTAGGATTTTTATAAAATGGTTGATTTTTTTTGAATAGTAAATTATTGTAATTTACGGTATACAGCAAGTACATGAATTGTTGATTCATAGATGATATATGGATAATATAAGAACCTTGATATAGAACTATAATTCTATCTATACATTATTTATTCATTGTAACACCCGAGACTTTTATGTTATATAAATCATCAAAGGAATCTTTTTTCTACACAACACTTGCTTGGCTTGCTTTACACGCAATTGCGACCTTCTGCGATAGCTTGCGTTGTACGCAATACCGAGTTTCACTAAACAACAATATTCTATTAAAACTAGCCGTTATGAATAGTAATAACCACTTTTTGAAATTTTATAAATTTTATTTTTCAAAATGGACTTTATTTTTGGACTCAGAATATCGAAATTAGCCTAGGGTGAAATTTTGGTATTTTTCTGAAAACTTTCAATTTTTGATGAATAGTGAATCCACTAAGTGGTAGGTTAAAAACTGAATTTTGCATAAAACGTAATTTTACCACTTCTGTGAATGGAATTTCAAAAATCCGACAGACACGGTTGATATCAGTAAGTAAAATGTGGTTCAATGAGATAAAAATAATTTTTTGGTGAATAGTAACTTTTTACTTTTTTTTACCGCGGTTAATAGTAAATAGGGTAACTAAGGGTAAATATGATATTAATATTACCCTAACACATGTCCTAATTCTATTGGATAAGTGTAATTCGACCAAAAACAACCTTATGAATAAAATATGACCATTTAGGCCCACTTGAGTTAGATTATGACATTTATTATTAATTTATTTAAAGAAGGGTTAAAATAGATAAAATCAAAGTTTAATAAGTAAATCATTTTTAATATGGGGTTACACATAAGCTAAATTCAACAATAAATATTCATCAGAAAGATAAAAAGATTTCCTACATAATGGTATTTTATTTATAAATTTTAGACATTAAATAATTTAATTTAATTATGACACAACGATGATGCAATAATTATCATATTTATGAAATATTGACATAATTGATGTTATAAACACCAAAATAAATGTAATTTGAGACTTTTTATGAATTACACTAATTTTCTAGGCTACTATGATATATTAGTGTTGATTTAATCAACTTTGTTCGAACATATAATTCTGTTATGACTTTCACAAAAATCATATATCAAATAGTGTCAAAATTGACACAAAATAGTTTTTAAATCAAATATTATATTATTAATTGTTATTTTATTCATAAAAATCTAAGGTTCTTCCAAATGACTTAGATAAGGATATATATATATATAATAAGCAATTTGGGGTTCGTTTGGCATGTTATAGTAAGTGTATTAACCATATAGTGAAAGAAAAGAAAAAGACATGGTAAAAGTTAAATTATTTAACTTAGAGTTAAATCTAATTGATAAGGTTAAAATAATACCCTAAACTTGTCTAAATCCTATTTTTTGATATGATTTCGACCCTTCCCCACTTTAGCTTCGAAATAAGACCCTTTGGAACCATTATAAACCGATTTTGACTTTAATATAAAATAATATTTTGAGATATTCCTAAGGTGCCCCTCTCCTCCCTTATAAAAGGGCACCTCCTCCCCCTCCTCCTCACACCAATTTGAGCACTCAAGCTCGGCCAACCCCTGCCATTTTCTCCTCTCCACTTCCCTAGAATAATCCTAGAGGTCCTGGTCTTCTTCAAAGACCAATCTTAGTTCCCTAAGTGGAGGATTCAAAGAGGCGTTCCAAAGAAGAGGTAATATCCGTTACCGATCTTTTCAATTTCTTTCTTCTTCAACTTCTTCTCCTATAGTTGTTTCATGATAAGTAATACATGATATGTTATTATAAATATGAAACAACCCTAATTCACCTTCTATCCATCCTACGGAAAAAATGAAATCACCGCGCGTGCGTACGTACGGAATACCGTCTCCACGCCGTGGTGTAATCTATTTTCCACCACCACCTTACAAGGATGGGTATAATGGTGTAATGAGTAACTATTTATGATTATTATAAAGTAATATTGATACTGAAATATATATATATATATATACTCCAATACAATTCCACGATCATAGGAACGATATCATCACTCATGCGTACGTACGGAATACCGTCTCCACGATGTGATGCGACTCGTTCTACATGATCATCATTACGTAGTAATTATATAAACGAATTGAATGAATAAATATGATATATGTTACACTAATACCATTCTGGATATAAGGTATCTATAACCTTAAAATAAGAATATGAATTTATTCGGCAAAACACACATAAGAACAAAAGGCAATAAAGACCCGAGTAACAAGTAACAATGAAATATTACTAAGAATATGACCATATATGATATCATATCAATATTTATGATTCTGGAATAAGTCAATAACATTATTTAAACCATTATACAGGAGCTTCGGACACGTACAAAGCAAATCGGACCTAAGGTAAGGGAAATATCACAATCTCATTTTTTTCTGAGATTGTTTATTCGTAAGTATTTACTGGGGTGTATTTTATCATCCACATCCATGTTCCCTCAATATGTAATATTGTTTCCATCCACTTACAATAGTTTAAATCCAATTTTACCCTTCGGTGAGTTTTTTGTAAAGAATATGAAAGGAATATTTTGTCGTTTTTTCGTACGAGGTACATTTTGACTTTTCCGACAAAAGTACGAAGAATGTTTTTTTTAACTTATACGGCATGAATGGATTTTTAAAACATTATTTCCAATAAGCTTCCTTTACAAGTTTTCAAGTTTATTTTTAATCAACTTCTTTTATTTTAAAGTCGTATGTCATGTTATGAAAGGAAAAATGTTTTTGAAGTAGAAAGGATATTTTCCTCAAGAATAGAGTTCAAGTATTTTATCAAAATTATTTTCCATCTAAGATAATAAAAGGGTTCTGTTTTTATCCCTATTATTACATGGATTTTATTATGTTGTGATGGAAATATTTTTATGAATTCTTTTATCTTATATTAATTGTTTTATGATGTCATGTTGTTTAAGAATCCCATTTTTATTACGTGGATTACGCTATGATGTATGGTTTATGATTATGTGGCACACATAAGAAAGGATTCATTATAAGATGGGTGGGACATATATCTCCCTCCAATGCATTGGGTAAAGATTTTATATCTCATGAGATAGACATGGCTGGAATGGTAGGTTATACCGGTTCAGTGAAACAGGACTGGAACGAGGGTGACTCGGTTCAGAAAAGGACTTTGTCCACTAAGATAGTCTTGGAAATGAGTCATGACTAACAAGAAATGATTTTCCATGATTATGTGTGCATGCCACAAAGTTTCAAGTTTTATGTTATGATTATGGGGATCTCATTTTCACTTCTATGATTTTTTCCATGTTATGATATTATGATCTCTTTTGCAGGTTATGATTTTTAAAAAGATATGATATGATTTTTATTTCCTTTATTTGCCCTTGCTGAGCATTTGAGCTCACCCTTTTATGTTTTCTTTTCCCTAGGTCAGGAAGATGGATATTAAGTAGAATATGCTAAAAGGGACCCTAGATATGATGAAATGAATGGGAGACACTGTAGCAGATTCATGAACCAGTTGTTTATGTTTCCCAGTTTCTAAAGACACTATACCTATACGGTCCTTTGTGGTTTTGTCATATGTTGTAATAAGTGTGCTTCAATTTTGAAGTATTAACAATGTATGTAATGTATGGGTCCTTATAGTTGGTATCAGAGGAAAGGTATAGTCAACCTTTGGAAACTAGGATGTGAAAGCCTTAGTAAGAACCCTAAGGATAAGTCTAAGCATAGAACACAATCTTAGTGTTTTACAAATGGCCATGAATAACCTAGGATAAGACCTTGAGCATGAAAATTTTATTCTTGAATTATGTGGTTCTCCTATTATAATTAGTGTTGCTCACACTATTCTTCTTGGTTTTAGTCAATCGCTGGAACCCGAAGGAACCGTGTTAATGCGGAATGCGATGGGCAATGCAATGATTGTCCCCCTGAACAACCAAACGATATGGGAGCTGGAATGAAAAATATTGTAGCCATGCTCACACAACTTTCTCAAGCTATGAATCATGCAGGACTTCCCAACGAGCAAAAGAAGGAGCAACATTCTGTTGAATCCTTCATGAGGCAGCGTCCACCTTCTTTCAGCGGGTCTACTGATCCATTAGTTGCTGAACAATGGATTAGTACTACTGAAAAGATATTTTCAGTTCTTTAATGTTCTGAACATGATAAAGTCATCCTAGCAGTGTATCGTTTGTAAGGAGATGCTGATCAATGGTGAAATCTTATTAAGAATACGAGGAAAAGGGATGAAATTGAGTCTATGGAATGGGACGAGTTCAAGAACTTATTTTTCAATAAGTACTTCCCTCGTATTCTCCGAACGAAGATGGAGAAAGAGTTTCTTGAACTGAAGCAATGGGATGATGAATCTGTTGGTACCTATGAAGCAAATTTTACAAGACATTCAAGGTACGCTTCTGGTATTATTATCCAACCTGGGAGTAAGATCGATCAATTCTTTAGTGGCTTAAAACCAAGTCATCGAAGGGCGTTAGCCATAAGGGACTTCAATAGCTACGAGGAAATCGTTCGATGTGATCTCAAAGTCGAGATGGAGATTGGAGTAACCCATCAATCACATGGGTTTGATAAGAAGAGGAAGATGGAATTCAAAGGAAAATCTAAAGAGCACACTGAAAAGAAGATGAGCTTTCCCTTATGCTCAACGTGTGGAAAGAAACTTGGAGGGAGTTGTCTTAAAGGGACAAGTAAATGTTTCAAATGTGGAAAGGAAGGTCATCGAGCATTTGAGTGCTGCGATAATGGGAAGAAGATGTCTAGTGATGCAAACAAAGGAAGGGATAAACAGAATGAACCTACTACACTTCAATGTTTCAAATGCAAGGAGATGGGGCATTATGCCAATCAATGCCCAAATCCAAGGGTTGATGATGATGGTCGACATCAACAAAATCTTAAGGCTAAAGACAAAGTAAAGTCACATGCAATTTCTATCAGCGATGTGGAGTACAATAACGAAGTGGTGAAAGGTACACTTACCATCCACTCTAAAGTAGCAAATGTTTTATTTGATTCTGGATCCACCCACTCCTTTATTTCTAAAGAATTTTCGAAGGGTATCACCGTACTACCTCAACAATTAGATGTTGAGTTAGCTGTGACAACACCTAATGGCACAACAGTCGCATCAAAAGTTTATAATTCCTATACGATCGAAGTTTGTGGAAAAGTGATTCCTGCAAATCTTGTGATCCTTCCTTTAGTGGAATTTGAGGTGATTCATGGCATGGATTGGCTTTCTCTACATGGAGCTCATATCAATTCCCAAAGAAGGGAAGTCACATTTCATATTCCAGATCAATCTACGATCGTCTATCAATGCAAGGATGAATATAACCTTCCAGTGGAAATTCCTTCCATCTTATGGGTGTTGATTCCACTAAATGAAGGTTATTTATCTCAAATGGTTGGTGAGAAACTCACGATTAAGAATATGCCCATTGTACGGGAGTTTGGTGATGTATTTCTGGAGGAATTATCGGGTCTTCCACCAAATCATGAAGTTGAGTTTTCAATAGAACTCATACCGGGCGCTTTGCCAATTTCAAAGACACCTTATAGAAGGCTCTAATTGAGTTGCAGGAATTGAAGAAGCAACTCCAAGAGAATCTTGATAAGGGATTCATATTCCCTAGTGCGTCACCTTGGGGAGCACCTGTTCTATTTGTTAAGAAGAAAGATGGATCAATGAGACTCTGCATTGATTATCGAGAACTTAACAAGATCACTATCAAGAACAAATATCCTCTCCCATGCATTGATGACTTATTTGACCAACTACGCGGAGCTCAATACTTTTCCAAGATTGATCTTTGTTCAAGGTATCATCAATTAAGGGTCAAAAGGGAGGATATACCAAAGATGGATTTCCGTACAAGGTATGGACACTATGAATTTATAGTGATGCCATTTGGTCTTACTAATGCCCCTGCTATCTTCATGGATCTAATGAATAGAGTCGTTAGAGACTATCTTGATCAGTTTGTGGTAGTCTTTATACACGATATTCTTGTCTATTCAAAGAGCAAGGAAGAGCATGAAGATCACTTGAGAATTATATTGAAGACCCTGAGAAATGAGAAGCTTTATGCCAAATTTACCAAGTGTGAATTTTGGCTTCAAAAAGTTGCATTTTTGGGTCATATAATCTCAAAAGTGGGGATATCTATGGATCCAGCAAAAACAGAGGTTATCGAAAGATGGTCGAGACCAACAACAGTAACTGAGATCTGAAGTCTTCTTGGTTTGGCTGGATATTATCGACGTTTTGTAAAAGATTTTTCACGATTATCTAATCCACTCACCAAGTCGACTCGGTAAGGAGTTAAGTTTGTTTGGACAGAGGAATGTGAAGAGAATTTCAAGGAGTTGAAAAGAAGGTTATCCAGTGCACCTGTGCTCACACTACCTTGTAGTGGAGAAAAGTTTGTGATCTACAGTGATGCATCCAAGAAGGGATTGGGGTGTGTTCTTATGCAAAATGATATGGTGATAGCTTATGCCTCACGACAGTTGAAAATCCATGAGAAAATTACCCAACTCATGATTTGGAGTTGGTTGTGGTAATCTTTGCATTAAATATTTGGAGGCATTACCTTTATGGTGAAAGGTGTGATATTTATACTGATCATAAAAGTTTAAAGTATATTTTAACACAAAAGGAGTTGAATATGCGTCAAAGAAGATGGTTGGAGCTGATTAAGGATTACGACTGCTCAATCCATTACAACCCTGGGAAAGAAAACAAGGTGGCAGATGCATTAAGTCGACAAGAACATGCTAGTTTATCCATGATGAGGATCACAAAAGATCCAATATTTATGGATTTACAAAGGATGGATCTTTGAATTATAATGGAAGGGGAAAAATCTTATCTTTCTCAAATGAATGTTCAACCATCTATACATGTGAAGATTAAAGAGGCACAGAAAGAAGATGTCGAGTTACAAAAGAAGGTGAGAAATGTTCCTGAATTCAACCTTGATTGTGATGGGATAATAAAGTTCAGGAATCGGGTTTGTGTTCCTCCCATCCCCGAATTAAAGAAGGAGCTGCTGGATGAGGCTCATAGTTCATCATTCTCTATTCATCCTGGAAGCACGAAGATGTATAGGGACCTGAAAGAGTACTTCTGGTGGGATGGCATAAAAAGAGATGTTGCTGAATATATCTCTCGATGCTTGGTTTGTCAACAAGTTAAAGCTGAGAGACAGAAGTCTAATGGGATGTTACAACCATTACCCATACCCGAATGGAAATGGGAAAACATCACTATGGACTTTGTCACTGGACTTCCTAAAACATCCAAAGGCAATAATTCTATTTGGGTCATAGTTGATCGTCTTACAAAGTCTGCACACTTCATTGCTACTAGAGAGGATTTCTCTCTAGATCAGCTTGCCAGGATATATGAAAAGGAAGTGGTAAGATTGCATGGAGTACCACTTTCTATTATATCTGATCGGGATCCGAGATTTACCTCGAAGTTCTGGCGAAGTATTCAGCATACTCTGGATACAGAGTTGAGTTTCATCACTGCTTATCATCCCCAGACAGACGGTCAGTCTGAGAGAACAATTCAAACCCTAGAAGATATGTTGAGAGCTTGCTCTATGGATTTCAAAGGAGGTTGGGATCAACACCTACCTTTGGTGGAATTTTCATATAATAATAGCTTTCACTCCAGTATTCAGATGGCTCCTTATGAAGCTCTCTATGGAAAGAAATGCAGGACTCCAACTTGCTGGGATGAAGTTGGGGAAAGAAAGCTATTAGGACCTGATCTCGTTGATGAAATGGCAGAAAAGGTCAGATCTATTCAACAACACATAAGAGTAGCTCAGAGTCGACAGAAAATCTATGTCGACAACCGAAGAAAAGACCTAGAGTTTGAAGTGGGTGATAAAGTGTTCTTACGAATATCTCCCTGGAAGAGGGTTATGAGATTTGGAAAGAAGGGGAAGTTGAGCCCTAGATATATCGGTCCTTTCGAAATACTGGATCATGTTGGAAAGGTAGCTTACCGATTGGCGCTTCCACCGAATCTCTCTCAAGTTCACGATGTGTTTCATGTATCTCTCCTGAGAAAGTACATACCTGATCCTTCACATGTACTCAGCTCAGAAGTTGTACCGCTGGAGCAAGATCTTTCTTATGAAGAACAACCGATAGAGATTCTGGATCATAGCGAAAAAGTCTTACGAAATAAGACCACTCGATTGGTGAAAGTTTTATGGAGGAACCACCAACTTGAAGAAGCTACATGGGAGCTTGAGGATATGATGAGGGAGAAGTATCCTCATCTGTTTGTTACAAAGTGACGAATTTCGAGGGCGAAATTATTTTTAAGGGGGGTAGAATGTAACACCAGAGACTTTTATGTTATATAAATCATCAAAGGAATCTTTTTCTACACAACACTTGCTTGGCTTGCTTTACACGCAATCACGACTTTCCTCGATAGCTTGCGTTGTACGCAATACCGAGTTTAACTAAACAACAATATGCTATTAAAACTAGCCGTTATGAATAGTAATAACCACTTTTTGAAATTTTATAAATTTTATTTTTCAAAATGGACTTCATTTTTGGACTCAGAATATCGAAATTAGCCTAGGGTGAAATTTTGGTATTTTTCTGAAAACTTTCAATTTTTGATGAATAGTGAATCCACTAAGTGGTAGGTTAAAAACTGAATTTTGCATAAAACATAATTTTACCACTTCTGTGAATGGAATTTCAAAAATCCGACAAACACGGTTGATATCAGTAAGTAAAATGTGGTTCAATGAGATAAAAATAATTTTTTGGTGAAGAGTAACTATTTACTTTTTTTTACCGCGGTTAATAGTAAATAGGGTAACTAAGGGTAAATATGATATTACTATTACCCTAACACATGTCCTAATTCTATTGGATAAGTGTAATTCGACCAAAAACAACCTTATGAATAAAATATGACCATTTAGGCCCACTTGAGTTAGATTATGACATTTATTATTAATTTATTTAAAGAAGGGTTAAAATAGTTAAAATCAAAGTTTAATAAGTAAATCATTTTTAATATGAGGTTACACATAATATAAATTCGACAATAAATATTCATCAGAAAGATAAAAATATTTCCTACATAATTGTATTTTATTTATAATTTTTAGACATTAAATAATTTAATTTAATTATGACACAACGATGATGCAGTAATTATCTTATTTATGAAATATTGATATAATTGATGTTATAAACACCAAAATAAATGTAATTTGAGACTTTTTATGAATTACACTAATTTTATAGGTTACTATGATATATTAGTGTTGATTTAATCAACTTGGTTCGAACATATAATTTTTTTATGACTTTCACAAAAATCATATATCAAATAGTGTCAAAATTGACACAAAATAGTTTTTAAATAAAATATTATATTATTAATTGTTATTTTATTCCTAAAAATCTAAGGTTCGGCCAAATGACTTAGATAAGGATATATATATTAATAATAAACAATTTGGGGTTCGTTTGGCATGTTATAGTAAGTTTATTAACCATATAGTGAAGGAAAACAAAAAGACATGGTAAAAGTTAAATTATTTAACTTAGAGTTAAATCTAATTGATAAGGTTAAAATATTACCCTAAACTTGTCTAAATCCTATTGGTTGATAGGATTTAGACCCTTCCCCACTTTAGCTTCTAAATAAGACCCTTTGTAACCATTATAAACCGATTTTGACTTTAATATAAAATAATATTTTGAGATATTCCTAAGGTGCCCCTCTCCTCCCTTATAAAAGGGCACCTCCTCCCCCTCCTCCTCACAGCAATTTGAGCACTCATGCTCGGCCAACCCCTGCCATTCTCTCCTCTCCACTTCCCTAGAATAATCCTAGAGTTTCTGGTCTTCTTCAAAGACCAATATTAGTTCCCTAAGTGGAGGATTCAAAGAGGCGTTCCAAAGAAGAGGTAATATCCGTTACCGATCTTTTCAATTTCATTCTTCTTCAACTTCTTCTCCTTTAGTTGTTTCATGATAAAGTAATAACATCAGTATTACTTACATACTGATATGTTATTATAAATATGAAACAACCCTAATTCACCTACTATCCATCCTACGGAAAAAATGAAATCACTGCGCGTGCGTACGTACGAAATACCGTCTCCACGCCATGGTGTAATCTATTTTCCACCACCACCTTACAAGGATGGGTATAATGGTGTAATGAGTAACTATTTATGATTATTATAAAGTAATATTGATACTGAAATATATATATATACTCCAATACAATTCCACGATCATAGGAACGATATCATCACTCGTGCGTACGTACGGAATACCGTCTCCACGATGTGATGCGACTCGTTCTACATGATCATCATTACATAGTAATTATATAAATGAATTCAATGAATAAATATGATATATGTTACACTAATACCATTCTGGATATATGGTATCTATAACCTTAAAAGAAGAATAAGAATTTATTCGGCAAAACACGCATAATAACAAAAGACAATAAAGACCCGAGTAACAAGTAACAATGAAATATTACTAAGAATATAACCATATATGATATCATATCAATATGTATGATTCTGGAATAAGTCAATAAAATTATTTAAACCATTATACAGGAGCTTCGGACACGTACAAAGCAAATCGGACCTAAGGTAAGGGAAATATCACAATCTCATTTTTATCCGAGATTGTTTATTCGTAAGTATTTACTCGGGTGTATTTTATCATCCACATCTATGTTCCCTCAATATGTAATATTGTTTCCATCCACTTACAATAGCTTAAATCCAATTTTACCCTTCGGTGAGTTTTTAGTAAAGAATATGAAAGGAATCTTTTGTCGTTTTTTCGTACGAGGTACATTTTGACTTTTCCGACAAAAGTACGAAGAATGTTTTTTTAACTTATACGGCATGAATGGATTTTTAAAACATTATTTCCAAGAAGCTTACTTTACAAGTTTTAAAGTTTATTTTTAATCAATTTATTTTATTTTAATGTCGTATGACATGTTATGAAAGGAAAAATGTTTTTGAAGTAGAAAGGATATTTTCCTCAAGAATGGAGTTCAAGTATTTTATCAAAATTATTTTCCATATAAGATAATAAAAGGGTTCTGTTTTTATCCCTATTATTACATGGATTTGATTATGTTGTGATGGGAATATTTTTATGAATTCCTTTATCTTATATGAATTGTTTTATGATGTCATGTTGTTTAAGAATCCCATTTTTATTACGTGGATTACGCTATGATGTGTGGTTTATGATTATGTGGCACACATAAGAAAGGATTCATTATAAGATGGGTGGGACCTATATCTCCCTCCAATGCATTGGGTAAAGATTTTATATCTCATGAGATAGACATGGCTGGAATGGTAGGTTATACCGGTTCAGTGAAACAGGACTGGAACGAGGGTGACTCGGTTCAGAAAGGGACTTTGTCCACTAAGATAGTCTTGGCAATGAGTCATGACTAACAAGAAATGATTTTCCATGATTATGTGTGCATGCCACAAAGTTTCAAGTTTTATGTTATGATTATGGGGATCTCATTTTCACTTCTATGATTTGTTCCATGTTAAGATATTATGATCTCTTTTGCATGTTATGATTTTCAAAAAGATATGATATGATTTTTATTTCCTTTATTTGCCCTTGCTGAGCATTTGAGCTCACCCTTTTATGTTTTCTTTTCCCCAGGTCAGGAAGATGGATATTAAGTAGAATATGCTAAAAGGGACCCTAGATACGATGAAATAAATGGGAGAAACTGTAGAAGATTCATGAACCAGTTGTTTATGTTTCCCAGTTTCTAAAGACACTATACCTATACGGTCCTTTGTGGTTTTGTCATATGTTGTAATAAGTGTGCTTCAATTTTGAAGTATTAACAATGTATGTAATGTATGGGTCGTTATATTCATGGAATCAACTCCATTTATATTATTGAACAGAAATAATAAACTGATGATTAAACTAATCCAAAAACACCGCTCTCCTCCACTATAAATACCACACTTCACCACTTCTTCCCCACACACCTCCAAAGCCTTCTAGTTTGTCTAATTTCTCCAAAATTACCTTCTGAATGATTTTAATCACATCCAATACCTAATGGTCTCACTAAAAGAACAAAACCAAGGGCTTTATGGAGGTTCTCAAGGAGGATAATTCAAGTGGTAAAATCCTATTTCATTTTCTTTTCTTTTCATTTCAATTTATTTCCTTTTATTATTATCTCCTCACCTAAAATCATAAAAGTAAAATTATAACTATAGTCTCATAAATATACATTAATTTTTGTTTTAAATGGAATATACACCATTAAACCTCTCCTCATCTCCTCTTATTCTAGAAAATTAAATCATCATCTGTGATGTGTTGATTCACTACCTTCATCGAAGAAAAGTTTTCATTTTACTTTACTACATTAAAGTCTAGTAAAAAAATAATTATTATGGTTCGATAAGATTTTATTTTAGATATTATAGGTTATATAATGTTTTGGAACACATATGTAAACATGGTATCAAATAAAATGATATAAGTTCATAATAGTCGTAAATAACCACGAAAATAAATTAAATCATTTTCATTAATGTTTTATCTAATGAATCATCCTAATATTAGTAAAAAATGATGTATAGAATTATGGAAACATATTAATACCTTTTCTTTCCACTTATGGTGTTTTTATTCCATTCAATAAGAAATTTCATAATGAACCAACAATGGAAACCCTAAAATAAATTCACTCAATACAGTAAAGATAACAAAATATTATTAATTAATGGGTGGAAATATGTAATAAAAGATTGAACATGTTTTAAGTAATTCTAACCTGATATAAGGGAATTTTCTTTAAAATCCACTTATTAATTTCTATTTTTTTAAAAAAATAAAAGTAATGTTTTTATGATTCATGTATTAATGTTTTATGATTATTTTTTGTTTCGTGGTTTTTTTACAATGATGGGTGGGTCTATGATATCTTTTTAATTTATTCGGTATGTTTATGTTGGAATCTGAGTGTAATGGTTATTCCAAGTGTAACTGTGACGGTTACACCGTAAGGTAGCCATAAGGGTTACATTGTAAGGAAGTTTTGAGGGTTCAAAATAAAAAGGTATCCCTGAGGGTTACAATCTTATATACCCCAAGTTACCTAAATAGTTTATTTATATTTTTTTTTTGTTTCATGGAAATTTTATGCTCTCATAAAGTTAGTATATGATTGTTTATAGGTGAGAAGTATGTAGTTTTGAAAATGATTTCATTTGTTTATAAGTATTCATGGAATAACAGTTTCTTTACTTTTTTTTATGTCCCTTACTAATATTTTTGTGCTTATAGAATGTTTTAAAAATAATTTACAGAGATTAAGGATGGGTAAGATAAATAAAGAAGCAAATTTGAATGTTTTAAATATTTTTCATGAAAATATTTGATGTTTTATTAAAAACATTTGTATTTTGGAAGAAATTGATACTATTTTAATTAATATTCTCTTTGTATACTTGTGGATTTTCATATATGAATTATTACCTAATTCTATAAAACGCTAAAATGATAATATCTTTGGGAATGAACAAAAATAAAATCTAGTAGAATTTAATAGAATTTGTAATGTTTAATCTAGGTCCCTAATAGTTGGTATCATATCATAGTCTAGATAACATTAGAGGATGTGATAATTTTAATATAATACCATAAATTATTTTTACATTATGTTAATGTAGGAATGATATTTAATTTTAATACTATGGTGATGCTTTATCTAAGATATAACTGTTTAGAATGCTTTTCCATGGAATAAATATGGAAGCCGATGTAGGATGACACTAAGATGATTATATCTTTCTAAATATGAAACACATAATATTGGTAATTGTAACTAATTAGTTTGTGATAGTAATAGATCATTCGGTATTGGCTATAAATAGTGGAGTTATCCATGAAATGAAACTGTCATAGCAACCATAAAGTAACATGAAGATAGTCCAACATTTTATGAAGAAACCCCTCCTACATTAAGTGGATTTTTTAATCCATTTGTGTTTAAAGGGTGGATTAAATCCCTTGAAAAGATATTTGATGTCTTGGTTTGTTCAGATAATCGAATGTTTAATCTTTCAATTTAATTTTTTGAAGGTGAAGCAGACCAGTGGTGGTAAATGGTAAAGAATTTTAGAGTTATCAATGAGATTGATTCTTTGTAATGGGATTAATTTAAGAACATTTTCCTTCAAAATATTTTCCTTAGGTGGTTTGACCTAGTATGGAAAATAATTTCCTTGAATTGAAACAAAAGTTGGATGGTTCAATGGCTTTGTATGAAGAAAAATTCACCCGATTGGAAAGGTATGTTCTAAACCATATTGTAGTTCTAGATAGTAAAATAAGTAATTTTACATAGGTGTGATGCTGAGATATCAAAGGTAATTGGCTTCCCATGAATTATAAATTTATGATAAACTTTTTTGATATGGTGAGATGGTAGAAAAGGAGATTGATGTTGATCACATGTACATTGAAAATAAGAAAAAAAAAGTTCCATGTGTCCAAAATGGGTAAGAATTAATCAAACAAATTGGAAGGTAAGAAAATATAGTTTCTAGTTTTTCAAATGTGTGTAAAAAAGAACCCTGGGTAATGCCTTAAAAACTGTGGGATGTATTTCTGATGTGTTCAGTTTTTACATATGGCTTGATATTGCAATGAAAACGATTTTGGTGATGTTATGTTTAATTCTAATAAGAGAACTCTAATGTGTTTTAAATGTGGTGAGATGGGTCATTATGCACATACATTCCCAAATAAGGATCAAAATGATGGGAAGCAGCAAGACTATATGAAAAATGGTGTAGTGAAATCATTTGCAACTAATTCAGTAAATGTCAGGACATCTAATGAAGATGTATCTGGTACATTTTTTGTTGAATCATATTTTTCTAATGTCTGGTTATATATGGGGTCCAAACATTCCATTATTTCTAAGAAAAATTTTAGTAAATTAGAAATTTAACCTCCCAAATTGAAACCAATATTATAGTTAAATCACCAGGGGGAATATTAAGGAAAAAAGGAATTATATGAATCTTTTTATTGTTCTCTATAGAAAAACTCTACCTTTAAAACTTGTTTTTTTTACCTTAGTAGAGTTTTTTTATATTTTGGGTATGGATTGGATTTATATTTACCATGATAAGATTGATTTTATATCTAAAGAATATGTTTTTTAAAAAGAGTTTCTGTTTTATAATATAATGAACTAATATTGTTGATAACATATCAAGAAGGTGAGAAACTATTAAAAGATGTAAATGAAAGTCATATTGCACATATTTTTGAAAACAGGGGAAGTGTTTATATTAATGATGTGCCATGAATATCTTGATAGTTTTCTTGATGAGTTTCCCAATGTTATAAGTGGTCAGAAAGTTAAATTTACTATTGACATACTTTCTGATACTAATATAATTTCAAAACTACCTTATTGAATCAAAAACGTTATACTTAAATAATTGAAAAAATAGTTTCTTGATTTTCTTGATAAAGGTTTTATTCATCCTATCTCTTCACCATGGGGTGAACCTATTTCTTAATTGAAAATAATGATGGTTCCATGTGGACTTGCATTGATTATAGATCTTTGAATAACATTACTATTGAAAATAAGAATTTTTTCGACGTATTTATGACTATATTGATCATATTCAAGGATCGTAGTATTTTTTCACAATTAACTTGAGATCTGGGTACCATCAGCAAAATATGAAGAAGGATGAAATCTCAAAAATAGTGTTTTGATCAAGATATGGTCATTATGAGTTTTTTATTCCCATTGGTTTTAGAAATTTTCATATTGTATTTATGGATCTTATGAGTATAATCTTCCTTGAATATCAAGCAATTTTTTTGAAGATATTTTTGTTTATTAAAATTGTTATGACGATCATGAAAAACATCAAAATATTATTATGAAATCCCATAAGTAAAATATTTTATATGGTATATTTATAAAATTTGATTTTTTTTCCATAAATTTCTTTTCTTAGGAACGTTGTAAATATGGGTGGAATAATAATTAATCCCGCCCATACAAAAGTGATTTATGAATGGCCAAGAACTTCAAATGTTAATGAGATTCCTAATTTTCTTGGATAATCAGGATATTAATTAGGTTTTTTTAAATAAAATCATGGTTATCTAGCTAGCTAACTAAGTTAACATGAAAAATGATTAAATTTAATTAGACATAAGAATGTGATGTTTATTTTTACAAACTAAAAAATAGATTAGTGAATGCTCTAGTTTTTTCCATTCATTCCCGAAATGGTTATTTTATCATCTATAATGATTCTTTGTTGAAGGGAATTGGTTTTTTTCTAATTTAGAATGATTATTTAATTACTTACGCTTTATGAAAATAAAAAACCTCATGAGTTATATTATCCCACACATGATCCTAAATTAAAAGCTATGATTTTTTCTTTAAAATTTTGGATACATCATTTTTATAGAGCCAAATTTTATATATATATATACTGACCATAAAAGTTTGAAGTATATATTCACTCAGAAGTAATTTATCATGAGGTAGAAAAGATGTCCAGAACTGATAAAGTATTATGATTTCATGTTCAACTACCGTCCTAGAAAAGAAAAAATGTGGTGGATTCCATGAGTAAAAACCATCTTGCTGCATTATCCATGTTACATTTAAAACATAACCACATGGTTAATTATTTGATAAATGTTATCGTAGAATTTTTGGGTGAAATAAATTCCTTTTTTTTGTTTTAGATGATAGTGAAATCATCTATTTCAGATAGAATTAAGAAAGCACGTAAGGAAGGCCTTGAGTAACATAAAAAGGTATGATTGGAGAAAAAAGGATAAGTTTCAATAATTTAACATTGATAAAGATTTTATTTTGAGATTTGGGAAGATATTATGTGTTCCTTTGGATTTACAGTTGAATAAAGAGTTATTGAGTGAATCTTATAGTTCTCCATTTTCAATTCATACTGGAATCCCTAAGATGTACATGGACCCTTGGTATTATTGCTGGTGGGATGGATAGAAAAAGATATTGATAATTTTAACATGAAATAATTGAGCTTTCAACAAGACAAAGAAGTGTGAAAACTATCAAAGGGGGTGTTTCAACCTTTTCCAGTGATAGATTGGATATTGTAAAATATATCCATGGACTTCATAGTGGGACTAATAAATACTTCTTGAGGTAGTAATGTGATTTGGGTTATTTTTGATCGACTGACTAAATCAATACATTTATTTTCTATTCGAGATAATATGTCATTACATAAAAATTATCGGTTTTACCTCAAAAATGTTGTCAGGTTATATTGTGATCGTCTCTCCATTGTATCATACTATGATCCTTGTTTCAATTATAACTTTTAGAATGGCCTTTAGAAGTCATTGGGAACTGAATTAAATTTCATTACTACTTTTCATCCTCAATCAAGTGGACAGACTGAGAAAAAAATTCAAATATTAGAGGACATTATATTAGATTGATCAATTGATTACCAGGGATGTTTGGATCAACATATTTCTTTATTTGAGTATTCTTATAATAAAAATTTTTATTCTAGTGTACAGATGGAAGATTTTGAGTCATTGTACGGAAGGCGGTGTCAAACTCCTAGATTTTGAGATGAATTTGGGGAAAGGTAGTCTATGGGACCATAATTAGTATATGAAGTTTCTATGAAATTAATGATGATCTATCAATATATGAGGATATCTTAGAGTAGGAAGAAAAGTTACAAAGAAAACATGAGGAAGGATATTTCTTTTGAGATAGGTGATCATGTCTTTCTCCATGTTTCTCTATGAAAAAGTGTGATGCATTTTTGGAAAGAAAGTAAAGATGAGTCCACAGTTCATTGGACCTGATGAAATCTTAGAGAAAGTTGGATCATTTTTCTACTAAGTGTTTTTTCATCCGAGTTCTTCCTAGGTTCAAAATGTTTTCCATGTTTTGACGTTAAGAAAATATTTTCCATATTCCACATAAGTTTTGAGATCAAATGTAGTTAATCTTGAAGATAAACTTTCTCCCAAAGAGATTACTTTTCATATTCTTGACTGTATAGAGAAATTATTTCAGAATAAGGTAATTAATCAGATTTAGGTTTTATGAAAAAACTATATGGGTGAAGAAGCAACATGGGAATCTAAAAATACTATGTGGGAATGGTATCCTCACTTTTTTAATAAGTGAATTAAAATTATGATGATGAAATTTGTCAAAAGGGAGGAATGTAACAACTAGGTACTTATAAAATATTTTTTTTCATTCTAGAATTAAATATTTAAATTCATTATAAATTTAAAATGAAATAAATTTTAATTATATAAATTACGGAATTTATACTAATAGAATAGTAACCTCACATATGAATTTATAAATAAAATTTATATATCTTATATGTGAAAATATTATATTTTTATATCATTGAATAAGTAAATAAATGTTTTGAAAATAATAAACTAAGTGTTGATATTTTTGTGAAACATAAATGTTTATTTATATTATTATAATTAATATATTGTTTTAGAGAAAGGTTTATCTTTATAAAATAGATTCATAAATTAATATATTATTTTATTTTAATTATATGAAAATTTTATTATACCTTTTTTTTTCAAGGACTCATAAATTTAGTAATATTATTTAAATCAGTGTTTTTTTAATAAATAATGAATTTTATTAAAATATTAATGTTTACATATTTATAAAAAAATTCAAAAATTGGAGTACATTTATTAATTCTACATGTCAAAAGAAGGATTGGGTGAAGCTTTGGTATTTTTCTAAAATTGTTGAATTTTTAATGAATATTGAAATATAGTAATATATGGTATTTATCAAATAGATGACTTATTGAGTCATATTTGGTGTATGGAAGATGTAATAACCATAATATCAAATTATCCTTCTTTATTTACTCTATTTATTAATGTAATAAAAACTATTCATAGTATTGAACAAAAATAATAAACCTGTAAATAAATTAATCAGAAAATACCCCTCTCCTTCACTCTAAATACTGCCCTTCATCACCTCTTCTCCTCACACCTACAACTACTTTGATCTTGTATAATTTCTACCTCATTACCTTCCAAATACTCTTCCACACGTCCAAGACATTATGGGCTCCCGAAAATCCAAAAATAATGTCCCTAAAGAGTTTTTCATGGAGAATAATTCAAGAGGTAAAATCATATTTCATTTCCTCTCATTTTCTTTGCAATTTATTTTCCTTTCTAATTCTAACATCACCCCCCCCCCCCCATATTTTCCACAAGACATGATAAATAAATTATCTTAAATATACTATAATATTATTGTATTAATGGATTATCCACCATCAATCCTCTCATCTTTTTCTCTTATTCGATAAAATGAAATCATCACCTGTGATTTTTCAATTCACCACCTTCATGGATAATGAGTTTTCATTTTCTTTTACAGCCTTAAATTCAATTTATAAAATAATTATTATGGTTAAATATGATTTAATTTTATATATTATGAGTTATATAATATTATGGAACCAATATATATATATATACCTGATATTAAATGAAATTATATAAGTTCGTATTGGTCGTAAATAACAACCCAAACAAGTTAAATCATTTTCATTAATGTTTTATCTAATGAATCATCCTCTTATCAGAAAATAAAAATATATATTTAATTATGTAAACTTATCAATACCTTTTCTTTACTCCTCTGGATTTTTTCTTCCATTCGACAAGAAATTCTATAATGAACCAATAGGAGAAACCAAGAAATAAATGCACCCAAAACAATGAATAAAACAACATATTGTTAATAAATGGGTGGAAAGATGTATAAAAGATTGTATAATGTATTATAAATATTAAAATAGTTCTATAATATATTAATAAAAATATTTAAACCATTATATATGATGTTTGAAATAGTTTGAAGTAATTCAAACCTGAATGAAGGGACTTTTCTATAAAACCCCTATTTTAAATTTATGTTTTTAAAAAATTAAAAAGGAATGTTTTTTGATGAAATTATTCATGTTTAGTGATTATGTTTTGGTTCTTGGTAATTATTATTATGAATTTTGTATGCATTAAATCCCTCTATTTTATGGGGCATGTTTATTTTGAAAGTTCACTATAATGGTTATTCTAAGTGTAATTGTGGTGGTTACACTATAATGTATCCATGAGGGTTTTACTATAAGGTAGCCGTGATTTTTTCAAATCATAAGGTATCTATGAGGGTTACAATCATATTTGATTATGGTTAGAAAATGATTCCACAAATTATCTAAATTTATTATTTTTATCTTCTATGTTTCATGGAAATATTATGTTCTCACAATTTTTATGATTCTTTACAAGCAAGAAGTATATCTTTGTGAAAATGATTTCATATGTTATAATTATTCCTGGAAAAATGGGTTATTTTATTACTTTTATTTTCCTTACTATGATTTTTGTGCACATCTCATGTTTTAAAATGTCTTTCACAGGGGTCAAGGATGGGTAGTAGAAAAAATGAATCCAAGATGAATGTTGTGATGATTTTTCATGAAAATAATTCATGTTTTTTTAAAAAATTGTTTCTTGTAATAAATGAATCTTGTTTTAAGTAGTATCCTCATTTTTTGATTTAGGGTTTCCATGTATGAATTATGACCTAATTCTATAAAACTCTAAACTGACAAGATATTTTGGAATGAAATAAAATGAATTCTAGTTTAATTAACTTTAAAGTGTAATACTTAAGGTTGGGTAATTGTAAAATGGAAATATATAAAAACTCTAACATTTAAAGAAAGGAACCAGACCACATACTACAGTTATGTAAAAGATAGATCATCCAATATCATATCTTGATCTGACTCATATCAGGATAAAATCGAATAACAGAGGAAATAACTAATAATAGGTAAAATTACCTTGCACCTAATTAGTACAGATGATACTAAACTTAACAAATAACAGCACAAAAGTAATTGATTACTCATTAATACAAATCCAACAGGATGATCAGTGCTTAAATAGATGATTAAGTTGATAGTCAGCAGTAATTCTTTATTTATTCATCCAATGGAACTCCCAAAAGGTAAGGGTTCTATCCATTGGTGAAATGGGAAAAGTGGCTTATGTTAAATATATTTAATAAGGGGAATTATTAATTTTACCCAATTTTATAGGGCCACACGATTTACCCACACGATTTGGCCAAACCATGTGCGAAACATGCATGCTTAGCTAGAAGGAATGGAACATATTATGGTGTATCCACATAGTTTGAATAAACATCGAAAACCCATTGAAAAATTCCTATGTCAACATTTCAGACAATGTAACATGGCCATGCACCCCAAATCACATTGTTTAGTCTAACAGTGTGTCCAGTAGGACTCCATTTTTCCGCCTCGCATCGTTTTATCTAAACATGAAGCATGCCCCGCATGATTTACTCAAACAATGTGTGTGAAATTTTCACTCAAAAGATTTAGGATCTGGGTTCCGATTTATCCCGAGACACCCCTGATTTCTAAATTTTCTCAAACGGAATTAATATTAGTCCATAATCAACCATTTTAACAAAAATTTTATTGAAAGTAAAGGATCTATACCTTAATGAATAATCGGTCTCTTCAAAATTCCCCCATTAAAGAAATTCATCCCTGAATTTACCCCTCAAGGGTGCTCAAGTTTGTTGGAAAACAACTTCAGACACTAGAACCGCACATCGACATCCTCCCCCAAGGTTTCATCATATACTCGATTGTGCTGACATTTCACCTGTACTAGAGGAACTAGTTGGTCTCGAAGAACCTTCATTCTATGATCAAAAATACATATAGGATGCTCCTAAAATGACCCATATACCTATAAATAAACATCATCAAGCTTAAAGTAATGAGATAGGTTAGAATAATAGCATCGTATGTGATAAAAGGGAAGAAATTGTGTGTGACCTGTTACCTTTGAGGTAACTTCAACCAATAGAATGTTGGCCTGACTCTCTCCAGAATCTCGAATGGCCTGACATATCATGGTGAAAGCTTACCATGTCTCCATATTATCATATTCCCCAACCTCAGTGAGACACATAAAAAGAACTGGTCCAAGGCCTCGAAATCTATAGTTCATATATGGTGATTATTGTATGATTTTGGTCGGAACTGTGGATTAGTAATCCATTTGCGAATCAACTATACCTACCCCATGGTCTCTTGAACAAGATGAGGTACAATAATGGAATCCTCTCCTACTTATAACCAAAACAGGGGTGATCGTCATAGCCGATCGTATAAATCCTCATAAGGCGCCATCATTATAGTAGTTTTAACTCTATTATTAACAGTGAATTAAACCAAGGGTATATGCCTCTCCCAAGAACCCCCAAAATCATGTATGAATTTCCACAAAATTTCCTCAAGCACCTGAAATGTAAACTATGATTGGACAGCGGTCTAAGTGTGGTATGTTGTTATTAGAATCACCTGTGTACCTAACACCCTCTTTTTCCCTATCTAGAATCATTATGTAAATCGATAATCCCAATTGGAAACAATAGTATGAGGGACCCTATGAATTCATACTATCTCCTAGATATAAAACCTTCCAAGATCATCAACACTGAAGGTTTCTTTAATTAGTAGGGAATTTGAAACCTTTGTGAGCCAGTCAGAAACATCCCATACAACATCATTGACTCAAGGTGACATTGGTAAACCCTTCATGAAATCCCTTTCAAAATCATTCTATTTCCACTCAGGAATGGGTAGAATTGGTAAATGTATGGTTGGCCACTGGAATTCAACCTTCACCTACTGACATGTGGAACATCTCATTATGAAACAAATTACATATCTTTTCATACACCGCCACCAATAATAGAAATGTGAATCCCAATACATATTTGTGAGGCCATGTTGCACTACCCAAGATGAAGCTTGAAAATATCCCATTAGATCCTTGTGCATGTCTGCTGAAACCCATGTGTGACCATGTACTCACATAATTTATTCCTCACCAATGGTCCAACTAGGAGGAGGTTCCTCACCTACCATACTCTCCCATAGGACAAGGCCCTCATAATCCAATAACTACCTCATCCTTACTCAATCCAGAAGGGTAGAGATAATAGAAAAGGATTATTTAAAATTATTTCTTTGACCATCTTACACCTCCATGTGAATCTCATAGAACAAATCCATACGCTTCCACTAGTTACTCACCTATAGAATTAATTATATCAGATTCCTCCTCCTAAGTTTATTAGCCACTACATTTCTTTTACTAGATGTGCAGGGAATCTCAAAAAAAATATTGTAGGTATTACACCCACTTTTGCCACCTCAAATTTTTTTCATGTTTTGTAAATATATACTTTAGGATTCTATAGTCCATGTACACCATAAAATGTTGTCCAAGTAATTAATGTATCAAATAATAAAATGCATGAACAACTTCAGATGCCTCGATATCTTATGTTGAGAAGTTCCTCTGATGTATACTCAACTACTATGATCTGTACACCATGAATTTGTCTCCATGCATAAATATTCATCCCATCTTGATAAATGATACATCATAGTACACAGTTTAACTCTTTAATAAATCTAGAAAAATCAATATCGGTGCTGAAGTAAATCTCCCATTCAACACAGAAAGGATCATCTCTTTGGAATCCTAACATAAAAACATCATAATCTTTATAGTAAATACTTTTAGAAGTGCAGCTATTCAAGAGAATTAATGTAGGAAACACAAGTATTATCCAGATAGCCTCAAAGACATTATACCTCAAAAATGTTCTAGGCTTTTTCCCAGGAAACTACAGCTCTCAGATTTTCTATTCCAACTGATACTCTTATCTCTAAGATAATGTGACCTTGGAAGTGAAGTTGATCCATACTGAAGTGGAACTTTGTGAGCATAGAATTTAACTAATGATCTCTCATTACATTCAATATGACCTCAAGATGTTTGTCATGGTCATGACGATTGTGACAATACACAAAGCTATTATCCATGAAAACCAACTTAAAATAATTAAGATAATGTCATGACCCATCCTCTGAGGACCGTGTCGTGACTACCCCAATATTTCCTTCTATAGGCCAGGGGATAGCGACTAGAACCGAAAGGCATATTCCCTTAAACCAGGAAGGCATTGCCTTTATAACCTATATACTCACACAAACAAGTACAAAGCAGTATATGGGCACAAGTAAATTGTAGAGTAAAAAAGTGCTGAAAGTAAAAAGTGGCCAGAATAAAATCTCAACTGTAAAAGTATAAGTACAACTGAAAGGCACAAAACAGCTCTTGGATCGTCCATCGAGGATCCTACATAAAGGGTAGGTACATATCATCTCTACAACACACCAAATCAGCCTGTATCCTATGTCTACTGCCCGGTCTTGGCTCCCTCAAGTCTCAGCCCAGCTACTCATCATTTGAAGGTCCACCTCCATGCTGCATCCAGTCTCTGTACCCTCATCCTTAGTCAACATTGTCCGTCATCTGAACATAGCACAACACGGTGTGGGAATATCCCGTGCAGGGGTGAGTATGAGAATACTCAGCAGGGACCCCAAGACCCCTGAAGGTCTCTCAAAATCAATAAAAGGATAAACCACAAAGCATGGAAACAACATTCAACCCTACTTAGGTATATGCCCATACATATACCGTAGTTATCAAGTATACCCATCTCAATCATGAAGAAACACAAGGCCCAACTCATTAGCGCAAATATCTACTGTTCCATGAAGGAAAGAATACCACGAAGGTATCACAACAAAGGTATGTACCACAAAGCTAATGTCACATAGAAGAATACCACAAAGGGATAACCACGAAGGAAAGAACCACACAGGTACACCACATAGAAGAATAACACAAAGGAATCACCACAAAGGTAAGTACCACAAAGGTAACTCCACGCAGAAGAATACCACAAAGGTATCACCATGATGGAAAGAACCACACAGGAGCTCCACATAGAAGAATACCACAAAGGTATAACCATGAAGGTAAGTACCACAAATGTAATTCCACACAGAAGAATACCAAAAAGGTATCACCATGAAGGAAATGACCACAAAGGTAACACCACATAGAAGAATACCACAAAGGTATCACCATGAAGGAAAGTACCACACAAATACTCAACATAGAAGAATACAACAAAGGAATCACCAAGAAGGTAAGGACTCAGCTCAAACCAGGTATAACTTCTGTTTGGATGAAAATATAATTAGATGTAACTACTGAATCATCTTAATTTATTAATAGGAAGACCCATATAGGATCCTAAATAATCAGACCCATATAGGATCCTAGTACATCAGACCTGTGCATGTAGGATCCTAGATTTGTCCCACATGAATTTCATAGAGTGGATCCAAGTGGAACTCTCGAACTCAGACCCATGTAGGATCCCAAAGCACAGACCCACATAGGATCCCCAAGCACAGACCCATATAGGATCCCGAATCCCAAACCCATATAGGATCCCTTTCTCATGTTACTTCCAGCTACAGGGTTCGCGCACTAAGAACACTAGATTCCGGGAGTGTCCGCTCCTCATGCCACAGGTCGATACTCAAACTGCCACAAATACCTACAAAAAGTATCCCAAAGGACTACCATTTAATTGGGGTCTCAACACAATAGATGGTGCGTCAATTTGATGCTCAGTCTATAAGTTATTGGCCTTTTAGTCCTGAGGTCTTGGATGGATTCGTGTTCGTTCCAACCCATACATACCCCAACTTTATCCAAAACTCAATTGGTGTATACAAAGAGGACCGTCTTGATCTAGGTTTTCTGGTACCATAGATAGTCTATCAAATGGATGCCCATAGTTCAAGATATGGCCTAAATATTGGAAAGTGGTAGAAACTGGTTTGGGTCCGGTCCGACCCAGCCCGAATCGGTTTGGGTCGACCCGGCCAGCTGTGTCCGGCAGGAGCTAGATGGCATGCTGGGCAGCAAGTTGGGTGGCCCGCGGTGTGGCCCCCTGGTCATCCCGCGATGGGTGGCTCGCTCAGCTCCACGTCTGGCTAGATGGTCAACCTCCACCGTGCGGTGCGGTCACATGCCATGCCATCATTGGCAGCCGACCGCCCTCCTTCTTCATCGTGGCTCTTGCACATCGAGCAGCGCAGACACGTGCCACCACCCCTATGCACGGCCGGCCGCCATCGGGCACTTCCTATGCTCCGTCGTGGCCGACATGTCACACACCTTCTCCAGCGGTGCAGTTGCACCGTCATCTTCATCATGGCTGGCCGGAGTATTGGCCGCCATTCCTGAGTCCCTCTGGTGCTGGTCGCCGGCACGGGTCACTGGTGACATTCCTCGGGTCACTGAGCATGCCCCGGTGGCCCGTTCTTCATTCCAAAGACATCTACAGTTGTCTTGGGACGTCTCCATCATTTCAATAACATCCAAATTCTCTAAGGATGTGGAGTGGTCAGTCTGTGTTCATTTGTCCCAAACCCTCCGCGTTAGAACAGTAGCAAGCGGCTTGTTTATTCTTTAATCATGACGAATGTCAAGGACGGGTAAGGGGGTATTCAAAACAACAATCCCTACCAGATACCCTGCAACATCCTCCAATAATGACGAAATAATCTCAGGTCAACCCATTAGTCAGTTGACCCATTTTCTTCATAAAAATTCAATAACGGGGAAGAGGAAATCAAAAATTCACAAATGAAAAAACCCCCTACCTCAAGTTCATTGGAGATAATCTGTGTTTGAGGAAGTTTCGGTGTCTTTCATCCCTGCAAAAAGCCTCTAACGACGTCACTTGATCATTGTTTTTTGGTTAATGGTTTGGGGTTGCTCGTCACCGTCCACTGGAATCAGGTCCATCCACCATGTGTTGGGCGTCACGTCACTTTACTAGAGCTTCATCGCTTGGGGAAGTCATGCCAATTCCCCCCCCCCCCAAGCTCCATATAAATAAGAGAGGGGGAGGGTATGTAACGACTGTGGAATTTATGAATGTTCATTTAATAGGTACCTTCCTAGATTCCCATGACGTTATTACTTAGTATTTGATGGGTCAAGTCATTTATTGGATTTAGTCACTGCGGGTCCCACACTACCGCTTGTCCATTGGTGGGAAAAGAAATAAAATAGTGAGATTATTTTATTACATTTCCTTTTAAATGTCCCAAAAAATATCTTCTTCTCTAGACCTACTGCGGTCAATGTAAAGTCTCCCTTAAAATAACATGGGCACTACGTATTCAACATTTCCCTCAGATTTTTAGTCTGAAAACTGGTTCTAAAGTTATAAAACGCCGCTCACAGGTTTACTGATTGTAGCTAAAAAAAGATTGTAAATGTAATAACAGCCACCCTTGACCCGTGCTAGTAATGGTTAGTCTCTGCCTAAGTGAAACACGCCACAACAAACCTAACGGTACTCTCATATTTCCAATCTGAGTTACCGTTTAAAAGTTATGGATTTTCAAATAAAATAATTTTCACTTAATTATTTTATTTATGTCCAAAAACAAAATTTCACTGGTGGACTGCTCTGGCCAAAGTTATTATCTTCCTAAATAAATCATACCCTCACAATTTTAGTAGTTGTCTTGGATTTTAAATCTGAGTTACCATTTGTGAGTTATAAGTATTTATGAAATAAAATAATATATTTTATTATTTTATTTACGATTATGAAATTTTTTGGGGTTTTCTCACAGGAGGCCTGCGATGACCAAACTTAGGTCACCTCTAGGGTAAATCTGCCATCCTGAACACAATGGTGCCCTCATATTTTTAATCTAGGAAAATATTTAAGAGTTATTCCAATTTTCTTTAAAACTGCTTACATGCGTTATTTGAAGTTTAACAAAACATTAACAGACCATTCCAGGCACTTCGGACCTCGAAATCATGTGCTGTTAGATTTTAAGGTCACAAAATAATTCCATATAATTAAAATAAATTATACATAAATTCCATGACATTACATTCTCCACACCATATGAATTTACATCCCTAAAATCCAAAACAAAGGTCAAATAGACAAAAGAGGGTACTAAGCATGAATCTAAGACTCCCACTCCAACGTGCTCTCTTGGAGGTTCCCGTGATACCAGCATACGTGCACCAGAGGTATCGACTGCCCATTAAGAACCTACTCTTATCGATCCACAATCTCTACTGGAACCTCTATAAACACCATCACATCATCTAAGTCCTGCTCATCATGGTTGATGATGTGAGATGGGTAGTGCACGTATCTCTTCAGCTGGGATACGTGGAACACGTTGTGCACCTTTTCCAACTGTGGTGGAAGTACCAAGCGGTAAGCCACCTTGCCTACTCTCCTAAGAATCTATAAAGGTCTGATTAACTTCAGAGATAGTTTTTCACCCCAACCAAACCACTGAAATCCCTGTTGGGGTCAGACCCATAAGAAGACACGGTCTCCCTCCATAAACTCAAAGAATCTCTGTCTCATGCGGTATAAGTCTTATGCCAATGATTTATTCATCCTCGGCATCCAGTACAAATGTCAGAAGTCCTGGTATACCTTCACCACTCCAGGATGTGCCACTAAAAGGGGACGTATGGAACGCCCTCAACACTGCCTCATGAAGCATCACAGGTACCATGGTGCATCCTCTAAAAACGATGACGTGCTCCCCACCTTTTGAAAATTCCATTAAGATACCATCTTGAAGATATCTGAGCACTTTGGGCCTCGCAGTCAACATCTCAAGAAATGCCACCCGAATTCGCTAAAGAATTGGTGAAGTGACAGTCATAGACTGGAGGTAAGCTACTCCATCTTTATTCGTGAAGGGTATCTATAGTGTGACTGACTGCTCTGACTGATAACTGAGTAGTTCTTTTCTAGACCTCCTTGTGAGTGCGTCTCCTACCATGTTCCCCATACCAAGAGTATAGACTACTAAATATTCGTTGTCCTAGAGGAACTCTAGCCATCTTCATTGTCTCAACTTCTGAAAGCTCTACGGACACTTATCCATCCACAAGAAAGGCTCCTCCTAGTTCGTCAAAGCTGACAAGGGTGCCTCAACCTGGAGAAGTCTGGTCCAAAACTCCGGTATTACCCTGCCAAAGCAGAGGTCCCCCTTCCTTCAAAATGGAAATCCTAGAGACATATTTTGAAAAGATATCCTCAAACTATTCCAATTGTACTAAAAAACTAAACACCTTTTTCCACGAGGTTAAGGATGGATGAATCATGAGTGATCGGCTACACCCTCTGATGCATGAGTCCATACTGTGCTGCCTGGGATTCTTTTTCGCGGACCAAGAAAAACACAATTCCAACATTGTGGATAAACCACAACCTTTTTCCTAATACAGTCAATCTGAGTATGAACTGTGGATGTACAATCCGTACCCAGACTAACATCGTAAGGCCTCAACACTGCCATTAATAGGTTTCAACTGAAACTCTCACCTCAAGGGTTAGATCACACTGTCAGCATAAGTGTGATTATCGAGTCTCCTCCCAAAGTTATCTCTAGACGTGAGGGTCATGTCAACGGTTTAACCGAAAACTAAAGGTATTGGACAAGATTCATGGAAGGTAGGAATGATTGGTACTTATTTCTATTGATATGGTAGTGAGTTGTAGACACAAACCGTACCTCAAATCATTCCTAGTTCCCTTTGGTCACAGTCCATGACCATATGCAGCTACTCCCATGTCCTGTCGTTTGGCTCCCTGAGCCTGGTGGGGACCAAATTGGGGTGGTGGTTGTAACATGTCCAAATGTACACCACCTAATGTTGCTCTCCTAGATCTAATTCCATATCTATATCCATTTAGATTCATTTATCCTTAACCCTTCCTCTTCTTGAAACATTTTACATGCCCCAAGTCTCTAAGACTGACATCAGTTTCCTACTTTCCCACTGCTAACATTCATTGGCTGCATCAGCTCAGCCAAAGAACATTTAACTACAAAAGTTCTCTCTAGAACCCTAACATAATTTGGAATGCATATAGTAATAGTGTTGTATCATATGTCCCTAAACAGACCTCGCTTGGCGGTCGAAGACCAGAAGCAATGGTCCTAATGTATTCATCGAGTACCTGATATGGTCGGCACGCCTCGATGAATACTCAGCTACCAACATGTCGTCCTACTGAAGCTGTAGAAGATCTATGGAACTCTCAGCCACCTACTCAAGCCAGTCATCATTCACCTATGGGTCAGGCTCTCCTCAGAACCTAAGGGGTATCAGATGCTGAAACATGTGTATGGATCTAAGCTTGCATGTGTCCTCTATCGGTACCACTGGTTGTAATTGCTAACCAATGGGTAGTGATATAACTGGCACACTACCCGAAGGTACCATCTCGGGAAACGGTACACATACTGAAGCCTCATCACTATGCAGACCATCCCCATGGTCACTCACTAGAAAAGACTAGTAGCTAAGGTCACCATCTACTCTACTGGTGTCTCAACTCGGCAGAAAACTCTAGAAACCACCTATTTCCAGCCCTCAGTTGCGTGGGAATCTGTCTTTCCGCGAAACCTCAGGGGCCTTTACCATTGGAACTCATGCAACATGCTCAATCAACATGAATCCTCTACTACTGGAGCTGGTGGTAACGGCTGTCCAACAGGTAGTGGTGTTGCTGGTACACCACCCGAAGGTGCTAACACCACAAGAGGGCCCTGGATCGAGGCCTCATCGCTCAGTGGCCCGTCATCGCATACTCTCTCAGGAAACCTAGCTGGCTATCTACAAGGCAGCATCCTGATAAGGAACAGGTGCACCATGGTCATTAAGTTATACCCGGTTAGCTGACTCCAAATAATTGAAAATAAAAACATCTCAAAGACACACACGCAATCTGTGTTTTCATACCCTGAGTTAGAAATCAGAACACAGGGTCTTGGTGTATGGATACGTCAGTCCCTGCACCAACATTGGACTCTCTGAACTGAAAAAAACACTCATTACAGTTAACATTATTGCTGAGTCAAAAGATCTACGTCTTGGTTCTTCGTTAAAACTGAACTCCCCTGATACCAATTTTTCATGACCCGTCCCCCATGGCTCGTGTTGTGACTACCCCAAGCCCTCCATCCATAGGCCTGGGGCTGGTGACTACCACCAAAAGGTTTATTCCCTAAAATAGAAAAGGCATTTCCTTTATAACCTGTAAACTCACACAACCAAGCACAAATCAGGATACAAGCACAAGTAAATTGTATAGTAAAAGGGTGATCAAATTAAAAAAGGGGTCGGAATGCAAGCCCAAATGTAAAAGTACAAGTAAAACTGAAAAGCACAAAGAATATCATGGATTGTCCACCGAGGATCCTTCCTGAAGGGTAGGTACATATCATCTCCACAACACTCCACATCAGCTCGTCTCCTCTGTGTACCGCCTGGTCCTGGCTCCCTCAAGTCTCAGACCAGCTAATCGTCATCTGAAGGTCCACCTCCAAGCCGCCTCTAGTCCCAGTACCCTTATCATCATTCAGCACTGTCTGTCATCTGCTGATAGAACAACATGGTGCGAGCGTAGCCCGTGCAGGGGTGAGAATGTCAATACTCAGTAGGGTCCCTAAGACCCCCGAAGGTCTCTCAAAATCCAAAAAGGATAAACCACAAATCATGGAAACAATATTCAACCCTACTTAGGTATATGACCATATATATACCTAAGTTATCAAGTATACCCATCTCATTCATGAGGAAACACAAGACCCAACTCATTAGATCAAAGCTCAACTATTATTCAAAGGAAATAATACCAAGAAGGTAACACCACAAAGGTAAGTACCACAAAGGTAACACCACACAGAAGAATACCACAAATGTATCACCACGAAGGAATGCACCACACAGGTACGCAACATAGAATAATACCACAAAGGTGTCACCACAAAGGTAAGTACCACAAAGGTAATGCCACACAGAAGAATACCACAAAGGTGTCACCAGCAAGTAAAGTACCACACAGGTACTCCCCATAGAAGAATACCACAAAGGTATCACCACGAAGGTAAGTTCCACAAAGGTAAAACTACATAGAAGAATACCTCAAAGGTATCCCCATGAAGGAAAGTATCACAAATGTAACACTGTTAGAGTTGGTGTATTGAGAACCAACTATTTGTACTTTGATTACGTGAATGCACACTTATTATATATTGTTCATTGTTCTTCATGACTATAATATAATAATGTCCTGGAATATTTGTTGCATTAATAAGGTCATGGAAGATCCCCACTATGATAAGAACCTTGAAATTCAATAACAATATTCTTAAATAATGTTCTTTTGTTAGATGACATAATTTGATAGGAGACATAGTATACATACCGTCATGTGAGAGTACTGGTAAGAAGATGAGACTCCCTCTCATGAATTTCGTACTTGGTAATCTCTAAGATGAGAGACTATGAGAACAGACCTTCCAGTAGTAATTCATCATGTCTTGGTGTCATCGGACATTTCAATATATGAGCATGTGTAATGTTCCTCGGACTTTAATATTATCATTAACTCATGTCATGACTCATGCACTTAGATTTTCTGACAAAAACCATCCCGAAGACAGTTGGCGGGAAGTAGGGTATGTTGGGTGCGTCACAAATGACATGTTGTTAATGGATAAGTCGAGGAAGGATTTTTACCTTCCATATGTCTGGAAATAGATATCTCAGACCCTTTGATTGAAATAAAACTATCGCCCAAATTCCATATCCATGGTGTAATGATGAGTTTATTTCTAGAAGTCAAAGAATAACATATCAGGCATATAGGATTATGACACTGCCATTAAAATATACCTGATGAGATATTGAGACAAAGGGATTAAATTACACGGTAAGCATTCGTATGAGGTGACACGTCAATTCAGCGTCAACTTCTTTCTCTTTGGTTCCCTAACCCGTTGCTAGACAGTAATCTTGGAATTTAGGCAAACCTTCCTAATACCAATGAGAATGAGGCCTAGAGGGTCACACACTAAGTGTATCCATGTATGTAAAGTAGAATAAAGATTATTCCTCTACATGGTTTAATAATTATTCATGGAATCCTAAATCATTTTAATGTTGGAGGAATAATAAAATGAAACAAGTACACATTGTATATTAATGATTACACGCCGTGTAGTTTTTATTTTTAAAACAAGTACTCGTCGTGTACTAATGATTACATGTCGTGTAGTTATTCATTTTGGAATGGAAATGAAAAACGAGTACATGAAAAGTATTAATGATTACACACCCTGTAGTTTTTTTATGAAAAACAATTACACGGTGTGTATTAATAATTACACACCATGTAGTCTTTCCAGTTAGGATTTTGAGGATAAAATATTGTTTTAATAAATGATATTTATTATAATCAGCTTGGGTGCATGTCAAGGAATTAATTATTTGACACGGTGGTTTTCAATAAGATTTAATGAAATAAATAAATCGTTTAACATGTATATTTATTGTCATAAATCTATAACCTCAAACCTGATTATAAATATCCTCACAACTCAAACACTTTTCCCCAATCATTGTGCACAACAATTCTAGAGTATTCTCTCAAGACTGAAAGAACTCCTTCCTCCAAGAATTCTCTCAATACCGAGAGAGATATCATCCTCCATCGGATCAACACGATCTAAGGTGGACAATGCAACCAATGGTTTCTCCAAGATAGCACCCAGAGACTCCTTTGGCAACGTTTAGAGATACGTAGTGCACGTGTAGATCACCACTAGAGAAATTCTACACATGGCTTCTACGACATAATGACGAATCACATCGAAGCATGATCAAAAATATCAATGAAGAAAGAATGCCCTAAAAGGTATTTTTTTCAATTAACTATATTAATTATAATCAACCTGTGACGATCCTCCTTTGCAGTTTCATGACTATTCTTCTTCTTTGTATATTTCTGTGATTCAATCCATGGAGTCTAACATTTATTGTTGTTTTGATCCCAGATTAATCATTCCTAATGACAAAAAATCCAAGTGGGCACATCCACCCACGAGCTTCTGCTATGCCCAGAACCTTCAATTGGTATCAGATCACGGTTACAATGTTTATTATAGTAATTTAATTTTTGTTGAAAATTTACGCATTTATATTTGATTCAATTCAAGATAAATCGTTCTATAAATCTGAATAAACAAGATCTATTCTTCCCCCTGTGTTTCTCGATTCACATCACTAAAATGACCTTTTAATTTTAATTTTGATTACAATAAAGATGAGGAACTCATTCATAGGAGCCGCTCTTTTTGTTTGTACAACATAAGAATACACAGCGTGTAGTGAAAACTACACGCCGTGTACTTAGGTTCAACGAACTGGTACTGGTCATCCAAACCACGCCATGTGAATTGAGTATACCTAAGTATTAATTACACCTTGTTGACAAGAAATGAATGGCACCTGGAAACAGGAATACACGACATGTATATTAAATCAACACGTTGTGTAGTCAGATTTGGCCCAGGTGAAACCATGTACATGGAGAAGCCGAGTACCCTGTACACGGGATTGCCATGTCGGTAACTGTGTATCATGTAAATACACATCGTGTTATATTAATCTATATGACGTGTTAGATTAATCTACACACCGTGTACTCCAAAATTACCATTGTATAGAGAACACACCAAAGCCCCCTAGCGTGTGCTTTGGATAAAGGGTGAAAATAAATACATGTCATGTAATATAACTTACACGTCGTGTACTTTCCAAAAATGGAATTTCAATGGGTTTTCCTCCAAAATACAAAGACCCATACAAGGAATATGAATGATAATAATATCAAGGAAATTCAGAAATGAATTTAAGATAAATAATTGATTAATTATAAGGTCATAATTAATTTAATTCAAGAACGACTTATCATTACTGAAAGAACGATTAAAAGAATTGTAATACTAAATATGTGTAAATGTCATTGCATGCTATGGATGATCATGGGCTAGACCAAAGATCCATTTTGTGTGTATGGTTTCATTTAAATTTATTTAATTTAAATTCATTGGCCTGCAAGCCTTCTTCTAATAAAATGTAGGGCCTGCATGCCCATGGTTTCGTTAATGTAAACCCCAGGTAATGGAGGATCTCCCAAGCCAGAGGAGACAGTTCAAAACCCGAAGCCGAGGTGAAAACCACCACAAGAGGATATAAAGGTGGACATGTGGGAGCTATAAAATACGAACCATCATGTTTAAGGAGTTTTTCAGTAGGTCAGGGATAGCTTATCAAAAACAGTAGATAAGATAAACAATAGATTCTCATGGTCATGCCATCTTATTTTATTTCTATCTGATTGCATGGTTTATTTATTATGTATGTGTGGTCACGGTCACATAATTAATGAAATAAACAAGCATGAAAAGATATAATAAAATAAAAACCTGACTATGTGGAAACATTATTAGAACATTGTTAATAACTTAATGAAGCAACACTTTATTTTATAAAGCATGTGATAATGAAAAAATATGCATAAAGAATAAAATCCCTCAAATACCATATTAAGTCAGACCAAACCTTTCATTACTTGATTAAGAGAAACACTCAAAAAACTATGTGTTTATCCAACCATTGTTGGGACAATTACATTTATAAAGGAAGCTCTTATGAATGTTTCGGGATGACTTAAACATTTTACATCAATAGAAGTATCCCTTTCTAGACCTGTTTTAAAATGGAGTCAAGTGTTGAGGAAATCCAAGTCCATATTTTCGGATTAGGGAGTTCACTCAACAGATCAAGTAATAGTATTCTCATAGTTGGAAAAGTCCTACCTACCTAAATACCTTCTAATAGCTTGAACAACCCTTGTTGGGGTTATGTGAAGGGGAATATGGATCTTTTCCACTATAATGTCACAGAAATTGGATATTCTGAGTTCAATAGTGAGGGCCATTGGGACTTGATAAAAAAGTGGGATACCTAATAAAATTTATTATTTCTCATAAAATGAAATCAAGAAAGTACTGATAAATCTTCTCTTTTAATTTGTAGAATCAATATGAAAAACTCATCAACCACATTTTTTCTGCGATCAATTCGGGATAAAGACAATATCATCACCACCAGTAACTTTTAGGAATGTTTTAGGTGCCTTCGTGATATCCTACTCCATGAAAGAAAGTTTTACAAACTGGATTCCTCACTTCCTAATTCTCCTTCCCATGGGGCGAGTGATGAAGATTTCATGGTCTGTGATCAACATTTGAACGATGCACTCAACATTCAATGTTGGATGCTATCATCAATGACAATTGAGCTCATGAAGTCTCATGATGACATGGATTCCTATAGCATGCTCGAGAACCTCCATGGTCTATACTAAGAGTGAGAAAGATAGGAAAGGTTTGAGATCTCCAAGGCTCTATATCAGATCAAGATTGCAGAGGGTGCCCCAGTTGGGCCTCAGTAGTCAAGCTCATTGGATACATTGGGTGCTTCGAGGTTCTAGGGTTTAAACTCCCTGAAGAACTGGGTACCGATCTCATTCTTGCATCACTCCCCCAGAGATTCTCTAACTTTTTTATAAATTTCAACATGAACAACATTGAGAAACCTCTATCTGATCTTCTTATCCTCATTCACCAAGTGGACAACGATATGAAGCGTGAAAATCATTCTGTCCTTATGGTGAATAAAAGTAAAGGAAAGACGAAGAGATTTAAGCCCAAATCTTCTTCAAGGACTTCCATAAAATGGACGATCAAAGGGGAGGCAAGAGAATTGGATTCTATTTGTTTCGCATGTGGTGTGAAGGGCCACTAGAAGAAAAACTGCACCCAGCCAAGGAAGCAAGGGGAAGCTTCCAGAGCATTTGTTATCAAATTAAATCTATCTGTTTCTACCAATTGGTCATTAGATACTACTTGTGGTGCTCACATTTGTATCCAGATACAGGAGACATGAAGATTCAGGAAGATTGATCAAGGGAAGGTAGATCTACGATCATCCAATGGAGTCAGACTTGCTGATGTAGCTGTCAGGGACTACCACCTCACATTGCCAACTGGAATGATCTTGGTGTTAAAGGGTTGTTATTATATTCCTTATTTTACTAAAAACATTATTTCAGTATCCAGATTAGATGATGATGGATTCAACTTCATGTTTGGAAATGAATGTTTCTACTTTTGTAAAGATATAATTTTTTTGGTAGGTCACATTTATATAATGGTTTTTATGTGTTTTAATACACAAATCAAGTAGTGGAAATCAATGACAAAGTTAATTCAAATGACTCATACCTCACCAAAATTTGGCATCACTAGCTAGGTCATTTCAATGAGAAATGTTTGACAAAATTACATCAAGATGGGTATTTATATTCTTTCGAACTAAAACCACTTGGTGTATGTCATGCGTGTCTACTGGGAAAAATGACCAAAGCCCCATTTAGTGGGAAAGGTGAAAGGGATAAAGATCTTCTAAAATGAGTTCACAAAGATGTGTGTTGACCATTTCCAGTTGATGCAAGGGGTGTGTTCTTGTACTTCATAACTTTTACTAATGAATTTAGTAGGTATGGATATATTTACTTAATGAGGTATAAGTCAGATTATTTTGATTGGTTCAAAGAATACAAGAATGATTTTTGAGAACCTACTTGGTAAGAAGATTAAGAAAATCCACTCAGATATAGGAGGAGAATATCTTAATCTGGACTTCATTGATTTCTTATGGGAGTTTGGGATCCTATCTCAACTCACTACTCCTTACACACCTCAGTGGAATGGTGTAAGTGAAAGGAGGAACCACAGCCTATTAGACATGGTGAGAACAATGATGAGTCATGCGAGTATTCCATTATCCTTTTGTGGATATGTATTAAAAACAGTAGCACACATACTACACCAAGTACCAACTAAATCGATAAATGGTATTCCATACGAGTTATGGAGTTGATGCAAATCCATGTTATCAAATTTACATCTGTGGGGTAGAAAATAATTTGTTAAGGCCTTTTCAGATAACAAACATGCACCCCGAGGCACAAAGTATATCTTTATAGGATATCCCCTAGAAATAAGGGGTTATTACATATACAACCCCTCAGATAAAAAGGTTACAGTGGCAAGACATGCCATATTCCTTGAGAGGGATAACACCTCTAAAAGAGATAGTGGGAATGAGATAGACTTCAATGAAGTCAAGGGTCAAGATACACTAGAGTTGGTACAAGAACAGATTCCAAAAAAACCTGTAGAAGAAAAATCTGTTCCAGAGAAACAATAACTCCATAGGAGCACGAGAGAGGTAAGAGAACCAGAATGAAATGGTTTTCTTGTCACTGAGGATGGTCACTCATTATTGGTTGACAATGATTATCCTCTTACCTACAAGGAATTAGTTGAGGGCACAGATGTTTCCAAGTGGCAAGAAGCCCTGATTTCTGAAATGGATACCATGTACAAAACCAAGTCTGGATTTTGGTAGATCCTCCAGTTGATGTAAAGCCTGTTGGTAATAAATGGGTTCTCAAGAAGAAACTGGACATGGAGGGACAAGTCAGCACCTATAAGGCATACCTGGTTACAAAAGGTTTTAGACAGTGTTAAGGATTTTACTATGATGAAACCTTTTCACCGATTCCAATGCTGAAATCCATCTGAATCCTATTGTCCATTGTCTCTTACCATGACTACGAAATTTGGAAAATGGATGTCAAAATAGCATTCCTTAATGGGAACCTCTAGGAAGATGTCTAACTGGAACAACCTAAAGGTTTTTTGACTCCAAAGGATGCTAACAAGGTATGAAAATTGTAGAAATGAATATATGGATTAAAGAAAGCATCAAGGTCATGGAACATTCATTTTGATGAAGCCGTAATGAAATTTGTTTCTATTAAAAACGAATGTGATCCTTGTGTCTACAAAAGATTTAGTGGAAGTGTAGTCGTTTTCCTAATAGTATATGTTGATGACATATTACTAATTAGAAATGAAGTACCTATCTTAAAGTCAGTTAAGGCATGGTTGGATAAATTCTTCTCTATGAAAGACTTGGGCGAGGCAACATATATTCTTGGGATTAAGATACATCATGATAGATCCAAGAGAATGTTGGGCCTGAGTCAAAGTACATACATTGACAAGATATTGAAGAGATTCAGTATGGAACAGTCCAAGAGGGTATTGTTTCCAGTGTCACATGGCATTCATATTTCCATGAAAATGTGTCCTCAGACCCATGAATAAAGAAAGAAAATGTCAAGGATCCCTTACGCATCCGCGATTGGGTCTGTCATGTATGTTATGCAATGTACAAGGCAAGATGTTGCTTATGCATTAAGTGCGGCGGGCAGATATCAACCTGATCCAGGTGACTACCATTGGATGGTAGTCAAGGCAATCCTTAAGTATCTAAGGCATACTAAGGATATGTTCCTAGTTTATGAAGGATATGAGGATCTAGTCATCATAGGACATGTAGATGCTAGTTTCCAGACTGATCAAGATGACATGAAGTCACAGACTGGATAAATCTTCAGTTTGAATGGTGGTGAAGTGAGCAGGAAGAGCTCAAAGCAAGGTCTGGTCACAGATTTTATAGCATAGTCCAAGTATATCATAGCTTCTAAGGATCAAAATAAGCAGTATGGATGTGAATCTTCGTCCAAGAGATGGATGTAGTACCAAGATGTAAAGATCCTATCACACTCTATTGTGATAATACTATAGTGGTGTAACTTGCAAAAGAGCCAAGGTCACATCAGTAGACAAAGCACATACTTTGAAAGTATCATCTCTTCAGGGATTTTTCTCAGAGAGGTGAAGTTTCACGTAAGACAACATGGCGGACCCCTTGACAAAAGCCTTGACTCATCAGAAACATTATCATTATATGAGTTCCAGCAGACTAAAAGTCATAGGCAGTAGGCTCTAGTCCAAGTGGGAGTTTTTTAGGGTTGGTGTCCTAAGAACCAACTATTTTTAATTTGATTACGTGAATGTACACTTATTATATATTGTTCATTGTTATGCATGACTATTATATAACAATTTCTTGGAATATTTTTTGCATTAATAAGGTCCTGGAAGATCACCGTTATGATGAGAACCTTGAAATTCTATAACTATATTCTTAAATAATGTTCTACGGTTGGATGAAATATTATCATAGGACACATAATATATAGAATGTTATTTACGAGTACTCATAAGAAGACAAGACTCTCTCTTATGGAGTTCGCACTTGGTAATATCCAAGAAGGGAGATTATGAGAATAGACCCTCCACTAGCAGTTCTGCATTTCTTGGTGTCATCAAACATTGATATCTACTAGTGTGTGTAATGGTCCTTAGACGGTAATATTATCATTAACTCATACCATGACTCGCGCACATAGATTTGCTGAAGAAAACCCTCATGAAGACAGTTGGCGGGAAGTAGGGTATGTTGGGTGCATCACGAGTGACATGTTGTTAATGGATAAGTCGAGGAAGGATCTTTCCCTTCCATATTTATGGAAGTAGATATCTCGGGCCCTTTGATTGAAATAGAACTGTCGCCCAAATTCCATGGCCATGGTCTAATGATGGGTTTATTTCTGGAAGTCAAAGAATGACAGATCAATAATATAGGTTTATAACACTACCATGAAACATGCCTAATGAGATATAGAGACAAAGGGATTTAATTACATGGTAAGTGTTAGTATGAGGTGACACATCAATGCAATATCAACTTCTTTCTCTTTGGTGCCTTGACCCTTTTCTAGACAGTAATGTTGGACTTTAGGCAAGATCTCTTAATTCCAATGAGAAAGAGGCCTAGTGGGTCACACAATAAGTGTTTCCACGTATATCAAGTAGAATAAATATTATTCCCATACATGGTTTAATAATTATTCAAGGATACCTAAATCTTTTTAATGTTGGAGGAAGAATAAAATGAAAACACATACATGTTGTGTATTAATGATTACACACCATGTAGTTTTTTATGAAAAAAAGTACACTCCATGTATTAATAATTACACGCAGTGTATTTTTTCCAGTTGGGATTTTGAGGATATAATATTGTTTTATTAAATTATATTTATTATAATATACATGGGTGCATGTCAAGGAATTAATTATTCAAAATGGGGTTTTCAATAAGAGTTAATGAATTAAATAAAACATGTAACGTCTATATTTATTATCATAACTCTATAAACTCAAACTCGATTATAAATATCCTCACAACCCCAAAACTTTTCCCCAATCATTGTGGACAGTAATTCTGGAGAATTCTATCAATACCGAAAGAACTCCTTCCTCTAAGAACACTCTCAAGACTGAGAGAAAGATCATCCTTCATCGGATCAACGCGATCTAAGGAGGACAATGCAAGTAAAGGTTTCTCCCTACTAGAACCCGAAGACTCCTTTGGTGACATCTAGAGATATGTGATGCACGTGTGGATCACCGCTAGAGGAAGTCTACACTTGGCTTCTACAATGCAACGACGAATCACATCGGAGCATGACCAAAAATATCAACGAATAAAGAATGCCACAAATGTTATTTCTTGTCAATTAATTAAATTAATTATAATCAATCTCTGATGATCCTCATTTGTGGTTCTAGTATTATTCTTCTTATTTTTCTATTTATGTGATTTGATCTATGGAGTCTGGTGTTTATTGTCATATTGATCCTGGAATGATCATTTTTAATGACATAAATCCAAGTGGGCACATCCACCCATGAGATTCTGCTACGCCCAGAACCATCAAACACCGCAATGAGGAATACCACAAAGGTATCACCATGAAGTAAAGTACCACACATGTAATCCACACATAATAATACCACAAAGGTATCACCAAAAAGGTAAGGACTTAGCTCACACTAGGTATAACTTATGTACGGTAGTAAAGATAAGTAGATGTCACTATTGAATCATATTACTCTGTTAAAAGGCAGACCCATGTAGGATCCTAAATTATCAGACCCATTTTGGATCCAAATACTGTAGACCCACATATGATCCTAGAGTAGTCCCACGTGAATCTCGTAGAGCGAATCCATGTGGAACTCTCGAACTCAATCCCATGTAAGATCCCAAAGCACATACCCACATAGGATCCTGAAGCACAGACCCAGATAGGATCCCCAAGCACAGACCAACATAGGATCTCTATCTCATGTTATAGCTAGCGATAGGGTTCCCACACTAAGCTCACATGATTCTCAGAAGGTCTGCTCCTTAAGCCACAGGTCAACACTTCAACTACCATGAAGTCCCACAAAGAAGTATTACAATGTACAGACATGTAATAGGGGTCTCAACATAACAGACAGTGCATCAATTGGACACTTGGTTTGAATGTTATTGGCCTTTTAGTCCCAAGGGCTCGGTTGGATTCGTGTTCAATCCAACCTAGCTATACCCCAACTTTATCCAAAACTCTTGTGGGGCATACCAAAAGGACTGTCTCGATCCAAGGTTTCTGGCACCATAAACAGTTCTTCAAACGAATGGTCGTAGCTCAAGATATGTCCAAAAGAGTGGAAAGGGGTCGAAACTGGTCTGGTTCCGGTCCGACCCGGTCAGACTGACCCAGCCTGACCCTGGGTCTAAACCAGCCTGTTGGGTGGCCCGCTCAGCTTCCCAGGTGGCTGGATGGCCAGCCTCTTCCACACACCGTGGTCGCGCGCTACGCCATCACCAGCGGCTGACAGCGAGCCGACTGCCTTCCTTCGCTTCCGCAACTTTATGTCATGGATCTTGCATGGTGGGCAGTGCGAGTGCACGCTGTCGTCCCTTCACGCGGCCAGCTGGATTTCTGGCCGTCGTTCCTTAGTCCCTCCAGTGTCGGTTGCCGGTATGGGTCGCCGGCGACGTTCCTCGGATCACCAGGCATGCCCCGTGGCTCGTTTTTCATTCTGAAGACTTCCGCACTTGTATCGAGAAGTCACCATTATTTCAAGACCATCCAAATTCACAAAGGTTTCAAAGAGTTCAAGCCGTGTTCATTTGTCCTGAACCATCCATGTTAAAACGGTAGTAAGAAGATTGTTTATTCTTGAATCATGAAGAACATCAAGTATGGGTAAGGGGGTATTCAAAACAACAATCCCTACAAGATACCCACTATAGCATGTTCGTTAGAGAGAATCCGCGTTTGAGGAAGTGTCAGCGTTTGTCATCCCCGTAAGATGCCTCCAACGATGACACTTGATCATCATTCTTCAGTTCATGGTTTGGGGTTTCTCTTCACCACCCACTGGAATCGGCTCCATCCTCCTAGTGTTTGGGGTCTCATCACTTTACCCGAGCTTCGTTTGTTGGTGAAGTCGTGAAAATTCCTCCCCCCAAACTCCATATAAATAGGATAGGGGGAGGGTAAGTAATGATCGTGGAATTTATGACTGTTCAATTAATAGGAACCTTTCAAAATTCCAGTGACATTGTTCCTTAGTATTTGAAGGTTCAAGCCATTTAATGGCTTGACTCTCCATTGGTCACAGACTACCGCTTCTCCATTGGTGGGAAAAGAAATAAAATAGTGAGATTATTTTATTTCATTTCATTTTAAAAGTCACAAAAAATAAATTCTTCTTTGAACCTATTGTGGTCAAAGTAAATTCTCCCTTAAGAGAAATGTGACACTATAGATTCAATGGTGCCCTCTGATTTTTATTCCGAGCACTGGTTCAAAAGTTAAAAAACGCCGCTTGCACATTTATTGAACGTACCCGAAAAAAAGATCATAAAATTAATAACAGTAACCCATGACTCGCGCTGGTCGAGGTTAGGCTCTACCTAAAAGAAACACGCCCCAACGAACCCAATGGTACTCTTAGATTTCCAATCGTAGTTACTGTTTTAATGTTATGGATTTTACAATAAAATAATTGTCACTTAATTATTTTATTTACGGGCAAAACCTAACTTTCCCTGGTGTCCCATGCCAGCTAAAGTAAGTATCTTCATAAATAAAGCATACACTCATGCATTCAGTAGTTGTCTCAGATTTTCAATCCATTTTACCATTTCTGTGTTATAAAAATTTTAAAATGAAATAATTTATTTAATTATTTTATTTACGATTACGCAATTTTTTTGGGTTTTCTCACAGGAGGCCCGTGCCGACCAAACATAAGTCGCGCATATGGTAAACCCACCATCCTGAACGTAATGATTCCCTCGGATTTTTAATCTAGGAAACCATTTATGATTTATTCCACTTTTTCAAAAAAACTCCTACTCGCATTATTTAGAGTTTAACAAAACTTTGACATACCATTACAGGCACTCCGGGACTCAAGATCACACACCGTCAGATTTCATGGTCACAAAATAATTCCATATAATTAAAAAAATATATATGGAAATTCTAGGATATTACAGATAAGGATGGAAAACTTAGTTCATCAATTCCATGAAGACTGCAGGTATGTTCATAATACCAAAAGACATAACCAAATACCCGTACATACCATACATCATATGAAAATTTGTGAGAGGTATGTCTAATGGTCTAACAAGCACCTGATGTAAACTAAATATCAAATCAATAATTTAGAAAACATGATTTCTTTGGATCTAGTCAAGTAGAGCATCTTCTTGTAGTAGAGGATACTAATTCATAAGTGTCATGTGGTTCAATTTTTGATAATCCACACATAGAGTGAGTAAAACATCCACCATTATCACAAAAAAGACAAGAGAACTGCATGTAGAAGTACTAGTCTCGATAAAACTCTTTGTAACTAAATCCTCTAGCTACCTCTTGAGATTCTAAATCTAAGTAGTAGATATCTTTAAAAGAGGAATGGATACCGGTGTAGCTCTTGTCACTAGATTTATAAATAACTCTACCTCTCTATTTGAAGGTAATCCTAAAAAGTAGTCTAGGAAAACATCCCTAAAACGATCAACCACTGTAGGGAAATATGTCTGATGTGTTCCATAATCATACAGATATAAACACCCAATCTAGTCTATTACCCCACACATCCTACAATGATCGGGTCCAACTCGCATCTCTTGGAAATCCCAATCACCCCTGTTAATAAACTCACTACCCTCTGCTGATGTTAAAGTCACTCTTTAGTAATAGAAATCAATGAAATCGTGGATAGGAACCAACCATTCCATCCTAAGAATTATGTCAAAAAATATCATCTTGAGGAAAAATAGGTACTATATGAAGTAGAACCCACCAATATAAAGGTTGAATTTCCTCAATTAACATAAACCCTACCTTATAATCTCCAATGGAGTGTCAAGCATCATAATACCATCAAAATATTCGACACTGAGTCCAATGTTCTCTACAACGAGTGCATATATAAAGCTATGAGAACCCCCTTTATCGAAAAGTGTTGAAGTTAAAGTAGAGGCTACTAGAATAGTAACTATGACAGTATAAGGTTAGAGACAATGCTTCTCAAGGGTCTTTTTGACTATTTATATCAGACTTATATCACATCCCTATGATACTACCTGAATACCCTGAGCCAATCCACTCTATTGTCACTGCAAAACTGAGGTCTGGATACCACAGACATGGCCACCACCTCCACCCGATTGGTTAGTTGTATTAAAGATCCCTGCTTGATGAAAATTTGTTGATCATGCTCCAGAATGTGGATCTGGTATAGAACCTCTCTCATTGGCTGATGAAGAAAAAAAATTTCATAACCACTATAGGTGACCCATCTTTTCACATGATCATAGCTCAACTACGTCCCTAATACATTGTGCCCTCGCATGTCCCGACCTACCGCACTAGTAGAACCTCACAAAGATACCTAATTATGTTCTCTAGCTACTAATTTCACCACATGTAATCTCTTGATAATGTTTCCAAATACTAGTCGATATAGTACTGGATCTATATTTTAATCCATGATGGCTCACACCCCCATCCTCTCTCAGGTTACATAATGTAATAAGTGCATGATTCACTCTTCCATAAATAGCAGAGAGCCTAAATACATTCACATGAGATTGGATGGCATACATGAGGCCATCCTTGAATCGTCTATAAGTAGATAACTCATCACCCATTAAAATAGTTTCAAAGCACTAGGGCTTAGTAAAACGGGACAAGTATTCCAAGAATGATAACAAGCCCTGCTCTAGGTACAAGAACAATCAGGCTCTATCTGAACTCAATGTCTCATGATATAATTAGTCCTATAAATCAATAACAAATACCTACAAACTATCTCTTTATCAATATAATTAGGATTTATAACATTAGAACATCTCTTTGTAGAATCACGCAGCATATACATCGTGATGTTTACCCTCCTCTCGTGAGGAATCTCTATATGATCAAAGATAGATAAAATGGCATATATCCATGATTATGAAGCTTGTGGCCCACCATCCCCTTAAAACATGGGAGGATGTTTCTACTGGAACTCACGAGCCAAATATTACATAGTCAGGGTAGGTCATGGTGCTCCCTTAACGCTCTGCATGAATCACATAATGATTTTAGGGAATTTTTTCATAGAATCTATGTCTAGTAAAACTACTAGTGTTATAGTTGGAACTACTAGGGGATCCACTGGTATCCCATGTCCCACCACCTATGGAGTGTGATTATTTCTACCCTATTAGCATATTACTGGAGGACATTGCAGTGGTATACCTCTTAAAATTATTAGGGCACCCCTCATGTTAATCATTATAAACATTTGTAGCTCAAAATATCAATTATTGAAAGAAGGTAGGTACAAGATATTCAATATAAGTACACACCCTTCTTCCTTCTCCATGAGTCAGGTTTCGGCATCTTATAGATCGTATAAAAATATGATATACTAACTACTTACCACTACTAAGGTTGAGTCTGGGTCGTGTTCTCTACAATAAATAACATAGTTTTTATTTCATTTTCACCTAAATTCATATATTCCTACTCATTTTAATTCATTCTCATTTTACATTTAGAGCATAGTTAATTTTAAAAAAAAAAGATGAACCAATGGTCCATCAAATTCTGATCCATGAGGGTCAATACCCTTAAGGTAAAAAAGTATGTAATCCATATAATTCACTCCATAACTCATTCTAGAATACCCATCCCAACTATAGGTATATATATTACAGAACATATAACAAGATCATGTAACAAGTAATTCATCCTAAGTGGCATGGCATAATTAATGGAATGTGATTCCTATAAAGTTCCCAAAATGTTGAAGGAGATTGAATACCCCCATCTCATCATGTTTCAGAATAATTGAACCCATAATAATATCAATAATAACATCGCAAATCAAGTTCATCAACCAATAGTATAATCAAATCAACTGTAATATTCAAAATCGAGAAATTAGACATTTAATTTGAGGTAATTTGGATTTTTCATGCATGTGGGTTATCTATGCTCAGGCACATCTCATTAAAAAATTATATTTTCTTCCATTCCCATTACATTGTCAAAAAATATTAAAAAACAATAAAATAAGTTTTGAATCAAATTTTTAATGTCCCAAACCTGTATGTCATTGAAAGGTCCCCTGGTCCTGGTTGGTCACATGGCCTCAAATGCATCTCCCAAAATGCAAGAGGCTACTGACTACTAGTGAGGGCCTAGGTGTGTCTATGAGGATACTATTCCCTTATCACTAGAGTATAGCATAGTGGAATATAAATAACATAAAAATAGAAGAATTAGTAAATCATACATATTGTAGATAAATGACATGAATAAATAACAATATCAAAGGGAAGCTCATATACAATGATGATGATTATACATATAATTTGTATCTAATATAGAATCAAAAAATATGTATACATAGTAGGTTTACAATAAATTGGATGAATGTTTAAAAAGTCCAAAAGTATCTTAGTTAGAATCATGATCCTTAGCTCGATTCCATGCCCACCTCCTCCAAAACATTAATAAATAAATTGTATTAGTGAGTTTTCCCTTATCCATACCTACAATCATATAGTATTTTTGGGTACCCAAGGTGGCCCGAAAATGGTGTGAGATAAAATCCCAGTAGGCAACCACCCAAGGTCTAGTTAAAATCATTCAGTGAATATATATTACAATAGTTTTCTGTAAATAAGATAATATGTAAAGAAAGTGTTGAAAGTAAAAATCCTATAAATTCTAGTTTCTCATTTATAATCAAGATCATTTAATGATTCAATCTCATTTAAATAATAAGTCATGATACCTGGTGTGTTTCCCAGCGTTCCCTTAGAAAATAGGGAACCAAATGAAACCTAAACTAGCCATCCATAATGTATAAACAAAGTTTGAATCCAAGCACATGCTTTGTATTTGAAGACACATCATATAACTCATTCCAATCATTATTCAATTCAGAACCTGAGATTATCCATCACATTCCAAATTTGGAATCTAGGTATTTCTCCATGTATAGTATAAACTGACACCCTAAAAGCCCATCCATGGATTTCTCACATCATCCTATGTATCTCTCTAGGATTGGTATAACATCACTGCCACTAGTGTTCATCCTTGGAGGTCCACTATGGGAGCCTAAGCATCACCCATAGAATGATGATCAATTCTCCTTGAGTCCTTGCATTGAATTATCATATGAATCCATGTATCACTAGCCATATGATAGTCATCCCTATTAATTTTTTCATTGTAATTATATATCAATATTCCATGTGTCACTCAAGAATACGCAAGGTTCCATCCAATTCAATTCATCCATGGCATTCGTCATTTAATCCATGTGTCACCCAAGTCATATAAGCATTTAACTAATTTAATACATTTCATTTAAAAATTTATAGGTCAAAACCAAGAACATATCATTTACAACTCACCTTAGAAGGTGACTCAAAGCATTGTCCAAACTCAAAAGGCTTGACTCTTGTCTACTCATGTGGGAGCTTCATTAAACAAGTATCACATACTTTAACAATCCATTACAATGAAAGGGCTAAGGGTAAAGGTCATTTCATCCCTTCCCATAAGTCCAATCAATTAAAATGGATATTACAATTAAATTTATATATCAATTCAAAATTCAAATCATCATTTTATAATTTAATATTTACATCCCAAGACAAAGGTAAAAGGTTATACCTCAAAAAAGAGGGTCCAATATCATATGCCATAAAAATGGCCCATTTAAATAAACAAAACACTTAAATGGGTGGTTCCGGTTTCATGTTATTCAACATATAACCATTTTTTGATGGCCTCTTTAAATATATAAATCATGTTGAATAGTTCAATTAAATGATTGAAACTCGTTTTAGGGTCGACGCTCAAAAAATTGGGTATTTGGAACAACATAAATCTATAAAAACCCTTAATTTTAACAAAAGGCAAGAGAAAACCTATCATAGGTCTATATAAGATATCGCATCCAATTTCAGCTCCTGATTTGACTCTAATTAGGATAATATTGAATAACAGATGATGAACCTCATAATAGGTAAAATTAGATTGCACTTAAATAGGGAATCAATACCAATCCAAATAAGGAATGGCACAAAATGAATTGAGTAATCACCGATGTGGATCCAATGAGATCAGTGGTTATTGAATTAAATATTGGATAGATATTTGGAAGCAATTATTAGTATAGTCATCCAAGGTGTAACACCCCAATATTTCATAGTAAGTTATTTTCTTTAATTCAAAAGCTTGCGCTACATGCTACACCGAGTTCGAGCGCATCGCAACTTACCAAACTAGCCATTCAAAATAATTTATGAGTATTATTAACTAAATTTTTAAATTTATATACTCCATATAATTTTAGAATCCATATAATGGGGTTTTTTACATAATATAAGAATAAATTCAATTTTTTAGATAAAAGAAGTATTTTTCAAAAATGGTATTTTACCACATTTTAATCATGAAACCTTTTAAATCTGATATTTGACACTTTTATATATTAAATTTGATAAAATATAATTTTTTTTTTAAAATCAGGACATAAAATTTTAGTTTTGATAAATTTTTGGTGTTTTTCTAATAACTTTGATATTTGGGTGAAGAGTGAAAAATTACTAAATTTTAATTGAAATTTTTTTTTTAATCGGATTAATTTATATTGTTAGATTATAAAATTTAATTATTTGGAAGTATAATTATATTATATTTTAACCATTTAATTCAATTTTTGTCATTGGAATTAATTTCACTTTGAAATTATACATAAAAAAGTGTCAGTATTTTGATAGTTATTGTTTCTTAAAAACACGCTATTTGTTTTGACAACGGGAATTAATTTTAAATTAATTAATAAAACTTTTATGTTTTTAATTTGGTAAAATCGACATCATTTTTGAATTCGGAATATCAAATATAGCTTAGTCTTAATTTTTGGTATTTTTCAGAAAACTTTCAATTTTAAATGAATAATGAAAAAACATTACATTATAGTTTAAAACTGACTTTTTTTTTAAATAATTATTTATTTTATTTAAGTTTATTTTAAGTAAATATATATATATAATACCTATATTAGTTCAATATAATTCATTGGAGTCATTTCATAAAAAAAATTAGATGTATAAAATTTTATTGAACTTTTTACCGTCGTTTACCAACCTCTAGGAAGCATTTGCAAATTTACCTAAATCTTAATTTTACCTCTTATGTGAGTCAAATTTAAAAAACCTAAGAGACATTGTTGATATTATTAAGTAAAAACTTGTTCAATAATATGAAAATATTTTTTTGAATAGTACCTTTTTACTTTTATTTACCATGGTTAAAAGTAAATAGGGTTATTAAGAGTAAAAATGTTATTATTATTACCCTAACACATGTCCTAATTCTATTGAATAAGTGTAATTCTAAAAAAACAACCTTAGAAATAAAATATGATCCTTTAGGTACACTTATATTAGATTAGGACATTTCTTATTATTTATATCAAGGTGGAGTTAAAAGTGTTAAATTCAATGTTTAATAACTAAACCATTTTTAATATAGGGCTACACATAAGATAAATTAGACTATAAATATTCATTAGAAACATAATAATATTTCATACATAACGGTATTTTATTTATAATTTTTATACCATAAATAATTAAATTTATTTACGACGCAATTATGATGCAGTAATTACATAATTAATGAAATATTAAAATAATTAATATTATAAATATCAAAATAAATTTAATTTGAAACTTTTTATGAATTTCACTAATTTTATAGGTTAATATGGAATTTTAGGGTTGGTTAGATGAATTTTTTTCTATTTAATAGTGCGGTTATGAATTTAGAAAAAACAAAATACCAAATAGTGTCAAAATTGACATAAAAGCATTTTTAAAATAAATATTATATTATTAATTGATATTATATTCCTAAAAAGATAAGGTTCGGCCAAATAACATATATAATTATAGGTGTATCATTAATTAACCACTTGTAGATCTCTTTGAAGTTTATAGTAATTTTATTAACCATACAATATAAAAATACAAAGAGACGTGGTAATTGTCAAACTATTTAACTAAGAGTTAAATCAAAAATATAAAGTTAATATAGTAACCCAAACCTGTCTAAAACCTATTAGTTGAGTGTTTTTAGACCCATACCCACCTTATCCTTTAAATAGTTCATTTTTATCCATTATAAACCTAAAATTATTTCATTATAAAATAATATTTCTAGCATTTCCTAAGGTTCCCCTCACCCCTCTTATAAAAGGACACCCCCTCCCCTTATCTCTAATTCACACATTCAAAGCCATTATTATTGTACAAACCCTACCAAAATATCCTCCCAACTCCCCTCCCTTCATCATAGAGGTATTAATTTAGTCATAAAGCCATCTTATATATCCCTTTTGATCAAATCAAAATGAAGAACCCGAAGAATTGGTAATATTTCATCACATCTTTCAAGTTCCTTTCTTCTTCCACTTCCTCTTTCTTTGTTGTTTCAATTATAAAATAATAAATCCATGATCTTCTATATACTATAATGTTATTATAAATATGGTACAACCATATTCATTATTCTACCCATCTTTTGAATGACATGCCACCATACGTGCGTACGTACGACTTACTGTCTCCACGTTGTGGTGTAGTTGTTAATCAATACATTATTATTTGGATGGGTATAATAATGATGTATAATTGGTGTAAATAATAAATATAACATGATAATTATTCTCTATATATTATATACCATCCAATTATATATGATTTTAATATCAAAAGAATGATATTGTCGCCCGTGCGTACGTATGGATTACCGTCTCCACGAACACGAAGAGATTCATTCCCCATCGTATCAATTCGAGAATAATTTTCATTTGATGATTAAAAATAATGTATAAAGACTTAATATAATTCTTAATATTAATATGATACATCCCATCCATAAAAAACATGGCTTACGTAACCAAGTATATAAAGGAGAACGAATTAGTTAACACCCAAAATGACAATAATACTAAAATATCAATATTAGAAGATCATATATGATATCATATCAATATATATGGTTATTTTAGGTTTAATAAAAATTATTTCACCATTATAATAGAGATTAACATAACCTCGACCAAGGAAAAATACAAGGTAAGGGGTTTTCATCTCACTTTTATTCCCGTGAGATTCATGCTATATTTTCCATTATTACCTTTTGTGTGGTGTATTTACTTCCCATGATTATATGGTTTGCATAATATACTTTAATTTATGGTTATTTACATCATCATTGGATGATCCTTCTTTCATGGGGTGTATGTTTCTTATGTTACCAAATTGGTAAGGGAATTTCAATTTTCAATTTTAACACATTCGCTTTAACGGAAACTTAGTTGATTACGTTACTCCAAGATTATGTGTAAAATCACTATTTATTTACTTATTTAGTAATTCCCACTCCCCTATATGTGTATATACTTTTTATATACATAATCACTCCATTTATAAATTTTCAAATTCATCGGTATAAACATCATAAGAGTAATTTTAACTCAATTTCTATTCATTGAGTTAAAAATCCAAGTCATTGGTGTTGTTTTTATAAGAATATGGGTGAATATTGTCCGAGTGATTTACACTAAATATCCAATCATATTGAGTGTATTTATATTTTTCACTCATAATTATGTCATTGATTTATCATTAACCTAATGATACAGTCTTTATAAAGGAATTCATCTCAACTTACAATCCATTGAGTCTTCTTTGTTGTTATGTGTCGACTCACTTTCGTTTGGTGTATATACCATACTTTGACATAGTATATCATGAATCCATTTATTCTAATGATATTATAATGTTTTTATTGAATAAATTATTTTTATTCGAGTGTCTTTCATTTGTTTATGAACTCTAACTAAAATATCATTTTAAATTTTTGAAAGATTTATTCATTTAAATCATTCTTATTAATGTCCATGGTTTAAAAATGTTTTTGAAGATTAATTTATATGGACATTAATTTTTTAAAATGAATTTTTTTTAAAAGTTTCAAAGTGGTATGGGACACTTTGATTCAAAAATCTATTTTAAATGGATTCTTGATAAATATTGTGATTTTTAAATGTTTTCAAGAAAAATGGGGATATTTCTCTCAAACTATTGTAATGGTTATTTTTATCTATGTCAATATCCTTCATTATTCTCAATTGAGGTTAATATATAATAATAAAATCTTCCATATTGTATTTAATGAGTTATTTTTTACTGTGGATGTTCTATTTTTATACCATTCATGGCTTATGGTTAAAGTATTGAAATTTTGTATGCTAGTTTTAATATGACTATTTATGTTAAGTTTCATCCTTTTCATAAGAAGAATGCATTGGACTTATTAAGTGATGGGTGAAGCCCTATATAGCTCATCTATACATCGGTAGGTCTGATGAGACAAACTAGTGTCTTGGCACAAGGCCTTGAAAAAATCTTATTTGTAGTCTTGTTACATGGCCTTGACTATGTGGTTTTGAAGTCTGGAATTATGAATTCCATCATTATGAAAGTGGCTATTGATATTGAATGTGATTATTCAACTATTATAATATTCATTTAAATAATTAAATTGCATTATTTGATTTTATCTTTTCCATATTATACTGAAGTTCATGTTTAAAATCCTTTTGTTTTAGTCTTATACATTGCTTTAAATGTTTTTTCTTATTTATGAAAGTTCCCACTTTATTGTTATCCTTACTGAGCATCTGAGCACACCCCTTTCTATGTTTTATTTTTCCCAAGATACGAATAAGTATATTATGACTGACCTATAGAGATAGTCCATGGGATATCAGTGTTGTCTATGGAAACAAAGTTGTTGTATTTTTTCCATTTTAGGATGTAATGTAAACCTTATGAATGTATCTACCACCTCCAAGGCTACTAAACTAATCGGTCATTCGAGACAAGATATTTTGTGATCATACCAATTATACATAATAATGCACCGACTCTGGGCTTCTGGGGTCAGGGTGTTATAGTTGGTATTAGAGGAATTTTAGTACATACCTTGGAATCTATATTTAGATAAACTCAGATAGTGGAAATTACGCTAAGATATACTTTAAGTACAAGAATAGAAGAACATCCTAGAATTTTGGTATTGTAGAGATTATGTGGGATTCTAAACAATACATCTCTGTCTGGATACAAGCAGGTAGAGGCGGCTCTAGCACATATGTACCTAGGAGTGAAAACTTTGACAAGGAGTTTAGGGCTTGACCCGGGGTATCTTGGTACACGACAACGGGCCTTTCTACACTCTTGGTTGCGACACTCTCGGGGGATATGCTTAGGATAATTCACATTTTCATTACAAACTGATTTGAAGGATTTTAATATAAGATGAGAACAAATAACTGTCATTAATCCTAATGTGTTTTAGATTTAAAATAAGGTGTTATTATATTCTCTAAATGATTTTATGACTCACAATATTCTTTCTTGTGTTAGTCTATGGATGGATTACAAGGAAGTCATTGTAACATTGAAAAAGATGTACAAGGTGAGAATGGTGTAGGAAATGAACAAAGGAATAGAATATTGATAGATATATAAGATATCGTGTTCACGAAAAATTAGTTTTCAAAAAATATGATCAAAAACATATATATTAACCAACTCCTAGACTCAACAACGAAGAGAAAGGTGGTGAATTATAAGAGCTCCAGTAGTGGAGACCATGGGGAAAAGAAAGCTCAATTTCTATTATGCAGGAAATGTGGAAGGAGACAGCTATGGAAGTGTCTTAATGGAATAAATAAATGCTTTATGTGTGGGAAAAAAGGACATAATTTAAAGAACTTCTGAGGAAAAATTAAGAGTACTATGGAAGAAAATAAAAATGATCCCAAGAATCCATTTACAATCATTTGACATAAATCTAAGGGACCTGGGAATTACCCAAGTCAATTCCCTATTCTATAGGATAACCCCTTGGTCAAGGAAGAACCTATGTTGAAATAAATGGATGGTCAAATGTTTAAAAGTTTTAGTGCTCTTTGTTGATGGGATTACTTTGGAAGACTTTTCACTTATGTGGAATCCTACAATTTATTATATGAAAATGATATTTTTGGAAAAATTGTGTTTTCTATTGTTGATATAATTATAAATAACCATTTAGGTTTATATGATCTTTGAATTTGAGGCTATTACAAGTTATTAAATTTTAGGATGAAAATTTGAGGTATGAGATAACATTTTTGGTGCAATTATGTTATAGTTATTTTGAGAAATTTATCTCATTTTAGGATCGTTATAAAATATAGTTTTCTAAAAAATGAAAACGCATAGACCGTGTGACAACCCGTCACGTTGGAAAAAGCTGCAGGAATCGAACCCACAACTATAGTTCGATTGGGATTTTATCGCCTACCATTGGACTACGTGAAGTCCCTAGTTACTGTGACTAATTATTTTTAGTTAAATGATTTTATTGATCAATAATAAGTTGATTTGGGATCTTATGACTTATCAAATGGATATCCTTAGTATAGGAAAATGATTTGGGGATTAAGTGACAAATGTTTTTCCAGAAGACATTCGCTCTGTTGGGAATACTATATGCCTACTGAAAATACAATACAATGGGATTTCATTTAATGATTAATGGTGTATTTTTATCTATGTTTTTATTGTGGGTTTATAGTGATTTGGGTTTTTTATGGAAATGATTAACCTATCTTAGAAAATATGTGATTAGGTTAATTACTTTTATGTATGTGACTTTAAGAGTAGTCGATGTTATTTAGAAATATAATTTAATGTGGAAAACTACGTAATAAAAATCTTCTATGTTTTGGGTTTCAATATTATTTTGGATTATATTGATGGATTTTAAGGAAAAAATTTTACTGAATGGTATTTATTGAACTTCGGGTATTGTTGTTTTAATTTTAGAAATTATGATAAGTATTTCTTTCAATAAAGTATTATCCTTTTTGGGTATCATATAATATTTTACTAAACATTTTGGTTTTGGTTAATCTCTAAAGAGAAGGTAAATATATATTGTTTATCCTTTGTGGATTATGTGATTTCCTATAAGTTGATTCTAGTGTTGCAGGTGTGACCAAGTCATCTTGAATACTCATCATTTAAAAAAAGGATGTGCTAGTGGTAGAAATTTATTAAGGGATGAATATCTACTTAAAAAGTAAGTATATCTCTTTATGTTCTTAGTCACTCACATAAATAAATTCCTCAACAATATGGAATAGAAGTTAAAACAAAAAATGTTATCTGTTTACTTTTTCTACTAGGAAACTAATGAACGTTAATCTCATCACAAGTTTGTGGTTTTCTTGTTGTTAACTTTATCCTAAATAGTGTTTTCTATCCCTCTTCATCATAACTTTACACTTATTTTATCATCCAAATCCATGTTTTCCTACATGGAATCATAGTATGGGCTATCTTAGGTGACCTTTGTACTTCTCTTTCTTTCTTTTAAAGTGATAGTTTTATTGACTCTTTTTCTGATGTGGGACTTTCAATGAAGTTACGAAGCCCAATTTTAAAAATTTCAAGGATGAAATTTACAAAAGGAGGGAAAAATGTAACACCCCAATATTTAATAGTAAGTTGTTTTATTTAATTCAATAGTTTTCACTACACACAACACAGAGTTCGAGCTCACCACGACTTACCAAACTAGTCGTTCAAAAGCATATATGAATAGTATTAACTGAATTTAGAATTTTTTATACTTCATATAATTTTATAATCCATATTTTGTGTTTTTTTACATAATATAAGAAAAAATTCAATTTTTCAGACAAAAGAAATATTTTCCAAAAATGAAATTTTACTGCCTATTAATGGTAAACCCTTTTAAATCCGATATTTGACACTTTTATATATTCAATATGACAAAATAAAATTTGTATTTAGAATCAAGATATAAAAATTTAGTTTTGATAAATTTTTGGTGTTTTTCTGATAACTTTCATATTTTGGGTGAATAGTGAAAAATACTAAATTTTAATTGAAAAAAACTTTTTTAATCATAATAATTTATATTCTTAAATTATACATTTGAATGGTTTGGAAGTATAATTAGATTATATTTTTACCATTTAATCCAATGTTGGTCATTGGAATTAATTTCACTATAAAATTACACATAAAAAAGATTTAATCTATTGATAGTTATTGTTTCTTAAAAACATGCTATTTATTTTAAAAATAGTAATTAATTTTAAATTAATTAATAAAAATTATATATTTTAAATTTGGTTAAATAAACATCATTTTTAAATTCGGAACATCAAATATATCTAGGCTGAATTTTTTGGTATTTTTCTGAAAACATTCAATTTTTGATGAATAGTGAAAAAACACTATGTTATAATTTAAAATCGAATTTTTATTTAAATAATTATTTATTTTATTTAAATTTATTTTAAATAAAAATAGATATATAATACCTATATATGTTCAATATAATTCATTGCAGTCATTTTATAATAAAATTAGATGTATAAATTTGTTTTGAACTTTTTACATTCTTTTACCCAACTCCCAGGAGTGTTTGCAAATTTAAATAAAACATAATTTTACTGCTTTTGTGAGTTGAATTTAAAAAATCTGAAAGAAACTGTTGATTTTAGTAAGAAAAATGTGGTTCAATAAGATGGAAATAATTTTTGGTGAATAGTAAGTTTTTACTTTTATTTACCACGGTTAAAAGTAAATAGGGTAATTAAGGGTAAAAATTATATTATTATTACCCTAAAACATATCATAATTCTATTGGATAAGTTTAATTCGACCAAAAACAACCTTAGGAATAAAATATGACCCTTTAAGTACACTTAAATAAGATTTTGACATTTATTATTATTTAATTCAAAGAAGAGTTAAAAGTGTTAAATTCAAAGTTTAATAACTAAACCGTTTTTAATATAGGGTTACACATAAGATAAATTTGACTATAAATATTCATTATAAATCTAAAAATATTCCTACATAATGGAATTTTATTTATAATTTTTAGACATTAAATAATTAAATAAATTTATGACACAATGATGATGCAGTAATTACCTAATTAATGAAATATTAAAATAATTGATATTATAAATATCCAAATAAATTTAATTTGAGACTTTTTATGAATTACACTAATTTTATAGGTTAATATGACATTTTATGGTTGGTTAGATGAAATTTTTTTGAAGTAATAATGCAGTTATGAATTTAGAAAAAACAAAATACAAAATAGTGTTAAAATTGACATAAAAGAGTTTTTAAAACAAATATTATATTATTAATTGATATTCTATTCCTAAAAATCTAAGTTTCGGCCAAAATACTTATATAATGATAGGTGTATCATTAATTAACAACTTGGGGTTCACTTGGAAGTTTATAGTAATTTTATTAACCATATAATATAAAAATACAAAGAGACATGATAAATGTTAAACTATTTAACTAAGAGTTAAATCTAAAAGATAAAGTTAATATAGTGACTCAAACCTGTATAAAACCTATTTGTTGAGTTTTGTTCGACCCATAAACACCTCATCCTTTATATAATTCATTTTGGAGCAATTAGAAACTGAAAATTATATTATTATAAAATATTATTTCTAGCTTTTTCTAAGGTGCCCCTCACCACTCTTATAAAAGGGAACTCCCCTTTATCTTTAATTAACACCTTCAAAGGCATTAGGCTCAGCCAAACCCTGTCCAAATATCCTACCAACTTTCCTATATACATTGTAGAAGCCATAATTTAGTCATAAAGACAACCTAATGATCCCTTTTGATAAAATAAAAAGGAAGAACCCGAAGAAGAGGTAAATATTTCATCACCTCTTTCAAGTTCCTTTCTTATTCCACTTCTTCTTTCTTTGTTGTTTACATTCCGAAATAATAAATCCAACATATTCTATATACTCTGATGTTATTATAAATATGGTACGACCATATTCATTATTCTATCCATCCTTTTAATGACATGTCACCATACGTGTGTACGTACGGCTTACCGTCTCCACGTCGTGGTGTAGTAGTTATTCAATACATTATTATTTAGATGGGTATAATAATGATGTATAATTGGTGTAAATAATAAATATAACATGATAATTATTATTTTTATATTATATACCATCCAATTATATATGATTTTAATATAAAAAGAATGATATTGTCGCTCGTACGTACGTACAGATTACCGTCTCCACGAACGCGATGAGATTCATTCCCCATCGTATCCATTCAAGAATAATTTCCATTTTATGATTAAAAATAATATTTAAAGACTTAATATAATTATGAATATTAATAAGACACATCCCATCTATAACAAACAAGGCTTACGTAACCAAGCATATAAAGGAGAAAGAATCAGTTAACTCCTCAAACGATGATAATACTAAAATATCAATATTAAAAGATCATATATGATATCATATTAATGTATATGGTTATTGTATAATTTAATATCAATGATTTCACCATTATACAAGAGATTAATGTACCCTCTACCAAGGAAAAGTACAAGTTAAGGTGTTTTCATCTCACTTTATTCAAGTGAGATTCATGCTATATTTACCACTATTAACTTTTGTGTGGGCTATGTACTGCCCATGATTGTATGTTTTGCATAATATACATTAATTTATGGGTATTTACATAATCATTGGATGATCCTTCTTTCATATGGTGTATGTTTCGTATGTCACCAAATCGTTATGGGAATTTAAAATTTTAATTTCTACTCATTCAGATTTACGCAATCTTCATTGATTACTTTAGTCCAAGATTATGTGTGAAGTCACTATTTATTTACTTATGTAGTAATTCCCACTCCCCATTATGTGGATATACTTTTTATACACATAATAAATCCATTTAAAAATTCTCAAGTCATCAGTATACACTTGATTAGAGTAATTTTAAATCAATTTTTATTCATTGAGTTAAACATCCTTGTCATTGGTGTTGTTTTTACAAGAATATGTGTTATTATCCTCTGACTGATTTACATTGAATATCCAATCATATTGAGTGTATTTGTATTTGTCACACATATTTATGTCATTGATTTATCCTTAACCTAAGGATATAGTCTTTATAAAGGAATTCATCTCAACCAACATTCCCTTGAGTCTTCTTTGTTGTTATGTGCCAAATCACTTTTGTTTGGTGTATATACTATACTTTGACATAGTATATCATTAATCCCTTTATTCTCATGACATTATAAATTTTTTATTACCTCGATTATTTTTATTCATGTGTCTCTCATTTGGTTATGAACTCTAACTAAAATATCATTTTAAATGTTTTAAATATTTATTCTTTTAAATCATTCTCATTAATGTCCATGGTTTAAATTTTTTTTAAGGATTTATTTATATCAACATTAATGTCTTATAATTAAAATTCATTTTAAAAGTTTAAAAGTGGTATGGGAAACTTTGATTCAAAAATCTATTTTAAATGGCTTCTTTATAAATAGTGTGACTTTTAAATGTTTTCAAGAAAAAGGGGGATATTTCTCCCAAATAGTTTTGATGGTTATTTTCATCTATGTCAATATCCTTCATTATTCTCGATTGGGGTTAATATATTATAATACAATATTCCATATTGTACTGAATGATTTATGTTTGATTGTGGATGTGCTATTTTAATAACATTCATAGATTATGGTTAAAGTATTGACATTTCATATTTTAGTTTTAATATGAATGTTTATGTTATGTTTCAACATTTTCATATGAGGAATTAATTGGACTTAGTAAGTGATGATTGGAGCCCGCTATAGATCCTTGATGCATCGGTAGGTCTCATGAGACAAACTAGTGTCTTGGCACAAGCCTGTGACCAAATCTTATTTCTAGTCTTAGCTCAAGGCCCTGACTATGTGGTTTTGAAGTCTAGCATTATGCATTCCATAATTATGAAATTGGCTATTGATATTACATGTAATTATTAGACTAGTATAATATCCATGTGAATAAGTAAATGGAATTATTTGATTTTATCTTTGCCATATTATGCTGAAGTTCAATTTTAAAAGGCTTTTGTTTAATCTTATACATTGCCTATAATGTTTATGCTTATTTATGAAAGCTTCCACTTTATTGTTATCCTTACTGAGCATCTGAGCTCACCCCTTTCTATGTATTATTTTTCCCAGGATGCGAATAAGTATATTATGACTGACCTCTATGGATAGTCAATGGGATATCATTGTTGTCTATGGAAACAATGTTTTTGTAGTTTTCCATTTAATGATGTAATGTAAACCTTATGAATGTATCTGGAACTTCCAAGGCTACTACACTGATCAGTCTTTTGAGACTTGATCCTTTGTGGTTATGCCAATGATACGTAATAATGCACTAACTTTGGGCTTTTGAGGTTGGGGAATTACACAAGGGATCTCCCAAATGGTAAGGGTTCTGTCTATTTTAAAAATAAGAAAATTGGCTTAGAGTAAATAGGTTTAATAAGGGAAAAATGAAATTTTACAAAATTTAATAGTGTCCCATGATTTAGCTACATGATTTGGCCAAACCATACGCCAATCATGCACTCTTTTTAGTAGGAAAGGGCGTATCATATAGTTTATCTACACTATTTGACTAACCATGTGAAAATCATGAAAAACTCCACACTCAAAATTGAAAACATGGTTAAACGATCATGGGCCCCATGTCACACAGTTTATTCTAACTATGTGTCTTTTAGGACTCTTTTTTCAATTATCACATGACTTTATCTAACTATCTATCCTTCCCCGCATGGTTAACTGAAACCATGTTCTATGCTATTTCCACTCAAATAGTTTGGGTCTCGTCTCAGAACAATCCATGAACACCCCAAATACCTCCATTACATCAAATGGAATTAATATTAGGCCATGATTAATTTTTTAAAGGGATTTTTTGTGGAATGTAATGGATCTGTACCTCATATAAGAACCAGGTTCTTACATAGATTGACAACAATTCAATTTATTGTGACATTGTTCATTACAAACTCAATATAATAAGACTTATCATCCATAACGTGTCCATAGAAACATTCACCTATAGTATCAATTCTTCATATGAACCTCAATCCTCCTTAAAATCTCCAATGAATAACCTATATCATCTTCCAAAACATTATTCAAATCCCCAATATACACTCCTCAATTCTTACCCAATTAATAAAAGATCATAAGATTATTTTATCCTCAATTAATATTTATAGCTAATACACTCTTACATATCCTAAACCTCCCATAATACTATTTATATATAATTTCTCAAAAATTAAATAACCTCTAATATCACCCTATCAAATCCAAATTCAAAAATAACATTTATCTTCAAATTATATAACCCTTAACCAAGACTCAATTAAACATTCCAAAAAAAATCTATTATTATAATAGTTGACATAAAAATCCAATCAAAAATATAAATCATCTCCAAACCTAATATCTATAATTCATACTAATAACTGCTTCTTTAGTGTATATATAAAAATGGTTGTCATATTTCCTATGTATAACTTCTAATGTTAATACCACATGATTCCCCTGTATAACAATACTTTCCATTATTATAATATCCTAAAACATTATAGATTAAATAATATATCTTAAATCCCTAAATATCACTACAAAAATACTTTCATATTTATGGTACTCCCAACCTCAAGAATAAGCAAGGTTCTACTATAAATTTCTGACAACTAAATATCTTTTTAGAGGAAAAAATTATTTTTCCAAAAGATAATTACCAAAAACATTCAAAAATTTATAGTTAAACTAATTTTTGAAATAATATATTTTTTCCAAAAAAAAATATAAAATATATTCCTATAGTGTAGATCCCAAATTTAAAATCAATATTTCAATATATTTTAAAAAACAAGGAATTATAGAAAATCATATTTTTATCAAATAAATGATGAGAACAATGTTTGTGAACAAAAATTTTATAAAATATAGTTATTTTCTCAACAAATAAAACATTTCAAAACCATTTAATATGTGAAACATGAGGTTGTAAAAAAATTATTTTTATTCCATAGGTTTAATATAGTTTTATCACTTTTTATAGCATTAAAATATCATATATAACTACTTATATAGAAGGAAATCATTGTATGAATTTAATAACCAGATGAAATCATATAGAATGGGTGGTCACATAAATCATAATATGTTCCATAATAAAAAAATTAAGGATATTGATATAAAATTCTTTCAAATAAGTGTAATTTCAGATGAACATTTCATAGGAACCATATAAGCATGCTTATTTATAGGATATATTTAATAAATTTATAGATGATTCATATAAAAAGTAGGGAACATGATAAAGTTTTTCTATCATATAATATGGAAGGAATAAATTAGTGATAAATAACATGATCTGTGTATTATAAAAATATAACTAATTACTATCTTCAAATTCAAAATGTTGTGAGTCACATTAATTAATTAAATTGACCCTAATAAGTTATATAGGAAAACTATGATAAATTTTTTAGTTTTCATTTAAATAATTATATCAATTAAAATATTGTAATTATATCTTAATGATATATTTACTTCCTAACATAATACTAGATTTCATGATGATTTATTCTCAAAGATGTTGTATCCATGTTAAGCAATGGAAACTTCTTATATTTTACTATATCATAAATAATATATTTAAAGGAGAAAAACATTGAGACCTAAGGTTACAAAAAACTACCTATACATCACTTGGAAAGTTGAACATTCACTATAAATAGGTTGATTAGACTTATTTATGGGTTATTTATCAATTATCAATATTCCTCAATCATGTATAAGAAAAATAAAAATAAAAATATCTCAATATTTCTCTAATATAATTTTGAAACTTCTTTTAATTGAGTTCTCTAACCATACATTAAATACAATATTATAACACTTTAGACACACTTTTCCATCAATAAAGGGTTTCATAAGTTAAATTGCTATATGAAAACATATGTAAGAGGATGTTTTACTCCCTTAAAAATGAAAAATGATATAACAAGACTTATAAAAATTCAGTATGACCCAAAAATCAATCATATATATGAACCAAACACATTCAACCACTAATGGAATTATTATTAAGAAGACAATAAATACCATATACAATTAAACAACTATATTATAGTCTTATACAATCTAACCAACTAAATATCTCATATGAATACTATAAAATATGTTGAAGATTACCAAACCCACTATAACCAACATAAAAAAATATAAAAAAATAGAATTATGGGTCATGGAAATTATTCCACACTTAGAAACCTCATGAGAATAATAGAAGACATATCAGTGACATATGGTTTAAAAGTATACTAATTACTCCAAGTGACTCCACCTATTCCATAGACTCTAATAGGATTTGACCCTTATGATACCAAATAAAAAACTAGCCATGAACATCCCACAAATAATATGGTTCCTGAAAAATAGCACATGTGGATCTTTATTTCCACCATGGTGTCCTTACAGTGTGTTATAATTTTCATAATAATTATAGGATAAGCATTATGCCATAACTTGATAATGAATAAATAGATTTATTCCTAATCATACATATTCATTTTCATAAATATAAAATAAAAAGTTATTTATAAATAAAACTATCATAAGAAGGCAAAAAATGAATATAGATAACAGAAAGATTCATTATAATAAATATTCTTTACTCCCTAAACAAGGTGGATCCTCACCTGATAATATCATTAGTTTACATACAATGGTAAATCCTAGTATCAATTTCATGTTGGAGGTATAATAATCTTATGGCCCAACAAATTAAAGCCTGAGGTATGGAAATCTTGTATCACATCCCACTAAGTTGAACTTCTAGTCACATGGTATAATATTTACCCATGGAGAGGGGATGTTGTGTAAAATATTGGAACCTCATAATTTTGTTTTGTAATATGGGATAAGGTACACTTATTTTGGGTTAAAAGCACATACCATGAAATATACCCTCATAAATAGTTTATATAGAAATAATTTATAAAGTTAAAAAAACTATACTAGAATTATCATTTATGAGAAAAGAAATTCCCATGCTCAGGAATGAACCATCTATAATATTCAACCATATTAGTGTAGTGAAAGGAGAAAATCATGATGCAATATAAATAGTTTAAATGATAATAACATCATAAGATTTATGATTTAAAAAATTGTAAATATAACTTTTCATAACATAATTTTTATTGATTAATGTTAACATTAATGTTTTGAAAAAAAATGTATCATTTAATTTATTAAAATGTTTTCTTTGGTATCAAAGTGGTAAGCTATTCCATGTCACTGATCTTGTATAAATAGCACATTATGTTTTGTTTTAAATCTAATCATATAACAACCCTAGTCTTTATATCACATTTCAACATGATTTATTACAAAAAAATTCGCTTAATACAACCCAGAAGACTGAGAGGTCAAATGTATTTTGGGCTTAGGAACAATACATGACAACATAAGACTTAAAATACAATATCTTTATTTAAAACTTCTTTTAAATTACCACAACATTTCTTTATACATAACCTTTCATGTAATAACCTAAGGACATACATAAGAAATGGGGGAGTTATAAAGCCTATTAAGGGAGTAAAAAGGGTATAACATAAAGAATACGATACATTTTAGGCAACAGGCATATCAATGTATCACAATAGAAACCTGAACATAAAGGCATGATATAGCATGATTATTATAAATGTTAATGTGGAAGAAACATAGAACATTGCATCATTAAAATAAAGAAATCTGGTAAACCCCTATGCTAACATGGTGGGAAAAAGTCCTAAAAGGAATCTGGTAAACCCCGATCCCAATATGACATATCATGATACTAAACATTACCCAATGCATTGGAGTGATATCAGGGTGCACCCTTTATAATCCTTTCAATTTCATGCTTATGTGTACCACATAGATCAAATAACATGAATTCATTCAACGTCATTATTTATTCCATGATAAAAGAATGTGGAACAAATACATGTATGTATCATTCAATAAGTATATTTTTATAAATGTTAATACACTTCATTGAGAAATGGGTATGGTATTCACTACACGATGATTTTTACTTGGAAAATCACGGTGCAATTTTGGCAGCATAACAACGTCATGTAGAAATTCATAAATTGTGTTGATGAGAAAGAAAGGCTTATCTCATAATTTATGCATGAAATAGATAGTAAGGGTATCATGGATCATAATATACCCACATATGAAATGGAATTTAGATACATAATATGGACGAAATGCATGAAAGTAAATAAGAAGAGAGAAATCGCTTACGGAATTTTGGCGTGCTAATGAGTGTGCACAGAAGGAATTAATGAGAGACGAAGGGGTATCTCATAATTAAAAAATATGAAGTCAAGTATGGGGGAGGTGATAAATAATACAAAAAAAATTAATTTAAAATAAAATGGTATCACAACATAAAGAAACTATGATAAAAATGACAAAGGAAGGAAAGTAAAGATCCCTTGCATGGATATGTGATCCCAAAGGCTTGAGAGAGGAATCTAGGGATCTTGGGGAGCATTATGAGGACTCTAGGGAGTGGAGAGAAGAGTTTGGACTAGATTAAAAGAGTTTTATTGAAGAGGAATGGGTGATTGGGTGGGTTTATATAGGAAAAGAGGGGAAATTCTTTATAATTTAGGTTTAGACGCTACAAACTAAAATATTCAAAACCACAAACCAACCCATTATTTTTTCCCATGGTTTTTGGAAATTGGGAGTGAATTCATTATTTTAAAAATCCAAGGGCATAAGACACTAAAATTTTATCCTTTATTATGTGGATATGAGTCACCCCCTCAAGGAAATGAATTTAAAATCATAAAAAATATTATTCATTTTGGAGGATACACTAAGGAATTATAAAATAAGACAAACAAATTAAAATTAAAATTATTTTAAATTTAAAACATATATTTGATCCATTATCCCTTTTATATTATTTATTACATCACTATTAAACCATTATGATGTCAGAAAACACAACAATATTTATATATTATTTAATTTTTACCTAAAAATATAATTGTCTTTGAAAATTAAGAAAAATTCACCATTGGATAATTTCAGTGTCCTGATTCCAAAAATAATATTTATTTTATCTAAAAAATTCTATATATGTGATTTTTTAATTTTAAAATAAAAATAAACATTTATTGAAAATTGATGGGTTTTGGAAAAAACAGTGCTCAAACCATAACAAAAATTACACATGACTTCATAAAAATAATATAATTATTTATTATTAATAAAATTAATTTGATAGTAATATTTTATTAAAATATTAATTATTAAAAAAATCATTAATTCCTAAAAATAAAATTTTCAATGTAATTTTTGTTTTATCATATAAAAAATATAATTCTTATCAAACTGATTACTTAATAATTTATGAGTAAGGAATTGATATAATAATACGTTATTTAATTGTAAAAACAGTATTAACTAAAACCATAGTCTAATATAATAATTTATATATTTCATAAAAGTACCATTTTTACCAAATAAGACAATTTATCAAATTCATTATTTTTTTAGAAAGACTATTTTTCCAAAGGAATTGTTTGAAGTTACCCAGTCAGGATCCAAGTATCACTGAGAGGGAAAGGGGGTGAATCAGTGATATATTATTCTTTTATGTTTCAATTCTTTTGGAAACAACATTCGCCTCGTGTTGAAGAGTTATTTCCCTACTAAACTCACACAGCCACTGGAACAAGAGATTTACAAGGTCCACTACTCCACTGGAGTAGCTACGTCCTTCGTATGGTATGTAAATAATCCAGTACGAAAATATCCACTATAAAACAATCCTTTTATTTGGAATATATCTACAAGAATATTTCCTTTCACTTGTGTAGCACTTGGGAGATAAACGTCAAGTGTTTGAACACCCCCTTAGAACAAATAGGGTAATGAAATATCTCTTTGATTCTTGACAAACTTTCTCAAATATGATCTTTGAAAACAACTCTTATCTTTCCTATGCAGAAGATAATAGGAACTACCTAGACATTGTAATAATACTTAGTCTTATTCCACATTCATATCTTGATCCACTTCAAAGCACTTCTCACTTAATTTGGTTACCCAAATCTTTATCTCACAGAGCTCCTTCGTGAAGATCCCAGCTTTGTAGAGCATTCTAGTTTAAAAATATCTCTAGATAGAAACGCATACTAGATTGAATATATCACTATTTCATAGAGAACATATTTTTTTGTGAATTTCACTTCTTTTTTAAATCTCAAAGGCTCGCCATGAAGCTTCTTTCCCTCGTGGAGCTCGCTACCTTCGTAGATGTCACTTTCTCCATAAACCTTCTTGAAAATTGAGAGATCTATAATTCTAGTTAAGTATTTATATATCTCTTGAGGGGGTAGTGGAATATTTATAGGTGTTTCCAACCCACCCTAATACCTTCTAGTCCCCTCAGTGACACATCATCACTAAATCACAGAGCTCTGAAATTTCCACTAAAATTCACTCTGTTTTGCAAATCATGATGGCTATTTTCCAGATTCACAATTCTCTTCATGATCATGAAGAATTCAGTCATATCCTTTGTTCTGTCATGATGCTCTTTATTCCATTCCACCACTACAATTCCCCACTCACAATTCTCTTTCCTGCGGCAATTCATTCTTGCAAAGCTCTTCACCTCTACCATTCGCGATGCTCATCGTAATCACAAAGCCCACTGTCAACATTCCTCTTGTCTTTGTGAAATATACTTCATGAATCCCATATTTATGAAATTCATGACTTTTCCTTGTTTTAATGATATCTTCAAAGAAATACACTTTTAAAAATTCTAGCGCAACACCAAATTTTAAACCCCAAAATGTGGTAAACACTGGGAAACTGCGCCACCATAGACACATTCTTCTTCAGGACCGACCATGTTAATTGACCGCATGTTTTCTCCCCCATTCCTTCATAATTTTTCCATCACATGTTCTCAAACCAACATGTTATCTTTGTGAAATACATTTCAGTAAAGCATCATTAGATTTACCATGGAAAATATTGTAACTTTCCTGCCATTCCTTACCCCACTTACAAAGTGAAGTGATTGCCTTTCTTCTCAAACTTACTTAACAAAAAAGACAACACTTTGGGCATCCAAAAACTTCATCATCCAACTTGGTCCCAACAATCTCCCTCTTTTCATTTTGTTGTCAACCAAGATTTATAAATGACTAAACTTTCAAACCACAAGAAATGACTCACTTATCAACAATTCAAATCCTACATGAGCTAACTCATTGTAAGAAATAATAATTGATGATAGCAAGACCATGTTTTCCAAAGTAGTGACTATGAAACCAGATCACATCAGCTTTCCTCCTCATCCATCTTCACTCTGTAAACATCCTAGAAAAAAATATGTTTCCTACAACCATTATACTACAATTCCAACAAACAGTTAGTATAGTTCATGCACTTAAAATTTGAATTCATATATTACCCACAACTCCCCCTTTATGCATGAAACTATAAGGATTGTTTTAGGAAAAAATTATCCACCATGAAAAAACTATCCAAATCTATGATGAGATAGGGTAAAGAGACATGTACCTCAACCTTGATGTGAAGGAGGTTGGACACCCATGTTCAACCTGAATTTAGAAAATGGTTCTATCAGCAAAGGCATTGTGAATATGTCTGCAACTTGTTCTGATGTATGGACATACTCCAGCTTCAATTCATTATTCTCCGCATTCTATTTGATGAATTGGTACTTTATATCAATGTTTTTTGAACAATATTGTTGTACCATATTTCTTGTAAGATTGATTGAACTCAGATTATAACAACCCAAGAGAAAGGGTACCTTTACTTCAACAAGTAGATCTTCTAACAGAGTCTTCATCCACATGAGTTGGGTAGCAGGTTGAGAAGCCGCAAAAAACTCAACTTTAGTTGTGCTAATATTTATTGAATTATGTTTCTTTTTATGCCAACAAAAACAAATTTTCACCATAATGAATTCTCCACCACATGTGAATCTTCTATCATCAACATTTCCTGATAAATAAGCATACGAATAACCAAAAAGATCAATATTTTATAAGACATCATACCTGATTCCAAAATTTGTTTTTTCCTTTGATATATCTAAGAATTCTTTTTATTGTAATCAAATTTTATTCCTTATGAGTTCTCTGAAATATTTCACATAGGGTAACATCATAAACGATGTCAGGTCTTAAGGTAGTCAAATATAAGAAACTTCCGATTAGATTTTGAACCAATTTCTGATCAACTCCTTTTCTTTCTCCTTAATTAGACAACTTGGTTCCTACTAAAATCAGTTTGGTAACTGGTTTTTGATTCTCAATTCCAAACTTCTTCAAAAGTTCCTTAGCATACTTTTCATGAGACAGAAAAAAGTGATTCTTCTTCTGCGAAATTTGCAGCCCAAAAAAGTATTTAATTTCTCCCAGTATGGATATCCCAAATAACTTCTTTATCTCCTTAGAAAATATTTCACATGATATTTCATCATTCCTATTAATGATAATGCCATTTACATAAACAATTACGATCAGATAGAAATCATGACATTCCTTTATGTAAATATTGTTTTCAACTCTTCCTTTCGTGAAATTCATTTTCTTCAAGAATGTATCCAGTTTTTAATATCATGCCCTTGGTGCATGTTTTATCCTATTAAAATAATTCTTCTACATACAAACATAACTTTCATCCTTCCTAATAACAAATACACATGTTTGATCAATGTAAACTTCCTCTTCCAGATCACCATTCAAGAATGCAGATTTTATATCCATTTGAAAGATTTTGTAACTTCGTTTTGAATTAATATTAATAAAGGTTTTTTTCTAACCTTGACACTAGAGAAATGGTTTCATCAAAATAAATTCCTTTAATTTTTTAGTACCCTTTTCAAACCAATTGTTTATGCTCCTTTCCATTATAGAGTCCAACAAATTGAAAATAGAAAAACCATAATCATAAAGAGGGTCACCCTTTGAAGAACATCAAAAAAATTGATGAAGGCATGGACTAGGAGCCCATTTGGAGTTAGGCGCGTAGGTTACTTGCACACCGTGCAAGTCATTTTCACGCCACCTATGAGTCGCGTAGCTCACTTGCACGCCCTATTTAATTTTTCACACAATGTGCAAGGTGTCCTATAAATAGCCCATGTGGGCCCCCATTTCAAGGACAGATTTTTCCAAAAGTCAAACTCAAGCTCTGGTCACCCAAGTCATCATCTCAACTCTTCTGAAAGCTTCTAAGGTAACTTTATACCTAGAATAGAATACTTGAAGGAGTATAATAAGGCCTAAGTGTTTAGAATTCATCAACACATGGGCGCCTAAGTGTCCAAACCTCCTTAAAAATGGAAACACTTGTGTGTTGCCATACCCTTTTGATGAAACTTGTGCGCCACCCTTTTGGAAACATCTTAGGATAATACTAAAGGCTTGAGTTAGGTCTCGCCCAAGTATTACCCTATAGATTCTTCGTCGCCCAGGTGAACCCATGGCACGCAAGTACACTTGCACGGTCAATACTAATTCACCAACTTCATTTGTGTGCCTCTCTCCTGTTCACCTCTCTTATTAAAGATATTATCCCTTGAACCCCTTTTCAAATCCATTTATGGCATTGTTTCTTTTGTTGAATTCCTTATCTAAAAGAAATTCTGCGATAACCTATCCCAAAACCTCATGACTTACATGCTTTATGTCACTACAGTTAGAGGTTTCCTCCATATAACCTTATCCTTTAAGATGAGAAGATCTTTTTAATTAGGGCCTCCTTCTTAGGAGTAAGCCCCAGTCATTATTTCCTTTTGATTTGGGCCTCCTTCTCAGGAATAAACCCCAATCATAAGTCCCTTTTAATTTGGGCCTCCTTCTAAAAAGTAATACCCAAGTCACAAGTACCCTTAGTTCGGGCCTCCTTCTCAGGAATAAGAACAAAGTTACATGTTCCCTTAGTTTGAGCCTCCTTCTCAGGAATAAGCCCAAGTCCCCTTAACCTAGGCCTCCTTCTCAGAATTAATCCCCATTCATAATTTCCTTTAACATTGAGAATCCTCCTCAGGAGTAAGCCCCAATATTAATTTCTTTTGATCTGGGCCTCCTTCTCAAGAATAAGCCACAATCATAATTCCCTTTTTAATTTTGGCCTCCTTCTCCGATGTAAGCCCCAAGTTATAAGTCCCCTTCAATTTGGGAATACTCTTTAGGATTAAGCCCCGAGTTAAAACTCCAAATCACCATAAAGTACAAATACCTTTATGGACCCTGCTCTAGGGCTTCTTTCCTGAAGTAAGTCTTGGTCTTCATCTACTTAGGCAGTCATACATACATAATCCCCACATCATTTCTTGTGACTGCATATTTCATGTTTCAATCGTCAAGTTTATTGATACCGCTTGTTTCTCACACTAAGCATGACTCACGTGATCTTAGAGTGTAAAAGTAATCAAAAAAACTCTTTTTGGTCCATTAACCATGCATAAGACCCATATTTCTTCACCTGAACTACTTGGACTCTGATCTATGCCTTAAAAGTAGAGTATGTAGGAAGCCTTTTTATGGTTCAATCCCATCATTCATTAATTCTTTTCTATCCCATATGACATTAAACTATATCCTCCTTATCGAGCTATGTGGGTTTTGATTCCTTTTTTTAACAAGGATAAGTAGGTAGCCCATCTACGGGTACGATCCCAACTATGAAATAATCTTTGTCTTTCTGAATGACAATAAACATCAAGTGCCCCAGTGAGTGGCTATAAAACCAGTATGGTCATCATAATGACCATATAAAAGATTCTCAAAATCCCATACATATCAATCATCAATTACCAAATCTAAAGGAAAACTCATTTTCATGCTTCGTGAAATAATAAGGATTCGTGAACATAACTTAAATATATAAGAGAGTCCTGAAGTATGCAATAATTCCCCCCAAAAAGGTGTGATGATCCTGACCTCCCATCCTCTTGACCAATGTAAATTTTTAAGCCTCATCGATCCACAATTAATGAGCACCTACCATTGGAAAGTAGGTACAAATGGATATAGAATAATTGGGTGTTTCTGGTTCTACGAATAAACCCATTAGAAACCGATTGGAAATTTTGAACCTTAAAAAAACAGGTTCATCCCCATTTCCGGACGAAACAAAAAAATGGCGAACCTAATGTGAATCCTTAACCATGTTAAATGGTATTTTACTTATTTGTTAGGCCCCTGTTAAACTCAATATGAGGGTCAACAAAGCAATCAATAACATATGTTCTCATCCAAAATATATAGTATGGCCAGACATATCTTGATTATGTATGCTATATCAAACATGTAATCTTTTTCAAGATCTCTCTGCTACACAAAATGGCTTCTTTAAGGTTCACACCAGTGAATGCCTCGGCCGCTGCTCCGGCTGGATCCTCGTCCGCTATGAGGAAGACATCACCTACTCAGATTCTTCAACGCTGGGTCTCAAATGCCTTGGTGAGGTAATACCGTAAACATGGTACCATCCTGACTCGGGAGGCCGCTCAAAAAGCCCTCCAAGTTATCAACTCACCCTGGTTGTCTGGACAGTGATGACCAATGGTCAAGAAGCAGGTGGTTCCAACCACAGTCTCTAACCATTTCGGGTCTTTATCCCCGGAATGCAATAACTAGTACCTCCCATATTATAGGGTGGTTGATCAAGAGGTCACTCAAGGCCTCAGTTCAAGAAGACAGGAGTCCTTCCTGAGGAATCCTACTAACAATTGCCACCAGACTCGTGCGGTAGTGCACCCTCAACATGATGGGGGTATCACCTCTAGGCATTCGGGTCAGGTTATTCAGACCCGAGCATGAAATACAAACCATCAAAGGAAAAATTCATCCAACAGAGAGTGGGTTCGTACCTCTTCCCCCTCTAGATAATTCTATCAACCTGACTTGATGGAAAACAATGAGAGGGCATATTCACTCATTCGTCCTAATTTCACTACCCAGCAGACTCGTCTGGCAGTAACACACCAATCCCACTAGGAAATTCTGGTACAGTACTATAGGAAAGCACATACACCTTTTATAAATCATGATCCAGTCAGCAGGCTCATCTGACTGCATCTAAAGAAGCCCGCCAACCAAATGTGGTCACCACCTATAAATAGGCACATACACCTGCTTACACTCATCAATTCTGCCAGTAGTCTTGTCTGCCTGTATTGAAGGGAGTTCATCAATCATATTTGGTGAAGAAAAATCTACAGAAACATACACCTGTAATTAATCAAGCTAACCAACAGTCTTGTTTGGTAGCACCCAGAGATGTCAATTGGAAAGCTCCAATGACAAACAGGAGGCAGAAACAACTTTCTTCCCCCACACATGAGTACTGTCAGAATTCACTGACAGGAAAAGGAGAACAGAAGCAGGAACACACACTTACTCCAAATAGGGAATGGATGTATATTACCATTTCAACAGCTGAAGTCACCAAGCACATTTTGACAATGGTGAAAGAGAAGAAGAAAACCTCTGCCCAAATTTTGGATACCAGTCAGAATATTATAACAACTTCCGAAACATCACAGAAAAGGAAACATAAATCTATCCCTATCAATAGAGTGACTGATCAACATGTCACCCCGGAGCAGATACACACCTATATTCTAGTCCAGAAGGGTCATGGGGAATACTCCCCCATATCATACAGACAATCAAGTCGGGCACATACACCCAATTTAAATGGATATAGTCTGCCTAACCTGACCATTTCTCATGAGTAGGCTTATAAACTATCCCATAATAACCACTTTCATCAACAAGTGGTTTCCAAAGTGAGTAAGAAGGCATCTAAGAAAAAGACCCACCCAGCACAGTTAAAAAATCTAGAGCCAATCTGCAATAAGGCCTTGCTCAATGCTGGAGTTCTTGAAGCCCTTAGACAATTATCTGTTGAAACTCAAGATTATACTCTCTAATTTCCAAATTCTATAAATAACAATAATAATTCTGATGGTCTTCATCAGACACTTCCTCATGAAGGCTTTCTTCATTACAATTCAGTCAATCTCAAAGCATCATCTTCAGATGAGAACCATGATAACCCTATGTATGGCCAGAAGACCAAGGAGAAAAAGGTTTCATCTTTAGTTGTAACCCACCATGGTGGTCCTCCCCATGATGATGAATTTAGATGTGAAATTCCTCTCCATAGTGGTAATTCACATTGCCTAGAAAATTATTCAATGGAAAATGAAGTAATGAGAAAGCCATCTTTTCTTGAGGAACTTGCATATGCAAAGCCAATCATTTCTGATGCCTTACCACTAGCAGATGAAATACTTTCTCAATCAGAAGATAGCCCGGGGTGTAGGTCATTCTCCGAACCACCCTTGGGTCATTCATCTTCTAATTTGACAAATGAATTCTCTACCAATCTTGTTGAATCTAATTAAGAAACAAGGAAGCACCAACTTTGGTCCAATCAGGTGGAATAATCTTTATCAAATGACAAAGAGGGAGTGCTGAATATAAGAAAACAATTGGCGAAAGGTGAAATACCAGTCATGTTTTGGCCTTTGGATAACTCTCAGTATGATATTCCAAAAACGTTGACAGAAGATTGTATTCACTATATTCGTCTCAACATATGGATAACTCTTTGTCACGTAAAAGAGAAAATATTACTTTATGATGAATATCAAAATCATGTTAAGGTAATATAAGGGTTGCAACGCCAAATTGTTTGGATATTTCTCTCAGTTTTCTGACATCTAAAGGTTGAAAAGCAGTAGTGAACCCTTTAGCATACATGCCTTGGTGCATTAAAAAGGTTGTTCCAGTTAATGACCAATGCCCCATCTGGAATTCATATCAAGGGATGGTGTGTTCAAGGATAATTGTATTTCACTGTGCTCTCTAGTCAACAAAACCCCCCCAAAAGTGGTCTCATGCAATGTTATGGACCATGGCTGGCCACATCTAACTGGTTTTGTGTGTAATCAAAGGCTTGATCAAGAATAGGCCTTTACTAGTTCTTCCCAACATCAGGCATATAAAGAAAAAGTTTTCAAATTACTCTTGCATCAATCAAATGAGAATATCGAACATTCTTCTCGTTTAGAGCATGGGCATCATTAGGTGACAGAGGTGTCAAAAATAATCCAATGGTCATCTGAGCCAGGTGATAAGAGTGGATGTTGGATGACGCATCCGGCCAATTTCCAGACTAAAATCCGCAAAATCATGAGATATTTTAGGAATGTTTCAGATGTAGAAGCTCAAGAGCCACCTCAGCTTTCCAGGCTGGGGACTCTTTTAATCCAACCCTTTGGGATCAACAGATAGGATTTGAGGAGTTGAGCAAGAAAAAAAGGAAGAACCCCAGTCCACTGGACTGGGGACCTTCTGAAATTCTTAATTTCTTCCTCCGTGAAATTCCGTCTTCTCTCAATTATGGAAGAATCCACAAGAGGATCATAGAGATGAATTATCATAAAATTCCCTCCAAATTACGGTTCATCAAGAAGTTCCTGGGGGATAAACCAAACAAATGGCAATGTCTCATAAATGACTTGGAAGGAGAAAATACCGTAGAAACACTGACAGAAGGGCTGCAATGCATTATGCATCAACAAATTTCATCAACGACATTGTCACTGATCCCCTAGAACATGAGGCTCACTCAGAGGAATCAGATGAAGAAGTTCATGTTCAAGAGGTTGTATACATAGAAACAAATGATGAAGGTGTGCGTACCCGAAATCAAAGGCTTACCCACAATCTAGGTATTCCTTCAAATAACCAACTCCCCACTCTCCGAAAGGGGTCCAACAAGGGGAAATGAAAAGTTAGGTTACATTCCACCCTACCTCGGGAGAAGGCCAATCACTCTCATTAGAGGAAATTTTCACACAGCAAGAAGAAGAAATGAAGGAGTTAAGGAGGATAAATGAAAAAATACTTCAAGGTAGTCTTCCTCCTAAGAATTCTAGAGTTAATCAATCAAGGGAATTTGTTGGAGATATTTGGATAGATCAAGAATATCCCCTTTATAAGTACACCCTCACAGGTCCAATCTTATGGGTCATACACGACAGCGCTCGGTAACACTACCATCAGTGGTAGTACTAGTCGCCACACCTATCCAAACTCTAGTTATTGCACCTACGTAGGTCCAAGCTCAACTAGATGTTTCTAAAAAATTAATGACTACCATTGAGTTATTAACATCTTAGTTAGAAGATTTGGAAGGACGATGTGCACCAGTTCAACCAGAAAAGAGAGCTTACCCTGAATGGGTGGATGAAATTCCTCCTGCATAAAATTTTGAGAATACCACATTCCCAATTTTTAATGGTTTTGTAGATCAAGAACAACACTTAACACATTTTTTTTCTCATTTTGATCCTATAATGGGAACTCCTCAACAACAAGAAGTAGTTAAGCACAGGTGTTTTTTGTAGTCATTACATGGACCTGCTTTTGTCTGGTATACATGTTTTCAATCTCGGTCAATTACTGGGTGGGAATATCTCCATAAAAAATTAGTTCTTCAATTTAGCTCAACATTTCCAAAGAATATTGTTTTTTATCTTACCAATTGTAAAAAAAGTGAAAATGAAAGAGTTTCTGATTTCATTGCTCACTGGAAGGGATTAACATATTCCTTAATTTTAGAACTCCATCAAGAAAAGATGCTTCCAATCTGTGTGAAAAATATGCATGATGAATTATGCACACCATTGATCCCTATGAAATACACAGGAGGGTTTCGAGAAATTACTTCAATAGATCAGTAGATATAAGACTCTCTTATACAAACTTGAGCTAAAACTCATGTAATTCCATCCGTTCTAGGAAGAAGAATAAGAAAAGAAGAATCAGCTACAGTTACACTTGAACAAGCACATGTACTTTCTTTTACTTCAAAACCATCATCATATCGAAGGGATCCACCTCCTGAGTTTCAACAACAATATCCAACTAGTCATGATGATCAATGAGATCAAAGGCGGAAATAGTTTGAGGATTTAATGAATAAAGTTTATTCATTATGGAATGAAAAAGTTCTTGGTTACTTAATCTCATATTTGGAAGACAATCTGGTTCAATTGAAAAGTACCAAAATCTAAACAAGAAAGGAGATGAAGACCTCCCTAATTATTTACCATTTCATCAGATGTTGGGGCATCCCATTCAGGAGTGTTTTGTCTTCAAAGACCTCCTGCAGAAGATGGTGGACTCTTGACAAGTAAAACTAAAAGTTTCTTCATCCCAGGTAGCATGTGTTACTACTACTGATCCAGAGGAAGAAGGTGAGTGGCATGAAGTCACAAGTAAAAAATGTGCAAAAATATGATGATTGGATGGTCAGGAAAATGATCAACCATACTCATGCCATTTTACGAACACAATTGAATGAACCCATTGTGCCTTCTACTATTTATTCAATAGAAAAACCCCTTAATCAAAAGGAAAATCATCAAAGAAGTGGCATAATTTGATGAAAGAAGTGAAGTCAGAAGAATAGGAGATCGTGTCAAAGCCTAAGTTGTCATTGACTCTGGAAGAATTTATGTCATCTGCTTCAAAATAACAGGCACCACCCCACCAAAAGGCACAGCCTAAACTGGTTCATCAGGCAGAATCTTCATCAGATGAAGAATTGATCTTTGGTTCTGTTAACATGATTCATTTAATGAATCCCTATGCCATTGACAATTTCGATCATGATGAGACTAAGTTCCCTTTATCTAACAGAGGAATTAGAGGAAGAGATAGAGGTCTAAGATACAGAGGAAGACGTGGATCTTCCAGAAGCCACCATTTTAATACTACCCCTGCTAGAACTGTATATGATGCAGAAACTTGTGGAAAATCACTTCAGCCGGCTCAATAGGAACAAGAAAGATCTTCCACACATGGAAGATTCAGTCCTGACATGGTTATTTTGGAGGACCAGTTAGAGGTTACACCTTCTTCCTCTCAGCAAATAGATAGACCTATTTTGTCTAATCTATCGAAGCCAGTAGTGTTTCCAATTCCTTCCCTGATATGGGATGCATCTACTGCCAAAGTATCAGCTTCCAAGACTCCTGCAAAACAACATTTTCATACTGGGAAATGTAGACCTTTGGACCAAAAGTTTGATGTCTTGAAACATTTGGCCCATGTACCGGCCAAGTTATCAATTATGGATTCCTTGAATCTATCAAAAGATCTTTGCGAGGTGCTTATTGAGGCTTCGTCAAGTCCTCAATAATTTGAAACTGAAATTGTTGCGGCTGAGGTCTACCGTATAGAGAATAATCCTACAGAGTGCCCTACAGTGATATATTTTACATATTAAGATGAAGATGATGTTGTACATGGACATATCAGACCTTTTTATCTATCAGGAAAAGTCAATGCCATAGACATCCGACGATCTTTCATTGATAATGGATCAAGATTCAACCTCATTCCTATTCGTACACTTCGTCGATTGGACCTCACCGAATCTGATTTATCTCCTTCTAAATTGATGTTTCAAGGATATAATAAGAATGAACAAGATCCTCTGGGCGAGATAACACTCAGAATTCAGTTTGGATACCTTCTGTCTAATTAAGAATTAATGTTTTTTTGTCAAGAAACCACCTTCAACATTTTACTTGGAAGACCTCAGCTACATCAACATGCATCTGTACCTTTGTCATACCATCAATGTCTCAAATATTGTATCAATAGTCAAATTGGGACATTGTATGTTGACAAGGCCCCATTCAAAACATGTGAATCTCAAAACATTGAGTTTGAATTCTATCACATGGAGGGAATGGAAAAATCCACGGCAAAAGAGGTCAACAAAATTAATGCTCCAAATGGTTTGGAAAAGATTCCAGTAAACCCATTCATACATGTGAGTACAGATTATGTGTTTCCTATCAGTCAAATTGTCAAGATAGACCTAAATAGAAACACTCTTATAGAAACTTCCAAAATTTCAATTATAGAAAGAAAGACAAATAGGATGGGAGAAATTGTTGATTCTCCAAGTAGTGATGAAAGCTTAAATGGAGAATTCTTCATTTCATCCGCTGAAATCTGACAATTCTATACTTCATCAACCAGGCCAGAAGAAGTTATAGCAATACCAGAGGAAAACAATGATGTCGATTCTCAATCCATAATCTTCTCTCTATCACCCCAGGAAGACCCTTCATCATCAATAGGGTCAGAAATGGTATCCTCTTCTTCAAGATGTTCAAATTTTAACTTCTCCCGTGAACATAAAAAATTTTCTTCGTCATATACTATGCAAGTAGAAATAGAATAAGTAACACATATTGAAGAAGAGGAGGAATATCTCCGGGACACTCCTCCAGCATTTGAAGAGGGTTTCTCTACCACTGTGGATGAACTTAGAGAAATAAATTTGGGTACAAAATAAGATCTATTCCCCCACTTTATTTAGTGAATCCATGACTATTGAAGAGTAAGAAATGTATTCTTAATTTATAAAGAAAAATTGGGATGTATTTTCTTGAAATCATACAGAAATTCTAGGTCTTGATCTCGATGTTTCCACTCATCATTTGGGTTTTCCAGAAGAACATCGAGGATTCAAGCAAGCAGCAAGAACACACCCATGTTATGCCTCCAAAATTGAAGCTGAAGTTGATAAACTTATCAAGGAAAACATCGTCAAAGAAGATCAATATCCCAAATGGATGGATAATATTGTCCCTTTGAAATAGATGAATGGACAAATTAATGTTTCCATTGACTTCAGAGATCTTAATCGGCATTGTCCCAAGGATAATTTTCCAGTTCTGATAACACAACTCTTAATTGATGTAACAGCTACCTACGAAGCTATTTCCTTCATGGATGGTTATGCTGGGTACAATCAAATATGAATGTCCCCAGAAGATGTGGAGTCTACAGCCTTTAGAGCTCCATAAGGTGTGTTTTTCTATCGTGTAATTCCCTTTGGCCTGAAGAATGTAGGTGCAATGTATAGACGTGCCATGCACCATATCTTCAAACAATTTTTAGTGAAATTTGTTGAATGTTATGTGGATGATTTTGTGGTTAAATACTGAAAACGTTTTGATCACTTGGTTGATCTGGAAATCATATTCAACAAACTTCGACAACACAATTTGAAGATGAACCACTTGAAATGTGCTTTCTGGGTAACCTCAAGAAAATTTCTCAGCTTTGTTTTACGCCATCATGGTATTGAAGTTGATCCTGAGAAGACAAAATCAATCCTTGACATGTCACCTCCTAGAAATTTGAAGGAATTAAGAGGAATTCAAGGACACTTGGCCTATATTTGGTGTTTCATTGCCCATTTGGTAGGCAAGTGTTTACCCTTCACCAAATTAAAGAAGAAGGGTGTCACCTACCAGTGGACTAAAGTATATCAAGAATAATTCATTATCCTCAATAAATATCTCTTGATTCCACCGGTATTAATGCCACATGTTGAAGGAAGGTCACTTAATCTCTATGTTATAGCTTTAGAGTGATCATTTGGAGCCTTCCTTGGCCAAAATAATGATGATGGGAATGAAAACAGCCTTTACTATCTTAGTCAGACTATGCATAAGGTAGAAACTCAATATTCAAGTATTGAAAAGTACTGCCTATTATTTATCTTTGCAGTTCAGAAATTGAGACACTACCAGCAACATCATGAGGTCCAATTGGTATCTCAAAATAACCAGCTCAAATTTATCCTTAGTTTTCCAATTCTTACAGGACGTCTGGAAAGGTGGGAATTTATTTTGTAGTAGTTTGATATCTAGTATGTGTCTCAAAAGGTAATAAAGGGTCATGCTCTAGCTAATTTCCTTGCTGAACACCCATCTGTAGAAGATATATCTTTAAATATTAAACTTCCTAGTGAAGAAGTCTTCACTATTCAAGATAATCCTCAAACATGGTAAATGTACTTTGATGGTGCCTCCAGATGTCCAAAAGGGAAAAAAATGGAAGATCCTAAATTCCACATGGTTGGGTTAGGAATCGTGCTTATTTTCCAAGAAAAGGAAGTGCTACCCTATTCCTTCTTATTGTTGGAAGGCAGTACAAACAATGAAGCAGAATATCAAGCTCTCATCACAGGCTTGGAATTGGCGCTTCAGGCATAGGTGAATCACATGAAAGTTAAAGGTGATTCAGATTTGTTAATCGAACAAATCAATGGGGATTATTCCATTAGAAAGGAAGAGTTAATCCCTTTGTGTGATTATGTTAGAGAGATAATGGCGGAATTTCCCTCAGAACCAACATTTTCTTATGTCCCGTGATCACAAAATGCACAAGATGATGCACTGGATAATGTAGCCACAACCCTGGTAGATCCACATCGGGACGAAACAATCATCAGTATTTCCCACTGTCGTATGGTTTCACTTTTTGATCAAATCAAAATAGAGAAAATCAATGAAATCAGTCCCATTTCTAAACCATATGGTCATACTAAAGGATGGATGACACCTATCAGGGAATACCTTCAAAATGGAACACTCCCACCTGATAGAGTCGGGAAAGAACAATTATGGTGACGTGTGGTCAATTTTACTCTTTATGATAGCCTAGATCACCAAAAAAATATCTACAAGCAAGGTTTTGATGGAATTATCTTTAGATGAATTGATGGTGAAGAGACAATGGTTGTCATGAATGAAGTAAATGCAAGATTGTGTTGTTCCCACCAGTCTAGACATAAACTTTATGGTCAAATTCAAAGGATTGGATACTTCTGGCCTTCAATGATGCAAGATTGAGTTGATTTCACTAATAAGTGTCATTCGTGTCATGTATGTCCAACTTCTTTCATCAACCCCCAGAGTTGTTTCATACGGCTAAATACTCCTAGTTGTTTGCTACAAGGGGAATGGATGTAGTAGGACCTTATCCTCCGGCTACAGCTAAGTAGCTTATGTATATTCTTACTGCTACTGACATCTTTTACAAATGGGAAGAGGCAATACCTCTCAAAGAATTCGGTGCTAAAAGCATTGTAATCATTGTCAAGTCCAACATCATTACCAAATTTGGTGTTCCTCATACCATATTGATGGATAATGGCACCAACGTTTGTTCATCCGAGGTAAGAAAATTGTATCTAGAATACAATATCAGATCCAACCATTCATCTCCGTATCATGAAACAGCCAATGGTCAAGTAGAGGCTTTTAGTAAGACTCTTTAAAACATACTTCAAAAGATGGTGGATAAAGATAAGAAGTCATGGCCCGATAAAAATTGTTATGCTCTATGGGCTTATCAAACTACCACCTGCACTGCTACACGATCAACTCCATATTCATTGGTATATGGAATGGATGTAGTCTTGCCTATTCAAGTCCAATTACCTTCTTTTAATGTCACCATTTTTGATCAGTTATATACAGATGAGAAATCTCAAAAGCGATTGGATGAATTGGAATGACTAGATGAAGAAATCTTGTGCACACTACACCATTTAGAAGTCTATCAGAATCTAATAGCACAAGATTTAAATAAAAAATTTCATCTTCATTCATTAATTCAAGGAGAATTGGTATTGGTCCTCAGAACAGCAATGATACGAGGTTAGAAGCCTCTAAAGCTTAAGCCAAAGTGGGAAGTACCATATTCAATACATAAGGTCTACTCCAATGGAGATTATTCTTTAATGTTAATGGATGGAGAACTAATTACAACTCCAACCAATTCAAGATTCTTGAAGAAGTATATTGTGTAACACAAATACACCCATTGTCCTTGATGCAGGGAATTAAACTGCATATCCCCCTCTATCATCCAACGTGACATTAAACTGTGTCCCCTCTATAATCCAACATGACGTTAAACTGTGCATTATCCGAGAAACTAGACGTTAAACTGAGAAGCATCCCATGTATGTGAAACATCACCTTAAACTCTGATTGTGGCATGCGCAATCTCCTTTTAAACTCTGTTTCCATGCGTGCCTCAGGCATCTAACCGTGCATAAGCCACACACCATCCTTCATGGTCGCATCTTTTGTGACATGATCGCCAGGTCTGTTTCTACCTCTTATTTCTCACACTAAGCATGACGCACGTGAGCTTAGAGTGAGCTTCGACCATGACATCTTATCTAGGCCGCTAACCACGCTTAAGTCCAAACATCATTTTTGGGTCATTATCCTCAAGTACACCACGATCACCAAATACCTCTTAATTGAATTGTGTGGACTTTGATACTTGCCTCCTAGGCCGGGTACGTAGGAAACCTTGTGAGGTTCAAGCCCGAGACCACTTTCTTCACATTGATTCGCTTCCATCCCATAATATGTTGATCCATGAAGCTCCCATCAACTGTCTTATTCATATCATTTCACTTTATTCCTACATGACGTTAAAATATGTATGTCCCATCGTCCTAGCTATATGACGTTAAACTATACAGTCCCCCATTTTCCTTACTACAAGACATTAAACTGCATAGCACTGGTCCATGCATATGAACATAAACTATTTGAACTTTTTTCCTGTAATACAAATGAACTGAAACAATCCTTGATTCCCTCACTCGTGAGGAATCATCATTGACATGGTCTCCAACCATGTCATATTACAAGAACTACATATGGCTTGATTCTCATACTTATGGGATATGTAGTGACACCCATGTCTTTAGTCTAGGGTCCAACCGTAATTGAAATAAAGTCCTTTTTACCCCTCATATGTATGAACCAAATCAATACAAAGGGTATTTCAAGAAATATGTGTAGCTTGATTCCCATCCTCATGGGATACATAGGAATGCTCGAGAATTCCTCAAGTCCAGCCTTGAGACTTTGGGCCTTACCCCAAACTCCACTTTTGTTCCCTTAGCTGAAAATTCCCCCTAGGAGCACATGGTGTGATATGGAACACCCTGGTATTTATTCACATCAAATTTATAACAAATACATGATGTGTCTCCCTCACTATGGTCTGATATCTATGACCCTAAACTAAGATCTTCCAAGCTCTCATCCTGCATGACATTAATCTGTATTTCAAGAACTATGTGTGGCTTGATTCTCATCCTAATGAGATATATAGTGACATCCAGAATATCAATTCAGGACCCATCCACAACATTATACAAATAATATTCATGGTCTCCATATCCCATTTCTTGACTTCAGGGCACAAAATGTCTGATACCTGAGAGTTCTTTTTCCTGATTATGCAGCACGTGCCCTTAGGTGGCCATGCATAATTTCTCTATAAAACGAACCTGTTAGCCAAAAGATGATACTATTTGACTGTGAAGATTATACCCCAGTTGGCCTTGCATAATTAAACCTCCATAATGGGGTTTTCAAGTAATGGTAACTTCATTCTTATTATAATCCTCTTTTGTCCCTATTGGTCTTAACGGCGATATGTAGGGATCTAAAAAAACTAACATTCATAGAATATTTTTTCCACACTCTTTTTCATGATCTGAAAGTATTCAAGTCTATGGTTTACATTATCCTCCTTCTCCATATGTTCAGAGAAAAATGAAATAACCTTGGACTACTTGACCATATGTCTTATAATGTTTCTATCACCAGTTTTTGTCATATGATTTAAAACCACAGATACCATTTTTCCTATATTTGGGTCAGACCTTCATAGAAGTCATATTCCTCCAATTCTTTGACAATTCGGATTGGAAGTATCCTCTCCATATTCAAGTATCTTTCTACATAAATCAGAATCTATGATTTGTAAAATTTTAATCTCCATAAAACATTCTTCGGATTTTAGCAATAGAAATTCAAATTTTTTAGAGTTCTTTTTCTTGACTATGCAGCACATTCCCTTAGGTGGCATTGCATAAGTTGTCTATATAATGGGCCTATTAGCCAAAAGATACTACTATTTGACTATGCATCATATACCCTAGTTGGCCCAGCATAAATCAGCCCCCATAAAGGGTTTGTCATGTAGAGGTAACTTCATTATTAAAAAAGACTTCCTCTAATACCTTTTAGCTCTTTTCCCATGTCATTCCCCAGATTCAAATTTTCTCCAGTAATAGTTTACAATTTTTCCCCCTCCATACTTGAATATGGTAATATGTTTCCAGACAAATTATCAATAATTGATTCAATATCATCCATTTGGACATAGTTATTCGACCTTAAATATTTTTTTTGTAGTCCAACATGATTGAATTTAAACTACAAATAACAAAAGACATCATACTCATCAAATTGGGATCCTATAAAGGGTACTCTGAACAAAAGTCAAGTAACAGCTCGTGAAATGTACATTTTGTATGATTTAGGAAATAATGAGCAATTAAAAGATGAAAAGTTTATGGGGTTGTTTACATAACCCTAGTAAAAATAAAACTATGTTTACAAGGCCCATTGGCTTAGGTTAAAAAATAAGAGCAATTATCAAGAAAATGAAGGTACAGATGTTTGAAGATGAACTATTTTTCATTGATGATAAAGATTAGAAGAACATCCATAGATTGGACTCTCTTCTTTTTTTTAGAAATTAGAGAAGAGTTTCAACATGATTTCTCGTCTGTTTCAGAGGATCCCGAGCTTCATCAGCAACCACTTGAAGTTCATTTACTTAACCAGCTTCACTCTCATCAGCTCAGCGAAGTGATTATTTGGCATCTGTGATGGATTTTATACCATCAACTTGGACGTCTTCCAATGAATTATGATGTTGTTAAATCCCCCTTGTAACAACATCTAACTCTTGCTCAAGGTGCAACTGCTGGACAATCTTCTCCTTGATCTTTTGCTTCAGCTCCTTAAGATTCACAGCATGATCAGCCTCAGATCAGGACATTTCAGCCTGAAATTCACTGATATTCGTCAATAATCTAGCTTTGATCAGGTCATGATGACACCGTTTCTCTTGCTCCCTCCTTCGAATGACTTGTTTCACTACGACATGGATTTCTTGATATCTAAAACTGCCAAGTCACAGCATGATGAACAGGGATGAAAGTATTGAAATTTTTTAATGAAACTCTTCAAGAGGAACCTCAGATATTATCTTCCATATATTTTTTCATGCCTTGCGATGTGAGAACTGGAGCCCCTTTTTCACCTCTAGGTATGATTCGGAATCACTATCATAGGGAGGAACATAGTCTTGGATTAATGCACTTAATGAAGTGTCATGTTATGCTCCTTCCCTGAACTTGGTTGCTTCACTTTCTACTACTGTTAGGGCTGAGGTTATGGCTTCACCTCCTAATCTATCAATTGAAGTTGACAACCCAATTTGGTCAATTGAAAGTATGGTTAGTTTCAAAGGACAGTAAAAGTTGATTTATTTTTTTGTAGGTTATGTAAGCCACAAATATCATCATCTTTTACATAACAGTAGATCAAAAACTTGTGAGGACTCCTCCCCATCTTTCCTAAATTCAACATGATTTTTAGGATGCATTTTAGGAGGATCTACCATGGTATGTTCTACCTATACCAGTGTTTCTTCAATAACTGGGTTGACATCAATGTCTACACCCCTTTCATGTGTTGTTGGTTCAGCAGTTTCTTTAGATGGAACTCTACATTTTTTAACCAAACATGGTTATAAGTGTAATTATGATAAGACTAACCAGACAAATGATGAAATTGATATCTTGTTGATTCTATAACTTGATCTCCCAAATCTTCTAAATCACACGGTAATTTAACATGTTCTAAAATTTCTTCAAAGGACATGACAATATTCATCATTTTATCCAATGATGTCCCAGATATCGGGTTAGTCTCACTTGGGGGAGCACTCGGCATGTCTTCTTCGTGACTTTCATCTCGAAATATCTGACCCTGAATAGCTTCTTCAAAGACAACTGTGGGGTCAGCTTAGGTGGTTGAAAAATGTTCTAGTGCATGTGTTGAACCTAAAACCTCACAGAATGAAAGTTAGTTTTTGTCTCATTTGAGGTTCTATGAAGTATTGTTAATTTTCCAGAAGTCCTTTCTCTCTTGGCATCAGAAACAGGAGCAGTTTTGGGAAAAACGTCAGCTCATCTGCTCTCAGTATTCCGTCAGGAACAATCATTTCAGCAGGAACTTGTGGCCATTCTACAGAACCCTCCTTTGTAATCTGAGGATTTTCAGCCGTTTCCCTTAAATGGGAAACTGAAGAAGCCCCTGAAATCCCAATAAGTTTGAGCACTTTTTCATAATTTAAGATTTGTGACTACCATAAACACTTACCACTACTAATAAAGCATTTGATTGTGGTCTTCTTTCTTCGATGCCTTTACTTCTTAGACTTTTTGGGTGGACTAGCATTATCATATCTAAAAATAGGTATTGGAGACAATAACGCCCTTTATAACTCCTAATCCTTGACTTGCTGGCCTGGAGATACTTCTCCCACCTTACGAGGAGATTCAGTGGCTCTAAGAGCGGTGCCACTAGCTCTATACAGTGGCGAAGGGATTTTAGTGGTTCTTTCCTTTACAAGCAGTAGGATGTAGAAGATTATTTCCTTGAATAACAAATCTTTGACTAAATTCAAATTTAAAAGAAAATATAAATATGATAAAAAGGAAACTTACATCTTCAGGACCTACGTAATCATGCCACTCTTTTTCTAATGAAGGACTAATCTCCTCAATGGTACCATGGTTCATCATTTCCTTCACCCGCTTCGTGATCGGAACTGACTCATCAGTGGCATATACGATCATTTCCAGCTCTTTGATGTAAGCCCTCACTTCATTGGGGTTGTCCTCAAAACGGATATCAAAGGAATCCTGGAGATTCACCACTCCAAGGATATACATCCCTTCGCGTAAGACCATCCAGGAGGATTCAGCATCACAATATAAACTCCGCCATGTCCAGAAAACCTCTGGTCGTAAAAATAAAGAATGTGCACCAGAAGGCTATGAGGAGGGTCATATAATCTTGGACTTAAACTTCTTCCCAGCTCCTGTAATCATAGGACTTCAACTTCTTCCCTACTCCTGCAATCACATATAAAGGATAAGAAAATGAAACTTGTTTCTCTTTAAAATATTGGAGACTCAATTTCCTCAATGATGTAACTCGCCAAGAGTCGATGAAGTAGGTATCTTGACTTTGGCAGGCAGATTATATCTAGCATGAGGTCACTTTGATGCATTTTGATCTTCATCATCTCCATCCTAGGAATCCGGTGAATCAGCTCTGGGAGAATAATCTGGTGAATTAGCTTCGGGTGAGGAAGAGTCACCTTCCAAATGAAAAACTTATTTCCTAATGGTTCTCTTCTTTATCCCTTCCCTAAGGATCGGATGATTCAGTAACTCTTCAGGGTATGATGTTACCCAGCTCTCGGCATACCATGTGGTCAATCAACTTGCCACTTCAATAGTTGGTAGATCAAATACCACCCCAATCTTCTCCATATATGTCAGCAACCATATTTGATGAGAGAACATTGGATGCTGCTCTAACCTGACATGAACTGGAGGGGATATAGTAATTTTCTACAGACAATTGAATTAACATGCGAGTCTGTATAAATCATAGGCCTTGCAATTAATTTCTCTGTCCATCCTCGTGGATAGTGTACCATCTCTACTTGCCATCATATATGCCCTTAACTCTAGGTTGATTGTTCCATAATTAAAAAATCGCTCTGTTACTGTATTTACATAAAGAAAGAAGTGAAACTCCTTGAACATTCTCAGCCTTATATTTATATCATAAGTGTTGAGGGATAACGTAGAAATTCTAGAAAAGTCCTGAACAGACGGCCAGAAAAAACATCCAGGAACCCGTACCCCACTTTGTACAGCATATGTCCTAAAGTGGGTGGCAATCCATCCCCATAAAACTTGTAATGGTCCCACTATTCATAGAGGATACTTACCCATATAAACATGAAGTAAGCACTTATAAATCTTTTCAAAAACTAGGGTGGCCAACCCAACCATCTTCCTTTCATCGAGCTTGGCTGCCATAACAAAGGTCCTTGGCCTCATACATCCTTTCGAATCCCGAACTGTTAAAAGGTAAACACTGAGCCACAAGTCCAAAAATCCTTCCAAATGGGTCTTCACTGTAATTTTGTAGTTCACTTCATACCCCCACCTATAAAACTCTCATGCTTTAAGAGTTGTCCAAAATGTTCCCGGAGCACCCCTATTTGCTGCTCTAGGGAAACTAGTAGGACGAGTGCAGGAAGGTCCCTCCTATATCTTCTTAATCAGACACATGTCTATCCACTCTTCTGGATAGATATCTTTTATGGAGTGGGTTTTTGGGGTGGTGGTATTCTTAATATTGTAGAAAATTTTCATTAACTCTCGAGCCAAAGCTGGAGTCTTCTCGAAATCATTCCAGGTCACCTTGGGGGGATGAATTCATCATACATATCTCCAAAAATTAGAACCCCTGAAATATTTTAGATGTCCCACAAATAGATTCCTACTTCTCCATGAGTCAAATGGAACTAATTCGTTTTCACGCTCCAATGTTTGATTAACTCCAACACGAAATTGTCTTTCCTGTAGAGATATGTCTTCCCAACCTAGACAGATTCATATATTGTAGCTCCCTTCAGATCATCAACAAACTATGCATAGGTTTGTCGCACCCAATATGGACACATCCAAGACAGCTTCACACCTCCTCCAGGACAAAAATCCCAACTCTTCTTCCATCCCTTAGATTATCCCATCTAAGAATTTTGGAAAATAGAGGGATAGAAATGCGGCATCATCTTAGGCGTGTGAGGCTACAGATCTGGAGCACATTGGCTATGATACATTATGTATGCATTCTCTACTTTCCCAGCATTGACAAATGATCCTGTAACTGAGACATTTGCTGAAGAGAAGTTGGTGTAGGTCTAAAACAATGAATGAGGGATATACTTATTTGCCTCTGGAACATTGACTCCTTGTAGATGACCATGTCCATACAATGGAAAGTAGAAGCTCTGTGGGAAATTGGCATGATATTTCGTCAAGTACCTATCCAGATCCTGGAGAGTGTTGTCACAAATTACATAATAGTTAAGGCTGACAACGTTCATCATGTCATCAATTCTCATGCTGAACAACTCGTCAGCTGATCCAATTCTTCTAGGATCCATTGAATCTACAAAAAGATCAAACAATAATCTTTTAATAAAGTTTATTTGGTGAAAATTTGATGAAGGAAATCAAAAAAAATGGCAAAGTCATTAAGGCACTCAAGTCCCAACTTGGCGCGCAAGCCAAACCGGTCGCGCATGTTTCCCTCACTAGTCTTGGCGCGCAAGTCAAATACCTTCTGTAGAAGCGCAACACAATCTAGAAGGGAGATTTTCCAAAGATAGAAGCACCTTGCATGATGAGAGCTCAGGTTACTGAAAGCCGAATTAGTTTGCGCGCGAGCGAGCCTGTATATATAGGCAATCTAGACCACCTGTGTTCCATACTTGCGCACCCCATAATCTGCGCATCGAACTTGCCCGCCACAAACTCTAGATTTCTCCGAATTAACCTCAGAGCCGGATCCTCTTTACTTTTTGGATCCAACTCTGAGGGGGGACTTTTGTTGATGCTCTGTTCCATCACAGAGTCCAACAAATGGAAAAGGGAAAGACCATAAGCACAAAGAGGGTTTCCCTTTTAAGAACATCAAAAAAATTGACAAAGGCATGGACTAGGATCCAATTTGGAGTGAGGCGTGCAGGTTACTTGTGCGCCACGCAAGTCACTTGCATGCCACCTATGGGCCGTGTAGCACACTTGCGTGCCCTATTTAATTTTTCAACCAAGGTGCAAGGTGGCCTATAAATAGCCCCTGTGAGCCCCCATTTCAAGGATGGATTTTTCCAAAAGTCAAATTCAAGCTCTGGTCACCCAAGTATTCAACTCAACTCTTCTGAAATATTCTAAGGTAACATTTTACCTAGACTGGAAGACTTGATGGATTAGAATAAGGCTTAAGTGTTTATAATTCATCTACACTTGCACGCCTATGTGTCCAGACCTCTTTAAAAATGGAAACACTTGCGCACCACCCTACCCTTTCAATGAAAATTGTGCACCACCCTTTTTTAAACATCTTAGGATAATAATAAAGTCTTGAGTTAGGTCTCACCCAAGTATTACCCTACATATTCATCATCACCCTGGTGAACCCATGTCACTCATGTACACTTGCGCAATCAAGACTTGTGCGCCAACTTCATTCTTGTTCCACTCTCTTATTCACCTCTCCTCTTCAAGATATTAGCCCTTAAACCCATTTTCAAAGCCATTTATGGAATGTTTCCTTTGTTGGATTCCTTATTTGAAAGGAATTCTGTGAGAACCTCTCCCAAAACCTTGTGACTTACAAGCTTTATGTCACTACGGTTAAAGGTTTCCTATATATAACTTCATCCTTTAAGATGAGAAGACCTTTTGAATTAGGGCCTCCTTATCCGGAGTAATCCCTAGTCACAATTTCCTTTTTATTTGGGCCTACTTCTCTAGAATAAGCCCCGATCATATGCCCCTTTTAATTTGGGAATCCTTCTCAAGAGTAAGGCCCAAGTTACAAGTTCCCTTAGTTCGGGTCTGCTTCTCAAGAATAATCTCCAAGTTACATGTTCCCTTAGTTCGGGCCTCCTTCTCAGGAATAAGTCCCATGTCTCCTTAACCTGGGCCTCCTTCTCAGGAGTAATCCCTAGTCATAATTTCTTTTATCATTGGTCATACTCTTCAGGAGTAAGCCCCAATCTAAATTTATTTTGATCTAGGCCTCCTTCTCAGGAATAAGTCCCAATCATAAGTCACTTTTTAATTTGGACCTCCTTCTCTGGAGTAAGCCAAGAGTTATAAGTCCCCTTTAATTTCTGCATCCTCATTAGGAGTAAGCCTCAATTTAAAACTCCAAATCTCCATAAAGTACAAATACTTTTATGGACCCTACTCCTAGGCTTCTTTCCTGAAGTAAGTCCTGGTCTTCATCTACTTGGGCAGTCATACATACATAAGACCCACATCATTTCTTGTGACAAAATCTTTCATGGAGCAATCATAAATTTTACTGATACCTCTTTTTTATCACACTGAGCATGAATCATGTGATCATTGAGTGTAAAAGTAATCACGACATCTCTTTTTGGGCCATTAACCATGCATAAGACCCATATTTCTTCACTAGAACTATGTGGACTTTGATCTCTGCCTTAAAAGTAGAGTACGTAAGAAGCCTTTCTAAGGTTCAATACCATCATTAAATAATTTGTTTCCATCCCATATGACGTTAAACTATATCCTGCTTATCGAACTATATGGGTTCTGATTCCTTTTTTTAACGAGTATACATAGGTAGCCCATCTATGCGTACGATCCCAACTCTGAAATAATCTATGTCTTTCTGAATGACAATAAAGTTCAAGTGCCCCACTTAGTGGCTTTAAAACTAGAATGGTCATCATAATGACCCAATAAAATATTCTATAAATCCCATACATATCAATCATATATTTCCAAATCTAATGGAAAAATAATTTTCATGCTTGGTGAATTAATAAGGATTCGTGAACATAACTTAAATCTATAAGAGATTCCCATAGTAGGAAATAATTCCCACAAAAAAGGTGTGATGAGCCTGACCTCCCATCCTCTCGATCAATGAAAATTCATAAGCCTCATCGATCCACAATTAATGAGTACCTACCTTTGGAAAGTAGGTCCAAATGGATATAAAATCATTTGAGGTTTCTGGTTCTATGAATAAACCCATTAGAACCCGATTGGAAAGTTTGAACCTTAAACAAACAAGGTCATCCCCATTTCTAGATGAAACAGCAATCTTGCTTTGTTTCTTATCACTTTACCATCTTCATTCATATTGTTTCAGAAAACCCACTTTGTACCAATATTATTCTTGTTTTCTAGCTTGGGTACAAGTTCTGACATATCATTCTTCTCTATCTAATCAAGTTCTTTATTAATGGCATGAACCCATTATGGAATCTCAAATGCTTTATTTACATCATTTAGTTCAACTTTTGAATAGAGAGAAGTGTGTGTAATATAATCCATTGTTATTATTGTTTGAACCCTCTGATGTTGATCTCCAATAATGTTCCGAGCCTCCACTTGTTTCCTTATCTTAGGATGAGCTGGTTTAATTTCATCCTCATCACTTGATATTTTTTAGTCTAATTTCTCTTCTCGAGTTTGATTAACACAGTCTACAACATTATCAAAATTGTTAACAAAATCTTCTCTATCCGGCTCAAAATCCACATCAGCATATTGACTACTTTTGATTATCAATATTTTCAACAACATTCACCTTTGTAGAATCAATAATCCTTCTTCTTTCTTTGCTGAGATATCAATATTCTCTTCCTTCTGGAGCATATCCAAGAAAAATTCTATCATCTCCTCTTTTCTCATACTTTCCACGGTTTCCACCTTTCTTATTTATATTTCATGGACTCCAAAAAACTCTTAAGTGTTTCAGGCATGGAGTTTTTTATAGAACATTTATTATGGATTCATATCTTAGTTTTTTCTATAGAAACATTGGTTGTAAATTTACAGAGTTGTGCTTACAGCTTACCTCTAGTAATAATGAGAAAGACTGTGTTCATGTAACATAGTTCTCCCCATTTCCACCAGACATCTATTCTTTCTTTCAGCAACCACATTTTTTTGAGGTCTGTATGGTGAGCTCAACTCATGTTGAATTTTATGCTTCTCAAGATAACATTGAAACTACTCATTATTATACTCACCACCATTATCAGTTCTCAACTTCATCACTGAATACTCACATTCCTTATCTTCTTTCCTCCTAAAACTCTTAAACATTTTCAGAGTATCTGATTTATGTCTCATGTACATAACACAAGTAATGTGAGTAAAGTCGTCAATGAATGCAATGAAATAATTATCTCTATTTTTATATTTCATTATCATTGGTCCAAAGATATCAGACTTTATAACTTCCAAGGGTCTTTTTGAGTGAATTTCAACTCTCTTATGCATAGTGTTTGTAATCTTCCCTTTCTCACAAATATTGTAACACCACTCTCTTATTCTTGATAAATTAGGCATATCTCGGACACTATCATTCTTTGATAACATTCACATATGTCTCTGACACATATGTCCCAACCATTTATTCCATAAATGATTTCCGTCCACCACACCCATGTAACAAGAGTTATGTACTTCACCAACTAGGAACAAATTCCATCTTCAACATTGGCCTCTTGTAAATATATTTCCGTCATTTTCACTTTTCACAACAAGTACTTATTTTATAAAGATAACTTTGTTGCCCTCATCATAGAGTTGTGAAACACATAATGGTTTGTGTTTCAACCCATCAACATATAGTGTTTTCCTGGACTTTTCTTTTCTTTTCAAATGATGGTCGATCCAACACCTCTGATCCTTAGGGATTCATAGTTTCCAAATTTTACTATTCCATAATTTAAATATTTCAAATTATTTAGAAGCTTTAAGTCTCTTGTCAAATGATACAAACAACTACTATCAAGGATCCCTGGTCATTAACCTTTCACATATTTCAAAGCTGTTTAAAAAACAATATCTTTTTGTTCATAATTATCTTCCACTTTTTGATGTTCTTCCTTTAATCTCCTATCCAAGTCCATGAGTTTTGTCCATACAACTATGAACTCTTTCTTTTCAAACCTAGCATATATGTATTTCATAGACTATAAAATCTCCAGCTTCTGATAATTTAAAAACAAATCTTGTTCTGGTAACATAATCATGCAACACTTATCAAGATTTCAGGTCTATCACATCTTTCACAGATAGTTTCTAGTGGTTGGAACCTATTCTCAACTTTTACACCAACATTCTCTGATGCTTTATAAACTTTCTTTCCAGTTTTTTTCCTTTTTAAATGATTGACTCTCCTACAATATTTCTCTTTAAAATCTTTTTGGAATAGTGTTAATGTTGTTGGTTGAACCAACACCTATTCATCATGTGTCTGAATCCACCACAATACCAGAAGTATCCATAGAATGAATATTTCCAGCTGAAACATCCATAGTGACTATAATTGTGAACATTCTTCTCAAAAATATTCTTACCAAAAGATTTCTGACCATCTAACTTTATATTTTCAACTGTAACTCTCTTCTTTAGCTCATGATTCTATTCATACTTACTAGAACTAAAAGTAATAGAAATATTTTTGGACTTGAGATTTTAAGAACTTTATAATTTTTTAGTATTTCTAACTTTGACGGCATACGTATCATTTTCAACATTGTTCTTATCAGAACCAGTTCCATATTTCTTCTCAACCTTTGAAGGAAAATTTTGTTGATCCTTCTTAAGTTCATTATTAGCAGAACATTCACCAACATCTATGATATATTTTTTGAACCTCAGTTTCCTTTTATCAGCATTAGAAATATTATGTTGGTCATGTTCCAACTCATCTTGTATTTCATTTTGCTTTACTTATATATGATCATTACAATTATTTTCACTCTCAAGATAATTTTTCAGACAATCAATCTCTTTTTCATATTTTCTTTCTTATCAAGAAAACCTTATTGATCATTTGATCAAGAGTTTTCATTTTTCATTTTTCTGTTTTCCTTCTCATGCCTTTTTATCTTTCTCAAACATTCCTTCAACTCTTCTTTTGGATACATTTCAAGTTTTTTTCCTCTTCTTTAGTGATACTTCTCTCATAATCATCATTATTCACTATTTAAAAAAAGGTACTCTCTCTAGATTTCTTAGAAAAAGATCATTCATATTTGGTCTTACTATCATTATATTCTTCATTTCTTGAAAAAAATATTCTTCTTTTTGATTTGATGAAATTTTTCTCCATACCCCTGCAAAAATATTTATCCTTTTCACCCTGTTTCATCCTTAAAATTCTTGGTCTTATATCATCTTCGTCACTGTATTCATCCTTCCCTTATGGGGGGAAATTAGCCACAAAGTTTCCAACAGATCCACATTAAAAACATTTCAAAGGGATTTTCCCTTTTTATTTCCCCATGCCTCTTTTATCATTTTTAAAATAATGAAAAAATTTCACCATAATTTTGACATACATAATTTTCAATTTCAGATTCACCAGATTATTATTTATTAATAATTTTCTTCAACTTCTCTTTCTTTTTCTCCTTGAAATACATTTCTTTATCAACATTTTCTTTTCTCTTCACAGTCTTATCCCTTCTCATTTCATAAATTATGGGATCTCTATAAAAATCATCCAGAGATAATGTTTTAGGGTCTTTATTTTCTAGTGATGAAACCTTCGAATCAAATTTTTTGGGAAGAATTCTCAATATCTTTTCAAAAACTAAAGAATATTCCAAATTCTCACAGAGACTTCTAATGGTACTGATAAATTGACCTTTGTAAAGAATTCTCCAACATATTCAGACTATCCCATTTTCATGTCTTCATACTTCAGCCTCCAGATTTGTAGTTTTTCCATTTTCACTTTTTTATTTCCTTCATATATTATATTCAAATTATCCCATATTCCTTTAGCTATAGAAACAAATTTAACTCTCAAAAACTCACTCTCAAAAAGATATGAGAGTAATGCATTTTTATATCTTCCATCATTGATATTGTTAATATTTTCATGTCTTATTATATACTCCCTTTACTGATTTTATATGAAATGTGCATAATTTGTGTGAAATATTAATGTTTTAATATTAAGTATAATTTTTGAGCATTTTTAGAAGTAGTCCAATTGAGCCAGTTTAATGTTTTAATAATAACTATCACTATATTAATCAAAATTGTGTGTTTTTTGTTTTTAATGATTCTCCTTTCAATATAAAACATTTCATTAGAAGGTACCATGATCCAATTCTTCCATTTCAAGGGTCATATGGTCCTCACAAACAAGACCAATGAATCTGTGAACAAACTGGACCAGCCTTGAATATTGATTTACTAGGCTCACTCCAGAAGTCCAAAAACATTAACTCTCCACCATAAATCGGGGAACACTACATTTCATCTTGGATAAAAATTTCAAGGCCCAAATCCATGTAAAAGGGGCCCAAATGAAGCTTTGAAGTCCATCCCACCATTATGGATGAGAATTAAAATCAGTATAGTATGCATGTCATATCTCATGATGTAAGCATCCAATCGATCTGATATTTTTCATTGTGAAAGAAGAGGTATAGGAGGCCGACGTTTTTTAATAACCCATTCGGATTTGAAGGCATATTCATATTCCAAAACCCTTTCACGTTCTGGACTTCAAAAAGACTGGATTGAAATGGGCAGTTTTACTTTGTTTAATCAACCCGCCATAACATTTTATCCTTAAGTCCAAATGACTCAAATGTTTGAGAGTAGTCGTCCAACTTTATTATCTACAACTTTGAAGAAGTATATTTCTCATGATTCGGATGTCCTGATGTCCATATCTGCGATCCAAGTGGAGGGGTATTGGTGGAATGTAAATAGTCCACTCCTTGGGCTATAAATACTCTCCCCTTCTCTCCTTGAGAGGGGTTGGAATTTTAGAAGAGAGGAGAACATATTGGCACGACCAAATCCTTTCCAAAGGCTTGGGAGGACCTTCCATACTCATGTTTTCACTTGAGAGACCTTTCCTCCTCTCTTTGTTTTCACTTACTTTTGTGTTCTTCATTTTTGTACTTTTGTAAGTCCTTTCTTTTGTAATTCTGATTTAATGCAAGTTTCTTCTTAAATATCTCTTATTTTCCACCACATTATGTATTTTAATATTAATGTTCCTAAAATAGTTTAAATTCAGTTGAATATCCTTCCCTTATTTTGCTTCCTCATTCAATCAAAAATCTGTTTTTAATTATCATCATTGTTCGTGTGTGTGTGTTCGACGTACCACTCTTTTCTAATCCCTTTTTTTTCTTCTATTCTTAATTTATCATCATAATTATTATAACCAAAATATTAAACACCCAAATGTCTGAGTAAATATCTCATTGGGGTGAGTCAAAATTTAGGGATGTTAAGTGATTGAGAGTATTTGCTCGATGAGTATTCGTTAATTTAACATTGTGTATGTTGGACTTAATATGTCATGGATTATTGACATCTTTTGTTTAGAATGTGGTTTCCATGGATTATTGGAACCATAAATACACTACCATAAACAAGTACTGATTTATTTTAGAATCATAGTTAAGTTAAGGCTTGGATTAAAGATTTAACACTTAGGAATTCTAATCGACGTCAACTGGTGAAGTGGGTGTTAATTTAAATACAATATAAAGAAAATCTCAAGGATATCACAAGCTTAACTCCCTAATAATAAACTCACCCCAATATTTATCAATTTGTTGAATAAAAAATCATCCATAAATTATTTCATAAGCTCTTCAAACAAACCCCTCAATCAGAATACAATTAACTAAAAACAAACGACTATTTCAAAGTATCATCGCTGAGGATTCGACCCGAGTGCTTCTATACACATTAGCAGAGCACCGAAACTTTGACCGGTCGATAGGTGACAATAGGTCATGCATTTCAAATGGTGCCATTTCCGGGGATGGTGCTTTAAGTAGTCATTAGTTTCTGGTTATTGTCAAAAAACAAAAAAAAAACAAAATTTTAAAAAAAAATTGAAAAAAACATAAAGAAAAACCCGTCTTCCTCTTAAAAATCATAAACTGAAAAAAATACAAAGAAAAACACGTCTTCCTCTTTCTTAAAAAATCTATCTGAATGCCCCGTAGCCTCCCAAACAATCCCTCGGATTTGTTTGGCCCTGAAATTGAGCGAACACTTCGCCAACTTAGGAGGAACATAAGAGATACTAAAATAATTCAAGAACCAGTCCTCTTCCAACCAGTTGAAATTGAAATGGCCATTCCTAGGGAACAAACCCTAAAAGAACTCGATGCCCCTGATATGAATTACCAACCTCTTGGTATTCAATATCCGAATATAGCGTCTGACTTTGAACTCAAATCGGGTTTGATTCATCTTCTCCCTCATTTCCACGGGCCAGCTGGTGAGGATCCACATCTCCACCTTAAACAGTTCCAAGTAGTGTGCTCTACCATGAAGCCTTAATGGGTTTCTGAAGAACAAATCAAAATACGAGAATTCCCTTTTTCCCTAGCTGACACTGCTAAGTCATGGCTCTACTACCTACCTCCTGGTTCCATAACTACATGGAATGACATGAAATGACTATTCTTAGAGAAATTCTTTCCTGCTTCTCATACTGCTTCTATCTGAAAGAAAATAAGTGGTATTCGTCAATTCCCAAGTAAATCACTCCATGAGTACTGGGAGAGGTTCAAAAAGATTGTGGCAACCTTCCCACATCATCAAATACCTAACCAAATCTTGATCCAATACTTCTATGAGGGGTTTTTGGCTACGGAGAGAACTCTCATTGATGCCGCAAGTGGTGGTGCTCTGGTTGATAAAACTCTTGCAGTTGCAAGAGATCTCATAAGTAACATGGCTGCAAACACACAATAATTCCATACTCGAGCACATGCTCAAGTCAAACAAGTCCAAGATAATCAATAAATTGAGCCGAAATAAATGATCGAGTGGATGAGTGAGCTTACAAGTCTTGTGTGATAGCTATCTGTGGCTACCAAATCCCCAACCTCGTCTTCTCCACAATCAATGTTTCCTGAACCATTCAAAAACTGTGGAATCTGCAACTCTCCATCTCATACAACTGACACTTGTCCACAACTTCAAGAGGATCAATCCGATTCATCTGGACCAATGGAGCTCAATGCAACATATGCTCAGCGGAACACCAATCCTCAACTATCAGGTCAGTTTGTTAGAAACTTTAACCAACCTCACTTCGAGCCCTTCTCTTCTTCTTATAACCAAGGCCTTAGGTATGGTAATCCCATATCTCACCCCCCTCAATTCCCTCCTCAAAACCCAAACCAATTCCAATATGGTCAAGGTGGTGGTAACTTCCATCAACCTTGTCCTTTTGTTCCTCAACCTCAAAGGAACAGTCCTCCTCCTGGATTCCATTATCCATGTGAGCCTTCCCAATTCCAAAACCAATACAATCGATTTCCCAAGAACCAAAATCAAGGCAATCCCAATCCGGGACAAGCCTCTTCTTCCAAGAAACCATGGTAAAGTGCAGTGGAATATCTTTCCACATTCACCCATTCTAGCCTTAAAAATATTGAAACTCAAATAGGTCAACTTGCATCCCACCTGATATAGCAACAACAATCAAATTCTTCCCAACTCCCAGCTCAACCATTACCCAATCCCAAGGGTAATGTAAGTGAAATTGCAATTAGATCAGAAAAGCACATTTCTATACCCCATGATAAGTCCTCTAGACCTCCTTTGAATGTTGAACTAGAAAATGAAAAGAAAAAGAAAGTTGAAAAGGAACCTGAAACCATTCCCTCACCTACTTCAATTCCACTTAGGAACCCAATTTCTTTTCCTCAAGCTGTTTCTAAACCAAGGAAGTCCTTTGAACCTGATCCTAAAATGCTCGACATGTTTAGACATGTTGAAGTCAACCTTCCCCTCTTAGATGCCATAAAACAAATTCATAAGTATGCCATGTTTCTTAAGGAATTGTGCACCCACAAGAGGCAACTTAGGACCTTTGAAAATGTTTCCACCCAGCAGTCCATACCCATTAAGTGAAAATATCCAGGTACCTTTACAGTCCCATGCCAAATTGGAAGTTCCAACTTTGATTATACACTCATAGACCTAGGAGCCTCAATTAATGTCATGCCCAAATCCATATTCTCCAACCTTGGTCTAGGTCCCTTAAATCCAACAGGTGTTGTCATTAAGTTAGCCAATCGAAGCACAGCCAGTCCTGAGGGAATAATTGAGGATGTCCTTGTCCGAGTCAATGATCATATCTTCCCTGCTGATTTCTATGTTCTTGACATGGAAGGTGAGATGAACTATTCTCAATCTACCCTAATTCTAGGAAGACCATTCCTCATGACTACGAAAACCAAGATTGATGTCCATTCAGGTATCTCATCCATGGAATTTGGTGACCAACTGGTCAAGTTCAACATTTTCCAAGCCATGCGATACCCATCTAAGGATCACTCTGCATTCTCAATCCATGCTTCTGAGGAAACTTCTAAGGGTCAATAAAACCCCAATCCACCATGTTCTTCATGTTCTAATGATAAAGGATCTTGTGAAATCTGCACCATGATTAACAAATTCAGAAATGGTGAAGTTGATGTGGAACTTTCATTCATAGACTCCATCAAATTAGAGGATCTTGAGAACTCTCTTGAATCCCATCTCATCTCTGATCTCTACTACTCCACCTTGGACAGTATTAAGGAAAATGAACCTGAAGCAAATGAAGTCCCTTATTCCATTCCTGAGTTGTCGAGCCCAAAAGTGAAAGATGAGACTGATCTGAAACCTCTTCCTGCACACCTGAAATATGCATTCCTCTTCCATGATCACTCATATCCTGTCATTATCTCTGCCACACTTACTGAAACCAAGGAGTCCAAACTTGTTCAAGTATTAGAGGAAAACAAAAAGGCCTTAGGTTGGACCCTAGATGACATACAAGGAATCAACCTTTCCCTTTACATGCATCACATCCATCTTGAGGAGTCATCCAAACCAAGTAGACAACCACAAAGAAGACTCAATCCACTCATCCTTGAGGTAGTTAGTGAATAGATCACCAAGCTTCTTCAAGCTGGTATTATCTACCCAATTTATGATAGTGAATGGGTTAGTCCAATTCAAGTTGTACCTAATAAGGGTGGGATAACTGTTTTCACAAATGAACATGGAGAGGTAATCACAACTCGAGTGAAGAACAAATGGTGTGTGTGCATCGACTTTAGTAAATTGAATGTTGAAACCCGAAAAGATCACTACCCTCTTCCATTCCTTAATAAAATGCTAGAAAGATTGGATGGAAAGTCACACTATTGCTTTCTTGATGAATACACCGGCTATTTTCAAATCCCAATCTCACCTTAGGACCAAGAAAAAACTACTTTCACATGCCCATTTGGAACATATGCATATAGAAGAATTCCTTTTGGAAATTGCAATGCTCCTGCAACATTCCAGAGGTGTATGATGAGTATCTTTTCAGAATTAATTGAACACTGCATGGAAGTCTTCATGGATGACTTCACCATTTATGGTGATTCATTTGAATCTTGTTTGAATTCACTCTCTCTAGTCCTTCAAAAGTGTGTCAAGTGTAACCTTGTGTTAAATTTTGAAAAATGACACTTTATGGTTGAAAATGGGATTGTTCTAGGGAACATTGTTTCAAAAGATGATATTGAAGTCAATCCTGCCAAAATTGAAGTAATCCAATCACTTCTTGAACCCAACTCTGTTCGAGACATCCATTCATTTCTCGGTCATGCTGGTTTCTATCGGAGATTCATCCATAACTTCAGTAAAATTTTCCTCTCACTCACTCGTTATCTCCAAAATGATGTCACATTCCATTTAGATGCGGTTTTCAAGAGAGCCTTTGTTGAACTCAAAACTGCTCTAACATCTGCCCTAATAATCCAACCCCCAGATTGGTCCATACCCTTTGAGTTAATGTGTGATGCTTCTGATAGATCTGTTGGGGATGTTCTTGGTCAAAGAAGAGAAAAAATTCCTCATGTCATCTATTATGACTCAAAAACATTGGATGAAACTCAATCTCACTACATTGTGACTGAAAAGTAACTTCTAGCAGTGGGTTTTAACATAGATAAATTCTGGTCCTATCTCTTAGGTGCCAAAATCATCATCTTCACAAACCATTCTGCAATTAAGTTCTTACTCAAGAAAAGTCATTCCAAACTGTGGCTAATAAGATGGATCCTAATGATCCAAGAGTTTGACCTTGAAATCAAGGATAGACTTGGAAAAGAAAACCTTGTGGCTAATCCCTTGAGTAAAATTTCTAATTCTTCTCATTCAGAAATCGTTGATCCTGAATTCCCCATTGAGAACCTTTCATCTCTCACTCCAAAGTTACCATGGTATGCCCCAATTGTAAATTATTTGTTTTCTGGTGTTTTTCCTAAAAAGTTCTCAAAAGAACAAAAAATGAAGTTGAAAAGTGATTCAAAATACTATTTTTGGGAAGAAAATAAACTTTGGAAAATTAGGGCTGACATGGTAATTAGGAGATGTGTTGAAGAAAATGAGCATTCTTCCATCTTAGAATTTTGTCACTCACTTCCCGGAGGTGGCCACTTTGGACCACAAAGGATGTCCCGAAAGGTCTTAGACTCTGGATTCTTCTGGTCTTACCTCTTCAAGGACTCACATGAGTTCTGTCAATCATGTCCCACTTGCCAAAAGTTCGGCACAATCTCCAAAAGAAATGAAATTCCCCACAAGCCTTAAATATTTTGTGAAATCTTTGATGTTTGGGGCATCGATTTCATGGGACCATTTCCCCATTCCAATGGATTCTCATACATTCTTCTTGCGGTCGATTATGTTTCAATGTGGGTTGAGGCCAAACCCACTAGGAAGGATGATGCTCATACTATTAGTGAGTTCCTAAAGACCCACATCTTCCAATGATTTGGCACACCACGTGCCTTGATCAGTGACTTAGGAACCCATTTTCGTAATAGAACCATGGAAGCTCTTCTGAAAAATAATGGGGTTGTACATAAAACTTCAACTGCATATCACCCCCAAACAAATGGCATGGCTGAACTCTCTAATAGAGAAGTGAAAAGGGTACTTGAGAGAATCGTTAAGCCCACCAGAAAATACTGGCCTGAGAGACTTGGTGAAGCCCTTTGGTCTTATCGAACATCCTATAAAACACCCATTGGGATGTCTCCTTTTAGGCTAGTTTTTGGTAAAGCGTGTCACCTACCAGTTGAAATCCAACATAAGTCTTTTTGGGATGTGAAAACATGTAATTTTGATTGTGAAAAATCTTGTGAAGAAAGATTGTTGCAATTGGCTGAACTGGAGGAGCTTCGACTTGAATGCTATGAGAATTCCAATCTATACAAAGAGAAGGCTAAGGTACTCCATGATAGACACATCCTGAGAAATGTATTTCATGAAGGTGAAAAGGTAATTCTCTTCAATTCTTGCTTCCGACTTCACCCAGGTAAGCTTAATTATCATTGGGAAGGTCCTTTTGTTATTACTAATGTTTACCCATTTGGTGCAGTGCAAGTCCAAGACCCCTCTTCCAAAAGGACATTCACGGTTAATGGAAATCGGTTAAAGCATCACCATGAGAGGGCACACAATCTCGGATCATCATTGACTTCCCCTGGATCTCCAACTTCTCCAATCGGCCAACCACTAGATGGAGATGGCGACCTGCCAAATCCAAACCAGAGGGCACCTCTTTACCTTTAACTCTCTCTCTATCTCTTCATCTCTTTACCTCTTTCTTCTTCTTCTTCTCTCCTTCATTTGTTTTTACCACTTTTTTTTTCAAACACTTTTTTTTATTTCTTGTGAGGGTGTGTATTTTAAAAAAAACCTTAAAAACTAAAATAAAAACCAAAAAACACAATCACTTAAAAAAATAAAAAATAAAAGAGTCATGCTTACTCACTATCGAGTTTTGAAATTTTGTCCAACAATTTTGGGGAGGTAATAGACATGTTTTCATCTCAAAAAATTTGTATTTTCATAATGGCTTTGGATAAAGAATTTTGTGTCAAAATTAACAAATTTTGAATGCTCAATTTTTTATTTGGAAAATGATTTTCCCAAACCGTGAGGAACAACATTTTCTTTCATTCCAAGTACACCTATGGCCATCTTTTCAAAATGTGTGTTTTCACCCCCATTTGTGAGTCTAGAGTTTGTGGACCTTCGAGCTGAATTTCCTACCATAGTGTGCATTAATATGATAGGGGCATTTTTCTGAACCACATGAGAATTATAATAGCCAAATAGCCTCCCATTAACCATACATTAATCCTCCTTTTGAAAGCCTCATCGAACCTATGAAAACCGTTTCTTTGATATCCACATTAGAAGCCCAATACCTTTTCCCACCCAATATCAACATGGATTTTCATTGCATAATTTTTCGAAATTTAAGTGTCTGGGGATGGATTTCATTTTGGGTACCCTTTTTTGATTTTACCATGTTATCATATGCTTGAGGGAAAGCATCCATTTCAGTGTGGGGGAGAGTTTATCATTAAGTGTGTTTTGGAGAATGTAATGAACTTCCATTTATGTAATTTTGTAAATGTTATTGACAAGTGTTCAAAAAAATAAAAAAAAAATAAAAAAAATGAAAAAATGGGTTATGTCTTGGGTAGGTCAACAATCACACTTCCTCAACCTTTTATCATGTTACAAATATTACAATTAGTGTTATGAGGAGATCAAACATGGGTTGGGATATGAGTGTTAGATCTGTCTCAAGGTCAACTTTCGAAAAAAAAAGAAAAAAAAAAGAACACTTGCATTATATTCTTATATCATTGGGAGAAGTTTGGTGGTTTGTCAATATTTCATCTTCTCATAACCTTCATATTTTCTTCCTCTATTGTGTCTTTCTTCACACAATCATTCCCTTATAAATATGTGTTTTCATTTCCTTCCATGTTTTATTTCAAAAAAAAATGAGCATTGTTTTTCTATGTTGGTATTTTAACCATCTTATTCTCTCTCTTAGACATTATATTACTACCATCCCATAGCCACAGAAAAACCCCTTCAAAATACCTCTTGATTTTTGAGCACTTTTGATAGGGAGTGGAAGCTGAGAGCTCTTACAAACTCTATGATTTTCACTTTTGGTTGGTGAAAGAGTGAACCTCGACAAATGAATTTTATCATCTTGAGAGGTGTGAGTTTTGAGTGTCCACATATTTAATTTATAAATTTCAGCATGAAAAAATGAATTAGTTTTGGAACATTGTTTCTGTAACAACTTATGGTGGATTTCAAAATGGATGAGTGAAATAGTCTAAACCTCCCCTGATTGGAGAAAACAAAATTTTAATATTTGTTGGTGAGTGAAAATGATTTTGTCATGTTTTTATATTTGATGCACATGAGGACATGAACAAAACTAAGTGTGGGGGAGTTGATATTGTTAATATTTTCATGTCTTATTATATACTCCCTTTACAGATTTTATATGAAATGTGCATAATTTGTGTGAAATATTAACGTTTTAATATTAAGTATAATTTTTGAGCATTTTTAGAAGTAGTCCAATTTAGTGAGTTTAATGTTTTAATAATAACTATCAATATACTGATCAAAATTGTGTGGTTTTTGTTTTTTAGTATTCTCCTTTCAATATATAACATTTCATTAGAAGGTACCATGATCCAATTATGCCATTTGTAGGGTCATATGGTCCTCACAAACAAGACCAAAGAATCTGTGAACAAACTGGACCAGCCTTGAAGATTGATTTACTGGGCTCAAACCAGAAGTCCAAAAACATTAAATCTACACCATAATTCGGGGGACACTACATTTCATCTTGGATAAAAATTTCAATGCCCAAATCCAAGCACAAGGGGCCCAAATGAAGCTTTTAAGTCCAGCCCACCATTATGGATGAGAATTAAAATCAGTATAGTATCATGATGTAAGCATCCAATCAAGATGATATTTTGCAGTTCGAAATAGGAGATATATTCGGCCGACTTTGTTGAATAACCCATTTGGATTTAAAGGAATATTCATATTCAAAAACCCTTTCACATTCTGGACTTCAAAAAGACGGGATTGAAATGGACAGTTTTACTTTGTTTAATCAACCCGCGATAACGTTTTATCCTTAAGTCCAAATGACTCAAAATTTTGAGAGTAGTCGTCCAACATTATTATCTACAACTTTCAAGAAGGATATTTCTCGAGATTCGGATTTCATGATATCCATATCTGCGAGCCAAGTGGAGGGGTATTGATGGAATGTAAACAGTCCACTCCTTGGGCTATAAATACTCTCCCCTTCTATCCTGGAGAGGGGTTGAAATTTCAGAATAAAGGAGAACATATTGGCACGACCAAAGCCTTTCCAAAGGATTGGAAGGACCTTCCATACTCAAGTTTTCACTTGAGATACCTTTCCTCCTCTCTTTGTTTTCACTTACTTTTGTATTCTTCATTTTTGTAATTTTGTAAGTCTTTTCTTTTGTAATTCTGTTTTAATGCAAGTTTAATCTTCAATATCTCTTATTTTCCTCCACCTTCTGTATTTTAATATTAATGTTCCTAAAATAGTTTAAATTCATTTGAATCTCCTTCCCTTATTTTGCTTCCTCATTCAATCAAAAATCTGTTTTTAATTATCATCATTGTTCGTGTGTGTGTGTTCGACGTACCACTCTTTTCTAATCCCTTTCTTTTTCTTCTATTTTTAAATTATCATCATAATTATTATAACCAGAATATTAAACACCCAAATGGCCGAGTAAATATCTCATTGGGGTGAGTCAAAATTTAGGGATGTTAAGTGATTGAGAGTATTTTCTCGATGAGTATTCGTTAATTTAACATTGTGTATGTTGGACTTAATATTTCATGGATTATTGAGATCTATTGTTTAGCATGTGGTTTCCATGGATTATTGGAACCATATATACACTACCATAAACAAGTACTAATTGATTTTAGAATCCTAGTTAAGTTAAGGCTTGGATTAAAGCTTTAACACTTAGGAATTCTAATCGACGTCAACTTGTGAAGTGGTTGTTAATTTAAATACAATATAAAGAAAAGCTCAAGGATATCACAAGCTTAACTCCCTAATAATGAACTCACCACAATCTTTATCAATTTGTTGAATCAAAAATCATCCATAAATTAATTAATAAGCTCTGCAAAAAAACCCCTCAATCAGAATACAATTAACTAAAAACAAACGACTATTTCAAAGTATCATCACTGAGGATTCGACCCGAGTGCTGCTATACACATTAGAAGAGAACTGGAACTTTGACCGGTTTATAAGCGAAAATAGGTCGTGCATTTCAATCATTCTCAAGATTCTTCTTATCAACAGGAGTAATAGGAACCTTGTCATCAATAAGAGTAAATCCATCTATTGTAGTTTTGAGAACTTCATACAAAAGATACATAAGATAAGGAATCATTCTATACTTATAGATATGATAATTCTTACCATAAAATATCATAAAAAACTTACTTTTCAGGCAACTCAGATTATCCATCACAACTTCTCTTCAAAACATCAGCAAAGAACAATCGAAGGGAACATGCGGCTCTTATACCAATTGAAGTAACCTAGTCAGAATCCAAGTATCACTGAAAGGGAGAGGGGTGAATCTGTGATATCTTTTTCTTTTATGTTTCCATTCTTATTTAAAAAACTTCACCTCCTATTAAATAGTTATTTCCCTACTGAATTCACACAACCCCTAGAACACAAGATTTTAAAGGTTCACTACTCAATAAGAGTAGCTAAATCCTGGGTACGATACAAAAATAATCCAATACCACAAAATCCACTAGAAAAAATCCTTTTATGTGGCATACAATGAGTAGGATATTCCATTTCACTCGTATAGTACTTGGGAAATAACCTTCAATTGTGTGTAAACCCCATTATCCCAAATAGGGTAATGCAACATCTCTTTGATTCTTGACAAACATTCTCAAATAAGATCTTCAAAAACAAATCTTCTCTTTCATATCCCGAAGATGATAAGAACTACCTAGACATCATAATAATAATTAGTCATATTCCCCCGTCATATCTTTATCCACTTGAAAGTACTTCTTACATAATTTGGGTTCTCAAATCTTCATTTTGTAGAGATCCATCATAGAGATCCTTTATGAAGCTCCCATATTCACAGAGAACTCTAGTTCACAAAGCTATCTAGTTTTCAAAGCTTACTAGATTGCATATCTCAACATTTTGTGACCACAGATTGGTCTTTGTAAATTTTACTTCTTTTGCAAAGTTAAAAGGCTCCCTACAAAGCTCCTTTCCCTAGCAGAGCTCACTTCATTCGCATACATCGCTTTCTCTGTGAACCTTCTTCACAAATCAAGAGCTCTAAAATTCTCTTTAAGCCTTTCAACAGCTCTCAAGGGGGAAGAGGAATATTTTTAGGTGTTTCCCACAGACTCCAGAACCATCCACTCACTGTAGTGCCATGTCATCACTAAATTGCAGATCTCTGAAATTTCCTCCAAAATTCACTCTGTTCTGCGAAGCACAATGGATATTTTCCAGATTCTCAAAGATCTTCATTATCATGAAAAATTACACCAAATCCTCTGTGAAACCATAATGCTCCTTCTTCCTTTGGACCGTTGAAATTCACCACTAACAGTTCTCTTCACAACTGAAATGCTTTCGGGAAAATACATTCACCCCTACCATTTTTAAAGCTCATCTTAATCACAAAGCACAATGTCAACATTCTTTCTGTCTTTGTGAAATATAATTCATGAATCTCATATCCTCAAAATTCATTCCTTTTTCATATTTTAATGAGATCTTAAATGAAATCCTCTTTTTTCAATGTCATCCCAACTTCAAATTTTGGACCCCAAAAATGTGTAAAACACTGGGAAATTATGCCGCCTTAGACACCTACATCTTTAAGACTAACCACGCTAATTGACTGCATGTTTTCTCCCCATTTACATTATAAATCATTCATAAAAAGTTCTCCAACCAAAATGTGATCTTTGTGAAATACAGAATATCAAAGCATCATCAGATTTAAAATGGAAATTATTATAACATTCTTGTCATTCCTTACCCCACTTATACAAAGTGAAGTGATTTTATTTCTTCTCAAACTTCCCTAACAAAAAAAAGAAAATACTTCATACATCCAAAAACTTCATTAGACAACTTGGTCCCATCATTTATGGAATAATACTTTTATTTGTAATAAGGTATTACACAATAAGTAACTAATACCTTATTACATAACCCATTATAACACCCACATAAGACCTAAGGGTAAGGTGTCAGATGGTGACAGACTGTTGGGTGGCTTAGATAACATCTCTCAACCATGATCTTCTCTTATAGGTGATTTCGTTAAATATTAACATGTTGAAGCTCAGATTGGACATGGTCAAGAGAGAATATTAGTGATGCTACCACCTTTCTGAGCTCTGATAAATGAGCTTCGTAAGTCCTGAGTCTACTGGATGAGGTTATCCTCTCCTTTGTCTGTTTTGAATGGATTTGTTGAGACATTATATTTATATCAGTTATGTGATCTTTGTTCAATAGCTATATTATCAATGATAATGATACTTAATGATCATTTAAACCTTAAAATAAATAAATTTTGTGTGTTTTCTGTCTCCATGAGACATTAAAGGAAAAAAGAATTTTATTCATAAATGTTTGGGTTGTTACATCTTTCCCCACTTAAGAAATTTTTCCATCAAAATTTCCTTTTCCCACACTAAAAAAGATAAGGATAACTCTACCTCATCTCTCCCTCTGGTTCCCATGTTGCTTCTTAAAACATGTGATTTCCCGCACAACACCTTGATGAGGGGCATCGTCTTATTTTGTAAAACTTTTTCCCTATGATCTAAGATCTTCACAGGCTTCTCTTCATAAAAAAGTTCATTCTCCAATGGTAAAACCTCTGGATTGAGTACATGTGATGGTTAAGGTATGTACTTCCTCAAGAGTAATAAATAAAATACATCATCTACTTGAGATAGGTTTGGGGGAAGTGCTAGTCAATAGGCCATTACATCAATGCAATCAAGGATCTCAAAAGGGTCGATGTACCTTAGACTAATATTTCACTTCTTCCAAAATCTCATCACCCTCTTCCATGGAGATATGCAGACTAAAACCATGTCTCCAACATCAAACTCAAGGTATCATAGACTATTGTCAGTATATCTCATTTTCACCTCTGATCATCTTTGATGTGCTTCTGGATGGTCTTAACCTTTCCCCACCATTTCATCGGCCATTTTTAGACTGAGATGTTTTTTCTTCCCAACTTCATCAAAATATGTCGGTGTTCTGCACCTCTTCCCGTGTTGGGATTTATAAGGATCCATTTGGATTCTTGAGGGGAAACTGTTGTTGTAAGATAACTCAACTATAAGAATATTGTCGATCTCGTACTCCTTTGAAGTCCATTGAGAATTCTATCGACATTTCCCCAGGTGTTTTGATTATAAGGCCCCAGCCTTAAACCTTACTTAATATTGAATTAAATGAATAATTCACATTGAGGATCTTTTCAGGTTTAGAGTTTTAGAGAATTAGGACATAACTATTACATTTCAAAAGATTACAAAGTAGACACTTCTACTATGTTTCCATAAAATAAAAAAAAACTCTTAAAAAGAGACATGTCTAGTTCCATGTTTTATATAGCATGACTTTCCCTTGATCCCATCCTTGACCCTATTCCACATTAAGTCCTGTGAAAAACATTTTAAAAAAAACTTGGGGTGAGCAAAAAAAGCTCAGTAAGGGATACACAAAGAATGAAAGCTGTTAGTTTTTCAAACATCACGTAAACCATGTATACTTTATCAAAGTAATTACCTTCACCTTCATGAAGTAGTAAAAACTCTTCACTGAATAAAATATCATTAATTATCCTTTTGTAACCAAAGGATTACCATAAAACCCATATAAAGAACACATAACATATAAAGGTAACTTGGGACATAAACATACTTAAGTGGAATAACCATACGGTCGACTTCCACACATATCACTTAATGGAATAGACATACGGCCAACATCCATACATACTTAATGGAATAGCCATACGGGCGACTTCCATACCCAATTCATTGGAGGTTATAACGTAACCACCCATCCTGGTATTCACGGCACCACCCGTCATATGGTTCATCACGTAACCACCTGTCAAATGTCCAAGTACCATTATAAAATCATAAGACATAAAACAAATATAATGGAAAGAATACATTTCCACACTTTGATCACAATATATCACATAAATATATTGACATAAAAAATCCATTATAAAAACCCTTTTCAATACCAAAATACATAAAAGAGTATATGGTATTTATTTCATTTTAAAAAAAACATTACCGCTTGTTCAGGAAGCCAAAGACCAAATAATACTCGCGGTGGCGGAAAAGGTCGTTATCACCGCGTACGTTAAAAGAAACATTCATTTTTGTCATTTAGTAAAACACTTTGTAGAAAAAGATTCCTTTTGTATGAAAGTAAAATTCAAAGGGGTTTATACACCGTATAAAATAAAGTTGTGTATAAAACGAAATATGCCTCAATGAAAAGAGATTGAGACGAAGTCCCTTACCTTGGGTCCGACTTGACTCGATCGTTCTTTAACTTCCTGAATAATAAACTTGAGTTAATTTCTATTTTCTTAAGAACCTTTTTCAAGTTCGTTATTCCTTTTATATCACTTATTTCCATGTTATAAACATTATGTAACCATTTATGTTAATAATGTTTGTTTTGTCGATATTTGGTTCTTAAGTCAAAAATGGACTTCTTACAATTACATGTTGTTCGTGTGGTCAAAGGTTCTTTATATCCAGAATGAAATTCCTGATTTGGATAGAATATATATCATATATATCCATCATATACATGTATTTATAATATTACATAATCATTTATAGGTAAGAAATGAAATGCACCGTTCATGGAGATGGTAAGCCGTACGTACGCATGAACGCTACTTTCATTTCATTGTCATATTAATGGAATTAAAAATAAATGAGAGGTATGTATATTTTAATTCCAGAATTATATTCATCATTTAGATGTATCATTCATCATATATATCAATTATATACATGTACTTATAATAGTACATTACATTTGGGGATAAGAAATGAAATGCACCTTCCTGGAGACGGTAAGCCGTACGTACGCATGAACGCTACTTTCATTTATATCTCATACTTTAATGGAAAGAAATAATAATTAAATAGAGGTATATTATAATTCCAGTATAAAATCATATATAATAACTTTAAATCCATCCTTTACACGTCCCACATATGGCATTAACGAATCACATCACTTTGAGGGGGCGGTAGTCCGCACTTCCTTAAATGAAGATATCGCATTTAACCATAATGGAAACCATAAAGGTATGCCCAAAATGAGAAATACATAAGCTTAAGGAAAACATAAAAATATTATATATCATATATAAATATAGTTTCATCTTAATGTCCACCTTTGAAGGTGTTAAAAGAATGTTGAACAATCATCGTTTCGGGAGGCCGAAATTCGCCATCCACGGAAACAGTATGTTCTATAACCATTACATGTAGGTGTGTGTATGTGTAGATTGAATAATTCTTATAAAAACATCCTAGTATATTGATGATACTGGATTTGTTACAAAAGAAATGAATAAAAAGAGTTTAGGTGGATGGAGAAGCAAAATAAAACAAAAGGACTCAAGTGAAGACATTACCTTAAAATCGGGCAACTCCCTTTGGTTTGAGCTCAAAGGCTTCCTTGGGAAGAATTCTGCCCAAATTTAGGCTTCAAGGAGTAATAGAGGGAAGTGGAGAGAAAAAAGGGGTAGGGGTTGGCCGAGCCAAAGGCTTTGGGAGTGTGGGTAAGGAGGTAGAGTTGGGGGCCTTTTATAAGAGGAGAGGAGGGGCACTCTTGTAAAGTTACAAAATGTTACTTTATTTTCAAAATAGTTTCGGATTTTAAAGGTCCAAAATTGTTCTATTTCGAGTATACGGAGATTAGGGTTTGAAATACACTCATCCAATAGTTTTTGGACATGTGTAGGTTTTAGATTTTACATTATCTTTCCATTTTATTTAAATCGTTAAATAATGAGGTCATCGCTGCATCATCATGATGTCATAAATAATTTAATTTATTTAATGTCTAAAAATTATAAAAAAATTATTATGATGTAGGAAATCTTTTTATCTTTCCAATGACTATTTATTGTCAAATATATGACTTGTATAACCCCATGTAAAATCTTTTTTAGTAAAACATTTCATGTTTGTGTCATTTTTTACTTTAACATTAAATAAAAGGTATTTATGTCATTTTCCAACCAAAGTGGCTCCATGGGGTCCCCATGTTTACCCATGGATTTTCTTCGTCGGCCATGACACATCCAATGAGGGTATTACATGTGTCAATCTTATCTCATTTTATTAAAACATTATTTTTACCTTAAACTACACTAATTACCTCTAATCGCGATTAAAACTTAATAAGTTACTATTCACCAAAAAATTATTTTAATCCCATTGAACCACATTTTACTTCTTAATTAAAACCATTTATGTCAGATTTTTTAAATTCAAAACACAGAGGTGGTAAAATTTCATTTAAACGAAAAATCAGTTTTTTAAGTACCACTTAGTGGTTTCACTATTCATCAAAAATTGAAGTGTTTCAGAAAAATACCAAAACTTCACCCTAAGCTATATTTGATATTCCGAATTCAAAAATGAAGTCAATTTTACAAAATTCAAAACATATAAGTCACATTAATTTATTTAATAATTAATTGCCGCTTTCATGACAAATAGCGTGTTTTTATGAAACAATAAGTATCAAAAGATTGACACTAGTTTAAGTCCGATTTCAAAGTGAAATTAATTCAAACGACCACTATTGGATTAAATGGTAAAAATATATTCTAATTTCACTTAAAAACCAATTCAAAATATTATCTAATCATCTTAATAAATTATATTAAAAAGAGGATTTGAATTAAAATACAACATTTTACACTATTCATTAAAAAATGAACTTTATCGGAAAAATACCAAAAATTTACACAAAGTAAATTTTGATGCCCTGATTCTGAAGAAGAGTTATATTTGGTCCAATAGAATGTATAAGAGTGATCAAAACTATATTTAATGACGGTTCGCCATCAAAAGGTGATAAGTGAACCTTTAGAGAAAATTAGGGTATAAATGCCTAAAATTGAATTATTTCCGTATTTTAAGCCTTTATCTTTTATTGGATAAATGTAAAAACATTTAAAAAACATATATAATCATATATTAGTTATTTCTATCCATTCCCGCCAATACAACGGCTACATGTTAACTACCATTTAAAAAAATATTATAATATTACTAGTGTGCCACGTAAGTTTTCAAAGAAACTCATCATTGCGTATCGAGTACGCAATCGAACATAGAAACCCCTTTAAAGTAAAATTAATATTTAATTCGTAAATATTAATAAATATGAAAATTCTTTATTCTTCATTTACCTGGGATGTTACATCCTTCCCCCCTTTTGGGAATTGCGTCCTCGCAATTTTATTCACTTATCAAAATAAGTGGGGGTATTTATCCATCATAACATTTTCAGATTCCCACGTTGCCTCTTCAACCATATAGTTTTTCCACAAAACCATTACCTGGTGAATTGCCTTATTTCGCAACACTTGCTCTCTTCGGTCAAGAATCTGGACTGGTTGTTCTTCCTAAGAGAGATTCTCTTCCAACTGAACTACCTATGGGCTCAAAACATGAGATGTATCTAGCATATACTTCCTCAACATCGAAACATGAAAAACATTGTGTACCTGAGATAAACTCGGAGGTAATGCCACTCTTTATGCAACTGATCCAACTCTCTCCAGAATTTCATATGGTCCATAAACCTTGGACTCAGCTTTCCTTTCTTACCAAATCGCATCGCACTTTTCCATGGAGAAACCTTCAGAAAAACATAATCACCTACCTCGAAAGATAGATCCTTCCTCCGGTTTTCCACATAACTCTTATGCCTGCTCTAAGCTGTTCTCATGTGTTTCTGAATCAACTGAACATTTTCTGCCATCTCTTCTACCAATTTTGGTCCCATCAGCTTCCTTTCACCCACTTCATCCCAAAATGATGGAGTTCGACACCGCTTCCCATATAATGCCTCAAATGGTGCCATCTGTATACTAGAATGAAAACTGTTATTATAAGAAAACTCAACCAAAGAAAGATGTTGGTTCCAACTTCCCTGATAATCCATCAAACAAGCTCATAGCATATCCTCCAAGGTCTGAATTGTTCGTTCTGACTACCCATCTGATTGCGGATGAAAAGCTATACTAAAATTTAATTCAGTACCCAACGACTTCTGAAGGCCTTTCCAAAAGTTAAAAGTAAACCTGGGATCACGGTCAGATACGATGGAGAGAGGAAATCCATGTAACCTGACTATCTCTTTAAGATACAAACGGGAAAGTTGATCTAGGGAAAAATTATCTCATATAGGAAGGAAATGAGTAGATTTAGTCAAGCGATCAACAATAACCCAGATTGCATAATTACCTCGAGATGTCTTCGGTAATACCACAACAAAGTCCATGGATATATTCTCCCATTTCCACTCTGGAACTGGTAAAGGTTGAAGCATCCCTTTCGGTAACTGCCGCTCTGCTTTAACCTGATGACAAGTAAAACACTTCACAGTAAAATCAACAATATCTCTTTTCATTATATCCCACCAGTAATACTCCCGCAGATCTCTGTACATCTTAGTACTGCCAGGATGAACTGAAAACGGAGAACTATGAGCTTCACATAACAACTCTCTCTTCAACTGTGAATCACAAGGCACACACAATCTCTTCCCAAATCTCAAAATACAATCACTATCAATGTTGAATTCATGCAACTTACCTTTCTGAACCAGCTCTACCTTTTTCTGCAACTCACTGTCTTGCTTCTGTGCTTGCTTGATTCTGTCTGATAGAGAAGTTCTCACTGATACCTGAAACAAAACAGAAGGACATCCTGCACCAAAAACTTCTATGCCAAAGTTCATAAAATCTAAAACCAAAGGATCTCGTTCCGAACGTAGCATGGTTAATGAAACATTACTTTTTCGACTCAAAGCATCATCCACTTTATTTGCTTTTCTCGGATGGTAGTGAATTGTACAATCATAATCCTTGATTAATTCCAGCCATCTCCTCTATCTCATGTTCAATTATTTTTGAGTGAATATATACTTTAAACTTTTGTGATCAGTATATATTTCACACTTTACTCCATACAAATGATGCCTCCAAATTTTTAATGCAAAAACAACAGCATCTAATTCCAAATCATGTGTAGGGTAATTTACCTCATGAGTTTTCAACTAACGTGAAGCATAAGAAATTACCTGATCATTCTGCATAAGGACACAGCCAAGTCCCTTCAACGAAGCATCACTGTATATAACAAACTCACAATTCTAGAAGGAAGTGCCAAAACTGAAGCATTCACCAATCTTCTTTTCAACTCCTGAAAACAATCATCACATTCTTTTTTCCAGATGAAGTTAACACCCTTCCGAGTTAGCTTAGTCATTGGACTAGATAACCATGAAAAAATTTCAACAAACCTTCGGTAGTAACTTGACAAACCAAGGAAAATATGGATCTCGGTTACATTTGTGGGTCTTGTCTATTCTTCAAAAACTTTTGATTTAGCAGGATCAACAGTAATGCCATCTTTTGAAACAATGTGACCAAGGAAAGTAATTTGTTGCAACCAAAACTCACACTTGATGAATTTCCCATACACTTTCTTTTCTTTTAAGGTTTTCAAAATAACCCTTAAATGTATTTCATGCTCCTATTTACTTTTATAAAACACCAAAATATCATCAATAACACAACCACCACTTATCACCTGATTCAACTGAGCCATCAATGCAGTAAACTGCTCAATTCTGAATCTGACCATCTCAGTATGCTGATTTGAAAGGTCATTTCCCTCTGTATGCCTTCCCAGAAAAGTTGTTCTGTTTCCTCTATGAAAACCCATTTTTAACACAGAAATATCTTAGGTGAAGCAACATGGTAATATTTAAATGCTATATCATTTCAGTCATACCATAAATTAACTTATGATTTAACAATTTGCTAAGTCCTAAAGTTGTCTAAACCAACCTCTGATACCAACTATAAGGCCCCAGCCTTAAACCTTACTTAATATTGAATTAAATGAATAATTCACATTGAGGATCTCTTCAGGTTTAGAGTTTTAGAGAATTATTAAATAACTATTACATCTCAAAAGATTACAAAGTAGACACTTCTACTATGTTTCCATAAAATAAAATAAAAAACTGTTAAAAAGAGACATGTCTAGTTCCATGTTTTATATAGCATGACCTTCCCTTGATCCCATCCTTGACCATATTCCACATTAAGTCCAATGAAAAAAATTTCAAAAAAACTTGTGGTGAGCATAAAAAGCTCAGTAAGGGATACACAAAGAATGAAAACTGTTAGTTTTTAAAACATCATGTAAACCATGTATACTTTATCAAAGTAATAACTTCACCTTCATGAAGTAGTAAAAACTCTTCACTGAATAAAATATCATTACTTACCCTTTTGTAACCAATGTATTACCATAAAACCCATATAAAGAACACATAACATATAAAGGTAACTTGGGACATTAACATACTTAAGTGGAATAACCATATGGTCGACTTCCACACATATCACTTAATGGAATAGCCATACGGCCAACTTCCATACATACTTAATGGAATAGCCATACGGCTGACTTCCATACCCAATGCATTGGAGGTTATAACGTAACCACCCATCCTGGTATTCACGGCACCACCCGTCATATGGTTCATCACGTAACCACCCGTCAAATGTCCAAGTACCATTATAAAATCATAAGACATAAAACAAATATAATGGAAAGAAAACTTTTCCACACTTTGACCACAATATATCACATAAATATATTGAAATAACAAATCCATTATAAAAACCATTTTCAATACCAAAATACATAAAAGAGTATATGGTATTTATTTCATTTAAAAAAAACATTACGGCTTGTTTAGGAAGCCAAAGACCAAATAATACTCGCGGCGGCGGAAAAGGTCGTTGTCACCGCGTACATTAAAAGAAACATTATTTTTTGTCTTTTAGTAAAACGCTTCGTAGAAAAAGATTCCTTTTGTATGAAAGTAAAAGTCAAAGGGGTTTATACACAGTATAAAAGAAAGTTGTGTATAAAACGAAATATGCCTCAATGAAAGGAGATTGAGACGAAGTCCCTTACCTTGGGTCCGACTTGAATCGATCGTTCTTTAACATCCTGAATAATAAACTTGAGTTAATTTCTATTTGCTTAAGATCCTTTTTCAAGTTAATTATTCCTTTTATATCACTTATTTCCATGTTATAATCATTATGTAACCATTTAAGTTAATAATGTTTGTTTTTTCGATATTTGGTTCTTAAGTCGAAACTGGACTTCTGACAATTACATGTTGTTCGTGTGGTCAAAGGTTCTTTATAACTAGAATGAAATTCCTGATTTGGATAGAATATATATCATATATATCCAGCATATACATGTATTTATAATATTACATAATCATTCAGAGGTAAGAAATGAAATCCACCGTTCATGGAGACAGTAAGTCGTACGTACGCATGAATGCTACTTTCATTTCTTTTTCATATTAATGGAATTAAAACTAAATGAGAGGTATGTATATTTTAATTCCAGAATTATATTCATCATTTAGATGTATCATTCATCATATATATCCATTATATACATTTACTTATAGTAGTAAATTACATTTGGGGATAAGAAATGAAATGCACCGTTCATGAAGACGGTAATCCGTACGTACGCATGAACGCTACTTTCATTTATATCTCATACTTTAATGGAAAGAAATAATAATTATATAGAGGTATATTATAATTCTAGTATAACATCATATATAATAACTTTAAATCCATCATTTACACGTCCCACATATGGCATTAACGAATCACATCACTTTGAGGGGGTGGTAGTCCGCACTTCCTTAAATGAAGATATCACGTTTACCCATAATGGAAACCATAAAGGTATGCACAAAATGAAAAATACAGAAGATTAATGAAAACATAAAAATATTATATAGCATATATAAATATAGTGTCATCTTAATTTCCACCATTGAAGGTGTTAAAAGAATGTTGAACAATCATCGTTTCGGGAGGCCGAAATTCGCCATCAACGGAAACAGTATGTTCTTTAACCATTAGATGTAGGTGTGTGTAAGTGTAGATCGAATACTTCTTATAAAAACAGCCTAGTATATTGATGATACTAGAGTTTTTACAAAATAAATGAATAAAAAGAGTTTAGGGGGTTGGAGACACCAAATAAAACAAAAGGACTCAAGTGAAGACATTACCTTAAAATCGGGTAACTCCCTTTGGTTTGAGCTCAGAGGCTTCCTTGGGAAGACTTCTGCCCAAAGTTAGGCTTCAAGGAGTAATAGAGGGAAGTGTAGAGACAAAATGGGCAGGGGTTGGCCGATACAAAGGCTTTGGGAGTGTGGGTAAGGAGGTAGAGGTGGGGGCCTTTTATAAGAGGAGAGGAGGGGCACTCTTGTAAAGTTACAAAATGTTACTTTATTTTCAAAAGAGTTTCGGATTTTAAAGGTACCAAATTGATTTATTTCTAGGATAAGGTGATTAGGGTTCTAAATCCACTCATCCAATAGGTTTTGGACATGTGTAGGTCTTAGATTTTACATTATCTTTCCATTTTATTTAAATCGTTAAATAATGAGGTCATCGCTGCATCATCATGATGTCATAAATAATTTAATTTATTTAATGTCTAAAAATTATAAAAAAAATAATATGATGTAGGAAATCTTTTTAGATTTCCAATTACTATTTATAGTCAAAAATATTACTTGTATAACCTCATGTAAAATCTTATTTAGTAAAACATTTCATGTTTGTGTCATTTTTTACTTTAACATTAAATAAAAGGTATTTATGTCATTTTCCAACCAAAGTGGCTCCATGGGGTCCCCATGAAGACCCATGGATTTTCTTGGTCGGCCATGACACATCCAATGAGGGTAGGACGTGTGTCAAGCTCATCTCATTTTATTAAAACATTATTTTTACCTTAAACTACACTAATTACCTCTAATCGCGATTAAAACTTAATAAGTTACTATTCACCAAAAAATTATTTTAATCCCATTGAACCACATTTTACTTATTAATGACAACCATGTATGTCGGATTTTTTAAATTCAAAACACAGAGGTGGTAAAATTTCATTTAAACGAAAAATCAGTTTTTTAAGTACCACTTAGTGGTTTCACTATTCATCAAAAATTGAAGTTTTTCAGAAAAATACCAAAACTTCAACCTAAGCTATATTTGATATTCCGAGTTCAAAAATGAAGTCAATTTTACAAAATTCAAAACATATAAGTCACATTAATTAATATAATAATTAATTCCCGTTGTCATTACAAATAGCGTGTTTTTATGAAACAATAAGTATCAAAAGATTGACACTAGTTTAAGTCTGATTTCAAAGTGAAATTAATTCCAAAGACCACTATTGGATTAAATGGTAAAAATATATTCTAATTTCACTTAAAACCCAATTCAAACGATTATCTAATCATCTTAATAAATTAGATTAAAAAGAGGTTTTGAATTAAAATACAAAATTTTACATTATTCATTAAAAAATGAACTTTATCGTAAAAATACCAAAAATTTACACAAAGTAAATTTTGATGTCCCGATTCTAAAGAAAAGTTATATTTGGTCCAATAGAATGTATAAGAGTGATCAAAACTATATTTAATGACGGTTCTCCATCAAAATGTGATAAGTGAACCTTTAGTGAAAATTAGGGTATAAATGCCTAAAATTGAATTCATTCCGTATTTTAAGCCTTTATCGTTTATTGGATAAATGTAAAAACATTTAAAAAACATATATAATAATATTTTAGTTGTTTCTATCCATTCCCACCAATACAACGGCTACATGTTAACTACCATTTAAAATAATATTATTATATTACTAGTGTGCAGCGTAAGTTTTCAAAGATACTCGTCATTGCGTATCGAGTACGCAATCGAACATAGCAACCCCTTTAAAGTAAAATTAATATTTAATTCGTAAATATTAATAAATATGAAAATTCTTTATTCTTCATTTACCTGGGATGTTACATTGATAGTCCACTTATATTGGCAATCAGTTTGAGGATGATAAGTCATACTAGAGTTTAGCTCAGTATTCAAAGACTATTGGAGACTCTTCCAGAACATAGAGATGAATATTGGATCTCAATAAGATTTAATAGATAGTGGTAAACCATGTATCCTTACCACTTATCTCATTTATATTCATGACAGTTTATCTACTGAGAAATCCTCTCGAATGGAAATGAAGTGTGAAGTATTTGTTAGAAGATCCAAAACATCCTAGATAGAATGGTTTCCTTTGAATGTCTTCAGAAGTTAGGTGACAATTTCCATGGTGATGTTTTCCCAATTCCAAGTTGGTATGGGTAAGGGTCCTATCATCCCCTTAGACTTTTTCCTCTCAGCCTTCACTTACTGACATAACATTCACTTTGCATCTGTCTTGGAGGGATCGAAAGATATCCCATTTCTTGTGATGATATGCCCCAAGAATGATACTTCCTTCAACCAGAACTCACAATTTCTGTAATTTTCATAGAGATTAAACATTCATAAGGTCTCTAGTACATAGCTTATATGCTTCTCATGCTCCTCCATGGTTTTTGAGTATATTAGAATATCGTCTATAAAGACTACCACAAATTTGTTGAGGTAATATCTGAAGAATCTATTCATCCATTCCATGAAGATTTTTGGATAATTAGTGATCCCGAAAGGAATTAATTTGAATTCATAGTTCCCATACATTGTACGAAAAGCATCCTTGGGGATGTCCTCCTTCTTTACCCTTCCTTGGTAATATCCCAACCATAGATCCACCTTGGAGAAGTATTGTGATCCACATAGTTGATCGAAAAAGTTTTCAATTCATGGTAAAGGATAATTATTCTTCATCATGATATTGTTGAACTCATGATAATAAACACATAGGTTCATTGACCCATCCGTATTCTTGATGTAAAGGAATGGAGCACCCTATGGTGAAGCACCTGGGAATATAAATCCTTTATCCATATTCTCTTGTAATTGTTTCTTTAGATCCTAAAACTCCAAAATAGCCATTCTATATGTATTATTATATATTGGATATTCCCCAGGTATAATATCAATCTAGAATTCCACATCTCTTCTAGGAGGAAGACTAGGAAATTCCTTGGGAAACACATCAGTGATTTCCCTCACAATAGGCATGTCTTTAAGGATGGTTCCTTCTTTAGACTCAATCATATGAGAATGATAAACGTACTCATAGATAAGTAATATCTATGCTTGAGATGATGGTACTAAAGAAGATTCATCCTCTTCCTTTAACTTGTATAGAATCGGGGGTCGATTCACCATATGGAGAGTGATTTTCTTCTAAGGATAATTTATGTTGGATATATATTGGGAAGTCCAATTCATGTCGTGAATTGCATCAAATTACACCAAGGGAATTGCATCAAATTTCAATGTGACTTTGAGGGAATGTCAGACGATCTCCTCATAACTGTCAAAGTCGCAGCTCACATGGTCTTTCTGTAGGCCAGGTTTTTTCCCACCAAGAAATCATTCAGCCATGCATTTTGGGTAACAAAAAGAACCAGAGCTGTTTTTTGGATGTCTGGTGAAATTTTACACATACGCCCCAATAGATTCATCTTCTTTTTTCTTCAGTGAAAAGAAATCTCCTTCCATCATAATACAGAGGGTGTAGAAAAAATATTTATCTAAAAACATTTTATGGAAATCCTTCCATCCTATCACCTTGATCTCTTCCTCATTCTTTGTATTCTTAATCAAATTCCACCATTGATTAGATTCACCCTCCATGAAATAGGAAGCTATAAGAATCTTCTCTTATTTGGAACATTGAAGGGTGGAGAAGATCCTCTCAATAGACTTGATCTATTTTTTGGCGATTGATGGATCAGATGATCCATTGAATGTAAGAGTTCATTTTCCTATAAATCCTGGTATTGTGACTTGTTCATTCCTAGGGGGGTTGGATGTTCCTCTTGACCCATTGTTCTATTCAAAACTTTATTTAACTGAGAGATTATTGTGACAATGTTTTTATTCATGCTCCCATCGCATTGGCCATCTCATTAGAATAGTAATCACATTGATCTTCACGTCGGCTGTTAGCCTAGTTTCACCTATTACCCACCATTGGCTAGAATAAAAGGAGAATTTAGGGTAATTATTTTAAGCTATGAAATACATAAAGGGTAATCCAAGGACCAAGAAGGGATAACTTGTAAATTACATTAATCTCCTTAACTTATGAATTTATATGTTGTAATTTAGGTTATCCATGATCTATTTCCTACCATATATTATGATGGGTTTTTTGTTCCCTTAACACTGGTTCATACTAAAAATATGAATTTAAAAAAGAATATCCCCCTGGAGTGTAGAATAAAGTGTTTAGAAAGGCCCATTATCATGCACCAATTCTCATTCGATTCTAGCTTAGAGTAGTCTTTTTGGGTTTGACCCCTAGATACATATGTTCCATATCCATGTCTACTTATTTTTATCCTGATATGGATTTATTTTCTTCATAAACCACTTACTATATACTCACAGAAATTTAGGTATTTTATTCTTATACTTAGTCTTACCCCTAAGGCTATCACTAGGGTTTTCTAATCCTAATCCCAAAAATAACTAAACTTAACCTCTAATACCATCTATAACAACTCTTGTCATTATTACACTTTTAAACATGATTTATTACACAAAATTTCACATAATACAATCCATAATATTGAGGTTTCTAGTGTGTTTGGGGATTAGAGACATTACATGAAAACTTAAGACATAAAATACAACATCTTTATTGAAAACTTATTTTACATGACCATAACATTTTTTTGTAATTAAAATTTCATGGGATAACCTGAGGACATACATAAGAAAATGGTGAGCTACAATGCCTATTAAGGGAATAAAAAATACAAAACATGAATAATGCAATAAATTTTAGGAAATAGGAATATTGATGGATCATAACAGAAACATGAACATAACGACATGATATAACATGATTATCATAACATGGTAATGTGGAAACAACTTAAAACACTGCATCATTAACATAAAGGAATCGGGTAAACCTATGCCGAAATATGGTGGAAACGTTTTCTAAAAGGAATCAGGTAAAACACTATCCCAACATGACGTATATTGATATGAAACATCACCCAATGAATTGAAGTTTTATCAGGGTGTGCCTTTCATAATCATTTCAATCTCATGCTTAAGTGTGCCACATAGATCATATAACATGGATTCATTAAACATAATCATTTATTAAATGATCAAATAATGTGAAATACATACATTTAAGTACCATTCAATAATAATATGTGAATAAAGGTGAATACCCTAGATAGAGAAAAGGGTATGGTATTCAATACATTACGATTTTGGCATTGAGAATCATGGTGCAATTTTGTAAGCATAACTACGTCATGTGGAAATTCATAAATTGAGTTGATTAGAGAGAAATGGTTATCTCATAATTCATGCATGAAATAGATATTATGTGGATCAGGGATCATAATATCCCCACATATTAATGGAAATTTAGATATATTTTATAGAATAAATTCTTGAATGGAAATAAGAAGAGAGAAATCCCTTACGGAATTTTGGCATGGTAATAGGTGTACATGGAAGGAATTAATGAGACATAAAGGTGTCTAACATCATTCAAACATAATTGGGTTAGAATGGGAGAGGTTTTAAATCACACCACAATAATTGTAAATGAAAATTAAAGGGTATAACAATATAAATAAGCCTAGATAAAAATGAGAAATGAAGGAAAGCAAGGATCCCTTTCTTGGATATGTGATTCCAAAGGATTGGGAGAGGCATCTTGGGAGCTTGGGGGAACCTTAGGAGGACTCTAGGGAGTGTATATAAGAGTTAGGATGACATTCATGGTGTTAGATTAAATAGGAATTGGTGCTTGGGTGGGTTTATATATGAATAGAGGGGGAATTCTTTATTATTTAGGTTTCAAACACTACACACTAAAATATTCAAAACCACAAACCATCCCCGCGTTTTTTACCCATGGTTTCTGGAAAAGGTGATTAAAAAACATTATTTTATAATTCCAAGGGCATAATACATTAAAATATTATCCTTTCTTATGTGGAGGTGAGTCACACCCACAAGGAAAATAATTTGAAATAATAAAATATATTAAAAAATTTGTAGGATTCACTAACGCATTATAAAATAAGAAAAATAAAACTAAAATCACATTATTTTAAAGTTGAAACATATATTTGGTCTAATATCCATTTTATATTACCTATTACATCACTATTGGGTCATTATGATGTCATAAAACATACAATATATTTATATATTATTTAATTTTTGCCCAAAAAATCGACCGTCTCGGAAAATTATTAAAAATTCACCATTGGATAAATTTTACTACCTGATTCTAGAAATAATAATAATTTTATATAAATAATTATCTAAATATGATAATTTTTAGGTTTAAAATAAAAATCTACATTTATTGAAAATTGGTGGGTTTTGAAAAAAAAAACAGTTTTAAACCTTAATAAAAATTACGTTTGACATCATAAAAAATATATAATCACTTATTAATAATAAAAGTAATTTGAAAATAATATTTTATAAAAATATTATTTATTTCAAAATTTTATTAATACCTCAAAATAAATTCTTTAATACAATTTCTATTTTATCGCTTAAAAATTTAATTCTTATCAAACTGATTACTTAATCATTTATGGATATGGAATTGATATAATCATACATTTTTAATTATAATAACATTATTAATTAAAACCTTTTTTTAATATAATAATTTATATATTTCATAAAAGTACCATTTTTTACTCGAAAAGAAAATTAATCAAATTCATTATTTTTTGAAGAAGTGCTATTTTCATAATGGAATTGATTAAACAAGAATTTTATTTTTAAAATGTGATTAAATAGTAACTAAATAATACCTTATTACATAACCTCTTATAGAACCCACATAAGACCTAAGGTTAAGGTGTGTGATGGTGAAAAAATCTTGGGGTGGCTCAGATAACATCACCCAGGTGGTAATCTCTATTAACAGGAACTTCTCCCATAGGCGATTTTGTTCAAGCATAATGTTTTAAAGCTTGGTATGGGCTTGGTCAAGATAAAAGACTAGTGACACTACCTCTTTTCTGATTTCCAGCAAATGAGCATCATACTGCCTGATTCTACTGGATGAGTCCATCCCCTCCGTTTTCTATGTCGAAAGGATTTTCTAAAACCTTATATTTATATCAGTTCTGTGATCATTGTTCAATGGATATATTATCAACTTTAATGATACTTAGGGGTCACTTAAATATAATAATAATAAAAATTCAAGTGTTTTCTATATCAATAATACATTAATATAAATGGTATTTTATTCAAAAAAAATTGGGTCCTTACAAAACATAATTGAAGTAGGCCACATCCTGGAAAATATATTTACTTTAACTAGCTAGTATATTGAGTTTATTATTGGTCATAACCATTAACTACATGTTTTAGTACATGGAATAATGAGATGAAACTCAAGTATTGAGTTGAAATAAAAATACAAAAGGTAAAGATACTTTTAAAATAAACCATAATAATTTCAAAACATGTAAATATAAATATTTCTTAATTGAAAGTGGAATTTAAATGAAGGCAATATTTTTTATTATTTTTATATAATCAAAAATAGATACTCTTTCAAAATTATAATTTTTAGAACATATTTCATCAAAAATAATGAGGTTTATGTTTACCTAAAGAAGTATTGGTGTTATAATAACAATGTATGGGATTCAGAACCAAAAAAACAAAATAATATTAAACCTTGACTAATGAAAAGGTGTCAAATTTTAAAAGGATTGAATTTTATTTTGAAAATATTCTAAATAAAAAGTTTCATAAAATGTATAACAACCATAATTTTATTCTATATAAGTAACCTTATAATCACATTTTCATCTATCTAACTCCTATCGAGGGTTTACATTAGATCATTGACTTGTACCACATTTTTTTTATCATGTAATGATATAATATCCCTTCATGTCACATGCTAATGATTAAAGTTAAATTTTACATGAAAATCCATTATCACAATAGATAAATCTACAGCCTAATTATTATATCATATATTAGTAAAGAATCCAAAGAGATATTATAGGATGGATCATGGAATAAAAAATGAGTGTTCACTATAATTTATAATTCAAACAAAGTAAATAATACTTTTATGTTCAACAATCCACCAATGTAATGATGTTGGATAATACAGTAACTAATGATATCACCCAATTTAAGACATGAAAATTTTATATTTCACAATTTTTAAAATAACATAAATAATCATTATTATTTATTCAATGTTTATTAATAAGGATTCATTTTATAAAAATTATTAATTGAACTAACAAATATGATTTATTATAAAAATTAATTTTAAGAAACATCATACTATTATAAAAAATTCATTGGATAAAATGTTCATTTTTTATTCATAAAATATTTAGTCATTATAAATTATTGGTTTAAGAAAATAGTGGCTTACATTTTCTAGGTATTTCCTGAGGTTTCACATAAATATTCAAGACCCCTAACTTAAAAATTGGAAATATTTACCCTAATTAAATTTTCACTAAAACGTTCCCAAAAATTCCCAAAAGTGACCCTAAATCTATTAAATAAGGTTCTATTTTTTGAAGACACTAACAAAAAAATATCAAATACAATGTAAACTAGACCACAATGAATACCTAAACTAAATATTTCTATAATGTATTTAATATCATAATTGTATAAATATCCAAGTAGAACAACCCCTTGAAATCTTAAATTAAATACCCAAATAAAATAATCATATAATAAATCATTAAATAAATAAATTTCTCAAAAAAGATATCAAATTGATAAAATACCAATTTAGTCCACACCTAACTCAATTGAAAATTAAATGTATTAATATATTGTATACCAACATAAATTTAGCTAAATACCAATTAAAAGGATTTAGTTATAAGATATATGAAATAAAAAGATAATTGAAAGACTAAGATGTAAGTAACAATTAGAAGATGCATCTGGTGACATTTTATTTTTCTCAAATATTTCCATTGGAATCAAGAGAAATAAATTGGTGGATAAAATGATTGTAAAGATCCATAGAGTGACCTCTATGTTTTTTAAAAGTATAATATATTCATGTAGTGTGTAAAATGGGTTAAAAATAATAAGGTGAAAAGATTAAAATTTCCCTTTTAGATGAAAAAATGGACTTATGTTGACTATGTAACCATTTTGGGGCCATCAGGTACCCAGTTGGCACCACCAGATGACCTTATCCTTTAATAGAATCATCGGATATATAGTTATCCACCATTTAGTACCCCATGTCATTTATTGAGAAAATTTATAAATTAAACCCACCTTCATTCTTCCCACATACCTAATTCACTTCCCATAACATCATTTCTACCCTCAAACCTCATAATTTATGACCAAAATCACAAATTCAGTACAAAAACCCAAATATATTAAATTTTTTAATATATTATTATTGTCTATTTAGTAAATCGTCGATATTCATAAAAATTAGTGTGATTTGGATAAGATACATTACATTTACACCATACTCCTTTATCAGGATGTTAGTGATGACATGTTCCCCTTGAAAATGTGTTTTCTTTTCATGATAACCAATTAACCTAATATCATATGGAGTTGTGATGAACCATTATCCCAAAATATTTTATAGAGTGACAACTCATTCATATAATTTTTTATTTTTTGGTGATAAGATGTTCACATAGGCGCATGTATTTTGCGAAACTCCATTCACCCTTGATACTATTATGTGTAGTGATAACCTGAATACTCTCATATTGAATTAAAATTATTATAATTTCTATTAAAATATTACATTAGATGAGGGAGGTAAGATATGAACAACAGGGTGAGTTCTTGAGTAACCAATAGTGGTGAAAATATATCCATAAGTTTTATTTTTTAGAGATCTATTCCATTTAGTTCATGAATTTTCATATATATATTCTTTTACTAGGGACACTATTGGTAGTGCCTTACTAAATATTGTGGTCATGCACTATAGGTGATACCTTATAGATTAGAATACATTATGTTTGACATGAAATTCATATTGATGGTTCTAAAATTTGTGGTAGAGACAGTTTGGATCAATGGTGATATATAGAAAGTACATAGAGGTTTTTTATTATAGTGATCAGGTCATCAATTGTTTCATTTTTAATTTGTATACACGAATTATATGATTAAAATCTTAGGTGGTCCATCATTAATTTATGATAGCATTACAAGCATCTGTATTCCATTTATTTCTTAATGAGGTTTCTCAATTTAATCCTTATTCTATATATTGACTATTTTACTATAAGGTTTTAACCATTTCATGATTTTTCAGTTATTTAACAATTATTAATGTCATAATTTGAGGGTATGTTATTTACATATACTTTATCCAAACCATAATTTTAGTTTACATCCTTGAAAACTTGTTAATACATACTAAATTTATATAGCGACCCGATTCAATTACTATTTTTTTTTGAGGATAAGAATATTAAAAACTAGTGTCGAATCATTTTTTATTTTATTACAAGTTGGACTTTGGCTGATTGATTTAATAATTGTTATATATTTATATGGATGTGATTCTTGTTCCTATTCATCGTTAGCATGAGTTAATAACTCAATTTATTATAATCATTGATCAATGTTCTTTATTTTTCAGTTATAGTTTAGATTCATTTTTTATGTATGATTTTTATTTTTTATGATTTTTTATTTTACTCATGGTATGATTTGAAAATATCTATGTGTTTCTAAATGATATTTGAAACATGTTATCGCTTAACATGTGCATGATTGTGAGTAAAAAATTCATATATTTCATGGAAAGGAATGATGGTTTTTTTATTTAAAGTTATGAAAATAATTATATGTTTTCTTTCCAAGATAATTCATTTCTGTTTTTATAATTAAATAATCCATATATATTAGAATTTCATTCTAAAAAATTATTGAAGAGTGGTCTCATCGATATGCATATGTATTCTTTTATGTTTAGCCTATTTTGATTGGTAGTATTATATAAATATTTGATATTGGTGAGTTCACTGAAAAGTGATGATTTCATTTGATTTTCCATGAGATATTTTATAGAGAAGCATGGGATCTTATTCATTTTTTGTGATCAATGGGTTATAGGTACCATATACTTTGTTATAGAACCTAATGATGATTATATGTGAGTCAATTTATTTGTAAGTTGGGTGTGTGTAAAAATTTCAGGGAACCATTCCTATCTCTACTCAAGATGGGTGATATAATGTAACTATAATATGAGAGAATAGGGTTAGAATGACCAATATATTCCATAGAGATTTAAAAATTAATAAAATCAACATGTGAATGACACTAGATTGATGTTTTTTCATGTATTGGGTATGTCCTAGTGGATTCCATGGGATATATATTGATAAGGACGCATTGTAGGTTCTTCATGCATCATGAAATTGAAATGATTATGTGGTTGTTTATTTATTTTGTAGGAGTTAATTAAAAGTATTTATTTGTTATAAATCATATTGGATTGAGTGTACTAGTATAATAGGTTAGCACTGGGTGTGTATGCCTTCTAGTAGATGATATTTCATTAGAAAACTATTGACCCCAATAGATCATGTAGGGATACTAAGAGGGTGAGTGAATCAATAACTAAAAAATTTTACCATGTTTTACTTTCTCTTGGAATTATCCCCTATTATAATTAAACTACTTTCCTAGATAAGAATTTTTCATATTTTAGTGTTCTCTCAACACTTACCTTAATATGTAATGCATCAATAAACAATTATTGTAACATAACCATTTTTTACATGGTTCATCTCAATCCTATAAAATTTACCACTTATGCTGTTTGAATATTTATAGTACATGTATTTTATTATAATTTTAATTTTAATAAATTATAAGTACCATAGAATTAGTACATAAGGGTCTGGAAGATATCATCCACATCCTTTTTTTGTCTCATGTAGATTAGTCCACCCAACTCAATGAAATAATAGTCTATATTGTTACCCACATTTCATCAAGGTTATTACTTGATCTTATGAATAATTATTAAACTAACAATGATATGATTAGTAGTGTTTCGCAGATTATTTCCTTCTTACTACACTGATTGTCACTATGATTTAAAATCGTAGTGGATATTCTATCTTTTGAGAGTCTCAATTCATAGGATATACAATAACGAAAGAAGTTGTATATTATTACTTTATTCTTATTCACTATAAAGTAATTCCTGAATATAATGGTCTTTTTTCTACAATATTCTGAAAATATTCAAGTTTGAGTAGTATTAAGATCCACTTCTTCAACTAAATGGAATTTCTTAAAAATTTCTTTAGCATTGAAAGGGATTATCACAAATATTTCCTTATCATTTCTTGTAAATATAAATTATTTTTTTCATGTGAATGTTTCCATGATTTTTGAGAATTCATTGATATTCAATAACATTTAAACTAATAAATAATCTACATTGAAAACTCTAGAAGTCAAAGTATTATTTCCTCATGCAGTATATAAATATTTAGAGCTTCATCTTCTCTACAAATCACGTGGAATTTAAGTATTTAATTTCACATTTTAATGAAACATGCAGTTAAACAACTTAAAATTTGGTGTGGAGTGAATCATCATTTCCCACATGTAATCATTTTCCCATAAATACTAATTATTTCAGCATAGTATCCATTAACCAACCATTTTTTTTTTCACCTTCTATGCTATTATACTTTGTCCCTAATTCTATTCATTGAATCCTAGAATATGATCATTCATAAATCCTATGATGTGGGAAACAAATTGTGGTATGAAACTCCCTATGATAGACTCCCATCATATAGGGATTATAAAAATGGCTAGCATAAATAGACTATTATGTGGTCTTTCTCATGTTTCTTCACAGATAGTCACCAGGGATTTTAATACAACAAGGTCTTAATTTCTACATCCTTAAACAGTAGTAACATGGACTTTATATTTTGAAGGCCTCTCAATTAAATCTTGTATTCGAATAAAAATATTTCTCCATAATTGTTTTATTAATCCCTGATTATTAGTCATGAATTAGCTAATATAAAATTTATTATTCGTCAAAAAATTAATTCGATAAACATAACAAACCATTATAAAGATTATTGTAATAATTAGGTTAACTTTTCTTATCTAATTATAACATTTATATAACCATAAAATATTTATATTTACCCTAAAATTGGTTATAATGACAATTTTATAGCCTTATAAATCTTCTCATTACCCTTATGTATATCTAGGTTCATTATAGTTACCTTTGTATAAGTACTGATTTTCCTTGATGAAGCTCCTTATTACCTTTACATAGGTACTGACTGACCCTTAAAAAACCTTTGTATTCCTAAGACTACCTTGACAGGGCTTATAATTACCTAGATGTTACATTTATAATTTTTCAATTACCCTGATATAGTTGTTTTAGCTTGCATATTACATTTATTTAGGTCATCTATTGTCTTTATAAAAGTTATAATATTATGAATTACCTTCTTGTCAGTATCCAGTTACCTTTATGTAGGTCCTATAATTCAAATTTAAATTTATATTACTACTTTTTTTTTGGATTATCTTAATATAGCCTCAAATTTACACTTATATAGTGGATTTTTTATTTTCTATTATTCTATAGTGAACTCAATTCAGACCATGTCTTCTTTGGATGATCCCAATCCATTCGTAACTTCTTTTGACCATCTTAAAACATCATACAAGGGGTATTCCTTAACATGATAAATTTTATGATGTGTTTCTTTCTTAGTGGTTTAATATATCCACTCATTTGGTTTTCTTAGACTTGATAAAACAAATTCATTGATCTCATTATGATCTAGAACCTCAAACTCAACTAAGGAATGTTATAGATAGTCCTCCATCACCTAAAAACATTCATTAATTATTTTAAAATAATATCACCAAAAATAATTATAATTAATGTATGTTTTAATCTATTCATGTAGAAACATAACTTACTCCTTTATTTTCCATATTCCATGGTATAAAATCGACACCACTACTCAGCTTTCTCCAATACAAATTGATATTTTTTATGTCTTCAATATTTAATGTAAATACAATCTTTAATGGGAACCTCAATCTCCCCCATTAGATTTGTTTTCAATACATCCAAACAAATCCAATTCTAATATGTGTGATGATTTCATTTCTACCCCTTATTTAAAAGAAAAAAAATTCAACTAAGGGTTAATCATAGTCACATTATTCTTATTATTCTAGATAAATAGGGTTTATTGAATAGGAATTCCATACTATAATTAATCTGAATGACACCTTGATTCACTTGTGAGAGATTTATAGAACTGTAATCAACTTTTCCAAGATCCTTTAGTTAGTCTTATCTAAGTATACATGGGATAAAGCAGTATAGAAAATAAGAGAAACATAACCAGGAAAACATGGTATTCCATAAAGATGTTTAACATGATATTATATTCATAAAAATATCCTTATAGATGTTGTGAAACATGTTTTACATTATTTATAAATAATTCACACAATTCAACAAATGAATCATAAAATATTAAGTTCAAGGTAATTTTACTCCCCCCTGCTATTAAAAAACACATCATAACACAGTCTCACAATGTAATTATATTATTTATAAAAACATTGACATAATGTTTGATTATAATATCTTAACCATCAATTTTTTTCGGATGTCCATGTTTCAAGGTTCAATGCAATTTGATATTTTAACTGTAAATATTCATGTTTTCTCCACCTCAAAGAATTCACTTACTTCTTGAAAATTATGGAAGTTAGTATATTCCATGACGATATATTTATCTAGTTTTATAGTATGAATATGCTCATTTGACTCCTTATTTAGTTGGGTTCCTCTACTTAAATGAATGGTAATACACATAACCTAAAATTTAATAAGGTGGGTGTTTTTTATAATATATATGAATAAGCCAAATAGGGATGATAATTTAACATAAAAATAGAGAATTTTCCCTTAAAGCATTAATGTTTAGAGATCTCTTAATTATTATATTAGCATTGAATTTCAATTTCTCATCTTCTATGAAAAAAATAGACATTTTCAAATCAAAAAAATTTATTCTCTATTGATTAGGATCCCTATCATTTTCTAATAAATCATTTTTGGTCATTCCTGTATTATTTAATCCTCTTTATCATTTCTTATTTAAATGGAAAAATAATCATGCAATATGTTTCAGTATATCTAGATTTATTAAACATTCCACATCGATTATAATTATTTTTTAGGAAATAATTATTGGATAAAATATCATTAGTATTATTTTATTCATTTATAATAACATTTTTTCCATTACCAATTAATCTTACATTGTATTTATCTATTTTCTAGTCATTTCAAGATTTTATTTCCAAACAGTTCGATACTCCTTCCTAACATACTCTAATTTCTTGGTGTTTCTACATGTATTTCTCATATTCATTATGTTACTATATTTGAGAAACTCCTCCACTTATATTATGTCTTCAACTACAAAACCAATCTTCTTGTCTCTATCTTGTATTGATTCAATTCATTATATTATTTTTCATTATTTAACAATGATTTTCATGGATTATTTCTTATGATATATAGTTCATCCTTTTTTATTAATATATAATCACTTATTTTTTTAGGATATATTCTCTATATATTTATTTTTTGACTTCTTGGGAGAATTATTCTCATCATTTTTCCTACAAATTAGTTTTCAAATCCTGTATTTCTCCCAAGGTAGCTTACACCAATTTTATTTCCACTTATACCTTATTTTATTACAAAATTTCTCTCCCATTATCATATTAATTATATCACTTGGGTGTATCCTAGAACTATGAATAACTATTACCACCCTTGTATGTAATAATCACAAACATTCCCCATGTGAACATATATAGTCATAGTGAATGAACATTTTTTTATATGACCACATCTTCACAGGATGTCTTCTTCATTCTTAATATATACTCCCACTTATTCCAAGCCTCCTATAGTTTCCATATGTTGAAATATTATTAAAACATTTAGTTTTTTCCAAACCCCGCATCAATACTAATGGAAACAAATGAACCTTCTTGTTTTCCCTAATAATGTCATCTAGTAAGTTTATTTTATTATTGTTTTTAGTATAATTACTCATCTATGGGGATCTTCTTGGGAATAATTTTTTATTACACATGGTCACATACAACTTTGATGATATTTTTGGATTTATATCATTTTTAGTTACATAGTGTTTTATATATTTCTTATTAAAACATTTACATACAGATGAAATAGTATTATTAAGCTAAAAAATTTCTATTTTTTATGATACCTTTCTTTTGAGAACATGATGCATATATGATGTTAGAATATTTTTCCACATTTATGATTCTTATTTGATTCATTAATTCCACTGTAAGTTTATATAGATAAATCCTTATTCTAATTTTTCAGTGAAGATTTAGTTTTTACTATTTTCGGATGATCTAATTTTATTTCTAGTTCTACATAATTCATATTTAATGAGATCTTTTCATTCTAAACTACCCTTTAAAAAACCTAAAATTCTCTACTTTTTCATCATCATATGATCTTCCTAAATTTTCTTATCCTATTATAGGGAAATATCAAGCACATTAATCTTTTTTTCCATTGATTTTAAATTAAGAACATTTAACATTAAAAAAGTTTTTATATTAAATCAATTCCATAATTACAACACTCTCACTGTCATATATTTTAAATTCTTTGAACTATATAAAATTTTCATTAACAATTGAAAATTATTCTACAATTACTTCCATGGATTGTGGGAACATGTTACATCCTTGGAACTTATTAGATAATTATATATCCTTTTATTAAGATTATTTTTCTAGGATTTTTTCATCATGTAGTTCCTTGATCAACCAAGTCATATATATAATGACATCAATTGGAATATTATTCACATAAATTTTAATTTCAGATTATAATCCTTTAATGGTTTTAATCGATAGATCATCATCAAACTCTCTAATGTTTGAATGTACTTCCTTAAAAGAATCACTTTTTAAATGTTTGGTTGATGATAAATTATCACCTTGATCAACTTAAAGAGTTGATAGATCCTTATCTTTATTTTTCCAAAAAAATTAAATTTACTTAACACATTTTTATTCTGGTTTTTACTATTTTGGATGAAAATTATAATTTATTTTGAATGTAAATTTTTTCTAAGTTCTCCATTTTAATCGCATCAAAATTTCCTCGAAACCATCCCTTCATTGATTTTTATAAAATACAAGTTTAATAATAGTTGTCCCAATCAATGGTGGACATGGATTAGCTTAAATAGCTCTTGTAGAACCAAGTGGATCATATGGGGGCATTTAGAGGGGTGACTCGAAGTTAGACTAGTTTTACCAAGTTTTAATATCTCTTTGAATTATCCCCTATATTACATGAATATTTTTCATGGTTAAGTGATACATAAATTTTAATTCACCCTCACCCATAACTTCAATATGAAATTAAATAATAAATTGAAATAATACTAGAAGAGGTTCTTATATGGTTCAAATCCATCCTGAAAAACCTACTCCTTATCATGTGTGACTTTTTCAATGACATTGATTATATTTTCACATTAATTTTAAGGTATTACAAGTACCCAAGAATTTTCCCACAAAGTTTGGGCATGTATCATCTACTTACTTGTCTTGTCTCGTATGGATCAGTCCTCTCAACCAGATGATGAATTGTTTATGCTGATACAACTAATTCTTTGATGTAATTCATTGATAATATTAATAGGTATTCAATATCCAAGGTTTTGATCTATAGTTTCATATAATTGTTTTCCATTTCCTTTGGTTATTATCACATTTATTTAGAGTCAGAGTGGATAATCTATCTTTTAAGAGTCTTGATTCATAGAATAGCTATTAGGGATAACATTTATATCTTTCTATATATCTACTTTTATCTAGATAGAAAATCTTGAATGTAGTGGTACTCTCTTTCTTTAATACTCTTCAAATATTTTTGTTGAAGAATAATTAGTTTTTATTTATTTTATTAGATATAATATTTTATAAATTTCCTTAACATCGAATGGATTCTCATGAAAAAAAATATCATTTAAATCATATGTATATATATATATATTGATTATAATATTTTTAAGATTAAAAATATCTTGTATTCTTCTAATTCATTAGTGTAAAATCCCTTCTAAACATAGATTTTATCTTCCTTGAAAACACATGAAGACACTATATTATTTTCTCATGTGGTATTTTAATATATAAAATACAATATTATCTAAAAATCATGTAAATTTTAATTATTCTATTCCATGTATTCATGAAACATGAATTAAAATTAAATAACCTATGGAATGAAGTTATTTAACATTTTTTTATGGGTAATAATATTAATGAAAACTCTTACTATTTCGGAAAAGTGAAAAGTAAAAAAGTTGTTTCATCTTAGAATTTAAAGCTCTCATAAATCGTCTTGAATTTTATTCATTGAATCCTGTAATTTTATATTGTAAAATTAATTTGAGAAAGTAAACAATACATACATTGTGGAACTCTCTGGGTTGGACTCCCAACATTGAGGGCTTCTCAAAATAGTCGATATGAATAGACTATAACAACCTTACTCTTTATTTCATATTTAAACAAGATTTATAATATAAAATTTAACTAAATAAAACTTAGAAGATCAATATTTATATTTTATTTTGGATTTTTAAAAATTACATTACAACTTAAAAAATTAAATACAACATCGTTTTTTAACTTCTTTGGAATGACCAAAACATTCCTTCGTACTTAACATTGCATGGGATAACTGAAGGACATACATAGGAGATGGGTGAGATATAAAACCCAGTAAGGGAATAAAAAATAAATAACATGAGGATAATAATACATGTTATAAAAGTTATATCCATGATTAATAAATGAATATGAATAAAAAGGCATGATTTAGCATGACAATCATAACATGGGAAATGTGGAAACAACTTAAAACACTCAATCCTAAACATTAGTCAAAGATAAACCACCAAGTACTCATGGTAGAAAAGTTTCCATAAAGGAATCAGTAAAACCTCTTCCCCAACATGAAGTATCATGATACTAGACATTACCAAATGCATTTGGAGTGCTATCAAGGCACACCATTCATAAACATTTCAATCCCATGCTTAAGTGTGCCACATAGATCGTATAACATGGATTCATTAAATGTCATAATTTTATTCCATGATCTATAAATGTGAAATAAATACATGAGTCCCAAATAAATAGGATTATGTTTATAAAGGTGAATACCCTTTTCAGAGAAATGGGTATGGTATTCACTATATAATTATTTTGGCATGGTAAATCATGCTGCAATTTTAGTAGCATAACAACATCATATAGAAATTAATAAAAATGGATCTATGAGAGAGAAAGGGGTATCTCATAATTATACATGAAATTCACAGTAATGGGGCATGGAAATACATTACCGAACATATTTAATTGGAAATAGAAGGTGTAACAAAATAAAGAATCTTTAAGTAATAGACAAAACAAAAATAACCCTAACAAAATTTCGACATGGTAATGGGTGTACATAAAGAATTATTGGGGGATTTATTGGAGTTAAAGAAATTTATCATAAATTTGACATTAAATGGATAGTAAGGGGACTATATAACATCATATCCCAACATATGAAATTGTAATTTAAGAAGAATAATATAAAATAAGTGCTTGAATGGAAATGGGAAGGGAGAAAACCCTTACTTGGATGTGTTACTCAAAAGGACTTGGATATGTTTATTGGGAGATATGGGAACTATTGGAGGACTATAGGGAGTATAGGAAAGATTTTTGATGATCATAAAATAGTTTGAGTGAATAGAAATGGGATCTTGGGTGGGTTTATATAGGAAACAAGGGGGATTTCATTATTATTTTGGTTTTAGAATCTACGTAATAAAATATTCGAAACCACAAACCATCCCATGATTTTTCCCAATGGTTTTAACCAATTGGGATTGGTATAAATTATTTTATAAGTCCAAAGGCTGAATAAAATAAAATATTTCCCTTTCTTATGTGGAGGTGAATCACACATTCAAAGAAATTATTTTAAAATCATAAAATATAATATATGTCTTGGATGATTCCCTAAGGCTTTATAAAATAAACTTAAAATCACATTATTTTAAATTAAAAACGTATATTTATCTTATAATACCTTTTATAGTATTTATTACATCATTTTTATGCCATTATGATGTCATAAGACACACCATATATTTATACTATATTTAATTTTTACCTAAAAATTCAACTATCTCAGAAAATTATGAAATATTATCTATTGGATAATTTTGGTTTCCTGATGCTAAAAATGATATCCATTTTATCCAAATAATTCTCTAAATATATGAATTCTCACTTTTAAAATAAAAACAAATATTTATTGAAAATGATGGGTCTTTGAAAAATAACAGTTTTTCAAACTGTAATAAAAATTACAGTTGAATTCATAAAAATTTATTTAATAATTTATAATTTAGAAAAGTAATTTAATAATAAAATTTTATTAAAATATTATTTATTTTAAAAATCCATTAATTTTTTTAAAATAGATTTCTTAATTTAATTTTAATATTAATAAAAACAGTACTATTTAGGATTTAAAAATAATTTACTAAGTAACAATAATAAGAAGAAAATATACTCATTATTCTATAAAAATAAATATAAATAATATTATTTCTAGGGTCTTGATACATATATCATTATTACACTCGTATATTCCCTAATAGTAGGGTGAATGATGGTGGGGATTTCGAGGGGTTGTTTGGTGAACATGGTTTGGGTCGTGAACTCGATGAGCTTGAAATTATCTCATAAATGGTTTCTCTCATGCTTATTTTGTTTGATATCAGCTTGTGATTGGTCTCGGGTATAGTCCAAAAATGGTAGCTCTCTAAAAATCTTTGATAAATGGGCTTTATAGGGTACAATCCTACTGTTTGAGGTTATCACTTCACTTGTCTGTTCCAAATGGATTTGTTAAAACCTCATATTTATACTAGTCATGTGATAACTGATCATTTTCTATATTATCAATGGTAGATATACTTAATTATCATTTCAATATATTTTAATATAACAAAACAAAATAAGTTTATGTGTTTTCTATATACAAAATGCATTTAATTAAATCCAAATAAAGGGAATTTTATTCAAAAATGTTGGGGTCGTTACACCCTTCCTCCCTTAATAAATCTCACCCTAAAAATTTTATTTTCCTACACTAAAATAGTTGAGGGTAACTTTGCTTCATCACCTCCTTTGGTTCCCACATTTCTTCTCCAAACTTTTGGTTTCACCACAACACTTTGATAAGGGTCATTGTCTTATTTCGTAAAACTTTTTATTTGTGATATATGACCTTCAATAGATGATCCTGATAGGAAAGGTCGTTCTCCAGTTGTACCACCTCTATATTGAGAACATTTTATGGGTCTAGTATGTACATTATTAATATGTATACATTTATTATATCTTGTACTTGAGATAGGTTTAGTGGGAGTGCTAGTCAATAGGACACAAATCTAATTCGATCAAGGATATAAAAAGGGTTGATATAACTTAGAATAACCATTCCATTAATCCCAAATATTGTCACTATCTTTCATGGAGACATGTGATGGAATACCATTTCTCCAACCTCAACCTCTAGGTCTTTTCAATTATTATTAGCATAACTCTTTTATCGACTCTGGGCATATTTTATGTGTTGCTGGATAGTATTAACCTTCTCCACCATTTCTTCGACCATTTCAAGACCTAGATGTTTTTGTTCCCCAAATTCATCCCCACATGCATGTGTTCTGTACCTCCTTCCATAAAGGGCATCATAGGGGGGAATTTGGATACTTTAGTGGAAACTATTGTTGTAAGAGAAATCCACCAAAGGAAGATATTAGTATCATTCGCCTTTGATGTCCATTGTGAAAGATATCAATATGTCTTAGGTTTTTCGATAGTACACGTTATTGACCCTCAGTTTGGGGGTGATAAGACGTACTGAAGTTCATCTCAGTGTTTAGAGCATGTTTGAGACTTTTCCAAAACATAGAAGTGAATCTTGGATCTTGATTAGACACAATCGATAGATGTACTACCTGTAGCCTTACCACCTCTCTAATGTTTATATTTTCTATTTGATCCAATAATAAACCCACTTGAATAATTATGAAGTGGAAAGTATTTGTAATATGATTCACAACAACCCAGATAGAATTGTTTCCCTTTGATATGTATGGAAGTCTGGTGAAAAATTCTAGGGTGATTTTTTCCCATTTTTATGTTGGTAAGGGTCATGGTTACGACATACCCTTAGATTTCTACCTTTAATCCTTCACTTACTGACATACCATGTAACATCCCAAGTAAGTAATGAATAATATATATTTTTATCTATGTCTATTAATGAATTAGATAGTGTTTTAGAGGCTTAAAATAAAAATAAGTCCAATCTTAAGCATGGAATACACTAATATTTTTAAAAGATTGTTTTACTGCCTTTTGATGGAAAACCATTTATAAATATATCTTTTAATAAATTTATAAGCTATGTTTTTCAAAATAAACATATTAATTATTATTGGGACATTGAAATTTACATTGGATAAATTTTTGGTATTTTTCTGACAATGTTCATTTTTTTAATGAATAGTGAAAAATACTGCATTTTACATCAAAACTGGTTTTTCATTTAATTTAATTATATTGTTATATTATCCTTTTAAGTGGTCTTAAAGTGTAATCTGAATATATTTTTACCATTTAATCCAATGGTGGTCATTGGAATCAATTTCACTTTGAAATTGGACTTAAACTAGTGTCAATCTTTTGATATTTATTGTTTCATAAAAACACGCTATTTGTCATGACAGCGGGAATTAATTATTAAATTAATTAATGTGACTTATATGTTTTGATTTTTGTAAAATAGACTTCATTTTTAAATCTAGAATATCAAATATAGCTTAGGGTGAATTTTTGGTATTTTTCTGAAAAACATCAGTTTTTGATGAATAGTGAAACCACTAAGTGGTACTTATAAAAACTGATTTTTCCGTTTAAATGAAATTTTGCTATCATAGTGTTTTGAATTTCAAAAATCCGACATACATGGTTGACATAGAGAAGTAAAATGTGGTTCAATAGGATTAAAATAATTTTTTGGTGAATAGTAACTTATTAAGTTCTTAATCGCGATTAGTGGTAATTAGTGTAGTTTAAGGTAAAAATAATATTTTAATAGTATGATATGAGCTTGACACATGTCCTACCCTAATTGGATGTGTCATGGCCGACCAATACAAGCCATGGGTCAACTTGGGGACCCCATGGAGCCACTTTGGTTGGGAAATGACATAAATAACTTTTTATTTAATGTTAAAGTAAAAATGACACAAACATGAGTTATGTTACTAAAACAATTTTTATATGGGGTTATACAAGTCTGATTTTTGACTATAAATATTCATTAGAAATCTAAAAAGATTTCCTACATCCTAGTATTTGTTTTATAATTTTTATACATTAAATAAATTAAATTATTTATGACATCATGATGATGCAACGATGACCTCATTATTTAACGATTTAAATAAAATGGAAAGATAATGTAAAATATAAGACCTACACATGGACAAAACCAATTGAATGAGTGGATTTATAACCCTTATCAAATTATCCTATAATTATATCAATGTGGGACCTTTTTAATCCGAAACTCATTTTAAAATAAAGTAACTTATCTTTACTTTCCAAGAGTGCCCCTCCTCTCCTCTTATAAAAGGCCCCCACCTCTACCTCCTTACCCACACTCCCAAAGCCTTTGGCTCGGCCAACCCCTTCCCATTTTGTCTCTCCACTTCCCTATCTTAATCATTGAAGACTCACTTTGGGAATAAGTCTTCCGAAGGAAGCCTTTGAGCTCAAACCGAATAGAGTTACCCGATTTTAAGGTAATGTCTTCTTTTGAGTCCTTTTGTTTTATTTTGCTTATCCACCCCCCTAAACTCTTTTTATTCTTTTCTTTTGTAACAAATCCAGTGTATTAAATATACTAGGATGTTTTTATAATAAGGATTCTAGATACACTTACACACACCTACATCTAATGGTTAACGAACATATTGTTTCCGTGGATGATGAATTTATGCCTCCCGAAACGATGATTGTTCAACATTTTTTTAACACCTTCAAAGGTGGACATTAAGATGTCACTATATTTATATATGATATATAATATTTTTATGTCTTCCTTAAGATTCTGTATTTTTCTTTTTGGTCAAACCTTTATGGTTTCCATTATGGGTAAACGCGATATCTTCATTTAAGGAAGTGCGGACTACCGCCCCCTCAAAGTGATTTGATTCATTAAATACCATATGTAGGACGTATAAAGGATGGAACTATGATATTATATATGATATTATATTGGAATTATAATATAACTTTATATCATTATGATTCCATTCTATAAAATACGAAATAGAAATGAAAGTAGAGTTCATGCGTACGTACGGCTTACCGTCTCCATGAACGGTGCATTTCATTTCGTACCTCTAAATGATTATGTAATATTATAAATGCATGAATGTACTGGATATATATGACATATATGATATCTACATCATGGAAACCATTCTGGATATAATGGATACATGAACAACTTGTAATTATAAAGGGTTTATTTTTGACTCAAGTACCAATGATCCTTAATATGACCGTTATTAACTTAAATAATTACATAGTGTTCATGACATGGTAATATGTGATATAAAAGGAATAATGAACTTGAAAAAGGTTCTTAAGAAAGTGTAAATTAACTCAAGTTTATTATTCAGGACGTTAAAGAACGATCGAGTCAAGTCGGACCCGAGGTATGGGACTTCGTCTCAATATCCTTTCATTGAGGCATATTTTGTTTTATACACAACCTTCTTTTATACAGTGTATAAACCCCTTTGACTTTTACATTTATCCAAAAGGAATCTTTTTTATACGAAGCGTTTTACTAAACGACAAAAGGGAATGTTTTTGTCATACGTATGCGGCGACAACGACTTCTCCGCCGCCGTGACCGTTATTTGAGTTTCGGCTTCCTCTACAAGCCATACCTTCTTTTAAAAAAATACCATGTTTTAATTTTATTTTATTTTGGTATTGAAAATGGTTTTCATAATGTTTTTATATCAATGTGTCGTATTGATATCTTATGATTGAAAGGTGGAAATATTATTTTTCCTTATTCATGTTTTATGTGATACGATTATGTTGAGGTTCTTGGGTATTATTATGAAGACGGGTGGTTCCGTGATAAACTAAGGGCGGGTGAGCCCGATATAGCTCTCCAATGCATTGGGTAACGCAAAGGAGTGAAACGTTAAGGTTTCTCCGAAGAGATTTAGGGAATATACTATTATAGGTATTCCAAACGTAACCAAGAGGGTTACTCCCTACGTAAGAATGTTATGAATGCCTAAAGTTTCCTTTATGTCTTATGATTTCTATGATTTATTCATGATTTGATGAGGTATGTAAAAGTGATTATGTTTTATGGGTAAAGTATGATTTCATTCTTATGAATATGTGTACCCATGTTTCCTTTCCATATTTTTATATCCCTTACTGAGCTTTTTAAGCTCATCCCAAGTTTTTTTGAAATGTTTTTCATAGGTCAAGGGAAAGGTACATCATAAGATGATAGTGTTAAGGAAGTGTCAAGAAAGAATCCATGTTTTATTTTAAATATGTTTCCATTTATTGGAAAGAAGAATACTATCTTTATGTAACCACTTTGTGTATATGTGTAATGTAATGAATGTTTTATGATCTAATTCTCTAAAACTCTAAACCCGAAAAGATCCTCAATGTGTAATCTTGTAATAACTCAAGATTAAGTAAGGGTTAAGGTTGGGGCCTTGTAGTTGGTATCAAAGGTCGGTTTAGATAACTTTAGGAGTTATAATTCTATTAAATGATTATCCAAAAATATTTTTTTTATGGTCAAATTGAAGTGATATAGAATTTGAATATTACCATGTTACTTCATCTAAGACATGTTTGTTCAGAATGGTTTTCCGCAGAGGAAAGAGGGAAGCAGTGCTAGGAAGGCATGAAGAAGGAAATAACCTTCCGAATCAGCATCCTGAGATGGTCGGAATTGGAACTGAACAGTTTGTTGCAGTAATGGCGGAGTTGACTCAAGAGATAAATGGTGGTGGTATCCATGCACGAGATCAGCTAGATCAACCGCAGAGGAACATGTTAGTGGTGGAACATTTCATGATGCAAAATCCCCCATCATTCAGAGGATCATCTGACCCTGTGCTAGCTGAAGGGTGGATTAAAGAACTGGAGAAGATTTTTTATGTCATGGGGTGTTCAGACAATCAAAAGGATGGTCTTGCTATTTACCATTTAGAGGGTGAGGCAGATCAGTGGTGTTCTATGGTTAAAAATATCAGGGATGCTGATGAGATTGATGCTCTCGACTAGGATGAATTCAAAGGTATGTTTCTTGAGAAGTATTTTCCTAAGGCTGATCGACTTAGGATGGAAAATCAATTCTTGGAATTGAGGCAAGAGGAAGACTCAGTGGCTACCTATGAAGAAGGGTTCACTCGATTGGCAAGGTATGCTCCCAATTTTATCCGAGACCTTGTTAGTAAAATCAATCATTTTTACTCAGGATTAAAGCCAAAATATCGAAGGGCATTAGTTTCTTGTGAGTTTAAAGTTATGAAAAGCTTGTTCGATGTGCTGAGAAGGTGGAAATTGAGTTTACCGATGATCAAGTGTTCTATAACAACCAACAGAAGAAGAGACCGAGGTGGCAGGAGAAAGGTAAGAATTCTTCAAAAAAGTCTGATGGTAAGAAAACTAAGTTTCCAGTTTGTGATGAATGTGGAAAAAGGCATGCTGGGGAATGTCTTCTGAATTCTGGAAAGTGCTACCGATGTGGTAAGATGGAACATAAGGCTCGTGATTGCACTGAAAAATATCACTGTGAAGGTAAGACCAAATTTGATTTAAAGTTAGTGAAATGTTTTAAGTGCAATGAGATGGGTCACTATGAAAATGAGTGTCCGACAAAGAGCTTGAGTGATGGGAAGCAGTTAGACTACAAGCAGAAAGGGGTGGTGAAATCCTTTGCAACTACTTCAACAAATGTTGGGCCATCAAATGAAGTTGTATCAGGTACTTTGTTTGTTTTTTCAGATTATGCCAGTGTGTTGTTTGATTCGGGGTCTACACATTCTTTCATCTCTAAAAACATTTCTAGTAAAATGGGAATACCATCTCAAGAAATGACTCCTGAACTTGTCGTAAAGACACCTGGGGGAAATGTTGAGGAAAAAAGAATTTATAAGAATCTTCCTATCCTTATCTGTGGAAAGAAACTATTGGAAAACCTTATTGTTCTACCTCTAGTAGAGTTTGATGTTATCCTGGGAATGGATTGGCTCTCTATTTACCATGCTAAGATTGACTATAGAGCTAAAGAAGTTTCTTTTCAGAAAGACATTCAGTTTGTGTACAAGAATGAACCCTTACTGTTGATAACATATCAAGAGGCCGAGAAACTTTTAAAAGATGGAAATGAATGTTACCTTGCTCATATTGTTGAAAACAAGGGAACTGTTCAGATTAATGATGTGCCAGTGGTAAATGAGTATCCTGATGTTTTCCCTAATGAGTTTCCTGGAATAATACCAGATCTGGAAGTTGAGTTTACTGTTGACTTATTTCCTGATGCTAATCCAATTTCAAACCCCCCTTATTGAATGGCTCAAATTGAACTTTTAGAGTTGAAGGAGCAATTGCAAGATTTATTAGAGAAAGGTTTCATTCGACCTAGCACATCACCATGGGGTGCTCCTGTTTTATTTGCTAAAAAGAAAGATGGTTCAATGAGACTTTGCATTGATTATAGAGCCTTGAATAATATCACTATTAAGAACAAATATCCTTTTCCTCATATTGATGATTTGTTTGATTAGCTCCAGGGATCTCAGTTTTTTTCAAAGATTGACTTGAGATCGGGGTACCATCAGCTGAAGGTAAAGGAGGCAGATATTCTGAAGACCACATTCCGTACAAGATATGGCCATTATGAATTTGTAGTAATGCCTTTTGGGCTAACCAATGCACCTGCTGTATTCATGGACTTAATGAATATAATTTTCTATGAGTTCTTGGATAAGTTTGTGGTGGTTTTTATTGATGATATTTTGGTGTTTTCTAAAAGTAAAGAGGAGCATGAAAGACATTTAAGGGTTATCTTGCAAACCTTAAAAGAAAAGAAATTGTATGGGAAATTCAGAAAGTGTGAGTTTTGGTTGCAACAAATTTCTTTCCTTGGACACATTGTTTCTAAAGATGGGATAACTGTTGATCCTGCAAAAACAAAAGTTGTGGAAGACTGGCCAAGACCCACAAATGTAACTGAGATTCATAGCTTCCTTGGTTTGGAAGGCTATTACCGACGATTTGTTAGAAATTTTTCATGGTTATCTAGTCCAATGACTAAGCTAACTCAGAAGGGTGTTAAGTTTATCTGGACAAAAGAATGTGATGATTGTTTCAGGAATTGAAAAGAAGATTGGTGAATGCTCCAATTTTGGCACTACCTTCCAGGAATGGTCAGTTTGTTATATACAGTGATGCTTCATTGAAAGGACTTGGTTGCGTCCTAATGCAGAATGATCAGGTAATTGCTTCTGCTTCACGATAGTTGAAAACTCATGAGGTAAATTACCCTACACATGATTTGGAATTAGCTTCTGTTGTTTTTGCTTTAAAAATTTGGAGGCATCATTTATATGGAGTAAAGTGTGAAATATATACTGATCACAAAAGTTTAAAGTATATATTCACTCAGAAATAATTGAACATGAGACAAAGGAGATGGCTTGAATTAATCAAGGATTATGATTTTATAATTCATTACCATCCGGGAAAAGTAAATAAAGTGGCTGATGCTTTGAGTCGAAAAAGTAATGCTTCATTAGAAATGTTGCATTTGGAACGTGATCCTTTGGTTAAGGATTTGATGAACTTTGGCATAGAAGTTTTTGGTGCAGGAAGTTCTTCTGTTTTGTTTCAGGTATCAGTGAGATCATCTCTATTAGATAGAATCAAGCAAGCACAGAAGCAAGACAGTGAGTTGCAGAAAAAGGTAGAGCTGGTTCAGAAAGGTAAGTTGCCTGAATTCAACATTGATAGTGATTGCATTTTATGATTTGGGAAGAGATTGTGTGTTCCTTGTGATTCACAGTTGAAGAGAGAGTTATTATGTGAAGCTCATAGTTCTCCGTTTTCAGTTCATCCTGGCAGTACTATGATGTATAGAGATCTACATGAGTATTACTGGTTGGATGGAATGAAAAGAGATATTGCTGATTTTACTGTGAAGTGTTTGACTTGTCAGCAGGTTAAAGCAGAGCAGCAGTTACCGAAAGGAATGCTTCAGCCTTTACCAGTGCCAGAGTGGAAATGGGAGAATATATCCATGGACTTTGTTGTGGGATTACCGAAGACATCTCGAGGTAATAATGCAATCTGGGTTATTGTTGATCGCTTGACTAAATCTGCTCATTTCCTTGCTATACAAGATACTTTTTCCCTAGATCAACTTTCCCGTTTGTATCTTAAAGAGATAGTCAGGTTACATGGAGTTCCTCTCTCCATTGTATCTGATCGTGATCCCAGGTTCACTTATAACTTTTGGAAAGGCCTTCAGAAGTCGTTGGGTACTGAATTAAATTTTAGTACAGCTTTTCATCCTCAATCAGATGGGTAGTCAGAACGAACAATTCAGACATTGGAGGATATGTTACGTTCTTGCTCTATAAATTATCAGGGAAGTTGGGACCAACATCTTTCTTTGGTTGAATTTTCATATAATAACAGTTTTTATTCCAGTATAGAGATGGCACCATTTCAGGCATTATATGGGAAGCGGTGTCGAACTCCAGCTTTCTGGGATGAAGTGGGTGAAAGGAAGTTGATGGGACCAGAATTGGTAGAAGAGATGGCAGAAAAAGTTCAGCTGATTCAGAAATACATGAGAACAGCTTAGAGTAGGCAGAAGAGTTATGCAGACAACCGGAGGAAGGATCTATCTTTCGAGGTAGGTGATCATGTTTTTCTCAAGGTTTCTCCTTGGAAAAGTGTGATGAGATTTGGTAAGAAAGGAAAGTTGAGTCCAAGATTTATTGGACCATTTGAAATTATGGAGAGAGTTGGATCAGTTGCATACCGGGTGGCTTTACCTCCGAGTTTATCTCAGGTACACAATGTTTATCACGTTTCGATGTTGAGAAAGTATATTCCAGATCCATCTCATGTTTTGAGTCCAGAGGTAGTTCAGCTGGAAGAGAACCTATCTTATGAGGAACAACCGGTACAGATTCTTGACCATAGGGATCAAGTGTTACGGAATAAGGTGATTAATCAGGTAAAGGTTTTGTGTAAAAACCACATGATGGAAGAGGCAACATGGGAATCTGAAAATTCAATGAGGGATAAGTACCCCCATATATTCGATAAGTAACTAAATTGCGAGGATGCAATTTTCTAAAGGGGGGAAGGATGTAACATCCCAAGTAAGTAATTAATAATAGATATTTTTATCTATGTCTATTAATGAATTAGATAGTGTTTTAGAGGCTTAAAATAAAAATAAATCCAATCTTAAGCATGGAATACACTAATATTTTTAAAAGATTGTTTTACTTCCTTTTGATGGAAAACCATTTATAAATCTATCTTTTGACAATTTTATAAGATATGTTTTTCAAAATAAACATATTCATTATGATTGGGACATTTAAATTTACATTGGATAAATTTTTGATATTTTTCTGACAATGTTCATTTTTTAATGAATAGTGAAAAATACTGCATTTTACATCAAAACTGCTTTTTCATTTAATTTAATTAAATGGTTAGATTATCCTTTTAAGTTGTCTTAAAGTATAATCTGAATATATTTTTACCATTTAATCCAATGGTGGTCATTGGAATCAATTTCACTTTGAAATTGGACTTAAACTGGTGTCAATCTTTTGATACTTATTGTTTCATAAAAACACGCTATTTGTCATGACAGCGGGAATTAATTATTAAATTAATTAATGTGACTTATATGTTTTGATTTTTGTAAAATAGACTTCATTTTTGAATCCGGAATATCACATATAGCTTAGGGTGATGTTTTGGTATTTTTCCGAAAAACTTCAATTTTTGATGAATAGTGAAACCACTAAGTGGTACTTATAAAAACTGATGTTTCCGTTTAAATGAAATTTTTCCATCATTGTGTTTTGAATTTCAAAAATCCGACATACATGGTTGACATTAAGAAGTAAAATGTGGTTCAATGGGATTAAAATAATTTTTTGGTGAATAGTAACTTATTAAGTTCTTAATCGCGATTAGTGGTAATTGGTGTAGTTTAAGGTAAAAATAATGTTTTAATAGTATGAGATGATCTTGACACATGTCATACCCTCATTGGATGTGTCATGGCCGACCAAGACAAGCCATGGGTCAACTTGGGGACCCCATGGAGCCACTTTGGTTGGGCAATGACATAAATAACATTTTATTTAATGTTAAAGTAAAAATGACACAAACATGAGTTATGTTACTAAAACAATTTTTATATGGGGTTATACAAGTCAGATTATTGACTATAAATATTCATTATAAAGATAAAAAGATTTCCTACATCATAGTATTTGTTTTATAATTTTTAGACATTAAATAAATTAAATTATTTATGACATCATGATGATGCAGCGATAACCTCATTATTTAACGATTTAAATAAAATGGAATGATAATGTAAAATCTAAGACCTACACATGGACAAAACCAATTGGATGAGTGGATTTAGAACTCTTATAACCTTATCCTAGAATTATATCAATGTGGGACCTTTTTAATCCGAAACTCATTTTAAAATAATGTAACTTATCTTTACTTTCCAAGAGTGCCCCTCCTCTCCTCTTATAAAAGGCCCCCACCTCTACCTCCTTACCCACACCCCCAAAGCCTTTGGCTCGGCCAACCCCTGCCCATTTTGTCTCTCCACTTCCCTCTATTACTCCTTGAAGCCTCACTTTGGGTATAAGTCTTCCCAAGGAAGCCTTTGAGCTCAAACCAAAGGGAGTTACCCGATTTTAAGGTAATGTCTTCTTTTGAGTCCTTTTGTTTTATTTTGCTTCTCCACCCCCCCCCCACCCCCTAAACTCTTTTTATCCTTTTCTTTTGTAACAAATCCAGTATCCTCAATATATTATGATTTTTTTATAACAATGATTCGAGCTACACTTACACACACCTACATCTAATGGTTAACGAACATACTGTTTCCATGGATGGTGAATTTATGCCTCCCGAAACGATGATTGTTCAAAATTCTTTTAACACCTTCAAAGGTGGCCATTAAGATGTCACTATATTTATATATGAAATATAATATGTTTATGTTTTCCTTAAGCTTCTGTATTTTTATTTTTGGTCATACCTTTATGGTTTCCATTATGGGTAAACACGATATCTTCATTTAAGGAAGTGCGGACTACCGCCCCCTCAAAGTGATTTGATTCATTAAATACCATATGTGGGACGTATAAAGGATGGAACTATGATATTATATATGATATTATACTTGAATTATAATATAACTTTATATAATTATGATTCCGTTCTATAAAATACGAAATACAAATGAAAGTAGCGTTCATGCGTACGTACGGATTACCGTCTCCATGAACGGTGCATTTCATTTCTTACCTGTAAATGATTATGTAATATTATAAATGCATGCATGTACTGGATATATATGACATATATGATATCTAAATCATGAATACCACTCTGGATATAATGGATACATGAACAACTTGTATTTATAAAGGGTTTATTTTTTACTCAAGTACCAATGATCGTTAAAATGACCGTTATTAACTTAAATAATTACATCGTGTTCATGACATGGTAATATGTGATATAAAAGTAATAATGAACTTGAAAAAGGTTATTAAGAAAGTGGAAATTAACTCAAGTTTATTATTCAGGACATTAAAGAACGATCGAGTCAAGTCGGACCCGAGGTATGGGACTTCATCTCAATCTCCTTTCATTGAGGCATATTTTGTTTTATACCCAACCTTCTTTTATACGGTGTATAAACCCCTTTGACTTTTATGTTTATTCGAAAGGAATATTTTTTATACGAAGCGTTTTACTAAATGACAAAAGGGAATGTTTTTGTCGTATGTATGTGGCGACAACGACTTCTCCGCCGTCGTGACTGTTATTTGAGTTTTGGCTTCCTCTACAAGCCATACCTTATTTTTAAAAGAAAAATAAATACCATGTTTTAATTTTCTTTTATTTTGGTATTGAAAATGGTTTTCATAATGTTTTTATATCAATGTGTCTTATTGATATCTTGTGATTGAAAGGTGGAAATATTATGTTTCCTTTATGCATGTTTTATGTGATACGATTATGTTGAGGTTCTTGGGTATTATTATGAAGACAGGTGGTTTCGTGATAAACTAAGGGCGGGTGAGCCCGATATACCTCTCCAATGCATTAGGTAACGTGAAGGAGTGAAACGTTAAGTTTTCTCCGAAGATATTTAGGGAATATACTGTGATGGGTATTCCAAACGTAACCAAGAGGGTTACTCCCTACGTAAGAATGTTATGAATGCCTCAACTTTCCTTTATGTATTATGATTTCTAGGATTTATTCATGATTTGATGAGGTATGTTAAAGTGCTTATGTTTTATGGGTAAAGTATTATTTCATTCTTATGTATATGTGTACCCATTTTTCCTTTCCATATTTTTATATCCCTTACTGAGCTTTTTATGCTCATCCCAAGTTTTTTTGAAATGTTTTTCACAGGTCAAGGGAAAGGTACTTGATAAGATGATAGTGTCAAGGAAGTGTCAAGAAAGAATCCATGTTTTATTTTAAATATGTTTCCATTGATGGGAAAGAAGAATACTGTCTTTATGTAACCACTTTGTTTATATGTGGAATGTAATGGAAGTTTTATGATCTAATTCTCTAAAACTCTAAACCCGAAAAGATCCTCAATGTGTAATCTTGTAATAACTCAATATTAAGTAGGGTTTAAGGCTGGGGCCTTATATACCTGGCACTTTGATATAATTTTTTTTATCTCCTTATTCATTTTTTCCCACTAATAGTGCTCTCATAGATCTCGATACATCTTTTTGTTTCTTGGGTGAATTGATAAAGTCGAACTATGTGCATCATCCAAAAATTCTTTATTTAACAAAGGATTTGATGGAAAACATATTCTTGACCCAAATAAAAAAAACCTTCTTCTTTAACATTGATCTATGAGGATTTCCCTTTTTTTGAATGTTTCCACTTTCTTCGGAATTCCCACATAATCTTTTTGAGCTTCCTTAATCATTCCAAAAGAGATATTTGAACAGTCATTTGTGAAAGGATTAGTGATGTTCCATTCTTTATAATCACCATGTTCATCCTCTTAAAATATAAGAAGATAATATCATGATGAATTACAATTGATGATATAATTTTTGGATCCTTTCTACTTAGAGCATCTAGGACTTTGTTCATTTTCCCAGGATCGTAGTGTATTGATCTATCGTAATCCTTGATAAGATCTAACCATATTCATTTGTTCATATTCATATCTTTCTGTGTGAATATATATATGAATCTTTTATTATCTATATATATTTCACACTTCTCCCAAAGAGATAATGCTACCATAATTTCAATGAAAAGATCATAGCTGCTAGCTTTAGAACATACGTGGGATAGTTTAACTCATCAATTTTCAACTTCCTTGTGGCATAGGATATTACTTTGTCATTTTTCATCAACACACATCCCAATAAATTATTTAAAGCATCACTAAAAATTAAAAATACTTCCCCACTTCTGGTTAGTGTGATCATAAGGACAATGATAATCCTTCTTCTCAACTCCATCAATCTTTCTTTACATTCATCATTCCATGAAAACATGAATCCCCTCCAAGTTAGCTTAGTAAGAGGGTTCGAACATCATGCGAAATTACTCCAAAAATTAGCGATAATATCTATCTAACCTAAGAAATCTATGGATATATTTCACATTTGTTGTCCTCAGATATCCCTCAATTTCATTTGTCTATGAAGTATCCATAGATATCCCATTTCTTGTGATGATATACAAAAATAATGAGACTTCCTTTTTCCAGAACTCAAACTTGTTGTAATTTTCATTGGTATTCTCCTTTAGAACGGTCTTTATCATGGTTTTTAGATGCTCTTTATGCTCCTCCTCGGTTTTGGAGAATATTAGAATATTTCCTATAATGACTACCACAAATATTTCAAGTTATTCTCTAAAGACTCTATTCATAAAAATTCAAGAATATTTTTTGAGCATTAGTGAGTTTGAATGGTATAACTATGAACTCATAGTGTATGTACATTATATTTAAATTATTATTGGGGATATTCCCATTCTTCACCCTTAATTGGTAATATCCTGACTGCAGATCCACCTTGGAGAAGTATTGTGCTCTATTTAATTCATCAAACAAGTCATCAATATGTGGAAAAGGTTACTTATTATTTATCATGATCTTTTTAAGCTCACAATAATCAATGAAAAGGTGAATTGACCCATCCTTCTTCTTAAATAAGAGTAATGGTGCACCTCCTGGTGAAGCACATGGTTTTATAAACCATTTATCCATATTCTCCTATAATTTTATCTTCATTTCCTCAAGTTCCACAAAATTCATTCTATATGAAGTCTTGGATATTGAAAATGCCACAAGTATAAGCTCAATCGACTATTCAACCTCCCTTCTTAGAAGAAGTCCAATAAACTCATTAGGGAACACATAAGTGAATTTCCTCATAATAACAATGTCTTCGAGGATGGTTCATTCCAGAGACTCAATATTTTGAGAAAGATGTGCTAAGTCATAGGGAAATAATATACATTCTTGAGATTATGGTGCTAAAGAAGATTAATCCTCCTCCTTTAACTTGTATAGAATCAGCGGTCAATTCAAAATCTGGACAGTCATTTCCTTCTCTTATAAATTTCTGTTGGATCTATATAGGTAAATACAATCCATGCCATTGATTGTATCAAATTCTGATAGGTTCTAGACACAGCAGAAGCATGTTAGTTCGAAGGGCCCAACATTGATTTTTCCATAATTGATTACCAATCCGGGATCAATACAATGATGAATTCCAGTATCCATAGATTGAAATCAATGATTTAGAAAAGGTGAAGAATATAAATAAATCCCAGAAATAGGATCTTGCACATACTCTTTATAATTAATTGAAAAATTTATGAAGAAATTAAATACCTAGGTCTTCGGTACATTCTTTATTGATAATCATTGATCATATAGAATGTCCATTCCATATTTCTTTCATTGCACTTGGGAGTATCCAAAGTAGAATCCCACTAGAGGTGATCCACACATTCTCTAATGGTCTCTAATCAATTTCACTCATTCTTCAGGTGCTAGTGTGGTGGAATGAATGTCTTGCATCAATCATTCTTGATCGATCGTTCATCAGTCTTGATGAACTTATCTTGTTCTTGAAGAGCATACATAAGAGGATCTGAGAGACAAAATTTTTGTCTCAACAATTCTCATTTTTCTTGTGTTTTCCACAAATAGACATACTTACCTATTAATTGACATGGGGATTCAATTAAAATATTTAATTGTGAAATATGAATTAAATTAAATTATAACTATTAGAGAAAACTCATCCCACATAATAAAAATAACAACACCATTATTTATGGTGTGCTAATTTACACAAAACAGAATCATAAATAAAATATCATACCACATAATAATTATAGTATTATTATTATTTCTTGCACCAACAAGATAAACATTATTCACCAACTTTTAAATAATTAATTTCTCAATAGACACGGTCTTGGTCTGTTCAAACTCCTCTTCTAGTTATTAAACACCTAAATAAAAAATCTTATTTTCTTAAATAAATATATTTATTCACAAACTTGTAAATAAATTTTTTTAAAATTTTCAATAGAATAAGTAAATATATTTTATTCACAATTTTTTGAATAAATATTTATTTAATTTATGCGATTGTTTTAACTTGAATAATATTATTCCTTATTCATGAGAATAATATTTATTACATTAATTAAATTGAAATATAATTTAATTGAGACCACTAGAAATGCTTAGTGTGTGACCCTATAGGATTTTTTCTCTTTGAAATTAGGAGGGCTTGCCTAAATTCCAAGATTACTTTCTAGTAACATGTCAAGGAAACCAATTGAAACAACTTAAAGTCACAATAACGACATCCCCATACGAATGCCCACTGTGTAATATAATCCCTTTTTCCCAATATCTCATCAATAAGGATTCATGATAGTGTCATCAACTTATATGATTGATACGTCATTCTTTGACTACCTAAAAGAAACTCATCATTACACCATGGATGCGGAATTTAGGGCGACAGTTCTATTTCAATCATAGGGTCTATATATCAACTTTAATGAATGGAAGGGACAAATCCTTCCTCAACATATCCATTAATAACATGTCTTTCGTGACGTACCCAATGTACCCTACTTCCCACCAATATATGGTGCGATGGTTTTCATCAGAAAATCTAAGTGCATGAGTCATGACACATATTAATGAAAATATTAAAGTCTAAAGACCATTAAACACACTCTCAAATAGGAATGTTTGATTACACCAAAGCATGTGGATTTTTATTGGTGGGTCTGTTCTGATAATCTCCCATCTTGGAGATTACCAAGTGCGAACTTCATGATAAGAAGTCTCATCTCCTTATGAGTAATCACACCTGATGGTCTGTATACTATGTGTCCCATCATTGTATATCATCCAACCATAGAACTATATGTAAGAATTTTGTCATATCACTTCAAGGTTCTCATCATAGAGAAGAACTATTATGACCTTATTAAGTCAATAACCACTCTAAGACATTATTACATTATAGTAATGCAGAACAATGACCAATATGTAATAAACTATTTAATATTTAAATACATTAAATATTCATGTAATAAATGTACATACAATTGTTTCTAGGAAAAAAAATCCAACAAACTCCCTCTTGGACTAGATCCAACTACCTATGACTTTTAGTCTTATTGACATCACATGATGATCATATTTCTACTTAGTCAAGGCTTTAGTCAAGGGGTCCTCTATATTGTCTTCTATAGAAATAATTCTCACTCAAACATCACCTCTCTAAGAAAAATCATTCAAGAGATGATACTAATGTAGTATGTGTTTCATCCATTAATGTGACCTTAGATCTTTTGGGAGAGACACTGTTATAGTAGTATTACAATGAAGAGTAATGGTATATTTTATGGTATTACCACATATACCTCTTTCACAAATATCCACATCCAAACTAATTATTTAGATACCTTAGAATTTGTGATATACTCAGACTCTACTGTAGAATCTATGATCGCACCTTGCTTTAAGGTCTTCCAACCCACAACACCTCCATTCAATGTGAATATGTATCCCATTTACGACTTCATGTCATTGTGATCAGTTTGGAAACCAGCATCTACATATCCTCTGATGAATAGTTCTCCATCTCCTTAATAAACCCTGAACTTATCCTTAGTATGCCTTATATACTTTAGAATATTCTTGACTATCGTCCAATGGCAGTCACCTGGATCATCTTGATATCTTCCTAGCACAATCATGGCATAGGTGACATCTAGATTAGTACATAGCGTAGCATACATGACTAAACCAATCAATGATGTGTATGTAATCCCTTCCATTATCTTTTTTTTCTCATGTGTCTGAGGACACATTTTCTTAGAAAGATGAATGACATGTGATTCTGGAAGGAATCCCCTCTTGGATTGTTTCATACCTAATATCTTCAGTATATTTTCAATGTATGTACTTTGACTTAGGCCCAACAATATCATGGTTCTATCCTAATGGATTTTGATACCAAGAGTATATGTTGCTTCACCCAAGTCCTTTATGGAGATGCATATTTTCAAATTTTCCTTAACAGAATGTAATACTGGACTTTTTTTCCAATAAGTAACATGTCATCGACATATACTATTAGGAAAATGACTACACTCCGACTAATACATTTATACACACAAGGCTCACATTCCTTCTTCATAAACCCAAATTTTGTTATGGATTTATCAAAACGAATTATCCATGACCTAGATGCTTTCTTTAATCCATAAATGGATTTTTTCTAACATTCATATCTTATTAGAATCTTTTAGAGTCACAAACCCCTTAGGTTCTATCATATAGACATCTTCCAAAAGTTTCCAATTAAGGAAGGCTATTTTGATATCCATTTTTCAAATCTAAAACTAATAGTGATCATTAATGACCAATAGAATTCTGATGGATTTCATCATTGAAACTGGTGAAAAGGTTTCATCGTAGTCAATTCATTGATGTTGTTTAAACACTTTTGTAACAATATGTTCCTTATAGGTACTAACTTTTCCATCCATTTCATGTTTCCTCTTGAATACCCATTTTCAACCCAATAGGATTTACATATTCTGGAGGATCTACTAAAATCTAGACTTGGTTTTGGTTCATGTAATTCATTTCATAATTCATGTCTTTTTTTCACTTGGAATCATCTGTTCCACTTACTAATTCCTTGTAGGTTAAAGCATCATTATTATCAACAAATAATGATTCACCATCCTAGGTAACTAAAAAATTGTACCATTCCATTTCTCTATCCTATCTTGTACTCCTATGCAGTACATGTGTCTCTGGAATAGATAATTCTTCCATGGTGCTTTGTGTAATCTTCTCATGTACCAACTCTTGTGTACCTTAATCCTAGACTTCAACAAAGACTATATCTCTCCCAATATCTCTTTTGGATATGTCATCAATATCATGGAATATGTTGTTTCTATCCACTATAATCTTTTTTGTCTGAGGGTTCGTATAGGTAATATATCTTTGTTTCTTTGGGGTATCCTATAAAGGTACACTTTTTGCCTTGGGGTGTGAGTTTATTACTGGAAGAGGCTTTAACAAACGCTTCTCTTCCCCACAAATTTAAATTTGATAACCTGGATTTTCTTCCAATCCAATTCTCATATGGAATATCGTTTATCAATTTAGTTTGTACTTGGTTTAGTATGCGTGCAGCTATTTGTAATTCATATTCCCAAAAGGATAATTAAAGACTTGCATAACCCACTATTGATCTCACTATGTGCAACAAGGTGCAGTTCCTCCTTTCATTTACACTATTCCAATGGGGTGTGTATGGAAGAGTGAGTTGGGATAGCATCTAAAAATCTCAGAAGTAATCAATGAAGTCTTGATTATGATATTCTCCTCCTCGGTCTGGGAAGAGTTTCATAATCTTCTTACCAAGATGGTTCTCAACATCATTCTTATATTTCTTGAACATATCAAAATAATCTGACTTGTACCTCATTAAGTTGATATATCCATATATACTAAAATCATCCGTAAAATTAATAAAGAATGATTACCCACCCCTTACTTTAACTGAAAGTGGTCCACACACATCGGTATGAACGAATTCAAGAATCTATTTGGCTCTTATACCTTTCCCACTAAATGGGGATTTGGTTATTTTACCTTGTAAACATGTGTGATGTAAACCAACTGGTTTTAGTTTGAAATAATATATATGTCCATCTTGATGTAACATTGCAAACCATTTCCCATTTTTGTGGCTTATCCAGTGATGCCAAAGTTGGGTGTGGTATGATTCGTGTGAAGTAGTTTTTTTACTGATTATCATTACATGGTTTGTGTAATCTAACACATAAATACAATTATATTAATGTGCCATAACAAACAATCTTTATTAAATAAACAACATATATTTTCAAAAATGAAAATAAATGCATCAGTATCTAGTATGGATACAAAATTATTGTTTTTGGTTACAGAAGACACTTAATAAAAACCATTTAATACCAAGATTATCCTAGTTGGAAACATGAGGTGCTAGTCCCTGACAGCTACAGTAGTAAGCCCAGATATTTTGGCTTCTCATAGATCTACCTCCCCTCGGTTAGTTTTATTGAATATACTTGGTTCTTATATTTTGATACATATGTGAGAACCATAGGCTATATCTAATACAAATTTGTTGAAACTGATAAATTGCACTCGATAACAATTGCACCTAAAGCTTCCCCTTTCTACTTTAGCTGGGTGTAGTTCATCTTCTTGTGGCCCTTCTTATCACATGTGAGACAAAAATCTTTGTGTTCTCTCCCATCCCCCTTGATATTTCTTTTTATGAAAGGTTTTAATGTTTCTTTGGGATTAAATCTATTCACCTTAAGTTCACATTTATTCACCATAAGGACAGAATGATTTTTGTGCTTTATGTCTTATTTGACATGGCGAAGGAGGATAAGAAAATCTAGTATAATCTTCTCAATGTTGTTTATATTTAAATTCACAACAAAACTAGAAAATCTCTGAGGGAGAGATGCGAGAAAGATAATGGTACCTAGTTATTTGGGGAGTCAAAACACTAAAACCTATAGATTCTCAATGTAGCCAATGAGATTAACTATGTGAGGCCCATTTGGGGTACCCTCTCCAAGAATTACTCTAAAATCATGCCTGGGATATCTCAAATTTTTCATGTCCTGATCTATCCTGGTAATGACAAAGGAGGTGCTCAAGCATGCTTTAGGAAGCCATGTTTTCATTAGACTTAATTAGTTCACTAGATATTGATGATAACATCAAACATTGAACATCAACCGCATCATTCATATGTTTTCATAGACTAGGAACTCTTCATCACTAACCTCTTAGGTAGGCGGATCAGGTAATGAGGACTCTAGAATGTAATATTTCTATTCATGGTGTAGAATGACTCAAATGCATCTAAATCATTTCTAGAAATTACTACCGGGGAGTATGTTGTCTTTATCCAGTATTGATTGTAGGGATAGTTTGGTTGTAAATTTTATCATTTTTATTCTACAATTAAATGAGTAGATGATTATTACATTCTTTATTACATTTTCTGAGAAATAATAAATTAATTTTATTATGTCTCTCACAATTTTATCAAGTCCCAATGTCCCTCACCATTGAACTTGGAATTTCAACTTTCAAGGAGATTCTAGTGTCAAGGATCCATATTCCCCTTAACATAACCCCAAAAAGGGTTGGTCAAGCTATTTGAAGGTTTTTATGTAGTCGAGTCTTTTCTAATTGTAGGATTGAAAATCCTTGATCCGTTGAGTGGACTCTCCATCCCTAAAATCCTAACATGGATTTTCTAAACACATGAGTCCAAATTTACACCAAGTATAGAAAGGGGTACTCCTATTGATGTAAAATGGTTAGGTCATTCAAAAACATTCATAAGATATTACTGTATAAAATTAAGTGTCCCAACAGTGGTTGGTCAAATGGATAGTTTTATTGATTCTTTCCCTTAGTCATGTAATAGAAGGCTTAGTATAACTTAATATTTTATTAAGGAATTTTTATCTCTTATATGTAAATTTCCTTATTATATTTATCACATACTCATTAATATTAAGTGGAACTTATTTAAGTGATTAATATTTTCTTGATAATATTTATGCATAATACTAGTTTATTTTAGTTCCATCTTACATGAATGTTAATTCATTAATTATGTTGTCATGAAAACACATCCATAATGAAAAACCATGCAACTGATAGAAATAAAAATAAATAAATTCCATGATTATGAGATTTTCTAATGGTTATTTTATCTAAAAGTTGATAAACTAACCCTAGCCAAGGGGAGAAACACATTGAACCAATTTTACGCTCATGTTTATAGCCTTCCACTTGTCCAACGTTGTATCTCCTTGGATTGGTTCCACCTCATCTCCTTACTTGAACTGCCTCCACAATATTTGGAGATCCACTCATTACATATTCTTCTTAACTCACATGTAGGTGAGAGGTAAAAGGGGGTTTACATAAAATAAACCATGGGAACTCAAGAACTACATATTAATGATGAGATATGGTAGGAAGACCAATAATTGAATTTAAAATAAATTAAAAAGAAAACTAATCATATAAAAAGGTATGGTCAAGAACATAATCATCACACACATGCAATGAATTATGCATTTAAGAAAATTATCATTCAATTATTTAATTATTCTTATTAAGATAAATCATTCTTTAATCAATAAATTATTATATTTAATTAATCAATCCATTTTTATTAATCTTTTTCTGAATTTTCCTGAGATTCGCATTCATAAACTTAGAGGTAACACAGTGAAAACCCATTTCAATCTTACATGATTTGTAATTATGAACATTACACAAACATTAAATTTTTTATTTTGTGTAATTTGGTAAAGTACGTGGCGTGTTGTTCCAAATACATGGTGTGTACTTCCTTGAATATAATATCTGAAGCACATGCCTAGGGACTCGACATTTGAGGCCTACTTTTGAAATCTTAGAGTACATGGAATGTCTAATGGGCCACATGATATTTTTTTCTAGGTTATATGGTTACTAGTTTTCATATCCATGTATCGGATACATGGTTTGGCCCTTACCCCTAAGGGACTACACATCGTGTGAAGTGGGCCACACAACATGTAATTCAGCTGACCCTGATCTAGTCTATCTTGGTAAAAACACAATGTAAGAATTAACTACACTGCATGTCATTAATGTACATGGATTGATTAATTTCCAAATGACACTCCATGAACAGAATATAACTACATGGTGTGTAATCCTGATTACATGGAGTGTATGGAAGATTACACATCGTGTAAATCAGAATAAACTACATGTACTATCGTGTAACCTAGACAGAATCATCATCACCTCCTGATAAGATCCTTGATTTAATTTTAATTAAAAAAATTCATTTCTGTTATATTGCAATAAACGAAAAGAGGAAGAATAGATCTAGAAATTCATATTACAAGAATGATTAAACATGAACTGAAAAAATAAATTATTAAATTTTAAATCAATAATGAATTATTTAAATAATTATAAATGATGATTTAACTCCTCTTATACCACTTGTAGGTTCCAGACATAGTGGAATCACGGTGGTTGGGAGGGTCCAACTTTTATTTTTATATAATCAATTACCAATCTGGGATCAATACGATGATGAATGAAAGTATCCAGGAATTGAAATCAATGTTTTATAAAAATAGAAAAATATCACCAAATTCAAGAAATGTGATCATTCACATAATGTTTATGATTAATTTAATAATTTTTAAGAAATTAAATACCCATGATTCCATTACATACTTCATTGAAGATCATTGATCATCCAGAATGTCCCTTCCAGATTAAATTAATTGTGCTTGGGAGGATCCAAAGTAGAATCACTCTAGAGGTGATCCACACATGCTCCAATGGTCTTTCATCAACAACACTCATTCTCTATTTTCTAGCGCGGTGGAATGAATATCTTGAGTCGATTGTTCTTTATCGATCGTTCTTCGATCATGATGAACTTCTCTCATTTTAAGAGGTAGATATGAGAGGAATTGAGAGATACAAATGTTGGGTTCAAAAATTATAAATTCACTATGGTTTCGCACAATAGACATACCTAAATATTAATCGACATGGGGTTTAGTTACAATATTTAATTATGAATAGAAATATAATACAATTATAACTATTAGAGAAAACCCATGCAATGTAATAATAAAAACAACACCACTATTTGTGGTGGACAAACATGCACAAAATGGAACCATAAATGAAATCTTATTCCACATAATGATAATATTATAATTATTATTTCTTTCCCCAACTAGATAAATATTATTTACCAACTTGTAAATAATTAATTTATAAACAGACAAGGTCTTGTTCCTTTCAAACTCTTCTTCAATTTATTGAAGACCTGAATAAAACATTTTATTCTTTGAAATATATATTTTTATTTACAAACTAGTAAATTAATATTTATTAAGTGTTCAACAAAATAAATATATTTATATATTATTCAAAATCTAGTGAATAAATATTTATTCAATTTATGTGATCATTTTAAGTTTAATAAAATTAAACCTCAATATTGAGAGTAATATTTATTCTATTAATTAAATTCAAATATAATTTAATCAGTACTACTAGAAACACATAGTGTGTGACCCTCTAGGATTATTTCTCTTTAGCATTAGATGGGCTTGCCTAAATTCCAATATTACTATCTTAAAATGGGTTAAGGAACTGCAGATAAAGAACATAAATTCTTAATGAAAACATCCATATACAAATGCTCGCTGTGTAATATAATCTTCTTGTCACAATATCTCATCATGCAAGTTTAAAAATAGTATCATCAACTTATATTATTGACACTCCATTATTTGATAACCTGAAATAAACTAATCGTTACATCGTGGCCATATAATTTTGGGTGAAAATTCTATTTCAATCAAAGGGTCTAGATATCAACTTCAATAAATGGAATGAACAAATCCTTCCTTAACATAACCTTTAATAACATTCCATTCATGACACACCCAATGTACCCTACTTCCCACCAATATATGGCGTGATGGTTTTTGACATCAATTTTAAGTGTGCGATTCATAAAACATGTTAACGATGATCTTAATGTCTAAAGACCATTACATATGCTCGTTGATAGGAATATCTGATGACACCAAAACATGAAAAATTCTTACTGGAAGGTCTGTTCTCATAATCTCCCTTCTTAAAGATTACAATGTGAGAACTTCATGAGAAGAATTATAATCTTCTTATAAGTACTCACACATGATAGAATGTATAATATGTGTCACATAATAGTATGTCATTAAACCACGGAACTATATTTATGAATTTTTTCATAGCAATTCAAAATTCTCATCAAAACAGGGACCAACTATGACCTTATTAATGCGAAAAATACTCTAGTAAATTATTATATTATATTCACATAGAACAATGAACAATATGTATTAACATGATTAATATTTAAACACATTAAATGTTTGTGTAATCAATGTACAACCAGTTGGTTCAAGGACACCAACTCCAATAATTCCACCATGGAAAGTATGACAAGGTCATCTAGGAAGTTAAATCCAAAAAATTTTATATGGGATGAGTTATATACAAGATATTCAATAATTTTCCCAATTACCATTTTCACTAACATCTCTACTTCCATGTTTTTTGGTGGTTTTGGAATAGTTCTACTAATCATTTTTTTTATAAATAATTGTGTAGAACAAAAATCAAAAAGTATATTCTCTATTCTTGAATGAATAATAAGAATACCTATCACAACTTCATGTTCGGTATTAACTTTAGTGGTAGTGATGGAAAAATATCTCCCTTGATCCATTGGAGGTTGTTGGTTGCCTCCAAAAACCCTTGGATTAGAGAACTTGTTCACAAAGTTTCTTGGTTCCCAGTAGTTGTAACAATTAACAATGTGTTGGGGTTCAACTGTACCATTCCATTCCTCTATCACAATGGTGGGTTTCTTCTTTAGATAATCATTGGGAAAATTCCTTTCTCTTATGCACCTAAAGAATTCCCTTGTTCCCCTTAGGCAGTTCAGAGTGTGCTTTTTTCTGCACCTTTGACAAATGGGGCGCTGGAATTTCTTAGCACCATTGGATTTATCCATTATACCACCAGAATTAAAGTCAACTTTCCAATTCTTATCCCCATGACACCCCTAAGATTCATTGTTCTTTATCTGGACTTTGAGGGCACATCATACAATTTTCTCATATATATCAAGGTCATAGATTGTGAATCATTTTCGTAGGATAGGCTTTATCCCACCAAATAATACGTAAAACATACATTTAGGGATAACTAAAAAACTAGAGGCATATCATGAAAGTGTTATAATGTTCACTGCATACTCCCCAATAGATTTGTATTCTTTTTGTTTTAGTGTGAGGAAATATCTTTCCATATTCAGATGGAGGGTTCGAGGAAAATATTTATGAATATTATTTTTTAGAATTCATACCAGACCATCTCTTCAATCACTTCCTCATGCTTCATATTCTTAATCAATATCCACCATTTATTAGCTTTACCCTCCATACAATAAACATCCAGAATAACCTTCTATTTTTCTTAACATTGAAGGATGGAGAAGATCTTTTCAATGTAATTGATCCATTGCTCCACAATTAAGGGACCAAATGATCCATTGAAAGTAGGAGGCCTTTGTTGCATGAAGATCTTGAATATGGGTCATTATATCTTAGGGGGATTTGCGCTCATCCTAGTCTAGGATTCTATTAAAATCTTGAGTTAACTGAGAGATTATCAGGAAAATATTTTTGATTCCTACTCCCATTGGGTTGGCCATCTCATTGGGGAAATCATCACATTGCGCTTTTCGGTTTTTAGCATTATTCCTCCTATTTTCATCCATTGGCTAGAATAAAAGGAAATTATGTATAATTATCTTATATAGTTAAACACATAAAGGTAAATCCAATGGAATTAAAGGGATAACTTATAAATTACATTTATCTTTTTAACTTATGAGTTTCTAGGATTTCGTCTATGTTATCCATGATCTACTACCTAACATATATTCTTATGGTAATTTTTCCTATTAATTCCATTAATAATGGTTTTTAATGATTTTATGAATTACCTAAAGCATATCCCTCAAAATATCCAATTATGTGTGTAGTAAGGCATGTTTTCATGCACTAGGTTACCTCTAGTCAAGTTTGGAACACCTTGTTGGTGTTGTTACTCCTATGTACATCTATGCCAGAACCACATCCACTTGTAGTATCTAGGTACGGATGTATTGACATGATAAACCACTTTCTCTATACTCACCAAAATTTAGGGATGTTCTCTTATACTTAGTCTTATCATCAGTGTTTTTCACTAGGGTTTTCTAATCCTAATCCCAAAAATAAATAGACCTATCCTATAATACCAACTATAACAACCCTTCTCTTTTTTTAATATTTAAAAATGATTTATTACATAAATTTTCACTTAATAAAATCATAATATAAATAGGTTAGGTGTGTTTGGGGTTTATTAACATTACATAACAACTTAAAACATGAAATACAACATCTTTATTGAAAGCATCTTTGGCATGACAAAACATTCATTCGTACTTAACACTGTATGGGATAACCTGATGACATAAATAAGAAGGTGGTGAGATATAAAGCCCAATAAGGGAATCAAAATAGCATAACATGAGGATAATAATACATGTTAGACAAGGTATGTCAATTAGGCATAAAGGAACATGAATAATAAGGCATGACTTAGCATGATAATCATAACATGGAAAATTGGACAATAACTTAAAGCACTAAATCATAAACATAAGTCAAAGATAAACCGCCAAGACTTCATCGTGGAAAAATGTTCCATAAAAAACTAGGTAAAACCTTGTCCCAACATTAATGATCATGATACTAAAAAATACCCAATGCATTGGAGCACTATAATGGCACACCCTTCATAAACATCTCAATATCATGCTTAAGTATTCCTCATAGATCATATAACATGGATTCATTCAACATCATAATTTTTTTCAATGAGCTATAAATGTGGAATACATATATTTAAGTCACTAGTAAATATTATTGTGTGGATACAGGTTAATACCATTGATAGATAAATGGGTATTGTATTCACCACACAATTATTTTGGCATTGTAAATCGTTGTGCAATTTCAGCAGCAAAAATATATCATACATAAATTCATAAAATGGGTTAATGAGAGAGAATGGGGTATATCATAATTTTGACATGAAATTAAAATTAGTAGGGACATTTAACAACATTTCCCAAGATATGTATTATGAAATATAAGGAATAAAAAATTAAAGAATCTTGAAGGAAGAGGAGAAAGAAAAAGAATCCTTACAAAATTTTGGCATGGTAACGGGTGTACATAAAAGATTGTAGGGGGGATTAATGTAACATCCCAGGTAAATAAAGAATATAGAATTTTCATATTTATTAATATTTACAAATTAAATATTAATTTTATTTTAAAGGGGTTACTATGTTCGATAGCGTACCTGATACGCAACGATGAGTTTCTTTGAAACTTACGTAGCACACTAGTAATAAAATAATATTATTTTAAATGTTAGTTAACACGTAGCCGTTGTACTGGCGGGAATGGATATAAATAACTAAAATATGATTAGATATGTTTTTAAATGTTTATACATTTACCCAATAAAAGATAAAAGCTTAAAATATGGAAAGAGTTCAATTTTACGGGTATATATACTCTAATTTTCACTAAAGGTTCACTTATAACCTTTTAATGGTGAACCATCATTAAATATAGTTTTGATCACTCTTATAATTTATTTTGGACCTAATATAACTCTTCTTTAGAATCGGGACATCAAAATTTACTTTGTGTAAATTTTTGGTACCTTTCTGTTAAAGTTCATTTTTTGATGAATAGTGTAAAATGTTGTATTTTAATTCAAAACATCTTTTTAATCTAAATTATTTATATGATTATATTATTATTTTAATTGTTTTTAAAGTGAAATTAGAAAATATTTTTACCAGTTAATCCAATGGTGGTCATTGGAATCAATTTCACTTTGAAATTGGACTTAAACTGGTGTCAATCTTTTGATACTTATTGTTTCACAAAAACACGCTATTTGTCATGACAGCGGGAATTAATTATTAAATTAATTAATTTGACTTATATGTTTTGAATTTTGTAAAATGGACTTCATTTTTGAATTCGGAATATCAAATATAGCTTAGGTTGAATTTTTGGTAATTTTCTGAAAAACTTCAATTTTTGATGAATAGTGAAACCACTAAGTGGTAATCAAGCAAACTGATTTTTCAGTTAAATGAAAGTTTACCACTAATGTGTATTTAATTTTTAAAATCCGACATACATGGTTGTCATTAAGAAGTAAAATGTGGTTCAATGAGATTAAAATAATTTTTTGGTGAATAGAAACTTTTTTTCATTAATCGCGATTAGAGGAAATTAGTGTAGTTTAAGGTAAAAATGGTATTATAAGAATGTGAAAACATCATGACACTTGTCCTAAACCTATTGGGTGAGTCATGGCCGACCAAGAAAAGTCATGGGCCAACTTGGGGACCCCATGGATCCACTTTAGTTGGAAAATGACATTAATATATTTTTATTTAATGTTAAAGTGAAAATGACACTAACATAAATTGTTTTACTAAAATAATTTTTGAGTGGGGTTATACACGTCCACATTTTGATTATAAATATTAATTGGAAATATAACAAGATTTCCTACATCATAGTAGTTTTTTTTATAATTTTTAGACATTAAATAAATTAAATTATTTATGAAATAATAATGATGCAGCGATGACATCATCATTTGACAATTTAAATAAAATGGAAAGATAATGAAAAATCTAAAACCTACACATGGCCAAAACCAATTGGATGAGTGTATTTCGAACCCTTATCACCTTATCCACGAAGTATATCAATGTGGTACCTTTTAAAACCGAAAAACATTTTCAAATAAAGTAATATTTCTTTACTTTCCAAAAGTGCCCCTCCTCTCCTCTTATAAAAGGCCCCCACCTCTACCTCATTTTACACACTTCCCGAGCCTTTGGCTCGGCCAACTCCTGCCCATTTACTCTCTCCACATCCCTCTACTCATCCTAGAGGATTCCCTTTGGGTAGAATCCTTTCAAAGGAAGACTTTAGGCTCAAATCAAAAGGAGTTACACTTTTTAAGGTAATTCATTCTCTCATGTTCATTTGTTTTATTTTGCTTCTCCAACCCTCTAAACTCTTTTTATTTACTTATTTTGTAACAACACCAGTATCTTAAATATACTAGGATGTTGTTATAATATTTATTCGAGCTACACTCTCACACAACTACATCAAATGGTTAAAGAACATACGGTTTCCATGGATTGCGAAATTCTGCCTCCCGAAACGATGATTGTTCAATACTCATTTAACACCTTCAAGGGTGGCCATTATGATGTCACTATTTTTATATATGATATATAATATGTTTATGTTTTCTTTAAGCTTCTGTATTTTTCATTTTTGGCATACCTTTATGGTTTCCATTATGGGTAAACACGATATCTTTATTTAAGGAAGTGCGGACTACCGCCCACTAAAAGTGATTTGATTCGTTAATGCCATATGTGGGACGTGTAAAGGATGGATTTAAATTTATTATATATGATGTTATACTGGAATTATAATATAACTCTATATCATTATTATTTCTTTCCATTAAAGTATGAGATAGAAATGAAAGTAGCGTTCATGCGTACGTACGGCTTACCGTCTCCATGAACGGTGCATTTCATTTCTTATCCCCAAATGTAATGTACTATTAAAATTACATATATATAATGTATATATGATATATCTAAATGATGAATATAATTCTGGAATTAAAATATACATACCTCTCATTTAGTTTTAATTCCACTAATATGACAAAGAAATGAAAGTAGCGTTCATGCGTACGTATGGCTTACCGTCTCCATGAATGGTGCATTTCATTTATTACCTCTAAATGATTATGTAATATTATAAATACATGTATATGCTGGATATATATGATACATATTATATCCAAATCGGGAATTTCATTCTGGATATAAAGAACTTTTGACCACATGAACAACATGTAATTGTAAGAAGTCAACTTTCGACTTAAGAACCAAATATTGACAAAACAAACATTGTTAACTTAAATGGTTACATAATGTTTATAACATGGCAATAAGTGATATAAAAAGAATAATGAAATTTAAAAAGGTTCTTAATCAAGTATAAATTAACTCAAGTTTATTATTCAGGACGTTAAAGAACGATCGAGTCAAGTCGGACCCAAGGTAAGGGAACTTCTTAACCCAATTTCCATTATTTGGATTAATCTCCTACTTTCAAATTATGTCATTATATTATTATGTCGTATATTGTATTTGTACTTTATTTATGTGTACTTATAGTGAATACACATAATATATCTATTTTATTTTAAAAATTATCTTTGTAAGGGACTTCGTCTCAATCTCCTTTCATTGGGGAATATTTCGTTTTATACACAACTTTCTTTTATACGGTGTATAAACTCCTTTGACTTTTACTTTTATACAAAAGGAATCTTTTTCTACGAAGCATTTTACTAAACGACAAAAAGGAATGTTTTTTTAACATACGCGGTGACAACGACCTTTTCCGCCACCACGAGTATTATTTGGTCTTTGGCTTTCTCAACAAGCCGTAATGTTTTTAGAATAAAATAAATACCATATACTCTTTTATGTATTTTGGTATTGAAAATGGTTTTGAAAAAGGATTCTATTATGTCAATATATTTATGATATATTGTTATTGAAATGTGGAAATGTTATCATTCCTTTATATTGGTTTTATGTTTTACGATTTTATACTGGTACTTGGACATTTTAACGGGTGGTTACGTTATAAACCATATGACGGGTGGTGCCGTGAATACCAGGACGGGTGGTTACATTATAACCTCCAATGCATTGGGTATGGAAGTCGGTCGTATGGCTATTCCATTAAGTATGTATGGAAATTGGCCGTATGGCTATTCCATTAAGTGATATGTGTGGAAGTCGACCGTATGGTTATTCCACTTAAGTATGTTTATGTCCCAAGTTACCTTTATATATGTTATGTGTTCTTTATATGGGTTTTATGGTAATCCTTTGGTTACAAAAAGGTAAGTAATGATACTTTATTCAGTGAAGAGTTTTTACTACTTCATGAAGGTGAAGGTATTACTTTGATATAGTATACATGGTTTACTTGATGTTTGAAAAACTAACAGTTTTCATTCTCTTTGTATCCCTTACTGAGCTTTTTATGCTCACCCCAAGTTTTTCGAAATGTTTTTCACAGGACTTAAAGTGGAATAAGGTCAAGGATGGTATCAAGGGAATGTCATGCTATCTAAAACATGGAATCTAGACATCTTTCTTTTTAAGAGTTTTTATTTTATGGAGACTTAGTAGAAGTGTCTACTTTGTAATCTTTTAAGATGTAATAGTTATGTTCTAATTCTCTAAAACTCTAAACCTGAAAAGATCCTCAATGTGAATTATTCATTTAATTCAATATTAAGTAAGTTTTAAGGCTGGGGCCTTATAGTTGGTATCAGAGGTTGGTTTAGACAACTTTAGGAGTTAGAAAAGTGTTAAATTATAATATGATTGAAATGATATAGCATTTACGGATTACCATGTTGCTTCGCCTAAGATATTTCTGTGTTCAGAATGGTTTTCCGTAGAGGAAACAAAGAAGCTATGTTGGGACGACATCAGGAGGAAGATAACCTTCCAAATCAGCAACCTGAGATGGTTGGAATCGGAACTGAACAGTTTGTTGCAGTGATGGCACAGTTGACTCAGGCTATAAATGGTGGTGGTATCCATGCACGAGATCAGCCAGATCAACCACAGAGGAACATGTCAGTGGTGGAACATTTCATGAGGCAACATCCCCCATCATTTAGAGGATCATCTGACCATGTGCAAGCTGAAGGGTGGATTAAAGAACTGGAGAAGATTTTTGATGTCATGGGGTGTTCAAAACATCAAAAGGTTAGTCTTGCTGTTTACCGTTTTGAAGGTGAAGCTGATCAGTGGTGGTCGATGGTGAAAAATATAAGGGATAGTGATGAGATTGAGGATCTTCACTGGGAAGAATTCAAAGGTATGTTTCTTGAGAAATATTTTCCTAAGGTGGTTCGTCTTAGGATGGAAAAAAAGTTCCTAGAATTGAGGCAGGAGGATGATTCAGTGGCTGCTTATGAAAAAATGTTCACTCGATTGGCAAGGTATGCTCCAAACTTCATACGAGATCTTGATAGTAAAATAAACCGTTTTTACTCAGGGTTAAAGCCAAAGTATCGAAGGGCTTTAGCTTCTCGTGAGTTCAAAAGTTATGAAAAACTTGTTCGATGTGCGGAGATGGTGGAAATGGAGTTTTCCGATGATCAGGTGTTCTATGAAAAACAACAGAATAAGAGATCTAGTTGGCAGGAAAAGGGGAAGAATTCATCAAAGAAGCAAGGAGTTAAGAAAACCAAATATCCATCCTGTGAGAAGTGTGGTAAAATGCATCCTGGAGAATGTTTATCCAAGTCTGGTAAGTGCTTTCGGTGTAGTAAGTCTGGTCATATTTCTCGTAACTGTAAGGAAGATGATCAAGCAGGAAATGAAAAGCCAATGGTAAGATGTTTTAAGTGTAATGAAATGGGTCATTATGAAAACGAGTGTCCAACGAAGAACTCAACTGGGGGAATGCAGCCCGACTATAAGAAGAAAGGGGTGGTGAAATCCTTTGCAACAACTTCAGCAGATGTTGGGCCATCGAATAAAGTGGTATCAGCTCTAGGGAGCTCAGTATTTTTCGAAGACTGACTTGAGGTCGGGGTACCATCAGTTGAAAGTAAAAGAAGCAGACGTTCCGAAGACTGCGTTCCGTACTAGATATGGCCATTATGAATTTGTAGTTATGCCTTTTGGGTTAACCAATGCACCTGCTGCATTCATGGACCTTATGAATAAAATTTTCAATGAGTTCTTGGATAAGTTTGTGTTTGTTTTTTTAGGTTTGTGAAGAGGTTATGTGTGCCTTGTGATTCACAATTGATGAATGAGTTGTTTTTTCATCCTGGCAGTACTAAGATGTACAGAGGTCTGTGGGAGTATTACTGGTGGGATGGAATGAAAAGAGACATTGCTGATTTTACTGTGAAGTGTTTGACATGTCAACAGGTTAAAGCAGAGCAGCAGTTACCGAAAGGGATGCTTCAGCCTTTACCAGTGCCAGAGTGGAAATGGGAAAACATATCCATGGACTTTGTTGTGGGATTACCGAGGACATCTTGAGGTAATAATGCAATCTGGGTTATTGTTGATCGCTTGACCAAATCTGCTCATTTCCTTTCTATACGAGATACTTTCTCTCTTGATCAACTTTCCCGTCTGTATCTTAAAGAGATAGTCAGGTTACATGGAGTTCCTCTCTCCATTGTATCGGATCGTGATCCCAGTTTTACTTCTAACTTTTGGAAAGGCCTTAAGAAGTCGTTGGGTACTGAATTAAATTTTAGTACAGCTTTTCATCCTCAATCAGATGGGCAGTCAGAACGAACAATTTAGACATTGGAGGATATGCTACGAGCTTGTTCTATGCATTATCAGTGAAGTTGGGACCAACATCTTTCTTTGGTTGAGTTTTCTTATAATAACAGTTTTCATTCTAGTATATAGATGGCACCATTTGAGGCATTATATGGGAAGCGGTGTCGAACTCCAACTTTCTGGGATGAAGTGGGTGGAAGGAAGTTGATGGGACCAGAATTGGTAGAAGAGATGGCAGAAAAAGTTCAGCTGATTCAGAAACACATGAGAATAGCTCAGAGCAGGCAGAAGAGTTATGCGGATAACCTGAGGAAGGATCTATCTTTCGAGGTAGGTGATCATGTTTTTCTCAAGGTTTCTCCTTGGAAAAGCATGATGAGATTTGGTAAGAAAGGAAAGCTGATTCCAAGGTTTATTGGACCATATGAAATTCTGGAGAGAGTTGGATCAGTTGCATACCGGGTGGCTTTACCTCCGAGTTTATCTCAGGTACACAATTTTTTTCACGTTTCGATGTTGAGAAAGTATATGCCAGATCCATCTCATGTTTTGAGTCCAGAGGTAGTTCAGCTGGAAGAGAACCTATCTTATGAGGAACAACCGGTCCAGATTCTTGACCACAGAGAGCAAGTGTTACGGAATAAGGTGATTCATCAGGTAAAGGTTTTGTGGAAAAACCATGTGATTGAAGAGGCAACGAGGGAATCTGAAAATGCTATGAGGGATAAATACCCCCACTTATTTTGATAAGTGAATAAAATTGCGAGGACGCAATTCCCAAAAGGGGGGAAGGATGTAACATCCCAGGTAAATAAAGAATAAAGAATTTTCATATTTATTAATATTTACAAATTAAATATTAATTTTATTTTAAAGGGGTTGATATGTTCGATATCGTACCCGATACGTAACGATGAGTTTCTTTGAAACTTACGTAGCACACTAGTAATAAAATAATATTATTTAAAATGTTAGTTAACACGTAACCGTTGTACTGGCGGGAATGGATATAAATAACTAAAATATGATTAGATATGTTTTTAAATGTTTATACATTTACCCAATAAAAGATAAAAGCTTAAAATACGGAAAGAGTTCAATTTTACAGGTATATATACTCTAATTTTCACTAAAGGTTCACTTATCACCTTTTAATGGTGAACCGTCATTAAATATAGTTTTTTATCACTCTTATACTTTATTTTGGACCTAATATAACTCTTCTTTAGAATCGGTACATCAAAATTTACTTTGTGTAAATTTTTGGTACCTTTCTGTTAAAGTTCATTTTTTTATGAATAGTGTAAAATGTTGTATTTTAATTCAAAACATCTTTTTAATCTAAATTATTTATATGATTATATTATTATTTTAATTGGTTTTAAAGTGAAATTAGAAAATATTTTTACCAGTTAATCCAATGGTGGTCATTGGAATCAATTTCACTTTGAAATTGGACTTAAACTGGTGTCAATCTTTTGATACTTATTGTTTCACAAAAACACGCTATTTGTCATGACAGCGGGAATTAATTATTAAATTAATTAATTTGACTTATATGTTTTGAATTTTGTAAAATGGACTTCATTTTTGAATTCAGAATATCAAATATAGCTTAGGGTGAATTTTTGGTAATTTTCTGAAAAACTTCAATTTTTGATGAATAGTGAAACCACTAAGTGGTAATCAAGCAAACTGATTTTTCAGTTAAATGAAAGTTTACCACTAATGTGTATTTAATTTTGAAAATCCGACATACATGGTTGTCATTAAGAAGTAAAATGTGGTTCAATGAGATTAAAATAATTTTTTGGTGAATAGTAACTTTTTTTCATTAATCGCGATTAGAGGAAATTAGTGTAGTTTAAGGTAAAAATGGTATTATAAGAATGTGAAAACATCATGACACTTGTCCTACAACTATTGGGTGAGTCATGGCCGACCAAGACAAGTCATGGGCCAACTTGGGGACCCCATGGATCCACTTTAGTTGGAAAATGACATTAATATATTTTTATTTAATGTTAAAGTGAAAATGACACTAACATAAATTGTTTTACTAAAATAATTTTTGAGTGGGGTTATACAAGTCCAAAGTTTGATTATAAATATTAATTGGAAATATAACAAGATTTCCTACATCATAGTATTTTTTTTATAATTTTTAGACATTAAATACATTAAATTATTTATGAAATAATAATTATGCAGTGATGACATCATCATTTGACAATTTAAATAAAATGGAAAGATAATGAAACATATAAAACCTACACATGTCCAAAACAAATTGGATGAGTGGATTTCGAACCCTTATCACCTTATCCACGAATTATATCAATGTGGGAACTTTTAAAACCGAAACACATTTTCAAATAAAGTAATATTTCTTTACTTTCCAAAAGTGCCCCTCCTCTCCTCTTATAAAAGGCCCCCACCTCTACCTCATTTTACACACTTCTCAAGCCTTTGGCTCTGCCAACCCCTGCCCATTTACTCTCTCAACATCCCTCTCCTCATCCTAGAGGATTCCCTTTGGGCAGAATCCTTTCAAAGGAAGCCTTTAGGCTCAAATCAAAAGGAGTTACACTTTTTAAGGTAATTCATTCTCTCATGTTCATTTGTTTTATTTTGCTTCTCCAACCCTCTAAACTCTTTTTATTTACTTCTTTTGTAACAACACCAGTATCTTAAATATACTAGGATGTTTGTATAATATTTATTCGAGCTACACTCTCACACAACTACATCAAATGGTTAAAGAACATACGGTTTCCGTGGATGGCGAAATTCTGCCTCCCGAAACGATGATTGTTCAATACTCATTTAACACCTTCAAGGGTGGCCATTATGATGTCACTATTTTTATATATGATATATAATATGTTTATGTTTTCTTTAAGCTTCTGTAATTTTCATTTTTGTCATACCTTTATGGTTTCCATTATGGGTAAACACGATATCTTCATTTAAGGAAGTGCGGACTACCGCCCCCTAAAAGTGATGTGATTCGTTAATGCCATATGTGGGACGTGTAAAGGATGGATTTAAATTTATTATATATGATGTTATACTGGAATTATAATATACCTCTATATCATTATTATTTCTTTCCATTAAAGTATGAGATATAAATGAAAGTAGCGTTCATGCGTACGTACGGCTTACCGTCTCCATGAACGGTGCATTTCATTTCTTATCCCCAAATGTAATGTACTATTAAAATTACATGTATATAATGTATATATGATATATCTAAATGATGAATATAATTCTGGAATTAAAATATACATACCTCTCATTTAGTTTTAATTCCACTAATATGACAAAGAAATGAAAGTAGCGTTCATGCGTACGTATGGCTTACCATCTCCATGAACGGTGCATTTCATTTCTTACCTCTAAAAGATTATGTAATATTATAAATACATGTATATTCTGGATATATATGATACATATTATATCCAAATCGGGAATTTCATTCAGGATATAAAGAACTTTTGACCACATGAACAACGTGTAATTGTAAGAAGTCAACTTTCGACTTAAGAACCAAATATTGACAAAACAAACATTATTAACTTAAATGGTTACATAATGTTTATAACATGGCAATAAGTGATATAAAAAGAATAATGAACTTTAAAAAGGTTCTTAATCAAGTATAAATTAACTCAAGTTTATTATTCAGGACGTTAAAGAACGATCGAGTCAAGTCAGACCCAAGGTAAGGGAACTTCTTAACCCAATTTCCATTATTTGGGTTAATCTCCTACTTTCAAATTATGTCATTATATTATTATGTCGTATATTGTATTTGTACTTTATTTATGTGTACTTATAGTGAATACACATAATATATCTATTTTATTTTAAAAATTATCTTTGTAAGGGACTTCGTCTCAATCTCCTTTCATTGAGGAATATTTCGTTTTATACACAACTTTCTTTTATACGGTGTATAAACTCCTTTGACTTTTACTTTTATACAAAAGAAATCTTTTTCTACGAAGCATTTTACTAAACGACAAAAAGGAATGTTTTTTTTAACGTACGCGGTGACAACGACCTTTTCCGCCACCGCGAGTATTATTTGGTCTTTGGCTTTCTCAACAAGCCGTAATGTTTTTAGAATAAAATAAATACCATATACTCTTTTATGTATTTTGGTATTGAAAATGGTTTTGAAAAAGGATTCTATTATGTCAATATATTTATGATATATTGTGATTGAAATGTGGAAATGTTATCATTCCTTTATATTGGTTTTATGTTTTATGATTTTATACTGGTACTTGGACATTTTAACGGGTGGTTACGTTATAAACCATATGACGGGTGGTGCCGTGAATACCAGGACGGGTGGTTACGTTATAACCTCTAATGCATTGGGTATGGAAGTCGGCCGTATGGTTATTCCATTAAGTATGTATAGAAATTGGTCGTATGGCTATTCCATTAAGTGATATGTGTGGAAGTCGACCGTATGGTTATTCCACTTAATTATGTTTATGTCCCAAGTTACCTTTATATATGTTATGTGTTCTTTATATGGGTTTTATGGTAATCCTTTGGTTACAAAAAGGTATGTAATGATACTTTATTTAGTGAAGATTTTTTACTACTTCATGAAGGTGAAGGTATTACTTTGATATAGTATACATGGTTTACTTGATGTTTGAAAAACTAACAGTTTTAATTCTCTTTGTATCCCTTACTGAGCTTTTTATGCTCACCCCAAGTTTTTTGAAATGTTTTTCACAGGACTTAAAGTGGAATAAGGGCAAGGATGGGATCAAGGGAATGTCATGCTATCTAAAACATGGAATCTAGACATCTTTCTTTTTAAGAGTTTTTATTTTATGGAGACTTAGTAGAAGTGTCTACTTTGTAATCTTTTAAGATGTAATAGTTATGTTCTAATTCTCTAAAACTCTAAACCTGAAAAGATCCTCAATGTGAATTATTCATTTAATTCAATATTAAGTAAGGTTTAAGGCTGGGGCCTTATAATTAATGACATTTAAAGAAATATATAATAATTTAGAAATAAAATGGATAGTAAGTGGAAAATGTAACATCATATCCCAATATATGAAAATGAAATTTAAGAATCATGATATAAATGACGTGCTTGAATAGAAATGGGAAGAGAGAAATACCTTACTTGGATGTGTGACTCCAAAGGCTTGAGAGGGGATTCTTGGGAGTTTGGCGGAACTTGGGGGACTCTATGGAGTAGAGAGAAAAGTTTTTACGATTTTCATGGAGTTTTGGTGAATTTAAATGGGATCATTGGTGGTTTTATATAGGAAAGGAGGGGACTTATTTATTATCTTAGTTATGAACACTACATAATAAAATATTCAAAACCAAAAAAACCATCCCATAGTTTTTTCCCAAGGGTTTTGCCAAAGGAGAGTGATATAAATTATTTTATAAGGCCAAGGAATGAATATTATAAAATATTTCACTTTTTATGTGGAGGTGAGTCACACATTCAAAGAAAAGGTTTTAAAATCTAAAAATATAATATAACTCTTGGAGGATTCACTAAGTCTTTTTAAAATGAATAAAATAAATAAAAAATAACATTATCCTAAATGAAAACATATATTTGGTAGAATATAAATTTTATAGTATTTATTACTTCACTATTGATACATTTTGATGTTATAAGACACACTGTATATTTATATGATATTTAATTTTTACCCAAGAATTCAAATCTCTCAGAAAATTATGAAAAGATAATTATTGGATAATTATTTTGTCCTGACTCAAAAAATGATATCCAATTTATCCAAATATTTTTATAAATATTTAAATTTCTAATTATAAAATAAAAGCTGACATTAATTGAAAATATTAGGTTTTTTTCAAATAATCGTTTCTCGAACCCTAATAAAAATTACATTTGACTGAATAAAAAATTGTATACTCATTTATATTTTAAAAATTAATTTAATTATAATATTTTACTAAAATATTATTTATTTAAAAAATAAATTAATTTATCAAAATAGGTTTCTTAATTTAATATGAACTTTAAACAAAAATATTATTTATGCTTTAAAAATCATTTACAAAGTCATAATAATAGGATTAAAATATATTCATTATTCTATAAAAAATCATATACAAAATATTATTGTTAGGTTCCCGATACATATTCATTTATTACACTATAATATTTCCTAAGAGTATGGTGTATGATGGTGGGGATTTTATGGGGATGTTTGGTGAACATGGTTTAGGTCATGATCTCAATGAGCCTGAACTTCTCCTCTAAACGGTTTCGCTCATGCTTATGTTGTGGGATCTGAGCTTGGGATTAGTCTAGGTAAACGCTCATAAATTCTATCTCCCTCAAAATATCTAATAAATGGGCTTAATAGTGTAGGATCCTACTAGATGAGTTCATCACTTCCTTTTTCTATTCCAAATGGATTTATTAAATTCCCATATTTATACTAGTCATGTGATCACTGTTCAATAGATATATTATCAATGCTAAAGATACTTAACAGTCATTTAAATTCAATAGGATATAATAAAACAAAATAAGTGCATGTGTTTTCTATATTCATAATACATTTAATTAAATCAAATGAAAGGTAATATTATTTATAAAAGTGAAGGTTGTTACATAGACCATGGCATGTTCCATGACATTGTTCTTTACAGACACTCAATATAGAATTTAATATGGCATGGTATCCATTTATTCATTACTAAACCATAGAAAATTCACCTTAATGTTAGGAAATATTGTTATTTTAATCACAAATTTAATAGGAAAATTTTCACCATAATCTCTATAGTACACCACAATTTTTTAATATATATTATTTTAATATTATATTTTACAATGTGTTTTGAATACAACACTAATATTAAATGAACCATAGTGTACAACATAAATATTATTATTTAATTGTTAATTTGTATGGCCAAGTCCTTAGTTTGATGGGTCTGAATAGAAATAAACATATTATGAAAGATATATATGGAATGTTTTTCCATGTTAAAATTGATAATAAATCAAGCAATAATTATCAATTAGTTGAAAATGATGATAAAATATAATTAAGGTAAAAGAGTTTTTTTCATAAAATTATTTTTATATATCTAAATAGATTAAATATTTCACTACTAATAACTAATTATAATGAAATAAGTCGATTACATATCCAATTAAATGGATTAACTTTCATTTAATTATGTTTATTGTAACGCCCTGACCCTAGTTACCCAGAGTCGGTGCATTATTTTAATACATTGGCATGATTACAAGGAATCAAGTCCCGAAAGACCGATCAGTTTAGCATTCTTGGAAAATAGATTACATACATGAACGTTGCATTACACATTAGAAAATAAAACACAACATAAATGAATCTTTGTGAACGCCATTATTCCCTTTTAACTTGACCCTGCATATCATTCACAATACACTTCTTGGAATCCTGGGAAAAATAAAACATAGAAAGGGGTGAGTTCAAACTCTCCGTAAGGGTAATAAATACAGAGGAAGATAACATAAATATTAATCATGGTGAATAATTGGAACCACATGCCATTACTAATAATAAACATGAATACTTTTATGGAAGGAAAATGAGCTGAGTAAATATTTTCATAACAAAAAATAATCATGTGTATTATACTAGTCGAATGACCACATGAACCATCAATACTATTTTCATAATGAGGGAATGTATAATGCCAGACATTCTGAAACATTTTGTCCAGGCCTCGGCCAAGACGTATAAAAATGATTAAGGCCTCGGCCAAAACCATATATCTAATTTGGAAATGCCATGGCCAATTCCACGTCTAATTGTCTCATGAGACCTACCGATGAATCGAGGAGATATATTGGGCTCCACCCATCACTTACTATGTCCAATACATTCCTCATATGAAAAGGATGAAGCATTACATAAACATTCATATAAAAAATAGCATATGAAATGTCAATACTTTATCCATAAACCATGAATGGTATAAAAATAACACATCTATTTATATCATAATAAATCAACTTCAAACAAGTTTAAAATCCATTAAAGGATGTTGACAAAGATGAAAATGATTCATAAAACTCTTTGAGAGAAATACCCATTTTTCATGAAATCGTTTGTAAGTATCACAATTTATAAAGGAAGTAATTTAAAAGAGATTTTTGAATGAAACTGTCCCATACAACTTAGAAACTTTTAAAAAGAGTTATCATTTCAAATCATTCATGTCCATATAAATAAATCTTTAAAATTGTTTTATAAATATGGACATTAATTAAAAGTGTTTAGAAAGATAAATTTTTAAAAAATTTAACATGATGATCTAGTTAAATAGACCCTCCCATAAAACATTAAAATATTCCTTTTGAGAACATTTTTATGAAATATGGGTATCTATGATATGTATGTCACAGAAAATACTTACACATGAACAATCTCAGATAATAATGATATTGAGGAAATAACCCTTAACTTTCACTTTCCTTTAGTCGACGGTACATTTAACCTTCCGTATGGAGATTTTAGTATGTTATTAAATTAAAACAGAACCATATTAATGATATCATACATAATTAATTTATAATTTATACTTCTTATTTAATAATAATTTCCATGTTAAATTAATATTTCGGGTATTAATCACTTTCTTTATCGTATGTGTTTTAACTTGTTACTCTTGATTGTATCACTTAGACCCATATTTAAATACATTGATAATATAAAACATTATTTATATGTCATATATTTTTAGAATATAAATATGTATAATAGACATATATATGATATGAAAAACACTGTTTATGGAGATGGTAGTCCGTATGTACGCATAAACATTGTATCTGTTTTCATATTGTATTGAACAGAACTAAGTGAATAAGATATATGTAAGTACATATATATATATATATCTAGTATCATTATTATGTCATATATTACATATTTATTAGTAATATATATTTTTATAATCTTCGATGAATGGTGATCGTGGAAATGAATCTCATCACGTCGTGGAGATGGTAATCCGTACGTACATACGAGCGACAATATAATTTCCTTAAAGGTGTAGAATTGGATGGTGTATTAATTTTACAGAGACATTAGCATGTTAGTTTTATTATTTATATATATATTACTCATCATTATATCCATCCAAATAACATAGGGATTAATAACAAATTACACAACAGTGTGGAGACGGTAAGCCGCACGTACGCACGCATGGTGACATTATCATTCATAAGATGGATAGAATAATGACTATAGTTATGAAATATTTATAATGACATCACAATATATATAAGATACTGGATTTATTGTTTTAAAATGGAAACAACAAAGAAAGAGTAAGTTGAAGAAGAAAAGAGCTTGAAATAGGTGATGAAATATTTACCTCTTCTTCGGGTTCTTTCTTTTGATATGATCAAAAGGGCTCCTTAGGTTGGCTTTCTGATCAAACTAAGGCCTCTATGATTAATTGAGAAAATTTTGGAGGATATTTGGGCCAGGATTGGCTGAGAAAAATGTCTTTGGAGATGTGATTTTGAGATAAGGGGAAGTGCCCTTTTATAAGAGGGGTGAGGGTCACTTTAGGAAAAGATTAAAGTATTAATTTATTATAAAATCATATTAGGTTTATAATGGTTCCAAATGAATTTAATTCGAGACTTATGTGGTTATGGGTCGAAATCCTCTCAACCAATAGGTTTTATACAAGTTTAGGTTACCATTGTTTACCTTATCTTTAGGATTTAACTCTTAGTTAAATAGTTTAACTTTTACCGTGTCTTCTTGTATTCTTACTCCATATGGTTAATAAACTTACTATAAATTTCCAAGAGATCCTCAAGTGGATCATTAAAGATATATATAATACTATTTAAGCCCTTTGTCCAAACCTTACATTTTTAGGAATATTATATCAACCAATAATATAGTATTTGTTTTAAATATTAATTTATGTCAATTATGACACTATTTGGTATTTTGTTTTTGTGAAAGTTTTCACAACTTGATTACTTCTAAAAAGATACATTTAATCATACCTAACATGTCATAGTCACCTATAAAATTCGTGGATGTCATAAAAACATTAAAATTATATTTATTTTAATATTTATAATATCATTTATTTGATTCTTTCATTAATAAGGTAATTACTGCATCGTCATTGTGTCATAAATAAATTTAATTATTTAATGTATAAAAAACATAAATAAAATACCATGATGTATTAAATATTTTTATCTTTCTAATTAATATTTATATTTGAATTTATCTTATTTATGACCCTATATTAAAAATGGTTTAGTTAATGAACATTGAATTTAACACTTTTAACTCTTCTTTAAATTAAATAATAATAAATTTCTTAATCCAATCCAAGTGGACATAAAGGATCATATTTTCTTCCTAAGGTTGTTTTTGGACTAATTACACTTATTCAATATAATTATGACATGTCTTAGGGTAATAATAAAATCATTTTTACCCTTAATTACACTATTTACTTTTAACAGTGGTAAATAAAAGTAAAAAGTTACTATTCACAAAAAATTATTTTTATCTTATTGATCCACATTTTACTCCTATATAATAACCATGTCTCTATGATTTTGGAAATTCAACAAACAAAAGCGGTTACATCATGTTTTATGTAAATTTCAAAATTCTCCTACGAGGTGGGTAAAAGACGATAAAAAGTTCGATAAAATTTTTATATATCTAAAATTATTATAAACTGACTCAAATGAATAACATTGAATTTATATAGGTATTATTTAACTATTTTGACCTAAAATAAATTTAAATAAAATAAATTATTATTTAAATAAAAATCCGGTTGTAAACAATAACTTAGTGTTTTTCACTATTCATCAAAAATTGAAAGTTTTCAGAAAAATGCCAAAAATTCACCCTAGGATAATTTCGATATTCCGAATCCAAAAATGTTCTCTATTTTTCTGAATTCAAAACATATAAGTTTCATTTATTAATTTAAAATTAATTCCCGTTGTCAAAACCAAAAGGCGTATTTTTATGAAATAATAACTATCAAAAGATTGACACTTGTTTATGTCAAATTTCAATATAAAATTACTTACAATGACTATAATTGGATTAAATGGTAAAAATATAATCTATTTATACTTATATACCATTAAAATGTATAATTTAACACTATAAATTATTTTGATTAAAAAAGTTTTTTTTAGTTAAAATATAGTATTTTTTTCACTATTCACCCAAATATGAATGTTATCAGAAAAACACCAAAAATTTATTGAAACTAAATTATTATGTCCCGATTCTAAAGAATAAGTTTATTTTGTCAAATTTAATATATAAAAGTTTGAAATATTTTATTTAAAAATGCTACAACATTAAAAGGGGGTAAAATTTCATTTTTTTGAAAAATACTTATTTTATCTGAAAAAAAATGAATTTGTTCCTAAATTTTGTCTAAGATACTCATAATATGTATACTAAAATTATAAGGATTATATAAATTTCAAAATTCAGTTAATACTATTCATAACTTCTTTTGAACCACTAGTTTGGTAAGTCGGTGTGCGCTTGAACTCAGTGTTGCGTGTAGTGAAAGTTATTGAATTACTTTGAAGATATAACATACTATGAAATCTTGGGGTGTTACATTCTTCCCTCCTTAAATAAATTACATCCTCGGAATTTCAAATTGTTCTTAGAAAATAAAAGGTTGAAAATAGAAAATACCTTTGTAAGAAAACTCATATTTGAAATTCGGCTAATAAAATTTAGTCTTAAAAAGAGGAAACGGGAAATGAAAAAGTCACCACCAAATTATGATCTCGATTAGGAGAAAATTAGTGGAAATTAGAGTCACATAATTGGAGGAAAACATAAATATTTATAAGGAGTTATTGAGGTCATCAGTCACAAACAATTCTATAATTTGAGGGCCTCAATTCAATCAATCTATGATGATTCAAAATATCATCAGTTCAACAAAACATAAGGTATTAGGGTAAAACATTTTTAGTTTTAATATGACTTACCTAAAGTTTAAGGATTTATTTCTTCATAGAATAAGAGAATATATATATATATATATAACTGACAATTAGAGTTCCATCGTTTAACTAATTTCTACCACAAACTCATCTTTCACTCTAAAAGATAATAGAACTTAAAAAAATATTCTATTTAACCTGTCCTTTTCAGGTTACAAAAAAATTAATTTCTAATTCATCTACCAGACCCTTTAAAAACATAAATTATTTAATCTAGGATATCATCTGGGTCAGTGATGGGTGGTACACCCTTTTCTCCCTTCGGTTGCGGGTTCAAGTCTCGCGGCCTAACCGGATGCGACTGGTTGTCACTCGACCTCTGGGTTGTCATTTTTATGAAAATCCAAAAATAACCTTAACAATTGTATCCAATTTCTAACATAATCTATTCCAACCGTTAAACTTATCCAAAATACTTATTTCTAAACTCACAGTCCAAAATATATAAGGAATTTAAACACAATGAAGATCTTTTTCTCCACGTAATAACATGTGAACACCTTCATCATATATTCTTTTAAAACATGGTAACACCCTGAATTACCATAAAATCTTATTTATTACATTCATGTTCCCTTATTCTTTATAGAATACTGGATATATTCCTTATATCCAACATTTTTTAATGTTCCAACAACAATGAAATAAACAAACTATTAACCAATTCCATGGAAGTCAAGAATATCCAATATAATTTATCCAAATCAACCATCTCTTATTCCCAAACCACAACATCAATGTTAGGACCATATTAAGGATTACCTTTCCCTCAACCATGTATTTTCCAAAAACTGTAGCTTTCTATTAAGTCACTTTTCTTAGAACCATATAATCTCAAATCCTCAATAAAATAGTACTGCAGTACAATCCTTATTTATCTCCATAATTCATATAACCAGTATATTGTTGATAAAACACTCAAATGAAATAATTATATAATAACAACATAAGAACACTAGTCATTCCTCTTCATTTGAGGTAGTATCATAACTTTATTATTATCAATAGCGTAATTTTTGGTATACTCTGATGACTGGGAAATTGATTCGCGTAGTGTCCCAACACCTTGTAGATGAAGCATTTTACATTCAGAACATTTTCCTTACCCTTGAAATCACGTACTTGGTGTCCTTTTTCTCCACACTTATAACATACTCTCATTCCCTTCAAGAATTTACCAAGGTGATTCATTCCACATTTATCACATATTGTAAAATCCTTCTTTTCCCTCTCCCCTTTATCCATCTTTCTCTATTCTATCCTTTTCTTCTCTTTCTTCCCTTCAAAGCCATAGGACTCAGAGAATTATTTACTTATATTATTAACACATGATACTATTTCTTCATATGTTGAGAATACATGGTAAAATATTTCCCTTCTAAATGTTGGAATAATTCTCTGAAAGATATGATCCTTATTACTCTTTGGATCATATGTATTGTTGGAGTTCATATTCCTTCTACTAGGCGCCATTTCAATAAAATGGCATACACTTGGTCAGTTTATGAATTGCAATGAATAATTCCTAACTTCTAAAATACCTAACATAAATTGAATAGTTTATGGATACAATCCATAAAAATATTTTCATTGAGGATATATATACTCGTAAATACTTCATAATTATTTGTAAAGAAAATGAGAATTATCCAAAGCATATTCCCCCGGAGTGTCGTAACCAAGAGTGCAGCAAGGCCTGTGTTCGTGCACTAGTTCATGTTCAATTCTAGATCAATGTTGTGTTTTTGGGTTTTACCCCTAGGTACATCTATGCCAAAGCCTCCTCTACCTACTCGTATCTATACATGGATGTATTTTCATGGAAAACTCACAAAATCTCTACATTACCAAAATTCTAAGAATTTCTTCTATACTAATCCTTAAAGTCTATCTTAGTGTTATGTGCTCTAATCAGAGTTTATCAAAATATAGTTTCCAATGTTATTGCTGAACTTCTTATGATACCAACTGCAACGCGCCGACCTCAGTTACCCAAAGTCGGTGCATTATTTTAATACATTATCATGATTACAATGAATAAAGTCACGAAAGACCGATTAGTTCAGTAGTCTTATAAAATAGATTACATACATGAACGTTGAATTGCACATTATAAAATAAAACACAACATAAATGAATCGTTGAAAACACCATTATTCCCTTTTAGCTTAACCCTTCATATCATTCACAATACACTTCTTGGAATCCTGGGAAAAATAAAACAGAGAAAGGGGTGAGCTGAAACAGTCAGTAAGGGTAAGCAATACAGTAGAAGATAACATAAATATTAAGCATGGTGAATAATTGAAACTACATGCCTTTAACAATAATAAACATGAATACTTTTATGGAATGAATATGAGATGAGTAAATATTGCAATAATAAAACATAATCATGTGTGTTATACTAGTCGAATGACCACATGAACCATCAATATTATTTTCATAATGAGATAATGTATAATACCATACATTCTGAAACATTTTGTCAAGGCCTCATCCAAGATGTCTAAAAATGATTAAGGCCTCGGCCAAAACCATATATCAAATTGGGAAAGGCCTCGGCCAATTCCACGTCTAATTATCTCATTAGACCTACCAATTAATAAATGAGCTATAGCGGGCTCCACCCATCACTTACTATGTCCAATACATTCCTCATATGAAAAGGTTGAAACATTACATAAACATTCGTATTAAAACTAGCATACGAAATGTCAATACTTTATCCATTAACCATGAATGGTATAAAAATAACACATCCACAATCAAACATATCACAAAACCTTCGATACAATATGGAATATTTGTATCATAATAAATCAACTTAAAACAATTTTAAAATCCATCAAAGGATGTTGACATAGATGAAAATGATTCGTAAAACTCTTTGAGAGAAATACCCATTTTTCATGAAATCATTTGTAAGTCTCACAATTTATAAAGGAATTAATTTAAAAGATATTTTTGAATCAAAGTATCCCATACCACTTTGAAACTTTTAAAATTAGTTATCATTTCAAAACATTCATGTCCATATAAATAAATCCTTAAAATCGTTTTGAAAATATAGACATTAATTAAAAGGGTTTAGAAAGATAAATTTTTAAAACATTTAACATGATGATATAGTTAAATATAACCTCCCATAAAACCTTAAAATATTAATTTTGAAAACATTTTTATGAAATATGGGTACCTATGATAAGTTTTTCCCAGAAAATACTCACACATGAACAATCTCGGATAATAATGAGATTGAGGAAATAACCATTACCTTGCACTTTCCCTTAGTCGAGGGTACGTATAACCTCCTGTATGAAGATCTAGTATGTTATTAAATTATACCAGAACCATATTAATGATATCATACATGATTCATTTATGACTTTATACTTCACATTTAATAATAATTTCTATGTGAAATTAATATTTTGGGTAATAATCGCTTTCTTTATCGTACGTGTTTTAACTTGTTGCTCTTGATTGTATCACTTAGACCATGATTTAAGTACTTCCAGAATATAAAACATGATTTATATACCATATATATTTAGAATATAAATATTTATTATAGACATATATATGAAATGAAAAACACCATTTATGGAGACTGTAGTTCGTACCTATGCATAAACTTTTTTTCATTTTTCATATCGTATTGAACGAAACTAAGTGAATAAGATATATATATGTACACACACATATATATATATGTAAATATATATATATATATATCCAGTAGAATTATTATTTCATATATTACATATTTATTAGTAATATATATTTCTATATTCTCCGATGAATGGTGATCATGGAAATGAATCTCTTCACGTCGTGGAGATGGTAATTCGTACGTATGCACGAGCGACAATATCATTTCCTAAAAGGTGTAGAATTGGATGTTATATTAATTTTACAGAGACATTATCATGTTATTTTCATTATTTATATACATATTAATCATCATTATGTCCATCCAAATAACAAAGTGTTGAATAACAAATTACACCACGACATGGAGACGGTAAGTCGTACGTACGCATGCATGGTGACATTATCATTCAAAATATGGATAGAATAATGAATATAGTTGTGCCATATTTATAATAACATCATAGTATACATAAGATACTATAGATTTTGTTTTTTAATGGAAACAACAAAGAAAGAGGTAGTGGAATAAGAAAAGAAATTGAAAGAGGTGATGAAATATTTACCTCTTCTTAGGGTTCTTCCTTTTGATTTGATCAAAAGGGCTCCTTAGGTTGGATTTCTGACCAAACTAAGGCCTCTAGGATTAAGTGAGAGAATTTGGGAGGATATTTGGTCAAGGTTTGGCTGAGCCAAATGGCTTTGGAGATGTGATTTTGAGAGAAGGGGAAGTGCCCTTTTATATGAGGGGTGACGGTCACTTTAGGAAAAGATTAAAGTATTAATTTATTATACATTCATATTCTGTTCATAATGGTTCCAAATGAATTTATTTAGAAGCTTATGTGGTTATGGGTCGAAATACTCTCAACCAATAGGTTTTAGAAATGTTTAGGTTACCATTTTAACATTATATTTTAGATTTAACTCTTAGTTAAATAGTTTAACTTTTACTGTGTCTTCTTGTATTATTAATCTATATGGTTAATAAACTTACTCTAAAATTCCAACAGAACCTCAAGTGGATAATTAATGACATATATAATACTATTTATGCCCTTTTTGCATACCTTACATTTTTAGGAATATTATATCAACCAATAATATAGTATTTGTTTTTAATATTAATTTATGTCAATTTTGACACTATTTGGTATTTTGTTTTTGTGAAAGTAGTCACAACATGATTAATTCGAAAATTATACATTTAATCATCCCTAACATGTCATAGTCACCTATAAAATTCTTGGATGTCATAAAAACATTGAAATTATATTTATTTTAATAATTATAATACAGTTTATTTGATTCTTTCATTAATAAGGTAATCACTTCATCATCACTGTGTCATAAATAAATTTAATAATTTAATTTCTAAAAAATATAAATAAAATAACATGAAGTAGGAAATATTTTAATCTTTCTAATGAATATTTATAGTAGAATTTATCTTATGTATAACCCTATAATAAATATAGTTTAGTTAATGAACTTTGAATTTAACACTTTTAACTCTTCTTTAAATTAAATAATAATAAATGTCTTAATCTAATCCAAGTAGATGTAAAGGATCATATTTTGTTCCTAAGGTTGTTTGTGGTCGAATTACACTTATCCAATAGAATTAGGGCATGTTTTAGGGTAATAATAATATCATTTTTACCCTTAATTACCCTTTTAATTTTTAACCGTGGTAAATAAAATTAAAAAGTTACTATTCACAAAAAATTCTTTTTATCTTATTGAACCACATTTTACTCCTTAATATTAACCATGTCTCTTGAATTTTCGAAATTTAACTCACAGAAGTTGTAAAATTAAGTTTTATGTAAATTTCAAAATTCTCCTAGGAGGTGGGTGAAAGACGGTAAAAAGATCGATAAAATTTTTATATATCTAAAATTATTATAAAATGACTCCAATTAATTACATTGAATTTATATAGGTATTATGTATATATTTTTACCTAAAATAAATTTAAATAAAATAAATAATTATTTAAATGAAAAGCCGATTTTAAACAAGAAATCAGTGTTTTTCACTATTCATCAAAAATTGAATGTTTTTTTAAAAATACAAAAAATTAACCCCAGGCTAATTTTGATATTCTGAATCCAAAAATGATGTCTATTTTACCAAATTCAAAACATAGAAGTTTCATTTATTGATTTAAAGTTAATTCCCGTTGTCAAAACCAAAAGGCATCTTTTTAAGAAATAATAACAATCAAAAGATTGACACTTGTTTATGTCCAATTTCAATGTAAATATACTTAAAATGACCAGAATTAGATTAAATGGTAAAAATATAATCTATTTATACTTCCAAACCATTAAAATTTATTATTTAACACTATAAATTATTTTGATTAAAAAATTTGTTTTCAGTTATAATATAGTATTTTCCACTATTCACCCAAACATGAAATTATCGGAAAAACACCAAAAAGTTATTGAAACTAAATTATTATGTCCCGATTCTAAAGAAGAAGTTTATTTTGTCAAATTAAATATATAAAAGTTTCAAATATTGGATTTAAAAATTCTTCGCCATTAAAAGGTGATAAAATTGCATTTTTGTTTTGAAAAATACTTCTTTTATATGAAAAATTGAATTTGTTCTTAAATTATTTCTATGAAACTCATAATATGGATTCTAAAATTATAAGGATTACATAAAGTTCAAAATTCATTTAATACTATTCATAACCACTTTTGAATGGCTAGTCTGGTAAGTCAGTGTGCGCTTGAAGTTGGTGTTGTGTGTAGTGAAAGTTATTGAATTACTTTGAAGATATAATATACTATGAAATCATGGGGTGTTACATTTATTATGAAATCAAATAAAATAAAGTCATTTTTTTCTTCAAAAAATAAATTATCTTAAAAAGGTGTTTTGATTGCACATTGTACACTGAGATTATAATTAATATTTGTCACTTAACAAAAATTAAAACTGTTTATCATTTTTCAGCTAAACATATAATTATATTCTTAGGATTCCTTAATTAGATTTTATGAAGAAAAAAAAATTATTTATTAGTGAATAGAGAAAATTTCTATTTTTTCAAAAATATCATTTAATTCCATTGAATCATTTAATTTTAAGAAAATGTAATCTTTTTTATTAATTTTAAGAAAAATAATATTCATTTGATTAAAAATAATAAAATTAATTACATAGTAATTAACATTATATTTTATTTGGGTATATGTTCATTTTTTACTAAAACCTATTTTTTATAAAATGTTTTTAATGCATTTTACATAATTATATTAAAATAAAAAGTATCAATTCTATAATTTGAATCTTGAAAAATCAATTTCTTATTTAGAAACAGGATATAGAAAAATTTATAAATATTTCATTTTTATCTTTAGGCATAATGAATAGTAACCATGGTAAAATTTTATCACTACGGTAATGGGTAAAATAAGTTAATTAAGGTTAAAATTATGGGATCAATTATAAAAATAAATCCACCATTTGTATTTATTTCATTGCATGAGATTACATATACCATAACCATACTAAAATAGAAAATATAGCATTTTGACGGCACTTTCCATTGATTTTAACCTATATTATTTTAAATTAATAAAAATTAAAAATATCTTATTTTTTATTTTAATATATCTAATATGTTTTCATAGGTATGGAAAGAGGGTGTTAATTATAGTAAATCATCATGTTAGAGGTGATGAAATTATTTTTATGATGGTAATTTAGTTTTAATTATTTTATATAGTTTAATTTCCATGAATTCTTAGGCAACGAGAACGTAGAACATGTAAAAAATATATAAAAATCCAACAAACTATTTTAAAAAATATAAAATTTAAAATATTTTGGATGAATTATGGAACCCATTAATTTCATGTATAACTATAATTTGTTCCAAATGGTGAAATATCTTTTATTATATTTTTATTCTTTTATTGATTTTGTTAAATTTGAGATATGTTAATAGTCTTGAAAATGGTCTTAATTGGTATTTAATTTTTTAAAAATATGTGTAAATCATTATAAAATTACAAAAATATAATCCTTTCTTAACTCAAGTTAATATATAATTATTGAATCTATATTTATTGGTTCATGTATTTTTTAATTATAATTTGTAAATTTACTTTCAAGGCCATTAATATTTCAAAATGTGTTACAATGGTTATGTTAAAATATGGTTAATGGGGGGTTAAACTTCAATATATAGTTTAAAATGACACCAAACCTTTATGAATTTTATTGGTTGATTATATTTAAAACTTATACACCTTATATATATTCTATGTCACTTTTTAGAAACATTACATGATTTAGACACTAATTATTTTTTAATATTTAATGTATTTAAAAGAATGTGAACCACCCCATATATAAAAGGTAATCTCCTTTCCTCTATTACTCACATCTCTTGATCAGTTTAGGTTAACCAGGACATACAATAATACCTTCCAAGACTTCAACCCCATGTCTAAGATTGTGATTCCCTATCGGTTTAGTTATTCTATATTCTTGATGTTTAAGAGTTTTTACATCAACTCTAAGGAGTTTTTGAGATAACTAGGAGTTTTCAAAGAAAATTATAGGGAATTGAACCATGTAGGGTATCGGTTGCAGTGCGGAGTGGGATCATTATTGAGTACACTAATGGGTTATGTTCTAGTTCCCTAGATGTAACATTTCAAATCCTCTTCCAATTGAAGAATGGTTATAGAGTTGGGATTCAAATATGAAGTGGATCCCATGATAGATATTTTAGATCTACATCAAATTTTTTAATACATAATCTATGAAGTAGAGGTTTTTGTGTAGGAATTATGCTTGATTGGGCCCCATTTCTTCAATGTAGAGGCTTAAAACGTGTAATTCTATGGGGGTGAGTTTGATAGTTCTTCCATTTTGGTAGGTAGCTTCGAAATGGTGTGTGGGATATTTCTGAGCCTTGTCTGAAAAGTATAGCATCTGATCGAGGATTATGGAATTTTTTTTAGTTGGTTGGGGCTACAACATGGAATGGGGATCTGTTGTGTGGTATGGTACCTTTATGGTGTGTCTTGTGAGGCTGCATTATGATGTTGTATTTTACAAATTGGATTTAAATAACATGGACCCCTCTAAACAACCTATTCTCCCAATCTTCCATATTGATCCTTAGTCTCCCAAAAAACCTTTTTAAGGCCTTTGAATCCCTTCTTGAATGGATTAAACCCTGGGTTTTCAGAGATAAATGATTTTTGTTTTCACTCCATTCATGTGGTAGGTGTCTCTATAAAATGGTTATAAGTTTTGAAGAACTTTATGTTCTTGTTAATATTCTTGTTTTTTTTTATGAATTAGTTTTATTTGATATAAAGGTTTATTTTCATCCTGATTTCTATTTTTTAATGGATTTTCATTAAATTAGTTTTGGGCACACTATGTGTGGATGAAATTCCAAAAATTTTATTTTTTATAGCGATGGGTTTTCAATAAAAGATGTGGTGATTCATTAATATGAAACCATTTCTTATGAATTGTGAAAAGGATTCCAAATGGATGTTGGAATGCATAGCATTTTGGGGACCTCACGTGCATCAGGAAATGGAAATGTCCCTTTAGTGATTGTAATTCCATTAGAGGTTTTGGGATATTGACATACCTTTATGGGACTCAATATTTGGTAGATCCATATTTTTCCTTATTTAGTATTTTTTATTTCTAGTGTGTATTCACATCAGTTAGAGCACGAATGGTTTTTTGTCCTTTATGGTTGGTTTTTATAGTATATTATATTTATTCATTGGATTTCTCCCGTATTTATCTTAGGGTGTTTCTAAGGATGGATTTTTCTTATATTCATGCTTTCTCATATACACCTTTCATATTCCATATTTTTAGAATTTGATTGTATTTTATGAAAACCCAATGGTTTTTTATAAAATATTTTTATCTTTTAAAAAATCTTTATAAGTTGGATTTTTCTAAATTTATAGATAAAGTTTTCATGATATTAAGAATTGTATTAAATTTTAAAGAAAATATATTGGGATTTCTTATCATTCTATAATATTTAATGTGTTTTTTGTTATATGGTTTTTTAGGAATCATGTAAAGGGAAGTTCATTGTGTACCTCACCACATTCCCTTGGTTGTTGATGCCTTCGACATGGGTCAATTTTGTGGAGATGGATGGTGATATGGAGCTTTGGTCATTCGATGGTCAAGGTTTTTTACAGGTTTATCCCAGTGGGATTAGTATTCTATGTCTCTTAGATATGTACTCTTTATTTGTCATTTTACTTAGTTTTTTAATTTCCTTTCACTTATACATGAGACAAGGATGGTTCTTTATCTTATGGTTGGATGATTTAGTTAACATGTATGGTTTTCCTGGGTTTGTTTGTTAAAAAATGGTATCAGATCCATACCCATATTTGAGTGTTGTAGAAAATTCTAGGTTTGGTTCGAGGCCTTTTGTAGACAACATTTAGGAAAATCATAATTTTGATAATAAGTGAGGGAGGGTTCCTAGCTAACTCACTTATTTGCCTGAACTCAAGTTACCGTGGGTGAGAAGGGATTTTTAAAAAGATAGGGAATTTTTATTTCAGGGAATTTAAATTAATTGAACATGGGGTTTATTTAAATATATCATTTCATTATTAAATTGTTTAATTTCATTAATAGAATCTATAATTTTTTTAAATTATTATTTTCAGGGTAATTAATATATATTCTAGAAGTTGATCTTATGATTTGTGAATTTTATCTTAAGATGATTGGTTATTGATTTGTGTTTATCAATCAATTCCTCATAGATGTTTTTTTTCGAAATATGAGTGTGAAAAACTGTGATACATTTTTCGTAGGTGTATCCTCTTATAGAACCTTATTTGGATGAAGTTTTAATACACACATTTCAGAATCTAGGTCAATTCAGTATTATACACTAGGGATGATCAGTGGATAATGGCTCGGAATTTACTAATAAGAATCCACCCTTATTTTATACTAACAAAGGACCCCAAGAATCTAGGAAATTGATTGAGCATATATAAATGATATTCCATTTTTTGAAAACACATATGGACTCTAAGGTGGGTTTCTCCACTTACATACTTTAGGTACTGAGATAGAGGTGGTGGGAATCTATTATGCAAGAAACATTGCATAAGGATCTTACCTAGTCATGTTTTTAAAAAATATTCAACTAGTAGTTTTATCTTAAAACATTTTTTTGTTTAAGACCTAAGAATTTAAATCCTAAAGAATGTATAGAATGAAGTTCTATATTATTCCACCTATTTCACTAAGTTAGTGAACCTATAACTCAAGCATATTACAAATTATTAACTTAAGGATTGAAGGAAAGAGATGGGTATGAGGGAAAATATTTAGTCCTTTTTATTCCCTTATTCTTTATGGACGTTGTGGATGTGGTTGAAAATGTTTTCATGGATAAAGAGGACATATTTTGGAGAATGAGTTTGGGTGGATCTTTGGTTGGTGAAGTTGTTATCCAGGGTGAGTCTTCTGGATAAAAAAGAAAATTAAACATTGATTGGTTTTCATTAATACTAGTTTTAGGGGATTCAATAGGATAGAAGCATGTTATTTTTTATCATTATATAAGGCCTAGTAATACCAATAATAACAATATGAAAGTTCCCTATACATGAACCATTATGGAAAATTTGTACATCTCAAGCATTTTCTGTATGGATATCCTAGGGAAGTAATGTCGGTTCCACTCTCACCAATGTTTTTTTGGTTTATTATGAAGCTTCCAAGGGTGGTGGGTTTTATCCTCAGTCCATGGGGGATGTTCAAGGGGCAATGAAATCTTGAGGATTATCTGAGAATAGTAATATTTTTATAAGGAATTATTCCCTAGAGCAATTTGAGGTAGGTAAAGATACAATTGGAGGTACAACAATTATTTACGCATCTATGGTAATATTTTTATTTGATATAGGTGTTACTCATTAATTTATATATTCCATGTTGGTTTATTCATTGATCTTGCATTAAAACATTTTTCCATATTTATGGATCATTCCATGACTTTGGTAAATAGGTCTAAAAAGGTTTTAGATATCATGTGTGTTGGGTGACAACAGTGGTATTCGATGTTGTATGGGATTTCACGGTTCAGGATTTTTATATCTTTGTCCTGGTTTTTAGAATGTGTTGGATAATTATAATTAAGTACCATATCGACATTTATCATCATCGAGTCAAAAATAATTATTTCAATGTGATCTCTCATGTCCTTAAAGGTGAGTGGGATTCTACATCTAGGAGGGTGAGGCCTATTATTAATTAGGTTGGAGTAATTTCATGCTAATTATTAGATATGTTCCTTAATGTTGTTGGATCTCACTTGTGTGGTCCACCTCCAACAATGGTATGTGTGTATCTTGAGGAAATTCTATATGATTTTTCAATGTTATGACTATTGTGATAGATCGCTTTTACTATTGACCTCCTCCCTAGTATGATTCAAATTTCTATTCTATCTTATCTCATAAAAACATAATAAGTTATATGAGATTAAAATTTAGTTGGAAAATATTAATTCTATGTTATTTATTCATCCTATCATGTCACCTTATGCTTCGTCTATCCTATTTTATATGATGGAATATGGGAGCCTCAAACATTGCATGGATTATAAAAAGTTAAATTTGGTGGCCATTAAGAGTAATATTCCCTTGGTAAGGATTGATGATATCGTTCATTAACTCAAAGGATATCATTTTTTATCAAAGATTGACCCATAATTAGGGTACCAAAAGATGATAATCTAAGAAGAGGATATACCTAATATAGTGTTTAGGTTACGATATTGAAATTTCATGTTTTTGGTTATGACATATGATATCACTAACAATCCAATGTTATTTATGGAATTGATGATCTAGATCGTTCATCAATTCTTGGAAAATTTAGTGTTCATTCTTGGGGATACTATATTGGTATACTCTAGGTTATAGGAGGATCACTAGTGGCATTTAGATATCATCCTTGCAACCATAAGAGAATATCATACGTATGGTATGCTTTCCAAGTATGAGTTTTGGACCCAAGAAGCGAAATTTATGGTGAATGTCATATCAATGATGGGCATGTCAGTGGATCCTAAAATGATTCATGGGGTATTTTCTTTAGATCAAACCAGAAATTTGTTTAAGATTCAGTGAGTCCGAATCTTGTCTAGTTAATATAGGTACTTTTTATGGACTTTTCCATGCTTGCATATCTAATGATTAATTTACCCTATAAGGGATTAAATATTGAGTGGGGTGAAAATTTCATAAATATTTCATTGAACTAAAGGTAAAGTTGACTTTAAATATATTTTTTATTATTTTAGAACTATTATCAGGATATGATGTGTTCTATGATGCTTTGTGTATGGGATTGAGGTGTGCCTCAACATATAGGAAGTGGGTGGTGGCCTATGCCTCTCCCCATTTATTTCATCATGAAAATAACTACCCTAACCATGTTATTGAGTTGGTAGAGGTTATGAACACACACAAAACATGTCATCACATTCTATTTTGGGAGTAGTTTATTTTATATTCTAATCATATGATCCTAAAGTATATTTTTACTCATAGGGATATGAATTTGTTACAAATACACTAGTTAGATTACCTTTGGAACTTTGATTTTTATATGCATTATACTCCTTACAAAGGTAATGTGGTAATTGGTATGGAAATGGGTTGAGATTTCCATATACTTTATCATTAGTTTCCTATATACTATTAATGGTATGAAATAAATTTGGGTGACCAATGATCAAATTACAAAATAGGATCATACACTATGTATCATAGAGATGAATAAGGTGGAATAGCTCAGAAAATTATATGTATGAGAGGTTATGATACATCATTGGGTGACCTATCTAATTCTTTATAATAGGCACCTTTAAGGATCACATAAAATTTTGGGAAATTTTTTCAAAAGGATATAGGTTTCTATTTGAAATTGAGCATGGAGTGTCACCCGAAAATTGATGAGAAGATAGAGAGAACTATTAATATTCTTGATTATATTTTCTAAGCATGCATGTTTGATTTTGGTGGTTCATAGAAAAATCATCTTCCTCGGGAAGAAATTTACCCTAAAAATAGTAATCATGATTCAATTAATATGGCACCCTTCAAATTATTATACATATAGGAATAAGGATCTCCATTATCTAGGGTATAGTTGGGAGACTGGTCCTTAGTTGGAATGATCCTTGGTCAGAAGACGACATTAGAGGTACATTTGATCAGGAAGAGATTTCTCATGACACAACGTCATCAGAAATCTTATGTTGACCATCATCATTGGTCTCTATATTTTGAGGATGGTGATCAGGTTTTTCTCAGAGTATGACCTTGCTTGGGAAATTGTCATTTGGGTAAGTAGTGAAGTTGGGACTGAGGTTTTGGTAGCCTCTTTTATATTATTAAATGAATCGGAAAGGTGGCATATCGGCTGTAGTTTCCATCTCATATGACATTGATTAATTTTTTTTTTCTTTTTTTCTCTATGAGGAGGTATCAACCAGATCCTCCCATGTGATTGAATGGATGGATGTTGATCTGGAGTCTAACACCCTTTTGGTAGAGAAACTGGTTCATATTATAGATCTCCATGATAATGTACTGTGTGGAAAATGGTTCCACTAGACTGGATAATATGAAAGTTTCTATTGGATATTCCTATGATATGGGAGTGATAATTATTTCTGATGATTTAGTGGAATTATCATTTCGGGATTCCAAGATCATGATTACATTATAGGGAAAGAAAGCATTCATAGTGTGGAAAATTGTGATGCCCTTCGAGTTTGGTTATATTTCTTTTTTATGTTTAAGAGTTGTTACTTCGAGTACTAGGTGTTTTGGAGTTATCATAGTTGTTTCCATGAATTTTAAATGGAGTTCAACAGGGAGGGTATTTATTGAGGCGTATAGTGGGCTAGTTTTAGCCAGGACTAGTGGGTTGTGGTTTAATTCATTGGAGGAATAATTTTAATGCCTATTTCAATTCGATAATGGATATAGTGAAGGTACATGGGTACAGTATGGAGCCTATGATGGATATTTTTTATCTATTACCAATTTAATCTTAGTTTCACCATGGATCCTGGGTTTTTACAAAGTCCTTACAATCAGTTGATCCCTATGGAGTGTAGGAAGTGGCTTTGACATAGAGTTTCATAGGGGTGAGTTCGATGGTTCTACAATTTTTTGGTGTATCTTCAGCATGGGGCATGGAAAACAGAAGATCATTACCCAAGCATAATAGAATTAACTGATGTTTATTGTGTGGTTTAAAAAGTCTAATTAGTAATGGGTGATTATGGCATTGATAGGGGGTCTGTGGGGTGGTATGAAAGCTCTATGACATGGACCACACGGCTACGCCATGGTCTTATATTTTAAAAACTATATATAATTACCAAGGACCCATACATACCACATCTTCTAACAATATTCACTCCTAAACTATAGGTTCCCAAGATATACTTTGGAAGGATATTGAATCCCTTCTTGATTGGAGTAAACCCCTAGTTTTGGGTTATAAATCCTTGGTGTTTTCCCTTCGTTCTGGTGGTAGGTGTCTATATAAAAAAGTTTTAATTCATGAATAACTATATATTGTTATTTAATTCATTGGTTTTTTTTATGAAAATGTTTCATTTGAAATCAAGATGGATTTTCTTTATGTAATTAGTGTTTTTAATAGGTTTTTTTATAAAATACAGTTTTGGACAAACTATGTGTGGATAAGATGCCATGAAAGTGGATTTGATTAAAAATGGGTTTTCAATAATGGAAGATGTGATTAATTACTATAAAAATTATTTATAAATATTTATAATGGTTTTCAAATAGTTTTTTTTTCAAGACTGGAACATTGGGGACCTTAGATACATCTAAAAATGGACATGTCACTTTAGTGTATATCATGCCACTATAGGTTTTGGGATTTTGATAGTCTGTTTTGGGACTCAATATTGTTCAAACCTAATTTATTCCTATTTTAGGATAAATTTTAGGTCTACTATGTATTTTGATAGGTTAGCTCCAAAATGGTGTAATTTTTCATTTATTCTTATTTACTCTCATAATGGTATATTTCCTGGTTGTATTGCACAATTATTTATATTATGGTGTATACCTGGATAGTTTTTTATTATGTTCCTTTTTCCTCATATACACTTTTCATATTACTTGTTTTGAGAATATAAAAGGCTTTTATGAATAACGAATATATTTTTATAAAAATAATTTCATAATTATTTATATGATCATTTTTTTATTTCTAGAGCTAGTGTTTTCATGATATTAGAATTTTTATAGATTCTTTGGTGAAATCTTATTAGTCTTTATACTCTCACACTTCTTTTTCCTTTGGATTTTTATATATGTGGTTTTGTAGGACTCAGTTAAATGGAAGTGCATTGTGTAGCTCAACAGATTCTCTTGGTTGTTGATTCCTATGATGTGGATCGGTTTGGTGGTGTTGGATAGTCACCTGGTGCTTTGTCTTTGGTTGTTATAGTTTTTTTTTCAAATTTTCTCATTAGTATTGGTGTTTTATGTCTCATTTATATATACACTTTCATATCTATTGAACTTTATCAGTTTGTTTCCTTTTGATTATACAAGAGGCATGGTTGGTTCTTTATCCTATGGAGGGACAATTTTAGTGACCTGTTGGGTTGACCTAGGTTGATTCATTACATAGAGGTTATGATCTCAAAAAAATACCAACCTAATAATCCATAATGTGTATAGTAAGGTAGGTTTTCCAAAGAAGTGCTATATTTCTTAATTAAGTGTGACATTTTATGTCGTCTTCTACTACCTTCAAATATTAATTAACCCAACTGAAATAATAAAATCAGTATCTTAAATATACTGAGATTCAATAATGGTTTTTGTACAACCCTTTTTAATCTCATTTTCCATCCTATAATAAATGAAAAGATCACTCATAAGTAAGTATTGACTACCTCCACCATGAATCTATGTGTTTCATTTTCCTTAACCACTATACACGGCTAGTTAAAATGATGAAGTTAATGAATATATAAGATGTTTTTTATTTATTATAATTTTGGAAAGATATTATATTTCTTACCTTCTTACATTTTCTGTCTTTTGGGAATTCATAACTTTACTCATGTATACAAGTTAAATTCCAACTCCATAAAGAAATTTGAAACACCCAGTTTTTTAAGAAACATTATTATTATTATTATTATTATTATTAATTATATATAAAATTATAAATAATGATTCTCAATTCTTTCAAAAGAATTAATACTTTATTAAAGATCGGTCCACACAAGATATGAACCAATATAACTACACTTTATTCAACTACAATGGAATATTGCATCAATGGAAAACTAAACTGTGTATTGAATACAATGGATTATTGCAAGTAATTAATGACTACATCTATAAAACTTCAAAAAATAAAATGGGCTGATAAAATGTAATTAAAAAAGATTGGAACAAAAAACTTCCATGAAATATTATCACCTTCACGAATCATCATTTATATAAATAAACATAATGATAAATAATATTATGAATAAAGAAATAATTTTATTAGATCTAAAATGAATACCATGGAAATGAGAAGTTTGAATGAAATATTTTTAGTAAGTGTAAATATAAAAATAAAATCTGGTGGATACAAATATTTTTGTTACAATTATGGTTGTTACAGATATGATTGTTTTAATAATGTTCATCTTTTATATATCCTTTAAGTATATGGATTAATGGAATTTTTAAGTGGTAAATTTAAAATAATATACCTCAAAATGAAACAAAAATATGATATTAAAATATTATATTTATTTACATATTTATATATTTAAATTTTATATATAAATATTATTATTATAATTATTATTAAAATATGATATTTTATATATATATAATTTAAATAAATATTTCAATATCAAAAGAGAAGTGAAAACGTATATTTTTCAATATAAATAATTATTAATTGTATTATTTTAATGTGTATTTAATATAAAAGTAATATTTATTTTCAAAGAAATATTTTATTTTGCATTGTATGTTTTTTAAAAATAAATTAAATTGAATCATTTAAAATATTATTATTAACTAACATATTAAAATCAATTAAATTATAATTTGATATGAAATAATATTAAGACCACGTAATGTTTAAAACATAATTTTACAATAAAATTAGTTTTATTTATAATTTGTATATTTTTTTGAAAATATAAACACATATATTTTAGGATTTTGATACTATAAAATAAATTTTATGTTTTAATTCACTATATCAATAATATTCTATGATGAAGTTTTTAGACTTTCTAAAAATAATCATTTTTTATGAGAATATTAAAAATACTCAATTTTACTAAAAACTATAAATTTTATTATAAAATAATTAATTAAAAGTTTAATAAACCATTTTAATATTAAAAATATATATTGAATAATTAATATAAATAATGTTTTTAAAAAAAGGGGTTCAATATTTAAAAAACATGTTTACCATCTTCGAAACTCAAGTAATATTTCACACTAAAAACCGTTTTTACATGCTTATAATAAATTTAATTATTAATAAGTTTTAGAAATTGAAAATGAAAAAATTTATTCCCTATTTGATTTAAAAATATCAATATTATATAAATATTTTAATTTAATTTATATTTATAAATAAAATAATACAAATAATTGTTTTAACAGTCCTGATAATGGTAAACAGTTTTTGAAAAGATGCTTTATTACTATCACGTAATATTTTAGTTAATAAACCAAACTAATATATTTTAAATTATGAATTAAATATTATGTTTAAAACTATATATAAATATATTAAAACTTTCTCAATTTGTAACCAAAACTAAGTAAAATTTATTAACACAAAAGGGGTACAAGTCATTTTTTCACAGAAAATGTTTTTTATATTTATATATTTTAATTTTAAAATTTGAGTTTATCATTTATATAAATTGAATTATATTAAATTTATATAGAATTCTGGTTCAAATAAACAAAATTTATCAGTATGGGTTACCTTATATTTTAAAATTATATATAAATTGCTTAGTTAAAAACTAGTTACCAAGGTAAAAAACCAAATATAAAAATAACATATATAGTAAAAGACATGAAATGTGTTTAAAATGTGTTTAAAAATTATTGGTTGAGTATTTATTAAAAAAATATAACCCTAGAGTCCATTATTAAAAAAAATTGTGTCATTGACTAAGGAACTGTGTATTGACAATACAGAAGCCTAAAGGGTATTCCTAAAAGTGTATTTTTCTTCACATAAAATAGGAGATCACTTCCACCCATCCATGGTTAAATTTACAATAGAATTTACCTTAAACCTATATAAAATACCTCTAATGGAATCCATTTTCCTATAATTAATCCCAAGGTCTCTATAATTTATATTTAGGCATTTACTTCCAATGAAATCTATAAGAGAAGATCGTGTCTCCGGTGTAAGTATTAAATTCTTTATAACCTTTTCTCCTCAATAATTCTCATCCACATCACTTATATCCATATAAATATAATGACATCAGTGTCATTATTATAATTTAATGATAATATATTAATGTAATAATCATTATTTAACCCTACCTATCCACTAATAAAAAACTAAAATGTTGTTATTACGTTGTGCGGACTATGGCCTCAAAAAAGTGACATCTTAAATTTTTTGTCAATAAAATTAATGATGGATAAAATGGATGTTATGGATGAATAAAAATGAAATATATAATATAAATATAATTATTAAGTTACAAATTATCATTTATATTTTTCCCTCTCATTCATTGAGAAATGGAAACATTATTCATGCGTACATGTGAACCATCTCCTCCACAAGAAATGAGTTTCATATTTCATAACCACCCATAAAGGTTATACATAAAATTATATTTAATTAAAAAATATTATTTCCATAATACCATTAATATTATGGATATTATTAAACTTCTTTTCAAAACATTTTTTTATGGTAAAAATACATAATGATTTAAAAATAAATTGATAGGATAACCTCAAGTAACCGATATAGGTAAGAAACTATATAATAAATAAATAGAAAATTAATATAAATATTCCATATTAAAATATATATATAATAATAAGGTTCCTATTATTTTATTTAAAAAACTTAATTTGATTATTCAGGATGTTATATTATTATACATAATGAATCTAGAACAAGTTAAGGGTTTTGTCTCATTCACCCTTCATTGAGTCATGATTTAATATTATACAAAATTATTCATCTTTATTTCCTATTTAACATAAAAATGTCTTCAAATACCATTATTTTTTTATAAATAGAAACATCACTTCCATTTATGTTCTTTCTTACTATGGGATATGATTGATGTATTCCATAATATATAATGGTATTTATTGCTCAAAAAACATTCTTGAGTTATAATGTTTCTCTTTAGGTTTAATATTTCATTTCATATTGTATACATTATTTCTATATTTATTTTTCACTTTGTTTCAAATATTCTACATAATTGATTTATAAGCCTTCTTAAAAGTTCTACAACATTTAGAATAATTCACATCCATTTAAATGAAGGTTTACACTAATTTGTCTATAATTTTCCCATCAAGCCTATATCCTCATTTTTAATTAGAAAAATAATTAAGTGTTTACTATGTTAACATTATATTTACCTTCTAAATATTTTAATATAATGTTTTATGATATTTTTTTATGATGTGATATTTTTAACAAAGGTGTTTTAAAACAATATAATGGATCTTCCAAACCTCCTTCAATACATTCCAATTATGTATTCTCTTTATTTTTTTCACTATGATGAAATTTTATATTATTTACCTATTATATTTTATATATATTTCCATAAAATATATACCTTGTAAAATAGGCATTTCAATTCTTGGGTTATTGACGTTTTTAGTTCCCTTTGAAATTTCAACTTCCAAATAAACCCAGTTTAAGGGAGCCTTCATATATCTTGTCTCATAGAGAGTACCACCCCTATAAAATGTTTTAAAACCATGAATACATTATTACACACCCCCTAATATTTTTTAGATAACTCTAATGGTTAAATAATGGATTTATTGAAAAAAATATGTTATATAATTTTTTAAAAATATCCTTTTGTTTATTTCATAAATCACCAAAAAAGTTGTTCCTTTTTTTCTTTATTATCCTAGATCCTTCTCATGAATTTTATAAATTAGATATAAATGAAAAATAAATATTTTCATTTTTAAATTATGAATATTTTAATGATTTATTTTTTTTATTTTTGGTATCTTAATGATTTTTTTCCTTCGGTTATGCATTAAATTAGAATTATGAAACCCACATCCTTCTCGTAGATTAGATGTAACACCCGAGATTTTTATGAGTAATATTTTGTTTTTATATCATCAAAGGAATCTTTCACTACACACTTTCTTGGCTTACTTTACACGCAATCACGACCTTCCTCGATAGCTTGCGTCGTACGCAATACCGAGTTTCATTAAACAAGGATATGCTATTAAAATATTATTAAAACTAGCCGTTATGAATAGTAATAACCACTTTTTGAAATTTTATAAATTTTATTTTTCAAAATGGACTTCATTTTTGGATTCGGAATACCGAAATTAGCCTAGGGTGAAATTTTGGTATTTTTCTGAAAACTTTCAATTTTTGATGAATAGTGAAACCACTAAGTGGTAGGTTAAAAACTGAATTTTTCATAAAACTTAATTTTACCGCTTCTCTGAATGGAATTTCGAAAATCCAATAGACACGGTTGATATCAGTAAGTAAAATGTGGTTCAATGAGATAAAAATAATTTTTTGGTGAATAGTAACTTTTTACTTTTTTTTACTGCGGTTAATAGTAAATAGGGTAACTAAGGGTAAATATGATATTACTATTACCCTAACACATGTCCTAATTCTATTGGATAAGTGTAATTCGACCAAAAACAACCTTATGAATAAAATATGACCATTTAGGCCCACTTGGGTTAGATTAGGACATTTATTATTAATTTATTTAAAGAAGGGTTAAAATAGTTAAAATCATAGTTTAATAAGTAAATCATTTTTAATATGGGGTTATACATAAGATAAATTCGACAATAAATATTCATTAGAAAGCTAAAACGATTTCCTACATAATGGTATTTTATTTATAATTTTTAGACATTAAATAATTTAATTTAATTATGACACAACGATGATGCAGTAATTATCTTATTCATGAAATATTGACATAATTGATGTTATAAACACCAAAATAAATGTAATTTGAGACTTTTTAAGAATTAGACTAATTTTCTAGGTTACTATGATATATTAGTGTTGATTTAATCAACTTGGTTCGAAAATATAATTCTGTTATGACTTTCACAAAAATCATATATCAAATAGTGTCAAAATTGACACAAAATAGTTTTTAAATCAAATATTATATTATTAATTGTTATTTTATTCCTAAAAATCTAAGGTTCGGCCAAATGACTTAGATAAGGATATATATATTAATAATAAACAATTTGGGGTTCGTTTGGCATGTTATAGTAAGTGTACTAACCATATAGTGAAAGAAAACAAAAAGACACGGTAAAAGTTAAATTATTTAACTTAGAGTTAAATCTAATTGATAAGGTTAAAATAATACCCTAAACTTGTCTAAAACCTATTGGTTGACAGGATTTCGACCCATCCCCACTTTAGCTTCGAAATAAAACCCTTTGGAACCATTATAAACCGATTTTGACTTTAATATAAAATAATATTTTGAGATATTCCTAAGGTGCCCCTCTCCTCCCTTATAAAAGGGCACCTCCTCCCCCTCCTCCTCACTCCAATTTGAGCACTAAAGCTCGGCCAACCCCTGCCATTTTCTCCTCTCCACTTCCCTAGAATAATACTAGAGGTCCTACCAATCTTAGTTCCCTAAGTGGATGATTCAAAGAAGAGGTAATATCCATTAACAATCTTTTCAATTTCTTTCTTCTTCAACTTCTTCTTCTTTAGTTGTTTCATGATAAATTAATAACATCAGTATTACTTACATACTGATATGTTATTATAAATATGAAACAACCCTAATTCACCTTCTATCCATCCTACAGAAAAATGAAATCACCGCGCGTGCGTACGTACGGAATACCGTCTCCACGCCGTGGTGTAATCTATTTTCCACCATCACATTACAAGGATGGGTATAATGGTGTAATGAGTAACTATTTATGATTATTATTAAGTAATATTGATACTGAAATAATATATATATACTCCAATACAATTCCACGATCATAGGAACGATATCATCACTCGTGCGTACGTACGGAATACCGTCCCCCTGATGTGATGCGACTCGTTCTACATGATCATCATTACATAGTAATTATATAAATGAATTGAATGAATAAATATGATATATGTTACACTAATACCATTCTGGATATAAGGTATCTATAACCTTAAAAGAAGAATAAGAATTTATTTGAAAAAACACGCATAAGAACAAAAGGCAATAAAGACCCGAGTAACAAGTAACAATGAAATATTACTAATAAGAAGCTAATAATATGACCATATATGATATCATATCAATATGTATGATTCTAGAATAAGTCAATAACATTATTTAAACCATTATACAGGAGCTTCGGACACGTACAAAGCAAATCGGCCTAAGGTAAGGGAAATATCACAATCTCATTTTGTTCTGAGATTGTTTATTCGTAAGTATTTACTGGGGTGTATTTTATCATCCACATCCATGTTTCATCAATATGTAATATTATTTCCATCCACCTACAATTTTTTAAATCCATTTTTAACCTTCGGTGAGTTTTTAGTAATATGTATGAAAGGAATCTTTTGTCGTTTTTCGTACGAGGTACTTTTTGACTTTTCCGACAAAGTACGAAGAATGTTTTTTTTAACTTATACGGCATGAATGGATTTTTAAAACATTATTTCCAAGAAGCTTCCTTTAAAAGTTTTCAAGTTTATTTTTAATCAACTTATTTTAGTTTATAATTGTATGACATGTTAAGAAAGGAAAAGTGTTTTTGAATTAGAAAGGATATTTTCTTCAAGAATGAAGTTCAAGTATTTTATCAAAATTATTTTCCATATAAGATAATAAAAGGGTTCTGTTTTTATCCCTATTATTACATGGATTTGATTATGTTGTGATGGAAACATTTTTATGAATTCCTTTATCTTATATGAATTGTTTTATGATGTCATGTTGTTTAAGAATCCCATATTTATTACATGGGTTATGCGATGATGTATGATTTATGATTATGTGGTACACATAAGAAAGGATTCATTATAAGATGGGTGGGACCTATATCTCCCTCCAATGCATTGGGTAAAGATTTTATATCTCATGAGATAGACATGGCTGGAACGGTAGGTTATACCGGTTCAGTGAAACAGGACTGGAACGAGGGTGACTCGGTTCAGAAAGGGACTTTGTCCACTAAGATAGTCTTGGCAATGAGTCATGACTAACAAGAAATGATTTTCCATGATTATGTGTGCATGCCACAAAGTTTCAAGTTTCATGTTATGATTATGGGGATCTCATTTTCACTTCTATGATTTATTCCATGTTAAGATATTATGATCTCTTTTGCATGTTATGATTTTCAAAAAGATATGATATGATTTTTATTTCTTTTATTTGGCCTTGCTGAGCATTTGAGCTCACCCTTTTATGTTTTCTTTTCCCCAGGTCAGGAAGATGGATATTAAGTAGAATATGCCAAAAGTGACCCTAGATATGATGAAATAAATGGGAGACACTGTAGAAGATTTATGAACCAGTTGTTTATGTTTCCCAGTATCTAAAGACACTATACCTATACGGTCCTTTCTGGTTTTGTCATATGTTGTAATAAGTGTGCTTCAGTTTTGAAGTATTAAAAATGTATGTAAAGTATGGGTCGTTATAGTTGGTATCAGAGGAAAGGTATAGTCAACCTTTGGAAACTAGGATGTGAAAGTCTTAGTAAGAACCCCAAGGATAAGTCTAAGCATAGAACACAATCTTAGTGTTTTAGAAATGGCCATGAATACCCAAGAATAAGAACTTAAGTGTGAAATTTTATTCTTGATTATGTGGTTTTCCTATTATAATTAGTGTTGCTCACACTATTCTTCTTGGTTTTAGTCAATGGTTGGAACCCGAAGGAACCGTGTTAATGCGGAATGCGATGGGCAATGCAATGATTGTCCCCCTGATCAACCCAACGATATGGGAGCTGTAATGCAAAATCTTGTAGCCATGCTCACACAACTTTCTCAAGCTATGAATCATGAAGGACTTCCAAACGAGCAAAGGAAGGAGAAACATTCTGTTGAATCCTTCATGAGGTAGCGTCCACCTTCTTTCAGCGGGTCTACTGATCCATTAGTTGCTTAACAATGGATTAGTACTACTGAAAAGATATTTTCAGTTCTTCAATGTTCTGAACATGATAAATTCATCCTAGCAGTGTATCGTTTGGAAGGAGATGCTGATCAATGGTGGAATCTTATTAAGAATATGAGGCAAAGGGATGAAATTGAGTCTATGGAATGGGACGAGTTCAAGAACTTATTTTTCAATAAGTACTTCCCTCGTATTCTCCGAACAAATATGGAGAAAGAGTTTCTTGAACTGAAGCAGAGGGATGATGAATCTGTTGGTACCTATGAAGCAAATTTTACAAGACTTGCAAGGTACGCTTCTGGTATTATTATCCAACCTGAGAGTAAGATCGATCGATTCTTTAGTGTCTTAAAACCAAGTCTTCGAAGGGCGTTATCCATAAGGGACTTCAATAGCTACGAGGAAATCTTTCTATATGCTCTCAAAGTCGAGATGGAGATTGGAGTAACCCATCAGTCACATGGGTTTGATAAGAAGAGGAATATGGAATTCAAAGGAAAATCTAAAGAGCACACTGAAAAGAAGATGATCTTTCCCTTATGCTCAAAGTGTGGAAAGAAACATGGAGGGAGTTGTCTTAAAGGGACAAGTAAATGTTTCAAATGTGGAAAGGAAGGTCATCAGGCATTTGAATGCCGCGACAATGGGAAGAAGATGTCTAATGATGCAAACAAAGGAAGGGATACACAGAATGAACCTACTACACTTCAATGTTTCAAGTGCAAGGAGATGGGGCATTATGCCAATCAATGCCCAAATCTAAGGGTTGATGATGATGGTCGACGTCAACAAAATCTTAAGGCTAAAGACAAAGGAAATTCACATGCAATTTCTATCAGTGATGTGGAGTACGATAACGAAGTGGTGAAAGGTACACTTACCATCCACTCTAAAGTAGCAAATGTTTTATTTGATTCTGGATCCACCCACTCTTTTTTTTCTAAACAATTTTCTAAGGGTATCACCGTATTAACTCAACAATTAGATGTTGAGTTAGCTGTGACAACACCTAATGGCACAACAGTCGCATCAAAAGTTTATAATTCTTCTCCGATCGAAGTTTGTGGGAAAGTGCTTCCTACAAATCTTGTGATCCTTCCTTTAGTGGAATTTGATGTGATTCTTGGCATGGATTGGCTTTCTCTACATGGAGCTCATATCAATTTCCAAAGAAGGGAAGTCACATTTCATATTCCAGATCAATCTACGATCGTCTATCGATGCAAGGATGAATATAACCTTCCAGTGGAAATTTCTTCCATCTTATGGGTCTTGATTCCACTAATTGAAGGTTATTTATCTCAAATGGTTGGTGAGAAACTCACGATTAAGAATGTGCCCATTGTACGGGAGTTTGATGATGTCTTTTCGGAGGAATTACTGGGTCTTCCACCAAATCGTGAAGTTAAGTTTTCAATAGAACTCGTACCGGGTGCTTTGCCTATTTCAAAGACACCTTATAGAATGGCCCCAATTGAGTTGCAGGAATCGAAGAAGCAACTCTAAGAGAATCTTGATAAGGGATTCATACGCCCTAGTGCGTCACCTTGGGGAGCACCTGTTTTATTTGTTAAGAAGAAAGATGGATCAATGAGACTCTGCATTGATTATCGAGAACTTAACAAGATCACTATCAAGAACAAATATCCTCTCCCACGCATTGATGACTTATTTGACCAACTATGCGGAGATCAATACTTTTCCAAGATTGATCTTCGTTCAAGGTATCATCAATTATGGGTCAAAAGGGAGGATATACCAAAGACGGCTTTCCGTACAAGGTATGGACACTATGAATTTATAGTGATGCCATTTGGTCTTACTGATTCCCCTGCTACCTTCATGGATCTAATGAATAGAGTCTTTAGAGACTATCTTGATCAATTTGTGGTAGTATTTATAGACGATATTCTTGTCTATTCAAAGAGAAAGGAAGAGCATGAAGATCACTTGAGAATTATATTGAAGACCCTGAGAAAGGAGAAGCTTTATGCCAAATTTACCAAGTGTGAATTTTGGCTTCAAAAAGTTGCATTTTTGGGTCACATAATCTCAAAAGAGGGGATATCTGTGGATCCAACAAAAACAGAGGTTATCGAAAGATGGTCAAGACCAACAACAATAACTGAGATCCGAAGTTTTCTTGGTTTGGCTGGATATTATTGACGTTTTGTAAAGGATTTTTCACGATTATCTAATCCATTCACCAAGTTGACTCGGAAAGGAGTTAAGTTTGTCTGGACGGAAGAATGTGAAGAGAATTTCAAGGAGTTGAAAAGAAGGTTATCTAGTGCACCTGTGCTCACACTACCTTGTAGTGGAGAAAGGTTTGTGATATACAGTGATGCATCCAAGAAGGGATTGGGGTGTGTTCTTATGCAAAATGATATGGTGATAGCTTATGCCTCACGACAGGTGAAAATCCATGAGCAAAATTACCCAACACATGATTGGGAGTTGGCTGCGGTAATCTTTGCATTAAAGATTTGGAGGCATTACCTTTATGGTGAAAGGTGTGATATTTATACTGATCATAAAAGTTTAAAGTATATTTTCACACAAAAGGAGCTGAATATGCGTCAAAGAAGATGGTTGGAGCTGATTAAGGATTATGACTGCTCAATCCATTACCACCCTGGGAAAGCAAACAAGGTGGCAGATGCATTAAGTCGACAAGACCATGCTAGTTTATCCATGATGAGGATCACAAAAGATCCAATATTTATGGATTTACAAAGGATGGATCTTGGAATTATAATGGAAGGGGAAAAATCTTATCTTTCTCAAATGAATGTTCAACCATCTATACATGTGAAGATTAAAGAGGCACAGAAAGAAGATGTAGAGTTACAAAAGAAGGTGAGAAATGTTCCTGAATTCAACCTTGATTGTGATGGGATAATAAAGTTCAGGAATCGGGTTTGTGTTCCTCCCATCCCCGAATTAAAGAAGGAGCTGCTGGATGAGGCTCATAGTTCATCATTCTCTATTCATCCTGGAAGCACGAAGATGTATAGGGACCTGAAAGAGTACTTCTGGTGGGATGGCATGAAAAGAGATGTTGCTGAATATGTCTCTCGATGCTTGGTTTGTCAACAAGTTAAAGCTGAGAGACAAAAGTATAAGGGGATGTTACAACCATTACCCATACCCGAATGGAAATGGGAAAACATCACTATGGACTTTGTCACAGGACTTCCTAAAACATCCAAAGAAAATAATGCTATTTGGGTCATAGTTGATCGTCTTACAAAGTCTGCACACTTCATTGCTATTAGAGAGGATTTCTCTCTAGATCAGCTTGCCAGGATATATGTAAAGGAAGTGGTAAGATTTCATGGAGTACCACTTTCTATTATATCTGATCGGGATCCGATATTTACCTCGAAGTTCTGGCGAAGTCTAGAGCATACTATGGATACCGAGTTGAGTTTCATCACTGCTTATCATCCCCAGACAGACGGTCAGTCTGAAAGAACAATTCAAAACCTAGAAGATATGTTGAGAGCTTGCTCTATGGATTCCAAAGGAGGTTGGGATCAACAACTACCTTTGGTGGAATTTTCTTATAATAATATCTTTCACTCCAGTATTCAGATGGCTCTTTATGAAGCTCTCTATGGAAAGAAATGCAGGACTCCAACTTGCTGGGATGAAGTTGGGGAAAGAAAGCTATTAGGACCTGATCTTGTTGATGAAATGGCAGAAAAGGTCAGATCTATTCAACAACACATAAGAGCAGCTCAGAGTCGACAGAAAAGTTATGCCGACAACCGAAGAAAAGACCTAGAGTTTGAAGTGGGTGATAAAGTGTTCTTACGAATATCTCCCTGGAAGAGGGTTATGAGATTTGGAAAGAAGGGGAAGTTGAGCCCTAGATATATCGGTCCTTTCGAAATACTGGATCGTGTTGGGAAGGTAGCTTACCGATTGGCGCTTCCACTGAATCTCTCTCAAGTTCACAATGTGTTCCATGTATCTCTCCTGAGAAAGTACATACCAGATCCTTCACATGTACTCAGCTCAGAAGTTATACCGCTGGAGCAAGATCTTTCTTATAAAGAACAGCCGATAGAGATTCTGGATCGTAGCGAAAAAGTCCTACAAAACAAGACCACTCGCTTTGTGAAAGTTTTATGGAGGAACCACCAACTTGAAGAAGCTACATGGGAGCTTGAGGATATGATGAGGGAGAAGTATCCCCATCTGTTTGTTACAAAGTGACGAATTTCGAGGGCGAAATTCTTTTTAAGGGGGGTAGAATGTAACACCCGAGATTTTTATGAGTAATATTTTGTTTTTATATCATCAAAGGAATCTTTCACTACACACTTGCTTGGCTTACTTTACACGCAATCACGACCTTCCTCGATAGCTTGCGTCGTACGCAATACCGAGTTTCACTAAACAACGATATGCTATTAAAATATTATTAAAACTACCCGTTATGAATAGTAATAACCACTTTTTGAAATTTTATAAATTTTATTTTTCAAAATGGACTTCATTTTTGGATTCGGATTACCGAAATTATCCTAGAGTGAAATTTTGGTATTTTTCTGAAAACTTTCAATTTTTGATGAATAGTGAAACCACTAAGTGGTAGGTTAAAAACTGAATTTTGCATAAAACATAATTTTACCGCTTCTGTGAATGGAATTTTGAAAATTCGACAGACACGGTTGATATCAGTAAGTAAAATATGGTTCAATGAGATAAAAATAATTTTTTGGTGAATAGTAACTTTTTACTTTTTTTTACCGCGGTTAATAGTAAATAGGGTAACTAAGGGTAAATATGATATTACTATTACCCTAACACATGTCCTAATTCTATTAGATAAGTGTAATTCGACCAAAAACAACTTTATGAATAAAATATGACCATTTAGGCCCACTTGGGTTAGATTAGGACATTTATTATTAATTTATTTAAAGAAGGGTTAAAATAGGTAAAATCAAAGTTTAATAAGTAAATAATTTTTAATATGGGGTTATACATAAGATAAATTCGACAATAAATATTCATTAGAAAGATAAAAAGATTTCCTACATAATGGTATTTTATTTATAATTTTTAGACATTAAATAATGTAATTTAATTATGACACAACGATGATGCAGTAATTATCTTATTTATGAAATATTGACATAATTGATGTTATAAACAACAAAATAAATGTAATTTGAGACTTTTTATGAATTAAACTAATTTTATAGGTTACTATGATATATTAGTGTTGATTTAATCAACTTGGTTCGAACATATAATTCTGTTATGACTTTCACAAAAATCATATATCAAATAGTGTCAAAATTGACACAAAATAGTTTTTAAATCAAATATTATATTATTAATTATTATTTTATTCCTAAAAATCTAAGGTTCGGCCAAATGACTTAGATAAGGATATATATATTAATAATAAACAATTTAGGGTTCGTTTGGCATGTTATAGTTAGTGTATTAACCATATAGTGAAAGAAAACAAAAAGACACGGTAAAAGTTAAATTATTTAACTTAGAGTTAAATCTAATTGATAAGGTTAAAATAATACCCTAAATTTGTCTAAATCCTATTGGTTGATAGTATTTCGACCCATCCCCACTTTAGATTCGAAATAAAACCCTTTGGAACCATTATAAACCGATTTTGACTTTAATATAAAATAATATTTTGAGATATTCTTAAGGTGCCCCTCTCCTCCCTTATAAAAGGGCACCTCCTCCCCCTCCTCCTCACACCAATTTTAGCACTCAAGCTCGGCCAACCCCTGAAATTTTCTCCTCTCCACTTACCTAGAATAATCCTAGAGGTCCTGGTCTTCTTCAAAGACCAATCTTAGTTCCCTAAGTGGAGGATTCAAAGTAGAGTTCCAAAGAAGAGGTAATATCCATTACCGATCTTTTCAATTTATTTCTTCTTCAACTTCTTCTTCTTTAGTTGTTTCATGATAAAGTAATAACATCAGTATTACATACATACTGATATGTTATTATAAATATGAAATAACCCTAATTCTCCTTCTATCCATCCTACGGAAAAATGAAATCACCGCGCGTGCGTACGTACGGAATACCGTCTCCACGCCGTGGTGTAATCTATTTTCCACCATCACTTTACAAGGATGGGTATAATGGTGTAATGAGTAACTATTTATGATTATTATTAAGTAATATTGATACTGAAATAATATATATATACTCCAATACAATTCCACGATCATAGGAATGATATCATCACTCGTGCGTACGTACGGAATACCGTCTCCACGATGTGATGCGACTCGTTCTACATGATCATCATTACATAGTAATTATATAAATGAATTGAATGAATAAATATGATATATGTTACACTAATACCATTCTGGATATAAGGTATCTATAACCATAAAAGAATAATAAGAATTTATTCGACAAAACACGCATAAGAACAAAAGGCAATAAAGACCCGAGTAACAAGTAACAATGAAATATTACTAATAGGAAGCTAAGAATATGACCATATATGATATCATATCAATATGTATGATTCTGGAATAAGTCAATAACATTATTTAAACCATTATACAGAAGCTTCGGACACGTACAAAGCAAATCGGACCTAAGGTAAGGGAAATATCACAATCTCATTTTTATCCGAGATTGTTTATTCGTAAGTATTTACTGGGGTGTATTTTATCATCCACATCCATGTTTCATCAATATGTAATATTATTTCCATCCAACTACAATTGTTTAAATCCATTTTTACCCTTCGGTGAGTTTTTAGTAATATGTATGAAAGGAATCTTTTGTCGTTTTTCATACGAGGTACTTTTTGACTTTTCCGACAAAAGTACGAAGAATGTTTTTTTAACTTATACGGCATGAATGGATTTTTAAAACATTATTTCCAAGAATCTTCCTTTACAAGTTTTCATGTTTATTTTTAATCAAATTCTTTTAGTTTATAATTGTATGACATGTTAAGAAAGGAAAAGTGTTTTTGAAGTAGAAAGGATATTTTCCTCAAGAATGAAGTTCAAGTATTTTATCAAAATTATTTCCCATCTAAGATAATAAAAGGGTTCTGTTTTGATCCCTATTATTACATGGATTTGATTATGTTGTGATGGAAACATTTTTATGAATTCCTTTATCTTATATGAATTGTTTTGTGATGTCATGTTGTTTAAGAATCCCATATTTATTACATGGGTTATGCGATGATGTATGATTTATGATTATGTGGCACACATAAGAAAGGATTCATTATAAGATGGGTGGGACCTATATCTCCCTCCAATGCATTGGGTAATGATTTTATATCTCATGAGATAGAAATGGCTGGAACGGTAGGTTATACCGGTTCAGTGAAACAGGACTGGAACGAGGGTGACTCGGTTCAGAAAGGGACTTTGTCCACTAAGATAGTCTTGGAAATGAGTCATGACTAACAAGAAATTATTTTCCATGATTATGTGTGCATGCCACAAAGTTTCAAGTTTCATGTTATGATTATGGGGATCTCATTTTCACTTCAATGATTTATTCCATGTTAAGATATTTTGATCTCTTTTGCAGGTTATGATTTTCAAAAAGATATGATATGATTTTTATTTATTTTATTTTCCCTTGCTGAGCATTTGAGCTCACCCTTTTATGTTTTCTTTTCCCCAGGTCAGGAATATGGATATTAAGTAGAATATGCTAAAAGGGACCCTAGATATGATGAAATAAATGGGAGACACTGTAGAAGATTTATGAACCAGTTGTTTATGTTTCCCAGTTTCTAAAGACACTATACCTATACGGTCCTTTTTGGTTTTTTCATATGTTGTAATAAGTGTGCTTCAATTTTGAAGTATTAACAATGTATGTAAAGTATGGGTCGTTATATTAGAGCATGCTTATAATTTTTTTATGGTTTATTTTCCTCAAGTAGAATGCATATATATAATTATATTTTATGTAATCAATGGGATTGGAATTGGTTATAACTGAAAAGAATCCAGTAAATATTTATATTTCATGAGATTATATGTAAGGGATTTGGAAGAGAACCATATCCACTATGGTACCTTTTCCACTTTGTGTTGATGGTCTTGGAGGAAACCCTTGACTTGTGTTTATGATATCATTTTTTATATTTATGTAACATTTTTATGATTATATGATCTTATGATTTCATTTCCCTATTCTATATTTTTATTCTTATTATCATCCTATTATTCTTTTGACTTTTGGGTTATTATTTATTTCAAAAAATTTCCCATTACGGGTCTTTATAAATCACCCTTTTCCTTTTGTATTTTCCCCCATAATATCCAAGGAAATATTAGATGAGCATTGGTAGTTAGGAGCCCTATGTGGATTATTAGATAATTATTATTATTTTATGTTTAAGATAATTATTTTTTTATAATCATCTGAAGACACTATACATCTAAGCCTTTAGCATTTATTGTTGAAAAAGTATGTAATAAATCATGAAATAATTTATGATTAATTCTTGGGTCACTATAGTTGGAATCAGATCATGGTCTAGTTATTTTAAAGTTTAGAATTAGAGAACGTTAATGAGAAACCTAGGGAGAAGACTATTGGATAAGACTAAGAAATGGATAACTTCCTAATATTTTGGTAAAGTATAGAGTATGTTATTTTATAAGGAATATATTCCTTTCTGAATAATGGAATGTGGATGAAGTTTTGGAATAGATTCACCTATGGTAAATCACCTCAAAACCTATTAGTTTTCAATTGACTCTATTGTCACTCTAATTTATGAGTAGTGGCCCTAAGACATTACATTTGGATTAAAACTCATTGGGTATATGTTTATATTGATCATATACTCTTCATAAGCTGTGATGTATGATTTATTTTGTAGTTTCTAAAGGGACTATGTTGAGAAGTATAAGATAACACAACATAAAGTAACTAGTATAAACCAACATTGATATAGGTTAAAATAATGGAATTATAAGCTAATATGATTATGAAAATGGTAAAATGTTTTAATGTTGAATCCCAATAATTTTATTGATTATGATAACCCCCCTATGGTGTTAAAGGTTTTCCACTCATGTTAACACTTTTAGTTTTAGTGATTTATAGAAACATAAGGAATAATATTACATTGGTTGTGAAGAAAAATGAGTTGATTTCCTCAATGATAAATCCATTATAATTGGATATGAATTGAGAAATTTGGTTATTAAGTCTAACCAACTAACACAGAATATGATTAATAATGTAACCATGGATGAAAACATAAGTGTGTAAAAGAATATAATGATAGAAGATCAGAAAAATTACGTAATGAATATGATAAAGGAAATATTATATAATTTCCCTCATGTAAAAAATGTTTGAATAATAATCATGATAATTTCCTCAATAAGGTGGGAAAATATTGTACTTGTGGAAGAGGGGTTCATCAAGCATCAAAATGTCATTGGAATATAGAGAAGTTGGTTAGCATGATGGGAGTGGATATCATATATACACCTTTTATTTCCTACATGATTAATACATCATTTTAATGATAAACAACATAAAATCATTACACAACCAGGATCAACTACCACACATAGTTTTGAACAAATATAGAATCATGTTCATGCATATTTTACATTATATCATGAGATTAATCATATTACCCAATTTTTGGAGTTATATATAATTTCGGGAGCAACCACCACATCATAAAATTTACTTATGTTATATATTTATCGGTGCACCTGTCAAATCATAACATTTACATTATTATTCATGACGCATATAATGTATATCAATATTGGATATAAAATAATCCATGTAAAGGAATGTGTGAATTTCAAAAAGAATACATTCATAAACTTTTATTTCCCAAGATAAAATGGGAATAATATTCTTGGTATCAATCTTGATTGAAGACAAACAATCTCATGAGAAGTAAAAGATGTGTTTTCTTAAAAGAAGGTTTCTTTTAGAAAAACATTTCATTTTTCATTAAACATATTAGAAACATGTATTTCTTAAAAATTAAAAGTGGAATAAAAGATAAATTATATTATAGAAAAATAAAGGAACATCCATACTAAAAATGGATTAAAGGAGTAGAATCTCAAAGGAAGAGAGTTGGGTCTGGGAATTCCCTCTACGTTATGTGGGAATGATTTCTTAACATTAATAAAATGGATAATGAAATTGAATTCACTAATTTAAAAATATAGAACATTTTATTCATGAATTTGATTCATTATTGTTTTATTAAGTTTATTTATTGTATTTTTTAGGATTTATACAGTTCAATTTCATCATTCGGGAGTGTTTGTTTTCTTGGTTTTCATGATCAGTTTAGTTGTATATGTGTATGGCAGTAATTGTAAAATGAGAATGATTATCCAGAATTAAAATTCTATGTTATTAATAAACATAAAGAATTTAAATTGGTCTCATATTTCATTAGGTTATATGGTATGAGGATAAATCATTAAATAAATTGTTAATGAAAATGATTTATGTTATTTTGTGGATTTTATGACCATTATGATATTGTATTATTTTTTTTAACATCTTGAATAAAGATTGGTTCAAGAAAATTATATAAATTATAATATGTATAAAAAAATCTTATTTAACAATTATTTTGGTTTTATAACTAACCTTGAAGGTGGTATTGAAAAATGAAAACGCATCCCCTAGAGTGGCGGTAAATTTACACCCCATGGACAATATTTTCATTTTTTAAATAATGGAAAAGGGAAGAGATTAGAAGATGAATTGTTATATTAATATAATAACATTCCTGTATTTAAAAATACTAGAGTTATTATGCCTATTTTATGGGTGTAGGTTATTATAGAATAATAAATGAAATGAAATTGAAAAGAAATTAAAAGAAAAATAAAGAGGGTTTTGCCTCTTGAGAACCTCCTTAGAAAAAAAGGTCTACTATTTTGAAAAGACTAATAAATCCTCGATGTGGGGGAGGGTATTGGGAAGTGTATTGTGTAGAACATGGAATGTCTCAAATATTTTAAGGTGTGAGGAAATTAGTTGGTGAGGGGTGATATTTATAGTGGAGGATAGGGGTGTTTTCTCATTATTTTATTCTATATTTTATTATTTTTCCTCAAGACTGCGAATAGTTTGATAATTATCACTAAATATATTAAAAAAATTAAGACGAGTTCAAGATTATGGTTATTGGAAATGACTTAATGAATAGTATACTTTATTTATATTGTATATATACAGTAAATTACTATATCTTAATATTCACCAAAAATTCATGTAATTCATAAAAATCCCAAATAATCACCCTACCCATTTCCTATATGGACAATTCAAAAAAGAACACCATTTTATGAAAATAATTTTATAAATATGATAAATTTAATTTTTAATTTAAATCATCATTTACTTGGAAAATACTAATTTATAACAATTTGAAAAAAAAATTAAGGTATCATTAAATTATCTTATAATCACAAGATAATAAAATATTAATTTATAAAAACATTTTATGAAGATAAGTTTTCATTTAAATCATTATATTAATTATAATATTGTATTTAAATATTTATTAATTACAAATGATTCAAACATTTAATCAATAATTTCTAAAAGATATATTTACTTATACTATGATATAATTATATAATATTACCATTTAAAAGATGATTAAATTTTATTTATACTTTAATGTTTGTGGGTACAATTCTATTGGTCAGTTTACTATTCATAAGGTTCATATTACTATTCTAAATGTAATGTTAAGATTCCATTGTTATAGGTTACTTAACATATAAAAATAACTCTAGTACCATTCATTCTTCATTTATGAATATTTTATTGTGTTTTCTATGTTATATTATGTGATTTATAATATATGACATAATTATAAGAATAGAGTTTCCATTGACAACAATTTTTGGGTTGTTATATATCATGTATCAAAAAGAACCAATAATGGTCATATTCCTAATGTTTTTAAAACATGGAAATTAAAAAGTCGATTTCATGAATAAAAAAATTAAAATTATAAGATGTGGGAATAACCACCATAACCATAGGAAAAACGTTGGAGCATGTTCAATGACTACTTATGAGGTGAATGGTGGTAACTAAATACTCAAATTGAGAATTGTGAATAATGGATCATAATTTTTTTCATTATAGGTTAACTATATTGTTTTTTGATTGTACCAACTTGATCTATTGTAACACCCCAAGCTTACACGGTACGTTTCTCTTTGAATAATACAATAGCTTGTGTCGTACACAACATCGAGTTCTAGCACACCACGAACAATCAATCAATCCTTTATGATTAGTAATACCCAATTTTTGAAATTTTATAAATTTTATTTTTCAAAATAGACTTCATTTTTGGATTCAGAATATCAAAATTAGCTTATGGTGATTTTTTGGGTATTTTTCTGAAAAGGTTCAATTTTTTTAAGAATAGTGAAAAACACTGCGTTATTGTTTAAAACCTATTTTTATTTAAATAATTAATTTTTATATTTAAATTTATTTTAGGCCAAAATAGATTCATAATACCTATATATGTTCAATTTATTTTGTTGGAGTCATTTTATAATAAAATTAAATGTATAAAATTTATTGAACATTTTAACGTCATTTACCCACCTTCTAGGCACATTTGAAAATTTGCATAAAACATAATTTAACCACTTCTATGAATTGAATTTCAAAAATCTGAGACACACGGTTGAAATTAAAAAGTAAAATGTGGTTAAATAGGATGAAAATAATTTTTGGTGAATAGTAAATTTTGAATTTTATTTACCATGGTTAAAAGTAAATAGGGTAATAAAAGGTAACAATTATATTATAATTACACTAACACATGACCTAATTCAATTATATAAGTGTTTTTCAACCAAAATTGACCTTAGGAATAAAATATGATCCTTTTTTATCCACAAGTATTGGATTAAGACATTTATTATAATTTTATTTAAAGAATGGTTAAAGGTGTTAAATTCAAATTTTAAAAACTAAAACATTTTTAATATAGGGTTATACATAAGATAAATTCTACTATAAATATTCATTAGAAAGGTAAAATTATTTCCTATATAATGGTATATTACTTATAATATTTAGATATTAAATAATTAAATATATTTATGACACAATGATGATGCAGTAATTACCTTATTAATGAACAATTAAAATAATTGATATTATAAATATCCAAATTATTGTAAATAGAGACTTTTGATGAATTAAACTAATTTTATAGATTAATGTGACATTTTAGGATAGATTTAATTTATTTTTTTCTAATTAATCATGTTTTTTTGACTTTCACAAAAACCAAATACTAAGTAGTGTCCAAATTGACATAAATGAGTTTTTAAAACAAAAACTATATTATTAAATGATATAATATTCCTAAAAATATAAGGTTAGGATAAAGGAATTATATAAGTTTAAATATTTCAATAATGAACCACTTTTTATTCTCTTGGCTTTTTATAGTAACTTTATTAACCATTTATTATAATAGTACAAGAATACATGGTAAAAGTTAAACTATTTAGCTAAGAGTTAAATCTAAAATATAAGGTTAATATAGTGACTTAAAACTATCAAAAACCTATTGGTTGAAATTTTTTCAACCCATCCCCACCTTATCCTCAAAATAAATCCCTTTGAAGCCATTATAAATCGAATATTAATTTATAATAAAATAACATTACATGCTTTTCCTAAAGTGACCCTCACCTCTTTTATAAAAGGGTACTTCCCCTTCTCAAAAAATCACACCTCCAAATCAATTTGGCTTGGACAAACCCTCCTCAAATATCCTCCCAACTACCCTCACTTCAACCTAGAGGCCTTAATTTTTTCATAAATCCAACCTATGGTTCCCTTTTGATCAAATCAAAAGGAACCACCTGAAGAAGAGGTAATAATTTCATCTCTCATTTCAAAGTTCTTTTCTTCTTCCACTTCATCTTTCTTTGTTGTTTCCATACCAAAATAATAACTCTAGTACCTTATACATATTTTGATGTTATTATACTTATGGTAAAACTATATTAAATATTCTATCCATCCTATAAAGTTTTTTTAATGTTTGGGGTCTATTCCTCATTTATTATTAAATCAAAGTAAAGACCTCTTTTTAACTGGGTAGAGGGAGACCCATTACATATCATGAAAGCCCAGTGGGAATTTAGCCCATTACATGACCCGTAAACCCAAATTTTTTGCCCAAACCCCATTTTGTGAATAGTAATACTACAGTACTTGCCTACTACAGTACCGCACAGTACCCAACCATGGCTATAGTACCCTACCGCCGCAACAGTGACCTGCTGCCGCTACAGTGCTCGTTGTTACTACAGTGTCGTCGCTGCTACAGTTCACTACAGTACTGCTACCATACCCTGAACCCAATTGGTTTTGAAACCCCATTTTTCATGTAGGATTATGGTTTTCTTACCACTAAGCAAAAACCCAACTACACTATCCATCTTATGAATGACAAAGTCACCATACCTGCATACGTATGACTAATCGTCTCTATGTCATGGTGTAGTTTGTTATTCAGCACTTCATTATTTGGATGGGTATAATAATGAGTATAATTGATGTTAATAATAAATAAAATATAACATGTAAATGATTCTTTATATATTATATATCATCCAATTACATATGATTTTACCATCAAAAGAATGCTATTGGCGCTCGTGCGTACGTACGGATTACCGTCTCTATGAACGTGATAAGATCCATTTCCACATTCTAACCACTCAAGAATAATTTTCATTTTATGATTAAAAATAATTTTTAAGAACTTCATATCATTATGGAAATGAATAAAATACATCATATCCATATCAAACATGACTTCTGTAACAAAACATATAAATGAAAACGAATTAGTTAACACCCAAAACAATGATACTACCGAAATATTATTAACATAGAAATATTAGAAGATCATATATGATATAATATTTATGTATGTGGACCTTGTATAATTTAATAACACTGATTTCACTATTACACAGGAGGTTAACGTACCCTCGACTAAGGAAAAGTACTAGGTAAGGGTTAATTTTTCGATCTCTTTATTATCTGAGGTTGTTTATACGTGAGTATCTGCTGGGACCAGATTGTCATCAACATCTGTGTTTCACAAAAATATATTTCAAAACATTCTTACTATTTACTATAATATGTGTTAAAGTCATGTATACCCTTTTTTTAATTTTTATAAAATGTTTTGAAAGGAATATTTCCATCATTTTCCAAACTACTTACTTTATGACCTTTTCGAAAAATTAAGGTAAGAATGGTTTTTTAATGTATAAAATAGGTGTGGCTATTTTTCAACGATATAACATCTTCGAATCATCCCGTAAAATCTTATAATAACATTTTCAATATAAATTTTTTCTTTTATAATTATGTGACTTTTAGATGATTTCAAAATAGAAAGAGATATTTCTCTCAAATAGTTTTGATTTCATCTATGTCAACATCCTTTGATGGATTTTAAACTTGTTTAAAGTTGATTTATTATGATAAATTATCTTTCATATTTTATTGAAGGTTTTGTGATATGTTTGAATGTGGGTGCATTATTTTTATAACATTCATGGTTTGTGGTTAATGTATTAGCATTTGGTATGCTAGTTTTAATATGAATTTTAATGTTATGTTACAACATTTTTATATTAGGAATGCATTGGACATAGTAAGTGATGGGTGGATCCTTATATAGCTCCTCGACACATCATTAGGTCTCAAGATACAAACTAGTGTCTTTGAACAAGGCCTTGACAAAATTTTATTTGTAGTCTTGGCATAAGGACTTGACTATGTGGTTATGATGTCCGGAATTATGCATTCTATAATTATGGAATTATCTATTGATATTAAATGTGATTATTTGACTAGTATAATATCCATGTGAATAAGTAAATGGTCTTATTTTATTTATATTTTCCATATTATGCTGAAATTTATGTTCAAAAAGCTTGTGTTTTAGTCTTATACATTGCCTTAAATGTTTATTCTTCTTTATGATAGTTTCTGCTATATTATAATCCTTACTAAGCATCTGAGCTCACCCCTTCCTATGTTTTATTTTTCCTTGTATTCAAAGAATTATATTACAATTAACTTGTAGTAATAGTATTAGGGATATGAGAATGTTCAAAGGGGACACAATTTTTTTTTCATTTCATTATGTGATGTAAAACGTTTTTATGTATCTAGTACTTCCAAGGATACTAAACTAATTTTTCTATCTGGACTTGATTTCTTGTGATCAATGAAAGATTATGTAATAATGTACTAACTCTGGGTAACTAGGGTTGGGTTGTTATAGTTCATATTAGAGTATTTTTAGTAAAACCATTGTAAACTACATTTATAAAAACTCTAATTAGAGAATGTTACCCTAAGATAAACATTGAGGATTATTATAGAAGAACTTCCTTGAATCTGGTAATGTAGAGATTTGGTGAGTTTTCCAATAAATACATCCTTGTCTCGATATGAGCAGGTTGAGGCGGCTCTGGCACATATGTAAATTTTAGTGAAAACTCTTACAAAGAGTTTTAGGCTTGACCCGGGGTATCCTGGTACACAATAACGGGCTTTGTTGTACTCTAGGTTAAGACACTCCTGGGGGATATGCTTAAGATAATTTACATTTTCATTACAACCCATTATGAAGTATTTATGATTAAATACCTCCTCAAAGAAAACATTTTTATTATTATGGATTATTTTCATAAACTGTTCAATTTATGATACTTATTTTACGAGTTTGGAATTATGTATTGAAATTCATAAACTAATCTAATATATGATATTATCTTGAAATAAAACCTAGTGGGAGGAATGGAAACGGTTTCAACACACGTAATCCATTTAGGGATTTCTCTCCTGCTCAAGATAATTATAGTTGAGCTGGTGATGCAACTAGTTCTGAACAACTTATAACCATACTGGGACAACCCACTCAGGTTATGAATAATAACCTTACCCGTATAGATCACCCTGATCCTCAATGCAGAGGGTCAATGTTTGACCGATTGATGGGGCACCAAACACCAACATTTAATGGGAATACAAATCAATTTTTATCTGAGAAATGGATAAGTTCCATAGAGAAAATATTTCATGTTTTTGGGAGAACCAAAAGAGAAAAGTTGTCATGGCAGTTTATCTCCTCACAAGTGATGCAGATCAATGGTGTTCATTAATTCAAAACACAAAGGAGGATAAAAAAGTATCAAATATGGAATGGAGGTAGTTTAAAGATATTTTATTATAAAAATACCTTCCTTGTAACCATAGAGTGGATATGGAAAGGCAATTTCTGTGTCTAGTGCAAAAGGATGATTAGAATGTCACGAAGTATGTGGCTTACTTTAGAAGGTTAGAAATACATGCAGCATATTATATAAATAGCCCATGGAGTAAGATTGATGAATTATTTTATGGGTTAAAATCATTTATCCATCGAGTAGTAGTCTCAAAATCCTTCTCATCGTTCGAAGATATTGTCTCATGTGCTATCAAAAAAGAAAATTAATTCTCCGAGTCTTACGACACTAAAGAAAAGTAAGAGAAGAAGAGATCTACTGAACACTTTGTAAATGGAAATAAGGGGAATAAGGGAATAGTTGAATTTCTATCTTGCATTAAATATGTGAATAAACACCCCAATACTTTCTTGAAGGTAATGGGAGTCTGTTATAAGTGTGATGAAAAATTCCACCATGATCTTGATAGCAAGGGAAAGAAATAAGTTGTAAAGTCCCAGACCCTCCTAGCCCATTACTTTTCCAAAAGTATGGTTCCACCAAAACGGTGGCACCGTGAGGGTGACACCGTGACGGTGGCACCGTGAGGGTGACACCGTGGCGGTGGCACCATGACGGTGGCACCGTGAGGGTGGCACCGTGGGGGTGGCACCGTGAGGGTGGCACTGTGACAGTGGTGTCGTGAGGGTGACACCATGTCCCCTCGCTGAGCCTTTCGTTCTCCTTCCAGTACCTGACTTTTCCGCTCCCGCAACAAAAGTTTCGACGTAAATTAATTCTTTTACTCCTTTTTAAAACCATTAAAATCCCATAATTAATTCCTAAAAAATCCCGAGAGACCTCCGTGTGTAACTGCCCCAGCCGTGTGGTCAACCCACGACCCCCGCGCCTCACGCGGTTACACGTTCTCACCTCAACCGTCTGCGGCTCTTATAAACTAAGGGTTAGCCGTGGTTTCTCCTTTCCTCGATCATGGCTTTTCACAAACAGCTTCTGGTGAATCGGGTGCATCGTTATCCGTAAAGTTCTGCGCCCGGCCTAAGCATTGATAGACGAATCGATTTTCGTTCAGGTGAGCCCAATCGCTATCCGTGAACTTCCTCCCCCGGCCTCAGCATAGATCGTTGATCCAACAGGTAGGGAATTTCTCCTTCGCCTCTCTCTTTTGTGTATCATGCGGGGTGGGCGTGCTTTTGTTTTTGTAGAACTGGTTGGACCGAACTTAATGAAGATAATAAACGAAGATCTAAAGAATGAAGGGGAATGGGTTGTAATTGTTGTTTCTGTGTTATATTGTGATTATCTTTCTAAGTTGTGCTGGCTTACGCCTTCTGAAAATTCATGGCTGTTGGTGGTCTTTCCCTGTGCAGTAATGAAACCATCGTATGTTTTAAATGGCTAGTTGTAAATGTGAAATTCTGCTGTGAAATTGGTTAATCACGTACATCTGGCTGAATAAATTGAAATCACCAGGATCAATCCCTTCTGTGCTAACCCCGGTAAAAATGGAATTGAAATCCTGGAATGTGTAAAATCTTTTAAATCTGAAAATACAGGCTTGGCCTTGCTTAGTGTTGGTGGCAGTGTTTTGGTGGTTTTCTTTTACGAGTCGATTGCTGTAGATGTGGGAGGGGATGGGATCCCCTGTTCTTTTATGCTTTCGGTGGTTATGAAATTGGGGATGGGATCCCCTGTTGGTACGTATTCGGTGGTTGTGAGTTTTAAGACTGGGTGGATACTTGTTTATATCACGAATTGGGGTGGAATCCTCTATTGTTGAGAATCGGGTATAGGCGTTATGGTTGATGCTTGATTTTTTACCTTTCTGAACTTATTCCTATGCCTACTAGTTGCCCAGTAGTGCTTAAACATAAACATTATTACTGAACATGAAATAAGAAAGGGGACAAATGGGTTGTTAGCGTGAGTCGTGACTCGGACTTGAGTGCTATTGTGATCTGTAGGTTGTCTGAAGAAAAACCTAGCTTGGGTGAGTGCTTGTTACCTATATACATATACTTGTAGCTTTGTGTTTCTTATTCGCGCCCCACCCAAGTTGAGCACTTAGTGCCGAACACCCCCATTTCATGGGGGAGGGTGTTTTTTCCTACACTATTCTTAGTGGCTGGTTATTAGCTCCATTTCTGCTCCCTTTCTAGGATATCCCAAGTATCTTAGGGCAGGCTTTGATGGCCTGAGGTCCACTGTTATCCCAATAACCTTCGGGCGGGGTGGTGTGGTGGTTGTCCAGGTGTGTGCGGCAGGTGGTTTCCCATGTGTCTTCGGGATGAGGCCCAGGTGTCTTCGGGCGTGGCAGTGGATCCTTTAGCCCAGGTGTCTTCGGGCGTGGTGGTGGTTGTTCTGGCCTAGGTGTTTGCAAACGTGGTTACATGTGATAGTTGTGGCCCAGGTGTGTGCGGGCAGGATTCGGCAGTGGGACTGTGTGTGGTTATGGCCCAGGTGTGTGCGGGCGGGTGTGGCAGTGGGACTGCGGTGAGAATGGCATGATTGGTATGATGCGTAGGATGTCTCAATAACCAGTGGGAAAGTGGCATGGGGTACCCAAACATCGATGTGCTCTTAATATATATATTACTTGACTTGCGTTATTTGGGGAGTGTACCTTGGTGAGGCTTGGATGTATAGTTTACCCTGTTAGGTGTTTGGTTTACTCTTTTTATCATGGGACTTTAGTACGTTCCCCCACTTGTGCACGAGAGTCTTTTGTTTTCCCAACTGAGTGTACTTGTATGCTAACCCTACGTATATAAAATTGCTTTCAGGCTTCTAGGAGGACTTTGGGGATCGTGCGGGACCATACTAGCTTGGATCCTTGGAGCAGTTGTAGTTGTCATTTTTTCGTTCTTTGGTACTTACCCTTGTAGACACCTTTTTCACCTTGTGGCTTTTACTTTTGAGACATGCATGTGGGAATGGTTTACTGTTGGCTTTACTTTTCTATTTACCATGGTTTTGTTCAGTTTTCTTCTTCTTATCTCTCGATCCTATAAAATAAAAAGGGTAATGCCTTCCATTTGTGTGAAATTTCCATACCCTTGGTGCTAGTCGCCACTCCGGAACCTATTGAAGGCGGGTTTCATGTGTCATTGTCTCTCCTTCAACATAAAGAAGGAAGGGCCTGGCAATCTACGGACCCTTCCCTCCTTTTGGTGAAGGCGGTTTGTGACAGAATGGTATCAGAGGAGATGGTTGAGAGATAGGATTGAGTCTGGAGTTAAGCACATTGAGGATTGCATGGGATGGTAAGGAAACAGTGTTGGGTGACCTTGGTGCGTGAATTAGGCTAGGGAAGACCGGCTATGAAACGGGATTTTAGGGCCCCCCATGATCTGATGCAAGGACTCTGGACCTACCGAACGACCAAGTGAGGCCACACTGATTGCAGGGTAGAGACCCTAGGAAAGGTACATGCATCATAAATGACTTGTGTTCTTGTGTTTCTGGGATGTCTTGGGGATTAAGAATAAATTAAATTTTAAGAAGTTTTAAGAACAATATTCTACACTACTTGGGCTTAGGCATTCCTTGTTTACCTTGCAGTTATGGCACCTGGGAGGTGACCACGTGTGGTACAAGCGATCGAGGCCCCGGAGACTACTTTGGCCGATCGGCAGAGAGATGATCGAGAGGAAGAGGACGACCAGTGGCAGAAGACTCTTCGAGCCTTCCAGCGATAGGCCCTCGAGAAGTATGAGGGCAGCACCTCCGATATGAAGACGGAAGGCTGGCTAGAGGAGCTAGTTATAGACTTTGGCCTTATTCGGGTCCCGAACGAGTACTGGGTTCCTCTGGCCGTTAGCTAGATGCGGGGAGCGGCACCTCAGTGGTGGATGCTTTACCTGTGGGGGAGGAGAGAGTCTGAGGTGGCTTGGGTGGATTTTGAGAGGGAGTTTCGGGCGGAATTCCTCTCCTCGACGATGAAGGCAGAAAAGAGGCAGGAACTACTCTCCCTCCAACAGGGGAGTATGTCCATGAGGGAGCTAGGGATCAAGTTCAAGGACCTCCTACCTTTTTCTCCGGACCTCTTTCCCGACGAGGAGTCTCGGGCAAGACGTTTAGAGGAGGCACTCCGACCCTCCCTCCAGTTTGTTGTTACCCCCTTTACCCTGTCGACGTACTTGGAGGTCCAGAAGAAGGCCGAAGTGGTGGAGATGATGCATTCTCTAGGAGGAGTGTTGCGAGAGGGGATCCATCTAGGACCATCAAAGGGGAAGGCCATCAGCACCATGCCTCCAGCGTCAGGACCCTCTAGGTTCCGAACCGCAGGGAGCTGGCTGCAGCTGTTTCAGTTTCGATCCCCCGGCCCTCGCCCTTTTCCTAAGGGCCTGGGACCGCGGTGCTTCATCTGTGGGAGCCCTGGGCATCTCCGGAGTCAGTGCCCCGACCGGGTGCAGTATAGAAGTGGCAGTCATCCCTAGCACCTTCCCTAGCAGCAGCTTCCAACCAGACCTTTCTAGAAGCAGCAGCAGGGACAGCGAGCTCCCGCTCCTCCGAGGGCAGACGTAGGAGGAGGAGGCTGACCTCAGGGCGCTCAACAGGGACCTCAACCAATGCATGGTCGGGGGCTGGCCGACAGTCGAGGGGAAGGGGAGTTGGTCGTGGACAGTTGCACGCCACAGAGGCAGCAGTTCCAGCAGGGCCAGAGGTTGTTCGAGGTACGATCATTCCATTTAGCACTCTTGCTTATGCTTTGTTCGATACCGGAGCTTCGCACTCCTTTGTTTCACAAAGTCTAGCCCGTACCTTGGGTCTAGATGCCGAGAGAATTCCAGTTCCCCTTGTGTTGAGAACACCAGTCGGAGGTCATACCGACTTGTTGTTCATTTTTCGGGGATGTAGACTAATTTTAGGGCCACATCAGTCGGTTCGGGATCTTATTCTGCTACAGATTCAGCCATACAATGTCATCCTAGGCATCGACTGGATGTTTTCTGTATGCGCCTCCATCGACTGTTTTCGAAGAAGGGTAGTGTTCTCAGACTTGGACAGGCAGCGTGTTACCTTCACCGGCGAGCGGAGCAGTCTGAGGGGAAACAGGAGAGAGGAACCTCTCCTCTCCTTGTTGACTGAGCTGACAGTGGAATCAGTAGATGCTTAAATGGTGTAAGTGCCAGAGATCATCTGTGAGTTTATGGACATCTTTCCTGAGGAGGTGACGACTCTACCCCCTCGACGTGATATCGAGTTTGGGATAGACGTGCAGCCCGGTGGTCATCCAATCTCGATGGCTCCTTACCGAATGGCACCTTCAAAGCTATGGGAGTTGCGGATATAGATTGACGATCTGATGAAGAGGGGTTTTGTTCGTCTGAGTGCGTCACCGTGGGGTGCTCCGGTCTTGTTTTCAAGGAAGTAAGATGGTGGTCTTAGGTTGTGCATAGACTACAGGAGGCTAAATCAGGTGACGATTAAGAATCGCTACCCTCTTCCAATGATAGATGGTCTTTTTGACCAGCTGAAAGGGGCAGGATGGTTCTCGAAGATCGACCTGCGGTATGGGTACCACCAGCTGAGGGTGAAAGAGAGTGACATCCCGAAGACAGCGTTCAGGTGTAGGTATGGACACTTCGAGTTCGTAGTCATACCCTTCGGCGTTACGAACGCACCGGCTATGTTCATGGGGATTATAAACTCCATCTTCTGGGAATACCTGGATCGGTTCGTGGTTGTGTTCATCAATGACATCCTGGTCTACTCTAGATCAGAGGAGGACCACGCAGAGCACCTGAGGACAGTTTTGGAGGTCCTCCCACAGCACCAGCTCTATGGAAAGTTGTCAAAATGCAACTTCTGGACACGAGAAGTGCACTTCCTCGGGCACGTGGTGTCTGAGCAGGGGGTAGCGGTGGACCCATCAAAAGTTGAGGAAGTTGTTTCTTGGGCAGCACCCAAGAATGTGGCAGAGGTCCGTAGTTTCCTTGGGCTGGCAGGTTACTACCGGAGATTCGTACCCAACTTCCCCCGAGTTGCGGCCCCTTTGATGGCTCTGACCAAGAAGGACTAGGCTTTCGTATGGAGTGAGCAGTTCCAGTCAGCCTTCAGCTATCTGAAGGAGAAGTTGGTTAGTTCCCCAATGCTAAGATTACCAGAAGAAGGGGTGGCCTATGAGGTGTTTTGTGATGCTTCGGGACAGGTTCTGGGATGTGTGTTGATGCAGCGACAAGGGGTGATCTCTTATGGGTCCCGACAGCTACACCCCCATGAGCGTAATTACGCCACCCACGACCTGGAGCTTGCAACGGTCGTTTTTTTGATACAGTTATGGCGGCACTGCCTCATCGGGGAACGCTTTGTGGTCTTCACGATCACAAAATCTTGAGGTATATCTTCTCCCAGTGGGACTTAAACTTGTGACAGCGGAGATGTGTGGAGTTCCTCCAGGATTATAAATTCGAGATCTCTTATACTGAGGTCAAGGGAAATGTGGTGGCCGATGCCATGAGCAGGAGGACGCAGAAGGATGCAGTCCGAGAGTCGGCAGACGCCTGGAAGGCAATGGAAGAGTTGGCTGCCTTACACCTGGATGTGAGGATGGATAGCAGCAGAGGCTGCCTATATCAGATGATAGTGTAGTCATCCCTGTTTCGACAGGTGGAGGAGTCTCAGTGGGGAGACCCGGAGTGCAAAGTGATGTGTGACCGGGTTGACCAGGGCAATGCTCCAGAAGGATGCGCAGAGGATGGTCAGAACCGGATGCTTTTCTAGAAAAGGATGTTTGTCCCGGAGGTGATGCATGGAAAAGTTCTCAGTGAGTTCCACAACTCACCCCTGGCGGTACACCCAGGAGTTTCCAAGATGTACCAGGGACTGAAAGGACAGTTTTGGTGGCCCTGAGTGAAGCGATCAATGGCAGAGTTTGTGGCCAAGTGCTTAGTGTGTCAGTAAGTGAAGGCTGAACACCGAGTTCCGGGTGGCCTACTACACCCCCTAGATGTCCCCGAGTGGAAGTGGGATGACATCTCAATGGATTTCGTCATGGGACTACCCAAGGCCCAAGGGGGATACGACACCATCTAGGTGGTAGTGGATAGGTTGACGAAATCGGCTCACTTTCTGGCGATCAGGGAGTCGAGTACTGTGGACGCATTGGCATGAAAGTACATGGATGAGGTGGTGAGGTTGAATGGAGTTCCGAGGTCTATAGTCTCGGATAGGGATGCACGGTTTACCTCACGAGTCTTGAGAGGATTGCAGCATGCGTTTGGCACCCAGTTATGACTTAGCACTACTTTTCATCCCTAGAAAGATGGACAAACAGAGCGTACCATCCAGACCTTGGAGGATATGCTACGGGCATGTGTTCTGGACTCAGGAGGATCATGGGTGTGACACCTGCCCTTGGTAGAGTTCTATTACAATAATAGCTATCACTCTACCATTGGCATGGCCCCGTTTGAAGCCCTGTATGGGAGGCCATGCCGTTCACCTATGTGTTGGGCCGAAGTAGGAGAGGCAGGCATCCTTGGCTCGGAAGTGGTGCAGAACACAACAGAGAAGGTTCATCTCATACAGGAAATGATGAAGGTGGAACAGGACCGACAGAAGTCGTATACTGATACCAGGAGGAGGCCCTTGGAGTTTGAGGTTGGGGACCACATGTTCTTGAAGGTCTCCCCTCGGCATGGGCAGCGGAGGTTCGTCAAGTGGAGTAAGCTTTCCCCAAGGTTCATCGGACCCTTTTAAGTATTGCGGCGGGTCGGCGAGGTGTCTTACCAGCTAGCGTTGCCATCGCAGCTACTGAGGATACATGGTGTCTTCCATGTGTCCCAGCTCCGTCGGTATCTGCACGATGATTCACATGTATTTGATTGGGGTGAGCTGGACATCGAGGACGACGTGACCTTTTTGGAGAGACCAGTGATGATCGAGGATCGCAAAGAGAAGGTGCTTTGTGGGCGAACCATTCCCTTGGATCGCGTATTGTGGAGACATGGTGGTCTTGATGAGAGTACGTGGGAGAGGGAAGCACAGATGTGTACCCAGTACCCAGAGTTGTTTTATGTTTTGTTCCTTGTTGTACCTATTGTGATAGAACGTTTTGTCTTTTGTATATGAAATGTACTGGTTTTTCTTCCTCTGGATGTGTGTGAAAAGCCCTGGCTATGAGGGAGGAGAGAGAGCGACCCCTAATCAAAACACATTAAGGTGGATGCGATTAAACCCGTGCGGGCGAGTCAGTGCCGCCCAAAGCAGATAATTTCTTGACATGGGGGAGGAGACTCCCCAACCCACATGCCTGGGCAGTTTGACATTGTATGTTGCTTGGCTCTTGACAGAGAAGTGTTTTTGGTTAGCATGGGTTCACTTCAAAGAGGTATCTTTCGAGGTGGTTGTTCGGACCCTCTCTTTCCATCTTGGTTTGTTTTGATTCTTGAGGACGAGAATGGTTTAAGAGGTATCTAATGTAATGGCTCGAACCCTCCCTGTCCATTACTTTGCCAAAAGTAAGCTTCCTCCAAAACGGTGGCACCGTGAGGGTGGCACTGTGAGGGTGGCACCGTGAGGGTGGCACCGTGACGGTGGCACCGTGAGGGTGACACCGTGTCCCCTTGCCGAGCCTTTAGTTATCCTTCCAGTACCTGACTTTTCCGCTCCCGCAACGGATGTTTCGACGTAAATTAATTCTTTTACTCCTTTTTAAAACCATTAAAATCCCATAATTAATTCCTAAAAAATCCCTAGAGACCTCCGTGTGTAACTGCCCCAGCCGCATGGTCAACCCACGACCCCGCGCCTCACGCGGTTACGTGTTCTCACCTCAACCGTCCGTGGCTCTTATAAACTAAGGGTTAGCCATGGTTTCTCCTTTCCTAGATCGTGGCTTTTCACAAACGGCTTCTAGTGCATTGGGCACATCGTTATCCATAAATTTTCGTGCCCTGCCTAAGCATTAATAGATGAAGCGATTTTCATTCAGGTGAGCCGAATCGCTATCCATGAACTTCCTCCCCCAGCCTCAGCATAGATCGTTGATCCAATAGGTAGGGAATTTCTCCTTCGCCTCTCTCTTTTTTGTATCATGAGGGGTGGGTGTGCTTTTGTTTCTGTAGAACTGGTTGGACAGAACTTAATGAAGATAATAAACGAAGATCTAAAGAATGAAGGGGAAGGGGTTGTAATTTTTGTTTCTGCGTTATATTGTGATTATCTTTCTGAGTTGTGCTGGCTTACGCCTTCTGAAAATTAATAGCCGTTGGTGGTATTTCCCTATGCAGTAATGAAACCATTGTATGTTTTAAATGGATTGTTGTAAATGTGAACTTCTGCTGTGAAATTGGTTAATCACGTACATCCGGCTGAATAAATTGAAAGCACCAGGATCAATCCCTTCTGTGCTAACCCTGGTCAAAATGGAATTGAAATCATGGAACGTGTAAAATCTTTTAAATCTGAAAATACAGGCTTGGCCTTGCTTAGTGTTGGTGGAAGTGTTTTGGTGGTTTTTTTTACGAGTCAATTGCTGGAGATGTGGGAGGGGATGGGATCCCCTGTTCTTTTATGCTTTTGGTGGTTATGAAATTGGTGATGGGATCCCCTGTTGGTATGGATTCGGTGGTTGTGAGTTTTAAGACCGGGTGGATACTTGTTTATATCACGAATTGGGGTGGAATCCTCTGTTGTTGAGAACCGGGTATAGGCGTTATGGTTGTTACTTGATTGTTTACATTCCTGGACTTATTCCTATATCTACTAGTTGCCCAGTAGTTCTTAAACATAAACATTATTACTGAACGTGAAATAAGAAAGGGGACAAATGGGTTGTTAGCGTGAGTCGTGACTCGGACTTGAGTGATGTTGTGATCTGTAGGCTGTTTGAAGAAAAACCTAGCTTGGGTGAGTGCCTGTTACCTATATACATATACTTGTAGCTTTGTGTTTCTTATTCACGCCCCACCCAAGTTGAGCACTTAGTGCCGAACACCCCCATTTCATGGGGGAGGGTGTTTTTCCCAACACTATTCTCAGTGGCTGGTTATTAGCTCCTTTTCTGCTCCCTTTCCCAGATTGCCCAAGTATCTTCGGGTAGGCTGTGATGGCCTGAGGTCCATTATTAGCCCAAGAACCTTCGGGCGTGTTGGTGTGGTGGTTGTCCAGGTGTGTGCGGCAGGTGGTTTCCCAAGTGTCTTCGGGATGAGGCCCAGGTGTCTTCGGGCGTGGCAGTGGATCCTTTAGCCCAGGTGTCTTCGGGCGTAGTGGAGGTTGTTCTAGATTAGGTGTTTTCAGGAATGGTTACATGTGATAGTTGTGGCCCCGGTGTGTGCGGGCGGGATTCGGTAGTGGGACTACGTGTGGTTGTGGCCCATGTGTGTGCGGGCGGGTGTGGCAGTGGGACTGCGGTGAGAATGGCGGGATTGGTCCAATGTGTAGGATGTCTCAATAACCAGTGGGAAAGTGGCGTGGGGTACCCAAACATCGATGTGCTCTTAATATATATATTACTTGACTTGCGTTATTTGGGGAGTGTACCTTGGTGAGGCTTGGGTAGATAGTTTACCCTGTTAGGTGTTTGGTTTACTCTTTTTCTCACGGGACTTTAGTACGTTCCCCCAATTGTGCACGAGAGTCTTTGGTTTTCCCTACTGAGTGTACTTGTATGCTCACCCTATGTATATAAAATTTCTTTCAGGTTTCCAGGAGGACTTTGCGGATCGTTCGGGACCATACTAGCTCGGATCCTTGGAGCAGTTGCAGTTTTCATTTTTTTTTCTTTGGTACTTACCCTTGTAGACACCTTTTGCACCTTGTGGCTTTTACTTTTGAAACATGCATGTGGGAATGGTTTACTGTTGGCTTTACTTTTGTTTTTACCTTGGTGTTGTTGGGTTTTCTTCTTCTTATCTCTCGATCCTATAAAATTAAAAGGGTAATGCCTTTCATTTGTGTGAAATTTCCATACCCTTGGTGCTATTCGCCACTCCGGGACCTATTGAAGGCGGATTTCGGGGGTCATTTTCTCTCCTTCAACTTAAAGAAGGAAGGGCCTCGCAATCTGCTGACCCTTCCCTCCTTTTGGTGAAAGTGGTTCATGACATAAGTTTTCAAAGTTCAATGCTAAAATTGTAGAGAAATGGGGCATTATGCAAATGAATGTCCTAAGATCCAAAGAAAGTTATCTCAGAAAAGGACAAGGGAGAAAGGCCAAGCTTTTGGGATCACTACTTCTGAGGTTGAAGCACTAAATTGTATGGTGGAAGGTAATTTAATAGTTTCCTCAAATTTATTAAATGATTTATTTGATTCTGGATCATTGTATTGTTTCATATCTTCCCAGTTTTCTAAGAAAATTAGATATTTCTAATTTGATTTAAAAACGGAGTTGTCAGTCAAAACTCCTATAGTAAGTATCATTGCAATAATTTTTTCTAAATCAGTTCCTATTAGGGCATATAAATGTGCCTTATTTGCTAATCTCATCATCATACTCATTATTGAATTTGATATAATTCTCATAATGGATTGGATTTCGGACCACGATGAAAAAATTTATTATAATAATAAGGAGGTTACAATTTTTTATGATTATATGGAATACCTTATCTTTAGAGCAAAAATGTCACCATTTGATTATAATCTCGATCCACCCCCAGTAGCTCTAATGAATTCAATTATTGGGTAGGAAGAGAGTGAAATAACTATGGGTGAGGATAGGAATGTTCACATAGTGGATGTACTTATTGTGCAAGAATATGTTGATGTGTTTCTAGAGGATTTACCTAGACATCCTCCAAAATGAGAAATTGAGTTTTCCATTGATTTATTTCCTGGTTGAAAGACCATATCGAAGACCCCATATATAATGACCAATGTAGAATTAGTGTAACTAAGGGAAAAATAGAGTAATTGAGTAATAAAGGATTTATTCCCCCTAGCATTTCTCTATGGGGAGCCCCAATACTTTTTGTTAAGAAAAATGATGGATCTATGAAGTTGTGTGTTGACTGCAGGGTGATCAATTATATAACATTAAAGAACACGTATCCACTACCTCTCATTGATGATTTATTTGATCAAATTCATGGAGCTCAATATTTTTCAAAGATTGACCTTTGATCTAGATATCATCGGTTTTGTGTGAAGAAGGAAGGCATTCCAAAAACAGTAATTCGAACTAGGTACGGGCATTACGAGTTTACAGAAATTCTTTTTGGACTGACTAATGCACCCCATGTTTTCGTGGATCTAATAAATAGATTTTTCAAGGAATATCTTGATGAATTTTTAGTTGTATTTGTTGATGATATCTTGGTATACTCAAAAAGCTATGAATATCCTAAAAATCACTTGAACACTATTCTAAAAACCCTCAGAAGAAATGAATTATATGGGATATTTAGAAAGTGAAAATTCGGACTTTAAAAAAATTCTTTTCTTGACCATATTGTCTTTAAGGATGGAATTTATTTTGATCCTTCAAATACCAAGGCAATCCAAGAATAGCTAGCACTGACATGTATTACTGAGGAATGCAGTTGTATTGGTTTAGCAGGTTATTATCAGCATTTTGTTCAGAATTTTGCCCGATTAGAAAACTCATCATCCAAGATCACATGTAAAGGGGTTAAATTTGTTTGTACAAAAGAGTGTGAAGACTGTTTTGATGAATTAAAAAAAATATTAATCAATACTCTTATCTTGACTCTTCCATCAAGGAATGATGGGTGTGTTATTTATAGTGATGCTTCAAAGAAAGGACTTGGTTGTGTCCTTATGCAGAATTATAGAGTTATTGCCTTTGAATCAAGGCAGATAAAAATTCATGAACAAAACTATCCAACTAATAATGTTGACTTAGCAGCTGTAATCTTTACTCTGAGGATATGGAGACACTATCTATATTGTGAAAAATGTGATATACATAATGATCAAAATAGTTTAAAGTATATTTTCACACCAAAATAACTCAACATGAGGCAAAGATGATGGCTTCAACTACTCAAGGATTATGATTTCACTCTACACTACCATCAGCGGAAGGTAAATGAGGTAGCATTTTCTTTGAGAAGAAGGGATCAGGGCGTTTTGAATAAGATGAGAGTTTAAAGGGATTATATGTTCATGGATCCAGTAATGATGGATATGGGAATAATCATGGAAGGTAAAACATCAATACTTTTTCAAATGGTTGCAAAATCATCTTTAATAGAAAGGATAAAAAGATCCCAGACTGATGATGATGAATTTCAAAAGAAAATTAAAGTTGTGAATGATAGGGGATTGACTGAATTCATTTATGAAGATGGAAATTTGAAATTTGGGAAGTGACTTTGTCTTCCTGACATACTGGATCTAAAAAGGGGATTTTTGGATGATGCTACTAGCTCTAATTTCTCTATACACCCTGGTAGAACTAAGATGTATAGAGATTTGAAGGAACATTTTTGTGAGAGAACATGAAGAGGGAGATTTCAGATTATGTGTCAAGATTAATGATTTGTTAATAGTTGAAGTCTGGAAGACAACATCCTAGAGGAGTCATTAAACCTCTTCCCTTACCTGAGTAGAAATGGGATGATATTACAATGGCATTTTTCATGGGGCTACCAAAGAATCCCAGAAGGAATGATGCAATATGGTTCATTTTTTACCATATTACAAAGTCAGCACATTTTCTTGATATAAGATAAGATTTACCACTTGAAAATTTAGCCAGGCTATATATCAATGAAGTTGTAAGACTTCATGGTGTACCTCTTTCGATTGTTTTGGATCGTGATCCCCATTTTACATTAAGATTAGGGAAAAGTATTCAGAAATACCTAGATACTTAACTTCATGGTGTACCCCTATCAGTTGGATGAGAGGTTTTTGACCCCTCCCCACCTTAGTCTTGAAATAAACCCATTTAGAGCCATTATAAGAAAAATATGATTTTATAATAAAATAATATTTCAAGCTTTTCCTACAGTGACACCCACCTCTCTTATGAAATGGTACTTCCCATTATCTAAAAATCACACATCCAAATCCATTTTTATTGGACAAACCCTACTCAAATATCTTCCCATATACCCTCACTTCAACCTAGACACATTACTTTTATCAGAAATCCTACCTAAGGATCCCTTTTGATCAAATTAAAAGGAAGTGCACGAAGAAGAGGTAATAATTTCAACACCACTTTCAATGTTCTTTTCTTCTTCCAATTCGTCATTTTTTATTGTTTCCATACCAAAATAATAACTATAATACCTTGTATGTACTTTTATTTTATTATATTTATGGTACAACCATATTCATTATTTTATCCATCTTATGAATGATAAAGTCACCACACATGCGTACATACGGGTTACCATCTCCACGTCGTAATGTAGTTTGTTATTCGACACTTCATTATTTGGAAGGAAATAATAATGAGTAAAATTGATGTTAATAATAAATATAACATGTTATTGAGTCTTTATATATGATATACCATCCAATTACATATGATTTTACCCTCAAAAGAATGACATTGTCGCTCGTGCGTACGTACAGATTACTGTCTCCATGAATGCGATAAGATTCATTTCCCCATCATAACAATTCAAGAATAATTTTAATTTTATGATTAAAAATACTTTTTAAGAACTAAATATCATTATGGATATGAATCAAATTCATTCTATCCATAACAAACATGACTTACATAACAAAACATATAAAGGAAAACGAATCTGTTAATACTTGAAACAATGATACTACTGAAATATTATTAATAATGAAATATTATAAGATCATATATGTTTGTTAGGATGGTTTAACTATGAGTATGATATACTCTATGATACAAAATGTAGGATTTAAAGAATAATGATATTCTCAGATACAAGAGGGGGGTGAATTGTACCTTTTAAAAATTCTTTTAGGAAATTTTAGAATGGTTATGTTTAACAAAGTTAAACAAGATAATTCACAAGACCTCTATGAGTACTAAATACTTTTTAGATTTTGGAATAGTGATTCCGAAAATGAAACTTAACAAAAGTTACAAAGATTAAGATTCTACCTTAAAGCGTATAGAATCTAACTAAATCAAAGTATAAGTAAGGAAGTATAATAAAGTTATACTTTCCTTAGCAATACAAAATGTAGTGGAAAACAAGTAGTAAAACTAAAAGTTGCAAACAATAACTGTTTTAACCCAAAGAGAAGGGTATCCAATAACCTTGGATAAAGATCCCTTGATTTATACTTTCAAAAAAGTTTATCTTACCCACACCAGGGTAATCCCTTGATACGAAGATCGGAGTCTATCTTGGTATCCCTGCAATCCCTCAACTATTAGGTAGTCGGCACCTCTTTCTTCCTCAGCAAGGAAGCCCTCAACTTCAAGGTGTTGAAACCTCTGTCTTCCTATCCCCAGAAGCCCTTGATTGTAATCAATAACAATCAGAGTTTCATGAAGCAAGTCTGTACAAGGAAAAGTTTGAACAAGCTGTTCAAACTTTCTACAGAAAGCTTTGAGAGTTGATAAGAGCCTCTCTCTCTCTCTCTAGAAATTACTTCAACAGCATGTAATCACAGATCTCAATGATGTGTCAATGTTGGGTCGACTTTAAAATGATCTCCTATTTATAGGTGAATCTCCAACGGTCGGCTCCCTCCTCCAACGGTCATATTCTTCCTTGAATTTCGAAGGGACCTGTACATCTATCACTCAACCAATGGTTAGTCAATAACTGAAGGCACAACATCATTTTTTAGTGAAACAAGTTTAAGAATAAGTAAAACTGAAGTTCGGAATGTAAGAAAATAAAAGTTCTAAGTCTAACCAAAATGGAATTTGGAGTCTATAATAAAGAGATATTATGATTCTATTTTGTAGGAATTCGGAACCTGAATTCTGTAGAAATCTGGAGTCTGAATTTCTAAGGAAATTCAGAGTCTGGTTTCACTAGAATTCAGAATCTGAACTTATAGAGTTTGGAGTAGAACTCATAGAAGTTCAGAGTTGAACTTATAGAAGTTCAGAGTTGAACTTGTAGAATTTCAGAGTCGAAATAGTAGAAGTTTAGACTCAAACTCATAGAAGTTTGGAGTCGAACTAGTATAAGTTTGGAGTTGAACTAGTAGAAGTTCAGAGTCCAGAATTTGGAGTTGAACTGTGTGGGAGTTCGTATCCAAAATTCGGAGTGGAACTTAATCAGAGTTCATATCCAGAATTCGGAGTGGAACTTTATTAGAATTCGTATCCAGAATTCGGATCCTAAAACAGAATTCTTTATATCTAAGTATTATATGATTACGAGGTTTTAGGTATGAATCCAATTTTTATACATAAGAAAAATATTGATATGAGTAATGAAAATATGGTAGGGGTAAATTCCTTTGGGAAGGAAATTTTCCTTATAGAAGTAAAATATAGATTTTCTTAAGTATAAGGTGTTTTTTATTTTCAAAACAAGAAAGAATGGAAAAGTAAAAAGGAAAACCTTATTGGCTCAACAATCTCCTCCTTTTTGGAAAGCACAAACAACCTTTCGAAAAAGAAATAAAAAGGTCTTAGAAAAATTTCTTTAGAATTTGAAATTAAAACATATCTCCCTTTGTTCATGGATGATGATGAATACAACTAACTTCCCCTTAGGATTTGGAACTCTAAGGATTGTATTCTAAATTTCCGGAGTGGAGTTTTCATTATCATTGGAAATGAAAAACTTCGTAATGAGGAACTCCCCCTTACTTAAGGATAGTTCTTGACTTAGAAATTTTTCCTTCTCCCTATTTTGAGTAGTTCTTTTTCCTTATCCCCCTTTGTGATTTTCAAAAAGAATTTAAGGGAATAGAAAAAACGATAAAGTACCTGAAACATAAGTAAATACTTGCAAGGAAAACAGGCAACCATGGTTCTATTATAATTGGATAAATTTTATACAAGGAAGATCAAATGCAACAAAAGATCAGATTGAGTCTATTTATTTACATTTGCCTTTGGGATCAGCTTCTTCAAGATGGTTTTCAGCTTCTTTAAATCTTTCTGATCCTCTTCAGCTTGCTTCTCCAAAGTTGTGATCCTCTCTGGTTGAGCTTTAAAGACTTACGCTTGAGCCTTCATGGCCTCTTCCTGCGTCTTCAGTAACTCATCTTGATTTTGGAGCTTCTCTTGAAACTCAATTTGGAAATCTCTTTCCCCTTTCTAGTTCTAAGCAACCGATTTAAGCTTCCCATTCAGATCTCTCACTTGTTGATTCCGAGTATTTTGCTCATTGGTCATCTTATCCAGAAAATTCTTAATCTTGGCATCCTCGGGGTCCAAAGCATATTTAACATCATTCTGAAAATGATCAAACTCTGCCAAGTCATCATCAACTTTCTTCGACCATAGAGTGATTTTTCTGCATGATTTCTTGTGAACATCATAATTGATAAAAAAAATTCTCTGATCTTCTTCAATCATCACACACTTATCCATCACCATAGATATGGATTCAGACTTCTGATTCAGGCTATGCTGAAGCATCTGGAATCTGGAGTCAATGGTGGGAAAGATCGGAATGGTGTCCAGCAACTTTTTCAAAGACTCAACAACAAAGTCATGACCCAGTGCTGATGATTCAGAATAAGACACCTTTCTTGGGGATTGTTCTTCTTAAATCTCCACCATATTTCTTCTTGAAGAGACACCAACATCCTTCTTCCTAATGATATCTTTTTTTGGGTGTCCATAAGAATTTGCTTCCCCTTATCAACTTTCGGAACTGCCTCATCGGGAGATTCTTCCTCAGATTCAGATACTTGAATAATTTTATCTTCATCTGGTTTCTCCTTCACTGCTCCTTATTCAAGAAAGTGCTTCTCATAGCTAACATCCTCAGATGATTCAATCTATTTTTCTTCCACCTTGTCATCATCTCTCTTATCCTCCTTGTCATCTCCCTTTCCCGGAGTGACTAGCTTTGAGGAATCGGCCTTAGAAGTTCGGAGTGGTTCTTTTTCTGATAGGTTTGCCTTCTATTGATAATCCTCCACATTTTTTATCAAGTCATCTAGATCACCACTTCCTTGTTCAACTTCTTCTTCCTCTTCTACTTCCTCTTCTTCTTCTATTTTCTCAACAACTTCTTCCTCTACTTCTTTACCAGTTTATTTCTCTACTTATTCTACAACCTCTTTCCCTTTAGACTTTTCCGAAGTGAAGTAATTTTGTCCAGGGGTCTCCGGCAATGGTTGAACAATAATGGTTTATGGAATGGGAATCATCTTAGAAGCTATTTATGCGTCTCTTAAAAGAGATTGTACAACCTCAGCTTCAGACATCTTATTTTTCATCTTCTTCTCTTTGGCCTGTTTCTATAACTCATCCAAAACTTTTTCTCTTAAGGCCTTAGCCTCAAAAGGGTCCAATCCGAACTGTGGATCCCCTTATTTCCTTTTCTCCTTATCTTCTCTCCATTTAGCAGCCACCTCATCTGGATATGCTTTCTATTTTTTCGTCTTGGGAGGTGCGGATTGGGTTTCTTCAGATTTGGGGGTCTTGTCTTCAACATCCACTTCTTTCGATTTTCTCTTCTTACCAGCCTTCTTCACTGGTTCAGCCTTCTACACATTTTCTGGATTGGTTTCAGCCTCTTCCTCTGGAAAATTATAAAACTCTCATGTTTCCTTAGAAGAGGCCATATTCATCCTTTTCAAGGTATCATCACTTACAAGCATAACCTTGCAATTCTGAACCTTAGACTTACATGAAATCTTGAAAGAATCTAGACACCGAACTATCAGATTTGATAGTAAGGCAGGGTACATGATGATTTAAGCTCTCAAATTTCCTTCCTTGATATTTTTTATTGTCACAAGAACATGCCTCATCTGATTGATTTTTCTTAGATTCACTAAGAGGTCTAAGAAATATATATCACTTTTCTTCACGGTATCTTTGTCACACTTTCTCAAAACCAAGAATCCTTGTACCCACAGCTGAAGAATCCGATTATTAGAGGATATATGAGAAATATTGGTTGTCTTTACATCATAAAGCCTAAGACAATCCAAGGCCTTCACCTTAACCAAACTGCCTTGTACATCAGGAAGCATATGTGAGCAAAATTCAGCTTCTCCATCATATACCATCCCTACCATGCTTGCTTCCATGGTGTAATTAAGTTTGTAAGACTTTCCATAAGACTTGAAAGAAAACTTTTCTCTTCCCTCTTCCTCATAGAATCTTGGCGATTCATAGAATTCTACAAGTAACTCTGGATAGACCGAATCTTGAACACTTGTCTTGGATACAAACACATATTCCCAACCATTCAACTTGATGTTCTTAGTGATGATAGAATCATACTTATAAAAGTTAAGATGGACCAGTCTTTCTCTGTACACTTTCCATTTTGAAATTGGCTTCGAGGTAGACATATCTTGGGAAGTATCCTCTACAGACATTTGGAATGGAGGAGCACTTAAAGATTCAGAACAACCTTTAACAACTATTGCAGAGCTTCGAAATGCGAGAGCTTAAAATCGATGTGGAACAACTATTGGGGTCCCCTTTATATAGGCGATGAAGCAGAGCTTTGGACTTCCAAAACCAATCTAATGGTTGAAAATTTCTCTGATCTGATCTGACAATTGAAATTATATCCTCAAGGAAATATTGAATACGATATTTTGCAGTTTTAATAAAAACATTCGGATTTCAGAAGAAACGAATCCAAAAAATTTGAAAACGAAAAGAAAACTACTAGCAACTAAAAATGACTATGAAAACTTAAGTAAGTCATACCTTTCGGATTGACTAAGAAGTTTATTCGTAATAGGTAATATTCTTCTTGAAGAAAATTCGACTACGAGAAACTCATTACGAAAAACTCACTACGAAAAATATGAGTATGAAAAATTCTCATTACGAAAATTTTATTATGAAAATTTCCAGTACGAAAACTTCATTATGAGAATTTCCAGTACGAAAAATTCATTAGGAAAATATCTAGTACGAAAACTTTCATTACGAAAATTTCCAGTATGAAAACATCATTACGAAAGTTTCCAGTACGAAAACTTAAAAAAAATCATTACAAAAATTCTTGAAAAACTCATTACAAAAAATTTTGACAGACTCATTTGGAATGTACTCCCCCTATGAAATAGAGTATATTACTATAAGGACAATGGTTCAAAAAGATGTTACTTACGGAAGATTACCTTACGGTTATCATTCCTAACTTCTGTTTAATATATTCAAATATATTGGGGGTAAAGATTTTGTGAAAACGTCAGCAAGTTGATCTTGCATCCTGATAAATTGAAGAATGATATCTATTTTTAGTATGTGATCCCTAAGAAAGTGATGCCTAATATCTATGTGCTTTTCACGGGAGTGATGTGCAGGATTTTTACTAAGGGAAATGGAACTTGTGTTATCACACAAAATTTGAGTATTAGTAAAACTCAAGTCATAATCTGTGAGTGTGTGTGTGCATCCACAACACTTGAGCGCAATAACTTCTAGCTGCTATATATTCAACTTCAGCAGTGGAGAATTGTGTAAACATTCTCTTTCCTATGAGTAGAAAGAATAAACTCTTCCTTGGAATTTTTTACTAAGAACTTATCATTCCTAAAATTCACAAGGTAGACTTCATCACATAATTAACTTATACTGATGAGATTGTGCTTAAGACCCTTAACAAACAAAATATTTGAAATCAAAGTTTTTCCAAGAAGAATAATGTTACCTATACCAATAATTTCCCTCTAAGAATTATCCACCAAAGATAATTTTGATCCTTTCTTCTTGATAATATTTTAAAAAAATATTTTATTACCAGTCATATGCCAGGAACATCCACTATCCATGTACCAAGAATTGTTGTTGGTACTTTCCTTATTTTCCTGAAAATGAGAAACAAGTTAGGTTTTCGGAATCCATACTTTCTTGGATCTGGAATTGTTAGAAAAAAAAATTTTGGGTATCCACATTTGTTTAGGAAAATATGCTTTATGAAACCCAAGAGATTGAACTCTATTCAAGAAACATTTTTTCTTCCAATGCCCACCACTTTGACACTTACTGAAAAAAGGGGCTCTATAAGGAATAAAATAGTTGTTTTTGAAAACCGGTTTTTGGTGAGTATAACCTACTCCATTAGTGTCTCCTTGAGGTTTAATTTGAGAATACATCTTGTCAAAATTTTCCTTCCCAGAAGTAAATTTTGGAAGAAGCTTCTTAAGAGAAAATATTTCATATTTTAGTCTGATGACTAAATTCTTATCCTCAGGGATCATTTCCTTAGAGTTAGATTTTTTCTCAAAAATATTTATCTTTGAAATAGCATTCTTAAGATATTTATAAAGTTCTTACTTAATAGAATTTACTTTCTCAAGGTCTTTATAAATTTTTTCTAAAAAGATATTCTTTATTTCTAAGGTCTGCAGTAAGATGTGAAATCTCTTTTGTAAGAATTTCTTCCCTAGTATTTTACTTTTCTAATTTCGTAGAAATTTTAAATTTTTTTGCTTCAAGTAACTTGGAAAATATAGATACTTCTTCATATGAAGGTTCTTCATTTTCTAAGGATGAAGTATCTTCATTAGAAGTACTATTTTGGGAATAGTAATTCTTATCAAGAGATAAATTTGTTAAAGCCTCAGCAGAGCGTACCTTGGCCATAAGACATGTATGTGAGAAAGAAGTAGTAGCAATGAATCCCATATTCTTCTGAGATGATGAATCATATTCTGAAGATTCTCTTTCTGAAGAGTCTCCCTAGCTAGCACTCCAAGTAGTATTATCTTTCATGACTTTCATAGCTTTAGCTTTGTAAAATTTTTTCATGTTCCTTTCAGAATGCCTCTATTTTCTTTATTTTTTTTTTGAGCAAGGGACAATCTGGTCTTATGTGTCCACTTCTCTTACATTCATAGCATGTGACCTCTGAATCTTTCTTATCTTTATTTTCCTTCTTCTTATACTTGGATTGGAAATTTCTCTATCCAGCTATCTTGTTCATCCTTCGAGCAAGATTAGCTAACTCATTTTATGAGACTTCACTCTCACTAGATTCGGATTGGATAACAACCCTCTTAGATGTGGATCTAGTTACTCTCTTACGAGTATTAGCTTTCATGTTATTTGAAGTTGTAGTAAAAGCAACACTACCATTCCCATTCTTCTTCTTTATGTTTCCAGCATCTCTCTTCATTCTAGTTTCATGTTGAAGAAGAGTTTCAAACAACTCATCATGAGAAATTTGGGTAACCTTCCTGTTTTCATCAATACCAGTTCTCTTTGATTCCCACTCATTGGGAATAATGTCAATGATCTTTTCAATAAGGGATTCATCATCCAGAACTTTTTCTCCCATAGATTTTAAGCTATTCACAATGGTCATAAACCATTGTTGTACTTTTCTTATAGGTTCTCCATAAATAAAATCAAAGCCATGATATTCTGCTCTCAACATATCTCTTCTTGTCTCTATGACTTTGGATGTACCAAAATGAGAAACTTCAAGTTTCTTCCATATACATTTAGATGTTTCACAATAAGATATTTGGTTATATATGTTCCTAGTCATTGAACAAAGTAGAGTATTGCGTACTCTATAGTTGAGTTGGTAATCATGCTTTTCTTGATTAGTAAAAGCACTTACTTCCTTGTCAGGAATCTTGTATCCTCTAGTAAGAATGAAAAAGTTATCTAACCCAGTACTGATAATGAAAGTCTTCATACTATCTCTCCAATATTCATAATCATTACCATCAAAAATAGGTGGTCTAGTAGGATTAAAGTTGTCGAGAGAACCAACATTTAAACTTTCCATCCTTAAGAAAATCTTTGGCATACAAACTTGTTAGAAGTATAAGTCTGTAAACAAGAGAAAATATTCCAAGAAAGAAATATTGTAACTCTAAGCAAAATTGAATCTGACATATGTGTCTGAAAAATAGATTCCGAAAAATATGAATATGGAAATATGAATCCAAAAAAGAAAATCTGAGAATTCTCTTCTGAATCTAATCGTGAGATTAATTCATAATGAACTAGATCCTTTGATACCAATTATTAGGATGGTATAACTCTGATTATTATATACTCTGTGATACCAAATACAGGATCGAAATAAGAAAGAGATTCCCAGATACAAGAGGGTAGTGAATTGTACCTTTTAAAAATTCATTTAGGAAATTTTAGAATGGTTATGTTTAAAAATGTTAAACAAGATAATTCACAAGACCTCTATGAGTACTAAAGACTTTCTAGATTTTGAAATAGTGATTTTGAAAATGAAACATAACAAAATTTAAAAATATTAAGATTATACCTTAAGCTTATAGAATATAACTAAATCAATGTATAAGTAAGGAAGTATAAGAATGTTATAATGTCCTTAGCAATACAAAATGAAGCGGAAAAACAAGTAGTAAAACTACATGTAACAAACAATATCTCTTTTAACCCAAAGAGAAGGGTATCCAACAACCTTGGATAAAGGTCCCTTGATTTATACATTCAAGAAAGTCTGTCTTACCCACACCAGGGTCAGCCCTCGATACGATGATCAGAGTCTTCCTTGCTATCCTCACAAGCCCTCAACTATCCGGTAGTTGACACCTCTGTCTTCCTCAGCAAGTAAGCCCTCAACTTCAAGGTGTTGGAACCTCTGTCTTCCTATCCCTGGAATCCCTCTATTATAATCACTAACAATCGGAGTCGCACGAAGCATGTCTGCACAAGGAAAAGTTTGAACAAGCTATTCAAACTTTCTGCACGAAGCTTTGAGAGATGAAAAGAGCCTCTCTCTCTAGAAATCACATCAACAGCATGTAAGCATAGATCTCAAAGATGTGTCAAAGTTGTGTCGACTTTCAAATGAGCTCCTATTTATAGGTGAAGCTCCAACGGTTGGATCCCTCCTCCAACAGTCATATTCTTCCTTGAATTTCATAGGGACCTGTACACATGTCACTCAACCAACGGTTAGTCAATAACTGAAGGCACGACATTGTTTTGTAGTGAAACAAGTATAAGAATAAGTAAATCTGAAGTTCAGAATGTAAGCAAATAAAAGTTCGGAGTCTAACGAAAATGGAATTCAGAGTCTATAATAAAGTGATATTCGGATTCTGTTTTGTAGGAATTCAGAACCAGAATTCTGTAGAAATCCAGAGTCTGAATTTCTAAGGAAATTCGAAGTCTGGTTTATCTAGAATTCTGAATCTGAACTTACAGAGTTTGGAGTCGAAGTCATAGAATTTCGGAGTCAAACTTTTATAATTTCATAGTCAAACTATTAGAAGTTCTAAGTTGAACTCAAAGAAGTTCGGAGTCAAACTAGTAAAAGTTTGGAGTCGAACTAGTAGAAGTTCAGAGTCCAGAATTTAGAGTTGAACTTTGTGAGAGTTCGTATCTAGAATTTGGAGTGGAACTTCATCAGAGTTCATATCCATAATTCAGAATGGAACTTTATTAGAGTTCGTATCCAGAATTCAGAGTGGAACTTTATTAGAGTTCGTATCCAGAATTCGGAGTGGAACTTTATTAGATTTCATATCCAGAATTCAGATCCTAAAATAGAATGATTCATATCTAAGTATTATATGATTCTGAGGTTTTAGGTATAAATCTGATTTTTATACTTAAGATAAATATTGATATGAGTAATGAAAATATGGTAGGGGTAAATTCCTTTGGAAAGGAAATTTTCCTTATAGAAGTAAAATATAGATTTGCTTAAGTATAAGGTGTTTGTGATTTTCAAAACAAGAAGGAATGGAAAAGTCATAAGGAAAACCTTATTGACTCAACAATGTTATCATATTTATGTATGTGGTTCTTTTATAATTTAATAACACTGATTTAACTATTATACAGAAAGATAACATACCCCCGACTAAGTAAAAGTACAAGGAAAGTGTTAATTTTACAATCTCTTTATTATCCAAGGTTGTTTATACATGAGTATCTACTAGGACCTCTTCATCATCCACATATTTGTTTCTTAAAAATGTATTTCAAAAAAAATTACCATTTCCCAAAATATGGGTTAAATTCATTTATATCATTGTTTTAAGTTTTATAAAATGTTCTGAAAGTGATCTTTTTGCTATTTTCCAAACAAGGTACTTTATGACCTTTTCGAAAAATTAAGGTAAGATTTTTTTTTTACGTTTACAGAGGGTGTGGCTATTTTTCACCGATATAACATCTTCGAAGCATCTCGTAAAATCTTATAAGAATATTGTCAAAATATATTTTTTCTTTTATAATTATTTATCTTTTAAATTATTTCAAAATAGAAATAGATATTTCTCTCAAATAGTTTTGATTTCATCTATGTCAATATCATTTGATGGGTTTTACACATTTTCGAAGTTGATTTATTATGATACAATCTTTAATAGTGTATTATAGTTTTTGTGATTATTTGAATGTGGATGTGTTATTTTTATACCATTCATGGTTTATATTTAAGGTAGTAGCATTTCATATGCTAGTTTTAATACGAATGTTTATGTTTTGTTTCAAACTTTTCATATGAGGAATGCATTGAACATAGTAAGTGATGAGTAGATCCTTCTATAGCTCCTCGATGAATCGGTAGGTCTCATGATACAAACTAGTGTCTTGTAACAAGGCATTGACAAAATCTTATATGTAGTCTTGGCATAAGGACATGACTCTGTGGTTATGATGTATGACATTATGCATTCCATCATTATGAAATTAGCTATTGATATTACATGTGATTATTAAAATAGTAGAATATCCATGTGAATAATTAAATTACATTATTTGATTTATATTTTCCATATAATGATTATGTTTATGTTTAAAAGGTGTGTGTTTTAGTCTTATACATTACCATAAATGTTTGTGCTTATTTATGATAGTTTCCTCTATATTGTTATCCTTACTGAGCATCTGAGCTCACCCCTTTCTATGTTTTATGTTTCAAAGTATGAAAAGAAGTATATTAATATTAACCTGCATGAATAGACTTAGGGATATGATTGTGTTTGAAGGGGAAAAACGTTGTTGTTTTTCTATTTCATGTTGTGATGTAAAACATATGTATGTATCAAGTACATCCAAAGCTACTAAACTAAACGGTCTTTTGAGACTTGATCTCTTGTGATCAGGCCAATGTTAGGTAATAATGCACCAACTTTTGGTAACCAGGGTTGAGGTGTTACATTCAGTATCAATGGAATTTTATTAAAATCCTTCAAAACTAGATTTATAAAAACTTTTATTAAATAACATTACCCTAAGATAAAATTTGAGGATTATTATAGAAGAAATTCCTAGAATTTTGGTAATATAGAGATTTTTGAGTTTTCCAAGAAATACATCCCTATCTGGATATGAGTAGGTAGTGTCGGCTCTAGCACAAATGTACCTAGGAGTGAAAACTCTGATAAGGAGTTTCGGGCTTGACCCAGGGTATTCTGGTACATGACAATGGGCCTTGTTGAAATCTTGGTTATGACACTCTCGGGGGCTATGATTAGGATAATTCATATTTTATTTAATAACCCTTTTGAAGGATTTATGAGTAAATACCTCCAAAAACGAAACATTTTTATGATTATGGATTATATACATAAACAATTCAATTTATGTTAGGTATTTTACTAGTTTTTAATTATGTATTGCAATTCATAAACTAATCTAGTGTATACCATTATTTATAAATGGTGACTAGTAGAAGTAATGGAAACTGTATCAATTCATTTAATCTATGTAGGTATTTCCCTCCTACTCAAGATAATTATAGTAGATCTGGTGATTCAATTGGTGATGAACATCTTATAGCCATACTAGGGAAAATCACTCAGGTTATGAATAATAACCTTACCCATATGGAGCACCCTGATCCACAACACGGAGGATCAATGTTAGACTGCTTCATGAGGAAACAACCACCTACATGAAATGGGACTACAAGTCCATTTATAGCCAAGCAATGGATAAGTTCCTTAGAGAAAATATTTCATGCTTTGGGGAGTCGCGAAAGGGAAAAAGTTTTCATGGTATTTTATCTCCTCACAAGAGATGTAGATAAATGGTGGTCATTAATTCAAAACACAAAGGAGGATGAAGAATTATCAAATACGGAATTTAGAGAGTTTAAAGATATTTTCTTATAAAAATAAATTCCTCGTGACCATCAAGTGGATATGGAAATATAATTTTTGAGTCTAAGGAAAAAAGAGGATGAGGATCTCGGAAAGTATGAGGATAAATTTTAAAAGTTAGAAAGGCATGAAGAAGACTATATAAATAACCCAAGGAGTAATATTGATTGGTTATTTCATGGTTTAGAACCATTTATCCATCAAGCATTAGTCTCACAATCCTTCTTCATCGTACGAAGATATTGTCTCGTGTGATATCAACACAGAAAAGGAATTCTCTAAGTCTTATGACTTTAAATCAAACAAAGAGAAGAAGAGATCTACTTAATACTTTAGAAATGGAAATAAGGGGAATAAGGGAAAATTTTAATTTCCACACTTTAGTAAATGTGGGAAGAAACACCTTAGTACTTTCTTTAAGGGAATCAGAGTCTGTTACAAGTGTGGTGAAAAAGGCCATTAATCTCTTGATTGCAAGGGAAAGAAAGAGGTTGTCAAAGTTGAATGCTAAAATTGTAGATAAATAAGGAATTGTGATAATTAATTTCCTAATAACCAAGGAAAATAAACTCAGAAGTGTCCAAGGGAGCGAGGCCAAGCTTATACGATCACTACTGGAGAGGTTGAAGCTCTGAATGATGTGGTGACAAGTAATTTAATGGTTTCCTCATATTTAGACAATTCTTTATTTGATTCAAGATCATCACATTGTCTCATATCTACCCAGTTTTCTAAGAAAATTAGATATTTCCAATTTTATTTACCAAGGAATTTTTCAGTAAAAACTCCTAAGGGAAGTACCATTGCAACACAGTTTTGTGAATCAGTTCCCATTAGTGCATATAAACGTGCTTTATTTTTTGATCGCATTTCTATACCCTTGATTGAATTTGATATAATCCTCATAATCTATTGTCTTTCAGACCATGATGCAAAAAATGTTTGTAATAATAAGGAGGTTACAATTTTTGATGATGGTAAATAATAACTTATCTTTAGAGCAGAAACATCACCATTTGATTCTTATCTAGATCCACCTTTAGTAGCTCTAATGAATTCAAATATTGGGGATGAAGAGAGTGAAATAATTATTTGTGAGGAAAGGAATTTTCAAATAAAGGACGTACCTATTGTGAAAGAATATGTTGATGTGTTTCTTGAGGATTTATCTAGACATCCTCTAGAATGAGAAATCAAGTTTTCCATTGATTTAATTCCTAGTTCAAAGAACATATCGAAAACCCCTTATAGATTGAAAACTATGAAATTAGTGGAACTAAAGAAAAAACAAGATAATTTGGGTAATAAAGGATTTATTCACCCTAATGTTTTTCCATGGTGATCTCATGTTCTTTTTGTTAAGAAGAAAGATAGATCTATGAGGTTGTGCTTTAACTATAAGGAGATTATTGCTATAATAATAAAGAACAAGTATACCCTACCTCGTATTGATTATTTATTTGATCAACTTCACGGAGCATAATATTTTTCAAATATTGACCTTTTATTTTGATTTCATCAGTTATGTGTGGAGAAGGAAGACATTCTGAAAATAGCATTTCAAACTAGGTATGGGCATTACAAGTTTACAGTAATGCCTTTTGGACTGACTAATGCACCATCTATTTTTATAGATCTAATGAATATAGTTTTCAAGTAATATCTTGATGACTTTGTAGTGGTATTTATTTGTGATATCTTAGTATACTAAAAAAACTACGAAGATCAGGAAAATCATTTTCACACTATTCTAAAAACCCTCAGAAGAAATGAATTATATGGGATGTTTAGAAAGAGTGAATTATGGCTTTATGAAATTTCTTTTCATGGACATATTGTCTCTAAGGATAAAATATTTTTCGATCATTCGAAGACCAAGGAAATCCAAGAATGGTCATCAACGACAAGTATAACTAAGGTATGCAGTTTTATTGGTTTAGAAGGTTATTATCATCGTTTCATCCAGAATTTTTCCTGATTGGATATCCCATTAATCAATATCACATGTAAAGGGGTTAAATTTGTTTCCACAAAAGAGTGTGAAGAATATTTTGGGTAATTGAATAAAATATTAGTCAATTATTCTATCATGACTCTACCATCAGGGAATGATGGGTTCATTATTTATTGTGATGCTTTAAATAGAGGAATTGGTTGTGTCCTTATAAAGAATGATAGAGTTATTGAATATACATCAAGAAGGCTAAAAATTAATGAAAAAAACTATCTTACTCATTATCTTGACTTAGCAGTTGTAATATTTTCTATGAAGATATGGAGACACTATCTATATGGTGAAAAATGTGAGATATGTACTGATCACAAGAGTTTAAAGTATATTTTCTCACTAAAATAACTCAACATGAGGCAGATATGATGTCTTTAACTACTCAAGGATTATGATTTCACTATACACTACCACTCGGGGAAGGAAAATAAGGTTCCAAATGCTTTGAGCAGAAAGGATCATAGAGTTTTAAACCAGAAGAGAGTTGAAAGGGATCATATATTCATGGATCTAGAAAAGATGGATATGGGAATAATAATGTAAGCTAAAACATAAGTACCTTTTCAAATGGTTTCCAAACTATCTATACTATAAAGGATAAAAAGTTCTCAGACTGATGATGAAGACTTAAAAAAAATTAAAACTCTGAATGAAAGGAGATTGATTGACTTTGTATATGAAGATGGAATTTTGAAATTTGCGAAGAGAATTTGTGTTTCTGACATACCTGATCTAAAAATGGAATTTTTGGATGATGATCACAACTCCATTTTACCTATAAACCATGGTAGCACTAAGATGTATATAGGTTTGAATGAACATTTTTGGTGGGAAAAAATGAAGAAGAAGATTGCTGATTATCTGTCAACATGTATGGTTTGTCAATAGGTGAAGGTTGGAAGACACCATCCTAGAAGATTCATGCAGCCTCTTCCCATACCTGAGTATAAATGGGATGATATTACTATGGACATTTCCATGGGGATACAAAATAATCCTAGATGGAATGATGAGATATGGGTCATTGTTGATTGTATTACCAAGTCAACACATTTTATTTCTATAATAGAAGATCTACCACTTGAACATTTAGTAATACTATATATCAATGAATTTATAAGACTTCATGGTGTACCCCTAGTGATTTTTTCTGATCATGATCCCCATTTTACATCATGATTTTGGAAAAGTCTTAAGAAATCCCGAGATACTAAACTTCATTTAAGCACTGTCTACCACCCTCAAATTCATAGACAATCAGAACGGACTATTCAAACCTTAGAAGACATATTGAGATATTTCTCACTTGAATTTCATGGTATGTGGGGTCAATATTTACCTCTGGTATAATTTTCCAGTAATAATAGCTTCAATTTAAGTATTCAGATGAAACCATGTGAAGCATTATATGGAAAGATGTGATTCACAACAACCTGTTGGGATTATGTTGGTGAATGAAAACTCATAGTCCTAGAACTCGTTGAGGAAACAATAGAAAAGGTGAAGATTATCCAAACCCACATCAAAGAATCTCAAAGTAAGCAAAGGTTCTATGTTGATAACCGCATGAAATATTTGGAATTTCATGTAGGAGATCATATTCTCTTGAAGGTATCCCTATGGAATGGTGCCATACAATTCATTAAGAAGGGTAAATTAAGTCCAAGGTACATCGGACCTTTTGAAATACTTGAATGAATTAGAGTTGTAGCTTACCATTTGGAAATACCACCAAGTCTCTCAAAAGTTCATAATTTTTTCCATGTATCATTGTTGAGAAAATACATGCCTAAACCAATGCATGTAATCACATATGAAGAAATAGAATTGGAATTTGATCTGTCTTATTGTGAAGATCCAATCAGGATTCTTGATACCAGAGAGCAAGTGTTGAGAAACCGGACGACTCGTCTAGTGAAAGTTCTATGGAGAAACCATAAAATGGAAGAGGCAATGTGGGTACTAGAGGAAATTATAATGAAGAACCACGTGAATATTTTTATGCAGTAATATTATAGAAATTTTGAGGATGAATTTATTTTAAAGAGAGTATAATGTAACACCCCAAGCTTCTACGATACATTTCTCTTTTATTTTATAAAATCGCTTGTGTTGTACGCATCTTTGAGTTTTTGCACACCACGACCAATAAAACTATCTATTATGAATAGTAATACCCACTTTTTGAAATTTTATAAATTTTATTTTTTAAAATGGACTTCATTTTGGGATTTGGAATATCAAAATTATCTTACCGTGAATTTATGGTATTTTTCTGAAAACTTTTAATTTTTGATGAATAGTGAACACATTGCGTTATTGTTAAAAAAAATAATTTTTATTTAAATAATTAATTATATTATTTAAATTTATTTTAGGCCAAAATAGATAAATAATACCTATATATGTTTAATGTAATTCATTGGAGTCATTTTATAATAAAATTATATGTATAAAATTTTATTGAACATTTTAACATATTTTATCCACCTTCTAGGAACACTTGGAAGTTTGCATAAAACATAGTTTTACTAATTTTATGAATTTAATATCAAAAATATAAGAGACACAGTTGACATCAGTAATTAGAATTTTGTTTAATAGAATGAAAATAGTTTTTCATGAATAGTAACTTTTGAATTTTATTTACCACGGTTAAAAGTAAATACGGTTATTAGAGATAAAATTGATATTATAATTACCCTAACACATGCCTTAATTCTATTTTATAAGTGATCTTTTACCAAAATCAACGTTAATAATAATATAATATCATCTTTGATCCACTTGTATTAGATTAGGAGATTTATTATTATTTATTAAAAGAAGAGTTAAAAGTGTTGAATTCAAATTTTAATAACTAAAAATTTTTTAATATAGGGATATACATAAGATAAATTCAACTATAAATATTAATTAGAAATATAAAAATATTTCCTATATAATTGTAATTTATTTATAATTTTTAGACATTAAATAATTAAATGTATTTATGACACAATAATAATGCAGTAATTACCGTATTAATGAATAATTAAAATAATTGATATTATAAATATCCAAATAAATGTAAATTTAGACTTTTGATGCATTCCAATAAATTTATAGGTAAATATGACATGTTATTATTCATTTAATTTAGTTTTTTTCAATGTAATCACGTTTTTTTAACTTTCACAAAAACCAAATACTAAATTGTGTCAAAATTGACATAAATGACTTTTTAAAACAAATACTGTATTATTAAATAATATAATATTTCTAAAAATATAAGGTTCGGACTAAGGAAATAGTTAAGGTTATATATTTTAATAATAAATCACTAATGGTTCTCTTGGATTTATATAGTATGTTTATTTACAATTTATTATAATAGTACCTGAATACATGGTAAAAGTTAAACTATTTAACTAAGAGTTAAATCTAAAAGATATGATTAACATGGTGACCTAATCCTGTCGAAAACCTGTTGGATAAGAGTTTTTTGACCACTTACCACATTATACATGAAATAAATCCATTTTGAGTCATTATAAACTGAATATGATTTTATAATAAAATGATATTTCAAGCTTTTCCTAAAGTGACCCTCACCTCTCTTATAAAAGGGTACTTCACCTTCTCTCAAAATCACACCTCCAAATCCATTTGGCTCAGACAAACCCTACTTATATATCTTCCCATCAACCCTCAATTCAATATAGAGGCCTTAATTTTGTTATAAATCCAACCTAAGGATCCCTTTTGATCAAATCAATAGGAAGCACCTGAAGAAGAGGTAATAATTGCATCACCTCTTTCAAAGTTCATTTTTTCTTCCACTTCATATTTCTTTGTTGTTTCCATAACAAAAAATATTATAGTACCATATAGATACTATGATGTTATTATAATTATGGTACAACCATATTTATTATTCTATACATCCTATGAATGACAAAGTCACCATACATGCATACGTACAGCTTACTGTCTCCACATCGTGGTGTAGTTTGTTATTCAACACTTCATTATTTGGATGGGTATAATAATGAGTATAATTGATTTTAATAATAAATATAACATGTTAATTATTCTATTTATATGATATATCATCTAATTACATACGATTTTACCATCAAAAGAATGGTATTCTTGCTCGTGCGGACTTACGGATTACCATCTCCACGAACGCGATAAGATTCATTTCCCCATTGTAACCATTCAAGAATAATTTTCATTTTATGATTAAAAATAATTTTTAAGAATTTAATATAATTTTACATATGGACTAAATAAAAATTATCCATAACATACATGAATGATGTAAAAAAACATATAAAGGAAAAAAAATCAGTTAACACCTTAAACAATGATACTACTGAAATATTATTAAAAATCAATATTAGAAGATCATATATGATATCATATTTATGTATGTTGTGATTTTATGATTTAATAACAATGATTTAAAAATTATAAAGGAGGTTAAAATACCCTCTACTAATGAAAATTACAAGGTAAGTGTTAATTTTACAATCTCTTAATTATTTGAGGTTGTTTATACGTGAGTATCTAATGGGACCTCTTTATCATCCACGTATGTTTCTTAAAAATGTATTTCAAAACATTTTTAATATTTCCTAGAATATGGGTTAAATTAATTAATACCCTTAATTTAATTTTTATAAAAACAATTGAAAGGAAGCTTTCTGTCATTTTTCAAACATTGTACTTTATGGCCTTTTTAGCAAATTAAGGTAAGAATGTTTTTTAACGTATATGGCGGGTGCGCCTATTTTATGCCGTTATAACATCTTCGAAGCTTCCCTTACAATCTTATAATAACTTTTTCAAAATAATTTTTTTCTTTTATAATTATATTACTTTTAAAATATTTCAAATAGAAAGAGATATTTCTATCAAATAGTTTTGATTTCATCTATGTCAACATCCTTTGATATATTTTACACTTGTTTGAAGTTGATTTATTATTATACAATCATTCATATTTTATTGATAGTTTTGCGATATCTTGACTATGGATGTGTTATTTTTATACCATTCATGGTTTATGGTTAAATTATTAACATTTAATATGCTAGTTTTAATACAAATGTTTATGTTATGTTTCAACCTTTTCATATGAGGAATGTGTTGGACTTAGTAAGTGATGGGTGGAGCCTGCTATAGCTCCTCAATGCAACGGTATGCCTCAAGAGAAAAACTAGTGTCTTGTCACAAGGACTTGACAAAATATTATTTGTAGTCTTGGAATGAGGCCTTGACTATGTGGTAATGATGTCCATAATTATGAATTCCATCATTATGAAAGTAGCTATTGATATTACATGTGATTATACTACTATTAGAATATACTTGTGAATAATTAAATGGAATTATTTGATTTGCCTTTTCCATATTATGCTTAATTTTATGATTAAAATGATTTTGTTTTAGTCTTAAACATTGCCTTAAATGTTTACGCTTATTTGAGATTGTTTTTCTATATTTTTATACTTACTGAGCATCTGAGATCACCCCTTTCTATGTTTTATTTTTTTGAGGATTCAAAGAAGTATATTACGAATAACCTGCATGAATAGGCTATGGGATATGATTGTGTTCTAAGGGGACACAATTTTGTTGTTTTTCCATTTCATTATGTAATGTAAAACTTATGTACGTATCTAGTACTTCCAAGGCTACTAAACTAATCGGTCTTTTGAGACTTGATCTCTTGTGATCATGCCGATGTTATGTAATAATGTAAAATTTTTGGATAACTAGGGTCGGGGCATTACATATATCATTTATCATATAAAAATATATGATTAATTATTTTTGAAATTGAATTTTATGGGAAATTAAATATTAGGATGTGTATTTTAGAATAATGTTATGTGATTCTTATAATGGATTAACTATTCCTACATAGACATCGTATTCACTAGACATATATATATTACCCACAATATCCACCTTATAATGAATAATGGATGGGGGTAAACAAAAAACTATTACCTTTCTTGAGAGATATTGACATCACTACAATATTAGAGAATGGAAATGAATCATATTCATCATCAACCATTAATGCAACAATTCCATGTGTAGGCTCCAATTTTTATAGAGAGATTGAAAGAACCCTGAAAATGGTGGATGTAAAATATAACCACCAAGCATTACATCTAACAAAATAAGACATGGTATTTAATCAAAATGTGTGGAGTATTCTTAGTGACCTCAAGGATGTAAGTAGTTCAATAATCAAATTTTATTCCATAGAGAATATAATCTCAAGTAGCATGTGTTCGAAATAGTTTGGATCATGGAATGCCCTATTTGGACCCCTAAAGAGCCACCATGAGTATATATTATAGGGATTCCATCCATCGATATACTTTAACTATGAGGGCTTCATAGAGTGATCAATGTAGTGACTGGTGATACAAGTAGGTGAAAGGATGGGAGATTATATATTGTGTGGTGTATCTATTATAAAAACAGTAAATCATAGTTCATACATCAGGCCAATTTATAATAATAATTCACTTTATAACACATGGAAAATTAAAATATGCATTAGAACCAAACCTTGATGGGAATTTAACTCAAATGGTTTATAAGAAACTAAATATCTGGACTATGATTGTTACAAATTTAAAATGTGATTGATACCTATATATAAAATTAAATATCAATTAGACTTATAAATACCTTATATAACATCATTATTAAGTGATAATTTCATTTTTTAGGATGTAATTTATTTTAGGGGGAATTTAATGGTCCCGATTTTCAGATACATTATTATCATCATCATCATCAACAAAATTATTATTAATTATATCAAAAATTACAAATAATGTTTCTTTTTTATGTTAAAAGAGTTAATACTTGATTATAGATTGGGAAACACAAGATATGAACCAAGCTGAAAAATAATGTTCAATTAGAATGGACCATTACCAAGATGGTATATGAAACCATGTATCATATAAAAATAATCATTACACGTCATTTATGATTACATCCATTAAAAACTAAAAAAAATAAAAGGAGATAATATATTGTAAAGAATAATATCGTAGAATAATAAAATACCATGGAATATTATTAGCTTTAAGAATCACCATTTATATAAGAAAATCTATAGTGACAAAGAATACCACAATATGAGAAATCATGTCATCGGTTCTAAAATGAAAACAAGGGAAATGAGAAGTATGAATGGAATAAGTTTAGTATGTTTTTATGTTAGTGACAATCCAAATTAATATATTCCATTTGGATTAATTTATTTAATTATTAATCAAGATTTAATTGATAATACACTGAGTTTTGATGTTCTTTCCAAGGAATATGACATCAAGATTTAGAGGAGAAGATGTTAGAAAATCAACAAATTCAAACTTACACATCATGAATATGAAGTACACAACATGTAATCCTCGATAATAAAACATGTTTTCTGAAGGCCATCCCATGAATATGAATTACAATAAGTGAAAATATAACATGATATGAATCCAATTGGTATCATGTAAAAGACTTGAATCCAAAACTAGATGAACATACACAATGTGAACATCATAAATGATGTGAAATGCTTGAAACCTAAATCCCAAGGAAGATTCAAGAATTGAAATCCATGAGATCCAATATCTTTAAATACCTTTTTAAATCTAATGTACATGATATGAATCCTAGTTACACATCATGAAAACGCTGAAACATAATTCACTTGAATAAATTTCATGACATGAATAATTTACACATCATTAACTAGTCGGGGTTTTATCTATTTGAGATACCCCCGATGGAAAGATGAGTTGGAAAACACTAAAACCATTTCTTTTTATTCTTCCATTATATTCCACATTAATAAAAACTTATTTTTTATCTTTATTTTACCATTTTATTCATTCATTTGTTTCTGCATTACATTTCAATTCTCATTCATTGCTTTATTGTTGTTCCGCCATTTGAAGCTAATTATGATTATCATTAAACTTCATACATTAATTTTTTATTCATGTTTCCTTCAATAAAGTTATAATTTGATTTATTTTAAAATTGTATTGAATTTACATTTTTTTAATTAATATGTTGTTCATGATCCCTATTTCCATGCTTTTGTATAATACCATCATTCGCGGCTAATCCGCTTAGGGTAAGGGGTCATGTGTATGGGTGTGTTTAAATGTAATGAAACTGAAAACTGAAACATGATAAATCCATGTGTTGACACTACTTAAGAAAGTAACAAAAAATATAGACAACCTTTGGATATTTCAAATCGCATATAAATATTCAAAGAGTAAAAAGGAAAATCCATAAAGCACTTCGCGACGATGTAGCTTCACTGAGCTATGAGGCCGAGCTATGCGGACAAGCTACACGTCCTCTCTATGCGGCCAACCTCTATGCAAGGATATGTTTTATGTCCCTACATGAAGTACCTGTGTGGAAGAGCTGCGTGAAGTACCTGCACGAGCAAACATCTCTTTGACCATGCCCATCCATGCTAATAAATAGAGCCCTTGGGCTACCCATTTCAAGACTGAAAAAAGAGAAAGATTCTCTAAAGCTCCCATTTTGTAGATCTTTCACCTAGATCTCTTTAATTGTCCCAAGTTACTCTCTAAACTGCGAGAGAAGAGATAATTAAAATGGGATAGGCATGTTTTGAAGTTCTTCAGATTACTCAGTCATTATTTATATTTGTGCGGTATATCTATGTGCATTACCAGCGTGGTATACCAGCACACCTCACCTATGTGGTATACCTGCGCACCTCACATACACGGTATACCTGTGTAGTTTGCTTGTGCACCATACCTATGCGATACAATAACGTGGGGTACCTACGCGACATACTTGCGCGAGGTACCTATGTGACCAACTCAAGTACCCTTCTTTAAATCCATCGACGGTAGGGTATCTCCTTCCTTGGTTCCCCTATCTGAAAGGGGCTAAGTTGAAGCCTCCGGCAAACCTCCTGACATCTCAAACTTTTGGGTAAGGTGCATCAACGTGTCTCCAATTTGGATTTTTATTTCCATAGTCATAGGTTTCCTACATTTTTCACAATGGGGTTAGGATTCATTGGATATTTTTGTGTTTTTATATCCACAGTCACATGGACTTTTATCCCAGAAATAGTGTTCGGAAGTTCCTGGTTTGGAGGATAGTTGGTTACCGGCCCCGAACTTCTCAAAGAGGCAACCTAGAACCTCAGGTATCTGGTAGGGAAGGTACACTTTGCACTTGATATTCCGTGCAAGTACTGTATAAGTATCCCTCCCATACCAGAAACAATTTTAGGGTATCCATCCTGGTATAATCCCCTCACCTTTACCCCTTCTTCCTTCCATTTGGACCCTTTTCTAATGTGAAGAGAACAGAGGGAGGGCTCATCGCCCCTCCCTCATCAACCATCACCTCGCCCTCTTCCACAGTCGACACGCCCTCTTCCATCATCATGGAGGAAAATTTTGAAAATGTGATATGACATTGTTGAATCTTTCACATCCTCTTATTTCTCACACCAAGCGTGACTCACGTGAGCTTAGACATACGTGATGGTTACAACATGTGCAAAAAAACTTACAATATGAACTATGAGAACTCTGATTCTTGTTTAAATTAGGATACATAGGAAGCTTACTCAAGGCCTGAGCTCACTGGATATCCTCCTCAGGAATCCAACCCTAATTCCTTTAATTTGGGAATTATCTTTAGGAATAACCCCCAAATTAAACCCCATATCATCAAGGAATCCTTTCCAGGAAGTAAGCCCAAACTCATCTCTCTCAAAGAACAATACTCGCCTAGGAGACTTATCAAACTACCTTTTCTTTGATTCCCATCCATACGGGAAACATAGGAAGCCTCCTTGAGGTTCAAACCCAATACATCAAATCAACCCTATTTTCCTTGGGTTATATTCCAAATAGGGTTTGATCATACTTGTAAATTCATATCATTTCCATGTTCCTTGGGCTCCCTTAGCATAAGTCCCAAACTAAGCTTCAACTAAGCACCTTTATCTTAGAGGACCTTATCAAATGACCTTAAAAGGTATGATGTGTTCCATTTAGTGGCACTGAGCAACGGGGTTTTGATTCCTTTCATAAGGATACTTAGGTAGCCCATTTTATGGGAATGATCCCAAAATAAAACCAAGACTTTGTCTCCCTAGATTACAATAAATTCCAGAGTGCCCCACTGGGTGGCTTAAAAAACCAGTATCATCACAATGATGATTGAAAGAATCTATAATCAGTATATTAGAGGATACTATTGATGGAAAACCTTGAATACATACGGATATTTCCATTAATGAAGAACCTTGAATACATACAGATGATTCAAAAGTTTTACAAATGTTAATAAGTGATTATAAATTCTAAGGGATACTTATGATAAACCTGGTTAATTAATATTTATTCATGAAAATATTTTAATTTTAAAAAGAGAGTCCCGGAGTAAACAATAATTCCCCCCAAAAGGCTATGATGAGTCTGACCTCCCATCCTCTCGACCAATGCACATTCTTAAGTATCATAAAGTTCAAACATAACAAATGCTTGCCTTTGGAAAGTAGGTCCACTTTGTATAAAGAACTATTTGAAGTTTTTGGTTCCATGAATAAATCCAATGGAAACCGCATGGAAACAGTGATTCTTAAATCTAGAATAAACGTTTCGACAAACTAAGAAAAAAAATGGTGAACCCGACATGAATCCTTAACCAAGTTAATAATGTTACCCACATGTTAGTCCCCTATCAATTGATAAAGGAAGTCAATAAAAATGAATTAATCATGCATGTATCCATCTAAAAAGATGTTTCTTTTATAAATTTTGTCATTGTTCTCATTTTTTCATAGAACTCCATTCAAACCAAAGAATAACATTCTCCAAGACAACATTTGTGAACTTCCTGACTACTTCTCAAGCTAGATCTTCATCCATGGGAAGGACGTTCTCACCAACCCAGTGTCTTCAACACTGGGTCTCTAATGTGTTGGTGAAGGAATATCGCCAACATGGTACAATCCCAGCTTTGGAGGCTGCTTGACAGGCCATCCAGGTCAATAATAATCCTAGATCATCTGGTCAACAAAGACTAATGATCAAGAAGAAAACAGTTCCAACCACCGTCTCCAACCGTTTCGGGTCTTTATCCTTGGAATGCAATAATAAATCTCTCCCATACTACAGGGAGGTGGTTCCAGAAGTCACTTAAGGCCTCAATTAAATAATGCAGGAGTCCATTCTGAGGACTCCCACCAGTAATCGCTAACAGAATCATACGGTAGTGTATCCCCAACATGATGGGTGTGTTGCCTCTGGATTTTTGGCCGAGGTCTCTCAGACCTGGGCACGCAAGACAAACATCCAGGGACAACATCCGGTCAATAGGGAGCAGGTTCTCACCTATGACTCTTCTAAAAAAGTCTATCGACCAAAGTTGATGAAAAACAATGAGTGGGCACATATACCCATCCATTCTAATTTTTCTGTTTAGCAGGCTCGTCTGACAGCAACCCACCAATCCCACCAGATAAACCCAGTAGAGTATCATGAACAAGCGCATACACCTGCTCACAAGTTATCATCCAGTCAGCAGGCTTGTCTGACTGAATTTAAAGAGGCCTTCCAATCTAATATGGTGGTAACTGGTAAACAGGAACATACACCTATTTACAATCACCAATTCTGTCAGCAGTCCCGTCTACCAGTATTGAACTAAGCCCATCAACCATACCAGATAGAAAACATCCAATAGGCACATACACTTACTAATGTTCATATAGCCTTCCAACAGTCTCATTTGGTCACACCCAGAGAAGTTAGTCGGAAAGATCTGACGACAAATTTAGGGCAGACCCAACTCTCTGCCCCCATGCGTGAGTACTGTCAATATCCATTGATAGGAAAAGGAGGACAGGAGCAGGAACATACAACTACTTTAGATACGTAGTGGACTTATATTCCTGGTCTAGCTACTAAAGTTACCAAACATGTCTTATTAATGGTGAAAGGGCAGATGTATATCCCTTCCCATATTCTAGAAGCATACGAGGATATTTTAACTACTTCGTCAGTAACAGGGGAACAAACATATAAATCTGTCCCCACACATGGGATGACACATTAGTATGTTATCCCGGAGCAGATACATAACTCTATTCTAGTCTAGGAGGGTCATGGGGAATTTTCCCCCCTATCGTACAGACAACAGGATCGACAACCTTCACCCTTTCCAATTGGAGTTAATCGGTCCGTTCCGATAACCATTTCAAGAAAGGCACATACACCTGCCCATTATAACCACTTCTCCCAGAAGGTGGCCCCAACTAAGTGTAAGAGGAAATCCAAAAACAAAAATCACCAAATATCATTGGAAAATGAAGAGTCAAGTTGTGATTTAGCTCCTCTTATTGCTGGAGTTATTCAAGCCCTCAGACATTTATCTGCTGCTGCTCAAGATTCTATCCTCTCATTACCAAATTTTGGGAGTGGTGGTTATAATTCTGAAGTTTCTCACCAGATACTTCATCATGAAGGCTTGCTTCATAAAAATTCGGTCAATATAGAGTGTATATCTTTGAATGAGAGCCATGGGAACCCTCCGTGTGGCCATAAGACCATGGTGCAAGAAGATTTATCCCTTTTTGTAATCCATCAAGATGATCCTCCCCATGATGGCATTTTCTACAAAAGTCCTCTATGCAGTAGTATTCCGCATTGTCAAAACAATTCCATAATTGACAATATAGAAACAACAAATCCCTCCTATCTCGAGGCACTTGAAAACACAATTCTAGTCATGTCTGATGCTTTGTCATTGATGGGTGAAACACTTTCTCAATTAGAAGACATCATAAGGGAATGGTCATTCTCCGAACCTCCCTTGGGTCATTTATGTTCTAATGCAGAGCATCCACTTTGGTCATTCCAAGTGGAGAAACCTATAGTGAGAGATAATTATGATGTGTTAAACATGAGGAAACAATTAGATAAAGGAGAAATACGAGGCATGTTTTAGCCTTCAGCAAATTCTTAGTTTGATATTCAATAATTGATTACTAAAGATTGTATTCATGACATTCATCTCAACTTATGGAAAACTCCTGGTCATTTAAAAACTAAATTATTTCCATATGATGAATATTAAAATCATATAAAGGTAATAGAAGGGTTACAGCGTCAAATTGACTTGTAATCTCTTTTAGTTTCCCAACATCCAAAGGTTGAAAAACAATAGAGAACCCTTCAGCACGCATGTCTCAATGCTCTGAAGAGGCTATGCCAATTAATTTCTAATTCCTCATCTAATGTTCACATTAGTGGATGGGGTGCATATGGAGCATTGCATTTCACTACACACCAAAATCAGTAATGTCAGCCAAAAGTGGTCTCATGCAATGTTATTTCTCACATCCAGCCACAGTAAATAGGTTATATATGTAATAAAATGTACGCTCAAGAACAGGCCTCAACAAGTTCTCATCTGAATCAGGCCCAAAGAAAAGAAGTTTTTGAGCTACTTCTACCTCAAGCCTCTGAGAATCTTGAGCAGGCATCCCATTTAGAGGATTCCAAGCACCAAAGGAAGAAAATTTCCAAAATAGAACATCGATCTTCTGAAACAGGTAATTTAAGTAATTGTCGGATGATGCACCCAGCTAATGTCCGAACCAAAATTAGCAAAATCAGAAGAGCAGTTGCACAAATTTCATCTATAGCAGTTCAAGAATCACCCCATCTTGCCAATATGGGGGCTCATTTAATGAAACCTTCGAATTCATTAAACAATGTTAAAATATTTGATGAATAATAACATGATCAACCTTAGCCTACAAATCTGGGGGCTTTTTCGCATCTATAATCCCCTCCTCAACAGAAGTCAGTTTTCTCCCAATTAGGGAAGAAGCCACAAGGAAAGCGCATAGATAAACTATCCAATGATTCCATTCATGTCACTTTCCACCAAACGGTTCCAGATAATTCTTCATATAGGAGAACTGAGATTCATGAAAGACAAAAAGGACAAAGATCTACCAGAAACACTGACAGAATGCCATCAATGATTTATGCGTCAGTGAATGTTATCAATACCATTGCAGAAGATCCTATAGAAAATAAGTCTAGTTTGGGGGAATCATAATATGAATTTCTCATCCACAATATGGTACACACAGAGGAAAATGAAGAAGGTGTGTGTACCCAAAATCATAGGCTTACCCATAATCTAGGTATGCCTTCAAATAACAAACTCTCCCCTCTCTAAAAGTAAACTAACAAGGGGAAAGGAAAAAAATTCATATTGCACCTCACTTTTCCAATAAATAGGTAAAATATCATTCACTTGAAGAGATATTTTCATAGTTATAAGAGAAACTGATGGAGTTGAAAATACTCAATTATGAGTTTCTTTGAAACAACATTTCTGCTAGACATACTCCACAGGAAAGTCCTCAACTTGTAAATCCTATAGGAGATCCTCAACAGAGGGGATTTGTAGTAACTAAAGATGCGGATAATGAATTTCCTCCATTGGGTACATAACCAAGACATTATTATATACACCCCGATAGACCTGTTTCCATGGGTTATCCAAGATAGATATCAATACAATCATCATTGGTCTTACCAGTCATTGCACCAGCTCAAGTTCCAGTTGCAATACCTACATAGAATCTAGATCATACGGATATCCCCCAAATACTTATGAATACAATTGAGGCATTAATGAATCGGTTGGAAGCTATAGAGGAACGTTGTGCACCAGTTCAGCCGAAAAAGAGAGATTACCCTGAATGGGTGGATGCAATTCCTCCCCCACCAAATTTTTTGAATACCACATTCCCACTTTTTTATGGTTTGGGAGATCCAGAACAACACTTAACACAGTTTTTTCTCATTGTGATCCTATGATGAGAAATTCTCAACAATAAGAAGCAGTTAAGCTTAGGTGCTTTGTGCTGTCATTACAAGGACCAGCTTTTTTCTAGTATACATGTTTGCAATCTCGATCAATTACTAGGTGGGAAGATCTCCGTCATAAATTCCTTCTACAATTTAGCTCAACACTAACAAAGATGACAATTTTTTATCTTACCAATTGTTAACAAATGGAGAATGAAAAAGTTTCATATTTCATTATTTGATGGAAGGGAATAACATATTTCATAAGTTTAGCACTCTGTCTAGAAGAGTTGTTGCCCGTCTGTGTGGAAAATTTGTGTGATGAATTACACACACCATTGATCCCTATGAAATACACAGTATGGTTTCAAGTCCTTACTTTAATTGCTCGGCAGATAGAACACTCTATTTTAGAAACTAAGGCTAAAACTCATGTAATTCCATCAATTCCAAGAAGGAGAATAGGAAAGTCAGAAGCTGCTACAGTTACACTCAAACAGGCACTTGTTCCTACTTCTACTTCAAGACCTTCATCATACTGAAGGGCTCCACTTCCTGATCATCAGCATCAATGACCACCTCATCAAGATGATCAAAGAGATCAAAGGTGGAAATAGTTTGAGGAATTAAAGAATAAAATATATTCTTTCAAGAATGTGAAAGTTCCGGGCTACTACATCTCATCCTTAGAAAACGATTTAGTTCAGTTTCCAAGGCCGAAGAATCCAAATAAATATGGAGATGAAGATCATCTGAATTATTGTCCCTTTCATCTGGTGTTATTACACCCCATTTAGGAGTTCATTTTTTTCAAATACCTTCTTCAAAAGATGGTAGACTCTGGACAAGTGAAATTGTAAAGTTCATCAGCTCAAGTAACATGTGTTACTACCACCAATCCAGAGGAAGAGGGAGAATGGAAAGAGGTTAAATGTAAAAATGTGAAAAAATATGATGATTGGATAATTAGGAAAATGATCAAACAGACTCATACTATTTTACGAACACTATTGAAACAGCCAATTGTGTCTTCTACCACTCCTATCACAGCAAAACCATCTTCATCGAAAGGTTGTTCCTCAAAGAAACAAAGTGGTCATAAGGATAAAGAGAAATCAGAAAAATACGAGATCATGTCAAGGCCAAAGTTGTTCTTAACCCTGGAAGATGTTATGACATTTGTTTTAAAATTACAAGCACCGCCCCACCAAACGGTACAACCAGAGGTAACCTATTAGACCGAATCCTCATCAGACATAGAATTGATCTTTGGTTCCGTTAATATTATCCATTTAACAGATCCTTATTCCAAATGTGATTCTAATTGCATTGAGCTAGAATTTTGTATGCCTAATTGGGGAACTAGAGGAAGAGGCCAAGGTCAAGGATATGGGGGAAGCCGTGGGAATTCTAGAAACCATCATTTTAACTCTACCTCAGCTAAAACCATATATGTTGCAGAAACTCGTGGAAGATCCCTTTTGCGAGATCAACAAGAACAAGGAGTTTCTTCCTTGAAAAACAAGTCTAGTTCTATCACCATTATTCTGGAGGACCAATTAAAAGCTACACCATATTATTCTCAGTAGATGAATAGACTTAGTCAGTCTAAGTTATCAAATTCAACGGTATTTAACACTTCTGTTTCAACATAGAATACATCTACAATAGAAGCATCAAATTCCAAAGCACCAGCAAAACCACATCTCCATGCTGGGAAACACAGACCTTTGGACCAAAATTATGATGTCTTGAAACAATTGTCTCTAGTTCCTGCCAAGTTATCAATTTTGGATGCTTTTAATCTGTCAAAAGATCTTTGAGAAGCACTCATTGAGGCCTTGTTAAGTCCTCAAGAATTTGAAATTGAAGTTGCTGCTGCTGAGGTTTACCTTATAGAGAATGATTCTGCAGAATGTCATGCATTCATATCTTTTATAGATGAAGATAAAGACTATGTGGTACATGGACACATTATACCTTTGTATCTATATGGAAAGGTCAATGACATAGAAATCCGATGATCCTTCATTGATAATGGATCAGGGGTCAACCTCATTCTCATTCATACACTTCATCGATTGGGCCTGACTGAATATTAATTATCTCCTTTGACATTAATATTGCTAGAATATGACAAGAATGAACAAGAACCTATGGGAAAAATTACACGCAGAACTCAGTTTATAAATCTTTTGTCTAATTCAAATCTCCTGGTTGTTCATCAGGACACAGCCTTCAATATTCTGCTTGGAAGGCCTTGGTTTCATGAACATGCATACATACCTTCATCATACCACCAATGTCTGAAATACTATTTCAATGGTCAAATCGAAACATTGTATGGGGACAAGTCTCCATTCAAAACATGGTAATCTCAATACATTAAGGAAGATTTTTATCACACAAAAGGAATGAAGTCCATGACCAAGGAGATAACCAGAGTTAATGCTCCAAATTGACCAAAAAATATTCCATCAAATCCATTCATGAATTTGAGTACAGAATATATCTTATCCATCAAAAAAGTTGAAAGGGTAAAGCCAAATTCGCACTCATCAAATAATTCCCATAATGTCAATTACGTCAATTGATCATGATAACAAGGGAGAAATTATTGATACACCAAGAAATGATGGAAGCTTGAATGGAGATGTTTTTATTTCATCTGTTTAACTACAAAGAGCCTCTACTTCTTCAATAAGAATAGAAGAAATTATAGCAATATTAGAGGGAGGCAAAGATTTTGATTCTCAATCCATCAATCCCTCTTTACCATAGAAAGACCCTTCGTCATCAGTAGGGTCATATATGGTGGCTTCTTCTTTGATATGTTCAAATACTGACTCCTCCACTAAATTTGGTATATTTTCCTTGTCATCTATCATGAAAATGTAAATATAAGTGGTAACATATAATTAAAGAGAAGAGAAATATCTCGGGGATGATCCTCCAGCATTTGAAGAATGTGTTTCTACCACCATGAATGAACTCGGAGAAATAAATATGGGTACAACAGAATATCCATGCCCCACCTTAATTAGTGCGGCCATGACCACAGAGGAGAAAGAAGTGTATACTTCCTTTCTAAAGAAAAATAAAGATATATTTTCTTGGAATTATACAGAAAATTCGGGTCATAATCCTTATGTAGCCACCCATCATTTGGGTTTTCCATAAGAACATTGTGGGTTCAAGAAAGAAAGAAGGAGAACACACCAAAATCATGCCTCTAAAATTGAAGCTGAAGTTGATACGCTTATAAAGGCTAACTTTATCAAGGAAGTTCTGTATACCAAATGGCTGGATAATATTATCCTAGTGAAAAATAAGAATGGACAAATTAGAGTTTGCATTAATTTTAGAGATCTTAACCGGAATTGTCCTAAAGATGATTTGCTAATCACGATTACAGAACTTCTAATTGATGCAACGGCTGGTTATGAAGCTCTTTTATTCATGGATTTATATTATGGGTATAATAAAATTCGAATGTCCTTGGAGGATGAAGAATCTACAGCCTTTAGATCTCCTCAAGGTGTGTTTTACTATCAGGTAATGCACTTTGGCTTAAAGAATGCAGGTGCGACATACCAATGTGCCATGCACCATATCTTCAAACCCTTCTTAGGTAAATTTGTTGAGTGTTATGTGGATGATTTGGTAGTCAAATCCAAACAGTGTTCCAGTCACTTGGCTGATTTGGAAACCATATTTTTCAAACTTCGGAAACATAATTTGAAGATGAACCCCTTAAAATGTTCTTTTGGAGTAACCTCAGGAAAATTCCTTGGCTTTTTTGTACGCCATCATGGTATCAAAGTTGATCCTGAGAAAATGAAATAAATAATTGGTATGTCACCTCCTAGAAATTTGAAATAATTGAGAGTACTTCAATAACACTTGTCCTATATTCGGCACTTTATCGCCAATTTGGAAGGAAAATGATTGCCTTTCACTAGATTAATGAAGAAAGGAGTAACTTATCAATGGATTGAGGATTCCCATAAGAATTTGATATACTCAAGAAATATCTCTTGATTACACCAGTATTGATGCCACCTGTTGAAGGAAGACCACTCATTCTCTGCGTGATAGCTTTAGAGTGATCACTAGGTGCCTTCATCACCCAAAAGAATGATGCTGGAAATGAAAATAGCTTTTATTATCTTAGTTTCACTATTCTTGATGTGGAAACTTTGTATTCGAGTATTGATAAGTGTTGCCTATAATTAATCTTTTCTTTTTAGAAATTAAGACATTACCTGCAACATCATGAGGTCCAATTGGTATCTCATAATAACCAACTAAAATTTATCGTCACTCATCCTATGCTTATAGGACGTCTAGAATGGTGGGCGGTTGTTTTTCCACAGTTTGATATTCAGTTTGTGCCTCCAAAGGCAATAAAAATCCAAGATTTAGATAATTTCCTTGCTGATCACCCATATGTGGAAGAAACATCATTTAATACTAAACTTCCTGATGAAGAGATCTTCTCTATTCAAGATAATTCCCAAACATCGGAAATGTATTTTGATGGTGCTTCTAGAAGTAGAATATGGAAGAGACTGTAAAATCCTAAAATCAACAAGGTTGGATTAGTAATAATCCTTATTTCCCCAGAAAAGGCAGTATTGCCTTATTCTTTCCTATTATCAGAAGGTGGTACCAACAATGAAGCAGAATATAATGCTCTCATTGCAAGTTTGGAATTGGACCTTCAGGTGAAAATGGATCATTTAAAGGGAAAAGGTGATTCAGAATTGGTAATAAGACAAATCAGTGGAAAATATTCTATTAGAAAAGAATATTTAATTCCATTATGTGATTATGTTAGAGATTTAATGGCTGAATTTCCCTTAGAGTCGAAATTGTCCTATGTCCCGCAATCAAAAAATTCCCAAGCAGATGCATTGGCTAATGCATCTACAACCATGGAAGATCCCAATAAGGATGAGATAACTATCATCATAACCCATCACCGTGTGTTCTTGGTTTTTGTTCAAACCAGAATGGAGGAAATTAATGAAATTTTACCTATTTCTAAACTATATGGTCATACCATGGGTTGGAGAACATCTATCCTAGAATATCTTCAAAATGGGGTACTTCTACTAAATAGGTCTAAGAAGGAGCAGATCCAGTGATGATCAGACTATTTAACTATTTGTGAAAGTCTATACCACCAAAAGATCCTTTATAAGAAAGGCTTTGATGGAATTCTCTTCATATGTATTGATGGAGAAGAGACCGTAGCTATCATGAAAGAAGTTCATTCAGGAACTTGTGGTGCCCACCAATCTGGGCACTGGCTCTCTGATCAGATCTGAAGGCTTGGATAATTTTGGCCTCCAATAACACAGGATTATATAGACATCACTAAAAAATTTCATCCATGTCAAGTGCATGCCAACTTCATTCATCAATCCCCAGAGTTGCTACATACAGCTAAATACTCCTAGTGATTTTCCACATGGGGAATGGATGTAGTAGGACCTTATCTTCCATCCACGGCTAATGAATTCAAGTATATTCTCACTACTACTAAATTCTTCTCTAAGTGTGATAAGGTAATACATTTCAAGGATGTCAGATCCAAAATCCTCATTAGTTTTGTAAAAACTAATATCATCACCAGATTTGGCGTCCCTCGTACTAGTTTGACATACAATGGAACCAATTTTTGTTCTGCTGAAGTAAAAAAGTTATATCAAGAATATAATATCAAATCCAACCATTCATCTATCTATCATGCGGTGACCAATGGACAGATAGAGGATTTCAGCAAAACCCTATCAAATATACTCCAGAAGATGGTGGATAAAGATAAAAAATCATGGTTTGATAAACTTTTTATTGCTTTATATGATTATCAGACAACTACTCGTACTACTACCCAGGAAACTCCTTATTCATTAGTATATGGAACTGAAGTAGTTTTTCCAATTGAAATATAATTTCCTTCACTTAGAATTTCAATCTATGATAAGTTTTCCACTTATGAAAGATCTCAGAAATGGTTTAATGAGTTGGAATGATTACATGAGAAAATATTTCATACATTGCATCATCTAGAAGTCTATTAGAATAGAATAGCATGATCTTTTAATAAGAAAGATTGCCTTCATTCATTCCTCCAAGGATAATTGGTATTGGTCCTTACGACTCCAATGATACCAGAAAAGAAACTCCCAAAACATGAATCAAAATGGGAAGGACCTTATTCTGTAGATAAGTTCTATTCAAATGGAGCCTATGCTTTATTCTCAATGGATGGAGAGCTCATTACATCTCCAACCAATGCGATATTTTTTAAGAAATACTTTGTGTAATTATACCCATTAGTCCTCACTGCAAGACTTTAAACTGCATAGTACCATGTCCTTATGGCAAGGATTTAAACTGCACAACACCATATCTTAGTGGCATGACATTAAAATGCATAACAACCATAAGTGTCCATGTTTCATGATGTTAAAGTGCATAGTATCTTCATCCTTGTTTCATGACGTAAAATTGCATGATATTATATGTAGAAAAATTTTTTTTCTCTATTTAACATTAGAAGATTCCGCAACCAAATGTCATTGATGTCATCACTACTTCTTAGTAGTACATGAGTCCCTCTCTTTCCTATGTTGGAGTCAGATCTGTATAGAGACCAAGTTTCAAGAACTACATATGGCTTGATTCTCAATTTCAATGAGATACGTAGAGATGCATCAATCTCCAATTATGGGCCCAACCACAGTCACAAAAAAATTATTTTCTTTTCTACTCCTGTATATGAATTAGATCTATATAGTGTGTTTTTTTAAGATATATGATTTGGTCCTTATACCATTTCATGTCTTAATATTTATCATTCTCACAGAACGTATCAAAAGCCCCCATTACTCATGTTAAACTTAGAATGAGGAATGATTGTTTAGAGAACAACATATGGCATGGTTCTCATCTATTTTGAGATACGTAGAGACCCCTAGATCTCCAATCTTGGGCCCATACACAATAAAAAACCCCTTTATTTCTTTTATAAAAAAATCAAATCTGCATAGGGAATGTCTTAAAAAAACTATGTGTAACTTCATTTTTCCCCAAAAAGACATATAGTTACACTTAAGTTTTCTCCCTTAATCCAGTTACAATATGTCTTTCCTTTCATATTAGTTCATTGTCATCCTTACCACATGATGTTACACTGAATAAAAATCTAATACCCCTATTATTTATTTGTATCACCTTTCCATTATAAAGGAATCCCTTACTGCTCCTTGTTTCTCACACCGAGCATAGCTCACGTTGTCTTAGGAGTTGAGTAAATGGATTCTTTATATAAGTTGTTTTAATTTCTTATGGGGTTAATAATATCCTTACTGCATGACTTAAAACTGCATAGTATATTGTCCTTACTGCATGACTTAAAACTGCATAGTATAATGTCCTTACTGTTTGACTTAAAACTGAATAGTATAACGTCCTTACTGCATGACTTAAAACTTCATAGTATAATTTTCTCACAAAAAAAAACATAAAATTGCACATTACCATATTCATTCAAAGGAAACAAAGAAATTATCCATTTTACATATGAGTCAGATCTATGTAAAGGATATAAAACTCATAAACAATATTGATTCAAACTTCTCTCATGTGCGTTAAACAAATACCTCCTTCCACGATTCAAACTCTTAATCTTTAATATTTCCAGATTCTCATAATCTTCCTTGCTATTTTTGGTGACAATGTTCTTAATATTTAAATACCACTTTTCCCTGATTATGCAGCATGTTCCCTTAGGCAGCCTTGCATAAGTTTCCTACATAACAGGCCTATCAGCCAAAAGATGCCATTATTTGGCTATATAGCATGTTCCCTAGTTGGACCTGTGTAATATATCCCCCATAATGGGTTTTTTAAATAATAGTAATTTCATTCTTGGTTATAGTATCTTTGTACCCTTCAAACATTGATTACTATATATAATAATCTGTATTTTAAAACTGTCATTCAAGTATACTTGTCCTATTATCTTTCTCACAATCTGAAAATCTTCAAGACCATGGTTTACACATTTCCTTCATTAAGTGGTTCATTCACTAGGAAGTAACTGTGAAATCACTTGTCCACATATCATATATTTTTTCCATTTCTGGTCCTATTCGTATGACCTAAACCTAAGGACACTGTATCTTTTATGTTTGGGTCATATCTTTGTAAAAGTATTATTCCTCAAATTCATTGGACACTCTTGGTTGGAAATACCCTTTCCATATTCAGGTACCTTTCTCCATAATCCGAACTCTATGCTTCAAAAAATCTTAATCTCCATAAACATTCTTTAACTTTTAGAAATATAATGTCAAACATCTGAGAGCTCTTTTTTCTGACTATGTAGCACATGCCCTTAGGCGGCCTTGCATAAGTTGCCTATATAACATGCCTGTCAGTCAAAAGATACCACTATTTGGCTATGTATAATATGCCCATGTTGGCCCTGCATAATAGAACCCCCATAACGGGTTTGTTAAGTAATTGTAACTTTTTCCCTAGAAAAGACTTCATCTAATGCTTCTAAACCTTTTTTCATACCATTCCTCTATTTCAAAAATTATCAAATCACATTTTACAATTCTCCATTTCATACCTGAATATGATAATATATTTACAAACAAATTATCAAGAAATTGGGAGATTTTAGTACTTTTGTTCAGAGCTAAAGACCTTAAATTAAAAACCACACAATGTCCTCATTGCATGACTTAAAACTACACAGTACCATTGTCCTCACTACATGAATTAAAATTGCACAGTACCAATGTCCTCACTGCATGACTTAAAAATTCATAGTATGGTATCAGAAATTTCCTTTTCTGATAAATTTTTAACCATTACTCATACACTAAATTTTTATAAAAAATGTTTTTCCTATTAATGACTTATGTTGGTCTAAAATAATCCTTTTCATTAATAAAATTCATTTCCTTCCCAAAACCTCCTACTGTGGTCTTAAGTAACCCAAATCTTATTTCCCTCAATCTATCAGCAGAAAATGTTAAATTCCTAAAGAACTCTTTTTCTTGACTATGTACCATGTTCCCTTAGGTGGCCTTTCATAAGTTTCCTGCATAATAGGCTTATCAGTCAAATAAATTCCTCTATTTGGCTATACAGCATATGCCCCTGTTGACCCTACATAACACATCCCCCATAATGGGTTTGGTAAATAATGCTAACATCATTCCTAGGAAGGACCCCCCCCCCTTATGTTGATACAGTTTTTAGATTTGGTGACCATAAAAAAATCATGACATAAGATTCCCCATGGAAATGTTTAAATAATATTAAAACCATTCTTAGCCATAGAGTTTTGTTTGGGATCTAATTTCCAAATTTATGGTCAATGTTATTTTCTACCCTAAATATAATTCCTTTATAGTCCAACATGCATGACTCTAAACTGCCAACAAAAAAGGACTCGGTACTCATTAGATTAAGAAATTTCAAAGGTAAGTCTAAACAAAAGTTGAGTCTTATCTCAATAAATATACATTTTTTGTATGATTTTGGTAATATTGAGAAAAAAACGACAAGGAGGTCAAAAGATTCAAAATTTTTGGGGTTATCTATATAACCCTATCAACAGTCAAATTATGCATATTTGGTCCCTTGGCTTAATAGGAACATTTTTTGAGCACTTCATTCTTATTATAATAAAAATGTATTAATGTAAAGGAATCATTATCATCATTTACTTTTTGCAATCATGAAAAGAAAAAAATGAAGATTTTTATTTCTTTCATTCATATGAAAACAGAGGGCCATCAACAAAATGGAGCCTCTCTATCATGTTTCAAAATAAACTCTCAACATAACTTTTCATTTGTTTAACTGCTTCATAAGCTCTATCAGATACCTATTAAAGTTGAGATTGTTGAGAAAATTCAGCCTCCTATGCCTGATGAAGTGCTTCCATAACTATTTAAATGGATGTTATCCCCTATAATTGGGTTTCTCCTAATGTTGGATTCAATTTCTCAAGCTTGTCATGAACAGCATCTAGTTGTTGTTGAATAGATAACAACTCCTTCGTGGCTTCATTGATTTGTTGTCTAATCTTGAGTGATTTCTTGTTATGATTTTCCTCCGCCTCAGATACTGCAGCTTGAAAGTTCTCAATATTAATGTGTCATTTAGCCTCTTCAAAATCCTATCACAACTAATGCTCCTTCTCCCATCAGTGAATAGTCTCTTTCATGGCATCATAGACTGGCCGATAATTAAATCCTCTAAATACCAATACGCATAATAATGCTAGGAGTTTTGAATAATGGGATTACAATTCATCTAAAGGATTTATAGCAATTATGCTCTAGATATGCTCCCATTTCTTCTTACATGACATACTAAGAGAATATTATATCTCTAATTCTGAATCTGAGTCACTACCATGACGTAAAATGTACTCTGGAAACATGTCACTTAAAGAGATGCCTTATTTTGCTTCTCTTGGGATAGTAGAAGCTCCACCTTCTAATCTTGGATCTGATAACCCTAAATGATAAATCAAGATCATTATTAGTTTCAAATATAGAAAGAAAATATGATTCAGATAGCTGATTATATTTACCCAAAAACAGGTCAGCTACTTGGTTGGATTCATCCCCTGTGTTCTCAGCTCCAATATTTTCAGAAGGTGTTTCTTGAGAAGGGGAATTTCCTTGAATTTTCTCAGTTATGACAAATGAAGTCTCCAGAAAATCTCTTGATTAAGGATCCTCTGTAGGTATTTGTCCATCCCTAGCAGAAGGATAAAGTGGAACACCCTGTTCTTGAAGAGCCTTTGCGACATTTTCTGTAGATAAAGCTACATAAAGTGAATTTTGATGTAAAGAATCAAGTTGAAGATAACATTATGTATGGAAAATGAAAGAATATGGACTTACGTCCTTGAAATTCCTCATGAAAATCCCCAAAATCCTTGATGGAACCCGAAATATCCATATTCGGATTAAGGGTGTCCATCATTTCAGTGTATACGCCCTGAAATGTTATAGCATCCTCACCATTTAAGGTATCCAAAAAATGTTAGTTGATGCCCAAATTGGCTCCGCTAACATTTTGTTCTATTTACTCTTCAATTGGTATACCAGCATCAAATCTTTATGGGTTTGGGTTAACATCAACATTTGTTTTAGATTTCCCTGGATCTTTATTCCTTTCTTCTAAAGCAATAGTAATATCTGTATTAATTATTTTTAGGATCCTTTGACAAAAGAAACTATGGAATGTATTTAATCTTAACATGGATTTCCTCTCTCTCAATAGATCCAAGAACAGGTATATCTAAATCTTTTAATGATTTATCTACTAAAATTTCAGATTCATCAGCTTGAATATTGGTTTTCCCTGGGGCTTCTTTCTCTAGTCTTGAAGCATCAGCTCTTAATCCCTTGAGAGATGAGAGAGACATAGATCCCACAAGAGGATAAAACATGGTTACTAAAATTTATTTAGCATGTTGTATTCTCGAAGGACCATATAAACACTTACTCCTTCGGCGAACACTTCAAATCAATCTCATTACTCTCTTTTGTTTTTCTATTCAAAAGACTTGGGAGAGATTGAAGCACTCCACTTAGCAGGGGAAACTTGATGTAATGGTTGAGGATTATCTGTCACCATTACCCTAGTAATGATTCTTTCTCTGGGAGAAAGTTCTGGTTACCTAGGAGGATGATTTGTTTCATTGATAGGAGAGCCGGTAGGACCGTACTTGGGTTATTCAAGAATTGGTCTGGATCTTCTTTCTCTACATTCAAGCTGCATAAATATATTTTCATCAAGATTAATGATGATAAATGATAAAGAAGAGTTGAGACAAAAGAAAAAAGGGAAATACATTCTCAGTATTAACATAAATATGCCACTCCTCCTCAGAGTCGATAATTACCCCTTTGCGGACTCCTAAGTCCAGCATATGATATACTCATTTAGAGGATGATATTTGTTCATCGGTTTCATTTATAAAAACCTCCAACTCTACAATATATTTCTGTACTTCATCCATGTTATTGTCCAGACTGCAATCATAAGGTTCCTTGATGTCACCAATATCTGGTATTCGAATGCCATGTTGGAGGAATTCCCATGCATCCCTAAGATCATGGGTAATACTTTCCCAATGACGAATAGATGAAGTTTGCACATAATTCAATCTTGGTATGGTTCACTATGGAATGGAAGCTTCACCTTCTGATTGGGAAATATATTTAGACCTCCTTTCTTTAGAAAGTTAAACAGATGTATTAGGGACCATTGTATGATGGTAGCGATTGGATCACCTTCACATTGGAGGTATTGATTCTCTAGCCTTGGTCTTCCTGGTGTAATTCCTACGAAAATGTTTTCAGGGCTCTAAAACCTCTGAAACTTCTGTATCATCTCTGGCCTTGTATTTATTACCATGAGTTCCACATTCAATAGTCGTTGTAGATGCTACTCGATATATTCATTTTGTTAGAGCCCCTTGGGGATATGAAGAAACCTAATCTTTTTCATTCCCATCTTCCAATCCTATCGATGCATCTGGGGGAGGAAATGTAATTGACAATTTTGACACCTCTAAAGCTATTAGAATCCATAATCACCGTGCTACCATTGGGTGCTTCTCATTTCTGACATATGTAGGCGGAAATGTTCTTGGTTGTTGAAGACATCGGAATTGACGAGCAAACCTATAGGGGACATAATCCTCACAGATAATTTCACCATCAATCCTGGTTGACAATATTCCATCCCTAAATTCCATCATATAAGATCTCATCTCATAATTATTTTCTTTAACATCATCAATAAATGTTCCAATTTGTGGTTCATCAAAAGGAAAGAAGCTGAATTCCCCTGATACATTCAATGCCTTCAGCACCACATCAGGTCTTATGCCCAGGGGCTTAATACCAGAAGCTTTTTGTAAAAATGGAGTGAATCAACCATTGGGAACTCTAACTAAATTCATCACAAAGTATGAAGAAAAGTGTGCTGCAATCCATCCCCATAACACTTGGAATGGCCCTGCAATCCTAAATGAATCCTTCCCATTGTATAAATGCGGCAGGAGATGGAAAATTCAAGCTAATACAGGAGTTTATAGCCTAATATATTTCCCCTCAACAAATTTAGCTACAATGAAAAAATTCCCCGATCATACACCACCTCCGGATTCACGGACCGGAATCAAATAAAAACTTAGCCACATAGAAAGGAAGGAAGCTAAGCATACTTTTGCATCTATATTAGGCTTGACTTTATAGCCCCATTTTTTATAATCGCCTCTTTCCATTGTAAGACAAAATGTGTCTGAACTACCTCGATTATCTGTCAAAGGACAAATAGTAAGACGTACATAGGTTGGACCTTTCTCTATTGTTGGTTCTAAGAAGGCTTCCATCCACACTCTAGCATGGATATATTTCCTATAATTGGGTAAATTCTTTGTTATCTTAAGTAATTCATGGTCCAGCGGTGGTGTTCTTGTAATATCACCCCATGTTGTAGCAGTTGGGATGAATTCATCATACATTTCCCCAAGAATGGGAATTCCAGCTATTTGTTAAATGTCCCAAAGACTAATACCAACTTCACTATGCGTCAAATGAAAGGAATTCGTTTGTGGACTCCATCCTCTTAGTAATTAAGGAATGAATTAGTTTTTGTGAACTTAATTTTTCCCCATCCTAACATCTTCATAAATATGAACGTCTGATGACCCTTTTCTGAATTCTGTGAAAGTCTAACGTACCCAGAATTTCCACATCCACTCAGGTTTTACACCCCCTCCATAATGAAGTTTCCAGTCTCCTCTCCAACCATTAGATTGATCTGTTTAAGAATCCTAAAAAGTGTAATCATAACAATGTGGTCTTGGATCTACAACATGATCTTTCATTTCAGGAGTGCATCCACATTGATTAAGGATGCAACTAATAAAGAATGTGCCTTCTTGTATCGGAACCCTGCATTCACTAATATTCAAGCAGTTACAGTTGGAATACTAAAGAAACAAATTCTTTTGAATGTACTTCTTAATATATGGAACATGGGCATCTTGAAAAATCCCATTCATGTACATGGGTAAGTAAGGACTTTGTGGATAGTCACGCTGGTACGAAATTAGACCCTTCCATAGCCCAGGAAGAGTACTCTCAACAATATCATAATAGTCTAGCCTGATGATATTTATCATTTTATTTTGGTGAGCCTTATCTTCTTCGGTATGAGTCATCAAATGAGTCATTATTTCCTGCAAAAAAGATTACCAAACTTCCAAGTCATATTTTAAAGAAGAAAATGGAATTTTTTTTGTAAAAGGACACTATTTGTGTAGGTCATTCGACAAGGTCCTTAGATGAGGTCAGTCACGTTGGCCCTTCGACAAGGATCCTAGTGCTACTCTATCCTTCATGTCCTTTTTTGCGTAGCTCCATTGTGTAAATAAATTTACCTTGAAAATTTTTCAAGAGAATTACACGAGAGCACAATGCGATGTAGTTGGGCGAACAAACTATGCAATGAGTGATCTAAATTTTGGAGAAAGAATAGGTGAAGAAAAAAATGGCAAAAGGATGAGACCTATTTATAGGCAATAGAAGATTTACACGTCATGACTGTGCATCTTACCTGCGCGATGTACTTGCGTGACAAAACTGATCTATTCAGTAATCTATCCTTATCTTTTTCCTAGACTTTCACCTCAATACTTGACCCTCTTTGTATATTTCATATCCAATCCTGAGGGGGGGGGGATTTTGTTGACACTACTTGAGAATGTAACCAAAAAGATAGACAACCTTTGGATATTTCAAATCCCAAAGAAATATTCAAAGAGTACAAATGAAAATCCATAATACTCCCAAAGCTCTTCATGACGATGTAGCTTCACCGAGCTATGCGGCTGAGCTACGCGGCCAAGCTACGCGGCTGCCCTATGTGGCTGACCTCTATGCCAGGAGATTTTTTATGTCCCCCTGTGGAGCACCTATGAAGCGGAGCTGTGCAATGTACCTATGTGGGAAAACATCTCTTCGACAAGGCCCATCCATTCCTATAAATAGAGCCCTTGGGCTCCCCATTTTAGGACTGAGAAAAAGTGAAAGATTCTCTAAAGCTCCCATTGCATAGGTATTTCACCTAGATCTCTCTAATTGCCTCAGGTAACTCTCTAAATCGTGAGATAAGAGAATTAAAATGGGATATGCATTTTTTGATGTTCTTCACATTCTTCAGTCATCATTTATATCTACGCGCTATATCTGGGTGCATTACCTGTGCGGTATACCTGCGTGCCTCACCTATGCGGTATACCTTTGTGGTTAGCTTGCGCGCCATACGTGCGCAATACAGCAACGCAAGGTACCTACGTGGCATACTTGCATGAGGTACCTATGCGACCAGCTCATGTACCCTTTTTTAAAGTCATCCATGGTAGGGTATATCCTTCCTGGGTTCCCTTATCTGAAAGGGTCTAAGTTGAAGCCTCCACCAAAACCTCCTAGCTTCTCAAACCTTTGGGTAAGGCAAATCAGTGTGTCTCCAATTTGGGTATGTATTTCCAAAGTTAGAGGTTTCCCACATTTCTTTCACATTGGGGTTAGGCTTCATGGGATGTTTGTGGATTTGTATATCCACAGTCACATGGAATTTTCTCCAAGAAAAAGTGTTGGGAAGTTCATGGTTTGGAGGATGGTTGGTTACTGGCCTTTACCTTCTCAAATAGGTGACCCAGAACCTCAGGTCTCTGGTAGGGAAGGTACACTTCACACTTGCTATTCCACACAAGTACAAGAGAAGTCTCCCTCCCCTACCAGAACCAATTTCAGGGTATCCATCTTAGTATAATCCCCTCACCTTCCCCCCTTCTTCCTTCAATTTGGACCCTAGTCCAATGTGAAGAGAACAGAGGGAGGGCTCATCACCCCACCCTCGTCCACCATCATCTCTCCCTCTTCCATGGTCGATGCGCCCTCTTCCATCAGCATGGAGGAAAATTTTGAAAGTGTGAAGTGTCATTGTTGAATCTTTTACATCATTTTGTTTCTCACACCGAGCATAACTCACGTGAGATTAGAGAAACGTGATGGTTAAAACATGTGCACAAACACTCGCCAAATGAACTATGAGAACTCTGATTCCTATTTAAATCATGATACGTAGGAAGCTTACTCAAGGCCCAAGCTCACTGGATATCTTCCTCAGTAATCCAACCATAATTCCTTTAATTTGGGCATTCTCCTTTGGAATAAGCCCCAAATTAAACCCCGGATCATCAAGGAATCCTTTCCAGGAAGTAAGCCCAAACTCCTCTCTCTCAAAGGACCATACTCACCTATGAGACTTATCGAACTATGTGGGCCTTCATTCTCTTCCATATGGGATACGTAGGAAGCCTCCTTGAGGTTTAAAACCAATACTTCAAATCAACCCTATTCCCCTTGGGCCGTATTCTAAATAGGGTTTAATCATACTTGGAAATCCATATCCTTTCCAAGTTCTTTGGGCTGCCTCAGCATAAGTCCCATACTAAGTTTCAACTAAGCACCTTCCGCTTTGAGGTCCTTATCTCATTACATTAAAAGTTATGATGTGTCCCATTCAGTGGAACCGAACTATGATGGTTCTGATTCCTTTCACAAGGATTCTTAGGCAGCCCATTTTATGGGCATGATCCCAAAATCAAACCAAACCTTTGTCTCCTTGGATTAAAATAATTTCCAGAGTGACCCAATGGGTGGCATAAAAAACCATTCTAATCACAGTGATGATTAAAAGAATCTCTAATAAGTATATTACAGGATACTATTGATGTAAAACCTCAAATACATATGTATATTTCCAGTAATAAAGAACCTTGAATACATAGTGATGATTTTAAAGTTTTACACATTTTAATAAGTGATTATAAATTCCCAGGGATACTTATGATATACTTGGTGAATTAATAATGATTCCTGAAAATATTTTAATTTTAAAAATAGAGTCCCGGAGTAGACAATAACTCCCCCTAAAAGGTTTTGATGAGTCCAACCTCCCATCATCACATCCAATGCACGTTCTTAAGTATCGTAAAGTTCAATCTTAACGAAGGCCGACCTTTGGAAAGAAGGTCCTCTTTGAATAAAGTACTATGGGAAGTTTACGGTTCCATGAATAAATCCAATAGAAACCACCTGGAAACAGTGATTCTTAAATCTAGAATACATGTTTCAAGGAACTACGAAACACCATGTCTATTAATTATTTTATAATAATTGTCCCATTATTTTATACTACACTAATCATGGGAGATGTTATTGAAGGATCCTAACCTAGTTGGAGTTAAGAAGGATGTGACCAATATCCAGTGATACTTTCTTCCATTAATCCAATCTTACTGCACCTAGGTTGTTAAATATATATGGTCCAAAGAATAATTTCATCTAAATTTAATATAATTTGTTGCACCACTATTAATTAGTGACCTTTTACCACTTTGAAACCTAATCCATAGGTTTATCCCAAGATAAATTTAGGAATACTCTTTTTCCTAAAACCTAAAATTAACTTTTATCCCTAATCCCTTTCTTGAATTAAAAACTATGGTATGTATTTTTAATAAATCCAAACCTAATAGAGTTCATGAGGATTCCAATCAAAAGGTTTTTATTTCTAGGTTTTCATCCTCCCTTCTAATCCTGTTGGTTATAACATGTGCTTATATTATGTTATTCCTTTTTAGGTAAGGTATTATGGGAAATATATATTCTAATATATTCAATTCCTGAATGTAATCAATAATTCCATGTGGGTAGGTCAAATTTTGGAATCATCTTTGGGGAAATATTTTTTCCTTGGCACATCAACCTTCGATGTGAACCTTGGAATTCCTCACCACCCATTCCTCTTCCCACTTTGTTTTTACCATTTTTCCTACTAGACTGGTTCTTAAGTCCGCTCTTCTTGCAAGAGATATTTATCTGAATTCTAATGATAAAAAATGGTTGAACATGAAAACCTTGTTCCATTACATCCATGAATCCTCCAATATTCAACACCTAAACATTAGTATGGGTGACTGGAATTGTAGGAGAGAACCATCATGGAACACATTCTACATTACATCAGTGGTGTTAAGACTAGAATTTTATTCCCTTTTATTCATGTGCATTATTTTTTTATATTAAACCTGGAATCATCCATATGATCTATAAAATGGGGTGGTTTAGTGGACTTCAAAGAGAGTACCCCCATGAACACATATCTAATTTTATAGAAGTCCATGATACCATTCATAACCATGGTGTATCATCTAATCCCATCATACATCATGTATTCCCTTTATCCTTACATGGTCGGGCCAAACATTTCCTTAAAAGATATGAGATTGAGTCTATCTGGACTTGGGATGATTTATCTAATAAATATTTGGACAAATATTTCATACAAATCCAAACATCAAAACTCTAAAATGGGATTCAGAACTTCAACAAAGATAATGGACATTCCGTTTTGGAACCCTGGGATCACTTAAAATTGCTCACCTATAAGTGAAACCATCACGTAACTGATGTAAGGTTACTACTTTCAACCTTTTATCAAGGAATACATCTGGCTTCCCGCATTATTGTGCATGCATCCGCTGATGGTGGGGTCATTCTCAAAATTCTTGAAGTTGGAAGAGCACAGCTAGTTGAGATATCCCACAATTAAAGACTGTAGAAGAGAGATCAAGGACTACCCCGACATGGAATCCATCAAGTGGAAGGTATTACCTACCTTGCCACTCATTTTCAATCCCTTGGAAAAATATTTAATCCTTTCAGCTACCTTCTACAGCACTACCTCTTTCCCTTGTTATGGAGAACCAAGCATGTGAAATATATTGACTCTCACACCCATATCAGAACTATGGTGTAGGTGTGTAATAACTTCAAAGAAAATATTGTAATAATGTTTATTACATTCAATAAAATCAATATTTTTATTAAACAAAACCATACCATCAACAAATTTATTAGTAGAGATCGGCTTAGTAGTTGAAAAAACCAAACCAAGGTTATTATCAATAGACGAGTGGTAAAGAACTGCCATAAAATTATGGACCACTTAGGTACCCACCATAGATTCTAGCTCCTTGACTGCAACAAAATTTTTAGAAAAAAACTTTTACCCCTAGATCTCAGCAGTTTCCACCCTCGCCACAAAAAACTATTTTAGGAAGCTCTTCCAAGGTACAAAAAGAAATCCACACCTCTTCAATCCAATCTTGATAACCTTCCAAATTTATTTTTTCAAAAACTAGATCATATAATGACTACCAAAGGTACTAAAATTAAAATCCAAAGTGAAGTCAAGTGAAACCTTGAGCACTATGTTGGGAAAGACTCTAAAACTCTATTGAATCAAATAGCAGCTACATTTCTTAGTAATATCAAGACACATCTGAGATATAATGGAATTTTTATAGTTTATATGAGTTGGAAAATGATTTATTTTTAGTATCCATGTGGAGTTGAACAAAGTAAGCTTGAAGAACAATAAAAAATTCCACAATAATCAGCAAATACAATGATGACAGAACACATTCATTTGATCAAGAAAAAAATATAGATTTAATGATAATGGGAAAATATCTCAATTAATAGAATCCTAAATTTTAATATGTTTATGTGGAACTACCACCATACAAACCCACTCTACCCTTTCCAAATAGGATGAGACAAGGGGAAATATAGGGCCATTATAAAAATATTCTAGATATGTTTAAACAATTACATATCAATATTCTTTTTATAGAATCCATTAATTTGATTCCTACGTATTCCAAGTTTCTAAAAAAAATTCTGAAGAACAAAAGTAAAATGTAAAACCTAATAGAAATATCCTTAAATGAGGAATTCTTCATAGTTGTATAGTATAATCTTGCACCCAAGATGAAATGCCCCGTAAGATTCTTTATTCCATGCACTATATGTACATGGAAATTCAGAAGGCCCTCCGTGATTTTGGCACAAGTTTAAATATATTTCTTATGAGCATATTATAAAATATGGGGATCAAATAATTGAAACCAATGAGAGTTTGAATTCAATTGGTTGACCACTCATTCAGGTATCCTCTATTAATTCTTGAGGATGTATTAATCAAGTTTGGTAAGATCATTTTTTCCAATTATTTCCTTTTCCTGGACATGGAGGAAGAAAGATACATCCCCATAATTTTAAGGAGACCATTTATCACCATCGGGAAGGCCTTGATCAATGAAATCCAAGGAATTTTGATATTCTGGTTTGGAGAAGAGAAATTTTTGTTCGGCTTAGTAAAAGACACCAAGAAAACTGGAGATTCGTTGGATTGTCAATCCATAAATCTCACTAATTATAAATATGATCATATGACTAGTTAGGAAAATATAGAGACCTTATCTCCGGATGGATATAAATACAGTTATCACAAGGATAGGAATTACACTGAACTTATAACCAAGGACACCTCATCTGAATCAAATCATGTTTATCTCTCAACAATAACTGAAGCACTAACTAGGATGAAACTAGAGATAGGTTTAATTATATTAGATTTTATTTTATAAATATTGCGAAGGAATAAGAATGTTTGGAATATGTAATATGTGCATGGACAAAGGAGGAATAAATGAACTAAAAAACAAAAAAAACTACACTTTGTACTGAAGTTACACAATGTGAAAATTTTCATTGTTAGAAAAATTAATCTCTAACATTTTCATGTCATTTATTAAATACATTATTTAAATTTTTATGGAATATTTAAAAAATGAACCCTAGGATCATGGACAAGATTCCCCCCCCCCCACCCCCACCCCGAACCCCAATAGTAGGCCTCCCCTCTCCCGCCCAACCCATGACTGTCAACCTCCCTCCTTCTCCACATTCGACCTCCAGTCACACACCTCCCCTAATTTCCTTTTATTCCACCTCACCCTTCCACTTACTCTTCTAATCCATGCTCATTACCTCCATAATTTATGGCTTGGACCAAAACCATCAAAAGTGTGGCCCGATAGGATGATGTTCCATCATCTACCAAGCATTCAACACTTGCACCATCATCACCACCTATATATCCTACTCACTAATCATCAACATCCACCTATTTTACTTCATATTCTTCCAATAAATCTCATTCCTCATCTATCCCATCATAGGGTGTTACTCTGCACTCATAGTTTCACCCATGCCTTCATTTATCTACTCCCAAGAAACTGTTACATTTGGTTCAGGTATAGGCTAAGTTGATGAGGTCCAACAAGACCTTAGACCTGTCCATTATTGATCATATCCATGTTCACATGGATGTCCTTAGTCTCAGTAGCTAGATACACCTCTCCAGCATCACTGAGGTACATGAGGTAATGTATCTGGATCTATTTCTAGAGTTCTTAGTGGCATTAGATCTGTGTTGAGCAAAGTATTATTTTCAACAATACATAATAATTTTATTTAAAGGGGGAGATTGTTGAAAATAATACTCTGTCTCTTTATGATAATTTTGATGCTCACAAATACCCTAAATTATTTTATAATGATTTTATTTGTTAAGAATTTTGCAGGAATTTATCATTTTATTTTACTCTTGAAATTATGGAAATTTATTGTTAATAAATATTTAGCACATTCTGGAAACACTGTTCATACCCTACATGGGTAAACGTAGCATAAGGATGAAAATCATGTATACTTTTTGAGATAAGGTAAAGGTATGGTTAAACAACCATATGTTATCAGCAAAGTATAGAAGAAGAACCTTACGTTAGGAAGGAACCTTACATTTGAGTTATCACCAAAGTATGGAAGGAGAACCGTACGTAAGTACTAAACGTTATGATTGTTTCTCAAAAGTATGGTTCATCAACCTTAATTTTGTAAACAACCATATGTTCTTGGAAAATTATGGATCAATTAAAAGTATGGATCTTTTACTATACGTTTGAGAGTTGAAGAAAAAGTATGGATGATCAACCCTACGTTTATGATCAGCCTTACGTTTGAAGAAAGTAACATGAACCCTACATTTATGTTCAACCTTACGTTGTCAAATCTACATTTTGAGGCCACGTCATCAACCTTATGTTTGGCGTTGGAAAGTTTGAAAGACAATATTATTATGCAACGGTCAGCAAGATGATTGTTAGGCATATTTCAAGCCGGATTTAAAGTCGATTTTAAAATATGACTTTAACCGATTCAAATTTGTTTTATCAATGGATTAAAGATTGAATTAAATGGAGATTTTTATGTCGAGTCTTCAGGGAAGTTACGACTACTCTGTAAATTCAAATTTTTGAATATCGCGAATCAACAGGTGACTTTTTATGGATCTAAATATGCAGGGAATATGTTCTTATTTATTATATATGTTTTCTCCGAAACACTAGGCACATTAGTATGGTGATGAATCTATTATTTAAAAAGGTGTAAAACAGAGAGTGAAAAAATCACACCGATCTGCTGATTCAAAAGGATCATCAAAGATCTATTTATTTAATAAGAAGGAACTCGATAGAAGATTCACTTGTTCTACATCATATATGTAATGTGGATCTACTACTGCTGATGTTTTGAATTATATCTCTGTATCTACAACAACCGGATAAACTCGGAACTGTTTTGACTTGAAAATAAATATTTTTAGAGATGATGATACATCTGCTGTCAATTACATTCTGTTGCAATTGTGAAGATAAAATGGAAGATTTCTTTCTAAAACTCTTTTTATCTTGAGTAACTAGCTTCTCGTACTAAGCTGAGTAGGTTCGTGTTTGAACCAGAAGGATTTGTTTTGCCTTGGATTGTAAATGTGTCAACTTCCTGTACTCAGTTTTGAACCGGTCTGTTGAAATGAGGACCAGATAGTGAAATCACCAAGATCGTGGAGTAGAGCATTGGTGGAGTGGACTAGGGTCCTTCTGTTCCCCGAACCACTATACATCTTGTTTTGCTTCTATATAAATTTCCTCTACATCATTTTATCTGATTAAATTTAAAAGGCAGAGCACAATAATGATTTTTTTTTTGAAAAGACACAATTCACCCTCCCCCCCCCCCCCTCTTGTATATATTTGGTGTAATCTGATCCAACAATTGGTATCAGAGGTTGAGCTTTCTAAAAAAATATTTAACAAGCTGAAAGTGATTATACATAGAACAAGATGACTGATACAAGAGAGGGAATGTCTATGGTCAGAGCACCGTACTTCAATGGAGAAAACTATGGATTCTTGAAGTCTTGAATGATCATTTATCTGAAAAATCTTGGATACATAGTATATTCTAAGATTCTAACTCCATATGAAATACCAGAAAAACCTAAAACATGGAGTGTAGCTACTGAAGCAGAATATGATATGAATTTGAAGGGTGTGAATACAATCATCTGCAGTCTAGGACCAGATAAATTTAACAGAATATCGCAATGACCAACAGCATATGAAATGTGGAAAACTATTACTGTTGCTTATTAAGGAACTAACAATATCAGGGAAATGAGATATGCAACTGCTAAGATTAAATTTGATACATTCAGAATGGTTGAAGGTGAGAGTATTACTCAAATTAATGTAAGATTGACAGAGGTTGTCAATAATATAACTGCCTTGGGAGATCCAATTAAGAAAGCTGATCAAGCTTTAAAAGTGTTGAGAGTACTGCCTACAAAATGGAATGGAATCTCTGTAGAAATCATACAGTCGGCACCTGTCAAAGACTTAACCATGAGAGAACTGATTGGAACATTAATGATGTATGAAGCTAATATGGAAGATGAAGATAATGAACATAAAGTGCTTATCAATAGAGAATATACTGACAAGAAGGTAACTTCACAACAAAAGAATAGAAAGATGAAGAATAGAGAAGTCAAAGCTAAATCAGAGAGCTCTGACTCATCAAACTCAGATGAAGAACTGGCTCAGCTAGCTAGAAAATTTAGAAAATTCTATAGCAAGAAAAGAGGCTTCAAAAAATCCTTTAAGAGAGACGATAAAGATGTAAGATTCTATGAATGCAAGAAGATGGGGCATATCAGACCAGATTGACCATAATTGAAAGATGCAATAAAGAAGAAATTCTTCAAAATAAATGACTATGAGCAGAAAGACAAGAAAGCTATGAAAGCCACTTGGAGTGTATCTAAAGACTCTAGTAGCTCTCCTAAATCAAGCTCAAAGAAATAAGAAGAAAATCTGAAATCCAACATGTGTTTTATGGTAGAAACAGATGAGGTACAAGCTTACTACTATTCTAATTCTAGTTCTGAATCTAATTACTCTAATGAAAAACTTGCAGCCTACTACAATATGCTTAAAGAAAAATATGACTCTTTATTTAAGAATCGTAAGTCTTTAAAAAAATGTTCATAAAGTTGTTTCTGATGAACGAGAAACATGTTGAAATAATATAAGGAATTAACTGATAAATACAATTCTATTAACACTAAATTTGAATCATGAATAAAAACACTATAGGATGAAGTAGAATCTTACAAACAGGTTGCATTGGTTTTTACAAAAGGAGAGAATTCATTAAATGAAATTCTTGTAAAACTATCATTAAAAAGGAGATATTTGGAATTTGTAGTAAAGGGGAAAACCTAAGCTATATAAAAATTATTTTGTTTCTATCTCTAAAAGGGTTAATTGTAACTTTTGTGGGACAAAGGGACATATAGCTAAAAACTGTTTCTTAAGACAAACTCAAATTTGTGTTATTAAGAATGCATATGTTTCAAAAGACTTATATGATTCATCTGAATTTAAAAGAACAAAGAAAATCTGGATACCCAAATCATTGCTAGCAAACACCCCTGGACCCAACAAAATATGGGTACCAAAGCAATTTGTTTGAATGTCTTTGCAGGTAGCAGGCCACCAGAGTAGAAAATATATATGGTACATGGATAGTGGATGCTCAAGACATATGAGTGGAAACTCAATGAATTTTTCTTCACTCACTCAAAAGGAAAGAGGACTTGTCACATTTGGTGACAATACCAAAAGAAATATCATTGGCATTGGAACTTTTGGAGATCCAAAAACAGTCTCAATCAACAAAGTACTTTATGTACAAGGATTAAAACACAACCTGATAAGTATCTCTCAACTTTGTGATGATAGATATACTATTGATTTTACTAACAATTATTGTACTGTTTCTAAGGATAAACTGTTTAAATTTAAGGCACCAACAACTGATAATTTCTATACTTTGGATTTAAATTCCTTGTGTAAACAATAAGTAAATTTCTTAACTGCTAAAGTAAGTGAATCTTGGATCTGGCATAGGATACATGGACATTGCAATGTATATGTTTTACATAAATTATCTAATAAACATCTAGTTTATGATTTTTCTAGTCTCAAATTTGAAAGTGATAGATTATGTGATGCATGCCAACTTGGAAAGCAACACAAATCATCATTTAAATCTGTTAATAAATTTGCTACAACTAAACCTCTAGAACTTATCCATATGGATTTGTTTTGACCTTCCAGAGTAGCAAGCTTAGCTGGTAAATTATAATTTTATGTAATAGTAGATGATTATTCTATATTTACTTGGATTTTCTTTTTGAAATTTAAAAATGAAACTTTTTTGTTATTTGAAATTTTCTACAAATCTGTTCAAAATGAAAAAGGTTTTAATATAATATTATTGAGAAGTGATCATGGTGAAGAATTTGAGAATCAAGAATTTAATTCCTTTTTCTCAAACATGGGTATTAGACATACCTTCTCTGCACCAAAACACCTCAATAGAATTGGATTGTAGAAAGAAGAAATAGAACAATTCAAGAAATGTCTAGAACTATGTTAAATGAATACAGCCTTCCTACCTACTTTTGGGAAGAAGCTATAAGCACAGCCTACTATATAATGAATAGAGTTTTAGTTAGACCTATTTTGAAAAAGACACCCTATGAACTATGGAATAACAGAAAACCTAAAGTAAATTACTTAAGTTTTTTGATGCAAGGTCTACATCTTGAACACCAAAGATAATCTTGGTAAGTTCGATCCAAAATATGATGAAGGTATTTTCTTAGGATATTCTATTACCTCCAAAGCTTATAGAGTCTATAATAAAAATTCATGGATTTTTGAACAATCAGTTCATGTGAAATTTGATGAATCTGATCCCTTTGAGAAAAAGACAGATCAAATGGATGAACCTGATTCTAATGATAACATGAGACTTGAGAACTTAAAGAATGATTTTGAAAATGATATAAAAGAAATTCAGTCCAGTTCAAAAGAACATGATACTGAAGAACCTTTAAATATATTGCCTAGACAGTCTAGAACCCTAAATAATCTTCCTTTAGAAACTGCATTAGGTGAATTAGAAACTGGTATTCAAACTAGAAGAAACTTAGCAAACCTAGTGGAATTATCTGCCTTCCTATCCCAGGACGAACCCAAGACTATAGAAGAAGCTTTAGAAGATGAAAGCTGGGTAATAGAAATTCAAGATGAATTAAACCAGTTTAAAAGAAATGAAGTTTGGGAATTAGTGGAAAGACCTAAGAATTATCCAGTAATAGGAACTAAATGGGTCATTAGAAATAAACAGGATGAACAAGGCACAATAACTAGAAATAAAGCAAGATTAGTAGCTAAAGGATATAATCAGGAAGAAGGAATAGATTATGATGAGAAATTTGAACCTGTAGCTAGACTAGAAGCCATTAGAATCCTTTTATCCTATGCATCAAATATGAATTTTAAATTATTTCAGATGTATGTTAAATCTACCTTTTTAATGGTTATTTAATGGAGGAAGTGTATGTTGAGCAACCTCCTGGTTTTGAAAATTCTCAAAAACCAGATTCTGTTTTTAAACTTACTAAAGATCTTTATGGCCTTAAACAATCCCCTAGAGCTTGGTATGAAAGATTAATCTCCATTTTTGGAAAAATTATTTTACTATTGGAATGGCAGACCCAACACTGTTTAAAAAAACTATGAATTCTAATATTTTATTGGTTCAAATTTTTGTTGATGATGTAATTTTTGGATAAACTAATAAAACCCTTTTTCATGAGTTTTCAAAGTTATTGAAAAGGAATTTGAAATGAGCATGATGGGAGAACTAAATTTATTTTTAGGACTTCAAATTTATCAAAAATATTTTGGAAATATTTTGAATCAAAGAAAATACATTATTGATTTGTTGAAGAAATTTGGACTTGAAAATAGCATGATATATACAACTCCTATGTGTACTAATATAAAACTTGATTTGGATGAAACTGGAAAATCAGTTGACAAAACTTTATATAGAGGTATGACTGGTAGTTTGTTATATCTTACTGCTAGCAGGCCAGATATAATGTATTCAGTATGTCTTTGTGCAAGATTTCAATCAGATCCTAAATAATCTCATCTAACTTTTGATAAAATAATTTTTAGATATTTAAAAGGAACTGTTTTTCAATCTCTTATTTATCATAAAACTTAGGATTTCAATTTGATTTCATATTCAAATGATGACTTTTGAAGTTGTAGATTAGATATAAAAAGCACTTCAAGAACTTGTCACTTTTTAGGAAAATATTTAGTGTCATGGTCAAGTAAGAAACAACATTCAGTTGCCCTGTCAACAGCTGAGGGAGAATATGTTTCTGCTGGCAGTTGTTGTGCACAAGTGTTTTGGATGAAAAACACTCTTCTAAACATTGGATTCAATTTTAATAATACACCTATTTTATTTGATAATAAAAGTGTAATTAATATTTCAAAAAATCCTATTAGTCATTATAGAACTAAGCACATTTATATAAGGAATAACTTTTTAAGAGATCATGTTATTAAAAAGGATATATTTTTAGAATTTATAAATATAGAAATTCAATTAGCTGATATTTTTACTAAACCACTTCCCACTGCAAGGTTTGATTTTATTAAGGGGGGGCTAGGTTTATTTTATTTTAAATAAAATTTTATTTTACAATGCTAGTTCTTTATTTTAATTCTACTTAAAATATTTTTCTATTTTTATTTTTCAAACAGAATAAGTTTTTTTCCCCGCATAATCTATTTTTTTTATTTTTAAATATATGTAATGATTATTAATAACACGGGAATCAAGGTTGTCAGAAACCCTTTCAACTTCTAAACCGTTTCATTTCTATCAAAACATTTTCGATCCCGCAAACCGCACCTCTGATAGTAAACCCTAATCTTTGAACCTCTGAAACCCTAACCCTCAAACCTTCAGAGATTCTCGCAGAGATGGTAAGGACTAAAAGATCCAGTGAAGCCGAGACAAGAAATGCCAAGAGAAAACGCTCTGAAGGAAGAAAAATATTACAGGGCATGGTAATCGATCTCGACTGGTTATTGCAGAAAAATATACTATTGAAACAAGTGTTGTCGTTTCAGAACCTTGAACAGATTTTCAACAGTGAAAATACATAATTTCTATATGAGGTAGAACATAGATACTTCTTCAAATATGTACAGTTTAGTCTGGGATATACCGAGGATAGTATTATGGCTAAGATAGAGGATAGGGATTTCTCAATCTCGTCAGTAGAAATTGGTCAGATTCTCCACTTCCCTCATGATGGAGTTTTTCATTTTAATTTGAAAAATATTGGATATTCTGTGCATAAATCTGAGGACATAATTTCCTTTACTTTTGGTGCTAGGTCTATAAAGAAAATGTTTATCAAGAATTTGGAGCCTGATCAGAAAATTTTGGTCAAATTTGTTCAGACTGGAATAGCTCCCAAAATGGCAGAAATGGAAAATATTTTTTACCCTGATATATACATAAGGTATCTTATATTCAGTGATATCGAATTAAACTTTCCAAGTTACATGGTAAGGTACCTCAATTGTTCTTTTCAAAGTGATTCTTGGAAGAACTTTTACTCTTTCGGCCAATTTATTTCTAAATTGTTGCTTAAGAAGGACATGGTGATACTAGTGGATGCCTGAGTACACTATCATCACAGCAATGTATTCAATGCTGGAACTCTATGAAAAATTGGCTATTTCTGGAGAACCATTAAAGGAAAACTTTTGCCAGTAGGAGATGAGGATGACTCAGAGAGTTCTCAGGCTCAACCTGCTAAGTCCAAGGAGGGACAAGCTGAATCAAGAGTCAGCAATGTAGCAAGAAGGATCCGATTGGAAGTGGAAGATGCTGAGGAAGAAAGAAGTCAGGAGGGAATTCAATCTTGAAGAACTAGACCAATTAATGAGGAAATTACTTCCCCTGCATTGGCTACAATAGAATCTTTATTTTATTATATTTTTGTAAGAGAAGCTGCTATTGATAAGACCATGGAAGCTATTAGTGAAAGGAAAACACCAGTAGATGGATCAGGAGTTCAAGAAGAAGATCAAAGGGAGACTCAGGAACAGATTGTAGCTGATGTTGAAGTTACACTTCAACAGAAACAAGATAAGGAGGCACAGCCTGGTGAGGAAGTGGCTAGACCTCAGGAAACTCTTGAAAATATTGTTCTCAAAATTCCAGTGGAAGACAAAGATGCTGATGTTTGTGATGAACATCTCCATGATGCTCTAAAAGAAGTAATTCAAGAGGATTTTTCTATGGAAGGGTCTGGAAAGGACACTGAGGAAAAATCTGTGGACCAACCTACTCAGGCCAAGGAGAAAGAAAAATCTGATGTTGAATCATTACCTTTGGTATTGCTGCATCATCCAGAGACTGAGAATGCGAATCATGCACATGGTGCCTCTAATTCAAGGAAGAAAGAAGTTGAAGAACTGTACAAAAAGGTTTCTCGGTTGGAATCTGAGAATATCACTCTAAGAAATGCCTTAGACTTAGAACAATTGTGATTTCAAAAGCTGAAGGAGAGTACAGTCTCAAGGCAAGATGTTGAAATGTTTAAAGAGGATATGCTGAATGAAGTTGTCAAGTTGAAATCTGAAATGGTTATGAAGATAGATTTATCAGTTCTAAAATTATTTATGGAGAACCAATTTGCATCAGTTGCAAATAGTGTTGTTAGTGGCTCGGGTACTTCACCTGATTTAATCAGATGATTTCAAGCTATCACAGCCATGATGAAAAAAATGAATGACAAGTTGCAAGATCTTCAATGTAACAGTGCTCCATTATCAGTGTTGCTGTAAAATCAGAAATTTTTAGTGGATCAACTGACATCTAGTGAGCCACCAATCAGAACACTGTTAAATCAGATGTTAGAGAAGCTGTCATTGTTTATAGAAAAAGAGGAAAGGATGCATGAGTTTTTCAGGGTCAATTTGATCGAGGATATTCATATAAAACTGGATAATAGAGAGCTCATTATCAAACTTGGAGATGGGATTATGAAGAGACTTAGGGAAGAGTTTACAAAAATCAAGTCTGCAATCCAGAGGAGATAGAACCTATTGACTATCTTGCCCAAACCTTGATTCCTGTGTTTATCATACTTGTATCTATTTTTGATTTTTAATAAAAATCTATTTCTTTATTTATATTTTTTTTATTGTCTTTATTTTTATATGCCAGTACTCCAGATTTAATTATTAATAAACAGTTAATAATAACATTTACCTACAGTTCAGTGCAATATTAAATGTGTTAAAATCCATGATTTATCATTCTTTTTTATATCACAAAAAGAGGGAGAAATTTGGATAAACACAGCATTTTATTTTTAAAAAAACCTTATTTAAATGATTTCATGTGTATTTAATGTTTTAGATTTATACAGATTTATACTTATATAGAAAACTATTTTTAAGTTATTAACAGTCGTTTATTATAAAGGGAAATTTTCTTTTACTTTTTATTCAGAGGGAGAAACTTGGATAACACTAGAAACTTTTATTTCTAAAGAAAAATTATTTTCATGAAGGGGGAGAAATTTTTATTTATTGAAATGATTTTGTTAAAATTAAATATTGTTTTATCCTCTCAAAATTCTAAAAACTTTATGTAACTAATTTTGAAAGTTAATTTCATTTAATTAGTCTTATTATTTTATTGGTTTTGTGATCATCAAAAAGGGGGATATTGTTGAGAAAAGTATTGTTTTCAACAATACATAATAATATTATTTAAAGTGTGCTATTATTGAAAATAATACTCTGTCTCTTTATGAAAAATTTGATTCTCAAAAATCCCCTTAATTATTTTCTAATGATTTTATTTGTTAATCATTTTTCAGAAATTTATCATTTTATTTTACTCTTGAAATCACAGGAATTTATTGTTAAATTATTCGTATTTAGCATGTTCTGGAAACATTGTTCATGTGCTACTTATTTGGAATCTGCTTTAGCACGTTCTAGAAACATTGTTCATACCCTACGTGGGTAAATGTAGTGTAAGGGTGAAAAGCGTGTATACTTTTTGAGATAAGGAAAAATTATGGTTAAACAACCATACGTTATCAGCAAAGTATGGAAGAAGAACCTTACATTAGGAAGGAACCTTACGTTTGAGTTATCAACAAAGTATGGAAGGAGAACCGTACGTAAGTACTAAACTTTACGATTGTTTCTCAAAAGTATGGTTCATCAACCTTACTTTTGTAAACAACCATACGTTCTTGGAAAATTATGGATCAAGTAAAACTATGGATCTTTTACCATATGTTTGAGAGTTGAAGAAAAAGTATGGATGATTCACCCTAAATTTATGATCAACCATATGTTTGAAAAAAGTAACATTAATGCTACGTTTATGTTCAACCTTATGTTGTCAAATCTACGTTTTGAGGCCACATCATCAACATTACATTTGGCATCAGAAAGTTTGAAAGACGATATTTTTATGCAACAGTCAGCAAGCTGATTGTTAGGCAGATTTCAAGCCGGATTTAAATTCGATTTCAAAATATGACATTGACCAATTAAAATCCATTTTATTAATGGACTAAAGATTGAATTAAAAGGATATTTTTATGCCGAGTCTTCAGGGAAGTTACGACTACTCTGTAAATTAAAATTTTTAAATATCGCGAATCAAAAGGTGACTTTTATGGATCTAAATGTTTAGGGAATATGTTCTGCTTTATTATATATTTTTTCTCTGAAACACCAGGCACAGTAGTATGGTGATAAATCTATTATTTAAAAAGGTGGAAAATAGAGACTGCAAAAATCACACATATCTGCTAATTCAAAAGGAGTGTCAAAGCTCTGTTTATTTAAGAAGAAGGAACTTGATAGAAGATTCACTTGTTCTACATCAAAAATATATTGTGGATATACAAATGCTGAAGTTGTGAATTATATCTCTATATCTAATACAACCGGATCGACTCAGAACTGCTTCGACTTGAAAATAAATATTTTTACATATGAAGATCCATCTGTTGTCAATTGCATTCTGTTTCAATTGTGAAGATCAACTAGAAAAGTCATTTCTAAAACTCTTTTTATATTGAGTAACTAGCTTCTCGTACTAAGCTGAGTAGGTTTGTGTTTGAACTAGAAGGATTTGTTTTTCCTTGGATTGTAAAGTTGTCAAATACCTGTACTGAGTTGTGAATCGGTCTATTGAAATGATGACCAGATAGTGAAAATAACCAAGCTCGCGGAGTAGAGCATTGGTGGAGTGGACTAGGGGCCTTCTGTTCCCTAAACCACTATACATCTTGTGTTTCTGCTATTTAAATTTTTGCTGCATCATTTTATCTGATTAAAGTTAAAAGGCAGAACACAATCACGCAAAGATTTTTGAAAAGACACAATTCATCCCCCCCTCTTGTATATATTTGGTGTAATCCAATCCAATAATATCAACGTGGGTCATGTCACCTTTTGTCCTAGTAGAAGTCCTTGTGATCTTATATTGGGATACTTTGGCCTTGGGATTAATATCTAAACCTATGATTCCATTGCCTCCTCTACATATGCTACCATGCTATGGGATCTGGACAAGATGGATACAACCTGGATCTAGGAAATGATCACCCAAGCACGGTAGAGCTTCCATAACCCTGATACAGTGAAGAGATCCAAGTTGTTCAGTGCTGCTCAATGGATTACCCATTAGGATTTAGCTTATATATGTCTCACTATTGGATATTCACATTGGATCATCAATCAGATTGAGGATATTATCTTATCTTGAGGCATAGAAGACTCTTCCAACAAAAAGGATTGACAGTTTTCATTACACTATAAGACCGAGGTGTAGCAGGATAGTGGTTATCTTATAAAAGGAAGAATCATCACCCATATATCCCTTAATTTCAGCATATTGTATACCTCTCAGCATCTTTCCTCTCTTAAAAAGATGGATTTGATTGAAATCATCATTCTCAATAAGATAGGGCACTTGAGGAAGACTAACGGTAGCTGCCAGTGGGCCCTAGAGTACTTGGAGGATCTTACTGAGGCTCTATCCCAACCATTTATATCCCATACCCCCATTCGTGAGGCATATTCTTCTATTGACCTAGCCTCATCCCCTAATTCCACCTTGTCTCCAACTTCCACCTATACACCCCCTACCACCACTTCACTTATCCCATAAATTCCTTATGACATTTCTTCTATTCTCCGGTGAATTATATAGAACCAACACTGATTTTCTTCCACATCCGGATCCCTTTCATCAATTAATCCTATTTTACCACCCCCTCCCCACCACTAGTCCCTACATCTTCCCATCCACCCACCACCTTCTACAACATACCCTGATTTATACACCATTCCCAATGTACCTCTAACCAAGGTCACCCTACCCCAAGAGCTTACCAACCCTACCACCCAGTAAGAGTTTATTTTGAATCATACATGATGGGGGAATTTATTCACCCTTCCATATACCTCACAATTCCTCTAATTGATCCATTAATCAAGATTTCATCCCTCATATGGATTATCACCTCCCCACCACATGTCCTAACTAAGCTTGTTTCCAGTACCGTGGAACCTTCTACGGTAGTTGATCCACCATATCATACCTCTATAGATAAGATGGATAGGATGGGGTAGATATTGACCCCCATTGTTTAGTAAGGGACTACCAATGTAGATAGTGATTATATAACCAACACTATTTAGTTATGTAGGTGTACCCCTCCAATATTGTGTGCTATTTATGGGTGAATTTTATTTTTCTTTTGTTGTATTATATATTCTTGGATGTATCATTATTAATATATATGGTTGGGACATAGTTTTGAACATAATGTATTATTTTAATTTTAATTTTTTTATCTACATTATTTTATCCATTTATATCTTTGGTGAATCATCCATGGTTATTGATCAGTTCTTCAAGACACCCTCTAGCCTCCTATAGATAAAATATACCTCCATCATGTTAAACTACAGTTTAGTATTGTACAAGATACTCTCCATGAATTACACATAATTTATAGCTTCTGCATGAGTGATTTAGTTGACCCATTCCTTGGGAGGATAACCCCATCAAGTGCCATTGTGAGCTTGATGACACCACCACCAATTGTGGTAGAAGGTAGAGGCCATATGATCTGATGGGAAGAACTAATTGATTCTTTGGTCTATATGTCAAGATTATTTCATCATTGTTAGCATGATATGGGAGGCAATGTATGTTTTTCCCCATATTTTCATTGTGTTCTTAGTACCTTTTTTAATATTCTAGAAATTTTTATTTTTTCCTCATCCAAAACTTCATTATATTTAAATAATTCATTTATATAAGATATTTTCTCCTACTAATTACTATGTGAACCTTTCCATTTTTTCTCCTTAAATATTTATTGACCCCTTTTACAAATGTTTAACTAGCCAAAGTATTTTTTTTTTCTAATAATTTTTTCAAGAACCAAAATTTAACATCACAATAAAAAATATTTCCCCCATGGAATACCTTTCACTACATGGATATCATGATTACAAATTTTAAATTGATAATTTCCATTTTAAATATTTTTATGCTCTTTATATATCAATCTAACATCTCTTTTCAGAATAGTGTAGACTCTATTTCATTTTAAGTGTGGGGGAGTCATTATTTATCTTTATTATCTGTACACTTGTATTTTTTATTTTTTTCATTAGTCTAGGAGACATTTTTCATTAAAAAATGATGTAAATTGAAATCTCAATACACCCATTTAAATAAATGAAAAAAATTAGCTGGATATTGTTAAAATTGATTTTCATTCTTGTTTATAATTTTATCATGATTGTTGTGTTGATTAACTTAATTATAACTCTATATTATTTCATGTTATTTTGATTTAATTATTATTGTATACTATACCTTGGGTGATTAGCCTATTTTATATTACCATTCTTAAGATGATTTTAAACCTACATTACCATATATTTTTCTGATCATATTTCTTTAGAGATACTTGGGTCAGGTAAACCTATTTGAACATGCATTGAAATATTATAAACGCTTTGATTAAATAAATATACTATTATAATGATTGAGTAAAACTATATTAATCCATTTATCCTAGAACCAACCTATGCAATTTTCTTTCATAAGCATATACAATACATGAATGAACTTGTTATGATTGATCCATGTTAAAATCCCATTTTATTCTTCATTACCGATCTTCGGATATAATTTCATTATATTCATTTGAAAGTGTGTGGGGTAGGTCGTCACTACTGATGGATGTAAGATATTTACTATAGAGGGATGTATGGGGACTGCTTTTCATGAGCTGTGGGAAGTGGTCTATAGTTATTTTTATATACCGATCATCATTATTCTATTTATACTATATATATAATATGGGTTGTGTATTAGCATGGTCAAAAATAACTATTTTCCATACTAATGAATCTTATGATGGATCATATGTGATTAGGTGATGGATGTGAGATTTTTTCTAGACATGACATTCAGGAAAAAAAGATAAAGAGAAATGAAACATGTTACTTTCCTTGATTTTATGAAATATCCATGACCTACCCTTAGATTTCGGTAGTGTAGATACTCCTCTTTCTATAGGTTATTTTTCACTTCTTTATTCTTGATGAATGTGTATTATAATTTAGAGTTTACACCCCTTTTTAAGAATCATTTTTATTATCTACCCTCCTACCCTCAATCACAAAGTAATTTGATCCTTATTGTTTAAACCCTCATAATTAATTTTCTATTTATCTTTACAAAGTGTATATGTTAGAACCAATGGAATACTATGTTTAAGAACATGAATTTTTGGTTTGATCAAAACTGTAATTATATTTTAACTTGAGTGATGAGAGAAAATTAATCATGTGGTAATGTGAAAATAGGTATAGCTTTGAGGAAATGTTATGAAATTATAATTAATGGAATAAATAATTTGGATAAATAACTTGACTATCATGTGTGACTAATTTTATCAAAAAGAGTGATTTTGGAGAGCTTTATTTTTGAGCTGGTGCATAGATTTATTTTCTGGGTTTCCATGCATATTTCTTATTTAAAAATTATTTTATTTTGAGTTCCTGTTGATATTTTTTATTGAGGAAAATTAATTATTCATTTTTGGGGTTATTTGATAATCAATACTCATATATATATTTTTTATACATTTATATAAGGTTTATTCATTCTTTATTGAATAATACAATGTGTCTTGATGTGTATTTTCATGGAATATGAAATCAATACTCAAAGGAGAATATACTATAAAATTAGAAAATTAAACATTACACATTGTGAATTTTAATTACATGATGTTTAATCCTCAAGAAGAGCACCTACGTGCTACAGGCCTACTCATGAATCTAGATTACAGGGCATGAAACAAGTACTCCATTTGAATCAATGTAAAATGTCATGAAATACATGAATCCAAAACCTGATGATGATACATTATGTAAACATCAAACATGGCATGATAGGTTTGATACCTAAATCCCACCAAATATTCAAGTCATGAACTCTAGAAGATCCAAGATCTTCAGAGACCTTTGTGGATCTAAAGTACACAACATGAATCCCAGTTACACATCATGTAAATTTCAAAACATAATCCACTTCATGAATTTTCATGGAATGAATAGTTTATATGTCAGGAACCAGACATGCTTAAAAATATCTAAACCACCCTCGAAGGACAGAAGAGTTGGACAACACAAAACCCTTTTCTTTTTCTTCTTTGTTTCTCTTATTCTTTCTTATAAACTCAATTTTATTCATTTTTATTCATTTTTTAATCAATTTTTTTAACTGTTTCTATTTCAAGAATCATTCGTTTATTAGTTTTTTATTCCAACATTTGAATCTAATTATAATTTTCATTCAAATTCATACATTATGGTGTTATTCATTATTCCTTAATTAATGTTAGTATTAGATTTTTTTTATGTGATTTAAGTTGTGGAATCCCTTGATTTTATTTGTTTAATTTTTATGTCATGCATGCTACATGTTTCTCTACTTTCATTTAATACCTTCACGCATAATTAATCTTTTTAGGGTTAGGGGTCAAGATTAGGGGTCTATTTAAATGTAAATAATCTATCAATCCAAACATAGTAACCATGTGGTTAGTAATTAGGTTAAAAATAATTGTCTATCTCATTATTTTTTACCACCACGATTATCATAAATGTAATTGGAGGATCCTAGAATAGTTAGAGTTAACCAATCTAGGACTAATATCTTGTGATACTTTGTGCCTTGAAACCAAGATTATTTCACCTAAGTTGTTGACTATCTCAAGAACAATTAGTATCTTCTACATAGGTATATGCATTTGGTTTGAATGACACCAATTGGTGACTTTTCACCACATCATAGAATAATCCATAGGTCTATCTTAATATTGATTTTGGATTACTCTTTTTCCTAAACCTTGAAATTGACCCTTATCCCTTATCTCTTTCTTGAATTAAAACCCTAGCTATGTAGTTTTAGTGAAACCAAATCCAAGAGATTTAATGTGGAATCCTTCCACGATATTCTTATCACTATGTTGGCTACCTATTAATTATCCCTATGGGTTCTACCCCACACTACTACTATGCTACACCTTTGTAGTTGAGTGTAATTTGGGAAATATAATTTCTAATTTGGTCAATGATTGCATGTAATCAACAACATCTTGTGGACATGTCAATAGGAATGAAATTCATCCATTAAAAGTATGGTTATTTTAATTATGGTCATTAAAAATATAAAAAATTTACTTATAATCAATAGTCATATGTCTTATAAGTATGTTGATGTTGGCTATTATTATGTGGAAAATATAAAATAAATAAACTCATAATGAAATAAAATTATCATATTGAAATATTATAAATATGTATATATTTAGGGAATAATGTATTATTATTATTAATACTATTTTATTGTATGTTGTATTTAAAAAAATCAGATAAATGTTTCAATATTAATGGAGTGTTAAATATTAAATTTTAGAATATAAATAATTAGTTAATGGTCTTTGTTAAATAATATTTAGTGTAAAAGTAAAATTTATTGTCAAAGATCTATTTAAATAAGTATTTTATAATTCTCTAAATAAATTAAATTGAAAAAATTAAAATGTTATTATGAACTAATATATTAATATCACCTAAATTAGATATCGATATGAAATAATTTTAAGAACACATAATACTTAAAAACAATATTATCAAATAAAAGCGGTTTTATTTATACTTTACATGGTTTTTAAAAGAGATATATATAAATTTTAGAATTTTAACTTTATAAAATAAGCATAATTTTTAATTCTTTATATCAATATTATTCTAAGATGAATTTTTTATTATTTTCATAAATAATCAATTTTTTAGAGAATAGTAAAAATACATACTTTTACTAAACAATTGCACTTTTTTACTATAATAATAACTTAAAACATTAAGAAACCATTTTTATATACAAATATATATTTAATAATTAATATAAAATAATTTAAATAATATTTATATTGAAATTATAAATAAAATTATTATTTTTGAAACTTAATAAATATTTAACATTAGAAAAAAGTTTACATGCTTTAAATAAAAATTATAGTATTACTTCTAGAAATTAAATATAAAAAAATAATTTCCTATATAAGTTAAAAAATCAATATAAAAAAAATTCAATTAATCTTTTAAGAATAAATATAATATTATTACGATTTGTGTTAATTATCGCAATAGTTGTAAAAAATTGTTTTTTAGGAATTATTTTATCAATATCGTGTTACATTTTATTTAATCAATAAAACTGATATACTTTAAATTATGACTCTAATATTGTTTTTAAAAATATATATTCATATATTAATACTCATTCATTTGGTAATCAAAATTAAATAATTTTAAAGAACGCATAATTGTTAAAAGTTATTTTTCTAAAAAATCCTATTTTTTATATTTTATAAATTATATTTTAAAATTTGATATTATAATATATATATATATATTGAATTAAATAAATTGAATATTTTTTTAAAAAAATTAAAAAATATTTAAAGGGGTTTCCTTATATTTTTAAATAAAATATAAATCACTAAGTGAAAAACCAGTTTCCCTCGTAAAAAACAAAATGTTAACAAAAAACTATTGGAAAAGATTTGAAACAAGTTTAAAACATTGTGTAAAGTATTTTATGGGTATTTATAAACGAAATATCTCCCCAAAATCCATTATTAAAAAATTTTGGTTCCATTTAACTGTGAATATTGTACTGATATCATGGAAGTGTAAAGGGTATTCCCAAAAATTTCATTTTTTCACTTATAAATGAGGACCACTTCCACACCACCATGGTACCACATATCATTAAAATTTCACATTAAAATACACCCAAATTACATCACCTAGAATACAATTTCCCTTTCTTAATATCCTCTTTAATAGAAGTTAGCTTGATTCCTTCACTTCTAATAAAATCTCTAAGATAAGATCATGTCTCCAACGTAAATATTACCTTCTTTATAATTATTTCTCATTAATCGTTATCTTAGAAATATATTATATAAATAAAAATATAATGACATTTGTATCATTGTTATACTAATATTTTATTAAATTAATTTAATAATCATTTTTTATTCATCTCTATTCTCTATGAAAAATTAAAAACATCGTTAGTTCATTCTATAGACTATCACCTCTACAAAGTGATGCCTTCCATTTTTCATCACCACCATTCATGGATTATAAAAATAATCTAATGTATGTATAAATATGATATAAATATATATATATATTATTAAATATAACATTATAATTTACATTTTTTACCTTTTATTGAGAATTAGAAACATTAATCATGTGTTTGTGAAAAGTATCACCTCCATAAGAAATGAGTCTCATTTATCATCACCACCCATCATGATTAGATATAAAAATATATTAAATATATAAAAATAATTTATACAGAACTTTTAATATTCTATATATTACTAAAATTCTTTACAACACTTTCTAACATGGTCAACATGCATATGGTGGTACGAAGAAATTGACAGGATAATCATAAGCAACTAATATAGTCAAGAAAAGTATATATTAAATGAATAAAATGTGATTATAAATATTAAATATTAAATTAATTAATTAATTATGTATATATTAATAAGGTACATAAAAACTATTTTTATTATTTTGGATGATGGGTATGTGTGCATAATTAATCTGGAACAAGGTCAGGGTTCTGTCTTAACCACCCTTCATTGAGGCATTATATAATAACGTGAACCAATATTTATTTGTATGGGGTATTTACTACCCTAAATAATTATAATATAAATTATATATTTTTCAAATTAAAAAAATTACTTCAATTCATTATCTTCATTTTTGTAGGCTACAATTAATGTCTTCCCTAAACTATAATGGCATTTTATAAGAAAATATTATTTCTTGAGTTATAATGTTTCTCCTTGAGATTCATCATTCATTTATTATGGAATACCTATATATTTTTTAGAATATCATATTATTTACCCATAAATTTGATTTATTTCTAATCCTTTTTTAAATTGAAACTACATTAAGAATAATTCCCATAAATTTAAATTATGGTTTCGTCTCTTTTTTCGTTATTCCCCTTTCCCACTAATGTTATCCATTTTAATTAGAAACATAATTAAGTGTTATAACAGGTGAAATTTATAATTAAATTGTCATATTTTAAAAAAAATATTTTTTTTATTATTTATGAGGTTTTATTTTTAATCATAGTTTTTTAAAAGATATTAATGGAACTTCTATACCTCCTTCATGACGTTCTGGTTATTCATTATTTTTATTATTCTCTATTTTATGAAAAGTTTTTCTCCTATACCACATATTTTTTTTACATGTCACTTAAATATATTATTATTAAAATATCCTTTTCATTTTAATGGATATACATTTTTTTAGTTCCCTTAATAATTCCCACTTGTAAGTAAACCCTGTTTAAGAGTGATTTCACATTTCTTCTCTCATGTCAAGAATCACCCTCAGTAACTGTTTTTTAAAACATGAATAGATTCTAAAAACCACCATTATTTTATAGATAATTATCTTATTTCAATTATTGTTTTATAAAAAATATATCTTTCATTCTTTCTTTAAAATTATCCATTACTTATTTCAAAAATCACTACCGAAGTGTTTCATTTTTATTATTTATTCTCCAAGAACCATCTCAGGAATTTTCTACATTAGATATCCATGTCCAATATTGATTTCCTTATTTCAATTATGAGAGTTTCAATGATTTAATTCCTTATTATATTGTTAAATACTTATGATATAGCATTCATTTTTATCTTGAATCATAATTATTAAACCCACTTCCTTCTGATGGATTTGATTATTCTTAAGATTTATATATGGTTTATTTTTTTCATGTGGCACATATATTAATAATTTTAATTTATTTTATTAGTGTTCCTAGAATAATATATTCATTCAATTAATTGGGTAAAAATTTAATCTCATTAGATGTTATGTAAGGGATTAGGGGGTGAACCTAAGACACCATGGTACTTTTCCCACTTTATGATGGTGGTATATGGGGTGAAATTTGATTTATGTTTATGATATCATGTTCTATATTGTTACCACATGTTTATGCTTCCATGATATTATGATATCATTTCCTTTCAATATTTTTATTCCTATGATCATTTAATTTATGATATCATGTTATGAATTTTTTTATCATGTTATACTTTATTGTAATGTTTATTGCTTTACTGGGATTTCAAGCTCTCCCTTTTCCTTATATATTTTCCCCCAGATATATTATATGGTTTTATAAGTTTATTGAGAGTTATGAGAACTGTGTGGAGTTTTGAATAAATATGATGTTATTATGATTAATAATATGTATTTTTATGTATAATCATCAAAACACTGTATATATATATCCTTGGTATGTATTTATGGTAAAGTATATTAAAAATAATGAAATAATGTGTGATTAAGGGTTTGGCTACTATATAATTTGATTTATTTTTATTTATATCCTCACGTAGTTAGTAATAAGGATTGAACTAGTGAATAAATATGAATTTTATAAAATAATATGGATTATATAATATAAAAATGTTTAATAATGTATTTCCCTTACATCCATCAGAAAAATAAAAATGTTGTTAGTCTGTACACATATAATATCTCCCCCATGATACAAATTTATTCAATTTTCAGGTCCACCTTCCATAGAAGTTAATAATTTATTATGAATAAGTATAATAATTTTTAACATTATTATTATTCTTTTGATGATGGAACCATGATACCTTTGACCTTAGACAGCCTACCAATATAATTTTAGACTTATCAATTGAACGCCTCAAAACATCCAATGTGAACTCAACCATTTTAGTAACTAAATTAATCATGTTAATAAATAAAATAACTGGAATAATTATAATGGAATTAACATGAAAAATATTATTAAGAGTATGTAAAACTAATATATTTATTTACTTAAGAGGGTAGACATATGAATGATAAGAGTTGAGAATCAAGATTAGGGACTTTCCTTTAAAAATATTATTTTAAATTTTTTTTAGAACTATTTTTCACCTATATCAAGGTCCTTTTAAATTTTTTCAAGAATTTTATTATTTTTAATGAATAGGTTTATATAGGTCATTTAAAATTATTTATAACATTCATTAAAAAGGAGTAAAATAGAATATTTTCAAAATTTTCTATATGAGTTTTTTATTTTCAATATCTACAGGTGAAAAAAAATTATTTTCAGGATTTTTAAATGGATGGATTTTACCATTTTCATGACCATTATTTTATTTTTATATTCCTTTAAAATAATCCATATTTATTTTCCAAACAAAAACTATTTCTCAATATTTTTGGAAAATTTTAGTTATAAAAATATTTTTTGATGAAATAGTGATTTATTCTTATTTTTATGAGATAAATGAATCTATTATTACTTATGGTGTTGAATTCCAATTGAAAATGGGTTTTTATTAAATTTCAAGATATATTTTTTTTATTAATTCTATGTAACTTGAAAATTTAATACGAATGATATATGAGACCAATATAACTCAAATGATGGGTGATCCCAATATATATCTCCAATTTATTTGTTAACATGATAGAGTTTACCGGTGATAGTGTAATAAAGAAACTCGAGTCAACTAGAGAAGCCACCTAAGTTTTTATTTCATAGTGGTGAGGTGAAATAAGGTTACAGAAACAATTCACATATATAGAAAAATAAGACATACAACTAGAGTAAATTTTGTAAAAAAAAGAAACATCCAAGATCTATATAATCCATTTCAAATAATCTAAACAAGAATGTATGAAAACACAAGAACAACAAGTCTCCATGTGACCAACCATCACCTTCATATCATCTCTTAATAAAGGTAATGAAAAAGATAATCATACATGCTATATAATTCCATTACCTTTACTTGAGCCTTGAAAAACAATGTTTACTACTGCCTAAAATAAAATTGAGGGTGTTAGAAAATTCCTAGTATGATACCATAACAGAGTCTATAAAATTTATAATATAAATGATATAAGATTTCAATATTTTAAAATAAAAAATGTTCTAAAAATCATTTTTATAAATCCAAAACCATTTGTATATCATTTTCCTTAGGTCTTTCATAAAATCCATTCATATTCACAAATCTTGGAATATAAATATTATAAGTGAGAACATAAGGATTCATAACCATATACCACATGGTAACAAAATAAAAAAAAATATCTTTGAAATAACCCATCAAGTGAAACAATTGGATACAACTATATGTGAAATCATGTGAGCTACAATCCATGATAAAATCTATCATGTCAGAAATAAACCATATATGAAAAAAACACACCATATTGGGACCTATCCTATGAGGATACATACTAGACATAAAATATCTTAAACTAGGCATATGTCAGCACCAACCAATATCAATTCATTCCATATTCCATTGATATCACAAAGAAACCTCTAGTGTTTCCACACACACAAAGGACACATATAACCTTTTCACAAGGCATACAAAGTTCCCAATGTGAAAACTATTACAAAATCCATTTCAAATAAAAGATCACATTATATAAAATATTTTAAAATCCAATCCAATATGCTTTAGTTTTGAAACCCCATTTTCAAACCAAAACTATCATCAAGAATTTAATCAAACACTTGGTGTGAAACAAACCTTTTTTAAAATAATCCCCCATTAAAAACATTTTTCATTCCATAAAATTCTTTAAAACCAAAAATGAATTTAATTCAATGAATAAAACCAATAATTTTATATGATAAATAATAAATTCATATAACTAACCCTTTTATAGAAACACCAACCCCAAAATAGAGGTAGAACACAACCTCCTCAAATATGAAGACTGAAAAAGAGTAGATCAGGTCCTACCTATCCATGATCCATAATAAAGAATGTATTTCCCCCATAAAACCAACTATACCATGCATCATGGTCCAATCCGGTTCCATTGTGATGAAAGGATAAGAGATATAGTTTATATCAACTAAGAAGAGTGGATCTTGGATAAAAAATGCAATACATATCAAGGTGATCTTTCAAGAATGAAGAAATTCCTCCTAGATTCAAAGGGGAGAGAATTACAACTCACAGGGGGAAGGTTTAGTATAATCCAATCTGAGATTAGGGTGTGATTAGGATTTAAACTGACTAATGGAAAATGGGTAAAATAAAACTTTTTAATAGTTTGGAAGGGGTTACCTGATTTCCTATAGGTGGTTTCACAGTTAAAATAACAATATACCTTAATAATGAACCAATACTATCCAAAATGTGTGGGGACATGGTTTGGAACTGTGGTTAGTTTAATGGTGCACCAACTATGAAATCCCTCTTATCCAAAGGGTACATAATTTTTAATAGAGGCAACACGGTTTGGGAACACCATGAAAAAAACTATGTGACACCCCTAAAAAACAACTAAACACACCACATAGTTCCTTAGGCATGTCACATGGTTTGACTAATCATACTCAAACCATTCATAATATCACTAAAACCTCACAGAGGCATACACATGGTTACCACATGATTAAATGAACTATGCACCTTAACCATCCACCATTCCATATTTCTCTAAAACCCATTATTTTCTACCTCTTACCCCGCAAATATTCTCTAACCTCAAGAGAGAAAGACCAAATCTCAATTAATGTGTACTTGTGACTTAGTGGGTGCTACAATTATCCCCACCATAATTTATTTATATCCATATAAAGTTCTTATGATCCTATACTAGTAAAGAGATAAGGTCTCTTTCACATCAACAATGATTCCAACTGCCACATCTCATGGCTATTCCATATTCACTAATAGTGTACCCAAAAAAGGAATCATTTTATCATGTAGTACCTTATCTTGATGGTCCATAATCTAAATTGGTTCCTCATAAACTGTGGTATCATGCTCAAAATCAACACCATCTCATTAAATCACATGGGAAGGATCTGGTTTATACCTCCTTAGCTGGGAATCATGAAACACATTGTAGATATAATTCAAATGATATGGTAATTCTAATAGATATTCCCTATTTTCAGGTTGTTTCACAATCTCAAAGAGGCCAACAACCCTTGGTGACAACTTTCCCTACATACCCAAACGACGATGTACCAAGTTTATAGAAGCCCTAAGAACATCTAGATCACTAACCTAAAACTCTAAAGGCTGATGATAATTGTCTTTATAATATTTTGGATAGATCTATGCTATGACCAACCTCTTTTGGATCAACTACAAACTTTTTATCATCTCTTGAGTGACAGTCCGCCCAAAAAAGGACTTCTCTAAAAGCTCCTCCCAACACAAGGGAGATCTACCCGGGTGCCAATACAGCACTTAAAATGGAATCATCTTTATCATGGACTATTACCTATTTTTATAGGAAAATTATACCCTATGTGATTTCTTTTCCCACGATCCTCTAAAATCGAACACTCAAGCCTAGAGAATATCCTCAAGAACTTGGATAGCTTTCTCTGTATTTCCATACATCTATGAATACTAATACATTCTCAATTTCAATAGGGAAACCATAGTATATAGAAAATTATTCCAAAACCTGGATATGAACATGGGGTCCCTATCAGAGAAAACCATAGAGATAACCTTATAAAGTCTCTCAATCTCTTGGATATAAAAGTATCTAATCTTTTCTACCACTGTCATATCCTTAATAGGTAATAAATGAGTGGATATAATAATTTGATTAATGATCACCCAAATATCATCCCTCCCACTAAGATTACATGGAAAACCCATGAAGAAGTTTATGGAAATATCATCCCACATACATTCCTAAATGGTTAAAGGATACAAAAACCCATAAGGTCTCTAGTGTTCTTCATTAATTTTATGACATGTCGGACATCATGAAACAAAATCTGCAATCGGCTACCTGACCCCTAACTACTAATACCAAATTCTATAGTTAGGATACATCATGGTATCCTTGAGTTATATGGAAAAACTTCATAGGTTTCCATTTTTCATATACTCCAACCTCAGAGAAATATAAATAACTAACTTGCTATAGAATCACAAATCTCTACTAGGAGACTAAGACCACTCTCCCATGTTCTCCCCACCATATATTATTTTACCATTAATTTGTAAATCGGTTTTGGTCACCTACTCAATCCTAACTCAGTCCTCAAAAGATGAGTCAACTTTTGTCAAATCCAAGAACACCTATCCTCCATCCTGTTCCTCACTTAAGATCATCTCACCAAACAAACACATTGGAGACTATTCCTCAACTGATTCCTTCACATAACATATTGATAATTTTATGCTCAATGCATCAGCAACCACATTCCCTTTACTAGTATTTTATTTTATTTCAGAATAAAAATTATAAAGATAATACACCCATTATATCTCTCTCAAGTTCAGATTTCTCTAAGTAAATAATATATTTCAAGATCTTAAGAAAAGAATACACTATAAACTACTCCCCAAAGAGATAGTGATGCAATGTTTTTTATTTTATTCATACCTATATATATATCAAGATCATGGGTAGGGTAGTTCTTATCATGAGGGTGTAAATGGTGATAGCCATAATCCACCACATGTTTCCTTTACATTAAGAAGCATCCTAAACCCATACTATAAGAATTAAAGAAAACATCATAACATGATCATGGTTATGAACGAATCAAAATTGGTGTTGAAGTCAACCTCACCTTCAACTACCCAACATATCTCTAAATTTTTTTACGTCTTTCCTTCATTAAATCCTTATGGATTAAACCAGTCAACGAAGATGTGATCTTGTAGATATCTTGAAAAAACAATCTAGAGTAACCAACCAAACAAAATATTCTTTAGATCTTAACCAAATTTCTAGTATATTACCAAGATATAACGACATGTATCATATTAGGATCCACTGAGACACCCCTCTCAGATATCACATGACCCAAAATATTACTTCTCAGATCCAAAACTCATATTTGGAAAGCTTACCATATATAATATATTCTTTACGTGTTCAAATAATGATATCAAAACGGTCCATATGATCTTTATATGTCTTGGAGTACACCAAAATATCATCTATGGACACGCACAAAAAATATTATAAGAACCAATGAAATATTTAGTTCAGCTTATCCATCAATACCGCAGATTCATTAGTGAGACTTCATAGCTTATCTAGAAACTTATAATTCATGTACTAGGTCCTAAACACTGACATATTTATATCCTATTATCTTAATATAAACATGTGGTAACCTTACTAAAGTTTAATCTTTGAAAACCAACATGCCCCTCTAAGGTGGTTTAAAATAGCATTAATCATATGTAAATGATATTTGTTCTTAACAGTAACCCGATTTAACTTTTGATAATCCATGTTAGGTCTAAGACTCCCTTATTCCTTTCTAAAAAAGATGATAGGAAAATATCATAATTACTTTATAGGATAAATAAATCCCTCATCCTTTAGATCCCTAGGATGCTAATTATATTATAATAATTTAACTGGTGTTATTAGATAAAATGGTATATAAATGGTTATTATACCAGGTAGTAGGTCAATAGTAGACTCAACATCTATATATGGTGGAAACCCAAAAAAATCATTCTAGAATACCTTATAGTACATAAAAAACTATATATTCAGGACTACCCAAAAAAATTTCAATGGAATCAGGAAATATTTATGATAATCGGCATGAGATTACCCTAGAATAAGGAACAAAATGCCCCAACCTTCTAGATCTAGAGTCCCACTCACCTTGGAAAACATGAATGACTTCATAGGAAGATAAAAAATTAAACTTTATGATGATAATATCATATCTAATTCTTAATATTAATCATACAATCTATGTCAATTATCAATTTGAATATGTCAATATTAAAAACAAAGAAGTCAAATATAATCTCATTGTATTCTATCATCTCTCAACACATGGGGAACTTGAACCCTTGTTTAGAACTCTTTCAAAAATGAATAGAAAGATCCAAAAAGTTGTACATAAGTTCTAAATTAAAAACCAACACATAAAAACATATATGTTATAAAAAAGAATGAGTAGAACCTGAATCCAAAAATACTAGCATTGTATAATATGATATGACAATTTTACCTCTAAAAATACCTAAACCTACTTCAGATTCATCTAGTTCATACTCGGTATATAAATCCATCTATTCTTTTCCACATGAACAGACCCTTGGCATGAGGATTATATCCACCACCCTTAGAATAATATGTATGAACCTACAAACCATTGGGGACCGTACATCAAACCTTACTACCCCAGGATATGCTTTACAAAAATGATTCATATGTTCTGATAAACTTCAATGATTCCAATTTGTAGGATCATCCATACAGTTATTCCTAGTATGACCACATTTCCCACACTAATTGTAGGAAAACTGAAACCTTCCAAATTAGGCCCCTCAAATTAGTCCTCAAAAAAACTAATAAGCATTGTGCTTACATTTCTTGATAGAATACACACCCTCGCTAACAACTGTACCAACTAATGCTCCACCCAAAATAGTTTTTCTAGCGATATAAATGTCTTCCAATGTTTTGTTTTTAACTATCTTAATTAAGGTCAAAAATCATATGATAATAAATATTTATCAAATATCCATCCTTAATCCAAACTCAAAACTCAGATTCATTAGGTTATCATTGGTGATTGGATCGAGTTCCAGATGCACCAACTCAAAAAAGTTGGTAGAATAATCCAAAATAGTACTCTCACTTTATTCCATGTTCAAAAAATCCCAGGTCTTCATTCCATATAACATCTCAGCATAAATTTTTTTTTAATATTTTCTAAAAATATGTCCATGTAAGATCCTCATGTAACTTTTCATAAACAATAGAGCCCCACTATCTTCTTCATAGTCTTTAGAGCATGTTTACAAAAACACCCACCCTATAGTCCTAAGGAGACTTCAATAATTTTATTATCCGATCAATATGATTAATCCACTTCCCATATTCTTAGGGCCCTTTATCACCACAGAATATGGGTGGATGTTTCTTAGTGAATTAAAATCCATGATCCACCACCCATACAATGTTCCTGACACCCAGTTGACCTAGATTCTAAATTGTATTAATTACAGATTCCACCAAAGAAGGTTGTAATTTAGTATTCTTCTATAGATCATGTATCGTCGATTCCTCTCTCAAATTTATAATATCTCTTCTTGGAAGAATTTTCTATTAAGCATGAGGCAACAACCACTCAGTTTAGAGAATTATCTAAAAACATATGACCAAATTCAAAAATTAAAATCTATGATATAAATCATAAAAAGTTTAAATAAATTATCATTTCTAATAATTCAAGACAATATTTCTAAAAGGAACGTTTCCATTTAAATAAACCTATCATTAAGTTCATTTAAATGAACTCATACACCAGCTCTCAAACATGGTAAAAAAATTGACCACCCATGGTAACTCAATTTTAGATAAAGAATTTATATATAATGGCCCATGAATTTCATACATAGATATTACATCTAAATAGAATAATATCCATTACATGACATAACAAAACCATTCCATACAAGTATAGTATTAGTGACTTTGGAATCATGGAAACATAAATAACATAATCATAAAACACTTACATCATCTCCCTCTTATTACTTTATAACTGGAACCCTTTTGATACATATTAATTAACACCATTATTAATATAATAGGGAAAAAATAAGAAAAGGGTGTTCTTAGATTCTCAGTAAGAGTAACATAGGGAGATTAAAACACATAAGGTTATAAGAACATGAAAATAACTTTTGAAAAGTATATCTTGCATATCAAGGATTGATTTATGGATTACATCATAGAAGTTTATATGGAAATAATTATAAAGAACATAATTCATAGGAGTATAACATAAGACTTGAAATTATAGAATACACAAAATCATAAAAACTCATTTTCATATTAGTGAAGGATCACTTCCAAGACCAACATAGTGGATAAAGTAACTTACTGAACTGAGCTCACTCGTTGTTTCATCCATGTAATACGTAATTGGGTTTACTATTCATTCATGTCTTTTATTAATAAACAAAGTTCACTTCTCATTTTAGTCTTTTCTATCTCATAATATATAAATGTTTACCTAAGGATTTAGAGGGAAGTATAGGTCACAACTGTAACATAAAAAAACTATACATATGTGTTCCATAAGAACATAATCCATTCATTGTATCATAAATCATGAAAAGAAATAGGTTTTATATACATTTTATCATAACATAACCCATGGAAAAGAAAAAAAATCATAAGTATCAACCATCATAAACAAAAAACATTCATAGAAAAAAAATAGAATTGTATCATTGTATCATATAACCAATAAAACATAAGTAACATCAAAATAATTTATCTTATATGGAAAATTATTTGGAAATATCACTTGACTTAAATCTTGATGAGTATATCCTTTCCATTTTGAAAACATTTTTTTATAGTCACATAATTACAATTAAAAAAATTTCTTTAAAAAACATTTAATATTGTAAATTAAGCATCAATAAACTAATACTTCATAAAATAGGAAAACTCCATTCATCCTGTGTAAGTTAAAAGCACTACCTTCATACATTTTCTAAAAAAGTCATGAAGAACCTTTTTTGCAAAAAAAGAATAAAATATTCTTTTAAAAATGTTTAGAAAAAAATCACATATGTGTAAACAAGAATATTAAAAATTGTAAAATAATAGTAAAAAAATTTTGGAAAAAAATTTAAGAATAATGAGCATGGAAGAGAAATATTCCTCAGTAGATACTAATATTTAAACAATACTGAATAAAAATGAGATTGTGAAATTAACCCTTACATTATGTCTAATTTCCTTATTATGTATATAAAACTATTTTTTAATAGTTTAAATAATGTTATTAATTTATAACATAACCATATTTATATTTTTGATATCATATATGATCCTCTTTTTTCATCTTATGACTCATTTTTCAATAATATATCATTATTACCCTTCTTTCATGTGTTAACTACTTCATTTTCTTATGCATATTTTACCATATTAGTCCCAGTTATTATGCATACTATAAATTTTCATAATATAAAAAATTATATTAAGATAATATATATATTATTTATTCATTATATACATTTATATAGTCGTTATTTAATGTTGAACATGGAAAATGAATTGCATCATATTATGGAGATGGCAGGTCGTACGTATGCCCAAGTGTTGGTATCATTCCCCTAACAGTAAAACGTTAAGGAAGTGGATGATATATATATTTTTTAAGAATCAATATAATCTTATAATTATTATATTTATCTTTTATTTACATCATTATACCCATCTAGGAAAAGTTGTGGTGAAAAATAGATTACACCATGGTGTAGAGATGGTATGTCATACGTACGCACATGCAGTGCTTTTATTTTTCATGGCATGGATAAAAGGTGGAATGTGGTTGTTACAAAATCATCATAACATCTCATAATATATTTTATTATAACTTTATTATAGTATAATGGAAACAAAACATTAAGAATAATTATAGTAAGAAATGAACTTGAAGGAGTCAGTAAGGACGATTAACTCTTCTTTTAAGAACATTCTTTAGATATCCTCTTAGGGACAGAAGGTTAAGTATGTTGAAAAGATCAGAACCTCAAAAATGTGTTTAAGGAATTTTATAAGAAACATTTTCTTGTAATATTTGACCTTGAATGCTCAAAGTGATGTGAAGAAGTGAGGGAATTGGTGTCCTTTTATAATTGAGGTCAGCGCCACGTTTGAAATTTCAAAAATATTAATTTATAATAAATTAAATCATAATTAAAATACCTAAAAAGTCCATTTATTCAAATATAATATGATATGATGTTTTAATATCATTAAAATATATTTTAGACAATTTTTGGTATTATTTTAAACATTATCATTAGGAGTAAACCTTAGTTAACTTATATTAATTTTAACTATAGTAACTACTTTTTCAACATTAAATGGTTGTAATTTTTATTATGTGATATAAATTAGACAATTAATGATAAAATTAAAAAAAAAATTATACTATATTATAATTATTTTTTTTATTTTTAGAGATGTTTTTTTATTTTCCAATAACTTGATAAAATATTATTTTGATAAAATATCATTAGTGTCAATTTTGACACGATTCATTACATTGAATTTTAAAAATATCAATATAAAGATTAAAATCCAAAAAAAATTATTATATCACTAATTGGTCAAGGTAATATATAAAATTAATTTATAACATTAATTTTCTAAAATTATAATTATATTAATATGTTTAAGAGCATTTATTTGATATTTCCATTTACAAAATAATTATTGCATTAGTATTTTGAAATTATTTTATATACATATTTATTCAATAAAAATTAAATATAAAATATCATGATTAAGATAAATCATCTATATTTCATAAAAATATTTATATTTCCCTAAATTTTTTTACACTATATAAAAAATTATATCAAATTTAAAACATGAATACTACTTCTCTAAATTTTTATTAAATAAAATTTTATAAATATAATAAACTCATCTAAGAATGAAAAAATTTCAAAATTAAATTTATATAATTAAATTAAATTTATTAATATAAAAATTTAAATTTAAATATGTTCATAACATAATGTTTCCCCCTTGTTGGAATATAAGGTATATTTAAGACAAAGAAAATGACATTTTGTGACGTTATTTGATTTAAATATTATATAATTTATTCTCATAGAAAAGTGACTATAAAATAACACTTTTTCCACTTAGTTTTTGAGGGAATAATTAGATTTTTCCAATAAATTTTGGTCATGTGGTATGGCTATTTTATAGTCTTTATCATTTTATTTTTGAACTAAATTCCTCAATTTACCCTTTATCATGGTAACAAAATTTACCAAGGTTTCAATTCATATTGGCCAAAAATTCACTAAATTTGGGCTTTATTATCTATATTTAAATTTAATTTTTCCAAATTCAAAACAAAAAAGTTTCATAAATTAATTTAATATAAAAAAGCCATGGAAAACATTTTTTTTGAAAATTGCTTTTTAAAATGTAAAATATATTTATAAAATTTTCATATATATAATACTTTTAAAGAACATAAATGGATTATTATATGTAAAAATGAACTAATTAATATTTAAAAATAATTTAAAACAAAATTTTACAATGTAAATACTTTAATAGAAATACATTTTTTTTAAAAAATCAGTATTTTCTCTATTTCTTAAAAAAATATTTTCATAAAATTAAAAAATTAATTTTAATATAATTTTGACATGAATAGTTAAAAAATGAAATTATTCTTCACAAATACACTTTTTATAAATTCTAAAAATTAATATTCACTCATAAAAAAGAAGATAAGCTCATTTTTTAAGGAAATATATTTTTTGAAGAATAAATTGATTTTACTAACAATTGTGTGATTATTTTCTTAGAACATACAAATAAAATTATATTTATTTATACATTTATATTTATTTCATAAATTATCTATTCATATTTATTTCTTAAAATTTAACAACTTTGTTATAAAATAAATTTTATAGTTTCATATGGTTTGTTTAAACTTGGTGTTGTGTGCAATGCAAGCTGTCAAATTATCTAAAGAGAACAGTTTCATTAAAATATTCGAGTGTTACATTATAAACCCCATTAAATAAATTTATCTCTCAAATTTAATCACTTTTATTCAGACATATGAGGCTACCTATGCCTCATTACATCATCAGGATCCAATGTGGCCTCCTCAAATTGATGTTTCTCCATAAGACATTAACTAAGTTAGTGGTCTTGTTTTGTAAAAAACTTTTTCTAAAATACATAATATTTCATGGATTTTTTTCATAATAAATATGTTTATATATTGGTAAGATTTATGAGTTAATTAAATTTTAAGCATCAGGTATACACTTTATTAGGAGAGATACATGGAACTCATCATGAACTTGAGACAGATTCGGTGTAAGCATCGATCTATAAACTACCTTCCCAACACGATCAAGAATTTTCAAAGGATTAATATAACTATGGATTATCATTGCCTTATTTCCAAATATCATCACTCTCTTCTAGTTATATATTAATAGAAATACCTTTTCACCCACTTAAAACACTAGGTGTTTTAGTTCATTTTAGGAATAATGTTTTGGTCGACTATAAGCTGCTCTTATGTGTCGTTGAATAGATATAACCTTATCTACCATTTTCTCAACTATATTAGGTCCCAATATCTTCATTTCCCAAACATGATTCCATTATGTTAAATTTGTTCACTTCTAATCATAAAGGGCTTTACATGGAACTATTTTAAAACTAGATTGAAAGATATTACTATAAGAAAATTATACAAAAAGTGGGTGTTATTCCCAATAACCATTAATATCCATAGATAAATATATCAATATGAATTATAGAGTTTTAATTGTCCTCTCAGACTAACCATCTATCTAAGGATGATAAGAAGTACTAAAACATAACTCTCTATCCAGATCCTCATGAATTCTTCTCCCAAACGTCTAGGTAAACATCAGATCCCAATCAGATATAATGGAAAGTGGTACTCCATACAATCTCACCACTTCCTTAATATATATTATGGTAAGATGATCAAATGATAAATAGTATATGATATTAATGAAGTTTTATAACTTCATAAGAAGATCAAATATAGCCCGTATAGCACTATGGTTTTTAGATGTTTTGAGAAGTCCAATAACAAAATCCATGGTCATGTTTTCCTATTTACATTCTGGTATGGGTAATGGTTATAAAATCCCCTTAGAATTATATATATCATCCTTAACTTATTGAAAAATCAAGAATCAAGAAACTTATTTTGAAATATCTTTCTTCATTTCATCCCACCAAAAATACTCTTTTAGGTCCCTGTACATCTTTGTGCTTCCAAGATTAATAGATAATGAACTATAAGATTTATCCAATATATCCTTCTTTAATTTTGGTATGGTATGTATATAAACCTGGTTCCAGAACATTATTATTTCATTGCAATCATAGTAAAATTGAAGAACATTTCCCACCTTATTTTCTATCTCTATATCTTTCTTATGAACCTCCTTAATCTTCACCTGTGTAAGTGTTTGGACATTTTGAGACATATAATATTTATCCCCATCCATTTATATTTCTAGATATATCCCATTAAAAATCCATAAATATTGTATTTTTTTTACCTCATCAAATATTTCCTAGAATGGTTCTTTCAACACAAATTATCCACCACCTTGTTTACTTTCCTGAAGGTAATGTATTGAGTAGTAAAAATAGTTAGACAACCTAAAACCATATTCTTTCACAAATATTCATCTCATTTTGAGTGAAAATATACTTTAAACTTGTATGATCATTATTTATGTCACACATTTCTCTATAAATATAAATCTTCCATAACTTTAATGAAAAAAACACCATAACTAACTCCAAATGATGAGTTGGGTAATATTTCTCAACGATTTTCAATTATCATGAGGCATAATCTATCACCATATCATGAGATCATATCCAATACCCCCATTTTATGAATCACTATAGATTAAAAACCTTTCTCAACTACTATGTATCATGATCACATGTTCACAAACTAGCATTATTTTCATCTCCATGAAATTATATTGACAATTCTCCATCCATATAAACATAATACCTTTATAAGTCAACTAGGGTAGTTAGATAATTGTTAGAAAGATTTCAAAAATTATTTTTAATATCCAACCTAACCAAGAAAAATTCAGATATCGGTTATTGTTTTTGGTCTAGGCAATGTTTAATAAATTATGTCTTTGTTAGAGCCACATATATCTTGTCTCTTGAGATTATGGGAGCAAAAAATGAAGCATTCTGAAGAAAAAAATCAAAAATTTTATTTTGTCATAAATATTATCTTTTTCTAGGGTATTCCATACAATCCTCATGTGATCATCATGTTCTTCCTTTCTATTTTAATAGACAATAATATTTTTTATAAAGACTACAACAAACAGATCAAGATAGTCTCTAAATACTCTATTCATTAAATACATGAAGATAAATGTGGAATTATTAATACCAAAAGGAATCACTATAAATTCAAAATATTAATACATTATATGGAATGCCATCTTAGGTATATCCTCCTTATTGACACTAAATTTATATTATCAATAATGAACATCAATATTGGAAAAGTATTTATCACTTTTTATTTGATCAAATAAGTCACTAATATAGGTAGAGGATATTTATTCTTGATAGAGATATCCTTGAGTTCTCAATAATAAGTTGAGAGTCCCATTGATCTATCTGTCTTCTTAACAAAAAGAATAGGTGTAACCCAAGGTGACACATTAGGGCGTATGAATCCCTTTTCAAGATTCTCATGGAGTTGTTTCTTCAATTCCTTCAACTCAATTAGGGTTATTCTATGGGGATTATTTAAAATAGGTATATCACCCAGTATAAGTCCAATTGAAAATTCAACTTCACAATTTGATGGAAGACCCAGAAATTTTTCTAGGAATACATCAAAAAACGCTTATACAATATGTGTATCCTTAATGGTGATTTTATCAACAACCATATAATATAGATAGCCTTTATTTATAGTAATTAAGACCCACATGATGGAAGTAACTTCTACTAGAATCTCATATTCATACTTGCATATATAGATAATTATATTTTCATTCAGAATATGAAATTTGACTTACCTTGATTGTAAATTAATATAATCTCTATATAGTGGAATCCGACCCATGATAATAATCACATCGAATTCTAATATTTGAAAAATCATGATATTTATAGGATGCACATTCCCAAAAACTTCAATCAGAGAAGAATTATAAAATTCTCATGCCAACGTTGTTCCATTATGAGTTTTCACAACTAAATCAACATCTAATTATTGAGATAATATAGTGATACCCTTAAAAATATATTTATAAATAAAAGAGTGGGTGTATCTAGAATCAAATATGATATTATCTTATTTAGAGTTAATGTTATTTGTACATTTAATCACTTAATTTTCATACTCCACATATCCAATAGTTATCACTTGTGATTTTACTTTGTATTTGGCCATAAGAGGTTTCTGATTTCATTAATTATTGACATACCTCATATTTGGGTATTGGATTGAATAATAACTATTTTCCTTGAACATTAAGCATTGAATTGTGGAAGAGGGATTTTGTGTATCCTTTTCTCAATTCTAATGATTAGCTATCTTTTTCCCATCACATAGGTAGTCAATTGCTCGATGACCTTACCTTCGACACATAAAACATTTAATAATACCCTTAATATACTTTCCTCTATATTTCTTTCCACGGTTTCAGCAAAAATGAAAACTCTTATTATTTTTACTATGGTTTTTATATTTTTAATTGAATTCCATTTCTCTCCTCTAATCAAACCCATAATATTTCTAGGTAACTCCTATTTACATATGAAAATTGAGAGCATGTAGAACAATTTCATCATAGCTACTAAGATCCCTTATGGATAACTCCCTTGAAAGATTTGTATTTAAGACACTAAAGAATCGATCAAACTTACTCTTAGGTTGTATGATAATTTAAGAAATAAAACTTGAAATTATTGTAAACTTTTCCTCATATATACCAATGCATTCGTCATCCTTCTTCTTAAGCTCAAGAAACAACTTCTTTATCTTAGTTCAAAGAATAAAAGTAAAGTACTTATTGAAAAATGTGTTTTTGTGCTCATCCCTTTCCATGGAGTCAATTTCATATCATTGCCTTATTTTCTTTAAGATATTGCACCATTGATCTTTTTCACATTCCAAATGATAGATTACTAAAATTAATCTCTCAGGTTATAAACATTGGATAACCAAAAGTATCTTCTAAAGAGTACTGATTCATTTTTTTTACACTAGTGGATCAGTAGATCCCCAAAAATAATGTGGAATCTTCCTTATATAAGATTGAATATAATGTTGTTCCCTTTTTTCCTCATTTTTAATTCTAACCTGATTCATAACTTGAGAAATTTCTATGATCATAGTAACAAGATTTTTCATTCCATATCCCAAAACATTCAGTTACTTAATAAGAAAATTGTTGTATTGATCATTTCATTCATCATAAATGTGGTTCCTTCGGGTCCTATACATTTAATAAAACCAAAAAACATAGTGTGAAAAACACTAAACATAGTGGTAATGACCCATAATCTGGTAAAATTACATATAAAATTTCAAATCAGGACATCTTTTTTTATCCGAGGTTATTTATCAGCATCACCAAAACTCTATCATTATAGAAAATACTTAGACTTATCCATATGGTTGTTATTAAGCTTTTGTCATCCTAGTTTCTATTGGTTAACTAAAACATTCTCTAATTCCAAGTATATTGTCCCATACATTTCATACATAGATATTATATATAAATAGAATAATATCCATTACATAAAAAACCATTCTATAATATAATAGTATTAGTTTATTCAGAAACATTGAAACATAAAAAACTAATTCATCAAAAATATACATCATCTATCGCTTATTACATCATAACTATAACCCTTTTGACACATATTAATTAATACCTTTATTTATATCCTTTAGAAAAGAAACATAATAAAATGGTGACCTCAATTTTTTAGTATGGGTAATCAAGGGAGATAACATAAGAATAAAGGGAATAAGAACATGAAAATAACTTTTGAAATTTCACTCCTACATATCAAGGATTGGTTTATGGACTAAACCATTGAATTTTATAAGACATGAATTATAAAGAACATAATTCATGGGAGTATAAGATAAGAATAGAAGTTGTGGCATACACATAAGAATAAAACAATATTTTTATAATACTAAAGGATCGCTCATAAGATAAACATAGAAAACAATTTCACTTATTGAACAAAGTTCACTCCTCATTACATCCATGTATTACTAAACCTGGTTTACTTCCCATTCTATTCATGTATTACTAAACCAGGATCACTTCCTATTCTGTTCATGTCTATCTCATGATATATAAATATTTACCCAATGCATTGTATGGAGATATAGGTCTCACACATCACATAATTAAAACCATATATATTTTTTCCACATAAATATAAAACATTCATTATATCATAATCCAAGAAAAAATGGGTCTCAAATACATTTTATCTTAACATAACCCATGGAAATAAAATAAAATTCATAAGTATCATTCCCTAATAAAAATAAAACATTAATATAAATAATAATAAAGGTATCATTGGATCATGTCCCTAGTAAAACAGAAGTAATATAAAATATTATTGTCTTATGTGGAACATTATTTTCAAAAGCCACTTGAAGAAAATTCTGGAGGAAAATATTTTTTCCATTTTGAAAACATTTTTTTATTTCTACTCAATTACAAAGGAAAAAACTTTCTTTGAAAAAGAACATTATAATTTTGTAAATGAAACTTAATTACATTAATAAATCATGAAATATAAAAAATTCATTCATGATGTATAAGTAAAAAACTATTCCCTTCATAATTTTTCTGAAAAAGTCACAAAGAACCTCATTTGGAAAATGAAAAACAAATCCTTTCAAAATGTTTATTTAAAATTCAAAAATTTGTAAAAAATGGAATTTAAAAATTATTGAATAATAGGATAAATATTTAAGAAAACATTTTTAAGAAATATATACATGGAATAGAAATTTTCCAGTAGATACTTATATATAATCAATCCCAAATGATAATGAGATTATGAAATTATCCCTTATATTAGATCAGATTTCTTTTATACGTATCTAAAAATCCTATATAATGGTTTAAATAATGTTATTAATTCATACTAGAACCATACTCATATTTCTGATTTCATATATGATCCTATTATATCATCTTATCATCCATTTGTTAATAATATTTCATTATTACTCTTCTTTTGTAAGTTAAATACTGCATTTTCCTATGAATGTTTTGTCATATAAGACCCAATTATTATGCTTGGGATATAGTTATTTCATATTGATAATTCTATTAAGGTAATATATCATATTTATTCATTATAAACATTTATATAATCATTATTCAATGGTGAAAATGTAAAGTAAATCATATCGTGTCATGGAGACTATAGACTATACGTACACACAAGCGATGGTATCATTCCCTTAATGATAAAAGGGTAAGGAAGAGAATTATATATATTTTTATAGAATCAATATCATATTGTTATTATTATATTATATATCAATTATTTCCATCATTATAATCATCCTGGTAAAATAGTGATGAAAAAACAGATTACACCACGGTGTGGAGATGCTCAGTCATACGTACGCACACACGGTGCTTTTGTTTTTATAAGATTGATAAAAGATGTAATGTGGTTGTTCCATAATCATAATAACAACTTATAATATGTTTTATACTTTATTTAATACTTTATAATGGAAACATCACATGAAGTGGAAGTATAAGAATAAATAAAATTAAAAGAGTTGGTAAAGATGATTACCTCTTATTTGGTGAAATGCTTTCTATATCCACATAGGGACACTAAGGTTGGTATTTTTAGAATACCAATACCTCTTTAATGTGTATAGGGAAGGGTAAAGGATAAATTTTCAGGGAATGGTCATGCTTTAAGGCAGAATGTGATGTGAAGAAGTCTAGGAGGAGGTGTCCTTTTATAATTGAGGTGAGGGGCACTTTTTCAAGTTTAAAAAATATTAATTCAATCTCATATAAAAATATATTTTAGAAAATTTTGGGTATTATTTTAAACCTTATAATTTTGATTAACCCTTAGTTAACCTATTTTAATTTTAACTATTGTAACAACTCTTTAAATATTAAAAGGTTGCAATTTTTTCTTATATGATGTCATTTAGTCCATAAATGAACAATTTATAACATTCTCGACCATATTATAATTATTTTTTATTTTTAAAGATTTTTTTTATTTTTAATTAATTTAATAAAATATTATTTTGATAAAATATTATTACTGTCAATTTTAACGCCATTCATTACTTGAACCCACAAAATTATCAATATAACAAGTTAAATTTGAAAAAAATTACTATATCTTTACGAGGTCAAGGTAAAAAAGACAATTATTTTATAGTATTAATAATATAATATTATATTTATTTCAATTTTTTAATAACATTTATTTTATATTTCCATTAATAAAATAGTTATCACATCAGTGTTGTGTAATTATATAATATTATTATTTATTTATTAAAAAATATATCATGATGAATATAAATATTATATATTTCAGAAGAATATTTATAGTTGAATATATATTTTTTGAATCCTATATCAAAAATTATATAGTATTTTTAACATGAATGTGATGTTTTTAAATTTTTATTAAATGAAATATTATAAATATCATAGTCTCATCTAAGTGGACCAAAAAATAAAAAATAAATAAATTTATACCTTGAAAATATGTTTATTAAGTTGAAATTTTACATTTATATTCATTCATAACATACCTTTTTCCCATGTGGACACATAAGAGAAATTTATGACAAATAAAGTAAAATTGTTTTACTTTCTTTGATTTAAATATTATATAAGTCATTATACAAGAAAAGTGTTTATTAAACAAATTAATTTATATCCTTATGAGTTAAGGGTTGAAATATCTTCATCCAATAAAATATAGTCATGGTTAAGTCATTTTAAAGTATTTTTTCATTTTATTTTTAACCTAAATTACCTAATTTACCCTTTACTATTGTAACAAAATTTATCAAAGTTATTATTAATATTGGCCACAAAATAAAAGGGAACTATTAACAAAATTTTGTCCTTATAAATCTAAATTTGGTACCATTTTTTCAATATTCAAAAAATTTTAGTTATATAATTTAATTTAAAATAAGAAAGCAACGAAAAATAGTTTTTCATAAAAAAATCACTTTTAAAACAGAAAATGTTTTTATAATATATTAGTGCCTAAAATCTTGTTAAAACACAAAATTTGATTATTTAAAATCAAAATGAACTAATTAAATGTTAAAACTAATACAAAAAATAATTTTTCATTGTAATAACATTAAAATAAAATATATTTTTCAATAAAAAGTAGTACTTTTAGTATTCCTTAAAATTAAAATGTTTTATTAAAATTAAAAAAAAATTAAGATAATTTTGACATACTAAATTAAAAATTAAAATTAATTTTTAAAAATTAATTTTCTATAATTTCTAAAAATTGATATTCTCTAATAAAATTATGATAAACTCATTTTTAAAGAAAGTGTATTTTTTAAAGAATAATGTGATTTTACTAAAAATTGTGTGATTATTTTCTAAGCACAAACCAATAAATCCATATTTAGCTGGACCTTTATATTTATTACATAAATTATTAATTCATTTTTATTCTTATTAATTTAATGTCTAGGTTCTAATGGTAATTTTATAGTGTCTCTCAATTCCTTTAATCTCATTGTTATGTGCAACACAAGCTATAAAATTATTTAAATAGAAAAAAATCTTAAAAATATTTTGTTGTTACAATAGGTGTCCAAGAACCCTTCTGCACTTAAAACCTGAATTATGATGGTCCTTACTTCTACCTACCCAAAACATAAAACCAAACTCATGTAGTGTTAACATACTTCATGTTGAGAATCCCTTTGATAAAAAATTATAATGAACAACCCTTTTTCAACTATAAAAGACACTTGAGCTACCGCATCATGATGGTGATGAGAAAAAATTTAATAAAAAGAGCCTCTGAATATAAAAAACAAGACATAAAACCACAGTAAAATGAATAATAAAAAGTTACACCCACGATCCATAAAATTTAAATTAAATTTTAATATTCATAAATAATGAAAAAACAAGACCAAAAAGTCTCTATGAGACCAACCATCACCTCCAAACCATCCCATAGTGAAGGAAAAGATGAAAAAGAGAATCCTCCAAGCTACATAATTCCCTTATCTTTACTTGATCCCGAAAAATTAATGTCTAAAAACACCCAATGGAAAAATTAGGGTGTGATTAAAAATCCTATTAGGATACCCCAACATAGTCTATAAAAAGTCAAATATCAATATTGAAATAGTTCTAGATTCTAAAACAAAAACAGTTTTACAAATAATTTTAGTAAATCCAAACCCATTTGTAAATCATTTACTTTGGTATTTCATAAAATAATTTCATATCAAAAAATAAAATAATATGAAAAATATAAGTGAAAAATAGGGATTTATATTCATACATCACAAGGTAATTTAGTAAACACATATCCATTAAATAACCCAATAATTAAAACCATTTGATACAATCTGTTGTGAAAAAATCTGAGCTACAACCCCTGACAAAATTAGTTATGTTATAAATAAAATGTAAATAAAAAAACATTCCATATTGGTCTCTAGACTATGGTAATAAGTAATAGAAATAAATTACACTAAACCATAAATATATTGGTACCAACCAATATCAAGTCCTTCTATATTCCATCTATATCACAAAGTAGCTCCTAGTGGTGCCACACAAACTTGGGTCACATATGTCTCCTTTCGGATGCACCCAGGGTTCCCAAAGTGATAATTTGATAAAAATACATTTTAAAACCATGATAAAATTTTTGAAAACTTTTTCAAAGAAAACCAAATATGATTTAGTATTTTCAAACCCATTTCCAAATCAAAACCACCAATCAAGCATTTAATCAAACACGTTTTGTGAAAAATACCATATTTAAAAAAAACCCCATTAACAACATGTTTATTTCCAAGAATTAATTTGAAACCAAAAATCAATGAAATTAAATTAATAATAAAAAGAAATTTTTCAATAAAAGTAATCAATTTTTAGAATTAATCCTTTTTATAGAAACACACACCTCAAAATGGATGTGGAACACAACACCCTCAAAACTGGTGAATGGGGGAGATTTGATCAGTTCCTTGTGATCATATATCCTTAAATAATATAAATCCTCTATAAAAATCTATAGATCATAATTTATATACCAATTGGGTTCCATCAAGATGAGAGGAGAAGAGATCTAGCATTGATCTATAATGAAGAAGGGAAACCATATCAAAAATGCAACATACCTTTAGTTGGTCTATCAAAAATGAAGTAATTCCACCTAGAATTTAAGTGGATATATCTAAAAAGTGTTGGTGATGTTTTAGGGTGATTCAATAAGATATTATGGTGTGATTATGCATTAAGAATATAAGGAAAAAAGGTAAAATCCTAGTTTTTAATAGTTTAGAAGGGGGTCACACGATTTCTTGGAGGAGTATGCATAGTTAAACAAACCATGTGCCATAAATCTGGACCCCTACTATCCATTATATGTTATGGAACAATTTGGATGCATGGTTAGTTTAATCATTCACTAAACATGCAACCCCATCTATCCAGAGGCTACATGATTTTAACTTGGGGCTGCGTGGTTTGGGAAAACCATTCTTAAACCCCATGAAACCCCTGGAAAACCACTTGATACCCCACATGGTTCCCTAGTAATGTAACATGATTTGAATATCCATTCTCAACTCAAGAAAAAAATCCATTATAACCTCATAGAGGCATACCGTACAGTTGTTATTCGGTTAAACTTACAATGCACCTTAATGATTCACCTTTCCATTTTTCTAAAAAAAACCTTATTTTCAAACTATAATCCCTAAAATATTCTCAAACCTCATGCGATAAATTCCATGTCTCAACTAATTCATACATGTGACCTAGTGGGTGATATAGATAACTTACTCCTAAGATATGTGATAATTATCTGTTTATGTGATTCCACTACAAGGGAGATTATAAGAATAATGTTCCAATTTACCAATATGGTTTTTTAGTTCTTTCTATGGGTTTTAAAGGAAATAATTTAATTTTATAATGAAAAAATTTAACTCATGATTTATGGAAATTTTATGATATTATAAAGGTTTAGGTTTCTTCTATGAGTTCTCATGTCTTCCTAAGTAAATTTCTTGACTTTGTTCTTTTTTTATGATTTATTACAAAATATTTTATAGATATTTTGTTTTATGAAGTTGATTTTAGGAGTTATTAAAATCATAATTTTATATCACAATTTTATTATATATAATGGAAAATATACTTATATTTTTTTATGAATTATAAATAGATTAAAAGATTTCCTTTATTTTAATATCCCACAATGATCTTCTTTTATCATTCCAGTTTTTCAAATATATTTAACAGGTCTTAAAGATGTGTAGGGGTTATATAAAGGAAAATGGGGACCCTTATAGAATAATGAAAAAGTTTCATGAATTAAATATGATTGTAAACATAAGAACCCATTTTTATAGGGAACTAGAATTTGAGAGGAAATTTCCTGTGTTTTTTTGTAATGGTTTTATATGTAATACTTTTTCTTAATTTTCTAAAAGTCTAAAGAAAAATAATCTTAAAAATTTTAGGAAAGTAAAACCTCTAGTATAAATATTATACTTACAGGTTGTTTAAGTTATTGGGAATTATAATTGGTATCAAAGGAATGGTTTTGAAAACATTAGAGGTTAAGATGATTCAGTTGAGTATACTTTATGAGTTTTAGGTACCGTAATGGATTATTAAGTACAAGGATTAACATAATTTTAAATTCATTAACACTATTTTTATTTTATATGTGACAGGAGTACCTTTGATACATTTATTTAGTTTTAATAGATATATTATGTATAAATACCGCTTATGTCTAACTTGGGTTGTTGCAAAATTATTAATTTAAGAAGAATGTTTTTATATTTTGTGGGAATAAGTTGAAATATATTTATAAACTTTAGGTTTAATATGTTCTTTGATATTAATTTAATTATTGTTAATTGTGAAAAAAAAAGTTATTTCATTTTGGGAACATATTATCTATCATTTATATAACCATGGGATTCAAAAGTGATATGGTGTTTATGTGATTAAAGTTATTTTTGAATAATTTTACTACATTTAGAAAATTATAATATGAAATTATGTGGAAATGTTATTGGGTAGGATGGTATTTTATTTGGTAAATAAAGGTTGAATTATCTTTTGGAATCACATACAATTTTTGTATGTGTTTATGGTAATTCAGGTTATATATGAAAAATATTAGCATATTTTTTATATTATATGATTAGTGAGTATAAATTTATAGTATACAACATTAGGATTGATTGATGTTATTTTGAGACAAATAATAGGTTTATATTAGAAAATTATGTGATCAAATCATTGTATTTTTTGGTATTCGGTTTTTGTGCGATAAATTAAATTAATTTTTATGTTTATTTTTTATAAAATGATTTTAGTTGAAATTTAGGTGTAATTTTTTTTTGATTTATAGATTAATGTAGTATTTCTTAAAATGAATTTTTATTCAAATTAGATATTATATTAATTAATTATAACCATTTTGTGTTATTAATAATGGATATAAATTGAAAAAAAGGATTTTCATCCTTCTGTGAAACATGTCATCCATTGAAAGTTAATTTTGGTGCTACATGTATCAAAATTTCAGAATTTACCATTTATAATATATTATAAATAATAAGTAGAAAACTTCCTGAAATGAAACCATAGGATGAAATTTTGTTTATAGACTTTAAGAAATAAATTAAATATATATTCTTATATTCTCTATCCTAATATTCAATTAATCCCTCAAACTCTATAAAAAGTATGTTGAAATGAAATGTTTTTTCTTTTACAATCATTTCTAATGCATTAATAGTTTCATATCAAGTTTTAGAAATAAAATTTCAATTCAAATATTCTTCTATGATCAACATATTTACTTAAAATTATAAAATTGTTGAGAATAATTTCAATCCTCTTTATTGGTGATTTCCCTTTTTATGCCAAAATTTTCACTTCCCACTAATGTTCTTATTATTTGGGAACCCAATTGTGCATTATTCTAGGTGAACTACATATTTCCCTTCACCTATTTGAAAAATTTTACTTCATGATCCTTTCTTACATTGTTTTTTTAATATATTTTAAAAAATATTAAAAAAATTACCTTCCAAGATCAAATGTTTTACCATATACTTTTTAAATTGATATTAAAAAATGTTTTAAACACTTTTATAGGAAACATGATTAAATAGAGAGGATTTAGTTTTTTTAATGGAGGTATAATGTAACACATTGATGTTTCATATTTTATTTTCATTAAATAATATATTTTATAGTATGTGGTATACGTAACACAAATCTTAAATGAACTGTGATATCTAATATAAATATTATTATTTAATTATCAACACTATAACCTTGTAGTTGGTTTATTAGATAAGAATTTGAATAATAATGTTATTAAATATATGTATAAATTATTTCTTTACAAAAATTAATAATAATTTATTTATTTATTTTAAATTGAATAGAAATAAAGATAAAATCAATTAAAGTTAAAAGTGTTATTTGTTGTAAAACAAATTTATATGTGAAATCAATTTTTATATAAATTGGTTAAATTAATCACTATTTATAATTTAATATAATTTAATAATTATATTAAATATCCAATTGAATAAATAAAAATTCATTTATTTATGGTTATTGGGTAAGTAATGAAAATTAAGTCATTTTATTCTTCAAAATTAAATTTTATTCAAAAATTATTTTTATTACATTTATTATGATGATATATATAAGGCCCCAGCCTTAAACCTTACTTAATCTTGAGTTATTACAAGATTACACATTGAGGATCTTTTTGGGTTTAGAGTTTTAGAGAATTAGATCATAAAACTTTCATTACATTCCACATATAAACAAAGTGGTTACATAAAGATAGTATTCTTCATTCCCATCAATGGAAACACATTTAAAATAAAACATGGATTATTTTTTGACACATCCTTGACTCTATCATCTTATCATGTACCTTTCCCTTGACCTGTGAAAAACATTTCAAAAACTTGGGATGAGCATAAAAACTCAGTATGGGTTATAAAAAAAACATGGAAAGGAAACATGAGTTCATATATACATAAGAATGAAATCATACCTTACCCATAAAACATAGGCACCTTAACATACCTCATAAAATCATGAATAAATCATAGAAATCATAAGACATAAAGGTAACTTGAGACATTCATAACATTCTTACGTAGGGAGTAACCCTCTTGGTTACGTTTGGAATACCCATCACAGTATATTCCCTAAAATCTCTTCGGAGAAACCTTAACGTTTCACTCCTTCGCGTTACCCAATGCATTGGAGAGCTATAACGGGCTCACCCGCCCTTATTTTATCATGGAACCACCCGTCTTCATAATAATGCACAAGAACCATAACATAATCATATCACATAAAACATGCATAAAGGTAACATAAAATTTCCACATTTCAATCACGAGATATCAATACAACACATTGATATAAAAACATTATGAAAACCTTTTTCAATACTAAAATAAAATAAAAGTAAAACATGGTATTTATTTTTCTTTTAAAAAGAAGGTATGGCTTGTAGAGGAAGCCGAAACTCAAATAACGGTCACGACGGTGGAGAAGTCGTTGTCGCCGCATACGTACGACAAAAACATTCCCTTTTGTCGTTTAGTAAACGATTCGTATAAAAAAAGATTCCTTTTGAATAAACGTAAAAGTCAAAGGGGTTTATACACCGTATAAAAGAAAGTTGCGTATAAAATAAAATATGCCTCAACGAAAGGAGATTGAGACGAAGTCCCATACCTCGTATCCGACTTGACCCGACCGTTCTTTAATCTCCTGAATAATAAACATGAGTTAATATCTACTTGCTTATGAATCTTTTTCAAGTTCATTATTCCTTTTATACCATGTTATGAACATCATGTAATCAGTTAAGTTAATAATGTTCATTTTGTCGGTATTTGGTTCTTAAGTCAAAAATAGACTTCTTACATTACATGTTGTTAATTTGGTCAAAGGTTCATTATATCCAGAATGGTATTCATGATGTAGATATCATATATGTCATATATATCCATTACATAAATGCATTTATAATATTACATAATCATTTAGAGGTAAGAAATAAAATGCACCGTTCATGGAGACGGTAATCCGTACGTACGCATGAACACTACTTTCATTTCTATTTCGTATTTTATAGAACGGAATCATAATGATATAAAGGTATATTATAATTCCAGTATAATATCATATATAATATCATAGTTCCATCCTTTTTATGTCCCACATATGGTATTTAACGAATGAAATCACTTTGAGGGGGCGGTAGTCCGCACTTCCTAAAATGAAGATATCGTGTTTACCCATAATGGAAACCATAAAGGTATACCCAAAATGAAAAAAACAGAAGCTTAAGGAAAACATAAACATATTATATATCATATATAAAAATAGTGACATCATAATGGCCACCTTTGAAGGTGTTAAATGAGTGTTGAACAATCATCGTTTCGGGAGGCAGAATTTCGCCATCCACGGAAACCGTATGTTCTTTAACCATTTGATGTAGTTGTGTGAGAGTGTAGCTCAAATAAATATTATAAAAACATCCTTGTATATTGAAGATACTGGTTTTGTTACAAAATAAGTAAATAAAAAGAGTTTAGTGGGTTGGAGAAGCAAAATAAAACAAATGAACATGAGAGAATGAATTACCTTTAAAAGTGTAACTTCTTTTGATTTGAGCATAAAGGCTTCCTTTGAAAGGATTCTGCCCAAAGGTAATCCTCTAGGATGAGTATAGGGATGTGGAGAGAGTAAATGGGCAGGGGTTGGCCGATCCAAAGGCTTGAGGTGTGTGTGAAATGAGGTAGAGGTGGGGGCCTTTTATAAGAGGAGAGGAGGGGCACTTTTGGAAAGTAAAGAAATATTACTTTATTTGAAAATGTTTTTCGGTTTCAAAAGGTCCCACATTGATATAATTCGTGGATAAGGTGATAAGGCTTCGAAATCCACTCATCCAATAAGTTTTGGACATGTGTAGTTCATAGATTTTACATTATCTTTCCATTTTATTTAAATCGACAAATAATGATGTCATCGCTTCATCATTATTATGTCATAAATAATTTAATTTATTTAATGTCTAAAAATCATAAAAAAAACACTATGATGTAGTAAATATTTTTAGCTTTCAAATTAATATTTATAATCAAAAATCTGATCTTTATAACCCCATGTAACAATTGTTTTCGTAAAACATCTCTTGTTTGTGTCATTTTTACTTTAACATTAAATAAAAATATATTAATGTCATTTTCCAACTAAAGTGGCTCCATGGGGTCCCCAAGTTGGCCCATGGCTTGTCTTGGTCGGCCATGACTCACCCAATAGGTGTAGGACAAGTGTCATGGTGTTTTCACATTCTTATAATATCATTTTTACCTTAAACTACACTAATTACCTCTAATTGCGATTAATGAAAAAAAGTTACTATTCACCAAAAAATTATTTTAATCTCATTGAACCACATTTTACTTCTTAATGACAACCATTTATGTCGGATTTTCAAAATTAAATACACATTAGTGGTAAACTTTCATTTAACTGAAAAATCAGTTTGATTGATTACCACTTAGTGGTTTCACTATTCATCAAAAATTGAAGTTTTTCAGAAAATTACCAAAAATTCACCCTAAGCTATATTTGATATTCCGAATTCAAAAATGAAGTCCATTTTACAAAATTCAAAACATAAAAGTCAAATTAATTAATTTAATAATTAATTCCCGTTGTCATGACAAATAGCGTGTTTTTTTTAAACAATAAGTATCAAAAGATTGACACCAGTTTAAGTCTAATTTCAAAGTGAAATTGATTGCAATGACCACCATTGGATAAAATGGTAAAAATATATTCTAATTTCACTTCAAAACTAATTCAAAACATAATCTAATCATATAAATAAATTAGATTAAAAAGCAGTTTTGATGTAAAATGCAGTATTTTTCACTGTTCATTAAAAAATAAACATTGTCAGAAAAATACCAAAAATTCACACAAGGTAAATTTTGATGTCCCAATCATAAAGAATAAGTTTATTTTGACAAACATAGTTTATAAAATTGTCAAAATATAGATTCAAAAATGGTTTTCCATCAAAAGGCAGTAAAACAATCTTTTAAGAATATTAGTGTATTCCATGCATAAGATTGTATTTATTTTAATTTTAAGCCTCTATAACACTATATTAATCATTAATAAACATAGATAAAAATATCTATTATTCATTACTTACTTGGGATGTTACATCCTTCCCCCCTTTAGAAAATTGTGTCCCCGCAATTTATTTACTTATCGAATAAATGGGGGTACTTATCCCTCATTGCATTTTCAGATTCCCATGTTGCCTCTTCAATCATGTGGTTTTTCCACAAAACCTTTACTTGACGAATCACCTTATTCCGTAACACTTGCTCCCTGTGGTCAAGAATTTGGACCGGTTGTTCCTCATAAGATAGGTTCTCTTCCAGCTGAACTACCTCTGGACTCAAAACATGAGATGGATCTGGCATATACTTTCTCAACATCGAAACGTGAAAAACATTGTGTACCTGAGATAAACTCGGAGGTAAAGCCACCCGGTATGCAACTGATCCAACTCTCTCCAGAATTTCGTATGGTCCAATGAACCTTGGACTCAACTTTCCTTTCTTTCCAAATCTCATCACACTTTTCCAAGGAGAAACCTTGAGAAAAACATGATCACCTACCTCCAAAGATAGATCCTTCCTCCGGTTATCCGCATAACTCTTCTGCCTGCTCTGAGCTGGTCTCATGTGTTTCTGAATCAGCTGAACTTTTTCTGCCATCTCTTCTACCAATTCTGGTCCCATCAACTTTCTTTCACCCACTTCATCCCAGAAATCTGGAGTTCGACCCCGCTTCCCATATAATGCCTGAAATGGTGCCATCTGTATACTGGAATGAAAACTGTTATTATATGAAAACTAAACCAAAGAAAGATGTTGTTCCCAACTTCCCTGATAATCCATAGAACAAGCTCGTAGCATATCCTCCAATGTCTGAATTGTTCGTTCTGACTGCCCATCTGATTGAGGATGAAAAGCTGTACTAAAATTTAATTCAGTACCCAACGACTTCTGAAGGCCTTTCCAAAAGTTAGAAGTAAACCTGGGATCACGATCCGATACAATGGAGAGAGGAACTCCATGTAACCTGACTATCTCTTTAAGATACAAACGGGAAAGTTGATCAAGAGAGAAAGTATCTCGTATAGAAAGGAAATGAGCAGATTTGGTCAAGCGATCAACAATAACCCAGATTGCATTATTACCTCAAGATGTCCTCGGTAATCCCACAACAAAGTCCATGGATATGTTTTCCCATTTCCACTCTGGCACTGGTAAAGGCTGAAGAATCCCTGCTGCTCTACTTTAACCTATTGACATGTCAAACACTTCACAGTAAAATCAGCAATGTCTTATTTCATTCCATCCCACCAGTAATACTCCCGCAGATCTCTGTACATCTTAGTACTACCAGGATGAAAAAAACAACTCATTCTTCAACTGTGGATCACAAGGCACACACAATCTCCTCCCAAATCTCAAAACACAATCATTATCAATGTTTAATTTAGGCAACTTACCTTTCTGAACCAGCTCTATCTTTTTCTGCAACTCACTATCTTGCTTCTGTGCTTGCTTGATTCGATCTGACAGAGAAGATCTCACTGATACCTAAAACAAAACAGAAGGACTCCCTGCACCAACAACTTCTATGCCAAAGTTCATCAAATACTTAACCAAAGGATCATGTTCCAAATGCAACATTGTTAATGAAGCATTACTTTTTCGACTCAAAGCATCAGCCACTTTATTTGCTTTTCCCGGATGGTAATGAATTGTACAATCATAATCTTTGATTAATTCCAGCCATCTCCTTTGTCTCATGTTTAACTCTTTCTGAGTGAATATATACTTTAAACTTTTGTGATCGGTATATATTTCACACTTTACTCTATATAAATGATGCCTCCAAATTTTTAAAGCAAAAACAACAGCAGCTAATTCCAAATCATGTGTAGGGTAATTTACCTCATGAGTTTTCAACTGTCGTGAAGCATAAGCAATTACCTGATCATTCTGCATTAGGACGCAACCAAGTCCTTTCAATGAAGCATCATTGTATATAACAAACTCACCATTACTGGAAGGTAGTGCCAAAACTGGAGCATTCACCAATCTTCTTTTCAATTCTTGAAAACAATCATCACATTCTTTTGTCCAGATAAACTTAACACCCTTCCGAGTTAGCTTAGTCATTGGACTAGATAACTGTGAAAAAATTCTAACAAACCTTCGGTAATAGCCCGCCAAACCAAGGAAGCTACGAATCTCGGTTACATTTGTGGGTCTTGGCCATTCTTCCACAACTTTTGTTTTTGCAGGATCAACAGTTATTCCATCTTTAGAAACAATGTGACCAAGGAAAGAAATTTGTTGCAACCAAAACTCACACTTGCTGAATTTCCCATACAGTTTCTTTTCTTTTAAGGTTTGCAAGATAACCCTTAAATGTTTTTCATGCTCCTCTTTACTTTTAGAAAACACCAAAATATCATCAATGAAAACCACCACAAACTTATCCAAGAACTCATGGAAAATTCTATTCATTAAGTCCATGAATACAGCAGGTGCATTGGTTAGCCCAAAAGGCATTACTACAAATTCATAATGGCCATATCTCGTACGGAACGCGGTCTTCGGAATATCTTCCTCCTTTTCCTGCCAACTAGACCTCTTATTCTGTTGTTTGTCATAGAACACCTGATCATCAGCAAACTCCATTTCTACCTTCTCCGCACATCGAACAAGTTTTTCATAACTTTTGAACTCACGGGAAGCTAAAACCCTTCTATACTTTGGCTTTATCCCTGAGTAAAAATGGTTTATTTTACTATCAAGATCTCGTATGAAGTTTGGAGCATACCTTGCCAATCGAGTGAACTTTTCTTCATAAGCAGCCACTGAATCATCCTCCTGCCTCAATTCTAGGAACTGTTTTTCCATCCTAAGACGAACCACCTTAGGAAAATATTTCTCAAGAAACATACCTTTGAATTCGTCCCAGTGAAGATCCTCAATCTCATCACTATCCCTTATATTTTTCACCATCGACCACCACTGATCAGCTTCACCTTCAAAACGGTAAACAGCAAGACTAACCTTTTGATGTTCTGAACACCCCATGACATCAAAAATCCTCTCCAGTGCTTTAATCCACCCTTCAGCTTGCATAGGGTTAGATGATCCTCTGAATGATGGGGGATGTTGCCTCATGAAATTTTCCACCACTGACATGTTCCTCTGTGGTTGATCTGGCTGATCTCGTGCATGGATACCACCACCATTTATAGCCTGAGTCAACTGTGCCATCACTGCAACAAACTGTTCAGTTCCGATTCCAACCATCTCAGGTTGCTGATTTGGAAGGTTATCTTCCTCCTGATGTCGTCCCAATATAGCTGCTTTGTTTCCTCTGCGGAAAACCATTCTGAACGCATAAATATCTTAGGCGAAGCAACATGGTAATCCGTAAATGCTATATCATTTCAATCATATTATAATTTAACACTTTTCTAACTCCTAAAGTTGTCTAAATCAACCTTTGATACCAACTATAAGGCCCCAGCCTTAAACCTTACTTAATCTTGAGTTATTACAAGATTACACATTGAGGATATTTTCGGGTTTAGAGTTTTAGAGAATTAGATCATAAAACATTCATTACATTCCACATATAAACAAAGTGGTTACATAAAGATAGTATTCTTCATTCCCATCAATGGAAACACATTTAAAATAAAACATGGATTATTTCTTGACACATCCTTGACTCTATCATCTTATCATGTACCTTTCCCTTGACCTGTGAAAAACATTTCAAAAACTTGGGATGAGCATAAAAACTCAGTATGGGTTATAAAAAAAACATGGAAAGGAAACATGAGTTCATATATACATAAGAATGAAATCATACCTTACCCATAAAACATAGGCACTTTAACATACCTCATAAAATCCTGAATAAATCATAGAAATCATAAGACATAAAGGTAACTTGAGACATTCATAACATTCTTACGTAGGGAGTAACCCTCTTGGTTACGTTTGGAATACCCATCACAGTATATTCCCTAAAATCTCTTCGGAGAAACCTTAACATTTCACTCCTTCACGTTACCCAATGCATTGGAGAGCTATAACGGTCTCACCCGCCCTTAGTTTATCACGGAACCACCCGTCTTCATAATAATGCCCAAGAACCATAACATAATCATATCACATAAAACATGCATAAAGGTAACATAAAATTTCCACATTTCAATCACGAGATATCAATACAACACATTGATATAAAAACATTATGAAAACCATTTTCAATACTAAAATAAAAGAAAAGTAAAACATGGTATTTATTTTTCTTTTAAAAAGAAGGTATGGCTTGTAGAGGAAGCCGAAACTCAAATAACGGTCACGACGGCGGAGAAGTCGTTGTCGCCGCATACGTACGACAAAAACATTCCCTTTTGTCATTTAGTAAACGATTCTTATAAAAAAAGATTCCTTTTGAATAAACGTAAAAGTCAAAGGGGTTTATACACCGTATAAAAGAAAGTTGCGTATAAAATAAAATATGCCTCAACGAAAGGAGATTGAGACGAAGTCCCATACCTCGTATCCGACTTGACCCGACCGTTCTTTAATATCCTGAATAATAAACTTGAGTTAATCTCTACTTTCTTATGAATCTTTTTCAAGTTAATTATTCCTTTTATACCATGTTATGAACATCATGTAATCAGTTAAGTTAATAATGTTCATTTTGTCGGTATTTGGTTCTTAAGTCAAAAATAGACTTCTTACATTACATGTTGTAAATTTGGTCAAAGGTTCATTATATCCATAATGGTATTCATGATGTAGATATCATATATGTCATATATATCCAGTACATACATGCATTTATAATATTACATAATCATTTAGAGGTAAGAAATGAAATGCACCGTTCATGGAGACGGTAATCCGTACGTACGCATGAACGCTACTTTCATTTCTATTTCGTATTTTATAGAACGGAATCATAATTATATAAAGGTATATTATAATTCCAGTATAATATAATATATAATATCATAGTTCCATCCTTTATATGTCCCACATATGGTATTTAACGAATCAAATCACTTTGAGGGGGCGGTAGTCCGCACTTCCTAAAATGAAGATATCGTGTTTACCCATAATGGAAACCATAAAGGTATGCCCAAAATGAAAAAAACATAAGCTTAAGGAAAACATAAACATATTATATATCATATATAAAAATAGTGACATCATAATGGCCACCTTTGAAGGTGTTAAATGAGTGTTGAACAATCATCGTTTCGGGAGGCAGAATTTCGCCATCCACGGAAACCGTATGTTCTTTAACCATTTGATGTAGTTGTGTGAGAGTGTAGCTCAAATAAATATTATAACAACATCCTTGTATATTTAAGATACTGGTGTTGTTACAAAATAAGTAAATAAAAAGAGTTTAGGGGGTTGGAGAAGCAAAATAAAACAAATGAACATGAGAGAATGAATTACCTTTAAAAGTGTAACTTCTTTTGATTTGAGCATAAAGGCTTCCTTTGAAAGGATTCTGCCCAAAGGGAATCCTCTAGGATGAGGAGAGGGATGTGAAGAAAGTAAATGGGCAGGGGTTGGCCGAGCCAAAGGCTTGAGGTGTGTGTGAAATGAGGTAGAGGTGGGGGCCTTTTATAAGAGGAGAGGAGGGGCACTTTTGGAAAGTAAAGAAATATAACTTTATTTGAAAATGTGTTTCGGTTTCAAAAGGTCCCACATTGATATAATTCGTGGATAAGGTTATAAGGCTTCGAAATCCACTCATCCAATAAGTTTTGGACATGTTTAGTTCATAGATTTTACATTATCTTTCCATTTTATTTAAATCGTCAAATAATGATGTCATCGCTGCATCATTATTATGTCATAAATAATATAATTTATTTAATGTCTAAAAATCATAAAAAAAATACTATGATGTAGGAAATCTTTTTATCTTTCCAATTAATATTTATAATCAAAAATATGATCTTTATAACCCCATGTAAAAATTGTTTTCGTAAAACATATCTTGTTTGTGTCATTTTTACTTTAACATTAAATAAAAATATATTAATGTCATTTTCCAACTAAAGTGGCTCCATGGGGTCCCCAAGTTGGCCCATGTCTTGTCTTGGTCGGCCATGACTCACCCAATAGGTGTAGGACAAGTGTCATGGTGTTTTCACATTCTTATAATATCATTTTTACCTTAAACTACACTAATTACCTCTAATCGCGATTAATGAAAAAAAGTTACTATTCACCAAAAAATTATTTTAATCTCATTGAACCACATTTTACTTATTAATGACAACCATGTATGTAGGATTTTCAAAATTAAATACACATTAGTGGTAAACTTTCATTTAACTGAAAAATCAGTTTGCTTGATTACCACTTTGTGGTTTCACTATTCATCAAAAATTGAAGTTTTTCAGAAAATTACCAAAAATTCACCCTAAGCTATATTTGATATTCCGGATTCAAAAATGAAGTCCATTTTACAAAATTCAAAACATAGAAGTCAAATTAATTAATTTAATAATTATTTCCCGCTGTCATGACAAATAGCGTATTTTTTTGAAACAATAAGTATCAAAAGATTGACACCAGTTTAAGTCTAATTTCAAAGTGAAATTGATTCCAATGACCACCATTGGATAAAATGGTAAAAATATATTCTAATTTCACTTCAAAACTAATTCAAAACATAATCTAATCATATAAATAAATTATATTAAAAATCAGTTTTGATGTAAAATGCAGTATTTTTCACTATTCATTAAAAAATGAACATTGTCAGAAAAATACCAAAAATTCACACTAGGTAAATTTTGATGTCCCAATCATAAAGAATAAGTTTATTTTGACAACCATAGTTTATAAAATTGTCAAAATATAGATTCAAAAATGGTTTTCCATCAAAAGGCATTAAAACAATCTTTTAAGAATATTAGTGTATTTCATGCATAAGATTGTATTTATTTTCATTTTAAGCCTCTATAACACTATATTAATCATTAATAAACATAGATAAAAATATCTATTATTCATTACTTACTTGGGATGTTACAATATAGTAATTAATTTCCACCAGTTTTAGAAAAAACATAAAAAATAGAAATCATTTTTTAAAAAATAATATCATAATAGGCTTAGTATTAATTTTTGTGGTTTTTAATAAATTATTAATTTATTATTAAATAGTAAAAATAATAATTTTTTAAAAATTTCCATTAATTTTCTTAAAATCAAGTAATTCAAAATTCTAATTATATTTTTTATTTTTTCATAAAGTAAAATATTATCTCTTTGATTAAAAATAATATTTCTTATTCCTTAGTAATTGTCTTTATATTTTATTTTTTTATAAGTTCATTTTTATGCTTAAAATGCCTTTTTTAGTAACTTCTTTTGATGAATTTTTTATACTTATATTAAAATAATTTTATAATATTTATTAGAATTGAAATGTGAAAAAAATTCATATTTAGAATAATAATTTTAATATTTTAAAAATAGTTCAATTTCATTTTTAGTAATGATGAATAGTAACAATGATAAACGTTTATCACCATGGTAATGGTTAAAACATGCTAATTAAGGTTAAAAATATGGGAGATGGTCTAAACATATACACAACACTTGAATTTTATTAAATATTTCATATTAATTTGACCAAAAATATATTCTAATATAAAATATAGAATTTTATGTCACATTACTTTAATTATGACCATTGTATTATTTTAAGAGAAATAATTTATAAAATTACACTCTCTTTATTTTAATATCTTTAATAAATTTTCATAGGGATTGAAATAATATTTTAATGATTATTAATAGTTATTTTGAATAGGAATAAATTATTTTTATTATAGAAATTTATTTTTAATTTTTATAGATATTAAAATTTCCTTAAATGCCTACACAACGCAGACGCAGCACTTGTGCATGTGATTGAAAATAAATTAAATGATTTGAAAAAAAATTAAAAGTAATATATTTTAGATAATTATCTTTACGAATGAATTTATTGAATAATTATAATTTATAAGTGATTTTTAAATGTTTTATATTATAATAACATTGTTATTGTGATAAATTTAAAGTCAAAATATGTGAATAGTCCTGAAAAGGGCATTAAAAAGTAATTAATGATTAAAATTTATTATAAAGCCATTAAAATTTATAAAAACCTATATTAACTCAATTGTATGGTTACTTGTTGATCATGTCATTAGCTTTTCATATATTCTCTACTTATCACACATTAAATTACTTTCATGACCCTTAAGAATTGAAAACCCTCTTACAATAGTTAAGATTAAACAGGGTTAATGAGGGATAAAACCAAAATATAAGGTATTAAATGAAACCTAAACCTCTATAAATTTTATTGGTTTATAATATTTCAACCTTATCTCCCTTATATATGAATATATATAACATTATGTCCATTTCTCATGAGTTATATAGTTATTATATATTGATATTACATGTATTTACAAGATTCACACCCACCTCAATTATAAATAATAATACCATATTATATCTTCCTCACATCTATTAGGAAATTTATATCTTTCAACACATATCCAAATAAATTTTCAATCTTCTTCACCATGTCTTATTGGTTCTATTATAACTAAAATATCATCATAACAATCTTTTAGGTGTATGCTAATTGGGGTTTTCGAAAGAAGTTGGATAATTCTTAACTGAGTGTACCAGGTTTATTTGTTCTTCACCCTATGTAAGATATTCCTTAAAATGATTAAATAATAAAATAAATATATTCTATATACATAAATTTTATTAATATTTGGTTACAACCTGTTTTCATCTCCATTTTTATCCTATGGGAAATGAATACATCACTCATGTGTATGTATGGACTACCAACTCCAAGAAGTGACATGTTTATTTTAACATAATATCCCCATATATCTAGTTATAAATTTGGAATTAATGAATATAAATTAATTTTATCACATTTTTATGATTTTTTATTGATATGATATTAGTTACCTTCTAATCCTTTCCATCCGTTTCAAATTGAAAATATTGTCCGTGTATGTTTGGAAAACTACATCCATGAAGCGATGTGATTAATTTTTCTTTACCAACTCATGTGGTTTCTCATACATATTTTACTAATGACTAAAAATGTAATTTATAACATAATTGTGATTTTTTAAATTTCAAATATTATATAACTTATTTCTTTTCCATTAATTGTGAAAATGGAACATCACACGTGTATACATATGGAATACCACCTTCATAATATGATGTAATTAATTTCACACATCCATGTTTAATGATTTTTTTAAAAAATGATTACACTATATATAAATAATAATTTTTTGTTAATTAATATCCTATAGATGAAGGAATCAGGATCCCTTTGACCTTAGTCAACCTACCGATGTCATTTTGGACTTATCAAATTGAATGTCCTCAAAATGTCCAACATGAAATTAACTACTTTAGTATCAAAATAAAACATTTTAACTAATAAAATAAAAAAATATGACGATGTGTTAGACATGTAAATATTTATTATGAAAGTATCAAACTAATATAATTTTATTACTCGGTAGGGTAAACATATGAATGTTATGATTTGGGACTCGAGGTGAGGGACCATCTTTTAATAAAATTGTTTATAGTTTTCCTTCAAAATATATTCCTTTGATGTGTGATTCTTTTAAATGTTTTCAAAAATATTATTATTTATACTTTAAAATTTGATAAATTTATTTTTTAAATATTTCTTATTTTATTTACAATGGATTAAAAAGTAATTTAATTCAATGTTTTTTGTAAGCCCTTTTTTATTTTCTTTAACAATGTCTCAAAATAATTGTTTTAATAATTATCAAACAAAAATATTTTCCCACCATCATTATCATTCAGTTTTTGAATATTTTTTTAAAAGTTATCATTGGTATTTTCATATCAATTTTTTCTAAATATTCTGTAAATTTTTACTTATAAAAAGTTTTTATCTTGAAATCGGGATTTCTTCTCATTTTTTTAAGATAACTGAAAGTGTTATTTATTATAGTCTTGAATGATAATTAAAAAGAGTTTTATGATTAATGTGAAAAATATGTGGGTTTTATTCATATCATTATTCTTATAAATTTTATATAAATGAGAGGTGAGACCAATATATCTTTGATGATGGGTCAGCTCAATGAAGCTCTATAATACATTGGGTAAAGTGATATAAATTGTTATAGTTTGATCTTAATAGATATTATAATTATCTAATTAGCTGATTCTTTTGTAAGGAAGACTGTAAAGATAACTTCCTAAGTGACTTGTAGATTTTTTTAAATTCTTTCCCTACAGTTTAAATGAAATAATATTTTTCATAAGGATATAAATTGAACTCCTAATTTATGGAATTTTTATTATATTATAAAGGTTAATGTGTGTATTAATGATTTATCTTTTTTCCTTAAGTAAATTTCATGACTATGTTTTTTCCTTTATGATTATTTACAAAAAAAATATTTAAAATCTTGTCTTTAAAGTTGATTTTCAGAGTAAATAAATTCTTATTTTGAGCTCAAACATTTTTTACGTAAAAAGGAAAATTTCCTTCTGGGTTTTAATTAATTTCAAATGTATTAACTAATTTCATTTCATTTTTCATCCCTTATTGGGATTTTTTGGGTTCATCCTAAGTTTTCAAATGTTATTCACAAGGCTTAAGGATGTTTAGGTGTAACACCTCGACCCCAGAATCCAGGATCTGGTGCATTATTTTAATACATTGGAATGATTAAAAGGAATCAAGTCTCTAAGGACAGGTTAGTTTAGTAGTCTTGGATACAAGATACATACTTAAGTTCAACATTACAACTTGAAAAGATAAACTACACTAATTTATTCCATTAGAAACATCCAAGATTCCAAAATTATTCTTGCAAGTAACTCATAACTAACTTCTTCATATCCAGGGAAATTGAAACATGAGAAAGGGGTCAGTTGAGATGCTCAGTAAGATTAACGAATACAACGGAAGATAACATAATCATTAGTCATGGTGACTAATTGAAAACGCATTCCTTTACAAATAATAAACATGAACACTTTTATGGCAGGAATATGAGCTGAGTAAATAATGCCATAATAAAACATAATCATGGGTATTCTACTAGTCGAATGACCACATGAACCCTCAATAATATTTTCATAATGAGGGAATGTATAATGTTGAACATTCTGAAACATTTTGTCAACGCCTCGTCCAAGACGTCTAAAAATGATTTAAGCCTCGGCTCAAAGCATATATAAAATTGGGAAAGGCCTCAGCCAATTCCATGTATATTTGTCTCATGAGGTCTATTGATGCATCGAGGATATATAGAAGGCTCCACCCATCACTTACTAAGTCCAATTTATTCCTCATATGAAAATTTTGAAACATAATCTCAACATTCGTATTAAAACTAGCATATGAAATGTCAATATTTTAACCACAAACCATGAATGGAATAAAAATAACACATACACAGTCAAACATAACTCATTCAATAAAAAATTGAATATTTTATTATAATATATTAACCTCAATTGAGAATAATGAAGGATATTAAAATAGATGAAAATAATCATCAAAACTATTTGAGAGAAATATCCCCATTTTTTTGAAAACATTTAAAAGTCACATTATTTATCAAAAGCCATTTAAAATAGATTTTTGAATCAAAGTGTCCCATACCACTTTTAAATTCTTAAAAGTAATTTAAATTTTGAAACATTAATTTCAATATAAATAAATCCTTAAAACCATTTTTCAAATATGAACATTAATGAGAAATATTGAGACGAATAAATATTTAAAACATTTAAAATGATATTTTAGTTAGAGTTTATAACCAAATGAGAGATAGTTGAATAAAAATAATTGAGGTAATAAAAACCTTATAATATCATGAGAATAAATGGATTCATGATATACTATATCAAAGTACATTATATACACCATATAAAGTGAATTGGTTTATAACAACCATGAAGTCTCAATGGAATGTAAATTGAGATGAAATCCTTTATAAAGACTGTATCCCTAGGTTAAGGATAAATAAATGACATAATTATGTGTGAAAAATATAAATAAACTCTATATGATTGGATATTCAGGGTAAATCAATCAGAGTACATTCACACATATTCTTAAAAAACTACACCAATGACTTTGATGTTTAACTCAATGAATAGAATTTGAGTTAAGATTACACTTATCGAGTTCATATCAATGACTTGAGAAATTATAAATGGAGTGATTATGTGTATCAAAAGCATATCCAGAAAAAGGGGAGTGGAAATTACTACATAAATAATAAATTGTGATCCCACACATAATCTTGGAATAAAATAATCAATGAAGTATGCATAAATCCCAATGAGTGGAAATTGAAATTTGAAATTTCCTTACCGATTTGGTAACTCATAAAATATACACCTCATGAAAGAAGGATAATACAATGAAGTTGTAAATACCAATAGTTTAAATTATATTACACAAGTAATACAATCATGTCCAGTACATACACCACACAAAAGGAAATAGTGTCAATACAACGTGAATCTCACGGGAATAAGAAGTGAGATGAAATCCCCTTACAACGTTGTAATCAATCGAGTCGTATGACCAAAAGTTAAAAACCACCAAATCATTCATATAATACCATAAATATAAATACAATCATGATAATATATATCAAATTGAGGTACACAATACACCACAGGCAATAAATAAGTGGTGAACAATGGAAATATCACGGAATTAAATGTTAGATAAGAAACCCCTTACCTCAAGTCAGACTTGTCTTGTATGTTCCTTGTTCCTCCTGAATAATAAACATAAGTTAATTTCTACTTCATTAAGAAAAAATTTCAAGTTTATTATCCATTTTATATCACTTATTACCTTTCTATAACAATTAGTTATTTATTTGAGTTCATATTGGATATTTTATCGATGTTCATAACTTGAGTCAAAAATGAAATTGTTATAATTACATTTTTTGATGTGGTCAAAAGTCCATTATCTCCAGAATGATATACATGATTTATATATCAAATATTTATTATATATCTAGTATATATATGTATTTATGACAGTACATAACATTTGGAGATAATAAATGAAATGCACCGTTCAAGGAGACGGTAAGTCGTACGTACGCATGAACGCTACTTTCATTTCTATTTTGTATTTTAATGGGATTAAAACATAATGATACATAGATATATTATAATTCCAGTATAATATCATATATAATATCATTAACTTCATCCTTTATATTTCTCATATAAGGCATTAACTAGTCATATCACTTTGAGGGGATGGTAGTCCGCACTTCCTCAAATGAAATTATCGTGTTTTACCAAAAATGGAAACCATAAAAGAATGATATAAATGTAAAATACATAAGCATAAATAAAACATAAAAATAATATGTATAATATATAAATAAAGTTCCATCTTAATGTCCACCATGAGAGGTGGTAGGATATAATTGAACAATCGTCGTTTCGTGAGGCGTTAGTTTTCCATCCACAGAAACAATATGTTCTTTACCCATTACATGGAGGTGTGTCTAAGTGTAGTTCAAATCCTTATCATAAAAAAAATAATAGTATATTGAGGATAGTGGTGTTATAAAATAAAGAAATAAAAATATTTTATGGGTTGTATAAGTAAAATAAAATAAAGGAGTTAAGAGAAACCATTACCTTTAATTTGGGTAACATCCTTTTGTTTGAACCAAAATGACTTATTAAAGTGACTTCTTCCTAAGGTAAGGCTTCTGGGTGGAAGAGAGGAATCTTGAGAGCTTATTTGGTCAGGGGTTGGATGAGACAAGGGGCTTTAGGGGTGTGAGTAATGAGTTATAAGTGGTGTCATTTTATAAGGGAGAGGAGGGGTTCTTTGGAAAGTTTGAAATTGTTATTTTATTATAAACTTATCCTCGGTTTCAAAAGGTCCAAAACTCATTAAATTCAATGATAAGATGAATAATGTTAGAAATAAAATCATCCAATAATAATTGGATAGGTTTTGGATATTTTTTTAATATTAATAATCTTATTTATTTAAATCATTTATTAATGAGGTGAATACTGCATCATTATTATGTCATAAATAATTTAATTTATTTGATGTCTAAAAATTATAAAAAAATACGATAATGTATGAAATATGTATATATTTACAATGAATATTTATATTCTAAAATATGACTTATATAACCCCGTGTAAAAATTTATTTACTAAAAGATATTGGTTTATATCATTTTTTCCTTTACATTAAGTTAATTAAAATAAAGTGTCATTTTCATTCATAAGTGGCTCCATGGGGTCCCAAAATCAACCAAAGGATTCCCACAGTCATCAATGACTCATCCAATAATTTTAGGACAATTGTTATGGTAATTTTTTATTATTATGATATTCTTTTTACCTTGAATTACCCTATTTACCTTTAACCGCGGCAAATAAAAGTCAATAGTTACTATTCACAAAAATTATTTTTATCTTATTGAACCATATTTTACTTATTAATAACAACCATTTATGTCATATTTTCAAAAATCAATTCACAGAAGCGGTAAAATTTCATTTAAATGAAAAAGTCTGTTTTTTAACTACTACCAAGTTGTTTCACTATTCATCAAAAATTGAAGTTTCTCATAAAAATACCAAACATTCAGCCTAAGATATATTTGATATTCTTAATTCAAAAATTATTTCTATTTTACCAAAGTAAAAACATATAAGTTTCATTAATTAATTTAAAATTAATTTTCGTTGTCAAAACAAATTGCGTGTTTTTAAGAAATAATATCTATCAAAATATTGACACTTGTTTATGTCCAATTTCAAAGTGAAATTAATTATAAGTACCTAAGTTGTATTAAAAAATAAAAATATAATCTAATTATAATTCAAAACCATTAAAATTCATAATTTAACACTATAAATTATTTTGATTAAAAAAGTTTTTTTTAATTAAAATTTAGTATTTTTCACTATTCACTAAAATATGAAAGTTATCATAAAAATACCAAATATTTATCAAAACAAAATTTTTATGTCCTGATTATAAATAAGAATTATATTTTTTCAAATTTAATATATAAAAGTTTCTAATATTAGATTTAAAAAGGGTTTTCCATTAAAATGTGTTAAAATTGAAATTTTTTGAAAAATACATTTTTTATCTAAAAAATTGAATTTGTTCTAATAATATTTCTAAGAAACACTTAATTAATAAGTTAAAATTATATGGAGTATATAAAATTAAAAATCCAGTTAATACTATTTATAACCGCTTTTGAACGGCTAGTTTGGTAAGTCGTGGTGCGCTCGAACTTGGTGTTGGATGTGGCGCCAGCTATTGAATTTAACAAAAATAACTTACTATGTAATCTTGGGGTGTTACATTAGTTATTATAGAAAGTAAAATGTTGAAACAACTTCAATGATGAAAAACTATAATGAATAAAACATAAGTTTAAACATCAATACCTATTTTTATCGAAAAATAGACTTTGACTAAAAGTTTCCACTTTGTTTTGTAAGGATTTGATATATAATAGTTTTTCTTAATTATAGAAAACTATAAAATAAAAAAATCCTTGAAATTTAATAAAGATAATCCCTTTCTATAAATCATAAAATTATGTTTTTCTTAATATTGGACATTATAATTTTTTATATTTTATTTATGAATATCATCCTTTCATCATTTGATGTAAAATAACTATTTCAATATAAATTAATTCTAGAAACACATCTTACCTTTACAAATCTTCTTGAAATCAAGATTATACCTTTACATAGGGTAGTATAACCTTTACAAAGCCTTTAAATATTCCTCTTTACCTTTCAGTAGGTTATAATGACCAATATATATCCTTGTTAACTTTCTCATTAACCTTAGTTCTTGGTTCACCAAAATTATATTTTTATAGGTTCTAATTTACATTGATGTAGCTTCTCCTTACCATTGTGTTTGGAGTGAATTAAATTTATATAGCATTCATATTTCTCAAATGACTTTGAAACATCTTAATTGTACCTTGATACAACCTTTATAATTCCCATGTTACCATTTTGTATAAACTTTAACTTGTATATTACCTTTGCATAGGTCAGGATTACCTTTATGCGGGTTATGATTATGACAACCCATATTTTAATAGAACTTAATTCATGATTTATTATATAAATTTCCTCACAATAATATCCCAAAAAAATATGGCATAATTTATTTTGGAAATAAATTACATAGAATAATAACTTGAATCCTGGGTATAACAACATTATTTAAAAACCCCACAACATGCCCTCAAATTTCCATTACTCTTCTAAAACTTCATGGGATAACCTAGGGACATATATAAGAAATCATTAAGGTATATATAACATTAATGGAATTATCAAATAATACCATAATTTAAAGTATTAAATGTTTTTCAATAGTCATATCAAGTTAACATAAAAGGGGTGAGAATCATACTCTTGAATATATAGGCATGGTATAAGAATATATCATAAAGAAGTTATGGGAATGTGGAAACAACATGAAACATGAAATCTTAAACATATTTCAAGGATAACAACTATGACATCATAATATAGTGTCATTTGGATAACTAATCATGCACCATACATGTTATCACATGAGATAAAAACATTACCCAATGAATTGGAGGGATATATAATTCTAGTCCCACCTATCATTTTCATATCTTGTATATGCATAAGTGTTTCATATAAATCATACAACCTAAGGTTTTATTTATTAAATTTCAATCTAATGATTATGGATTCTGGATTACATACATGTATTTCCCCAATAAATTGAGCATTGGTAAATATAGGTGAATACCATTGAGTCAAAATGGGGATAGGTATTCACTACACAAATAATTGGCATTAGAAATAAGAGGATAATTTTAGTAGCATAACTAGGGTATATATAATTAATAGAAGTCTTTAAAGAGTGTTAAATGGGTCTCTAATCACTTGTATATCACCATACATGATATCAAATGAGACAAAAACAATTACCAATGAATTGGAGGGATATATAATTCTAGGCCCACATGTCTCATTCATATCATGTATATGAATAAGTGTGTCATATAGATCATAGAACATAAGGATGTATTTATTCAATTTTAATCCCTTCATTAAGTAGTTTGGGTTAAGAACGTGTATTTACACAATAAATTAAGTGTTGATAAATCTAGGTGAATACCTTTGAGTTGTAATGTTGGAAGGGTATTCATTACAGAAATGTTTGGCATTGGAAATCGCATGATAATTTCAACAGCATAACAAGGGTATATAAGATTTATGGAATGTTTTAAAGAGAGTTAATGGGGTCTCTCATTAATTTCATATCAAAAAATATATTAATAGGTATGTGTAAAAAAATATCCTAACATGGCCAATTGGAAATAAAAAGGCATAATATAAGGATGGTGCTTGAATAAAGAGGAGAAAAAGAGGATCCCTAACCTTGGAGGGTGCCTCTAAAAGTTTTACAAGAGATTCTTAAAAGTATCACATATCAATATAAGGGATCTATATAGATATAATAATATTAAATTAATTCTAAAAGTATTTTTAGTGAAGATAAATGGGAGTTTAGGTGGGTTTTATAGAAAAAGAGAAAGGAATTATTTACTAATTTATATAGATAGGTTTTGGACTCTATGTAATAAAATAATCAAAACTAGAAACCTTAACATAGTTTTCTCTGATGTTTTATTCCATAGATAAGTGTAATTAAATATTTTATTATAAGAAGAACTAAACATGTTGAGATGATGCCTTGGTAATGTGAAAGTGATTCATTTTCATAAATAATTAATTTTAAAACCTTGAAATATAATATATGTTTTGGAGGATTCATTAAGGGTTTATAAAATTAATCAAATAACATCAAAACACATTTTTTTCAATGTATAAACACAATTTTATTATTGGATACTCTATATAATATTTATAATAACACTTTTGGGCCTTTATAATTTTATAATACATACTGTATATTTATATCATAATAAAGGTTTACCCAGAAAATTCAAATATCTCGAAAAATTATGAAAAATTCACCTTTAGCTAATTTTTATGTGGTTATTTAAAAACTTATACAAATTTTATCAAAAATACTTCTATAAATATGATAATTTACACATTTAAATAAAAAAATCCTTATTTAATGAAAAATATGTTTTTTATGATAATAACTATTTTCTGACCTTTAGAAATAAATATTTGACCATATAAAATTATATTATAATTTATATTTAAATAAATATTATTTAATAATAATATTTTATTAAAATAAAATTAATTTAAAAAATATTCAATTCATCAATAAAGTGTGTATTTATTGAAACTATATATTTCCCAAAATTAAGATTTTTTTTATTGTATAATAATATAATTTTTATCAAACTAATTATTTAATAATTTATAATGTAATAATAAAAAGGGGATAAATATTATCTCTATTTTATTTAAAATAAAAATATGAAAATCCATTCTTTTAGAGTCAACAAACTGAACCCTTTATTACACCAATGTATTCTCTAAGGGTGAGGTGTGTGATGGTGACACCTTTCTAGGGTGGTTCCGTGAACATTGTTTGGGGTGTGATCAGGATATGAATGAACTTCTACAAAAAATAGTTTCATTCATGATTTAGTTTTTTAATCTCATGTTGTGATTAGTCAATGGAAAATCCATGTGATTCCATCTCACTTAGAATCTTTGATAAATAGGCATCATAGGGTACGATCCTACTGGTTAAGGACATCAATTCCTTTGTCTGTGTCAATAAGATTTATCATAACCCTTAATATGTATTAATCATAATGATCATTGTGCAATTTCTACGTTACCAAAGTTTATGACACTTAATGGTCTTTTAAATACAATAGGATTTAACTAATAATGGTCCAGAATAACTAAATTAATGCATGTGTTTTATATAATTTCATGTATTAATAAGGAATTTATTCATTTGAAAGGGGATTTTAACTTATAAAACATTGTTTCATTACATTCTAACCTTGTTTAGAAATTTTACCCTTGAAATATTATTTCATACACTGAAAAATAAGATGTTAATTTTTTTTCCTCAAATATTTTGATTCCCATGTTTCTTCTACAAACTTGGGGTGTCTCCACATTACTTTGAACAATTGAGTTCTCTTATTTCTTAGAACATTGTATATACGATCTATATTCTTCTCCGGATGATCCTCATATGAAAGGTCATTATCCAAGGGTACTACATCTATATTTAGTACATGTTAGGGGTATGGTATGTACTTCCTCAAGAAGGATAAATAGAAGACATCATGTATATAAGATAAGCTCAGTGGGAATGCAAGTTGATATGCCAAATCTCTGATGCAATCAATGATATCAAAGGGATTGATGTATCTTTTAAAAGTATTTCCCTTTTTCACAAACCTCATGAGTTTTTTACATGGTGATATATTAATGATTACTTTATCTCCAACCTCAAACTCTAGATGATATCAATGATTTTCTAGATAGATTTTATTGCAACTTTTTGATGATTTCATATGATTTTGAATTTTTTTATCATAATCTTTCATCTTATTGACAATATCAGGTCTCATCTACATCATCTCTTTAATATCATCTTAGCATGTTGGAGTCTAATACATGTTCCCATATAGATCCCCATACGGTTCCATTTGAATATTAGAAAAAAAATATTGTTATATGAGAACTCATATGGGGAAGTTGTTGTTTCCAATGACCATAGAAATCCATTGAACATGATCTCATCATATCCTCTATCGTTTGAATGGTTATTTCAGATTGACTATCCGTCTAAGGGTGATAAAAATTATTGAAACTTATCCCTTTATCAAGTACATTCTAAAGTATTCTAAAATACATCGAGGTAAATCTTTGATCTCAATCAAATAAAATGGATACAGGAATTCAATGGACTATTAACACTTCCCTTATGTATATTTCATAAATTGTGTCAAGAGAGGAATTTACCTTGGTTGCACTGAAATGTGATGAATTTTTAAAGTGATCAACTTCAATCTAGATGGTATTATTACCTTTATATGTTATATGTATTCTTATGATTAAATCCTTGGTTATGTTTCCCATATTCATACTATATGGGAAATTGTGGTATCATACCCTCATACTTTTGTCTTTCAGCCTTGACTTGTTTTCTTACCAACCATCGAGTTATAAATCATGTAATCTACCTCTTTATGTAATCCCATGTGACCTTTTTCAACATATATCTATACATATTATAACTTTAATGATGAATGTAGTATAGTGAGATATTCCTCTCATCTAGATGTTACATATTCTATTTTGGTTTGTATGGGACACATATTTAGGTTCTAAACCTTATAAATTCATCTTTAGAAAAGTTGAAGCCTATAATATTCACTACCTTTTTCTATAGCACCCCATTATCTTTTTGGGAATCCTTGATCATCTCAAGAATATATGTTTGAGCAGTTATTTGAGAAAGGTATGATGAATATCATTTTTTTATTACCATGTACATCTTTTTCATGTATAATAATATTAGATCCCATGAAATTCTCATCATGGCTAGGGTTGCGGGATCCTTTCTTCTCAGAGCATCTACCACTATGTTCACCTTCAAAGTATGCTATTGGATTGAACTATCATATCCTAAATCATCTCTAACCACCTCAAATGATTCATATTGATCTATTTTTTCAGAATATATATTTGAGGCTTTTATGATCCATTTATAAGTCACACTTCTCCCCATATAGATAATTTCACTAAATGTTCAATGCAATGACCATGGGTGTCCATGGGTCGGGTTGGGTCGGGATTAGGGCTATTTTGGACCCAACCCAAGAAAAATAGGTCGGGTTGGGTTGGGTCGGGTCAGAGACATTTTTGGATTCAGACCTGAACCGACCCAACCCGTCTCAAATCTGGTTGGGTTGGGTTGGGTTGATCGGGTTAAGGAAAAAAAATTGTTCAGTTATTTTTTTGGTTATCACCCCGTGGGTTGATCGGGTTATGTATTCCTCTGCTTCATCTTCTTCGCCACACTAGGGAATTCCTGCATCCTCCACCCTGTAATAAATCAACCCAAAAAAATGTCAGTCTGCGAATCAATGGTGTGATGTGATTAGCTTTCTTGTAAGTAGTTATCAAGGTTTTGAGGAGGTCCAAGGTGAGGTCAAGAGGGTGATGAGAATGGGGCAGTGCCTGACACCGATAGATTTGGCATCACACATAGTCGTGATGGGGATGGAGGTGGTGACAGAGGTAGGGAGTACATGTAGGTGCGACGTAGTGGATACGCTGGACTAGTGAGGGTTAGGGAGATGTTCAATGATCATTTTCTTAGTCGATCATCCACCATCGGATCTTTGAATCATTAAAATTTTTCTATCTTCCTTTGGTGTTTTTCTTGTTCTTTAGTTTTCGTAGAAAAATCGAATGAAATCCAGTTATCTTCGTGTTTTTGTTTATTGATTGGGCATTTTTTTTCACTGATTTCACATGTCTCGATTCCTTTAAATTTATTTTATGTTTGTATTAGAAATGTCATGGGAGATTCAATCATATATATGATTAATATAATATTCATGTAATAGAGGGGGATGGCATGGACTCAATGGATGGTGTAGGAAAGGAGAAAGACAGCGGCGTGGGGAGGGGGTGAGGGGGAATTGGGTCGAGAGGCAGGGGAGAGGGAAAAGTCTGAAGAGGTGACTCACAATAGTCAGGTTGGTTGGGTCAGGTTGGGTCAATTTTTTCCCAACCCGTGACCCGACCCAACCCGACCATGATATAACCCGACCCGACCCAACCCGTGGTATAAATATTTTAACCCGACCCAACCTGATCAGGTCACGTCGGGTTGGTCAGGTTTGGTTGGGTCTGGACACCCCTAGCAATGACCACTATAGCCAATTACATATCATGTGTTGTGTAGTTTAACTCAAGATATTTAATTGGAATGAGGCATAGTCTATCACTTTTTCATGTTTCACGAGTAAAAACCAAATAATTTTTTATACATGTCATTGTATATCACAAATTATTCTTCACTGCTGGGTAATATAATTTCTAATATAGTGATTAGCCTATTCTTTTACTCTATAAAGCTCCATTATTATTAATTGTACCAAAAAACATGACACCATTTTGAGTTATATTTGTTTTTGGTCTTCAAAATAATGGTATTTTCCTATAAAATTGATGATAGTTCCCAAAAAATCCAATGAAACTATGAATTTTTATAACAGATGTTGGTCTGGTGCATTCTTCAATTGCCTATATTTTTGAAGGATCTACAGATATCCCTTTTATGGTGATAACATGCCCCATGAATGTTATATGATTAATCCAAAACTCACATTTACTGTACTTTTCATATAAATTTTCTTTTCTCAGGATCTTCGGTACATCATCCAAATGCTCCTCATGTTCCTCCTTTCCATTGAAGTAGATAATAATTCCATATATAAATACTATAAAAAATTTATAGGTAATCCCTAAAGAATCTATTCATCAATTCCATGAAGATATTTGTAGCATTATATAGTTCAAATTGCATCACTCTGAACTCATAGTTCTCATAACTTGTATGAAAAGAAGTCTTAGATATATCATCCTTCATCATTAATTAATAATATCCTTTCTAATGATCCCACTTTGAGATGTATTAGTCTCTACATAGTTGATCTAACAAGTCATGAGTACATGATAGAGAATTCTATTTAATTATTATGATCTTATTGATCTCACAATAAACAATGAAAAGAGTGTATTGACCCATACTTGTTTTTTTATGAAAATGATCAGTGCACCCCATGGGGAAGAAGTTGGGCATATAAACCCTTTATCTAGATTCTCCAATATTTTCTTCTTTAGTTCTTGATGTTCAATTGTGGCTATTTGTAATATATCATATTTTATAAAAGGTAAAAAAACGTCATTTTTCATATTTAAATTCCTTGGTTTGTCCCTTTACATTTTATCCTAATGGATTCATGGGGGTCTCAGGAGTTTTTGGGGTTTGTTAGTAGCATAGAGATGTGAATTTTCAAAGACCATACTAGGCCACATTGTTAGGAGAAACAATGTTGCAGAGCCCGCATGGTTCATCTAACCATGTGTCTGGAGACTATGGGGAGTAGGGCTCTGCATGGTATCTTTGAAATCCAGCTGAGAGTCCCACATACCTATTCAAATTGTCTCTAACAAGTTTTATAGGTATTTCATATAGTTTGTGCACTATTAACCAAACTGTTCAGCCAGCTCGTGTGAGGGTCCTCCTTGGGTAGTGGCATACTGTGTGGTTGGTGCACAGTTTGGCCAACCATGTAGCCAAACTATTCTCCCATATATGTGTGGGTGAAATTCCAATTTATTACTTGAAATATTTAAATACACCAACCCTTTTCATCTCTCACATTCTCCCCTCTAGTATCTGTATGTGGGTTCCTCCTCATGAAATCTTAGGCTTTTTTTTCTCCCTCATATATCATCTAAATCCTTCACTGTCAGAAGCATCGTGAAGATTGAGGTAAACTCTACACTCATCTTCCTTACGTTTTCCATTTCTACTCTTCCCTATTTCACTATTTATGTGTGACATTTTCTTCCTTATTTTCATTGTTCTACCATTTCATGGATATCTTATATTCTAAATTGATTCAAGGGTCACCAACAGATGATTGTTATTCTAACAACCTAAGGTAGGTGGTCTAGTTATTTCCCTCAAATTTCCTTACTTCATATATGATGTGTTGTTGTTCCACATTTCATACCTTTCTGAAGATTCTTTTAAATTTATATATAAATTAAATTCAACACTTTTCCATATCTGGTGTAACCCTAGTGAGTGGAAATTAAACGATTGGGTTGATCTCCTTGACTTAAGCCACCCCAATCAATGAAATTTCCCTTTAAAGGCCCACTTCTATTGACCCTAATTGGATAAACACCCCTTTTGGTGTGTGGTTACTTTGTATAAAAATATTTTAGTGATTGAAATGAATAAAGATGAATTTTAGTTCAAGTGTTTCTCTCAATCCATATGTTTTACGCCATTTCCTTAAGCCCAAGCTTATTTTCTTATGCATTATAGTATGTGCCTTCTACTTTAAGAAATATTCTTTATGCCTTGAGTGAATTCCTTGAGGCCTTGTGCTTATTCTTTTGATAAATGTTTATTGTTCTGTTCCATATGCCATAATTTCTTGGTTTGGATAAAATTCTTGGGACATCTTATTGATCATGTCTAAAATGTGATGCCATGTGATATTATGTGATTATGATTTTTATGACTCACTTTCTTATGGGTCTGAAGAGAACACAGGTCCCAACATAAGGACATCATGGATGGAATCAATGTCTTGTTTATCTAGATCTACTAGACATTCTAGGATAGACACTTGGATTTTCTTGCACGAGCTCTCTAGGTGGATTACTTATACTCTTGAGTGACACTGATTTTCTAGGGGATAAACCATGGAATGGCTCATTCGAAAGATGGTTATGCCATGCCTTGGGTGATACTTGGTCCCCTATGTGATATACCTAGGATGGGATCAAATATTACCATGCCAAGAGCGATATGAGGGACACCTTTATGGGTCTCCTTGGATGGACTCTATGGTATTGGTTATATTAGAGCCTCCAAAAACAACCCTATGGATTCCTTATGGATCACTTAGATGGTATAAGGATTCCAAACCGGATTTGATGGATGCATTTTTTGGTTTACATGTGATTCCTTATTATTATAAAAGTATTAGAATGGTTGAATGATTTCATATGGGTGTGACTGCTAAGTTAAATCACAAGCTTGGGGTCAAAACACATTTTTTCTATATGATGAACCATATATACACTTTATTACTTGTATAGGTTCTCTTGGTTCATACATTCGACCTAGGATGAAGCAAGTAGAATTGGTTGGGTATTCATCAAGTGAATCAGATCCAGTTTTATTTATTTATTTATTCACCTATTACCTTGAATCTATTTATAATTGGAATAGTATTCATTTATATTGTATGAACTAGATTGATCTTATCACCGTTGGTGGGGGCCTAATATGATTATATCTATCAACATGCTTGGGTTGCATTAGGTACTAAAGAAGACTTCATGATTTCAGGTATAGATAAAGGGAAGCATCAAGATTCTGATTCTCGACTGACTTTCCTAGGATGGAGTACGTGAGAAAGGGACCAAGAATATGATCAGAATACTAGTAGTAGCTTCCTTTTAGTCTTTTTTTGTATTTTTTATAGAATTTTGTATATGCTTATAATCCTTGTTCCATGTGTACTCATTTTATATAGTTAAATTAAATCATGAACATCATCCTTTTTATCAATTCACTAATTAACTTCTGCATGTTGTTTATTTATCTTGGATGTTATTTATTTATTATTTCCACTACCACCGGTTCTTATTAATGCTTCTGCTTCAGACAGTGACTGTTCTAATTAGTATAGTGTCTTATTCTTAAATTTGATCATTCTTATATACTGTTGTGCTATATTCAGATCAATGAGGTCATAATCTCCCCTCAAAAACACTATAGGCCCTCACTGATATGTGGCAGCCTCTGTCATTTGAAGAGGCATGCTTATGGTCTTGTGGCCACCATCACAGGGCAATGCTAAGTGGCATATGGGGAAGGATGCTACAAAGTGGTATCATAGAGAATTTTTTCTTACTATTTTGGTATTGGATATGAGAGTAAGAGTATTGTAAATTTGTAATGATCATTTTTTTGGGAGTATCTAATCCACATACAGGGGAACACACATTACCTGGGATGGGTTATTGTTATTCTATTTGCCACCTATTACAGTTTCATTTATTTCATTTTTGGGGGACACACTTGTTTTATGCCATTATTATTGATGATATTATTATTATAATAAGTTCTTTACCACCTCCTGATGATTCAGGGACGTATCAAATTCATGCATCATACTAGGGACTATAGGACTAAAATTTTATCCATTACTTCATGCCATATCTACTTTCTGCATGAATTTTCAGGTCACTTATTATTATTTCCTTGACTATTATCTATTAAATTTGTAACACCCCAAGATTTCATAGTATGTTATCTCATTAAAGTAATTCAATAGCTTGCGCTACATGCAACACCGAGTTCGAGCGCACCACGACTTACCAAACAAGCCATTGAAAAAAAGAGGTTATGAATATTATTAACCATGTTTTAAATTTTATATATCCTATATAATTTCAACATTCATATATTATTTTTCTTAGACATAATGTAATAAAAAATTCAATTTTTAAGATAAAAGAGGTATTTTTCAAAAAAATGCAATTTTATGCCTTTTAATGGCGAACCCTTTTTAAATCCAATATTTGACACTTTTATATATTAACATTAGTGACATTAAATTTATATTTATAATAGGGATATAAAAATTTATTTTAAATAAATTTTGGTACTATTCTGATAACTTTCAAATTTTGATGAATAGTGAAAAAAATACTAAATTTTATTTAAAAACAACTTTTTTAATCGAAATAATTTATAGTGTTAAATTATACATTTGGATTTTTTTTAAGTATCATTAGATTATATTTTTATCATTAAATAAAATTTAGTTCATTGGATCTAATTTCGCATTTAAATTGGATATAAACAAGTGTCAATCTTTTGATAGTTATTATTTCTAAATAACACGCTTTTTGTTTTGACAACTGGAATTAATTTGAAATTAATTTTTGCCACTTATTTGTTTTGAATTTGGAAAAATGGATTCCATATTTGTAATTAGAAGTTCCAAATTCTGTAAATAGGTAACTTTTATCTTTAGACATTATGAATAATTACTTCGGTAAATATTTTATTTACCATGGTTAAAGGGTAAATCCGGTAAATATGGTTAAAGAAATAATATTACAATAATATTAAATTACCCTAAAATGTGTCCTATTCCTATTGGTTGATACATTTCAGACCATGTTCATCCTTGGGTCGATTTTGGGACCACTTGTATTCACTTGAGAGTGATAATGACACTTTATTTTAATTAATTTAAAGTAAAGACAAAAATGACATAAACATATATTTTTTAGTAAAACAATTATTACAAGGTGATATATAAGTTAACTTTTTGACAATAAATAGTAATTAGAAATATAAAATTATTTAATACCTCCCAATAGTTTATTTATAATTTTTATAAATAAAATAAATATATTTATATATGACAGAATAATGATGCAGTATTTTCCTTATTAATGAAACAATCAAATAAATGTTATTATAACTACTAAAATAAATATAATTTGAAAGTATGGATACCATAAACAACTTTTATCGGTTACTATGATATGTTAGGGTTTATTAAATGTATTTATTTCAAAGTAATAATGTTTTTAAGACTTTATCAAAAATCAATTATTAAATAATGTCAAAATTGACATAAATGAGTTTTTAAAAAAAATACAATATTATTGGTTGATATAATAATCCTAAAAATCTAAGGTTATTCCAAAAGACTTATATAATAATTGGTGTATCATTCATGAACCACTTGGGGTTCTCATAGAAGTTTATATTAAGTTTATTAACCATATAATATCAAAATAAAAAGAGACATGGTAAATGTCAAACTATTTAACTAAGAGTTAAATATAAAAGATAAGGTTAATATAGTGACCAAAACCTATCTAAAAAATATTGGTTGAGAGTTTTTCAACCCATCCCCACCTTATCCTATAAATAATTCTTTTTTGAGCCATTAGAAACCGAAAATTATTTTATTATAAAATAATATTTCAAACTTTTCATAAAGTGACCCTCACCTATCTTATAAAAGGGCACTTCCCCTTCTCTCAAATTCACACCATAAAAGTTTTTTTGATTGGCCAACCCCTGACGATATATCCTCCCAAATTTATCCCTTAATCCTAGAGACCTTCCTTTAGTCATAAATCTATCCTGAGGATCCCTTTTCATCAAATCAAAAGGAAGAACCCAAAGAAGAGGTAAATATTTCATCACCTCTTTGAATTTCTTTTCTTCTTCCAGTTCCTCATTATTTATTATTTCCATTATAAAATAATAACTCCAGTATCTTATATATACTATTATTTTATTATAAAAATGGTAAAACTATTTTCATTACTCTATCCATCCTATAAATGACAAAGTCACCATATGTGCGTACGAACGGATTACCGTCTCCACGTAGTGGTGTAGTTTGTTATTCAAATACTTCATCATTTGGATGGGTATAATAATGAGTATAAAGGATGTAAATAATAAATATAATATGATAATTATTATTTATATATGATATACCATCCAATTATATATGATTTTAATATCAAAAGAATGATATTGTCGCTCGTGCGTACGTACGGATTACCGTCTCCACGAATGTGATGAGATTTATTCCTCGTCGTATCCATTCAAGACTAATTTCCATTTGATGATTAAAAATAATTTATAATGTCTTAATATAATTTTTAATATGAATAATATACATCCTATCCATAAAAAACTTGGCTTACATAACCAATCATATAAAGGAAATCGAATCAGTTAACGCCCGAAAGGATGATACAACTGAAATATCATTAACAAAGCAGTATTAGAAGATCATATATGATATCCCATTTATGTATATAGTTATTTTATAATTTAATTACAATTATTTAACTATTATACAGGAGGTTAACATACCCCTGACCATGGAAAATTACAAGATAATGGTTAATTCTATAATCTCTTCATTATTTGAGGTTGTTTATACATAATTATCTATTGGGACCTCTTTATCATCCACAACAATATTTTCATAAAAATTTATTTAATTTTTTTTTACTATTTAACAAACAATGGGTTAAAGTCATTTATACCCTTTTTTGAACTTATATGTTTTTGAAAGGAATCTTTCTGTCATTTTCCTAATAAGTTACTTTACAAATTTTTCCACAAAATTATGGTAATAATGTTTTTATTAACTTATATGGTGGGTGCAGCTATTTTCCACCGTTATAACATATTTGAAGCTTCTCTTACAAGATTACAATAATATTTTTAAAATAAATGTTTTCTTTGTAATTATGTGACTCTTAAATGATTTCAAAATAGAAAGATATATTTCTCTCAAATAGTTTTGATTTCATCTATGTCAACATCATTTGATAAATTTTACACTTGTTTGAAGTTGATTTATTTTGATAAAAATATTTCATATTGTATTTAAGGTATGTGATATGTTTGACTGTGGATGATTTATTTTTATGTCATTCATGGTTTATGGTTAAAATATTGATATTTCTTATGCTAGTTTTAATACGAATATTTATTTTATATTTCAACCTCTTCTTAAGATGAATGTGTTGGACTAGTATGTTCTGGGATGGGTACAGGTAAAAGTAAGCCCTCCGGATTGGGGTCCAGTTATAGAAGACTCTCCGGGTTGGAGTCTGGTTATAGAGGCTCTCTAGGTTGGAGTTCGGTTATAGAGGCTCTCCAAGTTGGAGTCTGGTTACATAGGCTCTCTAGGTTGGAGTCCAGTTACAGAGGATCTCTGGGTTAGAGTCCGCTTACAGAGGATCTTTGGGTTCGTGTTTGGTTACTGTTATCCCATAGGTCCTAGAACGTGGCCTTGACACATGAAATTAAAGTCTGGAATTTATGAATTCCATCATTATGAAAGATTATATTGATATTTCATGTGATTATTCAACTATTATAATATACATGTGAATAAGTAAATGGAATTATTTGATTTTATCTTTTCCATAATATACTAAATTTCAAGTTTAAAATGATTTTTTTTGTCTTATACATTTCCTTAAAGGTTTATGCCTATTTATGAAAGTTTCCACTATATTATCATCCTTAATAAGCATCTGAGCTCACCCCTTTCTATGTTTTATTTTTCCATGGATTAGAGAAGCACTTTATGGTTGAACTGCAGGGATAGACTAAGGGATATGAATGTGTTCAAAAGGGTAAAAAAAATTATTGTTGTTAATAATTTTATAATGTAATGTAACATTCATATATGTAATCTATTTTCCAAGACTGTTAAACTAGTCGGTTCTTAAGGACTAGATTCCTTGTAATCATGCCAATGTATTTAAATAATGTACCGACTCTGGGCTTCTGGGGTCGGGGAATTAAAAATGTGATGAAATTTCTTGCAGGACTGAGAAAACATAATTGAATCTTAAAGTTATTTCCTTAACCTAAAAGTTTTTTCTTGCATATTTTAAATAAGACCCCTTAAGTAGTCAGTTATGGTACCTTGATCCATGAACTATTAGTCTCATGGCTGGAATAAGTTATTTTTAGGATTAATTGGACACCTCTTTCCAATTTGTAAGGTTTATGGGCCATTATAAATTAAAAATGGAAATTCATCTAATCCTTCCATTTGAATAGATTTAAATATAAAAATGAGTATGAATTTAAAATAAAAATGACCTTTAAAATTAAATCATTATCTTATATGTGTAATACGAGACCTTCACCCAGACCCAAACTTAGTAGTGGGAAGTAGGTCAAGTCTCTATAATCCTTCTGTTACTTTTCCTAACCACATAAACCTGGATCTAAGAGAAATTGGAGGGTTATTATGGTCATAAGAAGGCCTTGAGAATGTTCCTTATTTATTGCTTTTCCTGACTATTTTAAATCTTATCTGAGGAGTGTTCTTGTAAATGTTAGATGTATTCTATAGTGATTTCCTCATTCCATATTCCAAGAAAGTGGTGATGAGTATACTCAAGAGGTGGTAGGACCTGAGGCACCCTTAGTACCTCTTGTAGTTCCACCTGAGGCAGCTCCTGTAGATCTTCCACTATGATTCAATGCCCAGCTCTGTGATAGTTTCATCCAGTATATGTAGTTCATAAAAGGTGCTCCCTTGGATACCCCTTTTATGGCTGAGTTGACTCTGGATTTCTATTATAATCACCCTCTAACCTTCTCATGGGATGGTCGACCTCGAGATATTGAATCATAGTTAGAATCCATGGTATTGATCTTTGATTTTGTTGAGACGCCTCTAGTGCAGAGGGTCAAGCTTGTTGCAAATATGTCACATGTATTCTCCAAGAGTAGGTGGGACTTAATCTCTCAGATTAAGAATCGTTGGGGTATGGTCTGGGAAGACTTACATGCATCCTTTTATGATAACTTTTATTCATAGACACTGGGAACAGATAGTGGTTGGGATTTTATGCATCATCAGTAGGTTGTTGTGATTATGATCAAGTATTATACTTGTTTCACTGAGCTCCATTGTTTCACTCTATCTTTGACCGGTGATGAGTTGAAAATTTATAGGTGATTTGAGGATGGTCTTGAATACAATGTTTGATCATAGTTGAATGTATTCTGGTTGAAAATCATTACTGAGATAGTGAACCTGGACCTTATTACAAAATCAAACATCAGTGAATCTGGAAATATGATCCAAGTTAGTTTAATTCAAAGTCAGGGTGATGGTTTATCTGGCAGTAGAAAGCTATGATTCAAGGGTGAACATAGTGGTGGTTCCAGCCATGTGACATATACCAATAGCCATTTGGTGCTTCACTGGTGTTTTTGGATAGATCATAAGAAGAATCATTACATGAGGAACCTAATTGAGTGTCAATATTGTGGCAGGATGGGTCACCATCAGCACTTCTATCAATATTTTCCTCTTACATCCAGTGATAGGGTATTTTTACTGATATCTCTTTCAGGTACATGATCATTGAATCCATGTCAGGCTATGATTTATTCTTCTAATGGACGATCAGTCCATTGGAGTGATATTGTCCAAGGAATTCAGGTCTCAGAGATTCAGCATCAGTAGAGTGGGCCCACTCATGTTAGTCATGTAGCATTTTAGGTTCATGGCTAGGACTAAATTTATATAGTTTATCCCATTCCTGGGGATTATATTCCATGGCCTCATACTATATTATGTACTATTACGGTAGCCTCTTATTTAGTTTCTTTCCTTTTTGATACAATTGCATCGTACTATTTTATAACTAATGTCATTATGGTAAGTCTTTGAATTGTGATAGATTGCTTAAGTGGCATGATAACTCTTGTTACACCTCTTTGGGTAAGATAAGATAGAATCTACTAATATAGGTAGTGACCCTTTGGGATTGGTTGGTATTTTTTCCTTTTTAACTTCTTCATCCTATAGATGATCAGCTTCAAAATCATTCTCAGTATAGAATGGCATGTTCCTTACCAATCTCAATCAGATTTATTTCATTGACGAGTGTTATTTACATCACCTTAGGGGAGCATGTATATTCATAAGGAAGAATGTGAGATCTAGGAAAGTCAAGTTGGATCTGATCATATGGGGCTAGGCATAGTGACATCTCAGATGGTGAGTCTCTTTATGATCTATTAGGGAATGTTTCTTACAGAATTCCCTCCTATTGTGGATTTTTTTTAGGGATGTATTCCATTAAAATTTCTCTATATTACTAATGGAGATATACATTTATTTCACCACTGAGCTTGTTCCAAGAGTGAAACCTATTTCCATTTCTTCTTATATGTTGGAACCTACTGAGCTGTAGGGACTTAAGAAGTGACTTGAAAATCTAGAGGCAAGGGGTTTTATCCAACCCAAAACAATTCCATGGGGCTCACAAGTCCTTTTCTCTAATAAGGAGGATGGTATGCTCAAATTGCACATGGATTATCATCGACTGAACTAGATTATGTTGAAGAACCGGTATCCACTAACTCATATGAATGACCTCTTATAAAGTCTCTAAGGAGATACAATATTCTCATAGATAGATTTGATTTTTGGATAGAAATAGGTTCATGTGAGATCATTAGACATACCACATATGGAATTCAAGAGTAGGTACGGCTTGTGAGAGTATCTAGTTATTTCATTATACCTTATGAATGTGCTGGAAGTATTTATGGATCTGATGAATTGGGTTTTTCACCCATACCTTGAATAATTTTTGGTAGTCTTCATACACAACATATTAGGGTAATTTCTCACTAGACATGACCATTTCAACCACCTTAAGTTCATGCTGAATACTCTAAGATATCACTATATATATGTGAATCTTATTAAATGACACTTTTTTATTATTAAGTTTCACTTATTGGGTCATATCATCTTATATGAAGGTGTATCTATTGACCCAGATAAGGTGAGCATCGTGGTTTCTTGGGAACAACCCAAGAATATGTTTGACATACGTAGCTTCTTGGGGATAATTGCCTATTACAATTGATTCATATTAGACTTTTCACTCTTAGTAGTTCTTATTATTGTCTCAGCTAATAAGGTTATGATGTTTATCCGGTCTCAAGTTTGTGAGATAACTTTTAAGGAGTTTAAGGGATAATTGAAAACATTGTTGATCATGATTCTTCTAGAGTTGGGCCATGGATATATTGATTATCGTTATGGTTCAAGTATCAAGCTAGGATATGTTCTGATACATGGAAATTTGGTTATAGTTTTTGGGTCCCATAAACTGATACCTCGTGAGTGGAATTTTCATATACATGACCTTGATTTAGTATTTTTGGTTTATGCTCTACACTTTTGGAGGCATTATCTATTAGGTGAGTGATTCCTTATTTACTTGGACCAAAAAAGTCTCAATTACATCTCCACATAGTGATACTTGAATCTGAGGCAACTCATGTGGGAAGAATACATGTAGTCATTCAACTTTGATCTTTCTTACACACTCAATAATGGAAATGTCGTTGATAATGCCTTAAGTTGAAATATTCTGACACTGTCCATCCATAAGGCCAGTACTGAGCGAAAATTAATGGATCTATTTTGTGATATGCACATGGTGGTTCAAGAATATCACGGGAATATAATTTTAGTAGTTAAGGATACAACATCCTCCCATTTATAGTGGGTGAAGATGAGGAAGTTATCTGATTTTGAGGGCCTCATTATGAGGGAAAGTGTCACAGGTGATAACCCACCTCCTGGTTTGGTTTTTGATGAGAATGGAACCCTACACTTCTATAAACGTATCTATGATTTTTTAGAAATTATTGATGAGTTAATAAGGGAATATCATGCCGCCATTTTGGTAGTTCATCTTAGTCTTACCAATATTTACTGAGACATACATAATCAGTGTTTCTGGCCATGTATAAAGAGTAAAATCATAGGTTTTATCACTTAATGATTCATGTATTAGTAGATGAATATTGTGCCCATGTGACCTTCCAAAATTCTATAGACTTTATCCATTCTTGAGTACAAATGGAACAATATCTCCATAATTTTCATGATGGTTTTCTTGATATCCCCTCAAGGTAGCAATGTGGTATGGGAAATCATAGATAGCTTGATTGAGGATTAATGCTTCTTAACGATCCAAGATACCTTCACAGTTTATGATCAAGGAAGGATTTAAATATGGGTTATTTTGTTCCTTCATGGTGTTCCTTGTTCTAGAATATTTTGACCAAGGTGTACAATTTATCTCATGGTTCGAGCAGGTTTTATAGAAGGAATAGGTTTCACAGGTAATTTTAAGTACATCATATCACCCTTAGACTGAAGGGTAATCTGAGAGACTGATGCAGGTCTTAAAAGAAATACTATAGTCATACATCCTTTATTTTAGAGGATTATGGGAAAAGAAAATACATATTATTGATATTTTATACAACAAAAATCTTTAGTAAATGATTCAAATTGATCTGTATGAGGTCCTTAATGATAGATAATGAATTTCACCTTTGTGATGGATAGAGGTACGTGAGGTAGTGCTACTAGGACCTCATCTCATTCAGGATACTTTAGAGAATTTTAAATTGATTCAAAATGTGTGACTAAAGCTCAGTCCTAGTATAAATCTTAAACTAATCATCACTATCGAATTTTGTAGTTAGATGTGGTACATCGGGTCTTTCTATGGGAACTGCCAAGATCAGTTCATATATTAATTTAGATATAGGGAAAGTAATCACCTCATTACATCGAGACTTTTGATATTGTATAGAGAGTTAGTATGGTAGCATATTGGATGAAGTTACTTAAGAGACATCATTCCATGCATGATGTCTTCCTTGTATCATAGATTTATCGCTACCATACAAACCATTCTCATTTGACTACCCTGAGGACATTGAGCTAGAGGCAGATGCATCATTCATAGAGAATCTAATATGTATCATTGATCTAAGCATGAAAACTCTATAAGGAAGTTTAGTCCCACTGATCTAGGTGTTATGGTAGCATGGATGTTTTTAGAACAATAATGTTGAGAGGGGAGAAAGTGTACATGTGTAGTGGTTTTAACTCTTCTCAGATGGTGTTTTACCACCCTCGAAAGGGAAACTCAGGTATGAGTTTTCTTAAGTTGGGTAGGTTTTAATGTCTTGGATTTTATCAATGGTATATACCATTAGTTTTTTGGATTTAAATTTTTTAATTTTTCCCTTTAAATGTTTCCTAATGGATTCATGGGAGTCTATGGGGTTTCTAGGACATATAAAGAGCCTGGATCCCAAAATTTTGAAAGAGAAGACTAGACAATGTGATTAGGAGAAACCATGCCTCCCATCCTGCATAGTTCCTCTAACCATCCGACTGGAGAAAATGGAGATTTAGGCTCCACACAGTTTCATTAAAACCACGCAGAGAGGCCTGCACGCACATGAAACTTATCTCAGAAAAGATTTAGAGGATTTTTTTAGGGGATGTGCATGATTAACTAAACTGTGTGCCTAGCCTATGTGAGGGTCCTCATTGGTAAGTGGCATGGTGCACGATTTGTGCACAGTTTATCCAACCATGTGGCCAAACCATGTGCCCCATTCTATGTGGGTGAAATTAAAATTTATCTTCTAAAATATTTTAATACCCAAACCCATTTCTCCTCCCAAGCATTTTTTAACAGTACTTTCTTGTGTTTTTTTCCTCAAACCGACTTTACATTTTTTATGTCTCCTTCATCCATCATCCAAATCCTTCACCATTAGAATCATCTATAATCATTAGGTAAACTCTACACTCATCATCTTTCCATTCATTATTTCTCATCTTCTCTATTACTCTATTTAGGTGTGACCTATTTTTCCCCATTTTTAGTAGTTGGACTATTTCTTCAATTTCATCTATTATACCTTAATTAAATGGTAAAAAAATGGATGAGTGGTCTTCTAAAAACCTAAGGTAGGTGGTATTGTTATTTCTTATAAGTTTTGATGCTTCATATATGGTGCATTGTTGTGTCGCACACCAAACCTTTTCGGAGACACCTCTAAATTGATAAATAAATTATATTTAACACTTTCCCATGTTAGGTGAAACCCTAGTGAGTAGAGAATAAACCATTGGGTTGCCTTCCTTCACTAAATCCACCCCAATGTGTAAGATTCCGCTTTAATGGCCTAATTCCCTTGTCTCTAATTGTTTAAACACCACTTATAGTGTGCATTTTATCTATATAAAATTATTTTTAAGTGATTGAAATGAATAAATATGAATCATAGGCCAAGATTTTGGCCTTTGTACTCATGATTTATTCCATTTCCTTGATCCCATGATTATTTTCTTGAGATATACAATGTGAAATTTTTTTATGCAAGTTTATTTTTTCCTTCTGTGTATTCTTTGAAGACTTGTTCTTATGCTTATTTTAAATGTATATTGTTCTATTACTTATTCCATAATTATTGGTCTTGATAAACATTATTGGGATATCTTGTTGACAAATTATAAAATATGATTCCTTGTGATATTATGTGATCATGGTTATTATGTCTCAATTTATTATGGGACAGGAGAGAACATGGGTCCTAACTTAATGATCCGTGGATAGACTCTCCATGATCTATATCTAGATATGATGGAAACACTGGGAGAGATGATTTCCTTGTATGGGAAGTCCAGGTAGATTGTTTATTATATTGAGTGAAATCAGTTCCCTAGGGGAGAAAATGGGGATAGTATCTTTGGAAAGATGGTTGTGTCAGGCCTCAGGTGATACTCATTCCCCTTTGTGATATACCTAGGATGGTCTATAAGGTTACCATTCCATGAGTGATATGAGGGACTTTATTATGGGTCCCCTTAGACAAAATATTTTGAATTGGTTATTTCAGAATCTCCTACAGTGAACCTTGGGATTCCTTATGGATTGGATTGGATGGAATTAGGATGCCATATTGAATTTTTTGGATTCATTTTTTTCATGTGATTACATGTTATTATAAATGTATGAGAATGCTTGAATGATTCCATATGGGTTTGAACACCAAGAAAAATCTAAATCTTGGGGTTGTCCAATATTTTTTGCTTCATGATGACCCATATATGGACCATATTACTTGTATAGTTCCCATTGGTTCAGACATCCATCTTAGGCCAAAGAAGGTAGAATTTTTTGGATTTCCATTGAGGGACTCAGACCGAGTTTTATTTGTTTATTTAATCAATTATTTCCATCCATGCTTCTATAATTGGCACACTAATATTTTTATATTACATAGACTAGAATGATCTAGACACTATTGGCAGTGACCTATTGGGATTATATCCGACACCCTGTTGGGGATGGATTTGGTACCCAAGTAGACATCATTATTGTAGCTATAGATAAATATAAGTGGCCAAATTTTGATACTTTACTAACATTCCTTTGATGTAGTATGTGAGAAAGAGACCAAGCCTATTCTCATGATTCTAGCAGTAGCCATTTTTTGGACTTTTTTTATTTTTCATATCATATGGTATATGTTTGTACTCACTATTCCCTATGAACTCATTTTGTATAGATACATGAGATCATGATCAATATATTTTTTCTATTTAAAGATCTTCTTCTTCCTATTGTTTATTTACCATTGGATGTTATTTATTTATTATTTTTTTCTGATGTCTATTCTTATTACTACATCCTCAATGGAAGGTGACTGGTCCAGTTTGTATAGTGTCTAATTCTACTATTTCTCATTCATTATATAATTTGTTTCTACACTCTAACCAATGAGGGAATACTTACCCCACAGACACACCCTAGGTTGTCACTACTAGTCGGCAGCCTCTTGCATTTACGGAGGCGTGTGTGAGGTCTTGTGGCCACAGTCTCGGGGCACCACTAATTGGAATCCAATGTGGGATGATACACTATTCTATATGGACTCATGGATATTGTAAAATCTCCAAGTCTATGTTCAATCGAGAAATCAACCTCTTGAATATGAATAAGAGTATGTGATTATTTTGGAAACACGTCATTGAATTCCCTCACAATTGGCATGTTATGAAGGATGGTCATTTCATTAGTCATAATCATTTGTGCTAGATATAATTTCTCATAAAGAAATATTATCCATGCCTAATATAATGATATTGAAGGAGATTTATCCTCTTCTTGAACTTATATAGAATATGAGGGTTATTTCCTTCACTCAGAAATTTATGTTGTCTCTATACAAATAAATCCAATCTATGCCAAAAATATAATTTAATTCTACTAGAGTGAGTATGACAAGTATTATTGGTAAATTCATACCATAATTTTTAAAGGGATGAGTTATATACTTGGGATGAAATAATTGTCCCATTTTCCACCTTCACTAATAACTCAACTTTTATGTTATTAGGTGGTGCTTTAGTTGTTCTACTAAACTTGCATCATATGAATGAATCTTTGAAACTATAATCAAATAGTATGTTCGCTATCCTTGAATGAATAAATAAAATACCTATGACCACATCATTTTCAAGATCCACCATTGATGTTGTTATGGAGTAATCACACCCTTACTCTCTGGGACATTGATTCAGTTATCATTGGTTGTCATCAACAACCCTTAGTTTAGTGTAATGACTCTCATAGTGTCATTGTCCCTTGTAGTTGAAACAATGGGAAATAGTATGAGGTATGAATGGAGAATTAATTTCTCGCCTCACATTGGTTGGTTTATATTATCCTCAATCACTTTCTAGGTTTCATTCCTTTCTGCACCTAAATCATTTCCTTGTCCCTTTTAAAAAAAATCAGGATGTTTCTTCCAACAATTTTGATAAGTGGGATATTTTAATTTCTTAACCCCATGATATTTCTCCATTTCACTACTAGAATAAAAATCGATCTTCTATGTTATATCTCCAAACCTATGTGACCCTTGAGAGTCATTGATCTCCATTTCAACTTTGAGGTCACATCAGACAATTTCCTTATAGTTTTCAATGTATCAAATCGCCAAAGAATTTCATAGAATCAACTTTAACCTATCATAGAAGTTATTAATATTAATTTAGAGGTAAATGAAAAATTCAAATACATGTCATGATTTTTTTTATCCTTATACTCCTCGATGGATTCATTGACCTTTTTCTTAAGGCTACAAAAATCGATCTCCATTTTAATTCGGATGGTGAAAGGAAACTATTTATCAAATACATTTTTGAAATTATTTCCACTTGATCACTTTGATATACTCCTTGAGCTTCACATTTCTGAATAAAATCTACCATTTTTATGCTTCTCCATTCATACAATAAAAAACAAGTATGACATTATCTTTTTTAGAGAATTTAAGGATATATAAGATCTATTAAATAGAGTTAATCCACTATTCCATGATTATGGGATCAGAGTATCCACTGAAATTCAAAGGCCATTATCATATAAAGGTATCAATTGAAACATGATATTTCTTAGGGGGGTGGGTATTCCTCCTAACTTAGTTTTATTTTCAAAACATGAGTTAATTGAGAAAGTATTTTCATGATTTTACCAACTCATGGTCTCATCAGGTTGGGCATCTCATTTGGAGAGTCATAACCCCCCCCCCCCCACATTGGTTGATAACTCAGTTTCTCATATTTCCATCCATTGACTAAAATAAAGGGATAATTATGGATAATAATTTTTTAAACTATTGAACACATAAATGATAAATCATGAACATTAAAGTGATAACTCATTAATGATATATATTCCTTAACCTATTAATTTCTAGATTTCAATCTAAGTTATCAAAGATTTATTTCCTAATATAAAATCTTATGGGAGTTTTTATTACCTGAATAATGGTTCATAAGGATCTTGTGAAATTACTAAATCATGTCCCCCATCCATGTCAAACTAGGTGAGCCACAAGGCCTCTTTTTTGGGTCGTGATCTTAATAATCTTGAACTTATCCCATTAATAGTTTTTCTCATGATTTATTTATTAAATTTTAGCTTATTTTTTAATTAGGTAAAAACGCCAATGATTCCATCTCCCTATTAATCTCTAATAATTAGGCTTCATAGGGTAAAATCTTACTATTATAGGTTATCAATTCTTTTATCTACTTTAATTGGATTTATAATAACCATAAATATATATTAATCATGAAGATCACTATAAAATGACTATATTTTCAATGTTTATAATGATTAACATACTTTTAAATATTATGAGATAGAATTTATAATTGCCTATAGTACCCAAATAGTGAATGTGTTTTATATAATTTCATGTATTAATATGGAATTTATTCATTTGAAAAGGTAATTTCAGTTACAAAGCATCAATTCATTACATTGATCCTCTAATTTAACTACCCATAAATATCCAATTATCATTATGTTGGAATTGAACATCATGTTACATTAACATAACTATAAGAATACTGGTATTTTCTTTATGAAACCTCAAATTTACCATTATATAGGAAATTTTCTGTTTTTAAGAAATCTATATTGCACTAAACTCAAACAAAAACTTATTGCATTGATATAAAGGCCTTCTTAACACCTCATATAATCTTTTATCATGATAAAAATAGTTTTACAACACTTAATATGTCATTTTACAAGGTTATTCCTCCATATATGAATTATCCACTCATTTGGTTTTCTTAGCATTAATAAAACAATTTCTTCAACCTCATCAAGATCCAGCACCAAAAACTCAATTGACGAATGTTTTAGATGGTGTTTCATCATCTAAAAACACTTTGTTAAAATCTTTGAATATCTTATCACAAAAAATCCCCACACATAATGGCTACTTGAATCAGTTGAAAAAGAAACTCTAGATCCCCCTAATTTCCTCCTCATATATAGTGGAAGCACCTCAAAATCACTTCCCAGCTTTCTCCAACAAATATTAATAATTTCAATGTTTTCTATATTGGTACATATTATAATCCAGGACTAGTAACATCAACAACATTGGTGGTTATTTTCCTTGTTATAGTGATTTTTTGTTTCATTTACTATCAAGGGAACAAGATAATGAGTTTTGAAGCTATATAATTTGTAAGTGTGGTATTATAGCTTAATATCAGCATTTTATCCGGATATTAGTGATAAGATAATCATGATAAAAATTTGATAACATATGTAAAATGAACATTTTATGGGTTTTTAAAAAACTATAGCATGGTGAAATTAGGTGTGAGGTTCATGTGATAGTAAGGGTTATGTCATGATGATAATCATAGATACCTAATGGTTTTATCAGATCCTTCTATGTGTATAGGATAGTTTAACCTGGGATAGTATTTCAATTTATTTGACATCTATATTATATATAAGACATTAGAAGGTGACAAGAGATTCATGAGGAAATTTCTTGGGGACAAAAAGTGTTTTTATTGAAAGTTTATAATGAATTTATTTTTTATTACACTTAGATATTGACTGGAAATCTAATGGATTAGATTTTAGGTGAATTCAAGTTTTTTATTTAGATTGAATATTCCATGACTAGCCCTAATAATTGTACGATTTTAAAAACACCTAAAGTTTAGGTGGTGATTTCAAAGGATAAAGTTGTGGGTTAGAGGAAGTGGTATAGCTTCTTAAAGTATGTAAGGACAACCATGGACACTATTTGAATTTATTAGGATTATATTAATGAATGGTTAGTTTGTACAGTCTATAAAAATCCGCTGGGTACATCATAATTATGTATTGGGTACCTTGTGAAGGTAACTAATAGTAGGTGGCCCTATAAAGGCCATTCTGTTCCCCCAATGGGGTGGATCGAGTAACTAGTATAACCCTTTTTTATTTTATTTTTGGGATAATAATAATTATATCAATTATGAAATGAAACCACGTTCAGGTTTTTCTTATTATCAGTCAATAGACTAGAAATGGGAGCAATATCATCACCTCTCCTTCTTTCCCCATTATTCTCTTTAAGTTAGTCTAACTTGGGGTGTTTTTATAGCACTTATAAGGTGGGTTTTACTTCCATTCCTACCATCTTACTTTCCCTCTCCTTTCCTATGAAAATGATGATGGATTATTTGTTTGGATAATTTTTTTATAGGATCTTTGTAGAATAATTCCAATATAAGAGGTGTTTTGTTTTAGGATACTATAGAAGACTAAGAGTGTATGAATGCACATGAAGTGTTTTCATTTTTTTAGAGTTTAGACACTTCTTTGGTTCCTATATAAAATCTATATATTTTAGGTGAATTTTCGAATGGATTTAATTTTTAAAATAAGTCTATGGTGTTGGATATATTAGGATTCCTATTTACAACACTTATCACCTAGTTGTTCAAGGTTATGGAATCATTACTCCACATGGTGGGGTACTATACTATTTTGAAATTGATTTTGAGTATGGGATAATTAAGGATTATGTTTTTTTAATAAATAGATATTGGTTATAATTAATTTTCAAGAGGTCTTAGATTAGATGTGGAGATTGGGAACCTCATCAATGGTAGGTAAGATCTTGTATGATTCTATGAGCTCAGATAAAGAAGTCGAAAGTTAATAATAAATGGGGTAAATAAACATAATGGTAGGTTGTCCCTAATATTACCTCTTTATATGCATGTTAATTTACTGTGTTGATGTTAAGTTTATAAAATTGTGTGCAAACATCCATGGTGGTATCCCAATTGAGTAACATGTTATGTGGTGGGGGTAGTGAGTTTTCTTAAAATCATAGTGACTCCTTGAGTTTTATTTTTTATTATATAGCCATTAATGGTTGCATCACCAGTTTGTAAAGCTCGATAAATTTGAAATTATAACAATAAGGGGTGTCCATAATTATGTTATGTCATTATTTTCACAGGGAGGTCATATTTGGTAAGTGAAGATCACCTAGAATAATATCTAGGGTTGGTCCTAAAAATGTTTTGAGATTACTCATATGATGTATTGATATAGGAGGATATGAAATAATTTCCTATGAGGGATCCAAATATTGATTACTTATTAAGTGATTTACATAGACTATCTAGACCATGATTGGTCTTTTAAACCATATGTGTGTGTGTTAACATGGGGTAGTAATAATGATACCTCCTAAGAAAGTGATGAGATTAATAGGAAATGGAACCATAATTGGTGTCATTATGCCTATATTGAGAATGTGAGCCACGTATAGTATCCTTGAGTATCCATCGATGATAATAACTCATGTGTTAGTTTGGATAAGTGGGTAATTAGCCTTTGTGATGGGATTTCTATACAGTGGGTGACCATTATAGTATAGACATTATTAGTTGGGTAATTTATGTGAAATTAAATCAATTTGGAAGAGGTAAATAATAAGATCAATGATCCTAGAATTCAAAATCATGGGAATGGGTAACCAAGTGAATTTATTTGATTCTAGTGATCTAAAATCAATTTTGATGAGCTTTTATCCATGGTTATGATTATATTATGATTTTGAAATGTTTTTATTGAAAACCAATTCACCCATTTCTTGATTTTTATTTTCATCAATTGTTTATTAATATTTTATCATGTTTTTTATTATAATGATTATGTTTTTTACTATGTTATTTATTATTTATATAGTGATAAATATCTCACCTAGTTATTAATTATATTATGGAGATACAACATTCACCCATGTTTGTATAGTAGATATCTCATTCCCTAATACATCGTTCTGAAGGTGATAACCAGATCACATTTCCTATTTATGTCATGGTGTTATCCCTTTCACCGTATTAGTATTTTAGTGAAAACAATTCACTATTATTATGATATTTTTGATGACACATTCATCTAGATAATGTATATTATTATAGTAATAATCGTTTACATTTATTTTGATGTACTAGCTCCATAGATGATGTATATGTAGTGAAAACTAATTCACCCATACTTGTGTATTATTGATAAACCCTTCACCCATAATCTATTTTAATGTCAGTAACTCTTTAAAATACATGTTTTATGTTATGTGTATAGAACATTCACAACATTGTTAATGCGATGATTTTTTATTCACTTTTATCATAAAGATGATGATAACCCCTTAATTGTGAAATTGTATATTATTATATTGATATATTTTTCACCTTTATCATGATTTTATTTGTTACTCATTAACCATGAAAATTTAAATTGTTATAGTGATAACCTATTTCTCTATATTACAATATCTGACATAACCCATTTACCTTAAAGATATATATTATTATGATGATATACTATTCCCCATTATCATGGTGTTAGTGATAAAATGCTCAATATTTCTATATAAATTATTATGTTTATAACCCAATCACACATATTATTACATAGATGTTAACCCATTTGCATTGTCAATGTGTATAATTACGGTTATAACCTATTCATTTTACTATGATTTGATTGAAAACCTATTCACCATAACCATGTATATTATTATGGTTATAAGATGTTTGCCATTATCAATATTTGTTGATAAACCACTCACCTTGATGCTATGTATTATTATGAGGATAACTATAACGCCCCGACCTCAGTTACCCAAATCCAAAGCTTTATTTTAATACATTGGCATGATTACAAGGAATCAAGTCCTGAAGGACCAATCAGTTTAGCAGTCTTGGAAAATAGATTACATACAAGAACTTAACATTACAATTTATAACATAAAATACAGCATAGATAATCCTTTTATAACTCCATTATTCCCCTATCTTAACCCTGCATATCAATTGTAATAAACCTCTTGGCATCCTGGGAAAATAAAACATAGGAAAGGGGTGATCTCAATTGCTTAGTAAGGGTAAATAATTCAGTGAAAGCCATAACCTTTTAAGGAAATATGTATAATAAAAATATCAGACTTTTAAACCTAAAATTGAACATAATGTGGAAAGAATAAATAAAACATTACCATATAAACATGCACATGGATATTCTACTAATCGAATAATCACATGTAATAACTAATTTCATAATGAGGGAATTCATAATTTCAAACATAATAACTAATGCATCAAGACCTTGTTCCAAGTAAATTCATAAATATTTTCAAGGCCTTGTGCCAAGAAACTAGTTTGTCTCATGAGACCTACTGATGCATTTAGGGGATATAGTAGGCCCCACCTATCATTTAATAAGTCCAATTCATTCCTTATATGAAAAGGGTGAAACATAACATAAAAATTTGTATTAAAACTAACATAAAAAATGTTAATACTTTAACCATAAAACATGAATGGTATAAAAATATCACATCCACATTCAAACATATCAAAACTCATTAAATACAATATTAAAGATTATATTTTAATAAATCAACCACAACTAAGAATAATATCCAATAAATTATGTTGACATAGTCCAGAGTAATTAGTAAAAATATTTGAGAGAAATATCCATTTTCCATGAAATAATTTAAAAGTAGAACAATTTATAAGGGAAGTAATTTAAAAGATATTTTTAAACCAAAGTTTTCCATACTAATTTGAATCTTTTTCAATTAATTAAAATTTTAAATCAATTACTTCCATATGAATAAATCCTTAAAATCATTTTGAAAACATGGACATTAATTAAATATATTTAGAAAAATATATCTTTAAAATGTTTAAAATGATGATCTAGTTAAATATTCTCTTCCTTAAAACCTTAAAAGATTCATTTTAAGAAAAATTATAAGCCATGAACCTGGATGATAAATTTTTCCCAATATATACTTATACATAAACAATCTCGAATAATAACTAGGTTGAGGAATTAACCCTTACCATGGGTCTGATACTCTCCGTACGTGTCAAAAAATCATGTATAATGTGTTTAAACATATTATTAACTTGTATCAGAATCATAATAATATCTATGATATCATATATGATTATTTTATGACTCTATATTACCCATTTATTGATAAATTCAAGTTAATGAAACATTTCAGGGTATAATCGTTTTGTTTATCATATATGTTTTGACTTGTTATTCTTGATCATATTACTTATATCATAATTTACTTACTTATAGAATTTAAAATATTATTTAAATATCATATATATTATGTATATATATATAATATATATAAATAAAATGTAACACACCGTTTATGAAGACGGTAGTCCGCACATTTGCATGAATGTTGATTTTTTTTTCTTATCGTATTAAATGGAAGTAAGTGAATGAAATATATGTGTGTGTGTATATCATTCCAGTAGAATTATAAATTCATATATTTCATAATTATTAAAAATATTTATTCTTATAATCATTCTTTTATGGTGAACATGGAATATGAGTCACATCGCGTCGTGGAGACGATAAGCCATACGTACGCACAAGCAACGGCATCATTTATCTATTGGTCAAATGCTATGGAATTGGATAGAATATTAATTTTACAGAAGAAATATCATGTTATATTTATTATTTAAATCCATTATATTCATCGTTATACCCATATAAATAAAGTGTATAATAAAAACAATTTACACCATGGTGTGGAGATGGTAAGTTGTACGTACGCAAGCATGGTGGTATTATTTTTCATAGGATGGGTAAAAGGAGGAATATAGTTGCCCAATAATCTTTAAAAAATATAATATTATATTATATTATATAGTTGATATTTTATTATGGTAAAAACTTAGTAAGAGGAAGTAGAAGAATAAATGAACTTTGAGAGAAGGGATAAAATGATTACCTCTTCTTCGGATGTCTCTTTTTGATAGGAACAAAAGGTCTCTTTAGGTTGGCTTTATGCTCAAGGTAAGGTCTCTAGGTTGAATTTATGGTAGTTGGGAGGATATTTGATTAGGTTTTGGCCTATCCAAATGGATTTGGAGGTGTGAATTAAAAAGAAACAGAGGATCCCTTTTAAAAGAGAGGTGAGGGTCACTTTAGGAAAATATTGAAATATTAATTTATTATAAAATTATTTTCGGATTCTAATATCTCCAAATTGATTTAGTTAGAGGATAAGATAAGTATGGGTCGAAATCCTATCAAAAAATAGGTTTTATACATGTTTAGGTGATAAAATTTCCCTTATCTTTTGGGATTAACTCTCAGTTAAATAGTTTAACTCTTACCATGTCCTCTTGTATTTTTATACTATATGTTTAATTAGTTACTATAAAATTACAGGGGAACCTAAATTAGATCATTAATGAATTTTGTATCATTATATAATTTATATCGATGAATCAAATATTTTTAGTAATTTTATATCATTTAATAAAATAGTATAGTTTTTTTAAACTCATTTATGTCAATTTTGACACTATTAAGTAATTGATTTTTTTAAGTAATAACAAATTTATTACTTCAAAAAAAATGCCTAAATCATACATAATATGTAAATTTAAACTATAAAATTCTTTTATGGCACAAAAACGTTAAAATAATATTTATTTTAATATTTATAATATCATTTATATGATTCCTTCATTAATAAAGAAAATACAACATCATTGTTGTGTCATAAATAAAATTTATTATTTAATGTATAAAAATTGAAAGTAAAATACCATCATGTAGGAAATATTTTTATATTTATAATTAATATTTATTGTCATATATATAAGTCATTTAACCCTATATTAAAATTGATTTAGTAAAATATATATGTTTGGGTTATAATTATCTTTACTTTAAATTAATTCTTATAACATGTCATTATCACACACAAGTTCTCCCCAAATTCCAAAATTTTGGCCTAAGAATGATCCTGGTCGAATATAGCTTCATCCAATAGGATTAGTACATGTTTTATTGTAGTTTTATATTATCATAATACTATTTTTTTACTCTTATTTACCTGATTTTCCCTTTAAGCCAACGAGCCCATACCCAAGTTGTAAGGGCTCCTGCTTAGCATCCAAGAGACCCAGGTTCAAAACTGGGTGGAGGCGAATTTTTCGGGGTATTGTAGAAGTAATGTAGGAGTAATGTAGAAGGCACTATTCAGTACTGTAATAGTAGGACTATTCACCCGATTTGGGCTTTCGTGCCACCGGTTTGGGCCTACGGGTCTCAGGGCCTTCGGGCTATCAAAGGCCTTCAGGCCACAGGGCCTTCGGGCCATTGAAGACCATAAAGTAGCCTAGTTCACATAGAGGAGGCCCCAGATGAGGACCAGAGCACCAGTAGCTGTCACCAGAAGTAGAGCTAACCATATTGGAAGAATGAGAGGGTATGGCAACCGCCATCAGGACCAGGCACTGTGCAGCTTTTTACAGGGAAATTCTAGCCGATCAGCAATGCAGGTGGGGATCTAAAGGAAATCAATTATGCAAAATCTTGGGAGGGGTAGTTCTTGTAGGTTGGGCCTACGGGTCATGTATTGGGCATGGTATGCCTCTGGGCCTTCGGGTCATGTATTACGGGCATTTCGGGCATTGGGCCTTGGGCCTACGGGTCATGTACGGGTTCCCCTTCAACCCTTAAAAGGGGGATTATCTATAATAAAATAAAAAAAAGAAGGCCTTTAACCATAGTAAGTAAAAATAATTACTCAAATTACTATTCATAATGTCCAAAAATAAAATGTACCAATTTACACAATTGGGACCTTCTAATTCCAAATATTTAATTCATTTTTCCAAATTCACAACATAGAAGTTTCAGTAATTAATTTAATATTAATTCTCGTTGTTAAAACCAAAAAGTGGATTTGTAAGAAGTAAAAACTATCAAACTATTGACATGTGCTTATATCCAATTTAAATGTTAAATTACTTCCAATTACCAATGTTATATTAAATGATAAAAATATAATATAAATATACTTTAAAACCACTAGGATGAATAATTGAACACTATAAATTATTTTGATTAAAAAATGTTGTTTTCATTTAAAATTTAGTATATTCACTATTTGTCAAAATATGAAAGTTATCAGAAGAGTACCAAACATTTATCCAAGATAAATTTTTATTTCCAAATTATAAAGACAAATTTTATTTCATCAAATAGAATATATAAAAGTTTCAAATATTGGATTCAAAAAGGGTTCACCATTAAAAGTCAGAAAAACAACATTTTTGAAAGTGACTTCTTTTATCTGAAAAACTGAATTTGTCCTTATATTATGTCTAAGAAATACAAAATATGAATATTAAAACTATATGGGAAATATAAAATTAAAAATTTGGTTAATAATATTCATAAATTCTTTTTCAATTTCTATTTCGATAGGTCGTGGTGCGCTTGAACTCAGTGTTGTGTACGTCACATGCTATTGAATTATAAAGAATAAATTTATTTTGGAAACTTGGGGTGTTACATTATCCCATCCTTAAATAAATTGCATCATTTCAATTTAAACTCAATATTGAAAACTAGGTATTTGAAATTTTAAAATATCTTAGTTTAAATCCCACATCGTAAAATAGATTAATGAGACATGTGTTTTAAAATATATAAAATCATGTATAAAGGTTACCATGTATGAAAAAATGGATATAGAAGAGAAAATAAACCATATAGTTCTGATGAAGAGTGATAGAGAATATTACTAAGAGAATCTTGACAACCAGAAATCTATAAATCTACAATGATCTAAGGGACCATCTGCTTCATCACAAAAGAAAGTACTAGTAAAAAAATTGGTTCTATGATTCTTTCCCTAGTGTTGTAGAATTAATTTAATTCATAGTTTAATAACACAAGGAGGAATACTTAATTTACATGTAGAGTTTCATTCATTAAGTAATTCCAACCACAACTCATCTTTCTCTTCAAAATATAAATCTCAAAATTATTCTATTCATCTCAATATTATAAGGTTCCAAATATAAACATATACTATTGAAATGAAGAAAACTATTTTATAATTACCAGGGACTTCCTGTAGACTATTTGTAGGTGATAAAGCCTTGTCGCACTTCGGATTTGGGTTTGATTCCTTCAACTTTGTCCAAAGCGATGGGTTATCACCTGACCTGCAAGTTGTCCTTTTTCTAAAACTATAATATTATAACATTCCAAAAACAATCCTAAGAAATTTTTTACCCTTAAAAAAATACTATCCAAAGTACAACTTAATCCATTAGAACCTTTATAGTTATCCTAAAAAATTATATCCCAACTCTCTCTAAAAGGTCTCTAATTTTCCAAAATATATTGTAACATCATATTCCAAAAAAACAAAGTAAAGTTTCCCTTATATACTGAAAATATGATTACTGTCATCATATTATAACCTTAATGAAAACAAAAAAGTACAGTAGTACCATCCTTATATATATATATATCACATTCTTCTTATAACAAAAATATAATTATTGAATCCAAAAACACAAATACATTAATTATTACACTTCAACTTTCGTAACAACATAAACATGACCTTGATCCTTTTTTTATTTACTATATTTTCCTGATGCTTTATACAATAATTTTCATAATGTCTTATTTCTTTAAAATTATAACATTGCACTGATTCTTTCTTTCCCTTACAATCACGATCCAGATGACCTTTTCTCCAAATTTATAACAAAGTCTCATTCCTTTTAGGAAAATACTATGGCGTTTCTTCCCACAATTATCACATAAGGTAAAATCCTTCTTTCCCTTTTCCCATTTATTTATCTCTTGATCTATCAATATCTTCTTCTCTTGCTTTACTTTAATGTTACAAGACTTATAGAATTACTTTTCTGTATTAATAGCACATGAGACTATATCTTCGTATGATGAGAAATATTGTGAGACCAAAGCCCATCAGAGGAATGGTTTTAACCCGTCAAAGAATCAATCAATATTACATCTTGGGTTACGTATGTATTTTTTAGAATGCCTTTATAACCTTTTGAATTAAGCCTCATACTTTGCAACATTATCAACCTCTTTTTTGTTCAGGCTCAGAAATTGTCTTTTCATATCATCTTGTTGTTCATGAGGAAAGAATTTCTCTAGAAAAATTTATTTAAACTCCCCATATTCCATATTTCCCACTTCTTCATCCTCATTTTTGTTTTGAATTAATGACCACCATTGATCTGCATATTTTGAGAGATGATAACCTGTCATGACAATCTTTTAACTTTCATTATTTATCAAATTAAGAAATATTTTCTCTAAGGAACTTATCCACTGCTCAGCTACAAAAGTATTAGTAGTCCCATTTAATGTTGGAGTTTTTTGTCTCATAACGTATTCTTATATTGAACCTCCACATTGCGGATCAGGATTCCCCATACGGGTAAGGTTATTATTCATAACATGTGTCAACTATCGCAGTATGGATATAATCTGTTCATTACCTGTTGTGCCACCTGCTCCACAATTATTATCTTGAATATGAGGGAAATACCTACACGGATTACATTCATTGATAATATTTCCATTTCTTCTACTAGGTTCTGTTTCTAAACAATGGCATACACTAGATTTGGTTATGAATCATAATTCATAATTCTAAACTAGTAAAATACTTAATATAGATTGAAATATTTATGCATATATAATCTATAATAATAAATATGGTTCCTTTGAGGACACATTTACTCATAAATCGTTCATAATAGTTTATAAATAAAATATCAATTATCCTAAGCATATCTCCCGATAGTGTCAAACCAGGTGTGCAGTAAGGCCCATTTTCGTGCACCAGGTTACCCCGATTCAAGCATGGAACACCTTGTTGGAGTTTTCTCTCCCATGGTACATATGTTCCAGAACTACGTCCACATGTAGTATCTAGAAAAGGATGTATTTCTTGGAATATCCACATAATCCCTAATTTACCAAAATTCTAGGGGGTTCTTCTATACTTATCCTCCAAGTCTATATTAGGGTTATGATCCCTAATCTAAGTTTTCTAAATCTATTTCCAAGGATGTTGCTAAAATTATTCTGATACCAACTATAGCACCCCGAACCCAGTTACCTAGAGTCGGTGCATTATTTTAATACATTGGCATGATTACAAGAAATAAAGTCCTGAAGGACTGATCAGTTTAGCAGTATTGGAAAATAGATAACATACAAGAACTTAACATTACAACTTTTAACATAAAACAAAGAATAGATAATCCTTTGAGAAATCCATTAGTCCATGATCTTAACTCGTCATATCAATCATAATAAACTTTGTGTCATCCTCTGAAAAATAAAACATAAGAAATAGGTGAGCTCAAATGCTCAGTAAGGGTAAATAATTCAGCGAAAGATATAAACTTATAATGCAAGACGTATAATAAAAAAATCAGCCCTTTAAACATAAATGTGAACATAATATGGAAAAAATAAATCAAACATTACAATATTAACATGCTCATGGATATTCTACTAGTCAAATAATCACATGTAATAACTAACTTCATAATGGGGGAATGCATAATACCAGACATAATAACTACTATGTCAAGGCCTTGTTCTAAGACAATTCACAAATATTTTGTCAAGGCCTTATTCCAAGATACTAGTTTGTCTCATGAGACCTACTGATGCATTGATGGGATATAGTGGGCCCCACCCATCACTTACTAATTCCAATGTATTCCTCATATGAAAGGGTGAAATATAACATAAACATTTGTATTAAAACTAGCCTACGAAATGTTAATACTTTAATTATAAACCATGAATGGTATAAAAATAGCACATCCACAGTCAAACATATCATAACTCATTCAATACAATATGGAATATTACATTATAATAAATCAACCTCAATCAATAATAATATCCAATAAATAATGATGTCGTAGATGAAATTAATTAGCAAAAATATTTGAGAGAAATATCCCTTTTTTCATGAAATCATTTAAAAGTCACACAATTTATAAAGGAATTAATTTAAAATATATTTTTGAATTAAAGTGTCTCATACCACCTTGAAACTTTTTCAAGGAATTAACATTTTAAAACAATTATATTTATATGAATAAATATTTAAAATCATTTTGAAAACATTAACATTAATTAAATAGATTTAGAAAAATAAATATTTAAAACATTTAAAATGTTGATCTAGTTAAAGATATTATTCCATAAAACCTTAAAATATTTATTTTGATAACATTTTTATGATACACGTACATAGATGATAATTTTTTCCCAGTATATACTTACACATAAACAATCTCAGATAATAATGAGACTGAGGAAATAACACTTACCTTAGGTGTGATACTCTCTGTATGTGTCTGAAACTCTTGTATAATGTGTTTAAAAATATTATTATCTTATATAAGAATAATAATAATATTTATGATATCATATATGATTATTTTATGACTTTATATTACCCATTTATTCATAAATACAAGTTAATGCAACATTTCAGGTAATAATCGCTTTGTGTATCATACGTGTTCTGACTTTTTATTCTTGATCATATTACTTAGAAAATAATTTAATTACTTAAAAAATGTAAAATATGATTTATATATCTTATATATTCTGTATATATGTATATAATATAGATAAATAAAATAAAACACACTATTCCTGGAGGCGGTAGTCCGCACATACGCATGAACGTTGTTTCCGTTTTCTTATCATATTGAATGGAAGTAAGTGAATAAAATATATATTTGTGTGTATATATATATCATCCCAGTAGAATTATTCTGTCATATATTTCATACTTATTAATATTATTTATTCTTATAATCATTCTTGGATGGTGAACATGGAAGAGGAGTCTCATTATGTCGTGGAGACACTAAGCCGTACGTACGCATGAGTAATGGTATCATTTCCTTAATGGTAAAATGGTATGGAATTTGATGGAATATGAATTTTATAGAAGTAATATAATGTTATATGTATTATTTAAATCCATTATATTCATCATTATACCCATATAAATAAATTGTACAAGAAAAAAAATTACACCACGTTGTGGAGATGGTAAGTCATACGTACGTACGCATGGAGGTATGGTTTTTCATATGATGGGTAAAAATAGTAATATATTTTTCCCATAATATTAATAGCATCTAATAATATAGTATATTCTGGAGTTATTATTTTAGTATGGTAACAAATTAGTAAGAGTAAGTAGAAGAAGAAATGAACTTTGAGAGAAGGGATAAAACGATTACCTCTTCTTTAGGTGTCTCATATTGATTTGAACAAAAAGGCTCTTTCGGTTGGATTTATTCTCAAGTTAAGGCCTTTATTTTGAATTAAGGTTATTTTTTAGGAGATTTTGGCAGGTTTTTCTAATAAAAATGGCTCTGGATGTGTTAATTGAAATAAAGAGAGGTTCCCTTTTATAAGAGAGGTGGGGCACTTTAGGAAAAGATTGAAATATTAATTTATTATTAAATTATTTTAGGATTATAATAGATAAAAATTGATTTATTTAGAGGATAATATGATGATGGGTCTAAATACTCTCAACAAATAGGTTTTATACATGTTTAGGTCATAAAATTATCCTTATCTTTTGGGATTAACCCTTAGTTAAACATTTTAAATCTGACCACGTCTTCTTGTATTTTTGTACTATAGGGTTAATTTAGTTACTATAAAATTCCAAGGGGACAAAAAGTGGATCATTTATGACTTTTATATAATTATATAAGTCATTTATTCTAATCTTATATTTTTAGGATTTTTATTTCATTTAATAAAATAGTATTTCTTTTAAAAAAACTCATTTATTTCAATTTTGATTCTATTTAGTAATTTATTTTTGTTAAAGTCGTAAAAACTTGATTCCTTCAAAACAAAGGTATTAACTAATAACTAATATTTATATTCATCCATAAAATTCGTTTATTTCATCAAAACATTAAAATTATATTTATTTTAGTATATATAATATCATTTTTTATTCCGTCATTAATAGGGAAAATACTACATAATTTTTGTGTAATAAATAAACTTAATTATATAACATATAAAAATTAAAAATAAAATACCATGATGTACAAAATATTTTTATATTTCTAATGAAGATTTATATTCAAATACATCATTAGTATAACCCAATATTAAAATTGATTTAGTAAAATAAATACGTTTATGTTATAATTATCTTTACTTTAAATTAATTCTTATAACATGTAATTATCACACCCAAGTGGTCCAAAAATTCCAAAATTTAGGCCTAAGGATGCTCATGGTCGAATATATATTCATCCAATATGATTATGACATGTGTTATGGTAGTTTTATATTATTATAATATTATTTGTTTACTCCTATTTTCCTGATTTACCCTTTAACCATGGTAAATAAAAATAATTACTAAAGTTATTATTCATAATTTCCAAAAATAAAAGGTACCTATTTAAAAAAAATTACCATATGATTCTAAATATGTAATTAGTTTTTATAAATTCAAAACACCTAATTGGTAGTAATTAATTTAAAATTAATTCCCATTTTTATAACCAAAAATCAGGGTTTTATTAATTAAAAACTATCAAAAGATTGACATGTGCTTATGTCCAATTTAAATGTTAAATTACTTAAAATGATATATATTATATTAATTGATAAAAATATTATATAATTATACTTTAAAACCATTCATATGCATAATTTATCACTATAAATTATTTTGATTAAAAAAAATTTATTTTCAATTAAAATTTAGTATTTTTCACTATTCATCAAAATATGAAAGTTATCATAAAAGTAACAAACATTTATCCAAGATAAATTTAATGTCCCTATTATAAAGAAGAATTTAATTTCAAAAAATTTAATATATAAATGTGTCAAATATTGTATTTAAAAAGGGTTCCCTACTAAAAGGTGGAAAACTGCATTTTTGAAAAATACTTATTTTATCTAAAAAATTGAATTTGTCATTATATTATGTCTAAGAGACATAAAATATGAATGTTAAAAGTATATGGTAAATATAAAATTCAAAATTTGGTTGATACTATTCATAACTTCTTTTTAAACGGCTAGTTTGATAAGTCGTGGTGTGCTTGAACTCAGTGTTGCGTACATCGCACACAATTGAATTATGAAGAAGAAGTGTATCGTGGAAGCTTGGGGTGTTACAATAACCCATTATATCATTAACATTCCATGTTATTTACCTTTTTGGGATAGTATCAAATTCTATTGTGAACATCGAATCCCACCACTAATTGCCTATGGGTTTCTGAATACCATTAATGGTATAAAACATTCATATAGAAATAATTACCATCATAAATCCTAGGGATATAACATAAAAAATTATCTAGGTATAAGATAAAATAATGTTACTATAGAAGAAAATACAACTTCAAAAAGTCAATGACACAAGATAGAAATGTCCATTCTAATCTCCAAATTCATCCATTATATTTGCAAAAATAAAATATATAGTATTGGTGACCATACAAGTGTACTATATAAATTCTTCCCCAAAGTACCACTTTCAAAAATCAAAGAACCCTACTAAAGGATTGGTGAATAAATAGTGAAACTTAATTTTTACATAGACTAGGCCAACTACCACCCATCCTCACTAGGGGTAAGTTCTCTAATCTATATACAATAATACTGATATAATATAAAGAATATATAGAAACAAAATGTAATGTATTGTATTTTCTGTGTATTATTTTTAGATATTATATGGATTGATTTCGAGACTAGGTGTTGAGAAAACATGCGATTTTGAGGCCTAGTGTAACCAAAACCAATGTTTGAAAAATATTTAATTATTAAATACCATGCACTCACATGGGGTTTTTCTAAAAATTGAAATAATTCCTAAACAGGTTACCGGATTAAAAAAATGAGGTCACCATTGCATTAAGAATTTCATTTTTAGCCTATGTGTGAGTTAACATTGGTTGGCATGGGTCATTCGTGAAAAATTTATCAGGGTGTAAAATTAATAAAATAAATTAATTGAAAGATTTATTTTATTTTATTTTCAATACAGTGACTTTATCCTCTATAAGTATACAGCTATAGATTTTGTCTCAAGGTTTCCCATTAAACCCTAGAGACATAGATTCCATTGTAGGATAGTGTTATTGGTGGATGAAAACGGATCACGGTCAAACCAAGGATTATCATGCCAGTGGAGTTGTAGGATCTCCTCAACTACTGCAATGAAACTATTACCCATCAATGATCGATCCAAAATCGAGGCAGGGCATGTTTTTAGGTTTTATAATTTCCCCATTAGTAATTTCTATGAAGAATGAAAATAAATCTATGAATGAATTGATTTTATGATCGAACACCTTGCGGGAAGGGTTTTATTCTCTGGGGTTTATATGGTAGATTCCTCATGGTTATTCAATCCTATTTTTTTATCATTATTACAAAAACAGATCAAGGATAAAACAAAAAAACTTTTCGAGGCTTGTTCCTTAGGGTTGTTATTGTTTCTTTTCTCCCTATTTTCTCATTCATTGTGGGTAACCCCTTGGTTTGTGGTTCGACTACCTACCAATGGATTGTCCATTATGTGCATGATTCTAATCATAATGATCCATGATTTTTGATCTGGACTCAGTGCGATTTAGGAGAGGTGCAATGGAGATGGTTTTGGATAGATCGAGGTGGTTTGGAAACCCCCTTTTTATGCTTTGTTCATAGAATGTGAACTAGATGAATAACTTCGATTTTCAAACAAATTTGATGGCCCAAGTGTGTCTCACATTGATGGTGAGGATCAGCTAGAGCAGATCTACATATTTCAGCCTAATTGATGCCAGATCTAAAGTAGGTGGTGACATAGACACTATCAGGAATACGAACTAGCGATTTGGGAAAATTCCATAAAATGTGGCATGTAATATAGGATTACATGACATGTGGGGGCTATGGATATAGAACTAGGGTTTGGATGAAGTTAAGGATCACACCATGTGTGACCCTTTTCACACAGTGTGTGACCCTCCCAGGATGACTCAGTATGTACTTCGGAAGTACACGGGCATGGGTTAGAGTACATGGGCATGGAAATGTCATGTACTCCCATACAGACAGGGCTTTGCATACATAGACTAGTACACGGACATGAATTTGATACCCGAGCATGGTCAGGTGACACTGGTATGGAATGGTGTTTCTCTATATGTTATGTACTCATCCTACAAACCATGTATATGGAGGCTACATTCCATGTGAGTATTTCTACATGGGAAAGACTTGGGATAGCTGAACACGCCGTGTACCCCTCGGACATGTCATGTACTCCCGTCAAGAATGATTCAGGCTATTTATCTTCCTATTTTGGACCATTATAGGTTGAGTGTGTTCCCTTAGACCTTTTCCTAGATATTAAAATGAAGAATTACATCCACATCACCATATTGTAATCCCCTCTAGAGTTTGAGTCTCATATATAGTTATGGTGTCCCTTCGTGAGACCAGAGTGTAATCCTATATCATCCCTAGTTGACTTTCTAGACTTATAATGACCTCCCTGAGTAGTATTTTGATCCTCTATCTAGTGGGTTGTATCATTAGGGTTTGTGAAATCATTCACATATGATTCCATATGTAGAGGGTTGATCCTGATTAGTTTTGTAGTGTCCCCTAGAATTTTTTCTAATTACCCCTCTCTTTGTATCATAGTATTTTTAGACCATTACATTATCCTCAGGTGTGGCACAAATGAACTAAACCTTGTTGTTGAGTGTCTCTGATGATAACATGGCTCTTGGAGTAAGTTCTCTTAGAATGATCATTTCTTCGAGCATAATCCTAGGACTGGTAGTTGGTTATGACCGCCTAATGGTGTGGTGTCTTTACTGAGTTTATCTAGGTTTCTTTTGTAATGATTTTATTTGTGATACATTTTTACATCTTTTATTGAGATGAATGTACTTGATTCTTTAAATTTACTGTTTTCAATGTGTCCTACTGATTATTGTTATACTCACACTCGCATGGGCTTTTCTCGTACATGTCGTCTCTTACATAGATGGAAGCCCTTTTGACAGTCTCCTGGGAGGATAGGGATTAGGTGGAGCATAGCTGAAGATGGGAAGATCGAGGTGTTTACCAATAACATACCTTTGACTTAGTTTTCACCCTTGGAGAAAGTTGGAATTCAACAGTTTCACTTAGACTTGTGTTATAGACCTTGTGGTGGGATTGTATTTTTCCATGTTTACTTTTCCTTTACTTCATGTTATACTCTGGTTGTGGGAGCTTAGTTGTATGCATGAATTCATTCAGTTGTTTATATTTCAACATTGTGTGGCATGGATATGTGTGCATGTGTATAGGTACATTAGGCTAATACCTCCCATTTTTTTGATATTCTTACTCAATGCTAGTCACTAGCCACTGGCCTATTAGAGGCGGGCTTGGGATAGTCACGGCATGGGCCCCTCCGGGACAAATCAGGACATATTGGTATCAAAGGTGGTTATTTCTAATTTACGATTGGGATTCTATGATATTGGTTCATGGTAATGGTGTTAAGTGTTTTCAGTTTGGCTTTCAGGCTAGGGACACTAGTATTGGTGTGGCGGATGATGCATCCATACACGAGGACTCTGGTCACTAACTATTTGACTTGGTATATGAGAAAACTGATTTTAATGAAAAAAATGGTACATGCATCATATAAAAATGGTTGTGTTTTCAATATCCTTCTTGAGTTAGCTCCCCAAATATACTATATTGACTATGATAAATCTTTTTTTATTTCAGTATACCTCCACAGAGATAGCTAACTAGGATTATACCATGTTATCATGAGGTTGATCCATCCAGTGATGAGGCATCGGTATAGGGGCATGTACTAAAGATATCACCTATGAGTGGTTTATCAGCTATACCACTACCCATCGAGTAGTAGATACTACTAGAACTACCAACTAAGGATGCACGCAGGCTGAGTGTGTTGGATTAGTTTTAGAGGCAGCAACCTTCCAGGTTTTCAGGTGATCCAGACCCTTAGATGTCTGAGTATTGGATAGAGGTATTCAACCTTGTTTTCTTGCTTGTGAGGATTTGTACCTATGGAATAGAAGTCCTTACTGCAAGCCTTATTCATAGCTCTATGGGGTGATGGTGAAGCTTGGTGAATTAGTAACATGAATATATAGTTATCCCCTAGAGAGACTTAGAGCATCTCTTTAAAGAGGATTTTTATCTAGCCACATTATGATCGGTACAAATTTAGGAGCTCCTACATCTGAAGCAGGACAGTATAACTATGTCATATTATTCCATGAGGTTTAAAGTTCACTCTTTTTACTCTTTGAATATGGTATGGGACCAATTATTCAGGGTTCAAATCTTCGATTAGGGATTAGGCCAGGAAATCAAGGCATCAATGGTATCCCTTATCATTTCAACTTATGTTGGAGTACTTGATAGATCCATATTGGAATTACATTTTCTGGAAAAGAAGACATGAGTAGTGGGGGATAGAAATGGGAACCCAGTATCTGATACCTCGGAAGTAGGTAGACGATGGAAGTCACTAGGATCTAAGTGGGTCATGTTCTTCAGGAGGTGATCCCAGTACTCAGGGAAAATTATTCAAGGCTCCTCAGGAGGCTTGAATCAACCATGGGATATATAGTGTTTCTCTTGTGATGGTTGGGGACATCTGAAACGGGATTATTCGACCCTTCATACAACTGATCGGGAGGCAGTATAGGGATCACCAAGACAAAGATAGAGATAGTAGTAGGGTGTTACATAGGTTTTCATATGTATAAAAGGGTCGGGTAGGGTAGTAGGAGGTGATCGAAGGTTTGACCTATTACCAAAACCATCATGAGGTGGTCCACACCAGGCTCAAGGAGCTTTTGGAAATGGATGATGTCAACTGCAGACCATGGAGGCCTTTGACCCTGAGGCCCTAAGGATGATTCGAGGTATGATCTATGAATTTTCTACAATATCATCCATATTGATAGACATGGGTTCTAGTCATTATTTTCATGCCTCTAATCTTGTTCAAGACCCAGAGATTCCAGTAGAACCTTTGACTCGACCCTTACACTTAGAGACTCCTACTGGAGGAGACTGATGATCACCCACTAGTACCAACCATGTGACCTAACGCTTGAAGGCGATAGTTTTTATTGGGATATCTTTATAGTGTCATTGAGGCTGATGACATAATTCATAGTATGGAATGGTTATCCAGAGTTCATGCTTATATTTACTGTTTTAGGAAAAGAGTATGGTGTGTCTGCATTAATGGGACAAAATTTTTCTTTGTTGGCGTAATGGAAATCTTGGAAGTGCAGGATGGGATCATTCATAGGAGGGTGCAGCTGATTACTCATCAATTGGATAGACTAACCCTCAACGTATTGGATGTTGTCAGTCCTCAGTTTCCTTTAGTGGTGGTGGAAAATGAGGACATATTTCTTGAAGATGTTTTGGGTTTACCTCCCCATAGAGAGATTAACTTCTATATTGTTCTACACCCCAGTATGGTGCTAATATCAACACCTTCATATCGAATGGCTCTCGTATAGCTTCATGAGCATAGGGTATAGTTATAGGACTTATAGAATAAGGGCTTCATGACACCCAATGTTCACCCTGGGTATCCCTTGTTTTGTTTTTCAAGAATCTAGATAGGATATTGAGGTTATGTGTGGATTAACATTGCTTAATCTAGGTGACTATAAAGAACAGGTATCAAATACCAAGGATTGATGACCTCATTGACCGATTGAAAGGGGTGTGATGGTTCTCAAAGATTGACCTCAGATCTGTCTATCACCAGCTATGAGTACGGGATGAATACATACCAAAGGTGACCTTTAGATGTCATTATGATCACTATGATTACTTGGTGATATTGTTTGGTTTAATGAATTCCCTAGAAGTTTTCATGAGACTCGTGAAATATATCTTTCAAACTTTCTTAGACTAGTTAGAGGTGGTCTTCATTGATGACATCCTAGTGAAATCATCTTCTGAGGAGGAGCACCTAAGACACTTGAGGATGTCCTTGACATGATCTGAGGGAACCAACTTTACAGGAATATCTTGAAATGCCATTTTTTGATTTTATAGGTTCATCTTCTAGGGCACATCATCTCAGAGGCTAGAGTCGTAGTGGATTCATCAAAGGATGAGCTAGTGCTTAATTGGGATCCACCTAAGAGTGTTAACAAGGGGTGTATTTTACATGGATTTTAATGGTACTATAGGAGGTCTGTACTCAACCTCTCCAGATTATAAGCACCCTTGATAGCTTTGACCTGAATGGGGGAGCCTTCATGTGGATTGGAAAGTGTTAGCAGTGCTTTTAGGAGATGAGGAAGAGGTTGATGAGAACTACCATATTGTGGTTACTGAAGGAAGGTGTGGAGTATGTGGTATTCTGCAATACATCAGGTACCAGGCTTGGTTGTCTCATAATGCATAGTAAATTGGTGATTGTATATGGTTCACACTAGTTGAGGACACATGATCATAATTATGTGGCTCGTGATTTTGAGTTAGCAGATGTAGTCTTCGCTTTGAATATGTGAAGTCACTACCTAATGGGTGAGCATTTGGTTATCTAATCTAACAACAAGAGTCTCACATATATCTTATCTTAGAAGGATCTGAACATGAGAAAGAGGCAATGGCAAGAGTTACTCTATGACTATGACTTTGAAATTGTCTATAATCCTCGGATGGGGAACATGGTGGAAGATGCTCTCACCAGGAGATCTAGTTTTCTATTTCTAAATGCGGTGTCGGACCATTTGGACTCATTTTATTTATCCTTTTTGGATATAGGTGGACTAGTTTACCTCCAGTCAATGGTTGTCACCCCTCAACTCTTACAGTGATTCCGGGAGGTACAGCTTGGGGATATCGACTGTGAGACCTTACATGCCCATATATCCACAAGACATGCTCCTAATAGATTTTCTAAAGGTGGGGAGCACATTATTCTTTTCAAAGGATGCATGATGGTACCAGTGGAATTATGGAAATAGGTTCTGAGGGAGTTTCATAAGTTCTGAGGGAGTTTCATAAGTTCCCTTTGACAGTACATCCAGGCATGGAGAAGATGTACTAGGACCTCCTATGTCAGTTTTTGTGGCTAGGAATAAAGAAAGGAGTTATAGATTTTGTTTCTTGATGTCTTAATTATCAGCAATTGAAGGCTAAGCACCAATTTTCAATCAGTTTAGCTTATCCCCTTGAGGTTCTTGAATGGAAATGGGATGGGATATCATTTTACTTCATGACTCACTTACCACGTATGTCCAGGGGGCATGATACCATCTAGGTGACCGTTGACCAACTCACCAAGTCTGCCCACTTCTTATATATCTAAGTGGTGATTTTAGTAGAGAGATTGGGACACCTCTACATACAGAAGATAGTTTGAATCCATGTATTTTCATTGATGATTGTTTCAAATCATGATGTTGTCTTTATATATCGATTTTGGAAGGGATTACGGGGGTATTTTGGACCCAGTTTCACTTGAGCTCTGCATTTCACCCACAAACATATGGGCAAATTGGGTTGACCATTCAGGTTCTTGAGGAAATTTTATCAGATTTCATGATAGATCTTACCCGTAGTTGGCAAGATCACCTACCACTAGTGGGTTTTTCATACAACAATAGTTATCATTACATCATTGGTATGGAAACATTCAAGGCTTTGTTTGAGTGATCTTATAGGTCCCCACTTTACTAGATTAACTAAGGAGAGTCAGCACTCATTGGCCCAAAGTTGGTGCAAGCTAAAATAGATAAGGTGAAGATAATCCAAGAGAGGAAGAAGACTAGATAGAGCTGTCAGAAGTCTTATGTTGATAGGTGATGGAGGCCTTTGGAGTTCGAAGAAGGAGACCATGTGTTCCTTTGGGTTTCACCTAGATGGGGATTACATATATTTTTTCAGGTATCAAGTTATCTATGAGGTTCATTATCCCTTTCCAGATACTTTGTAAAGTTGGTGAGGTGGTTTAATTCTTATCTCTACCTCCATAGTTAGACCGAGTACACGACGTATTCGACATGTTGCTACTGAAGAGATATGTGCTCACCCATCGCATGTTATCGATTGGGGCAAGATGGAAATTGAGGATGGAGAGACTTTTGTTTATTACCCAATGGAGATCAAGGATCAATAATAGATGATATTTTTTGGGTGATCTATTCATTTAGTGTGTGTCTGGTGGCAGCACAAGAATCTCCAAGAGAGAACATGGGAGTAGGAGGCTCATATTCTTACTCATTACCCTCATCTATTTGAGTATCCCTTATTTTGAATTATTGGGGATGTAGAAGCGCAAGTTGGGGAGAATTTAATATCTCATATTTTCTTTATATTGTTTTTCGATATCATATTGATTGATTTCAAGACCTGGCAGTAAGATATCATGTGATTCCAAGGCTCGGTGTTCCCGGAACAAATAGTTGAAAAATATTAAATATAATGTGTGCATAGTTTTCCAAAAATAATTAGAAGAACTACTAAATTGGTGCTTGTATCAAAATAGTGAGTAAACCATTGAGTTTAGAATGGATTTTTTAGCCTAGGAATTAATTAATATTCGTCGGTTCAGTTCATTTGTGAAAAATTTATCAGGGAAAAAAATTAATAAAATAAATTAATTGAAAGATTTGTTTTATTTTTCTTTAACGTAGAAACTTGCTCCTCTATAATTATATGACTATTAATTTTTCTCAAGTTTGGCCACTAAACCCTAGATACCTAGATGTCATTGTAGGATATCATTCATTGCATATGACAATTAATCTAGATCAGATCATGGATCATCCTGCTAGAAGAGTTAGAGGATCTCATCAACTGTGGAAATACAACCATTTTCTCATCAATTATCGATCCAGACTCTGTGTGGGGTGTTTGTTTTGGTTTTATTATTTACCCTTTCTTAAATTCTATAATGAATAAAATTTAATTAATGAATTAATTTATTTTTGGATTGATAACCTTGTGGGTAGGGTTTTATTCTATGATCTTTTTGTGGGAGATTAATCAGGGTTATTAAATCCTCTTTGTTTGTCATTCTTATGGAAATGTATCAGGTCCAAAATTAACAATGGTCATAGTTTTTTCCATAGGGTTGTTATTTGTTCTTTTCTCCCTCTTTTTTCATTCATCATGGGTGACCCCTTGGTTCACATTTTGACTCCCTATTGACGGATCAATCATTGCTCATGAAATTATTGGCGCAACAATCTGAGATTGTAGAACTGGACTCTATGAGATGTAGTAGAGGTGCATCAGAGATGGAGGAAGATAGATCAAGGCAGTTTGGAGACTCCTAATTTTTGAGCTCTAAGCATGGAAGATGAACTAGACAAACACCTTAAATTTCTAACCAAATTTGATGGTCATAGTTTGTTGCTCATTAATAGTGAGTCTTGATCTGAGCAGATCTGTATATTTCATCTTTGTTGATGTTGAATCAGAAGGTGGTAGTGATGCGGGTGGGACTATGAGGAAGAAACGGGTATTCTGGAAAATCCTATAACACATGGAATGTAATCTGGGATTACATGGTGTGTGGATCCCCCTAGCTATGATGCTAGGGTTTCTCCAGAGTTAAGGATCACATAGTGTGTGACCCATGTTACAGGGCATGTGACCCTCCCCAGATGACTCAGCAGGTACTTTGGAAGTACACAGACATGGGTTGGAGTACACAAGAATTGAAACATCGTGTACTCTCACAAAAACATTTTTTCTCATACAGGAACCAGTACATGGGCATGGATTCGATACATAGGCACGGCCAGGAGACACGGGTAGGGAATTGTGTGTCTCTAAACGCCGTGTACTCATTCTACAAACTATGTATATAGAGAATACATGGAATGTGAGGATTTTAACATGGTAAAGACTTGGGATAGCATAACATGTTGTGTACCCCCTAGGACACACCATTTACTCCCATAAAGTTTACTTGAGGCTATTCATTTTCCTATTTTGGACCTGTATAGGTTGAGTGTGTTCCCTTGGTCTTTTTCGTTGAGGTTATAGTGAAGAATCGCATCCACATCCCTGGATTGTAATCGCCTATAAAGGTTGAGTCTTACATGGGGTTTTTGTTTTCCCTCCATGAGACTAGAGTGTGATCCTCTATCACCCCTAGTGGAGTTTTTGGAATCAGTGTGATCTCCCTATATAGGAAATTGATCCTCTATCTAGAAGGTTTCATCAGTAGGGTTTGTGGAATCATTATCATATGATCCCCTACATAGCGTGTTGATCCATATTGGTTTCATGGTGTCCCCCAGCAGTTCTGGGTGTTACCACCTCTCTATGTATCATAGTTATCTCATACTTTTACATTCTATTTGGGTGGATTCTAAATGAGCTAGACCTTTTTGCCGAGTTCCTCTAATTATTACATGGCTAGTTTAGTGTGTTATCTTAGAACAAGCATTTCTTCAAGTAGAATCTTATGGATGGAAGTTAGTTATGACCGCCTGATGGCATGGTATCTTTTCTGAGTATATCTGGGTTCCTTTTCTACTAATTGTATTTTGATACAATGTTATATCTTGTATTGAGATGACTATACATGGTGCGTAATCTTTAGTTTTTTCAGGGTTTCCTACTGAGTATTGTTGTACTCACCCCTACACAGGCTTTTCCCGCATGTGTCATGTCTTGTGAATATGGAATCCCTTTTGATGATGTCCTAGGAGGATAGGGATTGGGTGGAGCATAGCTTGAGCTGGTTAGATCAAGGTGTTTACCAATAGTGTACCTTTGTCTTAGTCCTCACACTTAGAGCAGGTTGGATTCCTACAATTTTAGTAATACTTTTGTTACAAAATATTTGTGGTGGGATTATATTTGGCCATGTTTACTTTTCCATAACTTATTGTTGTAATCTTATTGTGTGATCATAGTGGTATGCATTCATTCTTTCAGTTGTTAACATTTCATCATTGTGTAAATTGGATATGTGTACGTGTGTACAGATACTTTAGGCTAATGCCTCCCATTTGTGGGATATGCCTACTCAACGCTGGTCGCCAGTGCCTGGTCTATTGGAGGCAGTCATGGGGTAGTCATAGCATAGGCCCCTCTAGGATGAGTCATGACACACACACACACCAAAAGGTACTTCCCCACCGAACTAGTTACCTTCATTCCCTAACATAAAAATTTCAATCCCTACCATTTCTTCCATATCCATATGACATATCCACGTAACCACATCAAACCAACAACTTCAAGACCTTTATGTATGTACCATATGACATTGAAAAATATTAAAAACCACAAAAAGTTTCCACAACCACAAACCATATATTATATTTACATTCCAAATTTTGACTATGATGCATCACAAAAAAATTAATAACATTCCCTCCTCCATAATGAATAAATGAACTATTACCCATGTCAATATTTCAAAATTACATTCCATAAAAACAATACACCATTAAATATATTATGTCTGAAAAGGGATTGGTTAAGGGAGGTTTTCAGTAATTTGTTTTAGAAATATCCTAGATGTTGGGGAAAACACCCAGAACCCCTCACTTGACTAATTGAAAATTGAATTTTTATTATTAATAAGAAAGGAAAGTGAGGAGAAATAAGAGAGAAAGAGAGGTAAGAGGAGCTACGAAGGCCTAAAATAGTTCATTACAAGGTCATCCCCTTAAATGGTATTAATATAATCACTTGGGAAATACCTGAAACTCAAAAAAATATGAACCCCGCATCTTGATAATCCTTTGAGTCTAGTCAGTTTACCACTTTGTTCCCTTCTCACCGAGTATAGAGGATTTCAAAATCAGATTAAATCATTTATCGACACTTACTCATTGTTTATGATATACTCCAATGGATCGAGAGAGATTCCAAGAGACAATTTATGAGAAAATATATGTTGGAATCAAGAGCATAAAGAAAAAAATGTTGGACCTACAAATAATATGGCCAGTAGGCATGACATGGGCTTCCATGTGGAGAGAGGACCCTACACCAAAAAAATCTTAATAAATCCATCAATATGGATCAATGATAATCCCAATCTAGGAGCCTGAATTTTGGCATTGGTCATCTAATATTAATCATGTGGTGGTGTACATAAAGTAATAGTAAACTAAAATGATTATAATACACATAATCCCATTAGAAGGTTCAACTATCAACTATCACACCTGTAAAAACACAAAAATTATTACATATTCATTGTCTAAACTAAAAATAATCCACCGCCACACCTAGCTACAACACATTCCAATCATACAAACACAAAAAAATATCCACACATCAATCATATGTTTTCTTATTTCACATTTTATTGATATTAATATTATATTTTTTTTCGATCCATGATATATATGTTAACATATCCTATTAAAATCCACTTCTCTCTTAAACATTAACCACTTCCATATTCATCATTCCTATTTTAATCAAAACATAAATTATTCATCCAAATTAATCTAATTACCATGCAAAAAAAAATTTGATATTATTTTACTACTTTACTACATTAATTTCATAATTTATTTATTTGATCAATACCCATCCCCATTTCATATGCCTTGTTTCATTTATATAATTCCATCATCATCCATATTCATGGGAAACTATTACACGTTACCAAAAAATGATCACCTCCTCATAAACTACATCAACACCATCATATTAATATTGTCACTACAACCCAAAAAATCAAACAATACAAAAATATAAATTATTAGTCATATAAAGTATAAAACTATAAGTAAATTAAAACTAATATGAAATCAAAAAAACAAAAAACATATTTCCACTTTAATAATTTACTAGGAATAAAAAACAAAAAAAATTAAACATAATAAATTCTATATTTTAATTTATTTATATTTAATACCATTTTACAATTATTCATATAATTTTTTACATTATTTAATTTTATATAATAATTCATTCATAGCAACAAAATCAGTATAAGGATTAAAAAATACCTAATAAATGATAATAATGTCATTTAAATAATAATCATTTCAATTTAAAATTAATTTAATTATTCCTAGTTTAGTTTTATTCAATAGTTACATTATAATAATAAAATAAAATAAAACAAAAACATGATAATTCAATATTCACATAGTAAACAGGTGGATAAAATCTAAACCACCTACCTCAAAAGGAAGCATCAATGATACAACACTGATGAATAAGGAAACTGATAGTCAAACACCAATGAATGCATAAGAAAATAGAATTATAGGGAATCCAAGTAAGACCTATAGACATGAAAGGTCATAGGATAATGTAATAAACCTAAATAAAATTTAAAATATATTTATATTTATAATAAAACTTAGGTGGAAAATTTTATGGAAATGTTCTTAGTGTCACAAAGAAATGTTTTCAATTCAACTAACTCTCTAAAAACCATGGTATGATCTCCTAAAATAATGTGGTCAGTGATTTCTCAAAATTGATAATACTAAATAATCTCATGGTGTAGAACCTCTCACCATGTTATAGTGCATGAAATCCAAACAACAATGTAAACCATATCCCCCATCAAATCCATAATTGACTCCTCAAAAACATCAATAGGAAATGAACAGAATAGTGGTGCAAGGCCCAAATAGAGAAATACAAAAATATTAAAACCTCAAAAATCACTGTGAAATGAAATATACACATAGTAATCACCCGAAGCATAGATCATATCTTGGTAAATGGTAACAATTATTATCTTTCTCCATATTCTAAAAATATTATAGCTTGATCTTTTTTGACATTTTTTTTAAATGTACCTTACTCATACTTTCACCCAAAACACATTCATAAATATATCCAACATTCAAAAACCAAAAAAAGGACCATATAAAATATTTTCCTCCATTTTAGTTGCTTAATAAATTATTCTCTTCCTTGAGAATCAATTCCAAACCCAAATCGAGGAAACTTATTTAATAAATCAATATAGAAATACCCTTCAAATAGTATAACCACTATCAATATTCCAAAACTCTCACCATAAAGGATATATCAACAAAAAATATATTTTCTAAGATCACAAGTCATATTGTATGGAACCACTAAACTCCAATGATACACTCCCAGCCCTAAGTATAACCATGCTAAAAATGGAATCACCAACAAAATATATACAAAACACCCTCAAATATGGAACTACACAGCATTAATAGTTTTTATTGAAAATTTTATTCCCTAAATCAAGCCATTAAAAACTCTCAAACATGAATATTTTTATCATCAAGAATAAAAAATGATATTGGAGTAGAAAGATAAACTGAAATAGTCTAACACAAAACTCAACCCACTTACTAACATTTATTTCTTTAAATACATTAAGACACCTTTAAGTTTATGAAATTATGATTTGAAATAATTCACATTTTAAGCTAAAATATCCTTAAATGTATAATTATATATATATTTAAAAATAGTTTAGGATTTAAGAAAACATAAAAAACATCAATTTTTATTGAGGTAAAGTAAACTAAATCTAAATCAACAATCTTTACAAAAAAAGAAACAAAATTTTATTTATATACCACTTTTAGAAAAAAAAGAGTCAAAATTCCATGAAAAAATTACTTAGATTTCAATTCTAATGATAATTTAAAAATATGTACTTATGAAATGAATAAATTCACTGAATCCCAATACCAAAAAATTTTCAAGACCCTTCACATTATATGATAACTTACCCCCACCTTTTTCTTACAACAATTCCTAAAAAACACTATCCTAGACCATGTAATGCTATGAATCATAAGGGAATCATATTGTAGATTTTCTTCCACATGGAAGAAAAAAATTAGATCCCTTGTCAGATGATATCTCAATCTATCCAAACCAAATTCTTGAAGGTGTTTCTACTCTCTAAATTTTTTTATTTCCCTTATCCTTTACTATTCATAAAGACTTTGACTAACAATAATCAATTAGTTGCCTATAATCCCGATAAGGTGACTCTTATGAAATATATAAACCATTGAGAATTATTATATGATCTCCTACACATGATGTTTCATATTTCACTCAAGTATTCCAACATATAGAATCTATTATTCATCAAATTACCAGTTTTAATGAAAATTTAAAATGTCATGTTTGTGTGACTTCATTAGTGAAGAATCCTCAAAATTGACCAATAAGTTCCAAAATTGAGCTCCACGATCACACACATTGGATCCTACTTTATAAATATCTAAAATATATTTTATATACCCATCCCTCTATACAAAAAAAAATTACCTATTTTCTTACCATCATAGAAATATCTTACCAATAGATCGAATCTAAGTGTCCATGATACGTCTTCCACAATATCTAGAACATAATACAAAATTAACCCACTACTATAGAAACTCATAATTTATATTGATAACATTTCATCTAAAATGAAACATCTACCTCATATAACCATTATTAAACCTCAAAATATGATAATAAACTGAATAACTTATATACTCTTTACCATTGAAAAATTAAAATCCCATTATCTAATGATACCTACTTCTATTTCTCACACATAATACCATAATGATACTCTAACAACGTATTTTAATTATTAAAAAATGAGGTTTCAATCAACAAACTAAATAACACATAACTAGTGATGATTCATTAAACATAATGAAAACCATATTCACTTCCAAACTACTACTCTTCAATACCATCTCAATTTTCATGAAACAAATCATTCAATTTCTAAGTCAATATACGTATTCCATATAATAAAACAAATTATATATTATTCCATATCAATGTTTTCATATATTAATTTCTTCATACAAAATCAGGACATATAATACAAAAAAAAATAACTTTTTTTCGAAATCCACACAATCAAGTATTTATAATCCAAATAAACAAAAACATTTTCTATTAAAACCCCTTACCCAAAATCCATGTAAAATTAAACTTTTTAATACTTAATTAAAATAATATTCCAAAAAACCATTAATAAAATACCACACATAATATTATTAAAAATGTTAATTTAGAGTAAACTTCAACTCAAAGAAAATAAAACCCACTACCATCGTTATTTTTTTAAGAAAATACAATACTAACAAAATAGGTTTTTGTTGAAAAATTTAAGTAAATATTATCAAATAAACTTCAACAATATTACCACATAATTTTATAATAATTCAAGAGTTTTCAAAGTCACACATTGATAAAAACCTTTAAGAGAAATTTATTTTTTATCAGATAGAAGTCCATACATTAGACACTAATTATGTAAAGACCCCAACACTAGTAGCCCAGATCTAGTGGTTACTTTATTAAATTTTTTGTAGATACTAGTAATCTAATCACAAATGATCTAATATTTTATTAGTCTTGGAAAACTAGAGAAATATTGAATTTAAAATCATATTTGAAAACATGAAATACAACATTCTATTTTATTTGATAACACCATTATTTATTCTAGTATAAACCATCATATTAATCGTAATATATTTCTTGGAATCCTTGGGAAAATAAACCTAAGAAAGGATTGATCCCAAGTTCTTTGTAAGGTTATGAATATAATAGAAGATAAATAGTTCTTGAATAATATGGAAATAATCAATGATAATAAAATAATTCAACATAATTAATCGCATTATCTAAGAAATTATCCATGGATATCAAAACTAATAAAATAATCACAAGGGAAAGCTCTTCGTGCCTTAGTTGTTAAGAAGTTTGGCTCTGTGGAAGGGGGTTTCTTAACCCCCTGCATTTTTATCCTCTCACGTGACATGGCTATAGGGATACAGACCAAGATATATTGATTCCCATTATGCTCTCTAGTTCATTTGAGACGAAGAGATCTGGTTTTTCATTATCCTCCTCAAGGAGGATTTCATGTGAGGGATAGAGGTTAGATCTAAGGAGTTCCTATCATTGGTTCGTGTGTGCAATTTATCCCTCGACTTCGACATTTCCCCTTATTTTCAGAATATCTTCTCTATTTTTGTGCCGAATTAGATATGGTTTTGTTGTCGACATAGACTCACATCAGAAATCTTGACCTACATCTGCGTTCTGGGTTTACTTAACATTGATGGTCTTCTGCACCTAAAAGATCCTACTGTGAGATGAGGGTGTGCTTTTTGACATCAACCTACTACTCAGTGTGGGTTTTCATCAGTACCAAAAAACTCTTGTGGGTTGTTTTTATGATGTGAGTCGAAGGGTCTCTTGCGCATCCTGAATCTGTTTTAGATACACTATATGAAGGGTTTTGAATAGAGCGAACCTTCTTGAAGATATCTGGACTTTCGGACCTCAATGGGTCCAGCACTGTGATTTTTTTCTCCCCCTTTTTCTCTTTCTTCTGGTTGGTACAGATTTAATTGATCTTGTGTTCATAATTTTTTCAAATTTTATTTGTCAAATTTTTTGTATCGGCCACTTTTTTTTTCCCTAGTAAACCTGTTTTTTTAGTATTAAAAAAATAATAATAATCACAAGGGATATAAATAACTAGTTTCATAATTATTTAATGCATAACTTTTTACATATAAAACATATCATCAAGGCCTTGGACAAGACATCTGAAAATTTTATCACTGTCTTGTGCCATGACATCTACAAAAATTGGTAAGGCCTTGACCAAAACTCAAGCTAGTTTCTCTCATGAGACCTACCAATGCATAAATGGAATATAGAGGGCTCTATTCATCACATAATAAGTCCAATGAATTCCTCATATGAAAAATAAATTTTATAATAATCATCATTCCTTATAGAAAACCAATAGTTTCTCATATTAAAAGAACTATTCATACAAAAAATCAATACTTTCTATAATCAAACAAATAATAAACCATCTAAAGAAATATGATTAATGGTATCATTAGAGTAAATTATTTATATATGATAAAAAAAGTATTTTGACAAAGTTGAAAATACTTTAATGGTATTACTAAAATATTTCCCATGGAAAATACCTTTTTTCATTTAAATTTACTTTTTAAAAAACTGCAAAATACAAAGGAAATATTTTTATTTGAAAATTACATTATAAAATTGTAAAATAAGATTTAAATCATTGAGGTGTTATGAATAAGGGAAATTATGTTCATTATGTATAAGTTAAAAACATTCCTTTCATACTTTTACAAGAAATGTAAAAAAGTGCCTTATTAAAAAAATAACAGGAAGATTCCTTTTAGAACTTTTTCTAAAAAGTTAAAAATCGATAAAATGAATTAAAAATGATTAGACAATAGTAGAAAAAATTTAATTCTTTTATAAAACAGGAAAATTGAAGAGAAATATTCCTCACCTTAGACTTACAAATAAATTATCCTAAATTGTGATGTGATTATGAAATAAATCCTTACGACTTGGGTTTCTTTTGAAACTTAATCCCCATTGAAGGAAATAACATCTAATTATTCCTTTTATATAATAAATACAATGATATTTATGATATAATATATCAAATGGGTAGTATATGCACCACAAAAAATAAATAAGTGGTGAATATGGAATATTTCTCACGAATGTAAAAGTGACATGATAAACCCTTACCTCAGTTCTGACTTCCTTAGTATGTATTCCAAACTCCTATATAATAAATATATATTTAGTGTCCATATATTATATAACCATAATCATATATTTATAATACAAATTATGGTTTTATTATAATCTTTTATCACCTTTTTATTAAAAATTATTTATTAAAACATTGATTCATGTAACAACTGCCTCATTTTTCATGTATGTTTTTATTCAGATGTTATGGTCATTATAATTTTATTCTGGTTCCATAAAAACCAAAATTATATTCCTGGTATAAATATAAAATATATTTAATATAGAAATATATATTCATCAGTAAAAATAGGGATAAAAAATGAGTTACATTGGTTAATAATGTTAATATAAATTGAAATATACCCATAAATAGACCATGGAATATTTAGGTAACCATATCAAATTTATTTGGATGAATTTAATGTTTTTATTAATTTTAAATCATTTCATAAAATATTATTTTCATAGAATATCAACAATGTCATTTTTTGAACTATTCACTTATTTTGAGTTTAACAGCATTAAGAAAATAAAGTTATTATAATGATATGTATAAAAACATATATAATATGTCATTTTTATCTATAAAATTCTTTTTTCACATTAATTAATTCAAATTATATTACCTTTAATGATTTAAAAATCATTTAATTTATTATTCCATTACTTAAATAATTTCTATGTCGTCATTGTGAATGAATTTAAGGTATTTATTTATTCAAAAAAATAAAAAATGAATTAAAAAGATAAATAAATATAATTTTTATTTTAAAATAGTATTTTTAACTAAACATATCCATTGGTTATCCCTATGTTAGAAATATTATAGTAACTAAAAACAAGATTGTGATATTTTTTACTTTTCTTTACATAAAATACTATAAATGTCATAAACTCGTCCAAATAGAAATTAATGGTCATAAAATGGAATATTGGATTAATATAGATGAATGGGACTCATCCAATAAAATTTAGGAAAGTTTTATGGTCATTTTATGATCCATGTCATTTTATTTTTAACCTTAATTACTCTATTAACCACTTACCATGGTAACAAAAATCATTACGGTTACTATTACTAATGATCGAAAATAAAAGGGTCTTATTTAATAAATTTGGAACTCATGATACCATATATGAGATCCATTATTTAATATTAAATTATAAAAATTCATTTAATTTAAATTAATATTAAAATTCAAAATGCAATGAATGTGAGTCTTCCAAAAAAATGATTGTTAAGTATAAAAACGTTTTTATACTAAATTAAATCATAAAAATGATTCCAATGAAATTAATTGGATTATTAATGATAATATCCAACTAATTTTACTTTTAATAAATTTTAAAACATAATATAACTTTTATAATTTTTTTAAGAAATTACATTTTTCAATAATGAGTATTTTTCATTATTCACTAGCAAATCAATCCTTTCAAAAAAACAAAAACTATTAAACCAATGATTATTTTTATATGATGATTTAAAAAATTATATTTATTTTATAAAATAAATTTTCTAAATTAACTAGGTAATAATTATAATATTTCCTCACCAATATTAATAAAAATCATCTTTGAAGAAAAATTTATTTCTATAGAATAAATTTTTTTTACTAAAAATTGTGTTATTATTTACTAGGAATTAATAAATAGATTTTCACTGAGTTTTACCTATATATATATGTTTTATAATATGTTTTATCCTACTCATACCCACCAATTTAACAGTTTGGAGATAACAGTCATATAGTAATATTTTTTGGCCCATTAAAGCACGGTGTTAGGTGTTGTATGTGCTGTAGAACATAGTGTTCTTCTAAAATATCTGAGTCATGTTAACAAAAATATATAAAAGACATTAAATTTATTTAAAAATAAACATACCATAAAATTAGGGGTTGTTACATCCCCCCCTAAATAAATTTAATCCTTGGAATTTGAACTTTTTTTAGTAATCAAGGGTATCGCATTCGATAATATTTTATAGAAAACTAAAATTTTAAAAATGGTTAATAAAACTTCCACTTAAAAGGGTAAAGTGTATTTCAAATTTTATCAAATAACTAGATTTTTTAATATGAAAAAAATAGTGGGAAGTGAAAATATAAAAATGGAAGAAAAAACTAATTCATAAGGATTAATAGAGAGTGATAGAGAACATGATCATGAAAAAGATACCCTTCACAAAACCATAAATTTTTTATGGGTAAAATACCATTTATTCCTAGGTATAAAAAGTTAATATTTTATGTCTTTATTTTAGAAAATTTTTTATAACGTTGATTAATTCTTTTATTATCCATATAAAGCAATTGAGAAAATAAAAATTCTTGATTTCTTTCTATGTCATTAAAATAATCTCATCCTTTGGATGTTCTTAAATCTATTTCCACTTCATCTCTTATACCAAGAGATAGATATTCGAGGTGAATTTTTTTATTCCATAAAGATTATTAATAAATCATAAAATTTACAAGTTATTCCTTCAGCATCTAAATATTTACCAAAACCAAAATGGTTTTAATAGGATATCTAATAAGATATATCATAATTTATTCTCAAACAGTTATATCCAAATTTCAACATAATCCATTCCATAAGTAGTTAACATTTGGCTCCAAAAAAATATTACTGACCAAATTCGAAACCCAAAAAATTGATTAAACATTTATCTTTAGACATCATAAATAGGATCATAATGTCACATTCTAAATATATGAATACCTTAATCACATATAATAATAATTTCAATCACTATTAACTTTATTCATATTTCATTTATTTCATATAACACTAATAATCTAAATATTAAAGAATATTATTTTAACCTCAAATTTTATCTTATGATCTTCATCTTGCACTTCCAAAATTTTAATTTCATTAATCCCTATTAATCCTTTATGTTAGACCTAATTTTCAGATATACTTTAACTCAATGAATTATATCCTATAATGTAATTAATCACATCAAAATCCCAAAAAATTAAAAAATATTTGATTCTATAATATGCTTCCCAAAATCAACTTATTAATTATAATTAAAATATTTTTAAGTAAAAAAACCATGTCATAATAACCAAGACATCACATAGGCTTGTGGGAGGCGCCACAGCCATTTCTCTATCTGGTTGCGGATTCAAGCCATGTGGTTTTGTCAGATGCGATGGGTTATCATTCCTCATATGGGTAGTCCTTTTTAAAAATTATAACATAATAAATAAAATAATGAACATCCTCAAACATATAATTTCTCATAAAATATCTTTTTTTATCGCTAAGGATTTCTATACGATATATTTCAAAACTATACTAACTCATTTATCCCAATAATCTATGAATAACTTAGCCTCAAATTCATATTAAGTGTAAATGATATAAATAAATTTAAACTTGTGTCCACAAAATATAGAATTATTATTCACAAAATAACATTTTCATTAAAACATATAGTAAACCGAATGGTTTTATTCTTATAAATGTATCCCAAAATATCTTTTATCATGTTAAACTTCCAACGCCTAATACATAAAATGGGGTATATATTCATATAAAATTATGATTATCCTTATACTTATCATCCCAAGAAACTTTAATTTTATCCCATTATTAAACACATATTAAGGTTTATCAGTCCCTCAATCTTGTGTTTTCCAAAAATACCATCTTACCACTAAATCACTTTTTTAGGTTATCGGTGTCATCCAACATTTGTTTTCAAATACTTAAAGAAAAATAATTGTGCAATAATCATTAGATGTTTCATTATTCATATATCTCGAATATTATAATACATATACAATATAATTATCAAGTACCAATAAATAACACTTAAACCCTTACACATTAAATATTTCCATAGAATAGGTATTTCCTGGGTCTAAAATTTAACCATTGGATTGGGATATTAACTCAGATAATGCTCATATTCCCCACATATAATACATTGAACAACTAATTGTGCCTTAGGATGTAATTTATTCCCTTCTATCATAATATTAATTTTTCCTTGATAGTTCATTTATTTATGCCCTTATTTTCCAAACATAAAACACTTTAATATTCCCTTGTGACATTATCCAAGATTTATTATTTCACATTTCTAACATGAAGGAAATTGTGACTTCACAATTTATGGTCTCTACTACCTGAGTTCCCAGAAAATTCTATACATAAATAATTTAGTGTGTCTTATAGTTTCTTAATGTGAAATATTTTATCCATATATCCTGATAACTGATTATGAATAATCACAATATCTTTCACTCCAGTCATCATCCAATTTTGTTACTCATAATCAATGCATTTTCCATCACATTCAGTGTTATAAAAAATTCCTCCAAGTTTCAGCCATTTAATAAAACAAAATCAGAATATGAGAAAAAATAATCATTTTGGAAAACAATATAATATCTACCCTACTATTATTTATAATGTTATCCTATAATTAAAATTATACTCAAAGATAGTCATTGGGTTATGTTCCCTAATATATATTTTCTAAAATCTAGTTCTCAAGGTTTTTACACAACTTCCTATGTCACCAAATATAAATACCATGAACCCAGTATCCAAGAGTGAGTGTTAAATTATTTAATTGGATCTATATAAAATCAACTATATGAAAAAGGACTAAATATTTTATTAGTCTTTGAAAACTAGATACATACTTTAATTTTAAATTAAATTTTAAAACATGAAATACAACATAGTTTTTTCTTCAAAGACACCATTATTTTATCTAGTATAACCTTAAATATCAATAATAATATATTTCTAGTAATCCTAGGTAAAATAAACATAATAAAGGGGTGATATCTTATTATTAATAAGGGTATTTATACAAAAAAATAAAAATAAGGAAAGAATAATATGATTAGAATTAATAATGATCAAATAATGCCACATAATTAATCACATGAGATAGAAACTTATCCATGGATATCCCAACTAAAAAAATCACATGTAAATAAAAAAATAATTTCATAAAGATGTAATTCATAATTTTGGATATATGAAACATATCAGTAAGGCCTCATCTAATATATCTTAAAATACTATCAAGGCCTTGTGCCATGAAATCTACATAAATGGGTTATCCCTTATCCAAAACCAAATCTAACTTGAAACATGATACCTATCAATGCATATATGGGAGATAGTGGGCCCTTCCTATCACTTTATAAGTCGAATTCAATTTTCATCTTAATAAGCAATACAATATAATCAATATTATTTAAAGAAAATTAATAACGTTCTGTTTTGAAATAACTAGTGATACTGAATATCGATACTTTCTACAATCAAACTGACCATAATCCATCTAAATAAAAATGATTAATTTTATTTTTATAGTAAATTATCAACATTAGATTCAAAAAATTATATTAAAATAAATTTTAAAAAAAATAAACAGATTACTAAAATCTACAAAAAAACTATGGAAAACATTTTGATTTAAAATAAACTTTTAAAATTGTAAATAAAGATTCAAGTAATTGGGGTTTCATGATGGTAGTAAATTATGTTAATTTCATAAATTTAAAAAAAAATCATTTGACGCATTTATAATAAAATTATTCCCTCAATCAAAAAATGATAATAATATTCCATTTTAAAAAAAATTAAAGAGTAAAATATTAGTAAAATAGATTTAAAAATGTAGAATATTAAATACATTTTTGAAACTATTTATTGAAATCATTTACATGGAAGTCAAATATTCCTCCGCTGGGACTTAAAAATAAGTAATCCCGAAGAGTGATGGTATTGAAAAATTAACCCTTAAAATTTGAGTTTCTTTTGAATCATAATCTATATGAAAGAAATATCTTCAAATGAAACTTTAAATCCCATGAAGAAAAATATATTCTTGATATAATATATAAAATGAAAATTATATGAACCATATAAAATTAATATGTGTTGAATATGGAATATGTCTCACAAAATTAAAAGTGAGGCAAGAAAAATTTAGTTCGAGAATGAATTACTTCATACGTGTTCAAACTATATTGACCCTCTCTTCTTATACATTAATATTTTTTCATTTTTTCATAATTCTTAATACATTATACTAACAGACATCCAAATACTGCATTAGTTTAGTGCCTTTAGAAACATGGAAACAAAAACACCGGTACATAAGGGAGTTTCATTATACCCCACTAGGTTCCCCATGAATATCACACTTCTAAGATATATCATACATAATACAAATCTTCATAACCTAGGGAAAAGAGACATAAAAATGGGTGATCTCAATTGCTTAGTAAGGGTAAATAAGGGAGATATGTAACCATAATCATGAGCATAAGGGTATGAGAACATGATCATCACGTTAGAAGATCATACCCTGCATATCAAAGATCATAAAAATATATCATGGCATAAATATTGGTAGTTCATAAGAAATAAATCATGGGAGAATAAAGACCATAATCCATGAACGCATCACATAGAAATAAGATATGGAATTGTGGAAAAAACAAAAATAGGTAACATCACTCCCTATAAGTCAAGGCGCATAGCCAAAACTTATGAGGGGACTTCATGGGGGTGAAACCTACTGGGAGAGACAAACCATTATCCCCAATTTTAGTCATTTCCTTGAAATGGGTTTGGTTTCCCTATATTTCCATAGTGGATCGAGTTTCCCCATCATCCCATATTAAATCGGGTTTCACCATCTTCCCATAGTGGATCAGATTTCCCCATCTTCCATAGTGGATCAAGCTTGTCGACTTGATTCCCATTAATATCTCATGAAATATAAATATTTAAACAATGTATTGGATAGAGATATAGGACCCACCCATCACTTAATAAAATCATACATACATGATCCATATGATATTAAAACTTTCATCATATCATTACCCATAAAAATATATGGGTTTCATAAACATCATATCATAACCAATGAAATAAAATGGTTACATTAAATATTTAATAATATAATAAACTATAGAAAATATACAGGTCTCATAATCATTTCATCAAATTATAACCCATTTAAAGAAGTATGATTGAAAATAATATGTCCCATTGAATGAAAACATGTTTCATAAACATATAACCTGTAAAATAGAAACAGGTTTCATAACTATCATGTCATCAAAACATAAATCATTCATATAAATAATATTAATCAAACTATTGGATAATTCTCTCAAAATGCACTAATAACACAAAATAATTTCAACTTATATAGAAAATAACTTGGTAAGATATTTTAAAAACATTTCTTGAGGGAAATATCTTTTTTTCTCTGAAAACACATTTGAAAACATTAACATTTTTTTAAAACATTTTTATTTCAAAATATATTTAATACTTATAAATAAATATTTGAAATCAGAAAACATATTTAAAATCATTTTTCCTTGATAATAATAACAAATTTCCTCTTTAAAAACATTTTTGAAAACATGGTTTTTGAATAAAATGGGTATCTGACTGAAGAGAGAAATAAGGTAAACTTTTATTAAAAAAATTCATAATTATATTAATTAACAAAGAGTGGTAAAATGGTACTGATAAATGAAGATATTTTGAATAAATATAGGATAATAAAATTTATGAGATTTAAGGAGATATGTATTATAATATTTCATCAATGGAAGCATAATCATAAACAATCTTGATAAACGATGAGATTTTAGCAATAAACTTTTACCACTTTAGTAACTTAGAATAATAATACTATGGAAATAATGAAATTAAATGAATCTTAAAATATCAATAAAATAATTATATTCAATAAATAAAATTTCAAATGGTAGTATATACACCTCATAGAAAAATATAGGTGCATAACATGGCTTGTATCTCAAAGAAGGCTAATTGAGACAAAAATACTTTACCAATTTGGAAACATATGAGCCATAAAAACCATGAAATAAATATCATAAAATGAATATGTAAATAACCATAAATTTAAGTATAATAATAATATAATACATTAATGGGTATTATATACAACACACACAAAAAATGAGTGTGGAATAAGGCATAAGTCTCACAAAAATAAAACTGAGTTGAGAAAACCCTTACTTTATGTTTCGACACTCTTCTTACTCATTCAAAACTCTTGTATAATAAATATAGGTTTATTATAAATCAAAAATAGGACCATATTTATATATATAATATCATATATTATTTCATTATTACTTTATATTACCCATTTATTAATAATTCCATGTTAATGTTACGCTTTGGGAAATATCCGTGTTATTTTTTGTTTATGTTTCGACTTTTTATTCTTGATACTATTACTTAGATCATGATTTAATAATTTATATAATGTAAAAAATGAAATAAATATCATATATATTATGTATATAAATATTTTTAATAAAATATAAAAGAAATAAATACAAAATGGAATACATCGTTCATGGAAACGGTGGGTTGAACATATGTATGAATGTTGTTTTTGTTTTATTTTCATATTGAAAAAAGAAAGTAAATGACATAAATGTATATATATATATATATTATAATTCTATTAAAAATATTATTTCATATATATCATATAATTTTACTAATATTGTCCTTAATGCATTCCATGTAAAGTGTGAATGAATTAAATTGCTTTGAGGAGGAAGTAGTCCACACATCCACAAATAATGTTATCCTATTTAAAAAAATGAAAATCATGAAGGTATATTTTATTTAATAATTACAAAATCATAAATAAATAATATATATAATATATATCATAAAAACATTATTTCCATCATAATTTCCACTATGAGATGTGGTAAGGGAAAAAAATCATCGTTTTTTGAGGTGGTAGTCCTCTGTATACACGAACGGTAAGTTCGTTTATGGGGAGGAAAATGAAAATTTAAAAAAAACTCTTATAGAGGGATGTTAACTCTTCTTTCGGTAACTCTTTTTAGTTTCCACCAAATGGATTCTTTGATTGGATTTATTCCTAAATGGATGATTTTAGAATTAAGATGGGTATTTTTTTAGGATAATTTTTTAGATTTTTTATAATAAAAATGGTTTCATGGGTGTAAATACGTGGGAGGGGTGTGTGTCTTTTTTTAGCAGAGGAGTGGCAATCTTATAAATTTTTTAGAAGGGAATTCCACCCACGTTTTCACTTGTTCAGTGGAAAAATTAATAGTCCAATGAATATAAAAAAGAGAATAAGGTATAAATATGAACATAAAATGGGTTTTTTAATGTTTTATAGGTCATTTTGGGTCTTCTGTTTAAGGTTTAGTCCTTTGTTAAGCTAATTTTTCTCTTAATCACAATAATTAATTTTAAACAATTTCCCTAATATTTTTTCCAAAAACTAAGTCAAAAATATTATAAATTATAAATTATTATTATTCCAAATATTTAAAACATTTTCCCAAATTCTAATCAAATAATTGTAGAAAAATAATTTAAACATAACCCCATAGACGATACGACAAAGCGGGTTTTTAAGCCAAAATGATTAAAAAGTTTGGAATGTTTTTATATCCAATTTCAATGTAAAATTGGTTCCAATTACCTAAATTAGATTAATTGATGTATATTTGATCTAATTATCATTTAAAATAAAATTAAAATATAATTTAACTATATAAATAAATTATAAAGATATTTGGTTTTGAATTAAAATTCAGTATTTTTCACTATTCATCCAAAAATGAATTTTTTCAGAAAATTCCAAAAAATTCAACATAATCTAATTTTTATAGTCTAAAATAAAAAATTATTAATATTTAATCAAATTAAATTTTTAAATGTGTCTAAAATTAATTTTACTATTGTTCATAGAAAGACATAAAAACATTTCTTTTAAGAAAATAGTATTTTCAAACATATAAAGACTTTTCCAAAAATTATATATTTTATTATAAATATGTTTTATTTATATAAATTAATTATAAAAAATATTAAAAAATTATTTATTACTATTCATATTACAAATTTTAATGGATAGGTTATAACTATCTTGTTTAAATAATTATAAAAATAATGAATTATTTCGTAGAAATTCGGTGTTGTGTGTAACGCAAGCCAAGTAAATGTTGCATTTAGAACAAGATTATCTTGGTGTAGTGTATAAAAAAATTTAATTCATGTAGTGTTAAATTAAATACATCAAATAAAATTAATTTATTTCAAAAAAAGGTTCATAAAAACCGAAGGTGTTACATTATACCACCCTTAAAATGAATTTTTCCCTCAAAATTCCGGATTCTAATACAAAAACAAATATGGATACTTGTGCTAAATAATATTTTAAAGATCATATGTATCTTCCTCTAACTATTGGTTTCTTCATAACACTTTTACTAGGTTAGTGGTACTGTTTCTTAGAACATTCTATGTACGATCCAGAATTTCGACTGGTTTTTCCTCATACGAAAGAACCTTCTCTAGTGTTATGGCCTATGACTTGAGTACATGTGAAGGGTCATGTATATACTTCCTCAGGAGAGATATATGGAACAAAACCTGGACTTTATAGAGATATGTATGAAGTTACAAGTGATAGCATACCATCTAAATATGATCAATAATCTCAAAGGGAACAATATACTTAGGGATTAGTTTCCCTTTCTTCTTGAATCTCATAACCTTCTTATAGGGAGAGATTTGTAAAAACACCTTCTCACCAACTTCAAATTATATATCATTCTAATTGTTATCATCATAACTTTTATACTTAATTTTAACTACCTTGATATGATGTCGAATAGTTCTAAACTTCTCATCCATTTCTTCAGCAATCTCAAGTCTCAATAGCTTTCTTTCTCCAACTTCATCTCAACATGATGGAGTTCAACATTTCTTCCCATATATGGATTTATAAGGATCCATCTAAATACTTGAGAAAATTCCATTGTTGTAAGAAAACTCAACTAGAGAAAGGTGTTGATCCCAACCACCTTTGAATCCTATAGAACAGTATCTCAACATATACTCTAGGGTTTGAATTGTTATTTCAGACTAACTAATCTTCTGAGAATTATAATCTATGCTGAAAATAAATTTGATGTCAAGTTCTTACTGAAGAATTCACCAGAACATTGAGGGAAACCTTGAATCCCAATCATATACAATGTAATTTGGTACTCCATTCAACCTTACCATTTCTTTAATGTATATCCTAGAAATATATTCCAAAGAGAAGTCTTCATTAAATTAATTAAGTGTGATAACTTAGTAAGATGATCAACTACCACCTATATGGTATTATTCCCTTTAGAATTTTTTGGGAGTCCAATGAAAAAATACATAGTTATTTTCTCCCATTTCAATTCTCATATGGGTAATGGGTGAAACATCCCCTTATACATTTTCCCTTCAACCTTCACTTTCTAGCATACCAATCACCAAGATACAAACTCTATGATATCCCTCTTTATTAAATCCCCCCAAAAGTTTTCTTTCATGTTTCTATAAATCTTCACACTTCCATGATGAATATATAATGATGAACTATGAGAGTCTTTTAATAGCACCTTCTTCAAATCTAGTATGGAAGGAATGCATATAGGGTTTCTAAACCATATCATTCAATCCAGATCAAGGTTAAAATCAGAAAAATTTATAACCTTATTTTTTTAGTTCTATATCTTCCTTCTATTTCTATTTAATATTCACTTAGATTGATGGTTGAACAATTAGATGATCAAAATAATGTATGTCCCCATACTTTAGTATTTTTAGATTTATCATTTATAAATATAGAAATATTGGATCTTTTATTATCCCCAACAAGGATAAGGTAGAATAATACTTTAAACTCAAAGAATTGTCCATATTGTTCTATTCCATAGGGTGGTAATGTATTGAGCAGTCATAATCCTTTATCATATAATTGTTCAGCCATCAATCTAAGTGAATATTAAATAGGCATAGAAGGAATATATAGAACTAAAAAACAAGGTTATAAATGTTTCTAATTTTAACCTTTATCTGGATGGAATGATAAGGTTCAGAAACCCTATATGTATTCCTTCCATACTAGATATGAAGAAGGTGCTATTAGAAGACTCTCATAGTTCATCATTCTATATTCATCATTGAAGGATGGGGACAAAAATTATCTTAATCATATGAGACTTCACCTTATCCCTCGACTTAAGAGGTTGATGATGATCACTATCAGCAGCAACCCTTAGGTTTTGGAACAGGTTATCCAAATTCCCATTATCCTTACAATTGAAGCACTGAAGTGTTGTGGGTTCATCAAGTGTGTTTTTCCCTCTATTCATATCATTGGAAAACTTCTTCCCATCATTTTGGTAATCAATTTCCTAATGGACTCCCCTTCTGCACTTAAATAATTTATTAGACTCCATAATAAAATTTCTTCTATGTGTTTTACCACACCTAGATCATAAAGGAATACTCATATTCTTCTCTCCATTGTTTTTAGATTTTCCTTTGAAATTTATCTTCCATCTCATTTCAAAACCATGGTATTTATATATAACTCCAACCACTATTTCCAAATTTATTTCCTAGCGTAAAATATCTTTATAACTACTAAATTATATTATAGATAATACCCTTCGGAGACTTATATTTAAGCCACTAAATAATTGAACAACCTTAATTTTTGGTTTGATGATAATTACATAATCATACAACACAATTATTTTAAATATATCATCATAGGAACCAATAGACTCATCATCCTTTTTCATCAAGCCAAGGAACTCTTTTTACATCTTCATATGAATAACATGAGGAAAGTACTTGTTGAATAATAAATTCATGAACTCAATTCAATTTGTGGATTAAATTTCATATTGCTTCATTATATTCTAGATTAAAGTCCACCACTTCTCCACTTCACCATCTAAATGATAAAAATCCAGAATTACTTTTTCATGTTTTGAACACTGTAAGAAGAAACATATATTTTCAGTGGTACTGATCCATTTTTTAGACACAATTGGATTAGAAGAGCCACTGAAATAAGGTGTATGTTACATCATGAAGGACTCAACCGAATGTTATTCCCTATATTGCAAATTGTTAAGTCCAATATGATTCATATATTGAGATATTTGGGTAAGCATAGAGATGTGGTTTTCCATTACAACTTCAATGTCATTTAATTTCTCAAGAGTAAAATAATTGTATTGTTTGTTTCAATCACTATTAATGTGGTTCCTTCAGGTTCCAGTCATTGATTAAAGCCAAAAAACATAGAGTAAGAAACATTTTCCATAGTGAGGAACCACATAATCATAGAAAATCACTTATAGGATTTCTAAATTATGAAACCTTCTTTAATAAATGAACATTTAGGTTTATCCTAGTTCAATCATAGTCATAATCTATTTAAACCCTTCATGATAGTTAGTAAAGAGTTTTTGAATTCCCAATGAAAATCCCCCAAGAGTTTCAAACTAGTTGTGTAGAAAGACTCATTTTCATTCTCCAGTTCCCAATAAAGTCTTGCTCAATACTATGTTTTCAGGGTTTTTAACCCACTGTACATTTGTTTCAAAGACACATCAACTTGTAGTATCTAGAAAGGGATTTATTATTAGGGAAACCACTAACTATATCATTTACCAAAATTTTAGGACATTTTCCAATACTTTCTCTCATCCTTAGACTTATCCTTGGACATGTCCTTAGGGTTTTTACAAAGGTTTTATCATCCTAGTTTCCAAAGGATAACTAAAATTTTTCTATGATGCTAACTATAGAGACCCTCACTTATTATAAATTAACATAACATCATTTTTTTAATACTTAATGAATTTAACAAACAGACACCCAAATACCATATTAATTTAGGGCCTTTGGAAATATGGAAACAAAAACACTAGTTCATAAGGAAGATACATTATCTCCCACTAGATCCTCCATTACTATCACCCTTTCTATATATATCATACATATACATATCTTCATAACCTATGGAAAAGAGACATAAAAATGGGTAATCTCTAATTCTCAGTAAGGGTAAATAAAGAGGATATATAAGTATAAAAATGAAAATAAAGGTATGAGAATGTGATCATAACACAAGAAGATCATACCCTACATATAAATGATAAATAATATGTATAATAGAATAAATATTGGCAATTCATAATACATGAATCATGGAGGAATCAAGACATGTGTTATGAATGCATCACATAGTTATTAGAAATTATATTTTGGAAGACACATAAATATGTAATGTCATTCCTTATAAATTTCATAGGGACTAAACCTATTGGGTGGAACACACCACCATCCCCATCTGAATTTATTTACTTATAAGGAAATGGGTTCCCCCATCATCCCATAGTAGATTCGGTTTTCCCATCTTCCCATAGTAGATCGGGTTTCACCCTCTACCATAATCCCATTGAATATATTCTCATAATTATCTAATGAGATATAAATACTTACCCAACTAATTGGATGGTGATACAAGTCCCACCTATCACATTATAAAATCCTACATACATTTTCCACAAGGTAGTAAAACGTTCATCATATCATAACCCAAAAAAAGAGATGTATTGCATAAACATAATAACATAACCCATGAAATGAAATGGGTATTATATACATGTCATGATATCATAACCAATGGAAAAGATATAGGTCACATAATCATTTCATCAAAGCATAACCCATTAAAAGAATCAGGTTTCAAAATCATATAACTCGTTGACTAAAAATGGTTTCAAAAACATATAAACCAGGAAAGAGAAACAAATTTTATAACCATAATGACATCAAAAAATAAACCATTAATAGAAATAAAATGAATAGAACCTTTGGATTATTTTCCTGGAAAGGCATGACTGACACCAACATATGTCATCTTAGATGAAAAATAATTTGGGAATATCTTTTATAACATTTCTTGTGAAAATATCTTTTCTTCTCTGAAAACACTTTTTAAAATATTAACATTTTTTAAAAAGAATCATTGAAAATAGCTTGAAAACATATAAAGGAAGTATTGAAAATAATAAAAGATCTTTAAAATCCTTTTTCTTTGAAACTTATATCAAAATATCATTTTGAAAACATTATTAGAAACATGGTTTTTAAATAAAACAGCTATCTGATGTCTTCTCATGCATTTTCTCAGAATGAATGATCAGTTGCGACAGTCCCCCCATGCTCAGTCCTCTCTAGCCGAGACCTACAGGTTCCACTAGTCCTCTCAATGCTAGAGCAGGTCATTGGGTCTGCTGGAGGCCTACCTCTATGGGCCTCAAACTGAATACTGATGGATCTTCCAGATAGGGCAGCTTGTGGGGTGGAGGTGTTTCCCGAGACTACAGTGGCTCAGTCATCCTGTTGTTCACTGCTCATTATGGAAGTCGTCATTCACTCTAGGCAGAGGCATCAGCCATGCTTTCTGGCCATAGGCTGTGCTGTCAACATAATATCCTTATTGATGAAGTGGAAACAGATTGCATGGTCCTCTTTTTTTTTGACAAAATAAGACGGATCCATTAATGATGGAGATCAGCAGAAATACAGGAGCATAACCACGATGGAAAATGATTGAACCAAAGCAAATCCTCGTAGGGAGGGCCAATGCCTGCCATCTTTTGAGCGGCTTTATTCGCTTCCCTTCTAATAAATGAGAAATTGCAGGAATTGAAGCCTTGTCTCCGTGCGTGAATACACCGGATAATGGGACCGAAAGGTTGAAGCCCGCCGTCAGTGAGATTGATGGCATTTATTACAGTGAGACAGTCGGATTCGATGTGAATGGAATCCCAACCGCAATCTTTTGCGAATTTTAATCCAGCAAGGATGGCGGCGGCCTCCGCGACTGAGGGCTCCCAAAGTGCATAACGTGCTTCGTATTTGGCAGCGATAAGATTTCCCAGGTTGTCTCGGGCCAGTAAACCTAGTCCAACTGGGCCATCCTTAGGGAGAGAGGCATCCACATTGATCTTAAAAATCCCTTCCGGTGGGGGGCACCAATGTTGGGGAAGAGGAGGGTGGGTGGAAAGTTTTTGTTGTTCAGGGTGGTTCTGCCATACCGCAATCCATGACAATGCCCGGTCAATCCAAAATCTGGGGGGCCTCCGGAAGTGATTGAAAATGGCCTCGTTCCGCCTATTCCAGATAATCCAAGACAAAATGCACAAGGCGCCTGCTTTAGCCGGCGAAAAGGAGGAGCACCATCGCATCAGGAGAGATGTAATATCTGAGGCGGTGTCCGGGAACAGCTCTATAGTTGATCCCCAGCCATTCCAAACCTCCTGAGCCCCGGGACATTGAATAAGAGCATGGAAAGGGGATTCAGTCACAGAAGGGCAGAAAGGGCAAGAGTTGTCGATTGAAAAGTGTCTGTAGACAAGGAGGCTCTTAGTTGGGAGGATACCAGTACACACCTGCCACCAGAAAAAGAGAACTTTAGGGGGAACATTAAGCTTCCAAATTGATGTCCAGGGCCTCGCATCTCCTTCTGAAATCTAAGCAGAAAGAGCTCGCCGGTAGCCAGCTTTCACTGTATACTCGCCTGAGCTGTCGTTTGTCCAGTAGAGATGATCTGGCCCTGCCTCTGACACACAGGGAATACTCAGAATAATTCTCCTATCCCTCTCATTAAACCAGGAGAAGAGTTTTTCCAGACACCATCCCGCCCCTTGATCATCAAAAAGACAACAGACTGTGGCATGTTCGGATCCTGGATAAATAGGGGATGACGCCTTCATGCCTGTCTGATCAATAAGCCAGGGATCGGTCCAAATCTTGACCATAGAACCATTCCCAATCCTCCAGCCTAGTCCTTTCCTCAGTAGATAACGACCGCCCCAAATGCTTCTCCAGAGAAAACTGGGTCGATAGCCAAGATGGGAATCCAAGAAATCCTTATGTGGGAAATATTTAGCCCGGAGAACACGCGTGCATAGGGATGATGGGTTATTAATCATACGCCAACCTTGTTTAGCCAGCAAAGCATCATTAAAAAGAGAAAGGTCCCGGAAGCCCATTCTGCCTTCAGATTTTGGTTGACAGAGAGCAGACCAGGCGATCCAATGGACTTTATTTTTTCCGTCCTTTCGTCCCCACCAAAAGTTAGATGTGCTGGATTGAATCTTTGAGAGCACCACGTCAGGGAGTTTAAAAATAGACATCAAATAGCTGGGGACAGATTGAAGTGCCGCCTTGATGAGGATTTCCTTGCCGGCCTTGGAGATTTTTTTAGGGGTCCAACCTTGTATTTTTCTTTCAATTCGATCCACAATAGCTGAACAGATTTCTTTCTTTGACCGTCCAACCACCGTCGGGAGCCCAAGATACTTCTGGTGCTTATCGACCCCAGGAATGCGTGCTAGAGAGCAGAGATCTTCTCTTTTCGGCTGGGGGACTACAGAGCTGAAAGAAATTTCTGATTTACTCTGATTGATCATTTGTCCTGAAGCCCGTTCATACTGTTGTATCGCCTGGCATATTGCAGTACACTCATTAGGGGTAGCTCGAGAAAAAAGAAGGCAATCATCAGCGAAGAAGAGGTGGGATATCGGAGGGCCCTTGCGACACGCTTTCGCCCCATGAATTATGTAAAGCGAGGCTGCCCTGGAAAGGAGGTTAGAAAACACATCATCCACTAAAATAAAAAGGAAGGGTGAAAGGGGGTCTCCCTGGCGAAGCCCACGGGATGGGGAGAAGCCTCGGGTGAGAACCCCGTTGACATTAATGCAAAAGGAAACTGACGAGATGCATTGCATGATCATGGCAATCCATTTGGTACAGAAACCCATCTTGAGCATCACAAATTCGAGGAAGTTCCATTCCACTCTATCATAGGCCTTAGCCATATCCAATTTCCACGCCATGATCCCTCTCTTCGCTCGTGTACGTGTTTTCATGGAATGGAAAATTTCATGAGCAATAATGGCATTATCAGTGATTAACCTTTTTGCCACAAAAGCGCTTTGGTTCTCTGAAATGACGTCGGGTAGCCAAGGACGCAACCGATTCGCCAGGATCTTCGAGAAGATCTTATACGAGACATTGCACAGACTGATAGGTCGAAAGTCCGACACCCCTTGTGGGTTTTTCATCTTGGGAATGAGTGTAAGAATAGTTTCATTAAGAGAAGACAGGTCCGTTTTCCCCGCCCAAATATCCCGCATTAGATTGCAAAAGTCTGGACCAATGATGTGCCAGTAATTCTTGAAAAAGAGGGCGTGGAATCCGTCTGGTCCCGGGGCTTTCGTAGAGTGGATTTGCTTTAAGGCCTTAAGAGTCTCGTCATTCGTCACATCTTTAGAAAGTTGTCTGTTCATATCGTCAGAAATCACAGGTTTGATGCAGTCCTCAATCTCAGGAGAAATGTAAGAATGGCCTGCAGAGAAGAGTTTCTGAAAATGGCTCAGGAATGCTTCTTGGATTCCCCCTGTGTCAGACACTTTACTACCATCTGAATTTAGAATGCCAGAAATAAAGTTTTTCCGGCGTCTTGCTGAAGCCTTCTGGTGGAAATAACAGGTATTAGCATCCCCTTCTGCTATATGAATATCACGCGCTCGCATAGCCCAAAAACCTTCCTTATTGCGCAGGGCAACATCCAGCTCTCATTGGGTTTCACTTATTTTGGAGAGAATGCTTCTAGACGGGGGTTTTCTAAGAAGATAGCCAATCTTCCTTTCAAGAAAATTGCATTGCCGGTCTGGATGACGGAATTTAGAGTAGCTCCATGTCTTCAGATCAGATGATACTCGGAGAAGGTTGGTTCTCAGATCCGCTTGCCCATTCTTCCAGCCTGAACGGATAACCGCCTCGCACTCGGGATCTTTTGACCAGAAGCTTTCGAATCTGAATGATTTCCTGGAACTAGTAACGTGCTCATTATGGGTACAGTTAATGACAATTGGGCAGTGATCCGAGCAGTTGAACGTGAGATGTCTGATATGGTACATTTTGAAGAGGCTCATCTAGTCCATTGAGCCAAAGAATCTATCCAGACGTTCAGCGATTCGAGTTCCATCATATCTACCTCGGAACCATGTGAAGGGATTACCCGTGTAACCCAGGTCCATCAGCTCTGCCTTAAGGATAGCATCATTAAAATCAGACATAGACATGGAGGAGCGCATAGCTCCACCAATTTTCTCCTTCTGGAAAAGGATCTCGTTAAAGTCCCCTCCAAACAGAATGGGGCTTGGCAGATCACGACGGAGTTTGCAAAGAAGATCCCAAGATTTCCACTTTTCGGACTGGGAGGGCCAGCCATAGAAGCCCACAAAAGTCCAGGTGGGGTTGTGGGGATCACAAATGGATGCAGCCACATGGCGCTAGGAAAAAGACAGGAGCCTAACATCGATATTATCCTTCCAGAGCAGACATAATCCCCCTGAATGACCCTGTCGGGGAACCGGGAAACAACCCTGGAAACCGCATTTTAGGGCAAGATTTGTGATGTCCTTGTTTTCCAATATGGTTTCGGACAGGAAAACCATATCAGGGCGACTTTGAGCGCAATGGCGCTGGAACATACGAACCGTTCGTGGGTTGCCAAGCCCACGGCAGTTCCAGTATAAAGCAATCATTGCTCTAGGCGGGGCCGGGCCTGACCCGCCTCCGCCTTTGTCTCTTGTGGGGAAAATGACGTACCTGATGCTTTCCTCCTTTTGGGAAGACTGGTGTGCATACCACTGGACTCGCTTTACCGTTTCAGATCTCCTGGTTTGGGATTCCCTGGACAATCGCCTTTACCACCGCCACGTGCCCTTCTCCAGGTTCCACGAGTAACATGTCCTGAAGGTGAGGCTTCAGTCATCCCAGAAACGGCTTGCAGAAGGGCATCAGTTGGGAACCGATTTGGACTCTGCTCAACTTCAGGCGGATCCAAGGAAACATGTTTCTGCCTCGGAAATTTCTCTGGAGGTTCTTTTGGTTTAGGTAGCGGCCCGGTTGAAGTAAGGAACGTTAAATTCGGTGCTGTAAAAGCGAAGTCGGATTTTGTGATACCCTGAATCAGGTGGCTGTCTTGCCGAGCCCCATCATTACATCTGACGATAATCTCTTGGGAGGCGTTTCCATTTCCCCTAAGCTCAGCCGGGGGTTCTTTAGGGAAGACAGGTGGTCCCATCCTTATGATAGAAGGTTGTTCAGATTCCGGTCGCCTTAGATGGGCTGCAATGAGACGGTCCCGATCAATTTGTCTCTCCGCCTCAGGGATATATGCCTCTCTGTGTGTTTTGGCCCGGAGCCACGGACCGTATTGAAAGGTAATATTTTCTGTGGAATTCTCTGGCCTTGCCCCACACGCTTTCTCCATGTGGCCGATACGTCCGCAAAGGAAGCAGAAGATTGGTAGTTTTTCGAATTCGAACGAGATCCAGGTGTTGGAATCATCAATTTTTAGGAACATACCGCGCATTAAGGGTTCAGACACGTCGATCTCAGACTTTATTCGAACCCAGGGGCCCCATTGTATTGGGTCCGAGCAATCCCATTCTAGGAAATGGTCGATCCGGTCTCCAATTTCTTTCATCACATGTGTTGATCTCCCATGGAACGGTATTCCTTTAATTCTTATCCAGAACGGGGATCGGGTAAGTGTGCAATTCTGAATCTCGTCACCCCCTTTAAATTCCTCCATCAGGATGAGATGGTTGTCAAAGGACCAAGGTCGTCCTCTGAGGACTTTATCTTTGTCTTTATCGGGTAAGTGTGCAATTCTGAATCTCGTCACCCCCTGCAATTCTGAATATCCCGTTGCAAAAACCCAGATTGCATAGTCCTCTTTAAGGCTCTTCATGGAACTAAAAATATTCCCCAGTCTATATCATATACTATCAGATAATTCAGAGGCCTCGTGAGTAGCAATATCATGGTGGTTCACACTTGGCGCGAGGGTAACAAAGTGGTTGATCATCTAGCCTCCATTGCATCCCACAATTCGGTATTTTTGGGCCCTGAGGGCAGGAATACTCTCAAGGATGAGGGAGAGGAACTTGTTAGAGGGGATGCCCTCGTATTACTCTATTTCAGGCCTCCTTGATTTGTTTTTCTTTTTCGTTCTCTTGCCAGATTTTTGTTTCTCTTTATTCCATAAATAAATACTATTGAGATGAGATGATATAACATGTCATTGCGGATTGCACGACAAAGCGCAGGAAGGTTATTTGTGACGGGGAGGTCCCCCTGTCGCAAATAGTGTGTCGGTCAGAGGGTATTTCTGATGGCACCCGTCGCAAATACCGGCAGCGGTGAATGGGTTTTTGCAACGGGATATTTCCCCATCGCAAAAAGTGTGTCGGCAGGTCACTTTTTGTGATGGGCCACATCGCAAATACCCCTTTTACCACCGACAGCAATTAATGCAGGCAAAAGGTATTTGCTACAGGCCCCATCGCAAAAAGAACCTTTTGCAATGGGATTACCATCGCAAATAGTCTCGTCGCAACTAATCTAACCTATATATGCCCCCCTCTATTTTTCTTTCTCTTCCCCTCAATTCTCACTTCCTCTTTTTCTATAAACTCTATTTTTAGAGTGAAAATTTCTCTGAGTTAATTTTTTTTACGTAGAAGTTGTGAAGTTGCTTACATCAATAGGAGATCAAGTTTAAAGATATTTATATTTTATTTAATTTAGTATTTATTTTATTTTATTTATGTTAATTTTAATTATTGTTGATTAGTTGTAATTAAATTAGATTTAAATTGTTTTTTTATCTGTATTTATTTGTAATAATAATTTCAAATTCTTAATACTAATTCTTAATAATTAGTAATAATTAATAATTAGTATTAATAAAGAATTAATAATAATTAAGATTTATTAACGAAAATTATCATTGTCTATAAATAATTACTTGTAATTAGTAATTAGTAGTTTTAAATTTTTGTTATTAATATCAATTAACGCTAATTACTAATAATTGTGTTTAATTAGAAATAGTTATGTTTAATTGGTAATAATTACAGGTAATTAGTAATAATTATCGGTAATTAGTAATAAATCGGAATAATTAGTAATAAATATAAATAAATAGTAATAAATAGAATAATTACGAATAAATATGAATAATTAGTAATAAATATGAATAATTAGTAATAAATATGAATAATTAGTAATAAATGGGAATAATTAGTAATAAATAGGAATAATTAGTAATAAATAAAATTAATTAATAATAAATAGGATTAATTAGTAATAAATAATAATAATTAGGAATAATTAGGAATAATTTGGAATAATTAGTAATAACTAGTAATATTTAGTAATAATTAGTAATAATTAGTAATGATTAGTAATAATTAGGAATAATTAGGAATACTTAGGAATAATTAAAAATAATTAGGAATAATTAGGAAAAATTATGAATAATTAGGAGTACTTAGTAATAATTAGTAATAATTAGTCATAATTAGTCATAATTAGTAATAATTATTCATAATTAGTAATAATTAGTAATAATTAATAATAACTAATAATAATTAATAATTAGTAATAATTACGAATAATTAGGAATAATTCGAAATAATTAGGAATAATTGGGGATAATTATTAATAATTAGTAATAATTAGTAATAATTAGTAATAATTAGTAATAATTAGAAATAATTTGTAATGATTAGTAATAATTAGTAATACATAATAATTAGTAATAATTAGTAATAAACAGTAATAAATAGTAATAATTAGTAATAATTAGTAATAATTGGTAATAATTAGTAATAATTAGTAGTAATTGGTATATTTTAGAAATAATTAGTAATAATTGGTAATAATTAGTAATAATTAGTAATAATTAATAATAAATAGTAATAAATAGTAATAATTAGTAATAATTAGTAATAAATATTAATAATTAGTAATAATTAGTAATAATTAGTAATAATTAGTAATAAATAGTAATAAATAGTAATAATTAGTAATAATTTGTAATAATTTGCAATAATTTGTAATAATTAGTAATAATTATTAATAATTTGTAATAATTTGTAATAATTTCTAATAATTTCTAATAAATAGTAATAAATAGTAATAAATAATAATTAACAGTAATTAATAGTAATAAAGAGTAATAAATAGTAATAATAGTAATAATTAGTAATAATTAGTAATAATTAGTAATAATTAGTAATAATTAGTGATAATTAGTAATAATAGGTAATAAATAGTAATACTAATAAATAGTAATAATTTTTAATAGTAATAAATATTAATAAATGTTAATAAATAGTAAGAAATAATAACAAATTTTAACAAATTTTAACAAATTGTAACAAATTTTAACAAATTATGAAAAATTATAAAAATTAGTAACAATTAGTAACAATTAGTAACAAATTATAAAAATTAGTAAGGAATAGGAACAATTAGTAAGAAATGAGAACAATTAGTAACAACTACTAAGAAATAGGAACAATTAGGAAGAAAATCAATTGTAATAACTTGTAATAACTTGGAACAATTTCTATTAGATTGATGGCACTCCTTTTACTTGATGACTCTTCTCCTTTAAACTTTAACCAACTCAAAATATTATGAAAAGTATGCTTCTACATATGTGTATCTAATCTCGTATGCACGAGTTTGAATATTCATTCATAGGACCACATTTTTCATAATGTGTTCAGGAGGTGACAGTTATAAGAAGATGATTCATTGAAGAAAATGGGGCTCTTTTTTCCAATGGCTCATTTACATGAAACATTCTCACAAAAAAATCACAATAAAGAATATTCTCAGAGGTACGCATGAGAATGAATATGCATACCTCTGCGTAGATTCTTCACTGTGATTTCTGTGTGGGAAAGTTGCAAGTAAATGAGCCATCAGACAAAAGAGTAGTTGTCAATCCACTGGAAATTGTGTCACCCATAAGTAATGGTAATTATTAGTAAGTAGTTGTAATTTTTTATCTTTTTTTCAGATAGTGTTTTTATAATTTCAAATTATTCAAAAACAGTAATGATATTATATTTTTTAGAAAAATATGGAATAAGGAAGTCGACAACAGTAATTATTAGATGATCATGCTTTGATAAATCCATATAAAAATCCAAATGGTTCTAGTTTAAATCATGTATATATTGAGGGTGTTGAATCATTATTATCATTTTCATCATCAAAACAATAATATGTTTCAGAAGGCACAATAAATTGTCCTTATAAAAAATGTTGTCTAAGAATGTTTGAAACATTTTACAAGGTTGGGGGACATCAATTATGGTTTGGTTTTCAACTAGATTATGTTTTTTGTATCAACACGGTGAACACAGTTCCAAAGAAGATACAAATAACTTGATTCCAAATCCATCATGGTTTCAAAATTTAGTACATGATATTGCAGGTCCATATGTTCAACAAACTAAAACTCAAGATGATATTGATTTAACTCATGAGTTGGAACCATCTGAATTTTATAAGTTGTTGAGGTCTGCTGAGGATGCATTATATCCTGGTTGCAAGATAAGAAAATTAGAAGCAGTTGCAAAATTTATGGCTATTAAATCAGATAATGTAATGTTAAACGACTGTTTTGGTCGGATATTTTCTTTAGTTTAAACACTGTTACCTGATGGAAATGTGTCACCTGCAAATTACTATGCGAGCAAGAGGATGGTTCATAATCTGGGACTTAGTTATCATAAGATTCATGCATGTCCAAATGATTTCATCTTATATTCTGGTGAAAATGATTCGTTGGATTGTTGTCCTACATGTGGAAAATTGAAGTATAAAGAAGCTCAACTAGGGAATTCTAGATCGATTCCAATAAAATAGTTGAGATATTTTCCCCTTACACCCAGGTTGCAGCATTTATTTATTTTGAAAAACACAGCATCAACGATGTCATGGAACCAAACCGAGATTTCAACTGATAAAAGCTTGAATCATCCATATGATGGTGATTCATGGAAACATGTTAACCGTCTGCATCTGTCATTTGCTTTAGAAGACCGAAATGTGTGATTGGGACTTTCTACTGATGGTTTCTATCTATTTGGTTCTTCTGGTAGTCAGTATTCATGTTGGCATGTCTTTATAACACCGTACAATTTACCTCCATGGATGTTGATGAAAGATCCCTATATCTTTTTGACCTTATTAATCCCAAGACATCCAAAAAAGAATATTGATGTTTATTTGAAACCACTGATTGATGAGTTAAATGCATTGTGGAGTGATGGTGTTAGTATATATGATGTTGTTGTGAAACAAAATTTCATATTGAAAGTTTCATTGATGTAGATGATTAGTGACTTTATTGAATATGGCATGTTATCTGGATGGAGTACACATGGTCTGAAATCATTTCCTTACTGTATGAAAGACAAATAAACCTTTATACTCATCAATGGAAAAAAAACCTTTCTATTTTGACTGTCACTGCAGATTTCTTCCAACTGATCATCCTTTTTAGAGGAATAAATCTCATTTCAGAAAAGGTACAATTGAAAGGGATGAACCTCCAAAAATGTTCTCAGGTATAGAGTTAAAATCAGTTGTAATTTCATTTCCTCCCATCACATTTGGGCCAACAGTAAACCAACAGAAAATTCATGGCTTCGGGAAAGAACATAATTGGATAAAATGAAAAAAAATTTGGGATCTTCCATATTGGTCTTATTTTTTGGTCTGCCACATGTTGGATGTCATGAATATTGAGAAGAACTATTTTTATAATTTATTTTATACAGTTTTGGATACACCAGGTAAGACCAAAGATACATTAAAGGCACGATTAGATCTTTCCCAAATTTGTAGATGACCATAACCTGAACTATTTTTTAAATGTCAGATCATAGAGGTTAATGAAGCCAAAAGCATCTTATACACTATCCAAAAATATTATCTTACTATTTTGTTAGTGGATTTTAGATTTGAGACTTCTAGATGGATATGCTTCCAATTTGGGAAGATGTGTTAAGAATGGTTATATTACCGGGTTAAAAATCAATGATTGTCATGTTATAATGGAAAGACTTATGCCGATTGGATTCAGAGGTTTGTTGAATTTTATGATTTGGGATTCGATAACAGACATATCATATTTTTTCGAGATATTTCTGCAGCGATAATAGACTACGATGGACTAAGAAAACTAGAAGAATATATTTTTGTAAATATATGTAAACTGGAAAAAATCTTTCTACCAGCATTATTTGACTCAATGGAACATTTGATATTACATTTTCCATAAGAAGCTAAATATGGAGGTCCTATATAGTTTTGATGGATGTACTCATTCGAGAGATACATGAAAAAATTGAAGAAAAAAGTATGTAACAAAGCATTAGTTGAAGGCTCAATTGTTGAAGCTTATTTGCAAGAGAAATTTTCTTTTTTCTACTCTCATTATTTTGAATCTCAATATCCCTCAAAACACAACCGCATTGGATGAAATGAGGAAAATGTTAATGATGAAATGGAAAATAAATTATCAGTTTTTAATCAGCCAAATCATGGTTTTGATGGAGTTCATGAACGATGGCTTTCAGATGACGAACATCAAGGAGATCATACATATGTTCTGCTCAATTGTGAATAAATAACATCATTTGTACTATGAGTGATTCAATCACTTATTCTATAATTTATGTTATAGTATGTAAAATTATTTTATTTTTAGGTTATATGATAATAATATCAAGAAACAACTTCCACAAATTACAGTAACTGCTCTTGAAGAATGCAGACAAAAAAAATTCTCAATGGTTTCAAAAACTCATAACAAAAATTATTTATGGTTTAATATCAATTCCTTTTATTATTTATCATATTGATAATATTTTTACAAATTTTCAGGTGTCTCAACATGTTGATAAAACTGATAAGCAACTGTGTATATTGAGTAACCCACCATCCAAAATTGTTAAATCTTATAATTCATATGTAGTGAATGGTTTTCGATTTCATACACGTGCATATGGGGAATCAAAAAAACAATGAACAGTGGAGTTTGGTTGAGAGGATCGCATCATAGAGAAACCAAAGTAGAATTTTATGGAATTCTGGATGAAATTATTGAGTTGTGTTATCTAGGAAAGAATTACATAATAATGTTTAAATGTTGGTGGTTGGATACTGATAGAGGCTTGTGTGTTCATCTGACTCATGGAATCATTGATATTAAATATAAAAGTCTTATTACAGTAAATGAACCTTTTTTCTAGCTCAATAGACACATCAAATTTATTACGAAAAGTACTGTGCTACTTCAAGAGACTTGAGTGATTGGTGGAGCATAATAAAAATGAAATCTAGGGAAAATCAGTTTACTCAAACTGAATGTGGTTCCGCTGAAGTTAAAGGAATTGAAATTTTTCAATTGACTACTAAAAATCCATATTTTTCACATAGAGACGTGAATATCGATGTTGAAAATACACAATTAAATATTGATGATGACGAAGATGTTAATGATGTTACAAATGAATTTTAAATGACAAGAGATGATGAAACTGAAACTCATTTGGATATTGATGATGCTGAGGAGGAAGATGAAGACATTGACCTTAGCAGTTACAGAGATGAGGATGAAGATGGACATTGACATAGTTAAATGATGGTTACAATAATAACTAATATATATCTATATATAATAGTTATTTTCAACTATTTGTTAACAACAATCATTTTCTATTTCATATGGATCCTAATCTATTTCGCAAGTTGCATGAGGCTGATCTACCTCTGGATGAGGGGGATTCTAGACCATCTGACCCTCAGCCTACTGACGGTTCAGGGGGTACGTGGAGGGGGCATGGTCTTGCGTAACTGATGATTCATAACCCTATCCCTGAGAGACATCCACGTCTTGGATTCGATCCACACACACAGAGGTATAGTAACCTCTATATTTTAGTTATATTTCATTAATTTATTTATACATATACTAGTTATTTGATTATTTATTCCTTTTTCATAGTTTTCTTCACGTAGTTATTGGATAGGGGAGTGCTATCTTGCACAATTATTTTTCTCAGCCAGGGATCACATGGGAATAGATTCTCATTGATGTGCGGTGTGACATGTTTGTTCATTGGCTGGTACGTAAATAAATAATATTTATTTTGAAATTTATTTTATTAATAACTTGATATTATAAACTATTTGTAAGGTTTATGGTATCCCATCGATGATATCATGCGTGACGCTATCCAAGCATCATGGAAGGTGTCTATGCATGACCATTTCCTTCAGTTTTTGCACAATTTGAGAAGAACAGTCATTAAGAAAGTATGAGTGACAGAATTTGATGAGTCGCGTAGAGCCCACCGACCAGAGTACATTTCAACTCACGTTTGGGATGTATTATGTTTACATTGGTTGGGTGGTGGATTTTAGAGGAGGTATTTAGTTGGACGGCAGAACCGGGGGAGACAGGAGGTGACACATTGATCTGGTAGTCATAAATTCAGTACGCATAGAGAGCATTTGGTAAGTATATTTTTTAAATATTTTATATAACATTAAATATAAACAGTTTATTTTATATTTCTGTAGGTATTCGAGAATCCTGATATTACGGAGTTCGACGTTTATCGGAGGATGTATAGTGATCGAGCCACTGGAGAGATTAGAGGTGATCGCTAGCGTCAGATTGTGGTTAGTATTTTTTTCTGTTTGACAATTAACTGCATATAATATTTTCACAGTTTTGATTTCAAATTGGAATTAAAGGAGTCATATGAGGCTGCGACCTCTTAGACTAAAGCTGAGAGTCAAGACGAGAGGACTGAGCAGACCAGTGCCCACTATTTTGATGAGGCAGCATGGATGCAGGTGACTCAGTATGGCTTTGAGAAGGGCCGAGTAGTTGGTATCAGATCTCATTTGACTCCTGGTACTTATTATGGTATTTCTGCAATTTCAGTGTCTATCTCAAGAGGAGCTCGTGGAGAGGCATCATCTTCTACCTCACAGTATCAGGAGCAGTTGCAAACTCAGTCTTAGCTTATATAGAGTTTGTAGAAGCAGCATGAAGCGATGCGTCAGCAGTAGCAACAGCAGCAACAGCAGCACAAGGAGGAGATGCGTCCATGGCAGCAGCAGCAGCATCACGAGCAGATGGAGTACATGCATCGTCTGACTCGTAGTTTAGGGATGAAGTTTCCTCCACCATCTCCTATATCTCCTCCACCTCCTCCAGAAGATGACCCCCTAGTGAATTTTTTTATGTTAAAAACATTTGAATTTATGATTTATTGTAATATGAACTATTTACAGCTTCTATCTTTTATATTGGTGCAAATATTGCAGAATTTAATTTTTTCTATTTTTAATATTTTATTATTGATTATTATTATTATATTTTTTAATATTTTTTTATTTTACTAATAATAATAACATATTTTTATTTTTTATATATTTTTTGTAAATATTGAGAATTGTAATAATTTTTTATTTTTTTATCATTTTAATAAAATTAATATTAATATTTTATTAATCATAATTTTATTAAATATATTTTTTTAGTATTATATTTTTTAATGTTTGTTTATTTAACTAATAATAATATTTTATATTTTTTTTATTATTTTAATAATATTAATATAATTTTTTCATTAATCATAATTTTATTAAAAAAAATTCTTACGTTTAGTATTTGCGACGGGACCTTTTTTGACGGGCTCTCGTCACAATTAATTTAAATATGATGTTTTATTAATAATATTTTCAATGGAACGACAGGCCCATCGCAGAAGGTTTTTATATATATAATGTATATAATCAGAGGCTTATTTGCAACGGGGCACTTCCCCATCGAAAATACTATTTGTGATGGGCCCATCGCAAAAGGTTTATTTATATATAATTTATATAATCATAGGCTTATTTGTGACGGGGACTTCTCCCATCACAAATACTATTTTTTGTGACGGGTCCCTCGCAAAAAATAATATTTACGATAATGTTTTCTGCAACGGGCTATATGAAATGAGACCTCATCACTAAAGCCTATTTGCGACAGGATCCCATCGCAAATAGCCCATTGCAATTACATCTAATTCTAGTAGCGTTTCCATGTTGTTTTTCTATATTTTTTGACTTTTTATTCTTGGTACTCTTACTTAGATCATGATTTACTTATTTTCAGAACATAAAACATGATATAAATATGATTTATATTTATTATATAAATATTTATAATAATATTTAAAATATATAAATTTGAAATGGAATGCACTATTCATGGTGATGGTAGGTAGTGCATACCCATGAAATCTATTTCCATTTTATTGTCGTATTTAAAGAAATTAAATGACTTATATGTATAAATATATATATATATATTATCATAAAAGTATAATTATTATTTCATATATATAATTTACTTTAACTAAACTCTTCCTTAATACATTCCATGTAAAAGTGTGAACAAATCACATCACCTTGAGAGGGTGGTAGTCTACACAACCACAAATGAAGTTATCATATTTACACAATATAGAAAGCATGAAATAATATATTATGTAATAATTAAATGATAATAATAATATAATATATATCATATAAAAATATTATTTCTAATATAATTCCCACCATGAATGGTGGTAAAGTAAAACAAACAATCATCATTGCGCGAGGCGGTAGTCCGTCGTACACATGAATGGTATGTTCATTGCCCATTAGATGGATGTTTGTGGAAGTGTGGGTAGAAAACTTATAATTAAATCATTTCAGTATATTTATGATACTTATTCTATTATATAATCATTTAATAATAATATTTTAGGGGGTTTAGATTGAAAATTAAACAAAAGAGCATGTGGAAGTTTGTTACCTCTTCTTTGGGTATTTCTTTTGGGTTTGCACCAAAGCGCTTCCTGGATTGGATTTATGCCCAAAATAAGGGGATGAAGTTATGTATATTGGTATGATTTTTGGGTATAGTTTTGATGATCCAAATGTTTTGATATGTGTGAATATGTGGGTGGGGTGGGTGTCTTTTTATAGTGGATGAGGAGTGGCATTCTTGTAAATTTTGGAAAAGTGAATTACAACTATATTTTTTAAACATCAAGTCACTCCATTAATAGTGAAAATACAATAAAAGAGATTATAGGGCATAAATATCAAAATCCAAAGGTTTTTTAAAGGTTAATGGGATATTTTGGACCTTAAGTTTAAGGTTTAGTCCTTTTTAACATAATTTTTCTCTTAATCGTTGTAATTAATTTTAATCATCTTCACTAATAGTTTTGTCAAAAACTTACATGACCATATTGGAAATTAAAAATTATTTAAATTCAAAATATTTATTCCATTTTCTAAAATTCCAATCATGTAAGTAGTGGAAATTATTTTAAATTTAATCCAGCAGATGGGACGACAATTACGAAATGTCACTCTCAAATAACTAACCATTAATTTATTGAGTATTAAAAGTTTCATTCCTAGGATAATTATTTAGCACACTAAATTCCACCTCCTATTATAATTAATGTTAATTAAATACCAAAATTTAGAGTGCGGAATCTTCTAGGGCCCAGCTCCATCATATTTCATTTCATTCATTGAACAACTTAACTCCATCATGTAAAAAAGTTATCATTCAATGGAATGGAGGATAATGATATAAATAAAACAATATGTATGAGTTTTATATTCTTTTTGTCATTTAAAATAACCTCACTCATACACTTCACCATTATTCACCACAAATAGCAATAAACCATTTAAATAATTTAATCTCTAGAATTTTGGAATGACACAAAAGCTCTCACAAGTCCAAGCCTCAAGTCACTGGACCGCCATCACAATCAAAATAGATAACTGAAGAAAGTGGGAAGATATAAATATTTAGAGAGGGATTGGGAGAAAATGATACTATTTAATAAAAAATGGAATTAGGGTTATATGAAATATAAAAAAACAAAAAGAAGAAAGGAAAACTTAAATATCCGTAGAACCCTCTTTTTTAGTACAGTAGTCAATTCCTTAGATTAGATGATATACTTTCAATACCCAAATTCTATCTATTTACCATCTTAAATTTCACCCAGGTTTCTAATAAATGTGTCAATAAATGGGTCTAAATTCATTTTTTTCATAATGGGGCATTCAAGGAAAAGTGTGGAATTAAATTTATCAAAGGCTGCTACTGTGGATCTCATCCAAGAATTTCACCTCATGAATAATGTTTTCATGATTTTAGTATTTGTGGATGAGCTAATTCATGGATTAATTCATTATTATAAATTTTTTATGCCTATTTGGGGTGTCTCAAAATATGAAAATATGTTACACACCATGAAACTTTTTACCTAGCTCCCAATTTACTTTATCATCTTGTATTTCTTTTGCCTCACTTATTTGAAGGAAATCACTTTAGGAATGAATGAATCATGATTCCAATGAACAATTTCTAGTAGTTTCAGCTCTATTTCCCACTGATTATTCAAATTTGATCTTCATACATAGTTTTTGACTTACAGTTTGTCACGTGAGATTTTTTAATATCATGAATTTATCACTTTTAAGCTTATTTTAAGTCAAACATTGTATCCTACCATAAATCAAAAAAATTATTAAATTATGGTAGGATTAATCAATTAAAGTGTAAAAAATATTTAATATTAAAATAATCTTGAAAATAAAGTTCTTCAAATTCCCCAACACTAAGAACTAATTTTTCCTCAAGAATATGATCTCAATAATTCTATAAAGAAATTTCATTCTATTAATATTTAAATTTAATGAGGAAAAAAATTTCAATGTAAAATAAACTTTCAAATATTATATAAAATAATTCCTCAAATTCCTCACTCTTAAAATAAACAAATCCAATCATTAATTTTACCTTTTTTATTTTGAAATAACAGTGTTCTTCCTTCTTTCAATTTTAATTTCTTAATTCATCATTAATGTGAAAGATATTTTTGATTTACCACATATTTAATTATTTTCACTCATCACTTTTGGTAATAAATGTAATTGATTTTCCCTAAATCCTTGATTATATGTCACCTACTATAGGTATCCATGGTATCTATTATTCCCATCATGTAAACATAGGGATCAAAATTTAATCATGATGGATTTTTATTATGGTTCAAATGTATATAAGGACTAAGGTAAGTGGGTAATGAATAAAATAAACCTCAAAGAGTAGGTTTGACTCTTTAGAATATTTCATGATATAAAAATATAAGCTTAATGAAATACTCCAACAAGGATGAACATGTCATCTCATAACTCCCAAAATCTCAAAGTAATAACATTATATGTGTAAGAATAATGAATGAATCTCTATCTCTTTATATATTTCTTCTCCTTTTTCAAAAATTATTCTTAATAGAAATATCACATCCACCACCTAACCACATATGATCAAAATATCATCATCCCGGTAATGGTTAATTTTGATCTTCCCAAGACACAAAAAAAACCATTTTTTCTTTTTTGTTTCTTTTTTATGGAAAGTGATGTAAATAATAAAGTACAATGAATTACAACATTTCATTTCCTCAAATCTCAAGAAAAACTCCATGTAATTTGATCTCAATAAATTAAATATCTATCCATAAAAGGAAAAAAATCTCCCCCACACATAGTCATTTAGATATCATGAAATATACTCTGAGTATGGTGGGGATGGATATAATAGGGTTTTAATATGAATCATTTTTTAATAACTTCATTCATGGATTATATAGTAAAAAGTTGGATTTAATGTCAAGTTTGTACCAAGGATAAAGGGATGAATAATAAAATGAATCAATCATATTAAAAGTGATTATATTTATTCATATCTTTGAGAATATTCTAAGAATGTTATATAAGAAAAACATTATTAGGTTTAACAACCTTATAATTTAGAAAATAACATTATATTTGATAGCATATACGACATGAAACACTGATCTTAAACAAACCATGAAATATTAATATATAAATGTGAACCATATAACGTATCCATTTAATTGGTATGTATGAATATGATTAACTAATTTATGAAATATTTATATATATAAATCTTCTAAAAAATAAAAAAATATTGATTAATTATTAGGAAATAAGCAATTAATTTTTGGTAAAGTCATTTTATTTTTTAAAAATATGTTTCCTTGAGAAATGATTTTTATTGCTTCTTATGAGTAGATAATAAAATTAATTTTGACCACTTTTGGAAATGGTATTTTATAAAAATGATATCATTTTAAAGAAAATTAATATCAAAATAATATTATGTTGAAAATTTTATAGTTTTCTGAAAACTTGTATTTTTTAATGAATAGTGAAAATACTGTTTTTTATTGAAAACTATATTTTCTTTTAATTTTTTTACAATGTAATATTATATTTTGGATTAGTTTTAAATTTTAATTACTTAATATTGATTAACTATAATACAATTATAGTACTTGTAATTATTTTTATACTTTAATTGTGTATAAAAACATATTTATTCTTAAAAGACATTTTTCTAAAAACCTTCTTTTCATCACGTTTGGTGAGTATAATTATAAATTAAATTATTCCACATCAGTGAGTTTTATCTTGAAAATTTAATTAAAAATTTATAATTAAAGTTATAAATTTGATATATAAAACCTTTTATTTTTTCATTATGAATAGTAACCATAATAAATAATTATCACCACGGTAATGGTAATCAGATAATTAAGGTTAACAAAATAATATGATAAGGTCTAACATTTGACCCAAAAACATTAATTTATCCTATTTAATGATATAAATTGGGTTGTTTCAATACAAGGCTCAAATATATTGCCACTTTTTTCCATATTTCTTTAATTTTGACCTTTATAATATTTAAATAAAAGATAAAGACAAAAATGTCACTTTCATACATTTAAATAAAATAATATTTTGTGATAGGGATAAAAAATAACTAATCTTCTATTATAAATAATAATTTTAAATAAAAATGATTTATTTTATCCTGATAATTTATTTATAATTTTTAATAATGAAATAATATCCTTAAAATGTTTCACAGCGGTGGAACTATATTTGTTTAATTAATAGAAAAATAAAATAAGTGAATCTAAAAATATTAAAAGTAATATAATTTGAAATAATTATTATGTTCCATGAATTTTTTAAATAAATATAACATGTAAGTGATGTTTTAAGTAATTATATTTTAAATCCATTACAGTCATGTTGTTTTTAAAGTCAAATTAATTGAGTAGTTCCAAAAATGGCATTAATGGAATTTAATAATAAATAATATTTTATTAAATGATATAAAATTAATAAAAACCTATATTTGGACAAATAAATAGGATATGGTTAAAAAAATCAATCATGGTATATTTATTTTCTAATTATCATTTTATAATAACTATATTGACCCCTAAATAGTAAAAACTTTTTTATCTGAGTAATGGTCAAAAAAGGTTAACGGGGATTAAATCAAATAGATAAGGTTAAAAACATAATATAAAATTCTCAAAAATTTATTTTATGATATTATTTATACCAATATTCATCTTATCTTCTAATTGTATTAGTTTGGATCATTTTTTCAATGAAAATTGTTTAACATTAATTTTATATTTTAAACAAATCCAAAAAATGTCCCTCCCCTCACTTATAAAATTAAACTACTATTCACTTTTATTAACAATTAAAAGGAATTTTTACATGGCCAATATTAGACCAAATCAATTATTTAAATACCTTAACTCATCCTAGAGGCCGTAGTTTTATTATAAAACCCTCCTTTGAAGGCTTTTATTACAAACCTAAAGAGGTTGTCTGAAGAATGAGTATCGTTTTTAACTAAGTGTTTTTGTTTTAGTTCTTCTTATACCTACTAAAAATTTTAATAATCCATAATAATAAAATAAAATAATTATATTACTTATAATGATATTTTATTTTTTTAATTTCATAACCTATATTTATCTATTATTTCATCAAACAGGAAATGAAACCATCGTTCCTGTGTACAGTGGGCTACTGCCTCACGAACTGATATAATTCGTTTTCCATAACCACCTTTCACATATATTTATGATAATATATTTAAATTATATATATTATATTAATTAAATATTTATCATTATAAAAAATTAATATATCATATATTTTCTTACATTTTTATTTGTCAAATGATGATAAAATTGTTTGTACGTACGTGCGGATTGCCACCTCCACCAAGTGGTGTTATTCATTTTTCATTACTGAATCAAATGGATGGTATATATAAGTGTATTTATAGAAATAATATGATATTTAGGATATAATTATAATTATTTAATGATAAAATAATACTTACCTCCTTTAAATAATGATTTTTGAAAAATGGAAGCATTACTCATTCATACATACAGCATGTCATCTCCATGATTGTAACGTAGTTCATTTTTCATATCCATATTTCATGGTTGGTTTTAAAATTATAATACACATATAAAAATTATTAATATGAATTTATTAATATTCTAGAGATTATGGAACACTGACCACTTTTACTACAGTCAACCTACCGAAGACATTTTGGACTTATGAACTGAATATCATCAAAACATCTAATATGAAGATAATTTATTAAATATTTATATATAACATGGAAATAAATAAAATATAAGTAATAATAAATAATAAAAAATTTATTTATTAATTAAATAATGGACAGAATTTTATTATTCAGGATTATAAAGAACATATATGATGAGTCATATTTTAATGTTATACAAATAATTTATTTTATATGGTATATACAATGAACTTTTACAATTTATATCATGAATCCTTCATAATTCATGGTATTTTAAGTTTTAATTAAATTTTTTTCATCCAAGGGGATTCTAATTTAATGTTACTAAGTTCTAAGGGTTTCTTAAACATAATTTTCTTTCATTACGTTATATCTCTTCTCTATTGATTATATTATGTCATGATTATGTTCGAAATGAATATATAATATTTTATTTTATAATTCCACTTATATTTTGGGGATTTTAATTTTTTACCCATAATCTCTCTATTGACTACTTCTTGCTTCAATGATAAGATCCTTGGAAGAGTTTCTCAACTCACTTTCACTTCTTTGGGATATATGCCATATTCACCGCTTCTTTATTTTGTTTGGTGTATATAATGAATATTTTATATATTATATCATTAATATAATTATATTCATGGTATTTCAAAATTTATTTGGAGTGATATCATTAATGGGGGTTATAAATCAAAAGTTACCATAACGGTAAGGTTTTATTTTATAATATCATCATTATTCATAATTTTTTATGTTTATGTATCTGATGGGGGAATTATATGATATTTCTCTCTTAAACCCAATATATTTTCTTCTCCGCTAGTTATTATTAAAAAATAATGTTTTCCCAATCATTTTCCACTTTAAATTACTCATAGATCGAATTAATGCTTTAAAAGAAGACAGAAATTAATTCTATTCATTTGGGAATATTTCTATTCCATATCTATATTTTCCTTAAAAAAAATTAATGATGTATTTACTATTCTCCAATTATTTATCAAAGATATTTTTACCCATATTTTAATTTTTATCAATTTTTTAAACAGAATATTCTTATTGTGTTCCTAAAGTGGAATTTTTTATTTTTACCAAAAATTTAAATGTAATACTTATTTTAAAACACTTGACATGAATGGGATTTCCTACTGTTATGACCACTCAATGGTTTGGTGATTTCTTTACAATTTTCCAAGATTATTTTCAAAAAAAACATAATAATGTATAAATTTTAGTTTCTAAAAGTGATTTTTAAAGTGAGAAGGGTATTTTCCTCAAGTATTTTTTTAATGATATTGTATGGTATTTCTACTAAAAAATTAGAATAATCCTTTATTTTATTTATATACCACTGAGGATATACTGTAATGATATCATCCTTATTCTTTCTCTATAACAACCCAATGGTTTATCAATGGAAGTCACCTTCTTATAATTATGTCATATAATCACATGAAATCACAACTCAATGAACTAATAAGTACTATGTGACCTTTAAACATAATATTGTTACTTTTTTTATTTGAATTTCGAAAATATGACATACAAAGTTACGTTCAGGGTGATTTTTGGGTCTGATGGAATAAACATGATTTTTTTATGAATAGTAACCTACCCTTTTGAATATTAATATAACCCTTATGAATTGTTAACTTTCCAAAAGAATAGTAACCTCACCCTTGAATGTATAAATAAACTTTAGGCATCTTATAAGTGATAATATGACTATAATAAAAGTATTAGTATTTTTGTAAGTCATAAATAATTAATTAAAATTAATTAATTTAAAATAAAATGTATTTTCTTAAAATTTGTTCATAAATAAAAAATTATATCTTCTGGTTTTATGATAATTTTATAAGACCTTATGAAATTTTTGAAAATATTATAAAATCAGTTCTAGTTTTAAAATCTTTTTTTTTCAAGTAAATCATAATTTTAATTAAAAACAAAATTTATCATATTTAGAAGAAAAAAATTAAAATTTATTTCATTTTTTGTATTCTACACATTGAAGAATGGTTAGGGTGAATTTTTGGGATTTTTCTAAAATACTTGATTTTTTATGAATAGTAAAATATGATAAATTACGATAAATACTAAAACCTGAATTTCAACATCATGCTTCAGTCATTGATGATGTAAATGGACATTAGATTGACTCTCATGAACATATTACTATTTTTGTTCACATGAATCATTATTATTCCTTGTCTTATGGAGAAAATAGTAAACTAATGATTAAAATATTAAGAAAACTCTCCCACCATCCACTATAAAAACCACCCACACTTCCCTCTTCTCTCCACTCCAATAATGCCTCATTACATGCCAATTTTCTGCTCAAATATCTCCCCAATATCCTACCCCATTTATATCATCACTTGGTCTCCTCAAAATACAAAATCATATCCCCTTAAGAGTCTCTCAAAGAAGATTAATTCAAGAGGAAAATTCCTCTTTTCAATTATTTTACTTCCTTTTCAAGTTCCATTGTATTATTTTCTATCCTTACCTCTACTCATACAAATATTATGAAAAATTAAGTACCATATATTTACTGGAATTTTTTATGATAATGTAATAAGTTATTATCATCTCTCATTTTCCCTTCTTTTATACTAGAAATGAAAACACCATCTAAGATGTGTTAATTCATCACATTCAAGGACAATGGGTTTTCAAATTATTTTACCGTATTAAATTCTGGTCATGAATCAATTATTATTGTTGAACCAGACTATAATATATGTATAATGTATCATAAATGTTTTTTTAATCTTTTTTTACACATGGTTTTGATTTATAAAACAAAATATGTTTGTTGTGATCAAAAACCGCCAATTAACCCAAAAGGTTATCACTAATGATTTATATAATGATTCATCTTCATTCTAAGTAACCAAATTAAATTTACAACCATGTAACCTTATAGATGTTTAATAATAAAATATAACTCCAATTCTATAAAATCATCATCATTTTATATGATTATCCGTTCATGTATATAATTAAACTAATCATAAAATAGACGGACCCAAACAGTGAAATTGAACCCCATAACCAGTCAAAAAGGTTATGAATAAACTCAAAAAGGTTATAATAAATCAATTAAATGTTAAATAGGTTCTTTAATTGTTAATTAAAAAACCTAATTTGATTATTCAGGTCATTAATATCAAGTGTAGAACACCATCATACTTAAGGTAAGGGATTCTACCCGAACCTCCATTATTCTTTCGGGTTATTCTTACTCTCTTTTCACCCAAATGAAATATTATATTCTCTTTATGTACATATTATAATTAAATTTTATATGTCCCAAATAATTTTTCAAGATCTATTAATCAATCTATTTTGGGGATATATATGCTTTTAATTGATTCTCGCTTGAATATTTCTCGATAAGCAAACTCGTTTTAAGGGAACTTCCCAAATTATTACCCAATTTAAAGTACACTATATGATCTATTTTTAAGAAACCATTATATTTATAAAAGAAATATTTTTATCATGAAATCATTATTTTTTTACTTTGGGTTTTATATAAATGTTTTTTCCCTTTTCTGTTTTAAATGATCTTTTATATTTATATTAAACTGCACAAAAATGTTTTGATTCTAAAGTTTCATAAAAACTCATTTACATATTATCAAATCAGTTTGGAATCACATATTTTGATATATTCATATTATACCTTATTAATTTCAATAATTTATCTAATTAATTTTTTCATGGACACTTTTATGATACGTCATTTCATTATTCTTTATGACGTGATTATGATACCCATTTCTTTCTGTGGGTACCCTTATGTTTATATATGATTGATTATGTAAGATTATTTATGTGGAAATAATATTCATGAAAATTTAAATATGGTTCTTCCCAAATATAACTCCAATGAATTGGGTAAATTTTAGTCTCATGAGATGTTATTTTCAATGGTCTTGGTGGTTCTTCTTGACTCGTGATACCATGTACAAGGTCTTGGTAGTTAACCTTGACTTGTGTTTCTATATGTGGAATGATCCATGACTCATGCTAAAGTCATGTTTCATGTTTCTTCCACATTATTATGAATCCATTTTTGTTTTACCCCATATTTATATTTTATGATTATACATGTTCTGTGCGTTTTTATAATCATTATTCTATGTCTTCTAACCCATGTGCTAAAGCTTTATTACTATGATTTTTCCATTACTAAGATTTTATCTCATCCATTTTTTCATGTTATCCTCAGGTTACCCTATGAATATTTATGAGAAGAATGGAAGTTCGGATCTCTTTATGAAGGCTAAATAAGGAAATGTTTTATTTAGTCCCATGTTTTAAGTTTTATGTACCTAGTCTTCTAAGACACTAGAATTTACGATACTTGGCTTGTAATATGATGTTTTATTGTGCTTAAAATCATGAAATGTTATGTTTAAAAGGCTAGGGTCTCTATAGTTGGTATCAGAGTATGTTTTAGTTATTTTTGGAGATTAGGAATAGAGAACTTTATTAAGAACCTTAAGGATGAGACTAAGTATAATAAAATATCCCAAAATTTGGGTAAGTATAGAGTATGTGGTTTATCAAGAAAATATATCCATGTCTAGATATGAAAAAGTAGAGGTGTCTTGGGAATAGATGTATCTTGGGTTAAAACCCATAAATAACACTTTGAGATAGACTCAAACATGAACTGGTGCGCGACAACAGGCATTGCTTCACACTTAGTTTGACACTCCTGGGGGATATTCTTTGGTAAATTCATGATTTTGGTACAAAACATTATTAAGGGAATAAAAAAAAGCCCATAATAATATATTTTAATAAATATATCAAGTATAAACTAAATTTAAACCTATGAAATCACAATATTAAATATACTTCTCCTTTACAAGTATATCATTTTATGTTCAAAGTTTCCTTTTTATACTTAATAACTAAGTATTTAAGACCCCTAATTGTATGTTATTTTTCTTATTTAATGGTGGTAAATATAAGAACATGTGCCAACAATCAATATGATAGAGAGTGTGAATATTTCCCAAATTATATTCCAAATATGATGGGAATAGGTGCTCAAAACATCATCACAGTACATGCTCAGATGTCTCAAGTTATGAATAATAACTTAAATCATGGGGAATTACATCCTCCGACAAGGAAATAGAAAGATGTCATTTAATCCTTCATTGGACAAAGGCCTCCATGTTTAGGGGATCTCTTGATCCCCTCCTCACGAAATAGTGGATTAACTCCATTGAAAAGATATTCTCTGTACTCCGGTGCTCAGAAGAAGAGAAAGTCATGCTGGCAGACTATCATTTTTATGGGAAGCTGATCAGTGGTGGAAACTGATTAAGAATATGAAGACCAAAGAGGAAATTTATTCAATGGATTTGGAGGAATTCAAGAAAATGTTTTTCAATAAATATATTCCCCAAACCCTCCATCTCAATATGGAAAGAGAGTTCCTCAGACTCAAGAAGAAGGAAGATGAGTTCATCAGGGCATATGAAGCATACTTCACAAGGCTTGAAAGATATGAATTTTTATTTGTCATGAATATCAGAAGAAATTTGTATCTCTTCTTTATAAGAATAAAGTCGATTATATGAAAATCATTGGTGATTTGAGACTCTAACAGTTATGAGAAGTTTTCTGGTTTTCCCTCAAGGTTTAAATGGAGATCGGAGACTCGTAATGGTCTCCCAGGCCCAATGACAAGATGTGTAATATGGATTCTAATATGGGTATTTTGGAAAATAAATCTCATTATGGAAAGAATATTAAACATCCCACGTGTCAAAATTGTGGGAAGAATCATACAAGGAACTGTTAAACGGAAACAGGAATTACATCACATGTGGAAAGATGGGACATATAGAAAAGAAATGTTAAAGGGATATGAAAAATCTAGTTAATGTTGAAGAATAAAGGAAGTTTTAAATAAACACTCAGCTAGTGGTAAAGTGTTACAACATCAAGGAGCATGGTCATTATGCGAACAATTTCCATAAGCCAAGGGTTGTCTGAGAAAATCAACAAAACTATCCAAGGAAACAAGGAAGGGATTTGCTATCACAACTTCTGAGTTGGAGTTGGACAATGATGTGGTGATAGGTACTCTAGATATTAATTCATGAATAGTGAACATATTTTGTTATTCTGGTTATACACATTCTTTCATATCTTTTATGTTTAGTAGAACTATTCAAACACCACCTTAGAATTTGGAGGATAAGTTATCCGGGAGAATAGATAATGGGGAATTATTATGTCCAAGGATTATAAATCTTCCCTAGTAAATTTTTATAGACTAAACCTCCTAGAAAATCTTCCCATACTTCCTTTAGTGGAGTTCGATGTTATCTTGGGCATGGATTGGCTATCTTTATAGAAAGCCAACATTAACTGTCGAGAAAAGGGATTTCACTCTTCACATCCTGAAGCATCATCCAAATCTTTAAAAGTGTACAGAGGAAGATGAATCTATTTTAGAATCATTTTCTCAAGTGTGGATATTACTGCCTTATGAGAAATCATATCTAGCTGAAATGATTGAGACAAAGGACATGATACTTCTCGAAGACATTACCATCATGAGGGATTACAATGATGTATTCACTAAAGATTTTTTTGTTCTTCTTCTTGATTGAGAGGTTGAGTTCTCAGTTAAACTTATTCCTAGAACCCTACCTATATCAAAAATACCTTATAGAATGGACACTATAAATATAGAAGAGCTGAAGAAGCAGTTGCAGGATAATCTACAGAAGGGTTTTATATGACTGAGTGCTTCACCATAGGGTGTGTCAATCCTCCTCCTCATGAAGAAGGATGAATCAATGAACCTATTAATTTATTATCATGAGCTCAATAAAATAATGTTAAAGAACAAGTATCCCCTGCCGTGAATATATGACTTGTTTGTTCAGCTTCATGGGGCCAGTTATTTCTCAAAGGTGGACCTTTGGTCTAGATATCACCAATTAAAGGTGAGGAAGGAAGATATTCCCAAGACTTCCTTTTGAAAAAGGTATGGACACTATGAGTTCCTATTAATTCCCTTTATAATCACAAATTCTCTATCAATTTTCATGGATTTAATGAATATAATCTTTAGATATTACCATGACAAATTTGTGATAGTCTTTATCGATGATACTCTAATATACCTCAAGAGCATGGAGGAACATGAGAAGCATTTGAATACTGTGATAAAGGCTTCTTGAAGGGAGAAACTATATGAAAAGTATAGTAAATGTCAGTTCTGTATGGAGGAAGTATCATTCTTGGGGCATGTTATCACCAAAAAAGGGATATCGGTGGACCCTTCCAAGACAAAGGCAATTGAAGAGTGGACTAGGAAAACATCGGTAACGAAGATCCATAGCTTTCTAGGTCTATCCAGGTATTATCATGGATTTATGAGGAATTTATCATTATTTTCAAACCCAATGACCAAGTTTAAATGGAGGGGAGTAAATTTTTTCTAGACTCAATAATGTGAAGACAGATTTAAGGAGTTTAAAAAGAGGCTTATGACTACACAAATACCCACACTCCCAATGAGTGGAGAACTCTTTGTAGTGTATAGTGATTCTTTAAAGAAGGTATTAAGTTGTTTTATAATGAAAAATTATAAATTTATAGCCTAAGACTCAAGGCATCTGAAAATAAATGATAAAAACTATCCCACACATGATTTGGAGTTGGTAGTTATGATCTTTTTACTGAAAATATGGAGGCATTATCTCTATTGGGAGAAGTACGATATATATACTGATCATAAGAATATAAAATATATATTCATACAAAAAGAGATTAATATGTGCTAGTGAAGATGTTAAGATATCATCAAGGATTATGATTGCTCAATCCACTACCATCTTGGTAAGGAAAATAAGGAGGTGGATGCTCTAAGTAGAAAGGATCATGAATCTTTATCAATGATAATAATTGAAAAGGATCCAATCATCTTATATTTTTAGAGGATGGACATGGTAATCATTACAGGATGAACATCATGAATCCTTTTTCTAATGATTTATCAACCATCCCTTGTGAAGAAAATAAAAGATACTCAAAGAAAAGATGTGGAATTTCTAAAAAGGGTTGAAGCTATTAGAAATGGGAAATCCACTGAATTAAAGAATAAAAAAGAAGGAGTTTTAAGATTTTGGTCATGATTATATGTATCGTCAAATCCAGAGATAAATAAATAGATTCTGAAAGATGTGTATATCACAACCTTCTCTATTCATCCAAGGATCACAAAGATGTATTGAGATATCTGAGAGAAATTTTGGTGGGAAAATATAAATAGTTAGATCACTGAATATACATCAAAGTGCATGGTATGCCAGTATGAGGCTAAGAGGAAAAAGTTTAATGGGATGATGGAACCACTACCCATACCAACATGGAAGTGAGAGAAAATCACCATGGACATTGTCACTGGACTTCCAATGAAATCCAGAGGAAACAATGTTATATGGGTCATTGTGGATTATCTTAAAAAGACATCTCACTTTATAATAATTCAAGAGGACTTCCCATTGGATCGAATTTAAAGGATATATATCAAAGATGTGGTAAGGATTCATAGAGTACCACTATCTATTGTATCGGATAGAGATCAAAGATTCACCTCAAAGTTTTAGAAACGTCTCTAACATGCTCTAAGCACTGAACTGAACTTCAGTATGGCCTATCATTCTCAAACTAATAGCCAATCTGAGAGAACTATTCAAACACTATAAGACAAGTTGATATAGTTTTCTATGGAATTCAAAGGAGGTTGGGACCAACATATTCTGTTGGTTGAATTCAACTACAATAATAGTTTCCACTCTGGTATCTGAATGGCACCATATGAATCCCTTTATAGTATTAAGTACAGAACACCAACATGTTGGGATGAATTCAGTGAGCATATGCTACTAGGACCTAAAATGGTAAAGAAATGGTGGAGAAGGTGAAAACCATTCAACATCATATCAAGGCATCCCAAAATTTATAGAAGAGTTATGTGGACAATCATCGATGGGACCTTGTGTTAAAAGTTGGAGACATTTTATTCCTTCTCATATCTCTAAGGAAAAAGATCATGAGGTTTTGAAAGAAAGGAAAGATAAGTCCCATGTACATAGGCCCCTTTGAGATTCTTTATTGTGTCGATCTTGTGTCCTAACAAATGTCACTTACACCTACCATGTCTAAAGTACATGATATCTTCCATGTATCCTTCTTAATGAAGTACAAACCAGATGATTCACATGTATTCTCTTTAGAGGTGGTATAGTTGAAGAATGATGTTTCTTACAAGGAGTATCCAATGAAGATCATGGATCGTAGAGATAAATTTCTACGTAACAATATTACTCACCTGGAAAAAGTACTATGGAAGAACCATATGTACGAAGAGGAAACATGGGAACTAGAGGAGGCAATAAAGGAAAAGTACCTACACCTCTTTACAGCTTAGAATGTAAAATAAAATTTCAAGGGTGAAATTTCATAAGGGGGAAGAATTTATTGACCAAATGTTTTATCATTGTAAATTCCCTTATTAAAATTATGTCATATAATCACATGAAATCACAACTCAATGAACAACTAAGTATTGTGTGAACTTTAAACATTATATTGTCACTTCTCTGATTTAAATTTTGTAAATCTGACATACATGGTTGCGTTTGGGGTGATTTTGGGGGTTTGATGAAACAACATAATTTTTAGTGAATAGTAACCTACCCTTATAAATAGTAACCTACCCTTATGAATAGTAATATAACCCTTATGAATATCCAATCATTCAAAATATTAGTAACCTCACCCTTGTATGTATAAATAAAATTTAGGCATCTTATAAGTGATAATATGACCATAGTAAAAGTATTGGTATTTTTTTAAGTCATAAATAATTAATTACAAGTAATTAGTTTAAAAGAAAATGTATTTTCCTAAAATGTGTTCAAATATTAACAATTATACGTATTCTTTTTTTAAGATAATTTTATAAGACATTGTGTAATTTTTGAAAACATTATAAAATCTGTTATAGTTTTAAAATTTATTTCCTTCAAGTAAATTGTTATTTTAATTAAAATTTAAATTAAAAATATTTTGAAAATTATTTTTGAAAAACGAAGTTCATTTTTGGATTCTACACATCGAAAAAAAATTAGGGCGAATTTTTGGGATTTTTATGAATAGTAAAATATGATAAATTACGATAAATGCTAAAACCTGAATTTCTGCATCATGCTTGTGTCATGGATGATGTAAATGGACATTGGTTCAAACTCACATTCACATATTACTATTTGTGGTCACAATAATTATTATTATTTTTTTCTTATGGAAAAAATAATAAACTAATTATTAAAATATTGAACCCCCTCCCCCACTATAAAAACCACCCACACTCCCCTCTTCTCTTCACTCCTCTCAAGCCTTGTTACTTTCCTAAATTCTTCTCAAATCTCTCCCCAAGATCCCACCCCACGTCTAAAATCCCTTGGTCTCCCCAAAAGATAAAATCATATCCCTTTAAGAGGATCTCAAGGATGATTAATTCATGAGGTAAATTCATATTTTCAATTTTTTTACTTTCTTTTCAAGGTCCTTTGTTTTATTTTCTATCCTTACCTATCTTCATCCAAATTTTATGAAAAATTAAGTGCCTTACATTTACTAGAATGTTGTTTTCATAATGGAATAATTTATTATCATCTCTCTTTTACCCTTCTTTTATACTTGAAATGAAAACACCATCCGAGATGTGTTAATTCATCACATTCAAGGATGACAGATTTTCAATTTCTTTTACCATATTCAATTCTGGTCATTAAAACATTTTTATGGTTGAACCAAACTATAATATATTTATTATTTTTCATAAATGGTTCTATAAAAAAAATTTACACATGGTTTTTATTTATAAAATAAAATATGTTCATTGTGATCAAAAACCTCCAATTAAGCGAAAAGATTATCACTAAAGTTTAATATAATGATTCATTTTAACTCAAAAAAACAAAATGAAATTTACAACCATGTAAAATTATTTATCTTAATATACAACCATACTCATTTTACATGATTATCCGTTCATGTATATAAGTAAACTGATCATGAAACAAATGGACCTGAACAATGAAATTGAACCTCATAACCAATTAAAAAGGTTATAAATGAACTCAAAAATGTTATACTAAATCAATTACATGTAAAATAGGTTCTATAATTATTAATTAATGATATTAATTTTATTATTAAAGTCATTAATATCAAGTGTATAACACCATCAAACTTAAGGTAAGGGATTCTACCCGAACCTCCATTATTCTTTCGGGTTATTCTTACTCAATTTTTACCCAAATGAAATCATATATTCTGTTTATTTACATATTATAATTGATTTATATATGTCCAAAATCATGTGTCTAGATCCATTAATCATTATCTTTTAGGATATACATGATTTCAAGTGATTCCCTTCTCAATACTTCCCAATAAGCAAACCCATTTTAAGGGAACTTCCTGAATTATTACCCAAATTCAAGTACACTATACGATCTGTTTTTAAGAAACCATTATATCTATAAAACCATTATTTTTATCATGAAATCCTTATTGGTTCACTTATAGTTTTATATAATTTTTTTCACTTTTATGTTTTAAATGATCTTTGATATTTTTATTAAACAGCACTAAAATGTTTTGATTTTAAAGTTTCATAAAAACTCTTTTAAATGTTATCACTTCAGTTTGGAATCACTTATTAAAATATATACCTATTATACCATATTAATTTCATGGCTCTATCTAATTCCTTATTTCAGGGAAACTTGTATGATACTCCCATTCATTATACTTTATGACATGATTATAATACCCATTTATTTCTGTGGGTACCCTTTTGTTTATGTATGATTAATTATGTATGATTCTTTATATGGAAAGAATATTAATGAACATGTTAATATGGGTGTTCCTAGATAGTTATCCAATTCATTAGGTAAATCTGAGTCTCATGGGACATTATGTGCAACGGTCTTGGAGGTTAGCCTTGATTTATGCTACCATGTGCAATGGTCTTGGTGGTTAACCTTGACTTGTGATCCCTTTTGTGCAACGATCCTTGACTTGTGCTAGTCATGTTTTATGTATCTTTAAAATTATTATGACTCCATTTTTATATGAACCCATGTTTATATGTTATGATTTCACATGTTCCATGCCTTTTTATATCATTATTCCATTCCTTCTAACCCATGTTCTAAAGCTTTATTACTATTCTTTTTCCCTTATTATAATTTTATCTCACCCTGTTGTTCATGTTATCCCCAGGTTACCCTATGAAGATATATGAGCACAATGGAATTTAGGAGATATTTATGAAGATTAAATAAATATATTTTTTATTTAGTCCCATGTTTTAAGTTTTATATACCTAGTCTTCCAAGACACAAGACTTTAAGATCCTTGGACTATAATATGATATTTTATTATGATTGAAATCATGTAATGTTATGTGTGAAAGGATAGGGTTGTTATATTCTCTAGATGGTTTGTGATCAATTTGAAGGGGGGAAATATTATCATTTCATATGCTTGTTCTTAAATATGAATATTTATGCTAATTCTGTTATCCATATCTTTCAAGTGATGAATGAATTAGACATAATAAGTGAAGAATGTGGACTGTTATATCCCTTTTGTGCATCAGTATTTATCATGGGATAAAATAGTTTGGTTATTGGATGAGGCCTTACCCCTTTATGTAATATGTCCTAGCATGAGGCCTCTATGGTATGTTTAAGATATCTAGATAGATGAATTCCATCATTATGTGATTTATTATTTGTTTCCATGTGATTATTTTAATAGTTATGATATCTAGGGATATGTTTCAAGCTCATTTGATTAGTTAAATAGAATTATTTTAACATCATTTATTCCTACCATATTCTTCTCCTTCCTCATGTTATTGATTAAGTGAAATTTGTTTTAAGTTGTTACCTTGACATATTGATTATACCTTATTCACCCATGACAGTTTTCATTGTACATAAACCTTATTGAGAATTTTATCTCACCCATATTTTATTCCCTTTCTATGGGATATGAATAAGAATTCTCTAAATGAGTTCAAATATGGAGAATATTTACTTTAACAATATTGTATTTATATATTTTCAAATTTAATGTGAGATTAAAGTATGTATCTAGTTTACCAAGACTACTAAACTATCTAGTACTTTTTAATGTGATCTCTTATATCTTATTCTAATGTAATAGAGTAACAACTGGATCTGGGCTATTGGGGTCAGGGTATTTATAGTTGGTATCAAAGAAATTTTAATAGAAACTTTGGGGACTATATTTAGTAAAACATATATTAGATAACATAATCATATGAAAAGAACTCAGGATATGTCTAATTATAGGATAAAAACATAATGTTTTTATATTATTATTTTTTCTAAGAAGTACATCATTGTCAACATACTACAAGTGGATGTGATATTGGAATAGAGTCATCTAGAAATAATAACCCTTAAAAGAGTTGGTCGGGTAAATCTTGGCCATAATTTTTGTACATGATGATTATTCCCTTACTATGTACCTAGTTTGAAACTCCGGAGAAATATTCATGGGTTTACTCACATTTTATCTAGAAACTGTTATGATGAATTAGAGGATATGACCTCTAGAAACCTATGATATTCTATAGTGATATGGTATAATCCTAAATTGTCTTGGGATGATAATTTTATAGAGTATAATATTTTAAACTCATGAATACATATTTTTAGATTTTGGGTTATGGGAACATGATTGAGGATATTTTGGGAGACAATTATAGGAATACAAATCTTTTTGTTTAATATATATTTTATTGTAAATGTTATTTTAGTAATGTTTTTTTGTTTTATGAAAATAATTTTAAAGGTATTGATAACTATTAGGGTTTATATGATGATTAATGTTGAGGTAATTATAAATTTTTAAAATTTAGGAGAATATGATTTATCATATAGATAAACATTAGGCTAACATTTAATTTGATGATTAATTTTTTTTTTTGAATATTTTCATCATATTTTTGGGAATTTTATATGAATTATATTAATATAGTTTTAGAAAAAGGAAAACTCATATGTTAGGAATAACTCATTGCATTAGAAAGGTCTTGGGGCTTGAACCCACAACCAAAGGGAGACAATGGTGAAGTGTCTACCACTAAACAATGTAATTTCCTGGTTAGTATGACATTAGCTTAAAAAATTTATGAATAAATATTATTTTGATTTTGAGAAACACCTTATAGGATAAAATATATTTTATTTTTATTTGATTAATGATATTTAGAAAAACATTTTTTGGGGTTGATGTATATATAACCATTAGCTTTAACGTAAATGATTATTTAGAAAGGATGTTATTATGATTGTTGTGGTGTACGATAAAAGTTATGACATAAACATTGAGATTAAAATATTCTTTAATGTTGAATTTATTCATGTTATTTGGGATATAGGGTTATTTATTTAAGGAATTGTCTATATTAAAACTTTAGTATTATTGTTTAATTTTAGAGATAAATGTATTATTTATTTATATAAAGTTTAAATAATTTTGAATATTATCTTATCTTATACTGAATATTTATTTTTTGTTAGTATTTAAATATAGTATGAATAAATTTATATCATTTTGTGGATTATGAAGTTTATTTTAGTGCTTCAGAAAGGAAAAATTCATCTTGAATACTCATCATTTTGTAAAAAAGATGATATTATGGTGTAAATTGGTTAAATGATGAAATTATACATTTCAAGTAAGTATATTTCCTTAATTTATTAATCTAAATGGTAAATAGATTCCTAAAACTTGGAAAAAATATTTAAATAAATTTTTTTTCTATTACCTTCATTTATTTGTAATTGGTGGTTTTGTTCAGACATCATTGATTTACAATAATTGAATTTCTCTTGATCATTCACATTATTGTGATCAATGATCTCTATGAATATCTTTCATTATTTGGACATTATATTTCTCTTCCATGTCCATATTTTTACTACTTGTTAAAGTTTTCCTATTTTGAGCCTAGTTATGTATTATCCTAGATGGCCTTCGTATTTCTCTTTCCCTCTTTCTATGATGAATTTTTATTAACTATTTTTATGTTGTGGGGTTTCAAAAATGATATTATTAGATATAAAACACTTAATTAGTGATATAAAGTTCAAATTTCTAGGATTAATTATATAAAATAATGATAATTTAACACCTTGATATTTTAAAAGAAGAACATTATGTTTGATAGTGTATATGGCATGCAACATTGAGCTTAAATAAAACCCAAAAATATAAATATATAAATATAAATATTATAATATAAGCATTAAATTTGATTGTATAAATAGGATTAACACCACTATTAAATATATGTTTAAATTTCTTACTCAATTAAAATGTATTGATTAATTCTTACAAAATAATTATTCAGTTTTTGGTAAATAATTTATGTTTCCAAAATACATTTCCTTCAAAAATTATTTTTATTGATTTTTGTGATAGGATAATAAATTTAATTCTTGAAACTTTTGTAAATGTTATATTATAAAAATGATATAATTTTTTAAATCATCATATAAAAATTATCTTATTCTGAATTTTTTATATTTTTCTCCAATGTTTTATTTTTCAATGAATAGTGAAAAATACTGATATTTAATAAAAAAATTATTTTCTTTTAATGTGTTTAAAAATTCATATTTTATTTTTAACTAGTTTTAAATTTTAATTACTTAATTTTTATTACATATAATCTAGTTATTTTTATGCATTAATTTTGTGTAAAAACATTTTTAGACTTAAAAAGGCACTTTTCTAAAAAAATATTTCTCATCACGTTTTGCTGTTTTAATTTTAAATTAAATTATATCACTTCTGTGAATTGAATCTAGAAAATATATTTAAATATTTTTAATTATGAGTTCTAAATTTTATAATTATTCCCCTTCTATTTTTGGTCCTTAATAATAGTAACCATAGTAAATATTTATCACCACGGTAAGGGTAAATCGAGTAATTAAGGTTAAAAATAATATGATAAGGACTAAAATTTTACCATAAAACATGAATCTATATTATTTTATGAGTTTAATTCATCCATTTATATCCAAGTATTGAACATATGTTCACTTTGTTCCATATTTCTTTAATTTTGAACATTATAATATTTAAGTAAAAGATAAAGATAAAAATTTCACTTTCTTACATTTAGTAACTATAATATTTTGTGATAGGGTTTTAAAAATTATGTTTGATTATAAATAGTAACTGAATTAAAGTTAAATTTTTATTGAAATTATGAAAAGTACAAGCACCCACCTCATGGGGGTGAAATTGATGGAGAGCCAACACATCACCTTTAGTGATAAGCGTAAAATATTAGGTAAAGAACCCATACAAGTGAAAAAAAATCAGCCTCTCATTTGGTATACCTTTTATAGAGAGAGAATTGACTACACTATTCCCCTCCCTTCATGTATTCATAACAAAAATATTTTGGTTCAAAAAGTTCATGCACTTCCTGGTGATGTAAATTGACTCTCATGTAATATTCCCCTTATTTTGTAAAATATCAACTAGGACCACTAAGTCTGACTCCACTTTAGTGATCTAAAAATTGAATCTCCTACAAACTAGCATCCCAGTATCCATGGATCTTTCCTTAGAACCTAAAGAAATTACCTCCCTATATTAAGACTTGAAATTAAGGATAACCAAGTCCCTACTATCTTTAACAAGGCCACCCCCTCTCATAACACCCTCTAGACAAGAGTTGTCCACATTCAGTTTAATCCAATAATCAGGGGCCTTCTAACCCACCCATTGTCTTTGCTGTCTAACTACACCATTGTACAAGCAAGATGCTGGAGTAATCCTTCTCAATGAGTCTGAATCTAGCCCCCACTTAATTAACACGCCCAGCTCCGACACCAATAGCATAACACGCATCAGGATAAATAGGTGAGAGAACCTGATATATTCTTTCACCTTTTTCTTTTCTTCCCATGGAGTCCAGTATGCAGCTGCAAAAACCCCACCATAAACATTGATTTCAATCTCCACCTAACCAATGCCCAAAAACAACTCCTCCATGAAGTTATGAATTGAAACCCATCTTACACTAATATTCATACACTATATCAAGGTTCCCCTTAAGACTCTATCCCATTCCCCCAAGAAAAACACATTCTCAATAGATTCACTTTGAAATTTTTTATAGCACTAATAGTGATAATCCGAGGCCACTCCCTTTTTCTAAATATTATCCTCCGTCGAGATGGAATGTTTCCTTAGTCTCCAAAAAATAAAATTCAATTTTCCAAGAATCGACTTACACCAAACCTTGTTGGACCACTCATCACCGCTCTCCCTCACATGAATCATCTTAATGAAGTACCACCCATAGAACTAACTAGACCTTGAGTCCACAAACACCCATTTATGCAGTTCCTCAACCAACCTAATAGATTCAAAGACCTTGTTTTTCTCAAGATTGAGGATAGAATTCAGAAAATCAGTATACCTGCTTGCCTCTTTGAATGAGATACCCATCATACGACATCCTGGAAAAAAGATCTCACCAAATACCCTATTTGACATCAAAGGATTAATGTCACCACAGCCAAAAATCCATATCACATGATCCTTTAAAACCTCTAGATGAGAATTCATGCAGCGGCCAAGACTAGTCATCCTATTGTTGCAAACATCCCAGCTTCTACAATCCTCCCCATATCCAATTTTAATGAACTTAGCCCATAAATATTTCCCATAAATCACATCCCATGCCAATCTGGCCTGTATAGCCTGCATGGCCTGCATGGTTTCAACTATGCTTCTCAGCCTGATACCACCCTCCGCAACTTGTTTGGCCATCCAATTCCATGCTACCTGGTGATATTGGCCTTCCTGATTAGAATCCCATTAGGAGGAGTTCATGATTTTTTCCATCTTAGTGATGGTACCTTTGGGAGGTTTGATAACCAATATCACATGCATTGGACTAAACGTAAGAATACTGTTTATGACCATGATTCTTCCAACAAAAAAAATAAATTTACTCTTATAATTACAAATCCATCCCATGATCCTATTCAAGATGTATACGAATAGGACCTTTTTAACTATGCCATTAGAAATTGGGGCACCAAGATACATCATTGGAAATTGACATTGTTTCATGCCCAATCTTCCTTGAATGGACCTATTGTGCCTTCTAGAATAATTATTTGAGATAAAAACATTTATTTTTCAAAAATTGATTTGTTGACCACTCAACCTCTCATATGATAACATGATATTGGTAAATCCATCCACTAAACATTTCCATTCATTAATAAAAAATCATTTCATCCGAAAACATGATATGAGACACTAAGATATCCCCCGACCTATTCTTGAAAGGTCTGATCCTTCCATCATCCAGTCCTTTATGAATGTTCCTTATCAGCACCTCTTGTGACAATATGAAAATTCTAGGAGACAAAGGATCTCCTTTCCTTAATCCCCATACTGTTTTGAAGAAAATAAATCCCTTCTTAATCAAAGAAATTATAATCCATGGGGATGCATAGCTACTGAAAAATAAATAACAAAACCATTCATGAAAACCAAGTCTTCTCATAACATTCAAAATAAATATCCATTCTAATATACCATAAGACTTTTCCATATCAAATTTCACCATCACATTGGATCTGATAGTTTTTTATTCAAGTCCTCCACCATTTCTCTCACAATTCCAATAGCTCCTTTGATGTTTCTATCTTGAACAAATCCATGTTATTCCCCAAAGACAATCTTGGGAATCGCCCTGTTCATTCTTCTATTAAGAAGACTTGCTAATATCTTGTATAAAAAGTTTAATAGGAATATTGTCCTATAATTATTAATTTTAGTGGGGTCTTTCACCTTGTTTATAAGGATTACCCTTGAGGTGCATGCTGCTCTGTTAAGTTCCCCACACTTGAAAAAATCCTGAATAGCCCATTTAACCTGCTCTTTCACTACCTCCCAAGCCTTGATATAAAGAGTTCCATGGAAACCATCTGTCCCTAGGGAACTTTCCTTTTTCATTCCAAGGATGGTTTCCTTAATCTCATCCTCATTCAGCATGTCCTCAAGAGAGATTATACCCCTTTCATCCACCATCCTTGGAATACATCCCAAGAAATCCATTTCTCCAATGGCTCTGCTAGATCGCATTTCATGCAAGAAGATCAAACCTAATATAATCTTCTCTAAATGATCAAGAGTGAGTTTTCTAGACACCTATAAATCATAAGTAAATAAACTTTCCTCCAATCTAATATTAATCTTATTCTCCATCCACATTTCCTTCAAGATGGACTGAAAATAGGCTGTATTCTTATCCCCTTCCTTCAACAAAAGGTCTCTGGGTTTTGGCCTAATTATTATCTCGATTTACAATAATTTTTCAGCCAAATTTTTTTTCTTCTCCACCAAAAAAGCAAACCCATCATCATCCCAAACTGCTTGAATAATGTTCTTCCTTCTCCGTATATTAGTTTTTTTTATTTTCCAGATTGTGATTCTTAACCATAAAATTACCACCACATATGTGCATATCATTTTTAGCTAACGTAGTATCCTCATGAGCCCCAACCAAGAAGATACCTCCATAATTTTCTCCAATGAGGCCTTAATAACCTACATGAAATCACTTTTCTGATGCCAGCTAGAAGAATAGTAGAACTGATTTCTTCTCATCTCACTCCTTTGTAGTGTGACCAGAAGATAGGCATGATCCAACACTGATATAGTGAGACGAGATATAGATTCTTGATAAAAGGATTCAAGACCATAACGGTTTAATAAGAATCTATCCAAACTACTCCAAATTCACCTCAAGCCCTTATGGTTATTACACTAGGAATATTTTCTCTCTATAAACCCCATATCCATCAATCCCTTCACCACAACAATGTCTCTGAAGTCCTTTATCGCATTACTATCATCCACTAAACCACATATCTTCTTGTATGGATCCATGATAGTATTATAATATCCACATATAAACCAATATGTGTTACTAGGTTGAAACAACTACAACTGGCTCCAAACAACCGCTCTTTCAGCATTCATACAACTCATATACGCAAACAAAAAGAAGACCTCCACCCTCCCTACTCTTAATTTAGTTCTGATATGCTGAGGATAATATTCCACAAACTCCACTAAAATACTATTATTCCAAAAAAATCAAATATTTTTATTACCTGGTTCGGCACGCATGAAATCTACAAGCCCTAATGATATGGTATACGAATATATATGCTCCACTTTCTGCTTGTGTTTAAGAATAATAACCATTTTCGCATTCACTCGACGAACCTCATATGAAATGAATACACACTTAACCTGATTCCCTAACCCCCATGAATTCTAGATAATGATTGGTGTCATGATTCAAAATCAGTTTTGACAATGCATCCAAGTGGAATATACTTATAAAATGAACTTGACAATAAGGCATCCTGGGACTTATCCCTTATGAGGATATGGCTACATTCAGTCGACTAAAAACCTTTCAATCTCTTCCCCACTAAGTCCTCAGAAGAAACTCTGAACTGCAACAATACTTATAATTTTTGTGAAATGAAATAATTGCCTTAAATGGTTACGCAACACTGACACAATAGTAATTTAATTAATAAAAAAATAAAATAAATAATTATAAAAATATTAAAAGTAATACAATTTAAACGAATTATTGTGTTCTGTGAATGATTTAGATAAATATAAAAGGTTAATGATGTGTAAAAGTAATATATTTTAATTCTATATTTTTCATGTTGTTTTCAATGTCAAATTAAATGTATAGTTTCAAAAAATGAAATTAATGGTATTTTATAATAAATAATATTTTATTAAATAATTTACAAGTACTAATAAAACTATATACTTTCAAGTGATTGGGGTATAGTTAAAAATATAAACCATGGACCATTTATTGTCCAATTATACTTTTATAATAACTATCTTGACCCATAAAGAGTAAAAACTTTTTTATCATTGTAAGTTTCAAAAAGGGTTAACGAGGGATAAAACAAATTGATAAGGGTAAAAAAAATATAAACATATATAATTTCAATAAATAATAATCCTATGTTAAAATTATATAATTTTTTATCCTTTTTTCTTTGAAATTTAATTTTTATTAATTTAATAATTTAAGAAATTTCAAAAGTCTCCCCCACTTATAAAAGGGTGCATCCCCTCATCTTTAATTTATACTTAAAAATCATTTTGGTTTAGTAATTTCCTACCCAAATAACTTATGTACATCAATTCTCATGTTCTAGAGTTAATTTGTTTATCAGGAAACCCTCCTTGGAAGGATTTTAGTGTAAACCTAAAGAGGTTGTCAGAATAACATGTATCGTTCTTAACCGAGCATTTTAGTTTTATTTTTTCTTCCACGTCCTTGAAATATTATTAAATCATGATGATATAATAACATTAGTATCACCCATATACTGAGATTCTATTATGTTAATTTAATAACCTATATCCATATCATATTCCATAAAATGGGAAATAAAACCATCATTCATGTGTATGGTAGATGACCACCTCGCGAACCAATGTAATCCATTTTCCATCATCACCTCTCGCAACTATTTATGGTGATGGATTTAATGGATATATATTATATTTATGACATAATTATAATTATTTAAAATTAATATATCATATATTTTCTTAAATTTTGATTCATTTAAGGATGATAACATCATTCATGCGTATATGTGGATTACCACCTCCACGAAGCGATGCGATTCATTTTTCATTACAATATCACAACGATAGTATATATAAGTGTATTTAAATAAATAAAATTATATTTGTGATATAATTATAATTATATAAATATAAAATAATACTTACCTTCTTTCCAAAATTATCATTGAAAAATGGAAACCTTAATCATGTGTATGCACGCCCTATCATCTCCATTATTATAAGGAAACCTTAATCATGTGTATGTACTCCCTACCATCTCCATCATTGTAATGTAGTTCATTTTTTCTAACATTATATCATAGTTATTTTTAAAATTATAATTGAGGTATAAAAATAGTAATTATTTTATTATTATTATTATGAAGATGAATGAAAAATTACCACTTTTACTATAGTCAACCTACCATAGTCATTTGGGACATATGAACCAAATATCATCAAAAAGTACAACATGAACTTAATTGATTAAGTAAATAAATATTCCATGGTAATAAATAAAATAATATTAAAAATAAAATCCAAAAATTTTAATAATAAGTAAATAATTAACATGAGTATATTATTCTATAAGATAAAGAACATATGTGATGAGTTGAGCTTGAGATAAGGGGTTTTGTCTCAATTAATCTTCATTAAGGAATGTTTTCTTGTTATACACCTAACTTCCCTTTTAAATGTTATTTATTTAATCCTTATTACTATATGGTATTTTATGTTTCAAATAAAAATATTTCATCGAAATGTATTTGACTTGAATGTTTCCAAGTAGTGAGGGGTTTCTTAAGCTCAATTTGCATTCATTGGGTCATATCACTTCCCCATTGATTCAATTGTGTCAAGATTCTGGGTGAAAATAATTTTGAATGTTTTATTTTGTATTTCCAATTATATTTTTTTTATTCTCATTTTTTACAAATAATATCTTCATTGACAAATTCTCACTTTAATTATATAATGTTTGTAAGGGTTTCTCATCTAACTTTAACTTATGTGAGACATATTCCATAATCATGACTTGTTTATTTTATGTGGTGTATATAATTAAATTTTTATATATTATATAATTTATTTATTTATATTACTGTTATTTGAAGTTACATTTGAAATTATACCTTTCATGTGGGTTAAAATTCAAAATTTATCACAGTGGTAAGGCTTTATTTCACAATCATAACATTATTAAAGATTGTTTATCTTAAAGCATCTGATGGGGGAATTATATGATATTTTTATCCTAATATAAATATATTTTCTTATCCACTCATTATTTTGTAAAATTATAATTTTACTTTATTTTTCTTCATTTAAATAATCTAGATGCCAAAAAATATTTGTAAAGAAAACTAACATTTCTTATATTCGGTCAGGAATAATTTTCTTCAATATCTATATTTTCCATAAAATGTTTTAAATAATGTTTTTACAAATATATGATGATTTATTACACACATTTTTACCAAATTTTTACTTTTTAAAATTTGTTTAATGGGGTCTTCTTTTCATTTTCCGAACAAGGTACTTTTTTACTTTTACAAAAAAAAAGTTAAAGGAATGTTTGTTTTAAGGTTCTCAACATGAATAGAATTTACCTCCATCCAAATCAATCAATTATTTTAATCTTAATTTATCGTTTTAAAATATTATTTTCAAATCAAATTTTTTTATTAACAATATTGAAATTTTATATATTTAAAAGTGATTTTCCAAGTGAAAAGGGTATTTTCCTCGATAATGTTTTTAATGATATTATATGGTTTTCTATTAATCAGTGAAAACAACCCTTTATTTTATTTATATTAAAATTGGTATATGTTGTAATGATATCATCCTTAATGTTTCTCTAGATGGTTTATGATATGTTTAACTAGGAAAAGATTAGCATTTCGAATACTGTTTTTTAATAATAATTATTATTTTGATTATATTATTCACCCATTTAAAATGATGAATGCATTAGAATTAATAAGTTATGGTAGGTTCCCATTATAACCCCTCTATTCTTTGGTAGGTTCCATGAGACAAACTAGTTTGTGTATTTCGCTGAGTCCTTACCCATTTATGTAAAATGTTCTATCACAAGACATTGACGATATATTTAAGATGTTATGCATAATGCATTCCATAATTATGAGATTATTTATCAATTTCAATTGGATTATTTGTATAGATTTGATAATTATGGATAATTTTCAAGCACCTATGATTAGTTATATGTAATTATTATATCATCATTTATTCCTACCATATTATTCTTTATGCTCAAGTTATTGATTAAATGACATGTGTTTTTAGTTATTTATCATTCTATATTTATTATTTCTTATATACTCAGGATAGATTCCATTGTATGTAACCCTTAACAAGCATTTTATATCACCCTTAATTTCATTACTTTCTATGGGATATAGAGAAGTAATCTCTAAATTAGATCAATGATGCAGCATATTTACATTCACTATGTTATTTTTTTAAAATATAATGTGAGGTTAAATTATGTGTCTTATTTAAAAATAATACAAATGTATTCAGTACTTTGGGTGAGATTTCTTTTATATTATACCAATATAATAATTCAATCACTACCTCTAGGGTACTAGGGTTAGGGTCTTTACATAGGGTCTCTCAAGAAATATATTATAGAAATAGTGTGAAATGTTGGTTCAGAAATAACAGGAATGAGAACATATAGTTTGGGGAAATTACTCTGGGAATAACATAAAAACAAAAAATAAACCAATTTAAATTAAATAAATTCAAAATATTCCAAATCAAAGAATAATTTTGTCTACAAAAATTTACTCATTTCCATAAATCATGATTTTTCAAATTTATCCCATTATTCTTAACTTGACTCATTCATTTTACCATTTCACTCATCCATTGATGTCAATAGTGAAAATTAAAACATGAAATAATATTTATACTAATAATTCTATGTCTCCTAGATTTATGAGAGAGTTAAAGAGTTTAAAGTGGGGAATGAAATTTTTTTAAAACACTAAAAATTGTTTAAAATTTTTTTGGGATAAAAATACTAAATAATTTAAATTCATAATCCCACTTTGATGATTATTTAATTTGAGTTGCATGGTTAATACTCATATAGTTCTATTATTAAGTATTTTTTAAAAATGAATTCTATTTTATATATAGTGAATTCAATTTTTACGATGTGAATTTATTTTTCACGATGTTGATTATGTAAAATTTAATCAATATCAATTTTATTTCTTTGTTTCATGTTTTATGGACCTACAAAAGAAAATTTCCTATTAATTCACAAAGACAATATGAATGTAATCTCAAAAAATATAGGTAAATAAATATTAAACCAAATTTATTCTTAAAACTAATAATTTAAATCTAAATTATTAGAAAGAAAATAAAAGGAACAAACATAAATCTTGGTTTGATCCCCTTAGTGGGCCTTGGATTTGGACTAACTCTAGATGGGAATTACCACTTGTTTTCCAAAATATGATAGTGAGTGGATTTTCTTGGATTTCAACCAGCACGTGTATCTTTTTCTATCTTAAACATTTTATTCTTTGCTATAGAGTACTCCATGGATATATTACACTAGATCCACAAATTTTACAATGAATTATAGCTTTCATGGTAGGGGTAAGATGAAGCATGGGTCCTCCTCATTACTGGTTTCTACTTTTACAGCCTCATATTCTATATACGATGAATGTAAAAGATATTCTTCATCAATGTAATAGTAAAATGTATGTTTTGTGTGTAATTTTATTTGAAAAAATTCAATGTTATAGTATTAATATAAAATGTTTCCCTTTCAGTGTAAGAAATTGTGGATATTATTTTGTTAAGAAGAGACACTTGGATCTCCTTATGGAATTCCTCTAATAAATACTCAATATGTTATATGAGAACCATATATTCCTCAAAATGTGTATTATCTTTTTCATAATCTTCTATATATTTATAACATGAGTTTTTAGATTATGCAAAATAAAAATAGTGGGTATTGATAATCAATTAAAATTTTACAATATTAAATGATATAGAGTTCAATAAAGTTATAACCCACTAATTTGGTTTAGCTTAAATCTATTATTTAATGGAAATTGATTCTTGGAGTTGAATAGTGGTAGGTGGAGTTAGGCAGTCAGGATCCTCCATCCACTCTTCGAATTCCACCACTTAGGTAGTTTTTTTCTACATGGATAGATATTAGTACCAAGGTACTGATTCTTCTGCATTGTATATAGGGAGATCATGTTGCATTTCATCACTTACCCACTCACTCCAAAATTGATGTAAATTTTATTGATCTCCCAAATTTAGATCACCATGTGAGTCTTCATAGTCACTCGCCAACTCTTCATGGTAGGTTTTGGTTTGGATATGTAGATGGTTGTGCTGTGAATATTATGTAAGTATATCCTCAACCTCTTTAACCTCTTAAAAAATTTGGTAGAGACAAAAGGGGACTCTTTTTGTTCCTTGGCCTCTGGATAAAATTATGGAAAGTGTCAGGAGAACTCGATCAGTTTCTTAGTCATGGATTTAGAAATTAATTCAATAAAGTCCTCTCTAGGGAATGCTATAAATTCTTATAATGCCTTCTCCCATCAATTTTATTTCAAAAATATCCTCACATACCTAGTTAAAATTGAATCACCATACTTCATAAACAAGGGGTTTAGAAATATTTTTTTTAAATATATAAGAATAAAACATATTTATTTACAGAAATGTGAAAAGTAAATTAGTGAATGAATGACCTCTTGTATCCCCTACAATGGTGATAAGTTTTGATATTCCTATTGTAAGAAAGTATAAAACATACTATTTATTTTTCTAGTGTAGCTTAATAAATAACCAGGGTCATACCACTTAAGTAGATTCATAGTTATTCACTTACTAATTCTAATTTTCCTAAACTAATTATTATTGTGTTTTTATTATTTTATGAAAACATATAAAATAGATGATAATGTAAATATAAACTATCCTTACATTCAATAAAAATATAATGAAGTTAGATATGAAAGGTCTTGGTCCTGGTGGTTGGTTTCTTGGTTTCCTTTAACATTCATATTTTTTGTTTAAATTAAGTTTGATAATTTAATTATAAAATATCACTATTGAATTACAATCCTTTAATTTATTGAGTGTGAGACCTTACATGATAATGATAACTGTTAGCACACTAAATTCCACCTCTTATAATCGAGGTTAATGATACACCTCAATAAAGACTAGGGAATTGTCTAGAACCCAGATCCTTCCTATGTTAGGTCATTCATTTAATAAATCAACTCTATCATGTGAAGAGTTATCATTCAATGGAAGGGTGGTAAAAGATATAAATAAAAGTCTAAAGATGATTTTTTAATTCATTTCATGGTGTAAAATCACCTCACTCATACACTTATCCCTTATTCACCACAAATAGAAATAAAGAATTTAAATAATTTAAACGGGTGAATTTAGGAATGTCGTGAAACCTCTCTTAAGGATAAGCCCCAGGTGAGTCATGCACAGTCATGATTATAAGTGATCATGGAAGAAATTGGTAAGATATATATATATATTGGAATAATGAGAGATTCTTTAGTAAAAATATGTAATTAGGGTGACATGGAAAATAAAATAAAACAAAATGCATAAAGAAAAACCTAAAAAAGTAGTAGAACCCTTTCCTTCAGCAAATTGTCTAATTCCTTAGATTAGTTTATGTCCATTAAATCCCTCTATGACTTATATTTAAAGGACTAAATTTCACTTTGACCTCCATTAAATTCTTCAATAAATGAGTTTAAATTCTTCCTAATCATAATGGATCATTAAACAGTATAAGATCCCAGGTTTTTTTAATGTACGAATCTTTTTTTTTGGGTTAAATTCTTTTTAAAACTTTTTTTTGGCTTAGACCCTATGTTGGTCCATGGTTCGTTGGATATTCCTGGGAAAGAAGAGGTAGGAAAGAGATAGGATGACTGCAAGTCGATTACATGATATTAAAGGGGAATACACGTTGTGTAATCTCATTTCATGATGCGTTATGGTCTGGCCAAGACCTTTCATGACTTGTATGGTATTTTCCTCAAGAATGGAAAACCAGGAATTACACACCATGTGATGGGATTACTCGTCATGTAATTTCCCAACGTTTTTAAAACAAGATGCAGAAGCCTCTCCTTTTATGCAGAGAAGTGTTTTTTCCCTCCTTTGAAACCTAAAACCCCTCTATTATAGTTTTTCAGATCTATTACCCATATGAACTCTAATTCATTCATCGTCAATCATGTTGGAACCACATCAGTAGGTACTTGATTTTTTATTCCATTCTTGATTCTTAGGAACAACATCTTTGGTATTTGGATTTAGACTCATATGCCCTAATTTCACGTTCTTCATCCATTCTTTATATTTCTTCAAAACCAAGATGAATAGAGACTTGATAAAGGATGAGCACTCTACTACCAAGATAAGGTAGGTGATCTAAATTTTCTTTTATGTTTTGGTGATTTTTAGAGAGATCATCTGTTATGTTTCCCATCGGACTTTCAGGCACTGGCCTGTTTTTATGTGGGTTACTTGAACTAGATGTAATCAAACCTAGAGAGGATGCCCATAGGCTCTGTTTTGGGGTGTTGGAACTCGTGAGACAAATCAAGGTCACCAATGGGGTGCACCTTATAGAAATGTCCTAGTTATTCCTTATTAAACTTCACAAGGGGTGAATTCTTGTGATTTTCTAGTTAAAGGAAGTTAGGTTATATTGGAATGGAATGGAATGGCTTTCCTAGAATATGCATTACCTTCTTAAATTGTGTTAAAATGACATTCCATGCTTATATTGATTAAATTGATTAATTGGAATTTGTTAAATGAGTGTGTATACTCATTGGTTGTTTTTAAATTTCTTGAATGTTTTATTGTGAAAATGGTGATGAATGGGTGTGTATACCCATGTGACATGTTAAATGTAAAATTGAATATATGATTGGGTATAATAATGTGATGTAATTGATGGTCTAAGTGGGTATACTCACATGGATTTTAAATGTTTAAATTTTATTAATGAATGAATGGTTTTATATATTCCATGGATAGCTCTCCATGGATCTAGAATGTGGTAGTGGATGCCTTGGGTAGATTATGACCCTTGGGTCTTGATTCTGTGGGACACCTCAGGCCTTGCTACCCCATGGATCTGGTTTTCTTGGACTCATATAGGACATGTTGGTATAAATGCTCCTTGGACTCCAACCAGTGCCTAGACCAAGTTTCCATAGTGATGCTCATAGGACTCGACGAGGATGACCTGGTCTTTTACACCTTGGATCTACCCCTTCATAGTCTATACTATATTATATGGGAAGTTCGTGGGTTTCTTTTGTGACATATTTATATGGCGAGGTTGTGAGATACATGACTTATTATTATAGAAAGGTTGTGCCTTTGTGATACAATTCACTATACGGCATGGTTGTGGGTTTTTAATATGGAGGGATGAATGGTGAGGTAATGTTACATGTTTACTTTGCTCATAGCTTCCTTTTTGGGAGCTAACACTTGTTGCATAAAGTATTGAGAGGCACTTTAGTATTACTTGTTGAAGTAGACTTATTCCATGGTCATTTACACTTATGTTACTACTTTACTAACACTTGATAGCATGTTGCATAATGTTGTTTAGAACAGTATAGATCTTTCAGTGGAAACCTACTGGGATGTTTATCTCACACCCTATTTAGGCCTCCTTGGGGACCCAAATAGATTATATGGATGAAATATTTGATAAGAGAAAGCACCCTAACACAGGCTTTTGACTATTGATTTTGAGTGGGGGATCATGGGACCAAGATGAGGCTTTCGATAATATGGGCACTTTTTAGTCTTTTTTCATTTTGGATACTTGTATTTTATTGTATTTTCATATATTATTCTGGTTGTTTTATATATACATATATCATTTTACTCCATTTATATGAGCCATATTTTGAGATAGTTATCTATTCCTTCTATTTATGTGTTTTTTACTTGTTTATCTGCTTCCTATATTGAATTTGTTGACTTCCTATGTGATATACTCTAGTAATGAGGAAATATTATCCCCAATGACTCACCTAATACCTCACCACTAGTTGGATGCCTTTTGAATTTAGGGATATGGGCTTGAGTCCATGTAGCTAGCTAGGCTCTAGGCACTACTGACTGGCATCTTAGTCCAGGATGTTACAAAGTGGTATCCGAGCATTTTTTATTTTCTAATTTGACTAACTGTTTGGAAACAATAGACAGGGATAAGAAGTAAATGGGATTTGGTAATAAGTTGTGTATGGGATTAGCTACCCCGCATACAAGGAAAATACAAATTTCCTCGAATATAATTGTGATTTTATGGATTTTGACAATTATAATTGATTTGATTTCACAATTGGGTGACACACATGATTTATGTTGTGGCTATTGATATGATTGTGCATTCTATTTATGTTTCAACCTGATGATATGAGGTTATTCCATCTCATGCGTCATATAGTCACATGTTATAAATCACATGCTAAGAATTATGTCATGCCATTTAGTATGCATTACTCATTGCATGTTTTGGTGATAAATGTTGAAATAGTTATGATTGCTATTATGATAGGCTTTGTAAATGGGATGGAAGAGTGACATCATCTTTCAATTCATAATGAGTATGGGACCATATGGATTGGGAAGTGGTGCGTCAATGAAATGAAAATGCTAAAGTAAATTGATATATGTGAAATGAATGAGAACCAATTTTTGGGTTCATGAGGAATTATGGGCCCTCATGGATTTAGGATTGGTAAACTCTTTGATGAATTTTATGAATAATTGAAATGTGAAAATGAAATGGAAATGTGAAATAATGGATATAGACTTGAACTAGACATAGATTTTGAATGGGCAAGAGGCATAGTTTCTAGTGGTTTGATGGTTGTTACTTATGAGGTCCTAGATTTTGGATTAGGTTGTGGGTTGACCTGGTTTCTAGGAGTGTTTGGCATATCCTATGCTTTTGAGTTGAGAATTTATTTCATAATTTTATGAGGCATTTTTTTAGAATTGTAGAGACATGCCACCAAGAAGACCACTAATGGTATGCCAAGAGGGTGGTAGTGACCACGCTCTAAAGACGGTGGGCCATGGGTGCCTAGTTGATCCTCCTTTAGTTCCTGCTATAGCACCATAGGTTGTTCTAGACATAGGTGTCGAGGAAAAGTTCAAGGAAGGCTACTTTCTCTATATGCACACCTTTTAGGGAGCACCATAGTCTTCCTTGACTATGGATGAGCTGAAGCAGGTGTTCCAACAGTAGAATCCTCCCACATTTTTTAGGGATGGTGTTCTACATGCTGTATAGCTATGGATTGAGAACAAGTTGGAAATTTTCAATAATCTTAAGATGCCTCCTGAGAGGAGGTTAAATATCGTGAATTATATTCTATGTGGAGCAGAAAAGTGCTAGTGGGATGTTCTGGACCAGGATGATGGGCTATAGGATATGGTTTGGACTGATTTCTAAACCTAGTTCTATGACTACTTTTACCCCGCAACATTGTGAGAATAGTCGTCTAGTGATTTCATGTGTATAGAGTAGGGAATAATGACTGTAATGGATTACTCAACACGCTTTACAGAGTTGCAACATTTCTCACTGATGTGCCTTACTGATGAGCTTTCTAGAGTGAGATGCTTTGTGGAAGGTCTACAGCATGTTATAAAATTGCAGTTCAATGTGTTTAGATGGACTTCTATCGCAGATATTTCAATCAAGTGATAATTACAGAGTAGAACTTGAGGAAAACTGGGAGTGCAGAGTAGTGTAGTGCTATTTCTCAACCCAATGAATCAACATCCTCAGGAAGGAAGTTCCATTTTGAGGTTTCTCATTAGATGAGTGACAGTTATGTTGTGAGTATTGGTATCTTGGTGTACTATCATCAATTTTTTAGGAAAGTACACATGAAGAATTAGTGCGACCATGACCCAGTCGAGTGCCAAGCTTGTTACAGGATAGGGCACATGTAGTGGTTTTTTAGGACCTTACCTCCAGCTTTGGGTGGTAGGGTTCAGCTCCAAAATGAAGTTCAAGAGTAGGTTCCTTAGCTCCACATCAGGCAAGTAGTTGGATCAGTGCTGGTCAATCAGTCCAAGGAATTTTCAATTTTGGTAGAGGCATCCATATGCTAGTTACACCTAGACATCAAAGTGGGCCTACTCTGGGTGGTGATTTTGTGTCACAAGGTTGTGGGGCATTCCAGCTCTATTCTGTGTGGCCTACCCCCAAGGAGAAGGGTGTCAGACCATCTACGGTGAGATGTATGATCTTAGTATCCACTGTTATTCAATCTACTCTTTTTGATATAGGTGCATCATATAGTTTTATATCTATACATGTGGTGAAAATACTTGGGATTATTATGTGTTCTTATGAGGGAATTTTGTGGCTAAGCACACCATTGGGAATAAAATGGATGATGTGTTCTAGTTTAAGGATTTCCCCCTTGATTTTGGTGTGTGTCACCTCATTTAGGAACTTTATGTCCTTGAGATGACAGTATTTGACATAATTCTTTGGATGGATAGGTTAGTAGCTTATTGATCTTTCATTGACTTCTATCACCATAGGGTGAATTTCACATCACCATAGGGTGAATTTCACATCACCATAGGGTGTAGTTTCTACTCAAAAAGGTGAATGGTAATTCCATAAAATATGAGTTGAACTATATCATTGTGGGATGGGTGGGATGATAGGCCGGATAGCTAGTTTGTTTTTGGATGATCAGGGAGTGAGTCAGGAAAAATTTCCTCTAGTGGTGGTTCATTTTAGGTATGTGTTCCCAGATGACTTTTCTAGTATAACTTTTGAGATAGAGTTTTATTTATCTATCGAACTAGTTATAGGAGATCCCCAGTATCCATTACTCTTTACATGATGGCTATGATAGAGTTGTAGGAGAACAAGAGGCAGCTAGAGGATTTAGAGGCGAAGGGGTTTATTCAACCCAGTACTTATATATGGGGTTCTCCAGTCCTTTTTGAGAAAAAATAGGACATAACTATTAGGTTATGAATTTTTTATCATAAACTAGACCAGGTGATGGTTAAAAACTAATATCCCATTCCATAGATAGATGACCTATTCGATCAGCTTTGTGGAGCCCAAGTGTTCTTGAAAATCAACTTGAGGTCAGGATATCATCTGTTTTGTGTTCTACCTGTAGACATACCTCATATAACCATTCATAGCAGGTATACTCTATATGAGTATCTAGTTATTTCATTCGGTCTCACAAATTCACTAGCAGATTTCATGGAACTGATGAACTGAGTATTTCCATCCGTACATGGATTCTTTTATGGTGGTTTTCATGGATGGTATCTTGGTGTATTATAATAATCAACACGACCATTCCAACCATCTTGAGATCGTTTTGAATACATTTATAGAACATCAGTTATATTCTAAGCTCATAATGTGACACTTTTGGATGGATCAAATTCACTTTTTGGGTCACTTCATCTTGGATACAAGAATATCGGTGCACTTAGAGAAGGTGAGAGTTGTAGTTTTTTAAGAACATCCTAAGAATATTTTTTATATATAGATTTTATTAGGGATAGTTGGTTATTATAGGTACTTCATAGAGGACTTCTCATGCTTAGTAGTGCTGTTGACGAGATTGACTAAGAAGGGTGTGAAGTTTTTATGGTCAATTTCTTATGAGAAAAAACTTTTAGGGGTTAGAAGGAAGGTTGATATCAGAACTAGTCCTGATATTTCCAGATTAGGGAAAAATCTACACATTGTACTATAAAAAATCTGGTATTATAATTAGGGTAGTGTTGATGCAGGGATATAGAGTCATGGTGTATGGATCTCGGCAACTGAGGCCACACGAGAGGAATTACCCAATGCATGATCTGAAGCTATATACAGTTGTTCATGCATTACATTATTAGAGTCATTACTTACTGGGAGAGATTTTTTGTGGTATACACAGACCAAAAAAGCCTCTAGTATATTTTTAAATATCATGATCTAAATTGGAAGCAGCAGAGGTCGGTGGAGTACCTATCATGCTTTTAATTTGATCTTTCTTTCATGCCTAGTAAAGGCAATGAAGTGGATAATGCACTGAGTAGGAGGACTCAGATACAGTTAGTGCAGCAGGCCAGTAATGAGTGGTATCTTATGGTGATTTTCTTGGAGATTCATCTAGAGGTTCACAATAGTCAAGGAAAGACTTATCTATCGTCCTTAGCTGTGACCTCTACCCTACTAGATAGACATAGTATGAGGTTGCTATCAGATTATGAGGGCCTAGTTCTATGGGATAGTGTGTCAAGTGAGGATCCACATCCTGGTTGGACGGTAGGTGAGGATGATATCCTATGTTTCCATGTATTTTTTTGGGTTTTGGTGGATATACACAATGAGATGATGCAGTAGTTTCATTCTTCAGCTTGGGCAGTGCACCCCGTAGTCACCAAGATGTACCATTACATGAGACATCAGTACTGGTGATCCAGAATGAAGCGTGAGGTAGGTGGTTTTTTTACAAGGTGTTCCACCTATAAATATGTGAAGGGGGGACACCAATGACTAGCTAGGATTTTATAGCAATTACCTATTACGAAGTGGAAATGGGATGATGTCATGACAGATTTCCTGACTAGTTTACGGAGGTTTCCTCAAGGTAATGATGTTGTGTGATTTTTTTTTGACATACTCATGATGGTTTCTCATTTCTTGTGGATCAATGAGACCATTGGTGTTGATGATCTTAAAAAATTTTATATCTATGATATATTATGAATTCATGAGGTTTTGTGCACTATTGTTTTAGATAGAGATGCCCACTTTACATCTCATTTCTAGAATATTTTTCATAGGGAACTGGGACACATGTGATTTTGAGCACATCATACCACCCTTAGACTAATGACCAGTTAGAGCGTATGATACAGGTTCTAGAGGACTTTCTCCAAGCATGCGTCTTGGATTTTGGGGGATCTTGGGAGAGGCACATTCCACTAGTTTAGTTCTCCTATAATAATAGTTATCATGAGACAATACATATGGAACCTTAAGAGGAATTATATGGTAGTCTATGTTGATCACCCCTATGCTGGTTAGAGGCAGGCGAGGCAGCTTTACTGGGACCACATCTCGTGCTAGATAATTTTGAGCAGGTCCAGTTGATTCAAAATCATATGGATATTGCACAGTCTCATTAGAAATCTTACACAGATCGCCACAGATGACCTTTGGAGTTCATGGTCGAGGATTTGGTTTTCTTACATGTTTCACCAAGGCTGGTACACAAATAGATCAGCATACAAGTTAAACATTCACCATGATATGTTGGACCATTTGAGATTATGGAGAGAGTCGGGTCGGTAGCCTATTGGTTATAGTTACCTCAAAGGTATTGATCCATTCACTACATATTCCACATATCTCAACTGCACCGCTATCATTCAAACTCATTTCATGCTTTTCAGCCTGTGGAGGTTGAGTTACAAGTTGATGAATCCTTTGAGTATCATCTAGTTCATATCATTGATAGGAGCATGAAGGTTCTATGAGGTCGTTCAGTTCCTCTAGTATGGGTTCTATGGAAGCACGGCCGTTTATAGAATGAGACTTCAGAGACGCAGGTTGATGTATATGCTTAGTGTCCAAAGTTGTTTTCAGAAAAATCTTGACCACCCTTCAAAGAGAAATTTGGGGACAAATTGCAATAAAGAGGAAATATTTTAAGATCTCGGGTTTTTCTTGAGAAATTTATCTTTTCTTTTTGGGTAAAATGATTGTTGAAACTTGTTTTTGTATTTAAACCTAAGTCGGGTTGTGGGATGGTTTTTTTTTCTTGGGAAAGAAGAGGCTGGAATGAGGTATGTTGACTGCAGGCCAATTACACAATGTGAAAGGGGATACACATTGTGTAATCCCATTTCAGAACATGTAATGGTCTTTCCAGGACCTTTTACAACATGTATGGTATTTTCCTCAGGAAGGGAAAACCAAGAATTACACACCCTGTAATGGGATTACACATCATGTTATTTCCCAATAGTTTTTAAAAAAAAGAGGATGTATCCTCTCCTTTTATACACAAGAAGTGTTTACCCTCCTTTGAAGCCTAAGACCCCTCTATTATATTTTTCCAGATCTAGTGCACATCCAAACATTGATTCTTCATTTTTTATTCACATTGGAACTGCATCGATAAGTACACAGTTCCTTTATTATCCATTCTTGATTCTTTGGAACAACAGTTGTGATATTTGGATTTAGTCACATATTCCTTAATTTCTCATTCTTCGTTCATTCTTCAGATTTCTTCCAAACCAAAATGAATTGGGACATGATACTGGATGAGCACTCTACTACCAAGCTAAGGTAGGTGTTATATACTTTTCTTTTAACTTTTGGTTCTTTTTACAATGATCGGATGTTATACCTCTTGTCGGACTTTCCAGCGTGGCCCCGTTTTTTGAGCGGGTTACTTGTAGTAGATGTAATCAGACCTAGATAGGATTTTCATAGGTTCTTTGTAATGTGTTGGAACCTGTGACCCAAATCAAGGTCACCCATGGGGTAAATATTTTGTAAATTTCTTAGTTATTCCTTGTTAAACCACCCAAGGGGTGTGTTCTTATGCTTTCCTGGTTAGAGGAAGCCTGGTTATACTGGAATGAAATGGAATGGATTTATTAGTAAATGCACTACCACATTTCCTTGTGTTATCATGTAATTATATGATTATATTGATTAAATTTCTTAAATGAAATTGTTTAAATTAGTGGGTATACTCGTGGGTTGTTTTTAAATTTATTAAATGGTTTATTGTGAAAATTGTGATGAATTGGTGGGTATACCCATGTGACATGTTTAATGTGAAATGGAATTCATGAGTGGGTATACTCATGTCATGTAATTAATGATTTGAGTGGGTATACTCATGTGTATTTGAAATTTTTAAATTGAATGGTTTGATAAATTCCATGGATTCCTCTCCATGGATCTGGAATGTGGTAGTGGATGCCTTGGGCTAATTATGCTCCTTGGGTCTCGATTTTGTGGAATGCCTCAGGCCTTCTAGCCTATGGATCTGACCTGCTTGGACTCATGTAGGAAATATTGGTACACATGCTCCTAGTACTCCAACAAGTTCCTAGACTAAATTTCCACAGTGATTCCCATGGGACTCAATGAGGATTAATTGGTCTTCTACACCTTGGATCTGGCCCTTCATGGTCTAAACTTCATTATATGGTAATGTTATGGGTTTCTTTTGTGAATTCTTTATATGGAAAGGTCGAGGGATACATGACTTATTATTATGTAAAGGTTGTTTGTTTTTGATAAACTTAACTATATGGAATGGTCATGGGTTTTTAATATGGATGGATGAATAGAGAGGTTGTGTTACTTGTTTACTTTGATTATAGATTCCTTGTTAGGAGCAAACACTTATTTCAGAGAGACTTGAGAGGTTTTTTAGTATTAAATTTTGTAGTATATTGAGGCCATGGAAATTTAAACTTACATTACTGCATTACATACACTTTCTAGCATGTTGTATATTACTATTTATAATTGTATATATCTTTGGGTGGAAACCTATTGGGATGTTTATGTCACACTCTATTTGGGCCTCCTTGGGTACCCAAATAGATTATATGGATGTGGGTGATGATAGGGTAAGGTTCCTTAACAAAGGTTTTTTATTGTTTCTTTGTAGTAGGGGAGCATGGTACCAATCTAAGTATTGCGATGATATGGGTGCTTTTTGGCCTTTTTTATTTTGGATACTTATATTGTATTTTATTTCCATGTACTATTCTGGCTATTTTCTAGATACATGTATCTTCTGCATAATTTTATATGATTAATCTTTTTATATTGTTAAATATTCTACTATGTATATGTTGTCTATTTTTTATCTAATTATGAAATTGAATGTGTTGAATTTTGTTGTTATATACTCTGGTAATGAGGGCATAATCTCCTCAATGACTGACCTAGGCCCTCGTTATTAGTCGGCAGCCTATGGTGTTTGGCGAGATGTGCTTGAGGACATGTAACCAACTGGCATTGGGGAACTGTTGAGTAGAATCTGCATCTGGGACTTTACAAATGGCATGATTGGAATTAAATTAATCTAAAGTGGTTATTTTTGGATATTTTTCCAAGAATTACACCTCTTTAATAGTGTTTTCAGGACATGAGTTTTCATATTTGAGCTCATTCATAACTTCATTCAAACTCTAAAAAATTTTTGGGACTATTTTAGGTGTTTCATGGTGTGACCATATGATTCATACCATGAAACATATGGTATTTCTCTAAAACATCATTTTCATCCTTTATTTTTCATTCATTCTTTTTCAAATGAGTTCACATTTTGAATGAATGATTCCTAGTGTGAATGATCAATTTCCATCAATTTCACCTCTTTTTTCACCTGATTCTCCAAATAAAAGCTTCAAACTTAGTTCTTGACTTGAAATATATCATGGGACATATTTGGATTATGAATTCATCACTTTTAAACTTTTTTCATTAAAACAAGGCATCCTTCCAAAAATTAAAAAAAACAATTAAATGTTATAGAATTAATCCATTAAAGTATAAAAATAGTATATTTAATATTGAAATAATCATGAAAAAAAATGTTTTTTCAATGACACGTAACCAATGAATAATTCTTGAACATATCCCAGTGAGGGTGAACAAAGTAAATTCTCATATCCTTATTTATATTCTATATAAACTCTAAAAGAGGGTAAAAGTAATCATAGAAATTATTTGATAATAAAGGGGTAGTAAAATGATTGATTTAGATAAAAACTTAAGAAAAAAGGTATATAAAGTGAACCTCAAGGTTAATAGGTTGAGATTATTTAAAGGTAGTGGGAGTTAAATTAAAAAAAATGTTTTAATTGGATAATACACTAAATTCCCTAATTCACCCCCTCTTGGGGTAATTTCACTCTAAGATCCTATTGATGGAAATCATTAGTATCAAAGGGATAGTTTTTGTTGTATTTTTTATTTCACTGACTTAATATGATATCTTGTAAATATAAATGAATTTCATAGTTAAGTACCCAATATTTGAAGGTAATAACATGAAATAATGAAAAATATATTTTTCCCCTATATGGAATATTTTCTTGGAGTTCTATAAGAATTTGTGAAGGAATTGTTCAAATATGCCTACAAAGAGTTATATTTTAAATACAATAAAGAAACAATGAAATTAATACCTCAATAAAACATTAATTAAAGGTTAACCCTAGATAATACATCTATAAAGAGGATTTGGCTGAAATTTTACCCAAATATATATGGATTAAAATATAATAACTTTATGGTAAAGATGATTAATAGTGTTTCATGTCCAATAGTAAGAATTAGGGGGATTCAAGAAGAAATAATTCTGTTAAAAAGTTATAAAATTCAGAATCTAATGTCACGTATTATTCTAACACTAGTTTGAAGAACGTATATGGAATTTTAGACTCTATTTTAGGGTAGAAAAAATATGTGATGAATAAGTAGAAACAACATCAAGTTTCCAATCATAGAGGTACTCATATAATGTCTAAGGGGGATCCTAACTCTATAAGAGAAATTAGAATGATGTGAATTCATGCATAATTTTTATTATATGTTGATTGAAGATATTCCATTAGATAACAATAGAAAAAAATATAGAAAATGTGTCCATGAATTTCAAAAAAAAAGAAAATTGGAACAAAAATAAAATAACATAACAACATGATTGAAGATATTTCTTATTAAATATTGGTGTGAATGGACATGTATAAGTAATAGAATGAAATCATTATTCCTATCAAAAATCAACATTAAGAAAGAAGAAAAACCATAATGGATGCATCCTCAAATATATAGGTGATGGATACATAATTGAAAGAAACATATATCATGATCAAAGAACTTGATGAGAGGATAAACACCTCAAATTAGAAGTTAAAAATCATTCAAAAATTATACTCAATAGGAATAAAGAGTCTAAATATGAAATATATAAGAAATTATAATTTTTATTTTTAATCTCAAATATTTGATCTATGAAACTTACAGAAACCAAAGTGTTTCTATAGTGAAAGGATTTGGTACATTATGAGCATGGGTTTCTAAGATAATCATCCCAATGATGATAGAATAACTCTATTAGTACCAATATCTCAATCTAGGAGAGACCATATGATGTATTATTAGTATGTTAGTTTATTTATTTTTTATAACTATAGTCACATAGTAAGGTATAAAAATTATAGTAAAAAATGTAAGGAAAAAGATTCTCTATCGATACACTCCACTCCTACGGCATATAAAAAGATAAATTATTCAAGTTAAAGTATTATTAGGTTGGGTAAAAGGTCCAATTTTTTAGAGAATAAATTTGGGATTCAATGTCACGTGTAAGAAGTACAAAATCAATTTTACACACAATAACTCTCTTGGAAAGAAAGAAAATAAATTTATAATAAAAGCAAGGAGTTTTCACAGCTATGAAAGATGTGGAAGTAAACCCACCATTTAATAAGGAATCAAATATAGAAATCATGGCCATCAATAAAGTAAAATTCCTAGGTGATATTTTACAAACCACTAAAATTCGAATGATAATGATGTAATTGAGAATAAATTCAATGGTGAGATCCACTACTGATGAAACCCAATAAAAAACTTGTTTGAGTTTGAAAAAATCCACAATTGTAAAAAACATATTCCAAGTAAGGACGAAAATTCTCACATCCATAAAGAGAAGTGTGTGATTGGATTCACATAAGAGAGAATATTTGTAAAGTGGTTTAGGAGACTAGTTAATATATATTATTAATATAATTAGTTTCAAGAGATCATGGCATGTCTTTCCCAAAATCTAAAAATGGGAAAAATAAAGATGAAAGATAAAGGGTTGGTCATTCCTGACCAGCCCCATTCCTATACTTGAGAAAGTTTTAGGTACCCCCATTGATTAATTTTAAAAAAAATTGTGAATATTTTATAATTAAGGTGGATATAAAATCCATGGGGTGTGGTTTTTATAAAATTTCATGTTTTGGATCTAAAATAAAAACTAATAAAAATAAAACTAGTGGTGTCCCTAATTTGAACATCATTAATTAGTTTCAATAGCTAAAATAATTGTAGGAGTTGTGATAATGATTAAAAGGTAAATTATCCTTAACTGTAGTTTGAATATTCTTATGAATAATTAAAATATAATAATTTTAAATTGTTATAAGTGTGTGTTTTAAAATTGGTGCCAGTTTTAAAAAGTGGTATGATCATCACATAAATTACATTAATTTTATTACACTAACTATGTTGTGTAAAAGTGTGATGGATATCATAGGTTATGTTGAGAAGTGAAAATATCCAAATATAATGGAGTTTTACTTATTTATCATGATTGATAAGGATAGATTTGAGGATTTTTCTAAACACTGGTGTTTCCTACACTGAGATCAATCTCAGTATGCATATAGGATTTATTGATAAACCAAATGTGAAGTGAGATTCAAACTGAATGGATTTATTAATGTTTATAAATTTTATAATGATTGTATTATGGGATAATTATAGATTTTAGAATCCCAACCTTAATTTTTTTTCAATTGGTTTCCATGAATTTTCATAATCAACATATAGTTGATTCCAAAATATGAAGGCACACTAAAATAGGGGGAGAAGACATAAGATGTTAAAGTTATCCCTATCCTCTTTGGGGGAGTTTAGTCCCATTATAATACTCTCTTAAAAATTCAATAAAAATGTGGACATGAGATTTATTATAGTTTTTCACACATAAATGGGATAAATTATTAATGATAAAATGATTTGACCCCATTCAAAGGGGTCATTTGAGCATTAAAGGAAAATGCTCATATTTTAACTAATATTAAGTTACCTTTGTATTTAATTTCCAATAAGGGTGGTAATAAATATTATAATTAGAAGAGTTGTGTAACGCCCCGACCCCAGTTACCTAGAGTCAGTACATTATTACATAACATTGGCATGATCACAAGAAAGATCAAATCTCGAAAGACCGATTGGTTTAGTAGCCTTGGAAACACTAGATATATTCATAAAGTTTTACATTACATCATAAAGTGAAAAACTACTACAACAACATAATGTCTCCATAGTCCACACTATTATCCCCTCATAATATCCCTACAGGTCATTCATAACTTACTTCTTCACATCCTGGGAAAAATAAAACATAGAAAAGGGGTGAGCTCAAATGCCCAGTAAGGATAACAATATAGCGGAAACTTTCAAAAATAAGCATAAACATTTAAGGCAATGCATTTCTAAAACAAAATCCTTTTAAACTTGAACTTAAACATAGTATGGAAAAAGTAAAATGAAATAATTCCATTTACTTATTCACATGGATATTCTACTAATCGAATAATCACATGCAATATCAATAACCACTTTCATAATGATGGAATGCATAATGTCAGACTATCATAACCACATAGCCAAGGCCTCGTGCCAAGACTACAAATAATATTTTTCCAAGGCCTTGTGCCAAGACACTAGTTTGTCTCATGAGACCTACCGATGCATCGAGGAGCTATAGCGGGCTCCACCCATCACTTATTAAGTCCAATGCATTCCTCATATGAACTGGTTTAAACATAACATAAACATTCATATTAAAACTAGCATACGAAATGTCAATACTATCACCATAAACCATAAATGGTATAAAAATAGCACATCCACAGTCAAACATATCACAAAATCTTCAATACAATATATAAGTTTTGTATCATAATAAATCAACTTCAAATAAGCGTAAAATCCATCAAAGGATGTTGACATAGATGAAATCAAAACTCTTTTTAGAGAAATATCTCTTTCTATTTTGAAATCATTTAAGAGTCATATACTTATAAAATAAAAAATTTTCTTTGAAAATATTCTTATAAGATTTTAAGGGAAGCTTCGACGATTTTATAACGGCGGAAAATAGCCGCACCCACCGTATAAGTTAAAAAAAACATTCTTACCTTAATTTTGTCGAAAAGGTTAAAAAGCACCTTGTTTGGAAGATGACGGAAAGATTCCTTTATAAACCTCTTATAAAAATTAAAACAAGGGTATAAATGACTTTAACCCATATTCTTGTAAATAGTAAAAATGTTTTGAAATACATTTTTAAGAAACATAGATGTGGATGATAAAGAGATCCCAGTAGATTATTACGTATAAACAACCTCGGATAATGAAGAGATTGTGAAATAACCCTTATCTTGTACTTTTCCTTGGTTGAGGGTAGGTTAACCTCCTTTATAATGGTGAAATAATTGTTATTAAATTATACAAGAATCATATATATTAATATGATATCATATATGATCTTTTAACATTTCTTTGTTAATAATATCTTAGAATTATCGTTGTTTCGGGTGTTAACTTACTCGTTTTCTTTTATATGTTTTGTTAAGTAAGCCATGTTTGTCATGTATATGTTGTTTATTATTCATATCCATAATGATATAAAGTCCTTAAACATTATTTTTAAATCATCAAGTGATAATTATACTTGAATGGATACGATGGAGAATGAATCTTATCGTGTTCGTGGAGACGGTAGTCCGTACGTACGCACGAGCGACAATATCATTCTTTTGATAATAAAATAATATATAAATGGATATTATATCATATATACATAATCATTAAAATGTTATATTTATTATTTACATGAGTTACACATCATTATTATACCCATCCAAATAATAATTTATTGAATAATAATTACACCACGACGTGGAGACGGTAAGCCGTACGTATGCACGTATGGTGACATGTTATTCAAAGGGTGGATAGAATAGTGAATATGGTTGTACCATATTTATAATAACATCACAGTATATATAAGATACTGGATTTATTATTTTAGAATGGTAATAACAAAGAAAGAAGAAGTGGAAGAAGAAAGGAACTTGGAAAAGGGTGGTGAAATCATTACCTCTTCTTCGGGTTCTTCCTTTTGATTTGATCAAAAGGGCTCCTTAGGTTGGCTTTATGATCAAACTAAGGCCTCTAGGTTGTATTGAGGGAAATTTGGAGAGTATTTGGGCAGATTTTGGCCGAACCAAAAGGCTTTGAAGGTGTGAAGAAATGAGATGGAGGAGTGCCCTTTTATAAGAGGGGTGAGGGGCACCTTTGGAAAAGCTAGAAATATTAATTTATAAAAAATTCATATTCGGTTTCTAATGGATAAAAAGTTGATTATTTAAATGTTAAGGTGGGGATGGGTCGAAAACCACTCAACTAATAGAATTTATACAGGTTTGGGTACTTATATTAACCTTATCTTTAAGTATTAACTCTTAGTTAATTAGTTTCACTATTACAATGTCTCTTTGTATTTTTATATAATATGGTTAATAAACTTACTATATACATCTAAGAGACCCCCAAGTGGTCCACTAATGATACACCTGTCATGATATAAGTCTCTTGGACGAACCTTAGATTTTTAGGAATTTAATATCAATTAATAATATAATATTTATTTTAAAAACTCTTTTATGTCAATTTTGACACTATTCAATAGTTGATTTTTGTGAAACTCATAACAGAATGATTACTTCGAAAAAATTTAATTAAATCATTCCTAACATGTCATATTAACATAGAAAATTATTTTAATTCATAAAACGTCTCAAATTATATTTATTTGTGTATTTATAATATCAATTATTTTAATTTTTCACTATTATGGTAATTACTGCATCATCATTGTGTCATAAGTAAATTAAATTATTTAAAGTCTAAAAATTATAAATAAAATATAATTATGTAGTAAATATTTTCATCTTTCTAATGAATATTTATAGTCGAAAATACAACATATATAACTCTATGTAACAATTGTTTTACTAAAAGATATATGCTTGTGTCATTTTTGTATTCATTTTAACTTAATTAAAATAAAGTGTCCCTATCACCTACAAGTGGCTCCATGGGGTCCCAAAATAGACCCAAAGATGCCTATGGTCGAACATGTATCAACCAATAAGGTTAGGACATGTTTTAGGGTAATTTAGTATTATTATAATATTATTGTTTAACCCTTATTTACCGGATTTACCCTTAACCATGGTAAATAAAATATTTACCACAGTAATTATTCAAAATGTCTAAAAATAAATGTTACCTATTTACACAATTTGAACATCCTAATTCCAAATATGGAATCCATTTTTCCAAATTCAAAACACATAAGTGGCAGAAATTAATTTAAAATTAATTCCCGTTGTTAAAACAAAAAGCGTGTTTTTAAGAGATAATAACTATCAAAAGATTGACACTTGTTTATGTCCGGTTTAATTGTAAAAGTTTGTCCAATGACCAACATTGTATTAAATGGTAAAAATATATTCTAAATATACTTTAAAACCACTCAATAATATAATTTATCACTATAAATTATTTTTATTAAAAAAGTTGTTTTTAAGTATTTTTCACTATTCATAAAAATTGGAAGTTCTCAAAAAAAATACCAAAAATTCAAATTAGGATAATTTCGATATTAAGAATCCAAAAATGAAGTCCATTTTGAAATATAAAATATATATAATTTCAAAAATTAGGTATTACTATTCATAACGGCTAGTTTGATTGGTTGTGGTGTGTTAGAACTCGATGTTGCGTACAACACACGCTAACACATTATTCAAAGAGAAGCGTACCGTAGAAGCTTGGGGTGTTACATTCTCCCCTCCTTCAAATAATTTCGTCCTCAAAATTTATATAATAGTTATCACATGAAAAGACTCGGGTGGTTCTTCATCATAAGTTCCTCGGGTTCCCACGTTGCATCTTCCATATTATGGTTTCTCCACAAAACTTTTACCAGACGCGTCGTCCGGTTTCTTAGTACTTGTTCTCTCGTATCAAGAATCCTGATGGGCTCTTCACAATAGGACAGATTGGGTTCCAGTTCTAATTCCTCATAGGTGATTACATGCGTTGGGTCAGGCATGTATTTCCTCAACAGAGATACGTGGAACACATCATGAACTTTGGAGAGACTTGGCGGCATTGCCAATCGGTAAGCCACAGCCCCAATTCGTTCTAGAATTTCGAAAGGTCCGATGTACCTGGGACTCAATTTACCTTTCTTACCAAAATGTATGACTCTCTTCCATGGAGATACCTTCAGTAAAACATGATCACCGACTTGAAATTCCAAATCCTTCCTTCAATTATCGGCATAACTCTTCTACCTACTTTGAGCTGCTTTGATGTGATTTTGGATTACCTTCACCTTTTCCACTGTTTCCTCCACCAGTTCTAGGCCTACAAGTTTTCTTTCACCAACGTCATCCCAACAGGTTGGTGTATGACATCTCTTTCCATATAACGCTTCATATGGTGCCATCTGAATACTCGAATGGAAGCTATTGTTATAGGAAAATTCTACTTGAGGTAAATATTGATCCCACATACCCTAAAAGTCAAGTGAGCAAGATCTCAACATGTCTTCTAAGGTTTGAATAGTCCGTTCTGATTGTCCGTCTGTCTGAGGTTGGTAAGCAGTGCTCAAATGAAGTTCAGTATCCAGGGATTTCTGAAGACTCTTCCAGAATCTTAAAGTAAAACGGGGATCACGATCATAAACAATCGATATGGTTACTCCATGAAGTCTCACAACTTTATTAATATATAGTCTTTCTAGACGTTCCAGTGGTAGATCTTCTCTTATAGTAAGAAAATGTGCTGACTTGGTAAGACGATCAACAATAACCCATATTGCATCATTCCTTCTAGGAGTCTTTGGTAGCCCCATGACAAAGTCCATCGTAATATTGTCCCATTTCCACTCCGGTATGGGAAGAGGCTGCATGACTCCTCCAGGCTATTGCCTTCCAGCTTTCACTTGTTGACAAACCATACATCTTGACACAAAATCAAAAATCTCCCTCTTCATGTTGTCCCACCAAAAATGTTCCTTCAAATCTTTATACATTTTGGTGCTCCCAGGGTGTATAGAGAAATTGGAACTATGAGCATCATCCAGCAATTCCCTTTTTAGATCAGTTATATCGGGAACACAAAGTCTCTTCCCAAATTTCAAAATTCTATCTTCATACACAAAGTCTCTCAGTCTCCCATCATTCACAGCATTAATCTTCTTTTGAAATTCTTCATCATCGGTCTGAGTACTCTTAATCCTTTCTAGTAAAGATGGTTTGGAAACCATTTGAAAAAGAATTGATGTTTCACCTTCCTTGGTTATTCCCATGTCCATCTTCACTAGATCCATGAAAATTGGATCCCTTTCAATTCTAATATTGTTCAAAATTCCATGGTCTTTTCTACTCAAAGTATCTTCCACCTTGTTTGCTTTCCCCGGGTGGTAGTGTATCCTTCAATCATAATCCTTGAGTAATTCAAGCCATCTCTTTTGCCTCATGTTGAGTTCTTTTTGTGAGAAAATATACTTCAAACTCTTGTGATCAGTATAAATCTCACATTTTTCACCATAGAGGTAGTGCCTCCATATCTTCAAAGAAAAGATCATAGCTGCTAACTTGAGATCATGAGTAGGATAGTTTTGTTCATGAATTTTCAACTGTCGTGATGCATAGGCAATAACCCTATCATTCTGCATAAGGACACAACCAAGTCCTTTCTTCGATGCATCACTATAAATAACGAACCCATCATTCCTCGATGGTAGAGTCAATATAGGAGCATTGACTAATATTCTCTTCAGTTCTTCAAAAAATTCTTCACACTCTTTTTTCCAAAAAAATTTAACCCCTTTACGTGTGAGCTTCGTTAATGGGTTAGCCAATCGGGCAAAATTCTGGACGAATCGTTGATAATAACCTGCCAAACCAATAAAACTACGTACCTCAGTTATACTCGTCGGTGCTGTCCATTCTTGGATTGCCTTAGTCTTAAAAGGATCAACATAGATTCCATCTTTAGAGACAATATGGCCAAGAAAAGAAATCTCATGAAGCCAGAATTCACACTTGCTAAACTTCCCATATAATTCATGTCTTCTCTGAGTCTTTAGGATAATGCGCAAGTGATTTTCATGATCTTCGTAGCTTTTGGAGTATACCAAGATATCATCAATAAATACCACCACAAATTCATCAAGATACTCCTTGAAAACTCTATTCATCAGATCCATGAATACAGAGGGTGCATTAGCCAAACCCAAAGGCATTACAGTAAACTCGTAATGCCCATACCTGGTTCGAAATGCTGTCTTCGGAATGTCTTCCTTCTTCACACACAACCGATGGTATCCAGATCGAAGGTCAATCATTGAAAAGTATTGAGCTACATGCAGTTGGTCAAATAAATCATCAATGTGAGATAGGGGATACTTGTTCTTTATCGTTATAGCATTGATCTCCCTGTAGTCAATACATAACCTCATAGATCCATCTTTCTTTTTAACAAAAAGAACAGGGGCTCCCCATGGAGAAACACTAGGGAGAATAAATCCTTTATTACTCAATTACTCTAGTTGTTTCTTTAGTTCGACTAACTCTACAGTGGCCATTCTATAAGGGGTCTTCGATATAGGCCTTGATCTAGAAATTAAATCGATGGAAAACTCAACTTCTCGTTCTGGAGGATGTCCAGGTAAATATTCCGGAAATACATCTACAAATTCTTTCACAACAGGTACATCCACTATTTGAACATTCCTTTCCTCACCCATAGTTATTTCATTCTCTTCCTCCCCAATAATTGAATTTAGTTGAGCTACTAGGGGTGGATCTAAATAAGAATTAGGTGGTGATTATTCTGCTCTAAAGATAAGGTGTTCCTTATCATTATCATCAAGAATCATAACCTCTTTCTTCTTAAAATAAATCTTCGCATCATAGTCCGAAAGCCAGTCCATACCGAGGATTATATCAAACTCAATCACAGGTATGACGATGAGATCAGCAGATAAAGAACATTTATGTGCTCTAAGGGGGACTGATTCACAAAACTTTGTTGCAATGATACTTCCCTTAGGAGTTTTAACTGACAACTCCCTTGTTAAATCAAATTGGAAATATCTAATTTTCTTAGCAAACTGGGAAGATATGAAATAATGCGATGATCCAGAATCAAATAATGCATTTTCTAAACTTGAGGAAACCATTAAATTACCTGCCACGACGTCTTTCAGAGCTTCTACCTCAGCAGTAGTGATATCATAATCTTGTCCTTGATCCCTTGGCCTTTTCTGAGATAAGTTCTCCTGACGCTTAGGACATTCATTTTCATAATGCCCCATCTCCCTGTAATTGTAGCACTGAATGTTGGTGGCTTCCTTCTTCCCCTTGCAATCACGAGCTTGTTGGCCTTTTTCACCACACTTGTAACAGACTCCCGTTCCCTTCAAACAAGTACCAGGGTGTTTCTTCCCACATTTACCACAGGATGGATATTCAACCTTTCCCTTCTTCCCCTTATTTCTATTCCCAGATTGATCAGCAGGCCTCTTCTTCTCTTGCTTTTCTTTAAAGTCATAAGACTTAGATAATTCCTTTTCGGTCTTGATATGACATGAGACAATGTCTTCGTATGAAGAAAAGGATTGTGAGACTAATGCTCGACGGAGAAATGGTTTTAACCCATCAAAGAAACGATCAATCTTACTTCTTGGGTTACGTATATAATATCCAGCATACCTTGCTAACCTTGTAAAGTTAGCCTCATACTTTGCGACATTCTCATCCTCCTTTTGTCTCAGACTCAGAAATTGCCTTTCCATATCTGCTCGATGGTCGCGAGGAAAGTATTTTTCTAAAAACAGATCTTTGAACTCCCTCCATTCCATATTTGATACTTCATAATCTTCCTTCGTGTTTTGAATCAATGACCACCATTGATCAACATCTCCAGTGAGGCGGTAAACTGCCATGATAACTTTTTCCCTTTCACTACTCCCCAAAGCCTGAAATATTTTCTCTAGGGAATTTATCCATTGCTCAGCTACTAAGGGATTTGTACTCCCATTGAACGTTGATGGTTTTTGCCTCATGAATCGATCTAACATTGATCCTCCATGCTGCGGATTAGGGTGATCCATACGGGTATGGTTATTATTCATAACCTGAGTGAGTTGTCCCAGTATGGTGATTAGCTGATCGGCACCAGTTTCATCACTAGCTCCACTATAATTATCTTGAGCAGGAGGGAAATCCCTACATGGAGTACGTGCATTGATACGGTTTCCATTTCTTCCACTAGGCGCCATTTCTAAACAATGTCATAAACTAGATTAGTTTATGAATCAAAATACATAATTCCATACTTATAAAACACTTAAAATAAATTGAACTATTTATGGATATAATCCATAATCATAAGAATGTTTTCTTTGAGGAAGTATATACTCATAATCCCTTCAAAATGATTTGTAAAGAAAATTAGAGTTATCCTAAGCATATCCCCCGGGAGTGTCGTAACCAAGAGTGCAGAAAGGCCCGTTGTCGTGCACCAGTTCCCATTCGAGTCTAGCTCAAAGCGGTGTTTTCGGGTTTTACCCCTAGGTACATCTATGCCAGAGCTGCCTCTACCTGCTCGTATCCAGACAGGGATGTATTGCTCGGAAAACTCACAAAATCTCTACAATACCAAAATTCTAGGAAGTTCTTCTATACTAATCCTCAAAGTTCATCTTAGGTCTACGTGCTCTAATCAGAGTTTATCTAAATCTAGCTTCCAAGGTTTGTACTAAACTTCCTCTGATACCAACTGTAATGCCCCGACCCTAGTTACCTAGAGTCGGTGCATTATTACATAACATTGGCATGATCACAAGAAAGATCAAATCTCTAAAGACCGATTGGTTTAGTATCCTTGGAAACACTAGATATATTCATAAAGTTTTACATTACATCATAAAGTGAAAAACTACTACAACAACATAATGTCTCCATAGTCCACACTATTATCCCCTCATAATATCCCTGCAGGTCATTCATAACTTACCTCTTCATATCCTGGGAAAAATAAAACATAGAAAAGGGGTGAGCTCAAATGCCCAATAAGGATAAAAATATAGCGGAAACTTTCAAAAATAAGCATAAACATTTAAGGCAATGCATTTCTAAAACAAAATCCTTTTAAACTTGAACTTCAACATAGTATGGAAAAAGTAAAATGAAATAATTCCATTTACTTATTCACATGGATATTCTACTAATCGAATAATCACATGCAATATCAATAACCACTTTCATAATGATGGAATGCATAATGCCAGACTATTATAACCACGTAGCCAAGGCCTTGTGCCAAGACTACAAATAAGATTTTGCCAAGGCCTTGTGCTAAGACACTAGTTTGTCTCATGAGACCTACTGATGCATCAAGGAGCTATAGCGGGCTCCACCCGTCACTTATTAAGTCTAATGCATTCCTCATATGTACAGGTTTAAACATAACATAATCATTCATATTAAAACTAGCATACGAAATGTCAATACTATCACCATAAACCATGAATGGTATAAAAATAGCACATCCATAGTCAAACATATCACAAAATCTTCAATACAATATAGAAGTTTTGTATCATAAAAAATCAACTTCAAATAAGCGTAAAATCCATCAAAGGATGTTAACATAGATGAAATAAAAACTCTTTTTAGAGAAAGATCTCTTTCTATTTTGAAATCATTTAAGAGTCATATATTTATAAAATAAAACATTTTATTTAAAAATATTCTTATAATCTTTTAAGGGAAGCTTCGAATATTTTATAATGGCAGAAAATAGCCGCACCCGCCGTATAAGTTAAAAAAACATTCTTACCTTAATTTTGTCGAAAAGGTTAAAAAACACCTTGTTTGGAAGACGACGGAAAGATTCATTTATAAACCTCTTATAAAAAGTCAAACAAGGGTATAAATGACTTTAACCCATATTCTTTTAAATAGTAAAAATGTTTTGAAATACATTTTTAAGAAACATGGATGTGGATGATAAAGAGATCCCAGTAGATTATTACGTATAAACAACCTCGGATAATGAAGAGATTGTGAAATAACCCTTACCTTGTACTTTTCCTTGGTTGAGGGTAGGTTAACCTCCTATGTAATGGTGAAATAATTGTTATTAAATTATACAAGAATCATATATACTAATATGATATCATATATGATCTTTTAACATTGCTTTGTTAATAATATCTTAGAATTATCGTTGTTTCGGGTGTTAACTTACTCGTTTTCTTTTATATGTTTTGTTAAGTAAGCCATGTTTGTCATGTATATGTTGTTTCTTATTCATATCCAGAATGATATCAAGTCCTTAAACATTATTTTTAAATCATCAAGTGATAATTATACTTGAATGGATACGAAGGAGAATGAATCTTATCGTGTTTGTGGAGACGGTAGTCCGTACGTACGCACGAGCGACAATATCATTCTTTTGATATTAAAATAATATATAAATGGATGTTATATCATATATACAGAATAATTAACATGTTATATTTATTTTTTACATGAGTTACATATCATTATTATACCCATACAAATAATAATATATTGAATAACAATTACACCACGATGTGGAGACGGTAAGCCGTACGTACGCACGTATGGTGACATGTTATTCAAAGGGTGGATAGAATAGTGAATATGGTTGTACCATATTTATAATAACATCACAGTATATATAAGATACTGGAGTTATTATTTTATAATGATAATAACAAAGAAATAAGAAGTGGAAGAAGAAAGGAACTTGGAAAAGGGTGGTGAAATCATTACCTCTTCTTCGGGTTCTTCCTTTTGATTTGATCAAAAGGGCTTCTTAGGTTGGATTTATGATCAAACTAAGGCCTCTAGGTTGTATTGAGGGAACTTGGGAGAGTATTGGGGCAGAGTTTGGCCGAACCAAAAGGATTTTAAGGTGTGAATAAATGAGAAGGAGGAGTGCCCTTTTATAAGAGGGGTGAGGGGCACCTTTGGAAAAGCTAGAAATATTAATTTATAAAAAATTCATATTTTGTTTCTAATGGATAAAAAGTTGATTATTTAAATTTTAAGTTGGTTATGGGTCTAAAACCACTCAACCAATAGAATTTAGACAGGTTTGGGTACTTATATTAACCTTTTCTTTAAGTATTAACTCTTAGGTAATTAGTTTCACTTTTACAATGTCTCTTTTTATTTTTATATAATATGGTTAATAAACTTACTATATACATCCAATAGACCCCCAAGTGGTCCATTAATGATACACCTATCATGTTATAAGTCTCTTGGTCGAACCTTAGATTTTTAAGAATTTAATATCAATTAATAATATAATATTTGTTTTAAAAACTCTTTTATGTCAATTTTGACACTATTCAATAGTTGATTTTTGTGAAACTCATAGCAGAATGATTACTTCGAAGAAATTTAATTAAATCATTCCTAACATGTCATATTAAATTTTAAAATTAGTTTTTTGCATAAAAAGTCTCAAATTATATTTATTTGTGTATTTATAATATCAATTATTTTAATTTTTCACTATTATGGTAATTACTACATCATCATTGTGTCATAAGTAAATTAAATTATTTAAAGTCTAAAAATTATAAATAAAATATCATTATGTAGTAAATCCTTTTATATTTCTAATGAATATTTATAGTCGAAAATACAACATATATAACCCTATGTAACAATTGTTTTTCAAAAAGATATATGCTTGTGTCCTTTTTGTATTCATTTTAACTTAATTAAAATAAAGTGTCCCTATCACCTACAAGTGGCTCCATGGGGTCCAAAAATAGACCCAAAGATGCCTATGGTCGAACATGTATCAACCAATAAGGTTAAGACACGTTTTAGGGTAATTTAGTATTATTATAATATTATTTTTTAACCTTTATTTACCGGATTTACCCTTAACCATGGTAAATAAAATATTTACCACAGTAATTATTCAAAATGTCTAAAAATAAATGTTACCTATTTACACAATTTGAACATACTGATTCCAAATATGTAATCCATTTTTCCAAATTCAAAACACAGAAGTGGCATAAATTAATTTAAAATTAATTCCTGTTGTTAAAACAAAAAGCGTGTTTTTAAGAGATAATAACTATCAAAAGATTGACACTTGTTTATGTCTGGTTTAATTGTAAAAGTTTGTCCAATGACCAACATTGTATTAAATGGTAAAAATATATTCTAAATATACTTTAAAACCACTAAATAATATAATTTATCACTATAAATTATTTTGATTATAAAAGTTGTTTTTAAGTATTTTTCACTATTCATAAAAATTGGAAGTTCTCAGAAAAATACCAAAAATTCAACTTAGGATAATTTCAATATTCCGAATCCAAAAATGAAGTCCATTTTGAAATATAAAATATATATAATTTCAAAAAGTATTTATTACTATTCATAACGGCTAGTTTGATTGGTTGTGGTGTGTTAGAACTCGATGTTGCGTACAACACACGCTAACGCATTATTCAAAGAGAAGCGTATCGTAGAAGCTTGGGGTGTTACAAGTTGGATATTTTCAACAAAATAAAAAAGTGGATATTTTTAATAATCATAAAGTATTTTTTTAGATTTACTAACAATAAGGAAGATGAACATTATGGTAATAAACAAGACGATCAATATGACGCTTATAGTATCATTAAAAATGATATTTTTTTCTTGATATTGGCTTTTTTCAAGGCATATTAAATTTTTTCATGTATGATTCATGTTTAAGTTTATTATTGGATGATTTTTTATAATTATATTGATTGAATTATGTTATATTTTTTTACAAGGGATTATGAAGTTTTTTGAATTAGATTCATTTTCCACAAAGTGAATTGAGTCTAGAAGAAATCTAAAGTGTAAAAGAATTATGCAAGGATACAAAATAGTCAAGATAAAGTCTAGAGATACGTTAAAGGTGACATGGAGAATATGTTTTTGTATTTTCCCAATATTTTAAAGACCATGTTTTAGTTAGTTTGACTTGTGAAGATAAAGAAGAAGGTATTTATGACCATTTTATGGATTATGAACATGGTAATGAAAGAGATTCCAAATATGGGAAAACTAGAATGGACCATTCTATGGTAGTATTCTTAGTAATATTCTAGATATTTTATATAATAATGCAAAGTAGAATGGTGTTTGGTTGGTTGTGGTCAAGAGATTAGTCCATATAAGACCTAGAGATGTGATATAGTCAACTGAAGGTTTTATACACCATGGTATATATTACAATGAGTGAAACATGGGAAACTTTTGTGTACCTTGTCATAGAGGAATCATCTTGGTCAAGAGTTTGTAATAAATTGAAGACCTAGAGCTCCATGTGGTCAACATGTCATAGTGAGATAAACCACATCATGTTGATAGGTGTGTTGTCATGAGATTATTTTTATGAGCCATGGGAAGGACCATTATGGTTATATGGGTGGATGTGGTTTTTTGTTTTTCTTAAGTGATGAAAGTTGTGGATTTCATTATAAAATAGAATCTGACATATCCAACTTACAATGGAGCTTTTCATGTTGAAGATCATGTTATCTTGAAAATATAAATACCACATTGTGGTGTCTAGGGGAAAGTTGTGTTATTGGGGGTGTTGGTAAGAGACACACCAAATGAAGAGGATTTAATTATGGCAATGATTGAATGGTTCATTAATGATTTATACATCATGTTTCTCTATTTTTTAAAATTATCCAAGCTAGATTCAAAGGTTATTATAGAGTTAATCAAATGTAATTAAATGGAAATTTCATTGCACATTGCAAAGTTATGATGGTTGAACACAAGGCAGTTATAGTGAACTACGGTTATATAGATTGTGCAGGAAAATCATGGAAGAGTTTTGAGTATTTATCATGGACCATAATTGTGAAATAGGTAGCCAAATTATTGGATCATGATCTCTTATTACAAAATATAAGATCAAAATAGAAAATATACTATTATGATAAGATCATAGAGATCCATATCCAATTTTTAGAAGTAAATAAATAAGGAGTTGTTTATAAAGGTATAGAAGGAAGAAGAAGGTCTTGGAAGTCATTGACGATCCTACTAAATAATAGGATGTAATTTTTGTGCAATATAAAATAAAAAATGAGTTTTAGTTTCACCCTAGAAGAAGAGTTGTTATTAAAAGGGAGTATTTATAAATCATTAAGGAGTATCTTAGTGAGACTAAAATAGAGAATATATCTATTTATGAGGATTCATTCCATGAAATTTATGTTGGTGAATGGAGCTACATTCCCATAAACTATGTAGAGATCCTACCTCGATGTAGTTTGAAAGGGAGGAGGAAGATTGCAATGAGCTGGTATTGAGCCTTTGTAAACATTGATTTGACCCTAAAATTTATAAGGTATTGAGCCTAGACAAGAATTAACCTAGATCAAACCCCTAGTGAAGAGTATTTTGATTTATACTGATTTATAGAATGGCACATAACTGAAGCATGATCCTTAAACATAGACCAATTATGGTGAACTAAGTTAAATTTCATGTCCATGTTTACTTTCTACATTCACACCAAAATAAGGTAAAAGGAATATTAGAAATTATATTATAACAAAGGGTTGGTCAAGTGATTAATTTAAATCAACACTTAAGAAAACTTTTGTAGTAAGAAAGCCTCAAGGTTGAGAGTTCAATATCTTTTTAGGGTACTAAGAATTAATGTAAAAATTGTTTTAATTTGATAAGACATTAAATACCATGATTCACCCCTTATGAGGGTAATATATATCTAATACTATACTTAAAGACTAATAAGTATATTAGTTTCATATAAATTTTTTGTTGAAATAGTATTTTAATCATTAATTTAAATCTTTTAGAGAAGTTCATGGTAATATTTTTCTTGTTAAAGAATGATATGATCATCCCATCGATAAATTTAAAAACAAAAGAAATATATCATCTTATAAAGACTATAATTCTCAAAAATATTTCTAATTTCCAAATAAAACTTCTCAAAAACACATTATTCAATTCCATCTAAGATTATATCATTAAGTTTGACAATAATATTTAAATATTACTCTTCATCATCTTTTATTTAGAGGATTATTTCCACTCTTAAATTACAAAATTTTAAATATATCAAGAAATTTTATACCTTGGAATACCATTCTCTTAAAGATTGTTTTAACCCATGTAGATATTTCATTAACATAAAAAAATATCCTTCATCTTCTCCAATAAATAATTTATCCTGATTCTCAATACACACATCTTATTTAAACTCTTCATTGAGGAATTATGAATTAATATCCTTTAAGAAGTTACTATATCATCTTTGTGTGGTTATATAAGAAAATATAAAAAATTTCTCTAGAAAATAAACCATTGTTAAAGCCTTATTGAAATAAATTCCTTCATCCTATGAGTATCCTTTTTACACATTTCTTAACTTGTTTCTCATCAACTCTACTTTTTCATTATTTTTTTATAAAATTCCTACTTCGTTCTAATAAAATTTGTGAAACCCCCAAAAATTTCAATGTGTGTAATGTTTTAGATTTCAAATTAATTGTATAAATCTTGATTAAAAATGATATTTTGAGGTGTTAGTGGTATCCTAAAATAAAAATTTGAAGATTCGTAGTTAGGGTAGATCTATAATTTGATAGTATAAGGTTGTAATTATGTAGTGACTGAGAGTCATGGTGTGTTGGGAAGTTGATACAACAATAACTTCATGGCCTTGAGAAAATATGGTGTGAACATAAGAAGTAAGATTTCAATCCCTAGACTTGAGTAACATCAATATGGTGGTTTGTATGAGGTAGGAAGTCACAACATGGAATGGGTTTCCATCTCATAATGCATGGAGATGGTGAAATTGGTTAAGTTATAAAATGTAAGGAATTACCCTTTTGTTTGAATCCCCCCCTCAAAACTACGTATTTATCCTTACATATGGTCGTGGTGTGGTAGTAGTGTATGACTTCATGATAAATTTGAGAAATGAGGGAGTCATGAAATATGTCACTTACAGGATGTTTCATTACAGCATGACCACACTGGTGACACCATGATGGTTTATTTATGGGGGCCAAGCCCTATTCCTTTTCTAGGTAAGTTCCAATTTGATCTGGGTACAATATCATAACAAGGCCTCGGAAAGTGTCCTTCATTGAAGTACCATCTTGGTTACGCCATGGCTAGCTACTAGGTATATTTTTAAAAAATAAATATTTTGTAATTAATCTTTGTATCCCTTTAACCCCTCATTTTCTTCTCACTTGACTCCAAGTGAGCTTATCTAAAATCGAAGATTCACTATGGTATTTTGAGCTCCTCCACTCTTTTATCTTGTCTATTTGAACCATAGGTCATTATAGAGAGTCTCTTTTCATAATTCTAACACAACGTAATACCTTTTTGTCTCCTCCATTATATATTCCCTAAATTTCACTTTAAAAAAATAAATATTGAGGGTTTAAGGGTTATTTTAGTGTTTCAATGGATTGAGATTTATTTAGAGATCACATTTTAGTAGGTGAACACCGTAATGTTTGAGTTAGAAATTCCTTACCATGTTATCGATTTATTATGATATATTATGGATTGACTTGAGTTTTGGTGAATATTTAGACCTGTGTAGTTTTATTTGGTATCAAAGTGGCCCAATATGTCAATATTGATGTTTTTTAACCCTTATAGGGGGATCTATGGGTTAAAACATTTAAAATAGTGGAATCCCACCACTTTTAATGGGTAGTATATTTGGTTATTACAATCAGTTAGGGGAATGAGATTTGGTTTATTTAAACCAGTTAGGGGTCATAGCTGAAATATTAATAAGGGAATTTTTTAAGGTCTAATTCACCCACTCAGACGTTCGTATGGTTTATATGGAATTCTGCATATTTTTTTTGATGATATACACATATTCACTAAATTATTTATAATTATATCCAAAACATCAATTTGATCATCAATTCCTATAGTAAAAAGATTTTAAAATGAATTAATATCACCAAAATTGGTGCCTATATCTCTAATAGGTGAATAGCCAATAGAGTTAAATTTACTGAGTAGAGACATGGAATATTAAAAAGAAACATTCCCATGGAATATCTACGATATCTCTCACATGATGGGAGGTTTTACATTCACTTAATTGATGTTATTTTTAATAGAATAATGAGTATGATTCTCGATTATAATAGTTGATTACTTTCATTCGAAGGAAGGATATTCTTGTTGTAGAATGTTCTTAATTATATCCCCATGCACATTATCTCTATGTGTAGAACCCCCAATACTTTCATTAGAAACATTTAAATTGATATCAACAAATTCATTTGTGACTCTCAATAGTAATTTTTGTACCATAAGGGTGAGTTAGTCAATATTATCCAAACATTTTCATAAAGGTGGTATTAAACTCTATATCATTGAAGAAAACATATGGTGTAAGAAAACAAAGCTATTTTGGGATTCAATATTGGGTAAACTCTTTGTTTTACTTTTTTCAGGAGGAAGTATGGTAGATCCTCCAGTATCTAGTCTAATAGTTCATATAGTTCACATATATAGTATATTATATAAGGAAACACTCATCTTATTCTCATCAATTCTCAATGGATTATTGGAAAAGGGGAAATCACCTTCTGGAATAACAATTGGATGGGTTATCCACCATTCAATATAGGTTATCATATCCCTCATATCAACTTTATACAAGTTATCACATACCATAAATTCATTGATTTAGTTCTAAATGATGATTATAAGGCCTTATATCAAAGCATTCACATAAAAGATGAACTCAATCAATACATTTTCAATACATCCACCCTCTAGTATATTCAGATTCTTAATATATTGTAAAGTGTTATATACATCTTTAAATAATGATTTAATGAGTTTTACTCTTTGATATTAAGTATTTCCTTAAAAAATTAACTTTATTATTTATAGGATTCATACTTAGGTTATTTTTAAGGATTTCATCATCAAAATCAAATTATTACAACTCAAATCCAAGTGCATGCATTTTTAGAACTCAAATATTGAATTCATAGAATATATTTTCACTCAAATTGAGTGGGAAAGTAAAATATGGTCATTACTCACGGGTATCTCAAGGACTAAAGATCAATATGGTACTGTGGATGACTTCTTACATGTTTTCTTCAAACATCATATGGGTATGAACTATATTACATAGGGAAGAATCATCCTCTTTATTTTTGGTTGTTAGGTGATTTGGTAAGCCCATAATGTTGTGTATCATTAGGGGATGAAACCAAATAATTCATATATTATAATTGGAATTCTCTAGATCATGTATTCTCTTGATTTTATATGTAAGGAATCACCCCTTTCCAAGTTCTTGAATGGTTATGTTTTTATCCAACCCACTTCAGTCATTGGTGATCATAGGTGGGGGATGTGTTCTTGGGTGAGAAGGAAGGTGTTGATGCTCAATATCAAACTAAATATGTATGTCTTATACATCCAAGGTATCTTTCATGATGGTGGTATTGTGAGGTACCCTCATGGTTCGATTAAATTATCCTTATATGTTTTCTTCAGTGAGGGATATTGTATTAAATTTTAAGCCCAAGAAATGATCACTGGTGTCACTCTCAGTAGAATAAGAAACCTCAATATCTCATTTTTATAATTTTACACTAGCACGGTGATCAATGCATTACTGTTATTCTTTTATAATGTCTTTACCACTTATTTATCTATAATATCCTCTAAATTAATGAACCTTCTTTATGTGTAGATAGTTCACACTTGGTGAGAGGAAAATATGGTGGTCAATATTCTAGATTCCAAGGGTGATCGAGAAAAAGGGATGACATTTTATTCAAGTTATTATTATCTTATTTTAGATTGTATTAGCATTGTACAAGGGGATGGCCTTCAAATTTGTTATTTTCATCCTCCTTTAATTTCCCTCTTTTTTTATTCTTTATCCAATATAAAATATATTAATTTTCAATAATCATGTTTTCCACTTATATAATTTAAAAAACTACTTAATTTGGATAACTAATATTATGTTTATTTTTTATAATTCTAAAATTATAATAATTAACCATATTTTTCAGACTCTTATTTTATCACTTGTATCATCTTTTAAAGGATAGGTATCCTAGAAAGACACCTCCCTTGGAATTCTCATCAAACTTTCCCAAATTTGAATTTTTAATATTAATGAAACACAGAATTCCAAAAAAATTAAAGTAGTTAACTGTAGGAATATTATTGTACCACATCTCATAAAATTTAATAATTGATTTTTGTCTCACCATCCTATTTTGAATGTGTGATGTTATGATCATAGCTTATCTCTATAAAAAAAATTAGATCTTAAATCCATTTAGCATGATTCTCCTAATAGCATCCATGATTCTATTATTTATTTCTATAACTCTTTTTTTTTGGGGTGTATATTGAGTACTATATTGATTCTTGAAACCATTATTTACATTATAGGGTTCAAATAAATAAATTTTGAACACCCTTTAATTATAAGTTAATAAATTCTTGATATATACCCCCAGTTCTTTATGAACTTCTCTTCTGAAGATCTTGAACATCTCCACAACTTCATATTTTTCCTTCAAAAAAATTACATTTTTCATCATTAAAAATCATTAATGATTTTAATGAGATAAAGAAAATATTTAGTGGATTTATGTCTCATATTCCCACATAAATATAAATGAATCAATCCATGTGGCATCATAGATAGAATATCCACTCTTTTATGACTTTTTTATATCATTTTTCCTTTTTGGCATGTTTCATAAATATAATCTATTTTTATTTTTGGATGGGGTAAATATCATAACCCATCGCTCTTTAAGATTTTATTAAAAATCATTTTAACATGATGTTCAAGTATTTTATGACATGTTTTGTTCTCATATTTAGATCTTAAATAATATGTATCACCTGAATCTCTAATTTGGAAAAAATGTTACCATTATTTTTTTATCACTTCATGATGAATCTTATATAATTAATATCTTGATGATGAAATAATTCTTCCAAAAAATTAATACATTCCCATAATCACAAATTTTATTTACACTCAGTTAGTTATGTCTATTTCCATCAACAATGTGAACATATTTGGGATTTATTCTTCGAGACTCAGTCTTAGGTACCCCAATACATCATATATATAATTAAATTTCATTTCCAAAAGTTATTACACCTTCATAATGTTAATAAAGTTTATTCAATATATTTATATCTCCTTTAATATTATATAAACTTCCTTGAGAAATTATTTATATATTTCTTCCCATACAATCTTTAAGATCCACCTCACTAAGAAGTGACTTTTCAACTTTATCCTTTCTATGAACTTTCTTATCACTAGAAACCTAAGTAGTTTTTTATTGAAGTTTTTACATTCATTATTTATCACATTGACCTTATTGATCATACCTTACATAGATTTCTTCCATGAAATAACATCTATTATGATGGGTCATACTTCAGGAACATTTTTTCAAAACATCTGTATTCCTAAGATTATTTATCCTCAACATATATATGCTTTTTCCTTTTATTATTGGTACTCCTAGATTCATCCCAAAACTAAGGAAATGATATATTATACAAAAAATAATAATATTTATTTCCATAGGAGTTTCATCACCAATATTATCATATAAACCCTAATCATCCATAAAACTGATGAATCTATATACGAAATTATTATTTCATTTCTGGAAAATTTTTTGATTCCTTGTTATTTTCCCTTGGGTAATTTTTATTTATTTAGATATATTAAATCTTCATTGATATAGAATTGGTTTTATCATGATTTTTATTAGCACAATATTTCCCATATTGTCCTTTGTTTCTTACTCTATTGTCTAAAAAAGTTTTAATATTCTTCTGATTAGCTGTGAAGATTTTACCTAAGATTTTGTGAAACAATCCTAAAAAAATTTTGATGATTATTATTTTACTTCTACTGTTTTTTTATAACAATATCTCTATTTTTATTGGGTATTATCTGGTTTATAACACCTTTATTAACTTTTATTTAATTCATATCCCTTTGTATAATATTTTTATACAAACTCCTTCAATATTATTCCTTCTTTGGTAATTTTAACATTAAGGTATTTTTTCCACAATGTAGTAATTATTATTGTTATAGAATTTATCTTCATCTTAACTTATCTTATCAGTATCATTCTTTATATATTTTATTTCCCACTTATATTGGTTTCTATATTAAATGTATTTTTCTTTCAAAGAATTCGACATATTCTTAGTGTGGTTTTATTCATCATCTTATTCACTAATTGATGTTTATTAATTATTTTTAACATTATAAATAATGTTTCTAAACCATTTAGGAACTTATTGTTCATATTGACTGAATTGATTGAAGTATTATTCCTCTTCCTTCCTAAGAATGCTTCTTATTTTCCTTCTAGTTAATTTTTTATTACCTTCAACCAGTTCCTTTTATTTCATATAATTTAAACTCTATCTCTTATTCCAATACCATTCTTCATTTTCATCTTCAGCATAATAGTTTCCTTTCTTATTTTGATAGTAAATAAAAAATTATCCAATTCCACTACAATTAAATCATTTTAGTTATAGTTTACCTTTTCACATCCCCTATCCATTACTAATGTTCTTTGGAATAAGATCCATTATCCTCTTATGTTATCCATACCTTTTTTATCATCTTTAGATTCACTAGAGTACCCATATTCCTTATATTTGATTTTAATTTTGTTAATATAATTAAATGTTATATCCTCATTTACTTTATTCTTAAACGTGATGGTTTACTCATGTCATAGTTTAAGATTGTGTTATGAAACTCATCAAGAGATAATTCATCATATTATTCCAAAGTAGAAAGATTTGAATAACATTTGGAAAGAAAAATTCTCATAAGTTTCTTGAAAATGGTTAGGCCTCGTAGAGTTTCCCTAAAATGATAATATTACTAAAAATATCATTCACCCTTGAGAAGTAGTAATTAATAGAATCATTAATATCCATTTTAATATATTCAAACATTTCTCTTTATATTTCTAGTTTTGATTATTTTACTTTGTAATTCCCTTCAAAAATATTCTCAAGATTTACCAAGATCTCTTTGAAAGTATTGAGTCCCATAACCTTTGTATAAACATTTTTAGATAAGGATATCAGAATTACATTTAATTATTTTCCATCTACTTCTAAATTCCTTTTATCATTACATTTAATGTTAGAATCTCTATTAGGTGGTATAAAACCAATAGTAACAGTATCAAAAACATATTGACCTTATAAAAAATGATAAGGGTTCATCATTTTCTTACACACAATAAAATTATTTCCATATAAAATAGGAAAACCTATTCTATTGAATGATTTTATATTATTTGTCCCTAAATTAAAAAAAAAATATCCCTCAAAATAAAATGGTATTAGATCTAATACCACTTGAAGTTCCTAGGTAAGTGGTGATATATCACAAGAATGTAGTATGAATCAATCATAATTATTTTTACATTTTATTCTTATAAATAAACCTATATTGCTGGTTAAAGTCTCGATCCACTCTCTTTAAATATCACTCATATCAATATAAAACAAAAATGGAAGAAATATAAGGCACATATGAATTTTTACAAGGTTTACTCCAGATATGGATGAATACACCATGTGTTTTGGTCAAGTATAATGTATAAATTTTTTCACTAGTGTGTAAATGTTAGTAAAAAGGTGGTAATGTATCATCCTCAACCCATCATGTATAATTTATGATTTTTACTTCAGATAGAAAAATAGGGAAATGTCAACATATAATGCCATGAAAAATAATTATATCCCAATAGTTCTATATACTCCCTACTGGTTTGGATAAAATTATAATAGACCCCTAAATTCATAAATGATACTCTTTATACTCTTATGAATAAGATCATTAGAATGCTCCTTGATGTCATAATATAATAATATAATATGTTAATCCTCAACTTTTAGGAATTTGGATTCAAAAATATGATCAGCAACACTACATGTGCATCATCCATCTTCTCAATCTTTGACAATGATACATTTATTCATGATATATTTAAAGCACCCATTTTATTATTCCTTATTAACAAGATAAATCTATTGGTTAGCCCTATAATTTACTTCCCTTAATGAAAATTAAAACCACTAGTGATGGTTTTTTATCAGTCTCTCTCACTTTATCTCACTTTGAGACATAGAATAAGTAGTAGAATACAATATCAAAATATTCTTATCTATTTAAAATAAATACTTATTCCTTATTTTATTCAAAAAATTGTATGAATATTATTTCTATAAATTGAATATATAAAAACTCCACTTAAATTATGGTAGTTTTATTCCCAATTTTAAACTAGTTAAAGGATCCTCCCTATAAAAAGATACAATATTGATCACTAATAAAAATTTTAAATATTCTATTTCAAATAGTATAAATATCATTTCATGATCCTTTTATTTAATTATATGCTAATAATGGAAAGAATCATGCCATAATAACTATTTTGTGATATTTGTTCCTTGATGATTCAAAAATCATCATCTAACTTCTAGATTTACCTTTTATAATTCCTCTTATAACTTTCCTATTTTCTACTTTTTTAAAATATTGTGTATTTTTTGAAAGCATGGATATCCTTTCATATCATTTGAAAAATATTATGTATCTCAGTGTAGCTCAATACATTATTTAATTTTAATATACCACAAAATATTATATATCAACATAGGGTTTTTTCCTTTTTAAAATATACATCCCCTATATATCCTCTTATGAGTTCCCTTACATATTACTATATAAATTTAGACTTTTCCTACCTTTATTCCCTATAATTACCATTACACATCAGATATGATAAGCCTTATTTATCTTTATAAAATTTTGGAATTTCTAATATTTATATAGGAACATAAATAAGTCTCTTAAGCATGATATATATAAATATTATATATTTTAAAAAAATCAATTTTACCTAATTTTGTATGAACTATATAAAGTCTCTTATATATGCTCTAATGAAATCTAACATTTTGATGTAAGTTTTGCTTCCTTTACTTCATTTTTGTATGCATTCCAACAAGTACCTTATGTATCATAGTGGATCATAAACTTTTACAATTTTTACCCCCTACTCAATATATCTTTCAAATGAGGTTATGAATCTCAATAATATTTAAAACTTTTTAAAGTCTTCTGTTTTGAGGAAAACACAAATTTATTACGCATGCTATTCAAACTTATTAGTATAACCTTTAAACTTCTTCAAACATCCTCAAGGAATCATTAATCACTGTAAAATATCTAAAAACATTCTTAACAAAATATAATTATTATCACATATTTTTTATAAAAAAATCAACACACCATGAATAATTTCATCAGTTCTTCATGTGGCATTATCTTTAAACACGCATGATCACATGATAGAGTAGTTTCATAATAAGAAGGGTTTTTCCATGAAATAATTTAAAAAATAACTGTCTCCTAATATGTGTAATGTTATCGCACACAAAAAAAGATAAGATAAAATAATATAGAAACAACAATATAGTCTTCACCTAGTGTAGATATACATCTAGTTGTGGTTTGTATTCCTCCACTTTCTCTTCATCTTCTTATATTATTCAATTACTTATTCTTCCTCTCTATACTCTAGAAATACCTACTTCACTAACTATTCTATTATCATTCCTCTCTATCTCTAAATTTCCTCTACTATATAACTAAAATCATCCTAAACATTCATTAAAATGTGAACACCAAATAAAAATACAAATTTGAAACTTTCTCCTCAACTACTCCTGCTTCATTTTGAGCTATCAGATCAATATAGTACTTCTAGATATAGATACAAATTACTATGTGTCTTAAAGGATCAGGTTAGGGTATCTATTGAGGAATTAAGTGGGCCATATCTACGAAAGAATCAAATTATATACTCTAATAATAATTTTAGAATGCTAATGATTCTTGTTGTGTGATCATCACATTCACAGCACAACCAAATGTATCATGGTGTGATCATACAGTTCTCATTCAACTTCTTAAAAACCTAACACTTAATTTTAAACCTGATTGGATATATTAGGGTGTAACCAATAAAGCATTTAAAATCTTGAAAAGAACTAAAAATACATATCCATAACACTATAGAATGATTTAATGCTCGAGAGTTCAATCCACTTCATCATGGTCTAAGAACTCAATACTGATCCACTCAATATTTCTTATTGAGGTTTGAAATAGGATGTATTTGATATATTATATTGTATCCAAATTTTATTCTCAATATAGTGAAAACACAAAAACTCAGAGTATTTCATTACAGCCTAACTTCGATATCATAAATGAATAGCTCTATCATTATCAGATTCATAAATTAAATCATGGTGTGAATACAAACATTAAAACATGATCAACTCTATATCTCCAGAATTTAATCTTACCTAGTTTGAATTAGGATATAATGGCTCTCCATAATTTAATATTATATTTTTTACCTTATGTTGTGGCCACTGATCTCTATGGAATTATTTTTTTCCATCTTCAATAACTCCAAATACCAATTTTCTATATCAAAACTCCCCCGATGCTCTTCTAAGTTCCTAAAACAACTTTAACTCAACCAAAAAACCTTGAATCACTTAAGATCTAGTATTATTCATTCATTAATCAATTAAGTTGATACATTGAAAAAAATATAACCCTTATTGCATCTACTTCAACTTCACATCACTTAAACAAATTATCCCTTTGAAAATCACATCAATATTAAGGGATTCATCTATCTCAACCATAATAATTTCCACCAAATGTAACAACCCGAGAGTTCATGTTTTGTGTAATGATATGTTTCCCCTTTAATTGGACCATCTTGCTATAAAAAGAAAATGAAAATAAATGAAAATCCGTAGCAACAAGCATGAATGAAACACTCCTTTATTAAGAAACATGACGATTACAATTTCCCACAATCAAAACATCACTAACCAAGGATTCCAACCAAGAATCCGATTACAACGACAGGAAGACTGCTTAGAACTACTAGGAGCCCGAATATGCGGTAGGGATTCCGAACATCCATCATAAGGAACATAAGAATGGCTGACGCCACCGCGACTGTGCTCAATACCAAGGGGATCATGCGAACCATCTTCCGTTCTTCTTCGGTCACTTGGAGTAAGGGACACCTGAGACCCAACCCTTTTATAAGCACCAAAGATGACCGTTGGACCTCAAACGGCCATAAATCCGACCGTTGGTTCCCAACGAATCCCTTGTTCATTTTGACCGTTGGGGGTAAAATGATCAGTGGACAGTTTTTCTTTAAATTTTTTTAAAATGACACCAACGTTAATTACCTTTTTGTTTTCCAAAATAAGAATTTTATTCTATGTTTCAAATGGAGAAAAATTAATATTATTGACTTCTTCCACTATACATTTTAATCTGAACAATTAAACATTTGTTTTCTAGTTATAACAAACCTGATGGATTTCTTTTATGAGTTATATATCTATACTGCATCAAATGAGATACATTATTTCTCATATGATTTAACCTTTTATTAAATATTTTAGAAACTACGTCAAATAATGGTTTATATCACTTGTGTGTTTTGTGGTGATAATATTTTCACCAACACACTTGTATGTGTGATAAAATATAGTTGCACTAAATGATACCTTCTAATTAAGAAAATTAGGATAGTTAACTAGCAAGGGAAATTAAAATATATATACTTGTGTCATGTTTTAATGAAATAGTATGTAATTAATAATTAAGGATCAATAATAATGTCAATCTAATATTAAATTTTGATGTTGCAAAAATATATATATATACATATAATAAAACGTTTTGATTAAATCAATATATATTTTTTTTTTAACCAATGATATATTTTAAATAATAATGGTTTAATAATAATAATATAAATTAGTCTTGATTAAATTAATTTACAAAAGACTTTTTATTAAAAAAAATGAATGTTAATGTAATCTAATAAATTAATAATAACTTTATTAATAAAGCAATTCTTTTTTTTTGGAAAAACTGTAGAGAACCGCGTTTTTTAAACAGCGGTGAAACTCCCAGGCCGTCTGATCCGGCTTCCCTGATCACAGCCGTCCCTTCTTTTAAAACCGCAACACCCCTCAGCCGTCCGATCCCTCCCTCATTTAATCCCAGCCTTTCACCGCGTTTCGCGTTTTTCTTCTCTGCCGTTTCTTCTTCCTCGCGCCGAACCAGCAGCACACAGCTGCTGTTTTCTTTTCCCTCTCCTCATGTCTCCGTCCAGCAAGCGGACCCGGCGTCGCCCTCATTTTTCCACGCGGTAGGAGCGCATCGGCCTCGGGATGCCTCGGCCGAAGACTCCTTCCCTCCCCCGAAGTCTTCTTCTTCTATGTTGTTTTTTTTTAAACCCTCTGTTGCACCAAAGTTCGAAGGATCGGCTCCCCTGAACCTCCAGACCCGTCGCTGCTCCGGCCTTCCTCCTCCTCCTCTTCGTCAAGTTCTGGTAAGGGTCTTTTGTTTTTTTTTCAGTTTGTGTAAATACCGGGTTTGTATATAGTTATATATACATTTATACTGGTTATATATGTATATATATATATATTCTATGTTTATACCTTCTGGATCCCGTAGTTGCACCCTACTCCCCCTCCTCTCCGGGTTGAGGTAAGGGAGAAGCCCTTTTACTTTTTTTTGAGGACCTTGAGTTTCGGTTTTTTTTTACATATATATATATATATATGGTATGTATATATATATATACGTTTTCACCTGATGTTAGTACAACCAAGTCCACTGAATCCACTTACCCCATTTATCAATTCCTGTCCTCCTCTCCAAAGGTAAGAGGTATGATTGTTTGTCTTCTTTTTCGTCATGTTTGAGTTTCGGAGTATATATATATATATATATATATATATATATCTATACATGTTATGTGTTTATATATATTTCGGGTATATGTGAACCAGGTGCGAACCCAGAATTTGAGATCTCTCTCAGCTTGATAAATCGGATAGTGGGTAAAAAGGGAAAACCCCTTCTTATGTTTAGCTTCCTCCGGCTTTGGTAAATTATAATTTATACACACCTTACATAAATATATATGTGTATATGAATTTGCATCATGGCCTTAAGAACCGGTTACCACTGTTTTCTTCATCTAGAATTCAATTAGGTTAAAGGCAGTTTTTTCTTCGAGTTCATTTTATCTCAGTTTTAATGTTATACACGTAAGAATAAGAGGACATTTTCAAATATACAATTCTTCTTTTGTGTTTATAACCCTGGTTTTTATTTCGCCTATAAACATGGAGGTTTTTGGGTAATTGCACTAACATGAAAAATTATGCAAGTATACGAAGTATATTGGTAAATGCATACATGTGATTATATAGATGTGTATGTACACCAACGTGTACTTGGTTTTCTTATCCATTTTGTAAAGTATTACGGTATAGCATGATGAATTTATGGGTTGGTTGGATTTAAAAATCATTCTCGAAACTGAGAATTTTCATTTATCATTGCTTTGGATAATCAGGATTTTTCTTAAAATAGATAGTATGGGTTTCTGAACTTTTATAAACACATTCATGTATTAGTAGGTGTGTTCCCATGTGATAATGGAAAAGTTTACACAAACATACATAATGAACTGATTATGCACTTTGTAACCCCAACTGCCTGTATTAAACACCTAGTATATCCATTCATCATCACATGTGTAATTAATGAGTGACCATGCTTTAATTGGAAATTTTTGATGTATGGAATGATAAGTGTTATGTTTACTTTCTTAAAACCCATGTTTTCGAATGTTAACTTTTATATGCACAAAGCATGAGCATGCATGTCTCAATGTTTTTAATGAAAGAACTATTTTCATGTTATTTATATGTGAGAATGGGGTTAAAGTAAGAATGCATGAAACCCCATGAATGTATGACCATGTCAAGATATGTGAGGGATGTATAGGACTTACATGTGACGGGTGCGCCCGGAATTATATAGCGCAACAAGAATGATGTGACGGGTGCGCCCGGAATTATACAGCGCTCCAATGCATTGGGTAAAGCAAGAGTCTCATGAGACGATCATGTGCGACGGTCTTGGCAAGTTAGCCTTGGCTTGAGCAAAGGAAACGGGGTGGGCAGTGAGCCTTGACCCGTTAAGTATGTTTTACGGTCATGATGAAAAGTCATGACAAAGTCCAGGATTATACATCCCCTCTGCATGTAATGATAAAGGTTACCAGGGGTTAGTTCAAATAACAGGACAACCCCTAGTTGAAAGCTCCTAAGATTATGAAAATGTACTTTATGTGACAAGAACTGTTTTTCATATGGTAAATTGTTAGATGATCTGCCTTCTACTCATGAACCATGATATGCATGTCTTTCCCTGCTTGAGTCATAGAAATCTTTTAGAATTGAAGTAACCTTGTTTTTACTTTATGCATTGTTTATTTTGCGCACTCTGATCATGTTCATTTAAAGTAAGTGTTTCTCTATGAAAGTGGTTTTCAAACAGAGATGGATTTCATGTTTTTAAGAAATGAAAATGTTTTGTTTTAGCAAAGTATATTTTATTCTTTCCAAAAGAACTTAAGAAAGGACTTTCATAAAATGTTTTAAAACCCCTTACTGCGCATTTTTTCTCACCCTACGTTTTGTTTAAAAATTTTCAGGCACGGTTGATATTAATGAAGCTTATCAGAAGCAGCTGGTTTCCCAGAACCCCGAGCCTCGCGATCCTCTGTTGTGATGAGACATGATATTTAATCTTGTAATGATGTTGTTGGGCAAAAATCCCTCAAGGTAACATTGCAGCATTTTTGGGTTGATTGTGTTTGTTGACAAAGCAGGTTTCCATGGAGAATTGTCGAGTTCCCGAGAATTTGTTGACATTCCATGTTGACAAAGAACTTTGACAAAGGAAAGGATGATCTGGAGGCGGTACAAAAGAGCAGTACAAGGTGGCGCCGTTTTCCAGTGTTTGCCAAATTTTTGGGCCTGAAAATCGCCAATGGAAAATGGAGTGATATGTTGTTGGCGAAGGTTGAGGAGAGAGAAATGAAGGAGGTGTGCGGAAAAATTAAGTGTGGCGCGCAAAACTAGAGGGTTGCGCGAAATCTTGAAGTGTGGCGCGCAAAACAGCGGGTTGCGCGAAATTGTATTTCGCGCAAAAGATGTTTCAAGGCCGAAAGCTTGAAAATCGGTAAAGGCATGAGGCGCGCGAAATTTTGGAGGCGTGCGCGAAAAATTGAAGTGGCGCGCGAAATAGCGGATGAAGTATTTCGCGCAAGAGGTGTTTCGAGCTCCGAAGCTCGGAAAATGGGAAAGGCATGAGGTGCGCGAAATTATGGAGCAGTGCGCGGAAAATGGTTGTGCGCGGAAGATTTGTATTTCGCGATCAAAGCGGATTACGCGCTCAAGGAGGGTTTTTCGCGCGGGGTCAATTTTGCCTATAAATATGAAGTGACCCTCCTCCATAGAGCAGAGCTGAAGACATAGAAAATACCCGAGCTCTGGTGCGCGAAATTGAAGTTAGAAAGGGTGTTGCGCGTAAACTTATAGTTTGCGCGTAAAGTCAGTTGTTGCGCGAAAAGCTAAGACTGCGCAGAAAGTTGGTGTTGGCGCGTAAAAGGAAGATTGCGCGAAAAGTGGATTTCGCGCAAAATCAGTGAATTGCGCGCAAGGCAGTTTCGAGGCTGCGCGTAATATTTGGAGGTTGCGCGAAAAAGGAATTTCGCGCAAATCATAGAAATTGCACGCAAGGCATCGTAAGGGTTGCGCGTAAAAATTGAGGTTGCCCGGTACATCCGGTGCAAAGTGAGATTCATCTGCGGGTGAAAGTTGGACTTCAAAAGAGCATCTACATACAGAAGAAGATGCATTCATTCATGAAAATGAAGAGACCTACAGGTCTATAAACTGTGAGTGGATCCCTTCCAAGAGCAGTGAGCTTAGGAAGAGGAAGAAGGTGATCCTCTCCACCGGCAGTGAGCCAGAGAGAGAGAAACAGGGAGTGACCCTTGGGAAAGCAGTGAGCTGACCCTAAACCTTGTATAGGCAGTGAGCCTGGGCATAGAAGTGATCTAGCCCGAACATTGTAATCCACAGCTAGTGAAGTTTAGTGGACTTGGTACGACCGGCAACCTGTCGGCGTATGCTCCTTGGACGTAGCCCTTAGCGGTGAACCAAGTAAAATTGTTGTGTCCTGTGCTTGCTTTACATTCTGTTTATATTGTGCAGCAGGAGAGAGAGAGAAGAGTGTTTTGCTTAACAGCGAGACAAGATCAGAACAGGCTTTAATTTTTAATTAGTCATACCCTGATTCACCCCCCCTCTCAGGGTATTCAGCCTAGTGGACCTAACAAGTGGTATCAGAGGGAAAGGATAACAGTTGGTCTTCTCTCAATGGAGGTCACTAATCATAGAGGGATTCCGATCTTCGACGGATGTAATTTTCAGATATGGAAGAATCGAATGCAACACTATTTCCGATCTCTGGGAATGGATGTGTTTTCAGCAGCTATGCATGGCATCACAGCTGATATTACTAGTGGTGCATTATCAGAAGCTGAGCACAAAGAGTTGGATGCTGATTCCAAAGCAATAAATGCCTTAGGGGGAGCCCTCTCTAATCCCATTTATACAAAGGTGATGTCATGCAAAACGTCACATGCCATGTGGGAAAAACTTTTGAATATTTATGAAGGGGATACAAAAGTCAGAGAGGCAAAGCTGCAAGTGTTGTGGAACAAGTATGAAGATCTCAAAATGAACCCGAATGAGTCTGTTGATGCATTCTTTGACAGGGTAAATGTTGTGGTAGAAGACATGCGGGGTCTTGGAGAAATTATCGAAGACATTAAAATCGTAAAACGCATCTTGAGAAAGCTTCCACCTCGGTTCAATCCGAAAGTTTCTGTGTTGGAAGATAAAGATCCGAAAGAGCTAACATTGGATAACCTACACAGCACTCTTGTTGCATATGAAATGAGAAATGATGACAACGATGCTGTGGAAAAGGGGAAATCCAAAGAGGTGGCATTTAAGGCCATGAAGGGGCTCACTATTGAAGATTCTCAGGAGGAAGAAGAGTCAGATGAGGTGATGTCGTTCCTTTCTTCAAATCTGCAAAGAGGAAAAGGAAAGTTTAAAGGGAAACTTCCACTAGCATGCTTCCGATGCGGAAAGGTTGGTCATCTTGCTGCAAGATGCCCCAAAAAGTTTCAAGAAGAAAGCGATGAAGATGAAGTTGAGATTCCCATGAAAAAATCTTCAGCCTATGTGAAAGGGAAGAAGAAGTTCAAGAGAAATTTCTTTAAGAAGAAGAATCTTCTTTCCCAAGAAATTGACAGTTCAGCTGAGTCTGAGGGTGAAGAAGTTGAAGAGATAGAAAACTGTAGAGATCGTGGTCAAAATGCGATGGTGGCTGTTGCTAGTAGCGCTCTAGAAAAGAAAGAAACTGAAACTAACAAAGAAGAAGAAGAAATTGAAGGGAGAGTTGACATGGAAGCTGAATTAGAAGCAGCTCTTGAAGAGATAGATGTTTGGCAAGCAAAAACAAAGAAAGCCAACAAGATAGTACGTGATGCCAAACTCTATATGCAACAACAAGAAGAAGAGAAGTCTGAGCTTGAGAAAGAAATTGAGAATCTTAAGTCTTCCAGGACAGAGCGCACAGAAAAGGTTGATGAGCATAAGCTCAAGATTGAAGAGCAGAAAAGGGAGATCGATTGCTTGAGTCGAAAAGTGAAAGATCACGTCAAGCGTATTGAAGATCTTGAAGAGGAAGTTGTCGGTCTGCGGAGAAAAGTTAAAGACCAGGAAAAACCTTTGAATCCCAACACATTCTTGGGAAATCAGGTCGTTACGAAGACGGAAAAGAAGAAAGAAGAGCCTAGTAGTTCAGCAGGAAAGAAGCAGCAATTGAACTCATATGTTAAGGCTGATTCACGGCTTAATCAGAAACAAAAATCTGCGGCAGTTTAAGTTAGACCGCAAGCACCTGTCCCGAGATTGAAAGTGGATTTGAGCACGAAGAAGGATCAAAATACTCAGAGATCCAAAGGGGAAACTCGTAGTGCTGAAGTAACACGAAGGAATGCACCTTATATCAGGTGTTATTGTTGTGGAAAGATGGGACATTCACAGTATGTGTGTTCCATAGCCAAAAGATATCGAAGGGAACAAGAACAGAGATGGCAGCCAAATAGAGAACGGTTTTCCAGAACATTTTTTTGAAGGACACTGTTTTTGGTGCGGAGGATTTGGACACATGGCTAGGTACTGCACTCCGACCATTCAGAAAAATGTGCCAAAGCAGAATCAAAATGTTCGCAAGCAGCAGATCAGTAAACCGACAAATGAGTTAAAAGTTCAGAACAGATTTGCAGTTTTGCAAGATGAAGCTGGTCCATCATACTCTGAGAAAGAACAGAAGCCTCAATCCATGCCAAGTATGAAAGAAAAAGTATGGACTAGGAAGAAGAAAACTGAGAAGGCCGTAGTTGCTGAAATTGCCCTTAAAGCATCAGATCGTTCTGGTGTTTGGATCCTTGACAGTGGTTGCACATCCCACATGACGGGTAATAAGGATCTGGTTACAGGCATAAAATATGACAAAGAAGGAGTTCTCAAGTTTGGAAATGATGAAGGCCTGAAGATTGTTGGCTCAGGAAAAGCCAAGTTTGGAGGAAAAGAAATGAGACATGCTGATGTCTTGGTGGTAGAGGGTCTCAGTCATAATTTGCTTAGCGTCAGTCAACTATGTGACTCTGGGCACTCTATACTTTTTACCAAGAAGATGGGTATTGTTAAAGGAAAAGATGGAATAGTCATTATTCAGGGAAAACGAACAAAGGGGAATCTTTACCTGGTAGGTGGGGAAGAAGATTCATGCCTTTTATCCAGAGAAGAAGAAAATCAGCTGTGGCATAAGCGACTTGGTCATCTATGTCAACCATATATGGAAGATCTGGTAAAGTGTGATGCTGCTAGAAACCTTCCCAAACTATCACGTGATCGCACTCATACGTGTGATGCTTGTCAAAAAGGGAATATCATCAGGAAGACATACAGGCCAAAGGAACAAAAAGCAACTCGAGTGCTCGAATTGGTGCATGCTGATGTATGTGGACCTATCTCACCACGAGCTATAGATGGGCAAAGGTACTATGTTCTTTTCATTGATGACTACAGCAGAATGGCCTGGGTATTCATCATTACCCATAAGACAGAGGTGTTCAGTTGCATAAAGCAGTACAGGAGGGAATCAGAAAAGATGCTTGGGCAGAAAATTCTGAAGTTTCGTACTGATAACGGTACAGAATTTACAAACAGTCAGGTTGAAAACTATCTCGAGAAACATGGGATAAGGCATCAAGTTTCATCAGTAAGAACTCCCCAACAGAATGGAGTGGTAGAAAGGAGGAATCGGATCATTAACAACATGGCCAGAACAATGCTTATTGATAAGGACCTACCAGAGAAATTTTGGAAGGAAGCAGTTTTGACATCGGTCTATGTTTCAAACAGGTCCCTGTTATGTCCGAAGCAAGGGAAGACTCCGTATGAACTGTGGTACGGAAAGAAGCCAACGTTGAAATACTTTCGAATCTTTGGAAGTAAGTGTTTCATTCTCAACAAAGAACATCATAGGAAGTTTGAGGCACGAGGAGATGAAGGGATATTCCTTGGCTATTCAGGGAAAAGCAAAGCATATAAATGCTTCAACAAGAGGCTGGGAAAAATTGTTGAGAGTAATGATGTCACTATAGTCGAAAATGAACAGACTGCTCAACGACCCAGTGAACAGTTCCTGGATGAAAGTGATGATGAGGTAAGCAACCCAGGGGGAGCAGAAGTGGCAGAAGCTGACTCAGAAGAAGATACTGATGATGAAGAGGAAAGTGTCAAGTCGGTGTCTACGAGGAAGACAAAGAGTCGAGCTGAGATTGATAGGCAGAATATCATTGGTGATCAAACAGCTCCAGTTCAGACTCGAAGAATGAAATCATCACAGCAAGCATCGTTTTTGTCTCAAGTGGAGCCGAAATTTTTTTCTGATGCAGCTGAAGATGAAAACTGGGTTCAGGCCATGAACGAAGAGCTTGATCAGATTGAGAAGAACCAGACATGGGAGATTGTTTCGAGGCCAGCGGACAAGAATGTCATTGGGACCAAATGGGTCTATCGCAACAAGATGAATGAAGATGGCACAGTGATTCAGAACAAAGCACGACTAGTGTGCAAGGGGTACTCCCAAATCGAGGGAATTGATGTTGATGAGACATTTTCACCGGTTGCAAGGCTGGAGACAATAAGATTATTCCTAGCCATCGCAGTGCAAAGAACGTTCAAAGTGTTCCAGATGGATGTCAAATCCGCATTCTTGAATGGGGTTCTGGAAGAGGAGGTGTATATTGAGCAGCCAGATGGTTTTCTCATTCATGAGGATGAGAACAAAGTTTGCAGGCTGAAGAAGGCATTGTATGGGCTGAAACAAGCACCAAGGGCATGGTATTCAAGGCTTGATCAGTACTTGAAGAAGCTTGGTTTTCAGCGTGGAGGAGTTGATTACAATCTCTATTTCAGCAATGACAGTAATCAAAGGATGATGGTGCTAGTGTATGTCGATGACATAATTTTTGGCGGATCAGATGAAGCTCAGTGCAGACAGTTTTCCGAATTCATGAAAAATGAGTTTGAAATGTCAATGATTGGAGAGCTAACGTTTTTCCTTGGTCTACAGGTGACACAAGGAAGGAATGGAACTTTCATTTCTCAATCCAAATATGCCAAGGAAGTTCTAAGAAGGTTTGGAATGGATAATTCCAAGGAAATGAAGACTCCGGTTGCTACCCGGATGAAATTATCAAAAGATGAGGATGGCAAGGCAGTTAATATCACAGAATACAGGCAAATCATTGGAAGTCTGTTGTACTTAACCGCAACAAGGCCTGATATTGTTTTCGCCACATGCCAAGCAGCGAGATATCAAAGTAATCCCAAGGACAGTCACATGCTCGCAGTGAAAAGAATACTTCGGTATATTAAGGGCACGGTGGACTTCGGCTTGACATACAATGACAAATCTCAGACAGAGTTATTGGGGTACACTGATGCAGACTGGGCCGGTTCAGCCGATGATAGAAAATCAACGTCAGGTGGTGCATTCTATCTTGGTGGATTGTGTATTTCTTGGCTAAGCAAGAAACAAGATTGCATTTCATTGAGCACCGCAGAAGCTGAGTATATTGCGGCCACTCAAGCATGCACACAGTTATTGTGGATGAAGCAGCAGCTTGAAGATATGGGAGTTGAAGTGAAGTCTCCGATCGGAATCCAGTGTGACAATTCAAGTGCTATAAATCTTAGCAAAAATCCCGTCCATCATTCAAGGACAAAGCACATTGAGATTAAGTATCATTTTATCAAGGAGAAGGTTGAGCAGGGAATTGTAAAGTTGGAGTACGTGCCTACAGAACTACAGGTTGCAGACATTCTGACAAAGGCCTTACCCAAGGAAGCTTTTGAGAGGCATCGACTGGCTCTGGGAGTTCAGTCGATTCCCCGCACTTGAAATATTGTGGATGTGGGACCCCTCCCCCCTCTTCCCGAGGTATGGTGTGTTTTTTTCCCTAATGTGCTGATATGTGTTCTCTACTGTGTTACAGACTACAAAGGCGTGACCTTTGGGTTCGTTGACAAAGGGGGAGAAAGGTGCTTGACAAGTGCTTGACAAAGGGGGAGAAAAGTGTTAGTTCAAGTGAGAAAATAGTGCGGAGATTTGATAAATCATAATTGATACGGGGAGAAGCTGACAGGTGGAGCAGCCAGAAAGGGGGAGCAATGAGAAAGGGGGAGTGTATGAAATCTGACGATGCTAGACGTGATCGATCAAATCATAGAAATCACGACAGCTGAGGATCGTGATAAAAGCAGAACAGTGGTGTTGGAATGGCGAGAGATGGTGTCCAGCTATCAACAATTGGTATCAACTTGAGAATTCACCAATTGGTATCAGTGTGGTTCAACAACTGGTTTTATTTTAAGAACTGGTATCAGGGTGGAATCGACAACTGTGGTCTGACATGAAGTGATTCATTGATGAACTTTTCATACTACTCTTGTTTCTCACGCCGAGCATTGCTCATGTGGGCTTAGAGTACATGTTAAGTGAATCCTTGAACGCTATCATAATCGCAAGAGGCGAATGGTGGTAGCAGCTGGAAGAAGACTCAGTGAGGTATCAAAGTGCAGAAAATATTTCTGAGCAGAGTTGTGAAGAGTTGTCAACAAACCCAAAGGGGGAGATTGTTGGGCAAAAATCCCTCAAGGTAACATTGCAGCATTTTTGGGTTGATTGTGTTTGTTGACAAAGCAGGTTTCCATGGAGAATTGTCGAGTTCCCGAGAATTTGTTGACATTCCATGTTGACAAAGAACTTTGACAAAGGAAAGGATGATCTGGAGGCGGTACAAAAGAGCAGTACAAGGTGGCGCCGTTTTCCAGTGTTTGCCAAATTTTTGGGCCTGAAAATCGCCAATGGAAAATGGAGTGATATGTTGTTGGCGAAGGTTGAGGAGAGAGAAATGAAGGAGGTGTGCGGAAAAATTAAGTGTGGCGCGCAAAACTAGAGGGTTGCGCGAAATCTTGAAGTGTGGCGCGCAAAACAGCGGGTTGCGCGAAATTGTATTTCGCGCAAAAGATGTTTCAAGGCCGAAAGCTTGAAAATCGGTAAAGGCATGAGGCGCGCGAAATTTTGGAGGCGTGCGCGAAAAATTGAAGTGGCGTGCGAAATAGCGGATGAAGTATTTCGCGCAAGAGGTGTTTCGAGCTCCGAAGCTCGGAAAATGGGAAAGGCATGAGGTGCGCGAAATTATGGAGCAGTGCGCGGAAAATGGTTGTGCGCGGAAGATTTGTATTTCGCGATCAAAGCGGATTACGCGCTCAAGGAGGGTTTTTCGCGCGGGGTCAATTTTGCCTATAAATATGAAGTGACCCTCCTCCATAGAGCAGAGCTGAAGACATAGAAAATACCCGAGCTCTGGTGCGCGAAATTGAAGTTAGAAAGGGTGTTGCGCGTAAACTTATAGTTTGCGCGTAAAGTCAGTTGTTGCGCGAAAAGCTAAGACTGCGCAGAAAGTTGGTGTTGGCGCGTAAAAGGAAGATTGCGCGAAAAGTGGATTTCGCGCAAAATCAGTGAATTGCGCGCAAGGCAGTTTCGAGGCTGCGCGTAATATTTGGAGGTTGCGCGAAAAAGGAATTTCGCGCAAATCATAGAAATTGCGCGCAAGGCACCGTAAGGGTTGCGCGTAAAAATTGAGGTTGCCCGGTACATCCGGTGCAAAGTGAGATTCATCTGCGGGTGAAAGTTGGACTTCAAAAGAGCATCTACATACAGAAGAAGATGCATTCATTCATGAAAATGAAGAGACCTACAGGTCTATAAACTGTGAGTGGATCCCTTCCAAGAGCAGTGAGCTTAGGAAGAGGAAGAAGGTGATCCTCTCCACCGGTAGTGAGCCAGAGAGAGAGAAACAGGGAGTGACCCTTGGGAAAGCAGTGAGCTGACCCTAAACCTTGTATAGGCAGTGAGCCTGGGCATAGAAGTGATCTAGCCCGAACATTGTAATCCACAGCTAGTGAAGTTTAGTGGACTTGGTACGACCGGCAACCTGTCGGCGTATGCTCCTTGGACGTAGCCCTTAGCGGTGAACCAAGTAAAATTGTTGTGTCCTGTGCTTGCTTTACATTCTGTTTATATTGTGCAGCAGGAGAGAGAGAGAAGAGTGTTTTGCTTAACAGCGAGACAAGATCAGAACAGGCTTTAATTTTTAATTAGTCATACCCTGATTCACCCCCCCTCTCAGGGTATTCAGCCTAGTGGACCTAACAGATGTAATGTTAAGTGTATCATGTCTCATTAAGCACCCCGGTTTTGGGGGTTGCTACAGTTGGTATCAGAGGATGGGTTCGGGAAACTCTGGAAAACCAGGTGATATAAATATATTGCTAAGACTAACTAAGTAGAAATAATTTTCAGATGGCTGATGTACCTACTGGCCTTTTATCACTCCCCACCGAGGCTCTAGAGAACATTATATCTCTAGTCAGCCGTGAAAACTTCCTGAACTATGCTCACATTCGCATGACGTGTAAGCGCTTGTACGATGTGTCGAACTCATCTAGGGTGCTTAGTCTCCACCGGGGAATAGGGATGGACTATCTCCTAATGATGATGACTCAGTTTCCCTCGTATGCACGTCGAGGAAGGTATCACGAAGGACTCTTCCGAGTGTTTACGGCTGGAGAGGAATTTGGCACAATGCTAGATAACCCTTTCCAAGAAGCTGCTGCTGCCAGAGATCTTCGAGCAGCTTATCTGTGCCAGGTCCTGCACTATGGCTTCTGGGGCCAGTTAATGGACTTCGGAGCGTTGGAGAATGAGTCCACACGTGTGTCTCTTAGGCAAGAAGTGTACACCGACGTTTCCCAACTTCACACACCTCACGCGAAACTCAAGAGGCGATATAAATGTCCCCATGAGTTTAGTTCTGTATGTTCATCCTGTGTATGGTTTGTGGAGTTAGAGAGTTTCGCCTCTCTTTGTGGTGTCTGTCTGGAAAACTCAGACTTTAATGTGTAAACCTTCTTAATTAAAAAGTTTATGATCTTTTTCTTCTTAGTGTTGTTAAGTGACCCCTCTGGTTTACCTTTTTCTTTCAGATGGCAAGTCAGATGAACCTCTCGTCTCTACCTGACGAGTTAGTAGAGGTTGTCTTGATCAGAACTTGTATGGTGGACTTTCCCTCTTTTCTCCACCTACGAGGGTCCTGCCAGCGTTTTCTGGATATAGCGAATAGTCTGGAAATTCTCCGTGCATGTCAAGAGAATGAACATGTGATCCACCTCCTTGCCACCACCCAGCTCCCCTACTATAGGCGAAGGGGGAGATACCATGAAGGGCTTTTTCAGTGTTTCTCTATGGCACGGAACTTCTCCGCCCGAGCTTGCTTTCTCGTAGCAGCCCAGGATGGCCACCTCAGAGCCGCCTACATGTTCCAGATCCCGAATGTCAGCCTTCTCAATCGCGTCGTCCCCCTCAACTACCTCGAGCGTGATGAAGTTCGAAGGGTTACTAGGGGATTCGTCCGCTCGGACGTCTTGGAGTTGTTTATTGCACGGGCCTCCTTGTGGAAGCCTGTGTGTAGTTCCCATGAGCAGGAGTACAGGTCTTATTGCTCAAAGTGTATCTGGGTCAGGGAAACAGAGGAGCTGTGTACCAGTTTAGGGGTTCCGTTAACTGAGCCAGGCCTTCAGTTTTGGTGATGTTGTGCGACCGAAGTATTTCTCTTGTCTTTTTACGAATAGAATTGTGAGGACGCAATTCTTTTAAGGGGGAGATAATGTAACAACCCGAGAGTTCATGTTTTGTGTAATGATATGTTTCCCCTTTAATTGGACCATCTTGCTATAAAAAGAAAATGAAAATAAATGAAAATCCGTAGCAACAAGCATGAATGAAACACTCCTTTATTAAGAAACATGATGATTAAAATTTCCCACAATCAAAACATCACTAACCAAGGATTCCAACCAAGAATCCGATTACAACGACAGGAAGACTGCTTAGAACTACTAGGAGCCCGAATATGCAGTAGGGATTCCGAACATCCATCATAAGGAACATAAGAATGGCTGACGCCACCGCGACCGTGCTCAACACCAAGGGGATCATGCGAACCATCTTCCGTTCTTCTTCGGTCACTTGGAGTAAGGGACACCCGAGACCCAACCCTTTTATAAGCACCAAAGATGACCGTTGGACCTCAAACGGCCATAAATCCGACCGTTGGTTCCCAACGAATCCCTTGTTCATTTTGACCGTTGGGGGTAAAATGATCAGTGGACAGTTTTTCTTTAAATTTTTTTAAAATGACACCAACGTTAATTACCTTTTTGTTTTCCAAAATAATAATTTTATTCTATGTTTCAAATGGAGAAAAAATAATATTATTGACTTCTTCCACTATACATTTTAATCTGAACAATTAAACATTTGTTTTCTAGTTATAACAAACCTGATGGATTTCTTTTATGAGTTATATATCTATACTGCATCAAATGAGATACATTATTTCTCGTATGATTTAACCTTTTATTAACTATTTTAGAAACTACGTCAAATAATGGTTTATATCACTTGTGTGTTTTGTGGTGATAATATTTTCACCAACACACTTTTATGTGTGATAAAATATAGTTGCACTAAATGATACCTTCTAATTAAGAAAATTAGGATAGTTAACTAGCAAGGGAAATTAAAATATATATACTTGTGTCATGTTTTAATGAAATAGTATGTAATTAATAATTAAGGATCAATAATAATGTCAATCTAATATTAAATTTTGATGTTGCAAAAATATATATATATACATATAATAAAACGTTTTGATTAAATCAATATATATATTTTTTTTTAACCAATGATATATTTTAAATAAGAATGGTTTAATAATAATAATATAAATTAGTCTTGATTAAATTAATTTACAAAAGACTTTTTATTAAAAAAAATGAATGTTAATGTAATCTAATAAATTAATAATAACTTTATTAATAAAGAAATTCTTTTTTTTGGAAAAACTGTAGAGAACCGCGTTTTTTAAACAGCGGTGAAACTCCCAGGCCGTCCGATCCGGCTTCCCTAATCGCAGCCGTCCCTTCTTTTAAAACCGCAACACCCCTCAGCCGTCCGATCCCTCCCTCATTTAATCCCAGCCGTTCACCGTGTTTCGCGTTTTTCTTCTCCGCGGTTTCTTCTTCCTCGCGCCGAACCAGCAGCACACAGCTGCTGTTTTCTTTTCCCTCTCCTCATGTCTTCGTCCCGCAAGTGGACCCAGCGTCGCCCTCATTTTTCCACGCGGTAGGAGAGCCTCGGCCTTGGGATGCCTCGGCCGAAGACACCTTCCCTCCCCCGAAGTCTTCTTCTTCTGTGTTGTTTTTTTTAAACCCTCTGTTGCACCAAAGGCCGAAGGATCGGCTCCCCTGAACCTCCAGACCCGTCGCTGCTCCGGCCTTCCTCCTCCTCCTCTTCGTCGAGTTCTGGTAAGGGTCTTTTGTTTTTTTTCAGTTTGTGTAAATACCGGGTTTGTATATAGTTATATATACATTTATACTGGTTATATATGTATATATATATATTCTATGTTTATACCTTCTGGATCCCGTAGTTGCACCCTACTCCCCCTCCTCTCCGGGTTGAGGTAAGGGAGAAGCCCTTTTACTTTTTTTTGAGGACCTTGAGTTTCGGTTTTTTTTTACATATATATATATATATGGTATGTATATATATATATACGTTTTCACCTGATGTTAGTACAACCAAGTCCACTGAATCCACTTACCCCATTTATCAATTCCTGTCCTCCTCTCCAAAGGTAAGAGGTATGATTGTTTGTCTTCTTTTTCATCATGTTTGAGTTTCGGAGTATATATATATATATATATATATATATATACATGTTATGTGTTTATATATATTTCGGGTATATGTGAACCAGGTGCGAACCCAGAATTTGAGATCTCTCTCAGCTTGATAAATCGGATAGTGGGTAAAAAGGGAAAACCCCTTCTTATGTTTAGCTTCCTCCGGCTTTGGTACATTATAATTTATACACACCTTACATAAATATATATGTGTATATGAATTTGCATCATGGCCTTAAGAACCGGTTACCACTGTTTTCTTCATCTAGAATTCAATTAGGTTAAAGGCAGTTTTTTCTTCGAGTTCATTTTATCTCAGTTTTAATGTTATACACATAAGAATAAGAGGAAATTTGCAAATATACAATTCTTCTTTCGTGTTTATAACCCTGGTTTTTATTTCGCCTATAAACATGGAGGTTTTTGGGTAATTGCACAAACATGCAAAATTATGCAAGTATACGAAGTATATTGGTAAATGAATACATGTGATTATATAGATGTGTATGTACACCAACGTGTACTTGGTTTTCTTATCCTTTTTGTAAAGTATTACGGTATAGCATGATGAATTTATGGGTTGGTTGGATTTAAAAATCATTCTCGAAACTGAGAATTTTCATTTATCATTGCTTCGGATAATCAGGATTTTTCTTAAAATAGATAGTATGGGTTTCTGAACTTTTATAAACACATTCATGTATTAGTAGGTGTGTTCCCATGTGATAATGGAAAAGTTTACACAAACATACATAATGAACTGATTATGCACTTTGTAACCCCAGCTGCCTATATTAAACGCCTAGTATATCCATTCATCATCACATGTGTAATTAATGAGTGACCATGCTTTAATTGGAAATTTTTGATGTATGGAATGCTAAGTGTTATGTTTACTTTCTTAAAACCCATGTTTTCGAATGTTAACTTTTATATGCACAAAGCATGAGCATGCATGTCTCAATGTTTTTAATGAAAGAACTGTTTTCATGTTATGTATATGTGAGAATGGGGTTAAAGTAAGAATGCATGAAACCCCATGAATGTATGACCATGTCAAGATATGTGAGGGATGTATAGGACTTACATGTGACGGGTGCGCCCGGAATTATATAGCGCAACAAGAATGATGTGACGGGTGCGCCCGGAATTATACAGCGCTCCAATGCATTGGGTAAAGCAAGAGTCTCATGAGACGATCATGTGCGACGGTCTTGGCAAGTTATCCTTGGCTTGAGCAAAGGAAACGGGGTGGGCAGTGAGCCTTGACCCGTTAAGTATGTTTTACGGTCATGATGAAAAGTCATGACAAAGTCCAGGATTATACATCCCCTCTGCGTGTAATGATAAAGGTTACCAGGGGTTAGTTCAACTAACAGGACAACCCCTAGTTGAAAGCTCCTAAGATTATGAAAATGTACTTTATGTGACAAGAACTGTTTTTCATATGGTAAATTGTTAGATGATCTGCCTTCTACTCATGAACCATGATATGCATGTCTTTCCCTGCTTGAGTCATAGAAATCTTTTAGAATTGAAGTAACCATGTTTTTACTTTATGCATTGTTTATTTTGCGCACTCTGATCATGTTCATTTCAAGTACGTGTTTCTCTATGAAAGTGGTTTTCAAACAGAGATGGATTTCATGTTTTTAAGAAATGAAAATGTTTTGTTTTAGCAAATTATGTTTTATTCTTTCCAAAAGAACTTAAGAAAGGACTTTCATAAAATGTTTTAAAACCCCTTACTGGGCATTTTTGCTCACCCTATGTTTTGTTTAAAATTTTTCAGGCACGGTTGATATTAATGAAGCTAATCAGAAGCTGCTGGTTTCCCAGAACCCCGAGCCTCGCGATCCTCTGTTGTGATGAGACATGATATTTAATCTTGTAATGATGTAATGTTAAGTGTATCATGTCTCATTAAGCACCCCGGTTTTGGGGGTTGCTACACCAAATCTCTGGTCTCAAAAACCTCCCTTGAATTAGTATTAATACTTCAAATTAATAATTTATAATTTAATTATACATAATTTCATTGTTTTTAATCTTTATCTAATTTCCTTATATTTTTCTATACATACATGAAGGAGGATAGTCATATAGTGATTGTTGTAAGGTTGAGACTAATATTTTTTAGAAACATAATATGAGAAGATAAAAATTGTAAATCATCACATCAGTCAATAGTGAGATTGTGAAATCATAATTTTATTAACTTTAATAGTATAATATTTTATAATCTTATCATGAATCAATCACTCTTCATTCTCCAAATCATTTTACCCCCATTGACTTTTTCTTGGGTATCCAAAGATCTAAAAAAATTCACCAGAAAATCCCATTCACTAATTGATACTTACACATTAATTTTAAACAAAGTGGTGAATTTAAATGTGATAACCTCTTAGGAGACAAATTAAAGTTTCAATTATACTATATTAATTCCCTTGGAAAATAACTAATTTTATTGGAACATCTAATACTCTAATCTCAATATAAATAACAAAAAAAACTTCTCTATATTCCCAATCGTTCTATATTTGGATAGTCCTAGATCAGGTAAGTAATGATACTAAAAAAGTTTCACCCCATTTTTTCTCTTTCCCATATACATACTTGGGATTATAGATTTATTATAACCATACCCCTTGAAATGAGTCTTCCTATATTGTCTTTTACCTCCCACTAAAATTCTTTCTTCCCCCAAGTTAGTAAAGAAAAGGTATTTAAACCCTTATCATCCATTACATATACTTCTTCCATTAGTTTTTTGTTCACCACTATCATGTAGGTGGGAAAATCAATAACAATCATCCTCAAAAGTAAATAAGGTAAAAGTGTCATCTCAAACCTTAACTTCTTAATAATATAATTATTGATTGGATCTAGCACAAACTAAACCACCACCACAAAATAATAAATATACTTTAGAATTCTATTGCTCTCCATCTTAATATATTGAAACTCATGAGAATTATTAAAATTTAGTGTCCTTATATTTATATTTTTTAAAATATATATTGAAATTTTTTCCATGTCAGGTACTCATACAACATCTATTTTGAAATTATCTTTCACTATTTATGAGTTTCTTCCTATGTATTATGTGTATAAAATTATACTATTAACATATATGAAGTGAAAATAAACTATAGAATTTATTATACCATCATCATACAGTACTCCACTATTATATATAAATAAAGGAGGATTTAACTTCTAGAAATATGAGGCTTGATACTCTTATATAGGACCCTCTAGATATATTCATTTTCTATGTTCATGGATCATCATCATAGAGTAACTGTTTTATTAATAATACACAACATAAAGACCGCATACACCAGGGATCACGAAGGCCTAAAATAGTGAAGACTGAAGGTCATCCCATCTAATCAAGTTTCCCCCCTCGGGTTTAAATGACATTACATTGTGAAGGCAAATAGGGTTAGAACCGAGAGCATCAAGGGAAGAAAGGTGATCTTAAACTTGACTACCCTCTCACCATGAGTAAACCACTTTGGTGTTATTGTTGAGCACTCCCCTACACTTTCTAATGGTATAAGTAATTGGTCAATGGGTGGGAAAAAGGCCATTGAGAGAATTATAGAGAATCTTGGAGTCAATTTCTACCTCTAATAATCCAATATTTTTCTGGTTGCACAGGATAATTCCTTGAATAAAAGCCATTACCTCGACCTGTAGGGATGAACTACAACCCAAGAGGGTGGAGAATGCCAGAATCACCGACCCCTTGATGTCCCGAACAATGCCACCACTATACAGGGCCCCCATTCAGCAGGATCCATTAATTTTTATCTTAATACCACTAGAGGGGGGGTTCCATTAGACACAATGGCACCTGACGTTGCCCATATCAGGCTGGTCAAGATTGGAGTTCCATAAAAGAAAATAGAGGGAGGGGACCTCCCGCTATTTAATGGAGAGATTTTCCAGATCCAGAAGCAGATTTTTGGTCCTTCTGATGATTGATGAGCCATATAAAGGGACCCTATTGTGTCTCTCCTTGTTTCTAGATTTCTAGATACTCCAGAACCCTACATGTATGATCATGGTGCGGGCCTCCTTCTCTGGTCCCCTATCTCACGATCCATGGAACCACCTCTGCATGAATGGGAGTTCTTCCATGCTACTATCGACAAGAGCCATAAACTCACTAAGAATACTCCACACCACACTCACCCAATCTCATCAGAAGAAAAGGTGATCAACGCTATCCTCCTTATAATTCATGAAGTAGTGACATCGACATACCAGTGGGATCCCACAACATTTAATATTATCATCTGTAGGAATTTCCCTATTTCTGATTCTCCACGATAAGAAATTGTACTTCTAGGGAAACGACTTTGGTCAAAGGGTCTCATTCTAGATATTGTAACTTTCTTGGGTGCTCAATGTTTGACGAAAATCAAGATAGGAGAATGCCCCTATGGAAGAGGGAGTGAAAATGCATTGGTCGAGATCGGAGTTCAGTTCAATGAGGTTGAAAGTGTCATACTAATCTTTTTCCAGCACAGCTTTGATAAACTTGGGGTAGAAACTAGCATTACTAAATAAGATAGTTGGAGTAGGGAAACCCAGGAGCCTAATAGCCTCCCCATCCTAGATTTTCTTCTAGAATGAGATATCTCCTCTCCCCACCAGCCATCAAGAATGCGGTTGCAGGTTGAGAATGAGGGGGGATATATTGGACCAGAACGTAGATCCCTGGATAACCCCCGAGGAAGAATCTCCATAGTGGGAGGAGTGCATGGTTCTACCACAGAGTGTACATTGTTCTAAGACTTCCCATTCAAGTTTCACATGAATTCAGCGGATGGTGTCCTCAAGGTCATGGACATTGATACTGCCTTCCTTGACCGACCACGCCACCTTGTTCCATGAAGCCTAATATCATTTCCCATCTAAAGTAGGGTCCCAGATAGAGTCTTCCATGATCTTTTTAATGTTTCAGACCACCCCCTATGAAACTTTAATATAGGAGAGTGCTTGAACTAGGGTAGGAATCAGGACACTATTGATGAGAGCAATGCATCCTCATAAAGAGAGATACTTGTTATTTCAGTTTAGGATTCATTCTGTAATATTATAGAAGGGAAAATCAAAATCTCTAATGCAGAGTCTACGTGGGGAAATGGGGGGAACAATATATTCCAAAGATAAATACCTTCTATTCATATTAAGGTTATGGTGGACAGAAGTGGTTCGTCTTGGAATGTATCTATTAGAAATGTAGTATGTGCTCTTGTCCTTGTTAATCACTTGACCGCTCCAGTGAGAGTAATTTTCAAGCGCCTTCATAAGGCCTTTGATCTATTTGATGCTAGAATTCATGAAGACAAGGGTATCGTCCACAAATATTTGGTGGGTTATGGGTTGGGATCTTATGCTCCATATAAAGGGAATCAGATCACCGTTGTTGAAACTCTTATTGATGGTGCGGCTGAGGATATCTAGGGCAAGGATAAATAGGATGGGGGAAATCAAATTGCCTTGCCTGGGACCTCGGGTGGCCTTGAATAACCCATAAGTCTTCCCCATAAACTCAATGTCCAACCACGAGGTGTTGTAGCATCTAAAAAATATATCATTATTCTAGGGGTCAAGACCAATACCTTCCAGGACCTTTTTCATGAAGCCCCACTCCACATGATTGTATGCTTTGTTCATGTCCAACTTGATGGCCATATTAGTACTATGGGTCTTGAGGTTTATGACTTTGATCATATCCTAACCAATGTAAAGGGAGCCTTGGATTGATCATACCTTCATGAACCCATGATAAACCTCTGAGACCCACTGATGGAGGTTCTTAGACAATCTGGTGTTGATGAAACTGGCCAGGATTTTATATTGGAAGTTGCATAGGCTCATCAGGTGGTAGTGAAAGACTGATGTAGGGTTCCTGATTTTAGGAAGTAGAACAAGAGTGGGGTCATAGGAAATCTGTGGGAGGCATACCCCTCAGAAGAAATCATGGATTTCTATAACAATATCCTCCTTTACAACCTCCCATGAGGATCTATAGAAAAGGTCTGGGAAGCCATCAGGTTCTGGGGTGCTATTTGGTTTAACGCTCATCATGGCATTGTAGACTTCCTCTTCATCATGCATGGAACTCATCCCCTTGTTACCCTAGACATATAACATAGTTGGGATAACCATAAATAACCCTATTTCATTTCATGAATACTCGTTGGGCCTCCTTTTATTAGTTCCAGCGAGAAGCTCTTGGAAGAAGGCATAGGCTTGTGCTCTAACCACATCCCTATTGTCCATGTAAGATTCATATTCTAAAAGAAAGTTGGGTTTTATTGGCCACTTTATCTCTTTGATGCATGTGTGGAATAACATGGTGTTTCTATCTCCATATTTGATCCACTTGACCCTCAATTTATCTCTTGTCATGCAATCCTATTTCAGTAGCAATTCCACCAAGAGATCTTTCTTGCTGGCGAGATCCTAGAATTCATGATCATCCTACCTCTCCTCCATATTCTTCTTCAGCCTATCAACTTCCTACAGGGCACACTCAACATAATTTTCACATAGGATAGAGTCCTTCCACCACACTTGAAAATGGTCCTTAAGCCATCTATGTTTGTTGTGAATGGAGACCCATGTGTGCCCCTAGGAAGGCTCATCTCAGGATTCACTAACCAGGTCATGGAATCCTGGAGTTGAGGCCCCATGTTGCAGGAACTGGAATATCTCTGTGATACCTTGGCTAGAAGAAAGGCTCACCATAAGGGGGGTGATCAGATAATCTTCGGACTTGGTGGCTAACTTTTACATTATAGAACAGGGTGGTGGCTTGAATTTCAGCCAGACACCTATTCAAGTGGCTCCATGAGCAGTGGGTTTTCCTTTGGTTATTGCACCAGGTAAAGTGGTCCCCTAGGAATCCCAAGTCGATGAGGCCTTTCCCTTCCAAGATTAATTCATTGGAAAATTATGTTTCATGAAAGTAATCAAAATTAATTTTAACTAAATTATTTTAAAATTCTGAGAAACATAAAAACCATTTAAAATCATTTTTCAAACCCAATTCCATGTAAAGAAACAATTTTTTCAATATAATTCACATGCATGTCATCTCTAAACAAGTCTATCATGATGCATGAATGCATCCCTTATCCCAAATCATCGAGGGTGAAAACACCTACTGGGATTAACTAACTAACATTCTACATGATATCCTTCAATCAATTTTTTTTACAAATATCACTAGCATATCATTTTTCACTATAAAGGATTCAGATGTTCTTTTTTATAGAAATATATTCATTTTAAATCATCTTAATCATCATACCTACCAAAAATCCCAATACTATTCATTTAAAACCATGATCAAATACCATTTTATGACAAAACATATATATAATCCAAAGCCCCAAGACCTTATTTGATATCACTACAGGTCCTAGAGAACATTCTTTGATCTTAAAATTCTAGAAAATAATATATATTTATAAAAATGAAACATTGGGAAATAATCATACTTTAATAAAAAATTACCAACTAAATGATATGTGAAGGAAGCTTTCATCATTATCTAATTCTATTTTCATTTTATTATCTAGAAAATCCTACTTTTTAAAAGGTTTAAAAGTTAATCCTTACATGACTAGAAGGCCCAGAATACATGGGATGATGGCCTATAGGCATAAACTCCATTTAAATGACCCTATGGCCTAAAAATGCAAAAACCCTCTGCACTTTCACATCATCCATCCACACCAAGTCTTCAACATTTTAGACCCATTAATATTTCCTTAACATATTGTGTGCTCTGTTAGTCGGTCGCTATTGTTTGTGACCAGTCACACCATTATAGATTTCTCAATGGTCACCCTATATTCATTCAACCTCACCAATAGCTACTATTATCCTAAACTCAATCGGATCTAGATCTTCTCCAGTATATATCCCAAAGGACCACATTTTCTATCCCAAGGGCATTGTGTCCCAAAAGGATAATCTCATGTCCTGACATCTCATTTGATATGAATAGTACCACTATAGCAGCATCCTGTTACAATACCTTTTATTGTACTAAAACTACTATAGTGATATGGTGCTATGGGAGTTTTTCACAATATGAATTTAATCTTAGAGTTGATTTAAAATTATGGGTTGACTTTACCACTAAGTTACACCCCCAACTACTAAAATTTTCAGAAATAATATAAATATATTACTTTTAAAATAAACTATTTAATATAAATAAAATCATGAAAGATTTTAGAAGATATATACACTAAAAATATCCACGCAGAACTGTCAACTAATAAATGTTGACTTTTTATTGTGGATATTCCAACACCTATAAAAAATATAATATAACAATGACATGTTTTTAAGAAGAAAAAACTTCCAAGATCCATCTTTAATGTACATTAGAGTCAAACTCGTTCCAACATCATGAAAAAATAAATCTACATAAAAAATAGAAGTGTCAACTGATTTGAGTACGTTAATACCTTATAATAAATCCCTATATAACACCCATTAATACCCATGAAATATTTATATCATACAAAAAAATAAATTCCAATAAAAATGAATGAATATTTTTTTTTAAAAAGAATTTATCACATAATTATAGATAAATCCAAGCCATTACATGAAAATAACTCATGATAGTATTTTAAAAAAAGATAGGGTATCCCTTCTTTATTTCATATCCAATAAAATACCACATGTCTAATATAAAAAATCAAGTTAAAATTAACAATATAAAACAATATTCTAGTAAACTATGCCTTTAATAATTTCATAAACGTAGTGTTGATCGTCACCCGCAAAAAGGTTTCTTGAAAACTAAATCCCACATCATCTACATCGAAACTAATGTAAATTTCTATCTAAAACAACTACATAGAATAACTGTTTGGTTTCAATAAATCTTGGTAGTTTCACATGAAAAAATATTTTTAATTTCCCAAAATCATTTTTCCTTCCAAATTTTTTTAAATAAACCAAATTTATCAATTTTACTATCATAAATTAAACCAATATAAGATTCAAAAGTCTATATTTTCTTTAGGATTCCTATTTTAATTAAAATCCCATGGGTTATTCCAAAAAATCATGTTTTTTTCAAGTGGCCAAAGCCCATAATATTTATTAATTCATTTCTAGAAAATAATTTGAAAAAAAATAAAATAACAAAAATAATGTGACCTCAAATTATTCTTTTAATTAGGTATCATACTTCATAAAGGAATGAATAGAAACCACTAACCATGGATGGTGAATACCCAATTATAAAAAAAACTCTATATCTGAAGTCGATGATCATGATTTGTTTTATTAAAACCTTGAAATACTATCAATGGATCATGATTCCTTCATTTATGATTTATAACTCACAATTAAATTGTTGTTGACCATGCCAAACAAAATTAATCTATCCAAATAGAGAGAAAGATAAAGATATAGAATGATAATGATTAAATAACTGATGATATCACTAAAATATAACCCTCAATTCAATGTATTTAGGTCCAAAACAATAATGAATTGTGTTTTTAATTGGTATAAAATCCCCAACATGTATCCCAATCAATCATAGGTCTTCCCAAATTCATAAAATTATATTCATGAGAGTTTTAAGAGGATAATTATGATCTTAAAAGATATAACATTGAATTATTTATAACATGAATCATTAGTCTATGTAGTTAGGGATATTGTTTGTCAAACTATGTGACACTCCCTACATATAAATCCAATTTACATACCTATTTTTCATATTCCCTCAAACTGTTCATGAAACTGTGTGAAACTTGTGACACCATTTTATGCCTCACATAGTTAACCCATATAATCTATGAAACCATGAATCAAACCATGTACTCTCCTCTAATTTAAAAAAAACTAAAAATCTAAACCCATAAACATATGAAATTCAAAGTTTACTTTCCTAGTGCATACAAATCTCACTCTATAGCTATGATAATATAATATTGACGTTTTAGGGGTCATTTTTTTGAAGGGTTTACCTAAGGTAGCATGAGTAATTTTTTATAAATGTATTTCTTATTTATATGGTGATAAGTTTGAATGTTCACAGAAATCCTTATGTATCTATGTGTGAATTATAATTATGAGTATTACACTAGTTAGGATCAAACACTAGCAGGTATCCTAGTAATTATTCTTCTCTATCTAGAGGTATTCCTCTGATAATGATGAATATGTGTATGTCAAGTAATTATGGAATTACATCATTCTCTATTAGGAAAGTTTTTTAATAGAAATTCTTGTATTTTATCATTTAGTATTGATGGGTTTTCTATATAATGAATGATTTTTAATTTTTAGATTTATATCTTTTGATTATGTGGTATTTTAAAGGATATGCGAGTGTTGTAATGAATATATAAAAATTATATATTTTTTAGTGTAATAATAAAAAAATTAAACTATTTTAACCTAGTTGAATTTATTCATTAGATATTTTAAAAACAATATTTTTTTTATCCTATAAAATAAAGTATGTAGAATTCATGGAGGCATCCTATGAGGTTTATAATTACACCATACATCCACATGCTTCTGTGTGTATATATTTGACTATTCGAAATGAATGTGTCCCTCTCTTTTGTAAAAATACCATAGGCAAGCAAACATGGGGATATAGAGGTGAGTGAGATATGTGAATAGATTACATGTCATTGAGAGGTAAATTTTCATTCCATTGTTGGTTATATTTTTAATTCATTTTGGGGATATGTGTATTTAATTATATAAGGAATTTCATAACATATCTTTTTATGGATTTTCACTTTTTGGATATCATGTAGTATGTGTTATTATATTTTTTTGGTTATAAATTGTTTGGATGTTTTCTTTTTTTTTTATGTTTTATAATTTTTTATTGATATTTAAATTATATGTTTCAATGAATTTCATTTGGATTTATGTAAATAAAAATTTTATTTCATTTATAATAGAAATGAAAATATATGGATTCTTCAAGATAGATTTCTATTAAAAATATAAGTTATTTTTTTCAGGTATTGGGAGGGTGAAATCATTCTCGTGGTAAAATGGTTGATACCCTTGTAAATTTGACACCATGTGGAGATCAAGAACACACTTTAGACCTTATGTCGTACTAGATTAACTATTGAGTGACGGATTTAATTTTACAATTTTCTCATTTATAATGACTGATGACACTACTAAAGATTTCTCCTTATAAAGCTCTTCCCTTTTTCAATAAACCAGCACTAAATGTATTAATATTTAAAATATATATAATGGTAATTTATTTATGTACATATATATATATATATATGTGTGTGTGTATATATATATATAATTACTAATTAATAATTAGTCCTTATAAACTATTAAGTACTTATTATTAATATTCTAAGACAAGTTGAAAACTGTACTTCACTGTCATATCACTATAACTTTTTATCTAAGTTTTCATTTATACTCTGTGACCTATCAAATAAAATCCTATGAAAATAAATACAAAAAAAATTTAAAATATTTTTTTAATAATTAATTATAAAAATATCATTACTGTTATAAGATAAATTGAAAATCAAATTTCAACTTCAAACAACCATAACTTTTGATCTATGTGTCCATTTAGGCTTTGAAAGATGGTGAATTGAATCTTTTGGTGTGATCTACATTGGGGGAAAATTGGTCCCTATTTTATAGAAAAAAATACCTATATATCATCCAATGTCGAGTATTTATTTGTGATATCTTTATTTTTGAACATTTGATGAAATTTTAGCTTCATTTAAGAGGATCTATTTATGTTTATTGGGTAATATATGATTATATTACATGATTTTACATTCTTTTTAATATGATGGAAATGCAATTGTAGTGGTCTTCCCTATTTTGGTGATTCATTATTTATTTTATGTGTGTGTGTGTGTTTCTATATATTTTTTTATATTTATTTATAATTATATATAGTTGTATATATTTATAGATATTTATATGTATTTATGTATATTTATCATTATTTGTAGGTATTTTTGATAATATATATATTTATATATTTTATGTGGTTATATATATATGTGTGTGTGTGTGTGTTTGTGTGTGTGTGTGTGTCAGTAGTTATATTTATTTATGTTTACATGTGTTTATAAATATACACACACACAATTATATTTAATTATATATCTGTGTGTGTTTATACTTATTTATGTAATATATATTTTTTTATACATATTTTTATAAAAACATTATATGTATATATATTTATAGATATATTTATCAATTATTGTATATTTATATACATTTTTATATATTTATATATATTGTATTTGTGTGTGTCTGTGTGTGTTCTTGTTTGGATTTATATAAAATTATGAAAATTTATTTATATCTATATTTTTATAAGATGTTTATATATTTATATAACTGTAATTAAAAAAATTTAAATACAATTGTATTAGTTTATTTATTAATTCGTTATATATTAGGTGTTTGGGGTACAATTACATTGAACACACACACACCACACATACAGGCTAGAAAGGCATGTCATATCCCCTCAAGGGATAGCCCACCCATCTAACTTATTTATTTAGTATATGGACTGAATTCATAACGAGAATGAAGCCCATTTTATGGCACAAAGGACCACTAACTGACCTGGAGTCCCCATACATAGCACATCCATCCATCACCAACTCACTAACACCTCACCCAATAGTATTATCACTACCATGGTTCACTGTTGTCATCACACAACTATGTCATCCCCACCATCATCCACAATAGATGCATCTTCCTCCTACTAGTCACCGCCTGCATCCTCCACATAATTTTTCCATCCCAACGCACCATAACCACCCTTCAATTAAGTAGTGACTTCACCTCCAAGGCCTACCATCAACATATAACACCCACCACTAGTCACATCAGTTCCTCCTCCTACTGGCCATCACCCATCACCGCAGCAGCCATCCCATCGTGGAAGTCCATCACCCACCAGTCACATCGGGTCCTCCTTACACTGGCCACCACCCATCATCATATAATCTTGTTATCCCTATATCATCCATTAAAATGGAACCATAGCACACCTCCCTTCCACCGTGCATATATCCCCCCCACAACACGGCACCCAGAAATAGGTACCTGTAGGTAATTTGTGCAAGATGGGGTTTGAAACCCAAAATGTCTAGATGTGGAGGTGTGTTGCGTACCACTAAAATTCACACTTTTCCACAAATGTGTTATTGGGTAACATGGTATAGTTGGGTGCCACACCATTACTTTCATGGTCTCAACCCACCACCTGCACGCCACACGCCCCCAGCTAAATTTGAGTGTGGTGAGACTCGAACCTATGTTGGTTATGTTGTCAGGGATAGGACTCCTTACATGGTACCACATAACCAACCCTCATTCATAAAATGTGTTATTGGTTAAAGAGGTTTAGGTGGGTGACACACCACACCTATCTCAGTCCCTACCCACCACCTGTGCGCCACATTCCCAAATATAAATTCGAGTGTGATAGGACTCAAACCTGGTTTAGTTTTATTTTTATAGATTGGAAACCTTACATGGTACCAATTAACCAACCATCGGTTGGAGAACGTGTTATTGGGTAATGAGGTATAATTGGGCACCACACCATACATCTCTTGGGCCAAACCCACCACTGGTGCCTCACACACCCCCAATTAAATTCAAGTGTGGTGGGACTCGAACCTGTTCAATTTCTGTTACCATGGAGTGGCCTCATTACATGGTACCAGTAAACCAAACTCTAGTCTATAAATGTATTATTAGGTAATAAGGTATAGGTGGGAGCCACACCATGTCTCTCCTGGGCCCAACCCACCACCCATGCACCATATGGCCCTAGCTAAATTTGGGTCTGGAAAGACTCGAACCTATGCCTGTTCCATTTCCAAGGAGTGTATTCCTTACATGGTACCCCTTAACCAACCCCTATTCATAAAATTTATTATTCGGTACTGAGGTACAGGTAGGCATCACACCATGCCTATCCTGGGACCAACCCACCAGCTACATGTCGCACCCCCAGCTAAATTTCATTGTGGCAGGACTCAAACCAATGTTAGTTCCCTTATCAGGGAGTGGCCGCCTTGCATGGTACCTCTTACCAACCCCCGATCGTCAAACGTGTTATTGGTTAATGGGGTATAGGTGGTAACCACACCACGCCTATCTTGGGCCCAACCCCCCACTTTTGTGTCGCACGCCCCCATCTCTATTTGAGTGTGGCAGGACTTGAAAATATTCCAGTTCTTTTTCTAGGTAGTGACCTCCTTACATGGTACCACTTAACCAATGTGTGTTATTGGGTAATGAGGTATATGTGGGTGACATGACATTCCTGTCATGGACCCACTACAAAAAAATGACTTATACCAACAAAATATTTTTGACATAAAATATATCTGTTGGTAAAAATGAGTAATTCCAATAGATATTAAGATTTATTGGAATTAATTTTAAGTACTGACACTTGTTTTTACCCACAGATTTTCCAGTTGGCATTGTCATTCAATACCAACATATCTTTTACCCATGGTTAAATCTATTGCTTTATCATATGAATACCAAAAAAAAATTACCAACACATGAATTTTTTAGAAATAATAACAATTACAAACAAATATTCTACCATTAATAAAAATTATTACAACAAACCATTCAATAATAAAAAATATTTTATCGATAATGAGTAAAGAGTGGCCAAAATTTTTATATATTTTTTTTGTGACCAAAGTGAATATCCATTTTTATGGTCATATTAAAAACATCATTAATTTATTTTAATTTTCAATTTTTTGTAAATATCAATAGTGTTTATATCTTTTTACTGTTTTTTTTAATAAACATATTAATATTTTTTTTTAAAAAAATAATTTAAATCATCATAATATTTGATATATTTACATATATTTTTTATACTCCCTATATAAACGATAGTTTATTTTTATATTTAAATTTAATAAAAATAATTAAATCTAATCAAAATAAATTTAAAAAATAAATTATTAAAATTTATTAAATTAAAAAAAACAAAAAATCATTTTTTATTGTTGTTCACTCCATCTTTAGGGTTTCTCCACCAATGTATTCCTTGTCGATTGTGAGATGTATCGTCGGGAGCTCTTGATCGGATCTTCCTCCTACACTAGACAACCTTTCATTTACAAGAATCATTCTGATCATTAACGAGGGTCTTTATTGATGGATGTTTTTATGGAAGTTCTGGTCACTAGCGAGGCTATCGGCTTTGGAGGCTATCATTTGTAGATTTTTCTTCTTCTCGGATGATGTTGGGGTTGATCCATGATGGTGTGGACTTCATCATCATATATTTGGGTGTTTTGATCAAGAATGTGGCCATCCTAAATTGTTGATGTCTGGTGGCTTCAGATCTAGTCATGGGTGGTTTATCTCGGACACTTTTGAGTTCATCAGTGCTGTTACGGCGTTCATACCATGGCATATTTCAAGAGCTAGATAATCACCCAGCCACGACGTTCTATAATCCCTCTTTCAGTGATGCCGATTACAGCATTCAATGTCACAGGCAACCCTCACATTTAGTATCACAGGTGACCCCATTCTCAGCAAGGGTTTCCATCTCATATGACCCCAACATGCGATGGGGTTCAGCGAGCAATCCATGTTATGACATTCTAGGAATATTTATCTCTATTTTTATTGTCCTCACTCAAAAATATATTCTATTGGTAACTTGATAGTGAGATTTAACAAATCATCCTTAGAAAAGTTGTCACACATGACTACACAAGACATCATGGATGGGGAACAAAGGAACTTCCAAACACAGTAAAGTTAAAACACAATTGATCATGTCCATATATCTCTATTAAAGTGTTCAAATGAATAATCATCTACTTGGGGGATGTCAAATACTAATAGAGGCCAGCCCTCTCTTTGTAGATTTGCTTCGGTTGCACCAGATCTCAAAATCCTCACTCAAATATGGGTACCCATCTTCCCCTAACTTCATCCAATACAAAAATATCTTTTCTTGATCTGTTGAAGGCAGTGTCAGTATCAAAGACACCATTGAACCTTTAATACCTTCTCATTTATCTTCATTCAAAGTCTTCTCCTCTTTCACCTCCAAAATGTCTTTCCTCTTCCTCATATAATAAATCCAATACTTCAGCAGCTTCACCCTCTAGGCCACTAGAAATATCACATTACCATAACCAACTTCCTCCAATGACTTACCAATCACTTTTATCAGTTTCTACTTCAACCTCCATATGAAACAACTCATATTCTTTATCATCAACCACACTCATTGAATCATTAGATATTCCCACCCACCCCAAAAAATCCTTCATTTAGTTCATATTTGAGAGTACTTTGCACATACATTCTAGATATTCTAGACTCTACAATATTTGATCTTTTGTTACCTTGCACTCATGGGCAGACTCTAAGAGGAGGGATGATGGAGTGTTCACAAATGAGGAAAAAACATTGTAAATTTCTGTTTTAAACTCCATTTTAACTTCATAATTTATTGCAATTAAAAGTGTACCTTTATCTTAATCAAGAATCAATTCAACTTGTTCTTGAGTAGAATCATTAAGAGCATCTCTGAATGGGGATAAAAACTTGAATATTGAAATAGAAAACTGAACTATAGAGAGAGAAACCTCTTTTGTGAAACTCATGGGTCTTGTTGTTGATGGAACCCAATATTAGGACAGCCCATATTACAAAATGTTCTAGTTCCTCATCTTACTTTAATGTTTGATTTAGATAAAAAGTGTGACCTTGTTCATTGATACGTGTATCGTTGTCTGTAAGAGGGGTGAATTATTATGTAAAGGTTATACCAATTATTTTTGATAGCGTAGAACTATTAAAATTAATAGAAACAGGAGTCTGAACTCCCTCAAATGTCACTGAAATCTATACCCCCAAACTCCTATCGGTCTGCACTAGTAGGCATAGCCACAAGTGTATGTGTTTTCCCTTAGGTATAACAAGATCCATTCATATCATTTAATGGATAGAGATGGAAATAGGATGGGAAAGGGGAGAATAAATTTTGTATCCACATCATGCCCAACATGGTACCATGTGCCTTCCCCACACCCCATTCCTCTCTACCTTGATTTAACTTTTCATAATACTATTGTTGGGGTGGTGTTCACCAATGTCTGGAAAATGATAAATAAATATATCTTTAAGGGATAAAAACCATATTTTCATGCTACTATTATCTTGATACACAAGGGTGTGCAAACATACAACAATATCAAAGGAGTTACTTTGTAATTGGAAATTTAAAAGTGGTTTCATTCTCAATTGAAAGAAGCTTTAATGCATTATATAATTTAATTTAGAGCTACTAGATTATAAAATTTTGTGTTATGTGTCACTCTTAATTAAAATTAGCATCATTCTAAATGGTTTTTAGTCACAATTTAGATAATATTCTTGTTATTTTTATATCATGTGTTATTATTTTCTATTGTCATTTGTTATCTTCTATTAATGCATTAACATGTGTTTTTTTGTCATTGGTTCTTCTATTCATTTTTCTGTTTTTGTGCTCATTGGTCATTTTTATATCTGTTATGGGAGTTTATTTGGTCATTGATTATATATTCTTTTTTTGGTCACTATATGGATAATCTTCCGGTTTTGGTTGTTTCCACTGGTTAGACAATCCTCTTATTGTGATCACAAGATAGATAATGTGGTCACTTGTTATCTTCTATTAATGTGATCATTGGTTAACTTCTAGTTTGTGGACACATGTCAGATAATCTTCTTTTTATTTTTATATCATGTGTTGTTATTTTTAATTTTTGTGGTAATTGGTTATCTTCTAACATAAAATTATTAGTAAAAAATCGATAGCTTGTAAAATTCCTACTCAATTAGGTTGGTTTTTTTAAAATGTTTAAAATGTTTCTTGCATTGGGTTAAATAATATGATCAACATCTAAATCATTTGGCATATTTTTTTTGGAAAGTCTTGTAGTTATTGTTGTTGTTGTTTACTATGGTATGTATTAGTTTTTTGAAAATTGATTCACTATTTTTTCTATAATCCTTCTAGTTTTAGAATGAATCTTCTAATTTACATAATTATATTCCAATTTTGAGGTGGATTTTCAATACAATATTTGGTTTCATAGCTGTGGTATTTGTTTTTTTCATACAAGAGTTGAAAGTTGTGAATTGGTGTGGTTTTAAGTGTTTTTTCATAGAGGTGTTACTTTTGAAGCATAAAGAGTACCCATGATTAGTCTGTAACTTGATGGATGGATGCATGGTGGTATGAATCGCTACATTAAATTATATTATATTATAATTTAATTATCATCTTTATTGAAGCTTAGAGTGGATTTCTTATCTTGTGGAAGTCTCTAATTTTGTTTAGTGTAATGCTTTGGATTGTTTTTATTTATCTATGATCATGATTCTTGAAGGGTTGTTTTTATTTTGAAATTGGGGATATTTATTTGTGCGGGTTCCCACTAAACCCCTAAACATGTACAATATTGATAATAAAATATTGATTTGGAAGGTTATCTATTTTTAATATGGTCACTATAGGCTATGAATTCTCAATTTAAGAGTAGTTCCATTATAAATTAAAATTATATTTACTATATTATATCATGTGTTATTTTTTTGACATGATATATCATGCTTTATTATTTTCATATCATGCATTTAAATGAAAAATATTTGCTAATTGTTTTGTTTTTGTGATCAGAATTCTGGTTGTGATGGTGCACGTCTAAAGTGGAGGGAGCTGGTCAAGTGTTGCTTCAAACATAGAAGGGTGGTCCACTACAATCAAAGAGGCGATGGTGAATTTGTTCATGTTTAGATCCACTACAATAGATAACAAGTCATGTGAATTAAAGGGGATTCCATGACAACTATGTCTGATGTTTGCGATAAATAGATCCCAGATGAAGTTTCATTGATTTTAATGTAAAATCTTGTATTGTTTGAACATGTTTAAACATGTTTGAAATAATTCTCTTGGTGCTTCTTACCTTTTCATGAAATTTGAAAATGTAAATTAAATTAGATTGTGTTTCTTTAAATAACGTTTCGGTTTGTTATTGTTTCATATAAGCTAATTTTATGATTGTTATATAATAAATATAATAATATATTGTATATAATTATATTAATAAATATAATGTAAAATTTTGACAACAAAGACCGGAGTACCAACAAATAATATTTTATTTAAAATGTAATTTATAAACATATATTAATTATTATCATTGTTTAAAAATGTCAATAATATTACCAACATATATATTAGTCATATTAATTTTTTTCTAAACATTTTTACCATCATATATATTATCTTTTGGTATTATTATAACTGTAATAGAATCTTTTCATCTGTCTCAATAACATTTAGTGACATAATTATTACCAATAGTTTGGAGACAAGATAATTTTTGTTGGTAAAACATTTTACCAATAGAAAATGCACTTTTACCAACGGATATACCCCTGTTGGAAAAAGTTAACTATTTTGTAGTGACCCAGCCCACCACCTGTGCACCGTACACCCCCAGCTAAATTCAATTGTAGAAGGAATCAAACCTACACTGGTTTCGTTTTCAGGTAGTGGATGCCTTACACGATACCACTTAACCAAAACGCTTTATTGGGTAATTAAGTAGATAAGAGCACCATACCATGCCTGCCCTAGGCCCAACCTACCACATGTGCGCCACATGCAACCAGCTAAATTGTGGAAAGACTCAAACCTGCTAGGGAGTGGTCTCTTTACACGGTACAACTTAACCAACCCCTAGTTGGAAAACATGTTATTGGGTAATGAGGTATAGTTGGGATCCATACCATACCTATCCTAGGCTCAACCCTCCACCTGTGCACCATATGGACCATCTAAATTAGAGTGTCGATGGACTCAAACCTGCTCTAGTTCCATTTCCATGGAGTGTCTACCTTACACAGTATCACAAAAATGTAATTGGGTAACAAGGTATTGGTGGGGACCACATCATGCCTCTCCTGGTCTCAACCCACCACTTGTGCACCGTAGGCCTCCAACTAAATTTGAGTGTGGAAGGACTTTAACATGCGCAAATTATGTTTCCAAAGAGTGTCTTCCTTACACAGTACCACTTAACCAACCACTGGTTGGCTAAACATGTTATTGGGTAATGAGGTATATGTGGACACCACACCATGACTATCCTAGGCCCAAACCACCACTTTCGTATCACACACCCCTAGCTAAATTTGAGTGTGAAGGATTTAAACCCACATTAGTTCTTTTATGAGTGAGTGGCCTCTTTACACAGTACCACTTAACGAACCCCTTGACAACAATATTTTATTGGGTAACGAGGTATTGGTGGGTGCCACACCATGTCTATCACAGGTCTAACCCATCACTGGTGTGCCATAGTCCCCTAGCTAAATTTGAGTGTGGCAGGACTTGAACCTGTGCCAGTTACATTGCCAGGGAGTGGTCTCCTTACACGGTATCACTTAACCAACCCTCGATCAACAAATGTTTTATTGGGTAATGAGGTATAGGTGGGCGCCACACCACACATAACTTGGGTAAATGTGTTATTGGATAAAGAGAAATAGGCGGGTTCCACACCATGTCTATCCTAGGCCCAACCCACCACCTTTGTGTCGTATACCCTCATCTAATTTCTTAACTATTATTTATTAATTTATTCACTAATCATTATTTATTATTTATTTATTATTCTTTATTATTTATGCATTATTGTTTATTAATTATTTATTACTTATTGTTTATTTATTATTCATCACTTATTTATTATTTAATATTTTTTATTTTTTTATTATTTATTTATTGTGTATTTATAATATCTGTGTTATTTATTTATAATTTATTAGTAATTTATAATTTAATTTTTTTTATTCATGATTTGTTATTTATTATTTATTATTTATTATTTATTATTACTTTATTAGTTATTATTTACTATTATTTTTTGTTTATTATTATTTATTATTTAGTTATTATTAATTTCATTTATTTAATTAATTATTTATTATTTAGTTTTTATTTAGTTATAATTTTTTATTTATTTAATATTTTCTATTTACTATTTATTATTTATTTTTATGAATAAAAAATAATTATATGTATGAATATGTATTTAGATAAACTTTCTATTTATTAATTATTATTTATTTACTATTCGTTATTTATTTTTTATTTTTTATTCATTGTTAATTATTCATTATTATTATTATTATATTTTTTATTTAGTATTTATTTATAATTTATTTTTTATTTTTTATTTGTTATTTGTTATTTATTATTTATTTATTATGTATTTATTATGTATTTATTAGTCATTAGTTATTATTTATTAATTAATTAATTATTGCTTAATTACGTTTTATTCATTATTTATTATTTAGAATGTAGAATTTATTTTTTATTTTATTGTTATTATTATTATTATTATTATTAGTTATTATTCATTCATTTATCTATATATAAAGTCTGTTTCGCCCATGGATTTGGAGACTGAAACCCATGGCCCCATAAATTTATTAAAAAGTAAACATATAAGAGAGAACATGGGAAGAAGTTACATGGTACTTGTACACAATGATAGAAATCGTTGAAAGACCGTCGAAAACTTGAACCAAACACATTACACATGAACTAGTGCCACCAAAACATCAAAGAAAACATGAGAGATTTGTATAAATAACAGCTCGTAGTCCCTAACCAAGGGCTCTCACCCCACAACATCCTTCACAATAAGCTAATTCCTCATTGATGAAATTTTTTCTAAACTTCCAAAACATTAAGATTTGCATCACCAATACACTGCTTCTTTATGTTGGTTGAAATCCCAACGATTTTTCTATTGGTTCTAGTGTTTCATTTGTTTTCAATGATGTGTCAATATGTTTTTGGTGAGTTCGTATGAAGTGGTGATTCCAAGAGAATTTTTATTGATTCATGAAATGGAATTGGATGTCATGATTTAAAAATTATCCATGTTAATTTTAAAGAATGTGGAATTTGTTCTTAATTGTCCAATACATGTGCAAAATAAGTAATTCACAATGAATACAACAATGGATGGCCATGAAGAATGTAATTTCTTGAAGAAGAATTTATTTTGGGACAATATTTAAAGGTGGTCATGAAAAAATAAAAATATATATTTTCATGTTGAATTTTAGAATATGAAAATAGTTTTTGAGGGATTAGCATTTGGTGACAGGATTTATTTTTCTTAAGGATGGAATTATATTTTATAATTACTATTTACTAAGTATATTTTTCTAAAGCTTACATTAAAAGAGAAGTCCAACTAACAATGCATCCTAACCAGCTCAACCAAGGTCTCTTGTGAGACTAAAGTGTTCTACCCCGACCAGGGGAACCGTTCGGGACAACCCTAAATATGAGAACAGTTTTTTAGGGCTTGTCATTTGGTGATGTGATTTATTTAGCTTAAGGTTGGAATTCAATTTTATACTTAGTATTTAAAAATTATATTTTTATGATTATTATATTAAAAAATATTCCTATATAATAGGGCGGACTTTTCAGCACGACCAAGGGCTAAAGTGGTCCATGTATAATAATCCCCATAGGGAGTGTACTCGTTTATAAGGCGTGTTCATGTGATGTGTGGTGTGGGTGTGACAGTTGTCGATCCCTTTTATCTATCTTCATGGATTTGTTACACTTCTTGGTTAATAAACTGAAGCAGAGCATACTGGAGAAATTGATGTGGGATAGCACAGTATCATTCACTATTCATCCACCTTAAAAAAAGAAATTTTTCATCATCACTCTAAGATGTTGATCTGAGCCTTCTAAATAATAGGGGGTATTGTATTCCACCAACTACATTTGAAGGTGTTTTCAGTGTTTATCTTCCTATATTAATGAGCCATAAGGATCGAGAACTGGTCATATTCCACATTAAATATGGCCATGATGAACTCTTAATATCTAGGAAAGTACAAAGAATATTCAATACAATATATTCATGCACTAACATGCATGAACAGAATGATCCAGGGCCATGATTATCACCTGATGAAGTTGAGTTATTCAGATGAATAAAAATATTGATAAATTCATATGAATGGTTTAAATTAAATATTAATGTAGTTTCACTTTCATGAATATTCATTTGATGGAGAAATAAATAGGTTGGATGATTTGGATCCATGGGTATTCAAAATGAATACTTCACATGAAGAAGCAGAAAGCATGAGTCTCCAGGCCTTTAAATTAGAATATATATTGTTTTAGAGTGTGAAGAAATAGAGTACCCAAAACCTTTTAGTTTTTTAATGTGGTGAGTCACAGGTGATAATGAAATCCCATGAATGATAGAGAAGCCAAAAAACTTTAGGCATTTTGAATGATTCTATGCCGAATGTATAATGCATGAATGCTGGAGTGAGTCGTGGAATCTATCTTCTTGTGAGAAGAAATGAAGAACCAAAGTATCTTGTGGTTTTGAGACACTAAATTAATCGATAGTGATAAGTTTCATGTGAATATATAAATTCATGCATGCTTGGTGAGCTATGGTTTTTCACGTAACTACATGATAAAATTATACATGAACCCATCGGGTTGATGTTGTGCATGAAGATATAATACCCCTCAGTTATTCATTTTACAATGAATTAAATACATATCCCATTCATAGGTAATTAAATGAGGGTGCATGAATAATAATATCCATTTGGTTATTTTAAGTTATATAAAGAAGAAAATAATACCCATGGTTATTGAGGTATTTAAGATAAGAAATATAACACATAATAATTATAGGTATTAATATTTGAATGAGTAAAACTAACTGTGTTATTATTTGAAACATTTAAATGAGGAGTTAAATTATGGAATTTGAATCATGGAATTATTGAGACCCTATTCACTATATTGTTTGTGTATAAATATTTTCCTGCAGGTGATGATAAATAGACATTTATTTGAAATATCCTTTGAGATCCCAATACATTATTGCATCGAATAAAGAAAAAGTTTGAATATGGTATTGTTTGAATAATAAGAAGCAACTAGAGTTTCTGGGAATTCAAAGATTGAGGAGAATCCATTTGAACCAAATCTGGAATGAGTCTCAAGATGAGCATTGCTGAAGTTCTTGAAGAGGTACACAAGAAAGTATGATTCATCAAGATCATGGATTAAGATAAAAGATAATCCTACAGTGGATCAAGCCTTAAAAAATTAAATTCTTTTGTTTTTTGTTGGGAGTAGTTAAAGTCTTCTGGTTAGATCCATTAGGAGAAGAAGTATCTCGACTAGAGCCAAATAAATAAGTCTTTTGGTTGGAGCAAAATAAAAATAGTGACTATCGATTACATCTAGAGCATAAGCCTTTCAGTTGGAGCTAAAATAAATTTTATTCACTTTTTTGATAGTAACGAATCCTAGATGGGGTTTCTAGATAGTATGGTAAGGAGCAGGAGTTTCATTTCCAAACCTTGTTAATTTTTCCTTCTTCCCAGAAATATTTTATTATTGTACACAAAGTGATATTGAAAGATATTATAAAGTGGATTTATAACCTTAATATGTTCAACAGTTTTAATTTTAAAGAAAAGTAATTCTTAAAAAATTAACTGATAGTTCACCCCTCCCCTCTCAACAGTCAATCTAGAATGGAGATCTACCAGTGATATCTGAGGGTAGGTCACCTCTATAGATCCAAGTGAACTTTATGAAGTGAAAACTTCTGTAAATTAATGAGAAACCTCAAATGGATATTGCTACCAAGACTCAAAAGAATATAAAGAATATAAAATCAATGAATATGAATAATAATCCTATATTAAAGAAAAATAAAGTATCAACTGATGGTAATAAAATTGGTGTATATTGCAACAATTATTTTTATTATGATTCTTATGAAAAAGCTTGCTCAAGTTGTGATGATGACTGATCACTTAGTGATCTTCATTCTGTATTCAAAGATCATCTAGATAATATTCCTACAGAAGTGGTAAAAAAGTATTGTTAAAGTTGTTAAGGGTATTAAGGATGAAAAAATACTTCTGGAAGAATATTCTAATTCTCTGAAAGAGGAATTGGTTAAACCGATTGGTATACCCAACACTATCACAAAACTTTTGAAAGAAAAGAAAGAAACAATTTATCTTTGTAATGAAATATATGGTGGAGTTTTTGAATAATTTTAAAGAAGTATTTGTGAGAAGTATTTCTCTGAGATTGTATTTGTTGGATATTTCCATTCATTTGAAAAAATTTACAAAGTTTCTATGGTTATTAAAACTTCTCAACTAGAAAATAAAGCTAACATGAAAAGGGATCCTGACAATTCATTGTAAGAGTCAAGAAAAATAAATTAAAAATGAATAAACTAAAGGGGGATTTGAAAGACAATATAATATTAGTTGAGGAAGAGAAGAACTCTCTCTACATGATGTGTTTAGATTTTTTAGGTGAAATTTAAGAATTAACAATCAACACTTGATGTAGATTCCCACATTTTTGGAAAAAAATGCTACACAAGTGAGTTTTAAATATCATGACATCAAGAAGACATTGAGAGCATTCTATAATTAAATGAAAACATCCTCTAAGAAGAAGGTATCCCATAACCCAGAAACTGTATTGTGCACTAATGATGTTTTAATTACTAATATATGTTCAAAACCAAACCTTGGGAATGTAGGGATGGTAAAAAAATATTGATAAACACACCACATCAAGGGTGTATGTAATCATAATCATAAAGATTTTTCCCCCAATAAATTTCCCAAAGAGTAGTGATTCCACTCATAAACAACAAGGTTTAAAATATTTAAAATCTAAACAAACCTCACCATTATATAAGTAAATAAGACTCATAGGCTATTGTTGGTGTTGCTAGAAATTTTCACACAAGGCATTGGAGTAATGGAACAATATTTCAATTCATGAAAATCATAGAAAGAAAAAATCAAGGGTGTGAAAAGATAAAGAAAGGATAAAACAAAGGAAAAGTGAGAGACATTCTCCTATATCAAAGGGACATTTTAAAACTATCTTGAATGAATGCCTTGTTATTTAGAAAAACCAAATAAAATTGGATATGCAATTGGAGGAAGATAAAAAACATTCATAACTAAATTAATTCAAGTTATTACATAAAATGAGGTGAAAAAAAGTTATCACACACAAATTTTATGATAAGTTAACTAAAATTATGACGAAATAATGTCCCATGTTGAGAGGAAGTTTTTAGCCTGAATGTTACTCCAAATGAACAAAAGGTTTCCTCCTTATTCCCTATTATTTTACAAGATATAAACTAATATGGAGATAATTAAAGGATAAAGTGTTTCCCATCATGGATTTCCTCAATATCCATGATGTTAAAGGTAAAATACATTTAGGAGGGCATTGATGGGACAAAACTTTTAAAACTTCACTATATGGTGAATGTGGAATTTTTTTTTAATAGCTTGATGAAATTGGATGTTTAGGTAAACCAATCACGCTTCCATCCCTTATTCTTAATTGTATTATCTTATCAATTAAGGGGGGTTCTTTTTTGAAGAAAAATATAGACCAAGTTGGAGCTATATCTTTTCAACATGAACATTATGATTTTTTTGTTGAAGTATGTGCATGATTAAAATTTTATTGATAAATCTGATTACTTACACCCCCTATATTCAGAATTGAGACTCTTTGATCTTTGTACTGCATGTGAGTATCTTTTATGGATAGCATGGACAACCTTGTCTATTTCTCAATTGTTTTCTACACTAGGATATCCCATGTAGACATAGAGTTGATTAACTAAAGGCCCTTTTATAAGGGAATAATGTGAGATCTTTCCTCCCTTTGAAGTAATCAAGAATGTTTCACACAATTTAGAAGATAATGTTTTTAGAATAAATGTGTGACAAAAAAACCCCACTTATCCTTTTAATTTTATTCTCAAAGGGGGATAAAGTTTTGAGCACGTATATTGACTTTTAAATTTGTGAATATATGTTGAAAAAAATACAAAGGGTTAGATTGTTGGGCCTAGTGTTGCATTTGTTTTTAATGGTTTGAAAATGTGTGTTTAGTGAGTTTTGATGAATTTTTCATACCTGGATAATTGTTATGGATTCATAAAATAGCATTGGATTTCATACTTGTAAAATTCTACATATTAATTGTGATGATTTTTGAAGTGGTTCTAAATTGTCAGATACATGTGAAAAATATGAAAAGTACAATGCATACAACAATGGAAGGATATGAAAAATTTAATTTCATGAAGAATAATTAATTGTGGAATTATATTTATATTTTTCCATGAAATAATATAAATAAATATTTTTTATGATGAAGATAATAATATTAGAAGTTTTTTTGAGGGATTAGAATTTAGTTATGGGATTTATTTGGATTAATGTTGGAATTATATTTTATACTTAGTATTTATAAAGTCAATTTTTATGATTCTTATCTTAAAAAACAAGGCCAACAAACAAATAATCCTAGGCAGCTTGACCAAGGGATCTTGTGGGACCAAAGTGGTCTACCATTCCCAAGGGAACCATATGGTACATCACTTCAGGTAGTATGGGTGGGATCATTGCCTACAGAGTCTGTGTATATGCTCCATAGAGAGCACACACATTTATAAGGAATGTAGAGTGTTGGTTCCCATATAGGTGACGTGTGACCGTGTGGTGTGTGGTGTAGGTGTGACAGGTGTTGATCCCCCATAGCCATGTTAGGGGATTTACAACCCATCTTAAGTAATAAACCAAAGTGTATAACATTGGAAAAATCAATGTGGGATATCACAGTGCCAATCTCTATTCATATGTCTTAAAAGGATGGAAATTTCCACCACTTACCAAGAATCCTGATCTGATTTTTCTGATCAAACATGGGGTATTTTCTTCCTCCTCCTGCGTGTGAAGGTATTTTTAGTTCATATTTTCTTCCATTAATGATCCATGAAAATATATAAACTAGGAATATTTCACATTAAATAATTCTATGATTAACTCCTCATATCTAGGCTAGTCCTAAGAACATTCCATACATAATATTAATGAACTTTCATTCATGAAAAGAAGGAATTTGAACCATAATTGTCACCTGATGAAGCATATTTATTCAGATGAATATAAGGCTTGATAAATTCATATGACTGATCGAAATGTAATATTCATGATGTTTCACTTTCATGAATATTATTTTAATGTACAAATGAAGAGGTCGTATGTAGTGAATCCATGGGCATTCAAAATTAATATTGTGTGTGAAGAAATGGAGATCTTGTATCTTCAAGACTATGGGAATTTGTATTTGTTTACAGTGTGAAGAAATAGAGAACTCAAAACATTCAATTGTTTAAATGGGGTGATTTGTGGGCGATAATTAGACTTTTTAAATAATGGATAATCCTGAAACCATCAATCATTTTGAATGATTTTAGACCGCACGTGTAATGCATGCATGTTGTAATGAGCTATTGAGGATGGATTCCACATGAGAAGAAATGAAGAACCAAAGTCTCTCAGGTATTTGAGAAACTACATTAATCAGTATTGATGAGTTGAAGTTTCATTTATAAATGCATGCATGCTTGGTGAGTCATGGATTTTCACTTACCCATGTGATAAAATTATACCTGAACCCATCGGGTAGATGTTGTTCAAGAAGACATAATACCCCTGGGGTAGGCATTACATATTGAGGTAAATACCCATCCCTTTCACGGGTATTTAAATGAATATTAATGAATAATAATATCCATTTAGGTATTTCAATTCAGATGAAGTTGAAAATAATACCCTTGGATATTGGTGTATTTAAGATGTGAAATATAATACCTAAGAATTATTGGGTATTAATATTTGAATGATGAAAATTGAATGTGTTATTATTTAACACATTTAAAAGAGGATTTAAATGAAGGAATTTAAAAAATAGAATTATTGAGACCCCATTCACTATATTGTTTGTGTATAAATATGTGCATGAAGGTGACGAGAAATAAACATTGAATTGAAATATATTATGAGATACTGATACATTATTGTATTGAAGAAATAAATAGTTTGAAGTTGGGAGCCTTTTAAAAAATAAAAAGAATCTAGAGTTCCCAGGCTCCAGGTTCCACCAAATATAGAAGGAGTCTCAAAGCCAGTATTACTAAATTTATTAAGTAGGTACACTATAAAGCCAAGTTGTGTGAGCTTGTGGAGAGAGATCAAAGACCATCCAACAATGGATCTAGCCTTAAATAAATGTAAAGTCTTCTGATTTGTGATAGTATAAATTGAATTATTTTAGTTAGATCTAGGAGGAAAAATATTTTATTGGTTGGATATGGAGAAATAAGTATTTTGGTTGGATCAAGAAGCAAATAGAGTCTCTTGTTTCGGTGCGGATGTGCGTCGGGTTTCTGTTCCGACGCTGTTCCGCCAGGACGCATTCGCGCGTGCGCCCGTCGACCCGAGGGGATGGGAGCGCGGCTTGTGGCCCCGCAGTCCCGCTTTCCAAAGGCGGGCGGCATCCGTCCCTTATTCAGGGACGTCTGCTCCTTGATCAAAACCGGGATGATGGGATGTCGGCTCCTCCTTCCGTGGACGTCTCCTCGGAACTCGTCGCCTAATCCGGGTCTCCCTCATAGATTTAAGAATGTTCGTGAATCTCGTTCCTGGCGCCATATCTTCATGGACACCGGTTAATTACGCTGCTTCCGCCCAGACACTCCAAGGAGTCTGGTCGGGGCAGAAACCTGCGGTGAGGAGACCGGGTAGCTCTGGGTGTTGGGGGCGTGTCTTAACACTGCGGCTCTGCATGTCTGTCTTCCGTCCCTAATAGGGCTTCTCGAAGGCGTGATGGCCTGAGGCATCCCACGCTGGGTGCGGGGGAACTGCGTTACCTGAGGTTTTCCTCATCTTCCCATGTTTAACACGGGGTATGCCGCGAGTTTAACGTCCAGCGGGGACGGCATCAGACTGATCAACACGAGGAGTGGATCAGATGATAGAACCCCTTGCGGGGAACCTCCGACACTGGGGCCAGCACATGGGCGGCTTCCCGAGTAAAGTGGAGTGGAATGAAATGGCATGAACCCACCGGGATGTGGCGGCCCGGGTAAGGATCAGGATGGATGATGGAGTGAAGAGCTTGGACCCCGTAGAGGCTTCTTACGTACCGCGCGTTAGTGCGGATCAAAGTCAACGTAGTTCGGATATGCAGTTTAACGTCATGTTGGACGATGGCAAGCCGACTCACAAGGAGGTCGAGGCTGCCGGGCGGAGGATTGAACCGAACCACCTCGCACAGAGGGGGGTGGAACGGCCGGGTGGATCACAGTTTCACGTCATGATGGACGCTGGTGTTTGGGGATTACACTCTAAGGAGGCCCGTATGCGGAAAAGCTCAGTTAGAGAGGGACTTGGGCCGAAGGTGAGAGACCTCGATCCCTGTCGTGCCCTCTACTGGCTTCAGCAGCGGGGAAGCACAATGGAGATACACATGTGCAGTCCCCCACAAGGGCGGATTCATAGGTGAATCGACGCGAATGTGAACCCGGGAGGGGTCCACTGATGGACGAACCGACGTGAATACGACCAGGACGACCAGGTGGTGGGCTTGAACCTCAGGGAGGCTTCCTACGTACCCTGTTTAGGAGACAGGGATCAAAGTCCACGTAGTTCATTCTATCAGGACTTACGCACTGAGGCAACCTGAGTGCGGCAAAGCTCAGTTGAAGAGGGACTTGGGCCGAAGGTGAGAGACCTCGATCCCTGTCACACCCTCTACTGGCTTCGGTAGTGGGGAAGCACAATGGAGATACACATGTGCAGTCCCCCACAAGAAACTAGGGGTTTGTAATACCCTACCCCCGTGGGCGAAGGCCACTCCAATAAATCGTCCCTAAAGAGGGGCAATCCCGACATCCCTGCAGAGACGAGCGGGTGGGGGCCACATCCAAACCGGGAGGGGGACCCTGCGTGCGAGGCACGGGATCGGGTGATGCGGACGGTTTAACGTCTTGCCGGACGAAGTACAGTTTAACGTCGTGTGTTGAGGACGAAGCGGACGGTTTAATGTCTTGCCGGACGAAGTACAGTTTAATGTCGTGTATTGAGGACGAAGATGCTTGGCAGTTTAACGTCTTGCAGCGCGGACGTGGTGCAGTTTAGCGTCCTACAGGACGAAGTGCAGTTTAACGTCATGCGGGATGAAGTGCAGTTTAACGTCATGCGAGACGAATGCAGTTTAACGTCGTGCGGAACGAATGCAGTTTAACGTCGTACGGGACGAATGCAGTTTAACGTCGTGCGGGACGAATGCAGTTTAACATCGTGCGAGACGAATGCAGTTTAACGTCGTGCGGGACGAATGCAGTTTAACGTCGTGCGGGATGAATGCAGTTTAACGTCGTGCGGGACGAATGCAGTTTAACGTCGTGCGGGACGAATGCAGTTTAACGTCGTTCGGGATGAACCGTTGCCGCTGATGGGTCTGTGTCACTTCGCGCGAGCCTGGAGGGCCGCACGGGAAGAAAACGCACGGTGTGGGCACCCGAGATGAAGATCATCGGGCGCCACGCAGGCGGGTACCCTCAGGAGGTCAAAGGGGGCGACCCCGGCAGTTTGCGTGCAAAAGAGGATCTTGGCGCGCAATACCACGGGTCGGCACGCAATTGGGCGGGCTGGCGTGCAATTGGGCCAGCGCTTTGCGCGCGGAAGATGAAGATTGCGCGCACCGGGCCTCTGATAGCGCGTGGGGGCAACGGCCCATTCTTTAACGAATGGCCACTTAGTAAATGGGGTGTGCGCAATCGGGCTGGATTGCGCGCACCCGGGGGGAAATTGCGCGCAAGAGGTTGCTTTTGCGAGCGAAGGCCTTCGGGTGAGGGATTGGTCAAAGGAAAGAAGCCAAAGGGTTGCGCGCGAAGGCAAACCCCGAGGCTGGCTTGCGCGAAATAAGGGCGGTTACCTGAAGATCGGCATTGCGCGCGGAGGGGGTGGGATTGCGCACACGAGAAACCCTTCGAATTCTGGCAAACTTCAAAACGTCAGGGGTCGCCTTGTATTTATAGGCAACCCCGGGCGCGCAATTCGGTTCGCGGGCGCGCAATTCGGCGCGCGGGCGCGCAATTCGGCTCGGGCGCGGAATAGGGGCCCGGCGCGCAAGAGGGTCGCGCACGGGCGTCGGGCGCGGAAAATTATGCGCTGACTCGGCCCATTACGCGAATCCCGGAAGGATTGCGCGCGCCTAGCCATTTTTCGCGCGGGCCTCCGACATTTCGCGCAAGGCCTTCGGCTCTTCCGAAACATGCTTCTAATGCCAAATATGACCTCGCTTTCCTCATCCGGAACTTCGTTGGAGGAGCAACGGACTTTTCCGGCGTCTACAAAAGCCCCCCTCGGAATCTGATCGGCGAGAGGTCGCAACGATCGGGTTCTGAGGGAGACGCCGGAATGCCAAAGTCCTGGGTGGCGCGGGACTTGGGCGCGCAAAAAGGGCGTCGGGCGCGAAATTCGCTACCTTGGTCGCGCAAAGCGCTTTCCGCGCGGTGCGGACACCCGGCCTCGCCTATAAATAGGGGTCCTGGGTTCCGTGTTCCGTACACAGGCTTTCCGCGCGATAAGCTTTCCCGCTCTCATGCGCGAAATTGCCTTTGACGGCGCGAAATTCGCCCGTTCGGCGTGCAAACCCATCCAGATTTCGGCTTGATTTTGCGCGAACACCCGGGGTTTTACGCGACAGACTTCCCAATTGCGCGCCGTCCACTAGGATTGCGCGCCAACTCCCAAATTTCTCTACCATCCTCCTCCGATTCTGCATGCCTCATCCCTTAACCCACACGACTCCCGGAGCTTCTGAGATGGCCGCGAATCAAGTGAATGAGGGGGATGCCGCCATTCGCAGAGCTGAGATGGCGGTGAACGAGGAGGTCTACGGAGCCAAGGAGATTGTTTCCAACAATCAATCCTTGTTCGATTTGCTGACGCCGGCCCAGAAGACGTATCCGCTGTCGGACAACCTGCCACTCCGGAACTACGGCATCCTGGATGAGGTTCCGGTGCCAGGGTTCGAGGTTGATGCGCCACGGACCTGGGTGACTCGGGAGGACGAGCTTCCCCGCTATAACATCACCAACAACGGGCATCCTGCCAGGGAGACCAGGCACTTAGATGTCTATGTCCTGAACCCGAGGACGCGAACCATTACCGGGAGTGAGCCTACTGCGGAGAACTCTCCAGCCCTCTACTCGAGCACGTATCGCCAGAGTGTCACCGACGACACCAAGGGTTGGCTGAAGGACTGGGACTTGCGGTCTGGGGGCAATTTCACCAGTGAGTGGGCCTGGGCGTTCTGGGTACGCCACACCTGCGATCACTTCGCGGAGGAACTGCGGTACATCGGCCTTTTTTAGGCGGTGTGGACGTCACAGTTCCACTTCTACCAGCAGTCCGAGCTCGGGCCGGAGCTGTTCACCCGCTGGTCCCCGGATACCAATACCTTCCATCTTCATCATGGGGAGGTCAGCATCGGTCTCTGGGACATCCACTGCATTGGAGGTATCCCGCTGGAGGGTTACCAATACGATGAGTTCCTGCCTCCGAGGAACACCTGGGGCGACAGGTCACGAACTCTCATCCTGACATGGCATCTACTGGACCTGGCTACGCAGCGGCTCGGGGTCAAGGACTTCCGCAAGGACATAGCCTACAAGGAGTGGTTCAGCCAGTTCTTGGAGCATGACCTAGCGGTCAACATGCCAGGCAGGGGGAAGCGGTGCCCGACCGCGGCTCAGAGGAGCCGGAACGGGTCGTACTGGCGGGTCCTGGAGACGGGAGACTACCGCTCATGGGGGTACCGCGTCATCGAGGCCCGGGACCCAAATGTTCGGTACGCGGCGTTCCTGGCCACCTTTCTGAGTGGGTGTCTCCTACCAGTGCGGGATGCGAGGATGGGCGTCCGCCCGGCGACACTGGTGATGGCGGGCGTCATGGCCGCCAACAAGAGATTCAACCTCGGGGTCCCAGTGCTGGCTAAGCTGTACGCCATCCTAGAACGCATCTCGCGAGGGGGGTCACCACGAAGGGTCTGTGGGTCCTTTCAATTCTTCCACGGCTGGGTGGCTGCTCACCTCAGTGGGTACACGTTTCCAAACGCCGTCATTCCTCCGGGAAACGACCTGCGACCCTCCCTGCTGAACATCGTGGGGGTCGCTCCGATGACCCTAAATGAGGAGGGCGTGAGGATTCGGATTGGCAATCACGCCAATTTCAACTTTAGCCCGTTCCCCACTCCCATTGGCCAGATGATCGACAATGGGAAGGGTCTGCTGGAGCAGCATGAATACTTCCTGAGCATGCGGGGCGGGGTGCTCGTGGCTCGGATTGACGGGAAGGTGATCTGTGAGCCCTACGTGCCAACCCAGTTTTCCAGGCAGTTCGGGTGCCTTTAACGGATGCCAAAGAGGGTATTCTCTACTTTCCGGGAGGAGACGAACCCTTGCGTCCTTCGCCAGATGTGGCTAATGTTCGCCGCTTTCGGCTCTGGCGATGTCATCACTCTCCCTCCTATCGGGGTCGACGCAGGCTTGGAAACTGAGTACGCCAAACACTGGGCCATCGCGTACCCCGAGGGGCTTCTACGGAAGCCAGTTCGGCGGCTCGAGGTCACCCGTGCGGAGACCGGGTGTCAAGGAAGGAGGCGAGGTGTCGTTATGCGGGGGAGAATGGAGGCGTGCCAAGCAACGGAGCCGGCGCGGGCAGGGACTTCGGCGGCGGGCACATCGCAGACTGCCGCCACGACTTCAGCACCCAGAGAGGGGGCACATGCGGTGGTCGGGGAGCGGCCCGGGAAGTAGATAAGGCGTCTGCTCGAACCCTCCCACGATGCAGTCTTCCCAGCGCTGTGGTCGGCCTGGATGACCCTGCAGCAGTTGCTGGGGACCGAAATCATCTGGCAGAAGACAAACAGAGAAGGGATCCATCTGCCAGAGGTCGGGCGCCTTCAGGTCGCCGACAGGGTGAACTTCCACCGGCGGTATGCGTATCTGACGGCCATGGACGAGTACGCGCGCCAGCGTGGTCAGCGTGCGGAGCCGTCCCTTCTGGTGAAGGTAATGCTCGGTCTAGAGCCTGCTCCAGAACAGATGCCGCCGGAGGAAGATGATAGTAACGATGACTCCGAGGAAGAGGAGGAGACGGGGGAGGATGAAGGCTCTGAGAGAAGGTCCCATCCGGGGAGCTCGCGGGAGAGCGGCGAGGTGGCCGGCTCTAACAATATCGATATCACCGAGCTCCTCAAGGTCCGCTTCTATCCCTACTCAACCTGCTTCATCCATTCTATTATGCAGCTTCTAACCCATTTCTTCACCTTCCTCAGGAGTGCACGGATGTTGGTCAGGCATCCTTAGTAGGAGTAGGAGAGGCGCCAGCAGGACAGGGCGGGGGCCAGACACCCATCATTGAATTGACAAGCGCTGAGGGGTCCCCTGCTGCAATTGCTCCTGCGGCGGCCGGGACAGTGGAAGATGACGCTCTGGGTTCCCGTAAGTCTTCTTACTTTACTGTTGGTGCTTGCCGTTGACGATCCGTGACTAACCACGGCATGCCTTGCGCAGTGATCTTAATACTGGAGGCTCGTCGGGCTGTCGAACCCGGGCCATCCACGAGTGGACCAGTGGCAGACATGCCGCCTTCTCCAGAACAGACTTCTCACACTGAGCCGGCCCCACCAACTACTGATCAGGGGGCAGCGGACGCCGGCGGTGCTGCCATCAGAGAGAGGTCGGGGGCTGACGAGGGTGTCGACGCCGCTGGGGCGAGAGAAGAAGGTCACCCAGATGTTGGGGAACCTATCCCCTGTGAGGACATCCCAGGGGCGGACCCTGCAGCAGACCTGTGGCTGCCTTCCCTGCCTACCGGCCTGCCGACCCCGAGGAGATGGACGACTCGGACTCGGAGGCGGTCGAGGAGAGCCGGATAACGCGCCGCCGGGGGTGGAAGTGCATCTAGCGCTTCCTCAAGCGACCCCCATCGGAGTGGCTGGGGCGCATGGGATCGCTTCAAACCTGGTTGCGCTTCCTGTGTGCTGGGGGAGCTGATGCTCGACGCCTCCATCTGACGGTCCGTGATTTCATGGCCGAAAAGATGCGCGAGAGCCGCCGGCGTGCCGATGTCGCACAATGTCGGGACATGTCGGAGAACACGCAGGCGCTCCTCGTGGCGGAGTAGGAATTCCGACGCCTCGAAGGGCAGGAGGCAGAGAAGGAGGCCTTTGTCGCAGCGTACACTGAGCTTGTGGAGCAATTGACGGCCCAGCTGAATGATGCCCAGGCACAGCTGACAGAGGCGGGCCACCAGATGGTCACACTTCAAGTCGAGCGGGAGCGTGCACAGGCCAGGATCGGCGAGCTGCGCGCTGCGACCGCTGACGAAGAGAGGGCATGCAGAGAGCGAGAAGCAGCTCTGGAGGCCGCCAGCCAAAGGGTAGCGGCGTTAGAAAAATTCATTCAGCACGCTAATCCCTAGGGGCTTTGTTTTTTACATTCCCAGAACATTTTGCTTCCGCTACTCAATACTTCGATCCATTTGTATGAATCAACATATTTATCTGCACCTTTTGGCTTAACATGCTCAACCACAATCCATTGTCTTGCGGGAGCGTTAACCAAGCTTCAGGCACCCACAATTGGGCCTGGATTTCTAAGGAAAAGAGGGAGGTCATTCCTAGGAAAGGAGACCTCAGACCTAATCAATGTACCATCCCCCCAACTTGTTCCGACACACGAGCGGGACAACGCTAGGGGCGTTGAGATTTTATCCGAACATAGGGAAATGAAAAAGGGTGAATCGCGTGTCCCGAATTCAGAAATCCACGACGGTCAGTCTTCCAGGAAATGCCCAAGACGGCAAGCGGACAATGGATCAATCGACCATACTACTGCAATAGACGGACCGAAGGTCATCCTTCATATTGCAGGAGGCGGATCACATGTCATCATCAATACCGCTTTGGGGGTTCCTTCAGACGTAAGGGTGGAAATCCGGATCAAAAGAGCATGCGAAGCATGGGGCAAAGTGATGATTTGTTCGGACAGAATCTAACGCTCCCAAAATTGCGCCACCGTGGGGAAAACGTATTAGGCGGATGCACTAATCTGGCCGTGAATCACCCCAATTCTCAGACAGAACCTCTTTTACGAGGAAACTGTCGCTTCCCATCATTGCAATGGGGAATCCCGAGCTGAATCAGGGAGAATATCACAACCGCACCACTCTACCAGAAGCCAGGCCAGACGGCCAGTGACGAGGAGGGCCGGGACTCAGCGATCCCTGAGGCTAGACCCGAGTCGAGATGCCCGGGCATTCCTACGTACTCCATCAGGTTGGAGATCAAGCCACACGTAGTTCTGAGAGTGCAGTTTTAACATCATGCGGGACGTAGAACCCTGATTAGGGAGATCTTAGTTTAAGGTCATAGAGCTCGGACCATAGGGGCAGATCTTAGTTTAAGGTCTTAGAGCTCGGACCATAGGGACCTCAAAGTACGCCACATCGTGGTCCTATCCCCTGGATATGCGAAGATGCACTGAGGGATAGTGTCAAGAGTGCCGAGATTTTGCCTGGTCAGAATGGGAGGTGGAAAACGTAATTTGAATCATGCGGACATTCACTCAAGGACTGGGGGCACCGGCGTAACGATATGGGAGTACTGCCGACCGTGGTGGAAAAGCAGCATCAATATCGCACTGACCATTGATGGAATGAGGCAGCAAACGAGCATCAACCGCTCAAGTGCAGAATTCATATCGATTTGCTGCCCAAGGCCCTTGGGGGTACCAGCCCGGATCGGTGGGAGAGCACTGAGGCATTGTATCCAGACCGCTCACGGGGGTTCCACCCAGGGCGTAGGTGATGGGTCCGAATGAAGGGGAGCATGAAGCCTGAAAGGTGGAAGGAACCTGACCAAGCTGAACCTGACCCTCCTGGCAATAGACCAGAGTGCTCTTGACACCGGTGGACCACTGCAAGGGGTCAAGGGACACGCCTTGAGGGTGACTCGAAGGCGGCGGATTCCCAAGAGAAGGGGGAATCTTTAAGAGGTGGGGGGCTGGACCCGAAGTTTCAAACATCCGGGCGTTCCTACGTATCCCATAAGGATGGGAATCAATCCACATGTAGTTCTTGAAGCGCGGTGCAACACAATCGGGCACCAGCGCGGGGAGGGGTGCGGGTCTGGCCCTCGCACCCAAAAGAAGCGGTATTTGATATTTCTTGTTTGTCCTTAAAGGTGGATGGTTTTTCTTTGTGCAGCAACATGCCTGTGATTAAGAAATCCCTGGTGTCACCACAATAATCAAGCCATGAAAGGCATTGATAAATGGCGTGGTTATTAACCAGCTCCCAACGTGAGTGTCCCCTGAGGAGAAAATCACGATGCAGTGCCGTTTCTCGTCGGGCGGCCAAGACAATCACAGTTTACGGTCGTGTGGTAAGACCAAGCAACACAGTTTAAGGTCGTGTGGTTCGTACCATGAAGGAATCCGCTTATTGCGATACGGCAGACCCAGCGGAGTTGGGGACACATCCCAGCCCTGCGGTCACGCACAATTCCAGGAGAAGGATCCTGGGATAGGGGCCTGCATATGTCTATCAACCGAGGGGCAGAGATGCTAGCCTCCAGCTATGCTGGGCCCAGAACGCGATTGTTCGGGCGACTCCTTCATCCTCATGGGGACGAGGGTCTAGCTACACATGGACCTTAGGGAGGACATTAGCATATCATTGGTGCTCATATCGTTGGAGCCTCGAATGGCACCATTACCCTGGTTGGCCTGCCTAACGTGTAGGGGTGTACTAAGGGTCAGTATGAAGAGAGAGTGTCGAGTTTCCACTACAACGCACTGAGGCGGAGTGTGACAAGGACTGCGCAACCAATGTTCAGAGCCTGAAAGAGTTGACATGGTGATCAAGGATGTCGCTGACCATATTCGCAACACAACATCCGATCGCGTCAGCCTAGGATGAGGCAAACAAACGAGCATCAACCGCTCAAGTGCAGGATTCATATCGATTTTCTGCCCAGGAAGGCCCAAACAAGAGGAAGCGCGAGGCCCGACAAGTAACACAGGACTTGTCGGGATTGAATCCGACACTACAAGTCATAGACCGGAGTACCCCAAAACATGCTAACAGATCACCGGAAAGGGTAGGAGGACTCACCTTGAGAGCAACCAAAGGACAGTAGATCCCCGTGATCAACCAAGAGACGGGGATGGACCTGGAACACAAGCGTCCAGGCGGTCCTACGTATCCCATAAGGATGGGAATCAAGCCGTACATAGTTCTTGAGAGGCAGTTTAATGTCATGCGGGACGAAGTGCAGTTTAGCGTCATGTAGGACGAAGTGCAGTTTAACGTCGTGCGGGACGAAGTGCAGTTTAACGTCATGCGGGACGATGGAGCATGAAATTTAATGTCCTACAGCGTGGACGAATGCAGTTTAACATCGTGTGGGACGAAGTGCAGTTTAACGTCGTGCGGGACGAATGCTGAACAGTTTAACGTCTTGTAGCTCGGATGTGGTGCAGTTTAGCGTCATGCAGGATGGAGTACACTCAGGCAAAGTACTGCTAGAGGAACCTAGCGTTGGTGGGAGGAGTGACACGCTCACCATCCATAGTCGCTAGGGAGTACGCGCCATTGGGATAGACCTTGTGGACGACAAAAGGTCCCTCCCACTTGGGATCCAACTTGGGCGGCTTCCTGCCGGGGATCATTGGTGCTCTTAGGGCCAGTACTAGGTCACCCTGCAGGAAGGAGCGGAGGCGAACCTTCTTATTGAAAGCTCGAGCCATTCTGCTTTGATGCCTCTCTAAGTTGTGCAAAGCACGAAGCCTATTCTCATCCAGTGCTTCCAACTCGACTAGACGGGTTTCAGTAGCTCTGTCCAGCACTTGCTGGTCCTAGACCGCAGTGCGCAAGGACGGTAACTGGATCTCGATGGGCAGGATGGCCTCAGCTCCATACACTAGGGAATAAGGGGTCATCTGGGTGGAATTGCGAGTCGTCGTCCGATAATCCCAGAGGGCGTTGGGGAGCTTGTCCGGCCAACTCTTCTTGTTCTGACCAACCATATTTTGCAGAATGTTAGAGAGGGTCTTGTTAAACGCCTCAATCTGTCCATTCGCCTGCGCATGATAGCGAGATGTATGGTTCGAGCGAATGTTGTACTTGGCGTACAACTTCTTCAACTCGGCTGCTCGGAAATTGGCTCCGTTATCCGTGAGGATAGCGTGAGGCACTCCAAATCGATAAATGATGTTGGAGGTCACGAAGTCAGCGATAGAACAGGACTTGACCTCCCTGAGCGGAATCGCCTCTACCCATTTGGAGAAGAAGTCTATGGCGGTCAGAATGAACCGGCACTGGCGAGCCGTCGCCGGCAGGTAAGGTCCCACAACGTCCATCCCCCAGACTGCAAAGGGCCAAGAATACCTGGTGGTATGGAGAGGCTCCGGCGGCCGATGCACAAAGTTCGCATGAACCTGGAACGCATGGCACTTCCTGGCATACTCGATGCAGTCATGGATCATGGAGGGACAGAAGTATCCCAACCTCCGAATCTGGTGGGACAGCTTCGGCCCAGTCTGGTGGGCACCACATGAACCAGCATGAACCTCTTGCATGACTCGTGGGATCTCAACTCCTTAAAGGCAACGGAGGAGAACACCATCAAATCCGCATCTATAGAGGATCTGCTCTAGGTCGGGACTGCTCTGGAGGACAAACTGCGATGCGCGGCGTCGAACTCGCTCGCGCTCGGCCCGATCCAATGGGAGAGTGCCATGTTAGAGGTACTCAACCAAAGGCGTCCTCCAATCAGGGGCTGGTTCGACTGCCATATCTGTGGTACTCGGGGCTCCAGGCACAGGGGAAACCGTGGTGAGATTACTTACCGACGGGCCGCGATCTCCCTCCAGGATAACGGGAGCGATGAGCCTACGGTGCATCACGCGGACGATCAGGTTGTCCTGTTCAGGCTCCGCGAGTGACGCAGCAAGGCTGGACAAAGCATCTGCTCGACCGTTCTGCGACCGGGGAATATGGACAATTTCTGGCCGAGAAGGGAACTGGGCCATCAGGAGGAGGGTGCACTCCAAAAATGGCACAAGTTCCGGCTTCCTGACAACATAGTCACCATTGATCTGCTTAACGACCAGCTCGGAGTCCCCTTTCACACACATATGGGGCACGTCGATCTCGAGAGCTAACTCGAGGCCAGTGATGAGGGCATGGTATTCCGCCTCATTGTTGGTACATCCCTCTGACAACAGGAAAGAGTATGGCAGCACGGCTTGCTCCGGGGTAATGAAGACGATACCCAAACCCACTTTGTTGAGCTTAGGATTATCGAGTCTTCTACCGGTGGGGCTCCGGGAGGCACCGTCAAAGTGCATCTACTAGCATGGATTGTCACGATCGACCGAGAGAACGGCCTCATCAGGAAAGCCTAGATCCAGCGGCTGATCCGCGGAGGTTGGGTGAGCAGCCAGAAAGTCCGCCAATGCTTTCCCTTTGATGGCCTTCTGAGACACGTACCTAATTTCGAACTGTTGGAGAATCACAGCCCACCGCGCTAGACGGCCGGTCAACATAGGCCGGCTCAGGATATATTTCAACGGGTCTACCTGAGAAACCAACTATACCTCGTGGTGCTGCAAGTAGTGTCGTAATTTCTGTACGGAAAATACGAGTGCCAGGAAGCTCTTCTAGATGGGGGAATACCTAACTTCTGCATCGAGGAGCAAGCGACTGAGGTAATAGAGGCTATTCTCTGTTCCCTCGTTGTTCTTCTGGGCGAGAAGGGCACCAAGGGACCGTTCCAGGGCGGTCACATAAAGGACCAGCGGCTTCCCGGATATAGGCGGCATCAGAACCGGAGGTTGAAGCAAGTACTGCTTGATTTCTTCGAAAGCGGTCTGACACTCCTTATCCCATACATAGGTGGTGCCTTTCTTCATGTGCTGAGAAAAGGGCTTACACTTGCCGGCCAGATTCGCGATGAATCGGCGTATATAGGCTAAGTGGCCTTGAAACCCTTGCAGTTCCCGGATGTCACCTGGGGGAGTCATCTGGCTAATTGCCCTGATCTTCTCTGGGTCGATCTCAATACCCCGGTATCTTACCACAAAGCCAAGAAACTTCCCGGAGGTGACCCCGAAGGCACACTTCAATGGGTTCATCTTCAGGCAGCGAGACCGGAGGAAGCCGAACACTTTCTCAAGATCTTTGAGATGGTCCTGACGCTGGCGCGATTTGACCACCAAGTCGTCGACGTAGAATTCCACCAGTGTGCCAAGGATTGGATTGAATATGCGGTGCATCGCCCGTTGATAGGTGGCACCTGCATTCTTCAGGCCGAAGGGCATGACCTGGTAACAAAAGATACCTTGGGGGGCCCTGAAGGTAGTGAACTCCTCATCCTCAGGGGCCATCCGGATTTGGTTGTATCCGGAGTATCCATCCATGAAGGAGAGGGCTTGGAACCCTATCGTGGCGTCAATCAATAGCTTTGTCACCGGAAGGGGAAAATCATCCTTCGGACAGTGGCGGTTGAGATCGCGGAAGTCGATACAAACTCTGATCTGCCCGTTCTTCTTCCTGACCGGCACAATGTTGGCCAGCCATCTGGGGTACTGAACTTCCATCACGAAGTTGGCATTGATAAGCTTGTCAACTTCGGCCTCAACCATGGCACCGTGGAATGGGTGCATCTTCCTGGGAGGCTGCTTGAACCCGCGATGGTTCGCCGGGAGACCAAGGCGGTGGACGGCTACCTGAGGATCTAGCCCCGACATCTCGTCATAGCCCCAAGCGAACACATCATGGTGCTGTCTGAGGAAGTCCACGTACTGCTGCCGCTCCTCAGAGGGCATGGCGGCACTGACCAATGTGGGTGTTGGATCTGCCTCGGTTACCAGGTTCACCTGTACTAACTCATCGACCGTGGCGGAGACGCCCTCCTCAAAGGCTGGGGGTGCATCTTCCACGTCCTCTCCACTCAGGGAGGGATCATCCACGGGAGAGACTACATTGGAAACTGCATTGGGGCTACCAGATCCTGCTGGGCCGCTGGTGCTGGCATGGGCGGTCGCGGTCATCTCATCAGGAGACTCACAGGCCATCGAGACCATGTCTACGTCTAACCGATGGATCGGGAGGACGTAAGCGTCATCCAAACTTGCCTAGGGATCACTTGAAACAGCGATAGGCTCAACCTCACCCGTCAGGATCTGCTTATCCTTGCTCTTGTAATAGTCCACGTCCAGATAGCGGGCTTCACATGAGGCAAAAGGAGAGGCATCTCCCTGAAGCACACCTAATCGACCATTAAGGGAGTATTTAAGGCATTGGTGGTATGACGAGGGAACCGCCGCATGAAGGTGGAGCCATGGCCTGCCCATCAATGTGTTATACGCAGTGTCCTGAGAGACTACCATGAATTCAGTGTTGGCAACCAGGTCACCGAACTGGGTCTTCAAACGTATCTTGCCGACTGGAGTTTTCTCGGTGCGGTCTTACCCCTGGATCCTGAGGTCGGAGGGAATCAAGTCATCCTCAGACAACCCCAATCTCCGGAGCGTCCGAGTTGGAATCAGGTTAATCCCAGACCCCGTGTCGACAAGATAGCGCCGGACTTCAAGGCCATTGAACTGGCCAGTAACATACAGCGGACGAATGTGCCCCTGTATAGGAGGGTCTTCATCCTTACCAGAGAACGAGATAACCGCCTGACATTTGGCGTCCTCAATCGCTTCGGCGTGAAAGTCCTCTACAGCCGCGACCTCCATCTCAAACTGGAGGGGGCTTTTCAGGGCTTCAGCGAGCGCCTCGCGCATCTCAGGTGATAGGCGCAGAGCCTCAAGGATGGAGAGCCTTGCTGGGATGTCGGCCAAGTGCTTCAGGACATCATACTTTCTTGCCAAGCGCGAGCCCCTGGTTGCAGGAGGTTGCTCTGCGGTTGGAGGCATGACGGGCCTTGCCGGTTGGACCGGCGGCCGACTGGTGCTTGGCGCATCTCGCTGTTCACTGGTTGCAGCCCAAGAAGTGGTCACCGTACTGGGGCCAGGAGGCCGGGACGGACTTGTGGTAGGACGGAGCTGGTCGCGGCGCGGCTGAGGCGGTTCTGCCTGGTCCCACACCACAAACGGTGGCAGAAGCGAATCCGTCATCCCCGGATGGGGGGGCTGCGCGCGCTGAGCTCAGTTTTGAGCCCGCTGTCTAGTCTTAGTGGCGTGCACGGCCTGGCTGGAGGTACCAACTGCCGTGCCCCAGCGACTCCTGTTGTTGCGGTTCCTCCGACGGTGGCGACGACCGGGGACACTAGGGAGGTCCACCTGGTGTTCTTCAATGTCGGGAACCGAAAAGGGATTTACCAGCTCGACGGTATTAACCGAAGCGTACCCAACACTGTCATCGGATGAATCATTCATCACCGGGAGGATCCGAGGAGGGACCCCCATCTCCGGGGGCATGAAATCGCTGAGAGTGCGGGATAGTGGCGGAACTGGCGGGGCGCGCTCTTCCTTCTTGTGTCGCCGCCGTTTGCTCTTCTCGGAAGAGGCAGGCTGGGACGACGATGCCAAAGCAGCACCCGCAGATTCTGGGGGCTCAGGCTGATTCAAGCGCGCACGGATGATTCCATGGGTGCGAATGATCGTCTTGCGGGCCATCCAGTTATTATACTTATGGGATCTGCGGTCGGAGACCAGCTGCCATTCGTCCTCGTCGCCACTATCATCATCTGATCCCACGAACACACCCGCCACTTGTGCTGGAGCTGGGCCCAACCTGATTACATTGTTGTTAATCTGGTCTTGGAGCCAGTCCTTAAACACGTAGCACCACCGGATGGTGTGCCCCAGGGCCCGATGGTAAGGGCAGTAGCGGGGGTTATCCGTGAGATGTGCCTCCTCTGGCCTCCAACACTCAGGCAGTCGCACAATCCTCTGCTCTAGGGCGCTCCGGAAATAACCGGGGACCTGATCCTCATGAAATGAGTAAGTCAGGTATCGCGGGGCCCTAGGAGCGTGGTCTTGACGAGGGGCTGGAGGGGCCTGCCGAGGAGGTGGACCCTGATTATCTCGCCTGGGTTGTGGCGGTACATTACGCGGAGGGGCCGGCCAGTTCTGGGGCTACCGCTGTTGGGCCGAGAACTGAGCCCGTGGAGGCGGATTCCTGTGAGGCTGTGAAGATGGCCTCACCGGCAGCAGCTCCAACTGCCTGGGGGCCTCTATCTGGGCAACAGCAGCGGGCTCAGCCCTGCTGACTCTCCTTGCAGGGATCATAGGAGGCAGCGGGTGTGCCTGACTGGCCTGTTGCAGGGCTTCCTCAAGACGTTGAGCTTTGTCTGAGAAGTCCCTGAACCCTCCGGGGTAATTCTGAGTGATCAAGGAAGGGACTAGCTCGGTCTTAACGTTCCCGACGCACATTGTCATCAACTGCTCCTGAGTCAATGGCATGTCAAGGGAATACGTGAGACCCTTCCATCGGGCGACGAAATCCGCGACTCGCTCATCAGGACTTTGCTTGCACTTGAAGAGGTCTGCGATACTCGTCTTCCGGGTCGTGGAACTGAACTGATAGAGGAACTATCTATGAAGGTCCTCCCAGCTAGTTATCGACCCGACGGGGAGCTGGCTGTACCAGACAAATGTTGGCCCTTCCAGTGTCTGGACAAAGCAGCGAAGCTTAGTGGCCTCCTGCTGCGCCGGAGTTCCCAACATAGGCCCGCACCTCGAGTTGAAATGGGCCAAATGCTGTGGCGGATCTCCAGTCCCGTTGAAGGGGGAGAAAGTTGGGTTCCCGAATCCCGGAGGTGCCGGCATGTCATCCACCCATGCTGGGTATGGTTTGTCGTCTGGTGGGATTTCCACTTGCCGAGTCTCCAAGGCTTCCAAGCGGGCGATGAGTGCCGCCATCGGATCGTCTGGACATGGGTTCCAGTCCTGGCGAGGATTTATAACCATGAGCGCATTGCATAGCTCTTCAATCGGGTCGTCGACCGGGTCGTCGAACTCGGCAGCTCGTGGGATGGCGGGCGGAGCGGTCCTTGGGGCAGCGGGAGGAATCCGAGCGGGATCTCTCAGGTAGTCACGCCGCTCGGGAGGGTGTGGTGAAACATACCGCGCCCTCTTGCCATAGGAAATGGCCTCTCCCCTGTTGGAAAACACGGCATAATCACGGTTGCCCAGGAGAGTCTCGTCGAGGAGTGGTTGTTCCTGTCCCTGCTGTCCTGGCCTAGGATCACCGTAGTCAGGCCGCCGCTCTGCAGCGCGCTCGGCGAGGAGCTGGTCAACTAGCTTCTTCTACTCGGCGAGCTGTTGACGTAGCGTGGCCTTCTCGGGATCCTCATCTTCCCTCTGCATGGAGGCAGATGGGTCGGCGGGCTTTATAGCCCCGCCGTGCTCTTTACCTTTGCTGGCGTTTCGGCTCAACGTCAGTGCTTCAGTGGGTGTGGGGAGACCCAGGAGGTTCCTCTGGTGACGAGTAACTCTCACCGATGGATCCAACAACGGCTTGTCTTCGGGGGAGAGCCCCCGTTGAGAAGTTCCAAGTTGTTCCCCTCTCCCGACAGGTCATCCATATTGACCGTTTCCGTCCCTGGGGATGTACCCTCAGGGCCACCCAGCGAATCGGGCTGTCGGCGAATCGCACTAAAGCGTAGGGAATCGTACTGCCCCCATCCACGGATATACACGTGGGGGGTGGCTTCCTCGATAACCTTGTGGTGTACTTGAAAACACTCAACGCATCGTTGTTGGAGGGCCTCGTGGTTCCCAAATGACCTGGGGTGCCGAACCGCGGGGAGCGTGGCCAGGTCGATCTGACGGCACTGCTCACCAATATCCCCCAGGTGTGCTTGACTCCCGGGATATGGCATTTGTAGGCGGTGAAGACGGGAGTGAGTCTCCCGGAGAGTTCGGCGGAAGCATTCGAACTCATCCGGGGTGAGCGATTCTGGTGCATCAAAGTCCGGTCCTGCGACTGGCCAAAACTTCTCAGGGAAGTGGCTCTCTGCAAGGACGGTCCAGAAGCTCCATGACTCAAAATCGAGACCCAGGTCTTCTTGGTCCCCTACAGCAACTGGGAATGGACGGGGAACCGGCAGTGGTGCCGAGTCGGGCCCGCTGGGCCGGCGGGCTGGCCGGCGGTGAATACGGCGAGCAAGCCGATTGGCCTCCATATCCCGGGCTGCCCTCTGAGGGTTGCGGTGCCCAAGCTACCACATCACAATAGGACGGGCCGGCGAGCGAACATCCTGCCGTAGCGTCGGTGCTCGCCGAGGGTGCACTAGATCGTGGCTTGACCGTCGGTCCCCAGAAAAGGTCTTTGGCTTCTCCGATCGAGGCAGAAGGCGCTTCCGGAGGGGCCGGTACCAACCGCAAGCTTGATCCTTGGGGGTCTACCAGGCCCACGCTACTCCGGATATACCTTCGGAGAGAGGCGTGGATCATATCGATCTCGCTCTCGGGGAGTACGAGGCTGACGTGCCGCATTCCTACCCCTGCCCCTGACTGGCGGGATCGGGGGGAGGGCTCTGTCGCTGAGTCATACTCCACCTCTGTATCAGAGAAACGAACCGGTCGGATCTCTGTCCGGAATTCCCTAACATTCCCCCCTCTATGTCGATGCCTCGCCTTCCTGCCCCTGGGTGGTTCTTCGGGGCATGGCTGATCTCTGTCCTGGCGTCCTCTGGCCGCACCGGTGCTGGGGCCAAGAGGACTGGAAACCAATGTGCGAGGAGCACCGGGACAGATATCAAAGGGGACGCAGGGAGAGATGCTTCCGGGCAGGCCTCCAGGCCGGGATCGGAAGGTGGGATCACCCATGCCTCTTGGATCGGCCACATGGAGTAGACCCTGCTGGTGAATAGTGCTATCGCGAGGTGGTCCGCGGTGGCTATTGCCTGTACCAGCAACCGGGAGAGTCAACCCAACCTGCCTTTGGGGCGGTCGGGGCCTCGATCCAGGTCGGGCATAGAAGTGCCCCTACTCAGGATGCGCAGGGGCCTGGTGATTGGAGCCAGCAGTGGCTTGGGCCAACGCGGCCGCTATTGCTAGGGCCCCAAGGTGGGCATCCTCTTCCGCTCGTGCCCAAAGTTGGCGTCGGGACAGACGAGTCGGGATTAGCGGCGCAGGCAGGTGGAGAGCCCGTTCTTCGACTTGAGAAGCCTTGCGGCGGTGTCGACGTGGCCTGGCAGGAGCCCTTATCGCAGATCCCTGGAGAGAATCTCAGATAGGGCGGTCCCGGACATCCCCCACCTCATCCGCATAGGGGAGGGAGCTGTCGGAGCGTTCCGGGGATAAACTCCCGAAGCGGTTGGACGTCGAGGTAGGCAGCGGTGCCTCCCTGCGCGGCCCTCGGGGGCGGCGTTGGTGGCGAGGTGCAGCTTCCTCGAGGTCTAGGTGAGCCATGTCCCTGGTGGGGATGACTCCCTCTTCCTCATATCTCCGCACCAAGTTGTTTATCACCCTTCTCTAGATGACCTCCGAGGGGGAGAGAGGGCGTGGTTGCCCCGCAGTTGCGGCTGCTGGGACGGCTGTGGAACGGGCGGGACCGCGCGGAGTAGCCGCGTCGGTGTTTCCCCTACCCTTGCGCCGGTGGGCGGGCGGCGATCGGGCACTGGATTGGGCAACCTGATTCCTGAAGACAGGGAGAAGAACCCATTAATACTGACAGGAAAAGAAATCGACAACCGATCATTAGTGCCACGACGCCTTCTGTGGGGGGAACCCAGGCCATCGACGTCGTGAGACGGAGTGCCCGATTTCCCTTCCCCAGCCCCTGGCGGGTTCCGTGCCCCGATGCTGAATGCTTGGTCGGGCAACATGATAGTCTTCCAACACCTCTGAAAGCTATCGGTCTTCGTATTGAGGAGAAGAGATTCACTTCGGGTTCACCATTTTCTGTTTCGGTGCGGATGTGCGTCGGGTTTCTGTTCCGACGCTGTTCCGCCAGGACGCGTTCGCGCGTGCGCCCGTCGACCCGAGGGGATGGGAGCGCGGCTTGTGGCCCTGCAGTCCCGCTTTCCAAAGTCGGGCGGCATCCGTCCCTTATTCAGGGACGTCTGCTCCTTGATCGAAACCGGGATGATGGGATGTCGGCTCCTCCTTCCGTGGACGTCTCCTCGGAACTCGTCGCCTAATCCGGGTCTCCCTCATAGATTTAAGAATGTTCGTGAATCTCATTCCCGGCGCCATATCTTCATAGACACCGGTTAATTACGCTGCTTCCGCCCAGATGCTCCAAGGAGTCTGGTCGGGGCAGCAACCTGCGGTGAGGAGACCGAGTAGCTCTGGGTGTTGGGGGCGTGTCTTAACACTACAGCGGTGCATGTATGCCTTCCGTCCCTAATAGGGCTTCTCGAAGGCGTGATGGCCTGAGGCATCCCACGCTGGGTGCGGGGGAACTGCGTTACCTGAGGTTTTCCTCAGCTTCCCATGTTTAACACGGGGTATGCCGCGAGTTTAACGTCCAGCGGGGACGGCATCAGACTGATCAACATGAGGAGTGGATCAGATGACAGAACACCTTGCGGGGAACCTCCGATGCTGGGGCCAGCACATGGGAGACTTCCCAAGTAAAGTGGAGTGGAATGAAATGGCATGAACCCACCGGGATGTGGCGGCCCGGGTAAGGATCAGGATGGATGATGGAGTGAAGAGCTTGGACCCCGTAGAGGCTTCCTACGTACCGCGCGTTAGTGCGGATCAAAGTCAACATAGTTCGGATATGCAGTTTAACGTCATGTTGGACGATGGAAAGCCGACTTACAAGGAGGTCAAGGCTGTCGGGCGGAGGATTGAACCGAACCACCTTGCACAGAGGGGGATGGAACGGCCGGGTGGATCACAGTTTCACGTCATGCTGGACGCCGGTGTTTGGGGCTTACACTCTAAGGAGGCTCGTATGCGGCAAAGATCAGTTGGAGAGGGACTTGGGCCGAAGGTGAGAGACCTTGATCCCTGTCGCGCCCTCTACTGGCTTCGGCAGCGGGGAAGCACAATGGAGATACACATGTGCAGTCCCCCACAAGGGTGGATTCATAGGTGAATCGACACGAATGTGAACCCGGGAGGGGTCCACTGATGGACGAACCGACGTGAATACGACCGGGACGACCAGGTGGTGGGCTTGAACCTCAGGGAGGCTTCCTACGTACCCTGTTTAGGAGACAGGGATCAAAGTCCACGTAGTTCATTCTGTCAGGACTTACGCACTGAGGCAACCTGAGTGCGGCAAAGCTCAATTGAAGAGGGACTTGGGCCGAAGTTGAGAGACCTCGATCCCTGTCACGCCCTCTACTGGCTTCGGCAGTGGAGAAGCACAATGGAGATGCACATGTGCAGTCCCCCACAAGAAACTAGGGGTTTGTAATACCCTACCCTCGTGGGCGAAGGCCACTCCAATAAATCGTCCCTAAAGAGGGGCAATCCCGACATCCCTGCAGAGACGAGCGGGTGGGGGCCACATCCAAACCGGGAGGGGGACCCTGCGTGCGAGGCACGTGATCGGGTGATGCAGACGGTTTAACGTCTTGTCGGACGAAGTATAGTTTAACGTCGTGTGTTGAGGACGAAGCGGACGGTTTAACGTCTTGCCGGACGAAGTACAGTTTAACGTCGTGTGTTGAGGACGAAGATGCTTGGCAGTTTAACGTCTTGCAGCGCAGACGTGGTGCAGTTTAGCGTCCTACAGGACGAAGTGCAGTTTAACGTCATGCGGGACGAAGTGCAGTTTAACGTCATGCGGGACGAGTGCAGTTTAACGTCGTGCGGGACGAATGCAGTTTAACGTCGTACGGGACGAATGCAGTTTAACGTCGTGCGGGATGAATGCAGTTTAACTTTGTGTGGGACGAATGCAGTTTAATGTCGTGCGGGACGAATGCAGTTTAACGTCGTACGGGACGAATGCAGTTTAACGTCATGCGGGACGAATGCAGTTTAACGTCGTGCGGGACGAATGCAGTTTAACGTCGTGCGGGACGAATGCAGTTTAACGTCGTGCGGGACGAATGCAGTTTAACGTTGTGCGGGACGAACTGTTGCCGCCGATGGGTCCGTGTCACTTCGCGCGAGCCTGGAGGGCCGCACGGGAAGACAACGCACGGTGCGGGCACCCGGGATGAAGATCATCGGGCGCCACACAGGCGGGTACCCTCAGGGGGTCAAAGGGGGTGACCCCGGCGGTTTGCGCGCAAAAGAGGAGCTTGGCGCGCAATACCGCGGGTCGGCGCGTAATTGGGCGGGCTGGCGTGCAATTGGGCCAGCGCTTTGCGCGCGGAAGACGAAGATTGCGCGCACCGGGCCTCTGATAGCGCGCGGGGGCAACGACTCATTCTTTAACGAATGACCACTTAGTAAGGGGGGTGCGCGCAATCGGGCTGGATTGCGCGCACCTGGGGGGCAATTGCGCGCAAGAGGCTGCTTTTGCGCGCGAAGGCCTTCGGGTGAGGGATTGGTCAAAGGAAAGAAGCCAAAGGGTTGCGCGCGAAGGCGAACCCCGAGGCTGGCTTGCGCGAAATAAGGGCGGTTACCTGAAGATCGGCATTGCGCGCGGAGGGGGAGGGATTGCGCGCACGAGCGACCCTTCGAATTCTGGCAAACTTCAAAACGTCGGGGGTCGCCTTGTATTTATAGGCAACCCCGGGTGCGGAAAATTACGCGCCGAATCGGCCCATTGCGCGAATCCCGGAAGGATTGCGCGCGCCTAGCCAATTTTCGCGCGGGCCTCCGACATTTCGCGCAAGGCCTTCGGGCCTTCCGAAACATGCTTCTGACGCCAAATATGACCTCGCTTTCCGCATCCGGAACATCATTGGAGGAGCAACGGATTTTTCCGGCATCTACATCTCTCAGTAGGATCCAGAGTAGAATTCCTTCAGTTGAAGCTGAAATCAATTGTATTCACTTGTTTGATAATGAAGAATCCATGTTGAGTTGTCTATCCAACATGTAAAAGAGTAGGCCTTTTATTTCTAAACCTTGTAAATTATATGTTCTTACCTATATTATTTAATTACTAAAAAAGAATTGAGATTTATAGATATTATAGAGTGGATCTAGAACCTTAAAATGTTCAATTGGTTAAAAATAAAATAAAAGGAATTCATAAAAAACACACTGATTCACCCCTCCCATCTTAGTGGTCAATCTGACCTAGGGATATAAGTTTTCCTTGATCCCAACTTCCAAATACTTAGCACAAGTTACACAACTACATTTTCCTTCTAACTTGATTTCATATCCATTAGAGAAATATGAATTGGCCTTAGGGAAAAACTAGGAATCCTCATATTCTATCTTAGAAAGTTACTTGCTTGACATATCCCTGCGGATATATCATTACCCTAACCATACCCTCTACATCATTGGCATACATCTATGTCTCATTTCCATTCACTACAATTGATGTTAACGAAACTCCCTTGATCCCAATTACATCAATCCTTTATATCCCTTGAAAAGATGAAAATTTACCCATCACATTATTCATTAGACTAAGAGTCCTTGATAGCTCACACACAGCTTCATATTCCTTTTTGGATTTATGATGGGAAACAATGGATTTAGTTTTTCCTCTATGACCTAAATCCAACTTTTCTAGAGATGAAGCTAATCCATTTCTAACAACATCTTTACCCATCAAATTCACATAAAAAATTCCCAATCATTCAAATAATTCCCTCTAGATAGAATGCTTATATTTGAGACCTCAGTAATCATCCCTATAAAAGAACCTATTTTGGGATCTGTGGGGTCCATGAGTTCTCACTTATTTTCTAGAATGATGAAAAAAAATCCAAATAACACCAAACAAGATGATTCAACCCTGAGAAAGATTCATCGGGTTGAATCCACAAATCTCTTTCCCAAAATAATAGTATACCAAGTTGGGATCCTGGGTGCCCCACTCAAAAGATGGAAAGATCATCTATTTATCCAAGTCCCAACTAGAAAAAAAACCCTAAAATTTGAAACATTAAGAATCCAAAACTAGTCATGACTTATAACTTTTAATTTACTCCTTTTAGCAACATCATGGAACATTGAAAACATCATTTAGTGGCTCATATTATCAGAATCACTAATTCCGTCATGATTGCACAAGCTAGGGATTCAATCGCAATAATAATTTTCTTCATTTACAACACTTATCATACCTTCAAGGAGTTTTTTATATACATTTTTAAAAAAATTAAAATAATCATAGGTTAAAAATATTTTTAAAACTGATACAGAATGGAGTTAAATATTTTAACGCTTTTTGGATTTTTAGGTGGAGCCAAAATTTATTAAGGGCCTTAAAACCTTTTGATTAGGCCAAAATAAGAAGGTATTAAGCCCCTACAACATTTATCCTTTTTTGATTTTTTTAGTTTACTTTTTTTATTAGTAAGTATATTAAAGCCTTTGGGTTGACCTTTTAATTTATTTTAAATATTTTTATTTTTATTATTTCAATGTCGTGTGACTATACAATCTTATTTATTTTATTTTTAAATTTTTCTTAACTATATGCCTAGATATTTTATATGATTTTTTTAGATACATATATATACAAATAATTTTTTAATAATAACATTATTATTAATAACTAACATTTTTATTTTAATAAATTAATTAATATTTATTTTAAAATTATATTTCTCATTACTTTAATAGTTACATTAATAATTATTTTATTTACTTCATTTTTAATATTTATTATTTTAATTATTGTAAATATTTAATAATATAGTTAATATTTAATAATATAATTAATATTTATTAATAATGTAGTTATTAATATTTTATTATAATAACATAATTAATAATACTTCATAGTAATGTAATTAATAATATATTACTTAATAAGGATTATGCCCATTAATATTTTAATGTGTAATTGTTATGTTTTTAATAAATAAAGTTTGTGACATGTAAATTATCTTTTCTTTATTCTATTTATGATTTTTTTTATTTTGAGTTATGTTTTATATGTTGAGTCAATTTTTCAACTTTCATTTAGATTGTATTTAAAATTTAAAATTTATATGTTTTCAATGTCATATACATGAAACATAATAATATTTTAAGTATGTGGATTTGAATGTCTATGAATAATAAAGTAGATATACAATCTAAATTAAATTTCAAATACTTACTAAACATATAAAAAATAATTTAAAATAATAAACATTTCTTAAAACTAATTAATGAAATGTAATTTTAATAGAATAATGTATTGTATTGTTAAAATATTATAGTTGTGTTTATAATTTTTTTACATTCCTTTAATGTTAAATTATTTTTATATGTTTAGTCAATATTCTAAATTTAATTTCTATTTTAATTATACCTTAATTTATTTTCATATATTTTTTAATGTTTAAATATTATGTTTTTAATCAATAGTGTATATGTCATGTAATTTAAAATGGGTTTATTATAATGATGAAATTATTTTTATTTTCATCAAAATTTTAGACATTTAGCCTTTGTTTTAATTTTTAATTAAATTATTCTTCAAGTTTATATTCTATGATATTTTAAAGTTACCTACTTTAAATTTAATAAGTTTTATTATGTTTTATATAGTTGACTTTGAAATATTTTAAAATATAAATTGTAAGTAAAATATAAATGAAAATTGAAACACTTGTTAAACATGTAACAATAGTTGATGGTAAAAAGTATCTCATAAATTTAATAGAAAAAATATAATATAAAGGATAGAATACATTATTTTATAAAATCCTTTAAATCAATAGAAAACATATAAATGAATGAGTATAATCACTACCTATGATGAGATCCCATCCCATATAATGGTTTGTTAATGGGATGCTTGAATCAATATCGTCGACCTCTATACTGGTGTGGAGTTTGATGAGCTAAAGAAGGATCTTACTCAGGCCCTATAACCTTTAATATTTGATGCTCTTCTTATGAATAATTGGGAGAATGAGCCATATGGAAGTTTTCACGTGCATCTGATCCTTCTCCCACTATGTAAGTGGAAGGACCTACAATCATCTATCGGGGAAACCATAAGGCCTGTGAATAATCGGTCACGAAAGGTGAAGGCATGGGAAATGACCCCTAATATGATATTGGATCAAATATACATAAGAAAATTGTGGATATCCTAATAATAAAAATAGATCACATGCCTCTTAGTACACATCTATAATCGGATGAAGCTGGATAGTTAGAGGTGTGACATATTTCTATGGAATAGGTGAACCTCACATACGGCACGACATGATCTATGTCATCACTATCATGGCTCCTCAACAACAATAGCTACTAGAGTAGGTTCCTTAGTATGAACCTCATCTCCCTTGGTAGTAACATCATATCCCTATGGTGGATGATCAACAATACTATCGTGTATAACACGATGTGCTGGCATCATATCCTCCGCTACAACATGGTATGTTAATTGGTTAAAAATATCACCCTACTCAAGATCAGACAAGAAAATAATATTTTGTAGTTGATTATATTGAAAAGAGATTCAAAATGAATTAAAAAAGTTCGACAAACAAACTAATGTAGAGTTATTAACTTACCAGATCCTGAATCCCTCTTCTATGTAGGGTAAGATATATCATAGAATTCATTCTATACCATGGCTTATACTTTACCTTCTATGATAGATATAATCACATCATAGGCATGATCTCAATATGAAATGGTGCATGTTTTTTCTTAGATGTCAAGATACACATCCTGTCATCAGTGCCAGTCGACATCCTGCCTCCCTATTAGCTTCATAGAATGAAGTTCTACTGACTGTCTGAGTGGAATTAAAATATGTTAGAAAAATCTAACATTGTGTGTGACTCTATCTTGCCGGTTCCACTCAACAATATGAAATTGAATGAGAGGAACTACAGTTATAGAATCATGAATCCCATCTATGAATTATGTGAGAAGCGAGTCTAATAGAGCCTAGTATGGAAGCCATGTTATTGGAAATGACATGTGACATTTTTTAAAAAAATATTTCTAATTTCTAAAAAGGATAATATTATGAAATTGATTAGTCAAAAAAATAATTTATTTACTTACATCAGTGGGAAAAATGACACGGGAATCACCCGAATTGTGTCACAGAGTCCTGATGAAGTGGTGTGCCTAAATCCACCTATAATGTACAACATTGAAAGTGATAAATAATAATAAATAGATTATAATAACTCAAATTATTATCAAAATACAATAAATATGATTGATTATACCAGCATCCACATTGAGCATCACGAGGTGCATCTATATGAATCTTGGTACCATCAACAATATGGGTGAGGGGAGGGATGTGCTCCCATGCCCTAATCTGAATAAGGATGAAACATACCCTAAGATTACTATGATCGGATCGGTATTTCATGCATAAATATCTGTATGTGTATACCAAGCATGCAGATCCCTAGATGTATCTCCCAACCTAATCAAAGTCCTCTAGTATCCCAAGATACATCATGTAGACATGCATACCAAAGTGATCAGTGAAAAGTGTGCCTCCAATGAGTTTTAAGTTATATGTATGGGCATGAAGCATGAAAGTCTACTCATTAGCATCAACTAGTAACTATGTGAAGTGCATTTCTAACCAACTCATTGATAGTAACCCACCATCTAAATCATCATCATCCCCTATAATGTCAATAACAACCAATAAATGTACAATCTTAGGCCATCCTCTATGGTTAGGTCTTATAACAGCAGCACCCTTGATAGGGAGACCATGAATAACTACCACATCCTCAAGTTTGATGGTCATATCACCCTCCGGCATGTAGAATGTGTGAGACTCGAGTCTCTACCTATTAGTGAGGGGAGATAGGAGGTGATGAACACTGAATTTATAATAATTAAAAAAAATCATATAATCCATCATGATTTAGGTATGGTATAATAGCACTAGGAGGTTGAATGTGGAGATAATGGTGTGCTCTACACACCCTAATCCACCGAACATGTTGGGACCAAATTGAAAGATATTGTTTTTTAAATTTCGAATAAGTGTGTGATGAAATGATTGTATTTTATTGTCAAAGAAAATAAATCAATTCAATTTTTATGTTTTGGTGATCATACGAAATGGATAAAAGGTTGTATCATAATCATAAGATCAGATGTAAAATTCTTAAGAAGATCAGAAGAAAAATGATTAAGAAAGTCCATCGGGTTGTGAAGAATTTTTCTGGGAGAAAAGGATCATCGAACTCACCTTGGGTATGAAATGAAAGTGTACTTCAGAAGGAGAAAACGTATCATATTCTGGATGGATCTAATGTAAATATGATGATGATTTTATGATCTTGAAATTATCATAAATCATAAGTTGTTTGGGAAACTTGTGATGCAATACTTATGAAGGAAAGGGGGAGAACATGTGTTGCCAACCATTTTAAGGTTTGATTGGAAAGAAAGGATATGATGAAGGGATAGAAAGTAATAGATACTTTATAATGAAAATCAGATGATGCTATACCAGTCCAAAATGTTCCAACAATCATAAGGAATTCATGATTACAAGATGGAGTTTCTGAAAGAATAGATTAAAAGCATTCTAGTCTCAGTTTACCGGTGAGAGAACACTCAATGAAGAATTGTTTGAAGGCTAGAAAGTTATTTTCAAAAAGTGAAAAGACAAAAATATTGGTTTTAGTAAGACCAATGATCTAAAATATACAAATATTTAGAGAAATAATTTGGTGTGTAATGAAATTAGAAAAGGAAAGAAGATGTTGATGATACAGTTAAATCGAATGCGGTGTTCCACTGATCAATCAGAGGTAGATTTTTTTTTATTGAGAGTTTTTGGGACCAATTAAAAAAAAAATAAGTGGGGTTTATTAGGACCGATGTGTTTAAGAAAGTCAGAGACTGATCAACCATATGAAGATTAACAATGTAGTCAACCATTTTTATAAGGTTGAATTATTTTTCAATTAGGTCAAGAATGAAAGAATAAATCTGATATGTTATCAATTGTTTCATGATTCATCAGATATGAAGTGGTGTTGATTCATTGGACTAGAACTGGTATTAATCCATTAGATTGAAATAGATATTGATTCATTATATGCTGGATAATCAGACCCAGAAATGTGTTGAAATTTTTAAAAAAATATGAAATTTTTTGAAGAAGTCTCAAAAATGTTTTCAAGGGGGTTCTCAAAGTTTGTTTGAAGAGTTTTGTATAAGTATAAGTAAAATGGGTTTTGAATTTTTTGTTGAAGTGATTCCAAGAAGTTATGATAGCATTATAAGTTGTGATTGTGTTTATAGTAGAATGGGTTTGATGTTTACAGGGGGTCATCATTATGATAAATCTTCAATTCTGATGTATTAGTAAGTAGGTCAAGAAAATCATAATGACCATAAGTTTCCATCGTATTGAAGAAACATTGAAACAAAAATTTTAATCATACTGCAGAATGGTTAGAAGGTTTGAAGTGAGATGAATATGTGAGACGATTCAAGAAGTTTTAAGAAGAATTGAGAAGAGTTGAGAAGCACTGAAGAAGTCAAATATGGATCCTAAATGAAGGGGAAATTCAAGTTTTAGGAAATTTGGTTAAACCGTAAAACTTTTCAGATTCACAACTAAACCACTTTTGGTGAACCTATATAAGAATAAGATTATATTTTACTTTCTGAAGGATTATAACATTATTCATTTGTAGATGAAGTCATATAAGTTCTAAACATTTAGAGAGAAGAGGTTTCCAGATAGTGAATTCCTGATGAATTTTTTCAGATAGAATAAAAAGAAGGAAGATCATATTCGGTGATTATCATATTGTACTGGGTTATTAAATCAGGAAATCGGACTGAGATTTATGAATTAAGGTAGAAGTAATTCAGAATTGTTTTAGGAGTATTATGGTATACTTATATTTCCAAACTAAGCAATCAGACTGAGGAATCGGACTAGGGTATTAGACTGAGTAACATTATAAAGTTTAGAGATGTTCTTATCTACTACTTGGTAGGAATGTGAAGAATGTTTTTTACTTTTAGAAAAAATAAAAGTTTATAAGACAGCATATTAACATGTTTGGAAGAAATTGGTGAATGTTTCTTAGCTTGTTACACAAACTTGTATTAGATCATTTGTGATAGAAGAAGAACTTGTACTGTTGTATTAATCATAGTGATACACGACTATAAGGTTATATCCTATTTTTTTGTATCTACACAAAAGGATTGTTTTTTTGGATTGTGTGGTATTGGATTGATTCCATACTATACCAATGACTTAGATACTCTTATTGAGTATTGAACCTTGTAAATACTTATGTTCATGTGGATGTGTGATTATTTTATTTTTAGCAAAGTGATAAATCTTTAGTATAAGGAAAAGGTTGTTTCAAAAGAAAGGAAGCATAAAAGAAAAAGATATCACTGATTCCCCCTCTCCCTCTTAGTGATACATTTATTTTGTATGGGAAATATCAATTGGTAGCAGATCTAGGTTCCCTTCCTTTACACTATTATTATGTTTTTAATGAGAATTTGTGATGGAGAATATGAATTGTGTGAATAATAAGGGGATTCTGGTATTCGAAGTTAATAACTATCATACCTAGAAAGATATAATGTTGCATTATCTTATGTCTCTTGGGTATGATGTTATTGAAGATGCAATAGATAGATGTCCACCTATTGATGAAAAAGATCCTCTTACATCTTTTTAGAAGAAGAATATTGATAATGATTGAATAGATAATAATGTTTTACTATCATAAGTTTATGGAAGTGAGTTTCTAAGAGTGAATGGTGTTTCAACTACCAAATTTATCTAGGATAATCTGAAGAATATTTATGAAGGAAATAAAAAAGTAAATAAGAAAAAGTTACAAATCTAGAGATTAAAGTATGAAGATCTCAATATGGGTGAGTATGAACCAATTTGTGACTTCTTTACCAGGGTGAATGAAATTTTTAGCACTATTAGATGTCTTGGTGAAAAGTAAGAAGATTATAATATTTTTGAAAATATATTGAGAATTATCCCTGACAAATTTTATACCAAAGATTCCTCACTGTAATATATATATCCAAAAACATTATCTCTGGATAATTTTTATAGTACTCTTATCACTTATTGTAATGTCTCAACCCAAACATCCACCCGAACAGTGCTAAACGGGTTGGGTGTCACTGACCTTAGGCACACCTCCCTGAACTCCAAAGGCTTACGACTAGAAGTGAGGATGTAAATAGATATAGTGGGGAGGTAATAACCTCTCGAAGGAAGATAAAGGTACCGATCAGAGCGTAATAGCATAACATGCAGTGGAAAATAAATGACTCAGCAGACTCAAACCAGTCCCACAGAGCAAAAACATATTCAATATCAATAAACAGTGGAAGAAATACAGATACAACTATAGCAGAAAGTAAACATAACAGCATGATAAACACCACTTGTAACTACTACTAAAACAAACAAGGTATGCATCCATAGGAGGCCATACATGTCAACACACAAAGGGCGCCCACATCTAACCACTGTAGCTACACATAAATAAGCATGTTGATATAGGAACGAAAGCTAAACAAAAGTAAAAATCTAGCTAGGAATAACCTCAAGGTCCATGCCAATCTCTATGGAAAATAGCACTACTACCCAATTCTTGAAGTTGATCCTTTACATGTACGTAAAACCATAAAGTATACCTGTGTCCTAAAGGGACTGTGTAGGGTGGGAGATGAATCTTATTAGGATACCACCCAATGGTGCGTACCTAACATAAGTTTTTAATCAGACATGCATCTTAAGTGAAGTAAACAATATGATGTAATAAATAAACACAAAATCCACTGGTTCTCAACAGCCACCAGGGGGTGTCACCTGCTTCGGCCAATGCTTAAATTTTATAATCAAAGAGAGTCCTTGGCCCATGTCCTAAGGTACCCCTGTAGTCACAGGGTCTCGTTGAACCCTTAAGGTTCCACCTCAAATATGTAACCCGACACCATGTGCTTCCTGACACCTCATGTCTCAAGTACCAACATCCTGAAGGCACACCCAAACAAGAGTATCTCGGTCCCACGGAACCCTACTTGGAAGCTCACATCATCCCATAGCATGATGAATAGAGGAACAGTGGTGTCTATCCTCAAATAAATATCTAGGCCTATGGACTCAAGCATGGATATCCTCATCCCCCAACTCGATAGTCCCATTACTATCAAATGAAGGTTCCTCACCTTCCACTAGCTTTCTAAATAAAGCTCCCCCAAACAAAAAATACCTAAACCACAACTAATTGGGGCCTCTACCCACACAAGTGGTCAATACCACCTCATCACGAAGTCTATCTATGTTCCCATAACTCAATCAATGCTTTGGACATCACGGGTGAGAAAAAATTGCCAAAAAGAACCTAAGACACAACATCTCTAGCACTTCGTGGCCCTACAACCATGTCACTCAAGTATGATGGTCATTCCATCCATGTATCCCGGGCCTTTCCCAACCTAACAGTCACACTACCTCATACCGATGTCCATGATTCCCAATCTTGTGGTCAAAAAGACCCAATAAAATATGGACCAAGCCCAACCTGTGATCAGCATCACTCAATTTTGATGCTCATGTCATCCCAACCTCGGTTCATACCCATCATAACCCCAAGGGTCACAACAAATGTGATATCAATCATTACATAAAAATAAAACACATTTAATCACTTTAAACAAGTAATTAAATTTAAGCATATTGAATTACACTAGCTATTAGAAATAAGACAATATCACAGAGGTCTTGAATGCCTCTAAACATAATAATCAAAATTTAATATTATAAACTAAATAGTATAAATAAAGAAAATTCATTTAAAACCATTTTATCACCCGCATTCAAAATAAACTGATGAGAAATGTCCTCTTACCCGACCTCACTCAAGCATAACAGGTAAGGGAATACCCAACGGCATCCCACAAGGTATAAAAGTTAAACTAAAATGTAATAATAGTGTTTTGCTTGAAAACCCACTGTTGCACTAAAATATTCAACCCCCAAATGCCCATGAAAACACAAAAATCAAGTATGCACCACTTACCTCATACTCATACAATAATCCTCTTCCATTACCAGCCTCTAATTCGGTCTAAAACAAGGTAGATCTACAAAACGAGCATAAATGTTCAAACTCCTATAAATTGGTTGAGAAACGAAATCATGAAGAACAGCTCAAGAGGAATCAATAACTTACCGGTGGGGTTCCAATGGATCTGACGATGTTAGAATTAGACATAAGATGAAGAATCAAGAGCAAAAAGAAGTCTCGACTGGATGGTTCATGAGGGTTCTATCCAGAACCAAAAAAATGAGGCTACTACCCATTTTAAGAAAAATTTACAAAGTACATGATGTGTACTTGGGACTACATGCCATGTAGGTTATTTTACTATTCCAAAGACAGCTGAATTTCACTAACTTACCTTCCATGTCTTTCTGACATGACTATATGGCGTGTACATGGTTTGGTCCTCTAATCCCCTGTCGACATCCCTACATGCCATGTATAGCCCTTACGCGGCTAGAGACTACACAGCATGTACTTGGGATTACACGATATGTGACCCAATATTATTTCATATGATAGTATAATTCTAGTACATGCCCAATTTTCCCCTATTTTCTCAAAAAAAACAAAAAAAAAACTCTTACCTCAAAGGAAGAACTAGGTTCTTACAAACATCTCCCCTTAAAGAAATTTTTCCCTAAATTTCCCTTCCAAGGGGGGTGAAGGAATCTTCAAGAGAAACTATGGACCAAATCTGAAATCAATCAAATGTCCATCGACCCATTTCTAGACCCATGGTCGTCCTGTGATGCTTCATCACCCCTACACCTCATCAGATGCTCCTGTATCACTTCCGACACCCAATCATATCCCGAACCACATCAGTGTCCGCCTTGATCCCATGGAACAATGATGTCTTGCATCTCATGGATGCTAAAAACAACTCGATGCCTTGAAACTCAATCACAACCTCATCCTCGATGCCCTGATGACCAAGGAACATCAAGTAACCTGCATCCCTTGGATGCCCCGATGCCTGAGTACCTCAAAAAACAAATCCAATGATGCTCTTGATGTCAATAATATCATATATATATATATATATATATAATCTTGCACCTGAGATGGTTCCAACCCACTAATCAGTTTCTGGTTAGTCCACATAAATCATGTGCACCTCGTGCAAGCAAAAGATACATGCCTCAATAGGAAATTCCAAACAAAAGCAAAATAAAAATCACATCCATGCTCGCGGCGTACCTCTGACCGTCATCGGCTCACCAGCATACTCAGCCCTTGGAAGCTCCACGGCATGCACCTTCCCTGACACATGGCTACCTGAAGCATATCCTCCCTACAGTGTTGCACCATTCACCAACCACTGACCCCACGGATGGGTTCCACTGTCTTTTCTATATCCTCTACATGCAGCTGAACCGTGGCTACCCTCACTTGGTACCAATCCGGATCCAACCACTAAATCATGTGCCTGCTTCGGTCCCTGTTTATCAGTTATTTGAGATGGAAGTCTGTAGAACCTCTCGAGATGACCGACCTTTCCACATGGTTGATACTCCTTTAGAGGGATATCGCACTGAGTCCGAACAGACCCTATTTGTCCATATTGAAACAAAACCATCATTAAGCTACTGCAAGGTGGTATAGATGATTCCTTGGTCTGATCTCCCTATTGGAACTCATCCCGACCTCATTTCCTACCATATAAACCATCACCTAAAGCCACCACCCAGCCCAAGTGAGACATGTATGTTAGGTTTACCTCAGATATGAGTGATTGATTCACTACCTATAAGAATGATTCTATCCTAAAGATGTTTACCTGCACCCGGATGGTGTTTCTTAATCCATCTCTTAAGCGCCTCACCCTCGAGGTTTAATCACTTACCATACCTGGTGAAAAGAAATACAACTCAATTAAAGTAGATGTATAGTCCATGACGGACATGTCACCAGGATAAAGGCTCGAGAAATCCTGATCTCTCTTTTCCCTCGGCGTCTCTGGGAAAAAGTGCTCGTAGAATCTGTCCTCAAAGTTCTTCCAGGACATTCCCTCATTTCTAGGAACCTAAACCTTCACAACCCACCAGTGCTTCATCAATCCTCTGAGCATATAAGTCTCCAGCTTGACCCTCCACCCAGGAGGTCTCTCGAGCTTCTCAAAGGTCATATGCATGCTCTCTATCCAGTTTTCAGCCACCTGTGGAAAAACCTCATCCCAAAAAAGTGGTTGGTGTTACAACTGGAACTCCTAAGTAAGTTAAACCATATAGGGATTTGTTCCCTACACGCCTCTATTGATCCCCTACAAAAACACGTACCAGATGAGATCGAATATGCTTTTCTATCCACAACATGAATGCTATCAAGACCAGTAGAGGTCCTTCCTACACAAGGTCATGCACCTGATCTTGTTCCTAAGCTTGTACCTAAATCTCATGCTCTGCCTGGCCCTCAGGGGGTTGAACTTTATCGTACTCCTGTGGGACTGTATCATCACCCACCTGATGCTCCATATGATCCGTCTAAGAGAAACCCACTGAATACCATTAATGGTTAGATAACCCACATGTATAACAATATATATAACACATAAGGGAAAGTAGTAAAGAGGTAGTGCATAATAACTACCCTTACTCTCCCCCATTGAAACTATGACCCATAGCATCCCAACCTCATGGCCTCTTTGCTCACCCTTAACAGAGCCAAGTATCAAAAGTACATATGGCCACACCCATCCTGACAACCATCGCTGGCTCAAACTGACAACTGAGTCGCCCAATCCTGGTGATCAACATCACCAAAACCATAAAACATGCATTCTTTTATATGATCCAGGACCAATTCCCCTACCACATGAAATTCAAAAATTATATAAAGCATGGAAGATCACATTGCATAAAACAAGCAATTTTATCACATCATAAAATTTGATATTATTCACATGGTACTATCACTTCATAAGGAATACGTGCATATATGAAATTGAAATACCCTAAAAACGTGCCAATCAAAATCCAAGAAACTGTGCCAGTCTTACCAGGACAAGGTCAAATTATTCTCTTACTGCACTAGGTCAAGGGTCACATATCACAACCAATAACATCACATGTCTAGTGAGCCACCAAGGTGGAAACCATAAAAACTGTAATCTGACAAAAACCAAAATAGAATTCCCACCCAAGGAAACTTGGTTCATCCCTCATACCTAGGGTTGTAGGCACCCAAGCACAATCTAGAAACCCATTTCCAATTATAACATGTCTCCAGTCTACCATATCATAAATAGTAAACAAACAGAAAATAAAGGAACTCTCAATCTAATTAGTAGTTATCAAATCAATGTTACTAAATACCAGTCAAGAATAACCTCCTCTGATACCACTTTATAATGTCCTAACCCGAACATCCACACGAACAGTACTAAACGGGATGGGTGTCACTAACCATAGGTGAACCTCCCTGAATTCCAAAGGCTACCGACTAGCAGTGGGGGTGTAAACATGTATAGTGGGGAGGTTATACCCTCTAGGATAAAGATAAAGGTACCGGTCTGAGCATAATATTACAACATGCAGTGGAAATTAAATGACTCAGTAGAATTCACTCAGACCCATAGAGCGAAAGCATATTCAATATCAATAAATAGTGGAATAAATATAGAAATGTCTACAGTGAAAATTAAATAGAATAGCATGATAAACACCACTTGTAACTACTACTAAAACAAACAAGGCATGCATCCATAGCAGGTCATACATGTCAATACATAAAGGGCACCCATGTCTAACCACTATATCTACACATAAATAAGCATGATGATATAGGAATGAAAGATAAACAAAAGTAAAACTCCATCTAGACATAACCTCTTGGTCCAAGCCAATCTCCATGCCAAACAACACCACTACCCAGATCCTGAAGCTGAACCTTTACATGTATATAAAACCATAAAGTCTACAAAGGTCCCGAAGGGCCCATGTAAGGTGTGAGAGGAATATTAGTAGGATACCACCTAATATTTCATACCTAATATAAGTGTTTAAATAGACATGAATCTCAAGTAAATTAAACATTATGATGTAATAAATAAACACAATCACCACTGGTGCTCAGCAGCCACTAGGGAGTTTCACATGCTTCAGCCAATGCCAGAATCTCAAAAGAAAAGTGAGTCCTTGTCCCATTTCCCATGGTACCTCTATAGTCACAAGGAACTAGTGAACCTTTAGGTTCCACCTCAAATACGTAACCTAGAATCATGTGCCTCTTGACACCTCATGTCTCAAGTACCAACGTCCCAAAGGCATGCCCAAACAAAAGTATCCAAGTCCCATTGACCCCTACTCAGAAGCCCACATCATCCCATAGCATGAAAACCATAGGAACAAAGATGTATATCCTCAAATAAATATCTAGGCCCATGGCCTCAAGCACGGCGAGCCTTAGACCCCAACCTGATAGTCCCATTACTATCAATTGGAGTCTCCTCACCTTCCACTAGATTTCTACGGAAAGCACACCCAAACCAAAAATACCTAAACTATAAATAATGTGGTACTCTACCCATATGAGTTTTCAAAACCACCTAATCATGGAGTCTACCTGTGTAAACATAACTCAATAAGTGCTTTGGCCATCACATGTGAGCGGCAATCACCAAAAATAACCCACAACATCCATGTCACCTTGTTCCCATATGACCATGTCACTCAAGTCTGATGGCCATGCCATCTAAGTATCCTGGTCCATGCCCAACTTGAATGTAAAGACCCGTAAAATTCAAGGGAAATTTTTTTCTTAATTTTCTTTGGAATTTTACAAGAACGCGGTTTCTGACGGCACCTGATTCCGAGGCCCGGTGTGCCTGGAATCAATTTCAGAAGTTTGGATCGGATACGTTCAGTGAACGAACGAGCGGGAATTTCTAACTTTTGAACAGGTGCTCGGAATCGAATTTTGAGGGCACTGATGAACTCGCAACGCCGGTAATCGCTTAAGGGAGCCTTTACCATAGTTGCGTTTGTGCGGGTGAAGAAGTTAATTAATGGGGTTTAATTAAAAAGTAAATAAAATTGTTGAATCAATTTTATTTCATATCAAGGTGTTTTTTTTTCTCCCATGGGAAGTTGGTGGTAGGGCCCACATCCACCCAACCTCCCATGTGTGGATAATTGAAAGAGTGGGTCCCACACGAGCCCCCCCCCCCACCTTTTCAAATCCCTTAACTCCCTAACTCCTCTTAACCCTTCACTTTCCTAACTCCCCATTAACTCACTTTCATTAATTTTTGACAACTTGATATAATTAATAAGGTGAGTTACTTAATTTCAAACTCTTGAAATTCAAATGGTTAGGTTGTGTTAATAAAATAAGACTTGGTCTTATTTTATTATTGTTAGAGTTTTTTCCACCTTGAGAGGATTGGGAAGCATGAAGTCTTCTTCTTCTTCAACCTCGATGAAGAACGTGAAGAACATCTCGGACTCCGATGAAGAACACCGTTCTTCAACGAGGAACATCTCCGCCGAAGAACGCGACGTCTTCTTCCAACGATGTTACCTATTCAAACGCACCTCGACGAAAATGGAATCGACGTTCTTTTTCCACGACGCCCGACCTCCGTGACGCTCGTCATCCGCGGCTCGATTTTCGTGCATCATTCCTGAACCGATGTAGGGGTTTTATTTATTTAATTGTTCATGAATACCAACTTGATGATCTTCGTGGATTAAAACCAATTGTTATCGAATAACGCAAGGGGGTCGGACCGCACAAACACGGCCGACCCTCCACCTTATTTTCATGTTGGTTTCTTTTTGGTTGGTACGGGAAAGCGTGGTGTTGTCGCACCATGCGGATTCATGCGGAAGGAAATGCACGGCGCCGTCGCGCCGCGCCATGGAAAGAAGTTTAAGAACGTGACGCTGTCGCACCACGTCGAAGAAAATAGAAGAGGCCACGGCCAGAGCAGGGCCGCGGCGGAGGGGCATGGTGCCATCGCACCACGCCGGACGACAAGGGCCGTGGCCGGTTCCAGGCCGCGGCGGAGCAAGGTGACTGGCGGCCCGACTGGAAGGGGATCGGCCACCGCCGGTCCCGTTGAGCAGGAACCGGATGGCTAGGTCGGGCCGGCCGGACAGGGAGGATCCGGGGGAAATAAATTCCCCCGACCGGCTTCAAACGGCCCCCTTAATTGAGGGGGGACATGGTTACACAGGGGGGCAGGCGCCTTCCCCACCCCCTTGCAGAAACGGCTCGGCCAAAGGCCGAGCCAGACAGCGCGTTGTGCCCAGCCGGACCGGCGCCTGGCTGGTCTGCCAGGCCGGGCCGCGCCGGGACAGGCCGCGCCCAGCCGGGCTGGGCCGACCCGGACCCAGGGTGGGTTGACCCGGTCCGGGCTGACCGGGGGGTCTCGGGTCGGGTCGGTCCGGGCCCGAAACCCCCGTTTTCGGACCATTTGGGTTCAATTGCCCATAACTCGGGCTACGGACCTCCGATCGACGCGCCGTAAGCGGTGACGCGATCCTTGAAACGAGACGGTCGTTTTGGTATATCGCACTCAAGGTTTCGGAATACTTTGAGTTCGGCCGGGTTGGTTCGTATACGAAACCAACCGGGCCCCTGGGACGAAAAAGCCAATAACTCCCAGATCAGGCGTCCGATCGACGCACCGTCTGTGACGTTGAGTTCCTGTTGACGATACGGAACTTTTGGATACATCAACTCTAGACTATGTGTCAGTTGATGTATCAGACTCTTGGCTCATGGAGCGGACCCTCCCGAACGAGCTTGCTGTGTGCGGGAACCCTAGTGCTGGCTGCGACTGCTACTGTGACGACGACGACTGTATAGAGATCCTTAGTGGATTCGACGACGACGACTATAGCACTCAGCGATCCTTCATGGATCAGTGCTACCGATCCTGTGTGGGTCAGCGCTCAGTGGTTCTGTGTGAGCCAGCGCCTACAGATCCTGTGTGGGTCCGATCTTGTGTGGGTCTTTGTGGGGGTTAGTACCTATCGATCCTTTGTGGGTCCGACGACTTAGATGGATCAGTGATCATCTCTATCGTCTTTCGAAGAAGTATTACATGTGTGAGCTGAATCCTGTTTACTTTCCTGTGTGGATTGTGTTGTGCTATCCTGTGTGGATTACGTTTGATTTCCTGTGTGGAATACGTATACTTTCCTGTGTGGACTGGGTTGTACTTGGGATCGAAGGTTGGAGCATATTTGAATTGATGACTTAGGTATATGTATGGGCATATACCTAATCAGTGTCGGTTGTTACTTCGTGATTGTATCTTTCCTTTGTGGTTTATCCTTTGTGGATTTTGGGAGACCTTCGGAGGTCTCAGGCTCCCTACTGAGTAGCTTATACTCACCCCTGCACGGGTTATGCCCGCACTACATTGTGTTGGTTGCAGACGACGGACAGCGTTGATCGTGGTTGAGGCTTGCAGAGCAGGACGGTACCTGGAGGTGGACCACTGGGCGGGACGCACTCGGAGCAGACAGCGGGACCCGAGGAGCAGTGGAGCTATCTGTACCCACCCTTCAGGTGGGATTTCCAGTGGACAGCTCGGCGTAGCGGCTTTTACTTTTCAGTTGATGTTTTCCCTTTCAAGTTGTACTTTACTTTCAGTTTGGGTTTGTATACTGGCCCACTTACTTTCCTCTTGGTTACTCTGTGGTGCTTGTTTACTTTACAAAGGAAATTCCTTCCCTTTTTACCTGGATTTACGCCTTGGTGCTAGTCACCAGCCCCTGGCCTATGGAAGGCAGGCTTGGGGTAGTCACGGCACGGGCCCCGAGGACGGGTCGTGACAAATTGGTATCAAAGGAGTTCGGTTCTACTGCGGACTCTGATCTTTTCTATGTGAAGCAATAGTGTTTACTGTATTGAGTGTGGTTATCAGTCCAGGGAGTCCAGTGTTGGTGCGGCGGCCGACGTATCCGTACACCAGGACCCTGACTTCTGATTTCTAACTTAATGCACAAAAACATTGATTGCATGTGTGTTTCAGGTTTTCTTTGTGATTACTCTGTATTAGCTCACCAGGTATACTGTTCTGACCGTGGCGCACCTGTTTCCTTTTCAGGATGGCCCCACGATGGCAGCCAGCTAGGGTTTCGAGAGTCGAGCGTGATGACAGCCCACCGAGCGACGAGGCCTTGGTGCAGGGCCCTTTGTCAACAGTGGCACCGGCGGTAGCTCTACCCGCCGAGCCACCGATGCTTCCAGCACCAGTCACTGACGATGCACGTCACCTCAGTGCACTGCATGAGTTCCAGCGCCAGCAACCGCCCAGGTTCCGCGGGGAGACGGACCCCCAGGCAGCCGAGGACTGGCTGGAGGCAGTCGTACGAGTTTTCAGGCTAGTGAGGACACCAGCAGACCTCATGGTGATCCTCGCTACGAGCCTACTGCACGCAGCAGCGGGCCGATGGTGGATCTTGATGCTCCAGGTGCACGATGAGGCATCTCTACTTTGGAAGGACTTTGAGAGCCTCTTCATCTCGGAGTTTGTCCCAGCCACCCTCCATGCGGTGCGCATTCAGGAGCTTCTTCAGCTGCGGCAGGGCAGCATGACGATCGCTCCGTACTCGTTGATATTTACTGATCTCTCGCGCTAGTCGACCGACATGGTACGGGACCCATTCTTCCGGGCCCGGACCTTTGAGCAGGGATTGAGACACGAGATCAGGGCATCGCTGATCTCCCTCAGCATTCCGACTCAGATAGGAGTATTGGAGTGGGCCCTTTTGATCGAGAGCTTTCTTGCTGAGTCTACACCAGCGCCGAGACCCACCGCAGGGTGGCACGTAGCAGAGTATTCTGCAGCAGGAAGTTGATGGATGACTCTTGGGTCCAGGCAGACCAGACCCTCAGGCAGACGACCTCAGGACACTGGCTCAGCAGTGCGGGGCACACAGCGCGGAGCCAGTCTTTCGAGAGGCATACAGTGCTACTCGTGCGGTGGTCAGGGCCACATGGCTCTTGATTGCCCGACCCGCTGTTCCGAGGAGCAGCAGACGGTTGAGGGACCACCGAGGCAGAGGCAGAGGGTCGACCGTGGCGGTCCGCAGGGAGGAGGCGGACGAGGAAAAGGAGCTGGCCGAGCAGCAGGTGGTGGGCGACGCTTTGATGCTCTACCACCACCACCACTAGGAGGTCAACCCCGGCCACAAGGAGCTGGTGGTCAGAGACAGGCACAGCTCCAGGCAGCGGAGGCCTATGACCACGGCACGCCCGAGATGATTCTAGGTATTATCTGTGTCTATTCCACCCTTGTTTCAGTACTTATAGACACAGGATCAAGTCACTCTTTCATAGCCGCAGCCCTTGTTCGGAGCTCGGAGATTCCGACAGAGCCGTTGGCTCGATCCTTATGGCTAGAGACTCCTACGGGAGCAGGTTCACCTTCACCGGCTAGAAGGGACCCTTTGCAGCACAGGATGGACTTCCGTGGAGGAGAGGACAGCCCATCACTCATCAGTTGGCTAGCCTCATCCTAGGAGCAGTTGACGTGCGGAGTCCTGGTTTTCTTTCAGTGGTGGATCAGTTTGCGGAAGTCTTCCCCGACAACATTCCAGGGCTACCCCCTCGTAGAGAGGTAGACTTTTATATTGACCTGTACATCGGGACAGCCCCGATATCAACTCCAGCATATTGGATGGCCCCCGCTGAGCTTCAAGAGCTACGGGTACAGTTGGAGGACTTGCAGTGCAAGGGGTTCATCCGACCCAGTGTTTCACCCTGGGCTTCCCCGATATTGTTCGCCAAGAAGGCGGATGGGAGCTTGCGACTTTGTGTCGACTATCGTCGCCTGAACCAGGTGACAGTGAGGAACAAGTATCCGCTACCGAGGATTGATGACCTCTTTGATCAGATCAAGGGAGCACGGTGGTTCTCGAAGATAAACCTCGGGTCAGGCTCTCATCAGCTCAGAGTTCGAGACGAGTACATGCAGAAGATGGCCTTCAGATGTTGGTATGGCCACTATGAGTTCTTGGTTATGCCATTCGGCATAACCAATGCTCCATTAGTGTTCATGGGCCTCATGAATAGGATCTTTCAGTCATACCTTGATCGATTTGTCGTGGTCTTCATCGACGACATTTTGATTTACTCGACGACTGAGGAGGAGCACGCCTACCACTTACGGGTTGTACTAGAGACACTCCGAGAGCACCAGCTTTATGGTAAGCTCTCGAAGTGCCAGTTATGGATACGTGAGGTCCACTTCTTGGGGCACGTCATCTCTGAGGTGGGAGTTGCAGTGGATCCTGCGAAGATCGAGGCAGTGTTAGCTTGGGAGCCACCCAAGAGCATGACGGAGGTGCGGAGTTTCTTGGGACTAGCTGGATACTACCAGAGATTTGTGCCAGACTTCTCCAGAGTTTCAACACCACTCTCAGCTTTGACGAAGAAGGGGAAACCCTTCGTGTGGTCAGACAGATGTCAGCAGAGCTTCCAGGAGTTGAGATAGAGATTGACCAGCGCACCTATCTTGAGGTTTCCTGAGGAGGGAGTAGGGTACGTAGTCTACTGCGATGCATCAGGGACCGGACTCGGTTGTGTCCTGATGCAGGAGTGGGCAGTGATCGCCTATGGATCGCATCAGTTGAGGTCGCATGAGCAGAACTACGCTACCCATGACCTGGAGTTAGCAGCAGTGGTCTTCGCTCTGAAGACGTGGTGACACTATCTGATGGGCGAGCGCTTTATAGTCTTTTCTGACCATCAGAGTCTCAGGTACATCTTCTCGCAGAAGGACCTGAACCTAAGACAGCGGCGATGGCTTGAGTTCCTCCAGGACTATGACTTTGAGATAGTCTATACTCCTGGGAAGGGGAACGTGGTAGCTGATGCCCTCAGTAGGAAGACAGGCATTCAGCTACTTGAGGAGGCGACGGAGCAGCTAGCCGCTTTGCAGATATCCTTTGTGGATAGAGATAGAGCAGCCTTCCTTCAGTCTCTCACAGTCACTCCTCCACTACTACAGCAAGTCAGAGAGGCTCAGCGTGGGGACGCTGACTGTGAGACGCGGCGTGCACAGATATCCTCAGGACAGGCACCTGATGGTTTCTCCTTTGGAGAAGAGCAGGACATCCTTTTCAGAGGACATACCATGGTACCAGTCGCTTTACGGGAGGAGGTGCTGAGAGAGTTTCACACTTCTCCTTTGGCGGTATATCCTGGAGTGGCGAAGATGTACTTGGATCTCAGGCGACAGAACTGGTGGCCAGGCATGAAGAAGGTTGTGGCAGAGTTCGTTTCTCGATGCCTCACCTGCCAGCAGGTGAAGGCTGAGCACTTGGTACCAGCAGGCTTGGTATAGCCCTTGGAGGTTCCGAAGTGGAAGTGGGATGGAATATCGATGGACTTCGTGACTGGACTTCCACGTACTTCCAGAGGTCACGACTCTATTTGGGTGATTGTCGACCAACTCACCAAGTCGGCTCACTTCTTACCCATCAGAGAGCAGGGCTCAGTGGAGAGCTTGGGACGACTTTACGTTCAGGAGATTGTTTGGTTTCACGGTGTTCCATCATATATCGTCTCCGATCGAGATGCTCGCTTTACTTCCCAGCTTTGGAAGGGGTTGTAGGAGGCGTTCGGGATGCAACTACGTCTGAGTACAGCCTTTCACCCTCAGACGGATGGTCAGACGGAGAGGACCATTCAGACTCTCAAGGACATGCTCCGCGCATGTGTCCTCGACTTTGGTCATAGCTGGGAGGACCACCTACCCTTGGTGGAGTTTGCGTACAACAACAGCTACCACTCCACCATCGAGATGGCACCGTATGAGGCGTTGTACGGCCGACCTTGCATATCTCCTTTGTGTTGGACAGACCCTGGGGAGTCAGCACTTTTGGGACCGGAGATGGTCCAGGCCACGACAGAGAAGGTCCAGGTCATCCAGGAGCGGATGAGGATAGCTCAGAGCTGGCAGAAGTCATACGCTGATAGGAGGCGGAGGCCACTAGAGTTCGAGGATGGCGACCACGTCTTCTTGCATGTCTCACCTCGATGTGGTTTACGGAGATTTGGCCGAGGCGGCAAGTTATCTCTACGCTTCATCGGACCCTTCCAGGTCCTCAGCAGGATTGGCGAGGTGGCTTATCGCCTAGATCTACCACCTCAGTTGCACCGGGTGCACGACATCTTCCACGTGTCTCAGCTGAGGAGATACGTGCACGACCCGATGCATATCATTGACCATGGGGAGCTTGACGTTGATGATGGGGCGACTTTTGCGGAGGTCCTAGTGGAGATTGAGGATCGACAGGAGTGGGTCCTACGTGGACGGTCGATTCCTCTGGTGCGCATCAGATGGCAGCATGGGAACCTCCAGGAGAGCACTTGGGAGCGGGAGGCTCAGATGTGTGCTCAGTACCCACATTTGTTTCCCTAGTTATGATGTATCTTTACGGGGACGTAAAGCCCTGAGGTGGGAGTAATGTAAAGACCCGTAAAATTCAAGGGAAATTTTTTTCTTAATTTTCTTTGGAATTTTACAAGAACGCGGTTTCTGACGACACCTGATTCCGAGGCCCGGTGTGCTCGGAATCAATTTCCGAAGTTTGGCTCGGGTACGTTCAGGGAACGAAAGAGCGGGAATTTATAACTTTTGAACCGTTGCTCGGAATCGAATTCCAAGGGCACCTATGAACTCGTAACGCCGGTAATCACTTAAGGGAGCCTTTATCATAGTTTCGTTTGTGCGGGTGAAGAAGTTAAATAATGGGGTTTAATTAAAAAGTAAATAAAATTGTTGAATCAATTTTATTTCATATCAAGGTGGTTTTTTTCTCCCATGGGAAGTTGGTGGTGGGGGCCACATCCACCCAACCTCCCATGTGTGTATAATTGAAAGAGTGGGGCCCACACGAGCCCCCCCCCCCCACCTTTTCAAATCCCTTAACTCCCTAACTCCTCTTAACCCTTCACTTTCCTAACTCCCCATTAACTCACTTTCATTAATTTTTGACAACTTGATATAATTAATATGGTGAGTTACTTAATTTCAAACTCTTGAAATTCAAATGGTTAGGTTGTGTTAATAAAATAAGACTTGGTCTTATTTTATTATTGTTAGAGTTTTTGCCACCTTGAGAGGATTGGGAAGCGTTAAGTCTTCTTCTTCTTCAACCTCGACGAAGAACGTGAAGAACATCTCGGACTCCGACGAAGAACACCGTTCTTCAACGAGGAACATCTCCGCCGAAGAACGCGAAGTCTTCTTCCAACGACGTTACCTCTTCGAACGCACCTCAACGACAATATAATCGATGTTCTTTTTCCGCGACGCCCGACCTCCGCGACGCTCGTCATCCGCGGCTCGATTGTCGTGCACCGTTCCTGAACCGAGGTAGGGGTTTTATTTATTTAATTGTTCGTGAATACCAACTTGATGATCTTCGTGGATTAAAACCAATTGTTATCAAATAACGTGAGGGGGTCGGACCGCACAAACATGGCCGACCCTCCTCCTTATTTTCGTGTTGGTTTCTTTGTGGTTGGTACAGGAAAGCGTGGTGTCGTCGCACCACGCGGATTCATGAAAAAGGAAATGAGCGGCGCCGTCGCGCCGCGCCGTGGAAATAAGTTTAAGAATGCGAAGCCATCACGCCACGTCGAAAAAAACCGAAGACTCCGCGGCCGGTTCCGGGCCGCCGCGGAGCAAGGTGACCGGCGTCCGGACCGGGCCGCCGGTGTCGGAACTGGAAGGGGACCGGCCACCGTCGGTCCCGTTGAGCAGGAACCGGCCGGCCAGGTCGGGCCGGCCGGACAGGGAGGAGCTGGGGGAAATAAATTCCCCCGGCCGGCTTCAAACGGCCCCCTTAATTGAGGGGGGGCCACGGTTACACAGGGGGGTAGGCACCCACCCCCCCCCCCCCCCCACCCCCCACCCCCCTTTCAGAAACGGCTCGGCCAAAGGCCGAGCCAGACAGCGCGCTGGGCGCGCTGTGCCCAGCCAGACCGGCGCCTGGTCGGTCTGCCAGGCCGGGCCATGCCCATCCGGGCCGACCCGGACCAGGGGTGGGTCGACCCAGTCCGGGCCGACCGGGGGGTCTCGGGCCGGGTCAGTCTGGGCCCGAAACCCCCGTTTTCGGATCATTTGGGTTCAATTGCCCATAACTCGGGCTACGGACCTCTGATCGACACGCTGTCGGCGGTGACGCGATCCTTGAAATGAGACGGTTGTTTCAGTATATCACACTCAAGGTTTCGGAATACTTTGAGTTCGGCCAGCTTGGTTCGTACACGAAACCAACCGGGCCTTCGGAGCGGAAACGCTCATATCTTGAGCTTCGGACGTCCGATCGACGTGTCGTCGACTTTGTTGTTTTCCTCTATGTGAGATGGATATTTTGGCATACTCCGCCTGAGGTTTGGACGCAGGTGGAGAACGGTCGGGTTGGTTTTGCCTTAAAAACTAACCGGGCCCCTGGGAAGAAAAAGGCAATAACTCTCAGACCAGGCGTCTGATTGACGTGATGTCTGTGACGTTGAGTTCCTGTTGACGATACGGAACTTTTGGATACATCAAATCTGGACTATGTGTCAGTTGATGTATCAGCCTCTCAGCTCGTGGAGCAGACCCTCCCGAACGAGCTTGTTGTGTGAGGGAACCCTAGTACTGGCTGCGACTGCTACTGTGACGACGATGACTGTACAGAGATCCTCAGTGGATTCGACGGCGACAACTACAACACTCAGCGATCCTATGTGGATCAGTGCTACCGATCCTGTGTGGGTCCGATCCTATGTGGGTCCGATCCTGTGTGGGTCAGCGCTCAGTGGTTCTGTGTGAGCCAGCGCCTAGAGATCCTGTGTGGGTCCGATCCTATGTGGGTCTTTGCGGGGGTTAGTACCTATCGATACTTTGTGGGTCCGACGACTTAGATGGATCAGTGATCATCTCTATCGTCTTTCGAAGAAGTATTACCTGTGTGAGCTGAATACTGTTTACTTTCCTGTGTGGATTGTGTTGTGCTATCCTGTGTGGATTACATTTGCTTTCCTGTGTGGAATACGTATACTTTCCTGTGTGGACTGGGTTGTACTTGGGCTCGGAGGTTGGAGCGTATTGGAATTGATGACTTAGGTATATGTATGGGTATATACCTAAGCAGTGTCGGTTGTTACTTCGTGATTGTATCTTTCCTTTGTGGTTTATCCTTTGTGGATTTTGTGAGACCTTCGGGGGTCTCGGGGTCCCTACTGAGTAGCTTATACTCACCCCTGCACGGGCTATGCCCGCACTACGTTGTGTTGGTTGCAGACGACGGCCAGCGTTGATCGTGGTTGAGGCTTGCAGAGCAGGACGGTACCTGGAGGTGGACCACTGGGCGGGACGCACTTGGAGTGGACGGTAGGACCCGAGGAGCAGTGGAGCTATCTGTACCCACCCTTCAGGTGGGATTTCCAGTGGACAGCTCGGCGTAGCGGCTTTTACTTTTCAGTTGTTGTTTTCCCTTTCGAGTTGTACTTTACTTTCAGTTTGGGTTTGTATACTGGCCCACTTACTTTCCGCTTGCTTACTCTGTGGTGCTTGTTTACTTTACAAAGGCAATGCCTTCCCTTTTTACCAGGATTTACGCCTTGGTGCTAGTCTCCAGCCCCTGGCCTATGGAAGGCGGGCTTGGGGTAGTCACGGCACGGGCCCCGAGGACGGGTCGTGACATTGAAAGTCACACTTCCTCATACTGACATCCATGACACCTAATCTCGTGGTCAAAACAACCCAAGAAAATTTGGACCAAGCCCAACCTCTGATCAGCATCACTCAATTCTAATTCTTATGTCAACCCAACATCGTTCCATGCCTGTCACAACCCCAAGGGTTATAGAATATGTAATATTAAGAATTACATAAACATAAAACACATTGAAGTGCTTTAAAAAAGTAATTCAATTTAAGAAGATTTAATTACACTATCTATTAGCAATAACACAAAATCAAGGAGGTGTTGAATGACTCTAAACAGCATAATAAAGCATTAAAAATATAAACTAAATATTATAAATCAAGACAATTCATTTAAAACCATTTTATCACCCCAGTCCAAAATAACCCGATGAGAAACGAACTCTCTCCCGACCTCACTCAAGCATAACAGGTAAGGTAATACCCAACGGCTTCCCACAAGGTATAACATTAAAATTAAAATGAAATAATAGGGTTTCGCTCGAAAACCCACCATTTCACTAAAATATACAACCCTCGAATGTCTGAAAAAACAAAAAACAATTTATGCACTACCTACCTCATACTCATATGATAATCCTCATCCTGTAACAGCATCTAATTCGGTCTAGAACAAGGTAGATCTACAAAGTGAGAATAAACTCTCAAACTCATATTACTTGTTTGAGAAAAAAATCATGAAGAACGGATCAAGTGGAATCAAGATATTACTGGTGGGGTTCTAATGGATTTGACGAGGTTTGAATCAGACTTAAGATGAATAATTGGGGTAAAAAATAAGTCACATTCAGCTAGTTTATGAGGGTTCTTTCTAGAACTAGAAAATTAGGTTACTGCCTATTTTAAGAAAAATTTACAAAGTACACGGCATGTACTTGGGACTACACACCATGTAGTTTCTTTTACTATTCTAAAGATGGTCGAATTTCACTGACAAACTTTCTAGGTCTTGCTGACATGATTATACCGCATGTACTTGGAAATACATGGTGTGTACATGGTTTGGTCCTCTAATACCCTCCTGACATCCCTATATGCCATGTATACCCCTTACACAGAGAGAGAGTACACGACGTGTACTTGGGATTACACGGTGTGTAACCCTATATCAGGACTTATAAGAGTCCAATTCTATTACTTTCCTAGTTTTCCCCTATTTTCTCAAAAAAAACCTGAAAAAAAGAAACCCATACCACAAAAGAATAACGGGTTTGTTACACTTATGAAATGAGAAGGGAGAAATTTATGAAAGTAAATGAAAAAGTTTATAGAGAAACTTGTTTCAAGTATTCCAAGAAATTAAATACTAAAAATATTCTTGAAGAATAAGAAGTTGGAGATTCTAATTCCAAAAATGAGGTATGTAAAAATCTTGATGAATTTTAATCCTTGTTTATAAAATTGTGAAAAGAGGTACTTGAAAGTATAAAGGAAAAATTCTCTTAAAAGTATTTAAATGTGGAGTTTTTGGGTACTTTACTACAAATTAACCTTGAATAAAGAATGAAGACAACAGTGATGAAAATGATTGAAGTTGGAAAAGATTGTGCAATAAATATGGTGATTAGTCTAAATATTATTCCAAAGGGAAAGATAAAAAAATTAAATCCAAAAGGAAATGTTTTTTTCTATAGATGACAAAGAATAAGAAAGTGAAGATGGATATGAAGAGTCTATTGAGAATGATAGAGAGAATACTTTCATTGAAATAGTTAACAATAAAGGGTTTGGAAGTAGTAGTTTTGAAGAAGAACAAGAAACATGATTATAATTTCATATGAAAGAAAAATTGAAAAAATTTCTGAGAAATATTTGAAGTATTGAGAAATAAATTAGTAAATTGAAAATTAAATTTACTCAACAAAAAATAAATAATTTTTTCATGATGATAAACTTATACTAATGGAATAGATTGATGAATTGAATAAATCTATTGAGAAAGAAAATAATTTGAATGAACATCTGTAAGTTAATATGAATTCAAAAGAATAAGAATTGGAACTTTTTAAAAAAAAACTTTCTAAATCATAGAAGAAGGTTACAAGTTTCAGGAAATACATCTCTGAAGTTGGTGAAAGTTATATAAAGGGTGAACTTGAGAAGGATCAAAAAGTTACCTTCAAATGTTAAGAAGAAAGTTGAAATTATTTCTGAGAAGAAGAAGGCTGATAAAGTTATGTATATAGCCAAAATTAATAAAGTAGAGAAGAAATAAGTTTCTAAAAAATTTGAGTCTGAAAAAGTTCCTAAAACTTCTAGTTTCGATAAGGCTGAAAAGAAAACTGAGTTGAATAAGAAGGTTTGGGTTGAGAATATAATTTTTGGGACTAAATAAAGTTCTAATGTTAAAGAAAAGAAGTTTACTAAGAAACATGCTGAAAACTATGAACAATATGGATGTTACATGGGTAAATAATCATTATACGGGTACTGCTAGTATTTTAGTTTATACAGGAATATATAAAATGTGTGTTGATTTAACCAAAAACATTAAAAATATTCCACAAATTATAGAAGGAAAATTTTAAGGGTAATTCAATCCTCTAAAAGGAATAATTTTGATAAGGATGTTTTTAAGAAACCTAAGAAGGTTTGTGTGAAAGTTGAAAATATATTCCAACCTTTGGAAACTATTTTTGAAAGATGTTAAAAACCTATACATCTTTAAAAAGGTTATCATGTTTTATTACCGTCACAAAAAAAGGTTTTTAACAACTCCCAAAAGTTAGATGTGAAGAAAGATAAAGGGAAATAAAAAGATCTTATTGTAGAAACTACTCTCAAAGATACAAAATGAGAATGAACTTAGATCTTGGATAGTGGTTGTTATTCTCATATTATATGAGACTTAGAATTTTTGAATACTGTGAAATAATTTAAATAAGGAATAGTTAAATTTGGAAATGATGAATCCCTCATAATCAAAGGTGTTGGATCTGCTATTATTGGGGAAGAAAAGTTAAATTATAAGAAATATTTGTTTTTTGATGGGATGAAACACAAATTTATAAGTGTTTGACAACTATGTGATAAAGGAAATAAAGTTATTTTCAGAAAATATGGTTTTATTGTGAAAAAAAGATAAAAATGGAAAGATAGTTACAAGAGGAAAATGTAAAAAAGAAAACGTGTTCCAAGATAGTGAGGTTCAAAACTCTTGTTAATTAAGTATCATAGAAGAAAATTTTTTGTAGCATAAAAGGTTGGGACACATGTGTCAGAGAAATATGAGTATGTTATCAATGAGATGCAATGTCTATGGAATTATTGATATGTCAAGAAGAAGAGATTTTTGTTACAAAATTTTTCAAAATAGAAAGATTATAATCTATATGCAAAAGAAATTTTACATCTGTTCAAAAAGACCCCAGGAACTTATTCGTTTAGATATTTGTAGGACAATGATAAAACAACAAACTCATGAAGATAAGTACATTAATTTCAATGATCACCTTACTCAAATTACTTGTGTTATTTATATGAAACGTAAGTCAGATGATCTAAAAAAAATTAAAAGTTTTAGGAGAAAAATTGTAAAGTAATGTGAGTATTCAGTGAGGAAGTTGATAAAAAATTGTAGTGAATAAAAAAATTAAGATTTTGAATGTTATCAAGAGAAACATGGAATATGGAATGAGTTTATTACACCATACACTCCTTAAAAAAATTGTGTTGCTGAAAGAAAAAATATAATCCTTGTTAAAATGGGATAAACTATGTTACTTGAACATGGTCTCTCTCATTACTTTTGGATGCAATCCATGAGCACTTATTTTTATATTCAAAACTGATGTTTTGATAGGCCAAGTTCATATATTATTCCATATGATAGGTTTTATGATAAAACTCCAAGTTTAAAACACTTAAAAGTTTTCAGGAGTCTATGAATAATAAATAAGAAAGGTAGAAACCTTGGATAGTTTGAGCAGAGTGGTGAAGATAGAATTTTTCTTGTCTATGCTCTAGAAGGAAGATGATATATATTTTTCAATAAGAATATTGGAATATTATTTAAATATATTGATGTGAAAGTTTTTGAACAAACTAATGAAGATACAAAACAAAATCATGTAGATAAAGAAGATGAATAGGAAGGGAAAAATTCTAAGAGTTTTGATAAGGATGAAAACAATTCTTATCCTACTAGATAAGAATAATCTGACTCAGATGCTTCTAGTAATGAGAAAGAATCTCTAAAATATCATCCTAGGCTAAGGAATCAGGTGGAATCTCAAAAAATAATTGGTGAAAATCATAAAAAGGTTCAAATAATAAGAACATAAAAAGTTATTTAAAATACTTATTTATAATTAATAGATGAGCTGAAAGATGTGAATTAATCTTTTGAGCATATGAAATGGATTCAGGCTATGAATTAATAGTTGGATCAAATTGAAAATAATGATACTTGGGAACTTGTACCTAAACCTAGTGAAAATCATTTATTGGTACAAAGTGGGGTTTCTAGAATAAGTTGAATGAAGCTAGTGAATTGATAAGAAACAAATCAAGGTTATTATGAAAAGTTTACTTGAATATTGAATGAATTGGCTTTCCTGGGATTTTTTCTCCAATGGGAAGGTTAGAAAGAATCAGAATCTTTTTTACTATTTCTACACAAAAAATTTACACAATTTTTCATATGGATGTATGATAGAGAAAATATTATCAATTAAATTTATATTTAACTTCATTTTTTCAAACCCACAAAATAGTTTCTTTAAGATTAATTGCTGTATTTTTATGATACTGGTGTTATTTTGATATGAACAGTAAAAATGGCCCATTTTGGACTTTTAACTATTTTAAATTATTTCTGTGTTTTGGACATAAAATTTTCTAAACTAATTCAAATTGAAAAATTACTCCTTTTATAGATGTAACACATCTAGGGATTAATTTAATAATTTGGGACCAAAAGCTGAATCGACCATATGGAAGCTCAAAAGAAGATCACAAGTTGGACCATGAAAACTATTTAAAAATCTTCTGAGTTTTATTTTTAGGTCCATAGATCATTCATGGTGGGCCCAAAAGCTCTGAAATTTGGTAGTTTGATGTAAAATACATTTTTAACAACTTCCATGAAGGAGAGTATGTGCTAATTGGTAGTTTAAGGGGTAATTAAATCATCCTAATCTGGAGGTTTGTGATTTGGAGAGTCTGAATGGAAAAAATAAATGTTCGTTGTAAAACGGGCATAACTCTCGGAATACTTTCCCAAATATACTGTTATTTTTAGCGGAAATGCCCAAGATAATTATGAAAAACATTAAAGAAGTGTGAAATGAGTGAAGATGTAATTTAATGGGGCTACAACGTGTCAACATTCGGGGGACAAATTCTGGTTATAAAAGGAGGAGAGCTCCTCCCTCTCAAGGCATCTCTCATTCCATCTCATTCCTTCTAGGACACCAAGGAGGATAACTTTTAGGCTATCTCTTTTTTATTTATTTTCTTTTACATAGATTTTTAATGCCTTCTTCTTCCTCATTCATCTCGATTACCCTTACCATGATGGGCTAAACATTTTGAGTGATTGGGGAAGGGTTGGTTTTCTATTTTGTAATGCTTGAGTTCTTGGACGTAATTGAATGAAATTTCATTCTTCTTCAAAGTTATTTTAAATTTCATATAGAAGATTTTATTATAAAGTGTGATCATTCTTGAATTTTAATTCCGTTATTGATTTTTTCCTTGGTAAAATAATCACTATCTCCCTCCACTAATTTCTTGTTTATATATGATGGAATAGACCAGGGATTAGTGGTGAAGTACTCGATGATCATTAGTATGTGTAAAAGGGGTAGTGAATATTCTTGATTGTTTGGGATAAAAATACCCAATATGGTATTTCCCCATTCAATTGAGGATATTCAATACAATTATTTTTCACATGGAAGGAGAGTTGACCAAACTGAGATCTTGGTAAGGTTTTCTCTCACCATCATAATTTCACCAAGGAAGTGAGAGGAAATGATTGTCGAAACTCACTTTAATCAAATTAGAATAAGAGGTTTTAATTTAATTGAACTAGGATGGAATTTGAATTATGAAACTAACCTTGGCATGATCACCCTTTTAATATCATAGTTTTTCAATAAATTTAATTTGAATTTCCATTAAATCATTTTCTTATCAAACACACATTTTTTTACATCGTTTAAAAGTGAAAAACTATTTTGTGTGCACTACTCTTCGGAAGATATCCTAGGTCAACCACATTACTGCATTTTAACTTAGGAAATAATTTTTTTTCCATTCCCTATGACAGGAGTTCATCAAACTTGGTGTCGTTGCCAGGGAGGCAGTGCAAAAAAAAGATTTTCAAAATTGAATGGATCACAACTCAAATAACCATTAATTGAATTTGATCTAGAAATTGAAAGAACGGTAACCCAATTAAGATAAATAAATATACCAAAAATCTTTGATGAAATAGATATCTCAGATTCAAGTGAAACTCTTAGTGTTCACTTTAAACCTGAAATCATGGTTAGAAATCCCATCCAAACCCTATGTGATCTATGTCCAACTCAATTTTCCATTAAAAATAACCAACTAATTGCACCCACTGAACCAAATAATTTTCAATTGTGTGTCAATATAATTTCTGTGATTCCAAAGTTTCATGGGCTTGTAGGAGAAGATCCAAATCAGCACATGCAAGAATTCAGAGACACTTGCCCAAGCTTCAGGCCAAGAGGAGCACCCAAAGATCAATTTTAGTGGAGGGAATTCCCCTTCTCACTCGAAGGAACGGCTAAATAATGTTTGTAAAATCTAAATCTAGGGGAGATAAATGATTGGGAAGACCTAAAAATGTGTTTCATGCAAATATTCTTTCCCACATCTAGGATCATAGCCATCAAGAAGGATATTTACATCATACGAAAATCAACTAGAGAAACCCTCTATAAATACTCGGAGCATTTTAAGAAGATATGCTCCAGCTTCCCACATCAAGAAATGGAGGAACACCAATTCCTTATGTTCTTCTACCAAGGAATTATGGATAATGATCAAAATCTTCTAGATGCCTCATCTGGGGGATCCCTGATTGACAAGTCGCATGCAGATATCAGAGTACTAATTGAGAAGGCTGCTCAAAACTCACAAAAAAATTGGAATAAGAGGGTTGGGAACAAGAGGAATCCACGAGGTGGGAACATTTTATTCAACAGAATTAATTAGAAGAGATATGGGTGAACTCACCAGGTTAGTGAAACAAATGGCTGTGAAACAAGTGAATGAACAACAAGAACCAAATCAGGTATGTGGTTTATGCTCTTCTAATTATCATTACACTGACCAGTGTCTATAAGTGCAGGGAACCAAATTTTGTGTTGCTACCTATCAGAAAAGGAAATTCTAGCCAAATCCACCATGTCAGCCCCAAAACCAACCAGGATATGGATTCCAACAGACCCATGATAGACGTCCTTTTCAACAGCAATACCAGAACCCACCTCCATTCCAAAAGTCCTATAAATAGCCTTTTCAACAACAACATCCCTTTCAGCCACCACCATTCCAAATAAAGAAATATGAGAAACCATCCAACAGTGCACAACCATCAAGTGAGAACCAACATCTATAGTCTGATATTGAGGGGCTTAAAGAAAATTTGAAATACTTATCCAACCAGTTAAAAAATGTTTTGGAAATTCTAACCCAGAATCTAGGGAAGCTTCCATAAAATATAGTTCCAAATCCTAAAGAGAATGTCAATGCAATCATAACAAGAAGTGGAAAAGAAATCCCACCTCCATCCAACCTTGAACCCGAAACAATACCACCTATTCTAAGGGAGAATGATGTTAAAATTTCAGAAAATCTTGTGACAGCCCACCAAGAATTAGAAAAGGAAGAGGAGGAGGATAAGGATAAGCCTCAAAATAAGAGACAAGAAATTCCAATGAAAAGGAAAAAAAGGGATAATAAAGACTTACCCCCACCATTTCCAACAAGGATGATTGAGTCAAAGAAATTCCATGAGAAAACACTTCAAAAAGAAATTCTAGACACTTTTCAGAAAGTGTAAATCAAAATCCCCCTACTTTAAGCTGTCAAAAAAATTCCAAGGTATGAAAAAAATTTGAAATATATTTGCACCAAAAATAGAAGAATTCATGGGAATTAAATAATAAACATGGGGAGAAGTGTCTCAGTCCTTATCACACCACAGATTCCAACCAAATTTCAAGATCCAGGGACATTTTCCATTCCATGCACCATTGGTTCATTAAATTTATCTTATGATTTGTGTGATCTATGTGCTTAAATTAATGTATTACCTCACTTTTATGCACTTATTTGCAGATGGGAGACTTAAATCCCACAAGAGTGGTGGTCTATCTTTCAAATAGATCCACATTTTTTCCAGCTGGAGTTTTATAGGATGTCCTGGTGAAATTCAAAGATCTCTTATTCCCAGCTGACTTCTATGTGATAAATATGAAATAAGATAGGAACCCATCACACTCACCCATCATTTTGGGGAGACCATTCTTAAAGATAGCTAAAACCTTCATCAATTTCCAAGAAGGTACACTCACCATGTAATTTGGAGATAGCATTGTCCACTTAAACATTTTTGAATCCATGAGGTACCCATCAGATGATCACTCCCTCTTTTCACTCTCCCATGATATTAGTACAGAACTCATTGAAGAATCAGGTATGTGCCATGAATTCTTAGATTTAGGAGATAATTTTTTCATAAGTGAACATGTGAATGTCCAAAAAACCAGAGATTCAAATTTAATGCGGGAAGAAGAGGTAAAATCTGATATCATTGATGATTTTTTGATTGATGAGGAATATGATATTGTTTCTTTTGTGCAGGAGGTCCACCCATTGGAAGTGGGGAATGTCAGCTTAATTTTATCCCTTGATAATCCCCCTGAAATTGAATTAAAGTCGCTCCCCAATGATTTTAAATATGTGTACCTTATGGAAGAAGATAAATTACCAGTGATAATTGAAAATAATCTGCCTGAAATCCAAGAAAAATCTTTGATTGAGTTTTTTAGAGAGAATTTCCATGCAATATGGTGGAGAAAAGTTAATATCCCTAGAATAAACCCAAAAATATGATCACATAGAATTTTTATTGAGGGAGATTCCAAACCTGTTAGACAGCCCCAAAGGAGGTTGAATCCCACCTTAATGGAGGTTGTGAAGAAGGAGATAGAGATGATCTTGGAAGCGGGGATCATCTATCCCATTTCATACTCATAGTGTTTTAGCCTTATTGATGTCGTTCCTAAAAAAACTGGCCTGACCACTATAAAGAATAAAAATAATGAGTTAATTCCTTTGAGAATTCAAAATAGCTAGATAGTATGCATTGATATTATGAAATTGAACTAGGTCACTCAGAAAGATCATTTACACATCCCCTTCATTAACCAGATGTTAGAGATATTGGCAGGGAGAACTCATTGTTGCTTTTTAGATGGATTTTCAAGTTACTTACATGTACCCATTGCTCCAGAGGATCAAGAGAAGACGACATTTACATGTCCCTTTGGTACTTTTACATATAAAAAAATGCCATTTGGATTATGTAATGCTCCATGTACATTTCAGAGGTGCATGGTGAGTATATTTTCTGATCACAATGAAAATATCTTGGAAGTTTTCTTAGATTATTTCACAGTTTTTGGAGATTCTTTTGATCATTGTTTGAAAAATCTAGAAAAAGTTTTGAAACCCTGCATTGAAAAAAAAATTAAATTTTGAAAAGTGTCATTTCATGGTTAAAAGAGGAATTGTACTTGGTCATTTCATTTCCCAAAATGTAATTGAAGTGGATAAATCAAAAATTGAAGTGATAAATTAATTTCCTTAACTAACTTGTGTGAAACATGTTAGATCATTTTTAGGACATGCAGGATTCTACATGAGGTTTATCAACGATTTTAGTAATATTTTTATCTCTATCAATATTACTTTTGAAATATGCTGATTTTTATTTTAATGGAGCATGTAGGGAATCCTTTAATGAGTTAAAGAAGAGATTGATTTCACCACCCATGATGCAACTTCCAAATTGGGAAGAACCATTTGAGCTACTTTGTGATGCCTCCAACCAAGCAGTTGGAGCAGTCCTTTCTCAGCGAATTGAGGGAAGACCACAATTCATTTCATATGTCTTGAGAACATTAGATTTAGCCCAATTCAATTACACAACCATGGAAAAAGAGTTCTTAGCGGCTATTTTTTCTTTAGAAAGATTTAGATCATATCTTCTTGGAACTAAAATCACTCTGTTTTCTGATCATGTAGCTCTGAGGTACTTGATGAAGAAAGTTTATGCTAAACCGAGGTTAGTGAGATGGATGATACTGTTGTAGGAGTTCAATATAGAAATCATGGATAAGAAGGTATCTGAGAACCAAGTGGCTAATCACTTAAGTAGACTTCCAAACACATTTGAAATTGAAATTCTAGAAAGTGACCCACTGAATGATCAAATTATAGGAGATCAGTTGTACTTGATTGAAGGATAAGTGACTTGGTATGCTGACATGGTCAATTTTCTAGTAACATATCAGGTACCATCTCATTTAAATTCTCACAAAATTCAAAAACTGAAATCTGAATCTAGGTATTACGTTTGGGATGATCCATTCCTTTAGAAAATTTACAATGATCAAGTAATAAGAAGATTTTTACCTTAAAGTAAAGTTATTTTTTTTATTATTGTCACACTTTATCTTGTAGAGGACACTTTTTATCTCAAAGAAAAACAAGGAAGGTTTTAGAATCTATAATTTATTGGCCCACCACTTTTAAAGACACTCATGAATTTTTCAAAATATGTGAAAAATGTCAGTTTTGAGGAAATATTTCAAAGAGAAAAGAAATGCCTCAAAAAGGCACTAAATTTTTTTGACATTTTTTAATTTTGGGGATAGATTTTATGGGACCTTTCCCGATTTCATTTGGAAATTCTTATATCTTTATTACAGTTGATTATGTTTCCAAATGGGTAGAATCAAAAGACACCAGGACTAACGATGCTAAAGTTTTTTGTGATTTTGTCAGGTCTAACATATTTTATAGGTTTTGAGTGCCCATATCAATCATCAGTGATTAAGGGACTCACTTCTGCAATTGGAGAATGGAGACTTTGCTGAAGAAGTAAGGGGTGCATCATAAAACATCAACCCTATCATCCACAGACTAATGGGAAAGCTAAAGTTTCCAATAGGGAAATCAAAAGAATTTTGGAAAAGACTGTTAATCCAAACAGGAAGTATTGGATCCAAAGGTTGGAAGATACCTTATGGGATTATAGGACAGAATACAAAACCCATATTTGAATGAGTCCATATAGGCCGATTTACGGGAAAAGCTTCCACCTACCTGTGGAATTAGAGCATAAGGCATATTGGGCTGTGAGGAAAATGAATTTGGACCTTAAAAGTGTTGGGAAGGAATGAAGATTGAAGTTGCAAGAGCTGGAGGAAATAAGAAGGGAAGAATTTGAAAATTATAGGATTTATAAAGAAATAACAAGAGTATCCCATGACAAGCTGATCTTATCAAAAGACTTCCATCCTGGATACAAAGTGTTGTTATTCAACTCAAGACTCAAGGTGATGCCAGGTAAATTTTGTTCCAAATGGGAAGGTCCATTTATAGTTACTCATGTATATCCTTTTGGGGTTGTGTAGATTATGAAGGATGAAGAGAAGGATCCATTCACTATGAATGGGAATAGGTTGAAGAAATTCTTTAGGACCCTGCCATCAGAGCCAGTGGAGGAGATCACACTCCTCTAACCTATTTATCAATAAAATCCATCAGGTCATACCTCGTCTTTACACATTCTTGCTTACTGTGATTCATTTTAAAATCTTCTTAAATTTTAAATCCATTTTAATTTACTAAGGATACTACATCATTTATGTGTTGGGGAGAGAACCTTTTCAGTTTAGGATTTTCATTTCTTGTTTGGTTTGCTGTTTTTACAAAAAAAATTGTTTTCTAGATATTTGTGTGTTTATTTTAAAAATTTAGTGTGTTTTCAAAATATTTGATCTAAAATGATAATCATTTCTATTTTTCAAACCCATGTTAATGATTGAACCAATCTATTCCATGAAACTAAGATTAAATGAATGCTAAAATGACTTTGTTTCAAGTTCAAATCTTTTGGAATTTCATGAAAAGTAATCTGATTTTTAAATCCCATGCTACATCTCACTGTCTTTATTTTTTAAATCAATTTCATATGAGGATTATTTACCATCATTTTCATCTTATTTACATTATCCTCATTTCTTGAGAGAACTAGACCATGCTTGCTTTAACTAGAATTTTATTTATTCCTATCAAAACTTGAGGGGTTGAGGTACTTGGGTTTTAAATGATTGAGTCATTTATTTGGTTTTAATCCTCCTTTTAAAAATAATCCTTTTAATTATTGCCTACCTTATAAATTAATAATTTTATCCCTTATAAGACATGAACATTGTGTTAGGTTAGCTATATTACAAGCCAATTTTCCTAATCCAACCTGATCTTGATGTAAAATTGCATGATCTAGTTGAACATAAGTGTGGGGGAAGAATTCCTGTGGTGTACTACCTCATTTGGTGATAATTTCAGTGGAAAATAAAATTTTTGAGAGATGATGTTTCTATTGAAGAGTTAATTTTGTAAAAAATTGTGCTTTTCTGTAGCTTTCATGATAAAAGAATTTGTGCCTTTCTGGAGATTCCAATGTAAAAAAAGAAAGTAGTGCCTATCTGGAGCTTTGAAGAAGAAAAAATGTTTGAGAAGAATTTTTTGTTGGTAAAATATTAAATGGAATGAACATTACTTGAGTTCTCATGATGATGAATCTGATTTTCTTCAAAGGGGGAAGAGAAGGAGACCATTTTTGAGTGAAAATTAGAATCATTCAATTTTGCTTCAAAAAGAGCCAAGCCCTCCTTTTTCGGCCTTAGAATTTTTAATATCTAAATCCTACCAAATGAAATCCACAGAACAACCCTGAAAAGTACTCATGAGAAAAACATCCTTGAATCCCATCGGGTGGATAAGTAGGAATTTATCAAGCCTATGATGAATCTTGTGTGAGTTTGGATGAGAAAAGCCTTGTTAAACATTTACATTTGTGAAATGAGGGAAAATTTATGTGAGATGGGTGTTTTGTGTGCATGAGATAAGAAATAAAGTGTAAATATATTATATAATCTAAAATGAAGAACTTTAAATAATTGTTTTTGATGAGGCATGATATATTTGTGTTTCTTAGTATGGATTTGGTAGATCTCATTGGTATGTGTTTTGGATTTGATTTGATTTGATTTTGATTTTACTTATCCAGGCGTCTAAGTGCTATGTGTGGGGGAATTAATGGAGAAAATATTTTCAATTAACTTTATATTGAATTTAACTGTTTTAAACCCAAAAAATTGATTCTTTAAGATGAATTACTGTATTTTTATGATACTGGTGTTATTTTGAGCTGAATAGTAAAAATGACCCATTTCAGATTTTTAACTATTTTAAATTATTTCTGTATTTTAGCCGTAGAATTTTTTAAACTAATCCAAATTGCAAAATTATTTCTTTTCCATATGGTACACATCTAGGGATTCATTTAATCCTTTTGAACCAAAATCTAAATCGACCATATAGAAGCCAAAAAGAATATCACAAGTTGGACTAAGAAAATTGTTTATAGATCTTCCGAGTTTTGGTGTAGGGTCCATAGGTCGTTCATGGTGATCCCAAATTCTCTCAAATTCGGTGGTTGGATGCACAAGACGTTTTTCAACAACTTACATGAAGGAGATGATGCATTAATTGGCTGTTTAAGGGGTTATTAAAGCATCCTAATCTGGATGTTTACGATTTGGAGAGTCTGACTGGACAAAATAAATAGTTAAAGTAAAATGGGCATACATTTCGGACTACTTGTCAAAATCCATTGATATTTTGATGGGAAACGACCAAGATAATTATGAACAACATTAAAGAAGATTGAAATGAGGGATGATGTCATTTATTAGGTCTAAAATGCTTCAACATTCGGGGGACAAATTCCGAATATAAAAAGAGGAGAGCTCATCCCTCTCAAGGCATCTCTCATTCCATCCCATTCCTTCTGGGACACCAAGGATGAGAACTTTTCAGCTTTATATTTTTTATTTATTTTCTTTTACATAGTTTTGTAATTCCTTCTTCTTCCCCATTCATCTCAATTACCTTTACCATGGTGGGCTAAACATTTTGAGTGATTGGGGAAGGGTTGGATTTCTATTCTGTAATTCTTGAGTTCTTGGACGTAATTGAATGAAATTTATTTCTTATTAAAAGTTGTTTTCAATTTTATATAGAGGATTTTATTATCAAGTTTGATTGTTCTTGATTTTTAATTTAGTTATAGATTTTTTTCTTGTTAAAATAGTCATTATTTCCCTCCACTAATTTTTGGTTTATATACGATGGAATAGACTGGGGATTAGTGGTGAAGTACTCGACGATCGTTAGTACGTGTAAAAGAGATAGTGAATGTTCTTGATTATTTGGGATAACCAAGACCTGGTTGGGTATTTCCCATTTCAATTGAAGATATTTGATAAAACTATTTTTTACATGGATGGAGAGTTGAACAAACTGAGATCTTGGTAAGGTTTTCCCTAACCATTATAATTTCACCAAGGAAGTGAGAGGAAACGATTGTGGGTACTCTCTTTAATCAAATGAGAAGAAGAGGCTTGAATTAAATTGAACAAGGATAGAATTAAAATTGGAAAAATGTCCCCAACCTAATCCCCCTTTTAATATCATATTTTTTTAATCATTTGAATTTAAAATTTCCTTTCAATCACTTTCTCATTGATTTATTCTAAAAACACACCATCTTTACTATTGTTTTAAAGTGACAAACTATTTTGTGTGCACTCCTCTTCGGTAGAAATCCTAGGTCAACCACATTATAGCATTTTAACTTAATAAATAATTGGTTTTTATGCCCTATGATGGGCATGTGTCAATATAAAATCACTATTTTTAAATGGTGGTCTTGATGAGGAAGTTTATATTAAACAACCCTATGGATTTATTGTTAGGAAGGATGAGAGTTATGTGTGTAAATTGAATAAAACCTTGTATGGGATAAAATAATATCTAAAGGCATGGTATTCCAAATTGGTATCGACTTAAGAAAGATGAGTATTAATAAAGGAAGGGTTGATAGAAATCTGTACATCAAAGAAATTTTGGAATTTTCCTTCATTTTTATTATTTATTTTGATGACAATATCTTTGTAGGTAATGATAAAATAACTTGGAAAATATTTTATGAAGATATGAAAAAGATATTTGATATTTACATGCTGGGTGAAATGAATCATTCTCCTGGGCTATAAATCTCATAAAAGAAAAAACACATATTTCTTTCTCAATAAATGTATGATAAGGAACTTATTAAGAAGTTTGAAATGGAAAACTCAAAACCTATTCACACACCAATGTCAGTAGAACCCATGTTTTCTAAATATGTAGAAGTTAAGGAAGTTGACTCTAAAGAGTTTAGGAAGATGATTGAATGTTTTTTATATTTTACTGCCTCAAGACTAGACATTTTTTATGTTGTTAACTTATGTGAAAGAATTCAGAGTCCCCCAAAAGAATCAAATATATTGAATGGAAATTGAACTCTCAGATACATCAAAGTCAAAAAAAATTCAAAATTGGGTATGACATCTCAGAAATTCTTGACTTTTTTGGGTATTAAGATTTTGATTTGGTAGTAAATTTTGATGACAGTAGATCCACATCTGGTGGAGTTTTGTTTCTAGGAAAACGTTATGTTAGTTAGAATATAAAGAAACAAAATACAGTATCTCTTTGAATGGATGAAGATGAGTATGGTTATTCCACTCAAACTTTTATACAACTTATGTGGATGAAGGCTCAATTGGAAGACTTACTTATTGAAGTAAAGTTTCCCTTTCTATTGGTTTGTGATAATAAAAGTTCTATCAACCTTATAAGAGAACTGGAACAACATTCTCATTCAAAAAATATTGATATAAAATACAACTTCATAAAAGATCATGTGGAGAAGAATGAATTAAAGTTGGAGTATGTTTCTACATAGGAATAAGTTGTTGATATTTTCAAAAAACCTTTACCAAAGGAAGATTTTTTCAAACTAAGGTTGAACATGGGTGCACAACCTCTTTCTCATAAATGTTGATGTATGTGTTTATATCCCCTATATCATATATTATTTTGATAGTGTTGTCAAGTGGGATAATTTTTTCACAAATCTATCCATTAATACGTGTTAAACCTTTTAAGGAAGCATGTAAGTAGGGGGAGTTGTGGATAAGCTATGAAATATGTATGTAAGTGTATGAAATATTCTAAAAGTTTGTTAGAGTGGTTATAGGAAAAAAAATTATAGTAAAGTTGAATAAGTAAATTAATAAGTGAAGGAAGATGTGAATAAAAGCTAAATATGTTTCATGAGTCACTAATTTTGGATAGTATGGTTTTGTTGTCAATGATTCTTTTTTTCTACAAAGAGTTAGCTTGCATAGGATTAAAATTATTGATAATTGATCCATTACTTGAGGTTAAAAATTTTAGTTATTTATGAACCTTGATTGAAAAAAAATCAAAATGGGGATATAGTTGTGACCAAATTGACAAGAATTTGTTTCTAGAAGCAGGAAGAAGTTTGTACTGAAGGTATTGTATTTTGTTGTCAAATAAAATAAATAAATTCACTTTGTAAGTTTTGGTGATTGGATGAAAATTATGAAAGGTTTCATCATAATCAAAACATTTTCCACAAAATGATTAAAAATATCAGATGAAAAATGATTAAGAAATACTATCAGTTTGTGAATAAGTTTTATGGGAGAAAAGGATCATCAAACTCACCATGGGTCTAAAATGAAAGTGTACATCAGAATGAGGAAAATTATTAGAGTTTGGATGGATCCAATATAAATCTGACAATACTTTATTGATCTTGATATTCTCATAAATCATAATTTGTCTAGGAAACTTGTGATGCAAACCTTATTAAGGAAAGGGGATAATAAGTGCGGCCAATCGGTTTGATTATAAATAAGTAATATGCTGAAATGATGAAAAGTAATAGATACATTCCAATGAAAATCAAATGATTCTATTTCAATACAAAATTTTATCATATTCATGATTACAATCAAGATATTGTTAAAGAACTAATTCAATGTTTTACAACCTTAGTTTATCAGTGTTAGAATGTCACACCCCGACCTATCTAGTATTTTTATTTTATTATTTTATTTGGTTTTAAAAATATTTGTCGCGGTTCGGGTTGAATCCCGAATAGGATTTTTGATTTATGTCCAAAAAAATTGCGTTTTTTAGTTGACGTCACTGAGCGCCTGGGCGAAGCACGTTTTGGAAACCCCGCGTGCCTTCGCCCATGCAACGGAACAGTCTGCCTGTCTTCAAAAAATAAAAATGGATAAATTTTGTAATTTATTGCGTTAGTTAAAATTTTTATGGTTGTTAATAATTTTAATTATTATCATTAAAATAAAATGAATATTTTTTTATCATTATTGTTTATATTTTTGTCGATATGATTATTATTAATGTTGTAATTAAGGAATTATTATTATTATTATTATGGTTATTATTATTACTATTATTATTATTGTTGTTTTTGTTGTTATTATTATTATTGTTATTATTACAGGTAAACATTTTAATGGCTTTGAATGTTAATAATTATTTTTATCAAGAGTGTTGATAAATTTTTTTTATTATCATTGTCATATTATTAATATTATTAATGTTATAACTATCATTATTAATAGGTTTCATTATTATTATTTTTATTTGTTTTATTTTATTTTATTTATTTATTTTTCTCTCTTTTTTTCTCTCTTTCTTTTCCTCTCCCCTAACCCTAGCATCACCCCCATATTTTTTTTGGTCCCTCTCCCTTTTCTCTCCCCCTTCTGCGCACCGCCACCCTCACCCTCTCCTTTCTCCTATCCTAGTATCGTACCAGCCTACTCCAGCTCTCCCCTCATCAGCCACCTTCCCTTCACATCTCCCATGTAGCGCCCTCCCCGTCCAGCCGCCTCAACCCAGCAGCGGGTGCCCTCCTCTCCCCATGGCTTTAGCGCAGCAACGTACCCAACAGCCGGGTCCTTCCATCACGGCACACCCCCCTCCGCGGCGCTCCCTCATGCTCCCCTTACATCACACAGCCCCCCCCCCCCCGGTTTTCCCTGTTGCAGCGCCCAACTCCAGCGCGCTCAGCCTCCTTCAACGTCGCACCTAGCCAGCTCGGAAGCCCCCTGCTCCCTCTTTCTCCCTTGCAGTGTGCCGGTCGCAGCAGCCCACAGGTGCTCCAAATCCTCCTCCCCGTAGCCACCTCCTACTCACCGCGCCCTCCTGCCGCCTTCGGCCGGCACGCACCCAGCAAGGCACCCCAGCTCTTACTGCTCCTCCCCCTTACAGCGCCCCATGCGGCAGCACCCACCGACACCTCGGCCTCCTCTCCTCCTGCCCTACGCATAGCAGCTGCCTTTAGCGGTGCACGCCTCTGCTCTCCTCTGGCGAGGCCTCCCGCCAACGCCGAACCTCCCTCAAGCCGTGAGACCGCCCCTCCTTGAAAGGTTTCTTGTTATTTTTTATTTTTTTTACTTTTATTATTATTATTATTATTATTATTATTATTATTGTTGTTGTTGTTGTTGTTGTTATTATTATTCTTACTATTGTTATTATTATTATTATTATTATTATTATTATTATTATTATTACTATTATTATTATTATTATTATTGTTATTATTATTGTTATTATTATTATTGTTATTATCATTATTTTTATTCTTATTCTTACTCTTATCATCATCATTATTATTATCATCTTACTCTTGTGGATTATGGGCTTTAGTTGATGGTGGGTTTTTATTGGTTGGTTTAGGATTTTTAGGACCCATGCAGGGCGTTTTCGAGCGAGCATCGTTGTCGCGCCTTGTTTTTGAAGTTTCCTTGTCGTCGCACTTTGCTTTCGAGGTTGGATTGACTTCTCATACCAATCTTGAGGTAGGTTCCCATTGCACTGCTTTTAAAATTTAAGTTACTTTATTTCCTGCTGTTTGAGGCCTAGATAAATACTTATGTGCTAAATATTATTATGAAACTTAAGATTAATTCATTTATTATGTGAAGTTATAATTCAATTCTTATTGTGTGAAAATGGGGTCATTTTTCTATGATTGCGCATAATAATTTTTTAATTAAATATTTTATTAATTTTAATAAATGATAAGTAATATAAGATAATCAATTTTTAAATGATTATTTGGTGTAAAAAAAGCCGTTTATTTTATACACAACGCTTGAAACATTTTCTTGACGAACGGACACCTATTAGTGAAAGAATGACCATTTATGTTTTAAACATAATTCACAGAATATCAAATGTTTTTCTGTTTAACGATAAATTATTTCTTTTGAAGTTTGAACAAGTATCTTGGTTCTCATGAGAAATTGCCTGGTTGGCTCTTAATGTTTATTTGGAAAAAATAAAACTTTTTGGTTTGGTTTTATAAAAATATTGCCAGCCTGTGAAGTATTGTTTTGGGGATCCTTAAATGGTTTCAAACTGGTTTTGGTCTTATAAATAAGTTGTATTTTTTTTGGAGATTTTGAAATGTGTTTAATGCCCAATTAAAACTTTATAGAAAATGAAGAAAATTCTTTGATGAAAACCCTCCTATGATAACTCTTCTGCCTTGGTTGCAATTGATTGTTTGGGAGGCCTCTCTTAGAGGCTCTCGGGTGCTTGAGTAGTTTAAATGCAAGAGGTTGTTCTGTGGAGTGACTCGGGGTGATGCATGTTGTGCTTTATATATATATACATATGATTGGATGCTCAGTTGGCATCGGTTGGCTCACCCCCTTTCCAAACACTTGAGACATGGGAATCTGTCATATTGAGAGAATATTCTAAGAATGATTTCTGCACTGGTAAGTTATAGTACTGACCAGTGGCCCATAGTAGGTGGATATATTGGGTTTATTACTATGGGATTTTCCCTCGACCTGCCTAAAAAAGGATGGTCGTGCGAATTGGGCATTTTGATTTCATCATGTGTGACATGTCAACGAGGATGATTTCTCGTGTATTATTGTCTTCTAGTTTATTCTCGATCTCATAGGTTCTCCCATGTCAATTTGTCTTTTGTTTCTTGCAGTAGTTATTATGATGCTCATATGTATACCTACATTGCCCTTATTGTGTGTTTTACTTTGTGCATTTCTGGTGTATTGTTTTCCTTTGAAAGTGGTAAATTGCTTTTGATTAGGTTTCTAAAAAAAATTAAATGAAACTGTTTAATCCTCTTTGTGAAAATTTGAAAATGTAAACATCACTTTCTCTTTCTAAAAATCCATTGACACTAATGAAATGAACCCAAGTTTGGAAATGGTTAAGGGAAATGGTTCGTACTTTGTTTTTAAGTAAAATATTTAGAAAAACATACTTTTATAAATTGTAGTTTAAACTTGAAATGATGTTTCTTTTATTTTAAAGGTTGTGCATTGGGAATAGATATCAGGCTAGCCTACTGAGTTTAAATACTCACGCCTATAGTTCTTTTCTGTTTTTGGTGTTTGTGCATGCTGCAAATTAAGTGTGCTCGCCTTGGGCAACGCTTGATCGTTGAGTCGGAGAGTGACCTGTGGGGTCACACTGAGTTATTTTGGATGTCGAGTTTGGTTAGCATTATTTTCTTTTGTTCCTGTTTAGTCATTTTATTTGGTTTATTTATTTTTCGTTGCTCTGTATTATTTATGCTAGTTTATTTATTTATATTTGTCAAAATCGTTCCCACAGCCTCTGTTGATGCCCTGGCGCTTGTCGCCAGCCCGGGTGGATCAGAAACGCCTCTCGGGCCATGTTGCAGACCGGCTCGGGTGATCGGTTCAGGGTCGACCTGGGTTGGTTCATAATAAAATGGTATCAGAGGAGATCGGCTCTTAGGAGACCTCACTTTTCAGAGAGCCCTTTGTTATTTGGTATGTCAAGGTAGATGGAGTAATATTTTCAAGACTCGAGGGGTAGGAGCGGGAAGAGCGTCACGAACTCTTGCCCGTTCTGATCCTCGGGTTTCCAGGGAATGTCTGGTTTAATATGTTTATTTGGGTTTTTATGTAAATTGTTTCGATTGGGATACGACAAAGGGAGTTAGGCTAATAGTACTCCTAAGCCTCACGGCCTGGAAAGCCATGCAGAGCTAGGGGCATGGTCTAAGAAGGCTCTCTCTGTCGGTGATGTGTTTGGCATATGGTCGCCAACCATATGGTCAAGTCACCCACTAACACTAGTTCCCTATTTGAGTTTTTTTGGGTTTCCTATGATTTCTAGAAGTGGTTTGAATCAGAAAAGTTGGTTTGGAAATAAAAAATGGTTGTTTGAAATGACATGTTTAATTTTTGGATTGTTTTAAAAGAAGTGGTATGAATGATTTGTTTTTGGAAAATTATGTTGCTTTGTCTTGGCATTTTTGTTCCTATGGGTGATCACATGCATAGTGGTATGTTGGAAATGTGGATGGATTTATGATTTTTTGGATGGATGCCCTTGGTGGCACGGATACATGCATGTGAGTGAGACTCTAAGGAATACCAATGGAGAGGGTTTAACCCACTAAGATTGTTTTAAATTAAAGATTTTTTCAAAAGAAATGTCTTGATTTTATGATGGCTCGTTTTCTTGTGTTTAGAGCCTTTCATATATGCGGTGTTGGTTTTTGAGTATTTTTATTTATTTAGTTGGCCTTGATTGGTTTTTTGACTTTTCCTTGTCCAATGGTTATCCCCTTGAAGCTTCGATGGGTGATCGTAGTGCTGTTGATCAACCTAAGGATTTTATGCTTGAGTTTCGGAAGCTGGATACACCTCTCTTTTATGGTCAAGCATAAACTTCTGTAGAAGAGGAGTGGATGAAGAGGATTGAAAGGGACTTTGACCTCGTTGAGTTTCCCGAGTCTTTGAAGGTCAATTTTGTGACCTTCATGCTTGAAGGTTCACCGTGGATGTGGTGGAAGTTAGTGTCTCGGAACAAGCCCCGTCAAGAGATTACCTGGGAGTTTTTCAAGGCCTTGTTCATTCGTCAGTATTTCTCTGAGGAAGAAAGGGTGATAAAGGGGATGGATATTGGTTGTCTGCTGTAGGGCGACAGATCCGTGTTGGAATATTTCCAGCGCTCTGTGGAGCGAGTCCCTTATGATTCAGGGTATGCCACGAATGTCCCCATGAAGGTTCGACGCTTCGAGTCGGGTCTCCGCCCTGATCTACAGTTGAAGGTGTCAGATTCCAACCTAAGTTTTTTTATCGATGTGGTGAGACAATCTTTTCATGTCGAAGCCACGATGGCCAGAGTGCTCGAAGTTTTCCTCCCTCCTTCGATCCCTATGAGTAGTGGTGAAGATTCTAGAAAGGAGAGGAGTAAGAAAATGAAAGTTGATGGAGAAGGTCGAGGAATCAAGATGCCTCTGGATCTATCATAAACCTCTTCGGAGTGAGAGATCCTCATGTGTTATCAGTGTGGCAAGATGGGCCATAAGAAGATGTCGTTCCCAAGCACTCCAAAGCCCTGCCAGGCATGTGGATGCCATGGTCACTTGCGACGATTCTGTCAGGGTGTTTCTAGAAAGTGTCACAGAAGAAGTTCTCAGAAGTGATGTGTTGTTGGGTTTTTGTTCAAAGTTTCTGGTGTAAGTTTCCTTTCAGTGTAAGGGATCTTTTATTATTGTAGTGTACTAATGGTGTTTTGGGTTTTGAAATGTATGGGAATGTCGTGGGATTTTGATGAACTCTGGTTTTTAATGTCAATGTGGTTTTGATTTCAAAATTCTCTCTTTTCTTTTGTCAAATCAAAAGACGTTTATTTTGTATTGAGATTATCAGAACATGACTGCGAGGTAGAAGATGCTTCATCCATTAGAGCTCTAGCCAGAAGGCCTTGGAGTGAAACCGGTGCGTAGTCAGGAACCCCGGGGAATTTTAAGAAGTATGGTTAAGGTTGTGCCTCCATCGTGTGGTGAGACATTTTTGTTGTTGCTGTTCTGGTTTCTCTGTCATTGTAATTTTTCTCTTGTCGCAAAGTGCATGATGAACTTATCCCTCACGTAATGTCGGTAATTGTGCCTTTTGGATGCAACTTGTTGATCAGTGACCTTTCATGGGCCACCCATGTGAATCATTTGTGACTTTGGTTGGTGTCCATATCGAAGTGAGGAGTCGTGAGTAGTTGTCTGTTGTAGTTTCATTTAACCATTCCTTGGGCCCTCCCTCCTCGCCCGTGGGGTTAGGGTTTTTAGTTTGTGCAGAGTTTTTATTTAATCTCTTATCCTTTTCGGATATGAGTGAGTGGTTTGAATGTTCTTGTTGTTATTCTTTTAGCTTGGGTAAGGCCCAGTGAAGGTCTAAGTTAGACTTCTATTTGGTCTCTAGTAGGTTAGTTCTTTATTGTGGGGAGACCCACCGTCTCTTTGGGTCTTCACTTAAGTCGTTATCGAGTACTATTTGAGTTCTTATGGTGGGGAGCCGTTCAGGCCTCCCCTCTACTGGTGATTTATTTCTAGAAATAAAGTTGGGTCCTGTAGATGGTCAATGGAATGTCCTTTGTTTAAGAGGTTGGATTGTGTTTATGTAGAATCCTTAGGTGTTGATCGATCTGCTGGGTAGTGTTGTGGCTTTCCAGGGGCAGAAATCATTATGTTGGGGAGAATTGTCACACCCCGACCTATCTAGTATTTTTATTTTATTATTTTCTTTGGTTTTAAAAATCTTTGTCACGGTTCGAGTTGAATCCCGAATAGGATTTTTGAGTTATGTCAAAAAAAATGCACGTTTTTGAGTTGACGTCGTTGAGCGCTTGGGCGATGCATGTTTTGGAAACCCCGTGTGCCTTCACCCATGCAAGGGAACAGTCCGCCTATCTTCAGAAAATAAAAATGGATAAATTTTGTAATTTATTACGTTAGTTAAAATTTTTATGGTTGTTAATAATTTTAATTATTATCATTAAAATGAAATGAATATTTTTTTATCATTATTGTTTATATTTTTTTTGATATGATTATTATTAATGTTGTAATTAAGGAATTCTTATTATTATTATTATGGTTATTATTATTACTATTATTATTATTTTTGTTGTTGTTGTTGTTATTATTATTATTATTATTACAGGTAAACATTTTAATAGCTTTGAATGTCAATAATTATTTTTATCAAGAGTATTTCTAATTGTTTTTATTATTATCATTGTCATATTATTACTATTATTAATGTTATAAATATTATTATTAATAGGTTTCATTATTATTATTATTTTATTTTTATTTTTTATTTTATTTATTTATTTTTCTCTCTTTTTTTCTCTCTTTCTTTTCCTCTCCCCTAACCCTAGCAGCACCCCCATATTTTTTTTGGTCCCTCTCCCTTTTCTCTCCCCCTTCCACGCACCTCCACCCTCACCCTCTCCTTTCTCCTCTCCCAGCGTTGCACCAGCCTACTCCAGCTCTCCCCTCAGCCGTCACCTTCCCTTCGCATCTCCCATGTAGTTCCCTCACCGTCCAGCCACCTCAACCCAACAGCGGGCGCCCTCCTCTCCCCCTGGCTTTAGCGCAGCAACGTCCTCAACAGCCGGGTCCTTCCTACATGGCACACCCCCCTCCACGGCGCTCCCTCATGCTCCCCTTGCAGTGCACAGCCCCCCCAGTTTTCCCTATTGCAGTGCCCCACTCCAGCGCGCTCGGCCTCCTTCAGTGTCGCACCCAACCGGCCCAGAATCCCCCTGCTCCCTCTTTCTCCCTTACAACACACCGGTCGCAGCAGCCCACAGGTGCTTTGCATCCTGCTCCTCGTAGCTTCCTCATACTCGTCGCTCCCTCCTGCCGCCTTTGGCCTGCAAGCACCCAGCACGGCGCCCCAGCTCCTACTTCTCCTCCCCCTTACAGCGCCCCATGCGGCAGCACCCATCGGCGCCTCGGCCTCCTCTTCTTCTACCCTACGCACAGCAGCCGCCTCCAATGGCGCACGCCCCTGCTCTCCTCCGGTGAGGCCTCCCGCCAACGTCAAACCTCCCTCAAGCCATGAGACCCCCCTCCTTGAAACGTTTTTTTTTTACTTTTATTATTATTATTGTTGTTGTTTTTGTTGTTGTTGTTGTTGTTGTTGTTATTATTATTCTTCTTATTATTATTATTATTATTATTATTATTATTATTATTATTATTACTATTATTATTATTATTATTTTTATTTTTATTGTTATTTTTATTGTTATTTTTATTGTTATTATTATTATTGTTATTATCATTATTTTTATTTTTATTCTTACTCTTATCATAATCATTATTATTATCATCTTACTCTTGTGGATTATGGTCTTTAGTAGATGGTGGGTTTTTATTGGTTGGTTTAGGATATTTAGGACCCGCGCAGGGTGTTTTCGAGTGAGCGTTGTCGTCGCGCCTTGTTTTTGAAGTTTCCTTATCATCACACCTTGGTTCCGAGGTTGCATTGTCTTCACACATAGATCTCGAGGTAGCTTCTCATTTCACTGTTTTTAAAATTTAAGTTACTTTATTTCCTGCTGTTTGCGCCCTAGATAAATACGTATGTGCTAAATATTATTATGCAACTTAAGATTAATTCATTTATTATGCGACTTTATAATTCAATTCTTGTTTTGTGAAAATGGTGTCATTTTTCTATGATTGCACACGATAATTTTTTAATTAAATACTTTATTAATTTTAATAAATGAAAATTAATATGAGATAATTACTTTTTAAATGATTATTTGGTGTAAAAAAGACCATTTATTTTATACACGACGCTTGAAACATTTTCTTGACAAACGGACACCCAGTAGTGAAAGAATGTATGTTTGGATTTTAAACATAATTTGCATAATATCAAATGTTGTTCTGTTTAATGATAAATGATTTCTTTTTAAGTGTGAATAAGTATCTTGGTTCTCATGAGAAATTGCTTGGTTGGCTCTTAAAGTTTATTTGGAAAAATAAAATGGTTTGGTTTGGTTTGGTTTTATAAAAATATTTCAACCTGTGAAGTAGTGTTTTTGGGCTCCTTAAATGGTTTCAAACTATTTTTGGTCTTATAAAGAAGTTTTATTTTTTTGTGGTGATTTTGAAAGGTGTTTAATGCCCATTTGTAACTTTATAGAAAATGATGAAAATACTTTGATGAAAACCCTCCTAGGATAACTCTCCTGCCTTGGTTGCGATTGATTGTTTGGGAGGCCACGCTTAGAGGCTCCTGGGTTCTTGAGTAGTTTAAAGGCAAGAGGTTTTTCCATGTAGTGTATTGGGGTGATTCATGTTGTGCTTTATATATATATATATATATATATATATATATATATATACATATGATTGGATGCTCGGTTGGCATCGGTTGGCTCACCCCTTTTCCAAACACTTGAGACATGGGAATCTGGCATATTGAGAGAATATTCTAAGAATGATTGCTGCACTGGTAGGTTATGGTACTGACCAGTGGCCCATAGTAGGTGGATATATTGGGTTTATTACTATGAGATTTTCCCTCTGCCTTCCTGAGAAAGGATGGTCAAGCGTATTGGGCATTTTTATTTCATCGTGTGTGGCATGTCAGTGAGGATGATTTCTCATGTATTGGTGCCTTTTGGTTTATTCTCGATATCCTAGGTTCACCCATGTCTATTCGGCTTTTGTTGCTTACAGTAGTGATTATGATTCTCATATGTATACCTACATTTCCCTTGCTGTGTGTTTTACTTTGTGCATTTCTGGTGTATTGTTTTCCTTGGAAAGTGGTAAATTGATTTTGATTAGGTTTCTAAAAATGGTTTTTAAATGAAAGTGTTTAATCCTCTTTGTGCAAATTTGAAAATGTAAACATCACTTTACCTTTCTAAAAAGCCATTGACACTAATGAAATTAACCCAAGTTTGGAAATGGTTAAGGGAAATGTTTCGTACTTTTTTTTAAGTAAAATATTTATAAAAACATACTTTTATAAATTGTATTTCAAACTTAAAATGATGTTTCTTCTATTTTAAAGGTAGTTCATTGGGAATAGATATCGGGCTAGCCTACTGAGTTTTAATACTCATGCCTATAGTTCTTTTCAGTTTTTAGTGTTTGTTCAGGCTGCAGCATGAGTATGCTCTCCTTGGACAACACTTGATCGTTGAGTCAGAGAGTGACTCGCAGGGTCACACGAAGTTAGTTCGGACGTCGATTTTGGTTAGCATTATTTTCTTTTGTTCTTGTTTAGTCATTTTATTTGGTTTATTTATTCTGCACTGCTCTATATTATTTCTGTTTCTTTATTTATTTATATTTGGAGAAATCATTCCCACTGCCTCTGTTGACGCCCTGGCGCTTGTCACAAGCCTGGGAGGATCAGGAATGCCTCTCGGGCCATGTCACGGACTAGCTCGGGTGACCGGTTCAGGGTCAACCCGGGTTGGTTCGTGACATAGAACACTGGATGCAGAATTTTTTAAAGGATATGAAGTTTCATTCGAAACTTTTGAATAAGAAGATTCTAGTTTTCAGTCATACCAATAATCCAAAAGATACAAATCATCAAAGATATAATTTTTTGTGCACCATAATCAGAAAAGGAAAGAATCTTTTGTTGATACCATTCCATCAGACATGATATGCCACCGATCGATCAGAGGAATAATTGTCTTTATTGAGATTTTTTTTGGACCAATGAAAAATAAAAGAAGTGGAATTTATTAGGACTAATACATGTAATAATTTTAGAGACTAACCAACTAGATGGATATCAAAAATGTTTTCAACCATTTTCATAAGTTTAAATTGTTTGTCTGTTGGGTAAATAATGAAAGAAGAACTCTAATATGTTTTCAATTGGATTAAGAGTCATCAGACATGAAGTGGTGTCAACTCATTGGACTAGTGTTGACATCGATCCATCCTAGTGAAGTGGAGACTGATCCATCAAACATAGGATAATCTGACCTATGTTGCTTTTGAACAATTGAAGAAAATATGAAATGTTTTTAAGTAGTTGAAAAAGTGTTGTCAAGGGTGGTTTCATTGTTTTTTTGAAGAGTTTTGTGTATGTTTTAGTAAAATGGGTTTTTAATCTTTTGTTGAAGTGCTTCCAAGAAATGTTGATATGTTTAGCAGTTATGACTATGTTTATGGAAGAATGGTTTCAATGTTTACATTTGTTCATTATTGTGAGAACTCTTCAGTTCAAATTTAATAGTAAGTGGATCAAGAAACTTATAGTGACCATATGTTTCTAACATAATGAAGAAACATAAGCACAATAATTTGAATCAGACTGAAGAATAGTTAGAAATTTTGAAGCAATCTAAATATATGATAAGATTTGAGAAGTTTCAAGAATAATTGAGAAGAGTTTATAAGCGTTAAAGAAGTCAAATATTGAGTCTAAATAAATGGTAAATTCATGTTTCATGAAATTTGGTTAAGCAGAAATTTTTTTCATATTCTTGCCTAAAACATTTTTGGCACACCTAAAAATAGAGGAGAGTACATTACACTTTCTGATGGATCAAAACAATTTCCAAGTGTGGAAAAAGAGAGAGAATTTCTAAATATTTTGAGATAAGAGGTTTTAGGATAGAGTATTCCTTAGTAATTTTTATGAAAAGAAGAAGAAGAATGGAGATCATATTCAGTAATTATTATATCAGACTAGTTCATTAGACCAAAAAACAGACTGAGGTAGAAGTTGTTCAAAAATAAATTTGTAGTATTCTAACTGACATATATTTCCAGACTGAGCAATCAGAATGAGGAATCGAATTGTAGTATCAGACTGAGTATCATTATGAAGTCCAAATATTTTCTTTCCAAATACTTGATAATAAAGTGAAGAATTTTTTTTCCAATTATCAAAAGTAGAAGTTGATAATGAATCACAGTAACATGTTTGGAAGTAAATGGGGAAATTTTCTTAACTTGTTATACAAACTTGTATTACATCATTTGTGGTAGAATAAGAACCTTCACTTTTGTATTGATCATAGTTATACAAAAGTGTAAGGGTATATCCTACTTGTTTGTATCCACATAAAAGGATTTTTTCTAGTGTATTGTGTGGTATTGGATTTTTTTCATACCATACCAAGGACATAGCTACTCTTGTTGAGTAGTGAACCTTGTAAATACTTATGTTCCTTTGGATGTGTGGTTGTTTTTTCTAGAAAAGTTATATATATTTAATAGGGGGTGAAGGTTGTTTCAAAACAAAGTAAACTTAAAAGAAAAAGATCTCAATGATTCACCCCCTCCACCTCTTAGTGATACATTGATCCTGGATAGTAAATATCAGAACCTCACGACCCGCAGGAACCTCACATGAAACATGACTTGAAACATGACTATACTACTCAATTAGTAGGGTATTGTCTTCCAATTATATACATAAAAATAAAATATATCTTAAGTGTAAAATAAATATGTCACATTATGGTCAGCATTATGTTATGACTAATAGAATATAAGATATAACATTATTATTCCTGTTGTTTTATGAATTTTTTCTTACCAAAAGAAAAGGTCATGTCTTCATGTTTCTAAAAGAATATTTATAATGCTTTTAGAGGAAAAAAATTTCATCTATTTCAACATATTTTGATAATTTCCATCTTTACCTATCTTTATTTTCGAAGGCAACTTATTTTTCCTTCATTCTTATCATATTAGAGTCATGTTTTTAAAATGGGTTTTACTTTAAAGACATATTTGTTCACAAATTGGTTATTTTGGTTGGATATACCATATTTATTAAGGGTTTTCTTTATTTCTAGAATTTATACCAATAATTTATAGACCAAATGATTTTCTTTTTCATTTATGTATGATTTCTCACATTATGGTATATTTCATGGTTATTTTTGCACATGCCTGCTTTATAGTGTATCCATTGATATTTTGGTTATGATTTCATTTCATCTCACATGTACTTGTAATATTACATGTAATGAGAATATCAAAGGCTTATTATGAAAACCAAAGGATGATTTACAAATTGGATTTATCATGTGAAAAATATTTTTAAAGTTAATGGCATTATGTATAAGAATGTTTTATGAATTTAAATGGTGTAACAATTAGGAATATTTATATTATGTGTGCATTATATAAATGGTTGAATAATTTATCAAATTTTTATGATTTTATAGTAAAATTATTTTTAAATTTCACATAATTCTAAAAAATAAGAAGTTTATATTAACACCATGTAATTGATAAAATGGAAAAGTTCACATTGGAGGAAATACATCATCATGGCTAAGAGTTTGAACTCAATCCAGTAATGTTAGGTCATATTTTCCTATTATAACCTTCCTAAAGACATAAATTGAGTCTAAAATTATAACCTTTTTCTTAAGGCCAATCCATCTCATTATGCATCTAGCTAGACTTCAGGCTCCCTCACTCTCACACCCCATTGATGTCAAGTATCGGTATCGGCAGGTCTTCAGGCATTGGGAAATGTCTAAACTCCAAAATAGGCATCCATGGTGTAGCATAACAATTATAAATGGTGTTCAGTAGGTACAATAGATCAGTATATTCTTTCCATGATATGTTTACAGAGGCACATGTTGAAATGGTGTATGTGCATGGAAACTGCAATGCCTGGATGTTTCCACATAGAAAATGATACGCTTCTAGTAATACCACCAGGACTCGACCTATGATACCTATGATGGGTTATTGACACTATTACACTTCAAATTGATAGTCTTACCTACTGAAAAGGTAAACTCTATAAGCAAAAACTTCTTCAATGTTCTTTTTAATCTATCATTGAAAGTGTTGTTCGTACCTTAGCCCCTATTGAATCCCGTTAACAGTCTATTTTCCTATTTCAATAAAGTAATCGAAATAATGATTAAATGACACATGAAATGGGTTATTTATAGGTAACATACAAATCCCCTTGGAGATTCCATTGATTCACTCCACAATGTTTGTGGTCATTTGTTTGTACCTCTTCCCTATGTCGTATGTCAATGTCTATTTTTCTTTTGTAATATTTGTCATATAATCATACACTCCCTGATTAGATCTATGGATTTCATATAATAATTTTCCAAACCTTTGTTGATCTGGATCATATGATATACTAAAGTGATCATATTTTAGATTAATTAATTTTTTCATTTCATTGAAATAGTAAAAAATAATAAAGAGAATGTATATAAAGCCACGCGATATCCCTCTTCATAGGTTCATCATAGAATGTTTTTCACATGTTTCTAGAAATGTGTCTGATGCAGTAAAGATGATGTGCATTTAAGGTATCCATGTAACAAGATCTATATCGATTACCTCATTGATTTATAGAGGACAGTCAGATATCAAAGAGACATAATGAATTTATATGAAATGGTTGTTGATACATGCTAAAACCCAACTCCATGATTCATAATTTTCCTTCTTTAAAATGGAAAATGAAAGTGGCAGAAGTTAACAGTTTTCATATTTTGTTGCCGGAATCAAAAATACACCAGTTTATTTTCCATATAGAAACATATTTTCAATTTTTATAAACTATTTGCAGAAAAAAAAATGCATAAATACATGGAAGGAATTCCCAAAAAAAATGTTGAAATTTGACATTAGATGGATCAATTAATTTATCTTGGGACACATGTATGTTTGTATCAATATGGAAGAAAAAAATTTCATTATGTCTTAGTATTCATATAAATTATAGAAACACCTAATATAAGTGATCCTAATAACCATAGACCTTGAAAATTACCTTTTATTTCACCATCCATTCCTTTTATTGGAAATATTATAACCATAATTTTGTTTTATCCTATACTTTGAAAGGGATATAGACACATATTGGAAGGTCTTTATCATATCAACAATAATATAGGACAAAAATTCAAAATATAATGATGTGTGATCTTATGTTAGGTTTATCTGAATGCTGGTATGAGTTGTCTCGATTTTAGAAACTTTCCAACCAAATTTTCCTCAAGGGGAATCTATAATTATCCCCATATTTTTTATACTATATGATGTATTTTTTATGAAATTATTCTTGAACAAAATATCTATATTTTCTCTCAATATGAAATTTTTTTAGTATGTTTTTTATGGAATATTTGCTTCAAAAATATCTTCTAACATATAATATTTTTTATAGTTCACCAAATCTATCTTCTACAACTCCGAGAAACTCATTTTATGATGTGATAACATTCCATTCAAATTCAATAAAACATTCCATTTCTTCTGACCAAGATGTGAAGGGGTTGATCATTTTTTGGGTGTTGATGTTTTTTTAAAACTAATTTATTTATAATAACTTCCTACCAATTCTTTCAAATTACTTATCATCATCATTATTTTATATGTTTATTCCATTATTATACACCTCTTCATCATCAAAATGATCTAACTACAGATCTGGATCATTATTTTGGTTATCTTCTTCTACATCATAGTTAATAGCCTCATTTTCTTCGGATGGACCTTCATCAATGAATTTTGTATGCTTATTTAATTGTATAATTGTAAATTGTTGTTGTACACTAGAAAACTCAATATATAACTACATCATGGGACAATACGTCCATTGGAAAAATAAACATGTTTCCTAGAACCAGTCCTCATCAACAGCCAATAGAAAAGATAGATGTCATGTCATAGCTTGGAATTTCAAATTTGTATAGATAATATATTGGATCTATTGATTAGGTCTCATATTTAAACAACCATGAATCCTTTCCTGATGTTCTATTAGGGTTACACAATCATATGTCCTAACCATTATTGTTGGTTGTGTTCTATAAGAATCTCCACTATCAACTTGAATAACCTCCCTATAGCAGGTAGACATAGGAAAACATGATTGTCTATGTGAAAAAATAATTTTGATCAATATTATAATAGTGTAAATAATAATAAAAATGAGGAAGAATCATATGGCATTGACCATACAATCTTTACTTTATCAAAATTTTAAAACTTGCTATTATATCTTCAAATACGATATTAATTCTTCATAGTATTATTTTTCATCTTCATAAAGGTATGATCAGTAGTTTATAAAGAAAATGTGAATTAAAAAAAGAATATCCTCTGGGGGTTTCACACCAAGCATGCAGCAAGGCCCATTTCCATGCACCATTTCTCGATTTAGTATTTCTCAACAAGGTTTTTTGGGGTTGTTACTCCTAAGTAAATATATTCTGAATCCAAATAAACATATAGTATCCAGATATATATTTCATTACTTATATAACCGCACAATATTTCTATTAATAAAATTTTAGAATGACTTATTATATCCTCAAATATGGAACCAATGTTTCATAGTATAATTTTTAATCTTCTTAAAGGTATGTTAAGTAGTTTATAAATTGAATGTGAATCATCTAAAACTTATCCACTAGGAGTGTAAAACCAGGTGTGCATAAAGTATCATTATCGTACATCAGTTCCTGATTGATTCTAGCTCAATAGAGTGTTTTCGGGGGTTTTAACCCTAGGTACATCTATTCCATATCTACATCCACTTGTAGTATCTAGATAGTGATTTAAAATCTTAGATGAACACATAATCTTTACCTTACTGAAATTTTAGAATGACTTCTTATATCCTCAATCATGATAGTAATTTTTCATAGTACAATTTTTAATATTCCAAAAGGTATGTTCAGTAGTTTATAAAGATAATGTGAATCATCTAAAATATATCTAGAGAGTGTCAAAACAGGTGTGAAAAAAGGTATGAATCATCTAAATCATAGGAGTGAAAAATTAGGTGTGAAGTTGAGCCTCTTTTTCATAAATTTAGCCCTCAATTATCCTATGTTAATTCAATGTTAATATGAATTTAATCAATTGATAATTATTATTTAATCCTAAGTTAATACTTGGTTAATCATACCTTAGTTAGTAGTTAAGTATTCATTAAATAATAGCATTTTAAGTAGTCAGTTTGAAGTTAAATAATAATTAATAATTACTTAATCATAAGTTAATAATTACATAATCCTATGTTAAGCATTAATTATTCATAAGTTAATCATTCATTAATAGTTCATTAATTAATCATTAATCACTCATTAATAATTTTTTAATCAATCATTAATTAATATTTATTAAGTAGTTAATTTGAAGTTAATTAATAGTTATTAATTAACTAATTATTATTTAATAATTACTTCCTCAATAATTATTATTAATTTGATCATTCCTTAATCATTGATTAATAATTAGTTAATCATTCTTTAATTTTTCATTAATCATGAGTTAATTGTTAGTAAATCATTACATAATCATTCATTGTGAAATAGTTAATCCTAAGTAAAATATTCCTTAATCATTTGTTAATCACTAGTTAATCATTCCTTAACTAATAATTATTAAGTAGTTACTTTATAGTTAATTATCAGTTCATTATTATTTAACTATTATTTAAGTAGTTAGTTTATAGTTAATTAACATGTAATCATTAATTAATTATTGGTTATTCATTAGTTCATCGTTAATTAATCCATTTTTAATCACTTATTAATAATTACTTAATTAATATTCATTGAGTACTAACTTTATAGTTAGTTATGGGTTAATTAATAGTTTTTTATTATTTAATTATAAGTTAATCATTAGTTAATCATTATTTGATCTTTTTTTAATCATTGATTAATCATTAGTTAATCATTACTTAATCATTCATTAAGTTAACTACGCCTTAATTATTCATTAATCTCTCATTGATCATTACATAAATATTAGTTATTTAGTAGTTAATTTTAAGTTAATTATCATTTAAATATTATTTATTCATTATTTAAGTAGTTACTTTATAGTTAATTAATAGTTACTCGTTAATTAATTATTGGTTAATAATTACTTCATCATTAATTAATCATATGTTAATCATCCATTAATTATTGATTAATCATTCTTTAATCACCCATTAATAATTATTTTACCATTGGTTAATCATTCTCTAATCATTGGTTAATCATTATGTAATCATTTGTTAATCATTGGTTAATCCTAAATTTATTATGCCTTAATCATTCATTAATCACTTGTGTGACATCCCAACCTAAACCACCAGCTCTAATCCAGAATGGCACGTGACCTCATGGGTGAATCCTCATATGCAATAGGTCGTCGACTAGTAGTGAGGGTTTGAGTCCATCAGTGGGGAGACTATACCCGTAGTATCATATCATAGGAACAATAATCAATAGTAAAAAATATAATAAATAATCATAGTAAACATGCGTAAAGGTAAATATGACATACATGTCATAAAAATAAAACATCTCGAAAAGGGAAAAGCATAAATAGTGAAATAAAGAATAGATAAATATATGGATGAACAACAAGTCCTCGAGACTCTACCCGGGTCCACTACGATATCTACACTCCACTGCTCAGTCATCCATCGCATGGGCCTTTCTCTTTGCCAAATCCCTCAAGAAATATATAATCGCATCAAAATTATTGAGTATGGTGTGAGTATAAGACTCGATAAGACACCACCAATGCGGCCTTAACCATATGTTCTCAAGTATACAAGTGTATTCCATAATAATAACAAATGAATAACAAACATAGTAACACACAATCCAAGACTGAGCGGTCATGCGCTAACTAAGTCGCCACAAACCCCCAACTGTACCTACTTCGTCTCTATATCAAATATGTATTGTATGTCTATTAGTATCCATACCATCCATAAGGCTGTTGGTGATTCACTCAGAATCCACAAGCCATCGAGTGAAATAAACATACTGGTAATCCTCAAGGAATCAAGTAATACTCTGAATACATAAGGCATTGAGTATCTGTAACCTACTTGGAATACACAAGGCATTGGGTAATACTCAGAATCCAAAGGTCCTAAATTGTTGTCCATCTACTCAAAATCCACAAGGCATCAAGTATATATCAATTTATATGGTTATCATGTTGTGTTTTCATCTTTATCGCACACCATGCATGCACCCCACAAGGACTAATCACACCATGGTGGACACCTATCAAGTATACACATACCAATCCTCTAAAGGAAAACATGATAGGTCATATCATGATAATAACCATAGCACACATCATGAGAAAAATATCATCATCATATACATCAACATGTGAATCAAACATCATCGTGGAATCTAACTATCACATAAATATCATAGAATAAATACATACCATATCATGGGCCACACACACACCCACATGAGACCATAAGTAATTCATGAATATCAAATATGTCTACACATAAATCATATTAAGGCAACATGTGTAAAAATACCAAAAAGGTAAGGAACATCTTACCACAAAATTCATCGATGTCAAAGGTAAGGATAAACCAACCAATGTGGTTCGATAGCTAGAATGAAAACATCAATAGTAAAAAACACCTCTTCATAGCCTTATTATTGTAAACGTATACATGTCAAAGTTTGAGGTTCATCAAGGATTCCTAGAACCAAAATCAATTATTTTATTTCAAAAATAAATAAAATATTGCATGTGATGATACTTTCTTTATCCTAGATAATTTTCAAATTGTCATTTAAAATATCACATGTGATGATATTTTATATCTCATAGATAATTTTCAAATTATCATTTAAAATATTACATATAATGATATTTTATCACTCCTAGATAATTTTCAAATTTTTATTTAAAATGTTACATGCTATGATATTTTATCTCTTTGGGATAATTTTAAAATTATCATTTAAAATATCACATGCAGTGATATTTTATCTCCCCTGTATAATTTTAAATTATCATTTAAAATATTACATGGGATTATATTTTATATCACCTAGATAATTTTAAAATTATCATTCAAGATATCGCATTCGATTATATTTTATCTCTCCTGAATAATTTTCAAATTATCATTTTAAAATATCACATGTGATGACATTTTATCTCTCTTGAATTGTTTTCAAATTATCTTTTTATTCTAGTACAAGTATTTGTAATTATCTTTGTTAATTTAGTGAAATTATCATTTTATAATTCATTATAATTATCAATGAAAATTGCACACAATTTCCTTGATAGTTCATTGTAATAATCACTTGATAATTATTTATAATAATCATTTTTTATTTCTTGATAATAATTTATAATTATCCTTTCATAATTTTTTAAAAACTATCATTTTATAATTTCTCATTATTCCATGTAATTATTATTTGATAATTTTTATAATTTTTGATAAAATTTATCTAGAAAAAATTCAAGAAATTATCCCTTGATAATTCAGGGTTCATCATCCTATATTCTAATAAATAATTTTTTCCAATAATTTTAGAGTTAATAAATAAATGGGATAAATTAAATAAAATTAAATTAAAAGGGGAAACATGAACTTCTTAAAAAATTAGGCATGTAGCGCACCATATAAGGAAGGGTGGTCACACTGCTAGATCTGGAAGAAGAAAAATCAACCGAGCATGTGCAAGGGGACCTCAGCTTGCTAGAACTCAACTAGCTCCACAAAGGTCAAAAGGTTAGTCAGATATTAAGGAACCTAAACTATGTATGAATGGAATTCCAAAATCACAAAATAAATACCCTAAGTTAATCTATTTATTCAACTGAAAATTTAAAGAGGAGTCGTAAATTTCTCCCCATTAAGGCATTGCTAAAATTTTCAAGTCAAAGAAAGGTCAAATATAACCTTTTGAATGAGTATGTAAGAGAAAATTGTGGTTTTTTTATTGAATAATATGATGGAATTTAAAAATTATTATAATTAATTAAATTAAAAATTATAATATAAAAATTTATTAAAAAAAATATTATCATGTGCAATGTTACCAAACACATGACACATATAAAATTTATGTCCCGTCTAGGGTAAACCACACATCCAGAACCAACCAGTGGTCTTATAATTATCATATGAAGCACCGTTTGGGAGATATTCAATTATTTTATGAATAATATATAATAAAAATATTTTATAATTTATCCTCGCATGCGATCTGACCAAATTCCCAACGATCAAAAATCGTATGTTGTTCCTATGATAAACCCCTTATCTCGGACCTAATAGTGGTATCATATTTCTCATATGATGTACCATTTGGGAGATATTAAATTAGTTTTTATAAATATATCATGTGTAATATAATACATTTAATGTCTTTATTTCTTCTATGTTGAGGCTCTACTGGCCTTGGAATCTCATACTAACTCAATGTCTAACTCTGAAAATATTCTGTATAATATTCCATGATTCTAACTGGGATTTTACCCTAAATCAAATCCTTTAAAACATTTATTAAGTTATTTTTATTTAAAAATTACAATTTCACATAAATATAATTATAAATTATTAACAAATATGGTATTTTTTATCTTTAAAAATTCAGGATATTATAATTCTCCTTCGTTATCGACTTCTCATCCCTGAGAAGTATCTCTAGTAGTCTTTCTCAAACAACTTAGGCCACTGAGCTTGAACATCATACTCACGCTCCCACAACTCCACCAGGATCCATTCATACTACCACCAAATTGGGACTAGTGGTATTATATTTTCTCTCAACAACTTCCTGCTTCAGTCTATGATCCACAACAGATGCTTCTCATAAGATGAATCAGTATCCATTTCAACATCCTTGCAATCAACAACATGCACAGGGTCGGTTGTGTTCCTCTAAACCTGTGACACATGGAAAACTCCATGCATACCTCGATAGATATAAGGGAGGTATAGGTGATACACCACTACCCTTATCATCTTGGTGATCTCATGGTCCAAAAAAATGATGTGCTAGATTTACCTGCTTCCCCAAACATACATGACCTAACTAAAGAGTCAATCTTAAGAAAACCTGATCTCTTACAGTAAAATATAAGGGTATCCTCCTATGATCGGCATGAAATATCTATCTATTATGAGTGGTGATCAACCTATTACACCTTAATTTCACTCTCTCGGATGTCTCCTTAACCAAACTAGGACCAACAACCATTTCCTTACCCACCCCATGGAAATAGTGGTGACAAACATGGCCTCCCATAAAAAGACTCCTAAGGTTTCATCTGAATTGAAGCTTGATAACTGTTATTTTATATGAACTCAATCAAGGATATTTGATCATACCATGTTACATTGAATTATAGAATGAAATATCAAAGCACATCATCCAATATGTATATAGTCCACTCAGACTGTCCATCAGTCTGAGGATGGTAATTCGGGCTCAATCTCAGCTGAATCCCTAGGGATTTCTGTAATCCCTTTCAAAATAGTGATGAAAAACATGAATATTTATTTAAAAAAATACTCAATATAACTCCATTAATGTGCACGATCACTCGTACATAGAGCTTTCCCATCTCCTCCACTTAGTTTGTCTCTCTTATTGGTAAGAAGTGAGAATACTTCATTAACCAATCAAAAAACATGTAGATTGTGTCATGGATCCTCAAGATCCTGGGTAACCTCATTAAAATTCATTTGTGACATCCTATCACCTCCATATGGGCACAGTAATTTTCAAGAGATAAACACCAGGATGTTGGTGCTCAGCCTTCACCCTATGACAAGTAAGGCATCAAGGGATTAAATCAGTAATATTTGTCTTCATCTGTGGCCACCAAAACTATCACCTAAAATCATATTTCATATTCATATCACTAGGATGTGTCTCACGTATAAATGTATAGATGTATCTCATAATATCCTATTTTATGGAATCAATGACTAATACTCTCTTATGTACCATGATCGCATCTTTTTTTCAATCAATCATTCGAGTATCATATCAATTCTATATAGCTATTTTCTCATCATAGAATAATCTAAGTATGACTCTTGAATAGTATTCACCCAGTCCATAAGTGAGTATGTGATCACCAAATGGGTATAATTCATAGATTATTAATCCTTAGAAGCATCCACCCTCCTATAAGCCAACATACTCATCAAGCGTTGTTACTTATATGAGGGACTCTCACTAAGCTCTAGTTATACCTCCGTCTTATAACTAAGAGAATCTGTAGAAAAATTACCCTTCCTCAGTGAATATTCCATCTTAGAGTCGAATTTCTACAGATAATCAACTTATCATATCAATCTTGGATTTAGGTCCCTCTATATGAAGATATAATGAAGGATCTTGTGGTATTTGTAATCAATACATCTCTCTCTAAAGAGATAGTATCTCTAACAATTCATATTATGGACATATTTATCACCTCCATGTCATGTGTAGGGTAGTTTCTCTAATGGGGATATAGATGATGAGACTCCTAGGCTACTAACTACTCTCTTTGCATCAGTACCACTCCCAGACCAACGTCGGATGCATCACAATACACCACATAACCAATCCTAGGCTTAGGGGGTGTCAACACGGGAGCTATTTTAAGCCTTATATTTATCTAAATAAACACCTTTAAAAAAATTTATGACCATATTAAATTCAATTTCTTCCTTATTAACACTACTATGTGTGTTGATAGTCAGGAGATTCCTAGATAAATTGTTGGTAATATCCTACTAAACATAGAAATCGACTAATCTCAAAAACATTTTGAGGACATGTCCAGGACATGAATTCCTCAACTTTATATGGGTCTATAGATATACGAGTCTCAAATACCAAATTTCCTAGGAACTTCATCTCTCAAATCTAGAAGTCACACTTCTTTAGTTTGGTTTAAAGGTTGTGTTCTCAAAGCATACTCAGAACTATATCTAAGTTCCTATAATGTCACTCTAGTTTCAGCAAGTATATGAGGATATCATCAATGAACACTATGAAGAATGCGTCCAAGTTTGGATGGAAGATCTTGTTCATGAGTACTATAAACACTATTGGTTCATTCTCCATCTTAAACGACATTACCATGTACTCATACAGTCCATACCTTATCTGAAACACAATCTTTATAATTTCATCCTCTCTAAATCATAGATGGTGATATCCCAATGGAAGATTAATATTGGAGAACCAATGGGCTCTTCGTAGATAATATAAAATACCATCAATCCTAATCAATGGATATTAGTTATTCACCATCACCTGGTTCATCCTATGATAATCAATGCATAGCCTAAGAATACTGTCTTCCTTCTTGGTGAACAACACAAGTGAAGCCCATGGTGAATTAAACAGACTTATTAATCCATTTCAATTAATATAATTAAACCTTGATAACCTTTAGATTGGTTAGTTCCATATGATAAATGGGTATTGAAATGGGTTGTACACTTGGAATGAGCTCAATATCATCTTAACTTTTTAATATTTCAGAGTCTCTACTGGGTCAAAGATTCCAAAAAAAAATTCAACCCATTCTCCATCATCTTGAGGGCCTCTGGTTATCTATAAGGATGGATATTGTTGGAGTTAAATTCAAGGAATATTGGACCATAGTTTTGAACTCGTATGCCTAGGATAACCACTAAGAAAAAGTCTTCTGGTTTAAGTAACCCTTCTACCTAAACCACGGAGCAAGTGTGGGAGCATGCTCAATTGCATTCACCTATACACCCATTAGTAAAGAAGAAACATACTCCCTTGAGAAAGTATTCCAGCCTGCTTCCCATGTAGTCCCAAAATAATACTTTGAGGATACATCTTCTATAAAGCAAAGGAAACACTTCATAAAATAAATAGAGTCATTATGATAAAACTGAATCAGTTTATGGGATCACACAGTGTTTCTCTTAACCAGTATATGGGATCACACAAGGTTCTCCTAGGAATCTACCCTTAACCCAATGTATACCCCACCTAGAACTAACCCTTGTTTTTATCCCTACACATTATTCATCATCATCATATATATACTAACACAACAGCATGCTCAGTTCAACTAATTAATTTCAATAAATATATATCACAAAAGAATGAAAAAATATATATATCATGCAAAGAGAAACTATCCCAAATAGATAGCACAAATCAAGGAATTTAATTAATGAAATACTATGTATAACCATAATAAATATATATAGAATGTGAACCTAAATTCCTAGTCATGATGCATGAATGCACCCAAAATACCATAAATAATATATCAACATCATGTTCATAGTACAAGGTGGGCTTAATTAATAGTAATGGAAAAACATAAATTATCCTCTTTATGGAAACTCGGTGGTCACTATACAGTGCTGGTCATGAACTATCATAGATCCCCTTCCTGAATCCCAATCATCTTATCTGTTGTCTAACCTATCCCAACACAAGGCAATGAGAAAAAAAAGTTAGTGATTCTTGATCCTCTTATTCCATTTTGTAACATCCCTACCCAAACCACCAGGTCCGATCCATAAATCCACATGACCACATGCATGCCTCCCCATATACAAGAGGCTAGCAACTAGTCGTGAGATTATGAGTCCATTAATGGGGGTATACTATATCCTCTATTTTAAATAATAAGATCAATAATCAATAGTAACAATATAATAAATAATCAAAGTAAACACAAGGAATAGAAAATATTCCATATATGTCAAACAAGTAAATCATATCCCAAATTGGAAAGCATAAACAGTGAAATAAATAGAAGATAAATAAATGGATAAACATCAGGTCCTCTAGAGTCTACACTGGTCTGCTACTATCTCTACACTCCACTTCTCAGTCATCCATCACAGGGACCTTACCCTTTATTGAACCCCTCATGAAATCTACAAGCACATTGAAATTCCCAAGTAGGGTGTGAGTATAAGACTCAGTAGGGAACCACTAATGCATCCTTAACCTGATTTTCTCATGATACAGGTGTATTCCATAATAATAATAAATTCATAACAAACATAGTAACACACAATCCAAAATCGAGAAGTTTTGTGTTAACCAATACACCACAAACCCCTAGTTGTACATACTTTGGCCACTTTCCAGAAATTTATTGCATGTCTATAAGTATCCATACCAACCACAAGGTTGTTGGAAATTCACACAGAAGGTACAAGACATCGAATGAAAACCACCTACCTAGAATCCATAAGGCATCATGTAATACTCAGAATCTACAAGGCATCATGTATCTGTAACCTACCTAGAATCCACAAGGCATTAGGTAACACTCAGAATCCATAAGGCATCAAGTGTCGACCATCTATTCAGAATCAACAACAAATCATGTAGATTCTAGTTTAACAGGTTATCATGTTGGGTATTCATAATAGTCGTACACCCTATGTGCACCCCACAAGGAGTAATCATAATACGACGATCACCAGTCAAGTATACACATACCAACCCTCCAAATGAAAACATGATTGGTCATAGAAAGATAAAAGAAATAGAATGCATCATGAGAAAAATAGCATCATCATATACATCAACATGTAAATCAAACATCATCGTGAAATCTTACTATCACATCAATCTCATAGAATCAAGTCACACCATATCATGTGCCACACACCCACCCACATGAAATCACAAGTCAAGCATCAATATCAAATATTTCTATGCATAAATCATATTATAGAATCATGTGTAACAAATCCCAATAAGGTAAAGAACATCCTACCTCAAATTTTGTAGATATAAAAGGCAGGGATAAAATACCCTATGTGGTTCGATAGATGGAATGGAAACCGAAATAGCCAAGAACACCTCTTCATGACCATATTATTGTAAACATAGACATATCAAAGTTAGAGGTTTTTCAAGGGTTCCTAGAACAAAAACCAATTATTTTATTTCAAAAATAAGTAAAATATGTGATGATATTTCCTATCTCCTAGATAATTTTCGAATTATCAATTTAAAATATCACATGTGATGATAACTTATCTCTCCTTGATAATTTTCATATTTTTATTTAAAATATTATATGAGATTATATTTTATCTCTTGTGGATAATTTTCAAGTTGTCATTTAAAATATTTCATGCAATGATATTTTATCTCTCCTGAATAATTTTCAAATTATTATTTAAAACATCACTTGTGATGATATTTTATCTCTCCTAGATAATTTTCAAATTATCATTTAAAAAATTACAGGTGATAATATTTTATATCTCTAAGATAATTTTCAAATTATCATTTAAATTATCACATTTGATTATATTTTATCTCTCCTAGATAATTTTCAAAGAATCATTTTAAAATATCACATGTAATTATATTTTATCTCTCATGTATAATTTTCAAATTATAGTTTTAGGTAAATTCCTTCATTCATAATTATACTTGGTAATTCGGTGAAATTATCATATTATAATTCTTTATAATTATTTTTAATAATTGTTCACAATTACTTTGATAGTTCATTGTAATCATCGCTTGATAATTATTTATAAATAACCTTTAGTATTGCTTGATAGTTATTTATAATTATCCTTTCATAATTTCACAAAAAATATCTTTTGATAGTTTCTTGTAATTTCATGTAATTATTGTTTAATAATTTTAATAATTCGTGGTAAAAATTATTTGGAAAAAAATCAAGAGCTTATCCCTGGATAATTTGGGGTTTATTATCTTTTATTCCAATCAACCATTTTTCCCATATTTTTAGAGTTAAGGAATAAATGGGATAAATTAAATAAAATAAAATTTAAAAAAAAATATCACCCATTAAAACATTAGTTTTGTAGCACACCATTGAAGGAAGAGCGGTCGCGCCGCTGGATATAGAAGAAGAGAAATTGACCAAGCTCATGCCATGGGACATAAGGTCACATGACCTCTACTAGATCCACCAAATTGGAATGTCGGTCAGCTATTAAGGGACATAAACCACATATTCATGGAATTATAGAACCAAAAATTCGATACCCAATTTTAATTTTTTTTTCAACTAAAAATTTAAGGTGGAGTCATTAGTTTCTCCCCATTAAGGCGTTGCTGAAATTTTCAGGTCAGAACAAGTTAAAATCCAAGATCTTGAATGGGTATGCATGATAAAATGGTGGTTTTTCTATAAAAGAATATTATGGAATTAAAAAATAATAATTCTTTAAATTTGAGATAAAAATATAAATGATTATTAACAAATTTATTATAGAGTGCAATATTACAAAACACCAAACGCACATAAACTTTATGTATCTTATAGGGTAAAACATGCAATATGGTCCTAATGGTGGCCTCATAATTCTCATATGACACACCATTTTGGAGATATTCAATTATTTTTAGAAAAATATTTAATAAAAATATTAAATAACTTATCCACATGTACTATCTGACCAAACAGCCAACACGTACAAATCTTATTTCACGCCTAGGGTAAACCCCTAATCCTAGACCTAATTGTGGTATCGGATTTTTTATAGGATGTTCTATTTGGTAAATATTATATTATTTTTTATAAATCATGCATGCATAATTTAATATTTTTAATATTTTTATTTCTTTAGTACTGAGGCTCTTCGATCCTTGAAATCACACACTAACTCATCGTCTAACTCAGAAAATATTTCCTAAAATAGTCCAAAATTATAACTAGGATTTTACCCTTATGAAAAGTCTTTGAAACATTTATTATGTGATTTTTATTGAAAAAATAAATTTTGAGATAAATATATTTATAAATTATTAACACAAATGGTTTTTATTATCTTTAAAAATTTAGGATTTTACAACTCTTTAATCATTTATTAATTAATAGATATTAAGTAGTTACTTTATAGTTAATTATTAGTTAATTAATAGTTATTCATTATGTAATTATTGGTTAATCATTTTTTTATCTTTATTTAATCATTTGTTATTCATTAGTTAATTATTAGTAAATCATTACTTAAACATTATTTAATCCTAAGTTAATTATGTCTTACTCATTCGTCGATCACTCATTAATCATTACTTGAATAATAGTTATTAATTACTTAGCTTATAGTTAGTTATTTTTTAATTAATAGTTCATCATTATTTAATTATTAGTAAATAATTAGTTAATAATTAACTAATAATTATTTGATCCAAAGTTAGTCCTAAGTTAATCCTAGTATTTTCAATATCTAATCATTCTTTAATCCTAATTTATTCTTAGTTATTAATTTTTCAATAAATTCTTGATAATTACTTTACCATTAGTTAATAATTAGTTATTTAATAGTTATTTTTTAGTGAATCATTATTTCACTAATATTTGTTCATCAACTAATTAATATTAATTCTTAATTATGTTACTAACATTTAAAACTACTTATAGTAAATAATATTCTTGTTATAATAATAAATCTATTAATAAGAATAATTATAAATTATTTACTCAAAATTTATCATTAAATAATAATATTTTACTTACTAATATTAATCATTACTTATAAATTATATCTAACTAACTAAACAACTAAGTAAATTACATTTTTAAAACTAAATAAAAACTGAACAAATAAATACATAATTAAATTTATAAAAATAAGTAAAAATACATCTAAATGATGCTTCTCATATTTCATACTTCATAAATTTTTCACTACTTTTAGTCCACCCAAGATGTCGTGCATAAGGAAGCAAAAACTGGGAAAATTTTACAGAGTGATGGGGTAAAATTAGAGAGAGGAGGGATGAATTGAGTTGGGAGAAGGGGGAGGGGTGGATGGATATTTATAAGTGGTTGGGGAAAATGTGTTTTCATTAAAAACACATTTTACCTTAATTTAGTGAAAAGGCATTAATGCATAAAACTTCTTTTACTTAAATTAAGGTGAAAGGTGTTTTTTACATTAACGCCTTTTGCCTCCTTTGCAATGTCATTGATATGGGTCAATGAATGGAAAAGGTGACATCAGACTCAATGAATTTTGAATTAAACTGAATAGTGGAAAGGATGATGTCTCATTTCTGTATTACTTTAAAAAAATTAACCTAGGTTTAATTTAATTTTTTTTCTTAAAAAAAATTATTAAAAAAACACCCCTTAAACAACAGTAAGGGGACTACGACATGATACAATATATATATATATATATATATATATATATATTTATTTATATATATTTATCTGTAGATATATGGGTATATTGAAGCATTATTAGTCACCACATGAAGATCTCAGTGGAGTGTTAATGTTTTTGGAGAATAACCAATGGGGGTTCAAATCTCACCCCACACATATATATGTTCAATTTTTGTGTGGCATGATAACTAAATACATAAAAATATTATACAAAAATAAATAATCATCATTAATCATTTATCAGTGGTTTAAACCCCTTTAAATGATCTTCAACACTTTTAAAAAGTGTTTTTTTAGTGATAATAAAAGGTACCTTACACTATTATAGATACTGATTCTTTTAGTGCTAGAAAAATGTTGTTAATCTCAACAAAGATAAAGGGGAGGTCACTTTTAAAAGCACTAAAAAAGTGAAGATAAAGGGTTTCCTTTATCCGTGCTAAAAAAATCACTGATAAAGTCCCCCCTTTATCCATACTATTTTAGCACAGATAAAAGACATTTTTGTCAGCGTTATTTTTAGCGCAGATAAAAGACCAATTTATCAACGCTTTAATTAGCACTGATAAATGGTGTGTTTATCAACACTCAAAACAATGCTAATAAAGGGTACCTTTATAAGTGCTTGAAATAGTGATGATAAAGGGTGCCTTTATCAGTGCTCAAAATAGCACTGATAAAGGCCTAGCTACCTATGATGTGAATTTTATATAAATCACACCCACTAGAAGAACCTTCACAACACACACACACCACCTACACAAAACAGCACATGCACGACACACATAAGAACAAATCAGTGCACTCAAGGGCTTAGAAAAAAATTCTATATACATTTAAAACAATGTTTTATATAATTACATTTACAATTATCCAACAAACAGTTAAAAACATTAATGTTTCATCCTTTGACATCTATTATCCCCTTTCAAAAATGTCTACCCATGGTATTAGTTGCTGAAAAAATCATCCCAACTCAAGAAAAAGGTTCCACCTATATAATAAAACAAATATTATGTTATTAATACTATAAAGAAATAAATTAAACATTAATATGAAAGAATAAATTAATAAAATGTCACTTATTAACAAAAAATACACATTTATAGTTATACTGGTCACACCGTGCGTTGTATTGAGGTGGAGTTTATTCCTACACTTCACAAATGAGTTATAGATTGTTGTTATAAAATATCAAAATAATCCAAATAGATTTTCTTGTATTTGAGTATGTCCCTTGTTTTTTTACTAAAATTAATATCAAATTTAAATGGAATACTTGGATTTATACCGGTCAAATTGTTCATCAGATTGAGGTGTGGTTGATTCTTACATGTTAAAAATGACTCATGGATCGTTTTCTAAAGTATCAAAACAATCCAAATGAGTTTTCTCAGTTTTCAGTGTAATAGTTGTGTTTTTTTACAGAAATATCATTTCAAGCCCGAAACACCCATTTTGAGCCATACTAGTCACATTGTGCTTCAGTTTGGGGTGATACTACTTCATACATGTCACAAAGAACTTATAAATTTCTCTCCTAAATTATAAATACAATCGGAGGGTGTCAATTTTAAACTGATAATGGACACTTTTAGTCATACTGGTCACATAGTGTGTCAGATTGAGGTGTAGTTGATTCCTATATATCACAAATGACTCATGGATCATTTTCTTAAAGTATAAAAACAATTTGAATGTGTTTCCTTGGTTTTCAGTATGTCACTTTTTCTTTTTACTTAAATTAATGTCAATTTTAAATAAAAACGCATTTGGATTTATACCGGTCACATCGTTTGTCATATTGAAGTGTGGTTGATTCTTACATATCAAAAATGAATCATGTATTGTTTTTCCAAGGTATCAAAACAATCCAAATGTGTTTGATCAGTTTTTAATATGTTAGTTGTGTTTTTTACTAAAATAGCATTTCAAAATGAAAACACATTTTTGAGTCATACAGGTCACATTATGCATTGATTTGATTCGATAATCCTTCATACACGTCAGAAATTAATTAATAATCAATTTCCTAAATTATGAAGACAATCGGAAAGTGTTTTCATGGTTTTTAGTGACTGACACATTTTGATCTAAAATGTAAATTTTAAACTGATAACAGACACTTTTAGTCATACTGGTTACACTCAGCATCAGATTGAGGTGCGGTTGATTTCTAAACATCACAAATGACTCATGTATCATTATCCTAAAGTATCAAAATAATCCAAATGTGTTTTCTTGTTTTTAGTATGTTAGTTGTTCTTTTTTACTTAAATTAATGTCGATTTTAAATTAAAAGACACATTTAGATTTATACCGATCACATCGTGCATTTTATTGAGGTGGGGTTGATTCTTACATGTCAAAAATGAATCATGGATCATTTTACTAAATTATCAAGATAGTCTGAATGCATTTGCTCAGTTTTCAGTATGCCAGTTGTGTTTTTTTAATAAAATTAATGTCAATTTTAAATAAAAATAGGCACTTTGAGTCATATCGGTCACACCATGTGTCAGATTGAGGTTTGGTTGATTCCTACACGTTATAAATGACATATAGATCATTTTTCTATAATATCAAAACAATCTGAACGTGTTTGATTATTTTTTAGTATGTCATTTGTGTTTTTTACTAAAATGTCATTTCAAACAGAAAACACACATATTGAGTCATACCGATCACATCATCTGTCGATTTGACATGAGACCAATTCATACACATAATAAAGAACTTATGAATATTTTTCCTAGATTATAGAGACAATCGGAGTGAGTTTTCTTGGTTTTCAATGAGTGATGCGTTTTGAGCTAAAATGTCGATTCTAAACTGATAACGGACACTTTTATTCATATCAGTCACAGCGTTCGTCAAATTGTGGTGTGGTTGATTCCTATATGTCAAAAATGATTGATGGGTCATTGTACTAAAATATAAAAACAATCCAAATCATTTTTCTTTATTTTCATTATGTCGCTTTTTCTTTTTGCTAAATTTATTGTTAATTTATTATAAAAATGCACACTTAAAGTCATAACGGTCACACCATGTGTCAGATTTAGGTGAGTTTTATTAATACACATCACAAATGACTTATAGATTGTTTTCATAAAGTTTCAAAACAATCCTACTGTGTTTTATCAATTTTTAGAATGACACTTGTTCTTTTTACTAAAAATACTGAAAATTTTAAATAAAAATAGACACTTCGAGTCATAATGGTCACATCTTCATGCTATTTCTGTATATTATTCCATCAGGTATGCTATACATTCATTTCTAAACAAATATATCTCATATTTTGAATAATTTTATTTTCTAAAATCATGGTAGTACTGAAAAATATAACTACACAAAGGATTAATAAGTATTTTAAATGAAATAGTAATTATCTTCAAAAATACCTCTTCAAGGATGCTGGTTTGTTCATGGAATAGGATCTATTTCATAAATTTAAAAACATAATAACCACTGTCTTTATCATTTTTTTTTCAGACACTGAAGAAACATTGAGAAAAATAAGAAATTTTTTATATGTGTTTGGATAGTGAAATATTATTATATATACACTGATTTTTATCCAATCGTAGTACTTGTGATGTTTCTTGTCCTTTTCCCCTAGCCTCATTCCATAATGTAGACGATATTAATGTAATGCCCTATAATAACAGAATCCTCATTAAAAGATAATATAAATTATATAGCTAGATGTTTATTTCTAAAATTTGGGATGTAGTGTGTTTGAAATTGACAAATGCCATCATTTGTGGCCTGTTTTTTGGATATCCATGCACTAAATCCAAGAAATAAATCTTTGGAATATCCAATTTGACCACAATGAGCATCCAATACTGCCTAAAAACAGAAAAAGGAATAAGTAATGAAAGAAATTAAAATATATTTGATGTGATTAAATTGTACAATTTTACTCATGCATCGTTGGTATTAAGAAGAGCCTATAATCCATAATTTTTTTGTTAAAAAATTTGAGTAGGTTTTCCACTATTTCGCCCTCCTTGAATTTTATATCTAGTTGTTCTGTAGAGTTTATGTGAGGACTAATGAGTCCAAAAAAATCATGGGGAAATACCTTCAATTGTTTTTCATATATACATCTGTGAAAAATATGAAATGTATTTAGTCATAATTATCTTAGTATATCAGCTTTTGGAAAATAAAATCATGAAAACATACCTCATGTATATATTTACAACTCAGTTACCTAACCAATAATACTCCAAGATTTCACTTACATTGTCAACACTAATGAAATCTGGGACTTCCTCATTGTACATATTTTCATCAAAAAGAATTGTGTGAACCCCACCGTCTTTCAACTTTGTATTCACATGAGTCTACAATGATAATAAATACGGATATAGAGCAAGCGGGCTTAAAGTGATTTTGATAGATCCTTTTGATTGGTTGGTTGATCCTTGAGACGGTTTTGAGGTATTATTTCTTCTCACCCCCTTCCTTATGTCCATCAGTAATAAAATTCATTAGTTCAGACCTTTTTTCATTAAATATTAAAGCTTTATCTTGAAAAAAAATGGAAATGAATACCTTGTTTTTTGACATGTTTTCTACAAGCTGTGATGGCCATGCGATGAATGTTCCAAGATCCAATACAAAAAAAAAATAGTGAGTTTATAGGGGTTATTTTTTACATTAGAAGGGGTTATAACCCCTTCTAAAGACATTAGCAGCGATTGTGGGGAACCACCACTAATGTGGCTGTTTATTGTTAGCACGAGCGGTTTTGAGGAAGCACTGGTAAAATCATTTCGATTTTAGCAACGGTTACATTAGAGGGTGTTTTAACCCCCTCTAATGTTGACTTAAATTTGCTAGAAAAAACTTGTATTAGTGGCAGTTTTTTTCGGACCGCCACTAGTTTAGAGATGTAGGGGCGGTTTGAACCGCCCGTAATGAAGGCATTACATTAGAGGCAGTTCTGAAAATCACCTCTAAAGCCACTCCCTGTTTTTTTTAATTCCCTATGTCACCTGGGTTCCCAGTCCGTGTCTTCTACCTGCGCGCCCCCAGGTTGGTCCCCTAGTATGGTGTCTACCTGCACCCCTGGTCCCCAGTCTGGTTGTCTTCTATACCCTGCGTACCCCTGGTTTTCCCCCTATGTCACCCGTGTTTCCCCCTTTTCTGGTGTCTTTTACCCCAAGTTTTCCCCTTGTGTCACTCGTGTTGCCCCCAGTCTGGCGCCCACCCCCCAGTTGTCCCCATATGTCACCCGTGTCCCCAGTTTGGTGTCTTCTACCCCACGATCCAACAGTCTTGTGTCACCCTGTGTCTACCCCGTGTGCCCCTATCTCCATGTCGCTCTCGTCTTCTGTGTATACCCTTCATCACGCACCCCCTATCTCCCCGCCGCTCCACGGTATGAACCTGCGCGGATCTTCCTCCCTCTAGTTCCCCGCTTCCCCAACGACCATCCCCCTCCGTTTCTCTACAGCTATTTATAAAAATTGTGTCGGGGGAGATTCGAACCAAAGACCGTCGCACAGTAAACGGGTTCTGCGAATGGACTCTACCACTATGACATTTGTTTTTCTATGTTTGTTCGTTCATGCCTAAATGTATGTATATATATATATATTCGATTCATTATTTTAATAAATATTATTTATATAATATATTATAATACATTTAAATATATAAACTATATATACATTTATATAAACTATATATTTATATGTATATACACATATGTTTATATATTTATAAATATATTCAATTAAATTAGTTATATACTTAAATACATATTTATATATTATATACATATTTATTTATATAATATATATAAATAATTATATTTACATATATATATATATATACATATATATATTTAAGTATATAAATAATTTAAATTAATATATTTATAAATACATTTATATGTCTCTGTGTTTGTGTATTTATATAATATTTTATATAATCGATGCACAAATGTGTAGACTTCCTTTTTTCATCTTTGTAATTTGAACAAGATCCTTTTTCTGTATTTTCCATTGTATTTTCCCAAATTATTTACATTTTAAAAAACAAAGAATTGCATGTAGATATAATATAATTATAATATATATTTAATTAATTATTTTTATAAACATATATGTGTGTGTTTGTGTGATAACAATAATATTATTAATTATTGTTATTGCTATTACACTTATTTTTTAAACTGAAAAATTTATTTGTCGGTTTTATAAATACCATACATTTATTTTATGATTTATATATATATATCATTTATATATTATATTAAATACATTTATATTATATATTTATGTCAATTATTTATATATTTAAATACATATTTATATATTATATATATGTTTTTTAAATAATATATATATATATATATATGAGTATTTAATTAATATATTTATAAAATTTTTCTAAAAATATATTTATATAATGTATTTCAATACATATATTTATTATTATGTACATTATTAATATATATTTATTTGTATAAATTGTATAATATTTTATATAATTAATATATAATTAATATTTTATGAAATACATATATATGAAATACAATTTATACAAATATTTATATTATATATAATTAATATTACATGAAATGCAATTTATACAAATATTATATATGAAATAAAATTTATACAAATATTTATAGAATGTTATATAAAATACAATTTATACAAATATTTATATAATGTATTTCAATACATATATTTATTATTATTCACATTAATATATATGTATTTCAATAAATTTAATTGTATAATATTATGTACAATAATATATATGTATTTTAATACATATAATTGTATAATATTGTGTACATTAATATATATTTATTTGTATAAATTGTATATCACATAATATTAATTATATATAATATAAAAGCATAAAAAATATTATTTAAAAATATATTTATTATTATTACATTCTAAATTATAAAAACTACAAGCATGGGTTTTTATATGATACATTTTTTAAATAAATTATATTTATGTATATATTTATGTAACATGTTTATGCTTTTATATTATAAACAATTAATATTATATGAAATGCCATTTATACAGATAAATATAAATTAATTTTCATAAAATTATAAAATTATATTTTTTATACATATAAATACAATTAAATACAATGGCCCATCGTTTGGTTCGTTTTGGGAAACATTGGGGTAATCATTGTTGGGTGAACTCGTTCCCTGATTGGCTTTGTAATCTAGGCTTCATTGATCAGTAATTTATCTTTTCCTTCAAAAAAAATACAATCATATAAATATTATATATGATATATTCATATATATAATTTATTTAAATACATTTATATATTGTGTTTTAAATATATATATATATATATATTATGGAAGCTGATTTTAAAAAAATAGTGGGTGTTCACAACCCCCCTTTAATCACTTAAATTAGAGGGGGTTTCAAACCCCCTCTAAATTAAAGATATTAGAGGGGGTTTTGAACCCCCTCTAATTTAAAGACATTAGAGGGGGTTTTGAACCCCCTCTAATTTAATGAAATTAGAGTGGGGTTTTCATCCCCATCTAATTTAATACATTAGAGTGAGTTTTCAACCCCGTTTAATTTAAAGACATTAGAGGGGGTTTTGAACCCCCTCTAGAATCCAATTGGATATTAAAAAAATAATGTTTAAAAATTTAGAGAGGGTTCAAAACCCCCCTCTAAATTTGATGATTAGAAAGAGTTGTACATAATATCTATCTAATTTTTATAGAAAATGAATTTATATGGGTTTCATAACCCCCTCTAAATTCGACGATTAGAGGGGGTTGTGAAAAACCCCCTCTAATTATACAAAAAATGAATTTATAGGGGGTTGTGCATAACCACCTCTAAATAACCCCCTCTAATGTGTTGTTTTTTTTTTGTAGTGAGCTTGTTCGAACTTATTAATATCTTCATCATCAATTGGAATAGGTATCTCTAAGTTCGACTCATGGGCTACATTAATCATCACATTGACATGACATGTTCGAAGTGGTCTTTTGTGTAGCATGGCATTTTGGATATTGAACAACGTAGCCCTCACTACAAGGCAATAAGTGGGTGTTGATGGATATAAATCACAATCATTTTTACCCTGTACAATATCAGTAGAAAAATGGTATCAGTTTCTATATGATTCACAATTCACAGAAACAACTATTATAACGTTGATTACCACAACGAGATAGGTTTTTTAGGGGAATGGCTCGCTTCAAAGCTAATGGGGGTGGGGAGGGATCTTCACATGCTAGTTGTTCTTGAGTTGATTCTCCCCCCCACCATCATATTTTCCCTGAAATCTCTTTTCAATTTCATATGTCCTTTAAAGATAGTTATTCTTTCTCTCATCATTTTGATTTCTACAATTTGATCCTCTTGTTTGTTTTTCTCAAAAAATGTTTAGGGTGTCACCCCAAAACCCGCACCTCAGACGCGACCATACTTTTTTTGATGCTTTAAGGCCACTGAAAGTATGTACGCATTCGGTTTGGGTGTTTCTAATTCCTATGACTATGTTAGATAGAAAATATAGAAAAATAATTAATCATTGTTATGTAATATTGATTTAAATCAAAACAAATATTTATTATTTCATACTTACACATGTTTCCCACACTTTTTGTGTGTTTTCATCTATTAGTATCCCATATTTTTTACACGCGCCTCTTTCCATAACACAGGGTGTGGGATGGAAGTGACATTGGATTTTGATTCATCATTATGCGTATAAATAGAGGAATATAATTATGGTGTTGTTTTATGTCACATAAAAGTATTACGGTAGATTTAAAATATGTACCATTTTTTTTTGAATTGAATCATACCCCATTCTTGCTTTACGGTAGGGGTACTCTGGTTTTTCGGCTCATTCCTTATTTTTATCACTCATTTTTTGTTTCATAAATAAAAAAATGCCAATCAAAGTGATGAATACACGTATCTTCAAACAACGTATTACCAAACACAGTGTACCTGAAAAGACTGCTCCTCACGACTGCTAGTAAATGCATCCCACGCTCCTTGGGTTATCATGTGTACATAAATAGGAGGTGAGTGTGAGTTTATTTTCCTTTCAGTGTCATTAAGATAACATTTCGTTAAAATTGTTTCAATGCCTCTTTTAATCCTTTCAAAAAACCTTAATACATAGTCCTTTTGTGAGTCATCCACTATAAATGCACTCTACAAGGGATGATGAAGAGTAATACAATGTTTCATTATTTTATTTTTTAGTAAATTAAAAAAATGATATATCATAATGTTACCATAATATCTCTCCACATTAGTGTTATAAGCCCAGTGACAACATGGTGCCACATCAGTGTACATCAATCGGCATGCATTTTCGAGTAATGATTCTAATGTAACTAATGAACATGGCCTTGTTGAGGTTAACATGTTGTCCCCTCTTATTCCATATGACCTTGTATTTGATGCATTTCTCTTTTTACTTTATGATTTTTACTAACATCGTCAAACTACAACACTTATGTTTTTTCTGCACCACTGGTGTTTTGGTGCCTACCATTTCCTTGGTTTCAACATCATCAATATGTTCCTTCGGAGCACTATAATTGGCATGTGCATATTGTGGTTTTACCTCTGTATCGGTAGAAGTAGAAGCAATAGGTTGAGAAACTTGTTGGTCCTCTGCACTGCAAGCAGCAACAGGTTGAGAGACCTGTTGTGCCTCGGGATTGGGAGCGTCATCACGTATAGAAGTCATTATCTACAGAAGTGGTTAAACATTTAATTTAGATTATATTAAAGCAAAAGCGAATAGATAATAATATAAGGTAACATGATGTATATTACAAAAAATATATAATCGGATTATTGAACTCTTTTTTTTTTTAAGGATGAAGGGATTTGACCCCTCTATCGACTATCCAAATCCCTTCATTGTGGTATGTAATGTCCCAGTTCCGGAAACCACCCAGAGGCTCCCCATACCCGGTTGGTCACATAGCCTCAAGTACATTTCCCTGAACTCCAGAGGCTGCCAACTAGCAGTGCGGGCCTTGGGTGTGATAGTGGATAAACTATTACCTAATTGGAAAAGTAACAAAGTAGAAAAAAATATGCAATAGCAGAAGAATTAATAATCCATACAAGAGTAAACTGCAGAAGACTGAAAGTAAGAAACAACTAGAGCACATATATAAATGATACATGATACATATGTCTAGGAAATCAGCGAAACAAATCACAATGCTAGAATACAAATAGTATTAAACCAAAGTATAAAAGAAAATAGATAAATAGATCCTCAGCATCGCAAGACATAGCTTGGTCTCATGCTCTCCAGCTCTACAGTAAATTAAGAACCTAAAGTAGAAGGGCGCTTTATCTTATCTATACCTACAACAAAGTAATCTATTTGGGCCCAAAATCATGACCCAAATAGGGTGTGAGACTAAATCCCAGTAGAAAACAACCCAAATATATGTTCTTAATAGTCAGTGAGTAAATATGGTAGGAGGTAAGTAAAAGAGTAGTAAACTATTCCACAGTTTCAAAGCATTCAATTCCACATATCAAATAAGCAGCTAAAATCAAAATAGATAACCCTCTGGGAAGTGCACATAGCCTATACCCTATAGTCCTGCTCTAAGAATATACAAGGACTCTCAAAGGAATCTCACAAGGTCAATTCCCCTTATAGCCAAAAGTGGTTTAAAGACTCTCTGAGGAAGCTCACACGGTCAATTCCCCTTATAGTCCAAAGTGATCTATGAATCTATGAGGAAGCTCACATGGTCAATTCCCCTTATAGTCAAAAATGGTTAAAGACTCTTTGAGGAAGCTCACATGGTCAATTCCCCATTATAGTCTACTACACCATGTTCCCATGGCCCTGTGTAAGTCAAACGAGCATAGCAGTGCAATACGGACAAAGTAAACCTCTGGAACTACTTGGCTAACAGTCTACAATAGATCAGCCTGTCAGATAACAATAAACACTCCATCCTACAGTACTAGGATTGGGAAGAACATCAAGGAAGCCTAATAGGACAACAGGACCAAACGATCATAAACAGAACATGCGTGGGAAACCACATCCAAAGCATAGCAATCAACCCTATTCATATCCAAATAAACTCTACTCAGACATACTAGCATGGAAGGCAATTAACAAGGGTAAAATGGTAAACACGCAATACCCCGTTCAAGTGTATTGGTCAAAATTGTACATACTTCTCAAAGACTTTCAACAGAAAGGCACAAACCACCTACCTCGGCATTGGGAGATCATTATACATGAACCTCGAGGCTTGAATCGCCTTAGAATGATGAAGATCTACACAAAAGTCTAAAACGTTCAACATAAAATAACTTGATAAAGAAGAGAAATCATGAAACGACGCTAAAATAGAAAAGAGAGATTTCCAAGGTGATCCCAATGCAATCAACAGCGGTTGAATCAGATATCGGATTGAGGCTCAGGGGCTTAGAGAAGGATCGCAGTCGTACAAGTTCTCTCAGATGAATAAAACCTAGAGCAAGGGTGTTCTATCAATTAGACATGACCCCGGTCCATTTAATGAAAAAAAAGTACATGGAATTTACTTTTGAAGTGCACGGCGTGTACTCTCCATTTATATACTCCGCTTTAGGTGGCCACCAAGTCACCCCCACACGGCTGTGTGTGCGGCCATTACATGGCCAGCACATGGCCTCCTGCGGCAACACAGTACACGACGTGTACTCATAAATTACACGGCATGTACTTCATAAATTTCCAGAAAATCCTCTTTTTCTCAAAAACAACCAAAAAAGGAAAACAATCCTGAAAAGAAGGTCTGGGTTCTTACAAACTTCCCCCCTTAAAGAAATTTGTACCCTAATTTCCCTAGCGCAACGTAAAAGAAGAAACCCCGAACAGCTCAGGCCACTGTGCTCGTACATCGGCCTCCCTCTCCCAAGTCTCATCCTGTACTCGCCCGTGATGCCATAGCACCCGAACCATAGGAAAAAACCAACCATGGAAAACCTTTTTACTACAATCATCAATCCGGATAGGATGCTCCTCAAACGATGCATTTACTTCAAGTTCAACCTCCTCAGGTTGAAAGACATGATACAAGTCTGAAAAGTAACATCGGAGCTAAGAAACGTGAAAAACATCATGCATATCCCGATACCTATGGGGTAATTGCAACCAATAGGAAACCGGCCCAACTCTCTCCACAACCTAAAATGGCCCGACGTACCTCGGTGAAATCTTACCTGGTCTCATAATTCTTCTGTGCCCCAACCTTGGTGTGACACATAGGAAAACCTGATCCTCGACCTCAAACTCCAGAGGTCATCTCCACTGATCAGCAAAAGACTTCTGTCAAGACTGTGTAGTATCCATCCTCTTCTGAATTAACTCTATTTTCTATGTGGTCTCTTGAACAAGATGAGGTCCTAGAAAAGCTACCTCTTCTACCTCCAGCCAACATAAGGGTGATCGGCATGACCTACCATACAAAGCCTCATAAGGTTCCATCTTAATAGTTGCTTGAAAACTATTATTATAGGAAAACTCCACAAGAGGTATGTGCTTCTCCTAGGAACCTCCAAAATCAAGGATACATGCTCGGAGCATGTCCTCAAGCACTTGAATCATACACTCGGATTGGCCATCTGTCTGGGGTTGGTAAGTTGTACTCAAAAGTACTTGTGTACCCAACACCTTCTGAATCCCCTTCCAAACCCAAGAAGTAAAATGGGAATCTCTATCTGAAACAATGGAGTGTGGAACTCCATGTAAGCGCACAATTTCCCGGATGTACAACCACCCCATCTCATCAACACTAAAGGTCTCCTTGATCGGAAAGAAGTGAGTAACCTTCATGAGTCTGTCAATGAAAAACCAAATTGTATCATTCCTGTGAGGCGACTTCAGAAAACCAGTCACAAAATCCATCACGACATCATTCCACTTCCACTCAAGAATGGGTAACTTTTTTAAAATCCCTGCTGGTCACTGATGCTCCGCCTTCACCTACTAATAGGTGGAACACCTCATGACAAAACTAGAAACATCTCTCTTCATTCTTGGCCACCAATACTGGTGGTTTAGATCATGATACATCTTGGTGATTCTAGAATGAACTGCCCAAACTGAGGAATGAAAGTACCACATCATCTCCCCGCGTATGTCTATTGGCACCCATAAATGCCCCTGAAAACATAAGATTTAATCCTCCCCTATGGTCCATCCACGAATAGGGTCCTCTCCTAACACACTCTCTTGTAGGACTAGGCCTTCTGAATCGGATAGCTACCTCATTTTCACTCGATCAAGAAAAGTATAGGTAAAAGATACAGAAGAAGGTAACATCTGTCCCTGTCCATCGTGTACCTCCAAATGAATCTTGTAGAACAGACCCATATCATTCCACTCACTACTGGCCTCCTGAACTTCCTATATCTGAGTCCTCCTACTCATCACATCAACCATTGTGTTGCCTTTCCGAGGCATATAGTTAAGCTCGAAATAAAAGGACTAAAGATACTCAACCCACCTTTGCTGTTTCAAATTTAGATCACATTGAGTGATGATGTACTTGAGACTCTTGTGGTCAGTGAAAATCACAAAATTCTCTCCCAGCAGATAATGTCTCCAACAGCGTAAGGCATGAACAACTACTGCCAACTTGAGATCGTGCGTTGGGTAATTCCTCCCATGTGGCCTCAACTACCAAGACTCGTACACAATGACTCCTTCTCCCTGCATAAGCATAGCTCCCACCCCGATACCTGATGCATTATAGTAAATAGTATAGATCTTTCCTGGATTTGGAAATACTAGTATGGGTGTTGATTTCAGTCTCCCTTTTAGCTCCTAAAAGGCTGACTCACAAGAATCTGACCACAAGAACCTTGCACCTTTCTTATTCAAACCCATCAGTGGTGCTGCTAAGTGTGAAATGTTTTGTATAAATCATCTGAAGTACCCATCCAGCCCCAGGAAACTTCATACCTCAAATACATTCTTCGGCTACTCCCAGGAAACTACTGCTCTCACTTTCTCTAGTTCTACTGATACTCCTGTCTCTGAGATAACATGACCCAAGAAGTGAATCTGATCCATACAAAAGTGGCATTTTGAGAGCTTAAAATATAACTGATGCTCTATCAGTGTACTCAAAACAATCTCAAGATGGATAGCATGGTCGTGTCGAGTATGAGAGTACACCAAGATATCGTCCATAAAGACCACCACGAAAGAATCCAAGTATGGATGGAACACTCGGTTCATCAGTGCCATGAAAACTAAAGGCGTGTTCGTGAGACTGAATGACATGACCATATAATCATATAGACCATACATACTCTGGAAGGCTGTGAGAGGTATATCAGATGGTCTAATGTACAAATAATGGTAACCGAATCTCAGGTCAATCTTTGAGAACACCCTGGCTCCTCGAATCTGATCCAAGAGACCATCAATCCTAGGCAAGGGATATCGGTTCTTGACCATCAACTAGTTCAGCTTCTGATAATCCATGCAAAGTCGGAGGGTACCGTCTTCCTTCTTTGCAAATAGGACAAGAAAATCCTAAGGAGAAGTACTGGGTCAGATGAAACCCTTTGCCTGCAACTCCTCCAACTACTTCTTGATCTCCTATAACTTTGGTGTAGCCATCCTATAAAAAGGAATGAACACCGGTGCCACTCCTGGAACGAGCTCAATAGAAAATTTTACCTCTCACTTCAGAGGAAAACCTGAAAATTCATTTGGGAAGACATCCCTGAAATGATCCACCACTGGAGGAAAGTATAACTGTGAAGAAATGATACGCCCCCTGGTGATGTGAAACTCACCCTCCGGCGATAACAGTCGACAACTGCTTGGAAGGGAACTAACCAGTCCATTTTGAGAATGACATCATAGCTTGTCATATCTAGGATGTAAAGATCCAAAATGAAGTGACACCCACCAACCTCGAGAGGGCACTCCCTACACTGATGTACACTATCCATTCTCATCCCCAACAGAGTGCGTAGTGTCAAGATATCAACAGAAGAAAAGATGCAGAGACCAAGGATCTCGACAACAGCAACAGATATAAATCTTTGGGAAGACCCTGTATCAAAAAGAGCAGAAGCTAAAACTGAGGCTACTAAGATCGTATCTCGAACTGTAGAAGGGCTTGGATCCTACTCCTGTTGGGTCTGCTCCACTACAAAACTTTGGCCTGTACCACGGCCCTGCGACCCTGCCTTACCATTCTGAGCTGTTCTACCCTGTTTTCGCTGAAAGACTGGTGGTTGGATACCACGACCATGACCTCCACCTTAACCTGAATGACCGGAAGAAGTCCAGTTCCCAGACTGGTGAGAAACTGGTGGCATTGCTCCTATATTAGGAGTCATAGAAGAACCCCTGTCACCAGCTGCGGGTGAGAAGATCTGATAGAAATACTGAAGGTGACCCATCTTGCCACAAGATCGGTACTCTACTGGGTCTCTCGAGCAATTTGGCCTCGTATGCCCACTCCTCCCGCACTGGAAGCACACCACCTGGCAACCAGAAGATGCATCCTACCTACTCAGATCTCCATGTGTAATCTCCCGGCGGTGCTTCCTGCTATCAGTAAGAGGGATACTAACTCTAGATGTCAAGCCTCCCTAGCTCAAAACTCTAGAATCCCTCAGATTACGTTTAGTGATCAGTGCCTAGTTGACTATAGAGGGTATCTAAGTCAACCTAAAGTTGTTCACCTAAAACTGGATATCCTGCCTGAGACCATCCTCAAACTTCTGTGCAAGGAACAAATCATCTCCAACTAGATTGGGTGTAAAGAACTGAAGCTCAGTGAAGTAAGAGGAATACTCCAAAACAGAAAGAGTACCCTGATCCAAACTCATGAATTCTTGGGCCTGATCGGCCCTCAAGGTCTCCGGATAGAAGTAATCATAGAAGATGCACTGAAACTCGTCCCAATACATATTCTGCTGGTGTCCCGCCTATGAGACCACATCCCACCACCTCTTGGAAAAGTCTCAGAGCATGTACGTAGCGAGCTTCACCCTCCTCTCTGGAGATATCTCCAGATGCTCGAAGATCGTCAACATGGCTTCTAGCCATGACCCTACAGCCTGGGGTCCTCCATCCCCAGAGAAAGTGGGAGGATGCTACTGCTGAAAGACCCGCGCTAATTATACCATCGACTGGAAAGGAGGTGACACTCCCTGAAAGGTCTGCATCATCCTCATGAAACCCTCTATGAATTGTGCATCAGCACCTACGTCCAATGTAATGGATGGTGTCAAAACTGGCATAACTGGAGGATCTGCAAGAATCCCTGATCAGCCATATTGGTTGTCTGATCACCGCTTGGAAACTAGTGTACAACTGGAGGACGTCTCGGTGACATGACTCTTCAAGGTCAAGCAGGAACCTTAGATCAATATTATCAATGACTGAAAACTAGAAGTGTAAGGAGGAAACAAGAGAAATAAAGCAATCAAGTTGTTCAAAACATGAATACACTACTTGTATAGTTCCTACACGGCATGTTCCCTTAATCCATTCACATGGCATGTAATTTTATCAACACTAGTCATGTAATGCCACAAACACATGGTGTGTTGTCCTCACACACACCATGTACTTGAATCTTCTTCCCCTGCCTGAGTCCTTCTACACGTTTAAGCCTCACAGCTCTCCCAAGACAAGACTACACGGCGTGTTCAAGATAGACACGGAATGTACAAGAAAGGATAACACTGACCCATGTTGTTGGTGACATGGTCGGGTACCTGGGTTATACTACATGGCGTGTTCAAGTCTGAAACGGTGTGTATAACTTAAGTTGTTATCCATCTGTGTCATTAGTAACATGGGTGGACATAGAGTCAACATGACACAACATGTATGAATGGTACACGACGTGTTCACTATAGGATTTCCCTATCCCGTGTCCCTGCCCACGCAGCCTATGACACGACTAGAGACTACATGGCATGTACATATGGTACATCGTGTGTACTTAATAAAAATAGTTTATTCCCTAAAATAAGAACATGTGGCATGTAGTCAAAACTACACGGTGTGTATTCTGGTTTTTTCTAGACAGTAAGCCTCATAAACTACTTCGGAGCCCAAAAAAACACTGAAACGAAGATTAATGTTCTAAATTCTGATCTGTGAGGGCCCAAACTCCCCTCAAATCAAATATTTTCATCTTATACATGTTATATAAAAGCACAAACAAGGAAATGATCCACCAAATTCTAGTCCATGAGGACCCATAACCCATAGGAACCAAAATTCAGCGTTCATTCATACAAACCTTACACAAATTCAATATCCTATCAATCAAAAGGTTTCTATCAAGGAAACTATCACAACAGCATGAATATCTAGCACAACATCTATCACAATAACATGCAATCGCTAATGCACCCTAAAAGGCATGGAAAAAATGCATGACATGTGATTTCTAGAAAGTTCCTATATGATGCATGAGATGGAATACCCTCATCTCATCAGGTTGCAAAAAAAATAGAACCTCAATAACATCAACAGTAATAGAACAAAACATGTGAGTCACCCAACAGTGAAAATCAAAACAACCGTACCTTGAAAAAGCAGAAAAATTGCAATAAACGAGGTAGATTGGATTTTCCCTGTACACAGGTTTTCTACTCCTGGGCACAGCTTATTACCAAGTACCTATTTATTTTTATCCCTGGATAAAGTCTCCAAACAGTAAGTCAAGAGAAAATAATTACTCTGATACCACTTTTTAATGTCCCGATTCCAGAATCCACCGAGAGGCGCCCCGTACCCGGTTGGTCACATGGCCTCAAGCGCATTTCCCCGAATGCCAGAGGTTGCCGACTAGCAGTGAGAGCCTTGAGTGTGATAGTGGGGAAACTATGCCCTCATTAGCAGAGTAACACAGTGAAAGAAAACAATATGCAATAGCGGAAGCAGTAATAATCCATACAAGAGTAAACAGTGGAAGAATGAAAGTAAGAAACAAATAGAGCACATATATAAATGATGCATGATATATATGTCTAGGAAAGCATCCAAACAAATCACAATGCTGGAATACAAATAGTACTAAACCAAAGTACAAAATAAAATATATAAACATCTCCTCATCATCACAAGCCATAGCTTGGTCCCATGCTCTCCAACTCTACAGTCAATCTAGAACCTGAAGTAGAAGGGCATTTTCCCTTATCTATACCTGCAACAGAGTAATCTGTTTGGGAAAAAAAGCATGAACCAAATAGGGTGTGAGACTAAATCCTAGTAGGAAACCACCCAAATATCTATGCCTAATAGTTAGTGAGTAAATATGGCAGGAGGTAAGTAAAAGAGCAGTAAACAATTCCAAAGTTTCCAAGAATTCAATTCCACATATCAAATAAGCAGCTAAAATCAAAATAGGTAACCCTCTAGGAAGTACACATACCCTATCCCCTATGGTCCCGCTATAAGAATATACAAGTACTCTCTAAGTAAGCTCACACGGTCAATTCCTCTTATAGTCTAAGTGATAAATGGCTCTCTGAGGAAGCTCACACTATTAATTCCCCTTATAGCCAAAATTGGTTTAAAGACTCTCTAAGGAAGCTCACACGGTCAATTCCCCTTATTATATAAAGTGATCTATGATGCTCTAAGGAATCTCACATGGTCAATTCCCCTTATAGTCAACAATGTTTAAAGACTCTCTGAGGAAGCTCACATGGTCAATTCCCCCTTATAGTCTACTACACCAGGTTCCCACGGCCCTGTGTAAGTCAAACGAGCATAGCAGTGCAATACGGACAAATTAAACCTCCAGTAATACTTGGAAAATAGTCTATAGTATATCAAGACTATCAGATAACAATAAACACTCCATCCTACAGAGCTAGGATTGGGAAGAACATCAAGTAAGCCTAACAGGCCAACAGGACCAAACGGTTGTAAACAGAACATGCATGGGAAACCACATCCAAAGAATAGAAATCAACCCTATTCATATCCAAATAACCTCTAATCAAGCATACTATCATGACAATAAATTAACAAGGGTAAAATGGTAAACACGCAATACCCCGTTCAAGGGTATTGGTCAAAATTGCACATACTTCTCAAAGACTTTCAATGAAAAGGCACAAACCACCTACCTTGGCATTAGGAGATCGCTATATGTGAAACTCGAGGCTTGAATCACCTTAGAACGTTGAAGATCTACAAAAAGGTCTAAAACGTTCAATAGAGGATAACATGAGAAAAAATAGAAATCATGAAATGACGCTCAAGAAGAAGAGAGAGCTTACCGAGGAGATCCCAACGCAATCGACGGCAGTCCAATCAGAGATCGAATAGAGGATCAGGGGCTTAGAGAAGGATCGCGGTCGTATGGGTTCTCTCAGATGAAGAAAATCTAGAATAAGGGTGTTCTATCGATTAGACACGACCCCAGTCCGTTTAATGAAAAAAATAAAGTACATGGTGTGTACTTTTGAAGTACATGGCATGTTCTCTTCGTTTCCGTACTCCGCTTTAGGCAGCCTCCAAGTCACCCCCACACGGACGTGTGTGCGGCCATTACACGGCCATCACACGGCCTCCTGCAGCAACACAGTACATAGAGTGTACTCATAAAGTACACGACGTGTACTTTATAAATTTCCAGAAAATCCTCTTTTTCTCAAAAACAACCAGAAAAGGAAAACATACCTGAAAAGAAGGTTCGGGTTCTTACATGGTCTCCTTTGAAATAAAAAATGTTGCCTACATTAGGACCACTATGAAATGGTTATGAAGTCCCAATGAAAGGGTCATCCTCTGTCAAATTTTCATCTAACCCAGTAGTGGTTTTGGTGGATAATAGAACAATTGACTAGTTTTGGATTTCGGGATATGGAACATAAAATACTTGTACTGCCTGTGACTTCATTATATATGGTTCGTCTCTGTACCCTTTCTTTCTGAAATAAAATTTCACAAATCCCAACTCATCTATTTTAACAACACTCCTGTTATCAACCCACTTTAATAAAAAAATTGGCACTTGGAAGTTCGTATAATCCAACTCCAATATTTGTTTGATGGTTCCAAAGTATGACATATTTTCATAAATTGGATTTCTATCCTTAGCACCAGAAACATTCATCGCTTCAGCCACAAGTGTAACTCCACTATTCTACATGGTATTGTCTTCATAATTTTCATTAGTATAGAATTTATAACCATTAATTACATAAGAATTATAAGATAATACATACACAATTGTTCTTCCAGCTATCCATCAAAGTTGTTCTAAAATTGAGTCCAGATTTTTATTTGACTCCTTAAATATATGGTCCTGAAACCATCATATAAACTGTCGATTATGTGTATTTGATATCCATTTTTCATCCCTTGATGGATTCAAATGCCTAAGAATTTCATTGTGGGTTTTTACATTTGGGTCAACCTCCAAACTATTATGAAAAAAATAAAGGTGGGTTTGCTCCCGATCTGTAATATTGATTCTGACAACCTCTCATCCATAAATTCCTTCACCCTCAAGCCACCCAGTGTGATGAGATTTTGGTAGACCAATGCTTTCCAAACTAGATAGTTATTTGGTACATAATTCAATGGATTCCTCAACATTATATCACTCTACAATACAACCCTCTGGATGACTTTGATTTTTGACATACCCTTTCAAAATCATCATATACCATTTAATGGGGTACATCCATTTATAGTATATAGGACCACATAGTCTAATCTCTCTCATCAAGTGAACCATCAAATGAACCATCATATCAAATAATTTCAGTGGGAAGAACATTTAAAATTCATATAATATGATGGCAATTTCTCTTTCCAAACTCAGCAATTTCGCTAGGTTTATAACTTTACTACCTATATATTTGAAGAAGAGATAGAGATTCGTTAATGTATAACATACATTCTTGAGAAAAATTAAACATAAAGCTATAGGAATTAAATCTTGCATCAAAACATGGAAGTCATGTGATGTCAGCCCCTTTAACTTTAAATTAGTCATTAACATGATGTTCTTGATATTCTATAAATACCCCTCTGGAAATTTTACATCATTCAAGTTGTTGAAAAACTGATATCTCTCTTACCTGGAAAGAGTATAAGTAGCTAGAGGAAGAAAAGTTAATTTTTTACCCTTCACTAGTGTCAACTCTTCTCATATTCTCATGTCAACCATGTCCAACCTAGCCTTAATTCCATCCTTTATTTTACCGAGTGCATTTAGCAATGTGTTGATGACACTATCACATACATTTTTTTCAACACGCATAGTATCAAGAAAGTTTATGACGTACAGAAAATTTCAGTATGGTAATTCAAAACGAACTAATTTCTTCTTCCAACTAGTTTTCATAAGGTTTTTCAAAAATGGTCTACCAAAAGTAGTGTCCACATCTTTTACTTTCTCCAATAGTTGATCACCATTTAGTGGAGACAGTGTTGTAAATTCTTCTGAACTTCCATCGAACGATGTCTTCCAAGATTGGTACTTATGTCGTTGGGGTATAAATCTACGATGTCTTAGAAACACGGTTTTTTTTTGAATGTTTCAACTTAATTGATTGTGTACCTTGTTCACAGATGGGACACCAATGACTTCCTTTAATGCTATATCCTGAAAAATTCTCATAAGTAGTAAATTCATTTATCATCCTATACAACATGGATCTCAATGTGAAAAAATCATTTCTATAATCACCATACAAAGTAACACCTGAATCTCACAATAATTTCAAATCCATGATCAATTGATCTAAATAAATATCAATAACATTACCCGGTTGTTTTGATCCTGATATAAGAATAGATAGCATGATGTGATTTCATTTCATGCATAACCATAGTGGAAAGGTATAATTTACCAACATAACTGGCCATGTATTATGAGTGATTCTTTGAAAACCAAAAGGATTCAATCCATTTATAGATAACACAAGATGAAGGTTTCAAATATCATTTCCAAAATCAAGATAATCGTGATTGATTCTATTCAATTAAGGAGAGTCTGTCAAGTGACATAGTTTTCCATATTTATTTCTTTTGTCTATATTCCACTTCAATTGCTCTGCGGTCTCCTCCCTTTTATATAGGCACCTAAACCTTGGATGATATGAAAGTACCATACAACTTTTGAAGGACCAGATTCATCTTTCTTGTATCGAGAATCACCACACTTTGGGAATTCTCTAGGTGATTTATGGTTCTTGTGAAATAGTATACAGTCATTCGAGCAGACGTGTATTCATTCAGAGATCATACCCATCGAACGTAGAATTTGTTTGTCATTTTATGTTCAGCTCGGAAGCTCATTATCTTTTGGGAGCACGTCATTCAAGAGAGAAAGTAATTCTTTAAAATTGGTGTCACTCCATCCATTGTCTGCTTTCAAATTATACATCTTCAGTATGGATAACAATGATATATATTTAGTTCAACCACTATACAAATTCTTCTTTTCATAACTCTTAATTTCTCAAACAATTTTGGGAAATCATGAAGTTCATATTATATTGTCCTTATCATTTCCTCAATAAGATCTTCATCATCATTCACATCTGTAATCATTTCCTCGATACAATATTCTTCATTTTCCCCACTTGTAATCATATCAGATGATCCATAAAACACAGTTCTATCCCAGACACTAGAAACATTCTCTTTTTCCCCATGTTTATTCCAAAATTTATAACGTCAATCTATTCTATGACAGATCAAATGTTATTCCAACTCCTCTAGACTAACTTGTCTTGAATAAAAATAGTGTAAACACAGAAAAGGTATTTTAGAAGGTTCATATGCATGATATTTTTCAAACTTGATAAACTCTTTCACCCTATCTTCATACTCTCTTGTCAAATAATTGGCATCTCTCTAGTATTTATTTATAGAAATCTTATTTGATTCGGTGATATTAATTTTTAACAAAATAAATAGACAAAACATTGATATAAAAAATTAACCAAGGCTAAAAACAGTTATATAATTTAAGTCTCCTTTGAAAACTATTTATAAAATCACAGTTGAAATCCCATTAAAAAATCAACCATTTACACAGATTTCTATTTAAAATAACATTCCCTTTTTAAAATAAACCAATCAGTTTCAAACACTCTTTCTCAAAACCCCAATTATTTTTTTTATAAATCATTCAAGGAAACTTCATGATCTAATAATTTTAATCATTTAAAATTGAGCGACAACCCTCTATATTTTACAAATTTTCATTTAAAACTTCACACACCCCTTGTTAAAATGAAACTAGTATTACATACACTTTCAAAACATTCGCATCCCTTTATGAAATCCAATTAGGTGAGTTGATAAACACTTTGTATGCAACCTAGGTCCAAACAAAGCGTTTAAATCATTTTAATGTTATTTAAAACCAAAAAAATGTTTCGTTGAACACTTTTTTCAAAAAAAAAATTAGTGTATTAAAATAACATTTCATGGAAAGAATCGCTATTTTCAAATCTAGGAAATGATTTGGGAAGTTTCACTTATGTTTTTTCAACTATCTATACCCATAATCAACTACATGACCATCATGGATTGAAACTGTTCAAATCTTGACTCCTGATACATCACAATATAATCCATACTCATTACCCAACTCATTTGTGGTTAAGATTTGTGTTTTCATCAATCTGTCATTAAGACCTTAGAAGGATCACTCATGAACATCAAAATACTCATTTTGATCTATACAACTTAGTTCAGGTCTCATATAATTCCACGTCCATTTTAATGGTATTATCATATATGGAAATTTGAGGTTAGTAGTTCATCCCTATCTCATATAATTAAAATATCATATTATAATCCTCCACCATCCCACATAGAGTCTTATATAATATTATGCCTTATCCATACCATTAATGTAGGGAGTTGAAAGCATGGTCGATTGTTGCCTATCGACTGGTAAAGGTTTTGGTGCTCTGCTAATGTGTATAGCAGCGCTTGGATAGAATCCTTGACGATGATACTTTTTAATAGTTGATTGTATTCTGATTGGGGGGGTTTGTTTGTAGAGCCTATTAAATGATTGATTGATTAATATTGATTCAAAAATTTGATAAATATTGGGTTGAGTTCATTATTATGGAGTTAATCTTGTGATATCCTTGAGCTTTTCTTTATATTGCATTTAAATTAACACCCACTTCACAAGATAACATTGATTGGAATTCCTAAGTGTTAAGGATTTAATACAAGACTTAACTTATCTTAGGGTTCTAATCTCAATCATAGCTTGTTTATGGTAGTGTACTTATGGTTCTAATAATCCATGGAAAACACACGTTAAACAAATCATTTCATTAATCCAGGACATTCTAAGTTTAACATACACAATGTTAATATGTTTATTCAAAAATCCATTCACATTTTGGCCATCGAAAAAGAATGGATAGAAATGGATAGTTTAACATTGTTTATGAAAACTGCCATAAATTTGGATCCATAAGTCCAAATTCCTCCAAATTTTGATAGTAGTGAGACAACATTATTATATAGAACTTTGAATAAGGAGATATCTCGAGATTTAGCTGTCTGGGTGTCCAAATCGTTGAGCCAAGTGGAGGGGTAGTTTTGGACTGAAAATAGTCCACCACCTTGGGGTTCCATTTGAAAGTGCGTCTAATTGTATCTTATTGATCATTCAAGGTTCTGTTGCTCTTCTAATGTGTATAGCATCACTTGGGTCAAATCCTCAGTGATGATACTTTTTAATAGTCGATTATTTTTAGTTGATTGTATTCTGATTGGGTGGGTTTGTTTGCAGAGCTTAATTGAAATGATTGATTGATTAAGATTAATTTAACAATTTGATAAATATTGGGATGAGTTCATCATTAGGTATTTAATCTTGTGATATCCTTGAACTTTTCTTTATATTGCATTAAATTAGCACCCATGTCACAATTTGACGTTGATTGGAATTCCTAAGTGGTAAGGCTTTAATCCAATCCTTAACTTAACTAGGATTCTAATCTCAATCAGTACTTGATTGTGGTAGTGTATTTATGGTTCCAATAATCCATGGAATCCATACGTTAAACAAAATAAGTCATTAATCCCTGACATGTTAATTCCAACACACATAATATTAATTTAAAGAATATTCATCGAGCAAAAGCTCTCAATCACTTAACATACTTAAATTATAACTCACCCCGATGAGAGATTTACTCAGCCATTGAAATTATTAGTAATCTGGTTACAATTATTATGTTGATAAATTAATATGATAAGAAAAATAAAGGGATAATAAAAGAGTGGTGCGTCGAACAAACACACAAACAATGAAGGGAATTAAATACTGACTTTAGATTGAATGAGAAAGCAAAATAAGGGAAGAGGTTTTAACTTTATTTAAACTATTTTAAGAACATTAATATTAAAATACATAATTTGTATGAGAATAAGAGATATTGAATAAGAAACTTTCATTAAAACATAATTACAAAAAAAAAAGACGTACAAGATTACAATAATGAAGAACACAAAAGTAAATGAAAACAAAGAGAGGAGGAAGGGTCTTTCAAGTGAAAAATTGTGTATGAAAGTTCCTCCAAAGCCTTTTTAAAGGCTTTGGTCATGCCAATTTATGCTCCTCTCTTCTTAAATTCAAACCCTTTTGAAAGGAGAGGAGGGGATGTATTTATAGCCCAAGGTGGTGGACTGTTTGCATTCCAAAACTATCCCTCCACATGGCTTTATGATTTAGACAAAAAGACAACTGATTCTTGATATATCTACTTCTTAAAAGTTTTATATAATAATTTTGGTCGACTACTCTAAAAATTTGAAGGCATTTGGACTTATGTATCCAAAGTTATGGCAGTTTTCATAAACAATGTTAAACTTTCCATTTATATCCATGCTTTTTCGATGGTCAAAATGTGAATGGATTTTTGAATAGGAATATTCCTTCAAATACGAATGATTTATTAAAAAAAGTTGGCCACCTATATCTCTTATTTCATACTGAAAAATGGAAGCTTGATTTGATGACTAGATCAGGAGACATGTCATGAATAATGTACTGATTTTATTTCCATGGTGGGCTGAGTTTAAATGAATCAGTTGGGCCCCTTGTATTTAGAGTTGGGACTTGAAATTTTTATCCAAGACTCCTTACATTTTCCTCCTAACTTTTGAGGAGAATGAATGAATTTTAAATTCTTGATTGAGCCCAGTAATTCAATCTTTATGAATGGTCTAGTTTCTTTACAGATTCTATGGGCCTTCTTATGTGATCCATATGACACTTCAAATGGCATAATTGGCCCAATATTTATTCTAATGAAATGTTTTATATTGAATTTGGAATCCTAAAAAACAATAAACCTTCAATTTAGATAAGTAGTGTGATAGTTATAAATAATATAGTAAACTAACTCAATTGGACAACATCTAAAAATGCTCAAAAATTATATTTAGTATTAAAACATAAATATTTCACACAAATTATGTTCATTTCATATAAAATAAGTAAAGTGAGTATATAATAATTCATTAAAATATTAATAACATCAACTCTTCCACACTTAGTCTTGTGCATGTCCTCATGTACAACAAATATAAAAAAACATAACAAACTCATTTTTACTCACCAAAAAATATTAAAAAAAATTCCCCAATCAAGGAAGGTTTAGAAAATTTCACTCATCCATATTGAATTACACCCCAAGTTGTTACAAAAACAATATTACAAAAACAATTCATTTTTTCATGCTCAAATTTAGAAATGGAAAATTGTGGCACACAAAACTTACTTCTCTCAATATGATAAAATTAATTTATAGAGCATCACTCATTCACCAACCAAAAGTGAAAATCTTAGAGTTTATAAGATCTCTCAACTTCCACTCCCTATCCTAAAGTGCTCAAAAATAAAGAGGTCTTTTTAGGGGGTTTTTTATGGATATGGGACGGTAGGAAGATGATATCCAAAAGATAGGAAAAAGGGGGTAAAACACCAACATGGAAAAAATAATGCACATTTTTTTGAAATGAAACATGGAAGGAAATGGAAACACATATTTACAAGGAAATGAAAATGTGAAATAATACACAAAAGATGAAATAAATTTTAAGTGTATTAGAAGATGAAATATTTACAAACCATGAAACTTCTCCCAATGAAATAAGTGTTCATTTTTTTTCTTTTCTTTTTTGTATTTTTTATAAAGTTAAACTTGAAACAAATCTCACACTAATCTCCAAACCCATGATTGATCTCCTCATGACACTAATTTTAATAGTTATAACAAGATAAAAGGTTTAGTAAGAGTAATTTTTGAACCACCCAAGACACAACCCATTATTATTTTATTTTATTTTATTTTATTTTTGATTTTTTTGATTTTTTTTTGAACACTTATCAATAACATTTAAAAAATTACATAAATTAAAGTACATTACATACCCCAAAACTCACTGAATGAAAACTTCTCCCCCACATTGAAATGGATTATTTCCCTCAATTATATGATAACATGGTAAAATCAATAAAGGGGTACCCAAAATGAAATCCATTCCCCACACACTTAAATTTTAAAAAATTATGCAATGAAAATCCATGTTGATATTGGGTGGGATAAGGTATTGGGATTGTAATGTGGCTATCAAAGAAAAGGTTATCATATGCTTGAAGGGGATTTCAAAAGGAGGATTAATGAATGGTTAATAAGAGTCTATTTGGCTATTATAATTCTCAGGTGGTTCAAAAAATTCCTCTATCATATTAATGCACACTAAAGTAGGAAATTCAGCTCGAATGTCCAAAAACTCAAGATTCACAAATGGGGGTGAAAACGTACATTTTGAAAAGATGTCTATAGGTAGCCTTGGAATGAAATAAAATGTTTTCCTCATATGTGGGGGAAATCATTTTCTAGATCAAAAATTGAGTATTCAATTTTTTTTGGTTTTGACACAATATTCTTTATCCAAATTTATAAAGAAACCAAAAAAAAATTAGATGAGTCCATGTCTTTTGACTCCCCAAAATGGTTGGAAAAAATTATAAAATTGGAAGGTGAGTATCTATGACTCTTTATTTTTCATATATTTTTTATAAAATGATTTTTTTGTTTAGTTTTTTAGGTTTTTTGTTTTAGTTTTTTATAAAGACACACCCATAGAAAAGAGAAAGAGAAAAAAAAGGGTTTGATAAAGAAAGTGGTAAAAAAATAAAAAAGATAGGAAGAAGAAAAAAAAGGAGGGAGGGAGAGAGATAAGGAGAAAGAAGAGTTAAAGGGAAAGAGGTGCCCCAGGTTTGAATTTGGTGGGTCAATGTCTCCATTCATAGGTGGTTCAGTGGAAGTTGATGTGCATCGTGTGGGATGTTACCTAAAAAAGAGAAATTATTATTCATGTAATGAAAAGATAAAAATAAATTAAAATTTCATAAAAGTAAAAGAAAACATGGTTTTCCTCCCAAGAAGTGCTGCATTTATTTTTTCTATAGCTAGAATATTGGTTTATACTACCCATAGTCCGATGGTGGCCACCATGTTTTCTCAACTCCAGTGTGATTCCAGAAAAAATTATCCTTTGGGATGCCTGATTGTTAATTGGATAATTTCTTCCCATCATTATTGATGTGTTTGCAATTTAATGGGGGTGAAAAGAGAATATTTCTATCCTCTCTTTGGTCTTCAACTTGAGGAATGATGTTATCCACAAAGTGCTGGTTTTCTATGATTAGAAATTCAGGAAGATGTCTTAATTATGATGGTTTATTTATGTAAGGTTTAGATAATATGAAACCATAATATGAGATCCCAATTATTTTTGACTCATTTATTTCATCACTTACCGATGTAGAGAAATGAGGATCTGTGTAGTCGTAAGACTGAATAAATTTTTCAATATCCTTTATATCAATGTTGTTCGCCAAATAATGGTCAATTTCAACCTCACCAGTGATCACATTATTAATTAGGGAACAAACATCACAAACATCACTACCATCTGGACAATATAAACACATTGGTTCTAGGTTCACCTCACAAATAACAGAATTTTTAGAATTATGGATAGGAAATGATGAATGTTGGGTAATCAAATTTGAATCAAAAAATGAACATGCTTGTTCATTTTCCCCATTACCATCCAAGTTGGAGCAATGGAGTCCAGAGGTGAGATGGGATTCCAAAGAGTTTTCAAGATCCCTTAGATCAATGGAGTTTGAATTTTTAATGTCAACATCAACTTCTCAATTTATCACTTGGTTAATCATGGTTAGATTTCACAAGATCCTTTATCAATATAATAGGAAGAACATGATGGATTGGGATTCAACACACTCTCAGAGAAACTTTCGAAATCATGGATAGAGAATACAGATTGATTCTCTAATGGGTATCGCATGGATTGAAAAATATTGAACTTGACAAGTTGGTCACCAAATTCCATGGATAAGATGCAAGCATGGACATCAATTTTGGTTTTAGATGTCATGAGGAAAGGTCTTCCTAGAATCACAGGTTATTGGTAAAAAGTGGTCTTACCTTCCATGTCAAGGACATAGAAGTCAGCTGGGAAGATAAGATCATTAACTCGGATAAGGAAATCCTCAATTATTCCCTTAGGACTGGTTGTGCTTTGATTGACTAACTAGATAACAACACCTGTTGGATTTAAGGGACCTAGACCAAGGTTATATAATATGGATTTGGGAATTACATTTATCGAGGCTTGTAGGTATATGAGTGCATCATCAAAGTTGGAACTTCCTATTTGGAATGGAACTGTAAAGGTCCCAGTATCTTTGCACTTCATGGGTATGGATTGTTGTGTTGAAACATTTTCGATGGTCCTAAGTTGCCTCTTGTGGGTGCACAATTCCTCAAGAATCTTGGAATACTTAGGGATTTGTTTTATGGCATCTAAGAGGGGAATGTTGACTTCAACACATCTAAACATGTCGAGCATTTCAATATCTGGTTCAAAGGACCACTTTGGATTAGAAATGTCTTGATGAAAAGGAATTAGATTCCTAAATGGAATGGAAGGAGGTGAGGGAATGGATTTAGGTTCCTTTTCAAGTTTCTTTTTCTTTTCATTTTCTAGGATAACATTTAAAGGGGAGTGGGAGGTCTCATCATGAGGCATAAAAATTTTATTCCCCGATCTATGTGCAATTTCACTTACATTACCCTTGGGGTTGGGTAATGGTTGAGCTGGAAGTTGGGAAGAATTTTATTGTTGTTTCTGGCTCAGGTGGGATGTAAGTTGACCAATTTGTGTTTCAATGTTCTTTAGGCTAGAACGGGTGAGGGAGATAAGATCTTCTACATCACTTTCCCATGGTTTCATGGAAGAAGAGGCTTATCCCGGATTGGGATTGCCTTGATTTTGGTTCTTGAGAAAGTGATTGTATTGGTTTGGGAATTGGGAGTCTCACTAGGATAGTTGAATCTAGGAGGATGAAGTGGAGGATTGATCCCTTGAGGTTGAGGAACAAAAGGGTAAGGTTGTTGGAAGTTACCAACACCATGACCATATTGGAATTGGTTTGGATTTTGATGAGGGTATTGAGGGGGATGAGAAATGGGATTCCTATGTCTCAAGTTAGGGTTATATGTAGAAGAGAAGGGCTTAGAATGGGGTTGGTTGAAGTTTCTAACAAACTGACCTAATTGTTGAGGGTTGGGGTTCCGTTGAGCATATGTTGTATTGAGCTCTATTGGGTTGGATGAATCAGATTGATCCTCTTGAAGTTGTGGACATGTGTAAGTTGGATGAGATGGGGAGCTGCAGATTCCACAGTTCTTGATAGGTCCATGGAATAGATATTGTGTAGAAGATGAGGTTGGGGATTTGGTAGCCATAGATAGTTGTCACACAAGACCTGTAAGTTCACTCATCCACTCTATCATCTTGTTTGGCTCTATAGATTGATTATCTTGAGCTTGTTTTACTTAAGCATGTGCTTGAGTATGGAATTGTTGTGTGTTTGTAGCCATGTTACTTATGGGATCTCTTGTAGCTGTAGGAGTTTTATCAACAAGAGCACTGCCACTTGCGGCATCAATGAGGGTTCTCTTCATAGCCAATAACCCCTCATAAAAGTATTGGATCAAAAGTTGGTCAGGGATTTGGTGATGTGGGCTAGTTGCCACAAGATTTTTGAACCTCTCCCAGTATTCATGGAGTGATTCATTGGGGAATTGATGAATACCACTTATTTCCTTTCAGATAGAAGTAGTATGAGAAGCAGGAAAGAATTTTTCTAAGAAAAGTCGCTTCATGTCATTCCATGTGGTTATGGAACTCAGAGGGAGGTAGTAGATCCATGACTTGGAAGAGTCAGCTAAGGAAAAAGGGAATTCTCAAAGTTTGATTTGTTTCTCAGAAACCCCTTGAGGCTTCATGGTAGAGCACACCACTTGTTACTCTTTAAGGTGGAGATGTGGATCCTCACCGGCTAGCCCGTGGAAATGAGGAAGAAGATGAATCAAACATGATTTGAGTTCAAAGTCAACCTCTATGTTTGGATATTTAATACTAATAGGTTGGTAATTTATATCAGGGGAAACAAGTTCTTTAGTGTTTGTTCCCTAGGATTGGCCATATTTAATTCAATTGGTTGAACAAGGATAGTTTCTTGAATGAGTTGATTATCTCTTATGTTCCTCCTAAGTTGGTGAACTTTTTTCTCAATTTCAGGGTCAAACAAAATCTGAGGGATTGTTTGGGAGGATATGGGTAATTCAAAGAGATTTTGGAAGAAATAGGAAGGTGGGTTTTTGTTTGTGTTTTTTTTTCAATTTTTTTTTAAATTTTTTTTTTTACAACCAAAAACTAACAACTACTTAATTGCACCATACCCAGAAATGACACCATTTAAAAGTGTGGCCAATTGTCGCCTATTTACCGGTCAAGGTTCTGATGCTCTGTTATGTGTATAGCATCACTCGGGTCAAATCCTCGGCGATGATACTTTTTAATAGTCGATTGTTTTTAGTTGATTGTATTATGATTGGGGGGTTTGTTTGTGGAACTTATGAAATGATTGATTGATTAATATTGATTTATCATATTGATAAATATTGGGGTGAGTTCATTATTAGGGAGTTAATCTTGTGATATCCTTGACCTTTGCTTTATATTTAATTTAAATTAACACTCACTTCACAAGACAGTGTTGATTGGAATTTTTAAGTGTTAAGACTTTAATCCAAGCCTTAACTTATCTTAGGGTTATAATCTCAATAAGAGCTTGTTGATGGTAGTTTATTTATGGTTCCAATAATCCCTGGAAAATACACTTTAAACAAATCATGCCAGTAATCCACGACATTCTAAGTTTAACATACACAATGTTAATTTAAAGAATATTCATCGAGCAAATGCTCTCAATCACTTAACATCCCCAAATTATAACTCACCCCAATGGTAGATTTACGTATCCATTGTTTTGGTTAATAATCTGGTTGTAATATTTATTATGATGAATTATAAATAGAAGAAAAATAAAGGGAAAATAAAAGATTAGTGTGTCGAACTCACACACACTAACGATAATGAGAATTAAAAACAGACTTTCGATTTAATGAGGAAGAAAAATAAGGGAAGAGGTTTTAACGTGATTTAAAATATTTTAAGACCACTAATATAATTTAACATAAGTTTTATGAGAATAATAGATGAATAAGAAGAAAATTTCATTAAAATAGAATTACAAAAACAAAGACTTACTAGATTACAACAAAGAAGAACAAAAAAGTAAATGAAAACAAAGAGGGGAGGAAGGGTCTCTCAAGTGAAAATTTGAGTATAGAAGGTCCTACCAAGACTTTTTCAAGGATTTGGTCTTTCCAATTGATTCTCCCTTCTTATAAAATTCCAACACATGCAAGAAGAATAGAGGGTTGTATTTATAGCCCAAGGAGGTGGACTGTTTGCATTCCAAATCTTCCCCTCCACTTGAATCACCAATTTGGCTATTAAGAAAGCAGAATATCGAGATAGACTCTTCTTAAAAGTTGTAGATAATAATGTTTTCTGACTACTCTAAAAATTTAGAGTCATTTGGACTTATTTATCCAAAGTTATGGAGGTTTGATTAAACAAAGTTAAAATGTCCATTTCTATCCATGCTTTTTCAATGGTCAAAATGTGAATGGATTTTGGAATAGGAATATGACTTCAAATCCGAATTATTTATTCAAAAAAGTCGTATATATATATCTCCTATTTTTTACCACAAAATATCAGCTTGATTTGATGACTAGATCATGAGAAATGTCATGAATAGTGTCCATATTTTTAATTTTTGGCCAGAATGGTGGGTTGGAATTCAAAGCATTAGTTGGGCCCCTTGTTAGTATAGTTGGACCTTAAAATGTTTATGCATGATTCTTTTGGATAATCAAGAATATATGGTGGAGTTTCATAAAATTTGGGCTTCGGGATGTAGACTAGTAACTCAATGATCATGGCTGGTTCAGTTTCATCACAGTTTCTTTGGGTCTTCTTGTGTGGACCATATGACCCTCCAAATGGACAATTTGGCCAAAGGTTTCTTCTAATAAAATGTTTTAATTTGAGTAAGTAACCCTAGAAAACCATAATCATGCAATTTGAATAATTAGGGTGATAGTTAATATTAAAACATTAAAAATACTTGAATCTGGATGAATTCAAATAGTGATCAAAAATTATAATTAATATTTAAACATTAATATTTCACACAAATTATGCACATTTCATATAAAATTGGTAAAGGGAGTATATAAAAAGTTATGAAAATATTAATAACATCAAGAGTATAACTATCCTATAGAAACTTTAGCATTGTTACAAATTGTAGTGATTCAGAACCCACTCCAGACCAATCACCTTATTCCTAAAAAAAATCATAACTCATTCTTACTAAAATATCCTAAAAGGAAATTTAAAAGGGAATCAAAACCCAAATAACTCCAACATCAACACTAGTGACCCCCGGTAACTCACCACATCACATCATCCAACCATGTACCAATATGGGCATCGAGAACAAAACAATAGAGGGCACTGAAAAAGGAGATATAAGAGCATCATACACTCCTATACACCAGTTCATATGTAGGGTGCGAGCTAAAAATTCTTTGTATGATTTCATAAATAATTCTCTTTGAATCCCTTCATAATATAGTTCATAAAGTACTTTTTTGAACATAAGGTATAAAATGTATTTTCACATGAATTATAAAACAAGTGTAAAAACAATAAACTTACATATTTTCAAACAACCACTATTTTTATAATAAAAAATAAGGATGGCTAAAAATTTCAAATAAAAATATCAAAATATGGAAAGAGGGCCTGTAAAACCATATAAGACATGTCAAATCATGGTTTACCCCTCTTTTAGAACATTTTCTGAAAAACACTTTTTCATAAATAACCACAATGAAAATCCATTTTGTTAAAACTCATTTAACAAATAACCAATTTTTTCCTTTTTAAATAAAAAATTTTAACCATTTAAATCAACCTATTTGAAAGTAAGAAAATACACACTCGAATTGAAAAAATAATCATACATAGGCACTAAGGAAACAAGGAAACATAATCCAAAAAAAACCAAATGATGGTGCCATATAATCAAAAAAAACTAGGGGAACACAATCCATCCAAGAAAATAACTCCTCTAAAGTGTCCTAAGAATGATGTAACTGTCATGTGAAACTTCATAACACTCATGTATTTGGATCCTGAACTAGAGATGAGGAACCAAGGTCAATAATATTTAACTTTCCATATCCAAGTATTTTTATAGAAATCACTAGGCTCCATCATGATCAGGGGAACAAAAGAAACCCTCGTCCCTTCAAGTACATTCTAGGGACACTGAAACATCTCAGAAACTCACTCAATCTAATTGGTTCCTTACACTAGGTAGCACACTCCAAACTAGGGATTTCACTTATCTGGATCCCTACCAGTCTCCTAGGACACCCATTACATTTCAATAGTGGAAGTGGGTAACCAATGATATAATAGATCATCACATAAATATAATTTCAATAATTTGAAATTTAACCTCACCCACCTCCTACACCCTCACAAGAAATAACCTCTTTCGCATCCTTTTATATGCTTCACAATAAGCATAAGAATATAAAGAATCCCCCATGGGGTCATGAGCCTCAATAGGAATAATAATGGATCTCAATTAAGGGTCTCCCATATTTATAAAATAACTTCCTTTAAATTACCAACTAGGATTTTACAAATGTGCTCGAGAAGCCAATCCATTTTCACCCCATTTGAGAACAACATCTTAAATTTCATCCAAAACCCACTTATCAAAATGTACTAGAAATCCCATTTGGAAACCCAACCATTTTCTATAAATAAATTTTTAAAATAATAAACCCTTTTGTTTTTTAATGAAATATGTGATAAGAACTCTTTTATTAAACTTCAATATCCTTTTGAAAACATCTTAATCCACCATGAGAGTTAAGGGTCTCAAAACCATTTAAATAGGTTGAAGGTCAATTCCATTCGTTTTGAAAAATATGACTTTAAAATATCACATATTCACTTTAAAGAAAAAAAATCATGACCCACCTTCCAAAATATTTAAATCCCTTTAAAAAATACACTCGGCCCTTTTACAAAACACGCGGCATGTGGCATAGGTCTATTCCAAGTCTTTAAACTATTTTCAAGCCAATTGAAACCCAAAAAAGTCATAACATAAGATTATAATTTCATAAGAAATCATTTAAAAACATCCAAGAATTTTTTAACATCTATTGCAAGGGAGTTCCAAAGAAACACTTACCTCACTCAATCAAAATCGAAGCTAAAACTTGTCGATATTAATGGAGAACACAAAAATATGTCAAGTGACATACTACTCAACCCCTAACAACAAAAATCCTCATCATTAAAAAAAATTACACTATGCTCTAGTGGCATCACACTTCAAATGCATAATCGAGTCACACAAAATCAAAGCAAAGAATATGAAGAGGAACACCAACCAACATGCAATTCATTTAGTGTGCAAACAAGGACCATCAACGGCCATGATTTTCAGTGGGGCATTTAGCCCGTACAATTCACAACATACCATCAAGATCAAACTATAATTACATGAGAACAGGAGGAAACAGATGACAAAGAGAAGAAAACTCACCGACAAATGAGAGGCACGCAGCGGAGGAGAGGCGCACAACGGAGGGGTGGCGCAAGACAGAGGTAGGGCGCGCGGTGGAGGAGAGGCACACGACGGGTAGTTCTTGCACGGCGGAGGTGTGGCGTGTGGCGGAGGAGAGGCGCACGGTGATCTGGTTCGCGGCGGAGGAGAGTCGCACGATGGAGGTGTGATTCATGGTAGAGGAGAGGCGGCAGGAGAGGAGGAGGTGGAGTCACGGCGCAAGGGTCAGCTTCTGCGAGAGTTTGAGGGGTGGGGGAATAAAGAAGACTGTTATGGTTTATTTTATAACCCTCGGTGAACTTTTTATCAGTGCTAACTAAAATGTGCTGATAAATGTATGATTTATCAGCGCTAAAATAAAACACAGATAAAACATACCTTTATCAGCGCTAAATTTATAGCGCTAATAAAGGCCAATCTTTATTAGTGCTAAAAAACAATGATAAAGGTATTATGTTATTAATTTATTTATATTAATATATATATTTATAAAATTATATATATTATAAATATATATTTATTTATTTATAATTATAACTATATTTATTTATTTATAAAATTATAATTAAAATAATTATAAAATTATAAGACATATACTTATTATATTTATAATCATAGAATATATATAATAAATATATTAATTATATATATTTATAAGATTATAGATATATACAACTATATTTCTTCAAATTTTATAATTATTTATATGAATATATATTTATTTATAATTATATGAATATATGTTTATTTAAAATTATAATTATAAATGAATCTATATTTATTTATTTAAATAACTTTAAAATTATAACAAATTAGTATTTCTAATTTTTATAATTTTATTAATATATATATAATATATTTATTATAACTTGTAGTTATTTAAATATATCTGTATTTATTTATAACTATAAATATAAATATTTGTATTTATTTATCAATATTTCTATATATTTATAAATATATTTATTTAATTATATATAAAATTTTGTATGAAAATAATAAATATTATTTTTATAAATTAATAATTATTTAAATAATTATTTATTTATTTATAATTATAACTAATAAATAAATATATATTTATTTGTAATTAAAAATTATAAAAAATAAATAAATATTTATAGTTGTAATTATATATATATATATATAATTATAAAATTATGAAAAAATATATTTATAATTATATATATATATATATTATATTTTTTTAATTATTTAAATATATCTAAATTTATTTAGAATTATATTTATAACAATTTTTATTTATTTATAAATATTTGTATATAAATATATATAATTAATATATTTATTATAATTTTTTAATTATTTGAATATATCTATATTCATTAAGGAATTATAATTATAAATATTTGTGTTTATTTATAAATATTTGTATATATTTATAAATATATTTATTTAATTATATTATAACTTTATAAGTAGTATAATAAACATATTTATTATAATTTTATAATTATTTACATATATATAGTTATTTATAGTTATAATTATAACTTAAATAAATATATTTATAAATATTTGTATATAATTATATATATAATTATATTATTTGTATTTATTGTAATTTTATAATTATTTAAATATATATATATAGTTGTAATTATAATTACAAATAAATATATTTAAAAAGTATTTATATATAATTAAAATTTAATTATTATAAATATAATAAGTATATTTATTATTTAAATAAATTTAACGTAATTTTATAAGTATTTTTGAGAACATAATAGTATATATGGGTAACATGAATTAATCATATAGCTAGTAAATATAGATAATAAAAAAGGAGTTATCAATATGAATAATAAGGGTGTAATGTATAAATGAACATTATGATACGTAACATATGCACGCATGATCAATATATGTATTGACCAAATTCATTGGAAACACATATATATTTAATAATTAATATAAATATATATATTTGAAAAGGTATTTGTATATATTAATTATAAATAAAATAAATATAATGAATCCAAAAAATCTAATAATCTAAAAAATCTAAAAAATCTAATTAATTAATCTAATAAATCTAATAAATCTAAATCTAAATATCTATAATAAATCCTATAAATCTAATAAATCTAATAAATCTAATAAATCTTATAAATCTAATAAATATATTTATTATTTAATGAAATTTATTATAATCTTATAAATATTTAAATATATATATATAATTATAATCTTAGAAATACTTTAAAAAAAGTTATATATATATATATATATTTGAATTATTAAAAAATATATATTAATTATAAACATGCGCTTTTTAGTAAATGTATCCAAATAAACATTATTTTTGAATATAAATTATTAAAAACTTTTATCACTACTAAATATAACGATGATAAATAAATCATTTATCAGTGCTAAGAAAAGTGGTGATAACTGTGTACATTTTATCATCGCTTTTCTTAGCGGTGATAAAGGATACATGTATCAGCACTTTTATTTGGCACTGATAAAGACTCCCCCTTTATCGGCGTTTTCTGCTTAGCGCTGATAAAATGAGGTGCCTCCCTTGCCTTGTTTTGTGGTAGTGTTCAGTCTGTGTATTTTGTAGTGCTAATAAAGACATTATTTGTCAACACTTTTCATAGTACTGATAAAATTCGCATTTCATAAAAAATATTCTATGTACTATTAAATAGCATATTGTCGTACATAAATATATTTATATTGATATATATATATATACACACACATATAATATTTTCTTAAATACTATTTATATAATACTAAATATGTATTTAAACATAATATATAATATATTTAGTGAAAGATGGTTTATAAAATAAAAAAATTTGCTTATTAGTATTGAGTAATATACATGTAATGGCAATTATGTGATAGAAAAAAATAACAAATTAATCAATATCTTATGATTAGTTGAAATAAGAGCTTGAATTTCAAACGACCATAACTTTTGAATCGGGTGTATGTTCGGGCTCCACAAGAAGTCAAATTGAAGCTTGAAAAGAGATCTTCAATGTTTGAACTAATAAAGACCTTAGTCATTATTTATCAGTCAAAAATGGTCTGAAAAGACTTTAAAATCCATTTTTTAGTTGGGATAACCTGATTTTTCATTATTCGAGGAAATTTTTGTTTCGTTTAAGTGGGTTTTCTTGTTAGCTGATATTAAATTTATTTCTCTATCTTAAATTCATACAAATATTAACATTTTTTATATTGTAGTGTTATTTATAAATTAGTATATATATATATATTCATATATTGACATATAAAAATTTAATTATATAGATAAATATTTAAACATATTTTAATTTAATTTTAATTTTTAAATATATAAAACACATGGAAATAAATATTTATTATCCATTTTAGTTACCTTATAAAAATGTCTGGATATATGTATACCAAAAAAAGTGTATATATAATATTTATATACAAATGTGTTTGTGTGTGTGGGCGCGCGCGCGTGTGTGTTTGTGTATCCAAATACATGGATTGAGCCATCTTGAATATATTGATGTGTGGATCTCAATAAACCAATATATATATATATATATATATATATATATATATATATATGTATGTATGTATGTATGTATGTATGTATGTATGTATGTATGTATGTATGTATGTATGTATGTATGTATGTATGTATGTATGTATGTATGTATGTATGTATGTATGTATGTATGTATGTATGTATGTATGTATGTATGTATGTATGTATGTATGTATGTATGTATGTATGTATGTATATTCTAATATTTATAATTAAACAAACACACACACATAAAGGGCGTCTTGTGCGCGCGCGCGCACATACACACATATATATTATATACATATTTTATTTATTCTTAAATATGATTTATATAATAATAAAAATATATTTATATAAATACATTTTTTTATATATTTGTTCATTTATAATTTGATTTATTCTTTTATAATTAATTATAATTATATATATATAATTAAAATAAATATTCTAAAATATATTGATATGAACTGTATAGATAAATATATAAATTGATACAAATGTGTGTGTGTGTGTGATGTGTGTGCGTGCACGCACACGTGTGTGTGTTTTTTGTGTGCGTGAAATATAAATGTGTGTGTGTGTGTGAAATATAAATATGTGTATGTGTTTAAATATGTGCATATATGTATGAATATGTGTTGTGTAAATACATCATATAATTTTTTTTATAAATATATCATTAAATATATATTATAAATGTATCTAAATGTATATGGATATACATAAGATAAATATATTTAAACATATTTTAAAAATGTAGTATATAAACGTATTTAAAATGAACATGTAGTTTATATAAAAACAATATTAATAAATTATATGTAAATACATCATGTTTTATAAATGTATTTAAAAATAATTATTTAAGAATATATAATTATATGAATTAATATCTATATCTATATATATAATTATCTTGCTATATATATATATATATATAAAGAATCGTACATATTAATTAAATACTTTGAGGTGCGGAAGATAACTGTATGGGGAATGGTGGGATTCATTTCTGTGTTAGTCTTTAATAAGTTAAAAGCATGCATGAAGAAATGTTTAGGTTGGGTACGTAAGATGGATATTAGGGTTACGTAATGGGTTTTGAGTGGACGGAGCAGTGCATTTGTTTGCTTTATCCTATAATAAGCTGTTCGTCTTCGAATCAAATCCACTGGTTTTTTGCTTCAGAGAGGAAACCATGATCGGAGTCACCCCTCCATCATTCTCCGCACCATAATAAAGCTTCCCATCGCCATGCTTTACCATTCAGTCATCAACTGAAAATGATGTATCGCACCACTGGGATTACCTGGGAGTTTCTCCTCATCAATCGGATTCGTGTTCCAATCCACCCGAATGACTAAAAAATAAACTTCATGGAATTGTAGCCATTTCTACTATCAAAGACACCCCGATTGAAATGGCAGTTAAACCATTTGAAATTTTCAATGATTTTTTTGATTTCTTTAGTGTCTTTTTTTGAATTATTATAAATGGAGTGTGGTAATGTCTGTGTACATTAATATTTTGGATGTGAGTGAATAGTATATTATGAGAATTTGGTAAGTAATAAATAAATAGGACAATCTTTGTGGGCTTGATTCAATGTTGAGAAAATTCGGCGGAGAACATGGAAACAGATTCTCAAGTGGACTAGGTCACTGATGTACTGTCAATATAATTCACGATCTTTAAAGATTTATTCTTTCTCACATACACTACCATAGAACGGGGTAAGGGCAGCGCCTTGTTTTATTAGCGCTAAGTAGAAAGCACTGATAATGAGGGGCTTTTATCAGTGTTAGCTAAAAGCGCTGATAAAAGTTTTTAATAAAAAATATTATTAATTTATATAAAATTATCATATCGATATACAAAAATAATGTTTATTTGTATACATTAAATTAAAAACGTATGTTTATAATTAATATATATTTTTCAATAATTCAAATATATATATATATATATAATGTTTTTAAAAAAGTATTTCTAAGATTATAATTAAATAAATAAATATATATATATATATATTTAAATAATTATAAGATTATAATAAATTTTAATAAATAATAAATATATTAATTAGATTTATTATATTTATTAGATTTATTATATTCATTATATTCATTCTAAATTTATTTTATTTATTATATTTATAATTAATATATATAATTACTTTTTAAATATATATATATATATTTATAATTAATTATTAAATATATATATATGTTTTCCTATGAATTTGGTCATGACATGCATATATGTTATGTATCATTATGAATGTCCATTTATACTTTACACCTTTCTTATTATTCATGTTGTCGATATGGAGGTTCGCAGGCTGGATGTGTGGAGATCCCTAACCCTGGCAGAGATCGGGTCAAGGGTTGTTCTGTTCCGTTTGGTGGTATTGGTGAGAACTCCTTCTTACTCTTCAAGGGTGCAGATCAAGGGTTGATTCGTTGCAAGGGCAGTGTTGCCCATGTCAAAGCGGACTCGAATGCGATTGCAGAGCAGTTGGTTATTGGTAAGCATTCCATAATTGCTCACATTATTTTACTAAAGGGTTCCAAACCCTAGAAATCAGCGGATCTGTTTGTGCGGATTTCTGAAATTTGGGGTTTTGATAAGTGGAAATGTATCTTGATGGGCCGAGGGTTTTATCACCTTCTCTTCCCAACTGAAGATTTGAAGATGAAGGCGTGGGGGGTATGGATCGGTTTCCCTTAAACATGCTGTGATGCATATCAGACAGTGGGACATAAACTTTATCCCTAAAGATATTAGCAAATCCTCTGTGCAGTTTTGGGTTAAAGTTCATGGCTTGAACTGGATTTTGTGGCATCCAAATATTTTATATGATATTGAACTTTCAATTGGTGTCCCAATTAAACTGGACAAAGAAACGGAGTTAGCCCGGTATGGTCATTTTGCGCGCTTCCTGGTGGAGGTGGATCTTGGCTCCACTCTTGCTGATACCATTTTTCTTTCCACAGATTCGGATGAGATTACTTTGAAAATTGAATACGAGCGCATGACAAAATTTTGTATGGAATGCCGTCTTATTGACCATGATAATTCAACCTGTAAAAAGGCCTTGGTACATGCGTTTTTTTCAGTGCACAATCATGAGGATTCCATGTGCTTCAAGAAGGTTCGACTTGAGAAATTGAGGCAGGCGAGGCGTCCTGATGGTGCAACTTCACTGCTTGTGAATGGTGCTGACACTGGATAGGGACTTGTTGGGGAGATGACTCAACATGCGGTACAACCTATGTGTGCTTCTACGCTTGTTGTGCAGCATGTGGATGACATGCAACCTGGATTTGGCAGATCGGATGGAGGAACAAATAATGTTTGTGAGATGCCTTCCATTGATGCTGAGAATGATCAGACTCATGGTGGTTCCCCTTTGTCCAAGCGATCTTGGATGCCTAGTATGGTCATTTTATATGATATTGAACTTTCAATTGGTAGGTCCATGATGTCACCCCAATTAAGATTGTGGATGATTTCAAACATCTGGATTGGAACTATCCTTCCAATTTTTCTGAGCTTATGAAGAGTGCCTATGAACACTTTGGAAACGCCTCATATGAGGAATGTCTTAGTGCAAGGAGGAAGAATATAAATGTCACCTTCTTAGGAGACCAGGAAGGTGAACGACAAATTGAAGTTTTTAATAAGGAAGCAGCTGATTGGTTTTTTGTATAGTTGGAAGTGATCTTTGCTATGATGGATCCAAATGTGTTTGGATGTAATGACTATTTAGTTATCCAGAAATTGCTTTCTATTAAATTTGAGGATGGATTCTATTCGAATTCAGAGATGAATTTTTGTGATTCTTCCTGGAAATTTAGAACTCTGGAGGAAGCTTCTGAGTCATCATCTGATGAGGACAATGTTCCCTTGCAGACCAAGACTTGGCGGAGAGGCAAGCTTCCAAAGGGAAAGGGCATACATCCTCAGAATATGGGCTCTCAGGGAGCCGAGAGGACGTGATTTTTTTTCAATGTTGGCTTGTAGTGTTTCTCTTGTTCCTCTTTCATTGTTTTACTTTTACTTTTTCGTAATAAATTTTGAGTCATGGGTTTCCCAACCCATGGCTCCATCTTTCGAGTATAAATATATTGGTTATAATTTTATAATAATTTAAATATATATATATATATATATAATTAAAACTATAAATAAATATTTATTTATAGTAATAAATATAAATAAATAATTATTTATTTAAATAATTATTAATTTATAAAAAATATATCTATTATTTTCATATATAATGTTATATATAATTAAATAAATATATACAAATATTGATAAATAAATAAAAAATATTTATATTTATAATTATAAATAAATACAAATATGTTTAAATAATTATAAAATTATAATAAATATATTAAATATATATATTAATAAAATTATAAATATTAGAAATATAAATTTGTTATAATTTTATAATTATTTAAATAAATAAATAGATATTTATTTATATTTATAATTATAAATAAATATGTATTCATTTAAATAATTATAAAATTTGAAGAAATATAGTTATATATATCTATAATCTTATAAATAGATACAATTAATATATTTATTATATGTATTTCTAAGACTATAAATATAATAACTATATTTCTTAAGATTTTATAATTATGTAAAATTATAATTTTATAAATATAAATAAATATTTATTTATTTATAGTTGTAATTATAAATAAATAAATAAATATTTATCATATATATAATTTTATAAATAGATATAAAAATATATATTTTTATCAGCATTTTTTAGCGCTGATAAAGCTATGCCTTTATCAGAGCTATAATTTTAGCGCCGATAAAGACACATTTTATCAGTGCTTTTTAGTGCTGATAAAGGCCTATCTTTATCAACGCTAAAAAAACATTGATAAAGACATGTTTTATCAATACTTTCTATTTTAGCGCTGATAAAACATATATTTGTCAACGCTTTTTAGCTAGCGCTGATAAAATGTCCACCAGATTTTATAAAGAAACCCTAACAGTCTCCTCCTTTCTCGCACCCCTCAAGATCTGGGTGGAAGAAGACCGCTGCGCCGCCAACCCCTCATCTTCTGCGACCCCTCCTCTACCGTGAATGCTCCTCCGTCGTGAACGCTCCTCCGTCAGGACCCCTCCTTTGCCGCAACGACTCCTCCGCCGCAAGCCCATTTCCTTTGCAAACCCCCCTCAAAGCTTTCTTAAAGCCCTTATACCTCAATATTTGGGTGGGTTTGGCTCTAATTCTTTAAGGAAACATCAAGTAAGTCTCATTTTTCTGGATTTCTCCCTCTTTTTAGGGTTTCTCTTCCCCCATCTTGAGTTCTTATTTTCCAGTGGGCTGTTTGACATAATGTTGGTCTGATCTTCTGTTTGTTGGGGAAAGTATTCATGTTTGAGTTTGGATATTGACTTAATAGGGTCTTTCTGAGGCACAGTTGTGGTTTCACACTGATTTCTGAAGGTTTCCAAGTGTGAGGTAGGTTATTCCATGTTTTTACATTATCATATGATTTTGATATGCTTTCATGTTTGCTTATATGTGTTCCACAGATAATTCATGTGGTACAAAACATGTTTTGGAAATGGTTTGACATGCATATGTAATGAAAGTTGGTTTTTGAAAAGAAATTGGTTGTATTTCTTATGTGCTTTATGGTGGTGTTCCTTGAGAATGTCTTATGCTTTTTGTGAAAGGTGAAAATTGTTTTTTCAAAGAGATATAAAGGTGAAAATGTGTTAAAAATGGATTTCTCTAAGGGAAATGGATTTTTAGTGTGTGTTGGCTTCCTTGTTGTGTACCTTAAATGCATCTTTGAATTATGGAAGTAATGTGAAGCATGTTATGAAATAGTTTTTATTTGAGCATGATTTTATAAAGTGGGTTTTCCCATATGCTTGAATCATTGTTTAAGATCCCAACATGAAGGTGGTAAATTGATCGCATCAGCGAGGCATACTCTGAATTTTCCCTTGTTTGGTCTTTATTTTGAGGCAGTTGTAATGAATATGAAGTGACCCACCACTGAGTGATAATAGGTTCTAGATCAAAGGAAGGTTTTCACTCCTTTTTATTCTATCCACAACCATATTCTATGTAGACCATATTTTGGAGGTGGTGCCTCCTTTGACTATATAGGAATCATACTCCTTGATCCCTCTCTCTACTACACATCCACCTTTATTGATCAACATTGTTAAGGAATGTATTTCTTATCTCTTGGATCCAGATTCTCTTGGACACACCTTTTAAAAAAAATCTAATGCTTTCATCTCATGGTTTCCCATTCTAATGAATACCTCACTTCTGACTAATTCAAAATCAATGTATCTTTTGAACTCTCCAAGAATAGCAAGTCCATTATCCCACAAATTCTGAATCCTCCACTACTGAATATAAATCCAAACCTTACCAATTTCAATGGCACCATAACTTTGTTACTAGTGTAATTATAATGAATCTTAGAAAACCACTTCACTAGAGGAAACCCAGTACTCTTCAAACCAAGATATTCTATCGAGTGTTGATAAAATAATCACCATATGTTATGTAACCATGATCTAATACCACTTTTTGGTAACTGATAATAGAATAAGAAAAAGATCTAATACCACTAGTTGGATTTGGTACACATCAACAATCCTAATGTTAAACCCCCAAAACATAAATTAAACCACTGAAAATTGCACATAGTGGAAGAAATTATAAAACATACATGAATTGGAACAAATCCTCAAACCTGATATACCATAACATAGAAGTAAAGATACAACTAAGTCACTACATCAAATCTCTACCTTCTAGTTCCAGTAACCACATGATTTTGAAAATACCTCCCCTAGATGAAAATGAGAAATAATGAATAAAAATATGACATTAATGGAATAATCACTCCACATGAAAATTATGTTGTATGGATTATAATCCTACTTCATAGGGGAATACATTAATGTTTTTATTAATAAGGAAAACATATATTTTGTTATCCCTACCAATCCAAATCTACATGAGGCACTTTCTAGACACCCTAGTCAAATAACCATAACAACACATGTAATGAATCATTAAACCTGAAAACACTCTATGGTGAATCCCCTCAAAGGGAAAAATTATATAATTCAAGTGATTATCAAATCATATTTTATTCTGAGCCTAAATTTATATCTAAATATATAAATTATTTTTTTATTACAACTTTTTCAAATTATATGAATGAATTAATAACTATTTATATTCAATGTTATGAAGTGGTCATGACATTCAGGTTGATGCATCCATCAAAGGTACCAAACCAAAATTTTCATAATGAAATTTTCATTAAAAGGTTCTAGACTATTTTTGGACTTGATGTTGTTAACTTCATGAACGAGTTTTAGAGAGGTAATAATTCTCTTGAGACTTATAATTATATTCTAATTACTTTGATTCTATAGGTTACTGATATGAGTTCAGTTAAGGATTTTAGAATGACTTGTCTTTGTAATGTCATTTATAAAGTCTTTATAAAGATTTTAGAAAATAGACTATGGAAAATAATACCATCTATTAGTTTAGTACCATAGTTATTTTCTTATGTTAAAGAGTTATATGATACTGTAGTCTCTAGGAAGTAGTCTTCAAGAATGGAAAATATTTGGAATGTGAATCCTTACTCATATTTCAATTAATTCAACCAAAAAGAGAGGATCCAGAACATAGCCTCAATTTTTTTTATATAAAGTAGTTAGTGAAATATCCTATAAATGTGGTAATTTAGAAAGATATTATTTTAGAATAAGATGGTGTAATGGTAAGTATTCCACAAGTTGTGATTTTTTAAATATGGGGTTTTAATGGTGATATGTTAAGGTATTCTTCTCATTCTATTAAGAATTTATTTTTAGAATGTAAGATTATTTCATTTAAAAGTAAGACTAACATTAACCATTAATCAAAAGTGAAAGGTTTTATCTGGACATGATACATGTGTTAGAAATTCCAAATGTTCAATGGAGGGACTTCCATGAAATTTTGGGAGTTAGTGAAACTAGATAAACAAATGAAACTTACTATAAGAAAGAGGTACAACATGCACAAGAAACATGTGATAGAGATGTTTTTGGAATACTCATTGAGAATAAAAATCATTACACAAGAATATTTGGAACTTGAAATTAGAATTTTATTATGGTGATTTTGTTAAAGGTTCACTTTTATTACGAGAGGGTCAACCAGGATTCTTCCTGATTTGAAGTGCTAAGAAGGCCTTTACCAATAATGTGGTATGGTTCCTTACTGCTTAGATTTTAATGAGATATACTTCTAAGATCTTAATGGGAGATTGATTAAAACACCAATATTAACCATAAATGATATAGGTAATGATTATGGATTATATTATGATGTATCAGGAGTCAGAATTTGAACAGTTCTAGTCCATGATGGTCTTGTGGTTTCTTATGGGTCAAGATTGTAATGACCCGAAATTTTGAATAAATCTTGTTTCCTAATTTTGTGTTTTATTTTATTTTATACTCAAAAAATCTGTTTCATTTGATAACATGAATATAATTAAAATGAGACCGTTGGGTTTTGACTGTTATATGACCATTGGTCAATATGACCGCTGGAAACTAAACGTTTCGATTATTGTCTCTAAATAAAATTAATCTTGGTTAATTAATATAGAAAGAAGATTTGATGGCCTCACCCAGTAGTCTTGGACCGATCGAATCCCATCTAATAGAACTTGGGAAGGAGGTAGCACCACTGGGCTTCACTCTGAACCAAACCCAAGCCGAACTTCATCGTGTGAAGATAGAACGGAATCGCCTTTGCGAGAAGTTCAAACTGATAGAAATTACTACTCGTGCGATGTTGGCTGAGCCTCCCTCAGATTCTCTCACCTTAGAACACCTTACACTAAGGTCCTATGCTGGTGTGATAAGGGGCTATGTAAGGAGACTGTAACTGCCTTTTGTAATCCTTTGTTTTAAATAAAAAATTTGATTTATTCTTATGATGAAGTTTATGAATTTTCAAATGTTCGGATAAATATAGTATGCATATTTTTGATTAATTTTAGAGAAGCGATATTTTAAAAATGTTTATTTAAACCTTAAATAATTAAAAATGTGTAATGATTTTCAAAAAATGGTCTTCTACAATTATGTTCAGTATGAAATTTAGAGTCTAATAAGATCAACTTAATTTTTGATAAATAGTAAATTATGAATAGTGATTTTATGCTTAGGATTAGTAATGTGACCAAATGAATTAGTAATCTCACTTAAATAAAGTATTAATATAATCTAGGCACCTTGATTAAGTAACATGATTCAATAAAATAGGTAAATAACTGTTTCAAAAATTATTAGTCAAGTATTAGTTTTTTTGGGAGAATAGTGTTTTTAATTAAAAATTAAACTAAAAATATTTAGAAAATTATTTTTATAAAATGGATTTCATTTTTGAACTCAGATCATCGATATTATGTTAAGGTAATTTTTGGGAATTTTTCTGAAAAAAAATGAATTTTCAGCGAATAGTGCATTTATTTAAAAATTAAATTAAAAATATTTAGAAAATTATTTTTATAAAATGGAGTTCATTTTTGAAATCAGAGCATCAATATTTGGTTAAGGTGAAATTTTGGGACTTTTCTGAGAAAGTTGATGTTTCAATAAATAGTGAAAATACAATTTTTAAGTTACGGGTGTTTAATGACATCATTAAATGATGTATTAAGTATGTAATCAATATGGTCGACTTATGAATAGTAAGATAAGGTATGAGGTGTCCGAAGTCGCCAATACCATGGGAAAATACCATGGGAAAACCCATGGTTTTTCCAAAACCACCAATGAGGTGTCCCTGGGCCATTAATGCCTTGTCCCCTCACTTTCCCTATAAATACCAAGCCATCCTCTCATCCATTCGACTCCCAAATCTCCCCCAATAAAGCTCTTGTCTCATTACTTCCCAAGGAGTCCTCCCAAGGTGCCCCCAAGCCCTCATGGTCCCAACCTTTGAGTTTTAAGAGTTACTTTTTAAGGTAAGGGATCCAAACTCTCTCTTTCTTTTCAAATACTCTCTTTTAAGTCATTTCTTTTATGATCCATGTTATTATGTTGGAGGATGTTCTTTTATATTCCTATTACTGATATTTTTCATGTTAATATAATAATATATCCCCTATTACTCTCATTATTTCATTTTATGAATTTTTAAGTGGCGCCGTTAGGCTGCCGAAATTTTTGTAACAGATTCTTTCACCCTTCTCATTTTTCAAGATCTATTTTCATGTAAAGTCTTTCAAGTTCCTTTTTATTATGTTGGGGTATGATCTCTATATCTATCATATTGATATTTTATGTTCATATGATGAGATACCCTATTTAATCTTGTCAATTAATTTTTGTTGAAGTTTAAGTGATGCCATTAGGCTCCTGAATTTTTAAGAGATTCTTTCACCTTTCTCCTTTTTCAAAGTCCTAATTTCATGTCAAGTATTTAAAGTTCCTTTTATTTATGTTGGGGTATGATCTCTACATCTATCATACTGATCTTATATGTTCATATGATGAAATACCCTATTTGATCTCTTCAATTCATTTTGTTTAAGTTTAAGTGACGCTGTTAGGCTGCCGAGTTTACATAAGAGAAATCTTATTTTTTTCTTCCCTACATGTTTTTCATTTCATATGGTATCTCTTCAAAATCCCATTACCATGTTCTTATATCCATTATATTCTGTCCCTATACTGTTATTTGGATCATTTATGAGTGGGTGACCTATGTCCCCTCTCTTTTCAATGTTTTCTAAAACCCCGAAGCATAGCCGTTATGCTGCAGAATTTCTGTCTCAAATGTCTCTCTCTTTTTCTCAAATTATTTTATTTTATTAAGTGAATATTCAAAGCTCTTCCTTATAAAGGGGTATTAAAATATATACCAAAATGTTCTATTATAAATTCTGGTATTTACATACATGAGACCCGTTTTCCCTTTCCGTGGGTTTAAAATGACATAAAGATCATGTCTTTAAAGCAGTTTTTAAAACATTATGATTATGAAATGAAACCCATTGATTTTATGCTATATGGGGTTTTTATGAAATTATTGATGATGATATATGTGGCTCGCATGATAATAAAGACAAATTTAAGGGTACGCCCTAATAGAACTCCAACTCATTGGGTAAAGACTTAATCTCTAGAGATGAACAATTAGACTGATACCTTGGTGAATAACCTTGGTAATTTTTAATGACACCTTGGGGATGGACCTTGGTGAAACAGAAATTATTGTCAATATTAAATGTTGTAGCCACATCTTCAAGTTATGAAAAATATTATTTTTATTATGATATTCCTCATGATTTCAGTCTCATGCCTTAAATTTCTTTCATGACTTTATTGATGTATCTCAAGTTCACATGTTAAATGTTTCCCTTGTTTCCCTTACTCGGCCTTCTGCACACCCTTTCTTTTGATGTATGTCCCAAGGTTATGAGATGCAGTAATGAACCTAGGATGAATATAAGGAGAATACTTTCAAGTGTTTAATAAGAATGTTTTATGTTTTCTTGTTTTGAGTTCCTGGTTTCCAAGACACTAAACATTAAAGATCCTCAGTTTTGTATAATGTAATGAAAGTTTTTGTGATAAAAAGGCAGGATGCTATAGTTGGTATCAAAGGATGGTTTAATTATTTGTGGAAATTAGGATATGAAAACTTTAGTAATAACCCTATAGAAAAGTTTAAATAAAGGAAATATTCCTGTTATTTTGGTAAGTATTGAGTAAGGGGTTGCCAAGCAAATACATCCATGTCTGGATACGAGTAGGTAGAGGTGGATCTGGCACAGATGTACATAGGGGTAAAACCCGAAAATACCGCTTTGAGCTAGACTCGAACGGGAGATGGTACATGAAAATGGGCCTTGCTGCACTCTTGGTTACGACACTCCCGGGGGATATGCTTTGATAAATTCATAAGCTTAGTATGAACCATTATTAAAGGAATAAACATAAAATAAAATAAATATTCAGATAAGAATATATGATCATGGATAACCTAGTTTGAAACCTAGGGGATCACAAGTTAGGGTATAATTTTCTTCTACAAGTTATCCTTATATTCTTTAAGTTCCTTTTCATGATTATTGGCTAAGTATTTAAGCCCCCAATTATACTTTCTTTTCTTAGTTAATGGTGGGAAATTGAAGAACATGTCCCAACAACCGATGTGATAGGAAATGCGACGATTGCCGTATTAATATGACAGAGATGATTATGGGATTAAAAGATGATTATTATTTTGGAAGACGTTCACTATTTTGGGGACCCTATATGATCGAGGTAAATATATTACTATAGTATTTTCATTGAGGAGTAAAGGTTGACTTATATTTTGAAGAATCGATGAATTTAAGATGGACTTATAGTAATTTGGGTTACTTATGGAAATGATTAACCTATCTTGGGTAAAATATGTTTAGGTTAGCTACTTTTGTTATAAAATGTTATGAGTGGTTGATGTTGTTTGGAGATGAACAATGAAGTTTATATTAGAAGACTATGGTATCAAATCCTTCTTGTATTTGGGTTTCAATCTTAGTTTGGTTTATTTTGAGGAATTTTAAGAACAGTTATTTATGGAATGGTCTATAATGGACTTTGGGTAGTACCATGGAACTTTGAAGATTTAAAGTAGTTTTCCTTCCTCTATGGTTATTTCTTTTGGAAGAGTCATTTTATCTTACCCTTTCTGTTTTTGGGATAATTTTTAAAGATATAAGAAATAGATAGTTAATCTTTGGTGGATTATGTGATTATCTATAAGATGATTCTTGTGATTTGATGGGACCAAGTAGTTTTGAATGCTCATCATTTGAAGAAAAGATTAGTTTTGGTAGAAACTTATTAAAGGATGAAACTCTTCTAGAATGTAGGTATATTTCCTTATGTTTTTGTTCTATGTAGTAAATGAATTCCTCAAAATTATTAAAAGGAACGTAAAACAAAAATGTTGTTGGTTTAAGCTTCCTACTGGGTAATCAAGACCGTTTACACACATCATAAGTTTGTGATTTTCTTGTGGTTAACTTTCTCCTAATCATGTTTTCTATCACTCTCCCTCAGAACTTGACCCTCTGTTTTTTCTTCCATATCCATGTTTTCCTACATGGAATCCTAGTGTGGGTTAACTCGGGTGACCTTTGTACTTCCTTTTCTTTCTTTTAAAGTAATAGTGTTACTGACTCTTTTTCCGATGTGGGACTTTCAATGAAATTTCAAAACCCAATTTTAAAAATTGCGAGGACGCAATTTCTTAAGGGGGGAAAATTGTAACGACCTGAAATTTTGAATAAATCTTGTTTCCTAATTTTGTGTGTTATTTTATTTTATACTCAACAAAACTGTTTCATTTGATAACATGAGTATAATTAAAATGAGACCGTTGGGTTTTGACTGTTATATGACCATTGGTCAATATGACCGCTGGAAACTAAACGTTTCGATTATTGTCTCTAAATACAAGTAATCTTAGTTAATTAATATAGAAAGAAGATTTGATGGACTCACCCAGTAGTCATGGACCGATCGAAGCCCATCTAACAGAACTTGGGAAGGAGGTAGCACCACTGGGCTTTGCTCTGGACCAAACCCAAGCCGAACTTCATCGTGTGAAGCTAGAATGGAATCGCCTTCACGAGAAGTTCAAACTGATAGAAATTATGACTCGTGTGATGTTGGCCGAGCCTCCCTCAGATTCTCTCACCTTAGAACACCTTACACTTAGGTATTATGCTAGTGTGATAAGGGGCCATGTAAGGAGACCGTAACTGCCTTGTGTAATCCTTTGTTTTAAATAAAAAATTTGATTTCTTCTTATGATGAAGTTTATGAATTTTCAAATGTCCAGATAAATATAATATGCATATTTTTGATGAATTTTAGAGAAAGGGTATTTTAAAAATGTTTATGTAAACCTTAAATAATTAAAAATGTGTAATGATTTTTAAAAAATGGTCTTCTACAATTATGTTTATTACTAAATTTAGAGTCTAATATGATCAACTTAATTTTTGATGAATAGTAAATTATGAATAGTGATTTTATGCTTAGGATTAGTAATGTGACCAAATGGATTAGTAATCTCACTTAAAAAAAGTATTAATATAATCTAGGCACCTTGATTAAGTAACGTGATTCAAAAAAATAGGTAAATAACTGTTTCAGAAATTATTAGTCAAGTATTAGTTTTTTTAGGTGAATAGTGTTTTTTAATTAAAAATTAAATTAAAAATATTTATAAAATTATTTTTAGAAAATGGATTTCATTTTTGAACTCAGATCATCGATATTATGTTAAGGTAATTTTTGGGGATTTTTCTGAAAAAATGAATTTTCGCTAAATAGTGTATTTATTTAAAAATTAAATTAAAAATATTTAGAATTTTTTTTTATAAAATGGAGTTCATTTTTTAAATCAGAGCATCAATATTTGGTTAAGTTAAAATTTTGGGACTTTTATGAGAAAGTTGAATTTTCGATTAAGTGAAAATACAGTTTTTAAGTTACGGTTGTTTAATGACATAATTAAATGATGTATTAAGTATGTAATCAATATAGTCAACTTATGAATAGTAAGATAAGGTATGAGGTGTCCTAGGTGGCCAATACCATGGGAAAATACTGTGGGCAAGCCCATGGTTTTTCCAAAACCACCAATGAGGTGTCCCTTGGCCATTAATGCCTTGTCCCCTCACTTTCCCTATAAATACCAAGCCATCCTCTCATCCATTCGACTCCCAAATCTCCTCCAACGAAGCTCTGGTCTCATTACTTCCCAAGGAGTCCTCCCAAGGTTCCCCCAAGCCCTCATGGTCCCAACCATTGAGTTTTAAGAGTTATGTTTTAAGGTAAGGGATCCAAACTCTCTCTTTCTTTTCAAATACTCTCTATTAAGTCATTTCTTTTATGCTCCATGTTCTTATGTTGGTGGATGTTCTTTTATATTCCTATTACTAATATTTTCATGTTCATATAATGATAGATCCCCTCTTACTCTCATTATTTCGTTTTATGAATGTTTAAGTGCCACGGTTAGGCTGCCGAAATTTTTGTGACGGATTCTTTCACCCTTCTAATTTTTCAAGATCTATTTTCATGTAAAGTATTTCAAGTTCCTTTTTATTATGTTGGGGTATGATCTCTATATCTATCATATTGATCTTCTATGTTCATATGATTATAGACCCTATTTAATCTTGTTAATTCATTTTTGTTGAAGTTTAAGTGACGCTGTTAGGCTCCTGAATTTTTAGGGGATTCTTTCACCTTTCTCCTTTTTCAAAGTTCTACTTTCATGTCAAGTCTTTCAAGTTCCTTTTATTTATGTTGGGGTATGATATCTACATCTATCATACTGATCTTATATGTTCATATGATGAGATACCCTATTTGATCTCTTCAATTCATTTTGTTTAAGTTTAAGTGACGTCGTTAGGCTGCCGAGTTTACATAAGAGAAATCTTATTTTTGTCTTCCCTCTATGTTTTTCATTTCATATGTAATGTCTTCAAAATCTCATTACCATGTTCTTATATCCATTATATTCTGTCCCTCTACTGTTCTTTGGATAATTTATGAGTTGGTGACCTTTGTCCCCTCTCTTTTCAATGTTTTCTAAAACCCCTAAGCATAGCCGTTATGCTGCAGAATTTCCATCTCAAATGTCTCTCTCTTTTTCTCAAATTATTTTATTTTATTAAGTTAATACTCAAATTTCTTCCTTATAAAGGGGTATTAAAATATATAACAAAATTTTCTATTTTAAATTCTGGGATTTACATACATGAGACCCGCTTTCCCTTTCCGTGGGTTTAAAGTGACATAAAGATCATGTCTTTAAAGCAGTTTTTAAAACGTTATGATTATGAAATGAAACCCATTGATTTTATGCTATATGGGTTGTTTATGAAATTATTGATGATTATATATGTGGCTCACATGATAATAAAGACAAATTTAAGGGTGCACCTTGATAGCGCTCCAATGCATTGGGTAAAGACTTAATCTCTAGAGATGAACATTTAGACTGATACCTTGGTGAATAACCTTGTTAATTTTTAATGACACCTTGGGGATGGACCTTAGTGAAACAGAAATGATTTTCAATATTAAATATTGTAGCCAAATCTTCAAGTTATGAAAAATGTTATTTTTATTATGATTTTCCTCATGATTTCATTCTCATGCCTTAAAGTTCTTTTCATGACTTTATTGATGTATCTCAAGTTCACATGTTAAACGTTTCCCTTGTTTCCCTTCTGGGCCTTCTGCTCACCCTTTCTTTTGATGTATGTCCCCAGGTTATGAGATGCAGTAATGAACTTAGGATGAACATAAGGAGAAGCCTTTCAAGTGTTTAAGAATAATGTTTTTATGTTTTCATGTTTTGAGTTCCTAGTTTCCAAGACACTAAACATTAAAGATCCTCGGTTTTGTATAATGTAATGAAAGTTTATGTGATAAAAAGGTGGGATGCTATAGTTGGTATCAAAGGATGGTTTATTTATTTGTGGAAATTAGGATATGAAAACTTTAGGAAGAACCCTATAGAAAAGTTTAAATAAAGGAAATATTCCTGGTATTTTGGTGAGTATTGAGTAAGGGGTTGCCAAGAAAATACATCTCTGTCTAGATACGAGTAGGCAGAGGTGGCTCTGGCACAGATGTACATAGGGGTAAAACCCAAAGGGAACTGGTACACGACAACGGGCCTTACTGCACTCTTAGTTATGACACTCTCAGGGGATATGCTTTGGTAAATTCATAAGCTTAGTATGAACCATTATTAAAGGAACAAACATAAAATAAAATAAAGATTCACATAATAATATATGATCATGGATAACCTAGTTTGAAACCTAGGGGATCACAAGTTAGGGTATACTTTTCTTCTACAAGTTATCCTAATATGCTTTAATTTCCTTTTCATGATTATGGGCTAAGTATTTAAGCCCCTAATTATACTTTCTTTTCTTAGTTAATGGTGGGAAATGGAAGAACATGTCCCAACAACCGATGTGATAGGAAATGTGAAGATTTACATATTAATATGACAAAGATGATTAGGGGATTAAAAGATGATTATTATTTTGGAAGACGTTCACTATTTTGGGGACCCTAGATGATCGAGGTAAATAGATTACTATGGTATTTTCATTGAGGAGTAAAGGTTGACTTATATTTTGAAGAATCGATGAATTTAAGGTGGAATTATAGTAATTTAGGTTACTTATGGAAATGATTAACCTATCTTGGGTAAAATATGTTTAGGTTAGCTACTTTAGTTATAAGATGTTAGGAGTGGTTGATATTGTTTGGAGATGAACAATGAAGTTTATTTTGGAAGACTATGTTATCAAATCCTTCTTGTATTTGGGTTTCAATCTTAGTTTGGTTTATTTTGAGGAATTTTAAGAACAGTTATTTATGGAATGGTATATGATGAACTTTGGGTAGTATCGTGGAACTTTGAAGATTTAAAGTAGTTTTCCTTCCTCTAGGGTTCTTTCTTTTGGAAGAGTCATTTTATCTTACCCTTTCTATTTTTGGGATAATGTTTAAAGATATAAGAAATAGATATTTAATCTTTGGTGGATTATGTGATTCTCTATAAGACGATTATTGTGCTTTGATGGGACCAAGTAGTTTTGAATGCTCATCATTTGAATAAAAGATTAGTTTTGGTAGAAACTTATTAAAGGATGAAACTCTACTGAATGGTAGGTAAATTTCCTTATTTTTTTGTTCTATGTAATAAATGAATTACTCAAAATTATTAAAAGGAACGTAAAACAAAAATGTTGTTGGTTTAAGCTTTCTACTAGGTAATCAAAGACTGTTTACACACATCATAAGTTTGTGATTTTCTTGTGGTTAACTTTCTACTAATCATGTTTTCTATCACTCTCCCTCAGAACTTGACCCTTTGTTTTTTCTACCATATCCATGTTTTCCTACATGGAATCCTAGTGTGGGTTAACTCGGGTGACCTTTGTACTTCCTTTTTTTTCTTTTAAAGTAATAGTGTTACTGACTCTTTTTCCAATGTGGGACTTTCAATGAAATTTCAGAAACCAATTTTAAAAATTGCGAGGACGTAATTTCTTAAGGGGGGAAGATTGTAACGACCTGAAATTTTGAATAAATCTTGTTTCCTAATTTTTTGTGTTATTTTATTTTATACTCAACAAAACTGTTTCATTTGATAACATGAGTATAATTAAAATGAGACCGTTGGGTTTTGACTGTTATATGACCATTGGTAAATATGACCGCTGGAAACTAAACGTTTACATTATTGTCTCTAAATACAAGTAATCTTGGTTAATTAATATAGAAAGAAGATTTGATGGCCTCAACCAGTAGTCTTGGACCGATCGAAGCCCATCTAACAGAACTTGGAAAGGAGGTAGCACCACTGGGCTTTGCTCTGGACCAAACTCAAGCCGAACTTCATCGTGTGAAGCTAGAACGGAATCACCTTCGTGAGAATTTCAAACTGATAGAAATTACTACTCGTTCGATGTTGGCCGAGCCTCCCTCGGATTCTCTCACCTTATAACACCTTACACTTAGGTCCTATGCTGGTGTAATAAGGGGCTATGTAAGGAGACCATAACTGCCTTGTGTAATCGTTTGTTTTAAATAAAAATCTTGATTTCTTCTTATGATGAAGTTTATGAATTTTCAAATGTCCGGATAAATATAGTATGCATATTTTTGATGAATTTTAGAGAAGGGATATTTTAAAAATGTTTATGTAAACCTTAAATAATTAAAAATGTGTAATGATTTTCAAAAAATGGTCTTCTACAATTATGTTTAGTACGAAATTTAGAGTCTAATAAGATCAACTTATTTTTGATGAATAGTAAACTATGAATAGTGATTTTATGCTTAGGATTAGTAATGTGACCAAATGGATTAGTAATCTCACTTAAAAATAGTATTAATATAATCTAGGCACCTTGATTAAGTAATGTGATTCAATAAAATAGGTAAATAACTGTTTCAGAAATTATTAGTCAATTATTAGTTTTTTTGGGTGAATAGTGTTTTTTAATTAAAAATTAAATTAAAATTATTTAGAAAATTATTTTTATAAAATGGATTTCATTTTTGAACTCAGAGCATCGATATTATGTTAAGGTAATTTTTGGGGATTTTTTTGAAAAAAATGAATTTTTGGTGAATAGTGTATTTATTTAAAAATTAAATTAAAAATATTTAGAAAATTATTTTTATAAAATGGAGTTCATTTTTGAAATCAGAACATCAATATTTGGTTAAGGTGAAATTTTGGGACTTTTCTGAGAAAGTTGAATTTTCGATGAATAGTGAAAATACATTTTTTAAGTTACGGGTGTTTAATGACATCATTAAATGATGTATTAAGTATGTAATCAATATGGTCTACTTATGAATAGTAAGATAAGTTATGAGGTGTCCCAAGTGGACAATACCATGGTAAAATACCATGGGGAAGCTCATGGTTTTGCCAAATCCACCAATGAGGTGTCCCTTGGCCATTAATGCCTTGTCCCCTCACTTTCCCTATAAATACCAAGCCATCCTCTCATCCATTCGACTCTAAACTCTCCCCCAACGAAGCTCTGGTCTCATTACTTCCCAAGGAGTCCTCCCAAGGTGGCCCCAATCCCTCATGGTCCCAACCTTTTAGTTTTAAGAGCTACGTTTTAAGGTAAGGGATCCAAACTCTCTCTTTCTTTTCATATACTCTCTTTTAAGTCATTTCTTTTATGATCCATGTTCTTATGTTGGAGGATGTTATTTTATATTCCTATTACTGATCTTTTCATGTTCATATAATGAGGGATCCCCTCTTACTCTCATTATTTCGTTTTATGAATGTTTAAGTGGCGCCGTTAGGCTGTTGAAATTTTTGTAACAGATTCTTTCACCCTTCTCATTTTTCAAGATCTATTTTCATGTAAGGTCTTTCAAGTTACTTTTTATTATGTTGGGGTATGATATCTATATCTATCATATTTATCTTTTATGTTCATATGACGAGAGACCCTATTTAATCTTGTCAATTCATTTTTGTTGAAGTTTAAGTGACGCTGTTAGGCTCCTGAATTTTTAAGGGATTCTTTCACCTTTCTCCTTTTTCAAAGTTCTACTTTCATGTAAAGTCTTTCAAGTTCCTTTTATTTATGTTGGGGTATGATATCTAAATCTATCATACTGATATTATATTTTCATATGATGATAGACCCTATTTTATCTCTTTAATTCATTTTGTTTAAGTTTAAGTGACGCCGTTAGGCTGCCGAGTTTACATAAGAGAAATCTTATTTTTGTCTTCCCTCCATGTTTTTCATTTCATATGGTATGTCTTCAAAATCTCATTAACATGTTCTTAAATCCATTAAATTCTGTCCCTATACTATTCTTTGGATCATTTATGAGTGGGTGACCTATGTCCCCTCTCTTTTCAATGTTTTCTAAAACCCCGAAGCATAGCCGTTATGCTGCAAAATTTCCATCTCAAATGTCTCTCTTTTTTTATCAAATTATTTTATTTTATTAAGTGAATACTCAAAGATATTCCTTCTAAAGGGGTATTCAAATATATACCAAAATGTTCTATTATAAATTCTTGGATTTACATACATGAGACTCGCTTTCCCTTTCCGTGGGTTTAATGTGACATAAAGATTATGTCTTTAAAGCAGTTTTTAAAACGTTATGATTATGACTTAATCTCTAGAGATGAACATTTAGACTGATACCTTGGTGAATAACCTTGGTAATTTTTAATGACACCTTGGGGATGGACCTTGGTGAAACAAAAATGATTGTCAATATTAAATGTTGTAGCCACATCTTCATGTTATGAAAAATGTTGTTTTTATTATGATATGCCTCATGATTTCACTCTCATGACTTAAAGTTGTTTTCATGACTTTATTGATGTATCTCAAGTTCACATGTTAAATGTTTCCCTTGTTTCCCTTACTGGTCCTTCTGCTCACCCTTTCTTTTGATGTATGTCCCTAGGTTATGAGATACAGTAATGAAGCTAGGATGAACATAAGGAGAATCCTTTAAAGTGTTTAAGAAGAATGTTTTATGTTTTCATGTTTTGAGTTCCTGGTTTCCAAGACACTAAACATTAAAGATCCTCGGTTTTGTATAATGTAATGAAAGTTTAGGTGATAAAAAGGCAGGATGCTAAAAGATAGTTAATAACACAAAATAGAGACTTCCCAAATCCTTTCCTAGATTTGGAAATAGTGGTTCTTTCCATGAGTTTTTATACGAATGCACTATTTTTTTTGAAATATATTTAATCACAAAGTAAAATGAACCATTGATAACAAAGAAGGTATGAGTACCTATAGTCCTTCAAAATTTGACTTAATGTATACCCTCAAGAAGGGGAACATTTTTTATAATGTACTATATTGGAAGGATCAAGCTTAGGTAGTACATGATTCAACAATCAAGTGGAAAATGGTTACCCACTTTGAAGAGATATGACTTTATGTTCAAAAGTATCATGGCCAAGTGAAACTTATGTCTTTATCTATCACTTATTCACTCCTTAGTAGTATTATGGGAGTAAAATATAATATTCATAATATTTATTCATGATATACATGATAAATCTTTAATAGATTTATATTTTATAAAATTTTAGTTATTTTTTATTCATGTATCCTTTATAAAGTGCCTCTCTTGGGATTTATGTCATTGTGAAAATGCGTAAGTGGCTCTTTTAAAATGATTCAATTGTTTTTAAATGTTTCTTAAAAAATTATATGTGTTCAATATACATTTTTTTGGTTTTAAATACCTTTAAAATGATTTAAATACTTGGCATGGACTTAGATTTCATGCCAAGTGTTTGTCAACTCATCTGATTGGATTTCATAAATGGATGTGAATGTTTTTAAAGAATATGTAATACTGGTTTCATTTTAACAAGGGTTGTGTGAAGTTTTAATTTTTTTGGTAAAATATAGAGGTTTGTTGCTCATTTTAAATTATTAAGATTGTTGGGTCATGAAGTTTCCTTAATTGATTTATAAAAAAGGAATTAGGGTTTTGATAAAAAGTGTTTGAAACTAATTGGTTTATTTAAAAAAGATCGTGTTATTTTAAAGAGGAATTTGTTTAAATGGTTGATTTTTAATGGGATTTCAACTACGATTTTATAAATAGTTTTCAAAGGAAACTTAAAGTCTATAACTTTTTTTCATCCTTGGTTAATTTTTATATCAACATTTTGTGTATTTATTTTGATAAATATTAATATTACCAAATCAAATAAGATAGATATGAATAAATAATGGATGGGTGCCAATCATTTGACAAAAGAGTATGAATATGGAGTGAAAGAGTTCATCAAATTTTCAAAATATCATGTATATGACCCTTCTAAAATCATTTGTCCGTGTTTATGCTGTTGTTATTCCAGAAAAGTTAGTCTAAAGGGTTTGGAAGAACACTTGATCTATCAAGGAATAGATAGAAGTTATAAATGTTGGAATAAACATGGGGAAAAAGAAAATGTAGCTAGTGGATGGGATAATACTGAGTTTTATGGATCATATGATATGATTACAAGTGTGGAAAATGAATAAGACTATATCGATGATGTGATTACATATGTGAATGATGATGAATATCGTATTGAGGAAATGAAAAGGATAGTTGAGGATGAACTTCATGATTTCCCAAAATTGTTTGAGCAGTTAAAGAGTTGTGAAAAGACACTATTGTATGGTGGTTGCATTAAATATACATCATTTCAGTTGTATTGAAGATTCATAATTTGAAAGAAGGAAAAGGATTGAGTGACACTAGTTTTATATAATTAATTTATATCTTGAATGACATGATCCCATAAGATAATAAGCTCCTGAACTGAACATATGATGCGAGTTGAATACTTCACTCGATGGGTTTGATCTCTAAAAGAATACATGTCTCCCCAAATGACTGTATATTAGTGATACAAAATGGGCCTGTGTCCCATGGTCTTTACGGGTATGGGAAAGATACGGGGCAGGTCAGGCCTAAATATTTTGACCACAAAGAGCGTGGGCCAATGCGGTTTGAGCCCGTGTGGGTGCGGGCCAAAGCGGGTTGAGCTCGTGCAGGTGCGGGATGACCCGCGAGCCTAATTTAATTTTTTTGTACAATATATGCTTCTTTTTTATTTTAGTTTTTTTTTTAAAAAACATGATTAAACCATAACATATGATTTCTCACCATAATGGTTATACAAATTCACCATTCATTTACATGAGAATTTTAAATAGGTTAATATTTATTGTTTTAATATGATATTATAATATTTATATAGTAATTATTAACCATATTCACATGGTATGTCATCAAACCTCTCTAAAAATGGAACTCATCTCTCCTGTACTTGGTTTCAATTATAAAAGATTTATTATAATTATAATATTTTTTTGAAGCGATTTAATTTTGTTATTACTTAATTTTATTTTGTTATTAAGAAAACATGAAAGGATCTCATGAGACCCTAATTGCCTGCTCTGAAACTAGTCATTACTTGAAGTGTCATCATTCATTCATAGGTCTAGCCATTCTCATCGCTACACAATCAACATCATAATTTTTCTCCCTTTATTGATCACTCACCTACTTTGCATTACAACAATTCACCACCACATCGACGTCGACACATGACACCATTAACCCATAGAAAAATGTTCCATCACATCTCTTAAAATTATAGATATTGTTAATTCATACATCTAACAACAACTAAAATTAATAATGAGAAAAAAATACAATATTTAAATGATTATAAATAATATTTTTTTTAAATGTGGGAAGCCTGTGAGCAACCCGCTGGCTTATGCAGGGCGGGGCGGGCTTGGATTTTTTTTTCACATTATATGTACGATTTTTTGTACAAACCCACATGGGATCAAACCCGCACGGGCTTAGACCAACCCACCCCACTCCGCTCATTTCACATTAATATTGTATATTGTTTCACAAGGACCAAAAATTACTTAGGGAATGCCCAAAGTTTGGTGCTTCTCAATACAAGAAATATGAATCTGGTCCTATAAAAGTTGTATGGTACTTTACAATAATTCCAAGGGTTTGGTGCCTATGTGTAAGTGAGGAGACTATTAGTAAATTGACATGGAACACAGACCAAAGAAATAAATATGGGAAACTATGTCACCCATTAGAATCTCCTCAGTGGAATAGAATCGATCACGAGTATCATGATTTTGGAAATGAGTCGAGAAACCTTCATCTTGCATTATCTACAGATGGAGTGAATACTTTTGGTTTTCAAAGCAGTACTCATAGTATATGACTAGTTATCATGAGTATCCTGCTTATAGAATTTTTTTAGGATATATCATTAAAGGAACTCATGGGTGTTCCATCTGTGAACAAGGTACATAGTCATTTTGGTTAAAACATTCATCTAAAACTGTGTTTCTAGGACATCACAGATTTATACCCTACAGACATAAGTACTGATCATAGGAAACATCATTCGATGGAAGTTTAGAAGAACGTACATCACTGTCTCCACTAATAGGTGACGAACTATTTAAGAAAGTAAAATATATGGATACTGCTTTTAGTAAACCATTGTCAAAAAACCTTATGAAAACTAGTTGGAAGAAGAGATATTTTTTTTGAATTACCATACTGAAATTATCTGTACATCAGAAACTTTCCTGATGTTATGCCTATTGAAAAAATGTATGTGATAGTGTTATCAACATATTGATAAATGTACAAGACAAAAAAAGGATAAAATTAATGATAGGTTGGACATGGTTTACATGAGAATATGAGAAGAGTTGGTGCCGGTAAAAAGTGAAAAATGAATTTTCTTCCTCTATCTACTTACACTCTTTCTAGGTAGGAGAGATATCAGTTTCGAAACTTTTTGAATGATGTAAAGGTTCTAGAGGGGTATTTATCAAATATCAAGAACATCATATCGATGACATATTTAAAGTTAAAGGGTCTGAAATCATATGACTTCCATGTTTTGATACAATATATAATTTCTATAGATTTACATTGTATTTTTCCCAAGAGTGTTTGTCATACATTAACCAAACTCTATTTCTTCTTCAAATATATATGCAGCAAAGTTATAGACCCAATGAAATTTAAAAATATGGAAAGATAAATTAATGTCATATTATATGAATTAGAAATTTTCTTTCCACCAACATTCTTTGATATGATGGTTCATTTTATGGTTTACTTGGTGAGATAGATTCGACTATGTGGTCCTGTACACTATAGATGAATGTACCCTATAGAATGTTATATGAATATTTTGAAAGGGTATTTCAAAAATTGAAGTCATCCATAGGGTTGTATTGAAGAGAAATACATTGTTGGAGAAGCTATTTAATTATACATTGAATACATATCTGATGTGGAAATAATTGTTCTACTGAAATCTCATCACACTGGGCGACTTGCGGGTGAAGGAATTTCTAGAAGAGATGTTTTCACAATCAATATTACAGATCTAGAGCAGGCCCACCTTTACATTTTTTATAACAGTTTGGAGGTTTCCCCATATTTTAAAACCCACAAATAAATTCTTAGGCATTTTAATCCATCAAGGTTTGAAAGATGGATATAAAATACACATAATCAACAATTTACAGGATGGTTTTAGAACCATATTTTAAAAAAGTTAGTTGAAAATATGGACTTAATTTTAGAATGACTTTAAGGGATAGCTGGAGGACCAAGTACATATGTATTATCTTACAATGGATATGTAATTAATGGTTACATGTTCTATAAAAACGAGCATGATAAAGACAGTACCTTGAAAAATAGGGGAGTTACACTCGTGGTTGAAGTGATGCATGTTTCTGGTAATAAGGAAAAAAATCCAATTTATGAAAATATGTCATACTTTGGATTCATGAAAAAAATACGGGAGTTTAATTATACAACATTACAAGTGATTATTTTTCAATGAAAGTTGTCTAATAATAGGAGTGACACTAAAATAGATGAATTGGTATTTTTGAAAGTTGATTTCAGTAAGGAAGGGTAAAAAGACAAAAAATTTATAATGGAATCACAGACAATACAAGTATTTTATGTTAAAGATCTCATAAACCAAAAGTGTTCGATTGTTCTTTTATCAACCAAAACAACTAAAGGGTCAGATGAGAATTCAACTGAGGATTACCCTTTTATTAGGACATCACAATAATTTTGTAGAAGTCCCAATATAGAATACATTTTTTTATGTCAGAGGAGACCACAATGAAGGGATTTGGATAATCGATGAGGGTTAAAATCCCTTCAACCTTTCAAAAAGAAAAATATATTTTAATAATTAGGTTACATTTTTTTGGTAGTATACATCACGTTACCACATGTTATTATCCGTTTGTTGCCGAATTTATATAATCTAAATTAAATATTAAACCACTTCTGTAGATAATGACTTATGGAGGTTCTGGATCTCCCAAACCTGAGGAACCATAAGTATCTCAACCTTTTTCCACTCATAGTGCAGAGGAATGACCTTCTACAGGTGCTGGTGCTCCCATTCCTAAGGAAAAATAGGTTACTCAACTTGTTGCTGCTCTCAGTATAGAGGTACAACAATCATATGCACATACTGATACTACTGCTCTAGAGGAACATATTTACGATGTTGATTATGAGGAAATGGTAGGTGATGAAGGACTAGCATCACAGAAAAAATAGGAGCACCGTAGTTTGAAAGTGTTAATAAAAAAATTAAGGTGAAAGTCAAAGGAATAAAATTTGAGGTGAGGTGGAATGTGAGGGTTCATCATGTTAAGTCAAACAAGGCCATGTTCAATAGTTATATTGGAATAGTCACTTGACAAATTGTTCTAATTGATATAGATTCATGGCACCATGTTGTACCCAAGATGAAGACACTGATGTGGGAAGAGATCATCGTAACATTATGATATCATTTCTTTATTTAACTAAAAAATAAAATAATGAAATATTTACTTACTATTCATCATCCATTTTAAAGTGCATTTATAGTATATGAATCCCATAAGAAGTACGATTAATGCTTGTGGAAGTATTCAAAAAGTATTTCGCATAATCCTAACAAGAAATTATCTTAATGATGTTGAATGGAAAATTAACCCGCACCCACCAGTAATCTATACACACCTAATAACCCATGAATCGTGGGATGAATTTACTGGATGTCATGGAGATGTGTATTATCAGGTACAATGTGGCTAGTAATATGTTGTTTGATGATATGTGTATTCATCACTTTGATTGATTTTTTTATTTATGAAATAGCAATTGAGTGCTGGAAATAAGGAACGAGCAGCAAAACTATCATACCCCTACCATAAAGTAAGGATGGGGTATGCTTCACTTGAAAAAAAATTGGTACGAATTTTAATTTGGGTGTAATACTTTTATGTAATGTGAAACAACACCATAATTATGTTCCTATGTTTATATTCAGATTGATCACTGGATGCTTGGGAAAACTTCAACAGGAGTTCACCAGCGGGTTTGTGGATTTGGGTTGGTGTCGACGGTCGCACTAATGGGCGCTCGAGGAGAACAGTTCTGTGGTTTGCCCTGCTTTTCTAACATTCGTGTTCCCTAATTCGTGGTAACTCGGTCTTCTTTTGAATATTTTGGCTCCAGCTTGAAGGTATGTCAGTTTGAATGCTTGATTGTATTGTCCATCCATTGTGCTTGAATGTTGTTTGTTGTGAAGCCTTGTATTGTTTTTTGTGGGGAAGTGAGGAAGTGGGGAAATGGTGAAGTGGTGAAATGGTAATATCATGTAAGGTTTCTCACTTTTTCCTCAAAAGTGTTTACATTTTAATAAAAAAATAATTTTCAGTCAGTTTATATTCAGATTGATGACTCGAAATCCAAAGACACTTCCATCCCACACCATGTGATATAGAAGTTGGCACATGTAAATAAAGACAAGATACTAATATATTTGAAAAAAAAGTGTGGGAATCATGTGTAAGTATTACACAATAAAAATTTGTTTTGCTTTCAATCACTATTATGCAACAATGATCACTTATTTTCATATATTTTCTATCCTACATAGTCATAGGAATCAGAAACATCTGTTCTGGATAAACACATACTATCAGTGGCCTTGAAGCGGCTAGAATAGTATGTCTGCATTAGAGGTGTGGGTTTTGGGGTGACACCCTGAACATATTTTGAGAAAAAATAAGAGGATGATCAAAATGAATTAATAATACAGACGAAAGAAACAATATATACCCTTGAAAGACAATTCCAATGGAAAAGGGATATAATTGACACTTTAATGAGGGATAGGTAAAGAGAAGAATCAACTCAAGAACAACCACCACATGGAGATTCCGACCCACCCCTGCCAGCTATGGGACTATCCATTCCTATCAAGGAGATGTATTAGCAAAGTTAATAAATGTTCTAATAAATGTTTCTATGAAATTTAAATCAGACATACACTGATTTCTTTCCTGTAATGCTATTCTATAGGGTGATAATGACTGTAATTAAATCTAGAAACATCCGCCCATCACCTTGTGTTGATGGTTAAGATGTTCAATATTAAAAAGGACATGCTACACAACAGACCATTTCCAACAGGTCATGTGCGAGTGTCAATCACCGTAGCCCATGATCTGAGTGCAGAGCTACCTATTCCAATTCATGAGGATGATATTAATACAGTCAAAAAATATGTTAGAATATTCATCGCATGGCCATCGTATCTTGTTAAAAGCATGACGACAAGGAGGTATTCATTTCAAATTTACTTTTCAAGCTAAAACTTTAAGAATTAATGGAAAAGGTCTGAACTGATGATTGTTATTATAAATGGATAAATAGATGGGCATGAAATGAAATACTGTCTCAAAACCATTTAAAGGATTGACTAATCGATTAAAAATATATATTGAAAGCATAATTACCCCACCCATTCAATGTCCACATTTACTAGCATTCAAGGCTCTATGGATATAAAGTTAAAAGATAGTCGCAATCACATAGTTGATTTTGAAGAAAATATGTATAGAGAGAAAGATAATGACTTCATTGGTGTTGAGAGTGTAATTGAAATCCTTGACTATGTTTGGCCAGGTGACTCAGTTGTAAATGTATACATGAGGTATGTTCTCATGATTTCAATTTCCAAAAGCTGATATATTTTGTTAATTATGACTAAATACATTTCATAATTCTGGTAGGCATATATATGAAAGAAATTGAAGGTATTTTCCCATGAAAAAAAATGCCAACTCGTTAGTCCTCACATCACCTCTACAATAGAAAAAGAAATAGATACCAAAATAAAAGGATGAAATAGTGGCAGGTCTGATCAAATCGTTTGAAAGAAAAATTTCAGATGACATATTATATTTAATCCCAAAAATGTAGGGGTAAGACTCTATATTTTAATAATATCAAATATATTTTCATTTATTTCATTACATAATCTTTTTTTTTGTTTTTAGGTAGCATTGGATGCTCATTTTAGTAAATTTTGATACTCCAAAGATTTATTTCTTGGATCCATTGCATGGATATCCAACAAACCATCCAAACTTGATGGAGTTTGTTAATTTTTAATTCACTACATCCAAAGTTTTATAACTAAAAAAAAGTTATATAATTAATATTATCTTTGAATGAGTATAATGTTATAATAGGGCGGTGCATCACTGTCATCTGAAAAAAGGAATGAGGAGAGGGGATAAGGATAAGGATAAAGATAGGTATTACGACTCGATCAGTATCATGGTATATATAGTAAAATTTCACTATCCAAAAATATATATAAAAAATTAACTATTCTCCTAAATGTTTCTATAGTGTTCTAAACAAACCAATGTAAAAGATTGTGGTTATTATTTTTGTAAATTTATGAAAGAGATCTTATTCCATGAACAAACTAGCATCCCTGAAGAGGTATTTTTGAAGATAATTACTATTTAATTTAAAATATTTACTAATAATTTTTGTAAACTTTTCCAATACTACCATGATTTTTGAAAAAATTAATATTCACAAGATGATATAGATATGATCATAGATGAATGAGAAACATACCATATTAAAGAATGTAAACAAATAGTATGAATACATGACTTCTATACACAGGGTATAGATTTATAATGTTAACATCACCTCATAACATCTTTATGTTAATGTTATCCTTATATGATCATTTATATCTCCCTTACTTACACTTATTGAAAATCTATTATCACACTTTATTATGTTTCATATCCTTAGGTTATGACTCAAAATGTGTGTTTCCAGTTTGAAAGGACATTTTGGTGAAAAAATAACTGACATATTAAAAACTGAGCAAACATATTCAGATTGTTTTGATACTACATGAAAATTATCTATAAGTCATTTTTGATGTGTAAGAATCAAACTCACCTCAATGCGATTCACTATGTGTCTCGTACAACTCAAAGTGCCTCTTTTTATTTAAAATTGACATTAATTTAAGTAAAAATACAAGTGAAATACTTAAAACTTATAAAACTCATTCATATTGTTTTGATACTTTAAGAAAATTATCCATGATTCATTTTTAATGTTTCAGAGTCAACTACATCTCAATATGATACAAGGTGTGATCAGTATCACTCAAAGTGTCTCTTTTTATTTAAAATTGACATTAATTTAAGTAAAAACAACAAGTGACATACTAAAAACTGATAAAACGCATTCATATTGTTTTTATATTTTAGGGAAAAGATATATTAGTCATTTTTGATGTGTAATGATCATCTTCTCCTAAATAAAATGCACAGTATGGTCAGTACAACTCAAAGTGTCTCCTTTTTGTTTAAAATTGACATTAATTCAAGTAAAAACAACAAGTGACATACTGAAAACTGAGAGAAAACATTCATATTATTTTTTATACATTATTAAAATGATACATGAGTCATTTGTGATGTGTATGAATCATACTTGCCTCAATACAACACATGTTGTGGCCGATATCACTCAAACTGTCTCTTTTTATTTAAAATTGGCATTAATTTAACTAAAAACAACAAGTGACATTCTGCAAACCAAGAAAACATATTAGAATTGTTTTTATATTTTAGGATAATGATATATTAATAATTTTTTATGAATAGGTATTAGCTTCACCTCAATACGACGCACGGTGTGTCTGATACAACTCAAAGTGTCTCTTTTTATTTAAAATTGACATTAATTTAACTAAAAACAACAAGTGACATACCTAAAACTAAGAAAATGCATTCATATTGTTGTGATACTTTAATAAAATTATCCAGGAGTCATTTTTGATGTATATGAGTCAACAAAACCTTAATCTGATACATGATGTGACTGGTATCACTCAAAATGTCTCTTTTTATTCAAAATCGACATTAATTTAAGTAAAAACAATAAGTGACATACTGAAAACTGAGAAAATGAATTTGGATTGTTTTTATATATTATGAAAATGATCTATTAGTTAGTTTTGATATGTAAGTATTAGATTCACCTTAATACGATGAATAGTGTGGCTGGTACAACTCAAAGTTTATGTTCTTAAAATTGACATTAATTTAAGTAAAAACAACAAGTGTCATACTGAAAACTGAGAAAACGCATTAGGATTGTTTTTATAATTTAGGATAATGATCCATGAGTCATTTTTGATGTGTAGGGAGTAGCTGTACCTTAATACGATGCACTGTGTGGCTGGTATGACTAAAAGTGTTCGTTATCAGCTTAAAATTGACATTTTATTTCAAAATGTTTCACTCACTGAAAACCAATAAAACATGCTCTGATTGTCTTTATGATTTATAAAAATGATTTATAAGTCATTTGTGATGTGTATGAAGTATTATTACATCAAAATGATGCACGATATGACTGGTATGATTCAAAATTCATGTATCCGGTTTGAAATGACATTTTAGTAAAAAAAACATAATGAACATACTGAAAAACAAGAAAACACATTTAGATTGTTTTGATACTTTAGGAAAATGATCCATCAACAATTTTTGATAGGTAGGAATCATCTGCACCTCAATACAATGTACAGTGTGGCCAGTATAACTCCAAATGTTTCATTATTTAAAATCGATATTACTTTAATAAAAGAAAAATTGACATACTTAAAATCGAGTAAACACATTTGGATTGTTTTGATATTTTAGGAAAATGATCCATAACTCATTTATAATGTGTAGGAATCAACCCCACCTCAATAGGAAACATAGTGTGACCAATATAAAAATGAGTTATGGATCGTTGTCCTATTGATATAGGGTTGATTCCTATATATTATAAATGTGTTATGGATCTTTGTCCTAAAATATCAAAACAACCCGAATGTGTTTGATCGGTTTTGAGTATGTCACTAGTTCTTTTATTAAAGTAATTTCAATTTTAAATAATGACACATTTGGAGTTATACTGGCCACATCATGCATCGTATTGAGGTGAAGATGACTCCTACCTGTCACAAATTACTAACGGATCATTCTCATGATGTATCAAAATAATATGAATGTGTTTTCTTAGTTTTTGATATGTTTGTTGTGTTTTTTACTAAAATTCCATTTCAAACTGGAAAAAAACATTTTGAGTCATACCGATCACATTGTATGTCGATTTGACATGATAATACTTTATACACATCACAAATGACTTATGAATCATTTTACTAGATTATAAATACAATTAGAGTGTGTTTTCTTGGTTTTTAATGAGTGATATGTTTCGAACTAAAATGGTAATTTTAAACTAATAATAGGAAATTTTAGTCATATCAAACACACCATGCATATTATTGAGGTGTAGCTTATCCCTATACATCAAAAATGACTCATGGATCATTCTCCTAAAGTATAAAAATAATCCGAATGTGTTTTCTTAGTTTTCAGTATGTCACCTGTTGTTTTTACTTAAATTAAGGTCAATTTTAAACAAAAATACAATTTGCATTATACCAGCCATACCATAAATCATATTGAGGTTAGGATGATCCCTATACATCATAAATGACTAATATATCATTTTCCTAAAATATTAAAACTATCTGAATGCGTTTTATAGGTTTTTAGTATGTCACTTGTTGTTTTTACTTAAATTAATGTCAATTTTAAATAAAAAAAGACATGTTGAGTGATACCGGTCACACCATGTGTCATATTGAGGTGTGGTTTACTCCCACACATCAAAAAATGACTCATGGATTATTTTACCAAAGTATAAAATCAATCTAAATGCATTTTATCTATTTTAAGTATGCCACTTGTTGTTTTACTTAAATTAATGTAAATTTTAAATAAAAAGATACAATTTGAGTTGTACTGGACACACCATACATCTTATTGTGTTGAATATTATCTCTAAACATCACAACTTACTAATAGATAATTTTCATAAAATATAAAAAAATCTGAATGTGTTTTCTCAGTTTTCAGTATGTCACTTGTTGTTTTTACTTAAATTAATGATAATTTAAAAAAAAGAGACACTTTGAGTGATACTAAGCACACCATGTGTTATATTAAGGTTAATATGATTCCTAAATGTTAAAAATGACTCATGTATCATTTTTCTAATGTACCAAAATAATCTGAATGTGTTTGCTCAGTTTTCAGTATGTCACTTGTTGTTTTTTACTTGAATTATTGTCAATTTTAAATAAAAAGATACACTTTGAGTTGTACCGGACACACTGTGCATAATATTGAGTTGAGACTAGTACCTACACATAAAAATGACTAATATTTCATTTTCCTAAAATATAAAAACAATCTGAATGAATTTTATCAGTTTTCAGAAAGTCACTTATTGTATTTACTTAAATTAATGTCACTTTTAAATAAAAAGAGTCACTCTGAGTGATACTGGTCACACCGTATGTTATATTGAGGTGAGTTTGACTCCTACAAATCAAACATGACTCATGGATCATTTTCATCAAATATTAAAACAATCCAAATGTGTTTTATCAGTTTTAAGTATGTCAGTTGTTGTTTTTACTTAAATTAATGTCAATTTTAAATAAAAAGAGACACTTTGAGTTTTATCGGCCACACCGTGCATCATATTGAGGTGAGGATGATTCCTAAATGTAAAAAATGACTTATAGATCGTTTTACTATAGTATCTAAATAATTTGAATATATTTACTCTGTTTTCACTATGTCGGTTCTGTTTTTTTACTAAAATGTCATTTCAAACTGGAAATGCACATTTTGAGTCATAACCTATGGATATGAAAAATAATAAAGGGTGATAATAGATTTTCAATAGGTGTAAAAAAAAATTATATATAAATGATCATATAAGTATAACATGAAAATAAATATGTTAGAATGTGATATTAACATTATAAATTCATACCCTACATATGGAAGTCACATCTTCATGCTATTTATTTACATTGTTTCATCAAGTATGCTTCCAATTCATCTCTAAACATATCTATATCATCTTGTGAATATGATTTTTTTGAAAATCATGGTAGTAATGGAAAAATATAAATACACAAAGGATTAGTAAATATTTTAAATTAAATAGCAATTATATTTGAAAATACCTCTTCAGGGATGCTAGCTTGTTTATGGAATACGATCTCTTTCATAAATTTACAAACATAATAACCACAATATTTTCTATTGGTTTATTTCAGACACTCCAGAAACATTTAGGATAATAAGTAATTAGTTTTGATATGTGTTTGGGTAGTGAAATATTACTACATATACCCTAATATTGATCACGTCGTAGTACTTGTCTTTGTTCTTATCCTTAACCCCTGCATCATTTGTTTTTTTAGATGATAGTGATGCACCACCCTATCATAACAGAATCCTCATTAAAAGATAATATAAATTATACAACTTTATGTTTAGTTCTAAAACATTGGATGTAGTGTATTAAAAATTGACAAACTCTATCATGTGTGGATGGTTTGTTGGATTTACATGCATTGAATCCAAGAAATAAATCATTGGAGTATCCAAATTCACTACAATGAGCATCCAATGCTTCCTAAAAACACAAAATAAAATATGTAATGAAAGAAATGAAAATATATTTGATATTATTGAATTGTAGAGTCTTACCCCTACATTGTTGGTATTAAATATAGTCTGTCTTACAAAATTTTTCTTTTAAATGATTTGATTAGACCTACCATTATTTCATCATTTTTTTGGTATCTATTTATTTTTCTACTATACAGGTGATGTGAGGACTAATGTGTCCAAAAAAAATTTCATGGAAAAATCCATTCAATTTTTTTTCATATATACAGATACCAAAAATATGAAATGTATTTAGTGATAATTAACACAATATATCAGCTTCTGGAAAATGAAATCATGAGAACAAACCTCATGTATACATTTACAATTGTGCTACCTAGCCAGTCATAGTCGAGGATTTCAGTTTCACTCTAAACACCAATGAAGTCATTATATTTCTCTTCATACATACTTTCTTCAAAATCAACTATGTGATTGAAACTATCTTTTAACTTTGTATGCACATGATCCGTAAATGATAGTAAATGTGGATATAGAATGGGTTGGGTAATTGTGCTTTTGATTGATATTTTTGATTGATTGGTTGATTATTTAAATGGTTTTGAGACAGTATTTCATTTCATTCCCATCTCTTTGTCCATCTATAATAATATTCATCGGTTCAGACCTTTTTCATTAATTGTTATAGGTTTAGCTTGAAAAGTAAATTCGAAATGAATACCTCCTTATCATCATGCTTTTTTACAAGATGTGACAGCAATGAGATGAATGTTGCAACAGATTTTTTAATCGTATTAATATCATCCTCATGAATTATAATAGGTAGTTATTCACTTAGATCATGGGCTACGATGATCGACACTCACACATGACCTGTTAGAAGTGGTCTGTTGTGTAGCATGTCTTTTTGAATATTTAACACCATAGCCCTTGCCACAAGGAAATGGGTGGGGGTTTCTAGATATAAATCATAGTCATTATCACCATGTAGAATAGAATAATAGGAAAAGAATCAGTGTCTATCTGATTCAAAATTTAAAAAACTTTTATCAGAACACTGATTACCTCTGCAAAACATCTCTTTGAGGGGAATGAATAGCCCCATAGCTAGTGGGGGGTGGGGTAGGATATCCACATGGTGGTTGTTCTTAAGTTGCTTCTTCTCTTTGCCTATCCATCATTAAAGTATCAATCATCTCTGTATTCCATTGGAATTTTACTTCAAGGTTATATATTCTTTCTTTAATCAGTATTATTAATTCAGTTTGATCGTCTACTTGTTTTTTTCTTAAAATATGTTTTGGGTGTCACCCAAAAACCCACACTTCTAACGTGACCCTATTGTTCTGACCGCTTCAAGGCCACTGATAGTATGTGTTCATCCTGAAAATGTGTTTATGATTTTTGTGACTATATCAGATAGAAAATATAGGAAAATAAGTGATCATTGTTACGTAATATCAATTTAAATAAGTTTTTTATTAAGTAATACTTACACATGATTCCCACACTTTTGGTGCGTTCTCATTTATTCATATCCCATATTTATTTAAAGGTGCCTCCTTCTATAGAACATGGCATGGGATGGAAGTGGATTTGTACTTCAAGGCATCAATCTTCATATAAATAGAGGAACATAATTATGTTGTTGTTTCATGTCACATAAAAGTATTATGCTAGAATTAAAATATGAAGGATTTTTTTTCCAGTGAAGCATACCCCATCCTAACTTTACAGCAGGGGAACACCGGTTTTTCTAATTGTTCCTAATTCCTATTACTAAATTTCTATTTCATAAATAATAATTTTTCAATCAAAGTGATGAATACACCTATCGCCAAACAGTGTATTATGGGCCACAATGTACCTGAAAAGATGCATCTCCACGACGTCCAGTAAACGCATCCCATGATTCTTGGGTGATATGGTGTGCATAGATAATAAGTGGGTGATGGTTTATTTTCCATTAATCATTTTAAGATAATGTCTTGTTAGGATTGTGATGAATCCTTCCATCAAGCATTAATACATACTTCTTGTGAAATTCAACTACTATAAGTGTACTCTACAATGGATGATGAATAGTAAGTAAATGTTTTATTATTTTATTTTTTAGTGAAATAAATAAATGATATCATAATGTTTCCGTTATCTCTTCCCACATCAGTGTCTTCAGCATGGGAACAACATGGTGCCATGAATCTAAGTCAATTGGAATACGTTGTCGAGTGGAAATTATAATATAACTATTGAACATGGCCTTGTTGGGGTTAACATGTTGACCCCTCGCATTCCATCCCACCTCAAATTATATGCCTTTGACTTTAGCCTGAATTATTTTTTCTAACACCATCAAACTACGACGCTACTGTTTTTTCTGTGACACCGGTCCTTCATCGCCTACTATTTCCCCAGAATCAACATCATTAATATGTTCCTCTAGAGCAGTAGCATCAATATATGTAGATGGTTGTTGTACCTATACACTGAGAGAAGTAGTAGGTTGAGTAAGCTGTTGTTCCTCAAGAATGGGAGCACCATCATGTGCAGAAGGTCGTTCCTCTACACTGTGATCAATAACAGGTTGAGAGACCTGTTGTTCCTCAGTATTGGGAGAAACATCACGTGGAGAATTAATTATCTATAGAAGTTGTTTAATATTTAATTTAGAGTACATAAATGTAGCAGAAAAAATAGATAATAACATAAGGTAACACTATGTATATTAAAAAAAATGTAACCTAATTATTTAACTCTATTTTTCTTTTTTAAAGGCTGAAGGGATTTGACCCCTCTATTGATGATCCAAATCCCTTCATTGTGGCCTCCTCTAATATAAAAAATGAATTCTACATTGGTACTCCTGTGAAATGATTGTGACTTCCCAATGAAAGGTTAATCCTCAGCTGAATTTTCATCTGACCCTTCAATGGTTTTGGCCGATAACAGAATGATTGACCACTTTTAGTTTGTGGGGTCTATAATATAAAATACTTGTACTACCTAAGATTCCATTATAAATGGTTTTTCTTTGTACCATTTCATACTGAAATTGACTTTCACAAATCCCAACTCATCTATTTTAACGACACTGTTGTTATGAACCCACTTTCATTGAAAAATCGTCACTTGTAATGTTTTATAATACAACTCTCATATTTTTTTATGATAAAAAAGCATGACATATTCATGTAAATTATATTTTTGTCCTTAGTACCAGATACATGCATCGATTTATCCATGAGTGTAAATCCACTATTTTTCATGGTACTGTCTTCATCATTCTCATTTTTATATAATGTATAACCAATAATTACATAACCATTGTAAGATAATATTTACACACTTGGTCCTCTAGCTAGCCATAAAAGTCATTCTGAAATTGAATCCATATTTTCATCTGACCCCTTTAAAATATGGCCTCAAAATGATTCTATAAACTATTGATTATGTGTATTTGATATCCTTATTTCAGACCTTGATGGATTAAAATACCTAATAATTTGTCTTTGGATTTCTAAATATGTGGAAACCTCCAAACTATTATGAAAAACATAAAGGTGGGCCTACTCTTGGTCTATAATATTGGTTGTGACAAAATCTATTCTTGAAATTCCTTCACCCACAAGTCACCCAGTGTGACGAGATTTCTATAGACCAATACTTTATATTCCAGATAGGTATTCAGTAAAAAATTCAATGGCTTCCTCAATAATATATCACTATGTAATAAAACCATTTGGTATACTTCTATTTTTGACATACCCTTTCAAAATCTTCATATAATATTTAATGGGGTACATCCATCTATAGTGTACACGACCACATAGTAGAATCTCTCTCACTAAGTGAACCATCCAATGAACCATCAAATCAAAGAATATTAAAGGGAAAAACATTTCAATTTCGCATAATATGATGAAAATTTATCTTTCCATTCTTAGAAATTTCAATGGGTCTATAACTTTGATGCATATAGCTTTAAAGAAGAAACAAAATGTGATTAATGTGTGATGATTTTTTTGGGAAAAATGCAATGTGAAGATATATGCATTATATCTTTCATCAAAACATGATAGTCGTGTGATTTCAGACCCTTTAACTTTAAATCGGTCATTGGCACGATATTATTAATATTCGATGAATACCCCTCTAGAACCTTTACATCATCTAAGAAGTTGAAAAACTGATATCTCTTCTATTAGGAAAGAGTGTAAGCATATGGAGGAAGAAAAGTTTGTTTTTAACCCTTTACTGGTGACAAATCTTCTTGCATTCCCAAGTCAACCATGTCCATCAAAGACTTAATTACATATTTTGTTTTTCTAGGTGCATTTAGCCATGTGCCGATGACACTATCACATACATTTTTTTCAATATGCATAACATCAAGAAAGTTTCTGACGTACAGAAAATTCTAGTATGGTAATTCAAAAAAACTTATCTCTTTTTACAACTGGTTTTTGTAAGGTTTTTTAAAAATGGTTTACCAAAAGCAGTGTCCAGATATTTTACTTTCTCAAAGAGTTGATCACCTGTTAGTGGATATGGTGCTTTATGTTATTCTAAACTTCTATCGAATTATGTCATCCAAGATTGGTACTTATGTTAGTGGGGTAGAAATCTGCAATGTCCTAGAAACACAATTTCAAAAAAAATGTTTCAACCTAATTGAATATGTAACTTTTTCACATAAAGGAAAACCGCGAGTTCGTTTAATGATATATCTTAAAAAATTTACATAAATAGGATACTCATGATAACCAACCATGTACCGTGAGTACTGATTTCAAAACTAAAAGGATTCAATCCATATGAAGATAACACAAGATGAAGTTTTCTCGGATCATTTCCAAAATCAGGATACTCATGATTGATTCTATTCCACTAATGAGAGTCCACTGAGTGACATAGTTTCCCATCTTTATCTCTTCTATCTGTATGCCATGTCAATTGTCCTGCAGTATCCTCACTTCTATATAGGCACCTAAACCTTATTATTATTTGAAAGTACCATGAAAATTTCATGGGATCAGATTTATCTTTCTTGAATCGAGAATCACCACACTTTGGGAATTCTCTAAGTGATTTTTGGTCCTTGTAAAACAGTATATAGTCATTCGTGTAGGCATTTATTCTTTCATAGATCATACCCATTGAGTGCAACATTTATTTGGCATTGTATGTTCGACTTGAGAGCTCATTATCTTTTAGGATCATGTCATTCAAGAGAGAAAGTAATTCTGTAAAACTAGAATAAATCCATACATTTCCTACTTTCAAATTATGGAGCTTCATTACAGCTGAAAATGCTTTATATTTATTGAAACCACCATACAATGGAATCTTTACATAGATCTTTAACTTGTAAAACAATTTTGAGAAATCATGAAGTTAATATTCAACTGTCATTGTCATTTATTGAATATGATCTTCATCATCATTCACATATGTAATCACATCATTGATACAATCTTCTTCATTGTCCACACTTGTAATCATATCAGATGATCCATAGAATGCAGTTCTATCCCAGCCACTAGCTACATTTTCTTTCTCCACGTGTTTATTCCAATATTTATAACTTAGATCTATTCTGTGATAGATCAAGTTTTCTTCTAACTTTTAATGGGCCGGACCTCTCCGGTCCATTACTTTGTGAAAATATGGTTTATGAGGTGTTTCGAGAGGTCAAGGTGTCTTATCCCCAATAATTTTCCAAATTTCCAATTATGTGAACAGTTCCATTAGTGAAGAGTTCTATCGATAACCTCTAACGATAACCTATCTTTCCTTTTCCAAATTTTCCATTTTGTGAACAGTTCCATTAGTGAACAGTTCTATCGGTAACCTCTATCAGTAACCTCTATTGGTAACCTCTATTGGTAACCTATAACGGTAGGTGAACAATGTTCTATCGGTGAGGTTCAGTGAACAGTGTTCTATCGGTGAGGTTTAGTGAACAATGTTCTATCGGGGAGGTTCAGTGAACAGTGTTCTATCGGTGAGGTTCAGTGAATAGTGTTCTATCGGTGAGGATTTAGTGAACAATGTTCTATCAGTGAGTATTTAGTGAACGGTGTTCTATCGGTGTGGTTAATTGAATAGTTTTCTATCGGTGAGGTTCAGTGAACAGTGTTCTATCAGTGAGGATTTAGTGAAAAGTGTTCTATCGGTGAGGATTTAGGGAACAATGTTTTATCAGTGAGGATTTAGTGAACAGTGTTCTATCAGTGAGGATTTAGTGAACAGTGTTCTATCAGTGAGGATTTAGTGAACACTATTCTATCAGTGAGGATTTAGTGAACAATGTTCTACCAGTGAGGTTCTAACAGCAGACTACTAACAGGAGACTTCTAACAGCAGACTTCTAACAACATACTTCTAATAGCAGACTTCTAATAGCGGACTGCTAACAACATACTTATAACAGCGGACTTCTAAGAGCAGACTTCTAACAGGGGACTTCTAACAGCGAACTTCTAACAACGGACTTCTAACATCAGACTTCTAACAGCGAACTTCTAACAACAGACATATAACAGTGGAATTCCAATAGGGGACTTCTAACAGTAGACTTCTAACAGTGGACTTCTAACAGTGGACTTCTAATAGTGGACTTCTAACAGCGGACTTCTAACAGCAGACTTCTAACAGCGGACTTCTAATAGCGGACTTCTAACAGCGGACTTCTAAAAGTGGACTTCTAACAATGGACTTCTAACAATAGACTTCTAACAGTGGACTTCTAATAGAGGAATTCTAAAATCGGACTTCTAACTGTGGACTTCTAATAGCCTACTTCTAGTTGCGGACTTCTAACATCGGACTTCTAACAGTGGACTACTAATAGTTGACTTTGAACAGTGTTTCTAGCTTCCTACAGTTTCACCCCTTTGACGTTTCCTTTGACATAAAATACATTTAAATACTTATTTTAAGGACTCTTAAGGATGATTCAAAGAAAATAAATCCTATATTAATTATTCCTATGGCTCAGGATGTTTTTACTTGGTCAAACCGTGTGGGTTAATGAGATCCTCTTTTAATGGGGAATTAAGCGTATCTTAAACCATCGCCCCATTAAATCTTCAAAAAGGGACAAGATATCATCCTAACTTGTTATTCCTCTTTGTTCTCAGCTATGAGATGCTAGAACCATTCAATCCTTCTTGTAGGAGTTGCACAATCAAATATTACTCCTCGAATTGGTTCTGCTCTATTTTGATGCAACTGAGCTGTATCAGTCAATCTTCGATATAAGGTATGTTTTATCTTCATTCCTTTGGGGATCATCTCCTCCTATTTCTACTTTCCATATTATAGAATGTTATCTCCATGATTATAATGGGGTTTTCTTAGGGTTTGGTTGGTGCTGTCGTATCGTGACATCCTCGGGTGGATGCAGTTGTCGTGAGAGGAGGATCGTGACCCTTTGTGTGGATAAAGAACGTGAGGAACTGTTTGAGGTAGGGGATTAATTGATTCTATTTTCTTTTACGTGAAACTATGTTGTTAGCATGTTTAATCCCACTAGATAACAATGTAATTGACATAATAAATAATTTAACCGGATAAATAAATTGATATCAGTCGTATGTCATTGCCTCATGTTTTGATAGATAGTGTGATATCTATGCTTGCTTTGATTAGTTGTTTGTTCTTCATGGAAATCAGTAAAGAACATAAATTGGGATTAATTGATAATTTTTTGGCTAAAGATAAAGAGGCATGTACATGAATTTGGTTCTTGTTGTAATTTGATGTTAATCAAATTGGCGTAGAAAGCATGTTTAATTATTGGTGATAGCTTACTGATTAGGTTTCCCGAATTTGGAACCTATGAATAAAAAATTTGTTAATTAAATATGGATTAAAGAACTAATTGTTTGATAGTTTCTTAAGGGGTTCTGAGTTACCCTCTTGATTGTAAAAGGGCCAAGAGCCCAATTAATGTGGTGTTTGTTTTCCTCTTGCTTGTGCTGTGATGTGATCCTGGATGGGTGTTGTGATATGTGGGGACATGGAGGCCCTTTTGGTTGTGTCAGCAGATGATTCCTAGAGTGGAGAGATGCATCATTTTATGCATGTGGGTGTCAGGGAGGACACCAGGGATGATGGAATGGAGTGGATGTGATTGTTGGATGCATGGTAATTTTGGTTGGTTGTTTATCTGCTTTACTTTCCCCCACTTCTCAAGGCATCTGGTCTTACTTACCCTTCTTCTGAAAGAGGAGAAGACACGTGGGGTATGCCACGGGCTTTTCGTGTTTAGCTTCTTAAGGAAGGATGGGTATATACTCTTGCTATAAACAACAAATACTCGACGGGTAGTACATCCACTCTCCGTGTTGAGCCCCATTGTGTTTAGTAGCATATAATGTTTTTATAGAATGCCTGGGAATGTGAGAAAGTATTTCTATAATAAATAACTGAATGAATGGTGTTAACCCATAGGGATGGAGATGCTGGAACATAATGATGAGATTGTAACTTTTGAAGGAATAGTTGAATTTGGGTGTGATGATAATGAAATTTAATGTGGAACTGTTCATGGTTAATTAATGTTAAAATAATTAATTAACGTACATTGGAACTGATAAAAAGGGAATTAAGTAATCTAATAAAGATCTTTAAATGGTTGTGTGATTATAGGATACCTAGTCTTAGAAGTAGCAGCCCAGAGTCTGAGAGATGTTAGCTGTAGTTGTGTCTAAGACTAGGTAATGCCCATAGTGTGGTTGTGAGATATAATATATCCTGTACGTTTTTTGTTTCTATACACTACTCTACCCTGTCAGTAAGGGAAACTGACACCCTGGGGATTCTGAGCCCTGGGGGCTGTTTTCCCCAACATTCCGGTGGGAGGATGGATGGCTAACTACACCCTTTGGCCCCGCTCTCTTCTCTTGGTAGTTACTGGTGCTGGAAGGAACATTGGTTAGTTTTCCCCATATATGTGTGTAGAGGGATGTAATGTCTTGTGGTTATTCACACACACATATTCTAGATATAGATTTCTATGTACTACTATAGGTGTAACGTGTATAGGCTGTGATGGCTTGAGGATCCTTACTCGGTGTATGGGATGTAATGGCTTGAGGTATAATACCCAACATATGATACATGTTATGCGAGCTGTGGTGTCTCCCAGAAACTACCTGGTTACTTTGGTGTGTGGGAGTGGTGGTTTTTTTTCACGAGGTTCATATTGTGGTGCTTCGCCCAGGTGTCTGAAGGCAAGCCTTTTTGGAGAGAGATGCTCAGGATGTGCGACGTTGGGGAAAAGCAGAAAACCATTGGGGAAGTAGTAACGGGGTGCCCTTGATATTATTTATTATATGATATATTCTTGTATGCGTTACTTGGTGAGAGTAACCATGGTGAGGTTGGTAACTTATTATACCTTTTTAGGTGACGAGTTAGTTTCACTTGTTGTTCACTATGCTTTATCATGATTTCTTTACTTTTTCACGAGAGGATTCAGGAAGGATCCTACTGAGTATAATGTTATAATCAACCTATGTATATATAAATTTTTTTTCAGGTCACTTGGAGCAGGTTGGAGATCAAGATGGTTTCTACTAGCTTGGGGTTGCAGGAGTTGTTTGGGCTTGTAGTTGGTGCTGTTTTTACTTTATTTTGGGTACTTGCAGTATTTCCCCTTTCATTTGTAGTAATTCTGCATGACATTTCATATGTGTACTTGGGTTTTTGTTTATATTTCAGTCTGAGTTGGAGTTGATTGGTGTCTATATTTTCTCTCTCTTCTGCATGTTTTCTCTTAGAGGGTAATGCCTCCCATTTTGGTGTGTTACTATACCCTCGGTGCTAGTCACCAACTCGGGGCCTACTAGAGGCTGGACTCGGGGGTCATTATCTCCCTTCACGCATTTCCGGCCTAGGAGGGGTACACTTTGTGGGGAGGGGGTCATGATAGAGTGGTATCAGAGGTCTGGTTAAGGGATATGATGGAGTTTGGAGTTAGGAACATGTGAGGTTGCATGGGTTGGTAGGGCAACAGTTTCATTCATGTTTATCAAGTTTGGTAAACACTAGAGACCAGCTGAGACATAGGCGTTTAGGGCCCCCTATGATCTGATGTACGAACCTTTAGGTTTATAATGGCTACTAAACAAGGGGATACTAGTTGCAGGGTAGAGACCTAGGAAAGGATCCTGCATCATTCTTCTTTGTGCCTGTGTTTGAATGGGTAGACCTTGGGATAGGTTAACCTAAAATGAATAAAAGAGAACAATTAATTAATTAATGTTGAGTCTTCCATATTCCAGGTTTAGGATCTATAACGGTTTGTTATTTTATAGGTATGACTCCAGGTCAACGTCCTCATCATATTTGTGCAGAAAATGTCCAGCTGGCTGTTCCATCATATCACTGCAGGGTAGAGGTTGACGAAGAAAACACTTGGAGGAAGAAACTCTGAGAGTTTCAGCGCCAGAGTCTACAGAAGTATGAGGGATCTATTTCAGATGCAGTCACAGAAGACTGGTTAGAGGAGGTTGAGATCGTCTTCAGTTCGATTTGTTCTTGTAAGGAGCACTGTGTGTCCTTGGTTGTGACGATGTTGTGTGAAGTAGTGAGGCAGTGGTGGTTCTTGTTCCTCAGGGATCGTGAGGAGTCAGCGATCTCATGGGAGGAGTTCCGAGAAAGGTTTATACTCGAGTTTCTTTCTTCGACTATGAAGGTGTCCAGTCTCCAGGAACTTCTTACCACTACTAGAAAATGGACCTATCCCCATGGTTTTCTCCAAAACCGTGGGGATATACCCCCCCTATACCCACGGTTTTGGAAAACCGTGGGTATAGGTGAATTTTCAGGACCTATACCCACGTTTTGCCAAAATCGTGGGTATAGGGGGGTTTATCCCCACAGTTTTTTCAAACCGTGGGGATAGGTCCTGAAATGTTACCTATACCAACGGTTTCCAAAAACCGTGGGTATAGGGGTACCTATCCCCACAGTTTTGGGGAAAACTGTGGGGATAGGTCTGGGCTAAAATACCTATACCCACAGTTATGAAAAACCGTGGGTATAGGTCACTTTTGTGTGCGCGGGAAAAAAAAAAATTCCACGGGAAGGAATTTTTTTTGGCGGGAAACCTATACCCACTGTTCTTCCCTATATACCCACGGTTTTATAACTATATTTAACTAAAAATTATATATATATACATATAGGTGAAGTTAGGGTAGTGTTTAGACGCGGTGTTTGTAGCGAAGAGGTTCCCAGATCGAAACTCGGTGCCTGCATTATTTTAGGACCTATACCCACAGTTTTGAAACCGTGGGTAAAAGTCATTGACAACGTGGCAATTAGTTATGTTTCGGTGACACGGTGGCAGGACACCTATACCCACAGTTTTGGGGGCTATACCCACGGTTTTGAACTGTGGGTATAGGCTATTTTTCCAGTAGTGTACCCTTTGATAGGGGAGCTCTAGTGTTTGAGAGTTTGGAATCCATTTTAGGAACCTTTTATGATATTATTCAGATCTACTGCCAGATGAGGAGGCCAGGGTGAGGCATTTCGAGGAGGTTTTTCATCCAGAGATCCAGCGCCAGGTCTCCCCATTTATGCTAAAAACATATATTGAGGTACTGGTGAGGGCAGAGGTTTTTGAGAGGAATTTGGCCCGGACCGAATCATCATGAGAAGGGAATCAACATGATTCCCCACAAAGCAGAGATGTGGTCCGTAGTTCCCATTTTTCAGGGCAGAAGAGTTTCTGTTTAGTCGGGGGTAGGTCCCAGCCCTTCACATCTCATTTCTCCAAAGGCAGCAACTCTCAGGATTATGCCAATGGATTAGGTGCTTGTTTTTCATATGGTGGTCATGTCCATCAGAAGCAGGAGTGCTCGACCTTTCAGAGCGGTCATCGTGCATCAGGCACTACACTCCAGGTTCCTCCATTGAGGTAGTTCCAGCTGAGGCAGCAGCAGCTGGTTTCACTAGCTTTAGATCAACAGAGGGTAGATGGGGCAGGTAGAGGACAACCCCATGATGCTCCCCATCCTCAGAGAGTAGAGCATGGTTGTGGTGGTGGTCATCATCAGGGTTAGAGAGGCCATGGAGGAGGTCGTGTTCAGCTTCATGCTCTAGCGTTTCCAGCTCCAGGCAAGCCATACGTCATTCAAGGTACCCTTTTCTTGTTTTATACCTTGGTGTATGCCTTGTTTGATTCAGGAGCCATACACTCCTTCATATCACCTACCCTTATCCAAGCTTTGGGACTTGAGTTAGAGAGGATTCCAGTGCCCTTAGCATTGACTACACCAGTTAGAGGTCGAGCTGACTTGTTTGGAGTATGTAGAGACTATGATCTAGTGTTGGGGCAACACCACTCTTGGAGAGATTTACTATTTTTACGAATACAACCATATGATGTTATCCTCAGCATGGATTGGTTGTATTCAGTATAGGATATCATGGATTGATTCAAAAAGAAGGTTGTCTTCATTGGTGCGGATGGAGAGCAAGTGGTGTTTGTTGGTGAGCGAGATCCTCAGATGGGTCATAGGCACGTTCCATCCTTATCATCCATGATGGATGAAATTATGCTGAGGTCTTCAGAGGTTCAGTAGTTGGCATTTCCTAGGGTCGTATAGGAGTACCCTGATGTCTTTCCAGAAGAGGTTGTAGTATTACCCCCTCGACGAGAGATCGAGTTTGGGATCGAGCTACATACAGAAGCATCTCTTATCTCTATGTCTCTATATAGGATAGCCCCTTATGAGTTACGAGAGCTACATATACAGCTTGATGGTCTGTTACAATGTGATTTTTTTCGGCCAAGTGTGTCACCATGGGGTGCACTAGTTTTGTTCGTGAAGAAGTCCAACGACAGTTTGAGGTTGTGTGTCGATTATCGTCACTTAAACAAAGTGACAATAAATAATCGCTATCCTATTCCACGAATTTATGATTTATTCAATCAACTGAAAGGTTCAAGTTGGTTCTCAAAGATTTACTTGCAGTCGGGATATCATCAGATGCGTGTGAAGGATGAGGATATCATGAAGTCTTCATTCCATTGTCGTCATGGGCATTATGAGTTCGTTGTAATGTCATTTGGAATGAAGAATGATCCAGTTGTATTCATGGGATTGATGAATGTTGAGTTCTGTTAGTTCCTAGACATGTCCGTGGTAGTTTTCATCGACGACATCCTTGTGTACTCTACATCTTAAGAGGAGCATGCAAAGCATCTACAAGCCATTTTGTGAGTTATTCGCCAACATCATCTATTTGAGAAGTTGTCAAAGTGTGAGATTTGGGCTTGATAAGTCCATTTATTGGGGAATGTTGTGTCCCAATAGGGAGTAGCTGTGGATCTATCGAAGATAGAATCAGTTGTGTATTGGGTATCCCCCCAAGACAATTTCAGAGGTGTGATGTTTCTTTGGTCTCACAGGCTACTACAGAAGGTTTGTAGCCAATTTATCATGAGTTGAGACTCTGCTGACAACTTTGACTAGGAAGGATCAGGCATTAATATGGAATGATCAGTGTCAGGCAGCTTTTGAGTATCTAAAAGAGAATTTAGTAAGTGCTACAGTCCTTTGTCTTCTAGCTGAGGGAGTTCAGTTTGATGTTTTCTGCAATGCTTCAGATCTGGGGTTAGGCTGTGTTCTCATGCAGTAGAGGTTAGTTGTTTCTTACGGGTCTCGGTAGTTGCGTCCCCCTAAATGCAACTATACCACCCATGATCTTGAGTTGGTAGCCATGGTGTTTGCTCTGAAGTTGTGAAGACATTACCTCATTGGTGAGTGCTTTGTGGTTTTCACTGATCATAAGAGTTTGAGGTATGTTTTCTCCTAGCGTGACTTGAACTTACGATAACATCTATGGATGGAGTTCTTGCAGGAATAAGACATTGAAATATCTTATACACCTAGAAAAGGGAATGTTGTAGCTGATGCACTGAGCCGAAAGTCACGTAGTGATGCTGTGCATGAATCCAGTGATTCCTGGGGAGTAATGGAAGAACTTTCAGCATTTCATCTTGATATGGTAGAAGTTGTGGGTAGAGGTTGTCTTTTTTAGATGATGGTACAGTCATCCCTGATGCATAAGGTGGAAGAGTCCCAATTGGGAGATCTAGAGGTGGAGGTTTGGAGAGACCGAGTTGTTTGTGGTGAGGCCCCTGATGGTTGGTCGGAGGATGAAAAACACCGAGTGTTGTATCATGGAAGGATTTTTGTTCCCTTGACGATGCGCGAGACTGTTCACAGAGAGTTCCATAGTTCGCCTTTAGCAGTACATCCTAGCGTGACAAAGATGTACCAATCCTTGAGAAGTTAGTTTTGGTGGCCCGGGCTGAAGCATGCGGTTGTGGAGTTTATGTCTTGATGTTTAGTCTGTCAGAAGGTGAAGGTAGAACACCATGTTCCAGGTGGTCTTCTCCATCCATTATAGATTCATCAGTGTAAGTGGGAGGACATCTCAATGGAATTTGTTACTGGTTTAACTCAAGCTCTGAGAGGACATGATGCTATTTGGGTGGTAGTGGATCATTTAACAAAATCGGCCCACTTCATAGCAATCAAGGAGTCAAGCTCAGTGGAATTTTTGATGAGGCAGTATCTATAGGAGGTGGTGAGACTTCATGGAGTCCCTAGGACGATCATTTCTGATCGAGATCCTCATTTTACCTCCAGGGTGTGAAGAGGTCTCCAACACTGATTTTGGTTCTCAACTGTGCCTTAGCCCAACTTTTCATCCTCAAATGGATGGTCAGACAGAGCGAACCATCCAGACTCTTGAAGACATATTACACTCTTGTGTTCTTGATTTTGGAGGTTCATGGATGATGCACTTACCCTTGGTGGAGTTCGCTTACAATAAAAGTTTTCACTCCACCATCGGTATGGTGTCGTTTGAAGCCTTATACGGCCTACCTTTCCATTCTCTGTTGTTTTGGACTGTGGTCGAAGAGTCAACAATTCTCGGACCAAAAATAGTGCAGAATACAACAGAGATGGTTTAGGTGATTCGTGAGTGGATGAAGACAGCGCAATATTGTCAGAAATAATATGCTGATCAAAGAAGGAGGCCCTTAGAGTTTAATGTTGGGGATCATGTGTTTCTGAAGGTGACTCCCTGTCGTGGGCAGCGAAGGTTTGGTCGTGGAAGTAAGCTTTCTCCCTAGTTTTTTGGGCCTTTCAAGGTGTTATCTCATGTTGGAGTTATGGCATATCGAGTAAAAATTCCCCCACATATGAGTTGGATACATGATGTTTTCCATGTATCACAGCTCTATCATAATCTTCATGACAACTCTCACATCATCGATTGGGGAGAGATCGATGTTGATGATGATGCAACCTTTGATGAGCGACTTGTAGAGATCCAAGACCATAAGGAGAAGGTGTTGTGTAGGAATTCTATCCCCTTAGTTCGTGTCTTGTGGCGACATGGTGGAATGGAGGAGAGTACCTTGTAACATGAGTCACAGATCGTGCTCAGTACCCAAAGTTGTTTGATGTTTAACTCTTTTCATGTAATGATGTTCCATTTGTGGTTAGAACTTTAATGTTCTATTTATGAATTTATTTTGTTGCTTTTGTGGCTTGCTCTCTTTTGAGAGGTATCTCAATGGGTGGTTGTTTAGACCCCGTATCTTTTTTTTGTCTCTTTAGGTTGGTTTTGAATTCTCAAGGATGAGAATGTTTTGAGAGGTATCTGATGTAATGGCCCGGACCTCTCTGGTCCATTACTTTGTGAAAATATGGTGTTTGAGGTGTTTCGGGAGGTCAAGGTGACTTATCCCCAATAATTTTCCAAATTTCCAATTCTGTGAACAGTTCCATCAGTGAATAGTTCTATCGGTAACCTCTAATGGTAGCATCTCTTTCCTTTTCCAAATTTCCAATTCTGTGAACAATTCCATCAGTGAATAGTTCTATCGGTAACCTATAACGGTAGGTGAACAATGTTCTATCGGTGAGGTTCAGTGAATAGTGTTCTATCGGTGAGGTTTAGTGAACAGTTGTAATGTCCCAGACCTATTTGGTCTATTAAATTGTTAAAATATGGTGTTTGAGGTGTTTAGGGAGTTCAAGGTGACTTATCCCCAATAATTTTCCAAATTTCCAATTCTGTGAACAGTTCCATCAGTGAACAGTTCTATCGGTAACCTCTAACGGTAACCTCTCTTTCCTTTGGCAAATTTCCAATTCTGTGAACAGTTCCATCATTGAACAATCTATCGGTAACCTCTATCAGTAACCTCTATCAGTAACCTCTATTGGTAACCTCTATCGGTAACCTCTATCGGTAACCTCTATCGGTAACCTCTATCGGTAACCTCTATTGGTAACCTCTACCGGTAACCTATAACGGTAGGTGAAAAATGTTCTATTGGTGAGGTTTAGTGAACAGTGTTCTATCGGTGAGGTTCAGTGAACAGTGTTCTATCAGAGAGGATTTAGTGAACAATGTTCTATCGGTGAGGATTTAGGGAACAATGTTCTATCAGTGAGGATTTAGTGAATAATGTTCTATCAGTGAGGATTTAGTGAACATTGTTCTATTAGTGAGGATTTAGTGAACAATGTTATTTTAGTGAGGATTTAGTGAACAATGTTCTATCAATGAGGATTTAGTGAAAAATGTTCTATCAGTGAGGATTTAGTGAACAATGTTCTACCAGTGAGAATCTAACAGCAGACTTCTAACAGCGGACTTCTAACAACGGACTTCTAACAGCGGACATCTAACAGCGGACTTCTAACAGTGGACTTCTAACACTGGACTTCTAATAGCGGACTTCTAACAGTGGACTTCTAAGAGAGGACTTCTAACAGCGGACTTCTAATAGCATACTTCTAATAGCAGACTTCTAACAACATACTTCTAACAACGGACTTCTAACATTGGACTTCTAACAGTGGACTTTGAACAGTGTTTTCATCTTCCTACAGTTTCACCCCTTTGACGTTTCCTTTGATGTAAAATACATTTAAAGCCTTATTTTAAAGACTCTTAAGTCCGATTCAAATACCATAAATCCTATATTAACTATTCCTATGTCTTGGGATGTTTTTACTTGGTCAAACGCATGGGTTAATACGATCCGCTTTTAATGGGGAATTAAGCGTATCTTAAACCGTCGCCCCATTAAATCTTCAAAAAGGGACAAGATATCATCCTCCCTTATTCTTCCTCTTTGTTCTCAGCTATGAGATGCTATAACCTTTCAATCCTTTTCGTAGGAGTTGCACAATAAAACATTACTCCTTGGATTGGTTACACTCTATTTTGATTCAACCGAGTTGTATCAGTTAATCTTTGATATAAGGTATGTTTTATCGTCATTCCTTTGGGGATCATCACCTCTTGTTTCTCATTTCCATATTATAGCATGTATCTCCATGATTCTAATGGGGTTTTCTTGGGGTTTAGTTAGTGTTGTCATACCGTGACATCCTCGGGTGGATGCAGTTGTCACGATAGGAGGATCGTGACCCGTTGTGTGGATAAAAAACGTGAGGAACTGTTTGAGGTAGGGGATTCGTTTCTTCTATTTTATTTTACGTGCAATCGTATTGTTATCATTCTTAATCCCATTGGATGAAAACAGAATTTAAATAATAAATATTTTAACCGGATAAATAAATTGATATCTGTAGTATGTCATTGCCTCATGTTTTTCTAGATAGTGTGATATCTATGCTTGTTTTGATTAGTTTTCGTTCTTGATGGAAATCGGTAAAGAATGTAAATTGGGATTAATTGGTAATTTTTTGGCTAAAGATAAAGAGGCATGTAAACGAATTTGGTTCTAGTTGTAATTTGATGTTAATAAAATTGGCACAGTAAGCATGTTTAATTATTGGTGATAGCTTACTGATTAGGTTTCCCGAATTTGGAACCTACTAATAACAAATCTGTTAATTAAATATGGATTAAAGAACTGATTGTTTGATAGTTCCTTAAGGGGTTTTGAGTTACCCTCTTGATTGTAAAAGGGACAAGATCCCAATTAATGTGGTGTTTGTTTTCCTGCTGCTTGTACTGTGATGTGAGCCTAGATGGGTGTTGTGATATGTGAGGGACATGGAGGCCCTTTTGGTTGTGGCAGCAGATGACGCCTAGAGTAGCGAGATGCATCATTTTATGCATGTGGGTGTTAGGGAGGAAACTAGGTATGATGGAATGGAGTGGATGTGATCATTGGATGCTTGGTAATTTTGATTGGTTGTTTATCTTCTTTAATTTTCCCCACTGCTCAATGAAGATGGTCTTACTTACCCTTCTTCTGAAAGAGGTGAAGACATGCGAGGTATGACACATTCTTTTCATGTTTAGCTTCTTAAGGAAGGATGGGTATATGCTCTTGCTATAAGTGAAAAAGACTCGACGGTTAGTACATATACTCACCGTGTTGAGCCCCCTTATGTTTAGTAGCATATAATGTTTTTCTAGAATGCTTGGGAATGTGAGAAAGTATTTCTATAATGAATAACTGAATGAATGGTGTTAACCCATAGGGATGGAGATGCTGGAACATAATGATGAGGTTGTAACTTTTGAAGGAACAGTTGACTTTGGGTGTGATGCTAATGAAATTTAATGTGGAATTGTTCGTGGTTAATTAATGTTTAAAAAATTAATTAACATACAGCGGAATTGATAAAAAAGGAATGAAGTAATCTAATAAATCTCTTTAAATGGTTGTGTGCTTATAGGATACATAGTCTTAGAATTAGCAGCTTGGAGTCCGAGAGACGTCAGATGCAGTTGTGTCTAAGACTAGGTAATGCCCATAGTGTGGTTTTGAGATATAATATATCCTGTACTTTTTGTGTTTCTATATGATAGTCCACCCTGTCAGTAAGGGAAACTGACACCCTGGGGATTCTGAGCCCTGGGGGGTGTTTTCTCCAATATTCCGGTGGGAGGATGGATGGATGACTACCCCCTTTGGCCCCGCTCTCTTCTCTTGGTAGTTACTTGTGTTGGCAGGCACATTGGTTAGTTTTCCCCATATATGTTTGTAGAGGGATGTAATGGCTTGTGGTTATTCATACACATATATTCTCGATATAGTTTTCTATGTACTACTATAGGTGTAACGTGTATAGGCTGTGATGAATTGAGGATCCTTACTCGGTGTATGGTCTGTAATGGCTTGAGGTATAATACCCAATGTATGATACATGTTATGCAAGCTGTGGTGGCTCCCAGAAACTACCTAGTTACTTTGGTGTGTGGATGTGGTGGTTTTGTTGCACGAGGTGCATATTGTGGTGCTTCTCTTAGGTGAACTACTATAAATACGGCTTTTATCAGCGCTAAAAATGGCCTTTAACAGTGCTAGAAAAGTGTTGTTAATGCTAGAGAAGATAAAGGGGGGGGGTCCCCTTTATCAGTGCACCAAAAATCGCTGATAAAGACCCCTTTTATCAGCGCTAAAAAAAGAGCTGATAAAAGGGATCTTTTATCAACGCTAAAATGAAGTGCTGATAAAAGGGTCTATTATCAGCGCTTTTTTATAGCGCTGATAAACCTAAAAAAAATTAATTTTTTTTTAAAAAAATACTGCCAATCTCAGGGGGGGCTTTTTACATCACTTGAGCCCCCTTTATCAGCGCTTTTCTGCTCCTCCAGCACCGCACACATTGCCTACACCATTTATCAGCACTAGTCCCTCTAAATCACCCATGCGCACGCGCCCCTGCCTCCACCCAAATTTGATCTCAAGACCTCCCCCCTACGCACCTAAAGCCTTTGCCACTCCCCTATATGGATTTGTTCTCTTATTTAGGATATATCTATTTATTTATATATATATTTAGATATATTTATTCGTATAGTGATATATATATATATTAATATATATAGTTATATTAATATATATATTTATAGTTATATTAATATATATATTTATAGTTATATTAATATAAATATTTATAGTTATATTAATATATATATAGTTATATTAATATATATATATAGTTATATTAATATATATATAGTTATATTAATATATAGTTATATAAATATTCATATATTGGTATTTTAAATAAAATGGATATTAGTTATTATTTAGATAAAGCTAATATATTTTATATGTAAATATGTTTAATTATTTATTTAAAAATTTAAATTTTTAGGTGTGAATATATAAAAAATATGTACATATAGTTATATATATGATTATAAATAGAAGTGCATTATAAAAAATGATAAAATTTCAAATACATAATATCAATATGAATGTAATAACTTGGAATAAATTCAGTCCCCATCAAAAAAAGCCAATAATACCCCCTTAAACGAGGCTGAAAATCCACAAAATGTTAAAAAATCAGGGTACCCCGAATACAAACTCAGTTTTGGAGGCCTTCTATGCCTTTTTTGGCCTCAAAAAATACTTGACCTGGGTACCTCGCGGTCACAGCGACGTAGAGCTCGTCGCAGGCTTCGATTTGATATGTGGTAGAGCTCAAATGGACACCTGAATCAAAATTTATGGCCGTTTGAAGTTCGAGTTGCGTTTTCAAGGTAAATTGGATCTTTTTTTAATTTTTTTTATTTTTTTAGTCTTCAATTTGTTATTAAATTACTATTAATCCATAATAATTAGAAAATTATTAATTAAAAATTTTTTTTAAAATTTTTTTATAATCCATTTTCACTTAATATCTTATATATTAAGTATATTAAGTGTAACTGTATATTTATACTTATCTAAAATATATTTAAAAATTATATATTATATTTATATCAATATAATTATATTGATATATTTATATATTGTTTTAAATTAATTTTTTTTTGAATTCGAGCCCTTTATCAGCGCTACTAAAAAAAGCGTTGATAAAGGGGGTCCCTTTATCAGCACTAAAAAAAGCGCTGATAAAGGGGGTACCTTTATCAGCGCTAAAAAAGCGCTGATAAAGGGGTACCTTTATCAACAATTTTTTTAGCAGTGATAAAGGGTACCTTTATCAGCTCTTTTTTTAGCGCTGATAAAGGAACCCCCCATTATCAGTGCTTTTTCGTTAGCACTAATAAAGGGGTGGTGTTGGCCTTGCCCAGTTTTGTGGTAGTGGTGTTTGCGGGCAAGCCTTTTTGGAGAGAGATGCTCAGGACGTGCGGTGTTGGGGAAAAGTGGCAAACCAGTGGGGAAGTAGTAGCAGGGTACCCTTGATATTCTTTATTATATGATATATTCTTGTATACATTACTTGGTGAGAGTGGCCATGGTGAGGTTGGTATCTTAGTGTACCTATTTAGGTGACAAGTTAGTTTCACTTGTTATTCACTATGCTTTAGCATGATTTCTTTACTCTTGAATGAGAGGCTTCGGGAAGGATCCTACTGAGTATACTATTATACTCACCCTATGTATATAGAAATTGTTTTCAGGTCACTTGGAGCAGGTTGAAGATCATGCTGGTTTTTACTAGCTTGGGGTTGCAGGAGCTGTTCGGGCTTGTGATTGCTTCTATTTTTTACTTTCTTTTGGGTACTTGCAGTCTTTCCCCTTTCAGTTGTAGTACTTCTACATGATATTTCATATGTGTACTTGGGTTTTCGTTTATATTGCAGTCTGATTTGGAGTTGATTGGTGTCTATCTTATCTATCTCTTCTACATGTGTTCTCTTAGAGGGTAATGCCTCCCATTTTGGTGTCTTACTATACCCTCGGTGCTAGTCACCAACCCAGGTCCTACTGGAGGCGGGACTCAGGGGTCATTATCTCCCTTCTCACATTGCTGGACCACGAGGGGTACACTTTGTGGGGAGGGGGTCATGACAATAGTGTTCTATCAGTGAGGTTCAGTGAACAGTGTTCTATCGGTGAGGTTCAGTGAACAATGTTCTATCGGTGAGGTTCGGTGAACAGTGTTCTATCGGTGAGGAATTAGTGAACACTGTTCTATTGGTGAGGATTTAGGGAACACTGTTCTATCAGTGAGGATTTAGTGAACAATGTTCTATCAGTGAGGATTGAGTGAAAAGTGTTCTATCAGTGAGGATTTAGTGAACAGTGTTCTATCAGTGAGGATTTAGTGAACAGTGTTCTATCAGTGAGGATTTAGTGAACAGTGTTCTAGCAGTGAGGATTTAGTGAACACTTTTCTACCAGTGAGGTTCTAACAGCAGACTTCTAACAGTAGAATTCTAACTGTGGACTTCTAACAGCGGACTTTTAATAGCGGACTTCTAACAGTGGACTTCGAACAGCAGACTTCTAACAGCGGACTTCTAATAGCAGACTTCTAACAGTGGAATTCTAACAGCGGACTTCTAACAGCAGAATTCTAACAGTGGACTTCTAACACCAGACTTCTAATAGCAGAATTCTAACAGGAAACTTCTAATAGTGGACTTTTAACAGGGGACTTCTAACAGTGGACTTCTAACAATGGACTTTGAACAGTGTTTCCAGCTTCCTACAGTTTCACCCCTTTGACATTTACTTTGACGTAAAATACATTTAAAGCCTTATTTTAAGGACTCTTAAGGCCGATTCAAAAAACATAATTCTTATATTAATTATTCCCATGGCTCAGGATTTTTTTACATGGTAAAACCACATGGGTTAATGCGATTCGCTTTTAATGGAGAATTAAGCATATCTTAAACCGTCGCCCCATTAAACCTTCAAAAGAGACAAGATATCATCCTCCCTTGTTCTTCCTCTTTGTTCTCATCTATGAGATGCTAGAACCTTTCAATACTTACCATATGAGTTGCACAATCAAAAATTACTCCTCGGATTGGTTTCGTTCTATTTTGATGCAATCGAGCTGTATTAGTCAATCTTTGATATAAGGTATGTTTTATCGTCATTCCTTTGGGGATCATCTCCTCCTGTTTCTATTTTCCATATAATAGCATGTAATTTACATTCTTCTAATGGGGTTTTCTTGGAGTTTGGTTGGTGTTGTCATACCGTGACATCCCCAGGTGGATGCAGTTGTCGCGAGAGGAGGATCGTGACCCGTTGTGTGGATAAAGAATGCGAGGAACTGTTTGAGGTAGGGGATTCATTGCTTCTCTTTTCTTTTACATGCAACTGTATTTTTAGCATGTTTAATCCCACTGGATGACAATGGAATTAACATAATAAATATTTTAACTAGATAAATAAATTTATATCAGTCATATGTCATTGCCTCATGTTTTGGTAGATAGTGTGTGACGACGTCCTTGTCGCGAGGACGGTCAAGTTTACATTTATAAAGAGCCAAAATATAGCACAGTGGCTAACCTCAGGGTCACTCTCAAGGAAGCAGTGTCGAATGACTAAGTGGTCTGTTCTGAAAATCTTTTTTGTATTTTTAAATACTTTGAAAACAGAAAAACACACTCCTAAGGAAACACTAATCAGTGCTGAAGAGCACAGTGGATGTGGAACAGTGAACGGACATAGGAGAACAGAGATGGAAAAGTGAAAAAATAAAGATACACATGACAAAACCAAGAAAAGAAAGAAGAAACAGACACAACACAAAACTTAGAACTAACAAATGACACCAAGTCACATAAGACAAAAGACAATGAGAACAAGGTCGGACCCAGGTTACTTCACCCTATACACCCTATCCTAGATCAACTTACGAAATTAATCAACAATTCTCAAATTCGCACAGTGCATCATCGATGTCTCAGATCACACACCAGTCTCGCCTATAAACTGAACACTCAAGCATCGATGTTCTTCAATACTCAAGCGTTCCTCCGAACTGCAAGGTGACTCACCCAGCAAAGTCATTCGAGAAAGAATTTCTCACAATCCATAATGATTCCACTAAGATCGTCACATCGCACAACCAATCTTGATTCTCAGTTTGAGAAATCAAGACAGAAATGGGAGAAGAAATTAAAAAAGAAAGTGGAAAATCGTCCTACGCAAGATCTTGCTCTCACTTAATCTAACTCGTAGACGCGATTTACCAAGGCGAATAGAAAGAATGTGATTGAATTAATGTGCGGATCTCCAGATCGTGTTGGGTTTCATAAACTGGACCTAGCCCCGCAAGTTAGATCTCCATTTCTGGGGATTCGAGATCACAACACGAAGCGGGGATGAATGAATGACACAAAAAAAATGAGACAAACATCACAATTCAATTAACAACACACACACAAAAGTATTTACAGACACGATTGAAATTAAACCTAGAACAGAGCAACGAGGGTGAGGTGGAGAATGGAGGAGTAGGTCCCCTCTCCTTGTCGAAGACGATCCCCATCCATGAGAAGTGGATGAATGGATGGTGAATGAGGATGAAGTCTCCTCCTCCCGTTGTAGAATGATGTCCCCCCCGGGTACTCTGCTCTTCCCCCTCAGCCCTTTTTCCTTCGGCCCTTGACTCAGAGAGGAGTTGTGCATCCTCTTATTTTTAGACGAAAAAAAGAAAACTAAACTAACAGGCAGCAGATCCATGTGGCGCGTCTTTGACTGTGCTCGTCACCAGCTCTCGAGTGAACTCCCTGTGAGTGTATCCAATTCCCCCGCAACAAACTCGTGAATATTCTCATTACATTTCCCACGAACAACTTCTTTTAATCCCCACAAGTACGAGTGACTCCCCCTGCATGGAACAAGAGAAAAACCAAAAACAAGTTAAACACATAAAAATAAACTAAAAAAAACTGTATATTAATTTTATTACTGAGATTAGTTATATCTATAATACTTAATATTATAAATACTAAAATATGTAAATATAATTATTAATATTATTATGTATATTATTATGACATATTAATAATATATAATAGCTTATAAATAATTATTAATATAACTATAATTATTTTTGTATTATAATTGATATATATATATATACTATATTATGTGTTATATCACATGTTATATATATAGTGTATTATATATATTATGGTGTTATTAAAATAATTAGCTTAATATTAGAATTATAATAAAGAAGAAGAAAAATGGCTGGATTTGGGGGGGGGGGGGGGATTGGTTCGTGCGGCATGGAAGAGAAGGGGGAAAAAAGGTGCAGGCTTATGGCGTAGCTATGGTGAAGCAGGAGGCGGGCTCGGGTAGTGGAGACGAGGTGAGGCAGCTTCGGTTTGGTTCGCAACTACGGCGAGTTGAAGTGTACAACAGCTGGAAAATGAAAGCCAAGGAGGCTTAGGGTTTAAGGGAGATTTTGCAAGCAGCGTAGGACAAAAGGTATAGGGGCGGCGCGATGGTGTTCGAGTGATGCGGGGCGGTGAGGTCGGGTGGAAGGGGAGGAGCGCGCACTGTGAATCCATGAGTTCAATGGGATTCAGTGATTTGGAATTTGATAAATTTTTCTGTTGAGTTTTCTTTTCAATTTTATTGTGTTAATTTTGCTGCTGCAATTTGTTTTGTGGGAATTTGATGTTGTTGGATTATGTGTGGGTGTCGTGGGCTGCTGGAATGGAGGTGCGGAAGGGAAGGAGAGACTTTGCTGCGAGGGCTTGTGGCGGTGCGAGGCAAGGTTTGGGACGATGTGGAAGGCAAAATGAAGGGGAAGAGGGTTTTGGTGTTGCGGAGATGGAGGCAGGGGAGGCCGAGGCTGTTCCAGCAGGGTGTGCGGCGGATTCTGGTGGTTCGAGCGAGCAGGGATGGGGTTGCGGTGCTCTGCGACGGGTGGCGAGATGGAAGGTGAGGGAGACTGGATTAGGGTAAAGGGTTTGTGATGCAGGGGTGGTGCCGGCGAGGAATAGAGGTATCAGTGAGAATTAGAAGCTACTGGTAGAGGTGGTGAGTATTTGCAGATACTGGTAGAGGCTGTATAGATTTGCAGCTACTGGTAGAGGATTAATAGCTACTGGTAGAGGGGGTGAGGATGGTGTTGGGAGTTAATTGATTTAAAATTTAAATAATGAGGAGAGATAAAATATTAATGGTTGGATTTTCTCAACATTAATGGAGGATTTTCTCCCAACATTAATGAAGAGTTAATTCCAACATTAATTGGTGGAATTAATGATGGAATAATGAATGTTGACCGCATTAATGGAGATATGGGCTGGGTGTCTATATAAGAAGATGCAGTAGCATGTTTTGGAATGTGGGCTGGAAAAGATGTAGACGCCCAAAGAGAATGGCGAAGGGGTTGCCGCATTTGCGGTAACCGGTGCGAAGGTGGGCTGGCAATGATGTAGCCACCAAGAGAGAGCGGCGAAGGGGTTGCCGCGTTTGCGGTAACCGATACGAAGCGAAGATGGTGGGAATGAAGCAGAGGTGATGACGCTGATGATGATGGCGTGTCAATGATGGCGAATGAAAGTGTGCACGGGAAGATGATGACGTGCGACGATGGAGAGAGAATTGTCGATGACGGCATGCAAAGAGATTCGTGAAGATTCCATGTATCGAATGTCCCCTTGGTTGCGGAGATCAAGCGGCGTGTCCCGATTGTGATGATCGGCGGTACATCAAAATGGTATGTTCATGGGTGTGGGTGCGTTGTAAAAATGCCTTCGGGTGTGGTGATGTAAAATTCCTTCGGGTGTGATGTGTAAAATTCCTTTGGGTGATAAAAATCCTTCGGGTGAAATCTTCTCTCCTCTTGTGTGTTTCTGCAACGACGACTTCCGCTGCGGCGCCGGGCTCCGCGCCCCAACAGATGGATGAGCGGTGAATTAGTAGACTGGGCTACTGGTAGAGGGGTAACAGTGAGGTATGGTGCGTATCAGTGAGAATGGGTGTAACGGTAGACTTAGCGTATCAGTGAGGTAAGTAGCACTGAGAATTGTATAACGGTGGACTGTATCAGTAGGCTGTGTATCGGTGAGGATTTGTGTATCGGTTGCAAGGTTGCTGATAGGGAGGGTCAACGCGCGACCGCAACACCTGCAAATCAAACAAAGAAAGTTAAATTAATAAAATAATTTAATAAAACTAACAAATAAATAAATCAATAAATAAATTAAATTAAATAGAACAAAACTAAAAACACAAAGAAAAATAATAAAAATAATAAAACTTTATTTAAAAGAATGAATTAATTTGGGTGTAAAATTTATAAACATACATAATTAAAGAAAAAATTAAAATATTTATAATTACTTTCTTAAATTAATTAACCAATTAATTAAATACCTAATTAAATTAAAGAATAAAAAGTGTTAAATGAATAGAATTAAATTGTTAAAACTAATTAAATTATTAAAAGACTAAAAACCAAAAAGAGTTATTTATTTATAATTTAAAGAACAAGGCGTTAATTAATTTAATAAATGAATTAATAAACTAACTAGAATAAAAATAAAAGAATAAATAAATAAAATTCTAATTCGCACGACTCATTTAAATTTTAGAATTATTTAAAATGACACTAAAGCACATTAAAACACTTATTTTAAACAAATATTGATTATTTTACACAGAAAAGTGCAAAAACACAACAATTATCAATTATTTAATAAAAACATCATTTTAATATAAAAAAGTCAATAAAAAATACACAAAAGATGTGGCAAAGAGTGAAAAAACACTGCCACATCAAACTCCCCCACACTTAAATCCTTGTTTTTCCTCAAACAAACACATGCCTTAGACTTTAAAATAGAAAAATAATTTGTGAGTTTCAGTTCAAAAGGTGCATGATTAAATTTTAATACTCAGAGGATCAACACCAACAGTGGGTCAGGTTTTTCAAAGGTGTTCAAAAAAATGTTGTCCTGTCTTGCTTCAAATACTCACTGGAAATCAAGAGTTTCACAAACTCATACACCATCAAGTATGTCATGCCTTTTATGTGTAATCATTAACCATCCTACTTCACCTTCTAGTTCAAGTTATAATTCAAGGAGTGATGACAGGTTAGAAGAAGTGGAACTCAAAACATAACCAAGGGCACCTTCCATTCTCACCTTCCTCCAGGTTCCAGAAATTTAAGTCCATTAAATTGATCACTTTATTGTTTCAACTCAAATGAAAATTAACCAAGACAATTGCTCCCTTCTTCATCTGGGTTCAAAATTCCCCTCACATTAATGAGTTCATTTTTGACAGGGGCACTTTATTTGTATTTTTCCCATCCATATTCCATGTACAGAGTACTGTGCATAGAACTTATTAAGATTGAAATTGGCTTTATTTATTCACATAAACGCACCCAGTGCACCTTGTCTCAGATACTCACCGTGGGATCCCATTTTACTCCAGTTACAAAGGACTTAATTTATAATCATTCGAATTGACTTCCTAAGGTGATTAAATATTATTTAATAAAAGAGTGAGTCCCCTGGGTTCTAGTGAGAACTTCAAGTTACTCCAAATCATGATCATCATCTCACAAAACCTATCCTATCACACTCCCATCCTCAATTCCTAAACTGAAATGTTCATAGAGACAATGAACAATTTCACTCAGCAATCATTCATGATTAACAATTTCTGACTAAGTGCCACTCTCAACATCCAGAAAACACTTATCCACTAAATAGGACATAAATAAAGTACCAGTGAACCTCCAATGACTAGAAATTGATGAAAGAATTTGAAAAGATTTAAAGGAATTTTGAAGCATTTTTTTGAAAAAATGAAAAAAAATGACCATCTTAAAACAAACTCAGGTTCAAGAAGGGGGAATTCGACATGACACTAGAATAACCTCTCTCCCCCACACTTAAAACCCAACATTGTCCCCAATGTTGAATCTCAAGGTGGGATGTAGTTTAAGTACAAAATAGATGGAAATTTCGGTTGAAAAAGGATGTGGAGGGGTATCAATGAAGTTAAAAAAATTATTTTCCACACAAAAAGTAAAAGAAAAAATAAAAACCAAAACAAAAGAAAAACAGAAAAGACCAACCCCACCTGCGTCACCATTAACCAAGTAAATTTCTATTCCTAAAATGTTCATGCTTTTGATTCAGTGTGAGCAGAAAAAAGATTTTATCAATTTACTTCAAATAGTAGCATGATTAACAGTGATGTGCAGCAGTCGCATAATGAAATTGGAAGAAATGGGTGCAAGAAGGATCTACAAATTAGCTCAAAATAATTTTTCAACTAAGTAGATATTAGCATGTTAACACCCAAACAAAAAACACAGTCGAAGAGTTTCAAAAATCAGTGGGCAGACCCCAACACTTAATTCACAGCAGCACACAAAATGAATGAGCAGTTTGAAACAACTTGTAGAATTAAAACAGTACTTCCCTAACTGGAAGATTTAATTAATTTTGTTTAATTTCTCCCTTTATTTGCCTTGTGCATGAACTTTGGTTGCTCCAGTTTTTCACCTACATGATGAAACAATTTAACATTAGTGTTCAAGATTTAAAGATCAAATAAAAAGCAACCGCAGAGTATGAGTTAGGGAGTGTTATGCATGATCTTCAGTGTACTCTTCCTCTGGGACTTGAATGATAGCCACGTGAAATCTACTGCCTATTTATTGTCCTAAAAAAACAACACTCAAATTAAAACAATATGCAAAAAAAAACTAAAGCAAGAAATGTAAAGGGATAATCCTGGGATAACCCCCCAGGGGGTGCTGTCGTTTTCCTTTCTACAGCTAGACAGTCCTCGGATCAACCCCAGTCTAATGGGGGGTTTAACTTCTTACTCAAGAACCACCAGGTGTGATTCCTTCCAACCTTAGTCACTTGCCATCTTTGAAATAACCCATGTGCACCTTCAACCAAATTCCCCTCATGGACAGTGAAGTACTTCATGTTGAATGGTGGAGGGGAATACAAAAGGAAGGGGTATTGCCCCTCTTCTGAATATTGAGGCTAAGGATGAACAAGTTGTGATGTTGGAAAACTTGTACATGACTTGTATTCTGATTCATTCCAATAAATTATTTTATCTTAAGAAACAAAGACTTTGTCAACATCCACTTGTAAATTTGTGGACATCTCCAAAAATTCCTTTTCAAAAATAACTCCCAAACTGGAAGTGTTATCCAGGATTGGGAGTTCCATTAACTCTTCAGCAGATGCTACCGAAACTTCCTCGCTCTCCAAGAAAGCACAAAAGTGAGATGCATCTTCAATACCTTCATAGGGAGAAACACAATTAAAATCAGCTTCGATGTAATCCAGGTTGAAAAAAATACATCTTCTTCCATAAAATTGTCAACTCCCTTTATCAGTGCTGCTTGTTCCTCCTCATGATGGAATAGTGATCCTGTGAGAGGGTCCGGGGCAATAGCGAGGTAGTCAACCTCATCCAACCTCTCTTCAAAACACACCACCTCACTTGATGAATCTTCTAAGGAGAGTGACATGATATAATGTGTTGGTTCTACCTGTTGCAGTGTTGAGAAATCATTAAAACAAATATTGCAAGAAAAATCATTAGAATGAAAATTAGGAAAAGAATGATCATCAAAGAAATGCCCATCATCATGAGTCCTTGCAAGTTCCATCTCCTGTCATCCCTTGAAAACATCCTCATAAATTGGTTATGGAATTTCCAGTTTTGACTCCAAGAGAAAATCCAAATCAAAGTTGGGAAACTCTAATTTTTTCTTTCTTCTATTTCTCTTTTCGTTCCTTCTCAACTGTTTTCCAGAATGTTGGGATTCAATGGGAGGTGGTGGTACTACACTGTCTTCGTGGTATCCTTTGACCTTATCCATGGCTAGTTGCATCAATTGCATTATCTCATGAGAATAAGTTGTCTCCTCACCAGTAAGGTCTTGATGATGTATTTCATGCATCCAACTTTGAAACTTAGCAACAGCCTCCTCAAGCTCTTGAACCAGGTCAAACAACGACACTATATCAGATTCGTTAGAGTTCATCACTGTGTGTGTGTGTTTTTTGTGTGTTTTTTTTTTGTGTTTTTTTCTTATATTTTATGTTTTAAAATGAAATAAAAACAATTAGAAAAACCACTGAGACACTCGTTGCTTCCCTGACAACGACACCAATAATTTAAAGTTCGTATTTGTCATAAGGACAGTCAAGTTTACATTTATAAAGACCCAAAATATAGCATAGTGGATAACCTCGGGGTCACTCTCAAGGAAGCAGTGTCGAATGACTAAGTGATCTGTTCCGAAAATCTTTTTGTATTTTTAAATACTTTGAAAACAGAAAAACACACTCCTAAGGAAACACTAATCAGTGCTGAAGAGCACAGTGGATGTTGAAATGTGAACGAACATAGGAGAACGAATATGGAAAAGTGAAAAAATAAAGATACACATGACAAAACCAAGAAAAGAAAGAAGACGCAGACACAACACAAAACTCAGAACTAACAAATGACACCAAGACACATAAGACATAAGACAATGAGAACAAGGTCGGACCCAGGTTACTTCACCCCATACTCCCTATCCTAGATCATCTTACGAAATTAATCAACAATTCTCAAATTCACATAGTGCATGATTGATGTCTCGGATCACACACCAGTCTCGCCTATAAACTGAACACTCAAGCATCGAAGTTCTTCAATACTCAAGCATTCCTCCGAACTGCAAGGTGAATCACCCAGCAAAGTCATTCTGGAAAGAATTTCTCATAATCAAGAATGATTCCACTAAGATTGTCACATCGCACAACCAATCTTGATTCTCAGTTTGAGAAATCAAGACAGGAAGGGGAGAAGAAATTAAACAAGAAAGTGGCAAATCATCCAACGCAAGATCTTGCTCTCGCTTAATCTAACTTCCAGACGCGATTTACCAAGGCGAATAGAAAGAATGTGATTGCATTAATGTGCGGATCTCTAGATCGTGTTGGGTTTCATAAACTGGACCTAGCCCCGAAATTTAGATCTCCATTTCTGTAGATTCGAGATCACAACATGAAGCGAGGATGAATGAAGGACACAAAAACAAATGAGACAAACATCACAATTCAATTAAAAAAACACACACACAAGTATTTACAGACACGATTGAAATTAAAACTAGAACAACACAACGAGGGTGAGGTGGAGAATAGAGGAGCAGGTCTCGTCTCCAAGTCGAGGACGATCCCCATCCGTGAGAAGTGGATGAATGGATGGTGAATCGGGATGGAGTCTCCTCCTACTGTTGTAGAATGATGTCCCCCCCCGGGTACTCTGCTCCTCCCCCTCAGTCCTTTTGCCTTCGGCCCTTGACTCAGAGAGGAGTTGTGCGTCCTCTTATTTTTAGATGAAAAACAGAAAACTAAACTAACAGGGAGCAGATCCACGTGGCGCGTCTTTGACTGCGCCCATCACCAGCTCTCGAGTGAACTCCCTGTGAATGTATCCAATTCCCTCGCAACAAACTCGTGAATATTCTCATGACATTTCCCACGAACAACTTCTTTTAATCCCTGCATGTACGAGTGACTCCCCCTGCACGGAACAAGAGAAAAACCAAAAACAAGTTAAACACATAAAAAGAAACTAAAAAAAATATATATTAATTTTATTACTTAGATTAGTTATATCTATAATACTTAATATTATTAATACTAAAATATGTAAATATAATTATTAGTATTATTATGTATATTATTATGACATATTAATAATATATAAAAGCTTATAAACAATTATTAATATAACTATAATTATTATTGTATTATAATTGATATATATATATATACACACTATATTATGTGTTATATAACATGTTATATATATAGTGTATTATATATATTATGGTGTTATTAAAATAATTAGCTTAATATTATAATTATAATAAAGAAGAAAAAAATGGCTGGATTTGGGGGGGGGGGATTGGTTCGTGCGGCGTGGAAGAGAAGGGGAAAAAAAGGTGCAGGCTTGCGGCGCAGCTATGGTGAAGCAGGAGGCGGGCTCGGGTAGTGGAGACGAGGCGAGGTGGCTTCGGTTTGGTTCGCGGCTACGGTGAGGTGAAGTGTACAATGACTGGAAAATGAAAGCCAAGGAGGCTTAGGGTTTAAGGGAGATTTGGCAAGCGGCGCAGGACAGAAGGTGGAGGGGCGGCGCGATGGTGTTCGAGTGATGCGGGGCGGCGAGGTCGGGTGGAAGGAGAGGAGCGCACACTGTGAATCCATGAGTTCAATGGGATTCAGTGATTTGGAATTTGATGTTGAATCACTAAAATTTGATAAATTTTTCTGCTGTGAGTTTGATTTACAATTTTATTGTGTTAATTTTGCTGCTGCAATTTGTTTTGAGGGAATTTGATGTTGTTGAATTATGTGTGGGTGTCATGGGCTACTAGAACGGAGGTGTGGAAGGGAAGGAGCGGATTTTCTGTGAGGGCTTGTGGCAGTGCGAGGCAAGGTCTGGGACAAGGTGGAAGGCAAAATGAAGGGGAAGAGGGTTTTGGTGTTGCGGAGATGAAGGCAGGGGAGTCCGAGGCTGTTCCAGAAAGGTGTGCGGCGGATTCTGGTGGTTCGAGTGAGCAGGGCTGGGGTTGCGGTGACTCTGTGGTGGGTGGAGAGATGGAAGGTGAGGGAGACTGGATTAGGGTAAAGGGTTTGTGATGCAGGGGCTGTGCCGGCAAGGAATAGAGGTATCAGTGAGAATTGATAGCTACTGGTAGAGGTGGTGAGTATTTGCAGCTACTGGTAGAGGATTAACAGCTACTGGTAGAGGGGGTGAGGATGGATGAGCAGTGAATCAGTAGACTGGGCTACTGGTAGAGGGGTAACAGTGAGGTATGGTGCGTATCAGTGAGAATGGGTCTAATGATAGACTTAGGGTATCAGTGAGGTAAGTAGTAGTGAGAATTGTATAATGGTGGATTGTATCGGTAGAATGTGTATCAGTGAGGATTTGTGTATCGGTAGCAAGGTTGCTAATAGGGAGGGTCAACGCGCGACCGCAACACCTGTGAATCAAACAAAGAAATTTAAATTAGTAAAATTATTTAATAAAACTAAAAAATAGATAAATCAATTAATAAATTAAATTAAATAGAACAAAACTAAAAACACAAAGAAAAATAATAAAAATAATAAAACTTTTTTTAAAAGAATGAATTAATTTGGGTGTAAAATTTATAAACATACATAATTAAAGAACAAATTAAAATATTTATAAATACTTGCTTAAATTAATTAACCAATTAATTAAAGAACTAATTAAATTAAAGAATAAAAAATGTTAAATGAATAAAATTAAATTGTTAAAACTAATTAAATTATTAAAAGACTAAAAACCAAAAAGACTTATTTATTTAAAATTTAAATAATAAGGCATTAATTAATTTAATAAATGAATTAATAATCTAACTAGAATAAAAATAAAAGAATAAACAAATAAAAGTCTAATTCACATAACTCATTTAAATTTTAGAATTATTTAAAATGACACTAAAGCACATTGAAACACTTTTTTTAAACAAAAATTGATTATTTTACACAGTAAAGTGAAAAAACACAACAATTATCAATTATTTAATAAAAACAAAATTTTAATATAAAAAAGTCAATAAAAAATACACAAAAGATGTGGCAAAGAGTGCAAAAGCACCGCCACATCAAACCCCCCCACACTTAAAGCCTTGTTTTTCCTCAAACAAATACATGCCTTAGACTTTAAAACAGAAAAATAATTTGTGAGTTTCAGTTCAAAAGGTTCATGATTAAACTTTAATACTCAGAGGATCAATACCAACAGTGGGTCAGGTTTTTCAAAGGTGTTCAAAAAAATATTGTCCTATCTTACTTCAAATACTCACTAGAAATCAAGAGTTTCACAAACTCATACACCGTCAAGTATATCATGCCTCCTATGTGTAATCATTAACCGTCCTACTTCACCTTCTAGTTCAAGTTCTAATTCAAGGAGTGCTGGCAGGTTAGAAGAAGTGGAACTCAAAACTTAACCACAGGCACCTTCCATTCTCACCTTCCTCTAGGTTCCAGAAATTAAAGTCCATTAAATTGATCACTTTATTGTTTCAACTAAAATGAAAATTAATCAAGTTAATTGCTCCCTTCTTCATCTGGGTTCAAAATTCCCCTCACATTAATGAGTTCATTTTTGATAGGGGCACTTTATTTGTATTTTTCCCAGCCATATTCCATGTGCAGAGCACTCTACATAGCACTTATTAATATTGAAATTGGATTTATTTATTCACAGAAATGCACCCAACGCACCTTGTCTCAGATAGTCGCCGTGGGATCCCATTTTCCCATTTTACTCTAGTTACAAAGGACTTAATTAATAATCATTCGAATTGACTTCCTACAGTGATTAAATATTATTTAATAAAAGAGTGAGTCCCTGGGTTCCAGTGAGAACTTCAAGTTACTCCAAGTCATGATCATCATCCCACAAAACCTATCCTGTCACACTCCCATCCTCAATTCCTAAACTGAAATGTTCATAGAGACAATGAACAATTTCACTCAGCAATCATTCATGATTAACAGTTTCTGACTAAGTGCCACTCTCAACATCTAGAAAACACTTATTCACTAAATAGGACATAAATGAAGTACTGGTGAACCTCCAATGACCATAAATTGATGAAATAATTTGAAAAAACTTAAAGGAATTTTGAACCATTTTTGTGAAAAAATGAAAAAAAATTGACCATCTTAAAACAAACTTAGGTTCAAGAAGGGGGAATTCGACATGACACTAGAATGACCCCTCTCCCCCACAATTAAAACCCAATATTATCTCCAATGTTGAGTCTCAATGTGGGAGACAGTTTAAGTGCAAAATAGATGGACATTTCAGTTGAAAAAGGATATGGAGAGGTATCAATGAAGTTCAAAAACAATTATTTGCCACACAAAAAGTAAAAAAAAAAACAAAAAAAAACAAAAGAAAAATAGAAAAGACCAACCCCACCAGCCTCACCAGCAACCAAGTATATGTCTATTCCTAAAATTTTTATGCTTTTGAAGCAGTGTGAGCAGAAAAAAGATTTTATCAATTTACTTCAAATAGTAGCATGATTAACAGTGATGTGCTGCAGTAGCATAATGAAATTGGAAGCAACGGGTGAAAGCAGGTTCTACAAATCATCTCAAAATAAATTTTCAACTAAGTAGATATTATCATGTTAACACCCAAACAAAAAACACAGTCGAAGAGTTACAAAAATCAGTGGGAAGACCCTAACACTTAATTCATAGCAGCACACAAAATGAATGAGCAGTTTGAAACAACTTGTATAATTAAAATATTACTTCCCTGACTGGAAGATTTAATTAATTTTGTTTAATGTCTCCCTTTATTTTCCTTGTGCATGAACTCTGGATGCTCCAGTTTTTCACCTACATGATGGAACAATTTAACATTAGTGTTCAAGATTTAAAACTCAAATAAAAAGAAACCACAGAGTTTGAGTTAGGGAGTGTTATGCATGATCTTCAGTGTACTCTTCCTTTGGGACTTGAATGATAGACACATGGAATCTACTGCCTGTTTATTGTCCTAAAAAAACAACACTCAAATTAAAACAATATGAAAAAAAAACTAAAACAAGAAATGTAAAGGGATAATCCTGGGATAACCCCCCAGGGGGTACTGTAGTTTTCCTGTCCATAGCTGGACAATTCTCGGATCAACCCCAGTCTGATGGGGGGTTTAAATTCTTACCCAGGAACTACCAGGTGAGATTCCTTCCAACCTCAATCACTTGCCATCTTTGGAATACCCCATGTGCAGATTCAACCAAATTCCCCTCATGGGCAGTGAAGTACTTCATGTTAAATGGTGTAGGGGAATACAAAAGGAAGGGGTATTTCCCCTCTTCTGCATCTTGAGGCTGAGGATGCACAAGTTGTGATGTTGGAAAACTTGGACATGACTTGTATTCTGGTTCATTCCAATAAATTATTTTATCTTGAGACACAAGGACTTTGTCAACATCCACCTGTAAATTTGTGCACATCTCCAAAAATTCCATTTCAAAAATAACTCCCAAACTGGAAGTGTTATCCAGGATTGGGAGTTGCATTAACTCTTCAGCAGATGCTACTGAAACTTCCTCGCTATCTAGGAAATCACAAAAGTGAGATGCATCTTCAATACCTGCATAGGGAGAAACACAATTAAAATCAGCTTCTATGTAATCCAGGTTGAATAAGTATACATCTTATTCCATAATATTGTCTACTCCCTTTATCAGTGCTACTTGTTCCTCCTCATGATGGAATACTGATCTTGTGAGAGGGTCCGGGGCAATAGTGAGGTAGTCAACCTCATCCAACCTCTCTTCAAAACACACAACCTCACTTGATGAATCTTCTAAGGAGAGTGGCATGATGTCATGTGCTGGTTCTACCTGTTGTAGCATTGAGAAATCATTAAAACAATTATTACAAGAAAAATCATTAGAATGGAAATCAGGGAAAGAATGATCATCAAAGAAATGCCCAGCATCATGAGTCCTTGCAAGTTCCATCTCCTACCAGCCCTTGAAAACATCCCCAGAAATTGGTTCTGGAATTTCCAATTTTGACTCCAGGAGCAAATCCAAATCAAAGTTTGGAAACTTGGAATTTTTATTTCTTTTTTTCACTTTTCGTTCCTTATCAACTATTTTCCAGAATGTTGGGCTTCAATGGGAGGTGGTGGTACTGCACTGTCTTCGTGGTAGCTTTTGACCTTATCCATGGCTAGTTGCATCAATTGCATGATCTCATGAGAATAAGTTGTCTCCTCATCAGTAAGGTCTCGATGCTGTCTTTCATGCATCCAACTTTGAAACTTAGCAACAGCCTCCTCAAGCTCTTGAACCGGGTCAAACAATGACACTGTATCAAATTTTTTAGATTTCATCACTGTGTGTGTGTGTTTTTTATGGTTTTTTTTGTATTTTTTTCTTATATTTTTTTATTTTAAAATGAAATAAAAATAATTGGAAAAACCACTGATACACTTGTTGCTTCCCCGGCAACGATTCCAAAAATTTGACGTTCGTCCTTGTCGTGAGGATGGTCAAATTTACATTTATAAAGACCCAAAATATATCATAGTTGCTAACCTCAGGGTCTCTCTCAAGGAAGCAGTGTCGAATGACTAAGTGGTGTATTCCGAAAATATTTTTGTATTTTTAAATACTTTGAAAATTGAAAAACACACTCCTAAGGAAACACTAATCAGTGCTGAAGAGCATAGTGGATGTGGAAAAGTGAACAAACATAGGAGAACATAGATGGAAAAGTGAAAAAATAAAGATACACATGACAAAACCAAGAAAAGAAAGAAGATGCAGACACAACACAAAACTCAAAACTAACAAATGACACCAAGACACATAAGACAAAATACAATGAGAACAAGGTCAGGCCCAGGTTACTTCACCCTATACTCCATATCCTAGATCGGCTTACAAAATTAATCAACAATTCTCAAATTTGCACAGTGTATGATCGATGTCTCGGATCACACACCAGTCTCACCTATAAACTGAACACTCAAGCATTGAAGTTCTTCAATACTCAAGCGTTCCTCCGAACTGCAAGGTGACTCACCCAAAAAAGTCATTCTAGAAAGAATTTCTCACAATCCAGAATGATTCCACTAAGATCGTCACATCGTACAACCAATCTTGATTCTCAGTTTGAGAAATCAAGATAGGAAGGGGAGAAGAAATTAAACAAGAAAGTGGAAAATCGTCCTACGCAAGATCTTGCTCTCGCTTAATCTAACTCGCAGACGTGATTTACCAAGGCGAATAGAAAGAATGCGATTTCATTAATGTGAGGATCTCCACATCGTGTTGGGTTTCATAAACTGGACCTAGCCCTACAAGTTAGATCTCCATTTCTGGAGATTCGAGATCACAACACGAAGCGAGGATTAATGAACGACAAAAAAACAAATGAGACAAACATCACAATTCAATTAACAAAACACACACACAAGTATTTACAGACATGATTGAAATTAAAAATAGAACAGATCAACGAGGTTGAGGCAGAGAATAGAAGAGCAGGTCCAGTCTCCAAGTCGAAGATGATCCCCATCCGTGAGAAGTGGATGAATGGATGGAGAATAGGGATGGACTATCCTCCTCCCATTGTAGAATGATGTCCCCCCCGGGTACTCTTCTCTACCCCCTAGTCCCTTTTTCCTTCGGACCTTGACTCGGAGAGGAGTTGTGCATCCTCTTAATTTTAGACGAAAAACAGAAAACTAAACTAACAGGCAGCAGATCCACGTGGCGCGTCTTTGACTGCGCTCATCACTAGCTCTTGATTGAACTCCCAGTGAGTGTATCCAATTACCCCGCAACGAACTCGCGAATATTCTCGAGACATTTCCCACGAACAAATTATTTTAATCCCCGTAAGTACGAGCGACTCCCCCTACACGAAACAAGAGAAAAACCAAAAACAAGTTAAACACATAAAAAAAACTAAAAAAAACAATATATTAATTTTATTACTTAGATTAGTTATATCTATAATACTTAATATTATTAATACTAAAATATGTAAATATAATTATTAGTATTATTATGTATATTATTCTGACATATTAATAATATATAAAAGCTTATACACAATTATTAATATAACTATAATTATTATTGTATTATAATTGATATATATATATATATATACTATATTATGTGTTATATCACATGTTATATATATAGTGTATTATATATATTATGGTGTTATTAAAATAATTAGCTTAATATTATAATTATAATAAAGAAGAAAAAAATGGCTGGATTTGGGGGGGGGATTGGTTGTTGTGGCGTGGAAGAGAAGGGAAAAAAGGTGTAGGCTTGCGGCACAACTATGTTGAAGCAGGAGGCGGGCTTTGGTAGTGGAGACGAGGCGAGGCAGCTTCGGTTTGGTTCGCGGCTATGGCGAGGTGAAGTGTTCAGCGACTGGAAAATGAAATCCAAGGAGGCTTAGGGTTTAAGGGAGATTTGGCAAGCGGCGCAGGACATAAGGTAGAGGGGCGGCGCGATGGTGTTCGAGTGATGCGGGGCGGCGAGGTCGGGTGGAAGGACCAGAGCGTGCACTGTGAATCCATGAGTTCAATGGGATTAAATGATTTGGAATTTGACGTTGAATCGCTAAAATTTGATAAAGTTTTCTTCTGGGAGTTTTATTTTCAATTTGATTGTGTTAATTTTGCTGCTGCAAATTGTTTTTTGGGAATTTGATGTTTTTGGATTATGTGTGGGTGTCGTGGGCTGCTGGAACGGAGGTGTGGAAGGGAAGGAGCGGCTTTGCTGTGAGGGATTGTGGCGGTTTGAGGCAAGGTCCGGGATGAGGTGGAAGGAAAAATGAAGGGGAAGAGGGTTTTGGTGTTGCAGAGATGGAGGAAGGGGAGGCGGAGGCTGTTCTAGCAGGGTGTGCGGCGGGTTCTGGTGGTTCGAGCGAGCAGGGCTGGGGTTTCGGTGACTCTGCGGTAGGTGGCGAGATGGAAGGTGAGGGCGACTGGATTAGGGTAAAGGGTTTGTGATGTAGGGGCAGTGCCGACGAGGAATAGAGGTATCAGTGAGAATTGGCAGCTACTGGTAGAGGTGGTGAGTGTTTGCAGCTACTGGTAGAGGCAGTATAGATTTGCAGCTACTGGTAGAGGATTAACAGCTACTGGTAGAGGGGGTGAGGATGGATGAGCGGTGAATTAGTAGACTGGGCTACTGGTAGAGGGGTAACAGTGAGGTATGGTGCGTATCAGTGAGAATGTGTGTAACGGTAGACTTAGCGTATCAGTGAGGTAAGTAGCAGTGAGAATTGTATAACAGTGGACTGTATCGGTAGGCTGTGTATCAGTGAGGATTTGCGTATCAGTAGCAAGGTTGCTGATAGGGAGGGTCAACGCGCGACCGCAACACCTGAGAATCAAACAAAGAAAGTTAAATTAATAAAATAATTTAATAAAACTAAAAAATAAATAAATTAATAAATAAATTAAATTAAATAGAACAAAACTAAAAACAAAAAGAAAAATAATAAAAATAATAATTTTTTTTAAAGAATGAATTAATTTGGGTGTAAAATATATAAACAAACATAATTAAAGAACAAATTAAAATATTTATAATTACTTGCTTAAATTAATTTACCAATTAATTAAAGAACTAATTAAATTAAATAATAAAAAATGTTTAATGAATAAAATTAAATTGTTAAAACTAATTAAATTATTAAAAGACTAAAAACCAAAAAGAGTTATTTATTTACAATTTAAAGAATAAGGCGTTAATTAATTTAATAAATGAATTAATAAACTAACTAGAATAAAAATAAAAGAATAAATAAATAAAAGTCTTATTTTCATGACTCATTTAAATTTTAGAATTATTTAAAATGATATCAAAGCACATTAAAACACTTGTTTTAAACAAAAATTGATTATTTTACACAGTAAAGTGCAAAAACACAACAATTATCAATTATTTAATAAAAACAACATTTTAATATAAAAAATTCAATAAAGAATACACAAAATATGCGGCAAAGAGTGCAAAACACTACCACATTAGTGTGATATCTATGCATGCTTTGATTAGTTGTTCTTTCTTGATGGAAATCAGAAAATAATGTAAATTGGTATTAATTGATAATTGTTTGGATAAAGATAAAGAGGCATGTAAACGAATTTGGTTCTCGTTGTAAATTTATGTTAATAAAATTGGCGTAGTAAGCATGTTTAATTATTGGTGATAGCTTACTGATTAGGTTTCCCGAATTTGGAACCTACGAATAACAAATCTGTTAATTTAATATGGATTAAAGAACTGCTTTTTTGATAGTTCCTTAAGGGGTTATGAGTTACAATCTTGATTGTAAATGGGCCAAGAGCCCAATTAATGTGGTGTTTGTTTTCTTACTGCTTGTGATGTGATGTGATCCTGGATGGGTGTTATGATATGTGGGGACATGGAGGCCCATTTGGTTATGGCAGCAGATGACGCCTAGAGTGGCGGGATGCATCGGTTTATGCATGTGGGTGTCAGGGAGGACATGAGGGATGATGGAATAGAGTTGATGTTATTATTGTATGCTTGGTAATTTTGATTAGTTGTTTATCTTCTTTATTTTTCCCCACTGCTCAAGACAGCTGGTCTTAATTACCCTTCTTCCGAAAGAGGTGATGACACGCGGGGTATGCCACGTGATTTCCGTGTTTAGATTCTTAAGGAAGGATGGGTATATGCTCTTTCTATAAGAGGAAAAGACAAGACAGGTAGTACATATATTCACCGTGTTGACCCCCCTTGTGTTTAGTAGCATATAATGTTTTTCTAGAATGCCTGGGAATATGGGAAAGTATTTCTATAATGAATAACTAAATGAATAGTGTTAACCCACGGGGATGGAGATGCTGGAACATAATGATGAGGTTATAACTTTTGAAGGAACAGTTGACTTTGGGTGTGATGCTAATGAAACTTAATGTGGAATTTTTCATGGTTAATTAATGTTTAAATAATTAATTAACGTACAGTGGAACTGATAAAAAGGGAATGAAGTAATCTAATAAAGCTCTTTGAATGGTTGTGTTCTTATAGGATACCTAGTCTTATAAGTAGCAGCCCTGAGTATGAGAGACGTTAGCTGCAGTTGTGTCTAAGACTAGGTAATTCCCATAGTGTGGTTTTGAGATATAATATATCATGTAATGTTTGTGTTTCTATATGCTACACCACCCTGTCAGTAAGGGAAACCGACACCTCAGGGATTCTGAGCCCTGGTGGGTGTTTTCCCTAACATTTTAGTGGGAGGATGGATGGCTGACTACCCCATTTGGCCCCGCTCTCTTCTATTGGTAGTTACTGGGGCTGGCAGGCACATTGGTTAGTTTTCCCCATATATGTGTGTAGAGGGATGTAATGGATTTTGGTTATTCACACACACATATTCTGGATATAGTTTTCTATGTACTACTATAGGTGTAACGTGTATGGGCTGTGATGGCTTGAGGATCCTTACTCGGTGTATGGGCTGTAATGGCTTGAGGTATAATACCTTACGTATGATACATGTTATGTGAGCTGTGGTGGATCCCAGAAACTTCCTGGTTACTTTGGTGTGTGGACGTGGTGGTTTTTTTGCACAAGGTGCATATTGTGGTGCTTCGCCCAGGTGTCTGCGAGAAAGCCTTTTTGGAGAGAGATGCTCAGGACGTGCGATGTTGGGTCAAAGCAGCAAACCAGTGGGGAAGTAGTAGCGAGGCACCCTTGATATTCTTTATTATATGATATATTCTTGTATGTGTTACTTGGTGAGAGTATCCATGGTGAGGTTGGTAACTTAGTATACCTGTTTAGGTGAAGAGTTAGTTTCACTTGTTGTTCACTGTGCTTTAGCATGATTTCTTTACTTTTGCACAAGAGGCTTCGGGAAGGATCCTACTGAGTATACTGTTATACTCACCCTATGTTCAGGTCACTTGGAGAAGGTTGGAGATGAAGCTTGTTTCTACTAGCTTGGGGTTGCAGGAGCTGTTCAGGCTTGTTGTTGCTGCTGTTTTAACTTTCTTTTGGGTACTTGCAGTCTTTCCCCTTTCAGTTGTAGTACTTCTGCATGACATTTCATATGTGTACTTGGGTTTTCATTTATATTGCAGTCTGAGTTAGAGTTTATTGGTGTCTATCTTATCTCTCTTCTGCATGTGTTCTCTTAGAGGGTAATGCCTCCCATTTTGGTGTGTTACTATACCCTCGGTGCTAGTCGCCTACGTGGGGCCTACTAGAGGAGGGACTCGGGGGATCATTATCTCCCTTCTCACATTGCCGGCAAAGGAGGGGTACACTTTGTGGGGAGGGGGTCGTGACACAACTCCCTTGGACTAACTTGTATAAAATATAAACAACATAAACATGGAAAAATGATTTGATAAGGGTCATATACATGATCTTTTGCAAACTTTCTAAACTATTTCACTCCATATTAATAATCTTATGTCAAAAAATAGGAATCCATCAATTATTTATTCATATCCATCCTATTTGATTCGGTAATATTAATATTTTACAAAATAAATACACAAAATGTTGGAATAAAAATTAACCAAGGCTAAATGAAGTTACATACTTTAAGTCTCCTTTGAAAAATATTTATAAAATAATAATTGAAATCCCATTAAAAAACCAACCATTTACACATATTCCTCTTTAAAATAGACACCCTTTTAAAATAATCCAATCGATTCAAACAATTTTTCTCAAAACCCCAATTCCTTTTTATAAATCATTTAAGGAAACTTCATGACCCAAAAATCTTAATCACTTAAAATGATTGAAAAACCTCTATATTTTACAAATTTTCATTTAAAAATTCACACAACCCTTGTTAAAATGAGACCAACATTACATACGCTTTCAAAAAATTCACCCCTTTATGAAATCCAATCAGATGAGTTGACAAACACTTGGAATGAAACCTAAGTACAAGAAACGTGTTTAAATCATTTAAAAGGAATTTAAAACCAAAAAAAGGTATGTTGAACACATATAATTTTTTAAGAAACATTTCAAAATAGTTGAATCATTTTAAAATTTCCACTTTGGCAGTTTCACAAAGACATAAATCGGAAGAGAGGAACTTTACAAAGGATACATGGAAAAAAAGAACCAACATTTTATAAAATCTAAAGATGTAAAAGGTTTATCATGTATATCATGAATAAATAGAATGAATCCTATAATTTACTCCCATAATACTAAAGGAGTGAAAAAGTGATAAATAAAGACATATGTGTCACTTGGCTATGATACTTTTGAACATAAAGTCATATCTCTTTAAAGTGGGAAACAATATTCCACTTGATCCTTGAATCATTTACTACCTAAGCTTGATCCTTCAAATATGTTATATTAGAAAAAATGTTCCCATTCTTGAGGGTATGAATTAATTCAAAGTTAAAAGACTATAGGTACTCATACCTTCTCCGTAATTAATTGTTCACTTCACTTTGTGATTAAATACATTTCGAACACTTTTTTAGTATATTCCAATAACACCTCATGGAAGTCACCATTATTTAAAAATCTAAGAAAGTATATGAGAAGTTTCTCTTGTTTTTTTAACTGTCTGGACCCATAAGAAACCACATAACCATCATGGACTATTACTATTCAAATACTGACTCCTCATACATCACAATTAAAGCCATAATCATTACCCAACTCATATATGGTTAAGATTGGTGTTTTCATAAATATACCATTAATATCTTATAAGGATATCTCATGAACATATAAGCAAAGGAACCATACAAAATTCTATGTTAAGGCCTTATTAGTGCTTCTAATTAAGAAGAATCTTGATTGACCCTGTAGTAATAAAAGTGAACTCCTAACAAAATCACCATAATAAAATTCTCATTTCATGTTCCAAAGATTCTTGTGTAATGATTTTTCTTCTCAATGTGTATTACAAAAATACCTCTATCACATGTTTCTTATACATGTTGTGCCACTTTATTATAGTATGTATCAGCTATTTATCAAGTTTCACCGACTTCCAAAATTTCATGGAAGTCTCCTCATTGAACATGTGGAATTTCTAACACCTGTATCATGTATAGCTAAAACCTTTCACTTTTGATGACTAGTTAATGTCACTATTACTTTTCACTAAATGAATCTTACATTCCAAAAAAACATTTTCTCAATACAATGAGGATAAGACCATAACATATCAATATTCAAAACCCCATTTTTAAAAAACCACAACTTCTATTCATAACTTCTGGACTACTTACCATTACACCATCCACTTCATAAAATAATATCTTTCAAAATCACAACATCTATAGAATATTTCACTAACTAATTCTTATATAAAAAAATTGAGGCTATGTTCCAAAGCCTCTACTTTTGGTTAATATAATAAAAAAAAGAGTAAGGAATCACATTCCAAATGTTTTTCATGCTTGAAAACTACTTCATAGAGACTAAAGTTTCATATAACTCTTTAACAAAAGAAAAGAACTACGATACTAAACTAATAAATGGTATGATCTTACATAGTCTATTTTATAAAATCTTTAAAAAGACTTTATAAAAGACGTTAAGAAGACAATTCATTCTAAAATCCTTAACTGAACTCATATCAGTAACCTCTAGAATCAAAGTGATGAGAGTATCATTATAATTCTCAAAAAAATTCTTACCTCTCCAAAACTCATTCATAAAGCTAAAAAAATCAAGTCCCAAAATTTTCTATAACCTTTTAAAGAAAATTTCATAAATAAAATCTAGGTTAGGTACCTTTGATGGAAGCATCAACCTAAATGTCATGACCACTTCATAACATTTAATATCAATAGTTATTAATTAATTAATTAATATAATTGGTTAAAGTTGTAATAAAACAACAATTTATATATTTAGATATGAAATTATGCTGAGAAGAAAATATTATTTTAAAATAACTTGAATTATATCAATTTTCCCTTAGAGGGTATTCACTATAGAGTTCTTGTGGGTGGAAGGATTCATTACATATATTGTTATGGTTATTTGATTAGGGTTCCTATAAAGTGTCTCATGTAGCTTTGGATTGGTAGGTCTAATAAAATATATGTTTCCCTTATAACTCAATTCATCCCTTAATAAAAATATAAATGTATTCCCCCATAAAGTAGGATTTTCATCCAAACAACATAATTTTCATGTGGTGTGCTTATTCCATTTATGTCATGTGTTTATTCATTATTACTCATTTTCATATGGGGGATATATTTTAAAAATCATGAGGTTAATAGAACTAGAAGGTAGAGATCTGATGTAGTGAGTTAGATGTAGATTTAATTCTATGTTATGGTATACCAGGTTTTAGGATTTGTTCCAATTTAGGTATGTTATAGAATTTCTTATATTATGTGCAAATTTTGGGGGTTTAATTTATGTATTGGGGGTTTAACATTAGGATTGTTGATGTGTACCAAATCTAACTAGTGGTATCATATCTTTTTCTTATTCAAGCATAAATTACCAAAAATTTGTATTAAATATTGGTTACATAACATATGGTGATTATTTTATCAACAATAGATATAGATTATTGGTTTGAAGACTATTGGGTTTCCTATAGTGAAGTGGTTTTATAAGATTCAGTGGAATTGGACTAGTAAAAAAGTGGTGGTGCCATTGAATTGGGTAAGGTTTGGATTGAAATTCAATGGTGTAGGATTCATACTTTGGTGGATAATGTCCTTGCTACTCTTGGGGAGTTAAAAAGTTACATTTATTTTGAATTATTCAGAAGCGAGGTGTTTAGTAGAATGGGAAACCATGTGATGAAAGTATTAGTATTTTTTTAAATGGTGTTTCCAAGTGAATCTGAATCCAATAGAGAAAAAATATGTGCCTCAATAATGTTGAGAATTAAAGGTGTATGTTTAGTAGAGGGAGGGATCAAGGATTATGATTCCTGTATACTCAAAGGAGGCACCACCTCCAAAATAATTTCTACATCGAATATGGTTTTGGATAGAATAAAAAGGAGAGAAATACATCCTTTGATCTAGAACCTTTTGTCACTCAGTGGTGGGTCACTTCATATTCATTACAAATACTTCAAAATAAATATCAAAAAAGGGGAAAATTCAGAGTATGCCTCACTGATGAAACTAAATTATCACCTTTGTGTTGGGATATTAAACAATGATTCAAGAATATAGGAAAATCCCCCTTTTAAAATCAGGTGCAGATAAAAACTATTTCATAACATGCTTCACATTACTTCCACAATTGAAAGACACATTTATGGTACACAACAAGGAATCCAACACACACTAGAAATCCATTTACCTTGGAGGAATACGTTTTCAACACATTTTCACCTTTATATATCTTTTGAAAAAAAAAATTCACCTTTCACACAAATCATAAAACATTATCAAGGAACACCACCACAAAGCACATAAGAAATGAAACCAAATTCTTTTCAAAAACCAAATTTCATCACCTATGCATGTCAAAATATTTCCAAAACATGTTTCACACCACATGAATAATCCATGGAGCACATATAAGAAAACAAGAAAGTATATCAAAATCATATAAAAATGTAAAAGAATGTAATTACCTACCTCACACTTGGAAATCAATGTGAAACCACAACCGCACCTCAACAAGACCCTATTAAGGTAAGATCCAAACTCAAACATGAATATATTTCCCAAAAAATAGAAGATCAGACCAACATTATGTCAAGAAACCTACTATAAAATAAGAACTCAAGAAGGGGTGAAGATAAACCCAAAAAAGAGGGAGAAATATCATGAAATGAGACTTACTTGATGTTTCCTTGAATAATCAGAGTCAAAACCACCCAAATATTGAGTTATAATGGCTTCAAGAAAGCTTGGAGGGGGGGGGGGGGGGTCATGGTGGAAATGGGTTCATGGTGGAGGAACGATCATGGTGGAGGAGGGTTCACGATATAGGAGGGTTCACGATGGAGGATTGTTAGTGGTAGAGGAACATTTTTAGAGGAGGGGGAGTTGGAGGGATGAGGGGTCGACAACACAATAGTTGGCTTCTTCCAATGCTTGAGGGGTGTGAAAAAGGAGGATACTGTTAGGGTTTATTTATAAAACCTGGTAGAACTTTTATCAACACTAGATAAAAAGAATTGATAAACATATTTTTTATCAGCACTAAAATAAAAAGAGTTGATAAAACATTCCCTTATCAGTGCTTTTTACTGCTGATAAAAGGTGTCTTTATCAGTGATAAAAAAGCAGTGGTAAAAATATATATTATTATATATATTTATAAAATTATATATATGATAAATATATTTATTTATTTATAATTATAAACATAAATAAATAAATATTTATTTATACATATAAAATTATAATTTAAATAATTATTAAATTAAAAGAAATATAGTTATAATATTTATAGTTGTAGGGTCCTAAAAATCTGAAAAGGGAAATCAAATACTCCAATAAAATTGATGAAGGAAAAAGTTGCATATGGGGATAAAAATTGGAGGAAAATATTGAAGGAATCCAATTTGTTGATGGACCCAAATTGGTCAGCGTACTAATTACTAGGAAAGGACTATAGAGGGTGTAGATTGAAAACTAATCAGTATGCAGATGGCCTGCAAAACACTGTCCCAAAAAACATTGGCCAAAGAACCAAGCTATTCGTAGATGATATGAAAATAGCGAGTACTGCGAACTGTGTCTTTGGTGAAAATGAAATGGAGAATTAAGCCCCTACATACCATCCCCATAGACTAAGTAGTTCACGGATGAGACAAGGATGACAACGCCCCATGAACTACGTCATTCACAAAAGTGAGGTAGTGATTTCCATCACTGCGAATGGCAACACCACAAATCATGGTTGACCGAGTCGTCTAGAGGCCGAGAAATATCCCCATGGGATTCTGGAAAAGGTGTTGTGTTCCTATAGATATAGCCTCCTCAGTACTCTATAAAAGAACCCTACGGGGATCCAAGGAAGGGGATCAGATTTTGGGATAACCGGGAGTCTACATATGGAATACTTATAAGGAAAAAAGTCAGTGAAGTATGGAACCACAAGAGGTTTCTAACAGATATAAACACACCGTGAACCATAAAAATAAGAAATCATATTAACATGGGTAAACTGCAAACCTAAAAGGAAAACTGCAAACCATACTCACTATGCATAAGAACTTCCCATTAACTAGGAGATTAATGCCCCGTTTTCAATCTGGCATACCACGTAACACATCTCTAGGAAAACAAAACCCTGCCCAACATAGCATTCCACTGTACGGAGGGACTCCAACATCGTATACTATCGTGGTATGCGAACAGTGCCTAGGGCCACATACCACCATGGTATGGGGACCACACCTAGATCTGAGTACCACCATAGTACACCAACCAAATTTAGATCCGCATACCATTCTGGTACGTGGAAGACCCTTCTACCTGTATAGAAAAATGCTATGCGGAAGGTACCCAACCCCACATGAACAAATGGTATGCAAAGTGGGGTAAATTTGGTATTTACACCTTTTGGTATTGATCATTCCCTTCTATTTCCATCCCATTCTCCAAATCCTCTTCACAAACCAGTCCATCAACACCCGAACAAGGCATCTTCCAAATCCATATGACCCATATAAATGGACCATCAGGTGAATCAGTGCATCATTTTGAGTCAACATACCCATGGTAAGCAGAGTAAAAAAGGTAATCCCTGCATCGGTTTGGAACACATGAGTGTTCTTAAGTCTACATTCCCATGGTAACCTAGAGTCTGACCTTGGGATACTAACATGTATCTCCCTGTTCTAGGGATCAAGGGTAATCACTTGATTTTCCATTCAATGAGGGGCAGCGATAAGTCAAAGGAATTGCGATCGCTTTTCCCTTTTATGAGAAGCATAATTACTCATTTTTTCCAGAACCCATTCAAAGGGAGTCACTCCTGGATTAATCCCCTAGCCTTTCGGGATGGACCTAACGACCTTCACTTTCATTCCACATTAAAGGGTTCATTGATCCGCACCCTCATCCACCTTCACCCCAGAAGATTCCACTGTGGGATTCTCCTTTTCCCTCAGCATAGAAGAGAAAGTGTGCCTTTGTTAAATCTCTCATGTCCTCTTGTTTATCACACCGAGCATGAATCACATGGGATTAGAGGTTTATGATAATACAACATTAGCGCAACCCCCATGAACTACGAGAACTCTTATTCCCACTATAACTGGGATATATAAGAAGCCTTCATATAGGCCTGATATCCATATAATCTCCTCCATGAAATGAGAGATCATATTCTCTTTAAGTGGGAAACTCTTATGTGTAAGCCCCAATCAAGTCACAAATCCAACCAAACTATGAGGTATTTTATTCCTAATAAATTGGGATATGTAGGAAGCCTCTCAAAGGTCAAAACCCAATAACCAAAGAACCCTAGAGTTCTATGGGCCATATTCTCAGTGGGGTTATATTTATCTTGGAGACCATATATTTCATGGGCATCCTGGGCTGCCTCAACATAATTCCCACATTTGATATTGACTAGGAACCATTAGCCTAGACATCCTTACCACATGACATTAAACTTCATGGATGGGTACTCATCGTATGACCTTAAAAGGTGATGTGTTCAGTTAAGTGACACCGAACTATGTGGGTTATGATTCCTATCAAGAGGATACATTAGAAACTCATCTAATGGGTTTCATCTCAATACCGAATCAATTTCACATAATTTTAGGGCTTAAACTAGCATTGTACCATTAATTCCTAATCCACGCATCTCCATGATTGATCTTGAAACCCATGGGTAATCTATAGACACACTCTTCAAGAAAGAACCAAGGATTAATGAACATATGAACATTGATTAAATATATAATATATTCCTAGAGTAGGTAATAATTCCCCCCAAAAGGATGTGATGAGCCCGACCTCCCATCCCCTCGACCAATGGAGTCCTGAAGTGTCATTGGCCAAATCTTCATCCAACAAGCACCTACCTTTGGAAAGAAGGTCCATGAATCATGGATAACAGGGAATTTTGGTGTTTCTGGTTCCATGAATAAACTTTTTGGAGACCATATGAGGACATCATACCAAATATAGGAAGATTTCACAGACACATACCCCCCCTTTTTTAATCGTCTGTTACGATCATAAAAATGAGACACATCCTTAATAATAAAAAAAGGATACACTATCCAATCCTGGTGGGGCCACATCTCAACACACCATAAATATGCAGTTCAAAAAAAATTGAGTAAAAAAAATGGTGAACCCAATGTAAATCCTTCACCAAGGTAGAAGATTACCCCACCTAAATCCCCTTTCATATTCAAAAGAAAGAGGGCCAAGCAAGATCATCAATTTAACATGTGATCATAAGATGCTACATTGACAGGGTTTTGTTTTCTATATATGTCATATATATACATATATATATATATATACATACATACATATATATATACATACATATATATATATATACACATACATATATATATAATAGGCATTTATCATATCTCTCTTAGATCCAAATGGAATCTTAACAAATTGCTCAGACATGCATGTCAGCGATCACACCGGTGGCCGGATCCCCAATAAAGAACATGACCCTCTCGCCCACCCAGCATATTCAATTCTAGGTTTCAAACATGATGATAATGAGTACCACCAAAATAGTACCCTCCCTACAGTGGAGGCTGCAAGGAAGACCCTCCAATCAGGTAAATCTCTCTAGCCACCTCTCCACTCGCGGTCGACACCTGAGCATAAGATGACCCCACTATCCATATCCAACCACTTTGGGAGTCTATCCCTGAATCATGATAACAAGTACCTACTTTATCTTAGGGAGAAAGATAAAAATGATGCCAATGACTTCATCCTAGATGCATAGGAACCCCACTTGAGGGCTCCTGCCAGAGGACATCGCCAGCAGCGATGTACCACCCGATATCATCGCTCTGAAGAGTATCCCATGATAAGGGCACCTGCTGAAGTCCAATGAACATGGGAACCTTGGGATTCTCGAAGAGGACATACAATAAATAATCAGTAATAGGTTATCACCATGGTTCCCAAGGAGGTGGTCCACCACACGAATGTGGTGATATGTAATGGGTATGCATACAATCATGCCCCTCCAGCTGAATCCCTCCATAGAAATACAACGACAATCTATGAGTGGATGCATATCCCCGCTCACTCCTATGAATCCCACCGTGGAAATAGGGTGGCACAATATGAGAAAACACACATTTCTGCCAGTGGTCGCTAGTCCTGCCATGTAGACAGAGCAACAAATTACATACAGATGCAAATATCTACCAATGCATAAGAATCCCGTAATCCAAATAGTACGACAACCAATTATAAGAAGGCACAAATCCTTGATGACATAAAACAAGCCCACTACCAAAATAGGGTGGAAAATTATGGGCAGTCATACAACACTTCCAATGCATATAAAGCCCACCAGTCAAAAACGGTGGCAATCCATAGATAGATGAAAATTCATACCTACCACAATAAATCCCACCAGTCAAATAAAGTGGAAAGAAAATATGAGCAAAGTCAAATTCCTATGGATGAAAATAAAACAATTGAGACAAATACAATGGAAAAAGAGCAAAAAAAATTCATACTCATGAATACAAATCCAACCAGCCAAATATGGTGGAAACAAGAGAAAATAGTGTGCGACAGACTCGTTCCTCTGCCCTAACATAGGAGAACTTCTAGTACCCACTGGAAACTTAGGGGGGACCATAGTAGAAACAAACTCCTACTACAAAATTAGAATGGAAATTCATACCTATTCTAGCCAAATATGTATCTCAAAAAATCTTTTCCATGATGGAGGATTTGACATCGATTCTAGACTATATCATCTAGACATGTCACAATGTCATTACGTTGGCAGAAAAAGTGAGGATTCAGGCCTATGACCTGATCTCCCCAAGTGGGGTGATTTATCCTCCAAATCAGATAATCACTCCAAAGCAGACCAAAATCCATCCTCCAGTCCAGGAGGGTCCAAGACCATATTCCACTATACAAGGAAAACTAGATCAGAAACATATACCTATTCCAACTATGTGACATTGGTCCAATGTGATGGTCATTATAGGGTAGACATATATCCCTGTAAGAACACAATATGTTCATCAGCATATCCTGAAAACATCATGGGAGTCAACCAAACATGGACCTATATATAAAGGCCATTACCCACAGAAGGGGACCCCAGTTTTCCATAAGAGAGTGTACAAAAATGAAAGGCGCCAAAGGCAACTAGAAAATGAAGAGCACATTCACGATTCTACTCTACTGGAAGCTGGTGTTATTGATGCCATCAAACATCTATCTGTAGAGGATCAAGATCATATCAGTCCATTAACAAATTATGGAAGTTATAGTAGTAGTTGCAGATGTAATCCCAACAATGTTTCTACTAGAATCTCTAAAGGTCCTCCCCAGAGCACCCACAAGGTCTTAATCCGTGGGCCAGAAATGATCGATCACGAGAGACTATCTTCTGATGCGCATCAGGGTATCTCTCCCTTCAACTAGAAGATCATACATAAAGAAGTTACTCCCCTTGATATAGTCCAACCTGATGGTCCTCCCTAGGTTATACATTGCAAATATGTCTCTCCCTGTAGTTGGACATCAAGATGTGATGGTAGTCCTCACCCTGACAATAGTCACTAATAAGGCCCTCATTGCTATGACATAAAGCAACAATAAGGTCCTCCCCTAATTTTAGTATATCTTGAAGGTCCTCCATAGAGTTTAAACTATAGATACTCACTTTACATCCATAAATATGGTGGTAGTGCTCTCCATAATATCAGTCATTGTGATGGTCCTCCCCTCAATGATGTTAAGCAGTAAGAAGGTCCTACCCTTATTGTCGTCTGCCCTGAAGGTCCTCCCCAAGGTATATTCCATAGAATACCTTTCTACATCTGGAAAATAAGTTGTGATGGTAGTCCTCACCATCATGGAACCAACTACGAAGTTCCTCCCCAAAGTCTAAATTTATGCCGACGAGAAGGTCCTCCCCTCGTCGGATTAAATGCGAGAAAGCCCTCATATGTCGACGTGCTTGAAAAAATGGAGTACGACGTATGGGATACTCTCTCCATGTCAAGAGATATAATTTCTCAACTGTAGTATGGCTCAGGACCACACTCATCTTCTGATCCAGCCTCATACGATTCAAATGTCAACAAGACTCCCACTAACCCCACTTCTTGGAACAAAATCATTAAGGAGCAGTCGAATCGGGTGGATCAAGAAGAAGATTCCATGGAATAGAAACAAAAAGATGTGATTCTTGTGAGAAAAAAACTAGCTAGGGATGACATACCAGTGATTTATTATCCCACTTTCACTTCTAAGTTCAATATACCAAAAGAGTTGTTAGAAGCATGTATGAATAACATTCACCTCAATATCTGGACAACTCTCTACCAGTTAAAAGAAATTTTTTTACCCTATAATGGGTATGCAGATCATGTTAATGTCTTGAGATAGCTTTTACATCATATAGACTTAGAAGCCCTTACATCTACATAGTGACCACAATTATAAAGGTGAAAAAAAGACCTTGGGCTGGCCTACCTCCATGCACTACACAAGTTGTTCCACCTTATCGACAATGACCCATCTGGTGTACATATTCAAGGATGGGGAGAACATGGAGCACTAAAATTTACCCCACTTACCATCCAATAGAACTCACTAGAGATGACATATTTCAATGTCTTTATCCCAAAACAAAAGTCAAATGAAGTCCCTACTCAGGAAAGGTGGAATGCTCAATAAGAATCGGCCTTGAGTAAGCCTGAAAAGCGTCAGGCTTGACAAGAGAGAGAGCCATAAAGAATCTCCTAAACTATGAAACGAAGAACATATATAAGGACAACCATTTAAGATAATCTAATCAACAAGCATTGGTCATGTAATCAAAATAATGCAATCCACGTGCGGACCCGACACTATATCCAGCTCACGCCCGCATGATAATGCGTGAGATCAAGAAGGAAAAAATAGTAGCAGCATACACTGCAATAAAGAACATATCCATCCTCCAGGTATGGGGGAATTTTTTACTCAAAATTCCCCCATAAGACTAGAAAATCTTGGTCGAGGCATGTTAATAGAAGAGTGGGAATAACCCCAGCTTGCAGGACTAGGGGAATTTTTTCCTCAAATTCCCAGTCAACAGATATCTGTCTTCTCCTTTAGAGGAAAAAAATGGATATAAGAGACACTACTTCCATCCCATATTATGGATCACATCCCACAAAATGGAGGCATAATGAAAGGTCATATTAGGGATCCCTTCACGTCACTTCTTTCCAAGAAACCCGAAGAGTATTACAGAATGGATGGAGAATATCCAATAAAGTGAGTAAGAAGATCTCCTATAATTTAGCATCTAATAAACCACCCACAATGTGGTATTCATCGTTAAAAATCAAGGAAATCATCCCCAAAAACCTCTATGAAAATAATATAAATAATGAGGAAACCAAAGAAGAGGGTTCCCTTCTAGAGACGGTCCACATCGAGCTTGGAGGGGAACACACCAGAAACCAAAGAGTTGCCTTAAATTTGGGTGCCCCTTTAATCAACATACCATTACCTCCCACATGAATACTCAATAAGGAGAGAATAAGAGAAAGGTCTATGACCAACCTCCACCTCCCTATGAAAATGATTCCCCTATGATTGAGGAGAGGTTTGATCAATAAGAGGAAGAGATAAAATACTTGAGGTGACTTAACACTGAATTATTAAGAGAAATTAATCCTACTGGGTATGTTCCTTAGGTGTAACATCAATACAAAATTCCATTAGATTTACCTTTGATTCATGGTCCCATCCCAAAAAATGAAGCAAAGTTGGAAGGATCATCTAGGGAGGCGTTGGGACCATCAGTCTTCCTGAACCCAGTCCTAGTAGGATATCAAGATTTAACTCCATTGGGGAATCAACTAGAATAGATTTAGAAAAATTCACAAAGGATTCCCTTGGCTGGGTATCTACCTCAAGGTCCAGCAGTGCTGGCACATCCAATTTTCCCCTTGCTGCACCTATTCATTCTCAAGTCCAACATGACATGTATCAAGGGCTCTTGAATACCATCAAGTTATTAACAAATCAAATGGAAGTGATGGAAGGATGGTGTGATCTAGTAAAATAGGAATGGATCCCTTACCCCAACTGGGTGAGCAATGTACCACCTATACCAAATTTCAAGAATCCCATGTTTCCAATGTTCAATGTCTTAGGGGACCCAGAACAACATCTAATTAACTACTATTTCTACTATGAACCCATGATGGGAACTTTGTATAAACAAGAGGCTATGCAGATTAGATTATTTTTGTGAACTCTACAAGCCTCAGCCTTTGTGCGGTACAACATTTTGCAAGCTAACTCAATAATAGGATGGGAGGATCTTCGGTGCCAGTTCATGTTCCAGTTCAACTCGACATTGCTGAAAACAACAATCAGTAATATCATGAACTATAAATAGCGAGAGAACAAGAGAGACTCAGAATTCATTGCCAGATTGAAAGTTATGACTTACTCCTTGAACCAGACACTCCCCCAAGATGAGATGCCTGCCATGTGCATCGATAGTCTCTGAGATGAGCTACAAATGCCACTCATTCCAGTGAAGTATATAAGTGGGTTCCAAGACTTCTCTTCAATTTATCAAAGGATAAAGGATTACTTGCAACAAACTAATCTCAAGTTCTAGTAAACCCCATCAGGCCCAGTGAAAAGAGAAGGGAGAGATGAAGTGGAATCTTTCACGCTCAAGCCACCCCCTGCACCAGCTCTAGCTCCAAGTTCCCCACTAAACTGTGCTAGGACCTCTAGACGTCAGCAGCCACCCCGCCCCATCAAGATGAGTGAAGGGGGACCAAAAAAAATTAATTCGAGGAATGAATAAATGAAGTATAATTTTTCCAGGATGAACAATTCCACAATTACATCATAGTCGCCATGAATTTCAACTCACTTTGGCTTCTAGAACCAAAGAGGGATGATGAATTAGGTCCTAAGGACCAGCTAGATTATTGTCCCTTCCATCAGATATTGGGACACAACATTAAGGAGTGCTTTTTCTTCAAGGACCTACAATAAAAGATGATATATTCCAATAAGGCCAAGCTAGAACCACCGCTAGTGCAAGTGGAATATGTTTCCACCATAGATCTTAATGAAGAAGGGGATTGGAAAAGGGTTGTTAAAAAAAGGAGAAGAAGTTTGATAGTTGGATGACTCGGAAAATAGTCAACCGAGCTTGTGGAATACTCTAGGAATAGTTGAAGCAACCAATCGTGCCTCCAATGGCTCCTAATGAAACACAACTATCATCCTTAGCTCTTAAATCCTCCAGAGGAAAACCAGCCAAAAAATAGTCTAATCAGAAGGGTGGAAAGTAAGATAAAGAAGATGAACATGAACGTTGGACAAGGTCGACATTAACCCTCTCAGATTTCATGCTAGAAAAATTGAAGTAAGGGTAACTTCCCTACCAAATAGAAAAAATAGAAGCAGATGATGAGGTAAATACATCATCAAAAGAAAAGCTGATTTTTGGCTCTGTTAATGTCATTCATTTTATGGATACTTTCTCCGAAAATGAGTGTGGTTATCAACCATAATTCCTCACTCCCAACTGAAGAGACAAAGGAAGAAACCACATAAGCAAGGGATACCAAGGGATATGAATCCATGGAAGAGATCAAGAATATGGACACAACCATTCTCAAACCATCAGTGTTGCAGAAACCCACAGGAGGACCCTCCAGTAGATCCTAAATGGACAGGAAAATTACTCTACCCCCATAGAAAGCCACCCCAGTCCAATCATACTTGAGTATCTATTAGTGGAAGAAAAAATAACTAATTTACCTAATCATGTGAGAAGATCTGCCCATCCCAATCCAAAAATGATGAAAGCTCCTCTGGATCTGGTAACAAGGGATGAACCGTCTTCATTAAATGATCAGTCCCTTAAAGCGCAAATGAAAGAGTGTCCCCAAGAAGGGAAGCACCGAACTTTAGATCATAAATATGAAATTATGAAATAGTTATCTTTAGTGCCTGCTAAGATTTCAATCATGAATGTACTGAATCTATCAGTATATCTTAGGGAAGATCTCATAGAGGCTTTGCAGAGTCCCTAGGATTTTGAAGCTGAAGTAGCCGCTGCTGAAATATACCAGACAAAGATCAATTCTGAAGAATGCCATGTAATCATATCCTTCAAAAATTAAGATGAATACATCATCATGTATGAAAAAATAAAACCCTTATATGTGTTTAACATGAAAAATGGCGCTGATATCCAAAAATTCTTCATCAACAATGGATTTGGGGTGAATATCCTCTCACTGTGGACACTCCGTCTGCCAGGCTCCAATGAGAATAATCTGAAGCCATGCACCATGACCCTGTTGGGCTATGAAAAAAGCGATAAGAATTTGTTAGTCCAAATCAAGATTGAAACCCAATTCGGTGACCTCGTAGATCACCCGAAATTTATGGTGGTCTGAAATAATATGGCCGTCAACGCTCTTCTAGGGAGACCCTAGCTGCATAAACATGTAGTAATCCCCTCCTATTTCCATCAGTGCCTCACATATAACATCAATGGATAGAGTGGGACACTACATGCTGATAATGCCCCATTCGAGTCTTAAGAGTCACACTACATTGATGCAAGGTTCTACATGGAAAAGGGGAAACAACCCTCATATGATGGAATTGATTAGGTTTCCACCCTAAACAGTTTGGAGATATTTCATACTGATCTCCTCAAAAATATTAGGGAAGAATATGTACTGCCAATCCATCATATTTAAAGCACAAGTCTAAATTCAGACACATATTCAGCAGTCCTCATGATCTCAGTTATGACTACCAATCCTAATAATGTCTGTTTTCCCTCGGAATTCGGGGATGACCACCTTTGATGGGAGGTTCAGACATTCCGATCGGTTTCTAACGGGTTTGTTCGTAGAACCGTAAACATCCAATGATTCCACATCCATTAGGACCTACTTTCCAAACGTAGGTGCTCATTAGTTCATGGACTGATGAGGCTTAGGAATTTGCGTTGGTCGAGAGGATGGGAGGTCGGACTCATCAAACCTTTTTGAGGGGAATTATTTTCTTCTTCGAGACTCTCTTTATAGATTTAAGTTATGTTCGTGAATCCTTATTACATTACCAAATATAAAATGAGTTTTCCTTTAGATCTGACAATCATTGATCGATATGTAGGAAATTTAGAGCATCTTTTATATGTATTCGAGGTTCTTCAATGATAAAGAATCATCTGTATTTTTTATAGATTCTTAGTCAATGGTATCCTTTGATACGTAAAAGTCTCTTGGTCCTTATGATGACCATACTAGTTTTAAATCCACTCAGTGGGGCACTTGAAGTTTATTATCATTCAGAAGGACATAAATTATTTCTGAGTTGGGATCAAACCCGTAGATGGGCTACCTATGTATCCTTTGTTTAGAAAAGGAATCAGAACCCACGTAGTTTGAATAAGGGAGTATGATGTTTATGATTGATGGCTCAAAGAAGAATGTCATAATTACTTTTACACCCTAAGCTCACATGAGTCATGATCGATATGATAAACAAGAGGAATTGGTAAAAATTAGACAATTGTTCCATAAAAGATGCAATCATAAGAAATAATGTGGGTCTTATATATGTATGACTGCCCAGATAAATGAATATTTGGATTTTACTTCAGGGAATAAATCCAGGAACAGGGTCCATAAAGGTATATGTGCTTCATGGAGATTTTGAATACTCTAACTTGGGGCTTACTCCTAAAAAGGAGGCCCAAATTAGGAGTGGACTTATGATTGGGTTTTACTCCTGAAAAGGAATCCAAAATCAAAAGGAATTATGAATGGTTAAGAGAAATTAAGACTGGGGCTTATTCCTAAGGAGGAGGCCCATGTTAAATGGATTGGAAAATTAAGAGACTTGGGGCTTACTCCTGAGGAGGATGCCCAAATTAGGGGACTGGGGCTTACTCCTAAAAAGGAGGCCCAGGTTAATGATTATGACTAGGGCTTACTCCTGAAAAGGAGGCCCAGGTTAATGATTATGACTGGGGATTACTCCTGAAAAGGAGGCCCAGGTTAATGATTATGACTGGGGATTACTCCTGAAAAAGAGGCCCAAGTTAATGAGTTCTCTCATCTTAAAGGATGTGGTTGAATGAGTGAAATCTCAATCTTTAGTGACATAAAGATGTGTAAATCACTAGGTTTTGAGAGATATTCCACAGATTTTCTTTCAGATAAGGAATCCAAATCAAGAAATCATGCCATAAATGGCTTTGAAGAGTGTCTTGAAGATTTAATCTTGAATAGGAGAGGTGGAATGGCTTAAGAGGGGTAAAATGGGCAATAAGGAAACCCAAAAAGGCAGGGGCGCGCAAGTCCTGGCAGGCGCGCAGGTACTGCGTGGGCGCACAAGTCTTGGTCGCGCAGGTATACCTGCGTGACACGTTGGGTACTTGCATGGTGTTCACCCAGAAGGTTAATAATTGAGTGACTCTTGGTTAAGGCCTTTAGAATCCTCTTGAGGTTCTTCCAAGAGAGGGGCGCGTAGGTTCTATTTGAAGGAGTAAGGCGGCGCACAAGTGTGGCCATTTCCCTTAAGGTCTAGCCACCTCGGCGCGCAAGTGTTGATGAGTTTCAACACTTAGGCCTTCCTCTCCCTCTTTAGATCTTCCGTTCTAGGTAGGAAATTACCTTTGAAGTGTTCCGGAAGCTTTAAGAAGAGACCAGGGCGTCGGGAGCTCAAATCTGAGTTTCTGGAAAAATTCCTCCCTGAAATGGGGGGCCCACCGAGTCTATTTATAGGCAGGAGAAAACCCTGGGCGGTTATCTCTTAGGTCGCGCAAGTCACTTGCGCGACCATCATGCATCGCGCAAGTGGACTTGCGCAACAGTGATAGAACTTGTGCGTCACATGTGCTTTTGATCCTTTGTTCATGACTTTATCGATTTCTGATGTTTTCTTCAAAGGATGAATCAATTTGTGCTAAGATATTTCCCTTTACATTCCTTTGGACTCTGTGATGAAAAAAGGAGCATCAACAAAAGTCCCCCCTCAGAGTTGGATCCGAAAGAAAATTAGAATGTGACTCTGAGGAAAAAGGAGACATCCAAAGGAATGGTGACATACAAGTGTTCATTGCACAATAATTGGCATGCAGGTTCGAGTCGCGCAAGGCTTGAGTGCACTGGGTGTAGGCACGCAGATAGGCCTCCTGGCCTATAAATATATGATCCTTGGCGGCACATCGCATCCGCTTCTGAATTCTCGAGCTCTCGCCGCACAAGTTATCTTCGCCGCGCAAGTCTCTTCTTTCCGCTGTTTCCTTGCCGCCGCGCTGCTGTATAGGTATTTGTACTTGCACGGTTTAGACTTGCGCGGTAAAAACTAGTGCGGCACAAGAACAATTGCGTTCCAAGTTTAGACTCGCGTGCCTTAGTGCCTTTTCCATTTTTTTGTATTTCTTCACAACGTTTATGAAAAAATCAATCCATTTAAGAATTTAATTTATTCAACTTTTGTGCAGAATCAATGGCTCTTTGACCCGGAATAGTTGATGAACTGGCTAGCAAGTAGATAGATGATATGATGAATATCATTGGCCATGATTATTATACTGTCAAAGATAGCACTCTTCCGAATTTGGCTAAGTATCTGAAGAAATATCATCGTGACTTCCCACAAAGCACTTATCTGCCTTTGTATGGCTATAGTCATTTGCAAGAAGTCACCATTCCAGAAGCAAAGAACTATCTTCCATTTTCGTGGTTTCAGAATTACACCAACTTTGCTTCAGCAAATATCTCCGGTGGAGGATTATTTCTAAATGATGGAATAGTGGAGAAGGCCTACATGATGCATCATAGCCCTTGCACACCAGATCTGAAAAATCATACACCTGAGCTGCAACCACATTGTCATCCTTCAATCTTCCGAAATGCTCAGATGGATCAATCCAAAGGCTGGAAGAAAAGTTGGGACTTCCGTCCTGGGGGAGGCATGAAGCCAACTTGGATGTGGGCATACTGGGTGCAACAAACCTGTGCAGAGTTTGTCGAGGATTTGAAGAGAGCTGCAATATACGAATCTGTCTGGGTTGGGCAAACATATGTTTACAGACATGATAACTTCGTGCCGGAGATACTCAGCCACTGGAGTCCAGCAACTAATTCTTTCCATATGACTCATGGAGAAGTAGGTATCAGTTTATGGGATGTCCACAAGATTTCAGGGGATCTAATTTTGGGCGATATTTATGATGAATTCATTCCTCCCAAGGTGACTTGGAATGATTCATAGAAGACTCCTGCTTTAGCTCGGGAATTATTTAAGATCTTCCACAGGCTCAAGAGTTCAGAGACCTCATTAACTCATTTTAGAAAGGATATTCATCCGGAGGAATGGATGAATGTATTTCTTATTGAGAAGAAAGAGAGGGAGCCAAAGGAGAAGGAGCTGAAAGAAAAAGGATCCAGGATAAAGAAATCCAAGGATAAGAGGCCCAAATGTCCTACCACCTGCCCAAAACCTGAGAAGAGGGGTGCTCCTGGCACATTCTGGCCAACTCTAGAAGTAGGATAGTTCGAGAAGTGGGGATATGAAGTGAATCAAAGAATCCCAAAGAATACTCGTCTGATAGGCTTCTTGGCAATGTGGATTAGTGTTTATCTCTTGCCTGTCAGGGATTCGAAGGGAGGCATCAGGCCAGGGACCTTCGTTATTGCAGCAAAGTTGGATGAGGGAAAAATGGTTGGGTTGGCTACCCCCATTTTAGAAAATATTCACAGAAGTTTACTTCATGTCTTCAAGGGTAAATCTCTTTTAAGAATAGTGGGACCATTCCAAGTTTTTTGGGGATGGATCGCTACTCATTTCAGGACTTACAATGTAAAGAATAGATTTCAAATTCCTGAAAGTTATTTTAGGTCGTCAGTGCAAGCATTATCTGGAGTTGCTCCATTGGATGTTAATGCTTATGAAATGAAAGTGAGGTTGAGCATGTTTAAGGAATTCAACTTCTTTCCCTATGTAAGTCCACCAACTGGGCGGTTTTTTGATTATGGGACAGGCCATTTGGATTTGAGGGCATACATGCTAGCTTGTTGGGATGGTGTGCTAGTTGCCAGGATTGACAGAGAAATAATATGCGAGGCCTATGCTCTATATAGATTTTCACGTCAATTAAAATGTCTGCAACATATTGTTGTATCTCCTCCGGTACATGTCAGGTTAGAGCAACATCTGATGGTTGCTCGGCAACTATGGCTGCTGACGTCAAGGGAGAAAACTGGGGCAGTATTTGATCTACCAATTGAAAAAGAAGCACATAATTTGACTACATATTATGCTGAACATTGGATAACATCATACCCCAAAGGGATATTGAATCACCCAGTTTATCAGGTGGGGAAAAGAAAGAGTACTGTAGAGAAAGAAACCCTTCCTCATGAAGGTGATGCTTCCCAACATGAAGTTGATTCAAAAGACTCCTCTTCTAGAACTGATTCACTGGATTACCATGATGGGGATGATGAGGCACAACCAGCGGAAAAGCGTTTTCGTGCCCGATATAATCCTCCGTCCAGAATCAAAAGACCCACTCCATCAATTCCTGGTGAGTTACTTCATTGTAGTAATTTAATCATTGCTACTTTATAAAGCAATAAGTCTTACTTTCTTATTCTCTATCTGTAGTTGCAGGAGCTAGGAAGAAATTGAAGTCAAAAATTGTAGGACCTTCCTCACATCCTTCATATCTAAGACCGTAGGCTGTCCAGCTATGGCAGAGTTTATATTGTGGTATTGAGACCGCCTGGCTGGATTTTTGTGAGGGCCTACAACTCCCTGAAATAGGGAATCTTATGGATTCTACAAATCTTCAATATGAGGACAACCCCAATGAAGTGCAGGATTACATCAGAGAGCTGTAAATGATCATATATTCCACTGATGAGTCTGTTCCTATCACTAGGCGAGTGAAGGAAATGATCGATCGTGGCGCCACTGAGGGGGCTGGTGGTTCTGGAGATGAGGAGTGGCATGAGAATGTAGCTCCTGAAGATGTAATTTTTCTTTCCTTATTTTATTTGCAAATTGATTTTAGTCTAATATTTATTACTTAAGGAAGTTATTTTCTTTATCTTGTAGCTTGCAAAGAAAGGAACTGGGGTTCCTTCACCACAGTATATCCCTGGTGGTACTGCCATTGGGGCTGCTGTTGATTCTCCTCGTGAGCCAGGTGAGATATATCTAGGCCATCAGGACATGAATGAGGCACTGGACATAGCCTTCCATTCTCTAATCCAAGTTCCAATAAGGGAGACTACTGATACTCCCAAAAAACAAAAGAAGAAAAGGAAACGAAGGAGGAATTCCACATCTAAACATTTCATTAGCAGTAGTAAGTCCTTCAAGTAATCATGAGTTTATACTCATGACCACATGGTTACTCATATTTCTGGGGATTTTAGGGGATTCTTCAATTTCCCCCCTGAGGGAAAGGTCTGATACTCCTTCAAAGACCACAGAGGGTGCTGTGGAACAATCACAGATCCAAGCTGACTTGGCTGCTCCTGGAGAAGATCTAGCATCTATTCCAAGTATCCCTCCTGCTACTGTTGCAATAATAGAATAACCTGTGTCTATTAAGTCAACAATGCTTCATAAAAATGTTGAACGAAACAATGACTGACTTCCATTCTGTGATACTTCAGGTTCAACTCCTGCATTAGAGATTCTGGAGACTATTTCAACTGATGCTGTGATTATATCTGAAGATGTTGTCCAAGATCAGGGGTTGCAGGACGTAAGTCATCAAGAAGATGCAACAAACGCTCCCACTGGTGAGACTAACCAGGATTCTGAAATATCATTGGATGAAATGATGAATCATGGCATGACTTTCAAAGAATTTTATGATCATGCTAAGTTGTCATGTGATTTAGAAGACCTTGGGTGTGAGTGTTATCCTTCGCCCAGTAATTGTTTTTAATTTACTCTTCTAATTATGACTGAAAATAATATGCAGTTTCATCCGTAGAAGCTGCGGAACTGCCAATTCCTGAAGAGGGTGTGGACATTGATGTCAACCCTACCATTGCAGAAACATTAGCTCAAGTGGAGATAAACCCAGTAAACCCTCCTGAGACCCATCTTGAAGATCCTGTTGAAACTAGTAAAGATGGGGAGGAGTCTTCTTAGGTTACTGACCCACCATCGGGTAAGGGATAACAAAATTTGTGATTGTACTTAATTTTCAATACAATCTATTCTTTTGTTATCCTTTGAAGCTAACCAATGATTTCAATTAATCATGAAGAGCTGTCAACTGCAGTGGCTAGGTTTGGAGGTGAGGCCTCAGCCTCTACCCCCACGGGAATTGAAAGTGAAGAAGCACAAGCCAGGGGGGAAAGAGCAGAACATGGCACTTCCTTAAGTGCATTAATCCCAGATTACCTGCCCCCCTGTGATGATGATGTTGAATCAGACCCAGAGATGCTTAAAGAATTCAGCTTTTCACGACACAAGGCATGGAACAACATATGGAAAATAATATCTGAGGTGCCTTTAGAAGAGTTATCGTCGAAAATTCCTCGATTGTCCTCCCAATTTTTCATACTAGGACTTGGCGGTTTTGGATATGAAAAGATCCATACCGTGGTGAAACAGATCATTTTCAGGAGGGAGCAGGAGCAAAAGTGCGGTGAAGATCTGACCAGGGTGAAATTGTCAGTTAATATCGGTGAATTTGAGGCTGCGGTATCCCAAACTGAGGCTGATTATGCTGCCAAGATGAAGGAGCTGAAGCATAAAATCAAAGAAAAAGTCGTCCAGTAGATGCACCTTCAATAACAATTGGATGATGTTACTGGGGAACTTGACCAACTCAATAATGCACTGGATGGAGTTCAAAGGAATGGTATGAAGACCATTGAGGATGCCAAGAAAGCACTCCATCAGGCTGAAAAGAGTGAAGTTGGTTGAGTGCATGAGCTTCAAGTAGCTTCTGATGAAGCTCGAGATGTGGTTCATCAATTGAATACTTATGTTGAAGGCCTATTGTAATTCTTGAAAAAGAGAAGAGACTCCAATCTTTGGATGTCCTTCTAACTCTTACGTATCAATGAAAAACACTTTCACCTTCACTCATTTGTACCTACATTCTCTTTTTCTACATGCTTTAGATTTTACCTAAGCCAATGAGCCTAGTAAGCATAGTTTTATTTTTACTAGGATTAATGTAAATAACCCTACAAACTTTAAATCTTTTAATTGCTTAATGTTACCTAAATCGTACAAAATGTATGTTTAGTGAGCCGGAACTTGACTTTTATTCAGAGTTTCTTTGTCTTTTGTGGGCAGTTTAAAGTCATGCACATCAGACATAAAAAGGCTAATGTTTATGGTCGAAATAGCTTTGACCAAAATGGATTAGAATTGACTCAATTCCTTGACAACTCATCTGAAAACATAGTACCATACTCAAGTATGAGGGAAAATATGTAAACTATGACTTAAGAATATTTGAATCTGAGGAATGATATGAAAAAGAGCTAAAAGGCATTAGAAGAAGTAGTTCCCAAGAATGAAGTTACCATTATTTAACAAACCCGTTAGGGGGTTGAATTATGCAGGGTCACCTAAGGGAATTGGCTGCATAGTTAAATAAAATAGTATCTTTTTCCTAACAAGTCTGTTATGTAGACTATTTATGCAAGGCCGCCTATGGGCACGTGCTACATAGTCAGGAAAAAGAACTCTCAAAAATTTACTTTCCTAGTGCTAAAAGCCAGTGAAAGTTTATGGAGATTCAAATCTTCCAAAGTATAGAGTTTGTTGTATGGAAATAGGTACTTGAATATGGAGAAGATATTTACAAAAAATATTATCAAAGAACTGGATGAATATTACTCCTACAAACGTTTTAACCAAATGTAGGGAAGGAGAATATAAACCATAGACTTGAATACTTTCAGATCATGAAAAAGGATATGGGACAAATATGTTAAGGATGACTATTTTTGCGGATCCCTACATATTGTCATTTAAGAAAAATAAGGACAAAAGAGGCATTCTTCCCAAGAATGAAGTTACCACTATCCGACAAACCCGTTAGGGGGTTGAATTATGTAGGGTCACCTAAGGGAATTGGCTGCATTGTCAAATAATAGTATCTTTTGGCTAACAAGTCTGTTATGTAGACTGTTTATGCAAGGCCGCCTATGGGCACGTGCTGCATAGTCAGGAAAAAGAACTCTCAGAAGTTTGACATTTTTGTGACTAGAAGTCATGAAAAGGGTTATGTGGATCTGAAAATATTTAAGGTTAGGATTATGACACATAAAGATGGATATTGTTCAATGTATATAGAGATACACAGATCAATGCTAACCATAATCATGTTGTGGCTGGGTCCTGAATTGAAATGTTGGACTTCACTACGTATCCCATAAGGATGAGAATCAAGCCATACGTAGTTCTTAAACTACAGTTTAACGTCGTGTGGGACAAAAGGATTAGAGATCTTAGTTTAGGGTCATAGAGCTTGGACCATTGTAAGAAATACATAGTGTGTGTTTTCATGGGGACTTTTCAGCCAAGGGACTGAAAGTGGAATTTGGGGTTAGGCCCAAATACTTGGGGCTAGATTCTAGGGACACTCGAACATTCCTACGTATCCCATAAGGATGGGAATCAATCCCATGTAGTTCTAGAAATACCCTTTGTACAAATTTTGTTCGTATATATGAAGGGTGAAAGGGGACTTTAGTACAATGATGGTTTAACCCAAGATAAAAGGTTTGGGCATTTCCATGTATGCATGTAGTCTTTGAAATGAAACATGATTGAAAAATCAATGTAAATATTGGTTCCCTCTTAGGTGAGGGAATAAAAGAATATTGTAGTTTATTTGTTATACTGGACAAAAGTGTTGTATAGTTTAACGTCGTATAACAAGGATGAAAGTGAACCAATGTAAAGATATTGATTCTAGGGGCGGTTTCACGAATCAACATCGTATGAGATGTAGGTGAACCGATGTGAAGAGATTGGTTTTGGGCTTGAAGCTTGGGAGGTTGCCTACATACCCAGCCTAGAAGGAAAGGATCAAAGTCCATGTAGTTCAATTAAATAATGAATTAATGATCAAGTTGTTATTGGGGACACCGACCTAAAAAAAATGTTGTTGGGACTTACACATGGTTAGTGGCCCAAAGAGAGTGTTGTGGTTGAGGTTTTCTCTAAGGTCACATCAGTCATAATCGGTGTGAGAAACAAGAGGTAGCAACAACCTTAACGATACACAGTTTAACGTCATGTAGGACGTATGAAGGGACTATGTAGTTTAAAGTCTTGCAGTTAGGACTATTGGTGCTGCACAGTTTAGTGTCATGTAGCAGGGATAAAGTACAGTTTAATGTCATGTAGGACATATCACGGACCTTCTGTATAGTTTAGCGTCATGTATTTAGGACGATGGGGACAATAGAGTTTAACGTCATGTTGGACAAAAGGGGGACTGTGCAGTTTAATGTCATGCAGTGAGGACAAAAGAGTACACCATTTATCGTCATGTTGGACGCATTGGGGATTTTTTCCACAGTTTAGTGTCATATTGGACGAAAGTGCGAATAGTTTAAGGTCATATGCATGGACCGTGGATGGTGTAGTTTAATGTCATGCTGGAAAAAAGTGTAGTTTAAGGTCATACATGACCTTTGATGATTATGTAGTTTAACATCTTTTCAGACGTAAGGGACTTCTATACAGTTTAGTGTCATATAGTTAAGACATTACAGTTTAACTTCTTACTGGACGTAAGGGACTCAAAAATAGTTTAGGGTCATATGCATGGACCATTGATGATTCAGTTTAAGGTCATACTGGACCTAGTTGCAGTTTAAGGTCATACTGGACCATTTAGGGAACGTTTTTCACAGTTTAATGTCGTGTGGGATGAAGTTGCAGTTTAAGGTTATACTGGACCATTGCTGTATAGTTTAACGTCATATAACAAGGAAGAAATGGTGCTGCAAAGTTTAGTGTCATGTTGCAGGGACATGACAGGTACTTTGCAGTTTATATAAAATACTTCTTCAAAAATCTGGCATTGATTGGAGTAGTGATGAGTTCTCCATCCATCGAGATTAATGAATAAGCTCCATTGGAGTAGACCCTATGTATTGAATAAAGTCCTTCACATTTTGGCACAAGCTTGGGAGGTTTCTTTCCCGGTATCATTGGAGTTTTGAGAACTAATACCAATTCTCCCTGAGTGAATGAACTAAGATGAACTTTTTTGTTAAAAGCTCGTCCTATTCGATTCTGATAGACTTCCAAGTAGTGAAAAGTGCACAATCTTTTCTCATCTAACCATTCAAATTCATTCAATCACTTTTGAGATTGCTCATCTGTAGATTACTGATCGCAAATGGCTACTCTAAGCGAGGGTAATTGAACTTCAATTGGAAAGACTGCTTCCGTTCCATATACTAATGAATATGGAGTTGATCACGTTGTAGTGCGGGTGGTAATCCGATAAGCCCATAAAGCGTGAAAGAGTTTATCAGGCCATGACTTCTTATCTTTATCCACCATCTTTTGCAGTATATTTGAAATAGTCTTGTTGAAGGCTTCTATCTGGCCATTGGCCGCTGCATGATACTGAGATGAATGGTTGGATTTGATGTTGTATTCTTGATACAATTTCTTCACCTCGGATGAACAAAAATTGGTGCCATTGTCCATCAATATGGTATGAGGGACACCGAATCTTGTAATGATGTTAGACTTGATGAAGCTAACAATGCATTTAGAACTGACTTCCTTGAGAGGTATTGCCTCTGCCCATTTGGAAAATAAGTTAGTAGCAGTAAGAATGTACTTAAACTGCTTGTCCGTAGCTGAAGGGTAAGGTCCCACCACATCCATCCCCCATGTGGCAAATGGCCATGAGTATTTAGCTATATGAAGAAACTCTGGAGGTTGATGAATGAAGTTGTCATGTACTTGGCATGAATGACACTTCTTTGTGAAATCAACACAATCTTGTATCATTGAAGGCCAGAAGTATCCAAGCCTTCGAATCTGATCAGATAGTCTATGTCCAGACTGGTGGGCACCACAGACTCCTGCATTCACTTCTATCATGACAGCTATTTCCTCTTCACCATCACTGCATATGAAGAGAACTCCATCAAAACCAAGTTTGTAGAGAATTTTCTCTAGGTGATCTGGGCTATCATAAAGAGTAAAATTGACCACACGTCGCCAGATTTGTTCTTTCTCAGCTCTATCAGGTGGAAGTGTTCCATTTTGAAGGTATTCCCTGATAGGTGACCTCCATCCTGTAGTATGACCATACAGTTCAGGAATGGGACTAATTTCATTAATTTCCTCTGTTTTGATTCGAACATAAGGTGAAATTTCATGACGGTGGGCAATACTGATGGTTGTCTCGTCCCGATTTGGATCTGCCAGAGCTGTGGCTTTATTAGCCAGTGCATCATCTTGAGCATTTTGTGATTTTGGGACATAAGAAAATGTCGAATCTGAAGGGAATTCCTCCATTAACTCTCTGACGTAATCATACAAAGGGATTAGTTCTTCTTTTCTGATGGCATAATCCCCATTGACTTGTTTGATTACCAGGTCTGAATCACCCTTCACCTTTAAGTGATTCACTTGTGCTTAAAGCGCTAATTCTAGGCCTGCGATAAGAGGTTGGTATTTGGATTCATTATTGGTACCACTTTCCCACAATAAGAAGGAATAAGGTAACACTGCCTTTTTTGGAGAAATGAGCACAATTACTAAGCCAACTTTGTTGAATTTAGGATTTTCCATTTTCTTCCCTGTTGGACTTCTGGAAGCACCATCAAAATACATTTCCCATGCTTGAGGACTTTCTTGAATAGAGAAGACTTCCTCATCAGGGAGTTCAATATCTGAAGATGTGTCTTCCATTGAAGGGTGTTCAACTAGGAAATCAGCTAGAGCTTGGCCCTTTATTGCCTTTTGAGACACATACTGAATGTCAGATGGCTGCAAAATAACTACCCACCTTGCTAGACATCCTGTAATCATTGGACAACTAAGGATGAATTTGAGCGGGTTATTGTGAGATACCAATTGGACCTTGTGATGTTGCAGGTAGTGTCTCAACTTCTGAACTGAAAATATTAATTCCAGGAAACACTTCTCAATACTTGAATACCGAGTTTCTGCTTCAATCATAGTTCGACTGAGATAGTAGAGGCTGTTTTCATTCCCATCATCATTCTTTTGAACAAGAAAGGCACCCAATGATCGCTCTAGATCTGTCACGTAGAGGATAAGTGGTCTTCCTTCAACAGGTGGCATGAGTACCGGTGGACTCAAGAGGTATTTCTTGAGAATATCAAATGCTTCTTGACATTCTTCAGTCCACTGGTAAGTGACTCCCTTCTTCATCAATTTGGTAAATGGTAAACTTTTGCCTGCCAAATTGGCGATGAAATGCCTAATATAGGCTAAGTGTCCTTGAATTCCTCTTAATTCTTTCAAATTTTGAGGAGGTGACATACCAAGGATTGACTTGGTCTTCTCAGGATCGACTTCAATACCATGATGGCGTACAACAAAGCCGAGAAATTTTCCTGAGGTTACCCCAAAAGCACATTTTAAGGGGTTCATCTTCAAATTATGTTGTCAAAGCTTACAGAATATGACTTCCAAATCAGCCAAGTGGTTAGAATGTTGTCTGGATTTAACCACCAAATCGTCTACATAGCATTCAACAAACTTCCCTAAGAAGGGTTTGAAGATACGATGCATGACGCGCTGATATGTTGCACCTGCATTCTTTAAGCCAAAGGGCATTACCCGGTAACAAAACACACCCTGAGGGGATCTGAAGGCTGTGGATTCCCCATCTTCTAGGGCCATTCAGATCTAATTATATCCAGAATATCCATCCATGAAGGAAAGTGCTTCCTAGCCAGCTGTTGCATCAATTAAAAGTTCTGTAATTGGAACTGGGAAATCATCTTTAGGACAATGCCGATTAAGATCTATGAAATCGATGAAAACTCTAATTTGTCCGTTCTTCTTCTTTATAGGGACAATATTAGCCAACCACTTGGGATACTGAACTTATCTGACTAAGTTATCTTTGATAAGATTATCCACTTTAGCTTCAATTTTAGAAGCATAAGTTGGGTGTGTTCTTGTCGCGGCTTGTTTAAATCCTCGATGTTCTTCTGGTAAACCCAAATGATGAGTAGCAACATCAGGATCAAGCCCAGGCATTTCTGTACAGTTCCAAGAAAAATATCTCTATTTCTCTTTATAAAATAAATATACATCTCTTGCTCTTCAAGGGTCATGGACGAACTGATTAAAGTGGGGCGTAGATCTTCCTTTGTACCCAGATTTATTTCTATGAGTTCATCCACAGTGGTAGAGATACCCTCTTCAAATACTGGAGGAGCATCTCTGAGATATTCCTCTTCTTCTTCATCATGTGTTATTTCTTCCGTTTCTACTTGCATGGTAGATGATAAAGTAGAATTCTCATGATCCGAAGAGATGTCAAAATTTTCATATCTTGAAGAAGAAGCTTCCATTCCAACCCAATTGATGATGTAGGGTCTTCTTTGGGTAATAAAGAGGAGATGATGGATTGAGAATCGACATCATTGTTCACCTCTGATGTTTCTATAACTTCTTCTGGCCTAATTGGCGAATCATAGGCTTATTGGATTTCAGCAGATGAAATGAAGACGTCACCATTTGTGCTTTCATCACTGCTTGGTAGATTACCAATTTCTCCCATGTTTTCTGGCTCGATTGCCGTAATTGAAATTATGGATCTTTCCATAAGAGTATTTTGATTTGGGTCTATCTTGTCAATTTGACTAATAGGAAACACATAATCTGTACTCACATGTGTAAATGGATTTACTGGAATCTTCTCCAAACCATATGGAGCATTAACTTTGGTAATTTCCTTTGTTGTGGATTTCTCCTTTCCCTTCATGTGATAGAATTCTGCCTCAATGTATTGAGACTCACATGTCTTGAATGGGGCCTTATCACCATATAATGTTCCAACTTGACCATCGAAACAGTATTTGAGACATTGATGGTATGATGAAGGGATAGCCGCATGCTGATATAGCCAAGGTCTTCCAAGAAAGACGTTGAAAGCTGAGTCTTGATCAACAATCATGAAATCCGAATTAGACACAAGATCTCCAAAATGAGTTCTGAGTATAACTTCGCCCAGTGGTTCTTGTTAATTTTTATCATATCCTTGTAACATCATGGTAGAAGGAGATAAATCAGATTCCGTGAGGCCCAATCAACAAAGTGTACGAATGGGCATGAGGTTGACTCCTGAACCATTGTCAATGAAAGCTCTTCGTACGTCTACACCATTGACCTTGCTAGATAAATACAAAGGTCTGATATGACCATGTACAACATCATCTTCATCTTTATCAGTAAAATATATTATTTCATGGAATTCTGCAGGATTATTCTCTATGTGATAGACTTTAGCTGCATCAATTTCAGTTTCAAACTCCTAAGGACTTGACAAAGCCTTGATGAGTGCTTCCTGAAGATCTTTTGACAGATTAAAAGCATCCAAAATTGATAACTTGGCTGGTACTTGGGCCAAGTGTTTCAATATATCATACTTTTGATCCAGAGGTCTACGTTTCCCAATAGGAATATATGGTTTAGCAGGTACCTTGGAAGAAGATGCTTTGGAATTTGATGCATCTTGTATTGGGATAGGAGTTGGCAACATTCTTGGTTTTGGAAGATTAGACCGATTAGATCCATTTAATTGTTGAGAGGAAGAAGATGGAACCTTCAATCGGTCTTCCAAAATAACTGTGCCAGGACTGAATTTGCTATTGGTTGAAGAACTTGCTTGTTCTTGCTGAGCTCGCTGAAGGGCTCTACCACGAGTTTCTGATGCATACACTGTTCTAGCAGGGGTTGAATTGGGGTAGTGGCTTCTGAAAGATCCACGTCTTCCCCTGTATCCTAAACCTATGAAACTTCCTCTGATTCCCTTTTTGATACAGGGAATTCAGGCTCATCAAAATTGAAACTACGACTGGCATATGGATTTGTTAATTGAATCATATTAACAGAACCAAATTTTAACTCTTCGTTTGATGAAAACTCTACCTGATTAGCCTGTTTAGGCTGTGCCGTTTGGTGGGGTGGTGCCCGTGGCTTTGAAGTAGATGGCATGAAGTCCTCCAAAGTCAAAGACGACTTAGTCTTTGACATATACTCATCCTCTTCTGATTCTTTTTCTTTCTTTGAATCATGCCGTTTCCTTGAGGACTTTCCCTCTGACGAAGAGGGTTTTTCTGCAACATTCATGGCAGAAGATACAATTGGTTTCTTTAATTGTGTTCACAAAATAGCATGAGTTCGATTTATTGTCTTTCTGACCATCCAATCATCATACTTCGGTGCATTTTTGCTTTTGACTTTTTGCCATTCACCTTCCTCCTCTGGAACTGTAGCAGTAACACATGCTACCTAAGCTAAAAAACCTTTCAATTTGACTTGTCCCGAGTCAAACATCTTTTGCAGGAGGTCTTTGAAGACAAAACACTCCTGGATGGGATGCCCGAATATTTGATGAAAGGGTAAATAATTGGGACGGTCTTCATATCCTTCCTTGTTTGGCCTTTTGGGCCTTGGCAATTGAACCAGATTATTTTCCAGAGCCGAAATGAAGTAACCAAGATCTTATTCATTTTGGAAAGAGTATGTTTTGCTCTTCAAATCCTCAAATTGTTTTTTTCTTTGATCTCGTTGATCATCTGGATGAAACGGACTTTGTTGTTGGCGCTCAGGAGGTGGATCCCTTCTAGAAGATGAAGGTTTTGAAGTAGATGCAGGTACAGGCACTTGTTTAAGCATAATTGTAGTAGTTTCTACTTTACCCATTCTCCTTCCTGGAGCTGATGGAATTTGACGAGATTTAGCCTTAGCCTATATAAGGGAATCTTCAATTTGCTGAGCGATTGAAGTAAGGTCTCGAAACCCTCCTGTGTATTTCATAGGGATTAATGGCGTGCGTAATTCGTCACGCAGATTTTCCACACAGATTGGCAACAATTCTTCTTGAGGGAGTGCTAAACTCAAGGAATATGTTAATCCCTTCCAGCGAGCAATGAAATCAGAGAATCTTTCATTCTACCTTTGCTTACAATTTGTAAGATCGAAAACTGTTGTCTTATGAAAAGTTGAGCTGCACTGAAGGAGGAATTTTTGGCGAAGATCCTCCCATCCGGTAATTGACTGGGATTGCAAGCTTGTATACCAAACAAAAGCTGGTCCTTGCAAGGTTCGCACGAAGCATATGAGTTTCACTACTTCTTGCTGCTCCAGAGTTCCCATCATAGGATCGTAACAAGACACGTAATGTGTCAAATACTCTTCAGGATCGACTGATCCATTGAAAATAGGGAATACAGGATTCCCAAAACTGGATGGAGGAGAAATTGAATCTACCCATTCAGGGTAAACTTTCTTTTCTAGTTGAACTTGTGCACGTTTCCCTTCCATAGTTTCTAACCGAGATTTTAATGACTCAATAGTAGTTATTAACTTTTGACAAACATCCGGTTGAACTTGGACTTGGGTAGGTGTAATGACTAGAGCTTGAACAGATGTGGCGATTGGTGCTGCAACTGATGGTAGCACTGCCAACTATTGTTGCACTTGACCCATAGGATTAGACCTGTAAGGGTGTACTGATAGAGGAGGATATTCCTGATCCATCTCAGTAGCTGCAACAAATTGCCTTGGCTGACTGAATCCAGCACGCTCACAAAGAAGAATACCCTGAATTAGTTTTGTATTCAACCTCCTTAATTCCTTCATTTCTTTCTCCTGTTATGCAAACCTTTACTCTTGTGAGAGCGATTTACCTTCTCTAGAGGAAGGATATGTAACTTGGTTCTTTCCCTTCCCTTTGTTGGATCCTTTTCGGAGAGGGGGAAGTGGGTTACTCGAAGGATTACCTAGGTTCTGAGTAATCCTTTCACTTCGTGTACGCACACCTTCTTCATTTGTGTCGGTGCGTACATCTTCTTGAGCAGGAACCTCTTCATCTAAGTCCCCTGAGTGAGCCTCATTTGGTGGATCAGCAACAACGGCATTGATGACATTGATTGATGCATAACTCATTGCATCCCTTATATCATCATTTCAATGATATTGTCTTCTTCCATGTCTTTGATGAGACATTTCCTTTTTTTGATTCGATCCCTTAGGAACTTCTTGACGAACCGTAATTTGGAGGAAATCTCCTGATAATTTGGCTCTTCGTTACTCTTGAGGTTTCTTCCCCAATCGAGAAAAGACCGACTTTCTCTGAGGAGGGGATTGATGATTTGAAAAAGTCCCCAGTCCAGTGGACTGGGGCTGTTTCTGCTGTTCCTGCTCAAATCCTTGGAACCTATTTGTTGATTCCAAGGGTTGGTTTAAAGGAGTCCCCAGTCTGGAGAGCTGGGGTGGTTCTTGACATTCTATGTCTGAGAATTTCTTGAAAGTCCTCCTGATCTTACAAACCTTAGTCTGGAAATTATCTAGATGCATTAACCTGTATCCGCTTTTATCACCTGGTTCAAAAGACCGTTGGATGATTTCTGACACTTCTGTCACTTGGTGACATGCTTGCTCCAAACGAGAGGCCTGTTTAATATTCTCATTTGCCTGATGCAAGAGTAATTCAACAACTTGTTCTCTGTATTCTTGATTTTGAGAGGAACTAGTTGAAGACTGTTCTTGGGAAAGATTTTGATTACAAACAGAGCCCATTGACTGTGGCCGGTTATGGGAAATAACATTGCATGAGACCATTTTTGGTGGGCTTTGTTGACTGGAGAGCACCATTAAATTCAGTGCTCTATGAACACCCCATCCTCTGACACAAATACCAGATGGGGCATTGGCAATTAACTGACACAATCTTCTTAGTGCACCAAGGCATGAACGTTGAAGGGCTCTCTGCTGCTTTTCTGCCTTCAGATATCGAGAGACTGATAGAGACGCCAAATCAATCTGATGTTGTAACCCTTCTATTATCTAAAGATGATTTTCATATTCATCATAAGATAATACTTTCTTTTTCAACTAACAAAGAGTTTTCCATATGTTGAGACGAATATCATGAATTTCATCTTCCGTCAACATTTCTGGAATATTATACTGAGAGTCATCCAAAGGCCAAAACATAACTGGCACTTCACCTTTCGCCAGTTGTTTTCTCATGTTTATCATTTCCTCTTTGTCATTTGATGAAGATTCTTCTACCTGATTTGACTAGAGTTGGTGTTTCCTTGTTGCTTCATTGGATTCAACAGGATTGGTAGAGAAATCATTGATCAAACTAGAAAATGCATGACTTAGGGGTGGTTCGGATAATGACCTACACCCTGGGATATCTTCTGATTGAGAAAGTATTTCATCTACTAGCGATGAAGCTTCAGACATGACTGGTTTTTCATTTGAAAGTGCCTCAAGATAAGAGGGCTTTCTCGACACTACATTGTCCACTAGAGCATTTTCCAGGAAATGTGCATCACTACTAAGGAGAGGACTTTCGTAGTGAAATTCATCATCATGGGGGAGGACCACCATAATGGGTTACAGCAAAAGAGGAGATCTCTTGCTTCTTGGTCTTCTGACCACACAGAGGGTTCCTGTGGCTTTCATCTGAAGATGAAACTTCAAGATTGACCGAATTGTCATGAAGCAAGCCTTCATGAGGAAGTGTTTGTTGAAGAAATTCAGAATTAATGTTCCCACTATTGGGAAATGAGGGAGTAGAATCTTGAATTTCAACAGATAATTGTCTGAGGGCTTCAAGAACTCCAGCATCGAGCAAGGCCTTGTTACAGATTGTCCCTTGGTCTCCTGACTATGCTGGGCGGGTGTTTTTCTTAGACACCTTCTTACTCACTTTGGAAACCACTTGTTGATGAAAGTGGCTGCTCTGAGCAGGTGTATGTGCCTGATCAGGAAAGATGGCCAGGTTAGACTGGAGATCTCCACTCAAATCAGGTGTATGCGCCTGACTTGGTTGTCCGTATGATATGGGGGAGTATGCCCCACAACCCTTTTGGACTGGAACAGATGTGTGTGTCTATTCTGTAGTGAATTGTTGATGTGTCACTCCACTGACAAGGATATATTTATGTGTCTTTCCCTGAGATGCCACTAAAGTTGTTATAATATCCTGGCAGGCATCCAGAATATGAGCAGGGATTTTCTTCTGCTCTTTCACCATTGATAGAATATTTTTGGTGAATTCAGCTGCCGGAACGGGAATATACGTCCATTCCGGGCTTGGAGCAGGTGTATGTGCCTACTCCTGTCCTCCTTTTCCTGTCAGTGAATCCTGACAGTACTCAAGTATGAGGGCAGAGAGTTGAGTCTGCTTCCTATTTGTTGTCGGGGCTTTCCGACTAACTTCTCCAAATGCTACCAAGTGAGACTGTTGGTAAGCTTGATTAATACTAGCAGGTGTATGTGCCTGCTGATTGCACTTCACCAAATGTGGTTGATGAGATCCATCATATGTAGTCAGACGAGCTTGCTGACTAGTTGATGATGTATAAACAGGTGTATGTTCCTGCCTATAGTACTCCGCCGGAATCTCCTAGCGGGATTGGCATGATGCTGCCAGAAGAGTCTGCTGGACAGTGGAATTAAAACGGGCAGGTGTATGTGCCCGCTCATTTCTTGCCACCAAGTTAGGTTGGTGGACTTCTCTGGAGATGGCAGAAATGAGAACCTGCTCACTGTTGACCGAATTCTGCCTCTGGTGGTTCGTCTTGCCTTCTCGGGTTCGAGGAACCTGAGCCAAACGCCTAGAGTTGGTACCCTCATCATGTTGAGGGCGCACTTCCGCACGAGTCTGACGACGATTGTTGGGGTGAGCCTTCAGGAAGGACTCCTGTCTTCTTTAATTAAGGCCCTGAGGGACCTGCTCATTCACTTCCTCAGAATAAGGGAGTGAATGGTGATTGCATTCCGGGGATAACGACCCGAAACAGTTGGAGATGGTAGTCAGCACCACCTGTTTCTTGATCACTGGTCGTCATTGTCCGGATGACTGGTGTGAGTTGTTCGCTTGGAGGGCTTGTCGGGCAGCCTCCAGAGTTGGGATGGTACCGTGTTGATGGTACTCCTTAACCAGCAAATTTGATACCCAGCGTTGAAGACGCTGAGTAGGTGATGTCATCCTCAGAGCGGATGACAATCCAGCAGGAATATCAGTAGTGGCATTTACAGCAGCAGTATTCATAGGTGTGAATTTGAGAGCGGCCATTATGGAAATGTAAAAGATCTTGGAAAAGAGTGCCTGTTTGATATAACAGACGTAATCAAGATAAATTCAGCTACTACATCTTTTGGATGACCACATATGTTATTGACTGTCTTGTTGGCCCTCTCATTGAGTTTAAATATGGGCCGAACAAATAGGTAAAATATCATTTTTAATTTGGTTAAGGATTCACATCGGGTTCACCATTTTTGTTTTCCCTCGGAATTCGGGGATGACCACCTTTGATGGGAGGTTCAAACATTCCGATCGGTTTCTAAAGAGGTTGTTCGTAGAACCAAAAACATCCAATGATTCCACATCCATTCGGACCTACTTTCCAAAGGTAGGTGCTCATTAGTTCATGGAATGATGAGGCTTAGGAATTTGCATTGGTTGAGAGGATGGGAGGTCAGACTCATCACACCTTTATGAGGGGAATTATTGTCTACTCCGGGACTCTCTTTATAGATTTAAGTTATGTTCATGAATCCTTATTACATTACCAAATATAAAATAATTTTTCCTTTAGATCTGCCAATCAATGATCGATATGTAGGAAATTTAGAGAAACTTATATATGTATTCGAGGTTCTTCATTGATAAAGAATCATTTGTATTTGTTAGATATTCTTAGTCAATGGTATCCTTTGATACGTAAAAGTCTCTTGGTCCTTATAATGACCATACTGGTTTTAAAGCCACTTAGTGGGGCACTTGAAGTTTATTTTCATTCAGAAGGACATGAATTATTTCAGAGTTGGGATCGAATACGCATATGGGCTACCTATGTATCCTTTGTTTAGAAAAGGAATCAGAACCCACGCAGTTCGAATAAGGGAGTATGATGTTTATGATTGATGGATCAAAGAAGAATGTCATAATTACTTTTACACCCTAAGCTCATGTGAGTCATGCTCGGTATGAGAAACAAGAGGTATTGGTAAAAATTAGACAATTGTTCCATAAAAGATACAATCATAAGAAATAATGTGGGGCTTATGTATGTATGACTGCCCAGATAAATGAAGATTAGGATTTTACTTCAGGGAAGAAATCCAGGAACAAGGTCCATAAAGGTATATGTGCTTCATAGAGATTTTGAATACTCTAACCTGGGGCTTACTCCTGAAAAGGAGGCCCAAATTAGGAGAGGACTTATGATTGGGTTTTACTCCTGAAAAGGAATCCCAAATAAAAATAAATTATGACTGGTTAAGAGAAATTAAGACTGGGTATTATTCCTAAGAATGAGGCCCATGCTAAATGGATTTGAAAATTAAGGGACTTGGGGCTTACTCCTGAGGAGGATGCCCAAATTAGGAGACCGGGGCTTACTCCTGAAAAGGAGGCCCGGGTTAATGATTATGACTGGGGCTTACTCCTGAAAAGGAGGCCCAAGTTAATGATTATGACTGGGGCTTACTCCTGAAAAGGAGGCCCAGGTTAATGATTATGACTGGGGATTACTCCTGAAAAGGAGGCCCAGGTTAATGAGTTCTCTCATCTTAAAGGATGAGGTTGAATGAATGAAATCTCAATCTTTAGTGACATAAAGATGTGTAAATCACTAGTTTTTGAGAGATATTCCACAGAGTTCCTTTCAGATAAGGAATCCAAATCAAGAAATCATGCCATAAATGGCTTTGAAGAGTGTCTTGAAGATTGAATCTTGAATAGGAGAGCTGGAATGGCTTAAGAGGGGTAAAATGGGAAAGAAGGGCACCCAAAAAGGTAGGTGCACACAAGTCCTTGTAGGCGCACAGGTACTGCATGGGCGCACAAGTCTTGGTCGTGCAGGTATACCTGCGCGACACGTTGGGTACTTGCGCGGTGTTCACCCAACAGGGTAATACTTGAGCGACTCTTGGTTAAGGCCTTTAGAATCCTCTTGAGGTTCTTCTAAGAGAGGGGTGCACATGTTCTATTTGAAGGAGTAAGGCGGCGCGCAAGTGTGGCCATTTCCCTTAAGGGATGGCCACCTCGGCGCGCAAGTATTGATGAGTTTCAACACTTATGCCTTCCTCCCCCTCTTTAGATCTTCCGTTATAGGTAAGAAATTACCTTAGAAGTGTTCCGGAAGATTTGAGAAGAGACTAGGGCGCCGGGAGCTCAAATCTGAGTTTCTGGAAAAATTCCTCCCCTAAATGGGGGGCCTACCGGGTCTATTTATAGGCAGGAGAAGACCCCGGGCGGTTATCACTTAGGTCGCGCAAGTCACTTGTGCGACCATCATGCGTCGCGCAAGTGGACTTGCACGACAGTGATAGAACTTGCGCGTCACATGTGATTTTGATCCTTTGTTCATGCCTCTGTCGATTTCTGATGGTTTCTTCAAAGGATGAATCAATTTGTGCTAAGATATTTCCCTTTACATTGACTATGTGATGAAAAAGGAGCATCAATAATGTCGAAAGGCCCCTTGAATCCTGAGATAATGAGGAAGGTTTGGATAAAAATACCCCTGAACCAACATAGAAACTCTAAAAAATTACCACCTCACTCACTAAGGTAGGAATAATTGTATCTTCATTCAAGGAAGATGAGGAAACTCTTTTACCCCTCATTTCATATTTTCTAGAGAAGCCTCCGCCAAGGGCCGAGGTAGAAGAGATGACCGTACCTCATAGACACCAAAATAGAAACTCCTCCCACAACTATGGAGAAATAGATACAAGGATTGTTTCACATTAGAAGATAAAGAGTAAGGAAATGAGGATATAGGGGGAGAAGAAGAAGAAGACCTAATGGACCCCCCTCCATCATTCGAGGAAGGAATTTCCACCACCATTAATAAGCTCAATGAAATCAACTTGGGTATGAAAGAAGACCCACAATCCACTATGGTTAGTGAAGCCATGCATTCCTAATAGTAATATATATACTCACTTTTCTTGAAACAAAATTGTGATGTTTTCTCTTGGAATTATACATAAATTCTAGGTTTCGATCCAAAGGTGGATACTCACCACCTGGGCCTGCCATAAGATCACTGTGGTTATAAGAAAGCCACTAGAAGGACACAACCGACACATGATTCCAAAATAAAGGTTTAAGTAGACAAGATCATCAAAGCTAAATTTTTTCGAGAGGTACACCAACCCATCTGGATAGAAAAAATTGTCCCTGTTAAGAAGAATAATGGGTAGATCAGGGTATGCATCGATTTTAGGGACCTCAACCTCTGCTTCCTGAAAGATCATTTCCCAGTCCTGATCACAAAAGTATTCATCAACACAACTACAAGATATGAGGCTCTCTATTTCATGGACTTCTATTCAGGATAAAACTAGATCTGAAATTCCCAAAAATATGAAGAATACACCACCTTCAGGGCTCCCTAGATAGTGTTTTTTCTACAAGGTGATGCCTTTCAGCTTGAAAAATTCTGGCACCACATATCAATTTCTCATGCGCAGCATTTTTAAACCCTTCCTAGGAAGTTAATTGAATGTTATGTTGATTATCTGGTGGTTAAATCAAGAAAACATTTGAACCACCTGGCCAACCTTGAAATAATCTTCAATAAAATATGACAACACAATCTAAAAAATTAACCCCCTGAAAGGTGATTTTGGTGTCATCTCAGGTAAATTCATCAGCTTCTTCGTACACCACCATAGCATCGAAGTCTACCCTAAGAAGAAAAATGAGATCTTTGGTATGTCAACACCTCATAACCTCATTGAGATGAGAGGAATCAAAGGTAATCTGTCTTATCTTCGGTGCTTCATAGATAACCTTGTAGGAAAATGTTTTCCATTCACCAGGCTGATGAAGAAAGGGCTAGAATATCAATGGGATGGAGAGAGTTAGAAAGTGTTTGAAAATATTAAGAATTATTTCTTAAGTGAACTAGTGCTAATTCCTCCTATTGAAAGATGACCACTTATTCTGTACATAACCACCTTAAAGCAATCACTAGGCGCCTTTGTTATGCAGAAAAATGATGTCGGTAGTGGGCATAATCTCTATTATCTTAGCCGTACCATGATTGATGCCGAGACTCATTACCCAAATATCGAGAATAGATGAATTATATTGATATTTATGGTTAGGAAACTGATAAATTACTTGCAACACCACAGAGTCTACTTGGTCTCACGCAGTAACCCACTCAAGTACATTCTCATCCATCCAATGTCAACTAAACACCTATCATAATCGACGATCATCCTACAATAGTTTGATATAATTTTCATACCATATAAAGATATCAAATTCAATAAATTATCATATTTACTAGAAGATCATCCCTTAATATGAGTGGCCCCATCAGATGATAAGCTACTTGATAAAGAAGTGTTCTCTATTCAAGAGAACTCCCAGATCTGGGAAATGAGCTTCGACGATGCCTCCAAAAGCATGACCGAAAGAAGAATGGAAGACCCCAAATTCAACAAAGTGTTTCTATGAGTCATCCTCACATGACTTGAAAAATTAGTTCTTCCCCATTCTTTCATACTATTGGAATGATGCACGAACAATGAAGTAGAGTACTAGGCCCTCATTGGAGGCCTGAAACTAGAACTCCAAGTGCAGGATGAACACTTGAAGATTAAAGGTGATTCATAACTAGTAATCAAGAAAGTCAATGGTGACTATTCCATAAAGAAAGAGGAGATGATCCCTTTTATGATCCATGTCTGATAACCGATGGAAGAATTCCCATTACAACCGACATTGACTTATGTTCCCCAATCACAAAATGCGTAATCTGATGCATTGGTAAATACATCTACAGCTCTGGACGATCCAGGTTGGGATGAACTAGTCATCATTATTTCCCGTCAATAGATGGTTTTACCATTCATTCAGGCCAACATGGAAGAAATTAATGAAATTAGTCACATCTCTGATCTATATGGTCCTACTACCAGCTGGACAACTCCCATTGTGAACTATAATAAAAAAGGAGAACCCCCTAGATTGGGATGGGAGGGAACAAATACAAATAAGAGTATTCAATTTCATACTATACGATGGTAAAAACTAAAAAATGTCCTTTTTAAGAGAGGCCTTGATGGAGTCCTTCTCAGATGCATTTATGGATAAGAGAATGCCACCATCATGAAAGAAGTGCATGCTAGAACTTGTGAAGAACACCAGTCAACATCCAGACTCTCTCATTAAATTCAAGGGTTTGGGTACTACTTGATGAACCTAATGCAGTATTGTGATAATTTCACCAAAAAGGTGTCATTCCTACTAAGTCCATTCTAATTTCATCCAACAACCCCCATAGTTGCATCACATAGCTAAGTACTCTTACCCATTTTTCATATGGATAATGGATGTTTTAGGACCACACTATCCCTCCAAAACTATAAAATTCAAATATATTCTCACATTCACTGAATTCTTTTCAAAATGAGTAGAAGTTGGACCCCTTAAAGAAGTCAGGGTGAAAATCATTATAATCTTTGTGAAAGAAAATATCATCACTTGGTTTGGTGTCCCTCAAATAATACTAATGTAAAACAGTACTAATTTCTTTCTGTTGAATTGGAAAAACTCTACCATGAGTTTGGTATCAAAGCCAACCATTCATCCCACTACCATGAAGTGGCCAATGGGCATATAGAGGCTTTCAAAAAGACCTTATCCAACATACTCCAAATTATGGTGGACAAGGATAAGAAATCATGGCCAGAAAATCTCCTCCAGGATCTTTGGGATTATCAAAACACAACCCATACCACCACTCAAGAAACCCTGCACTTGTTAGTATATGGGATGTAGGTGGTTATTACCATTGAAATTTAAATTCCATCGCTCTGAGTTGCTGTTTGTGATCAACTATATACAGATGAGAGATCCCAAAAATTGTTTTATGAGATGGAGTGTTTGGATGAGAAAATATTTCACACTCTGCACCATCTATATGTCTACCAAAATCATATTGCACGAGGATTCAATAAGAAGGTTTGACTCTGATATTTCCTCGGAGGAGAAGTGGTGTTGGTCCTTAGAGCCCTGATGATACTCGAGAAGAAACCTACAATGTTGGAGCCAAAATGGGAGGGACCATATGTTATACAAAAAGTTTACTACAATGGAGCATATGGCCGGATTTTAATGGATGAATAGCTCACCACAACCCCAACCAATGCGAGGTTCCTAAAGAAGTACTTTGTGTAATCACAATGAGGCTGTCTTAGATGCATGATGTTAAACTACATAACACTGCTTATGTTCTCTCCACATGATGATAAACTATACAAAAGACGTCTTAATAACAATACAATAAACTACACAATGAATCCATCTTAGATTCATGATGTTAAACTGTATAGCCCCCACAATGTTCTCATCTAAGAGAACATTGTATCCAGTATCAGTCACTTACCATTCCACACTTTAGAACTATGTACGACTTGATTTCAATGAATAAATGGGATATGTAGAGACAACTTGAATATGAGTCTTGGTCTAACAACCACATGGCATGGAATTCCTCTATTGAACCCTCTATCACCCCTATACCACAAGGGAACTCTTCATCGTTCTTAGTTTCTCGCACCAAGTATAACTCCTATGATCTTAGGAATAGAATTCAGGATTTCCCCTGTATAGACAAATCATAGAGGAGTATAATAATCCCATCATCTTGAAATCATGGTATAAAATCCCCCCCCTCTCCATGCATGATTCATACTAGCACAAGGGGGGGGGGGGGTCTTTAGAACAAAATATTGCTTGATTCCCTCCCTTGCAGGATATATAGTGACGATTGGATTCTATATCATGGTCTATCCACCCATAAAAATCAATAATTCATCTCTCTCATCATACTGGTCATACTTGTGTGAGAATAAATTTTGTCTTTATCGCATGTTGTGAAACTACGTAGCCCCAACAATATCCTCTCTTGCTGGAACATTATCTCCAGAATCAGTCACCTACCATGCCACACTCTAGAACTATGTGTGGATTTATTCATGCTCTTTTAGGATATAGAAGAATTCCTATATTCTTTGTCCTAGTCTAGTCTCCAAAAAACAATTCCCTCCTTCCTGTGTATAAATAAGACATATGTGGGGAATTTCCTTTAATAACTATGTAGACGTTTATTCCCAATCAACCAAGATATGTAGAAAACCTCAATGAGGTTCACACCCGACACGTCACTCACCTTATCCTTTTCACATTGGTTCACTTTCTTCCTTGTTGTATGAATTTAAAATACACAAGATACTAGAATTATGTTTGTATTGATTACTACCCACCAATGGGACACATAGTGATGCTTGGGCCTTCTCAGGTCTAGCCATCATGAAACAAATGTCCTCTCTATATATAAGCCAAAATTGCACAGGGAAATTCATGAGTACTTACCACATGACCTTAAATTGCATGTCCAAATAATTCCTAACCACACGGAATTAAACTGCAAGGCATCTCAAGAACTACATATGGCCTATTTCTCAGTATAACAAGATACACAACAACACTTGAGCTGGAAATCCTGGTTCTAACCATGTAGAATAAAACAAAAGGGAAAAGATCCACCAATTCCTAACATGTTAAATGAAAATAGATATAGAGGATTTCATTTCTAGGCTCTTACATACAGAATGAGTTGAAAGACCATGATTCCCTTTACATACAAATTTGATCTATGTAAAGGATCTCATACCTCAGAATTAATCATGGTTAAAGCATTCCTCATGTACCCAGGAAATATTATTTTCATCCATTAAACTCCATGCCCTAGAAAATATTGATTCCCTATAATCATCCATAACTATGAAAAATGGATGGTTAGTGTTTTGCAGACACCTTCGCTTGACTATGCATATTATGCCCTGATGGATCTACATAAGTTACCTAAAAAATGGTCTGTAAACTAAATGAAAATTCTTCTCAAGAGAAGATGTTCCTAATTATATATGATCATTGGATCCTAAGCCTCACACCATCTCTGTTTACTCGAGGGATCATAGAATCATGGTTTATACATTCTTCCCCCACTCAAGTCTGAGGCATACCAGGAATACCCCAGCATGATTATATCATATTTTCATATGATCCATTTGATGTTGTGTCCTAACCGTATGACATTAAAATTCATGTCCCAACGTCCTAACTGTAAGAGTTTGTGTCCTTGAACAAATTGGTTTTACTTTGATTACATGGATATTTAATGTATTATTACATATTGTTCATTATTCTGCATGACTATGATGTAATAATTTACTAGAGTATTTGTTTCATTGATAAGGTCATGGAAGTTACCCACTATGATGAGAACCTTGAAATGCTATAACAATACTCTTAAATATAGTTCTGCAGTTGGATGATATACTATGATGGGACACATAGCATGTAGACCATCAGGTGAGAGTACTCGTAAGTAGACGAGAATTCCTCTCACAAAGTTCACACTTGGTAGTCTCTGGGATAGAAGATTATGGGAACATACCCGCTAATAGGAATTCTACATGTTTTGGTGTCATCAAATATTTCTATCTGCGAGCGTGTGTAATGATATTTAGAGTTTAATATTATCATTAATACGTGTCACTACTCACACACTTTGATTTACTGATGAAAACATTCATGCATACAGTTGGTGGGAAGTAGGGTATATTGGGTGCGTCATGAGTGACATGTTATTAATAGATAAGCCAAGGAAGGATTTTTCCCTTCCATTTATTGAAGTTGATATCTTGTACCTTTGATTTAAATAGAACCATCATGTAAAATTCCATGGCCATAGTGTAACAATGAGTTTATTTTAGGTAGTCAAAGAATGATTTATCAAGCATAAAAGTTGATGACACTATCATGAAACCTTCTTGATGGGATATTGCGACAAAGGGATTATATTACACCATGATAATTCGTATGTGGATGTCGTTGTTGCAACTTTATGTACTTTCTCTTGGGTGCCTTGACCCGTTGCTAGACAGTACTCTTGGACTTTACACAAGCCCGCTGAATTCCAATGAGAAAGAATCCTAGATGGTCACACACTAAGTGTTTTTGGTGGTCTTGGTTAAATTATATTTTAATTTAATTAATGAAATAAATAGTATTCTCAAGACCATGGAATAATTCTTTCAAGCTAAAATAATCACATAAATTAAATAAAAAATATATATTTATTTTATTGAACATTTAATAAATATTTATTTACTAGTTTGTAAATAAAATATTTATTTAAGAGAATAAAATATTTATTTATTTATTCATGTGTTCAATAAATAGAAGTGAAGTTCGAGAGGACCAAGGCTGGTCCAATAGTAAAATAATTATTTGCAAGAAGGTAAATAATTATTTAACAAGTTGGCACAAGCTAAAATAATAATTATGCTGCTATTATTTTGTGATGCATAATTTTATTTATAAATCTATTTTGTGCAAGTTGGAACACCATAAATAATGACTTAGTATTATTATTATGAGCATGGGATTTCTATAAGTTCATGAATGTATTTAATTTCTGTTATGCAATTAGATATTGCAACTGAAGTTCCATGTATATAAATAGATAAGTACACCTATTGTGCTAGACACCACACGACACCATACACCTGGTGAATTGAGAATTGTTGAGCCAAACAATTTCTATTTCGAATCCTACTCTCTCCCCTCTCAATTACGAGAGATGTTCTTCAAGATCGAAGAACAAGTGATCAAGAACAACTGACACAAGACACTCACTTCTCTGCGCTATCACCAAGAAAACGAGCAGTGTCGATCAGAGGCTATAAGATAACATTTGGATCACCGCTAGAGGTATTTTAGTTTTGATCCTAGAAAGTGCAACAAAATAATCTGGAAGGGTAATTCTGAACGATCAACATCATAACAAAAACTGAAGATCCATGTATTATTTTCTTTATGAAATTAATTAAATTAATTATAAACATGATGTGAAAGATCCTCTCTAAATGTTTCATCCCTTTTCCTTCTTTATCTAAATCATTGATTATATTCTATGGAGAATGGTATTTATGATCGTATTAATCCCTGAATAATCATTGATCATGGTAAAAATCAAAGTTGGGTGTTATCTAAACCACTCTTCCACTGCGAATAGAACCTACAAGTGGTATCAGAGGGGTTACATCATAGTTTATAATTATTTAAATATTTATGTGATGATTTATGCATTAAATAATTTAGTTGTTTCAATTAAATTTAATCATTATACAAATATGAATCTTGATATATGTTCCTCCTCTTTCATTTCCCGTTCAACTTACAGAAATGATATTTTAATTTAATTTTTATTAAAATAAAATAGAGGATCTCATCCGAAGGCGGCAAAGGTTCCTGGACGTACAACATAAGAACACACGACGTATATTCGGCAGTACATGCCGTGTAGCCAAGTTTCAATGCACCGGGTCTGGTCCGTCAAACCAAGCCGTGTCATTGGAGTTTTTCTAAGTCTTAATGACTCCATGAATTGACCAGAAACAGGTGGCACATAGTTTCTGGATTACACTCTGTGTGGCCCACTGGACACGACGTGTAGTCCCTTTGGGTTAGGGTTGGACTGTGTACCCCATACATGGCTTCTTCAAATGAAGACCATGTAATGAGGAACTACAGGGCTTGTGGCCTACTAGACATGCCGTGTACTCTAAAGATTTCTTAGTTACACTCACACGTCGTTTCCCCGGTCATGTACTTCAGATGGATGGTGAAAATAGTACATACCATGTAGTTGGAACTACATGCCATGTACTCATTCAAATTACGTAGATTTAATAAAATTTATTATTATATTATACAATCCCTTGATATGTGTACCATCGTGCATGCGTAACACTGAGGCACAACACATGATAGGTGTTTTATATACATGTGTTTAATTTAACATCTGCGTAATGCGCATTTCTACTCATTGGGTAGTTATGAATATAAATTCACCGGGTTTCCTACAAGGTACAAGTTATGTACAAAGATAATTTTAAACGAATTTATTTGTTTAAAATTATGATGGATGAGAATCTCATGGAAATTCAGAAAAGGGTTTAAGATAAAAGGATTGATTAATTAATGATGATAATTAATTGATTCGAGCGCGATTTATCTTAAACAATAACGATTAAAGAATTGAATGCTAGTTTTATTTATGGGTAAGTATCATTGCATTTATGGATGATTAGAATCTAGACCAAGACCTTTGTATGTGGATGGTTTCTTTTTATTAATTTATTTAAATTAAATTTGTTATCTGGCGAGCCTTCTCATCATTAATATGTAGGGTCTGCGTGCCCTAGGTTTCTTTTATGTAAAACCCCTTTTTACCCCTCACCTGTATGTGAGTTAAAAAAAGGCATATGTAATGGATGGAACTCCCAAGCTAGTGGAGGCAGTTCAGGATGGATCCGAGACAAAACCAATCCCAGGAGATACAGAGGTGGACAGGTGGAAATCTATAAACACGAACCCAAAAGGTTCAAGATGTTTCTCCCCTAGGTCAAGGTTAGTTTATCAACCTATAGATAAAATAACCATTATAAAATATCATGATCATGATCATTATTTTATTTTTGTCAGTTGCATGGTTTATCATTATGGATGTGTTTCATGATCACATAATTAATGAATTAAATAAGCATGTAATATTGAACTAAAATAAACTAGACTTATGCATAAATATTATCAAGATGTAGTCAATCAATTAAGTAAGTTCCACTTAATATTAACAAGCATGTGATAATGAAAATAATCAATTCAATCATAAGACATGAAAATACCTCAAATAAAATATTAAGTCAGACCAAGCCTTCTGTTACTAGATTACGAGAAAAACTCAATAAAACTATGTGTTTGACCATCCCTTTTTGGGACACTTACTTTTATATAGGAAGACCTTATGAAAGGTTTTGGGTTGACTTAACCATATTACATCAAGAAGAGTATCCCTTGTAGACTTGGTGTAATATTTGAGGAAAGAGTTGAGTATATCTAAACGTCATGATTTTAGGATTGAGGAGTCCACTCAAAAAATCAAGGATCTACAAGCCTACAGTTGGAAAATACCTACCTACCTAAATACCTTCTAATAGCTTGACCAACCCTTGTTTGGGTTATGTGAAGGGGAATATGGATCCTTTCCACTAGAATGTCATGTCAACTGGACATTTTGAGTTCAATGGTGGGGGCCATTGAGACTTGATAAAATAGTGGGAGACTTAATAAAATTTATTATTTCTCATTAAATGTAATCAAGAAAGTACTAATGATCTGATCTTTTAAATTTTAGAATAAAAAAGACAAGATCTTAAACCACACTATCCCTATGATCAATTATGGATAAAGACAAAATCCTCACTGGCATTAACATCTAGGAATGGTTTAGACGCCTTCGGGTTATCCTATGCCATGAACGGAAGTATTACGTGCTGGAGTCATCATTACCTGATCCGCCTACCAAAGAGGTGAGTGATGATAATTTCCTGGTCTATGAGAAACATATGAACGATGTGGTCGACGTTAAATGTTTGATGTTATCATCAATGTATAGTGAGATCATGAAGTCTCATGAAAACAGGGATAATTATATCATGCTCGAGCACCTCCATGGTCTTTATCAGGAGAGAGAAAGACAGGAAAGGTTTGAGATCTCCAAGGCACTCTTTCAGAGTAATATTGGAGAGGGTTTCCCATATGGCCCTCATGAAGTCAAGATCATTGGATATATTGAGCGCCTAGAGGTTCTAGGGTTTAAACTTCCGGAAGAACTGGGCACCGATATCATTCTCGCATCACTCCCTCAGATCTTCTCTAACATTTTTGTCAATTTCAATATGAACAACATCGAGAAGTATATATCTTATATTCTTATCCTCATTCACCAAGTGGACAAAGATCTGAAGTGCGAAAAGCCTTCTTTCCTTATGGTGAATAAGAGGAAAGGGAAGGAAAATAGCTTTAAGCCCAAATCTTCTTCATGACCTTCCTAGAAAAGGAAGATAAAAGGGGAGGCAAGGGAACATGAGGCTGTTTTTTTCATATGTGGAAAGAAGGGCCAAAGGAAGAAGAACTGCACCTAGCCTAAGAACCAAGGGGAAGCTTCAGGTGCATTTTTTATCAAATACAATCTATCTATTTCTACAAATTGGGTATTAGATACAGCTTGTGGTGCTCACATATGTATCCAAATATAGGAACCAAGTAGATTTAGTAAGATTGATTGAGGGGAGGTAGATCTACGGGTAGCCAATGGAGCCAGACTTGCTGTTGTAGCTGTTGGGGACTACCACCTCACGTTTCCAACTGGGATGATCTTGGGGTTAAAGGGTTGTTTTTATGTGACTTCTGTAACCAAAAACATAATTTCTGTATCCATACTAGATATAGATGGATTTTTTTTCATGTTTGGAAATTAATATGGCTTCTTTTATAAATATAACATTTGTTTTGGTAGGTAACATTTATTCAACAATCTTTATGTGTTGGATTACACAAACCAAATAATGGAAATCAATGATAAATATACTTCACATGACTCATATCACACCCAACTTTGGCATCACTGGCAAGGTCATGTAAATGAGAAATGCTTTACAAAGTTACATCAAGATGGATATTTAGATTCTTTTGAACTAAAACCACTTGGCATATGTCATGCATGTTTTCAAGGAAAAATTACCAAATCCCCATTTAGTGTGAAATGTGAAAGGGCTAAAGAGCTTATTGAATTGGTTCATACTGATGTGTGTGGACCATTTCTAGTTGAATAAAGGGGTGGTTACTCATACTTCATAACTTTTACTGATGATTTTAGTAGATATGGATATATCTACTTAATGATTTATAAGTCAGATTCCTTTGATAAGTTCAAGGAATAAAAGAATGAAGTTGAGAACCAGCTTGGTAAGAAGATTAAGAAACTTCGCTCAGACCGAGGTGGGGAATATCGTAATAAGGACTTCATTGATTACTTATGGGAGTTTGGGATCCTATCCCAACTCAATCCTCCTTAAAAACCTTAATGGAATGCTGTAAGATAAATGAGGAACCACACCTTGTTGGACATGGTGAGATCAATAATGACTCATTCAAGTCTTCAATTATCCTTTTGGGGGTATGCGTTACAAATAACGACACACATACTAAACCAAGTACCAAATAAATAGATAATTGTATTCCATACGAGTTTTGGAGTGTAAGAAAATACATGATATTGAATTTACATGTGTGGAGTAGTGAAGAATTTGTTAAGGCATCTTTAGGAAAAAAACTCACACCCTGATGCACAAACTTACCTTTATAACATACCCTAAGGAAACAAGGGGATATTACCTACACAACCCCTCAGAAAAAAAGGTTATAGTGGCAAGACATGACATATTCCTTGTGGGGGAGAACATATACAAAATAGATAGTGGGGGTGAGATAGACTTCGATGAAGTTGAGGCTCAAGGTACACAAGACTTAGTACAGGAACAAATTTCACAAATCCCATTGGAAGAAGAATCGGTTCTAGAGACACAAGTACTAAAAAGGAGAACAAGAGAGGTTAGAGAACTGGAATGGTATAATTTTCTAGTTACCGAGGATTGAGACTCATTATTAGTCGATAATAATGATCCTCTAACCTATAGGGAAGCATTAAGTGTCACATACATTGCCAAGTGGCAAGAATCCATGAATTCTTAAATGGATTCCATGTACCAAAACCAAGTCTGGATTTTGGTAGATCCCCTAGTTGATGTTAAGCCTATTGGTTGAAAATGGGTATTCAAGAAGAAACTAGGCATGGAAGGAAAAGTCATTACCTATAATCAAGACTAGTTGCAAAAGGGTTTAAACTACATCAAAGAATTCACTACGATGAAACCTTTTAAAAAGTTACTGTCACACCCGTTTTTTATTCTTTTCATGTCATGGTTTTGATCCGGTTCATTGAAAATCCCAAACCTTTTATTGGGTTTTGGGTGAGATTATTTTTGAGTTTTGAACTTCCATATATGTCTAATCACCCTAATTTTGGTCCGCATTTATTGTTTAGGAGTTTTGGGAGAAAGGGTGGTTATTTCATGATTTGGGCCAACAGTGAGCCCATTTGCAGTTTTAAAAACCAAATTTGTTTCTTTAATAACTTATTTTTTTTCAAATATTTTCATTCATTTCACTTCCCAATTGGCCTCCACTGACATATTAATACTACTATACCCTTTTTTATCCCTTATAAATTCCTAAACATGGTGAATATGGGTTACTTATTTAGGTACTGGGCCAGCCCATGGGCCCATTTCTAGTTTTAAAAATATTATAATTTGTTTCTTTCATATCTAATTCCATTTTTAATATATTTCAGTGATTAAACCTCCCACTCTAATACCATATCCTTATCCTCACCCCCATTATTGATTTTCCATCTTTGTAACTCATATGAGTTGCGGAGTAGGGAGAAAGTTCTAATGTTACCTCAAATCTTTCAGAATTGATAAGGTAAATTGTTTAATACATAACTCATTAAATTCGTGATCTTTTTCCAACAAATCATCTTTCCCTGGTTCTTCCAGAACATAGGAGCATCTCGAAGAATTTTCAATCCATTCCCTTTTCTCTAAGGGTGCAGATCTAATGGAATACGAAGAGTTTTCTAGTTGAAAAGGTGAGATTCCTTCTCCTTTATCCTCCCTCTTCTTCCTCCTTTCATTATTTATTGGATTTATAATATCCCCTAGTCATGATATACCTATGGTTCTGTTATACCATGATTTTTTATGGGGTTTTTGTTCATTTGAGGCTGTTCGTCATAGGTTTAGTGTTTGTAAACCCTCAGATGGTGATTTTGAGTGTGCGTTTCCATTACGCCAAGGATTTGAGGTAGGATATACCTTGCACAAGACTTTATAATTTAAGATTAATCATTATAATTCTGTTATAACCATATTTATATGATATTTTCTTCCCTGAAACCTTTGTTTTAAAGTTTTTTTGCGCAAATTAGGTTTTATGAATTATTTTGTTAAAAATATAGTTGTTTTGGTATAAATGTGAACTCCTCTTGTTTAATAAATTATTACATGAGATTTAGAATATGTTTTATGGTATTTTGAATATGTTTCAGTATCTTGAATAACTTTATGGAATGAAAATGGTATTTTATCCCTTTTTATGTTCTTAACACAAGTTGTTTTGTTAAAGAGTGCATGATATGTGTTCGGTAAATTGCTCGGTTGGCTTTCATGTGTCTAGTGCAATTTAAAATGATTTGTTTGGATTTATAAATAGATTGGAAGAATGTAAAAAATTATTTTGGGATCCTTTTATGGATTTACTATTTTCATTTGGTTTTACAGAGAAATGTTTTTTGGTTTACAACATGTTTTGGCCCGAGTTGCCGAAAAATGGCATGTTTCACATTCTTATGAAAATGGTTGTGTTTTGAATATTTAACCTGAGTGTTTTAAGAGATTTATGAATGTGTTTTTATGTTTTAAATGGTGTGTATACACCTACTTAATAAAATTTAAATGCATATCTTTTTCAAATGATAGTTTTGAGAAAATGTTTAAAGGCCCGTTTGGCCTTTCCAAAAAAATAAAGAATGAGTGTTTTACTTGTATATAACATGTTGTGTCAATTGAGATTGTTTTATGGTCCATGAAAAGATTTTATTAAATGTTTTTAGGGATTAAAAATATGTTTGGGTATGGTTTTGTTGTGTTTTTATAATTAAAAGAGTGTTTTTGAATGAGTTTTATGTGCGAAGCCTCAATACATTTCTTGAAATTATTTTACAAAACTTTTCAGTGGTTTATTGATTCATGAAAGAAATGTGAAGAATGTTTGTGGGATGTTTGTGTGTTTATGGTTTGGGAATGGATTTTGTATGTGAAATGTGTATTTGATAATATGTGTAACTTGATTGATCATTAAAGGGAATCCAAGGTATCTAGGTGGGCGGACATGTACTAGTATGGTAGTGATCCTGTGGGGTTTGGCCCCTGTTTCATGTAGCAAGTTTGACGATGAGAAAACTAACAAAACTTTGATGATGATGATGTTGGGGGACCACTAGGTTATGGGTATGCTCCTTACTAGTGGCTCGTGTACACGAGAACAGATTTTTATTATGGTTACTTTCACCGAGATACGAGGTACCTTGGGCTCACAACTAAATAGTGCCTAGGGGTTTTCCCATGACTTGTGCTCATTGGATATTTTTTACTCACCATTGGCATACAGTGTGTTTTTTTGGTAAATTAAGTAGTGTGTGTGATTTATTTAAAAGTGTGAATTCTTTAAATCATCCCTCTTGAAAACTATTTTCATTTTGAATTTGCACCTCTTTAAAAATTATTACTAGCATTCTTGTTTATAAAACATGAAAGGTTTTGTCTAGTAATTTGTTTTATATAGCATGGGACCTTATTTGGAAAACATACCTTTATATTTTTTATTTAAAACTTGAAATTGATGCTTCTTTTATTTTAAAGGATGTGCATTGGGAATAGAATATCGTGCTAAACTACTGAGTTTTAATACTCACGCCTATAGTTTTCTTCTGTTTTTAGCCCCTATGCAGGTTTCATCTTGAGTTTGATCGCCTTGGGAGACATGTTATAATTATGTTGGAGAGTGAACAGAAGGGTCACATGGAGTTATTTGGTTATCGGGTTTGGTCAGATGAGTTGTTATTTTAGTAGTACTTTCAGTTTCTTGTACAAATAAAGTTCAGTTTAGTTTTTATATAAATGTATTTTGGGATGTCCATTTCTTTCCGCTATTTGTCTTATTGTTTATATATGGGATAAATCATCCCCTTGTGTACTCTAATAATGCCCTTGGTGCATGTCACCATCCTGATAGGATCAAGAATGACTTTTGGGACTTGTTACGGGATGGCCCTTGTGACCGGTTCAGGGTTGACTCGGGCTGGTTCATGACAGTTGCAATGCTGAAATCCATCACAATTCTACTTGACATTGCGGTTTACCATGACTATGAGATTTGGAAAATGGATGTCAAAAAAACATTCCTTAATGGGAACCTTCAGGAAGATGTCTACATGACACAACCTGAAGGGTTTGTGACTCCAAAGGATGCCAATAAGGTATAAAAGTTTCAAAAATCTATTTATGGATTAAATAAAGCATCCAGGTCATGGAACATTCATTTTGATGAAGCCATAACAGAATTTGGTTTTATCAAGAATTAATGTGAGTCTTGTGTGTACAAATGGTTTAGTGGGAGTTCAGTTGTTTTCTTAATAGTATATGTTGATGAAATATTACTTATTGGAAATGAGATACCATTCTTACAGTCTGTTAAGGCATGGTTGAAAAAATTATTTTCCATGAAGGACTTGGGAAAGGCATCATATATTCTTGGGATCAAGATCCATCACTATAGATTCAAGAGATTTCTAGGACCAAGTCAAAGTACATACATTGATAAGTTACTGAAGAGATTCAGTATGGAACAATCCAAGAGGTGATTGTTTCCAGTATTACATGACATTCATATTTCTAAGAAAATGTGTCCTCATGCATATGAGTAATGAAAAATAATAGCAAGGACTCCATACACATCAACGATTGGTTCAGTCATGTATTCCATGCTATGTACTAGGCTGGATGTCGCCTACGCATTTAGTGCGGTAGGCAGATACCAAGCTAACCCAGGCGATCACCCTTGGATGGTAGTCAAGAAGATCCTAAAATATATGAGGAATACTAAGGATATTTTTCAGGTTTATAGAGAAGTTGCGTAACTTTTCATTAGAGTATTTTTATATTCTAGTTTCCAAACTGATCAAGATGACATGAAGTCGCAAATGGGATACATATTTACTTTGAATGGAGGTGCAGTGAGATGGAAGAGCTCAAAGAAGAGTGTGGTCAAAGATTCTACAGTAGAGTCTAAGTATATCACAGCATCTGAGGTAGCTAAAGAATCAGTTTGGACGTGAAGCTTCGTATAGGAGCTAGATGTGATACATAGTAGTAAAGATCCCATCACACTATACTGTGATAATACTGCAACGGTGGATCTCGCAAAATACCCAAGGTCACATCAGCAGATGAAGCACATACTTTGAAAGTATCGTCTCTTGAGGGATTTTTCTCAGAGAGGTGAAGTTTCTGTGAGTAGTATTTCCATGGATGACAACATGGAAGACCCCTTGACTAAATCCTTGACTCAGAAGAAAAATGATCACTATGTGAGGTCTAGCAGACTGAAAGTCGTAGGCAGTTGAATCTAGTCCAAGTGGGAGTTTTTAAGAGTTGGTGTCCTAGAAACAAATGGTTTTAATTTGATTACATGTATATTTAATGTATTATTACATATTTTTCATTGTTCTACATGACTATGATGTAATAACATCCTAGATTATTTGTTTCATTGATAAGGTGATGACAGTTCCCCGCTATGATGAGAATCTTGAAATGCTATAACAATATTCTTAGATATATTTCTATGGTTGGATGACATACTATGATGGGACACATAGAATTAATTTTGTCAGGTGCAAGTACTCATAATCATTTGATACTTCCTCTCATGAAGTTCACACTTGGTAATATCCAAGATAAGAGATTATGAGAACAGACCCGCTAGTAGGAAGTCTGCATGTTTTGGTGTCATCAGATATTTCTATATATGAGCTTGTGTAATGATCCTTATACTTTAATATTATCATTAATATGTGTCATGACTCACACTTTGATTTACTAATGAAAACCGTCATGAAGACAGTTGGCGGGAAGTAAGGTACATTGAGTGCATCATGAGTGGTATGTTATTAATGGATAAGTTGAGGAAGGATTTGTCCCTTCCATTTATGGAAGTTGATATCTCGTACCTTTGATTGAAATAGAACCGTTACGTGAAATTCCATGGACACAGTGTAACCATGAGTTTATTTTAGGTAGTTAAAGAACGACGTATCAAGTATAAAAGTTAATAATACTATCATGAAGCCAGCTTGATGAGATATTGTGACAAAGGGATTATATTACATAATGAGTGTTCATATATGTATATCGTTGTTGCCACTTTATGTTCTTTCTCTTGGGTTCCTTGACCCATTGCTAGATAGTACTCTTGGACTTTAGGAAATCCCGCCTAATGCCAATGAGAAAGAATTCTAGAGGGCCACACACTAAGTGTTTTTGGTGGTCTCGGTTAAATTCTATTTGAATTTAATTAATTAAATAAATATTATTCTCAAGACCGTGGAATAGTTTTATTCAAGTTAAAATGATCGCATAAATTAAATAAAATATATATTTTTATTTTATTGAACATTTAAGAAATATTTATTTACTATTTTATAAATAAAATATTTATTTAAGAGAATAAATTATTTATTTATTTATTTGGGTGTTCAATAAATGGAAGTGGAGTTCGAGCGGACCAATGCCGGTCCGGTAGTAAAATAATTATTTGCAAGAAGGTAAATAATTATTTGACTTGTTGGCATAAGTTAAAATAATAATGACGCTGCTATTATTTTGTGACACAGAATTTTATTTATAATTCTGTTTTGTGAAAGTTGGCACACCATAAATAATGAGGTGATATTATTATTATGAGCATGGGTTTCTCTTAGTTCATGAATGTATTTAATTACTGTTATGAAATTAAATATTGTTACTGAAGTTCCATGCATATAAATAGACAAGTACACCTATTGTTCCAGACATCACACTACACAATATTCCTGGTGAATTGAGAATAGTTGAGAAAAAAAATTTCTCTCTATAATCCTCCTCTCTCTACTCTCAAAAAACGAGAGACGTTCATCAAGACCGAAGAACAAGCGATCAAGAACGACCGACACAAGACACTCGCTTCGCCACGCTAGCACCCGGAGAATGAGCGGTGTCGATCGAAGGCTATCAGAGCACGTGTAGATCACCGCTAGAGGGATTCGAGTTTGGATCCTTGAAATCACAATAAGATAATCCATAAGGGTAATTATGAATGATAAAAATATTCACTGAAGAAAATACTGAAGATCCATGTATTATTTTATTTATGAAATTAATTAAATTAATTATAAAAATGATGTGCAAGATCCTCTCTATAGGTTTCGAGCCTTTTCCTTCTTTATCTAAATATTTTATTATATTCTATGGAGACTAGATTTTATCGTCGTATTGATCCCAAAATAATCATTTATCATGGTAAAAATCAAATTTGGGTGTCGTCACAACCATGCTTCTGGTGCACCTGGAACCTACACTAACTACATGAAATTAAACTAAATGACCCAACATCCTAACTACATGGCATTAAAATACATAGACCAATTTCCTAACGACATGACATTAAACTACATGGCCCAACATCCTAACCGCATGACATTAAAATGCACGACCCAAAGTCTTAACCACACAACATTAAAATGCATGGCCCAAAATCCTAACTGCATGACATTAAACTGCATGACCCAATTTCCTAACTGCATGACATTAAAAAAACTATATGGTACCCCAGGTATAGCTAAAATGCCCCCACTCCTTATGCACAGACCAAAATTTGTGTCGGGAACCTAGTCTCGGGACGCCTGGATCTTCAAACCTAGGCCCCAATCCTACAGAGGAGTGAAAATATCCTACCTCACATACAGGTTAAATCTATATAGAGATACTCCCAATTACATGAATAATAATGGCCTGAGTGTTTCTGAAATATCTAAACCAACCCTCTCCCTTCATCAGACTTCGTGGTTTGAGTGATCTTAGATCATCATAACCCTTCATGGCCGTCAAGAATGGAAGGTCAGTGTCCTACATACACCTTTACTTGACTATGCATATTATTCCCTAAAGGATCTGTATGCATAGACTACAAAAATGGCCTATCAACCAAAGGAAAATTCATCCCTAGGAGAGGATTTTTCTATTTTCGTATGCCTAAGGGATTCTAAGCCCCATGTCCTTCCTCCTGATCCAAGACCCCTCAAAACCATGGTCTACAATTCCATTCCCACTCACGTCCCATACATTTCATAACACCCCAACTTGATTATCCCCAATTAATCAGTGATTATACATAAACATCCTGATTGAATGAAATTTTAACCACATGATATTCAATACCCGGTATTTACCCATAGGCTAGGTCATTTCCCAGGGCATTTACCCTTATAACCCTGTACAATAAATAAATATACACAGGAAGGTTCGACATACTTCCCCACCTCATTGGTGAATCCATATCCCAAACAAAAATTCCCCATCTGTATGTGGGAATCAGATCTTTATAGGAATGAGACTTTCAAGAACTACATACAACTTTATTTCTATCATCATAGGATATTTAGTGATATCTGAATCTCAGAATTGGATCCAGGTGTGAAACAAAAATGTCTCATACCTACCCATGGAAGGGTCAGATCTACATAAAGAAACAAGCCAACTTGATGGAATAGAAACGACTTCACCAATTCCTTGCATTCCCAATAAATTTCAACTTGAAATACCCCTTTTCCTTGTTTAGGCATACCCCTTTTCATGAGCCATACGCTGTGTCCAGAAAGGTCTGGATCATTATAATCCTCTATGGCCATTGGAAATGGAAGGCCAGTGTCTTGAGGATGACTTTTTTTGACTATGAATAAATTCCTTGGTGGCCCTACATATGTTGCCCACAAAAATGGCATATCAACCAAAGGAAAATCCTTCCTCAGGAGCGGATCTTACTACTTCCATATTCCCTTACAACATCTATATCCCCCCTCATCCCTTGGATTCAGAGACCCCTCAAATTACAATTTACATATTTTTCTTTTTTAATGCCTAAATTGTGAAGGAAATTCCTGAAGAAAGCATTGTGGAGGTAGTGAATCATTTACCCTCCTCTTGTTAGAGTAAGATGATTTCACAAAACAGGTCCCAAATGTCTAGATTGTATGATGATAAACTACACCATGCTTCAACCTTACTTTACACAAGATAAATTCAAGAGGGATCAATGTTTCATCCAAATACGATACAAATTACCTCATTATATTGAGTTATAATGTCTTTAAAGGTCCACCCACTGTGGTCCTCAATAGAAAAATAAATCCAAAGTCCTATAGAAACTTCCTGACCATCAGAAATGGAAGGCTCATGTCTTGCTGACACCTTTGTTTGACTATGAAAATTATACCCCGACATCTCTACATATGTTTCCCACAAAAATGGCCTATCAACCAAAGGAAAATACAACCTCAAAGAGAGGCATACCCTATATCTGTACACCCCATGGATTCTGTGCCTTGTATCATATCCCATATCTAGAAATCACAATCAGGGTCACGAAAAACCCCTCATCCATGTATGAAAGTTGTTAGGACATTATCAGTTTATAAATACTTAATTGGGACCCTTTCCCTGCAAGTTATGGTCCAAGATGTTCGACGAAAAACATCAATTAATTTATAGTCCAAGATGTTTGACCTAAAACATCAGTGCAGTTATGGTCTAAGATTTTTGACCTAAAACATTAGTGCAGTTATGGTCCATGTTGTTCAACCTAAACATTAGTAATGATAGTCTAGTTCACAAGACGTTAAACTACCAATGAAAAAGAGACACTACACTCTCTAAGGAGAAAACCCACAAGGGGAACCTTGGGTAAAATTTGGGTGCCATCTCGCCAAACCTATGCTACATATGGTTTAAGAAAAAATTTTGAGTGATAAAAATCAAGAGACATAGAGCTTGTTAGGTTGAAGATTCACAAAGGGCATCCTAAGAAAATGTAAAGTTGTACCTGCTAGTCCCACACCATAACAAGTTTAGGAAAAAATTAGGGTGATAATAAAAAATTCACAAAATTTCTAGGGTTCTCCATGTGACCCTAGCAAGAGTCAAACTACACTCGTAGAGACCCTTGGTTCAAAAAAGAATAGAGCATAACTTGATTATTCCTTTTTCCCAGATTATGATTATAATTGATATCCAATTTATGTTATTGTTTAAAATGTATTTAATCATATACAACTGATAATGTTGGAAATGGTAAAATAGGAACACAAGAATGAAAAATGTTTCTGTTTTATTCAAAGAAGTAAGAATGGGGGGAAACATCCATAGTCTAGAGCCTCTCCCCGACGTCAAGACAAAGGTGACATAGGCTAGAACAACGAATTACAATGAGTCCCGAGGAGGGCCGTCAAGAGACTGTTCTAAATTATCCCTCTTCTCAGCTTCAACTTCAACCATTAGGTGCACTATCTTCATAATAATCTGGAGGTCTCCCCCTTTCAGTTGAACAACCTCATAAATGGTGCTTGATGATTCTAGTTGTGCTTTTAGTCTAGATATGAGAGCTTCAAAATTGTGAAGTTCCTCCATATAGGATATCACCTAGTCATAAGCACTATATTCCTCAAATTTCAGATGATGTAACACATCAGCAATATCCTAGAAAGTATGAGCTTGGTGGTGAGAAGCATTGAATCGAGAAAGGTCTCCCTCAAAAGCAGCAAGATCCTATCAAGCTATAAGAATTTGGTGCAGAAAGATATGCAGGTGTCAGTAATCAAAATTGATCAAACACAGATAAAAAAATAGTCATCGAAAGTTATCCACTTCATTGGAATTTTTTCAGGGGAGTTTCCACGGCAAGAGTACAGATCTGAATCCATGCCCAATTTTGCACAGCTCGATGCCTCCTAATGGAATTGAAATATTTTTCCTCCTCCACCATGATAGGTATGTAGTGAGGAAGTATCATTCCAGTAATCATAAGTGCCCTGATCTAGGTCACCCAAGAAAGGGGAATTTCTCTCCCAATAGGTGGTTCATCCCCCGAGACTAAGTGAGGGGGGATGGAAGCAACTTTAGGAACATCAGGAGATGTCCTACTTGGACCAAATTTGATAGGACCACAGACCATGTCAGACAAAGATTCATGATTGGAACCTCTTTCTATAAAAATGGGTTGTGTGGGTGTATCCCCTTCCAAATGCATGTGACAATGGGTAGAATTCTTCTCACCATAGGAAGGGGAACCGATGGCTCAACTGACACAGTTGGGATAGGATCTGAAACAACCAATGGTCTATAGACCTGCTGAAATGGCCTTTCCAATACCCCATCAGGATAGAAATATGCCCACATCTAGGCATACTCTAATGATAGGTAAGTTGAGGTTACCATGGTAGGAATGAGGACTTAAAAATTATAATCCTCTTGCTTTGTGTCCAACCACAATTGGAGAAGGATTACGTGGTGAGATTCCTTCTTCACTAGGGTGATGGGGAGAGATGTGATCTGCCAAAGTCATCCAAACTACCCAACGAACCTATACGGAATTTAAGACCTGAAAATGGTCACCCTATCTATTCATGGGGTCAACACTCCATCTTGAAGTTCAATGATATAAGAATTTTATTCAAGGGAGCCTCTTCTAATATCTATCACTGGCCCATGGGGCACTGCATAAGGCACAAAAGATAATTAAGAGACAACACTCAAAAATTAAATCGTGCCTTCCATGCTCAAAGATTTTTTATGGACGAATTTTTTTTTAAGAAAAGTTAGACAAAAGCTAGAATGAGGAACTATGGAAGTATGCTGGCACTCATAACAGGAGAAATACTCTTCCATCCAGCCATATAAAAATTGAAACAAAACACTAAGAAGATGCAGGGGTTTCCTTTCTTATATTTTCCCTAACAATTTATAGATTCAGTCAAGAGTAGGAATGACTAGGTTAATGGGTATCCCTCTACCAATGCAGCTTCCATCATTAAAGTTTAGACCCTAACATCGATATAAAAATCATGAGAGTAAAATATCCACCCACTTAGAATCATGGCAAAGAAACCTGCCTGCCTAAGCCCGACCGATGTGTCTTGGTGGATTTCATAACGCCAAGTGGTGTATTAACCCGCCTCAAGGGTAGCACATTAAAAACCAAGAATGAGCTATGACTACTAGGTCTGATGGGTTCAGCTATGGAAAACTCTTATCTCCATACTATTCACCTACAAGAATAGCCCTGTTTAATCCTCAAATGAGTTAAGTGAGTGAGCGTGAAGGGGATGAACAAGTGGGATGTCCTCCATGAATAATAATTCTCATACCAAGGTGGATACTTTCTCAACATTCCTACAGGTGTTTTCCACTGGAAAAAAATTTCATACATGTCTCTAAGGATAGGAAATCCCCCTATCTGGTAGACGTCCCATAGACTGATCCCCACATCACCATGGTATAGGTGAAATGTGTTGGTACCCAAAAACCAACAGATAAAAAACTTAGGTAGTATCTTGCCTGATGAAAAGACAGTGAAATGGAAGACCCCACTTCTTGTTATAGATCAACATCTTTTAGTGAAACAGTGGCTTCCAAGAAGTTCTAATGAACCCAGAACGCCCAATACCACTTCTAAAAAAATAACCCTCTCAATCAGAGGTCCCATTTTGAGCTCCATACTCTATTAAATCTACCTCGAGATAGGTTTTTTGATAGATGAGTAATCTTGGAAAATGAAATCGAAGGACATACTATGAGGGCATTGGCTTCTTTGAGTCCATATAGAGCCGTTCAGGATAAACTCACCCTCCTGGCTTGGAGTATTAATGTAACAACCTGATATTTTGTGATAAGTATTATTTTTAATTGATGTCATGTGTTTTATGCTACAACAAGATTATCTTGTGCTATACGCAACACCGTATTAGCTTGCAGTATACGCAACACTATTCTTAGATTGTGTTACACACAATTTCAAGTTCGTTTTATAATAGTCATTCTACGCAACATTGAGTGTGTATATATATATATATTCAATGTATAAATGAAATTTGGTTGGATTCTGTTATACGAAACAATGAAGGACTCTTGCACAACACGCTACCCTTACTTGTATTGCATTACACGCAATCACGACTTTCCTCGATAGCGTGTGTTGTATGCAATATCAGGTTTCACTGAACATGATATATGGTTATAATATTATTATGAACTAGCTGTTATGAATAGTATTAACTAAATTTTGAATGTTATAACATTATTATTTCATCTTACACATTTTATAGAACATGGTATGTGAACAAAATACATTTTTCGGGTAAAATAAGTATTTTTCAAAAAATGCAGCTTTGCCGCCTTTTGATGGCGCACCCACAAAAAAAAGTTTTGACATATTTATAAGTTAAATTTTACAAAATAAAATTCTTATTTAGAATTAGGATATAAGAATTTACTTTGGATAAATTTTTCATATTATTCTGATAACTTTCATATTTTAATGAATAGTAAAAACACGCTATATTTTAATTAAAAACAACTTTTTTCATTGTAATAACTTATGTGGTTAAATTATAATATTGATTGGTTTTAAAGTATAAATAGAATATATTTTTACCATTTAATATAATGTATGTCATTAGCATTGATTTTACATTTAATTCATAGGATAAATAAATTCAATCTTTTGCAATGTTTTAAACAAAAACCCGTTTTCCTTCGACACCAGGATTAATTTTAATTTAATTTCTGCAACTTCTATGTATTTAATTTGGAAAAATGGATTCCATATTTGGAATCAGTGGGTCCAAATTATATTAATATACTAATTTTTATTTTTGGGCTTTATGAATAGTAACAACGGTAAATTTTATTTACCTTAGTAAAAGGTAAATTGGGTAATTAAGAGTAAATATAATATTATAAAATTATCCTAATACTTGTCTTAATACAATTGGATGGTTATATTTCATCCTAAGTCATATTTGGGTCTAAATGGAATCCATTAGAACCCACTTGGAGGTGATTAATACCTTTAGATTATTTTATTTAAAGGAAAGTGAAATATGTCTCACTCAACTTTAATAATTAAAGTATTTTTAATATAAGTTTATACAGAATATAAATTAGGTTATAAATACTCATTTGAAAGATAATTTTTTTTTATCTTTATCATGGTAATTTATTTGTAATTTTTAAGATTTATTTAATTACCTTATTATCTTATACATTAATGATGCAAAAATTATTTATTTAATGAAAAATCAATAATATAGTTTTTATTGAAATAGTAATACATGTCAAAAGGCCTAAAAATCTGAAAAAACTTATTAATAGTGTATATATAAACCCTAATCATACACTGGCCTAATTTTTGACCATTTTTATCCTTATTAAGGTGATTATGACACTTATAATATTTTATTTTAAATGATTCCAAAGTTGTCACCTTCATAATTTAATAAAGATAACAATTTACATGTTGTTATTTTAAGATGATAAATTCAAGTGAAATTATTGTTATAAAATATTTGATATTCATATTCATCAAAGGATTTTATTTTTAATTTTTATGAAAAAAATAAGTATATTAAATAATTATACAAAAATGCTGTACTAATTATTTTATTAAGAGATATACCAAATAAATGGTTTTAAAAAAATTAAAATAAATATTATATGAACTATTTAATGTACTCCAATAATTTTCTAGATTACTATGACATGTTAGAAAACCTATTAAATATTTTAGTTTGAATATATCCTTTGTGTGGATTTAATTTAAATTTCAATAAGTGAATAGTGTCAAAATTGACACTATTGTTATTTTAAAAAAATAACAAGTTATTAAATTGTTTAAAAATCACAAAAATATTTAAAAATTATAAATTTAAATTTATATCGTCTAAAATGTCATAAATTATCTAATTGTGGATAATTCACAGCACATATGTAATTATTTATAACAATTTAGAATTTAGAATTTTATTACCACAAATAAAATTTAATAGATTAAATAATGATAAATCAAGTTGATAATGTTTAAACTAAATTCCCTAAATGTCTAAATTTTATTGTTTCATGAGATTACAATCCTATCTCATCTAATATTCTAATTGAGTCATTTTTGGAGGTTTTTATGTGGGGTTTAAATTTATGTTAAACTAATATTTTTGAGGATTCCAAAGGTGCCCCTCTCATCCCTTATAAAAGGGCACCTACTCCCTCTCCTCCTTACACCACTTTGAGCCTTCAAGCTCGGCAAAAATCTGCCCATTTCACTTACCCACTTCCCTAGAAACCTTATAGAGGTACTGGTATTCTCAAAAGACAAACCCTAGTTCCCTAAGAAGAAGTTTAAAGGAGGTGCGTCGAAGAAGAGGAAATCTCTTCTACCGATTATTTCAAGATTATTTCTTCTTCAAATTCTTATTCTTTAGTTGTCTCATTATAAAGTAATAACATCAGTATCAATAATATACTGATATTTTATTATAAATATGAAACAACCCCATTTCACCTTCTATCCATCCTACAAAAAATGAAATCACCGTGTGTGCGTACGTATGGAATACCGTCTCCACACCGTGGTGTAATCTGTTTTTCCAACACCACCTTACTTGGATGGGTATAATGGTGTAAAAAATAACTATACATAGTTATTATAACATCATACTGATTCTGATATATTGGATCATCCACTCCAATTCAATTCAATAATTATGGTAACGATATCATCGCTCGTGTGTACGTACGGACTACCGTCTCCATGACGCGATGAGATTCATTCTCAATGATTAAACATTCATGAATGATTATAAAGTATATATAATAAGTAATAATAAAATATATGACATAATAATGATACTGTATTTATGTATATATATATTTATTTCATCCAATTAATTCCATTCAATTCAATGAGGAAACAAAAACAACGTTCATGCGTACGTATGACCTACCATCTCCATGAATGGTGTATTTCATTCCTTTTATAGATCTATAATATATATGTATATTATGAATATATATTATATATAGATCATGTTTTACATTCTGGAATTATGTAAATCAGGATATAAGTAATAATTTCAAGAATGACAAGTCGAAACACATACGATAAATGAAACGATTTTACCCAAAACGCTGCTTTAACAAGAAATTTACAAAAGAACGGGTAATATAAAGTCATAAGTGAATCATATATGATATCATAAATATTATTATGGTTCTGTTACAAGTTAATAATATGTTTAAACCCACTATATAGGAGTCACTGACACATACAGAAGATATTGGACATAAGGTAAGGGAAAATTTTGCAAATCTCATTTTTATCTAAGATTGCTTATTCATAAGTATTTTCGGGGGTTATTTCTATCATCCTTGTCCATGTTGTATAAAAGTGTTTTCATGTATGTTTAAAGTCATTTTCCCCCATTTTTGACTTTTACTACAGGGTATGTAAGGAATCTTTCTTTTGTTTACGTTACGAGGTACTTTTTTGACTTTTCCGGAAAAAGTACGAGAATAATGTTTTTTTAACTTATATGGAATGAAAGGATTTTTACGGTTTTATATAGCCTTATTTTCATGAATCTTCCTACAAAATAGTTCATGACTATTTTCAACAAAATCACTTTCTTTTAAAATTACATGACGTTTTGTGAAAAGAAATTTATTTTGAAAAAGATAGGATATTTTCCTCAAGAATTCATTTCAAGTGTTTTATCAAAACCATTTTTCCATCTAAGATGACATTATTTCATATGTGTATGTTTCAAGTATAATGTCTCTATGATTTACATGGTTTCACTTTTCTTATTATGAAATGATATCCATTTATTTTATATGGATTATGTGATGATGGGATGATGTTTATGAACCCCATTTTATTTATTGGGTTATTATGGATGATGTATGTTTGTTTTGTGGCACAAGTAAGAACGATTTCATTATGAGATGGGTGGGACCTACATCTCCCTACAATGCATTGGGTAAAGATTTATATCTCATGAGATTGACATGGCTGGAACGGTAAGTTAATCCGGTTCAGTGTTATAGGACTGAAACCAGGAGTGAACTCGATTCAGAAAGGGACTTTGTCCACTAAGATGGTCATGGAAGTAATGCCTTGGATACTATAGAAATCATTACATGTGCTTAATGGATTCCAAGATTACATGCTTTATTCCTATTCTATTTTATCATGATTGATGATCCATTATGATCTATGCCTTACGTACTTCCATGTTTTATGTCATTGCTCAAGATTTTCATGTTTAAACATTATGTTCATGTTTTTAAGTTCAAATGTGTATGATTTGTTTTATTTTCTCCATGATTACCCTTACTGAGCATTTGAGCTCACCCATTTTATGTTTTTACCCCAGGATTGAAAGAAAGGTTTTAGGTAAGTAAAAAAAAGGGGACGATCGTTATGGGAGATGTTGAAGATCTTTCAACATGATTAGAAGTTTATATTCCAAGTTTCCAAATAAACTAATCTATTATGGTCCTTGAGTTTTGGTTTTTGTTATGTATTAAGTATTACGAAAAAGTAATGTAATATCCATGTACGTCAAGCTTTGGGTCTCTACAGTTTGTATCAGAGGAAAGGTTTAGTCAACCTTTGGAAACTAGGATGCAAAAACGTTAGTGAGATCCCTAGAGATATTTCTAAGGTATGTCTAGGGATGTCCCTAAGGATAAGTATACATATAGGATATAGTCCTAGAACTATGGTAATGATCTTAGAATTTAACCTAAGATGTTAGATATTGGGGGTACTCCCATTTTACTATGTTGTTTTCCCTAGCATGATTTTTTCCTCTCACACTATTCTTTTTGGGTTTTAGAAAATAGTTGGAAACAGGAAGATTCACGATAATGGAGGATATAACGAACAATGGAATGATATTCTTCATGAGAAACCAAATGAAACGGGATTTGGAAGTCCAAACATCATTATTATGCCTAATCAACAATCTCATAATATGATCAATAATCTTAACTTTGGTAAGTTTCTTGACACAGATAATAAGAGAAAGATGGAGTTTCATGATGATCATAGAGGAAAGAAAGTTCAATTTCCCTCATGTAAATCATGTGGGAAGAGGCATTGGGGAGATTGTTTCAAAGGAACTGGAAGATGTTTTGGGTGTGGAAAAGAAGGAAACAAAGCCGGTAAGTGCAAAGAAAAAGGTTCAGTTAACACCATGGACAAGGATAATGGTATTGCTATGACCTAAAAAATTATTAGATGTTTTAAATGTGGAATGTATGGGATTTATGCAAACCAATTCCCTAAGGGAAAATATCAGGAAGAAAATCAGCATGGTCATATGAGTAGTATTTATGTGGATGATGATGAAGAGATTACAAATGAAATATGAGATGAAAGAAATGATGAAGCTCAGTCAGTGGTTTAAGAAGTTAGTGAAATGATTGTATGTTTATAAAGAATAATGTATGGTACTATGGAATAAAGAATCATCTAAGGATTGTTACACTATTGTTTTTCCTAAAGTATTTGAAAGTATATGTTGAATGGTATCGGTAACCATGGAAGGTTATTCAGATATTTTTGGAAAGTAGATGATATGTGCATAATGAAGGGATAAGAAGATAATGAGATGTTTGATTGTATTCATGAGATCATGACTGATATAAGGACTAAGTGATATTATGGTTTGAATATATAGAATTTTTGGGATGTGGAAAGAGTTACCTTTTGATAGTATTCATGTTTTCACTAAGGTTCTATGGTAATTTTTGTTTCAAGAGAATATATGACTAAGGTATTCATGTGTTTGGAATACAACCAACAAGATATATCTTATGATATATGTGGGATAAATGCTTGTATTCACATTCTTGGTAGATAAAATTTCTAGTAATTGTTTTCTTTATACTATGAGTTTAGACAGAAGTATTTTAGATAAGCCTAAAGATTGGAATGCATTATATTGGACATAAGTTAGTATTGTTTAAGGATAGAACTTTTTTCGATATTATTGATGGGATGTTATAGTAATGCAGTTTTAGAAAAAGGACAACCTGCAGGACGGGCGACAACCCATCGCGTCGGACAAGGCTGTGGGAATTGAACCCACAACTGAAGTGCGACTGGCCTTTATCGCCTACCACTGGCCTACAGGAAGTCCCTGATTAGTAGAAACTAGTTTTATTTTATTAAGCGGTATGATATATGAAGTATAAGTTCATTTTTTGGCATCGTATATGATTAACCTCACCATAGATGAACTTATGTATATTTGATAACTTTTGCTAACCTTTTGTTTGACAGAGATGGAATGACCCATCATTCTATCACATGATCTGTTAACACTTCACGAATAACAAATTCAACTTCATTTCTTTAAGAGATGAATTGGAAATTGTTCAAAGCATGAACAACAGTGAGATTGTACCAAAATCAAGCAAGTATTTATTCTAATTCAAAATTTTCAACTTTAGGGAAATGATATTGAAAACCAAAAATGTTGTCCTAGTGCTCTTATATCCATTTAATCATATGGTACCTTAGATCATCACAAATTTATGGCTTTGTGATTATTTGCTTTTTCATAGCCATGTCCTCTACCACTCTCCATCAGAACTTGATGGTTATATTTTTCTTCCATATCCATATTTTCACCTATGTTATCCTATATGGAAACCCAGTGATGAGTTACTTTGGGTGATCGTTATGTTTCATACTTTAGTTTTTAAAATTAAGTTTTAGTATTCGTTTTTACGATGTGAGTTTCTATGAATAGTAAACGATTTATAACCCCGACGAATTTTGAGGGCGAAATTCATTTTAAGGGGGGTAGAATGTAATAACTTGATATTTTATGATAAGTATTATTTTTAATTGATGTCATGTGTTTTATGATACAACAAGATTATCTTGTGCTATACACAACATCATATTAGCTTGCAGTATACGCAACACTATTCTTAGATTGTGTTACACACAATTTCAAGTTCGTTTTATAATAGTTATTCTACGCAACATTGAGTGTGTGTGTGTGTATATATATATATATTCAATGTATAAATGAAATATGGTTGGATTCTGTTATATGAAACAATGAAGGATTCTTTCACAACACGCAACCCTGACTTGACTTGCATTACATGCAATCACGACTTTCCTCGATAGCATGTGTTGTACTCAATATCAGGTTTCACTAAATAATGATATATGGTTATAATATTATTATGAACTAGCAGTTATGAATAGTATTAACTAAAATTTTAATGTTATAACATTATTATTTCATCTTACACATCTTCTAGAACATGTTATGTGAACAAAATAATTTTTTTGGGTAAAATAAGTATTTTTCAAAAAATGCAGTTTTGCCGCCTTTTGATGGCGCACCCATAAAAAATCTAGTTTTGACATGTTTATAAGTTAAATTTGACAAAATAAAATTCTTTTTTGGAATTAGTATATAAAAATTTACTTTGGATAAAATTTTCATATTAATCTGATAACTTTCATATTTTAATGAATAGTAAAAACACGCTATATTTTAATTAAAAACAACTTTTTTCATCATAATAACTTATGTGGTTAAATTGTAATATTGAATGGTTTTAAAGTATAAATAGAATATATTTTTACCATTTAATATAATGTATTTCATTAGCATTGATTTTACATTGAATTCGTAGGATAAATAAATTCAATCTTTTGCAATGTTTTAAACAAAACCCCGTTTTCATTTGACAGCGGGATTAATTTTAATTTAATTTCTGCAACTTATGTGTATTGAATTTGTAAAAATGGATTCCATATTTGGAATCAGTGGGTACAAATTATATTAATATAATAATTTTTATTTTTGGGCTTTATGAATACTAACAACGGTAAATTTTATTTACCATAGTAAAAGGTAAATTGGGTAATTAAGGGTAAATATAATATTATAAAATTATCCTAATACTTGTCTTAATACAATTGGATGTTTATATTTCATCCTAAGTCATATTTGGGTCGAAATAGAATCCATTAGAATCCACTTGGAGGTGATTAAGACCTTTAGTTTATTTTATTTAAAGGAAAGTGAAATATGTCTCACTCAACTTTAATAATTAATGTATTTTTAATATAAGTTTATACAAAATATAAATTAGGTTATAAATACTCATTTGAAATATAAAATGGGTTTCTTTATCATGGTAATTTATTTGTAATTTTTAAGATTTATTTAATTACCTTATTATCTTATACATTAATGATGCAAAAATTATTTATTTAGTGAAAAATCAATAATATAGTTTTTATTGAAATAGTAATACATGTCAAAAGGCCCAAAAATCTGCACAAAACTTATTATTAGTGTATATATAAACCCTAATAATCCAATGGCCGAATTTTGGACCATTTGGATCATTATTAAGGCGATTATGACACTTATAATATTTTATTTTAAATGATTCCAAAGTTGTCACCTTCATAATTTAATAAAGATAAAAATTTACATGTTGTTATTTTAAGATGATAAATTAGAGTAAAATTATTATTATAAAATATTTGATATTTATCTTCATCAAAGGATTTTATTTTTAATTTTTATGCAACAAATAAGTATATTAAATAATTATACAAAAATGGTGTACTAATTATTTTATTAAGAGATATACCAAATAAATGGTTTTAAAAATATTAAAATAAATATTATATGAACTATTTAATGTACTCAACTAATTTTATAGATTACTATTTCATGTTAGGAACCTATTAAATATTTTAGTTTGAATATATCCTTTTTGTGGATTTAATTTAAATTCAAATAAGTGAATAATGTCAAAATTGACACAATTGTTATTTTAAAAAAATAACATATTATTAAATTGTTTAAAAATCACAAAAATATTTAAAAATTATAAATTGAAATTAATATAGTCTAAAATGTCATAAATTATCTAATTGTTGATAATTAACAGCACATAAGTAATTATTTATAACAATTTAGAATTTAGAATCTTATTACCACAAATAAAATTTAATTGATTAAATAACGATAAATCAAGTTGATAATGTTTAAAATAAATTCCCTACATGTATAAATTTTATTGGTTGATGATATTAAAACCTTATATCATCTAATATTTGAATTGAGTCATTTTTGTAGGTTTTTATGTGGGGTTTAAATTTATATTAAACTAATATTTTTGAGGATTCCAAAGGTTCCCCTCTCCTCCCTTATAAAAGGGAACCTCCTCCCTCTCCTCCTTACACCACTTTGAGCCTTCAATATAGGAAAACCTCTGCCCATTTTACTTACCCACTTCCCTAGAAACCTTATAGAGTTACTGGTTTTCTCAAAAGACCAACCCTAGTGCCCTAAGAAGAAGTTTAAAGGAGGTGCGTCGAAGAAGAGGTAATCTCTTCTACCGATTATTTCAAGCTTATTTCTTCTTCAACTTCTTCTTCTTTAGTTGTTTAATTATAAAGTAATAACATAAGTATCACTAATATACTGATATTTTATTATAAATAAAAAACAACCCCATTTCACCTTCTATCCATCCTACAGAAAATGAAATCACCGCGCATGCGTACGTACGGAATACCGTCTCCACACCGTGGTGTAATATGTTTTTCCAACACCACCTTACTTGGATGGGTATAATGGTGTAAAGAATAACTATACATAGTTATCATAACATCATACTGATTCTGATATATTTTATCATCCACTCCAATTCAATTCAATAATTATGGGAATGATATCATCGCTCATGCATACGTACGGACTACCATCTCCACGATGCGATGAGATTCATTCTCAATGATTAACCATTCATGAATGATTATAAAGTATATATAATAAATAATAATGAAATATATGACATAATAATGATACTATATTTATGTATATATATATGTATGTCATCCAATTAATTCCATTCAATTTAATGAGGAAGCGAAAACAACGTTCGTGCGTACGTACAGCTTACCGTCTCCATGAACGGTGTATTTCATTCCTTTTATAGATCTATAATATATATGTATATGATGAATATATTATGTATATATATATATATATCATGTTTTACATTTTGGAATTTTGTAAATCAGGATATAAGTAATAATATCAAGAACGACAAGTCAATACACATACGATAAATGAAACGATTTTACCCAGAATGCTGCTTTAACAAGAAATTTACAAAAGAACGGGTAATATAAAGTCGTAAGTGAATCATATATGATATAATAAATATTATTATGGTTCTATTACAAGTTAATAATATGTTTAAACCCACTATACAGGAGTCACGGACACATACAGAAGAAATTGGAAGTAAGGTAAGGGATAATTTTGCAAATCTCATTTTTATCCAAGATTGCTTATTCGTAAGTATTTACTAGGTTTATTTATATCATCCATGTACATGTTTTATAAAAGTATTTTCATGTATGTTTAAAGTCCTTTTTACCCATTTTTGGCTTTTACTACATGGTATGTAAGGTATCTTTCTTTTGTTTACGTTACGAGGTACTTTTTTGACTTTTCCAGCAAAAGTATGAGAAGAATGTTTTTTTAACTTATACGGCATGAAAGGATTTTTACGATTTTATAAAGACTTATTTTCATGAATCTTACTCCAAAAGATTTCATGACTATTTTCAAAAAAAAAACTCTTTCTTTTAAAATTGCATGACATTTTTTGAAAAGAAATTGATTTTGAAGAAGAAAGGATATTTTCCTAAAGAATTCATTTCAAGTGTTTTATCAAAACCATTTTTCCATCTAAGATGACATTATTTAATATGTGTATGTTTCAAGTATAATGTCTCTATGATTTACATTGTTTCACTTTTCTTATTATGAAATGATATCCATTTATTTTATATTGATTATGTGATGATGGGATGATGTTTATGAAACCCATTTTATTTATTGGGTTATTATGAATGATGTATGTTTATTTTATGGCACAAGAGAGAATGATTTCATTATGATATGGGTGGGACCTATATCTCCCTCCAATGAATTGGGTAAAGATTTATATCTCATGAGATAGACATGGCTGGAATGGTAAGTTAATACGGTTCAGTGTTACAGGAATGAAACGAGGAGTAAACTCGATTCAGATAGGGACTTTGTCCACTAATATGGTCATGGCAGTAATGCCTTGGATACTATAGAACTAATTACATGTTCTTAATTGATGCCACAATTACATGCTTTATTCCTATGCTATTTTATCATGATTGATGATCCATTATGATCTATGCCTTACGTAATGCCATGTTTTATGTCATTGCTCAGGCTTTTGATGTTTAAACATTATGTTCATGTTTTTAAGTTCAAATGTATATGATTTTTTTATTTTCTCCATGCTTACCCTTATTGAGCATTTGAGCTCACCCTTTTTATGTTTTACCCCAGGATTAAAAGAAAGGTTTTAGGTAAGGAAACAAAAAGGGGAAGATCGTTATGGGAGATGTTGAAGATCTTTCAACATGGTTAGAAGTTTTTATTCCAAGTTTCCAAACACACTAAAATATTACAGTCCTTGAGTGTTGGTTTTTGTTATGTATTAATTATTCTGTAAAAGTAATGTAATGTCCATGTACGTCAAGCTTTGGGTCTCTACAATTAATGATTTCTCCAGTAGTAGAGATATTTTCCCTATTATGCCCATGGGATGTTCTGGAATGTGTGATAATATTTCCATGATTAATCCCTAGAAAAAGAGCATCATCTTGGAGCCCAAAATTATAAAGTTGTAGATGATTGGATAGTGGATAATCTATTAGCTCCAGCGAAAGGAGATCTCAGAGGATACCCCTTTGAGGAAAAATGAAATCATGAAGTTTATCTTCAACATTATTGACCATGTTTGCCCTCCTCCTGATTACTTATAATGATATGAGAGGAAGATACATTCCTTACTATAACAAAGAGACCCACATAAAGGGATAGTCCAATTAAAATGATTGGAAAAAATGTACCAAAAATACTAAAAGACAAAATTGGTTCACCTGGAGCAAGGATACACATATTAAAACTCGAGAACAATATGCATAATGCATTCCCTGTGAACCGATAGTTCGTGGGATACCCCACAAGAAGCTGGTCCATGAAGTATTCGACAAAGATTTTATTAGTTTACAAAAGGATAAAGTCATGTACCAAGCCTCACTATGTGGTTATTCAATGTTCACAATTAGGATTTTTAAAGTATGATTTGGAAATTTAAAAACTCAGATCACCGAATTGAAGTTATATCTAAAGGACACGTGATCTGCATAGCATCTTACTAAATGGAAATTAAAGATTACGTTTTAAAATTCTAAGTTTGGTTCATGGATTCAAAGTTCGGTTCATGGTCGGGGTAATAGTGAATGGTAAACAGTTCGCAGAAAGCAAGGTTCGGTTCACGGATGATGAATCTCACAAAGGATCTGGTATGCAGAAGTAAGGAAAACTGAGAGTGTTGTGTGGATTAATTTTCTTTGTAAAACCAAGTAAAAGAAAAATGACTTGGGTCTCCTATATATAGGTGTGGTTCCCCTAACGGTTCCACCTTTCTACCACAATCTAGTTCAGTTTAGGACCGTTTCTCTACATCAGAATATCCTCCTCTTCATTCCAACCAAACCCCATTCTGATGGGGGGGGGGTATCCTAGGGTCCTGAAAAATCCACAATTTGAAATAAAATACTTCTATAAAATTGATGAAGAAAAGATATACACGTGGGGATGAAAATTGGAGGAAAATATTGAAGGAATGAAATTCGGTGAAGGACCCAAATTGGTTCGCATACTGATTACTGGGAAAGGTTCGTAGAGGGTGAAAACCATGAATCAAGCAGTACACAGACGGCCTAAAAAACACTGGACACAAAGCGTTGTCCAGCAAAACAAGATGTTCATAGATGAGATGAAAATAATGAGCACTGAGAATCATGTCATTGGAGAAAATATGAGAGAGAAGTAAGTCCCTCTATACCATCCCCACAGACTGAGCAGTTTGTGGATGAGACAAGGCTGGCATCACCCCATGAACCATATTGTTTGTGAAAGTGAGGTGATGATTTCCACTGTTGTGAGTTGCAACACCACATACCTTGGTTTACCGAGTCATCTGTGGGCCGAGAAATTTCCCCATGGTCTTCCACAAAAGGTTTTTTTGACCATATATACAGCCTCTTTTATACTCTATAAAAGGATCCCAAGGGGTGCTGAGAAAGATGATCAGATTTTTTGAGAACTAGGAGTCTACGAACGAATTAATTCTAAATAGAATGGTCAGTGAAGTACAAAACCACGAACAGTTTCTAGTAGGTATAAACACGCCGTGAACCATAAAAAGAAGAATGCATAATAACATTGGTAAATAAAAAACCTAAAATGTGAACTGAGAACCATACTCCATTTGTGGATGAACATCCCATGAACTATGAGATTAATTCCCCTTTTTCAATCTGGTGTACCGCATAGCTCATCTCTATACGGATGAAACCATACCCAGTGTAGCATTCCACCGCACGGAGGGATTCCAGCACCACATACCACCATGATATGCAAATGGTGACTGAGGACGCATACCACCATGGTATGCTGACCACACCTAGATCTTCATACCACCACAGTATGTGGACCACATCAAGATTCGCGTACCATTCCGATACGCAAATGACCCTTCAACCTGCATAGAAAAATGCTATGCCGAAGCTACCCCACCCCGTACGAACAAATGGTAATTAGAGTAGGGTACCTTTAGGATTTCAACCTTCCAGTATTGATCCTGACCTTCCATTTCCATCCCATTCTCCAAATCCTCTCTGTGAACCAATACATCGGCACCAGGCTATGGCCTCTCCCAAAGACACTAGACCCATATAAATGTACCATCAAGCACATCAGTGAATCCTTTTGAGTCTACATACCCATGGTAAGCAGAGTCAAAAATGTAATCCCAACATCGGTATGGACCAAAGGAATGTTCTTAAGTCTACATTCCCATGGTATCCCATAGTCTGACCATGGGATACTAATGTGGATCTCCCTGTTCTAGGGATCAAGGGTAATCACTTGCTTTTCCATTCAATGAGGGGCAGTGATAAGTCAAAGGAATTGAACTCTATTTTCCCATTGACGAGAAGCAACATTACTCCCCTTTCCCAGAACCCATTCAAAGGACGTCCCTCTTGGAATAAGCCCCCATACTTTTGATACAAACCTAATGAACTTAATTTTCATTCCACATTGAAGGCTTCCTTGCTTCGCATTCTTGTCCACCTTCACCTCGTCATATTCTGGTGTGGGATCCTACTTTTCCCTCAACAGTGAAGATAAAGTGTGCTTTTTTTGAATCTCTCACATCTTCTTGTTTCTCACATTGATCATGACTCACGTGGGCTTAGTGGTATGATATAATACGACATCGACACAACCCCCCATGAACTACAAGAACTCTAATTACCACCATAACTGGAATATGTAGGAAGCCTTCATTTAGGCCCGATCTCCATATCATCTCCTCCATGAAAATGAGAAATTATGTCCCCTTTAAGTGGGAAGATTCTACGCATAATCCCCAATCAAGTCATAACTCCAACCTAACTACAAGGCATTTGATTCCCTATCAATTGGGATACGTAGGTAGACTCCACGAGGTCCAAACCCAATACCCAAACCACCATAGCGTTCTCTAGGCCATATTACCTATGGGTTCATATTCATCCAGGATACCATATATTTATTGGTCATCCCAGGTCTCCTCGGCATAAGCCCCGCATTGGATCTTGACTAGGCACCTTTTGCCTAGACATCCTTGCCACACAACATTAAACTGCATGGATGGGTTCTCCTCACACGAACTTAAAAGGCTATGTGTCTAGTTAAGTGACACCAAACTATGTGGGTTCTGATTCCTATCAAGAGGATATGTAAGGAACCCATCTCATGGGTTTGATCCCAATACCGAAGCAACTTCCACCCCCTTGGATGACGATAAACTCCATAACACCTCATCTTAGGGAAAAAACTAGAATTGTCTCAGTAATTCCTAATCCATGTGTCACCATTGTTGATCTTGCAACCTAGGGGCAATCTGTAGACACACTCTTTGGGAAAGAACCAAGGATTCAGGAACATATGAACATTGCTTAAATATATAATAGAGTCCCATATTTGGAAATAATTCCCCCCAAAAGGATGTGATGAGCCCAACCTCCCATCCCCTCGACCAATGGAGTCTTGAAGTGTCGTTGACCAAATCATCATCCAACGAGCACCTACCTTTAGGAACCAGGTCCATGAATCATGGATATCAGGGCCGTTGGGTGTTTTTGGCTCCATGAATAAACTCATTGGAGACTATCTGAGAACATCGTACCCAACATAGGCTGATTGCACGAACACAAACCCCCCTTTGCAATCGTCTGCCGGGATAATGCAAATGTGACACCATCTTAATAACATAAAAAGGACACACTACCCAATCCCAGTGGGACCACATCTCACCATGCCATCAATACGTAGTGCAACACGAATAGGTTCGAAATAATAATCTTAGAAATATATATAATAAATATATTAATTATATATATTTATAAGATTATAGATATATATAACTATATTTATTCTAATTTTATAATTATTTAAATGAACAGATATTTATTTATAATTATAATTATACTTATAAATAAATATCTATTTATTTATTTAAAAAATTATAAAATTATAACAAATTTATATTTCTAATATTTAGAATTTTATTAATATACATATTTAATATATTTATTATAATTTTATAATTATTTAAATATATATGTATTTATTATAAATATGTTTATTTAATTATATATAACATTATATATGAAAATAATAATTTTTTTAAATTAATAATTATTTAAATAAATAAATAAATATTTTTATTTATAACTATAAATAAATATATATTTATTTGTAATTAAAATTTATAATAAATAAATATTTATTTATATTTGTAATTAAATATATATATTTAAATAATTATAAAATTATAAAAAATATATTTATAATTATATATATATATATATATATAATTAATATATTTATTATAGTTTTTTAATTATTTTAATATTTCTATATTTATTTAGGAATTATAATTATAACTATTTGCATTTATTTACAAATATTTGTATATGTTTAATAATATATTTATTTTATTATATATATATACACAACCTTTTGAGTATAATAAATATATTTATTATAATTTTATAATTATTTACATATATATATATATATTAATAAAATTATATATGTATTTTTTGTAATTTTATAAGTATTTTAAAAAAATATTTTCATATTTATAATTACAAATAAATATATTAATTAAAAATTATTATATATAATTAAAATTTAATAATTATAATTATATTTATTATATTTATTATTTAAATATATTTAATGTAATTTTATAATTATTTTTGAGAACATAATAGTTCATATGTGTAACATGAATTAATCATATACCCACTAAAGTATACATAATAAAAAATGAGCCATCACATATGGATAACATGAATAATAATAAAGGTGGAATGTATAAATTTATATTCATAATGATAAATAACATATATGCACATTAATTATACTCACGTATGATCAATATAGTTATTAACCAAATTCATTGGAAACATATATATTTATTCAATAATAAATTATAAATTTAAATATTTAAAAAGTATTTATATATATTAATTATAAATATAAACATATATAATAAATATAACAAATATAAAAAATATAAAAAATATAAAAAATATAAAAAATATAAAAAATATAAAAAATATAAAAAATATAAAAAATATAATAAAACTAATAAAACTATTAAAACTAATAAATCTAATATATATAATAAATATAAAATTAATAAATCTAAAAAATCTAATAAAACTAATAAATCTAATAAATCTAATAAATCTAATTAATATATTTTTTATTTATCAAAATTTATTATAATCTTATAATTATATATATATATAATTATAATCTCAGCAACACTTTTTTTAAAACATTATATATATATTAGAATTATTAAAAAATATATATTAATTATAAACATGCGTTTTTTATTTAATGAATATAAATAAACATTATTCTTGAATATAAATATAATAATTTTATATAAACTAATAATATTTTAAAAAAAAACTTTTATCAATGCTAAAAGTAGCACTGATAAAGCCCCCCTTTATCCATGCTTTCTGCTTAGCACTGATAAAATGAGGTGCTGCCCTTGACCCGTTTTATGGTAGTGATACCAAACATTGTTGATCACAATACCACAAATCCTGGTAAGGGAAGCGCCTGGTTTTATTAGTGCAAAGCATAAAACACTGAATAAAGAATCACTTTTATCAATGCTAGCTAAAGGCACTAATAAAGGTCTCTTTTATCAATGCAAAAAAAGGCATCGATAAAGGTATATCCTTTATCATTGCCATTTTTAGCATTAATAAAGGATAGATTTATTCACGCTACGAATACTAAGGATAAAAGTTTTTAATAAAAAATATTATTAATATATATATATTTTTTATATTTATATTCAGAAATATTGTTTATTTATATATTTTAATTAAAATACCCATATTTATAATTAATATAAATATGACATATTAATATTTTTTTTATTAATTCTAATAATTATATATAATTTTTTAAAAAAAGTATTTATAAAGTTATTGTAACACCCCAAGATTCCACGGTACACTTTTCTTTGAATAATATTGTAGCGTGTGTTGTACGCAACTTCGAGTTCTAACAAACACCACATCCAATCAAACTAGCCGTTATGAATAGTAATACCCACATTTTGAAATTTTATAAATTTTATCTTTCAAAATGGACTTCATTTTTGTATTCTTAATATCGAAATTAGCCTAGGGTAAAATTTTGGTACTTTTCGGATAACTTTTATATTTTGATGAATAGTGAAAATTACTAAATTTTAATTAAAAACAACTATTTTTAATCAAAATAATTAACAGTGATAAATTATGAATTTGAGTGTTTTTAAAGTATATTTAGAATATATTTTTACAATTTAATACAATATTGGTCATTGGAAAAAATTTCATAATTAAACCGGATATAAACAAGTGTCAATCTTTTGATAGTTATTATCTCTTAAAAACACGCTTTTTGTTTTAACAGTGGGAATTAATTTTAAATTAATTTCTGCCACTTCTGTGTTTTGAATTTGGAAAAATGGATTCCATATTTGGAATCAGGATGTCCAAATTGTGTAAATAGTTAACTTTTATTTTTATACATTTTGAATAATTACTTCGGTAAATATTTTATTTACCATGGTTAAAGGGTAAATCCGGTAAATAAGGGTAAAAAAATAATATTATAATAATAATAAATTACCCTAAAACGTGTCCTAACCTTATTGGTTGATACATTCCTGACCATGGGAATCTTGGGGTTTATTTTGGGACCCCATGGAGTCCCTTGTAGGTGATAAGGATACTTAATATTAATTAAGTTAAAATAAATACAAAAATGACATAAGCATATATCTTTTAGAAAAACAATTTTTACATAGGGTTATATATGTTGGATTATCAACTATAAAGATTCTTTAGAAAACTAAAAAGATTTATTACATAATGGTATTTTATTTATAATTTTTAGACATTTAATAATTAATATTATTTATGACACAATAATGATACAATATTTTCCTTATTAATGAAAGAATCAAATAATTGGTATTATAAATGTTAAAATAAATATAATTTGAAAGTTTTGATGACATACATGAATTTTATTTGTTAATATGAAATTATAGTATTTCTTAAACGATTTTTTTTTCGAATTAATAAAATTTTTAAGACTTTAACAAAAATCAATTTTTGAATACTGTCAAAATTGACATAAATGAGTTTTTAAAACAAATATTATATTATTAATTGATATTCTATTCCTAAAAATCTACGGTTCATAAAAAGCACTTATATCATTATATTTGTATCATTAATGGACCACTTGGGGGTCGATTGGATGTATATAGTAAGTTTATTAACTATATAATATAAAAATACAAAGTGACATGGTAAATGTCAAACTAATTAACTAAGAGTTAAAACTAAAAGATATGGTTAATATAATGACCCAAACCTATCTAAAATCTATTGGTTGAAAGTATTTTGACCCATCCCCACCTTATAATTTTAATAATCCACTTTGGATCCATTATAAACCGAATATGAATTTATTATAAAATAATATTTCTAGCTTTTCCAAAGGTGCCCCTCACCCCTTTATAAAAGGGAACTCCACCTTCTCACTAATTAACACATTCAAAGCCTTTTGGCTCGGCCAAAACCTACCCAAATATCCTCTCAACTTCCCTAAATTCAACCTAGAGGCCTTAGTTTGATCATAAATCCAACCTAAGGAGCCCTTTTGATCAAATCAAAAGGAAGAACCCGAAGAAGAGGTAATGTTTTCACCACCCTCTTTCATGTTCCTTTCTTCTTCAACTTCTTCTTTATTGGTTATTCCCATTATAAAATAATATCTCCAGTATCCTCTATATACTGTTATGTTATTATAAATATGGTACAACCATATTCAGTATTCTATCCATCCTTTGAATGACGTGTCACCAAACTTGCGTACGTACGACTTACCGTCTCCATGTCATGGTGTAATTGTTATTCAAAACATTATTATTTGGATGAGTATAATAATGATGTGTAATTCATTTAAATAATAAATATAACATGATAATGATTCTGTATATATGATATACTATCCAATTATATATTATATTAATTTCAAAAGAGTGATATTGTCGCTCGTGCGTACGTACGGACTACCGTCTCCATGAACGCGATGAGATTCATTCCCCATCGTATCCATTCAAGTATAATTCTCATTTGATGATTAAAAATAATGTTTAAGGACTTGATATCATTCTGGATATGAATAATATACAACCTATCCATAACAAACATGGCTTATGTAACAAAACATATAAAAGAAAACGAGTAAGTTAACACCCTAAACGACAATAATACTAAGATTTTATTAACAAAGCAATGATAAAAGATCATATATGATATAATATTAATGTATATGATTATTTTATAATTTAATAACAATTATTTATCCATTATAAAAGAGGTTAGACTACCCTCAACCAAGGAAAAGTACAAGGTATGGGATTTTCATCTCACTCCTTATTCCCGTGAGATTCATGCTATATCACCACTATTTTACTTTGTGTGGTGTATGTACTACCCATAATTGTATTCTTTGTGTAATAAACTTTAATTTATGTGTATTTACATCTTAATTGTATGGTACTTATGTCAGGAGGTTTATGTTTCATAAGTTACCAAATTGGCAAGGGTTACTTTCACAATCTCTTCATTATCCGAGGTTGTTTATATGTAATTATCTACTGGGACCTCTTTATTATCCACATCCATGTTTCTTAAAAATGTCATTCAATTTTTTTTACTATTTAATAGAAAATGGGATAAAGTCATTTATACCCTTATACATTTTTTAAAGGAATCTTTCTGTCGTTTTCCAAATAATGTACTTTTTGACCTTTTCGACAAATTTAAGGTAAGAATGTTTTTTTAAACTTATAAGGCGAGTACGGCTATATTATGACGTTATAACATTGTCAAAGCTACCCTTACAAGATTATAAGAATATTTTCAAAATGATGGTTTTTATTATAATTATGTTTCTCTTAAATGATTTTAAAATAGATAGAGATATTTCTCTAAAAAATGTTTTGATTTCGTCTATGTCAACATCCTTTGATCGATTTTAAGTTTACTTGAAGTTGATTTATTATGATACAAAACTTCCATATTGTATTGAATGTTTTGTGATATGTTTGACTGTGGTTGTGTTATTTTTATACCATTCATGGTTTATGGTTAATGTATTTGACATTTCATATGATAGTTTTAATACGAATGTTTATTTCAACCTTTTATTAAGATGAATGTATTGGAGTAGTATGTTCCGGGTTGGGGACCTATAAAAGTAAGCCCTCTGGGTTATGGTCCATTTACAACAGACCCTTCGGGATGAAGTCTGGTTACAGAGGCTCTCCGGGTTGGAGTCTGGTTATAGAGGCTCTCCGGGTTGAGATCCGGTTACAGTTAGCCCCTATGTCTTGGGACGAGGCCTTGACAGAGAAAGTAAGGTTTGGAATTATGCATTCCATCATTATGAAAGTGGTTATTGATATTACATGTGATTATTCGACTAGTAGAATATCCGTGTGAATTAGTAAATGGAATTATTTCATTTTAAATTTTCCATATTATTTTAAAGTTCAAGTTTTAAAGGCTTTTGTTTTAGTTATAAATTTCCTCATATGTTTATGATTATTTATGAAAGCTTATGCTATATTGTTATCCTTACTGATAATCTGAGCTCACCCCTTTCTATGATTTATTTTTCCCAGGATGTGAAGAAATATTTTATGACTGAACTGCAGGGATAGTCTGAAGGGGAAATGAGTGTGGACTATGGAGACTATATTATTGTAGTTTTTCACTTTATGATGTAATGTAAACCTTATAAATGTATCTAGTGATTCCAAGGATACTAAACTAATCGGTATTTCGAGACTTGATCTTTTGTGATCATGCCATTGTTACGTAATAATGCACCGACTCTGGGTAACTAGGGTCGGGGCGTTACAGTTGGTATCAGAGGAATTTTAGTACAAACCTTGGAAACTAGATTTAGACAAACTCTGATTAGATCACATAGACCTAAGATTGACTTTGAGGATTAGTATAGAATAACTTCCTAGAATTTTGTTATTGTAGAGATTTTGTGAGTTTTCCGAGAAATACATCCCTGTCTGGATATGAGCAGGTAGTGGTGGCTCTGGCATAGATGTACCTAGGGGTAAAACCCAAAAACACCGCTTTGAGCTAGAATCGAACGGGAACTGGTGCACGATAACGGGTGTTGATGCACTCTTAGTTACGACACTCCCGGGGGATATAATTAGGATAATTCTCATTTTATTTACAAACCATTATGAAGGGTTTATGAGTATATACTTCCTCAAAGAAAACATTTTTTTTATGATTATGGAATATATCCATAAATAGTTCAATTTATGTAAAGTGTTTTACATGTATGGAATTATGTATTTTGAGTCATAAACTCATCTAGTTTATGCCATTGTTTAGAAATGGTGCCTAGTGGAAGGAATGGAAACCGTATCAATGCACGCACTACATGTAGGGATTTCCCTCCTGCTCAAGATAATTGTAGTGGATCTGGTGATGCAACTGGTGCTGATCATCTAATCACCATATCGGGAAAACTCACTCAGGTTATGAATAATAACCTTACTCGTATGGAGCACCTTGATCCATAACATGTAGGATCAATGTTAGATCGCTTCATGAGGCAAAAACCACCAATGTTCAATGGGAGTACAAATCCATTGGTAGCTGAGCAATGGATAAGTTCCCTAGAAAAAATATTTTAGGCTTTGGGGAGTAGTGAAAGGGTGAAAGTTATCATGGTAGTTTGTCGCCTTACTGGAGATGATGATCAATGGTGGTCATTGATACAAAACACAAAGGAAGATAATAAAGTATCAAATATGGAATGTAGAGATTTCAAAGATATTTTCTTAGGAGAATACTTTCCTTGTGACCATCGAGCAGATATGGAAAGACAATTTCTGAGTTTGAGGCAAAAGGGGGATGAGAATGCTGCAAAGTATGAGTCTAACTTTACAAGGTTAACGTGACATGCTGTAAATTATATACGTAATCCAAGAAGTTTGATTGATCGTTTCTTTTATGGGTTAAAACCATTTCTCCATCAAGCTTTAGTTTCACAATCCTTCTCATCGTACGAAGATATTGCCTCGTGTGCTATCAAGATAGAAAAGGAATTCTCTAGGTCTTATAAAAACAAAGTAAAGAAAGAGAAGAAGATAACGGCGGAGCAAGAGACAGATAAAGGGAAAAAGGGAAAGAAGTATTTTCCATTATGTGATAATTGCAGTAAGAAATACCCCGGTACTTGCCTAAAAGGAATGAGAGTTTGTTAGAAATGTGGAGAAAAAGGTCACCAGACTCGTGATTGCAAGGGAAAGAAAGAGGATGTCAATGTTGAATGCTACAATTGTAGAGAAATGAGGCATTATGAAAATTACCTCAGAAAAGGCCAAGGGAGCAAGGCCAAGCTTATGTTGTTACTACAGATGAAGTTGAATAATTAATGTATTTTTGTTTTTGGACTCAAGGATTATATTCTGGTCATAAGAATAATGTGATATATATAAGGATTGTACTACAGTACTTGTTGTTTTCATTAAGGTTTTAATATTATGGAGGTAATCATATTTTTAGTTTATAATAACAAGAATAATAACTTTGTTTGGGGAATCTGATGTTACAAATGATTTTGGAATTTAGAAACCTTTAATAGAGAGAATTTGGACAGAAGTATTTTGGATAACTATAAAGGTTGGAATGGATTATGTTGAACTTTGGATAGTATGTATTAATGTTAAATCATTTCATAAGATTATTTTTGGGATATTATAATACTATATTTTTATGAAAAGGACAACCTGCAGGTCGGGGGACACTACTAGAAAGTAAAGCTATAGCCACATACCTATAGCCACTGTTTTATTGGTCCGTGGATATATCTTCCTAATTTCCACAGTTTAATTTAATAACCGCGGCAATACCGTGTGTTTTCCTATTTGGTATCAGGGTCCCCCTATTCGCCTCTCACGCTCCTCCAACTTCTTCTCCTCCTTTCACCTCCCGACAAGTTCTCCTCCCCAACCTTGCCTGACCGTGTTGCCCTTCTCCCTGACCTCACCTGTCCATGGCGCCCTACTTCCTTGATGACTTCTCCTCCCCAACATTTTCTCCCCACTGCGGCACCCTCCTCTCCAACGACTTCTCCTTCCTGACCTCTCCTCCCCGTCCTCTCCTCACCTCGGCGCCCTCCTCTCCGATGGACTCTCTCATCGCGGCACCCTCCTCCCAACAACCTCTCTCACAGCAGAAACCTCCTCCCCGGAGACCTCTCTCACCGCGGCGCCCTCCTCTCTGATGACCTGTCACCGCGGCGCCCTCCTTTCATAGGTATTGTATTTTTATTTATTATTTTTTTATCCTCAATGAAATTACTCATTTATGAATGCATATGGGGGTTCAGAGGGTCTCGAGAGTCTCTGGGGTTCATGAGAGGAAGACATGGCATATAGCTAAGAGGTTGTAGTGTCATCGACTAACAGTTTGTAAACCACCAATTTGCTGGTGGAATTCCAGTAGCTATATATAGATAATGGAGGACCTTCAAAAAGAAGATGAGAGCCACTATCCAAGAGTTCAGTCTTTTTTTTTTGTTTTATAATTGGTATTTTTTCCATTTTTTCCATTTCATTATTTAATACCCCTCACCTAATTTTTCTCCCCAAATTACACAACAGCACCTTCATTATACTATCCCTCTACTACCTATCCTTCCATAGATAATATATATAGATCCTTGGTGTATTAAATTTTTATCTATCGAACTTTTTTCTTCTGGTAAATGTATGACTCCCCTTTTCTCCTATCTCGTTTTTTATGAGGGGTGTGTTTTATAAGATTTACCCATTTTTTCTAGTTTTCAAGTAATTTAACTACTACTTCTATATATTCTATTCTTATCCAAATCAAAGTCATGTATTTGTAATTTAATCCTTATCATACATGAGGTAGTTGGTCCCAAAGTGTTTCCTATAGTAAAATTAATTTTCATTAAGTGCTTATGAGGCCACATTGGTTGGTTTCAATTTGTATCCTTAATTATCATTATAAGCTTTGAACTAAGTTTATGTTATGTTATAAATCAATTGAAAATAATTTTATTACTATGGAAGAATGGTTAGGGTAATGGGAAACATATACTGTGATTATTCCATTAAATATAACTTTGGAATTGGAAATTTGGGATAGGTTTTTATTTTGACTTTTTGAAGGTAAAACATAGTAAGTAGAATTGGATTTTTTTTTACTATTAATAATGTGTTTTAAAGTTGAATCTAGTTTCAAAAGGGTTATTTGGATTGAAAATAAACTTATTAAATGTTATTGACTAATGGAATTGATGGTATTTATTATTAAACCTAAGCTAAACATGGCCCTTGGGTGGGCACTGAGATATACTATTAAATTCCGAGTGAACACATCCCCCATGTGGACACAGGGCCTTGGGGATGGGTATATTACCAATAAGTGTTAGTTTGGACTACAGACATGTATATTACCATTGGGAGTTTATTAGGTTGTATTGGTCTCTAAAATACACTTAGAGACATCCAACATTGTCTATAGTAGGTGGGTCTAGCCTAAAGTATCACCATGGAGCCCATTATCAGTTTTATTTTAGTTATTTATTGTTCTAGTTATGATAATAACTTATATATTAAACCATTATATGAACTTATTTTTTCTACCTAGATTTTATAGGAATGCCATTTGTGGTGGCCTACTAAGTTTTAAACACACCCTACTTGGTTCATCATTTGGTACCATAGTGGATTTCATCATTTCATATAGGGATATGGGAAATAACATGATCACTGGTGTAGGACTTTATGTTAGTATGGAGCTAAGGAATTGTTATCAGAATAGAGCTCCGGTCACTTTTTTGAGTCATGTAGTTTGTTATCCATTTTGTACTCTTTTTTACCTTTTGCATGTGTATAGTAGAATGTTTTCCTTTGACTAACTTATTCCATTATTTTTAATATTTCATGAATTATGTTTTTTGATGATAAATTTTATGGAAGTTATCCTATGATGTTATGTGATATATGTTTTTTCATTTATCTAATTCTATTTTTCACTCAGTTGTTAGGGTTATAGTCTCTGTAAGGAATCCTATCAAAACCTATTTTCTAGTTGGTTGCCTCTGGTATACAGGTAGGTGTGCTTGATTTCTTGTATTATACAAATTTTTTGGTAATTATTCAATGGTTTTAGGTATTAGTATATTACATTCCTTCTTAGTTTCTATCCCCTAAAAGGGATGTTCTCTTTTCCTTTATCATGATATCCTATTTTCAATTGCAGTCCCTAAAAAATCATCATCTTATTTTTTATATAGTGTGTATATCCCAAATATTCTATACATTAATTCCCTTAAAATTTATAATAATTAATCAATAAGAATAGGGAATAAGGAGGTTCCTTTTTTTGTCTTGGATACAATATTCAGGATGAGTACTTCCTCTCAACCTGGGTCATTCTTTTCTTCAATTGTAGAAATGTATGATTTCCTTGGACAATAATATATATTCTTATTCTAATGTTTTTTTATTATATTCCTTTTTACATAGAACATATTAAATGTGTGGAATGGAATTTTCCACTTCATTATTCTAAATCTTAAAGTTTCTTGTTGTAGATATCTTCCCATAATTTTTACCTTCATCTAATGAATCTAATTTTTCCAATATATTTATAATAAAAAAATACCATTCTTTTTTATTCATATTTAGAAATTCCATGATCTTAGGCACTAGTTGTGACCTTATGTATTTTAAATTTACCAACAGATCTCATATTTTATTCCTTACTTAATTGATTATTTGAAATTTATTTTAAAACTGCTAAAGAAATAGTCTTTATTCTTTAATGATATTAAATAACATGATCTCATGAACTCATTACATAATTATTCATAAATCTTCAAGGCATTTATGCCTCCCACAATAGAAATGAGCTTGTTTGTGCCCAAAATATTTGTATTCAACAAATAAACTTTTTTATTTCTTAATTAAATTATTCGATTTTCTATTTATTGTTTTTATACATGAAGATACCTATAGGATATATCTATTTATATCTAGGAACTAATTTCAAAATTCATCAAGAATTATTTATGTGTTCAAATAGTTTCAATAAGGACTATAACTTATTATCATTCCTACTTCACTATTCAAACAATATTTTGTCTTTAAGTTGATTACCGATTTCTCAATATGTATGTAATTAAACACAATAACAATAAAACCAGAAATAAAATATAAAAATCTGTCCATTAAATCAATAGTAAACATTGAGGATTCATTCATTATAAGTGAGTATATTGTTAATTTTTTGAATCTAAATGTATTAAATTGAAGGGGGGTTCATTGTTTCTTACATTAATGTGGTTTGAGAAAAGACCATGTGATATATTTTTCATAAATATTGTGTAGTGTTTTGAGACTAATCTGGGTGTATTATCAGAAGATTTCACACATGAGAATTTAGTGATTAAGTGAGGCTAAAACATCTGGAGAAGAAATAATATTTTCCTGATCATGGTTTCCCTTACCAAATTGATCATACACAAGTGATTAAAATTATTAAGAAATGTCTACATAAAAGGTTTGTTTCTATTGAATGTATTTGAAGTTGTACATTAGAAAATCAAATATAGAAATCCCATTGAGGAAGATCATGAAATCATAATATAATTGATCAAGATAAGAAGAATGACCTTGTGAATAGGGGGACCAGTTATTGAAGAGGCTCAACACTGGGGGTTATAACCATTCAAATGTTTTGGGTCTAAATAAAGGAGGCAAAAGAGTTGAACCACTGGGGGTATAATTAGGATCAAATGGAGTATTAACTAATGGGGGTATAACCTATTGATTCATAAACCATTATAATTAATAATAAGATTATAATGTATAATCTATAACCGGGGTATGTATAACTAGTTTTAGAAACGGGTAAGTGTTAGTATTGATCAATATAAAAACATTTTTTGTTATATTTCATTTAATTTTTTCATTTCATATTGGGTCCACTCATATTAATAGGTGATAGAGGTCTAAAATCAGAAAGGGGAAGGGTGGCAAGGGGCAGGGGGCAGGGGGCAGGGGGCCGAGCCGGGGGTAGGGGGAGGGTGGAGGGGGGCAGGGGGCAGGTCTGCAGGGCAGGGGGTAGGGGGAAGGGGGGAGGGTGGAGGGGGGCATGGGGCAGGTCTGTAGAGCAGGGGGGCAGGGGGAAGGTTTGCAGGGCAGGGGGGCTGGGGGCAGGGGGAAGGTCTACATGGCAGGGGGCAGGGGGCTGGGGGAAGGTCTGTAGGGAAGGGGGAAGGGGGCAGGGGGGAGGGTGGAGGGAGGCATGGGGCAGGGGGAAGGTCTGCAGAGGGGGGAAGGGGGCAGGGGCAGGGGGCACGGGGCAGGGGGCAGGGGGTAGGGGGCAGGGGGCAGGGGGCAGAGGGCAGGTCTGCATGGCAGGGGGGCAGGGGCAGGTCTACAGGGAAGGGGGGCAGGGGGTAGGGGGGAGGGTGGAGGGGGGTAGGGGCAGGGGGAATGTCTGCAGAGTAGGGGGTAGGGGCAGGGGGCAGGTCTGTAGAGCAGGGGGCAGGGGCAGGGGGCAAGGTGTGGGTGGAGGGGGGCATAGGGGAGGGGGGCAGGGGGTCGGGCTGGGGGCAGGGGCCGGGAAGGGGGCAGGGGGGCAGGGGGGAGGGTGGAGGGGGGTAGGGGGCAGGGGGTAGGTCTGCAGAGCAGGGGGAAGGGGGAAAGGTGTGGGTGGAGGGGGGGGGGGTTGGGGCAGGGTGGAGGGGGGCAGGGGGCAGGGTGGAGGGGGGCAGGGGGTAGGGGGGAGGGGAGAGGGGGGAGGGTGGAGGTCTGCAGGGCAAGGGGGAGGGGCAGGGTGGAGTGGGGAGGTCTGCAGGGCAGGGGGGTGGTCTGCAGGGGGGTCTGTAAGACACCTATGCTGCGGCTACTGACATTGAAAAACAACATCAACTCTCCTCACCTTCACACAGTGATGAGATGCTGGACAAAGCAGCAGTTCAGAATCTAGTTTGCAATATTCATATGGCTGATATTAGCAAAACAAAACAGATGCAAGATGATGACGAAGGTCTGGAACTACAACAGACACAACTAGAAACCCTTGCTATGGCTGAATTCACCAAAACACATGAAAGATGATGAAGAACCTTGTGTCACTCCCTTAACAACACTATTCAAGTGCCCTAGGTTAAGAACAATGTTTAATCTCTATTTTTCGCATTTAAGTGCTGATGGAAGTTTACTTTATTCCAATATTTTGGTGATTATTAATTTTTGAATAGGAAATTGAAGGTTATGTTTGAAAAATAAAGAGGTTTATTAATGATCATGTTATTTAGTATTGGGATGTACATATCAATCTGAATATTATTTTTTCATTGTTGGTTATGGATTCATGTATCATTTATCATGTACAGTTGACACACTAATCAAATATATATATAAGAAGTCGTTATATCTCATTTCCCCCCACTATTTTCTTATAGGTGGTTTCTTATGATGAGGCCGGTTCTATCCACCACCATCGATGACAATGAGTTCAACATCGGATTTGGGTAAGGTTTATTCTGTTTTTATTCTTTGGCCCAATTTTAATTAGGGAATTTGTGATTTTTGGGTTCCTTATATTTTTGCAGTGCATTTTAGATTTCGTTGAGGTGGATTCGAGTCACCGTTGATGAAGGCTTACATTTGCATGAATAGGTAGGAATATACATATATAAGTTCCCCCTTTATATATATTCACTCATGGTAGTATGAATATATATATTAGGGCTAAGTGTGCTTATATATGGATATTAAAAATGCATACATGTGTAAGTGTAAAGGGGTATATTCAAGTATAAACATATATTTAAGGACCCCCTTTTGCGTATTTGGCCATGAAAATATGTACATAGGTTCTAGGTGTCCTTATATATATGTGAAGTTGCATATGCGTTCAAGCGGAAAAAAGGAAGATTCAAGTTTTCGTCATCAAAAGCAAACACGCCTTGTGGTTGAGGTAGGGAACCTCTCCTAGCCTCTTTAATTCAAGAATGTTTAAATTTCATTTAGTTGCCTTCTTAATTCTGCATGTTTATATTAAATTTCAATTCTTGAATAAGTGTTAGTTAAGATAATTGTTTGGTTTGATAAATAAGTCATTGTTTTGTAATAAAACCCCTCCAACGGAGGTGCGCTGTCTGCGAAAACACACAGTGGTATACCTTGCTTCTCATTATTGCATTGATGTTTTCCTTATACTTTATGTCGTTATTAGTCACAAAGAACACATCGTACTTGACCCTTTTTATATCCCTGTAGGGGGTTTCCCTCTTTTTATTAAAATGATTGTTTGAACCAAGACACCCTTTAAGTGCTGTTAGACTTTTAAGATGGAATTTCCCATAATGACCAAGTCACCACTAAGTGAATAGAATGATTTGGATGGAATATCTTGTACATGGTTTTAGTATGGTTTTAGTATGGTCAAACATATTCCTTTAATTCACATAAATTCTCTAAATATTTCTCCAAAAAGATATTTAGGAATCTTCTATTCATTGTTATTCCTTCGACTATGGACTGAAAAATGATCCCGATTCCACTATTTTATAAATCATTTAAATGAAACATTACATCCACGAGTTTTACCATGACATGGTGAAAAAATACTATCCATTTTCTATCCACTATGAGCATGGTCCATATCCTCTATGGGGTGGTCTTCCTCTCTTTTTTGACACTGTTTCTCAGTCCCACATTAGACTTTAGTGAATACATCCACTATTTCATCACTCAATATGATACATATACTACTTTTGAATTTCCCTAAAGTGGTAGCCACTTTCTTTGATTTTACTTTATGATACTTTGAAGAGATTGTTCTTTGTTATTTCTAGAAATTGAAATATATGTCAACTTGAACATCTAATTCAATTTTACCTTGAGTATCATCAAATTCTTCTTCAAGTTCATCAGTTATACCCCTTGATAGATATTCATTACAAAGAAAAACAGTAGTGGCAGTATGCGGTTTCTCTTCCATATCATCCCAGGAACTCTTCACTTGCAACTTGTTAAGAGAAACAGAAATACAAGAATCTCTATAATGGGGGGATAATACAAGAAAAGGATAATCAAATCTTCTAGAAATCAAACAAATATAAGATGTATTTTGAGCAGTAATAGACCTATATTTAGTAGGAACTTGATCCTCTAGGGATAAAATAGGGACATGCCCTGAATTTTCAACTGCTTGATGTTGAGCCTGAACCTCAATTGTTTAGTTGGTCCCACATTTTTAGTGTATAACTTAAATCCAATTCTACCAATACACACTCATAATGACCAAAAATTATATTTTTAGTGGAATAGTTCATCCTGATTGGAATGAAAATCATGAATGCGATATCATATAAGATTAACTAGTGCCATAGTACCCAATTAAGTCTATGAATCTAAAACTAGCTATGTGCCTAAGTTTCTTGTCATTATAACTAAATTGTAGCTTCTAGTCATAAATGCGCAAGGTACCGGGCCTTAGGTTGAGCGATCCAATGCTCCAGGATCATCCTTTTAGATCTGTTGAGGGAAACTGAAAATCAAAAAATCCTCGATCAAATGATACACATTTACCTCCTTCTTCTACGCCTTTTTTCCTGGGGTTTGACATGCATCAATTTTGAAATCACTTCTTTACTCCTTCCCTGGCCGAAAGATGCTGCCCCGCAGATGTCGCTAGACCGGGCCAACACACCGCAGTCATGCCACGGTCACGCCGTGGTCACGCCGCGGTCACTCTGCGGTCATGCCGCAGTCACTCCGCGGTCACACCACAGTCACGCCGCAGTCACACCATGATTTGGCCCTGCTCCAGGACGAAACCCTGCAGTGGTTCACAGTGATAGTATTCCACGAGTCTTGTGATCAATGTTGAGACTGACTAATCACAATTTCTACCGGTGGGGCAATGACTGGAATGTTTCCCCTCCTCCTCTCGCTCCCTTCACTCCTGGCCAGAAGATGCTGCCCCATGGAAGTCGTTGGACCGGGCCAACATTCCGCGGTCACACTGCGGTCACGCCGCGGTCACACTGCGGTCACGCCGCAGTCACTCTGCAGTCACGCCGCAGTCATGCCGTGATTTGGCCCTGCTCCAGGATGACACCATGCGGTGGTTCATAGTGATAGTATTCCATGAGTCTTGTGATCAATGTTGAGACAAACTAATCACAATTTCTGCCGGTGGGGCGACAACCAGAATTTTGCCCCACCTCCTCTCGCTCCTGACCAGAAGATGCTGCCCCACGGATGTCACTAGACAGAGCCAACATGCTGCGGTCATGCCGAGATCACGCCGCGGTCATGCCGCGGTCACTCCAATTTCACGCCGTGATTTGGCCCTGCTCTAGGAGGACACCCCGTGACAGTTCATAGTGATAATATTCTATTAGTTTTGTGATCAATGTTGAGACTGAATAATCAAAATTTCTACCGGCGGGGTGACGACTGAAATGTTGCCCCGCCTCCTCCCGCTCCCAAATATTTGAAGACTTGACCAAAGAAGCTTTCCTTCCTCTGGAATACCACTAGTCTGTGGATTAAGCTTTTATTTTTTTAATTTTTTTTTAATTTTTATTGAAATTTTAAATCTAAAATAACTTATGATTTGAAACGCTGAATTCCCAATGGCACGCCCCTCTCCCACCCTTTTTCCCATGCAATGGCACGCACCATTTTTTAATTCATTGTAACCTACCATTTTCAATACAACCCTTCAAATTAAAATAAAAATAAATATTAATTTATTAAATAATTTATTAATTTTAATAAGAATAAATAAATCATTATATAAGTCTCCACTTCACTCTATACCATGGATCAATTGGTGTGTGATTTGGATATCGTTTTTTGTTATTTCATAGATTGTAATTGAATTTTAATTGCCTCTTAGTAAAAATGAATTTTTTTACATCCATCTAGTTAATAAAAGATGGTTGATGATTGTAGAATGATAAGAGAGGTGAACCAATACCCAAGATACCTCTTAAGAGAGGTCTTGGAATTTATTTATAGGGAAATATAATGATGAAGAAACACTCACGTCCGATGTGGGACACCGAATCCAACACTCCCTCTCAATCAAGGTTTACCTAGATTGAATACATAATTAAAGAAATCAAAGTAAATAAAAACAAATAAAATTCACTTTAGTACTCCCCCTCAAGCTGGACATATCCATCTTGATTATAAAACAAGACAAAAAAAAGAAATCATCAGCGATCATAGCTCCCCCTCGAGATGAAAATGATGGATGATAGTAGATGTCACTAAAATAGTTGGATTACATCAGTGGTGTAGAAATTCATTGAGGTGCAGCAGAGGAACTGCATAGACAGGGCCAGTCGACAGGGCGTCGGGAAAGCCGCACAGGCAGGGTCGGTCGATAGAGCGTCGGGAAAGCTGCACGAGCGAGGCCAGTCGACGAAGCACCGGGAAATCCACATAGGCGGGGATGATAGTCGGGGTGCTGAGAAAGTCGCACAGGTGGGGATAGTCAACAGGACACCGGGAAATCCGCACAGGCGAGGCACTGAGAAATCTGCACTGGGAGAAGTCGGTGATGGGAGGTCGAGTGAAAGGGTGCAGGGGAGTAGGCACACACGGAGGTGTTGTGATCAACATAGGAGGGGCCTAGAGGCACCGTCTTCCTGGAGGGAGGGAGAGGAGGGAGGCAACATCTTCCTGGAGGGAGGAGGCGGCTAGAGATTCCTTTACGATGGGGTGTTTCCCATAGGAGAAGGGTGCGCATGAGGTAAATGTGCAAGGAGGAGTGGCCACCAGCTGGAGGGGTGGTGCACAGGAGGTCCGTCATGCAGGGGAAGAGGACGCTCACGATGGGAGGAGGGCCTCTAGGGGCATTGGTCATACTCATGATGGTAGGAGGGTTTCAATGGGAGTGGGGGACTCTCATGATGGTAGGAGGGACGCTATGGGCAGAGGTCATGCTCATGAAGGGAGGAGGGATCTACTGGGGGCAGAGTCTACTTGCGATGGTGGGCAAGGGCTTACAGCCACCGCCCCCTTGGGGGGGGGAGGGGAAATGAACCCTAGATCAATTTAGAGAAATGTGACTAAGGGTTCATTTATCAAACCCCATTTGATACCATGTATAATGATAAAAGAGGTGAACCAGTACCCAAGATACCTCTTAAGAGAGGCCTTGGAGCTTATTTATAGGGAAATATAAAGATGACAAAACACTCAAGTCCGATGTGGAACACCGACTCCAATAATGAAAATAAATTGTTTAAATTTTAATGATATATATTTTTAAAAATATATTATTTTATTAATCACCGTTATAACCATGGTTTGATAATTGAATCTTTTACGAGTTCTTTAGCTAGTTCGATGTTCAGTCTACTTCTGAAAACATTGTACAAATGAGCAAACTAAACTATCCACAACTACATTTCACAACAGTTAATGAAAAGTACATTCTGATTCTAAAAAAATAGTTACATATATCTTTCTAGAGAATATTACTTAAATGAGTGATAAAAATACACCTTTTCAATAGTGTTAGGACTCTTTCCTAACAGTGGTACTGATTAGGTAGGAAGAAGAGAACAAAAATATGGTAGAAGTTGTTATATCTAGTAGAAGTAATTGGAATAGAGTTAACAACAAACTAAGAAGAAAAAAATGAAAAATAAAATGAAGAGGGAATAGAAGAAATTCTCCTAGAAAGACCACTTCTCAAAGGGCCTCCCAGACCTCCCAAGGATTGGCTCCTAGCCACGCCGTTATTTAATACCCCAACCCAACAACCATCCACCCCTAACTACTATTACCAACCCCTAATTACCAATAAAAGTAAAAGAAAATGTTTCCCATAGGACATCCCACTAGCCACACCCACATAAGGACATCCCTGCCAAGTACAACTGACAACCACACATCCACACTACTAGCATTTCCACCCTTACAAAAACCCACCTTGTCCTCAAGGTGAATATCCAGAAAATACTAACATGAATCATTGCCTGGTTGATTGCACATGCTTAAAAGAGTCTCAAATCATGAGAAAACTTCATCTTCATCATGTAAACCATTGTTTCTTCCATCACCATCATCGTTGTCACCACCACCATTGAATTAATTTCTTGACTAGGAGAGCATGTCCGACATGTTTCTTTGCTATTACAGTAAACATATTTGAAGTACTAGTGGCACTAGAAACCAATTCTTATTTATTATTTGCCTTTAAAAGTAATAAATGGACAAGGTTAGGCTTTCCATCTTCGTTGATACCAAGAGCAGTGATAACTCCAACACCTATAACCATGGGAAACATTGGTTTACACTCTTCATTCCAAACATCATATTGTCTCATTTCATCTTTAAGACGGTTTTTGGATATAAATGCAATATCCTTCTCTCCCTCCATAATAGAATTATCTGGAACATATAGGAGCTCATTCCGGTGCAGTGATTCTTGAACCTTTATGTCCTTTAATCCAGCAACATCCCGTGTAAAACCAAACAATTTCAGCATAGATAGCCCAACTGTAATGGCATCCCAACTATCGCCTTTATTTACCATTCCAAAAACCAAGTGCTGCTCATCCGTAGTCTATTTGGAACACCTAAGAAAACCTTCCAGTACTGTAACAGGATTCTGATGTGTTGATACTTTAAAAAACTCCAACATATGTACAGTAGGGGGTGTCCAGGGTTGTCTGTCTAGGGGGGGTGTCTGTCCAGGGTGGGCGGTGTCTGTCCGGGGGGGGGGGAGGTCTGTCCAGGGGAGGGGGGGTGTCCAGGGTAGTCTATCCAGGGGGTTTTCTGTCTGGGGGGGGGGGGGTCTGTCCAGGGGAGGGGGTGTCCAGGGTTATCTGTCTGTCCAGGGGGGTGTTTGTCCTAGGTGGGGGGTGTCTGTGTAGGGGAGGGGGGTGGGGGTGTGTCCAGGGGGTGACAGACAGGGGGGACTGGCAGGGGGTGGGGAACCATGGGAAAACAGGTAGGGGGACTGACAGGGGGCAGATCCAGATGGAAAATAGGGGGGAGACATGCAGGGTGGGGTGGAAGGTAGGGGGACTAGCAGGGGGCAGGGGGGACTGGTAGGGGGTGGTAGGGGGAAGGGGGGGGGGGGGACTGGCAACGGGACTAGCAGGGGGCAGGGGGACTAGTAGGGTACTGGCAGGGGGACTAGCAGGGGGAAGGGGGGGACTGGCATGGGGGACTAGAAGGGACAGGGGGACTAGCAGGGGGCAGGGGGGACTTGTCGGGGGGATTGGCATGGGGTAGGGGGGGACTAGCAGGGGGAAAGGGGGACTAGCAGGGGGTGGCAGGGGGGAATGAAAGGGGGACTAGCAGGGGGCAGGGGGGACTGGAAGGTGGGTGGAAGGGGGGACTAGCAGGGGGCAGGGGGAGTAGCAAGGGCAGGGGGACTAGCAGGAGGGTGGCAGGGGGGACTGGTAGGGGGACTAGCAGGGGGCAGGGGGACTAACAGTGGACTGGTAGGGGGACTAGAAGGGGGCATGGGGGACTAGAAGGGGGGGGGGGACTAGCAGGGGGCAGGGGGACTAGTAGGGGGCATGGGGGACTGGCAGGGGGGTGGCAGGGGGCAGTGGGGCTGGCAGGGGGACTAGCAGGGGGCAGGGGGGACTGGTAGGGGGTGGCAGGGGGCAGGGGGGACTCGTAGGGTGATGGCAGGGGGCAGGGGGGACTGGAAGGGGGACTAGCAGGGGCAGGGGGGGGGGGACTGGAAGGGGTGGTAGGGGGGACTAGCATGGGGCATGGGGACTAGCAGGGGGCAGGGGGGACTGGCAGGGGGACTAGCAGGGGGCAGGGGGGGACTGGTAGGCCTGCAGGCCTGCTGTGTTTTTATTGAACTTTGATCTATATCCATATTTTCTAACCATGTATATAAGGCTTGTTTGTGTTTTACCTTCTGCCACGGGGTCAAACCATGTCTATAATGATTTATCCATGATTTTAAATCGTGGCTATAGGGCTTTAGCGATGGTTTGAACCGTGGATATAGGCTTTAGGCACGGTTTTAAACCGTGGCTATAGGAGTTGGCCTATAGCCACTCCAATACCAGCCATGGTTCATTGAACTGTGTCTATAACCTATAACCATGGTTTGAAACTGTGGCTATAGCCTAAATTTCTAGTAGTGGGATAACCTGTTGCGTAAGACAAAGCTGCAGGAATCGAACCCACAACCATAGTGCGACAGGCCTTTATTACCTACCACTAGCCTACAAGAAGTCCCTAGTTATTAAAAAATAGTTTTCCCAATCTAAATGGTATGTTTTAATATTTGTAAACATGTACGATTAGGATAAATATAATATTTTTGAGTTCTATTATCTTTTTGAGTGAAATATCAGTTTGTGAGAGAAAATAGTTGAAGGTTGAAACTCTACTTGTCACGTATCTATATATATATATATATATACCTCTATATTATAAATTAATTCTTAAACTTTACGAAAGGCATATAATTTTTTTTTATCCTAATAACTTATGTTTTGTTGAACTAATGATATTTTAAATCACCATATATTGAAGGCTTTGAGGCACTCAATTTTACACTTGTTTGTGATTGATGACCTCAATCACTCCCAAAAAATATTTATGTTTTTCCTCCAATTATGTGTCTCTAATTTCCACCAATGTTCTTCTAATAGAGATCATAATTTGGTGGTGACTTTTTCATTTCCCTTTCCCTCTTATTAAGGCTAAATTTTATGAACCTTATTTCTGATGTGGGTTTTCCACAAAGGTATTTTCTACTTTAAACCTTTTATTTTTGAAGAAAAATTTCAAATTGAAAGGAAACAATTTATTAAAGGAGGGGATAATGTAACACCCCAAGCTTCCACGGTTTGCTTTTCTTTGAATAATACAGTAGCGTGTGTTGTATGCAACTTCGAGTTCTAACACACACCACAACCAATCAAACTAGCCGTTATGAATACTAATACCCAAATTTTAAAATTTTATAAATTTTATCTTTGAAAATGGACTTCATTTTTGTATTCATAATATTGAAATTATCCTTGGGTGAAATTTTGGTACTTTTCAGATAACTTTTATATTTTGATGAATAGGGAAAATTACTAAATTTTAATTAAAAACTAACTCTTTTAATCGAAATAATTAATAGTGATAAATTATGAATTTGAGTGGTTTTAAAGTATATTTAGAATATATTTTTTCCATTTAATACAATTGTGGTCATTGGACATAATTTCATAATTAAACCAGACATAAATAAGTGTCAATATTTTGATAGTTATTATCTCTTGAAAACATGCTTTTTATATTAACAATGAGAATTAATTTTAAATTAATTTCTTCCACTTATGTGTTTTGAATTTGGAAAAATGGATTCCATATTTGGAATCAGGATGTTCAAATTGTGTAAATAGGTAAGTTTTTTTAGACATTTTGAATAATTATTTCGGTAAATATTTTATTTACCATGGTTAAAGGGTAAATCCGGTAAATAAGGGTAAAAAATAATATAATAATAATAATAAATTATCCTAAAAAGTGTAATAACCTTATTGGTTGATACATGTCCGACCATGGTCATCTTTGGGTCGATTTTGGTATCCCATGTAGCCCTTTGTAGGTGATAAGGACACTTTATATTAATTAAGTTAAAATAAATACAAAATTGACATAAGCATATATCTTTTAGCAAAACAATTTTTACACAGGGTTATATATGTTGGATTTTCGACTATAAATATTAATTATAAATCTAAAACAATTTCATACATAATGGTATTTTATTTATAAGTTTTAGACATTTAATAATAATATTATTTATGACACAATAATGATGCATTATTTTCCATATTAATGAAAGAATCAAATAATTGGTATTATAAATGTTAAAATAAATATAATTTGAAAGTTTTGATGACATCCATGAATTTAATTTGATAATATGACATTATAGGATTTCTTAAATGATTTTTTTTATAATTAATAAAGTTGTTAAGACTTTAACAAAAATCAATTATTGAATAGTGTCAAAATTGACCTAAATGAGTTTTTAAAACAAATATTATATTATTAATTGATATTATATTCCTAAAATTATAAGGTTCAGACAAAGGACTTATATCATGATAGTTGTATCATTGATGGAACACTTGGTGGTCTCTTGGATGTATATATTATTTTTATTAACTATATAATATAAAAATACAAAGTGACATGGTAAATGTCAAACTAATTAACTAAGAGTTAAAACTAAAAGATATGGTTAATATAATGAACCAAACCTGTCTAAAATCTATTGGTTGAATTTATTTCGACCCATCCCCACATTATAATATTAATAATCCACTTTTTAGCCATTATAAACTGAATATGAATTTATTATAAAATAATATTTCTAGCTTTTCCAAAGGTGCCCCTCACCCCTCTTATAAAAGGGCTCTTCCACTTCTCACTAATTCAAAAATTAAAATCCTTTTGGATTGGCCAAAACCTGCCCAAATATCCTCTAAACTTCCATCAATTCAACCTATAGGCCTTAGTTTTATCATAAAGCCAACCTAAGGATCCCTTTTGATCAAATCAAAAGGAAGAACCCGAAGAAGATGTAATGTTTTCACCACCCTCTTTCAAGTTCCTTTCTTTTTCAGATTCTTATTTCTTTGTTATTCATATTCTAAAATAATAACTCTAGTATCCTATATATAATGTGATGTTATTATAAATTTGGTACAACCATATTCAGTATTCTATCCATCCTTTGAATGACATGTCACCATACGTGCATACGTACGGCTTACCGTCTCCATGTCGTGGTGTAATTGTTATTCAAAACATTATTATTTGGATGGGTATAATAATGATGCTTAATTCAAGTAAATAATAAATATAACATGATAATTATTCTGTATATATTATATACTATCCAATTATATATGATTTTAATATCAAAAGAGTGATATTGTTGCTCGTGCGTACGTACGGACTACCGTCTCCATGAACACGATGAGATTCATTCGCCATTGTATTCATTCAAGTATAATTCTCATTTGATGATTAAAAATAATGTTTAAGGACTTGATATAATTTTGGATATTAATAAGATACAACCTATCCATAACAAACATGGCTTCTGTAACAAAACATATAAAAGAAAATGAGTAAGTTAACACCTGAAATGACAATAATACTAAGATATTATTAACAAAGCAATGTTAAAAGATCATATATGATATCATATTAATGTATATGATTCTAGAATAATTTAATAACAATTGTTTCACCATTATACAGGAGGTTATACTACCCTCAACCATGGAAAAGTACAAGGTAAGGGGTTTTCATCTCACTCCTTATTCCCGTGAGATTCATGCTATATCACCACTATTTTATTTTGTGTGGTGTATTTACTACCCGTAATTGTATTATTTGTGTAATACACTTTAATTTATGTGTATTTACATCTTCATTGTATGGTAATCATTTCATGGGGTGTATGTTTCATAAGTTACCAAATTGGTAAGGGTTACTTTCACAATCTCTTCATTATCCGAGGTTGTTTATATGTAATTATCTACTGGGACATCTTTATCATCCACATCCATGCTTCTTAAAAATGTCTTTCAAAATATTTTTACTATTTAATAGAAAACGGGTTAAATTCATTTATACCCTTATACATTTTTGAAAGGAATCTTTCTGTCGTTTTCCAAACAAGGTACTTTTTGACCTTTTCGACAAATTTAAGGTAAGAATGTTTTTTTTAAACTTATACAGCGGGTACGACTATATTCTACCGTTATAACATCGTCAAAGCTTCCCTTACAATCTTATAAGAATATTTTCAAAATGATAGTTTTTATTATAATTATTTGGTTCTTAAATTATTTCAAAATAGAAAGAGATATTTCTCTAAAAAATATTTTGATTTCATCTATGTCAACATCCTTTGATGGATTTTAAGTTTACTTGAAGTTGATTTATTATGATACAAAACATCCATATTGTATTGAATGTTTTGTGATATGTTTGACTGTGGATGTGTTATTTTTATACCATTCATGGTTTATGATTAATGTATTTGACATTTCGTATGCTAGTTTTAATACGAATTTTTATTTCAAACTTTTCTTAAGATGAATTTATTGGAGTAGTATGTTCCGGGTTGGGGATCGGTAAAAGAAAGCCCTTTGGGTTGGGGTCTAGTTATAGCAGACCCTCCGGGATGGAGTCTGGTTACAGAGGCTCTCCGGTATGGAGTCTGGTTATAGAGGCTCTCCGGGTTGTAGTCCGGTTACAGAGGATCTCCGGGTTGGAGTCCGGTTACAGAGGCTCTCCGGGTTGGGTTTCAGTTACAGTTAGACCCTAGGTCTTGGGACGAGGCCTTAACCGAGAAAGTATGGTTTGGCATTATGCATTCCATCATTATGAAAGTGGTTATTGATATTGCATGTGATTATTAGACTAGTAGAATATCCATGTGAATAAGTAAATGACATTATTTCATTTTATATTTTCCATATTATTCTAATGTTCATGTTTTAAAGGCTTTTGTTTTAGTTATACATTGCCTCAAATGTTTATGCTTATTTATGAAAGCTTCTGCTATACTGTTATCCTTACTGAGCATCTGAGCTCGCCTCTTTCTATGTTTTATTTTTCCCAGGATGTGAAGAAATATTTTATGACTGACCTGCAGGGATAGTCTGAAGGGTATATGAGTGTCGACTCTGGAGACTATATTATTGTAGTTGTTCACTTTATGATGTAATGTAAACATTATGAATGTATCTAGTGATTCCAAGGCTACTAAACTAATCAGTCTTTTGAGACTTGATCTTTTGTGAACATTCCAATGTTACGTAATAATGCACCGACTCTGGGTAACTGGGGTCTGGGCGTTATAGTTGGTATCAGAGGAAGTTTAGTACAAACCTTGGAAACTGGATTTAGAGAAACTCTGATTAGATCACATAGACCTAAGATGGACTTTGAAAATTAGTATAGAAGAACTTCCTAGAATTTTGGTATTGTAGAGATTTTGTGAGTTTTCCGAGCAACACATCCCTGTCTGGATACGAGCAGGTAGAGGCGGCTCTGGCATAGATGTACCTAGGGGTAAAAACCGAAAACACCACTTTGAGCTAGACTCAAATGGGAACTGGTGCACGACAACGAGCCTTACTACACTCTTGGTTACGACACTCCTGGGGGATATACTTAGGATAATTCTCATTTTCTTTACAAACTATTATGAAGGGTTTATAAGTATATACTTCCTCAAAGATTTTTTTTATGATTATGGATTATATCCATAAATAGTTCAATTTATGTAAAGTGTTTTACATGTATAGAATTATGTATTTTGAATCATAAAATGATCTAGTTTATTCCATTGTTTAGAAATGGCGCCTAGTGGAAGGAATGTAAACCGTATCGATGAACGTATTCCATGTAGGGATTTCCCTCCTGCTCAAGATAATTATAGTGGAGCTGGTGATGCAACTGGTGCTGATCAGCTAATCACCATTCTGGGACAACTCACACAGGTTTTGAATAATAACCTTACCCATATGGAGTGCCCTGATCCACAACATGGAGGATCAATGTTAGATCGCTTCATGAGTAAACAAACACCAACATTCAATGGGAGTACAAATACATTGGTAGCTGAGCAATGGATAAGTTCCCTAGAAAAAATATTTCAGGCTTTGGGGAGTATTGAAAGGGAGAAAGTTATCATGGCAGTTTATCGCCTCACTAGAGATGCTGATCAATGGTGGTCATTGAGAAAAAACACAAAGGAAGATGATGAAGTGTCAAATATGGAATGGAGAGAGTTCAAAGAGATTTTCTTAGGAAAATACTTTCCTCGTGACCATCGAGCAGATATGGAAAGGAAATTTCTAAGTCTGAGGCAAAAGGAGGATGAGAATGTTGCAAAGTATGAGTCTAACTTTACAAGGTTATCAAGGCATGATGCAGATTATATACGTAACCCAAGAAGTATGATTGATCGTTTCTTTGATGGGTTAAAACCATTTCTCCGTCGAGCTTTAGTATCACAATCCTTCTCATCGTACGAAGATATTTTCTCGTATGCTATCAAGACAGAAAATGAATTCTCTAAGTCTTATGACAACAAAGTAAAGCAAGAGAAGAAGATAACGGTGGATCAAGAGACAGATAAAGGAAAAAATGTAAAGAAGGATTTTTTATTATGTGATAATTGTGGTAATAAACACACTAGTACTTTCCTAAAAAGAATGAGATTTTGTTACAAATGTGGAGAAAAACGTCACCAGACTCGTGATTGCAAGGGAAAGAAATAGGATGTCAATATTGAATGCTAAAATTGTAGAGAAATGGGGAATTATATAAATTAATTCCCTAAGCATCAAGGAAAGTTACCTTAGAAAAGGCCTAGGGAGAAAGGCCAAGCTTATGTTGTTACTACAGATGAAGTTGAATAATTAATGTATTTGTGTTTTTGGACCAAAGGATTATATTCTGGTTATAAGAATAATGTGATATATAGAAGGATTGTACTATAGTACTTGTTGTTTTTATTAAGGTTTTAATATGATTAAGGTAATCATATGTTTAGTATGTGACAATAAGAATCATAACTTTGTTTGGGGAATCTGATGTTACAACTGATTTTGGAATTTAGAAACCTTTAAGAGAGAGAATTTGGATAGAAGTATTTTGGATAACTATAAAGGTTGGAATGGATTATGTTGAACTTTGGATAGTATGGCTTAATGTTAAATCATTTCGTAAGATTATTTTTGGGATATTATAAAACTATAGTTTTAGGAAAAGGACAACCTGCAGGTCGGGGGATAACCTGTCCTGTCGGACAAAGCTGCAAGAATCGAACCCACAACCATAGTGCGACATGCCTTTATTACCTACCAATAGCCTACAAGAAGTCCCTGGTTATTAAAAAATAGTTTTCCCAATCTAAATGGTATGTGTTAATATTTGGAACCTTGTACAATTAGGATAAATATAATATTTTTGAGTTCTATTATCTTTTTGAGTGAAATATGAGTTTGTGGGAGAAATTAGTTGAAGGTTGAAACTCTACTTGTCACGTATATATATATATATATACCTCTATATTATTAATTAATTCTTAAAATTTAGGAAAGGTGTATACAAAAATGTGTTATCCTAATAACTTATGTTTTGTTGAACTGATGATATTTTAAATCACCATAGATTGAAGGCTTTAAGGCCCTCAATTTTACACTTGTTTCTGATTGATGACCTCAATAAATCCCTACAAATATTTACGTTTTTCCTCAAAATATGTGTCTCTAATTTCCACCAATGTTCTCCTAATCAAGATCATAATTTGGTGGTGACTTTTTCATTTCCCTTTCCCTCTTATTAAGGCCCAATTTTATGAACCTTATTTCCAATGTGGGTTTTCCACACAGGTATTTTCTACTTTCAAACTTTTATTTTTGAAGAACAATTTAAAATTTCAAGGATGCAATTTATTGAAGGAGGGGAGAATGTAACACCCCAATCTTCCACAATACTCTTCTCTTTGAATAATATATTAGCATGTATTGTATGCAACTTCTAGTTCTAACACACACCACAACCAATCAAACTAGCCGTTATGAATAGTAATACCCACATTTTGAAAATTTATAAATTTAATCTTTTAAAATAGACTTCATTTTTGTATTCGTAATATCAAAATTATCCTAGGGTGAAATTTTGGTACTTTTTGGATAACTTTTATATTTTGATGAATGGTGGAAATTACTAAATTTTAATTAAAAACAACTTTTTTAATCGAAATAATTAATAGTGATAAATTATGAATTTTAGTGGTTTTAAAGTATATTTATAATATAGTTTTACCATTTAATACAATTTTGGTCATTGGACATAATTTCATAATTAAACCGGATATAAAAAAGTGTCAATCTTTTGATAGTTATTATCTCTTAAAAACATGTTTTTTGTTTTAACAACAAGAATTAATTTTAAATTAATTTATTCCACTTATATGTTTTGAATTTGGAAAAATGGATTCATATTTGGAATCAGGATTTCCAAATTGTGTAAATAGGTAACTTTTATTTTTAGACATTTTGAATAATTACTTCGGTAAATATTTTATTTACCATGGTTAAAGGGTAAATCCGATAAATAAGGGTAAACAAATAATATTATAATAATAATAAATTACCCTAAAACACGTCCTAACATTATTGGTTGATAAATGTCCGACCATGGGCCTCTTTGGGTCGATTTTGGGACCCCATGGAGCCCCTTGTAGGTGATAAGGACACTTTATATTAATTAAGTTAAAATAAATACAAAAATGACATAAGCATACATCTTTAAGAAAAACAATTTTTACGTAGGGTTATATATGTTGGATTTTTGACTATAAATATTAATTATAAAGCTAAAAATATTTCGTACATAATGGTATTTTATTTATAATTTTTAGACATTTAATAAATAATATTATTTATCACACAATAATGACGTAGTATTTTACTTATTAATGAAAGAATCAAATAATTGGTATTATAAATGTTAAAATAAATATAATTTGAAAGTTTTGATGAAATACATGAATTATATTGGTTAATATGACATTATAGGATTTATTAAATGAATTTTGTTCGAATTAATAATTTTTTTAAGACTTCAACAAAAATCAATTATTAAATAGGGTCAAAATTGACATAAATGAGTTTTTAAAACAAATATTATATTATTAATTGATATTATATTCCTCAAAATCAAAGGTTCATCAAAAGGACTTATATCATGATATTTTTATCATTAATGGACCACTTGGGGGTCTCTTGGATATATATAGTAAGTTTATTAACTATATTATATAAAAATACAGAGTGACATGGTAAATGTCAAACTAATTAACTAAGAGTTAAAACTAAAAGATATGGTTAATATAATGACACAAACCTATCTAAAATATATTGGTTGAAATTATTTCAACCCATCCCCACATTATAATTTTAATAATCCACTTTGTAGCCATTAGAAACTGAATATGAATTTATTAAAAAATAATATTTCTAGCTTTTCCAAAGGTTCCCCTCACCCCTCTTATAAAAGGGCACTCTCCCTTCTCAATAATTCACACATTCAAAGCCTTTTGGTTCGGAAAAACCCTGCCCAAATATCCTGTCAACTTCCCAAAATTCAAACTAGAGGCCTTAGTTTGATCATAAAGCCAACCTAAGGATCCCTTTTGATCAAATCAAAAGGGAGAACCTGAAGAAGAGGTACTATTTTCACCACCCTCTTTCAAGTTCCTTTCTTCTTCAACTTCTTCTTTCTTTGTTATTCCTATTATAAAATAATAAATCCCGTATCCTATATATAATGTGATGTTATTATAAATATGGTACAACCATATTCATTATTCTATCCATCCTTTGAATGACATGTCACCATACGTGCGTACGTATGACTTACCGTCTCCATCTCGTGGTGTAATTGTTATTCAAAACATTATTATTTGTATGGGTATAATAATGATGTGTAATTCATGTAAATAATAAATATAAAATGATAATGATTCTGTATATATGATATAATATCAAATTATATATTATTTTAATATCAAAAGAGTGATATTGTCACTCGTGCGTATGTACGGACTACCGTCTCCACGAACGCGATGAGATTCATTCCCCATCGTATCCATTCAAGTATAATTCTCATTTGATGATTAAAAATAATGTTTATGGACTAGATATCATTCTGGATATGAATAATATACAACCTATCCATAACAAATATTTCTTATGTAACAAAACATATAAAAGAAAATGAGTAAGTTAACACCCGAAACGACAATAATACTAAGATATTATTAACAAAGCAATGTAAAAAGATAATATATGATATCATATTAATGTATATGATTATTGTATAATTTAATAACAATTATTTCACCATTATACATGAGTTTATCCTACCCTCAACCAAGGAAAAGTACAAGGTAAGGGGTTTTCATCTCACTCCTTATTCCCGTGAGATTCATGCTATATCACCACTATTTTCTTTTGTGTGGTGTATGTACTACCCATAATTATATTCTTTGTATAATAAACTTTAATTTATGTGTATTTACATCTTCATTGTATGGTACTTATTTCCTGGGGTGTATGTTTCATAAGTTACCAAATTGGTAAGGGTTACTTTCACAATCTCTTCATTATCCGAGGTTGTTTATATCTAATTATCTACTGGGACCTCTTTATCATCCACATCCATGATTCTTAAAAATGTATTTCAAAACATTTTTACTATTTCATAGAAAATGGGTTAAAGTCATTTATACCCTTATACGTTTTTGAAAGGAATATTTCCGTCATTTTCTAAACAAGGTACTTTTTGACCTTTTTGAAAAATTTATGGTAAGAATGTTTTATTAGCTTATACGACGGGTACAACTATATTCTGCTGTTATAACATCGTCAAAGCTTCCCTTAAAAGCTTATAAGAATATTTTCAAAATGATGGTTTTTATTATAATTAAGTTTCTCTTAAATTATTTCAAAATATAAAGAGATATTTCTCTAATTTTTTTTTATTTCGTCTTTGTCAACATCCTTTGATGGATTTTAAGTTTACTAGAAGTTGACTTATTTTGATACAAAACTTCAATATTGTATTGAATGTTTTGTGATATGTTTGACTGTGGATGTGTTATTTTTATACCATTCATGGTTTATGGTTAATGTATTTGACATTTCTTATGCTTGTTTTAATATGAATGTTTATTTCAACCTTTTCTTAAGATGAATGTATTGGAGTAGTATGTTCCGGGTTGGGGACCGATAAAAGTAAGCCCTTCGGGTTGGGGTCTGGTTACAGTAGAACCTCCTAGATGGAGTCCAGTTATAGAGGCTCTCTGGGATGGAGTCCGGTTACAGAGGAACTCTGGGTTGGAGTCCGGTTATAGAGGCTCTCCGGGTTGGAGTCCGGTTACAGAGGCTCTCTGGGTTGGGTTTCGGTTACAGTTAGCCCCTAGGTCTTGGGACGAGGCCTTAAAAGAGAAATTAAGGTTTTTCATTATGCATTATATCATTATGAAAGTGGTTATTGATATTACATGTGATTATTCGACTAGTAGAATATCCATGTGAATAAGTAAATGGCATTATTTCATTTTATATTTGCCATATTATTCTAAAGTTCAAGTTTTAAAGGCTTTTGTTTTATTTATACATTGCCTCAAATGTTTATGCTTATTTATGAAAGCTTCCACTATATTGTTATCCTTACTGAGCATCTGAGATCACCCCTTTCTATGTTTTATTTTTCTCAGGATGTGAAGAAATATTTTATGACTGACCTGCAGGGATAGTCTAAAGGGGATATGAGTGTGGACTATGTAGACTATATTATTGTAGTTTTTCACTTTATGATGTAATTTAAACCTTATGAATGTATCTAGTGATTTCAAGGCTACTAAACTAACCGGTCTTTTGAGACTTGATCTTTTGTGATCATGCCAATGTTACATAATAGTGCACCGACTCTGGGTAACTGGGGTCGGGGTGTTACAGTTATAAATAAATAAATTAATATATATATATATTTAAATAATGATAACATTATAATATTTTTAAAAATAGTAAATATATTTATTATATTTATAATTATATATTTATAATTATATATAACTTTTTAAACATATTTATTTATAAATATAATTAAAATTATAAATAAAAAATATATATATTTAAATAAATATATGTCTCCAATGAATTTGGTCTATATATATATCATGAGAGAATGAGGATATTTATGGGCATTATTATCATTATTTATATCCATATATTGATGTGTGAGTATAATTAACATTATATGATCATAAGTTTATTTATGGACATGATTGTGAGTTGCTAAATGTTAAGATTACCTATATTATGATGACACATGCATATATTATGTGCATTCATCATGAATGTTTGTTTATACATTGACACCCAATTATTCATGTTTTTTATATATGTGATGAATATTTTTTTATGATATATACTTTATTAGGTATATGATTCATTCATGTTATACCCATAAACTTATTATATTCTCATAAATACTTATAGTAAATATATTTAAATAATAAATATATTTATTATATTTATAATTATAAATTTATAATTATATATAAATGCGCTTTGAATATAATTATAAATAATTATATATTTTTAAATACTTATAAAATTTCAATAAATAAATTTATTATATATATATATATATTTATAAATAAATAAAAATAAATAAATAAAAATATATTTATAATTATATAAAAATACTTATAAATATATTTATCTATACTTATAATTTTAAATAAATATATATATTTAAATAATTAAAAAATAATTATTAATATATTTATTGTATTTTTAATTATACTTAATAAATATATTAGTTATATAATTTTATTATATATAAATAAAAATATAATAAATATATTTATTATAATTTTATAATTATTTAAATGATTATACATTTATTTGTAATTATAATTATAAATCAATATATATACTTAAATTATTATAAAATTATAATAAATATATTTATTATATTTATAATTTTATAAATAAATATAATAAATATATTTATTATAATTTTATAATTATAAACAAATATATATTGATAATATTTATAATTTTATAAATATTTATAATTATATAAATATATACAAATATTTATAATTATATTTATCATATATATACTTATAAATAAATAAATATTTATTTATAGTTATAATTATAAATATATAATAATATAAATAAATTATTAGCATTATTTTTTTATCAGTACTATAATTTTAGCACTGATAAAGACACATTTTATCAACATTTTTAGCACTGATAAAGGTGTATGTTTATCAGTTATAAAAAACATTGATAAAGATGTGTTTTATTAGCAGTTTCTATTTTAGCGCTGATAATTTCCTTATCCATTATTTTAAAAGAACCCTAATAAGATGTTTTCTATCACACACATTCAAACTTTCGCAGAACCCGACAGTCGCCACATTGCTGCACTCACCAAACCCCACTACCATCGCACTGTTGCTCCGTCGTTCTCACTGAACCGCACTACCACCGCTCCGTAACTCTCACCAAACATTATTCCCACCATCGTCCCTACTCTCACCTCACCATAATCCAGTCTCTGTTGTGATTTTTTTGAACATTTTCGATGAATCAAGATCCTCAAAACTAAAGGTATGCTATTTGATTCTGGTTTTTATGTATTTCTAAACTGATTCTTTTCATGGTTCACTTTTTTTGATCTTCTCAAATAGTAGTATGTGCAGAACCCCTTTCATTTTAGTGTTGTTTTGGTCGGACCAGATTCACCCCCTTAGTTTCTTCGCCATCACCGCACCCGTTCATGGACAAACCCAAGGGTAAGGGTTGACCCTTTTTTCTTGTGATTTCACTGTGTTTAGGGAATTTGATTTTTTTGAGCTCTGTTTATCATATAGTAGAATTTATACACTATTATCCATTGATTTGTGATAGGTTACCTCATTTTTTTTCCATTGAATTTGAGAAAAATGATTGTTTTTATATTTAAATCTATGTTTTGTATATCAAATAATAAAATTAAATGTGTTTATGTGTTATTGGAAGGTAAATCAAGTTTTTTGTGATTTTCATTTCAATTCCAAGGGATTCTCAAATGTGGAACTTGTTAAAAATATTTTTTAATAAACTATGCACACAATGTGTTTGAGAAATTTCACAAATTATCTTTATAAATAAATTATAATATATTATAAGGTGTTTTTGCCATCAATGTAAATTCTCAATATACACAATATTATTACATTTCATTTCAAGAAATACTTTAAATTCCAAGAGTTGATAAAATATTTCAAGATTTCCTTAAAATGAAATGTGAGGATTAAAATTTTCTAACCCCATTTGGTTTATTAGATAAGAAAATTTAGGCAAAATTTTAATCAATCAAGTCATTTTACAAAGGTGGAGTAATTTATAAATTTCTTTCAAGGGTTGTTTAAGTTTAATATTTTAAGAAATGATTTATAAATGATTTCAATTTATTATATTGAGAATTTTCCTCTTGATGGGTTTCTGAAAGGCCCGTTTGGACCATTTAAATGAAATTTCAAACATATGGGTGTGTGTGACCCACTTATTTTCCCTTTATTATTATTTCCCTTTATGGCTGGTGTTTGATGTATGTGGTGATCAGGTGATGGATAGAAAGGTTCTATTTCTTGTGAGAGCATTAGAGGGGTGAGTGAGTTATTATTTACACTTAATGATGATTGTTTGGATTATTGATTGTTTCTCACCATTACTATCACTTTTTTAATGGGAACATGAGTAAATAATTGATATGTATTTATTTTTTCTCCACTAGATCATTGCACACTTATAGTTCCCCTAGTTATGTGCAGGGCTAGTGGGGAGTTCCCCTGATTCTAGGATTGGTGCAGGATAGTCAAGAGACTTGCGTTAGAATGAAACATAACCCTGTAATTGGTCTAAGTTTGATAAATTCTAGGAAATTCTCACATTAGAACCAAGGGTTTATCCCATTACATAATTTCATTGGATGGTGGTTTGGATAGGGGCTTCTATTTATCTTCTTTAGTTCCCCTACTTGATTAATGAATGCGATACCCTTGAAATATTTTTTTTATTCCTATTTTCATTTCATTAATGATGTGGTTCCATTAATTTAATCATTTATCTGTGTAGAATGAGTGATGATTTTATAGGATTTTCGAAATGGTTTGAAAAGTGTGTTTCATTAATGCCATGGGTATATCTCATGAGGCTCGTAAGGTACACTTAGAGTTTTTCTGTTGACCATAAAATCAAGATTGATCGTTTCATGAATGAACAAAAATCTAATAATTTTATAATTTTATAATTTTATACTTTCTTAAATTTTACTTTTATATATTATAATTTTATACTTGTATAAATTTGTAAAACTATGTACTTCTATAAATTATGTATACTTTTATAACATATATGTACTTTTATATAGTTTTGTAAATTTATATACATTTATAAATTATGTATATTTCTTTAAAATATATATTATTTTATAAAATATATATAATTTTATAATTTTATATTCATATATAATTTTATATACTAATATAAATATATATATAGTTTTAACTAATAATTTTATACCTGTAATTTTTTTTCAATTTATGAATAGTTTATTACTTTTATACTTTTTATAAATTTAATGTCAAGCCCCCATACTCGGATGGGGTGGTAACAACGGGGAGGGGTTTGGGGTGTGGTCATGGGGTCAAGTCCATATGCCAACAATTTATCTATATTTTCTTTTTTAAATTGTGTTCCCTTTCCTTCTTGTACCCATTTTATTAAAAATATAATAATTATTTTTTATTTTTGAAACCATTAGTATATTAAATGGCCATATTTTCTATTATGAAAATGGTTTTCAAATAATATAACTATTATTTTTTTTATATTCCCATTATTATATTCAATAGTTGTATTTTATCGGGTTTTTATAATGTAAATATGATTTTATACTTCATTTATACTCATACAAAAAGGGTTTTGATCATTAAAAATATAAAGTGAAAAATATTTTTTAAAAATGAAATCTTCTAAATTATATTAATAAATTTCCTTCAATAAGTTTTTGTTTTTGATCATATGGGACGATAAAACATTTTTCAATCTTTCCATTTTTTTCAATCAATTCATGTTATCCATCTTCAATTGAACATCATTTGTGGATTTATTTTGTTAAATATTAATATTACCAAATAAAATAGGATGGATATGAATTGACAATTGATGGATTCCAATCATATGACAAAATAGTATGAAGTTGGGGTTAAAAAGTTCATCAAGTTTGCAATATATCATGCATATGGCCCTTCTCAAGTCCTTCGTCCATGTTTATACTATTTTTATTCAAGACTAATTAGTCCAGATGAATTGGAAGAAGACTTGATCTATCACAGAATTGATCGAAGTTATAAATTTTAGAATAGAGCTGGGGGAAAGGTTAATATATCTAGTGATTGGTATACCACTATGTTTTATGGATCATCTGATATGATTATAAGTGTGGATAATAAAGAATACCATATCAAGTATGTTATTAAAAGTGTGAATGATGATGAAGATCATAATGAGGAAATGATAATTAAAGTTGAAGATAAACTTCGTGATTATCCAAAATTGTTTGAGAAGTTAAAGATTTGTGAAAAGAGGTCACTATATGATGGTTACACTAACTATACATCATTTTCAACCGTACTAAAGCTATACAATTTAAAAGAAAGCAATATATGGAGTGACACTAGTTTTATTGAACTACTTTCTCCCTTGAATGATATGCTCCCAGAAGATAATGAGATCCCTTTCCAAACATACGATGCTAAATGAATGCATTGTTAGATGAGTATGATATTTTAAAGAATACATTCCTTCCCAAATGACTGTATAATATTTCTCAAGGACCACAAATTACTTAAAGAAATCCCAAAGTGTGGTGCTTCTTGATAAAAGAAAGATGAATCTGGGCCTATGAAAGTTTTATGGTACTTTCCAATCATTCCAAGGTTTAGGTAGCTATATGGAAGTGAGGATATTGCAAGGAAATTGACGTTTCATACAGATATAAGAAATAAATATGGAAAAAAATTCACTTGAAAAACTCTCCTCAGTAGAAGAGAATTGATCATGAGTATCTTGATTTAAAAAATGAGTCGAGAAACCTTCATCTTGCATTGTCTATAGAAGGGGTGAACCCATTTGGTTTTCAAAGTAGCACTCATAGTACATGGCCAGTTATGTTGGAAAATTATAACTTTCCACTGTGATTATGCATGAAATGAAGATATATCATGTTATTTATGATTATATAATGATATTGATATTTATTTGGATCCATTGATTGAAGATTTTAAATTTTTGTGGGATTCAGGTGTTATGTTGTATGATTCTTATAGAAATGAAGATTTGAAGTTGAGATCCATGTTTTATAGAATGATAAATTACTTTAATCCTTATGGAAAATTTTCAGGATATAGAATTAAAGGAAATCAAGGGTGTCACATTTGCGAACAAGGTACATAGTTAATTAGGTTGAAACATTCATCGAAGACTATGTTTCTAGGACATTATAGATTTATATCCCGATGACATAAGTACTGATCTTGGATGACATCATTTGATGGAAGTTTATAACAATACACAACAGCATATCCTCTAACAGGTGATCAAATTATTGAGAAAGTAAAATATGTGGACACTACTTTTGGTAAAACATTTTTGAAAAACCTTATGAAAACTTGTTGAAAAAACAAATCATTTTTTAAATACTATACCTGAATTGTTTGTACATCATAAATTTTCTTGATTTTATGCATGCTGAAAAAAATTTATGTGATAGTGTAATTTTTATGCTACTAAATGCACCTAAAAAAGGATGGAATTAAGGCTATATTAGACATGGTTGACATGAGAATACGGAAAGAGTTGGTGCCAGTGAAGGGTAAAAAATGAAATTTTCTTCATCCGACTGCTTAAACTATTTCAAGGTAGGAAAGATATTAGTTTTGAAACTTCTTGAATGATATAAAGGTTTTAGAGGGGTATTCATAGAATATCAAGAATATCATGTCAATGACTGATTTAAAGTTAAAGGGGTCGAAATCACATGACTGCCAATTTTTGATGTAAGGTATAATTTATGTAGATTTACATTGCATTTTTCTCAAGAATTTTCATCCTACATTAACCAAACTCTATTTCTTTTTCAATTCTATATGTAACAAAGTTATAAAACTGGTGAAATTTCTGACTATGGAAAAGGAAATTTCCATCATATTATATGAATTGGAAATGTTCTTCCCACTAACATTTTTTGATATGATGGTTTACTTGATGGTTCACTTGGTGAGAGATATTTTACTACATGTTCATATAAACTATAGATAGATGTAACCCATTGAATAGTATATGAAGATTTTGAAAGGGTATATCAAATATTATATTCATTTATAGAGTTTTATTATGGTTTGATATATTTTTGAAGAAGTCATTGAATTTTGTACCGACTACCCATCTAGTGTGGAAAGCATTGGTCTACCAAAATCTCGTCATACTAGGAAGCTTTGGGGTAAATAATTTTCTAGTAGAAATTTTGTCACAATTAATATTATAGATCAGGATCAAGCCCATCTATACATTTTACATAATAGTTTGAAGGTTTCCCCATATGTTGAAATCCACAAATAAATTCTTAGGCATTTGAATCCATCAAGGGATGAAAGATGGATATCAAACACACATAATCAATAGTTTATAGAAGGGTTTTGAGATCATATTTTTAAGGAGTCAGATGAAAATGTGGATTCAATTTCAGAAAGACTTTGATGTCTAGCCAGAGGACCATGTGTGAATGTATCATATTATAATGGTTATACATTCTATAAAAATTAACATGATGAAGGTAGTACCACACAAAATAGTGGAGTTACACTTGAGGCTAAAGCGATGCATGTTTCTGGTACTAAGTACAAAAATATAATTTATGTGAATTTTTCATACATTTTCATCAACAAACAAACACTCGAGTTGGATTATAAAACATTATAAGGGATGATTTTTTAATAAAAGTGTGTTGATAGTAGGAGTGCTGTTAAAATAAATGAATTAAGATTTGTGAAAGTATATTTTAGTTAGGAAGGGTATAAAGATGAACTATTTACAATGGAATCATAGGAAATAAAAGTATTTTATGTTCCAAATCCTGCAAATTGAAAGTGGTCAATTGTATTATTATCGACAAAAACCACTGAAGGGTCTGATGAAAATTCAACTGAGGGTGACCCTTTCAGTGGGATGTTGCAATCATTTCACAGTAGTCCCGATGTAGATGGGATTTTTATGTCATAAGAGACCACAATTATGGGATTTGGATACTCTATAGAGGGTTAAAATCCCTTCATCCGTTTAAAAAAAAGAGAGTTCAATAATTATGTTATTTTTTTTAATATACATTGTGTTACCTCATTTTATTATCTAATTACTGTTGAATTTATGTAATATAAATTAAATGTTAAACCACTTATGTTGATAATGACTTATGCATATGATGGTGCTCCCAATCTTGAGGAAAAATAGATCTCTCAACCTACCACTTCTCCTAGTGTATAAGAAAAATGTCCTTCTACATGTGCTGGTGCTCCCAATCATGAGGAACAACATGTTTTTTAACCTGATGCTTCTCCCAGTTCAAAGGTATAATAAACTACTGCAAATACCAATGTTATCGATCCAGAGTAATTACATATCGATGATGTAGAATCTGAGGAAATGGTAGGTGATTAAGGATAGATGATGTAGAAAAAATAGGAGCATCGTAGTGTGACGGTGTTAGAAAAAATCATTAAGGCGAAAAGAAAAGGCATCGAATTTGAGGTCTGATGGAATGCGTGGGGACAACATGTTAACCCCAACAAGGCCATGTTCAAAGTTACATTGGGATCATTACTCAGAAACACATGACACTTGATGTAGATTCACGACACCATGTTGTACCTATTCTTAAGGTACTAATGTGGGAAGATATTATGGTAACATTATGGCATCCTTTATTTTACTAAAAAATAATATAAAGAAATATTTACGTATCTTAATCATACTTTACAGAGTGAATTTATAGTAGATTAATCCCACATGAAATATGTATTAATGCTTGCTGGAAGGATTCAAAGAGGATTTTGCACAATTCTAATGAGATTTCATATTAAAGATGATGAAGGTAAAATAATACTGCACCCATCGCTTATATATGCACACCTGATAAGCCACGAAGTGTGGGATGTGTTTACTAGCCATCATAAAGAGATATATTTTCAGATACATTATGGATAACAATACATTATTTGATAATACGTGTATTCATCACTTTGATTGAGAATTTTTTATTTATGAAACAAAAATTGAGTGTTGAAAATAAAGAATGGGAAACAAAACCAATGTACCCCTAATCTAAAGTAAGGATGAGGTATGCTTCACTTGAAAAAAATGGTACGTATTTTAAATCTACCACAATACTTTTATGTGACATGAAACAAAAACATAATTATGTTCCTTGGTTTATATATAAGTTGATGAATCTAAATCCAAAGACACTTCCACCCCACATCATGTTCTTTAGAACGAGTCACGTATAAATAAATATTAGATACTAAATGATGAAAACACACAAAAAATGTGGGAAACATGTGTAAGTATGACATAGTAAAATTTTTTTATCTTTAAAGTGATATTACATAACAATGATTACTTATTTTCCTATATTTTCTATTCAACATAGTCATAGGAATTATCAAAACCTATATAAGAAGAACACCTACTATCAGTGGCATTGAATTAGATATAACATTATGGCCGTGTCAGAGATGTGGGGTTTGGGTTGACACCCTAAACATATTTTGAGGAAAAAAACAAAAGGAGAATAAAGATAATGAAATGGTAGATATTAAAGCAAGATTAGCTACCCTTGAAGAACAATTTCCTTGGTATACTGAGTTTTTCTCAATTTCTATGGGGAGATGAAAAGATAAGAAACAAATCAAGAACCACAAGTGCGTGAAGATAATTAATGAAATTTTTTCAATCGTGTTCACCTCAATCAATATTTTCCTCTTTTAATATAGTTAGTGATGACCAAAGGGTTTTCTCTCTAGGAGGATACTATATGAATTGCAGAACTGTCACTTTTATTTGTTATTTTTGCATGAACAGAAAATTGGGGGATTTAACAGTTTGAAAATAGAATTTAATAATAACTAATATGCAAGGTATAAAATAGACAGAAAATAAAGTGGGTTTGAAAATCAGATTGAAATGGATATCATGGACAAGCTTCACCCTCTCGGACACTCCCCTCTTCCTTGTTTGAAAATATTTCCCAATTTGAATTCCTAAATGAACCCCAAGGACCCCCAATTGAACACTCAAACTCGAATAGAAATCATATCAAGACCTTGACATGATTTTTTAGACTATAGAAGTGATTAAATTATTTGGAGACCTCCAAGAAATCAAACCTGACAAAAAACACTATGATAAACAGAAAGTCCTTGCCACAGAATTTTAAATAGTGAATTCAATTACAACACTTCATTGATCAAAACAACCATCGAAACAAGTTATTTGAAGATATATTTAATAATGAAAGCAACTATATTCATTCAAAAATATAGTTTTAAGAGGAATTAAAAAAGGGGGTACACATTAAGCTCAAAACTCAGAAGAGAGTGTCTGTTGGGTGTCACCATCCAAAACCACATGGGGTTTAACCACTCATTACCTTGGAAACCTTTATGTTCTCTATTATAGCTTCATTGTATGGAATCTTCATAAGTATCTCTTTCTCCACTGTAGCAAAGGAGGGTTCCAGATTAGTTGGAAGATGTTGGGAGGACTCCCTTGGATGTTGTGCTGCTCTTTCTTGACCAGAGTACTCTAAAACAATGGCTAAGGGGTGTATTTTATAGGCACTCTCATCAAAGCATCGGGCCACGATTTCTTTATTTTTTTTCTATGCATTGAACCGTACATGACATGTACTTGGGGTTCACAATGTGTACCCCCCTCCACGTCTTCTAGATCTACAAAAATTTATCATGAAAATCTCAGTTGATCTTTGACTTCGGTCGCATCGTGTAATTGAGAATCACGACATGTAGCTTCTGTTCATGCTATGTTCTAAAGTAACACATGTCTCATGTGGAAATATCCATTTGAATAGGTCATGATGTGTATTGACAGTACACTTCTTGTGTGAATTCTGCTTCAGTTTTCGAACTCTTATTATTTTCTCCAAAATATATTGTCATAACACTTCACTTCTCTCGTGGCACAAAGTATCCTTTACCTACAATCCTAGAATACAACATAAAATTCAAAGCAGTTAAAAGTCCAAAATTAAATCATTTTCACAATTAAGATAAAAAATTTCCTAAATTCAAAAAACAATGAAATTCAAATAAAATATCAAATTTTTGGGGTTTAATTTCTTAAATTAGATATGAAAAATAGTTGAAATATTTTCTCTATCAATTCCCCCACAATTAGCACTTGGACTCCTAGACAAGTGAGCAGTAAATAGGAAAATTTAAAATATATACCAATGGAGTTTACTTGTTTATCACATAGAATCAAAAGATACAATCCCTCATCAAAAAAATATATTTCAAGTTCTAAATTCAGTTCATTAAATCTATTTCCACTTATTTTATCCTCCCATGCACACAACACAGTTACCTCGATTTAATTTTCTCTTAACACATGAATATGGATTTTCAGTAAGGCTTTTCTCATCAAAATAATGTAAGAATTATCATAGGCTTTATAATTTATACATCTATACCCAATTTGAACCAAGAAGATATGATTATCATGAGGTAATTTCAAGGTTTTTCTATGGATATGGGATGATAGGTTTCAAATGTTAAAATTATGAGGTTGAAAAAGGAGGGTTTGACTCTTTTTGAAGAAAAATGCATGAATCTAATTTTTACTCAAGTATGGCCTCCTTATTCTCTTCTATAGAATATCAGCTCTGAGCATCTATTTTCCATCCCATTGTCAATATTTTATCAAAAAAAATAGAAATTACTTATTTTTTGGAATGATACAGATAGGGAACAACTTTCTTCAATTGGGAGCTTCTGACAGGAACAACTCAATATCATATAAGAGCTCCATATGGTCACATCTATCTGAAAAATATGTTACAACAAAAAAAATAGATCTTTAATGATTGAATATTTACCCAATGAATCACCAAAAGAGTTAGTACATCCAAATCCATTTCCTCATACTTAATTTAAACTATATCAAGCATTTATACTTCCAAAGCAGGTTGAAAAGGAAAAATGTTCTTGTAATGTGGCTAACCTAACATGCTATACATGGATACTAATGGATTAATATGGATAAAATGTTCAAGGAAGTCCTAAATAAAAAAGGATAACCATTAATGGGGGGGGGGGGGGGTCAAAATCCAATAAAATTCATCAATCATTTTAATCACAAGTATCCCACCCCTCAAGTTCTGACAGAAATAGATCATGTTTTCGTTCAAACAAGCATGGATTGGTTCTCTCAAGAAAATAGGTGATGTGGAAAATATGTAAAAAATGGGTTCAATGGAATCACAAGGATAGGAATTTCAATTACAAATTCAGTGATATGTGGCATGAGATTAAAAAATCAGAGGTCTTTTCAAGAATTTTTTATATTTTTGAACTTGAAATAATTACATTTTTAGCATTCATTTATGCTCTTTTTCAAGGGATGAATTGGATCAATATTTAGTATGGTTTTGAAAATTTAAAAATAAAATCACTAGTTCTCACATGCTTTTTTTTTATTTTTATTAAAATTTGAGATAAAACACACAAAATTTAAAAATAAAATGAAAGAAACACACCTTAAATGGAAAGAAAATTTAAAAATAAAAAATTTGAAAGGGAAGATTTTAAAATTCTAATCTACCCAACATTATTCTTCTCCTAAAAAGTATTCTGTGCAATGTTCTCATTGTGTAGAAAATTTATGTGAGAATGAAATTCATGAAATTAAATACATAAAAAAATGAATGAGAGAGAAAGACACAACCTGACATCAATTGTTTTTCGAATAATGAGTTTGAATCTCCTCCCTAATAGGATCTTGAAAATTTTATCTAAATTTCTTAAACCTATTCCCATTGAATCTTAATGTTGTTACTTTTTCTGGATCTTGTATCTGTACTGCACCAAATGGAAAAACCTGAGTAACAATGAATGGGCTAGACCATTTAGAATGAAATTTACATGGGAACAAATTTAATCTAGCATCAAAAAACAGAAATTTGTCTCCCTCATTGAAGATTTTGTTGAGAATCCTCCCATCATTAAAGGATTTGGATATTTATTTGTATAATATGGAGCTTTCATATGCATTATTTATAATCTCATCTGGTTCCTACGAAAAAAATTTTCTTTCTTTTCTAGCAGATAGAATATTCATGTTACATGATTTGAAAAACCAAAAATATTTTTGTTCTAGCTCAACTGATAGGTGAAAAAAATTTCCATTGAGAAATATAAATGGTGACATGCCAATTAGAGTTTTAAATGCAGTCCTGTAGGCCTAAAGAGCATCATCATGTCTCAAAATCCAATTCTTTCTATTTGGGTTCATAGTTTTCACTATAATTTGATTAATCTCTCTGTTGGAAAACTCATCCATTCTATTTGTTTGAGGGTGATAGGATGTACAAACCCTATGATGAACTCTATATTTATTCAATATAGATTCCAAATTCCAATTGAAAAAATGGGTACCTTTATCCATAATCAGAAACTTTGGGAATCCAAACCTTGAAAACAAATTTCCTTTTACAATTTTGGACACAATTTTTGCATCATAAGTTCTTATGGGGATAGACTCTACCCTATTGGATACATAATAAACAATAAGTAATATTTAGATATATCCAAAATAATTTTTAAAGGCCCCCATGAAATCCATTCTCCAGAAATCAAAGAAATCACAAAACAAAAGAGGTTTTTGTGAAATTTCATTCCGTTTGGAAGTGTTTCCTTGAAATTGACTAATTTTCTAGGTTTTAAAAAATTCAAAATCATCTTTAAAAATGGTGGGCCAATAAAAAGTATAATCAACCACCTTTCTCGTAGTTCTCTATAGTCCAAAGTGTCCTATATAGTTCAGAGTGTGACAAAAATGTATAATGGATTGAAATTCAGATGTCAGAATGCATCTTCAAATCATCTAATCACTACCAATATGCCATAAGTAAGGATCATCCCAAATGTATTTTTTGAATCACTCACCAGTTTATCAATTTGTTGCATGGAAAACTTATGGCGAAGTTCATTATAATACCAATAGTTCACAAGAGTATCAAACCATGGTCTTTCATTTTGATAAGAAAAAAACTCCTCATCCGGAAAGGTTTCTTTAATTGGTGGGAATATCTAAAGTTTTCCATTTAGAACTGATGATATACTACCCAAATGATTAACAAAAAGGTTCTCAATCCATTTTTATCCTTTATTTCAATGTCAAACTCCTGTAATAGTAATATCCATTTTAAGAGTCTTGGTTTTGCATCATGTTTCTTCATTAAAAATCTGATTTCATAATGAGTGGTGAAAATAATCACCTTGGAACCTAGAAGATAGCATCTAAAATTCCCCAACGAAAAGATAACAATGAACAGTTCCTTATCAGTTGTTGTGTTGTTTGATTGAGCCTAATCTAAAGTTATGGAGGCATAGTAAATCATATGATATTTCTTTTACATATTTGACTTAACACTGCCCTTAGAGGAAATTCAGATGTATCAGTCATGATTTCGAATGGAAGGTCCCACTTGGATGGTTGAACAATGGGAGGGGTTATTAGTTTTTTGTTTCAACTCATGAAAGTTATTTTTACAATTCTCATCAAAGACAAATGGGAAATATTTCTGGATCAATATTTATAATGAAATTGAAACCTTACCAAAATCCATTATGAATCTCCTATAGAAGCCATCATGGCCTAGGAAGGATCTCACATCTCTCATAGTTTTTAGGTATGGTAATGAAGAAATGACCTCAGCTTTGGATTTATCAACATTAATTCCATTTAGGGACACAACATTCCGAAGGAAAATTCTTTTACCAACCATGAAATGGATTTTTTCATAATTTACAACAAGGATCTTGTCAATGCAGGTTTTCAGGACTTGAGCCAAACTTTTCAAATAACATTCAACTGATTATCCATATATCTTGAAGTAATTCATAAAAAATTACATGCAAGTTTATATAAATTCAAATAATATTCTAATCATACACCTTTGAAAATTTCCAGGTGCATTAGACAAAATGAATGACATCCTCTTGTACACAAATGTTCCAAAGGTGCATGTGAATGTGGTTTTCTCTTGATCCTCTGATGAAATATGAACTTAAAAATACCCATATAATCCATCAAGAAAATAGTAATGGGTTTTCCCAACTATCCTTTCAAGGACTTGATCAAGGAATTGCAATGGGAAGTAGACTTTTCTTGTAACCAGATTGAGCTTCCTATAATCAATGCACATTGTCTATTTATTTGGAAGCATGATAGGGACAATCTCACCAAATTCATTATTTGAGATTGTAAATACACCTTTTTTGGGAACCACATGCACTGGGCTTACCCATTGACTATCAGATATGGGAAAAATAATTACAGTGGCTAACAATGTGGTTACTTCTTTCTTGAAAACCACCAACAATGTCGAGTTCAATATTATTTGAAATTGTATTACAGGTTTAGAACTCTCTTCTAGAAAAATTCTATGCATGAAAATTTAGGGCATTATTCCAATTAAATTAGAGAGAGTCCAACCTATGTCATTATTTAGGGACATGACGACTTACAATAGTTGTTTCTTTAAGAATTTTGACAAATATTTTGAGATGATTGTAGGGAATTGTTCATTATCACCTATGAAGGAATAATTGAGGTTCTTAGAAAGTGTTATCAATTATAAATCAGGTAGGGTTTATTCATTGATCACATGAAACTTATCAGAAGTGAGATTTTTTAGTGAATCTCCAAAATCGTCATGGAGATATCATTCCATATTCTCCGGAATAGTTTCATGTGAAAAATCAGAAACCTCTTTAGGGATACGACTAAAACGTTTAGTGGTTTCTGGAAATTAATCTTCCTCAATGCTAATATGTTGAATCTCAACATCCCAATACTCTTCAAAGTCTTCAATTTCAACCTCTTGATGATCAGATTCAGTATCAGTCAAATTTATATCTTCTACCTAATCAGTTGGTATTTCATCACATGAAACCTCAGGTATCATTTCAGAGGAAAAAAAATCAATCATGTTCACTTGGGGGGATAAATGATCCTCAACTGTGTCTTTAAATGAAATAAAATTGTTGAAATAAACAACATCTCCTCCAAATTCCAGTGAATGTGTTCCTTTGTGAACATTAATGAAAGCTTTTGTAGTTTTCAAAAATGTTCTCCCTAGGATTATAGGTGCATGGGTACTAAACCAATCATATTGCATATCCAATATATATAAGCCCACAGGGAAAATAACGTCTCTCACATGAAATATTACATCTTCTATCACTCCATCAGGTTTGGTCTTACTTTGGTTGGAAATATGAATGATGATTCCAGAGGGTTTAAATTCTCTAACCTGAATATATGAGTAAATAAAATGTGGCATAACATTGATGGAGGCCCCTAAATCAAGCATGAAATCCTTGAATTCACTTTTACCAATGGTTCAAGGAATGTTAAAGGTTCTCGAGTCTTTATAATTGAACAGAAAAGCATGTTGAATCATAGATGAGACATTCCTCACTATGTTGACCTTTTCTCCTCCTTTGAATTTCCACTTGTTGGTACACATGTATTTCTGAAACTTATCAAACCTTGGAATTTGTTTCACAACATCAAGAAAAGGTATATTGACTTGTAATTTTTTTAGAGTTTCCAAAACCACCATATCTAACTATTTTCAGCACTTGACATTGGTGGGGATTCACACCTTGGATAAGGTAGTGGAGGTTTGAATGTTTTTGGGGTAATCTGAGCACAATTTTGGTAAACATAAAGGCCAGACATCATCTTCTAATAATTCCTTGTTCATTTAAACAAGATTTCCTCCCTTGAATTTATGTTTCTATAAAATTTATATTTTTCAACATTTTCATTAGTGGTGGGAGTTTCCTTAATAGTTTCAGCAGTAGGCTTGATGTTTTTAGTTTGAGGGCTATTCAATTTTATTCCACTCCTAAGTTCAATTACACTCACATTTTCGTTTACATTGTCCCTCAGATTCACTTGAGGATGTGAGGTAATACCACCACTCATTTGATTTGTTATGAAACTAATACCAGAGGTGAGTTGACACATTTGAGTCATCAATGTATTAATCACATTATGTTGTTGTTCTGATACTTGTTTTTGTTCCATCATGAACTCTTCAAGTTTACTCTCTGAATTTTGAGTAGGAGGGGCCGGCTAAAAGTTTCTTCCAGAATGAAAATTGGATTGCTCATTGAAATACCTCAGTTGGGAATTAGTTGAACATCCTTGAAGGATGCTTCATGGTTGGATGGTTTGCTGAAATATTTCATTTTACTGGTTTCCCCAACCTCAATTTAAATTTTGGTTGTTTTGAAATAACCTTTGTTGAAATAGTTTTTGTAGAAAAAAATTCATTACACTCTTCTGAGGGTTCTTTGATATGGGGTAATTGATCATTGAAACGTTTATTCGATAAAAAAATTACACAGTGGACTCTCATTTGAAAATTTTCTTCAAGTTTTGGTTGGGTCAGTGGGTTGTTGGAAAACATCATTGACCTCACCATGGCGGTAAGATTTGATAGTTGACTTGTAATCATGTTGGATTCTAGATTTGGATTTGGTAATTCTTGGGAAAATATGACATAGAGAAGGCATATTGTTCCAAACTATTGATCATTTTGGGCCATGTTTGAAATAAAATTTCTTGTAGTAGTTTATTTTTGGCCTACTAAAGCTTCTCCCACAACAGTATCGATCATGATTCTATCAGTTAGACACAATCCATCATAAAAGTATTGAATCAAATGTTGGTCACTAATTTTATGGTGGGGGAATCTAAAGCAGATTCTCTAGAAACATTCCCAGTACTGATGAAACATTTCTCCTTGAGTTTGTCTGATTCTACAAATCTCCTTTCAAATTGAGGCAGTTCTTGAGGTAGGGAAGAATTTATCAAGGAAGGTTTTATTCATTTCATTACAATATCTAATCAAGGATGAATGAGAATATAAGAACCATTTTTTAGAAACTACTTATAAAGAGAAATGAAATGAACTCAATTTCATTTTATTGGTATAAAATCTTCATGATTTTATTTTAACAAAAAAGGTGAATTTCTACAGGTGTTTATGTGCTTCTTCACTCAAAAACCCATTAAACTTTGGTAGTTGGTAGATAAAACCAAATTTGATTTCAAACCTGATAAGTGATTCCAAATATTTGACATGATTTTCTTGGTTTTCATTATAAGATGAATCCAAATATTTCAAAGTTCTATTTTCATCCATTGGGATTTCAGTCTCAACTAAGTCTTTCCTAGGTGTGTTGGATGAAGATTCACAACTAGGGATAGAGGTATTAGAAAATATGACCCTAAGGTGAAATGTTTTGTCAATTTTAGGGTCCAAAGGTAAAGGGTTTGGGTTAAAATTTCAGGCCATAATTTTTTTTAAAAGTAAATCAACTATAGAAACCTCCCTGGAAACAATGCTAGTTGATGTAAGGTTTTCAGTCACGTTAACATCAATAAATATTTTCCCCTTTTAATGTAGTACAACTATGACTAAAGGAATGTCTATCGAGGAGGATTCTATATGAGTTTTAAACCTTTCACTTTTGTTTGTTATTTTTTCATGAAGAGAAAATTGGGGGATTTAACAGTTTAAAAATTGAATGTAATAATAAAAAATGTGCAAGGGATAAAATAGACTAAAAATAAAGTGGGTTTGAAAATCAAATTAAAATAGCAGCCATGGAAAAACTTCACCCTCTCAGACAGTCCCCTCTTCCTTGTTTGGAAATATTTCTCTATTTTAATTCCTAAATGCACCCCCAAGGACCCCTAGGTGGAGATTCAATCTTGAGTAGACATCATATCAAGACCTTGACATGATTGTTTTCCATCCTATAGAAGTGATTCAATTATTTGGAGACTTCCAACCAATAGAACAAAACCAAAAAACACTATTCTCAATGGAAAGACCTTTCAATAGAATTTTAAAGAGTAAAGTCAATTACTTTACTTTATAGATCAAAAAAACTATCCAAACATGTTCGTTGAAGATATATTTAGGAAGGAAAGAAACCATATTCATTAAAAAATATAGTTTCAAGAGGAATTCGAAAAGAGAGTTTATATTAAGCTCAAAAATCGGAAGAGAGTGTCCGTTGGGTGTCTTTGTCCACAACTACGTGGGGTTTAGCCACTCATCACCTGGGAATAATCAATGTTCTCCATTTATGCTTCATTGGATGAAATCTTCATAAGGATATCGATCACCACTATAGAAAAGAAGGGTTACAGATCAGTTGGTGGATGTTAGGAGGAATCCCTTGGGTGTTTCCCTACTCTTGATTGACCAGAGTGGTCTAAAACAGTGGCCAATGAGTTCCTTTTATAGGCACTCTCGTCAAAACATCAGGCCATATCACCTTTATTTTTTTCTGTGAATCTACCGGTACACAAAGTGTACTAGGGTTCACAATGTGTACCCCCTTACACATCTTTTGGATCTGCCCAAATTTCTCATGTGAATCTTGGTTGATCTTTAACTCCTTTCACGTCATGTAATTGAGAATCACGACTTGTAGTTGGTGTTCATACTGTGTTCTTAAGTCATGACATGTATCACACAGAAAAATCTATTTAGATAGGTCACAACATGTAATGACAGTACACATCATGTATGCATTCTTCTTCAGTTTTCTAGCTCCGTTTCATTTATCCAAAATTCATTGTCATGCTACTTCTCTTTGCTTATAGTGCGAAGTGTCTTTTACCTGCAATCCTAGAATACATCAAAAAATTCAAAGCAGTTAAAATTCCATAATTATGGAATTTTCATAATTAAACTCAAAACATTCCTGAATTCAAAAAATGATGCAATTTTCATAAAATGTAAAATTAGTGGGGTTTAATTCCTTAAATAAGATATGAAAAATAGTGGAAATATTTTGTATATCAATCCCCCCACCCCCACCAGCTTTGAGGTGATCCATTACCCTCAAAAACCTGTCTTAGTTGAGGTAATCAATATTCTAAGAACTGTTTATGTGAAATGTGAATTAGATAGACACTGATACCTTTCTCTTACTAATATTTTATAGGGTGAAAATTATTGGGATTTATATCTATCAACACCCACCCATCACCTTATAGAAAGGGCTATAGTGTTCAATATTCAAGATGACCATCTATAAAACATGCCACTTCCAACATGTCATGTGAGATTGGTAATTAGCTTAGATCCTGAGTTGATCACCAAGATACTTATTCCACTTGATGATGAAAATATTAATATGGTTGAACAAGCTGTTGGAACATTAATTGCATGATCATAATATCTTGTAAAAACACATGTTGACAAGGAGGTATTCATTTACAATTTATTTTTTCTTTTTAAACCATTAAAAATTAATGAAAATGTCTGAATTGGTGAATGTTATAATAGAAGGACAAAGGGAAGAGGGTGAAATAAAATGTTGACTCAAAACTATATAAATTATCAACTAACCAATCGAAAAGAACTTCTGAAAGAACCTTTACACCACATGTTCAATATTCACATTTACTAACATTGAATGTTCATGTAGATACAAAGTAACGAAATGATAATAACCATTTAACTGATTTTGAAGAAAACATATATAGAGAGGAAGTTAAAAACTACATTTCTTTTAAGAATGTAAATTAAATCTACAACTATGAATAGCTAGGAGCCTCAATTTTAAATGTAAACATGATGCATTTTTTCATGATTTGTTTTTCCAAAAGATGATATATATATATATATTAATTATGACTAAATACATTTCATATTTTTGGAAGGAGTATATATCAATACAAGTTGAAGGGATTACTCGTTGAAAATAAATTTGGACTTATTAGTCCCCACATCACTTATATAGAACAAACAACAATTTATTAAAAAAGGATGAAATAGTGGTTGACCTAGCCAAATTTGTTAAAAGAAAACATAAAGATGAAAAATTCTTATTAATCCCAATGATGTAGGGGTAAAACTCTACAATTTAACCATATCAAATATAATTTAATTTAATTCATTACTTACTCCTTTTTTTTTATGAAACATTGAATTCTCATTGCGGTAAATTCGGATACTCCAAATATTTATTTTCTGGATTCACTACATGGATACCCAACAAACTGACCACACATGATGACATTTATAAATTTTTAATACACTAAATCCAAAAATTTATAACTAAAATTCAAGTTAAACATTTTATATTATGTTTTAATGATAATTATTTTATGATAGGGTGGTGTTTAAATATCATGAAAATTATGGAATGAAGAAAGTCCATGCACATAAGAAGCCTAAAAAGGCTAAAAACTAGACAATTATCAGAGAATATGTAACAAGATTTCACTATCCAAACACATATAAAAACAAATTACTTATTTTTATCAATATTTCTATAGTATATAAAACAAATAAATGTAAAAGATCATGTTTATTATAATTGTAAATTTATAATAGAGATTATATTCCATCAACAAAATAGCAGCCCTCAAGAGGTATGTTCAAAGATAATTACTATTCCATTTAAAGTATTTATTAATTCTTTGTGTATATATATTGTTCCAGTACTACTATGGTATTTGAAAATATTCATATTTAGAAGACAACGTAGATTTTATTAGAAACAAATGGGAAGCATACCTTATGGTAGAATGTACAAAAATAGAATGAAGACGTGACTTCCAAATAAGTAATGTATTGTTTCATATTTATGTTTAATTTTGTTCTTTTTACTATTAATCACATAATAATTGCTTTCTTATATAGGTGGATTCCTTTTCTCGAGTTGGGGTGGTTTTTTAAAAGGTTATGATGCTCATTAGATATTTTACTTTGAGGATACAACTCATAGTTCAATGAGAAGCTAATTCTTTTAATATACCATGTTTTTCCTCTTAATATAATATATTATCTACTAAATTAGTATAATCTAAATTAAATGTTTTGCTATAGATACAGGCAATGCCTTCTACCTCAAAATTTTTTCACCCCTACAGTGTTGGAATTTATCACGTTCCTTCAAAGGTAGTGGAGGGAACTTGATGGAAAGTGATAAATGTCAAAACCTTAGGTGGATTCTTTTGAGATGAGGTGGTTTGTTCGAAGCTTCTTATGCTCATTCAAGACTGTAACTCAGATAAGAACAATAATGAAATGGGTGAAGAATATATACAACCATCATGATAAAGTGAGTTCCTACTACTTATTTAATTAATTATGTCATCATTTTATCTACTATGTATAAGATAATTTTCTTATCATTTTTATCTAATACTTATTTAGTTTTTTCATAGATATTTTGAGAAGTCATATTTTTATTTCAACTAACTTCATTAATCCACAAAATTAATAACATGTTCCTTCTTCCCAATGTTACCATGATTTATATTGCTTTTATTTGTCGAGATACCAACACTGCATATTGTGTCAATGTTATTAGATGAAAAAACTTTGTTATTTTTGAAAACACAAATATTAGAGGAAGATTTTTTATCTAAGAACATCAAATTAATATGTAGTGTTGATATTTATACAAAGAAAGGCAATGGAAAGTGTGGAAACATTGGTAATTTGTATTGTGTTGACACTTGAAGATAGTGATCTAGAAGTCATTTGAGATATGTAGGAATCATCAGAACCTCAATAGGACACATTGTGTGACCGTTATGACTCGAGGTGCATCATTTTATTTAAACTTGAAATTAATTTTAGAAAAAAAGACAAATGATATAATTTAAAAAAAATAATTTATATTTTTTTATACTTTAGAAGAATAATCAACAATTAATTTAGGAAATGTAGGAATCATCCACACCTCAATCCAATGCATGGTGTGCCTGATACGACTCAATGTGCATCTTTTTATTGAAAATCAACATTTTTTTTAAAAGACAATTCACATAATCAAAATCAAGAAAAACATTCATATTGTTTTTATACTTTAATAAAACGATCCAAAAGTCATATTTTATGTCTAATAATCAACTGCACCTCAATATGATATAGGATGATCATGGTGTGGCTCAAAGTGTCTATTATCAATTTAAAATTCAAATTTTAGTTAAAAAATCGTTACTCAATGAAAAATAAGTAAACATGCTTGGATTATCTTGATAATTTAGTAAAAGGATTTATAAGTCATTTGTGATGTGTAATAATTGGTCTTGCATTAAACTGACACACAATGTGACGACTATGAATCAAAGTGCGTGTTTCTAGTTTAAAATATCATTTTAGTAAAAAATAAAAAAGACATACTAAATACTAATAAAAAACATTCATATAATTTTTATACTTTATAAAAATGATCCATAAGTCATTTGAGATTTGTAGTAATCTGCCACACCTCAATCCGACAGACGGAGTGATCGGTATAATTCCAAGTGTGTCGATTTATTTAAAACTGACATTAATTTTCATAAAAAGAGAAATCGGCATACTGAAAACTAATAAAAAATGTTCGTATTATTTTTAAACTTTAGTAAAATGATACATAAGTTATTTTTTATGTATATGAATCATCCTCACCTCAATCCGATACAAGATGTGCCTGATATGACTCAAAGTGTTTATTATCAGTTTAAAATTGACATTTTTGTTTAAAAATTTTCACTCACAGAAAACTGAGAAATCAAGCTTGTATTATCATAATAATTTAGTAAAATGATCCAAAATACATTTATGACGTGTAAAAATAAGTCTCATGTCAAACTGACACACGATGTGATTGGTATGACTCAAAGTGCATGATCCCATTTTTGAATGACATTTTATTAAAAAACAAAAGTGACATACTTAAAATCATGAAAACACATTAGGATTATTTTTATACTTTAGGAAAAACATCCATAAGTCATTTTAGATGTGTCATAATTCATCACACCTCAACTTGAAGGGTGGTGTGATCAATATAATTCCAAGTGTGTTTATTTATTTAAAATTGACATTATTTTTAGTAAAAATAGAAGGTGACATACTAAATAAATAAGAAAATGAATTAATATTATTTTGATAATTTATTAAATCATCTCTGATGTTTAGGTATTGTCTTCATCTCAATCCGATACACAATGTACCCAGTATGACTCAAAGTGTCCGTTATTAGTTTAAAAATGAAAATTTAATTCAAAAAGTGTCACTCACTGAAAACCAAGAAAATGCACTCAGATTTTCTAGATAATTTATGAAAAAGATTCAAAAGTAATTTTTGATGTGTAGAAATAATTTTCACATCAAATTGACACATGATGTGACCGACATGTCTTAAAGTGTGTGTTTCCATTTTCAAATGACATTGTAATAAAAAATACAAGTGACATAATGAAAACCAAGGAAACATATTCAAATTGTTTTTATAAATTGTGAAAAAAAATCCGTAAGTCTTTTTTAACATGTATGAATCATCTTCACCTCAATCATACAGATGACATGATTGTTATAATTCAAAGTGTGTCTATTTACTTAAAATTGTCATTAATTTTAGTAAAAAGAACATGCGACATACTGAAAATTGAGAAAATGAATTCACTTTTTTGTTTGTTTTGGAAAATGATTTATAATAAATTTATAATATTTAGGAATAAACCCCACCTCAATATGATTCATGGTGTGACTGGTATGGCTCAAAGTGTTCATTATCAGTTTAAAATAGACATTTTAGTTAAAAAATTTTCACTCACTAAAACCGATGAAAACACACTTGTATTGTCTTGATGATTTATGAAAATGATTCATAACGTATTTGTGATGTGTAGGAAGTAGTATTACATCAAACTGACACACTATGTGACTAGTATGACTCCAAGTGCGTGTTTCTAATTTCAAATTAAATTTGAATAAAAAACACAAGTGGCATACTAAAAAATGACCAAATGCATTCATATTGTTTTCATACTTTTTTAAAATAATCTAGAAGTCATTTTTGACATTTAGGAATCATCATCACCTCAATATAACATATTATGTGATCCGTATAATTAAAATCATGTCCATTTATTTAAAATCAACATTAATATTTGTAAAAATAAAAAGTGACATACTGAAAAATGAGCAAACACATTTATATTTTTTTAATAATTTATTAAAATGATTCATAAGTTATTTTTAATGTTTAGGAATTATCCCCACTTCAATTTTATGCATGATGTGACCGATATAAATATAAGTGTATTCTTTTTATTTAAAATTGACATTAATTTTATTAAAAAGAACAAGTGACCTATTAAAAACTGAGAAAACTCATTCATATTTTTTTGTTACTTTATAAAAAAATCCATAAGTCATTATTGACATATATAAATAACCCTCACCTCAATTCGACACATAATGTGATTGGTATGCATCCAAGTGTGTTTTTTTATTTAAAATTTACCTTAATTTTAGTACAAATAACAATTTACATACTGAAAACTAATAAAACACATTTGGATTGTTTTGATACTTTATAATAATGATCTATGAGTAATTTTTTATTCTTATGAATCAATCAATCCTAAATTTTAAGAATGGTGTGATCAGTATGACTCCAAGTGTGTCTATTTATTTAAAATTGACATTATTTTTTGTAATAAGAACAAGTGACATACTAAAAACTGAGAAAACAATTTCATATTATTTTTATACTTTAGGATAAAGATCTATGAGTCATTTCTGACATGTTGGAATCAACCACACCTCAATCCAACACACAATATAACCAATATGACTCAAAGTGCATCTTTTTATTTTAAATTGAAATTAAGTTTAGTAAAAATAACAAGTGACATAATAAAAACCAATAAATCACAATCAAATGGTTTTGATACTTTATTAAAATGGTTCATAAGTCATTTTTTACATTTAAAAATCACCCGCACCTCAATCCGACTCAATGTGTGATCAATATGACTCAAAGTTTCCATTATCAGTTTAAAATTGACATTTTAGTTCAAAAATCGTCACTCACTGAAAACCAAGAAAATGAACTCCGATTATCTTGAGAATTTATGATAGTGATTCAAAAGTCAATTATGACATGTAGGAAGTAGTATGAGGTAAAAAAAATGATGTGAAGGGTATGACTCAAAGTGCGTGTTTCCTATTTCAAATGACATTTAAATAAAAAAGAAAAGTGTTATACTCAAAACCAATAAAAAACATTTGAATTGTTTTCATACTTAAGAGAAATGATATATAAGTCATCTGTGATGTGTAGGAATTATCCTCACCTCAATCTGATGCATGGTGTGATTGGTATAAGTCATAGTGTGTCTATTTATTTAAAATTGACATTAATTTTAGTAAAAATAACAAATAAAATACTAAAAAACCAATAAAACAAATTCAGATTTTTGATACTTTAAGAAAATGATCCATAAGTCATTTTGGATGTGTAGGAATCAAATCCACCTTGATATAATGCAGGGTGTGACCAGTATAACTCAAAGTTTGTCTTTTTATTTAAAATGGAGATTTTATTAATATATCTTTCATATTAAAGTTTAATTTATTTATTTATAGTATTAATAACACAATATTTTCTTTCTTGTATAGGTTGATTATTTTACTCAATTTTATTCAATTTTTTATGAAACTGATACTGTGGGTGGACTCTTTTAAGAGGGGATCACAAACTCTAAATAAGATGAAACATTAATGTGTTTTAAATGTTTATGGAAATTTGTAAATGTAATTTTAAAAATAATTGTTTGGAATATATATAGCAGTGTTTTCTCTGTATTCATGATATCAAATTTATTTCAATTGAATTATATATTTTGTATACATAGGTTACATGTTTTTTCTACATAGGTTTTTTTCTCTACAGTGGGCTGTTATAAAAATAGTGCACTGAAAGAGGCTGGGTCTTTATCAGTGCTATATAAATCACTTATAAAGGGGTTCTTTTATCAATACTAAAAAATAGATGATAAAGAGTGTCATTTATCATCGTTTTTTTTATCACTAATAAAGGGGAACTCCTTTAACAAAACTAAGGAAGAAAACACCTTTTTAGTGCTATTAAAATAAATTTTGAATGCTATCAAATGAAATATTTTTAGTAGTTTTAGAACCAACAAGTATGTAGAAACTATAATCAAGAAACAAAAAAGATTCAGGAAGCAGAGACACATAAGAAACAGAAGCAAGCTAATAGAAAAAAACATACCAAAGTGTGGAAAGTAATGAAAAAACCATTTATGTTGTTTGGTCAAGTTTGGTTCTACTCCATGATAAGGTCCACCACCATAATTTTATTATTATTCAAAGAAAACAATCTCTACTACAAAACCCCCTTTTAATAGTTGTAAAAAAACTTTTTATCGATGCTAAAAAAATGATGTTTATTGATGTTTTGTTAAAATGAGATCATTTTTATTTAGCACTAAAAAAGAACTTATAAGCCTTTTTTTTATTGGTGATAAAAAAACTGTTAAAAGCCAATTTTTTCTAAAAATAGATATTCAGTAGGGAGGACACCCCAAATTTTATCAGCACTCATCTAGAAAACTTTTTTTCCTTTACCAATTCTAGATAACTACTCGCTCATGGACACACCCATGTTTCCTTCCCTTGTATTTGAACATGAGACATCAACCTCACACGTGTGCACCTATACCACTGCTATCTATTGTATTTCTCTCTAATTTATGATATGTATTTATATATATAGTTATATTTGTTATCCATATATTAATATATATTCACAAGATTATTTTTAAATACATTTATAAAATATGTTTCCTATGTCTGTGTTTATAAATAAATAAATACATACATACATATATACAAAATAAATAAATAAATAAATAAATAAATAAATAAATAAATAAATAAATAAATAAATAAATAAATAAATAAATAAATAAATAAATAAATAAATAAATAAATAAATAAATAAATAAATAAATAAATAAATAAATTATATTTATGTGTGTATATACAAATATAATTATATATATATATATATATATTTATTTACAAATATTAAAATTTAAAATTTATAAACATATATTAGAATATATAGATAATATATATAAGTTTGTTAATACAGACACACACAAAAATATTTTTAGAAATATATATACATTATATAGGTATATAAATATTCATAAATTGTTATATAAAATGAAATGGATAATTTTTTTATTTAGATATGGTTTATTTATTTAGAAATATTTTTTATATGTAAATATGTTTAAATATTTATTTGTAAAATTAAAATTTTATGTGTAAATATATACAGATATGTATATATGTGTATATATTTAATTATAAATAACTGCACATTTTTGAAAAATGATAAAATTTGAATGTCATAATATCCTGATTAGTTTAATCCTTGAGAATAAATTGAGTCTCTATAAAAATTATAATAATACCCCCTTAAATGGGGATGAAATTCCATCAAATGTCAAAAAATGGGGATACCCCAACAAAAAACTCAATTTTGGAGGCCTTGAGGTCTTTTTTAACCCCAAAAAATGATGATGGGTGAACCGTTGAGTCACTACGGCGTAAATATTTTTACAAATTTTGATTTGATATGTGGTAGACCTCAAACAAAAAACTAGATAAAAATTTATGACAGTTTTATGTTCGAGTCATGTTTCTAACTTATTCTAGACCATTTATTAATTTCTTAAATTTTTCTATCTTTAAATTGAAATTAAATGACTATTACTCAATAATAAATATCAATTTTTTTATTTAATATTATATTTTAATTATTTTATAAACCATTTTAACTAAATATCTTATATATTATGCTTGATTACATATTTAGTATTATATAAATAATATTTTATAAAATTTATTATATATATATCAATATAAATATATTTACATATTAATATATGATTTTTAATGATTTTTTGAAATATTATTTTTATAAGTGCTAAAAAAAATCGTTTTGGCACCCATAAAAGCACATTTAATCAGCATTTTTTTAGCGTTGGTAAAAATACCACTTTATCGGTGCTTCTTTTTTAACACTGATAAAAGGTAATTCTTGATAAATCCAAATATGTGGTAGTGAACAATGATATATAATAGCGAAATAATAAATATAAATAACACACAAGTACCAAGAAAACTATCTCTGCCTAAGATCCTGGCCAATCCAAGACTCATAGTCAACCCAAGACGATGATGGTATCATTCACCTCCAAGAAGGAAAAACTTTCACAAGTCATCTCCAACACATACTATTAATGAATAGGAAGAGTAAAACTCAATACCAAAGAAATAAAATTAAAACAACCTTACAATCTCAAGCCTACACCAAGAACATGGGGGATGGGGGGAGCTCATCAAAAGGGATGATCGAGGCTATTGGGGTTGATCTTTTTAAAGGAGTTTTGTCCTCAAAGGATCTTGCCAGTGATAGAGTCTCCACTTGAGGGATACACCATAATAGAGGGAGGGTTTCAAGACCTTCGAAGAAAAGCACCAAAGGTCTATGTGGTTTATCTCTAGAATAAAAGCTGAAGGAACCACACAGTCAAAATGAAAAGATCAAGGGACTCCACTCATAAAGTGATGATGGAAAATGAATTAAATATAGGATAGGTAGTGAGGTGATGGTTGTGTCAAGATCAATAGGTGAGGTGTACATGTGGAGGGAGCTCTAAAAAAATAGGTCTTAGTGGTAGTTTATTAGCAGAAGTTTTAATAACTACCTCTTAATAAATATCATTTTAAAAAATTTATAATATAAAAGAGGTTTACTATATCCTTCACTATATTTTTTTTATAGTTAGCGGTGTTTTTATTAAAACCATTGCTATTTTTTTGAAAAACATAATTTCTACCCCTCCCCCCTTCTCTACAAGCCCCCTCTCTTTGAACCCCCACACCCTCCCCAATCCCTCACTACCAACACTCCCCCATTCTCTCCCTCACCATTCGCCACCCATCGCCACCGTCTCTCCCCCTTATCCCCCGATCCCTTATCGGTCACCACCCCATATATGCTCGCCTTCCCCTTATCCCTCACCACACCCTCTCCACTAGCTAATCCTTTATCCCCTGATCCATTCCTCCTCACTGATGGCTGCTCCTTTCTCCCCCGAGCCATCACCCTCACCACTGGTCGCTCCCCCTTCTCCCTTGAGAACCCCTATCCCTTATACTCTCACCCCCATTCCCCTTCCCCCTTTCCACTGATCCCTGATCCCCACAGCCAAACACTCCATTTCTGCCTTGAATCACTTTCCACCTCTCAGTTTCCCCTTGCTGTTGCTCCCGACTAAGTCCAAATGACCTCTACCTAGGCCATTTCCACACCTGTTAAATTATGCATTGGGGTAACTTTTCTATATTTTTGAGATTTTGGTTACTAGAGGGTTTTTTCATTGATTAAATATTTATATTGTGGGTTTAATAATTTGAAATGTTAATAAATTTTATGTTTAATTATCAGGAATATTAAAAAAATTGCATAGTTAATATTAGTTATGGATATTAAATTATAAGTATAATAAAATTTAATGTTTAATAATTAATATAATGTTTTATTGTTATGAATATTATTATGTTTCATGTTTTATTATTATGAATTTTCCTATAATTGTATAATTTTAATAATATAAATATGTTTCTTATTTAATATTTAATTTCAAATTTTATTTTATAATTAATAATTATCAATTAAAATATGTTATAATAATGAATTAATACTAAAACTTTCATTTAATTAACAAATTTTTTAGTGTGATTTTCAATGTGATAGATCCAAAATGAAATTTAGTTTTGAGAAAAATTTTGGTCGGGACTCTAATCATTTTAAATTATTTATTTGGTGTCACGTTAAATGTTTTAAAAAAATTTTTGGGAATTTTTATATTGAATTCTCCTTGATTTCCATAAATTATTTTAAAACATTAATGGTTTTAAAGGTTGGACTTTTAAGTATCAAAGTTGTTTTTTTCTTGGGTTTCAAAAAGGATTTAAAAAATATTTTTCATGTGAATGATTTTTTAAAATATTTTTAAATAACCATAGATGATTTAATAATGATATTATGGTGTTATTTTAAAGAGGAAGTGGAGTTTTTGAAATTAATTTTCTATGGTTTTCTAAATAAGACAAAAATATTTTATCTTTAAAAAGAGGAAAACATTTTTATGATATATTTATATATATAAGATATGATTTGAGACCTTTATTTATATTTTTTAAGGGGAAATATAAAACTTTTTAATGGTGTTATAAATGTGGTGGGTTTTATTTCTATACATTCTTATCAGTTTAATTTATATTCATTTTATTCGAGTTGTGGAGTATTGCTTCTTTGAGACTATGTTTCGTGTTATTTTTATTTTTGTCCCTAGAATGTTCTTGAGGAAAAGGGTGAAATTCATTACTTTAGGATAGTCTTATAGAGATTCCTTTTTCCATAGAGGAATAATAGCATTTTAAAATAATGGTTGTTATTGGTTTTGATTTTTATTCTTCCCGATCCTAGAGTAGATGAAGTTTCTTTAGTGGTTCTTTATTGGTGTGATGTTTTGGGTTTTATCCTTGATTTTTTAATCAGTGGAATGCTGATAATATTGGTGATACTATTGGTTTTGTCCTTGATTTTAAAATTAATTTAAATTTACCATGAGTATATTTTATATTTGATGAATGAAATAGTTTTAAAGATAGACTAAAAGAGACCATGTCAGAAGATATCACAGTTTCAAGTTCTTGTTTGGAGATACAAAAAATATTTATTTTAATAATTATCAAATAAAGAGCCAGCTATAGATATAATCATGTTTCTAAAATATAAAATAAAAATTTATATTATTCAAAGAAAAAATGTTTGAGAATTTTTAATGTTGAATTGAATCACTTTGATGTTGAATTTACGCTTTATCAAATCAAGACCATACCCTGGTCAATGATGAAGTTGGTTTATGTTTAATTTTTGTTGTACCTGTTTGATTAACCATTTTAATATTTATATCTAAATGTATTGGGAGAACAGTGAAGATAAAATACATATGGATAAAAGTTGGATTAATTTACCTTGAAACACACCTCAATATGTCAAGGGTTTGAAATATTTTTTAGATTATGCAACTACAAACCGATCAGTGGATGATAGAATAAAATGGTTGGGTCTTGATTTTAAATTAACGATATACTTGAATAAAAACAAAGTATATTAGAATTTGATATTGAAATAATCTCGTGCTTTATATGTATGTTGGATTTGGCATGGTGAATAAAATTTCATGAAAAGTCAAAATAATGAAAACACTATCAATGAAACACAAAGTGACCCGGTAGAGGATAATTTAGTTTGGAATTTGTTAAATGACGCATTTGGTTTTTTAGAATACAATGTAAAATGTTTTAATAGATAAATAGAAACTTCAGTTGATCCTAAGCTGGTTAATCTTTCTCAGATCTTCAGTGACAAAAAAATGATTTTTATGAATTAGTTGAAGACAGAAAAAATGAACTATATAAAGGGTGTGTCATGTATTTGAAGTTGTATTTTCTACTTAAGTTGTATCATATCAAGTGTCTCTATGGAATTACTAAAAAATAAATGTCCATGATTTTAGAGTTACTTCATGATGCATTTAGTGAAGATAATATCCCTATGTCATTCCATGTGATGAATAGTTTCATAAAAAACATGGACTTGATTATAAAAATTTACATTTATTCTATAATGATTCCATTCATTAATGGGGAGAATATTATAATAAAGAATAATTTACAATATTTCATATATAAATATTGAATTCAATGAACATATTTGAGGGTATAAATCAATGCAACCCCAAGAAGAAAAAGAAGAAGAAAACTACTGTAAAGATATTGTGTTACGCTCCTCCGAAACCATACTTACAAATATTATTCATGTCATCTAAGACTACATACAACTTTATGAGGAATTATTAGAACAATAATGATGGATATGTGAGACATATAAAATATTCAAAATCATGGAAGATGCTTGATTTGATATATCCATGCTTTTATTCAGATCATAGGAATGTATATTTGGGATTGGATTCTGATGGTTTTAAACCTTTTGGCACTTTAATTACTAATTATAGCATTTGGAAAGGTGTTTTTATACCCTATAATCTACCTCCATGGATGTGTATAAAGAAGACTTGTTTCATTATTTTGATGATTATTTTTAAAAAGAAAATTTTTGGAAATGAAATTAATGTGTACCTTTGACCTCTAATAAAAGAATTTCTAGAATTATGGGTTGATGGTGTGGAAACATATGATTCATCAATGAGATAAATAATAAAAATTCATATTAATTTAATGTAGAAAATAAGTGACTTTCCTAGACTTGGAAATTTATCAAGTTTGAACACTCACATTTTTTTGTCTTATCTAGTTTATATTTATAATTTTGAACCTCAATGATTACCTTATAGAAGAAAATGGTTTTTATTTTTCATCATCGATTTCCTGATGCTTCTCATAAATTCAGTTTTAACAAGACACAATTTAATAGAGATATTGAAATGAGAAAGTAACTGAAGTGTTATTTGGTTCCGAAGTATTGTGAAAATTAATGACTGTCACTGAAGAATTTAGAAAATTTCATCATTTTAAAGAAGTGGGGAAAGGGTACATGGTATAGTATCCGAAGCAACTAGAACAAAACAATGGAATAAAAAGAGTATGTGCTTTAAACTTCCATATTGGGAGTTCAATTTTATACATCATAATCTTGACGTAATTCATATTAAGAAGAAAATTTATGACAGTGTAATTTTTACATTTCTTAATGAGTTGGGTAAGTCAAAGAATCACCTTAATACTTATAAGTATTTGTATTAAATGAATATAAATCTTGGTCTTTGGAAAAATGAGAATGGAAAGTATCATTAAACTATTTTTACAATGACAAATTATTAGAAAGATGTATTCCTTCAACATTTAAAAATTTAAAAGTACTAAATGGATATTTAAGGAACATATCAATGTCTATTGATGTAAAATATCAAAAGTTACATGGATTTAAAATTCATGACTCATATATTTTGATAGAGAATTTTTTGTTGTTCACATTGTATAATACATTATCTGAAAAAGTAACTGCAGTTCTAGTTGAGTTTTGTAATTTTTAGTGACTTTTTTATAAAAAAACTAAATACAACTAATCTTGATAAACTTCATGAAATAATTGTTTTGACAGTTTTTTATTTAGAGATTTTATTTCCCCCTTCATTCTTCATAGTCATGATTCATTTGACTATTCATTTGGTTTGAAGAAGGTAAAATTGGTTGACCGGTACACTATCAATAAATGTATCCAATTGATTGGTATGTTGATATTTTTTTATTTTCATTGGTGATTTCAAATGTATCAAATCATTGCATAATATTTTAATGTGATTATTATTTTTTTATTAGGAACATAGGTCATTTGAAATCCTATGCAAGGAATAAAGCTTAACTGGAAGGCTCTATTGCTGAAGGTTACATAGATGAAGAGTGATTAAACTTATTTTATATGTATTTAGATGGGATTGTGACTATATTCAATTATATTTTACGCGATAAAGAAATATCCACTAATTATTTTTCTAAAAATTAGCCATCGGTCTTTCCAACTATTTGAAGACCAATTGGAAAGGTGTCAGATTTTACACTGGATGAATTGGAGTTTCTACAAGCACATAGATATGTGCTACTCAATAGTGTTATTGAAGATCCATTTATTGAATAATTGTTACTAAAAAAAAGTGGCGACTAAGGGGTGGAACTCAAAATGCATTGGAATTAATAAAAGCTGTTGATAAGGATATTTTCAAATGGTTCATCCACCGTGTAAGTATATAATCATATTCATATTATTGACATGTAGTTATTTTTTCTATGTTAAAAGTAACACATTATATATTTTTTTCTAGGTAATAAATGTTTAGAATCAAGTTGAAATATAAAATGATTTGAAGTTTTTGGCTTGAGGGACTCTAAGGTATGCTGATAGATTTGATTCCTATAATATTTATGGCTTTAGGTTTTATACAATTTATCATGAAGAAGACTTGAAAACTCAAAATAGTGGTGTATTTATAATTTCATCAGTGGGATACTATGGGGAGATGAATGATATAATTGAGTTAAACTATCATGGATATTATTTAGTTATCTAATTCAAATACAAGTGGGTTAACATTTATAGGGGTATAATGAAAGATTTGTTACATTTTACTTTTGTCAACTTATCTCACTTGATCCATATTGGTGACAATGCAGAGCATGATCCATTTATCATGTATTGAAAAGATATGATGGTTTATTATGAGGATAATGAAATACATGAATGTTTTAGTATTGTTATAAACTTAAAGTAGAGATACTTATATGATATTGGCGATGAAGATCAAAATGGTGCTTTGTGATAATGAACCTCATCGACGACAAAACATTGAACAATTTTTTTCCTAATAATATCGAAATAGTATAACTTTCAAGATAGGGTGAAAATGAAGGACTCTTTATAATGGAGGTTGATAATAATTAAGATAATGGAGATGAAGATAATTGAATGTATAAATTGGAAATGAAAATATATTACAATTTCTCATTGATAAGTGTTTCATACATATATATATATTGTTCTAGTTTTTTTTGTAAAAAAATTTTAGTTGTTCATTTTTTAGATTTTTGATATACCTTAACCATTTGAATTTCTAGAATTTTAAGAACAAAAAACATTTAGGATCCTATCCGATCAAAATCTTAGAGCTTGCCACCACTACCGTCATATTCTGAGGATCCTTGTGATTCTGTTATACATGAGACTACTAGCGAGTCAACCATTTACCCAGATGTTGTTGGTAGCCCACCAGATGATTCACCTCCAACAATGGACTAGTTGGTCACCCCACCATTTAGGGTATATTAGTGAGTTACTGTTACTAGTATGCATGTCATTTTTTAAAGAAACTATATTTTGTAATAATTTATTAATGAATTTATCAAATAGATAAATATAATCATAAAAGGGATACAAATATGAACATGATATATGTATGGGAAATAAAGGACTTCGAAATTATCATATCATTTGATGAGTTGAGGTGCCTATTGGTGATACTACTAGAATCTATGGACATATTCTTAGGAGTCTTGCTTGAGAGATGGTGAGATTTTACATTAATTATAAAGATTATTGGCATATTCTTATAGCTTGAAAGAATGAGGTATTTGATACTCAAATTAAGGTAATATTAATTTAATATTCCTTAATAATCAATTTAAAAAAATAGGAGTATTTTTTAATATAATTATAATGTTTTATGTTTTTATTTCTAGATGTTTTTTCATTTTTATGTCCCTAACTCTATTTCATGCCATGGAATTTGGAAAATTTGGGAAAGAAATAGAGATATTTAAAATGGATATTATAGAATGAGTTTAATTACACTTATATGAGATCACAACAAATGTATGATAAAGTTCTTGAAGGAATTTATCATGAGAAATGGATTATCTTTTTCGATATCAATATAGATGTATCTCATAAATTAATTTCATATTTTACAGTATATTAATAACATAAACACAATAATTTTTTTTATTTTAATATTTTTGTAGGAATTATCTATAAAAATACTATGAATCATGAGAATAAATCCATTACTCACATTGCTAGGTCTCAATGTTTTTCGAGAAAAATAATAATTTTGGTTTATATTTTATTCATTATTATTTATATCTTTTTATTATAACTTAAGGTTTTTTCTATCATGTATATATTTTTTATAAAGTCTAATGAATTAGTTCACTTTTTTGGCCAAATAGAGATAAGGTTTAATGTGCATAGGAATCCTGATGAATGTTTTGTAATTTTCCTTACCAAATATGTTGGATTAAGTAATTTTCATTAAAATTTCATATTATTTAATTATTATAAAAAAATAATAATGAAAAATATATTATAAAAACTAACAAACATAAAAAATTAAATGGGTCTAGCTAGATGGATCAAAGAATGCCAATTTAGCATCATTTGATACATCTAATCAGCCCCAATTAATTGGGTTTAATGCTTTTTTTATTGTTACAGTATAAATTTAATTATTGTGTATTTATAGTAATAAAATAACAATAAATAATAGTGAAAATTTTATTAATTAGATAATATTATAAAGTTCAGATATTTTAAACAATCATTGTTAATATTTTTATATTAATAGGTTCAAATTCAAGAAGTCTTGGATGTGAACCCTTCACAATCATCATCAGTTTCCCAGAACGATACAGTTGGAATATTTTTAGGGAAGGAGTATCCCAAACGTGTATGGGTGATGGGTTTTGGGCCTACTCTATAAAATATATTTCACAAGGAGGAATCATATATTATAGCTACACTTGGTGGTGGTTCGAGTAGTTCTGTTGATTGGGAATCATAAAGAGAAATTGTAATATTGAAGAAAAAGTGAAAGAAAAATAATCTTATAGGAAAACACAAGATCGATGGCGGTCAGAAAGGGAAAATGATTTAGTTTATGTATTTCAGTAGGTGACTGACACAATCAACGAGTAAATTTCCAGGCTTATAGCTCATCTAGTCTAGGTAAATTCTAAATTCCATATACCATTCACACATTTTAAAAGAACATATACAACATCCATAGATAAAACTAAAACGAAACTTTTATATATAAAAAAAGCATTTTAAATCATACTAACTACATATTGTACTAGATTCCAACACATAAAAAATTAATTATAGATCATTATCCATAAGTTTGAAAACAATACGAGCTTGTTTTCTTGGTCTTGACTTAGTAAACACTTCTTAAAGGTAAATTAACCTTTAAAAACATGTGTTTGGGGTTCAAAACTAGGGAAAAAATGTCGTATTTCCATAACATAATAGCATAACAATCGTATATTGAAGTGTCAAATATAGAAACCGACGATATGACATTCTGAGTTACAGTTTTTCTAGGATGGACATAAATGAGTTATTAATGTTTTAAAACACTAAAAAAATTATTTAATTGTGAGAAATATTGAAAAAAACTCATATTGATCTGGAATCATGGGAAACCACTGATGAGTTATTTTTGACATTTAAGTGTTGAAAACACATCAATATCACTCATGGTGTGGTGATAATGAATTGGTAAACACTTATTCAAGGTAAAAAAGTCTTTAAAAACAAGTATCATGGGGGGGGGGGGGTCAAAAGTATGAAAAAACATCGGTTTACCCTGGAATTAGACGAAAACGATGATAGATTGAAATATGAATTATAGGAACTGATGGAACATCATTTTGAATTATTGTTTTCCTAAAATGGACATAAACTTGTTTTTAGTGTTTTAAAACACTAAAACATGCATATAATGGTAAAAAAAAACATAAAAATCCACCATATTGACATGAAATCTGGGAAAATCATTGATGATTTTTTTGATGTGTACTCTTAAACAACACATCAATCCGATGTGAGGATTGGTCGGAATGACTTGGTAAACACTTCTTAAATGTACGAAATCCTTTAAAAACATGTGCCATGGAGTCAAAACTAGAAAAAAGATGTCAAATTTCTATGATATCAGTGTAAAATTACCATATATTTAATTTTGATATGTAGGAACTAATGGAACATCATTATGAATTACAGTTTTCCCAGGATGACTGTAAATGAATTTTTAGTATTTTAAAACAATATAACATGTGTGGAATGGTAGAAACCATAGAAAATAACCTCATATTGATGTTAAATCATCATAAAACCTCCTATACATTATTTTTTAAGTGCACGCATAGACAACACATCAATCCTATGTGTGGTGTGGTTGGAATAACTTGGTAAACACTTCTTAAAGGTACCAAATCCTTTAAAATCATGCTTGGGGGGGGGGGGTAAAAACTAGGAAAAATATGTTATATTTACCTAAAATCAAATGAAAAAACCATATATTTAAATTTTAAATATAGTAATTGACAGAACATATTTCTTAATCATGGTTTTCTCTAGATGTTTGTAAATGAGTTTTTAGTGTTTTAAAACACTAACATGTTCATGGAATGGTGAAAACCATAGAAAAACTCATATTAACATTGAATCATGGAATAACCATAGATGAGTGAATTTTTACATGTACAAATAGACAACACATTAATTTGACATGCAATGTGGTCATAATGAATCGGTAATTAAAGGTACAAAAGCCTTTAAAAACAAGTGCCGTGGGTCAAAATTAGGAAAATGATGTTGCATTTCCCTAAAATCATATTAAAATGACTGTATTTTGAAACATGAAAAGTAGGAACTGACAACATGTAATTATGAATTATAGTTTTATTGGGATGGTCCTAAATATATTTTTAGTGCTTTAAAACACTAAAACGTGCGTGGACTGGTCTAAACCATGGAAAAAGAATCATATTGATTTGGAATCATGGAAAAACCACTGTTGATTTATTTATGACATATAAGTGTATAAAACGCATCAATCTGAAGTGCGGTGTGGTCTAAATGACTCAGTAAATGCTTCCCAAAGGTACAAAAGCCTTTAAAAACATGTGTCGGGGGTCAAAATCAATAAAAACAATGTCATATTACCCTAAGATAACAGGAAAACAACCATATATTTAAATTTTAAATGTAGAAATTGAAGAAACAACATTCCAAATTATTGTTTTCCCAGTATGACCATAAACACATTATTAGAATTTTAAAACACTAAAATGTACGTAGAAAAGTGAAAACCATATAAAATGACCTCAAATTGACATTTAATCCTGGGAAAAATACTAATGAGTTATTTTTGATATGTAAAAATATACAACATATCAATCTGACATGCGTTTTGGTCTTAATGTATTAGTAAACACTTTTTAAAGCTACACAAGCCTTTAAAAACATGTGGGGGGGGGGGGGGCAAATATAGGTAAACAATGTCATATTTCCCTAAAAGAAGTGTAAAATGACCAGGGGTTGAATTGTAAAATTTTGAAACATAAGTAACATCATTTCAAATTACGGTTTTCTCAGAATGGCTATAAACACATTTTTAGTGTTTTAAAACACTATAACATGCGTAAAACGTTCAAAATCATATAAAACAACCTCATATTGATTTAAAATCATGGGAAAACAACTTTTGAGTTATTTTTGATTTATAATCATAGAAATATTGTCAATATGATGTGATATGTGGTTAGAATCACTCGGTAAACACTTCTTAAATGTACAAAATCCTTTAAAAACATTTTTCAAGGGGTGAAAACGAAGAAAAAAACATCATATTTCCCTAAAATCATAGGAAAATGACCATAGATTGAATTGTGAAATGTTGGAACCAACAACACATCATTACAGATTATAGTTTTACCAGGATGATGGTGAACATGGTTTTAGTGTTTTTAAACACTAAAACATTCATGGAATGGTCAAAACCATATAAAACGACATCATATTGACGTGGAATCCTGGGAAAACCACCATTGAGTTATTTCTAAAATATAAAACATGTTGTGATATCAAATTCTTTATAATTTTTTTATTAATTAAATTTAAAGCACATCACATGCTAATTTAAAAAATAATTAGAATATTTACCTATCCTTTTACATTTTCAAGTGTTGAATAATATCATAGATAAGTAAGTTTATGTTTTCAAAGTGTTTGAATTATATATTATTTTTTTCATATTAAAATTTATTATGATTGATTGAAAAAATAAAAAAATTTATGTGCAATACTATGAATGTATTCTTTGTCTTTTCTCTTTCACATTTATTTCTCTTAAATGTTATGGTTTTCAAAATATGTGACATATTCAGGAAGTAGGCCGGAGGTTGACCATTTTGATCCTTGAAAGTTTTCAGAAGGTAGTCGTAATGGTTCTTTGTTTCTATGGTATGTTAAAATTTTATCAATTATTCTACTATAATTCTGATTTATTATGTTTAGTTTTTATTTTATTTTATTTTTTTTATAATTGATGAGATGAAATGGTTGGTTTTAGTGGATGATATGATGTAGTGGTTGATTTATATAGCGGAGGTTGTTATGTTGATGTATATTGGGTATGATTGTTGTTGGAAATATTTTATATGTATATATTTTTGACTGAAATATTGGTTCATTGATGAATAAGTTGACTGAAACTAAGGTTATGATAACTATTAATGTTTGTATATATGATAATTGATGCATGACATATGTATGATGGGTTTATCATACATTTATTTTTTAGTTTATTGCATGTCCATTTTTTTATATTTACAGTTTTTGTATTAAATATATTACAGAAAAAATTGATTTAGCAGTGGTTTTTTGTAACCATTTCTATGTACATTAATTAAGATACGTTTATCGGGAGTTACATGTAACCATCACTAAAATAAACTACCACAAATACGTTCTGTGGTGGTTATTTTCATTTTATTTATTCCGCTGAGTATTTTTTTTATAAAAAAACCACCTCTAAATAAACAATAAACCTTTCTTAAATTCTCTAAAAATGACACATAACAAAAACCACTATAAAATTAAAGAAACTAACACTAAAAAAATGATTGTCCAATACGTGATAGTTTTGGTAACCCCCACTACATTATTAAGCGATAGTTTAAAACACCAATACTTCACCAAATAAATTCCTCTAATGCATTTTTTGTAGTGGATGAGCTCATGTAGAAAATTCAAAAACCCCAAAAGGCCTAAAAAACATGATTATGGGTATGACACATGACATGATGTAAGTGGAGCTGAGCCGGGGACACAGATTTCAAAGATAAATTGATGTTTAGAAAACAAAAAAAAATAATTTTCACACTCAAGATCTATCAAATCAGGATAATATACAACCATCGACAAGCATGTGAGAGACACATGGATCAAAAACCACAAAGGAAGGACACAACGAGATCTATGAAAAAATGCTAAATAAACCTAGAACTAGCTATAAGAGGTCCAAATGAGAGTCCCACCTAGAATATCCCAAAGAAATAAAAAATAGAAGCTCACACACATTTTATGTATTAATTATAAAACTAAACATTTTTTTCATGGGAAACCAAAAAAACATTTTAATTTTGAAAAATGATAAAATGATTATATGAATATCAACCTTTTTAGAATAAAATAAAATAATTAAAAACTGAAAATGTTCTTACAAGGCCTAAACTAGCCTACCGTTTAGTGTGGGTGGATATTCAGAATCCTAAAGAAAACCTATGACTACAATCACTCACCCAAGACAAACACCAATAGTGTCTATTATAGTGGCACACTATATTCCTATACCTACCCATATACTAATATCCATTACTAATAAACCATTTTTCAAAAATAAACTATCTAATAAACAACATTATACAAATCTAACCAAAAAAATCCGAGTACCAACCTGATCAAATGAAACTCCCAAGCATGTAGACTTCGACAAACAAAACACAACATTCTAAACAGTTAATAGTAGTAAAGATTAAAACTTATAAAATATAAATATAATGAAATAGTAAAATGAATTAGAACACAAATCTTCCAAAACTAGGAATCTGATAGGATAAGAAACTCCACCTAATCTTGAACTACTTAAACAATCCTGAACACACCCTCTTATCCAACCATGTTCCCCTACAAAGTGAATATAGGGATTGTCCTAGGGCCAAAGAAGATTGAATAATTAGAATATATTTCTAATTATAATTAAGTTATTGCTAAAAAAAAATTATAGAACATCCACAATGGAGAAACCTAGGAATACCATATTAGACTAGGCCATACTGTCCTTATATTTTAAATTGGGATGATATCTTTTAATATGGAAAGTTTTTCTATGCTCAAGAAAATATAAATTCTGAAACAGAATCTTGTCATTCTATTATTTGTTATTATTTTTCATTTTAAACCTAACATGAATTAATTAAGTTTCATTATTAACCATGATAATCTCATCCTTCAAACCATGTGTTTCAAGATCATGAGATAACCGTGCGAACTTAACCTCTTCTAAAGTAATCGATTACCTACCATATATAATGTAATATTTTAATGAATTAAAGGTATCATCAAGGGAGGTTAGAATAATTAAATTATGAAATTCATCATGAACTTCAATATCTATATTAGCTAAATTAAAAACCACTTAACTAAAATCAACAATATGATTACGAACAGAATATCTAGGGGGTTAATCTTGAAGGTATAAAAATTCATTTTTTATATAGACGAAAATGAAATATCTTGGTCATATAAATATGTTTAAGTTTCAGATAGATTTATTTAATAATGGTTTCATTAGAAACTTCACATAACAATTTATCTCATAATGTTAAAAGAAGCATACAATGGACTTTTTAAACCTCTAGGGTGGAAATCAATGTAAGTGGTGGCCAATTGGAAATCAGAATACATAGTTACTATGGGTCTCTTAGGTTCAAGAAAATAATCTTCTAGTCCATTGTGTAATCACAATGCAGACATCTTAACTCTCCACATACTAAAGTTTCTCTCACCATCAAACATTTCAACTTAAAATTTATCTAAAGACACGAATAACTCAATACAATGGTTTTAATACTAATTATGAGGGTTAGAGGGGTCATACTGAATGTCGCGGACTATAACCAACATGGAAGATGAATCTAAGATCAAAAAACAAAAGGGATTCATGAAGAAGGATATCATAAAAAAAAACAAATCAATATTATAGAAACAAATATACAATAAAAGTAAAGTGTTGAAATTAACAAACACAATTGATTTACATGGTTCAGACCAGTTTGGTCCTACTTCATGGTAATAATACCAACATAATTATTTTATTATTATGAAAAATAAAAATGATATACAATATAAAAACAATAATCATAGAAACAAAAATAGACCAAGAAAACTATCAATTCCTAAGATCCTTGCCTCTCTAAACTCATATTCAACCTGGTTTGAGGATTGTAGCATTCACCTCTAAAAAAGATAGACTAAATCATGCCAACCCTAACATAGTCCACAAAAGAATAAGAAGAGAACAACATAGCATCAAATAAACAAAAATAAATAAAAATGTCCCCATAATCCTAGCCTATACTAGGAACCTGAGGGGGAAGTTCATTGAAAAGGATGGTTGGTGCTATCAGGGATAATATTTTGAAAGGATTTGTGGCCATTAAAGGAGATCACTAGTGATGAATACTCCACCAGAGGGATACACCATAATAGGGGGAGGTATACAAGGTTGTATATGGAAGGAGCTATAGGTTGATGAGATTTATCCCTAGAATGGATGTTGAATGAACCATGTGCTCAAAATGAACAGATCAATCACCTCATCTGTTGAAGTGACAAAGACCATCCCTTAAGTACAGAGTAGACAACGAGGCAATAATTGTTATAGGATCAATGGTAGAGACTGACACATGGTGGGATGATCTCGTAAAGATGGTTCGAAAACCCCAAAATATGTATCAAATGTGGTGGTGGGATGGGCATGTCGTAGGATAAAGTTAGATTTGAGCAGGGGACATGGATCACTGAGATAAATAGAGGGTTAGGAAAATCATAGGAAAAAAACAAAGGCCACACTCAATAGGCATCCAATTAGGATGATCAATGACCATTAATAAGCATGGTCGAGGAAAGAAGATCAAAAATCACCATGGCCACAACAGTTTACAATAAACAAAATCCTAAACAACCTAGATCAAGAAAAGGTGGACTAAATTATATGCCCACATGAAATAACCAAAATAAAGAGAAAATAAAATCTCACACACAAATTGTATAATAATAATAAAACTAAAAAAAATTTCATGGTAAACCAAACCTACATTTTAATTTTGAAAACCATCATCCAATTTTCCAATTTGTAAATATCCTAAGGTGTGCTAAGATGGATGATTAAAACCACTAACAGAGAATGTTATTTTATCAATGATTGAGATTAATTTTATATGTATTAAAAAGTGTTGATGTTATTAATGCATTTAGAATCATTATTGTTTTACCATCATTAAAAATGATGATAAATGTTTCTATTATCAAAACTATGAAACATTCAAATAAAGTTCCATTTTACCAATGTTAATTCCAGAGATGATAAAAACCCTACCAACTATTGAAAAATTCTAGAAGTTATATCTTCAACAGTTTGTATAATCTGATAAAAACATATTAAAAGGTTAATTTTAGTAAAGATTTTAAATTAAACATAAAAAAATTAATTTAAATTACCCCATCATTTAATAAAAATATTTCATTAAATAATTTTGGTATAATACAATTACATTGATTTAAAATTAAATTGAAAAAATAAATATTTTCAAACATTGAAATAAACAAAACTCTCATAGCTTTCCCCCTCCAATGATCAACTCAAACTTATATAAAAGAAGAATCCTTTTTTAATAAAAACACCATTTATTTTAGTAATAGTACATAAATAATAAAAAATTACCATTGAAATGTTAAATAATGCCTTATAAATTTTAATTGGAATGATACGTGGTTACTTATTATAAGTCACAAATGAGAAATCGATATTTTTACTAATATTTCATGTCAATTAAATCATGTTTGATTAGTTTTGATCATGTGACATGTGTTTTGAACTAATATTTAAATGTAAAATGAAAAATCACACTTCCTGTCAGACCAGATACCCTTTTTTTTAGATTGATGTTTGGTTAATTCCAACACAATAAAAATGAAATATTGATCTTTTTCCTAAAATATTAGGATAATTTGAGTATTTTATCTCAGTTTTGAGTATGTGACATACGTTTTGAACTAAAATGAAATTTTAAATGTAAATATACACTATTAGTCATACAAGACACATCATGTATCATATTAAATTAAGGTTAATTCATACACATCAAAATCATTTTATTAATGTTTAAATACAATCCAAGTGAATTTTTTCAGTTTTTATTATGTAATGAGTTTTTAGACTAAAATATACCATTTAAAATGAAAACATACACTTTTAGTCAACTAAACCAGACCATAAATTGAATTTATGTATCGTTAATTACTGAAAATTCAAAATTAATTACAAATAATTATCATGAAATATCAAGGAAATATATGTAGGTTTTCTTAGTTTGTGTATGTGACATGATTTCTGAACTAAAATGTTACTTATAAATGAAAACATAAAATTTTAGTCACATCAGTCACACCGTGTGTGAAATTTATGTGGTGTAAATTTATAGACATAAAAATTAATTATTAATAAAATTATAGAATATCAAGACAATCTGAGTGTGTTTGATTAGTTTTGAGTATCTGATATAAGTTTGGAACCAAAATGCCATTTTTAAATGAAAGCACACACTATCAGTCAAAAAGTCCACATTGTGTATCAGATTAACATGAAGATAATTATTATACATACAAAATAAATCAAATACCATTATTCCAAAGTAGCTAGATTTGTTGAGAAAGATTTCTTCATTTTGAGTATGCGACACACGTTTTAGACTAAAATGTCACTTTTAAACTAAAAACATGAACTTTTAGTCAATTGGGTCACACCATGTGTTGGATTGATGTATGGTCAATTCATACATGTCATAAATGAACCATGTATTATTTTACTAAAGTATAAAAAAAATCCAAGTGCATTTTATCAATTTTAACTATGTGGAGCGCGTCGTTAACTAAAATGTCATTTTTAAAGTAAAAGACACTCTTTACGTTTTATTAGCCACAAAATGTGTTAGATTGATATGATATTAATTAATAAAGTTCAAAAATGAATTATATATTTTTTCTTAAAATATAAAGACAATCCATGTGTGTTGGATTGGTTTTGAGTACACGATGCATGTTTTAAACTAAAATATCATTTTTAAATTAGAACATTCACTATCAATCATACCAACCATAATTTGTATCATATTGACTTGAGGTTAAATACTAAGCTTAAAAAATAAATCATAGATCATTTTTATATTTTATAAGAACAATATGAGTTCATTTACTCAGTTTTGAGTAGGCGATGCAGATTTTAGACTAAAATGCCACTTTTAAAAATGAAAACATGACCTTTCAGTCAATACATACACACTAGGTAATAGATTGATTTTTTATTAATTTTTATATTTCATAAATGAATCATGGTTTTTTTCTTGATTTTGATTTTGTTATGAATGTTTTGAAGTAAATTATCAACTTTAAATGGAAACAAAAACTTTTAGTTATACCATCCACACTATGTGTCATTTTGATGTGTGATTGATTCCTACAGATCATAAATAAATTATTGATATGTTTTATAATATATCAAAACAATAAAAATTAATTTTCATTGTTTTGATTATGTGATACACATTTTGATCTAAAATTTCACTTTTAAATAAAAACACACACTTTTAGTCATATCGACCATATCATGTTCTAGATAGATGAGACAATAATTATTACATGTCACAAATGAGTTATAGATATTTTTTCTAAAGTATGAAGAAAATAAAAGTTTATTTACTTAGTTTTCAGTATGTTATGTGAATTTTGATCTAAAATACCAATTTTAAATTAAAACAAACACTTTTATTGATACCGGACACACCCTACATTGGATTGATATATGGTTAATTCTTACACATCTAAAATAATTTATGGATCACTTTTATAACATATCAATAATTTCGGAGTGAATTTTATTAGTTATGAAAATGTGATATGTGTTTTGAACTAAAATTTCATTTTTAATGAAAACATGCACTTTTAGTCTTACCATCCACACTATGAGTTGAATTTACATTAGTCTGACTATTACTAATATCAAATGAATTATTGATAGTTTCTATAATGTATCAGTATAATTCAAGTAAATTTTATAAATTTTGAGTATGTGACACTTTTTTGGAACTAAAATTGAACTTTTAAATGAAAACACACACTTCTAGTTATACAAGTCACACCATGTATCAGATTAATGTGAGGATAATTATTAATAATGAAAAATGAATTATCAATCTATTTATTAAAGTATAAAGATAATGAGAGTGTTTTTTCTCAGTTTTGAGTATATGAAATAAGTTTTGAACTAAAATTTCAATTTTAAATAGAAACAAATTCTTTCAATCTTACTAAACACACTGTGTACCAGATTAATATTTTCCCAAGATAAGAAGGAAAATAAAATACATGTGGGGAGGGGTGAGTTTTAGTTTAAAAATAAATTTATTATTTTCATCCTCTTCAATTATTAAATTAATCAGTTTTTCAAAATACTGGTGAAGTCAATGATTGGCAAGTTTTTCAAATTACCAGTGAAATCAAATATTAGAGTAATATAAATATCTATTATATAGAATACCATTAACATAACAAAAATAAAATGATTATTATTTTAAAAAAACTGATGAAAAATTTAAAATAATGGAATTTTAAACTAACTGAATTATAAGAACTGAATAAATAAATATCAAGACTATAATTAAAGAGAGAATATAGTGGATTTTTAAAATCAAAACATGGATTATTATTCTGTAAACCATTTAATCTTTTAAAAGTTTATTTATTAAAGTATCACTTTTCAACCAAAGTGAAAGGTATATCTATAGAACCGATATGAGGTTTCCATGATATTAAACCTATTAAAAGTATCCCTGATTTTATACATATTGGAGGCCTGTTTTTTGATCCATGAAATCCCTTGACATAACCTATCCATAGTAGATCAGTTCCATGGACCAGATGTACATGAGTTCTATCTTCTTATATATAAAAGTTCTTGTTTAAATGATTTTATATTCCTATATATTTTATTCCTATAAATATATTGATCATGTAGGATTAATAGAAAAATTATTAAAATGGAAATAATAAGAGATTTATTTGGAGAAAACTCACATAATGTAATCTCTTAGTGGAAACAATCAGAAAGAAAAATATTACACTGATTGGAAGTAAACAAGGTAATAAGAAATTTTAAATCATTAAAATGAACATAAATTTTCAGAATGATCAATTATCATCACTTATTATATTTATTGAGGTATGAATACATTTATAAAAAATGTTATAACCAAATTTAATGACTGGATTCTAAAAAAATAAGGATCATTTGTAACTATATCAATAAAAAATTATTTATCTATTGGTGAACTCAACACATTACTTCATCTAATGATGAGTTAGATCATTACTAATACTATAATTATAAATTTTGTGGATATTATTTGTCCTAATTTTTTCAAATTAGTATATTTTTATAACATATTTTAGAGCTCCATTATTTCAGTTATATGAATTTCATTTAGCATAAACATAACAACTTAAATATAAGATTAAATCAAATAAATTTCATATAATTTGTATTGTGATTTCCAAAATAAATAAAGAAGTGACTCAATAAATTAACAATATAACAAACTATCTCCCCATTTTAGAAATCATAATACATATAATTAATTTTTTAAAGTAGAATTAAATAATATAAATAAATATTCATGTAGTATTTATGATAGATAATTTATACCTTCTTGTTCTGAGACATAATTTAAACAAACATTATTAAAAAAACCAAATTATACCCCCATTAAAAATTAATCATATAATACATAAGATAAAATATTTATAGTAAAATTTATTTAATTCAACCCAAAAAAATAACAATAGTAAGATAAAAAACAACATCAAAACATTCTCCAATTCCCCCCTTTTGATTTTCAAAAGGAAATACAAAAGTAAGAACAAATTACAGTAAGATATTATAATTTTTTTTACAATTATATGATCATATTTTTTGGATGCTTTTCGAACTTTTTCAACTATTTTGATGTTTTGGAAAAAAACTAGGATGGTCGATGTAATCGAATTTGCCTATATCAATTATGTTTTGACCATGAATTGTTATTTGAAAAATATATTCTTATGAAGTGAGTCCAATTTGAACTTCTTTTTCTCCACTAGTCTTAAAGATATTATCAGCAATCTACATATAAAAAAATTCATGATTATATATTTTTATACTTTAAGCTTCAAATTATTCAATAGTAATCATAGAGAGATTATTGGCTATATTTGATGATCGTAAAATTTTATAAAGGAAAAAATTAAACTTTACATATGGTCTTATGATATTCATAAATTGAACTTCAAAAATATATATATAATGGAAAAAATTCATACATAAAATAAAACTGAATGTAAAAAATACTTGATATCGTAGTCCTTATATAGAAATTTAAGATTTATATCATCCAAATAATTTTCCTTTTATGTAAAATTGGTTCATAAAACATTCATAGAGGAAATTAATGGAAAAAATATGCCATATAGGCAATTTTAAGAATTAAATATATAATTTATTTAAATGGAAAAGTAGAAAGTTATTTTTTTAAATAGAAATAACAACCCCCTATTATAAGTAATTGAAAAAATTTATAAATTTTTAAAATACCCCCTACACATAACAATAATAGATAGAGAAAAGTAAAATATAGAATTGAAAATATTAAACCTTCTTGAAGTTATCTTTCAGAAATAATGGATGATCTTATTCTTTTAAAAATGGTTTAAGGATAGATTTAAGAAATATGTAAATATTTTTCTAAAAAAAGATAAACTATATAATTTAAAACCCAATAAGTTTGAAAAATAATTATGTGTTGAAATATAGATACGTTTTGAAATATAGATAAGTTCTAAAATAAAAATTAATTTTGAAATATAGATATTTTTTAAAATACCTACAAGTTTTGAAATATAGATTAGTTTTAAAATATATTTATGTTTTTAAATAATTATTTGTTTTGAAATATTTTATCCCCTATTTTTCTAGAGTACTTTTTAATGTATAGAGATAAATGAAAAAATAAGTGGACTGAAGATCACTTAATGTTGATCATTAGTAAACCTTTTTTAATAAAATTGAATATATATGAAGTAAATAGTTTTATAAAAATATCAAATAGCTTATTTTTCATTCTGATATTGTTTGGAATAATATCTTCTTTTTGTGTGTGATCTTTAAGGAAATGGTCTCTTAAATATAAGTGTTTTTCCCACGAAGGATGTAATATGATTAAAGATATGGAAATATAATTAGTATTTTTATAAATAATTAAATTTTGAGTAAAACTCAAACCAAAATCCATGAGGGTTGCATACACATCACATGAATACAACTACTTCTAAGTGCTACATATTCTACTCTAGTAGTATAAAGTAATATAGAATATTGTTTCTTATTGGAATTTGTGACTAAAGCTTCTCCAAAGAAATAAAATATTCCATAAGTAGATTTCATATCTAACCTACAACCTCAAAATTCATAATCTGAGTAACTATTTAAAATAAAGTCATTTTTGGAAGGATAAGACATTCTAAATTATGAAGTTCCTTTAATTTATCTAAAAATTCATTTTACCACTTTTAAATTAGATTATTCAAGATTAGATTAAAATATCACTCATAAAAATTATGAAAAAATTATACCTATTTGACTTTTAGTAATATATATTATAATTATAATCATACTTCTAAAGTGATTTTGATCTATCAATTCATTGGTTTAATTATGACCAGGTTTGATAGATATTGCAATAGGAGTATTGATGTATGATGCATTGTGAAAACTAAAATGTTTTAGTAAAATTTTAATGTATTTATATTGCATTAAAATATTTCCTTTTGGTTTTTGAAAAATTAAAAAACCAAGTAATTTTTTTGTTCTCCCATCACACTCAATTGAAACTCATTTTTCATAAGTTTATAAAAATATATGATAATGATTTATGATTTGAATATAAAATAATATCACAAACATATATCAAAAAAAGTTTTATTTTAAAATTTTATTTATTAAAATGGTTTCATTAGAACATCCTTTAACAAAATTATTTTGAATCAAATATCCTGTATGCATATTACACAATTCTCTTAGTGTTTTTTGAATTTCATATAGTGATTCAGTTTGTCTAAATACATGTTATAAAATTTTAGTATATTAAAAACTACAAGGTTGTTCAATATAAACTTCCACTTGTACATAACCACTAAGGAAATACCTTTTCACATCCATTTGAAATAAAGTAATGTTCAGATAGTTTTTACATGATAATAAGATTATAATATATTCTAATCTATCTACCACTTCAAAATTTTAACCATAATGAATGAATTATTCCTGAAAATATACTTTAGAAACATGTATTTATTTATTTCTAAAAATAATCCCATTTTCATCACATTTTTTTAAAAAACCCATTTTACTCTAGTTATTATTAGATTTGTAGTACGTTCAAATAAGTTCCAAACATAGTTCCCTTAAAATCCATTGAGCTCTTCTTACATTGTGCTTATCTAATTTTCATCACCTAATGCATCATCTACTATTTTAGGATTAAATTTTTATAATAATACATGATGATTATAATGATTTCATAGGGATCTTGTAGTTATAATTGGTTGACTTACATCTACAATAATATAATCAGAAGGATTATTCATCATAATCGATTAATTTTTTGGTAAAGTGGTAAGATGATCTTCATCTCTCAGACATACAAGTTTTATTGAAGTATCTTTTTAATATTGAAAATATTATGTTATTATTTATATATTATTTATAATCAGTAATTTTAAATTATCTTTTGGTAAATTAGTAGAAGACTTTTTGAAAAAAGTGTTGGTATTCTAAAATTAACAGGGTTTTACAAAAATAAAAGGATTATATTTATCAAAATTTACATGAAACATTTCCTAAAAAATTATATATTTAATTAAAAACTATATAATAATTTCTAATTTTATAATAACCCATAAAATTCCTTCATCAGTTCTGGTATAAAATTTATGTTGCTGGTCTTTTGTATTCATGATAGATACTTCAAATAAAAAACTTTTAAGTAAGAAAGTTTTTGATTTATTAAGTTATACAACTCATAAACAGTTTTATTAATAAATGTTCTAAGTAAGTATTGATTTATACTATAACAAGAATTAGTTACATCCTTGGCTTAAAATATTCTAGAAAAAAATACTCACTCAAAAATTTTAAGGTAATTTCTTAAAGAATTCTATTTCTTCATTCAACTTCTCAATTTTGATGTGGTGTTCTTGGTGAGTGAAAATTATGATAAATACCATTTTTAATAAAAAAAACTTCAAAACCATTGTTAACAAAATCACCACCATGATCAATCTAGATTTTAACTAAATGTAGGTTTTTCTCATTTTTATTAGTAGCTTAAAATTACTTAAAATGATTAAAATCTTTTTATTTTTAAGTGATAAAATATACCCAAGTAATTTTTTTGTAATCATAAACTAATACATATACATAATATTTTACTCAAATACTTTTAGTTTTTTTAGAACAAAATACATCCATACACACTAACTGTAATTATTAATCAACAAAAAAATCACTTTTTGACAAAAAACCTGACATACATTTCTTACCAAATTAACAAGGACCATAGAATCTATTTTAATTAAACTTATTTTTTTGTATATAATTAACATTTAATTTCATAGAATATTTATTTAACATATAAAATTTATAATTTCATATTATCTTTTTCTATAATCTAGATAAGTATTTAGTTTCACATAAACTAAGAAAATTATGATGACTAAATTATTCTGATCTCGGTAAGTAAACATTTTATTATACATTAGAAGATAAATGAAATTATCTTTGGAATATTGAAAAATATATTTTTCATTACTAAATCTCATAAGATATCCCTCATGAAATAATTGACTTATATTGATAAGGTTCAGATTAAGTCCTAAAACTTATAAAATATTTGAAATAATAGTTTTTTAAGGAAAAGAAATATCATTGATTTGGATGATTTCACCCCATTCACTATCTACAAAATAACTCTTCCTATTTTCAATTTTTTTAAAATTTTTAAGTTTTACTTGTATCTAGTCATATGTTGAGTACAACCACTATCTATTCACCATTTATTTCTAATACTGGTACACAAATTATTTTCATAAAAAAGATAAAGTTTATGTTCTTGCTACACACACATTTTTGGGTTCATTAATTTTATAAAATAATATTTTATAGAACCACATATTTCCAACCTTTTTGTGTTATATAAATATTAGTTATTCTAAAATAAAATATTTTTGAAAATAAAAAGACTAATTTTTTTTAAATAAAAATATTTACTTTAGCAACATCCTCTTTGAAATTTAATAAAAAAGGTTCCATTTTAGGTTAAAAATTGTTTGATTGAAAATAAAGCTTATCAAAGTAAAAAAAATTCACATTATATTCTAGAGGGTGTTATTAGTTTATATATTTTATTTAAATCTTCCTTACCAGAACTAAAGTTAGACAAAAATTTATGTTGAAAAAAAATTTAAATTTAAGTTAAATAATCAAATTATAGTTATCTTCATTGGATTTATAGTAAACTAAATTCTAATAAAATAAATTTCTATCAGTATAATTCACACATGAATTAGGTTTTGAATATAATTTAGCAAAAAGTTTTCAAATTTATTGTATTAATTTAAAAATTATTTAATTTGATTCTCTATGATTTGGTTTAGTAAATTCATAGGTATTTTTCTCTTTATTGTTTTCTTGATTAATATGGGTTACATATCTATCCATTTCAGTTATAGTAGATAATTCTTATTTATCTTTTTATAAATTAATGTTTTCAAATTTCTATGGATCATCCTTTTCATCTTATGATGAATTTGAATAATAATCTTAAATATTTTAAGTAAATTTAGAATAAATACTTAATTTTATAAGAGATTCTATGATTAAATTTTCCATAGAGTATTTTTTATTCCTTAGAATATTTGAATAGAAACAAATAACTTTTTTGCTTTTAATTCCACTTTCTTCAAATGAAATTTTGGAATATGTGTCAAATTCACTAGATCTTTAAGTATATTAGGCATTAAGTTTTTTCTTTCTTTTACTTTTATAATACCAAATAGAATTATATTTTTCTTATTTAGTTTAGGATAACCAAGTATAATATAACCATATCTCCTATATTCTTACCTTTCAACTTCTTAAGTTTCCTTATTTTCATTTCTATCTTTCTTGTCTTTCTAATGAAAATTTATTAAGTTTTAATTTATAATATATTTATTAATTATTCTTGAAAATTGAGTAAGTTTATTATTGTTGTCTTATGAATCACTATACTTTGAATTATTAAATTTATCTTTTAAAAAATAGAATTAGATGTGTTATCGAAAATATTAAGTGTATTGGAATTAGGATTACCTAAAGTAGAATCGAATGAAACTTTATTTTTTATTTTCCCTTTTTTAGTATCTTGTATCAGTATACTCTCATATAGTATTAATGTTCCAATTAAGTCATCCATACTTATATTTTTCTATTGTTTAACATCATCATTCTCTATCCACTTAGACTCCCTTATTTTTACATAATGTCTATAATCATTTTAATAGGTTGATCTTATGATAACTCTTTTTTATCCAATGATTTTAAACTATTTACTATTTTTATAATGTATTGATGCATTTGTATTAAAGTTTCTCCATATTTAAAATAAAATTCTTGATATTCGGCTCTAAGAATAGATATATTAGTTTCTAAAACAATGGAATTTTAAAAACTATGTTATATCTATCTTATTCAAAATTCCATTTGTGTTTTCACATAATTATATCTAACAATATATGTTACAATTCATAGAAACTAATAAACTATTATGAATTATATGGTTAACAGGATATTCTTTTTTTTATTAATGAAAAAATTGATTGATATCCTTCTCTAAAACAATATTTTTTTATAAACATGGTGAAGTTTTGATTCCAATATTAATGATATAGGAATTCATATGATCATTCCAATAATAATAATCCTCACCATAAAAACTAGGTGGTCTAGGAGGATTTAAAATTTTAAGTGTTCAAATTGGTACTCCGCTATGAAAAAATATATTTCCTCTACTATCATTGTTTGTGTAAGGAAACTATGTTAAAAATCTGATAAAATAATGGAAATAAAATCTAAATAAATATAATATCCAAATTAGGGTATATAAAAGATATTATAATAAATTTTTTCCCAACAGAAAATGGAAAATAAAATATAATAGGTGGGGTGAAATTTATTTTTTAATTAAACACAAAATTTTCATCCTCTTCAAGTATTAAATTAACCAGAATTTCACAATAACACTAAATTCAAATATTGATTAATTTTTTCAATTACTAATAAAATAAAACACTTTATTAATTAAAATAAATATTTTATGGAATACAATTAACACAACATAAATAAAATTATCAGCATTTTAAACTACGCATTAAAGAGTTAAAATAATTGAATTTTTAACTAAATGAATTGAAAAAATTAAATAAGGAAATAAAAAATTGTAATTTAACTGATAATACAATGAATTTTTAAAAATAAAACATGGATTATTGTTTAGAAAAAAAAATAATCATTTAAAATGATATTTATCAAAACCACACCTTTTAGAAAAAGTGAAAGGTACATCTAAGACTTGATCTATGGTATCTAGAACTTTAAACCTATTATAAGGTATCCCTTATTTTATACCTATCAAAAGGCCTACTTTCCTATACATAGAATCTATTGAATAAAGATAATATTAATTGATCAATTCCAAGAACTATATGTACTTGTACACTATCTTCCTAGCCACAAAAGCCCTCAATCATATAACTTAATATTATTTAGTACCCCTATCCCTAAAATCCCTAAATCATGCAAGATAGATACAAAATTTATTAATAAATAAATAATAATAGATTTACAAGGGAAAAAATTACACAATGATATCTCTTAGAAAAAACTCTCATACAAAAAAATATTACATTGATCAAAAGCAAAATCAATAACAAGGAATTTAAAATCTTCAAAATGAACAAAAAATTTAAAAATGCTCAATTATTTTCACTTAGTATAATTATAGAGGTGTGTCTACATTTATAATAAACATTGTAATAAACATTAGTAGTAAAATTCATTAAAACATGGGATTTTTTGTAACTACATCAGTAGTAACTTCTTCATATATCAATGAACTCAATATATTTATTCTACTGCTAATTTGTTAGATCAGCACTGCTATAGTGCTTCTAAATTCAATGGATTTAATATAGAATGAAATGAAAGATCACCATATTTTTATAAAATAGTTTGGATATTTTTTAATATTTACCTAAATTTCATTGTGAATAAACATAACAACTTAAACATAAACACAAGTTATATATTTTTTCATATAAAGCTTATTAGGATTTTTTAAATAAAAGAATATGTGAATCATTGAGTTAAAAATCTCCCTAAATATTAATATGTGGTAAATTTACACACATCAAAAATGAATCATAGATCTATTTTATAATGTATCAAGACAATATAATAATGTTTTCTTGTTTTTGAGTATTATATGTGTGTTTTCAACTAAAAAGTCAATTTTATATGAAAACATGCAATTTCAGTCACACCATCCACACCATGTGTAAGATTGATGAGTGATTGATTCTTATAGATAAAAAATGAATTAAAACTATTTTTTATAACATATAGAGGAAATATAAGGATATTTTCACAGTTTTGGGTATATGACATATGTTTTAATCTAAAATACAACTTTTAAATTAAAATATGCACTTTTAGTCATACTATCCACACTGTGTGTTGGATTGAAATGTGATTAATTACTACATTTAATAAGTGAATTATCAATAGTTTTCCTAAAATATAAATAAAATCCAAGTCTATTTAGTTGGTATTGAGTATGCAGTGCCTTTTTAGACAAAAATGACATTTTTAAATGAAAACATAATTTTTTTTCATATCAGTCACACTATATGTCATATTAACTTGTGGTTTATTTTTACATGTCACAAATAAATCATAGATTAATCTCTAAAATTATCAAGAAAATCTAATAGAATTTTATTAGTATTTATAATCTAACATAAATTTTGAACTAGAATGTCAATTTTAAATGAAAACACACACTTTGAGTCATACCAACAACTCCATGTATCAGATTTAGGTACGATTGATTCCAAAATTTCACAAACGAATCAAAATTTATTATCATAAATTAATAAGAAAATATGATCACATTTTATTAGTTTTAACTATGTTACATTATTTTTGAAATATAATGTCACTTTAAAGGGAATGAATATCCCTAAAGAGTTTTAGATATTCATGAATGGAGGATGATGAAATTTATAAAAGTACCATAATTGGAGTTGGTAAAAATGCATTCTAGTGATAATTTAATGTTTAAATCACTGTCTATAGTGAATTTAGTAACTTAAATTTCTATAAATAAACCAAAAATTTGTCTCACAAGGATGTTATTATAAATTATTGGACCCAAAATGGAATGTATTACGTCACTAATGATCATAAAAAAAATAAAATAAAGAGAAAAAAACTCTATGGTGAAGAACATTAAATAGTGACTTTTTGTGTCATCCATACCAAATCATTCCTTGAGAATTTATTTTTCTCCATGAATTTTATGCCTATAAAGGGAAAAAGGCCTTCATTATGAGTATAGTTTCATTCATAGAGGCTAATAAAATTTTGGCTTCAGAAACCCACTTCATGTCATGTAATCATTCTCCCTTAAGAGTTATGGGTCCTTCTTTATGGAAATGATTTTATCCTTTAATAAAGACCCTAAGCTCTATATAGAGTCCTTTTTTTCTCTTTATGGTCACAATATTTATTAAGGAAAATAATTAGGAAATAAACTCTTCATTATATTTAGGAGAATTAACTAAAATAGTCTCTAGATAAAAATTATAATAAATCTAACCAAATAATAACACAATGAAATTATCATAATATTAACTTAATAATTATTAGATAAACCAAATATTCAAAATCTCTATGATAAAAAAAATAGAAATGTGATATGAAATCACCTATTCATTATGTCTATAAACAAACTGACATCATATAAATTACCCACTCATTTCTAAACAAATCTATTATATCTTTTAAAAAAATAGAATATCAAGAGTTCTGGTAGAACTATAAAAATATAGATAAAAAAATGGTTAATTAATAATTTAAATGAATTTATTATTACTTTTGTAAATACATTTTTTGGAGGTTACTTTGTTGATGGAATATAATATATTTTATAAATTCAAAAATGTAATAACAATAATTATTTTCATTATTTTTTTTTTGAAAATATAATTACATTCATAAAAATAAGTAATCTATTTTGGATATGTTTTTTTGATTATAAACTCTTATTATATATTCCTTAATACTTATATTGCTGACGTTATTCATACACTCCTTATGCACATTGGATATCCCCACACCAAGATTTTGATGATAAGTAAACACCTCCCTATCATAAAAAACCATCATCAGAACATAATATAATATATAAAGTTTTATTTTTATATTTTAAAATGATGAATTTTGAGTATTAAAAATTTATAATGGCCATAATGTGAAGTAAATATTTTTCAAATTCAAGATTTGGATTAAAAAAATCTAAAGTATCCAAATTAAATGCAATGAGAATCCTGATATTTAAAAAAAGAAATAAGCAATAAAAATAATGAAAATATATTTCATATTATTAGATTGTAATGTTTTAACCTTGAATTATAGGTATTAATAATAACTTGTCATATATTATTTTATGTTCAAACAATTCGGTTACTAGCTATACTTTTTTTTTGAAATTTTTACTTCTCCTTTTGAAAATAATTCTATATAAGTGATATGAGGGCTAATGAGTCTTGATATTTCTTTACATGTTTTTCATTTAACATTTATTTGATATATATACCTGAAGAAAAAATGAATATTATACAACTTTAATAAACATAGTATATCAAATATCAGATAAAATAATTATGAAAATTTACCTCAAGTATAGATTCACAATTGAGGCTCCCATCCTTTCATGCTAGAAAATTTTATTAACACTCTCAAGGCCAATAAAGTCTATAATAGAATCCCCATACATTTGTTTTTCAAATTGAATATAGTCCATATTTGGTCTTTCAACATCGTATTAACATGAACATGTAATGTTAATAAATATGGTCACGCAATAGGTGGGGTACTGGTACTCTCAAAAGGTCCATTCCATTTTTTGGTTGATCATACTTATTATTTTGAATCATTCTCCAAATTCTTCTACAATTTCCTCATTTTTAACGACATACCTAAATTCAAAAAAAAAATTCATTAATTATTAATTTTTTTCATATAAAATAAATTTGAAAAGAAATTATTTGTCATTTTTATATATCTGTATACGATTATACATCCATGTTTTGAAAGTTACAATAAGAAGTTAGACCATTGGAACATCAATATCAAGGGAAATAGGTAGATTAGTTCTCGGATCATGTTCTATTTGAATCCATATTGTCACATGATCTTTTGGAAGTTGTTTTTATAGAATATCTCCTTTGTATTTTTCATTTTACTCCTCATAATAACAAAATGTGTTGGTGGTGGTAGATATAAATCAGAATCAATTTCAACCTATAAAATTTTAGTAAAATAAACTTATCAGTAAATATACAATTCAAATTTTGAAGAATATTTTAAGAGAAAATAAATTACCCAAGGTAAGTTAGTACTATGAGGGGAATGTATAGCCTAAAAAATGGATGGTGACTCTTTATGTAGCTATTTTTGGTGTATTATTTATTCTCCTTGATCCCTTCCCATAAAAATATCTGATAAATCATACTGAAAACTATGATTTTGTTTTAGAAAATATATTTATGCATATATGTCTTCCATTAAGTTATCTGCATCCACCTATGTATTTTCTTTCTCAAAATATTTTCTAGGTGACAATCTAAAACATGCACCTCTAACATGATGATATTGTTCTGGCCATGTCATAGCTACTGAAATGAATCATTCATTAGGTGCAACTGATGATGATTCTTATTTCTAAACCAAATAATAAATATTGGAAAATAATTATTCATTATTATGTAATACTAATTTATTTATGAACACACACACACAGATATATATATATATTATGTCATACTTACATAGGATTCCTATATTTTTTGTGTAACTTCATATACCATGTGCCATTTTTTATTTAATCATCCATTTTTCCACAACACATGAAGTCGGATAGATGTGGATTTAGATTCTAATTCATCAATCTGTGAATAATAAAAGGAACATAATTTTTATTATTATTTAATTTGATATAAAATTATTGTTATTAATTTGGAATAAATAACATATTTTTCAAGTAATGTGTATCCAATACCTAGTTTATGGTAGTAGAATGTTTGTTTTACTGAATACTACCAATTTTAAGCACTCCTTTCCCATTTCATAAATTAACATTTTTGAATAAAATTGATTAATATACATAATTTCAAATAAAATATTACCAATTAAAAGATACCTAAATTGATTTCACATCATGATGGATAATGAAATCATTTCATGTTTCTTGGTTTATCATTTTTTTATATATATTTGGTGGATGTGGGTTTACCTTCCCCTCAGTATCCTTGAGATGTTGAGAAGTGTCTTAATGGATCCATGAGCCTTTCCAGTAACCAATAATATGAGTTTCATTCAAAAAACATCTAATATAAATATACTATATAAGGGATAATGAAACATAATAAATGTTTATTTATTTTAATTATCAAAAAAATAAGGTATATCATAATGTTACCCTAATGTATTCCCAAATTATTTTCTTCCATGCAGGAACAACACCATGTCACATATCTACATCAATCTCCATGTACATTCCAATAGTGACCCAATGTAACTAATGGAAATGTACTTGTTGGGATAAATAGGCATACCACATTCATTCCATCAGATCAATAATTTTTTCCTTTGCTTCTCACATTAATATCTTTTATTAAGACTATCATCATATGATGCTTATATATATTTTCAACCATATGTTTTTCACCATTTAATATTTTCATAGTTTCAACATTTTCAAAATTTTTTCCACTAATATTGGTACCATCAACATATGGATAATACATTATCTACATAAGTAGTTAAAAATTTAATTCATATTACTTAAATGTAGTAGAGAACACAAAATATTATTAGATAAATCATTATGTATTTATTTTTTTAAAATGATCATTGAAACCTATTTTTTTATTTATAGGTTAATGATATTTTCCACCTATATTGAGTTTATAAATCCCCTAATTATGATCCCATATAACATATAAGACACTATGTACATTTGAAACAACAATAAATGATTGAAATTTCCAAATGAAAAGGCCAACCTCAATGAAATTTTCATTTGAATCTATAGTAGTTTTAGTCAAAAATAGAATAATTTGAAAATATTTATTTTTATGATCTATAACATAATGGGATTTTATTATCCTTGATACCATTATTAAAAAATATTATGTATATTTAATATCTAAATTTTATCCCTCAATGGATTAAATTTTCTAAGAATTACTTTATGAGTTTGAACGTATGGTTCAATCTCCATAGCATTATGTAAAACAAAAAGGTGATATTTATATCACTTAATTATAGAAACTATGACTACATTTCATTTAGAAATTCATTAACCCACAAGGAACCAACTGTGATAATATTTTGGGGTAAAAATTTTATTCACATATGGCTGGTAGTCATTATAGAATTCAATGGTTTCCAAAATAACATATATCTCTACTATATAAAATTCTGGTCAAATTTTATTTTTAATGCACCCTTTCAAAATATTTATATATTTTTCAATAGGATATGTAACATCTTATCCCAAACCACTGAGTTAAAGGTAGAGGCTTACATGACCACTTACATTCCTCCCCATATGCAAGAGGATACTAACTAATTGCGAGGGTCTAAGTCAAAATATTGGGAGACTCTACCCTTAGTATCATATCATATCACAATAAAAAAATTAATAAATATAATAAATAGAGTATTCTGAGGAAGCTAAAGATGAAATACCAGTAATATAGTAAATAAAAATCTCCCAAAGTTTCAATCCAAACAAGAGTCATAAATGTAATAGATAAATAAATAAATTAAATAGTGGGGGTCCTTTAGTGTCTATCTTGTTCTACTACCATCTCCATGTTCCTCTGCTTATCGATTGTTCATGGGCCCCTTTCCCTTACTCAGATCCATATACATGAATTATGAACCAGATTTAGAATTCCCATGAAGGTTTCAAGTAATAAAACCTAGTAGGAAACCACCAATGTTTTCTTAACAAATAAACAAAAGTATAACAAGGGTATGTAGTGATAATATTGAATATGTAACTATTCATAACATCACATAATCATGTATCAAGTAGTCATTCTCTAAATAAGCTTCCAAAAAACCTCAATCATACCTGTATTAGATCCATGATAGAATGATGATCAAATATGTTAGGAATGACCATAAATAGCCTCAAGGATATTGGCATGTCACTTGGAATTATCAGGTAATATTGTGGAAATGCTACTTGAAATACAAAAGGCATTGAGTTGGCAAGATACTTAGAATCAGAAAGGTATTGATTTTCAACATGTTCCTAGGAATCATCAAGGAATATATTCTCATGTGTCCATAAATATATCATATTCTACCATCATCAATGTCACAAATCAAATTTACTCCCTCTATAAAGGGTAATTATACCATGATGACCACCTCTCATGTGTACGAAGCACCAAACTGCCAAATTCATAAACATACACAATAATGTAAATCATGATAAATATAAATAACATGGAATCATGATAAATATAGTAGCATCCCAAACATCATTTGAACTAACATCACACTTGAAAATAATATACTCTAATAAAAATCATTGATCAAGGATAATATATGGGTATAACTAAAACACACACACCCACATGAAATCACTATCAACAGATAACAAAACCCATTCTAACACATGAATCAACCATTGAAAAATGTGTATACAAGATCAGAAAATGGTAAGGAACTTTATACCATCATCATTTTTGATAAATAAATTCAAGTTTCATTATGGAATAATCACTCAAATCACATACACATGTTCGTTAGATCAAAATTCTCTCCAAGGATACCTATAACCATTTCCACCTATTTTATTTCCAAAATAAAAAAACACCATGAGTGATAATAACTTATGTATCCTGGATAATTTAGAATAAACACAACAATTTTATATTATTCACCTTCATAAATCCATATTATTATCATTTAAGAAAATATTTATCATTTATCTTGAATGATTTAGAATGACAACTCATAAAATAGTCATGAAATAATGAGGAGAGAAAAACATATATTCCTACCTAAAATAATACCCCCTTGAGAAATACTTCTCTAAAGAATATATAAGGGAGTGTTTTTATTTACACCTAGAAAATAATAATAAGAAATGGTTTGATTAAGTGGACTTCACAGATCTTTCATATATTTTTTTTGTGCTTCATGGTCTCAAAATGATCTCAAAAAATAATGGCAGGGAATGTTTGTCTATTTTATAAGAAATATTTCCGTATATGGAGCCATTATATTCAAAAACCAAAATTAAATTAATAAATTAATTTATATTATAACCATTTCTTAATTTTATAGAATTAAAATTCTTCTATAATATGTTTAATGAAATTTTAATGAGTCAAATAATTTATTTCTATGATTTTAGGATTTTAAAAATGTCAAAATATATAAGAGGGTTGAGCTAGGGGAGAAGAAAAAAAATAGGAAGAAAGAGTTCTTCCTAAAAATGGGTGTCTTGTAAGGGTAAAAAGGTGTACCTTTACACATCTCACAATTTTCATGTAAGGGTAAATAATTTTACCCTTATATAGAAGTGACCCTTACATAGCTCTAATTTTACCCCCACAAAACCTTTAGAAACAAGAAAATACCCTTATGTTACTCCGGTTATACCATTGGAAAACATTTAGAAACTTGTAAACACCCATACAAAACTCTGATTTTTCCCTTAAATATCCTTTAGAAACTCATAGACACCCTTACAGAGCATCATGGTTACCCTTATCTAACCTTTGAAAAGATAGACTTACCTTTACAAAACTCCTGGAGTACCCTCACATAACCTTTCAAAAGTTCACCATACCTTTGAGAAGTACTAGAACTGCCCTTATAGAATAAGAATAATACCCTTGCATAGCCCTTATAAGTAGGGTGTTACCTTTACACATGCAGAGTACTACACTTATATAGAACATGGCTTACCCTCACACAACTATGGAGGTACCTTTACAAAACTCCTTAAGTAACCTTACAAAACTTTTATATAAATAGGGTTACCCTTATGTAGTGTATAGAATTATGGTTTAACCTTAAACACTGCATGAAAATGTTTTTTTACCCTTACAAAACTCAAGGAAAAACCACTCTACCCTTATGTAGGGCATTTTAAATCCTCCTTCCCCTTACACAAATCATATGTATTGTGTAAGGGTAATAATTTACTTGTAAAACCTAATTTTTTTTTATAAAAAAGACTTATAAATTATATTCAAAATAGGGGTTTTGAGTACATAAAAAAATTAGAATATTACAACCCCATGTCTCTATAAACTTATAATCCTTTAGAGACATCTCTAACCATTTTTCTCTAATAACTCAGGCCACTCAGCTCAAACATTTCACTCTACTACTATATTTATTCCTAGATCCATCCATGCAAAAAAAATATATAAAATATATCCCAATCTTCCCCTATAATTCCTTCTCTCTCTATTCAAAGATATATATTTGGAACTCATCATAAGATTTATGTGGCTCTAATATAACATCCCCACAATATAGAACTTATATAGGATTAGTCATGTACCTATGAATCCAAAGAACATTAAACTCATCATGCATTCATTGATTACATGAATGAAGATCTAGATAGTATTACACTACCCCAACCCACTTGGTGATCTTGAATGGTACAACATAATTTGGGGCTAGTTTATCTTCCTTCCTCAAGAATTAGTGTCCTAATCGATGAGTCACTCTCAATGAAACCTGATTGCCCACAATGAATATAAATTTTATCCTCCAATGGGATATATATGATTTATTGTTATTATGAGAGGTTATTAACCTATTTTGAATCAGTTTCACTCTCTTTAATGTCTCCAAAACCAAAATGATCCCCACTACTTCTACCTCACCTGCCTCATGACAATAGAGTGGTGAATGACATGGCCTCCTATAAAAATCCACATAAGTTATTATCTTAATTGAATATTTGTAAATATATTTGTATGATAAATCAACCAAGGCTAAGTGATCTTAAAAAGGTCCAAAAAAGTATTGAAATTAACTTTGGAGTTTATCCTCTAGTATGGGAATTGTTCACTCTAACTGTCCATCTTCCTGAGGGTGGTATGTTGTGCTCAATCTCAGCTGAGTCCCTAGGACTTTCTATAATCCCAAAAAAAGTGTGATGTGAAATGTGCACCCTTATTAGAATAAATTATCAATGGAACTCCATGAAGGTGTACTATCTCATGGAAATACAAATTTCCCACTCATATATTAAGTGATTATCTCAGATTTTTAATAAGTGTATAACCTTCATTAGCTGATCGAAAATCACCCAAGTTGCATCATGACTCCTCATAGTCCTGAGTAACCCTATCACAAATTCCATCATTATTTACTCCCACTTCAACATAGGAAAATGAAGTGGCATGAGAAAACCACTTATATTTTGGAGCTCATCCTTTACCATATGGTAAGAAATGCATAAGAAAACAAGTACAATGATATCCTTTTTTATGATAGGGAACCAAACTTTCATATGAAGTCATGGTAAATCTTTGTTACACCAGGAAGTACTTCCCATCTGAAAGTATAAAAGTAACTCAAAAGATCCTCTATGATTGAAGTAGGGACTACTACTCTCTTAAGAACATGGTTCACATCATCATCATCCAATGACCAACCAAGCATCAAATCACCTCTATATAGATATTAACACATCAATGCACACTATGGTATAGTTTCTTATCCAGTATTTACCATCTCTACTATGGAATATGTGATCATCAATAAGGAACTTGTCAAAAATCCCTAATCCTCAGAAACAACCATCATCCTATCATATAATAAGCTCATCAAAAGTCATTATTCCTTAGAAGGTTTCTCACGGAGTACCTGCTCAAACAGAATCTTATATATTCAATAATATTCTATGATTTTACCTTTTCTAGGTTCCTATACTATCTTAAATTAAAATTTCTATAGATACTCCACCCAACACCTCTGTCTCATGTTCAGGTCCCACCATTTGAATATATAACAAAGGATCTTATGGTCAGTGTAGACAACAAACTTCTCACTGAAGAGATATTGTCACCAACACTTCTAAGTGTGAGCCATGACTACCAGCTCTAAGTCATGGGTATGGTAGTTTTGGAAATGGGGTAATAACTGATGTGACCATTAAGCTACTACATTCCCTTTTTGTATCAATATTTCTCCCAACACAATGCTTTATGTATCATAGTATACTTCATATCGGGTCCTAGAACTGGGAAGTATCAACATTGGAGTAGTATTCAACCTCCTCCATAGCTCAAGAAATTATTCTTTACTTTGGTATGACCACTTGAACTTCACTCCCTTCTTTTTCAGTGTAGTTATAGATGATGATAATTAGGGTAAGTCCTGGATAAAACTTCATTAAAATCATGATAAGCCTAGAAATATTGTAATTTCAAACACATTCCAAGGGCGTCTCAAGGAAATCACTATATATTCTTTCTTGAGGTCCACAAATAAACCTTCCTCAGACACCACATTCCCTAAGAAAATCACCTCGTGAATCCATAAGTTACACTTCAATAGTTTGGTGTAAATCTGACATGCTTGAAGTTTACTTAGGACTATATCAAGATGACCAAGATGATTCTCCAATGTCGATGAGGTAGATGAGGATGTATAGAAACCCATAAATTTAACACATAAAAATTACATCTTATTTTATGAAAATTAAATACATAACTTAATAATCCATATAAGGATCATACATGTTTGGTGACTTTGGAATCACGGATACCTAAAGAACTTATTAATAAGAGATCTACCCCATCTCCAATTAATTTGTATATAAAAATCACCCTTATTTGGAATATCATACTTAGAATAATTCTTCATAACCTTAGGAAAAGAAACAGAAGAAAATATTATCTCATATTCTCAGTAAGGGTGAAAAAGGAAGATATCAATGATCAATTAAACATAAACTGAACTTTTAGGTATGGAAACATAACATTAATATTTTAAAACCATACACTACATTACAAATATCATAATATTGTGTCATGGAATAAATATTGGAAATTCATTATACATGAATCATAAAGGAATCAAAGAACATGATCCACATGATCATAACATTTTCATAAAAGATAAGTTTGTGTAATAAGATAAGCATATAAAATAATTTCCTTAGTCAAGGATTTTTGCCAAGACTATCATAGAGGAATGGGTTCGCTACACATAACATCATATCTATAGTCAAGGTTTACTCCCAATACAATCATAATGGATAGAGTCTATTACTGAACTAGTTTCACTCCCCATTACAATAGTTATTATCTCATGAGATATCCATCTTTACCCAATGCATTAGAAGAATAAATAATTCAAGGCCCACCCAACACATAATAAAAATAATACATATTCATTCCATAAGATAATAAAACATTTACCATAATACAACCCATGTAAAGGAAATTAGTTTCTAAAAAATTTCACCATTTTATCATAGCATAACCTATAGAAAATTAACAGTTTTCATAAAGGTTTCATCATAGATTAATTAAGCCATGAGAAAGAAAGAAGATTCATAGAATAATAATTAAATAAAAATCATCATAATACATCCAAATAATAAAAGTAGATGGTATCATTGGATAATAACACCAGTAAATAATAAGTAATTTCCAATGATGTTATCATATATGAAAAATTCTTTTAAAATATCACTTGAAAATTTCTTGTGGAAAATACCCCTTTTACTTGTAAATCACTTATTTAAAATCTAAAAATTTACCAAATATTAAGGAAAACATTTTCTGTAAAAATAACCTTAGAAAATTTTAAATAAATCTTCATATAATTGTGAGATCATGATAGTTTTAAATTCATGAAATGTAAATTAAAACAGTGAATCCTTTCATATTTTCAGTAAGAAGTCAAAAGTACCTTACTCAGAAAATGATAAGAAAATTTATTCTCAACCATTTTCTAAAAATTAAATAATGGGTAATAATTAATTTATAAAATCATTTTAGAACAGTAAAAAAATTCTTGAAAACATTTTTAGAAAATCTAGATATGGAAGAAGAAATATTTTTGATTGAAGAGAGAAATAAAGTTCATTTTCTTTTAAAATATTATTTTGGTATTTTGAGTGATTAAAGATCATAAAATGAAAGGAAATAATTCTATCAACATAAATAAACAAAGGATAAAATTATTCATGATATTATTGAGGTTTATATCAGGAAATTTCATTATAAAAAACAAAATCATAAACAATCTCATTAAATAATGATTTTGTATCATAAAATGCTTGTAACTTTAGTAATCTTTGAATAAAAAAGTCATAAAAGTGATAAAATTATATGGATTTTTATTATCCCAATACTTTATTGGAAATAATAATAAAATATATTCAGATTTAGTATATACACCACTGAAAGAAAACAAGTGGTGAATATGAAATATTTCTCATAGAAATAAAAGTGAGATGAGAAACCCTTACTACTTTGGTAACTTTTGAATCGAAATCCCCATGAAATAATAAATTCAAATGAAAAATTAAATATCAATATCATATGTAAATTCATGATATAACATGTAAAAAGGGGATATATATAATCCTTATAAAATAGGATAAGTGTATAACATAACATATGTCCCAAATAAGATAATTTGTGATGATAAACCCTTACCTCAATAACGATTTTCTTTAAATGAGATATAAAATACAGTATAATAAATTTAAATTTATTATAATTTTATAAAATAATCTTTTACATAATTATTATAACATATATTAGCCACTTATAACATTTCTGTACCAATTTATTGATAATTATTTATTAAAATCATCGTTTCCATGTGTTAACTATTTTGTTTTTCATGGAAGTTTTGATTATGCAGTTCCAATCCTTAAAATTTTACCATATTAATATCATATTAATAATTTTAATGATGATATAAATATCATATATATTCATTATATATATATATATTTAAAGTTATCCATAAAACATATAGATAAAAAATGAATTACACTATTCACGGAGATGGTAGGCTATATGTGTGAATGAACGCTGTTTTTAATTTTCAACAAATTTAAAGAAAGAAAGGAAAATAATAATTAACCTTTAAATAATTATTTTCATATCATATATATCATATATTTTCATTAAATATATTCTTATTACAATCAATTCAAAGAGGAGATGAAAAACAGACCCCATCTCTTCGTGGAGGTGGTAGTACACACGTACACATGAGTGATGTTATAATTTCAAATAGATTTGAAGGCTAGAAGGTAGATATGATATTATAATTCCTAAAAAATAATTATTACAGAAACATAATATACATATTTTAAACCCATAATGATAACCATATAATTAAAGCGGTGATGAAAATGATTTACATCGCTACATGGAGGCAGTAAGCCGTATGTACGCACAAAAAATGTTTTCGATTTCCATAGGTTAGAAAGAGGGTGGATAATGTTTGATAAATAATTATAATAACCATTAATTATATTTAAGATACTTATTTAATCACTTAATAATGTATACTATGGATTTATAAGAGGTACAAGAAGAAATGAAATTGAAAACACACTATTAAGAGTTATACCTCTTCATTGAGAAACCCCTTTTGTCTTACTCCTTATGACTTAAAGTTATGGTTTTTTGAAAGACCAGAAGCTATATAATTGTCACGAACCGTCCCCTGAGGCCCGTGCTGTGACTACCCTAATCCTTCCTTCCATAGACCAGGGGCTGGCGACTAGCACCAAAGGCGTAATTCCTTGAGCTGGGAAGGCATTGCATTTATAACCTGTAAACACTCACAACCAAGTACACAACAAGATACCAACTCACTAAGTAAAATTGTATAACAAAATAGTGATGAAAAGTAAAAAGGGCCCATAAATAAAAGCCCAATAGTAAAGTACAAGAAACTGAAATTAAAAGTACAACTGAAGAAAAGAAAAACAGCTACTGGGTCGTCCTCCGAGGTTCCTACATAAAGGGTAGGTACAGATCGCCTACTCAGCACTCCACATCCGTCCGCCTCCTCCGTGTACCAACACGCCGTATGGTCCACCTATGAGCACCATACAGTCCTAGTACACTCATACTGGATAAGCTCTGTCCATTGTCTATATCCAACATAAGACGGTGCGGTCATTGCCCATGAATGGGTGAGTATAACGATACTCAGTAGGGACCCCGAGACCCTCAAGGTCTCACAAAATCCATCAAGGATAAATAAAAAAAATATGAAAATCAATAGACAACCCTACTTAGTTATATTCTCATACACATACCTAAGTTATTAGGTGATCCGTCTCAATCTTGATGAAAACACAAAAGTACTGACTTAGCTCAAACTGGGATTTTATTCTAGGGGTAGTATCAAGTAACATTCCCAGTCACATTATCGAAACCTCGGCTACTAGAGAACTCCTCCTCTATCAAGTACAGTGGGCCTTCCGTGACACCAAGCGTACTTCCCACAAACCTTGTACTGCTGAGGTACTCCTCATGTCGAGTACCATGGATCTGCCGCGTCACCAAGCATGCTCCCCACTATGGGTCTTCCACGTCACTAAGCACGCTCCCCCTCATAGCTTGGTGAGGTACTCCTCCTGTCGAGTACTGTGGGTTTGCTGTGACACCAAGGCGCTCCCCACTATGGGTCTTCTGTGACACCAAGGAACTCCCCACTAGGCTAGTAGAGTCACTCCGAGTCAAAATGGTCAGCAGTCATCAGGTCTCAGCCAGCTATAGGTCTTCACACTACACTTTCTCGTCTCCAAGGGGATCTGCTCCATGAGCTACTGGTTGATACTACAACTATCACAAAGTCCCACGAAGAAGTATCTCAAATCTTCGCCACGTCATAGGGGTCTCAATGCAACAGATGGTGTGTCAATCAGATGCCCTATTTGTGAGTTATTAGCCTTTTAGTCCCGGGAGCCTGGTTGGATTCGTTCTCGATCCAACCTGACCGTTTCCCATATAAATCCAAAACTCTAGTGGAGTATACTCAAAGGGACCGTATCGCTCCAAGATTTCCAGCATTACTGATGGTTCGTCAAATGGACATCTGGTGTCAAAGATATGACCAAAAGAAAGTAAAGGGGCATAGTGGGCCCGGGTCCGGTCCGACCCGGCTTGACCTGGCATGGGTCGACCCGGTTCAGGTCCACCCAGCCCAACCTAATGGGTCTAGCCCAGAATGTGATGTGGCCCAGTTCAATGGGAGGTCCAGAAGGTCACGAGGGATGCAAGGGGCCATGGGGGCCACAGGGCGGCTCGACCGCGGGGGTGCCGCAAGGGCGCGGGACCGATTCGGACAGGGCACCACGAGGGCGCGGGCCGGTTCAGCAGGGGCACCATGAGGGCACGAGGAAATTCGGCAAGGGCGCCATGAGGGGCGTGGGCCGGTTCGGCCAGGGAGCCGTGAGGGTGTGGGCTGCTTCGTCTAGGGCACCGCGAGGGGCGCGGGCCGGGGTGCCAGAAGGGCTGCGTTCCGATCCGATTGGGGTGACTCAAGGGGTGCGGCCCGGTTTAGGTGTTCGGTGGGAGGTTGTGAGTCAGTGGTGGCTTGGAGGGTCAGCGGTGGTGCGGCCTTTTCAGCCGGTGGGTGGCGCAGCCAGCGGGCAGCGTGATCGGTGGGGGCTTGGCTGGAAGGAGGCGCGGTCGGAGGGAGGCACGGAGGCAGCACAGCCAGTTCGGCCCGGGGTGGCGCAACATGGCGAGGGCGTGCATCAGGTTTGGCCGGGAGTCTGGAGTGCCGGGGGCAGCGCATGTCGCGGTGGCCACGGGTGGCAGCACCGTTGACTTCGTCACCTTCGTCGTCTTCCTTTATTCCGAAGAACTCCACAAAGAAGAATGATGGAGGGGGTCGGTCCATGTTAGTTTTGTCCACACCCTCTGCATTTTGAGTGGTAGCAAGTGGCTAAAATTTCATTATGAATCAAGAAAAAGGATATTAATCGAGAAGATTCAAAAATTTAATAACCATCCCTACCTTGTATTGTTTGTTGACGATGATGAGGAGGGATGGTCGGTCATCAAAGAAGTCCCATTTCGGTTGCCTCCGCAAGGTGCTTCCAAGGAAGAAGTCAAAGAAATTCCTCGATGACATTATTCGTGGATGAAGCATTCTTTGTGGAGGAAGTGTTCTTCATTGGAGAGCATAATCCTTTAAGTGTTGGGCGTCACGTCACTTCACTATAACTTCGTCTCTTGGTGAAACCATCCCGAATCATCCTCCCAAGCTCCCTATATATTGGAGAGGGGGGAAGGTAGGTAACGAAAGTATAATTTATGATGGTTCATTTATTAGGAACCTTCCTAAATTCCAACAATTCTGTTACTTAATTTTAAAAAGGGAAAGCCAATTAACTCATTTGGCACAATTAAAGGTATGTGCGTTGGCACAATTAATGTAGAGGAAGTCAAGAGGCTCCTCCACATTAATGAGGGGGGTTGAGAGTTTCTCTCAATTATAGGGGGGTTTAGTCTCAGGTGGTCCCCACAACCATAAATTTTCATGGGAGGTTATGGTTCAGGTGGTCCTCACCACCATAACCTCTCATGAGAGGTTAAGGTCTGGTGGTCCCTACACCTCAACTTCCACATGGAGGTTTAGATCCGGTGGACCCATCTTCCAAACACCCACATGGGTGTTGCAAATAAAAATAAAATGGAATACACTTTTATTTTTATTTTATTCTTACATGAAAAACCCAAAAACTAACTTTCACCCTCGACTAACTTCCATCGAGGTGAAAGTATTCTTAAGAGAAAACCAGCGCTGTGAGTTCAACGGTGCCCTCAGATTTTAATTCCACGCACCAGTTCAAAAGTTAGAAAAACCCACTCGCATGTTTACTGAACATCCCTGAATTTTTTTTTAGAAATTAATTCTAATCACTATGGGCCTCAGAATCACGCACTGTCAACTTTCGCGGACTCGTAAAATTACCTTATATTTTAAAAAAAATTATATGGAAATTATGGGACTTTACATTCTCTCCACCTCAGGGATTTACATCCCCGTATTCCACAACTCAAACTAAGGTAACAAGTGAGGGTAATGAGCATGCATTTGGGCCCTCTGCTCCCATGTTCTCTCCTGGAGGTTCCCATGCTGCCATTGAATGCGTACCAGAGGTATCGACCGTCTACAAAGGACCCGCTCCTATCGATGATCAATCTCTACTGTAACCTTTGTAAAAGTCACCCCATCGTCGACACCCATCTCTCCATGGTTAATGATGTGGGAAGAGTCATGCACGTATCTCCTAAGCTGGGATATTTGGACAACATCGTGCACCTATTAAAACTGAGGTGGAAGAGCTAAGAGGTATGCCACCTCACCAACTATGCTGAGGACCTGAAGAGGTCCGATGAAACTCTAATATAACTTGCCGCCTTGGCCAAATAACCTTAGAACTCATCGGGGTGAGACCCATAGAAAGACATGGTCTTCATCCTCGAACTCTAGAGGTCTTTGTATCTTATCGGCATACAACTTATGCCTGCTCTGTGCAGTCTTCATCCGCTCCTGGATGATCTGCACCTTCTCCGGGGTAACCCGTACCATCTCTGGTCCCACGAGTGTTGACTCCCTTGTGTCTGTCTAGCACAAAGTGATCGGAAAGGTATCCCATACAATGCCTAAAAAGGTGCTATCCCAATGGTAGAGTGATAGCTATTGTTGTATGAAAAATACACCAAGGGTAAGTGATCCTACTAGATGCGACCAAAGTCGAGGACACAAGCACGAAGCATATACTTGAGGGTCTGAATGGTCTGCTCAGTCTGGCCATCCGTCTGAGGATGGAAGGCAGTGCTCAAATGAAGTTGTGTCCCGAAAGCCTCCTACAACCCCTTCCATAATCATGAATTAAAATATGCATCACGATCAAAGACAATCTTCAAAGGTACTCCATGTAGCTGCACAATCTCATGCACATAGAGACTTCCTAAGGTCTTTACTGAACCTTGCTCTCTGATTGGTAAGAAGTGGACCTACTTGGTGAGTCGGTCGACGATCACCTAGATAGATTCATGTACCCTGGATGTACATGGAATTACTATCATGAAGTCCATGGATATACCATCCCACTTCCACTTTGGGACCTCTAAAGGCTGAACTAAGCCTGTTGGTACCTAATGCTCTGCCTTCACTTGCTGACTAGTGAGGCATCGAGAGACAAACTCTGCAACTGATTTCTTCATTCCTGGATATTAGTTCTATCATCATAGGTCTTGGTAAATCTTCTCCACTCGTGGATGTACCGCTAGAGGGGATGTTTGGAACTACCTCAACACTTCCTCCCGAAGTGACACTGGTACCATGGTATGTCCCCTAAAGAGAATGACATGCCCCCCACCTTCAGAAAATCCATAAGGTGCCTGCCCTATGGATATCTGAGCACATCGTGCCTCAAAGTCGGCGTCCCCTTGCTGTGCCTCCCTGAATCGCTGAAGAAGTGGGAGAGTGACTTTAAGATACTGAAGAAAAGATAATCCATCTTTATCCACAAAGTATATCTATAAAGAAGCCAGCTGCTCCGTCGCCTCACCTAGCAGTTGTATACCAGACCTTTTGCTGAGTGAATCTGCAAAAAAATTCCCCTTCCTAAGAGTGTAGACTATCAAAAAGTCATAGTCCTGGAGGAACTCATGCTAGCGTCGTTGTCTTAGGTTCAGGTCCTTCTGGGAGAATATATACCTGATACTCTTATGATTAGAGTAAACGAAAAAATGCTCGCTCATCAGATAGTGCCTACACATCTTCAAGGAGAAGACCACTCCTGCTAACTCCAAGTCATGGTTTGAATAGTTCTTCTCATGCTGTATTAGCTGTTGAGAACCATATATGATCACTGCTCTCTCCTGCATCAGGGCACATTCGAGTCTGGTCCCTGATGCGTCGTAGTAAACTACGTACCCTATGCCCTCCTATGGACCCCTCAAGATGGGGGCAATATCTAGCCTCTGCCTCAGCTCCTGAAAACTCTACTGGTCTCTCTCTGAACCAAATAAGGGTTTCCCTTTCTTCGTCAAGGCTGATAGTGGTTCTGTAACTCTAGAGAATTCTGGCACAAACCTCTGATAATATCCAGCCAAACCTAGGAAACTCCGTACCATTGTCACACTCCTGGGTGGCTCCCAAGAAAGTACCACCTCAATCTTTTCTGGATCCACTAAAACTCCAGCCTCCAAGATGTCATGTCCCTGAAAGTGAACCTCTTGGATCCAAAACTAGAACTTCGAGAGATTACCATAAATCTGGTGCTGTCAGAGTGTGTCCATTACTACCTGCAAATGGTAGGCATGCTCCTCCTCAGTAGATTGGTAGATCAGAATGTCTTCGATGAAGACTAAGACAAAGAGATAAAGGTATGGCTGAAAGATCCTATTCATGAGACCCATGAACACTGCTGGAGTGTTTGTAACACCTAATGGCATAACCAAGAATTGGTAATGGCCATACCGGCATCTGAAGGCCATCGTCTGCACATCCTTGTCTCGAACTCTGAGCTGGTGATTGCCTTATTTGAGGTCTATCTTCGAGAACCACCATGCTCCCTTCAAATGATCAAAGTGGTCATCAATCATTGGGAGTGGGTACTTATTCTTCACAGTAAACTGGTTCAGGCACCGATAGTCAACAAAAACCCTCAAGATCCCATTTGCCTTCTTGGAGAACAGAATCAGGGCTACCCAAGGAGAAACACTGGGCCAGATGAATCCCTATTCTTGCAAGTCTTCTAGCTGTACCCGAAGCTTGTGAAGCTCTGTGGGATCCATTCGATATACTGGTGTAGATATCAGTTCCATCCTGGGGTACAAGTCAATGTAAAATTACACCTCTCTATGAGGAGGTAGACCTGAGACATCATCAGGGAAAACATCCGTGTACTGGTCCACCACTACAGGATAACTCGGACTCTCAACATTAATATCTATGAGGGTAGGGATAAACAACTGAAGAGTGATCATCTGCACTCTCCTCCGGGTAAGTCCATCATACACTACAAAAGATTCCTTCTCGCAAGTGAAGGTAAACCTGGTCCCATCCATGCAGACACACCACACATTGTGCCTAATAAAGTATATCTAAGTATGGATTGTAGATAACCAGTCCATACCCAAGATGACATCATAAGGCCTCAACGCCGCTACTAGGATATCCCAACTAAAGCTCTCACCTCCAAGAGTAATATCGCACAACCGACACTAGTGCGTAATCATCGAATCTACTCTCATAGGAGTCTCTATCCTTAAGGATCGATCCAACGAATCCGTCGGAATATCTGAGCTCTGAATGAGGGTGGTGGCAATGAAAGAATGACTGGAACCTATTTCTATAAGTACTGTAGCTAAGGTGGAGTATACATAGATTGTACCTCGTATCATCTCTGAAGCACCATGATCATAAGCCTCAGCTACCTGGAGCTGAGCTCCATGTACGCCTACTCCCTGCGATCAGGGTGGACCTCCTGGTGGTGGTGGCAGTAACACCTCAAATCATCGCCCATCGCCAGCTTCATGACCAGCTCCTCTGCCACGTTTTCCTGCTCCCTGTGGACCACCTCGATAGAATCTCTGTCTCTGCCTGGGCGGTCCTTCGACCATCTGCTGAACATCCGAATGGAGGGTTAGACAATCACGAGCTATGTCACCCTACTCGCCACATGTGAAACACTGCCCACTCCTGGCATGTCTATCTCCACTTCAGGTGCCCCACACAACCAATACTAAGTCATGAAATCATCCACCTATAGGTCTGGTCCTCTTTGACATTTGCGAAATATATCTGCTTCTAGCTGAAGAAGACTTTGCTATGTGTCGACTGGTGGTGGATCTCGTAGCTGGAGACTGCTCAGTAAAGAAACTCTCCACCAAGAGGGCTCTCTCTAACACCCCTGCCTACATCGGGATGCTAAGTGAGATAACCGAAGCCCTGATCTCCTACCCGAGTCCCTGATCGAAGGTCTGGCCCCTGAAGAATGCGTCCCAAACCATATCGGTGGAGTAACTTGAGAGGTCAGTGAAACTCACTGATTACTGAGCTACATTCATGCTGCCCTGCTGTAGATGAAGTAGCTCTTGTATGCGCACTGCACGAAGAGTCACTGGAAAAAAAATTCCTAGAAACATGCTCTCTAAGTCTACACAGATAAGCGTCACCTCGTCATGAACCTAGAGCATCAAGCTCCACCATCTGCCTACTGCTACTTGTAGAAGGTTGGAAGTAAGGATCACCATGAGGTCAGCTGGTGTTCCTATGAGTTGGAAGACTCTTACCACAACCTCCATCCAATCCTCATCTGCCTGTGGGTCCATCTATCCCCTGAAAACTGGGTGGCCTCTAGCATTGGAACTCATCCAACGTGCTCAAGCAGCGTGCATCGTCTACTGTTGGGAATAGTGGCATCGGTGGCCCAATGGGTAAAGGTACCGCTGGTGCCTCCACTTGAAGAAGTCCCTGCACAGAGGCCTCATCACTCAGTGGGATATCTGTGCATACAACTCTCGGAACTCTAGACAACTATCTGCATGGAGGCATCCTGAAAGGAAACAGATGCGCTATGGTTAAAAGTTATACATGGTGAGATTACCTGGTGAGATGACTTAAAGAAAACTTTTGAAAACACACACGCAATCAGTGTTTTCATGCACTGAATCAGAAATCAGCGGTCTGGGTCCTGGTGTATGGATACGTCGGCCACAACACCCACACTGGGCTCCCTGAATTGGAAACCACAATTACTACACTTAACACTATTACTTCACAAAAAAGTTAAGATTCCTATGTTATACGGTAGAACCGAATCCTCTGATACCAATTTTTCATGACCCGTCCCCCGGGGCCTGTGCCGTGACTACCCCAAGCCCGCTTTCCATAGACTAGGAGCTGATGACTAGCACCAAAGGCATAATTCCCTAAACTGGGAAGGCATTTCCATTATAACCTGTAAACACTCACAACCAAGTACACAACAAGATACCAACTCACTAAGTAAAACTTTATAACAAAAGAGTGCTGAAAAGTAAAAAGAGGACGGAAATACAAGCCCAATAGTAAAGTACAAGAAAATGAAAGTAAAAGTACAAATGAAGAAAAGAAAAATAGAAAATGGGTCATCCTCTGAGGTTCCTACCTAAAGTGTAGGTATAGATCACCTCCTCAGTACTCCACGTCTGTCAGTCTCCTCTGTGTACTGACTCACCGTATGGTCCACCTCCGGGCACTGTCCAGTCCTGGTACTCTCAGCCTCGATCAACACTATTAGTTATCTACATCCAACATAATAAGGTACGGGCATAACCCATGCAGTGGTGAGTATAATGATACTCAGTAGGGACACTGAGACCCTAAAGGTCTCACAAAATCCATCAAGGATAAACCACAAAGTATGAAAATCAACAGATAATCCTACTTAGGTATATGCCCATACATATACCCAAGTTATTAAGTAATCCGTTTTAATTATGAGAAAAAAACAAAAGTACTAACTCATCTCAAACCAGGAATTTATTCTAGGGGTAGTATCAAGTAACATCCCCAGTCACATTATCGAAACCTCGGCTGCTTGAGAAATCCTCCTCTATCAAGTATAGTGGGCCTACCGCGACACCAAGCACACTTCCCACTAACCTTGGACTGCTGAGGTACTCCTTCTTTTGAGTACCATGGATCTACCATGTCACCAAGCACGTTCCCCACCGTGGGTCTTCCGCATCACCAAGCGCGCTCCCCCTCTTAGCCTGCTGAGGTGATCCTCCTATCGAGTACCGTGGGTCTTCCGTGACACCAATGCGCTCCCCACTGTGGGTCTGCCGCGACACCAATGTGCTCCCCACTGGGCTAGTAGAGTCACTCCGAGTCAAAACGATCAAAAACCATTAGGTCTCAGCCATCTACTTAGTCTCCGCACTACACTCTCCCATCTCCCGGAGGATCCACTCCACGAGCTACTGGTCGATACTCCAACTGTCACAAAGTCCCATGAAGAAGTATCTCAAAGGTCCTCCATGTCATAGGGGTCTAAATGCAATAGATAGAGTGTCAATCGGATGCCCGGTCTGTGAGTTATTAGCCTTTTAGTCCTAGTGGCCCAGTTGGATTCATGCTCGATCCAACCTGACCATTTTTCATCTCAATCCAAAAATACAGTGAAGTATACTCAAAGGGACCGTCTTGCTCCAAGATTTCCAGCACTACTGATGGTTCGTCAAACAAACTTCTAGTGTCAATGTTATGGCGAAAAGAAAGTCAAGGGGCGTAGTGGGCCCAGGTTCGGTTCGACCCGGCCCAACCTGACATGGGTCGACCCGGTTCAAGTCGACCCAGACCGACCCGCTAGGTCAAGTACATTCTGTGATGCATCCTGATCCGTTGGGAGGCCCAGCAGGCCACAAGGGCCGCAAGGGGCTGTAGGGGCCATGGGGTAGCTCAGCCGTGGGGTTGCCGCGGGGGCGAGGGGCCGGTTCAGCTGGGGCTCCATGAGGGCGTGGACGGGTTTGGCCGGGGCGCCATGAGGGCATGGGCTGGTTTGGCCGGGGTGCCACGAGGGGAGTGGGCTAGTTCGAGTGGGGCGCCGCAAGGGGCCCGGTCCGGTTCGGCTGGGGCGCCGCGAGGGCGCGGGCCGATTCGGCCGGGGTGACGCTTGGGGCACGGGCCGTTTCAGGTGGCAGGAGGGCAGTCACATGTTGGGGCATATCGGAAGGTTGCAGTAGTGTGACCAGTTCGAACGGTGGGTGGCGCGGCCGGTTTAGCCGGTGGGGGGCGCGACTGGCGGGCGATACGACCAGTGGTGGCTCGGCCGGTGGGGGCGCGACTGTCGGGCGGCTCAGCCAAGGTGGCTCAGCCGGTGGGTGGCGCGACCTGTGGGTGGCACGACCAATTCGGCCCGGGGCTACGCAACATAGTGAGGGTGGGCGTCCAGTTCGACTGGGAGGCCGGAGCACAGAGGGGGCGGCGTGGGTCGCGAGGGCCGTGGGGGGCGGCGTCGTTGCCTTCGTCGTCTTCTTTTATTCCTAAGAACACCACAAAGAAGAACGAAGGATGAGGTCATGCCATGTTAGTTTGTCCCACACCCTCCACTTTTAGAGTGGTATCAAGTGGCTAAACATTAATCATGAATCAAGAACGAGGATATTAATCAAGAAGATTCATGAATTTAATAACCATCCCTACCTCATATTGTTCATTGACGATGATGAGGATGGAAGGTTGGTCGTCGAAGACGTCCCACGTCGGTTTCCTCCGCAAGGTACTTCTGAGGAAGAAGTCAAAGAGGTTCCTCACCGGTATTATTCATGGAGGAAGCGTTCTTCGTAGAGGAAGAGTTCTTTGTTAGAGAGCGTAATCCTCCAAGTGTTGGGCATCACGTTACTTTACCAGTGCTTCGTCGCTTGGTGAAGCCATCCCAAATCCTCCTCCCAAGCTCCCTATATATAGGATAGGGGGAAGGTAGGTAACGATCATGAAATTTATGACGGTTCATTTATTAGGAACCTTCCTAAATTCCAATGACACTGTTACATAATTAAAAAAAGGGCAAGCCAATTAACCCAGTTGGAAAAAATAAAGGTATGTTCGTTGGCAGAATATATGTGGAGGAAGTAAAGAGGCTCTTTCACATTAATTAGGGGGGTTGAAATTTTCTCTCAACTAAAGGGGGGTTTACTCCCTGGTGGTCCCCACGACCATAACCTCTCATGGGCGGTTATGGTTTGGGTGGTCCCCACCACCATAAACTATCATGAGAGGTTAAGGTCAGGTGGTCTCCACACCTCAACTTCCACATGGAGGTTTAGTTTCGGTGGACCCCTCCTCCCAAAACCCACATTGGTTTTTCAAATAAAAATAAAAATGTTATACAATTTTATTTTTATTTTATTCTTACATGAAAAACCCAAAAACTAACTTTCACCCTCGACCAACTACTGTCGAGGTGAAAGTCTTCTTAAGCGAAAACTGGCGTTGCGAGTTCAACGATGCCCTCATATTTCAATTATGGGTAGTAGTTCAAAAGTTATAAAAACATGCTCGCACATTTACTAAATGTATCCAAAAAAAAGTTCAGAAATTCATTCTGGGCACTCCGGGCCTCATAATCACACGCCGTCAATTTTCACGGACTCGTCAAATTCCCATATATCTAAAAAAAGTACATAGAAATTCTGGGTATTTAAAATAATATGTTGAAGGAATATAGAAAGGTATTATTAAGAGATTTTATGTGCTAGATTACTCAAATTTTACAAGGAAGAGAGAAGAATATGTTCCCTTTTATAAGTGAGGGGAGGGACACTCTAAGAATTATATAAAGTATTAAATTAATATAAATTATTTTTTATAATTATGTGAAACATATTTAGAATAAAGTATGATGATTAGTTGAAATAATATCATCTCATAAAATTTATAAAATTTTATATGATGTTTAAACCTTTATCTTTTAGTTTTAACCCTCTATTAATCCCTTTGACAATTATAGGAAAATCAATGTTTTAAACAATATAATGGTCAAGAATGGTACCATAAAAGGAAAATTGACCCATAAATAGATAATGATTTATATTTTCAATCATATACCATTAAATTATAAAAATATAGTATTTTTATGAAATTTATATCATTTAATAATTTTTATTATTATAAAATATCATTAATGTCATTTTTTTGGAAATACAAGATATAGTATAATGTAATGTGTCTAACTCATGTAAAATGGTTTCAAAATGACACGTTTCCTAAGATAAAGAATATATGGTATTAATATAATCATAAAATAATTTTTTAATGGTTTAGATATCATTTTTAACCTTATCTTTTGGTTTAACCCCTTGGTTAACCAATTTTAACCTTAACCGTGGTAATGAATTTTTTAATATTAAAGATTTATAATTTTAAATATAAGTTTTTAATTTGTTAATAAGTTGAAAATGGATGATAATTTCAACCATTTCAATTTTTTATTTTTCTTCTTATAATATTTTTATGACTATTAAATAATTTAATAAAACATATTTGACATAAAATACTATTAATGTCATTTTAAGAACTATTCCCATAATTCGACTTTGAAAACAACATGATTATAATGGAATTCTAATATAAATATTTAAAAAAACTCTAATATTTTAAATTTATCAAAACAATTCATGTAACACTATAAATATTCCATATTTTATTACTTTTAATATTCTTTAAATTATTTATTTTATTTTTTTATTAATTGAATAAATATTATGTTGGCGTTGCGCAAGAATTTAAGGGAATTATTCAATCAATAAAAATTAAAAGTAAATTTACATGATAAAAAAATTAGTTTATATATAAAATAAATATTTATAACCAAACTTATCATCTTCTTATCTTTAAGTAAAAATTTTATAGATATTCAAGTCAAAAGAGTAACATTTTGTATTTATCATTTTTTTAAAATAATATAAAGCTCATAATAAAATAAAAATGGAATAAAGAGGATATATATTTGAGACTTGGATGGAAATTAAAAAAATAAAATTGTTAAATAAGATAAATTCAAGTTTTAGAGAATATTTTAAGCCTTATCTTAAGTGTTTTACCTGATTTTTCCATTTTACCCTCTCTAAGGTGACAAATATTTTATAGGGTTACTATTCATAATGAAAAAAAGGGATATATTTAAAAAAATTATCCCCATGATTCAAAATATGTAATAAAATTTTCAAGATTTATTTCATAGATGTGGAATAATTTTATTTAAAATTAAACCCACAAAATGCGACGAATAATAATTTTCATAAAAAATGATTTTGAAAGTATAAAATGTTTTTATGAAATAAAAAAACATAAAATTAATTCCCATGATATTAATTTTGTTATTAATAATATTACTTTAAAAACCATTTAAAAAATGTAACTTTTTAGATTATTTAAATTAAAAGACATTTTTTAAAAAAATATACATTTTCACCTTTTATAAGAAAATCAATCATTTAAGAAAATTATAAAAAAATAACTCAAATATAATTTGAACATGATGATTCATAAAATTATATTAATTTTTAAAAATATTATTTTTAACATTTTTATAAATTAATTATAATTTCCATTTTCAAATTTCAATAAAAATAAATTTTGATGAAAATGCATTTTTGAAGCATAAAATGACTACAATTAAAATTTAGTTCAAATTTACCAAGAATTAATTAAAAAATTAGTATTTATTTGGACTACTATATAGATTTTTCAAAATTTAGTTACTCATATTTATACCTCCCAATTCAATGCCAAGGCCACATTTAACTAATAATTTTTTATAATATATTTTAATTCAATAAAACCTTAATTTTGCGTGTAAATCATGAAATAAAGTATATTATTATTTTAATTTTTTTTCTGTTATGTTATGCTCTCATAGATAAATTTTACCCCTTAATTTTATTTTATTAACTAATGGTTCAATATTTGAAAATATCTTTATTTAAAACCTACATCAAACATAGGGTTAATAAAAATTCTTTTAAAGAGTAAAAGTGGGAAATATAAAGGTTACCTGAAATAGAACCTAACCATGCTCCATGATTAGGGTAACATTGGTGGGATGTAATTTTTTTACATGGAGTAGATAACTAGTGTTCTAGGACTAATAGAGAGTGATAGAGAATATGGTCATGAGAAAGTTAATAACCACAAAACCATAAATCTTTGTTGGGTGAAAAGACCATAGATTCATTAGAATTGAAGGTAAATGTATAAAATTTTTATTTTAAAATCATTTTACTAAAGTTATGGTATTATTTTACTATCATGATAAATTACATGATAAAATATACTTACTTAATTTATTTCAATTTCATGAGCACAAGTTCATCCTTTGGTTGTGATAATATTAATTTAAACAATATCTATTACTTTAAGAAATGTATGTTAAAGATGGATTTTTCATTCTTGAAACACTAATATTAACATTTAATGGTTTATAATATCCATAACATAATGTTTTTTCATTCCTTTTACCCTTATTTATTATGAAAACTAAAATGGTTAACACAAGTTATCCAATATGGATAAATCTTCACATTATGAAACAATACATTAATCTCTAAAACCTAAATAGCAACACCCAATATTTAACTTAATATATTTCATAAATTTTTACCCTTAAGAATATTCCAAAATATGCTTGACTAAATTCACAATACCAAAATACTAAATATTTTATTACATATTATTTTATTCATGATAAACTTTAACATTCATCCACATACATCATGAAGTAGATCATAATGTCACATAATAAACATGTGAATACCATGCCAATATATTCTCTTAAAACATGGAAATCCATTCTAAAAATAATCTAAATCACCATAAATCATCAATAAAAAACATACATTCTTACAGAAATTAATTCTATGCAATATATTCCATAAATCCAAAAAATTCAATAAACTTCATTAAAGATGACATAAATCAGTTTCTCATAAAATCACTCACCAATTCCAAGGTCACCAATACTATCCCATTTAATTTATCAATGTCAATCACGCCTTTATCTCAACTAAATAATATTATATCAAAATCAGGAACATTTTAACATTTTATCTTTCCCTTAACCACGTGTTCTCGAAAAACACAACATGACCACTAAATCATTTTTCTTGGTTATCAGTACCATTCAATATATTCTTTCAAATCCTTAAATAAAAACTAATATAGAGAAAGTTTTAGATATTTAATGATTATTATGAATATAATATCATTTATGTAACAATTTTATAACATTATTCCTAAATCCTAATACATATACACTTAAATTTATTCACTTCAATGATTGTCATATAATATTTCATTCCTTGGTCTAGGAGTTAACCCTTGTATTAGAGAATTGAATCAAATAATTAATAAGTTGCCTATACATAATACAATGAATTAAAAAATAATTTTATTCTTTATGACGTTAATTTATACCCACAGAATATGTTACCCTTCCTATAACACATTATCATAGGTGCTCCTTCCCATATTCTTGACGTGAATAAAATTGAGTTTTCTTTCCTCTATGATCATTACCTCAATGAATTTAATATAATTTCATCTTACTCTTATTTAATACATTAGGAAACTCACTAAAGTTTACATTGTTAATAATATATCACAATATCTGATTAGGTATAATCATAATGTTTCTCCTTATACTTCCTATTTAATTTATTTTATTGTGGGTACAATCATTCCATTAGACATTACTTTTCCCATTAACATGAATCTTCAATGATCCATCTATTGTATAATACCAAAACTATATCATGATAAACAATAATCATAGTGAAATATAATGAAAAATACTTTATATAATGTCTAAATCATAACACCATATTTCTAGTCTAGGAAACCTTTGGTTTAACCTAATATATCATTGGTTATAATATATTAAAATCCTTTATAATGGTTCATAAAGAAAATATGAATTAATCCAAACATATCCCTTTGGATTGTCAAACTATGTTTGTAGTAAGAGAATATTCACCATGCAACAGAATGCTGACTAAGATATAATTTACCAACTCTTTTCAGGGTTATTACCCCTTAATTCATCTATGTAAACCACGTACACTTTCAATATCTAGGTAGGGATGTATTGATATGAATACCACATAATATTTATCTTATGAAAACTTTGGGAAGTTATCCTATACATAGGATTATCCATTGTATTTTTACTAAAGTTCTATAATCCAAATATCTTAATATCTACTAAACCATTATCTTAGGAGAACTATAGAAACTCATACTTTTTATATATAAATATTACATCTTATTAGATGAATATTAAATACATAATATAATGATCCATTATAGAATAATATAGGTTTAGTGTCTTTTGAAACATTTATATAGAAACAACTTGTTTATAAGAGATATAAATCATTTACCATTAAGTTATTTATAACTATCACCATTATTAGACATATCATTCTTATAACCTTTCTTCATAACATAAGGAAAGTAAACCTAAGAAAGGGTGATGTCAGATGCTCAGTAAGGGTAAAAATAGATATACTAATGATCAATTAAACATAACATGAGCATAAGGGTATGATAACATGGGTATAACATTTTAAAACCATACCTTGCATTTCAATGATCACGATTTTGAGTCATAGCATAATGCTTGACAATTCATAATACATGAATCACAAAGTAATCAAATAACATAAGCGATAAGAGAATAATATTGGCATAAAACATAAGTTTTGGCATACAAATAATCATAAAAAATAATTTCCTTATTTAAGGCATACTTTTAAAATTATCATAGTGGATTGGGTTTACTACCCATTCCATAATATCCATAGTCAATGTTCACTTCCAAGGATATCATAGTGGACAGAGTCCATTACTAAAATAGGTTAACTCCCCATTACATTCCTTATTATCTCATTAGATTTACATATTTACCTAATTAATTGGAGGAATATATAATTTTGGGCCCACTTGTAGCATAATGAAAATAATATATATGTGTGCTACAAGATCATAAAAAAATTCCTCATCAAATTAACCATGGAAAGGAAAGTAGTTCATAAACATTTCATTATTCCATCATAACATAACACTTGTAAAATAAATAGACTTCATGAAGGTTTCATCATATCATAATTAACCCATGGGAATGAAAATAATTACATAGAATCATCCTTATATCATCATCAACAAAAGATACCCAAAATAATTAAAGTGTAGCATAACATTAGATCATAACTCCATTAAATCATAAGTATAATCAAAATATTTTTTCATAGATAAAAAATACATCTAAAAGATCAATAGAACATTTTTAAGGAACATAAACTTTTCACTTTGAAATTATTTTTTTAAAACATATAATTTTACCAAATATTAAATAAATTCTTTTATTTAAAAACAACCTTAGAAATATTTAAATGAAGCTTCAAAGTATTGACCAGTCATGATAGTGATAAATCTCATTCATGTCATGTATGCTAAAATAAAGATTTTATTCACATTTTTAGCAAATAGTCAAAAGTACCTCATTAAGAAAATGACAATAAAATTAATATTATTTTTTAAAAAAATTAAATAATTGGTAAAGATAAATTTAAAAAATCCTTAGATAATATTAAAAAATTTCATAATTTTTTTTAAAAAAAAGATAGATACGAAAAAAGGATTTTCTACGTAAGAGAGAAAGGATTATTTTTCTTTAAAAATATTACTTCATTCTCTTAAGTACTAAAGAGAGTAAAAAAATGAAAACATATAATATCTATAAATAACTATATGATAATAAAATTCATGAAATTATTTATAGGTAGATCATGAAATTTCATCATCGAAAACTTGATCATGAACAATCCTGGTAAACAATTAGATTGTAACATAAAACCCTTAATATGTTGGTAAATATATAAATCAAAACCTCATAAAAGAGATAAAATTATATAGGTTTGTTAAATACCAATAATTTTAATTAAAATAATCATATAATACATTCATTTAGGTATAAAAATCACACAAAAACAAACAAGTGGTGAATATGACATATGTCTCAGAGAAATAAAAGTTAGATGAAAAACCCATACAACTTTGGTAACTTTTGAATTTTATTCTCCATGAAAGAAGAAATTAAAAATAAACTTTAAATATATTTATAATAAGGATATTAATTATATAAAATTTAGAAAGGTTATATATATACCCCTTATAAAATAAGATTTTTGTATGATATACCATATTTCCCAAAGAAGATAAATTGAGATGATAAAACCTTACCTCATGCTCAGATGTCTTCGAAAGAAATATATCGTCTTATATAATAAATTTAAATTTATTAAAATCATATGAAAGAAAAATTTAAAAACATATAATATCTTATAATACCCAGTTATAAAATTTTAAAACCTATTTCTTAATAATTCATTATTAAAATCATGGTTTCTAGGAGTTAACTATTTTGTTTTCCATGGAAGTTTAAATTTTTTAGTTCTAGTGATTTTACTTTGATAATAGATCCATTATATCCATAATTTAAAATATTATTAAAATTTAATATATGTATATATATTTAATATATATAGTTATACATAAATTTTATGGATATAAAAATGAATTACACCATTCATGGAGACAGTAGGTCATATGTATGCGTGGACACTGTTTTCACTTTTCGACGGATGGAAGGAAAGAAAGTTAAATAATAATTAACCTTTAAATAATTATTATTATATCATATATATCACATATATTCATTAAATATGTCTTTATTAATATTCATGTAAATTATAAATTAAAAATGAATCACATCGCTTTGTGGTGGTTGTAGTCAACATGTATGCATGAGAAACGTTATCATTTTAAATTGATTGAATGGAAATAAGTTTGATATGATATTATAATTCTAGAATCATAGTAACTTAATAAATAAAATATAAAAATTTAAACCTATCATAATAATCATCCAAGTAAAGTGGTGATGAAAAATGAATTACACTGCTGCGTGGAAATGATAAGTCATACTTATGCACAAGCAATTTTTTCACTTTCTATATGATGGAAAAAGGTTTAAAATGGATATTTAATCATCATAATAAAACATAAATATACTAAATATCCTAAATTAATTATTTTATAATATATACCATGTATTTATAGTATATAAAAGAAGAAATAAAATTGAGAATGCCTGATTTAGAGTTATACCTCTGTTGAGAAACCTCTTTTTTCATATATCTTAAGCCTTGAGGGGATGGTCTTTTAGTAATAAAATAATCTCTAGGATATAGTTAAGGAATATGGGAAGATATTATGATAGGTATTGTATAGTCTATAAGGCTCAAAAGGTGTCTTAAAGAGAAAATAATAAGTGCCCTTTTTATAAGTGAGGGGAGGGACACTCTTGAATTACTTAAAATATAAAATTAATATAAATTAATGTTTATAATAAAGTGACTCAAAATTGACCCATTAAAAATATAAGACGAGTATAAGTATAGAAACACTCATAAAATAAAATTTAATCAGGTTTATGTGATTATGTAAACCTTAGTTTTAGTTATAACCCCCCATTTACCCTTTTGACAATTATAACCAAATCAACAAAATCTACTATATAAGGGTCAATAATGATTCCATAAAAATTCCATTGACCCATAAATCTACCATGTTTAATATTTTAAACAACATCCCATTAATTTTACCGAATATAGGGTTTTTATGTAGTTTAAATCATTTTATTAAATATTGTTTATTATAAAATATCATTAATGTCATTTTTGGAAATACATGAAATATTATAATATAATATGTGTATAAATCTGGTAAAATGGATCAAAAATGTCATGGATTAAACTATAAGGAATAAATAGTCTTAATATAATCACCCATTAATTTTTTTATAGGTTTAGATATCCTTTTAAATATTATCTTTTAGGTTATCCCCATAGTATACCAATTTTAACATTAATTGTGGTAATGGGTTTTTCAATATTAATTGTTTATAATTTTACTTATAATTTTAAAATTGTATTCTAAATGGATAAGGGTTGAATATTATGAACATTTAAGATCCTAAATTTCAACTTTAAAATTTTTTATGGCTTTTATATAATTTTAAAAAATATATTTAAAATTCAATATTATAAATTTCATTTTAAAACATTTTCCCATAATTTGACTTTGAAAAAAACATGCCAACAGTATAATTTGAATATAAACATTTCAAAAATACCTAATATATTATATTTATACTAAATTTTTTAATTCAATAATTCATCCAAATTTTAGTACTTTTAATATTTTTTAAATCATTTATGTTATTTTTCTATAAATTGAATAAATACTTTGTCGACGTTGTGTAAGAATTAAGGTAATTTTTCAATCACTAAAAAGTAAAAATTAATTTCAATTAAAAAATAATTTTTCTATAAAATAAATATTTATAACTTAACTTATCCAATTCTGATCCATATGTACAAAATTTTGAGATATTAAAGTCAAGAGAGTAACATTTTGTAGTTATTCATTTCTTAAAATAATATAATAGACATAATCAAATAAAAATGGAACCAAGTGATAATATATTAGAGAATTGGATGGAAATAGAAAAAATAAACTCATAAAATAGGATAAATTCATGTTTTAGATAAATTTTAAAGCCTTATCCAAAAGTTTTTAATTTTTTTACCTGTTTTACCCATACTCAGGTAACCAATATTAACCAGGGTTAATACTCATAATGTCCAAAAATAAAAAAACGAAAATTTTCCAAATTTTACAATACTAATTCCAAATATGGAATATATATTTTTAGTATTCAATTCATATAATTATTATAATTTTATTTAAAATTAAACCTGCAAAACGCGATGAAAAGTAGTTTTCCAAAAAATTATTTTCTAAAGTATAAAAGGTTTTCATAACAAAATCCAACATAAAATTATTTAAAATGAACTTAATTGAGTTATTATTAATATAAATTAACTAATATTAATTTAAAAATAATTTTCAAACAAAAATTAACTTTTTACATTCTTTAAATGAAAATAGAGTTTTCATTAAGAAAAGTCAGAATTTTTCACTATTCATCAAAAAATCAATATTTTTCCAGAAAATTAGAAAAAATTAACTCAAAGATAATTTTGAAATTTTAATTCTAATAATAAAATTTATTTTTAATATATAATTTTTAAAAGTGATATAAACTAACTATAGTTCCAAAAAAAACGCAATAATAATGTTTTGTGAAGCATAACATGAATTCAATAAAAATCAGGTTCTCATTTACTTTGAATTAATCAATACAATTGTATTGATCTGGAATATTATATTGATATTTTATAATACAATCACTCATATTCATAACAATCAATTCAATTAATATTTTACATTTAAATAATATATTTTTATAATATATCTCAATTCGCTTAAAGCTTAATGTTGTGTGTTAGTAAATCTATTAAGTTATTATTATTTTAAACTAAAATTTCAGGGTGTTACAAGGTGTCATCAATAAGAACCATGATGAATGAGTCTAGGTAAGGGTTGGAGGTCTTGTTCAAGAGATCCATGAATACTTTTGGCATGTTCTTCAGTCCAAATATCATCACTAAGTACTCATATATCCCATACCCACACCAAAACACTACCTTCTAGACGTCCTCCTCTCTAAACCATAGCTGGGGAAATCCCAATCAGATATCAATCATATAAAACCATTAGGATCCACATAACTTATTAAATATATCATAGATCCTAGGAAAGTGATATATGTTCTCCACTTTTACCTGGTTTAGTTTACAATAATAATCACAGAGTCAAAGACTTACAACCACCTTCTTGGAAAACATAAAAAGTGCACCCCCTGTGATGTACTCAGCCCAGTAAATATATTTTTCCTTAATTCCTCTATATTTTCCACAATATAATTCATCTTCATTGGAACTATATAATAATAGGGTATCAAAATGGGTTGTGTATCCAACCATTATCTATCATAATGTTAAATCCTCTATTAGGGGAGTCATATGAAGTCATTCAGAAAGATGTGTTGACAGAGATCCAAGACTGGGGGAAAAGTCAAGGTAGATATCACTAATCGTACGAAAAGTTCCAAGAAATCCATCTACGTTGTGATCATCCCAATATGACTCAATTCTATTCCAACTCTACCTTATCTGAGTTCCCACTCTTTGTTCATCATGAAACTATCTCCCATTAGTGAAGTGAATAAAACATGTATTTGGTAGTAATTAATATGAGATCAGTATCTAGTATTCTAGTCCATGATAATAATGACACTGAAGATCAATATATCTAGTATCATGAAGTCTCATATATATCCATAACTATAAATGATTATAGGATAGTCTATACATCACTGAATATGGTTTACTTTTGTTCCCAACAGTTTATCAATGGAAAGAAACACAAAGTATAACATAATTGGTATGTCAATTATAGTGAATACTTGTGAAGATGTAAATTAATGAGAAGTAAAAATATCAATAAAGTAATTATATTAATTATATGTGATAAAAACCATACCTCATATAATATATGGTCCCTCATTACCATCAGTTGGAGTCTGATCCACTACATAGTCACCGCCTACCATAGTTCTGTAAACTTATACCTAAGCTGAATGACTAGTCTAAGTTATCAACTGAGTTTATTTCTAATAACCCTAGAAGGATCCTTGATACATGGATTGTGTTTATCCTCCACATACGTGGAACCTTGGCCTCAAAACCTTATAGAAAAACTGTGGGATATTCCTTAACTTTCCACACTACCAACACATGCTCGAGGTGTTTCATATAACCTATGATAGTGTCTGAAATTTCCATAGTTGAAGTATAGTGGAACTCCTCCTAATGAGATTGATTAATATATACATTCCTTGGCCCACTGGCTATTATCCTATTTCACATTCTTAGCCTTCCTCTTTATACTACCAGAGGTGGAACCCATCACAACACCTAGTGGTCCACCACTCCATGTAATGAAGGTTGAAAGGAAAACAACTAATCAATCATCTTCTAGACCCTTATTTATTACTAGGGCCTTCCGAACACCTAAGTATAAGTCATCAGATATAATTTTTAAACCTGGATTCCTAACTGTATTTTAATCCCAATCTCAAAGTTCCTATCTTTATATTATTTATCTCCAGTCAAAGTAGGATCAACAGAAAGAAAAATTATAAAGCGTTTTGAGTAATCTGACACTATCTTCACTCCCCAATGAAGCTCATGAACTCCTGTTCTTGGTCCAACATCATCATACCCAAAAATAACTCCTCAAAAAATATTTCCATGAATGTATCCTTCTTAAAACCATCTTTCCTTCAATCCTATACCATAACATCCCACTAATGTCCAACATGACCCTACAACATAAAGGACTCAAGATTCACATTTAAATACTTTAAGATCTCTATTAGGTCAATGTTTATCTAAATAATCTAAATACAGTCCTCAATATCCCAAGAGGCTCTATTTACATTGAAATAAGTAGGAAGTTATAGTTGAAAATATTTACGATAGTCAACTATAGTTTTAGTGACTCCCCCTCCTTGTTTGGGCATTAGGTGAAATACTCCTAGATGAAAGTGGTCCCTCTGAATGAACTAATGGAGTGGATGCAAGAGCATTCTCTATAGAACCCTGTTAAACATAAGGTATTCCCACCAATTTTCTATGTTGTGGAATCTTATATAATATAGAAGTAATAATTAAGACAAACATTATTGTATCCTAACCAGTCTAAGGGATCCTACAATGGTTTCCCTAACAATCTTTCTATAACACAAGGAATATCTCTCATGTAACTAACAATGGTTTCATCCCTTCACATAATTCATAGTTTTCATATATTTATAAAAACTATATCAATATTCTAATTTCAACTAATTAATGCTAAAAAAGATATGTAACAACTACATGGAATATCACATAATAGAAAATATAAGTCTATACTGAAAAGATAGCACACTTTAAGGTGTTCAATAAAAGAACCAATATATTGCACAATAATATATATATATATATATATGTTTGTGTGTGTGTGTGTGTATTTATGGTGTGTGAACCTATTTTACCAATTAAGATGTATGATTGTACCCAAAATTTAATAAAAATAGTAACAACAATACTATTGATAGTAACTTAGAGATCTATCACACATGTGCTCACCATACACATGGAAACTCCCCTACCAGGTCCCACACGACTATATAATTTCATAAATGTCCTAGGTTATTCCAAAAATAAAATAAGAAAATTACTTAAAATAATTTTTAACACTCCAACCTGAAGCACCATGTCTGAGTTAGAGGGCCACATACCCTTATATATACCTCCCTATATGAAAGATAATACAGACCACCAGTTAGGGTATATGTGCATAAATGGGGATAATAATCCCTCAATGTCATTTAATATCAAAATAATAAAAAAAAAGAATAAATATAACAAATATAGTATTATATAGAAACTAAATATGGCATACCATTCATACAGAAAATAAATGGGCTCCCAAATTGTCATGCCAAACCAAAGTAATAAAAGAAAGAGATAAATAAATAAATAATATAGTGGGGTCCTTTCCTGTCCTTATTTTTCTTATATCATCTCCATAATACTCTACCCATACATTGGTTGTGGTTCCCTTTCCATTATTTGGATCCCTCTACATGAAGTCTACATGTACATCGAATTCCCGTCCAGGGTGTGAGTAAAAAACCCATTAGGACACCACCGATGCATCCTTAAAAAATATGAACTTTTATAGAAAGTGTATGTTTTGATAATAATAAATGTGTAATTAATCATAACAACACACAATCATGTACCCAAAAATAGTGCAATAAATGAGCTACCACAAACCCCTGACCTTACCTAATTTGGATTTATGTCGGAATGATGATCAAAGATGTTAGAAATTATTAGAACTAACCTCAAGGATATCATCTTGTCACTCATAATACACAGGGTTTCAAGAGGATATTCTACTTATATTCCACAAGTAATCAAAGGAACATGCTACCCAGAATCCACAAGGCATAGAATTTTTACACATTCCTCGAGAATCTCAAGGCATTGAGTTCCATGTAGCCACAAGGCTATCAATATCCTCCATCATCAATGTTTTAAATTAATTTCAATCACCCTCCAAGGGTTAATCATACAACAATGGTCACTTTTATTGTGTACCAAGAACCAAATCTCTAAAGGCAATATAATACACAACTAGGTAAAGCATGATTAACATATATAACATGGCATCATGAGAAATATGGTAGGATCAAAAACATCATGAGAATTAACATAGAACATAGAAATAAGCTAATGTAATAAAAACCATGGATCAAGTATCATATATGGGTAACATGATAATGAAAAAAACCATAAGAAAGAACCATTAATGGAAAAAATACATTATATCACATTAATCTACCTTGGTAAAAATTGTATATAAGATAACAAAATGGTAAGGAACTTACAACATCAAGGTTGTCGATGAAGAGCTTAAAGGTCCATAAAATAATCCTCACCCAAAACACATACTTGTTTTATTTGGATCAAACTAATCACTAAGGATTCCTAGAACTATTTACAACTATTTTATTTCAAAAATAATTAAAAAAATACTTGTGATACTAGTGTCTCTTTTTTGGATAATATATAATGAACATGATAATTTCATATTATTATTATTGATAATTCTATATTATTATCATTTTTTAAAATATTTATCACTTCTATTGATATATTTTGAAGTCTAAGTCACAAAATATTCAAAAAAAAACGTATATAAAAAATAGATTCCAACCTAGAATAATATCTACCGGAGAAATGAGTCTCTTCAAAATATAAAAACTATAGTGTTTATCAATTCTTTTAAAATTAATAGAAGCTCTTGGTTAGATCAAGGTAACTTTATGGACCTTTTATAGAGGAATATCTAGGCCATATGGAATCAAAAGGATATAAAAAAATGAATGTTTCAAAGGTTCATATAGTTTAGAAGATGAAATTTTATATATAAATTCATAGTATTAAAAACCAAAAAATAAATTTGAAATATAATTTGTCTTTTAACTATTTATTAATTTATGATCATTTAAATTCATCTATAATATGGTTCATGAAAATTGAAAAAGTAAAATAATTTATTTCCTCAATTTTAGGATTTATAAAAAATAAAAACGATTTATAAGGTCATGGTGGGGGAGACGAACTAGAAATAGTTAAAAACACATTGTCCTAAAAAAGGTAAATATACATGGGTAACATTTTTTACCCTTATTCCACTCATAGATATCATGTAAGGGTAAGGAATTTTAATATTATGTAGTGTCTACCCATACATAGTTCCAGTTTTACCCTTACATAGCCTTTAGAAACTTGCAGCTACCCTTACAATGATCCAGTTTTACCCTTAAAAAACCTTTTGAAACTTAATGGTACCCTTATAAAGCTCTGGTTTTACACTTATGTATCCTTTAAAATCTTACAACCACCCTTATGAAACAACCAAGTTACCCTTACATAACCTTTAAAAATTATGGCTTACCTTTATGCCTCTACTAGAGAACCCTTACACACCCTTTGAAAAATTCACATTACCTTTATGTAGTACTATAATTACCCCTATAGAGAAAGGATACTGACCTTATGAAACCCTTATAAATAGAGTGTCACCCTTACATATGCAGATTAATGCCATTACATAGTGCATGAATTACCCTTATGCAACCATGGATGTAACCTTACGTAATTCCCTATGTACTCATACACAACTAGCATAAAAATAGGGTTTCCCTTATGCAGTGTATGGAATTATGTATTACCATTATGAAATGCATAGAAAAGTGTCATTACCCTTTCAAAAATCAAGTATAAACCAATTACATAAGGTATTTTAAACCCTCATTACCCTACATAAATCATAGGTGATGTGTCAGGGTAATAATTTAATTAATTTTTATTTATTTTTTTATAAAAAAATGCTTATGAATTATATTCAAAAGATCATTTTAAGGACATTTAAAATTGGAAATGTAATAATGCACATTCATATATAATGTACATGAACACATTTTTAGATATCTCTATTCAAATGAAACATGAATTTAACCATTATATAAAAGATTTATAGTGGGAATAAAATCTCAAATTGACTTAATATAGAAAAAATTTTCTTTTCAATTTATTTAATTGTTGATGGGTATATAAATTTACTCCATATATCTTTGAAAAATAGGAAATGTTTTGTTAATGTTGGTAATGATTTTTTTTAATAATGAAATGTAAATCCATATATGATAAATATTACATTAAAACATAATAGTCATGTGATTTTAAGACCTTAAAATTTAAATCAATCACAACATGATATTCTTGATATTTGATGAATACTCTAATGAAACCTTTACACCATCCAAGAATATATGAAAATGAAATTTATTGTATTTGGAAAGAATTTAATCCATTATAAGAATAAAAATACATCTTTCACCCTTCATTAGAACCAAATCATCCCTTATGGACATATATATCATGTCTAACCTAGCATTCATGCTTTCTTTTTTTAGAAGTGTATTTATTAATGTTACCATGGAACTATAACTTACTGTTTCTTCTACATGTATGACAATAATAAAATTTATAACATAATTTTTTTATTATAGTAATTCAAGAAATGTTGATCAATTTTTAAAACCCATTTTTAAAGTAATTTCAGAATGGTTTTTACAAAAAATGGTGATAACAACTTTAAATTTCTCAAAATGATGATCACTTGTTAGTGAAGATGGTGTTGTAACTTCTTTTGGATTCTCATCGAATGATGTTTTGTAAAATTAGTATTTATGTCATCGGGGTAATAATATGTAATGTTCTAAAAACAGTATTCTAGGAATTCTTTAACCTCACAAAGTGTGCACCTTTGTACAAATAAGATACCCTATCATTCCATTAATTCTATATCCTGAAACATTTCCATAAGAGGGAAAATAATTTAGCATCCCAAGTAACATGGATCTAGATTTTAAAATATAATATCTATTAGAATCAGAAAATATAGAATCTTCATATCACTTTAATTTCATATATTTTATCAATAATTCCAAAAAAACATCAATATAATTACCTAGTTTTTTTCCTTATATAAGAAGAGGAAATATAATGTGTCAGGGATTCATACATAACCATGGTGGAAAGTTATAATTTACCAACATAATTGTCCATGTATCATTAGTGACACTTTTTACACAAAAATTATTCACTATACTTGAGATATTATAAGAGAGGGGTTCTTTAGCTCATTACCAAAATTAGGATACACTTAATCTATTTTATTCCACTTAGAAGAGTCATCAGGGTGATGGAATTTTCCATCTTGAATTACATTATCTATATGGAACATCAATTATCTTATAGTATCCTCACTTTTAAATATATTTCTAAACCTTGGAATAGTTGGAAAGTATCATGCAATATTATAAGGACATGGTTCATCATTAATATAGTAAGTTTCACCAAACTTTGGAATTTTTATGTGATTTATAGTCCATAAAAAGTAATATATAGTCACATGGAAAGACATGTATTCTTTAAAAGAACAAAACCATTTTCAATTTCATTCATTTAACACCATATGTTCAATAATGAAGATCATTATATTCTAGTAGGATATCATTCAAAAGAGAAAGTAGTTCTCTAATGTTGTCCTTGCTCCATCTATTACCTTCTTTCATATTATATAGCTTTAGTAAAACTAATATTGTTGTATATTTAGTTCAACCAACATAAAATGGTGTGTTTTCACAACTCATTAACTTATCAATTTTTTTTTGTAAAATCATGATGTTCATCTTCAACATCCATGACCATTTCCTCGATATGACCACTATCATTGTTTACACTTAAAAATTCATATTAGATGATATATTATTCATGGAATCCTACCTTGATTATTTGGATCCACCAGATCTCCATTTTATTTCATATCACAACCAGTTCTATTCTAGATATGATTCCAACATCGTCATCTGTTTCAGATCGGCGGCACACATGAAAGCTCTCTGACGACAAGTTGATCGTCTTAGAGGGTGATGGTATGTGGGTCATTGGGGATGATGAGGTTTTTAAGATGGGTGGATGGCTATGGTGGTTGGAGATGGTGGTGGTTCCAGTGTATGTTATTCGTGGTCTTTGGTGGATGGCTCAGTGGAGGGGGCATCTGTGGTAAGTAAGAGATGGTTGGGAGTAGTATCGTTAGACCATAGGGGTGCTCTACGCACCGCTTCTCTAGATCTGGACATAGTCTTACCTGGTGACGTTCACGATGGGTGATGGTCTGTAGATGGAGAATTGCAGTGGACTGTGGATTCAACAATTATGGGAAGGAGGAAGAAGAGGGCTTTGGGGTTGTGTTAGCATGTAGACCGCAGTGATTTTGGTGTTGAGTTGGTCATGTCAGGACCATTTGGTTTTTTTGGGTTTACTTATAATGATATTTGTACGAATGAGATCATGACACTCAAATCTAAGGATGAATTCATCTAGCCTCTAGACCTTTAATGGGTTCTCGCTTAACCCAATTCAAAAGGGATCTATGGTTTTCTTTTTCTTTCTTAATAAAGGGTCTAGTCCTCAACCTGTTTCAATAAGATGTTAGATGATATATAAACCATAATTATATCTCAATCACCACATACACTTGTAATAAAATTAGAAAATCCATAAATAGTAGGGTTATCTCAGTCTCCAGATACATTTAGTTCTTCCTCATTTTTAATCCAACATTTATAAGTTCAATCTATTTTATGACAAGTCAAACATTATTCCAACTATTATGTATTTTTTTCTTGAATAATAGCAATGTAAACACATACAACTGATTTGGGAAGGATCATATGTATGCTCTATTTCAATCATGTTGAACTCTTTAACCTTATAATCATACTCTATTGTCATAAAATTTACATCCATCCATTTTCGATTCATATTCATCCTATTTGGTTTAATGATATTCATATTTTATAAAAAATTAATAAATACACACAAGGTATGAATATAAGGTATCATTTTTTATATTCAAATATTTTATAATTTGTAAATTTAAAAAATATAATTATAAATTATAATACATACATATATATATTATATAAAATAATTGATATAAAACCTATATTTCATAATACAATGCAAAAAATAAATGTATATAATAGATAATATGTTTTTGAAAGAATTATTTCATATCTCAAGGTATATATTATTTGTCTAGTGTGATGTTGGTAATTATTTACACAATGTGATGTATTTTTTTGTTTGATTACATAGGGTTGAATGATAATGTTCTATTTTTAAAAATAAAGTATGTTATTATGTGTTTTTATGAACATAATATTTTTTTTTATTAAAAGACACGAGGTTGAATGATAATGCGTTGTTAAAAAAATAATCCCCTATCTAGTATATATAAAATAATATAAATATAAAATTTATTATAAAAAAATATTAATATAAATTGAAATAAATATTAAATATAAAATAAATCTTTTTTGGTATGTATAAATAAAATCAAAATATATTTGTATCATATATTTTTATATATAATATAAATAGAAATATAATAAATAAATAATAACTATAATATAAACTAATATTAATGTATAAATATATAAATTTACAAAGACACACAATTATATAAATATAAAAACACATATTGAAATATATTCACCTATATATAAACAAATGATATATATATATACATCTCTGTGTGTGTTTGTGTATAGATATAGAAAATATTATGGGAAGAATAATAAAAGTATTGATCAAATCAATCCTATATTCTATTTATAAATTTATATATAAAGATAGGAATACAAATAAAAAAATCATGAAAAACCATTCAAGATCGGAAATTAAACTAAAATAGGAACACAACACTAGTAGGAAAACCAAAAATCACAAAAAACTCATACATGATTTTTTGTAAAAATCCTTAAAAACAAGTTTAAAATAACATACCTTTGGTTTTGGAGTTTTATTATTCTAAAATATTCCCCAGGATTTCAGTTCTGTGAGAGATTAATCGGTGTGGTTGAGTGACACAACTACAGGGTTTCTTTTAAAGAGATGAAAACTATATTATCAATGCTATAAAAAATTATAGATGAAAGTATAATTTATCAGCACTAAAATAAAAAACACTGATAAGGGAACTAAAGTCAGTGTAATATCTCATATTTTCTAGGTATGTCAAATTTTACTATTTTTTTCATCCTCCATTAAGTTCAATTTTGTTTTGCTTGAACCATGGTAATAGAGTCTTGATATAGTAGGATTAACTGTTACGGAGGTACAATAGGAGTAGAACTAGTTTCTAATTATAGAAACAAATTTATTCCACAAGTTCATAACCTAAGTTTTAAATTATTTAATCTGACGCTATAAAATTGAACAAAGCATTGGATCCTTGATATACACTATAAAATAGAATTTTTGATGTAAAATTAGTTTTTATTTGGATTTTATTTCCAGTTGATGGGTTCTTCTACGTTTATGTGAATTGAGTGATTCATGATATAAATTCCACGTTTATGTCATGAATTATCAATGAAAAACCTATTTTAAATACCTCTAACAACATATTGTGAATTAATTTAATGTGTACCCTTCTTTCCCAATTGTTGAGATTCTAGAGGAAACATGTGGGAATCCCCTTTGATATAGAAGCTCATTCCTCTAGATCCCTTAATTTTAGACCTAGAAACTAGTGGTAAGAATTTCGGTTCATAATATCCTTCTTAGATTGCATGTTTTCCCATGCAGAGAACCCTATATTGGGCTACTTAAACTAGATTAGGATTTGGATGTTCTTTTTAGGTAGTTTCATGGATCTTTTAAAAGGGAGGAGAACCTGGGCTATATCATGAATGTTGATGAATTGTTGGTGTTTTCTTTTATATCTAGGTAGGTTGTATAGAACAACTCCCTAAATGTTTTTGTTCATTATTATAGTTTTTAAAATAAGTGAAATTGCATCACCACAATTTGTGTGCTACCAAAATAATTGGATAATTCACCATTTAATTAATTTCACATTCTTAGACCTCCCATTAGATCCCATAATTCCATTTAGTGTTGAGATCAGACTTGTGGCTACCAGATAGGCAAGACTACCATTGAATTTTTGACAAAGTTGAACCCTTGTTTAATCTGAATTTTTCATAACAATTTAATTTGGTAATTGTTAAGTATTTATTTCTTATTTGAAATTTTTGATGTATTCCCATGTGTTATATTAGATAGGGTTATTGTCTTATTATGGATTTCAGTTATGCCAAAATGATTATATAAAGGGCATGCTCCTGGTTATGCTAAAAATATTATATAAACGGTTTGCGCTTGGTTATACCAAAATGATTATAAAAATAAATTATTCCCAATTCTATTGAAATTATTATATAAAGGGACTGAGCCCGGTTATAATGAAATGATTAGATAAATCCCTTAATACTGGTTATAATAAAATGATTATACAAAGGGATTTCACCCATAGATGATGTAATACTTATAGGGAATTGATCATTTCACAATGGTGTTTTTTAGATTAAACCCTAAGAGAGTTATAGACATGGTTGGCATGGTCTAAGACTTGCTCAAAGATATATGGAATCATGCCATAATAGTTTTGGCTGACCCATAGTGTCCCTCTAGAACTCAAGGGTCAAAGGGTATATTTAATGTGAAATATTAATTTGTTAAATAAGCACCCATTTTATCAATTTATTTCATGAAATATATATCTACAAAGGATATTTTAGATTCCATGGGTTTGGCCTACTGAGTTATAATCACACCCTTTCCAAGATATTATTTGGTACCAAGGAAAATTACATGGATGCACGTATAGAAATGGTAAATGAACCCTATTGTTGATTATTTTTTATTGGATGGGTTGGATTTTAGAGATGGAACTGACATTGGGCTCGAGACTAGGGATTTTGGAGAATTTAATATTTCTAGTTTTGACTTTTATTTTTATATATTTCCACATGTCATTTAGTTACATTTAGTTGATCATTACATGATTCTATTATTATTTGTTTTTTTAGTTTTGGGATTTTTTTTCATGTTGTGTATTTATAACTAATTATGTTATTGTTTCCACTGTTTTCATTACTCTGTTATTAATTACACTATTATTGAAACTCTTTACTAGAGGGTTTAATTACCCACTATATCTTTTACACCCTTTCTATTTTTTTGGTAACCACTAGAATATGGAGAGGCACCATTGAGGTCACATAACCAACCTGGATTAGTCACATGAGGGTGTACTAGGCCAAGGATGTTACAAAGTAGTATTAGATAACCATGATTTTTTAGGTTTCTTTACTATTTTAGGGAGGTATAAAAAATACTAGGATTGAGTCAAGACTTGGTAATGATATCATTCATGGGAGTATATAACCCATGAATGAGGGAAAATCCAAGTGCCAATGGATGGGATTATTGTTCAGGTCATTCATCAATTACAATTTTGATGTTACTTCACCTTGGGTGATTCAATTTTTGTATGATGTTACTATTTTGTGATATTTTACTCATGGTCTAGTACAAAATGAGACGAGTATTCATGCATCATAATAGTGAAGTAGGCATATATGTTTACATGCATTGTTAATGATAGTGACATATATATTTCATGTTATATATCTATCTATATAATCTTTGAATAGAAATCCATTACTATACCTGATAAAAAAATTAAAGGAACTATAATGTTAAACTAAATCAATTATTAAGCCTTGTAAAGGGGAACTTAGGGCTAGTGGTCCTCCATGTATTTCACCTATTTTGGTTGGTCTTGTTGCGTTCCTCTATTCTAAGGAGTGTGTTGGATTTTTTTATAGAAAATGACTCCACTTCATCTTTAAATAGAGTTCCCTGAATGTTGGAAATTAGTGCACCCTTAAAAAACTTTAGTAGATACTTCCCAAAGTTCTAGAGAATTAGATCGATGATCATATTTATGATAGATTCCTATGGTTCATGTGATTCTTACAGATAGAGACTATTCATATCATACATTTGATGTATAAGATTAAGAGAGAGTTATAATTTAAGCATACACCTACATTTAATGGGGAGGGATACCCCTAGGTAGTTGAGGTATGGATTGCGTTATAACATAAAATCTTCAATCCCATTAAGACACTCATGGTTAGGAGGGTGAAGCTTACTATTTACATGCTTCAAGGACCAGATCGGTGTTGGTGGGAAATTCTGAAGTTATCTAGGTAGCAAAATGGGTTATATTGGAAGGTCTTTGAGGAAAATTATCTAAGTCACTTCTATCCAGTGACGTTGAGGGATGAGAGGGATTGTGAGTTTATGCACCTAACACAGTGAGACATGTTAGTGATGGACAATGCTAGATGCTTTACAAAACATCAGTGTGTTCCTACATCTATGGAATTTAATGATATCTATAGGGAGATATGTTTTTAGGATGAGACTCATTATAAGATAAGGTTTTGGGTGAACATATTTCTGTTGAGTAACTTCTCAGAAGTGAAGAACTAGGATCTCATCACAAAAGGAAATCTTAGATAATCCACAAGTGTTGGCCAATCTCTTTCACCAGGGTGACCTGGAAGCTCTTATTCCAGATACTAGAAGCACTGATATAACTATTATTTCAAGGGAAATAGTAGGAATAGAATCTCAAAAAGTGAAATTCCACCTCAAAATCATGGATTAATAGTGTCATATCAGTGTAGAAATTCTGAAAAATGCACACTAAATATACTTAACCCAATTTGAAATATCATTGTTGTGGAAGGATGTGTCATCTATAGAGGTTCTATTAGTGTTTACAATAGTAGAGAAATAGAAGGGGATCAAGATGGGAAGTAGAGTCTGGAAAGGACTAAAAAACCACTCCGCATGTAGGTAGCTAGAGTTCTATTGGACTCCTTAGACAAGGTAGGGGATTTGGTAACAGAAAAGAGGAGTGGATATACCAAGAAAATAGAACAACATAGGGGAGTCATACTGGAGCCTAGGGTAGAGGGGAGAGTCATATGTATGATATGCAGTCTACTCTGGCTAGTATGATTGTAATAATTTCTACCACCAGAGGTACAATTCTTGTATCATCTACCCTCAATTTTATTTTTTTAATATAGAATAATTTCATTCCTTTATATATTCTATTTTTTAAATGGGTTGGGTTTGGTTTTGGGGATATTAGATGGTGTGATGACCATCGAAACACCAATGGGTGTGAGGTTAGAGCATATTATGAATTGCTTGGAATGTTCTATTGAAATTAGTGGCTACCATTTCCTTCGTGATTTTTTTGATGGAAATGGAAGGTTTTTGATTTGGTTCTTGGTATAGATGGGATAGTTTAGTACCGGGATCTTATCGACTATTATCATAGGAGAGTTACCTTTAAATATTTATAAGGGGGAAGTTTATTTCAATAGGGTGAGTGGGATCTACAGGCTAGTTATGGAAGACTAATTCAATGAAGATTAGATTGTCTCATGGATTAGGTACCAATCCTTATTCTAGATGATATTGGAATGTAGTAGAATACTTTTCCTCTAGTTGTGAACCATTTTTAGGACATCATCCCTAAAGTGTTCTAAGGAATACTTCCAGAATGGGAGATCAAGTTCACGATTGAGTTGGTGTCAAGATCTAATCAAATTTCTCTCCCTCTATATAGAATGACATGATTGGAGCTTCGTGAGTTGAAATTTTAGGTGTAAGGTATAAAAGATAAAAGATTAATATGGATTAGTACATCACTCTGGGGTTCTCCAGTGATTTTCACCAAGAAGGATGAAAAAAACTTGTCTTTTTTGTAGATTATTGAAGGCTGAACCAGATGATGTTCAAGAACTGATACCCCCTTCTATGCATTGACGATATAATTTATCATCTGATAGGTTCCCTAATTTTCTAGAATATTTAATTGAGGTTAGGTTAATATCAGTTTAAGGTGAGACCATATTACATAACCTAGAATACTTTTATGAGTACATAAGGTTTGTATGAATTTTTGGTGATGTCATTCGGTGTCACAAACTCACTAGAGATATTCATGTCCTTAATGAATTGAATATTCCATCCTTTTTTGGATTGGTTTTTGGTAGTTTTTATTGAAAACATATTTGTGTACTCCCAATTTTTAGATGATCATACCCTACATCTTGACATCATCTAGAGTATTTTGGGAGAGCATAAGATTTTCGTCAAAATATGAAAATAATGCTTATGGATTGATAGAGGGAACTTATTGGGTTACATTGCCTCAAATTCTAGAGTGTTAGTGGACCTAGAAATGGTTGCAGCCTTGGTATCTCAGGAGTATCCCAAGAATGACTTCAAGAATTTTATATTTCTGAGTCAGTTATGATATTACCAGTGTTTCAATCAATAATTATCCCAATTATAAGCACTAATGTGTAAGCTAAACAAGAATGGGGTGAATTTTGTTTGGTCAGATGTTTGTGAGAGATATTTTCAAAAGTTGAAGGGTAGGATGACCTCATTAATGATCCACAACTTTCCCATTCTAGGTAAAGAGTGTACTTTTTATTTTGACAAATATGGAATTGGACTTGGGACAATTTTGATACAAGAGGATCTATTTTTGGTTTATGGATCCAGACATCTGAGACCACATGAGAGGAATTACCCTACTCACAACCTAGAGGTAGTTACTGTGGTATACACTATGAGTTGAGAGAGACACTATCTTTTGGGAGAGAGGTTTATACTATAAATGGGTCATAGGATCCTTAAGTACATATTTTCTTAGTGAGACTTTAACCTTAAAAAAATAGGTGGGTTGAGTATATGTAGACTTTCAACATTAAGCTGGATTACACACCTAGGAAAGGAAACATCGTTGCTGATGCTTTGAGATGAAAGTTGCAGATAATAGAAATATGAGACTCTTGTGATGAGGGGAAGATAATGACACTCTTTATAGCCATTAATCAAGACGATCAAGAGTCCAAGGTATGAGTAACTCTAACTTTGACATATTTTTTACCCATTATTCAATACCTAATCAACATAGATCAATTATTAAATCCAAAATTCTTATCTCTTGGGGAAATGTTATACGGTGGGGATCCATCATTAGGATGGTCCCTTTGAAGTAGCGACATTCTTTTTTTCTGTGTCCATGTATAGGTTACTATAGGTTTTCATGAGGAGATAATGAGAATGTTTCACAATTCTAAATGGGTGGAATATCCAATTCTGAAAATGATTTATCGTGATCTCCATAGACAATACTAGTGACTGAGGATGAAAAAGGATATAAATGGGTTCATGGTGAGATGTTCCACCTGTAATAGGTGAAGACTGAGCATCATATTTCTTCTAGTTTTTTGTAGCCTCAAACCATTCTATAATGGAAGTGGGATGATGTTACTATAAATTTTATAGAATTATTACCCAATAAAACTTAAAATAATGATGCAATGTGGGTGATAATAGATAGATTAATTATGGTGGACCTCATATTTCCTATAATGGAGATCTTCACTATCGAGGATCTGGGTAGTATTTATATATAAATGATAGTTTTACTACACAATGTTCTATGGATAATTGTTTCTGATTGAGATAATCACTTCACATATCAGTTTTTGAAGGGCATTTAGAAGGATTTGAGATTAGATTTTCTTCTAAGTACAAATTACCATCCTCAGACTCATGACCAATCTGAATGAATGATTCATATTTTAAAAGATATATTATGAGCTCATTATTTGGAATTTTGTGGTTCTCAGAAGCATCATATGTCTCTTATTGATTTCTCACATAATAACAGTCTCTAGGAATCAATCCAAATATCCCCTTTTGAGTATTTTTATGGATGGTTGTTTTGTTTTCCTTATTGCTGGTTAGAGGATGATGAGTTAGTACTCATTGGACCTAGTCTTGTATAGATGATTTATGATCAGTTATAGTTGATCATGAAGCTGATGGTGACCATGTATAGTTGAAAAAAATAATATTCAAACCATTGGATATGGCCATTGGATTTTAGGTTGATCATGATGTTTTCATTTGGGTGTCACTTAAGCTAGAAAAATTCCATATTAAGAAATAGGGGTTGTTAATTCCCATGTTTGTTGGGACAATAGGGATAGTGTAAAGGTTTTATCCAATGAAAAAATGTTTATCTCTTACACATAAACACAACCCATGAATCATGCTTTTCAAGTGTCACAACTTCAAAAATTTTATCCTAAACCTTCTCACATGATAAATGTTGATGATGTTGAGTTGGATGTTGTTATATTATTTAATGAGTTTCTGATTCTTATTGTGGACCATAGTGAAAATAATATTTTTAAGAAGAATGTACCTCTAGTGTGTGTGTGGTGGAAGTATGATAATGTTCAAGATGAGACCTAGGAGAGGGAATATGATATATAGGCACTTTAGATATACTTGTTCACTAATACTCCACATTGATACATAGAGTAGCTTTGGAATGATCTATTATATAGTTGGGAGGATGTAAGATCCCTTGTTTTCTAGGTATATCCCACTTTAAGTTTTAGTGAGCCTCATTTTATTTTTGTTGTGTTTAACTTGAACCTTGGAAATCGAGCCTTGAGCTAGTAGGATTCACTATTGTAGAGGTGAATTAGAAGGAGTACCATTTTCTATATGTAGAAATGAATTTATGCCATAAGTTTCTAATTTATGACATAAATTTTTTGTGATAACCCCATAAAACCAAACCATGATATGAATCTTAGATTTATTCCATAAAATGGAATTTATGATTTAAAATAGGTTTTCATTCAATTTTTAATTCCAAGTGGTAGGTTTTTTGGAATATATGTGAATTGAGTGATTTATGACATAAATTACCTATTTACATTGTGAATTATCCATGCCCAACCTATCTTTAAAACCTCCAACATATTTTCATATGTTGAGGTAACATGTACCATTCTCTCTTTATTTTAGGCCTTCTAGAAGTGTTGTAAAAGAGTATTCTTTAATATAGAAGATTATTCTCTTGGATACTAGTTGTCCAGACCTAGAGATCAGAGGTAATCCTTGTGGTTCATAATCTTCTTCTGATATCATCAATTTTACCATGCGGAGAACCCTTGGTTGGATTTACTAAATCAGATCAAGATTTGGATGTTATTTGTTTTTGAGTTTCTCAGTTATATTGAATAGGAGTTACCGATTATATCATGGATATTGAGGAATTGTTAGTGTCTTATTTTCTTTTGAGGTTAGAGGTATTGAATAAATCCCTAAATTCCAATTTTGATTCTTCTAGTAAGTGAAATAAGTGTGACCATGTTGGAAAACCACACACGTGACCTAAATAATTGGATAATTCACCATTTAATGAATTTCACATGTTTATACCTCCCATTTGACCCCATTCATCCATTTTCACTAAGACTGGACTTGTTTCCACTTGATAGGTGATCCTACCCCTGAATTTGTGATGAACTATTAGCCTTCTTTTATGTAAATTTTTCACAAAGATTGAATTGTAGTAATTGGTAATTTTTGATGTATTATTTTACAAGCTTGATGTTTGTCTATATATTATATTGTATTGGTTTATTATATTGTTATTACTTTCATTTATACTGAAATTATAATATAAAGGACATGCTCTTAGTTATACTGAAATTCCTATGTATAGGGTTTATACCTAGTAATGCTGAAATGATCATATAAAGTACTTTCACCCAATTATGCAGAAATTCTTATATATTGGCATCATTCCTAGTTATATAGAAATTATTATATAAAGATATTACAACCTATAATACTAAAATTATTATATAAAGGGCTTACACCCAGACATTTTGTAATTCTTTTAAGGCATTAAACAGTTCACTGTGATGATTTGCGAATTAAACCTTGGGAGGGTTATGACTATTGTAACACCCCGAGATTTTTATGAAAAATATTCTTTTTAATTTTATTGATGTCTTGTGTTGTACGATACACCAAAAGGAGCTTGCACTACACACATCCCTAACTTGGCTTGCATTACACGCAATTGTGACCTTCCACAATAGCGTGTGTAGTACGCAATACTGAGTTTCACTAAATGATATATTATTATAATATTATTATGAACTAGCCGTTATGAATAGTAATACTCACTTTTTGAAATTTTATAAATTTTATTTTTGAAAATGGACTTCATTTTTGGATTCGGAATATCGAAATTAGCCTAGGGTGAAATTTTGGTATTTTTCTGGAAACTTTCAATTTTTGATGAATAGTGAAAACACTTGGTTACTATTTAAAAACCGACTTTTTATTTAAATAATTATTTATTTTATTTAAATTTATTTTAGGTCAAAATGGATACATAATACCTATATAAGTTCAATGTAATTCATTGGAGTAATTTTATAATAATTTTAGATATATAAAAATTTCATTGAACTTTTCACCGTCTTTTACCCACCTCCTAGGAGAATTTGCAAATTTAAATAAAACTTAATTTTACCACTTCTATGAGTGGAATTTAAAAACTCCAAGATAAATGGCTGAGGTTAGTAAGTAAAATGTGGTTCAATGAGATGAAAATAATTTGTGCTGAATAGTAACTTTTACTTTTATTTACCACGATTAAAAGTAAATAGGGTAATTAAGGGTAAAAAAGATATTTTTATTACCCTAACACATGTCTTAATTCTATTGGATAAGTTTAATTCGACCAAAAACAACCTTAGGAATAAAATATGACCATTTAGGCCCACATGGATTAGATTAGGACATTTATTATTAATTTATTTAAAGAAGGGTTAAAATAGTTAAAATCAATGTTTAATAAGTAAAGCATTTTTAATATAGGGTTAGACATAATATAAATTCAACTATAAATATTAATTAGAAAGATAAAAATATTTCCTACATAATTTTATTTTATTTTTAATTTTTAGACATTAAATAATTTAATTTATTTATGACACAAAAATGATGCAGTAATTATCTTATTAATGAAATATTGACATAATTGATGTTATAAATACCTAAATAAATGTAATTTGAGACTTTTTATGAATTAAACTAATTTTATAGGTTAATATGACATGTTAGTATTTATTTAATTAACTTTTTTCGAACTAAACATTCTATTATGATTTTCACAAAAATCAATTACTAAATTGTTTCAAAATTGACATAAAATTGTTTTTAAAACAAATATTATATTATTAATTGTTATTTTATTCCTAAAAATATATGGTTCGGCCAAATGAATTAGATAAGGTTATATATATTAATAATAAACAACTTGGTGTTTTTTTTGTCTTGTTATAGTATTTTTATTAACGTTATAGTGTAAGAACACAAGAAGACACAATAAAAGTAAAATTATTTAACATAAAGTTAAATCTAAATGATAAGGTTAAAATAGCAATGTAAACTTGTCTAAATTATATTGGATGAGATGATTTCGACCCATCCCCACCTTAGATTTTAAATAAATCAATTTGGAGCTATTTAAAACCGAATATTACTTTATAATAAAATAATATTTTTAGTTTTTCCAAAGGTGCCCCTCTCCTCCCTTATAAAAGGGCACCTCCTCCCTCTCTTCCTAACACCAATTTGAGCCTTCAAGTTCGGCCAACCCCTTTCAAATTTTATTCTACACTTCCCTAGAAACATCTGAGAGGTCCTGGATTTTTTCAAAGACCAATTGTAGTGCCCTAAGAGGAGGTCTCAAAGAGGCGCTTCAAAGAAGAGGTAATGTTTGTTACCAATTATTTCAACTTTATTTCTTCTTCCACTTCTTCTTATTTAGTTTTTTCATTATGAAGTAATAAAATCAGTATCACTAATATACTGATATGTTATTATAAGTATGAAACAACCCTATTTCACCATTTATCCATCCTACGGAAAACGAAATCACCGCGCGTGCGTACATACGGAATACCGTCTCCACGCCGTGGTGTAATCTATTTTCCACCACCACGTTACTTGGATGGGTATAATGGTGTAAATAATGACTATATATGATTATTGTAAAGTGATATTTATTATTAAATATTATACATACACTTAAATACAATTCCACGATCATGGGAATGATATCATCGCTCGTGCGTACGTACGGACTACCGTCTCCACGACTCGATCAGATTCATTCTCAATGATTAACCATTCATCAATGATTATAAAGTATATTTAATAAGTAATCAAGAAATATATGACATAATAATTATACAGGATTTATGTATATATATATATATATGTATGTCATCTAATTAATTCCATTCAATTGAATAAGGAAACGAAAATAACATTCATGCGTATGTACGGCCTACCGTCTCCATGAACGGTGTATTTATTTCCATTTATCGATCTATTATATATATGTATATTCTGAATATATATTATATATAAATCATGTTTTAAATTATGGATGTAATTAACCATGATCTAATTAATCATATGAATAATTACAAGTTAAAACATGAACGACAAATGAAACGATTTTACCCAAAACGCTACATTAACATTAATTCACAAAAGAATGGGTAATATAAAGTCACAAGTGAACCATATATGATATCATAACAATGAATATGATTCTGTAATAAGTCAATGACATTATTTAAATCATTATACAGGAGTTTTGGATCCATACGAAGCATATCAGACCTAAGGTAAGGGATAAATTTTCAATGTCATTTTTTTATCCAAGATTGCTTATACCTAAGTATTTACTAGGGTTACGTTTATCATCCATGACCATGTTTTCTAAAAATGTTTTCATAAAATGTTTACTATTCTTCCATGAATGTTTGAAGTAATTTTTACCCTTTATTGACTTTTTACCACATTTTATGGATGGAATCTTTCCTTTGGTTACCATATAAGGTACTTTTTGACTTTTTCGACAAAAGTACGAGGAGAATGTTATTTTTAACTTATACGGCATGAACAAATTTTTATGGTTTTATAAAGGCTTATTTTCATGAAGCTTCCTCCAAAATATTTCATGAGTATTTTCAACAAAATCCTTTTCTTTTAAAATTTCATGACATTTTTGAAAAGAAAATGATTCTGAAGATGAAAGGATATTTTCCTCAAGAATTCATTTCAAGTGTTTTATGAAAACCATTTTTCAAATAAGATGACATTATTTCTTATGTGTTTGTTTCATGTATAATGTCTCTATGATTTACATGGTTTCAATTTTCTTATTATGAAATGATATCCATTTCTTTTATATGGATTATGTGATGATGGGATGATGTTTATGAAACCCATTTTATTTGTTGGGTTATTATGAATGATGTATGTTTATTCTGTGGCACAAGTAAGAATGATTTCATTATGAGATGGGTGGGACCTATATCTCCCTCCAATTCATTGGGTAAAGATTTATATCTCATGAGATAGACATGGCTGGAACGGTAAGTTAATCCGGTTCAGTGTTACAGGACTAAAACGAGGAGTGAACTCGATTCAGAAAGGGACTTTGTCCACTAAGATGGTCATGGTAGTAATGCCTTGGCAACTATGGAAATCATTACATGTTCTTAATGGATGCCACAATTACATGCTTTACTCCTATCATATTTTATCATGATTTATGATCCATTATGATCTATTCCTTACGTACTGCTATGATTTATGTCATTGCTCAAGATTTTGATGTTTAAATATTATGTTCATGTTTTTAAGTTCAAATGTATATGGTTTGTTTTATTTTCACCATGCTTACCCTTACTGAGTATTTGAGCTCACCATTTTTATGTTTTATTTTCCCCCAGGATTAAAAGAAAGGTTTTAGGTAAGGAAACAAAAATGGAAGGATCGTTATGGGAGATGTTGAAGATCTTTCAACATGATTAGAAGTTTATATTACAAGTTTCCAAAGACACTAAACTATTACGGTCCTTGTGTGTCTGATTTTGTTATGTATTAAGTATTTCCGCAAAAGTAATGTAATTTCCATGTATGTCAAGATTAGGGTCTCTACAGTTGGTATCAGAGGAAAGGTTTAGTCAACCTTTGGAAACTAGGATGCGAGAACTTTAGTGAGATCCCTAGAGATATTTCTAAGGTATGTCTAGGGATGTCCCTAAGGTAAAGTATACATTATAGTCTTATAATTACGGTAAAGATCTTAGAATTTAACCTAATATGTTAGATATTGAAGGTACTGCCCCTTTATTATGTTGTTTTCCATAGCATGATTTTTCCCTCTCACACTATTCTTTTTGTGTTTTAGAAAATGGCTGGAAACAGGAAGATTCATGATAATGGAGGATATGACGGACAATGGAATAATATTCTTCATGAGAAACCAAATGAAATGGGATTTGGAAGTCCAAACATCGTTATTATGCCTAATCAGCAATCTCATAATATGATCAATAATCTCAACTTTGGTAAGTTTCCCAACTCAGATAATAAGAGAAAGATGGAGTTTCATGATGATCATAGAGGAAAGAAAGTTCAATTTCGCTCATGTAAATCAAGTGGGAAGAGGCATCAGGGAGATTGTTTCAAAGGAACTAGAAGATGCTTTGGGTGTGGAAAAGAAGGACACAAAGCTAGTAAGTGCAAAGGAAAAGGTTCAGTTAACACCATGGACAAGGATAATGGTATTTCTACGATATCAACAATGATTAGATGTTTTAAATGTGGAATGTATGGGCATTATGCAAACGAATTACCTAAGGGAAAATCTCATGAAGAGAATCAGTATGGTCATACGGGTAGTATATATGTGGATGATGATGAAGAGACTACAAATGAAATATGAGATGAAATAAATGATGAAGCTCATCTAGTGGTTTAAGAAGTTAGTGGAATGATTGTATGTTTATAAAGAATAATGTATGGTACTATGGAATAAAGAATCATCTAAGGATTGTTACACTATTGTTTTTCCTAAAGTATATGAAAGTATATGTTTAATGGTACCGATAACCATGGAAGGTTATTCAGATATTTTTAGAAAGTAGATGATATGCGCATAATGAAGGGATAAGAAGATAATGAGATGTTTGATTGTATTCATGAGCTCATGACTGATATAAGGACTATGTGATATTATGGTTTGATTATATACATTTTTGGGATTTTGGTATGTATAAAGAGTTACCTTTTGACAGTATTCATGTTTTTACTAAGGCTCTATAGTAGTTTATGTTTCAAGAGAATATATGACTAAGTTATTCATGTTTTTGGAATGCAACCAACAAGATATATCTTATGATATATGTGGGATAAATGCTTGTATTCACATTCTGGGTAGATAACCTTTCTAGTAATTGTTTTCTTTATACTATGAGCTTGGACCAAAGTATTTTAGATAAGCCTAAAGATTGGAATGGATTATGTTGGACATAATTTAGTATTGTTTAAGGATGAACTTTTTTTGGATACTATTTATGGGATGTTATAGTAATTTAGTTTTAGAAAAAGGACAACCTGTAGGATGGGCGACAGCCCATCGCATCAGACAAGGCTGTGGAAATCGAACCCACAACCAAAGTGTGACTGACCTTTATCGCCTACCACTGGCCTACAAGAAGTCCCTGGTTAGTAGAAACCAGTTTTATTTTATTACGCGATATGATATATGAATTATAAGTTCATTATTGGAATCATATATGATTAACCTCACCATAGATGGACTTATGTATATTTAATAACTTTTGATAACCTTTTGTTTGAGATAGATGGAATGACCCGTCATCCTATCACATGATCTGCTAACACTTCACGAATAAGAAATTCAACTACATTTCTTTAAGAGATGAAGTGTAAATTGTTCAAAGCATGAAAAACAGTGAGATTGTACCAAAATAAAGTAAATATTTATTTTAATTCAAATTCTTCAACTTTAGGGAAATGATCTTGAAAACCAAAAATGTTGTCCTAGTGCCCTTATATCCGATGAATCAGATAGTACCCAAGATCATCACAAATTTATGGCTTTGTGATTTTTTTCTTTTTCATATCCATGTTCTCTACCACTCTCCATCAGAACATGACAGTTAGATTTCTCTTCCATATCTATATTTTCACCTATGTTCTACTATGTAGAAACCCAGTGATTAGTTAATTTGGGTAACCATTACGTTTCATACATTAGTTTTTAAAACCAAGTTTTGGTATTACTTTTTACAATGTGGGTTTCTATTAAATAAACTTTCTAGTAGTAAACTATTTATAACCCCAACGAATTTCGAGGGAGAAATTCATTTTAAGGGGGGTAGAATATAACACCGCAAGATTTTTATGAAAAATATTCTTTTTAATTTTATTGATGTCTTGTGTTGTATGCTACACCAAAAGGAGATTTCACTACACACATCCCTGACTTGGCTTACATTACACGCACATGTGACCTTCCACGATTGCGTGTGTAGTACGCAATACCGAGTTTCACTAAATGAGACAATATTATAATATTATTATGAACTAGCCGTTATGAATATTAATACCCACTTTTTGAAATTTTATAAATTTTATTTTTGAAAATGGACTTCATTTTTGGATTCGGAATATCAAAATCATCCTAGGGTGAAATGTTGGTATTTTTCTGGAAACTCTCAATTTTTGATGAATAGTGAAAACACTCGGTTACTATTTAAAAACCGACTTTTTATTTAAATAATTATTTATTTTATTTAAATTTATTTTAGGTCAAAATTGATACATAATACCTATATAAGTTCAATGTAATTCATTGGAGTAATTTTATAATAATTTTAGATATATAAAAATTTCATTGAACTTTTCACCGTCTTTTACCCACCTCCTAGGAGAATTTAAAAATTTACATAAAACTTAATTTTAACACTTCTGTGAGTGAAATTAAAAAAATCCGAGAGACACGGATGATTTCAGTAAGTAAAATGTGGTTCAATGAGATGAAAATAATTTGTGCTGAATAGTGACTTTTACTTTTATTTACCATAGTTAAAAGTAAATAGTGTAATTAAGGGTAAAAATGATATTATAATTACCCTAACACATGTTATAATTCTATTGGATAAGTGTAATTCGACCAAAAACAACCTTAGGACTAAAATATGACCATTTAGGCCCACATGGATTAGAATAGGACATTTATTATTAATTTATTTAAAGAAGAGTTAAAATAGTTAAAATCAATGTTTAATAAGTAAATAATTTTTAATATAGGGTTATACATAATATAAATTAGACTATAAATATTCATTAGAAAGATAAAAATATTTCCTACATAATTCTATTTTATTTGTAATTTTTAGACATTAAATAATTTAATTTATTTATTACACAAAGATGATGCAGTAATTATCTTATTAATGAAATATTGACATAATTGATGTTATAAATACCCAAATAAATGTAATTTGAGACTTTTTATGAATTCCAATAATTTTATAGGTTAATATGACATGTTATTATTGATTTAATTAACTTTTTTAGAACTAATAATTCTGTTATGATTTTCACAAAAATCAATTACTAAATAGTGTCAAAATTGACATAAAATAGTTTTTTTTAAAAATATTATATTATTAATTGTTATTTTATTCCTAAAAAAATATGGTTCTAAAAAATGACTTAGAAAATGTTATATATATTAATAATAAACAACTTGGGGTTCGTTTTTCTTTTTATAGTATATTTATTAACCTTATAGTGTAAGAACACAAGAAGACACAGTAAAAGTTAAATTATTTAACTTAAAGTTAAATCTAAATGATAAGGTTAAAATAGGAACCTAAACTTGTCTAAATTCTATTGGATGAGAGTATTGCGACCCATCCCCACCTTAGATTCTAAATAAATCAATTTGGAGCTATTTAAAACCGAATATGACTTTATAATAAAATAATATTTTTAGTTTTTCCAAAGGTGCCCCTCTCCTCCCTTATAAAAGGGCACCTCCTCCCTCTCTTCCTGACACCAATTTGAGCCTTCATGCTTGGACAACCCCGGCCAAATTATCTTCTACACTTCCCTAGAAACATCCGATAGGTCCTTGTCTTCTTCAAAAGACCAATTTTAGTGCCCTAATAGGATGTCTCAAAGAGGCGCTTCAAAGAAGAGGTAATGTTCGTTACCGATTCTTTCAACTTTATTTCTTCTTCCACTTATTCTTCTTTAGTTGTTTCATTATGAATTAATAACATCAGTATCACTCATATACTGATATGTTATTATAATTATGAAACAACCCTATTTCACAATTTATCCATCCTACGGAAAACGAAATCACCGCCCGTGCGTACGTACAGAATACCGTCTCCACGCTGTGGTGTAATCTATTTTCCACCACCACGTTACATGGATGGGTATAATGGTGTAAATAATGACTATATATTATTATTGTAAAGTGATATTGATTATTAAATATTATACATACACTTCAATACAATTCCATGATCATGGGAATGATATCATCGCTCGTGCGTACGTATGGACTACCGTCTTCACGACGCGATGAGATTCATTCTCAATGATTAACCATTCATAAATGATTCTAAAGTATATATAATAAGTAATCATGAAATATATGACATAATAATTATACAGGATTTATGTATATATATATATGTATGTCATTTACTTAATTCCATTCAATTCAATAAGGAAACGAAAACAACGTTCATGCGTACGTACGACCTACCGTCTCCATGAACGGTGTATTTCTTTCCATTTATGGATCTATTATATATATGTATATTCTGAATATATATTATATATAAATCATGTTTTACATTCTGGATTTAAGTAATCATGATCTAAGTAATCATATGAATAATTACAAGTTAAAACACGAACGACAAATGAAACGATTTTACCCAAAACGCTACTTTAACATTAATTTACAAAATAATGGGTAATATAAAGTCATAAGTGAACCATATATGATATCATAACAATGAATATGATTATGTAATAAGTCAATGACATTATTTAAATCATTATACGGGAGGTTCGGATCCATACAAAGCATATCAGACCTAAGGTAAGGGATAAATTTTCAATCTCATTTTTTTATCCGAGATTGCTTATACCTAAGTATTTACTGGGGTTACGTTTATCATCCATGACCATGTTTTCTAAAAATGTTTTCATAAAATGTTTACTATTCTTCCATGAATGTTTAAAGTCATTTTTACCCTTTATTGACTTTTTACAACATTTTATGGATGGAATCTTTCCTTTGGTTACCATATAAGGTTCTTTTTGACTTTTCCGACAAAAGTACGAGAAGAATGTTATTTTTAACTTATTCGGCGTGGACGGATTTTTATGGTTTTATAAAGCCTTATTTTCATGAATCTTCCTCCAAAAGATTTCATGAATATTTTCAACAAAATCCTTTTCTTTTAAAATTTCATGAAATTTTGTGAAAAGAAAATGATTCTGAAGATGAAAGGATATTTTCCTCAAGAATTCATTTCAAGTGTTTTATCAAAACCATTTTTCAACTAAGATGACATTATTTCTTATGTGTATGTTTCAAGTATTATGTCTCTATGATTTACATGGTTTCACTTTTCTTATTATGAAATGATATCCATTTATTTTATATGGATTATATGATGATGGGATGATGTTTATGAAACCCATTTTATTCGTTGGGTTATTATAAATGATGTATGTTTATTTTGTGTCACAAGTAAGAATGATTTCATTATGATATGGGTGGGACCTATATCTCCCTCCAATGCATTGGGTAAATATTTATATCTCATGAGATAGACATGGCTGGAATGGTAAGTTAATCTGGTTCCGTGTTATAGGACTGAAACGAGGAGTGAGATCGATTCAGAAAAGGGACATTGTCCACTAAGATGGTCATGGCAGTAATGCTTTGGCAACTATGGAAATAATTACATGTGCTTAATGGATGCCACAATTACATGCTTTATTCCTATTCTAATTTATCATGATTGATGATCCATTATGATCTATGCCTTATGTACTGCCATGATTTAAGTCATTGCTCAAGATTTTGATGTTTAAATATTATGTTCATGTTTTTAAGTTCAAATGTATATGGTTTGTTTTATTTTCACCATGCTTACCCTTAATGAGAATTTGAGCTCACCATTTTTATGTTTTCTTTTCCCCCAGGATTAAAAGAAAGGTTTTAGGTAAGGAAACAAAAAGGAGAGGATCGTTATGGGAGATGTTGAAGATCTTTCAACATGATTAGAAGTTTATATTCCAAGTTTCCAAAGACACTAAACTATTACAGTCCTTGTGTGTCTGATTTTGTTATGTATTAAGTATATCTAAAAAAGTAATGTAATATCTACGTACATCAAGCTTCGGGTCTCTACAACTATGGTTGGCATGGATTCATGATATGATTAGAGATATCTAGAATCAGGCCGAATTGGGTTTAGATGCCCTGAGGGTCACTCCGGAACTCTAGATTTAGAGGGAATATTTTATGTGAAATATTAATTTATTAAGTTAACACCCTAATTTATCACTTTATTGTATAAAAAGTATATTCAGGTAGGATTGTTTAAACACCATGGCTGTCGGCCTATTGAGTTGTAATCACACCCTGTTTGTTCCACTATTTAGTACCAAAATAGCTTTCATGAATTCTTATATGGAAAAGAGAAATAGACCTTGTTGTTGATTGTTTCTTGCTGGATGGGTAGGAGTTTCAAGATAGGACTAACAAGGGGCACGAGACTGAGGCTTTGGTGCCTTTTCTTATTTTAGTTTTTTTAATTTTTTTTATAGCTTTCTTCTTGTCATTTAGTTACATTCAGTTAGTGATTAAGTGATTCTATTATTATTTGGATTGTTTGGTTTTAGCCTTTATCCAATTGTAGTTTAATGGTTGCTTATTTTATTATTTCTAATATTTTCACTACTCTGTTATTAATTCCTTTGTTATTGAAATTATGTACCAGAGGGTATAGTCTCCACACTATATATTTTACACCTTAGCTACTAGTCTTCAACCTCTGGCATACAAAGAGGCATGCGTGAGGTCACATAGCTGACACAAATTAGTCACATGAGGGAGTATCGAGTCAGGAATGTTACAATTAGTGTTGATAATGTTATGCTTGGTATATATTAAATATAAAAATCTAATATAAATAAAAATCTAAAAAAGTATTAAATATGAAATGAAGTTTTACTTGGTATATATAAATAAAAACAACACATATTTGAATCATGTTCCTTATTATATATAATAGAAATAGAAATAAAAAAATAAATATTAAATATAATATAAACTAAAATAAACATATAAAAATATAAATTTCTATATATATATATATACACTTTCTGATATATAAATACCCAAACACATATAAACAAAAACATATATACAAATATATTTATACATATAAAAAAGATGAAACATACATTTACATGTGTGTGTCTGGGGAAATGATTTTGTGAAGAGAAACCAAAATAGGGATCAAATTAATCTTATAGTCTATATATAAATCTATACATAGAGACAATAAGAATAACAAAAATATCCCAAAAAAAACCATGAAAAATTGGAAAATTAACCAAACTAGGATCATGATTGGGGAATACAAACCAAAATCGCGAAACAATCATGAATTATTGATTGAAGAAATCCTTAAGAAACAAGTTTTGAATACCATACCTTTGATTTTGGGTTCAATTTATCAAAAATATTTCAAATGTTAGAAATGAGATTTTAGTTATGCGAGAGAATGATCTGCAAGGAGGAGTAACATGACCGCATGGTTTATTTTAAGAAGAGGGAAAAAGTTATATTAGTGACAGAAAAAGAAACATTGACAAAAGTATTCTTTATCAACACTAAAATAAATAGTTTTGATAAAGGTGATAAAGTTAGCACTAATAAAGGCATGAATTTATCATCACTAAAACTATACATTTATCCGTGATAACTAGTAGTGCTAACAAATAACAGTAAATAATAAATATTAAAAATTAATTTTAAAAATTATAGTCAGACAACAATTATAAAAAAATGAATATTAAAAAAATAAAATTATTAACAAATATTTTAATATTATGTTAAATTTATTATTAATATTATAATAAATGTATTAATATCATAAAAAATATTTTATTAATAATTATATTTAAGTCATGATAAATTTATTATTAAAATTATAATAAATGTATTAATATTATAATATTTTTTAAAAAATTAAAATAAATTTATAATTTTATGAAAATGAAGAAGGCCTTTAGGTCCTCAAAATGTGGGGCCTTCATGCCAAATAAAAATTATAATGTAAGGGCTGGGTGGTTGAATTATCTATTGGGGGACTATCACCTATTCTTCAAGCCTGAGAGTGTAGGTATGTGTGTCTTTCATTGTATTGTACCCCTAATAAATAATTGATATAAATGTATTATTAATAATATAGTAAATTTATTATAAATAAAAAAATTAATATTATATTAAATATTATGAAAAATTGTATTAATATTGTAATAAATTAAATAATAAAAATTAATTTATAATCAAAATAATAAATATACAAAAAAGGAGTATATCACAAAAAAATAAAAAACGAATGTATTAATATTATGATAAATGTATTAATATTATAATATTATAAGAAATGTATTAAAATTATAATAAATATAGTAATATTATGATAAATGTTTTATTAATAAATGTACTTATACTATAATAAATATATTAATTAATGTAAAAATAGTATTATTATGCATAATTTTTTTTCACAATAAAATATTAATTATAAAACCATAAAAATAAATGTATGAATTTTAATAATTATATTTAAATAGATCTATGACTGAAATTATATAAATATATTATTATTACTAATTATATATATATTGTTTTTATTTTATATAAAAAATATAATTAAATAATAACTATATTGTTTTTTATTTATAATTAAAATTATTATTATTTATATAAATGTATACTTTTTTATATGTATGTGTTTGTGATATATTAGTGAACCAACACATACCTATGTGTATTTAACTATACACATACATATACACATGCAGATATATAGAAATACATACACATCCACATACATACACATACATACACATACACATACATACACATACAGATACATATAATCATACATACGCAAACACACACACACACACACACAAACAAACACAAACACAAACACAAACACATACAGATGCAGATACAGATAGAGATACACATACACATACACATACACATACACATACACATACACATACACATAAACGTACACATACAGATACACGTACACATACACATACACATACACATACACATACACATACACATACACATACACATACACATACACATACACATACACATACACATACACATACACATACACATACACATACACATACACATACACATACACATACACATACACATACACAGACACATACACATACACATACACATACACATACACATACACATACACATACACATACACATACACATACACCTACACATACAGATACAGATACACATACACATACACCTACACATACACATACACATACACATACACATACACATACACATACACATACACATACACATACATGAAAATATATACACATGCACAAAAATGAACATACATAAACATACATACACACAGACACATACACATACATGCACATAAACATAAACATACACATACACATATATATAAATAAATACACACACATTCACTTACAAAACCATACATACAAATGCAGTTACACATGCATATACGTACATACATACAAACATACACATACACATACACATAGATGCACATATATATACACATATACATACACATAAACATACATACACATAAATAAACTTCCACATATAGATACATACAAATATAGGTACACACACACATACAAATTCACATACACATACACATACATACATATATATACATACAAACACATACATAGACATAAATATACATTTAAATACATTTATACACATATATACACATTCATACACATATATACACATACATACACATACATGAACATATAGATACACAAAGTTACACAAATATACATATAGATACACATAGATACATAAAAACATTCTCAGACATACATATACACATACATACACATATATACACATACATACATATACACACATACATACATAAACATATACATATATACATCCACATGTAACCACACACACACAGATTCTTTTCATGACATATCAATGATTTTTGTCAATGATTATATTAATATATATTTATATTTATTTACATATGTTATATTAAAATATTTAAATAAATTTATGTTCATTTATATATTTATATAAAATGTTAAATATAATATCAATATATTACATTTACATATATATATTTTAATTCATTTAAATAAATTATTAAATATTCTCATTAATTAATATAAATTTGATAATTTTTTTATATTAATTAGAAAAATAAGATTGAAAATATTTTTTTTATTCTAATATGAATCATATTTTTAAATGCACATTTTGTATGTATTTTTTATTTTTATATATTCAAATATTGATTTATAAATAATAAGATATATATAAAAACACACACACATATAATTATAAATATACCTATAATTAATGGTGGGGTGGAAAGGGTTTAAGGGAGGGGGTGAGGTGTAGGTCACGGAGCAAGTCCTTGGACCTACAAGCTTAGTGCAATTTGATTCCTTGCATTGTGTTTTATCATGGTAGATGCAATTGACCTTATATATATATAAGATATATAATATAAATATAAATATAAATATTTAATAAATTTTATTATGAACTATCTATTTAATATATTTATATATATATGTGTGTGTGTTAGAATACATAAATATATATAAACGCACACACACACATTTATATTGTGAACATATATGCATATTTGAAATTATATAACATGAATATATGTTTATATATATTTAAATATGAATATATATATATATATGTATATGTATATGTACATTTTACATTGCCCGCGGGGGCATGGTAGAGTGGTTACGGCTGTTGCGCCCCGACTCCGAAGTTTCGGGTTCGAGTCCCCACAAGGAAATGCCTGAGATACCTATAATAGTTACTCATAGACCCTCTACCCTGTTGGGAATTGGACTAAGCTCAAGGTTATCCCCCTTGGGCCTCACATGGAATGTGTGGCATGCAGGTGGTGAGGACGCACTTATGCCTCATTACCCGAATGCAACTTTATCCTTAACATTGGTGGTGGGGTGGTAAGGGTTTGGGTGGGGTGTGGATCAGGTCGCAGGGTCAAGTCCCCAGGCCTGCGATTTAATGAAATTTTCTTCCTTGCATTGTATTTCACAGTGGTGTATGTAATCGACCTAGTATATGTATATTTTACATTAAATAATTTTAATTAAAAATATTATAAATAAAAATATAAATGATAGAAAAATATATAGGTTGTATTAATATATATATATATTTATTATTATATAAACCATATTTAATATATATATATATATATATATATTTATATAATATTTTATATATGTCAATCTTTATTAGCACTAAAAAAACATAGATAAAGGGAGAACATTTGGAATCACTTATTTTAACAATGATAAAGGTGGTATTTATTAGTGATTTTATTTAGCACTGAAAAAAGAACCTTATTTATCATCATTTTTATTTAGTACTAATAAATGATAAAATAGAATATAATGTAATATGTAATAGTGAACACTGGTTTAAAATAAACAACTTGAAATAGGTGACAGTCACCAATATAGTTTGTATTTTTGACTTTCTATGATAGTTATTATGCTCTAAAAACAGAAAATTTATCCATTATGGCTTCATATATATCCCCAACCATAACTCACCCCCTCATGATTCCATCCATAGTCATCTCAAGTCCAACACATCCACTGTTCTCTCTATCCGTAGTTCACAGTCCATGCCCATCTTTCGGAATACCAGCTTATCATCTTCCATCTTTGCTCACCGCTCGTGGCCCTCTCAACTATGAAATATATCAAAGAGTATTGAAAATAGATCTAATTTTTTATAATTTAAAGATATCAAAGGACAAGGACACAATATAATGAGAGAATACATATTTAAGTGATTCAATAAGTGATTAATGCAATGAAAAATAAAAAAATAGCAAATAGGATTTAACCTGGTCCATACAGAACTAGTCCTTTGTTTATAGTAAGAACACTACTCCCTCCAAAAAATTTGAAATTCTAAAAAAAAGAATAATATAAAATACATAAAAAACAAAAAAAAAATGAATTTAATAACACAATAAAATGCTAAAAAATCCAAGCACCAATGAGGGAAGGAAAATGACTTATATACCTATCAGTCGTTCCACTTATTGGTTCATATATTTTGGGGGGAATTCTAGTATAATTGGTATCTAGGTCATCAAATGTAACACATATACCATAAAATGGTGATATATGAGTATTATAATACATATAACTCAATATCTACATAAGGGAATAAAAAAATGTATTACTTGGGTTTCCTATAATCACACTCAAAGTACAAACACAAAAGGAAACATATGGTTGAGTTCATATCATAACATCCATTATGCTACCCACAACATTAACATAATATATTTTACTCATATAATCAATATCAATAGTAGAGGATAAGCATTGGAAATGAAAAATTTAAAATTTTTAGAAAATAAAAGATAGAAAAAATATAAAAAATCAATGATTTTTTTAAATCACTTTTAGAATATTTCAATTCTAAGGCAATTAAAATAGTTTATATTTTTAGTCCATAAAATTTTCAATTCCTAAAATTTTCCTAGCATGTCTACTAAAATTAATCACAAATGGTTTTTTGGAAATTTATTATTGGTGATCATATTCATTTTACTAAAAATATATATCATATCATCAACTTAAAGAAATAAGTAGAGTATACAGTTTTAACAAAATTGATGATAAAAAATGCATAAAAGTTTCTTCAACTAAATTTATTTTACAGCATGAAAGAATCAAAGTTGATATACAATTTTCTAGAGGATTTCTTCAAAACATATAAATAATTATTAATTAATAAGACATAGTTTGATTGGAATTCATAATTGAAACCATCAGGAGGATTAATTTTGAGTTTTTCATCTATTTCACCATGAATGTATTCACATCATGTTTTTGACATAAAGATGATGTTTAGGAACAAAAAAAACTTTAGGTTTTTGTGTGATAATATTTTTATAGTATTCTTTTGGATACTCTAAAAATTACATCTCTAAAATTCATGCTTGGGAAATATAGACTGAGATAGTTCACATTCACCATGGGATATCCAAAATATGTCCATGTAAACCTTCACCAAAAGAAGATGAATGTCACATGTTCCATAGATATAGTAAGGTCAGTTAAATGGAATATGTTTAATGGATGTGATTGCGACAAAAGATTATTAGCAGAATAATTAATAAAATAGTGGAGTCCAAGCGTGAGAATTTAGAGGATAATTGTATTTCACATAAACCTAGTTATATGGTCATGTTTTGAAGGAATAGGTGATATAGATAGAGGGGAATATTTCAGATACACCATGTTTTTTGAAGGTAGTGATGGATGTGTGGATGTTATGGATTATGTTAATTCTCTGGTGATGATATATGGAAGACTTCCCCCATGGGACAGAGTTAGAAATATTTTTAATAAGATTCATAAATGTAGATTATATTTCTAGAAAGCATAGTTTAATGAACATTAGAAGTCAAGGTAGTGAAAGCTATAGGGAGAAAATGATTTCCAAAATCAATGGAAGGATCTTCATGAATCTAGAAAATTGATTGAACAGGAAGATCAGTTAGGACCCATAATAAATTTTGGATTAGTAGACATGTGCATTGAGATAAACATTGAAGCTGACCAGAGTAGAAGGAGACAATTATGGTGCATCCTGGTATTTTTCAATACTGAGTTTGAATACCAATGTCCTAGAGCCATTAAGACTAAAGTCATATGGTTTTAGATAGAAGATAGGAAGACTAAAAGTTGGTAGAGTTGGATGATAGAGCCATCGAAGGGATAACATCTCACCAGTCATGGAAATGATGGGGGGGTTTTAATAATAGGAACTTTTTTTGGAGGTCTCGGTTGGTTATGTTCTAGTGATATCTATAGGATACTGACTGATTGGTTATTATTATAACATTGGTGAATGTTTTTTTTGAATTAAAGATGTGTATTATTTATCCTATGAATATAGGATATAATATATAAACCATGTAATCTTATGGATATTGTTCTTTAGGTGTTGAGATTTCATTTTTTTTGTTTTTTTCTTGTTTTCTTTATTATTTGTCTCATAAAGAAAATTTCAGGGTTACCTAAACTAAACCAAGGTGTATATCAGTGATGTGGAAGGAGTTTTTGAACATCCAAGCTCTAGATTTTGAATCATGTAGTATAGAATTAAAATATTTAGATTCCAGTAATTGATGTATTGCACAATATCCACAATAATATGTTTTAGTACATTACTAAAATGTATCTAGTGATCAGTTTATCAAGGACTCAAGAGTGTGTTAACAATTTTATAGTGGCGATTCTAGTGGTTTATAGGAATTTACAAAGTCCTCATAACCAATTTGTATCATGAGGCATGTTCCATTCATCATTATTGAATTTATGAGATTGTTTGGAATACTATTGAGGTCTTCTAGATGATTGGCTATGAAACCTTAAGCTATTGAAATTCAATGGGATCTCACTATTATTGATGATATAGTTGCATTGGGTTAGACTTGGTTTATGTTTCAATGGTGGATATTAAAAACATTAAATAATGATGGTTTTACAATCCTAAAGAGTTTTCATGTTACAATTGGCGAGTTAACCAAAAGCCAGGTGTTAGTAGAACTCGTGGCTAAGAGAATAAGCACATAGATTACTACAGAAGGTGTAATTTTGTGAATTGATGCATGAATTATAATTATTATTTAGTGATAAATTTTAATACAATCACCGAATCAGACTTAGGTGATGGAAGTTAAGGTTAATGATAATTGTTTGTGATTTAAAGGTATATTTGAAGAAGTTGAAACATATGAAGGTTCCATAAATCTCATCTCTAACATTGGATAGCTGTATCAGATACAAAGAGTTCAAAAACCCATTTTATTTTGGAAATTTGACTAAATGTTTCATATTGATCAATTTACAAGGTAGAGAAATTTTATTTTGTAGAAGAAACAAGTATGTAAAAGATCCATCTAGAAAAGTATCGAAAGGTAATATTCATAGCCCAGATTCATCAGAAGATATCTCTAATGATTATCTAAATTAGCTGAAGATTATTAGTTTTTGATAGGATTATATTCATAGTGGAGGCTCATAGTTATTAATGATTATGAGAAACATGTATTTAAAAATATTTATACTATTAGAATATGGATTTTGTCACATAGTTTTGATGAGTGAATGCAAATGATAGAATAAATGAGAAAACTCTTAGTCCATGGGACGATTGATGTTTCCTTAGAAGCAGTGGGATATAATCATGGTCTAGATGTTGGTTATACCAATGAGTTGAAACCTTTCCATGTTATGGTTGTTTTCTCTCAGTTCTATTGTACATTAATGTACCTTCATCAATAGATCATCACACTTGTGTGGGTATTGGTAACAAAAATCACAAAAATAAAGAGAACCAAAACCTTTATTATAAATAACTAAGGTAGAATAAGTAAGACTAGATGATGGTATAATGGATGAATGTTCATGAAAGAAATGGGAGTTCAGGAAGATGTGTTGGCAGTGTCTTCCTATAGTTTGAGGAAGTTGAATAAAAAATGTCGGAATGTTTCACATGATAGATGTTAAGACCTATTTGAGAAGGATGAAAGGTATATAGGGGATCCCTAGGAATTTATGATGTTGATAGTATTTATGGTGGTGAATACAAATAGCATGTTCCAAAATTTGTAGTAAAAAATAGTTTATATTTGTTTTCACGTTCATGTTATCTTGAGGATCAAGGATGTTCTAGTACATTTGGGATAAGATCTTCTCAAGAAAATCGATGTTCGATAATGAGATGGTTATTGTTCTCTCATTTTCAAAGCCACCGAAGACATCAACCATGATCACGCTAAAAATAAAATCTGAACAAACCATGACAAGGGATTTTACCTATAATAAAGGGAAACATTTAAGAATTTCGTGGTTTTTGACCTTGCATAATGATTATCATAATATAATTTGGGTATCATAAGGTTTTAAACAAAAGAGGTAGATCATAGATGGACTATAATTGAGGCTGGAATACATTGGGTGAAAATAAACACACATGTCTTGGTTGTAATTGAGGTTATTTTTAGTTGGGGTTTTTCATCCGATTATATTACAATTTCTAAAAATAAGAATTCTAGATGGAGTTCAGTTCTGATAGTATCAATTGAGTTCATTGTACCAAAAAAATATTAATTTTATATAATATCAATGATCAAGTATTCAAAAAAATAAGTGATCAAAATGGGTGGGGATATGGTCAAAATACATGACATAATCAACTGATGGGATTTGAAGTTTATTTTGATGGGAGTCCAGGCTTATTTTATTTAGAGGTATTTCCATAGTCACTAAGAGGGTTTTGTAGTTTTAGTAGAATGAGAAGATCACGGTCTAGATAAAAAAGGATGTATTTCTTTATAGTGATTTGGTTGATCGTAATAAACATGTATTAGGACCATGAGGTCACTTATAGGGTGAATGTAAGCATATTGTTGAGACTTTGGAGAAAGACCAAGAGTAGTCTTTTAGTGGGAGATTATTCGAATTGAATAGTATAAACAATTACCAATTAAGATATTGTTAGGTTTCAGTGTGAAAACTATATTTTTTAATCAAGTTTTGGATGATTTGGAAGGTAAGTCTCCATATGTCACACATGGGGAAGCCGAATAGAGATTGTTCACCTTTTCCATGGGACTTTTAGACTCAGGACAACGAAATCCTTCACCAGACACAACTGAATAAAAAATATTAAGGTGATGTTGTGTGGTTAGTTGAATAAAATATGTACATAGTATATGGTTGAGTGAAATTTTCTCAGTGAAAGGGCATGAAGCACAACCATGACTATGTATGGTAATATAAAGTAATATTTCCCAACACATGTGATTAGTGAGTAAATTGTGTTCTATAAGAAGTAGTGTTATAGTTGAAGGGAGAATATTTCAGATACAATATTGTGTTTTAGATGAAGTTATGGATTTATGAACACTATGTTTTAGGTGAATTCATTGGAGATGATACATGGAATAATTTACTCATGGGATAGTGGTAAATAAAATATTTCATAACACTCACTAGTGTGGATTTCAAAGGTGATGATCACAAATAGTTAGATTCTTCCAGTCAAGGCAGTAAATGTTATCAGGAAATGTAGGTTTCCAAATTCAATGGCCATTTTTTTGTAAATATTATAAAGTTATGGAATTTCATGATTATATAAAACCCAATATAATGGTGGTATTGGTCCATATTTATAATGAGAAGATAACTATAGATGACTAATGTAAAATAATCCAATTAGGGTTAATCCAAGCATGTTATATTGCATAATTGTCACACCCATGTGTCAGAGTCCTTAATACTAAAGGGAAAAGGTTATATTTGGAAGCGTCGAAGACTATAAGGGATGATCAAGAAGGCAGAGCTGCTAAAGAGATCACACATCACCACTCAAGGGCATCACGGTGGTGGAACTTGCAATAAGAACTTACTGTTGGTGGCAAAAGTAGGTTTCTTCTAGTGATCTTGGTAGAATACCAAAAGATAGAGTATTATTATAAGTCATGTGTCTATTTCCTTAAATGAAATATCTTAATCCATTCTTCTGTGGATATAAGACATAATTTTGAAACATGCAATACATCATGCATTATTCTTTTTATGTTATTCTTACATGTGTGCTTCCCATGTGCATGTTAAATTGTTAATTTTTCTCAGAATAAAGGCCATGATTAGAATGAAAACAGAAAAAGGTGTGGATCAATGTAGTGGTTGGGGTACCTAGACATACCAACTCTATATTTTGAACCATGGGGGATTTATTTACTAGAAGATTCATCTTTTGGTAATCGATGTTTCATGCATGATCCTTGATAAGAAACCAATAATATAAAAATTGAAAGTTTATACATAAAAAAATATTTTAAAGTAATCAATACCTTCACATTGAATTGAACCATTATATACTAATCAATACATAAATTCTTTTTTTATTGTTATCTTCTTTTCTTTTGAATATCTATTTACAAAAAATGGCCTAAGTAGAAGGTATCTTATTTAAAATGGAACATGTATTATTTTTTGTTTAAATATTTCATTTCCACATGAGTGGTAGTGATCAAATATTTTATATAATTATAATTAACTATTTGTTTATAAGTTTAGGGGTCCTTAGATCTAAGATCTTGGAAAACATAAAATGTAAAGGAAATAACATTGTAATGGAATAATTATGATAGAGGTATAATTATCCTCTTAACTCGATCTATGGAATGTAGGGTATACCAACCCAATCCTTTTACACATATTATAACATAATTTTTAACAAAAATATCTAATAATCAAACCCAATGATTGAGAGTTATAGTGTATTTAAACGAATAGGTTCATATATATCAATGTTAAAGTAAAATAAAATGAATTTATTTTAATCTCCATAATTATACCCTAAATCCCTTTTATCTACTAAGAATACATTGGATAACCTGGGGAATAAATAAATAAAATGGGTGATCTAAAAGGCTCATTAATAGAATAAAAATGATAACAAAGCATAATAAATGTCTTTAAAGGGAAAACATGATATCATAAAAGAAAATGCTCATGAATAATAATATGGGAGAATAATATAATTGACATGGAATCATAAGAACATGAAAAAAAAATGAAACATGACATATGTATAAGTCAGTAATAACTTTCTAATACAACATCACATTGTGGATAGACTCCCATAATGGATTAGGTTTACTCATAAATCCCACAAATATCATATCACGAGACATAAACATTACCCAATTCATTGCTGTGCTATCTAGGAATGGCAATCATAACATGTAAATTTATATGTTGCAACAAATGAAAATTAAACATAAAGAATAAATATATTAATTAACCATTTAACTAAATGAGATACATAATCTTTCCTCATATCACTATTAGAGGGGATTTCAAAAAGTTATAAGGATAAGAGGGAATTAATTATTTTTGAAATTCATATATGAATAAATAATAATAGGTATCAATTTTTTTTATATTTAAAAATATGACATGAGAAAGGGTAAAGAATTGGGTATAGAAATGAACTTTCAAAATGATCTTTTAAGTAATTAGTTAAAGGCATTTTAAGAAATAAAAAATGATATTTATTTGAATATAAAAGGTAAAAAACTTTTCATACCTAAAATATTTATTTATTTCATGAAATCATCACTGATAATAAATATTGTAAAGGAGTGTTACATCAAATTATTATGGGAAAGAAAAGTTCTACTTAATTGGTTTTGATTTTAAAGAAGGAATTTGGGAAATGAACTTATTCCATGAATAACACCATTAAATTAAGGGATAATAACATATAAATATATGTAATGTACATATGTAAAAAATTTATAATCATTCTATAACATCAAAGTAATATATAAAGTTAGTTTCAATGAGAAAGGTAATAACCCAAAGAGAATAGGGTGGTTTGGAGAGATCCCTTACCTTATGTCTGGATTCAATCTTCACATTCACTTAACATCTTTGTTGGTCAAAGTAGAGTAATCAAGAGGGCGGGGTGAATTGAGTATCTATTAAAATTTATGTTTGAAAAGTTTTCATAAAATATTCCCTAATAAAAATAAATACAACCCATTTAATCAAAGTAATACAGTTATTAAAGTTTGACTATTTAAATAACTTCTCAGAAGATTGATTAATTATTAGTAATCTTAATATCAGTTAGATCTGGCTTGTGTTCCTCATAGAGTGGACAGTGTGAATATATTATTGACTTTGATCTATGGTTTCTCAGATTTTGGATTAGTGAATGCTCCGTGTGTTCTTCAGATATATCTTGTTGCATGTGTTGGTTCTTTTTCTTTAAGAATGTTTGTGCTTATCGCACATGTTAGTTTCTGGGACATGCTTTTCTTTTTATTCTTAGAGTGCATGTGTTGAAGCTGACATGATGAATGTATTCTTCACCTCATACCTCATACTGTGAGGTGACATGTCTACAATGAAATATTAATTATTCCAGTGGATTTAAAATACTCAAATATGACCATTATAAATTAAATTGAAAAACGAAAAAACATATTAAAGAATAGTGTAACAGTCTGTTTGGAAACAGTGTCACAAGGGAACAGTGTTTTCATGAAATGATGTCTCCATTAAATAGTGTCTCCATGAAATAGTGTCTCCATGAAATGGTGTCTCCATATTTGCATTTGAGTGGTGAGATAGTCATGATGACATAGTTGTATAGAGATTAGGAACCGGTAGCACCGATGCAGTGTTATGATCACGATGTCTGGTCTTTTGCCAAACATCGAAAGATGTCTCAACAAGGAACCAGTGTCTAGTCTTAGTGTCTGGTCATAGTGTTTGGGTCACGGTGTCTGGTCACGGTGTCTGGTCACTATGTTTGGGTAACGGTGTCTGGTCATGGTGTCTTGGTCCATTTATAGAAAAATAGATCCAGTGGCAGACTTATGGTTTCTCAGACTTAGCCAAATATCTATATATAGACTTAAGAAATAATATCCATACAATGAATTAGACTTAATTATTTATAAAATAAATTCATTATAAAACAAACTAAATATAGTTTACCCAAATCAGACATGATTTTAGCAATTAAGATATTGGGTAGGTTTATTTAAAGCATAAAGAAACCAACCATCTATACACATGATTTGAGACAGATTAAATAGGATTAACAAGATTTATAGAATTTATAGGATTTTTGATCATTAAAACATGATTAACACATGAGGTGTCCAACAATATCCCCTTTTTGATGATCACAAATCGTGTGAGTGAGATATCTGGTCTTAGTGGATGTGTCTCTCCCTTATTGTTCATTTTGAGTGCATGTCTCTCCCCCTTTTTGGATTGTCAAAAAGAGTACAAAATTAAATAAGAGAGGAGAAAATAAAAGGTCACAATGCATTATATTGATAAAGAGGTTTCATTACAATCAGTAAGCAACAAAAATAAAAAAATTATCCCTATCAAAATATAATGTTCACTATTATTCAGCACCATCTATCTTCTCTTTGCCCTGGGCAGCAACATCACTAGAAGGAACATGAGTAGAGGTAGAAGTTAAAGAAGGAAGTGAACCAACTGACAAAGAAGGTAGAGGGAGACCTTCATAAATAAAAGGGGACAAGGTAGGTGTAGTGGAAGACTGAGGCAATTTTTGGTCAAGGATAACAGGTATGATATGTCTCAGAGCCTAAGTGACTGATGTAGAGGTTGAGGCAAGGGAAGTGGATGAGAAGGTATGAAAACCAGGTCTTAAGGGTGTAACTATAGAAATCACAGTAGTAGTGTTCTGCACACGAAGATAAGGCCTCAAAAATTTGATGAAGTCAGCAATAATCTCACCACCTAACTACATGGATTTCTCAAAGTCATATTTGTTCTCTATGAACTTGTCCAACAAAAGAGTGAAATCTTGGAGCTTTTGGACTTGAGTTTTGAAATCGTGAGTGATAGGAGGGATTTTCAGATTCTTTACAAGGTACTTGAAATGGTTTTTCATATCATGATTATATAAGATCATATTTAAGTATAAATACACCTTCTTAGTAATTTCTTCTTGAGCATCATTTTCAGTCTTGGAATATATTCTTACCAGATCAAGAACTCTATCACTATTCTTGACAACCATAGATAGAGACTCTTTGTCAAAACCACTGAGCACTGATTGGAGTTCTTCATTAACAACAATTTTGAGCAGATCACTATCCAAGGAGGGTTGAGATAATTTTCTAGAGGTATTATAAGTTGTAATAGTTGAAGTAAGAAACTTCAGTTGATTTAGAACTTTCTAGAGACAACCCTTATACTCATCATTCAACTTGTTAAGACCAATATATAGCTCACAAATTTCATGAACTATTTTCTTATTTCTTTTAGCCACCTTTTCAGCTAAGGAAGTTAGGTTAGGTCGAATTTGGGAGGAAACTTCCTTTGGAATATGACTACCAACATCCTCAATAGGACGAGAAATAGGTTCTGGTCTTGATTTCAGCACTCTCTACATATATTCAACCATTTCTCTGAGATATTTCACGTCATCAAATAAATTTTTGTTCTCAAATCTGACTTCTTGAATTTCATGAAGCATTTTTTGCTGAATGTGCTAAATGATCATTTCTAATAGAAGGGGAACATCTCTTTCATTCAAGGAAGGTTCGTGTGAAGGTTCAAGGATAGGAACTAGGACAGGATCGAGTTCCTTTTCAGAGATAACTTCAAAAGAAGATACTAGTTTCAATTGAAACACAATAGAAAGATCTATACCTTTAACTGATGATTTATGGGAATCATTTACATCAAAATATCTAGGGAATTAATATTTTGTATCCACAAATATTGGATCAACTGAATTAGGAGTATCTACAGTTTTCATATTCAGGTGCTACTCCCCCTCAACATGTGCATCTTTCTTAGGACTAAGGTATTTATATCCCTGATCTATTTCCAAGATTTCATCCCCAATAGCATCAACCATTTCCCTTATAGATAACTGAAAGGCCTACTCCATTATCTCTTCATAATATGGGATAATTTTAGGAACAACTTGTTCCTCCAAATGTTCATCATTAGTGGATTCTTACTCAAGAGAAGGATTTTCTTCTAAATGTTCTTCCCGAAAATCATTTTCCCATTCAACAACAAAAAATTATTCTTTAGAGCTAGGTTGTTCTTCCAGATCAACAATTTCTTCAGGAACAAGTATTTCCTTCTTAGTTTTGTCTTGGAGGATAGGTTCACTGTCTTACTCATCTAGGAAAATTGTCCCTATAGGTGCAACAACCTCTTCTTCTTCTTCCTCATCAGAATAGTCAATGATTTCCTCTGGTTCCAAACCAAGATCATAAATATCCTTAGGTCTTCAAGAATGCTCAATCAAGTTGAAATTTTCATAGAATCTCTCATTATCCTATACCAATGTTTTTCTCTATGGATTCTAACTTGATTTTAATTATTTTAATAGTAAATTTTGAAATAAAAAATTCATAGTCCTCAATGACTTCTTCATCTTGTCCAACCAACCCTTTTCCATGAAGCATAGCTGAGATTAACCTTGAGTAGAACATGGAGGTTGACTTGGAGGTTGTCTTTATCAACTCACACATATGGAGTATAACATACTTATATAGGTAAATCTTGTTTCAATTATTCATAAGATGTATCAAAAACACATCCTGATACTTGAGTGTAGAAAAATTACCTTTTATGGACTGATCACATTCTGAACAAATTTAAACAAAAGTATAGTTTCCCTATCTAGCTCAGCAGAAATAACTCTTCTCTTTGTTTCATTGCCAGTCAAGCTTCCCAAGGCTTTTTCTAAAACAAAGATCTCACTTGGAGGAGGAGGACCTCTCTAGTAGTCCTCAAAAATACCATCATGAGGTATCCTTAGGCATGCAACCCATAACCTCAAAGAAAAGATGAATCTCTGGCAATTTATCCAACTTATCACAACAAAACCATATTCTATATCAAAAGATAATTGAACGAACTGATAAAAGTGTAAAACTAGATTTGGGTAAATGAGCCTATCCTACTTTGAGAACCAATCTAGACAACCTTTCTCTTTTAGTACATTCAATACTAATGACTTACTTGATAACATCCACTTGGGGAAAATTTCATTTTCTGGTAGCACTATTCTGTTCACCAGGTTCGGATTCAACGGACCTTCGTGCACTATATTCGGTGCTATATTCATCATCTTCTTTGATATCCAATTCTCAGGAGTTGATGATGATGGGCCTTTCATTCTGGTCATTCTACGAAGGTTTGAGAGAGAGATAAATGCTCAAGTAGGGGTTACGGTTTGATAGAAGATAGGTCAGGTGAAGAAAGAAGTAAAACTTCTTTTTTTATCATTTAGGGATATCAATCATCACAAGATCAAAAGTGCGAGAAAGTAAAATAATAAAATAATTAATTATAGTGATATGAGTTATAATATGTAAATAAAACAAAAAAGTGTGTTTACGGTGAGACCGTAATAGACTTTTACTGTGAGACTGTAAAAGGTTTTCACAGTGAGATTGTAATAGGTTTTCATAGTAAGATGCTTACTATGTGATTTCTAAACTCTGCGACCATTTTGTTTGAGATAGTAAGTGCCTTATAGTAACTGATATATAGTAATGGTGAAACTATAAACATGAAACAATAAGCTGCAAAAACAGTAAGCTATGAAATATTATACCTGATACTTAAGATTTATCATTCCCAATCCGTGTGATGTAATCGATTATTTCATAATATAATGGTTTGGTGAATATATTAGTGAGTTGATATTCAGTTCCAATGAATTCTGAATTTATATCACCCTTTTGATAATTATCTCTCAAAAAGTGATTTCTTACATCAATATGTTTTGTCCTAGAGTATGAAAAAATATTTTTTGAGATGTTAATAGCACTTGTATTGTCACAATTTATAGGTACATGCCTGAATTGATATCCATAATCTAGTAATGTGTGTTTCATCGAAAAATTTTGTGCACAACAACTACTAGTAGCTATGTACTCAGCTTCAGCAGTAGATAATGCAATAGAGTTTTGTTTGTTATTACACCATGATACTAGTGACTTTTCTAAAAAGTAACATGTTCCAGATGTTCTTTTTCTATCTAACATACAACCACCGAATTCATCATCATAATAACTATCTAACTCAAATGATTATCCTCTGGGATAGAACAATCCTAGATTGGGTGTATGCTTGAGGTATTTTGAAATTATATTAACAACATTTAAATGATATTCCTTAGGGTTTTCTTGAAAACGAGCACACATACATACACTAAACATAATGTGAGGTCAACAAGAAGTTATGTAGAGTATGCTTCTAGTCATTCCTCTGTAAGTGGTTTGATCAACAGATTTTCCATCTTCACCAAGATCCAACATACAAGTAGTACTCATTAAAGTTTCACTACATTTAGTTCTATCCAATAAAAAATGTTTTAGAAAATATTTAGTATATTTTCTTTGGTTTAAAATAATACCATCATTATTTTGAAATATTTGAAATCCAAGAAATAATTTTAGTTCACCCATTAAACGCATTTCAAATTTGTTTTGCATCATTTTATAAATTTAAATACATAAATTTTTTTTGAAGATCCAAATATAATGTCATCTACATAAATTTGAACTACTAAAACATCATTGGAATTTTGTTTTATAAAAAGGTCAGGATCAACTATTCCTTTTGTATAACCTTTTTAAATAATAAAAGTACTTAATCTTTCTTACCAAGATCTTGGAGCTTGTTTTAAACAATATAAAGCTTTTCAAAATTTAAAAATATGATTTGGAAAATGAGGATTTCTTAAACCAGGGGGTTTCTCAACAAAGACATCCTTATCTATATAACCATTTAGAAATGTACTTTTTACATCTATTTGATGTAGTTTGAAATTCATATGTGCAACATAAGAAAGCATAATTCTGATGGCTTCAAGTCTAGCTACTGGTGCAAAGGTCTCTTCATAGTCAATTCCTTCTTCTTGACTATAGCCTTGTGTAACCAATATTTCCTTGTTTCTAACTATGTTACCATATTAATCTACTTTATTTATAAACACCCACTTATTAACTATGGTAAATATGTCTTTAGGTCTATTAACAAGTTTCCAAACTTTGTTCCTTTAAAACTAATTAACTTCTTCTTGCATAGCCATCACCCAAAATTCATCATTGATAGCATTATTAGTGTTTATAGGTTCAAGTTGTGATAAAAATTATTTATGTTCAACATTATTTCTAAGATAATCTCTAGTTTGAGTTCCTTTATCTAAATATCCTACAAAAACATCTAAAGGAAGGTTCTTAAGAGTTATAACAGCTCTAAAAAAAGGAATAGCGATTTCAAGTTAGTCAATAGGTTCAGGTTCATTATGGTCAAAATCTAAATAATTTATAGAACTAGAAGTTTTCATTGATTCATTTATAGTATGGTTAGATGATTTTTAATTGATGTCCATATTTGACATATCATCCTCCAGGTTCTCTAGAGAGGTCTTAGGCTCATGTAGATCTGTTTCATCAAATTTGACATAGACAGTTTCTTCCACACATTTAGTTCATTTTTTAAACACTCTATAAGCTTTAATATATATTTAATATCCTATAAAGACCCCTTCTTCACTCTTGGATGTGAATTTGTCGAGATTTTACTTAGTACTGAGGATATAGACTTTCCAACCAAAAACTTTGAAGTAGCTAACATTGGGTTTTCTATTGTTCCATAACTCATATGGAGTAATTTTAATAATGAATCTAATCAAAACTATATTAATAATATAGCATTATATATTTACATATTCAACCCAAAAATAAATATGTAAGTCATATTCACTAATCATGGTTCTAGAAATTTCTTTTAAGGTTCTATTTATTCTTTCTACAACTTCATTTTATTGAGGTGTTCTAGGGGTTGAGAAATTATGACTATATCCATTTTGTAAAAAATGGATTCAAACTCTGGATTTTCAAACTCATGGCCATGATCACTTCTTAAGGATTTAATTCTAAGTCCATTAATATTTTCTATAGTTTTGGAATATTTTGTGAAATGAGAGCATGCTTCACTTTTGTGATCCAAAAATATAGTCCAAGTATATCTAGAAAAGTCATCTACAAGATTATAAATATAGCTCTTCCCATTTAAACTAGAAACTCTAGATTGTCCAAACAAATCCATGTGGACCAATTCGATATGTCGAGAAGTTGACACTTCTTTCTTTGTTTTGACGGAAATTTTGTGTTGCTTTCGATTTTGACAAGTATTACACACTTTATCATTTATAAACACAAGTTTGGGTAGATATTTGACTAAGATTTTTCTAGTTAACATTCTAAGAGAGTGAATATTACAGTGTCCTAGTCACCTATTTCAAAGCCATGACTCTTTATGAAATAAACTTAAACATGAATAATTTTTAGAGACTAAAGAATCTAAGTTAATAGAGTATAAATTTTCATTTCTTAATAAAGAAAACACTAATTCATTTTTGGAATTGAAAAAATTGAAATAATCATTTTCAAAATTAACATGAAATCAATCATCACATAATTATGAAATACCAAGAAAATTATATTTCAATCCATAAAAAAAAGTAAATTAAAAATGATTTGGAGTTAACAATTTGGCTAAGGCCAGTGATTTTTTCCATTGGCATTGTCACCAAAAGTGACATGTCCACCATCAATGTTTATTAAATTATTGTTGCGTGAATATTCTCCTTCCATGTGTCATGAACACCCACTGTCCAAGTACCATAAGCTTTTATAAGATCTCTTTAAGAAACATTCCTACAAAATAGTCAAATAAAAATAGATTTTGGTACCCATATTTGTTTGGGTCCCGTAATATTAGTGACTAGTGATTTAGGAACCCACATCTGCCTCATAGGTTTAATATAAGAATTATTTAAAGTTCTTGAAATATAAACTTCATTTGGTCAAGAAAAGATTGAAAAAATAGAGGGTGCATCATAATTTGAACTAGCTGAATGTTTTCCAGAATAAGGAGTAAAGCTGTATGTCCTAGAATTAGAAACAAAAGTAGTTCTTTAAAAATTTATTTTACCAGATTGATATCCAATACCAGTTTTATATATAAGAGAAACATGTTTACCTAACATTTGTACCAAAGTATCTTTACCATTATTAAAACATTCAAGATCATTTTTCAATTTCTCATTAGATAGCTTTAGTTTATTTTTATATTTGAGTAAATGATCATTTTTTTCTCTTTCTAGAGTAAGTTCAGATTTAAAGGTTGAGGTAAGAGAATGTTGTTTCCTTAAAGAATTGTATTTATCTTTTAGTTCATTACATGCCTCTTAAATAATATTATAGTACTCAAACATTTCTTCACCAAATATATTGTTAGAGTCACTCCCATATCTGTAACAATAGGAATTGTGTACAAGAGATTCCAGTGTTACCTCAGATGTGTTTTTCATAAAACACATATTGGATTTGTTAACTTTTTCATCATGTGAAGATTCCGAGTCACTTGAACTATCTTGAGAAGCACTCTAAATTGCTTTTATTGTGTTTTTATACTTTCTATATTTGTCCTAATATTTCTTTTTGTACTTGAGATTGGGATATTCAACCTTTATATGTCCCTTTCTCTTACATTCATAGAATACAATCTCATCAGACTTGTCAGTTGTCTTTGAATCTTTCTTATAGATTCATTTTTGATCATATCTTCCCTTGAAGTTAGGATTTGTGAAAAATTTATTCTTCTTGTGAAATCTCTTAAACCTTCTGGATAATTGAGCCATCTACTCAGCACAGTCAGGTAATGATTTTTCATTGATTGTACTTTCTAAAGAGACATCCAATTTCCCTTATTATTTGTGTTTAGAGGTGGTGGTATTAAATGCAACAAATTTTCTTTTGGGTTCATCCTCCTATTCCTTGTTGACTTTCAACTCCTCTTCATACATCATTAGTTTCCCCATGAGTTATTTGTTAGGTAACATGCTGATTTTTCATGAATATCTAATAGAGACAGAGGTTCCTCTCCATCTTTCCGGTAGACATATTGGAATCCTCATGATTTGTTATTTGTCAGTGACTTATATTCCAAGAGAAATCATGGTGTTGGAAATTTCGTGGAACCTGATATAAATGTCAGAAATAGGATAATCAGGTTTCATTTTAAAGTTATCATATTTAATTGTATAAGTATAAAGTCTCATTTATTTCACACTAGAAGTTCCTTCATGTTAAATAGGTAAAGTATCCCAAATGTCATGGGAAGTTTCACATGTAGAAATTCTGTTAAATTCCTCATCTCTTAAGGAGAAATATAAAGAATTCATGGATTTGAAATTGTTATTGTAGGAAGTCTTGGTTGATTCATCCTAATTGATTCTATTAGTAGAGGGAATCTTATACTCATCTATAATTGAAAACGAAATTTCAAAGCCCATACTTTCTAAATGAATTTTCATTTTAATTTTCTATTGGTAATAATTGGTTATTCTAAATAATAGTGGTATGTTTTTTGCATCACCTTACAATGTATTATCCATAAGAAGGAAATACTTTAAAAGAGCTATAATTTTATAATTGATAGAAATTGATAGATATTTAAAGTACAACTAAAATCACAGTTGAGTAGTTTAAAAAACAGAGGCTTAATAGGAATAACAAACTCATACGATACCAAATGTTGGTCAGAGTAGAGTACTCAAGAGGTGGGGGGGGGGGGGTAAATTGAGTATCTATTAAAATTTATGTTTGAAATATTTTCTTAATAGGATCCCTAATAAAAATAAATACAACCCATTTAATCAAACTAATACAGTTATAAAAGTTTGAATGTCTAAATAACTTCCCATAAGATTGATTAATTCTCAGTAATCTTAATATCAGTTATTAATATTACTTTTGAAGATATTCTAATAAGGAAAAACAATTATAACTTATTTAAAAGATTAACTATCAATGTAATTTAGTGATTTTTTAATTATAAAGTAAAATAGAGAAAACTAAATCAAACAACACAGAGGATATAAAACAAGTGGTTCAGTCTCAAGTCAAGACCTAAACCACTCCACTTGGGGGTAACCTAACACAAAGAAGTTTATATTAATAAACTTGATCCACACCCTGGACCGGGGTAAAAAACAGTACACAAGACTGTCCAGGTCACACAACCTCTTCCATATTTATTTGTGGGTATAAACTAATAGGTCACACATAGACCTATTCCACACTTATCTGTGAGATAAAACAAGTGTAAAAGGATGTGAGAGGAAGGTTATCTTGTATCCTCCAGTTTAATGTAGGAGAAAATGTGTGTTTTTATAGACACACACACACACACACGGTTTGAAAAATAAACAAAATACAAAATCGAGAAAAGATGATGATATAAGGTTAGAAGTTCTATGAGTGTTAGTATATAAAGCTCTTGAATTCTAGGATGAAGAAGATGCAGGAATCGAGTCCTTTTGTGAGAAATAGAGTATCACAAGTCAGTTAGATATGGTTCATGTCTTTGTGGATTTGATAGTGTGAAGATGTTCTTGACTCTGATATATGGTCTCTTAGATTTTGTATTTTTGAATGATTTATGTGTTATTCAGATGTATCTTGCTTCATATGTCAGTTCTTTTTCTTCAAGAATGCCCGTGCTTCTTCTTTATCATGCATGTCAGTTTCTGGGCCATTATTATTTTTTATTCTTGGAGATCATGTGTTGGAGCTGATACGATGCATGTATTCTGCACTTCTTACCTCATACTATCAGGTGAAATGTCTACAAATAAATATTAATTACGTCAGTGCATTTAAAAGACTCAAATATGAATGTTAGAAATTAAATTTAAAAATGAAAAAACAGATTAATGAATGGTGTCACAGTCTGTCTGGAAACAATGTCACTTGGAAACTGTGTTTCCATGAAACAATGTCTCCATGAAATGATGTACCCATGAAATGGTGTCTCCATGAAACAATGTATCCATATTTTCCTTTGATTGGTGATATAGTTATGATGGAATAGTTGTATAGAGATCAAGAACTGGTAGCACTGATGCAGTGTCAGGATCATGATGCCTGGTCCTTTTCCAAACTTCAAATGGTGTCATAGAAAGTAACCGGTGTCTGGTCATAGTGTCTGGGTCACACTGTATAGTCATGGTGTATGGTCATGGTGTCTAGGTCTTGGTGTCTGGTCATGGTGTGTGGTTCCTTTTCCCAAAAAAACAGAACTTATAGAAGAATCATAGTTTCTCAGACTTAGCGAAATATCTATATATAGACTCAAGTAGTAATATCCATAGAATGAATTAGACTTAATTATTAATAAAATAAATTCATTATAAAAAAAATTAAGTATATTTTACAAAAACCATAAATTATTTTAGAAATTAAGATTTTGGGTAGGTTTATTTAAACCATTAAGAAACGAACCATCTATACACATGATTTGAGACAGATTAAACATGATTAACAAGCTTTATAGAATGTATATGATTTGGGATCATTAAAACATGATTAATACATGAGGTGTCCAAAAATCTTGAATAATAAAATTTGATTCATTAATTACATAATTCAAAACCTTTCACACACACACACACATATATTATTTAATATCATTATATTATGTTATTTTACAACAATCTCAATGAGATATAAAGTTTATTTTAAATGTTTTGAGGGTGTTCATTCCATGGTTCAAAGGTCGGATCACGTGTGGATAATTATGGGAGTTATCTTCCAATGATAATACAATTAAAAAATTTAAATGAAATAATATTCATGTACCTATATAAATTTTAATGTCCTCAAATATTCATATGTATTTTGTAATATAGATGATTTATTTAGTATAAACGTTGTCGTTACACGGTTAGTTCATTTAGGTGGTTTTATGGACCATTACGAACTAGATTTATTTTATTTAATTAAAAAGTTATTAATGAATTATATAATGATGAAATAAGTTATAATATACTTAATATCAATATATTTAACAATAATTATATTTCTTTAACCTTTCTTGAATACAGTAGAGAAAAATGATGTATGTTGTTCATAGAGGCGGTGAATCCACCATAATATGAACAATGTTTTCATTTTTAGAATGAGGAGAAGAGAGAATAGGATGGATGATATATATTAATTTAAAACAACATCATTATAGTATATTTATAATAATATTGTAATTATATATGTTTATATTGGGGATGTGAGGTAAAGGTAGAAGAAGAAATGAATCTAAAAGGGATAGATTGAGAATATTACCTCCTAAATGTTGTCACTTGATATTCACCTTAAGGAATATTGGTTTTTAAATTTTAGTGAGGAAAAATATATGATGACATGGGGGATATGGTTGGGAATATAATTGGATAAAAATTTGTCAAGTGATAAGCCTTATAATGCAAGAGATGTAGGTGTGATGAGGGGTGGTATTTATATGGAGATAAGAAGGGTGTTTTTTGAATATTATATTAATTAATTTGTTATTTCATTTTAAGACTATTAATAGTGATGAATATTTTGACTATATATATTCAATGGTTCATTTTATTTCTAACTATTGGGTTCTTACATCATCCATGACTCATAAACTCATGTATATAAATTATAACTTTAAATATCATATTTTGCTACATTTCATTAATAAAAAAATTCAACCATTTTAGAAAAATAAAAAAAATTCACCCAAACCATTTTTCAATGTTTATATTTCAAAATGAATTTGATTTTAGAAAAATAATTTTCTAAATATGATATTTTTTTTGTTAAATCCTTATTTATTTGAAAAAGAACTATTTTAATATTATGATCAATTTTACAACCCTTTGGAAAATTACTTATCATCTAATAAAATTATATTCTCATTTTAATAGTTCTTAATATTAATTTATAAATCAATTTCATGAAAATAAATTTTATTTTAATTCATTATATTGTTTTAAAAAAATGAAAATAAAATATTTATGTTTAAAAAAAATACAAACACTTATTTTAATATTTTTAAAATATTTATTTACTTTTAACTTTATATAAATATGAAATGTTTTTATTTTATAAGATAACTAAATATTATTTTGTTCTTAAATAGGTGGGGATACTATTCAAACTATCAAGTAACTATTCATAATGGTTAAATTACTATTTCAACAGTCTAATTGCTATTCCAAAGGTCATATTTGTAATAATCATATGGGTTCCCTACATTTTATAAATACATCATACTTCATTCAATCTTAATTCACTTATTTTTTCTCACAATGTTATATATATTTTCATTTTCAAGATGAATATTAAATTCCTAATATTGTACTTCATTTATACTATATTGTTCACGAGTGAGATTATTATGGGGGGATGAGTAGATCTAAATTTTAATATTTTAGTAATCTTATTTTCTATATTTTATCCAATTCTAAAATTTTCAAATCATATAACTACTTATATTTTATAAATTTAATGTTCAAATTAAAATAATTAAATTTTATTAGCTTTATCATGTGTTTTATGTTCGGTATAAAATAATAATTTAAAAAATATAAGACATTTATATAAGAATATAAATTCCATTGATAAAATGTAACACCACTAGATTTTGAAAATAAATTTAATTTTGAATGTATGGAACATTGGGTGTCTAATAAACACCACTTTGTTATAACTTATCCAGTAAACATTATTTTACCACATCTATGATTGGAATTTCGAAAAACTGACATACATGGTTGTCTTTAGTACGATATTTAGAGTTTTATAGAATCAACTTAGTTTTTAATGAATAGTAACACACCTTTATGAATAGTAACATAACCTTATGAATAGTAATGAATAATAAATCGGGCAAAAAAATAGAAACTTTACCCATGAATGTATAAATACAATTTAGTCAAATTATAAGTGAAAAAACGATCATAGTATAAGTATTGGTGTTTTTGTATGTCATAAATATTTTATTTACAATTTTATGATTAATTTAATAATTTAAAATGGAAATGTATTTTCATAAAATGTAATCATAAATTTTTATTTTATTGTCTTATGGTTATAAGATAATTTTATGGGACCTTGATTAATTTTTCAAGGTGTTAGAAAATGAGTTTTAGTTTTAGTGTTTTTTTCCAATAAATTATGATTCATTTAAAAATTAAATTAAAAATATTTAGAAAATTAATTTCTAAAAATGAATTCCATTTTTGAATTATACATATTGAAAAAATGTTTGTGTGATGTTTTGGGATATTTCTGAAATACTTGAATTTTTGGTGAATTGTGAAATTAATATAATTTACAAAATATGCTAAATAAGCGAATTTATGCATCATGCTTGAGTCATGGCTGATGAAAATTACCATTGGTTCGAACTCACATACATTTATTACTATTTTTGGTCACATGAATCAACACTATTGGTTGTATTTCAAAAAATAATAAAATAATGATTAAAATAATGGGAAAACCCTCCTCTCCCCCACTATAACCCCCCCCCTCACTCCCTCTTTTCTTCACTCTTATCATGCCTTATTCCCAGTCTATTTTCTGATAAAATATCTTCCCAAGATCCTCCTTCACTTCCTGCATCCATTGGTCTCCTAAAAATACCAAAATCTATCCCTTAAAGAGGCTCTCACGAAAGATTACTTCAAGAGTTAAATTCCGCTTTTTATTTCTTTTATTTTAGGTTCATTTTTTTTATTTTCTTACCTATATTCAATTAAATGTTGTGATGACTCCAGTAACTTACATGTACTATACTGTTGTTATGATAAATGAATAATTATTCACCATCCCTCATTTACCCTTCTTTTATCCTGGAAATGAAAATAGCATCCAAGATGTGTTAATTTATCACATTCAAGGAAGACAGATTTTTAATTTCTATTATCGTCTTCAATTATGGTCATGAAACCATTTTTATGGTTTAACCAGACTCTAATAACTTTATTATAACTTATTTAAGGTTATTTAATATTTTTTACACAATATATTAAATTGTAAATCAAAATAAGTTCGTTGTGATCAGGAACCACCAATTAACCCAAACAATTGTCCTTAATGTTTTACATAATGATTCATCATCACTCCGAATAACCAAATTTTTTTATGACAATATAATATTATGAGTTTTCACTAATAACATAAAAATTCTCTTCTTATAAACCCTTCACATTCTACATGTTTGTACATTCACGAATATAAGTAAACCAATCATTAAAACCAAGAAGAAAACATTCCCAAACAATGAAATTGAATCTCTTAACCCATAAAAAGGACATGAATGAACCTAATATTGTTTTCATAAATCAATTAAATGTAGATAAGGTTCTTGAATAATTTATTTATGAACCTAAATTTGATTATTCTGGTCATTAAGCACAAGTTAAGAAGACCTTCTGTAACACCCCGACCCTAGTTACCCAGAGTCGGTGCATTATTACATAACATTGGCATGATCACAAAATATCAAGTCTTGAAAGACCGATTACTTTAGTAGACTTGAAACACTATATACATTCACAAGTTTAAAATTACATTATGAAATAAAAACAACGACAACATATTTCCCCCTTTTGAATACACTTATCCCTTAGACTATCCCTGAAGGTCAATCATAATACACTTCTTCACATCATGGGAAAGATAAAACATAGAAAGGGGTGAGCTCAGATGCTCAGTAAGGATAACAATATATCAGAAACATTCATAAATAAACTTAAACATTTAAGGAAATGTATAACTAAAACAAAAGCCTTTTAAACTTGAACATTAACATAATATGGCAAAAATAAAATAAAATAATTCCATTTACTTATTCACATGGATATTATACTATTATAATAATCACATGCAATATCAATAACCACTTTCCTAATGATGGAATTCATAATGCCAGACTATCATAACCACATAGTCAAGGCCTTATGCCCAGAATAAAAATAAGATTTTCTCAAGGCCTTATTCCAAGACACTAGTTTGTCTAATGGGACCTATGGATGCATCAAAGAGCTATAGAGGGCTCCACCCATCACTTACTAATTCCAATGCATTCTGTATATGAAAAGGTTTAAAAATTTCATAAACAATGCCCAAGAACCATAACATAATCATATCACATAAAATATGTATAAAGGAAACTTAAAATTTCCACATTTCAATCACAAGATATCAATACAACACATTGATATAATCTAAGAATTATCAAAACCATTTTTAATACCAAAATAAAAGAAAAGTAAAACATGGTATTTATTTTTCATTTAAAAAAAGTTATGGCTTGTAGAGGAATCCGAAACTAAAATAATGGTCACGGCGGCAGAGAATTCGTTGTCGCCACATACGTAAGACAAAGCATTCCTTTTGTTGTTTAGTAAAAACACTTCATATAAAAATATTCCTTTTGAATAAAAGTAAAAGTCAAAGGGGTTTATACACTGTATAAAAGAAAGTTGTGTATAAAACAAAATATGGCTTAATGAAAGGAGATTGAGATGAAGTCCCTTACCTCATGTCCGACTTGACTCGATCGTTCTTTAATATCCTGAATAATAAAATATAGTTAATTTATATTTGCTTAAGAACATTTTTCAATTTAATTATTCTTTTTACATCACTTATTACCATGTTATGAACATTATGTAGTCATTTAATTTAATAATAGTCGTTTTGTCGATCTTTGGTACTTGAGTCAAAAATAAACTTCTTATAATTAAAAGTTGTTTATGTGGTAAAATATCCATTATCTACAGAATTATATTCATGATTTAGATATCATATATATCATATATATCCAATATATACATGTATTTATAATATTACATAACATTTAGAGGTAAGAAATGAAATGCACCGTTCATGGAGACAGTAAGCCGTACATACGCATGAACACTACTTTCATTTCTATTTCATATTTAATGGAATTAAAACATAATGATACATAGTTATATCATATTTATAGTATATTATCATATATAATATCATTAACTCCATCCTTTATACGTCCCACATATGGCATTAACGATTCAAATCACTTTGAGGGGGCGGTAGTCCGCACTTCCGAAAATGCAATTATCGCGTTTACCCATAATGGAAATCATAAAGGTATGCCATAAATGAAAAATACAGAAGCATAAGGAAAACATAAACATAATATATGTCATATATAAATATAGCGTCATCATAATGGCCACCATGATAGGTGTTAAAAGAATATTGAATTATCATCGTTTCGTGAGGCAGTAATTCGCCACCCAGAGGAACAGTATATTCTTTAACCATTAGACGAAGGTGTGTGTAAGTGTAAATAAAATACTTCTCATAAAAACTTACTAGTATATTTAAGATACTATTTTTGTTACAAAATAAAGTAATAAAAGAGTTTAAGGGGTTGGGGAAGCAAAGTAAAACAAAAAAACATAAGAGAAGACATTACCTTTAAATCGAGTAACTCCCCTTGGTTTGAAACAAAAGGGTTTATTAAAGTTATTTCTTCCTAAGGTAAGGCTTCTAGGATAAAGGGAGGAAGGTTGAGAGGGTATTTGGGAAGCGTTTTTCCAATAAAAACGGTTTTTAAGGTGTGAATAAGGTGGTAGAGTTAGGGGCCTTTTATAAGAGGAGAGGAGGGGCTCTTTTGGAAAGATTGAAATGTTACTTTATTATGAAATGGTTTTTGGATTTTAAAGGTCCAAAAATGATATATTTCAAGGATAAGGTGATAAGAGTTAGAAATACACCCATAAAATAGGCTTTATACATGTTTAAGTCTTAGATTTTACCTTATATTTTCATTTTATTTAAATCATTCATTAATGAGGTAATCACTGCATCATCATGGTGTCATAAATAAATTTATTTATATAATGTCTAAAAATTATAAAAAATACCATGTTGTAGGAAATATTTTTTACCTTTACAATTAATATTTATTTTCTAAGAGATAATTTATGTTGAAAAAATTAAAATTATTTTACTTAGGTGTTACATACTTTTGTTATATTTTCCTTTCTTTAAAAAATAAAATGATAAAATGTCACTATCTCACAAAAGTGATTCCATGGGGTCCCTAAGGTGGAACAAGGCATACTGTGGTTGGCCATGACACAAAAAAAAGCATTAGGACACATGTTGGGGTCATTTTATATTATTATGATATTATTTCATTACCCTTAACTACCCGATTACTAATTAATCATGATAATTAAAAATAATTATTGTCATTACTATTCATAATGCCAAAAAAAGTGTATTAATTACATAATTTGGACCTTATTATTCCAAATATAGAATCCATTTTATCAAATTCTAAACACAAAAATTTAAGTAATTAATTTAATAATTATTCTTGCTGTCAAAACAAATATTGTGTTTTTAGGAAACAATATCTATCAAAAGATTGACAATTGTTTATATCCAATTTCAAAGTGAAATTAATTCTAATAACCACCATTGGAATAAATGGTAAAAATATATTCTAAGTATACTTTAAAACCACTCAATAGTATAATTTATCACTATAAATTATTTTGACTAAAAAAGTTGTTTTTAAGTATTTTTTTACTATTCATAAAAAATTGGAAGTTTTCAGAAAAATACCAAAAATTCAACATAGGCTAATTTCGATATTCCGAATCCAAAAATGAAGTCAATTTTAAAATATAAAATTTATATAATTTCAAGAAGTGGGTATTACTATTCATAACGACTACTTTGATTGGCCGCGGTGTGTTAGAACTTGAGGTTGCGTACAACACACGCTACTGTATTATTCAAATAGAAGAGTACCATGGAAGCTTGGGGTGTTACATTCTCCCCTCCTTCAATAATTTTCTCTCTCATAATTTGAAATTTTTCTTCGAAAATAAAAGGTTGAAAATAGAAAATACCTTTGTGGAAAACCCACATCGAAAATAAGGTTAATAAAATTTAGCCTTAACAAGAGGGAAAGGGAAATGAAAAAGTCACCACCAAATTATAATCTCGATTAGGAGAACATTTGTGGAAATTAGAGACACATAATTAGAGGAAAAATGTAAATACTTGTAGGGAGTGATTGAGGTCATCAATCACAAACAAGTGTAAAATTAAGGTCCTCAAAGCCTTCAATCTATGGTGATTTAAAATATCATCAGTTCAACATAAGGTATTAGGATAACACATTTTTTTTAATATCCCTTTCATAAAGTTTAAGAATTAATTTATTCATAGAATAAGATAGAGGTATATATATATATATACTTGAAAAGTAGAGTTTCAACCTTCAAATAATTTCTACCAAAAACTCATCTTTCACTCTAAAAGATTATAGAACTCAAAAATATTATATTTATCCTAATCGTACAAGGTTCCAAATATTAACATATACCATTTAGATTAGGAAAACTATTTTATAATAACCAGGGACTTCCTGTAGGCTAGTGGTTGGTAATAAAGGCTTGTCACACTATGGTTGTGGGTTTTATTCTTGCAGCTTTGTCCAACTCGACGGGTTATCCCCCGACCTGCAGGTTGTCCTTTTCCTAAAACTATAGTATTATAATATTCCAAAAATAATATTTAGAAATTTTTTACCCTTAAAAAATACTATCCAAAGTTCAACTTAATCCATTCCATCCTTTGTATTTATCCAAAATACCTCTGTCCAGACTTTCTCTAAAAGGTCTCTAAATTCCAAAATCAATTGTAACATCAGATTCCCCAAATAAAGTAAAGTTTCTATTATTGTCACATACTAAAATATGATTACCTTCATCATATTAAAACCTTAATGAAAACAAAAAGTACTACAGTACAATCCTTATATATATCACATTATTCTTGTAACCAGAATATAATCCTTGAGTCCAAAAGCATCAATACATTAATTATTCCACTTCAACTGTAGTAACATCATATGATTGGCCTTGATCCCTTGTCCTTTTCTAAGGTATGTTTCCTTGACTCTTAGGAAATTCATTTACATAATGACCCATTTCTCTACAACTGTATCATTCAACATTGCTAGCCACTTTCTCTCCCATGCAATCACGAGCCTGGTGACCATTTTATCCACATTTATAACAAACTCAAATTCCTTTTAGTCAAGTACTGGGGTGATTCTTCCCACAATTATCGCATAATGGAAAAATACTTCTTTCCCTTTTTCCCTTTATCTGTATCTTGTTCCACCATTCACTTCTTCTCTTTCTTGACTTTATTGTTATAAGATTTAGAGAATTACTTTTCTGTCTTGATAGCACACGAGACTATATCTTCGTACGTTGATAAAGATTGTGATACTAATGATCGACGGAGAAATGGTTTTAACCCATCAAAGAAACGATCGATCTTAATTCTAGGGTTACATATATAATCTGCAGCATACCTCTCTAACCTTATAAAGTTATCCTCATACTTTTTGACATTCTCATCCTCCTTTTTTCTTAGACTCAGAAATTTCCTTTCCATATCTGCTCGATGGTCATGAGGAATGTATTTTTATAAGAAAATATCTTTGAAATACCTCCATTCCAATTTTTATACTTCATAATATTCCTTTGTGTTTTGAATCAATGACCACCATTGATCAGCATCTCCAGTGGGGCAGTAAACTTCCATGATAATATTTTCCCTTTCACTACTCCCCAAGGCATGGAATATTTTCTCTAAGGAATTTATCCATTTCGCAGTTATTAAGGGATTTGTACTCCCATTGAATGTTGGTGGTTGTTTCATCATGAAGCGATCTAACATTGATCCTCCATGTTGCGGATCTGGGTTCTCCATATGAGTAAGTTCATTATTCATAACCTGAGTGAGTTTTCTTAGTATGGTGATAAGCTGATCAGCACCAGTTGTATCACCAGCACCACTATAATTATCTTGAGCAGGTGGGAAATCCCTACATAGAGTGCATGTATTGATACGGTTTCCATTCCTTCCACTAGGCTCCATTTCTAAACAATGTCATAAACTAGATCAGTTTACGAATCAAAATACATAATTCCATACTTGTAAAACACTTAACATAAATTGAACTATTTATGGATATAATCCATAATCATAAAAAAATGTTTTATTTGAGAAAGTATATACTCATAAACCCTTAATAATGGTTTGTAAAGAAAATGATAATTATCCTAAGCATATCCTCCAAGAGTGTCGTAACCAAGAGTGCAGTAAGACCCGTTTTAGTGTGCCAATTCCCATTCAAGTCTAGCTCAAAGCGGTGTTTTCGGGTTTTCCCCCTAGGTACATCTGTTCCAGAGCCGCCTCTACCTATTCGTATCAAGACAGGGATGTATTTCTTGGAAAACTCACAAAATCTCTACAATACCAAAATTCTAGGAAGTTCTTCTATACTAGTCCTCAAAGTCCATGTTAGGGCTATGTGCTCTAATCAGAGTTTATCTAAATCTATCTTCCAAAGTTAGTACTAAACTTCCTATGATACCAACTGTAACGCCCCGAACCTAGTAACCTAGAGTTGGTGCATTATTACATAACATTGTCATGATCACAAAAGATCAAGTCTCAAAAGACTGATTAGTTTAGTATCCTTGAAACACTAGATACATTCACAAGTTTTACATGACATCATGAAATAAAAACAACAACAACATCTTTACCCCTTTTGAACACACTTATCCCTTAGACTATCCCTACAGATCAATCATAATACACTTCTTCACATCCTGGGAAAGATAAAACATAGAAAGGGGTGATCTCAGATGCTCATTAAGGATAACAATATAACAGAAACTTTCATAAATAAACATAAACATTTAAGGCAATGTATAAGTAAAACAAAAGCCTTTTAAACTTGAACTTCAGCATAATATGAAAAAGATAAAATGAAATAATGCCATTTACTTATTCACATGGATATTTTACTAGTCAAATAATCACATGTAATATCAATAACCACTTTCATAATGATGGAATGCACAATGCCAGACTATCATAACCAAATAGTCAAGGCCTTGTGCCAAGATAACAAATAAGATTTTTTCAAGGCCTTGTGCCAAGACACTAGTTTGTCTCATGAGACCTACCGATGCATTGATGAGCTATAGCAGGCTCCACCCGTCACTTACTAAGTCCAATGTATTCCTTATATGAGAAGGTTTAAAAATATCATATAAAATTCCCAAGAACCATAACATAATTTTATCACATAAAACATGTATAAAGGAAACATAACATTTCCACATTTCAATCACAAGATATCAATACAACACATTGATATAATCTAAACATTATCAAAACCATTTTAAATACCAAAATAAAAGAAAAGTAAAACATTGTATTTATTTTTCATTTAAAAAAATTTATGTCTTGTAGAGGAAGTCGAAACACAAATAATGGTCACAATGGCAGAGAAGTCATTGTCGCCGCATACATAAGAAAAAGCATTCCTTTTGTCGTTTAGTAAAAAAAATTTGTATAAAATCATTACTTTTGAATAAAAATAAAAGTCAAAGGGTTTTATACACTGTATAAAAGAAAGTTGTGTATAAAACAAAATATGCCTCAATGAAAGGAGATTGAGACGAATTCCCTTACCTTATGTCCGAATTGACTCGATCGTTCTTTAATCCCATGAATAATAAACTAAAGTTAATTTCTATTTTCTTAGGAAAATTTTTCAAGTTCATTATTTATTTTATATCACTTATTACTATGTTATGAATATTATGTAATCATTTAATTTAATAACGGTTGTTTTGTCGATCCATGGTACTTGAGTCAAAAATAAACTTCTTATAACTACAAGTTGTTTATGTGGTAAAATATCCATTATCTCCAAAATTATATTAATCATGTAGATATCATATATATCATATATATCTAGTATATACATGAATTTATAATATTACATAACATTTATAGGTAAGAAATTAAATGCACCATTTATGGAGATGGTAAGCCGTACGTACGCATGAACGCTAATTTCATTTCTATTTCATGTTTAATGAAATTAAAACAAAATGATACATAGTTATATCATAATTCCAGTATATTGTCATATATAATATCATTAAATCCATCCTTTATATGTCCCAATATGGCATTAACAATTCAAATCACTTTGAGAGGGCGGTAGTCCGCACTTCCTAAAATGAAATTATTGCATTTACCCATAATGGAAATCATAAAGGTATGCCATAAATGAAAAATACAGAAGCATAAAGAAAACATAAACATAATATATATCATATATAGATATAGAGTCATAATAATGGCCACCATGATAGGTGTTAAAAAAATATTGAACAATCATCATTTCGTGAGGCAGTAATTCGCTACCCACAGAAACAGTATGTTCTTTAACCATTAGACGAAGGTGTGTGTAAGTGTTTATAAAATACATCTCATAACAAAATCTTAGTATATTGAAGATATTTTTTTACAAAATAAAGGAATAAAATATTTTAATGGGTTGGAGAAGCAATATAAAACAAAAGAACATAAGAGAAGACATTACCTTTAAATCGGGTAACTCTCCTTGGTTTGAACCAAAATGGTTTCTTGAAGTGATTTATGCCTATAGTAAGGCTTCTAGGATGAAGGGAGGAAATTTGAGAGGGTATTTGGGTAAATTTTGGCCTAGAAAAAATGGATTTGAAGGTGTGAATAATGTGGTAGAGGTGGGGGCCTTTTATAAGAGGAGAGGAGGGGATCTTTTGGAAAGATTGAAATGTTACTTTATTATGAAATGATTTTCTAATTTTAAAGGTCTCACAATGATATAATTCAAGGATAAGGTGATAAGGGTTTTAAATACACCCATAAAATAGGCTTTATACAAGTTTAATTCTTATATTTTACATTATCTTTTCATTTTATTTAAATCATTCATTAATGAGGTAATCACTGCATCATCATGGTGTCATAAATAAATTTATTTATTTAATGTATAAAAATTATAAAAAAATACCATGATGTAGGAAATATTTTTATCTTTACAATTATTATTTATAGTCTAAGAGATAATTTATGTAGACAAAATTAAAATTGTTTTACTTAGGTGTTACATACTTTTGTTATATTTTCCTTTCTTTAAAAAATAAAATGATAAAATGTCACTATCACACAAAAGTGATTTCATGGGGTCCCTTAGTTGGAACAAGGCATACCATGGTCGGCCATGACAGAAAAAATAGCATTAGGACAAATTTTGGGGTCATTTTATATTATTATGATATTATTTGATTACCCTTAACAACCTGATTACTAATTAATCATGATAATTAAAGATAATTGTCGTCGTTACTATTCATAATGTCGAAAAACAAAAGAGTCTTAATTACATAATTTGGTCCTTCTGATTCCAAATATAGAATCCATTTTTACCAAATTCTAAACATTGAAATTTCAGTAATTAATTTAAATTTTTTTCCAACTTTCAAAACAAATAGCGTGTTTTTAAGAAACAATATCTATCAAAATATTTACAATTGTTTATGTCCAATTTCAAAGTAAAATTAATTATAATGACCACCATTAGAATAAATGGTAAAAATATATTCTAAGTATACTTTAAAACCACTCAATAGTATAATTTATCACTATAAACTATTTTGATTAAAAAATTTGTTTTTAAGTATTTTTTTACTATTCATTAAAAAATTGGAAGTTCTCAGAAAAATACCAAAAATTAAACATAGGATAATTTAGATATTCCGAATCCAAAAATGAAGTCAATTTTGAAATATAAAATTTATATAATTTCAAAAATTGGGTATTACTATTCATAACGGTTATATTGATTGGTCACGGTGTGTTAGAACTAGAGGTTGCGTACAACACACGCTACTGTATTATTCAAAGAGAAGCGTACCATGGAAGCTTGGGGTGTTACATTCCCCCTACTTCAATAAATTGAAGCCTCACAATTTGAAATTGTTCTTAAAAAATAAATGGTTGAAAATAGAAAATACCTTTGTGGAAAACCCAAATCGGAAATAAGGTTAATAAAATTTAGCCTTAATAAGAGGGAAAGGGAAATGAAAAAGTCACCACCAAATTATGATCTCGATTAGGAGAACATTGGTGGAAATTAGAGACACATAATTGGAGGATAAATGTAAATACTTGTAGGGAGTGATTGATGTCATCAATCACAAACAAGTGTAAAATTGAGGGCCTCAAAGCCTTCAATCTATGGTGATTTAAAATATCATCAGTTCAACACAAGGTATTAGGATAACACATTTTTTTTGTTTTAATATCCCTTTCCTAAAGTTTAAGGATTAATTTATTCATAGTATAAGAGAGAGGTATATATATATATATACTTGACATGTAGAGTTTCAACCTTCAACTAATTTCTACCGCAAACTCATCTTTCACTCAAAAAGATAATAGAACTCAAAAATATTATATTTATCCTAATCGTACAAGGTTCCAAATATTAACACATACCTTTTAGATTAGGAAAATTATTTTTTAATAACCATGGACTTCCTTTAGGCTAGTGGTATGTAATAAAGGCTTGTCGCACAATGGTTGTGGGTTCGATTCCTACAGCTTTGTCCGACACGATGGGTTATCCCTCGACCTGTAGGTTGTCCTTTTCCTAAAACTATAGTATTATAATATTCAAAAAATAATATTCAGAAATGTTTTCACCTTAAACAATACTATCCAAAGTTCAACTTAATCCATTCAAACCTTTATAGTTATCCAAAATACCTCTGTCCAGACTTTCTCTTAATGGTCTCTAAATTCCCAAATCAATTGTAACATCAGATTCCCCAAATAAAGTAAAGTTTCTATTATTGTCACATACTAAAAATATGATTACCTTCATCATATTAAAACCTTAATGAATACAACAAGTAATACAGTACAATAATTATATATATCACATTATTCTTATAACCAGAATATAATCCTTGAATCCAAAAGCACCAATACATTAATTATTCCACTTCAACTATAGCAATAGCATAAGACTGGCCTTGATCCCATGGCCTTTTCTGAGGTAATTTTCCCTGATGATTAGGACATTCATTTGCATAATTCCCCATTTCTCTACAATTATAGCATTTAACATTGATAGCCTCTTTATTTCCCTTGTAATCATGAGCCTGGTGACCTTTTTCTCCACATTTATAACAAACTCCCATTCCTTTTAGATAAGTACTGGGGTGATTCTTCCCACAATTACCTCATAATTGAAAATCCTTATTTCCCTTTTTCCCTTTATCTATCTCTTATTCCACCATTCTATTCTTCCCTTGATTTACTTTATTGTAATATGATTTATAGAATTACTTTTCTGTCTTGATAGCACACGAGACTATATCTTCATACGTTAAGAAAGATTGTGACACTAATGCTCGATGGAGAAACGGTTTTAACCCATAAAATAAATGATCAATCTTACTTCTTGGGTCACGTATATAATCTGCAGCATACCTCTCTAACCTTGTAAAGTTAGCCTCACACTTTGTGACATTCTCATCCTTCTTTTGTCTCAAACTCAGAAATAGCCTTTCCATATCTGCTCGATGGTCACGGGGAAAGTATTTTTCTAAGAAAATACCTTTGAACTCTCTCCATTCCATATTTGATACTTCATCATCTTTCTTTGTGTTTTGAATCAATGACCACCATTGATCAGCATCTCCAGTGAGGCGGTAAAATACCATGATAACCTTTTCCTTTCATTACTCCCCAGGGCATGGAATATTTTCTCTAAGGAATTTATCCATTGCTCAACTATTAAGGGATTTGTACTCCCATTGAATGTTGATGGTTGTTGCCTCATGAAGAGATCTAACATTTATTCTCCACATTTCAGATCAGGGTGTTCCATACGAGGAAGGTTATTATTCATAACTTGAGTGAGTTGTCCCAATATGGTGATAAGCTGATCAGCACTAGTTGTATCACCAACACCACAATAATTATCTTGAGTAGGAGGGAAATCCCTACATGTAGTGTGTGAATTGATACAATTTCCATTCCTTCCTCTATGGGCCATTTCTAAACAATGTCATAAACTAGACCAGTTCATGAATCAAAATACATAATTCCATACTTGTAAAACACTTAACATAATTTGAACAATTTATGGATATAATCCATAATCATAAAAAAATGTTTTCTTTAAGGAAGTATATAATCATAAACCCTTCATAATGGTTTTTAATGAAAAGGAGAATTATCCAAATCATATCCCCTAGGAGTGTCGTAACCAAGAGTGCAGCAAGGCCCATTATCGGGCACCAGTTCCCATTTGAGTCTAGCTCAAAGAGGTGTTTTTGGGTTTTACCCCTAGGTACATCTGTTCCAGAGCCGCCTCTACCTACTCGTATCCATACATGGATGTATTTCTCGGAAAACTCAAAAAATCTCTACAATACCATAATTATAGGATGTTATTCTATACTAATCATCAAAGTCCATCTTAGGGCTATGTGCTTTAATCAGAGTTTATCTAAATCTAGCTTCCAAGGTTTGTACTAAACTACCTCTGATATAAACTGTAACGCCCCGAACCTAGTTACCCAGATTCGGTGCATTGTTACATAACATTGGAATGATCACAAAAGATCAAGTCTCAAAAGACCGATTAGTTTAGTAGCCTTGAAACACTAGATACATTCACAAGTTTTACATTACATCATGAAATAAAAACAATGACAACATATTTCCCCCTTTTGAACAAACTTATCCCTTAGAATATCTCTGCAGGTCAATAATAATACACTTATTCACATCCTGGGAAAGATAAAACATATGAAGGGGTGAGCTCATATGCTCTGTAAGGATAACAATATAGCGGAAACTTTCATAAATAAACATAAACATTTAAGGCAATGTATAACTAAAACAAAAGCCTTTTAAACTTGAACTTCGGCATAATATGGAAAAGATAAAAATGAAATAATGTAATTTACTTATTCACATGGATATTCTACTAGTCAAATAATCACATGCAATATCCATAACCACTTTCATAATGATGGAATCCATAATGTCAGACTATCATAACCACATAGTCAAATCCCTGTGCCAAGACTACAAATACAATTTTTTCAAGGCCTTGTGCCAAGATAGTAGTTTGTCTCATGAGACCTACTGATGCATCGAGGAGCTATAGTGGGCTCCACCCATCACTTACAAAGTCCAATGCATTCCTTATATGAACAAGTTTAAACATATCATATACAATGCCCAAGAACCATAACATAATTGTATCACATAAAACATGTATAAAGGAGACATAAAATTTCCACATTTCAATCAAAAGATATCAATACAACACATTTATATAATATAAACATTATCAAAACCATTTTCAATACCAAAATAAAATAAAATTAAAACATAGTATTTATTTTTCATTTTAAAAAATTTATGGCTTGTAGAGGAAGCCGAAACTCAAATAATGGTCACGACGGCGGAGAAGTCGTTGTCCCTGAATACATAAGACAAATAATTACATTTGTCATTTAGTAAAAACGATTCATATAAAAAGATTGATTTTCAATAAAATTAAAATTCAAAGGGTTTTAAACACCATATAAAAGAAAGTTATGTATAAAACAAAATATGCATCAATTCAATGAGATTGAGACGAAATCCCTTGCCTCGTGACCGACCTGACTTGATCATTATTTAATATCATGAATAATAAACTATAGTTAATTTCTATTTGCTTAAGAAAATTTTTCAAGTTCATTATTCCTTTTACATCACTTATCACCATGTTATGAACATATGTAATCATTTACTTTAATAACGATCGTTTTTTCGATCCTTGGTACTTGAGTAAAAAATAAACTTCTTATAATTACAAGTTGTTTATGTGGTAAAATATCCATTATCTCCAGAATTATATTCATGATTTAGATATCATATATATCATATATATCAATTATATACATTAATTTATAATATTACCTAACATTTAGAGGTAAGAAATGAAATGCACCGCTCATGGAGACGGTAAGCCGTACGTACGCATGAACACTACTTTAATTTATATTTCATATTTAATGGAATTAAAACATAATGATACATAGTTATATCATAATTAAAGTATATTATCATATATAATATCATTAACTTCATCCTTTATATGTACCACATATGGAATTAATGATTCAAATCACTTGGAGGGGGCGATAGTCCGCACTTCCTAAAATGAAATTATCGTGTTTACCCATAATGGAAATCATAAAGGTATGCCATAAATGAAAAATAGAGAAGCATAAAAAAAACATAAACATAATATATATCATATATAAATATATCATCATCCTAATTGACACCATGATAGGTGTTAAAAGAATATTGAACAATCATTGTTTCGTGAGGAAGTAATTCGCCACCCACAGAAACAGTATGTTCTTTAACCATTAGACGAAGGTGTGTGTAAGTGTAAATAAAATCCTTATCATAAAAATATCCTAGTATATTGAATATACTGGTTTTGTTATAATATAAAGGAATAAAATAGTTTAAGGGGTTGGAGAAGAAAAATAAAACAAAAGAACATAAGAGAAGAAATTACCTCTAAATCAGGTAACTCCCCTTGGTTTGAACCAAAAGGGCTTCTTGAAGTGCTTTCTGCCTAAGGTAAGGATACTAGGATGAAGGGAGGAAAGTTTAGAGGGTATTTTGGTTTATTTTGGATGAGAAAAATGTATTTTAAGGTGTGAATAAGGTGGTAGAGGTTGGGTCCTTTTATAAGAGGAGAGGAGGGGCTCTTTGGGAAAGATTGAAATGTTACTTTATTATGAAATGATTTTCAGATTTTAAGGGTCCCACAATGATATATTTCGAGGATAAGGTGATAAGGGTTCGAAATAAACCCATCAAATAGGCTTTAAATATGTTTATGTCTTATATTTTACCTTATCCTTTCATTTTATTTAAATCGTTTATTAATGAGGTAATCACTCCATCATCACGGTGTCATGAATAAATTTTTTTATTTAATGTTTAAAAATTATAAAAAAATATCATGATGTAGGAAATATTTTTAAATTTCCAATGACTATTTATAGTCTAAGAGATAATTTATGTAGACAAAATGATTTTTTTTTAATTAGGTGTTACATACTTTTGTTATATTTTCCTTTTATTAAAAAATAAAATGATTAAATGTCACTATCACACAAAAGTGATTCCATGGGGTCCCTTAGTTGGTAAAAGGCATAACATTGTCGGCCATGACACAACCAATAGAATTAGGACACATGTTGGGGTCATTTTATATTATTATGATATTATTTAATTACCCTTAACTACCCGATTACTAATTAATCATGATAATTAAAGATAATTGTTGTCGTTACTATTCATAATGTCCAAAAACAAAAGAATCTTTAATTACATAATTTGGACCTTTTGATTCCAAATATGGAATCAATTTTACCAAATTCTAAACAAAAAAATTGCAGTAATTAATTTAAAAATTATTCCCACTGTCAAAACAAATAGCGTGTTTTTAATAAACAATATCTATCAAAAGATTGACAATTGTTTTTGTCCAATTTCAAAGTGAAATTAATTCTAATGACCACAATTGGAATAAGTGGTAAAAATATATTCTACGTATACTTTAAAACCACTCAATATTATAATTTATCACTATAAATTATTTTGATTAAAAATGTTGTTTTTAAGTATTTTTTTACTATTCATCAAAAATTGGAAGTTCTTAGAAAAATACCAAAAATTAAACATAGGATAATTTCGATATTCTGAATCCAAAAATTAAGCCCATTTTGAAATATAAAATTTATATAATTTCAAAAAGTGGGTATTAATATTCATAACGGCTACTTTGATTGGTTGCAATGTGTTAGAACTCGAGGTTGCGTACAACACACGCTACTATATTATTCAAAGAGAAGCTCACCATAGAGGCTTGGGGTGTTACACCTTCAGACTTAAGGTGAGGGGGTTTTTAATCCCACTTTCATTTATTGTGAGATATTCCGTATCTGCTAATATTATTTGTGTATGGTGTATTTCTACTGCCCATTGATGTTTCATATCATTAATCACTTTATTTTCATGAAATTCAATGTATCATTTTATGAATATTAATTTCAGGGAATACAATTCAATTAATTACAAACTTGTATGGGTTTTCTACCCGAACCACCATTTTCATTTGGGTTAATCTTATTAGCTACTTAGCTCAATGAAATTATTATTTATTCATATGTAATACTCATTTATTATGTGATATTTCTCAATATATATATACCAACTGTAATACTACTTTAATTTATGGGGAGTTATATGTTATAAAAGTATCTTTCAGAAATTCATCCTGAAATACAAGCCAGGTTCAATACAGTTTCTTAAATTTTTACCTATTTTCAAGGGAACTATATAATATTTTTTTAGAAACCATTATATTTCTAAAAACACTCATTTTTTTATGAAAATACTACCTTACTTAACTTCTGGTTTTATACAAATACTTTTCAAAAATAACTCTTCTTTTCAAAGTAAAAGAGTAATTATATCAAGAATTACTTGATGATTTTATAAGAGTATCTTCATCTGTTTCAACACTCTTGTTGATTATTATGTATTATTGGGTTATTATTTTATGATATCATCTACCATATTTAATTTAATGGTTTATTATTAGTTTTAATATGAATTTTATATCCTAAAACCATTCACCAATTTAATCTAAATGGTTAGTGTTTATTGTTAACATTCGGGGAAGATTATTGTTATTTCATATGTTAGTTTCAATATGAATGTCTATGTTTTTTATGTTTATCCCCATTCATATGAGGAATTAATTGGACTTATTATGTGATATGTGGGGTCCACTATATCCCCTCAATGCATCAATGAGTCTCATGAGATAAATAGATATGGACTTGGTTGAGGCTTTGCCCATTTTTAGATATGGTTTTGGCCGAGGCCTTAATCATTTTTAGATTTCTTAGAAGAGGTATTGACTGTATATTTTAGAATTTTTGATATATGAATATCCCTCATTATGAACCTATAAATTCAAATTTCATGAGTTTATTTGACTAGTAGAATACCCATGATTATGTTTTATTATAGAAAAATTTACTCAGCTCCTATTCCTTCCATATTATGTTCACATTTTTCTTTTAAAGGCATGTGTTTTAAATTATTCACCATGCCTAATGTTTATGTTATCTTCTGCTATATTGCTTACTCTTACTGAGCATTTGAGATCGCCCCTTTATTATGTTTCATTTTTTTAGGACATGAAGGAGTTTATTATGAATGACCAACAAGGATAAACTTATAGTTGTGGATGTTCCTAATAAAATGTATATGATGTATTTAATTTCAAGTTGTAATGTTAAACTCAAGTATGTATATTCTTTCCAAATATACTAAACTAATCGGTCTATCGGGATACATATTCCTTGTTTATATGCCAACATAATAAAATAAGGCACTGACTCTTGGCAACTAGGGTTGGGTCCTTATAGTTGGTATCAAATGAAGTTTTGTAGAAAAATTAGAATGTAGATTAGGTTAAAAAATAAAAAGATATTCCTTGAGGATAAACATACAAGAACATCCTGCATTATTGGTTTGGAATATATTATATCAATATTTCTAGAAAATACATCCTTATCTGGTTACTACAAGTGGACGTGTTTCTAGAATAGATGTACCTAGGAGTGAAAACTCTGGCAAGGCATTTTGGGCTTGACCTATGGTATCTTGGTACACAATAATGGGCCTTACTGCACACCTGGTTTGACACTCCAAGGGGATTTTCTTAGTATAATTAAATTTTTCATTATAATATATCATGAAATATTTAAATGTAAATTTTTATTCAAAGAAACCATGTTTGTGATTATGGGATTATCCATGCATATGATTTCAATTTATTTTAAATATTTTTTTAAGTTGAGATAATACATTATGATTCATAACCAAGTATACTGTATTCCATTATTTAGAAATGGATCTAATTGGGAATGGAAACCACAATAATGCGCGTATCCCGTGTAGGGATTTACCTCAATTGAAGATAATGTTTTTGGATTTGGAGATACGACTGGTGCAGAGAAACTTATAAATATACTGGGACAACTTAATCAGGTTATGAACAATAACCTTACCTATATAGAGCATCTAGATCAAAAATGTGGAAGATATATGTTAGATTGATTTATGCGACAAAAGACTCCATCATTTAATTGGACTGCAAACCCATTCGTAGAGGAGAAATGGATAAGTTCCATAGAGAATATATTTCTCACCTTGGTATGTAATGAAAGGGAGAAGGTTGTCATGACAGTTTATCATATGTCGGGAGATTTTGATCAATGTTGGTAACTAATTAAAAACACAAAGTAGGATAAAGAGATACAAAACATGGAATTCAGTGAATTTAATGAAATTTTCTTAGAGAAATACATTCTTCATGAACAAAGAGTGGATATGGAAAGGCAATTTCTGAATTTGAGGCAAAAGGAAGATAAGAATGTTGAAAAGTATGAAACTAACTTCACAAGGATATAAAATAATGTTGTGGACTATATGTATTCCAAGAAGCAAGATTTATTTTATATTTTATGGTCTAAATACATTCCTCTGGTGGGCACTGGTCTGCTAAACTTTCTTATCAAATGGAGATATAGTATCATGTGATATCAAGATGGAAAATGAGTTCTCTAAGTATTATGACTTTAAAGGAAATAAAAATAAGAATATTATTGCTGAAAACTATAGAAAAGAAATAAGGAAATTAGGAATAAGGGAAGAGCTGACTTTCCACCATGTGATAATTGTTGAAGGAAACACACTGGTGCTTATTTAAAAGGAAAAGGGGTGTGCTATAAGTGTGGATAGAAAGACCATCATAATAGTGTTTTTGAGGGAATGAAATAATATATTAATGTGTAGTACTATAATTGTAGGGAGGTAGAACACTTTGATAATGATTGTCCAAAGCATCAAGGAAGCATGCCCCATAAATGGCCAATAATGTGTGGACAAGAATATATGATCATAACTACTGATATTGAAGTTCCTAATGATGTGATGAAAGGTAATTTAATTGTTTTCTCAAACATAGAAAATATTTTATTTGATTATACATCATAATATTCTTTCAAAGCTTCCCAATTTTTCAAGAAAATTAGATATTTACAACTTGATTTAATAAGGGAGTTATCAGTCAAAACTCTTAAGGGAACTATAATTGAAACAATTTTCTGTTAGGAAGTCCCCATTATGGTATATAAACAAGATTTATCTGCTGATTTTATTGTCATACCGATGATTGAATTTGATATAATCCTTAGTATGGATTAGAATTCAAACCATGATGAGAAAATTTATTATAAGAAGAAAAAGGTTACTATTTTTTAGGATGATGTGGAATCCCTTATCTTTAAGGCATAAAGGTTTCCATCTGAACCTAATCTAGATCCACTCCCAGTAACTATACTAAATTCAATTATTGGGGAGGAAGGGAGTCCAATAAATATGGGGGCGGAAAGGAATGTTCAAATTGATGGCATTCCTATTGTGAAAGAATATGTTGATGTGTTTATAGTGGATTTACTCAGACAACCTACAGAGTGGTAAATTGAATATTCTATTGACTTAATTCATGATTCAAGGCCCATATCAAAGACCCCTTATATAATGGACACTATGGAATTAGTGGAACTAAAGAAACAACTAGATTAATCAAGTGATACAAGATTTGTTCTCCCTAGAGTTTCTCCATGGGGAGCCCCTGTTCTTTTCATTAAGAATAAATATGGATCTATGAGGTTGTGTATTGACTACATAAAGATAAATGATATAACAATAAATAACAAGTATCACATAATTAGCATTGATGATTTATTTGATCATATTTATGGAGCCCAATATTTGTCAAAGATTGATATTTGATATGGATATCATCAGTTGCCTGTGAGGAAGGAAGATATTACAAAGAAAACATTTCAAACCAGTTATGGGATTTACAAGTTTACTGTAATGCCTTTTGGACTGACTAATGCACCCTCTTTTTTCATGGGTCTAATGAATATAGTTTTCAAGGAATATCTTGATGACTTTTTGGTGGTATTTATTAATGAATTTGGTGTAATCTAAAAGATATGCATATCATGAAAATCACTTGCATAGTATTCTAAAGACTCTTAGAAGAAAGGAATTATATGGGAAGTTTAACAAGTGTAAATTTCGGGTTTAGTCAGTTTCCTTTTTGGGAAACATTGTCTATAAGGATGAAATATATGTTGATCCTATGACAAAAAAAGTTGTGCAAGAATGGACTACTCCAACGAAGATAACCAAGGTACATATTTTTATTGGTTTAACAGGTTATTATCGAAATTTCGTTCAGAACTTCACCTGTTTAGCTAACCCAATGACCAGGATTACACATAAAGGGGTTAAGTTCATATGGAAAAAATAATGTGAGGACTGTTTGAAATAATTGAAGAGGAGATTAGTGAATGCTCTGATCCTAACTATGCCATCAGGGAATGATGGTTTGTGATCTATAGTGATGCATCAAAGAAAAGACTTGGTTGTGTCCTTATGCATAATGATAGAGTTATTGCCTATACAACAAGGCAGTTAGAAATTCATGAATAAAAATATCATACTCATGATCTTGAGTTAGCAGTAGTAATCTTTACTCTCAAGATATGGAGACATTATATCTATGATTTTTTTTGAGATATATATGGATCATAAGAGTCTAAAATATATCTTATCATAGAAAGAACTCAATACGAGGAAAATGTGATGGCATGGACTTCTCAAGGATTATTATTATTTTACAAACTACCACCTAGGCAAGGAAAATAAGTTAGATGATGCATTGAGTAGGAAGGATCATGGAGTTATCAACAAAATGAGGATTAAAAGGGATAATTTGTACATGGATCTAGAGAGGATGGATATGGGAATTATCCAAGAAGGTGAAAAATCACTAATTTTTCAAATGGTTTCCCAACCATATTTATTAGAAATGATTAAAAGCTCTCATCCTGATGATGGGAACCTTCAATAGAAAATTAATGTTGTGAATGATGGGAAGTTGGATGACTTCAAATGTGAAGATGTAATCCTAAAATTTTGGAAGAGGATATGTGTCCCCTATATACCCGAGATAAAGAGGGAGTTATTGGATGATTCTCACAAATTGAAATCCCTCCTTTTTATTACATAAATTTTAATTTTATTTTACAAATATAGGATCATTAAAGTATAGTGTCTTGGAAAAAAGGTATATAATACATGAAAACAAAAAAAATTATTTTAATTTCCTTGAAAATATTATTTTATTGTTCAAACTAAGTACAATTCTACATATAATAACCTAGATACATACATCACTGGAAAGGGTGGGAAAAAGTCCCAGTAAGGAAAACAAGTGAAACAGTTTACATGTGAACTTGAGTAATATTAATAATAAAGTGAGAATAAAGAGAAATATTATGATAATAATGACTTGAAAAATTACTTGAAAATATGGCTACGACATTTATTTTATACATTCATAAGTATATCACCAAGGTACATCCTCAAGGTGTTGTAAAAATTACTATGGTTATTCCGCAAGGTATCATAAAGCTTGTCATCTATAGAGATTAATTTATTTAACCAATACATTGGAGTACTATTAAGAAGGACCCTTAATATTTCATTATTTTTCATGTTATCAATATATATCATTATAAAAAATTTCATATATAACCCATAGAGAATAAAAGAAGCGGGTTTTATTTCAAAATCATGATGTTTTAAAAAGTGTTTAAAAACATGATTTTTATGCCATTTTAAACCCATGGAAAAGGAATGTGGGTTTTATGCATTTTATTCCCAGAATGAAATAGATAATTTTTTAATATATATTAATACCATCATATAAGAAATAGTTTTTGGTATTCACAAAATAAAATGAACGAATTTATAAAAAAAGAAAATTTTTGAGATGAAAATTCAGCAGCATAATGACTATATAATATGGATTTAAAAACATTAAAAAGAGTGTGGACAAGGGTAAAACACTAATAAATAAGTCATATTATAGTATAGGGATAGAATAAAATTGAAATAAGTTCATGGTATGAATATTTGAATAACACACCACATGAAAAGTAAACACGAAAGAAAAGAGAAGATGTGATTAATTTTATGAAAATTCGGCAGCCTACTGACATCACTTAAAAAATTAAGAAATGAAATGATGAGAGAAAAAAATGGTATATCAGCATATAAAAATCCAATGTACAGTAAGGGGTATACATAATATCATTCCCCAACATAATAAAATGAAAATTCAATGTCATAACATAAAAGAAGTGTAGACTAAAAAAGAGGGTGAAAAGTTCCCTTACCTTGAAGAGTAAATTCAAAAAACATGAAGGTTAAGAACTTGGGAGCCTTAAGGGAACCTTGTGAGGACTCATTGGGAGGTAAATGACCATATATTAATTGATAAATAATTTGTAATGAAATTAATTAAGAAATGGGTTGGTATTTATAGAAAAAGTGGGAAGATATTTTATTAATTTCCAAGGGACTCCTCATTATTGGTATTTGAAAAACCATGGGCCTGCCCATGGTATTTGACCATGATATTGGACAATTGGGACACCTCATAAAATATGTTACTATAAAAAAGTCAACCATAAATATTACATCATTATTACATAATTAATGATGTCATTAAACACACCAAAACTCAAAACTGTATTTTTACTATTCAGAGAAAACAAAAAATTTTATAAAAATATCATAAATTATCCCTAACCTAATATTGATACATTGAATTAAAAAATGAAAACTATTTTAAAAAATTACTTTCTAATTATGATATATTTAATTTTTAATGTAAAAACAATATTTACCTGAAAAAATACTAATACTTAATTAATAATTTCTGAAACAGTTATTTACTTATGCTATTATATCACATTACCAATCAAGATAACTAAATTATATTTATATTTTATTAAGCCAGGTTACTATTCCATTGGTCGCATTTCTATTTATAAGGGTAATATTACTATTCATAATTTACTATTCCTGAAAAATTATGTTGATCTTATTAGAATCTAAATTTCATACTGATCACAACTATAGAGGACCATTTTTTGGAAATCATTTCACATTATTAATTTTTTAAATTATAAAAAACATTTTAAAATATATATTATTTAATAGTTATGATTAATATAAAACTTCTATAAATTCATCCCATATTTATCTTGATATTTGAAATTCAAAAAATTTACCATATTAAGAAATAACAATTTTATTAATACAGAAGGATTACACAAACAAACTAAGGAAATATAACATATCCCCTTATAATACCTACATAGGTCCTAATATTTAGGTGTGAAATGGTGATAAAATCATGGGGTAGCTCAGACAACATTTCCCGAGTGGTGATTTATATCAGCTTGAACTTTTCCCAAAGGCAATTACGTTCATGATTAATATGTTGAATATCATCTTGGGCTTGATCTAGAGAAAATCCTAGTGATGATACCTCCTTCCCATGCTCTGATAGATAAGCATTGTATGACCCATGTCTACTGGATGAGGCCATTGAATCTTCTTTTTGTATTATCAACCAAGATAATTTTTATTTATAAATAATAATCATAACATTAAGAGTATAGTTTCCAATAGTCATTTTGACCAATGGTCATATAACAGTCGAAACCCAATGGTATCGTTTTAATTATAATCACTTCATTAATAAAAGGATATAGTTTTGTTGAGTTAAAATTAAAATAACACAAAAATTCAGGAAACAAATATTATTCAAAAGTTCAGGTGGTTACATTCTTCCCCCCTTAAGAAATTTCTTCCTCGAAATTTAAACTCATATCCTCTGAATAGAAAAGGTGTGGGTAATTCTACCTCATAGAATCCTCTGGTTCCCATGTGGTTTCTTCACATTTTTGGTTCCTCCACAACACCTTAATATGGCAGGTCATCTTGTTTCATAGAACCTTTTCTCTACGATCATCTCCACCAACTGCTCCTCATAAGAGTGGTGATGTTCATGTTTTACCACCTCTTGATTTATTAAATGTGAAGGGTTAGGTATATACTTCCCCAAGAGGGATATACGGAATACACCTTGAACTTGTGCTAGATTTAGAGGAATTTCAAGCCGATATGCCACTGCTTCTACGCGATCAAGGATTTCATAGGGGCCAATGTACCTAGGGATAAGCTTCCCTTTATTCCCAAACTTCATAACTCTCTTCCAAGGTGAAATTAGAAGAAATACTTTGTCACCGACATCAAACTCCATGTCCCTCAGATGGCTTTCAACATAGCTTTATTCCCAAATTTGAGCAGCCATACTGTGTTGATGGATGGCATGAACCTTTTCTGTCATATCTTGCACAAGATCAGGCCCAAGAATCTATCTATCACCAGCAACATCCCCAAAATTAAGATTTCTACATATATTCCCATATAGAGTTTCATAGGGGTCCATTTTAATGCTTTAATAAAAACTATTATTGTAAGATAACTTAACTAATGGGAGATGTTGATCCCATCCACCAATTAATTCAATTGAGTATGTTATCAACATATACTTGAGTATTTTAATAGTCCTTTTAGATTGGAAATTATTTTGGGGGTGTGACAGGACATACTAAAATTTAATTCAGTATATAGACCATATTGAATACTTCTCCATAATTTTTATTTGAACCTTGGATCACGATCTGATACGATAGAAAGTGGAACTCCATGCATCCTTACTACTGACTTCACGTAAATCCTGGCAAGTTGATCAAGGGAGAAATCTTCCCAAATAGAGATAAAATAGGAAGTCTTGGTTAGGCAGCCCACAATAACCCATATCACATTGTTTCTTTTGGAAGTTATCAGGATACAAGTGATAAAGTCCATAGTGATATTGTTCCCCTTCCATGATGGTATGGGTAGTGGTTTTAATACCCCTTTAGGAAGTTGTCACTCTACCTTCATTTACTGACATACTAGGAACCTTTTAGTGTAGTAATTGATATAACTTTTCATATTATCTGACCAATAATGATCACAAAGGCGCCTATACATTTTTGTGCTTCAAGGATTTATTAAGAAAGTAGAGCTATGAGATTCATCCATCAACTCCTTCTTTATTTACAGAATAAATGGAACACATAGTCTTGTATGAAATTTTAGTACACCTTCTTGATCAATATTGAACTTAGGAAACTTTCCATCCTTCATATCCTCAAAATTCTTCTATAACAAAGGATCTTCTTTCTGAGATTTCTTGATCTTATCTATTAATGATGATTGGAAATCATTTAGGATATGGTTGATGATGTGACTTACCTTATAACTCCCATGTGAATTTTCACTAGGTCTTGGATCAAGTGATCCATTTGAATCCTCATCATGGACAGAACAATTGGGTCATTTCTACTTAATACATCTACAACATTGTTTTCTCATCTGAGATGATAATGAATTAAAAAAATCAAAGTCTTTAATAAGTTTCAACCATATACTCTATATCACATTAACTTAATTTTTTTTGTAAAAATATACAACAAACCTTGATGGTTTTTTTATATATCACATTTCTAAACATAAAGATAGTTCTTCTATATCTTTAGAGGAAAAAACCATAGCCAGGTCAAGAGCATGCATAGTATAGTTCTGCTCACGAGTCTTCAAATGTTGAGATTCATAAGCAATAACTTTATCATTTTTGATGAGGATGCACCCAACCCCTTTCATAGATGCATAACTAAAAATAATGAATACTTATCCACATTAAGTAATAGTTGACATGGGTGCAATAACTAATCTCTACTTCAACTCTTGGAAACTATCCTCACACTCCTTTTTCTGGATAATCATGTTCCCTTTTCGAGTTAACTTGGTTAATGGATTATAAAGTCATTAAATTTTTTTCAAAAACCTCATATAATATCCTACTAATCCAATGAAACTATGAATCTTAGTTATTTTTTTAGCCTTAGGCCACTCCTCTACAACCTTTGTCTTTTCCAGGTCCACTGTGATTCCTTCATCGGTTACAATGTTCCCCAAGAAAGAAAATTTTTGTAACCAAAATTCACATTTACTAATCTTTCCAAAAAGCATATCCTTCCATAGAGTTTGAATAATAACCATTATATGATCCTCATTCCCTTAAATAAATTTTGAATATATCATAATATAATCAATAAAAAATTCCAAAAAGTTATCAAGGTAGTCCTTAAATACTCTATTCAAAAAATCTATAAAAATAGCAGGGCATTAGTCAAGCCAAAGGGAATAACGAAAAACTCACAATTACCATATATTTATCGGAAGGTAGTTTTTGGAATATATTAGTTCTTCAACCTCAATTGATGATAACCAGATTGTAGATCAATATTAGAGAAGAATTAAGCCCAATGAAGTTGGTCTAATAAGTCATCAATTCATGGAAGAGGGTATTTGTTCTTTACTATGATACCATTTAGTTCTCTATAATCAATGCATAACTGTATCAATCCATCCTTCTTCTTCACAAAGAGAATAGGTTCTCCCCAAGGAGAAACACTCAATTGGATAAACCCCTTCTCCAAAATATCTATGAGTTGCTTCTTTAATTCCTCTAGCTCTACATTTTCCATCTTATATAGGGTATTTTATATCAGATGAGATCCAGGTATGAGTTAAATGGATAACTCTACCTCTCTTTCAGGGGGAGGTCTAGGTAACTCCTTAGGAAATACATCAACATATTCCTAGATGTTGGGGAAATTTTCTATCCAAATACTTTAATTTCCTTATTTTTCATCAATGATAAACACCATAAAGAAGTATATATGAGGTTCTTGTAGACAAAGATCAGGTTGAGAAATCTCTCCTTAGAAGATAATTGTAGGTTTCCTATTCAAGACTACTGAGATTTTATTACTTTTTCATTTCATCCGAACATTACACTCTGAGAGACAGTCCATCCCAAGTATAATGTTGAATTCCATCATGGGAATGACTACTAGATTTGCGATAAAATTGTGTTCAGTAAAGTAAATACTGGAGTTTATAAACACTAAAGATGCTATAATAATCCCACTAGGAGTCTTGAATGATAAATCTACTTTAAGAAATTTAGGGGTTGATTCAAAATTCCATGAAAACTTGGAGGAAATAAAGGAATGTGTAGAAGCAGAATCAAACAAAGTACTTGCTATCTCTGAGAGAACAACAAGAGTACCTTCCACCAAATAATTTGGAGCTTCAACATCAGCTTTTGTGATAGAAAAATCATGAAATTTCTCCCTTGGCCTTTGCTGAGGCTGAGGATGATGTTGATTACCCTCCACTGCCCTCAGATTTAGGCAATGATTAGTCAAGTGACCAAATTTACAACACTTGAAGCATTGGACATTAGGTAGGTCCTGCACCATCTTCACCTTGTTGATACTCTTTGTAATTTTATACTTCACCTCACTATGACAATTCTGCACGATATGGCCATCTCTTCCACACTTGTAGCACTTCCCATTCCCAAGTAGGCAGTTACCTGAACTCTTATTCCCACATTTATTATACGAGGGAAATTTCAGTTTCTTGCCTCCTCTTCCCTAATCAAAGTTCATACCTAACATGGGATCCATTGATATCTTCTTTTCATTGGATTTATGATACCACTACACCTCACTGAACTCGAGTTCAACTTCCCTAGCACTTCACACTATCTCCTCATAGCTGTCATATTCTCTGTTGGCTAGATTCTTCCACAGATGAGGTCTCAGTCCACCAAAGAATCTATCAAAATTCCCATTAGGATCCATGAAAAATCCTGAGGTATAACAGGAAGGCCTTTTGAAGTTCATAGCTTCCAACATATTCATTAACCTTCTTCTTGAGATCAATAAAATACTTATCCATTTATGTTCTCAGAGAATGAGGGAAATAATTATTGAAGAATATCCCTCTGAACTCTTCCCACTCAATATCTTCAACCTCCAATCTTGGCCTCATGTTTTTAATCAGTTCCAACCACTGATAAACTTCTCCCTCTAAGAAGTAAACAGCCAGAGTGCCCTTCTATTGTTCTGAACAATGGAGCACAGAAAAGATCTACTCAATAGAGTTGATCCACTATTCAATAATTAATGGGTCGGTAGATACACTAAAGTTAGGTGGTTATTGATGAATAAAGGAATCAACTGAGAAGTTTTTCCTTTGCGGTGAAATCAGTCTCTCAGATTGATTCAAGTTATTTCCCATAACACAAGGTAGTTGGTTCATCATTCTCATGAAAGTTTACATTCTAGCTTCCATCAGAGTGTCGTCAGCTCATGGTCCATTGTGATCACCATTTTCATGATTCCTCCTATTTCCTAACATTTTCTAAAATAATTAAACATTAGTGATAAGATTATTTCATTTATGAAAATTTTAACTATAAATAATTTTTATGACTTAAAACTTCATGCTTAAACATATTATTCTTTAACAACAATTACATTTCTCTATAAATCCCTAATAATGATTCATAGAAAGATTGTGATCAACCAAACATATCCACTGGAAGTGTCAAACTAGGATTTTAAAAAGGCCCATTTTCATGCACCAAGATACCCTAAGTCAAGCTCGAAACTCTTTATCAGAGTTTTCACTCTTAGATACATATGTGCCAGAGCCTATTCCACTTTTTCGTATCGAGAGAGGGATTTATTTGTTCAGAAACCAATTACATAACATTTCACCAAAATACTAGGAATTTTACCCATATTAAAATTTATCTATAGGGTTCTTAATAATGTTTTCATAGCCAAAATTCCACAAAAAACTAAACTGTCCTTTGACACCAATTATGGCATCCTGCATTTTTATTACATTACTTTTCATATCTTTTTACAAATAGAGGATAATGTAAGTATAATGTCTTGGAAAAAAGATACATAACACATGAAAACATAAAAAATTATTTTAATACCCTTGAAAATATTCTTTAAAAGTTCATCCTAAGTGCAGTTAATGCATCCCATAACCTAGAGACATACATCAATGAAAAGGGTGAGCAGATGGCCTTGTACTAAAAATAAGTGAAATAGTTTACATGTGAACTTGAGAGAAATAAATAAGAACATGGGGATAAAGAGGAATATAATAATAATAACATTAAATATAACTTGAAAATGTGGCTACAAAATTTAATTAAGAAATTCATAAGCATATCATCACGGTCCATCCCAAAGGTTTCATAAAATTACCAAGGTTATTCACCAAGGTATCATAAAACGTGTCATCTCTTGAGATTAATTTTTTTACCCAATGCATTTGAGAACTATTAGGGAGAACCCTTAATATGTATTTATTTTAATGTTAGACACATATACCATAATCAAACATTTCATAAATAATATATAGAGAATAAAATAAATGGGTTTAATTTCAAAATTGTGACGTTTTAAAAAGTGCTTAAAACATGATTTTTAGGTCATTTTAAACCCACAACAAAAAAGGTGGGTTTCATTTATGTTATTCCCAAAAGAAAATATATCATTTTAAAATCTATATTAATACCCTTATATAATAAATCAGTTTGGATAGTCACAAAATAAAATTAATGAATTTCTAAAAAAAGATAAGTTTTGAGATAAAAATTCTACAGCACAACGACAATATAACATGGTTTTAGAAAACATGAAAAATAGAGGGGAAAAGGGTAACCCACTCATAAATAAATCATAGTATATTATAAGGACCGAATAAAATACAACTAATATCATGGTATGGATATTTTAATGATACACCACATGAAAATCAAAGTTGAATGAAAAGAGAAGATGCAATTTATTTTACAAAAATTCGGAAGCCTAACAACGTCACTTAAAAAATTCAGAAAATGAATTGATGAGAAGAAAAATGGTATATAATCATATGGAAATTAAAATAAAAGTGATATGGATATAGGATATCATACCTCAACATATGAAAATGTAAATTCAATGTCATAACATAAAAGAAGTGTTGACTAAAAAAGAGGGTGAAATGTTCTCTTTCCTTGAAGAATAACTTCAAAAAATTAGAAGGTTGGGACCTTGGGGGGATTTAGGGAACCCTTGAAGGAATAATTGGGAGGTAAAAAGTCCATATCTTCATTTATGTAAAATTTGGAAAGAAAGGAATGAAGGAATGAGTTGGTATTTATAGAAAAAGTGAGGTAATATTTTATTAATTTCCAAGGGACACCTCATTAGTGGTATTTGTAAACCATGGGATTTACCATGGTATTTGACAATGGTATTTAACAATTGGGACACCTCATAACATATTTTACTGTACAAAAATTGACCAAAATTATTAAATCATTATTACATCATTAATGATGTCATTAAACACACAGAAACTCAAAACTGTATTTTTACTATTCACTGAAAAACAAAAAATTTTATAAAAATATCATAAAATCACCTTAATTTAATATCGATTCTCTGAATTCAAAAATTAAATCCATTTTATGATAGTAATTTTCTAATTATGAGATATTTAATTTTTATGTAAAAACACTATTTACCCGAAAAAATACTAATACTTAACAAATAATTTCTAAAACAATTATTTACTTATTCTATTATAGCACATTACCAATCAAAATGCCTAAATTATATTTATACTTTATTAATTAAGGTTACTATTCCATTGGTTACATTACTATTCATAAGGGTTATATTACTATTCATAATTTACTATTCATCCAAAATTAAGTTGATCTTATTAAAATATAAATTTATTACTGATAAAAAATGTAGAAGAACATTTTTTGGAAATCACTTCACATTATTAATTATTTAAAGTATAAAAAATATTTTAAAATACCTTTTTTCCAATATTAATAAATAATATGGAACTTCTATAAATTCATCCTTTAATAATCATGATATTTGAAATTCACAAATTTTACCATAATAAGAAATAAAAATTTTAATTATTCAAAAGCAGTGCAAAAAGTAACTAAGGCCTCATTACATAGCCCATTATAACACCCACATAGGACTTAAGAGTAAGGTGTGCAATGGTGATAGAATCTTGGGGAGGCTCGGACAACATTTCCTGAGTGGTGACTTCTATTAGCTTGAACTTTTCCTGAAAGCGATTACATTGAACATAATATCTTAAAGCTCAGATTGGGATTTGTCTAAAGCAAAGAACAGTGATGATACCTCTTTCCAAAGCTCCAAAATATGAGCTTCGTATGGATCAAGTCTACTGGATGAGTCCATTCACTCTTATTTCTGTATTAGTTTACCATGATCATTTGTATTTATAAAAAATAATCATAATGTTAAGAGTATAGATTCCAACGACCATATAATAGTTGAAACCTAATGGTCTCATTATAGTTATACTAACTTCATTAATAAATGGATATAGTTTTGTTGAGTAAAAAATAAAATAAAATAGAGATTTAGAAAAAAAATATTATTCAAAAGCTCAGGTCGTTACACATAGCTCAAATTTATCTATACATCCTGGTAGCATTGAAATGTATAGAGATTCGAAATAAAATTTCTTGTGGGATAACATGAAGTAGGAAATTGCTGATTATGTATCAATATGTTTAGTATGTCATCAAGTGAAGGAAGAAAGACATCATCCAAGAGGAGTAATGAAACCTATATCTATCCATAAATGGAAATGGTATGACATCACTATGGATTTTATCACTGGATTACCCAAAACTCTGAGTAAGGATGATGCGATATGGGTAATTATTGATCAACTTATGAAATATGCACATTTAATCTCTATAATAAAGGATTTTCTACTGGAGTTCCTAGAACAACTCTATATTAATGATTTTGTGAGACTTCATGGAGCACCTCTCTCAATTGTTTATGATCATGATCCACAATTTACATTGAAATTTTGGAAAAGTCTTCAGAAATATTTAGATACTAAGCTTCTATTGAGTATTTATTATCACTTTCAAACTGATGGGAAATTGGAAAGGACAATCAAAACCTTATATGACATGTTGAAATCATGTTCACTTGACATTCAAGGTATGTGGGATCAATATTTACCTTTATTGGAGTTTTCCTACAATAATAGTTCTCATTCAAGTATTCAAATGACACCATATGAAGTATTGTACGGAAAGAGATGTCGTACACCAACTTGTTGGGAAGAAGTAAGAGGAATGAAGGTTGTGGGCCCAGAGCTTGTGAAGAAAACAACAGTGAAGGTAAAGACTATTTAAACACATATCAAAGCAGCTCAAAGAAGGTAAAAAATCTATGCTAATAATCTATGGATGGATTTGGAGTTTCAAGTGGCAGATCATGTTTTCTTAAAAGTATATCTATGGAAGGGTGTTATATGATTTGGGAAGAAAGGGAAACTGAGCCCTATGTACATAGGTCCTTTTGAAATTATGGAGAGAATTGGATTTATTTCACATCCTTTGGCTATGACACCTATCCTATCTAAAGTACACAATGTGTTCCATGTCTCATTACTGAGAAAGTACATGCCAGACCCAATGAAAGTCCCCACTTCTAAAGGTATAGAATTGGAACCTGACCTATTTTACTATGAAGAGCCTATTCGAATTCTAGACAGTAAAGAACATGTGTTGAGGAATCATACGGCTTGACTGGTAAAGATAATTTGTAAAAATCATAAAATCGAAGAGGCAACATGGGAGCCTAAGGAGATTATTATGAAGAACTACCGAATTTTTGTTGTGTGATAACATTTTGATAATTCTGAGGATGAAATTTTTTTAATGAGGGGATAATTTAATACCCAAAGATTTTGAAAATAAATTTAATATTGAATGCATGAAACACCATGTCTCAAAAAACACCAATTTGTTTTTATAACCTAGCCAGTAAACATAGTTTTACCACCTCTGTGATTGGAATTTCGAAAGACTGACATACACAGTTGCGTTAAATATTATATTTAGAGTCTGATAGAATCATCCTAGTTTTTGATGAATAGTAACATACCCTTATGAATTGTAACACACCCTTATGAATAGTAATGAATAATAAATTATACAAAAAAAATAAAAACATCACCCATGAATGTATAAAAACAATTTAGACATCTTATAAGTGAAAAAAGATCACAGTATAAGTATTGGTATTTTTGTAATTCCTAAATACATTAATTAAACTTTTATGATTAATTTAATAATTTAAAATGGAAATTTATTTTCATAAAATTAATTCATAAATTTTTATTTTATTGTCTTATGGTTATATGATAATTTTATGGGACCTTGAATAATTTTTCAAGGTGTTATAAATGAGTTATTGTTTTAATGTTGTTTTTTTGAATAAATTATGATTTTCATAAAAAATTAAATTAAAAATATTTATAAAAATATTTTCCAAAAATGTATTTCATTTTTGAATTCCACATGTCGAAAAAATTTTGGGGTGAATTTTTGGGATTTTTTTTGAAATACTTGAATTTTAAGTGAATAGTGAAATTTGATAATTTTAAAAATATGCTCAATAAGTGAATTTATGCATCATGCTTGAGTCATGTATGATGAAAATGAGCATTATTTTGAACTCAAATGAACTTATTACTAGTTTTATTCACAAGAATCTATACTATTGGTTGTATTTGGAAAAATAATAAAATAATCATTAAAATAATGGGAAATCCCTCCCCTCCCCCACTAAAAAAACCCCTCACTCCCTCTTCTCTTAACTTCTCTTAAGCCTTGTGATTTTTCTAAATTATTCTAAAATATCCTCTGAAGATCCTACCCCATGTCCATAAGCCCTTTTTCTCATAAAAATACAAAAACCTTTCCCCTAAAGAGGCTCTCAAGGAATATTACTTCAATAGGTAAATTTCTATTTTCATTTCTTTTATTTTATGTTCATTTATTTTCTTTTTATTTCCTCACCTACTTTCATCCAAATGTTGTGATGAATCTAGTAACTTATATTTAATATAATTTCTTTATGATAAAAAAATAATTATTCCTCATCCCTCCTTTCCCCTTCTTTTATACTAGAAATTAAAACACCATCTGAGATGTGTTAATTTATGACATTCAAGGACGACAGGTTTTCAATTTCTATTACCATCATAAATTCTGGTCATTAAACCATTTTGATGGTTGATAAAGACTATAATATATGTAATATAACTTATTTAAGGATCTATAATCCTTTATTACAGGTGATATTAATTTTTAAATCAATGTAAGTTCGTTGTGATCAAGAACCGCCAATTAACCCAAACAATTATCATTAATGTTTTTTATCAGGATTCATACTCAATAACAATAAAAATAATAATTTTTTTACCATGTAATATTCTTTTTTTTTTCACTAATAACATACAACTTCTATTCTGGGAAAAAATTCACATTCTACATGTTTATTTGATACATGAATATAAGTAAATCGATCATGAAAACCAATGAAGAAGACACTCCCATACAATGAAATTGAATCTCTTAACCCATAAAAGGTCTTTAATGAACATAATATGGTTATACTAAATTAATTATATATATATTAAGTTATATAATAATTAATTTATTAATCTAAATTTTATTTTTTCGGTTATTAAGATCAATTGAGAAAAACCTTCAGACATAAGGTAAGGGTTTTCTTCATCCCACTTCCATTTTTGTTAGATATTCAATATTCACTACTATTAATTTTATATGGTATATGCATACATTAAATTGATGTTTAATATAATGAATATATTTATTTTAATTATATTAAATTTATCATTCTATGATTATTAATTTTTTCGCATATGATTTAATTGATTAGAAATTTGTAAGGATTTTCTACCCAAACCTCCATTTTCATTCAGGTTACTCTTATTATATACATCCATAAATTAAATTATTATTTATTCATATTTACTCCTCATATATTCTATGGGAATTTTAAATATATATGTAAAAACCATAATCCTACTTTAATTTATGGGTATTTTTTTGTTTTAAAAGGATATTTCAAAAATTCTTGCGGAAATACAATCCAGATTCAAGGGAATTTCTTAAATTCTAAACTATTTTCAAGGGAAATATATAATATGTTTTTAGAAACCATTATATTAATAAAAAACTCATTTTGTTTTTAAAATAATACTATACTTCACTTATGGTTTTATACAAATGATTTTCCAATAGAACTCTTGTTTTCAAAGTAAAAGAGTAATTATCTCAAGAATTACTCGATGATTTTATAAGAGTATCTTTATAGGCTTCAACACCCTTGTTGATTCATATGTATTATTTGGATTAATGTTTTATGGTATAATATACCATATTTAATTTAATGTTTTGTGATTATTTTTACCGTGGGTGTGCTATCCTAAAACCATTCACCAATTTACTATGAATGGTTAGTGTTTATGCTTATCATTTAGGGAATGTTTTTGAAATTTCATATATTAGTTTCAACATGAATGTATATATTGTTTATATTTACCCCTATTCATATGAGTAATTCATTGGAATTATTATGGGACGATTGGGTCCTGATATAGCCCCTTGATGCATCATTAGGTCTCATGAGACAAATAGATATGGTCTTTGTTGAGGCCTTGCCCATTTTTAAATATGGTAATGGCTGATTCCTTAATCACTTTTAGATGTCTTGGCCAGGTCCTTGACTGTATGTTCCAAAAGGTCCATAATATGCATTTAACTCATTATTAAGCTATAAATTCAAATTTCATAAGGTTATTCGACTAGTAGAATACCCATGATGATGTTTTATTATGGAAATATTTACTCAGCTCACATTCCTACCATATTATGTTCACATTTTTCTTTTGGAGGCATGTGTTTTCAAGTATTCATCATTCCTAATGTTTATGTTATACATTTATGTATTTATTACTCTTACTAAGCATTTCAGATCACCCCTTTCTTAGGTTTCATTTTCTAATCACATGAATAAGTTTATTATGAATGAACAGAAGGGAAAAACTTATAGTTGGGGATGTTCCCAATAAAACTTATATGATGTATTTCATTTCAAGTTGTAATGTTGAACTTATGTATGTATCTTATTTCCAAATTAACTAAATTACTTGGTCCTTAGGGATTCATATTCTTTGTTTATATTCCAATGTAAGAAAATAAGGCACCGAATTTGGGAAACTGGGGTTGGGTCCTTATATAAAAATCTAGGTTATTGCATTCCTCCCCATTAAAAAATTACATAACTAAAATTCCATTTTACATACTAAGGTGAAAATTTGTGTGTATAATTATAATTCACTGCTTCATCCATTTCACATGTGTCCGCCTTTTACTTATAGTCTTTCTTTATCACTTTGACTAGGTGAGTTGTCTTGTTGCATAGAACTATGTGTTTACGGTCCAAGATCTTTACCAGTTTCTCCTTGTAAGAGAGATAATTTTTCTACTATACCACCCTTGAATTTTGTAAATTCGAGGGATCTAGTTTTTACATCCTCAATTGGGATACATGGAATAGGTCATGTACTTGATATGGGTTTGGTGGTAGTTCTAGTGAATGAGTCGAAACTACAATACGATCGAGAATCTCAAAGGGGATGATGTACTTGCGACTTAGCATGCCCTTCTTCCCAAATATAATGACTCTATTCCATTGAGATATGTAGAGGAAAACTTTTTCTCCAACCTTGAACTCCATGTCTTATCGATTATTGTTGTCATAATTCTTCTATAGACTATTTCTAGCCTCAATGTGTTGTTGAATTGTCCTAACATTTTCTATCAATTCTTTAACCATTTCATATCTCAACAACTTAAATTCACCAACAATATCCAAAAATTAACATGGTATAAATCTGTACCCATAAAGGGATTCATATATATCAATTTGGATACATGAGTGAAATATATTATTGTTTGAGAACATGACCAAAGGTTGATATTGATCCCATCCTTATTTGAATCCCATTGGGCATTCTCTCAACATGTTCTCAGGTTTCTCGATAGTTTCCTCAGATTGGCCATCAGTTTTAGGGTGATAAGACATAATGGACTTTAAATTAGTATTTAGTTCATGTTGGATATTTTTTATAAAATCTAGGTAAACCATTAATAATAGTTAGATACAATCGATAGTCATATTCCATGCGGCCTCACCACTTCCGAATGGACCAAAGGCCTTCATTTTTTATTATTTTTTGATAACCCCCTTTCAACGGATGATGGGGAACCCTTACAAGGCCCATAGGCTTAGAGATTACATGGAAAGTAGGATTAGGAGATTACATGAGCTGAAGGTCTTAGGGAATTCAACCAGACTATCTACCAGGAACTGCTCCTCCCCAGCATCAGCATCGTGATAATAGCTCTCCACCTTAGTATGGCTGTCTGGCTAGACTTCTCATGTAAGCATAGGCTGGTCCCAATGGTATAGACACACCCTCTAATTCTGAAAAATCCATTTGGATCTACTCTAGTGAGTGAACCTGCTCTGAATCCTCTTCTGGGGCTGCTTCTTTTTTTTGTAGAGTTTGTCTAGGGCAACTGCATGTGGCCTGAAGTCCTTGAGCTGGACCAAAGGCCTTAAAGGTGGCCCAAAAGCCCTACTGACCCAAAGGCATGGGTGGCCCAAAAGCCTTAAGGACTCCAATCCCAAACTAGTGGCCAAAGGTGAATAGTTCCAGCTACTATAGTAGCAAACAATGCCTACTACAGTAACTTCTATAGTGCTTGCTACAATACCCGCACAGTGTACAGTTCTGCTATAGTACCCACACAATGTACAGTTCTTCTACTGTACCACGCAGTGTATAGTTTTGCTATAGTATTGCTATAGTGCCTGCTAAAGTACCTGCTACAGTACTACTATAGTTCCAGAAATATGCCTCTACCAGGTTTTGAACCTGGGTCTCATGGATGCACTTAAGGATGCCCAACCAATTGGGCCGAGGCTCATGTGCGAGAACTCACCACTTATCTGATGTATGTCGGTATAAGTGGATCGAGTGGGGATTCATCATGAATAATAATGAAATGTCTATTATTTATAATAAAATAAACTGTAAACCATATAACATTATTATATTTAGATATCTTTGGAAGACCTATCACAAAATCCATAGTGATGTTCTCTCATTTACATGAGGGTATGGGTAATGGATTCATCATGACCATATAATTTTTCGTTTAATACTTCACACACTGACATAGAAAACAATTTTATGTATATTACTTTAAATTTATATTAATATTTCCCCAAAAATATATTCCTTAGAGATCTAAATACACCTTCATCCTCCCTGGGTGGATGGAAAAGGTAAAGCTATGTGCATCATTCGTCAACTCTTTCTTTATCTCGAGATTTGATGGTACATAGAGGCATGTCCTAAATATTACAACTTCTTCTTTATAAATTTCAAACAATACAAATTTTTATTTTCTTATATCTTCCAAATTTTTATAAATTTCCATATCTACCATTTGATTATCCCTTATATTCTCCAAAATTGATAGTTGAAATATAATTTTGGAAATTAATGATGTTGTTTTTTACTTTATGAAATCCATATCCATCCTTTAGATGTATAAAAATATTGGATCATTCTATTTTATTACCATTTATAAGGATTTAGGATCCTATATACTTAGATAATCTACCACTATATTCAATTTACTAGGATGGTAATTGATTGAGTCATCTAACCCCTTGATCAACACTAAATATAGTTTCTGGTGCATATTTATCTCCTTCTATGTGAATATATACTTGAGGCTCTTATGATCTATATATATGTCACAATTATCCCCATATAGATAATTTATCCAAATATTTAATGTTGAGATCATTTAAGCCAACTCAAAATCATTCATTCGGTAGTTCTTTTCATGAACTTTCAATTTCCTTGAGGCGTAGGCTATAACATTATCATTTTGTTTCATTATACAACCGAATCCCTTCTTTGAAGAATCACTATATTCTAAATAAGCATCGCCACTTTATGGTATTATAAGTAATTACATATTTTAAATATCTTTATATACTAAAATAATGACCATGTTCGAAAACATACACAATACATAACACCAAGTGTAAATGAAACACAAAATATTATTATTTAAATGTGACTATAATAACATATATCTTGAATTGGAAGGTATGAATAAGATTAACTATATTATCATATATATATAAAGGTATTAATAAATACAAATATATTAATAAATACAAATTTTTTTGTTTAACTATTAGGAAAAAGTAACTCAATTTTTAGTAAAGTCAATTTCTTTTACAAAAACAAGTTTTCTTTAAAAATGGGTTTTATAACTTTTTATAAGATAATATTATAGTTACTTTTCTGAAATTTTAGAATTTTTTTGATAAAAATGATATAATTTTTTAAATCAACATGTCAAAATTATCATAGAGTGATTTTTTAGGATTTTTATGAAAATATTGATTTTCTAGTGAATAGTGAAAAATAAAGATTTTTGTTAAAAACTATATTTTTTATTTATGAATATAAGAAGTTAAATTTACTTTAAAATGGTTTAAAATTAATATTAGTTATATTATATAATTAATAATTAAATTATGTTTATAGGAATAAATTTAATTATTGAATTTTGTAAAAAACAATTTATACTTAAAAAGCATTTTACAGAAAAACTATTTGTTGTTTTATTTTTCATTTTAATATTAAATTAATTTATACCAATTATATATATTGAATCCTTAAAAATAGATTAAATATTTTTAATCCTGAGGTCCAAATTTTTTAAATAAGTCCCTTCTATTTTTTTTCATTATTAATACTAATAGTAGTATATAATTGTCACTATAGTAAGGGTAAATCTGGTAATTATGGTAAAAAATAATATGATAAGGACTGAAAAATTACCATAACGCTTACCTTTATACTTTTGTATCAGTGCAGTTTGGCTATTTCAATATGAGTTTCATTAATAAGAAAACTTGACTCCATATTTCTTTGATTATGACTATTATAATATTTAAGTAAAACATAATGTAAAAAATGATAATTTCTTTATTGTAATATCAATAATATTTTTTGATAGTGATAAAAACAAATTATGTTTATTTATAAATGGTTATTTGAAAGATAAATTATTATTTTTACCTTGTTTATTTATTTAAAAATTTCAGTGAAGAAATATTCTCTTTAAATGGATACACACCTTTGACATATTATTTAGTTAATTAACAGAAAAATAAAATAAAAGATCCTAAAATGTTAAAATTAACATAATTTGAAGTAATTATTTTGTTCCACATATTTTTTATAGAAACATATCGTGTTAGGTGTATGTTAAAGGTTTATATGTTAAATCTTTTTCTCTCATTTTGTTTTCATTGTCAAATTAAATGAATAGAAATAAAAATTATGTCAATGAAATTATTACCATTAAATGTTTTGGGGAGTACTATGGTGAATCCCATGGTGATGTATTCATATTTCTATAATTGTATGTGTAATGGTTTAAATATACCCATAGTATGTTTTCATTCATCCTTATAATAAATAATATTTAATTAAATGATTTAAATTCATATAAATCCTAAATTTGGAATAGTTATTAGAATATGGTTCAAAATTTCAACTATATTCTGTTTATAGACCAATTTTCCTTTTATAATTATCGTATTCTACCCTAAATAGTAAAAAAATAATTACTGTGGTCATCGTCAAAATTTTTTAACACTGGTTAAAACAAAAATATAGAGGAAAAAAAATATAAACTTATATAAATTTTATTTTATGAGATTATTTTAATCCATAATAATCCTCTCTTTGAATTATATGAGTTTGGAACCATTTTTCCATGAAAATTATTTTTTATTAATTTAATTTTTTAATTAAGTCTAAGAGATCCCCTCCTATCACTTATAAAATGGAACCCCGTATCTTCCTCTATTCACAATTCAAAATCCATTTGGTTTGTCTAATAAATAATCAAGTCTCTGAATAACATCCCTCCCTACATTCTACATGATGTAGTTTGGGAATAAATCCAATATTAAAGGGTTTAAGGTGTCAAATAATAGAGGTTGTTTGAAGAATATGTATAGATTTTTATTGAATATTTTAGTTTTATTAATTCTATAACCTTATTCAAATATTCATCAAACATAATGAAATAATAACAAAAATATCTTCCATATACTGTGATGTTTTAATGTTAATCGAATGACCTATATCCATCTTATCTTCCATCAAATGGGAAACTAAACCATCCTTCATGGTTATAAAGTACCACCTCATAAACTGACATAATTAAATTTTCATAAATTCTTCTAAAGAATGGTTATAATGATGGATTTAATGTTTATATATTATATTCATGATATAAAAATTCTAGAAATTTAATATAATATCTTTTATATGGAATGTTATGAAAAAATAAAAAAGGATTGTTCTATTTTAACATATATGGCGTCAATGGTTTTTTCTACCACCATAACCACTATTTTATGTTTTGATTCCTTTATAATGTTTTATGTTTTATTTAAATAAAAAACCTCATTTATTCATTCATATTATTTTCAAAAAGTGGTTTAAATGGAATGATAATTTAAATATCCAGATTTTTTTTCTTATAAGTGTAAAGAATAAGTTTATTAGTGTAATGTGGAAATTTCAATCATTTATATATTATGATTACATTATGGTTCTTAGAATTTTTTTATGATGATTTGTAGTTCCATTATAATCTAAGGACTGGTAAGCCCATAATATCCCTCTAATTCATTGGGTAATAATTATATTGGAATTTGACCATATTTTTTATTCCATTGGTAAGTTTGATTGTCATAGTGATATGCAAATGATTAACCAATTTACCTACATGATTTCTCTATGATTTCTATGGGTTTTTAGGAAGAAATTATGATTTAAAAAGGTAAACATATAAGCTTATGATTAAAGTAAAATATTTTCTACTTTATAAGGGTGAAATGTATAAATTTTTGAAAAGGTTTTGATGAGTTTCCTGATTGAAAAAAACCTTTATGAGTTTTATTTTAAATTTATGATTTATTATAAAATGTTATTGGAAATGGTTTGGGATGTGATGTTAATATCTTATGTAAGAAAATAATTATTTTGATCCTAATATTTATTTTTGAAAGGGGTAATTTTTTATGAGTTTTCATAGAATAAAAATTTTCTTTCTTTCTTTTTATGCACCTTACTAATTTTTTATTCAACCCATATATTAAATGTTTTTCATAGGTTTTAATTATGAGAAGGAAAAAATAAGAAGTCAAGTTGAAAATTATGAAGTTTTTTTATTAAAGAAAATTTATTTTATTATAAACATTTTATATTGTGTTAAAAATAGATACTAAGTGGAAGTTTCCACTTTTTAATATTTGGGTTTTTATGTTAGAATTATGAATTAATTCTTAGAAATTATAAAGCTAAAAATATCCTAAAAATGAAATAAATTTAATTATTTTCTAAATATTTACATTTTGGATTGTTTAAGGGTTGGTCCTTACAGTTGGTATCATAGGAAAGGTTTAAATGATTAAAGTAAATGGAAATATTTTTGGATAAGATGTGACTTTATTTCGGGAATAAATGATAAATTATCTTTTGGAAGAATATATAATTTTAATGTGTATTTATCGTGATTAAGGCCATTTATGGAAATGATTAGCATATCATACACATTATATAAATATTTTATAGAAATATTTGGTATGAAACTTTAAGAGTGATTGATTCTATTTAAAGATAAATGTTATATTTATCTTGGAAGAATATATGATCAAATAATTATAATCATTGAGTATAAATCTTATTCTGGAATAATTAAAATAATTTTATGAATAGTTATTTATGGAATAATGTATTTTAAACTTTGGGAATTAATTTTTAATTCTTGAGATTAATTTATTATTTTTTTATATGAAGATTTATTCATGTTAGTAATTATATTTCCTTAAGATATTTTTTCAGTTTTTGTTACTGTATAAAGATAGTAGGAATATCTTTTAATCATTATATAGATTTATGTAATCCATTAGAATTTGATTTTAGTGCTTTAATAAAGACACAATTCATCTTGAATACTCATCATTTGGAGAAAAAGAAGATACTGTGGTGGAAATTTATGAAAGGATAAAATTATATTTGTTAAGTAAGTATATTTCCTTATGTTATTAATCTAGAAAGTAACAAAATTCATCAAATTTTGGAAAAATATAACAAAATAAAAATTTATCTTATTACATTCATTTATGATGAATTGATGGTATTTTTCACATCTCTTCAGTTTATAGTTTTTTGGTTATTAAATTTCTCATGATCATTCAGTTTCTTATGAACATAGATATTGGTTACTATCCATAATTATTTGGATGTTAATTTTTTCCTCCATATCAATATTTTGAATTACCACTAATGGTATCATATTTGGAAACCTAGTAATTTGTTATTCCAGATGACCTTCATATTTACATTAATCTCTTTATAAGAGGAAGATTGATTAATCCTTTCTATGATGTGGGATTTCAATAATGATATATTAAAATTTCAAAAATTTTCATACCAAGATAATGTTCAAATTATGAGGATGAAATTTGTTAAGGGGTGGGGGAATTTAACATCCTATGATTTTAAAAGAAACACTATTTTCGATAGTGTAGAAGATACACAATACCAAGGTAAGATGAATCCGGAAATATTATTATTTAAATATGTCTATTATAACCTATCCATTTAATTAGATGGTATAAATAGGATTATACACATTATGAAATATATATAAATTTCATAATAAATACAATTTTTTTGATTAATTCTTAAGAAATAAACACTCATTTTTAGTAGTAATTTTATTTTTCAAAAATAAGTTTTTGTTAAAAATAGTTTTTGTTGATTTTTATGAGAATTTTATAATTAAATTATAGAAATTTTTACATTTTATTTCATTAAAATGAATTAATTTTTGAAATTATAATGTAAAACGTATTTTAGAGTAAATTGTTGAGTTTTTGCTGAAAAGATTGTTTTTCCAGAGAATATTGAAGAATAATTATTTTTATTGGATGTTTTTTTAAATTCATACATTTATGAATTTCTATTTATTTTAAAATGGTTTGAAATTATCATTAGTTATATTCTTTAATTAATAATCCAGTTAAGTTAATTGGAATCAATTTTATTGTTAAATTCTGTATAAAATCATTTTTATACTTATTTTTTTTGGAAAACTAGATTTTCATTGCACTTTTCATTGTAATATTAAATGAATTTGTTTCTACATATATAAATTAAATCATAAAAATAGATTCTATATTTGGAATAATGGGGTCCAAATTTGGTAAATAGTCCCTTTTTTGTTCATTATAAATAGTAGTCATAGAAAATAATTGTCACCATAATAATGAAAAATCAGGTAGTTATGTTTAAAAATAACATTATAAAGACTAAAGAAATGAAATTAAAGCTTGAATTTAATGTAATGTATTATTAGATTTTTGACACTTCCATTGAAATTATAATAGAAACTTTGTTCCATATTTCTTTGATTATTAACTATATAATATTTAATTAAAATATAATGTAAAAAATGTCAATCTCTTTCTTTTAATATCTATAATATTATTTGATAAGGATAAAACAAATTATATTTGGTTATGAATGTTTATTTAAAATTTAAATTATTATTTTATCAGGGAAATTTATTTCTAAATTTTAGTGATGAAATAATTTCTTTAAATGCTTATGGAATGTTCTCACAATATTAATTGAATTAATAGAAAAATAAAATAAAGGATTATGAAAATATTAAAAATTATATAATTTGAATTAATTATTGTTTTATATATAGGTTTTAGATAAATATAACATGTTAGGGATTGATTAATGGATTATATTCAAATTCATTTTGTGTCATGTTGTTTTCAAAGTAAAATTAAATGAATTGATTTAAAAATGATATATATATATATATATATATATTATAACATATAATATTATAATAAATGATTTAAAATTACTATATATTATATCTTTAGCCAATTTATTTTGATATGGTTATGAATTCTATATGTGGTCTATTTATTATTTAATTTTTCATTTAAATATACTATATTGATCCATAATGAGTAAAAAACTTTGTTATCATGGTAATCATAAAAAAGGTTAACATGTGTTAAAATAATAAATAAGGGTAAAAAACAATCTAAACTTTTAAAAAATCTATTATATTAGATTATTTCATCCCATAATCATACAAAATTTTAATTGTATCAGTTTTTAGCCATTTTTCTATGAAACATAATTTATATTAATTTAATATTTTAAGTAATACTAAGAGTGTCGTTGTCCTCATTTATAAAGGGAACCCCCTATCATATTCTCTACACAAGTGAAGATCCATTTGTTTCATCCAAGACCTACATAATCCACTTTATAACATACATACCCACATTATATAGGTATTATTTTGGGAATAAATCTAACCCTATACGGATTAAGGTGTCAAGTAAAGGAGGTTTTCTAAAGAAGAGGTATATATTTTTATTGAGTGTTTTAGTTTTATTTTTTATTATATTTTTTTAAAATATTCCTCAAACATTATTAAATTATAACACTAGTATCTTCAATATACTAAAATAGTTTTGTGATAATGTAATAAAATTTATTCATCTCTTCTTCTATCAAGTGGGACACTGAACCATCGTTCATGTGTACAATGTTCTACCACCTCACAAACTGACTTAAATAATTTTCCATAAAACCATGTCATGTATAGTTATAATTATAAATTTACTATTTTTGTGATATTAATTACATAATAATCATTATAAAAATATAATACATCATATTTTTACTTACCTTTCCATCCATTGAAAGATGATGACATCATTCGTGCGTACGTGTGGATTAACACTTCTATAAAGGTATGTGATTCACTCTTCATTACAACATCACATGGATGGAATATAAAATTTTATTTAATGAAATAATATGTAATTTATGATATAATTATCATTATATAAATACAAAATAATACTTACATTATTTCCATCATGATCATTGAGAAATTAAAATGTTACTCATGCGTATGTACAAACTACCATCTCAATGATTATAACGTAGTCCATTATTCATAACCATATTTAAGGATTGATTTTAAAAGTATAATTTATGGATAAAAATTATAATTATATCATTATTATTATTCTATAAATGATATAATATTGACAACTTTGACCATAGTTAACTCACTGAAGTCATTCTGGACATATGTAGTGAATATCATTAAAACATATGATGTGAACTTAATTGACTAAGTAATTAAATATAACATGGTAATAAATAAAATAAAATGAACAATAAGTTTGAAAAAGTTTCATAAGAAATTAAATAATTAACACAATGTTTTTATTCCATATGATGAAGAACATATGTGATGAGTCCGAATTATGGTAAGAGACACTTTACTTTAATACCTTATTTTAAAATGTTTTAAAGATTTATTCTCCAAATAATTATATTCCATGTAAATATTCATAAAATCATTTTATGGATGTATTTATATAGAAATAAATTAATTATAAATTAAATTTTATATATTTTTTACATTCCTTCAAATATTTTCAAAAGGGGTCATTTTACGTATTTTATATAGTCTATTTTGATAAAGAAATAAAAATAATGTTCTATTTTAATGTATATGATGTAAATGGTTTTTACCATGGTTGTATGAATTATTTGTTATTTATCTTCATTTTAAATATTTCATGAGTTATTCAATGGAAACCCATTATTTTATTTATTTTATGCAACTTAAAAAATGGTTTTAAATGAAAATATGTACCAATATCTGAATTTATTTTATTATGGGAGAAAAAATATTTTTATGAGTGTGATGTTGAAAATCCCAAGAATGTAGGTGTTATTATTATTTTATAGCTCTTGGTAATTGTTTATAATTACAATGGGTCCTGTTATAAACCAATGACAAGTGGTTATATTATAAACCAATGATGGATTGTACTATTATAAACAACATGTGGGAGGTTTCATGACACCATCCAATACATTAGATAAAAATTATATAGGCATTTTACCATATTGGTTATTCAAAAGATAAGAGTGATTGAAATAGTTATATGAAAATGATTTCCCAAGTCACCTAAATAATTTATACATTCTTCATGTATTTTAAAAAAAAATTATGACTTCCCAAGGTAATATAATGATCTTATGTTTATTGTAAAGTCTTTAATACACCTTAAGTGTGAAATGTATAACGTTTTGGAATTGTACTTTTGAATTTTAATGATTTCAAAGAAAAATTCATGAGTTTTTTTATTTTACTTTTAGTTTTATTGTGAATTTTTATTAAAATGATTGGGTAGATAAGTTTATTTATTAGGTAATAAAATGTATATTTTGAGGTCAAAGTATATTTTTGTAAAAGGGAAAATTTTAAAAGAGTTAATGGAATATAATGTTTCTTTATTTATTTTCATGTCCTTAACTAATCATCTTGTTCTCATCCAACGTTTCAAAATGTTTTTCATAAGTTTTATGGAGGATTAGGTTAAAATAATAAGTTCTCTTTAAAATCATATAATTAGTCAAAAAAGAAAACATGTTTTATTATAAATGTTTTATTTTGTGATTAAAAATGATAATAATCATATCTTTACACATTGTAATATTTAGGTTTGTTATGTAAAATTTATAACCTGATTATATAAAAATATAAACATGAAAAGATAATTGAAATTAATGAAAGTGAATTATTTTTTAAAGATTAAATTTTTGGATTGTTTAAGGTTATGTCCTTACACTTGGTATTAGAGGAAAGGTTTATATAACTTCATAAGATCTGATGTTATTTAATCAAAACTTAAAATTCTTATTTAAAAAAATGGTTTGTATGAATTTTTTTTGTACAAAATTTATTTGATATACAATGGATAAGTTGATTTTGGGAACATATGTTTTATCTTATAGATAATCACAGGATTGAAAATTTATTTGGTTATTATGTGATTAATTTTATTTTAGAAGAAATTAAATATTTTGGGAACATTATATTAATATGGTAAATAGAAATATTAGTAGTTATGATGAGATTTTATTTGAGTAATAAATGTGAAATTATATTTTTTAAGAATATATGATTTAATTAGGATTTATGGTTATTCAGGCCATTTGTAGAAATTATTAACATATCTTGATAATTATATAAATATGGCATATAAATGGTTTATGTGAGACTTTAAGAGTGATATTTGTTATTTGGATAAAAATTTTAAATTTATATTAGAAAAATACATAATGAAATCATTATAATCATTGAGTTTAAATATTATTTAGGAATATTTTGAAGAATTTTAATAATAGCTATTTATGGAATAGTTTGTTTTGAATATTGGGTATTACAATTGAGTTTTGGTGATTAATATATTATTTCTTTATATAAACGTATATTTATTTGGGGATTATCATAACTTAAGATAACCATTTTGGTTTTGGTTAATTTCTAATGATGGGAGTAATATATTTTAATCCTTTTTAGAATTTTGTAATCTATTATAAGTTCATTTTAGTGATTCATGAATGAAATTTTAATCATAAATAATCTATTTTTTTAGAAAAAAATATATTTTGGTAAAAATTTATTATAGGATGAAATTATAATTTTCAAGTAATTATATTTCTTCCTATTATTAGTATATAAGGTAAAATAATATTCAAATCAAGGAAAATGATATTGAAACAAAAATGTTATCTTATTTTCCTCATTTCTGATGAATTGGCAGTTCTTTTAACATCTCTTTTGTTTATAGTATGTTTTCACATTACCTTTCTCATGATAATTCACCTCCCTATGATCAATTATGTCAATCAATTATGATCATTATATAGAGCTTTATAACATAACTACCCAAATTATAGAGGTCTTATTATGGGTATAAATCGAACCATTGAGGGCTTCATGTGCCAAGGAAAGGAGGTTCTCTGGAGAAGAGGTATAAATTTTTTACTGAATGTTTTAGTTTTAATTATTCTTATGCCTCATTCCTGTTACACCCCAAGCTTCCATGATATATTTGCGTTTGAATAATACAATGGATTGTATTGTATGAAACTTCGAGTTCAAACACACCACAACAAATTAAACTAGCGGTTATGAATATTAATACCAAATTTTTGAAATTTTATCAATTTAATATTTCAAAATGTACTTCTTTTTTTGGTTCGGAATATCAAAATTAGCTTAGGGAAAATTTTTGGTATTTTTTTGAAAAAATTCAATTTTTGATTAATAATGAAAAACACTAAGTTGTTGTTCAAAACAGACTTTTTATTTAAATAATTATTTAATTTATTTAAATTTATTTTAGGTCAAAATAGATACATAATATCAATATAAGTTCAATGTAATTCATTGGAGTTAGTTTATAATAAGTTTAGATATATAAAAATTTTATTGAACTTTTTACTGTCTTTTACCCATCTCCTAGAAGCATTTCAAAAATTGTATAAAACATAATTTTATAGCTTCTGTGAATTGAATTTCAAAAATACAAGAGACACGGTTGATATCAGAAATAAAATTTTGTTTAATAGGATAAATATAATTTTTGGTGAATAGTAACTTTTTGACTTTTATTTACCATGGTTAAAAGTATATAGGGTAATTAAAGGTAAAAATGATATTATTATTACCCTAAGACACGCCTTAATTGTATTTGGTAAGTGTAATTTGACCAAAAACAACCTTACGAATAAAATATGATCGTTTAGGTCCACTTAGACTAGATTAGGATATTTATTATTATTTAATTCAAAGAAGAGTTAAAAGTGTTAAATTTAAAGTTTAATAACTAAACCATTTTTAATATAATGTTACCCATTAGATAAATTAGACTATGAATATTCATTATAAAGATAAAAATATTTCCAATATAAGGGTATTTTATTTATAATTTTTATAAATTAAATAATTTAATTTATTTATGACATAAAGATGCATTAATTACCTAATTAATGAAATATTAAAATAATTGATATTATAAATACCCAAATAAATATAATTTGAGGATTTTTATGGATTTAACTAACTTTATAGGTTAATATAACATGTTAGGGTTGATTAAATTAATTTTTTTCTAAGTAATAATGCAGTTATGAATTTAGTAAAAACAAAATACCAAATAGTGTCAAAAATGACATAAAAGAGTTTTTAAAACAAATATTATTTTATTAATTGATATTCTATTCCTAAAAATGTAATTTTAGCTAAAGATATTAAATAATATTATATATGTAATAAATGAAACACTTGAGTTTTTCTTTTAAGTTTATAGTAAGTTTATTAACCATATAATATAAAAATACAAAGAGACATGGTAAATGTCAAACTATTTAACTAAGAGTTAAATCTAAAGGATAAAGTTAATATAGTGATCAAAACCTATCTAAAACATATTGGTTGAGTGGTTTGCGACCCATAATCACCTTATACTTTAAATAATTCATTTTTGAGCCATTATAAACCGAAAATTAGTTTATTATAAAATAATATTTCAATCTTTTCATAAGGTGCCCCCTCACCCCTCATATAAAAGGGCACTTCCCCTGTTCTCAAAATTACACATTCAAAGCCATTTATATCGGCCAAACCATGACCAAATATCCTACCAACTATTGTAAATTCATCCTAGAGGCCTTAATTTAGTCATAAATTCATTCTAAGGAGCCATTTTGATCAAATCAAAAGGAAGAACCCGAAGAAGAGGTAAATATTTAATCACCTCTTTCAAGTTCTTTTCTTCTTCAACTTCCACTTTATTAGTTTTTTATATTATAAAACAATAAATCCAGTATCTTCTATATGCTGTGATGTTATTATGAAAATGGTACAACCATATTCATTATTCTATCCATCCTATAAATGAAAAATTCACCATACGTGCATACGTACGTATTACCGCACCCATGTCATGGTGTAGTTTGTTATTCAAAAACATCATCATTTGGATGGGAATAATAATTAGTATAAATTATGTAAATAATAAATATAATATGATAATTATTCTTTATATATGATATAACATCCAATTATATATTATTTTAATATCAAAAGAATGATGTTGTCGCTCGTGCGTACGTACGGATTGCCGTCTCCACGAACGCGATGATATTCATTCCCCATCATATCCATTCAAGAATAATTTTCATTTGGTGATTAAAAAAAATTCATAAAGACTTAAAATCATTATGAATATGAATAATATTCATCCTATATATGACAAACATTACTTATGGAACAAAGTTTATAATGGAAAATGAATCAGTTAACACCAGAAACGATGATACTACTGAAATATCATCAACAAAGCAATATTATAAGATAATATATGATATCATATTAATTTATATGGTTATTTTATAATTAAATAACAATTATTTCACCATTATACAGGAGGTTAAACTACCCTTGACCAAGGAAAAGTACAAGGTAATGGTTAATTTCACAATCCCTTCATTATCTGAAGTTATTTATACGTAATTATCTACTGGGACCTCTTTATCATCCACATCCATGTTTCTTAAAAATGTATTTCAAAACATTTTTACTATTTACCAGATAATGGGATAAAGTCATTTATACCCTTATTTGACCTTATATTTTTTGAAATGAATCTTTCCATCATTTTCCAAACAAGGTACTTTATGGCCTTTTCGACAAAATTAGGGCTAGAATGTTTATTAACTTATACGGAGGGTGAGACTATTTTCCTCCGTTATAACATATTCAAACCTCCCCTTACAAGCTTATAAGAATATTTTCAAAATAAATGTTTTATTTTATAATTAAATGACTTTTAAATGATTTCAAAATAGGAAGAGATATTTTTCAAAAAAGGTTTTGATTTCATCTATGTCAACATCCTTTGATTGATTTTAAGCTTGTTTGAAGTTGATTTATTATGATACAAAACTTCCATATTGTGTTGAAGGGTTTTTGATATGTCTGAATATGGATGTTTTATTTTTACACCATTCATGTTTTATGGATAAAGTATTAAAATTTCATATTCAATTTTTAATATGAATTATTATGTTATGTTTGAACTTTTCATATGAGGAATGCATTGGACTTATTAAGTGATGGGTGGATCCCTCTATAGCTCTTCAATGGATCGGTAGGTCTCATGCGACAAACTAGTGTCTTGGTAAAAGTCCTTGAAAAAATCTTATTTTTAGTATTGGCATAGGGCCTTTAGTATGTGGTTATGAAGTCTAGCATTATGCATTCCATCATTATGAAAGTGTCTATTGATATTTCATGTGATTATTAGACTAGTAGAATATCCATGTGAATAAGTAAATGGAATTATTTGATTTTATATTTTTACATATTATGCTAAATTTCAAGTTTAAAAGGATTTTGTTTTAGTATTATAAATTTCTTTAAATATTTATACTTATTTATGAAAGTTTCTGCTATATTGTTATCCTTACCGAGCATCTGAGCTCACCCCTTTCTAAGTTTTATTTATCCCAGGATGTGAAGAAGTATATTATGACTAACCTGTAGGGTTAGTCTATGGGATATGAGTGTGGACTATGGAGACTATGTTGTTGTAGTTTTTTCATTTTATAATGTAATGTAAAACTTATGAATGTATCTAGTATTTCCAAGGCTACTAAACTAATATGTCTTTAAAGAATTGATATTTTGTGATCATGCCAATGTTATGTAATAATGAATTGACTCTGGGTAACTAGGGTAGAGGCGTTATAATTGGTATCAAAGGAAGTTTAGTACAAACCTTGGAAGCAAGATTTAGAAAAAATCTGATTAGAGAACATTATCGTAAGATAAAATTTTAGGATTAGTATAGAATAACTTATTAGAATTTTGGTATTGTAGATATTTTGTGATTTTTCTAAGCAAAATACGAGAAGGTAGAGGTGGATCTGGCACAGATGTACCCAGGGGTAAAACTCAAAAACACCACTTTGAGCTAGACTCAAATGGTAACTGGTGCATGATAATGGGCCTTGCTGCACTCTTTGTTATGACACTCCTAGGGGATATGCTTAGGATAATTCTCATTTTTTTTTAAAAACCATTATGATGTTTTTATGAGTATATAATTCCTGAAATAATTTTTTTTGATTATGTATTATATACAAAAACTGTTCAATTTATGTTAATTGTATTACAAGTTTGGAAATATGTATTACGATTCATAAACTAATATAGTGTGTGCCATTGTTTAGAAATGGCACATAGTGGAAGGAATGGAAATCTTATCAATGCACGAAATCCATGTAGGGATTTACCTTCTACTCAAGATGATTAATGTGGAGCTGGTGAAGTAGCTAGTGTTGATTATCTTATCCCCATTCTGGGATAACTCACTCAGGTTATGAATACTAGCATTACCCGTATGGAGCACCATGATCCACAACGTGGCAGATCAATGTTAGAACGCTTCATGAGGCAAAAATCACCAACATTAAATGGGAGTACAAATCCATTAGTAGTTGAGAAATGGATAAATTATTTTGAGAAAATATTTCACGCTTTGAGGAGTAGCGAAAGGGAAAATGTTGTCATGGTAGTTTATTGCCTCACTGGAGATGAATATCAATGGTGGTCATTGATTCAAAACACAAAGGAAGATGATAAAGTATAAAATATAGAATAGAGGGAATTTAATGAGATTTTCATATAAAAATACTTTCCTCATGATCATCAAGATGATATGGAAAGGCAATTTTTGAGTCTGAGGCAAAAGTAGGATAAGAATGTCGTAAAGTATGAGGCTAACTTTACAAGGTTTTCAAGGCATGCATTAGATTATATACTTAACCCGGGGAGTAAGATTAATTGATTCTTTGATGGGTTAAAACCATTTCTCTAGTGAGTATTAGTCCCACAATCCTTCTTGTCATACAAAGATGTTGTCTCATGTGCTATCAAGACATAAAAGGAATTGTCTAAGTCTTACGACTTTAAAGCAAAGTAAGAGAAGAAGAGATCTGCTGATCACTCTGGAAATGTAAGTAAGGGGAAGAAGGGAAAAGTTGAATATCCATCCCATAGTAAATGTGGGATGAAACACCCCGTTACTTTACTGAAGGGAATGGGAGTCTGTTACAAGTGTGGTGAAAAAGGCCACAAAGTTCATGATTGCAAGGGGAAGAAAGATGCTATCAATGTTGAATGCTACAATTTTATAGAAAGGAGGAATTATGAAAATGAATTTCCTAAGATCCAAGGTAACTTACCTCAGAAAAGAACAAGAGATCAAGTCCAAGCATATGCGATCACTAATGCTGAGGTTGGAGCTCCGAAAGAGGTGGTGGTGGGTAATTTAATGGTTTCCTCATGTTTATCCAATGCTTTATTTGATTCTGGATCATCACATTTTTTTATATATTCATAGTTTGCTAAGAAAATAAGATATTTTCAATTTGACCTAACAAGTAAATTGTCAGTCAAAACACCTAAGGGAAGTATCATTGCAACAAAGTTTTGTGAATCAAATCCCATTAGGGTATATAAATGTTCTTTATCTGCTGATCTCATTGTCATACCAATGATTTAATTTTATATAATCCTTGAAATAAATTGGATTTCGGACCATGATATGAAAATTTATTGTAAGAATAATTAGGTTATAGTTTTTGATGATGATAAGGATTACCTTATCTTTAGAGCAGAAATGTCACCACATGATTCTTATCTAGATCCACCCCCAGTAGCTCTACTAAATTCAATTATTGGGGAGGAAGAGAATAATATAATTATGGGTGAGTAAAAGAATGTTCAAATAGAGGATGTACATATTGTGCAAGAATATGTTGATGTGTTTACAGAAGATTTACACAGACATCCTACAGAATGAGAAATTGAGTTTTCCATTGATTTAATTCCTGGTTCAAGGCCCATATCAAAGACCCCATATAGAATAACCACTGTAGAATTAGTGGAACTAAAGAAACAACTATAGGAATTGAGTAACAAGGGATTTATTTTCCCTAGTGTTTCTCCGTGGGGAGCCCTTGTTCTTTTTGTTAAGAAGAAATATGGATCTATGAGGTTGTGCATTGACTACAGGGAGGTCAATTCTATAACAATAAAGAACAAGTATCCCCTACCTCACATTGATGATTTATTCAATCAACTTCATGGAGCACAATATTTTTAAAATATTGACCTTTGATCTAGATATCATCAGCTGTGTATGAAAATTGAAGAGATTCTGAAAACAATATTTCAAACCAGGTAATGGAATTATAAGTTTACAGTAATGCATTTTGGATTGACTAATTCACCCTCTGTCTTCATGGATTTAATGAACAGGGTTTCAAATAATATCTTAATGTCTTTATAGTGGCATTTATTGATGATATCTTGGTATACTCTAAAAGATACGAAGATCATGAAAATCACTTGCATATTGTTCTAAATAATCATAGAATAAATGAATTATATTGGAAAGTTAGCAAGTGTTAATTCTGGCTTTAGGAGTTTCTTTTATTGGACACATTGTCTCTAAGGATGGAATCTATATTGATCCTTCAAAGAATAAGGAAATCTATGAATGTCCAACATTGACGAGTATAACTAAGGTATACCGTTTTATTGGTTTAGCAGGTTATTTTGGAAGTTTCATCCAGAATTTTGCCTGGTTGGCTAACCCATTAGAAAAGCTCACACGTAAAGGGGTTAAATTGTTTTGTAAAAAAGAGTGTGAAGAATGTTTTGAAAAAATGAAAAGAATATTAGTCAATTCTCTTATCTTGACTCTACCATTGAGGAATGATGGATTTGTTATTTATAGTGATGCTTCAAAGAAATGACATGGTTGTGTCCTTATGAAGAATGATATAGTTATTGCCTATGCACCAAGGCAGCTAAAAATTCATGATCAAAACTATCCCAATCATGATCTTGAGTTAGAAACTCTAATATTTTCTTTGAAGATATGGAGACATTATCTTTATGGTGGAAAATGTGAGATATATACCAATCATAAGAGTTTGAAGTGTATTTTCTCATAGAAAGAACTCAACATGAGGCAAAGGAGATGTCTTGAACTACTCAAGGATTATGATTACACAATACACTACCACTCGGGGAAGGAAAATAAGGTGGAATATCTTTTGAGAAGAATTGATCCTGGAGTTTTGAATAGGATGAGAATTAAAAGGGATCATATTTTCATCGATCTAGTGAAAATGTATATGGGAATAATCATGGAAGGTGAAACATAAATACTTATTCAAATGGTTTCCAAACCATCTTTATTATAAAGGATAAAAATTTATCAGGATAATGATGAGGAGATTCAAAAGAATATTAATGCTGTGAACGATGGGAGATTTAGTGACTTCATATATGAAGATGGAATTTTGATATTTGGGAAGAGACTTTGTGTTCCTAACATACCTGTTCTAAAAAGGGAATTTATGGAGGATTAAAATAGCCCAAATTTTTCTATACACCCTAGTATCACTAATATGTATATATATTTGAAGGAACATTTTCGGTGGGACAACATGAAGGGGGAGATTATGTATTTTGTGTCACGATGTATGGTTTTTCAACAAGTGAAAGTTGGAAGGCAACATCTTGAAGGAGTCATGCAACCTCTTCCCACACCTAAGTGAAAATGGGATAATATTTTTATTGGATTTGTCATGGGGATACCAAATACACCTAGAAGGAATGATGCAATATGGGTCACTGTTGATCGTCTTACAAAGTCATCACATTTTCTTGCTATAAGAGACGATTTACTACTTAAATGTTTAGCAATACTATATATTAATGAAGTTTTAAGACTCCATGGTGTACCCTTATCGATTGTTTCTGATTGTGATACCCATTTTACATCATGATTCAGGAAAACTATTCAGAAATACCTAGATACTGAACTTCATTTGAGCACTGCCTACCACCCTCAAACTGTTGAAAAATCAGTACAAACTATTCAAACCATATAAGAAATGTTGATATCTTTCTCACTTGACTTTCAAGGTATGTGGGATCAATATTTACCTCTTGTAAAATTTTCCTACAACAATAGCTTCCATTCAAGTATTTAGATGACACTATATGAAGTATTATATGGCAAGAGATGTCACACACCAACTTTTTGGGATGATGTTGGTGAAAGAAAACTCATTGACCTAAATTTTTTTGAGAAAATGATAGAAAAGATGAAGGTTATCCAAACCCACATCAAAATAGGACAACGTAGGTAGACGAGCTATGCTGATAACCAAAGGATGGATTTAGAATTTCAGGTAGGAGATCATGTTTTCATGAAGGTATTTCCATGGAAGGAACTTATACGATTTAGTGAGAAGGGTAATCTAAGTCCCAATTACATAGGACCTTTCGAAATTCTAGAATGAATTGGGGCTGTAACTTACTGGTTGGAAATGCCGCCAAGTCTCTCTAACGTTCAGGATGTGTTCCACATATCACTGTTGAGAAAATACTTTCCTGACCCAATGCATGTACTCATCTATGAGGGAATTTAAATAGAACTTGATCTGTCTTATTGGGAAGTGTCTATCAAAATTCTTGATACCAAAGAACAAGTGCTAAGAAACCAGATGACTCATCTGTTAAAAGTTCTATGGAGAAACCATAACATGGAAGAGGAAGCATGGAAACCTAAGGAACTTATGATGAAGAACCAACTGAATCCTTTAATGTATTAATATTCTATAAATTTCGAGGATGAGATTATTTGAAGGAGGGGGTAATTTAACTCCCCAAGCTTCCATAGTATGTTTCCCTTTGAATAATACAATGGCTTGTGTTGTATGCAACTTCGAGTTCAAACACATCACAACCAATAAAACTAGTCATTATAAATATTAGTAACCAACTTTTGAAATATTATAAATTTTAACATTCAAAATGGACTTCATTTTTGGGTTCAGAATATCGAAATTAGCTTAGGGTGAATTTTTGGTATTTTTCTAAAAACTGTCAATTTTTGATGAATAGTGAAAAACATTGCGTTATTGTTCAAAACCAAATTTTTATTTAAAGAATTATTTATTTTAGGTCAAAATAGTTACATAATACCTATATATGTTCAATGTCATTCATTGGAGTCAGTTTATAATAATTTTAGATATATAAAAATTTTACGGAACTTTTTACTCTCTTTTACCCACCTCCTAGGAGCATTTCCAAATTTGTATAAAACTTAATTTTACTGATTTTGTGAATTTATTTTCAAAAATATGAGACATGGTTGATATCAGTTAGAAAAATGTGGTTCAATAAGATAAAAATAATTTTTGATGAATAGTAACTTTTGACTTTTATTTACCACAGTTAAAAGTGAATAGGGTAATTAAAGGTAAAAATGATATTATTATTACCCTAACACATGTCCTAATTATATTGGATAAGTGTAATTTGACCGAAGACAACCTTATGAATAAAATATGATCCTTTAGGTCCACTTGGATTAGAATAGGACATTTATTATTATTTATTTCAAAGAAGAGTTAAAAGTTTTAAATTCAAAGTTTAATAACTAAACCATTTTTAATACATGGTTAGCATAAGATAAATTAGAATATAAATATTAATTATAAATATAAAATTATTTCCTACATAATGGTATTTTATTTATAATTTTTAGACATTAAATAATTTAATTTATTTATGACATAATAATGAGTGAGTAATTACCTAATTAATGAAATATTAAAATAATTGATATTATAAATACCCAAATTAATGTAATTTGAGAATTTTTATGAATTAAACTAATTTTAAAGGTTAATATGACATTTTAGGTTTGATTAAATTATTTTTTTGAAGTAATAATGTAGTTATGAATTTAGTAAAAACAGAATACCAAATTGTCTCCAAATTGACATAAAAGAGTTTTTAAAACAAATATTATTTTATTAATTGATATTATATTCCTAAAAATATAAGTCTTGGAAAAAAGTCTTAAATAATATTATATATTTTATTAATGAACCACTTTATTTTCTCTTTGAAGTTTATAGTAATCTTATTAACCATATAATATAAAAATACAAAGAGACATGGTAAATGTCAAACTATTTAACTAAGAGTTAAATCTAAAAAATAAAGTTAATATAGTGACACAAACATGTCTAAAACATATTGGATGAGTTTTTTTTGAAATATCCCCACCTTAGACTTAAAATATTTCATTTTTGAGCCATTAGTAAATGAAAATGATTTTTTATAAAATAATATTTCAATCTTTTCCTAAGGTTCCCCTCACCCCTCTTATAAAAGGGAACTTCCCCTTATCTCAAATTCACATCTTCAAAGCCATTTGGATCGGCAACACCCTACCCAAATATCCTCCCAACTGTCCTCCCTTCATCATAGATGCCTTCATTTAGTCAGAAAGCTAACCTAAGGATCCATTTCTATCAAAGAAAAATGAATAACTTGAAGAAGAGGTAAATATTTCATCACCTCTTTCAAGTTCTTTTCTTCTTCCACTTCCTCTTAATTTATTGTTTCCACTCTAAAATAATAAATCCAGTATCTTCTATATACTTTTATGTTATTAAAAAAATGTTAAAACCATATTCATTATTCTATCCATCTTATAAATGAAAAAGTCACCATACGTACATACGTACGGATTACCGTCTCCACGTCATGGTGTAGTTAGTTATTCAAACACTTCATCATTTGGATGGGTGTAATAATGAGTATAAATTATGTAAATAATAAATATAATATTATAATGATTTTTTATATATTATATAACATCCAATTATATATTATTTTAATATAAAAAATAATGATATTTTCATTCGTGCGTACGTACGGATTACCGTCTCCACGAACGCGGTGAGATTCATTCCCCATCGTATCCATTTAAGACTATTTTTTATTTGATGATTAAAAATAATGTTTAAAGACTTAATATAATTCTGAATATTAATAAGATACATACTATACATAAAAAACATTACTTACATAAAAAATCATATAAAGGAAAACAAATCAGTTAACACTCGAACGATGATACTACTGAAATATCATTGACAAAGAAATATTATAAGATCATATATGATATCATATTAATGTATATGGTTCTTGTATAATTTAATAACAATTATTTCACTATTATACAAGATGTTAACCTACCCTCATCCAAGGAAAAGTACAAGGCAATGGTTAATTTCACAATCTCCTCATTATCCGAGGTTGTTTATACGCAATTATCTACTGTGACCTCTTTATCATCCACATCCATGTTTCTTAAAAATGTATTTCAAAACATTTTTACTATTTACTAGAAAATGTGTTAAATTTATTTATACCCTTATTTGAATTTATGTTTTTTGAAAGGAATCTTTCCATCATTTTCCAAATATGGTACTTTATGACCTTTTCGACAAAATTAAGGATAGAATGTTTTTTTAACTTATATAGTGGGTGTGGCTATTTTCCACCATTATAAAATCGTTGAAGCTTATATTACAATCATATAAGAATACTTTCAAAAATAAATGTTTTCTTTTGTAATTATATGAATTTTCAATGATTGAAAAATAGAAAGAGATATTTCTCTAAAAAGGTTTTGATTTAAACTATGTCAAGATCCATGGATTGATTTTTAGCTTGTTTGAAGTTGATTTATTATGATAAAAAACATCTATATTTTATATAAGGTTTTGTGATATGTTTGACTGTGGATGTTTTATTTTTACACCATTCATGGTTTATGGATAATTTATTGACATTTCATATGATAGTTTTAATATGAATGTTTATGTTATGTTCGAACCTTTTCATATGAGGATTGCATTGGACTTAGTAAGTGACAGGTGGAGCCCGCTATAGATCATCTATGCATCAGTAGGTCTCATGAGACAAACTAGTGTCTTGACACAAGGCCTTGATAAAATCTTATTTTTAGTCTTGGCACAAGGCCTTGACTATGTGGTCATGAAGTCTGGTGTTATGCATTCCATCATTATGAAAGTGGCTATTGATATTGAAAGTGATTATTCGACTAGTAGAATATCCATGTGAATAAGTAAATGGAATTATTTGATTTTATCTTTTCCATATAATTATAAAGTTCAAGTTTAAAAGGATTTTGTTTAATCTTATACATTTCCTTAAATATTTATGCTTATTTGTGAAAGTTTCCGCTATATTGTTATCCTTACTGGGTATCTGAGCTCACCCCTTTCTATGTTTTATTTTTCCCAGGATGCAAAGAAGTATATTATGATTGACCTACAGGGATAGTATATGGGATATGAGTGTGGCCTATGGAGACTATTTTGTTGTAGTTTTTTCATTTTATAATGTAATGTATATCTTATGAATGTATCTAGTATTTCCAAGGCTACTAAACTAATTGGTCTTTTAAGACTTGATCTTTTGTGATCATGCCAATGTTATGTAATAATGAACCGACTCTGGATAACTAGGGTTGGGGCGTTAAAATTCAAATCTTCCTCAAACATGTTTAAATAAAAAACAACTTCCGTATAGTGAGACCTTTTTATTTAAAAGTTATAAATTGTATCCATCTTATTTTCCATCAAGTGGGAAACTAAACTATTGTTCATGTATACTGTGGACAACTGCATCACAAACCAATGTAATTCATTTTCTATAAATACCTATAAAATCTAGTTATAATGATATATTTAATGTTTATAAATGATATTAATTACATAATAATAATTCTTAGATGATAATATATCGTCTTTTTTTCTTATATTTTCATCCATTGAAAAATGACGACAACGTTCGTGCATACGTGTGGAATCCCCCCTCCACGAAGCAATGTGAATCAATTTTCATCACCACATCATATGGATGTAATATATAAGTAAATTTTAAGAATAAATATTTTATTTCTTAAATTAATATATTTCTAAAAATATGAAATAACACATTCTTTTTTTCTATCATGATCATTGAAAAATAGAAATTTTATTCATGAACACATATGTCTTACCATCTCTATGGTTAAAACATAGTTAATTTTTCATAACCACATTTCTCAATAGGTTTTAAATGTATAATGGATGTAAAAAATTATAATTATTTCATTATTTTTTTTATATGATGGAATAATGACCTCTTTGACTATAGTTAACTTACCATATCCATTTTGGACATATCCACCGAATATTGTCAAAACATCTGATGTGAACTTAATTAAGTAAGAAATTAAATATAACATTATAAAAAATAAAATAAAAGGAATAATAAAAATAAAAAAGGTTCTTAATAATGTAAATAATTATCATTATTTTATTACTTAGTAGGATACATAATGTACCTGAAAATTCATAAACGAGGTAAGGGACAAATTACTTTAAAACATTGTTTTAATATGTTTTAATGATTTATTCTACAAATATTTATCTTCCATGTACATATTTTTAAATTGTTTTATGGATGTATTTATATGTGAATAAATAAATTATAATGGAAATTTTATTTATATTTTTAATTTCTTTAATTTTTTTGAAAAGGAATATTTTTACATATTTTATATGAAATATGTTAACAAAAAATACAAAAGGAATGTTTTATTTTAACTTATACAATTCCAATGGTGTTTTCTGCCACTATAAAAATTATTTTAATGTTTGGAGTACATTACAAGATTTCATGTTTTATTGAAATAAAAAAAATATTTCACTCTATTATAAATACATTCAATAATGGTTTTAAATGGAATGGATATTTCAATACACATAAATATTGTATTATGTGTGAAAAAACTATTTTTATGAGTGTAATGTTGAAAATTGAAAGATTATATGTGTTATGGTTATATTATTGTTCTTGGAAATTATTTAAAATAAAATATGGTTATGTCATAAACTAAGTATGGATGTTTCTATTATAAAATAAATATGAGTGGTTCCATTATAAACCAATGATGATTGGGTCGGTGATATCCCACCAATGTATATGGTAATAATTTTATTGGAAGTCAACCATATTGGTCATTACCCTTGTAATTGTGATTATAAGAGTGTTATTAAAATGATAGATCAAGTTACCTATATTATTTATCAATTATCACTATGTTTTTCATGAAACTATTATGATTTCACAAGGTAAGATAATGAGATTATATTTGAAGGAAAGCATTTTCTACTTCTTAAAGGTGTAATGTATAACTTTTTGAAATTTTTTTTATAAGTTTTCATGATTGAAAGGAAACATTTAAGAGTTTTATTTTTATCTAATATTTAGTGTGAAAGTTTTTATGAAAATATTTTGTCAAAGAAGTTGAATATTGGGTAAGAAAACATTTATCTTTATCCTTTTTTTTTGAAAAAGTCAAATTTTTGTGAGTGTTCATGGACTAACAAGTTGTTTTATCTCTTCTTATGTCCCTCACTATGATTTTTTTATCTAAAATTGTATTTTTAATTTTTTTTATTAGGGTTCAAGGATGAGTAGGAATAAATAATAACTCAAGTTTAAAATCATAATGATTTTTCATGATATAATTTTTTTATTATAAATGTTTTATATTATAGGAAAAATGGATACTTAGTAGAAGTGTATACTTTGAAATATTTGGGTTTTTATGTAAGAGTTATGACCTAATTATATAATACTATAAACCTGAATGGATCCTCGAGATGATAAAGTGAATTATTTTTTAAAGTTTCAATTTTTTTATTATTTAAGGTCAAGTACTTACTGTAGTGATAAGACTATTTTTCAGTTCCTTGAAGCTCTCTTAACACTAATTGGTTAAGACAAACATTACACCCTTCCGGGTTATCTTGGTTTTATTGTTTTAAAATTATGAGATTTTTCTCACAAATATTTAGTAACACCCAACCAGTCCAATGAAAATATGGATCTCCATTTCAGATTCCGGACATGGCCATTTCTCAATCACCTTTGTCTTAGAAGGTTCTATAGATATCCATTTAATTGTGATAACATCCACCAGCATGATACTTCCTCCATCTATAAATTTCATTTACTGTACTTCTCACATATATTATCCTTTTATAAATTCTTTATCAAAATATTAAAATTCCATAAATACTCTTTTATTTTAGAGTGCATGAGAATATAATTTATCAAAACTATCATAAATTTATCAAGGTAATCTCTAAAGACTCCATTAATTGAGTTCATGATTATTATTGGAGCATTAGTGAGTCCTAAGGGTATCACTAATAACTGAGATAAGTATTATAAAATGTCCAGTATAATGGTTTGGAACAATTTTTATATACCCTCAAACTATTGGTATAGGATATAACAACTGTTTGAGGGGCTATTGTGTGATTTTTTGTCAGTATAGACCTATACCAATAGTTTAAACAAACCACTGTCAAATAAAATCTATACCGACGGTTCTCAAACCCTTGGTATATTTAATTTGAAAGGAAATACCTATACCAATGGTGTGACCAAACCATTTTTATAGGTATTCTATTGAATAAAAAATCCATTGCTAAGTATTGATCCTACAACCTCCCTCTTATATTCCAAAAAATATACCACTATTCTATAAAATATTATATATTCACAGACACACACTAACACACACATATATGGATAAAAAATATGTCTATATTGAAGTATTTATTATGTTTTTATTATTATGTATAAATAATAGCACCACCTATACCAATAGTTTGGTTAAATTATTGTTATAAGTGGACTTAAGGAACACCCATACCAATAGTTCGGTGAAACCATTGGTTTAGGTGTCCATATACCATAACTATACTAATGGTATTCACAAACCATTTGAATAGGGTTCCTATACTAATAGTTTTCCAACCATTGGTTTATGAGTACTGGTATAGCTAAGATTTATCATAGTATAGTATCCATACCTTATTGAAAATGAATTTTTGGGAATATCCATTTTCTTTACCTTTAATTGGTGATATCCCAAATAAAGGTCCACTATATATATATACTTTTTAGCATGTAGTTTACCGAAAAAGAAATTTATTTTTTATAGGGTATACATGTTAATTATCATGATTTTATTGATTTCATGATAAGTAATGTAGAGGTGTATTTTCCCATCCTTCTTCCTGAAAAATTGGATTGGGACACCAAACGATGAGGTTCTTGGTCATATAAAACTATTTTCCAAATTCTCTCATAGCTACTTTTTTAGTTCTTCCCACAAAATAGTGACAATATTTATAAGGAGCCTAGTATATGTGTAGATATTTATGTATAAGTTCAATTGATAACTAAAACTCTCAATTTGGAGGAACACCATGAAAATATTTATACTTTTACAAAATCATTGGATGGATTAAGATGTGAAGAGTGATCTGTTACTCAAGACAATTGATTTTGGATTTATATAAAGATAGTGAATCAATTCCCAATATAGAATAACATTCCACAAAATGAATTATAATAATAATTTCTAGGAGGTTCAATCCAAAAACATTGAATGGGGATGATTTATGTACTTGAGATGAAATAATTTCACCATTTTATATTCTCAAAGATAACTCAACCACCATGTTTTGAGGAGGTGTTTGAATATTTATACTAAAATTTAAAGATATGAAAGAATGTATAAAACCAGAAACAATTATTTTTTTTCACTACTATTGAATGAATAACTTGCATACTTGTCACCACATAGTTTTTGGGATCCACCTCATTAGTAGGGATAACACATTCCCTTCCTTTATCTATAGGCCTTGGATTTTATTATTATTGATCGTCACTGAAAACACTTGTCTTAGGTAATTGTCTTGAATAATGATAGTATTCATTTTAGTGGAAAAACTGGACCATAGAATGACTTTTGATCCTAGGTTTCTTATTTTTCCATTTTTTATCAGGTTTTTTATTCTATATTCATAATTTATTAGAGTAATTCTCCTATATTCTACACTTGAAGCTTCTCCCTATTATCTTGAGATAGTTTCCAAGATGAATCATTTCATATTTATGATGGGTGGGTAGTTGAGTTATCTTTCTACCATGGGATTTATCCACTAAACATACTAAATTAAAACTCCATTTTACACTTTTTATCTATAAACCCATGTAACCACTAAGATTCAAAAACTATCAAATCGAATATAATGGAAAAAACTCTTTATACCATTAAAAGTCTCAAATTGCGAAATATTTTCATATAATTGAAATTAATCCACTAAAGAGTAATTACCTATTACATTTGGTGTTAATGATAAAGTTTAAGATATACCATAAAATCCTTGTAATATTTCCATATATTTTCTGACATACTCATCATCCTTTTCCATCATTCCAAGTAACTCCCACAACATTTTTAGAAAAAGAGTTTTGGAAATTTATTAATTGAAAAATATTCTATTTAATACTTCCCATTATATGAAATTGATTTCCTCGATAGTCATTGAATTATTTATTAGTATCCACTATTTATTATCACCCCCTCTAGGTGATAAATGGATAGTATTACTTCATCTTATTCTGATAATTGGAGGAAAAAATATCTTCTCAATAAAGTTAATCCATTATTCTTTGATGAGGGGATTATAAGATACACTAAAGGTAGGATTCCCTTTTCAAATTAAGGACCCGAACACAACTTTCTAATTGTTAGGATAAGGAGGTAATTCTATATGATTCATGTAATTAATTATTACTTCAGTCATTTTACCATGTTCTATGATAAATATCTCAGTTCTCTTTCCCATAAGATTATCCATATAATTAGGGAAATCATCACATTGCCTGTCACATTGGTTTTTGGAACACCTACACATATTTCCCTCTATTAAATAAAAAAAATTAAATAAAAATTTGGGATGATAATACTCAATCTAAATATCATATAAAAGGGAAACTATAAAAATAGAAAGAATAAATTTTAAATGAAATTTATTTCATAACTTATGATTTTCTAGGTTTAAATCATGGTAATCCATGGTAATTTTCCAATCAGGTTTCCAAACCTAATAATCTATTCAAGTCCATCATAATGGTTCATTATGAGTTTTTTAATTTTACAAAGCATATACCTTGAGAGTTTCACATAAGGTGTATAGAAATAATTATTTATTGTGAAGTAGGTATTGGAAAAGTTAATACCAAATGATTCCTTTTGGGGTTATTACAACTTTTTAAATCTATTATAGATCCACATGCACATTTAGTGTCTATATAGTGGTGTAATTCATTAGAAACAACTTTCTCTATAATTCACTAAAATTTCTTGACATTTTTCTATAATTAGACTTATCCTTGGGGGCATTATTAAGGTATTAAAGTAATAGTACCCCAAAATAACTAGAAATTTTCTATGATACCAAATATGTAGACCCAATACTGTCACACATATTACTACGTAATATATAACATAAATATCCAATAACCACAACACAATTATTAAGAATCCTAGTCTATTTGGAGGAATAGGTTCATAATACCTTAAAGTGAAAATAAAATAAAATATCTATTGATTCCAAAGTACATATTCCAAAGGTGAGGTTGAAGATGGAATGGAATTTTTATAACAAATTCAAGTCAAAATGGATTTAAAATTCACTTATGTGTATAGTATGTTAAGGTCTCGAGCTTTTTGAACAACCTCAGTTCACAAAGTCACCGATTCATAGAGATTGAGGTGGTGATGTCATTACAGTTTAACTATGGTTCAAGGAATTCCCCATTGTGAAAAGCTTTAAGAGGTAACCACTGTATGGTGTGTAAGTTCCTAATGTGAAGATATTTAGGTGTTAACCTCCACGTAGTGTAACTTCATTTCATAGAAGTCCATAGACATACAAATCTTGTGGTGTTAACCTCCATGCACTGTATTCCTAATTTGTGAAACCCCATGACTTCATGAAGCTCATAATCTTACATGAAAGCCTCTATATTTCATGAAATTGATGCCCTAACCTCTGTTAGGCCTATAAATACCCCCATGTTTGAATTTAAAGGGATGAAATCTTTCAGCTTCCAAGGATAGATCAGAATTTTTGAAACTCAGAAGCTTTATTGTCAAGAGAAGAGATGGATTTCCAAAGAGAAAAATATTTCATGAAACCACCTCCTATGGGTTCTTGAGAACATCAAACCATGGTGTATTTTCCTTTCTCAATGGTTCATGGCCTTCGCATAAGAATAAATCTCTTTGTATCTCTTGTGGTTTTGTGATATAATTATCTTTCATGAAACTAACCCCATGGGAACCATAAATTCACTCATTATTTTGATAACCCTATTTTCTAGAACATGCTTCTTCAAGAGACATCTAGCTATCACAAAGCCTCTAACTTTCACAAAGACACAAATGTGATAAAACCCATCATCCAAGCCTCTCTATGGTACCTAATTTTAGAAAATACCCTTTCATGAAAGTCATTTTACTAGAGAATTTATACCCAACAAAAATAGGTTCAACCATACCCCAAATCTCCATGGAGTCGGTACTTCCAACCCTACATTTTTCTCATAAGAATAGGTACCCTAATGCATCTTGATCCTATTCATAAGCACCCAAATGTTGGGCCTTCTGATTTACACTCCTATAAAGTAGTTTCTACTCAATACCCCATCCAAAAATGCATGAATAGTGGACATGTAATCCCTAAAGGTGGAATCACCGAGTGAAACAACTTACCTATCTGGGTAGAGAGTCCTTTTTCCAAATACTTATCTCACCTTGATATGATCCCCCTAATGGTGTAAAACCCATAAAAATCCAAGATACATGACGAAAAAATTCACATACCTAGCTTATTTTAAATTTATTTTTATTTTAATTTTTATTAATGCTTTGTTTTGGTTGGTTTCCATAGGTTTTATGGAGAATAGGTGAATTTTCATGAATTGGGCCAAACCGTGAGCCTAATTCCAGATTTAAAAATAACTTTTGTTTCATTTATAACTTATTCATTTTTTAATATTGTTCACTCATTCCAACTCCTAAATGTCTTCCCCTGATATATTAACACCACAATTAAAATTTGGAGCCTTTTGAAGTCCATAACCAAGGTGTATATGAGTTTTTATTTAAGGGATTGGGCCTTCCCGAAAGCTCAAATCCAGTTTTAAAAATAAGATTTAATTAATTAATAACTTATTCATTTTTAAGGCTTTTTCGGTGATTACAAGACTCAAACGTTCCCCTTGAACCTAGTAGCGTTCCAAAACTCTCTCTCCCCTCTTTGGAGCTCTTCTTTATCGCGATTGAGTGATAACTTATGAGGGTTTCTAAAATAGAGCAGATTTGAAGAGGTAAATTGATTCCATCATATCTCCTTCAATATTTACAATTTTCCCCCATTTCAGTCCCTAAATATCCTTCTCCTCATCAGTCGAGCCTAACTATCAGGTTTTTCTGCTTTGAGATTCAACATTTGGTTAATTCAGGGTAATTGCTTCAAGATTTTTCAAGGTGAGTGTTCCTCCCTTCCACTTATTCCATTTCCTTAGGGTTTTATCCCTCTTTCTTGATGTTCCAAAGTGTCCAGAACCTAGGGTTCGTACCTATGGTTTAACCATGGGTCTTTTTGGTGAAAATTTGTGGTCTAGGGATGGATTTATCATCCATGTGGTGCCGGGGTGGTGCGGTTGATGTTTCACACCATGTTTTGAGGGATTTGACAATTTCGGTAGGTGATTCCATGGGTAACCATTTAATGATGAGTTAGTTTGATTGATTAAATAATTTCTCATGTTCCTTATATGTTGTGAATTATAATAAAACCATTTTTGGTAGCAATAGTAAAGAATTTGGTATTAAAGTTACATTTTTTCTTGAAGTGTTTAATTTTTCAAATGTATTTCATGTGTTATCTCTTGTGGTAGTTTTGTAAAATGTGGAAGTGATTTATTAGTTGTTGAAAGGGGCAGCCAATTTTGGTTGGGTAATGATATAGTGCCATGTGGGCCTAAAAAGGGGGTGTCTTTGAATGGTTTTATGTGTATAATCTTGGTATACTCCTTGAAAGTGTTTTATGGATTTGTGTGTCCTCATGGGTATCTTTTGTGATATTGTTCAAGGTGATTATATAACATTTGAAAGTGGACTATTATATGTTGATTGGGCTGACAATTCTGTTTTGGTAGGGTCTTGGTGTTCTTTTGTCTTAAAAAGAGATTTTTGAAATGGGTTTTATGTGCAAAGTTTGGGTATACTCCTTATAATTGTTTTGTGAAAGTTTTGAATGATTTACTGAGTTGTGTAATAGGTGAAACTATATCAGCAAACTATTTTGGAAGGAGTATATTCTTAAAAGGTCTATTTCATTTGTGAAAAGGCTATCATGTGATATGTATCATCTTGTAAATGTTTAATTAAATTGTTTGAAGGAGATATTGAGGTGTGAAAGTGATGTGAAAGTGATGTGGAGTGTTTTGTGTGAGTGTGATGTGAAAAATTGAATTTTTGATTATGAAAGGAGTGTTATTTTCCATATGTGTGGGCTGTTATATGAGTTGAAATATCTTATAATTGTTTTATAAATTTTTTTAATGGTTTGGATGAAGTGTTGAAGAAATGTGAAATGTATTTTGGGCTATTTTGGTGTGAGTCGGATTTCAAAATCATTTTGAATGAAAATTGGACTTTTGTGACTTGTGTGGTATACATATGGGCTGTTTGGTGAATTTTTGATGTGGAAATGATATTTTCATGTTCAATGTATATTTATTGACTTGTTGAACTTGTTTGAGCACAAAGGGAAAACCTTGGTATCTAGGTGGGTGGACGTGTACTAGTATGCTAGTGAGTCAGTGGGGTTTGGCCTCAGTTTCACTTAGCAAGATTGACGCATACAAGTATAACTAAACTATTCTGATGATTATTGGGGACTACTAGGTTATGGGTATGTTACCTACTAGTGGCTCGTGCACGAGAATGGATATTTGTGATGGTTAATCTCACCGAGAAACGAGGTACCTGAGACCCACAACTAGCTAGTGCCTAGGGGTTATTTCCTATTGCTTGTGCTCATTAGTTAATTTATACTTACTGTTGGCTTATGGTACATTTTGATGGAAAATTCAGTAGATTTGGTGTTTATTTTAAAGGTGTTAACCCGTTAAAATAGCCCACTTGAAAACTTTTTTTATTCAAAGTTGCATCTTTTAGAAATTTTAACTAGATTTTCATGTTTTCGAAAACTCGCATGCTTTTCGTCTTTAAATGTTTATCACATGGAATCTATTAGTGGTGGTATCCTACTTGGAATTGGCTCACACCCTACTTACACCCTTGGGTGTAAGTAGACTTGGTTATTTTTGTTGTCGCAGGTTGGGTACAGTTTTTTGTTCCAGTGGTTCAGGTTTCTAGCAGGTCCTTAGTGGTGAAGTCTTCTGGAGGTGGCTTGAGGGTGGTTCCCCTTGCCATAAGGGTTCTTGGTCTGTCCTTATTTGGTTTTGTACCTTGGTAATGGTCTTCATACATCGTTTAAATTTGTGTAATTCAGTTATGAATTTTAGTAAAAGATGTTTTTGTTTGAAAAATCCAGTTTTGGTTTCTTGGTTTCATTTGTTGTTTTATGTTTACAAATTCAGGTAAATCATTCCCAAACTTCATTTTATGATACCGGGCCACTTTTTCCAGCCCGTTGGGATTGGGAACGCCCTTCGGGCCTTGTCACGGACTAGGTCTGGTGCCGCTTTTGGTGACGACCAGATTCAGTTCGTGACAAAATGGTATCAGAGGAGGTTCGCTCTCTTTGGGTCATGTTATTTGGGGAACAGTCGAGATAGTCTGGTGTTAGGATTTTTGGGACTTTGAATTTCATTTATGAGTAGTGTGGCTGATCACCACACCTCATGACTGGATTAAATTCTCCAGGGGAAGTCGGGACCTTTCGGAGTCCTTTGGTTTTCTTGGTTTAACGATGAATAGGGGAAATGAAAAGAGAGTTTGGTTAATGGTCTCAGTAAGCTCGCAGGGCATGGAAAGCCATGTGGAGATGGGGATATTCCCTATAACACTCTATGTGACAGTGAAGTGATTGGAATATGGCCGTCAACCATATTTCCAAGTCACCCAATGAAACTAGTTTCCTCTCGCATTGTCTTGTGTTCTTTAGTTTTGAAATCATGGAACTTTGGTTTTAAACTGGCTTGGTTTTAAGAATTTTAAAGTTTTTGTGAAATTATTTTCAAATAAATATTGAATGTTTTGATTTATGAAATGCTGGAAGTAAATTTTTAGAATTTTTTTGAAATGGAAAATAGTATGCTTACACCTCTTTTGAAAGCCGAAACCATATTAAAGTTGGTTTTCAAAAGTGTTTCCAATATAGTTTTCTAAATGATTAAAGGGTGTTTTAATGAGATGAGATGTTTTGAAATTGATGTGAATAACTTGAATGTGAGTTCTTTTCTAAATGGTTGTGTCCTTATGAAAAGTTTTGTAAGATGTGAATTGGGATTTTGATCTCATTGTTAGTAGTTTTGAGAAAAAGGTTGTGTTTGTTGACCATTTTGTTTTTGAAAAGTGGAAGGAATTTTTGTTTTACACTTTGGTATTTCCATGAGTGACCACATGCATGGGGTTATATGGGATGATGGATGGTTGATGTCATGAATGGATGAGTGCTGGGATGGTTATGAGGAGGCTGCCCAGTGTGGCACAAAAACATGCATGTGTGGGGCCCATGTGGTACCATTGGTGGATACCCTTACTGCAAAACCGTTTGTTTTCAAAGAATTGGTTTTAAAGAAAAAAATGATGTCTTCATTAATATTTTGGTATGGATTGTATTATGGGTTTTTGAAAATGTTGATGTTGTGGGATGTTTTGAGTTCAAGAACCGCTTCTGTTTGAACTGTGTTTTGGGTTTGTGTTTGGTCGGTAAGCTGTGTTGTAGGGACGGTTAGTGGTCTCTTTTGAAATTTTTTTGGGATGCCTTTATGGTGGTTCCCATCAAGTGTTTGGATCTGGTTTGTGGCAAGTTTTTACCAATGGACCAGCTTGGTTGGGTCCTTGGGTTCTCTCATTGGATAAGGTACACCCCCATTAAGGGTTAATGCACAACTGAAGTGTAACCCATATTGTTTCACCATTGGAAAATACTCCAGTTGATCAATATAAGGAATATGTTATCGAACATTTTTTTTATTGAGTCTTCACCCATTCATTTCGCTGATATTTGGATCCTCTTGTAGCGGGATAGTGCTTGTGGAAGGTTGAAAGAGACCTTAGTTTATTAAGTTTCCTGATTCATCGAAGGTGGAAGTGTTCTTTGGTTTTTAGTGTGGACGAGTGTCATGATGGTGTCTAAGAGGGCCTCTGGGTTCATCATAGTTTCCTTGAAGTAAGAGTTATTATTAATCCACCAATTTTGAGATTTTCTTCATGATAGGATATTGTGTCCACTTTTTGGACTTGTCTGTTGTTTAGGGACTTGGAATATGTCCATGTTCCATGTATTGTTTCTATCAATCACAAGGGTCATGTTCGATGATGCATTGTGATGTTGTGTGCTCTTTTTACCATAAAGGTGAAGGTCACACAATCCTATGAGGTTCTATGTTATGTTGGGATTATTTCTCCCTTGTAAAAAACATCAAATCCTCTATCTTAGTGGAATGTGTTTATACGTGTCTTTCCCTTCTGTTGTTTTTCACCCAAAGAAACAAGGTGCGATGTGTGTGCTTATTCTGATCCCTTGTTTCAGTGAAATGTATGGTTTTGGTAAAGTGAGTTGTGGAGTGTGTTATGTCTTGATGATCCCATCAGGGTATGTGGTGTTGTTGTTTGTGGCATCGAATGAAGAAGATCCATATAGGGGTTTCCACAACCTAACTGCGAGGCCAAAGATGCTTTAATATTTTGAGCTCCAGCCATAGGTCCCAGAGAGAAGCTGGCGCGTAGTCAGGGGAAACCCCAGTGTCGTTTAAACCTTTGTACAAATTCCTATCTTCATTATGAAAGATAGGAAGAGTTTAAACCTATGGTGTCATCATATTTCTTCTGTTGTTCTCATTCGGTGGAAATAGGTGGAGGGTCTTATACCAATGTCATCACACAATGTTATTCACTCCCCCTTTGGTTTCCATTGAGTCTTTGGAGAATGGTAGGAAATTTGGCTAGACAAGTTGAGCACACGGTTTTCTCATGGTTAGTTCTAACCAAGAACAAAAAAATAACCATGTAGATATAAGGATCCACATAGTATCACACATTTTTCCAAATTGTGTAGACTAACCGTGCGACCGTCCCAACTCCTTAATTTTTGGGTCTTTTCATGTCGGCCCACGCCAGTCGGTTAAGATGGTTTGTTCTTGTGGTGGGAAGACCCACCATGGGTGTCATGCATATTATTTTTTAAATTTCTAATGGATGTATACCCCTTGTACTAGGGAGTCCTTTTGGGCCTCCCCCTATTAGCATCTTGATTCTATCTCGGAATTTTTGTTTAAGTTGTCTCCTATGGGGGGAGCCTATTTGTGTCTCTTCATACGAGTAACTCATATTTTTCTTTGGTCTTGTCTGGGAAGTAGGTATTATCATTCGGAGATATCTAACTACCTACATCTTCCTTGGATAAACATTGATATTGGAGAGTGCCCAATGGTTTAGTTATAGTAGGGTACGTGTAACCTTGTTCGATGTTGTTGTTTATTTGGGTAAATTGATTGAGTATTGTTCAGATTGTGTTTGAGGAGTTTTCATCTGGGATAAAATCTTAATGTGATTTATTTTTTTGGGAAATTGGTGTAAGTTTGGTTTGTGAGGGTATTCCTTCCTTCATTGATCACTAGAGGTGTTTTGGCCTTTGGGGGAGAAACCTGGCAAGGGAGTACCTCTTGGTTTCTCCGTTGGGTTTTGTTGTTACTTTGGCCTTACTGTGACTTTCTAGGGTGGAAATTTTTCATGGTGGGGAGAATTTTCACATACATAGATTATTTTAAATGTATTTTTATTTTAATTTTCATTAATGATTTGTTTTTTTTGGGGGGGGGGGTTTCCAAAGGTTTTATGGAGAAGAGGTAGATTTTCATGAATTGGGCCAAACCGTGAGCCCAATTCCAGATTTAAAAATAACTTTTGTTTCTTTTATAACATATTTATTTTTTAATATTTTTTACTCATCACAACTTCTAAATGTCCTCCCCTGATATATTAACACGATAATTAAAATTTGGAGCCTTTGGAAATCCATAACCAAGGTGTATATGGGTTTTTATTTAAGGGATTGGGCCTGCCCGAAATCCCAATTCCAGTTTTAAAAATAAAATTTGATTAATTAATAACTTATTAATTTTAAGGCTTTTTTGGTGATTCCAAGACTCAAACGCGCCCCTTGAACCTAGTAGCGCGCCCAAGCTCTCTCCCCCCTCTTTGGAGCTCTTCTTCATCGCGATTGAGTGCTAAACTTATTTGGGTTTCTAAAATCGATCAAATTTGAAGAGGTAAATTCATTCCTTCATATGTCCTTCAATATTAACTCTTTTCCCCCATTTTAGTCCCCAAATGTCCTCCTCCTCATCAGTCGAGACTAACTATCAGGTTTTGCTGCTTTGAGAATCAACATTTGGTTAATTCGGGGTATTTGCTTCAAGATTTTTCAAGGCGAGTGTTCCTCCCTTCCACTTCTTCCATTTCCTTATGGTTTTATCCATCTTTCTTGATGTTCCAAAGTGTCCAGAACCTAGGGTTAGTACCTAGGGTTTAACCATGGTTATATTTGGTGAACATTTGTTGTATAGGGCTGGATTTATCATCCATGTGGTGCCGGGGTGGTGCAGTTGATGTTTCACACCATGTTTTGAGGGATTCAACAATTTCGGTAGGTGATTTCATGGGTAACCACTTAATGATGAGTTAGTTTGCATGATTAAATAATTTTTCATTTTCCTTATATGATGTGCATTATGATAAAACCATTTTTGGTAGCAATAGTAAAGCATTTGGTATTAAAGTTACATTTTTTCTTGAAGTGTGTAATTTTTCAAATGTATTTCATGTGTTATCTCTTGTGGTAGTTTTGTAAAATGTGGAAGTGATTTATTAGTTGTTGAAAGGGGCTTCCAATTTTGGTTGGGTAATGATATAGTGCCATGTGGGCTTAAAAAGGGGGTGTCATTGAATGGTTTTATATGTACAACCTTGGTATACTCCTTGAAAGTGTTTTATGGATTTTTGTGTTATCATGGGTATCTTTTGTAATATTGTTCAAGGTGATTATATAACATTTGAAATTGGATTATTATATTTTTATTGGGCTGCCAATTCTGTTTTGGTAGGGTCTTGGTGTGATTTTGTCTTAAAAAGTGGTTTTTGAATTGGGTTTTATGTGCAAAGTTTGGGTATACTCCTTATAATTGTTTGGTGAAAGTTTTGAATGGTTTATTGAGTTGTGTAATAGGTGAAACTATATCAACAAACTGTTTTGGTAGGAGTATATTTTTAAAAGGTCCATTTCATTTTTGAAAAGGCTGTCATGTGATATGTATCATCTTGTAATATTTAATTAAATTTTTTGAAGGAGATATTGAGGTGTGAAAGTGATGTGAAAAATTGAATTTTTGATTATGAAAGGAGTTTTATTTTCCATATGTGTGGGATGTTATATGATTTGAAATATCTTATAATTGTTTTATTAAATTGTTTAATGGTTTGGATGAAGTGATGAAGAAATGTGAAATGTGTTTTGGGCTATTTTGGTGAGTAGGATTTCAAAATCATTTTGAATGAAAATTGGACTTTTGTGACATGTGTGGTATACATATGGGTTGTTTGGTGAATTTGTGATGTGGAAATGATATTTTCATGTTCAATGTATATTTATTGACTTGTTGAACTTGTTTGAGCACAATGGGAAAACCTGGGTATCTAGGTGGGTGGACGTGTACTAGTATGCTAGTGAATCCGTGGGGTTTGGCCTCAGTTTCACTTAGCAAGATTGACGCTTACAACTCTAACTAAACTATGATGATGATGATTGGGGACCACTAGGTTATTGGTATGTTCCCTACTAGTGGCTCATGCACAAGAATGTATATTTTTGATGGTTACTCTCACCGAGATACGAGGTAGCTCGGTCCCACATCTAGCTAGTGCCTCGGGGTTATTTCATATTGCTTGTGCTCATTAGTTACTTTATACTTACCATCGACATACGGTACATTCGGCTGGAAAATTCAGTAGCTTTGGTGTTTATTTTTAAGGTGTTAACCCATTAAAATAGGCCACTTGAAAACTGTTTTTATTCAAAGTTTCATCTTTTAGAAATTGTAACTAGCTTTTCATGTTTTTGAAAACTTGCATGCTTTTCGTCTTTAAATATTTATCACATAGAATCTCTTAGTTGTGGTATCCTACTGGGAATTTCCTCACACCCTACTTACACCCTTGGGTGTAAGTAGACTTGGTTATTTTTGTTGTCGCAGGTTGGGTATAGTTTTTTGTTCTAGTGGTTTGAGTTTCTAGTAGGTCCTTGGTGGTGAAGTCTTGTGGAGGTGGCTTGAGGGAGGTACCCCTTGCCATGAGGGTTCTTGGGCTGTCCTTATTTTGTTTTGTACCTTGTTAATGGTCTTCATAAATCATTTAAATTTGTGTAATTCAGTTATGAATTTTAGTAAAAGATGTTTTTGTTTGAAAAATCCAGTTTTGGTTTCTTGGTTTTGTTTATTGTTTTATGTTTACAAATTTAGGTAAATCGTTCCCAAACTTGTTTTTATGATACCTAGGCACTTGTGCCAGCTCGTGGGGATCGGGAACTCCCTTCGGGCCTTGTCACTAGCTGGGTCTGGTGCCGCTTTTGGCGGCGACCAGATTCGGTTCGTGACAAAAAAACATCATAGATCCATATCCAATTTGCACAAGGAAAAAATGTATGAAAATGTCCTCATCACATGATGATAAACTGTAGCCTTACCTCATGTGATTGGAACGAGATGCAACATGTATGATCATTATGTGATGAAACCACCCTAGATATCTTATCTAGACCCTATTAACTCAACCCATGGTCTTTTACTCTAGGAGGAACATATATGTAAGCTCCGCACCATCCCTCAGAGAACCTCCCTTCACAACATGAGTGTACTTACCAAAAATTATTATACTTCTTGGACTATTCCTATCACACGAACTTAAAAATTTTCGTATAAATATGTGTGTTTTTATCCCTGTACCTTAAAAAGGGTATGTAGGAAACCTCCTTGAGGTTCAATCATAATACCCTAACATCACCATCAAATGCAATGTGTGAAATCTTTTCCCTTGAGGATAGAATTTATAGAGACCCAGGCTTTACATACATGGATATTACATCATTTAAGATGAATATTCAGTACATTACAAAAATACATGCCTGAGGACCATAATAATTTTCTGCCTTTAGAAACATGGAATCGAAATCTTCTTATCCTGGTGAAATATATTCAACCTATCCCTTAAATATATCCACATTTAGTACATCTAACAAGAAAAATTATTCATAACCTGGAGAAAGGAAACATAAGAAAGAGTTGAGCTCAGATTCTCAATAAGGGAAAAGGGGAGAAATTTAAGAATAAATATGAATATATTAGTATAAGAAAGCGATCATAACATTAGGTGATCATACCCTGCATATCAATGGTCACAAACATGAGTTATGGGATACAGACTGGAAGTTCATAAGACCTGAATAATAAGAAAATAAACATCATGATCCAGGAAATAATAACTAAGGAATAAGACATCATATTTATGGAATACATATACGAATATAAACTTTTATGTCATGGATACCTACCAATACCTTTATAACATGTTAGTCTATGGCTATGACTCATGTACCTACTTCGGGCTTGGGATAGTGACTCGTGTACCCACATTATTTTAGGCTTGGACTACAACCCATGTAACTTCTTGTTTTTGGGCTTGGGTTACAACCTGTGTACCATCTTTATTTTATTCTTGGGCTACAAACCACATACCTTATTGTTTTTGGGCTTGGGAAACTACCTGTGTACCCTTTTTCATTTAGGCTTGGGCTACAACCCATACACCCTCTTTTTTCAGGCTTAGGCTACAACCCATACAACCTATTTATTTTCTGGAATGGGATAAAACCCATATACCCTTTGAGATCCTATAAAACATATCATTAAACAATTCATTAGAGGGTGATATAGTTCCCACCCATCTCATAGTAAAATCATCGACAAATGTTCCATAAGATAATAAAACATTCATCATATCATGAACCATAAAAAGATATGGGTATTATAAACATCAAATCATGACCCATAAAATGAAATTGGTAACATTAAAATTTCATCAAATCATAACCAATTGAAAATAGATAGGTTTCATTACCATTTCATCTAATCATAACCTATGAAATTGAAACGGATTTCATAAACACATAACCTGTGAAAGAGAAATAGGTTTCATAAAGACCATGACATTAAGCACGACCCATTCAATGAAAGGATATGAATGAAACCCTTATAGAATTTCCAAAATGGGAATGATAACATCAATGGATTCCATTTTATACAGATTTTGTTTTTTGAAATTTCATTCAAAAACTTTTATAAAGAAAAATATTCGTTTTTCTTTGAAAAAGGCTTGTTTATACATAAAACCATTTAAAATTATTTTTCTATAAAATATCTTGAAAACATATTGAGAATACTTGCAAAAATTTTTCCAAACCCTTTTCTTTGAAAATTACATTCAATTTTTTTTATTAGATTAACTTTTAAAAATGAAAAGGAATCTTCAAAGGAATGATGGTGGGTAAATCCGTACATGTCGTACAAAGTAAAAAAGAACATTCCTTCCATACGGTAAAAATGTTAGAAGGAATTAATTGTTTAGAAAGATAAAATAATATTCCTGTGAAGATATTGGTAAAAGAAAAAAAGTGAAAATTTTTATTTAAAATCCTATAAGATAATGTAATATATTTTTGGAAATCCTTTTTAGAAAACATAGATTTCCGACCGATGAAAGGGGAATGTCAGTTTTTCCTAAAGCACTTTCATAACTATATTATGTACAAGAGGGCACAATATAGTACTAATACATTAGTATATCCTGAAATTACATAGGATAAGGAAACTCATTATTATTTTTGAGATATGGATCATAATATTTCATTAAGGGAATCAATAACATAAACAATCTCAGAATGCGATGAGATTATCTCAATAAACTATTATAACTTGGTAACATGGGATCATAATATCCATGTAAAAAAAGGAAATTAAATTAAGATTAAGATTTCATGAAAATAATGGTATAACATGTAAAATTTTAGTATATATACACAAAATAAGAGTTTAACTCTATAACAAAACAATAATATCAAAGAAGGAAAATTGAGACAAAACTGTTTTACCCATTTGGTAACTTTTGTAAGATAAACCCCATAAAATAATGATCATAAAATGGGAACGAGAATAACCAAAAATTTAACTAAAATAAACATATAATAAAATCATGGTATTTATGTATTCCAAACAAAATTAAAGAGTGGCGAACATAACATGTATCTCACAGAAATTTAAAGTGACATGAAATCCCCTTACCATGTGTCTTGACTCTCTCCGTACTCATACAATATTATTGTATAATGAATATAAGTTTATTATACATATTTTATGGAAAAATATTATTATATCTATTACCACCTATTTTTTGATTATAATATTATATTACCTTATTGTTAACGATCCTATGTTAAGGTTTCACTTCGGGTAATATTCACTTTGTTCTTCACATGTGTGTTAATTTGTTACATCTTTGGTCCTTATACTGATATCATGATTATAGAATGTAAAACATGATATAAATATCTGGTATATACAGTATATTTATATTATAATAATCTATTTTATAATTATGTACATAATTGAATACACTGTTCATGGAGGTAGTAAGTCGTACGTATGCATGAACACTATTTTCTTTCTTTTTTGTCCTATTGAAAGAAAGTATGTAAATAAAATAAGTTTATGTATGTATGTATATATATATATCATTGTTACAGTATCATTACTATATCATATATATCATATAATTTTATTAAAACCATCCTTAATACATTATATGTGGTGTGTGAAAGAATCACATCGCTTTGAGGGGGCGGTAGTCCATATGTCCTCAAACGAGATTATCATATTAAAACCCAATGGAATGTAAATATATGTGTGTTGTAAAAGGAATAAAGAATAATAAATACACAACATATACAATAAATGACATATATACTATATTTTACATCATAATGGCCACCACTGTTGGTGGTAAAGGAAAAATAAATAACCTTCGTTTTGTGATGCAGTAGTTCACCGTACAAAGAAATAGTATGTTCAAAATCCATTAAATGAAGGTGTGTGTAAGTGTAGGTCAGAAATGTTTTATAAAAACATAAAATTATATGGATTATACTAGTGTTTTTACACAATAATGGAATAAAGAGAGTGAAGGTGGTGGAGAATGAAAATAAATAAAAGGAGCATGAGAGAAGATGTTACCTCTAAATCGGGTAACTCCTTTTGGTTTGTGCCAAAAGGATTCATTGAGAGTATTTATGTTCTATGGGTGGAATAAAGTTTGAATGGTTTTTTATTATATTTGGGTATAACTTGTATGAAATTAAATGGTTTGATAGGTGTGAGGAATGGGTATAGGTGGTGGACTTTTATATGGAAGGAAAATGACTCACTTGGAATTTTTCGAAACAAGTTAGGTGTGAAGATGTTCTTACCAAAAAAGGAATAAGAAACAAAAAAACTCAACAATTGATGGTCTATGGACGAACTATAGACATCCAATGGGAGTTAGACAAGGGTTTTGGTCATTTGGGCCCTTAATTTTAAGGTTTAGTCCCTAATTAAGCATAATTTGATCTTAACCGATGTGATTAGTTTTAATAACTTTTATTAATCATTTTGGTAAAAATAAACCTATTATTATTAGAATATAAATATTATACTAAAAAATGGTGCATTTTTTATTTTATAAATTAAATTTATAGAATAGGAAAAATTAATATGATTGATAATCCTACAAATAGGATGAAATAACAGGCTTTTAAAACAGGAAAAAGTTCAAAATTTGTTTAGATTTTATCATCAATTTGAAAGTGAAATTGATTATAATTAATTAAATTGTATTATTAGATGTAATATTTCTATAATTTTACATTAAAACACATTTATAATACCATTTATAATTAATAATTAATTAGAAAAAAAGATAGTTTTAACTAAAAACCAGTATTTTTAACTATTCAGCAAAAAATGATGTCTCTTAGAAAAATCCCAAAAAAATCACCCTATGAAAATTTTTATGTTATAAATTAAAAATGATGTTTATTTTATCCAATTAAATTTATAAATGTGTCTAAAATTAATTTTATTATTATAATCTGTTCATTCAAGAAAACAATATTTTTAATATAAATGGACTTTACCAAAAATATTGTCTTTCATTATGAATATGTTTTATTTAAATAAATTGACTATAAAAAATATTAAAAAAAATGTTATTAATATTAATATAAATAATTTTAATAGTTAGGTTATAATTATATCTTTTAAATTATATATATATATATATATATAAATATATTTTTTAGAAACTCAGAGTTGCATACATTGTATGCCAAGTTAGTGTTGCATGTCGCGCACGCCAAGTCCGTATTGCATATAGAACAAGACAAGTCGGTATTACGTGTAGCATAATCAAAGTCAGTATTTCATGTGAAAGGAATTATTTAATTAGTTTTAATATATATATATATATATAAAGAACTATTTTCAGAGTCATGTGAAATGAAAAATACTGAAAAGATAAATTAATTCCAAAAAGAGATATTTCCCAAAAAATAGGGTTGTTACATTCTACCCCCATTAAAATTAATTATTACCTCAAAATTCATCTGGTTTATCAAATGTTTAATAATTGAGTGTTTTTTTCATTAAAAACCTCATCTTAAAAAAGAATATTAAAACTTCCCTTCGAAATGGAAATTAGGAACCATAATAGTCACCCAAAATAACTCATAAAGAGAATCCCATAAAGGAGAAAGTAAGTGGGAAGTGAAAAAATAAATATGGAAGAAAAATATAATCATAAAGTACTGGAGGAGAGTGATAGGGAACTTGGTCATGTGAAAGTTAATAATCAAAAAGACCTAAACCTATGATTATCTAAGGGACCATTTATTCATTGGAAAAGAATGTACTAGGATAACATTTTTGGTTTCTATATCATTTCCCTATGTTTGAATCATTTTCATGAAAATTCATACTTGATTTTATTCCCTTTCATCAGTTAAATCCAACCCTTTGGTCATGTCTTGACCAATTTCTACTTAACCTCTCCCTCTAAAAAGAAAGGTAAAATTTTCATTCTTGAAGAACTAACAGGTCATGAGATCCATTATATGACATCCCATTAGTTATGACCACAACCATTTTATTATAACAGTTTTTCCAATATGTATAAATCCTCATATGGGGAGATAACACTTTAATATTACTGACTTCATTTGATGTTTAACTTAAAATTTTCATAAATGGCTAACATTATAATCCTGATCAAATATTAAAATCCGAATATTTAGAAGGAAGTCACAAAATAAGATTAACATTGATTCCCCAAATATTAAAAAGTAGATCATAGTTTTTGTATTCCAAACATGTTAATAGACTCATCATATATTCTCTTGAAACATGGTAATAACCCGAATTGACAAAAATACTTTTGGAAAAAATCCATGCTTCCTTATTCCAAAGTGTATTGGTTCTATTCCTTAAATCCAAAAATTCTATAAACATAATCCTTGATATAATATAAAATCTACCAAAAAATCCTTACTTCTTTAAAAGGCAATAAATACTATCTAATTTACTTATTCATATCCAACACATCTTTATCCAAACATCATTATATGAATGCCAGACATTAATTAATGGTTACCTCCCCTTAATAAAAATATCACACTTACATGAAATAAATTTTATATGTCTTCATCACCATTCAACATGTCCTTTTCAGTCCTTAATAAAAACATATACTAAAAATACACATATATTTCATTGTTCATATAACATAATCTATTAATTTCAAAACATATTTACTTTATTCACCAAACATTATTCATAAACCATTACACAAGCTTCATAAAATTATTCCTTAATACCTCTTTACTAGAATATGAAATATGAATCATGTCTTAATGTTACTCAACCTCAATTTAGTCATGCTTCTGATGTTTAATGTAAACAATATTGGAAGAACATAACATACCTTTCACATGTCATTTGTGGTTTCTACATTATCATTAGAAAAACCATCACTTGTACAAACGTTCTAATTCTCTTTAAGATCCTTCTACATAAGACATCAATTTTCATAATTCCCATAATTTCCACATATAAATTAGTAGTCAAATAATAATACCTTAGGAAGGCCAATGCTCCCTCCATTTCCATTAACCAAACTCTTCATTTTCCCCTTTCAATCAATTTCTTTGTGTCCTTTTCCATAGTCAAAAATATTCTTGTTCCTATAAGAAATTCACTTAAGTGATTCATTCCACATTCTTGATATAAAGGGAAATTAACCCTCTTTAATATATGGTATCAATTACCCGAACTCTCAGTGAACTCCTTCTTTATCTTCCTTAGTTAGTCTATGAGTTAGTTAAGGTAAAAATTGTTAATCATATTCCATGAAAACTGATTAGGCATGATCACAAAATATTTCACTCTAGTGATCATCCTACTTGACTTATCATCAGCAAGTCATTTATAACTTTGAAAATTAATCCAGTTCCATCCAATTCCCTCCATTGACTAAAACTAGAAGCATAGTGTGAGCATTACTTATTAGAGTAGAAAACCACATAATCCTGAAAATAATTACTTATAGGATATCTAAATCATATCACCATCCATAATATATGACACCCAAGGTTCATCCTATGTTATTAATAGTCAAGTTATATTTAAGTATTTATAATGATTCTTGAAGAGTTTGTGAATTACCAAATAATATTCCCTTGGAGCCTCAAACCAGGTGTGTATCAAGGCCCATTGTCATGTACCAGATTACCCTGAGTCAAGCCCATAACATATTTTTAGAGTTATTACCCCTAGGTACATCTGTTTCAGATCCACATACCCTTATAGTATCCATATAGAGATATATTTATAGGAAACCACTCATTCTATCCTTTACCAAAATTACATGAAATTTTCATAATTGGTAACTCATCCTTATAATTATCCTTACAGACATCCATTGACATATCCTTTTAAATAAACCTAGGGATATCACTAAGGTTTTATCACCCCAGTTTCCAGAGGATTATTAAACCTTTCCTTTGTTACCAACTATAGAAAACTAGTCTTTACATACATGAATATTATATCAGTTTTAATGAATATTCAGAAAATTAGAAAAATACATGCATGGGGATCATAATAGTTTAGTGTCTTTGGAAACATGGAAACAATATCTTCTATCTTGGTGAAATATCTACAACATATCCCATAAAGATCTCCAAATTTAGTAATTATACCTAAAACCTTTCTTTATAACCTAGATAAAGGAAACATAATAAATAGGTGAGATCAAATGCTCATTAAGGGTAAACAAGGGAGAAATGTTTGCATAAACATGAACATAGTAGTATGATAATGCAATTTTAACATTAAGAGATCATACCCTGCATATCAAAGGTCATAACCATGAGTTATGGGATAGAGCTCGACAATTCATAAGACATGAATCATAATGATATAAAAAACATGATCCATGAAATCATAACTAATGAAAAAGACATCATATTTGTGGAATACATATAATAATAGAATATTTTATGTTAGGGAAACCTACCAATACCTTTATAACATGTTAGGCTTGGGTTACGACCCATGTACCAACTTTAGGATTGGGATAGCAACCCGTGAACCTAATTTGTTTTAGGATTGGGATACAACCCATGTACCTTATTGTTTTCAGGCTTGAACTACAATGGTTGTACCATATTTATTTTAGGGTTGGGCTAAAACCCATATACCATATTGTTTTCGGGCTTGGGTAACTACCAATGTACCCACTTTCATTTAGGCTTGAGATACATCCTGTACACCCTATTTCATTTCAACCTTGCTACAACCCATATACCCTATTTATTTTTGGGCTTGGGATACAAGAAATGTACCCTTTAAGTTCATATAAAAAATATAATTACCCAATGTATTGGATAGAGATATAGGTCCCACACATCTCACAGTAAAATAATTCCCAAATTTTCCACAAGATAATAAAACATTCATCATATCATGACCCATAAAAAAATATAGGTCTTATAAAAATTGAATCATAACCAATAAAATGAAATGGGTATCATTAAAATTTCATCACATCATAACCAATAGAAAATAGATAGGCTTCATAACCATTTCATTAATGAATAATCCATGAAAGAGAAATGGATATCATAAACATATAACCCATGAAAGATAAATAGGTTTCATAAAGACCATGACATTAAGTGTGACCCATTCAAAGAAAGGATATGAATGAAACCTTTAGATAATTTATAAATATGGCATGAGTAACATCAATGTATGTCATTTTAGATATAAAATTGTTTTTAAATATTATTTAAAAACATTTATTGAGGAATATATATTTTCATATTTGAGAATGTATTTTTAATACATAAAACCATTTCAAAATTGTTTTTGTAGAAAATACATTGAAAACATATAGCGAAGACCTGAAACCATTTTGAAAAAAAATTCCTTTAAAATTATTTTAAAAAACTTTATTAATGATTAAACTTTTAAAAATGAAATGGAATATTAAAAGGAATGATGGTGAGTAAATCCGTACATGTCGTACGAAGAAAAAAAAACATTCATTTTTCATGATAAAAATTTTAGAATGAATTACTTGTTTTGAAAGAGAAATAAGATTATCTTGAATATTGGTAAAATAAAAAAATAGTAAAAATTTATTTAAAATATTATAGGATAATGGTATAATATTATTTGAAACCCCTTTTAGAAAATGTAGACTTCTGACTGAAGAAAGGGTAAAGTCGGGCTTTCCTAAGAAGACTTTATTAACTATCTTATGTACCATAGAGTAGAATATGGTACTAATACATGATTATATCATGAAATAATAGAGTATAAGGAAACTAATGAACATTATTAAGATATGGTTCATAATATTTCATCAAGGGAAGAAATGACATAATCAATCTCGAAAAGAGATGAGATTGTCTCGATAAACTCTTATAACTCGGTAACTTGGGATCATACTCTCCTTGTAAAAAAAGGGAAATTACATGAAGACAAATATATCATGAAAATAATCTTATTTATGATAAAACATGTAAAATGTAATTATATAAACATATAATAAGAGTTTAGGTGCATAACAAAACATGAATCTCAAAGAAGGAAAATTGAGACAAAACTATTTTACCCATTTAGTAACTTTTGAAAGCTAAACCCCAAGAAATAAGGATCATAAAATGGGAATGTGAATACCCAAAAATTTAATTAAAATATAAATATAATAAAATCATGTTCATTACATGCGCTACAAAAAATTAAACATTAGATAACATAATATGTATCTCAAAGTAATTTAAAGTGAGATGAAATCCCCTGACCTTGTGTATTGACTCTCTCTATACTCATAAAATATTAAGGTATAATAAATATAAGTTTATTATACATATTTTAAATAATAATATTATTATATATATTACCATATATGGTTTTATTATAACCTTACATTAACTGCTTGTTAACGATCATGTGTTAAGGTTTCACTTAGGGTAATATTCACTTTGTTCTTCTCATGTGTCTTAATTTGTTACATATTTGGTACTTATAATTATATAATGATTCCAGAATGTAAAAAATGATATAAATATAAGGTATATATAGTACATGTATATGATAATAATCCATATCATAATGAATTATGTCATGGAATAAACCATTCACAGAGACAGTAAGCCATACATACGCATGAACATTGTTTTCTATCTTTATTTTCGTATTGAAAGAAAGTATGTAAATGACATATGTATATGTATGTATGTATGTATATATATATATAATTATTAAATTAGAATTAATATATCATATATATCATATAATTTCATTAAAACCATCCTTAATACATTCTATGTGGTGTTTGAACAAATCACATCGACTTGAGGGGGCGGTAGTCCACACTTCCTCAAACGAGATTATTGTATTAAACCCAAATGGAAGGTAAAGAGATGTGTGTGGTAAAAGGAATAAATAAACATAAATACATAATAAATACAATATGTTATATATATAAATAGTTTGTCCATCATAATGGTTATCACGATTGGTTGTAAAGGAGAAATGAACAATCATTGTTTTGTGAGGCAGTAGTTCGACATACACAGAAACAGTATGTTCAAAATACATTAAATGGATTTGTGTGTAATTTTAGGCCAGAACTGTAACATCCCAGTTCCGGGTGCCACTCAACGGGTGCCCCGAAGCCGGTTCGCCACATGACCTCAAGCGCATTTCACCAAATGCCAGAGGCTACCAACTAGCAGTGAGGGCCCAGGTCTGAGAGTGGAGAAACTATGCCCTCATTTGTCAAAGTGTAGCGCAACAGAATATAAAATAAACATACAAAAACAGAGGAAGAAGTAAACCATACACAACTGAAATAAAAAACTTCAGTATATATAACCAATCAGATATATGTAGATGTGATGCAACATGTTTCCAAAGTCTAACAAAATAGCCAGAACATGTTACATAGCAGTACAATACAATACATAGTACAAGTACAGAAAAGAAAAACAGCTAGCGAAGGCATCACAAGCCTAGGCTCGGTCCCATACCCTCCTACTCCTCAGAAACAGTCAAGTACCTGTATAGGGACTCTTGCCCCTATCCACACATGCAGAAACGTAATATGTTTGGGCCAAAAAGCATGACCCAAACAGGGTGTGAGAAATAAATTCCTAGTAGGCACCCACCAAAGGCACATGCCCAACTGTGTTTTAAGCATGCAACAATAGTGTGCAATAGAAAAATGCAATAAAGTAAGTAGTACTGAAAGTAACTAACTTAACAATTAAATTCACATATTATTATTCATTTAATCAATTCAATTTAGTAACATTTTGTGCTCAACAACACTAAGCCCTCATGCCAACCAGTATCTTTCCCTAAGGCTAATTTAGTGAACCACACCCTCAGGCTATACAGAATCCAACCTGCAGGTATTGACCTCAGGCGTAACAGAAGCTACCCTCAGGTGTAGGAAGTGTCGCCCTCATGCACAGTAGTCATGCCCTCAGGCATGAAAGGTTTCCCTTAGATGAAATAACTACAGCCCTTGGGATAAATAGTGTAGTGCCCTCAGGCTAATCACAACTACTCCATCAGGCTAAACAGGTAACCGGGCCATGCCCAACAGGTAAAAAAGCAGTAACAAGCAATTCCTCTCAAAGAAATTCTACAATTACTACTTTGAAGGCATACCCTCGGGTATCCTAGCCAAACGGCTAAATAGTGGAACACACCCCCGGGGTGGTTCCAGATCCAAGAAATGATCCCAACCAGTAGATTTACAATTTATTCAATTACCTATACAGTTATAGGTCATTAAAATAGCCACAGCCTCAACCACATGACACCCGAACAAGGGTTTGTTGCACGAAAACGCACAAAACACACGGAAGTTGGAAACTAAACACCAAACCACCTACCTTAAACACCAACAAATGCTACACCCAAACGCCGACTCCAGAAACACCCAAGAACGACATATATCTGACGAAGAACAACAATCTCTTAACCTTAAATAACTCTTATTAAGAGAAGAATTGGTAAGAAGCAGTCAAGGAGATGGAAGCTCTTTCCCGTGCGGTTCCAACGAGATTATCCGAGGTGGAAACTGATTCCAGATGAAAACTTGGAGGATCTTCGAAGGTTCAACCTCCTCCTTTGGCTCCAAAATGGCTCAAATGCCTTCTCTTCCAAATGAGGAGGCTACTGCCTGTTTTAAGCCGAAAAAACAAAGTACACAGCATTGACTCCCGAGTACACGGCTTGTACTTCCCAATTTTAAACTGTTCCTCTGGCGGCTTCCCGCCAGCGTGGCACTGTTCGTCCGTCGACATGAGTACACAACATGGACTTCTGAGTACATGGCGTGTACTAGCGCCCAGCTGGTAGCTGCTCCACCGCCTTACTATTTTGGCCTGTCGACTGACTACACATCGTGTAAAGGACCACTACACGGCGTGTAGTCAGTTCCTACACCCTTTGTCGTTGACATGGCTACACGCCCAGTGTACTCATCCATACATGATCAGAAGTACACAGTGTGTGGAAAATGTACACGACATGTAGTTCCATAATTAAGGATTTTTCCCCATTTTCCATATTTTATTAAAAACAATTAAGGAAAAGAGAAAAGAAGAAGACCATACCTCAAGAGAAGAACTGGGTTCTTACAAACTTCCCCCCTTATAGCAATTCGTCCCCGAATTTCACTTCCAAGGGTGGAGAAGATATATCCATGAAAAATTCCAGCTACTGAGCATGTACGTCGGCCTCCCGCTCCCAGTTCTCGTCTTGCACTCGTCCATGCTGCCATAGAACCCATACGAGAGAAACTGACTGGCCTCGGAGAACCTTCGTGCTCCTATCAATGATACGAATCAGATGCTCCTCAAAGGACGCATCTGCCTCCAGCTCAACCTCCTCGGACTGAAAGACATGAGACGGGTCTGAATGATAGCGATGCAACTGAGATACGTGGAAGACGTCGTACACGGATTGGTACCACTGTGGTAACCACAACTGATAAGCAACCAACATGACTCTCTCAAGAATCTCAAATGGTCCCACATAATGCGGTGAAAGTTTACCCTGACTTCTGATCTGCTTGTGTCCCAGCCTTAGTGAAACATGCAAGAAAACCTAATCCCTAACTACGAACTCCAAAGGTCGTCTGCGGCGATCAGCATATGACTTCTGACAAGACTGTGCGGTAGCCATCTGCTTCTGAATCAACTGGACCTGCTCAGGCATCTCTTGCACGAGCTGTGGCCCCAGTAAAGCTGCCACACCTGCCTCTATCCAGCACAAGGGTGAATGACATGGTCTTCCATATAAGGCCTCGTATGGTGCCATCTCAATAGTATCCTGGAATCTATTGTTATAGGAAAACTCTACTAAGGGTTTATGATTCTACCAAGAGCCCCCAAAGTCTAGGACGCATGCACGCAGCATGTCCTCTAGCACCTATATCGTATGATCTAACTGGCCATCAGTCTGAGGGTGGTAAGATGTGCTCAAAAGCACCTGTGAACAACATAGCCTACCATATAATTACTCTCATGTATCCTCAACTACCGAGACCCATACACAACAACTTAGTCACCCTGTATCAACACTGCTCCTAGCCCAATACCTGATGCGTCACAATAAACTGTATATCTCTTCCCCTGCTCTGGGAGTATCAGAATAAGTGCTAATGTCAGCCTTACTTTTACGTCCTAAAAAGATACCTCACAAGCTTCCGACCAAACAAAATTCACACCCTTCTTAGTCAGACCTATCAACGGTGTTGCTAAGCGGGAGAAGTCCTGTATGACACATCTGTAGTAACCAGCAAGCCCCAAGAAACTCCGTATATCGAACATGTTCTTAGGCTGCTCCTAGGAAACCACTGCTCTCACCTTCTCTGGGTCTACTGAAACTCCTACCTCAGAGATGATATGTCCCAGGAAGTGAATCTGGTCCATCCAAAAGTGGCACATTGGGAGCTTAGTATATAGCTGATGCTCCCTTAGTGTACTCAATACGATCTCCAGATGGGTGGCATGGTCGTGTCGGGTGTGACAGTACACCAAGATGTCGTTCACGAATAATACCACAAAATAATCAAGACATGGATGGAACACATGATTAATTAGATCCATGAAAACTGCTGGAACGTTCGTGAGTCCGAACGGCATAACCGTATACTCATATAGACCATACCTACTCCTGAAAGCCGTGAGAGGTATATCAGATGGTCTCACGCGCAGCTGATGATATCCCGATCTCAAGTCAATCTTCGAGAACAATCATGCTCCATGAAGTTGATCAAAAATATCATCAATAATCGGCAAGAGATATTAGTTCTTAACCGTCAACTGGTTCAGCTTTCGATAATCCACACAGAGTCTGAGGGTACCGTATGCCTTCTTTAAAAAGTGGACCGGAGAACACCATGGAGAAGTACTGGTTCAGATGAAACCCTTAGCATGTAACTCCTCTAACTGCCTATTGAGCTCCTGCAACTCAGGCATGGCCATCCTATAAGGAGGAATGGACACCGGTGCTACTCCTGGCACAATCTTAATAGAGAAATAAACCTCTCTCTCTGGAAGGTAGACCTGAAAATCATCCGGTAAGACATCCCTGAAACGATCAAAAACAGGAGGGAAATCTGCCTGACAAGTCCCCTGGTCATCCAGATATAATATCGCAATATGGGTCGTGACTCCACCTCACCCATGATGCTCTGGTCCAGCTTGAAACGCCTGAACATCCCATTCGCCCTTGTATAGAAACTCTCCACCCTCTGGTGACGTGAAACGCACCCTGTGATGATAGCAGACTACAAAGGCCCGAAAGGGAACCAACCAGTCCATCCTATGAATGAATTCATAACCTGTCATCTCTAAGACATAAAGGTCCCAAATTAAGTGACAACCCACCAACCTCAAGGGGGTACTCCTTGCACTGATGCACACCAGCCTTTCTAGTCAGCGTCATGATATCAGAAGAAGTAGACACACAAAGCCCAATGTTCTCTACAACATGCATAGATATAAAACAATGTGTAGCACCTGTAACAAAAAGTACTGAAGATAAGACAAAAGCTACTAGAATAGTACCTATGACTGTAGAAGGTCCGGGATCCTGCTCATGCTGGGTCTGTTGCACCACATATGTCTGCCCAGTGCTGCGGCCCTGCGACACAGTCTGGCTACCCTGAGCTATCTCGCCCTGCTGCCTCTGATATCCTGGTGACTGGCTACCACGACCATGACAACCATCTCGGCCTGCATGCCCTGACGTATTCCAGTTGCCCGACTGGTAAGTAGCCACTGGTCCTGCTCCCGCACGCAGAGTCTGTACAAGAACCCTTTCACTAGCCACTAGTAGAAACGCCCTGCAAAAGCACTACAGATGACCCATCTTGCCGCAAGCTCGGCACTCCACTGGGTCTCGTGGACGCTGTGGTCTCTTATGCCCCTCTATAAAACACTGGTAGCACCTGATCGGGCAACCTGAAGAAGCTTCTTAGCTAGTACTACCACCCTGAGAGAAGTCCATTTGTCTCTTCCTCTTGCCAACCCAATAGTACCAGTAACTGGTGCTGAACCTATCTGGCCCACACCACTAGAATCCCATAGGTTCCTCTCTGTAATTAGCGCCTGGTTTACAATAGCATGTACAGTAGGCAAGTAGAAGACATTCACCAGTGCTCGGATGTCATACTGAAGACCTTACTCAAAATGTCTGGCTCTCAACGTCTCATCACCCACCAGCACAGGTGAAAAGCGCTGAAGCTCCGTAAAACGAGCAGAATAGTCCATCACTGACATAGCGCCCTACTGCAGATTCCTGAACTCTAGAGCTCTAACTGCTCGCAGCGTCTCCGGGAAGTAAAATTCATAGAAGACTACCTGATAGTCTTCCCACACCATGTCCCTGTGATGCTCTGACTAGGTGGTAACACCCCACCACCTCTTGGTAGAATCACGCAACATATAAGTCATGATCTTGAACCTCCACCCTGGAGGCATCTCTAGATGCTCGAAAATAGTCTGCATCGACCCCATCCAAGACTCTGCAGCCTGTGGTCCACCATCCTCTGAAAATGTAGGCGGATGCTGCTGCTAGAAGATACGTGTCAGCTCAGCCATAGATGTGTCAGCCTGTGGTGCTCCCTGAAAGGTCTGCATGAACCGCAATAAGACTTCATGGAACTACTCCTCCACACCTGTGTTCGATATAGCATCTGGTGCTGCATCTAGCTCTGATGGAGGATCAACTGGTAGCTCATGGCCCACTATCTCCAGAGTATTCTCGTTGCCGCTCTCCCGGCGAACAACACGCGGTCGTCTAGGTGGCATGACACTACAAGGTCAAAAAAATTTCTTAGAATAATATTATCAAAGACCGAAGATGAAGAAACCCAAAAGGGAACATGAGAAAAAAGGCATTCAATATTTGAAAAACAAGACTACATGGCGAGTATACTGACTACACGACATGTACTTGACTACCCTTCCCCTACCCGGGTCCTTCTGCACGGCTAATCCCCACAGCTCCCTTTTGAACAAGAACTACACGGCGTGTATTTCATATACAAAGCATGTATAGTGTTATTTCCAACTGCCAGTGTCATCTGTGACATGGCCGACTACTCGGTTTGACACTACACAACGTGTTACACCTGCACATTGTGTGTCAACAACCTCATTTCCCAGTCACATGGCTAAGTCCACACGGGCTATCCTCAGACAAGACTACACGGCGTGTCCCAAGGGTACACGGCGTGTTCAAGGAGAGGTGACACCGACCCGTGTTGTTAGTTACACGGCTGAGTCCCCCGGTCACACTACACGGCGTGTACGTTATTGACACGGCGTGTTCTATGAAGGAGTTCACCGACCCGTGTTGTTAGTTACATGGCTGGACTCTAGGTCAAAACTACACGACGTGTATATCTTGTACACGATGTGTTTTACCCAAGCTCTTCCCTACCCCGTGTCACCACCCACATGGTTTGTGACATGGGAAGAGACTACACGGCGTGTACCTAAAAAGTTCATTTTTTCTTCCCGAACAGAAGGCCATACATGGCGTGTGTAAAACTACTACACGACGTGTATACTGGGTTTCCAGACAATATATCTTAGACACGAACCCAGAAAATACCGAAAACCAACACCTAAGTGTCAAATTCCGACCCGTGAGGGCCCATACTCCCCACGAATCAAAGTTTGACATCTTATCTGTGTTATAACTAATAAACAGTCAATGAGACACCAAATTACAGTCAATGGGGGCCCATACTCCCCAAAAACCAAAGTTTGGAATCCATTATATAAATTGGATTACACGAAATACCCTATTAAACAGCAGGTATTTATCAAGAATCTATCACAACAACATGATTTTCTAGCACAACAACTATCACAACAATATGCAATTTCTAATGCACCTAAATGGCATGGAACTGTGCATGGCATGTGATTTCTAACATGTGCCTAAATGATGCATGAGATGTCATAACCTCATCTCATTTGGTTGCAACTAAATCGAACCTTTGATAAAATATAACCAGCACAATCACAAGTGCATCACCCTTCGGTGAAAACATATCAACTGCAAAATTTGCAAAATCAGAAAAATTGCAAAATACGAGGTAGACTGGATTTTCCCTGTACACGGGTTAGCTATGCTCGTGCACAAATTATTACCAACTACCGTTCGTCCTATCCTGGACTAAGGCTTCAAATAGTAAGTCAATGAAAATAACCCCTTTGATACCACTTTGTAATGTCCCGATTCCGGGTGCCACTCAACGGGTTCCCCGAACCCGGTTCGCCACGTGACCTCAAGCGCATTTCCCAAAATTCTAGAGGATGTTGACTAGCAGCGAGGGCCCAGGTCTGATAATGAGGAAACTATGCCCTCATTTGTCAAAGTGTAGTGCATCGAAATATAAAATAAACAAACAGCAATAGAGGAAGCATTAAACCATACACAACTGAAATAAACAACTGCAGTATGTATAACCAATCAGATATATGTAGATATGATGCAACATGTTTCCAAAGTCTAAGAAAATATCCAGAACATGTTACATAGCAGTAAAATACAATACAGAGTACAAGTACAGAAAAGAAAAACAGGTGGCAGCGGCATCGTGAGCCTAGGCTCGGTCCCATGCCGTCCTACTCCTCCGCAATAGTCAAGTACCTATATAGGGACTCTTTCCCCTATCCACACCTATAGAAACATAATCTATTTGGGTCGAAAATCATGAACCAAATAGGGTGTGAGAAATAAATTCCCAATAGGCACCCACCAAAGGCTCGTGCCCAACTATGTTTTAAGCATGCAACAACAGTGTGCAATAGAAAAATGCAATAAAGTAAGTATTACTGAAAGTAACTAAATTAACAACTAAATTTCCATTTTATTATTCATTTAATACACTTAATTTAGTAACATTTTGTGCTCAACAGAACCAAGCCCTCAGGCCAACCAGTATCTTTCCCTCAGGCTAATTTAGTGAACCACGCCCTCAGGCTAAACAGAATCCAATATGAAGGTATTTCCCTCAGGCGTAACAGAAGTTTCCCTCAGACATAGGAAGTGTCACCCTCAGGCACAGAAGTCAAGCCCTCAGACACAAAAGGTTTCCCTCAGGAGAAATAACTACAACCCTCGGGCTAAATAGTGCAGTGCCCTCAGGCTAATCACAACAATTCCCTCAGGCTAAACAGGTAACCGGGCCATGCCCAACAGGTAAACAAGCAGTAACAAGAAATTTATCTCAAGGAAATTATACAATTACTACTTTGAAGGCATACCCTCGGGTATCTTGGCCAAATGGCTAAACAGTGGAACACACCCCCAGGGTGGTTCCAGATCCAAGAAACGATCCCAACCAGCAGTTTTACAATTTATTCAATTACCTATACAGTTCTAGGTCATTAAAATAGCCACGACCTCAGCCACATGACACCCCAACATGGTTTCATGGCACAAGAATGCACAAAACACATGACAGTTGGATACAAAACACCATGCCACCTACCTTAAATGCCAACGAATGTTATACCCAAACGCCGACTCTAGAAATGCCCAAGAACAGCGTAGATTTGATGAAGAACAACACTCTCTTAACCTTAAATAACTCTTATTAGGAGGAGAATTGGTAAGAAGCAGTCAAGGAGATGGAATCCCTTACCCGTGCGGTTCCAATGAGATCGTCCGAGGCGGAAACTGATTCCAAACGAACAGTCGGCAGATCTTCAAAGATTAGGCCTCCTCCTTTGGCTCCAAAATGGCTCAAATTCCTCCTCTACCAAATGAGGAGGCTACATATTGTTTTAAGAAGAAAAAACAAAGTACACGGCGTGCACTCCTGAGTACACGACGTGTGCTTCCCAAATTTTAAACTTTTCCTCTTGCGGCTTCCCACCAGCACAACACTGTTCATCCGTCAACATGAGTACACGACATGTACTTCTGAGTACATGGTGTGTACTGCCGCCCAGCTGGCGGCTGCTCCACCGCCATAATATTTTGGCCTTCTGACTGACTACACGGCTTGTAAAGGGCCACTACACGGCGTGTAGTCAGTTTCTACACCCTTTTTCGGTGACATGGCTACACGCCCCGTGTACTCATCCCTACACGGCCAGAAGTACACGACATGTGGAAAAAGTACATGGCATGTAGTTCCAAAATTTAGGATTTTTCTCCATTTTCTATATTTTATTAAAAACACTTAAGGAAAAGAGAAAAGATAAAGATCGTACCTCAAGAGAAGAACCAGGTTCTTACAAGAAGAATTTTTTAAAAAATATCCATGTATATGGAGTATACTTGTGTTGTCACACAATAATAGAATAAAGATAATGGAAGGGGTGGGGAATGAAAAAATGGGAGGAGTTTGAGAGAAGACGTTACCTCTAAATCATGTAAATCTTTTGGGTTTGTACCACATGGATTTTTTGGAAGAATTTCTTCCCGATGGGAGGCTTCAACGTTGAATGGATTATTTTCTTAATGTTATTTGGGCAGATCATGGAAGAACATAAAATGTTTTAGAGGTGTGAGCAATGGGAAGAGGTGGTGGCCTTTTATAGGGAAGGAAAATGACTCACTTGGAACAAGTTAGGTGTGATCGTGTTATTAGCAAAAGAAATGTCATAAGAAACCAGAAAACACAATAATGGAAGTTTTATGGATGAAATATGGATATAAAACGGTTTTTGGAAAAGTGGTTTGGTCATTTGGGCCCTTAATTTTATGTTTTAGTCCCTAATTAATATTAAATTGGCCTTAACTGCTGCGATTAATTTTAATCACTTTTACCAATCATTTTGGTCCCAATTAGGCTCTAAATATTAGATAGAATACAATGTATTATGTTTGTTTTTTAAAATTATATTCATATAAGAGGAAAAATTTAGATTAGTGTTAATCCCATAGATGGGACGAAATAACGAGGTTTTAAAGTAGAAAACTATTCAAAAGTGTGCAAAGATTTTATATTCAATTTCAAAGTGAAATTGATTATAATGAATTAAATTGTATTAATAGATATAATATGTTTCTAATTTGACCTTAAAACACATTTATAATATCATTTATAATTAATAATTAATTAGAGAAAATGATGTTCTTAACTAAAAATTAGTATTTTTCAGTATTCATAAAAAAATGACATTTCTCAGAAAAATCACAAAAATTCTTCCTATGCCAATTTTGACATTATAAATTCAAAAAAAAATATTTATTTTGTCAAATTAAATTTCTAAATGTGTTTCAAATTCATTTTATTATTAAAATCTCTTCTTTGAAGAAAAAAATATTTTGAACATAAAAGGACATTACAAAAAATAGTATCTTTCATTATAAATATGTTTTATTGATATAAATACACTGTAAAAACTATATTTTAAAAGTATTTAATAATATTACTATAACTAAGTTTAATTTTATTCTTATAATTATATCATTTATGTTATATATATAAACATATTTAATAGAAACTTAGCATTGTGTGCATTGTACGCTAAGTCGGTGCGTGTAGTGCAATCCAAGTTTGTATTATATATAGAGCATTCCAAGTCGGTATTGCGTGGGAAAGGAATGTTTGAATTAGTGTTTTAATATATATATATAAAGAACTATTTTCAATGTCCGGTGAAGTAAAAAATATCGAAATGATAAATTAATTTCAAAAAATATATTTCACAAAAACTCGAGGTGTTACACACTTAACCAAACACCAAGTGTGAAAAATCCCCGCTAGTTACACACTCAACCAAGTCCCAAGTGTGAAATTTTACACCCTAGGGACATAATTAATGAAATCACAAGTGTGAAATATCCCCCCTTGGGGACACACTTAACAAAATCTGAATTGTGAAATCTTCCCCCCCTAGGGACACAATCCACTAAACCCCAAGTATAAAATCTCCCCCCATGGGGAAACACTCAACCAAATACCATGTGTTAAATATTCACCCACATGGACACAATTAACCAAACCCTCAAGTGTGAAAATCTCCCCCTCTGGTCACACATAACTAAACCCTCAAGTGTGATAATGTTCCCCCCTAGGGACACACTTGAACAACCCCTAAAGTGTGATCATATTCTTTATAGGGCTACACATAACAACTAATATGTCCTCATAAGACATCAAACATGCACCCAACCCATTTCCAAAAGAAGCTAAACCTGTGAACTAGTCCAGAATCCATACCCCATACAATAAACATGGTATTATTGAGGTAAAAATCCTTATAAGATGTACGACCCTATCATTAACTACCTTATGTCCAACATGGGATTCCATATGGTTCATGCCAAAAATTCCTCATATGAAATCCGCCATCATTAAAAGGATACGACATTATAGGCATCCAGCAAACCCAAATTCCATAAATTCCCTAAAATACCAATCATTAATATATATGTTGATAGCATCCTACTATCTTTTTGATACATAAGAAACATAATTTATAGGTGTCCACCTAGATATGGAACTAGGAATGAGTTCCAAAAACATGAATTAAATCTACAAGGGAGACTCAAACTTGGAAATGATCTCCATGGAGGAATCCATGTTAGGAAGAATTGATATCTCATAATCCAATTTAGATCAAGGGACCGACATAACCAATCCAAGTGATGGAATCCACCCACCTTTGGGAATCAGGAATACGGGGAAACAAATTAGTTCACATAACATCTAGCTGGAAAGATGACATACAACCCCGATCAAAAGTTTTAGAAATTGAAATTGTGAACCTAAAATAAATGTCTTCTCCTTCAACTACGGGGACTAATAACAAAACGATATTTTTAAATTTTCATGTAACTAGATCTAGATATTCAATGATAGGCCCCACCATGAAAATGGTGGGCTTAACATGAAACTCCCGTTTAACTTGGGGTAGATAACATTGGGAATCCTTGGTCCGCAACATCATTAGTGTGGATTCATCCTCTATTCGAATACAAACGAATGGTATTGGGGAATTGGGAATAAATATTTCTGTATACATACTGATGGATGAATCTAAATGTCTTATAGGACACAAGATATTGGAAACTAGATACGTAATTCAAACAGACATAGGGTACCAGGAAATGTTATTATGGAAATCCTGCATAAATATATTTATACCATGAAGGCCACCACATCTTAAACTACTGGGATCCCACACGCCATATCACCCTTCAATATCATCCAAATGATGGTGATTGATTAATTTTTTGTGGATAAAGATGGAAGGGGTCATTCCCACCATGGACATGGCCCACCAAGATCTCAAGGCATCATCACCTCACTGACACCACAGACCCTGAGGCCCAGGTAGGGGAAACCTCCCCTATTTCTAATGATAAACCACATCAAGAGTATCTACCCAAAGATCTATGAATTCTCACTAACCTATTCTATGGGGGTATGTTTTTTTTAATTTATACCTATAACATCCCCTAATTAGAAGCTACCAAAGATGGAACCCACCAGGTTATATGATTGACAACACTGCCCAATCCAATAGGATGATGTGTGGGTTGACTCAATACCCACTCCACTAGCCCCAGTTCCGAACACCTAATTCCAAAGTCGAAAAAGGAGGAGAACATAACTTAAATTTGGGATATTCTAAAGCTTCATTGGCCCCTTATAACACTGGTGTATCTCACATAAGATCCCTATAACTGGTCAATGGAGATCCAACTTTATCATCATGAGATTGAGACCCCAACCACATCTCAGATTGGATTGGTTGACTCTATTAGTCACTAATGACACCAAAATCCATTATTGGTCATCCTACTATTAGGAATACTAAAGTGGGGGTCCTCTAGATACTATGACCAACTAATAAGGAAGACATCCCCATGTTGGAAATATTCTCTACTCTAAAGAACAATCCTAGGGTAGGAGGAAGAATACCCATCATGGGCCTATGCCTACGGTGTAGGTCGCATCATACACGAGGTAAACCTAATTTAATCTCAATAACTTGTCACTATTGACCTCCTAGACTCTAAAGTGATGGATTAATCAAGGAATAGGTGTTCACCCCTACTACTAGAGTCTAAAAAATAAACCTATCGATTGAGACTTATGATCTTAGAAGTTGATGTCCACAAGATCCAAAAACCCCACTAATGGTGCCTATAGAATGAGGATGTCCTAATTTCTTTCTGAGGGCTCGCAGTGAAACCGTCTCTAACACCATTAGTTTCCCCCCTCTCCAATTCCTCACCAGAAGTTAGAGATATATCGAGATCTAGATTGATTACCTCAAATGACGGTAAGCAATATGGTGAATCATAATGGGATACTGCGTTCCTTATGCATTATGAGGTGGTAAACACACCATCATATGTGGATAAGATCTTGAATTTTGATCCACCTTTGAGTTATATTACAGAATGTAGTGGATATTTACGCAGAGTGGAAAACTATTCCCCAACTAATTTGTAGCAAAGATGGTATATGTCAGTGTCAACTCCTTTATCTCAGCATGCGCCAATCAGGACTTAGTCCGACCATGAGTCAGACCCTCCCCCTAGTAGTGAAAAAGAGGACTTGTGGGAACTCCTAGCTATCAACCAACTATCAGTCCATTTTTGGACACACGTGACTCTAGATTTTTCCATCCTTGAGTCCATGAACGAGTATAGGTATTTTTTTTCACCAAAATATCTAGGGGACATTACACCACCTTCGGGACCATCAGCTGACCTATATAGAGAGCCATTAGTACCACGATGTTATTCAACAATAGTGAAAGAGGGTTGATATTGAATAGATCCTAGTAGATAAATGTCTTGAATTGAATGTATATTCCCAGGCTCTCTAAAACACTTATGTTAGGAACATAATTATACTCCATTGGTTCATGAAATATGTATGCAAACAAAAGGAGTTCAAAGGATGGGTGCAGTATTCTACCCTCCACTTCAGCTCTATCCTACAACATTGATGGGACTTTCGATCTGACCCATCCATCGACAATGATGGGTCCTCTATAACTACCACCATGATTAGTGTAGTAATGATTGATCCATTAGAGGATCAGGTAAACAATGCCACTGTTTTTGAGAACAATAGGGAAAACCTACCTCAATGGGAGACATTGTACCAAACATACCACACAGAAGGTTCTCATATGCATAAAAAAACTAGTTATAGGTATCGGGATCCCCTCGAAGAGTTATAGCCCATAGATCATCAATATGTTTTCAATGTAAATGGAAATGCCTATCCCACCATCCCATTATAGGTTTCATCAAATGCTAAGTTAGACCTCAGTATTTCCACATCTCATTAGGATCTTTAGGAATATAAAAGTTTTACTACTAATATTATTACCATCTAGCACCCATACCCTGATAATTTTATAAGGTACCCCTTATTTCCTCGAGTGGGGAACCTAATCCTCCATGGCTAATCACCCTAATTTAAAATTAATGGCTCCATGAACCAATCCTAGGTTGAGGCTAAGGGTTATGAAAAATGACAGAGATATGAGTCACCCACCCCACCTAAGAATTATGATTATTCACCTTGAGATCATGTCTATTCTACTCCCCAATTCAATGAATATTTCAACGCATTGGTGGCCATAAATACTGACCAAAATGACATGATCTCTACTCTCGTTGCATTATTGAGGCTCTCGAAATGAGTTAGTTGGAAGTTCCACCTGAAATAAGTCATACCTAGCATGGGTGGACCATTTCCATGCACCCTTAAAATTTGGTAATGCTAAGTTTACACCATTTACTAGTATTGGCGATCTACTATAGCATATATATCACTTTGCATCAAGGTTTGGTCCAATTTTGGGGACTCCAGAACAACAGGAATCCACCAAGATTTGATACATTATCCAAACACTAGAAAACCCTATTTTTTTCAAGTACAATCAACTACCCATAGTGTATTTTTTCAGTTTTATGGGAATTTTTAGAATGTTTTTCTTATAGTTTATATCCACCCCATGAATGAAAAACATCATAAATCTCTTCAAATGAAAAAACAATCCCAATTATCGAGTCACCAGCTTCATCACCCAATGGAAGGGACTCACATATTCCCTTACAATAACAATTTCTTAGTAATATATACTTATGATGTGTGTGGAGAAATTCTGAAATTATTTGGTTACTACCCTCATTTCGTTGAGCTACCCAGTGGGTTTTTGGAGTACTCTAGAAAATATCAGCATCTATAAAAACACTTGCAATAGACAAAACAATTGTCATGAAAATTTCCCCTTACACCTCCCATGATAAGTACCATAAAATAAGATATATCTAATTTTGTTCATGTAGTAGTTCTTTAGCCCATACATGTACTTTCACCTTTTTTCAATGAGTTTCTTCAAGTGAAACCTCGCCAAGTGCAACCCCATCAGGCAGATCCTTACTAAGAAAAACCATTTATTAAGAGAATGTGGGTCTAGCCCCCCATATTAGGGCTGAATTATAGGTTTTCCTTCTTAAAAATAAATAAATGGACCTATTGCTTCAAGGATTCACAAGTCCCATGATATTTCATCTACACATAGGAAACAAAAATTATGGACTTTCAAGATTTCAAGATACCCCAAGAGGATGAACTCACTGGTTGTGCCAATCACTACCTATATCATAGAATCATTGTACACACTATCAAATAAATATTTTTGTTAAAATATTGTCTCTAGGACTCATTGAATCATATATTACTAAATTTATAAACATCCTAACATAGTAGACACATGTATCCACTAACCCCAAAAGTGACAACGAAGGATCCAGTGAGTGGAAACATGCCCCCATCTATGAGATGAAAAATTTAAATTACTAATTGAATCTTAAGATATTCACTCATTCCCAAAATAACATCCATGAACACTTTAGAAATCTATAAATTATTTTGGTTTCTAATCATCCTTTTAATGTATCCACAACATCTACACCACATCCTTCAAATTCTTGGAAGAATAAATTTCAATGATATAAGGGAAATCAGAGTCCCCTACTGGTTCCAAAACCAGCCCACACCTTTATCTACATCATGACTCACAAGTTGGGAGATGTGCCCAGGGTTATCCCATCCCTGGACTACTCCACTAATGATGAGAAATAATACACCTCTATAAATTCCATTAAACTAGTGGACTGATTGACATCGACTAACAAAAGGGAATTCTATGAGGACCCTTTAGGCACCTCCAGTTGATGCTATTGATTGAGTGGTAGAGGATATTACTATAGATGGAATACTCATGCCAGCACTTCAAATAAATATGTTCATGATGCTAAAACTAGACAACATGTCTCATATAGGGCTCAATAAGTTCAACCTTCCCAACCTTCCCTTTTAGGTGCGCCCCCACTACCAACTATATTGGTTGACTATGAATCTTATCCCTGAGCACCCCACAGTCAACTATATCTAGTTAGGACTCAACCATAGATGATCTACACCAAGCCATTAGTTATTTAGAGAAGTCAAAATAACAAGCTATAGAATATTTCTAGTACTAGCTAGGCCCTAATGGTTTATCCAATGACATCTACTACACCCCCTAATAATGGAAGACCCTCCATAGGAAAACATCCCCCCTTGGAATTGAAGTATGATGTTCTAAATAACCTCAATGACATACCTTTTAGGATTTCAATTCTTAAGGCACTCCACATGTCAAAGGAAATGCGTGAGGCCCATACCAAAGACTTAAAAATCCTCCTTTAGTTTGAGGCTGAGGTAGTTTCCACTATGGCCTACCACACATAGGATTTTGAAAAAGATTAATGTCCATAAATTATCTATTTTTTCTAAATGAAATAAGGGTTTCACCATTTAGGTATACATAATCCCATTGTACATCACAAGATAGCTCAATGTCATGAAAATCTACCACTTCCTAGTGTATACTAGCTCACAGATCAACCTTATTCTAACCCAAACACTCCATTTGCTGGAACTTATTGAAGAATATATTTATCCTTCTAATCTAAAAATAACGGGGTATTAAAAGAGTGAGCATAATCCATGTGAAAAAATTCATGTAAAGTCTAAATTCATTTGTCTTATATCAAGAACTGAATTTATTGTAGTCTCACAGGATACTACTTACAATGCACATTTAGGAAAGACCAAGATTTATCTTCATGCAACAGTTGTCTCTTTTCACCACCAGTGTCTCAAACACTCCTTGAGTAGTCAAGTAGGGGTACTAAAAAGAAATGTATCCCCCTTCGACTCCTTTGAGGCCCTTTATCTGGATTCTAGATACTATATAATGTAAAGAAATAAGGTCCAAACTAATGGGGTTGATTGCATCAAATCCCTTAATGATCTAATGGGTACTAGAGCCGATCCAATGGTATAATATAAAGAATTTTTTCTTCTCAATTCATTTTTAAATCCTATGATCCCATAAATAGGGAGTCGTTTCAACATATCCATGAAAATTAAGGGCTCGTAGATTACCTAATACCCCTACAGTGGACAGGTCCAACTGATACCAGAAGACCCTACTCTTGTGAAGTATTGAGAATTACACCCCATGTCCATCAATCCATGTTATTTCCGCATGTTCCATAAACTAGGGATGAGTCAACATAGGTCAAACCATCAAAATGTATTCAATATCAGTAGTGGACCACACATTCAGAAGCCAAACTGAATTGGTTCAATAGATTTTATTGTCATTGTCTCCTTGGAATGGGAACCCCTCATCAAGGATTCCTCATCCTACAGAGAAGATATTGGTGCTCCCTAAGGGACATATATCCTAGAAGATTCACCTTCTCCCTCTTATCCCCCTGTCTCAGACAAAGAAGAGGAATTATAAGGTTCCCTTATAAATTTGAAGGGGATTTCTATTACATTGTTGATGAGTTAACACAAGTGAACAATGGTACCGATAAAGATATAAGGTCAAAACTAATCTATAAAACCATGTACTAAAAAAAGAAGAAACATTATATGGACTCCTTGAAATATCACTAGGATGTATTCACCTTGATCTGTGTTTAGATTCTAGGACTATACCATTTGGTTTCCGTTCATCGCCTTGGCCTTCTATTGATTCACCACGGGTTCAAAAATCCACAAAAAAAGATGAACCACTATCAAAGTTCCATGGTAGAGGATAAATTTTTAAATATTAGTAAAGAAAATATTTTCAGGATAGTCTAATACCACAGAAACCTTGCTAATAGTTTTCCCGTAATGAAAAAGAATGATAAGTTTAGAGACTGCATCAACTTTTGAGACCATAAACGAAGTTGTCCAAATGATGATTTTCCCCTTATGGTGGTAGAGCAATTAATTAATTCTATGGATGAGTTAAAATACATCTACTTCAAGGAAGGATACTCTAGGTATAATTTTGATCTGGATGGCCCCCAAGGATGAGGACTCCACTGCCTTCAGGGAACTCTAATGGACATTCTTCTACCGGGTGATACCTTTTGGATTTAGGTGTTCTGAAGCCACTTAACAATGACCAATACACCACATCTTTAATCCAATTATAAATAAATTTTTGGGGTGTTTCATGGATTATATAGTGGTCAAATATTTCTTGTGTCATGACCATATCTAGGATCTTGATAAAGTGTTCAGATTCCTCCGCTCATAACACCTAAAGATGAACCCCTTGAGGTGTGAATTCTGAGTTAGCTATGGAAAATTTATAAGATTTTTCATAATAAATATAGGTATTCATATTAACCCAAATAAAATTAAATATGTAATTCAAATTCTTCCCACCCCATAAATTTTTGGGAGTTACGAGTCCTCCAACGCAAGATATCCTATATACACTGATTTATTGTGAATCTGCCTAGAAAGTGATTTTTTTCTAGGATCATGAAAAGGGAACCATTTACTAGTGGGATGAGTATTTAAATAATACCTTTGAGAAAATAAATAAGGGTAAATAATATTTACTCTCTCATCTAAATTCTCCTTAATATAGTGCAAAAATATTCCCCCACCATGAAGAGTTACCTTACATTGGCCTTTACAGTGCAGAATTTGAGACATTTTTTGAAAAACGCTGATATATATCTGGTGTCTCTATTTTAACTGATAAAGTACATCCATAATAACACAATGATGATAGGATGGTTGTAATGGTATGTCATAATTTTATAGAATTTAAACATCAGGTTTGTCCTATAGATGGTTGTTAATGTTAAAGATCTTGTAGACTTCCTAGCTGCACATCCATCCCCTAAAGAAATTCCCATGGATGTTGATTTTATGAATGAAGAAATTATCTCAATGGACCATACCATGTTGTGAGATTAATTTCTTTTTTGAATCTTAGTGATAAAATAGTAGAAGGCTCAACAAACCTAATCTTAATATGGTAGGCGTGAGGATCATCTTCATCACTCCAGCACATGCTGTCTTTCCATACAATTTCTTGTTGTCATAAGTTTTAACCAATAACGAGGAAAAATATCTATATTTTATTACAAGTATTTAGTTATCATTAATATTGATGTTCACTATTTACAAATAAAGGGAGAGCTTGAGCTAGTCATCAAATAGATCAAGTTTGACTACATCATTATAAATAAAGAGCTTCTTCCCCTTCTAGAACATAACTATTAGCTTATAGAAATCATCCATTACATCCAAAGTTGACTCATGTTCCTTGATAAAATAATGGTTGAGTTGATTATTTTGAATTCTTAGCAACATACCTTACATAACCTGACCAAGATGGCCTATTCAATCATGTTTCACACCAAATGGTCATCTCCCTTTCCACCTCAGATGATGGATACTAATGGGTCTGTCAGATGGATTTTGGTACTTCTATACCAAGTCCCTAAAATACACCAAAAGTAAAGGAAATATTTTATTGGATGAATTTATTTGTCGAGAATCTATTGCATTTAGTTATCCCACTAGAATAAGTTGAGTGTGATTATATCCATCAGCATGAAACACATTTTACCATCTAGAGTGGCCTTAAACTTCACAAAATCCTATATGGGACTGGGTTCGATGTAATTATTCTCTGTTACATCCAACAATATTAAATAACCTAAGTTATGCAGTAGGTCCATGTAACATCTTATGGGGAACATCGTGTAGGATTGAAGATCTCCCACTAAATTTGGAGGTTCAGTAATATTTTGCCCATTATGGTTTATGACTGCATTGATTTGGTCGGGAAGTTTTATGCTTGTTACATCTAATCTAAGTTTGTGTATCAACCTAAAAATATTCTCCACATTACCAAATATTATTATCACTTTGTAGTATGGGGGATTGACATTGTGTGACCCTACCCACCAATGACAACTTGAAAATAGAGGATCATTTTGAAAAAAAATATTTTTTCTTAATGAGAAGAAGTGGATCCACTCAATGAAGTCAAAACCTAGTCCATGATTGATTTCCTAACCTCCAACATCATCCATTGGTTTGAGGTTCCTTACAATATTCTATTAGAAAATGGTTCTAGATTCCAAGTTTCTTAGATTATGAAATTGTATGCCAAGTATAACATCTATTCCAACCACACTTCCCACTATCATGCATATAAAAATAGACAGATTGAGTAATTCAAAGAGACCCTCTCTAAAATACCATAGAAAATGGTGGACCATAAAAAAAGGTTTTCTAGGCAAGTTCCTTAATTAACTTTGGTCTTATTGAAATAAAACTAAAAATTACACCATGGTGACCCCATACTCACTTGTGTATAGAAAATATGAAGTATTACCCATTTAGGCTCCATCACTCATAATGGATATCTATAAATAGAAGATGCCAGATAGAATGGATGAAATACATCTAGCTGAGATGTAATTACTTAAAGAAAATAGGCTTCAAACCTCACATAAAATAGAGAGGAAACATAGAAAAATAATGAGAGTGTTCAACTAGAAGGTTAACCTCCACTAATTCCTCCATGATGACATTGTACCAGATCTCACCACACCAATGATACCAAATAAAAATCTACTGAAGCTGAAGACCAAATGGGAAGGACATTACATTATTCATAAGTGATTTTTCAATGGATCGTACTCTTTAATCACCATAGATGGAGAGTGTATCACATATACTAAAACACCATGTTTCTCCAGAATTACTTCATGTGAACCCTTATTCAAAGATATGTAACCTTAAACAATAAAAACTAGGGTCTAAGTCTTATAACCATAAAATAATAGAACCCCATTTGGTTTAAGTGTCACAACATTAAAATATTTATAGTACCCTTTTGTGTGAGCACCATGACCTTAAACTATTAGAAACCACAGTTCAGGTTGTATGACTATAAACTGTAAATCCCAATGTCCTCAATAAATGATGTTAAACTAAATCCTTACTCTATGTAATGACCAAGGGATGCCTCATAAGATAAATGTGAGATGAACCAACCATATTTCTTTAGCGCATGATGTTAAAATATAGTATTACCCTTCATAATGAACATAAGATGTCTCATATCACAAATATTAGTTAATGCAATGTCCTTGGCCGAGTGGGAGCCACCCTTAAAACATTGGTCTTCTTCTGTGCTGCATTACATAACTATTTGTTTCTTGATTCTCAATTTCAAGGGATGTATAGTGACTATTAGGTCTCATATATTCAGACCCATAATCTAATTTATCAAAAATCATTCCCCTAGGGGGATAAAATTCACCAACATTTTCTAATTTGTATTTACATACATTCTAAGAATTATGGCCTTAAAAAATTTATAGCTTGTTTCTAGATATTTATGTGGAAAATGGACATGAATCCACCTCATTTCATGTCAGGATTTACTTATATCATTCCATGAAAAAATCCTTAAAATAAACATTACCCAGTCACAAAATCATAAATTTAATTGTTTTTCCAAATTCTAATAGTCCTAGCTATATTACCTTAAAATACACAACTATCATACTTCTATATGATGCTTTAATAGAATAATAGATTACCCATCTTTATTAGAGAGGATATCTCCCAAATTTTTTTTGTTAATCCTATACCATGATGAGTTCCAAAACTATGTATGTCTTGATTACCATTACCATGGGATAAATAGTGATTCTCATACCACATATCATATTCCCAACCCCATCATCAAATCATTGAGGGGTCTTTCCTCCCTTAACATTATGATGTCTACTTATGTTCTGTTCATATTAAATGTTTTTGTGGTGAAGGGCCACATTGTCCCTCCGTTCATATTGGGTTATCTGTATTCATTTCCAGACAAGCTCTTTAAGATGTACACACCCTTTGGTCCCAGTTCCATGACCATAAAATAGTAGCAACCATAGTCTTGGTTGTATAACTTTATACTAAAAATCCCAACATCCTCAGCACATGATGTTAACTATATCCTTACCCCATATAAAACTAAGATGCCTTATATGACAAGTATGAGATTCCCAAAAAACCAACGTCCTTAGCCCATGGTGTTAAATAGTAGTCTTACCTCATATAAAACTGGGATGAATCATATGATAAATGTGAGATGAATGAAAAAAATACTCAGAGAATGACATTAAACTATATATTTACCCTCTATAATGAACATAAGATGCAACTTATGACCAGTATTAGATGGTCAGATATCCTCACCAGGGTGGACATCACCCCAAACATTAGTCCTCTACCAAACCATGATCTATAAGTACACATGGATTGATTCTAATTATAATAGGATACATAGTGATACCCAAATCCATTATCTTATGTCTATACCCACCACTAAATTATTTCATAGAATTCCACTCTGGGATAGACTTGATCCATGCATACCCAAATTTTTTTCTATCACATTTTAGCGCATGGTAGGGTATCCCTAGGGAACTCAACAACCCCATGGGATATTACCCACTTCCATGTCCACACTTAGTGATTTATTTTATTTTGATTATCATCATCCCATCAATTTGAACATTCTTCCTAATGGTAATGGTGATTGGTATCATTGTATCACCTACCATCCTAAGCTCAATCCTAAGAGGATACTTAGTAACAGATGGGGGTTCCTATGTTTCAAACTTGGTAAAAGATCAATCCAACATTTTCGCACCCCATCCTTGACTTGTGTGGGTATGAAACCTATGTTTTGAATTTGTTTAGTAGTGATACATTTCCCATCGGTCATACCCTATTCACTATCTAGGTCTTATAAGTCATATTTTACCATTTTTGGACATCCTCAAGTCATTCACTCATTCCCTTTATCATGTCATCACTGGTAAATAATGAGGATTCTATACCGATCTGTGTTTCTCACATCGAACATGAATCACACAGGATTGGGAGATGGGAGGGTGTATTCCTCAAGTAAGTTCGAGACACATGGGTGCCCCTCAATATCAGATTTATGACCCTATAATAAGAATCTAGGTCAAAGAAACTTGACCTTAAATTGCATGAAAGTTGTCATAGAGATATCCCATATAGATGGGACTCTTAGGCCCCTCATTCACATCAAGTTACCTCTCTCCTATTTCCGACACATTCCTTTAATACATGAAACCCATTGGACAAATTTTATGACCTTAAAATATGTGTTACTTTACCTAAATTTGTTTTCTTAGTGCATGGCCTCTTAGTATCACTATTCCCATTGGTTTTGGTCCCTCTAGTTCTATAAGATCCTTTCTGAAATGACCCCCTTAGGTCTAAGAATTAGCAACTTAAAAAATTTTGTAACACCATGGTCTATGATATATGACCTTAAAATAGGATTCTTAGTTTAAGATATATGGAATTAAACTAGAAGTCTTGGTACATGAATTATGACATTAAAATCTTTACAACTTCTTGACCCGACTGGTATGACCATAAACTTCCAAAGTAAAGAGGCACAAAATTCTATTAGGTTGAAAACCTATAGGTTTAACCTGGGTAGAGTCATAATCTAACACTCTATGTCACTCATAAGATTTGGAAAAAATTCAATAAACATAAATAGGTATATATACAGTGAGGACCCACTATAGATCCCAAATAAAACCTGTCTATTCTAATTGAACCCATGAGTTTAAGAAAAAAATAAAGACAAATATTAATCTCCCTTTTCCTCACAATCTACTCTAGGGGGTATCCCCATTATGTTACCCTCCTATAACCCCATCACCTTGGAAGGGTGGGTGTCATTCATGCTAGTTCACACAACCAGTCCATAAGACACTAAACTATACTATGAACGTCCCAATCACACGTCGTTAAAGTGTATGATGCATCGTTCTCACTGTATGCTATTAGATTGAACGTCCATCATCCAAAATATAAAATGATAAATAATTTTTACATATTCCTTACCATACAATGGTAAACTACGTGTCCTTTATCCTCATTGCATGATATAAAACTAGGATTCATCATAACACCTCTCCTAAGAATCCCCTTCCCCCCTTCAGCGTCGGTCACCTACATCACCATTCGAGTTCTTCAATAAATTGGCATCAAATATGATTGTCAAATTGGAATATAGTCCTAAACATTATTATTATATACAAGTCCACCCAATGTGCTCAAATCCATGATTGTGTAATTCTGAGAGGTTTAAAATTCATTCAAACATTCTATTAGTTCATCCCCACACTTCATGTCTCCCATGAATTGGATCCCTATAAACCTTTCACATATAAATGAGTCCCCCTAATGGAAATGGTGCCTAGACACACTTTACCACCTACTATGCTAATAATATTCTTGGAAGACTTCTAAATACATTTTGAGTTAAGTCCCATGTTTCAAATTTGGTTAATCACTAACCCTCATTTTTTGGCCCCATCCCTTATGATGTGATAGTGGATATTGTGTTTCAAACATGGTAACAGCCATCCTCTACCACCCTATCACCCCATTTGTGTCCTAGATCATGGGAATATCAATTAAATCTCTCCATCACCCAATTTTATGAATGTCAAATTGAACACCCCTAAAATAACCCCATTTGTGAGATGGTGAACATTTGGAATGAAAGTGGGTTGTACAGAGAGGCCTATAATCCATCCACATATTTTCTAGTCAAGAAACTCTCAATGGTCAATAAAAAAGTTTATATCATGAGTGTTCGACCTTATTTTAGAACTCTCATATAAACTATCAATATTTGTTTTTTCCATTATTCACCACACAGATCATGAATCATGTTGGATTAGGGATTCATTATTGGTTTTCTATCAATATGATCAAGGTGAAGAAAAAAAGAACACATTGAAGCATACAAGAAATTCAAACAGGAAATTCTAAAAATTTCTAGATGGTGATCCAAATATTGGAGCCTTTAATTTATTATAGGATAAAGTAAGTCTCCCTAGGTATCAAAACTAGTGAATTAGTGATTGAGCTCAACCAAACTATGTTGAGTATCCTTCATAGTCCACTACCGCTCCACAAAATTGGGCGCCACCTACTCAGTAGAAGATTGAAATTCCTTATCCAAGATTCTCATTTGATCCTACTTAGCTTAGAACTCATCCACCAAATATGCCACCTCTGCTTCCTTAGGCTTACCCACCACTAATTGAGTCCTAAATTAGATGATTATCCCTTCTTGTGATGTGATGAAAATCACATGGTCCCATGCATGCTATTCTAGGAGTCTGATATACTCTTCAATCACGTAGAGTTCTTGAGTTCTCATAACCTTATTTTTTTAGGTGATGTTAAAATCATGCCCATAAGAACATTCCAATTCAATGATAAAGTCTCATGGTAGTGCGTGGAGGCCACTAGAATTCACCCCAACAGTCCCCAAGATGATTATCCAATTGTATAGAGATCCCACAAGGTTTAAAAGACCAGCTAGTGAGGTGTGAGTGATGAAGTAATGCATGATTTTCCATGCCATTAATTAGATGAATCGGCTCTAATCAGTGATATCTAATATAGAATTATAGAAATCCTCTGGTATTGTAGGATCATACTGAGGTAATACAACTTTAATGTAAGTGGAATGGTCATTTATAGGAAATTATAAAGATAATATGAGCCCTAGGTTTTTCGGAAACACATCCTCACCAGACACTCCATCTATAGCGGGGGACCTAAACACCTCCTTTGGAACTCCTAAGGAAGGATCATCCACCATAGCCTCTCTAACTGCCTCCATTGATGACATGATTTTGACCACCTTCATTAAGGATTCAGATTCAGTGGCCACCTACTATAGAAATCATAAGGAAGGATCAACCACCAAAACTTCTTTGACCACTTCCATCCATGGAACAATCTCAATCACCTTTGTTGAGGCTAACGATATAGTATCCACCTCTTGTGGTTCTTCCATGGTAGGACCAACTACTAAAACCTCCCCTACCACATTTGTTAAATAGATATACCCATTTACCATTGATTCCAGATAATTGATAATATCCATAGGTAGTTAAGATATAATCATGGTTTGAACTACTATTTAAGTATGGTTTAGTCAACAATCACATTGAGAGGAAAAATAGGAATGAAAAGTAGAGAAGAAGATAAGTCTTAGGGGAATGATATAGTCTAACTAGAAACTCAGATAGGTTCACGGAAAGTATTACATTTGTTGGATTTTGACTTTTCAACATATTTGTTGGTGTCTCTTTGATAGATGGTGAGCCACCTATGAACGCATCACTTAGAGGATACCCATCTACCACCCATTTAATGGTTAGTTCTCCCTTGGACTGCATCTGAGGTTCACCATGATCATCATTTTTCCTCACTACTTTCTTATTATTGTAAAGGCATAAAAAGGATTAGAAAATGGCCTCAAGGGGTAGAAAATGGTCAAATAATTTGAAGACATGGAATTTTCCTGACCAGAAGTGGGAACTTCTCTTCCTAGGGAATATTTTTAGGAATTAATCCACTAGGAATACTCTTCCTATTACTCTTTCCCCACCCACAACATAATCCATTTGGCCCACAAAAAGATCTATAGGATAATTCCATCCCAAAAGAACCTTTACTAGGATAGTAAGGGGGATCACAACACCACAAGAGTGAATTAGTTCCTACAGATCCATGAAATATTTCAAAACCTCATCCCAAACATTTATAAAGTCTTCTACCATATGAAACAACCCTATAAGTCTTACAAACTAAAAGTGGAAATGCTACCATAGATCCTAGAGGGTTTATAGGTGTATTTTGATCTTCTAACTCTCTCAGGAATCAAGAATAACCTCATCATTGGGGATGCTTATGAAACATAGTTACTTTCTTAGACCTTATATTTTTTCCATTAAAACTTACCCAAAGGGTCTGATATACCGCTAAAGCTGCTCACTATGGAGCATCAAACCTGTTGCTTCTCCCCTCCCTATGGATTCCACCTATCCAAGACAAGGAATTTCAATCTCTTCAACTACTTCTCTACCCACTTGACTAAATTTACCTCCATAGCATGATATTCTTTTCACTCACCCTTGATACCATGGTAATGGGACACCTACTTCTTCATCGTATAGATTGGTTTACAACCTCATCATATCCCCTAGTTACGCACTCTCCGAACTGAGTGAAAAATACTTGTATGATCCCATAAGTAGTAGTTGGTGGTGGTGGCTCATTTCATCCTTACCATCTTCATGTGAAAACATGAACCATATAAACCTAAGGACTGGGGGTTGTTATTAGATATGTATCTTCGTATACACCTTTGGGGTGAGATGATGGAGGAATTAGAACTTTTTATTTAACAGATGTGGGGAATATGGCTCACAAGTCACCATACAGTTGACTTTGGCCACCAATACCCTACCTTGAAAGGCCACGAGGTATGAAAATTGGTCGATGGTAATTTTTCCCTAAATGGCCATCATTAATTGGTGTAAAATTAAGCAGTATGTTATCCCAACCCTTTCCAACATGTCAACCTAGCCCACGTTGAGAGGCCAAATCCACAAAATATTTAGGATCAATTAATGGATGTTTGTAATAGGAGGGGATATTAGGTTTAGATACTCATACCCCCATTTGTGTGGGAATTAAGATATATAGAAAATGGAAGTTCACACACACATATATAGGGGTTTTACTCGAGAAGATTCAGAGAAACAATTTGTAAAACTTTTCCAAGGCAAGGACCATTAGGTTGATGTGGTTCCCCATCTCAAGCATTGTCACCATGATGAGGTTGGTCAGATGAACCCCTACATGTGCATCCAAAAATAAAATAATACACCCTCAAATAAATGTGACAATAAATCCTATCAACCTGACTAATAGAGACTCAATATTCAGACTATATCCCCATAGTTTCCAGCAGCTCTCCTATAATACTCTAATATGAGTGATACTTCCCTCATTTATATTCCTTTGGACACTGACATAGCCTCCATAGAAGTTGTTCTACTGGTATATTCAGAATGTATTAAAACCATTTCATGAAAGGGATATACTTTATCCATAGTTTTTGGTTATTATCCCCATGTACAAATTGCAACAACACGCTTATGATTAGTGTCATCTTAACATAGTTATCCTAGAGATACTTATTTGGGAGGAACTCATAATACATCAAAACCTATATGGGGATTCATATGATGTGTTAGATGAACCATAAACCAATTAAAACCTCTCCATTATGTAGGTGATATGTATTAGTCCCTAATGACCACCTACTTATGAACTCTAGAATGATGTCCTGATAGAGGTATACTTGGAACTGTTAGAACCATGCCGTCTCACAAAGCCCAACCAACTTTATCTCCACCTAAAACTTGTGGTAATATTGGAATAATCAATACACTGAGTCCCATTTACCCATGAATTCACTACACTAGTACTGGTACCAACCTTCTATCTACCACTTAAAAGGGTCCACCAATCCCACCTTGAGAATCATCTCATACCGGGGAGGGAATGCCTCTTTCTCCAATTCATCAACACTGATATTGTTCAGAAGTCTCTATAAGGTGTGTGTAGTAAGAGGTACACGTTCCTTCACAATATGGCCTCTAATAGACATGTTCTATTGGTTCAGTTTAGGAATGATCTAAAAATATTAGGTGGGATCATCGTGATCAAAACTTGGGATTAACATGTTATCCATTATTAAGAAACCATATGGTGGTAACCTCTTTCATCATGGGTAAACCTACATAGCCTAATTTAGTAATTAATTGATAGATTCATGATGAAAATAACCCCACAAGCACTCTCTGATCATGAGGATTCAAACCATATCCCCTCATCGAGTTATAGTTACATCTACACCCTTAGAGACCACTATTCATGTCATAAAAAGTTTTCAAAATTTGGTACATGAATGACATTTCATAGAGGATTTCTTGAAAAGGTTATTTTCATTAAATTTTATAATTTCATGGAAGTATATTTGTGTAATTTTTTCCACAAAGTATGGTTGTTTCACAAGCGGTGAAGATAGAGATCACAGAACACTCATGAAAGTCTTATGTTTCTCAAAAAGAGAGCACTATACTATCTTTTATGAAAATATTATGGTCGCCTTAGAAACCCATCCCTATTTATAAGAATAGTTTATGACAAATTTTTTGAGTAGGTCTTTCCAATCACCAATTTTTATTGGTTGTCCCTCTGAATCTGGCCTTAATTTCCTTCTTAATATCCAATTATGAGGGGGGGTGATGCTGAAATACATGTTTCATAGGAAAATATAAAGAAGTAATGTGCAAATAATAAAAAAGTCATTCTATATGTCTTTAAAATACACTTAAGGTATATGTTCGTTAAGGTCACATGCTTCATGAATGAATTGAGTTGTCATAACTCACTGATGCACAGAGCTGGTAGCAGAAACCTCTATGCCATGTAACTCTAATTCATGGAAGTTTCTGATGTATTGGGATTGAGGTGGTCACCTATATATAGTGTGTAAGTCTACGAAATGTGGAGTTTGTGGTGGTAACATCTGTTTTATGTTACTATTGTTCACAAAAGTCCTCAGCCGTGCATCGCTTGAGGTGGTAATCTCCACTCAGTGTATGTATAGTTCATGAAATCCCATCACTTCAAAAAGCTCAAAACCTTCCAAAAAAGCATCCACAACTCATGAAAATAATTCTCCTTCCATCAATGATCCTATAAATACCCCCATGTCTGAATTTTAATAGACATGACCTTTTAGATTGTGAGAAAAGCTCTAATTTTGTGAAACTCGAAAGCTTTGTGAGTGAGAGAAGAGATACCATGGGTTATTAAGAACCTCATACCATGGGGGAGATGTCTCTCATGAAGGTTAATGGCATTCACATAAGAATAAATCCATTTTTGTCTCTTGGGGTTTCATGAGATAATTATCCTTCATGAAACCAACTCCTTGGGATCCAAGTCTTCACTCTGAGGTAGGCTCACCTGTTTTTGTGAAACATGCTCCTTCATGAGTCCCCTACCATTTTCGAATCCCCTAAATTGTTTGAATCACCAAAATTCATGAAACCCATCCTCCATGAATCTCCATGGGTCCTCTTTTCAGCCAATACCTTTTCGTAAAAGTCAAGTTCCTAGGGACTTTATACCCTTCCAAAACTGGTTCAACCACACCCCAAATATCTATGTGACTTGCACTACCAATGCTACATTTTTATACTAAGAAAAGGTATCCCAATTCATATTTCTCTTAAGAATAGGAAATATAATGTTACATCCCATGATTTTTACTCCTCCATGATAGTTTCTATGCCATTACCTACTTACAGGCACATGAGTAGTAGATAAAAAATCCCTAAAGGTGGAATCACTAAGGAAAATTAATTACCGAAATTATTAGAGTATTTTTTCTAGATATTCCAATCACATAGATAATGTTCCCCTCGTTGTGTAAACACCATTCACATCTGAGATACACGATGTATCAATGTCTAGCACCATGTCCTAGTTGCATGATGTTGAAATGCACGAAAACATCCAAAACACATGATATTAAATATTATCCTCACCCCATATGATGAGGATAGGGTACCCTATATATTATCATTGATGGATGACACCCCGATGGAAACCAATATAGGTCCCAATCCCCTCACCCACATGGAATTATACTATTTGTGTCCTATATGTGTAATCCCCACAAAATCCCCCATTGATGCATCAGTCATGAAACGAGAATACTTACCACATGACATTAAACTGGATGGACAAGTCCTGTCACACAAACATATATTACAACATCAAAATACATGGGTTTTATCCCCTTTAAAATAAACATGTAATGTGGAACTACTCTCTGAGGTTCTATCCCGACACCCCAAAATCACAATCAAATCCCAAGTGTGAAATCACCCCCTAATGAGACACTTAACCAAATCCCAAGTGTGAAATACCCCCTGGCGATACACTCAACCAAATCCCATGTGTGAAATATTACCCTAGGGACATAATTAACTTAATCTCAAGTGAGAAATCTCTCCTCGGGGATACAGTTAACCAAATCCCATGTGTGAAATATTCCACCTTGGTGACACACTCTATTAAACACCATGTGTGAAATATTTCCCCTAGGGACACAATTAACTGAATTATAGATGTGAAATCATCCCCCTTGGGACACACTTAACCAAACCCTAAAGTGTGATCATCTTCCCACCTAGGGACACACTTAACCAAACCATAAAATGTAAAAATATTTCCCCATAGGGACACACTTGAACAAACCCTCATTTGTGATCATCTTCCCCCTTAGGGACACACTAAACCACACATATATCCCAGAAAGATTGCAAAACTAAACCCAAACCTTCACCAAAAGATGTTAAACTTGTGACCTAATCCATAATCCTTACCCCATATAATAAACATTGGATGCATGAGGTAAAAATCCTCAGAATACTTATTCACCTAGTGTCAAATTCCTCATGGAATACATGATATATCTTACGTTCCACATTTAATATGCCTCACATTAGATGGATCCAACATGAAAAGGGGAAGAATTTATTGGTTCCCAAAAAACCCAATGTATATTAATTCCTATAAATTACCAACATTACTAGATACTCTGATTGAAGTTTGATGCCCTATCGAGATAGAAGTATCATAATCAACTATTGTCCACCACGATATGGAATAGGGAACATTTTTCATGAACATGACTTAAATATATGAGGGATACCTGGACTAGGAAACAACATCCAAAGAGTAATCCCTATAAAGAGATATCTACTTCCACAAACACTGTTTCAATGAAGGATCCAACATCACTAATTAATGTTATGAAATTCGCATGAATTTGGAAAACTTGAATGTGGGAGAAACAAAGTAGAACGTGTAACCGCTTGGTGGATGGATGACACACAACCCCAACTGAAAGAGTAAGAAACATTTTCACTTTTTCAATCTTTATAATGATCTCCTATGATTGTATAGAATAACCTAGGGAATACATAAACAAAATGGGTGAGCTAAAAAGCACTGTAAGGGAATAAACATGATAATGAAGCATAACATATTAGTTAAAAGGTATAACATGATATCATAAAGTAAAAGGTTCATGAATAGTAATATGGGATAATAAAATAATAACATGGAATAATAAGATCATGGAAACATAGTACTGTGGAAACAACAAGAAGCATGACTTAATCATAAGTCAATGATAACTACCAAGAAACACCACATAGTGGATAGAGTACCATCATGGATTAGGTTTACTCCGTAATCACATACATATCATATTATTATATATAAATATAAAAAATTGAATTGGAATGATATTTTGGAACACCCATCCTGAAAATTACATGCTTATGTGTTCCACAAATTAAAATCAAATTTAAAGAGTAAACATAAGTGTTACCCCTGGAAAGAAATTGATTTCATAATCTATCCTCATATCACAATCAAATGATATTTCTTAAATACAACAAAGAGAAGAATGATTTAAATATTATGGACATTAATATTTTAATAAATAATAATATGTTCCAAATTTAGTGTTTATTTAATAAAAAACATCATAATAATGGATAAAGAATTTGGTATATATATAAAATCTCAAACAAGTGTTTTAAGGAATCAGTTAGACTTTTGATGAATGAATGAACACATAATTTTATTTTAAAATGATTGGTAAACCAGAATGGTTATCAAATAATATTAAATTATTTAATGAAAACATTAATTGTAATAATTACTTTAATATAGTTTTAAATAAAATGATTGTGGTATAGAAAATTCCCCCTTGATCATGTTTAATTTCAAAGAGGGAATTTGAGAAAAAAATTTATGGAATGTATAGCCCCATTAGAGGAAGGTGGAATATGATAGGTATATATGTAAAAGACACATATAAAGAATTTATAAGAATTTAAAAACATAAGATATAGAGAGATAAATATATTTAGAGAGATAAATGTTATAACTGAAAGAGAATAGAATTGTTCAGAGAGATACCATACCTTAGGTCTAGGTTCATTCTGTATAATGAATTATCTTCCTGAATAATAAAATTAGATTAATTAAATACTTAATTAATATAATTTACCACATATATTTTATTTTCTATAATTATATTATGTTTATTTGAAATCATTTTAGTGATATATAATATTTAATTTTGTTTCATGTTTCTTAGGTCGGACCATTTGTAGATAATTATTAATGTTCTTATCTAAGGGGTATAAAACCCTATAAGTGAAATGAAATAATATTAATTTCTATATAGAAATTGGAATGGTCCCAAATATCCATATTTATTATAGAGTAGGGATGATTCATTTACAATAAATGTTATTGTTATACTGTTATTTCATTTAGTAAGATATAACAACCATCATGAACTGGATTTGTTTTATTTAATTGAAAGGTTATTAATACATTCCAATTTCATGAAATATGTTACAATATACTTATAATAATATTATTTTATAATAATAATTTTATATACCTATCCTTGATGGCCATTGGGAAAATGAAGTATTTATTTCCTGGAGGCAGTGAATCCACCCTAACATGAACACACTTTCCATATTTAGAGTGAAGAAATAAGAGAAGATGATGAATTATATATATCACATTTAAAAAATAACATTATAGTATATATAGTATTTGAGTTACGATTTAATGTTAGATGGGGGATGTGAGGATGTGGTAGAATAAGAAACAAATAAAAAAGGATAGATTTAGGATATTACCTCAAAAACATTGTATGTTGAAATACACCTTAAGGCACTTTGGTTTTTTCTTTTAGTGAGACCAAAACTATGTGGAAATTAAAGAGAGGGTTTGGAAGATAACATGAGATAAATTTTTCGAGCTCCAAGGCATAAGAGGTGTGAGGAGAAAGGGTGGTATTTATGAGGTGACGAGAGGGTTTTTTTGAATATTATATTCATTTGTTTTTTATTTAGACTCCAGACAACCAATAGTGATGAATCTTATGACCATATGAAGTATATGGCGCATGCGAGTTTGAAATAATGGGTGTTTATATCAACTATGGACTACAAATTTATGAATTTATCTTATAATGTTAAATATCATAATTTATTCGTATTTCACCATTGACCAAAAATTCAACAATTCTAGAAAAATAATAAAAAGTCACTCAAATAATTTTTTGATGTGTAGATTAAAAAACTAAAATAAATTTAATGAAAATAATTCTCTAAATATATGTATTTTTTTTTAAAATCGTTATTTATTTTAAAAAAACTAATTTTAATATTATAATCAATTTTTTGACCCATTGAAAAAAAAATTATGGCCTTGTAAAATTATATTATCATAATAATAATAATTAATATTAATTAATAAAACCATTTTATAAAAATAAAATTTATTTTAAGTCATCATTATTTTTATAATAATGAAAACATAACTTTTATGTTTTAGAAAAATACAAACACTTATTTTATCATTTAAGAAAAATTATTTTCTTGTATCATGATATAAATAAGCAATATTTTCATTTTATGTGATAGCTAAATATTATTTTACTCTTATATAGTTTAGTATACTATTCTAACTATCATGTTACTATTCTTAATGGTTGGATTATTATTTCAATACTCAAATTACTATTCCAACAGTCAGATTTGTAACAATTATGTGAGTTCCCTATATTCTATAAATACCTCATATTTTATTCATTCATTATTAAATTATATTTTCTCTCAAGGTTATATATATTTTCATTTTGAATTTAAATATTTAATTACTAATATTCTACATCATATATATAATGTTTTTTTGGGTGTGATTTTTCTTAGTGATCGAATAAAATAAAATTTTCATATTTTAGTTTTTTACATTCTATTTTTATCCCATTGTAATAATTTAAATTAATATGTATATATTTATGATCTAAATATAAAATTTAAATTAATATAATAATATTTTGTTGAGTTAATCCAGTTTTTCATGTGCTTTATATAATACTACATTAGTAAATATGAAACATTTATATAAGATGAAAAATTCCATTGATAAAATTCCAGGTCATTACAAAGTAAATCATCAATTTAAGTATATGGTTTATTTATTAATATACTTTTAGACTGATGCCCTGAGTGAGCCTTATATTGTGGTTTAGGTGGATTATTCAAAACATGATACCTAGTTTCAGATGGTAGATAAACCTAAACATCCATAGTTTTCGGTGTTTCATCAGTTTCGTCACTAATAAGATTCATGTCAATAGTATCCAATTCGGGGAACAAAACTTCATAAATAATGGCACATTTATTAAAACCAATATTTTAAATTACCACTATAAAAAATGGTTCATTTAGAGGGGTGATTTTTTCTTTTAGAAATGGATATGAACCACTGAAAATTCATTAGAGTTAGTTAAAAAATACAATCACAATCATGGTTTCCAATTACTATGAAATTTTTTTACCTATAAACATTGGTAAGGTAAAAAATGTAGTAGCAGTATTAGAATTTTCTCAAAAATATTTTAAAATAAATTAAATTTTAAACGAAATAAAAAACTCCATATATATAAAACAATATATAAATAAATTAATTAGTGGTGTTTTGTAACAGTCCTTATATAAAAAAATTATCATTAGTTACGGCTACTAATTCATCTATTTTTAAACATATATGTCTAATTTTGTATCTAAATCTCCTCATCTATATTTTAAAATATAATTTTATTAGTCACTATTTCAATATTGAACATCTTGTAGAATAAAGTAATGATGCTTTCTCACATATCCTTTTGTGTATTATTATTTTTTATCATTGAAGTAATAGTTAATATCAAATACATACCATTTTATGGGTTGTGATATACTGATTTAATCTTGATACCTATAGCCTTTGTATCAAAGCATATGATCTTTTCGATGTTTTTATATTTACCAGCCTTTTCTGCAAATTAAAATTTTGTGGGAAGGATCTTCCTAGAAGGAATTTAATGGTTCAATTGATAATTGGATTCCTTAGATCCACCCTTATTTGAAGGGAATGAATATAGTTTTTTGAAATCTAGGATTAAAGCCTATCTAAATTAATAACTCATTGATCATTGAAAAACTTTGGTAAAAGAATATAAATTAATAGAGTCAGACCCTAATTATCCCATTACTAATGATATTTCTTAGTATTTCATACAATATAAGATCATGATTATTCTTTTTTATTATATTTGTACAAATTCTTCCATTCATGTATTTTTATGTAAAAATTACTATTTTATTTGGTTAATTCTACATGTTTCTCATTATGGTGTAGAAAAAAAGATAGGCATGCTGTGATCCTTATTGAATGGCTTTAAGATGGAGTAAATGAGACTATCAATAAGATTTTTGATAGATTAACAAGTATTTTGAATTGAATGTGTGATCTTAGAGAATCATTAGAAAATACAACTATGGTGAAAAGAGTTTATATAACCCGCCCCTATAAATTTCATTCCAAAAAGGTATGAAATAATTAACTTCAAGGAATACTCACTTGATAAACTCATTTGCTCACTTATGTAATATTAATTAGAGTTGAGGAACATAACTAAACAAAAAACAAACACAAATAATGTTTTAATATTCATATTGTTAAATTCAATTTCATTTGAATCTTTTGATTATGAGATATAATGAAGTGAATGTTTAAAGTAACTGATGGATTTTTTCAATACATGAAAATAAAGAAAGGTTTTAATTTTTTTTTGAAATGATTCTTTATGAGACATCCTAAAGGAAATAATAATAAAAAGTTATAATTCAACATTTAAAACCTCATATCTCACATGTTATTAATGATTAAATAAATTTCATATCAAGCTACACTATCCAAGACTATGTAATGAAAAAATAGGATTAAATAAAAAAGTTCCTTGGATAGAGGATAGTCATGTACTGAATATTATGATTCAAGTGAAGAATTTAGGACATGAAGGAATCTACTAACAAGTTCTTCATAACAACTAATAATGGGTTCTTGATTCTTATTTTGATTATAATTTTGTTTCTAATATTGATTCTTATTAATATAAACTTAGTACTAATCATTTTATTTTAATGGTTAAAACATTTAAAAGTGATTTTATTAGAATATATGAGTTGTATAAGGAGTTGTAATAAAGTAATAAGAAACATGTTGAAGAAAACACAATTCTATCTCTTGAAAATGATAAGTTAAGGAACATTGATTCTATATTTAACTAAAAATTGTTTGAATATTTATATAATTTCTAAATATTTAATTAAAATACAAAGATATAATTTAAATTTTAAAGTAATTATTTTCAAAATTTTCAAGGAAGATACTGTTATTACAAGATGATGTTAATTAAAAAGCTGAATAGAAATATAAATGATTATAGTGATGATTGGAAAATTATACGTATGTACTAGAATTTATTTAAAAATAGTTTAAATGGTAGTATCTTTACAACTAATTACTTTAGATACTGGATGAAGGGACACTATGCTAGTGAATTATCTCAATGATTTTTATAATCACCTCTATACACAAAACATTTATTTTTAGTTTTTTTATAATTAATATAATTACTTGTTTAAAATATATATTGGTACTAAAAAAAACTTTATTAATCCTATTAGAACCAAAGTTTCATGAATACTAAAATTATATACTACTTGATTTTTAGGACATATACCTTCTAAGTATCAAGAAAAATGAATTCTATATATGGATACTGCATTCTATAAACATATAAACAACTACCCATAAGACTTAATTTATTATAATAGATGTGATAGAGAAATTGAAACTTTTAGATAAAAATATAAATATAAGATTACCAGTTTTGGTGATATTTGAATTTAAAAATATGGTATTTTTAGTATAGTTCAATATATTTATGGTTTACAATATTAAATGATTATAATTTCATAATTATGTGACAATGGATTGTTCGGTAAATTTTAGGGTTATAAATTACTTTTTTAAATATAATTTTATATTATTTTATGCTAACCAAAAAGATAATATTTATTTTATTAAGCTTTATGGGTTAATAGTTAAACATGTAAAGTGATTTAATGATGTAAATATTGATAGTATTATTTTGAATATAAGGCATGGATATGTAAATTTTATATTGATTCATTACAATTAATGTATGAAAGATTATTACAGTAACCATAATATATGATGAAAAAGTTTAATGATTTGGATTCATGCATGAAAGGCAAGAAGAATAATGATTTCATTATTATAAATAAGAAAATTGACATTATTAGATCACTTCACTTGATTTATCTCAATTTTTGGGACTTACTCAGTCTACAAGACTTATATGAAATAAATTTTAATTTATTATTTGGATGATTACAATATATATACTTGGGTATATCTTATAGCTCATAAATGAGAAACATTATATGTATTTTTTTTAATTATAATTTAGTTTCTGTTAAGAAAGCTTATATGATTATTTCTATTATAATCGATAGAGGAATATTATTTTAAAATATGTAATTTGAGAATGTTTTTGATAAAAATGTTTTTTCTTATAACTTTTCATAACATAGGATTTCATAAAAAAATGAGTGTCTGGGGGGGGGGGGTTATTGGATACTTAAAGAAATAAAAATGATCTTGCTATGTGATTGTGGTTTACTGAGCTATTTTTTGACAGAAGATGTTTATACAACTTATTTTTATCCAAATATATTTTTTACATATAATATTTTAATGACAACTACCAATGAGTTATGTAAAGGAATGATAGAAATTTTTTGTTCATTTATAGTTTTTTTGAATTTAAAGTTATTATCTTCAACACTAAGGATAATTTTGATAATTTTGATGAAGAATATGATGTAGTATTTTTGTGATATTCTAGTGTAGGTAAATATTATATAGTTTATAATAAAATAACAATGACTTTTGAATAATAAATTCGTGTTAAATATTATGAGAATGATTAAAAGAATAAGTCTTATAAAGAAGATTAGATTTAATACGACTTTAGATAATTAAATTTCGGTGAAGATAAAACATAATTCATTACTTAAGAAGTTAAGGGGAGCCTTAGTATGTTTTAAAAAGGATTTAGAATAATTATTGATGTCATAATATTAAAATTGCAATAGATAATATTGATTTTAGAGTAAAAAATATAATTTCACCAAGGAATTTTTTGTATCATATACTTTTAATTTATATTTTATTCCATATGATGTCACAAATGCCTTTATAGACCCAAATTAGGGTTTATCCATATAATGGGAGATAAACCAATATTTATAGAATGATGTTTGGTAATTATTTAATCCAAAAGAATATTAATAAGTGATTATATCTAAATGGATTTTCATAAACAAAATTTATGAATTTAGTTAAATTTTAGGGAATAAATCCATATTAGTTTCTCAAGAATAAAGTCAAGAAGAAGGAATGACTATAGTGAAACTTTTTCAGTAGTTGAATTATTTGAAGCTATTTTGGTTTTATTTGGTTATACAATGCATCAAGGTTTCATGATATATAAAATATAAGTGAAAAGTAAAGTTTCTAATGGAATTATATTAGAGGATGTATAAGTGATACATCCATAGTTATTTGAACATGAGAATAATCTATATCATGTGTTTAATAGTTCTTAAGCTATTTATCGACTAAAATAAGAACTTGAAGCTTAGTATGAAATATTTTCATTATTTATTTTAAATAATTATTCTGTTAAGGTAAATTTGATCATATTTTTTCTATTAAAATAATATTAATAGGTTACTGGATCTAAATGGATTTTTAGGAATAAAATTTATAAATCTAGATATATTGTAAGGAATAAATTAATATTGGTTTTTCAAGGATAAATTCAAGAAGAAGGGATGACTATAGTTAAACTATTTGACTAATTGAATGATTTGAAGCTATTTATATTTTATTTGGTTATACAATGCCTAAATGTTTATAGATATATAAAATATAAGTGAAAATTGATTTTTATAATGGACTTATGTCAGTGGATGTCTAAGTGAGACAACCATAGTGATCAGAACATGATAACAATCTATATCATGTTTTTACTCTTTCTTAATCTCTCTATGAACTAAAATAAGATTCAGAAGCTTAGTATGAAATATTTTTACTATTTCATTTGAATAATTTTTTTGTAAAAGTTAAATTTGATCATACTTTTTTTATTAAAATGTATTATTAAAATATTTTGATTTTTTTGTATTTATATTTTTTATATTATTTTTTATTCATTAAATAAATTTCATTATAAGGAATTTCATATTAAGTGAATAATATTTTTTACACAAGCCTCATAGGAGAACTTAATTTCTCTTTTGGACATAATATTTATTTAAATAATAATTTTATTATGTTGAATCAATTTATGTATGATAAAGAATTAGTGATGAGGTTTGGACTTAACTCTTTATTAAAAATGAATACTCTAATGAGTACATCATATAGAATAGAAAAATATTCTATTAAAAATTTAGTTTATCATAATATATTTTGATTTATGGTTTTAATTATGTTATATTTAATACCTAGTATACCCAGATAGATGTTTAGTGTATGGTAGTGTTAAATATTTCACGATGCTCTAATGAAAATTCATTTTTCTATAGAAAAAATAAATATAGAGTATGTGAAATGTACTATTAACCTTGGAATTTCCTATCCATCAAAAACATATTTTAAATTCCTAATTATTTTATTTCAACTTTTTAGGATTAAATATAGATATAATAATAAATAGTGGTTTGTGTCATTTCTAGGTAAATTTTTTTGAATCATTGAAGAGTGTTTTCATTAAAAAAGTCAAAAGGTTTTGGAATTTTGATATGTCTAACAATAGGAATGAACAATGTCATATATACTGAGGATCCTTTAGTTAAATTCACTAAATATTATAATTTAATTTATTATATAACATAAATATTATATTTTATTAAAACAATAGGGAAATGGTGTGGTTATTGATTGACTACAAAACAAAAGGATGAAAACAAGAAAACAATTTCACTAAAAAACACCAAAATAAAAACAATTAATCTATTTAATATAACAATTAATTATATATTCATCATTATTATGTACACATAAATATATTTAATAATGAACCATTAATCTTGTTATTCTCTGAACCATAAAAAAATTAATACGACTATAATGATCGGATGAAATAAATCCTAGGTGAATTTCAGGACATCCCATCATGAATCCCCACTCTAATTATATCAAAAAATCCATATTATGGTTAGTATATAATTATAGAGACATATCCACCCTATAAAGTTGAATTACATGAGTTTGGGAATATATTTAAATCCTATAATTCCAGAAAAAGTGGAATACATTTGGAAATTTATGTTTCGATATCATGATTCACACAAGCCCGACCTCACTGTCAAAGTGTCAATCGATCATGTTACATAACATTCCAAACTACATTAATTTATTTCAATTTATTAATTATATTTTTTTCATGGATTTAAAAAATATAATTGATGTTAGTGATAATTAGATCAATTATGAAGGAGAAATACTCTTCCATGGGTGGTGTTGTCATCATAGAGATGATTAGCATAAGAAAATGTTTGAAAGGGAAAAATCCAATATCTTTTACAATCAAAGATTATGAAACCAATAAGAAAAATAAATTGATAAAAATTGAATAAAAAATTCTTAATAAAAAATAAATATTACACCAGAAAAAATAAAACAATCAATTTTTGAAGAAGAAAGTTAAATCCTCTTGGAAAAGATCCTTACATGCGATAATTCCTTCTCCCAATTGGATATAAAGGTGTAATGGAAGAAATATCTTTGATTAATAACCCTATAATCCCAAAATTATCCCCTAAAAATATTAGTTATATAAATTTAGAGTGTATAGTGTGGATAGGGTTACAAATGTTATAAAATGGAAAGTTGTTAAATATATCAAAATGAATCCCTATTTCATATTTTGTCATTGAAACACAAAATTTATGAACATAGTGTGGTAATATTTAAATGAAATATTTGGAATTTAGTCCTCTATATGATGTAAATATTTCAGTCTAATCCAATCATGTATCATAATGTTATTAGACAAACATTAGAGTGATATCCTAATTGATGAATCTAATCCAGTAGTGAATTTAGGGCCCTTATTTTACAAACAAACATGTGGTAAAAATTATTGTATTCAATTAAAATATGTTTTAAAAAATGTGTAAAATTTTATCAAAAAACTTAAATTTAATAATAATCACATATAGAATCTTAGGATAAAAATAATGGAGTGTATTTGGAAGTAAATAAGATATAATATCCATGAATTTTTAAAATTCAAATTTAAAATTATGAATTCCTATTAAGTTAGAAATTAATACATAGTATGGAAGAGTTAAATCCTTTATTATAAATAAATTATTCAATAAATTCTAGGTTTATAAAATTTCCCACAATTAAATATTACACTGTCATGAAATAATCTAATATATATAATGAATTCACACAAGAAACAAAATTAAGGTAATTTTCCAAGATCATTTACAATATAGAAGTCATAATGTCTCATTTATGAAACAAAATTTCATTTATTATTATTCTTTTGGAATTATATGGTTTTAACCAAAAAAAATCCATCCATGAACCAATCACAATTACCTCACTAAAAAATTCATGTCACTAATCACTTAAGAGAAATGAAATGTTGATTTATACTCAAACATGCAAAATTCCATGAATTATGATATACTTGTAAAAACTATCATTTGTCCAGAGCATGAAACATAAAATTATAATAATTTTGGATTAAATTTTTACTGTGATTTTTTGAAAATGATTTGGTGGGTAAAATCATTTAAAAACTTAAAGGATGATAAGATAAGGTAAAAATATTAAATACAATTGAATAAATATTCATTTAAAACAACATAAAATATATATCAATAAATTCCCCATTACAAGATGTAAAACCTTACCCACTTTTAATTTAATGGTTGTTGAGTAAAATAATAAATGTAATGAATAGTTTTATACATAATATTCCCTTTGTTTATTATTTTTCTTTTGAAGGAAGTTGTGATGAAAAAGGAATATACTTAATGAAATAAACTACATTTCATTTAGTTTTTAATAGGGTAATGAGTAATACATGTAATATTAATGAATAATTTAATATCATATCCTTACTTTTTATTTCTTTCTTGTTTTACTTTTATAGGATAATGGGATAAGAACAAATGTAGTTCAATATGTATAAAATTGACTCATGAACATGACTTGATAAAATATTACTTGAATGATTATATATTACCTACAACCAACAATGAATTTATTACCAAATGAACACACACAAAAGGCCCTTCCCCCACACTCATAATAAAAATAGTCATTAAAAGTTATTAATAAATAAGGAAGGTATAAATAATTCATCTTTTAATGTGACTCAAACTAATAAATAAATATATGGAATATATGGGATAAAAATATTAATATAAATGGTAGTATAATGATACAAATGTGTATTTTCAAATTATTAACCAAATAATTATAATTTTTTTTATGAAATCTAATTCATTAAAATAGAAATAATTATGAGTTTTAGTTTTCATATAGGTTCCACATTCTTATCAAGAATGTGAGGGTATTAATAAAATATTTTTAAAAGGGTTTAGAATACCTCTAAATATTATAAAAACATTTTTGGCACAATTTTTTATTGATTAAAGTTTAAAAAAGTGGTCATACTCATAAAAATGTTTTAAAATCAAATTATAAGAAAAAAATTCATTTAAAAAATCACTTAAAAACCATTTTTTCAAAAATCAAGTAAAAAATCAAAAAATATTTTCAAGAGTGAAAAATGATAATGAATATTAATTTAAGTTGTAATTTCTTAAAAATGTTAAAAATAAAATGAAAAATAAATCTATTAAGTAAGTTTAAACTTCCCACACATCAATCAAACTACCTATTTTAATTAAATAATAAGAAATATGAAACGATAAATCATAAAAAAAAGTAGTATTTATACAACGTAGTTTATTATAAATTTAGTGGATTTGTATTAAAATAATAAATAATTTCTTTTGAAACCTAAAAAACAAAACAATATAATTAAAAAAATATGATGAAAGAAGTAAATATAAAAAAAGTTAAATATAGGTTATCACTAAATAGGTGATGTGTTTATATTTCCTATAACTAAGAAGTATAATGGTTAAACTGACATAAAGGGGTATGAGGTTACTTTGATAGGAAAACCACATTTCATTTCTCTCAATGTATCTGAGTATATACTAGGAATGGTGACTGATAATAAAAGTGAAAAAATAATCCTTCCCATGGAATAAGAAAAGGGAATTAGTAAGAATTATGGGAAGAGGAAAGTAGGAAGGGGTAATCCCTATTAACTCTTATGGTGTCTAACTCTACCCCAAATATATGTTAAAATAGATTAGGAAATTAAATCACCATAATCACCTTGATATATTTTTCTTCTTCAAACACAAACTCTTGGGTAACATCTTTTGTAACATCCAGGTATAGATTCAAAAGTACCGATTTTTCATAAAACACATGAGGAAACAAGTAAAACCATTCAATTTCATAAATATTAAAACACGATAAATTCAAATATGCATGATACACTTTATTATAATCGAATTTATAGTCAACATGTATATCCTTATGAATTTTATCATATTTTAATGACACCACAATATTTTCCTCTATGGTGATCATATCATCCTCATCATTATCTATCTCTTAGAAAATCATTTGTTCTAGTTATAATAAATAAATTTTTTTTTGTTAATTTGATTTGATAATAGTGTAAGATTACAAATAGAATCTAGTGTTTTTTACAATCTCTTAAACTGATTAACTTTAAATGTTTTCTCTTCTTTCAAGTCCACTGGGAGGATTATATAATTTTTTTAGAGATAAGGTTTGTGAAATTATGTTTTTTATCTCTATGACATTTTCTTCAAAATTAGGAAGGGTAAGATCATTTTGTGCCTCAAACACCTCTTGAGAGAACTTCATAAGTCTGAATAACAATTCATCAATTCCCATTTCCAATGATTCTAAAATTCTTTACTCGATTTCCTCCTTTAATTCCTCGATGAGATCTTTGAATGACTTATCTTCAAATTTGGATCACCATAACCATAAAATCTTAAAATAGTTTCATATTTTCACTAATACTATGGGGTGGTGGAAATGATGAATACATATTTTATATTTTTTAAAGAACATTTAATGCATTACACATTTTAAAAAGTGAAAAAATAAGTAATTAACTTAACTATTTGGGAATGAAACTAATTTGAAGAGAGTTTTGTACAATCACTCAAAATATTTATGGTTTCTAATAAGTGAAGAATTGGGGAAATCAAAGGGGTTTTTTCTTTTTGAGCATTTATTTTTCATTAGTCAAAACTCGAATTTACTTAATCATATTTTGGGTATTTGATATATTATTAATACAAAAGGTAAATAATAGTAATGATTGAATACAAAACAAAAGGGAAGAAATTATAAAACAGTTTCATTGAAAACAAATGTATGAAAACTTGTAATCGATCAATATGAACCTATTTTTCCTCTGAGGTGGCATGTTTGGGGTAATGAAGAAATGGTCCGATGAGAATCATCACCCTACTCTTTTTTCTAGAGATGGTTTAACATAAAATCCACCATTTATTTTGTTTCGACCCATTCTGCGTCATATTAAATTAATGGAGGGATGGTTTAACATCGCAGGTACTAGGTAATTTACCCCTTCTGTACTACAAAAAAGATGACATTGTTAAATGATCCTAAATGGAAATTTCATGGGGTTATGTACCTATGCAATATATCATCCTAGGATATCACTTCCTAGGATGGTCTCCCACGAGTTTATTCATGGAGCCAGAAACACCCAATGGCCCTGGTATCCATTATTCATGGACCTTCTTTATAATGAAAGGTGCTTGTGGGTTGATGATTCTGCCAACAATACTTTAGGACTCTATTGGTCAAGAGGATCATAATTCAGGATTACCATACCCTTTTGGGGGATAATTATTTCCTATTATAAGACTCTCTTATAGATTTAATTCGTGTTCATATGTTTGTGAATCCTTGGTTAATTCCTGAAGAGTGTGTCCATAGGCTACCCCTAGTTTGTAGGATTGACATAGGCATACATGGATATGATTAAATGGAGGAAATTTTGACTTAATCCATGAAATAACATGCTATAGATTTTATCATCATCCAGGGGGGACAGAAGGTGACTTGATGTTGGGATTGGACCCATCATATGGGCTTCCTACATATCCTTTGGAGAGGAATAATAGACCATGTAGTTCAAAATGGCTGGGGATTATGCATTGAAGCTTCCATTTTTGTGTGACATTACTGGGTGATACCTTTTTAAAAGGCTACCTTTTGAGCACGGGCCTTCAATTAGGCGTTCTATGTATATTGGTTTGATCAGGAATCAGAGTTCTTGTAGTTCATAATTACTGGGGGTTACACATAGGTGCCTCTCATTTTAGAGGTCATGATTGGTTTAACTCTTTTGGATGGGCACCCTTTTGAGATTTGGACATTAATTATGCATCCTATGTATCCTTTTTTAATGATTAATTAGAGTTCTCATAGTTCATAGCTGTTGGGGCTTACACATAGAAGATTCCCAGTTAATATGACATGATTGGCTGAACCCTTTTTTATGGGCACCCTTTTGATCTCATTCCTTCATGTAGGCGTCCTATGTATCCTAGTTTGAATAGGAATCAGATTTATTGTAGTTTAGAATTTTTGGATGGTATAATCGTTAAAAATATTTCAGCTCACTTGAGTCATACTCGGTGTGAGAAACAATGGGATGTAAGAGATCCAACCAAACACAAGATTCCTCTCTTGATGGTGCGAGAGGGAGAGCCTACGTCGGAAGAGGATAGGGAAACGGTGGGGGAAGGCATGAATCGATGAACCTTTCAATGTACAGTAACATTAAAGGTGATGTGGATCAACCTTTAAAAATTTGGAATATACCTAAGTGGGGGTGCCTCATTGAATTTCATATAAGGTATACTATATTTTATGGTCATATATCTTGGATGTTGACATCACAATTTATTATCAGTTTGTATGTATGAGAACCATACATTTTATTATCATGTGAACAGGACTATTTGGGGTCTTATAGTTTAGAGTAATACGATGAGGACCAATTGTTATATAAACCATGATTAAATGGATAAAAATAATGTTTGGATATTTCGACGTGCATCGAACAAGAGAGGGACATAATGTTTAAAACATGATTATAAAGGATCCTAGATCTGAAGAAATGATATGAGGAATGGAAGTCATTGAGGAATTCAAAGATAGGACAAGCCACTCCTGAGGATGAATTTATCTCTTATTAACTGTCCATTTTTGTGTGAAACATACGAAGAGCCACTGGGGAATGATGTGCATAGTCAAGCAGTGGTGTCCTCAGGACACTGGACTTCTATTTCAGATGGTCGAGGAGGTTTATGAAGATCGGAAATTGCCCGGTATACTACAGTTTAATATCATATATCTTGGACAATGGAATCACAATTTAATGTCTTGTTTCATGGACTAATACTATATATTTTAATGTCATGTGGTTAGGACGAGGAATCATAGTTTAGGGTCATAGAGTTTAGACCGCGTGTTATTGAATCTATGATTAGTTGTAAGGTAATTAGGATGGGATGTTCTTAGATGCCTCAAACATGAGAGGGAAGGAATGTGAAACCATTACTTTAGGGAATCTTGGTTCAGGATAAATTATATAGGTCATGGAAGCCATTGGGGTGCACAGAGGTAGGAAAAGGGATCTCTTGAGGATGAATTTGACTTTGGTTGATGGCTATTTTGTAGGAAATATCTGCAGATCCACTAAGGCTTGATTTTCATAGTTAAACAAAGGTGTCTGCAGGACACTGACCTTCTGCTTCTGATATACATGGAGGTTTATGGGGATCCTAAATCACCATAAAAACAGATTTTGATATATGGAAATTATGTGTATGGGAATTTAAGAAACATTCCAGATTTTATTTTCCATCATGTTTGGGGTCAACCTGGCAGAGGAGGTAGGTGATAGGGGTTTCAGGAGGTGCATGAGGAATTTACCTTCTCATGGTATTTAAGGGATGAATGTTTGGGTTGCATAAGGGTGAAATGGAAAATGTCGTAGACCCATCTTGACAGGTTTGTGGTGCAAATCTCCAATTTTCATTGTGATTTGTAATGATAGTGAGGGGACCAGTCCAGAGGGATGAGGCCGCATATTGAATCTAAACTAAAATAGGGGTGGGGGAATCCACCTTGTTATAGACCGGTGGGTGAAATCATTTATTTCACATAAATATGTTCATATAAAAGATGGCCGCAAAATCTCTGTTTGCCAAGGAGATGGTCGTGTAGGATGGTACGCGGAAGAGTTGGCCACCCAGGAGTGTTCTCATACTGGGTTTACCATATTAGAGTCAGTGTATTGTCTTCTTCATATGGGCATACACAAACCATTTTTATTATATTTTTTATTGGTTTTTTGGTTGGCTATGGAGGGTCTTCTGAATACGATTCACAAGATGGAGTATGCAAAATTCATATGGTTCGTGGGATGGAATCCCTAAACAGTTCTGAATGCGGGATGGAGTCCCATGAACTTTTTCAGGTTCAGGAGATATTCCTCCTACAATATCTATGTCCTTCGTACCCCTTTCTACTATCCTAGAGCCCTCTATTTTTCTTCTTCCCCTTCCACTCTTTTTCAATTCCCCTAGATGTCCTTTTATAGAGTTTTGGGGAATCTGTATCTGCACTTCACGTGGAACCTTTAATGGAAGCCTATGGTGGAAATCTGGCCCGCAGATTACTTGATCAACCCTAATTTATGGAGGCTGTGGTTTGCGATAATGGTTCGCGGAACCCTACTAGTTTGCTTCATCCATGAACTACTTAATTCACAAGTCGGTATACAGTTTTATTTTGCGCACCCGATTCCTTCAGCGACGTAGTTTTCGGTCCACTAGGTTCACTAGCCATCGCTCTGTGGGAAAGCGCCTCGCGGGTCATTCCGCGCATCAATGGTTTATGATCTAGGTGGTCTGCAAACCCTTCCTGGTGATGGTATGAGGTCAGGCCAGATTCCTTTAAAAAATATCATTCTTTACTTTTCTCCTCAATTTTTCAATGAAACATGCAATTATCTTCCTTACCAAACTTTAGGAGTATTTTACTTCCATTTACTAAATTTTTAGGACCCTACAGAACCTTAATTATAAATTTAAATTTAACCCTTATGTTTAAATATATTTTATTACGATCCCCTAATCTTATCAACCCATGAACTCTATACTTATTAACATGATAAAAAATTAAAAAATAAATGAACCCGAGGTAAACTCCAAGATAGAAAATCCCAAATCTATTGTTGTATTGAGGTGAAATATAAATCTTATAGTTAATGGGTAAGGTTCACCATACCCACACTTCAGTGATTGATGCTAAAAAATCATACTTTTACAAATTAACTTTGATACTAAGTAATATTAACCAAGATAAAATTATACAAATTTCAAGTTAGTATTACATATAAAAATAATCCCACACAACATGAAGAACCTATTCATTTAGTTTGTTTGAGGACAAGGTATATAAGAAATTATTTTACAAAACCCATGAAATTTTCTATATATTTGAACCATAACAAAATCCTTTATAGAATTATTATAGGTTCAACTCATCTTCATAACCTAGGGAAATGAAAAAATAAGATAGGGTGATATCAAATTATTAGTAAGTGTCAATATAAGTGATAACTGTAAATATAAATAAGTGAGCATAAGATAAGATTATAGGTATAATAAATATACCAAAGAAAATCATACCTTCAAGGACTAGTTAAATTAGAACCTTATTTTACAAAACTCATGAAATTTTCTATATATTCAAACCATAATAGAATCTTTTATAGACTTCTCATAGGTTAAACTCATCTTCAAAACATGGGTAAATGTAAAAAAATAAAGGGTGGACTAAAATGATCAATAAGGGTAAATATAATTGATAACTATTAATGATAATAAGTGAGTATAAGATAAAAATATAGGTATAATCAATATACCTAAGAAAATCATACCAAAATAAACATAAATCACAAAATAGGAAAAAGGAATGGAATAAAATAATAAAATAATAAAATTAGTATTGAAAAATGTGTCAATAAAAATTATTTATGAGATAAAAACATAATAATATAGAACATCATTAAAATATAGAATATATAGTAGTATGAGCAATATTAATTTCATGATCCACACAATTAGTTATAATTCTTATGAGAAACTAAAATGTATTAAAACATAATTTATCTCATGAGATATAAAGTTATAACTAATCTATTGGAGTGTGATGTAGGACTCCAGCATTCATCATACATACATATGTGATCCATAATAAATCAATAATTCACCATATCATAAAGAAACTATAGAATGAAAATAGGTATCATTCCACACATCATAAAAAACCAATGGAAAGAAAATTGGTTTAAAAAATCACATCAAAAGGAACCAATGGAAGAAAATAGGTTCCATATCCTTTTTAATTGATTCTCATAATTAAATCATCATCATAATAAACCAAATGAAAATTAATGAATATCCAAAAATATTCAGTAACTTTATAGGTAAACACCCTTAAAACAAGAAAAATCATATGTTATTTACCCTGTATGGATAAAGGGTATATAATTAATTTAATAATATAATCATTTAATAAATTTTTGGATTCATGGTGAATACACTTTAAGAAAATTAATGAAATATATAGTGTTCACCAAGAAAAGGCATTAGAAGAAAATTTATGCGTACTCATGATGGATGGTTAGTATGAAAAGGGAAGTGATGGATCATATCTTTGATAGAAAAGTACATCACATAAGCCATCCAGAGAAATATGGTGGGTTGTATCATTTGATTAATATCTTTTATCTAGAATAACATATATCAAATGATAATGAAATTACAAAAAATACATTTTCTTTTATGAGATTTTGTAAAATCACTTAAAAAATAAAAAATATTATTAATATTTTGAAATTATTTTAAAAGTAAGATTTTATAATACTAGGAGACAAATAATTTCATTTATAAACCATGAAAATGTGGAGATAATTTTTCATATAAAATGATAATGGTGGAAAAAAGTTTTATTTACAAAGAAAACTATAAAAAGGGATGATTTTCGAACATTAATAAAGAAAAATCATATGGAAAATGAGAATAATTACTTTAATAATTTTAATCAAGGTAAAGAAAAATTGGGATTAATAATTTTTTTGAGGAAGATATAAGGATGTTTTGAAAATCATCCAATGAATATAGACATGGAAAATGGGAAGTTTCTAAATAGAAAGAAATAGTAGGTTCAATTTACTTACAATAGGTATATAATGATATAATGGGGAAAATAAATAAAGGGAAGGAAATTAAAACCCAAATATGAACATATGATAATAAAATTATATTTATTTTAGAGATAAAATTAAAAAATACTCTAGATGTTTTTCTTTCAAAATAAATCTCTATTTGAAATTGATATTGATGACAAAAACCTCACGATATGGGTAATGAAAGGATTAAATGATATTTAATGGTTGATTATGAAATAAATATTAATGTATCATGAAATCAAAGATATTTCATACCAAATAAAGATAGAATTGTTAATAAACTATATAAAAGGAATATTTATTAGAAAATAAAACATGACTCTTGAAATTAAATTTGAGACAAAGAAACTCTCAAAACCTTTGAAACATTTCTGTCAATACCCAGTGAAAGATATGAATTAAATGAAAAATTTCATAACATGAATACCATTAGGATGATGATAAAAAATATTATTTTTTTAGTATATATGTCATAAAAAACTAATCATCAGGTATAATAAGAAATATGTCTCAAATGGTAAAAATTTGAGACCAGAAACATTTTTCTGGTATTTCCACTTATTGGAATGAAATGTAACATCATGTATAAAAAAAATTAATCTATTAATCACTTATTTTAAAAAATTATTTATAACTAAAAACCTTTTAAACTAAATTTATTATTATTATCCACATTTCTATTAGTTAGTTATTATCTTTTTTCCATATCAGGTGTCAATAGTTTTGATCGTTTGGAAATAGTTTCATAATAGTGATGTAATTTTTTATTAATATCTCAAAGTTAATATTTATAATATCATAAAAGGTATTGGAATTTGTCATTTATAGTTATTTATAATTTCATTCTATATTAATGTTTTTATCCTTAAATATGAACTCAACGACTGGCTTGTTTCGATGATTTTTAACAAATAGACGTTGATATACTAATTGATGAGATTAATATTAAAGTTAATTTTTTTTAAAATATTATTTATATATATATATAATATATTATAAATAATTATGTTTTCATAGTTTTCTATGATAATATATTAGATAATTTTTCAAGTAGTCGGTTAGAACGACCTAAACCTAAACACACCTTCATTAGTGGCTGTTTGTGATAATGAAAGTGGTTTACATTTTCACAATATCATTGATAAAAAATAATAATGATATAAATGATATAATTTTATTATAGTAAATAATATTTCAATATGTTTTAATAAATAGTAATTAAACTATATAAAAAATGAGATACTTTACTTTATGGAAGCGGTAGATCGCACAATGCATGGTTAACATTTTCATTTCTCAAGGAATATGTAAGAAAAAATTGAGTTATATTTTTTAATAATAATAATAATAATAACATATATTCCAAATTCATTTATAAATTTTAATTTAATAATCATTAATGAGAGTTGGCAGTGAAAAAAACATATGTCATCACTTCATGAGGAGGTTATCCTCACAATGTAAAAATGATAATTTTGTTTTCATTAATTGAAAAAGGGAAAAGTTGGTTAATATTTTTTCCCTTAAAACAATAAAATTCAATGAAAAAATATTCCATTATATAAATATTTTAAAATTAAAATTGAAATAATTTGATAGATATGTAATGAAGTTAGAAAAAATGAGTACTCTTTTTGAAATATTTTCATTTTCCTTAAAGAATTCTTCATAAATTGTGGTCTTAAGACAATATATTATGACTAGAGGCTCAAGGAAAAATAAATAGTATTATAAATGAAGGAAAATGGATATACTTCTAGGTTAAAAAAATTATTTTAGTTATATTAAATGGGTGGTGAGAGGCCTCTTTTATTAGTGGTGAGAATGAAATTTTCTTAATTATAACCAATTAATATAAAGGGAGAACATGTTAAACCTGTCAAGTGTATCCAAAATGGAAAATAATGGTGTGGAAGAAAATATAAGGTCTAAAATACCTCAAACATTCGTTTTAAAATATTTTTTAACCATGTTATTTTCTTTGGACTTAGAATTTTCACTTTTAATATTTTTGGTTTCACTATGGTAACAAAGAATTAAGTAATTTAATTTTAATGAATAATAAAATAATCCTTATTAAATAATTGTAAACTATTAATTGAAAATATGAAATAAAATTTTTGAAATAAATTATATATATGCAAGAAACCTTAATTTTAGCATTATCTCATATAATGCATAAAAACCCATTTTTTGAAAAAGTGTAATTTTAAGATTTAAATTTATGTGCAGGGTGAACTTATCATTTTATTTGACATTAATGATATAAATTGGATTATTATAAAAAAATTAATTATATGTGTATTTCATATAAATCCAAAATCTAATTTTACCAATATAATATTTGATTAAAATAAAAGACTAAAAATTGTTTTTTTGGAAATTATTACATAATTCCTCACAATGTTAATAATAGGTTTTATAAATTAAACATAATATTTTTATAATATAAATTTATACTTATTATATAAATATTTTAAAAATTAAAACTTTTTATAAACTCTTATTTATTTCTTTTAATGTGATAAAATTTAATGTTTTAGTAAAAACTATATTTTTCACCTTTCACCTAAATATAAAATACTTTAGAAAAATAAAAAAAAATCATATTTGGATAAACATAATATGTGGAATTGTGAAAAAATGTTATTTTAAAAAAAATATAAAAATTTCAAATTTTCCTTTGAATTTAAAATTGATATTACAAAGAAATATTTCTTTTGATGAAAAATACCCTTTTAAAACAGTTACCAATATTAATCTTATTTTGTATGATTTTATAATTGATTTTAATAATTTTATATACTACAGATTTTATTATAGTTATAATTTTAATTGAAAACCATTACTTTATTGTTTTAGTTTATTGATGTGTGTGGGAAAATCTATCAACACAATTTTTATTTAAATGGAATTTTTTTTAGTAAAATCTCATGTCGTTACATTATACCCCATTAAGTAAGTTGAATACTCATAATTTTAATTATTTATCACTCATGAATGTAGGTGAGAGTATTCATAACATATTTATGATTTAGGATATACTTTCTAATATGAAATCTATATTACTCTATCAAAAAATATCATGTTACTCATATTTCCTAAAACAATATTAATTTTTCATACAATCATATACTCAAGTATGTATATACCATAATCATAGATTTTAAAAAATACATTTCCCAAAACCATTTGAATCTATTATATATTAAACTATTGCGAGATTATATATTCCTCTAAAAATTATGTCTATATTTAACCATAACATGTTTTAATCCCTAGTTCATTAAGTTAAAAACTAGTAAATATATATTATAATCCAAAAAAATCAAATAAACATAAAAAACATCATTGATAACTTTTATTAAATCAAAAATCAATTATAAGGCTGTCAATACAGTCTAAATCATTTTTATCAAAATCAAAAAAATCATTTTTTTATCTCGATTTAAATTATATATTAAACCCAAGAGTTATCCATACCTTAGTCACATTTTAGCCCATGGGGTGTTAGCTGAGTGGTACCCGCTGGTTGTACCCCTCACTATCCATGGTAAATGGCGCAGGATCGTGTCCCACCAGGCTCAAACACTATTCGTATTATGAACATAGCGATTAAAAGCCATTTCTTAGCTGGGGAATATGGCGTGTGATTGGGCTGGTGCCCCCCCTCTCTGGGAGTCAGTGTTAACAACACACATTTTAATCGGATGCTAACACATGAGCCTTATCCCGGTTGGTAAGGCCCCTGCAGGTGAATGCAAGCGACTAGTGATCAAATCCAGGTGGAGGCAGAATTTCCGGGGTACTGTAGCAGTACTGTAGTAGGTACTACAGCACCACTGTAGCAGGTACTATTGTGGCAACTGTGTAGTACTATAGTAGGTACTGTAGCAGTCACTGTTTGACACTGTAGCAGCCCAAAATATGCCCCTGTTTGGGCCTTCGGGCCACCGATTTCATCCCTGAGTCCTGTATGGCCTTCGGGCCACCTAGATCTTTGGGTAAGTAAGGCCTTTGGGCCACCTCAAAGCATTCGGGCCTCCTTAAGTGAATATGAAAATGAGACAACCTACAAGGAACAATTCAATACAAGGAGGATGAGCACAGAGCTTTCACCTCAACATGAATCTAAACAGATTGTAAGAATGAGATGGTATGGCACATGCCATCTGGACAAGCCTGTGTATGCACGATAATTCCTAGCTGAACAGCCATGCGAAGGTGGAGAGATGGTTTCACGATGAAGATGCCGGGGAGGAGTAGTTCCAATTAGTTAGTCTGGGTTGTATGTAATGTTTAAAGCCTATGGGAAATGAATTCCTCTAAGGCCTATAGGCTATGTAATACTTACGCCTATGGGCCTTGTAAGGGTTCCAACTCAGCCCTTGAAAGGTGGATTATCAAAAATCAATAAAAATGAAGGCATTAATCACATTTTCACCAAAAGATATCCCAAAAACTATAACCTTGTCATAAAATCACTTTTTATGTTATTAATAAAATTTAATATATATATATTAATATATATATATTTAGAATCCTTTAAATAGGAACCTGTAAAGAAAAATCCTTAAATATTTTACATAATCCTCCTGAATTCTTGAATATACCAAAATATCCTCGATTTATATCACTCATGAATGAAAATAGTTAAGAGTATCAAGATTTATTTTCTATTAAGATATAAACCTCAATACCTTTTGTATAAATATGAAACTAAAATTTTCCATCATAATAAGTATATACTAAAATTATATATTGTTATTGTATTCTCTCTTATTTGGTTGTAAGACATAGTGGTTTATAGATATAAACCTTTCTGAGCATATTTTCTTGGTCCGGCATCAACCAAAACCTAAAACAAAAATGGATATGAAAATATCCAAATTTGAATATAAAAATATCAATGAAAAGATTTATTCAACAATGAAACATTAATTTATAACATATGATACTTTTGGTTCAAACTATTACTCTCTTTATTCAATCATTAGTTATACATGGTTATTTTCTTATTAGGTTCTCTATCCTAATTAATTAACAACATACTTGAAGCCGTTATAATAGTTTTAATCAAAATGTAATTAACCCAAGCATATCCCAAAAGAGTGTTAGACCATGTGTGTAGTTAATCATCTTTGTTTTGAAACTCATCACGAATTTTTTAGTACCCAACACACCATTTTTAGGTTTATTAGATTCAGGTACATTATTGAATATAAATTCATTAACTCTTATTTTCCTGATATGGATGTTATTTCCTAGAAAAACCAAACAATATCTAATTTTACCAAAAATTCAATACATTATCCTATACTTAGACTTATCCCTTATATTTAACCTAATATTTTTTTACTAATGTTATCTAAAATAACTAAACTAATCCCCAAAAATAACTAATAACTCCTTTGATACCAACTGAGTTTCCGCAGACCCCCACTATTGTGTTCAGAGCTAAAAATAAACAATTTCACAAATTATATTTTCTCCAAGAGTGATTATCAAAGATAAACTTGTAAAAAGTTTATAATATTATTATATCTAAAATAATATCACATAACATAGAAAATATTTGGGTTTATTGACTTTGAGGACTAGTTATAATTTAAAATTATTTTATAAAACTTGTTAACATTTATCTATATTAAAACCATATTAGACTCCCTTCGAGACTTCTTATAGGTTATACTCATCTTCATAACCGATGAAAATAGAAATATAAGAAAGTGTAAGATGAAACACAATACTAGGGTAATCATTGAATAGGTCAGAGGTCTTCATGGCCCTCAAAATTATATTTATACTCCTACACTAATACAATAGTGCAGGGTCGATCCAAAGCGAAGGCAGATGAGAATTTTAAGGATTTATTCAAAAGTAACTCCACTGTTTTCAGCAGTGGAGGAAGTAACATTTTTTACATTTTTCATTTCATTTTATTTTATTGATGAAATGGAAACAAGATGACAAAACTAAATTTTCTACAAAGGGGCTAAAATTACACTAGGTACTATTAAACTAAGAATTATAGCGAACTACTTTAAGCAGCAAATACAAAAGAGCTAAGAACAAAAATTTCCTCCAGAATTCTAAACTTGATGATTAAAAGGATAACTATCCACTAAACTTAATTGAATCACACCTTAGAAATTAGTTGTTATATCTTCCTCTATAGAAGAAACATCAAACAGAAGTATGACTTTTAGAGTTTTCCACTCTAAAGATCATCGCCTGTAAATTTTTTGAAAAAGAATACAGTTGAAGTTAAACTCGCCATAAAACTCCAACTATAGTGACATTAACGCTTTTAAAAAAATTGATGATCAAGTTCAATCTCTCCAATTGAACTTGAAACTATGACATTTTTTCTAGAAAGGTGTGAACAACTTCACTTAACATCAGATTTGATCTCGCTGATTAATTCTGATGTCAATCGATGAGTTAGTGAACAATTTAATAGATAAACCAACAAAGCTTGAAGCTCCTGAGATAGAAATAAGCTTATGTTCATAATAAAATCTATCAATGAAAACCACCGAAAATAGAGTACAACAATTAAAGAAAGGAGAAGGAAGATCTCCCTAAGTGATGCTCTGCCTTCGGACTCCTTAGTCTCCTGCTCGACTCCAGTACTACTCCTCAAAATCTGCTCTCAGATGAATGTGATTGTGGAATGAATGAGCGCCCCCTGGATCTGTTCTCCAATGTGTGCATGGAAGGAATCAACATCCATTCATCCCTCTCGTCTGATGTGCTCGTTCTCGTGAGATTCCTCTCAGAAATTCTTCTTTTTGCTTGTTTTAATACCTTGCTGTCATCTACTACATTTCACTGGTCTGTACCACTGACTCCAAAAAGATCTTTCACTTTAGCAACTCACACATGCATTTCATCTGTGACATGCATGTCGCACTAGTTTTTCCATTTTAACTAACTCCGTATGAGTTAGTTGAATGCACCTGGATGCGTTTATGTGCATTGAATGAACCTTCATAGTTAGAAAAGAGACATAAATAAAAATGAACATAAAGAAAGAAAAATGGTTATTTTTTTAATGTTAAGTGTTATTTTTACTCGTTAATAGTTAACTAAAGTTAATTGATAATTTTTTACATTTATATTATTTATAAAATTATCCACGAAATAAATTAAGTTAATAGTCATAGTTACTAAATTATAATTTTTAACTAAATTATTAAAATTTGACATCATAAATAAAGAATTAATCAATTTATAACTTATAATTTATTAGTTGATTTTATTTACTACATTAATTATTATTATCGTATTTACTATTTAACAAAATAAATTATTATGTTAATTTTAGTAAAAATAAATTTGTTAATTAGTTTGGTTTAATTTAATAAATTATAATTAATACTTATGTATTAAATATTTTTAAATTAGTAAGTATATTTTATAGTTTATTTAAAATTATTATAAATTATACATTTACTATAATCAATATATTTATTATTTTTTAAAAATTATTATTAATTTTGTTTTTTAATTTAATTTTATAATTTATCTATTTATTAAAATTGATTTAAAATTAAAACTTTTATAAATTATTGTATACTTTTTTGACATAATAAAGTAAAGTTTAATGTAAAGATTACTTTACTTTAACATTAATTTTTAATTTTTTCCTTTTCTTTTTTACTTTACTTTTATTATTATTTAAATTTATTTATTATTATTGTTTTTATTTATTTTTTTATCTTCCCCTCCCCCAAATTGCCGTACAGCAGGGGAGGGATTCGAATTTCTTGAGGCAGGCCCGACGTCACTTGCCTCCTCCAGCGCGGTGGCCTCCATCAGCAAGTTACAATGACCACTCCTCGGCTCAGTACCGACGGATAGCAGCGGTGGTTCCTCCCTCCTTCAGTGCGTGGCACAATGTGGTCTACCCTCAGCTTCAGCATGGCGCAGTAGATCTCCATTCCTCAATACAACACTGGCCTCCTTCAACAGCTAAGCAGCAGCGCAACCCTAGGGAGTGTCTTCTTCCTCCTGGAAACTAGCGGCTCCCTCCTCTTGTAGTGTGGTGCACAGAGGCTTCAGCTTCAAGCACGGCGTCAAGCTCCTCCTCTCTCTACGGCTTAAGCAAATAGCGCGGCTTCCTTCGGATGGACAACAATGGCCATATCTTCTGCAGCGCGGTGAAGAGTGGATCTCCTTCTGTATAGAAATGGTGCGGCGGTGCAGTCTCCTCTTACACTAGCTCTCAATTCATGAAAATAGCAGAGGCTTATCATCCCGCGATTTCTCAACATGTGTCAAAATTCTCAGCAGCTGAAAAATTTAAACGCTGCTCTAGTCTGGGTCTGTTTTGTTGTGCTGCTAGATTGTTGTATTATGTTCAATTTGTAAGAGCTGGTGGCAGAAGTGATAAGGATTTGCAGCGGCATTGGACACTGAAGGACGAAATAAAAAACCGATGCATCGGTAGGCCATTCATAGATAGAAGAAATGGATGCACGAAAAAGTGAGACCGATGGTTAGAAAAGGATTAGTAGAAGGCAGTGGGGAAAAAGAATAAGTATTGGTAAGGTGAAAACCGGTAGCAAAGCTACTAATAGAAATAAATAAGGCTAAGTGAGGTGATGTGGGAAAGGGCTACCAATGGGGGTGCAAAAGGAGTGCACGCAGGGTCACTGATAAAAATAAATAAGGCTAATAGTGAGGTCATCTACCGGTAGCTGCAAATACACAAAACACCACGACAAACGTTAATTGAACTACAACTCGAATAAAAAATTAATTAAAATAATAATTAAATTATTAAATCATTAATTTATTTAAAACAAATAAAATTTCAACAAACCTAAAAAAACTAAAATATTAACTAATTAAATTATTAGAAATATTAAATAATAAAAAATTATAAAAATGAATTAAAACATCAGAATTATAAAAATTAATTGAAATATGAAATTAAACTGCATAAAATTTAAATTATTTTGAATGTTTAAAACAACAAAGATAATTAATTAAATAACTCTAAAAATGAACATTACGTTATATTAGCAAACTTAACCGAAATCTTTTAAGAAGATAACTATACTATTAAATTAATAAAGTGAATTTATATTAATGGATGAAAATAAAATAAAATAAATAACTAAATTATATCAATGCAATTAAAGTTAGGAAAAGGAAATGGTGACAAGGTCATCGGTAAAAGCGAGATCACCGATACAAGCAAGGTCACCGATACAAAGAAGTAACAATGAGGTGCGTATAAGTAGAAATGCTACCGATAGAAGGGGCTGTAACGGTGATAAAAGAGTATCGGTGAAGAAAGACAATGGCGCGGGGTCACCGCTACAGAAAAATAGATAGGTCACCGGTACTTAAAAAAAAGCTCACCGTTACGTGGTATAAACAAAAGGGTCAACGTTAGTGCTCGTATACCTCACTGGTAGACTAAAACAAAATTTTGTGACTTAATAAATAATCTTCATGCATAAAATAATAATGTTAATTTTTAAAAAACTCTTAATTTATTAATTAATTAACTATTTCCACTTAATAAATTAAAAGTGAACTAATTTATTTAATTAAAAACACATACTATATACTTACATGACTAGCAGGACGTCTAAACAAATTAATTAGCAATGATAACCTATTCTAATGAATCCAAAGTGATAGATAAAATATTTAACTAAAATATAACTTAATTAAATAGAATTCCATTGCTTAAATAATTGTTTAAAATAAAAATTAACTTATTAAAAAGACAATAATAATTAACTTAACCATCCTTATTACTCACCAGTATTTAAAAAATTAAAGGTTCACCAATAGTTAAAATTAAAGGCTACCGTTATACTTAAATGAGATCTACCAGTAGTCTGGCAAGCAGTTTCTAAGTTACCGGATGATTAAAATTTTAAAATTAATAGTAAATTATTTTGAAAACTTAATAATTATTAATAATTAACAGATAAAGATTAATTAAAAAAAATTAGAATTAGTTATATAAAAAACAAATAAAGAATAAATTAATTATTTAAGGGTCCATAATTACATATATTGTTATAAAAATGAATATTTGAAAATTTTAATTTATAAAAATACAAAATTGCATTAATTAGATAAAAAGTGTAAAAATAATCAATTAAATCATTAGAAATTAATTAAAAGGATGTGTCAAATAGTGTAAAAATAAGGCAACATCAAATTCCCCTTCACTTAAGTATTGTTTTTCCTCAAACAATCCCATGCTTTATTATCTTTGAAAAAAAGTTAAAAGTATTTATGATTAAGATCACACTGTAACATGTCCAACATTAAAAACAGAGGACAATATATAACAACATGATTTTAGAAAATTATTTACTCATATGAATCTGGCTGAAAGAAAATACTCACTGGTAATTAATAAAGAAAAGACTATCCTTCAAAGAAGATGCAATGCCTCATATGTGATACAACATAGTGACTCACTTCAATCCAATCTCAGGTTCTAAATCCAAGAGTGACAGGAGATAAAATATCAATGGAATTGAGACCTTAACCGTGGAACTTTTTACTTTGAATTTTTCACATAGGTTCCAAGAATAGTTAATTTTTTTGTGAATCACCTCAATGATACAACCTAAATGATTTCCATAAAAACTAGTTGATCCCTTCTTCATCTAGATTTAATTATTCCCCTCACCCTAATGAGCTCATTTTTGACCCTAGACACTTTATTTATTTTTCCCAAGATATGTTTCATTGTGCTAAGCACTATACAATATGCACTTTTTCAATGTGTACAGAGGGCTTATAGTAAACAGAAACATACCTAGCATCTAGGGTCTCAGAGACTCACCGTTGGATCCCAGATTCCCAAATTAATCCAGTTTCAAAAGATTTATATCCAAAATCATTTACATTAGCTAATTAAAGAAATTAATTTTAATAATTAAAAGAAAAGAATGATTCCCCTAGAATCAGAATCAAACTTCATGTTCCAAGAGTTATGATCATAATTCCACAAACAGGGTACCCATATCAATTCCAGAAGTAGGTCCTAAACCGAATTTCCATCAAATCACTAAGTAAGAACACTCAACAATCATCCAAACTCATTAATTTCAGACTCTAAGAAGTTCTTACTACCACCAAGGAATATATCCTAAGGCAAGAGCCAATTGAGTACAGTGTAAAGCCTAAAATTATGCAACAATTTTGAAAACAATTTACCCATTTTTTAATAAGAAATTTTGAGTGTAGTGGGAATTGATGGGATTTTGTTAAAACACAGTTTGGAACAGTAAAAAATTCACCCCCTCCCCCACACTTAAAACCCAACTTTGTCCTCAATGTTGACTTGTAAAATGGAGAAGAACAATTAATCAATTACGGTTCAAAACAGATATTCAATTTAACAGATATATGAAATGTATAAAATGGTCCCAACGAAGTTCACAAATATTTTTTGCCACAAAGAATAAATAATCAGTAGGTTCATTAGCAAGTACATAAAATCATTTAAGTCCAGTGAATAATTTTCAATGCATCTCAAAAGTAACATGTTATGACTAAGTGAAATGTGTTTTGGGTGCAAGCATTTTAACAGATTGAGTTCAAAAATATGTTCAATACAATAGAAAAAGTTCATGCTAAACACCTCAACATTAATCTGATTTAAAAGACCAAAAACATGTACCCCCACCCTTAGTTTCATGCAGTGAAAGGGTTTTAAAAACAATGAAATTCAATTTTTCAGCAGTGAAGTACATGCAAAATTATTAATTTACATAGTTACATATAACAAAATTCCATTCCAATACACGCAGAAATTTAAACATATGCAGATTTTTTAGTTCAGTAGCAACACAAGTAGTAAAATTTTATTAGAAAAATTTTCTTAGCAAAAACAAGAGCTAAAATAGATGAAAAAAGTTGAAATACTTCCCTGACTAGTTTTTATCCAAAAATGATAATGGTAATTCCACTCCATTGTTGTCACAAGCAGCAGCAACCTAAAAACATAGAGCCTAAAAACCACAGATAAAAATCTAGCAGGGATATAACAGAAAGATGGCAACAAAGCTTCAAATTATTCAGAACAAAATAGTACTAAAATTAAAATGAAGAAAGAGTATGGGTTGACTCCCAAGAATCACTAATTTTAGAGACTTAAGTTAGACTTTATTTAAGTACATTTTTTTATTAACAAAAAAAACCATGGGTTTCCTCCCATGTAGCGCTAGGTTTAAAGTCCCCAGCCAGACTCACCTAGAAACTAACCATAATCACTATGTGGATGTGGTTTCCTTAATAGGAACCACCACATGTGTTTGGATGAATTATTTTTAACAGAACAGAGAACTATGTTGGTAACAAAACTTAATCAGACAAAAACTGAATTCTCATAGCCTAAAATAACCCCTAAGTAGCACCCTTTAACAGTAGAGGGTATAGTGATTTCCACTTCTATAATAAGTTCAGACATTTCAATATTTGAATACACATGAAGGGACCACATAGAATTAGGTTCTTCAAATGGCGGGGGATTATTCTCAGAGCTATCTCTCTTAACCTCAACATTAACAGTTTCAAATTCAAATGTTCTTGTGGGTGAACAATGAATAATAGGTTGAAAATGAGATTCAATAGAGTGATGAAAAAAATCATGTACAATGGAAATCAATTCAAATTATCCCTCTAGACTACTATAAGTATCATGGAAAGGCTCAGCACCCTTCACAGGTGAGGATGGAAGTGATAGGCAAGGAAGAGAATTTATTTGAACAACAGCAGAATCATGTTTAACAATGTTATAAATATCTTCCAAAATTTCCTCATCAGTGAATGGATGTTCAACATTTACTACTTCAAACAAATCAGTTTTGCCTAACTCAAGTGTGTGCTCAACCTCTTTTTATGTAAAAATTCAAAAGACTCCCTTTCTAAAACCATGTCATTTGAGTTTTGCAAAAAAGATTAAATCAAGAGGTGTAATGTCCAATTCTGCATCAATAAATTCAGTTTATAGAATGTTCAAATTAAGAAGATTCCCCTCAAGTTGGCCAACATTGATTTTCATTTCATTTCAGAAAGTTTCAGAAAAGTGATTACAATGAGAATAGGGAAATGAAAACTCATCAGTTTGTCTTTATTCATATATCATTCCCTCATTCTCATCATCATACTACATCATTTCAGAAATAGATGGGTTTACAGTTTCAAAATATGGGATAGAATTGTTCAGTTTATGTTCAAAAATTTCAGATTCTATATTATCCAGCCCAATGTTCTCTTCCAAAGTGTTCCCAATTTCATGTTCAAACTTATTGTTTACAAAATTAGAAAAATTGGGTGAAGAGTTTTTAGCATTCAAGTCTTCAGATTCAAGTTTGACTTCAACCCGAGTGACTTCACTCTCAAAACTCCTAAAATAGTGATTTTTCTCAAGTGTATGAAATATGAAAAGAACTGGGCTATATTTTTCAATCTGTTTCAATTCATCTTCAAAATTGTCCAACTCAATTCCATTAAAGTTTTTTATTGGATATTCAATGATGTGTTCTTTATTTAATGAGTTGGTTATTTCTAAATTTGGTTCAACAGTTTTAGATTCTTCAATGTAAATGGGTTCTTCTCTAGTTTCCCTTTCACTTTCCACTTCCACCTGATTTTCAAATCTTTTAAAAAAAATTTCTTTTTCTTTTTATTCAAATTATTCTTGTTCTTTAACCCTTTTTTGTAATTCCAAAATCATATTTCCTAATATTTTCATTCTTTGATGTCGCTCTTGAGAATCTCTAAGTTTAATTTCATGGGTTTTAGTTAACCAATTTTTAATTAGTTCCACACTATAATCCAATTTAGAATCAATTAGTTCAATTTTAGCTGGGGTGTCAAGACTATGTTCAATGTTTTCATCCTCTTCAATGAAAGAAGTCTGTTGTGGCTGGTTATAGACACACTTCCAAGCAGTATGTCCATAATCTCAACAACAAACATAGTAATGTCTAGGTTGATTCAAATTATGAAGATGTTCCATGTTTTTAAAATGTTTTAGATTAAACACACACAAAGAATTCAAACAGAACTTCCTTATAATTCAAGATAAGAAGCAAATTCAAATTCACATATTTTTTAGTGTTTTTAATTGTTTTTTATATTTTTCAAACCCTAGACTCTCAGTGTGTGCCTTCCCCAGAAATGGTGCAAAATTATGAATTGGTTGGAGGTCATCATGGCCCTCAAAATTACATTAATACTTATACACTAGTACAATAGTACAGGGTCAATCCACAGAGAAGACAGATGAGGATTCTAAGGTTTTATTCAAATGTAACTCCACTGTTGTCAGCAGTAGAGGAAGTAACCTTTTTTACTTTTAATTTTTTTATTTTATTGATGAAATGGAAATAAGATGAAGAAACTGAATTTTCTACAAAGGGTCTAGAATTACACTAGGTACTATTAAACTAATAGTTATAGCGAACTACTTTAAGAAGCAAAGACAAAGGAGCTAAGAACAACAATTTTCTCCGGAATTCCAGACGTGATGATTAAAAGGATAACTATCCACTAAAAAAAGAATCACACCTTATAAATTGGTTGATATATCTTCCTCACTAAAAGAAACATCAAACAGAAGTATGACTTTTAAAGTTCGCTACTCTAAAGATCACCATCTATTAAAATTTTGAAAAAGAATACAGTCGAAGTTAAAATCGCCGTAAAAATCCAACAATAATGACATTAATGCTTCAACAAATTGAGGATCAAGTTAAATATCTCCAATTTAACTTCAAACAATTAAATTTATTATAGAAAGGTGTGAACAACTTCACTTATCATCAGATTTGATCTCATAGATTTATTCTGATGTCAATCGATGAGTTAGTGAACAATTTAACAGATAAATCAACAAATCATTAAGCTCCCAAGATAGAAATAAACTTATGTTCATAATGAAATCTAGCATTTAAAACAACCGAAAACAGAGTACAACGATTAAAGATAGGAGAAGGAAGATCTCTCTAAGTGATGCTTTGCCTTCGGACTCCTTAGTCTCAGCTCGACTCCTGTACTGCTCCTCAAAATCTGCTCTCGGATGAATGTGATCGTGGAATGAATGATCACCCCTGGATCTTCTCTCCAATGTGTGCATGGAATGACTGAGCGTCCTTTATTCCCTCTCGTCTGATATGCTCGTGAAGATGAGTGAGAGTCCTCTCTAAACTTCTGTTGTTTTCTTGTTTTAATACCTTGCTGTCATCTACTACATGTCACTGGTCGGTACCACTGACTCCAAAAAGTTCTTTCACTTTAGCAACGCACACGTGCGTTTCATCCGCAACAGGCACATCGCACTAGTTTTTCCCTTTTAACTAACTCCAGATGAGTTAGTTGAATGCACCTGGATGCGTTTAAGTACCTTGAATGAACCTACATAGTTAGAAAAGAGAAATAAATAAAAACAAACATAAAGAAAGAAAAATGGTTATATTTTTAATATTAAGTGTTATTTTTACTCATTAATAGTTAACTAAAGTTAATTGATAATTATCCACTTTTATATTATTTATACAATTATTCACTAAATAAATTAATTTAATAGTCATAGTTTCTATAATATAATTTTTAACTAAATTATTAAAATTCTACATCATAAAAAAGATGTAATCAATTTATAACATAGATTGTATTAGTTAATTTTTTTTACTACATTAATTATTATTATCATATTTACTATTTAATAAATAAAATTGTTATGTTAATTTTAGTAAAAATAAATTTATTAATTAGTTTGTTTTAATTTAATAAATTAGAATTAATACTTAAGCTTTAAATATTTTTAAAATAAGTAAGTATATTTTATAGTTTATTTACAATTATTATAAATTATATATATAGTATAATCAGTATATTAATTATTTTTTAAAAATTATTATTAATTTTGTTTTGTAATTAAATTTTATAATTTATATATTTATTAAAATTGTTTTAAAATTAAAACTTTTATAAATTATTGTATACTTATTTGACTTAGTAAAGTAAACTTTAATGTAAAGTTTACTTTACTTTAACATTACATTTTGTTTTTTTCCTTTTCTTTTTTACTTTATTTTATTATTATTTTAATCTATTTATTATTTTTGTTTTTATTCATTTTTTTATCTTCCCCTCCCCCAAATTGGCGCACAGCAGGGGAGAGCTTCAGATTTCTTGAGGCAGGCCTGACGACACTTCCCTCCTCTAGCGCGGAGGCCTCCATCAGCAAGTTGCAGCGACCACTCCTCGGCTCAACATTGGAGGACAACAGCAGTGGTTCCTCCCTCCTTTAATGTGTGGTGCAATGTGGTCTACCCCCAGATTCGGCGTGGTGCGATAGATCTCCTCTCCTCAATGCAACGCCGGCCTCCTTCAACAGCTAAGCAGCGACGCAACCCTAGGGAGAGTCTTCTTCCTCCTGGAAACCGACGGCTCCCTCCTCTTGCAGTGTGGTGCACAGAAACTTCGGATTCAAGCGTGACGGTGAGATCCTCCTCTCGGCAGCTTAAGAAAATAGCGCAGCTTCCTTCAGACAGACAACAGAAGCCTTTTTTTCTACAGCGCAGTGAAGAGTGGATCTCCTTTTGTACAACAATGCCATGGCGGTGCGGTCTCTTCTTACTCTAGATCTCAATTCATGAAAACAATAGAGGCTTATCATCCCATGATTTCTCAACTTGTTTCAAAATTCTCAGCAGCTCAAAAATTTAAATACTGCTCTGGTCCGCGTCTGTTTTGTTGTGATGCTAGATTGTGGTATTAGGTTCAATTTGTAAGCGTTGGTGGTAGAAGTGAAGAGGATTTGCAGCGGTGTTGGACACTGAAGGAAGAGAAGAAGAAATTGATGCATCAGTAGGTCATTCATGGATAGAAGAAATGGAAGCAGGAAAAAGTGAGACTGATGGTTAGAAAAGGATTGGTAGTAGGCAATAGAGAAAAAGAATAAGTATCGTTAAGGTGAAAACCGGTAGCAAATCTACTAATAGAAATAAATAAGGCTAAGTGAGGTGATGCAGGAAAGAGCTACCGATGGGGGTGAAAAAGGAGTGCACGTAGGGTCACTGATAAAAATAAATAAGGTTAATAGTGAGGTCATCTACCGGTAGCTGCAAATACACAAAACACCACCACAAATTTTAATTGAACTACAACTCAAATACAAAATTAATTAAAATAATAATTAAATGACTAAATCTTTAATTTATTTAAAACAGATAATATTTCAACAAACCTAAAAAAACTAAAATATTAACTATTTAAATTATTAGAAAGATTAAATAATACCTAATTAAAAAAATGAATTAAAACACCATAATTAAAAGAATTAATTAAAATACTAAATTTAGCTGCATAAAATTTAATTTATTTTATATGTTTAAAACAAAAAAGATAATTAATTAAATAGCTCTAAAAATAAACATTACGCTATTTTAGCAAACATAACCGAAATATTTTAAGCAGATAACTATACTGTTAAATTTATAATGTTAATTTATATCAATGGATGAAAATAAAATAAAATTAATAACTAAATTATATCAATGCAATTAATGTTTGGAAAAGGAAACTGTGATAAGTCACTGGTAAAAGTGAGATCACCGATACAAGAAAGGTCACAGATACAACGAAGTAACAACGATGTGCGGATCGGTAGAAAGGATATCGATAGAAGGGGATGTAACGGTGAGAAAAGAGTATCGGTGAAGAAAGACAGTGGCGTGGGGTCACCGCTAAAGAAAAATATATAGGTCACCAGTACTTAAAAACAAAAGCTCACCGTTACGTGGCATAAATAAAAGGGTCACCGTTAGTGCTCGTATACCTCACCGGCAGACTAAAACAAAATTTGGTGACTTAATAAATAATATTCATGAATTAAATAATAAAGTAAATGTTTAAAAAAATATTAATTAATTAATTAATTAACTATTTGAACCCAAAAAATTAAAAGTGAACTAATTTATTTAATTAAAAATACATACTATATACTTACATGACTTGTAGGATGTCTAAAAAAATTAATTAGCAATGCTATCCTATTCTAATGAATCTAAAGTAATAGATAAAATATTTAAATAAAATCTAACTTAATTAAATAGAATTAAATTGATTAAATAATTGTATAAAATAAAAATTAACGTATTAAAAAGGCATGAAGAATTAACTTAACCAACCTTAATACTCACCAGTATTTATAAAATTAAAGGTTTACCGATAGTTAAAATTAAAGGCTACTGTTATAATTAAATGAGATCTACCAGTAGTCTGGCAAGCGATATCTAAGTTACCAGATGAGTAAACTTTTAAAATTAAAAGTAAATTATTTAGAAAACTCAGTAATTATTAATAATAAATAGATAAAGATTACGTAGACAATTTGAAAATCAGTTATACCAAAAGAAAATAAAGAATAAATTAAATATTTAAGGGTCTATAATTACATAAATTGTTATAAAAAAATGAATATTTGACAAATTTAATTATAAAAATAAAAAAGTGAATTAATTAGATAAAACGTGTAAAAATAATCAATTAAATATTTTGAAATTAATAAAAAGGATGTGGAAAACTATGTAAAAATAAGGCCACATCAATCATATGTGATAATAATAATTAATCACAAGTAAAAATACGATGGGAATATGTTTATAATTAAAATAATTAATAAAATCATTCATAATAAACCATAGACCATAAAAAATTTAATAAGCCATGAAATAACATAAGACATGAATTAAAATAGTATATAATAATTATTAAATAAACATGATTCATTTGAATATAAATTAAGAATCCATAAAATATTTAAAATATAGAACATTAATTATTATAGGGAACATTTCCTTTAAGATCCACACCATCACTGCCCATGATTATGACAAACTAAAATGTATTTGTGAATACTTAATCTCATAATATAAAAACTTTTCAAAAATGGATTGGAGGGTGATATTGGGCCCCACCCATCATTTTCTATATATATGTGTGCCATAATAAATTAGACACTAATTATATCATAATGATCCCATGGAAAGAAAATGGATTTTATTCATTACATAAAAAATATCCCATGGAAACATTGGTTTAAAATCATTTTCAAATGGATTCAAATAAGATCATCATTAACATAATAAACTCATTATCTTTCTATGAAAACGCCTATCAATAATGATAAAGAATATTCTATTTTAACCATATTGAAACAAGTTATATGATTAAGACAATAATTTCCTCAATCAATCGTTTTATGAAATCTATGTGAACACCCTTTAATCAAATAAAGGATATATAGACTACTCACAAAAAAAATATATTATAGGGAATGTTATTTGAATTCAAAGTGGATAATCAATAAGAAGATGGAAGTGATAGATTATATCTATGATAAAAAAGAACATTATATAATTCATCTAGAGAAGTAAGTTGAATTATATCATTTAAGAGATATCCTTTATCAACCGAAATATATATCCAAGGACAACAAATTAGATGGAAAACAACTTTTATGAGTGTTATAAAAATTACTTTTTAAATAAGAAATATAATTTTTTAAAGAGTTATAAAATAAATATTTTATAAAACATGTTGAAACACAATTTATTTTTGAAACTATGAAAACATAGAGATAATGTTTCATATAAAATTAAAACGGTAGTAGAAACGTGAAATGTTTTTTTATAGAAAACACTACACATGGATTTTCTTCACACTTTGATGAGAAAGACTAACATGAATAATATTACAAATATCTTTATAGTCGTTAGAAAAATTTGAGTTTTATAAAATTAACATAAATAATTATTTAAGAATAAATAAGGATATTAAAAAAATCATCCAATTCATATGTACATGGAAAAGGTAGGTTCCCAATTAAAAATAAAATTTATTGTTAGATTCCTTAAAATTAGTAAATAACGAGTTAAAGGGGAAAATATAATATAGGGAATCAAATTCAATCCTATATATTTACCCACATAGAATATAATTATATGTGGTTTGAGAGAAAAGTATACAAATTCACCATATGTATTATCCTTCAAAAGAAATATCAATTTGAAAATGATATTGGTGACGAGACCCTCTCAGTATGGGTATTTCAAGAATGAAAGGATCTTTAAATGAAGATAAAAAAATGTATATTGAAATATTATTAAATAAAAGATATTTCATACTTGAAATAAATAGGGCAGTGAAAACACCATATAAAATGAATGATTGTGTTCAATATAAAATATGGCTCATATAATTAAATTTTTGACAAAACCCCCCTTATAACCATAAAAATGTTGTAGTTAAAAGCCCTAAAAGTAAATAATTAAAAAAAAATTTAATTACATTTTATTGAGATAGTAATTATAAAAAATGTTATATAATTATTTTATATAAAATTAAAAAGAAAATATAGTGTATAATAAGAAATATGTCTCAAGGGGTAGAAATTTCAGATAAGAAACCCTTACCTTGTATTCTTGGTTAGCCGAATGTTCTCTAAACCTTTTTATGAAAATCATAAAAATATTATTACGTTATATTATACCCTTATTAGAAACTATAAATCATTTTAACCATCATTTAATTATAGTCTTTTCAAGTATATTATTTTGTTATTATCTATTTTCAATACCAGTTGTGAGTGTTCTTGATCGTTTTAAGTCGAAAGTGAGAATATTTCTATTATTTTTAATGAATAAACATTTGTATCTTAAATGATGAGTTTAATATTAATGTTATAATTATTGAAAAAATATATTTATTTTCTTATTAATATCATATATTTTTTAATTAATATCTTATATTCATCCATGATATTTTTTATAACTTTGTTCAAGAAGGTTGTTAGATCGACCCAAACGTAAACATACCATAATTTATGGATGATTACGACTGTAAAAGTTGTTTATTTTTTTCATAATATCCATATCATAGAAGAATGATGATATTATTTTTATATTTTTATTATGGTAAATCATATTTTAATATGGTTTAATAGATTATATGAAACTAGATGAAAAATGAGATACATAACTTCATGGAAGAAATATCTCGTATAAGGAACAATTAGTGTTTTAATTTCCTGAACAATGAGACGGAAATAAGGTGGATTATAATTTATATATTAAAAATAATAATTATATTATATGTCTAACTTTAATTCCAAAATATCACTTTTCTAATCAGTGAAAGGAGTTGTTGGTGAAAAAATAGAAGTTGTCTCTTTATGGAGGTGGTAATCTGCACAATGTACAAATGAAAGTTCCATTTTTCTTAATAGAAATGGGAAAATGTGGTCCATAGTTATTATATTCGAATAAAGAGACATACTATACAAATAAAAATTATTTAATTATATAAAAATTATAAAATTATATTTTAAAATTTAAGATATATTGGGAAATAAGTTAGAAAAAATGAGTACCCACATTGAAACCGTTGCGTTTTCCATGGAGGATTTATAAAAAATACAGGCCTTAAGCCCATATATTATAAATATAGGATAGAATAAAAAAAATATAAATATAAACTAAATAAAATGGGTAGTGTTTCATTTAGAAACTGATTTCATTGATTAGTCATGAAGGGGGCGGTGAGAGGCCCCATTTATAAATGGTTAGAATTGATTTTTTGTAATTATAACCGCTTAATATAAAGGGGTCACATTTTAAACATGTAATATGGAAAAAAATAGAAAATAATTGATTGGATGATGATATATGGTTTATAATCACCCAACCATTAATTTTCACACAAGTTGTAAATGATATTTTATGTCTTTTATTCTTATACGTATAATGTTTAACATTAACAGGTTTACTCAATTAAATAATTTTTATTCAAGAAATTTAATTTTTATAAATAAATATACAATAGAACATATTATAAATTTTATACCCACTAATTAAAAATGAGAAATAAATTTTATCATTAAAATTTTCTATGTGTTATAAAACTAAATTTTAATATTACCACTTATAAAACATAAAAACACATTTTTAGAATGTGTATATTTTAGATTTAAATTTATGTTTGGTATGAAATTATCAGTTTATTTGAATTTCATGATTTAAAATGGTATATTAGAATTCCCATAAAATTTATTTTCATTTAATATAAATCCAAATCAAAATTTTAACAAAATAATATTTGATTAATAGAAATGACCAAAAATAGTTTCTAGATGAAAAAATTATTCAAGTCTTTAAAAATGTTAATAACAGGTTTTATAAATTCTGTATTTTAATTTTGAAATATATATTTATACTTATTAGGTACATATTTTACTAGATGAAATGTTTCAATCACTATTATATATTTCTTACAAAGTTATAAAATTTACAGTTTGGGTGGAAACTATATTTTTTACTATTCACCTAAAAATAAAGTATTTTAAAAAAAATATAAAAAATTGACTTAGTTTAATAATGATATATGGAATTGAAAAATGAAGTAACATTTCAAAATTTAAATTATAAATTTATAATTTTTTTTAAATTAATCAAAATATAATGATAAACTACTTTTTCTGAAAAATATTATATTAGAACATTTAATATTCTTAATCCAGTTTTGTATAAATTTTCAAATTGTGGAATATTTATATTTACCACAGTTTTATTATTGTAATTATTTTATTATTTAATTTGTCTTGAATTTTTTTATGGAATAATCTATCAACATTGTTTTTATTTAAAAGAAAATAATTATATATTCAAATATTGGGTCATTATAATTGATAATTAAGGAAGCATATCAACCATATAAATGAGAATTAAATGATTTTGTGGATTATATTTGAACACTAAAAATCTATCTCGAGTTGATTAGTTTCTGCTAATAATGTTTAACTCTTAGTATTTACACAAGCTTGACCTTTCAATGAATGTACTAATAGATTGAGTTTTATAGAAATTAAAATTATAATAACTACTGCAAATTTATAAATTATATTAATTTTTCATTTAAAATAATTAAATAATGTGAGTTATAATTATATTTACTATGAAAAATAATTACTCTTCCATAGGTAGAGTTTTCATTATGGATATGATTAGTATAAGATCATGTTTTAAATGGTATAACTCAATATCATTTCTATTATTATATTTCAACACCTTGAATAAAAATAAAATGATAAAAATAAAAGAACTATTTTTAACAAGAATGAAATATTTCACTTTAAAAAAACATTGAAATGTGGTATAAGAAAGTGAAATCTTCTAGGAAATGATCCTCATGCACAAGATTTCCTTATCCCAATTGGATAAAAAGTGGAAAAAATCACTCTCTTTTATTAATTATCCTCTAATCCATGAACCACCCCCTTCAATGATGAATAATATATATTTGGAGAGTGTATGGTATGTGAGGGTTACAAAAGTTATAAAATGGAATGTTGAAAATTGATTCAAAATGAAACCCTATTATTGTTCCATGATATTTACAATAAATAAGATTGAATAATGTTTAGATATTTTTTTATGAAATATTGGGAAATTATTATTCTATTTTTTGTTAATATTTAACCACATTATATGCATATATGAAAATATTATTGTATGAACATTGGAGTGATAACCATATTGATTAATTAATTCATGTATTTAATTCAATTCCAATGTTCTTTAAAAAAATATGTGATCCATGTCATAGTCTTCGTAGATAATATGTATTGTAACATGTGTATTTTTAGAAAAAAATTATAATCAAAAATAAATAAATATACAGTTTTAGGGTAAAAATACTAGAGTGTTGTTGAAAGGGAAAAACTATAATTTCCATAATTTTTTTAGATTTATCTTTTTAATTATAAATTATGATCAAATCATCACTTAAAACTCAATTTGGGAGTATTAAATCATTTATTATTATGAAATATTAATTAAAATCGTGGTTTATCATTCACGGTGATCGAAAAAGTAAATCTCAATATCTTTATCAATAGCTAAAGTAAATTATGTTATAATGACATGTTCCTATGGAAAAACTCTTTCAATTAGGAAAATATTATTTTATTTGGATATTCATTTTTAAGAGATGATAATTTTGTGTAATAATCTTCCTTATCTATTTTAAATAACCCTCTAAAACATTATAAAACTAAAAATATTGAATAGAAGTATAATGTTATCAGAGATAAAATACAAAAAGGTAATATCATCTTAGATTTTATACCTACAGAAAAAAATCATGCCAATATATCTTTGAGTCCATTTTATTTTTTAGTGTTTGTAATAATTAGAATTTATCTTGAAATGATAGTGGAATGATGAAATTTATCTACTACATGAATAATTTTATAATATTTTATTTACAATCTTTTATACCACTTTAAATTATATTAACCAATTTTCATGGATATTGGAAGTATTGTTTTTCACAAGAGATGTTATGATCATATCACTATATATTTATATCTATTAAAGGGTATAAATTTTGGATTAGTTGGGAGTATAACTTAATACTTATAGTATCTAATTATTTAAACTATTTCTATAACGCATTTAAAATTCTTTCAAATCTCTGATTTATATGTCTTTTAATTAGGAATTATTTTATATTTATTTTATTATAATGTTATGCATATATTATTTAACTAAGGGGTATATTCTCATTTTTTATTAAAGATATTTATTTAAATTTTTACAGTAACTTATATTTTCCATCTTATATTTTTTTTTCAAAAAGGGAGAGATTTATTTGGGTTTTGTTATTATCAGAAAGATAGGTAGTGTTGACTGGATCTTTCATTTTTAATCAATTTTTGATAATTAATATTTCCCTCACTTTATATGATTTTATTCTTAATTTTTTTACTATTATTTTTTTAATATCTCGCAACTATTATTATATTTTTTATACATTTTTAATTTTTCACATTATTTTTTTATTTGTTAGTCACTATAGGAAGATTTCAATTCTTGTAGAAGAATAGAATGATTTTGTCTCATATGAGATTTAGTTTATTATTATAATATATTTCCAGGGCCAATATTTATATACTAAAACAAGAAATACATTTATTTAGTTTTTATATAAAAATAATTAAATAATTTATTATTTAAAAAAATAAAGTGGTATATATTATACATTTATTAGATATATTATATTATATATTTATGTATAAATTTAAATTAAAATTTCAATTAAATATTTATATTATATATTAAATAAATTTATATTATAATAATATTATATATGTATACATTCATATATTTACAATATATATAATTATACACACATATATTACATATAAAATAATTATATAATATATATCTCTAATGTTAAAATTCATTTATATAGCATCGCTGATGACAAAAATCACATCGGGGATGGAATTAAAAGGAAGAACAATTGATTGAAATAATTTTAGTAAAATTAGAGTGAATCTAAGGAAAAGGGAGTGGAGTTCATGAAACTAGAACTACCACAAACATAAGTTTGAGCATTGAGAAACCCTATCTTCTATGAACCCATGTCAGAGTTTCTTGAAACTCATCCTTCAATAAACATTGCAATCATTTGTAAAACCATATCCCCAATGATCTATAGGCCTATAAATATCCTTTGAGCTCTAAAGTTTTAGTATATAACCTTTGTAAATCTAGGTTAATGATATCATCTCACATAACATGGACCATTATGAAATCATGTAATCCAGAAAGAAAATAAATCCCCTTAGGCTAGTATTTTATATTAATTACCTCACATAAGTCCTTCAAATCCTTGGATTCTATTTAGGATGACTTCCAAAAAACATAAATCCATGAAGATAATAATTTTATATAGAGTTATATACCTCATGTAACTAAAATTTTCACAAAATCCCTAGCTTTTTGAAAACCCATACAATGGTCATATAGGAGTTCCTCTTGTGCAAGGCGTGTAACGTTTGGTTTCATGCAACTCTTATTTTTTTCAAAACCACAATTGGGTGACTCTATTTTATTCCTCTATTAACCAAACATAGTTTCATGGAATTTGACTTCCCATCATCCTAATATCCACTCAATATGGACTTATTAATGTAAAATTTGTACCTATAACATTTATAGTTAACCCTTATTTCAAATCCCTCTACATAAAGCATGATCTGAACAATCCTCTTTCCCATTACTTAGATGAAAATACACACTCATCCACAGATCCTCTTTGTCATTAAAGGGATGTGAAGTATCTATTTTGTGTGATCCGAAGCACGTTTCATGTATAAAAACATGTGTGTATACACCACTCATACTCTGCGAAATCCTAAGTAGATACATAGTATCCAATATGTTATAAGCCTCGACCATAGAATTATGAAGGGAAATTATCTCGGTCCATCAAATAAGACATGATCTCCCTTTGGAGTCTTAATTTGTAATCCACACTCCATAAATAATATTTTCCTCTCTCTTAGTCTTAATATCTTCAACACAAGACATTAAACCATATCAAATGTACTTAGCGCAAGATACTAAACTACAACTAACATCCTTAGTGTAAGACATGTAACAATAAGACTACACTATCTGATGAATATAGGACACCCTAAGTGATGATCATAATATCCCACTTATGATAATCATGAAATTACTCATGTGAGAATAATGAGATGATCCCCATATTCTAAGAAACCAAAATCATTATCCCCTCACTATCACATGTTATCACTCATTTTTCAAGGCAACTGGATTTAAACTGATGCCTGAAACAATACAAGATTAGAATATATAGGAAGTATTCCCACTAGACTTTACCCAAGAACATATCTTACGTGACAAGACTAAGTGGATCTTTGCGATGATCCTTGGACAAGCCCACCAGATGCATTAGAAACCTATCCATAGTTTATAAACCTAGGGAGCCTCTTATAATGAGCATGAATTTCCTTAGGTGACGATTATAAGTAAACTACATGATTAGTATAGTATCCCTTCACCCATTTCTTATGTTATTATACTATGTTCTTGCCTCAGGTGATGATCATGAGACTCTACATGTGACTAGAATTATAAACCCATATGACAAGCATTAGATCTCTTATTTATACGCAAATTTTATGAACCTATGAATCTTTCCATATGTTATAAGAAAATCTTATATTTGGTGATGAGAATGATATCCTATTGTAATGAGATATATTGTAGCTATGTAATGAGTCTCGGATTCCTTATATAATGAGCGTAAGTTTCCTTAGGAGAAAAACAAGAGATACCTTAGGTACTTCACAAAGGATGCACTATGTGGTCAATATAGGATTAATTCATGGACTATCTAGAGAAAGATATTTTAATATTCCTAATGTACCCATAGATATTCACAAAATTATGGAGACCTATTCTCTCCAACATATGGTGTCCACCCTACCAAGGTGGGTGATGATGTTTTTTATCCGTGTCCAATTGAATGTTTTTTTGAAACTGATATTCATAATAATTCCCTAAATTAATTATAGAAGACTTATTCTGGGTAAAGAGTTATACATAGAAATTCCTAGAAGGAAGGGATGATATCCCATCATCCCATTCCAATCACAGAGCTAACACTGTCACCTATTATGGTGAAATGAACTGTCCTTTTGAAAGTTGGATTGAGATAATAATGTATTTAGACCAGTCCAAGGATGTAAGGAAATGATATAGGTATCAATGAAAATAATTTGAAAATAGAATGATGACCCTGATGTGAATCCCTTCTCAATTGAGAGTTTTTGGGTGAGTAACAATTTTCTTCTCCAGAAATGACATCACCAATATTGGGGATTTTAGAAATCAATATCCTCAAAAATGTACTCATAGTTATATTAAAAATTTTCTAACATAATTAAATGAACAATTCATGTTCAAAAAGCTTCACCAAATCACCAAAAATATGGGTAGGGGAAGCAGATCCAACTATATAGTAATCCTGCCCACATATTTTCAAGCTTCTACAACCACATATCTAATGGATCTTGGGATCTCACACACTATATCTTTATCATAACTTCTCCAGTGAAGGTTTATCAATACCCCCATATTTTAATATGTGTAGTAGGGATTAATCCCTTAACAATATATGAATATTGAAAACATAGAAGTTGTGGCACCATACATACATCATAACCAGTAGGGATCACACAAGGTAAAAATAACCCTATTACCATTACCAAATATTTATAGAGACTTTCCCCATAATTTGCTGACATTACTTTATAGTATAATAAATTGGTAGGGGATTTTTTGGTATTTGAAGCCCTAACTTACACCCAAGATTCTATAAAGTGGGATCCTACAATTTGAAGTCATTGATACTATAAAGAGGTTCACCAGTAGAGAAGCATGTTGATCCGATATCTGATCCACATTCCCCACCCAAGATGGTACAACACCCATTTTAGGGGAAGACCACCGACCCTAATTTACTAAATTAAAATTCTATAGATCATATTTACCCTTTCATCATCAACTCACCCCTTACATTCTCACCATATTGTGGGGAGTGTTTTCATAAGACTTGGCTTGAAACCCTAGCTACCTACCAGATGTATAGGTTCAGCTCTCCCAACCTATATCCTAGTCTCTAATTGGCATGGAGGTCTTACCCATGATAAAGAGATATATCATTAGGTTCCTCCCTATGATTCAAATAAATGAAACTATTTTATTTTCAATTACAAATATTTCCACCACCTTCAATGTCCTCCATAGGGTATATGGGTTGTTATCTACCACAAAGGTCATACTCATTCCATTAACCTCAATTCACGTGTCAGTGCTCCCGATAACTATTAGAATATCACACTCAAGAACCACATTTAAACCCAAGGTAGGGAAATATAATCAACCCTAGGTTACCCCAACCTTCCAAAATCATATGTGTCTTATAAAATGAGAAACATTTTCACATCTCAACTACCATAATTGGGGGAAGGTAACCATTAACTGAGGATGTCTAGTCCTGAAGCTAAGGTCCAAAAATTCACCGGGTCCCTCCAATAATACATGTATATATAAGAGATCTTATATTCCTTTTAGGGACTCTCCTTATAGACATACTCACCACCATCAACATCCATTCTCTCCAACTCGACATTATATGTGTAAGATATGTCGGGGTTTGTGATGACACTCTTGAATGAAGGAAAATATATTTTCATGTCATATAAATTTTTTGAATTTACTCACTAATGAGAGGTAATTTTTTTTTCATCCTACATATACATGATGATGAATTTTATGTCTCCAGATAAAGACTCCTCCCCCTCCCAAGGGAGGATGTCTCACATGACAACACTCTCATTTGAAGACTTATAGTAGAATAAGTATTTGTGGCTTCCTCCTCAAACTAATAAATTATCTATTATGGAATCATAAATAGATAAATAATATTAATAACACCCAAATAAATATAATAAAAATTAATGTATATGGTAGATCTGAGCCATTGACTAGTTACTGATCATATTTTGGAAACTTTAAATCTTACAATTTCCCATCCTAGAACTGATCACTGAAAATCATGTAACATCCCTATGAAAGAATCTATTGGTGATGTTTAAAGACCCCAAAAACCATTACTTTAACTACCTAATAATTCATGATAAACTAAAATACATCTATAATTATTTCTGTAAGATCAATCATGGATCTTTTAGTAGTATAGTTTTCTTAATCACATTGGATCTATGAGTGATTATAGTGGGTCTATACCATAATTCATAAAATACCAGGATAGATCATGGAAGAAACATATAACCATATATTGAGAAGTGTTTGGGGTAGTATTATTCCCTCTAGTTCAATCATGTCATACTATCATGATTGGTTCCTCTATTTTCTTGCCTGATGATTCTAGCAGCTCTTCGTTGTCGGCCACCGGTACAGTGAATGTCATCGCTGTTAATCATCCTTCAGACCGAGGGCATGAAATCAATGATGAGTTACATGGGGGGGGGGGGGGGGTTGCTGTAACCCATATGTATTGGAACATCCATGATAACCCTATGATTTTTTTTCATTATTTGAAGAGAGAGGATATGGGCCTTGAATGTTCCACCAAGTGAGTTCATACCACCCACTGAAACATTGATACATGAAAAATAGTAGTTGATTCTTCTTATGTTTTTGTGACCATACATGGAACCAATGTAGATGATGAAATTACTACTTTGATACTATGACTAAAGACTTACATGTATCTCAATGTCGATTTATTTATAGGTTATCATCCCGAGTGGGGATACAACAATGATGATTCCATCATAGTCCCTCTAGAATCCTAAGAGCCAATAACACTTAGTTGATCTACTAGAATAGAAACATGTCTTATATTCATCCATCCATGGTTTAGGATGATATATTATATCATCCATGGAATTAACCAATGTTCCTAAAAGTTTCCCTCTAGCGGATCCGTATGAATTTTAAAAATTTGTTCATGATGGTCAAATTCATGAGCAAACTATCATATTAGGGGACATAAAGTGCATGTCAATGACCCTCCTGATGATTTGATTAGTTCTATAAACAATCAACTTGATTATATTAAAATGTAGTAATATATTTTTCATCTGGAATGGAATCCATACTCTATGTGTTATTAACACTCCACCTCTAGTAGATTTTATAAATCTGAACATCACCTCTTTCAATGACAAAAGTGATCCAAATAAACACCTTTCCAATCTCAACTCTTGGTGTGGAAAGATTTTGGTAACCCAAGTGAAATAGGATAATGTTAAGATATGATACATTTTACAGACTTTGGATGACCCTTAATTTTTCTTGTATCATAATTTGGAACTCTGTTCCATCACTAGTTAAGAGAATCTCCACCATCAATTCATATACCATTTTAGATCTACCTTATACTAGCCAAGAATCACTGATATCATGAAGATTAATCAATGAGATAATTAATGCTTCAATAAATTCATTTCTTGGTGGAATAGACTAACTTATTACCATGAAATCCATATTCCCAAAGAATAGTTTATGGGTTATACAAGGAGAATGTACAAGATGAGTTGGTTTTGAAGCTCATATCCTTGAAGTATCCAATTAGATTTAAGAAATTCTCTAGGAGACCTCAGTGTCTTGAAGAATCCATATAGTAGACTTTGAAATATTCTATCACATTACCTCCTCCCACTCTTGTATTAAATCCTTTGAGATCAAATATAGTTGTAGTCCTGAAAAATAAAACCACTCAGTGATCTGACTACAATTACCCATTAGAATAGTTTTTGTAAGGTAACACTCACAAAGAGAATGTTTATTAGGGTCCTCATCAAAGAAAATAACCCATACTCACTTTGGTAGAGTGGAAGAATAGTGTTTAATCCTTCAAGGATGACCATGTCCTAGGTTTTGTTCATCTTAACCAAAGATAAGAAATTCACTAACTCCTAGAGATCAATAAATCGTAATAGGTTCATTTCAATAACTACTATAACTTCTTCCCCAACCATATATTCCCAGGGCATAAATTTATGGAATGATTTTTCTTAAAATACTAGCTTCATTATATGGAAGATCATGGAATAAGGTAATTATAAGACCCTTCAGTGTATATCAAATTCATCTCTGCCACCCCGGATAATGAAAAGTATTTTAGGGGTTGGAAAAAGTCTCTGAAAGAGGTCCCTATAAGTTCAATGATTTGATATAACAAATATTGATCACTCAATCCTAGGGGACCATTTATTCTTAGTTTAAAAAAGGAACCCATCATAGTCATCCACTATCACTTAATTAACAAGTATGCTTCACAATATTTTGATTCATAAAAGAGTTGGTGATGAAAAATAATTGGAAATTAAGAAACCCTTCAGAGTAATGAAACTAATGTACACCGTTATAGACTCTATGCACCCATATTGGGAGGATGTTCCCTGAGAAATCCAATCCCAAAGGATTCTTCTGATGAGGAGTAGTATTATGCCTCTATCAATGACATCAGGTTATTGGATTGTTGTGGAGGTCTTAGAGATGATATATTCTAATTATATACTTTATTAAGCTATAGAATACACTACTAAGGAAAGGTAAAACATCCCTCTTGTAAGCATAATACCCATAGTTCTATCCCCAAAAATGTTGTCTATGCTAATGAGACTAGAAGATAATAGTTTCTCATGACTCATGAAGTAAAACCATCATTGAAAGTAGGTACAAGTGTGGAGATATATACTATATGATTAATTGACTAATTTTATCAACCTCAAGAATCCCAATATCAACTACAACCAACAAATTTCTGATATAAATTTTTATACACTATCCATGTTATGACCCAAGACTTTACTATATAATTTTCCTCTTTTAAATAAACACCATGTTCAATAAATTATTCTACATAAAACCCTAACATTCAACAATACATGAAATATTAGATATTAAAATTATAAATATAATATAAACTTTGGTATATAAAAATATTGTAATCAATTATGATTGAATACAAATTTAGGATTAATAATACGTAATTTTTTAAAAGGGTGTTATTTAACAAAAGATGTTTTTTCATTTATATATTATATTTTTTGTTTAAAATATAAATTTATAAGTTTTATAGTTTCTATTTTAAAAAATAAACAAAACTTTATGACTTATAATAAAAATGCTAACTTCATATTTTTTTTTTGTTTTCTTAAATAATTGAATTTTTAGGTGAATACTAAAAGTATAGTTTTTACCAATAATGTAAATGTTATATCATTATAATTAAATAAGACCTATATTTTTTATAAAAAAACATTAATTGATAAAATATGTATTTAATGAGTAAAACTATACATTTTTAAATACCATTAGATATTTTAACTGTTGAAACTTAAGTAATATTTTCCAATAAAAACTCTTCCTATTTTTTTCTTCTAATTAAACATTATTTTGGTAAATTTTTGTTTGGATTACATTACAATAAAAATAAAAATTAATTTTTTCATAAATAAAAATTTTATATCCTGAAATTCAAATAAAATTATAATTTTACCCTACAAATAAAATTTATGATGAAAAATACAGATTTTCTCTAAACGTGTTTTTAAATGTTACATCCGCTAATTTCAAAATTGACTTTTTATACACATAGATATTTTATCAAATAAAATGGATTTATTATTAAGAATCAATATGTAAAAATTATCTAATAATTTCCATTTTATGTTTAGGCATAATAATTAAATTACATAACTAAATCCAAGTTACCACAGTAAAATAAAAAATGGAAAAAATAAAAATTATAAGTGGAAAGGACATAGAAAAAAGTTTGAAACATTTATGAAATTGAATTTTTGAGGGATAATAAGTCTTATATCATCCTAAAATAGAATATTATAAAAATTTTAGTCTTATTGACATGTGAAACAAGTTCTCTATTTATATTTTACAGAAATATTTACAAAAGTTTCCTTCACACCACTTATAAAAAGGGTCTCTCACCAATACTTGGAGACCACCCTAAAAATAATTTTCCTATTTAAAAATTCTTTTATTCCATCACATAAAATATTATTTCACCATATTAATATTCTGTTCACAATATATTATCCTAATCCCTCCATTTTCAAGGAGTCTCCAAAGGGAAATCCCAAGCATTCAATGTGAGTACTAGTTTTCCCGAAAATATTTTATTTACTTTATTAATTTTACAGATATATTTTCCCCATTAATATATAATTAAATAATAATTTTATTATATTTGATTTTATTATTATAAGTTATTAACTACTAAATACCCTTCCCCCTTTTCATGAAGGAAACTGAAAACCATATTTGGGCGTGTGTGCGGACTACAACCTCCACGAAGTTTCATGATTTATTTTTCTCGAACAACATAAATGAATAGTATTAATGTTGAATTTAATAAATAATTATGATATTAGTGACTTATTTTAGATTCTAAATTGATAAACCATATTACTTCTTTTCGTCATTCTAAGGAAAATTAAATCATTATCCATTCATACGAGAGGAATACTACCTCCATGGAATAGATTATTCTAACGTTCATGGATGGTTTTAAGATGGGATTTAATGGATAAATATTATTGAAATTAATTTATTTTTTCTATGTAAAACCAAATTGGAATTTTTTTAACAAGATCAGAAATAAACAACCATTTTAAATTTAGCTATCCTAAAGAGCATAGTACGAGAAAAACTTATTTAAACATACTAGAAAATAAATTTTTATAGGCTATATTATTCTTAATATTATTTAAAATTATAATATATCGCACTAATACACACTAAATAATAATATTAATCTTCTTTTATAGTTATAGTTTAACTAAATCACCTCATAAGTTTCTGTTAATTATTAAATGTTCTTATTTGGGTTGGTTTAACCAGCCACTTAAACAATGCTACAAAATAATATCATGGATTAATGAAGATATATGATATAAATAAAAAACATAATTATTTGATTTTTCCTAATGAATGTTAATATTAATATTAACCTCATTCCTTAATGTATGATTTTCCATTCACTAAAAATCATCAAAACATGCTCATCACGAAATCCATCATTAAGGATATTAACCAAAACACCACTATAATGAAATTATATAATTATAAATAATTATAAATCATCAATTATAGTAATTTTATAATATGGGAATTATAAAATTTTGTATACAGAAAAGGATCAACATTGTTATCTAGAAATTAGTTCAAAAGCAATCAAGATTACTCCCAACTGATATTAAAAAATAAACAATATAAATATAAATAAAAAATATTAAAAAAATATTAAAAATATTAAATTTATTTATAATATTCATAAATAATTTTTTAAAAGAGTTATATTCGTTAAAAATAAGGTTACAATGAATTCTATTAAGTAAGAATAAAAGGTAAGGCATTTTTATCTTAAATTTTCACCCATTGAGAAATATTTATTATAATACTCTATGTTTTCTTTATAATGTTGAATCAACCAACCATTTAACATATTTTTTCATTATTATATAATTATTAATGACAATTAATGTTTCATTTGAAATCAAATCCTTCAATGGTTTTTAATATGAAAGTTTAAAAGGGTGTACGATTTATTTGGCTCTATTTTCAATTCAATGAAACATGTTTGATACTAAAAACAAGAAGTTATTTTATATTGTGCATTCACTAAACCATTTAAATAATTGTAATGTATATATTTCATTCAATGTTATTTTAGTGTAATTTTAATGGAAACTATCTTATATTGTTTTTATTCTTACATTACAACGATTGTTTGTGTATCACCTCTGAAATTCCATTCTTCAAGACATGTTTTGTTTATAAACCTAATATCATTTGAATGTTATGTAAAAATACTATTTTATATATTATTACATGAAATATATTTTACTAATGTTATTTAAATATTTAATTAAAATACCTCATTTTTAATGGGTTTTGAATTATATAGTACTCAAACCATAATGGTTTTCAAGACTCAAATTATTTCTTATAAAGCCACAAATTTCCATCTTGATTATGATCCTTGAAGTTTATTTTTTAAAATATTTTTTTTCTGTATGGTATATTTCATTACTCATTGGGGAATATATATATCACTATTTTTTTCCTTTTGTAAAAATTAATTATTAATAATCACACCTTTTATCTAATGTATTGGCTTTATGAATAAAATGTTTTACATTTATTTGATTGATGGGTGTCCACCTAGATTACATACGTCGATTGATTGAGGAAATTTTTGAATAATGTTTTTACCATTCATCTATATAGTATAGATACCTTATACCTCATCATATTAATTGAAGGGTATTTAGAAAGAAATATACTTACTATATTTGGATACCAATTTAAATTCCTAGGGTTATCAGGTTTTGAATATTGAAGTAATTGTGAATGATTTTATGTTGATCCATTTAAAAGGATATGAATCATTTTTTAAATACATGGGGTTTATTATGATTTGATTAATGAAACCCATTTCATTTACGTAAAATATTTAGGATATGATGACTTATTTATTTCTTATTGAACATGTAATTATGGATGAATGATGGGTATGGTCCTATATCCCTACCAATGAATCTGTTAAAAATTTACATATCATGAGATAAATTATCAATGAGTGTGTTTTAGTTTTTTTTAATATTGAGCACTAATGTTGTGGATCATGAAAGTATTGTTCCCTATACTAATGTGTGTGCTATATTTGAAATAATTTATGCATTCTTATCTTCTGTTATCATAATATGGATCATGAAGGTAATGTTTCCTATACTACTGTTTGTGCCACATTTTTATGGTATCAAGATGTTACACTCTCATGGATCATATTAATTAGATAATGTTTATATTCTCATTTTATTAATGATTTTTTCCTTATTCTTTGAATTAGAATCTACTTTTTGTTGGGAATAACTTTCTTATGCATCCTTATTATACCTATATACTATTCTTAAGATCACTTATGATATTTTATGATTACCTTATATGATTAACATTAAGTAGAATATGAGCTCACCAGTATTTTTATGTTTTCTATGCTAAGGTTATAAATGTATGTATAATCTAAAGGAATTATTGAAGGAAGACTAGTAAGGATTGATTATAGAGAAATTTTCACAAGTTTTGTAAAATAAGTTTACAATATACTTGGTCCTTGAAGACACTAAAGAAAAGTTATTTTAGAACTATGAGGTTATTCTGAGATGTAAAACTAATGTGAAATATGTGAAAGTTCATCTAAGATAATATCACATGGTATCAAATTTATTTTGTAAAAATATGTGTTCTTATCACTAGAATGGAGAGTATTATTCTGGGGTATCTCAATTTGTATCATAGGAGTGCGTAGTTTTTTTGGGGATTAGTTTTGTTATTTTTGATTCGGATAATTAAAATTAGTGAAAACATATGGATAAATATAAATGATAAATTTTTTATATGACAATATCCTAAAATTTTGGTAAAGTAGAGATTTTTTGGTTTTCTACAAAATAATATCCCTATCTCATTACCATATGAGGATTCAGGCTCTAAAAAATGTACATATGAATAAAAACCAAGAAAAGAGAAGATTGATTAATCACTAAATCCTTACTTAGCTAATGATAAAGAGGAATAACTACATACATAGTTTTACAATCTATGAGGATATGCTATAGTTAATCCACATTTTCTCAAATGAATCATTTTGAAGGGATTGAGTATAAGGTTAAAAAATCAAGCCAGAAAACATAATAAGAAAATTACCATAGATAACCAATGATTTTATAAAGAGAGTCAAATATTTAACCAAAAGAATCATATGTTAATAATTAATGGCTTTTAGGTGAGGACATGTTCAAGTTGATTTTTCTATATTCATACTCTCAATATTATAATAAATATTTTGGTTTTAGTGTTTGGTTAAAATAAGACCTTGAAAATGAATCTAAGAAATGTATGTATCTAGAAAAAACATTTTCTTATAACTGAATAATGGAGTATACTTTAATGGTTTATAATATTAGTATATTCCTGTTATGTTGTATAAGGAGAGTTTTCTAGTCATATGTAAGGTAGTTATGTTTATATATTAATATAAATTTTATCTAGAAACTCATAGTTATTTTCATTAACAAGTTACATTTATTGATGACATTTAGGAATATTCATAATGTTATGAGGATTATGTGAAAAATATAAGGATTGTTCTAGAGTAATTTTACATTTATGGTTTGGAAATATATATTAAATGGAATCAATAACATTGAAAAGTTATTTTATGTCAAGGTCGTATTTTTTTCAGGAAAAAAATTAAAGAACACATGATTGAGAAATGGATAAATCTTCAGTTAAATATATTCTTGACATTATAGTAATAAATGGTTGATTTATTTTTCTAAAATTATGTTATATAGTATTTGTAGCCTTGTAATTGATTATTTATTCAATGAAAACTGATCCATGATATTTTTCATAATGAATATTTAATTTTCGGGATTATGAGATACATTTTCCAGTGTGTGATTATCAAAACCCATCCAAGTGGGGCCCATGTTGTAACTACCCCAAGATCGTATTTAATAGGCTAGGGGATTGTGACTAGCATTGAGTAGTTATATCACTAACATGGTAGGCCTTATACAAATGTACATGTACATACACACACATCTCCAAGACCATACAATGATGAAATTTAAAAAACCAATAAACCATGTTTGAATACATCAAGAACCAACTATCATAGTAAGAAAACAAGTACATAAAAGTAAAAAGGTCCAAATAAAAATCTGACAAAATTAAAATGACAACAAGTCCCACCTGAAAGTACATAAGGGGACTACTATCAAGGTAACTACCAAGAAATTTCATAGTTGATTTGGCTTACATTTTTCTACACAGTTCTATTCCCTAGAGGACTCTATCAAATGGTTGATTTTCTACATAAGACATGACATGTGTTGTGAAATATGATGCATGGGTGAGTATAACAATACCCAGTAGTATACCTTGAAATAACTATCATATAATGAAAATAATAAGATTTATCTCATCACTGTTATATTTCTTCATCATATAAAAAAATAATATCTACATATAATAAACAAAGACACATCATCTCAAGGTAAAGTCATATCTATAATGATATCCAAAGAATCATGATCCAAGGTTCCATATTGCACTCATCCAGGGGAACATGCTCCATGAGTCAGATATCCCTGATGGTGTTCATCTGAGTTGTACTGCTCGTCGAGCCTCACCATAATACGTATAGGCAAGAATTCTATATATAATGATACATAGATGATCAGTACACCCAAGCCTTGGGTTTATGAAAAAAAACTCAATCTGGAATAACCCTACTAAGTAAAGGATCGATGTCCACATAGTGTTGGTCATGATGATACAAAGAACCCCACATTGGGAAAGATGGTGGTAGAGGATCTAACCGAGAGACTCAAATAAGGATTCTAATGACTCTATCCAAGAATTCACACTGATGGGAGAAACATTCTATGTTCAGAATGTGATTCTATACTAACCATCATTGAATGGATCAAGTTAATTCTCCCTAATGAAACATTTCCATGATAAAGAGGAAAAGGGGTATATGAATTATTTTAAGTATTACACGACATGTACTAGTTATTAATGGTGTTCCCCTTTGGCATTGAGTCTTTCAAGTGTATCATAGCCCATGATCATGTCCATGTCAGAGCACATTATTTTTCTGAACCCATGTACTCTTGGCCATGTTCATGTCTGGATGGACATGTCTGTGCACAGCTAACCATGCATGTTCTTGTGCCCATGTACCTCACTAAGTACACACCAAAGTGATAGTAGGGGTCATACTCCATGTAGAAGGGGTCACATCCCATGTGATACTTAATTCTTTGAGAAACCATATATTCATAGCTAGTGACCCATACATGTCAAGTATTCATGCATTACATGTCATGTAGTGTTCATTATCTAGAAACATACAAATATTCCTCATGAATCTTCGACCACTCCTATGGCTTCTAATGAGACCATGAATCATGCTAGAAATGGTGGATCTGACCCAATAAACCCTATCTATAACCTCTCACAGAATACAAGCCACTAAAATTTATGGAAACCACTTGTCTTCAGAACATTTCACTATATCACACTAGAACTGTGACTGGTAACCCAAAATCTGAATCGATCCACTACCATTACCATCATTGAATGATCCATAGGTCATATCAATCCCATATCTTCAATATCATACCATTATTCCAAGAAATGGGTGCACAATAATTGATTCTTTTTTATTTTGTCTGAACCACCAGTCAAAATAAATAATATCAATGAATGAGAAAGAATGGTGGGAGAAATCCAAGTAAAAACAAATAGGAAAGAAACTAATATGTGTTTGGTTGGCCTCAATCCATTTTCATTATAATTATGAATGATGAACCAAATCCAATAATCAATTCTCCTAATAATCCATGCATTTAAAATCCTATACCCACAATATGACCAATCCATGAATCAATTCATAGGGTGATTAATTCATGTTCCTTTTAGAAACACACAATGGAGAAAGAAACCATATAAAACATAATAATACTAATATTTGGATCAATTTATAATGAATAATTATTCCATATCATTATCATTAGTAATATCCTAGAGCTCTATTACACATCGATTGATGATCCACGATCTGGTCATCGCTCGATAATGGAACCTCCTCTAATTCTGTCCAAGGTATTATAATAATATTTAGTGTTATGTAGATAACCCTACAAAATTTCAATAATAGAGTTTATATTGAAATGTTATTAGGTCAGTAATAAATTGAATAAATTAATCTATTCAATTAATTTATTTTAACGTCCGCCCATGACCGCTCCCAAATCGAAAGCCCCACCTGTTCCAAGGTTATATCAATCCATCGGTAAAAACTACACTTTGAACTCAATGATCACCTCATATCTCCAATCTGAGACTTATTTTTGAATTTATCCACTTTTTAGGGAAATTGTGCATCCATACATTTAAATATATTTAATATATTTCAAAAATTAATTCCCGGCACACTAGGCCACAGAATATCACACTATCTCCATGCCTATCTCAAAAAATATTCCATACTATATTCCAAAACAATACATAGAAATAATAAAATTTGTTATATTCTCCCCACATTAGGGATTTACATCCCAAAAATACAAAATGAAAAGGCTACAAAAATATTTTGGGGTACTGATCACACATCTAGTTCTCCCACTCTTTAGTTCTCTCCTGAAGATTCAGATGCTTCCACTAGAAACACACAAGGGGAATAAATCTCCCATAAAGGATCCTATAACTCCAATCCTCAATCTCTATTGGGTACTCAACAAAGGTAGCTCCATCCTTGATGTCTAACATTCCATATTCGATAACATGCGATAAATCGTGTATATACCTCCTCATCAGATACACATGTAAGACGTCATTTAGACGGTCTAATTTTAGTGGTCGAGAGAAGTAGTATAAAACCTATCCAAATCTATACGGTATCTGGAAAGGGAAAAGAAATATTGGAGATAACTTTTTACCCCAACCAAATATCCATAATCTATGACAAGGTGAAACACATAAGAACACATGGTCGCCCTCCTCAAACACCAATGACCTCCATCTTCTTTTGTTGTAGGGCTTATGATTGATCTGTGCAGTCCTCATCCACTTTTGGATGATATGAACCTTCTCTATAGTGTCTCACACCAACTTTGGGCCCATAAGTGATAGCTCTCCTAGGTCATTCGAGCATACGAGTAACATAAATGGTCATCCATACAATGCCTCAAATGGCACCAGATCGATGGGGAAATGGTTGCTTTTACTATATATAAACTCCAAAAATGGTAATTGATCCTCCAAACTATAGAAAAAGTATACCATGAAATCCCTCAGCATGTCCTCCAAGACCTAAATGGTATGCTCTATCTGGTATTTCTTATTGGGGTAAAAAGATGTTCTCAAATGTAGTTGAATCACAAAATAATCCTATAATCCTTTTCACAATAGATATGAGAATAGATAATCAGAGTCATAAATAATAATTGAGTTAAATCCAAGTAGTGGGACTATCTCATGCACATAGAGGTTTCCGAAGCTCTCTAAATAACTTTGCAACTCCCTTCTTCATCAACGACCACCAAAACTGACATTAGAGGTCCTAGAACATTTTTTACACACATGAAATTACCACCCAAGGATATATATGAATTTATATCAAAACATCCTCATATAATGTGACTAGTTACATCATGCATCCTTCAAAAATAACAACAAGATCCCCAACATCAAAAAATTTATTAGGAGCATGTCTAGTAGATATCTGAGTATGTAGGGTCCCATAGTCAGTATCCCCAAATTCTGCTTCCCTAAATCATTATAAATGAGGATGGGTAAGAACCATCTATTAGTGGTATTATAATCCATCCACATCCACAAAGGATACCTAAAATGAGGTCAACTACTCTAATTCCTTTCTCATTAGCTATGAACAAGATCTCCTACAAAGAATATCTTTTACCATATTCCCTTTCCAAGAAGTATATATAATCTTGAAGTCATAATCATTTAGGATTTCTCGACATCACCTCTATCTTAAGTTAAGATCATTATGAGAGAAGATATACTTGAGACTCTTGTGGCCATAATAGATGATAAAACTCTCACCCATCAGATTTTGTTTCCTAATCTTCAGTTCAAATACTTCCACTACTAACCAAAGAGTGTGGGTTGTGTAGTTATGCTCATGTGGTCTCAACTGACATAAAACACAAATAATCATTTCCTACCTCTACACCAGAACACAATAAAGCCTTATTTATGATGTATCATAGAACACTTTACACAAATCTACTACCTCTAGCCAAATCAATATTGGAGCGCCCGTAAATCTCTAGAACAACTCCAGGAAAGCCTACTAGAATCTATATATCTGTATAAAAGGATTCCTATTTTGGGTAAAATATCATAAGGCCGATGATATTCTAGAGATATATGGTATGAATATCAGATATTATCCTGCCAAACTAGGAATATTTGTACCTTCATTATTCTTTTGTGTGAATCCCTAGCAAACTCTCCCCCGACTTTTTTTGGGTATACTACTGCACCATATACCTAGATAACATGTGACAAAAATTGGACCTCCTGAATGCATAACTAGTTCTTTGATAGCTTCCTATAAATTTGGTTCTCTAAAAGTACATCCAAAACCATTCTGAAGTGTCTCACATGATCCTTCTCATACAATGAGTACACTAGGTTATCATTGATAAAGAATACCACAAACCTATCTAAGAAAGGCTAAATGATCCAGTTAATGAGACCCAAGAACATTTTTGGGGAATTCGTTACTCCAAATGGAATCACCAATTACTCATAGTGACTATAGTGACATCTGAATGTTGTATTTGGTATATCCATGTCCTATACTCAGAAGTGCTGAAATCTTGACCTGAGGTCAATCTTCAAGAACTATTACGACCCTATAAATAGATCAATGAGGTCCAAGATACTCGATAGTGGATACTTATTCATTACTATCACAAGGTTTAGGCAATGGTAATCTAAAAACAACCTCAAACCCTTATCCTCCTTATTGCTGAACAACATTGCGGATTCCCTGGGTGGAACACGAGGTATGAAAAAACCCTTCCCCTACAAATCCTCCAACTACACCCTCATCTCGTGAAACTCTACATGATCTATCCGATATGTTGGAATAGATACCAATGTTGTCCTGGGGTATATATTAATGAATAATTCTATCACTTAGAGGGGAGGTTAGCATGGAATTTCCTCAAGAAGGACATCCACATATTTTTCCACCACTATATGGAACTGAAAATTGATAGAATCCACCACACCAAGGGTCATTCTACACAACTGATGAGTAATTAGTTTCACCCTTATATAAGTGGGTCCATAATATGCTTCTTGGGATTCTTTTTAAACAAAAAAAGAAAACCTTGTCCCATCACTATGATCACACCACATCCACCACATGAAATAGTCTATTTGGGGATGAACTATATATAACCAGTCCATACCTAAGATGACATCATAAGGCCTCATCGTTACTAATAATAGATCCAAAATGAAACTATAACCTCCAATATTCAGGTCACACTATCATCAAAAGTTCATGATCCATGAGTCACCTCCTGTTGGAGTCTCCAAATGCAAGGGCTGAGCCAAGGGATCTGCCTGAATCTCTAAGTCTTGAACCAGATAAGTGGAAATAATGTAATGAATCACACCTATGTCTATTAGTACTCAGGATAATTTATAAAACACATAGATCATAACTCATATCATAAATAGAGACTTTGATTCATAATCCTTGATTTCCTGCAGCTACCCTTTCTCTAATCCCCCAACTCCCTATGCCTGGGGTGGACCACTAGTGGTGGTGGTGGTAACAAGTCAAAATTTATACCACTTACAACTTCCCTCTCATATCATCTTCCACATAATACACCTTCAATACCTTTCTACTCCCGTAACTACCATTTCTAAGGTGGCCCAACCAATATCTCCCTATCAACCATATGACCGGTCAAGAAATCTCATCCAATATTTCCCCTACCGTCAACAGAGTAGAACAACCTCTCATTGAAATATTTCCCCTACCGTTAGATGAAATTTAAAAATCATGGACATTAGAAGATTCATGATATAATAATATCAAAGGGTTAGTAGATACACCTCATAAAATATGTTAGGTGTATAATATAACATATAACCCAAAGAATAAAATTTGAGATGAAAAACTATTATAGTGATCATAACATTGAAGTGAGAATCAATCAATGAATTGATTATGTGTATAAAATGTAAATAAAAAAATGTTTGAATAAAGCATAATCTAATCAAAATTCATTACACATATAATATAATAATATAAAAAAATTAATAAGTAATATAACCCAATGAAAATAAATTTAGTTATGACATTATTTACCACTTGGTAACTTTCAAATCAAAAAACTGAGGATGAAATAATGAAAATTAAAAATTATTAAACCATGATTTATGAATTATTCATGATATTACATGTAATAGGGATAATATATACACCATGTAAAAAAAAAATTGGCGCATAATATTAAAATATGCCTCAACGAAAGAATATTTTGATGAAGTCCCGTACTACTTTTGTAACATCTGGATCAAAACCACATGAAATGGAGAAACTCATATGGATTTTTAACTAAAAATAATTTATATGAAAAAAATATTAAAATAAATTCATGTTTAGTATATAGTCCATGAAATAAAAAATAGTGGTGAATATGGAATATGTCTCACATAAGTAAAAGCGAGAAGAGAAACCCCAACCTTGAATCTAGACTTTCCTTTTATATCATTTATCACCAATATAATAAATTATATCAATTATTTACTTGTTTATGATCATTTTTCCATTTTATTAGTTTCCCAATAAAATATTTTTTTCTACTGCTACAGTGACATATTTAACTAATTAATCATTTAAGTCCACATCGTAGGTTTTGAGGACGTTCGATCCATAATTTTGAAATAGATTTTGTGTGTTGACCACTATCAAATGGGTCATTGTTATATCATATACATAACAATAATAATGGAATAATTATCATTTTTATAAATCAATTATAATTTTCAAATTAATCATTAAATAATATTTGGGAAAATGATCTCTGTTACAATCATGGAGACGAAATGTCTTACATACGCATGAATAACATTTCCATTTTCAACAATCATTATGGAAATAAGGTAAGTAATATTTTATATTTCCATATTTATCATAAAATCATAAATATAATATTATTTATTTAAATATTCATATATATATCATCAATGTGGTGCGGTGATGAAAAAATTATCACATCATTTCATGGAGACGGTAATCTATATATACACACAAATGACATTATCACTTTTCCATTAGTATAAATGTAAGAAAAAATTATAAATTATTTTTTCAAATTAATAAATATTTCATTAATATCATAATTACATGACATATAACTCATATATTTATTTAATTTATCCTTATTTTCTTTTATGAAATGTGTAGTGAGAAATGAATCACATCGATTCGCGAGGCGGTAGTTCGTCATACACACAAGAGACATTATTATATCCCCCATAGAATTGAAAGTAAGAATGAATATGTGATATAATAATTATATAAGAAAAGTTATGTTATATTTATTATATATATTCTTTAATTCCTTAATTATAATAAGCTGTGAGATGCAATGATGAAAAATGATTTACATCAGTTCATGAGGCAGTAGTCTACCGTACACACGAATGATGGTTTCATTTCTAGTTTGATAGGATAATATAGGCATTTAGGTTATTATATTAACTAAATAAAATTTTATTAAATATTAGATACCATTTTTATTATATCATCATAATTTAAGAATGTTTTGAGTTTTATTAATAACAAATAATATAAAAACTCTTGGTTAAGCAAGATATCTCCTTAGGATAGCACAAAAAGCCTTATTTTGATGCATTTATGATAAAAAAATAGATATAGGTTATGAGGAATAAATTAATGAATTTTAGTAGCCATTTTATTAAAAAATGTTTTTATAATGTGAATAGGAGATAATAGTGGGTGGACTTTTACAAATGAGGTGAGTGAAACACTTGTAGTTTTTGAAAAGAAAAATGGGCACCCTCATTTTTCACTTGCTACAAGGATCCAATAAGTATAATTATTTAAAATTATAGGATATGTGGTATAAATATGGTAATATAATAGAATTTGGAAAATTTTTAAGGCCATTATAACCCCAATATTTCTTAGGTTAACCCCAGGTAAACATGTTTTCACCTTAACCGTTGTATTTTTTTTACAATTTCACTATTCATTATGGAAAAAAATTAAGTTGAATTTATATGAAAATATAAACTATTCTGATTAAAAATATTGATTCCATTTTACAGTATAAAATTAATATAAGTGATATAATTTATTAAAAAGTAAAATCCAGAAAATGATTAAAAATGATTGTTCAAGAAGTTTTTTTTCAAGTAGAATATAATTTTTTATTAACTCCATGAATAATAATATTTATTATATGAATTTAAATTAATATTTAATGATATATAATTTATAAATTTCATTTAAATAATTCATAATTAGGTGTTATTTTATTTAATTAAAATGGAGAAACATTAAACACTTTAAAAACAAATTAAGAAAAATCCCATTAATAAACTAAAAAATTAACATATACTAACATACAATATAAAGATAATTAAAATATAATTATTTGGATTAAATATAAATATATAATAATTATGTTACTTTAAATGAAATTAAAATAATAATATGAATTTTAAATTAAATAATTTATTTAAATGAAATTAGAGTTTTATAACCATTCGTATTTTCACAAATCTCTAAAAATTTAATATTTTGACAAAATTATAAAATTTTACCATAAGATAATTTTGATATGATTATTTAAAAATGAATTTATATTTATCAAATAAAATTTCTTATAATTTGAGAAATTAATTATAATTCTATGACCTAAAAATAAATAAAAAACACTCTTGTGGAAAATGTATTTCTCAGGAATAAAATGTCATTACTAAAACTTGAGTGATTATTCCCTATGAGTTTATCTATAAAATTATATTTAGTATAATATATATATATATATTTCATTAATTAGTTAATTATATTCATACTTTCCAATTTAACAACATGTTTATAACGATCATATATTTCATAGGTCGTTTAAGCTTGGTATTGCGTGTATTTTATGCTATCAAGCATAACATACTTATTAAAAATCTAATGGTGTTACATTCACCCCTTTGATAAAATTTTTCATAAAAATTTTAAATTAATATTGATAATAAAAGTTTTGAGATTTCAAAAAACCATGGTTGAAATATCAAATCATTAAAAGGGTTAATAACACCTCCATTTGAAAAGTGAGAGAGTGAAGTATGAAATGCATTGGGAACAATGCATAACTAAGTTTCAAAGTAGAAGAAAAATTAGTGGTAAGTGGAGATATTTACATGGAAGAAAAGTTTAATTCACAAATAATTATGGAGAGGAATGGAGATCATCTACTACAAGAAATTGAATGATCGTGAGAAAAATAATATCCAAAAAATGATAAACCAAAGAGGTGTGAAAAAGAACACCAATTTCATCATAAATGATTGTAATAAAACAAAATTTATGCTTTTATGAGTGTTGAATAATTCCATTACCATATAGACTAATAAAATAAGGAAACATTGTTACTTAATGAATATAATATCATCATTTAATCAATTTCCAACACAATATCATCTTTTTTTTCAAATGATGGATATTCGTGATGAATTTTTCAATCTTGAAGTTTTATTATTAGTTTTTAAAGGAATAAATAATCATAAAAGGGATAAAAATCTATTCCTAATTTATTAATAAATTAACCAAAACCAAAATTTTTAGAATAAGTTAAGGTAATTATCAAAATGAATAAACTTACGTATGATGAATTAATACATTAATCTCCAAAATTCAACATCAATACCCAAATTTTAAATTAAGTAATTACAAAATAAAATGAGCCTATATCCAAAATAACCTCAAAAACAAATAAATTAAATAGTTTTATATACTCATAGGTGATATAATACCTTTTATCTTACAAGCCCTGTAATATATATAACTTTTTCTGAACTCACATTAATCACTTGGTTACCAAATCAGTTTTCAATTCAATTGTCATCTATATGATAAAACATGTGTCCCTATAATTAACTCAATATCCAAGATATTATAAATCCTATAGGTTATCAATACCTTAAATACTATGTCCATAAAATGTAATTTTATAAGTCATGTTAAACCAGATCATTATATATACTTAAACCTAATAAAATGTCTCCCAAAATTTTATTAATCACTTACAGATATTATCACTTAAAACATAAAACAAGGTTTGTATGACTTTGAACTGATGATAACCCTTAATCATATATTCTAGTGATGGTATACATAAATAATAATATAACCACACATGAAAACATACTAATCTTGAAGTTTATGTAGACCCTGCTCTGATACCAACTATAAGAGCCTTGAACCCAAACTCCCAGTTATGGTACTAAAATCACAAACTTTATATTTATGGATCTGATATCGATGAAGGTGACAAAGTTTTGACCATCCAAGGATTATAATAGAGAAAGAAAAATTGGGTCAATTCCATAACCAAGGACCTTTTATGTCTAGATTTTTGGAGAATTAGGAAGAAATATTACATCATAAATACCCATGAATTCTATTGAGTATTTTTTCAATATAACTACTTTTTCATATTCCATATTATTTATTCAACATATAAATTGAAATTCATAACATTAGAAAGCATTATATACATTAATAAGTTAATAATAATTCAACATAACATGGGTAATCATAAACATAATAAGATTGAGATCAATAATGAAACAAAGAATAGGGGTATGGTTAATGTGAATGATTAAAACCTAAGAATAGTCAAACCCATTAATACATGGATCGTCAATCATGAAACATAGAATAAATATTTATCAAATTCAAGATTTATAAGAATTAATAATCACGTGCTATGTGATTTCAATCATGAGAAATGGAATCATTAATAACCTATAACAACCATAAAGAAAAATATTAATATCTTGGAAAACAATATTAATAACTCATTTTAAACCCATTTAATAAATAACCAGAGAACAGTTAATCACATAGGAGAAAAACTTAAAAAACTCCCTCCTTATTACCTATAAATACAAGGAACATTACCCAACGAATTAGATTGTTATCTAAGTACACCCATCATATAATCTATATCGGTCTCAACTGATTCTATCTAAGGGAAACCATCTTATAAGATAAATTGGGATCACCTAGGGATATTTTTGCACACCCATCGTATAAGAAATATTAGGATCACTTGGTGATATCTTGGAGCACCCATCATATAATCCATATTGGGCTCACAAGTGAGCCATAATGGGACTCAACCCTTTACATGAGAGGCATCATGCTCACTCGTTCATCATCCATAATTTTCAATTACTATTCATGAATAAAACATTTAGAGTCATTCAATTTATAATAATGACAATAATAAATGTTTTTCCATAGATAGATTAACCCATGGAAAAGAAACAGGTTCCATGAAAATCTCCTAATCCATACAAAGAAAAAACATAGATTGTATAAAAAAACATATCCTAAATAGAGTGTAAGTAAAATCAAGGGTTGTTGATGTTGATGAATGGAAATACCATTAAATTTCTAATAAAATATTATTTAGGAAAATAACCTTTTCACTTTGAGTAACATTAAATGATTTCATCTTAGAAGGAAAATGATTTTGAAAGATCACTTAAAAAATTTCTTGAGGAAATTATCCTTTCCATTTTGAAAAAACATTTTAAAAATATAAATAATTCCAAATAAAATATTTTCTTTAAAATTAAATTTTTAAACATAAAAGGGAATCACTAAAACCTTGATTGGTCATGATGATGGAATATTCCATTCATATAAATTATGGTAAAACAATGTTTCTTTTCATATTTTCATTAGAATTAAAAAATTTCATCCTTTGTAAAATGAAAGGAATACTCCATTTTAAAATTTTTAAATTCAATTATGGTTAAAAATGAATTTAAAAAATTTTAGTATTTTTTTAAAACATTTTAATAAAACATGGATTTTAAGAAAATATATTTTTCACTGAATAGAGAAATCAAGTTGGATTTTTATAAAAACATTTTATCAGTAATTTTAAGTACCAAATAGTGGAAAATGACATTATTACTTGAAAATTTCATTAACAAAAGGAGGATATAAAAATAGACGTAGTGATAGAAAATGAGATCATATCATTTCCTCCCAAAGAACCTTTAATATAAACTATCCCAAAACAAAGGATATTGTATCATAATGATTTTTCAAATTTGGTAACTCAACAATTGAAAGAATCATAAAAAAATAACATCATATGAACTTTAAATATGATGAACATATGTATATTAGTAATATAACATATTAAAGGGGAAATAAATACACCACATTAAGGAATAAAGGTTTATAACATAAAAAATTTCCCAAAGAAGGCAATTTGAGATGAGAAACCCTTACAATTATCATAACATCAAAGTGAGAATTAATCAAGGAATAAATTATCTGTATAAATTATAATTCCACAAAAAATTGAAATGAAAAATAATAAAATATAAGTTAATCAAAAACATTATCTTATAATATAAAAAAATTAAGATGTAATTTAACTCAATGACAAGAAATTGAGTTATGAAATTTTTTAGCACTTGGTAACTTTCAATCCAAATAACCGTGGATGAAATAATTAAAAATTTAACATAAAATAACATGATGTATGAATTATTCAGGATAATACATGTAAATGTTTCATTAAATTAACCATATAATATAAATTTTGTGCATAGAACTAAAACATTCCTCAAATAATGAAAATTGACTCGAAGTCCCTTATTGATGTGGTAATATCTAGATAAAACACTCATGAAAGGTAGAAAATAATATGGATTTGTAAATCAAAATAACTTTCATGAAAATAATCATATTATACAATCATGGGTATTATATACACTATATAATAAAAATTAGAAGTGAATATGGAATATGTATCATAAAAGTAAAAGTGATACGATAAACCCTTAACTCGAGTTCATCCTTTCGATGAATGTCATTTATATTATGGATAATAAACTTATATCAATTATATTATTTTTTGAGAAAATTTTATATATTTATTAATTTATCAATAAATAATTTGTTTCAATTATTACAATTATAAATTTAATAACTTAATCAGTTAAGTCCAGGTTGTACAATTTGAGGACGTTCGGTCCATAATTTTGAAATAGATTCGGCTTGTTAACCATGGTTAATAGGATAATTGTTCCATAATATATGTATAACTAATATTTAAATATTTATAATTTTATTCATCCATTATAATTTTAAAACTAATCATGAAATATTTTTATGAAAAAGGAAACATGTTACACTCATGGAGATAGTAGGCCTTACGTACTCATGAGTAACATTTCTATTTTTTCATTATCATTATAGAAAGAAGTTAAGTAATACTTTATATTTTAAAAAATTATAATAATATAATAATTTAAATATTATTTATTTTAATATACTTATATATATCATCAATTTTAGGTGGTTAAGAAACAATAATAGGACTGCTTTGTGGAGGCGGTAGTCAATACGTGCGAATGAACGGAATTATCATTTTTCCTTGAGTGGACACATAAGAAGGAAAATGATATATTACATTTTAATATTGATAAATATTCTATTTATATCATAATTATGTCATATATATCACATATATTTATTTAATATATAGTTATTACCGTCTTTGTAAAGCATTAGTGAAAAATGAATCACATCCCTTCATGAGGTGGTGGTCCGTCATACATCCGAGCGACATTATTGTATACCCCATAGAATAAAAAGTAATATGGTATATGTTATATAAAAATTAAATCAGTATAATTATATTACATATATCATATATATGCTTTTTGTCCATTGTTTTAACAAGCAGTGAGAGGTGATGATGAAAAATTAATCACATCGATTTGTGAGGCGGTAGTGGACCATACACACAAATAATGGTTTTGTTTCCCATTTGATGGAAGAGGAGATTGATATAGGTAAATAAAATAAAATAATAACATATTATTATATAAGAGATAATTTTTTTTATTATATATTAATAATTTAAATGTTTTGAAATAGTTGTAGGAATAAATAACTTAAAAACACTTGGTTAAGCACGAAACCACTTCCTCGGGACACCACCTTAGGGTTGAACCAAAATTCTTCTTAGGACAGATTTCTAATAAAAAATGGGGAAAATTTCATGGATAGTTCATTATTGAAGGTATTTTGGAATTAATTGGTTGAAAAAAATGGTTATGATGTGCGAAGAGGACATGATATGGGGTGGCCTTTTTAAGTGAGGTGAGGGGCATGCTTAAAAAATTTTAAATGAGAAAGTGAACCCCACATTTTTTCATATAAAAAATAGATTAAAATGGACCATTATAGAGACTTAGAGTATATAAGTTTCAAATATTAACATAAAATATAATTAATATTGGTGTTTATGTCATTCTAATCCTTAACTTTTTTAGTTTAACCCCACGGTGAACTCGTTTTCACATTAATCTCGATAAAATAGTTTTTATTATTTATGTATTCATTAGGAACAAAAAATAATTTTAGAATTTTTGAAAATATAAATTATTATTATTAAAATTATGGAATCTATTTTACCAAATTAAATTCATATAATTGGAATAATTTAATTTAAAATAAAATAGGTAGATGCAATGAAAGAACTATTTTTAAGAAGTGTATTTTTCAAGAAAAAGATAATTTATATTAACACTATGACTAATAATAATAATTATGTGAATTTATATTAATATTTATATATATAATATATAATTTTCATTCAAATAATTCACAATTAGGTGTTGTTTTATTTAATTAAAATAGAGAATCATTATTCACTTTAAAATAGTTTTCAGAAAACATCCCGTTTTTAAACCAAAAAAATAAACTTATGCTAAAATATAGAATGAAAATAATTAAAATGTAAATTTTTGGAATCTATATAAATAAATAATACTTATATTAATTTAAATAAATTTAAAATAATAATATTATTATTAAATTAACTTATTTATTAAAAATAAATGAATTTTTAAAAATTATTTTTCACTATTCACTAAAAAATAATATTTTCTAAAAAACCCAAAAAATTAACATAATATATATATATATATATTTAATTAAAAAATAATTCAATATTTATCAAATAAATTTTCTAAAATCTATATAAATTTATTATAATATTTTCTACCAAAAATAAATAAATTTTTTTTCTGAAGAATATCTTTTTTTGATGAATAAAATGCCATTACAATAAATTATGTGACTATTTAATAATAAATTAACTATAGAATAATAGTTATCAGAATAAACACACAAACACACACACAGATATATATATATATATATATCATAAATATGTTAATCCTATTTATACCCAAAAATTAACGGATAGTCTATAATGGTCATATATTTCAAGGGTAATTTAAGATCAGTGTTGTGTGTACGGTTTGTGATCGAGCATAGATTCCTTGTATAAAATCTAAGGGTTTTACAAGTGGGGAAGGGTTTTTGATGTAAAATTATGTGTCTATAAATGGATTGGTTTTTGTACTCATGAAATATGAAAAGTGATCTTCTAATTAAAGTTCAATGAGTAGAATTTATGAATTTATGATCTAGAATTGGTTTTAGTGACCTTCACATTAAAGATTCTGTGACATTATCTCTATGGGGAGAATTTTGATATATAAAAGTATCATAAAATCCTCAATTATTTATTCACACAAAAGGAGCTCAATATTTTCCAACAAAGGTGGTTATATCTAATCAAGGATTATGATTGTTCAATCCAATACAATCCCAGAATGATAACAATAGTGAAAAATTCTATGAGTAAAAAGGATAAAAAAGCACATACATGTTGATAATTGAATTAGATCCAATATTATTAGACATAAAAAAATTATGGAAATGTGAATCATAAATGGAAATTCATCTTACCGTTCTCAAATTATTACTTAATAATTCATTCTTGAGAAGAATAAGGAGGCTAAAAAAGACAATGAGGAGATATAGAAAAAGATAATTAATATTCTAAAAATTAATTCTTCTGGTATAAAGAGACCATTTCTAATACTAGTATAGAAATTGGAAAACATAACCATGCATTTCATCATATTAATCCTCAAGATATCAAACGAAAATAATACCATTTGAGTGGTAGTCGATCACCTTACAAAGTTAATTCATTTAATTGATAACATAAAAGATTTAAATATTTACCAACTCATATAGATATACATATGGTATGTGGTAAGACTACACGTAGTTTTACAATCCATTGTATCTGATTAAGATCTAAGGATTACCTAGTGGTTTTTTAGAAGTCTTCAGAAAGAGTTGGATAAAGATTTGATTTTCAGTACTGCTTATCACCCATAGATAAATGGTTAGTCAAAGAGATCAATTAAAACTCTAGAGTATATGTTGGGATCATTTTCAATGGATTTTTAAGGATTTTGGGTTTAACACCTTCCCCTAGTAGAGTTCTTATATAACAAATGTTTCCATTCTAGCATTCAAATGGAACCCTATGAGCTTCTATATGAAAAGAAGTGTCAATCTCAAATATGATCAGATGAAGTTATAGAGTGAAAGATTATGGGACCTAATAGTATCCAAGAGATGTCATATAAGTATTAAACTATTCAAAATCATTTGAAATTTGCACAATGCTGGTATAAATTCTCTATAGACAATCATTGATGAGAACTAGATTTTGTGTTTAGTGATATGGTGATCCTTCATGTATCAACAGGGAGGAATGTTATGTGGTTTATGGAGAAAGGGGAGATTATAATAAGATTCATCAACCCCTTTGTGATCCTCTATTGCATCAGATTTGTGGAAAATCGACTAGTACTCCCACCTAATCTATCTCAATAACATTATTTGTTCTATGTATTCCTCTTGAGGAAGTAAATATCAGACCCATTATATATATTTAATTGAGATATGAAATCATTAGAAAATTATATTTCATATGAGGAGTGATCAGTGATGATATTAGATCATATATAAAAAAGAAATAAAAAATAAGACAACTCCCCTGGTCAAAGTGATGTGGTAGTACCCCATGTTTGATGAAGAAACATGGGAATTATAAGAGACGATAATATAGAAGTATACTCATATTTTTTGTTGTATGAAATTAAATTATGAAGGAAGAATTTATATATGGTGTAATAATGTAAATACATAAACTATAATAAATAGAATTTCATTTTGATTTAGTAAATTCCATATAGTTATAGAAAACACAAGCACTAATTTGGTTATATTAAACTCATATAGACCATTGATTTCAAATAAACATTAGTAATCTAAGAAATTCATAATATATATATTGTATAGTGTCCATTCAATTATTATATATTAAGGGTTATGATAAACTCTAATTGACATAGATTAATGAATCTTTAACCTATACCAATAGGATCAAATAATGTGAAGCCCAATTATCAGATACTTTGAGGGATATGGCATCACTATGATTTTTTATTGGAAAAGAACATAATTGAATTAAATAACTAAATAATGAATAGAAAGTTTTATACTATAATTTAAAGTTTATTGAGATTATGAACCAAACAATTATTACATAATAACCCCAAGGAAGACCCACCATCACACACCACACCCTTATGGTATATACCGGTGTAATAATGGACAATGTCTCTCAATCATTGTAGCATGAATTCTTATTTTTTTTCATTTTAACAAATTAATTATTATATTTTCTCTTTTTATTATTATAATTTTATATGAGTTGATGAAAATTATATTTTGATATGAAGAAACCAAAAAATGAGTTTTATAAAAAAATAATGATTTAGTTAGGAAACTCTTTTTGATAATTTGAAGAAATTTGAAATAAATTTTATTTTCACAAAATATTGTTATTAAATAATATTTATATACAATTGATAATATAATTTAGTGAAGTCTAATATAATATTTATAAAGTTGAGAAAACTTATATATCGTAAAAACATGAATTTCACAACAAAAGTGAATTTTGGTTTGATATTATAAACTCTTATATTTTGAAAATAATTTTGATAAAATAAATATCATTTTTGAAATCAGCACATCAAAATTATCCAATTTCTTATTTTTCATAATGTTATGAGATATGAATGTTTTGGATAAAATTTTAATATGGTATAAATATAATACATGTATGATGACATCATAATATCCCATGAGTGATTTAACAAATAGTATAAAGGTAATCCAAGGCCAGAAATATGTTTTCTCTTTAGATTTAATTTATTGAAGTTATTTGATTACTTTTATAAACCCCTCATTAATCCCCAAAAACCTTTATTATAATTCATGGTTTTAAAATCAATTATTTATAAACAAGACCCACTTAAAATTCTCAAGTGTATTATTTAAAGTATTTTGGTTCAAGGAATTATAAAATATTAGAAATCAATCCCCATTTTCATAAAACATTGTGATTTCTATGGTGTTTATTATTTTATCACATAGAGCCCAAAGCCTATATTAAGATATTAATATACCTCCCCCCTCTATTGTTTAAAATACCCACCCATACTCCCATTAATATTCTCTAAAAACCAATTAAGAATACATTTACTCTCACCCCCTCTCTAAATCCATCACTATGTGTTAAAATTATCTCAAGAGGATCTTCCCAATGTTTTATATGCACCCTCTTAAGCTAAATAATTCTCTTATTATTCCTTTTTATTCCAATACTTTCTTAGATTTAAGACTTTTTGTTTCCAATTTTTCATGTTTTAATGTGCTTTTACACACCCATATAACTGTAATTATGATCTAAAAGTAATGAGATACCACCTTTCACTCTCACTAAATACTTTTATGAATATTTATGATCTCTAGTTATTCTATCTAACTCATTATGTAATTTTGCATGCCAAAAATTTAAATAGTGAATTCCTATCTCCATTTCCACTTAAGGGTATTAACCTATATGTACCTATACTTATGTTATTGGGGAATTATATTTATAAATCCAAATCTCCATATTCATGGGATTAACAGTTATGAAAGGCGTTCTTATGTTGTATGATATATGTGGCACACAAAGGCATGTACATAATATGAATGTGATGAGTGGGCCTCCCATTATATAAACATCCAATTAATTAGGTAATTATTTTATCTCATGTGATACCATGTATGGTGCACTGGAGGTTATCCTAATCACATTATGTTATGATTTATTGGTAGTTATACTTGACTTAATCTTATTATTTCATGTTTTATATTGTTGTCACATTCATATTTTTCCTTTATTTTATCATATTCTTCCATGATTTGGTGATCATGTTTATGATTCTCACCCATTTATATCACCCTGATATGCCTCAGGACTAAAATGTATTACATTCATCTTTTTATGCTTTGATTATTCCCTTAACAGGATTTATAAAACAACCTTTTCTTATATACCTCTCAATGTTATCATATACTATATTATAAATTTGATGAAACATAAGGGCATGTTTTGGAGTTATAAATAATGATTTTTACCCCTATTTCATGATAATGTGATATGCACTTAATTTACCAAATACAATAGCATGCATGATCTTTTCATATTTTATATATAATGCATATCTTTATATAATAAAACATGATTTAATGTATATTAAAGATATTGGTTGTCATAGTTGGTATAAGAGTAAGGTCTAGTATTTTTGGACTAGAAATTGGTAAATTAAGTAAAATATTTAGGGGTATGAATAAACATAAGAAGATATCACTAAATTATGGTAAAATATAGAGTATATGGTCTCCATTGTACAAAATCCATGTCTTGATACTACAAGTGGATGTGGTTCTGGAACAGTTGTACCTAGGGGTAATAACCCTAAAAGGTCACATTGTATATTTACTCAATCATAACCTAGAGAAATAAAAGTTGTCTTACTACGCACCTGGTTTGAAACTCCTTGGATATTCCTCCGTAAATTCACGATATCCTTATGAACCATCATGATGGGAACACAAATTCACATATAATTCATTTCTATGAAATAGAACATTGATAAATTATATTTAAAAATAGATATCCATAGTTTTATAAATATATTTCATTTATGATTTTTACCTTTAATATTCATATTTTCCATTTTATATAATTAATATATTGATAATTATCATCCCAAATACTATTTTGGATGAAGTTAATGATTAGAAGTAGAATAAAATAAATAAAGGCTTATCAACCATGGATATTTTCATTACTTCGCATCACAAAAGTTGAGTAGAACAAATGAAACACCACTACAAAACATGGAAGTAGTTCTATTGGTGATACTATAAAATGAGTCAATTATTGAAACTTAATTATATAACGTCCTATGATACATATTTTTTGGGTTCAAATTCCAATTAATCCTTGTGATAATCCATTTATAAGAATTTAATGAAAGTATGGGCATGGATTATAATTCCTTAAATAGAGCCAACATACATTTTTGGGATAAGGAAATTGCACTTTGTATAATAAATACCCCTCAGATTGTATAAAATTGAACGGGGGAGGATGAATCTTATTTTGTATAGTTATCTCAAGCATGGATATTATTTCTTTATGAGAAACTGTATCTATGTAAAATGATTAATAATAAGTAAAATATCATCCTTGATGACATTCACATTGAAAGGGAATATGTTGATGTGTTTACTAAAGAATTACATGGTCTTAATCCATATCGTATGGTTTATTTATCCATCAATATTATTCCTAGAGGTTTTATAATATCTAAAATTCCATAAAGTATAGCATCTGTTAAACATGAAGATATGAAGATGAAACTTTAGGAGAATATATATAAAATGAATATACACCCAAGTGCTTCACCATAGGGTGAAGCAGTCCTCTACATCATGAAGAAGTATGTGTTAATGTGCCTATGAATTGAATATAATGAGATAAATTGGATCAAAATAAAGAACAAGTATTCATTTCCATTGTTTGATGACTTATTAGACCATCTAAATGGAACCTAGTACTTATCTACGGCGGATTTTCAGTCGGGTGATTATGATGTAAAGGTAAAAATGGAGGTTATCCCTAAGATTAATTTTCATAAAAGGAATGCTCACTACGAGTTCATAGTGATTCCATTTAGACTCACTAATACTCCAACTATCTTCATGGAATTAATGAATAAATTTTTTAGGGACTACATTGATAATGTTTTGGCACTCTATATAGATTATTTTATTATGTACTCCAAATGAAAAGTGGAACCAGAGGATCATTTGGATCTTTTACGGAAGACGATGAAAAAAGATAATTTATATGTGAATTATAATAGATATGATTTTTTATTGAAAAAGTAGCATTACCAAGTAATTTTATAATGAGTAAAGGGATATATATGGATCCTTCAATAATATAGGTTGTTGATGGATTCCCTGGACCAATATGTGTGACCAATATCTATAGTTTTCTTAGATTAGCTAGGTATTATCTTCGATTTGTGAGAAACTTATCGTGATTTATAATCCATCTAAATAAGATAAATTAAAAGGGAGTGAAGTTTTTCTAGATTGGTGAATGAGAGGTTATGTTGGAAGGGTTAAAGGGGAGGCTAATAACTATACCAACTCTAATATTTCCCACCATTGGGGAATGATTTGTGATCTATAGTGACACATCCAAAAATAGACTGGGTTGTGTACTCATTAAAGATGATGAAGTGATAGCTTATTCCTACCCACAAATTAATGATCCATGTACTTAGCTACCCAATACATGATCTATAATTGGATTCAAGGATCCATGCATTGAACATTAGGTGAAATTATCTCTACAGGGAGAGGTGTACTTATATATAAATCATAAAATCCTAAAGTATATATTCCCACAAAAGGATATAATTATGTTTCAATTATGGTGGTTATTATTGATCAAGGAATATGATTGTTCAATACATTACCGTCATATGAAGGAAAACAAAGTGGGTGATTATCTGAGTATAAATAATCCTTTATTCCAATCTATGATTAATTGAAATGGACCCAATATTATTAGACATGAAAAGTATGTACATGGGAATCATAAAAGGGAGTTTATCCCACCTTTATCAAATAAATACACAACCATCAATTCCTGAGAGGATTAACGAAGCACAAGAAGATGATTAGGAGCTATAGAAAAAGGTAGAGAATATTATGAAGTGACACATTTATAAAGAAGGTTTTATAAGGTTTAAAACACATATATTTTTTCAATGAAAACAATATCAGAATAGGGAACTTATAGATGATTCACATAACTCAAACATCTCTATCCATCCAAGAAGTAATAAGATATATAGAGTCTTCATCAAAAAATCTACTGGGATAATATGAATAGGGAGATTGTAGAATTTGCATCTTGATTCTTGGTATTCAAAAAATTTAAGGGTAAATAAAAGGATTCTAAGGGTATAATGAAACCATTTCCAATACTAGTATGAAAATGAAAAAAAATAATCATGAATTTAATAGTATGAATACTCAGAATGTAGAAAGGAAATACGATCATTTGGGTGGTAAGAGATTGCCTTGAAATGTTTGAATTCTCTCTTGACTAATTCTCCATGATATATACAATGAATGTGGTGTGACTACCTGGGGTTCCACTCTCTATTGTATATGGTTGATTTCTGAGGTTTATCATGAGGTTCAAGAGACTCCTATAGAATGCGTTGGAAAAATAGACGAGTTTCAATACTGATAATCACCTTTAGATAGTTGTTTAGTATAATAGAACCATTTTAACTCTAGAGTATATGATGATATATTATTCAATGGATTTTTATGCATTTTTTTATCAACATGTTCACCCAATGGGGTTATATATAACAAAAGTTTCTATTTTATTTTTCAAATTAAACCTTATAAATATATATATGGGAAGAGGTAAAAAACTCTTATAAGTTCGGTGATTTTGGAGAGAAAAAGATTATGTGGCCTAATATCATCCAATTTTTTCCTTAGAAGGTTTAAGACATTAAGCATCATATGAAATCCAGACAAAGTTGATAGAAAATCTATGCAGATAATCATCAATGATACCTACTATTTGAGGTTAGAGATATAGATTTCCTTCATATATCACCATGGATGAAATTCATGTGCTTATGGAAGAAGGGAAATCTTAGTACAATATACATAATCCCCTTTGATATACTTTCTTACATTTGATATGTCAAATATAAAATCAAACTCCCACCTAAACAATATCAATTACATTATTAGTTCCATGTATATATCATGAGGACATACTTAGAAAAACCCTCACCTGTATTGAATCCAAAGGTGGTATATTTGGAGAATTATATTTCATTCTAGGAGAAATCGATGATGATTTTAGATCATAGTTACAAATTTCAATGAAATAAGAAAACTCACCTGGTCAAAGTGTTGTGGTGGAAACATAGGTTTGAAGAAACAACATGGGAAATAGAAGAGAAAATTAAACAGAAGTACCCTATTCAGTTTTAATGTATGAAGTGAATCTTTTAAAAACAATTATATGGGGGTGGGGGGGGGGGGGGGGATGTAACTACGCAAACTTTTATAAGTGTAATTCCATTTTGATTAATTAAATATCTTATAGTATCGAAAAAACATGCACTACATTGGTTATTTTCGATAGATATATACTATTGGATTAAAAATAACATTAAATAACTTAACTATTCATAAAATAGCTATTTTACATTGAAAATTTGGATTAGTATATATTAATTGTTATGAAAAAGTCTAATTGACATAGATGGAATAAAATATAGCCTCATCCTATTGGATCACACACTAAGAAGCCTAATTATCATAGCATATGAGGGAGATTGGATAAATAAGCTTTACCCTTGACCAATCCCAAAATAAGATTCAGTAATTTAAGCATGGAAAAAACCATTTATGGGAGAAGTTCAAGATTATTGTGATCATGACCTAAACAAGTCTGTAGAACCACCCGAAGAGAGCCCCACCTTCACATATCTAACCCTTTGGGTGTACACTAGTTTAATAATGGTTTATGTATCTAGTTCCTAGTATAATGAATTTGTACATTTTTTCTTTGTAATAAAGTATTTAAATGTACCGTTTTAACTGTTAAAACTTTATATGAGTTAATGAAAGCTAGATTTTGATACAGAAAACCAAAACAGTATATTTGAAAATTATATAGTTTTAATTAAAACATAATTTTTGTTAAATTAAAAAATATATAAATTAATATTATTGTCATATAATATTCTTATCAATTAATATTTATATAAAAATTGTATTATATTTTAGCGAGGTCTAATATAATCTATATAAGGTTTAGAAAACTGTTATCGCCATAAAAAACATCATTTTTTAATAAATGAGAAATTTTATTTAATGGTGTAAATAATTATATATAGATAATTATATATATATACTGAAAATATTTTTTAAATTAGAACATCTAAATTAACTAATTGTTAACTTTTATCAATTTTATGAGAGTTGGTTTTTTATAAAAATGAAATATGGTATAAATATACAATCTATATTATGACATTATAATATTCCAAAAGCGAGGTAATAAATAGTACAAATTTCATCCATGAAGAAAAATATGTCTAACCATTAAAATAATGTGTTTTGTAAGTTATTTTTTAAATTTCATAAACTGTTAATGAGTTGTCCAAAACCTATATTATATTTTACGATTTTAAAATAAATTATTTTTAAAAATTACTCACTTTCATGTCATCAAATTTATTATTTTGAAGAGTTCAGTGCTATGACTTATTAAATATTTTAAACCATGTCTATTTGGTAGAAATTGTTTGAAGACAATTTTATGGTTTTTGGTTTTGATTTTTTATTATATAGATCACAATACCTAATTTTATAAATTAATAAATATTTCCTCCCCATGGAAACAAGTCAAATGAAATAACCTCTTAGTGGCGGCTGTCCCCTCTCTCTGTTATCCTAGGGTATCCTTCAGTGGTGTTCGAGATGGGTGGATTTCATTATTCAGTGCCTCCCTTACCCCTCCTTATTTTCCTCTCATCTATGGGCCTACTTTTTCCCTTATCTCTTGATTATTTATTACTTGTGATATGTATTTCATCTTTCAATAATGAATTCAAGATGGATATGGGTGGTCTGGACGATGTGTGTGCCATTGAATCCATAGGATTCCCAAACCACTAATCTGACCTATTGTTCATATGAGTCTGTATTGGTCGAATATGGAATTTAAGTTACATAAAGGTTTTGAATTAGGTGTTTCAGTGGTCCCCAATGTCCTTTTGCTTCCTGGGTTGGGTTTATCTTGTTTTTAAAGGTAATTGTTTAAGGTTTATTATGGTTACGTTTTGTTTTCTTTTTTTACCTATGAATTCTTAAACTATTTGATAATTTTTCGGAGAATATGTTAATATGTGTTTTTGGTTTTGGAGATGTTCATTTCTCGACGTGGTGGTGTTCATCGGTGTTGGGTGGACATGAGGACGATCTCTATATTGAAGTCGAAGTCTAATCCTTTATCTTATCTTGCATGAGGATTCCACCATACTTCTCCTAGTCAGATCTCCATGGTGGTTGTTATAGTGTTTTGGGATATGAGTTTGAGTGATGGATGACATTATTAGGGGAGTATCATGTAGTGTATTCTTCTCTATCTTCGAGTTATTCTAGGATTATCCTCATTATGCTATGGTTCTTCTTTGTCTAGAGTAGTGGTTTGTTTTTGTGTGTGGAGATTTTGAACTTTGGTGGATGAGGATGTTTTAGCTTGCAGATAGGCAATGTATATGGAAACAAATTTTGGAGTATACAATGATGTGATGATGAAGAAGTTGTTACGGTGATGATGACAATAATGAAGATGATGTTGTAGTCTGTACATGCCATCTTTAATTCATGATTTCTTGGGTGGTTAACCCGATTTTTAGGATTTTTGGTTGATGCTGTAGTTCCCACAGTGAAACCTTATGATTTTGTGCTTTGAATTTTAATTCTTAATATATGACCTATTGTAAGGATTTATTGGTCATGTGTGGTTCCCAATTTACCAATAAAGTTTCTTTTTAAAAAATAACAAAAGAAAAATGATTTGGAGGAATAAATTTTTCCTCCCTATTTTGTTATAAATACCCACCCATATGACCACTAATATTTCATTAGAATCCATTTATAATTAATTTAATATAACTATCCCTATCTAAAGATCACCCAAGGTATTATCAACATCTTAATAATCTTCTTCTATGGTTTTAAGAGTTCCCTCTCAAGGAAAGGGATTCCCTTCATTTTCCTTTTTATTCAAGTTATTTATGTGTATTAAGCTATTTGATTTCCAATTTTCATGTTCTAATGTCTTTTTACACATACCTCTTACTGTAATTATGATTTAAATTTAATTATAAACCTCATTTAAATCTCATTAAAACCTTACATGATTCCTTAAATACACTCATGATGATTCTAAAATAATCCTATGATTTTCCATGCTAAAAAATGTCATTATTAATACCCATCCCCATTTCCACTCAAGTGTATTCACCAAGATGTATCTAAAAATAATTTACTGGGAAATTGTATGTATGTAACCCAAATTAATTAATAATTGGATTAAAAGTGATGAAAGGTGTTATTATGTTGTATGATCTATGTGGCACAGAAAATCATGTAAATGATATTAATGTGATGGGCGGGCCTAAAATTATATATACCTATAATTCATTGGGTAATTTTTTTATCTCATGAGATAACATGTATGGGGAAATTAATATTATGATAATAACATTATTTCATGATGTTATAGTGTTTATCCTTGAATTATGCTTATGATTTCATCTATTATGTTATTTCCACATTGTCATGTTTTCTTGATATTATAAAATTATATCATATGTTGATGATAATGTTTTTGATTCTCATGAATTTTATGCCATCATCATATATCTCTTGACTAACATGTATTTCATTAATCATATTATGGTTTAATTATCCTCTTACTTTTATTTGTATCTCAAATGTTTCTAATGTACATCCCCATGTTATTCCAGGAGATATTAGAAGATTGATGAAATATAAGGGCATGTTTTGGAGTTTTTTAATAATGTTGTTGAACCCATGTTTCATGTTAATGTGTTATGTATATATTTTCCCAAATGAAGTTGTCATCATGATATTCTAGGATTTTATTATTTGTTTCTTATGTAATAAATATTAAATTAAGGTGCATTAAATATATGAGTTGTCATAGTTGGTATCATATAAAGTTCTATTATTTTTTGAGATTAGGGTTAGATAACTTTAGTGATAAGATTAAACATAGGAATACATCCCAAAATTATGGTAAAGTATTTATTAATTGGTTTCCAAGAACGAAAATACATTTTTGGATACTAAAATTGGATGTGGCTCTAGAAAATATATAACCATGGGTAGAAACCAAAAAAGAGCACATTGGGTGTGAACTCAATCGTCACATAGTTTATGAAAAAGAGGATATGCCACACTCCTAGTTTAAAACTCCTAGGGATTATGATTTGTTAAATTTATAAGATTATTATGTACCACCATGAAAGGAAAACTAATTCTAATAAATGTTTTTTATGAATACACCAAAGATAACTTAGATTTAAATATAGAAATTTGTAGGTTTTGGAATATATTTCATTTATGAGTTATCCCTCAATGTTTATAGTTTCCATTTTTTATGCTTAATAGACTAGGAATTCTCATCTAAAAGTATTTTTTTGTAATATTTAAATGATAACCAGAATAAAATAGTGAAATGTAGCTATATAATCCATGGTTCTATAAATTATAAAATTTTACAAAAGTTTAGTATAACCATTGAAACACCACCTCAAAACATAGACGTAGACCAATAAATAAAAATGATAATTTGGGAAATTATTGAATCATAAGAATATAACTTATCCCCCATCCATATTTTTTTGATAAAATTCCCAATGATCCTTCTAATATTCCCTTAAGGAGAACAAAATTAAATTCTAGGTATAGATTGGATTTCCTTATATAAATCCAACATAAATTGAAAAGGGAAGGAAATCACCCTTTGTATAGAAAATCACCCTCTTATTTTATACAATTGAATGGAGGATGATGACTCTCATTTGTTATAATCATCTCAAAAATTATTATTATTACCCTACGATAAATCATATCTAGCTAAAATTAATGAGTCTAAGGAAAATATCATCCTTGATGAAATTCCCTCTATATGGGAATATGTTGATGTCTATACTAAATAATTTCCTTGTCTTCCTCCAAGTCGTGAGGAACAATTCTCAGTCAATATTATACCCTGAAATTTCATAATATTCAAGACTCCATAGAGAATGGACACTATATAACTCAAAGACATGAAGAATAAACTATGGAGAATATGAATAAAGGGTTTATAAACCCAATTGATTCACCATGGGGTGAACCGTTCCTCTTCATCAAGAATAACAATGGATTAATGTGAATCTACATTGATTATGGCATGCTGAACTTGATCACAATTAAGAAGAACTATCTTCTTATAAGGATTGATGAAATTCTTGATTAAATACTTGGATCCCATTACTGCCCTAAGGTGGAATTATTTTATGAAATTATCTATTAATGGTGAATAATTATGATATCACCAAGAATACTTTTCATATATGGTATAAGAAATATGATTTCACTGTGAAGCCATTTGGAGTCACTAATGATGCTACTATAACCATGGAATTAATTAATTGAGCCTCTAGGGATTACATTGATAAATTTTTTTAGTCTTTATTGATGATATTCATATATAATACAAATGAAAGGAAAAAAATGAGAATAATTTTAACATTGTACAAAATAACTTATAACAGGAAAAGTTATATGTGAAGTATAGTGGAACTGGGTTTTGGATTTAGGGGGTAACATTCCTAGGGAATGTTATCACCAGTAAAGGGATAATTTCGGATCCTTAAAAAATATAGGTAATTGAATGATGCCCTAGACTATTATTTGTGACCATGATTCAGAGTTTTCATGGATTATCTTGGTACTATTATTGATTTGTGATAAAATTATCATGATTATAAATCAAACTAACCAATATAGCTTGGATGGGAGTGATGTTTATCTGGACTGATTAATGTGAGGAGAGCTTTAACAATTTAAACAAGATTTTATTCAATTCACTTGTGCTCACATTAACCACTTGTATGGAAGGAATTTTGATGTGTAATGATGAATCCAAAAAGGATTTGGTTGCATAATCATGGAATTTAATAATTTAATAGCCTATTTATACTTCTAATTAAAGATCCCTGAGTAGACCTACCTAACACATGATCTAGAATTAGATGCAGTTATCTTATCAATTTATATTTAGTGAAATTATCTATATGGGGAGATGTGTGACATATATACATATCGTTAAATAATTAAGTATATATTCACACAAATATATCTCAATAAGAACAAATAAAGGTGGTTAGTGATGATAAATTATTATTATTTTTCAATCCATCAACATCTTGGAAAGGTGAAAAAAGTGGAAGATTATCTAAGTAGAAATGATCCTATTAACCATTCCATCATGAGTATCTAAAGGGATATAATATTCTTGAACATATAATGAATAAAATTGGAAATAATAATAGGGAATTTATCCTACATTTCTAAAATAACTACATAACCACAAATTCATGAGAGGATCTATGTAGCCTAGAAAGACGATGATGAGATACAGAAAGAGGTAGAGAATATTATGGAGATGAAATTTTCTAAATATGGATTTATAAGTTTTAGAACATAGATATGTATCTCATAAAAACTAGAGTATATGTGGGAAATTCTGGATGATGTGCATCCCTCATATTTCTATATTTATATAGTAATTACTACGATTTATAACGATATGTAGAAAAATTTCTATTTTCACATAACATATATTGATTCTATATATTCCAACAAGTAAATGATAAATAATTGAAGTATAAGGGTATGATGAAACCATTTACAATACCATTATTTAAATTCAAAAACATAACCACACATTTTTTCATCGGACTCCCCATGGCATATAAAGGCAATAACCCCTTCTTGGTGGTAGTCAAATTCCTTAAAAATTCAGTGCATTTAATTTCAATAAAGTTGGATTTCTCTCCATATCAGCTCTCTAAAATATACATTAATGTAGTGGTAAGTAAATTTATAGTTTCAATCTCCCTTGTATTTAATTGATTTTGGTGATTTAATTAGATATTATAGAGAATCATTCATTGGGTAAATCTTATATCTCATGAGATACCATGTATGGTGCATGAGCAGTTATCTTAAGAACATTATGTTACGTTTTCCTAGAGGTTATCCTTGACTTATTCTTTTGATGTCATATTTTATGTTGATTACACAATCCTATGTTTCTATGATGTTATCATCAATTATCATTCTATAATAATCATATTTATAATTCTCACCCATATTTGTCACCTTGAGATGAATCTTGACTAAAAAGTATTACTTTCATCATGTTATTCTTTAATTATACCCTTACTACGCTTTATAGCCCACCCTTTTCTTATGTAAATCCCCAGGTTATCCTATCTAATATTAGAAGATTAAAGATATATAAGGGAATTTTTTGGAGATTCTAAATAACATTGTTGTACCCATGTTTCAAGATAATGTGTTATTTACATAATTTACCAAACACGCTAGGACTCATGATATTATGGGATTTAATTATCTATATATTTATATAATAAATCACTAATTAAGCTATATTAAAGATAATGGTTGTAATATTACTCATGTCTTGTGTTGAGAAACAATATAACATTCTAATCTTGAGGAATCACTATGAAATATTTGCATGGAAAATAATGATATTTGATAGATTTATCCTTATTCTAATTTACACTAATATATAAATACCATCTAATACTATATATTCAAGTAGGAACCTAGGACAATGAATCTCTCCCATGGTTCCATGGTCAAAGCTAATGTAAATAAGATAAAGAAATCCAACATTATTAGGGAAATTCAGTACCCTAATTTTCTAGACAATATCATTCCATATAAGTATAATAATGGATAAATTAGATACTTCCCCAACATCAAATTGGTCAATCCCCATTTCTCTAAAGATGAATTTTTTTCCTAGGGACTAAGTTTCTAATTAATGGAAATTGTATCTTTCAGGTTATTTCCTTCATGGATAAATATTGTGGATATACTTAAATATGGATAAATTGTGGATATGAAAAGGAAAACATGTTTAAGGAACATCATGGAACCTATTCCTTCTGTGTGATACCCTTCGACTTGAAGAATGATGGAGAAACCTACCAGGGTGTCATCCACCATATCTTTACGCCCTTAGTCAGAATCATGGTGAAGTGTTTTGTGAATGATTTGGTGGTCAAATATTTCCACCATTAGTTTTACCTAATTGATATTGATAATGATTTTTTCATGCTCTATGATCACCACTTAAAATTAAACCCCTTTAAATGTAAATTTTGGAGTAATTTTTTAAAGTTTATAGAATTTATTTTCATTCATTGAGGCTTCATGATCAATATAGAGGAGACCGTGATAAATATTGGGAAGAATCATATAGAAAATATCTAATTCTTACGGGGTCTCCAATTTTATTTTTCTTAAATATGGTGTTTTTTCACCAATATAGAAGAAAATTTTATGCCATTTTTTAATGTTGATGATTAAAATAAAAGGATATGAATGGGATGAAGAGTTTCAAACTGTATATGATGACATAAAGAAGTATCTATCGTGTCCTATGATTTTTATGTCAACTGTCCCAAATGAATCCTTTTGTTATTTTTATGACCAACCTAGAATGACCCCTCCGATCTCTCTTAGATAAAAAGAGAAATGAATGAAAATAAAATAGAATATATTATTTCAGTGGCATGTTGGTTGACACTAGGACCAGATATTATCCTATATTTAAGAATGACCATGCCTTGGTATTGAGAGTATAGAAGTGGTGACACTACCTTTAGCATTATAATGTCAAATTGATATCCCGTATTGACCTGCTAAAATAAATCATCAAACATACCATGTTAACTAAGTTATTGTAATAGTGTTATATGATTCATTAGTAGTTTTACATCATTTCCATTCCTTTGAGTTATGTTAGGGTTTAATCATGGGAAGATTTTATAGCCACACACCAAACCTCTGGGCAGTTTCCCTTAGAAAACAACTTCCCATATGGGGCTATCCTTTCCATATATCAAGAAACTTCATTCTATAAAATTAACTTTGATATTTCCCTCAGAGCCTAAATAAGAGAAGGATCCAAAACCATAAGCTCAAAATGGTTAGACTTAGTGTTTTCATTATCAGTTCTTCCCATGCTATTATTCCATACTCATTCCTCTTGTCAGAAGGATGCACTAAAAATAGGGATATGTATCAAAACCTCACCACCTGTCCTAATCTAGCCATAAATATTTTGGTTTTTTGATTGCATGTGAATGTAATCTATGATCTATTCATCATGAAAATGAATGGTGACTACATGGTAAATAAACAAGATCTCATTCCCTATCTTGAGTATACCCATGAGTTGATGGTCCATCTTCCCTATGAACTTAAGTTGATTCATGTACCATGACCCTAGAATTATTTATATTATTCCCTATAAATTATGGATATATCTCTTGAATAAATACATCAGGATTAATTGGTGATCCATTTTATGCACCAGAAGGTGATCACCCTTATCAATCCTAATGAAGAGATTCAGGAGGCGAATCAACTAACTAAAAAATATTCTTAGGAAGCTCCATTAAATTTCCTTATAGAATAAAATTATCTAAGTAGATGAATCCTTTTATTGAGTATATAAATCTAAGAAATATTATATTTGGATGAGTAGATAATGATAACATCCACCAGAATAGAGAGAATATCATCTATTGTGATGACCCTAACTTAGAGCAGGTCTTATAAATTTGTTTCTTTGATATAATCCTCATCTATTTTAAATTATGAAATGAAATTACATTGGTTATTTTAGAGGTATTTGTAATATCATTAAAGTAATAATAATTAGGATTGAATATCTCATATCAGATCCATAGGTTTGACTATTTTTTTTCCCACTATGGTGCATGGAATCATGGATTTTACAATGAAGTTTCATGCAAGCAAGATTCATGTAAAATTCATAAATCATACGCCACATCTTATTCATTCAACCAAACAATAAATTTTTGTTATTAGGATTTAATTTCATGGGTCCTTAAATGACCATAATATCTTGACAATGCATGTCCATCCTTACCGCCATTGATTACATCTTGATGTTGGCTAAGGTCATTCACATGAAGGAGGTCAAGATTAGATCTATTATTTAATTCAAGTAATACCACATAATTCATCAGTTCTAGATCCCTCTCACATTTTTCATGGATAATGGTATTATATTTTGAGCTACTAACCTAAAGAATCTATATTCCATGTACGACATCTGGTCCAACCATACTTTCTATAACCATTTGTTAGTAATAGGGTATATTGAGGCATTCAAAAATACCCTCTCTATAGTTTTATATAATATGGTTCAATAGAACATTAAAATTTATCTTAATAACCTCTACAATAACCTATGGGTGTATTATATGATGACTAAAACTTCTACATAGGTTACCCCATACTCTCAGATATAAGAAATATAGGAAGTCAAAAATATTGAGGTCCAACTATCATCACTATTGATAGCCTTATAAGATTAGATGACTCTAGAAATAAGATCAAAAGCCCATTTTTCAATTATTCAATCCCTTGATGATAATATTCTATAATCATTTTACAACCTCAAGGTACATTAAAAGTATGGGACCTAAGCATTGAATAATAATGTTTACATTCACTCCTTACAAGGTTATTTGATTCTATACTCAAAAACACTTATGATACCCATAAGGAATCCTCTAAAGATAGAGATTAATTATGAATTCCAGATTACATTCTCAAGGTTTAATCTAATTGTGCATATTATATAAAAGTGGTGTATATAGATCATATCACACCTTCAAGCAATATAAGTTTTTTCAAAAAATAATTTTCATAACATTCTTATCTGTTCAAATTCATCCTAACTGTATAAATAAAAACTACATAGCCTTCATCCCCACAAAATGTGAAATTAAATTATGCTTACAACATCAAAATTTTCATTTGTTAAAGTAATTTTTTTTAATTCTGAGCTTCTTGACTTTAAAAAACATAGGATGAGTCCATCTCACATGACATAGAATGGATTGTGGCACTACTTTGCAACATTACATTAAACTGCATAGAAAAACAACCTCAAAATTTGATATTAAGTAGATAGATCAACATCCTAGAAAAAAGATATTAAAATAAAACAAAATTGGACCCATCTATATGACCTTAAACTGCATTGCCTGTTGTTTTTTATATGACACATATACTATAAAACCACATTCTCATCCCCATATGAAAAAAATATATTCAATTTTGTTGTCAGTCCCCTAATTCTCTATTCAATAAAATTATATCTATCTTGATTGAAATATTATTGGATATATAAATATATCTTTATCACTTATCCAATAACCAACAACCATTTCACAGTTGGAATTTTAATTATTAATACCTTTACTTAATGATAAATATCCTTCAATTGGGTCCCTTATTCTCACCTTACACTATGATGATGCTTCTATCGGGGGATGGTTTTGACAGTCTCCAATACTGATATTCCTCGTGACATGATCAATGCATGGTAGAGTAACACATAGAGTGTTGAAATATAGTAGAACATCTTATTTAATGAATCCCCACACTTTAGATCTTTTTTCAATTAAAATCCATTTCATCCATCATATCTGAATAGACTCTCCAATGGTAATGAAATAACACTCCCATTGACTTCTTATAATCTAGGGTACAAGTACCATATGAATTCCAGCATCAGCATGAAAGGTATTGTGTTTTGAATTTGTGGTCAGTGGTTGAAATAATTTTTTCTTTCCCCATACTTGATGGTGCGGTAGTTAATCCAACATTTCTTACAGGGTCAACAATCATCTTTAACCCACTTTTATCTCCTCTTTCTTATATAAATAATGAAATTCATGATTTAATTCCTCTTCCTCCCCCTTTTTCTTGTGTAATTCAACACGCTCAGCATTGTCTCACTCATGAATTTGTTTCTATCTATAGAGTAAGTTTGTCTTATAAAGTTTTACCTAGACTAGATTCACCAATCTTGGAGTTTATTCTAATGGTAGAGATGTCATTATAAACCCACCCATTCCACACATATTGTGTGATCTCATGTGATATGGTGATGTTTTATTAACACATGTTTCCCATATAGATCTTGACTCATGGGGACCTAGGGGTTTTATATGGTTGTCTCTTAACAATATTGAGGTACATAGTTCCCATGAGAATAAATCTGTCTTAGTCATAGTTGCATGACTTTGAAATACACAACCCCAATTTTTATTTCCGAGGATCAATATACAATAAATTGGTAACTTTATTTCATATTTGTTTTTTTTCCTTTACCATTTCTCTTTAGGCCACCCACCATGGTCTAATTTCTATAACCTTAAACATTGAATTTTCTTTTGTTATTATATCTATATTAGCATTGAATATTTATTTGTTTGAGTTTTGTTTTACCCTTCATGATAAATAGACTACCTCACACCTAGTACCAACTAGATTTCCTTAAATTTCACAGCATTAATTTGGTCCATATATCATGACTTTGAAATTCTTGTGTCTCCATTTTGTGGATTGATGAATTCTATCATCAAGTGTAATAGTCCCCTGGACCTTCACTCATGTCAGGTTTTATCTACTCTATAAAATACCATTTCTTCCCCCATCACTCTATATAATATGATAATTACTCTTAATATTTACTAGTCCTATTTCCATGAAATTAACTACACAACCCCCAAGTCCATGAATTGTGATCTTAAACTAGATGTATAAAAATATGAGGATTTATATATGGATCCCATATCCTTTGTCCCAGATTCACATTCAGTTTTTGTTACCCTTAATGTTTCACAAACTACATCATGTCCATATTGTCCAAGCACCAGGATCTTAATCTACTTAAATCCCCTTCAAGGTTGTCTATATATCACCAATCACTCTATTCACATCGGGTTTTGTCTTTATTTTCCTGCTACATATACTATCTAACCTCTTGGTTATATCTATATGACCATAAAATCTATCATATCATCCTTACTATATTATGTTAAACTACCTGTTGAAATTCCTTGTTGTATGATGTTAACATTGATGACATAATACCCATAACATGACATTAAACCAAATCATATTTTGGATCCTTTCTGAGTGGATTCATCCATTATGGTTTATTTTTCTACCACACCAACTTATGAAATTTATTCCCATTTTGTGTGATTTATAGTGACATATGGATGCCCCAATCATAACATAGCTACCGACTCTATGGCAATTCCACTGTTTCCTATAGGGAATAGACTTTTGTTGATTCCTATTAGTATCTACACTATAATATTCATGAGAGTACCCATTATTTCCTATACCATCTTCTATATGTGATTTAGATATTTTTATAAGTGTTATTTCCTTTTTGGATAGGTTTCCCACCACACCATCTTCCAAAACTAGATCTTTTATATTAGTCATAGAAAAAATTCTCCGATTAATCCCACCCAATATTGACATCTAAAACTTATTCATCATGTATTGTTTTCCTTATGCACATCAAGGTAGTGTTTTACCTATATAGAGATGGTATAATCTATTTGACCCTAAACATTAGCCTCACATTTGGTCCTAACATCATGATCTTAAATTGTGTGGTACTACCACTAGAGTTTTTCTATATTGGCACCAGACCATATGATTTATTTTGTTTTTTTTCCACTCTAGGCATGTAAAAAACCCTAATTAGTCTAATCATTATGGACCTCAATTGTGTTACTTTTTTTAATTTAAGATATTTCATATTATAATGTGATATTTTTCAATTCTCATTAGGTTTATCTCTTCATGTATGTTATATGGGATGAATCACCTATGGTCAAAGATCTATGACCACAAACTATTATAATTATATATAAAAATCTTTGTGACATTAAACTATAGTAAAATTTAGTTCAAATCTATTAAACCATAAAACCTATACCTAAATATTTTGGCTAGTATGATCTAAAATTCCATTTGAAAGAGGCATAATGGCTTGTAGGGTTGAAAAACAATAAAGGGAAACCTATGAAAAGTAAATACTATACTATATAAATCATATTATTTTATGAATTAGAGAATAATTGAACAAAAATTTAAAATTAATAAATCTAGTGAGGATTACCGCCCATCCTTAAAAAATCCTAGCTATTATCATTATTCCCACTAATCTAAATAAAAGTTAGAGTGAATTTTTTCACCATTTTCCATTACAATTTATCATTTTTGACATTAATTTTATTAAGGAAACATCTTGTCACATGATGTAAGAATCCATGATCCGGGACTTAGTATCATGACCCTAAAAGGAATACCCCTTTATTCTAAGAATTAGGACATTAAATTTTGTGCACACCATCTAAGGGTCATCTATAATAGAATTAGTTCTGTAATTAACATTGGGATTCTTCCTACTCCAGTTCTATATATATATCCCCATTTTTTCAAATAGGTATGAACATAAACTGTATATACCACCAAGATTTTTTCCGCATAATTGTTTTTTTAATGTACATCAAGGTTGTTTCATTTATTCTAAGAAAATAGTTTCATATTTTGTGTCCAATCTTCACGACCATAGACTAACTTAGTTTTGTGCCCAAGTTAATTTTATCAATATTGTTTTTTCTAATTCACTTCATGTCTTACCTAATGAAACAAAAATCATATCCCACTTATTTTCCCATAATATTTATGACCATAATCTAGAAACAATTTTTTTCTTAGATCCATGTGTCTTAACTAGAAGAATCTCATAGTTTGAGCTGAATGACCTTATATTATACACTATAAGTGACTAACCTGGTCCTCCCCTTAGAATGTTCAAATAATTCCCTATGTATTCGATGGGTTCAGAACTTCACCAATCCTAGTACACCCCATCGATTTTTCAAATACATGACAGTGTATCCCAATGATGATTAGGCCTCACTTTAATCTTTTATTTCATCTCCTCACTTTGTGTCCATATGATTTGAATTTTCAAAAAAAACCTTTCATTTCTAAACATTCTCCCCTATATTGATGAAACAATGATGTAAATGCCTTATTACCATCTTGGGAATAAGTATTAGAGGATTATAGGTAGTGACATTATGGGTCACATGTTTTAAAGTAATGGTCTATTTTTAAACATTATTTTTATATATATAATAATGAAAATACGGTAATGAAATCTATGTTTCAAATATGGTTATTGGTCACCCTCAGCCTATCTATCAGCTCCCTTTAAATTAAAATTATAGACATCAAAATTTACCTTCTTGCATCCCCCATGGATCAAGGAATATCTTAACACCATTCTTGTTACCCCTTTATACATTTTAGAATATTAGTAGGGTTGACCAACCCTATGGTATCCTACCCAAGAATTATTATAATTCATAGATCCTCTCAACAGTGGACTCATAATTCTAACCATGATCTATCCATATTATTTCCACTGTCTTATGAAATGAGTTTCCCTCAATTTACATTTTTCATCAAACTGAGTTTCAATGAAAATAGATTAGGTGTTTTGAATCAATTTAATTATTAATGTTTCTTAGATTCCCTCCAAATTTATCTCACCCTAAAATGTTAAACAATGTGTTCTAAATATTTTCCATACATCGTTAAACTACATGATTCCATCCCCATCATATAAATTTAAACCAAGTGATAAATTGATCTTTTTCAAAAAAGATAAACCATATGTTGAAATTTTCACCTTGAACAACACCTTTTAAAACTAAATTTGGATTAATTCTATCCTTAAGAGTTACATAATGTCATCCTTAAATATTTTCATGGACCTACAACCCCACATTTTAGAAAAAAGTGATATGATTTCTAAGTTGTTATCAAGATATTAGAACATGAACTCAATTATTTGTGGTCTTTTTTTTACCCTAGATCATTTCCCGTTCTTCAATACATGATGTTGGCATGTATCCCGAGTCACCAGTTCAGCCATTATAACCTTAATCTGCATGAAATCATCATTGAGGTTATCTGATTCATGATATGGGCAACCAAATATTGTTAAGCTTTTCTAGTCCTCCGATTCTGACAATACTACCTCATCTATTGGTCCTAGTTTCTTGACCAAAAATGGAACACCCACTATTCCATGCTACATGACCATAAATTAGTAGCCACATTGTTTAATGATGTATGGTCTTAAACTTAAACAAATCCCCCATTCTAGGCACTATGATCTTAATTTGTGTATAACTTCACCTAAGGTGGGTATAATGAGATTTATGATGAAATTGTGATTCTAATTTTTTTTTCCATATTTCATTATTTTCTATCACACCTCATAGTTCTGTTTGAAATAACTTAAAAGGAATATCCATATGGTCAATGATATATGATCATAAACTACACAACCTAGGGATCATCATTATTCTTCCTAAGAGAATAATAAAATAACATTCTCATGTATCTCAACGAGATGAAATATTTATTTTCATAAATGGATAGAATTTATTCCATATTTATTATATACCCCATTTATATACTTGATTCACAATGGAATAACCCTAAGAGAGCTCTGAATCTTCTCAAATATTCTTCTTCTTTATTGACACACATTGAGACTATTTATTTGGATGAACGTCCATTTGAACATCCAAATGGGCTCCCCTACAGTGATCACACAATTCTATAATGAACAACCTCCCATTCAGGCTACACATACTAGAGGACATATCCTCATATTCACTAAAATTAATCCCCTACAGTAATGGAAAAATGCTTCAAAGACCCACCACCAACCTAGGATACACATATTGGGGGAGAAATATTCCCCAGTACTATAGGGGAAACTATGTTTCAAATGTAGTGAATAGTCCTCCTCAACCTATCTACCATCTTCACCCATCAGTACATAATCTTGTAGTTATAATATACATCTCTCTATATTTCATTCTCCCAAGTGGAATTCTAACACCCTTGGTGTTACACCCTAATTAATGTTTCACATTGATAGTGTATCACACCCTTAGAATTTCACCAAAATAGTATCCTATCCTCATGGATTTTTGATGACAATCAATGTATCATTCCAATCCTGGACTATCATCCCATGTACAACACTTCATGTGTTTGAATAATCATATATTTATCTCCTATTTATCACATCAATAACGAGTCATGTAGGAATAATGGTTTATAGTTGGATGTTTTATTAATATCATTGAGGTGAAACATTAAAAATAAATAACTAAAATAAGTGATACTTTTATTGATTGTAAAAAAGGAGGCTAAACCATATACCAGAGTCTCTGCCTTATTAATAAATTCCATTTTATCTAAGACTATGTTTTTTGTGTGTTGAGTTATTATAGCCTAGATAGCTTTGCATCTTCACCCTATATCTAGTGTTGAACCTCATTCATCCATACATAATGACTAAGTTGAACAGGTTTTAAATTTTCTACCTATGATGCGACTTGATCTATTTCATTCGAGGAAATTTCTAGTTGATCCTCAAGGATATAAATGATCTCTTTAAAATTGTAATGTCCAACATGTTTTTGGATTATTTCTCCTAAAAATGAGAAAATTATTATTTGGTTGTTTGAAGACAAGTAGAACCGTTAGATAAAGACTCATATATAAATACAGTAAAATGTCCCCGCTACAAAATATCCTAGTCATCTATAACATTACGAACTAGTACTTGGAGTGAAAAATATTATACTATTATGTTTCCTCGATTCACCAAAAATTGCTGGAGAGATCTCATATGGTCTATCACATTAACTGAGTACATATGAGTGATGAAGTTCCCAATACTCCACCATGATCTATTTGTAAACCCCTATATTTTCTTATAAGGTATGGATCCTTTTTGTTTTAGTTTCCTTACTATTGATGTAATGTGAGGGTCTAATGAGATCACCAGCATTTCTTGGGTGCTTGGAGCTTGTTTGGATCTCAGATCCCATGTTTTGGATAAAAATAGATAGACCTCATGGTTAGAAGGAATCATGTGACCCAAGCCACACTGTTAAGAGTTACATGTGGGTATGGATAGAGGGAACCATGAGGCTTCATGGTTTGAGGAAACCATACATCCAAGGGTGTAAGACCATGAGAGGGATTGAAATTTATTGATATAGTATTAATGCATGGTTAGTGAATGATTTGTCTAACTATGTTTCATAATCGAGTGAGAACCCCCTTAAAGTAGAGAAGGGTGCACAATTTTTTCACAATTTATCTAACTATGTGACCCAATTTTTTGGAATAATTAACCATATTTCCCTTAATGATTTTAAAACTTAAACCCTCTCTTTTATTTTTTCGTATATAGTGTCAGGGGGATCTTCCTCCTCCCATTTGATCTCTTTTTGAATCTTGAGATTAGATTTTCCTTCGATCATTCATTTGAACTCGGATTCAAGTGATGATTATCTCATTGGATTTCTAATGGTATGTACTATGATCATCATATACCATTATTTATTTGTCTTAGAACTGAAATTGATATTTAGGTGCAAGATAAAATTCCATATTTCCATGATTTTCATTCATTCATCATCTTTCTTCAGATTTAGACCAAATCAGAGTTCATTACATGACAAGTGTTCTACTATGGACCTACAATATGTGGTCTAACATTTTCTCTTATGGTTTGGGGTTTTATAAGACATGTTTCCATTAAATAACTTTCCAAGATTTCTAGAGTTTCCCCTAAAATTAATTTAACACCTTGAATTCATTTTTTAGAACCTAATAGGTTGCATTTGATTACCATTGTGATGGTTGTAGGTTGTTCACCTCAACTGAGGCCATCCTTGGGGTGAATCCTTATATCATCCCCTTATTTTACTACCACATTGGGAATGTGTGAGATTTACTAGGTAGAAGAAGCCTTTTTAAATCTAAATTAAATCAAATGAAATGAATTATTAAGAGAAGTTTGTGCCTCATTTTCCATGTGACTACTTGATGTTTATTTTGATGGTTGTTTGAATAGATTTTAATTAAATTATTGAAATGAATTGAAATAAATAATTAAATTTGAAATTTTTATGAATTGATGAATGGATTGAAGTGATGAATTACTTATAGTAATGGATTCCTTGATTTTTATACCTTGCATCCAAATTCAATGTGATTCCATAGACATTTCAACTTTAGGGGTCGTGATTATAGTTGAGGATTCGTTGGACATATTTACTCCTTTGATCCTAATTCTATCAGATACTTAAAGCTGTGATACCCCTTAGATCCTACTTCCATGGACCCATGTTGGACATGCTCTATCGATATGCTCCTAGTAATCCAATCATTTATTTACCAATTTTCGATCTAGATTCTATTAGGACTCAACATGGATATTTTATTCTTCTATACATTTGATCTAGACCTTCAATGTATGACACTTTTGATTACATAGTGTGGCAATTGTGGACAATTTGGATTACATGGTGTGGCCATTATAGAACGTTTTGATTATATGACATTATTTTTATGGATTTTATACACTAGGTTTTTTGGAAATTATATTGTGAATATTTTTCAATGCTTACAGATAGACCTGGTGTGCATGTCTGATTACAGTGGTTAGAATAGATAGTTATCACTTGTTTATTTGTGCTTTAAAACATCCTTTTTAGGTGATCATAACTGTTGGTTGTAGGGAGACAAGTATGGATGGACTTGATCCCATTTTACTTTCTTTAATTTCATATTTATAATATATTTTTCACACTTATTTAGTATATATTACATTGAATGGATTTGTTATAGACACTGTTGCTCATGGATTAGAATGTGTTATCTCAAAACCTCTTAGGATCCACATTAGGTACCCGAATAGACTTATTAAGTATTGGTAAGGAACAGTTACATTCCCACCATATGATGATTTATTTTTCTATGATTAGGAGAAGGAGATGACATGACTGAGAAAGGACTCATGATGCTAGCTATCATAGTACTTTTTTATCTACCTTTTGATACAATTATTGTATTGGATTCTTGTATACTAGTTTTCCAACATATTAGATACATAACATGTCACACCATTTTTATATGAGATTATCTTTGGAATTTTTTATTTATTACTACCTTGGATTTTTATCTTATGTCTATTCAGTTATTTATTATGCTTCCTCTAATTTATTTATATGATCATTAATACTATAATACACTTTATCATAAGGGAATAGTATCCCTATAGACACACCATAGTCCTTCATTTCTAGTTGACAACCTCTAGAATATGGGGAGGCACTCTTGATTCCATGAGACCCACTAACTTGGGGAACCATTTAATGGCTCATAAGTTGGGAAGTCGTAAAGTGGTTTGAGAGGATTTTATTTTTTACCTTATTATTTTGATAAAATATATACAAGATTATGAATGTTTTTCAATTTTGTTATGATATGTGAATGGGAGGAACTAACCAATGTATAGAGAAAAACCAAATTTCCATGGATGGAAATTGCATGTTTTTCTATATTTTTTTTATTACAGTTTATTTGATTCCATCATTGGGTGACACAAATTCTCTTATGATTATGGTTTTTATACTATGACCAATGAGATGAGGGTTTTCTATCTCATGAATCATTTTAGTAACCCTCTATAATTCACATTATATACGTTATATCATGCCACATAGGATTCCTTTCTTGACATTATGATGTTTATTATGTGTGGCTTGAGTGATAAAACTATTGTTTGATATATTTTTTGAATAGGAAATTGAAAGACATAGTTGGTACATAGAGTTCCTTCCGTAACCTAAAAAGTGTTTTCCAACTTAGTTTAGATATGAAACTATAAGAGGACAACTCTGGAACATTGAGTCATGGACCATTGGTCGCATGGACTGGAACGTGTTATGGTTTGGTTTAATTGGAAATCATATTTCGATTAATGAGGGGCATGGGACCTTATGTATTGGAAGAGGTGGCATATTTGGTCAAACCATTTGCATATAATTGAAAATAATTGTGAATTTAAATGAAATTAAAATTGTGAAATAGAGAATTTGACACAAACCCAAATTTTTATTGGGTAGTAGGCAGTGTCTCGAATAATTTTTATGGTGGTTCCTTTTCCCCATTGCTGGAATTAGGAGTAAGAAAAGCGGTGTTATTTGTTTATTGAAAGGATTCAACCTATCTTATGCTTTTAGTTGTGATCATTTTTTATAATTTTTTTTTGAGGAATGTGTTTGAAATTGTAGAGACATATCACCAAGAAGACCTCCTGTCATAAAACAAGAGGGTGGTGATGACCATGACCCAAAGGTGGTGGTCCATGGACTACCAGTAGATCCTATTGTAGTTCCAGATAAGGTAATAATGGTTGTACTAGATACGGGTGTTGAGGTAAATATTTAAGAGATTTATATGTGCTTTATATAAACTATTTGTGGAGAATTGTACCCTTACTCATATAGGGAAGAGATTATCCACCTACATTTTTAAGGGAAGGAGGTCCACATACTATTGAACCAATTCCTGAGAAAACATTTTCAATATTAAATCATCTAGAGACACCTATTTATGGGAGATTAAATATCACATCATATATTCTTTAAGGATAAACTAAGTGTTTTTGGGATGATTTGAACCAGACTGTTGTGCTTCGAGATATGGTTTATAGGGATTTGCAATCTAGGTCTTATGAATACTTTTACCCTAAGACCTTAAAAGTTGAAATAACCAATGTGTTTATGCATATAGAGTTGAGCATGATGACTGTTATTGAATATTCATCTTTCTTTAAAAAGTTACATCATTTTTCACTGATATATCTTGTTTATGAGCCATCGAGGGAGATACTCATAGATTAAGGTTTCAAGCATGTCGTTTGATTATAGGTAAACATGTTTCAGTTTACCATTATCATTTAGGTTGTGAATCATATGTTTATTAGAGAATGGAAATTGAGGGAAAATGTGGGTGTAGATTAGGGAGGTTTATCCTATCGACCAATTTGATTATCTTCCAGTGATCGGAAGTTCCATTTTGAGGTCTCACTTGAAGGGATTACTAGCCAAGCTATCCATGGTGGTAGTTTTTCCTCTTTAATCAGAGTGGGAGATGGGGAGATATGAGGAACCAGTGTTGTTGAGACCCAGTCAAGTGTCGATCTTATAGTAGGATAGTACACAAAAAGTGTTTCTATAGGAATTTCCCTACAATAATCAGTGGAAGGGGATTGAATCTGACTATTGTTTTAGGAGTGAGATTAACAACTCCATGACAGTATGGGTGCTAGATTAGTGCCAATATTTCTGGCTGAGGTGGGGGTTATGGCTGAGGAATCCAAGCACAAATTGTACCTAGACATCAAATTAGTCCTACTTTGAGTAGTGAGGTTGTTTCATAGGTTTATGGTTTATGATAAATATATTCTATATATCCTACACCTAAGCAGAAATGCGTTGGGACATATGTAGTGGAAGGTACAATCTTAGTGTCATCTTCCCTTGTATATGTTCCTTTTTATATAGGAGTATCGCATAGTTTCATATCTGAACCTATTGAGGAAATCCTTGAGCTAGTTGTTTAGTTTTATGATGGTATTATAAATCTAGATACTTCATTGGGGATTATAACGGAAGGTGTACTCCAATGCAAAGACTGACCCCTTTATATTGTTGGGTGTCACTTAATATGGGATTTTTTATTATTGAGATGATATGGTTTTATGTCATACTCAGGATGAACTGGCTAGTTTTTTATATTTCCTATGTTTATTATTATTACTGGAGGGTGAATTTCACATCACTAGGGGGAGGATATTTTATTCACAAGGGAGAATGGGATGTCTAGAAGAGTTGATATGGACCCTAACATCGTGGTTTGAGTGGGATGATAGCCTATATTTCGATATTATATCTGGATGATCCAGGATCACATCAGGAAGATTTCAATATAATGGTTAACTACTTCAGGGTTGTTTTCCTGGATGAATTTTATAGTTTACCTCTTCATACTATGTTAGACTTCAATATTGATATAATACTAGGATCATCATTGGTATCCATTCCTCTTAATAGTATGTCTACTATAGAGTTATAGGAGATCAAGAGGTAGTTTGACGACTTGGAAGAAAAGGGGTTTATATATCCTAGTAATTCTTTCTTGGGTTTACCAGTACATTTTTCAAAAAGGTGGATGATACCCATGGGCTATGTATAGATTATCCGAAATTGAAAAAGATGATAGTTAAGAACTGATATCACTTGATATAAAGAGATGATCTATGTGACCTTCTCCGATGATCTCGGGTTTTCATGAAGATTGACTTGAGGTCTGGTTATCACCTTGTACATGTTTGACCTATAGACATACCTATTAAAAATATTAATGGAAGGTATGGTATATATGAGTACCTGGATAGGTTGTTCAACATCATGAATGTACTGGATATTTTCATGGAAGACACAAACTGAGTTTTCCATCCTTGACTGGATTTGTTTGTTGTGGTATTCCTACATGATATTTTGGTGTATTCTCAAAATAGACATGACTGTGATAAACATATTGAGATTAGTTTGGATACAGTGAGAGAGAATTAGTTATATGATAATCTCACAAAGTACCAGTTCTGGATAGATATGATTAACTTCATGGTTCATATAGTCTTAGATACAAGAGTATATGTTGACCGAGAGAAGGTGAGAGATATAGTTTCCCAAGATAATCCTAATAATGTATTGATATTAGAAGTTTATTAGGAGAATATGGATATTAAATTAATTTTATATTAGACTTATCATACTTATAATTACCTCTTATGGGATTGACTAATATGGGTGTGAAGATTTCATGTCAGATAAGTATGAGATAGACATTCAGAAGTCAAAAGGGATGCTGACTTTAGTGTCAATCCGGATTCTACTAGATCTAGATAGGAGCTATACATTATATTGGGATGCATCATGAATCAGGATAAGAGGATCTATGACTTATGAGGAGTTATTCATGGACAATGTATCTCATCCGTTGATTCCATACAAGAGAAATTACCCAACACACAATCTCGAGTTAGCCATTATTGTACATTCCTTGAGCTTTTAGAGATATTATTTACTTGGATATAATTTTGTGTTGTTCATTGACCTCAAATTCCTCAAAACTATATTCATATAGTGTGATCATAATTTGAGGAAATGATGGTGGGTTGAGTAGATATAGTATCTTGACTTTGAGAGTGCATGCACACCTCCTAAATGAAATGCAGTTTCTAATGCATTGAGTAGGTGGACTTAGATACAAGATGTTCAGGAGGCCAGTAGCGAGTGAAAACTTGTGGAAATGGTTTATGAGATACACCTGGAGGTGCAGGACAATAAAGGTTAAAATTTCACATTGTAACACCCCGATATTTTATAAAAAATATTCTTTTAATTTCATTAATGTCTTGTGTTGTATTCTACACCAAGATTAGCTTGCGCTATACGCAACACCGTATTAGCTAGCAGTATACGCAACACTATTCTTGGATCATGTTACACACAATTTTGATAATAGTTATTCTACGCAACATTGAGTATATATATATATATATTCAATGTATAAATGAAATATGGTTGGATTATGTTATATAAAACAATGAAGGATTCTTGCACAACACGCAACCCTGACTTGGCTTGCATTACACGCAATCGCGACCTTCCTCGATAGCGTGTGTTGTACGCAATACCGGTTTTTACTAAACAACGATATATTATTATAATATTATTATGAACTAGACGTTATGAATAGTATTAACTAAATTTTGAATCTTATAACATTATTATTTGTCTTTCACATTTTCTAAAACATGGTATAAGAACAAAATAAATTTTTTTTGGGTAAAATATGTATTTTTCAAAAAATGCAGTTTTGCCGCCTTTTGATGGTGCACCCACTTTAAATCTAGTTTTTGACATGTTTATAAGTTCAATTTTACAAAATAAAATTATTATTTGGAATCATGAAATAAAAATTTACTTTGGATAAATTTTCATATCATTCTGGTAACTTTCATATTTTGATGAATAGTAAAAACACGCTTTATTTTAATTAAAAACAATTTTTTCAATCGAAATAATTAATAGTGATAAATTGTTAATTTGAGTGGTTTTAAATTATATTTAGTATATATTTTTACAATTTAATACAATGTTGGTCATTGGATGTAATTTCACATTTAAACCATACATAAACAAGTGTCAATCTTTTGATAGTTATTATCTCTTAAGAACACGCTATTTGTTTTGACGACGAGAATTAATTTTTAAATTAATTAATGAAAAATATATTTTTTGAATTTGGTAAAATAGACATAATTTTTGAGTTCATAATATCAAATATATCTTAAGCCTAATTTTTGGTATTTTTCTGGAAACTTTCATTTTTTAATGAATAGTGAAACCACTAAGTGGTAGTTAAAAAAATGAATTTTTCATAAAACTTAATTTTACCGCTTCTGTGAGTGGAATTTCAAAATTCCGAGAGACACGGTTGATGTCAGTAAGTAAAATGTGGTTCAATGAGATGAAAATAATTTTTGGTCAATATTAACTTTTTACTTTTTTTTAACACGGTTAAAAGTAAATAGGGTAATTAAGGGTAACAATGATATTATTATTACCATAACACATGTCATAATTTTATTGGATAAGTGTAATTTGACCAAAAAAAACCTTAGGAATAAAATATGACCATTTAGGCCCACTTGGATTAGATTAGGACATTTATTATTAATTTATTTAAAGAAGGGTTAAAATACTTAAAATCAAAGTTTAATAAGTGAATAATTTTTACTATAGGGTTATACATAAGATAAATTCGACTATAAATATTAATTAGAAAGCTAAAAAGATTTCCTACATAATGGTAATTTATTTGTAATTTTTAGACATTAAATAAGGTAATTTATTTATGACACAAAGATGATGCAGTAATTATATTATTAATGAAATATTGACATAATTGATGTTATAAATACCCAAATAAATGTAATTTGAGACTTTTTATGAATTAAAATAATTTTATAGGTTAATATTACATGTTTTTAATGATTTAATTAACTTTTTTAGAACTAATAATTCTGTTATTATTTTCACAAAAATCAATTAATAAATACTTTCAAAATTGACATAAAATACGTTTTAAAACAAATATTATATTATTAATTGTTATTTTATTCCTAAAAATCTAAGGTTCGGCAAAATGACTTAGATAAGGTTATATATATTAATAATAAACAACGTGGGGTTAGTTTGGCTTCTTATAGTATGTTCATTAACCTTATAGTATAAAAACACAAAAGGACACGGTAAAAGTAAAATTATCTAACTTAATGTTAAATCTAAATGATAAGGTTACAATAGGAACATAAACTTGTCTAAATTTTATTGTATGATAGGATTTCGACCCATCCCCACCTTAGCTTCGAAATAAATCAATTTGGATCTATTTAAAACCGAATTTGTCTTTATAATAAAATAATATTTTTAGTTATTCCAAAGGTTCCCCTCTCCTCCCTTATAAAAGGGCACCTCCTCCCTCTCTTCCTCACACCACATTGAGACTTCAATCACGGCAAACCCCTGCCAAATTCTCTTCTCCACTTCCATAACAACATCCTAGAGGTCCTGGTATTCTTCAAAGACCAATTTTAGTACCCTAAGAGGAGGTTTCAAAGAGGCGTATCGAAGAAGAAGTAATTTCTTCTACCGATTCATTCAAACTTCATTCTTCTTCAACTTCTTCTTATTTAGTTGTTTCATTATAAATTAATAACATAAGTATCACCAATATACTGATATGTTATTATAAATATGAAAAAAAACCCATTTCACCTTCTATCCATCCTACGGAAAACAAAATCACCACGCGTGCGTACGTACGGAATACCGTCTCCACGCCGTGGTGTAATCTGTTTTTCCACCAACACCTTACATGGATGGGTATTATGGTGTAAAGAATAACTATAAATATTTATTATAACATCATAATGATTCTGATATATTGTATCATCCACTCCAATTCAATTCAATAATTATAGAAATGATATCATCGCTCGTGCGTACGTACGGACTACCGTCTCCACGACATGATGAGATTCATTCTCCATGTTAACAATTTAAGAATGATTATATAGTATATATAAGAAATAATAAATATATGACATTATAAATCTACTGTATTTATGTGTATATATATATATATGTATGTCATCTACTTAATTCCATTCAACTCAATAAGGAAACGAAAACATCGTTCATGCGTACGTACGACCTACCATCTCCATGAACGGTGTATTTCTTTCCATTTATAGATCTATTATATATATGTATATTATGAATATATATTATATATAAATCATGTTTTATATTCTGGAATTATGTATTCTTGATCTAAGTAATCATATGAATAATTACAAGTCAAAACACAGACGACAAATGAAACGATTTTACCCAAAACACTCTTTAACATGGAATTTACAAATGAACGGGTAATATAAAGTAATAAGTGAACCATATATGATATTATAACAATGAATATGATTCTGTAATAAGTCAATGACATTATTTAAATCATTATACAGGAGGTTCAGATACATACGAAGCATATCAGACATAAGGTAATGGATAATTTTGCAAATCTCATTTTTATCCAAGATTGCTTATTCGTAAGTATTTACTGGGGTTATTTCTATCATCCATGTCCATGTTTTATAAAAGTGTTTTCATGTATGTTTAAAGTCCTTTTTACCCATTCTTGACTTTTACTACATGGTATGTATTGAATCTTTCTTTTGTTTACGTTACGAGGTATTTTTGACTTTTTTGGCAAAAGTATGAAAAGAATGTTTTTTAACTTATACGGCACAAACGGATTTTTACGGTTTTATAAAGCCTTATTTTCATGAAGATTACTCAAAAAGATTTCATGACTATTTTCAACAAAATACTTTTCTTTTAAAAATGGATGACATTTTGTGAAAAGAAAATGATCTTAAAGAAGAAAGGTTATTTTCCACGAGAATTCATTTCAAGTGTTTTATTAAAACCATTTTCCATCTAAAATGACATTATTACATATGTGTATGTTTCAAGTATAATGTCACTATGATTTACATGGTTTCACTTTTCTTATTTTGAAATGATATCCATTTCTTTTATATGGATTATGTGATGATGGGATGATTTTTATGAAACCCATTCTATTCATTGGGTTATTATGAATGATGTATGTTTATTCTGTGGCATAAGTAAGAATGATTTCATTATGAGATGGGTGGGACCTATATCTCCCTCCAATGAATTGGGTAAAGATTTATATCTCATGAGATAGACATGGATGGAATGGAAAGTTATACCGGTTCAGTAATACAGGACTAGAACGAGGAGTGAACTCGATTCAGAAAGGGACTTTGTCCACTAAGATGGTCTTGGCAGCAATGCCTTGGCTAATATGGAAATCATATCATGTGCTTAATGGTTTCCACAATTACATGGTTTATTCCCATGCTATTTTATCATTATTAATGTTTCTTTATGATCTATGCCTTACATACTTCCATGTTTTATGTCATTGCTCAAGCTTTTGATGTTTAAACATTATGATCATGTTTTTAAGTTCAAATGTATGTATTATGTTTTATTTTATCCATGCTTACCCTTACTGAGCATTTGAGCTCACCCTTTTTATGTTTTCTTTTCCCCAGGATATAAAGAATGGTTTTAGGTAAGAAAAAAAGGGGAAGATCTTTATGGGAGATGTTGAAGGTCTTACACCATGATTAGAAGATTTTATTCTGAGTTTCCAAAGACACTAAACTATTACGGTCCTTGTGTGTCTATTTTTGTTATGTATTAAGTATTCCGAAAAAGTAATGTAATGTCCATGTACGTTAAGCTTTGGGTCTCTATAGTTGGTATCAGAGGAAAAGTTTAGTCAACCTTTGGAAACTAGGATGCGAAAACGTTAGTGAGATCCCTACAGATATTTCTAAGGTATGTCTATGGATGTCCCTAAGGATAAGTATACATATAGGATATAGTCCTAGAACTATGGTAACAATATTAGATTAAACCAAAGATGTTAGATATTGAATTTACTCCCCCTTTATTATGATTTTTTCTCTCACACTATTCTTTTTGGATTTTAGAAAATGGCTGGAAACAAGATGATTCACGATAATGGAGGATATGATGGATAATGGAATGATATTCTTCATGAGCAACCAAATATGGGATTTGGAAGTCCAAACATCATTATTATGCTGAATCAACAATCTCATAATATGATCAATAAAGTAAAATTTGGTATGTTTCCTGACTCAGCTAATAAGAGAAAGATGGAGTTTTATGATGATCATAGAGGAAAGAAAGTTCAATTTCCCCTATGTAAATAATGTTGGAAGAGGCATCAAGGAGAATGTTTCAAAGGAACTGGAAGATGCTTTGAGTGTGTAAAAGAAGGACACAAATCCAGTAAGTGAAAAGGAAAAGGTTCTGTTAACACCAGGGATGAGGATAATGGTATTGCTCCGATATCAACAATGGTTAAATGTTTTAAACGTGGAATGTACGGGCATTATGTAAACCAATTACCTAAGGGAAAGTCTCATGAAGGGAATCAGTATGGTATTATGGGTAGTATTTATGTTGATGATGATGAAGAGACTACAAATGATATGTGAGATGAAAGAATTGTTGAAGCTCGGTCAATGGATTAAGAATGTAGTGGAATGATTACATGTTTATCATGTGTAATGTTGTATAAGTAATCTCATGGTACTATGGAATAAAGAGATATCTAAGGTTTGTTACACTGTTGTCTTTCCTTGAGTTTTGAAAGTGTATGATTAATGGTACCCGTATCCATGAAAGGTTATTCAAATATTTTTGGAATGTAGATGATATGCGCATAATGAAGGGAAAAGGAGAAAATAAAATGTTTGACAGTATTCATGATCTCATGATTGATATAAAGACTAAGTGATATCATGGTTTGAGTATATAGAATTTCGAGGATTTTGGTATGTGGAAAGTGTTAACTTTTAACTGCATTCATGGTTTCACTATGGTTCAATGGGTATTCATTTTTTAAGTGAATACATTATTAAGGCCTTCGAATGTTTGGAATGTGACCAACAAGACATATCTTATGATATATGGGGATCAAAGATGGTATTAAATCTCCGGTAATCGTTTTCACTATATTATGAGAGTGGACTGCAGTATTATGGATAAGCCTAAAGATTGGAATGGATTATGTTGGACATAAGTTATTATTGTTTAAGGATAGAAGTTTTTTCGATATTCTTGATGGGATGTTATAGTAATATAGCTTTAGAAAAAGGACAACCTTCAGGATGGGCGACAACCCATCGTGTCGGACAAGGCTGTGGGAATCAAACCCACAACCGCAGTGCGACTGGCCTTTATCGCCTACCACTGGCCTACAGGAAGTCCTTGTTTAGTAGAAACTAGTTTTATTATATTAAGCAGTATGATATATGAAGTATAATTCCATTTTAGGAACCATATATGATTAATCTCACTATAGATGGACTTATGTACTTTTTGATAACTTTTCTAACCTTTTGTTTGAGATAGATGGAATAACCCATCATTCTATCACATGATCCGCTAACACATCACGAATGACAAATTCAACTTCATTTCTTTAAGAGATGAATTGGAAATTGTCTAAAGAACGACAAACAGTGAGACTATACCAAAATCACGAAAGTATTTCTTCTAATTCCAATTTCATCAACTTTAGGGAAATGATCTTAAAAACCAAAAATTTTGTCCTAGTGCTCTTATATCTGATGAATCATATGGTACCATAGATCATCACAAATTTATGGCTTTGTGATTGCTGGCTTTTCCATAGCCATGTTCTCTACCACTCTCCATCAGAACATGATGGTTATATTTCTCTTCCATATCCATATTTTCACCTATGTGGAAACCCAGTGATTAGTTTATTTGGGTAACCTTTACATTTCATAATTTTGTTTTTAAGGATTGGTTTTGGTATTCCTTTTTACGATGTAGGTTTCTATTAAAGAAACTTTCGAATAGTAAACCATTTATAACCCCGACGAATTTCGAGGGCGAAATTCATTTTAAGGGGGGTAGAATGTAACACCCCGATATTTTATGAAAATTACTCTTTTAATTTCATTAATGTCGTGTGTTGTATGCTACACCAAGATTAGATTGCGCTATATGCAACACCGTATTAGCTTGCAGTATACACAACACTATTCTTGGATCATGTTACACACAATTTTGATAATAGTTATTCTACGCAACATTGAGTATATATATATATATATATTCAATTTATAAATTAAATATGGTTGGATTATGTTATACGAAACAACGAAGGATTCTTGCACAACACGCAACCCTGACTTGGCTTGCATTACACGCAATCACGACCTTCCTCGATAGCGTGTGTTGTATGCAATACCAGGTTTTACTAAACAACAATATATTATTATAATATTATTATGAACTAGACATTATGAATAGTATTAACTAAATTTTGAATCTTATAACATTATTATTCGTCTTTCACATTTTCTAAAAAATGGTATAAGAACAAAATAATTTTTTTTCGCGTAATATAAGTATTTTTTAAAAAATGCAGTTTTGCCGCCTTTTGATGGAGCACCCACCTTAAATCTAGTTTTTGACATGTTTATAAGTTCAATTTGACAAAATAAAATTCTTCTTTGGAATAATGAAATAAAAATTTACTTTAGATAAATTTTCATATCATTCTGGTAACTTTCATATTTTGATGAATAGTAAAAACACGCTATATTTTAATTAAAAACAACTTTTTCAATCGAAATAATTAATAGTGATAAATTATTAATTTTAGTGGTTTTAAAGTATATTTAGAATATATTTTTACAATTTAATACAATTTTGGTCATTGTATGTAATTTCACATTTAAACCAAACATAAACAAGTGTCAATCTTTTGATAGTTATTATCTCTTAAGAACACGCTATTTGTTTTGACGACGGGAATTAATTTTTAAATTAATTAATGACACTGATATGTTTTGAATTTGGTAAAATAGACATCATTTTTGATTTCATAATATCAAATATATCTTAGGCCTAGTTTTTGGTATTTTTCTGGAAACGTTCATTTTTTGATGAATAGTGAAACCACTAAGTGGTAGTTAAAAAAAATGAATTTTTCATAAAACTTAATTTTACCACTTCTGTGAGTGGAATTTCAAAATTTTGAGAGACACGTTAGATGTAAGTAAGTAAAATTTGTTTCAATTAGATGAAAATAATTTTTGGTGAATTGTAACTTTTTACTTTTTTTTACCACGGTTAAAAGTAAATAGTGTAATTAAGGGTAAAATGATATTATTATTACCCTGACACATGTAATAATTTTATTGGATAAGTTTAATTCGACCAAAAACAACCTTATGAATAAAATATGACCATTTAGGCCCACTTGGATTAGATTAGGACATTTATTATTAATTTATTTAAAGAAGGGTTAAAATAGTTAAAATCAAAGTTTAATAAGTAAATAATTTTTAATATAGGGTTATAAATAAGATAAATTCGACTATAAATATTCATTAGAAAGCTAAAACGATTTCCTACATAATTGTATTTTATTTTTAATTCTTAGACATTAAATAATTTAATTTATTTATGAAACAAAGATGATGCAGAAATTATATTATTAATGAAATATTGACATAATTGATGTTATAAATACACAAATAAATGTAATTTGAGACTTTTTATGAATTAAACTAATTTTTTAGGTTTATAGGACATGTTATTATTGATTTAATTAACTTTTTTAGAACTAATAATTCTTTTATTATTTTCACAAAAATCAATTACAAAATATTGTCAAAATTGACATAAAATAGTTTTTAAACAAAATATTATATTATTAATTGTTATTTTATTCCAAAAAATCTAAGGTTCAGCAAAATGACTTAGATATGGTTATATATATTAATAATAAACAACTTTGGGTTCGTTTGGATTCTTATAGTAAGTTTATTTACCTTATAGTATAAAAACACAAAAAGACACGGTAAAAGTAAAATTATCTAACTTAATGTTTAATCTAAATGATAAGGTTACAATAGGAACCTAAACTTGTATAAATTCTATTGGATGATATACTTTTTTCCCATACCCACCTTATATTCGAAATAAATCAATTTGGATCTATTTAAAACCGAATTTGTCTTTATAATAAAATAATATTTTTTGTTATTCCAAAGGTGCCCCTCTCCTCCCTTATAAAAGGGCACCTCCTCCCTCTCTTCCTCACACCCCATTGAGCCTTCAAGCTCGGACAAAACCTGACAAATTCTCTTATCCACTTCCCTAAAAACATCCTAGAGGTCCTAGTCTTCTTCAAAGACAAATTTTAGTACCCTAAGAGGAGGTTTCAAAGAGGCATATCGAAGAAGAGGTAATTTCTTCTACCGATTCTTTCAAACTTCATTCTTATTCAACTTCTTCTTATTTAGTTGGTTCATTATAAAGTAATAACATCAGTATCACCAATATACTTATATTTTATTATAAATATGAAACAACCCCATTTCACCTTCTATCCATCCTACGGAAAACAAAATCACCGCGCGTGCGTACGTACGGAATACCGCTCCACGCCGTGGTGTAATCTGTTTTTCCACCAACACCTTACATGGATGGGTATTATGGTGTAAAGAATAACTATAAATATTTATTATAACATAATAATGATTCTGATATATTGTATCATCAACTCCAATTCAATTCAATAATTATGGAAATGATATCATCGCTCGTGCGTACGTACGGACTACCGTCTCCACGACGCGATGAGATTCATTCTCCATGTTAACAATTTAAGAATGATTATATAGTATATATAAGAAATAATAAATATATGACATTATAAATCTAATGTATTTATGTGTATATATATATATTTATGTCATCTACTTAATTCCATTCAACTCAATAAGGAAACGAAAATAGTTTTCATGCGTACGTTCGGCCTACCGTCTCCATGAACGGTGTATTTCTTTCCATTTATCGATCTATTATATATATATGTATATTATAAATATATATTATATATAAATCATGTTTTATAATCTGTAATTATGTAATCATGATCTAAGAAATCATATTAATAATTACAAGTCAAAACACGGACGACAAATGAAACGATTTTACCCAAAACACTATTTAACAAGGAATTTACAAAAGAACGGGTAATATAAAGTAATAAGTGAACCATATATGATATAATAACAATGAATATGATTCTTTAATAAGTCAATGACATTATTTAAATCATTATACAGGAGGTTCGTATACATACGAAGCATATCAGACATAAGGTAATGGATAATTTTGCAAATCTCATTTTTATCCGAGATTGCTTATTCGTAAGTATTTACTGGGGTTATTTCTATCATCCATGTCCATGTTTTATAAAAGTGTTTTCATGTATGTTTAAAGTCATTTTAACCCATTCTTGACTTTTACTACATGGTATGTAAGGAATATTTCTTTTGTTTACGTTACGAGGTACTTTTTGACTTTTCCGGAAAAAGTACGAAAGGAACGTTTTTTTAACTTATACGGCACAAACGGATTTTTACGGTTTTATAAAGCCTTATTTTCACGAAGCTTCCTCAAAAAAATTTCATGAATATTTTCAAAAAAATACTTTTCTTTTAAAAATTCATGACATTTTGTAAAAAGAAAATGATTTTAAAGAAGAAAGGTTATTTTCCTCAAGAATTCATTTCAAGTGTTTTATTAAAACCATTTTCCATCTAAAATGACATTATTACATATGTGTATGTTTCAAGTATAATGTCACTATGATTTACATGGTTTGAATTTTCTTATTATGAAATGATATCCATTTCTTTTATATGGATTATGTGATGATGGGATGATTTTTATGAAACCCATTCTATTCATTGGGTTATTATGAATGATGTATGTTTATTTTGTGGCATAAGTAAGAATGATTTCATTATGAGATGGGTGGGACCTATATATCCCTCCAATGAATTGGGTAAAGATTTATATCTCATGAGATATACATGGCTGGAACGACAAGTAAAACCGGTTCAGTAATACAGGACTGGAACGAGGAGTGAACTCGATTTAGAAAGGGACTTTGTCCACTAAGATGGTCTTGGCAGAAATGCCTTGGCTAATATGGAAATCATATCATGTGCTTAATGGTTGCCACAATTACATGTTTTATTCCCATGCTATTTTATCATTCTTAATGTTTCTTTATGATCTATGCCTTACATACTTCCATGTTTTATGTAATTTCTCAAGCTTTTGATGTTTAAACATTATGTTCAAATGTATATAGTATGTTTTATTTTATCCATGCTTACCCTTACTGAGAATTTGAGCTCACCCTTTTTATGTTTTCTTTTCCCCAGGATATAAAGAAAGGTTTTAGGTAAGAAAAAAAAGGGGAAGATCTTTATGGGAGATGTTGAAGGTCTTACACCATGATTAGAAGATTTTATTCCGAGTTTCCAAAGACACTAAACTATTACGGTCCTTGTGTATCTATTTTTGTTATGTATTAAGTATTCCGCAATATTAATGTAATTTCCATGTACGTTAAGCATTGGGTCTCTACACACATCATCCTTGGAAGTGAAATACACTCTTCTTGATAGATTGAGGATGAGATATTTCTGTGATTCTAAGGGACTAATCCTATGTTTGAGTGTAGTAGGTGAGGACCTATCTCATAGTTGGACTATAGGTGAAGATGAAATTCGGAATATACATAATAACATATGGGTTCTAAAAGACATACATTAGGGGATGATTTAAGAGTTTCATGAATCAGTTAGGGAAGTACAACCCAACATTACAAAAATGTACCATGACTTGCATCACCAGTATTGGTGGCCAGAAATGAAATGAGAGGTATCTTGTTTTCTTATGATGTGTTCCATCAATCAATAGGTGAAGGTTTAATTTCAATGATCAACAAGTTTTTTAAAACATTTAACAATTCCCAAGTAGAAATGGGAAGATGCTGTTATATATTTCATTTCTGGGTTTCTGAGGTCACCTAAGGGCAGTGATGTTGTATAGGTTGTTCTTGATAGGCTCACAAAGGTTTCTCATTTCCTACCGATCAAGGATGCCTTCTCATTATATTATCTTAGGAGATTATATATTCATGTGATTATGCACCTTCATGAGGTTCCACTAACCATCATATTAGATAGAGATACCCATTTTATATCTTTATTGTGGTATTTTTCATAGAGGGAATTGGGTATATTGATGTTTCTGAGCACGACATACCACCCTTAGACAAATCGCCATTCATAGAGAATGATTCTGGTTCTTGTGGAAATGTTGAGAGCCCATTTTTGTGATTTTGGTGCCTCTTCGGAGAGGTATATTCCCCTAGTTGAGTTATCATACTATAATGACTATCTGGAAACTATACAGATAGAACCATTTAGGGATTTGTATTGTATGTAATGCCTATCTCCCCTATATTGTTTAGATTAAAGAGAGGTAGTTTTACTACGACCTCATCATGATCAAGAGACATTAGAGTAGGTCAAGCTTAATAGAAAGAGTATGGATACTATATATTCTGCATAGAAATATTATATTGATTTTCATTAATGACTTGAAGAGTTTAAGGTCAAGTATTGAGAGCTATTACATATCTCACGGAGGCTAGGACATAGACGTATCGAGAGAGAGGGTAAGCATTCACTGTGATATCACTAAATGTTCATGATTCTAGAGAGATTCCAGACAATAACCCATCTGCTGTAGTTTCCTCAGAGGTACAAATCTTTGCACATTGTCTTCCATTTATCTTAGCTTCACTGTTACCACTTAGACCCATATCACACTTTTAATTTGAATGAGGTTAATCTACATGTAGATTCATCCTTTGAGGATAATCCTATTCATATCCTAGAAAGGAGAAAAAATGTTCTTCAATTCCATTTAGTTCCTCTAGTACATGTGCTATAGAAGAATGACCATTTACATGATCAATCTTAGGAGAGAGAGGCCAACATATGTGATCAGTTTCCAGAGTTATTCTCTGGAATCTCTTAACCACTCTTTGAAGGGAAATCTAGGTTCTAAATTATATAAGGGGGAAGATTGTAAGATCTCATGTTTTTTATGAGGTTTAGATTGTTATTAATTTTATTTTAACTCTATGGTTTTGACCTAATGTTAGTTTCTAATGAGACCAGGAGAGTTTTGGGGGTGTTTATGTCTTGTTCAGATCCTAGAGCCCAGATTTAGGAGAAAAAAAGTATTTTTTATGTTTAAGAGAATTAATGATACCCACGAGACATGATTATAAGTAATCATACAGGGTTGGAAATAGGACAGTAGGTGGTCGCACGATTTGAGGAAACCATACAGTCTAGGGAACACACCCATGTGTGGGCTCTACAATTTTTGATAGAGGCCTAGCACACTATTAGTCCTTGTTTTTTATAACATTTTTCCAAGACTATGCATGTTCCCCCTTGAGTCAGAAAAGGGCACATAGTCGGTTCACTGTTTGGCCAACCATTTGGTCAAACCATGGGACCTAGTATTTTTTAGAAAATTTACCATTTTTCCATTAATGATTTTAAAAATTAAACCCTACCTTTTATTTTTTGTTCTCCAGAAACATAGAAATATTCCTCCTACCATGTGAGTTATTTTGGAAGAATAATATAGGATTTTTCTCCAATCATCCTTCGAGACTCTAATTTGAGGGTTGATCATCTGATTGGATTCCTACCAGTAAGTACTTCTATCATCTTTGGTTTTTCTTCATTTTTCTTCATATTGATAGAGATATTTAGGTTCAAGATAATATTCCCTATTTCTATGATTTTCATATGTTCTTTGTTTTTATTCTGCTATGGACCGTATTAGAGGTCTATACTAGAAGAGTGTTCTACTATGGGCCTTTGGTAGCTGGTGTATACCTTTTTTTCTTATAGTTTGGTGTTTTATAAGACATATTAATATTGTGCTGAAGAGAGGGATTTCCAAATTTTCCCTTAAAAATAATTTAACTCAGTGATTTATTTTTTTGGGTCCTGATAGGTTTCCTTTGAGTTCCATTTTTCGGGTCAGAGTTCATTCACCTCAACCTAGGTCACCCTTGGGGTGCGTCCTTGTATATTCTACTTATTGTAATACTTTGTCAGCCATGTGCAGGCTCTCCTTTCTAGATAGATAATTTTTTAAAATAAATAAATTTAATTGAATTTTTTTTTGATAAGGTTGTTGTTCATTGTCCATGAAATTACATGATGCATATTTGGATGACTGTTTAAATGAAATTGATAGAAATTGTGCAAATCAGTTAGAATAACTCATGGAATGTGGATTTTTATGAATTTATAGATGGACTAAATTGATGAATTGTTTATGGTAGTGGATTCATTGGTTATATACCTTGGATATTGATTCTATAGGATTCTGTGGACACTTAAAATCCATTAGAATTGATTATTGTAGTGGATTCCTTGGAACTATTTACTCCTTGGATCCTCATTTTGTAGGATTTCTCAAAACTTAATACACCTTGGATATGGCTTTCTTTGACTCACATTGGACATGCTCCGAGGACTCCTCCTATGTATTTACCAAACATTCATCAATATGATCCTAGGACATGATGTGGACACCTTGTTCTTATATACATCAGATCAGTACTTTAATGGTATAGAACTTTTGATTACACCATGTATCTATTGTGGACTCATTTGATTACACAATGTATCCTTTGTGGACACTTGATTATACCACATGGTCATAAAGGATGTTATAAAATGGATTACATGGAAAGTCCATGTCGATATTTTTTATAATTATAGATAGCCCTATTTTGGGTATTATATTCCAACAGTTAGACTAGATAGTTATCACTTGTTTATTAATACTTTACAACAACCCTTATTTATGAGAGACTGACTGTTAGCTTTAAGGATCCATGTATGGATTGACTTGATCATGCTTTAATTTATTTATTATCATACCAATGCTATATTTTTTACACATATTTTTTTTTGTATTACACAAACATGAATTTATATATACTCTATTGATGGTGGCCTACTGAGTGTTCTCTCATACGTAGTTTAGGTCATCGTTGGGTATTAAGAAAAACTTATTCAATGAAGGATGGGGTTGGGGCAAGAAACTGCAATATAATGATTGAATATCGTATTATCAGGAGCAGTAGAGAACAGGAATGAGTTAGGACTCATGATTTTATCTAGAATTTTTATTTTTGGTCATCTTTACATTTGGATAAATGTATTGTATTAGAAACCAAAATACCCATTTCCCATTTTTGTAGAGACCTGATGTCATAACCAGACTGAAATTTGGGTTTGAGATGAAACTACCCTAAGACCGTCTCTATCAGAAAGGGGGTGTCTACAAGTGATGAAAGGAATATCCTAATTTAGATTAATTTTCCTAAAAACCCTTTATACACATCGTAACAACCTGAACAATTATAAATAAAATTTACCCTTATGTTCTAACTAAATGTATCATTTTTATGGTTATATAAAACACACAAACCTATTTGGTCTGATTATATCCTATCATATTTAAAATACCATTATGTATAATTACCATTGATAATATATCCATTGAAAAATTATCATATGATTAGTATGAATATAGGGTTTTATCAAATCCAGTTGACACAGATAAAATAAGTGATGACCACAACCATTAGGGTCGTACCCTATGGATCCCAGTTATTAGAAATTCCAAGAGAGATAATATCTCATGATTTTCCTTTGACTAAGCAGAATATGAGATCCAATAACTTAAGAATGAGAGAAACTATTTATAATATGTTCAAGATCATTGAGGTCACAGACCTACCCATGTACGCCAAAACACCCGAAGAAAGTATCACCATCATGCACCTTACCCTTAAGGAATTTTTTGGTGTATTAAAGGGATATATATATATTTACACCACAAAATATGATTCATGCACTTTTCCATAGAATTAATAATGTGATCGTCACTCAGAAAATAAATGTTATGTATTTGCAAAGATGATTATCTATGCCTGAGGAATATCCAAGCTAGATTTCCATGTTCCAAAAGACTACTTCATAATGAGAGATAAGTGGAAAGATCCTTGTCCAGGAGTATGCCATGGATTTACGAGATCACTGATAAAAAGGAATCAACATATTAAAATGAAATTTTTATGTTTATTTTGAGAATAGTTTATGTAGACACCATATCAAAAAGCATATATCTTTTTGAGATATTTGATTTGGATAGTCACAGATCCCAAATAGACTCACAGATCAAAAGTTATGGCACTCGAAAGATGGGAAAAATTTATAAAGGGATTTTCCTCACCTATTCCAAGGATATTTACCAAGGACTTATGTCAAGGAGTTACACCAAGGACCTACACGGAGTAACTCAATCTCCTAGGCTTCCATATTTTCTAATAAATAGGACCTTTGGGATCCTCATTTGTATGAGTAAAAATTCAGAAAAGGCCCTTGATGTAATGAACCAATATTTTATCAACGAAAATTCATCTTGATATAATTAAATGTATTATTATGTAAAATGGTTAATCAAATATACAGTTCCTCAGTTTTAGGTTTTTGGATTTCAAAATACCATTAATAATTGTTATCGTTTTTAATTTAGTCATTGAACAATAATCACATGATTAGTATAAATATAGGGATTTGACAAATCGAATTTACTTAGAAAAATGAAGTGATGGCCTCATACAGTAGATTTTTCCCGTACGAAGCCCATTTTTCGGAGCTCGAAAAGTATGTGGCATCACTGAACTTCACTCATGACCAATCCAAAGTCGAGCTTCAACTTGTTAAGCTCGAATGGAACCACCTATAAGAAAAGTGGAAGTTGATAGAGATCACCACCCGAGCACTGTTATCTGAGCCACCCCAAGAGTCTATCACCATCACACACCTTACCCTTAGGTCATATGCTGGTGTTATAAGGGGTTATGTAATAAGACCTTAACACTATAACTATAAGCATTATTTTTTTATATACATACATTTTATTATTTTTACTTTGTAAATAATTTTTTTAAAGCACAAATAGTATTTTTTTGTTAATATTAAATTAAGAAATCTATTTTGATTAATTAATGGATTTTATAATTAAATAATATTTCAATAAAAAATAATTAATAAATTACTTTTTAAATATAAATAATTGTATAATTTTTATGAATAAATTGTAATTTTTATTAAGGATTGAAAGCTGTTTTTGTCAAAACCCATGAAATCTCGATAAATGATAGATTTTATTTTGAAAATAAAAAATTCACATATTTAGAATATTATTTAGATAAAATGAATTTTATTTCTGGAACTAGGACATCAAAATTATGTAGTGGTGACTTTTTCATAATTTTCTGAGGCAATCGAATTTTTGGGTAAAAATTAAATACCATTTAAATATGTAATGTGTTTTATAACATCATAATAACCCAGTAGTAATGTAATAAAACACTATAAAAATTAAGTTAGGCCAATATATGTTTTACCATTGAAATAATTTGATTTTATGTTTATTTTATTTTTTTACAAAGCCTTAGTGGACCCTTTAATACTTATAAAACATTTTATATTTTTAAATTGATTTCTTTGATAGTGTGACTTGCCTCCGCATAAGAAAGACTTATAATTTGAGAAGTTAGGATATTGTCCGTATAAAATATTTTTTTCCCATCCCCTTTGGAAAAAATAATTGGAAATAACCATGGGATGGTTTGTGGTTTTGATTAGTTTTATGTATAGGGTCCAAAACCTAAATAATAAAGAATTCCCTCTCTTTCCCAATATAAACCCACGCAATATAAACCCACCCATGATTCCACTTCCTCTTCAATAAATGCCTTTGGGTCTCGACCAACCACAGACCTCCTATCCCTAGAATCATCCTAAGGTTACCCAAGCTCCCAAGAAGCCTCTCTCAAGCCCCTACCAAGCCTTTGGGATCACACTTCCAAGTAAGGGACTTGTTCCTCTCTCATTTTTTCCAAGTTTCTTTATGTTGCTATAACCTTGTCATTTCAATTAAAAATGTTGTGGTATGATTTCAAAACTCACCCATACTTCCCTCCTCATGTTTGAATAATGAGATACTTCTTTCTATCTCATTAATGCCTCCCATTTACACCCGTTAACATTCAGAAATTTCGTAAGGGATTTCTTCCTTTCTCATTTTTGTCCAAATTTCATTATGTTGTTATGCCAATTTATTTCTTATTACAAATTTTGGGGTCTGATTTTGAACTAAAAACATACTTACCTTATTATTTTTGAATGATGATAGACCCATTTATCTCCCATTAATGCATCCCATGTACACCCGTTACCATGTCAAAATTCGGTAAGGAATTTCTCTCCACTAATTTACATTCATGAAATTATTTAGTATTATGAATCTAAAATTACATTACTTATATTGGGATGTGTATATATATATACTCCATACATTCCATTTAATGTACATATTATGGGACACCCATTTCTCTTTCATCAACCATTTTTATGAATCTTTTGTCACACTGTTATGCTGCCAAAATTGCACCATGATTTTCCTATCCAAAGTCATTCTGTTGTGAATACCATGCCGATTTCCCTAACAAGGGTATTCACATTTATAACCATTTACTTATTGATTATAGAGTTTCATGTATGAATTACATATTCCTTTATTGTGGAATAAATGATGATCTTTAATGATTCTAGGTTGTATGATCCATTTGGCACACTTATGCATGAAATGAAATGCTTAAAAAGGGGGTGCCCGGATAGTGCTCCACTGCATTGGGTAAAGAGTAGCATCCTAATATGTCATGTGCAATGAGGGTTTGTTCATGAAAATTAAAGTGAAATGAGGGTTTACTCATTCTCTAGGTGTAATGAGCCTTGGCTCATGCTAATACAATGTTAAGTGTTGTTGTCATATTTCCATGTTATGATAATCGTGCAATATCACGACTTTATGCTCATGTTTCTATTATGATCCATTGATATGCCCTTTTCCTAACATGAACTATATTATTAGTTTTATGCCTTGTTTACTCCCTTAATAGTCTTTATATCTCACCCTTTTCTTATTCATTTCCTCAGGTTATCCCATGCAATGCTAAGTATGAAGGAATTTCTGTGGTTATATAAAATAAGTTTTTCAATAAAGATGTTGTGTTTCATGTTTTAAGTAATTATGTAATGTTACTGATCCTTAAATACACTATACCAATCGACATTCTATGTTTTATCATGTGAATATTTTATGTATTAAATCATGACTAAGTGTGTAATAAAGAGAAGATTTTTTATAATTGGCATCAGAGGATATGTTTAGTTATTTTTGGGATTAGGATTAGAAAACCCTAGTGAATCCTTAGAGATGAGAATAAGTATAATAAAAACATACCTAAATTTTTGTGATTATTGAGTAAGTAGTTTATCAAGAAATTACATCCCTATATAGATACGAGCAGGTAGATGTGGCTCTAGAACTAATGTACCTAGGACTGAAAACTCAATAATGAGTTTCAGGATTAACCCAGGCTATCCTAGTACATGACAACGAGCCATGCCACACTGTTGGTTATAACACTCATGGGGGATATTCTTTGGTAAATACACAATATTAGTATAAAACATTTTTAAGGTAATACAAAATTCCCTGAAGAATATATGTTGGGAAGTAGAACATGGATAACGCAGATTGATGTCTATAAATTCATAAGTTAAGGAAATAAATGTAATTTATAAGTTTACACTTTTTATTCAATGGAAACCCCTTTAAATGTTTAATATTTTAAAAGTGCACATCCCTATGTCTATATTGGATTGAATATAACCCAAATCAAAAAGTTAAAGGAATGGTTATCTCCCATAGTTATATACATTATTTTATATCCTGAATGTTTAGTAGAACAATCCCAATACCACCACAAATCATTGAATTATAGAGGCCGGTGAGTATGATAAATGGGGCAATCATTGCATCCCCAGAATATAACACCTCAACTATAATAATTTGCGGATTGAACTTCCCAAAAAACCTCATCATACTTCCTCTAGTGGAATTTGATGCTATTCCCAGTATGGATTGGATTCACTTAAATAATTCCAACATAAATTGTCGTGAGAGTGAAATCACTCTCCATATAGAGAATCAACCCCCGATTCTATAAAATTACAAGGAGGAAGATGAATTTTATTTAAAACCATCATCTCAAGTGTGGATATTACTGCACTGTTAGCATGATTATATGGATAAGATGATTGAGTACAAGGAAGAAACCAACTTTCAAGACATGCCTATTGTGAGGGAATTCACTAAATCGTTTCCCAGAGAATCGCCTGGTCATCCTCCAAGAAGATATGTTGAATTATAAATTGAAATTATACCTAGGGAATTTTCAATATTCAAGAATCCTTATAGAATGGATGTTGTGGAGCTTGATTAGCTGAAGAAACAACTACTGGAGAATCTAAATAAGGGGTTTATACACCCAAGTGTTTCACAATGGGGTGAACCAGTCCTCTTCGTCAAGAAGAGGGATGCATAAATGAACCTTTGTATTGATTATCACGAGATCAAAAAAATCACAATAAAGAACAAGTATCCACTACCAAAAATTTATGACTTGTTCTATCATCTATGTGGAGCACCATACTCTTCCAAGGTGGATCTGCGGTCAGGATATTACCAAGTAAGGGTGAATAAGGAGGATATCCATGGACGTCTTTTTGCATAAGGTATATGAAATATGAATTCATAGTAATGCCTTTATAACTAACTAATTCTTAATAAATCTTCCTCGAATTGATGAATAGAGTCTTTAGAGATTACCTCAAAATGTTTTGGTAATATTTATACATGATATTCTAATATACTCCAAAACCAAGGAGGAGAATGGGGAGCATCTATAAACTGTACTAGAGACCTTGCGAAAGGAGAAGCTCTATGAAAATTACACAAAGTGTGAGTCCTTTTTGAGGGAAGTATCATTCATGGGTCATATCATCACAATAAATAGGATATCTGTGGATCCCTCTAAGACAACTGCAATTGACGGATGGTTGAGGCTAGCATCGATAACAGATATTTGTATCTTCCTTGGGTCAGCTGGATATTATCACGGATTAGTTAGAAATTTTTCACGATTTTCCACCCTCTTAACATGCTAACATGTAAGGGAATATTGTTTTCAAGAAGTTATGAATACTAAGAGAGCTTCAAGGATTTTAAAATGAGGCTTATCACTGCACCTATGATAACTTTACCCAGAAGTGGAGAAAATTTTGTGGTATTCAGTGATTATTCAAAGAAGGGTCTGGGATGTGTGTTGATGAAAAATGAAAAATTCATTTACTATGATTCATGGAAATTTAATTTTTATGAGAAAAACTATCCAAAAAATGATCTGGATTTGGATACAGTGATATTCTCATTAAAAATTTGGCAGCATTAAATCTTTGGGGAGAAGTGTGAATATATACGGACCATGAAATCTTCATGTATATATTCACACAGAAATAGTTGAGCATGTGGAAACAAAGATGGTTAGAGCTGATAAAATACTATGACTTCTCAATCCATTTCTACCCTGGGAAAGTGAACAAGGTGGCAGATGGTCTATGTTGAAAGGACCCGGAAATTCTATCATTAATGAGAATTAAAAAGGATCCAATATTCTTAGATTTGATGAAGATGGACATGGGAATCATAAATAATGGAACATCATCAATCCTTTCACAAACTATTTCTCAATAGTATCTCTTGGAAAGGATAATGTATTCTCAAAAGGTTGATGTGGGAATTCAGAAGAAGGTGGAAACTATCATAAAATGGAAATCCTTGTTGTTTAATATTAATGAAAAAATAATTGTGAGATATGGGTCAAGACTATGTGTTCCATAGAATCTAGGGTTAAAGAAGGAATTTTTGGATGATGCACACAGTTCATATTTTTACATTAACCTAGGAAACACATAGATGTATTGATATCTATGAGAGAATTATTGGTGGGATAACATGAAGATAGAGACCACTGAGTATACATCAATGTGCCAAGTATGTCAGCAAGTGATGGATGAGAGGCATATGTCTAAGGGGATGATGTGACCATTACCCATACCATCATGGAAATGGGAGAATATCACTATGGAATTTACCTCTTGACATCCAAAGATATCAAAAGGAAACAATGCTATCTGGGTTGTTGTGGGTCATCTTACAATGACTGCACACTTCATTGCAATTCAGTAGTATTTCTCACTGGATTAATTGGAATAGATATACATCAGAGACATGGTAAGGCTATAAGGAGTAACACAATATATTGTATATGATTGAGATCTATGATTCACCTCTATGTTTTGGAAGAGTAATCAACATGCTTTGGATACTAAGCTGAACTTCAGTATGACTTATCATCCTCAAGCCGATGGACAATCTGAGAAGACTATCTAAACACTTGAGGAAATTTTGAGAGTGTGCCCAATGGTAATAAAAGGAGGATGGGATCAACATCTTCCTCTTGTTGAGTTATCATATTATAACATCTTCTAGTCAAGCATCCAAATGGATCCTTATGAAGACCTATATGGGAAGAGGTGCAGAACACCAATATGATGGGATGAAGGTGGGGAGAGAAAACTCATTGGTCCTAAAATTGTTGAAGAAATGATGGATAAGGTTAAGACCATAACAAAGAAAATTAAACCTGCTCAGAGTCAATAAAAGAGCTATGCTGATAATCATTGATGAGACCAAGAGTTTGATGTTAGAGACATGGTATTCCTCCATATATCACTATGGAATATAGTTATGAGATTTGGTAAGAAGGTTAATCTTAATAAAAGGTAAATTAGCCCTTTTGATATCCTTGATCACATTGGAGAAGTGTCTAATCAATTAGCACTCCCACCAAACCTATCTCAAGTTCATGATGTATTCCGTGTATCACTCTTGAGGAAGTACATACCTGACCCATCACATGTACTAAATCCAGAGGTGGTACCATTAGATAATGAACTATTATATAAAGAGAAGCTAGTGAAGATCTTATATTATAAGGAAAAGTTATACGAAATAATAAAATTCCCCTCCTCAAGGTGTTGTGGAGAAACCAAAAGTTTGAAGAAGAAATGTAGGAATTGGAGGAAGTGATGAAGCAGAGTTACCCACATTTATTTTAGTGTGGGAAAGGGAAATTTCAAGGGTGAAATTTCTTAAGGGGTAATAATGTAATGACCCAAAATTTTATCAATGAAAATTTTTTATGATCTAATTGAATGTATTATTATGTAAAATGGTTAAATAAAATAAGAACATCCTTGGTTTTATGTTTTTGGATTTCAAAATACTGTTAAGAATTGTTACTGTTGCTAATATATCTTTTGAAAAGTGATAACATGATTACTATAAATATATGTCTTTAACAAATCCAATTTACTCAGATAAAGGATGAAATGGCCTCATATAGTTGGTTTTCCTTGTACGAATCCCATTTTTTGGTGTTTGGAAAGGAGGTGACGCCATTGGGCTTTTCTCTTGACCAAGACCAAGCAAAGCTTCAACATGTTAAACTCGAATGGAACCGCCTACGGGAGAAGTGGAGGTTGATAGAGATTACTGCATGAATGATGTTATCTGAGCCACCCCAAGAGTCTGTCACCATTTCACACCTTACCCTTAGGTCATATGTGAGTGTTATAAGGGGTTATATAACAAGACCATATCACTATGATTATGTTAATTATTTTTGTATGTACATTCATTTTATTATTGTTACTTTGTTAATAATTTTTAAAGCAAAAATAATATTTTTTAGTTAATATTCAATTATGAAATCCATTTTGATGAATTAATAGATTTAAAAATTAAATAATATTTCAATAAAATATTATTAATAAATTACTTTTTCAATATAAATGATCATATAATTTTTATGAATACAATTGTATGTTTTGTTAAGGTTTGAAAGCTATTTTTATCAAAACCCATGAATTTTCGATAAATGTCCATTTTTTATTTTAAAAGTAAATATTATCATCTTTATAAAATTATTTAGATAAAATGAATTTTATTTTTGGAATTAGGATGTCGAAACTTTCTAATGGTGAATTTTTCATAATTTTCTGAGATAGTCAAATTTTTTGGTAAAAAATAAATACATTTTAAATATATAATGTGTTTTATAACATCATAATTACCCAGTAGTGATGTAATAAAATAATATAAAAATTATTTTAGGACAATATATTTTTTATCATTAAAATAATTTTATTTTTGGATTATTTTATTTATTTTAAAAATCCTTAGTGGACCATCCAAGACTTATAAAACATTTTGTTTTTTTAAATTGATTTCCTTGAGAGTGTGACTCACCTCCACATTAGAAATCCTAATATTTTACAAATTTATGACATTTAAATTATAATTTTTTTCATCTCCCCTTTGTAAAAAGTAATGGGAAAAAATCTTGGGATGGTTTGTGGTTTTGATTAGTTTAATGTGTAGGGTCCAAAACCTAAATATTAAAGAATTACCTCTCTTTTCTTATATAAACCCACCCATGCTCCCACTTCTACTTCACTAAAAGCCTTAAGATCTCAACCAACATCTTCCATATTCTATCTATAATCCTCCCAAGGTTTCACAATCTCCTATGAATCCTTTCTCAAGCCCCTCCCATGCCTTTGTAATCACACTTCCAAGTAAGGGATTTCTTCCCCTCTCATTTTTGTCAAAGATTCTTTATGTTTCTATACCCTTGTAGTTTAAATTGAAAATGTTAGGGTATGATTTCTCACCTACCCCATAGTTATCTCCTCATGTTTTAATTATTAGAGACTTCTTTATCTCTCATTAATGCCTCACATTCACACCTGTTACAATGCCGAAATTCTGCAAGGGATTTCTTCCTTTACCATTTTGGTCCAAATTTAATTTTGTTTTTATGACCATTTATTTTCAATTAAAAATGTTCATGTATAATTTTTCACCTCTCCCAGACATCCTTATTTATGTTTTAATGATGATAGACCTCTTTCTCTCTCATTTATTCTTCCCATGTACATGCGTTACCATGTCGAAATTCCATAAGGAATTTCTCTCTCCTCATTTACATTCAAGAAATTATTTAGTATTATGAATCTAAAACTCCATTACTTATGTTGGGTAATGTATCTATATGACCCCCATACTGTAAAGTTCATGTAAATATGATTAGAAAACCATTTCTCTCTCATAAACCATTTTTATGAATTCTGGTGTCACGTCTTTATGTTGGTGAAATTGCACCGCGATTTTCCAAGCCAAAGCCATTGTGTTGTGAATACCATTCTCATTTCTCTATCAAGGGTATTAAACTTTGTGAATGTTTAATTATTGATTATATTATTTCATATATGAATTATACATTCCTTTATCATGGAATAAATGATGATCTTTAATGATTCCATGTTGTATGATCCTTGTGGAACACTTATGCATGAAATGAAATGTTTAAGAAGGGTGCACCGTGATAGCGCTCCGAGGCATTGGGTAAATATTTGTATCATGATACATCAAGTGAAATGGGGGCTTACTCATTATAATTCAAATACGATGAGGGTTTTCTCCAGCTCCATGTGCAATGAGCCTTGGATCATTCTAATACCATGTTAAGTGTTGTTGCCACATTTCCTTGTTATGATAATCATACTATATCATGACTTTATGTTCATGTTTCTCTTATGCTCCAATAATATGAATATTGAAAAAAATGTATTTTATTCTTCATGTTATTCCTAGTTTAATCACTTACAAGGATTTATAGCTCACCCTTTTCTAATGCATGTCCTTAGTTATCCCATGCAATGCTAAGTATGAAGGAATGTGTGTGGTCAAATAAAATAAGTTCTCAATAAAGATGTTAAGTTTAATGTTTTAAGTCGTTATGTAATGTTCCTAATCCCCAAAGACACTAGAACTCTCAATCTTGTTTGTTGCATCAAGTGAATATTTTATGTAATAAATCATGTTTTAGTCTATAATAAAGAGAAGGGTTGTTGTATTAGAGCTCTGATTGCAAAATACCTTTTCCCAAGTCTTCCCAAATTTCTTCGATGGCTATCCAAAACCTGATATAAGAAAGAATTAATGGTGGTAAATTTGATAAAAATCCAATCATGGTCTAGATAATAAGACACCTGCATAAGGACCTACTCTGTCAAACTTTCCAATGACATCTGCTGAGGACCTATGCTAAGGACTTGAACCAAGGGCCTGCGCTAAGGGTTTGCACCAAGGGCCTACAACAAGGGCCTGCACCAAGGACCTGCACTAAGGGCCTCTGCTAAGACCCTACACCAAGGACCTACTGTAAGGTTCTGCACCAAGGGAATGCACTAATGGAAAGCTCAAAGGGCCTGCACAAAGGTCCTCGGCTAAGGGAATGCACCAAGGGTCTTCGTCAAGGGCCTCCACCTAGGGCATGTGCCAAGGGCCTGTGCCAAAGGCCTGTGCCAAGGAGCTGCACCAAGTACCTGCATGAAAGAACTAGACCAAGGACCTATGATAAGGACCTTCTCTTAGCATCTAAGATAAATACACGACCTAAGGGCCAGATCTAAGCACCTGATATAATCATATAAACCAATGAAATATGATAAGGACCTGAGCTAAGCACATGCATAAAGACCTACGCTAAGTAAATGTACCAATGACCTCTACTAAGGGCCTCTTCCAAGGACCAGCGCCAATGACCTACACTGAGGACATACGTCATGAACCTGTGCCAAATACCGCACCAAGGATTTCCACCAAGGACATGCACCAAGGGCCTGTGTCAAGGGCCTGAGGCAAGGACCTGTGCCCAGAACCTACACCAAGGGCATGTGCCAAGGGCCCACACCAAGTGCCTCTGCCAGAGGCCTACACCAAGGACCTGTGTAGAGGACCTAGGCCAAGGACCTACGCAAAGGACTTCCCCCAAGGGCATGTTCCAAGGACAGGTGATATAGACCCACACTAAGCATCTAAGCTAAGGATCTGAGCTAAGTACCTGAGGTAAGGACCTGAGCCAATGACCTTTGCTAAGAACCAAATCTCAGTGGGAATCCTCCTTAGGAGTAAGCCCAAACCAAAGCTCAATGGGAATACTCCTTCAGAGTAAGCCCCAACCAAAGCTCAATGTGAATCCTTTTTAGGAGTAATCCTGAACCAAAGATCAATGGGACTCCTTATTAGGAGTTAGACCAAAATTGAATCTCAATGGGTATCCTCTTTAGGAGTAAGCCCGACCAAATCTCAATGGGAATCCTCTTTAGGAGTAAAACCCAAACAAAAATCAATGGGCTTCCTCCTTAGGAGTATGTCCCATCGAAAGTTCAATGGTAATATCCCATAAGAGTAATCCCCAACCAAAGCTCAATGGGAATCTTCCTCACGAGTAAGCCCCAACAAATTCTCAATGGAAATCCTCTTTAGAAATAAGCCCCAACCAATGTTCAATGGGATTCTTCCTTAGAATTAATCCCCAACTAATGCTCAATGGGCATCCTCCATAGAAGTAAGCCCCAACCAAACATCATTTGGAATCCTCCTTAGGAGTATTCCCCAACCAAAGCTCAATGGGAATCATCCTTAGGAATATGCATCAACCAAATTTCAATTGGAATCCTCATTAGCAGTAAGCCCCAATAGATGCTCAATGGGAATCCCCCTTAGGGGTAAAACCCAAACAAAACTCAATGGGAATCTTGCTTAAAAGTGATCCCCCACCAGAGAACAATGGGAATTCTAGTTAAGAGTATGCCCGAATCAAACCTAAAATGGTGATACATATTAGGAATAATCCCCATCTAGTACAAGGGAAACATCCTTGGAATAATCACCAACCAAATTTATGAAATCCCTCCTGAAGTAAGCCACTGGCCTTTCTTGTAAGAACTTTTTTTTCTCTTCTTTACCTTCACTCCCTTCAACTACATTCACTCTTAGAGGTAAAGTGAAGAGAGGGAAGTTTCATAACTATAGCCTCTTCCACCATCATCCTCATCCTCTCCCAATAATAGAGAAGGAAAAATGTGTGGGTTGTCAGGTCTTTCACTTCTTATTGTTTTTCACACTGATCATGACTCACATTGCCTTAGGGGTTAATGGAGATCATGGAAACCGCATGATCCATTCCATTCATTGAAGTATGAGAGATCTGATTCCTACTATTAACATTTTATATAGGAATCCTACTTAAGGACCCAGCTCATTAGAAATCATTGTTAGGATTAATCCCCAATCATAATTCCCATAATCATAGAATCCTCCTTAGGAGTAAGTACCAAAGTAAACCCTCGAACCACCATGAGTCAAAACATCCCTAAATTTCCCTTTACCAGGAATCCTCCTTATGAATAATCACCAACATATTTCTCTAAAAGGGATACACTCCCCTTCTATAAAAACTTATAGAGGGATTCCATATGCATCGATCATCCTAAACAAATGATGTGGGATTTTATTCCTATCCATAGGGGATATGTAGGAAGCCTCCATGATGTACAAACCCAACACCCAAAATCAACCCTATTCCCCAAGGGACACATTACTAAGAGGGTTTAATTTAAAACAAGAATCCACATATCTCTTAGGGTATCTAGGATTCCTTCCTATAAATCCAAAACAAAACCTTGACTAGGAACCTTCCTACTAGATGTCCTTTTCACATGAAGCAAAACTGTAAATTTGGGTCCTTATCACACAACATTAAAAGGGATGATGTTCCCCATTAGGTATAACCAAACTACATGGGTTCTAATTCCTTTCAAAAGGATTTGTAGGAATCCCATCTATGGGTTCAATCCTAACATCAAAAAAACTCTTGTCTCCATGGATGACGATATACCCCAGAGTGTGCCATTAAGTGGCTATGAAACTAGCATCATTGTAACAATGACCAATGAATCTATAAGTAGTATATAAGAGGATAACATTGATGGAGAACCTCAGATAATATATATATCTCCATTAATGAATAACCTCAGATACATATGGATTATTATAATATCTATACAAGTTAATAATTGATTTTTAATGATGGGACAAACAACATCATATTTGGAAATTAATGAAGGATTCATTAAATTACATAAATCTGCAAGAGAGTACCAAGGTAGGGAATAATTCCACCCAAAAGGGTGTGATGAACCCGAACTACCATACTCTCGAAAAAAGTGATTTATTAATCATTTTTCTCTAAAATCCATAATGAGGGACTACTTTTTGGAAGAAGGTCTATTCAGATATAGAACCATTGGGTGTTTTCGGTTCCACAAAGGAACGCGTTAGAAACAGTTTGGAACTAAAAAATTATTATGAGGAAATTATAAGGGAAACAAAAAATGGTGGAACCTACATCAATCCTTAACCAATATGATAGTATCACCCACCTATCAGTCCCCTTTTACTTGATAAGAGAAGTCCAGATAATAAAATCAATCAAGCATGTGTTCATTCAAATGGAATGATTCTTTAATAGAGTTATCTGTTTATGTTTTCCATATATAAAGGTTATTATTTTCAATAAATCCCTTTAATCTAATGGAATCATTAAAAATATCACCAACTAACTCCTTGGAATATTCATGCATCAGGTTTTCTTCCACACAAATGATTTCACCACTAGCCCAACATGGGGGTGTGGAACCTCTAGTTCCTTCCCCCAATTTCATTCCCTATTTTACTCTTATCTCCTCCCCTATTTTTTCATTCTTTACCTAGGGATTCTCTTATTTCACGCTTCTTTCTCTACTCATCCTCCTCTATAATGATTCATTTCCTCACTTGAGATGAGACAATGTCTAGAGACTATCCGCTCAATTTAAATGATGATTTCAAGGTGATGTTCATGATCATCTATTTTACGGTGATGTTTTTGTGGTCTTGTTGTATGTTACTTGATGTGGTTATCTTGGCCAATCATATCCCACTGTAGCCTCTCATTCCTCTTCTCATCTCTAAGTCAAATATGGAGACTATGGAAACAAGGAGGTTTTGGGTTCGTGGGTCAGCGATCGAAGGTTCCTTCCCTGGTGATTCCATTTTCTCCTTAAAGGTTTCATTTGGTGTTAGTTTGGCTGCTATTATCCCTACCCTAGATTTGTGTTCCTATACAACTCTCCAATTCAGAGCTAGAGCGGTGGCAGTAAAAAGTTTTGGGTGGTGTTTTGGTGGCCATCGGTATTCTGGAAGCAACCGAAATCAAGATGGTTTCTGTTTTTCGACCACTTCATTGATGGAGTTCTCTATTTTTCTTAAACCGACTCTATCCACTTTCAATTATAAGGTTATTGTTTTCATGGATGTTTTTTCTTATTTTTCACGTTGATGGTTCGATGTGTGGTCTTTTTGTTTTGTCGAGTCAGTTGATGTCAAAGAGTTTGTCTCGATGGTACTGATGATGTTGATGAAATGATGAATAATCAGTTTGTTCAGCTCATTGATTATATGGTGCTTGTGATGGTGTTCTATGATGGAACAACTCCAGATATGATCTGGTTATTCTGGCATGGTTCAACAATTTTGGTAAATATGGTGTCTGCTTAGACAAGATGAAATATAGTGATGATGATGACCCATACATCATGTTTGATTTATTTGTGTAAGGTGCAGGGCTTTAGGGTGTTTCTATGTATTTTCAATTTTCAATTTTGAATTTGTAATGTGATATTTTTTGCTTTTGTGTAGTTTATATATATTCCCACTTAGCCACAAAGTGGATATTTTGAAAATTAAAAAAAAGAGAGGAATTGGTGGTGGTGGGTATAAAATTTTATAGTTTGTGAATACCATTAAAAAGTATGATACCGACCTTAGAGGCCACCCAAAAAGCCCTCCAGTCCATGAATAACCCATGATCATCCAATCAACGATGACTGGTGGTCTCGATGCAGATGGCGCTGACCACCATCTTCAATCATTTTAGGAGATTAACCCCAAAAACACAACAATCAGTCCCTCCCATATTTTAGGAAGGTGGATCAATAGGCCACATAAATCCTCATCTAAGAGACATAGTGATACTTCTCAAGGGATCCCACCAGCAATCAATTCCCCCAACGTCGCATGGAACTTAACCCTCATCAAGATATTGGTATTTTACTTGGATATCATTCCCAGCTTTTTCAAACTCAGTCATGAAAGACACACCATTGGGGATGAAAACCGATCAACAGGGATTATGGTCACACCTATTCCCCCTCTGGAGAATCCTACCAACCCAATTTTGTGGAGAATTGTGAACGAACACATACACATATCTTCCATCATTCAACTAGCCAGCAGACTCATATGGAAGTCTTCAAGGAATCCCACTATTCCATTATGGTGAAAACTCACAATCAAAAACATACTTTTAGATGAACCCGTCAATATTTCTAGCAACCATGTATGGAAACACACAAAGTATTCAATTGTAAATTCCCAACAAAAAGAAGAGGGAAGACTCAACTATCTTCCCCACACATGATTATTGGCAGTTAGCAATGATAGGAAAGAGAGGTTAAGAGAATGTATATACATATACTACAAATGAAAAATGGGAATATATCCCTATTCAAATCACTGAAGTCACCAATAGTATCCTGTAAATAGTGAAAGGGAAGATGAAAATCCCTTCCCACATCTTACATACTTTTCAGGACATCATAACAGTTATGAAAGTAGTTCCCAAGGGGAAGACACATAAATCTGTTGCCAAAAATGGGGTGGCTCATCAACATATCACCCTAGATTATACAAACACATATTCTAATATCTATGAGGGTTATAGGGAAAACTCGCCCATATTATTCAGATAGCAAGATCAGGAATATACACCCACTTCTATAAGAGGTAATCTTACTATTCCAATGGCCACTCAAAGTAAGGCACAAACACCTACCCTTGAAAACAAATTCTCCAAGAAAGTGGACCCAATCAATCGTAATAATGAATCTAAGAAGAAACCCCCTAAAATATGAATTTAAAATCCAGAGTGGAGATATGATTAAGATTCACCTAAAGTTGGAGTTCTTGCAGCCCCATATGATTATCTATCATAGCTCAAGATCCTACACTCCCATTACCAAATTATGGGAGAAGTAATAAAAAAATTGAACGTCCCCATCAAACACTTCACCATGTTGTATTTATTCATGGAAATAATTTAGTTGATCCCAAGATCCTATCTCTTAATGAGAGCCAGAAAAACCCTCCATGTGCCCAGAAGACCAAGGAGAAAGAGGGTATCCCCTTGATGTAATCAACCATTGAGGTCCTCCCCATGATATAGTTCACCATGAGTGTTCTCTATACAATAGTATTTCTCGTTGTCAATAAAATTATCCAATTGGAAATATAATGATGAGAAAGCCCTATTTTCATAAGGAACTTTCAGACACAAGTCCAGTCATTTCTGATTCCTTTTCACCAGCAGGTGAAATTATTTCTCAATAGGAAAATATCCCAAGGTGACAAATATTCTTCGAAACTCCTTCAGATCAATTACATTCAAAAATAGAGGAGAAATTCCCAACCAATTGAACTATTCTTGGTAAAAAGAATATGGAAAATCCACACTAGTCAGACTAGGTAGAGGAGCCTCTGGTGAAAGATGAAGAAGATATTCTAAACAAGAGAAACAAACTAGCTAAAAATGGCATAATAGTCTTGTTTTAAGCTTTATAAACCCATAAATATAATATTCGAGAGGTTTTGGGGAATTATTATATGAATGATATCCAACTCGACATATCAAAAATTCTTCATCACCTATATGAAAAGATATTACCATATGACTAATATCAAAATAATTTCAAGGTAATATAATGGTTGAATTTCCAAATTGACTTAGAATCCCTCCTAGATTCACAATACCCAATGATCTAGAAACAACAAGTATCCCTTCAACATGCATACCTCAACACATTGATGGTGTTTTGATAGCCAGTCACTGATGCTCGATCTAGTGGTCATTTCAGTGGATGGGGTTCACATGGAACATTTCATTTCACTACACTCTCTAACCACCAAGGCCCACCAATGGTTGTATCATTTAATTCCATTACCCTAGGCTGTGTACAATAAATGGAATTTGTTCATGAATAAAGATTCCCTCTGTAAGAACATGCCCTGAATCACTCTCATCGATGTTAGGATAGAAGAGAAAAGGATGTTGAGATACTTTTGCATCAAGCATATGAGAATATTGATATATCATAAAACATAGAGGATTTAATCCACCAGATAGTGAAAATATCAGAAATCTCATAATAGCATTTTGAAATAGGTGATTTAAGTGCATGCTGAATGATTCACCCATCCCATGTTTGTACAAAACATCATAAAATCATAAGATCAACTAAAAAATACCAACCACATAATTTTGGGAGAAACCCTATCCTAAAAAGATGGTGGATTGTTTTAACCTAACCCTCAAGGTTATCCAATTAGGCATCAAGTGTTCTGAACGTAAAATAGGAATAGCCCCAACCCTCAGGGCTTGGGATTTTTCACCTCATGAACCATCTCCTCGGCGGGAATCAGTTTTATACCAGTTAGGGAATACACCACATAATGAATCCTCCCAGTTCATCCCATACCATGATCTAGTATTTTGACTCTGAACACGCATGATTGAACTATATGAAGATTACCTTCAAGGTACTATCCACCAAATAGTTCCCAGATAATTAGAAAAGGAGGGGACCCAGACTCACGGAGGGTTAATAAGAATACAATCTCACAAAGACACTAATAGAATTACCACAATGTGTTTCACATTTGTTAACATCATCAATACATCCCCTACAGATTCTATAGAACACAAGTCTAATTCAGAGGATTTTTAAGAATATGTTTTGGTTCATTATGTGGTCAAAAAAATTATGGAGGCGTGTGTACTTGGAACTAGAGGCTTGCTTAAAATTTGAGAACTCCCTTGAAAAATCCATCATTACCCCCTCAAAAGGAACCCAAGATGGAAATAGGTAATATTCATGTCAAGTCTCACCTCCCTCCAAGAAAGGCTAAGTCCCTTTTACTGGAGGAAATATTTTCTCAGTAAGAGGAAGAGATGAAATAATTTAGAAGACTCAATGTAGAATTACACAATGTAAGTATTACTATTAGGTATGATTGGAAAGTAGTTACATAACCTAAACTTCTAATTGGTGAACTTCAAAAAAGAGTGTTTGTCATAACAGCTAAAGCATACCTAGAACATCCACCTAACGAGGGATACCAACCACCAATATATTTGGATCCAGAAGCTACAAATTGTGAATTCCCTAAATTTCATTTGCACCCAGAGTATGGTTAAGAACATACTTACAGGACTATCCCCATGGGTTACACATGGAAGATACTAGTAGTGTTGCCACCAGTGGTTCTCCCAGTCGTTTCACTGGTTCAGACACCAGTTAGTGCACCTTTCCAAGATCCATCTCATCTAGACATTCCTCAAATGCATACAAACACCATTGAGTCACTGAAAGATCGATTGGAATCCATAGAAAAATGATCTGTGTTAATATATATGGTAAACAAACCTCACCCTGAATGGGTAGATCTGACTCTTCCCCTTCCAAACATCAGGAATCACAATGTCTAATCTTTAACATCTCATGAGATTTTTAGTATCAATTGACGAATTTCATCCTGCACTGTGATCCCCTGATGGGTGCCCTTGAACAAAGAGAGGTGGTGAAACTAAGGTTCTTCGTATAATCACTATATGGAATAGCCTTCATGTGGTACAAAAGATATCAATAATGGTCAATTACTATATAGGAAGATAGCCATTATAAATTTCTCTTCTAGTTCAGCTCAATGCTATAGAAGACAACATTCTTCGTTCTTATAAACTACAAAAAATAAGAGAATGAAAGGGTATCAGATTTCATTTCTCAAGGGAAAGTATTTACGTACTCCTTAATCCTACCACTACCTCAATAATAATTTTTTTTCCATTTGAGTAGATAATTTTCAGGATGAGTTTCCACACCATTGATCCCTATGAAATACACATGAGGGTTTTGAGATCTAGCCTCATTAACTCAAATGGTGGAGAAGTCTATCGCAGAGACGAAAGGAAAGTCTATAGTAATTTCACCAACTTAGGGAAGGATAATAGGAAAAGCATAGACTGCTACAGTTACACTTAATTAGGTCCCTGTAGCTGCTCATACTTCAAGGACCGCACTATATCACACAGCTCCACATCATGAGTGTTAGCATCAAATCTCTCCTTGTTAGAATGATGAATGTGATGAGAGAAAAACAGTTTGAGGTGATTAAAAACATGGAATATTCCTTTCAAAATGACCATGTCCCTGGTTAATTCATCTTGGTATTGTAAAATAACATAGTTAGGTTGGAAAATCCCATGAAGCCCTGAAAATACGGTGATGAAGATCTTTGAGACTATTTCACCTTCCATTAGATGCTATGGCACCACATCTAGTATTGTTTTGTTTTCAATGACCTCCTATAAAAGATGGTGGACTCTCGTTAGGAGATACAAAAATAATTCCTACCCAATTGGTGTGCGTTTCTACTAATAACACAGAGGAGGAAAATGAGTGGTAGGAAGTTAAAAGAAAGAGTATTCAAAATTTCAATGAATTTATGATTAGAAAAATGATCAATAGAAATCAAAGTATTAACCAAGCATAGCTAAAATAAAAAAATGTTCCCTTGACTACATCCACCAAATAACATATAGCTTCATCAAAAACTCAATCCTTTAAAGGTTAATCTTACAAAATGCGACATTTCCATATGGATAGGGAGAAAATATAACAAGATGATATTTTTCCAAGGAAAAAGTTATCCCTAACATTATCCGAATTCATGTCGATATTTCTAGAAGCACGGGCACCGCCCCAACAAATGGTACAACAAGAGTCAAACCATCAGACTGAATATACATCCGACGAGGAGTTGATCTTCAATTCTATTAACACTATTCATGTAACAGATCACTTCACTCATGCTGATTATAATTATAAACCCAATTTCCTTACACATTAATGGAAAATTGGGGGAAGTGTTCATCAAGGTCGAGGATACAAGAGAACACGTGGTCATGCTGGACCCACTACTGCAATTAAACCACTACTCAAATAGCCGATGTTGATGAAGCTCATGGTAATGCACTCTATAGAGCTCAACAAGAACATGGATGTTCTACATCCATGCATGATAGGGCCTTACGTAAGATGATCATCTATGAAGACTAGTTAGAGGATATTATATAACCTTCTCAATGGGTAGTCAAACCCAATCGGCATAATCCACCAAGAACATAAGCTACTCCATCTCCTACCCCAATGTATAGTGCATCAACATCAGGAAAATCAACTCATAAAGTTCCTATAAAAGTGAATATTCATGTTTGGAATACTAGGAATTTGGACAAAAAATATGATGTATTGAAGAAATTATACCATGTTTCAACTAATTTATCAATCCTGGATGCTTTGAGTCTATCAAAGGACCTAAAGGATACACTTGATGAGGCCATATCAAGACCTAAAAAGATTGAAGTTGAGGTTGTTACTGAAAAAGTATATCATGTAGAGAATTATCCATCAGAATGACATGATATCATATCCTTCACTAACTAGGATGAGGTTGTTTTCATACAAGGACATGTATGGACCTTGAATATATTATAAGGATAAAAAACATTAATATTCAATGAGACTTCATTAATAATGACTTAAGAGTCAACATCAACATTTTTTAGAAACATCATAAACTTGGTCTCAATAAATCTTGTTTGTCTCCCTCCACTCTAATATTACAGGGTTATGAAAAGAATGAGAAATAACAACTTGGGGAGATCACACTCAGAACTTAGTTTGGAGTTCTCACTTCCAATGCATAGTTTATGGTTGTTTGGAAGGATACAAATTTAAATATTATTCTAGGAAGACCTTGCCTACATCAATCTTTAGTTATTCCTTCATCACATGACCAATGACTCAATATTGTGTTATTTTTTAAATTGGGAGATTATATGGTGAAAACGGACCATTAAAATTTTATGAGACATAATATATTAATGAAAGCTTCTATCAAAAGGGGGAAACAATCCATAGCTAATAATGTTACCCCGATTAACTCCCTAAATGTTCTGTATATGATCCCAGAAAACTCGTTCAAGTAGCTCACTGCATATTATGTGATTCCCATTAATCAAATTGAAGGGTTGATCCAGAATTCAAGCACTCATTTAGTGAATTCTATAATGTAAATCATGAAATTTGAGACCAATGGTGATTAAGAAGTTATCAAATCACTAAGTGATATAAAAATATTGAACATGAATGTCTTCATTCCATCATCTGGTATCTAATAAAACCTCTTTCCATTAGCTGTTTTGAAAGATTTTTTCATGAGGATTTGATAAAATGAATATCCTCATTCTTAGTCCCTCATTTCCTCTTCATGAATCTAGGAAGACATCATTCTATAAAGTGAGCCTGAAAGTATTGCCTCATCCACTAGATGCCTAAATAAAGACTCTCCCCTTCCCCATGAGGAACCTATTTCATCATCTCCTCCCTAGGTAGAGGCATAAGTAGTGGAGAATGAGTAATATGAAGAAGAACAAGATCTAAAGGATGCACCTCCAACATTTGAGGAAGGAATCTCCACCACCGTGGATAAAATCAGTGAGAAAAATATGGGAAGAGAAAAATATAAATTCACCACTCGGATTATCATGTGCATGACTCTTGAATAGAAATAGGTATATAACTCTTTATTAAAGCAACCCTAGGTTGTTTTTTCCTATAATTACATAGAGATTCTTGGAATTGACCTCAATGTGACCACCCATCATTTGGGTTTTCCAAAATATCAATGAGTATAAAGTCAAACAACCAGTAGGAAACACTGGACTCATGCCTCCAAAATTGAGGCTAAAGTGGAAAATATCATCAAGGATGAATTTATACAAGTGGTATAGTATAAAAAATGGATACCAATAATTTTTACTTTGAAGAATAAGAATGGTCAAATCAGAGTTTTCATCGACTTCATAGATCTCAAATGGAATTTTCCCAATGACCGCTTCCCGATTCCAATCACAGATCTTATGATTAATATAATGACCAGTTATGAAGACCTTTAATTTCTATATTTCTATTCAGTGTACAACTAGATCTGTATGACCCAATAATACAAATAAGCCACATATTTTGAGCCCCATAAAGAGTATTCTATTATCAGATAATTCCCTTCGGATTGGCGAATGCTGGTGCAACATACCAACGTGTCATGCAACACATTTTCAAAGACGTCTTAGGGACGTTTGTTGAATGATATGTTGATGATATAGTGGTCAATTACCGACAAAATTAGGATCACTTGGATGAATTAGAGACCATATTCAGTAATATTAAACAACATAACCAAAAGATGAACCCATTGAAATGCGCTTTTTGGGTAACCTTGGGAAAATTTATTTGATTCATTGTACATCATCGCGACATCAAATATGACCCTAAGAAGAAAAAATCTATCCTTGGAATGTTTCCTCATCAAAACTGGAAAGAGTTAGGAGTCCCTTAATGAAGCTTGTCCTACATCCATACCTTCATATCTAACCTCACAGGAAAATATTTACCCTTCACCAAAGTAATGAAGAAGGGGGTCACATATCAATTTACTGACGACTGCCACGAAGCACTAGATACCCTCAATAAATACTTCTTGAGATCCCTAATATTATTTCCACCTATTGAAATAATCCTTTCATTTTGTACATGGAAACCCTAGAATGGTCACTGGGTGCCGTCCTTGCACAAAAAAATGATGCTAGGAAGGAAAAAACCTTTATTATCTCATTATAACCCTGATCAATGTTGAGAATCATTATTTAGATATCGAGAAGAGATTCTTAGAATTAATATTTGGTGGTTAGAATATGAGGCAGTACATGAAACACCATGATATCCACTTGATTTCTCATAACAACCCACTCAATCATTTCTTGTGCCATCCTAGTAATAAAATATGGTTGGAATGGTGGGAAGTTATTATGTAGCAATTTGACATACTATTTTTTCCTATGAAAATAGTGAAAGGCCATTCCCTAAAATATTTCTTCATGGAACACCCTTCTATAGAAGAAATTTCATTAAATATGGAACTTCCAGATGCATAAATATTTTCCATTTAAATTGGATCCCAAATTTTAGAATTGTATTTTGATGGTGAATCCAGGATCACAATAGGAAATAGAATGGAAGACCCTACACTCAACAAGGATTGTGTTTATCTCTCGAGATAAGGAAGTGTTTTTGTACACTTTATTATTATCATAAGGATGTATAAAAAATGAGGTGGAATATAAATCCCTAATTATAGTCCTATAATTGGCACTTCAAATATAGGTAAACCACTTGTATGTGAAAGGAAATTCAGAGTTGGTAATAAAGAAAATCAATGGGGATTAAACCATCCAAAAGGAGGAGTTAATTCCCATTTTTGACTATGTATGAGGTTTAATGAAATAATTCCCCTTGGAACCAACATCAAATCAAATCCTATGATCATAGATTACCTAGAATGATGCATTGGAAAATTGAGCCACAACCCTGGTATATCCAAACCTAGATGAAATAGCCATTATCATTGCCCATCACCAGATGGTCTCACCTTTTTTTCAAGTAAAAATAGAAAAGATTAATGTAGTTATTCCCATACATGATTCATATGGCCCTACCATAGGATGGATGATTCCCATAATGGAGTACCTTTAATATGGTGTGATCTCACTAGATAGAACTATAAATGATCACATCCAGAAGTGAGAAGCCAATTTTACTCTTTATGAAGTCCTAAATCACTAGATTGTCCTCTATAAATGAGGATTTGATAGAGTCCTCATCATATGTTTCGATGGAGAAGAGAATGTGGATGTTATTGAAGAAGTACATGTAGGAGACTGTGGTTCCCACCAATTAGGGTATGAGGTTCTAATCAAATCTGAAGTCTTGGATAATTCTAGCCTTTGATGACACATGATTTCACATAAATCACCAAGAAATTCCATTCCTATTAAGTGCATGCCAAGTTTATCCATAAACACCAAAATTTGTTACTTACATAGAAATAATCATGGCCCTTTTCCACATGGGGAATGTATGTAGTCGGGCTATACCCCCATCCACGACTAATTAGTTAAAGTACATCCTTATTGCCACTGATTTATTCTCCAAATGAGATAATGCAATACCCCGTAAAGAATTCAGGTCCAAAATATTTGTTAGCTTCTTCAAATCTAACATCATTAACATATTTGGTTTTCCTCATATCATATTGATAGGCAATGACACTAATTTCTATTCTTTTAAGGTAGAAAAGTTATATAAAGAGTATAATATAAAATCCAACCATTCATCCAACTATCGTGTAGTAGTTAATGGATAAATAGAGTAATTTAAAAAGACCTTATAAAACATACTCTAGAAGATGGTGGATAAAGATAAGAAGTCTTGACCTGACAAGCTCTTGTATGCATTATGGGATTACCGAACTATAACCCATACTACCACACAATTAACACTATATTCATTGGTTTATGGGACAGAAGTAGTCCTGCCCATTGAGGTTCATTTTCCATTTCTACTTATAACAACCTATGACCAGCTATCTACAGATGAACAATCCCAAAAGCGATTGGATGAGTTGGATTGACTGGATGAAAAGTGATTTCATACCTTACATACCTTAGAGGTATATTAGAATAAAATAGCATGGGCCTTTAACAAGAAGGTCCACCTCTATTAATTCTTCAACGGAGAGTGGGTTTTGGTCCTTATAACTGCAATGATACTAGGAAAGAAGCCTCTGAATCATGAGAAAACGTAAAAGGGACCTTAACACATACATAAGTTCCACTATAATGGATATTACTTCTTAATCTAAAAATATGGAGAACTCTCTATGATCAAAACCAATATAAGGTTCCTAATGAAATATTTCATGTAATTACATGATCATCATCCAAGATGGTAGATATTAAACTGCATAGTGGGTGTTTTCTACATGACCATAAAATGAATGAAATAAGGTCCATGTCTCATGAAAACAAATTGAAATACACCATTTGTCCTTACCGCATGACATTAAACTATGTAGTTAAGATCCATTTCATTAGACATTAAGAAACCCCCAGTGTTCCATGAGTCAAGATATCCCTCATGGTACCTTTAATGTCGGACTCTGTCTCGTAGTATACCCTAATAGAATCACTCTAACCCCTCAGTGGGTAGATATGCTATCTTTTATATACATGAGAAATAAATATGGTCTTACCTCCTGTAGAAACCCCACTTACATAATTCCCAGTCCATGATGAATATTGTACCCATTTTTTTTATAGGTATAAGTCCCAAAATTTTCACCACCTTACCACAAGATGATAAATTGTATGACCAACAAACTCATCATGTGATGATAAACTGTATGATATGTCCAAAAACTACATGTGGTTTCATTATCCTTCCAATGAGATACATAGTTACACAATGATCTCAAATCTAGGGTCCATTCATGACCACAAAGAAGTTCCTTCTTTTCTAGTGTACAAACTAGATTTTCATAAATAACTTTTCTAGAACATATGGATTGATTCTCATTTCAACGAGGTGCATGGTGACAACTCACCTCATGTTTTTGGGACAACCATTAATCTAGAAAATATTTAAAGCCCCCTTCCTCACATCCGAACCTAGTTGGTATGGGGAACCTTCTCCATGAACAATGTGTAGCATGATTTTCATCTTATTGATATTTTTAGTGATTCCCAGATCTCCTATCTTGGGTCCTGATGTAATTAAACAAAAAACCCCTTCCATCCTTGTGTGTATGAATTATACATTCACATGAATCATTTTAAGAAATATGTGTGGCTTGATTCTCATTATGATGAGATATGTAGTAATTCCTGGATCTAAAATCATGGTTCTAACCACAATTTTGGAATAGAAAACCCCCTTTTCTTTTCCCCATGCATGAATAAGATTTCCAAAGGGGACAATTCTAGGACATATGGATTCACTCTCTTTAGAATGAGATGCGTGGTGATACCTAAACATTATTATTTAGGCCTAACCATCAGTCTGTAAATTATCAAAATCCCCTTTCCCCACCTTAAAGCTTGATTGATGTGGGGAAAAATTTTCAGGAACTACATGTGACTAGATTCTTTCCCCAAAAAGATACATAGTGGCTCTCAGGTCCTACCCCTAGTTCATTCATAAAATTTATATCCTTCCATGTTGGTTCATCTTTGTCCTTATCTCATGATGTTAAACTGCATGGGATAATCAAGAACTATGTATGGATTAATTCTCATCCCAATGAGGTACATAGTTATTCTTGGTTCCTATATCCTAGCTCATCCACTACATAATCAACATTCCCCTATCCTTCACTTTTGTTCCCTTTCATTGTAAAATAAAGCTTCATCACACCTTATTTCTCACATCGAGTGTAGATCAAATAATATTAGGAGTTTTATAAAGGATTTACCCACTTGAGTAGGGTATATCAATTCATATTGGGGCTATCATGGTCCTATATATAAGACCTTAAAAAGAAAAAAAGTTGTCCTAATCACATAAAAACAATGTTCACAATTTGTTTAAGAACTATGTGTGTCTTGATTATTTCCCCAACAAGATAAGCAGTGGTTCCTGGGTCCTAACCTTGTCCATCCACAACATTTCTTTTCATGTTGAAATTATCCACCACTTTTCCACATGATAATAAACTCCATGGTCCTTCAATAACTACATGTGACTCGATTCTTACCCCTATGAGATACATAGTGACATCCATATATTCAATCTTCGTCCTAGCCACAACACAACATGGAAAATTATTTACTCTCACATATACAAGTCATATCTACATGAGGAATATCCAATATGAGTTCTCACACTACATGTGAGACCATACCCAATCCCCCTCATGCCCTCCATGTATTAATTCAATCAGTATGGTGGGAATTTTTTATTAGAACTTTTTGTGGTTTGATTCTCATTTTATTGAGATACTTAGTGACGTGTAGGACTTAATCCTAGTCTCCTCCATGAGGAAAAGTAAAATTAACCCTCTCATGAATACCATTAAAATTACATGCTTGTTCTTTTATTTTGGGTCCCCTTATTATAAGTCCCACCAAAGAAATAGGTATGTACCCCTTCTACATGTAAGTTAGATCTATACAAAGGAATTAAAACTCATGGAAAATATCAGTCCAAACAATTCCTTTATGCTTGGACATATCCATTATGCTCATCATACTCCTAATCATGAACATTTTCAGATCTTTATAATCTATCATCATCTTCTGGTAGCAGAATATATGACTTATGGGAGCTCTTTTTCTGGACTATGCTATAATATTCCCCAGTTGGGTTTGAATAAAACAACCCTTATAACAGGTCTTTCATCCAAATGAATCCACTATTTGGATATACTTTACGTTCCCCAGTTAACCTTAAATAAAACATCCCATAAAACCATTTTGTCGAATGGAGGTAATTTATCCCTTGAGGGTAGCCTATTCCGTCCATTTTGTTCTCTGAAGATGGTATGTTGGAAACCAAAATTCAATGTTAGTGGTTATCCCTTGCATATTTCTTCTATATCATCACTCATGATCTAAAATCCTCCAAGGCCATGGTTTACAATTTTCTCTTTCTTTTGTTCAAATCATACTAAAACAATCTTTTCCTAAAGTCCATACATCCCTATGATTTCCTTGGTACGATGGTCCATGACATATGACCTTAAACTATAGGAAAAATACTCCCCAAGCATGGGTTAGATCTTCGTAGAGAGCCTATCCCCCTTGAATATTTTGGAAATCATGACTTGAAATACCACTTTTTTATATAGGAACATTAATCCACAAACCAATATGTGTGCTTGGGAAGATCCAAATCTCCATAAAAATTCATTATATTTTAGTGAGAGAATTTCATAAATCTTGAGGAATCATTATCCTAACTATGAAATAGTATAACCCAGTTGGATTTGTATAAAATGCACCTTATAATGGTACTGTCATCCAAAGGATTCTACTATTGACTATGTAGTACATGCCATAGTTGGAATTACATAAAACAACCCCATAACAGGTTTTTCAAGTAATGGAAACTTCATCCTCTGTAGAGACCCCCTCTAACACAATAATCCCTTTTCCCATTCCACTCTTAAAATCTAGGAATACCCAAATAACATCTTATAATTTTCTCCAATCATACATGAATATGTTTCCACATTTCTAGAAAAATTACCAAGAATGAAAGAATCATTAACCTTTTTTTTAAAGCTAAAGGCCTTAAATCATATCCCCCAAATGTCCTTACTTCACAACATTAAACTGGATAGAATAATTTCATTGTAGTATCACTTTAAACTAAAATAAACAAAATTTATCACCATAATATGTTAAACTACATGGTCAATCTCTTAGTCACATGAAATTAAACTACATAATTCCTTCACCCTTTATCATAAATTGTCTTTCTCCCCTAACATTGACCATCTAACAAAATGTATCCACCTTCAGACACAAAATATGTATAGGAGTAGTTTACCATTCATTCCATATGCTATTACAGATGATCCCTTTATTCTTATACATATTTCCATAGAAAACCCACTCCTTGTGGTCCTGATAAATCTAAATCTCCATAAACTTTGTTCACCCATTCTAAATAGAGTATCAAAATTCTTGAGATCTATTTTTCTTGACTATGCACTATGCGCCCCATTTGGATGTTCATAGTTAACACACTTAATGGGTCTGTCTGCCTAAGGATACCACTAGTTGACTATTCAGTACACACCTTTATTTCTCTTGCATAAAACAACCCCCATAATGGGTTTTCATCTTGAGGTAAATTATTCATCAAGAGAGACTTCCTCTATTCCTGTATTTTATGTTTGGGATTAAGATACCAAAAAATTGTGGATCAAGACTCCCCACTAGATATCTAAATAATTTTCAAAATTCTTGACTAATAGGCCATGTTTGGTTAATTATTTCAAAATTTATATTCAATGTTGTTCGACCTGAAACACCAGCCTCATTAGTCCAGTTTTAATGACTTTAAACTAAAAGAATGAGATATAGTAATTTCCATATCTAAAACCTACAAAAGGGAAATCTGAAAAAATATTGATTCTTAGCTTTCTTAACCAGCACGCTTTTGGGTTAGGAAAAATAGAGCAATGAAAAGATAAAAGGCACAAAACATATAAGGTTGAAAACCCAAAAAGGGTGGCTGAAGAAAAAAACAATTTTTACCCATTGAGCCTTCTTTATATTGAGATTATGAAAAAATTAGGGTGATATCACAAAAGAAAAAAATTCTAGGGTTTTCAATATGACTATTGCAATAGTTGAACAATTTTCATTAGGCCACCTGGCTTAGAAAAAAATAAAGCATCCTTCCACACTTGACGTGGCTCAAAAACCCAAAACATTATGTTTTAATGTGTCAGAGTTAGGTATAGATACCTTAGAAATAAATCATTTTTGTTCCAAATGAATCTAATTCGAAGGGGGGGGGGATTTGTTGACATTGTAAAATGAATTTCATGCACTTTGACGCAGAATTCAGGATGTGATCCTCACTAAAAAATGTTGATTTTGTGTAGACATGATTATATATGTAGGAAGAGGATCCATGATGGATTTACATGTTTCAAAATACTACTCCATAATGAGATATAAGTGGAAAGAACTCCCTTCATGATTTGGCTGTGGATTTTCAAGATCAATGGTAAAAAGGTGTAGACACATTAAGATGAAATTTTTATGTTTTTTGATAATAGATGGCATATTAACCATATAAAAAATCATATATCCTTTCGATATATTCACTTAAACTAGACTAATAACCCAAAAGACTAATGGATCAAACGTTATGGCACTCAGAAGATGGGAAAATATTATAGAGAGATTTTTATCACCCGTGGTAAGGACCTGCACCAAGGAACTATACCAACGGCCTACACCGAGTAAATACCTCACCCAAGGTTCCACATTTACCTATAAATAGGACCTTCAATCTTAACATTTGTATGAGGAAAAATTCAAAAGACTCCCCTGAGCTCTGGTAGTGCATCCCCTTCACAGAGGTCTTCCAAAATCTATCAGGTAGCTCTCCAAAACCTGATATAAGAGATCAATGAGGATAAGTTAGATCAACAACCCATCTTTGTCTAGATAATAAGACACCTGAAAAGGGACCTATGATAAGGACTTACACTAAGGACTTGTGCCAAGGACCTTCACCAAGGACCTGCGCCAAGGACCAGTGCCAAGGACCTACGCTAAGGACCTACATTGAGGATCAACACCAAGTACCGATTACAATGACCTGCACAATGGACCTGATACAGTGACCTATACCATGGAACTATTAAAAGGGAAAGTGACAATTAATGGTTCCAAATTACTATGCCAAGGACATGCACCATGGACCTGTACCAAGGACCTACACTAGGCACTTGAGCTAAAGACCTGGGCTAATGACCCATGCTAAAGAACTAAGATAAGGAATTTGTCTAAGCACCGGATCTAAGGACCTAAGCTATGTAGATTATTCAATTACATAATAAAATGACAAAATCTCAATGGGAATACTCATTAGGAGTAATCCCCTACAAAATCTCAATGGGAATCCTCCTTCTAAGTATGCCCCAAACAAATCGTAATGGGAATCCTCTAAGGAGTTATCCCCATCAAAAGCTTAGTGGGAATCCTCCTTAAGAGTAATCCCCAATAAAAGCTCAATGGGAATCCTCATTAGGTGTAATACTAAAACTAAAGATCATTGGCCACTTTCCTTAGGCATAATCCTGACGGGGATGTTGAGTGCGTCAAATTAGTTATTTATTTTAACTAGAATTTCTATAGTATAACAGAAACCCTAGGTTGTCTCTCGATAGTGCCTTATACCATTAATTAAAAATTGAGGTTCTGATTAAGAAATTAATAAAGGGGAATGAGTATTTCTAAAACATGTGTTTTGATTATTAAAAATATAAATTGAAACTATATTACAAAGTGAAATAAACTTGTTGGAGAAATCATGATCAACCCAGGTAAGTGTCCCTTGATGCGCAATCAGTCATCAATATCAAGGGAAAGGGATGGATCATTGATTCCTTGATTTTATAAATACATAAAAAAGTAATGTTATATGAGTTATTACTAGGTTAACAACTATAATTTTATCGATCGATCAAACCAATTACCAGTGACCGCTCAGAATCAATAAAATATCAACGATGTAAGAGTTGAACTCAATCAAGGTGTCAAATAAACAACATGATGAGATGTTCATATTTGGGTCTATATCAAAAATTTATCTAAACAAAAACATGAATAATATAGTTTCATAACTTCTTGATTTAATAAAATAATATCATCCATAATCACACCCATGAGATATAAGAGGTGAGATAAGAGGAAACCACACTCAAATCCTCACAAGATCTGATTTATGCATGGAAGCATGAAAAATCTTGTTACATTTATTTCTATTATATCAAAACAGAATAAAAAAATAAAAAGGATTAAATTAATAACAATAGAAAAAAATCCTGTAAATCCAATTACCTTATGAATATTATAGGCATTGACCTCGAGATTACAATAATGCGCACCCCCAAGTTTATCACTAAGAAGCTTAGAAGTAAAAGATGAAGAAGAGGGAGAGAATGGATGAAGAAAGCTCTCTAATTTGGCTCAACCTTAACCCTGGACATTAATAATTATATAATGAGGGGTAGAATTTATTTTATGGAGAATTATGTAAAAGTTTTCACAAAAATTAGTCAGGTATATAAAGGGCTAGGTGACTATTCAAGAAATAAATTTACTCTATCTTTATCTAGATGGTTGATTGACCGAAATGCATGAAAATGACTTAAAATAGGTGGCGAGTTGGGCCATTGATCTAGCTATCCAATGAAAGTGGAAATAGAACATTTGGGTTTACAAGGCCCGAGTTATGGCCCAAATACAAAAGGGTAGTTCAATATGGCCCACTGATAATTTCTTCACAATGTGGACCTATTTTGGGCCTCCAAATGGAATAATTGGGCTCCATGGTCTTCTTGAGAAATGTACCCGACACGTTATTACACATGTAAACCAATTTTAATAGCAATTGGATTCATTAATTATCCACATTTAATATTTATTTCTACATGCATGATTGGGCTCCCTCGCAGTTTGACCCATTTTTCTTGAATTCCATCACGAGCGCGACAATTCACCTCCCCCTACAATGTAATCACTGAAAAAAGTAAAATTTACCTATTAAATAGTGATAAAAATTAACTCATTGAATACAATATGAATTTAAATTTATTATTATATTTAAAATATTCATTACAAAACCAGTTTGAAATAGTGGTGTAATGGTGGAAATGAATAATGGATCATTATGCGATCACACCCACACACAAAAATAATTGCACTCCTAGGAAAATTCCTATATCCAACAAATTCTGGATGTATATATCCCCAACATAATAATTTTTTAACATTCGAGTAAATTTTAATTCATTAAATTAATGTGATCAATCCACAAACCGCACCAAGTAGTTCTTCCTAGTGAAAATGAAAAAGATTATCATAAATTATCTCATAATAGTATTCAATGAGATTAATGATACCAATTTGATCAACGAATTCAAAAGTAAACCATGCCACTAACTCTCCATGTGTGTGTGTGAAAACGATTCAATGATATTCTTTCAACTTTCTATCCAAGAAATATTTATTTTTTTATCATTTTGCAGCTTAAATGATTTTGTCCACCGAACCTGTCCTACATCCTTTGAAATCATATTTTAGGACCCAAACACATAATAATTACCTTTACTCAAACCATAATATACTAACATAGATATTACCATATGTTTCACATTTCATCACTCCAATCAATTATTTTTTTAGAAGCTAAATTGGGAAAAAATCTCACACTCATCTCTCAACCTTTGTTTGATCTCATCATAACACTAATTGTAATAGTAATAACAAGATAACATATTGAGGAGGAGTGGTTTTTGAACTTCCCAAGACACAACCCACTTTTTTTATTTTGTTTTGTTTTTATAAGGGGGTAAAACAGTCGGATATCAGGTACACATTCATAGGTCAATCGAGTAAAGTAATGAAATAGATTGGGTAAGGAACGATCGTATGGAAATATCATTTTAAGATAAAAAATATTAACCTAACATATATTTACCCTCTATTAAGTACGAAATATTCATACTTTTTTGGTTTGGTGCAAAAATGTTTGGAGATATTAGTGACATGGTTTTCCAAAAAACAACTCACACAAGGGGCATTAATCATCTCAAATGTTTCATAGAGATATAACCATTTATATCATTGACATAAAACCAATTCACTAAAAATCACTCCCTAATGTTAAATTCATAGAAATACACATTCCATAACCGAGACAGGTATTCATCAAATGTTAAAACAACACGGAATCAAAAATTCAACATGCATTTTTAGTAAGTTCCATGATTTTGTGACCATAAGGGGGGGGGAGTAAAAATACCATAAAGACTATGAGAAAGAGAAGAATGAAGAAATACAATTAAAATACTAATGAACATATGCAAATGGGGAAATGTGAAATTACCATAATGAAGGAAAAAAAGATAATAAAGAAGAAAGGCGATGAAAATTCTAATGAACACATGAATGTATCCACTCCACACACCTAGAATGTGTAGTGTCCTCACTATAATAATTGTGAATGTGAGAATGAAGGATAAAACATAGTGTGTTCCACTACTAAGTTTCTTCTAGAAGGTATATTTACTCTACTAGATTATTTGTAAAATCCCTATAGAAGTGTTTAATTCACTACCCATTAACGGTAAGACTTCATCCACTCTGCTCATGAAAAATATGTATTGCATCAAAAGGGAAATCATTAGTAACAATATAAGGACCGATCCATTGGGAACGAAGCTTAATTGGTTTGAGATTTAGCCTAGAATTGTACATGAGGACCTTCTCACCAATAGGTAACTTCCTATAATTAATCATGATATAATGGATAACCTTTTTCTTTTTTTATATAGATCTAGGAGTTCTCATTTTCATCACTTCTAATTTCTTCCAACTCTTGAATCCGTAGTAATATATGCTCACATGTATCTGAAAGATTCATATTACATTATTTAACATCCCATGATGCATGATGTTCTACCTCTACCATGAGGTGAAAAGCCTTTAAAAACACAATTATGTAGGGTAAAATTCAAATATGGGTTTTAAAAGCTATACGGTATGCCTAAAGTGCATCATACAAGGGCAAACTCCCATATTTTATGTTGGGTTGTACCATTTTTTCCACGATTTTTTAACATCCTGATTTGAGATTTCTACTTGTCCATTAGTTTTGGGGTGATATGAAGTGGAGAAATTATTATCAACCCCATACTTACAATGAAAATTTTTAATGTGTCAAATGAAAAATGTGAACCCTAATCACTAATGATGAATCTCGACAAACCAAACCTACTGAAAATATGGGAGCGTACAAAATCAACAAAAACATGAGATTCATTGTTCATAGTATCCTTTACTTCCACCCATTTAGACACATAGTCCAAATACAATAATCTGTACACAAAGTCAAATGAATTTGGAAAAGTCCCCATGATGTCAATTCCTAATGCATCAATGATTTCAAAAAAATAAATGGGCTATTGGGGAATTTTATTCTTCTTAGAGATATTTTGTGTGAATTGAAAATGACTACATGACTTGAAAACAATATGTGAATCCATATAAAATATTTTCCAATAATTTCTTGATTCAAGGACCTTTCGAGTTATATGTTGATATCCAAAGTGTCCCCCACAAGAAAAAGTGTGAAAGAAGGTCAAAACAGAGGTGAACTCATGGTTAGGGACACACCGATGAACTACTTGATCACCACAAATTCTCTACAAATATGGGTAATCCCAAATGTACCAATGATAAACTTTCTTAATTATATAGGATTTTGAAGTGTTAAAATCAGCGGGGGAACTACATATTTCAAGAAAATTCACAATGTCCGCATATCAAGGGGTATGGTCTACAACATCTCAAAAATTCTCACAAGGGAAGAATTATTAAATGGGGAGGGATGAGTCAACATGGTGGTATAATGATGGATAAATAATACTAATGTCATAAGATATAATATTTTCCCCTACCCTCTTATATATAATCTCATGGTCAAAATTATGGAGGAGGAGCATCCTAAAAACAAGGCAAGGCTTAGCTATAAGATTCATTAGGAGAAATCGAAGGTCATCATGGTCAGAAAACACAATAAATTTTGACCCAAGAAGATATGAAAAAAAATTCCAAAGGAAAAAAATATAAATGAGTTCTTTTTTAGTGGTTTTGTAGTTTACCTGGGCTGGTTCAAGGGTACCTGAGGCATATACAATTACATGAGGAGACTTCTAAACCCTTTGTGATAAAACTGACCCAGCTGCAAAGTTATAGTCATTACACATATGCTCGAAGGGGAGATACCACCGTGGTGGTTTGATGATGGGAGGTTATGTGAGACTCCTTTTTAGTAAATTTAATGCTCCCTCAAAATTATTATGAAATAGAAACATAGAATCTTTTTGTAATAAATGAGACGATAAAAGTGAAATCTTACTAAAATCTTTAATGAATCGGCGGTAAAAACCAGCACAACCCATGAACAATCGCACCTCACGAAAACATTTTGGATATGGAAGGGATGGAATTAATTTAATTTTAGATTTATAAACTTTAATTCTATTATTTTAAATGGAATTCCCAAGAAATATCCCCTGCTAAACCATGAAATGACATTTCTCATAATTTAAAACAAGATCTTTTTCAATGCAGTGGCAGAGGACAGAACCTAGGTGTTATAAAAAATCATCAAAAGAAGAACCATATACCATGAATTCATCCATAAATACTTCTATACAACTCTCAATGTACTCGGAAAAAATACTCACCGTACAATCCTGAAACGTACCAGGAGAATCACATAGACCAAAAGGCATTCGTCTGTATAAAAATGTGTCAAATGGAGAAGCAAATGTTGACTTTTCTTAATACTAAATGGATATATAGATTTTGAAATAAATCAAATAGCCATAAAGGAAACAATAATGGTACTCACTAGATAATATTTATAACATTTGGTCAATGAAAGGTAGAGGAAAGTGGTGCTTATCTGTGGCTTGACTCAGTCGACTATAGTCAATACAGACTCACCAACTATTTTGCACGCATATTGGAACCAATTAATTCCTCTCACTTAACACAACTATTAATACTGTTGTTTTAGTAAAAATTTATGCTGGTCTAACCTATTTAATATCATATATTGGATAAATGATCCCAGTAGAAAGTAAATTAATTACTTCCAATTTTACCCCTTCAAGGAGACTGGGGTTCAACTGGTGTTGAGATTGTCTAATGGTCATAGACTCATCATCCAAAAGTATATTGTGAATAAAAATAGATGGGATAATCCTAGGAATATCATCCAATTTCCATCCTATCACCTATTTACACTCTCTCAAAATGATTAGTAGTTTTAAAACCTGATTTGGAGAGAGGTTATTGACAATAATAATGATAAATTGGTCAGTACCCTCAAGATATTCATATTTTAAATTAGAATTAAGTTGTGTAATTTCCAACACCAGTGGTTTTTGGATTGGGGGAGGGGGTTTAGGTCGAGTGATGTCCATGAAACTCTCCATATGATCTTGTTTATTCTCTAATGAAAGATAATATATTGAAATGATATTTGTAGAATCATCTACAGTCATGGGTACCTCAGAATCAACACACTCATCAAATAAAGCACAAAATTTATATTTTACAGAACACATAAAATAATAAAAACATGAATCAAAACTTATGTTATCCAAAGGATAAGAATAGAAAAATAAATCAGAGTATGGGTTGAGGAGAGATTTTGGGGTGTGTGTGTTGTTAGAGATCACATCCATTGAATATCCAAGAAAACCAGACTGCTCTTCAATGTCGGGTTTTATAGCATCAACAATATTAAAACTTACCTTTTATCCACCGAACTCCATAGACAGTGTCCCGTTGTGAACATTAATGATCATATTTGTTGTTTTAGGGAATGGACTACCAAGTATGAGAGACTCATTTCCTTGGGTTTGGTTATCTTCCATCTCAAAAATGTATAAATCAGTGGGGAATAAGAGATTCTATACTCTTACAAGGACGTCCTCAATCACTCATATTGGATGAGTAGAACTCCAGTTGGAATGTTGCCCGATAATTCCTGTTGGTTGATGGTCTCTAACCTAAAAAGATGTATATATGGAGTGAGGAATTATATTAATGGAAGCACCTAAATCTAGAATAGCATCAGAAAATAAGGTCTCCCCTATGGTACACGGTATTGTGAATGTGCCTGGATCGTTGAATTTGGCTGGCATTGTTGTTTGAATCATGGCTTAGACATTCCTTCCTAGGTTGACTCTCTCATTCCCCTTCAGCCTTCATCTATGGGTGCAATGCTCTTTAAAAATTTTGGCATATTGATGGATTTTTTTAACTACATCCAATAAAGTAATGATAATGATAACCTTTTTAAATGTATCCATTATTTATTTGTCAATATCATTATCAAAATTATTCTTAGATTTAGAGAGTCTTTGGGGTAAAGGATGAGGAATGAATTGTTCATTTGAATCATCAATTATAATTCTATTACACTTTTGGTCTTGTTTTTCTTTACTTGAAATTTTTTAGGGTTGGGAAAGATAATTTTCAAGAGAGGGATATGCATGTTGTAAAAAATAAGTAGAAGGAGAAACTTATTTACAATTACAAAGTGCAACAGGATATACATTACCTTTGACCTTTAGATTGAAGATGGGTTGGAATGGTAGTTTTCTAGAACCATGCATCTTAAGCTCACCGATCGTGTTTTCCAATTTCCCCACAAGAGTTGACAGATATTGAATAGATAATTTTGTGTTTTGTTGGAACTGTAGGTTCTGGGATGCCACCAGGACCATAAGAATAGGTTTAGATTTGGGATGAGGATTGTTTGGAGAAGGTGAAGAATAAGAAGATTGCATACCTTGGCCTTATTGTTACAAATTCTGCTTGGGTTAGCTTGAGTTTCCTCCTTGTCGGAACTGGGGTTGTGCTTTCCACAAAGATTTTGGATTTGGACTCAATTGTTATTTCTTAAAGGGAGGTTCTCATTATAATGGATTCCCTAGGAACATGGCTACAAAAGGTTTAGGTGAATCTTGATGTTATGGGAACTTGTTAGAAAAATGAGTATTGTTAGAATAAATAAAATCCTACAAGTTATTTTTTTTATTATTTCAAAGGGGAACAAGAAAAACCAAAAAAATCCTTTCCAGGGGGAAAAATAATGAATTCCAAGGGCATAACCTTGCACCACACAAAAGCACTCAAGGGGAAGAGACTAAAGACTATCATAAACAAAAAGAGTGTCCTCCTAGATTCCTAAATGAGAAGCGAATCAACATCAAAGTTGGATTCCATCCAGCTATAGTGGATTAACATTCCATGATTTGTATCTGCCATACACCTTCGAATAAGGTAGATAAACTCCAAAGGTATCTCATAACATCCCTACAAAGCCTTGACCAGGACCTCCGAATCTGATTCCACCTCTTCCACCTGCAAGCCCCTCCTCCTATAGACCATCAAACCAGAAAGAAGAGCCCGAACCTCTGCACCCTGTGAATTAACCGGACCATAAAATGCACTAAAGGCAACATGTACCAAGCCCCAACAATCACGAAGTAATCTTACGCCCCTCATCACTACCTCCATGAACGACCCTTAGACATTCAGTTTTAACCCATGGCTTAGTGGCTGCCACTTCACCCATAATACGCCAACCCTTTGCAGCATGCATGGTCTCTGAAGGAAATTACACAGAGGAGCCGACGCCATCCCCCCTTTATCCAGCGAATCCAATTCCACAATGAATGGATTAAGTCGAATCCGAAGGTCCAAAGGAGATATTTTGGAAACCAGCCTAACATAGTTTCGTGCCTCCCAAATGGTCCAACAAACATCCACTAGAATGATGATCATAATCATCCACTCCATAGCTCTATTTTCCATCCCAAAAATCCTCTTTGACACAATGTAATGGAACTGAAGAGGAGTGTGAGTTACCTTATGGTTGAGATAACTTACTTATAAGGGTATGAATCTCATAAACATTATTATATCCCTTTTATTCTAGGGATGAATTTCTTACCTCATTTACTCCTCAGGTTGGAAAAATAGCCCGTGTACAAAATTTTGTGAATTTTGAGCCATATTCCCTATTAAGTCACATGCAGCGGAAGGAGTTTTATCAACAAGGGAAACACCATAGAAACATCAATAATTCCACGATCCATGGGTATAAGACCCTCATTAAAGCATTATATTAACATTTGTTCACTAATTTGGTGGTGGGGCATCTTGATCAAAGTCTTTTGAATCTATCACAGTATTCAAGAAGGGTCTCTCCTTTTGATTGCCTAATGCCACAAATTTCTATCCTAATTGATGCAGTTCAGGAGGTAGGGAAGAACTTATCTGAAAAGAATATTTTTATGTCATTAAATTCCTAAATTGTGGTAGATAGATAGTATATCCAGTATTTAGCTAGACCATCAAGGGAGAAAGGGAAGGCCATAAACATAATTAGGTCCTTAGACACATTTTGGGGTTTCATGGTGGAAGAGACTATGTGAAAATCTTTGAGATGTTTGTGAGGATATTCACCAAGAAGACTATGGAATTTGGGAAGTTTGTAGGTGATTAATGATCTTAGATCAAAGTTGGATGCTTCCTTGGGATATTGGATGTATGCAGGTTGGAATGTCACATCTGGGGAGGTCATTTCTTTTAAAGATTGACTATTTTTAGCCATGTTTTGTTGGATTTGATTGGGTTCAATTTTTGAGTTGTTTAGGACCACTTGAGGTTATAAAATGGGTTCCTTAGAGTTACTTGATTTACCTTCTCTATATTCCCAGATTTTTGAGAAAATTGTCTTCTCAATTTCAGGGTTAAATTCACACAGTGTTTCTTTTTCTGATCTTTTCATGCAACAACATTGTATAGTTTGATTGATTGATTGATCGTTGTTGTTTTTTTATTTTTGTATTTTTTACGGAAGATGATTGAAATAAAAACACTTAATAATTTAAGGTATACAATAAAATAGAATGTTATACTATAGAATTGGAGAGAGAGGGGGAGAGAGAAAAGATAGAGAGAGATATAACACACAAAAACAGACAAAAATAACAACAAAAACCTGAAACAAAAACAATCAAATGGGGGTGGGATATTTAAAGTAGTACTATTTAAGAATTAAAATAAATAAATGAAAGAAAATAAATTAAAAAATGATCTGGGGTCTCTGGAAATTGATCAAAAATTTGATTGTGTTGTTGACCAAATCAAATTTGATGTTTATTTTGACTATAATTTCTGTAGTATAGCGGCAACCCTAGGTCATCTCTCGATGAAGATCTAGATAATTAATTCCAAAATGAGGTTATGATTATAAGAGTAAAAGGGGGAATTGGGTTTTCTAAAACATGAATTTTGATTATTAAAAAATATAAATTAAAACTATATTACTATTTGAGAGAAACTTGTTGGAGAAATCGTGATCAACTTGGGTAAGTGTCCCTTGATGCTCAATCCATCATCGATCTCAAGAGAAAGGGAAGGATAATTGATTTCTTGATTTTATACATACTAAAACCAGTAATGTTATGTGATTTCTTACTTTGTTACCACCTATTATTTGATCGATCGATGATACTAATTACCAACGACCACTCAGAATTAACAAAAATCGATCATGTAAGAACCGAACTCAATCAAGGTATAACATCAACAATGTGATGAGATGTTCAGATTTTGTTCTATATAACAAATTATTTTAAAAAAACATAAATAATAAGGGGTAATAACTTCTGGATTTAATCAAATGATACCATCTATAAGCACACTCATGAAAGAGAAGAGGTGAGAGAAGAGGAAACCACACTCAAATCATCATAAGATCCGATTTATACATGGAAGCATAAAGATTCTGGTTCCTTTTATTTTTATTATAAAAAACCAGAATAAAAAAAATAAAATGTATAAAATGAATAAAAATAGGCAAAAAGCTTGTGAATTAAATTACCTTTTGAATATTACAAGTATTGAGCTCAATATTACAAAAACAGACACCCCCCAGTTGATCACTAAGAAGCTTAGAAGTAAATGATGAAGTAGAGGGTGATAATGGATGAAGAAATCTCTATAATTATACTCACCCTTACCTATGGTCGTTCCACCTAATATAATGAGAATTATTACAGATTTTATGGACAATTACATCAAACGTTTCACAAAAAGTGGTTAAGTATCTAAAGGGCCAGGTGACTATTCAAGGTAGAAATTTATTCAATTTTTATCTGTCTGGTTGACTGACCAAAACACGTGAAGATGAATTAAAATTTTGTGGAGAGTCGTTTATTCACGTTATATATCCAATGAAGGTGGAATTAGACCATTTGGAGTTCTGAGGCCCGAGTTATGGTCCAAATATAGAAGGGTAGTCCAATCCAGCCCACCCAAAATTTCTTCACAATGTGGACTGATTTTGGGCCCCCAAATTGACGAATGGGGCTCCATGGTCTTCCTAAGTATTGTATCCCAAATGGTTTTACACATTTCAACCAATTTTCATCCCAATTGAAAACATGTGTTATCCATATTGTATATTTATTTCCACATGCATGCTTGGGCTCTCGCGCAGTTTGACCCATTTTGCTTCAATTCTATCACGAGCTCTCCAAAAACCCCCTTACCATGTAAACAATAAAACAATTAAAATTTACCTGTTAAAATATGATAAAAATTAATTAATTGAATAAAATATGAAGTTTAATTTATTATTATATTTTTAATATTCATTACAAAACTAGTTTAAACCATTGGTGTAAGGGTGGAAATGAATAGTGAATCGTTATGCAATCAAATCCCCAATGAGAGTCCTCTTTAAGAGTAAGTCCCAACAAAATCTCAATGGTCATCCAAATTAAAGGTAAGACCAAACCAAATTTCAATGGTCATCCCCTGTATGAGTATGCCCCAACCAAATCTCAATGGTAATCCTCCTCAGGATTAAGCACCAACCAATCTTCAATGGGAATCCTCTTTAAGAGTAAACCCCAACCAATGATAAATGAGAAAACTCCGTAGGATTAGTCCCCAAACAATGCTCAATGGGAATCCTATTAGATACAAACCCCAACAAAACATCATTGGGAATACTCTTTTGGAGTAATCGCCAACCAAAGATCAATGGGAATCCCCCATAGGAGTAATCCTTAACCAAATCTCAATGGGGATACTCCTTAGGAGTAAGCCCCAGACAAAGATCAATGGGAATCCCCCTTAAGAGTAATCCCCAACAAAACCTCAATATGAATTTTCATTATAAGTAAGCCCTAACCAAATAACAATAGGAATACTCTTTAGGAGTAAGCCCCAACCAATACAATGGAAACCGTCTTAGGAATAATCCCCAACCAATTTTATGGAATCCCACCTGGAGTAAGATCAAATACTTTCTTGTAACAGGCTATAGACTTTATCCTCTATACCTTCATTCCCTTCACCTTAATTCCCTCCCCAAATCAAAGTGAATAGAGGGAAGGGTCATAACCCTAGCCTCTTCCACCGTCCTCCTCATCATCTTCCACCAACAGAGAAGGAAAATTGTGTGGATTGTTAGATATTTCACTTCCTCTTATTTCTCACATAGAGCATGACTCTCATGGTCTTAGGTTTTAATGATGATCTTGAAATCCCCATGATCGATGCCATTCATTGGACTGCGAGAACTTTTATTACTACTATAAATAACATATGTAGGAAGCCAACCTAAGGACTTAGCTCATTGGGCATCCTTGTTTGGATTAATACCCAATCATAATTCCCCTAATCCAGTAATCCTCATTATGAGTAAGCCCTAAATTAAACCCCTTAACTTGCAGGAGTCAAAATATACCTCACTATTCATTTACCAGGAATCCTTCTTGGGAATAATCCCCAACATAATCCACTCAATGGGAAACAATCCCCTGTGATAAAAAACATAGAGAGGTCCCCCATAGGAATGGGTCCTCATAACCAAACATTGTGGGTTATGATTACAATCGATATGTGATATATAGGAATCCTCTACAAGGTACAAACTCAACACCACAAATCAACCCTATTATCTATAGGAATTATCCTTAGTAGTAATCCCCAATGAAATAATAGTGGGAATCATACTTAAGAGTAATCCCCAACCAAATCTCAATGGTAACCATCCTTAGGAGTAATCACCAACCAAAGCTCAATGGGAAACCTCTTTAAGAGTAACCCCAACCAAATCTTAATGTGAATCCTACTTAGGAGTGATCCCCAAAAAAATCTCAATGGGAATCCTCCTGGGGAGTATCACCAACCAATTCCCAATGGGATCCTCCTTATGTATAATCCCCAACCAATGCTCATTGGGTATCCTCATTAAGAGTAATCCCCAACTAATGATCAATTGGTATACTCTTTAGGAGTAATCCCCAACCAAAGATCATTGGGAATCCTCCTTTTGAGTAATCCCCAACCAAATCTCAATAAGAATCCTTCTTAGTAGTAATACCCAACCAAAGCTAAATAGGCATCCTCCTTAAGATAAATCAAAGACCAAAGCTCAACGTGAATCCCCCTTAGGAGTAAGCCCTAACCAAAGATCGATGGGAATCCTCCTTAGGATTAATCCCCAAACAAATCAGAATGGAAACACTCAATAAGTGTAATCCCCAATAAAACCTAAAATTTTCATCCTATATTGGAATAATCCATAGAAAGTACAGGGTAAACAACCTAAGGAATAATCCCTAACCAATTTTTGGGCATTACCCCTATAGTAATCCCCTGGCCTTTCTTGTAGGATGTTCGAGTCTTGATCCTATCTACCTCTGTATCCACCATATTCATTCACTCTTTAGGGTAATGTGGAGAGAGGGAAGTTTTATAACTGAACCACTTCCACCATTTTCCACCTCCTCTTCCACCAGCAGATAATGGAAAGTGTGTGGATTATTAGATCATTCTCTCCGACTTGTTTCTCATACAGAGCATGAATCTCAAATTATTAGGGATTAATGGTGATATTGACATTTACACAATCCATGAAATTCATTGAACTATGAGAAATCTAATTCCTTTTATAAATAGGATACATAGGAAGCCTACCTAAGGCTTGATTCCACTAGTTACCCTCTTTAGGATTATTTCCATATCATAATTCCCTTAATCCAGGCATCCTCCTCAAGAGAAAGCCTTAAAGTAGACCCCCAAACCAACATGAGGTGGAACATCTATCATGGTCATTTTACTGGGAATTCTCCTTAAGAATAATTCCCAACCTAATCCTCTCAAAGGGCCACACTCCCCCATGATACAAACATACAGAGGGCCTCCATAGGCATTTATCCTCATAACTGAACTTTTTGGGATTTTATTCTTTTCCACATCGGATATATAGGAAGCCTCTATGAGGTCTAAACCCAACACCCCAAATCATCATAATTCTCTATGGGACAAATTCCCAAAAGAGATTAATTCAACCAAAGAATCCACATATTTCGCATGTTATCTTTGATGATTCAGAAGAAATACCACACCAAACATGGACCAGGCACCTTATTCCTAGGCATCCTTACCACATTATGTTAAACATAATGGTTGGGTCCTTATCACATGACCTTAAAAGGTATGATGTTCCCCATTAAGTGGAACCAAACTTTGTGGTTCTTATTCCTTTACTAAGGATACATAGGAAGCCTATATATGGGTTCCATCCTAGCATTAAAACAATTCATGTCTCCCTGAAAGAGGTTATACTATAGTGTGCCCCACTGACTGGATAGGAAACCAGCATCCTCGTAATAATGACTAAAGAATATTAAGTGGTATATAAGAGGATACCATCGATGGATTACCTCTTATACATACAGATACCTACATTAATAAATAACCTAATCTATTTACATATGATTATAAGATATATACATGCTAATAATTCATTGTTAATCCTAAAATGAACCACATCATACTTGGGAATTAATAAAGGTTTCATAATCATTTCTTAAATCTATCGGAGGCCCTATGTTAGAAATAATTACCTCCAAAATGGTATGATGAGACCAAAATACCATCCTCTAAAAAAATGTGAGTTCTTTAGAATCCTTGGAAAAAATCCCTAAAGAATGACTGCCTTTGGAAATCAGGTCCCTTCACATATAGAACCATTGAGTGTGTTCAGTTCCACAAACAAACCCGTTGTGAACTGTTAAAAAATAGGAAATCGTTATGGGGTGAGTATTCTATGGGGGATACAATATATAAATAAAATAATAATGTTAATATTTATATTTTATTTTCATGTGAATAATGTTAATATTTTTTAATCATTACTTTATATATTATTTTTATTTTTATTCAATAAAGTAAAAAAATTATTTTGTGTAATATTCATTGTCAATTAAAGATTTTTTAATGAGTTAATGAATTTTTTAAATTAATAATATTATAATAAAATATTATTATTAATTTAGTTTTTATAAAAAATTAATGATAATATAATTTTTATAAAGTCAAATTTAGTTTCTATAAGGGTTCAAAAATTGTTACTGTCAAAAAACACACAATTTTTCAATAAATTTTAGAAATTATTTTAAATGTTAAAATAGACATATTTAAAAAATTATTTTGTTGAAATGAATATTATTTTTGGAATCATAACATCGAAATTATCAAACAGTGACTTTTTTATAATTTTATGATATAGTCAAATTTTCTGCTAAAAAATAAATTTGGTATAAATATACGGTGTGTATTATGACATCATAAGGAACCGGTAAAGATTTAATAAATAATATAAATTTTATCCAATAATAAAAATATTTTTTATGTTAAAAAATGTTATTTTATGTTTATTTGATTTTTTTTATATAGACTTTATGAATCGTCCCGAACCATTAATGTATTTTATGTTTTTAAAATCATTTCTTTAAGAGTATGACTCACCTCTACATCACCAAGGTTAATATTTTATTACATTTTGACCTCTAACTTATATAATAATTAAAACCACTCTTATAATCATAAACCAAGGAAAAATCATGGGATGGTATGTGGTTTTTGTTATTTTATTATATAGAGTCCAAAACCTATGTTTGAGAAATGATAAATAATTCCCCACTCATTTCATATAGAAAACCACAAAATCTCAAACTCATATTCACTAAAAATACTTAGATAATGTTATTACTTTTACCCCTATAAAGACCTCATAATATTCCCCATGCTCTAAAGAATCTCATCCCATGTATTTGGATTCATGCTCTCAAGGTAATGAATCCCCACATTCTCTTCCTTATTCATGTTTCTTTTTATATTATGCCTTATATTTCCAATTAATAATGTTTGGATATGAATTTATATGTCTCTATTTCTATCCATTTTATGTAAAAATTATTATATACCCCTCCCTCTCTCATCATCCCATTTTATGAATTTTTATGTGACTTGTTATGCTGCCAAAATTTCACTATAATTTTTCATACGAAAAAAATTGTCTAGTGAATACCATACCCATTTCCTATAATGGGTGTTAAACTTTATGAACATATAATAATTTTAATTTGGACAAACATGTATGTATTCAACACTTCTTAATCAATGAATAAAATATCATGATGAATTAATTCATGTTGTATGATCTATGTGGCACACTTAAGCATTAGAATTCAATGAAAGTGACAGATGTGCACATAATTATATAGCACTCCAATATATTGGGTAATGTTTAGTCTTATTATATGTCAAATTGGTATAGGTATTAATAAAAACTCATTTATATGAATTTTTACATCATGATGTATTGGAAGTTAGACTTGACCTATGTTTATGATGTAGTGTTTTATGTTACTGCCACATTTCCCATGTTCCCTTTAAGATTATAATGTTATATCACATCTCATTTTTCGTGTTTATGATTCTCTCTATTTATTTATATTCCTATTGTCTGAAATGCATTATTCTCTTCATATTATTCCATGTTTATTCTTTTATTTGGATTTATAGCTCACCTATTTCTTATGTAAGTCACCATGTTATCCCATATAGTTTTAAGTGCGATATAATAATTTGATCATGTTAAGGAAGTTTTCAATAAAGATTATGTATTACCCATTTTAAGTTGTTATGTAATTTACCTAATTATCTAAGATGAAATAATTTCCAATTATCCAAGATTAATTTTTTGTAATCTTATGCAATAAATAATGTATTAATATAAATTAATGATTAGGTTTTCTATATTTGGTATCAAAGGAAAAGTTTAGTTATTTTTGGGATTTGGATTAGAAAACTGTAGTGAAATCCTTATAGACAAGAATAATTATAAGAAAACAATCCTAAATTTTTTAAAGTACTTATAAAGTGGATAATCAATGAATTACATCGATTTATAGATACTACATGTGGATGTGGATTTGGCACAGATGGACATTGGGGTAAAACCGGGAAACCATGGTTTGATCTAGACTCGACCGAGAACTGGTGCACAAAAATGAGCCTTATTGCACACCTAATTTTACACTCCTAGGGGATTTACATTAGTAAATTCAAAATTTCAATACGAAACATTATTAAGGAAACAAAAAAACACTCATAAGAATATATGTTAACAAATAGATCATTGTTAACATAGATTAAATCCTAGAAATTCCCAGGTTAATGAAATACATGTAATTTATAATTCACTTATTTAATGTCGTTGGATTCCCAATTATGTTTTTAATAGTTAAAAAATAATAACCCTGAATTTAACCTTTATTCTATCCAATGGTCTGAAATAGGAGGAATCATGTAAACAATAAACATGACATAAAATGTGATGACTGTCCCAAAGAGATTCCCAACCCGATGGGAGTGGGAATCACAAAAATTATGAAGATACACTCTCATCTACCTTAGGTTCTTTATATAATCCTTGAACAAGAGTAGCACCCAAATCCAACTAATAATGAAAAATATGTAATTGAGATATTTATGAAAAAATGACTTTGATTTTCAATTGGACATTTGATCCCATAATCATAAAACAATGGATCAATTCCATTGATAATATATTCTCCATCCTTTAATGTTCTGAGAAAGTGAAGGTTATACTAGTTTTTTATCATATGGGGGGAGAAAATGATCAGTGGTGGATATTAATCAATAATAAAAATCTTGATAAAGAGATCTAAGTAGTGGTTTGGAAGGAATTATAGATGGTGTTTTTAATAAATATTTTCGTCATACTCTCTGACATAAAATGGAAATATATTTCCTTAACCTCAAGAAAAAATAAAATGAAACAATAAGGTAGTATGAGTAAAACTACACAAAATTTCATGGTATTCCTCTGAAATTTTAATTACACCCAAATTTATGGTTAACCGCTTCTTTGGTGGGATAAAACAACCTAGTATATGAAAATAGCTAATGATCCCTGAATTTGATTTCTATGATGAAATTATCTGATTTTCCCTCAAATTCTAAATTAAGATCATAAAATCTCAAGGGTATCATGGGGATAGGAATTGGAAATTCCAGTTCAATTCTGGTGGTTCGATAGATAAATATAATGGTTCCAAGAAATTTAGACATCACAAATATCAAATTTGTGTAAATAAGAACCTCAAAAAATGCCTACGGGGTACGAGGAAATGATTTCAGTGTGTGAAGGAAGGACACCTAGATAAATATTTACCAAGAAGAGAACGCCACCATTGAGATGCAGGAATGGAATGATCTTTCCAAACATTAGTACATTGTTCAATGGTTCAACTTTAAGGAACCATTGAACTTTTCAAACCAAAGTACTAATATGAGGATTTTCAAAGACAAACAATGACCTCCAAGCTATCTTGGGAGATCTTTTTCCATCACAGCCGCTAAGGTGGAACCCGATAATGAAATTTTTATAGGTACACTAGTTAGTCATTCCTGAATAGTTAATGTACTTTTCAATTCAGGTTCTACACATTCCTTTATATCATGAAGGTTTATTATAACTATTCAAACACCACTACAAATCATGGATGTAGAGATATCAGTGAAACTAGAAAATTAGGAAATTATTGCATCCCAAGTAAATAACTACCCTCCTATATAAATTTCTTAGATGTATATCCAATTGAACATTTTCAAACTCCCTTTGGTGGAATTTTATGCAATTGTAGGTATGTATTGTATTACAGTATATAGATCCAACATAAATTACCATGAGAAGGAAATCAATCTACGTATTGCAAATTGACCTCTGATTTTGTACAATAATAGGGATGAGGATGAATATTTTCTAGCATCAATATATCAAGAATGGATATTATTTCCCAATGAGAAATCATATCTATCTCAAATTATTGAATATATAGAAAAAATCAAACATAAAGACATTCCTATTGATATGGAATACATTGATGTGTTTCCAAAATAATTTCATAGTCTTCCTCTTAGATGAGTTGTATAATTTTTAATCGATATTATACATGAGAAGTTACCATTTTCAAAGAATCTATATATAATGGATTCTCCAGTACTCATGGAGATAAAGAAAAAACTATAGGAGAATTTGGATAAAGGTTTTATTTGTCCAAGTGCTTTACCATGGGGTACAGCAGTCTTCTTTGTCAAGAAGAAGGATGGGTCAATGGGCATTTTAATTGATTATTGTGAGCTCAAAAAGAACATGATAAAGAAAACATATCATTTTCCATGGATTGCTGACTTTTTTTATTAGCTTCATAGATAAAAATAATTCTCTAAGGTAGATATTCAGTCTAGGTATTACCAAGTTTGGGTGAAGTGGAAGATATCCCCAAGAATGCCTTTTGTACATGGGACAAGAACTATGCGTTCATATTAATTCCATTCAGACTCATTAATATTTCAAAAATATTCATGGAATTTCTTATAAGAGTCTTTATTGATTAACTTGAAATATTTATGGTAGTATTTATATATAGTATTCAAATATTACCCAAAAACCAAGGAGTAGCATGAGGAGTATCTGAGAAATATTCTAAAGACCTAGTGAAAGGATAAGTTTTATGCTAAGTACATAAAATGTGATTTCTGGTTATATAAAGTCTGATTATTTTGAAATAGTATCACATAAAATGTAATATAAATATACCCTTCAAATATAGAAGAAATTAAAGTATGTATTAGGCCAATGTCTGTGATAGATATCCATAGTTTCCTTGGATTATGTTGGAAATATCTACTATTTGTGAGAAATTTCTCACAATTTTCAAACCCTCTCACCTAGATAACTGGGAAGGGGGTTAGGTTTTATTGGAATGATGAATGTGAAGAGGGATTAAAAAATTTTAAAAGGAGACTTATCACCACCCCAAGATCATACTCCCTACAAGTGGAGAAAGTTTCATATTATTTAGCAAAACATCAAAGAAGGGATTGGGATATGTGTTAATGAAGAAATGTAAAGTCATATAATATGCTTCAATGTAGTGGAAATTTCACAAATAGAACTACCCACACATGATTTGGAGTTGGATGTAGTGAGTTTTTATTTGAAAATATAGTGAAATTATCTCTTTGGTGAGAAGTGTAAAATATATACGGATCACAAAATCCTAAAGTATATATTCACATAAAAAGAGCTGAATATGCACCAAAAAATATGGTTAGAGATGATCAATGATTATTATTTCTAAATTCACTACCATCATGGGAACTCGAGTGAAGTAGAAGATTCTATAAGTAGAAATTATCTATCAATTCTATCATTGATGATAATTGAGAAGGATCCAATCTTCTTAGATTTGAAAAGATGTATGTTGGAATCATAAAGTAAGGAACATCATCAATCCTTTCATAAATTATTGCTCAAGCATACTTATTAGAGAGGATAAAGGATTCCCATAGAGATGATTCATAAATAAAGAGGAAATTTAAAAGTAGAAGAAAATTAAAATCCTCAGATTTAAATTTTAATGAAGATGGTGTTGTGAGATTTAGGTCAAGACTATGTGTACCATCAAATAAGAGTTAAAGAGGGAGTTGTTGGATGATGCACATAGATCAACCTTCTCTATCCATCTTGGAAGAACTAAGACATATTGAGAATTATAAGAATCCTATTTTTGGGATAATATGAAGAAAGAGATCAAGTAATATTCATCATAATGTCTTGTATGTAAGCAAGTGAAGGTGGAAAGGAAAAAATATATGGGGATGATGAAACCATTACCCATATCTACATGAAAATGGGAAAACATCACCATGGAGTCTTCCACTAGTCTTATCAATACATCAAGATGAAATAATTCTATATAGGTTATCGAGGGTAATATTATAGATACTTCTCACTTCATTGCAAGTTGAGATGAATTCTCACTCTATCAAATTGACAGGATATATATTAGATAATTGGTGATGCTATATGGAAAACCACTATCAATTATATCAGATCAAGACCCAATATTTAACTCCATGTTTGTAAAGTGTCTCCAAAATTATATGGATACTGATTTTAACTTCAACCTGTCTTTATAACCTCAAACTAATGGCCAATATGAGTAGACTATCTAGCCACTTGAGGACATATTGAGATCATGCTCAATTTACATCAAAGGAGGATGTGATCCAAAATTTCCTCTAGTCTAGTTATAATATAATAAAAGTTTCAACTTGAAGTTCCAAATGGCTCCATTTTAATCCCTTTATGGGAATAGGTGTATAACACCTACATTTGGGGATGAAGTTGGGGAAGGAAAATTACTAGTTCTTGAAATGTTCAAGGAAATGGTGGGAAAGGTTAAGACCATTTAGCAATACATATTGGCTACTACAAGTCTACAAAAGAGATATGTAGACAATTATTGATGAGAACTAGGGTCTGATGTTAAAGACATAGTATATTTTTTGATATATCAATGAAATAAAGTACAATTGAAAATATATTTTCCATCCTTTTTTGGTCATAAAATTAAAAATTCAATTTGGATATTTATTATTTAGAATGTAAAGTAGACCAGTAGTGGGATCTAATTATACATACAAGGCATTTTCATGAAATTGAATTCATGGAATGTAACTAGTTAAAGAACTTATTTTTCAATAAGTAATTCCCTCATATTCTTCAAACAAATATAGAAAAGGAGTTCCTTGAGCTAATGAAAAAGTATAATGAATTTTTTGGTACATACAAGTAAAATTTTACCAGACATACAAGGTATGATTCTGGCTTTACCGTCCAACCTGAATGTAAATTTGATCGATTATTCAGTGGCTTAAAATAATGTATTCGAAGGGAATTGGATATATTATACATTAGTAGATATGAATAGATTGTGGGTTGCACTTTCAAGGTAGAACTATTAGATGGTGTTACATATCCATTTTAAGGTTTTGAAAAGAAGAAGAATACAGTGTTCAAGGTAAAATCTCAAAACAACAGTGAAAAGAAGATGTAGGTTTCCTTTTACTGAAAGTGTTGAATATAACATTGTGGAGATTGTATTAAAGGGACTAGGAAATGTTTCAATCTTGGAAAAGAAGGTCATCCGGTAGTTGAGTTTCAAAGTAATGAAAAAATGGTCATAATGATGCGAATAGTGAAAAGACTACAGAAAACACAACACCAACACTTAAATGCTACAAGGGAAAGGAAACGGGGCATCATACTAACCAAATCCCTAATACAAGGGTTAATGGTGATCGACGCCAGCAAACACTTAAGGAAAACATCTGGGGTAAGTCACATGCAATCACTATTGGCGACGTTGAGTATGAAAAAGAAGTGGTGGAAAGATTATGTGTTTATGTTATGGGATTCCAAGATATTGTTTTGGAATATCATTTATTGTATTATGAAATATTGGAATATATTTTTATTGGTCCACTGTGGTTTTCCATAATTATATGGTACCAGTAACCTTGAAAAGTGATTGAAATATTTTTTTGGAAATCACATGATATTCACATAATGATGGGATACGATGATGATGAGATGTTTGATATTATTAATGAGGCCATGAATGATATTAGAACAAAGTGATATCTTGGTTTGAGTATATTGAATTTTTGGGATTTTGGGTGTGTGGAAAGTGTTAAATTTTATATAATAAATGTTTTCACCATGTTTCTATGGAAATTCATGATATTATTATATTTCATGAGAATTCATGATTATGGTATTCACATGTATATAATGTGACAACCGAGAACTTCCTTTTGAGATATGAGAGATAAATGTTAAACTAATTTATTTCACCTCTTACTAAGGTTTTAGAATTCCCATTTTTGGAAGGATGTTAAGGTTATCCATTTGTGGATAGTATAAGTTATATTCTGATTGAATTTTGTTAGATTAATGTATTATCTCAATATAGATGGACTTATTCCTAATTGGTTATGTGTGATAACTTTTTTGTTGAGATAGATGGAATGACCTATAATTTTATCGCATTATCTACTGACACTTCATGAATGGAAAATTAAACTTCATTTCACTAAATAAGAGATGGAGAGGAATTTTTTCAAGGAACAAATAATTGTGAGAATGTACCAAAATCATGTAAGTATTTATTCTCATGACAACTTATTCAACTTTGGGTAAAGGATATTGAAACCAAAAAATGTTATCTTAGTTCCTTCTTATCTAATGAATCAGATGGTCCCTTAAATCATTGTAGATTTATTTCTTTATAGTTGTTAACTTCCTCCAACCTTGTTCTCAAACACTATCCCTCAAAACATGATAGTGATTCTTCTCTTCCATATCCATGTCTTCACTTCCCACCTATGTTATCTTATGTGGAAACCCAGGGAAGACTTACTTTCAGCAACCATTATGTTTCGGAATTATCTTTTTTTTAAAAAGATTTAGTATTCTTTTTTATAATGTTGGTTTTTATGAAAGAAACTTTTATGTAGTAAACCTTTTATAACCCCAACGAATTTTAAGGGAGAAATTCATTTTGAGGGTGGCATAATGTAACACCCCAAGATTTTATCAGATAGATTCTTTTTATTTTTTATGTCTTTTGTTGTATTCTACACTAATATTATCTTATATTATACACAATATAGTATTATCTTGGAGTATACACAACACTGTACTTGGATTGTGTTATAAACAATTTCAAGTTATTTTGATATAATTCATTTCACGCAACACTAGGTATTGTTTTTGTTCAATGTATAAAAAAATACATTAGGATTATGTTATTCGTAACACCAAAGGAATCTTTTACTACATCAAAAAACACTTGTCTTGCATTACATGAAAGATTCACCTTCTGCGATAGCTTGCATTGTACACAATAACGAGATTCACTAAACAATGATATATTATTAAAATATTATATAAAGTATCCATTATAAATAAATTTAACCAAAATTTTAATCTAATATAAAATTAAAAATCATCTTATATATTTTATAGAACATGATATAGTAATAAATTATAATTTTTAGATAAAAGAAGTATTTTTAAAAAAATGCAGTTTTGGCAACTTTTAATGTTGCACAAGTATTTAATCTAATTTTTTACAATTTTATATAATCTATTTGATAAAATAAATATATTATTTGGAAGTGGTAAATAAAAATTTATCTTGGTTTAAATTTTGGCATTTTTCAGATGAAATTCATATTTTGATTAATAATGAAATATAATGCATTTTAATTCAAAACTTCCTTTTCGTCTAATTTATTTATACAGTCATATTATCATTCTAATTTTTTTGAAGTGTGGCTGGTTTTTTATCATGTAATTAAATTTTTTTTATTTGACGTAATTTCACATTTAAATTGGACATAAATACATGACAATGTTTTGATGAGTTTTTACTTTATAAAAAACTGCTTTATGTTTTTAACAACGAGAATTAATTTTAAATTATTTAATGAAAATTATGTATTTAAGTTTTTTGAAAATGGATTATATATTTGTAATAAGTGGGTCCAAAATATTTTGATACGTTATTTTTATTTTTTGGATATTATTAATAGTAACTATGGTAATTTTTATTTACCACAGTTAAAGGTAAATTGGGTAAATTAGGGTAAAAACAATATTATAAAGATAATAAAATTACTATAACACCTTACAAAATCCTATATGATGAATTAAAGTTGACTAATATCACTTTAGAATAAAAATTGATTCATTTAATGAACTTTTTCCAAGAAAGTGATGTAATTATAATTAAAACAAAAGAAGGTGACAACATGACACTCTCATATAACTTATAAGTATAATAATTTTACTACAGTGATAACCATGATAAAACTTCAAGAATAAATATTATCTAGAAATATAATTAAATTATATACATCATGTGAATTTATTTAGAATTTTTATAGATTAAATAATTCCATGTAATGATGACATAATAGTGATGTATGAATTTATTTAATTAATATAAGTAAAAAATAAATGGTTTTAAAAATATTAAAAGAAATATTATATAAACTAATTAATTTGATACACTAATTTTATAAGTGGGTATGAATTTTTAAGAGTTTATTATGTATTTTTATTTGAATTTATCCCCTGTTTGTATTTTAGTCAATGTCAAATAAATAAATTGTGTCAAAAATGACACTATTGATATTTTATAAAAATAACATATTATTACATTATTTAAAAATCACAAAAATATTTTGAAATTACAAAGTGAAAATTATATGGTCTACAATTTAATTATGTATACAATTATGGAAAATTTACAACACATATGTAAATATTTATAACCATTTAATATTTATAATATTATTAGCATTAATAAATTTAAATAGATTAAATAAGGACAAATCAAAATAATTAGGTTTTAGATAAAATAAAAACAGGTAAAAATTTTATTTTATGAGAGGATTATGACCCATACTCATATTATCTTCTAAATAAATGAGTTTGGTATCATTATAAACCAAAAATTAATTTATAATAATTTAGTATTTCAAAACGTTCTAAAGGTGCCCCTACGCTCTCTTATAAATGGAACCTCTCCTTCACTTTTAGTCACACCTCAAAAGAACATTGGCTTAGCCAAAAACTGAAAAAAAACTCCTAAAAAGTTCCCTCAATTCACCCTAGAGGCCACACTTTATGCATAAATACATCATAAGGATACATTTTATGAAAATAAAAAGAAGATACTTGAAAACGTGGTAATTGTTTTATCACCTGTTTCAAAATTCTTTTCATCTTCTACTTCATATTATTATGTTATTACCATTATTAAGTAATAAATATTGTATATTATACATGTTTTTTATGTTATTATAATTATGGAACAACCTTATAAATCATTTTTTCCATCTTACAAATAACAATATAATCATGTGTGCGTACGTACAACTTACAATCTCCACACCGTGGTATATTTTGTTATTCAAAAATACTTAATTTGGAAGTGTAAAACAAAGAGTATAATGGATTTAAATAATTAATATAACATTATAATTATTATTTATAATTAAAATAACATACAATTACATACTGTTTGACCATTATGTGAATGATATCATCACTCGTGCGTACGTACGATTCCCCATCTCCACGATGCGATGAGATTCATTCTCCAGGTAAACCATTAAAGAATGATTATAATGTATAGATAATAAATAATCATGAAATATATAACATAATAATTTTACTAAATATATATATATTTCATTTACTTACTTCCATTCAATTCAATAAGAAAACAGAATCAATGTTCATGCGTACGTATGAACTACCATCTCCATGAATAGTGTAATCCATTTCATTTATCTATCTATTATATATATTTATATACTGAATATTTAAGATATATAAATAATGATTTATATTATGGATGTAATTAAATCACAATATAAGTAATAAGATCAAGAATGACAAGTTAAAACACATAAGATAAATAAAACGATTTTTACCCAAAACGTTGCTTTAACATGGAATTGATAACTAAATGGGTAATATGAAGTCATATGTGAGTCATATATGAGATCATAAATATTATAATGGTTCTTTTACAAGTTAATAATATTTTTAAACCCACTATACAATAGTTTTGGACACATTCAGATGCAATCAGACCTAAGATAAGGGATACTTTTACAATCTCATTTTTATTCGAGATTGTTTATATATAAGTATTTACTGGGGGTATATTTATCATTGATTTCCATGATTTATATATACGTTTTGATAAAAATTTTACTATTAGTTTATCTATTTTTAAAGCCATTTTTACCCATTTTTTACATTTTCTATAGGGTTTGGATGCAATCTTTCTTTAATTTACCACATGATGTACTTTTTTTACTTTTCCACCAAAAGTACATGGTGAATGTTTTTTTAACTTACCCAGAATGAATAGATTCTTACATATTTATAAATACTTATTTCTATGAAGCTTATTCTACACGATTTCGTGATTATTTTTTACTAAATACTTTTCTTCTAAAATTTCATGGAATTTTGAGAAAAGAAAACGTTTTTGAAGAAGAAAGTATATTTTCCTCAAGAAATAAGTTCTAGTGTTTTATGAAAATTATTTTCCATATAAGATGACATAGGGTTATCCATATTATTACATTGATTTGATTTTTTATGATGGAGTTATTTTTATAAAATCCATTTATTTTATATGTATTATGATAGAATGATGTTTAAGAATCCCATTTTATTTCATGGATTATGTTATAGTGAATGATTTTTGTTTTTGTGGAACATGTTAGAATGATTTCATTATGATATTGGTGGGGAAAATATCTCTATCCAATTCATTGGGTGAAGATATATATCTCATGATATAGACACGACTAGAATGGAAAGTAAATATAGTTTAGTAATATAGGGTTGGAATGCTATATAAATATGGTTCAGTAATATGTGGATGAAACAAAAAGTAAACCCAGTTCAGTAATGGAATTTGTCTACTATGATTCCCTTGAAAACAATTCCTTGGATACCATGGAAATCATATTATGAGTTTATTTTAGTTCCTTAATTCCATGTTTTATTTCAAGGTTTTCTTATCAAGGTTCATGATCATTTATAATTTATTCCGTACGAACTTATAAGATATATTTCATGACTCACAATTTTGATATTCAAAATTTATGGTCACATTTTTACATTCTTATGTTCATGTTTTGTTTTTTGTTCTTCATGTTTTCCCTTAATGAGCATTTTAAATCACCCTATTTATGTTTTCTTTCTCCCAGGAAATAAAGAATGGTTTTAGGTCGGAAAATTAATGGGGAAGATCTTTATGGGAGATGTTTAATATATTTCACCAAGCTTGAAGATTGTGTTCTGAGTTTACAAAGACACTAAATTAATATGGTCTTTGGGAGTAAATTTGTGTCATGTATTAATTATTCTACAGAAGTAATGAAATTTATGTGTACATAAATCTTGTGTATTTACATTCTTATTGGTTATACACTAATGTGTTTCCCAAGGAATTTCTCAATCTTCATCCTCGCTGAGATATTGAATTTTTAATTGATATTATACCCGAGACGTTACCATTATCCAAGACTCTATATAGAATGGTTTTTCTAAAACTTAGGGAGTTAAATAAAAAATAGAAGAAAAATTGGATAAAGTTTTCATATACCTAAGCGCTTCACCATGGGGTGAAATAGTTCTCTTTTTCAAGAAGGACGATGGGTCAATTCACCTTTGAATTAATTATCGTGAGCTCCACAAGATCATGATAAAGAACATTTATCCTTTTCCAAGGATTAATGACTAGTTTGATTAACCACATGGTGAAAAATAATTCTACAAGGTGGATTTGTAGTATGGGTATTACCAAGTTAGGGTGATGATGTAGGATATCCCCAAGAATACCTTTTTTAAAATGTTCGAGCACTATGATTTTATATTAATGTCATTCAGACTCACTAATTCTATATAAATAATCATGGACATTATAAATAGTGTCTTTAGGTATTACCTTAAAAATTTTATGTTAGTCCTTATATATGGTATTCTAATATTTTTTAAAACCATGGAGAAGCATGAGGAGCATCTAAGCACTATTCTAATGACCTTGTGAAAAGGACAAGTTTTATGCCAAGTACATAAAATTTGAGTTCTAGTTGAATTAAGTCTTACTATTTGGGCATATCATCACATGAAATTTGATATCAATGAACGATTATATGGTAAAAGAAATTGAAGTATGGATGAGGCCAACATCTATGACAAATATCCAAAGTTTACTAGGATTATCTAGGTACTATGGTTGATTTCTAATAAATTCCTCTTGATTTTCAAACCCTATTACCATGATAACTGGGAAGGGAGTTATGTTTTATTGGAATTATAAATGTGAATAGATATTCAAGAAGTTTAAATGCAGTCTTATCACTGACCATATGCTCAGACTGCTTATAGGATGATAACTTTTCGTAGTATTCAGCAATGCTTCGAAGAATTGATTGGAATGTGTGTTAATGATGAATGTAAAAGTCATAGCCTATGCTTCAAGGTAGTTGAAAGTTATTTAATAGAACCCCCACACATGATTTTAATTTGTATCTAGTCTTATTTTCTTTGAAAATAGAAAAACATTATCTCTTTGTGGAGAAGTGTGAAATATATAGGGGTCATAAAAGCCTCAAGCATATATTCACACAAAAAAACCTGAATATGCACCAATGATGATGGTTAGAGGTGACCAAACGAATATGACTGCTCAATTCACTACCACTATTGGAAAGTGAGTGAAGTGTAATATTATATAATTATAATGTATCTATAAATTGTATCATAAAATTAGAATTGGGAAGGAAAAAATCTTTTAACATTTGAAAAGGATGGATATGAGAATCATAAAGTAAAGAACATAATCAATCCTTTCACAAATGATTGATCAACCATCTTTATGGGAGAGGATAAAGGATGAACAATGATATAATGTAGGAATTAAGTGGAAATTGGAAACTCTTAAAGAATGAAAATCCTCATATTTACATGTTAATATAGAAGGAGTTGTGAGATTTTGGTCAAGACTATGTGTACCATAAAATCATGAGTTAAAGAAGGAGATATTGGATGTTGGATATAGATCAACCTTCTATATACACCATAGAAAAACAAATACATATCAAGATCTTCAAGAACACTATTGGTGAGATAATATGAAGACGAATATCATGTACTGTACATCAAGATGTCTTGTATATTAGCATGTGATGGTGGAAAGGATAAAATAAAAAGCGATGATGCTTCTATTACCCATACCTACATAGAAATGAGAAACAATCACCATGGAACTTTTCACTGGTCTTATGAATAAATCAAGAGGAAATAATGCTACATAGGTTGGGGTGGGTCATCTTATGAAGACTTTTAACTTCATTTCAATTTCAGAGGACTTATCACTCGCTCAACTTGAAAGGATATACAATATATAAGTGGTAAGGCTACGTATAAAACCACTATCAATTGTTTCCGATAGAGACCCATGATTCAACTCCATGTTCAGGATGATTATCCAATAATATATGGATATAGAGATGAACTTCAAGATGACTTATCATCCTAAAAAAGATGGACAATTAGAGAATACTATCTAGAATCTTGAGGACATGTTGAGAGCATGCTAAATTTACTTCAAAGTAAGATGGGATCAACATTTTCCTCTAGTATAGTTATCCTATAATAAAGGTTTCCACTCAAGGTTCCAAATGGATCCATATGAATAGATTTATGGGAAGAGGTGTAGAACACTTACATGTTTGGATGAAGTTGGGGATAAAAAACATCTAGGTCCTAAAATGATCATGGAAATGGTGGAAAAGGTTAAAACCATTTGACAACATTTCAAGGCTAATCAAATCCTAAATAAGTGATATTATAACAATTATCTAAAAACCTATAGTTTTATGTTGGATACCTAGTATTTCTCTGCATATCTACATGAAATAATGTCATGAGATTTGGGAAGAATTGATAGCTTAGTCTAAGATACATCCTCCCCTTTGATATCTTTTTTCACATAGGTGCAGTAGACTACAAACTAGAACTCCCAACTAAACTATCTAATGTATATGATGTATTCCATATGTATCTATTGATAATGTAGAGACCAAAACCATCACATGAAACCAATCCATAGGTGGTACCATTGGAGAATTTCTCTCTCACAAGAGGATCTGTCGGTGAAGATCTTTGATTATAGGGGCAATATTCTTTGAAATAAGATACTACACCTGGTCAATGTGTTATAGAGAAACAAAAATTTTGAAGAAGTGACATGGAAAATGGAGGAAGTTTTGAAACAGAGTTGTCCTCATATGTTTCAGTGTGAGAAATGAAACTTTTGAGGTGAAATTTCTAAAGGGGGAAAATTGTGATAACCTGAACTATCAAAAAAATCCCTTATGTTTCAATTAAATGTATTATTAGGTATTATATTTTTGGAAAAAAAATTCAGTTATTTGGATTTATTATATCCTACCACATTTAGAAGAAAATTATGCACCATTACCCTTGATAATATTGTTATTAAATAGTGATCACATAATTAATATAAATATAGGGTTTTAACAAATTCACTTGACATAGAAAAAGGAATTGATGGACTCAACCAATAGGATCACACCATATAAAGTCCATTTATTGAAGATTGTGATGGAGATATCATCTATAGGAATTTACCTTGACCAATTCCATGCTGATATCCACTAACAATATCATGATCGAAACCATTTATAGGATAAGTTTAATCTCATTGAGATCCCGAGCCAAAACATATATGTTGAACCACCCCCATGAATGTCTCACCATCACACCCCAAACAATTAGAGAGTTTTATAGTGAATTAAAAAGATATTCTCCAAAACCATAATAATAATAATTTTTATATTTCATTTTCAATATAATAATATTCATATTTTATTCTTATCATTATTTTATAAATTATTTTGATTTTTATAAAATTAAACATAAACTATCTTTTTGGGTAATATTAAAAGTCCATTAATGAAATTATTTTAATGAATTAATGGATTTTTGAAATATATATATCAATATATTAATAAAAAAAATTTATAAAATTTTATTATTATCAAATATTAATGATCACATAATTTTAATGAAGTCAAATGTAATTTTTATAAGGGTTAGAAAACTGTTTTAGTAAAAAAACCCATTATTTTCAATAAATATATGTTTTTAATTTAAGACAAAAAATTACAAATATTTGGACAATTATTTTGATAAAATGAATATCATTTTTGTAATTGGACCATAAGAAGTATCCAATGGTGAATTTTTCATAATTTTCTGATAGACTCAAATTTTTGGAAAAAATGAATAAAGATTAAATATATGGTTTGTATTATGACATCATAATGAAACAAAAGTGATGTAATAAATTCTATAAATTATATTCACTAAAATATATATGTTTTAAATTTATAATAAAGTGAATTTATGTTTATTTTATTAATTTTATAAATCCATTATGAATCTTCCAAAATCATTAATATATTTTATGGATTTAAAATAATTTCTTTCAGAATTTGACTCCACTCTACATCACCAAAGGTGATATTTATAAATTTATGACCTTTACATTATAAAATGATGAAAAAAATATGATTTGGTAGAAAACATGGGAAAATACCATGGTATGGGTTTTTGGTTTTAGTTATTTTATTATATAGAGTCCAAAACATATGTTTGAGAAATGATAAAGAATTACCCACCAATTTCCTATATAAACCCAACCAAGATCCCACTTATATTCACTAACAATACAAGGATAAATTAATTAAACTCCCCTATCCTCTATAGAGTACTTCTATGGCCCCTAATCTCTCCAGAAGCTTCTATCACTCATTTGTAACTAAACTATGAAAGTAAGGGATCCTCACATCCTCTTATTTATTCATGTTTATTTTTTATTTTATTCATTTAATTTCTAATTACTAATGTTGGGATACATATTTACATGTGCCCATTACTACCCATTTTATATAAAAATAATTACAGACTGATTTTCCTCTCATCAAGCCACTTTATGAGTTTTTATTTGAGGTCGTTATGCTGTCGAAATGTCACCATGATTTCCCATGCCAAAACAATTGTATAGTGAATACCATACCCATTTACATTGAAGGGTGTTAACCTATATTCACATATAGTTATTTGACTTGGGACTTACGTGTATGTATTCCACACTCCTTCATCATGGAATAAAATATTATGATGAATGAATCCATGTGGTATGATCTATGTGGAACACATAATCACGAGAATGAAATGAAAGTGATGGGTGCACACAGAATTATATAGGGCTCTAATGAATTAGGTAATGTTTAGTCTCATGATATGTTATATCAGGATAGATAGTGAACCTGACTCCTTTATAGTACTTCCTTCATCATGATGTCTTGAAATTATACCTTGACCTTTCTTTATAATGCAATGTTTTATGTTTTTTATAAATTCCCCATGTTAACTTTTATGATTACTACGCTATATGATGCCTTATTGTTCATGTTAATGATTATTTCTCCTTTTTTATGTTCCTATTATCTAACATGTATTATTATCTTCGTGTTATTTTATGTTTATTCCCTTACTATTCTTTATAACTCAACCATATCTTAGGTATTTCCCCATGAAAACCAATGCAATTTTATGTTCAATCGAATATTATGATCATGTTAGAGAAGTTTTCAAAAAAGATAATATATTACCCATTTTATGTTTTTATGTAATATAACTAATTACCAAAGAAACTAGGCTTATCGATCATCTTAGTTTTATTAAGTTTTATGTTATGTAATAAATCATTTATTAATGTGAAATAAAGAGAAGGGTTTTTATACACACACCCGACCATATAAAGGAAAACTTGTAGAGGAACAATAGTAAAAAGATGAAATAGAAAGAATGAAAACCATGGATGAAAACCTCCAAAGAGTACAAGAGTACGATAGTTTGAACTAAAATGTAAAGGGAAAAATATATACCCAACTAGAAGTTGAATGAACCATACAAAACTATAAAGTAAAAGTACTGAGAGAACAAAACTATTGATCTCCAAGATCCGACCACCATACATGGTTCAATGCACCAAGTCTATATAATCTCCTCTGAATTCAACACCGACATGTCCTTCATTTTCATAAGACACAACATGTGATGGAAAATCCCATGTCGGGGTGAGTATATAAATACCCACTAGGGCTTCCTAATAGCTTAATCGTCGTAGTAAGATACACAATAAGAATAGATAGACAATACACAACTCAAACCAAAGAAAGTTAATTAAAAAATCCAATGAGATGGGTACAAATATATATATGCTAAAAACCCAGATTATGATACAAGGAAATCTCTATCTTACAATCAATCTAACATAAAGAGTTACATATATTTGATAAGTCCATCAACGATTCCCATTATAAAAAAATTCAATTCAAGACACACCTCATAACTATGCCGCAAATATGAGTGGAAGTAATATCTAGATAGAAGAAGCATGCCCTGGTATTACAGGAGGGTTCCACTCATTAAATATCAATAGGAACCATGCCCAACCCCATAGGAGGGTTCCACTCAAATGGTTGAGTACCCATGCCCTCATACAATAGTAGGGTGCCACTCAAGTTGTTAGTAGAGGTCCCATGCCTAGCCCAGCTAGAGGGTGCCACACCAGTAGTCTGTTAATGAACCATGATCAGTCCTAATGGAGGGTGACACTCCAGTAGTCTATAAAGGACCCATTCCCATCCCATCTCGATGGTTCCACTCTTATAGTAGAGGAACCATGCTCTGATACAAAAAGAGTGTGCCACTCTGATTTTTGATTGAGTACCCATTCCATATCGAGCAGTAGGGTTCCACTAAAAGAGTAGATATATTACCCATGCCTACTATAGTTGGAGGGATCCAATATATATATAGGTATAGGACCTATTCCCAATCCCAGTAAGAGGGTGCCACTCTAGAAGCCTATGGTGATCATGCGCGATCATTATTATCATTAAGAATAACCTATATAATATTCACGAACAAAACATATCACATCATACCTAAAAAGACACTATATATTCTTCTATCACATTATATATAAAATTACTATGGATAGGCTACTCGTTGACCAAAATATGAGTTCAAACAAAGGAGATATGAGATGTTGAACTTTCCTCAAACGGAGATAAGGGTTACATGGTGTGTGGGTGATCCCCACATGGAATGTGGTCCCACTCCATCACCTGGTTGTGTGACTATAGGTACAAGAATATCCTCTCATTTTACCATAAAAAGTTTCATGGGGGTCTACACATTGTGTATGAGCCACTGAGGGTCCTGCCTGTTCTCCCTGTATATGTCCGTGTACTTTTCCCATGTCAGTGTACTTCGGTACATGACATGCCCCTGGCCATGTCCTCCAACATGGACTATTTACCATGTCATCCTCCAAAAATCATGTCCAATGGGGAGGGATACATAGTCTATGGGTGGGATACATTCCACACCATCCTTATCTTTTTCCCAAAACCCTATCTTCCATAGCCTAGGGTCACATGCTATGTGTTCTTTCAAAATACATGATTTTTAGTCAAGATTTCACCAAAAGTTTAGATCTACAACTACATCCACCTGATATGGTCTTTATCTTTTTTATCTAGATATTTATCCTACCAAAATAGTGGATCTATACCCTGTCTAGTGATTTCAGCCCTTTGGTTTTCATAAATTGAATTTCAATTCATACCATGATAACATTTATGCACCGCCACACCTCCAATCTATATTTTCAGAACCATCAGTATCAGATCTAAAATATATGAAATGCAACACCCTCTATTCCATGATTTTAACCTGAAATCTATCATTGATCACCAATCACTTGTTTCTTGAGAAATTATCATGAATCTGGGTGCCAATCGGGCTCGGTCTCACCCGAAAATATCGATTTGTGACCCCGTGATCCAATGATTAATGAAGTGAAGAAATTTGGGGATAAATCCCTAAAAAGAAAAGGTTTACTAACCAGTTCTTATTATCGTTGGCCAATATTAATGAAAATGGATATTCAAAGTTATAAAATAATTGAATAATCAATTTAATTTCAAAATAGGGCATATGAAATTGTCCACAATTGGCATAGATAAACGAAAAGGATTAATCATGCCCAATGATTTAATAAAATGAGGCATACTACGAAAATTATGAGTCCAACCTAGATATTGGATTAGTTTTCATCAAAAAATTCCTCACTAATTATTGATATGGATTATTTTGTTTAATACACATTGATATTCTTCAATCTAGAGCCTAATCGTAGGACATAAAATCAAAAATGGAGAGGAGGAAGAATGTATCTTGATCCTCCTAGGGTTTATGAAGCTAACCCTAGAGGATTCTCCATAACAATGGAAAAATAAGAACTATTTTAGGTTAATTAAATTTAAAAATGAATTTAATTATTTATTTTAACAAAATTCACCCGCCAATGATCTCTATTTCTAAATTCCCCACACCTACCCACTTTAGTTCGCACCTAGGGAAAACATTGCATTTCAGAATCAACTGTTGTCTTATATTTATGATCCGAGATTCTATTTAAGAGTTATCCCATTTTCATTATGAAACTACATGCACATAATAAAAAATATATTTATATTTTTCTAAAATTAATTTTCGGCAAACCGACCCTCAGAATCTCACCCTGTCTTAGTAAATGGATTTAAAAATATATTTATAAATATTTCAAATTCATACAAGAAAGAAGCTGGATAACTTACACATTCTACCATTCATATATTTTATCCATGAAAAGTAAAAACTAAGAAAAATATTGGGATACTGAGCCCACATCTAGATCTCCTTCTCCCAATTTCTCTCCTACATGCTCGCGTGCTACCACAATACACAAACCAAGGTGGTGATCCATCCACACATGGTCCTCTCATACCAATCCTCGATCACCATTGGGTGATCTACAAAATTGGATCCATCCGCAATGTCCATATCACCCCAGTAAATATAGATCATAGTGTTATACACATATCTCATAAACTATGACATGTGGAAGACATATTGATCCCACTATAGACATGGGTGTAGGGAAAGGTGGTAAGAAACCTCAATAACCCTATACATAATCTTGAATTACCCGATGAACCTTGGGGATAGATTTCAATCTCGACTAAACCTCAAAAATCCTCATGATAGGGATATTCTTAGAAAAACATAGCCTCTCTACAAATATTCCGAAAGATTACGATTACGATCTTCATAAAATTTCTAACAACTCTGATCTTTCTTCATCTACTCGTGGATGACCTGAACCTTCTCGATCATCATCTTCACCGACTCTAGAACCATAAGAGATGAATTACTGATCTTTATCCAAGACTAAATTGACTTGTATAGTCTCTTGTATAGGGCCTCAAAAGGTTTCATTCTGATAGTAGAGTGGTAGATATTGTTGTACATAAACTCTCCCAGGAGAATTTGGTCATTTCATCTTCAACTAAAGTATAATATTCAAGCCCTCAACATGTTCTCCAACAATTGGATAGTTCAATCAGTTTTCCCATCTATCTGTGGGTGGAAAGATTTAGTATTTCTCATCTAGGTCCTAAATTCCTCTTAATGAACTCTCCAAACCCATGATGTAATCCATGATTCATGGATGAAGAAAATATTCAAGGGTACCCAATGAAGTGGAAAAATAATCAATAAATACACTTTCCTAAAAAATTCCACTTAACTTTGTTCCCTAATAGCAAGGAAGTGTGCTGACTTCATGATCCAATCAACTATCACCTAGATGGTTTCATGGCCCTTCATTTTCTATGGAAGCCATATCACAAATTCTCTGAATATTTCATCTCATTTCCATTTTAGGATCTTGAGGTTCACTAACAAAAACTGCCAGATCTTGATGCCCAACCATCACCTGCTGATAGGTGAGGAACCGAGAGATGAACTAATCCATGATTCTTCTCATGATAGACCAAGAAACTACCACTGAATATCTCTATACTTCTTTCCCACATTGGTATGTACAACTAAAGGAGATGTGTGGAATTCCAAAATCAACTCCTCCCGCATCGTGACTGGGACCACCATCTTTCCTTGGAAAATTTTTATGCAATTAAATCCTTTAGAATATATATTTGGTAAATCACCTATAGATACCTGGTCCTAAAAGACATCACAATCAGTGTCTCTTATCTGGTACTCTCTCACATTCTCAATAAACAGAGGAGTTGACACCATTTTATAAACAAAAAATGCACCCTCTAGCTCAACTATGGTCAACTGCAAGGAAGCCAAGTACTCTAAAGCCTATTTCACCAAGAGATCCTAGGAATTCATGCAAAGGGAATCTACTACTATTTTTCCCTTACCTGTAGTATATAATATCTTGAAGTCATAGTCCTAGAGGAACTCCATCTAGCTTCATTTTCTTAGGTTCATGTTTCTCTATGTGAAGACATTCATAAGACTCATGTTCTGAGTAAACCAAAAAGATCTCACCTATAAGTTACTACCTCCACATACAAATTAAAATACTACCTCTTTAAACTATAGTTCATGATTTATGTTGTTCTACACATGGGGTCTCAACTTAGTTGGCCCATATTTGATAATTTCCTTCCACTACATCATCATGTAGCCAAGCCCATCTCCAGAGGCATTAAAATACACTACATAATCCATGCCCTACTCTAGTAGTATCAACATAGGAGCACTTTTTAGACTTATCCTCATCTCCTTGAAGTCCCTCTATAATTTATAATTTTAGGTAAATAGATTCCATTTCCATGATATGGGTCAAAGGGGATAAAATCATAGATAAGTATTCCACAATCCTCTGGTAGTACCGTACCAAGGAAAGAAAACTCTCCACCTATGACACACTATTGGGTGGATCTAAGAAAATCAGGGCATAAATCTCCACAGTGTAAATTGAAAAACCATTCTTAAAGATGAAATTACCCACGAAGTGAACCTCGTGAATCTAGAACTGGAACATTGAGATATTTCCATAAAACTGGGGCTCTTAAAGTAATCTAGGACTATACTTATGTTCTATGTATGCTATTATTATGATGTAGAGTATGTGATTATTTTATTTATGAATAAAACCCAAAACTGGTCTAGTTATGACTAAAATATCGGGTTCATGAAATCCATAAACATAGTGTAGGAATTTATCACCCCAAACAAAATCACCACGAACTCATAGTGCCTATTACGACATCAAAAATCCATATTTGGATTATCAGCCTTCTAAACCCTCAATTGGTGGTATCCAGACATGATATCATACTTTAAGAACTATATCATGCCGTCAAAATGGTCAAAGAGTTCATCAATTCTTATTAAAGGTTGCTTTTTCATTATTGTTTCCTAGTTCAGGAAACAATAATCCATGCAAAGCCACCAGCTCCTGTCTACATTTTTTGTGAACAACACTGGAGCTTCTTAGGGGAAAGACTAGACCTGATGAAACCCTTCTCTAAAAGGTCCTCCAATTATAGCAACAACTCCCAAATCTTTTTAGGTCCCATTTGATTTGCCTCATAAGATATTAGATTGGTCTCAGGATGCCAGTTGATAAAAAAATCTATCTCCTGCCTCCAAGGTAGTCTTGAAACATTATTAGGTAAAATGCCCATATTATCCTCAGCAACAGAAATAATCTAGATTCCTTAAGAGATTGATAAACCAAAGGATATAGTTTATAAATTATGGGTTATGAGATACAACAGTCTTCTCATAGAACCAACCAGTCCTTCCATGAGATTTCTCTATCCTATAATGGTGAATCTCATCCCATCAGTATGAAGGAATCTGAATCATCTGCGGTTATAGTAAATTTGGTCTCAAACCATGAACAAAGTCCATACCCAAGATGATGTAATAGGGTTCAATCAAGATGCCCAAAATATAACACATTATCCTCTATCAAAAAAGAGATAACTATCAGTTCTGATAGATAAATGATATGGAAGAAGTGTTCCCTATAGGAACCTCATGACACATCTACTAGGATAAAGCATCAACTAAGAGCTCTATATCTCATACCATGAGTATAGATATAAATTAATGAATAATAACTATGTCTAAAAATACTAAGTTTAGAGTTCAATAAACAAAGATAATACCTCTAATCATCTCATGCTCCACTAGGTCATAATCCTCTATCGCCTACAACAACCCACATCCCAAACCACTAGCTCCCTATGTTTGATGTGGACTGCCTGTTCATGGCAGTAGAAGGATATAATATCATCTTCCACCACACATGACTCTTACACCTTGATATCTACCTTCTACTCTTCCAACTCCCCTCCCTAGGGACCTCCCCACACACTTCTGGGAGATCCCTGATCGTAGTGTTGCCTCTTCTGTGGCGGTTTGTCTTCTATATGTCTGCGCTCCCCAGCAGGTCCGGTCCAAAAATCATTCTCCATGTGACCTCACTCATCACATGTATAGAACCTCACCTATTTGGGATTCCCAGGTCATCTATGATTCCCCTGACTGCATACCTTATCCGGATTATGGGAGGACCTCATGCATTGAGATCCTATAGACTAATGTCTACTAGCTTCTACAGACAAATCATATTTGTAACACCCAATTACTACTCTAGGAACCTAGAGTTCCTCTAACAAAAATATCTCTCTCAACCATGCTCACTTCAACACTCCATAATAGGTGGGAATGCACACAAATTCCACATTGGCATGGATCTATCTATGGATACCCACCTCATATTTCTATTCTCAAAAGAATACATCCCATATCATGTCAAGGGAGTACCATGTCGGGTCTGTGAAACTCATGTCATACTCAAGAACTATCGTATTTGCAGGTTGCAGCTCCAAAATCTCTTAAATAGAAAATGAGAAAAAGATGGAGTCTTAGTTATCCTCGTGAAATGGGAATTTTATGTCAGGCCATGAGCACATCGACTCATCATGCATCTAGGTAACAAGACTCCACTAGTGCTCAGGTGTTCCATGGAAAATGCTAGCTACCAGAACAACTACCTAATACCATAATGTTAAGATAATATTAAATATATATACCATTGACCTTATCCAATCCTCAAATACATGGTGATATTTCTCCCCACAGAACCTCAATGACCTCTAACATTGGAACACATAGAGTGCGCAAAGCCTATGTGCATTCTTAGTCGATCCTGATGGTTTGATCTTCTACTCAACTAGTGTGGGTGTAGCTGCGTAACCACCTGGATGAATGATATCATGGGATTGAACCTAAACTAAGGCCTCATCCCTCATCATATCATCATTATGATCCAGAACTGGCATATTTTCTAGCTATCATTGTAGAGTCATCCTGAAAAATTAATCAAGATATACCAAAATCATATGAGTATATATAATGGGGAGCAGACTCAAGAAGGATAGTCAAAGACTCAATCCTATATGATGCATGTACCATTGATCCTTGAAACCAATGTCTTGGTATGTTGAGTCAACAAGCAGGTTGTAATGGTCCTGGTGAATAGATACATCGGCCACCCATACCATCACTAGGTTCCCTGGCCTATGATCCACTATAGCACCATTGGTTTTATATAATTAACCCTTATTTTATGTATTTTAAGCATATAACATGGTTGGGTTATCATTGAGAGAGTTTGGAAGAATTTTGAAATGTTTTTTGGGATTTTATAAGGTTGTAATGATAGTGCACGATTAGTGAAAACATTAAAACATCCCCAAAAGACTTTTCCCAATAAGTTATAGGGCTCTAGGAAGGTGCATGGTTAAGGATCATAGTTTGAACAAACCATACATGCACCCAATAGAAACCGTGAAAAGATGGATAATGTGATTTTTCATGGTTGGAACATGGTTTGAGAATCATACAATCCAACCATGTGAGGATCCCACTTGAGGTATTCTATGGCACACAATTAGCACAATATTTGTATAACCATGTGGCTAACCCTTTATGGTTTAAAAACTAGATCTAAAAAGGTTGATCTAGGTCAGTTTTCTATTTTATACTCTCATTTTTTTGAAAACATTCCTAACTCAAGATTTTATCCTCCTTAAGGTTGTATTGTATTATCCTATTGATCCAAAGGCGATCTGAAGGCTTATCTTGGCGTATTGAAGCTAGATTCTCATAGTAATTATTCGTGATTTGTAGTTTTCCATGGTTTTCCATAGATGTACATATACCTCTCTAATGGTTTCATAAATCTATGTCTAATAGAGATATACATGGTATTTGAGGAAAAATATGATTATATTTTTATTTTTTGGTTACAGGAGAAGACATATAAGAAGTGTTCTGGGAGATTTGATACATTTCTATGGATGTTTCCATGCTATTTTCTATTTTCAACATCATTTCAGAGGTAGGTGGCTTCACTCTTGACTCTTATATTAAAAATATGAATGATCGATTTCAAATTTGTTGTTTTAATTGAATTTATTTGTAAAATTTGTTTAAAAATCATGGTATAAACCCTCTTTAGTGATGGTTTTTAGTTTTTTTAGAAATTGTGGAATTACTATACAGAATTCTTTGTGGTTTTATTTTAAAATGATGATTTTAAAATCATTTTTTCTGTTTGATTATGATAAAAGTTATATGGAGTGGTTTTCAATAAAAAATTTGTTTTTTTAAATGTATTTGGCACACTTGGGTTAGAAATGTGTTTTATGGTTGTGTTGCATGATTTCATGAGCATTATGTCAGATATGGGCATGAAGTACCCCCATTAAAAGGTTGGGACTGATAAGGTCTTGAAGCACCCACATCAAAATAGTCCACTATGTAATGTCTTAGTGGATGGATGAGTCACCCCTCTTGAGTATAGGGTGGTACATGTTGGATGGATGTTTATATTTTTTCATTTGTGGAATGGAATGTATTATACCCAAATAGAATTTATAAAATGTTTTTGGAGAATTGATTGGTTTCTTTTCTTAGAACATGATGTTGTTTTTGGAAAACTTCTTTGTTATGTAACTGATTTATATTTTGATATAAACTGTTTATAAATTGATCATATAAACTATTTTATGAAAATTTGTTAGCATGATAAATCCCAATGGTGTGAGTTGGGATGTAATTTGGGGAAAGCCTATCGAGTTTCATTACTCACCCTTGATTTTCCACTTTAGTTCTTTTTCAAATGTCATTTATTGGGTCTTTGGAAAAGGTGAATTATTAAACTTCTCTAGTGGCCCTTAGTAATACTTGGTCTATTTCAAGGAGGGGATCATGGGTAAGGTTAGAGCTTTGGAGCTTGGTTTTCATTTATTCTTGTTGGTTTTGTAGTATTTCTCTATATACATGATTTTTTTGTAGTCTTCCACTATGGTACTGTTGTAAAGTTTTATCTTTATATAAATGGTATTATGTTGAGTTATTTTTCATTTTATATCATTCATCATGTAGTGGTTGTTTTTTATGGTGTTTTCTGTTAGTTGTTCTATTTTTAAAAGGGAAAATAGTCCCCCACATGATCATGAATCCCATTAATTTATTGCGAGCCTTTTGTATCTTGGAGATGTCGCCTAAGGCTCAGTATAATTTTCACCAATAATCAAGATAATGTGTAGGGTTGGGTTGTTACAAGTTGTACTAGACTTCTTCCTTCCAAAAATATTTGTGGAATAAGTAGTAGTAGACTAGTTCCTTATAATTATCTTTTTGGAAAAAGTGGTATTAGCTTTTTAGGTCCTTTTATAACAAGTGGGATTTAGTTCTCTCAGCCTTGGAGTTTATATTCATTATGGTCTATTTTTTGTGTCAGGTTGGTAGAAGGGATTAGAATCATCAAGAGTTAAAATGTAGAGTATAAAAAGTTGCAGTTGACATTTTATACTAAATTTCATGTTACTATAGAGTTGTATAGATATGTGTTTTAGAGAAACATATAGGATTTGGAATCTCATTTTCATGGGTTTAGCTAATGAGATGAGAATGACATGCATTAGAAAAATTAATTACCACTAGTAGTACATATTTAATTTTTAGTAATATTTTTTTATTTGGGGAAATGTGTACATTCTTCTAACAAAATGAAATATTTTCAAATGTAAAATATTGAAAAAGAGAATGGTCGTAATATATTTAAAATGGTTTGATTTTCAAAAAAAAAAGATGAAAATTTTCAAAAATGGTCAAACATGGTAAAAGTTAATTTTTGAAATCATTTCAGATATAGTTTGATATGATAGAATTTGAAATTTTAAGCCTTTAGTTGATAGAGAGTTTTACTTATAGATTTTATTGTTTATTTAAAAAATGAAAATCGGTAGGAATCATAAACACCAACTGATGGAAGCTGCTGAAAATTCGGTTACGCCTGAGCTATATGTGAACTAACAACTATTTGAATGTATTTTCCAATAATTTTAGGCTATGGACAATGGGAATAGGAGGGAAGATCCATGGAAGATGGATCATTATAACCAAATTTAGAAAAATAATACAACAATATTTTGGGGTGTATCAAAATGAGAAAAGGAAGAGGGGTGGATGAATATTATCAATCGAATATTAAATTTCATTTTTATGCCAATAGAGTTCAAATTCAAGATGAAAACATATATTCATAAAGATATTTCACACAAATGGTGGGATTTACATATGAAGTCTAAAGTAGATCAAGGCATTGGTTGGGATAATTTCAAATAATTTCCCAATAAACAATTCTATCCTCATACATTTAGAATTAAAATAATAATGAAATTATTAATCTTGAAGTAGGAAAATATTTATGTAACAAAATATACAGATAAATTTTTGAATTTAGTGAAATTTTCACTTGAATTTTCTTCTAGTTCATTGTTAAAGGAAAATATCCATGAATTAGGGATGAAGAAAGAGATTCACTCGAAGATTGATGTGCTTTGTATTACAGATTATTCTGAGATGGTCAACAGAGATATGGTACCTGAACGGGACACCTTGGGAGCTATGGGTGGAGGGAGTATATCGATACCTTTAGAAAATGATGGGATCTCTAATGCTGGGAGAAAGAGGAAGAGGGACACCTATTTATAAGGTGGGAGCATTAATCAAAATTACAAGGCTGGACCGGTGAACCTTCCTCCATAAACCAAGAGCAAAGAGGGGAATTTCCAATGTGGCTCACTTAACCTCACAAAGCAAAAGAGTACAAATCAACCTTGAGTATGCCACAAGTAATGACCCGACCTCTTTTGAATAAAATTACCTTTATTTTAATAACATATAGATATAGAAAACACATGCACTATTTTTTTATTTGGGTTTAAATGATTAATAAGTACCAATACCATTTATAATATATTCATTTAATAGTGATCACAAGATTTCTATAAACATATGGTTTTTGAAAAATATCTTTTAGATACAGGAAAAAGAGATGATGGCCTCATACAGTAGACTGAGGTAGTAAAAATCATTTATCAAAGCTCAGAAAGGAGGTATCATCACTAGGATCTTATCTTGACCAAGCCCAAACTGAGCTTCAACATGTTAATCGTGAATAGAATCACCCACGAGAGGAGTTGAAGTTAATAGAGATTACCGCCCAAGTGATGTTATTCGAGCCGCCCCAAGAGTCTTTCACCATAAAAAACCTTACCCTTAGGCCTTATGCATGTGTTATAATGGGTTATGTAATAAGATATTATTTACTTATTGTGTAATCCATTTTTATAAATAAAAGTTTCATTCCATCAATTCTTTTATGAAAAGAGACTTTCTTAAAAAGTGAAAAATTTCATAAATTGTCTTTTCGGGTAAAAATAGTACTTTAGAGAAATATATAAATTATATTAAACTATGGTTGTGGATAATAATATTAATAAAACAATTCATATAAATGATTATTATATCAGTTATCTATCTGTAAATGATTAGGAAATCAATTTGAGAAGAGATATATTATTTATATGATGAAAGAGAAAATGTATTTTTAAATATTTTTTTATAGAATTAATGAATTTTTTAAATAATTAATATTTTAATAAAATATAATTTTGAAATCAATTTTTTGAATAATAAATGAGTATATATTTTGTTATTTATTCAAATGTAATTTTTATTATGGTTTAAAAACTATTTTTGTCAAAACTCGTGAATTTTAAATAAATATCGGTTTTCATTTTAAAAATGAAAATTCAAATATTTAAAGAATTGGATAGATAAAATAAATAATATTTTTGGAATCAGGATATCAAAATTATCCAATGGTAATTTTTTCATAATTTTCTAAGACAATTGAAGTTTTGGGTAAAAATTAAATACCGTATATATAAAATATGTGTTTTTTGACATTATAATGACCCCAAAATGATGTAATAAATACTATAATGGTTATTACAGTCCAAATATATGTTTTACCATTAAAAGTAATTTATTTTATATTTTTTTATTTATTTTATAAATCCATAGTGAATCCTCCAAAATGTATAATATATTTTATGATTTCAAATTCATTTATTTAATAATGCGACTCAGCTCCACATAAAAAAAGAATATATTTTAATATGTTAGGAAATGTTTCTTATAAAATAATATTTTCTACTCCAATTTGGAAAAAAAAATTCAAAAACCATGGTAAGGTTTGTGATTTTGATAATTTAATTATCTATATTCCATAACCCAAGTTGTGAAATATTAAAGAATTCCCCCCTCATTTCCTATATAAACCCACCAAATCTCCAACTTCCCTTCACTCAAAATCCTTGGATAATATACCTAATCTTCCTTAATCTCTCTATAATCCTCCCAAGGCACCCCAATCTCTCTAGAAGCTCATGTTCAAGATCTTGAAGTCACACACTCAAGTAAGGGATCTTCCACTCTCCTATTTTATCAAGCATTCTTTTTCAAGTTATGTCTTTTAATCTATTTTATTCCTATGTATGGATATGTGATTAAAAATACTAATTACTTAAAATTTGAATTAAAAAATATTATATCCTCTTTCACTCTCATTTATTCCCATTATGAACCCTTATGTTCACCCGTTACCATGTCGAATTTCTATAAGGGATTCTTTCATTTTTCAGTTTTATCCAAGTTTCTTTATATTGTAATATCATTTTACATTCAATTAAAAATTTGGGGGTATGATTTTACGTCTACCCCATAATTTAGTCCATATAATTTAATGATTATATACCATTTTCTCTCTCATTAGTTTCATTCGTGTACACCTATTACCATGCCAAAATTCTGTAAGGGGTTTCTCTCATTTTATTTCCATTAAAGTATTTATCCCATATTATGAATCAAAATTACATTTCATATGTTGGTATATTTCGTTACATGATCCAAATAATATCTATTTCATGTATAAATGATTAGGGTTCCCTTTCTCTTTCATCATCCCAACTTATGAATTTCCATACGATGTTATGCTGCCGAAATTACACCATGATCTTCCAAGAAGAAATCATCATGCAGTGAATACCATATTCATTTCTCTATCAATGGTATTCACCTTTATGCACATATACTTATTTAATGTTACTTATATATATGTATCCCACATTCCTTAATCATTTAATAAGTTATTATTTTGAATTATTCCGTGTTATATGATCCATGTGGCACACTTATGCATGAAATAAAATTTTTTTGAAGGGTGTGCCTTGATAGTACTCCAATGCATTATGTAATGTCTAGTATCATGATACACCGTGTGAATTAAGGTTTTAATCATGATAATCCATGTTCAATGATATTTTAATCCTTATAATTCTTGTGCAAAGAGGGTTTACTAGTGCTAATCCATGAATAATGATCCCTGGCTCATGCTAATATAATGTTGTTTGTCGTTGTCACATTTCCAAGTTATGATAATCATGATATATCATGAATTTAGGTTAATTTTTTTTCTTATTCTCTATTTATATTCTTTTTTTCCTTTATTTATATTACTCTTCATGTTATTTCTTGTTTACTCCCTTACTGGTCTTTATAGATCACCTGTTTCTTAAGTATGTCCTCAGGTTATCCCATGCAGTGTTTTGTACAAGGGAATAATTTGGCCATGTCAAATAAGTTCAAAATAAAGATATTGTATTTCATGTTTTATGTTATTATGTAATTTTCTTAATTTTCCAAGACACTATACCTCTCTATCCTCATAGTTGTCTTAAGTATAAATTTATGTAATAAATCATTTTTTAGTGTGTATTAAAGATTAGTGTTGTTATATTGGTATCAAAGGATATGTTTAGTTATTTTTTGGATTAAGTTTATAAAACTATTCTGAAATCCTTAGGGATAATGATGAGTATAAGAAAATAATGCCAAAATTTTGGTGAGTATAGATTAAGTGGTTTACCAATAAAATACAACCCTATCGGGATACGAACAAGTAGAGATGGATTTAACACAGATGTATCTAGTGGTAAAACTGAAAACACCGCTTTGTGTTAGACTCGAACGAGAACCGGTGAACAAAAAATAGGCTATGATACACTCTTGTTTTGACAACCTGATGGGATATGCATTGGTATATTCATAATATTTTTATGAACCATTATTAAGGGATTAAAAAAATTACCCCCAATAAATTCATATTTTAAGAAAATAAATGTAATTTATAAGTTATCCCTTTAATGTCACAAGATTACAATTTATATGTTTAAATGTTTAAGATAATCATCCTTAAGTATATATTGGATAAAGTAGAACCAGATTCAAAAAGTGAAAGGTAGGTTTATCATCCATAGTTCTTAGAATTATTTTATATCCCAAAAATTTAGTAGAATAATCCAAACACCCCTAGAAATCATAAATGTGGAGATGTTGGTGAGAATGAAACTATATAAATTATTTTATCCCATGAATATAACTCCTCCCCTATCACAATTTTTGGATTAAACTTCCCATAGAACCTTATCATACTCCATATGGTGAAATTTGATGAAATTCTTGGCATGGATTAGATTTCCCTATATATAGACAACATAAAAATTCATGAGTGGGAAATCACTCTCTATATGGTTAATCAACCCCTGATTTTGTACAAGTGCAAGGAGGAGGAGGAGCCTTCTTTAGCACAATCATCTCAATCATAGATATTACCGCCCTATGAGAATGTGTATCTTGTATAAATGATTGAGTCTAAGGAAAGAACCATCCTCAAAAACATGCCTATTGTGATGGAATTAACTGATTTGTTTCCTAAGGAATTTCATGGTCTTTCACCTAGAAGATATATTGAAATATCGATTGATCTCATATCTGGGGAATTTCCAATATCCAAGACTCCATATATAATGGATGTTGTGGAGCTTGAGGAACAAAAGTAACAATTATTGGAGAATATTGATAAAGGATTTATATGACCAAGTGATTCTCCATGGGGTGCACCAATCCACTTCATCATGAAGAAGGATGGGTTAATGTTACCTTTCAATTGATTATCACGAGTTCCAAAAAATCACGATAAAGAAAATGTATCCTTTAACATGAATTGATGACTTTTTTGATCAACTACATGGACTACAATTATTCTCCAAGGTGGATCTTCCATCGGTATATTACCATGTAAGGGTGAAGAAGGAGAATATCTTTAAGACTACTTTTTGTACAAGGTATGGGCACTATTAATTCATAATAATTCCTTTAAGACTCACAAATGATCCAGAAATATTCATGAATTTGATGAATATATTCTTTAGAGATTTACTTGACATGTTTGTGGCAGTCTTTATAGATGATATTATGATATGAAACAAAACCAAGGAGGAGCATGAAGACCATATAAGAACTACTAGAGACCTTGTGAAAGAATAATCACTATGAAAAGTAAAAAAAGTGTGAGTTTTGGTTGAAGGAAGTCTCATTCGTGGGTCAAATAATCACAATAAATGGGATATATGTGAATCCCTCCAAGGAAAAAACAAATTTAGGGATTTATGAGGCCATCATCTAGGTCATATATCAGTAGCGTTCATGGGTTTGTTGGATATTATCACCGATTTATGAGAAACTTCACTTGATTTTCAAACACTCTTACCAAGATAACTAGGAAGGGAGTCATGTTTTCTAGGAATTATGAATACAAAGAAAGATTCAAGGAGTTGAGAATGAGGCTTATAAACACATTGTTTCTCACACAACCCACAAGTGGAGAATAATTCATGGTATTCAGTGATTCTTTGAAGAAGGTCCTCAATTGTGTGTCGTTGAAAAATGATTAATTCACTGCCAATGCTTCAAGACAATTGAAAGTTCATGCGAATAAATATCCAGCACATGATCTGGATTTGTCTGCAGTAATCTTCTCTTTGATAATTTGGAAGTATTACCTATTTTGGGAGAAGTGTGAAATATATACAGATCACAAAAGCCTGAAGTATATATTCACATAGAAAAAGATGAATATGAGCCAATGAAGATGGTTAGAGCTGATCAAAGACTCTAAATTCCCAATCCATTACCACCCATGGAAAGTGAACAAGGTGGTAGATGATCTATGTAGAAAGGACCTAGTGATTCTATCATTGATGATAATTGAAAATGATCCAATCTTATTATACTTGGTGAAGATGGACATGGGAACCATAAAAGTGGAAACTATCAAAAAAGATAAATCCTCAGAGTTCAATGTTAATGGAGAAGGAATTGTTATATTTGGGTCAAGACTACGTGTTCCATCAAATCTGTAGTTAAAAAAAGAACATTTGGATGATGCACATAGTTCTAATTTCTCCATTAATCCAGGAAACACAAAGATGTATCTAGAATTACGAGAGCATTATTGTTGGGATAAAATGAATAAGGATATTAGTGAGTATACATAAATGTGGATGGTATGTCAGCAAGTGAAGGATGATAGAAAGAAGTCTAAGGGGATGATGGAACCATAACCCATACCAACATGGAAATGGGAGGACAATACTGTGAACTTTGTCACCAGATTTATGAATACATCCAGAAGAAACAATGTCATCCAAGATGTTGTGGATCATATTACAAAGGCTACACACTTCATTAGAATTCTAAAGTATTTATAATTGGATAAATTAGCATGGATATACATCAGAGAAGGGGTAAGGTTACATGGAGTACCACTATCGATGGTATCTGATCAAGATCCGAGATTCACCTCGATGTTTTGGATGAGTCTCTAACATGCGCTGAATATTGCATGAAACTTCAACACGATTTATCAACTTCAAACTAATGGAAAAATGAGAGGACTACCCAAACACTTGAGGAAATGTTGAGATCATGATCAATGGTCCTCAAATGAGGACTGGATCAACATCATCATCTGATTGAGTTCTCTTACAACAACATTTTCCACTCAAGCATACAAATAGATCATTATGAATCCCTTTATGGGAAGAGGTTAAGAACACTGTCATGTTTAAATGAAGTGGGGGAGAGAAAAATCTAGGTTCAGAAATTGTCGAAGAAATGGCGGATAAGGTTAAGACCATCCAGCATCACAACAAAGCTTCTCAGAGTCGAAAAAAGATCTATGCTGAAAATCATCGTCGAGACTAGAGTTTGATATTGGACAGAAGGTATTTCTCTGAATATCACCATGGAAGAGATTTATGAGATTTGGGAAGAAGTTAAAGATTATTCCAAGGTATATAGTCTCTTTTGAGATCCTTGATCTCATTGGAGTAGTTCCCTATCAACTACTACTCCCATAAAACTTGTCTCAAGTACATGATGTATTCCATGTATCATTCTTGAGAAAGTACATACCTAACCCATGGAAATTAATCTATACAGAGGAGTTAGGATTGTAGAATTACATTTATTATGAGGTGGATCTGCAAAATATCATAGATCATATAGAAAGAGTTCTATGAAATAAGATGATACCCCTCATCAAGGTGTTGTGGGGAAACCACAAGTTTGAAGAGGTAACGTGGGAACCAGAGGAAGTGAAGAGGCAGAGTTTCCCACATCTTTTTTAGTGTGGGAAAAGAAAATTTCAAGGGAAAAATTTATTATGGGGGGAATGCTTTAACGACCCTATCATTCATGAAAATAATTACCTTTATTATAATGACTTATAGATATAGAAAACACATGCACTATTTTTTTATTTTTTTATTTGGATTTAAATAATCATTAAGTTTCATTACTGTTGATAATATAATCATTGAAAAATAATCCCATGACTGATATAAATATAAGGGTTTTGAAGAAAATACTTTCAACAAAGACAAAAGAGAGGATGGCCTCATCCAATAGACTCAGGTTGTATAAAGCTCATTTTTCAGAGCTTGGAAATGAGTTAACGTAAATAGGATTTTCTCTTTCCCAATCCCAATCTAGGCTTTAACACATTAAACTTGGATGAAATATCCCATGAGAGAAGTTCAAGTTAATAGAGGTTACCACCCAAATGATTTTATCCAAGCCACCCCAAGAGTCTATCATCATCGCACACCTTACCCTTGGGTCTTATGCGGGTGTAATAAGGGGTTATGTAATAAGGTATTAGTTACTTATTGTGTAATTTCTTTTTATAAATAAAAGTATTATTCTAGAAATTAATTTATGAAAATAAAAATTCTTAAAATGTTACGAATTTGATAAATTCAACTTTAGGGTAAAAATGGTACTTTTGAGAAATATATAAATTATATTAAACTATGGTTTTTATTAATAAATTTATAATCTAATTCTTATAAATGATGACTATATCAGTTCTTTATTTGTAAATGATTATGCAATCAGTTTGATAAGAGTTATATTTTTTATTTGGAAAGGTTAAAAATGTATTTTTAAAGAAACATTTTTAAGGAATTAATGAATTTTTGAAATAATTAATATTTTAATAAAATATTATTATAAAATTAATTTTATGAATAATAATTTTTTATATAATTTTTATAAAGTCATGTTTAATTTTTATTAAGGCTTGAAAACTATTTTTGTGAAAACCTGTAAATTTTCCATAAATTTCAGTGTTCATTTTAAAAGATAAAATTCCCATATTTAGAAATTTTTTGGATAAAATTAATATTTTTTTTGTAATTAGGATGTCAAAATTATCCCATGGTAAATTTTTCATTATTTCAGAGATAGACTTGTTTTTTGCTAAAAAATAAATAATATATTAATAATATATGTGTTTTATGTCATCATAATGACCCCAAAATGACTTAATAAATACTATAATTTTAATTATCAGACCAATATGTGTTTCCCAATTAAAATAATTTTATTTTAGATTTGTTTTAGTTATTTTATAAAACCTTAGTGAATCCTCCAAAATATATAATATTTTTTATGCTTTTAAATTCATTTTTTAATAATGCGACTCACCTCCACATAAGCAAAGAAAATATTATAATATGTTTGGAAATTTTACTTATAAAATAATTTTGTACACTTCTATTTGGTAAAAAACATGGGAAAAACATTTGGAAGGTTTGTGTTTTTGAATATTTAATTATATAAATTCAAAAACAAAAGTTTGTGAAATATTAAAGAATTCCCCTCTAATTTCCTATATAAACCCACCCATGTTCCAACTTGTGTTCACTAAATATAATTTTAGATCATCCCTAATCTTCCCTTGTCTCTCTAGAATCCTCCCAAGGAACCCCAAGATCCCAATAATCCCCTCTTCAAGCTCTTGAAGTCACACTCTCAAGTAAGGGATCTTCCACCCTCCTCTTTTATCGAGAATTATTTTCTTGTTATATCTTTTAAAATATTTTATTTATTTATTGGGATATGTTATTAAATAACATAATTATTTATAAATTATGAGATCCCCTTTCACTCTCAGTTATTCCTCTTATGAACCCTTATGTGCACCTGTTACCATGCCGAGTTTCCGTAAGGGATTCCTTCCTTTCTCATTTTTATCAAAGTTTCTTTATGTTGTAGTACCATTTTAATTTAATTTATAAATTTTGGGGTATTATTTTTTACCTCCCCTATAATTCCATCATTATTTTTTAATTACAATATACCACATTCTCTCTCATTAGTTCATTATGTATACACCTGTTACCATGCTGGAATTTCGTAAGGGACTTCTCTCTTCTTATTTCCATTCAAGTATTTCTCCCATATTATGCATCTAAATTCCATCTCATATGTTGGCATATTATGTTCCATGATCCCCTTACTATCTATTTCATGTATAAATTATGTGGGACCACTTTCTCCCTCGTCAACCTAACTTATGAATTTCCATATGATGGTGTTATGCTGTTGAAATTGCACCGTGATTTTCCAATCCAAAATCTTCATGTTGTGAATACCATACCCATTTATCTATCAAGGGAATAATACTTTATGAAAATATAATTATTTAGTGGTACTTAAAGTTAGGTATTACACATTCCTTAATCATGTAATAACTTATGATTTTGAGTGATTCAATGTTATATGATCCACGTGGTACACTAATACAAGAAATGAAATGTTTATGAAGGGTGCGCCCTGATAGCACTCCAATGAATTTGGTAATGTTTCGTATCATGATAATCCATGAACAATGAGGGATTACTCATGATAATACAAGGTAAATTATTGTTTACTCATGATAATTCATGGTCAATGATTGGTTACTCATGCTAATCCATGTGCAATGGGCCTTGCCTCATGCTAATATCATGTTGTATGTCATTGTCACATTTACATGTAATGATAATCATGATATATCATGACTTTATGTACATGTTTCCCTTATTCTTCATTGATATTACTATTTCCTAACATGTATTGTATTATTTATGTTATGCTTGGTTTACTCCCGTAGTGGGTTTTATAGCTCACCCTTTCTTATGTACATCCTCGGGTTATCCCATGCAATGTTAAGTACGAAGGAATGAGTTGGTCATGTTAATGAAGTTTGAAATAAAGATATTGTATTTCATGTTTTAAGTTGTTATGTAATGTTCCTAGTTTCCAAAGACACTAGACCTCTTTATCTACGGAGTTGTATTAATTAAAAGTTTATGTAATAAATCATGTTTAAGTGTGTAATAAAGAGTAGGGTTGTTATACCACAACTCCAATCAGATGGGGAATCTTGAATGCTATTGTCATAGTTCTTTGAGGTCAGTTTTTTCGCAACACTTCTCCGGTGTCATGAACATCATTTTCTTTGATGGGACCAGGGAAGAAAAATCAATTTCATATGTATAATAGTGGTATCCATATTGATTCTATAAATACCATGACTCCTTAATAAAGGAAATCTCAATAGAGAAATAGAGAATAAGGTGGAATGCGCAAGAAATTATATAGAGCCAAGAAGGTTTTTGTAGATGATCAATATAGACCATTTACGATGTGATGTATGATTATTTTTAGTTATACACTTATGAAATTTTTATTTGATATGACTATATCCAATTTCTTTATTCCTTCTAGGGCTATTGGTTTTATGTGTTTAAAATATGAGATGATTCCACCAGTGATAAATCTTTAAACTCCTATTTCTCAAATTTATTTTCAATCCTTTGGGTTTATAACTTGTTATATAACTATTTATGGATTTGAGATGAAATTGGATTTCTCTATACTAGAAATGGATTTATATGACATAATCCTAGGTATGGATTGGTTGACAATGTATGTGGTTCACATCGACAGTTATACTAGAAAGGTTATTTTTACAACTGAATATGGAATTGAGCATCTATTTTGAATAACTATAATGTAAATATTGGTGAAATGATATTCTTTCCATCATCATTTATATTGATATCATATGAGTTGGAAACATTGTATTTTAAATCAATGGAAGAGATCTAGAATAGTAGTTTTCCAGTAGTGGTCAATCAATTTCTTGATGTTTTCCCAGAGCATTTATCAATGTTACCACCTATAATGGATGTGGAGTTTAAAATTGATCTATTTCTAGGCACTGGTTCTATTTCCCTTTTATATTATAGAATAAAACCAACAAATATTAACGCAGTTGAAAGTATAGTAGGAAGACCTGGAAAGCAAAGGGTTCATTCATCCTAGCACCTCTTCGTGGGTAGCACAGATCATGTTTTTCAAAAAAGTAGATATAAATATTTAGTTGTGTGTGGATTATTATAAGAGTAAACATTTTATAATGAAGATAAGGTTTCAAATTCCAGGAATTGATGATCTTTTTGATCAATTTAGGGGATCCCAGTGGTTTTCCAAAATTGACTTAAGATCGCCATATCGCAAAATGTGGGTTCAGAAGGATAATATTTAAAATACATCTTTCAAGAGTATATATGTATATTATGAGTATGTGGAAATTCATTTTTCTCTTATTAATACACTAAAAATATTTATAGAATTGATTAATCCGTTTTTTGAGAGGTATCTTGATTCTTTTTTGGTGGTGTCTATGGATTAAATGTTAGGGTCTTCAAGGAAAAGGATTGAGCATGAGAAACACTTGTTGGTAGTGTTGGGAATCTTGAGGGATTATCGTCTATATTCCAAATTATCAGTGATTGATTTTTGGAAAAAATAGTTACATTTCCTTTCCCAAGTAATTTCTTAAAGGGGTGTTTCTATTTATTCAGAAAAGATGGAGGATTTTATCTCATCAAAACTGTAGAATAATTTCTTCAAGATAAAGGCTTTACTAGGTCTAGTTGGTTATTACTGATGCTTTTTTAGGACTTCTCACGATCGGAATCACCTATGATATATTTGATAGAGAATAGTGTTCTATTCCAATGGAATAAAGAATGAAAAAAATATTTTCACATGCTTAAAGTTCGCCTTACATCAGCACCAATAATAATTTTTTTAGAATTAGTAAAAGGGTACATGGTGTATTGTGATGCTTCAAGATTAGGGTTGGGTTGTTCTCTCATGAAGGGATACCATGTTGTTGCTTATAGATCAAAGAATTTATTAGTGTATGTGAAGAACTACCCAAAACATGATTTGGAGTAATCCACTATAGTATATGCTATGAAGACCTAGAATCATTATCTATTTAGTTAGAAAGTTACTCTGTTCATGGATCATAAGATATTGAAACATATTATCTCACAAAAGGATTTGAACACGTGACAAAGAATATGTACAAAGTATCTCAAAATGTTTTCCTTTGACTTGATGTATACCCTAGGAAAAAGAAATTAGGTAGTGGATGCATTAAGAATAAATTCATATGCTTAGTTAGAAAATGAATCTTCAGATGAGTTGTCCTTTATGTTGGTCCTAGATGATATACACTTAGAATGTGAAGACCGAGGTGAAGTTGTGGTCTTACTTCCAATTTTGTTTATTCAGGATTTGGTGGAGATGGTTAAAGAGAGACAAATATTTGATTCACAATGTCATTCTATGAGATCAAAACACAGTGGATGAAAGACCATTAAAGGATAGAGGATAAATTAGAGTATAGTATCTTGTTACAAAAATCAGATGGTCATACCTATGAATTTCAAGGAACAAATTCATTATGATTACCTCAATTCGAGTTTTTTTTTCATCCTAGAATACAGAAGATGTATAAGGTGTTGAAAGAATTGTTTCTTTTGGCCAGTATGGAACGTAAAAAAGATTAGATTGTTTCTAGATTCTTAACTTGTTAGCAAGTTAAGGTAGATAATTAGAGACCAACATGTATGTTGAAGTATTTAGCTAATTCAGTGTTGAAATGGGAGAAAATAGCTATGGATTTTGTAGCACATCTCCAATGAATGGTTTATAAATGTAATGTCAAATGGGTGATAATGGATTGTCTCAAAATGTTGGCTCATTTCATTCCTTTTCGTGAATATTATATAGTGGAGGGCTTGTTAAAAGTCTATATATGAGAAGTAATAATGAGTCATGATGTAATAGTTTCAATAGTTTAATATAGTGATATGAGGTTTACATCTCATTTTTAGAAATCCTTATAGAAATACCTTGGGAATCAGTTAGCTACGAGAACTATGTTTCATCCTTAGACAAATGGGGAATCTGAAAGGATGGTAGAAATGATTGAAATAATGTTTTAGGATTGTGTAATAGATTTTTTGGCCCCTGGGAAGAGCATGTGACATTATTATAGTTCTTATATAACAAAATTTATCAATCCTCAATACATATAGTTTATTATAATATTTTGAAAGGGTTTCTTTATTGTTCTCCACTTTTTTGGGTGTAAAAAGTTGAGAATTCAGTAATTGGGCCGAGCATTGTCCAAGAAATAAAAAAGTAGATTCAGTTTATCAGGACAAAGATGGGGAAAGCTCAAATTTGTCTGAAATCATATGAGGATCATCATCGATGAACATTGTCATTTGATATGAGCGATCATGGGTTCTTAATAATCTCTCCCAGTCTTGAACATCAACAATTTTTAAAGTATTTCAAGTTATCTCCTTGTCACATAGGCACTTTTTAGATACTTGAATGGAATTTTGTGGTGAAATATCGGTTGACATTGCGACCATGGTTCAATGTGGGGCATAAATTGGTTCATATATCTTAGATGAAAAGGAATCTGCCTAATCCAGACCTTGTGATTCTGTGGGATTACATTGACCAAAATCTGAATTCTTCATTGGTGAACATGCCAATTTGGATTGTGGATAAAAAATAAAATGTATTTCACTATAAAATCATCATTCTAGTGCAGTTTTTTTTGGTAACATGGTCAGATTTTGGAAGATATGTAAGAATGCGAGAATTAAATTAAAGAGAAATCGTCGAAACACTTTTAGGGTAGTGGTGTTTTTCTAATTTCCTAGGATAGAAAATATAATGTAGGGGGGAATTTATCACCACTAGTTTCACAAATGTAACCCTTATTTTATTTATTCTAAGTATATAATTTTTTTGTGTAAAGGTTTAGATAATTTTCAAGAAGATTCAGATGTTTTTGGAATTTTATGAGGTTTCACAGTTGGTGCATGGTTAGTAAAAACCAGAAAACTTCCCCTATAAAATGTTCATTATGAGAAAGAGGGGACTAGTTAGGAACATAGTTACAATGCATGGTTTAGGAAAACCATGCATCCACCTAGTAAAAATCGTGAAAAGATGGATAGTGGGGTTTGCCACAGTTGGTGCACAGTTTGGGAACCATGTGAGACAACCACGCAAGGACCATTGAGGTAGTAGTTGATGAATTATTAGCACACAGTTTGTATAAACATTTGACTAAATGTGAATAGTTTAAAAACTGGATCCACAAAAAGTGGATCTAGGTTGGTTTTGTGTTTTAATCTCCCTTTCCCCCCAAAATGGCCCTAACTCGAAATTTTATCCTTCAAAATGGTCATGAGGATTATCCCATTTATAGGGAGGATATACAAAGGCATATCATGGTGAAATGATGTTGGTTAGGAGGTATTGTCAGTCAGATTTTCTCTTGACCAAGCCCACACTGAGCTTTAACAACCAAGTCTTGAATGAAATCATCTACAAGAGAAGTTCAAGTTTGTGTAAATTACCAATCGGGTGATGTTAGTCGAGCTACCCCATGAATCTATCACCATCTCACACCTTACCCTAAGTTTGTACTCAGTTATTATATGGGGTAACGATTCCCAAACCATGTTACTTAAATGTTTAATTCCTTTGTATAAATATAATTTTTTTCATCTATTCTGTTTTAAGAATAGTTTTTCATAATAATATTAGATGAAATGTAATAAATTTATTTTTTTGGAAAGAAATTTTATATTCCATAAATTTTATAAATATATATGGTCAAAAAATATATTATGAATAATACTTATTTTAATGAAATAGTATGATAAAAACACACTTATATAATTATTAATGATAATTTTTTTAGTTTTAGAAAATTCACTATGCATTTCCAATCTCTTGTTATTTTTTATTTATTAAATATATTTACATTTAAAAGTTAAAATTATCATATTAAAATAATTATTATGATAAAGTACATAAATTTTTAAATCTTCATATAGAATTTAGGTTAGTGTTAATTTATAATAATTTGATAAAATACATTATTTTTTCAGGAATCGTAAAAATACGGTGTATTTTTTTCAAAATGTTTAATGAAATACTAATTATGTCATAATGATGTAATAAATAATTAACCAAAATTCTTGAAACAAATATGTTGTTTTATTAATATCATGATTTTTAATATATTTTAATCTGTTCACAAATATATTATTTACATTCCAAATTCTAAAATGGAAATTTTTACAATAAAAAAATTATTTTAAGAGAACTTTAATTTTCATTTCCAAAATAAGTAATATAAAATTTTGGTCAAATATTATGGGATAAAATGCCAAAAAAATATAATCCAAGAGTCCAATACCATGGAAAATTATAATGGTAAACCCATTGTTTTTCATTAACCTCTACCAAGTTTCCCAAAGATTTTATTTAGAAAATAATAAACAAATCTACCACTTTTGCAATAAATCCCACCCATTCCATCATTTCATTTCACTCAAAATTAATCATCCACTAATCATTGCTAGTTTTACCTTACAAGGATTCCTCTAGCCCCCAATTTTTGAGTCAATAAGGTTTTCCTTATGACTTTTCCATTCGTTCATACTTGGGATGACTGTTGAGTCATTATGTTTTCCCTATGTCTTTACTCTTATTTTGAAAATCACAAACACCTAATCTCAAGGAAAATCTCTTTTTACCCTGTGTTTTACTTCTATATGGAAAAAGTTCCTTCCCTAATGATATTTATCCTTATCATGTTTTTCAATGTTAATATCCTAATTTTTCTAAGTGTAAAAATCAGTTTCGAACCAAAACCTCAGAATTCTATAAATACCTAGATATGAAGAATTCTATTTTAGGATCCAAATTGTGATTACGAATTCTGGATATGAACTCTTCTGAGTTCTGACTTCGAATTCTAATTACGAATTCTGGTAATGAACTCTTTTGAGTTATAGCTTTGAATTCTAATTAAGAGTTATAGTTACGATCTTTTTGAGTTCTGACTCCTAATTCTAATTATGAATTCTGGTTACGAACTTTCTGAGTTCTAACTTTGAATTCTAATTATGAATTCTGGTTACGAACATTCTAAGTTCTAACTCCAAATTCTGATTGTGAATTCTGATTATGAACTTTTCTAGTTTCTGACTCAAAGATTTCTAAATACAGACTCCAATCTCTTATGAGTTCTGACTCTGAATTCTCATGAACTCTGACTCTGAACTTTGAATGTTCTGGTTCTGAATTCTTGTGAATCCAGACTCTGAATTTCCTTGAAATTCAGACTCCCAAATTCTATATAATTCATGTTCTCAATTTGTATAAAATATAATCCGAATGTCCTTTTATTTTATACTCTGAATTCAATTTTTGCTAGACTCTGAGCTTTCATTTTCATACACTTTGAATATTGGATTTTAGTTATGTAACCATATTTTTCATACACTTGTTTTGTTATAAAATTATGGCGTGCATTCAATTACTAACTAACCATTGTTTCTGTGACACATGTATAGGTCCCTATGAAATTCAAGGAAAAATAAGACCATTGGAGGAGGGATCCGACCATTGAATCCATGCCTATAAATAGGATCTCATTTGAAAGATCTCATAACACTTGAGACTATTCTATGATTCTAGAGATTACATGATGTTGATGTGATTTCTAGAGAGAGACTCTCACTCCTTTGTGCACATGAAACTTCTTGTTCAAGACTTGATTTGTGAGACTCCGATTGTTGTTGTGTACAATATAGGACTTCCGGGGATAGGAAGATAGAGTTCTTGACTACCTTGAGGTTGAGGGATTCCTTACTGAGGAAGAAAGAGGTTCCAACTACCTTGAAGTTGAGGGCTTGTGGGGATAGCAAGACAGACTTCGATCATCATATCGAGGGATTACCCTAGTGTGGGAAGGACAGAATTTCTTGAAAGTATAAATCAAGGGATCTTTAACCAAGGTTGTCTGATACCCTTCTCTTTCGGTTAAAATATTTACCTTGTTACTTGTTTTGTTACATGTTTTCCGTTATCTTATACTTCATTATATTTGTACTCTGGTTTAGTTATATTCTATATGCTTTAAGGTATAATCTTTATCTTTGTAAAAATTCAGTAAGATTCATTTACGGAATCACTTTTCTAGAATTTCTTAATCGGAATCATATTTCCAAATTCAGTCAAGTTTATAGATCTAGAGGTTTTGTGAATTTCCTTTTTTAACCTTGTTAAACAAAACCATCTTTAAAAGTTCCAAAGGAGTTTTTAAAAGAATACAATTCACCCCCGCTCTTTTATTTTGAGCATCATTAGATACTCCACACAATATCTCTATTATTTCGATGCTACATTTGTAATTATAGAATATATCATACACAGACATACCGTCTCAACAATCAGATTCTAGAGTTATTGGTTCAGGGTCTTATCGTACCGAGAAAGGGTGAAAAAGACCCTCTTAAGAAAATTGATATGTATATCTTAGCTTTTTTGGTAAATCTATGGAAAATAAATCCGATGAAACATATTCTCATTACAATTGAGATTATGAAGACTGGGAATCTGAGAGCAGAGATAATCTTGTATCCAACCCTACTCTCCTAGTTGATAGTTCGGTGTCTTGGATCATTCAAGATCCCTTGCAGTTCAAAGCTGAGGAATTGAAAAGTAATTTTGATCAGTGATGATAACCTCAAGAGGATGAAGGTTTGTTTCTCCAAGGAGTTAGGTGAATTTTATGACCTACAAGAGGATGAGGCAGAATCCATTCAAAGAAATACAGAAGAGGCTGAACCATCAAAGAAAGCTAGAAAGAAGAGAAAGTTAAAGGAAGTGGAAGAAATAGATAAAACCCCTAAGGATAAAGAAACCGAATCCACACCTCCAAAGCCCATTAAACAAAAAGCGTATCCGGATGATGTAGTTTCCAAATAGAGGGAGGAAAAGAAGAAATGGAAGGAAGGGGAGGCACAGTTTGGCCTAGACCCCGATGAGGCCAAATCATTGAAGAAAACAGATGCGGATGAGCTTGAGAAGTAGGCCAAAGAGAAGAAGATTAAGAAAAATATTTCAGAGACATAGATTGTATAATATATATTAAAGGCTACTAAAGTTGCATCCGAGAACATTACTATAACAAAAACCTTCTTAGTAGAACAATTTTCTGAGACTCCAGGAAATAAGTTCATATCTCCAGAAAAAGATCAAAAGAAGGTTTCTGACCAGATAGATGTTGTAGAACAATTGCATGAAAAGGAGGAAATTAGTATTCTTACTGAATATCTTATTAAGAATGTTGAATATTTTCATGTGAAATAAAGTGCTTCCGAAAAGTTGTCAATCTGGACTTCTCAAGACAGATCCTCAAGACTTTCTACTCATGGAGTTGATGAAAATGCTGAATAGGAAGTGAAAAAGTTGTCTGAAGAAGAGAGTTATAATAATCACTTCATTCATCCAGATGATATTGAAGCCAGAGCTGAAAAGGAACAAATTGATGAAGATAGGATTGTTCTGTTGTCTATGAGTGAGCATGAGTCTCTAGATGAAGAAGCTATTAAAAAACCCATAAAGGAAGAAAAGTGGTTTTTAATACACCAACCAAAATTTCTTTATGGAAGAAACTAGCTAGAGGATCTTCTAAGAGGAAGCTGGTAGAGCCAAGGGAAGAACCGTCACCAAGAAAAATGTCAGATTCAGAGTCATCATCTTTAGGACATGATTTTGTCATTCTGTCCTAAAGAAGCCAGGGGATACCATTACGATCATTCCAACAATTTACTCCAGATTCCAAATGATCCATCATAGCATGAATCAGAAATCAGACTCTATATCCATGGTGATGGATAGATGTATAAAGATTGAGGCTGATCACAATAATTTCTTTATCAACTATGAAGCCCACAAAAAATATTTCAAGAAAATGGTTAGCTGGTCAAAAAATATAATCGAAGATCTGAGAGAGCTTGATGACTTTCCAGATGATTTTAAGAAAGATTTTGACACATCAGATGGTAAAATCAAGTATAATATAAATATATTTTAGGAAAAGATAAATCTTGAGAACATTAATTGGATTTAAGATTTCAAAGATCTGAGTGGAAAGTTGAATTTTATTGTCCAAAGTTGGAAAACAAAAAAGGATCTCCGGATTGTGATTCAAGAGAAGCTAGTAAAGCAAGATGAATTGCTAAAGGCTCAAGCAGAGGCTATGAAGTCTCAAGAACACAGGATCAAAGCATTAGAAAATCAACCAGAGGAGGATCACAAAGAGCTAAAGAAGTTGAAAACCATCGTAAAGAAGCTGATGCCGATGGAAAAAGTAGCAAAATAGATCCAAATCCAATATTTTGTTATATCTATTTTTTCCTTATACAAATTCTTCCAATAATAATGAAATTGTGGTTTCTTGTTTTGTTTGGATGTTTGTACTTACATTTCAGGTACCATATTTCTTTTCCATTCCCTAAATTTCTTTTTGAAAATAAAAAAAATGGAGAAAGGAAATATAATTTGAAGTAATTACGAAATATCCCTAAGTAAGGGGGAGTTTATCTAAGGGGGAGTTATCATTATGAAGATTTCCATACTCAAGATAATGAAATTTCTAATTCCAGAAATCTAGAATATAATCCTTAGAGTTCCAAAGCCTTAGGGGGAGTTAGTCATATTTACCATTGTTCATAAGTAAAGGGAGATAAGCTTTATTTCAAAGTCTAGAAATTTTTTTCTATGTCCTTTTATTCTTTTTCGTACGGATGTTTTTACTTTCCAAAATGGGGGAGATTGTTGATTCAATAAGGTTTTCCTTACTACTTCTCCATTCCTTTATACTTGGGGAGATTGTTGAGTCATTAAGGTTTCCTTATGACATTACCATTCCTCTTTTTTTTGAAAATCACAAACCCCTTATCTCAAAGAAAATATCTTTTTAACCTATGTTTTACTTCTATAAAAAAAATTCCTTCCCCAAGGAAATTTATCCTTATCATGTTTTTCATTGTTTATATCATAATTTTTCTAAGTGTAAAATTTGGTTTGAAACCAAAACCTTGGAATCCTATAAATACCTATATATGATGAATTCTGTTTTATGATCCGAATTCTAATTATGTATTCTAGATACGAACTCTTTTGAGTACTGACTCCGAATTCTAATTATGAATTCAGGTTACGAACACTTCTGAGTTTTCACTCAAAATTCTAATTACGAAATTTGGTTACGAACTTTCTGAGTTCTGACTCCAAATTTTAATTACGAACTTTCTGAGTTCTGACTTTGAATTATAATTACGAATTTTAGTTACTAACTTTTTGAGTTCTAACTTTGAATTCTGATTACAAATTCTGATTACAAACATTTCTTAGTTCTAACTATGAGTTTTCTAAATATAGACTCTGAATGCTTATGAGTTCTTACTCCAAATTCTCATGAACTTCGACTCCAAACTTTGTATGTTACGGTTCCGAATTCTTGTGAATCCAGACTCTGAATTTCCTTGAAATTCATACTCCGTAATTCTATAGAATTCTGGTTCCAAATTCCTAAAAAACAGAATCAGAATATCCTTGTATTGTAGACTCCAAATTCAATTTTGGTTAGAATCAGAACCTTCATTTTCTTACACTCTGAATATTATATTTTAGTTATGTAAACATATTTTGCTTACACATGTTTTTTTATAAAACTATGTCGTGCATTTAGTTACTAACTGACCGTTGTTTGAGTGACACATGTACAAGTCCCTCTGAAATTCAAGGAAACATATGACCATTGGAGGATGGAGATGACTGTTGAATCCATTCCTATAAATAGGATCTCATTTGAAAGAGATAATAACACTTGAGACTATTCTACGATTCTAGAGATTACATGCCAGTGATGTGATTTCTAGAGAGAGACTCTAACTACTTTGTGCATACTGAACATCTTGTTCAAGACTTGCTTTGTGGGACTCTGATTGTTGCTATGTACAATCAAGGGATTCCAGGGATAGGAAGACAGAGGATCCAACTGCCTTGAAGTTGAGGGTTTCCTTGCTGAGGAAGACAGAGGTTCCATCTACCTTCAAGTTGAGGGCTTGTGGGGATAGCAGGACAGACTCTGATCTTCATATCGAGGGCTTACCCTGGTGTGGGTAAGATAGACTTTCGTGAAATTATAAATCAAGGGTCCTTTATCCAAGGTTGTTGGATACCCTTCTCTTTGCATTAAAAAATTTAACTTGTTAATTGTTTTGTTACAAGTTATCCACTATATTTTTATTGTTGAGGAAAGTATAACTATCTTATACTTCCTTATATTTGTACTCTGATTTAGTTATATTTTTTATGCTTTAAGGTAGAATATTCATCTTTGTAAACGTTCATTAAGTTTCATTTCCGGAATCACTTTTCCGGAATTTATTTCTTAGAATCATATTTCCTGATTCAAGAAATTTTATAGATCTAGAGGTTTTGTGAATTACATTTTTATCCTTGTTAAACATACCCATCTTTAAAAGTTCCAATTTTTTTTAAAGAGTAAAATTCACCCCCTCTTATATTTTGAGCATCATTAGATAATCCATACAATATCTTTATTATTTTTATCCTAAATTTGGTACTATAGATTATATCATACTCATACATACCATCTCAACACCAATTTCCCAACATTATATTTTTAGGAGTTACTCTTCAAGGTAAGGGAAATCTCTACTTATCTTTTTCTTTCAAATTCAATTTTTATGTGCAGTTTATTTCAAGTTTACAAACTATGTTATTATATACATTTTATACTATGAATTTACTATAATAATATTATTTAATGAATGGGATTCCCCATTCCCTTATCTTTTTATAGTTTTCTAAAACCATGATTTATACCCATTATAGTTATGATTTTACATCTCAAAATTTCTCTCTTTTCCTCATGAAATTCCCTTTAATTTTCTTTTTTTTGAATACTCAAAACCAATTTATTTTCTATGGGTATTCACCAAGATTTAATAATTCATGATATAAAGTGCACATTCTCTTTCCATGGGTTATAAATTAAAAAAATATCTTGCCTTTAAGCACTACTTAAAAAGTCATTATTTTTATATGAAACCAGCTTCTTTTATTCTTCATAGTTTATTTATGAAATGTTTTTTTTATGATATATATGCATCATATTAATTAATACATATGATTTTTTTCCAATACAGTTCTCCAATGCATTGGTTGAATAATTTAATCTTATTATATGACATGTTTTACAATACATTGATGCATAACCTTGATAATGTTTATGACACCTTACTGACAATCCTTAGTGATATGGTTATTAATGTCTCATTTAAATTATTTAAACCCATTTACATGTCATTATTAATTCCATTTTTATTATTATAATACTCTTTCTCCTTTCATTATGATATTTCTAAAGTTATTATTGATAATTATGAAGATCACATTTAAACAGTTTCCCTTGCTTCCACTTACTAGGATTTATGCTCACCCATTCCTTTGATGTATGCCCCTGGTTTTGAGACATAGTAAGTGTACTTAGGATAAACCTATGAAGAATAATATCAAGTGGATTAGAAGAATATATTATGTTTTCAGGTATTAGGTACCTTATTTCCAAGAAAAAAAATTATGATATCATATTTATGTACAATTTAATATAATGTTATGTAATAAAAAGGATTGATTCTATAGTTGAAATCAAAGGAAGGTTTAGTTGTTTTCGGAAATTATTGTTTAAAGACTTTAGTAATAACCTTAAGTACAAGTTAAAATATAATATGATATCCTGTTATTTTGGTAAATTATTATGTATATGGTTTCTATGTAAGTAAATACATGTCTATATATGAAAATGTGGACGTGGTTATGGAAGAAATGTACCTAGGGGTAACAACTCCGACAATGTGCATTGGGCCTAACTCAACATAACCTAGTACATGACAAAAATCCTTACTGTGCAACTAATTTGACACTCTTGAGGGATATGTTTGGTTAATCATAATCTCTTTATGAACCATTATGAAGTATTTATAGAAAATGTAATATTTTAAAGAATAAAATATTTAAGAATCTTGTTTTAAGGCATAAAAATTCTTTTAGAATTATAAGATTCTTAAAAGAAATATGTTTCTCACTATGTTTTTCATCTTTTTCAAAATTAAGGGAAATAGTAGTAACCATGTAAACAGTGAGTACAATGGACCAAGTACTGACATCCATTTGATGGTAGTCGAAATCGAGAAATTCATGAGAATGATGAATCAACTGACTCATGTTATGAGCAGTTAATTGAATCAAAACGAGAGAACGAATTCACCATGAAGGAAAGAGCATTAATGTGAGTGTTTTATGCATCAACGACCACCTTCATTCAGTGGATCTACTAACCCATTGATTTTTGAATAATGTATAAGAACTATAGAGAATTTATTTTATGTACTCCATTATTTGGAATATGATAAACTCACATTGGATGTGTATTACTTAGAGGTAGAAGCTAATTAGTTGTGGAAACTAATTAAAAACACGAATCGAATAAAAGAGATCGTAGCTATGGAATGGAAAGGTTGATAGGTTATTCAGTGGACTAAGACCCCATCTATATAATAATATATTCAATTGATACTATGACAGCTATGAGGATGTAGCATGAAGTTCTATTAAGGTTAAACTAGAGTTCAGAGAGATGCAGTGGACCCATAGATATAATTAAAATAAGAGATAAATAGAGACAAACATAGGGAGTGAATTTTATTATATAAGAGGAGTAAATAAATTGAAACATTCAACATTAAACAATTTTTTAAGAATAATTTAGGGAACTTATTTCTTGTAACCGAGAATTTTATAATTGTGGAATAGATTTCAATATTTCATGGAACTGTTTTAGTGAGGTGAAGCTTCAACATATCAACACTATTTAAAAGGGAAGATGGTTTTGGCCCAAACTAAAGTCCAATGCTTCAAGGTTGGATAACTCGACCACTATTACAATCACTTTTTAAATCTAAATATAATGGAGGGGAATCACTATCAAAATTATCATAGTACAAGAGATCATGGTGGGATTTTTCTATAATGATAGTTGAAGTTGAAGTATCAAATTATGTTGTGGTAGGTACTCTTGTTTTTCTCTCAAATATAGAATATACATTGTTGGATTCTAGTTCTATGAATTCCTCTATTTCCTCTATGTTTTCAAATAACATAGAATAAATCCCTGATCTACTATAATTAGAACTGTTGGTGAAGACTCTTAAAGGGGCTATAAAATAATGAATAGTGTATAGAAACTCTATTATTTAAATTGGAGAGAGTAGTCTCATCTAAAATCAATTATTCATTCCCATGTTGGAATTCAAGATTATACATGGGATAAACTGGCTCTCAAAGTATAACACTAAGACCAACTAAAAAAAGTAAAGAAATCTCAGTAGTCCTAAAATGAAAATTTACATTTTTTTTCAAAGGAGAGATATCTCGACCGGAGCTTTGCCTAGAATCACCTCACATAGCATTATTTATGAAAATTATTAGTGAATATGAAGAAGGAAATGAATGTATACAAATATAAAATATCCCCACAACTCATGAATACATTGATGTATTTCATGAGGAGTTACCTAGACCTCCCCAAGAAAGATAGCTAGAGTTCTCCATTGGACTCATTCCATGATCCAAGACAATATCAAAAAACCCCAAATAAAATGTAAAATTTGGAAATAGTGGAATTAAAGAAACGACATAAAGATCTTTTAGAGAATGGGTTTATCTCACCAACTGTGTCTCTTTGGGGATTACATGTTCTATTTCTAAAGAATATGGATGGATTAATGTGGATATTCATTGATTATAGGGAACTAAACGGGGTTACAATGAACAACAGATACCCTATTCCAAGGATTGATGATTTATTTGATGATCATCGTGGGGATCAATTATTATCAAAGATTATTTTTTGATAAGGTTATCATCAATTGAGGGTCTAGAAATAAGATATTACCAAGACTATATTATGATAAAGATATGGGAATTATGAGTTTTTTGTTATTCCCTTAATGAGGATGGGTTCCTCCTTTCTCGGGCTCGCTGTGATGCCCTAGCTTCCATGGCGATGGCGACGTCCCCTCCCCCTCAGGGGGAGGGGTAGGATCTTTCACTTGGGGATGCAGTACCCAAGAGTCTCTATTTCCTCTCTAGCATAGACGTCACTCCAAAGGTACCTGGAGTCTGTAATGGTCACCCTATTGTCCCGGTTTCTTCCTATGAATTCTCCAAAGCTTCGTCACTTCTTTCCACATCCCAGGTCACAAAGTTCACTCATCGTAGGCCTCCGGTTGAGGTGTTAGAGAGGTGCGTGAATCAGGGATGGGGTTTAGGTCGTTGTGCAGTTGTCGGACTCCTTGGGCGCACCAAATTCTTATTTGTCTCACTGATTTAGACGACTTGGCACTGACCTGGTCTCATGCAAGCAGATCCATTAGAGGATTTCCATTCCATCTACATCGTTGGACGTTTGATTTTCACATGAATCTCGATTCTCACTCTTTGGAAATCTGTATTCAGCTTCTGGGGCTACTGCTACCCATTCAGAATCCATCTCTCCTTCGTTCAATAGGTAATTCCTTGGGCTATTTCCTCTGTGCTGACTGGAAAACTGATTCCATGGTGTACCCGATTGTTGCGTGCATCTGTGTCGAAATGGAGCTCTCCCGTCCTCCGCCCGACAAGGATTGGATTCTGATTGAGGGGAAATACAGGTATGTGCAAAGTGTTTTCTATGAATCCTGGTCGTCGTTCTATTCCTTCTGCCATATACAAGGCCATCGTTTTGATGAGTGCCGCAAAAGGTCTTCGACGGTTTTGGTTGATACGTCCTCAGCAGGTAAGGGTGATTTGTTTCAGGTTGAGGGTGATAGAACCGGTTCTGGTAATGGCACTGAACCTGCTGCATGTAAACTGGGGTCAAGGGAGGTGTCTTCAGATACCCTTGATCATGTTGAGGCACTTCAAGGTGATCAGGAGCAGGGGCCTCCTAGTCAACCTGGGGTGGGGTTGTCCCGTCTTTCTAATGCTTTGGAAGTGGATCCTAATGGCTCGCGGAGGGTGAGTCCTATAGGTCTAGTATTGACAGATGCATCAAAGGTCTCAGGACCTCAGGTGGAGGTAGTGTTTGATCATCTTAGGAGGGATTTGGGTGGATTCCAGGCAGCCAGCAGCATGGGGAAAGAGAGTCAGGGCCATGCGAATGGGGCTTTGGTGAGGTCCTCTCTCCCTACGGGTGATCCTTCCATACCTGAGGCTTCCTGTGTTCCGATCAGGGGCTGGGAGGATCAGAACCCTCAGCCTCAATATATGGGCAGGGGTTTCGATCAACCTCCTTTGCAGGAGGGGTCAGGGGAAGAGGAAGCTTTTGATAAGGGGAAGGAAGGGGTCAGTGGGGTAGGGCTTGCGCTGGGTAGCGTCTCTAGTCAACTGAAAGGGAATGTCTTGGAGGTGTAGGCTCGGACCAGTCTTGGAGAGGTAGGGGGTTCGGGTTCTAGCATTCTGCCAGGTGTTGTTTCTTCAACCTAGACTCTAGTTGTCTTGAGCAATAGGTTTGAAGGACTGGCATAGGTTGAATCGAGAGATGAATCATCTGCCCTAGTTGAGGAAGGTAAAGACAGCAGGAGGAGTATCTATGGCTTCTTTTTGGATGGTCGGATCATGGGGCATGTTTTCCCAGAGTGTGCTTTCGGTGGAGGGGATGCAAAACTTGATGAGGTCCATAGGAGTTTTTCTGAAGAATATCCAGGTTCGAGGTGCAAGAGGAGTAATAGGAGGAGGTGGGGTAGGAAGGATTATTCCTCCTTGCCTCCTCCTATGAGGACCTAGTCAGCAAAGAAGCTAATGGTTGAGAAGTTGTACAAGGAGGCCAAGTGTCATCTAAAATCACCTGGACAGCCTGAACATTCCTCAGATTTGCTTTTAAGTTCGCATGATGTGGCGACTGAGTAGGTGTTATTTCTCAACGCCTCGGAAGAGGATACAACCAAGATGATGGGTTGGAATCTTGAAGTGGACCTTAATAAAGAGCAGTATATTTGGGTTGACAAACAGGACACGATCCTAGTTGGAGGCTTCAATAAGGGGTTGATCCGACTCGAGGTGTACATTCAGTCCTGGAATAAAATGACTTCTTCTTTTGGAGACCTGATAAGGGGGGATCCACTTTCGCAAGTATATAATATATCCTAGAAGCTGTTTAGGGATACAGACTCTGGTAGAATTCAACTGGTTTTCAATGATTCTGCTTACTCCTTTCCTAACTAATGCTTTGTTGAGTTACCACCCTTGTTGTGTGTGGAAATGTTGGAGGGTCAGATCGGATCAGATGGGCTAGAGCACAATGCTTCTTCCTCTACAGGTCATTTGGGGTGTGGCTGACTCAGAGGGATGGCTTGCCATCTGGGGGGACCATGCTTTCATGGGATCACTGAGTGGGCCTTCATTGGAGTTAGCGGTTGCGGCTTATGCTTGGAAGAGGTGGTATCTGGTTTTCTTTTGGATGTTGTTTGGTGTTTGTTGGAACTTATGGTTTCTCACTTTTCCCTCAAAAGTGTCTTTCTTAATAAAAAAAATAATTTCCAGCCCTTCATCTTTACTAAATCTCCTACAATATTTATGGATTTTATGAATAGAGGATTTAAGGACTACCTTGAAAAAATTATGGTAGCTTTTATTTTTAATATTATGAAATACTATAAAAGTCAAGTGGAGATTGATAATAATATAAGGGTTATATTAAAAACTATAAGGAAGGATAGGGTATTTGTAATGTTTAGAAAATTTGGATTTTGGTTACAACAAGTTGCTTTCTTGGGGCATATTATAACCAATGAAGGAATATTAGTTGGTCCTGTAAAGAAAAGAGTTGTGGAGGAGTGGCCTCATCCAACAATAGTAACCAATATTCAATGTTTCCTTGGTTTAAGATACTAGAATTTTATTTCTTGGGTATGTCATCATGCCATACGAAATGGTGGTTGCTTATGAATCTCGATAGTTAAAGCCTCGTGAAAAGAATTATCCTAAACTTGACCTAGATCTTGATACAATTGTATTTTCTCTAAAGACATAGAGAATCTATATTTATGGGGAGAAATGTGATATATAAAAAAAACAAAAGTTAAGAAGTATATTTTCACACAGAAAAGAAATGAACACGAGACCTTGAAGATGGTTGGGACTTCATAAAGACTATTATTGTTCAATTCACTATCATTCTAGAAGAGAAAATAATGTCATTGATGCATTAAATAAAAAACACCTCGTTGTGTTGGAAATGATAAGTATTCAAGGAGATACTTTGATAAAGGACCTAGTAAGGTTGGACATGGGAATCATGAGGGAAGGGACACCATCAACCCTATACCAAATTAATTCTCAACCATCATTACTAGATAAGATCGAGAAAAATCTAATAGTAGATCTTTGTTTATAGAAGAAGATAGAAGATGTGAAGAATGTGAAGTTTCCTGAATTCAATAATGATCAAGAAGGTGTAATGATATTTTATACAAGGATATGTGTTCCATAAATTCTAGAAATAAAGAGGGTTATAAAGGATGAATCTCATATCTACAAATTTCTTATACATCTTAGAATTAGTAAAATTTATAGGGAACTTTGTGATCATTATTATAGGGATAAAATGAAAAGAGATATTGATGACTACACCACAAGGTGATTGGTGTGTCGAAAAGTGAAGGAAGAGTGACAACGACCTAAAGGGGTATTGAAACCACTACCCATACCAATATGTAAGCTCTAAAATTTCACTGTGGACTTTGTCACTGGTCACCTGAGAACTTCCAAAAAATGAAATCTGATATGGGTTATAGTGGATCATCTCTCAAATACATCCCATTTCATATCTATTTGTAAAGTATTATCTATTGACCAATTTGATATGATTAACATAATATAAATGGCGAGGTTACATGGAGTTCAACCTTCTATTTTTTTATAATGATATATGGTTCATAACAAAATTCAAGATAAGTCTTTAACAAGCTCTAACAACTAAATTGAATTTCAGTTTGGCCTATCACCCACAATTTGATGGACAATATGAAAGGACTATTCAGGAAATCAAGGACATAATGATAAAATAAAAAATGGAATCTAAAGGTGGATGGGATCAACATATCCCTTTACTTTAGTTCTCATACAATGAAAACTTCTATTCGAGTATTCAAATGACACCCTTTGAAGCTCTATATGAGAGGTGATGAAGAACTCATACTTGTTGGGATGGTGAGAGAAGGATGCTTGGGCCTGATCATGTTCAAGAGATGATTGAAAAGGTTTATTCCACATATAAACACACAAATGTTACTTAGAGTTCGTAGAAGAGATATACTAACAACCATATAAGGGAATTTGAGTTGGATGTTGGTGAAAAATTCTTCCTTTGAGTTTCACCTTGGAAGAGACAAATGTGGTTTTGGAATAAAGGTATATCATCCCAAGTACATTGTCCCATATGAAATTATTAGTCACATAGGAGAAGTTGAATTTTATATAGAAGTTCCACAAAACCTATTTTAATTTAATGATGTTTTCCAAATATCTCTCTTGATAATGCAATACCCAACACTTCATATGTACTTGCTCTATAGGTAGTAAAATTGAACCTTGGACTCTCTTATGAGAAGAAACTGGTGGAGATTTTGGACCATATAGGCGAGGTTTTATGAAAGAAGGCTACCCACCTCACCAAAGTGTTGCGGAGGAACCATAAATATGAAGAAGAAATGTGGGAAAAACATAAGATAATCATATAGAAGTAACCACACATTTTCTCAACTGAGTGAACAAGTTGTGATTTTGGGGATGAAATTTCTTAAGGGAGAAGACTATAATGACCCAAACATTTTGAATGATAACTAATTCTTGAAAATGGGTGTTATACTATTTTATACAAATAAAATATATCTCTATCATAATGATTTAAATATAAATTGAATGTTTTTTATTGGTTTTTGCCTTTTATATGACTATTTGTGTATAATTACCATTGGTCAATATTTCCATGGGATACTATACTCTTGATAAAAAATTTAACGTTATAATTTATAAGTAGAAATGACAAAAAATAATTAATGAGGAAAGGATAAACGATGGCCTCAACCCGTAGATTTGTGTCTTATGAAGCCCATTTTTTAGAAAATGGGAGGCAGGTAGAATTAGTGGTATTTTTTGTTGACCAAGACTAAGAAACGAATCAACAATTGAGGCTTGAATGAAATCACATATGGGATAAGTTCATTTAGTGATAATTACCACTTGGGAAATTTTAGTCAAGCCGCCCCATGAATCTATTACCATCACACAACTTACCCTAAGGTTATATGAAATTATTATAAGGGGTTACATTTCCTTACCCAAGTTACATAGAATTTTAATTCGTTTTTATAAATTAAATTTTTTTCCATCAATTTTATTTTATGAATAGTTTTTCTTAATAATATGAGATGGAATTTGACAAATAGATTTTAAAGAGATAAATTTAACTTTCTCGAAAAGATATATATATTTATTATAAACTAATATATTATGAATAATAGTTATTTTAATGAAATATTATGGTAAAAATTCTCTTATTTAATTATAAATGAGAAAATACTTGTTTTCCATGTGTCAGAAGATTCATTATACGTTATTAATCTGCTATTATTTTTAATAAATAAGGATATTTATATATAAATGTTAAAATAATCATATTTATTGAATTATAATTATAAAATAAATTCCATTTTTGAAATCATCATGTGAAAATTATGTTAGGGTGAATTTATGAGGATTTTCTAAAATAATTTATTTTTTTATGAATAGAAAAAATATAGGTTGAGTTTTTTTATGTTTAATGATATAATACTTATGTAATAATTATTTGATAAATAATTTACTAAAATAAAATACTTAAAATAGTATATTTTATTAATATAATTTATTTTAATAGATTGTAATCAATTTCAAAACATATATTTTACTTTCCAAATTCTAAAATTGAATCATTAACATTAAAAATGTTATTTTCTGAAAAGTTTAAATTTTATTTTCCAAAATAAGTAGTATAAAACATTGATTGACTCTTGTGGGATAAAACAACATAAATTATTATCCATTTGTGCAATACCATGGAAGAATACTAAGGGAAATCCCAAAATGTTTTATTTACCACTACCTAGGTTTCTAAAACCTTTATTTAGAAAATAATAATCAGATCCCCCACTTTTTAATTAAATACCAATACATTCCTTAATTACATTTCACTAATAATTAATCATTGATTAATATATCATATTTTTACCTCCCAAGGAGTCATCACAAGGTGTCCTCAATCCACTAGGGTCTCAACCGTTGATTTTTAGGAGATACGCTTCAAGGAAAGGGAAATCTCAAATTCTTTTTTTATTTCAAATTCATTTTTTATGTGAAGTGTATTTAAAATATTAAAAATATGTTCTTATTTAAATTTTAATCTATCCATGTACTCTATTAATATTATTTTATGAATTAGAGAACCCTATCCCTTCTATTTTTACCTTTTTCTGAAACCATGTTTTTTTCCAGTTATGCTGCCAATTTTACTTCTCAAACATTCTCTCTTCTCAACAAGGAATTCCCATTATTTTTATGAATACCCATACCTCTTTATTTTATATGTTTATTCACCAGGATTAAAAATTGTATATTTGATTTTGGTGTTGACATATATAAAACCCTCATTCCATTCCTGTGGGTTATAAATGACATAAAGATACTGTCTTTAAGCACTTTTTAAAAAATTATGATTTTTATATGAAACCAATTTTTTTATAATCCACAGGTTATTTATGAAATGTTTTATTATGATCTACATGGATCACATTAATTAAGACATATTACGGGTTCACCCGAATAGTGATCCAATGCATTTGGTAAAGAATTTAATCTCTAAATATGACATGTTTTATGAAAACATGGTGACTAAACTTGGTAATTTTTATGACACATTGGTGAAAAACGTAGGTGATATACTTATGATTGTTTCATTTAAATGTTGTAGCCACATTTCCATGTTATTTTTCATGTTATGTTTATTATTATATTCTTCTTTCTCATTCCTTTATGATATTACTCAAGTTTTTATCGATATGTTTCCTAATAACATGAAAATATTTCCCCTGATTCTCCTTACTAGGCCTTATTCTCACACTTTAATTTTATGTATGTCCCTCAGAAATAATATGTAATACTTTTACTTAGGCTGAAACTATAAACAATCCATTAAATTGTATTATAATAATGTCTTAATTTTTCATGTATTATGTAACTTATTTCCTAGAAACTAAAGTTTAAAAGATCCTCTATTTTTAAAATTCAATAGAACGCTATGTAATAAAAAGGTAGAATTACATATGGGATGTTTCATAGATTAGATCATGGAGAAGGTTGGAGCATTAGAGATTGATTGTATTTCAATCTTGTTGGTTTTTTAGTATTCTGTTGTGTACATGGTTTTTTGTAGTCATCAACTATAGTGATATTGTGTAGATTTATCTTGATATTAGTGGTATTAATTTGAGTTATCTTACATTTTATATCTTATATCATATAGTGGTTATTTGGTATGGTATGTTCTATTGGTTGTTTTATTTAAAAAAGCCAAAATCATCCCCCACATATTCATGAAGCCCTTAGAATTTATTTCCAACCGTTGGCATCTTGGGGATGTTTCCTAAGGCCAAGTAGAATTTCCTCCTCGATTCAAGACAATAAAGAGGGGTGGGATGGTACAACCACACTCATGACACTTTGACATTGTTTCCCAAAATCCTAACCAATTCCTCATAAGGGGAGTACACCATGCACCATCCTCAAAAATGACCTAATATGAGATCAATCTTCAATGACCTGAACCAAACGGGTGCTTGAGATGAAAACTACCCCATGCATTCCTCTAAAGGCTAGGGGTTTTGATATGTTTTAGAAGGAATATACTAAGTGGGGGGTATTTTCCTAACACACCTACATACAGACACCCATCAATATCAATGTTGATGTGGATATGAATAATAATAAAAATTTACAAAATCTAGAATAAAAACCATGTAGGAAAAAATCTAGTTGGTAAAAGAGTACAACTATGCAAAATGAAAAGTAAAGGGGAAAATATATGCTCATCCAAAAGATTTCCCGGCCTAAAAAAACTAGAAATTATAAGTGTCTAGAGATCCCACCTCCGGATCTCAAAGCTATAACCAACATAAAAGTTCCAACGAACCAAGTATACCTATGACCTTCTAATGTAACATATGATATTTCATTTATATACATAAGACAAAACACTTTTGGTCAATGACCAAGCAGAGTTGATTATAAAAATACCTTGTAGGAAACCTTGAAAGCTAAAGGTGGAGAAGTAAGAGACATAATAAAAATAGATAGACAATAAAGAGATCAACAAAAAAAATGGGAGTAAACATGATCCATCACATAGATAAAAATATATATATTATCAACCCAAAGAAACCCAAATAAATTTATAGGGGATATCTATCCCACAAACCAGCTAAAGAAAAGAGTGCCATAAATTCCCAAATTCTATCAATGATTTCCAAAAAAATCAATTCAAGAAACATGTCATTATATTGATGCATAGTAAAGGGAAAACAATCTCCAGATAGAGGTACCATTCCATTGCACAACAAGAGGGTACCACTTCTATATAACTTGAGGACACATTCCTTGCTTAGCTGAAGGGTGACACTTTGATGGTAAAGTAACCGTGCCATAATACAACATGAGGGTTACACTCAAGTAGTTTGTAGAGGAACCATGCTCTACCAAACTAGTGGGTTACACTCTAGTAGTCCTTAGAGGAAGCATGGATAGCTCAGATGGAGGGTCCCACTCTAGTAATATATAGGGGACTCATGCCCATCACTATTAGAGGGATCCACTCTAGTTGTCGAGGACCCACGAATAGATACATCAAGAGGGTGCAACTAAAATAGTTAGTCGATGACCCATGTCCTACCAAGAAGGAGGGTTCCACTTGAAGAGTAAATAGAGGAACCATGCCAAACCCAGTTGGAGGGTTCCACTCCATAGATAAATAGAGGACACATGGCCTATCCCAGTAAGGTGGTGCCACTTTATAATTCTCTGGTGACCATGTGTGATCACTATCATCATCGATCATCACCAAAATAAGATTAACTCCTAGAACATCTAAAATAATATCTCAAAAGACACTATAAAGGCTTCCATCATGTTCCATATATAAATAAATCATTATACTCTAATCACAATCCAAAATCTATGTCCAATTTAAGGAGATATGAGAGGTTGAAGTTTCCTTAAAATGATTCAGGGGGTACATGGTGTGTGAGGGAACCCATACAAAATGTGGTCCTACTCAATTACATGGTTGTGTCCCTAAATATATATGGATCTCTTACCATGTGACCGTATATGGGATGAAGATGGTTTATGTAACATCCCAAGTAAGTAATGAATAATAGATATTTTTATCTATGTCTATTAATGATAAAGATAGTGTTTTAGAGGCTTAAAATGAAAATAAATACAATCTTATGCATGGAATACACTAATATTCTTAAAAGATTGTTTTAGTGCCTTTTGATGGAAAAACATTTTTGAATCTATATTTTAACAATTTTATAAACTATGTTTGTCAAAATAAACTTATCCTTTATGATTGGGACATCAAAATTTACCTTGTGTGAATTTTTGGTATTTTTCTGACAATGTTCATTTTTTTTAATGAATAGTTAAAAATACTGCATTTTACATAAAAACTACTTTTAATCTAATTTATTTATATGATTAGATTATGTTTTGAATTGGTTTTGAAGTGAAATTAGAATATATTTTTACCATTTTATCCAATGGTGGTCATTGGAATCAATTTCACTTTGAAATTAGACTTAAACTGGTGTCAATCTTTTGATACTTATTGTTTTGTAAAAACACGTTATTTGCTCTGGCAGCGGGAATTAATTATTGAATTAATTAATGTGACTTATATGATTTGAATTTTGTAAAATAGACTTCATTTTTGAATTCAGAATATCAAATATATCTTAGAGTGAATTTTTGGTAATTTTCTGAAAAACTTCATTTTTTTATGAATAGTGAAACCACTAAGTGGTAATCAAGCAAACTGATTTTTCAGTTAAATAAAAGTTTACCACTAATGTGTATTGAATTTTGAAAATCCGACATACATGGTTGTCATTAAAAAGTAAAATGTGGTTCAATGAGATTAAAATAATTTTTTGGTGAATAGTAACTTATTAAGTTTTTAATCGCGATTAGTGGTAATTAGTGTAGTTTAAGGAATAAATAATTCTTTAATAATATAAAATGACCTAGACACATGTCCCAACCTTATTGGTTGTGTCATGACCGACCAAGACAAGCCATGTCCTAACTTGGGGACCCCATGGATCCACTTTTGTTGGGAAATGACATAAATTACTTTTTATTTAATGTTAAAGTGAAAATGACACAAACATAATATGTTTTACGAAAAAATTTTTTAAGTGGGGTTATACAAGTCCAAATTTTGATTATAAATATTCAATGGAAAGCTAAAACGATATCCTACATCATAGTAATTTTTTTATAATTTTTAGACATTAAATAATTTTAATTATTTATGACATAATAATGATGCAACGATGACATCATTATTTGACGATTTAAATAAAATGGAAAGATAATATAAAATCTATGAACTAAACATGTCCAAAACCAATTGGATGAATGGATTTAGATGCCTTATCACCTTATCCACGAATTCTATCAATGTGGGACCTTTTAAAACCGAAACACATTTTCAAATAATGTAATGTTTCTTTACTTTCCAAAAGTGCCCCTCCTCTCCCCTTATAAAAGGCCCCCACCTCTACCCCATTTCACACACTCTTCAAGACTTTGGCTCGGCCAACCCCTGCCCATTTGCTCTCTCCACATCCCTCTCCTCATCCTAGAGGATTCCCTTTGGGAATAATCCTTTCAATGGAAGCCTTTAGGCTCAACTCAAAAGGAGTTACACTTTTTAAAGGTAATTGTTTCTCTCATGTTCATTTGTTTTATTTTGCTTCTCCAACCCCCTAAAATCTTTTTATTTCCTTCTTTTATAACATCACCACTATCTTCAATATACTAGGATGTTGTTATAAGATTTATTTGAGCCACACTCTCACACAACTACATCAAATGGTTAAAGAACATATGTTTTCCGTGGATGGAGAAATTATGCCTCCCGAAACGATGATTGTTCAATACTCATTAAACACCTTCAAAGGTGGCCATTATGATGTCACTATTTTTATATATGATATATAATATGTTTATGTTTTCCTTAAGCTTCTGTTTTTTCATTTTGGGCATACCTTTATGGTTTCCATTATGGGTAAAACACGATATCTTCATTTTAGGAAGCGCGGACTACCGCCCCCTAAAAGTGATTTGATTCGTTAATACCATATGTGGGATGTGTAAAGGATAAAGTTAATGATATTATATATGTTATTATACTGGAATTATAATATACTCTTATATCATTATGATTCCATTCCAGAAAATATGAAATAGAAATGGAAGTAGCGTTCATGCGTACGTACGGCTTACCGTCTCCATGAACGGTGCATTTCATTTCTTACCTCTAAATGTGATGTAATATTATAAATGAATGTATGTACTGGATATATATGAAATATATGATATCTACATCATGAATACCATTCTGGATATAATGAACCTTTGACCAAATTAACAACATGTAAGTGTAAGAAGCCTATTTTTGACTTAAGAACCAAATACCGACAAAATGAACATTATTAACTTAAATGATTACATGATGTTCATAACATGGTATAAAAGGAATAATGAACTTGAAAAAGATTCATAAGCAAGTAGAGATTAACTCAAGTTTATTATTCAGGAGTTTAAAGAACGGTCGGGTCAAGTCGGATACGAGGTATGAGACTTCGTCTCAATCTCCTTTCATTGAGGCATATTTTGTTTTATACACAACTTTCTTGTATACGGTGTATAAACCCCTTTGACTTTCACGTTTATTCAAAAGGAATCTTTTTTATACGAAGCGTTTACTAAACGACAAAAGGGAATGTTTTTGTCGTACGTATGCGGCGACAACGACTTCTCCGCCGTCGTAACCGTTATTTGAGTTTCAGCTTCCTCTACAAGCCATACCTTCTTTTTTAAAAGAAAAATAAATACCATGTTTTACTTTGGTATTGAAAATGGTTTTCATAATGTTTTTATTATATCAATGTGTTGTATTGATATCTCGTGATTGAAATTTGGAAATGTTATGTTTCCTTTATGCATGTTTTATGTGATATGATTATGTTATGGTTCTTGGGCATTATTATGAAGACGGGTGGTTCCGTGATAAACTAAGGGCGGGTGAGCCCGTTATAGCTCTCCAATGCATTGGGTAACGCGAAGGAGTGAAACGTTAAGGTTTCTCCGAATAGATTTTAGGGAATATACTGTGATGTGTATTCCAAACGTAACCAAGAGGGTTACTCCCTACGTAAGAATGTTATTAATGCCTCAAGTTACCTTTATGTCTTATGATTTCTATGATTTATTCATGATTTTATGAGGTATGTTAAAGTGCCTATGTTTTATGGGTAATGTATGATTTCATTCTTATTTATATATGAACTCATGTTTCCTTTCCATGTTTTTTTTATAACCCATACTGAGTTTTTATGCTCATACCAAGTTTTTGAAATGTTTTTCACAGGTCAAGGGAAAGGTACATGATAAGATGATATAGTCAAGGATGTGTCAAGAATTAATCCATGTTTTATTTTAAATGTGTGTTCCATTGATAGGAATGAAGAATACTATCTTTATGTAACCACTTTGTTTTTATGTGGAATGTAATGCAAGTTTTATGATCTAATTCTCTAAAACTCTAAACCCGAAAAGATCCTCAATGTGTAATCTTGTAATAACTCAAGATTAAGTAAGGTTTAAGGCTGGGGCCTTATAGTTGGTATCAAAGGCGTCGGTTTAGATAACTTTAGGAGTTAGAATTCTATTAAATGATTATCCAAAAATATTTTTTTTTCTTTTTCAAAATGAAATAGCATTTAAAGATTACCATGTTGCTTCATCTAAGACATGTTTGTTCAGAATGGTTTTCCGCAGAGGAAACAGGGAAGCAGTGCTAGGAAGGCATACAGAAGGAAATAACCTTCCGAATCAGCATCCAGAAATGGTCGGAATTGGAACTGAACAGTTTGTTGCAGTAATGGCGCAGTTGACTCAGGCGATAAATGGTGGTGGTATCCATGCACGAGATCAGCCAGATCAACCGCAGAGGAACATGTCAGTGGTGGAACATTTCATGAGGCAACATCCCCCATCATTCAGAGGATCATCTGACCCTGTGCAAGATGAAGGGTGGATTAAAGCACTGGAGAAGATTTTCGATGTCATGGGGTGTTCAGACAATCAAAAGGTTAGTCTTGCTATTTATCGTCTGGAAGGTGAAGCAGATCAGTGGTGGTCTATGGTTAAAAATATCAGGGATGCCGATGAGATTGATGCTCTTGACTGGGATGAATTCAAAGGTATGTTTCTTGAGAAGTATTTTCCTAAGGCTGTTCGACTTAGGATGGAAAAGCAATTCTTGGAATTGAGGCAAGAGGAAGACTCAGTGGCTTCCTATGAAGAAAGGTTCACTCGATTGGCAAGGTATGCTCCCAATTTTATCCGGGACCTTGATAGTAAAATCAATCGTTTTTACTCAGGATTAAAGCCAAAGTATCGAGGGGCATTAGCTTCTCGAGAGTTTAAAAGTTATGAAAAGCTTGTTCGATGTGCTGAGAAGGTGGAAATGGAGTTTGCCGATGACCAAGTGTTCTATAACAACCAGCAGAAGAAGAGACCGAGGTGGCAGGAGAAAGGTAAGAATTCTTCAAAAAAGTCTGATGGTAAGAGAACTAAGTTTCCAGTTTGTGATAAATGTGGAAAAAGGCATGCTGGGGAATGTCTTCTGAATTCTGGGAAGTGCTACCGATGTGGTAAGATGGGACATAAGGCTCGTGATTGCACTGAAAAGGATCAAGGTGAAGGTAAAAACAAATTTGATTTACAGTTAGTGAAATGTTATAAGTGCAATGAGATGGGTCAATATGCAAACGAGTGTCCGACAAGGAGCTTGAGTGATGGGAAGCAGTTAGACTACAAGCAGAATGGGGTGGTGAAATCCTTTGCAACTACTTCAGCGGATGTCGGGCCATCAAATGAAGTCGTATCAGGTACTTTGTTTGTTTTTTCAGACTATGCCAGTGTGTTGTTTGATTCGGGGTCTACACATTCTTTCATCTCTGAAACCTTTTCTAGTAAAATGGGAATACCATCTCAAGAAATGACTCCTGAACTTTTGGTAAAAACACATGGGGGAAGTGTCGAGGCAAAAAGAATTTATAAGAATCTTCCTATCCTTATCTGTGGAAAGAACCTACTTGCAAACCTTATTGTTCTACCTCTCGTAGAGTTTGATGTTATCCTGGGTATGGATTGGCTCTCTATTTACCATGCTAAGATTGACTGTAGAGCTAAAGAAGTTTCTTTTCAGAAAGACTTTCAGTTTGTTTACAAGAATGAACCATTACTTTTGATAACTTATGAAGAGGCCGAGAAACTTGTAAAAGATGGAAATGAATGTTACCTTGCACACGTCGTTGAAAATAAAGGAACTGTTCAGATTAATGATGTGCCAGTGGTAAATGAGTATCCTGATGTTTTTCCTGATGAGTTGCCTGGAATAATACCAGATCGGGAAGTTGAGTTTACTGTTGACTTAGTTCCTGATGCTAAGCCAATTTCAAAACCCCCTTATCGAATGGCACAAATTGAACTTTTAGAGTTGAAGGAGCAATTGCAAGATTTATTAGAGAAAGGTTTCATTAGACCTAGCACATCACCATGGGGTGCTCCTGTTTTATTTGTTAAAAAGAAAGATGGTTCTATGAGACTTTGCATTGATTATAGAGCCTTGAATAATATCACTGTTAAGAACAAATATCCTTTGGCTCATATCGATGATTTGTTTGATCAGCTCCAGGGAGCTCAGTTTTTTTCAAAGATTGACTTGAGATCGGGGTACCATCAGCTGAAGGTAAAGGAGGCAGATATTCCGAAGACCGCGTTCCGTACGAGATATGGCCATTATGAATTTGTAGTAATGCCTTTTGGGCTAACCAATGCACCTGCTGTATTCATGGACTTAATGAATAGAATTTTCCATGAGTTCTTGGATAAGTTTGTGGTGGTTTTCATTGATGATATTTTGGTGTTTTCTAAAAGTAAAGGGGAGCATGAAAAACATTTAAGGGTTATCTTGCAAACCTTAAAAGAAAAGAAATTGTATGGGAAATTCAGCAAGTGTGTGTTTTGGTTGCAACAAATATCTTTCCTTGGTCACATTGTTTCTAAAGATGGAATAACTGTTGATCCTGCAAAAACAAAAGTTGTGGAAGAATGGCCAAGACCCACAAATGTAACCGAGATTCGTAGCTTCCTTGGTTTGGCGGGCTATTACCGAAGGTTTGTTAGAAATTTTTCACGGTTATCTAGTCCAATGACTAAGCTAACTCGGAAGGGTGTTAAGTTTATCTGGACAAAAGAATGTGATGATTGTTTTCAGGAATTGAAAAGAAGATTGGTGAATGCTCCAGTTTTGGCACTACCTTCCAGGAATGGTGAGTTTGTTATATACAGTGATGCTTCATTGAAAGGACTTGGTTGCGTCCTAATGCAGAATGATCAGGTAATTGCTTATGCATCACGACAGTTGAAAACTCATGAGGTAAATTACCCTACACATGATTTGGAATTAGATGCTGTTGTTTTTGCTTTAAAAATTTGGAGGCATCATTTGTATGGAGTAAAGTGTGAAATATATACCGATCACAAAAGTTTAAAGTATATATTCACTCAGAAAGAGTTAAACATGAGACAAAGGAGATGGCTGGAATTAATCAAGGATTATGATTGTACAATTCATTACCATCCGGGAAAAGAAAATAAAGTGGCTGATGCTTTGAGTCGAAAAAGTAATGCTTCATTAACAATGTTGCGTTTGGAACGTGATCCTTTGGTTAAGGATTTGATGAACTTTGGCATAGAAGTTGTTGGTGCAGGAAGCCCTTCTGTTTTGTTTCAGGTATCAGTGAGATCTTCTCTATCAGATAGAATCAAGCAAGCACAGAAGCAAGACAGTGAGTTGCAGAAAAGGGTAGAGCTGGTTCAGAAAGGTAAGTTTCCTGAATTCAACATTGATAATGATTGCGTTTTGAGATTTGGGAAGAGATTGTGTGTGCCTTCTGATTCACAGTTGAAGAGAGAGTTGTTATGTGAAGCTCATAGTTCTCCGTTTTCAGTTCATCCGGGCAGTACTAAGATGTATAGAGATCTGCGGGAGTATTACTGGTGGGATGGAATGAAAAGAGATATTGCTGATTTTACTGTGAAGTGTTTGACTTGTCAGCAGGTTAAAGCTGAGCGGCAGTTACCGAAAGGGATGCTTCAGCCTTTACCAGTGCCAGAGTGGAAATGGGAGAATATATCCATGGACTTTGTTGTTGGATTACCGAAGACATCTCGAGGTAATAATGCAATCTGGGTTATTGTTGATCGCTTGACCAAATCTGCTCATTTCCTTGCTATACGAGATACTTTCTCTCTTGATCAACTTTACCGTTTGTATCTTAAAGAGATAGTCAGGTTACATGGAGTTCCCCTCTCCATTGTATCAGATCGTGATCCCAGGTTTACTTCTAACTTTTGGAAAGGCCTTCAGAAGTCGTTGGGTACTGAATTAAATTTTAGTACAGCTTTTCATCCTCAATCAGATGGGCAGTCAGAACGAACAATTCAGACATTGGAGGATATGCTGCGAGCTTGTTCTATGGATTATCAGGGAAGTTGGGACCAACATCTTTCTTTGGTTGAGTTTTCATATAATAACAGTTTTCATTCCAGTATACAGATGGCACCATTTCAGGCATTATATGGGAAGCGGTGTCGAACTCCAGCTTTCTGGGATGAAGTGGGTGAAAGAAAGTTGATGGGACTAGAATTGGTAGAAGAGATGGCAGAAAAAGTTCAGCTGATTCAGAAACACATGAGAACAGCTCAGAGCAGGCAGAAGAGTTATGCGAATAACCGGAGGAAGGATCTATCTTTCGAGGTAGGTGATCATGTTTTTCTCAAGGTTTCTCCTTGGAAAAGTGTGATGAGATTTGGTAAGAAAGGAAAGTTGAGTCCAAGGTTCATTGGACCATATGAAATTCTGGAAAGAGTTGGATCAGTTGCATACCGAGTGGCTTTACCTCCGAGTTTATCTCAGGTACACAATGTTTTTCACGTTTCGATGTTGAGAAAGTATATGCCAGATCCATCTCATGTTTTGAGTCCAGAGGTAGTTCAGCTGGAAGAGAACCTATCTTATGAGGAACAACCGGTCCAGATTCTTGACCACAGGGAGCAAGTGTTACGGAATAAGGTGATTAAGCAGGTAAAGGTTTTGTGGAAAAACCACATGATTGAAGAGGCAACATGGGAATCTGAAAATGCAATGAGGGATAAGTACCCCCATTTATTTGATAAGTAAATAAATTGCGGGGACGCAATTTTCTAAAGGGGGGAAGGATGTAACATCCCAAGTAAGTAATGAATAATAGATATTTTTATCTATGTCTATTAATGATAAAGATAGTGTTTTAGAGGCTTAAAATGAAAATAAATACAATCTTATGCATGGAATACACTAATATTCTTAAAAGATTGTTTTAGTGCCTTTTGATGGAAAACCATTTTTGAATCTATATTTTGACAATTTTATAAACTATGTTTGTCAAAATAAACTTATCCTTTATGATTGGGACATCAAAATTTACCTTGTGTGAATTTTTGGTATTTTTCTGACAATGTTCATTTTTTTTAATGAATAGTGAAAAATACTGCATTTTACATAAAAACTACTTTTAATCTAATTTATTTATATGATTAGATTATGTTTTGAATTGGTTTTGAAGTGAAATTAGAATATATTTTTACCATTTTATCCAATGGTGGTCATTGGAATCAATTTCACTTTGAAATTAGACTTAAACTGGTGTCAATCTTTTGATACTTATTGTTTTGTAAAAACACGTTATTTGCTCTGGCAGCGGGAATTAATTATTGAATTAATTAATGTGACTTATATGATTTGAATTTTGTAAAATAGACTTCATTTTTGAATTCGGAATATCAAATATAGCTTAGAGTGAATGTTTGGTAATTTTCGGAAAAACTTCAATTTTTGATGAATAGTGAAACCACTAAGTGGTAATCAAGCAAACTGATTTTTCAGTTAAATAAAAGTTTACCACTAATGTGTATTGAATTTTGAAAATCCGACATACATGGTTGTCATTAAAAAGTAAAATGTGGTTCAATGAGATTAAAATAATTTTTTGGTGAATAGTAACTTATTAAGTTTTTAATCGCGATTAGTGGTAATTAGTGTAGTTTAAGGAATAAATAATGCTTTAATAATATAAAATGACCTAGACACATGTCCCAACCTTATTGGTTGTGTCATGGCCGACCAAGACAAGCCATGTACTAACTTGGGGACCCCATGGATCCACTTTTGTTGGGAAATGACATAAATTACTTTTTATTTAATGTTAAAGTGAAAATGACACAAACATAATAAGTTTTGCGAAAACAATTTTTAAGTGGTGTTATACAAGTCCAAATTTTGATTATAAATATTCAATGGAAAGCTAAAAAGATTTCCTACATCATAGTAATTTTTTTATAATTTTTAGACATTAAATAAAGTTAATTATTTATGACATAATAATGATGCAGCGATGACATCATTATTTGACGATTTAAATAAAATGGAAAGATAATATAAAATCTATGAACTACACATGTCCAAAACCAATTGGATGAATGGATTTCGATGCCTTATCACCTTATCCACGAATTCTATCAATGTGGGACCTTTTAAAACCGAAACACATTTTCAAATAATGTAATGTTTCTTTACTTTCCAAAAGTGCCCCTCCTCTCCCCTTATAAAAGGCCCCCACCTCTACCCCATTTCACACACTCTTCAAGCCTTTGGCTCGGCCAACCCCTGCCCATTTGCTCTCTCCACATCCCTCTCCTCATCCTAGAGGATTCCCATTGGGAATAATCCTTTCAAAGGAAGCATTTAGGCTCAACTCAAAAGGAGTTACACTTTTTAAAGGTAATTGTTTCTCTCATGTTCATTTGTTTTATTTTGCTTCTCCAACCCCCTAAAATCTTTTTATTTCCTTCTTTTATAACATCACCAGTATCTTCAATATACTAGGATGTTGTTATAAGATTTATTTGAGCCACACTCTCACACAACTACATCAAATGGTTAAAGAACATATGTTTTCCGTGGATGGCGAAATTATGCCTCCCGAAACGATGATTGTTCAATACTCATTTAAACACCTTCAAAGGTGGCCATTATGATGTCACTATTTTTATATATGATATATAATATGTTTATGTTTTCCTTAAGCTTCTGTTTATTCATTTTGGGCATACCTTTATGGTTTCCATTATGGGTAAAACACGATATCTTCATTTTAGGAAGCGCGGACTACCGCCCCCTAAAAGTGATTTGATTCGTTAATACCATATGTGGGATGTGTAAAGGATAAAGTTAATGATATTATATATGTCATTATACTGGAATTATAATATACTCTTATATCATTATGATTCCATTCCAGAAAATATGAAATAGAAATGGAAGTAGCGTTCATGCGTACGTACGGCTTACCGTCTCCATGAACGGTGCATTTCATTTCTTACCTCTAAATGTGATGTAATATTATAAATGAATGTATGTACTGGATATATATGACATATATGATATCTACATCATGAATACCATTCTGGATATAATGAACCTTTGACCAAATTAACAACATGTAAGTGTAAGAAGCCTATTTTTGACTTAAGAACCAAATACCGACAAAATGAACATTATTAACTTAAATGATTACATGATGTTCATAACATGGTATAAAAGGAATAATGAACTTGAAAAAGATTCATAAGCAAGTAGATATTAACTCAAGTTTATTATTCAGGAGTTTAAAGAACGGTCGGGTCAAGTCGGATACGAGGTATGGGACTTCGTCTCAATCTCCTTTCATTGAGGCATATTTTGTTTTATACACAACTTTCTTGTATACGGTGTATAAACCCCTTTGACTTTCATGTTTATTCAAAAGGAATCTTTTTTATACGAAGCGTTTACTAAACGACAAAAGGGAATGTTTTTGTCGTACGTATGCGGCGACAACGACTTCTCCGCCGTCGTAACCGTTATTTGAGTTTCAGCTTCCTCTACAATCCATACCTTCTTTTTTAAAAGAAAAATAAATACCATGTTTTACTTTGGTATTGAAAATGGTTTTCATAATGTTTTTATTATATCAATGTGTTGTATTGATATCTCGTGATTAAAATTTGGAAATGTTATGTTTCCTTTATGCATGTTTTATGTGATATGATTATGTTATGGTTCTTGGGCATTATTATGAAGACGGGTGGTTCCGTGATAAACTAAGGGCGGGTGAGCCCGTTATAGCTCTCCAATGCATTGGGTAACGCGAAGGAGTGAAACGTTAAGGTTTCTCCGAAGAGATTTTAGGGAATATACTGTGATGGGTATTCCAAACGTAACCAAGAGGGTTACTCCCTACGTAAGAATGTTATGAATGCCTCAAGTTACCTTTATGTCTTATGATTTCTATGATTTATTCATGATTTTATGAGGTATGTTAAAGTGCCTATGTTTTATGGGTAAAGTATGATTTCATTCTTATTTATATATAAACTCATGTTTCCTTTCCATGTTTTTTTATAACCCATACTGAGTTTTTATGCTCATCCCAAGTTTTTGAAATGTTTTTCACAGGTCAAGGGAAAGGTACATGATAAGATGATAGAGTCAAGGATGTGTCAAGAATTAATCCATGTTTTATTTTAAATGTGTGTTCCATTGATAGGAATGAAGAATACTATCTTTATGTAACCACTTTGTTTTTATGTGGAATGTAATGCAAGTTTTATGATCTAATTCTCTAAAACTCTAAACCCGAAAAGATCCTCAATGTGTAATCTTGTAATAACTCAAGATTAAGTAAGGTTTAAGGCTGGGGCCTTATAGTTTACATGGTTTGTATAGGGTCTACACGATGTGTTCCAGCCACTCGAGGTCCTGCCTATGATCCCGGGCCATGTCCGTGTACTTTTTCTATGTCAGTATGCTTTGGTACATGGTGTGTGCCTCGTTGTTTACTCTCACACGGTGTCCTTACCATGTTCTACACCACCCATAATTTCCACTAGGGAGTGATACTCTGAGTGCTGGTGGGATACACATTGTTCCATCATTATAGTTTTCCCAAAACCCTAGTGGCCACGACCTACGGGTCACACACCACGTGTTCCTTTATACTACATGGCTTGTAGTTAGTAGATTTATATTATTATAGATATACAGAATCACACTCTATATCTGGTCATTAAACATTCAGAAGCTGCCTCATATCCTCCCAAAAATGGTGGATGTATACCCTATCTGAGGATTGAATCCCTCTGGTTGCTATAAATTGAGTTCAGATTGTTTCTCTGAGAACTCTTACACACCGCCACACCTCTTATCAATCCAATAACCTCCATCGATCATGGAACTAAAATACAAGAAAAAAACACCCACTATTCCATGATTTAAACTCCAAATCCATCCTTAATCGTCGATCCCTTCATCACATGAAAAACTATTACGAATCCAAGGGTCCGATTAGGCTCGGTCCTGCCCAAAAATATTGAATCGTGACCCTTTGGTCTAAGGATGACTAATGTAATGAAATTTAGGGATAAAGGAATAAAAAAATTTGACTAATAATTTCCTTGTTTTCTATTCCAGTGATCTTTAATGGTGATATTAAAGGTTATAAAACAATTGAATAATCAATTTAATTTCAAAACTAGGCACATTCAATTATCCACAGTTGGTACAGATGAAATAAATGGATTTATCATGCTCAACTATTTAATCCAATGGGATGAACTCAAAAAAGTATGATTCCTAACTATATATAAGGTTATTTGTATTCAAATAACATGATCAAAAATTATAGGTAGGGGCACTTCGATCTACTTTGATCAGAAGTCTCATCATCAGATGTCGATTCACCAATAGAGAGGAGGAAAAACATATCCCAATACTCCTAGGGTTTATGTGGATAAACCTATATAACTCACCACAATTGTGTATTTATAAGAACTGGATTAGATTAAATTAATTGAAACAAATAAATTTAATTATTTTTTTAACTAAATGAACTCACTAAATGTTGATATTTATAAACTCCCCACACCACCCAATTTTAGGTCGCACTTAGGGTAATACTCATGATTCAAACTCAATCGTGATCTCAAATTTCTGATTCAAAATTCTATTTATGATTAATCCCATTTCCATTAAGAAACTATGTGCATTTAATTTAGAATATATTTAATATTTTTATAAAATTAGTTATGGGCACTCCAGGCCTTATAATTTTACATCTTTTCAGTTCCTAGCTCCAAAATATGTATAGAAATATTTTGATTTCTTACTAAGATAAAATTGGGTCTCTAAACCTGAAAAGAAACATCATTTTTTATATGATATTACCTTTTAAATTTTTGTAATAATCACTACATTGGATGATTATTTTTTGTTAAAATATTTATTCTTCTTCTGCAATTTTATTGATACGATTGTTACCATTATCCTACACATTGATGTGAGGGAATAGTCTCCCCATGGATAGACTCTAGGACCTCATTGATAGTTGTTAGCTTATGGTTTACATGGATGTGTTCTTGACGAAATGTGACCCACCATCTCAGGGAACTTTTTAGTAGATCTTGGGTCATGATGTTACATTGTTCAATATCACTCATTTCTCATTGATAGAATTCAATCTCGAGTCATCAAATTCTTCAGTAGATAAATCTTACTCAAGAAAGTTATATAGAATCTCTTCATCTAGATCAACCTTATGTGTTACAGGATTGGTCAGTGTTCACAATTTAGCATTATCATCGTTATTTTCCTTTGAAAGAGATGACTCTACTGCTTTCTCCTTTAGGGTAACTATTAAGGTCTCTTCCTACATTAGCAATTTAACTTTTTGTGTCTTCATTGGTTCATATTGTGAAGTTAATGATTTTGGGTCTTTACTTTCAAAAAGAGTTCCTGTAGGGATAACATCATATAAAAATGGCACTATAAGTATCCACTATACCCCCTCCATCATCAAGGAAGTGGTACGAGGCTCTAAACCCTCCAAGATAATAAGGGCCAAACACCAGTCAAAATTATAGATGTGAAACCAGATCAATGGTGAAGAATTAAAGCATAAATATGATATAGATATTTGAGAAGTCTCTTTCCATCATATAGTAAGGGGTATAGAATGCCTGACACTCCTCAGTTACTATAAAAGGATCACCAATTGAAGGTATTATCTCTGCAATAAGGGAACAAATATAATTTTTACAAGGAATGGGATGATGTACTTAATGTAAAGGAGATAGACAAAACATTACACATAAAGATCCATTGAGGATAATTTATGGGAATAGATATACATGGTTATTTTCCATGGGGTGGATGGATAAATGAAGTTGTAGGATCTAACATCACTCCCACTTCCTGTCCATTTATGGCTTACTCATTGACCCTGATTCGAGGTCAAGTATCTATCATTTAATTTTTAATCTCCAATTCTTTATGATTTTTTACTCCTACACAAATCAAATAAACCTTGTTAGCATTACATAAGACCCATTAATAACTATGGGCCTATGGGGATCCTATGTTTACCACATTGTATTTAGTGAACATTCTATAATTTTTAACTATTAGTGTTTCTTTTAAATCCTCAGAATACTCTTAGTTGGTTGTAATTGAAAAAGACTCGTCATCATCATATTATACATTTATTATATTTCTAATTGAATCTGCATATTAGTGATATCTAAGGGTTGTAATGTATAGTATCCCCAATACTTTCCCAGTTAAAGGATTTTCTCATCCTTGGGGATAAATCAAACCCTCTATCTCAGAAATTTATTCCCCAGATTCTTCCTAGGAGAGAGTGAACATTGACATAGCATGATTGTGGTTGGTAAGGGATATCTGATGGCATTACATTTTCATCCACACAAATCTCTATTTAAGGACTGTAAAGATGTTTTCCCACCTCATCCATGCATTGTGGAATACAAAATCCATTACTAGACCCATTGTATGGTGATGGTGCATCCCAAGAGTCACACCTATAGAATTTGGATCCAACCTAGAAGATTATTCCTACACTTGACCATGCTTCTCAGGAATCTTCCCTCTAATGCGTACCCCCTATCTAGGATTCCCTCCATAAAGAGGGGTAAGATCTATGATATCCATTGATACTACTACAACTGATTCCATAAGATCTCACCTCCTTGGACATTATGATATTCTCATTGTAGCATGACTCAATACTCAATAACCTTGGTACCCATCAAATGATTATGATTTTATCGCCGACTACATCAATACATCCCTGAGATATTTCATCTACCAACTCTAAGCATAGTTACAAAGTTTCAAAATTTAGTATATTAGTCGGTGGGAGATTGATTATCTCTTGTTTTTCATCATAGGATAAGACATAAAAGAATTATTAATGTACCATAAGGTACAACTGTTGGTGAGCCATATTTTATAACCAAAATTTTAGTCATTGAAAACAACAAAATTATTAGGTGAATTGGTATGAGTTGTATGGTTCAAATATAATTACATTACAGATGTAATAAATTGTCACCCCACCCCAAAGACCAAAATTTATGGACACTTCTATAATATTTTCTGACCCATTATCATCTATCACCTTGGTCGGAGCATGAAAAGTAAGTAATATGATCTTTTATAACACTCTAGACATTTCCATTACCACAATTTTCTAGATCTTTTGAAGATGAATCCCAGTGAGGTTCAACAGTTATGGATAAATGCTGGTGTCTAAAGGGATGATGCAGTTCATGTACTCATAACCCCCATATTAGTACAAACACAAACTAAAAAAATTGTATCGGAATTCATACATATATGTGATTATCATCTTATTGATTCACTTTATTACATTGTAGATATTCTCCAACACTGAGACAATGTGATTAACATGATCTTCTATCTCCAGCATCACAACCATGTTAAAGATACCCATCCAAACCCCCATATGTGTGTCAGGGATGTGAAATATCTATCCAAATATGATTTCATGTTTACAAACACTAACCTGGGATTTGAGGTGTAGCTTTTCACACATAAATCTCAATGTTGGTAATTCACTTCTTCTATGAATACCTAGTAAGATTGTAGAATCCCACATTATAGAGATATTGAAAATTTCCACATAATTTCTAGTATATTACATTGAGGCATGTTAAAAAATATATTGAACAATCTCTTGTACTTCATGTCAAGATGAAGGATGAGATTTTGATACTGATTTTTTTACAATGACTATTATAAGTTCCCTTATATTCATTAAAGATTTCTCCTGACCCACCTAGATGTTATATTCTATAAGTAACCCTTCATACATCACCCCCTATGATCCCATCGATGTGGTAGAGGTCCCCCATGCTAATTCCAACTTCCCCATAACGATAATGTAACAAGATGGTATCATTTGACCACTAGATCGATAGATCTGGTACCAAGTGTCATGAATACATCCCCTCAAAGTGTACCCATATTGGGTAAGTAATTAGATAATGGAGATGGAAACCACCTGAGTCCCACCTCAAGTCGGACCCAGGTTGGAGACTAACACTAAGGGTATAGTAAACATGCATATAAGATGAATTTCCCTTTAAGAGAACATTCGGAAGAGAGAGATGAGACAGAGAATACAATCAAGAACTAATCAAACATATATATAACTAAATCCGAAGTGAGAACATAAAGTTTTATATAATATAATAATAACTGAAAGGAAAACTACAAGTACCAAAAATAAATATTTCAGTGACCACAAAGGCCAAGCAACCCATGAAAATGCACTAACTAGTAAGATCCAACACAATATCCAAATTTCTCTAACTAAATTTAAAATATTTGATATATACATAGGTTGAGAATTATTGTATACTTAGTTCTATTACACTTGTATATTATTGTGCAAAATATAAATAAATAATTCTAAAGCAATAGGAACAATAATGAAACAAACTCATCACCAAAATAGGTATACTAATTTTCCAACCTAATAATAGATAACCCTCCCCAAATATATCACATAAGAGAGTATATAATATAGTAATTATACATCATGGGTACCCCTCTCCTACTTACCCACTAGTTTTCCACTCTACCTAAACATTGTACATCCTGATCCATCTCTCTCCAAAATAGGCCATCCCAAAGACACATGGGAAAGGAATAAAAACATGAACATCATGCATCTCATCATCAAATCCGCCCATATGGTATTACCATATATAGTAACTGAGTAGTTTCTAGGAGACAACACATACCATGGGAAATGTATCAAACATTGGGTATTATGCCTCAAGCCATCACAACCCATAGTCTAAGTAAATACCTTAAGCGATTAGAGAATCTACATTTCATAACTATAATAATACAATGGATACTATATCTAGAGATATAGGGTGTAAAATAATCAGAATCCATCATTGACCACTACACATATATATGGGGAAGCTAACTGTCATGTATACTAGCACATGTAACTTCCAAGAGAAGATAACGGGGCTACATGGGATAGATATCTATCCATCCTCCCTCCAGGATGTTGGGAAAAACACCCTTCCAGAGTCGATTGCGTGTTAGTCTCCCTAACCGACATGGGTATGGAAATATATGAAATCAGATAATATACAAGATATAATATATCTAAAAACCACACTATGGGAATAACCTAGTCTTATACGGAACTGTAGCTAACTCTTCTGAAGCACCCACCTGCCACTGTTAAGAGTGAATATCCTTTATAAAAACAAGCATTTAAAAGATCTATATTAATTACTTATTTTATTTTTATCATACTTATATTAATTAATTCATTGTTAATTAATTAACCATTAACATTACTCCACATTAAACTACATTCATCAACAGAGTAATTTCTATTCCCTCCAGTTATAATCTAAACTGATTACATAGTTTATTGAGATTAACATCTTTTCAATATTTTCATTCCATTAACCCCAACCCCATTGGTTAAGAATTATTTATTTACTAGTAACCTAATTCTGTGATATAAGCATACTAGGAAAATTATCATAACCTACCACCAATACGATACATACAACCAAACACATCCAACTACCTCAATTATTGGGGAATGGAATGAAGATAAAACAAGAAACCCAACCACAGGGAATTAAAAAAAGTGATAGTCCAAGATCTTCAAACCAAATTAATGGTTTAACCTAAATTCAGCGCATTCTATTATCTCTAGTTCCATACCTAATAGATACATGAATATACTAATGAATATTACCTTCACAAGAATCAACTAATACCAAAATATATGGGCATCCACTCCCTATAACATCATTCATCCTAGGATCAATCATCTGAGGATCATATTACATTCAGGACTCCCTGGTCTATATCACATCCAACAAAGTGATGCTTACATAAGTAGCACATCATAAAAGTATCATTAAATAATAAATAATATCCAACTAGACAATCTAGTCCAAAAAATAATGTATATATCCTTTACACAAAAATGGTATCTCACAACACCAAACACAAGGCACCTGGCTTTATCAAGAAGATGGGAAACTCAATACCTAAAAATTATCCTTATTACAAAATTGATTATTATTATATATTTAATTAACTAATTCATTATTCATTGGATCTAACAATTGGAAACCTAAGGCATCTTGCTATAACAAGCTACCAGATTAATTAAACCACTATGTTAAACATGATTCCAAGAATCTAACCATTCTTATTTATCATTCCATTCTAATTATTACCAACCAAAATAATAAACTTACTTCACATCATTTATCAATTACATTAACCACATAGAATATCACATTTAATTAAACATACATACTTGTATAAATTTTATTATCATCAAATTACAAAAATCACTGGATTTAAAACATGTCTGTTGTTTATTAATATTAATACAATTAATTATCTATTAATTATGGATTTATTTTCTTTTAAAATTTTTGTATGATATTCCAATCATAAGAACATGATAACAAATCATAACATAGATATCACAATATCTTGAAAATCAGGATGAAAACTTCTAATAGTGTAAACCAACAACATAGACATGAGAGTGATATCCAATTTCTTTAACATGATTAAAAAATTTTAGTTAATTACATCTCCATAAAAAGGGATAAATAATGATTAATTTTTTATTTCACTTAAATAAAAGAGATGAAACGAATCCCATTCCTTAAAGGCATCAACATTATTTTCACGTGAATAGGCCAACATTACATATCTGCAATAAATTATGCCTTGAGAAAAATATGATATACTAAAGACATCATTCCAAAAATTCAAAAACAACAATAAGGAACCCCCTTTAGAAAATAAGAGATCAAGATACATATCATGATGATACAAAATGGGAGCAAACAAGACCAATTTGGGATAACCAACTTGAAAGTAATGAAAGAACACACCTTGGATCACCACACATCTATAACAAAAGTCTAGGAAACAATGCCCATCGAAGGAATCTAAAAAACACATAGAAATAGGGTCTCTATAAGCCTATAATGTGAGATAATTAGTAGTTTATGAATAAAATGTTATATTTGATAGCCATTATTGGAACACTGCAGAGTGCATTTACACAGCATGTAAAGCCGATACGTCTTGAAAATGTAGAGTTTTAAACATCCACAAGAAAACACATCACCTCATATCATTTTAATCCCAGAAATTTAAATTTTACGTAACACCCTATGAACTAGCCTCAATAATTTGGGAACTATGAATACATGATGTGAAACACTTACACAATTTTTATTCTCCCTACTTCCAATGTTTTGGAAGAAATACCTCTCCAGATTCACTCCAGGCCTCCTTTGAGATCCATGAACTTTGGAAACATGCAACATGATGGAATAAATAGATCTAGGACCTTATATTAGATGCCTCTCAAACAATTCTCATCCAAGATAATCCAAAAAAACCAAAAACAAAATTAAAAAGGGGTTTTATGAACAACCACCCTACAAAATACCTCTCAATGATCTCACCATCATAGGATCACGACAACCTCATCTTATAAATAGGATGAAACCATGAAAAAGTAACATCCAGCACCTAAACACTCTCAGGGGGGGAGATACCTCTCAAAAAATTGTTGGTCCACAATAATAAATAATAGAAACCATCTCATAAAACAAAAATTTCAACATCCATAAGAGAAAAATGTTTCATGAGAAGAGATAAACATCAAACAACATGGGCTACTAAGTGATGATATGAAAATCACATTCATAGGCACTCATATCCAAACCACCATACCATTACAAGAAATGAACCAATGAAATATTATGCCAATACAACACCTTCTCCTAGAAGTATTAGATCTCTATAGGTATCATATCTTTTATTTTGATGGTTATGGAATGAGCCACCTTTTCAATATGTCTTCAAGAGTATGGATGGTCCTCTATGTATGACTATCTATCTGCAAATGTAAAGCAGTGTAAAGGAATAATTGAGAACCAAAATAATTATGGACACCACTCCAAAACCTACAGGTAAAATGAGGATCTTAATCAGAGATAATCATCCTCAAGACTCTATAGATTTTCACCTTCTCCTACAGATATTATTTCAATAAAACAACCACTAATCTTGAATCTATGATCACTATAAAGTTCACTAATGTTGTTAGAAGATCCACTATCACCCATATAAAATCATATCCTCATTCAGATTGAGGTAAAAAATAAATTAATTCCATCAAGATTTACTCCCACATCCACAGGGTAACATCAAACGGATGGATCTGACCACTGAGAAGACCATTCTTACCCTTCACTTTTTGATTGACCAAACATCGAGAAACAAACTCTGAAACTACATGCTTCAACCTATGCCACAAAATATAACCTCTCAAAGATAGGTAAATCCTTTTTGCATCAAGATATACCACCAAAGGTGATCGATGAAACTCATGTAAAACTATCTAATTAATTTTGGTAGGATTAAAAAACCTTCCCTAGAACAACCCCCAGTGTTATCCATCCTAAGACCAACCATCAATATCATCACAAAAAACAACTCAGTCTCTCTAGACCTCAAACTTATAGTCCCACAGTGGGGACTACTCCTCTTTTTTCTCCAAATACAACAATACCATTGTCTATAAATGAAAATCTCTTTATCCAACCTCTCTTATATCTAGATTCATCACTGAGTGTTCTTCCATTAATCTCTAGCAATATCTAAATTCACACATGACATCACTAGATGACTTCCTGCTCGGTGGATCATCTATAAAGTTTCCCTTTCCTAGAGTAGATGAAATATAAAATTCATAATACTATAATAATTATATACATGGAAATTGATGCAAATTTAAGTCATGCTGGGAAAAGAGGTACCTTACACAATTATAGTCAGTAAAAACCACACAACGTTTACCGATGAGGTAATCTCCCAAAAAAATGAAAGAAAACTATTTCCAACTCAATATCATGGGTAGAATAGTTACACTCATGGGGATATAATTCATGAAACCCATAAGAAACATACAATCAATGATACATCAGAACACATCCCAATCCAAGATTTTAAGCGTCATAGAAAATCTGAAACTGAACTACTTCCGTTGGATATAAAATGATTGGAAAACTAACCATCTTTAGCTTTAGGTACTAATTATACACTAAAATTGGATAACATAAATTTTTCATATTTTAATATAAATTATTTTCAATGTCCATAAACAATGTTTTTAGTGCATTTAATTAAATGAACTTCATTTATCATCACATGTGTAATTCATGTTTAATGCGTCAATTTTGGCCCAATATATCATCAGCTTGTGGAATACATACTTTTTATTTTTTAAATTTGATAATTATTTATATTTTTAGTCACTTTGTGTGGAAAATGGTCTAATTTATGATCAATGGATGACTCTCAAGGAAATATAGACATTTATTACCATGAATTAAGAATTTTTTAGACAAAGCACAATGGGACTTAGGCCCATCAAGTAAATGTATTTCCCGCAATTCAATCCCAATGAAGCTGAAATTTTAATTTTCGAAATATAAAATTATGGGAATCACTTAATTAAAATTTGGATGATATAATACTCAATTTTTTGATTATATCCAAGGAGAAAAACTTTAAATTTAATTTCTGGGCAAGATCTGAAGTCCCATAAAATCATCCCACAATTATGATCATAACATTTGAATGAATCCTCCAATTGGAACAAAATTTTGAAATGTATAAGTGGAAACATGTAAGATAATATTTATATCCTAATGTCACTTTATCTTTTTCCATATACCATAAAATATGGGCATTCAAAAAGGTGGGACGAATCTGGTCAATTTTTATGGTCAAAGATAATAAGTCCACTTTCTCTTTTATTTTCCCACCCACATTTGACACTATTAATTAATGGGGAAAACATTTATTGATGGGGATATATCCATGGCTCATTTTAGGCCTATTTAAGGTGTTTTATAATGTATTTGTATATCCATGTTTTTTACTTAAATTTTAATGTTACGCTATGAATTCTTAATCGCATGTTCTAATTCTCTCATGAATATTTATTGAATACCATTAATTTATTAATTAATATACTTATTATTATTAAAATTTTATATTAATATTTATATATATTTTATACCATTTCATTAGTAATTGAATTTATTCTCACCATATCTTGTGAGATTATTCAAACAATGGTAGAGTAATCATTATTTCAATGTTTTTCTTCATTAATTCGTCCCTCATAAGTCTACTTTTTACTTACATTGGTATAATAGTATCAATGGATGTCTAACCCTATTATGTTTTTATAAAAGGGAATATAATGGGTATTTTTTGGATGTTATTTTATGTGATTTAACATTTAAATCATTTCATTATTTTAATATTTCCATTATATGATTTATTTTCATCTTCATCTTTTACAACATTAATGATGGAACACTTTGAGTTCTAATATGATCAAATTCCTCAGAGTGATAATTCAATTAACCTTATAAGTGAATTGGTTATTAGACATAGAATTGTGTAGGGATTAAATTTGGTGAATGATGTTGTGAATTATCTCATTTTATGATTACATCTTTAATTATTGATCAGAAATTTTCTATGAAATTAAATTCATCTAATATAACTCTAGAGATAACCTAGGATCAACTCATCTTATTTTATTGATTCAATTAAAATATTTAGGATTTTAATTATTTACATTAATCCATTATATTAGGTACTCTATTATTCTATTATCTCAATTTCAATATACCCTGTAGTTGGCCACTTCATACCCAATCCTCCCATAGAATGTACGGGTCTCTAGGTTTCTTCTTCAATACATGTCGATTCGATCCCTAATTATACTAGAATGACTGCATATACCTGTAAGGTAATTTTGGGTGAAAACAATATTTGGAATTATTTACAATTACCCATGTAGGTACCTTATATTTTTTCATCCTTTTATCAACCCATTTCTCTTATCTGACCTAAATTCTCTCTTCTCACCCTCACAATTATGTTCTCACCCCCGATTTCACTCTAATGGAAGGTCATTTTAAAAAATACTATACATGGGGAACCACTCCCTATATTTACCACCCCACACCTATTTCTAAATACAATGACCATCCTAGCTTCTATTAGTGGGATAATCAAAAACCTAATTAACTACAATTGTTAAACTCCAATGATCCACAAAACATTCCAACCTATAATGATATCCAATTCGAAAAAGGAAAATAAAAATATCCTCATATGTAATTCAACCAATATAATTATAGTACAGAATATAAAATTTGGTTCAAACTATTTTATATCATGATCTACAAACTTTAATTGATAAACATTGTCAAAAAATGGAGACAATGACTTTTGAGGTTTCATCATTGAGGGTAGAACTACAATATATTGAAACAGTTTTAGAACCCATTACAACTCATGTTGTATCTAACATATAATTAATATAACAACCCTTTTACACTCAATATTATTATTAATAATTCCAATATGGGAAAATTTATTCGAGTATAAAAAATAATAAAAACCCTGATGTAATGATTCCCAAAAAATCAAAGGCTTTACAATTAGAGGAAAATGTTAAAAAACCCACTTGAGAATTTTAGAAACTAGAATTTTAAAATGGGTATATTTAGTTAATAAATTTTGAAAGACAACCTAGGGAACATGAGGATATACTTAATGATAGATTAAATCTGGATGAAATTAATTTTTTGTATTTCCAAGAGAGAAATTTCAGATCATAGATTGATCTTCACAAACATTACTCTATTATTAATCTTTTAAAAGCACCAATTACTGAACCATTAGAAGAAATCACAAACTTTGAGACCATACCCAATCATGACACTGATCATTCCAATTTATTGGATAAAACTTCAATTAAAAAAAACCGGTTCTGTCAAGATATTTTGAAAATGAAACTGAGTTTGATTCAAATTACCCACCTTTTTCTGAATGTGTTAGCCACCCAAAGCTCAAATTCATGGTCCATAAATCCTCTATAAACTATTCTTAGTACGGGATTATAAAACAAATTCATCATTTCATCCTCTCTTAAAACTAAAAAAGTAGGAATGATAATTTGTGTCTTAGAAAAGATTATAGAAGAAACCATGTCAACCATTTCTAATATTCCTTGGATTTTACCATTCATTGTAAAAAAAAGGTTTGAACTTGAAAAAAGTTCCAAAAAAATCAATATAAATCTAGTATAAGTGGATAAAAATAGGGTCCATAAAATTTTAAATGTCTTTGTTGAATAATTTGGTGCATCTAATACAATATAATTATTTTAAACTAAGTACTTCGCGGTATGCAATACGAATTTAGAGTTTTAATTATTTAAATAATTTATTTTGTGATTATTTTTATTTTTTAACAGAACCCCCTTGGGGTATCCAATTGTGATATAATGTATATTGTGTGTGAGATTTAGCATTTGAAGAATTTTAGTATTTAAAAATTAAACCATGCTTTCTAAATTTTAAACCCAACAACCAATCATCCTCACAGAGCCTACTCGTGACTTGAAGATGAGGTGATCAATTTCTTATTGATGCAACATCAAATTCAACCAAGTGGTTTTGTTTCATAACTTTACAGAAAATCTACATATCCCCTCAATCATCCCAATTTTAATCACTCTCTCTATTATCTTCTCTTTCAACATTTAGGGGGTGTCATTTTATGTTGGGGGGTGTGAAAATATGTGTTTTTAAATAAAAAAAAGTTAAAATATGAGTTTTTTAAGATACATATTTTTTTTCTTTTTGTTAAACTATCAATTCAATGAAAATAATTGAATGATATGGAATGCCTTGATTATGGTTTTAACGTATATTCATGTTCATGAGCATAGTTTCTGGAAATTGTTGTCATCTGATGTGATTTTTTAGCATTTACATTTTCATCCACTAAATCAATATTCCATAATTCTGATATTTTTAATTTTGGGTGTAAATTTTAGTTCTTGTATCCCTTATATGTTTCACATTAATCACTTGGGTACCATGACACCATAGTTGTCTTAACTAGAGTTAGTATTCTCATCTCTATAGTGGTTAAGAAAACTAAAAATGAATAAATAAAATTTGATACTCATATTATGTTTTAATGTGATTCCCACTTAGTGCTTGAACTTTTTCCCCTTGAATAAGAAAATGGGCCCCATTTATTTTTAGATTCAAAACACATCATCATGATTAATTGAAATCGGATGAAATGTGGTGATAAATTTGAATAAAGGAATGAGAATATTATTGGGAAAATATTGTGAACCTATCTTGTATGAAATTATTTTTATAGATTTCTCGATTGTTTTTCTTGATGTATTTTGGTGAACAATATATGTTAATTGTTTTGAAAAAGAAAATTCAAATTTTAATTTTTTGAGATAATTTTTTCTCAGGACATGAATTACTCAAGTTAGATGTTGTGATTATCCACTAAAATTTGATATTTTTTATTTTTTATATTTGAATATTAATTCTTTTTAATGTCCAAAAACAAATTTTTTATTGTATTTTGTTAATTGATCTTCATTTATGATCACATGGGCATTTAATTTTCAAAGTGTCAATTTGGTCCCAATATGGAATGCATAAATTTTATTATTTGAATTTTATATTTTTGTATAATAATATCACTTTATGTGAAATATTTTTTTTAGTATTGATGGATGAATCACATAGAAATATTGATATTTCTAGCCATGAATGAAGTAATTTTTAGATAATGAATAATGGGACTTAGGCCATTAAAGGTAAATTAGATCCCACATTTCAACTCCAATTAAGACAATACTTTATATTCATAAATAAAAACTATGGGTATAATTAAGTTCCACTCTAGACATAGCTAATTATTAATTTTGTATGATTATACAGGGATCCCAAGTTGACATTTAATTTTTGATCCATATTTGAGGGCCCATAAAATCACCCCACCATTTAGATTGTAAAATACAAATGGATGATCCAATTGGAACATAATTTTGACATATATTATATTTAATATGGAAGATTATATTTTTATTCTACTACCACTTTAGATTCTAAAATATTTATTGATATAATGGACTGAAAAAAGGGATGAATCTAGTCTATTTTCTTGTCAATGATAAAACATCCACTTTACCTTTATTTTCTCACCAACCATTGACTCTCCTAATTAATGGTGATGGAATTTATTAATGGGAGATCGACCATAGACACATTTTATACTTATTTAAGGTGGTTTTGGTGAAGGTGTTTTGAGATCCATGTTTTTTCTTTCAATTACAATGTTACGTTGTTAATTCTTAATCACTTGTTCAGTTTATCTCATGTAATTTTTTCAAATCAATTTAATTTATTAATAAAAATTATTATTATTATTAATATTTTATATTATAATTCATATAAAATTGATAATATTTCCTTATGTATTGAAGTCATTCACGTCATATTTTGTGAAATTCTTCACATAATGGTGGAGTGATGATTATTTCAATGTTTTTCTTCTTTAATTCCTCCCTCATAAGTCTACATTAATTTTCCATTGGTTAAATAGTTTCAATGAATGGTTAAACCTATTTTGGGTTGAAATAACAGAGTATAAATGGTATGGATTGGATGTGGTTTTATGTCACTTAATATTTAAATCATTTCATTATTTTAGTATTTCCATTATAAGATTTATTTTCTTCTTCATCATTTACAAATTTAATGATGACACATTTTGAGTTCTACTATGATCCAAGTCATTAGAGTTATCATTTAAGTGATCCTATGTAACGCCCAGACCCCAGCTACCCAGAGTCGGTGCATTACTTCATAACATTGGCATGATCACAAAAGATCAAGTCTCGAAAGACCGATTAGTTTAGTAGCCTTGGAAACACTAGATACATTCATAAACGTTACATTACATCATAAAGTGAAAAAACACAATAACAAAGTCCCCATAGTCCACACTCATATCCTCTTCTCACAATCCCTGTAGGTCATTCATAAAATACTTCTTCACATCCTGGAAAATATTAAAACATTGAAAGGGGTGACCTCAGATGCTCAGTAAGGATAACAATAATGCGTAAGCTTTCATAAATAAACATTAACATTTAAGGCAATGTATAACTAAAACAAAAGCCTTTTAAACATGAACTTCAACATAATATGGCAAAAGTAAAATGAGATAATTCCATTTACTTCTTCACACGGATATTCTACTGGTTGAATAATCACATGCAATATCAATAACCACTTTCATAATGATTGAATGCATAATGCCAGACTATCATAACCACGTAGCCAAGGCCTCGTGCCAAGACCACAAATAAGATTTTGTCAAGGCCTCGTGCCAAGACACTAGTTTGTATCATGAGACCTGCCGATGCATCGAGGAGATATAGCGGGCTCCACCCGTAACTTATTAAGTCCAATGTATTCCTCATATGAATAGGTTTAAACATATCATAAACCATAACATAATCGTATCACATAAAACATGCATAAAGGAAACATAACATTTCCACATTTCAATCACAAGATATCAATAAAACTCATTGATATAATAAAAACGTTTTCAAAACCATTTTCAAAACCAAAATAAAATAAAGTTAAAACTTTGTATTTATTTTTCATTAAAAAAGTGATGGCTTGTAGAGGAAGCCGAAACTCAAATAATGGTCACGGCGGTGGAGAAGTCGTTTTCGCCGCATAAGTACGGAAATAAAAACATTCCCTTTTTGTCGTTTAGTAAAATGCTTCGTATAAAAAAGATTCCTTTTGAATAAACGTAAAAGTCAAAGGGTTTTATACACCGTATAAAAGAAAGTTTTGTATAAAACCAAATATGCCTCAATGAAAGGGGATTGAGACGAAGTCCTTAAAAATATCATTTTTTAAATAAAGTACATCTATAATTTGTATTCACTATAAGTACACATTAATAATGTACAAATGCAATATAGGACATAATAATATCATGACATAATTTGAAAGTAGGAGATTAACCCAAAGAATGGAAGTTGGGTTAAGAAGTTCCCTTACCTTGCGTCCTGTCCTGACTCGACCATTCTTTAACCTCCTGAATAATAAACTAGAGTTAATTTATATTTACTTAAGAACCTTTTTCATGTTCATTAATCCTTTTATATCACTTATTACCATGTTATGAACATTATGTAATTATTTAAGTTAATAACGGTCCTTTTGTCGATCTTTGGTACTTGTGTCAACAATAACCTTCTTATAATTACAAGTTGTTCATGTGGTGAAATATCCATTATATCCAGAATTATATTCATGATGTAGGTATCATATATATCATATATATCCAGTATATAAATTCATTCATAATATTACGTAACATTTAGAGGTAAGAAATGAAATGCACCGTTCATGGAGACGGTAAGCCGTACGTACGCATGAACGCTACTTTCATTTCTATTTCGTATTTAATGTAATGAAATAATAGTTATATAAAGGTATAATATATTTCCAGTATAATATAATATATAATATCATTTACTCCATCCTTTATACATCCCACATATGGCATTAACGATTCACATCACTTTGAGGGGGCGGTAGTCCGCACTTCCTAAAATGAAATTATCGCATTTTACCCATAATGGAAATCATAAAGTATGCCATAAATGAAAAATAAAGAAGAATAAGTAAAACATAAACATATTATATATCATATATAAAAATAGTGACATCTTAATGGCCACCTTTGAAGGTGTTATATGAGTGTTGAACAATCATCGTTTCGTGAGGCAGAAATTCGCCATCCACAGAAACCGTATGTTCTTTAACCATTAGATGTAGGTTTGTGTAAGTGTAGCTATAATACATCTTATAAAAACATCCTAGTATATTGAGGATACTGTTGTTGTTACAAAATAAATGAATAAAAAGAGTTTAGGGGGTTGGAGAAAAAAATAAAACAAAACAACATTAGAGAAGACATTACCTCAAAATCGGGTAACTCTTTTTGATTTGAGCCAAAGGCTTCCTTGAGAAGAGTTCTGCCCAAAGTGAGGCTTCTAGGAGTAATAGGGGGAAGTTGGGAGAGTATTTTGGCAGAGGTTGGCCGAGCCAAATGGCTTGGAAGTGTAAATGAGGTGGGAGAGGTGGGGGCCTTTTATAAGAGGAGAGGAGGGGCTCTTTTGGAATGATTGAAATGTTACATTATTATACAATGCTTTTCGGATTCTAAAGGTCCCAAACTTATATAATTAGTGGCTAAGTTGATAAGGGTTCGAAATATCCTCATCCAATAGGCTTTGGACAAGTGTAAGCCTTGGATTGTGCATTATCTTCTCATTTTATTTAAATCGTTAAATAATGAGGTCATCGGTGCATCATACTGATGTCATAAATAATTTAATTTATTTAATGTCTAAAAATTATAAAAAAATTACTATGATTTAGGAAATCGTTTTAGATTTCTAATGAATATTTATAGTCAAAATTTGGACTTGTGTAACCCCACTTAAAAACTGTTTTAGTAAAACAACTCATGTTTGTGTCAATTTAATTTTAACATTAAATAAATATATATTAATGTCATTTTCCAACTAAAGTGGCTCCATGGGGTCCCCAAGTTGACCCATGGGTTGTCTTGGTCAGACATGACTCATCCAATAGGAGTAGTACATGTGTCATGCTCATCTCATATTATTAAAACATTGTTTTTACCTTAAACTACACTAATTACCTCTAATCGCGATTAAGAACTTAAAAGTTACTATTCACCAAAAAAATATTTTGATCTCATTGAACCACATTTTACTTCTTAATGACAACCATGTATGTAGGATTTTTGAAAATTAAATCACAGAAGTGGTAATATTTCATTTAAACGAAAAATCAGTTATTTAACTACCACTTAGTGGTTTCACTATTCATCAAAAATTGAAGTTTTTCAGAACAAAGACAAAATTTCACCCTAAGCTATAATTGATATTCCGAATTCAAAAATGATGTCTATTTTAAAAAATTCCAAACATATAAGTTGCATTAATTAATTTTATAATTAATTCCCTTTGTTACGACAAATAGCGTGTTTTTAAGAAACAATTTATATCAAAAGATTGGCAATTGTTTATGTCCAATTTCAATGTTAAATTAATTCTAATGACCACCATTGGATAAAATGGTAAAAATATATTCTAATTATTCTTTAAAACCACTAAATAGTATAATTTATCAAAATAAATTATTTTGATTAAAAAAGTTGTTTTAAGTATTTTTCACTATTCATAAAAAAATTGGAAGTTCTCAGAAAGTTACAAAAAATTCAACTTAGGATAATTTCGATATTACGAATTCAAAAATGAAGTCCATTTTGAAATATAAAATTTCTATAATTTTAAAAAGTGGTTATTACTATTCATAACGGCTAATTTGATTAGTCGCGGTGTTTTAGAACTCGATGTTGCGTACAATGCAAGCTATTGTATCATTGAATGAGAAGCGTATCATGGAAGCTCAGGGTGTTACATTCTCCCCTCCTTCAATAAATTGCGTCCTCGCAATTTGAATTTTTTCTTTGAAAATAAAAGGTTGAAAAGGGAAAATACCTTTGAGGAAAACCCACATCAGAAATAAGGTTAATAAATATATATCATTAAAAGAAAGCAAGATAAGTACAAAGGTCACCCGATATAGCCCATTCTAGGATTCTATGAAAATATGGATATGGAGGAGAAACAAACCATCAAGGTCTGATGGAGAGTTATAGAAAACAGGATTAGGAGAAAGTTTAACAACAAGAAAATCACAAACTTGTGATTGGTTAAACGGTCATTGAATCCCCAATTGGAAAAGTTAACCGACAAAATTTTTGTTTTAAGTTACCTTTTATAATGTTGAGGAATTTATTTAGGAGATTTACTAAGAACGTAAGGGAATATACATACTTGTTATGTATACTTTCATTCGTTAATAAATTTTTACCACAAACCCATCTTTCACTCTAAATGGTTATAGAACTAAAAAATATTCTATTTATCCTAATTGTATAAGGTTCCAAATATTACCACATACAATTTAGATTAGAAAAACTATTTTGTAATAACCAGGGACTTCACGTAGTCTAGTGGTAGGCGATTAATCCCAATCGCACTATGGTTGTGGGTTCGATACCCACAACTTTGTCCAACGCGATGGGTTGTCACTCGGTCTGCGTGTTGTCCTTTTTATAAATATCCAAAAATAAACTTAACAATAGTATCCAATGTAAAATATAATCCATTCCAACCTTTATAGTTATCCAAAATACCTCTGTCCAAACTTTCTCTAAAAGGTATCTTAATTCCAAAATAAATTTATCAGGTTCCCCAAACAAATTAAAGTTCCTCTTATTGTCACATACTAAAAATATAATTACCTTCATCATATTAAAACCTAACTAAAACAACAAGTACTGATGTTCAATCCTTATATATATATTAAATTATTCTAATAACCAGAATAAAATCCATTAGTCCAAAAGCACCAATACATTAATTATTCAGCTTCAACTGTAGTAACAGCATAAGATTGTCCTTGATCCCTTGGCCTTTTCTGAGGTAAGTTTCCCTGACGCTTAGGACATTCATTTTCATAATTCCCCATTTCCCTACAATTGTAGCATTCAACTTTGACAGCCTCTTTCTTTCCCTTGCAATCACGAGCCTGGTGACCCTTTTCTCCACATTTATAACAAACTCCCATTCCTTTTAGGCACGTACCGGGGTGATTTTCCCACAATTATCACATAATGGAAAATCCTTCTTTCCCCTTTTCCCTTTATCTATCTCTTGTTCCCTCGTTCTCTTCTTCTCTTGCTTTACTTTGTTGTCATAAGACTTAGAGAATTCCTTTTCTGTCTTGATAGCACACGAGACAATATCTTCGTATGATGAGAAGGATTGTGATACTAAAGCTGGATGGATAAATGGTTTTAACCCATCAAATAAACGATCAATCTTACTCCTTGGGTTACATATATAATAGGCAGCATGCCTCGCTAACCTTGTAAAGTTAGCCTCATACTTTGCGACATTCTCATCCTCCTTCTACCTCAAACTCAGAAATTGCCTTTCCATATCTTCTTGATGGTCACGAGGAAAGTATTTTTCTAAGAAAAGCTCTTTGAACTCCCTCCATTCCATATTCGATACGTCATCATCCTCCTTTGTGTTTTGAATCAGCGACCACCACTGATCGGCATCTCCAGTGAGGCGGTAAACTGCCATGACAACCTTCTCCATTTTGCTACTCTCCAAGGCATGGAATATTTTCTCTAAGGAGTTTATCCATTGCTCAGTTACTAACGGATTTGTACCCCCCTTGAAGGTTGGTGGTTGTTGCCTCATGAAACGGTCTAGCATTGATCCTCCACGTTGCGGATCAGGGTGCTCCATACGAGTAAGGTTATTATTCATAACCTGAGTAAGTTGTCCCAGTATGGTGATTAGCTGATCGGCACCAGTTGCATCACCAGCCCCACTATAATTATCTTGAGCAGGAGAGAAATCCCTACACGGAGTGCGTGCGTTGATACGGTTTCCATTCCTTCCACTAGGCGCCATTTCTAAATAATGGCATAAACTAGATTAGTTCATGAATCAAAATACATAATTCCATACTTGTAAAACACTTAACATAAATTGAACTAATTATGGATATAATCCATAATTATAAAAATGTTTTCTTTGAGGAAGTATATACTTGTAACCCTTCATAGTGGTTTGTAAAGAAAATGGGAATTATCCAAAGCATATCCCCCGGGAGTGTCGTAACCAAGAGTGCAGCAAGGCCCGTTGTCGTCCACCAGTTCCCGTTCGAGTCTAGCTCAAAGCGGTGTTTTCGGGTTTTACCCCTAGGTACATCTGTGCCAGAGCCGCCTCTACCTGCTCGTATCCAGACAGGGATGTATTGCTCGGAAAACTCACAACATCTCTACAATACCAAAATTCTAGGAAGTTCTTCTATACTAATCCTCAAAGTCTATCTTTGGGATATGTGCTCTAATCAGAGTTTATCTAAATCTAGCTTCCAAGGTTAGTACTAAACTGCCTCTGGTACCAACTGTAACGCCCCGACCCCAGCTACCCAGAGTCGGTGCATTACTTCATAACATTGGCATGATCACAAAAGATCAAGTCTCGAAAGACTGATTAGTTTAGTAGCCTTGGAAACACTAGATACATTCATAAACGTTACATTACATCATAAAGTGAAAAACTAAAATAACAATGTCCCCATAGTCCACACTCATATCCTCTTCTCACAATCCCTGCAGGTCATTCATAAAATACTTTTTCACATCCCGGAAAATATTAAAACATTGAAAGGGGTGAGATCATATGCTCAGTAAGGATAACAATAATGCGGAAGCTTTCATAAATAAACATTAACATTTAAGGCAATGTATAACTAAAACAAAAGCCTTTTAAACATGAACTTCAACATAATATGGCAAAAGTAAAATGAGATAATGCCATTTACTTCTTCACACGGATATTCTACTGGTCGAATAATCACATGCAATATCAATAACCACTTTCATAATGATGGAATGCATAATGCCAGACTATCATAACCACGTAGCCAAGGCCTCGTGCCAAGACCACAAATAAGATTTTTTCAAGGCCTCGTGCCAAGACACTAGTTTGTCTCATGATACCTGCCGATGCATCGAGGAGCTATAGCGGGCTCCACCCGTCACTTATTAAGTCCAATGCATTCCTCATATGAATAGGTTTAAACATATCATAAACCATAACATAATCGTATCACATAAAACATGCATAAAGGAAACATAACATTTCCACATTTCAATCACAAGATATCAATATAACTCATTGATATAATAAAAACGTTTTCAAAACCATTTTCAAAACCAAAATAATATAAAGTTAAAACTTTGTATTTATTTTTCATTAAAAAAGTGATGGCTTGTAGAGGAAGCCGAAACTCAAATAATTGTCACGGTGGTGGAGAAGTCGTTGTCGCCGCATACATACGGAAATAAAAACATTCCCTTTTTGTCGTTTAGTAAAACGCTTCGTATAAAAAAGATTCCTTTTGAATAAACGTAAAAGTCAAAGGGTTTTATACACCGTATAAAAGAAAGTTTTGTATAAAACCAAATATGCCTCAATGAAAGGGGATTGAGACGAAGTCCTTAAAAAGATCATTTTTCAAATAAAGTACATATATAATGTGTATTCACTATAAGTACACATTAATAATGTAAAAATACAATATAGGACATAATTATATCATTACATAATTTGAAAGTAGGAGATTATCCCAAAGAATGGAAGTTGGGTTAAGAAGTTCCCTTACCTTGCGTCCTATCCCGACTCGACCGTTCTTTAACCTCCTGAATAATAAACTAGAGTTAATTTATATTTACATAAGAACCTTTTTCATGTTCATTATTCCTTTTATATCACTTATTACCATGTTATGAAGATTATGTAATTATTTAAGTTAATAACGGTCGTTTTGTTGATCTTTGGTACTTGTGTCAACAATAACCTTCTTATAATTACAAGTTGTTCATGTGGTGAAATATCCATTATATTCAGAATTATATTCATGATGTAGATATCATATTTATCATATATATCCAGTATATACATTCATTCATAATATTACGTAACATTTAGAGGTAAGAAATGAAATGCACCGTTCATGGAGACGGTAAGCCGTACGTACGCATGAACGCTACTTTCATTTCTATTTCATATTTAATGTAATGAAATAATAATTATATAAAGGTATAATATAGTTCCAGTATAATATCGTATATAATATCATTTAATCCATCCTTTATGCATCCCACGTATGGCATTAACGATTCACATCACTTTGAGGGGGCGGTAGTCCGCACTTCCTAAAATGAAATTATCGCGTTTTACCCATAATGGAAATCATAAAGTATGCCATAAATGAGAAATACAGAAGCATAAGTAAAACATAAAAATATTATATATCATATATAAAAATAGTGACATCTTAATGGCCACCTTTGAAGGTGTTATATGAGTGTTGAACAATCATCGTTTCGTGAGGCAGAAATTCGCCATCCACAGAAACCGTATGTTCATTAACCATTAGATGAAGGTGTGTGTAAGTGTAGCTCGAATAATTTTTATAAAAACATCCTAGTATATTGAGGATACTGGTGTTGTTACAAAATAAATGAATAAAAAGAGTTTAGGGGGTTGGAGAAGAAAAATAAAACAAAACAACATTAGAGAAGACATTACCTCAAAATCGGGTAACTCTTTTTTATTTGAGCCAAATAATTCCTTGAGAAGAGTTCTTCCCAAAGTGAGGCTTCTAGGAGTAAGAGGGGGAAGTTGGGAGAGTATTTGGGCAGAGGTTGGCCGAGAAAAATGGCTTGAAAGTTTAAATGAGGTGGGAGAGGTGGGGGCCTTTTATAAGAGGAGAGGAGGGGCTCTTTTGGAATGATTGAAATGTTACATTATTATACAATGCTTTTCGGATTCTAAAGGTCCCAAACTTATATTAATCGTGGATAAGGTGATAAGGGTTCGAAATAACCTCATCCAATAGGCTTTGGACAAGTTTAAGCCTTGGATTTTGCATTATCTTCTCATTTTATTTAAATCGTTAAATAATGAGGTCATCGCTGCATCATAATTATGTCATAAATAATTTAATTTATTTAATGTCTAAAAATTATAAAAAAATACTATGATGTAGAAAATATTTTTATCTTTCTAATGAATATTTATAGTCAAAATTTGGACTTGTGTAACCCCACTTAAAAACGGTTTTAGTAAAACAACTCATGTTTGTGTCAATTTAATTTTAACATTAAATAAATATATATTAATGTCATTTTCCAACTAAAGTGGCTCCATGGGGTCCCCAAGTTGACCCATGGGTTGTCTTGGTCGGAGATGACTCATCCAATAGGAGTAGTACATGTGTCAAGCTCATCTCATATTATTAAAACATTGTTTTTACCTTAAACTACACTAATTACCTCTAATCGCGATTAAGAACTTAAAAGTTACTATTCACCAAAAAATTATTTTGATCTCATTGAACCACAATTTACTTCTTAATGACAACCATGTATGTCGGATTTTTTAAAATCAAATCACAGAAGTGGTAATATTTCATTTAAACGAAAAATCAGTTATTTAACTACCACTTAGTGGTTTCACTATTCATCAAAAATTGAAGTTTTTCAGAACAAAGCCAAAATTTCACCCTAAGCTATAATTGATATTCTGAATTCAAAAATGATGTCTATTTTACAAAATTCCAAACATATAAGTTGCATTAATTAATTTTATAATTAATTCCCGCTGTTACGACAAATATAGTGTTTTTAAGAAACAATTTATATCAAAAGATTGGCAATTGTTTATGTCCAATTTCAATGTTAAATTAATTCTAATGACCATCATTGGATAAAATGGTAAAAATATATTCTAATTATACTTTAAAATCACTAAATATTATAATTTATCACAATAAATTATTTTGATTAAAAAAGTTGTTTTAAGTATTTTTCACTATTCATAAAAAAATTGGAAGTTCTCAGAAAGTTACAAAAAATTCAACTTAGGATAATTTCGATATTAAGAATTCAAAAATGAAGTCCATTTTGAAATATAAAATTTCTATAATTTTAAAAAGTTGTTATTACTATTCATAACGGCTACTTTGATTAGTCGCGGTGTTTTAGAACTCGAAGTTGCGTACAATGCAAGCTATTGCATCATTGAATGAGAAGCGTATCATGGAAGCTCGGGGTGTTACATTCTCCCCTCCTTCAACAAATTTCATCCTCGCAATTTGAAAATTTTCTATGAAAATAAAAGGTTGAAAAGAGAAAATACCTTTGAGGAAAACCCACATCGGAAATAAGGTTAATAAATATATATCATTAAAAGAAAGCAAGATAAGTACAAAGGTCACCTGATATAGCCCATTCTAGGATTCTATGAAAATATGGATATGGAGGAGAAACAAACCATCAAGGTCTGATGGAGAGTTATAGAAACAGGATTAGGAGAAAGTTTTCCCACAAGAAAATCACAAACTTGTGATTGGTTAAACGGTCATTCAATCCCCAATTGGAAAAGTTAACCGACAACATTTTTGTTTTAAGTTACCTTTTATAATGTTGAGGAATTTATTTAGAAGATTTACTATGAACGTAAGGGAATATACATACTTGTTATATATACTTTCATTCGTTAATAAATTTTCACCACAAACCCATCTTTCACTCTAAATAGTAATAGAACTAAAAAATATTCTATTTATCCTAATTGTATAAGGTTCCAAATATTAACACATACCATTTAGATTAGAAAAACTATTTTGTAATAACCAGGGACTTCACGTAGTCTAGTGGTAGGCGATTAATCCCAATCGCACTATGGTTGTGGGTTCGATACCCACAGCTTTGTCCGACGCGATGGGTTGTCACTCGGTCTGCGTGTTGTCCTTTTTATAAATATCCAAAAATAAACATAACAATAGTATCCAATGTAAAATATAATCCATTCCAACCTTTATAGTTATCCAAAATACCTCTGTCCAAACTTTCTCTAAAAGGTCTCTTAATTCCAAAATCAATTTATCAGGTTCCCCAAACAAAGTAAAGTTCCTCTTATTGTCACATACTAAAAATATAATTACCTTCATCATATTAAAACCTTACTGAAACAACAAGTACTGAAGTTTAATCCTTATATATATATCACATTATTCTAATAACCATAATATAATCCATTAGTCCAAAAGCACCAATAAATTAATTATTCCGCTTCAACTGTAGTAACAGCATAAGATTGTCCTTGATCCCTTGGCCTTTTCTGAGGTACGTTTCCCTGACGCTTAGGACATTCATTTGCATAATGCCCCATTTCCCTACAATTGTAGCATTCAACTTTGACAGCCTCTTTCTTTCCCTTGCAATCACGAGCCTGGTGACCCTTTTCTCCACATTTATAACAAACTCCCATTCCTTTTAGGCATGTACCGGGGTGATTTTTCCCACAATTATCACATAATGGAAAATCCTTCTTTCCCTTTTTCCCTTTATCTGTCTCTTGTTCCCCCATTCTCTTCTTCTCTTGCTTTACTTTGTTGTCATAAGACTTAGAGAATTCCTTTTCTGTCTTGATAGCACATGAGACAATATCTTCGTATGATGAGAAGGATTGTGATACTAAAGCTGGATGGAGAAATGGTTTTAACCCATCAATGAAATGATCAATCATACTCCTTGGGTTACGTATATAATCGGCAGCTTGCCTCGCTAACCTTGTAAAGTTAGCCTCATACTTTGCGACATTCTCATCCTCCTTCTGCCTCAAACTCAGAAATTGCCTTTCCATATCTGCTCGATGGTCACGAGGAAAGTATTTTTCTAAGAAAATCTCTTTGAACTACCTCCATTCCATATTCAATACGTCATCATCCTCCTTTGTGTTTTGAATCAGCGACCACCACTGATCGGCATCTCCAGTGAGGCGGTAAACTGCCATGACAACTTTCTCCATTTTGCTACTCCCCAAGGCATGGAATATTTTCTCTAAGGAGTTTATCCATTGCTTAGTTACTAACGGATTTGTACCCCCATTGATGGTTGGTGGTTGTTGCCTCATGAAACGGTCTAGCATTGATCCTCCACGTTGCGGATCAGGGTGCTCCATACGAGTAAGGTTATTTTTCATAACCTGAGTAAGTTGTCCCAGTATGGTGATTAGCTGATCGGCACCAGTTGCATCACCAGCCCCACTATAATTATCTTGAGCAGGAGGTAAATCCCTACACGGAGTGCGTGCATTGATACAATTTCCATTCCTTCCACTAGGCGCCATTTCTAAATAATGGCATAAACTAGATTAGTTCATGAATCAAAATACATAATTCCATACTTGTAAAACACTTAACATAAATTGAACTAATTATGGATATAATCCATAATTATAAAAATGTTTTCTTTGAGGAAGTATATACATGTAACCCTTCATAGTGGTTTGTAAAGAAAATGGGAATTATCCAAAGCATATCCCCCGGGAGTGTCGTAACCAAGAGTGTAGCAAGGCCCATTGTCGTGCACCAGTTCCCGTTCGAGTCTAGCTCAAAGCGGTGTTTTCGGGTTTTACCCCTAGGTACATCTGTGCCAGAGCCGCCTCTACCTGCTCGTATCCAGACAGGGATGTATTGCTCGGAAAACTCACAACATCTCTACAATACCAAAATTCTAGGAAGTTCTTCTATACTAATCCTCAAAGTCTATCTTCGGGATATGTGCTCTAATCAGAGTTTATCTAAATCTAACTTCCAAGGTTAGTACTAAACTGCCTCTGATACCAACTGTAACACCTCGACCCCAGCTACCTAGAGTCGGTGCATTACTTCATAACATTGGCATGATCACAAAAGATCAAGTCTCGAAAGACCGATTAGTTTAGTAGCCTTGGAAACACTAGATACATTCATAAACGTTACATTACATCATAAAGTGAAAAACTACAATAACAAAGTCCCCATAGTCCACACTCATATCCTCTTCTCACAATCCCTGCAGGTCATTCATAAAATACTTCTTCACATCCAGGAAAATATTAAAACATTGAAAGGGGTGAGCTCAGATGCTCAGTAAGGATAACAATAATACGGAAGCTTTCATAAATAAACATTAACATTTAAGGCAATGTATAACTAAAACAAAATCCTTTTTAACATGAACTTCAACATAATATGGCAAAAGTAAAATGAGATAATGCCATTTACTTCTTCACACGGATATTCTACTGGTCGAATAATCACATGCAATATCAATAACTACTTTCATAATGATGGAATTCATAATGCCAGACTATCATAACCACGTAGCCAAGGCCTCGTGCCAAGACCACAAATAAGATTTTGTCCAGGCCTCGTGCCAAGACAGTAGTTTGTCTCATGAGACCTGCCGATGCATCGAGGAGCTATAGCGGGCTCCACCCGTCACTTATTAAGTCCAACGCATTCCTCATATGAATAGGTTTAAACATATCATAAACCATAACATAATCGTATCACATAAAACATGCATAAAGGAAACATAAAATTTCCACATTTCAATCACAAGATATCAATACAACTCATTGATATAATAAAAACGTTTTCAAAACCATTTTCAAAACCAAAATAAAAGAAAGTTAAAACTTTGTATTTATTTTTCATTAAAAAAGTGATGGCTTGTAGAGGAAGCCGAAACTCAAATAATGGTCACAGCGGTGGAGAAGTCGTTGTCGCCGCATAAGTACGGAAATAAAAACATTCCCTTTTTGTCGTTTAGTAAAACGCTTCGTATAAAAAAGATTCCTTTTGAATAAACGTAAAAGTCAAATGGTTTTATACACCGTATAAAAGAAAGTTTTGTATAAAACCAAATACGCCTCAATGAAAGGGGATTGAGACGAAGTCCTTAAGAAGATCATTTTTTAAATAAAGTACATCTATAATGTGTATTCACTATAAGTACACATTAATAATGTACAAATACAATATAGGACATAATAATATCATGACATAATTTGAAAGTAGGAGATTAACCCAAAGAATGGAAGTTGGGTTAAGAAGTTCCCTTACCTTGCGTCATGTCCTGACTCGACCGTTCATTAACCTCCTGAATAATAAACTAGAGTTAATTTATATTTACTTAAGAACCTTTTTCATGTTCATTATTCCTTTTATATCACTTATTACCATGTTATGAACATTATGTAATTATTTAAGTTAATAACGGTCGTTTTGTCGATCTTTGGTACTTGTGTCAACAATAACCTTCTTATAATTACAATTTGTTCATGTGGTGAAATATCCATTATATCCAGAATTATATTCATGATGTAGATATCATATGTATCATATATATCCAGTATATACATTCATTCATAATATTACGTAACATTTAGAGGTAAGAAATGAAATGCATCGTTCATGGAGACGGTAAGCCATACTTACGCATGAACGCTACTTTCATTTCTATTTTGTATTTAATGTAATGAAATCATAATTATATAAAGTTATAATATAGTGCCAGTATAATATCATATATAATATAATTTACTCCATCCTTTATACATCCCACATATGGCAATAACGATTCACATCACTTTGAGGGGGCGGTAGTCCGCACTTCCTAAAATGAAATTATCGCGTTTTACCCATAATGGAAATCATAATGTATGCCATAAATGAGAAATATAGAAGCATAAGTAAAACATAAACATATTATAATAATATATAAAAATAGTGACATCTTAATGGCCACCTTTGAAGGTGTTATATGAGTGTTGAACAATCATCGTTTCGTGAGGCAGAAATTCGCCATCCACAGAAACCGTATGTTCTTTAACCATTAGATGTAGGTGTGTGTAATTGTAGCTCGAATAATTCTTATAAAAACATCCTAGTATATTGAGGATACCGGTGTTGTTACAAAATAAATGAATAAAAAGAGTTTAGGGGGTTGGAGAAGAAAAATAAAACAAAACAACATTAGAGAAGACATTACCTCAAAATCGGGTAACTCTTTATGATTTGAGCCAAAGGCTTCCTTGAGAAGAGTTCTGCCCAAAGTGAGGCTTCTAGGAGTAAGAGGGGGAAGTTGGGAGAGTATTTGGGCAGAGTTTGGCCGAGCCAAATGGCTTGAAAGTGTAAATGAGGTGGGAGAGGTGGGGGCCTTTTATAAGAGGAGAGGAGGGGTCTTTTGGAAAAATTGAAATGTTACATTATTATACAATGCTTTTCGGATTCTAATGGTCCCACACTTATATAATTCGTGGCTAAGGTGATAAGGGTTCGAAATATCCTCATCCAATAGGCTTTGGACAAGTGTAAACCTTGTAATTTTCATTATCTTCTCATTTTATTTAAATCGTTAAATAATGAGGTCATCGCTGCATCATAATTATGTCATAAATAATTTAATTTATTTAATGTCTAAAAATTATAAAAAAAAATACTATGATGTAGGAAATCGTTTTAGCTTTCTAATGAATATTTATAGTCAAAATGTTGACTTGTGTAACCCCACTTAAAAAATCTTTTAGTAAAACAACTCATGTTTGTGTCAATTTAATTTTAACATTAAATAAATATATATTAATTTCATTTTCCAACTAAAGTGGCTCCATGGGGTCCCCAAGTTGATCCATGGGTTTTCTTGGTCGGCAATGACTCATCCAATAGGAGTATTACATGTGTCAAGCTCATCTCATATTATTAAAACATTGTTTTTACCATAAACTATACTAATTACCTCTAATCGCGATTAAGAACTTAAAAGTTACTATTCACCAAAAAATTATTTTGATCTCATTGAACCACATTTTACTTCTTAATGACAACCATGTATGTCGGATTTTTGAAAATCAAATCACAGAAGTGGTAATATTTCATTTAAACGAAAAATCAGTTATTTAACTACCACTTAGTGGTTTCACTATTCATCAAAAATTGAAGTTTTTCAGAACAAATCCAAAATTTCACCCTAAGCTATAATTGATATTCCGGATTCAAAATGATGTCTATTTTACAAAATTCCAAACATATAAGTTTCATTAATTAATTTTATAATTAATTCCCGCTGTTACGACAAATAGCGTGTTTTTAAGAAACAATTTATATCAAACGATTGGCAATTGTTTATGTCCAATTTCAATGTTAAATTAATTCTAATGACCACCATTGTATAAAATGGTAAAAATATATTCTAATTATACTTTAAAACCACTAAATAGTATAATTTATCACAATAAATTATTTTTATTAAAAAAGTTGTTTTAAGTATTTTTCACTATTCATAAAAAAATTGGAAGTTCTCAGAAAGTTACAAAAAATTCAACTTAGGATAATTTCGATATTACGAATTCAAAAATGAAGTCCATTTTGAAATATAAAATTTCTATAATTTTAAAAAGTGTTTATTACTATTCATAACGGCTACTTTGATTAGTCTCAGTGTTTTAGAACTCGAAGTTGCGTACAATGCAAGCTATTGCATCATTGAATGAGAAGTGTATCATGGAAGCTCGGGGTGTTACATCCTATAACTGAATTGGTGATTATAATTAAGTATTTTTTATAGATTAAAATGGTGAATGTTGTTTGAATTATCTCATTTTATGGATACATATTGAATTAGTGATCTAAATGTTTTTTAGGAAAAAATATCAATCCAATGTAACCCTAGTAACAACCTAGGATCAACTCATATTATTTAATTTTTTCCACTAAAGTATTTAGACTTTTAACTATTTAATTAAATCCATTATCTTAGGTACTTTAGTATTCTATTATCCCAATTACAATCTACCCTATATCTGGACACTCCATAACCAATCCTCCCATATAATATATGTGTCTTTAGGTTTCATCTTCAGTCCCTGTGGATTCGATCCCTACTTTTACTAAAATGACCACATATACCTATAGTGTAATTTTTTTCACAAATAGGTACTCAAGGGATACTTGATACATGTTAGTCCACAATAATTCATTATATATTCTATTAAAATATTTTTGAGGAGTCAAAACCTAAGAAAAATCGGCTACTAACCTCATATATTATCCTAAAAGACCAAGGAAATTTGGCACATTTTTTACTATCTTGGAGCCTACCTGATAAAAAACTACCACTATCTTTTAAGGAATCACATGTAAAACCTATTAGGATACAACATTACTTAAGAAATAGATTTAACAGGAAAAAAACTCACACTTTAAAAACTTAACAGATAACTTCTCAAGATAAATAAATCCTGAAACAGTATGCATATAATCTACATCCTCCTCTCCAAAAATAGAGTACACAATGATTTCATCAAAGAGAACCATCAAAAACTTATCCAGTACCTATATAAAAATTGTGTTCATAAAGCCCATGAACATGGCTATAGAATTCATCACACTGAACAAAATCACAACCAAATCATAATTCTCTTAATAACAACATAAATCAGCCTTTGGGATATCCTCATCGTTCCATAGAATCAGATGATATCCTGACAACATGTAGATATTTGAGAACAAACTTTATCCCTTTAGATGATGAAATAAATCATCAATCCATTGAAGTGGATAGTGGTTCTTCACTATAAGTTTGTTCCTACGATGATAGTCAATATAAATCTATTATATTCCATCATCATTATTCATGTACAAAAATGGTGCTACCAAAGGTGACACACTTGACCAAACAAAACCTCATTGAAATAGATCATCGTGCTATACTCATAGATCTAACAACACAAAAGGAGCCCTCATATACGGAGACATTGAGACAAGATACATTCATGGATGTAGATCAATCCAAAACCCAATATTCCATCAAGGAGATAACACTGCAACCACCTATGGAAAGACATCTAGGTAATATTCCACAACCATTGGAAACAACAGCTAATAAACCTCAAACAAGTTTTGCATCAACTCATCCAGCAAATAAGACAAATAAGAATCATTAAACTAAGAAATAAGAGTGTGTAACTTCACAATAAACAATAAGAGATCTTTATCAACATCATAAAACTCAACCTCCCAACTAAAAAAATCAATGATATATTTCACCAAATACAAACAACCAATGCTGATAATATTTTAATATTGTTATATTTGTAATAATAAAAAATCTCCCCAAGAATGATGTTGATGGGTAGCTTGACCTATAACTAGAATATTCAATGCCAAACCCATCTCATCTCTACTGATCCCAAGGTAGAACACCCAGCTGGTGAAACCTTACATGAAACTACCTCAATAGAGGAACCTGAAGTATAAAACCTGGCACAACATGACTGCTCATAATGTTTGGGCACACACTCAACAGATGACCTTTACAACTATAAAAATAACGCACATCTAATCAGTTGGAATATATTGGAGATATTCCACCCCAATAGTAATGGTATACTGATGGATGAGACCAACCCCCGACTGAAAAAAAAATCTTATGTCCTAAAAACCGGGTACCCTAGACCATATCTCTACATTGTGAGAAATCCGGAATACCCCCTATCACGAAGATCCAGTTCTGGACAACATCCCCTCAATAAACTCTTCTCTCTACAACATAAACAGGGTGACCTAGAAATGGATCTTTGGATACAAAGCCTCATCACAATTCCCTTCCTCTCCCTCATAATCTAGAAATAGGTCTGAAACATATCATAGAAGGGTCCTAAAAGGTATCGGAAACTCTTACAAACAATAAATCCCCTATCAAATGGTAATAATATCCTAGTGACTAGACACCTTTTTGGTTTAAGAATGAAACACTACTCAGAACTGATCTTGGAACTTCTCCCATGAGGCTTCTAACTCGTCGCGGTACCTAAGGAACAAGAAACAACACCACCATAGCCCTCCACAAAACATCATCATCACATCCAAAAAAACACCATACTTATTTTGGGCATGTATTTAACTGAAAGTAATCTCAACGTCCTCTAACCATTATTCCATTAAAGAATCTAAAATGGAGGCCCCATAATTTGGTAGACTCGGGAAATGAAACTCACATAGTTTCCTTCTCTATGTTATTTTTTCATCAACCTCTACTCTATAGAGATATTTATTTCACATCCAGCTGAAAGTATATGGCATAATCCTGATGAGGATGTCAAACTGGAGCCATTCCTATAAAAATAACTATACTTAGCTGACAATGTTTCCCTACCAACCACTGAAATCTCACATGTTCTTAACTCCAAACTCCATCCAATCCCTCAACATAAACCATTGATACCAGTCTTTCACAACACCCCCCCCCCAATTATAACTTTCATGGGATAGAAATGAGATAAGGGATATGGTAACAACTTGAGTCCTTCCTCTAGTAGGCCCTGGGTTAGCGACTAGCATCGAGGGTATAATAAAAATACATATGGGATGAATTACCCTCTTAGAGAACATAAAAGAGAGAGAGAGATAAGATAAATACTCCAATAAAAACATACTCATACATATATATAAATAAATCCCTATGTTAAAACAAGAAATTTCATACAGTACTATAACAACTTAAAAGAAAACTACATGGACCAAAAGTTAAAGATGACAGCGACAATGAAGCCCAAATAGTTTTTTCACACCCATATGCTCGTAATATATATCCCAATCTCCATCCTACTATGGATGACATAAAAAATAGTTTATATATACATTGGTTGAGAATAATATTATACTATGTAAGATCCTTGCTTGACCCTCTGGTGAAAAGGATAAAGAAAGCATGCTAAAGCATAGTGAACAATAGTGTAACTAACTCATCACCTAAATAGGAATAAAAAGTTCTTATCCTTACCATGGCTGACAATAACCAAGTATCACATACAAGAGAGAAAAAATATAGAAACTAATCATCAAGGGAACCTGGATTCCTCTTCCACACTGGTTTTCTTCCCTTCCCAATATCACTTATCCTGATCTATCTCTCCCTAAAATAGGCCAGCCCGAAGTCACATGGCCAATTCATCACAACATGAACCATGTCCATGAAATCATCACATAATCCCATATCAAATTACCATATATAGTAATGGAGTAGTTTATGAGATCCAAAATATCCGGTATTATATGAATCAAACATCGATTATTATGGCTCAAGACATCACATCCCAAAAAATTAGTTTGTTCCTCAAGCCATCATATACTATACCCATTGTACCTATAAAAATCTTTTGGATACTATACCCAAAGATGAATGTGTGTGAAATTTCCAAATTCCATCACAACCCTATACAAAAATATATTTGGAAAATAATCACTATGTATAAAAACACAACTAACTACCAGGAGAAGAGAGTGGGTCCAGAGGGGGTAGTCATCCATCCATCTTCCCATCGGGATGTTAGAGAGAACACCCTGCAAGAGTCCACTAGGTGTTAGTATCTCTAATTTAAATTATCAGGGAAGAATATGAAATCAAAAAATAAATAACATATAATATAACTCAAAACCATGCTATGGGTGTAACCTAGTTTTAGTGTCAACTACAGCTAATGTCACTCAAACTCCAGGATTCCATTACTAAGACCAAATATCATATAACCACACATGCATTTAAACGAGCTATATTAATTACTTATTTCCTTTTTATCATCCTTCCAATAATTAATCAATTATCAATTAATTAACCATTATAATTATTCCACATTATATTATACAAATCATCAGAGTAAATTCTATACCCTCTAAAAATTTTCCAATCTAAGTCCACATTTTATCAAGATTAACATATTTTCAGCATTTCAATTACAACAACACCAAACTGGTGGGTCAATATTTATTTATCAATTATTATACTAATTATGTAATCTAGGTACTCTAGGAGAACTATACTACTCTATCACCAAGAGGAAACCTGAAACAAAACACATCAAGCTGCCTTAAGAAGTGGGTAGAAGAATAAATATTAAACAACAAACCCAACCATCAACCAGTAAACACATTCATAATTGATTATCCAAACTCTTAAAATCACATAAATTGGTAATCCCAAATTAAACTCGTTCCATCATATCTACTTTCATCCTCTATACCCACATGAATATTCTGATGTATCTCACCATCAGAGACATCAACTATTACCACAACATCTGGAACTCCCCACCTCATAACATTATCCATCTCAAGCTTAGCCATCCCATGATCATATCATATTCGGGGATACCCTCCCCATATCACATCACACATAGAAAATATCATATTCATAGAATAACATAAATCTATCCAGAAAAAATCTAGCATACACAACAAGGCAATCTATGCCTTAAAATAAGGCATCCAACCTTTACAAATAAATGATATCTCATAGTAATAAACTCCAAGAAATCATCCATCTCATGTAGATAGGAAAATCAGGTCCTAGAGATTATATTTATCACTCAAACAGTTATAATTCCATATTGAATTATTCAATTCATTATTCACATGTTTCAACAATGAGCATACTAAGGCATCAATCTATAATAAGATAACAAATTAATTAAATCATTAATTTAAGTATGATTCAAAGATTTAAACCATTATTATTTATCATGATTTTTCAATTATTATAAAAAATAATCATAAACATGATTAATATTATATAAAAATTAGATTAACCATATGAAATATCTCATTAAACTAAACCCACCTACTGTTATTAATTTGATTATTATCAAATTAAAAAATTCATCATATTACAAAAAATCATCATATTTAATTATTATTAAGAAAATTAATTTTCAATTAATTCTGAATTTACCTTATTTACCAATTTCTATATGATATTACAAGAACTATAACATGATATCAAAATATAGCATAGATATCACACTATCTAACAAATAAATTGTAAAATTGCAATCTCATTATAAAGAAAAAACATCAATATGTGATATCTACCGAATTCCTTTAATCTGATTAAATATGTTTATGTTAATTCCATTTTTATCCAATGTAATAAATCATGGTAAATTTATGACTTAAAATAATTAGAAGAGAAAAAAAATACCCTACCTCAGAGGAATCAATATCCTTTTCCTGAGAATGGACCAACATTACCGATCTATGATAACCTCTCTGATAAGAAATTGTGACCTCATAAATATGTTGTGCTAAAAACACACCAATAACAAAAATAAAACTAATTTATATCAATAGAGATCAAGATCCAAAATACCCTAATAATAAATGGTATGAAATGAGACTAATTAGTTAGAACCTTCTTGAAAACAAATAAATAATGCACATTTTGTCACCATAGATCAATGAAAGTCGGATATGAATCAATACCGATTGATGGAATCCTCAAACACCTGGAAATAGGGTCACATGATGCATGGAATTAAGGATAATCTATAGGTTTTGAGGAAAACACGAGCAAATATATCCATTATGGGACTGCTATACAGATTATTTACACAACATTTAAGGATTTTACATCATGTAAATATTGAGTTTCCAAATTCCACAAACAAATTCTTCACATTGAATAATTTAATCCCAAAACATTGCACATCATGTTACACAATATGAACAGAAATCAAAATGTTGAAAAGTGATAATACATTATGTGAAACACTTATCGACTATGTATTCTCCATGCTTCCATAATTTTAGTAGCCTAACCTCTAGAGACTCACTCTAGGCCTCCTCTGAGCTCTATGAGCGTTAGAAACATAGAAAGGGTTAGAATTCATAGATATGTGACCTAACACCAATTCTAGGTTGTTTTATATCTGAAAAATTTAAGTCCACACTTCTTCATAAATAATGACCATTCCATTTTCATTCCCAACCTCCTCACATGATTGGTAGATATATTATGGACATCCCCACATGATTGTCATGTTTTCCCAAAGTGTTGTCCCTAATCATTTATTTACCCTTAGATGATATCTTCTTTGAATATCTTGAATATTTTGGAATACATGGGTGGGTAATCCTCTTAACATGTTCATTTTAACTAAGTTCTATAGGGTGTTTGAAAATGTGTGGTTATGTTCCCTTATAGTGTGACCAATAACAACAAAGATCCCTTGTACAGAACATGGAGAACTCATGAAACAATAGTATAGGTAATCATGATCATAATTGGGTATCATGATATCACCATATAATCCAAATTACTATAATATAAGCCTATTGTACATTAGATACTCTTTCTTATATTCAGCCAACATCTTGGTTGTGGTATTATGATCTAAATAGGACTGAATTTGTGTACCTTTATAAGGATTCTCTACCATATCACTTCACCATAGTCTAATTGTTGTAACTCCTTTAGAATCCACTTGTTGATTTTTTTTTCTAAAACTAACTATGTCTAGTTCTGAATGATTTTGGATTATAAAACACTGAGTTAAAAAAATTCCTTTTTTTTTGAATTTTCATTTCTAAAATCCATTCTCAAATGTTGATTTGCAGAAGATGCTCCACATGAGTATAAGTAACATGAAAACCAAATATTTTGGTCACTAGATATTTGTGTAAGATATGTTTTTTCAAAAAAAGGGAAAAAGAAAAATATTTTATAAGATATTTGTGGCCTCCACCAATCCCCTAACCCTATTTTTTGGGCTTAGTGTTAACTCAAGTAACGTGAACAAAAGGAGAAGAGGTTAGTATATTTTTGGTTTTGGACTCAGAATCCAATCATCTACTACCCCATCAAATACAATTTTTTTTAGAGTATTTTATTTATCCTAAAAACTAAATTAAATAATTATGATGAAAAATAACCAAATTTGTTTTTAGTAAATTATAGTGAATCAATAGGAAAGTGTGTAGAGTTAATGAAATGATAAATTCTATAATCAAAAGTTAGAGTGCCTTGAAACATGAATTTCTATGAACTGACATCGATGCATTGCAATACTTAGCCTTCCAAAAACATACTAAACTTCTATTAAAGCATGATTTTAATGAGCCATAGGCTATAAATATCCATTTATATCTTTATTTTTTGGATACATTTTTTTAATTATATTTTGAATCTCTTAGCTTTTGGAAAAAAGGTGTTCTTGAGCTCATGTAAGCAATAAATAAAATTGTTTCCCATATGTGTGGATCTTATTAAAATCAACTCGCATGGGTCCTTTATAATATTGGATCATGGTTGTGATTAGTTTTATAAAAATCCAATCCAGGAAGAACACAATTCACACTCTAGTCATGTACCTCATACAACTATAAGTTATATCTACCCCAAATAATTTTTTGAAACTCATACCATGGATATATTGGAGGACCTAAAATTTAATAAATCCTTGTATTGAGTAACTGTTATTTTCATGTAACTCCCAAATTTTTTAAAGCCTGTATTGGGTTCTTCTACTTGACAAATTGTTCACTTAATATAGTTTCAAAAAAGTTGAGTTATCAGGGGCACCAAATCCACTTGATCTGGGTTTATTCATGAAAAATATAAACATAAAATAGGTTTTGTATGCCCTTATTATAAATCCATGTTTATTAGACACATATTGTAAAATCATCTTGTCCCATTAATATTATCAGGAGTGAGATATTCACCAGTGATTAAATTATCATAAAATAAGATGTTATTTATGCTATGGATGAAGAAATACATGTTGAGATGATATTGGTGTATATAAATCCAAGGTAGAATATTTAATGTTTTTAATGAAATCTATTAAATTTCAAAGAGTGTGTCCCATTTTAAATGACATATTTAAATATATTTTTAAACAGTTTAAGATATTAAAGTGTTCTATTTTTAGTGGTATTTTCTGAGATGAAGAAGAGATCATGAATGTTATTTAATAGGGGAGGGTTAATGTTGTATTTTTTCTAGAGAAAAGTGTGTAATAATAAAATATATGAGATCATGGAGGATATTGTGTGTTATATACAAGATAATTTGTTTTGTTTGTCTGTTCCTTGAAATATTTCCATTAGTGTAAATGAGAAAAGACCCTAGAAAATGAGTATCCATATACATTTTATGTCTGTGAGTACCTTGAATGAAAAAGGGTGGGTTGTACTATAAGAAAATAGATCTCTTAAATAGAGAAAGGTTGTGTTAGTGAACTGAAACTGAGAAGTCTAGAAGACCCACTAGTTTCTTATGGAAATTAATGAAGAAAAACCAACTACAACTATGTTATCCCTGTGCATTGAATAAAAAGATAAATTATTCCAACACAATATTAATTGCGTTTATTTCAAATATAAAGTCAAAATCATGAATTATTTCCAACTACTTATGATATAACAACGTTAGAAGAATATTTGATAAAGGGAAAAAACATTGGAAGACTAGGAATAATGGAATTTAAGGAGATAAAGATGAGCACACCACTGGAACAGTATAGAGATGAATTCTAAGACATATTCAAAAGAGTGTGGAGGGTCATATGTATAGTAAAGGGAGAGAATATAAAGGAATGGTTGGGATAATATTAAAGGATATTCTTTTCAAGAGATAACTTTAATTACCTTTTGTTGGTATAAAAAACCCATCAGGAGGATATCACTTGATCACATAGGGATATTAACTTTAAGAGATTTCTGAATAAAAAATTCAGAAGATAATTTTTATCTATACTCTAGCAAATTTATAGTGTAAATACTAGTTCTTGAAATTCATTCTGAACTTAGAAAGGAGTATAATTTCATGATAAGATCCTGTAAAACCCTTTATTATGTGCCTTTAGAATAGTACATTTTTTTGGGAAAGGCCTTGTGACTCAATAAGAGTATATCATTGTTTAAATTATCCATATATTTTATTGTAATGAATAAATTTTTACAATGAAAAAGGGATAACAAATTCATCCTTCCACCTCTCCCTAATCTCACTGAAACATGGAACCTAAAATATTAGTTAATTTTATATTACCCAACTATCTAACATGAGTATTTATATTCATAAAAAATTCCCAATTTATAAAAAAACCCTAATTGTAACACCCCAGGATTTCAGAGTGTGTTATTTCTTAAAAATAATTCAATAACTTGCACTACACGCAACACCGAGTTCAATCACACCATTAAAAGAGGTCATGAATAGTATTAACTACATTTTGAACTTTATATAATCCTTATAATTTTAGAATCCCTATTATGAGTTTCTTAGTCATAATGCAAGAACAAATTCATTTTCAGTATTTCACTTTTATCAACTTCTAATAGTGAAACCTTTTTAAATACAATATTTTAAACTTTTGGACTAAATGGAGACATCAAAAAATTTAAAATGAAACATCCCAAGCGTCCACGGTACGCTTTCCTTTGGATAAAACAGTAGCGTGTGTTGTACGCAACTTCGAGTTCTAACACACCGTAACCAATCAAACTAGTTGTTATGAATAGTAATACCTACCTTTTGAAGTTATATATATTTTATATTTTAAAATGGACTTCATTTTTGGATTCGGAATATCAAATTTAGCCTAAGGTGAAATTTTGGTACTTTTCGGATAACTTTCATATTTTGATGAATAGTGAAAATTACTAAATTTTAATTAAAAACAACTTTTTTAATCAAAATAATTAATAGTGATAAATTATGAATTTGAGTGGTTTTAAAGTATATTTAGAATATATTTTTACTATTTAATATAATGTTGGTCATTGGACATAATTTTACAATTAAACCGAACATAAACAAGTGTCAATCTTTTGATAGTTATTATCTCTTAAAAACACGCTTTTTGTTTTGACAGCGGGAATTAATTTTAAATTAATTTCTTCCACTTCTGTGTTTTGAATTTAGGAAAATGGATTCCATATTTGGAATCAGGATGTTCAAATTGTGTAAATAGGTAACTTTTATTTTTAGACATTTTGAATAATTACTGCGGTAAATATTTTATTTACCATGGTTAAGGGTAAATCCGGTAAATAAGGGTTAAAAAATAATATTATAATAATACTAAATTACCCTAAAACGTGTCTTAACCCTATTGGTTGATACATGGTCGACCATGGGCATCTTTGGGTCTATTTCGGGACCCCATGGATCCACTTGTAAGTGATAATGACACTTTATTTTAATTAAGTCAAAATGAATACAAAAATGACACAAGCATATATCTTTTAGCAAAACAATTGTTACATAGGGTTATATAAGTTGGATTTTAGATTATAAATATTCATTAGAAAGATAAAAGGATATCCTACATAATGATATTTTATTTATAATTTTTAGACATTAAATAATTTATTTTATTTATGACACAATGATGATGCAGTAATTACTATAATAATGAAAAGTTAAAATAATTGATATTATAAATACCCAAATAAATATAATATGAAACTTTTAATGAATTAAACTAATTTTATAGGATAATATGATATATTAGGATTGATTTAATTGACTTTTTTCTAAGTAATCAATCTGTTATGAGTTTCACAAAAATCAACTATTGAATAGTGTCAAAATTGACATAAAAGAGTTCTTAAAACAAATATTATATTATTAATTGATATTAAATTCCTAAAAATCTAAGGTTCGGCCAAGAAACTTATATTATGATAGGTTAATCATTAATGGACCACTTGGGGGTCGCTTGGATGTATATAGTAAGTTTATTAACCATATTATATAAAAATACAAAGAGACATTGTAAAAGTGAAACTAATTAACTTAGAGTTAATACTTAAAGATAAGGTTAATATAAGTACCCAAACCTGTCTAAATTCTATTGGATGAGTTGTTTTCGACCTATACCCACCTCACCCTTTGAATAGTCAACTTTGGAGCCTTTGGAAACCGAATATGAATTTATTATAAATTAATATTTCTAGCTTTTCCAAAGGTGCCCCTCACCCCTCTTATAAAAGGGCACTCCTCCTTCTCATTTCTTCACACCTCTAAAGCCTTTTGGTTCGGCCAAACTCTGCCCAAATACTCTCCCAACATCTCTCACTACAACCTAGAGGCCTTAGTTTGATCAGAAAGCCAACCTAAGGAGCCCTTTTGATCAAATCAAAAGGAAGAACCCGAAGAAGAGGTAATGATTTCACCACCCTTCTCCAAGTTCATTTCTTCTTCCACTTCTTCTTCTTTTGCTCTTACCATTATAAAATAATAACTCCAGTATCTCACATATACTGTGATGTTATTATAAATATGGTACAATCATATTCAGTATTCTATCCACCCTTTGAATAACATGTCACCATACGTGCGTACGTACGGCTTACCGTCTCCACGTCGTGGTGTAATTGTTATTCAAAATAATATTATTTGGATGGGTATAATAATGATGTGTAACTCATGTAAATAATAAATATAACATGTTAATGATTCTGTATATATGATATACCATCCATTTATATATTATTTTAATATCAAAAGAATGATATTGTCGCTCGTGCGTACGTACGGACTACCGTCTCCAAGAACGCGATGAGATTCATTCTCCATCGTATCCATTCAAGTATAATTATCATTTGATGATTTAAAAATGATGTTTAAGGACTTGATATCATTCTGGATATGAATAATATACAACCTATCCTTTACAAACATGTCTTACGTAACAAAACATATAAAAGAAAACAAGTAAGTTAACACCCGATATAATGATAATACTAAGATATTATTAACAAATCAATGTTAAAAGATCATATATGATATCATATTATTATATATGATTCTTGTATAATTTAATAACAACTATTTCACCATTATACAGGAGGTTAACCTACTCCAACCAAGGAAAAGTACAAGGTAAGGGTTATTTCACAATCTCTTCATTATCCGAGGTTGTTTATATGTAATAATCTACTGGGATCTCTTTATCATCCACATCCATGTTTCTTAAAAATGTATTTCAAAACATTTTTACTATTTACAAGAATATGGGTTAAAGTCATTTATACCCTTTTTTGACTTTTTATAAGAGGTTTATAAAGGAATCTTTCCGTCGTTTTCAAAACAAGGTCCTTTTTAACCTTTTCGACAGAATTGAGGTAAGAATGTTTTTTTTAACTTATACGGCGGGTGCGGTTATTTTACGCCGTTATAAAATCTTCAAAGCTTTACTTACAAGCTTATAAGAATATTTTCAAAGAAAATGTTTTATTTTATATGGATCTTAAATGATTTCAAAATAAAAGGAGATACTTCTTTAAAAAGAATTTTGAATTCATCTATGTCAACATCCTTTGATGGATTTTAAGATTATTTGAAGTTGATTTATTATGATACAAAACTTCTATATTGTATTGATGGTTTTGTGAGATGTTTGACTATGGATGTGCTATTTTTATACCATTCATAGTTTATGGTGAAATTATTGACATTTCGTATGCTAGTTTTAATACGAATGTTTATGTTATGTTTAAACCTTTTCATATGGGAATGCATTGGACTTAATAAGTGACGGGTGGAGCCCGCTATAGCTCCTCGATGCATCGGTAGGTCTCATGAGACAAACTAGTGTCTTGGCACAAGGCCTTGACAAAATCTTATTTGTAGTCTTGGCACGAGGCCTTGGCTATGTGGTTATGATAGTCTGGCATTATGCATTCCAACATTATGAAAGTGGTTATTGATTTTGCATGTGATTATTCGATTAGTAGAATATCCACGTGCACAAGTAAATGGCATTTTTTTCATTTTACTTTTGCCATACTATGTTGAAGTTCAAGTTTAAAAAGCTTTTGTTTTAGTAATTCATTGCCTTAAATGTTTATGCTTATTTTTGAAAGTTCCGCTATATTGTTATCCTTACTGGGCATTTGAGCTCACCCCTTTTCTATGTTTTATTTTTCCCAGGATGTGAAGATGTAAGTTATGAATGACCTGCAGGGATATTATGAGGGGATTATAGTGTGGACTGTGGAAACATTATGTTGTTGTAGTAGTTTTTCATTTTATTATGTAATGTAAAACTTATGAATATATCTAGTGTTTCCAAGGCTACTAAACCAATCGGTCTTTCGAGATTTGATCTTTCTTGTGATCATTCCAATGTTATGTATTAATGCACCGACTCTGGGTAACTGGGGTCGGGGCGTTACAGTTGGTATCAGAGGAAGTTTAGTACAAACCTTGGAATCTAGATTTAGATAAACTCTGATTAGAGCACGTAGACCTAAGATGAAATTTGAGGATTAATATAGAAGAACTTCCTAGAATTTTGGTATTGTAGAGATTTTGTGAGTTTTCCAATCAATACATCCCTGTCTGGATACGAGCAGGTAGAGGCGGCTCTGGCACAGATGTACCTAGGGGTAAAACCCGAAAACACCGCTTTGAGCTAGACTCGAACGGGAACTGGTGCACGACAACGGGCCTTGCTGCACTCTTGGTTACGACACTCTCGGGGGATATGCTTAGGATAACTCTCATTTTCATTACAAATCATTTTGAAGGGATTATGAGTATATACTTCCTCAAAGAAAACATTCTTATGATTATGGATTATATCCATAAATAGTTCAATTTATGTTAGGTGTTTTATAAGTATGGGATTATGTATTTTGATTCATAAACTGATCTAGTTTATGCCATGGTAGAGAAATTGCGCCCAGTAGAAGGAATGAGAACTCCAGAAATACACATGATTCAAAGAGAAGGAAGGATCATATCTTTCATGGTCTTAAGCTAGAATTTATAAGAGAAATAGTCTGCCATGTATTATCATCATATAAAGAAATAATATCATGTGTTGATAAGATATGTAAAGAGTTTACTGAGTCCTATGACTTTGAAGGGAAGCAAGAGAAGAAAAGGATGGAAGAGAGAAAGATGGATAAAGGGAAGAGGGAAAAGAAGAATTTTCCCATATGTGGTAATTGTGGAAAGAAACACCCTGGAACTTGCCTGAAAGGAATGGGAGTTTGTTATAAGTGTGGAGGAAAAGGGCACAAAGTACGTGACTGCAAGGGTAAGAAAATGGTTTTAAATGTACAATGCTTCATTTGCAAGGAGTTTGGACACTACGCGAACCTATGTCCCAGTCATCAGACTATGCCGCAAATGATGTTATTAGATAATAATCAAGTTATGATACTACCACAGATGAAGAGGAATGATTAGAGTTCTTATGTTGATTATGTCAATTGAGCTTTGTATCAACAATGTACTTGTTATAATAATTATGGAGTATATAAGGATTGTACTGCAGTACTATTTCATTAAGGACTTGAGATTGTGTGGAACAAAGAAAAGTGACTCATTAGCAGGATAGATTTTTGGAAAATATATGGTTGAGAGAATGATAAACCATAATATAGTTCTGATACTGAGGTAGTGATTTTGGAATAATATGTGATTGTTTTGGATAAATTATATTGGATATTCTTGACTACCTTGGAACTGATTAATGATTTGTATATTCCATCATTGTTGGGGTTTAAAACATTTTTGGATTAATGAAGTATATCCAGCATTCTATATGGAATAAGGGAGCATGAATGTAATCAATAAGGAATATGGTAATACATGATGAAGGTATTCATATGCTATTACGGGGTAAAAAGGATCTATATTATGTTTAACTTCCTTATGAATGTTGGACTGTGAGTTTGGACAGAAGTATTTTGGATAGTTCTAGTTTGGATTATTTTGGATTGCCATAAAAGGACAACCCGGAGGTCGGGCGGCAACCCGTCGCGTCCGGCAAGGCTGCGAGACTTGAACCCGCAACCAAAGGGCGACAAGGGTGTATCACCTACCACTATCCCACGATATGTCCTGGATTAAATAAAGTAGTTTTTTAAAAGATCTGGTAGATGAATTATAAATTCGTTTATTTTGGAACCCTCTATGAATAGTATAAATAGAATTTTTTTACGAGTGAATGATGAGTTTTGGTAGAAATTTATTAATGGATAAAACTCTAATTATAAACTAAGTATATCTCCTTATTATCTTATCCAATCTCATAAATAAATTCCTCAACATTAATAATAGAAACTTAGAACAAAAATGTTGTCCTAGATGGTACCTTAAATCATCACAAATTTATGGCATTGGGATTGTTGGCCTTTTCATAGCCATGTTCTCTACCACTCTCCATCAGATAATTGATGGCTAGATTTTTCTTCCATATCCATATTTTCTTACATGGAACCCTAGTATGTGTTATTTTCGGTAATCTTCATACTTTCGACTCTTTATTTTAAATAGAGGCCTCGTTAATTCATTTTTCGATGTGGGATTTCAACTAAGATATTTTGAAACGTCAAAAATGTGTTATCCCAATACCCTATATTTTGTTGAACCGATGGTACTTCAAATCATCATAGATTGATGAGTTTAAGGACCTCAATTATACACTTGTTTGTGATTGATGACCTCAATCACTACCTATAAATATTTACGTTTTTCCTCCGATTATATGTCTCTAATTGCCACCAATGTTCTCCTAATCGAGATCATAATTTGGTGGTGACCCTTTAATTTCTCTTTTCCTCATATTAAGACTAAATTTTAGTAACCCAATTTCCAATGTGGGTTTTCCCACAAATATATTTTCTACTTTCAACCTTTTATCTTCGAAGAACAATTTCAAATTGCGAGGACGCAATTTATTGAAGGAGGGGAGAATGTAACACCCCAGGATTTCAGAGTGTGTTATTTCTTAAAAATAATTCAATAACTTGCACTACACGAAACACCGAGTTCAATCACACCATTAAAAGAGGTCATGAATAGTATTAACTACATTTTGAACTTTATATAATCCTTATAATTTTAGAATCCCTATTATGAGTTTCTTAGTCATAATGCAAGAACAAATTCATTTTCAGTATTTCACTTTTATCAACTTCTAATAGTGAAACCTTTTTAAATACAATATTTTAAACTTTTGGACTAAATGGAGACATCAAAAAATTTAAAATGAAACATCCCAAGCGTCCACGGTACGCTTTCCTTTGGATAAAACAGTAGCGTGTGTTGTACGCAACTTCGAGTTCTAACACACCGTAACCAATCAAACTAGTTGTTATGAATAGTAATACCTACTTTTTGAAGTTATATATATTTTATATTTTAAAATGGACTTCATTTTTGGATTCGGAATATCAAATTTAGCCTAAGGTGAAATTTTGGTACTTTTCGGATAACTTTCATATTTTGATGAATAGTGAAAATTACTAAATTTTAATTAAAAACAACTTTTTTAATCAAAATAATTAATAGTGATAAATTATGAATTTGAGTGGTTTTAAAGTATATTTAGAATATATTTTTACTATTTAATATAATGTTGGTCATTGGACATAATTTTACAATTAAACCGAACATAAACAAGTGTCAATCTTTTGATAGTTATTATCTCTTAAAAACACACTTTTTGTTTTGACAGCGGGAATTAATTTTAAATTAATTTCTGCCACTTCTGTGTTTTGAATTTAGGAAAATGGATTCCATATTTGGAATCAGGATGTTCAAATTGTGTAAATAGGTAACTTTTATTTTTAGACATTATGAATAATTACTGCGGTAAATATTTTGTTTACCATGGTTAAGGGTAAATCCGGTAAATAAGGGTTAAAAAATAATATTATAATAATACTAAATTACCCTAAAACGTGTCTTAACCCTATTGGTTGATACATGGTCGACCATGGGCATCTTTGGGTCTATTTCGGGACCCCATGGATCCACTTGTAAGTGATAATGACACTTTATTTTAATTAAGTCAAAATGAATACAAAAATGACACAAGCATATATCTTTTAGCAAAACAATTGTTACATAGGGTTATATAAGTTGGATTTTAGATTATAAATATTCATTAGAAAGATAAAAGGATATCCTACATAATGATATTTTATTTATAATTTTTAGACATTAAATAATTTATTTTATTTATGACACAATGATGATGCAGTAATTACTATAATAATGAAAAGTTAAAATAATTGATATTATAAATACCCAAATAAATATAATATGAAACTTTTAATGAATTAAACTAATTTTATAGGATAATATGATATATTAGGATTGATTTAATTGACTTTGTTCGAAGTAATCAATCTGTTATGAGTTTCACAAAAATCAACTATTGAATAGTGTCAAAATTGACATAAAAGAGTTCTTAAAACAAATATTATATTATTAATTGATATTAAATTCCTAAAAATCTAAGGTTCGGCCAAGAAACTTATATTATGATAGGTTAATCATTAATGGACCACTTGGGGGTCGCTTGGATGTATATAGTAAGTTTATTAACCATATTATATAAAAATACAAAGAGACATTGTAAAAGTGAAACTAATTAACTTAGAGTTAATACTTAAAGATAAGGTTAATATAAGTACCCAAACCTGTCTAAATTCTATTGGATGAGTTGTTTTCGACCTATACCCACCTCATCCTTTGAATAGTCAACTTTGGAGCCTTTGGAAACCGAATATGAATTTATTATAAATTAATATTTCTAGCTTTTCCAAAGGTGCCCCTCACCCCTCTTATAAAAGGGCACTCCTCCTTCTCATTTCTTCACACCTCTAAAGCCTTTTGGTTCGGCCAAACTCTGCCCAAATACTCTCCCAACATCCCTCACTACAACCTAGAGGCCTTAGTGTGATCAGAAAGCCAACCTAAGGAGCCCTTTTGATCAAATCAAAAGGAAGAACCCGAAGAAGAGGTAATGATTTCACCACCCTTCTCCAAGTTCATTTCTTCTTCCACTTCTTCTTCTTTTGCTCTTACCATTCTAAAATAATAACTCCAGTATCTCACATATACTGTGATGTTATTATAAATATGGTACAATCATATTCAGTATTCTATCCACCCTTTGAATAACATGTCACCATACGTGCGTACGTACGGCTTACCGTCTCCACGTCGTGGTGTAATTGTTATTCAAAATAATATTATTTGGATGGGTATAATAATGATGTGTAACTCATGTAAATAATAAATATAACATGTTAATGATTCTGTATATATGATATACCATCCATTTATATATTATTTTAATATCAAAAGAATGATATTGTCGCTCGTGCGTACGTACGGACTACCGTCTCCACGAACGCGATGAGATTCATTCTCCATCGTATCCATTCAAGTATAATTATCATTTGATGATTTAAAAATGATGTTTAAGGACTTGATATAATTCTGGATATGAATAATATACAACCTATCCTTTACAAACATGTCTTACGTAACAAAACATATAAAAGAAAACAAGTAAGTTAACACCCGATATAATGATAATACTAAGATATTATTAACAAATCAATGTTAAAAGATCATATATGATATCATATTATTATATATGATTCTTGTATAATTTAATAACAACTATTTCACCATTATAAAGGAGGTTAACCTACTCCAACCAAGGAAAAGTACAAGGTAAGGGTTATTTCACAATCTCTTCATTATTCGAGGTTGTTTATATGTAATAATCTACTGGGATCTCTTTATCATCCACATCCATGTTTCTTAAAAATGTATTTCAAAACATTTTTACTATTTACAAGAATATGGGTTAAAGTCATTTATACCCTTTTTTGACTTTTTATAAGAGGTTTATAAAGGAATCTTTCCGTCGTTTTCAAAACAAGGTCCTTTTTAACCTTTTCGACAGAATTGAGGTAAGAATGTTTTTTTTAACTTATACGGCGGGTGCGGTTATTTTACGCCGTTATAAAATCTTCAAAGCTTTACTTACAAGCTTATAAGAATATTTTCAAAGAAAATGTTTTATTTTATATGGATCTTAAATGATTTCAAAATAAAAGGAGATACTTCTTTAAAAAGAATTTTGAATTCATCTATGTCAACATCCTTTGATGGATTTTAAGATTATTTGAAGTTGATTTATTATGATACAAAACTTCTATATTGTATTGAAGGTTTTGTGAGATGTTTGACTATGGATGTGCTATTTTTATACCATTCATAGTTTATGGTGAAATTATTGACATTTCGTATGCTAGTTTTAATACGAATGTTTATGTTATGTTTAAACCTTTTCATATGGGAATGCATTGGACTTAATAAGTGACGGGTGGAGCCCGCTATAGCTCCTCGATGCATCGGTAGGTCTCATGAGACAAACTAGTGTCTTGGCACAAGGCCTTGACAAAATCTTATTTGTAGTCTTGGCACGAGGCCTTGGCTATGTGGTTATGATAGTCTGGCATTATGCATTACAACATTATGAAAGTGGTTATTGATTTTGCATGTGATTATTCGATTAGTAGAATATCCACGTGCACAAGTAAATGGCATTTTTTTCATTTTACTTTTGCCATACTATGTTGAAGTTCAAGTTTAAAAGGCTTTTGTTTTAGTAATTCATTGCCTTAAATGTTTATGCTTATTTTTGAATGTTCCGCTATATTGTTATCCTTACTGGGCATTTGAGCTCACCCCTTTTCTATGTTTTATTTTTCCCAGGATGTGAAGATGTAAGTTATGAATGACCTGCAGGGATATTATGAGGGGATTATAGTGTGGACTGTGGAAACATTATGTTGTTGTAGTAGTTTTTCATTTTATGATGTAATGTAAAACTTATGAATATATCTAGTGTTTCCAAGGCTACTAAACCAATCGGTCTTTCGAGATTTGATCTTTCTTGTGATCATGCCAATGTTATGTATTAATGCACCGACTCTGGGTAACTGGGGTCGGGGCGTTACACTAATAGCCATTGGAGATCCCTTGAAAATTACTAGGAAACTATATTCATTTTTTTAGTAAATCCCTTATGGTTTATAGATTCTAATAAATTGATGTTCTTATGTGTTTTTGGGTCACATATTACTTCATGTAGGGTAATAATAATGTTATCATCAAAATCTTACAAAACAATAAATATACCCATGACCCTAAACATTATATTATTTCCCAAAAAATATCACCATCATGTCCCTTGGTCAATTTAAAAAAATAGAATCTATCAGGACACAAATGGAAAGAAAAATTAGAATTAAGGAACCATAAATGAATCATATCATGGTTAGACATAATCAATAACTTAACATACTCGTAGAATGAATCATCAAATAGGAAATTATCTCTATATTTTTATAATTCTAACTATATTTTATCTTTGTAAACTTAGGTAGAACATTTACAGGATTAAAAAAATGTTAGAATGTTACATAGATAGATTTAAAATTAGACTAACCATTCCTAGGTTTTTTATTCCTTCTAGTGTTATTATTGTTATCCTTATTATTTATTCTTGATATATTCCTACATCTAAATATTAAGATCGTCTACCTATGCAATATTTTTAGGGTTATTGTGTAATTTTTTAGAAATCATAGCAATCTTTACCTCTTCAATAGTAAGAGAGTCATTCATATTCAACACATTATTTAAAAGAGTTCTATACTAACTATCAAGGGAGATTAGTCATATTATGGTTTGGTATTCATCATTAACAATGAGGTTAATGTTTTCTTTATCAATAATAATTTTTTAAAATTAATTAAGATACATTTAAATTAATGTCGCCATATTCATTTCTAATTGAAATTCCATTAGGATCATGTGCAGACACCTAGGGTGGGGGGAATTAAGTGTTTCTAACATTTATCAAATTAAATTTTCAATAATATTTTACCCTATTTTTTATTTGAACCTATATTTCCAATTAAGAAAAATGGATCCATATATCTCTTACCTAGCATTCAACAACCACATGAAATGTCATAAATAAAAGATAAATAAATATGTGGTGTTTTTAAATGGTTTGTACTTTATATAAGAAACCTACACCATTCAATGATTTATATCATTTGAGTGATGAATTTTCTAATAATAATGTCATAAATAATTATAATTTGTTTGGATTGGAATCATTATAAAGCCACAATGCATATTCTTCTCAAATAGAATCCCATTTCCCTTTCCATTTTCTCTATATTACACAAGTTATTAAAACTCTTGATGAGATTTACCAATATCTTATTGAGTTATAATTTCAATCATAATAGTTTTTCCATATCTACAGATGAATATATCTACTTACGAAACAGAATGTCTTCAAATTTCTTTTGATGAAATGCTAAACTTACTACAACTCAGTCACTCTAAACAACACAATTATCATATCCTTACAAGAATCTACTCATTGTCTTCTCTGAAAAATCACCTCATAGGATTTTAAAGAATCTAATAGCTCCACAATTTCAAAGGCTCAACGCAGTAGATGATGAAAAAATGTGTCTTTTTGTCTCCCACTTAGATATTTATTTTTTATCTTTCTCACTACTTATAAAATATAAGGAATCACATGAACATATTATTATAATAATTTGAATTTAATGATTGGATCTAATCAATATAATCAATTAAATTTTCATATTTTTATTCCTCTTTTTATTCTCCATCTTAGATACAATGAATGTGGTTCTTCTTCATCATTATTTTAGGTTCTCAAATCTATTCTCCAAGACATTTTAATACCTTCCCTATAAATGCTCTCGGTTTTTAATTAATTCTTTCTTTCTTCTCAAAATTTATATTTTTAGATTATAGAATATATTTTATATAAATTTGATATATAAAATATTCACTAAATCAGTATGGTGATCCTATAATTTTCTTTAACCTCATTCATGGATTTGTTCCCACAATATCAATTACTCATTTTAACTAAACCACTGTCTCTACTATAATTCATGGAATACCCTTCTCCTTTTTCATTTCTGTTTTTTTTGAAAATATTATTAATATTTTTAACTCATACAAAATTATTGAGAAAATATTTTTATAATACATATATAATATTGAAAAATGAAACAATATCCATTTTTGTATGAAAGTTATATAAAAAATGCATATGTGATATAGCTCTTTCCTTAGAAAAAATAGTTCTTCTAATTCTCATTGTAAATCTTTAGAATTAATATTCAATATTTATATTTTGTCTCACCTAAATATTATCATCCTTATATTGAAAAAAATCATTTTATTATATTTAAAAAAAATTATTAACATCACATGCATTGTCTAATTTTATTTATAATTGATCACTCATATTTATTTTTATATATTAATCTATAAAAATTTCAGTTTAAGAATACACTGACTAGATAAATTTCATTTCCCAACTCAATATTATTTATTTAAAATCATGAATCACGTATTCAAAAATCATCATGATGTTTTGAACATTAAAGAATAACTTCAACATCATGCGGTATAGTTCTTATTCAAAATTCATTTTAACAAATCTTATATTCTTAATCTTCAAAATTAACACAAATTTATAAATGTTTTGAAACTTAAATAAGATTATAAATGTCATAAATACTATTTATAAGAGAAAAAAACTTATATATTCTCCATGCCTTAGTGGAATTCTAACATCAAATCAAAAAATATCAAATCAATCAAAAATTACTTATTCATTCTTAAACATATTTTATGTATAATTAGAATTATATTATGCATACTAAAATATATTACACGTATGATGATTTAATTTTTTATAATTTTAAAATCCACATGAAAAATATATCATGTATCAACAAATATAATTTTTATAAACTTAATATTTGATAGTATATATAATATATGCTTTGAAAATATATTTTTTTATTAATCACTTTTTTATATTTTGAGTTCTTATATATAGAATATATTACTCATTCCTTCTAAATATGTAATGTATTTATTTTTATCTGATAAATTTCTTAAATAAAAAAATTAAACAGAAATTTTTATCACTTCTAGAGACATATATTGCTCATGAAACTTCCTATGATAAAATTTTTATATATCACTACATTTGTAATATTCCAAAGGGATTATAAAAAAAATATCTTTCAAATGGTACTAAAAATCATGCATTTTACTAATTTATCAATTTTTTAGGTTTCAGATCTTGATTATATCTCATATATGAACCATTTAATATGTATTAACTAAAACATGGAAATATTCATCTTTGAGTGTCCAAAAGTTATCAACTAAGATAAATATTTCTTATAATCTTCATAATAATTCTCGCATCTACTCAAAATACTTCAAAAATTATTTTTGAATTTGGAAAACCTTCTTAACCATATTCAACATATTTCCAAATTTATTACATTATATATATACTCAATTTAGTAAATATTTATAAACCTCAATTCCTTTTAATTTCTGTATCAAATATACCTTTAGAAACCTTTATCAAACAGATGTTGTTAACAATATTTACCAACCATTTTTTTAATTAAATCATGGATGGTTCTCGATAGATTCATCCACCTTTTAATTCATTTAAATATAAAATTTTAGATATTTTCAATAAGACATTCTTATCCATATTAAATTTTAACATTCTATATATATTTATATACTCATATAATTAATATTTTTCATTTTTTAATACAAAGATTCTCTCCAATCATCAGATATAGGGACTCTTAAAAAATTTGAATCCAATTCATTAAAATTCCTTTGGTATAATAATATGTTATTTTCAAATACATTTTCAATGGGAGATTGAATCTATTTGCCTAACAATACATGGGATTCCTCTTTACCATAATTTTTGGATCCTACCCACATAACTTATCACTCCAAGACATATATATTAAAACTTATTAACAATTAATACAACTAATAAAACCAATAAAAACCACTAGGAACTTCAATCTCCCCCCTTTTTTTCAATAACATTATTCTCCATAGATTAATGAATTTTATCCTTTATTTAGAAGATCATACTTTTTATTCATCATGTTATTGAAAATAAATGAGAAGGTAAATTTGTGTCTCCCCTTTTTTAAGCCATAAGTGAGGGGTAAGGTCTTCCCATGTCATCAAATTCATCAAGTAAATCATCATCTACCTTATTATTATTCAATATCCTTTATTCCTTCCCATATTAATGAAAAAAGAAATCAATTACACATAAGATACGTGTTAAAACATATTTTTCATAATAATATTCCATCAACTGATCAATTTTATATTTACATAGGGTAACCCAGAATATAAAAAAAGAGTTATCAATTAAGATAAATAATCTATCCACATTTAATTATAAATGTTATACGGACTCTTATTTCATTATAAAGAGGATGTTTATAAATATTTTCAAGAAATTTTGTAAATATGATACAAAATTCAATAAATAAATTTAAAACATTAATGTGAACGTTTAATTTTTAACCCTATTTTGGTAAATTATCACCCCCTAGATAATCAGAATAAACAAAGACAAAAAACAATATAGAAAAAGTGATCATAATAAATCATATTTAACTTTTTAAAAGGATAACCAATATTATATTTCTCTTCCTTAGATCCCCCTCCAGGGATGATGTCTCTAATATTCATTCAATGTAGATTATATGAAGTATGAAGATAATTGATATATTTTAAATTAAATTATCAGTGATAGATTGTCTAACTCGCTATATAATGATCATAACATTCTACAAGTCCTTTATTTTTGTATATCATATTCAATTCATATTAAAAAATGTGAAGATAAATTGAAAAGGGAATAAGGTGAGTTTTTATTATCTCATTAATTTGAGTAATGAAGCTAAGACCTGTTTCTAAACATAGAAAATTAATTTATTAATGATATAAAATGGTGATAATTATTCATGATTGCTTTACACTAAAACAATACTTTTTGATTGATTGAGATAATATTTTAATAAATTTTAGTTTGAATTAAAATGTTTTAAATCCCACCAATTTAGTATTTAAGGGTGATTGTTAAAATTTTATATAATAATAATAATATTTATTGAATTGTGAAAATAAAATAATCATTGATTTTAATGTTTTTTATTCATGTTATTTATTAATTGGTAAATACATACATTTTTAGTGTAGATTTAATAAGAATTTATAATTACAGAATGAATTTGGAAACATTATGGAAATTCGATTCCTTATTTTCCCTTTATATTATTGTATTTTTGTAATAAAATAATTTATGTATCAAATATTAATTTGAATCCGTTTACATATTTTTAATATATTTTTATTTTAAAACCATGAGATGAATATTAATTTTTCATATTAAATAGTTGACCTTAAAATCAATGCCATATTGGATTCATCATTTTGGATATCACTTCATTGTTTAAATCATTAATTTTATATCACTTCCTAGATTGGGAATAAATTCTAAAAAAAAATTTGGGAACAAAAATAAAGATTAAATTCAACCATATCAATATCTAGTTTGTTCATTTGAAGGGAAAATTAGGTAGATCAAATATATAGATTAATTTTGAAGAAATTTTTAACATCCCCTTTTAAAATATTTATAACCCTAGTATCATATCCACTATATTCATATTTACTTTTAAAATTTGGAGGAAATGATTCATATAAAATTGATTTTTTAACAAGTAATATTAATTTTATTTTTTTATTTGTTTTATTTCATGTTGTATTCACAATTTTCATATTTTTAATATAAACTATTATGTTTCTCTCTCTCTCTCTCTTTCTGTTTATCTCTCCTTCTTAGTCCCCCTTCCACTTGTTTCACTATGATCATTAAAACTCATGATAGTAAGTGAATGACTTAGGTCTTACCCTTATGGGAGGTTTTCTTAGTGTTCTAAAGTTCATAATTTTAAATTATTACATTTATTCACAATTTTTGGTTAGTAAGAGGGGGGGTTTAGGGTTCAGTGTGGCGATCATCGACATTTCCATAGAATGATTCCAAAAACAATTATATTCACAACCAAATATTCAATTTGTTCCCTCTATTTGAGATTATCATCAAACAGTGAAGTTCATTATGTTTAATGTATGAATCAATTTATGTTGGAGCTGGGTCTTGGAAGGTGTAACACACTTGGATGAGGTGTGTTCACTTTAATTAAATATTGAAGGCAGTGGGACTTAGGCGTCTAGTAAAATATACTAGACATAAAAAAGATTAAAACTCAATCTAGGGTGTAGTCGTCCATATATAGTGGAATGGATTATCATACAGAATTTAGATTATTATCATGAATAATGATGGAACTCTATTTTCTAACCCCTTCAAACCAAGTTCTTTCATTATAAATACATTTATTATATATGATTTTCATTTAATGTCTCTTTTAAACATTAAATTATAATTCTCAAAAACCAATTTTTTTATTTTAAATATATAAAAAAATGAAAATGATCATAGTTTTTAGCTAAAATTAGAGATTGACTATAAAATATCCTCATGTGAGATGGTAAAGATCAACCTCTATGATACACGAGGAAAATAAATAATTACTTCCACACACTAATATAGGTTTTTAAAAACATTACGTTATTGGTAGGGAACCATGAAATCAATTAGTTACTATTAATTTTATTTTTTAAATAATTATTCTTTATTTTTATAAAAAAAAATTTAAGTAAATTTTTTCACACCTTAACACAAAGAAAAGATTTTTTATTTCTTTTATCGGTAGGTGAGGAGAGTTTGGTATTAAAATTCGAGAGAGTGGGTCCTCTAGGAGTTCAAATTGAACCTTAAAGAAGACTCTAAAAACAATTTATTAAATCCCTATCCCAGGATATCCTTGAATTATCATACTACTTGATGGATATCCATCAATAATTGTTTGACGTCTAAGAAGTGATTATCCCTCCCATATTACATCAAGCTATTCGAGATATTGATGTTGAATTGGATGATCACCCTCTTCCCTATCCTATAAAATAATCATCAAGATTCATATAGTCAAGATAATGATCTAGAGGAAAAATCTCTCAAGTGATTAAATTTAATGAACTAGCCCTAACCACCCATCATCCTAAGAAACAAAAAATGCATTATAAGACCTAGAGGGAATTTCCAATTCCCTTGGGCTGGTGAAAACACTCAGGAATCACAAAAAAACCATTAGGAATAAATTATTTCCATCCTAAAATAGTAAAAATGTCCTAAACTACATGAACATGATATATAAATACATTATAAATTATACTACAAACCAAAACATATAGTGATATTGATATATAAATATCTAACCTAGAAAACCCACCATTAATACACTAGAAAGATCCCTATGTTCTCAAAAGTAAAAATAACTATTCTATTTATTATGTGAGAAATATATCACTATCTCACCATGAGATACACATTCCCAACTAACCATGAATCCCACCACCGCACAATTATTAATTACTCATTCCTACATTATCTAATAAAAGGTCTCCAAACACTTGAGAGTACGTTCATGGTTTTAGAAAAACAATCCCAATCACATCCCACCATGTCTTCCATAAGAAGTCTTTGTTAGATAAAACAATATATAAATAAATTTAATGTAAACATGGAATGATAAAAAAAATAAGCACACACACACATATATATATAAAGAACAGGAATTACCCCTTTTGTTAGATATAAACTAATTTCACATAATAATTTTAGAATGAAAATTAAATAGGCCATTTTATATTTATAAAATCATGTATCCATATCCATATCAAAACCTAGAACAATTGAAATACACCTAGGATTACATATGACTAGTCTAGATAGGTTTCCCATAAAATGATCAATACTGACTAGTTTACATTAAAACAATCATTTGCTTGATTACCAATAGATCAAAGGATTATCATGATGTGTAATTACCCATGATGATGTCATGTAAACCAATCCTATGCATTCTTTATAAAGGTTGAGAGGAATACCACAATGTGTGATTCCACTAGAAAGATCAATTTCAATACCTGATGTTAAACCCCTGCATAAGTTACTAAGGAATCCATGTTCTATGCTTTTCAAACCAATTTAAATCATCCTTTATTGATTTTGAAATGGAAAACCATTTTTTATTGAAATAAATTACACAAACATTTCTTAAATATAAAACTATACCAATATCCATTGATAAAATGAGTTTTGACACCAATGAACATATACAATTCATTAAAAATGACTTTACAAAAACCACCAACCATAACACTTGGTTTTCATAGTGGGATCATGGGATTCATAAAACAAGATGACAGTTATCATAATAGAGGATGATAGGAGTCCCTAAACAACAATTTTATTTTATAGAAACCATATTCAGAGATCAAATGGATTTTATAGAAAAATTTAGATAAAATACCTTGTTAATATTATATCTACACCATAACCAATAATATTTGTACGAAGAACCAAACACACAATGGATCTATGAGGAATATTGAAGGAAACATCACAAAAGTGATATATCCATTCATTATTTCAAAAATACACTATCAATTCAATAGAAAATGGGATAACATAAGATATAAAATCTAACATAGCAATTGGAATAACACCAATTAATCAGATATAAAAATTCCAATAAAATGATCATGGTAGTAAATAATTCCAAATAGAATTTTATATAAGGGACCTAGTCAAATTAGGTTTTATTGAAATGGATTAAGAAATAAAATAAAGTCTTAATGGTAAGAAATATTACATTACCCTTATTTTTAATGCCCATATTAGCGCCATAGAGGAGCTAGTAGAGGCTAAAAAGATGGATTATTTTCACTGTAGTAGAGTAGTGGATACTATTCGGTATATTGGATGACTAATTGATACAACATAATTTTATAGCCACAAGAAATCCCATCGGAAGGTCAGTGGCCTCTTGAAGCCTTGATCAATGCCAATATACCTTAGAAACCAATTGATTCACCTCCACATCCTACCAAACCATAAATAAAGTATATTGAATCCTAAAAAAGATATATATGCTGATCAAGATGTAAAAATTATATCCACCTTCATATTTTTTCCCATAAAGTCAAGAATAAGTTGAATAATCCCCAAAGGGATGAGGCCACAACCCTCTCCCATACATTTAACTCTCTAAAGCCTCATTATAATTTTTTATGTTTTCTATATCACTATAACCAATGGAATTTATATCCCATTCAACACAAAATTTTATGATTAAATGGTCTGTACTGGATTCTCAACAACCAACACATCTAGATTAAAAAAACAAATCCTCCAAATTTGTAACATGGTATTGATGTTTGTGATATTTATTAAGATATAATAAGTGGAAAAAATCATGAATCACTATCAACTAAGTTGATAATTACAAATAGTGAACCACCTTTCCCATATGATGCAATGAACCAACCTGATTACCCTCTCAAACATGTACCCAATGATGAAATATTATGATATATATATTAAAAAACAAATGAATTTTATTCTTATCTAGTCATTTTAAGAGAATAAACTTTCTCAATTAATTTTCATCTCAATATATATTTAATATTCCAAAATAATTTCTTTACAAAAAATCATTTTCATTCAAAAATACTTTCCTTCCAAAATGTTTTTTACAAGTAAATCAATAATATTTTAAAATAATCATCAAGATTAATATAGTCAAGATTAGGAACTAGAGGGAAAATCACTCAAGGGATTAAATGTAATGAACTAGACCTAACCACCCATCATCCTAAGAAAAAAAAACCAATGCATTATAAGACCGACAGGGAATTTCCAATTCCCATGGGCTGGTGAAAACACTCAGGAATCACAAAAAACCATTAGGAATAAATTATTCCCATCCTAAAATAGAAAAACTGTCCTAAACTACATGAACATTATAGATAAATACATTGTAAATTATACTACAAACCAAAACACATAGTGATATTGATATATCAATATCTAACCTAGAACACCCGCCATTAATACACTAGAAAAATCCCTATGTTCTCAAAAGTAAAAATAACTATTCTATGTGTTATGTGAGAAATATATCACTTTCTCACCATGAGATACACATTCCTAACTAACCATGAATCCCACCACCGCACAATGATTAATTACTCATTCCTACATCATCTAATAAAAGGTCTCCATACACTTGAGAGTATGTTCATGGTTTTAGAAAAAACATCCCAATCACATCCCACAATGTGTTCCATAAGAAGTATTTTTTAGATAAAACAATAGATACATAAATCTACTGTAAACATGGAATGATAAAAAAATTAAACACACACACACATATATATAAAGAACAGGAATTACCCCTTTTGTTAGATACAAACTAATTTCACATAATAGTTTTAGAATGAAAGTTAAATAGACCATTTTATATTTATAAAATCATGTATCCATATCCATATAAAAACCTAGAACAATTGAAATATACATAGGATTACATATTACTAGTCTAGATAGGTTTCCCATAAAATGATCAATATTGACTAGTTTACATTAAAACAATCATTGGCTTGACTGCTAATAGATCAAAGGATTATCTTGATGTGTAATTACCCAAGATGATGTCATGTAAACCTATCCTAAGAATTCTTTATAAAGGTTGGGAGGAATACCACAATGTGTGATTCCACTAGAAATATCAATTTCAATACCTGGTGTTAAACCCCTACATAAGTTACTATGGAATCCATGTTCTATGCTTTTCAAAACATTTTAAATCATCCTCTATTGATTTTGAAATGGAAAGCCATTTTTTATCGAAATAAATTACACAAATATTTCTCAAATCTAAAACTATACCAATATCCATTGGTAATATGAGTTTTGACACCAATGAACATATACAAATCATTAAAAATGACTTTACAAAAACCAACAACCTTAACACATGGTTTTCATAGTGGGATCATGGGATTCATAAAACCAGATGAAAATTATCATAATAGAGGATGAGAGGAGTCCCTAAACATCAATTATATTTCATAGAAACCATATTCAGCAATCAAATGGATTTTATTGAATAATTTAGATAAAATACCTTGTTAATATTACATCTACACCATAACCAATAATATTTGTACGAAGAACCAAACACACAATGGATCTATGAGGAACATTGAAGGAAACATCACAAAAGTTATATATCCATTCATTATTGCAAAAATACACTACCAATTGAATAGAAAATGGGATAACATAAGATATAAAATCTAACATACCAATTGGAATAATACCAATTATTCTGATATCAAAATTCTAATAAAAATGATCAAATTAGTAAATAATTCCAAATAGAATTTTATATAAGGGCCCTAGTAAAATTAGGATTGATTGAAATGGATTAGGAAATAAAATAGAGTCTTAATGGTAAGAAATATTACATTACCCTTATTTTTAATGCCTATATTAGCGCTATAGTAGAGCTAGTAGAGGCTAAAAATATGGATTGTTGTCACTGTAGTAGAGTAGTGGATACTATTCGGTATATTGGCTGACTGATTGATACAACATAATTTTATAGCCACAAGAAATCCCATTGGAAGGTCAGTGGCCTCTTGAAGCCTCGATCAACGCCAAGATACCTTAGAAACCCATTGATTCACCTCCACATCCTACCAAACCCGAAATAATGTATATTAAATCCTAAAACAGATACATATGCTGATCAAAATGTAAAAATTATATCCACATACATATTTTTTCCCATAAAGTCAAGAATAAGTGGAATAATCCTCAAATGGATGAGGCCACTGCCCTCTCCCAGACATTTAACTCTCTAAAGTCTCATTATAATTTTTTATGTTTTCTATATCACTATAACCAAGGGAATTTATATCCCATTCAACACAAAATTTTATGATTAAATGGTCTGTACTGGATTCTCAACAACAAACACATCTAGATTCAAAAATAAATCCTCCAAATTTGTAACATGGTATTGATCTGTGTGATATTTATTAAGATATAATAAGTGGAAAACATCAAGAATCACTATCTATTAAGTTTATAATTACAAATAATGAACCACCATTCCCATCTGATGCAATGAACCAACCTGATTACCCTCCCAAACATGTACCCAATGATGAAATATTAGGATCTATCTCTTAAAAAATAAATGAATTTTATTCTTCTCTAGTCATTTCAAGAGAATAAACTTCCTCAATTAATTTTTATCTCAATATATATTTAATATTCCACAATAATTTCTTTACAAAAAGTCATTTTCAGTCAAAAATCCTTTCCTTCCAATTTTTTTACAAGTAAATCAAAAAAATTTTAAAAATTGGGTTTCAAGTGAAAATTCTATTTTCCCCAGTAAATGATTTAAATGATTTTTTAAAGCTCCATCTTTATATTTTCAAAGAAAATTATTTTAAAAATGTTTTATGTTTAAAAATAATGTTTTCCAAAGTGTAAAGTATAATTTCCCCAAGATATGCTTCAAATTATTTTTAAATATTCATTTATTAGTGTTCAAGGTTATTTTCAAAGAAAGGTATTTTCAATATTTTTTAATTTTTAAGAATATATTTTCAATGAAATGATATTTTTCTCATGTAATTTTTTTAAATAATATTTAAATATTCTTTCATATGTGATTAAGGTTATTTTCAAAGAAAAGTATTTTGAAAATGTATTATTTTTTAATAATTTATTTTCAATGAAAAATTATTTTCGTCAATAAATGATTTAAATTACCTTTCAAAATTATTTTCCAAGTAAGATGGCATCTATTGGTGTTACCTATTCCTTACTAAGGATATGATCTGAGGATACTGTCAATAGTCTTTTATTGAATAGTTAATGTTTTGGTGGATTGAAGTTTATGAATCCTATTTCTATTCTATGTATTTTAACATTATGAAAATGTTATTAAACCCACTTATTTTCAGGGGTTATACTATGATGAAATGATTATGAATCCTATATATTTTACATAGGTTATGATAAATACAAATGTTTATGATAACCTCTCCATTTTATGGGTTATGATATAAAGAATGTTTATAATCTCGTCGAAAACATAAATAAGGTTTTCATTATATGATTGGTGGTTCCCATATATCCCTATAATTCATTGTGTAAATATTTATATCTCATGAGATTGAAAAGATTGTAATGGGGAGTGGAACCATTATAGTAAGACATGCCAATAATTGGGAGTGAACCTGGTTTAGTTATATACGGAAGGAATGAGGAGTGAACCTGGTTCAGTAAGGATGTTTCCACTATAATGGTGTTGGAGTGAACCTTTAATACTATGATGGTTTGTGGAGTAAACCTATTCCACTCCGAGAAAAATGATTCCATTAAGGATGGTTCTTGTCCATCTCATGTGGTGTAGCCACTTTTATAATTATGTGTATTCCATTATTCTATGTTTTATTTCAATATTATTCTCTCATGGTTCATGTTCTTTTATTTATTTTTTATTTATGTCTTATGAACAGCCAATATTAATTCCATGAATCAATATTATGATTATTGATATAGAGGGTATCGTTTTCAAATCTCTTTCTCATATTCTTATACTCTTATACTCATATTTTGCTTTTATATTTCACTTGTTTACCCTTATTGAGTATTTGAGCTCACACTTTCTTACTTTTCCATTCCACATGTTATAATTTTTTTAGTATTGTATGTTGGTAATAGTGATAAAGGGGAAGTTCTTTATGGGAGACATTAAAGATTATTCACCATGTTTGAAGATTGTGTACCTAGTCACTAAAGTCATTAAAATATTATGGTCCTCATGCATTTCTTCTATATAATTAATTTAATATTAATCTAAAAAAATCAATATTAATTTATGAAAATCTAGGTTTTCTATAGTTGGTATTAGAGTGAAGGTTAATTTAGCCAATGGAAAATAGGATGAGAAAACTAAAGTGATAACCCTATGGATATTTCATAGGATATTTCTAGTGATGTCTCTAATGATAAGTCAAAGGATGATTCAGAGTATAGAGAAATGTCTTATAATGTTGGTAAATGATAGAGTGAGTGGTTTCCACGAAATTTCACACCTGCATAGATATTACAAGTGGTTGTGGATTTTTCATAGATATACTAAGGGGTGATAACTCTGGAAGGGGTGCATTGATCTATAATCGATCGTCACCTGGTGTATGCCAATAGGTCTTTCACCACACATGGTTTGACACTCCTAGGGTATATTATTGGAAAATTCATAAAAAATTTACAAACCATTATAAGGGATTTAAATAGATGAAAACTATTGATAACCTTGGATAAACCTATGGTGTCAATTATTATAAATAAATTTTCACGATAAAGACATCATATAAGTAATTTTCATACTTCTTTAGTTTACTATTATGATTAGCATTGTTTACACTATGATTTCTGGTTTTAGTCCATGAAAAAACTAGAAGTAACTAGGTTAACATTTAATGTAATGTAAAATCTAATAATGAGAAGCCATGTGGGATGATGACAGGAGTAAAGATGATGTGATTTTGAATAACCAATTTTCATGGAATGTGAATAAAAACATTTACCTTAACCAACTCCTAGACTCACCAAAAAAGGATAAGGAAAGACTTAACTGAGAGTTTGGGTAATGGTAACCATGGAGTAAATAAGATCCCATTTTCTATATATCGATAATTTGGAATGAGTAACCAATGTGAATGTCTCAATGTAATGGGAAGAAGATTTTACTGTGGAAAAGACATACATAAATTAAGTAAATATAAGGAAAAATTAAAAGTTTAGTCAAAAAATGGATGGTAATATAGGTCTCCCTATGATATCATTAACTGTTTATTTATTTAAATATGGGAATTATGGGAATTATTAAAATCCATTTCCTAGAGTGAAATATTGTGAAGAGAATCAAAAAAGTGGTATGAGTACTTGTTTCATTGTTGATGATTAAGATTCTACGAATGATGTGTGAACGGAAAGAGGTGTTAGGGATTTTGATAAGAAATCCTAGTAAATGGATAAAATATGGGGTGAAATAATTGAATTTTTTATATATTGGAAATAAATAATTATGAAATTATATAAGGATTTTTTAGTATATCTTTCTCTTTAATGATTTGAAATAATTCATTGAATGGTACTAATGACCTAGAAAATATATTTAATATAAATGTGATATTTTTATTAACAGAAGATAAAATATAATATCTTCCAGATGTTAATATAATGTTATTGGGATAAAGAGACGTTAGATATGACTAATGTAAATTGGATAGTACTGAATATTGTGGAACTAGTTAATGATTTGTTAATAAAGTGGATTATTCTATAATGGATGGAGTTTACAACATTTTTCGTTTTAAGGAATATATCCAATAATCTTTTTTTGTATAAATTAAGATTAATAATGTTTGTTTTCAAAAATGTTTTAAAGTAATTAAGTTTATTATCACGTTTTAAGAGAATAAATGATGAAGGTATTCACATGTTTGGTATGTGAAAATAAAGAGCCACATTATGATATATAGGAATTAATGATAAGTTCATTTTAAAAAATTTGTGACTTGTTAATAAAGTTTTGGATTCCAATCATTTATAAGGGTTATAAGGTTGACCATTTATGGAATGGTTTAACTTGAACATTGTATAAGGATTTAGATATTAATTTTTTTACTTCACCATAGGAATATTTATCTATATTTGATAACCTATTCTAACCATTTTTTTATGATAACTAAATACAGATAGAATGGATTATCATTCTATTTATAGATCTTATGATGCCTTAGTGCTTTAGGCACAACAAATTCACCTTTATTTCATGGAGTAAGAGATGTTATGGAAATTCATCAAGACACAACTGATGGATTAGATTGTATTTATGAAATTGAATTAAATAAATTACTTTTATCTTCTCATGGAAATTATTCTTTTTTAGGAAAAGTATCTTGAAATTAAATCTTTTCATGTCATCATTATTTTTTATGATATCAAATACCTTTTCCATAAACCTTTGTTTTATATTACGGTGGTCATTAAATTTATATAGATCACCAAATTTCTTATGACTGGTGATCTTTATCACTCTCTATAGTTATTTATGCTTTTATTCTAGGTCCAAATCTTCACTTCACACCAATGTAATTCTATTTGGAAATTGAGTTATGAGTTACACTCTGTAACATTTATGTTTATAACGTACCCTTCTTATGTTAAGTTTAATTTTTCATTTTTAAAATTTTAGTTTCTATTAAATAATTTTTAAATGTTAAAACATTGATGAATAATATGTATTTCATGGTTGAAATTCATTTTTATGTTTTATAATGTAAGACCTCAAGATTTTGTGAAATTATTTTTGTAAATATATTTGATCTCTTCCATGTTTTGTGTGATAGAAAATAATTATTTTGGATTGAGTTACAAGTAAAACAAGGTTTATATTACACTAAATTAAACAATATTTTTAGTTTTTTTACACATAATACCAAATTTTTCTATCGTTCCATGCATCTCAATATTTAACGAAATCTTGTTATATAATTGTGCTATTATTATTTAGTATAACATTTATAACTTTGACATTAGAATATAAGGTATGAAAAGGATTAACTAAATTATAAAAATATGGTTTACACAAGTTTAAATAATTAATTATTTTATGACCAATTAATAATAAATTAAAATAAAAACTATTTGAAAATGAAGGATTTTTTCTTCTAAAAAACTATTTTACTGAAAACAAACGTGTTCTACATCAATAAAATAAACATACTTTTTGTGAATTAGTTATTGAAATGTATATAATATATATTCAATAAACTATTTATAATTCATATTATTTATTTTCTTTAAAATATATGATACTAAATCTATTTTGACGCATAAATATAGTATTTTACTAAAAAATAGTTTTGTTGGTTTTTAATGGAGAACTTATTTTAAAACTCATTTGGACACTTTTATAATTTTTTTAAGAATATAAGCATCATTTTTAAATAATAATAGAAAAATTATCTTTTTTTATATTTTTTAATATTTCTAAAATGTTTCATTTTCATGATGAATAGTTAAAAATTCTGAATTTTATTTTGAAAAATCATTTTTGTTTAAATTATTCATAATGTTAAATTATATTTTTAAATTTTTAAAGCAAAATTAGTTCAAATTTATATAAATTAATTCATATTATTTCATTGGAATCGATTTCATTTTGAAATTTCATATAAAAACATTTTAAACTTTTGAATGCACTTTCTTTAAAAACCCGCTTTCCAGTTGCATTTACTAGATTTATTTTAAATTAAAATTTTAATTTTATGTGAATGGAATTTTGAAAAATATATTCCATAATTATGATAAAAATAATTTATAATTTCTAATTATCTTAACTTAATTGTTGGTGAAAATGTATAGTGGATGTAGTAAAAATTTATCATCGCAGTCAAGGTAAAAATTAGATTATCATTGGTAAAACAAAAACAATAAGGGTAAAAATAGATATAAACCTATATAAAAACAATTTTCGGCCATATTTTGACAATTACACCAATAAGGTTCTATAAGGGTCTATTTTTGACCCTTTTAATATATTCAAAACATGAGATCACTCAATTATTTTCCGAAATACCAATTGTGTCCTCTCTCATACTTATAAAAGGTCATCCACTCTCCTGTATTCCTCACACCTTAAAACCTCTTTGGCTCGGCCAATCCCTACCCAAATCACTTTCCAACTTCTCTAAAATAATCATAATGTTCTTATTTTGTGAATAAATCCATCAAATAAATGATTTTAATTTATATATAATGATGATACCCAAATAAGAGGAGGTCCCAACGACTCTGAAGGAAGTTAGGAATTTCAGGAAGGGATTTCCCAATATATTTTATTTTATTTGAGAAAAATTATAAATTCACACAATTTTTCTTTTATGTGGTGTATATACATACCATTAATTAATTTTAAGAGAATTATCCTTAGAATTATGGGGATTTAAATATCCATTTGATGATCTCTCTTTTATGGGGTTTACGTTTGAAAATTTACCATAATGGTATTGGATTTTTATGACAATTTTCTTCCATGATACATTAGATATGTTATGAACATAAGTTCTTCTATGAGGTGTATATACTTACCATTATACATGTTATATCATTAATATCCTTCTTTTCATGACATTTTATGTATCATTTTATTTTATTCTTTCATAAGGCTTATGATTCGTCCTTAACAAAGTGGTAAACGTTCTATTTTATAATCACATTAATTATCTGTACTGTTTATAATTATGTGACCAATTATGTAATATTATGATATATAACACTATAAATTCATGGATATTTTTCACCTTTTTTTATTTAATTATAATACATGTTTTCTCCTCATTTTCCTCTTTTTAAATACTCATGAGTCCAAAAGAATATTTTTAAGAAAAATCATATTTTCAATGGACAACCCTTTTTCTTCCAAAACCATTAATTCTAAAACTATGTTAAAAAATGTTTTAAAATGTCTTATTCAATTGGAAATTTTATTTTCCTTATGAAAAATTTTAAATGTTCTTTTTAATTTCATTTAAAAAATTTCAATGTTATTTTTGATGAAAAGGATATTCAAAATTTTTAATGTTTTAAAAAATGTTTTTCAAAGTAGAAAGGTTATTTTCCTTAAGAAATGTTATAAATGATTTTAAAATATTACATTACAATTGTACAATGTTATTTATAAAGAAAATTATTTTGAAAATGTTTTATGTTTTAATAAGTTATTTTCAAAGAAAATTTATTTTCCTAAATAAATGTTTTAGATGATTTTTAAATCTTTTTTATGTTTCCGAGGTTATTTCAAAAGAAAATAACTTTCAAAATGATTTATATTTTATGAATTTATTTTAAAATAAATTCTATTTTCCTCAATAAATGATTTAAGTGGTCTTTCAAAATTATTTTTTTTCTTAGATAACATCTAATGGTGTTACATATTCCATACTAGGGATATGATCTAAGGATAATATTTATATTTATTCTCTAAATGGTTTATGTTTTGATGGTATGATGGTTATGATACTTGTTTCCCTTCCACGAGTAATACCATGAAGAAATTCTGATGAAACCCACCTCTTTTCATGCGATATACTATAATGAAATGAGTATTAAACATATCACTTTTCCATAGGTTATGATATAAGAAATTTTTTATTATTCCCACTATATTTAAGGGGTTATATGTGATGAATATTTATGATCTAGTGTCAAAATAAATATGGTTTTCATTATTTGATTGGTGGGACCTATATCTCCCTCCAATGAATTGGGTAAGGATTTATATACCATGATACAGATATAACTAGAATGGTGGGTGAACATAGTTCCTTAAGATTGGACTGGAATAGAGAGTGAACCTATTTTAGAAATATAGGACTAGAATCAGTAATGAAAACAACTCAATAAGACATGATTATAATAGGGAGTAAACATATAGTTGGGGTTTGTCTTAGTAGTAAGCACCCTGTAATCCTACATGAAAAATTGGGTTTCAAAACCCATTGGGTGCAGGGTACTGTAGCAGTACTGTAGTAGAGGTGGCACTATAGATCAGTAGGTACTATAGCGGCGACAGGGAACTGTAGTGGCGGCGGTACTGTGTGGTACTGTAGCAGGTGGGTGTCTATTCATAAAATGGGAATTGGGCCAAATATTTGGGCCTACAGGCTATGTAATGGGCTACAATCCCACTAAACCTTCACGATATGTAATGGGTCTCCCACAACCCAGTTAAGAGAGGCATTTGGTTTGATTTAATAATAAAATGAATAGGGAGTAAACATGGTTCAGTAAGTCTTGGATGTAAGAGGTAGTGAACTTGGATTAATAAAATAATTTGTTTGCTCTGATGGTATAGTAGTAAACCATGACTAATATGATGTTTTGGGGAGTGATCCCATTCCACTATGAGAAAAATGTCTCTACTGGTGATTGTGGTGTGCCCCACCTAGAAGATGTACCTTCTTTTATACTTATGTGTGTGCCACAATTATATGTTTTATGTCAATTTTATGTTCTCATGGATCATACTATTTTATTTATTAATAATTCATGTATTATGATCCTCAAATATTTATTCCACGAAACAATATCATGATATTTCATATAGGGGTTTTCGTTTTTAAATGTCATGATCATGTTTTCATACCATTATACTCATTTATGCTTATATATTCGTCTTATCTAAAATTACTGCGCATATGGGATCACCCTATATTATGTTTCATTCCCACTATTTATGAAAAAGGTTTTAGTAGGATATGTTGTGAGGAGTTATAAAGGGGAAGATCGTTATGGGAGAAATTGTAGATATTTCACCATTTCTTAAAGTAATGTGTCTAGTCTCTAAAGACACTAAACTATTATGGTTCTTAGGTGTGTGTTTGTGTAATGTATTGAATATTTATCTAAAAATATAAAAATATCCTTGTTTAAAAATATTTGTTTTCTATAATTTCACACTTAACCTTTCCCTATAATTCCCACAAAAGGATACGAGGAATAGCTTGATGATTAATTCCTCCCACTTAAGATGTCTTGTAAACATATCGTCAGCATGCATTCTAATAGAGTAGTGGTATACCTCGTTTTGTGATTCCACTAAGAAAAATAAATATAAATACCCCATAACAAACACTCTATTGAGTATCCAAGGTTTTTATGTGCCATTATTTTCAAAATATTTTAAAGGTTTTATCATAATTAAAGAAATAATTCCATCACCTTTACCAAGTTAACAAAACCATACTTTAAAACCCAATTTTATAAAATAAAATATTTGTGATTTTAAATTACTCTTCTTTTATCAGTTCATAATTAATAAAATTATTTTTTGTCAAAATCCATTACAAACACTTTTTCTAAGTCTGGAATACTTATAATGAACATTTAAAAAATATTTTTAAAACCAATGGGCACATAAATTTTTTGACAAAAATAATTTATATAAAACCACCTACCTTAACCCTTGGTTCACACAATGAGAACATAATATTCTAATAACAAGAGAAAATATTTCACAATAAAAAAAAGATGAGTCACCAAAATAAATTCCATGACATAAAAACTATATTTGGTTGTGGAATGGTCAATAAAGAATTAATAAGACTAAATATATTTCCAAACACATGATCAACACACCAAAAACAATATTTGAAAAATAATAACCAAAATCATAATAAATCTTTGATAAATAACAATGAAAATATAAAAATATAAATATTTTTTATCATTGGATCATAAATCCAATTCCAATCCTAGAGAAGAATTGAAAACATAATTGATTAGATTAAACTTACCATTTAGAAGATTCCTGATCGATCTATTATCAAAACACTAATCAATGAATATTGAGGGATCTAGGAATTCCAAATAGAAGCATATCATAGAGACAAATACTGATTTGGTTTGAGGGATAGGTATTAATAAATAATCTAGGTTTTTTATCATAATAAAATATGACAATACTATTTTTTTAAAGCCCAAATTAGTGCCACCAGCAAGACATGGGACACTATAGGGGTGTTTTAGATACTATTCAGATTACCAGTTGACTGGTGGTAGACCACCAGTGAGCTGGTGGCTACTATAGAATATTTTATCCACTTCAAATCTCACCATCGTTCCGGTATACTTCCACTAGCTATTCCATAGCCTTATTCATCCTTTATCAAGGTTAAGTCTCCTTTAAACACCATCGAGTCACCATATCCACCTCCCAAACCTAAAAGAAAATATATAGAAACACAAAAGGGAGATCGACCTCGATAGGGATGAGATAGTAAAACATTCATTAGAATCACTTAACTTTATATTAATATATATTATAATCTCCTTCTAACAGATAATGTGCAAACAATATAGATCCAACCGAGCTATACACTATCATGGGTAGTGATTAAGAATTTAAGGATTTCACATATAATGAAAAGGAGATGCCCAAATTAGAATATGGAAATATTCATGGGGTTTTGAATAAAAAAAATTCTAAAGATTCTATTAATGATTTATAATTAGATCTTAATTCATACTTTTTTTCGTTCATATAAATAAAAATATTCAAAAACTACCATTTTAATAAAAAAATTATGTAACACATTATGAGAAATCCCAATATGTTAATGAAGTTTTAATATATGTTTTGGATGAAGAAAAGGATGAGGACCCATATTTATTCTTCCCCACCATATAATTTTTTCCTTGTTACAAATGGTGTTGATCTACTATACTCTATCCCCGAGCTCTTCTATACGTAGTATAAGCTAAAAAGAATTAGAAAAAATGACATGTGGTGTTTCAAATTAGAAAAAACCCAAAAACCATTAGATTTTGGATAACATATGGAATATAATGTCTCAGGGAACTTAAACTACAACACCCACATAGTCCTCAAACTATGATTTATCCACTTTTATTCCAGTCAAATTATTTTTATTTAATTTTAACTAATAATTTTCCATAGTTATTTTTTATTTTATTATATGTTTTTAGTGAGTTGTAGATATGTGAAAAACTATAATTTTCACTACTATCAAACTAGGGAGTATTATTCCATTTATAACCTAATTTTTTTTGAACCAATTAAATTATCTGTGTATAGAAGTTGTGATTTGTTTTGAATAAAAAAGTGGGTAATAATAATTTTAGCATATGGGAGTAGTGTCAAAACTATTTGTGATTCTCTGTTTCTCTATTTTTTAATTTTTTATTTCAAGAGTGTTATTAGTTTAGAAACTCTTATATATAAATACTATACATTATAGTGAAAATTTTCATGCTTGTTTTTTGGATTTAACTTATGTTGAAGGTATATAACTTATATGTTACTGATTGAGTCATTTTTTTATTTCATAGAAAGCTTTATTTTAGAATTGTGAAATGTATTTTAAAAAAAGAATTGAATGTAATAAAAATTATAACATAATGAAACTAAAAAATTTGACTCCATGTTATGTTACTTTTCTATTATGAAAAATAGTAACTGACGGATCCAATTCAAAATCCATTCACATAAGTCATTTTAAACTGATGTATAATGTGTAATCAGGATCCCACGTGAAGCTTTGATATATTAGGCCATTAGAAAAATATAAAAATAAATTAAAAAAACAAATATAATAACAAAAATCAATACCTAATATTAAAAACAAAAAAGAGTTAGGTTGGAAAAATATTGAAAACTAGATGATGAAGGCATAATTGACTTATAAGGATTTCATTTAGGTTGTGTTAAATAAGTGAGAAATGGATATTTGGAAAAATTATATATGGAAATATTTTTTATAACCATTCTACTTGTCAAAAAATTAATTCTATGAATGTATATTCTAACTAAAACCCCCAAACATGAAATTTTTATTAAATTAAAGTGGAGAGTGGTTATAGATTATATATGAGCAGTGGTATCTTTAATAATGGAAGAATCATTATTTTTCTTATTTTCTAGTTTGGGTATCTGTGTAGACAAAGGATAATAATTTTTATTTATTAGATTCAACATATTTTTAAGGAGTGTAAGGCTTAAGTGTTCACTAATTGACATAGACAATATTTTCATTAATTTTACATTGAATTTTAATCTTTTAAATATTAGAATTTAGTTAATTGAAGAATAATTTTTAATATTTTATATTATAATAAAAATATTGTATGAATTGTGAAAATGGATCCATATTTTATTTTTTATGTTTTATTCATATTTTATATTAATATATAAATCCAAAATTTTATGATATGATTTAATATAAAGATTTAATTAGAAAATGAATTTGGAAACTTAATGAAATTTCAAAAAAATTCATTTCCATTATACTCTAATATTTTTAATATTAAATAATATATGTTGTTAATAATAATTTGAATATTTTTATTTAGTTTTACACATCTTGGGATATATATTTTCATTATTACCATTAGATGGATATAAATTTTTCATATATATATATAATAGGCCCTAAAGAAAATGTTGGTCTGAATTTATTAATATGGATATCACTTCTTTGTTTGGCCCATAACTTTTATATCCCTTATTTGATTGGGATTAAATAGTGACCCTAGTTTTATGAATCACAAAAAAATACATCATTATATTGAAGTTACATCTTGTTAGATCATTTAATGGGTCAATGAGGAAACACAAATTTAGGTATTAACAAAGAATCAATTTTTATCTTTACCTTTTAAAACATTTATATCACTATCCTTCCATCCACCATATAAATTTTTATTATTCACTTTTAGAGGGGATAGTTTTTTAGATTATGCAGTTTTGATAATGTTAGATTTGTTTAATACTGTATTTATTTTTATTCATATTATATTCACACATTTCATATATTTCATGGAAACAATTATCTCTTTCTCTCTATAGATTTTCCCTCTTTCTATCATACCCACTTTCTTCTCCATGATATCTAACACTCACAATTGTGAGCGAATTACTCGAGGATTTTCCTTAAGGGTTTTTTATTGATGTTCTCAAATTCTCAATATTTAATTTTTCATGTTTATTTTATATTTTTTGGTAAGTTATAGATTATTTTTAAGGTTTGTTGGAAGATCTTCCACCATAAGAAAATATTCTAAAACTCATTCTATTACCTACTAAATATTAAATCTCTTCCTTATCATGGGAATAATCCTAAAAGTGTGATGTTTTATAAGAACCTAATCCTTATTAACCCTATAACATTATTTTTATAAAATAGTTAATTTTATTACATTAAAAATATATTTTTAGGTCCATAGTTTTATATAATTGGGAAATGATATTTCAAAGTGTACATTTCCACACAACTGTCACTTCTCCCACAATAAATATCTTTATAATCAAATTATTTCTTTGTTCAAAGAAAATTCAAATTTCTAGAGAGATAACATTAATAAATTTTCTACTCATCCTTAATAATTATGAAACTCATTTAAAACATGAGTTGATTACAAAAATCATAGTAAAAGTAATAAATAAACACATTATTCTATTTCAAATCAAAGATATCATATAAGAGAATTTCCCTTTAACATAATAAACCATGACCTCAAAAGTCATTTACATACATAAGAAATAAACATTAAAACCCAAATTTTTTATAAAACCAGTTCTATGAAAATGTAGAGGTAAAATCATAATTAATAAGGTTTCTTAGAAATCATGATAACCCTTAAAAAATTAATTTCTTTAAAACATACCTTTTCCATTGAGAACGAAAATTAATTACTTTTAAAAAATAACATTAGATTACCTTATTAAATAAAAATATTTCGTTGATATTAAATTTTACAGGATTTAATATCATTTAGGTTCCTTTGGAAATCATCTTCATAGAACCCATACAAAAACCCTTACAAGTTAAAAAACCAATACAGAGAACATAATCATTACCTAAGGAATTTGAGAGATATATTAGGATAACCCATCATTATAAAAATTTTAAAAGTACCATAACATTAAATAAATGCATAAAATATTTCATCTTAATTATTAAACTCAAAAAAATATTATTATAAACCCAGAAGTAAAACATTTTCAGATACGAATAGATCTATTCTTAGTAAAACCTAATTTTCAAAACTAAAAAACCTAGAATAAAGAGGAGATGGTTTTTATTTTTGAATAAAATATGGAATCTCATAATGGAATCCAAATGTCAAAAAATAGTTTTTGTGGTGAAAAAATCCATTTATGTTTTATAAGTTAATTTTGAGCACTCTTTTTCTTTTTATAAATAATCTCAAAACCATTTGTTTAAAATATGTTAAAAATTTCCTTTTGAAAACTTTTCAATGAAGGTCGAACAAGTAATAAAATTTATTATAAAATTTATTTATATTCATATAAATAAATTTATAATTTTTTTAGAAAATTGAAATTGAATAAAAATATTTAGAAAATTAATCATTAAATCATTTAAATTGGGTTTTTAAGGAAAAGTGTACCTTGCGATGTGATAAATTTTGAACTAAAGAAACATTTCAATTAAAATAATAAATAGAATTTGAAACACTTTAATTACATAAAGTAATGATAAAATAAATCCATAATGTTGTACAATACACCACAGAAAAGAAAACATGTGGTTTAAATAGCTTATGTCTCAAACAAAGTTAATTGAGACTAGAAATCCAATACCTCATATCTGCCATTCCACATACTTAATTTAACTCAAATATAAAACAATAAAATAATTTTTTTCAATTATAAAGAACATTTTTTTAAATAAATTATTTTTTATTATCTTTTTACATCATTTTTACCGTATTTTATTTAGTTACTTCATCTGTTATTTTTACATCGGACGTTTTGAGGATGTTTAGTTCACAATCCAAAAATAGATTCAGTAGAATGATCATTATAATTTATTTTGTGATTCTATTTTATATATATTAATAATAATTAAATAATTATATTTTTATAAATTTATTTTAATTTTAGAACTAACCTTGAAATATTGTTTTGAAAAATGAATTACATTATAATCACGAAGATGGTAGGTTGTACATATGTATGAGTAACATTTCCAATTTAAAATGTAAATAAGGGAACAAAGTTAAGTATTATTTTATTAATATATAATTATTATATAATAAATATTACATTATATATTTAATTAAACTTCTATATTCCATACATGTGAATTGATAATGAGAAACAAATCACATCACATTGTGGAGGTGGTAAACCACATACACACAAACGACCTTTCCATTTTCCAATGGATGGAGTGCTAAGAAAATAGATGATACATTATATTTATATAATTATAATTATTTAATTAATACCATATATATAATTTAAATCCATAATTATTTTCAGTCTTGGGATGCGGTGATGGAAAAAATTGCATCGGTTTGTGTAGTTGTGGTCTCCCTTATAAATGAACAATGGAATATTTTTCTATTTGATGAATAAGGATATGTATTAAAGTTGATAGATATACATAATAATATATATGTATATGGGAGTTACTTATTTTATTATTTAATAATTTTTATATTAGTTTTAGAAGTATATATAATAATAAATAAAAACTACAAAATTCGATTAAAAGCTATACCTCTTCTTTAGAAACCCTATGTTTCTTAACACCATAATTATTTTAAGGGTGGTATTATTACCAAAATAATAAACCTATAACATGGGAAGGTATGATAGAAATATATTTTGGTAGGTATTTTTTTAAATAAAATCCTATAAAATTAAGGAGAGGATACGATAGGAAGTGACATTTTATAAGTCTGGGAGAGGAAACAATTGAAAATTTTCAAACGATAAATATAAATATATATCATAATCATGAAAAGTGGGATAAAGAAACTAAAATATAAACAATTTTGTGATTTTTTTGATATAAACTTGAAATATTACATTTAGAAACGTTTTGGATACATTTTATGCCTTAAATCTTTGTTAAACTACTTAAAACGCATTTTTACCTTAACTGCGATAACTTAACATTTTACCATCATAAAATAATTATATAACCAAAAATAAAATGAAAATTCTAACAAAATTTATATATTTTGATTCAAAATTATGAATCAATTTTACTAGGTTCAATTTATATAGGTGGATGAAATTACATTTAATATAATAAATCAAAACACAAGAAAAACATTATTTATGAAAATTCTTAATTTAAGTATAAAAATAAATTTACCTTTAAATAAGTAAATAAATTGGTTTCCAAATTTTTTTTGGTTAAATAACAAAATATTTAATGTTATTGACCTTTTTTAGTAAGAAAACACTGAATGCAATCTTCTAACTATACCATTAACTATATGGCTCCAAAAATTATTTTTAGTTTAAATTAAATATAACTTACCATTACATATGTTAAATTTGTGTTCAAAAATTCAAAATAATGTTATAAAATGAAATATTTAACTTCTTAAACATAAAATTTTTAAAGAAAAAAGCATATAATATTTTAATTTGATGTTTTAGTGAGATTTAAAAGCTTTACCCCATGGTTTTAACCCAATTCCCCTCTTTTTCTAAGTTGAAAAATATTTACTATGTTTATTATTCATAATTACTAAAAATGAAGTTGAACATATTACATTATATTAATTTTTTTATTCCAAAAATGAACATTATTTTTTAAGATAAAATTTCTAAACATTCCAGAAAATAATTATAAGATTTTCTCATAAAAAGTAATAAAAACTATTTTGGAAGAAAAATGGTTCTTTATAGATGATAAAATTAATTTTCTAAAAATTTAATGATTATTTCATAATCAATAATCAAAAAATTATTATCGATTTGAATATATATATATATATATCATAATTTTTTTATTCCTATTCATACTCACTGTCACATCCATGATTTTGTTTTGGGATATTTTTCTCTTTTCTTTTTATTGTATCCTTAGTGAGTAGATTTCCGATTATTTTTCAGTGAAAATAGAGTTTTTGAACCTGGTAGTAGGGGTACACGGTTGGTTCACAGTTAGGAGAAAATATGGGCCATCACAGTGGAGGCTGTGTTCCCTAAACAGTGCCCTTGTCTAGGCCGCACGACCTACGCATGAGCATGTGGCTAACCATGCACCTAGACCGATGGTTAGGTTTGAGGAGACTGATCGATTGAATGGGAATGATACCTTTTTAAAGATACCATTCAACCTCTTTTCCTTTGGAACGAAGTGTCTCATGGATTCTATATGGTTTGTAAATTTGTGCTTCCTACCCAGAACCATAAAATTTTTAATTTTTCATATAACCCTTGACTAATTTAACATCTATCCACTGCTAATTCAACCCATTTGATATATTTATCCCTAGGAGACTCTACTTGTCCTCTTGGATCCCTTAGACCTGCAAATATTTGGTGGTTTTGTTGTATGATCTTCACTAACATAAAACATGCTTTTATCAGGGCTAAAAAGGCCTTTATCAGCATTAAAAAACCGTTGTTAATCAAGCTGCTATTAAAGGGGTACCCTTTATTAGTGATATTTTTAGCACTAATAAAATATCCACATTTATCAGTGCTCTAAAAAGAACTGATAAAGGCTTCCCTTTATTAGTGCTATTCAAAGCACTGATAAAGTCACTATTTATCAGTGCTTCAACTAGCACTGATAAAGGCTTCCATGTTTGGGTGTGCTGTTTACATAACTACACACCCAAGAACCTGAAAATAAACTGACCAGAATAGTCAGACCATCAAAAATAACCTGCCCAAACTAGAAACAATCTACTAAAAATTAACCAATCATAGTATATATATACAAAAGAACCACATACATAATGAAAATGATGAAAAAACAAGTAACTCACAGAAATATTTTGACAAAATATGCTATATAAATTAAATTGAGATCATGAATACAAAAATATTCACTCATGGTATATACCAAAAAATCACTTCTATATACATTTTGAACAATATTTTTTAAAATTATATTTACAAATATTTAAAAAATAGTTAAAAACATTAATGTTTTATGTTTTGACGTTCATGGTCCCCTCTACAAAAATCCACTGATTATAATAGTCACCGGGAAAATAATCACAACTTGAGAAAGAGGTTCGACCTATATAAGAAAACAAATATTAAATTATCTATAATAAAAATAAATAAATAAAACATTAATATGAAGAATTCATTTAAATGTCAATTTTTTTAAAAATGACACATTTTGAGTTATACTGGTGACATTGTATATCTTATTAAGGTATAGTTGATTCATACACGTAATAAATGAATGATGGATCATTTTCCTAAAGTATCAAAACAATCATAATTTATTTCCTTGATTTTAAATATGTTTGTTGTTTTTTTACTAAAATGTCATTTCAAACTGAAGACATGTAATTTGATTTCTATAGGACACATTGTGTATCAGTTTGACATGAGACTACTTCATACAAATCACAAAGGAATTTTGAATTGTTTTCCTTAATTTGGAAGACAATAAGAGTGAATTTTATTGGTTTTAAGAGAGTGACATGTTTTGAGTTGAAATGTCAATTTTAAAATGATAGCGGACACATTTAGTCAGATCTGTCACTACATTTTTCAGATTGATGAGGGGTTGATTCCAACACATCACAACTGACTCATTTATTGTTGTCCTAAAATATCATAATAATCTGAATGTGTTTGCTCAGTTTTCTGAATGTCAGTTGTGTTTTTTTACTACAATTAATGTCAATTCTAAATAACAAGACACGTTTGGAGTCATACCAGTGACACCATACATCGGATTGAGGTTCGTTTGATTCCAACACATCATAAATTACTGATGTAACATTTTCCTAAAGTATACAAAAAATATGAATGCATTTCCTTGGTTTTCAGTATCTTAGATATGTTTTTTACTAAAATGTCATCTCAAACTGAAAACATGTAATTTGAGACATACTGGTCGCATCGTGCATCCTTTTGATGTGAGACTAATTTATACATGTCACAAAGGAATTAGAAATCATTTTATTTAATTTTAATAAAATCAGAGCACATTTTCCTGGTTTTCAATGAGTGATATGTTTTGAGTTAAAGTGTCAATTTTAAACTAATAGTGGACACTTTTAGTCAGACCAGTCACATTGTTCATCAAATTGAGGTGGGATTTATTCCAACATGTCACAACTAACTCATTGTTCATTTTCTTTAAATATCAAACCAATTCAAATTCATTTTCTTGGGTTTCAGTATGTCAGTTCTGTTTTTTTTACTTAAATTAATGTAAATTTTATATAACAAGACCCATTTGGGGTCATACCAGTTACATCGTGTGTCATATTGAGCTGAGATTGATTCCTACACATCAAAAAATGACTGATGGATCATTTTGCAAAAGTATCAAAAAAATTGGACAGAATTGCCCCAGTTTTCAGTATGCTTGTTGTATTTTTTTTACTAAAATGTCATTTCAAACCAAAAACATGGAATTTGAGTCACATAGGCCACATCGTGTGTCGATTTAACATGAGACTGCTTCATATATGTCCCAATATAATTACCAATCATTTTACTTAATTTGGAAGACTACAGAGTGTGTTTTTCTTGGTTTTTAGTGAGTGGCACGTTTTGAGTTAAAAGGTTAATTTTAAACTCATAGTGGACACTTTTAGTCTAACAGGTCAAACCGTTTTTCGGATTGAGGTGGGGTTGATTCTTACACGTCACAACTAACCCATGTATCATTTCCCTAAAATATAAAAAATAGGAATGTGTTATCTAGGGTTTCATTATGAGAGTTGTGTTTTTCTACATGAATTAATGTCAATTTTAGATAACAAGACACATTTGGAGTCATACCAGTGACACTATGTGTCAGATTGAGGTGCAGTTGATTCCTACAAATCACAAATGATAGAGAGATCATTTTCTTAAAGTATCAAAACAATCATAATTAATTTCCTCGGTTTTCAGTATGTTTGTTGTGTTTTTAACTAAAATATCATTTCAAACCGAAATCATGCACTTTGAGTTATAGGGGTCGCATCATGCATCGGTTTGGTGTGATACTACTTCATACACGTCAAAAATGACTTATGAATTGATGTCCTTAATTTTTAAGTCGATTGTAGTCCGTTTTCTTGGTTTTCATTTAGTGATGCATTTTGAGTTAAAATATCAATTTTAAATTGATAGTAGACACTTTTAGTCACACCAGTCACACCATTTGTCGAATTGAGGCGGGGTTGATTCCTACCCATCCCAACTCACTCAAGGATAATTTTCCTAAAATATAAAAACAATCAGAATGTTCTTCTTAGTTTTCAGTATATAAGTTTTGTTTTTTATGATAATTAATGTGAATTTAAAATAACAAGATATATTTGGTGTCATATCGGTGACACCGTGCATCAGGATGATATGAGGTTGATTCTTACATGTGGAAAATGACTGATGGACCATTTTCCTAAAGTATCAAAGCAATTGGAAGGAATTTCCTCAGTTTTCATTATGTTTGTTGTGTTCTTTTACTAAACTGTCATTTCAAATCGAAAACCTAAAATTTGAGTTATACTGATTGCATCATGCACTGGTTTGACATGAGACCACTTCATATATTTTATAAAGGACTTACGAATTGCTGTCCTCAATTTGTAAGACAATCGCAGTGCATTTTCATTGTTTTTAGTGAGTAACATGTTTTGAGTGAAAATGTCAATTTTAAACTGATAGCAGGAACTTTTAGTCATTCCGGTCACACAATTCGTCGCATTGTGTTGGGGTTCATTCCTACATGTCACAACTGAATAATAAATTGTTGTGCTAAAATATAAAAACAAATTCAAATTCATTTTCTCAGTTTTTAGTATGTCAATTGTGTTTTATTACTTTAATTAATGTCAATTTTAAATAACAAGACACATTAAGAGTCATACAGGTTACACCGTGCATTGGATTGAGGTGTATTTGATTACTAAATGTCATAAATGATTGAGGTATCATTTTTATAAGGTTTAAAAACAATAAAAATTCATTTCCGTGGTTTTTAATATGTTACTTTTGTTTTTTACTAAAATGTCATTTCAAACCAAAAAACATGCTATTTGGGTCATACAGGTCACATCGTGCATCGATGTGACGTGAGACTACATCATACACATCACAAAGGACATAAGAATCATTTTTCTTAATTTGGATGACAATTAGAGAAATTTTTATTGGTTTTCACAAAGGTCTTATGAATTGTTTTCCATATACAATTGACATGGATTGACATCCTCATTATACATAATAGCTTTAGTCGGCCCTGTAAAGAACCAACTTTCATACATTCGAGACCTCTGAATGAATATATAATAGTTGTTTCTTCATCGGGTTGACTAAAGTGGGGAACTTCTAATGTTGCAGATTGAATTGATGTTTTTTGGATAAAAACCCGTATCGTTATTGAAAACGAGAAGAATAGAGTAATCTCCTATGCCAGTTATGTCAAAAGATATCACAAAAAACTCAAGAGATGGGGAAACCCCTTCTAGATACTATTTATATTTTTTGTTCTATCAGTAACACGCATTCCATTAAAAAGAGGACCAACAATTTCTTTTAAAAACCCAATAAACATGCATTTCATTTAGTGCATAAACAAAAACCACCATGAACCATGATTTTCAGCAGGGCATTTAGCCCATAAAAATCATAGCATTACCATAAAAAAATGAGAAATATAAGGCAAGAAAGATTATTAATGTCAAAATTATTTTAGAAGTTTACCATCTTAATTGTATATTTGTACATTCTTCCATCAGGTATGATGCCCATTCATTTATAAGAATTTTGATTTCATCTTGTGAATATAACTATATTCTACTATCATGGTAGTTCTCAAAAAATATAAATACACAAATTATCAATAAGTTTTTTAAATGAAATATCAATTATCTTTGAAAATACCTCTTTAGAGATTCTGGTTTGTTCATGGAATATAATATCTTTTATAAATTTACAAACATAATAACCACAGCCTTTTAAATTTTTGTGTTTCGGGCACTACAGAAACATAGAGAAAAATATATAATTTTTTATCTGATTGGATAGTGAAATATTATTATATATACCATGATTTTTATCAATTCTTAGTAACTGTCATGTTTTTTATCATTTTCCCCTATCCTTATTCCATGATGTAGACGATATTCACACACCACCCTATCATAATAGAATCCTCATTAAAAGATAATATAAATTATACAACTAGATGTTTATTTCTAAAATTTTGGATGTAGTGTATTAGAAATTAACAAATTCCATCCTTTATGGTCACCTTTTTTGGATATTCATACATTGAATATAGAAAATAAATCTGTGCAGTATCCAAATTGACTCCAATGAGCATCCAATTCTACCTAAGAACACAAAATAGTGTAAGTAATGATTTAAACTAAAATATATTAGATATGATTAAATTGTAGAGTTTTACCCCAACATCATTGGTATTAATAAGAGTCTATCATCCATAATTTTTTTGTTGAAACATTTAAGCAGTCATGTCACTATTTCACCATGTTTTGTGGAAGTTATGTCTTCTTATTTTGTAGAGGTTATGTGAGGACTAACAAGTCCAATTTTTTGTTCATGGGAAAATCCTTTCAATTATTTTTAATAGATATTCCTGAGAAAATTATGAAATGTATTTAGTCATAATTATCATATAATACCATCTTTTGGAAAATAAAATCTTGAAAACATACCTCATGTAAGCATTTACAACTGAGCCACCTAACCAATCATAGTTGCGGATTTCAGTTGAAATCTCAGCACTAATGGTGTTTGGATCATACCTTCCATACATATTTTCTTCCAAATGAATTATACGATTACCACCATCATTCAAATTCATATCAACATGATCCTTCAATGATAATAAATTTGTATATAGAACGATGGTTAAGGTTATTTGGGTAGATCATTTTAATTGGTTGGTTGATACTTGAGATGGTTTTGAACTGGTCATTCATTCCACCCCATTGGCTTTGATTGTCTATAATAATTACATCGGTTTAGACCTTTTTTATTAAATGTTTAAGGTTTATCTTGAAAATTAAATTGGAAATGAATACCTTATTGTCGATATGTTTTTTACAAGATGTGATGACCATGTGATTAATGTTCCTAGAGTTTGATTGACTATATTAATATCCATATCATCAATTAAAAGAGGTATCTCGACACTCAACTTTAGGGATGTTGCAATTGACCCTATGACATGATCTGTCGAAAGTGGTATGTTTTGTAACATGGCGTTCTAGATACTAAACATTGTAGCCCTCACTACAAGGTAATGGGTGGGTGTTGATTGATATAAATCACAGTCATTTTAACCCTTTAGAATATCAATATATGAAAGGTATCAATGTATACTTTTTACTTGATTCATATTTCATCAAAATAATTATTATAAAATTGACTACCTTTGTTAAGAATTGTTTTTTAACAGATTGCCTCAAAACTAGTGGGGGTGGGGTGTGATCTTCATGAATGGGTTGTTCTTAGGTTGTTTCTTCTCTTTGCCTCCCCCATCAAACTTTATATCACCTCTATTTAGTATTTTAATTATTATTGAGACATAGATAATGTTTCCCTCATAATTTTAATTTCTGAATTTTGATCCTCTATTTGTTTTTTCTCTCCAAATATGTTCGGTGTGTCACCGCAAAACCTGCTCCTCAAATGAATTTATAGTTTTCGGGATACTTCAAGGCCACTGAAAGTATGTACAAATTTTGTGTGGGTGTTATTAATTATTGTGACTATGCCAGATAGAAAATATATGAAAAAAATAAACATTATTATGTAATTTCAATTTAAAGAATAACAACTTCTTATTATGTCATAATTACACATGTTTCCCACACTTTTTGTGTGTTTTGATCTATTAGTTTTCCATATTTAGTTACACATTCCTCCTTCCATAGCACATGTTATGGGACAGAAGTGGATTTGGATTTGGGGTGTTCAATATTCATAAAAACGAAATAAAATAGTTAATTTGTTTTTTTATGTCACATAAAATTATTGTGGTAGATTTAAAATACATAGCAATTTTTTTCAAGTGATGTGTACCCCATCCTTCTTTATAAGAGGGTACACTGGTTTGGATTCCTGTTTTTTATTTATAGCCATAAGTTTTTGTTTCATTAATAAAACACTTCCAATCAATGTGATGAATACACATACCATCAAACAACATATTACGAGACACAATGTACCTGACAAGACTGCATCACATGATGACCTGTAAAAGCATCCCACAATGCTTCAGTTATCTGGTTTCATATATAAGATGTGGGTGTGGTTTTATTTTCCCTTCAGCATATTTAAGATGATATTTCATTGAAAGTGTGCTAAAACCCATCTGAATTATTCTAGAAACCCTTAATACATAGACTTTGGGAGATTCATATACTATAAATTCACTATATAAGAGATGATGAAGTGTAAGTAAATTTTCATTATTTAATTCTTAGTAAATTAAAAAATTAATATCATAATGTTAATGTAATATCTCCCCACATTAATGTATTATTCATAGACACAACATGTTTCTATGAAGTTACATAAATATCCACATATTTATGATTGACAATTACAATGTAACTACTGAACATGGCCTTGTTTGAGTCATCATGTGGGTCCTACTTATTCCATCAAATCTTGTATTTGATGCCTATCTCTTTAGCCTTAATTGCTTTTCTAATAGCATAAAACTATATAGCTCCAGTTTTGTCTTCTTAGATGGCATTTCATCACATTTAAATTCCTCAGATCCACCACCATCAATATGTTCCTCCAGATCCAGAGGGCTACCATCGGCACGTAGATATGGTGGTTGTACCTCTGCTTTGGGAGCAGCAATAGGTTGAGAAACCTATTGTTCGTCTTCACTACGAGCATTAGATGGTTGAGAAACCTATTGTTCCTAGGGATTGGTAGCATTATCACGTGTATAAGTCATTATATGAAAAATTGTTTTAACATTTAATTTAGATAACGTAACAGAAGAAAAGAACAAATATTAACATAAGGTAACAAGTTAAGAAACCTGTTGTTTGTTTGCACGATAAGAAACCTGTTGTTTGTTTGCACGATAAGAAACCTCAAGTTGAGAAACCTATTCTGCCTGGGGATTGGGAGCATCATCTGGTGAAAAATTAATTATCTAGAAATGTGGTTTAACAGTTAATTAAGATAACATAAAATTAGTATTCAATAGATATGAACATAAGGTAACATGATGTATATTAGAGAAAAATATAACCTGATTATTGAACTCTCTTTTTTAAAGGTTAAAGGGATTTGACCCCTCTATCAACTATCGAAATCTAATCATTGTGGTCTACATTGAAATAAAAAACACCATCTATACTGGGAAAACTATGAAATTATTGTGACATCCCAATGAAAGGGTAATCCTCCATTGAATTTTCGTCTGACTCTAGTGGTTTTGGTCGATAATAGAACAATTGACTAGTTTTGGTTTGCAGGCCTGCTTTTGACGCCATTATAAATGGTTCGTCATTGTAACCTTCCTTACTAAAGTCAGCTTTCACAAATCCCAAATCATCTATTTTAACAACACTTCTATTATCAACCCACTTTCATTGAAAAATTAGCACTCATAATGTCGTATAATCCAACTTCTATATTGTAACACCCCGAGATTTTATGAGATATATTATTTTTAATTTTTTTGATTTCTTATATAATACACTAAACCAATATTATATTATACTATACACAACATTGTATTATATTGCAGTATACGCAACACTATTCTAGGCTCGTGTTACACACAATTTCAAGATCGTTTTGTGTAAATTATTCTATGCAACATTAAGTATAGATTTTGTTTAATTTATAAATGAAATAAGTTTTGATTATGTTATACGCCACACCAAACATAGATTTCACTACCCGCATCCCTGACTTGGCTTTCATTACAAACAATCAAGACCTTCCTCAATAGCGTGTGTAGTACGCAATATCAGGTTTCACTAAACAAGATATTATTATAATATTATTATGAACTAACCGTTATGAATAGTAATACCCTCTTTTTAAAATTTTATAAATTTTATCTTTCAAAATTAACTTCATTTTTGGATTCAGAATATCGAAATTAGCCTAGGGTGATTTTTTGTTATTTTTCTGAAAACATTCATTTTTTTGATGAATAGTGAAAACACAAGGTTACTATTTAAATACCGACTTTTTTTAAAATAATTATTTATTTTATTTAAATTTATATTAGGTAAAAATTGATACATAATACCTATATAAGTTCAATTTAATTCATTGGAGTCATTTTATAATAAGTTTATATATATAAAAATTATATTGAACTTTTCACCGTCTTTTACCCACATCCTAGGAGAATTTGAGAATTTACACAAAACTTAATTATACCACTTCAGTGAGTGGAATTTAGAAAATACGAGAGACACAGTTAATATCAAGGAGTAAAATTTGGTTCAATAAGATAAAAACAATTTTTGGTGAATAGTAACTTTTTACTTTTATTTACCACGGTTAAAAGTATATTGGGTAATTAAGGGTAAAAATGATATTACTATTACCCTAACACATGTTTTAATTCTATTGGATAAGTTTAATTCGACCAAAAACAACCTTGGGAATAAAATATTACCCTTTAAGTCCACTTGGATTAGATTAGGACATTTATTATTATTTTACTTAAAGAAGAGTTAAAATAGTTAAAATCAAATTTTAATAAATAAAACATTTTTTATATAGAGTTATATATAAGATAAATTCGACTATAAATATTCATTAGAAAACTAAAAATATTTCCTATATTATGGTATGTTATTTATAATTTTTAGACATTAAATAATTTAATTTATTTATAACACAATGATGATGCTGTAATTACCTTATTAATGAAATATTAACATAATTGATGTTATAAATATCCAAATAAATGTAATTTTAGACTTTTTAAGAATTAAAAAAATTTATAGGTTAATATGACATGTTATTATTGATTAAATTAACTTTTTTAGTAATAATAATTCTTTTATTATTTTCACAAAAATCAATTACCAAATATTGTCAAAATTGACATAAAATAGTTTTTTAAAAATATATTATATTAATAATTGTTATTCTATTTATAAAAATATAAGGTTCGGTGAAATGAATTAGATAATGTTATATATATTAATAATTAACCACTTGGGGTTCGTTCATCTTGTTATAGTATGTTTATTAACCATATAGTGTGAAATAACAAGAAGACACTGTAAAAGTTAAATTATTTAACTTAGAGTTAAATCTAAATGATAAGGTTAAAATAGTACCCTAATCTTGTCTAAAACCTATTGGTTGAGCGTATTTCTACCCATACCCACATTAGATTCGAAATAAATTAATTTGGAGCTATTATAAACCGAATATGACTTCATTATAAAATAATATTTTAAGATTTTCCTAAGGTGCCCCTCACCTCCCTTATAAAAAGGGAACTCATCCCCTCTTCTCATCACACCCTTTTGAGCCTTGAATCTTGGAAAAACCCTTCCCATTTTCCTTCTTAACTTCCCTAGAAATATTATAGAGGTTCTGGTCTCCTCAAAATACCAACTCCAGTGCCTTAAGAGGAATATTAAAAGAGGTGCGTCAGAGAAGAGGTAATCTCTTCTACCGATTCTTTCCTGTTTTCCTTCATCTTCAACTTCTTCTTATTTAGTTTTTTTATTATAAAGTAATAAAATCAGTATCACTAATATGCTGATATGCCATTATAAATTTGAAACAACCTCATTTCACCTTCTATCCATCCTACAGAAAATGAAATCATCGCGTGTGCGTACGTACGTAATACCGTCTCTACGCCGTGGTGTAATCTACTTTCCACCACCACCTTACCTGGATGGGTATAATGGTGTAAATAATAACAATATATTATTACTATAACATGATACTGATTCTGAGATATTATTTCATCAACTCTAATTCCATTCATATAATTATGGGAATGATATTATCGCTCGTGCGTACGTACGGATTACCGCCTCCACGACGCGATGAGATTCATTATCCATTTTAACCATTTAAGAATAATTATAAAGTAAATATAATAAATAATAATGATATATATAACATAATAATTCTAATAGATTTATTTATATATATATATATTTCATCTACTAACTTCCATTCAAGTCAATGGGGAAAGGAAAACAGCGTACATGCGTATGTACGACCTAACATCTCCATGAACGGTGTATTTCATTTCATTTATCTATATATTATATATATATATTGAATATATATGATATATAAATCATTATTTACATTCTGGGAGTAAGTAAATCATGATATAATTAATAATAATATCAAGAACAACAAGTCCAAATACGTACGATAAATAAAATGATTTTACCAAAAACACCGCTTTAACATGGAATTTACAAAAGAACGGGTAATATAATGTCATAAGTGAATCATATATGATATCATAATAATTAATATGATTCTATAATAAGAAAAATGACATTATTTAAATCATTATACAGGAGGTTTGGATAAGTAAGAAGCATATCATACCTAAGGTAAGGGATAATTATTCCAATCTCGTTCTTATCCGAGATTGTTTATAGGTAAATATTTACTGGGGTTATATTTTTCATCCATCCCCATAAAATGTTTTTTCAGAAAAGTGTTTAATATTATTCCATGTATGTTTAATTTCATGTTTACCCCACTTTTACTTTTACTTTGTCTTATATAAGGAATCATTATTTTGTTTACCATACGAGGAACTTTTTGACATTTTTGACAAAAGTATGAGGAGAAAGTTTTTTTTAACTGATACGGCATGAACGGATTTTTATGGTTTCATATCGCCTTATTTTCATGAAGCTTACTCTACAAGATTTCATGAATACTTTCAAAAAAATTATTTTCTTTTAAAATTTCATGGCATTTTGTGAAAAGAAAATGATTTTGAAGAATAAAGGATATTTTCCTCAAGAATTCATTTCATGTGTTTTATTAAAACCATTTTCCGTCTAAGATGGAATTATTTCATATGTGTATGTTTCAAGTATAATGTCTCTATTGTTTACATGGTTTTATTCTTCTTATGATAAAATTATATCTATTTGTTTTATATGGATTATGTAATGATGAGATGATGTTTATGAAACCCATTTTATTCTTTGGGTTATGATGAATGATTTTTGTATATGTTGTGGCACACGTAAGAATGATTTCATTATGAGATGGGTCGGACCTATATCTCCCTCCAATGCATTTGGTAAAAATTTATATCTCATGAGATACACATGGATGAAACGAAATGTTAATCGGGTTCAGTAATACATGACTAGAATGAGGAGTGAACTCGGTTCAGTAATGGACTTTGTCCACTAATATAGTCTTGGCAGCAATTCCTTGGCTACTATGGAAATCATATCATGTGATTAATGGTTTTAAATAATTACATGTTTTCTTACCATGCTATTTTATCGTTATTTTTGTTCCATTATGATATTTTCCTTACTTACTTTGAAGATTTATATCTTTTCTCAAGATTTTGATGTTTATATTTTATGTTCAAGTTTTTTCATTCAAATTCTTATAGATTATTTTATGTTCTCTATGTTTACCCTTACTGAGAACTTGAGCACACCCTTTTTTTTTTCTTTTCCCCAGGATATAAAGAACGTTTTTAGGTACGAAAACAAAAGGGGAAGTTCTTTATGGGAGATGTTTAAGATCGTTCACCATGATTAGAAGATTATGTTCCAATTTTCCAAAGACTCTAAACTATTACAGTCCTTTGGTGTTTGTTTTTGTTATGTATTAAGTATTCTGAAAAAGTAATGTAATTTCCATGTACGTCAAGCTTTGGGTCTCTACAGTTGGTATCAGAGGGAGGTTTAGTCAACCTTTGGAAACTAGGATGTGAGAACTTTATTGAGATCCCAATAGATATTTCTAGGGTTTGTCTAGGGATGTCCCTAAGGTTAAATATACATATAAGTTACAGTCCTAGGATTTTGTTAATGATCATGAATAAACTACGGTGAACTTAAGGTGTCATGGATTAATGAATTTTTGAAAAGTTAGACATCCCATAAGTGAATTTTTATGATTATGTGGTTCCATGTTATTTTAACTGTTTTTTACACTATGGTTTCTGGTCTTAGTCAATGGAGGGAATGAAAAGGAATTCAGTTAACATTGATTCCAATGGAAAAATTGGTGACTATGATCAAAAAAATTTTGTAATTCCTGGAGAGAAATATTTTGTGATTATGTTGAATCAGTCATCTCGATATATGATTAACAAGGTGAACTCTAGTTGTATTCCTACAAGAGGAAGATGGAATTTTATGCATGTTCACATGGTTAGGAGCATAGAGAAAGGAAGATTGAGATTTATAATGAAGGGAAGAAGAACCTTGAAGAATACCTCAAATGGAGGGTAAAATATTATCTATGAGGAGAAAAGGGTCATAGAGTGACAAACTGTTATGGAGTCAAATGTCTTATCTGTGGAGAACATGGGAATTACCCAACTCAATGCCCTAACCTAAGAGGTTACTTCTAAATAAAGGAAGGACTTATTCCATGGAAATCATTGAAGAGGATGGATTAAAGTTTTTATGTATTATTATTCCATAATAATGTTGTTGAGGTACTTTTATGGTATATTGAAATATCTATGTATTGGTCCATTATGGTTTTCCATAAGAATATGGCATTGGTAACCATGAAAAGTAATTGAAATATTTTTGGAAAGAAGATTATATGTGAATAATGAAGGGATAAAGAGAAAATAATATGTTTGATAGTATTCATGAGGTCATGACTAATATAAGGAAAAAGTTATATCATTGTTTGAGTATATGGAAATTTTGGGATTTTGGTATGTGGAAACTGTTAAATTTTAACAGCATTCATGTTTTCACTATGGTTCAATGGGTATTCATTTTTCAAGAGAATACAAGATTAAGGTATTAACATGTTTGTAATTTGACCAACCATATATATCGTATGATATAAGGGGGATAAATGATGGTATTCACATGTTCGGCAGATGAAATTTCCAGTAATTGTTTTCTTTATACTATGAGCTTGAACAGAAGTATTTTGGATAAGCCAAAAGATTGGAATGGATTATTTTGGAAATAAGTTTTTATTGTTTAAGGCTAGAAATTTTTAGATATTATTGATGAAATGTTATAATAATGTATTTTTAGAAAAAGGAAAACCTGTAGGATGGGCTACAACCTGTCACGTTGGACAAGACTGTGGGAATCGAACCGAAAACCGAAGTGTGATAGGACTTTATCGCCTACCACTGACCTATAGAAAGTCCCTGGTTAGTATAAACTAGTTTTATTATATTAATAAGTATGATATATGATGTCTAAGTCCATTTTAAGAACCATATATGATTAATCTCACAATAGATGGACTTATGTATATTTGATAACTTTTGTTAACCTTTTGTTTGAGACAGATGGAATGACCCATCATTCTATCACATGATCTGCTAACACTTCACGAAATGACAAATTCATCTTCATTTCGTTAAGAGATGAAGTGTAAATTGTCCAAATAATGACAAACATTGAGATTATACCAAAATCAAGAAAGTATTTCTTCTAATTCCAATTTCTTCAACTTTAGGGAAATGATCTTGAAAACAAAAAAATTTGACCTGGTGAACTTATATCTGATGAATTAGATGGTACCTTATATCACCAAAAATTTATGGCTTTTTTATTATTGGATTTTTCATAGTCATGTCCTCTACCACTCTTCATCATAAGTTGATGGTTATATTTTTCTTCCATAACTATATTTCCACCTATGTTCTACTATGTGGAAACCCTGTGATGAGTTAATCTGGGTAACAATTAAATTTAATACTTTACTTTTTAAAATTACGTTTTAGTATTCCTTTTACAATGTGGGTTTTTTTGAATGACACTTTCAAGTAATAAATTATTTATAACCCCAATGAATTTCAAGGGAGAAATACATTTTAAGGGGGGTAGAATGTAACACCCTGAGATTTTATGAGATATATTATTTTTAATTTCTTTGATGTCTTCTATTATACACTACACCAAGATTATATTATACTCTATGCAACACCGTATTAGCTTCCGGTATATGCAACACTATTCATGGCTCGTGTTACACACAATTTCAAGTTTGTTTTGTGGAAACTATTCTAGACAACATTAAGTATAGATCTTGTTCAATGTATAAATGAAATATGTTTTGATTATGTTATACACAACACCAAACATAGCTTTCACTACACGCAGCCTTGACTTGGATTTCATTACATGAAATCATGACCTTCCTTGATAGCGTGTGTAGTACGGAATACTGAGTTTCACTAAATGAGATATTATTATAATATTTTTATGAACTAGCCATTATGAATAGTAATACCCACTTTTTCAAATTTTATAAATTTTATCTTTCAAAATGGTCTTTATTTTTGGATTCAGAATATCGAAATTAGCCTATGGTGAATTTTTGGTATTTTTCTGAAAACATTCAATTTTTTATGAATAGTGAAAACACTAGGTTACTATTTTAAAACCGACTTTTTATTTAAATAATTATTTATTTTATTTAAATTTATTTTAGGTCCAAATTGATACATAATACCTATATAAGTTCAATGTAATCCATTAGAGTCATTTTATAATTATTTTAGATATATAAAAATTTTATTGGACTTTTCACCGTCTTTTACCCACATCCTAGGAGAATTTGAAAATTTACATAAAATTTAATTTTACCACTTCTGTGAGTGGAATTTCATAACTCTGAGAGAAACGGTTAATATAAAGGCGTAAAATGTGGTTCAATAAGATAAAAATATTTTTTTTGTGAATAGTAAATATTTACTTTTATTTACCACTGTTAAAAGTAAATAGTGTAATTAAGGGTAAAAATGATATTACTATTACCCTAAAACATGTCCTAATTCTATTGGATAAGTTTAATTCGACCAAAAAAATCATTAGGAATAAAATATTACCCTTTAGGTCCACTTGGATTAGATTAGGCATTTATTATTATTTTATTTAAATAAGAGTTAAAATAGTTAAAAGCAAAGTTTAATAACTAAAACATTTTTAATATAGGGTTATAAATAAGATAAATTCGACTATAAATATTAATTACAAATATAAAAATATTTCATACATAATGGTATTTTATTTATAATTTTTAGACATTGAATAATGTAATTTATTTATGACACAATGATGATATAGTAATTACCTTATTAATGAAATATTAACATAATTGATGTTATAAATATCCAAATAAATGTAATTTTGGACTTTTTATGAATTAAACTAATTTTAAGGTTTAATATGACATGTTAGTATTGATTAAAATAACTTTTTTCAAACTAATAATTCTTTTATGATTTTTACAAAAATCAATTACCAAATAGTTTCAAAATTGACATAAAATAGTTTTTAAAACAAATATTATATTAATAATTTTTATTCTATTCCTAAAAATATGAGGTTCAGCAAAATGACTTAGATAAGGATATATATATTAATAATGATCCACTTGGGGTTAGTTCATCTTGTTATAGTAAGTTTATTAACCATACAGTGTAACCAAACAAGAAGACACAGTAAAAGTTAAATTATTTAACTTAGAGTTAAATCTAAATGATAAGGTTAAAATAGTAACCTAAACTTGTCTAAAACATATTTATTTAGAGGATTTTGACCCATCCCCACATTATATTCAAAATAAATTAATTTGGATCCATTATAAACCGAATATAACTTTATTATAAAATAATATTTTAAGTTTTTCCTAAGGTGCCCCTCTCCTCCCTTATAAAAAGGGCTCCCCTTACCTCTTCTATTCATACCATTTTTATCCTTGATGATCATCCATAACCTGACCATTTCACTTCTAAACTTCCCTATAAACATTATAGAGGTTCTATTCTCCTCAAAAGACCAACTCTAGTTCCTTAAGTGGAAGATTAAAAGAGGAGCGTCGAAGAAGATGTAATCTCTTCTTCCGTTTCTTTCAAGTTTTCTTTCTTATTCAACTTATCCTTATTTAGTTTTTTCATTATAAAGTAATAAAATACATATATATAATATACTGATATGTTATTATAAATATTAAACAACCCCATTTCACTTTCTATCCATCCTACGGAAAACAAAATCACCGTGCGTGCGTATGTACGGAATACCGTCTCCACCCCGTGGTGTATTCTATTTTCAACAACCACCTTACATGGATGGGTATAATGGTGTAAATAATAACAATATATTTTTATTATAACATGATACTAATTATGATATATTATATCATCAACTCCAATTCCATTAATATAATTATAGGGAATGATATCATCGCCTGTGCGTACGTACGGATTACCGTCTCCACGATGCGATGAGATTCATTATCCATGTTATACATTTAAGAATAATTATAAAGTACATATAATAAATAATAATGATATATATGACATAATAATTCTACTTTATATATATATATATATATATCATCTACTTACTTCCATTCAAGTCAATAAGGAAAGGAAAACAGTGATGATGCGTACGTACGACCTACCGTCTCCATGAATGGTGTATTTCATTTCATTTATCTATATTATATATATATATATAATAAATATATATGATATATAAATAGTGATTTACATTCTGGAAGTAACTAAATCATTATATAAGAAATAATAATATCAAGGACAAAAAGTCCAAACACGTACGATAAACAAAATGATTTTACCCAAAACACTGCTTTAACATGGAATTTACAAAAGAACAGGTAATATAAAGTCATAAGTGAACCATATATGATACAATAACAATGAATATGATTCTATAATATGTCAAATGACATCATATAAATCATTATATAGGAGGTTCAGATACGTATGAAGCATATCTGACCTAAGGTAAGGAATAATTATTCCAATCTCGTTCTTATCCGAGATTGTTTATACGTAAGTATTTAATGAGGTTATATTTTTCATCCATGCCATAAAATGTTTTTTATAAAGTGTTTAATATTATTCCATGTCAGTTTAATGTCATGTTTATCCTGATTTCACTTTTACTTTGTGTTATGTAAGGAATCGTTCTTTTGTTTACCATTCGAGGAACTTTTTGACTTTTCCGACAAAAGTACGAGGAGAATGTTTTTTTAACTTATACGGAATGAACATATTTTTAAGGTTTCATATCACCTTATTTTCCTGAAGCTTACTCTACAATATTTCATGAATATTTTCAACAAAATTCTTTTCTTTTAAAATTTCATGGGATTTTTTGAAAAAAAAAATGATTTTGAAGAGGAAAGGATATTTTCCTCAAGAATTAATTTCAAATGTTTTATCAAAACCATTTTCCATCTAAGATAACATTATTTCATATGTGTTTTTTTCACGTATAATGTCTTTATTATTTACATGGTTTTATTCTTCTAATGGGGAAATTATATCCATTTGTTTTATATGGATTATGTTACGATGACATGATGTTTATAAAACCCATTTTATTATTTGGGTTATGATGAATGATTTATGTATATATTGTGTAACACGTAAGAATGATTTCATTATGAGATGGGTGGGACCTATATATCACACCAATGAATTGGGTAAAGATTTATATCTCATGAGATAGACATGGCTGGAATGGAAAGTTAATCTGGTTCAGTAATACAGGTGTGGAACGAGGAGTGAACTCGGTTCAGTAATGGACTTTGTCCACTAAGATGGTCTTGGCAGTAATGCCTTGGCTACTATAGAAATCATATCTTGTTCTTAATGGTTTTCCACAATTATATGTTTTCTTCCCATGCTATTTTATCATGATTGATGTTCCATTATGATATTTTCCTTACACACTTCCAAGATTTATGTCTTCTCTCAATATTTTGATGTTTAGATTTTATGTTCATGTTTTTGCATTCAAATGTTTATGGATTGTTATATTTTATCTATGTTTACACTTACTGAGAATTTGAGCCCACCCTTTTTATGTTTTCTTTTGCCCAGGATATAAAGAAATTTTTTAGGTAAAAAAACAAAAGGGGAAGATCTTTATGGGAGATGTTGAAGATCTTTCAACATGATTAGAAGATTATGTTCCATGTTTCCAAAAACACTAAACTATTACGGTCCTTTGGTGTTTGTTTTTGTTATGTATTGAGTATTCACCAAAATTAATTTAATTTCCATGTACTTCAATCTTTGGGTCACTAGATATATTTTGTTGATGATACTAAAATATGACATATTCGCGTAAATTGGATTTATATCCTTAACACCAGAAACATGCATCGCTTTTGCCAAAAGTGTAACTCCACTATTATTTCTGTTATTTTCTTAATCATGTTCATTATTATAGAATGTATAACCATTAATTACATAAGCATCGTATGATAATATGTACACACTTGGTATCTGACTATCCATCGAAGCCTTTCTGAAATTGATTCAGTATTTTCATTTGACTCCTTCAAAATATAGTCTTGAAACCATCCTATATACTTTTTATTATGTTTATTTGATATCCATTTGCATCCCTTTATGTATTTTAATGCCTAGGAATTTCTTTGTGGTTTTAAACATATGGTTCAATATCCAAACTGTTATGCAAAATATAAAGGCGTGCTTGCTCCCTATCTGTAATATTGATTGTGAAGGCCTAATTTCTAGAAATTCCTTCACCCAAAAGGAATCCAGTGTGGAATGATTTATTTAGACCAATGCTCTGCACACCATATAGGTTTTCGGTATATAATTCAATGACTTCCTCAACAATATATCTCTCATCAATACAACCCTCTAGCCGAATTTGATTTTTGACACACACTTTCCAAATCTTCATATACCGATCAATGGGGTACATCCTTCTATAGTGCATAGGACCACATAGCCGAATCTCCCTCGATAAGTGAACCATTAAATGAACCATCATATCAAAGATTCTTCATGGGAGAAACTTTTACTATTCAAATAATATGAAGAAAATTTGTCTTTCCATAGTCAGAAATTTCACCGGGTCTATAATTTTTCTACATATATCTTTGAATAAGAAATATAGATTCGTTAATTCATGATGGACATTCTTAAAAAATGAAATATAAACCTATATAAATTATACCTTTCATGAAAACATGGAATTAATGTGATTTCAAATCATTTTACTTTAAATTGTGCATTGAAACTTTGTTCTTGATATTTGATGAATACCCCTCTGGAACATTTACATTATTCAAGAAGTTGAAAAACTAATATATCTATTTCTTGGAAAGAGATTATGTGGTAGGAGGAAATAATGTTTGTTTTTCACCCTTCACTAGTGCCAATTCTTCTCATATTCCCATGCCAAAAATGTTGAAAATATCCTTAATTCAATCATTGTTTTTGGGTTCATTTAGCCACGTGTTGATGACACTATCACATACACTTTTTTTGACATGTATAACTTCAAGAAAATACTTGACGTACAGGAAATTATAGTATTGTAATTTAAAAAAATATGATTTCTTTTTCCAACCAGTTTTTAGAAGGTTTTTAGAAAATGGATTACCAAAAAGAGTGTCCACATATTTAACTTTATCAAATAGTTGATCACCTGTTAGTGGAGATGGTGGTGTACATTTTTTTTTAATTTTTATCGAATGAAATCATCCAAGATTGGTACTTATGTCATTGGGGTAGAAATTTTTGATGTCCTAGAAACACAGTTTTCGATGAATGTTTCATCCTAATTGATTGTGCACCTTGTTCACAGACAGGACACCCAAGAGTCCCTTTAATGTTATATATAAAAAATTTTCCATAAGTAAGAAAGTCATTTATCATCAAATAAAACATGGATCTCAATGTGGAATCTTCATTTCTATAGGAATCATACATTGTAACACCTAAATCCCACAATAATTTCAAATATTTGATCAATGGATACAAATAAACATCAATACTATTAACTAGTTGTTTTGGTTCTGATATAAGCATAAAAAACATGATGTATTTTCATTTTATGAATAAACATAATGGAAAGGTATAATTTCTCAACATAATCTACCATGTACTATGAGTGTTGCTTAGAAAACCAAAAGGATTCGTTCTATCAATATATAATGTAAGATGATGGTTTCTCAGATCATTTCCAAATTCAGGATACTGATGATCAATTCTCTTCCACTAAGGAGAGTCTTCTAATTTCCATAGTTTTCCAAATTTATTTCCTCTATCCTTGTGCCATGGCAACTTATCTATAGTCTCCTAGCTTCCATATAAGAACCTAAACCATAGAATGATTGGAAAGCACCATGAAACATTCGTAGGACTGGATTCTTCTTTCTTGTATCGAGAAGCACCACACTCTGGGCATTCTCTAAGTGATTTTTGGTCTTTGAGAAATAGTATACAGTCATTCTATAAAGCGTGTATTCTTTCAGAGATCATACCCATTGAGTATAACATTCATTTGGTGTCTCATTTTCGGCTTGGTAGCTCACTATCTTTTGAGAGCATTTCATTCAAGAGAGAAATTAATTCTGTAAAACTGGTGTCACCCTATCTATTTCCTAGATTGAAATTATAAATCTTCAGTATGGCTAACCATGTTGTATATTTAGTGCAACCATCATACAATGAAATCTTTTCACAACTATTTAAATGCTCAAAAAAATTTGGGTAGTCACAAATTTCATCTTCAACTGTCCTTTTCATTTCCTTAATAAGATCTTCATCATCATGCACAACAGCAATCACGTCCTCGATACGGTCTTCTTCATTGATAATGCTTGTAATCATATCAAATGATCTATAGAACGCAATTTTATCCCAGTCACTTGATATATTAGCGTTTTCCCTATGTTTATTCCAATATTTATAAGATTGATCTATTCTATGCTAGATCAAGTTTTCTTAGAACTCCTCTGGAATAACCTGTCTTCAATAAAAAAATAGTGTAAACATAGACAACAAATTTAAAAAGGATCATATGCATGATCCTTTTCAAACATGATGAACTTGATCGCTTCGTATTCATAATCTTTTCTTAGATGATTGGAATCCATCAATTATTTATTTATATCCATCTTATTTGATTCAGTGATATTAATATTTAACAAAATAAATACAAAAAATGGTGATATAAAAATTAAACAAGGCTAAAAAAGTTATAGAATTTTAATCTCATTTGAAAACCATTTATAAAATCACAGTTGAAATCACATGAAAAAACCAACCATTCATACAAATTTCTATTTAAAATAACAAACCCATTTTAAAATAAACCAATTAGTTCCAAAATAATCTTTCTCAATACCCCAATTCTTTTTTTAAACCATTTGAATGAAATTTAAAACAAAAAAGGTATGTTGAACAAATATATTTTTTTATGATATTTTTCAAAACACTTGAATAATTTCAAAATTGAACGCTTAAAAATCACTAGATGTCATTTTCAATTCCCTATATCAAGAAAATGTAATTCATTGATGGATGAACACCTTATATATCTCATGAAACCCCCTATATAGCTCTGATCATTAGTTTTCAGTTTTCCTCCAATCAACCTTAGGGACTTGGCAACCCATCACTTGTGGGTGAAATCCTTTTATGGTGTTTTGACCCCTACAAGCTGCTAAAAACCATATTCAGATTTAAATTTATGATTAGAGATTAACAGCATCACACTCACCCATTAACATAGCAATGTTCTAACTTATTCACATGTATTATTATGAGTATATATTAATGTAATCACACTCACCCTTTTTGAACCTATAGACATACTAACCTATTCACATAACATTTATATATCATGATATATAATCTTTTATGGAATGAATTGATGGGAAATATAATTTCTATTTGTCTCATAATATATAAATTTTTTTCCACTTGAAAATAAAACATTCATTATCTCATAAATAACCAATATAAAGAACCCATATGAGAGATATCTTCTTCTTTCTTGAGAAACCACCCATTGGGGAGTATGACCCTCATTGAACTACCCTTCCAAATCAGGATCATCTAACCTCTCCTTTTCATCCAAAATAATATATTTCACTCATATCAATAAAATTCAACAAACTTATTTCCACATGTTTCTTTTCTGGATTATCTTCCACTAACAAGGACCTTATATTTAATTCCTCAAAATTTGTTAGTCCATATTTAAATAAATCCAATCCATGGTTTGAGAATAGAATTATTTTTATTAAAAGAGCCCTTAATGTTTTATTACAAACTAGATCATGAGAAAATAATACTAGGTGTTCGAAATAATATGTATACCCATTCATTGATTGCTCACCCTGACAAAGGATCGTTATCTCAATGGCTTTATCCACTTTTAGTTTTGTGGGATAGTTCCATTGAATAAATATTTTTGTGAAAAATCCCAAAACATGGACTCATGTTGTTGATAATGAACAATAGACTCCCACCAAACTCAGTTAGGTCCTTTAAAAAAATAACTAATTACTTTTAATATTTAATCAACCAGAGTTTCCATTAAATTTAGGTCTCCCTAAATTATCTACATCCACTCCATTTCTTCAAGAGGACCTCAATAATTGTATAAATAAGGTGGTCAATGATTCAAAAAGGCTTGGATGGGGTCTAAGTTCATGGAGTATTGTGTCATCACCACTTTATCTTGAGTTTGGGTGGATCAAAAAAGTAGGGAAACCACTTCTAAGAAATGAGATAAATTTACCTGAATATCTACCCAATGAACAAACCATTTACTCTTATTTGAATACTATGTGGGTGAGTGTGATTGCGTTAATCTCTCTATAAACCAAATATAATCCAAAATAAAACTCAACCAACAAAAAAACATATATAACCCATTTTTCAATATCTTTCAAAATTTTAAAATAATCTACAACTTTAAAACTTTTCATCTTTTTTTGAAAAGATTACAGTCTTCATGAAAACAAGAAGCCCAAATAAATTCCACAAAATCTCCTTTTTAAAATAATATATAATTATCATCGTAATATCAATTGATTTTGGAGCAAAAATACCATGTTAATATAATTTTATAAACCTAGAAAAATACCTAGATTTTGAACGCGAAACATTCATGAAGATTATATTTTATATAAAAAACATTTCATCAAATTCTTTCTTTCATACACAAAAACAATTTTCTAAAACAAATTGTTTCCATTAAAACATGAGTAATAAAAATAAAATAAAAAAATCAATAAAAAACATACCCAAAATCACCAATTCTAAAAACTTTTTTCATTAACCCCATACTAATGACAAATATTGTTGGGATCAATTTAGAAAGAAAGGGAGGTAAAATAACCATGATAGGAGAAGAATAGAGTTGGGAAAATTTTATATTCTCAAGATGGAAATATATGTTCCAATTGTGCATTATCATCTGAGATGGTTTATATATCTAATATTTTTAGCCCTATGTGGTTTTCAAAATTTGTAATGCTAACCATATAGCTCCGGTCCTTTCTCTAATTCCATCCCAAATCTCATTGAGACCCATAAAATCTATTATATATTCCTTGGGGATCAAAGAATAACCATCTCAAATAAAAATCCATAAAATATAATCATAAAAGGAATTCAAAATCAATACTGAAGTCCCAAATAACCATGGAAAATCAATTTTCTCACACAAGGGGTGATTATGAACCTACTCGTGATTTTAACCTCTTGAGTTTAGACTTCCCTATTCCTCCTTTCTAATATGACAGATCCTAAATATTATGAGGGTGCTCTCATACCATTTTATCATAAACCAATTCATTCCACCCCAAACTGTGAACCTAATCTGGTCCATGGAAAGACCCAAGGTGCATTCATGATCATCCAATAAAAAACTAGTTCTATGGTATGAAAACATAACCATTGGGAATTATTTCACCCTCAGAATCTAAATCGCTGCAATAAGGATTCCACCTAAAATTCTGATATGACCCAACCACATATCGAATGTGCATGAACATAATAAAATAGTTTAAATAAAAATAAACATACAACCATAGTAAACACATCAAGGATAAAACACTAACTGAAAAATAACAGAAACATACCATTTTAATATAAATGAATAACCAATACCACATATAAAATAAGAATTAAGTTATAAATCTAGGTCAACATGGCTAATACATAACATCCCAAATTAAAATCCAAATCCAATAAACTGCTAATAGACTCCCAATGACCCACAACCAATCACCACATCCATTACCATCCATCCAATAAAAAACTAAAATACCAAATAGTAAAGAGATCACAATTGGTATAGGGAACACAAGATTAATGTACCTCCTACTGGATAGGTGTAGTGGAGGGCAGCCATTGGTGGTGGAGTCCATGGTGAAGCTCGATTCATGGTGGAGGAGAGTCATGCAGCGAAGCTCGGTTCACAGAAGCCAAAGAGTCGGCAGCCAATGAGGAGGATGAGGAAGTAGAGAATGGAGGAGAGGAGGTAGCGGTGGTAGTGGTGGTAGGGATCAGTTTTCTCAAGAGCTTGAGGGTGCAAGGTAAGAGGATAAAGTTAGGGTTAATTTATAAAACTCAGTGACACTTTTATTAGTGCTAGTAAAATAGCGCTGATAAAAGTATGATTCTCAATAGTAAAATTCAAAGCACTGATAAAACAAGCCTTTATCATTGCTTTTTTAGTGCGAATAAAGGCCCATCATTTATTCATAATTTTAAAATTATAACCAATATAATTATAACATTTATAATTATATAAATATATATAATCAATAAATTTATTATAATTTAATAATTTAAATTATAATTATATATATATGGTGTTTTTTTATAAATTATAATTAAATATAATTAAATATAAATTGATATATTATCATTAATTATAATTTCATAAGTACTTATATATATATATTCTTGTTTCTATGTATATATTCCTTAAAGACATATATATATAAATAAATTTATTCAAAAGGAATTTATAAATATATATTTATCATTTGAAAAAAATTGTAATTTTCTAATTGTTTAATGATATTTATATTTAACTTTTTATATATAATTATATATAAATATATAATATATTGAAAAATTAAATAATTATATATAACTAAATATTTATATTTTTAAATATAATAAATACATTTATTGTTTAATTAAATATATTTATCATGATTTAGAGTATTTTTTAGTAGTTAAAGCTTCATATATATTGGAAATAAATGAATACACCATGTATATATAGTACTATAGTATATATTACCATCATTAAGACAAACAATAAACATATATTCAAGAGAAGAACATACGCATCAATTTGCACATTTATTTAGAAACATATATATATATATATTTATTTATTTATTTAATAAGTATTTGTATATATATATTCAAAAGTATTTATATATAATAATACAAACATATAGTATAATAAATATATAATAAACTTATAACTAAAAACTAATGAACATAATAAACGTAAATAAACCATAAACATAATAAACATAATAAACACGCGTTTTTTATTTAACGTATACATATAAACATTATATTTTAATCTAATTAAAATATTTTTATATAAATTAATAATATTTTCTATTAAATTTTTTTATCACTGCTATTATTAGCCCTAATAAAGTTTCCTTTTTATCAGCACTTTTTTTAGCATTGATAAAGGGGGGACTTTATCAGTGATAATATTAGTGCTGATAAAGGGAAGATTTATCAGTGATTTTTTCTAGTGCAGATAAAAGTCCCCCTTTTATCAGCACATTTTGATTAGTGCTGATAAAACCCAAGTTCTACCCTAGCCCACATTTGTGGTAGTGCTTCTAGAAACTTCATGTAATCTCGTCCATTCCTCTTCTTTATCCTTCTTGATTCCTTCTTCATTTTCATTGGGTAATCCTTCATCTGTTGGGTCAGTTACCCTAAAGTGGGTTGAAGCTTGTCTCTTTGGTTTTAATAATGATGTTTATGGTATGTTATTTCCTTTATATGGTCTCTTTGTGTTGTGGTATTTGTTTTTCATAGGTTTTCAGAAGTTTCCAAGTGAAAGGTAAGTGGTTCCATGCATTAACATTTTTGTATGACTTTATAATGCTTTCTATGCTTTCCAAATGTGTTCTATGGATTTTTAGAGTGGTTCAAATCATGTTTTAAAAACTGTTGGGTGTACCAAGAGGACTAAAATGTGTTTTTCCTATAGAAAATGGTGTTTTTTTGTGTGTTTCCAATATTTGGTGTTCTTGTATCTGTAAGTGGTGGTTCATATGACATAGGAGATGGATTGATAACAAAGGAAATCCAAGGTGACAAGGTTGGGAATATTAGTCCTAGTACACAGTGAAGATCAGTAGGCCCTAGGCCCATTTTCCCCTATCAAGATTGATGCTACAACACTAACTAAAAATTTGATGATCACCAGAGAGCACTAGAACGATGGATGTGACTTCACTCTAGTTGATTGTTTATGAGGATGTTATGGTTTTTGGTTTTTATACCATATCACCAAGGTATGAGGATCTAAAGTAAACACTAAACCTAGTTCTTTAGGGGTTACCTTTGATTCTGATGTAATTATATGCTTATTTTTCTATTCATTGATGAAGTTACCTTGCATTTTTTATTTCAAAGCATGTTTTATTTAAAAGTTTTTTCTTTTATTTTCATTTAGTTCATTTTCCTTAAGAACATTCTTATTTATTTGTCTTATAATATTGATATCATAAAATCATTGTCGTTGATATCCTACTGGGCATTAGCTCACACCATACAAACATCCTCAGGTGTATGTAGACCTATGTTTTACCCAGTTAAAGGAATGATATTCTTAGGTGGTGATGGTGGATATAGTTCTTAGTGTTGCACTTCTTGAAATTGTTGGTGGATGTGACTTGAGGGTTTCAACCCCATTGTTTCATGGAGGGTTTGGTACTATAAGGACCCAACCTTAAACATTAAATAATCCTGAGTTATGTTGATAATTCACATTAAGGATATTTTCAGGTTTTGAGTTTTAGAGAATTAGGCCATAACAATTACATTATATTTAAAAAATTACAAAGAAGAAACTCTTACATAGTATCCATTTTTTCATAACAAAAACTCTAAAAAAGGTAACATGTCTAGTTCCATGTTTCAGACAGTATAACTTTTCCTTGATCTCATCCATGAAACTATTCATTTTAAGTCCTATGAAAAACATTTCTAAACATGGGATGAGCATAAAAAGCTCAGTAATGGTTATAAAATAAGGAAATTAAACATTAACCTATTAATAAATAAAAATAAATTAAACCATACTTTTCAATCATAACATACCCCATGAAATCATAAGATTTATAAATAGCACATAGAAATCATAAATCATAAAGGTAACTTGTGGTATCAATATCATACTTACATTATAGATATCATAGCTATATAGGGAGTTACGTTGGAATACCCATCACTATATATTCCTTAAATCTCTTAGGAGAAACATTAACCTTTACCTCTTCCACATTTCCCAATGCATTGGAGAGCTATCTCGGGCTCACTTGCCCTAGGTTTATCATGGAACCAGCCGTATATGTAAACAATGACCGGGAACCATAACATAATCATAACACATAACCCAAGAATAATGGAAAGATAACACTTCAACATTCAAATCACAATATATCATTACAATATATTGACATAATCAATGTTTTTCAAAACCATTTCAAAAACCATTTAAAACATTTAATAATGAGATTTTTGAATCAAAGTGTACCATACCACTTTGAAAATTTTAAATGAATTAACATTTTAAAACATTATTGTTTATATAAATAAATAATAAAAATATTTTTTAAAACATGGATATTAATGAGAAATATTTAGAATAATAAATCTATAAAACATTCAAAACGATGTTTTAGTTAAAGAATCTTTTACCACTTGAGAAACTCTTGAATAAGAATAATTACAGCATAATATTAAACAATGCTTATAATATCATGAGAATAATGAGATTAATGATATAATATGTCAAACATAAGTATATACACTATATAATAGTGAATTGGTGTATAAAAACAAAAAAGTCTCAATGGAATGAAAATTAAGATGAAATCCCTTATAAATATCGTATCCTTAGGTTAAGGATAAATCAATTACATAATTATGTGTGAAAAATATAAATACACCCAATATAAAAATGTATTATGTGTAAAACAATAATATTTAATTTACACATATTTATAGAATGACATAATCAAGAAGTATAATTTTAATACAATGCATTGAAATTGGGTTAAGACGTACCCTTATATAAATTAGATAGCATAACTTTGTCACTTTAAAATTCAGAAAATTATTTAATGAGAAAAAAAAGGTATTTCATCACTTGGAAATAAAATTTATAGTAATAAGGATATATAGTAACATATCCCAACATATGAATATGTAAATTCAAAGACATAAAAAAGGTGTCTTTTAAAAAGAGGAGGGTGAAAGGTTCCTTTACCGATTTGGTAACTTACGAAATATACACCACATGAAAGAAGAATCTTACAATAAAGATGTAAATACCCATAAATTAAATTATATAACACAATTAATACAAGCATGTTAATTACATACACCACTCAAAATGAAATAGTGGCAAATATTTCATTAATATCACGAGAATAAAAAGGTGAGATGAAAATCCCTTACCAAGTTGTAATCAGTCGAGTCGTAAGACCCAAAGTTAATAGCCACCAAATGAATCACAAAATACCATGAATATAAATATAATCATGATAATATATATCAAATGGTAGTACACAATACACCAAATGCAATAAATAAGTGGTGAACAATGGAAATCCGATGGAATTAAAAGTGAGATAGGAAACCTCTTACCTTGTGTCTGACTTGACCTGTTTGTTATTCAATCTCATGAATAATAAACTAAAGTTAATTTATAGACAATTTTGAAAATTTTTCAAGTTTATTATTCCTTTTAATATCACTTATTACTATTTTATAAAAATTATAAAATCATTTAATTTAATAATGGTTGTTTTGTTGATATTTGGTACTTGAGTCAAAAATGAACATGTTATAATTACAAATTGTCCATGTGGTCAAAATTATATTATATATAGAATAATATTCATGATTTAAATATCATATATATCATATATATGAAGTATATATATATATATGTATTTATAATATTACATGACATTTTAAGATAATAAATGAAATGCAATGTTCATGGAGATGGTAAGCCGTACATATGCATGAACGCTACTTTCATTTCTATGTCATATTTAATGGAATGAAAAATTAATGATACATAAGTATATTATAATTATAGAATAGTATCATATGATATATATGTTAAATGTTTTCATTAATTCCATCATTTATATGTTCAATGTATGTCATGAATGAATCATATCACCTTGAGGAGGTGGTAGTCCACATTTCCTCAAATGAAATTATCGTGTTTACACATATTGGAAAGCATAAAGGTATGTTTTTAGATAAAAATTATAGAACCATAGAGAAAACATTATAATAATATATATCATATAAAAATAAATTTCCATAAAATGTCCACCATGAGAGGTGGTAGGAGAAGATTGAACAATCATCGTTTTGTGAGGTAGTAGTTCACCGTCCACAGAAACAGTATGTACTTTACCCATTAGACCGCGGTGTGTGTAGTCGTAGTTAGAATAATTCTCATAAAAACATAATATTATATTTAATATACTTATTGTGTTATTAAATAATGGAATAATAAGTGTTTAGGGGGTTGGAGAAATAAAATAAAATAAAATAACATAAGAGAATATGTTACCTTTAAATCGGGTAACTCCCTTTGGTTTGAACCAAAAGGATTTATTAAAGTGACTTATGCATAAGGTAAGGCTTATAGGTAGAATAGAGGGATATTGAGAGCTTATTTGGGTAGATTATGGGTGAGACAAGGGTCTTGAGATGTGTGAATAGTGGGTTAGAGGTGAGGGATTTTTATAAGGGGGAGGAGGGGCTCTTTAGGAATGTCTGAAAATATTATTTTATTATATAAGGATCCTCGATTTATAAAGGTCCAAAACTTATTAAAGTTGAAGATAACATGAATCTTGTTTGAAATAAAATCATCCAATAATAATGTGATAGGTTTTTTATATTGTTATAATTTTTATAATCTTATTTATTTAAATCATTCATTAATAAGGTAAATGCTCCATCATTGTTGTATCATAAATAATTTTATTTATTTGATGTCTAAAAATTATAAAATAACACCATGATGTAGGAAATATTTTTATCTTTAAAATTAATATTTACTTGATATTCCATATTAAAAAATGATTTCTATTTTACCAAATTCAAAACCTAGAAGTTTCATTAATTAATTTAAAATTAATTCCCGTTGTCAAAACAAAAAGCGTGTTTTTATGAAATAATAACTCTCAAAAGATTGATACTTGTTTATGCCCAATTTCAATGTGAAATTACATACAATGAAAAAAATTAGATTAAATGTCAAAAAATAATATATTTAATCTTTAAAAACATTTAATAATATAATCTAACCATGTAGATAAATTTGATTAAAAGACAGTTTTGAATTAAAGTACAGTTTTTTTCACTATTCATTAAAAAATAAATTTTATGGGAAATATACCAAAATTTTACCAAAAGTAAATTTTGATGTCCCGATTTGAAAGAATTATTTTATTTTTTCAAATAGAACATATAAAAGTGTCCAAAATTATATTTAAAGAGGGTTCTCCAACAAAAGGAGTTAAATCAACCTTTTAAAGAATATTAGAGTGTTTATGATTAAAATTAGATTCATTCGCATATTAATCCTTTAAATATTATTGGATAATTTTTAAAATATTTAACAAACTTATATAATCATATTTTAGTTAGTTATATTCATTTCTACCAATATAACAGCTATGTGTTAACTACCATTCAAATTATCATTTTATTTTTCAATATAACTCAACGTTGTGTGCAACGTATGATTTCATATAAACCCATTGTTGCAAATCAGGTATGCCATCAAAAATAACATACCCTTTAATGTAAAATTAATATAAAATTAAAAAATATTAATAAATATGAAAATGTTATATTCTTTATTTACCTGGGATGTTACATCCTTCCCCTCTTTGGGAATTGCATCCACGAAATTTTAAAATTGGGCTTGGAAACTTCATTAAAAGTCCCACATAAAAAAAGAGTCAATAAAAATATCACTTTAAAATAATGGAAGAGAAGTAAAAAAGGACACCCAAGACAACATATACTAGGATTCCATGAAAACATTTATATGGAAGAGAAACTAACTCTCGTAGATTAATTGAGAGTGATACAGAACTTGATCATGAAAAGTTAACCACCATAGTACCATAATTTTGTGGTTGGGTAAAATTCTGATGATAAAAGAGGTCTGATAACATTTTTTCTTCAATATAATTTTCAGATAGTTGAATAATTTTTTTAATAACATGACTAATATAGTAAGGAAATATAGTTACTTTTCATGTAGAGTGTCATCCTTTAATAAAATTCTACCACAATCTCATTGTTTCTCCAAATAGTAAGTATTCTATATGAATTGGTCACACCAGTAGTGCTGGAATCAACCTGTAGAGTATCACATTATCTAAAAAAGATGAACTATATACTTCCCCTATATTTTTACATAAACCAAACCCAAAATTGGTTAGTACATGATCAGATAATCCCCAAAAGTATAATCTTTTATAAAAAATAAATACTATTGTTAATATCTAAAATTCAACAGAACGAACCCAAAGTTCAAGAAGTACCATTCAATATACAATTTTCCTTAAAATTATTCAAAATAATCCAAATTAATATTGAAACCCAAAACCCAGAAGTATTTAATCACATAATCTTCTATAGTAAATCATAACATTTATCTGCAAAAACATCAACTACTCTTAAAGTCTCATACTAAAGGGTAATTAACTTAATCACATATTCACTATGATAGGTTAAAAATTTCCATAAATAAACCAAATCACCTTATGTCCATAATAAAAACATATATTCTTACAAAATAATATTTCAACCATTACTCCACAAACGATAACCCGTAGTATTTTATTTCCCTTAAGCATATAGTGTTTCCAAAAGAGTAAATATCTTCCAAAATATTTTTTGTCACTTAATCACCAAATCATTTTCCTATACTAAGGATACATTTTTATTAAAACATAATATCCCAAATAAACTTATTCATGATCAATAAAATAATTTAAATAAAAATAATTAATCATATTAACCAGGGACATCAAGTAGTCTAGTGGTAGGCGATAAATCTCAATTGCACTTTGGTTGTGGGTTTGATTCCTGTAGCTCTATCTGATGGGATGGGTTTTCACACGGCCTAAATTTTGTCACTTTTTCAAAAACTAAAAAATTTAATAATATTCCAAAAATGAGATAAATCACTTAATAATAACCATAACATATTTTAACCACAAATTTCATCTCATACATCACATTTTAATCCCATAATGTAATAACCTGTAATGGCCTCAAAAACAAAAGATTATATGAACCCCTAAACTTATCCATTATGTACACAAAAGAAAATATAACTATTTCTTGAACAACATTTTAAAATATCAAAATTCATGGTTACACATACATGAAAAGGCCTTCCAAATTAATCCCATGTTTAATATATCCTTATTACTTTTAAGAATTTCATCATCCTAAAATGTAACATAACTCTAGAATCCCTTATATGTAGACTTTTTACTCACTCAACATTCTCCATGATCCATTATCCATTATTTTCCAACATATTCAATAATAATTCATTCCTACAGAAAAAATCATTAATCATATCCTATGATTCAATAATGTCAAAACATCATCTAAGAAATAATTCATACCTTTAATTGGTCATTGTCAGTTTTCTCATCTTCAATTGGAGTGTAAATAGTAATTGGTAAACATATATTTGTACGATCTTGCTGACCTCATTCCCAAACCTTCTTCATTGTACATCTATTGGTATAATGACTATGAGAACCACATTTAAAACATTCAATTGATCCTTCAGAAAGAGTTTCTTTTCCTTTCCTGGAGTCAACGAGACACATCCTTTTTCCATGGTAGGTTTTGTTTTATGACCTTCATTACCACATCAATAGCATCTTCTTGTCCCTTTGAAGCATTTTCCTAAGTGTTTCTTTCCACATCCTTGATACATAGGTTTCTGAATATACTTATCTTTATGATTATTACCTAAAATTTTGTATGGATTTGTTTCGTGCATATATGATGACTTATAAAAATCTCCATGGTTCAGGTGGTCGATCATGGCTATAGATAGTTGGTTGATAATACACACAAGAGTTATCATTGTAACTTCTATTTCATTCAGTGAAAACTGTTGCAGTTTTCTTCACATCCATTGTTACTTTGATTCTTGTTAGATCCATCCATTGAAAAAAAAACCTAAAATTTCAGAGTGATTATATTAGTAAAATCATCATATAATATCTTATGAGGAGGGTAAACACTAAAACATAATTGTTCATGTTATCTTAAACTCATTCGATTAATCTAAAACAATCTAGGACTCTTTCCAATATGGTAACCATTATGGTTATGTTAGTTATACATAAATAACACCCTATCCTCTAAAGTTATCTAAACCGACCTCTGATGCCAACTATAAGGACCCGACATTAAACATTACGTAATCTTGAATTACGTTAATAATCCACATTGATGATCTTTTCAGGTTTATATTTTTATATAATTAGGCCATAACCATTACATTACATTTCAAAAATTACCAAGTAGACACTTCTACTCAGTATCCATTTTTTCATAAAAAACTCTGAAAAAGTAACATGTCTAGTACAATGTGTTAGGCGTCATGAATTTTCCGTGATCTCATCTTTGACCCTATTCATCTTTATGTCCTGTGAAAAACATTCCAAAACGTGGGATGAGCATAAAAATCATAGTAAGGGTTATAAAATAAGTAAAGAAAAATTAACCCATCATTAAATAAAAATCAATTAAAGCTTACTTTTCAATCATTACATACCTCCTGAAATCATATGATTTATGAATAACAAATAGAAATAGTAAATCATAAAGGTAACTTGTGGAATCCATATTATACATACATTATAGCTATCACAAATACGTAGGGAGTTACATTAGAATTCCCATCATAGTATATTCCCTAAATATCTTAGGAGAGACATTAACGTTTACCTCTATCACATCACCGAATGCATTGGAGAGCTATCTTGGGCTCAACCACCCTTGGATTATCACGAAACCACCTGTATATATAAAAAATTACCAAGAACCATAACATAATCATTACACATAACACAAAAATAAATGAAATATAACATTTTCACATTTTAGTCAAAATATATCATTTCAATATATTGACATAATCAATGCTTTGTCAAACCCATTTAAAACATTTAATAAAGAGATTTTTTAATTAAAGTGTCCCATACCACTTTGAAAATTTGAATGTAATTAACACTTTAAAAAATTAATGACTATATAAATAAATACCAAAAAACTTTTTAATGCATTGATATTAATGAGAAATATTTATAAGATTAAATCTTTAAAACATTAAAAATGATTTTTTTAGTTAAAGAATTTTTTACCACTAGAGAAACACTTGAATAAAAATAATTACTGAATAATATTAAATAATTCTTATAATATCCTTAGAATAAGTATAATCATGATATAATATGTATAATGGTAGTATATACACTTAATAAAAGTGAATCTGTGTATAACAACAAAGTAGTCTCAATGGAATGTAAATTGAGATGAAATCCCTTGTAAATATCATATCCTTAGGTTAAGGATAAATCAATGACATAATTATGTGTAAAAAATATAAATACACCCAATATAAGTGTATATTAATTTTAAAACAATCATAGGTCATTCACACATATTTATAGGAAGACATAATCAAAAAGTAGAAGTTTAACCTGAAGAATTGAAATTGGGTCAAGACGTTCCCTTACTGAAATTCGACAGCCTAACTTCGTCACTGTAAAATTTAGAAAATGAGTTTATGAGATAAAAAAGGGTATATAATCCATTGGAAATAAAATTTACAACAATAATTATATATAGTAACATATCCCAACACAAGAATATGTATATTAAAACACATAACAAAAAACAAGTCTTTTAAAAAGAGGAGGGTGAAAGGTTCCCTTACCGATTTGGTAACTTAAGAAACATACACCACATAAAATAAGGATCATACAATTAAGATGTAAATACCCATAAAATAATGTATATTACACAGTAAATAAAATCACGAGTAGTACATACATCACTCAAAAGAAAATAGTGGCAAATATTGCATGAATCTCATGAGAATAAAAAGGTGAGATGAAAACCCCTTACGACATTGTAATCAATCTAGTCGTAAGACCAAAAGTTAATAATCACCAAATGAATCATATAATACCATGAATATAAATAATATCTTGATAATATATATCAAATGGCAGTACCCAATACACCACAAGCAATAAATAAGTGGTGAATAATAGAAATCCCATGGAATTAAAAGTGAGATAAGAAACCCCTAACCTCGTGTCTAACTTCACCTGTTGATTATTTAATCTCCTAAATAATAAACTAAAGTTAATTTATAATTTCATAAGAACATTTTTCAATTTTATTATTCTTTTTATATTACTTATTAATATGTTATTAACATTAATAAATCATTTATGTTAATAATGGTCATTTTTTTATATTTGGTACTTGAGTCAAAAATGACCTTGTTATAATTAAAAATTGTCCATGTGGTCAAAATTATACTATATCCAGAATAATATTCATGATTTAAATATCACATATATCATATATATTCATTTATATATATGAATATATTAGTACATTACATTTGGAGATAAGAAATGAAATGCACTGTTAATGGAGACATTAAGCCGTATGTATGCATGAATGCTACTTTGATTTCTATTTCATATTTAATGGAATGAAAAAATAATGATACATATTTATATTATAATTATAGTATAATATGATATGATATATAGGTTACATAATTTCATTAACACTATCATTTATTCATTCCATTTATGTCATGAACGAATCATATCACCTTGAGGGGACGGTAGTCTGCACTTCCTCAAATGAAATAATCGTGTTTACACATATTGGAAAGCATAAAGGTATGTTTGTAAATAAAAATTATAGATGAATAGATAAAAAATAAAAATAATATATATCATATATAAATATAGTTCCATCATAATGGCCACCATGAGGGGTGGTACGAGAAGATTGAACAATCATCGTTTCGTGAGGCAGTAGTTTGTCATCCACTGAAATAGTATGTTCTTTATCCATTAGACCGAGGTGTGTGTAGGTGTATTTTTAATATTTCTCATAAAAATCCTAGTATATTGAGGATACTGGTGTTGTTATAAAATAAATGAATAAAAATACTTTAGGGGATTGGAGAAGTATAATAAAAGAAAAGAACTTAAGAAAAGACGTTACCTTTAAATCGGGTAACTCCATTTGGTTTGGAAAAAAGGATTTATTGAAGTGCCTTATTCATAAGTTAAGGATTTTAGTTGGATGAGATATATCTTGAGAGCTTATTTGGGAAACGTTTGGATGATCCAAGGGGCTTAAGATGTGTGAGTAATGGGGTATATGTGAGAGCTTCTTATAAGGGGGAGGAGGGGCTCTTTAGAAAAGTTTGAAAATACTATTTTATTGTATAATGATTTTCGGTTTTTAAAGGTTCAAAACTTATTAAAGTCAAATATAAGATGAATCTTGTTCGAAATAAAATCATCCAATTAAAATTGGATAGGTTTTTTATATTGTTTTAATTTTTAAAATCTTATTTATTAAAATCATTCATTAATGAGGTAATCACTGCATCATTATTGTGTCACAAAACAAATTATTTATTTGATGTCAAGAAATTATAAGAAAATGACATGATGTAGGAAATGTTTTTATATTTCAAATTAATATTTATATTGTAATATATAACTTATATAACCCCATGTAAAAATTTATTTACTAGAAGATATATGTTTATGTCATTTTTGTCATTACTTTAAGTTAATTAATATAAAGTGACATTGTCACTCTTAAGTGGATCCATGGGGTCCCAAAATCGACCCAAGGATGCCCATGGTCAGAAATGTATCAACCAATATTATTAGGACACATGTTAGGGTAATTTAATTTTATTATAACATTATTTTTAACATTAATTATTCTATTTACCTTTAACCAAAGTAAATAAAAGTCAAATGTTACTATTCACTAAAAATATTTTAATCTTATGGAACCAAATTTTACTTACTGATAACATCCATGTATGTTGGATTTTTTAAATTCAATTCATAGAAGCGGTAAAATTTCATTTAAATGAAATAGTCAGTTTTTTAACTACCACTTAGTGTTTTCACTATTCATCAAAAATTGAACATTTTCAGAAAAAACCAAAAATTCAGCCTGGGATATATTTTATATTCCTAATTAAAAAATGATTTTTATTTTACCAAATTAATAACATAGAAGTTCCATTAATTAATTTAAAATTAATTCATGTTTTCAAAATAAAAAAGCGTGTTTTTAAGAAATAATAACTATCAAAATATTGACACTTGTTTATGGCCAATTTCAAAGGGAAATTGCATAAAATGACCAACATTGGATTAAATGGTAAAAATATAATATAATTACACTTTAATATTATTTTAAAAGATAATCTAACCATATAAATAAATTATATTAAAATACAGTTTATAATTAAAATACAGTATTATTCACTATTCATTAAAAAATGAATTTTATGAGAAAAATACCAAAATTTTACCCAAATTAAATTTTTATGTCCAAATCCTGAATAATAATTTTATTTTTTTAAAATAGTACATATAAAAGTGACCAAAACTATATTTAATGAGGGTTCTCCATCAAAAGGCTGTAAAACAACCTTTTAAAGAATATTAGAGTATTTATGCATAAAATTAGATTCATTCACATTTTAAGGCCACTAAAATTTATTGGATAAATATAAAAATATTTAACAAACACATATAATAATATTTTAGTAGTTCTATTCATTCAAGAGAATACAAAAACTAGGTGTTAACTACCATTTAAATTATTATATTATTTTTCAGTATAACTCAACATTGTGTGCAATGTAAGATTTCAAAGAAACTCATTGTTGTGTATCAGGTACACCATTGAACATAGAATCCAGTTGAAAGTAAAATTGATATTTAATTCAAAAATATTAATAAATATGAAAATTTTATATTATTTATTTACCTGGGATGTTATAGGTATTGTGGTTGGTTCTCCTCCCAATTTTTTTATTTTTGATTTTGGTTGAAAATTTAAAACTATTAAACTTGTGAATGTTTTATCTTTATTGTATTTGGATTATTCATTTTGTAATTATTTTTTATTCTCTTTTATTGTATACTATGGATTTTCATAAGAAAAAACATTCGCAAAAGTGGTGTTTGATGCCTAGGAACTTGTTTCTAGCCTTTAGAGATTATGAACACCGATTAGGCATTTCTATAGGTCGGGTCAGGAGATAAGTTGGATGGATTCCTAACCTAGTTCTTGAAAAATGGTATCATAGTTGGTTTCTCCCTTTCACTTGATCATGTAATTTGGGAGAGTTTGGATAGACATTATCTAGGGATGTCGATGTTTCAAGTTTTGCTTGTGATTGGTGTGTCTTGCCAACACACCTCATGAATTTTCTTGGGTTTACATGGGATATCTGAAATTGGGTTGATTACTCCTCCTGGTAAGATGTGTATAATGTATAATTTAAATGGACCTCAAGAAAGGGTGGAATAGTATGACTTGTGACATTTCCCATTACGGTTTCAGTTTTCATTTAAAACGAGTTTTTCAACATTGTTATTGCAGAATTTGTATTGGATATATCATCTTGATGGTTTATTTGGTTTTTTAAATTGTGTAGCATCATACCTCCATAGATAATTCTTATGTAAAAATAGGAAAAGGTTGAAGATGTTTCTCCCTCACCAGTTGACCAGAGACTAGTAGAAGTGGTGGTTCAAGATGTCTAGGCATTGGATTAGGGAGTAGGCTCTTGTCCTGACTATGTTAAGGAAGCTAAACTATGTCTTGAAAGGGACAAGGCTCAGAAGTTCATCAATATAAAGCCTTCATATTTCTGGGGTAGCATGGATCTCTATAAAAACTGAGGATTGGGTTGAGAATATTGAATGGATGTTTGGGTTACTCGATACTCGTAAGGAAATAAAGATGAAGTGTGATTTGTACTTGTTGGAAGGACCTAGTTAGAGGTGATCAAGCTTGGTGATTCAAGATGGGAAGCATGAGAATAAGGGTTAGAAGGATTTAATGGTTGTCTTCAAGAGTAGTATTTACCTCATAGCTTGTCCTTCTCTAAGACTTGATTCTTTTTAGATATCCATTAGGTGGATCAGACCATGTTTGAGTGTGCTAACCGTTAAGACTAGTTAGGCCATTTCTCACCTGAGGCTATTTATAATGAGAATGTAAAGGATCATCAACTTGAAATGGGGTTGTGGATGGATATTTGATCACATTTCTTAATTTTTATACTGAAGGCTAATACTTAGTTGGTCAATCTATTTTATGGAATACAAAATCAGGGCTGTATGTCTGGTTTTCCTAGGGTAGCTTCAGTAATGGTCCAGGGAAATTATAGTTTGTTCGAAAATAAAAGGAAGTGGTTCATAGAAGAAAATATAGGCGGTGGTAGATTATGAATTTGTTCCCAACCTTCTTTTTCCGTAGATTTGAATTTTGGATCATTCATGTGCCATCCATGTGGAAGATCAGATCGTGTTTGATCAGCATGAAGAACCTCACCTGGCCCTTTCCATCAGTGTGGACATTTGGGGAGATTTTAGTGGTTTTTCAAAGATACATATCCATATTAGGGGGTGTGGGTTTCACAATATCCAAAGGAATTATATCCCGGTCAGAGACATCAAGGATATTGGGATATCGATTTGGAATTTATGGTGGTAGGGATGAATCTACTTCTGGATAGAGTCATCTTAATTAAGAGTCATAACACTGCAGTCTCTCTCAACCTTAGACAAAGATGAGGTATCATCATACTATGGAACAAGTACCAGTGGAATTTGATGTAGGAATTTACATGTTTTTAGTCATTATTCTTACTGAATCTTCTATAGCAACTATTTTATTTGAAATATGTGCTTATTTTTCCTTCTTTTAATCCCATCACACAGATTTTTTGAAATTTCTAAATGATATCATTTCATAAGAGATGGATGTCAGGATGTCGCTTCCTAAGAAGATAGAGAAGGTGTATAGGTTCCCATCCTGTACACACACTATGTCAAGGGTTGAGCTTGAATTGAATTTCCATGATATAAATTTTTACCTTTGTGATGATATCCTAATTATGTATTGGATATTTCATTTTTTGGGGCACATCGATCATTATCGTTGGTGAGTGGGATTTTTTGAACTTCATGGAAGCTTGTAGGTCTTCCAAGATGAATGGGATCCTCAATCAGGATGTGTTGTAACTCTACTTCCATAGTTGGGAATTTTTTTTTGAGATCTCATATCTCATGTTGTAGGATGATGGTAGTGATTCTGAGGGTGGATTACCTCATGTGGTGGATGAGTTCATAGAGGTATTTCTAGATTATTTTTCAGTGATTCCACTATATTGGGATATTGAGTTCATAATCAATTTGGGACTGAGGAAATGACTAATATCTCTTCCCTCATACCATATGGTCCATACTGAGTTGATGTAATTAAAGATATAGCTAGATGATATGGAATCTAAATAATTCATTCTCTAGAGCATCGCACCTTGGGCCACCCCTGTTTTTTTGGAAATTAAGGCTGATGGATCAATCCAATTATATACTGATTACTAAAAGATGATTAAAGTAATGATCAAGAATAAATATCCCTTCCCATTATTAATGGCCTCTTTGAATAGCTCAAAAGATCAAGGTGTTTCTCCAAGATCGATTTGTGTTCTATGAACCACATGGTCAGAGTCAGAGAGTCGGATGTCCCAAAGACATATTCAAGAAGAAGGTATGACCACTTTGATTATTTATTCATGCCATTTAGATTGATGAATTCCTCAACAGTTATCACGGAGCTCATGAATAAGGTGCTCCATCATTATCTTGACTTCTTTTTTTTCATGTTTTTGGATTATATATTAGATTCACTATAATTGAGGAATAGAATAAGTAGAACCTAAGTATTATCTCAGACACTCTTTGAGATCGATGCCTCTTTTCTATGATTTATATGTTTACCTTCTATATTAGGGACGCGAAATTTTAGTGTCATATTATCTTGAATGATGGGGTTTTTGTGGGCCCAGAGAAGATTGAAGTGGTGATGTCATGGGAGAAACAAAAGAACTTATTCAATATTATAATATTTTTAGTCGTGGTAGGTAATTTTGGGTAATTTTTCATGTATTTATTTCTTCATACTTCACCCATGACTACACTTTCTGGGAAATGGGAAAAGTTAGAGTTGAGTCTAGAATGTAAAATTTACTTTGTGGATCATAAGTGGCAGTTGACCACAACCTTTGTTTGGATCTTTCCTAAATCTATAATGGGTTACATTGTCTAATATGATGCCTCAGGTATGATTCTTGGATGTGTATTGATATATGATGGTCATGTGGTGGTGTATGGTTCTCACCAAATCCAACCAAATAAAAATAATTATCCAACCCATGAAATGGAATTAGTGGTAGGGATGAATGGTTTGTAGACATGGGATAATTACCTCTTCATGGTTAATTTTGTAGTCTACTCAAATCATAAAAGATTTTCTTACATTTTATCACATGAGGATATAAATTTGGCACAGTGCATTGGGTTGATTACCTTCATGGTTTCAATATTAATATCATGAGTACCTAAAAAAAGGTATTATGTTAGTTGATTCTTCAAGAAGAAAAGATCCAGTGTAGGCAAGTGATGAGTGGATTTTTATGGAAATTTTTTCCAAGATTCATATTGAGACCAAGCATAACACTGTTTGTGTATTCTTGGATAATGTTTAGCTTACAACATCCTCACATGAGTTGGTTTACAAGAGCAATCCAATAGATTATTTGTTCTTTCAGTTTATACAATTTCAAAATGGTGGGGAGATTTCTATTGAGTGGTATTTATATTTTGATTGAATTATTCAAGGATCATTTCATTATGCCTTTGTTGTTGAAGAAGGTGGTGATGTAGAATTTCCACCTTTATAATAGGTTTGTTCATCCAGGGACCACCAATATGTTCTATGATGTGTGTCATCATTTTTGATGGCTAGTTATGATTCAATATATAACTAAATTTGTATCCTAGTGTTATACTTATCAATAAATTAAATAGAGCACCAAAATCCCTTAGGTTTTCTTCATCCCTTACCCATTCCTACCTGTAAGTGGGATGATGCTTCCATGGAATTCATTAGTGTCTTACCCTAGACATTTAGGTGGAGAAATACGATTTGGGTGGTGATTGATCATCGGAAAAATCATCCCATTTCATTTCAACTAGTGTTTCAACTAGAGTAGTTGAATTGGGTAATTTGTATGTTTAGTAAATAGTGAGACTTCATGGTGTGTCATCAAATATCATTTCAGGAAGGGTCCCCCATTTTACCTCATGGTATTAGGAAGGTATTAAAAATGAAATGGGGTCACATATCACATTGAGAATGACATACCATTCTCAAATGGATGTTCAAATGGAGTGGGAAAATTCGATCTTAGTAGACATGCTCTGGGCATACGTGTTAGATTTTTTAGGCTTGTGGGATATACATTTGTGGTTAGTCAGGTTTTCCTATAATAATATTTACCAATCCTTGATAATAATGGATGACTTTAAGGTTCTTTATTATTGGAAATTTTAGTCACCCTGGTGTTGGGTGGAGGTGGGTGAGACCTCATTGTTGGGAATAAGCCATTTACATAGGAAATATGAAAAATTATGTTTCATTAGGCATCATCTGTTGATAGTGTATGGATTTTATAAATCATATGAATATTAGTGGAATCAAGCCTTTGAGTTCTCATTGGGTGATAAGGTGTTTCTTAAAGTGTCCCCTTTCTTTGGTCGTTGTTGTCTTGTTAAGAAATGGAAGCTAATAATATGTTAAATCAGACAATTTGGGATTACTGATTGATTTGGTAAGGTGGATGACCAGAAATCATTTTCATATCAGTTGAAATTTATTCTTGATGTAGTCCATGTCTCTTAGCTGAGAAAGTATAATCTGGATTTGTCACACATGATGTATTGGTAAGAGTTTGAGCTGGAATTTGATTTGTATCTGTTTGAAATATCGATACAGATTGTGTAATCTTAGGATAAAGTGCTTTAGGGGAAGTCCAAACCAGGGGTTTAGGTTATTTAGTATCTTATTAATGATGATTATGAGACTTGGGGGGAGTAAGTATTTCATTGAGTATTAGTACTCAATTTTTCTTCTCAAATCAGACTTTGGAATGACATTCCAAGGAGTTTCGCTGGTGGTGGGAATTATAAAATCAATGATTTTTTGGTATTTTTCTCTATTATTTTGGTCATATCATTGTTTCATATATTTCATAGTATTCTTTAGTGAAATATTTTTTTTGTAATGGTAGCAGGTGGTGTATGGTTAGGGGAACCTGTGTGCTAGGCCAGACGGGACCATGCAGTTTACCGTGCACTTATACAAGTGGTTCTTTCAAAGAGGGACAATCGATAGAACATGTGTTCTACCTTTCCCAAGGGACTGTTTAGAATCTTTTTTCCTTTATAAGTATTTATCACTTGGATTCCATAGGGTTTGTAAAACCAAGCTTCCAAACCGTGTGCCTACCTAGAACCTTAAAAATGTGAAATTTACTAAACTACCCATCCTTGATATTAACTCTAATTTACCCCTAATTTGACCAATTTTAGATCTCTATCCCAATTCACCTTTCCCTATCCTCTTGTATTCCTTGGACCTCAAAATATTTGGTGTTTTAGTGGGAAATATTCAAGAAACTTAGATTAAACTCCTCAATTCCTCATCTTCTTATTATTCTTGATTACTTATTTATTTTCCATGGGGTATTCCTTTCTATAGTATGGCATCCTACCTTTTTCATTACATAAACTTTTTGCTACATTGTACAAAACCGAGGATCTTTAAAGTTTAGTGTCTTGGAAACCAGGAACTTAATACATGGTGACATAAAACATTCTTATTAATCATTTGAAAAGCTTATTCATTGTTCATCCTATGTTCATTACAGCATCTCATAACCTGTGAGCATACATCAAAGGAAAGGATGAGAAGAAGGCCCTGTAAGGGAAACAAGATAAACATTTTACATGTGAACTTGAGATACATCAATAAATTCATGATAAATAACTTTAAGGCATGAGAAAGAGATCATAAGGCATATCATAATAAAAATAACATGTTTCATAACATGAAGATGTGGCTACAACATTTAACTTAGACAATCATGAACATATCAACAAGGTCCATCCCCAAGGTGTCATTTAGAAAAAATTACCAAGGTTATTCACCAACGTATTGTTAAAATTGTAATCCCTAGAGATTACATCATTACCCAATGCATTGGATCACTATCAGGGTGCACCCTTAATTTCTCTTTATTATCATGTGAGCCACATATATCATCATAAAAAATTTCATAAATAACCCATATACCATAAAATAAATGGGTTTCATTTCATAATCATAACATTTTAAAAACTCCTTTAAATACATGATCTTTATGTCACTTTAAACCCACGAAAAAGGAAAGTGGGTTTCATGTATGTAAATCACAGAATTTAAAATAGAAAATGTTGATATATATATGTGAATACCCCTATAGAAGAAATATCTTTGAGTATTCACTTAATAAAATAAAAGAATTTGAGAAAACTAGAGAGACATTTTGAAGAGAAAATTCTGCAGCATAACGGCTATGTTATAGGGTTTTATAAAATATTGAAAAGAGAGGAGACATGGGTTACCCACTCATAAATGATCCATAAAACAGTATAGGGACAGAATATAGAGGATATAATAACATGGTAATGAAATCTGAAAGACATACCATATGAAATGAAAACATGGAAGGAAGACCAAAATAAGATTTCTCTTATGAAAATTTGGCAGCCTAACTGCGTCACTTAAAACATCAAAAAATGAATTGATGAGTTTAAATAGGGTCCCGCATCATTTAAACAAAAAATTAAATTATTATGAATATATTGATCATACACAAAAATGGTAAAAAATATCTTTAAAGACTTGACATGAAAATAGAACTTTGAAAATGGGAAGAGTGAAAGAATCTCTTAGAAAAATTCGGCAGCCTAACAGTGCCACTTAAACATTCATAAAATGAAATTATGAGAGAAATATGGGGTCTCTCATTATATGAACATGAAATGGATAGTAATATGAATAAAAAATAACACCCCTAACATGAGAACATGGGGCTAAAAAGAAATGACATAAACGAGAGTACTTGAAAAGAAAGAGAGAGGTAGGATCCCTTATCTTGATGTGTAACTTTGAAATCTTAAAGTTTGGGACCCTGGGAGGCTTGAAAAAACTGTTGGGGGACTCAATGGGAGTTAAAAAGACTAGAACTTCATTGAGAAGGATCTTGGAATGAAATTAATGAGAGAAAGGCATGGTATTTATAGGAGAAGTGAGGAGACAAAGCATTAAATGCCAAGGGACACCTCATTGGTGGTATTGGAAAAACCATGGGCTTACCCATGGTATTTTACCATGTTATTGGTCACTTGGAACACCTCATACATTATCTTACTATTAATAAGTCGACCAGAATTATTTCATAATTATGACATCCTTAATGATGTCATTAAACACTTGAAACTCAAAAACAATATTTTCACTATTCACCGAAAATTCATCTTTCTCAGAAAAATCACAAAATATCACCTTAACCAAATATCAATGCTCTGATCTCAAAAATGATCTCCATTTTATGAAAATAATTTTCTAAATATTTGTGATTTAATTTTTAAATAAAAACACTATTCCCTGAAAATCCAACTATTTCAGAAAAATCCCAAAAATTCACCTTAACCAAATATTGATGCTCTGATTTCAAAAATAAACTCCATTTTATGAAAATAATTTTCTAAATATTTTTAATTTAATTTTTAAATAAAAAAATATTTACTCAAAAAAACTAATACTAAACCACTGATTTCCGAAACATTTATTTACCTATTTTATTGAATCACATTACTTAATCAAGGTGCCTAAATTATATTAATACTTTCATTAAGTTAGATTACTAATCCATTTATTCACATTACTAATCCAAAGAGTAAAATCACTATTCATAATTTACTATTCATCAAAAATTAAGTTGATCTTATTAGACTCTAAATTTCATACTGAACACAACTATAGAAGAACATTTTTCAAAAATCATTACACATTTTTAATTATTTAAGGTTTACATAAATATTTTAAAATATACTTTTTCCAAAAATTCATCAATAATATGCAAACTATGTTTATCTAGAAATTTAAAAATTCAGAAACATCACCATAAGAAGAAATCACAATTTTTATTTAAATCAATGGATTTCATAAGGCTATTATGGTCTCATTACATATCCCCTTATAACACCAGCATAGGACCCTAGAGTAAGGTGTGCTAGGGTGATAGAATCTTGTGGCGGCTCGGCCAACTTGCCCGAGTAGTGATTTCTATTATCTTGAACTTCTCACGAAGGCGATTCCATTCCAGCTTCACATGATAAAGTTTATCTTGGGTTTGGTCTAGAGTAACGCTCGAAGGTGCTACCTCCTTCCCGAGTTCTGTCATATTGGCTTCGATCGGCCCGAGACTACTGTATGGGGCCATTGAATCTTCTTTCTATAATGATTAATCAAGATCTCTTTTATTTATAAACAATAATCGTAACATTTATTTTCCCACGGTCTTCTTGACCAACGGTTATATAAAAGTCGAAACCCAACTATCTTATTTTAATTATACTAATTTTATTAAATGAAATAGTTTTGTTGAGTATAAAATAAAATAACACACAATGTTAGGATACAAAATTTATTCACAATTTTTTTTCATTACAATCTTCTCCCCTTAAGAAAATTCATCCTTGCAATTTTTAAATTGGGCTTGGAAATTTAGTTAAAACTCCCACATTGTAAAAATATATAGTAAAACTATTACTTTTAAAGAATGAAAGTGAAGTAAAAAAGGTCACCCATGTTAACCCATACTAGGATTCCACGTAGGAAAACTTGGGTATGGAAGATAAATCAAAGGGTCATGTTCTGATGGAGATTGATAGAAAACATTATTAGAAGACAAGTAACAACAAGAAGATCACAAAATTATCATGTGTTAAATGGTATTTGATTACCCAGTAGGAAATGTAAACCAACAACATTTTTGTTTCATGTTCCTTTTCAAAATATTAAGGAATTCATTTACTACAGTGAATAAAAACATAAGGAAATATATTTACCTTCATGTAGAGTCTCATCCCTTGATAAGTTTCCCCCAAGACTAATGTTTTATCCAAAAAATGAGCATTCAAAAAGACTTGGTCTCATAAAAAGCACAAGAATCATCTTCTAGAGAATCACATAATTCAAAAAAGAGTAACTATATTTTTCCCTTTCTTTTGTCATCAACTAAAACTAAGCAGGTTAGTACAAGATCATATAATCCCCAAAAGGGATAATCCTTTATAAAAATAAATATGACTATTACTCTAGAAAACTCAACAAAAGTACCCAAAGTTCCAGAAAGACCATTCAATACACAACCATCCATAAAATTATTCAGAATAATCAAAACTAATATTGGAACCCAAAACTCAAAAGTATTTATTCACATAGTCTTCCCCAATAATTCATAACATTTATCTCCAAATAAAATCGACTACTAATAAAGTATCCTACTAAAGTGTAATTAACCTATTCAGATATTCTCTATGCTAGGTTCATAATTTTCCAGAAATAACCCAAATCACCATATGTACACAATAAATACATAAATTCCTACAAAAAAATTCAACCATTCATCCTAGAATTAAATCCTGTAGTATTTAATTTCTCTTAGGCATATAATACTCCAAAATAGAAAACATTATCCAAAATAATCTTCATAATTTAATCACCAAATCATTTTCCTATACAAAGGATATCCATTTGATAAAAAATATGTTTCCAAAATCAACTTATACTTGATCCATAAAAATAGCAGGCGCATTATTCAATCTGAAGGGCATAACAACAAACTCATAAGACCCATATCTTGATTGGAAGGATGTTTTTCGAATATCATCATTATTCACCCTCAATTGATGTTAACCATAATGAAGATCAATCTTAGAAAATAATTGAGTCTCAAGAAGTTAGTCAAATAAGTCATCAATTCTTGGAAGAGAGTATTTGTTCTTCACTGTGATCCCATTCAGTTTTCTATAATCAATTCATAGCTGCATCGATCCATCCTTCTTCTTCACAAAGAGAATTGGTGCTCCCCAAGGAGACACACTTGGTCAGATGAGATCCAGGTATGAGTTCAATGGAGAACTCTACCTCTCTCTCTAGGGGAGGTCTGGGTAACTCATAAAGAAATACGTCAACGTATTCCAAGATGATGGAGAAATTTTCAAAAAGAATAAATCCTTTAAGAGACACTTATTTCATTTATGAATATTTTAACTAAAAAGGATTTTATGTCTTAAAAATTCAGGCTTAGCAAAACTACATTTTTCTAAAATTCCTTCATGATGATTCATAAAAATCTTCTGATTAACCAAACATATCCCCCGGGAGTGTCGTAACTCAGAGTGTATCAAAGCCCTTTGTCGTGTACCAGTTCCCATTCATGTCTATCTCAATGCGGTGTTTTCAGGTTTTACGCCTTTGTACATCTGTGCCAGAGTAACCTCTACCTGCTCATATCCAGACATGGATGTATTTTTTTTATAATTGACTTACTCAATACTCACCAAAATACCAGGAATATTTTCTATATTCTAACGTTTTTATAAGGTTATTCCTAATGTTTTTAGAGCCTAATATCCATGAATAACTAAACCATCCTTTGATACCAACTATGGCCTCTCACCTTTTTCATTACATAAACTTTTCGCTACATTAGACAAAACAGAGGATCTTTAAGGTTTAATGTCTTGGAAACCAAGAACATAATACATGACGACATAAAATATTCTTCTTAAACATTTGAAAAGCTTCTTCATTTTTTATCCTAAGTTCATTAAAGAATCTCATAACCTGGGAGAATACATCAAAGGAAAGGGTGAGCAGAAGGCCCAGTAAAGGAAACAAGAGAAACATTTTACATGTCAACTTGAGATACATCAATAAAGTCATGATAAATAACTTTAAGGCATGAGAAATAGATCTTAAGGCATATAATAATAAAAATAACATGTTCATAACTTGAAGATGTGGCTATAAAATTTAACTTAGACAATCATGAACATATCACCAAGTTCCATCCCCAAGGTTTCATTTAAAAAAATTACAAAGGTTATTTACCAAGGTATCGTTAAAATTGTAATCCCTAGAGATTACATCATTACCCAATGCATTGGAGGTCTATCAGGGCACACCCTTAATTTGTCTTTATTATCATTTGATCAACATATATCATCATCAAAAATTTCATAAATAACTCATATAAAATAAAAGAAATGGGTTTCATTTCATAATCATAATGTTTTAAAAATTGCTTTAAATACATGATCTTTATGTCACTTTAAAACCACGGAAAAGGAAAATGGGTTTCATGTATGTAAATACCAGAATTTAAAATAGAAAATTTTGATATATATTTTAATACCTATATATAAGAAAGATCTTTGAGTATTCACTTAATAAAATAAAATAATTTGAGAAAAAGAGAGAGACATTTTGAGAAGAAAATTCTCCAGCATAACAGCTATGTTACAGGGTTTTAGAAAATATTGAAAAGAGAGGGGACATGGGTCACCCACTCATAAATGATCCATAAAACAATATAGGGACTGAAAATAAAGTATATAATAAAATGGTAATGAAATCTGAAAGACATACCATATGAAATGAAAAACATGGAAGGAAGACAAAAATAAAATTTCTCTTATGAAAATGTTTCAGCCTAACGGCGTCACTTAAAACATCAAAAAATGAATTGATGAGTTTAAATAGGGTCTATAATCATGTGAACATAAAAGGAAATTATGATGAATATAGAGATAATACACCAACATTGAAAAAAGGAACTTTAAAAGACTTGACATGAAAATAGAACATTGAAAATTGGAAGAGTGATGAATCCATTACAAAAATTCGGTAGCCTAACGGCGCCACTTAAAAATTCATAAAATGAAATGATGTGAGCAATAGGGGGTCTCTCAAAATATGAACATGAAAAGGAATGTAATATGAATATAAAATAACTCCCCCAACATGAGAACATGGGGCTTGAAATGAATGACATAAATGAGAGTACTTTAAAATAAAGAGAGAGCTAGGATCCCTTATCTTGAAGGGTAACTTTGAAATCTTGAAGTTTGGGACCTTGGGAGTACTCCTTGGGAGGTACTGAGACCTTAACTTCATTGAGGAGGATTTTTGAATTAAATGAATGAGGGAAAGTCTTGGTATTTATAGGATAAGTGAGGAGACAAAGTATTAAATGCCAAGGGACACCTCATCGGTGGTATTGGGAAAACCATGCGCTTACCCATGGTATTTTCCCATGGTATTGGCCACTTGGCCCACCTCATAACTTATTTTACTATTCAAAAGTTGACCAGAATTATTTCATAAATATTGCATCCTTAATGATGTCATTAAACACCCGAAACTCAAAAACAAAATTTTCACAGCTCACCGAAAATTTAACTTTCTCGGAAAAATCCCAAAATTTCACCTTCACCAAATATAAATGCTCTAATTTAAAAAATGAACTCCATTTTCTAAATATTTTTAATTTAATTTTCAAAAAAATACACTATTCATTGAAAATTCAATTGTTTAAGAAAAATCCAAAAAATTCACCTTTACCAAATATCGATGCTCTGACTTCAAAAATGAACTCCATTTTATGAAAATAATTTTCTAAATATTTTAATTTGATTTTTAATTAAAAAAACTATTCACCCGAAAAAACTAATACTTAACCAATAATTTCCAAAATAGTTATTTACATATTTTATTGAATCACATTACTTAATCAAGTTGCCTAAATTATATTAATTCTTTCATTAAGTGAGATTTATGATCCATTTGTTCGCATTACTAATCCTAAGCATAAAATCACTATTTATAATTTATTATTCATCAAAAATTATGTTGATCTTATTAGATTCTAAATTTCATACTGAACACAACTATAGAAGACCATTTTTTTAAAATCATTACACATTTTTAATTATTTAAGGTTTACATAAATATTTTAAAATATCCTTTTTCGAAAAATTCATCAATAATATGCATACTATATTTATGCAGACATTTAAAAATTCACAAACTTCAACATAAGCAGAAATCACAATTTTTATTTAAATCAAAGGATTACATAAGGAAGTTATGGTCTCGTTACATATCCCCTTATAACACCAGCATATGACCTAAGAGTAAGGTGTGCTAGGGTGATAGAATCTTGGGGTGGCTCAGCCAACATTTCCCGAGTAGTGATTTATATTAGCTTGAACTTCCCACGAAGGCGATTCTGTTCCAGCTTCACACAATGAAATTTGGCTTGGGTTTGGTCCAGAGCAAATCCCAAAGGTGCTACCTCCTTCCCGAGTTCTGTCAGATGGGCTTCGATCGGCCCAGGACTACTAGATGGGACCATTGAATATTCTTTCTATAATAATTAATCAAAATCACTTGTATTTATAGACAATAATTGTAAAATTTAGTTTCCCACGTTCTTATTGACCAACAGTTATATAATAGTTGAAACCCAATGGTCTTATTTTAGTTATACTGATTTTATTAAATGAAATATATTTTTTGAGTATAAAATAAAATAACACACAATGTTAGGAAACAAAATTTATTCAAAATTTCAGGTCATTACATATAGGGTCTTGGTTATTATAATGTGGTTTTATCCATCTGTCATTAGGTTTTATACTAATTTTAATTTTATTTTATTTCCTTTATTGTCTCTTTGTGGTGCAGTTTTGGTTTTCCATTAGTTTCAAGAAGTTTCTATGTGAAAGGTAGGTGGTTCCATGATTTAACATTGTTACATGATTTTAGTATGCTTTATATTCTTTATAAATGTGTTCAATGGATTGTGAGTGTGGTTTGCATCATGTTTTTAAAAAGTTATGGTGTGTGTATGGGTTTGAAATAAGGGTTTCCTATGGAAAATAGTGTTTTCATGTGTTTTTCAAATATTTGGTGTATGTGTATGTGTAAGTGGTTTTTTATATGACATAGGAGATGGATTGAGAGCAAAAATGAAATCTATGGTGACCAGGTAGGGAAGACTAGGCCTTGTATGCTGGGTGGATCAGTAGGGATGAGGCTTTGTTCCACTATCTAGATTAACACTAAAACACTAACTAAAATTTGATGAGGATCTGAGGCCTCAAGAACTTTGTAAGTGACTCCACTCTAGTAGCTCATGCATGAGGGCACTATGAATTTTAGGATTTATACTATATCACCAAGGAATAAGGATCCCCGATCCCCACTAACCCTAGTGCCTTAGGGGTTACCCATGGTTATCATGTGATGTTATTATTGCTGTTTGTCTTATTGATGGAGTTACCTACCCTTTTTAATTTCAAATCATGTTTTATTTAAAAATGTATTTGTTTTATTTTGTTTTTGTAAAATACATTATTTTGGGTTTCTCATATAATGTTAATATCATATAATCTCTATGGGAGATATCCTACTAGGAATTAGTTCACACCCAATATAAACCCTCAAGAGTATGTAGACCTCATTATGATTGAACCAGGTAAAGGTAAGATATTCTATGGTGGTGATAGTTAATCCATTTTCTAGTGTTACTCTTCTTTCTGGTGTTGGTGGAAGTGTATTGAGGGTGTTGACCCTCTTGTTTCATGGTGTTTTTGGTATTGTTGTTGGTTCCCCTTCTTGTTTTGGATTTTTTCTTTTGGTTAAAAATTTAAAACTATTAAACTTATGAAATTTTTATCTCTCCTGGTTATGGTTATTGATTTTTTGGTGATGTTTTATTCTTTTGTATTTCATGATGTTGATTTATATGGGAAAATCATTCCCAAAAGTGGTGTTTTATGCCTAAGAACTAGTTTCCAGCCCATTGGTATTGGGAATTCCCTTCAGGCCTTATCATGGGCTGGGTTGGGTGTTAGGTTCAATAGAAATATCATAGTTTGTGATACTCACCAATTCAGCTGCAAGGTTATAATAACTATTTTTAAAAATTATTATTTCATGGGTTCATTAAGCTCAATGTTTCATGCCATGTATGATATCAAACATAGTTTTCATATTTATGTAAATATGGGTGTTAAATTCTCCCCCTTACTAAATTTCAACTCTGTAAATTTATTTGGAGCTTAGTGATTAAGGGTTTAACATTTGAAAGTACCTTTATTCAAAACCCATATCATATAAAGAGTTAAAAAAATTCAAATTGAAAATAGATAAACTAAAATATGATGTTCATCTGGGATAAAAAATAACTAATTATCTAAATTAGAGAACAAAACTGGGATATTAAAATGTAGACATGGATGAAACATTAATTTCTAAATAATTATAGAGAGTGACAAAGAACATTGATCACAAGGTAGTGAATGATCAAGAGAATGTTAATAACCTCAAAAACATAAAATAATAATGTGTGAAAAATACCATAAACTAGTTATAAATGAATATAATAGGATAACATTGTTATTTAAAGATCATTTTCTTAGAGTCAATCATTTCATTTTCTATCAATACTAAAAATGTAAGGTCATATAGTTACATGATTATTAGAATTTCCTCTTTTAATAAATTACCACCATATTCTCATATGTTTCTCCATATGATGGTTATTTAAAATGAATTTTTCATTTTTGAAGCATTAAAATAAAATTTTAATAGATAATATAAATCAACAAATGGATAAGAATTTATTCGTCTATTCATTATTCATTAACATAAACAAAAATGTTTAGACAATTGTAAGGTAATACCCAAAATGAATAAAACATCATATGAGAAAATAATATATCAATCTATAAACCCTTAAAAATAACATCCAAAGTTAGACTTGATAAAATACTTAAATAACTAAACTTAAAAACCTTCCAAATATTCTTGAACTAGTTTGAAACCCGAAAATTAGAAAGATTTGATCATATATTCTTCAAAGATCAGTTTAAATTTAATATATAAACTAAATTAGTCACTAGTAATGTTATATAGACAAAAATTAATATTTCCTAACAATATAATCTATATAATATCATAATATTATCCATAAATAACCTAAATTAATATAAATTTAAAGAAATCATATATAATTCCAAAATATATTTCAACTTTTTTCCTATTGTAAAAAAACCAATCATAGGAAAAGTATTCCCATTTACCTTAATCATATAATGTACATATAAATAGTGAAATTCTATAAAAATATCTATAATAACTTAGTCACCAAATAAATTTTTCAGTCCCACGGTTATCTATATGATTAATCATATGTTCCCACCATGCAATAACCATTTATCCTAAATAATCATATTTATTTTAGAATAAACGATCATATTAACCGTAAATGTAATCAATACCTTACAACTTATTTCCATAACATATAAATGTGTTATTTATAAAAATAAATTTTAACTAAAACACATACTAAACACTAGGGTTTTATTACTATAAATGTATCCCAAAGTACTCTTAATCATTCTAAAATCCCACCACATAAATTATCAAAAGTTGTTTCTATACCATTTAACTTATGGAAAACCTTAAACTTATAAACTCGTTATAGTAACTATAACTCATTATTTATCCTCACATGAAAACATCATAATCTATAAATTCATTTAAACCCATATCTGATACCGACTATAAGGACATGGTCCTTATTCAACCCCCAATTTTATTTTAAAACAAGAATTGATTTTTTGGAATTCCCATTGATATATTTAGGTTTAGTGTTTTAAATAATTAAGAAAAATATATCAAAGCATAAATTTCCACACAATATCCATTTCTCCACAAAAAAGTTCTTTATAAATACATAATTTCTTTATTCAAGGAAACTTTTATATCTGGAACTCTAGAAATATTAATATTTCTGATAATAATTAAACCCTATGAATAATAATTTAAGAATGAGAAATTAGCATACAAATATCCATACTTGACATATAAAAAGGAATAAAGAAAAATGTTAGTCCATTTTAAAACCATTATACCATATAAGATAGTTTTTATTTTACCTAATAAACATTGAGCTAAAAAATTCATTTACTATACATGAAATCATCTTTACTACCCAGTGATTTTATAAAAAACATTATAAGAAAACATAAAGGCAAGATCATAATCATAATGGTTTCTAGAAAACATGATATCCCTTGAAAAATAATTTCTTAAAACATACATTTTCCTCAAAAAGGAATAATAATTCCTTTAAAACAAAAGAAATTTAGATTAAGTTTTAAAAAAAATATTTCATTTAATACATGTTTGGAATCATAAATAAGTAATGTTGGGGCCTTGAGACATCATTTTTATAGAATCATTATAATTACCCTTACATTTATAATAACCTATGTAGTAAACATCCAACATAATTCTTCATAGAATATAAACACAACATAAATCAATATAGATCTATAAGAAGCTCACCCATCATTATAGAGAAATTAAAAGGACCATAACATGCATAAAACATAATTAATCGTTCAATTACATCATCAAACTTGTTAAAACATCTCTTTGAATCCATAAGTAAAACATTTTCAGAGAATAATATATCTCATTTCATTATAATCAAATTTTCAAAACTAAAATACCCATAACAAAGAGAAGGATGTTTTTTCATTAGATAAAATATGGAAACCTATAATTGAATAAAAAATAAAACAAAATTTTGATGGAAGTAAAATCTGTCAATTTCATATATGTTCAAATATAATATTCATTTTTTCCTTTTGTAAATAATATAAAAATATTCTGTATAAAATAAAAAAATAGATTTCTTTTGAAAACCCTTGAAAGCGGTTAAAAAAATACAAAAAAAATTCTTTATAATTTATTTATTTCCACATAATTACATTCATAAAAATTATTTTTAATAATTTTTACACAAAATAAAAATATTTAATAAATGAATCTTAAAACATTTAAAATTTGTTTTTAATGTAAAGTGTCTGGTATGACTTGATAACATTTATACCAATGTAACATTGAAATAAATATCATGGAATATATTTTTATATAATTTAATATTATAAAGTAATGATAAATTACATCCATAAGGTAGTATTATAAACTACTCAAAAGCAAATATGTGGTGAAAATAGCTTAAGTCTAAAATAAAGGGAATTAGGATGAGAAATCCCTAACATCAAGTCAGAATTTACACATACATATTTAACTCATATATAATGAACTTATATTAATTATCTACTTGATTAAGAAACATTTTCTTGTTTATTCCTATATTATTATCCCTCTGTTATCATTTATGGTCATGTTTTATTTTTTTTTACCTCATCAGTTAAAATTAAATTGGACATTTTGAAGATATGAAATTCATAATCCCAAAATATATTTCCTTAAATGAATATTATGAAACAAGTAATCATTCCATTTTTTCAAAAATAATAATCATGAAATAATTTTCTTTTTTTACATTAATTATAATTTTAAAATAAACCTTGCATTATTTTTATGAAAAATCAATTATGTTACAATCCTAGAGATGGTTGGTTATAAATACACAAGAGTAATGTTTCTATTTGTCTAAAATTGAGAGGGAAATAAGATAAGTATTATTTTAAATTCATATAATTATTATTATATCATTAATAGAATATCTACTCATTAAATACATTTATATATTCATTCCATGAGATATAGTGAAAAAATGAATCTCATAATTTTGTAGATGTGGTAATCCGTACGTACTCTTGAACAATGTTATCATTTTTAAATGGAAAAAATGGTTAGAAAAATAAAATACATATTATATTTAAATAATTATAATTATTCCATTAATATAATATATATACTTTAAAGAAATAAATATAACCATCCCTGGGATGGATTGAAGGAATATGAATTACATCAGTTCACGAGGAAGTAGTACACCAAACACATGAAAAATGTTTCTTTTCCCAATAGATAAATAATGTGATAGAATAGATATAATACATCAACATAATAATATCTCAATATATGATAGATATAGACTTTATTATGTCACAATGGTTAGAATATTTTTTAAGGAGATACAAGAAGAAATAAAACTAAAGCATACAATTAATGTGTACACCTATTCTTCTAGAATCCTCCTTTTAATTACAATTTATGCCATATACGGTTGGTATTATATCCAAAATATTACCTCTAATACATGGATAGGGAGAATGTTATGTTATTTTTGTATATCTTAGAGAAAAAAAATTCTCTTTATGTGAGGATAAGAGATGAGAGGGTACATCCTTTTATAAGTGGTGGATAGGTCATACATTAGATTTTAAAAAAGAATAATATATGTATATATATCGTAATCAGGTCAACTAGAACCAAGGAACCCTATATTTTATGATATGGAGTGATATAGTTGAAATAAACTCACCCAATCAAATTTAGAAAAGTGATGGATACATTTTATGTCTTCTTTATAACACATCGAGATTTAGGGAAATATATTTTTTAAATAAATTTAAATTATTTTGACTTTTTCATTACACACAACACTATGTTAAGATCCATTTTACACAAAAATGATTTTATCTTGAATTACATGCAATACTGAGTTTTAAAAAACCATTTTATATAACCAATATTAAAATTTAAATGAAATAGTTATAACATAGTCATTAAACATAGTGACATGGATAGAAATAATTAATTTAAAAATGTTGATTATGATGGTTTTGTTTGTGCATGGGAATGTTTTCTTATTTTTGATTAATTTTCATCCCTTTTGTATCATTTATTTTCCTCTGTATTTTGATAATATATCAATCCAATGTGTTTGGATTTGTGTAATTCTTATCATGTTGCATATATAATCGATTTGTATAAATTTCATTAGATTGTGAGGAAGTATAATTTTTTTTTGTAGAATAAAATTATTTTTATATTTTCAAAATCCATTTTAATGGATAAGGTGAACCAAAAATGACATCAAAGACATAAGGAATTCAATTGGTCCCTAGAAATCAAAGATCTGTCAACAACTAGATCAAGACAACAAAGGAATGCTCCTCTCAAGAAATAAAAAACCTTAAGCCTAGCTTCCACCATCTCATCACTACTCGCCTAGTTGTCTCATATAGAACTACATATTCCATGTATCGAAGAAAAATGACATACACTCTAAAATGTCCAAATCTAGATAGATAAGGTCTATTGAAAACATCCTTCTCTGAACCTCATATAGAGAGGCCCCATAAAGAAGGTCTGGTTGCTTAGACCCTTGAGCATGGGCCATAGGTCACAATATCACAGTTTAAAAAACCACTATGAGAATAATTCACAAAGATAAAAAATAAAAAAATAGAAAAGAATCAATATCAAAGTCCACATTTCATATGCCAAAACTGTCCCTAGAATATTGATTTTCTAAAACAAACCCACGAGGCTCCTGTCGAAACCACAGCTAAACTCGAGCAACCTGAAGAAGCCAAGCATACCATGAAGCAAGAAGTCAAGACAATGCGACCTAGGACTGGAAAGACCAAAAAACACAACAATAGAGCATCACCGGAAAGGGGAACCCTGCCAATTTGAACCATAAGTGCCACTATAGGCATGAAGCCAATCAGATCTGAGCTGAGGATGAACCCGCACTAGAGTCCAAAATGAGCAGTCACACATGAATCAAAAGGAACCCATGAGGGATGGGAACATAGCCACCCTGACAATGTTGATTATTAAAAGAACCAAATACCCCATCTCTGTCACTAGAGATGATCTAATAGAACAAAAGAAACCACCTAAAGCCTCACCTAGCTAGAGAAGACATAGTAGACAGGATCTCAACCCCTACATCATAGAAGAGAATCACAAACCCAAAACCGGAGGACCAGATCATGACCCCATCACGAAATAAGACCACATCCCCTCACTAGAAAAATAAGATCATGACCCCACACCATAAGAACTCGACCATGATGCTGTAGAACCAGATCCAGTGCCACACTGGACTGAGACCACTACACCAAATGAGCAGGTACCTCAATGCCTTTGTCGCACTGGACCTCAACCCCTTTATTGGATCTCAACACCTTTGCTACACTGGATTGGGAACCCTTCACCGAACGAACAAGAATATGACCCCACCTATGTGGAACTGGATATTTACCCCAAGTCCACCTGGACCGTGACCCTAACACCACAAAAGATCAGTCCACCCAAACATCAATGGATTATAACACATCACCATGAGATCCGAGACCACAGAACGGAAACCACCATAAAGCAAGTTCACTAGGATAAAACCTAGGTGGAATCATATCATAACCAAGAACAAAAGAGGAATATAGAGATAAGGTAAACATAATGCCGTAGTGACCCTTGCAGGCTCATGACCACAAAAAATGCATTTCTATTACTCTAAAAATTCAATGAATTTGATGGTGTAGTTTTAGAAACTCTACGACAAAAATTTATAAAAGTTTCTATATTTATTTTCCTAAAACTTCTATAGATATTGGAAACATATGAAACTTGATTTTATTGAAATCCAACTTGTTTATCTAGATTTAATTAGTTCACATAGAAGTCCAAAATGGTCTTTTAGAAGGTTAATAAGTATTCTGAAGTTCTTCTTTGATTTTTTAGAACTGTAGTTTTTTTATAAAAGTTGTTACTTCTATTTTTTGAAGATATTTGGATTAATAAATGTCAATTTTTTTGACTCTTCATTCTTTAGAAAGATAATTTTTTTTTCAAAAAAATAATATTTTTCTTAACAAATTCTTAATCTTCTATTAAGAGACATTAAAAATACACTGATTTTTTTTAATGTTTGTTGTCCAGTTTTTTCACAAAGTATGGTTTCAACCCTAATTTATCAAAGTAAGGTTTGTAACCAATGCTATGCAACTGTTCATGAATAGTGAAAATTATGGTTTAGAAACCCTAGTTTACTATTAATTCCCTATGCTACTCTATTGTTCATTCCCTACGCTATATTACTGTTCATTCCCTATACAAGGTTACTATTGATACCCAACATTAAATTATTTTCCATTTCCAAAATGATGGTTTGGAAGACCTACATTAGTTTTCATACCCTGCTCTATATTACTGTTCTTGAATAGTGCAATGTGTGATTGGGAAACCTTGCATTATTGTCCATAACCTACGCTACATTAGTGTTTATGAATAGTGTAAGGTATGGTTTAGAAACACTACTTTACTATTCATTCCCAATGCTACTTTACTATTCATTTCCTACACTACGTTATTGTTCATACCCTCTACTACATTTCTATTCATTTAATGCTTTTTTATTAAAAATTGGTTTTCTCCATATATATGGATTATTTTCAACAGTTATTCTACTAAAAAATCACATTAAATCCAAGGATTATGATCTATGAGATTTTATTGTTTTTGGTGGAATATTTAAAGAGAAAATTTTGTAAATTATTTAAATTTCTTTTCCCAATAAATTCAATGGTTTCAATTTTATTTATTTTCATATATTTGTAAATAAATTTGGATTGTGTTGCTATTTTTCAAGAACTATATTGGCTATGTTTAAATAAATAAAATTGGAATTTAAAATAATTTAATGCTATTATAAATGTAAAGATATTGTTGTAAGACATATTCAAATTGTTTTTGAATGCTTTAATTACAGATTTTTTCTATTGGAATAAAGATGCAATGATGTTGTGATTTTTATGGAAATATTTATGATAACTCTTGAATCAAATTATTTTGAATATCTGAAGGAAGAGGAGCTACTAAAACTACTGAATATTTTCTATATATATATATATATCATTCTTTCTTATAGGATAGATACTCACAGTAGGAATACAAAAAATAAATGGGTTAATATATTTGGTATTCTGTTATTTTAAAGGAAAGTGATGTGAATTTTAAATTTGTTGTGCATTTGAAACGTGCTACTACACTCTATTTTATCTCCAACTAGATCTCCTAGAGGTTGAATTACTTCTTTTTTACTATAATTGCCATGACAAGACAATCTGATCTAAAATGAAACAACCAGTGCCTATGATCTCATTATTTATCTTATTTCATCTAGTATTGAGCCTATAACACTTTTTATCATCTCTCTCAAACACTATTTTTTTACTCTTTTACACACAAAAGTATTTTTTATTATTCTATTTAATCCAGTTGTGAATGCCAGATTATATAGTCAGGATCTAAGGGTTTTGACTCCCTATATCTAAAGTCCTGATGGTTTGGGTTGTGACTACCTTTTTATAAAATTATGTTGTAAGAGTTGTGAATCCCCATACAAAATTCAGTATCGTGGTTATACCTCTACTATAAAATGATCTTGTAATCGGTTTATGAGTTCCGCATAAAAATCATTTCTAGTGCACCTTTATCTCCCTCCAAGTAATGAGGTATAAGAGTATAAGTAAGACCTCTTCAGACCAAACTACTATGAAAAACATTATGGCGTTATTTTTTTTCGATGATAAATAACCATAATAATTAGCTTTTATAATTAATTTAAATTACCAGTTAATTTTTATTAAATTGTTAATATATCCTATTAATCCCCCCTCTAGACCATCTTCCATTACCCATTCCAATATAAAAATCAGTATCATAGGTAATCCTTTTTAGAATTTATTAGCTATATTATTATCCTTCTGATACTTAATAATTGGTATCAGAGGTAATCCTTTTTTAATTGATTATATTTGTTGTTTTCCTTATGATACCTAAAAATTGGTATTATAGGAATACCTTCTTAAGAATATTTTAGCTCTTTCATTCTATTCCTCAATACCAAACATTGGTATCATAGCTTATTCCTTTAAAAATTAGTTGATCTCTATATAGATCTTTCATTTATATTTAATTGTACTATCCTATTCCTAGACCTCATAGTATAATGATAAAGATATTATAAAATGTCTATATTGAACCGCAACAATTCTTGGATTACTCAGAAGACATCACACTTTGATGGAAATGATTATGGCTACTAGAGATCCCAAATGGAGGTTTACCATAAATAGTTTAGCGTTGAGCACTGGTATATCATGTAAAAATAGTAAACACTTCCTAAAGCTAACCTAGATACTCATACCATAATTTATTCTAATAGATATGTTTTAAATTATAAAGTTGGTAATATTTTATATTGTGCTATTAATATAATCATTTTTAGTCATGTGTCTCCTTGTAAGAAAACATAAGAAATAAGAATGATTCTATATGTTACTCACCTCCACTCTGACAAACTAATCTATACCAAACTTGAAATTCTTTGCGCTGAGTACCAATATTTTAAGATGAATGAAGATAAAACCATAAACCAAATGTTCCACAAATTCACAATAATTTTGAATGGAATGAATTCAATTGGATAAGATCTCAAAACCCCCAATAATTGTTGAAAGACTCCTATAATAATTAAAATATAAATGGCATGCAAAGAAGGCTGTCATTGATAAAATCAAGAATTTTAAAGAATACACACTTGATGAATTGATAGGATCACTAATCAAATATGAACTGAAAATGAATATCTTTGATGATAAGAAGACCACAAAAGGAGAAATTTTAGCTTTTAAATCTGTGAATGTTGTTTTTATTGACTATCTTGATTACAATCTAAAGGATATTGAAAAATAAGATATGGATTAGATTGTTACAGGAGTTTACAAAAGAATGAAAAACAAGGGATTCAAGAATCAATTTAGAAGAAATCCTGAAAAATTAAAATATAAGGGTCATAAAAATGGTAGTACAAATTTCGATACATCAGATGTAACCTGTTTTGAGTGTAGGAATAAAGGTCATACCAATCCCAATTGTAAAAAAAATAAGAATAAAGACAAATAATAAAGGAAGGAAAAAAATAAAAACCAGTTGGAGTTGTATAGAAGAATCTAAATCTAGTGAGCTATCTGGAAATGAAAAATAATCTGCTAAATTGTTCTACACGGAATCAATGAATAAGGATAGTAATTTTTGTTTTTATTAGGTATGTTCTGATTCTGAAAATGATTTTGAAAATATTAATGTTTCTTATTTAAATAATGAAATTGAAATATTAGGAAAACATATTTTCAAAGTTGTTAATTTATATAATAAGAGTAAGGAAAACAATTAGAAACCTATTTCTAAAATAAAATAATTTTAAAATAGAAAGAAAAAAAGTAACACTGCTTCTTTTTCTCATTGAAAAGTTTATAAAAATTTGAAATCTGCTGAAGATTTAAATGAAAATTTGAAATATAAAGTTGACTGTCTCAAACAAAGTTTATTTCCTATTATTCAAGGTCTTGAAAAATATCATGAGAAGATATCATTGAATAAAACTTATAAAAATAAATATTTTTTTGGTTATGATAGGTGATTACCCCAAATGTATGAAACTATTTTTGTTAAAAGTAAGAAATGGGTGTACTTCAACTACTACTTGTTTTATTCATGGCATGAAATGTCACTATACAAATGATTGTTCTCTTAGATTTATGAAATAATTGGGATTTAAAAAAATTAATATTTATAAATACTAATTATCTAGATAAAATTACAATACATGTCTAAATTTTGTTTGGGTACCTAAACAATTAATTACTAATCCTATTGGGCCTAATATATCATGGGTACCAAAATTGTCAACTAATTGATTATTGTATAAAAAATGCCTTAGATGTATCAAGAACGACATATGGTACATATAAAGTGGTTAGTCTAGGAATATGACTAGAGACTCATCAATTTACCCATTACAAGACATGTGTTGGAGTCATTATTACATTAGGAGACAATTCCAAAGTCAAAGTCAGAGGTTTTGGTAAAGTTGGTTTTTCAAATTATACTTTTATTTACAATGATTTGTATATTTAATCATTAAAATATATTTTAATTATAATATCATAATTATGTGATGATGGAATTATATTTATATTTTAAAATGATTAATGTTTTTTTAAAGATTATTCATTTTTATTTTATGCTAATACAAAAGATAATATTTATAATATTCATTTTTCTAAACTAACCATTCAACATGTAAAGTGTCTGAATGTGGTAAATAATGATATCATCCTTTGGAATCGATGTATATGTCATGATAATTTAAAAATTATTCATAATCTCTCAAAACATGAGAATTTTCTACCTCTACCTTCCATGAATAAAGAACAGCTTCATGTTTTTCATGCTTGTAAGAAAGTGAAGCAATATAGAATTTCTTTTAGACCAATAAATCAGATAAATAATAATAGACCTTTACAGTTGGTACATATTGATTTATTGGGTCCTACTCAAATTTCTAACCTCGTTGGAAAAAATATACATTAGTTATTATTGATGATTATAGTAGAATTACTTGGGTATACATTATTTATCATATAAATGATTCATCATCTAGATTTACTAATTTTTGTAAATTAGTTCAAAATGAAATAGTTTGTATGATTATTTATATTTCTAGAGATAAATGATTTGAATTTCATAATTTAGATTTTGTAAAATTTTATGAAAATAATGGATATCGTCATAATTTTTTCTCCTAAAACACCATAACCAAATCGTATTATAGAACAAAAAAATAGAACTCTTATTAAAATGGCTCGAACTATGTTAAGTGAATATAATCTTCCTAGATATTTTTGGGGCTGAGGCCATTTTTATTGCATGTTATATTCCCTATAGAATTATTATTAGATATTTTTTAAATAAAAATCATTATAATTTATTTAAATATAAAATCTTAAAGATGGTTACTTTAGATTTTTTGGTTACAAAGTTTTAATTCTAAATTCAAAAGATAATTTTGAAAGCATTTTTGTTAGAAGTGAAGAAGGTATTTTTATTGTTATTTTAATAAAAGTAAATCTTATAGAGTTTATAATAAAAGAAATATGATTATTGAATAATCTGTTCATTGTATGGTTGATGAAATTTATGTTAAACTAAATTCTATTTCTAATGTTACTAATGATGAGTTTACAGATTTTAATTCCATTGAATAAATACCTCAAGATAAGAATGAATCAATTGAGTGTGAGACTATCCCTTCTCAACCTGATCCAAAATCCTATAAAATTCATAAAGATCATGTAACACCCCTAGCTTCCATGATACGCTTCTCATTCAAAAATGCAATAGCTTGTATTGTATGCAAGTTCGAGATTCTAACGCACTACGACCAATCAAAAAAGACATTATGAATATTAATACCCACCTTTTGAAATTATATATATTATTTATTTCAAAATGGACTTCATTTTTCGATTTGGAATATCGAAATTAGCCTATGTTGAATTTTTGGTATTTTTCTGAGAACTTCCAATTTTTTATGAATAGTGATAAATACTTAAAAACAAATTTTTTAATCAAAATAAATTATAATGATAAATTATAATATATAGTGGTTTGAAAGTATAATTAGAATATATTTTTACCATTTTATCCAATGGTGGTCATTAGAATTAATTTCACTTTGAAATTGGACATAAACAGTTGGCAATCTTTTGATATACATTGTTTCATAAAAACTAGCTATTTGCTGTGACAACGGAAATTAATTATAAAGTTAATCAGTGCAACTTATATGTTTGGAATTTTTTAAAATAGACATCATTTTTGAATTCATAATATCAATTATATCTTTGGGTTAAATTTTGGCATTGTTCTGAAAAACGTCAATTTTTGATGAATAGTGAAACCACTAAATGGTAGTTAAAAACTAATTTTTTGTTTAAATGAAACATCACCACTTCTGTGATTTGATTTTCAAAAATCCGACATACATGGTTGTCATTAGGAAGTAAAATGTTGTTCAATGATATTAAAATAATTTAATGGTGAATAGTAACTTTTAAGTTTAATTAATAGCGATTAAAGGTAATTAGTGAAATTTAAGGTAAAATTGATATTATAAAAATATTAAAACAACCTTAAACTTGTCTTAAACTTATTTTATGAGTCATGGCCGACCAAGAAAATCCATGGGTCAACTCGGGGACCCCATGGAGCCACTTGGGTAAGAAAATGACATTAATAACTTTTTATTTAAAGTAAAAATAAAATTGTCACAAACATGTGTTGTTTTACTAAAACAATTATTACATAGGGTTATATAAGTTAACATTTCAATTATAAATATTCATTGGAAATATTAAAAGATTTACTACATCATGATATTTTTTTATAATTTTTATACATTAAATTAATTAATTTTTTTATGACACCATGATGATGCAGCGATTACTTCATTAAATAACGATTTAAATAAAATGAACAGATAATGTAAAATCTAAGACTTAAACTTGTCAAAAACCTACTGTATGAGTATATTTCGAAACCTTATCACCTTATCCGAAAAATATATAATTTTGGGACCTTTTAAATCCGAAAATAATTTCATAATAATCAAACATTTCAATCTTTCCAAGAATACCCCCCCTCTCCTCTTATAAAAGGCCCCCACCACTACCACCTTATTCCCACCGTCCAAGCCATTTGGCTCGGAAAAACTCTTCCCAAATACTCTCAACTTTCCTCTCATACTCCTAGAAGCCTCACTTTGGGCGGAAGTCTTCCCAAGGAAGCCTTTGGCTCAAATCAAAATGATTTACCCGATTTTAAGGTAATGACTTCTCTTATGTTGTTTTGTTTTATTTTGCTTCTCCAACCCCCTAAAATCTTTTTATTATTTTATTTTGAAACAAAAAAAGTATCTCCAATATACTAGGATGTTTTTATGAGAAGTATTTTATTTACACTTACACACACCTTCGTCTAATGTTTAATTAACATAACCCTTTTGTGGGTGACGAATTACTGCCTCACGACACAATGATTGTTCAATCTTCTTTTAACACCACTCATGGTGGCCATTAAGATGTCACTATATTTATATATGATATATATTATGTTTATGTTTTCCTTATGCTTACGTATTCTTCATTTATGGCATACCTTTATGATTTCCATTATGGGTAAACGGGATAATTTCATTTTAGGAAGTGCGGACTACCGCCCCCTCAAAGTGATTTTAATTGTTAACGCCATATGTGGGACATATAAAGGATGGAGTAAATGATATTATATATGATATTATACTGTAATTATAGTATACATTTATATAATTATAATTTCATTCCATTAAATATGAAATATAAATGAAAGTAGCATTCATGAATACGTACGGCTTACCGTCTCCATGAACGGTGCATTTCATTTCTTACCTCAAAATGTTATGTAATATTATAAATGCATGTATATACTGGATATATATGATATATATGATATCTAAATCATGAATATAATTATGTATATAATTGATATTTCACCACATGAACAACTTGTAATTATAAGAAGTTTATTTTTGACTCAAGTACTAAAGATCGACAAAACGACCATTATTAACATAAATAATTACATAATGTTAATAACATGGTAATAAGTGATATAAAAGGAATAATGTACCTAAAAAAGGTTCTTAAGAAAGTATAAATTAACTCTAGTTTATTATTCAGGAGATTAAAGAACGATCGAGTCAAGTCAGACACGAGGTAAGGGAACTTTTTAACCCAATTTCCGTTCTTTGGGTTAATCTCCAACTTTCAAATTATGTAATGATATTATTATGTACTATCTGGTATTTATACTTTCTTTATGTGTAAATATAGTGAATACACATAATAGATCTATTTTATTTAAAAAATTATCTTTGTAAGGGACTTCGTCTCAATCTCCTTTCATTGAGGCATATTTTGTTTTGTACACAACTTTCTTTTATACGGTGTATAAACCCCTTTGACTTTTATGTTTTTTTCAAAAGGAATATTTTTATATGAAGTGTTTTATTAAACGACAAAATTGAATGTTTTTTTGTCGTACGTATGTGGTGACAACGACTTCTCCGCCGTTGTGCCCATTATTTGAGTTTCGGCTTCCTCTACAAGCCATAACTTTTATTAAATAAAAAATAAATACAAAGTTTTAATTTTCCATTATTTTGGTATTGAAAATGGTTTTGAAAGTGTTTTTATTATATCAATCTGTTGAATTGATATCCTGTGATTTAAATGTGAAAATGTTATGTTTCCTTTATGAATGTTTTATGTGATACAATTATGTTATGGTTTATGATATGTTTAAACCTATTCATATGAGGAATGCATTGGACTTATTAAGTGCCGGGTGGAGCCCGCTATAGTTCCTCGATGCATCGGTAGGTCTCATGAGAAAAACTAGTGTCTTGGTACAAGGCCTTGACAAAATCTTATTTGTAGTCTTGGCTACGTGGTTATGATAGTCTGGCATTATGCATTCCATCATTATGAAAGTGGTTATTGATATTTCATGTGATTATTCGACCAGTAGAATATCCATGTGAATAAGTAAATGGAATTATCTCATTTTACTTTTGCCATATTATGTTGAAGTTAAAGTTTAAAAGTATTTTGTTTTAGTTATACATTACCTTAAATGTTTATGTTTATTTATAAAATCTTTCGCTATATTGCCATCCTTACTGAGCATCTGAGCTCACCCCTTCCAATGTTTTAATTTTTCCAGGATGTGAAGAAGTATATAATGAATGACCTACAGAGATAGTATGAGTGGATATGAATAAAAGATGTTGTTGTAGTGTTGTTTTACTTTATGATGTAATATAAGGCTTATGAATGTATCTAGTGTTTCTAAGGCTACTAAACTAATCATTATTTTGAGACTTGATCTTTTGTGATCATGAGAATGTTATGCAATAATGCACCGAATCTGGGTAACTGGGGTCGGGGCGTTACAGTTGGTATCAAAGGCAGTTTAGTACTAACCTTGGAAGCTAGATTTAGATAAACTCTGATTAGAGCACATAACCCTAAGATAGAATTTGAGGATTAGTATAGAATAACTTCCTATAAATATGGTATTACAGAGATTTTATGAGTTTTCTGAGCAATACATCCATGTATGGATACGAGCAGGTAGAGGCAGCTCTGGAACAGATGTACCTAGTGGTAAAACCCAAAAACACCGCTTTGAGCTAGACTCGAACAGGAACTGGTGCACGACAACGGGCCTTGCTGCACTCTTGGTTACGACACTCCTAGGGGATATGCTTAGGATAATTCTCATTTTCATTACAAACCATTATGAAGGGTTTATGAGTATATACTTCCTCAAAGAAAACATTTCTTTTTATGATTATGGATTATATCCATAAATAGTTCAATTTATGTTAAGTGTTTTACAAGTATAGAATTATGTATTTTGATTCATAAACTAATCTAGTTTATGCCATTATTTTGAAATGGTGCCTAGTGGGAGGAATGGAAACTGTATAAATGCACGCACTCCATGTAGGGATTTCCCTCATGCTAAAGATAATTATTGTGGAGCTAGAGATTCAACTGGTGTTGATCAACTTATCACCATACTGGGACAACTCACTCTGGTTATGAATAATAACATTACTCGTATGGAGTACCCTGATCCGCAACGTGGAGGATCAATGATAGACCGCTTCATGAGGCAACAACCGCCAACATTTAATGGTGGTACAGATCAATTAGTAGTTGAGCAATGGATAAACTCCTTAGAGAAAATATTCCACGCCTTGGGCAGTAGCGAAAGGGATAAGGTTGTCATGGCAGTTTACCGGCTCACTGGAGATGCCGATCAATGGTGGTCACTGATTCAAAACAAGAAAGAAGATGAAGAAGTATCTAATATGGAATGGAGGGAGTTCGAAGTGATTTTATTAGAGAAATACTTTCCTCGTGACCATCGAGTAGATATGGAAAGGCAATTTCTGAGTCTAAGACAAAACGAGGATGAGAATGTCGCAAAGTATGAGCCTAACTTTACAAGGTTAGCGAGGCATGCTGCAGATTATATATGTAACCCAAGAATTAAGATTGATCGTTTCTTTGATGGGTTAAAACCATTTCTCCGTCGAGCTTTAGTATCAGAATATTTCTCAACGTACGAAGATATACTCTCGTGTTCTATCAAGACAGAAAAAAAATTCTCTTAATCTTATGATAATAAAGTAAAGAAAGAGAAGAAGAGAACGGTGTAGAAAGAGACATATAAAGGGAAAAAGGGAAAGAAGGAAAGAAGGATTTTCCATTATGTGATATTTGTGGGAAGAATCACCCCGGTACTTTCCTAAAAGGAATGGGAGTTTGTTATAAATGTGGACAAAATGGTCACCAGGCTCGTGATTGCAAGGGAAAGAAAGAGGTTATCAATGTTGAATGCTCAATTGTAGGGAAATGGTGAATTATGCAAATGAATGTCCTAAGAGTCTGGGAAACATACCTCAGAAAATGCCAAGGGATAAAGGACAATCGTATGTTGTTACTACAGTTGAAGTTGAATAATTAATGTATTAGTGCTTTTGGACTCAAGGATTATATTCTAGTTAAAAGAATAATGTGATATATATAAGGATTGTACTGCAGTACTTGTTGTTTTCATTAAGGTTTGAATATGATGAAGGTAATCATATTTTCAGTATGTGACAATAAGAGAAACCTTACTTTGTTTGGGGAATCTGATGTTACAATTGATTTAGAAATTTAGAGACCTTTTAGAGATAGTCTGGATAGAGGTATTTTGGATAACAATAAAGTTTGGAATAAATGAAGTTGGACTTTGGATAGTATTTTTTATGGTTAAAACATTTCTGAAGATTATTTTTGGAATATTATAATACTATACTTTTAGGAAAAGGACAACCTGCAAGTTGGGGGATAACCCGTCGCGTCGGACAAAGATGCAGGAATCGAACCCACAACCATAGTGTGATAGGCCTTTATTACCTACCAGTAGCCTACAGGAAGTCCCTTGTGGTTACCAAATAGTTTTCCTAATGTACATGGTATGTGGTAATATTTGGAACCTTATACAATTAGGATAAACAGAATAATTTTGAGTTATGTTACCATTTGGAGTAAAAGATGGGTTTGTGGTAAAAATTTATTAAAGAATATTTCCTGACGTTCTTAGTAAATCTCTTAAATAAATTCCTCAACTTTATGAAAGGTAACATAAAACAAAAACGGTGTCGGTTAACTTTTACAACTGGGGATTCAATGACCGTTTAACCAATCACAAGTTTGTGATTTTCTTGTGGTTAAATTTCTCCTAATCCTGTTTTCTACAACTCTCCATCAGACCTTGATGGTTTTTTTTCTCCATATCCATATTTTCATATAATCTTAGTATGGGCTATCTCGGGTGACCTTTGTACTTATATTTCTTTCTTTTAATATTATATTTTTATTAACCTTATTTCTGGTGTGGGTTTTCCACAAAGGTATTTTCTATATTCAACCTTTTGTCTTCAAAGAAAAATTTCAAATTGTGAGGACGCAATTTATTGAAGGATGGGAGAATGTAACACCTCGAGCTTCCATGATACGCTTCTCTTTCAATAATGCAATAGCTTTCATTGTACGCAAGTTCGAGATTCTAACGTACCGCGACCAATCAAAATATCCATTACGAATATTAATACCAAATTTTTGAAATTATATATATTTTATATTTAAAAATGGACTTCATTTGTGGATTCGGAATATCAAAACTAGCCTATGTTGAATTTTTTGTATATTTCTGAGAACATCCAATTTTTTATGAATAATGAGAAATACTTAAAAACAAATTTTTTAATCAAAATAAATTATAATGATAAATCATACTATAGAGTGGTTTAAAATTATAATTAGAATATATTTTTACCATTTTATCCAATGGTGGTCCATAGAATTAATCTCACTTTGAAATTGGACATAAAAAGTTGTTAATCTTTTGATATACATTGTTTCTTAAAAACACGCTATTTGTTGTGAAAACGGGAATTAATTATAAAATTAATTAATGAAACATATATGTATGTAATTTTTTAAAATATACATCATTTTTGAATTCATAATATCAATTATATCTTAGGGTAAAATTTTGGCATTGTTCTGAAAAACTTCAATTTTTGATGAATAGTAAAACCACTAAGTGGTAGTTAAAAAACTAATTTTTTGTTTAAATGAAACATTACCACTTTTTTATTTGATTTTCAAAATCAGACATAAATTTTTGTCATTATTAAGTAAAATGTGGTTCAATGGGATTAAAATAATTTTTTTGGTGAATAGTAACTTTTAAGTTTAATTAATCGCGATTAAAGGTAATTAGTGAAATTTAAGGTAAAAATGGTAATATAAAAATATGAAAATAAACATAGAATTTTCATAACCATATTTTATGAGACATGGCGAACCTATACAATCCATGGGTCAACATGGGGACCCCCTGGAGCCACCTGGGTAAAAAAATGACATTAATAAATTTTTATTTAAAGTAAAAATAAAATTGTCACAAACATGTGTTGTTTTACTAAAAAAATTATTACATGGGGTTATATAAGTTAACCTTTCGACTATAAATATTAATTGGAGATATAAAATGATTTAATACATCATGATATATTTTTTATAATTTTTATACATTAAATAAATTAATTTTTTTAGGACACCATGATGATGTAGTGATTACCTCATTAATTAACGATTTAAATAAAATGAAAAGATAATGTAAAATCTAAGACTTAAACTTGTCAAAAACCTATTGGATGAGTATATTTCGAACCCTTATCACCTTATCCTATAAATATATAATTTTGGGACCTTTGAAATCGGAAAAGCATTTCATAATAATGTAACATTTCAATCTTTCGAAGAGTGCCCCTCCTATCCTCTTATAAAAGGCCCCCACCACTACAACCTTATTCAAACCTTCCAAGACATTTTTCTCGTCCAACCTCTGCCCAAATACTCTCAACTTTCCTATATTACTCCTAGAAGCCTCACTTTGGGCATAAGTCTTCCCAAGGAAGCCTTTCGCTCAAATCAAAAAGAGTTACCCGATTTTAAGGTAATGTCTTCTCTTATGTTGTTTTGTTTTATTTTGCTTCTCCAACCCCCTAAACTATTTTTATTATTTTATTTTGTAACAAAAACAGTATCTTCAATATAGTGGGATGTTTTTATGAGAATTATTTGATTTAATATTACACACACCTTCGTCTAATGGTTAATGAACATATTGTTTCTGTGGGTGACGAATTACTGCCTCACGAAACGATGATTGTTCAATCTTCTTTTAACACCTCTCATGGTGGACATTAAGATGTCAATATATTTATATATGATATATATTATGTTTATGTTTTCCTTTTTCTTCTGTATTTTTCATTTATGGCATACCTTTATGATTTCCATTATGGGTAAACGTGATAATTTCATTTTAGGATGTGCGGAATACCACCCGCTCAAAGTGATTTGAATCGTTAACGCCATATGTGGGACATATAAAGGATGGAGTAAATGATATTATATATGATATTATACTATAATTATATTATAACTTTATATAATTATAATTTCATTCCATTATATATGAAATATAAATGAAAGTAGCATTCATGCGTACATACGACTTACTGTCTCCATGAACGGTGCATTTCATTTCTTACCTCTAAATGTTATGTAATATTATAAATGCATGAATATACTGGATATATATGATATTTACATTGTGAATATAATTCTGGATAGAATGTATATTTCACCACATGAACAACTTGTAATTATAAGAAGTTTATTTTTGACTCAAGTACAAAAGATCAACAAAATGACCGTTATTAACCTAAATAATTACATAATGTCCAAAAGATGGTAATAAGTGATATAAAAGAAATAATGAACATGAAAAAGTTTCTTAAGAAAGTAGAAATTAAATCTAGTTTATTATTCAGGATATTAAAGAACGATCGAGTCAAGTCAGACACGAGGTAAGGGAACTTTTTAACCCAATTTCCGTTCATTGGGTTAATCTCCTACTTTCTAATTATGTCATGATTTTATTATGTCCTATCTTGTATTTATACTTTATTTATGTGTAAATATAGTGAATACACATAATAGATCTATTTTATTTAAAATATGATCTTTTTAAGGAACTTCATCTCAATCTCCTTTAATTGAGGCATATTTTGTTTTATACAAAACTTTCTTTTATATGGTGTATAAACCCCTTTGACTTTTCTGTTTTTTTTTCAAAAGGAATATTTTTATACGAAGCATTTTACTAAACGACAAAATGGAATGTTTTTTTATACATATGCGGCGACAACAACTTCTCCACCGCCATGACCATTATTTGAGTATAGGCTTATTCTACAAGCCATTACTTTTTTTTAAAATGAAAAATAAATACAAAGTTTTAATTTTACTTTATTTTTGTATTGATAATGGTTTTGAAAGTGTTTTTATTATATAGATGTGTTGTATTGATATCTTGTGATTGAAATGTTGAAATTTTATGTTTCCTTTATGCATGTTTTATGTGATATGATTATGTTATGGTTTATGATATGTTTAAACCTATTCATATGAGGAATGCATTGGACTTAATAAGTGACGGGTGGAGCCCGCTATAGCTCCTCAATGCATCGGTTGGTCTCATGAGACAAACTAGTGTCTTGGAATGAGGCCTTGACAAAATCTTATTTTTAGTCTTGGCATGAGGCCTTGGCTATGTGGTTATGATATTCCGGCACTATGCATTCCATCATTATGAAAGTGGTTATTGATATTGCATGTGATTATTCGACCAGTAGAATATCCATGTGAATAAGTAAATGGCATTATCTCATTTTACTTTTTCCATATTATATTGAAGTTCAAGTTTGAAAGGCTTTTGTTTTAGTTATACATTGCCTTAAATGTTTATGTTTATTTATGAAAGCTTCCGCTATATTGTCATCCTTACTGAGCATCTGATCTCACCCCTTCCAATTTTTTAATTTTTCCAGTATTTGAAGAAGTATATTATGAATGACCTGCCGAGATAGTATGAGGGGATATGAAGACAAGATGTTGTTGTAGTTTTATTTTACATTATGATGTAATGTAATACTTATTAATGTATCTAGTGTTTCCAAGGCTACTAAACTAATCGGTCTTTCGAGACTTGATCTTTTGTGATCATGCCAATGTTATGCAATAATGCACCGACTCTGGGTAACTGGGGTCGGGGCGTTACATATCATCCTATTGAGAATTTAATTTTAAATTTTCATTCTGGTGTTAACACTATAAATTCTATTCTAATATTTTTGTTAATTCTTCTTTTATTTCATTTTTTTAATTTTATTGATTCTTTGAAAAATTTTAATTGGATTATTAATATAGAAGATGAATTAAATAATTTTTTATGAAATAATGTCTGGACATTAGTAGAAGTTTTTGAGGATAAACATGTTATTGGAATTAAATTTATATTTAGAAACAGTCTAGATTAATAGAGACTAATTTTTAAAAACCAAGTCATACTTCTAACTCAAGGATACTCTTAAGAATATGGTATAGACTTCAAAGATTATTCCCCCTATTTCTAGTTTAGAGGAAACTTGATTTTTTTTTGTATTTTTCTTGTTTTCATGGTTTTAAAGTAGACCAAATTGATCTAAAAATTGCTTTTGTAAATGGTTTTATATCTAAAAAGGTTATATTTCTCAACCCCCTTCTTTTGAAAGTGAAAATTTTTTTAACCATGTTTTTAAATTATCTAAATCATTTTATGATCTCAAACAGGAACATTGTGCTTGGTATGAAAGGATCTCTTTTTTTTTCTTAAATAAAGGTTTTAATAAAGGAAATCTTAACCCTACACTTTTTATTAAAATAAATCCTAATGATATTCTTATTTTTCAAATTTATTTTTATGATATGTTTTTTGGTTCGTCAAGTGAAATACATTCGAATAATTTTATTCTTTTATGTATTATAAATCTTAAATGAGTTCTATGGGAGTATTATAATTCTTTTTTGGACTTCAAATTTTTCAAATAATTGATTGAATTTTTCTTAAATAATCTATATATGCAAAATAATTAGTTAAATTTTTTTGTCATGATTCTTCTAAATCAAAAAAAACTCTTATGGGTACTAATTTCAACTTAGATATGGATGAATTTGGTAAATATTTTTTTTTTAAATTTTATATAGGTGTGATAGGTATATTTCTATATTTAACTATATCTGAACTCTAAAACATCATTAGTGTTTTTTTATGTGCTAGATTTTATGAATATCCTAAAGAATTTCATAATGAAGCTATAAAAATAGTAATTATATATGTTGCTTCCAGATTATTTTATCCAAAATAAAACTATTTTCATTTAAATTATTATTCTAACTCTAATTTTGGATGATTTAGAATTGACTGAAAAAACTCATCTGTTATGTTTCATTTTCTAGGAAAAATATTAACTTCTTGGTTACCAAAGAAACAACTATTGGTTAATTTATCTACTACATAAGCTCAGTATATCTCTAATTCTAGTAGTTGTGCTCAATTTTTATGTATTAATCAATACTTATGTGATTTTGATGTTTATATTTAAAAACTACCTATTTATTGTGATAATTATTCTTCAATTTATATTTATAAAAACCCCTTACAATATTCTAGAACAATGAATATTGATTTTAGATTTCATTTTATTAAATATCATGTGGACTAGGGTGATATTGTCTTAGAATTTATAGCTTCTGAAAATAACCTAGAAAACATTTTTATAAAGACATTAAACTATTATCAATTTGAAAAAATTAAATTACAACATGTTATATTGAAATTTTATTTTTCTACTCCACTTTTTTAGGGTGGTTTTCTTTTCACTTTTTGTTTATTTACAAAAAGTGGTAAAAATAACATGGTTATAATTATTTTAAAACATTGGTTTTGGGGATAAATAAATTAGGGGGGGAAATTTGTTATAAATTTTTTTAAAATTGGTTTTTAATGGTTTACATGTTTTGATTTTTTTATCAAATAAAGGGGGATATAGTTTGTGCATGTGCATGTTATCTTTTCTTTGAATACTTTTCCGCTCTTTTGTTTGATTACCTTTCCTCTATTATGTTTGATTTATCTTACTCTGTAATTTAATGATATCTAAATCCACACTGTTTTTATTTTTTTGATTCTTATCATATTTGATATATTGGATATTTATATAAATTTTATTAGGGTATGGGGAAGTGTGAAAATTCTTTTCTAGTACTCTAAAAATTCAATAAAGTTGATGTTATAGTTTTAGAAAATCTACAAGAAATTGTTTTTAAAAATATTATTTATTTTACTGAAACATATACTTATATATAATTAACATAAAAATTGATTTTATCGGAATAAAACATTTTTATTTTGATTTTATTAGTTCATATCAAAATATAAATAATTCGTTTAGATAGAGAATAAATTGTCTAATGTTCTACATCGATTTATCATAACTGTATTTTTTCTATAATTTTTTTCTTCTTTTTTTTGATGACATTTGGAGTAGTAGATAACATATTTATTTGATTCTAGATTCATTGTAAAGATAATAGTTTATTATAAAAATAATTCTTTTTGACCAAAGTCTGAATTTGCTATTAAAAGATTTTAAAAATTCATTGATGTATGTTAAAGTTTGTTGTCCATTATTCAAAATGTTTGGTTTCAATACAAATTTCAAAAATTATGGATTTTAACCTACACTACATTACTATTGATGAATATTGAATACTGTGATTCGACAACCGTACATTATTGTTCATTCCCTACACAACTTACTATTCATTCCCTACGCTACTTTTCATTCCCTATGTTACGTTACAGTTCAAACCCTACATTATGTTACTTTCCATTTCTGTAAATTATGGTTGGGAAACACTAAATTATTTTTCTACCCTATATTATGTTATAGTTCACTAATAGTGAAAAGTATTGTTGGGAAACCCTATGTTACTATTCATACCCAACGCTATGTTATTTTTCAAGAATAATGCAATGTATGGTTCAGTAACCCTACTTTACAATTAATTCCCTATGCTACATTATTCTTCATTAACTACTCTAGATTATTTTTCATTCTCTATGCTACATTACTATTCATACCCTATTTTACTATTCATTTCCTGATTTTTTGTTGAGAATTGATTTTTGGCATATATATGGATTATTTTCAACAGTTTTTTTTACTTGATAAATTCAAATTAAATCTATGGATTAATATCAAAGTGTTTTTAATGTTTTTTTTGGAATATTTAATGAGAACAATTGAGAAATTATTTCAAAATATTTTTATAATAATTCATTGGTTTCAATTTTATTTATTTTCAAATATTTGAATTTACATTTTGCTTTTGCTGCTAGTTTTCAGGAACCATATTGACTAGTATTAAAAGAATTTAAATTGTAGTTTTAAATCATTGAACACTAATATTGTTCTGGAGATATTATTACAAGACTTATTCAAATTATTTTTAATTCTTTTATTAGTTATTTATTCTATAAGAATAAATAGGAAACAATGTTGTGATTTGTATGGATATATTTATGAATACTCTTGAATAAATTTATTTTGAATATTAAAAGGAAGCAGAGCTGCTGCAACTGTTGAATATTTATTATATATATATATATCATTAATTATTTCATGAGATATAAACACATTATAAATAGAAAAACTACATGGGATAACATATTTGATACTCTATTTTTCATAAGGAAGGTGTTGTGAACTTTGAATATGCTGTTCATTTTAAACATCCTTCTACACTCTGTATTATCACCCACACGATATCGAAAGGGCTGAATTAATTCTTTTTTGACAAAAATTGACATGATGAGAGAAGATTGTCTAAACCTTAACATATAGTACATGTTCTCTGATTATTTATCTTCTTTCTCCTTTTTTTGGTTCTGTAACAGTTTTTCTCTTCTCTCACACGTACTCTATTTTTCAATTTATAACTTTGAAATGTAAAGCATTATTTGTTATTATGTTTCTTTGAGTTGTGAATCTTGGATTCTAAAGTTATGATATAAATTTTACAACTCTCTATATCTAATGTTAGCACTATTTGGGTTGTGAATCACTTTATTTAAAGTCAGTTTGTAAGGGTTGGGACTCCCCATACAAAAGTTAGTGGTGTGGTTATCCCTCTATAGGAAAAGGATTTTTTAATTGGGTTATCACTCAATGGTAAAAGTAATTTTTAGTGAAAACATATATCTTTCTGAGTATAGAGGTATATGATTATATTTATTCCCACTTTTTATTGAATAACTATAAAAAACATCCTTGAATTATTTACTTTTTCTGATGTTAAATGACCTTAATAATTAACTTTGATAATTAATTTAATTAATCAATTAATTTGTTTATGTTTTTAATATGGTATATTCACCCCCACACCCCTCAAGACCATCTGCCATTACCTATTTAGACCTAACAGGTTTTATATAAGTATTGGTAAACAATACATAATTTTTAGAAAATTCTTTATATTTTTTGAAAATACTATTTTCTCAAAAAAAAATTCGTTTTATCAAAAAATAATAAAATCCTTTTTACCACTTTTAGAAAATGTATTCGAAAAAATCAAATTATTTTTTGAAATATAAACTTTCAATATATATTGGACTTAATTTTTTGGAATTTTATGAAAATATATATTTTTTTAGTGAATAGTGAAAAATTTATGTTTTCATTAAGAATTTTCATTTATTTTAATGATTTCAAAAATGTGAAAAAAATTAAGATAGTTTTAAGAGTAGAGTTAGATGAATTATAATAATATTAATCCAATTTAGGTCATCATAATAAGTTTCTTATATAATTTTGATATAAAATCTTTGTAAACATTTGAACATTTTCTCTTTGAAAACCTACTTTCTCATTGCATATGTGGGATTAATTTTAAATTAAAAATTTCCAATTATATGAATATAATTTTTTCAAATCACTTAAATATTTTTAACTATAATTATTTATGTCATTTAATAATTTAAAATTAATATTTTACCATATTTAATATTAAAAAAACAATAAAAAATATTTATTACGGTTAAGATAAAAATTGGTTTATCGAGGGTTAAACTAAAAATATAAAGGTAAAAATGACCCAAAACAATTGAAAAATACATTGGATGGACATATTTTGACTTTATCTATAATATGTTTTATAATGGACCATTTGGGATCTTTTTTGCATGCAAAAAATGTGGGTAAACCTTTTTATTTTAAAAAATTACAAATGCGCCACTCACCTCACTTATAAAAGGTCAACCATATCCTCTCCTCTTCACACCTCAAAACCCCATTTTTCAGAAACTAATTACCCAAATCACTTTAATAATTTTATCCTATCATCCTAAAAGTATTATTTTTGTCATAAATCTAACCTAGGAAGGATTTTAGTGTAAGATAAAAGAATTTGTCTAAAGAATAGGAAATGTCCCTTACCAAGCATTTTATATTATTTATTCCTTTACTTCATTAAATTATTAGTTGAAAAATGAATATATAATTACCATATTATCTTAAAATAATGATATATTTTAATGTTAATTTCATGAAATATATCTTTCACCTCTTCAATCGGATGGGTTGTGAAATCATATTTCATGTGAACGACAAACTACATCCTCACAGACCGTTGTTTTTTCATTTTCCATCAGCAACTCTAATGGTTGGATATAGGTATGGATTTATTTTTAATTTATTATATTCCCTATATTATTATACCTCTATAACTATAATTCCAAATATATCTTCTTACCTAAAAACCCATTGGAAAACAATAACATCGCTCGTGTGTACGATAGATTATCCCCATGGGAATTAGTGTGATATGTTTTTCCATTTAAATTTTACATGGATGGTAATAAGGATATATTAGATGAATATATATATCTATATATTTGTGTGTGTTTGTGTGAATTTTTTTAAATAATTATACCAATTTAATAAATATATCACATATACCTTTAGTATTAAATTCATTGGGGTTTATGATAATGTCATTCATGTGTGCGGTAGATTACCACCTCATAAAGCGATGTCATTATATCTTCACATACTCTTTACATGGAAGTTAATAAGGATAGGTTTTAAAAAAATATATGTTATATATAAGACACAAAAATTATTTTGTAAACTTAATATATTATTTACCTTTCTTTCTTTCAATCTGCCAAGAAAATTACAATAGTTTTCATGCGTATGTATGGTTTACTGTCTCCATGAACTGTGTATTTGTCACACACCGAACATGAATTTTAGTTATTTTAAATATTCTAATAATTTTTAGTATTTATTTTGGGTTTGATAACCTATCAGGTTGAATTTTAAAAAAACTTATTAATCCCTTTGACGATTGCACTGTTATCCTAAAAGGTTAGGGGTAATAGTTTGGTGCCTTTGTAGATGCTCAGGTGGGCCTAATTTATTGCGCATGATTTTCGCATGGCATATTAAACCGTGAAACAAGTACACAACATTGATCTGAAAGTGGCCAGTGCCAGGTCGAATGGTTTGAGTGTCGGTTTCTCAACCATGAATCTTGTTGCAGCCCGACCATACTGTTGTGCAGTGTTCAAATAAATACAATAAGATGAGATAAAATTAAATTAAAATAAAGGAAAATTTTAAACTGTATTATTATTTTTAATATTATTTTTATTGTGAATAATAATAGAATTATTTTAAAAAATCATTATTATTATTATTATTATTATTATTATTATTATTGGTTTTATTATTAATATTATTATTATTATGTGTATTATTACTAATGTATTATTATTTAGTTTTTTTACTATTTTAAAAAATATGATGAAAACAATTTATAGAAAACCTTAATCTTCTCTCTACCTTATGTGCATCCACCCTTTCTCCCCTCTCCCTCCCTCTCTGCACGCTTCCCTTCTGTGCACCCACCTCCACTGGCACTACACCACCTCTGGCGTGACATCCCACTTTTAAATCTTCCCCATATGGCATGAAGTCCCTCTGGTGAGCATCTCTCCAACATCTCCATCCCTCCCTCCAGCTGAAGTAGCTACCTCCACCCAGCATGACCTCCGGTATCGCTTCCTCCATCCACCCTCCTCTGGCCGGTGACCCCCTGCCGGAGACCTACCCTACCAATAAACCCTGTCAGCATAAATGGACCTTCCAACATGCCTTATCCCATTATTTTCATGTGACCCCTTAAGACACCCTCCTTCTGGCAGCCCCATTAGCTCCAATCTCCTCTCTAATGCAATACCTCGCTGACATGCTCTTCCTCCAGTGGTGACGCCCCCTCTTGTAATTTCTTATTTGGATTTCCTTTTTTTATGTTGGGGTTTTGGATCATTGAGGGTTTTTATTGGAGGGTATAGGGTTTTATAACCCACATGAAAAGATTTAAGTGGTTTTTTGTCATTTCGTAATGGATTCGAGGTAAGAACCCTTTGGACATTGCCTTTAAATTTATGTTTTTAATGATTTCTTGTTTTCAGCCCATATATAGTTATTAATTAGTGATGTATTATTTTTATAATAGTATTTTTATGTGAAATATGGTGTTTTGTTCAATTTTTTTTGAATTTGCGGGGTGAAATGTTTGAATTTTAAATTCCGTGTGTTTTTAAAATAGCTTAGTTGTCCTTTTCATGAAGTTTAAAAAAAATATGTAATCTATTGATTCCTGATTCATTTAAATGAATTTTTATACTTTATTCATAGATTAATAATACCCTTAATTAGTTGATTATATTGTTTTTATATTTTTATAACATTTTAAAAATGTGTTTTGAAATGATTCTTTTCTTATGCCTATGTAAATTTATACCAAATGTGTTTCATAAAATTATTTTTTTGAAATTGTCGTTCTTTTGGTAATTTGTATATGGTATTTTGGTTTTATATTTATAATATTTTGACATCAAAATTTCACTTTGGCCATTGAAAATATTTTTCACAATTAAATGGTGATTTGTGTTTCCATAAATGGATTTCTAAATTGGTTCGACATGAAATTGTTTATATTTTTTTTGAGTTGTTTTATAAACTATTTTTAGAATTTTTTTATGAAATCATTGAAAAGTATAAACCATTTTTTAGGGTAACATGAGTTGAGAAATAATTTGGAATGATTTTTTAAAGGAAAATGAAATACATGACATGTTGAACTTGATGTACACATTTTCAATATGAATTGTAAAAAATTTAATTGATGAAAGGTGAGGTTTGGGATTTATTTTTCCTTATGAATGAATTTATAAAAATGGATTTATAAGTTGTTTTGTTATTGAAAATGGCATGTGTGTACTGGTTTATTAAATTTTTGGTGCGTGATGATGACATGAGGCACATTTGGCATTTTTATTATATGGTTGTTTGGAAAACACTTCGAGGAGTGATTCTTTCCTTGTTGGTTGTCTATGGGAAGGGAGTGTCCATGGTATGGGAACTCCCTTGAATAATTATTGTTTTAAACTAAGGACTCCTCCTTGAGATGTTTGGGGAAGTACTGGTTTATGTGTGTTATGTGTGATGGTGTATATACAACTTGTTTCTTGGTCTTGATTGGAACTCCCCTTTATGAACATTTAATGGGAACCTTGCAGAGGTACGAGGAGTTATGGGAATGATTACTGCACTGGTAGTTTACGCACTGACCATATCCTCATAGTAGTTGTACATCTGGGTTTATCACTATGGGATAGGGCCACTCAGTTTGTCCTAAGATAGGGTGGTCGAGTGTTTTGAGGTTTGGATATCATCATGTTTAGAATTCTACTGGGGATGGGGTCTCATGTATTAGTATGTTCTGGTTATCCCTTAAGTTCCTAGGTTTTCATGTGTTCCTCAGATACTTGTATGGTTAGTTTTATTACCCTTATTGTATAGTTTCTTGTTCCTAATGCATGTCTTTTTGTATCTGTTTATAAATTTTTTAATGTGTGGTTTCTAAAAATGGGTTCAAGAAGAATTTTTTGGAAAGATCAAAGAATCCCCCATGACACTTTTATGAAACACTGAGCATGTCCTACATGGTCCCCCAGTTTTTACCTTCTCCCTTTAGACCTTGTTTTAAAGAATGGGGCAAATGGATTGTGCTTGGGATTTATATTGTTTAAAATGAAAATTCTTTAAAACCTATATTTATATATTCTATTTTGAAACTGAGGTCAATGTTTATTTATTTAAATAATATTAATTGGTAATATAATTTTTGGGACTACCTATTAAGTTTTAATACAAATTTTTATAGTGTTTTCTTGTCTTTAGTTTCTGTTGTAGGTCACTGCTCAATTTTGATCGCATTAGGTGATGGTTTTGGAATGGAGAGTGACCCTTAGGGTCACATGAAGGTGTCTTGGGTGTCAGTTTCAGTCATTATTTTCTAGATTAGTTTTCTTTTTATGTCTATTTCAATGGTAAATAATGTAAAGTACTAAATAAATCATTTATAGTTTGGTTTTTTCTTTTAATTATAAGGTTTACTTAATTATTTATTTGAATAAATCATTCCCCATTGTCTCTTATGTTGACCATGGGGATTATCTCCTTCCCGGGAGCATTGTGAATTCCCCACGTGACATTCCATGGATCGGCTTTCATGACCGGTTCAAGGTTGACCCTGGTTGGTTCATGACAAAATAGTATCAGAGTAGGTCAAATATTTAGAGGACCTTTCTTTTAGATATCCCATAATTATTTGGGGATTTCAAGGTAGAAGGACTATGATTTTGGGGGCTTGAGCTGTTGGAATGGTAAAGAATTCATGATCCCTTGTTCGTTATGAACCTTGAGTCCCCATGTGATATCTAGTTTTTTCATCATCCTTTGAGTCTTGAAGGTTTTCTCGTCTTAGGAAATAAAAAAGGAGTTGGGAATTGGAATCTGTCAGCGTTTAGGGTTTGTAAATCAATGTGGATACATGGACATTTCCCTAGAATACTCTCTTTGGAGGTGGCGTGATTAGCGTATGGAGACCAACCATATGGCCAAGTAACCCATTGACACCAGTTTTCAATTGTGAACTTTTTTGGGTCTCCCTTAATTATTAAACATTCTTTACAAAGTCTTGTTTTGAAAATTTTGGAAAGGTGAATTTAAAATGGTAACGACTTTATTTTGATTAATTTTTTTATTTCCTTGTTTCTTACCGCCCCAACAAATATTTGATGGATTACCAAGGTGTATCTTTGGGTGGTTCATCTTTAGAAAACACTCTAGTTGATCAACCCATAGAATACATCTTTTAGTTTCAAATGTTTATCCCTCCTCTCATTTATGATCATGGTAATCCTCTTGAGGTGGAGGAGTTGATGTGGATGATTGAGAGTGACTTCCTTTTCCTCGTTCTTCCTTAGTCATTAAAGTTAATGTTTCCTACCATTATGCTCAAAGGTCCAACGAGGAAATAGTGGAAGTTTGTGTCTCGATGAAACAATAAGGAATGTATTACTTGGGATTTATTCAATTCATCATTCATACAAAAGTATTTCTATGAGATTATAATGGTGAGAAAGAGAATGGACTTGTTCATTTCTCAGCTAGGTGTTGAATCGGTATTGAAATTATATCTACACTTCTTGGACGTAGTTTTGTATGACCTAGTTAATGTCCCAAACGACCATGTGAAAGCTTAGCATTTTGAGTTTGCACTCCATTATGAACTGCAATCGAAGGTGGTAGAGCTCAACCGAACCACTTTCTCCGATGTGGGGTGGAAAGAAATTTCATGATGAAGTTGAGTTGGTAGGAGAACTTGTGATTCCAAATATTGCTCCAGTCCCTGGAAGTTTTGAAGAGAATTTTGGTAAGAATAATAGTAAGTTTCATGATGATTATAGTGCTGGAAGGGTAATTAATAGGCCTTCATACCTCTTGTAAACTTCTTCATAGTGTAATGTTTTGATCTCTCATCAGTGAGGTAAAAAGGGTCATAAGAGGCTATCATTCCCGAATGCTCCATGAATCTGCCACACCTATGGATACTTGGGTAACTTGAATTTTTTATGTCAAGGTCTCTCCAAGAAGCGTTTTGAAGCCAGGCCCAACTCTTAACATATCACACCATCCCATTCCCAATAGTAGGGAAATATTTGGGATTAGTTTGGGGTTTTCTCTTTATAGTGTTTCTTGGATATAATATTCATACCTGGTGGAGTTTTTTGTTATTTATTTTTCTTTTAATTGTAGGAATGGTAGTTGTCGAACCCTTTTTTATATAATATTTCAATGGAAGTTTGTCTTGTTAAATTTAGATATGTGTGTTCGGTTTAGGGGTTTCTAAGCCTGACTGCGAGGCAGGACATGCTTAAAACATCAGATCTCTAGCTATAGGTCCCAGAGTGAAGTAGATGTGTGGTCAGGAGAACTCTTGTGGTGTGATAAGACTTTGTTCTAAATACTATTCTCCTTAGGGATTTGGAGATAGTTAATCCTCTATGTTTTGTACTTTGTTTGATGGTCCATGTGGGGCCTATTTGTGTGAATTGAGTGTGGCTTGGTTTGTATCCTTCCAAGAGTGTTATGTTTTTTGGATTGTTTGGTTGTGGTTTGATGCTCCACCAGTTGGGCCCTCCCTTCCCCTCCCCTTATGGCAGGGATTTTTGGTTAGTGTCGAGAAGTTTTTGAGTTTTTTTAATTTCATTTGTTTTCATGGTGGTGAGACCCATCGCAGGTCTCACTAACTTTAGTGTTACCCTATTTCTTATAGTGGGGAGTATGTTCGGGCCTCCCCATGTCAATATCTTAGTTCTGTTCTTGGTATCAGTTTGATGGTGGTTGTTCATGGGTGGAACCATATAATTCTATGTTCTTCCTTTCAGTAAATGTAGATATGGGAGTGTTCAGGTGGTTTTGGATGGAGAAATGTTATAAAGGTATCCATGGATTGTGGTTTGAATTTGCTAATTTTTTTGAATGGATGCTATGTGTTTCATTCAGTGAAGTTTCGGATGATCATGTTTTTCGGTAGGATTTAGTATTGTTAAAATTATATGTCTTAAGGACCGATTAGCTAGACCGATTTATACTTATGGGGGTGGGTAACACTTAGGGGAGATTCTATTCTGGGTCTCCCTAGTTTCTTTTATATGTCTCTTTCATTGTTGTTAGCGAATTTTTATCATCATATTTTTTAAACATTGGGGATCTCCTTAAACTATAAAGGAGTATCTATTTTTATTTTTGGGTTAAACATTGTCATGGATTTCTAGGGGGAATAGTTATGGTGGAGAGAAGTGTCACACCCAGACCTTTAATTTTAATTATTTTAATTATTCTAATAATTTTTAGTCTTTATTTTGGGTTTTGGAACTTAGAGGGTTGAATTTTATAAAAATTTAGAATGCCCTTTGAATGTTGCATAGTTTTCCCACATGGTTAGGGTAGCCTTGTAGTGCATGTGTGGATGCCTGGGTGGGTCTGATTTATGACACACAACATGAACACGGCTTATTAAACCATGTGATAAGCATGCAGCTTGATCTGAATGTGGGCAGTGCCAGGTGGCATAGTTTAACAATGGGTTTCTCAACTGTGCATTTGGCTGTAAGAAGACCGTTCAGTTTCTTAGTGTCCAAATGAATAAAATAAAAATAAAATAAGATGAGAAATAAATAAAACCATGAAAATGTTTAAACCGTAATAATAACAATATTATTATTATTATGGATAATAGTAATATTTTTATTAAAAATGGATATTATTATTATTTTTATAATTATTATTATTGTTGTTGTTTTTTTATTATTGTTATTATTATAATTATTTGTAATATAATTAATTTTTTATTATTTAATTAATTTCGGGTTTTAATAGAATGGAATAAAAAACTATATAAAACCCAAATCTTCCCGTACATCCTGCACACCCATTTACAAACATTTCATGGGAACCAATAATAGCTACGAAGATTACTCAGAACAATTTTTGCACTGGTAGTTTATGCAGTGATCATTTCCCCATAGTATGTGAACATCTAGGTTTATTATTATGGGATTGGGCCCTTTGGTCTGTCCTAATTTTGGGTGGTTGGGCATTTTGGTGTTTTGGATTTTATCATGTATGGAATTATAATTGGGATGGGTTCTCTTGTGTTAGTATGTTTTCATTCTCCTCTGATTTCCGGGGTTATCCTGTGTTCCAATGATACTAGTATAGTTGGTGGCATTTCCCTCATTGTATAGGGTATTATTCATAGTACTTGTATGTTGGTATCTATTTTAAATATTTTGAATGTGTGGTTGCTAAAAATGATTTCAAGAAGAGTTTTTTAGAAACATCAAACACTCTCCCCTTGAAACATTTATGAAAAACTGAGAAAGTCCTACTTTTTCCACCTTTTTTACTTCCCCCTTTAGATCTTGTTTTAAATCGTGAGGGAAATGGATTTTGTTTGTGAATTTTCTCCCTTAAAATGAAAATTGTCAAAAATCTGTATTTATATATTGTATTTAAAACCTGAAAAGCGATGTTTCTTTATTTGAAGCATGTGAATTAGGAATAGAATTTCCAGGCCTACCTACTGAGTTTTAATACACATTCCTATAGTTTTTTCTTGTTTTTTGTTTCTACAGTAGGTATCAATTTGAGATCAATCACCTTGGGTGATGGTCGGGGATTTGAGTGTGAGCCATGGGGTCACATGGTGGTGTATTGGGTGTCATGTTTAGTTTGTATTTTCCTTTTTAGTTTTTTGGTTCCTCTCATTGCAATTGTAAATAATGCAATGTTCTAAAAAACATTTTTAGTTGGGTTTTTTATTTTAATTATTCAGTTTATTTATTTATTTATTTAGTGAAATCATTTCACTGATTCTCTTAAGATGCCCTTTGCGATTTTTTCTAACCTTGTAGGATCGGGAATGCCTCCGGGGCCTTGCCACAGATCAACTTGGGTGACCAGTTCAGGGTTGACCTAGGATATTTTGTGATAATATTTTACATTATTTCTATAAATTTTATGGATTAACAAAAATAAATATATTCTGAATAAATATTTAATTTATATCATGCTTAAAATTATGTTGATTATGGAACCATGATCAATGTAAGAGTTCCAAAAATAAAAAATCAAAACAAACATGAAAAAAAAGTTGTTATTACATGAAACATGATTGTAATGTTGAATTATTAATAAATATGTAATAAAATATCATAATTAAGAAATATAGTGTATGATAGATATAATTATGGTTATATAATAGATTTATACTAAACTTATTTTTATTATATTGTAGGTTCATACATGTGTGATTGAATTTGAGACTTAAGGTAAGGGATTTCCATCTTAGTTTTATTTTCTATTAGAGACATGCCATATTCACTACATATTTATTTTATTTGGTTTATAAACTATCCATATATGTATTTTATGATAATTATCCTAGAAATTATTTGTATTTACATATCCATTTAATGAAATCTATTTTATGTGGTTTATGGTTCAAAAGTTATCAAATCAGTAAGGGAATTTTTCTCAATTTTCTTTCTTTGAGTCATATGTTATGTTATGCTCCTATCTTATATATATATATATATAAATAACATTTAACATGTTATATATTCAACATTATTCATTTCATAAAAATTATTGTATCAATTGATTTTATTTTTTATGGGTCCTATGATTCAAAATATACCAAATTGGTATAGGTTTATTATAGAATCTCATCGTTTATTGGGATTTTTTATGTTTATTCTTATTATCATAAAATTTTATGATCCATGTATAAACAAATTGTTAATTATACTCTCCAATAGTTATTTCAATAGAGTAATAGTTTTCACTTCATTTTCCTCTCTTTATGCACTCAATGTTTCAATTTTTTTTAATAAAAATCATCTTTATGTTTCTCTTTTGTAAAACATATTTTCCCTTCCAAAACTATGTTTTCTTAAAAAGTTTTCAAAAATATTGTTGGAATTCTATAAATTATTTATTAAATAAATTTTTAAACATGTTTTAAATTTTATACAACACTTTTTGAATGAAATCTTTATTTCATTTACCAAACAATTCTCATTTTGATTTGACTAAAAATTTGAAATGAATCTTTATTTTATCATAAATAACATGCATAGTATTTTATATCATAATGACCAACCCTTTGTTTTTAATGATTCCTTCATAGAATTTAAATATTATTTTTGAAAAATATATTTCTAATTTTTTTTATAAATTTTTTAAAAAAAACTAATTTTCAAATAAAGGTTATTTCCCTCAAAAAATATTTCAAATTATTTTTAAAATCATTATTTTTAGTTTTCCAAGTTTTTTTTAAATAAAAATGATTTTGAAAATTTTTTATGTTTAAAAAACATCAATTTCAATGTGTAAAGGATATTATACTCAATAAATGTTTTTTGTGATATTTCAAACCTGTTTTCATTCTATGATTACATCATTTAATGTTACTTACATTTTACGGAGGATATGATCCAAGGATTCCATTATTATTCATTATATGAATGGTTTATGTTTTTTATGAAAATATTTTTATGAATCCTATTTTATTCTATGGGTTATATAAGGATAAAATTATTATGAAACCCACAACTTTTTCCATTGGTTATGGTATGATGTAATGATTATGAAACCCATTTTATTTCAATGGTTCTAATATGGGTGACATCATATGATATTGTGTCAGAAACAAGTTGGATTTTCATTATTTGATGGTGGTTATGTTATAACTAAAGAAGGTGGTTACCTTATAACCATGGAATGTGGTTAAATTATAACCAAGATTGTTGGGGCCTATATCTCCCCCTAATGAATTGGGTAATGATTAATGTTATATGATCTCAAAAGGTACATGAAAGGTTACCCATTTATTATAAGAGGGTAAAGGGGAGCTTATCCCAAGCCCAAAAGTGGGAATATAGCAGTTTATCCCAATCCCAAATAGGGTACATGGGAGTTTCTCCCACACCCAAAAGATGGTACATGGAAGGTTATCCTAATATTCACGTAGGTAAATGAGTGGTTATCCCAAGACTAACATGCTATGAATGTATTGGTGGGTATCCTTTAGATAATATTTTATATGCATATGTGTAAGATAAAAAACTATGTCTTCTGCCAATGTTATGTTCACATGGATCTTTTTCTTCGATTCCTTTATGATTTGTGTCTTGTAAACTACCATGAATTTTTAAATGAGCCAAGTTTATGATCTATTATATGTAGTTTATTGTTTTCATACGTTCTTCTCATATTCGCATGCCCTTATGATCATTATATGTTGATATCTATCTTATTTACCATTAATGAACATTGGAGATCTCTACTTTTCATATTTATTTTCCCCTGGTTATGATGAAAGTTATTATTTATTATAATTCTAATATGGGTACTGGTTATGAAGAACATAGTATAATATTATGTAGCTCACTTATAGATTATTTTTTTATATGTGCAAGTTTTGAAACATAGTAGAACTTTTTTTTCATAGATTGTTGTATTATATAATGAATATTCCTTTCTTAGGATGTCATATTTATGTACGAAAACATTGATTCCTTACATTCTCTTCTAGTTTAACCAAATTAAACACATCATATCCATAACCATAATAATTTAACTTTTTACCACGATAAAATAATTCTATGACCAAAAATAAAATGGTCCTTCTAAAAAATTAATATATTATTCTTCAAAATATAAAATCTTTTTTATTAGGTTAAATTTCTATGATTATAAGAAATTTCCTTTAAAATAATAAAAATAAATGAATGTAAAATATCTTTTAGGAAGATACTTGATTTTACCATAAAAATCATTTTATGTCAAAATCAATTAAAAAATCGTATTTAAATGTTTTTTTGGGTGACTAATAAAAAATGGAAGGTTTTAGACTTTTATATAAATCCATAACTAATTTTAATATTCTAACCATTATATTTAATGAAAAATCCAAAAATAATTTTTATTGTGCATAAAATTTAATTTATATTCTCAAAAGTTATGATTGGGATCAGAAATTTAAAATAATGTTTCAAAATAAATAATTTAAATCATTTAACATATATTTTGTTGAGATACACTCAAATAGTAGGGGTAAATTATAGTGTTATAGATATTTTAAAGCTTTACCCCATAGCTTTAACACAATTTTACCTCTTTTACTATGGTGAGAAATATCTATTTTTATTATTATTCATAGTTACTAAAAAATTAGTTGAAACTATTAAATTATATTAAATATGTTGATTCAAAAAAGGAAGTTAATTTTTTTAAAATACATTTTCTAAAAATGTTCCGAAAACTAATTATAATATTTTCTAAAATATATATATATAACCCATTTTTTAGGAAAAATGTATTTTTAAACCAAAACGTGACTTTTTAAAAATTAAAATAAATATTTAATAATAATTAAATAAAAGTTTTTCATTTATTATAACCTTTATATATATATATATATATTAGTCAGAATGTGGGTATTTCAATTCACACCCTCTAATAACATGGCTGGGTTATAACAACCATATTTAAATAATAACATTTTGTGGTTTGTTTATACTCATTTTTGCATGTTGTATACTTTATCGAACATTATGTTAATATTTTAAAATATTAGAGTCTTAAAAGTTCATTAGATTAAATGGATGAAATGGAATATGTTTTAGTGGAGTATTGGAAGGTTTTATGCTCCCAGTTGAGGTATGTTCATCTTTCATGATAATTGAAGGTGGTGGGAGTTATTATGACAATGAAATTTATTTAGGATGTTAATATTAAAAATAAAAAAGGGATTAGTAAAACATATATGATAGAATGAACTATAAAATATAATATATGAGATAATAATGAATAATGATGGAACTCAAGTTTCCAGCCTCTAGGACCATGTCTGTTCTTTCTAACCACATTCATTCTAACTACATTACATTGCATATTTATTTTCTATCTTTAAATATAATTATCAACCCACAATTAATTTTTTATTTCAAAAAATATATAAATAATACCAAAATTAAATAAATGTTGAGGAATAAGTAGTGATTTACGGAAAATTCACCTCATGTGATAGTACATTAGTTAGCCACTATGCTGAAATGGGAAAATAAATATTATTTTTTTTACTCCATAAAATAGCTGTGTCGCTTGGGTAGCCTAAATTTATTTTCACCCTGATATTTGCTCTTATAAAAAAAATTATTTACATTCTAAAGAATAATAAATTTATTCCTTTCAACTTCCACCATCTTTTTATCCATTTAAAAATAGGATACCCAAATAATTTGACTGTCTTTAGAGGTATGTCCAGTATTCCATTTACATGTGGACCCTTTTAAGAAGTAGTAGTCTTATAAGTATGAGCCACTAGTGGTTAACTTTAGAATCTAAAATTTTTTATAATCCAAGAATTTATGACATGTATTCGAGAGTAATATGAAAATTAGTTTTCACCTTCCATAAATATCTTCAACAGTCTTTAGATTTCCATATTCCAGAAACCTTCCCCATTCTTCATTAGGGATGTATATCACTAATCCAATCATGATTTCAGTTTCATGGAATTATTATATTTTTTAATTTTTTTTCTTCAATTATCATATTTATGGCCTAATTTTAATGGCCTATTTTGTGTACTTTACTTCTCCAACAGAAGATTATTTTACTCATAGTTTTGACATTCATCTCAATATTCTAATTTGTCTTTATATGAGTATTTTGATATTTTAGTTTCATTTTTTTACTATCTAAGGTGTAATTATCTATTTTTCTCACCTAATTATTTTCTATTATGGATTTATATTAGAATTAATATATTAGTTGAGTTGATTTTAGTAGGATACGACACTCTTTAAAACCATGACCGATTTTTTTTAGTACCCCTTAAATTTTTAAAATTAATAAAATTTATTCAAAATATATAGATATCTATTTTTATATGAATTATATTTCATTCCAAAAATATTTTAAATTATTTTTAGATCTACTCAACCAGCTCCAAGACTTATTTTATTTCTATTTATAGGTGTTTTGTTCTAGTAATCAATTGATTTATGTTTAAATATCGAGCAAAAAAATAGTGGCCTAAGGACCTTTTTATTTTCTATAAAATAGTTGTTTAAATAAAATTATGAAGATAATATTTTTGCATAGTTACAAATTATATCTGGGATCAATTTGAGGAGCATTATTTTCTAGACATGAAAACCTATACACTTTACTCATTGGTTAGAATTTCATTGTTTTCACACACCCACATTTGTCTGCAACATTATAAATCAAAAAAAATATTTCAACTCTAATTTATTATATTATGGGATACTTTATTCTAAGATATAATTGTGGGTAGATCATTGGATTAATTCATTATTGTGTTTAAACCATATTTTTCTTCTTACAAATAAGACTACATTGATAAATTTGGGTGTGAAAAGTTTTTTCTCAAAAATTTGGGTAGTTTTAACTTGTGATTATAATTGATTACTCAATTTCACTTCATGTTTAAGATATATCATTCTGATGTAATTATTCTACTCCTAAAGTGATCTCAATCTATCTTCTCATTCTCTCTTCATGTTTTTGATCTTATCATCATGTATTTTTTTACTTTTTAGTGTTCTATCAAGGTTATTGATTCTTTTTTCTTTAACATCTTGATCTGATTATTAAAACTAATAGTATCTTTATGAGTATATTTTAAATCATAGATTATTTATATAAAATCTAATTATCTCATATTTCTCATCAATGTATTTTTCAATAATTCTTTATTTTAGGTTATTTTTTCTAAAATAATTAAACATTTTTTTCTCAAACTTTTAGTGTTTTAGTGAGAGTGGTGTACTCTTAAAAAAATTTAAAAAAATATTTATATATGTACGTTTCATATTTTATCATATTTTTGTTATCATGAACTAATTAAAAAACTACAATATATGATTTAAAAATTTACACAAAACATTATTTAAGTAGTTCTTAATGAGGAAGATCAAGGATGTGTTAAACTACTGCAAAGGGGTGGGATGAATAATTGGTACTATAAAAAACATTTATAATTTATATTTCATAAATTAAAACACTCGTAAAAGTTAGTATCTAATAATCTCAAAGTAAACCTGTATCCTTTCATGAAATATATAGAAAATATAATATGAAATTCATAAAACAATTTTTACAATGTTTGGCGTCAGTGTATACTTCTTTATATATCCAGTTTCTATACCAATCCACATTTTCATCCTATAATAATTAATAAAATCATAGAAGGTAGTGATGTATCATCCTCTCCTATATTTCATAGAATCCTGTTGGTTAAAATATTTTATTCTAGTTTCCACTAGATTTAGTGAAAATGATAAGAACTAATTGTTAAATATCACCAACAAGTTGTTGTTACTCCGAAATAAATAAAAATATTCTTATATAGGATACTAAATTTTATGAATGTTGAATTTATCACTTATTTTGGGAATAAGAAAATAAAAACAAACCAGTTATCAGTCAATAATAGTTCTTGCCATTTCTATTTCCGAATATATAGATCCTTGATGGTATAATCCTTTCGATCACAAAATTCATAGAATTAATTGTTTTCTCAAATATCCCCATTGAACCAGCATCAGAATCAATTTCTTCATTTTATAAGATAGTTCTACAATGTTAACATAATATCATATCCTTATCTAAAACTCAAAATATTCTCTCTCTTTGATTCTATTTTCTACACTAGTATCCAAATTTACATTTCAGGTCTCTTTCAATATACTATAAATGGGAAACTACTAATTTTATCAAGAGTCCCATAAAATACACATTTAATATATAACCATTTTAATCACCCATGATATTTTGAGTGATTCTCACAAAAAATGTTATATGGATCATTCACCTACATATTTTACCATTAAATTCCTAAAATTCTATATTCTTTTAAGCACATAAATAATATTAACAGTTCAGAAACATTGAACACTAACTAAAAGAACTCAAAAAAAATTACTTGTATAATTTCTGTACACTTGATAAGATAAATGTCTACTTAAAATAGCTTAAATCACACATAAATATTTAATGGATAAAATTAAATATTCATATGGTTATGTAATTAATGTTTTAATTTCTCATATCTTTATTGGTACTCTGATGATCGTCACCTTTAGAGCATATAGATCATCCTTTCAAGACTCATCTTTAATCATTACATGATTAGTGTCTAACTATTCAACTTATGATCAATATAATGTCAACACGTTTTTTTAGAAATAATTTCTAGAGATTATTCTTTAATATATTTAATATTAATTACATCTTACTTATTGAGTTTCATTCAAAATGTTATCTTTTTCGTTACAAAATTAAGGCCAATATCACTCCATTTGGTTTAAATAAAAATATTTCTAGTGATGTTTTAGTCAAATAAGAACAAAAAAAAAGTAATCATATTTTAATTCTTCATATTAACTAATCCTCAAAAATTACCTAAATTTTTCTAAGTATTGAAATCAAAATTTATGGTAGATAACTCTACATACATGTTCTCTATGATGACGTACCATGTGATGTATGTTTCTTAACACAACGAATTCATTTCAAAATATACAAAAAAATCAACCCTATAAAGTCTAAATATACAGTTCTATATGTCTTTAAAACCATAAATTTTAACTTTCCATCAACTCTACATTATTAAAATGTTCCTTATAAATGTAAATAAAATCAAAATAGGCCCAAATCATGGTTCATTACTTTACCTAAATCCCAAACTTATCTTTGAATAAACTATATGATGTCCTTTTGCTAAAATCTATGAACATAAATGGCCCTGAGAAGTTCAATAGAGCTTAATTAATCATATAAGGGACTCAGTTTTGTTTGGATCAATTATATGTTGTTTATATACTTCAATACTTAAGAAAAAATTGATAATTATAGTTTTTAATAAACATACACTGAACAAATTCTGTTCTTCTTAGGGCCTCTCAAATCTTCTCAAAATCATTCCAAACTTCTTCAAACAAATCTAATAAATCACCAATTATTCTCAATCATGGTTGGAAACAAATAAAATCCCACAAAAATTTTATAGGGATATCGAATATAAACAATTTTATTTATTTTAAAAATATATTCAACTCTTACTAACATAAACTAACTCTTTTTAGAAAACTCAATTCTCATGTGAATCTTCAGATTAAATAATTTATCAAATGAGTAGTTTTTAAAACCACACTGTTAGATAAGGTAATTTTTAAACTAATTTCATCTCTTGATGATAAGAAATTATATATAATTTTTATATATGATCCCTTATTAATTGAAACTTTCATTTCTCCCACATTTATAAATAATAGTGTCTTTAGATAAAAATTGTTAAGGAAATTTCACAATGATTTTTTGATAAATAAACACTCTATGATAATTGTAAAAAAATCACTAATTTCTATCTAACTTTGAAAAAATAATACAAATACTTTTGGGGGTTCCTTCCACACATATATAGGATAAAGGAGGGGTTAAATATTAATTTTTTAGACTCAATTCCATAAACCTATATCTTATCATTTATTTGGTAAAAATATATGTAATATGATATTTTGTGAAAATATATTCATGTTTTACATCACTATTTTCCACATATTTGATAATAAAATGAAATATGATTCCAATATGATTTTATCATTAGTATTGTACATAATTATTTGATATATTAATAACACTATAATTATGAAAATAAAATTTGAGTGGTCCTTGAACATTAACTCTAAAATCTAGAAATTATACTTATATCTACATCAACCGTGTACAAGAGTGTGTAACTTTTATATACTCTACCTATTTTGTGTGCAAATAATCAGAATTTTTCTTCTTTATATTCCAATATACAAAACTATAACCAATAAAGAAAATTATACCATAAGGGAAATTTGTGTCAGTTCAATATCTAGCCCAAAATTCACTTGTCAATCCCTAAAACATCAAATTAGAATTATTTATATTGAAGGTTGAAATTTATTGTATTTTTTATGTATCTCAAAAATCATTTAGCTGTCAGTAAATGAGACTCTATTTTATATAATGAAAACCTTAAAAAATAGTCACAAAAAATATATCTGGACTTTAAGATATCAGGTGGGGAACTCAAAAAATTATTTTCTAATCTTCTTCTATTTAATAGTATTCTATTTATCTCATTTTTTAATTTTAGGGAAAAACTATGGGAGTGTCAACTTTATTGTAATATTCAATTCCAAACTTCCATTAAAATACCATTGAATATTTTTGTTGCGTTTAACATATGTAATAACACCTATGAATAATCTAAAATCCAAGATAATAATTTATCTCATCCACTATAAACATCTCAAAATGTTTTTTCATCGGTTTACAAAAAACATTACATATATACTCATTTCCACCTATAAAATTAATTTCAACAATATACAAAATTAATAAAAGTGTTCCTATATAAATAAACATTATAAAGGGTTTTTTTATCAATTATTTCATTTGAAAAATACAAGTCCATAAAATGACCATCCGATATAGAATACCAAACTCTAGTTGATGCTTTAAATCCATATAGATACTCTTTAAATATAAATAGTGTGTTCCTATGTTTTTCAAGGATAACACCCTTAGGATGTTCAATGAAATATCCCCCTTTCATAAAAATATTAAAAAATATATTTCACATCCATTTTATATATCATGTAATGAATGTGTTATTATACTACCGAGAACATCCTGATAGTTTCAATCCAAGAAAATGGTGAAAATGTTTCATTAAAAAATGTCCTTCTCATTGGGATTATGCATTATAAATATCCTTGCTTTTCTTATTTTAACTTCTCCCATTCCATTCAATTTATTTTTAAAATCATACTTGGTTATAACCATGTTTTTATGTTTGGTTATTTTTACATGTTACCTTTTGGAGTTTTACATAATCTAATCAATCTCTCTATTCATCACATTAATCTATATCTCATGCTCAACTACCTCAGAAATATTTTATGTTTTAACTTGTGAGATGTGTGAACAAAAATTTAATCCAAGCCCACATATGGTTTGGGTAGGTGGCTCTGGATTTCTAAAAACGCTTTTAGAATCAAAAAAATTCTTTGATCTTGGATATCTTTATATTATATTCATATAAGTCATATCCCCATCATTTATCAGATATGAATAATCTTCAACATTATTTTGTGCATTTATAAATTCATCTTCAATCAATTTTTTACTATCTTCATGATTCCATAATTAACATTATCAACAACAACATAAAATAACACTTCTATTTTAATCCAATTTTCAATTATTATTACAAAATAACATTCTACCTGCTTATGTAATCTTTGGTTTCATTATTTGTACCTTTAATCATTTGAATGATAACTCATGAAGATTATTTCTTCTACTTTTTCTCCAAAATTTCTTATATTTTTAATTTTTATCTTTATAAAACAAAGACTTATAAATAAATTAATGTTACTCGTATTCAGATTTATCCTATAACACAACTCCATTAGGTATTAAGTGATTCTCAAATATCAATAAAAAACTATTATAGATATATAATAGTACACAAAAATATTTTCTAAAATAATTTTTAATTATTTTTCTTCCAACCATAGTATTTACTTTCTCATCAATGCTTATATTTTTATTTTCAGATATAATTTTTGTTTGGGGTGTATGGTGTGAAATATTGATTCATTTTACAATTATTAGAAATAAAATTTTCAAATAAATTTCACGTGTATTCTTTTCTATTTTATTACATCACCTTCTTTATGTACAATCCAATATCCTTTTCAAATTTTCTTTTAATGAATTTAAATATTCAATTAATTCTCACATAAGCTTGAGGAATAATAAATTTTTCAACTGAGAGTAACTACTAATGAAAGCAAGGAAATAAATTTCAACTTTAATTTAAATTTTTTCTCATTGGACCCCAAACATCTGAATAGATAATTTTTTAAGGTTTGGTTTCAAAATTTCCTCCAATTTGTGTGACCCTTAAATGATTATCCCCTTTTAATATGTTTTATAAATAACTTATTTATATCCTTTTCATCAATAAAGATATATCAACATTTCAAATTTTGAAACCTTGATCATGTTTCTTTGGATATGTTTTCCAAGACTTATATGTCAAATATTATTCTCATCCTGGGAACTCAAGTAATATGAGTCGGAGAAACAACTTATTTGAATGAAAATTACATTTGTTTTTTTCACACCTTATATTGACCTTTCCATATTTTTAATTATTGATAATTCATAAATTCTTTTAAAATTAAACTTTATTCCCATAATTACATAATTTACTCACATGTAGTATATTTTGTTTCATCCCTTACATGAAAAGAACATCCTTTAATATGAGCTTTTTTTGATTAATTTTAGTAGTTCCAACACCTATTATTTTCAAGGAACAAGAATTTATAAAATTCACTTTTCCTCCCTCCTCATACTCTATCTCATCATGATTTTAGAGTCTCCGATAATTTTTTTTGAATAAACACTTTCAAGGAAACGTGGATAATTTTTTAATAGACTTCAATGCAAACTTATTAATAAGATATTGTTCTTCCTTATTTTTCCTTGGAACTCCTTTTAAAATTTCTATCTAGTAATGTTTTCTAGGATAATTATTAATGTATTTATTCTTATAATTTTCTTTATTACCACATGAATCACAAATTTAGTCTTAAACTTCAAACATGTTTTCTGTGGATATATATTTTGGTACTCAAAGCTCATAACTTTTGAGTATATTTTCTCATCTTCTCATAAAAACTCCATCTTGATTAAAATATTATTCTAGGTAATGAAATGTTATAACAAAAAGTAGAATCATTATGCTCAAATGTACCACAACCCTAGTTATAACCATTAAAATTTAATTCTACATAATAATTGAAATCTTATATTGAATAATGTTATCCAGAATTCTAATTCAGCTATATAGTTCTAATTTGAACTTAATTTTGTATAGGGGGGAAATTTTTCATTGTATTTTTAATTAATACATTTATGTTGGAGAATATGTCTCACTATTTTTCTTTTCTAAAACATTTATAGATAGAAGATTAATAGCTTCATTGTTGGTTAAAATAAAATTATAATCACAAATTTTAGGTGTATATTTAAGCTAATTACTAGTACTAGTAGTCTCAACCTTATATGTTTCAACTTTGACTTCAAATGATTTTTTTAAGGATTATTTCATCTTTATTAGTACATTATTATCTCTATGAAACTTTAATTATATATTTATCAGTTTATCATCCATCACAATGACTATTTCTTTAATATAATTAATGTTTTTCTCATATTTAGTAGATTCTAAGATGAATATTAGGATTTATTCAAAGTTGTTAATCTATATTTTGAGAAAATATTCTTTAGGATCAAATTTCATTTATTCTTCATTGTTCATTAACTGGGTTTAATTTTTGATATTTAAATTATACTCAAGTAAAAGTTTCAAATTTAGATATTATTATGTCCTCTATGTGTGTTAATTCACCTTATTCATTATAACTACATTAAAACTAAAATTATTCTCTACATGTACCATGACAGTTTTTAATTTCTTATAAACATAAAATGTTAATTAGATTATATATTACGTTTATTCCTTCTGCACTTTAATCATCAAAATTCTTTATTTTTTTCTAGGATTTTATTCTTTAATTCACTATATTTATTCATTATTTTTTATATTTTAACCAATTTATTATTTTTCGTGTTTTTATCTTGTTAATTAGATTTAAAATCAAAAATTTTATTCTTTATATGTTGATTTAAAAGCATCCAATACCTTCTCACTTGAATAATCCCATGGTTAGTTTACCTTTATATTTAACATTTCCTTTTTTTGAAATTTTTAAAGATAAGATAAATGATTCAATTAAAGTTCACATCCATGTCATCATCATCATCATCAGATTCACTATGTTCTTTCAGTTATTATTATATTATATTGAGCTTCCTCATGGATTCAATATCCATTTACTCATTCAATTTATTTTTAAAGGTATTTGTTTTCCTCATTTTATATGCAATGATTATATTTTGAATCTCATCTAAGTTAAAATCCTCCAAATCTTCCATTCCTAAGATCTTTTGATTAAATGAAAATTTCTCATGAGAATATTCAAATTAGTGTATTTTTTATCTTTTACTTTATATCCTATATTATTTATCACTATCTGATACAATCTTGTGAATTTTTCATAAATATTATCATATTTACCCATTTTAACATTCTCAAGTATACCTCTCTAAATTTGAAACATAAATTTCTTGACATTTACATTAATTGTATGATTTATCTCATGTTTATCCTAAATTTATTTTAAAATTTGGAGTCCCATAACTTTTTTGAGGAAATTTTTAAAAAATGGAAATATAATGGACTTTCCTATTTTATCATCAAACTCAAGTTTTATTTTCTCTAAAAATTCATTTTTTTCACCTACTTTGAAAGGTGGAAATAAAAATGTATTTATATACATCACTTCAAGACTAAGAGACTTAATATATAGAAGCAATATATTATTTTGGCAATAAAATTAATTCCATCAAATTAAGAACACCCATGATATTCTTCAACTTTATATAATCCATATTTCAATATTAGAATATCTAACAGTATAAACCATGGATTTAATAACACTTGAGGGTAACCCAAGCATTTCACTACTTATAAGGGTGGATTAATTAGCAGTGCTTTAAATGAATTTACAATTTATCTTTATTAAAATAAACCCCAGTGATCAGTTAGAATCGAATTAACTCGAAATAAACACAATTCCATTTGTGAAATAGTCTTAAAATAAATGAGATAAGGAAAAAAATTACATGCTTCATCAACATTGTGAGTTCCTTGTACTTATTGTAATGGATTTATATCTTGGCCAATATATTATTGCAGTATAATTATAACACCAAATCATGTTGGGAAAGGAGGTATAATCTTTAACATACAATTAAAATTGTCCTCCTAGTTACCAGATATTATGCTGGCACTTCCCAGTTTTAGTGAAAAAACAACACCAATTAAGAAGGATCTAGAGAAATTTTTTGTTTATCTATTTTAGGATCATGAAAAATCTGTATGAGGGAAGAAATATACTCCCTTAAAATTATTGGAAGAGTATAAAAATCATTATTAATAATTTGGGTAAAATATGAAGAATGTTCATAAGAAATGGTAAAGTACCTAACCAGTATGTGTACCTGTTGATCATCAGTGGTACGTGGCCGATTTGGCGAACTGTGCTACCCCTGCACCACGTCAATTGAAAAATGGAGGAGGAACTCCTATGTGGGAGCGGACCAAATGGCTAGTTAAGTATGTCTAGACCAATCCACATATGCAAACCATGCCATTCGTGAACTAGGCATACCGACCCCCCGTCGTAGAAAGCATCATTCATTAAATTGATGTGGAACCCTGTATGGCTACGAAGCACCCCCTGTGACATAGTTGGTTCACGTATAAGGTGAATTAAATATACCCCACGAACCTCTAATTGACTAATTCATCTATAGGCTAGGTTTTCCATCATAGGACTCAGCAGATGGTGTTGCATGACCATAGATACAACTCTCTCCCCCTCTATAAAATGATGTAAAGGGGGAGAAGAAAGGAGAGGATCGGGGGATTGAGGATCAGATTCTTGGCGATCGATTTTTTTAAGAAAGGGGCTTTTGGGAGCATAAGAACTTGAGGACTACAAGGTACCGATTCAGAAACCAGCAATAGGTATAAACTAGGGAAGAAGTGTTAAGAACTGAACAATGCAAAAGTAAATTGGAAAACCTCGAACCTAAAATTGGTAAACTGTGAACCATAGTCCCAATACGGATTCACTCCACAAAAACTAGGAAGACTATACCCCTTCTTCGAACTAGCGCACCACGTAGCAACCTCCTACGCGGGCGAAGCCCTGACCGGTGCTACCCCCAGCCGCTTCCGCTTGAGCAAACTCCGGCACCATGTACCAATTTGGTATGCAGACCAAACATGAAGTCGTGTTCCACTCCAGTACATAAGATTATCCTTAGTCCGTGTACCAGATTGGTATGCGGAAGACCTCTCCATCAGCATAGCACCAACTTACGTTAAGGCCACCACTCTTTATATGGCTATGTGGTTCACCAAGTACTTCGGTTTTTTCATCCCCTAAGTCATAAAAATCTCCTACAATTCAGTCCAATCCTCCAGAATCCATTCAGTAGCCTATCCAGCAGCACCAATCTAAGGCCTCTCCCAAGGCCACTAGCCTGGCATGTTGAATCCTTCAGGCACATTGGCGCACCCTTCTGAGTTCACATACCCATGGTAGGTGGAGATGAAGGTGTTAACTCATCCCTTGAATGGAAATCTAGAGCATTCCTGGATTCACGTACCCACAGTAGTGCTCAGTCCGAGCCCGGGTGTAACATCCCAAGTAAGTAATGAATAATATATATTTTTATCTATGTCTATTCATTAATTAGATAGTGTTTTAGAGGCTTAAAATGAGAATAAATCCAATTTTAAGAATGGAATACACTAATATTTTTTAAAAGATTGTTTTACTACCTTTTGATGGAAAACCATTTTTAAATAAAACTTTTGACAGTTTTATAAGATCTATTTGTCAAAATAAAAATATTCTTTAGGATTGGGACATTGAAATTTACATTGGATAAATATTTGGAATTTTTCTGACAATGTTCATTTATTTAACGAATAGTGAAAAATATTGCATTTTAAATCAAAACTGCTTTTTCATCTAATTTAATTATATGGTTAGATTATCTTTTTAATTGGTATTAAAGTGTAATATGAATATATTTTTACCATTTAATCAAATTTTGGTCATTATAATTAATTTCACTTTGGAATTGGGCATAAAATAATTCCAAACTTTTCATAGATGTTATTTCAAAAAAACCCGCCATTTGTTTTGACAACAGGAATTATTTTTAAATTAATTATTGAAATTTTTTTGTTTGGAATTTGGTAAAATGGATTCCATATTTGGAATCAAGATTTCCAAATTATTTAATTAAGACTATTTTGTTTTTTGACATTATGAATAGTAATGACGGTAATTATCTTTAATTATCTTGATTAATGAGTAATCGGGTAGTTAAGGATAATAAAATAATATCATAATAATAAAAAATGACACCAACATGTGTCCTAATGCTACTGGTTGTCTCATGGACGACCATGGGATTCCTTGTTCCAAACTTGGGGACCCCATGTAATCACTTTTGTGTGATAATTACTTTTTATCTTTTTATTTTTAAATAAAGTTAAATATAACAAAAAATGTATCACCTGAGTAAAACATTTTTAATTTTCTCTACATAAATTATCTATTGAAATATAAATATTTATTAGAAATTTAAAAAAAATTCCTACATCATAGTATTTTTTCATAATTATTAGACATTAAATAAATTAAATTATTTATGACATCATGATGATGCAGCGATTACCTAAATATTTAATGATTTAAATAAAATAAAAAGATAATTTAAAATCTCAGAACTACACTTGTCAAAAACCTATTGGATGAGTATATTTCGAACCCTTATCACCTTATCCTAAAAATACATCAATGTGGGACCTTTAAAATCTGAAACTCATTTGAAAATAAAGTAACATTTTATACCTTTCCAAGAGTGCCCCTCCATTCCTCTTATAAAAGGCCCCCACCTCTACCTCCTTACCCACACCTCTCAAGCCTTTGGCTCAGCCAACCCCTACCCATTTTGTCTCTCCACGTCCCTCTATTACTCCTATAAGCCTCACTTTGGGAAGAAGTCTTCCCAAGGAAGCCTTTGAGCTCAAATCAAAGAGAGTTACCCGATTTTAAGGTAATGGCTTCACTTGTGTTCTTTTGTTTTATTTTGGTTCTCCAACCCCATAAACTCTTTTTATTCATTTCTTTTGTAAAAACTCCACTATCTTCAATATTCTAGGATGTTTTTATAATACTAATTCGAGCTACAGTTATACACACCTCCATCTAATGGTTAAAGATCATACTGTTTCTGTGGATGGGGAATTTCTGCCTCACGAAACGATGATTTTTCAATATTCTTCTAACACCTTCAAAGGTGTCTAGTAAGATGTCACTATATTTATATATGATATATAATATGATTATGTTTTACTTAATATTATGTATTTTTTCATTTATGGCATACCTTTATGGTTTCAATTATGGGTAAATGTGATATCTTCATTTTAGGAAGTGCGGACTACCGCCCCCTCAAAGTGATTTGATTCGTTAATACAATATGTGGTACGTATAAAGGATAGATTTAATGATATTATATATGATACCATACTGGAATTATAATAGTATTATGTATCATTATGTTTTAATTCCATTAAATTATGTGATAGAAATGAAAGTAGCATTCATGCATACGTACGGCTTACCGTCTCCATGAATGGTGCATTTCATTTATTATCCCCAAATGTAATGTACTAGTATAAGTACATATATATAATGGATATATATGATGTATGTTACATCTAAATGATGAATATAATTCTGGAGTTAAAATATACATATCTCTCATTTAGTTTTAAATCCATTAATATAACATAGAAATGAAAGTAGCGATCATGCGTACGTACGGCTTACCGTCTCCATGAAGGGTGCATTTCATTTCTTACCTCTAAATTATTATGTAATATTATAAATTCATGTATATACTAGATATATATGATATATATGGAATCTACATCATGAATATCATTCTTTAGATAATGGATATTTGACTACGTGAACAACTTGTAAATATAAGAAGTTCACTTTTGACTCAAGTACCAAATATCGACAAAACGTCTGTTATTAACTTAAATGATTACGTAATGTTCATAACATGGTAATAAGTGATATAAAATGAATAATGAACTTGAAATAGGTTCTTAAGCAAATATAAATTAACTCATGTTTATTATTCAAGACATTAATGAACGGTCGAGTCAAGTCGGACCCGAGGTATGGGACTTCGTCTCAATCTCTATTCATTGAGATATATTTTGTTTTATACACAACTTTCTTTTATACGGTGTATAAACCCCTTTTACTTTTATGCTTATTCAAAAGGAATCTTTTCTTTATACGAATCATTTACTAAACTACAAAAGGAATGTTTTTTTGTCATACGTATGTGGTGACAACGACTTCTCCGCCATCGTGACCATTATTTGAGTTCCGGCTTCTTCTACAAGTCGTATCCTTTTTTGAATAAAAAATTATATTCCATGTTTTACTTTTCTTTTATTTTGGTATTGAAAATGGTTTTCATAATTTTTTTATATCAATGTGTTGTATTGATATCTTGTGATTGAAAAGTGGAAATGTTATGTTTCCTTTATTCATGTTTTATGTGATACAATTATGTTATAGTTCTGGGGCATTTTTATGAAGACGGGTGGTTCTGTGATAAAATAAGGGTGGGTGAGAACGATATAGCTCTCCAATACATTGGTAAACGTGAAGGAGTTAAACGTTAAGGTTTCTCCGGAGATATTTAGGGAATATACTATGATGGGTATTCAAACGTAACCAAGAGGGTTACTCCCTACGTAAGAATGTTATGAATGCCTCAAGATACGTTTATGTCTTATGATTTCTATGATTTATTCATGATTTGATGAGGTATGTTAAAGTGCTTATTTTTTATGGGGAAAGTATTATTTCATTCTTGTGTATATATGAACTCATGTTTCCTTTCCATATTTTTATAACCATTACTAAGCTTTTTATGCTCATCCGAAGTTTTTGAAATGATTTTCACTTGTCAAGGGAAAGGTAAATGATGTGATGATAGTGTCAAGGAAGTGTCAAGAATGAATCCATGTTTTATTTTAATTAATTTTCCATTGATGGGAAAAATGAATACTATCTTTTATGTAACCAATTTGTTTAAATGTGGAATGTAATTCAAGTTTTATGATCTAATTCTCTAAAACTCCTTACCTGAAAAGATCCTCAATGTGTAATCTTGTAATAACTCAAGATTAAATAAGGTTTAAGGCTGGTTCCTTATACCAGGAGCCCCTTGCTGCCTCTCCACTCTTCAGGATTGATGGATCTCGCTCACTTTTCTATTCAAGGACCGCCAGCAGTGAGCACTTTTCCCCTGGAGAGAGCGACAGGGCATCCCTCCTGGAGTAATTCCCACACAATCCTCTCTGGATGAAAATAGCCTTTCCCCATTCTTCCAAGAAGGTTCATTTTCTATTCCCTCAACCATGGTCACACCGACCTCTTAGGCCATGGGCTCTCCCTACCCCACCAATAAGGGAGGAGGCATGTGCATTGTTGAATCTATCACATCCTCTTGTTTCTCACACCGAGCATGGATCATGTGGGCTTATCAGTTTGTAATGATTAAAAAATATCTACACATTCTGAACTATGATAACTCTGATTCCTAGCCAAATTAGGATACGTCGGATGCTTATTAGAGTGCCCGAGCTCAAAAGGGTTCCCATTCTAAAAGATTCCACCCAATTATTTTCCCGCCAAATAGGCATCTTCTATGAGTAATCCCCACATGAATTAACTACCTGTGTTTTGATCCCTGTCTCCTATGCAGGGTACGTAGGGAACCTCCCGGAGGTTCAATCCCAACTCAGTTCACCAGCCACATGTAAGCCCCATCCATACCCCAACATGGGATACTTTGGCGTAAGTCCCACACCAACTTTGAAAAGGCACCTATCACCTAGAAATCCTTGCCACATGACATAAAACTGTATATTTGGGTCCTTTTCACCTGACCTTAAAATGTGATGTGTCCAGTTAAGTGGAACTGAACTATGTGGATTATGATTCCTCTCATGAGGATACATAGGAAGCCCATATTATGGGTTCGATCCAAATGCTCAATTCACTCTCTATCCCCCTTCATGAAAATAAACTCTAGAGCACCCAATTATATGCCTTGAGACCAGTGTTGTTTGAGGAAAATCAAACATCCCTAGAACCATTAATCCATTGAGGGATGGTAAAACTCGGATATAGATGGTTCTAGATCCCTGTGTATGCCTACGACTTGAACCTAGGGTTAATCTTTGGATTCTATGATTGGGGATAAACCAAATACTCTCAAACATATAAACATGTCTTAAATCTATAATAGGGTCTCTGAATAGACAATAATCGCCCCAAAAGGGTGATATGAGCCCAACTTCCCTTCCTCTCGACCAATGTGAGTTCTTAAGTTTAGTTGTCCATATCACACAATGAGCCTTTGCCTTTGGAAGGAAGGTCCATGGATTGTTGAATACAGGAACCGTTGGGCATTTTTGGATCCAAAAATAAACCTGTTTGGAACTAGGAAAAGCCACTAAGGCAGGGAACCTGATAGAAATGATTAGACAGCACTGACCCCCTTTAATCAAAAACAGGAACCAATCACATATGTTTCACTGTGAAACATCTTTAAAAAATAAAAAACTTAATATTAAAAATGGTAATTTTAATGAATATATATCTTCTCACCAATTCATCAAACTATGTCTTCTAAATATAGAATTTTTGGGTTTATAAAGGTTTTGATCACTTCACAATAATATTATATAGATCTTAGAAGGCTTGATCCTTTCAATCATTTATTTATTTATCTTAGTGGGTTTCTCATATCTTCCTATAAAACCAAATTTAGAACCAATTTTTTTCTTTGTCATAAATATTTCTACACTCTTTATGATATATCCTCTACTTTTCTCAGACTAAAATCTCTTATTTCTTTAATACCCATTTATACACTAGCTATAGAATTTAATTTTGAGGAATTTTTTGATATACTCAAAATATAAAACTATAAAATGTATGATTCTTTTCTAGAGGAAGATAAAAAATAATGTAATAATTTTCATCACCTATGATATTTCAAGTGATCCTCACAATAACTGCCACATAGATTAGTCACCCATGTCTTTGAGAATGAAATTTTATGACTATCCTTTTCATTTATATGGTTAGAAATCATTACCATCTCAGAAACATAAAAACAAATTCAAAATACTCAATATATTCAGTTTTATAATTTCTATACATTCAAGAACATTGATGTATCATTAAAATTTTCTTAAATCACACATAAATACTATAAGAATAAAATTAAATATTGTTTCAAATTGGGTCACACTGAGAGGGAAGGGTGAGCCAATGTGTAATAATTTTATTTTGAATTTAACGATCGTGTCCTCATGATTGTAGGAACACAATAAACCTTTCATAGTCAATTACACATACACCGTAATAAAAATAATAAAAGTAAAACATAACACACTAATTTTTAATTCGTACACTACAAAGTTCCCATATAATGAATATACACCAATTATGTTTCAGTTATACCAGAATTAACAATTATTCATAAATATTGATGGACTGAAATTAATTAGTCATTTTAATTCCATTGAAATATCACTACCTTTATAATGAATTTGTTGATAGTGCACTAACTCCCTCGGATCACCTCCTTAAACTCTTCTATTATTCACTACTTCAAAGGTTTTTATTATCTATTAATTGACATATTGGTCTCTCCCATATTTCACAAAAAATATAATCTTATTTTTAATCATGATAGCCTAAAAATGATACTCTAATACACTTTTTAATCTTCATAATACAACCATAAATTCCACAGGAAAGGTACCTACATAAAACTACATTGTGCATAGGCCCTTCATGGTTTACTATTAAACATGTATTATCATTGAGTAAATAATTGTAACCTTTAATAACTACTACATGGTATGTGGTACTACACATCATGAACTAACTCAAAAAACTAAACTTTATGAAATTCATTATCAACCATTACATTGAAAACCTCCCTATGCAGCTCGGCTATGTAAACTACTTCACCAACTCCTTTAAATCATGAGAGGATCTTGTTCCTGAAATTATCTTCCTACACATGACTACATAATTTTCTAATGATTGATTTGTCTCCAAATAATGTGAAAAACAATTGTTCGAACCGTTCACTTCGTATATTGCTCCATTATGAATACTTGGTACATATTATATCTACTTAGAATCACCATCAACTAATCAAAAACCCATATCCAATTAAATGACCCCTATATAAGTCTCTTGATATGAATTTTCATAGTTCTATCATGTGATTTTAGAAATTTCAAAAATCCAATGTCTAAATAATTTGATGTATAAACTGTAACTTTTATGAAAATCCCTCACAATCATCCTATGAAGGTTATATCCCATGAACATATATTGGGAAAGGGTAGAAACAAACCTCATATATGTTTTATATACTTTCTATTTTAAAAATAACCATTTTTTCTTAATTATTTTCTAAATTCAGAATTTTTACGCTCAAAAAATTTAGAAGATACTTAGAAACTATGTAATTTTCTACAATCATTCTTCAAAACCTCTTCTAGTTTTCCACTAATTGTAAACCATAACCCTAAGTATAAAAAATAATGGATCATACTTGAAATATATTCATAATAAATACAAAAAAAATCCTCTCTGACTAGGATCCCATTAATTACATCATTCAGGTCTTCAGGATTCCAACAAGCATCCATTTAGTCACATCATACCATTTTCTGTTTTTCATCTCTAACTAGATTCTTATATGATTTGACCAACACATCCCAATGATAATATTTTCTAAACTCAACTTCAATCATTACATGATTTTCATGTGATTATAAACTTATGATGATCACAACATCAACAACATTCTAATCCTAAAATACTTCATGTAGATTCTTATTCAATAAACACAGTTTTGCTTTCATTTTCCACATTAAGTTGATTTATACCTAAGATCATATTAAACATGTAATTAAGGTAATAATATATTAATTTTATTTAAAATAAAATATAACTTGTGATGTTTTAATCACCAAATAATAGCTCTGAAATCACCTTATTTTAATTCATTACTATAAATCATCCCGAATATTTATACAAATTTGACTATGTGTTGAACTCTAAATTGGTGTAAGATAACTATATGCTAATGATATTTATAGATATACCTTATAATGAATTGTTATTAAATTTAAAAATTCCATTTGAGCATTAAAAAAACAATAACCATAAAAAATCCAAACATTACATTGATGTATTTTTTAAAATCATATAACTCAACTCATTATCACATTTCTATTATTTCAATATAACCTATGAAGGTAAATAAACATGATGTAGTCCCAAAATAAGTTCCAAGAATTTATTAAAATCACTTAACTCAGCTATATATGTACTCTATGAAGAATTTTACATAAACTCTAAGAACATAAAAAACATTATGATAATAAATGAACTTAATAAAGTCAATGAGAGACTTTATATAGTCTTTATCAACTATATCAAGTCTATGGAATTAAATTATTAATAAATGTTATTGAATTATAGACTTCATAAAACATATACAAAATTAATTCACTTAATATTAGGGCCCCTTGAGTGATATAAAAACATGCCAAATTTCTTCAAACAAAAATCATCAGCCTTTAATGATTTGAAAACATGGATCACAATAAATAAAATCTTCCAATAATTCTAGTTGTATCATCACTTAACCTTATAGTAGAGGTTTTCAATACATTCATAATATTTATCTACATAATTGTATGAACCTAATTCTTTATGAGGATGATTCTTAAAAAAATTACTACATGATCAATATTTTGATAACCTTTAATTAGTGGTGTCTTTTCATTCATCTATTTGTTTATATTATACTTATTTTCCACGTTCTATTCATGTTTTTCAATGTCTCTATAGAAAACTCTAAATTTTAGTAACAATAATTGTAACCAAAATTTCCATCTGATTCCCTTTTAAATACTCTTAAAATATATAATTCTTAGATTTAATTTAAATCACTGGGTAAAGAAAATTTTGATCCAAATAGAGGGAACATTGTGCTCTGATAACAATTGAAATTCCCATATGATAAATTTAAGACACCTGTGACGGGGTGGTGGTAAATCACGTGTTTTAAACTTATATAAAATTATAATTTGACCATTAATATTTTACCCCATTTTTAATTGAATCTCTATTGTTTGTTTTGATAAATAAATCTATTTATTTCTTATGTAGTATCCAATAACCATAAGCAAAGGAGTAATAAAATGTAAAATAACCATATAGTATTCTTATAATGTTCAAAACTACACTGGGAAACTCACTAATTGTTTTGATTAGTATCATTTAATTCATAATTTTCCATCAATAATTTTATCATCAATTAAATATGGTTTTTTTTAGTATCATCCAAAAACTAAAGTCCATACCATTTTAAACAACATCCCATCGCGGATTCCATTATTTCCAAAATACATATCCATTTCAATCTCCCAAAATGAATTATAAACATCCTCTAAAAGTAAATATTCATTATTTCTAGGATATTAGTGTATCAGCAAGAATATATTTTCCACTTTAACTTATAAACATCAATTATTTTTTATGATCAATAAAATTTCCTAGAACCTGATCACTTTAAAGAGAACAATTTACAATTTTTTATCATAATATACTCTCTAGATTATCGCATACTTGATATACTATGATCATTAAGTTTCTATAATTTCCCCAATAAGAATGAAAATATATAAATAATACTAAATAATAGTCTACAGGTTCCTCTCTCTCAGATATTTTCTTCTTTCATTATCCTTTATTCTACAATTAATGGGGTCCCATGAACTTCTTATTATCTTATTCTACTTTTAAGAAATTTATCTGATTAATATAATAAGTCCATCATTACTATTTTTATTATTTTTTTATATTTTTCTTCTTGGATACCTATAAAGTGGTTATTCTTCAACTTTATATCATCTTATCAACACTCTTCTTTGAGATGTCTTAGTATCTTCTCTACAAATGTGATTATCTTTTAACACAATTTATATTTCTTATAAGCCATTATATTTTTTATCATAAAATACTATATATATATATATTTGATATTGAAAATATTTATCAAATCAGTTAAATGAACCTCTTATCATTTTACTCAATTTTTTATATGGGTGTGATCCTGTGATCATAGTTATTAATTTTTTATCAACTGTTGACTCAACTGTAATAATATAAATGCACTTTTTTTAGTTTTTATTTTTCATTTTTTAGATAATTACTTTTCCATTTAACTCTTCTATCACTATCAAGAATCTTATTTTAATATTACTTTCATATAAACGGCAAATAATACTTCAACCATTACTATACTAAAATCATATAACAAATACATTTGTGGCATGGAACATTCCATTCATGGAATAAGTGATTTTGAAACTCAATTTTAAGCTTAATATTTAATAATAAATATTTATATTTCATCTCCACTTGACATTTCATTCTATACATGGATAATAATTCATTTTTTTATACTTAAAACGAATAAAGAACATTGCATGCATCATATAATTTAATTTATATTTGATCTTCAATATTTATTTTGGAATATTCATATTTAAAAATATTGGCTTAATGAAATAGATTTTATCTCAATTAATTTTCCTCATTTAATATTATTTATTTCCCAACATTAATTATTTATTTAAATAAAATCATGATGTTTTGTATGTGAAATAAAAACTTCAACATCATCATATATAACTATTATTTAGATTTTATTAAGGAAATATTAAATTTTTGTTCTTAAAAAATCTCAAAAAAAATCTCTATATATTGATACCTATGAATGACAATAAATATATTATATATTATTCCTATGAAAAAATCATCTTACTTATTTTCCAAGAATTTGTGAAATTATAGCTTCAACTAAAGAAACATATGTATAAAAAATACACATTCTCAGAAATATGTAATGTATAATTACTATTTTATTATGAATATTTAAATATCTTATTTGAATTATATTTTTATTATTAGAAACATCAAATTAATTTCGAAAAATATATCATTTATCAAAAAACATCATATGTATCAATTGAATCTTGTTAAAATATATTTCATACACTTATAAATTATCATATGGATGAATTACATTGCTAAATTATATTTGATTCTCTAGAAAATATATTACGTGTTACTTTTAACAATTATATATATCCATAATCATATGATAAATATATTAAGTAACATAAATTCCTTTAAAAAAATTATCACTTCAAGGAAAATATATTTTACTTATATCATATTATGATAAAAAAATTTATATCACTGTGATTGTAATATTTCAGAAGACTTGTCATCAAAATAACATATGGTTCACTAAAGTTTCTGTTTTTGAGGATTAAAGTCTAGATAATATATCAAGTATAAAAATATCAAACATATGAGCATAAACAAATATTGATTATGATTTTAATGTTGATAATTAAACAATTAAGATCAGTATCAGTTATAGTCCACCCCATAATTCTAAAAATCAATATAAAACACTTTAAAACACCTTTAGAATGTTATGAAATCATATTAGACATGCTTAGAACCATCACCAAGGTCTTACAACATTTAAATACTAAATTTAGTGTATTTACATAAAAATAATTTCCTTTTAATTTCATCCTATAATTTTCCAATACAATCCTTTTTCAAGGATATGTTACTCATTGTATTCTGCAACGTTCATACTAAATAAAACTTGGGTGGTTTCTCTCAAAGTTAAACTGCCATTTGATCTATATAACTAAAGGTCATAAAGTTTTTTTTATCATTTCATCCTACTGTAACATCAATTATAACATGTTATAGACACTTTTATACTCATCCAATTATAAATTTTCATATTTCTATGATAAATAGCCCTCCTGTCATCTAATATAGGGCCTTATAGAAAAGAAGAAACTAATTCTACCTAATTATTTTTCTAACAAAATAAGTGATCTTCTTATGTGTGTTAAATATAATTTTCAATATATTTTCCCATTACTGCATTGGAATCCTCTATATCATTATTGATTAAATCCATCCTCCATCACCCATCACTCCGAGAAAGACATATTTTCACTTATTAATGATAAATAAAACCTGTAAAACCAAAATAAACTTTTAGTCACTTATAATTTTTAACAGCCTATTTTTTTATAAAAATTGACAAAAGGAGAATTAGTCTTGTAATGTTTCTCTATTTTAGATGAAGTACCATAAACAAATGTTTCATAAGAAACCTCATGTAAAACTTTATACCTTAGATAAATTAAAATAAATTAATGATATTTCTATAAAACATCAGTAGACACTTCACTGTAATATGTCTTATTTAGTTTGTTAGTGGAATAGTGTAAAATAGATTTATTAGGACTATTCAGGGAATATAGATGTCATTTTTTAATATAAAGACCACACATGTTGATTATAAAATTCCTTTTGTCATTTACCTAATCAAACAGTAAAATTTCATACATATAGGATCCTATTATAATATTTAGAAGTAACTGATACAAATTTTCAGGAATAATGTTAATAATATTCTCTTAGGTATTTACCATAGGAGCACTCAATATGGGTCTAGTTTCTATAAGTCAAATATATCGAAGGCCTAATTCAGAAGAGAAATAATTATATAGTGTTCTAATGATTCAATATCTGATTAATGTATAAAAAGAAAGAAAAATTGCCCCATGGGATTTAATGTGGTTCAAACTGATTTGGTCCTTCATCCATAAAAAACACTCTTTAAAGATTTTATTAATGCTCAAATAATGAACTAGATATAATAGAGTATTTGAGAGCATTAAACAAATATATAAAAAACGATACATTGAAATTTATAAAAACTAAAAACAATTGGAGGAGAAATGAATTATAAACTATTCGATCTTAATACTCATGAGTTCATATAGTTAGATATAGCATCAAATATAACATGCCTAGGATTCAGGGTTGTTATACTTCACTAACAGTAACACAATTGTGTATCTCTCATATCATATATATATATATATATATATATATATATTTGTCTCTCAAATTACATATGAGGTAATTATTAAGAAACTACACCAACCAAGAATCCGAGGTGAAATTATGGAGGAACAATATTCTAGGAATCAATATAAAAAAATTCAGACAAACGATAACAGGTGTTCAACCATGATCAACCTAACTAAAACCACCTCACATATAATAGAGATCATGATTAGACACATGGATGCTACATAAAAAAGGGTGGTAAAGGCTTGGATTGAACTGTGGATGAAATAAAACACATAAAAGCATATCTATCCAATTAGACATATCAATGAATCCTAATGAAGAGATAGTGGATAGAAGTTATGGGTTGGTTGGGAGGTTAAAAATTGGAACCAAGACTACTCACATAAAATAAGGTCCAAACACAAAAAAAACCTAAACAAACAAATACCAATATACTTATATAAATTAATAATAAATGGAAATAATTTTCATGTAAACTTATAAACACACAATTTTATGCATAATAGAAAAATTAAAACTAATAAATTGTTATTTTAATTTATTAATTAATATAGTAATGTATATCAACATTTACATTTTATGTTCACTCATCTTCCCATGCATATATAAATGATTATAGATATTCTAACATATCTAATGTTTGGGTCGTTCACTATCCCAACCCATCACATGTTTACTCAAATACTCACCACCTTCAACCTCAACTTCTCACCACAAAATGATATCTCATCTATCAACATGCAAGTGGGGGCCATCATCTGTATGATTTTATTTTATTAATAATATATTCACAATTCTAATGTACCTAAATTTATATTGGAATATTTTTATAATTATTCCTTAAATTTTTATGATTTGTAATGGTTTTAACAATAGTGTATAATATTATTCTATTATAGTTTCATTATGTGTAAGGATTTCAAAAATGGAAAAAATATATAAAATAACACATTGAAAATTTTAATAAACTATGTCAACTATTATATATTGGATTAAAAATTTAGTAATAAAGTCGAAATGTGAGTTAAATTTCATTATACTAAATATTAAAAAAAAAATTAACATTCAAGGATGGTTTGTTGGTATGTGGGAAGTATGTTTCAAAAATTAAACATTTGAATCAATGAATTCATAATGTCAAAGAAGTATTTTTTTAAGATGGATTCTTAAATACTAATATTGGATGTGTTATATATATAAAATTCAGGAATCTCAATTTGACATAAATTCTTAGAGAATACACTTGGTTAAATCCTTCTCTCTCCAAACCTGGATCTCTCTCCCTCCTCTCTTTTTGAGTGTAGGTTATATTGAAATTCCTTTAAATTATTTTTGGTAACATATCAAATTTTTTTATAAATCCTTCTTCCATATATTATCAAATTAAATAAGTAAAAAATTAAATATCATTTTTATTTCATATAATAACATTAATACCAAACGATTAATATATTTTGTAGTATTAGTATTTGTATAATTCTAAAATATAATAAAATAAATAATTTAACTAAAAATTAGACATAATATCGGGGGTAGTTTCGATGAAAATTCATAGTCATGAAAAATACTGAAATACTAGTAGAAACAATATTGATAATTTTTAAATGAAGTGTAAACAACTTTGTGAGAAATTTTAGTTACGGAATAATAAAGAGAATAAGTGCTTCTTCGATAATTATAATAATTTTTTGACCATTAGAATAGTAACATAATTGAGGGGAGTGAAAATAAACAAATAAATTAATATTTAAAAATATTGAAATATATAAATATGAATGTTATGATTCAAAAAATGATTTCTCAAATTATGAAACTCAATAATTTGACAACGGAAAATTTTAATAATGTGTTTAACATAAGATAGTAAAATTATAATTTTTAAATTAAAATTTATGTAATAAAATTATAAAATAATAAAATGTATGATGATAAATAGGATCTCATTTTTTATATTTGTATTTTAAAATTATTTTATTATGTTTTTCATAAGTTTTTTAAAATTTATATTTTATTTCAATAGTAAAAAAATATAAGTTTTGTATAGATTTTATGTTTTTTGATATTTCTATGTTGTAAAAATGACTTGAAAATATTAAAAAATATATTTCATGGAATAATATGTATTTAATGAGAAAATAATATATCTATAAAATAATAAACATAAATTATTAATCTATTAATCAATTTCTAAATCCTATGTTTTGTTTAATTGAAATAAAAAACCGTATTTTATTATTTACATAGAATAAAATATTTCAAATAAGTTATTCTTTTTTAGTTACATATTAATTTCTGGAAAATAAATAAATTTTGTTTGAGAACATTAATTTTTATAAGAATCAACATTATTCATAGTCTTATGCCAAAATAATAAATTATTCAATAATTTATTAGAAGATTCTCCCCATACATTTCTATATAAAAAACCCTCCTCAACCCCTTTCTCTTAACTTCCAAATAATATTATTTCGAAAAATATGTATCGAGATCCCTTTTTAAATTATATTATCTATATTCTTAATTCCATATTATAACTAGAAGACCCTCCTTAGAAGGTTTTATGAAAAATCAAAATATATTACTCAAAGAGTAAAGTAATGGTTTCAAAACCTATTAAGACCCAAAATTATCATACCTAAATATTATATATTTATAGATGAATACTTATTTCCTAACATAACAATACATGCCAAAATTGTTTAGTTCTAGTGCCTTTAGAAACATGGACATGTAAGAAATTGGGTCATAAGTGAGAAACTTCATGGCCCACTATGTTCTTCATAACTAGCACACTTCTTATATATATCATACACAATACCTTTTATCATAACCTATAGAAAGGAAACATAAGAAATGGTGTTCTTAGATGCTCAGTAAGGGTAAAAAAATGAATAAATCAACATATCATGAGAATAAGGGTATGATAAAATGATAATGACATTTAAAAACTATACCTATCATATCATAGATAATAAACATAAGTCGTGGAATAAATATTGGTAGTTCATAAGTCATGAATCATAATGGAATCAATGAACATGAGCTATGAGAACATATCATTGGTATAATACATAGATTTTTGGTATACACATAAGCCTGGAAAATAATATCCTTAGTTTTTAAATTATTGTATCCAAGACTATAGTAGTGGAATGGGTTCACTCCCCAAACCATCATAGTAATCAATGTTCACTACCAAAAATATAATAGGGGACAAATCAGCTTACTGAACTGAGTTCACTCCCCATTTCCGTCCTATTTATCTCACAAGATATCAATATTTACCCAATTCAATGGAGGGAGATATAGGTCCCACCCATCAAATAATGAAAATAATACACATATATTCCATAAGATCATAAAACATTTATCATATCAGGACCCAAGAAATAAAATGAGTTTCATAAACATTTCATTATAACATAACCAGTGGAAAAGAAATAGGTTCCATAATCAATTTATCATTTCATCCAAACATAACTCATATAAAAATAAGAAAGGTTTATAAAGATTTTATCATTCCATATCCCTTGGAAGAGAAATAAGTTTCATAAACATTTTTTCAAAATAAAAATTAACTTTTCAGAGAAAGAATAATAATTTTATTCTTATATCATATCCCTAGTAGAGAAAGACTAACAACAAAGGATGTCATCTTAGATGGAAAATTATTTTGAATGAAAAATCACTTGGAATGTTTTCCAAAGAAATAGAATCTGTACATTAAAAAACTAATTTCAAAACATTATACTTTTAAAATATATTTTTATTTGAAAATAACCTTACAAAATCATAAAATAAGCTTTAAGAATAATTGAAAACATTTTTTGATGAAAAAAAAATAGTTTAAAAAAATATTTTTAAAACATAAAAAAACATGAAATCCTTTTCTTTTAAAATTACATTGTAAAATTATAAATTATTATTTAAAAAAATTAGTGGTTATGATGGAGGAAAATAAATTTTATGTCGTGCGAGTTAAAACAAATACCCCTTGGACATTTTCTATAAAATCCAAATAGGCATTTTTTTTAAATGATATGAATATTAGTATTAAAATATTTTAAAAAAAGGCTAACGTGGTTAAAAATTTCTTTAATAAATAATTTGTATAAATTTAAAATATTTTTTATATCATTTTTAGAGAACATGGATATGGAAGAAAAAGTATTTTCATCCTAAGAGAGAAATAACATAGAGTTTTCATAAAAACATTCATTCTGAAATTTTACTAAATTAAGAGAGTAAATGAAGGGGAAACTTTATTCTACATAAATAACCATTGGAGAAAATTTATGAATTTTTTGAGATATAAATCTTAATATTTCATTATTGAAAGCATAATCATGAGCAACCCCAGTAAACAATGTGATTGTAACAAAAAACCCCTTACCACTTGGGTAGCTTTGAATTGTAAGCCCCATCAAACAATAACATTAAAAATATTATAATATAAAGATAATAGATAAATTCATGATATTACTTTTAAAAGTTTCTATATAAACAAATCATAAAATAATATCAGTGCATAATATAATATATGTCTCAAAGAGGGAAAATTGAGACAAAAATCCCTCATCGTTTTGATTTCTTTTGAACAGTAAAACCCATTAAATAAAGATCATAAAATTTATATATATAATACATAATTTTAATAATTATTATAATAAAATAAATCATGGGTATTATATACACCACGTAAAATAAATAGGTCTGGTAATATGGCTTGTGTCTCATGAAAGTAGAAAGTGATACGAAAATACCTTACCTTAAGTCTTGAATTCCTTCATATAAGTTAAAAAAATCTTTATAATTAATATATTTTCATTATAAAAATACAATATAACCATAATTATCATAAAATATATGATTTACTTATTACATTTTCAATTCCCATTTATTAAAAATTCTTTCTTAAAATCTTATTTCTGGTAATAACTACTTTTTTTTTGTATATGTCTTGATTTGTTATTTTTTCCAATATCTTTGATCATGGATACATAATATACATATTTTTAACCATGATATAAATATCATTTATATTGAGTATATATTTATTTATATTAGTTTATAAATTTTAGGTATAGAAAATAAAATACATTGTTTATGGACATGAGAGGTTGTATGTACGCATGAACGTTGTTTCCATTTTTCTCAAAAGAGTAAAAGAAATGAATTTAAATAATATATATTCTCTAGATATAAATTTCATGTCATATATGTCACATATATTCATTAAATTTACCCTTATTACCTTCCATTCAAAGTGTTAATGAAAAACGAATCAAATCGCTTCGCAAGGTAGTACTCTGCCTTACATAGGAACGACATTATTGTATCCCCGAAAATGGAAAATAAGATGTTAAATGTGATATAGAAAATTAAATAATTATAATAAAATCCTAAATATCATATATAAATATTATTTCATCATTATATCCAGTAGTGATAGGTGTTTATTGAAAACAACATTTTTTCGTGTGGCGGTAGTCTTTCATACACATGAATGGTGATTTTGTATCACGTTTGATTAAAATGGATACTTTTATAGTTCATTACCTCAATATATAATCTAAGTATATTAAAGATACTTATTTTATTGTATCATCTTGTTTTAATAGTAATTAAAATATGTGGAGGAATAGACCAAATAAAAACACTAATTGAACAATGTTACCACTTATTTGGATATCCTCTTTAGAATTACACTAAGAGCATTAAAAGGATGGATTTATGAAAAAAAATAAGGATTATAGGATGGGTGGATGGAATTAATTAAGTGATTTGGGTAGGTGTAAGAAGATGGATTTTTATTTCAGTTATGGATCCTGATTTCGGTTATTTTGAAGAAAAATAAAGAATTTGGAAATTTTCTATGTTCCCACCATGTACGCTTGAGTACACGCCATGTAACGAGTTACTGTGGGTATCCTTGTATGGGACATGTACTGGATTAATACATGGACATGTGGACATCCTAATGTGGGGTTCTTTTGGGGTATGTACATGGCGTGTACAGTAAAGGAAAACACCATTTACTTTTATTTTTATTTGATTAATTAGACTTGGGTCACATCTATTATCCAGAAGCATTTTCTACTTCATGTGTCTCATATAAGAGAGTGACCTATGGCTGAAAATATTGTAGATCCTCATGTTCCTTCATCCATGCTCTGATTGAGACGTCGTCGGGTGTGTTGGATTCCCACCGGTGAGTTCTCTCTATCCCTAAAGCCTCTCTTCCGGATTTCTCCTCTCTTGTATGTTATCCAAGGTAGAACGTTTTTAACCTTTTGTAGATATATAATGTTCTAGTCTGATTAAAGGTGCGACGTTAAAAATTGATCATCACATAACATTGAGTTAGGTGATTTGGGCCTTACCTTGATTATATTTGGATTATATATGCTAAAAGGGTCAAATACCCTTGTTTAGAGTATTTAGTATTTTAAAAGTTAACCATGTTTAAGACATGTTATGGTGTATTTTATGATAGAGGTTTGTTTGTTTATGCATATGGTTTAATACCTTTATATGGGATTTTATCCCATGTTTGTTTGATATTGGCCATTGGGACTAGAATTTCCTATTATACGGATTTTTTTCTCTACCTTTTACTCTTAGGATGGAGTTTCTATTTATATGAGATTAATGTGTTTCACATTGTGATTATTGAAAAAAGGTAATTAACCATGAGTTCATCCCAATGTAGGGTCATTTATGTATAAGTGTTGTTATTGTTGACCAAAGGCATTGACTATTAGATCTATCATGGGTCCATTGACCAGAGGGGTTAGACAGTGAGAGATACACATTGGGTCATTGTTAAATGTATGTTGGACCATATGTAATTGACTGTGAGAGATGCCATAGGGTCATTAAAATTATTTTTTCTGCCCAGTCCAAAGGGTATTGACCGTGAGAGCAACCCAGGTGGTCGTTTATAATTGATTGTTGTTATATGGGACTAGAGGGGTTAAATTGTGATATCTTTCCCATAGGTTTTTTTATTATTTATTGGTTTGATGATATGTTGAAGTAGATGGGATTACACTATGGGAACTTTTGAAGAGGGTTTCTTATGAATAACTGTTTCATTATGAAGATCTTGCTAGAACAAAGAAATATCATGGACTCAGTCTTACTTGATTGTTTAGATACTCTATTGAGAGATATATTTTTGTTAATAAAAAGAGGTATATAGATCATAGGCTAGAACCTGAGGTTACATTATTCAGCAGATTGAATAATTAATAAATGTAAATGAGTGTAATAGAAAAATGTATGGTTGTTTAATTTTGAGTACTTCCTTGTTCGTTGCTTCATTTCTACATATTACATGGTATATATATTCACTAACAGTTAGGAATATATATTTTATTTGTTGCCTACTTGGATTCATCTCACACCCTATTTGGGTAATTCATTTTTACCCAAACAGATTATATGGTTGCAGGTATAGATAAGGTCAAGCGCCCTTCTTCATCTGGTATATGATTATTATTGGAGCTGTAGAGCATGAGACCATGCAGAGGCTTGCGATGCTGTTGGAGTTTACTGTTTTCTGTACTTTGGTTTTACTATTGTATTTCTAGAATTCAGAATTTTTTGTATTCTTTCCTAGATACTTGTGACATGAATAATTTTTTATATATGTGTTGTAGTTGTTTATTTTATCAGTCTTCTGCTGTTTAATTTGTTGTACGGTATTAATTCCTCCACTATTGTTCAATATTTGTTATTACATTGTGTGTACTCTTCTTATGAAGTCATATTATTCACACTATCACAACCAAGGCCCTCACTACTAGTCTGCAGCCTTTATAATTCAGGAAAATTCACTTTAGGCTATGTGACCAACTAGGTACGGGGCACCCTTGGGCGGAACCCGAAATCAGGATGTTACAAAGTGGTATTAGAGGAGTTTCTTTTCTAATTTGTCTTAATATTTGGATCTTGTATACAGGGATTGGAAGGAATATGTAGTTGGTAATAAAAAAAATTTGAGGGTAGTTACCTCGTGTATAGGGAAAATCCAATTTATCTAAATTATTTGAATTTTTCTAATTTGGAAATTGTTATAGTTGATTTGATTTCACCGTTTAGTGAATCACTTGTATTGTGATATTATCATTGATATTATTGAGTTTATATTTCTTTTGAAAACCAATTATATGAGGTTATTCGATCTCATACATCATACGAGAACTTTCTAGAGATCACATGTCATGCATTCTTGTCATTCCATTTAGGTTGCATAACTGAATGCATGTTGTAGTGGTAGATGTTGTGCAATATTTTCATGTTATTGTGATAGATGTCGTGATAAAATATTTTCTACTTTTATAGGGTATTGGAATATGTAATGTTTCATTTGGATGGATTCCTAACATTGGTCACTAAGGTGTTATGGGCCTCTTGGATTGGAATTTGGTGGATCATGTTTAACATTAACTGACTTCTGTTATGTTATTACATGAATAGGGATGCCAATCTTTCATTTATGGGAGTATGGGATCTCACGGGTCAGAATTTTTCATTCTTTGTTCAACATTTTGAGTTTTTAAGGGGTTCAAAAAAGATTTTTAGGTCTAATGTTCAGAAACCCAGACAACACGGTATGTGGTTTCATGAACACATGCCATGTGTTCATCTATTCTGGAAGGAAAAAAAATTATTAAGTACATTCCATGTACTATATGTACACGTTGTGCAGTATTTAACCATGTGACAAACTATGTCATCAGATACATGGGGTTGGTAAATCATTGGTAAAACACACAGTTTACCAGGAGTAAACTTCATTCTGAAAGTTCTGTGTGTCCATCCATGTGACTAAATACATGGGTGGATAAAGACATAGGTTGTACAAGTCGTTTCCCCATCTTGCATTCTGTGTAGTGTCGACTATGTATCTGATCGTGTAACTAATGACACGGGTAGTTTGAACTTAAGTAGTACACACCATGTCTAGGGTGAACACACCATGTAGTGTTACCCCAGATAGAACAGTGTGGTTTAGCTATGTATAAGAACTCAGGAAGGAAGAAAAAATACAAGTACACACTGTGTTAGAGGATGAACATGCCGTGTGTTGGGGTGTTACATGAACATGTTGGGAAGAGGTATATGGCCATGTTGAAACCTAAGGCAACACGCCGTGTAGGGGTTCTACATGCCGTGTAACCTTATTTTGTAAAACATGAATGATTTATTATCTTGTTCCGTTCTTGAACTTATAAGTTTTACTCCTTGATAATCCTGAACTGAGGTGTGAACTTGACCTTGCAGAGTCATGCCGCAGAGATATCCTCCAGTTGTGCACCAGGTAGAGGGTGATGGCTAGAAAATGGAAAGAATAGATACCAGAAGATTATCCCATCATTCTCATATTCACACAATCTATTATACCATACATAGGTGTTGATGCATAATTCCAGGAAGACTTTTTGAGGATGTTACAAACTGTTAAGGGAGAAATGCATCATGCCTCATCTGTGGTAGAGTTGACATGGGTGTTCCAACTGTATCATCCTACAACTTTTTCAGGGGATGGAGGACCTCAGGCTACATAGTCATGGTTGGAGGCCATTATTTCTATCTTTTAGAACCTGGATATTCCTCTGAAGAAGAGGGTGAAGCACATTTTGTACATGTTATGTGATTCCACCAAGAGATGATGGTATGTTTTCTCGCAGGCAGGATGTCATTGGGATATGGTTTGGGAAGATTTTTACAGTACCCTCTATGATTGCTTCTATCCAGAGATGTTGAGGGCCTATTGAGCCTTAGATTTCATGCATTTGGAGTAGGGAGATCTTTTAGTAATGGATTACTCATCTTGTTTTACTGAGCATCAGCACTTCACACCTGTTCTATGAGGTGATGAGTTATCTATGGCTAGGAATTTGGAGGATGGTCTCAGGTATGACATCTGATCACCGGTGAATGTATATAGACTGATATCAGTGATAGATATAGTGAACCAGGTGCTGATTACCGAGCATAATCTGATGGAGTTGGGAGCTGCGAGCCAGGGTGGTTCAGCATCTAGGGCTGGTACTCCATCAACATGTATCAGGAATCACCATATAGATCCATCACTTGATGTTAATTTAGGTATTCATGTGGTATGATACTAGTGTGGGAAGATATGGAATATGAGACCTCACTTCCCGAGAGACCCAGTTGAGTGGCTATCTTGTGGAATGATGGGTCATCTTCAGGGTTTTTTCCAGTTTTTCACACCAGCAACTAGTGAGAGAGGTTCTGTTATGACTCCTCATTTAGAATAAGGGCTATATATTTCTCATTATTTAGGGACCTAGAGTTCATCTGGATGTTCAGGATGAAGAGGAATTCATGGACATAGTAGCCAATTGGTAGGCTTTCAACAATAGCAGGGTTATCATGCAGGGTCGCCGGGACATGGTACAAGTTATACTTTTGCAGTGGAGCAGACCTAGTATGAGTAAGATCCTGGACCCTCTACTGTTTGAGGTATGATTATAGTTTCCTTATTTTTAGTTTATTCTCTTTTTGATATATTGAATTCCTATATTTTTATATATGTTACCGTTGTGGAGAGCTTTGAGCTCTGTATCTTTACATCTGAGGATGTTATGATGCTAGAGACTTTGTTGGGGATTAGGATGGCTAGTGTACGTCGGTGCAAGGAGTGCTCTCTTGAGGTTGTTGGGTGTCACTTTTTTTGAGACCTCTATGTATTAGAGATGATGTGATTTGATTCCATTCTCAAAATGGATAGGTTAGTCTCTTTTCAGGCCTTTGTTGACTGCTATCACTGGAGAGTGAGTTTAATGTCACTAAAGGGTGGGTCTTTTCTACACAAAGGCGAATGTGATGTTCAGGCAAGTAGATCTGGACCCAAGCATCATGGGTTGGGAGGAATTATAGCTCATATTTCTAGTTTAAATGTGGATAACCAGGGGGAATTCACATATATACATTCTTACAGTGGTGGATCATTTGAGAGATGTATGTCCAGACGAATTTTCAGGTTTACCTTCAGAGAGAGGGGTTGATTTCTCTATTGATCTTTTGGTAGGAGCAGCACATGTGTCCATTCCTCTTTGTAGGATGGCTATACCAGAGTGACACGTTCTTTGTAAGTAGTTCAGGGAGTTATAAGAAAATGGTTTCATTCGACCCAGTACTTCTTCATGGGGTTCTCCTGTCTTTTTGGAGAAGAAGGCAGACGGTACCCTTAGGCATTGCATAGATTATCAAAAGATGAACCAGTTGACAGTTAAGAACTGATATTCCTTGCCAAGGATTTATGATCTATTTGATCATATTCTAGGATCCTGAGTGTTATTGAAGATTGACTTGAGATCCGGTTATCATCATTTGTGCATTATATAATCATATATAATCCTTACTGCCTTTCAGGGCAAGTATGGTCTATACGAGTATTTGGTTATGTCGTTCGGTCTTACGAATGTGCCGACTATTTTCATGGAACTAATTAACCTAGTGTTCCATCCTCACTTGGATTATTTTTTTGTAGTATTTGTGGAAAATATCTTGGTTTACTCTAACACTCAACACGACCGTGCCACCCATATTGAGATCATTTTGAGTGCACTGAAAGAGAATCAGTTATATGATAAGCTCTCAACATTCCACTTTTGAATTGACCAGATTCACATCTTGGGTCATACTATCTCAAACACAGAAGTTTCAGTAGACCCATAGAATGTGAGAGAATATCTTTCATGGGAGGATATGAAGAACGTCTTTGAGGTAACATGTTTTATGGGGAAGGATAGTTACTACAGACATTTTATACTGGAATTTTCATGATTATCAATGCCACTGACAAGCATGACTAAGAAGGGTCAAAAGTACTTGTGTACAAATTCTTATATTCATCCTTTCAGAATCTAAAAGGGATATTGACTTCATCATCGATACTGATTTTTCCTGAGTCAGGAAAAATTTACACTATTTACTGTGATGCATCAGGTATTGGTTTAGGAACAGTGCCTGTGCAGGGGGATGGAGTCATTGCATATGGGTCTCTTTAGTTGAGGCCACATGAGAGGAATTATCCGACACACAATCATGAGTTGGTTACAGTTGTGAAAACATTACACGATTGGAAATGTTGTATTTTCAGAGAGTATTTTGTTGTTTTCAATGACCACAAGATCCTCAAGTATATCTTTACTCCAAATAATCTTAATTTGAGATAGCGAAGTTGGGTTGAGTACCTTCAAACTTTTGAATTTGAACTCACCTATACTCTGGGAAAAGGAAACATAGTGGCTGATGCATTGAGCAGGAAGACTCAGATATAAGCAGTTCAGGAGGCCAATTGTGAGTGGAAGCATATGGATATGTTCTCTGAGATACATTTGGAGGTGTATGATAGATAGGTACAGACATTTATTTCTTCTTTAGGTTCTATATATACTCTTCTGGATCATGTTAGAATGGCAAAGCCATCAGATTCTGAAGGCCTATTATTATGGGAGAGTGTGTCAGGAGAGTACCCTAATCTTGGGTGGACCATAGACGATGATGAGATCTTGAATTTTTATGGACGTGTATGGGTGTCAACATACATACATGAGGAGTTGAAGAGAGATTTTCATTTCTCAATTTAGGCATTTCTTCCTGGAGTCACCAAGATTTATCAAGATCTACACCGTCAGTATTAGTGGCCAGGTATGTTGAGGGATGTAGTTGGTTTCATCATGAGGTGTTCCACCTATCAGTAGGTGAGGGCAGAACATCAATGACTGGCAGGGATTTTACAGTAGTTACACATTACTAAGTAGAACTGAGATGATGTCATGATGTATTTTGTGATGGTTTTACTGAGCTCACCTTGAGGGAATGATGTGGTTTCGTGTTTTTTTGACAGAATCCCGAAGGTGACACATTTATTTCCAAAATGGAGATATTCAGGGTTGATGCACTTGGATGGTTTTACATCTGATATATTATACATTTTCATGGGGTTCTACACTCTATCCTTTTAGACAGGGACACCCATTTAACTTCTTGGATCTGGATGGGACTATAGAGGGCTTTGGGAATATAGGTACATCTAAGTACGGCTTATCATCCCTAGACAGATGGTCAGTCTGAGCCCACAATTCTGGTTTTGGAGGAAATTCTTCGAGCATGTGTCTTGGATTTTGGGGGTTCATGGGAGAGACACATACTCCTAGTGGAGGTTTCCTACAACAACAGTTTTCAGGCGATGATATAGATGTAAAATTATGAGGATTTGTAAATTAGGCCAATATGATCACCCATATGTTGGCTGGAGACAGGATAGGTAGCTATGATGGGACCTTGCCTTGTCTAGGAGACCACTGAGAAGGTGGAGTTGATTTGGAAGAGGATGGATACGACACAACCTTGGTAGAATTCTTATGTTTATCGAATGATATGCCCTCTAGAGTTCGAGGTTAGGGATCATGTTTTCTTACATGTCACACTGAGGTTGGGAGAGAGGAGGATCAAGAGATAGGGAAAGATTTCACAGAGTTACATCAGACTATTTGAGGTTTTGGATAGAGTCGGTCTGGTTGCCTATTGGTTGCAGTTACCACAGAGGTATTGAGATATGCATGACATCTTTCATGTTTCTCAGTTATGGAATTACTTTTTGAACTTGTCTCATGTTTTTTAACCTGAGGTGGTTGAGTTGGAGGTTGATGCATCCTTCAAGGAGAATGCTATTTGGATTTTGGATAGTAGCACAAATGTTCTCTATGGCCGGTCAATTCCTCTAGTACGGGTGTTATGGCAGCATGGGTGAGTACAAGACGAGACTTGGGAGAGGGAGGTTGATGTACAATCACAGTGTCCAGAGTTGTTTGAAGTTTCTTCTTCACCACCCTTGGAAGGGAAATTCAGGGATGAATTGCTTCAAATGTGGATGTTTATAAGAACTCAGATGTTCAGTTCAGGTATTGATCATGATTTCGGGTGTTTTTTAGTATAATGGAAGAATCTGGAAATATTCTATGTATAATCTGTGTACTCTTGAGTACATGTCATGTATTCTGTTTTCATGGGTAGCAGTGTAATGCCCGTGTAAAAGCTGAGTACATGGCCATGTGGACCGCCTGAAGTGCGGGATGGTTGAGGAATGAACACAACTTGTACATTAAAAAAACACACCATGTACTTTTTTTTATTTGATTAATCAGACCAGGGTCACATCTAATCTCCAGAAGCATCTTATTCTTCCCGTTTCTCGAATATGAGAGTGGCGTACAGCCAAAAATCTTCAAGTGCATCCTTATCCTTCGTTTGATCTCTGATTGAGATGTCGCTAGTTGTGTTGGATTCCCACCGGTGTACTCTCTCTTTAGCTAGATCCTCTCTTCTTGATTTCTACTCTCTTATAAGTTATCTAAGGTTGTGATTTTTTGACCTTTTTATAGATCTACGACATTCTAGGCCGATTAAAGGGGTGACGTTCAAGATTGATCATCATACGACATCGAGGTAGGTGGTTTGTTCCTTACATTGATTTTCATTGAATTATATATGTGAAAAGTTCTAAATAACATTGTCAAGTGTACTACGGATTTTAGAATTTTACTATTTTTAAGACTTGTTATAGAGTGCTTGATGGGAAAGGGTTTTTTGGTTATTCATAATGTTTAATACCCTGATTATGGATGCTTTTATTCCTATGTTTGTTTGATATTAGTTGTTGGGTCTAGAATTTCTTGTTCGGTTTCTTCTTTTCCATGTCTAGTTTTGTTAAGATGGAGTTTCTATTTATATGAGATGCATGTATTTCACATTGTGATTATTGACCATGGATAATTGAATGTGAGGGCTTCCCAACATAGGGTCATTTATGTATACTTTTTGTTATCATTGACTGGAGGCATTGACCGTGAGAGCTGCCCTGGGGTCATTGACCAGAGGGGTTAGACTGTGAGAGCTACCCAAAGGGTCATTATTAAATGTATGTCGTACTACAGGGAATTGACTATGGGAGATGCTAGAGGGTCATTTAAATTATTATTTCTATGTAGACTAAGGGGTATTATCCATGAGAGCTACCCAAGTGGTCATTTATAATTGATTGTTGCTATGTGGGACCATAGGGGTTAGACTGTGAGAACCTACACAAAGGGTATTTCTTTTTTATTGATTTGATGATATGTTGAACCAGAGGGAGTTACCCAATGAGTACTTTCCCAGTGGGTTTCTTGTAAATGTTTTATTATGAAAATCCTTCCAAGACAAAGCACAAGTTTAGACTCGATCTTACATTATTGTTTATACAGTATTTTGAGACATATGATGTTATCATTATATAGGAGGATATAGATATTAGGCTAGATCCATAGGTTAAAATATTTTAGCAATTTGACTAATTTATAAATGTAAATGAGTGTAATTGAAAACTATAGGACTATTTAATTTTTGAGTACTCCTTAGTTTATTTCTTCATTTCTGCATATTACCTGCTATATATATTCAAAAATAGTTAGGTGTAGATATTTTGGTGGTCTCCTACTAGGATTCGTATCACACCCTGTTTGGGTCATGCTTTTCGACCCAAACAAATTATATGGTTATATGTATAGATAAGGGAAAGCACCCTTCATCATTAGGTACTTGAATTTTTTTGGAGGTGGAGAGCATAAGGCCAAGATAAGTCTTGTGATGGTATGGGAGTTTAGTATTTTCTGTACTTTGGTTTCAGTATTGTTTTTATATCATTTTGACTTGTTTGGATGCTTTCCTAGATACTTGTAACATGCTCCATTATTTATATAGGTGGTGCACTAGTTTATTCTATCAGTCTTCTACTGTTTACTTTTTTGTATGGTATTACTGCATCCAAAATTGTTTATTATTTGTTATTTTTTGTGTATACTCTTCCAATGAGATCATAGTTTCCCCAATATCACACCCAAGGCCCTGGTTGCTAGTTGACAGCCTTTGGAATTCAGGAAAATGTGCTTGAGGCCAAGTGACCTACTAAGTACAGGGCACCTTTAGGGGGAACCCAGAACTAGGACATTACAATAGTTATTTTCTAAACCAATTTGTTTTTTATGTGTGATGAGTTTTAAAGAAGTATTGGAAGTTTATATGTGAGGTTAGTGGCATACTTGTAATTTTTGAAAAGAAAATGGTGCGACAATGTTTTCCAAATTCCAAAAGGATCGAAAATGAGAATTTATAGATCCTTAGAGGTGGTAAGGTATACTTTTTCTATAAGTTGTTTTTTACAAGTTTCTAGGTCATTTTACCCTAATCATTTTTGTCTGACACCTAGAAAAATCATTTTCACCTTAACCATGGTAAATAATTTTTTTTGTATTTACTATTCATTATGATAAAAAATTAATTTTAATTTATTATAAAATAAAAATTATTATGATTCAAAATATATAATCCACTTTTCTGAATTCCATTCTCATAGGTTTTAAAACTTATTTTAACATTAATCTAACGAAAACAATAAAAATCTGGGTTTTCAAAGATAAAATGTTCAAATGTTTGCAAATGTTTTATATCAAAAATCAATATTAAATTGATTAAAATGGGCTAAATTGGATTAATATATATATAATTGAATGAATTATATTTTTAAAACCAAATTAAAATAATTTGGATGTTTTTAATGCTTAAAATGTAAATACAATTCTTAATAAAAACTAGAATTTTCACTATTCATCAAAAAAAATTCTTTTTAGAATGTTCTCAAAACATTACTCGAAGATAATTTTGAATTATGAATTAAAAAATAAATTTTATTTTTCCAAATAAATTTTATAAAATTATAAAAAAAATAATTGTAAAATAATTGCGCAAAAAGGCTATAAAGCTGGTTTTTTTTAAAAAAAATTATTGAGTGAAAAATAGATTAATTCTTATCTCTTGTATAGAAAACACAAAAGATGAATGTTAAAAATTTTATTTAATATATAATATATTAATTTCATCAGAATTATTCAAAAAACGTTTTTTTAAATTTACTGATTTAAAACTCATTTGTGTTCATAGAAAAGGATTTTTAGAAAAAAAAATCCTTTATTTTCAAATAGTTTTTTATTTTAATTTCTAATGAATTGGTAAACAATGAATTAATTTTATATACATGTATAGAAAATATATTTTTATAGTTTAGAAAATTCTATCCATACCCTCCACACCAATGAATATGGGATAACTATCATATTAAATAAAAATATTTTAATAGTATGTCATGTTTCATTTAAACTCAATGTTTCATATATCACAAGTTATACTCAATGTTGAGAGTAACAAAAGATAAATTCATTGTTTTATGTAACACAAGTTAACTTAGTGTTTTATGTAATGAAAAAAATAATGAAGGTTATATTTATTTGAATAAAATATTTCACAAACTCTAGGGGTCTTACATTCTATCCTTCTTAAATAAATTTCATCTTCATAATTTGATCTTATGCTTATTAAACAAGTTTTTAACATTTTAAAATCCCTTTGTGGGAAACCCACATAATAAAATGGGAAATAAAACATTATTTATTTAATATGGAAAGGTATTTGTGAAATTCATCTATAATAACACCTATTAGGTTTCCAAAGAGGTAAAAATGTGTGGGAAGTAAAGATTTGGACAAGGAATAAAAGTGTAATTTCTAAATAATTATGGGGTGGTAGAGATCATTTATTATATTAAAGTGAATGATCATTTGAAAATAAAAAACCAAAAAAAACATAATCCAAAAAAGTATGAAAAAATTCATTAATATCATTAGGAATGGACGTAACATGACAACATTTTATTTTAAGATAATTTTCCAAAATTTGGGTAATTTTAATGGGAATATATGATTACTTGATTTCATTCTATTTCATAAGAACACTCTAATACTTTAGTTGTGACTATATCAATTTTCACATCATCTTATACTCTAAAAGTTTCATTTTTAATTTATGAAGCATTAATTTATAATAATATCTTTAAAAGGGAGATAATTCATTCCTTCTACCTTTGGTTGTTATCAAAAACAAAATTGTTAACATTGTTTATGAATACATGTTGATATGGTGAAATAATAAATTAATCTATAAAACCTCAAACAAGTTCAACTTGAACCATTCCATAAACGGTTAACCTTGTCCTATATTTTAATTTTATAAATAAGGCCAATAAATTTCCTAAAATACACTTTACATTAATCCTTAAAAAATATAAAGTGTATCTTAAAGTCACATACCAAATATGTGAATATGTTGATCATATATTCTCCTAAAACATGACAATATCCTGAATTACCATAGAATATTAATAAAAAACATACCTTCTTTAAAAATTAACTATTTCCTCATTACTTAAATTGAATCACATATTTTTTTTCATATATTCAATAAATAAATAAATATTGTAAACTCCTATAATGAAAAAAACAAATTTTCACCAAATCATTAATCAGTTTAAAGGTAATTAATATTATCTTATTTACTTTATCCAAATCAATTATATCTTTATCCAAACTAAATAGTATTTCCTCAATATATAGAACACATTAACAGTTATTTTAACTTATTCAAAATATCACATTATCAATAAATAACATTTATAGGCCATTAGATCCATTTAACATATTATAAAAATTACTTAATAATTACCTAATAGGGAACAATCCATTGATGATTCATGATTCTAATAACCAATATACCACTAATAAAAATATAATTCTTCGAATCCCAATACATAAACACATCAATCCCTCCACTTTATTAATAAACTATTAACACATATTCTTCATCTTATTATTTTAAACATATTTGGTTCCATATTAAATTAGTATTATCTTTGTTATCAGTAATATAACCACTACTCATAAAACCTTTCTGATTCTCTTCATGATATTTCCCTTTAGAACATTGATTTTCATAATGACTGCAATTTCCAAATTTTAAACATTAAATTGTTGAGGACATCCTAGGTATATTTTTTGTAACATATTGATTTTTTTAAAAAATGAAACAGTTTGTTCATTAGCATAAATGATACGCCACATCAAGTTTAAATGAAAAATAAAATATTATTATTTAAATGTTTCTATTAAAGCATAATAGTTATAATGGAGGGAATGAATAGTATTAATTGAATTGTAAAAATATATTTTACATGTGTATATATAATTTTTTGGCGTCCAATTAATTATAAATGCATGTAAACCCCTTTTTATAATAAAAGGAAATGTTTTACTAAAAAAACTATTTAAAAGTGCACAAGTGTGTTCTATAAATAATAAAATAACTCTTGTTTGATTATGTTAATGAAATATATATTTAATATATTAAATATAATGTTTATAATTAATTTTATGTTTTTTATAGACATTATATAAGTACAAATCCAATTTTAAACAGAAAAGAAGTATTTCAAAAAATGGTAGTTTTGTCGCCTTTTGATGGTGCACCTATTTTAAATCTAGATTTTACAATTTTTTAAAAATATAATTGAAACAATAAAATTATTATTTTTAATAGGTACATTAAAATTTACTTTTTTGTATTTTTTTATTTTTTTTATAAATTTCATCTTTTAATGAATAATGAAAGATACTGTATTTTAATTCAAAACTGTATTTCAATCTAATTTATGTATATTGTTAAATTGTAATTTTAATTGGTTTTGAATTTAAATTAAATAATTTTTTATCATTTAATCTAATTTAGGTAATTTGAATCAATTTTACATTGAAATTAGATATAAAAACATTGTTAACTTTTGAAAATTCTTACTTTAAAAACTTGTTTTCTCGATCCATCAACAGACTTAATTTTATATTAATTTTATCCACTTCTGTGTTTTAAAATTTGGAAAATGGAAATAAATTATTATAGTTAGTATGACATTTTTTATGTAATAGGATAATAGTAGTTTTTGGAAATTATGAATAGTAACTTTAGTAAATATTTTTATTACTATGGCTAAAGGTAAATCGGGTAACTAAGTGTAAACATAATATTATAAAAATACCATAAAAATTGTACTAATTTTATTAGATGATTTATTATCGACCCAATACTTACTTGGGATAATTTTTCATTCACTTGGATCCACTTGGAAGCCGATAATAGAATTGTAATATTATATTCAAAGAGAAGATAAATTTTTTCAAACCACTGTTTTTAATAAGTCAAGTATTTTTAATATGAGATTATACTCAGGATCTATTCAACTATAAGTATTATTTAGAAATATTAACGATTTATATACCTTAGGGTAATTTATTTAAAAAATTTAGAGATAAAATAATTACTTTAAATAGTGACACAATGATGAAGCAGTAATTGTTTAATTAGTAGATGAATCGAATTAATTATAATAAACAATACCTAAATAAATATAAATTGACATGATTAATGTAATACTTGAATTTTTTAGATATGTTTTAATATATATGTATTTAATTTTTTTGTTATAATTTATCATGTTGTTATGATATTTTTTTTAAACGTAATGAATAGTGTCTAAAATTCACTATATTGATGTTTTAAAATAAATAGTATTTTATTAAATGATGTAAAATTTAAAATATTTTATGATTAGAAAAAAATTAGGATAAGTTGTATAATTTCGTGAATGACTCTATTATTGGTCTTTTGTCATTTTATGGAAATTATATTAACCCTCAAACTATAAATTACTCAATAACATGGTAAGAGTTAAAAGGGTTAATTAAGGTTTAATATAAAAAATATAAGAATTAAAAAATAATATAAACAAATCTAATTTTAATTGGATTATTTGAGTTTTAACCCTCCTCATATTATCTTATAAATAATATGATTTGGAAAATTTTAGAATATAAAATTAATTTAAATTAATTTAATATATTGATGAATTCCAAGAGTGTCCCTCCCCTCTCTTATAAAAGGTAACTAACATTTTTTTACACCTGAAAACAAATTTTTTCTGAAACTATTTTCCCTAATACCTTTCTATAATCCCTAACCACATTCTATATATCTTATTTTTTAATATCACTCACTTTAGAGGTGTTAAGGTGTTTATCAAAGTAGATCATTCGAGGAAGAGGTATCAATTTTAATTAACTGATTCTATTTTATTTCTTCTTCACCTTCCATAAAATATTCTTCCAACAGGATAATAAAATTATTATCTTAAATATAATTAGATTTTTTTATGTTAATATCATCACCTAATTCCATCACTAATTTTATCAAATGATAAATGAATGTTTCGTTCGTGTGTACGGTGGACTATTGTCTCATGAACTCATACAGTTTGATTTCATTACCATATCTCAAGACTATTTATAATGGTATAATTATGGTTTATATATGATATTAATTACATATTTATCATTATAAAATAATAATATATCAATTATGTTATTATTATTCCATGAACATAAAAATGACAACGTCGTTCATGCATAAATGTAAACTATTACCTCCACTTAGCGATGTGATTCATTTCTCTTCACCACATCACTTGGATGATATATATAATTATATTTAAATGATTAATGTGATATTTAGTTATATTATGATAATTCTAAAAAGATAACATAATTATTAACTTCTTTTCATAAATGATCAATGAAAATGGAAACGTTACTCATGCATACGTGTGACCTACCATCTCCACGGTTATAATGTTTTTCAGTATTCCTAATGATACATAAATAGTTCCAATTAAAAGTATAATTTATCTATAAAATTGATTATTATTTAATGAATTTTTTTTTGAGATGATGTAATTATGACTATTTTGACTATAAACATCATTTCAATGTCATTTGGACTTGATAAACGAATATTAAAAAAACGCCCAATGTGATAATAAATAATTAAGTAATAGTTATTCCATGATAATGGTCATATAAAAAGAAAAATAAAATTTATAATGGTTCTTAATCATTTAAATGATTTACCTATGTTTATTATTCTAGAAGAAAAATATTTTACGTGATGAGTCAGAATCAAGGTAAAGGGATTCATTACAATCTCCTTTAATTGAGGCATATTTTGATGTTATACACCACCTTATTTTATAAGGTTCATAATCAACCCCTATTAATTTTAAATTAATTCAATTTTTTTAAAAATTAATCTTTTCATATGAATAAATTTACTTTATTAAAAGATAAAAGAAAATCTTTTTACATATACAATGGTAGTGAATTTTCTGCCTTCATGTCCTTTATTTCATATTTCGCTTCCTATATAAGCTGTAATGTTTTTTAAAGAAAAATAAATACCATATTACCTTTTCAGGTATTTTGGTATTCAAAATGGTTTTGATAATAGATTTATTATTTCAATATCTTGAAATGATACCTTCTTATTTAAAAGTGAAAATGTTATATTTGTATTAGGTTTTATGATTATGTTATGGTTCTTGGGAATTGTTTATGAGTATGGGTGGTTCCTTAACAAACCAGTGGAATGTGAGCCTATTATAGCACTCCAAAGAATTGGGTAATGATATATAGTTAATGGTTTGGGTTTCTCCTAAGATATTTATGGAATATACCATGATGGGTATTTCAAATGTTACTATGAAGGTTAGTCCCTATGTAGTGGTGAAAGCTACAATGTAAGAATGATTTGGATGCCAAAAGATGCATTTATTATTTATGATTTAAATATATTTTTATAAGAATCTTATTATTTCCTAAGGTAAGATAAATATTTTATGTTTTATGTGTGAAAATGATAATTTTCTGAAAAAACAAATTAATGAGTTTAAATATTCATAGAATAATGGTTTCTTTCTATCTTTCATGTACCTTACTGAGCTTCTATTTCTCATCCATGTTTTTTAAATTTGTTTATGGGTCTTAAAATTGGTAAGGGAAAAGAATATGTCATGATTAAAGAATTGAAAGACCTTTCTAGAAAAGAAGTCATTTTTTTAAAGGGTTTCCTTTAGTGGAACAAGTGTATACTGAGTATAAGATTCCATTTGTAATATAAGAGTTCACTTTGTAAGAGTTTTCCTAATTCTATAAAACTCTAAACCAAAAATATCTTTATGAATGAAAGAAGATAAATTCTATTCAAAAGTCTCTAGAATAAGTTATGATTATGGATGGGTCCATATAGTTGGTATCAAAGCAGGGTTTAGACAACTTTTGAGATTAGGATGATTTTTTAAGAGTTGTGGATATCATCATGGGTATATAATTTTCAAGTTGATCATAATTCAATTATCTTAGAAACAACTTTTTATTGTTTAAGTTATTAAATTCTAAGGTGACTAATGGTATATTTGGAGACTTTAATTTTTTTAGGTTAATATGTGTTATTACTTTTTAGGATGAAAAATTAATGTTTTGGGATAACCTTTAAAGATAAAATATATAAAGGTTATTTTTTTAGATTGTTTATAATATTTTAATATTTTATATAGGAGTTATATAAGTATAGATTTACAAAAAGGGAAAAATGTAGGATGGGTGACAAACCACTACCTCTGGAAAGGACGAAAGAATCGAACCCACAACCATAGGTTAACATGGGTGCATTGCCAACCACTGGCCTACGTGAAGTCCTGGTTAGAAAGAATTATTATTTTTAGTTAAATTATTTTATATATTAATAATAAGTTGATTTTGAGAACATATATTTTATCAAATAGATAACCATGGGATTGGAAAATGATTTGGTGATTAAGTTATTAATGTTATTTCAGAAGTCATTCCCTATTTTGGGAATCATATATTTTCAAAGTAAATAGAATAATAAGGTATTTTAATAGAGTAATAAAATTTTAATTATATTTTGGAAGAATCTATAATTTTGTTACGGACTTATAATGATTTAATATATTTATGGAAATGATTAATATAACATGAAGATTAATAGGAAAATTATTTTTCTGGTTTGATAATTCAAGAGTAATTTATGTTATTTAGACATAATTCATAAACTTTATCTTGGAAGTTTATGTGATAAAAAAAATTGGGTTTCAATATTAGATTGGATTACTTTTTGTAATTTAAGTACACTTATTTTTCAAATGGTCTATGTTGAACTTTGGTTATTAGCCTGAATGGCCTGAAGGGCTTCATTGTTGTTGATTTTTGATAACCCCCCTTTCAAGGGACAAGGGGGAACCCTTACAAGGCCCGTAGGCTCAGAGATTACATGTCCCATAGGCTTTAGAAGATTACATGACCTAAAGGTCTTAAAGAAATTCAACCAAACTATCTACAAGGAATTTCCCTCCCCAGCATCTGCATCATGATAGTAGATCTCTACTATTTCATGTCCATCTAGCTAGGCTTCCCATGATTGCATAGGTCGGTCCTGATGGAATAACCATATACTCTGGTTCTGATAAACCCATTTGGCTCTACTCTGGTAAGAGCACCTACTCTGAATCCTCTTCTAGGGTTGCTCCTTTTTGAAGAGCCTTTATGGGGAAACTACATGAGGCATGAAGGCATTGAGGTGGCCCGAAGGCCTTAAAGGTGGCTCGAAAGCCCTACTGAACCGAAGTCCTAGCTGGCCTGAAATCCTTAAGGACTCTAAGCCCAAACCGGTGGCCCAAGGTGAAAATTTCTAGCTGCTAAAGTACCGAACAATACCTACTATAGTAACTACTACAGTACCTGTATAGTGTACAGATATACTACAGTACTCCTATAGTACTGCTACCGTACCCTAGAAATATGCCTTTACCTAGTTTTGAACCTGGGTCTCGTGGATGCACATAAGGATACCTAGCCAATTGGGTTGAGGCTCATGTGTGTTGAACTTTGGGTATCACTGTTAAATTTTAGATATTATAAGTAGTATTTATTCATATAAAGGTTTATTCATTTTGGGGAATTATCTTATCTCATCCTAATAATTTTTTGGGTTAATGTTTTAAGAAAGGAGGATTATATTGTTAATATTTTGTGGATTATATAATTCTATATAATTTGATTCAGGTGTGAAAAAAATCATCTTGAATTCTCATAATTTGGAGAAAAATATGATTTTACATTGATTATTGATTAAATGATGAAAATATACATTTCATGTAATTATATTTCCTTATGTTCATAGTAGATTAAGTAAATGAATTCATTAACCCTATTAAAAGGATCAAAAAACAAAAACAATAACAGTTTAATTTTCTTAATAAGAAACCAATGAACTTTTAACCAATCACAAACTTATGGTTTTGTTATTGTTTAATTTTTCATAATTATGTTTTCTATCACTCTATATCAGAACATTATGGTTATTTTTTTCTTCTATATCCATTTTTTCTTACAAGGATTCATAGTATGTGTGATCTCAAGTGACCTTCATACTTTCCTTTATTTCTTTAAAAGTGGAAGTTTCATTAATAATTTTTGCGATATGGGATTTCAATAAAGATATTTTGAAATGTCAAATCCATAGTATAAGATCTCGAGTAAAATTTAAAGAAATAAATTTATAAAATGGGGTATTATGTAAAATATCATGTTCTAAAAAAAATAAAGACTATTTCTGATAGGGTACATGATACACCACATCAAGTTTAAATAAACAATTAAATATCATTATATAAATGTTTCTTTTATAACATATTCATCAGAATGGTGGGAATGAATAGTATTAATTGAATTATCAAAATATTTTTTACCAATATATATATATAATTTTTTTTCTAACCAATTAGTTATAAATTAATTTAAAACTCTTTTTAAAATAAAAGGAAATATTTCTCTAAAAACTATTTAAATGTAGACAGGTGTGTTTTATAAATAATAAAATCACAAATATTTGAATATATTAATGAAATATATGTGTAATATTTTAAATATAATGTTTAACATTCATTTTATGTGTTCTTTGTAAACTATATAATAACAAATCCAATTTTACACAAAAAAGAAGTTTTTCTAAAAAATGGCAGTTGTACCAACATTTGATTAAACCCCTATTTTAAATCTAGATTTTTGTCAATTTTATAAAATATAAATGAAAATTAAAAATTCTTATTTGGAATAAGGAAATGAAAATTTTCTTTGGTTAATGTTTTTGTATTTTTCAAATAAATTTTATATTTTAATGAATAGTGAAAAATACTGCATTTTAATCAAAACTAATTTTTCATCTAATATACTTTCATAGTAAGATTATCCTTTTAACTAGTTTTAATGTGTAATTAAATAAATTTTTTATCATTTAATCTAATATAGGTCATTGTAAAAAAATCATATTGAAATTGGATCAAAAAATTTTCTAACCTTTTGAACATTTTTAATTGAAAACGTTTTCTCGATCCGTCATAAATACTAATTTTAAATTAATTTCATCGACTTTGGTATTTTTATTTTTCAAAAAAGTAAGTACCCGGTTACAAAAGTTATGAAATTTAGGATTTAATAAGACCAAATTAATATTTTGAAATTATGAATAGTATATTTAGTCATTCTTTTTATTACCACTATTAAAGATAAATCAGATAATAAAGGATAAAAATAATGTTATAAAATTTCCCCAACACATATCCTAATTTAATTGTGTGAGTTATTTTTGACTCCAAACTTTCTTGGGATTATTTTATGTCCACTTGAAGCCACATGAATTAATTTAATACATTTATAATATTATATTCAAAGAGAAGCCAAATTTTGCCACACACATGTTTTGTATAAGTAAAGTATTTTTAATATGGAGTTATACATGGGATATCTTAAACTAAAAATAATATTTATAAGGATTAAGTATTTATCCACATCATATTAATTTATTTATAATTTTTAGAGATAATATAATTACCTTAAATGGTGACATAATGATGATATAATAATTATTTAAATAATGGAAAAATAAAATAAATGATAATAAAAATACCTATATAAATATAAATTTAGGTTATTAATGCCAAAAAAATATATAGATTTTAAATTTTATAGATATATTCAATGAGTTGGTTTGAATTTGTTAATTTTTATGATATTTTTAATTCATGTAATGAATAGTGTCAAAATTAACATTATTGATGTCTTAAAATAAATAATATTTTTTTAAGTGATATAAAATTTATAAAATTATAATATTTGGTCAAATAGATGGGATAATTCATATAATATTAATAATATATATTTTATTGGTCTTTTGGTATGTTATGGTAATTATATTAGCCCTAATAATGGAAATTACTTGATAACATGGTAAGAGTTAAAATGGTTAATTAAGGTTTAATACAGAACGATACGAATTAAAAAATAATAAAAACATATATAATTTTAATTGAATGATTGGATTTAGAATCCTCCTCATAAAATATTATGAATAACCACTTTGGAAATAGTTTAAATAGAAAATTAATTTATATTAATTTATTATTTTGAATATTTTCAAGAGTTCCCCTCCAATCTCTTATAAAAGATAACTACTTATTTACATTTTTGCATTACTAAAAATCTATTTGGTTCAGAAAATATCTTCCCAAATACCTTCCTATAATACCTCCCCAAATTTTAGATCTCTTATTTTAGGCATAACACTCACCTTAGAGGTGTTAAGGTGTTAATAAATGAAGATCATTCAAGGAATATATATCGTTCTAATTAAGTGTTTCTATTTTGTTTCTTTTTCATATTCGTTCAAATATTATTAACCCATTATGAAATAATAAATACATTATTCTTAATAAAACTATATTTTATTATTTTAATATTATCTCATAGTTCCATCTTCTAATTCATCAATTGAGAAATGAATGCTTCATTCGTGGGTACGGTGGACTACTGTGTCGCGAACCGATATAGTTCGTTTTTCCTTACTATATCTCAAGAACGAATATTAGGATGGAATTAATTTTTATATATGATATTAATGAACTATTCATAATTATAAAATAATAATATATCAATTATTTTCTTATCATTCCATGTATATAAAAATGATAACATTGTTCGTGTGTACATGTGCGTTATCACCTCTATGAAGTGATGTGGATCATTTTTTTCACTACATCACATGGAAGATATTTAGAAGTATATTTAAAACATTATTTTTATATAAAGGATATTATGATAATTATTAAAATATAAATTAATATTTTACTTCTTCCCATAAATGATCAATTACAATGGAAACGTTACTCATGCATATGTAGGACATACCGTCTCCATGATTATAACACAGTTCATTTTTCAGAACCATACATAAATGGTTCTTTTTAAAATTATACTCTATGCATAAAAGTTATTTTTATGTCATTAATAATATTCTAGATATTATAAAATTATGCCTATTTTGATTATAGAGTCATTTCAATGTCATTTTGGACTCGAGTACACAATATCGACAAAACACCTAATGTGAACATAAATAATTAAGTAATAGTTATAAAATTAAAATAATCTTATAAATGGAAAAATAAAATCTATAATGTTTCATAATCAAGTTAATAATTAACCTATGTTTATTAATAAAGAAGATAAATATTTCACGTGATGATTTAGCCTCATGGTAAGAGACTTCGTCTCAATCTCTTTTCATTGTGGCATATTTTGATGTTATACACCACTTTATTTTATAATGTGTATAATTAAACACTTTTACTGTTAAATAAATTCAGATATTTTAAAATGGAATATATATACACAAATAATTTACCTTTTTAAATGAAAAATGTAATGATTTTTATGTATATAGTGATAACAACTTTTCTGTCGTCATGACTATTATTTCATATTTGGATTCCTCTACAAGTTATAATGTTTTTAAAAGAAAAATAAATAAAATATTCCCTTTTTCAGGTATTTTGGTATTGATAATATGTTTTCAAATGGATTTATTATTTCAATATCTTGAAATGATATCTTGTGATTTCAAAGTCAAAATGTTATTTTTTTTATGTGTTATGATTATGTTATGTTTATTGCTCATTTGTTATGATTATAGGTGGATCCATGAAAAACTGAGGGAGACTGAGCTTGTGATAGCTCTAAAATGAATTTGTAAATGATATGGAGTTAAATAGTTGGGCTTCTCCTAATATATTCCTTGAATATACCATTATTGGTATTCCAAATATAACCATGAAAGTTATTCCCAATGTAGAATCGAAATATACAATGTAAGAATGATTTAGATTCCACAAGTTACCTTTAAGATTTATGATTGCTATAGAGTTTTATAAGAATCTCATGATTTCATGAGTTATTCTAAAAAGTTTCTATTTTATGGGTGAAAATTATGATTTTGTGAAATGATTTCTTAAGTTTAAAATATTCATTGACAAATGGGTTATTTCATTATTTTATGTCCCTTACTAAGTTTTTTGTGTTCATACCATGTTTTAAATTTTTTTAACATTTCTTGTGATTTGGAAGGTAAAATAAGATATCGTGATTAAATAATTCAATAATTTTCTCAAAAATAATTCATTTTTAAATGTTTATCTTTAGTTGAACAAGTGGATACTGAGTATACGATCCCACTTGTAATTTAAGAGTTTACTATGTAAGAGTTGTCATAATTATCTAAAACTGTAAAACTAAAATATATTGTGGGAATGAAAAAAAGTAAATTTTATTCAAAAGTCAATAAAATAAGTTATAGTTAATTATTGGTCCTTATATTATTATTCTCATCCATTATGTTTACCAAACTATTCATTTTTCCTTATTAATTACTTACTCTATGTCCCTTTTCTTCCAAACTCAAAAAATATTCCACTGCATTTGAGATATAATTTTTTTTATTATTCCCACCTTCTTCAATTGTAGAAATATAAATATTATTTCCCCTATATTCATTACCATATGAACATTAATAAATGTTTATCTTACTCTTATTAGATGCTTTAGGAATCTCACTAAAGTTCACATTGTTAATCATATATCATGATATGTTATTAGGAATAATAAAAATAACTTTATCTCCACTCATCATACAATTTGGTTACTCATAGGCACCAAATTATAAATTAGATTCAGTGTTAACATAATTCCTTCTAGTTTGATCCCGTGAAAAAAACTAGAAAAAATAGTGTAGAAAATGATAATCATATTAGAAAACCACATTATCCTAAAAAACACTTTTAGTATTTCTAAATCATGGCACACTATTTTTAATTTATAAAACCATAGTTTTATTCTAGTTAATTAATGGTCATTTTCAATTAAATGCTTCATGATGCTTTTTAAAGAGTTTGTGATTTTCCAAAGCATATCCCCCATGAGTTTCAAACTATTCATAAGGAAAGGCCCATTATCACAAACCTGGTGATGCTTGAGTCCAACTCAATATACCCTCTTCAGATTTATTACCCCTATGTACCTTTGTACAAGATCCACATAAACTTCTAGTATATGGACATGGATGTAATTTCTTGTAAATCACTCTCTCTGTACTTTACCAAAATTCCATTACATTTTCTTATACTTTGACACCTCCTTTCACTTATCCTGGTAAATATACCTATAGGTATACTTTTAAATATCCATAGAGATCTCACTAATGTTTTCTAATCCTAGTATCCAAAGGTTAACTAAACACATGCTTTGATACCAACTGTAAAGACCCAAACTTATAATACATAAATATTAAATATTAATAGATGAATATAAATTATATAATATATCGATCCACAAAATAATTTCTTTCCCTAGTTCCATTAGAAAAATGGACATGTAAAAGTATTTTCCATAAGTGAGCTACATCATATTCTAATATGTTATTCATTACTATAACCCTTCTTAGACGTACTATACATAATACCTTTCATAGTAACCTAGGGTAAAGAAATATAAGAAAGGGTGATATGATATTCTTTGTAAACGTAAACAACAGAGATATCTACATATCCTAAGCAAAAAAAAAATTTACACGAGAATAACATTTGAAAAATATACCCTATATATAATTAATCATATAATTAAGTCATGGTATAAATAATGGTATTTATATGTCATGAATCATAATGTAATAAAATAACATGATCCATGAGAACATAACATTGGTATAATACATATATTTTTTACATACACAAAAGCATATTAAATAATTTCTTAAGTAGTTCAAGGATTTTTTTCAAGACTATTATAGGGGAATGGGTTCACTCCCTAAAATATCAGTGTAATCAATGTTCACTCCAAAGACTATCATTGTGTACTGAGTCCCTTACTAAAATGGTTTCACTCCCCATTCCATCCCTATTTGTCTCATAAGATATCAATCTTTACCTGATGTACTGGTGAGATATATAGGTCCCACCCATCACATAATTAAAATAATACATATGTGTGCCAACATTTTATAGAACATTAATCATATAAGAGACAAATAAGTGAAATGTTTTTTATAAACATTTCATTATAACATAAAATTTGGAAAATAATAAGGTTTTATAATCATTTCTCCATTTCTTCACAATATAACCCAAGGAAAAATTATTAGGTTTCATAATCTTTTTATAATGGTATAACCCATGTAAGAGAAATGGGTTTCATAAACCTATTTTTATCCTAAACATAAATCATTTAGAGAAAGAATATGAATTTTATCCTTGGGTCATATCCCTAGTAAATCATAGGTAACATCAAAGTATGGGATCTTGTATAAATAATGATTTTGAATGAAAAAATACATTGAATGTTTATTGAAGAAAATTGAATTTCCAAATTGAAAATAACTTTTTAAAACATAAAATATTTTCACACAAATATATTTACTTCAAAACATACTTGTAAAATTATAAAGTAATATTTAAGAATTGTCTGTAAAATTTCTTTAGAAAAATAAGATTTTCACATTAAAAATAGTTTTTAAAAAGTAAACAAAATTAAAATAATTTCATCAAAAATAAACATGGAAATTTATATATGAATCTTTAAAACATTCAGTGTTAATGATGTAGTAAAATAACTTTTATGTTGTGTGGGTAAAAAAATATTATCCTTTCACATTATTGGTAAAAGTCAAATGGGCATTATTTTTTAAAAAGACATGAAGATTCATTTTAAAACATTTTTTTGTTAATTATAACAGGGGTAAAAAATTTTTTCATAAAGCCTTTTGAGAATGATAAATTGTTTTGAAAACATCTTTAGAAAACATTGATATGGAATAAAAGGGATTTTTTAATGATGAGAGGAATAATGTTTATTTTATATAAAACATTATATTTTATCCTTCAATACCTAAAAAGAGGAAAATGAAGGGCACCATGTATTATTCTAAAATATCCATAAGAAAATAAAATTGATGAATTTATTGGGAGATAAATCATAATAATTCATCATTATAATCATAATCAATAAAAATCATGATAAATAATGAGATTGTAACATAAATCCCTTACTATTTGGTATTTTTGAATCATATGCCTCGTGAAATAATAACATTAAATGAAATATATAATATCTTAAGAATAAATAAATTTATGATATTACATTTTAAAGTGGTTTTATATACACCCCATTAAATTATATAGGTACCTGACATAGCATATGTCTCAAATAAGAAAAATTGAGACTAAAATCCCTTACCGATATGGTAATATTTTAACCAAAAACCCTATAAAATAGGAATCATAAAATGGATTTGTACATCATAATAATTATAATAATGAAAATTATTAAAAAAACATTCATGGTTATTATATAAACCACATAAAATAAATAGGTGGTGAATATGGCATATATCTCACAGAAGTAAAAAAGTGAGACAAAAATCCCTAACATTAGGCTTTGACATCCTTTATAGACATTCAAACCTCCAGTATAATAAATATAAGTTTATAAATATATTACATACGAATAATTATATATATAATAACTTATATTATATTCTTATGATACTTTATTACCCTTTTTTAACAATTCCTTGTTAGAATCATGTTCTAGGTAATAACTACATTGTTTTTCATGTATGTTTTGATTTGTTACCTTTTGGTCCTATTACATTGATCATGGTTACAAAATCTCCAAAATTTTAATAATCATATAAATATCATATATATTCATTTTTTTATTTTAATCTATAAATTGTTTAGATAGATAATGAAATAAGCCATTCATGGTGACGGTTTCTCGTACGTACACATGAACGTTGTTTATATTTTCTCACAGGATTGGAAGAAAGGAAGTTAACTAATATATCACATCTATATAGTAATATTTATTTCATATATATCACATATATTTATTAAATTTTTCATTATTATATTCCATGAAAATCATCGGTGAAAAACAAATCACATCACTTTAGGAGGAGATAGTCTACCATACACAAAAATGACGTTATCGTATCCCCAAAGAATGTAAATTAAGAAGGTATATATGATATAATAATTTCTTAAATATAATAATATCTTAAATATCATATATAAACATTTAATATATCATTATATCCATCCATGAGAGGTTTTTATGTAAAATTAATAACATCAGTTCCCGAGGTGGTAGTCCACTGATAGGACCAGAGGGTGTCATTAATTATCGATAGGTCTATGAAAATACAATATTTATGAAACTGAAATTGTGAAAATTGATTAATTAAAACATAGTATTAAGAATAATAAATATTGATCCACAGAGTTGTTGAAATTAGTTTGATTAGGGTTTTAAATTTTTTTAATTTTTTTAATTTTAATAAATATGTTAGAAAATTTAGGTTTCATTGATTTTGAGGAAGTAAAGAAATAAAATATTATTGGTTGTTTGGTTTTTTAATAGATTTCAAAATCATTCTTGGGTTTTATAATATTAGGTTTCAGTTGTAATTGGATTTAATAAAGTTGGAATATTAATTAATTTATTGTCTCTAATTTGAGATGTGGAAGATCCAATGGTCATGGTATCCCCTCCACACTGAGGCAATACCCTATTACCTTTGGACTGATAATTTATTGTTTTTCAGAATTTTGTTTGTCTCTATACCGTATTTAAACCTGATTTCCCCTAAATTAAAAAATGTTCATGCCTCATTTCATTCTATCAGTTGTGAAATTTTAAAGTTCCCTTTAATATCCAATTATGAATAGTCATGATAAAAGAAAAATAAAGGGATAGGAAATTTATTGATGAAATATAACAAACCAAATATATGAATAAATAAGATGAAATAAATCCAACACACCTTTCCCCTTCTATTTGAAAACCTCTAGAACAAGGTGGGTTTACACCCTCATCCTAGTGATTAGAGTATAATAGTGAAGGAGAAAAGAAAAATAATTAATAATGGAAATTGGGGATGAAATCAGGGAGGGCCCTACACAATGCACCTTTTCACTCAAAGCTTTAGTATCCATAACTCTATTTTTCTACTACAGCAGCATGATGGGCCTCCTTTTATATGCTCTAGATGGGATCCAATATTAATAAATATCATTAATATTTGGTATATAGGTGGTTTGGTGTGGGTCCCATATAAAAGATTTCATCAAAAAATCATGATACCCAAAATCTGGGCACTTAAAATTCATCTTGACAATTTACATGATGTTTAATGTGTTTACACAATGTGTAGTATTTTATGTTCTAGGTGTCATGAATTTTAGAGTATCTTTTCCAAAAAATAATCATCAAAAAACTCATATCATGTAAATGGAATACATGATATTTTAATTTCTCTTCTCCAGTTCTCTTTCTCAATTTTATCCTCAAAAATCAGTTATTGTGCCGCTTCGCTTCGCTCACAGCACAAAGTGACTTTTAGCTCCAATATTTTCCTATTTTCACACCCTTTCCAAATATTCATTGTATCCTACCATAAAACATGAAATATATCAAATAATTCAAAAATTTGAAATATTATTCATTTAAATATAGAAGTAAATTCATAAAAATACCATAAAATATTTGCATGAATTACAGTTATCATCCACTATACACACAAATGATGATTTAATATCCCATTTGATTTAAGTGGAGATGGTTTTATGTAATTAAATTAAAATAAAAATATATTAATATATTTAAGATACTTATTTTATTTTATCATCATGGTTTAATAATAATTTAAGTGGGTGGAAGAATAAATGAAATAAAAAATGCTCATTGAAGAATGTGACCACTTCTTCGGGTAACCTCCATATGTTGGAAGAAAAATCCTTCCTAGTTTTTATTTATGAAAAAAATAAGGATTATAGGATGATATTGTGGAATTAATTATGCTATGTTTTCATGTCTTTCCCAAAACTATGGGTTTTGGATGTGTGAATAGTATAATAGATGGGGTGTCCTTTCATAAGTGAGGTGAGTGACACTCTTGAACTTTTGGAAAATAATAAAGTTTAATGATTTTTTTCATATAAAAAATTCTAAAAAATGTTTCATTAATAAAAATAAGAGGTTATAAGGAAGAAATATTTCCATAAAATTAGTTTTGTACAAGTTTTTAGGTCATTTTACACCCAATAATTTTAGATTAATGCCTAATAAACTCATTTTCACCTTAAACGTGGTAAATACTTTTTACTGTTTTTTACTATTCATTTTGGTCAAAAATTACATTGACCTTATTATATAATATAAATTAGGATGATTGAAAATATTGAATAAATTTTTTCAAATTATCTTCACATAAATGGAAATATTTAAATTAAAATTAAACCTGTTCATGACACAAGAATGTGGGTTTCCAAAGAGAAAATCTTAAAAAGTTTACAATGTTTTTATACAAATATTAAACATAAAATTGAATAAAATGAATGAAATTATATTAATATATATATATGTTTAGAAATTTTACTTTTAAAACATTATTACAATAATTTTTATGTTTTTAAATTCTTTAATAGTAATAATAATTCTTAACAAAAATTACTATTTTTACTATTCATCAAAAAATTTAGCTTTTTGAAAATTTATCAAAAATTAACTCCTAGATAATGTTTACCTAATGATTTAAAAAATTAATTTTATTTCTTGTAATAAATTTTATATAAGATTCAAAAATTAATTTTAATATCAGTACCCAAAATGGAAAGAAATTTACTTTTTGAAAAATATCGTTTTTATGTGGAAATTTGGATTAATTATTGTCTCTTATCAGGAAAACACATAAGATGAATTTTGAAAATTTTATTGATATATAATATATATATATATATATATTTCATTAAAATCTTCCACAATAAGTGATTTATTTAATTTATTATGGTATAATTTATTTTTTTCATAATAATACATCTCTAGAAAAGGATTTCCTTTATTTTCGAATTGTTTTTATTTTAATTTATAATTAATTAGTCACCAAATAATTCATTTTATATATGATTGTAGACTATATATTTTTTAATTCAGTTAATTCTATTCAAACCAACCGCTCTAAAGGTTAGGCGATAACTATCAAATTAAATAATAATATTTTAATAGTATGTCATGTTTTGTTTAAACTTTGAATTACATTTATCAAAATATACACTCCGTGTTGTGAGTAGCACAAAATAAACAAAGTTTTTCATGTCATAAAAACTAAACACATTATTGTGTGTAATGAAAAATATCTAAAAGATTAAATTTATTTGAAAAAAATATTTCTAAAAGTGTTAGGGTGTTACATTCTACCACCATTAAACAAATTAGATCCTCACAATTTGACCTTTTTATTTGTAAACAAGGGTTTCACATTTTAAAATTTCTTTTTGGGAAACCCACATCGTAATTTTTTTTAATAAAACATCCTCTTTAAAAGAGAGAAAGGGATGTGTGAAGATCATATGGAATAACACATACAAGGTTTATAAATAGGTGAATATAGGTGGCAGGTTAATATTTAGACCTGGGAGAAAATTATAATGTCCAAATAATGATGGACACTGAAAGAGATCGTGGATCACAATAATGTGAATGATGATGTAAAAATAAGCATCCAAAAAACCATGAACCAAAAAGGTGTGGAAAATGTCATTGATATCATCTGTAATGGTGGTTATTGGACAAAATTTTATTTCAATATTAATTTCTTAAAATTGGGTAATTTCAATGAGATGATATACTTACTTGATTACATTCTATTTCCATAGAACAATCTCATCATTTGGTTAGGACTTGATCTATTTTCACTTCATCTTTTACTCTAAGATAGAAATTTTTTATTTCTGAAGAAGTAATGGATAATAAGATAAATAAAATAATGATAATTAATTATTTATATCTCTATTTATTATTAGAAATAAAATGGTAAGCACATGTTATTGATAAATCATCATATGGTGAATTAATACATTTATCTCTAAAACCTCATCCAAAGTTCAACTCAAAGCATTCTATAGATGGTTAACCTTATGACCCTTTCAAAATTAATAATTATAAATAATGTAATTAAATTTCTCAAAATAAACATGACATTAATCCCCTAAAAAACATGAAGTAGATATTAATGTCACATACCAAATATTTGAATACATTGATCATATATTCTATAAAAACATGGTAATATATAGAATTACCATATAACCTTAATAAAAACATACATGCTTTCAATAATTAACTCTTTCCTCATTCCATAAATGAAATTATATATTTTTATTATATTCTATAAATAAAAATTGTTGTAAACTCCGTAAATTATATCAAAAAACACTTTTTCCTCAAATCATCATTAGTTTAAAGGTAATCAATATTATCCAACATATTTTATTCCTATAAATCGTATATTTGTGAAAATTGAATACTCATTCCTCAACATCAAGAACATATTAGGGGTTATCTTCCCATAATTTAAATATCTAATTTCCAATAAATCACTTTTTAGGACAACAGTACCAATTGATATATTATTAAAACTCTTTAATGAAAAACTATTGTGAAACTGTCCATTTCTATTTCTTGATTAAAATAACCAAAATACCACTAATAAAAATATAATTCATTGAATCCCAAAACATAAATAAATCAACCTTTATGCCTTATTTATACACAATTAACAAGCCTTCATCGTGTTATTCCTTATCACTTCTTTTCTTTCATATTTCGTTTATAGTCTCTTCATTATTGGCAATATAAGCATTACTCATACAACCTTCACGATTCTATTCATGAGATTTACCTTTTAGAAATATAATTTCATAATACCCATACCTTATACATTTGAAACATTCATCTATCAATGATATCTTAGGATATTGTTATTATTACTCATTCTATTAATAGGACTTTTCAATTTTCTCTGCAGTAACTTTCCTTCCATATTTCTTTTAGATACTCAAAACATCTTTTACTCCATTTGAGATATTCTTCAAGTTTCTTCTACCCACATTCTTGACATGTGGTAAGATGAATTTACTTTCCTCTATATTAATTACCACATGAACTTTCATAAAATTTCATCTTCCTATTATTTTACACTTTAGTAATATCACAAATGTTTACATTGTTAATGATATATCATGATAGATTATTAGGAATAATTTCAATATATTTCTCTCCAGTAATTATCCAATTTTTATTCTCATAGTCACTGAATTTTCCATCAAATTCTTTATTGACATTATTAATTATGTTTCTATCGAGTGAATAAAAAAAACATTGTGTGAGAAACACTAGTCATAGTTTAAAACCAAGAATTTGTGAAAATACCTGATATTATGTCTAAATAATGTCTCCTTATTTTTCATCTATGACACTTTCATTTTATACTAGGTTATTCAAAATCATAATATATTTAAATCATTCATGATGGTTTGTAAAGAGGTTGTGAATTTAAAATTAATATACCCCAACAGTGTCAAACTAGGTGTATAGAAAATCCTATTGTCATGCATATGGTGATGACTGAGTCCAGCTCAATTCAACCTTTTTATATTTATTGTCATTATGTGCCTCTATGTCAAATCCACATACACTTGTAGTATCCATAAAAAAAATTAATTTCACGGAAACCACTCAATCTATACATCACCAAAATTATAATATATTTTCCTATACTAGGACTCATATTTAGAAATATACTTAGAAATATTCATATACATATCCTTTAAATATACCTACGAATATCACTAATGTTTTCTAATCCTATTTTATAATGGTCAAATAAACCGTTGCTCTAAAACCAACTATAATGTCCAAAACTTTTCACACATAAATATTACATCTTAATTGATGAATATTCATTATATAACATAACAATACACAAAAAAAATTATTTCTAGTTAATTTGGTTACTTGGGAACATAAATAACCCATCCATATGTGATTTATGTAACATCCCACTATGTTATTCCACTACTGGAGTTTTTATTTATTTAGATGGCTCAATAAAATGGATGGTTGTCGCAAAAAGACATTTTTGATGAGATTCCATCATTATTGAGTCGTCTCAATAAAAAGTGTCTCAATTATGTTATTTTAAGAAAAACCATTGAAAATAACTATTAATTTCAATGATAAATTAATCCATTGAAAATGATAAATGTAGTTTTTTTAAATATTCAATCATGATAGGTACATTGCAAATAAAATTATTTGAGACAGTTGAATTTTCCATTTCAAATACTCATATTTAATCATTTAAAAAAATAAAAAAAAATGAAAAAAATATATCTTCAAATAAAAATATATGAACTTAAAAATAATTCTAATTAATAAACAAAAGCACAACATTTATGAATCATTTCATAGAAAATATATTTTCACCCCAAAACACACAATTATCTTAAAAAACACAAAACATCAATTCATATCAGGTGTAGGCAGATCACTTAAAGTATCAGGGGGATGAAAATCTATACTAATTACACATACAAACCATCACATACACTTTGACATCGAAAAATATATCTAATTTTGTTATACATGATTCTCCTCTATCTCTCAATGCATCTACTATATCATTTCATCCCAAGCTCTCAACCTCTTCTCATATTATGCAGTGGATGAAGAAGAATGATCTTCATAAGCTCCATTGTATATGAGAAATGACATCATAGTAGTTACATAATAAATCATTGGTGTCATTCATGAACCAATATCATTCACCTCGCCTTTTCTGGGCACCATGCATAATTTCACGAACCATCTCGGGTACCCAAGTAACTCAATAACCCCATTGGTCCAGACATATACTAAAGAGAATTCTAGATCCCCATAGGTTGGTGACTATTACCTATAATCATACAAAATGAAAGTGGGAATGAATTTTCCACAACCATTATGGAAGTAAGGTAAAAAAGTTAGTATAAATGCAAGAAAACTCTATAGGGAGAAGTCAAGTGGGTATAAAAAACCCAAAGTAATACACCAAAGTTATTGAAAATAGGAAAACTACCCCCTTCAAAATGGACGCACCTCTATGAGTCCACATATAAAAATATAAAACCACCTCCAAGTGGTGATTTACTACTACTCATACATGGAATGAGACAATCTGCAAACACTTGAAGGCATATGTAGGGTGTGAGCTAAAATCCTAGTATGGTCTCACCAAGGATTCCATAAAATAATCAAACATTTAATTAATGAAATAAATATCCTTCAATTTTAAATAAATAGGTTTTGTATTTCAAAAGAATATTTAAAAAAGTCATGCTTTACATTTCAAATGATGGAAATTATTTTAAATAAATGCTCCATATTTTAATTAATGTAATACTTCTAAATAGATGGCTCAATAAAATATTTTATATAAAAATTTAATCTAAAATCACAATATATTTATATTATTTTACAGCAATGGTATATATTCATTTCAAATACAAACAAGAAATAAACATGCTCATATGCCTGAATGTATGGTGGTTCTTGGATAAGGTACTTCACACACTCGTAGTGACATATAAATATGTGTATACACACATACATTTTCTATGACCAATGGTAACTTCATCACCACTCTACCAGGGATTTCACATGATACATTTATATTTTATAACATTGTAAATCCTTGAGTGTTTTCCAATAACTCACTAACTACCTATGTCTTGCATGTGCTCCAATAACAAATCCATGAGAATAAATTTACTTTATGACTTCATAAAATTCAATTCATCCCATTCATCATATAAAATATTCCAATTTTCCATTTAAAAACTAAAATGGGTTTTTTATAAAAAAACATGACTTTTTAATAAATTAAACACAAAGGTTTATGTCAAAACCATTTTAAGCTGTTTTTTAGAAATAAGAATTTGAAATCAATTCAAAATTCACATTCATAATTCATTTTTACAATTTAAATTCATTGATTTAAATTTCAAAACAATTCCATCAATTTCAAAAATTTACATTCAAAAATTTAAATTCCATCAATTTGACAATTACACTCTAAATCTAGGGAATTAAGGGTGTTTCCCAATTTCGTTCTAAGATCTATTTTCCAAAAATAAATCCCCCAATTCAATGGAATTGGGTTTTTAACAAATTTAATTTCATAAGAATTCAATTCCATATATTTAGTGGAAATCTATTTAATCAAATCAAGTAATTTTGGGTTAATTAAATTGGATAATTAAAATAGAAAAACCTACCTTGATATTGTTAGATCTCAAAACACCAAACCCTAATCGGGATTTTCCAATGAAGAATGAAAAAAATAGAATCTAGGAATCACACCTATATCTAAGATATGAAACAATGGGTATTAGATATAAAAATCATTATTGGGATCTACAAAACCCTAGGGAGGAAATGGAAGAGAGAAAGAGATAGATAATGGGAAGTGGAAACCTACTGAATAGATATCAAGCGGTGTTTATCAATATTTTATCCTCTTATGGGATGGTTCCAAGGGGGGGGAACTACTCTTGGGATCTCCTAAGGAATAACAAATTTCTTGGGGTTGTACCAGTCCATTGGGGGTCTAAATATAGGGTTTTTGGAATTTTAAAACAATTTTTGGATTAAAAAAACTCATAAGCATGGTTAGCTGGGCTGAGTAGCATGTCTAGACCAAACTATGTTCCCTAGACATGTATGCCTTTTAAATGGGTTTCACAGTTTCTCCTAGATGGGTTCATGGTTTTCCAAACCATGTTTCAACCATTAAAAATATCATTACCTTAGTTTGTATAGTTTTCTATTGCAGGGGGCACAATTTGAGAGAATAGTGTGCCAAATGTGCATAGTCCTAGAACTTTCATAATTAGCAATGTTTTCACCCCAATCACCCTGAAACGAACCCCAACCAAAGCATGATTAAATTAGAGGATTAGGAATAGAAGAAAATTGAAGCAATTTGTTACAACCTCCCTACCAGAGAAACTTTCTATCCCCAGAAATCTTATAAAGATGCTTCCATTCATAAAATTTGAGGTCACTACTCTCCCATTTGTTCCTCCCTATCCCACATCTCATGGCTATCAGAATCATATTTCCATAGCATTAAAACCAAAGGCATAAATCTACCATGAATTATTATGGTTTTAGAATAAACTATCATGACTGGTCATTCAGTCATGGATAAATAAGGTTTGCCCTTAAGACCACTCCATATCATAACATGAAATGGATCTGGTAGATAATTTCATAGATATGATACATGGAACACATTATGCATCAATGTTAGTTGTGGAGGAAGTTCTAAATGGTAAACCAATTTTCCCACGTGCTTTAAAAGCTCAAAAGGTCTGAAAAAATGAGGAGAAAGCTTCTCTTTCCTACCATTTTTTTGATGACCCATCTAATGTGAACATTTCAAGAACACCTGATCACCAACTGAAAACTCAAATAACTTGTTTTGATGATCAATATAAGACATAAACGTTCTTTGTGTGTCAATAATATCTTATGAATCAATTGAATATTTATTGTCGTCTCTTGAACCAAGACCTTTCCAACCAAGTAAAATTTACTAATCTCTAACCAACACAATTGAGATCTATAAGGCCAGCCATACGAGGCCCCAAAAGGATAAATTTTGATCTTATATTGGTAACTATTGTTATAAGAAAACTCAAACAGCCCCAAGTGATCATCCCAATCCCCAGAAAAGTTGAGAACGCAAGTGCGAAACATATCCTCAAGAATATGTATATCACTTTTTGTCTATCCATATAACTATGGATGGTATGTCATATACAAATTGAACTGAGATCCCAATGCCTCCTAAAGGACTCTCTAATAACTATAATTGAAACTAGGATCAAGATAAGATATTATAGAAGATGGACCTCCATGAAAATTAACAATATATTTCACAAATATATTTACCAACTCCTCAATATTGGTTATATCATGAATGGGCATAAAGTGAGCCTATTTCGTTGGCCTATAGATCACAACGCATATCACATTCTTCATTCTCTACATATGCGACAACCATACCACAAAGTCTATTGAGATCTCAACCTACTTACAAGTAGGTACTGGATGTATCTGAATAAAACCCAGAGTTTTCTTATGCTCGTCCTTGACCTATTGGCTCATATAACTATAATAAAAAAATTAGAAATACCTTATCTCATACCCATCCAGCAGAATCAATGTCGCATGTCATAGAAAATATTAGTGGTTCTTGGGTTCTTAGAACAATTGGAATTATAGAAATTTCACATCGCATATTTCATTACCACTAACTAAACAATACTGATATTATGATGACATAAAATTACCTTAATGGATAATGACTGGTCAGGCATGGTATCCCCACCATAAAGAGAGTCCATAATGCTACAAAACTCATCATCGGGCTATTGATACTGAAGGATCATCACAAGAAGAGTGAATTGTAACTAAACATTGGCCATAGAAACCTCATCCTCTAATTCCTGAAATCCAATATTAAATTGTTCAAATGGATCCATAACGATACACTCTTATAATGATTTTATCACTACATGGGTTGTATGTTTCCTAATCAAAGTATCTACTATGAAATGCCCTTTCCTCTAGTTATAGGTGGTGTCTGAATTGAAGGACTCTAGGTATTCCACCCAACACCTCTGGTGGAGATTCAGATCTTTTTACGAGAAGATATAACTTGAGATATTATGGTAAAAAAAATGATAAACATTTCTCCATAAAGGTAATATCGCCTAATCATAAGTTATTTCATCACAATTGTGTGTTCAAGGTCATGGGTCAGACACTTTTTATCATGTGTCCTAAGATTATGAGATCCATAGGGAAAAATATAGTCATTGTACATTAAAACATAGCCCAAACCTAATCCCAATGCATCAAAAAAGACCACATATCCCTACTTAACCTCAAAAGGAGTCAGCACAGGGGTAGTAATCATAAGACATTTTAGCTCAACAAAATAATTGTGTCACTTCTCATCTCAAGAAACCTTTACTCCCTTCCCTGTTAGATAAATCATCAAAGAAACTGACTTTTATAGGTCCTTAAAAGCTTTCAATAATACCCATATAGACCCAATAATCTCTGAATCTCAAAAATATTTAGTGGTTGTCCCCATGTCCTAACATCCCTCAACTTTTCAACATCAACTAAAATGTCATGTTCTGACACCACGTGTCCCTATAACATCACTTCCCAAATCCAAAAATAACATTTCCAAAGATTGGCATAGAGTCAGTGATTTCTCAACAATTCCAGAACTCATCTTAGATGAAGCACATTATCCTCCTTAGGCTTATATTGAACAATGATTTCATCTATAAAGTCTTCTATAAAGGTATCAAGATACTCATGGAAAATCTTGTCATCAAAGCCATAAATACTACAATAGTATTTCTTAGACCAAAAGGAATGATAAGGTACCCTTAATGGTCGTACCTACTCTGAATGGAATTTTTATGAATATAAAAATCTATTACCCTTAATTTATGGAAGCTAGAAAAAAGATCAATCTTAAATAACCACATAACCCCTTTTAACTGATAAAACAGATCATCAATCCAAAGTAATGAATACTTTTTCTTTATCATAACTTGGTTGAGTTTTTGATAATCAACACAAATGTGAATGGAGCCATCATCCTTCATAGAAATGAGAACCAATATCACTCAAGTTGAAACACTTAGTAATATAAATCCTTTCTCTATAAGATCATCCAATTGATTCTTCAAATATTTCATTTTTTTGGTTCCATTTGGTAATAGGGAACAAAAACTGTCTGAGTAACAAATACTAAATCAAAAAAAAACTCTACCTCCCTTACTGGTGATAGGATAGAGAAGTCTGAGGTAGAATTTTTGGGAAACTCATTGACCATTGGAGGGAGATCACTGCTCAAAGATTTAGACTCCATATTAAAAAGAAAAAGTAATATCACTTTCTACAACTCTAAATAAGTAGGTATGTCTCAACTTGACCTAGGGACCCATTCTCCTTGAAAGATATGAAATAAAAAATCATGTGTAATGAAAGAGACCTGTTAAAGTTAATAATAAATCGATATTTATTATAGGTGATTCAAACCATCCTAAAAATGACATTAAGATATTTCATATCGATTACCAAAAAACTCCAAGCAAGATCAACATCTTAAAAATAGAAAACACTAGTGGGACTATGGAGATCATTCTCTCTCAACATACTATTGGGTGTAATAATATCCATCACATAAGACAAAATATCCTTAGAATTATTTAGAAAATTAATAACACTGGTTGAAATAAATGAATGGTATGCACCCATATCAAATAATCAAGTCACTAATTATGAAGTTATACTAACAATACCTCTCACGATCATTAGACCCATATCTTCTTCTTCTAGAATCTCTTTACTGTATGAATAAGATTTGTTCTATATGCCTATGTGTTGAAACCTTTTACCCTTGAAGAATATGATGACCATGTAATTTTAGAAGGTGTTGATAATTCTGTTACACTACACAAAGTAGAGTAAACATGAAAGAACTTCTAAAAATTACATGAGCATCTGCAGAAATCATATATCTTTGTTACATAATTGTAGATCCTCCTATAGTTCCCTTACGTTTCTCACTGGTAGTAAGATTGGGGGCCTCTTACAAGCACTTCAGGAGGTTTATAATGAACCTGATATTGAGAACCACCCTGAGAATCATCATGAATCCTCTTTCCTTTGAAAGAACATGCAATTCTAATGTGAGAGAAAGAAACTCTTAACAGCCTTGACTTTACATATAGGTCCATTTCGACCATTATTTTAATATCCAAAACATCTTTATACGAAGGTATCTTCAACAGAAAACCATAATGATGGATATTTGGTTGAAGACCCAACTAAAACTGTAGATCCTTTATCTTCTCATTCAGTGCTAACTTATGTGAAAACTACACATGCTCGGTAAAACGGTCCTTATATACTATCTTTGTCTTTTAAACATACTCAAGTTTAAAAAACATAGTGACATTGGCTAACAACATATATTTTGGATAGAATTGGTTGGTGAAACAAACTTCTAATTCTTTTCTCCCTAATCTATCATGATTAATAATTATCCCCATCGTGTCCCACTGTCTCCATCTTTGTCCTTTAAGCATGAAGGTCGAATGCTACAAATTGATTTTTTTCAGGTGTCTCTAAGAACACAAACAAACACTCCATCCTGCTCAACCATTCCACTACCTCATGAGGATCATTTGATCCATTGAACGCAACTAGATTTTAGTGATGTAATTACAAAGAATGATTCTGGAGATCATCCCTTTGAGGTTCCATGGATGGAGCATGAATGGAAGCTAGTGTGGGTACCTATCCCAAATCTTGGATTGTACGCACAATCACATCTACCAGAATCATTTCGATGAGATTATTTCCTCATTGAGGGTCAAAAACATATTCTACATGAATCTGATTAACATGTATTTCTGGATTCATGATGCTACACAACATCATTAGAGAACATTGAATATATTATATTAACACATAAATAGAGGAATAGGGGAAATTAATCCCAACCGATAGACAAAAAAGATTTTGATTTCACTCTATCAAAATCAAAGTTAGGAAAACATTTAAAACTAATCCAAAATATATATTTCCCAAACAACCCATGGTAACTTAAAACTCATTGCAGTGAGAGATGACTATGCACTCAATCAAAACAACCACCAAAGTCCTCAAACAATTACACAAATCATATTAACTTCAAGAGAAAAGTTCAACCTAGAGTTCTGATACAACTTTTTCATGAACCGGCCTGGGTACCCTAGTATCCCGACAATTGATCTAGTCCTGATATAGCCAAATGATATTTCTAAATCCACATAGCTTTGAAACTAGCACCAATAGTTCTAAAAATGAATGTGGGGATTAATTTTCTACATCCATTGCAGAAGTAAGAAAAAGAAGTTAGCACACATATAAGAAACCTCCACAGGGAGAAGTGTGCTAGAAATAAAATAGGTATAAATGTAAGAACCTGGTTCTTCTTCTAAGGTACAACTTTCTTCTTTTTCTTTTCCATTGAGTTGTTTTTTAGGAAATAAGGAAAACTAGAAAATTTATATGTTTTAGTAGTACACACTGTGTAATCCTATGTACACACCATGTAGTTTTTCCATGTGGTATAGGGATACATGGTGTGTGTCACACCTTGACTGATACGTCCTTTTTATTGTAATTACATTGGATCTCATTTTTGAGTCACAGGTTTAGCTGGTTTGTTTTCTGATTTGGGTTCATATACGTTGCGTGACCATATGCATGACCCTGCGTAGTGCCAAAATTAAATAACAAAAAACTTTATTATTAAATTAATTATTACATAGGCATGAAACTAGGTGTGCGACCATGCACGCACCCACTCGCGCGACCGCACACGCGTCCGCGCAGGAGACTGCGCACGCGACCGGGCACGCGACCGTGCGCGGTGTCCAACCTAATTTAGTAATGATGTTATTATTTTCATTGTTTTTATTATTTTAGTATTATTATTTAAGTTAATTTTTTAACTTGGTCGTTTCTATTATTTATGTTTTATTATCATTAGTTCTATTATTAGTAATTTTTTTAATTAGATAATTTCTTTCTTATTTTATTATATTTTATTTACTTTTTCTTTTTATTTACCTTTATTTTCTCTTTTCCCCCTCCCTTTATTATTTATTCTATTTTATTTATATTTTTTTATTATTCTCATTTCCCCTCTCTTTTCTTCTCCCCCTCCCTTCGGTCTGTCACGCTAAAAGCCCCCCCCCCCTCTAACCCTAAAACGATTTCAGCTGGGCACATCTCCCCTAGTCCACACTACCCAAACCCCCAGCAACTCTTCACGGCAGCTCCCCTCTCATTTCCCTCCGGCATCGCGGCTGAACCCCACCTCTTCTCTCTCGATTTGGCATCACCACACAGCCAGCGGATGCCCTCGGTGGTCGTGCCCTCTTGCTCATGTCTGGGTCGCCGCACCAGCCTCCTCCATTTCTTCCCTCCTACGCCGCACAGCTTCCCAGTGAACCATCATTTGTCGTGCACTCCTCCTCCTCCATTTTGACTCTCGTCCAGCGTTTTTTTCTTACATCCTGCCTAGCCTCTCAAAAACACCCCCTACCTAGAGAAACCGAGTTGTGCCGCATCACCTGGCCACACCGCACCCCTCTTAGAATAGCCGCAAAACTTTTTTTCCCTTCCAGTCAGAGACCCACGCCCAGCCTCCATGCTGAAACGCCTTTGACCCGCACCCTATTCTGCTCAGGTCCGGTGCCGCCCCTTAGGCCTCCTCATCTTTGCACACGCCCTTCTTTTATCAACATCACACTGCATAGTTGCGCCCCGCCCAGGTTTTCCTGCGCCCCACACCTGTAGAGACCCCCTATTTTCTTCCCGATTCTCCTTGCGCTGGTAATGTTTCTTCTGATCTCCATCAAGGTATCTATTTTTGGATACAGTTGGTTGGATATTGATGCAAAAGGGTTTTATATCTTGTTTTTAGGGTCAATTTGGGTTGTTTGTAGTGCGATTGTTGTGCGACAGGAGTTTCGCATCAAATTTGTGCATTTAGTCAATAACGAGGTAGATGTTTCTGCGTATATATATTGTTTGATGGATTAATTCTCTCATTTAGTTAATCTATCATGTTTATTAATTAGTTTTCTTAGTGCGGAATTAGTTTCAATGCGTGTTTATTATGTGTTTTATATTTAAAGTGGCATGTTCATGTGAATTGTGGTGTGTCTTGGATGAAAAATCCTATTGTATTATTAATTGGTGTTTTGTGAATTGTGCAACTAGTTTATAAAATATTAGTAGGGTTGAATATTCTATTTTGATATGTTTTTGGGGTGTGTTTGGTCATAAAGTGGGTTTTTTAATGAGTTTTGTTGGTAAATCCAAGTGTCACTTCCTGAAAGTTGTTTTATAAACTTTTATGTATCGTTTATTAAATTATATTAATGGTACGAAACTTGTGTGGAAGGTGTTTTGATGTTGTGCCAAGGTGTGTTTGGTTTGAAAAGGGTGTTTTGAGTGACTTTTTTGGCATTTAAAGTCATGCGAAATATTTTGAAAACTGTTTAATAAATTTCCTAGTGTTTTGTTTATCTGTGGAAATGGTCTTTAAAATTTTATTTATGCTTTTTTAAGATGTTTTATTAAATGATTAGTAAGGATGGAAAACTATATTGTTTTATTTGGGTAAATGTTTTTAGTTTTAAATGTCCTATGGTTGTTGCAGCTTTTTCTCAGTGAAAGTCCGTAACACTGCGGTTATTGGGTTGCACGTGCTTATGCGCAAGTGCGAAGCGAGTCGTGTCGTCACGATCAAGACATGAGTTGAGGTAGGTCCCCCACTACACTTACCTTTAGATTTAGAATTTATTAATTTCTTGATGTTTTATTAATTTTAATAAATTGGAAATAATATAATATAATTAATTTTTATAGGATTATCTAGTACGAAAAGAGCTGTTTATTTTATACCGAACACTTGAAACATTTGCTTGACCAGCAGACACCCAATATAGAAAGAATTCCCATTTGGCCTTTAAACATAATTCATGCAATTTCAAATGTACTTCTAGTTTTAAATATAAATTATTTCTTCTGAACAAGTGTTTTGAACTTTTTGAGAAATGGGGTTTTACTTTAAAATTGGTGAAGGCCCATTTGGCACTTTAATAAAAAAGATTATTTTGGAAAACCCACTCAGGGGTGATATTTGGTGTGCATTGATTTCATGAGCTGTATGTGATGTTTTTTCATCGTGACTGATTAATTTACACTGTAGATGTACCCCCTTTTTATTGCTTGTGTTGACATGGTAACCTAGCATATTGAGTGAATTTTCTAAGGACAATTGTTGCACTAGTTTAGACCACGCACTAGCTAATGGCCCCATAGTAGGGGAATAATGAGTTATTACTGCTATGGGGATTGGGCCCCTCGATTAGGCCATGCGCTGCAATACCAGGTAGTAGTATGGGCGTTATGACGTCATCGAGTTAGGGCATGCCTTCAGGATGAGTCAGATGTATAGTATTGGCTATACCAGGTAGTAGTATGGGTTTTCTGTCGGGAATTCTTTCATTTGTTTGTGGCACACGGTTGAGAAGTATATTTCAGTTGTTGGCTCATGTGTGCCATTTGTTTCCATTTCCCTTAGCATGTCTTGTGTGTTATGAGTAGTTTTCCTTTTTGGCTAATAACTAAATCTTGGTTTTCTACCTGTTCGCAACAACATTTTAAAATGAAATGCACATGTTCCTTTCAAACATTAAAATTTGTTTTCAAATTATAAAGGGAAATGGACTGATACTTATTTAGAAATGAAAATGTGTGTAAAAACCTATATTTTTTACAATGTAGTTCAAACTTGGAATTAATGGATTCTATATATAAAGGTATGTGCATTGGGAATATAATTTGGCGGGCCTACCTATTGAGTTTTAATACTCACGCCTATAGTTTTTTCCTGTTTTTAGTTCCATTGTAGGTTGACTTGAGCTTGTTCAACGTGAGTGAGACATGGTTGTGCTGTGGAGAGTGACTCTCGAGGTCATGAGGAGTTTTGGTCGAGACCAGGTTAGTGTGTCTCGTTGGTCGTTCTTTCTTTTCAGGGTCATTTATTTGACCATGCATTCTTCCACTTTTTAGCTGTTTTATTTATTTTTATTGGGAAAAATCGTTCCCTCTTGTTTAGTCTTGATGCCCGGCACTAGTTGCTAGCCCGTGGAGATCAGGAACGCCCCTCGGGCCTTGCCGCGCACCGGGTCGGATGGCGACCCAACTCGGGTCATGAAAAAATAGTATCAGAGGAGGTTTTTGTTCTTGTTATTTGGGGTGTCAGGTAGATCGGAGATAAGACTGTCGGTACTCGAGTGGTAGGTGTGAGAAGAGCGTCGTGAACTCTTACTCGTTCTAATCCTTAGGTAACCAGGGGTAGTCCAGGAGTTAAGTCTTTGGCTTTGGTCTGTGTGGATGGGGGATGATAATAGGAGTAAACCGGTGTTGTGCGTGGTCTCACAAGGAGTAGCGACCCATGTGATGCCCGAGAGTACGGTTCGACACTCCTAATGGGTGGTGCTTGCCTAGGGCATGGTCTGATAAACCATGTAGCCGAGTTAGACACGACAACTAGTCCTTCGCACAGGTTCTTTAATGTTTGTGATGTCTTGCTTCAATTTTGGGACTCACACCAAATTGTTTTCCCTTAAAAAGTGAAGCGGACTTTGCTACTACTCCTATTTTATTTTGGTGTGTGGTTGACATGATATTTGGGGTGCATTTCTCTTGGACCTTGTTTTTTAAATTTGGCATTGATTTGTCAAAGTTGAATTTATAATAGGATTTCTTGGGTTGTTTGAAATTGGAGTGGGTGGTTTTATAAATGGTAATTATTTTGGAAATTTGTCTTGAGTTTTTGAAATGGTGGAAAAAACGGTAATTTGGAAAATTTGGAATGTATTGTTTTGAAAGTAAAAGATCCTTGTCTCTTTTCCAATGGTATTCCAATGGGTTCTCGTATGTGCATGTGGAACTGATTAACGGATAGTTGGTGGATCGTGTGGATGGGTGCCTGGGAGGCACGAAAATTCAAATCTTTGAGGCATCTAGGAATATCAGTGGTGAGTGATTGATTTTGAAAGCTGTATCTTGTTTCCTGAAAAGTGGGGTTTCCTCTAAAATGAGTTTTTGTCGTTAAATGATTTTGGAAAAAGGAAAATGGCTTTGATTCTGGAGTGAAAGCACTTAATTCAAAAGAGTTGTTGGGTTTTATTGTACTGTGTTTGGTTTCTCAAGATGGTGTTTTTCCTTAAGAATGAATTGATGTTTTATATTGGAATTGTTGGATTTGTGTTTGGAATATGGATGTTTTCCTTGTGATGCATTTGGATTTGTGGAAGGCTGTTTTTTTGGGATATGCCCCCTAGAAATGTCCTATGGGTTTCCAGCAGGTCTCTCGGTTCTTGGCTCAGCCCAGACTTTTAGTGGAGTGGCGGAGTTGGGTTCTGCTCGATTGTTTCGACTGTTTGTAGATGTTGAGGTCGATTGGATATCATTGAATTCTTGGGGAAAGTCAGGAGTGTCTCCAGTATTGGAATAACTCCAAAAGTTGTGTGGGAGCATGTTGTCTTGAGTATGCCTGGTGGAGCGGCACTAAACTAGTAAACGACGATCGCTTCATTTTTATTGAGAATAAGGATGTATTGAGCAATCCTTAAGACTAACCCCATCCCACAGTTGTACCTAAAGAAGTGAAATTTCCTCATCCGATGAGGAGTGTGAAACGAAAGGGCCTGTTCTTGGAGCACTCCTTCCATCAGTTTGTGTTGCGTGTCTGATAGACCGCTCAACTTTCTATCTCTAGTATGGTCATTCAGACACTCTAAGTCATTCGTTGTAATTCTCAGTTGGTATGTTGATAGAGTGGTCGCGCGGGACATGAGGAGAAGTATGCATGCTGTTTTTCCAATGGAGGAAGTTCCATTCAGTGGTGGTCAACTTATGACTGCGAGGTGGTAGATGAATCAGATATCAGGGCCCCAGCCATAGGTCTAGGGGTGAAGTTTTCACACAGTCAAAACTCATCGAACGTGGGATGAGCTTGGCCCGACATAAGGCTGCAGTAACGGGTTGGGGACGACTTAAATTTCCTTACTGCAGTATCATCTCTAAAGGTTTCGTTTTTTTTGTGAGGGGCATAAGGGCCTTGTCTCCTTATGGTGGTCTTGACTTATGGAAGCTCCTCTCAGGCTTTAAAGAGGTTCGGAGAATCCCTCTTGCAACGAGTGCACTCTGTGGCCCTTCTGGTGGTCGGCTATGGATCAAAATTGTACTCGTTTTGGAGATGCTCATGTCTTGTGAAATTGACGCGCGTCTATCCAGTTCGTCTCTTGGTTTGGGGTTTCTACTGTCAAAACCCTCCAATGTGGTGGAGTATTAATCAGTGTGGGAATCCTCTCTGTGGGTCAGCCCATGTTGGAGGGTTCGTGATGAAGAGTTCAGTATGTATCACCCAATGTAAACTAGGAATGCTCGCGCAGGTGTCGTGGTGTTGGGAAAATTCGAAAATGGTGGGGAGACCCACTGCGGGTCTCGCCAAATTCTCCTCTTATGTCGGATTGGTTCAATATAGGGATCATGGAGGGTCAAGCAAGTGTTAAAGGTTTGTATGAGTTGGGAGTTGTTTTGGCTTGAAGAACCAATGTTTGATGAGAACCCAATATGGTGGGGAGACAACCATAGGACATGCTTGTGTAAGAAACTGTTTTCAAAGTGCGCATAGCGGAGCAACCCCTTAATTCCGCTCTGCCCGACCTTAATTAACAATGCTAATTGGTTAGCTCAGATAGTGGGTTGCTGGATGTTTGTTCTTGGAGATCTCGAGCTACCATGGAAATCCCTAAGTTAGGGGTTGGGGTGTTCCACGTTTTGGTTGTGTTTGGAGATTATTTCTATTGGTTTTTTTTCGTAGTGTCTTGGGCTTTGAGTTCATTGAGGTTTCAGGTCATGGGTGTCTAGAATGCCCGATCTTCGGGCGATTGAGTTTTGTTTTAGGTATCTTCACAGTCTTTCTTGGAATCTTGGTTTGGTCAAGTCTTTTGGGACTTTCTGGGGGCAAAAAGTGTCATGGTGGGGAGAATTGTCACACCCCGACCAACATGTCCATTTTTATTTAATTATTTTGAATCTCATTTTTGAGCCGCAGGTTAATCTGGGGTTTTTTTTGTGATTTGGGTTCATATACGGTGTGCGGCCATATGCGGGACCCTATGTAGTGCCCAACTTAATTAACAAAATGCTTTATTATTAAATTAATTATTACATAGGCATGCAACTAGGAGTGCGACCGCGCACGCGCCCACTCGCGTGACGGCACACTCGTCCGCGCAGGCGACTGTGCACACGAACGTGCGTGGTTTCCAACCTAATTTAATAATGATGTTATTATTTTCATTGGTTTTATTATTTTAGTATTATTATTAGTATTATTATTTAAGTTAATGTTTTAACTTTGTCATTTCTATTATTTATATTTTACTATCATTAGTTCAATTATTTGTAATTTTTTTAATTAGATTATATCTTTCTTCTTTTATTTTATTTTATTTTCTTTTTATTTTCTTTTATTTTCTCTTTTTCCCCCTCCCTTTATTCTTTATTATATTTTTTTATATTTTGTTATTCTCATTTCCCCCTCTCTTTTATTCTCCCCCTCCCTTCAGTCTGTCGCACTACAAGCCCCCCCTCTAACCATAAAATGATTTCAGCTGGGCACATCTCCCCTCATCCGCGCTGCCCAAACCCCCAGCAACTCTTCACGGCTGCTCCCCGCTCATTTCCCTCTGGCGTCGCAGCTGACCCCCACCACTTCTCTCTCGATTTTGCATCACCACACAGCCTGTCGACGCCCTCCATGGCTGCGCCCCCTTGCTCCTTTCCGGGTCGCCGCACCAGTCTCCTCCATTTCTTCCCTCCTGCGCCGCCCAGCTTCACGATGAAGCATCTTCTGCAGCTCACTCCTCCTCCTCCCTTTGGCCTCTCATCCAGCGTTTTTTTCTTCTTTCATCCTGCCTCGCCTCTCAACAACACCCCCTGCCCAGAGAAATTGAGCTGCACTGCATCACCCGGCCACACCGCACTTCTCTTAGAATAGCCGCAACACTTTTTTTTCCTTCCGGCCAGAGACCCATTCCCAGCCTCCATGCCGAACTGCCTTCGACCCACACCCTGTTCTGCTCCAGTACGGTGCATCCCCTTAGGCCTCCTCATTTGTGTGCATACCCTCCTTTTATCCACTTCACACTGCATAGTCGCGCCCCGCCCATGTTTTCTTGTGCTCCACACCTGCAGATACCCCCTATTTTCTTCCCAATTCTCCTTGCACTGGTTAGGTTTCTTACGATCTCCATAGAGGTTTCTCTTTTGGGATGCAGTTGGTTGGATATTGATGCAAAAGGGTTTGATATCTTGTTTTTAGGGTCATTTTGGGTTGTTGGCGGTGCGATTGTTGTGCGACAGGAGTTTCGCATAAAATTTGTGCAGTTGGTCAATAACGAGGTAGATGTTTCCATGTATAAATATTGTTTGATGGATTAATTTTCTCATTTAGTTAATCTATTATTTTTATTAATTAGTTTTCTTGGCACGGAATTAGTTTCTATGCGTGTTTATTATGTGTTTGATATTTAAAGTGGCATGTTTATGTGAACTGTGGTGCATCATGGATGAAAACACCTATTTCATTATTAATTGGTGTTTTTTGAATTGTGAAACTAGTTTATAAAATATTACTGGGGTTGAAGATTCTATTTTGATATGTTTTTGGGGAGTGTTTGGTCATAAAGCAGGTTTTTGAATGAGTTTTGTTGGTAAATCCAAGTGTCACTTCCTGAGAGTTGTTTTATAAACTTTTATGTATCATTTATTAAATTATATTAAAGGTGAGAAACAAGTGTTGAAGGTGTTTTGGTGTTGCTCCAAGGAGTTTTTGGTTTTAAAAGGGTGTTTTAAGTAATGTTTTTGGCATTTAAAGTCATGTGAAATATTTTTAAAACTGTTTAATAAATTTCCAAGTGTTTTGTTTATCTGTGGAAATGGTCTTTAAAATTTTATTTATGAATTTTTAAAATGTTTTATTAAATGTTAGTAAGGATGGAAAATTATATTGTTTGAGTTGGGTAAAGGTTTCCAGTTTTAAATGTCCTGCGGTTGTTGTAGCTTGTCTTCATTGAAAGTCTGCAACACTGCAGTTATCGGGTTGGGTGTGGTTATGCGCAAGTGCGAAGTGAGTCGTGTCGTCACGATCAAGAAAAGAGTTGAGGTAGGTCCCCCACTGCACTTACCTTTAGATTTAGAATTTATTAATTTCTTGATGTTTTATTAATTTTAATAAATGGGAAATAATATAATATAATTAATTTTTATATGATTATTTGGTGCGAAAAGAGCTGTTTATTTTATATCGAACACATGAAACATTTTATTGACGAGCGGACACCCAGTATTGAAAGAATGCATGTTTGGACTTTAAACACAATTCACAACATTTCAAATATACTTCTATTTTTAAAGATAAATGATTTCTTCTGAGCAAGTGTTTTGAGCTTTTTGAGAAATGAGGTATTACTTTAAAATTCGTGAAGGCCCGTTTGACACTTTAATAAAATAGATTATTTTGGAAAACCCACTCAGGGGTGATCTTTGGTGTGCGTTGATTGCATGAGTTGTATGTGATGTTTGTGCATCGTGACTGATTAATTTACATTGTGGACACACCCCCTTTTTATTGCTTGTGTTGACATGGGAACCTGGCATATTGAGTGAATTTTTTGAGAACGATTGTTGCACTAGTTTAGACCACGCACTGACTAGTGGCCCCATAGCAGGGGAATACTGAGTTATTGTTGCTATAGGGATTGGGATCCTCGGTTAGGCCATGCAGGGATATACCGAGTAGCAGTATGGGCATTATGATGTCATCGAGTTAGGACATGCCTTCAGGATGAATCAGATGTATAGTATGTTCTGGATTGTTCATGATCTCCTAGCTTTGACCCATGTTTCTTTTAGTTTTCATTTGTGTGTGGCACACGGTTGAGAAGTCTAGTTCGGTTGTTGGCTCGTGGGTGCGATTTTTTCCCTTTCCCATAGGGTGTGTTGTGTGTTATGAGTAGTTTTCCTTTTTGGATAATAACTAAAGTATGGTTTACTAATTGTTTGCAAAAAAATGTTTTAAAATGAAATGCACCTATTCCTTTAAAACATTAAATTTTTTTTTCAAATTATAAAGGTCAATGGACTGATACTTATTTAGAAATGAATGTGTGTGTAAAAACCCATATTTTTCACAATGTAGTTCAAACATGGAATTAATGAATTCTTTATTTAATGGTATGTGCATTGGGAATAGAATTAGCCGAGACTACCTAATGAGATTTAATACTCACCCTATAGTGTTTTCCTATTTTTAGTTCCATTGTAGGTTGACATGAGCTTGTTCTCCATGATCAAGACTTGGTTGTGGTGTAGAGAGTGACTCTCGAGGTCCCTAGGAGTTTTGTTCGAGACCAGGTTACTGTGTCTCGTTGGTCGTTCTTTCTTTTTAGGGTCATTTATTTTACCTTGAGTTCTTACACTATTTCGCTGTTTTATTTATTTGTATTGGGAAAAATCATTCCCTATTGTTTAGTTTTGATGCCCGACACTAGTTTCCATCCCGTGGGGATCGGGAACACCCCTTGGACCTTACCGCGGACCGGGTCGGATGGAGACCTGACTTGGTTCGTGACAGTGTGTGCTTGTGTTGTCCAAGAAGAGAAGAAAAGGCTACTACATGTCGTGTACTTCCTAGAACACGTAGTGTAGTCATGTCGCAAGGTCGAGGTGGGCTGTGTAAATTATTTTAATGAATTTATGAACATTAAAATGATATAAACTCCATGTATATGAACTTACACGATGTGTACTCTTAATTTCCAGCTTAAAATTGGTAGTAGCCTCATTTTCTCTTCTTCTGGATAGAAGATCCACTGGGTGGAGAACAAGGAGCCGTGAGATGATTTACTTCTCTCGTTTCATCGTCCAGGACCCGATTCAAGTGTCTTCAATCACATCAAAACCCAATAGTTAAGGGATTTCTTCTTCTAGAGTCATTATAGTTGATTTTTTTTCTTGATCGAGTAATTTACTGTTGAATGGTTTCCACTTTTTGAATATCTATTTTTTTCTCAGTCGATTCAAGGGATGGTGTCAGAGTATATCGCATGTACGACATCAAGGTTTGTGGTCTCATGCCTCTCATTAATTCTCTATATGTTTTTATGTGTTTTTTTTTGCTGCGTAACCATGATTAGGGTGTTTCCTTGTAAGGAAATTGATCCTTGTTATTATTAAATGTTGTTTTGGTTATGGATTAAATGAATTAAAGCATGTGTATCTTGTTTCTTGATTAAGGTCCACCCCGTGGGTGCATTTCTCTTAGATGAACATTGTATATCCATTTTGTCCTAGGATGTCCATGGACATTCCTTTTTTCCCATTTGGGGTTGTTTAAAATAAAACTCATTATTATCTGGAATTGAAATTGTGTAGAAATTTTAAGTGTTTAGTTATGGATTTGGGATTGTGTTTTCCCATTTTTTATAGAGTGTTTTTCTTATTAAGAAAGTTAGAATGTTTTGATTAATTTTAATGGGTAAATAGTAAATAGCATTAGGTGATACATGGGTTCAGCTTAGAATTTTGTGAACAGACTCGCATTACTATTGTACCTTGCACCTTGGGTGATACATTGGTTTAGTTTATAACACCACGGACTGACTCAAGATGATTTTTATTTATATGTCATTAGTGATACTTGGGATCCCTAGTTGGACTCCTAGGGACAGAATAAATTTAATGAATCTTATATTGCACATAGAGTGATACCTTGGGCTCCCTAGTAGGACAGCTGAGGACAGACTCACAATAACTTATACCAACATCGAGAGTGATACTCAAGTATCCCTAGTAGGACCACTGAGAACAGACTCATAGGATTTCAATAGAATTATACACATGATGATACATTAATTCCAACTTAGGAATCTCAAACACATACTCAGGTAATAGTTAAATGCTGTAATGGAATGAATTGTGACGCGTTTGCCATCCAAAAGCACAAGATTGGATTCAGACATTACTTACTTGTTAAGCTTAGGCCAAATTCGGAGACATAAATATATAAATTTTATTAAGTACTAATGAACCTAGTAAAATCTATAAATGAATATCAGTACATGTAGGATTGTTACTTCTAAGTGCCTACTACATTACTGAATTTCATTTCTATACACAACTGCTGCATATACTCACTGACAGATTGGAGCATACCTTTGTTGGTTGCCTACTACGATTCATTTCTCACACCCTATTTGGGTCATGATTTTGGGCTGAAATTATAACGACCCATACTTTACATACATTGTTAATACTTCAAAATTGAAGCACACTTATTACAACATATAACAAAACCACAAAGGACCGTATAGGTATAGTTTCTTTAGAAACTGGGAAACATAAACAACTGGTTCATAAATCTTCTACAGTGTCTCCCATTTATTTCATCATATCTAGGGTCCCTTTTAGCATATTTTACTTAATATCCATCTTCCTGACCTGGGGAAAAGAAAACATAAAAGGGTGAGCTCAAATGCTCAGCAAGGGCAAATAAAGGAAATAAAAATCATATCATATCATTTTGAAAATCATAACCTGCAAAAGAGATCATAATATCTTAACATGGAATAAATCATAGAAGTGAAAATGAGATCCCCATAATCATAACATGAAACTTTAAACTTTGTGGCATGCACACATAATCATGGAAAATCATTTCTTGTTAGTCATGGCTCATTGCCAAGACTATCTTAGTGGACAAAGTCCCTTTCTAAACCGAGTTCACTCCTCGTTTCAGTCCTGTATCACTGAATCGAAATAACCTTCTGTTCCAGCCATGTCTATCTCATGAGATATAAAATCTTTACCCAATGCATTGGAGGGAGATATAGGTCCCACCCATCTTATAATGAATCCTTTCTTATGTGTGCCACATAATCATAAATCATACATCATCGCATAACCCATGTAATAAAAATGGGATTCTTAAACAACATGACATCATAAAACCATTCATATAACATAAAGGAATTCATAAACATAATTCCATCACAACATAGTCAAATCAATGTAATAATAGGGATAAAAACAGAACCCTTTTATTATCTTAGATGGAAAATAATTTTGATAAAATACTTGAACTCCATTCTTGAGGAAAATATCCTTTCTACTTCAAAAACATTTTTCCTTTCATAACATGTCATACGACTTTAAAATAACAGAAGTTGATTAAAAATAAACTTGAAAACTTGTAAAGGAAGTTTCTTGGAAATAATGTTTTAAAAATACATTCATGCCGTATAAGTTAAAAAAACATTCTTCTCATACTTTTGTCGGAAAAGTCAAAAAAAAGTACCTCGTACGAAAAATGACAAAAGATTCCTTTCATACATATTACTAAAAACTCACCGAAGGGTAAAAATGTATTTAAACAATTGTAGGTGGATGGAAATAATATTACATATTGATGAAACATGGATGTGGATGATAAAATACACCCCAGTAAATACTTACGAATAAACAATCTCGGATAAAAATGAGATTGTGATATTTCCCTTACCTTAGGTCCGATTTTCTTTGTACGTGTCTGAAGCTCCTGTATAATGGTTTAATTAAATGTTATTTACTTATTCCAGAATCATAAATATTGATATGATATCATATATGGTCATATTCTTAGCTTCTTGTTAGTAATATTTCATTGTTACTTGTTACTCGGGTCTTTATTGCCTTTTGTTCTTATGCGTGTTTTGCCGAATAAATTCTTATTCTTTTTTTAAGTTTATAGATACCTTATATATAGAATGGTATTAGTGTAACATATATCATATTTATTCATTCAATTCATTTATATAATTACTATGTAATGATGATCATGTAGAACGAGTCGCATCACATCGTTGAGACGGTATTCCGTACGTACGCATGAGTGATGATATCGTTCCTATGATCGTGGAATTGTATTGGAGTATATGTATATTATTTCAGTATCAATATTACTTTATAATAATCATAAATAGTTACTCATTACACCATTATACCCATCCTTGTAAGGTGGTGGTGGAAAAAAGATTACACCACGGCGTGGAGACGGTATTCCGTACGTACGCACGCGCGGTGATTTCATTTTTTCCATAGGATGGATAGAAGGTGAATTAGGTTTGTTTCATATTTATAATAACATATCAGTATGTAAGTAATACTGATGTTATTACTTTATCATGAAACAACTAAAGAAGAAGAAGTTGAAGAAGAAAGAAATTGAAAAGATCGGTAATGGATATTACCTCTTCTTTGGAACGCTTCTTTGAATCCTTCACTTAGGGAACTAATATTGGTCTTTGAAGAAGACCAGGACCTCTAGGATTATTCTAGGGAAGTGGAGAGGAAAAATGGCAGGGGTTGGTCGAGCTTGAGTGCTCAATTTGGTGTGAGGAGGAGGGGGAGAAGGTGCCCTTTTATAAGGGAGGAGAGGGGCACCTTAGGAATATCTCAAAATATTATTTTATATTAAAGTCAAAATCGGTTTATAATGGTTCCAAAGGGTCTTATTTCGAAGCTAAAGTGGGGAAGGGTAGAAATCCTATCAACCAATAGGATTTAGACAAGTTTAGGGTATTATTTTAACCCTATCAATTAGATTTAACTCTAAGTTAAATAATTTAACTTTTACCGTGTCTTTTTGTTTTCTTTCACTATATGGTTAATACACTTACTATAACATGCCAAACGAACCCCAAATTGTTTATTATTAATATATATATCCTTATCTAAGCCATTCGGCCGAACCGTAGATTTTGAGGAATAAAATAAAAATTAATAATATAATATTTGATTTTAAAACTATTTTGTGTCAATTTTGACCCTATTTGATATATGATTTTTGTGAAAGTCATAACAGAATTATATGTTCGAACCAAGTTGATTAAATCAACAATAATATATCATAGTAACCTAGAAAATTTGTGTAATTCATAAAAAGTCTCAAATTACATTTATTTTGGTGTTTATAACATCAATTATGTCAATATTTCATAAATAAGATAATTACTGCATCATCATTGTGTCATAAATAAATTAAATTATTTAATGTCTAAAAATTACAAATAAAATACCATTATGTAGGAAATCTTTTTAGCTTTCTAATTAATATTTATAGTCGAATTTATCTTATGTATAGCCCCATATCAAAAATTATTTACTTATCAAACTTTGATTTTAACTATTTTAACCCTTCTTTAAATAAATTAATAATAAATGTCCTAATCTAATCCAAGTGGGCCTAAATGGTCATATTTTATTCCTAAGTTTGTTTTTGGTCGAATTACACTTGTCCAATAGAATTAGGACATGTGTTAGGGCAATATTAATATCATATTTACCCTTAGTTACCCTATTTACTATTAACCACGGTAAAAAAAGTAAAAAGTTACTATTCACCAAAAAATTATTTTTATCTCATTGAACCACATTTTACTTACTGATATCAACTGTGTCTGTCGGATTTTTGAAATTCCATTCACAGAAGCGGTAAAATTAAGTTTTATGCAAAATTCAGTTTTTAACCTACCACTTAGTGGTTTCACTATTCATCAAAAATTGAAAGTTTTCAGAAAAATACCAAAATTTCACCCTAGGCTAATTTCGATATTCTGAGTCCAAAAATGAAGTCTATTTTGAAAAATAAAATTTATAAAATTTCAAAAAGTGGTTATTACTATTCATAACGGCTAGTTTTAATAGCATATTGTTGTTTAGTGAAACTCGGTATTGCGTACGACGCAAGCTATCGAGGAAGGTCGCGATTGCGTGTAAAGCAAGCCAAGCAAGTGTTGTGTAGAAAAAGATTCCTTGGATGATTTATATAACATAAAAGTCTCGGGTGTTACATTCTACCCCCCTTAAAAAGAATTTCGCCCTCGAAATTCGTCACTTTGTAACAAACAGATGAGGATACTTCTCCCTCATCATATCCTCAAGCTCCCATGTAGCTTCTTCAAGTTGGTGGTTCCTCCATAAAACTTTCACCAATCGAGTGGTCTTGTTTCGTAGGACCTTTTTGCTACGATCCAGAATCTCTATTGGCTGTTCTTCATAAGAAATATCTTGCTCCAGCGGTACAACTTCTGAGCTGAGTACATGTGAAGGATCTGGTATGTACTTTCTCAGGAGAGATACATGGAACACATCATGAACTTGAGAGAGATTCAGTGGAAGCGCCAATCGGTAAGCTACCTTCCCAACACGATCCAGTATTTCGAAAGGACCGATATATCTAGGGCTCAACTTCCCCTTCTTTCCAAATCTCATAACCCTCTTCCAGGGAGATATTCGTAAGAACACTTTATCACCCACTTCAAACTCTAGGTCTTTTCTTCGGTTGTCGGCATAACTTTTCTGTCGACTCTGAGATGTTATTATGTGTTGTTGAATATATCTGACCTTTTCTGCCATTTCATCAACGAGCTCAGGTCCTAATAGCTTTCTTTCCCCAACTTCATCCCAGAAAGTTGGAGTCCTGCATTTCTTTCCATAGAGAGCTTCATAAGGAGCCATCTGAATACTGGAGTGAAAGCTATTATTATAAGAAAATTCCACCAAAGGTAGGTGTTGATCCCAACCTCCTTTGAAATCCATAGAGCAAGCTCTCAACATATCTTCTAGGGTTTGAATTGTTCTCTCAGACTGACCGTCTGTCTGGGGATGATAAGCAGTGCTGAAACTCAACTCTGTATCCAGAGTATGCTGAAGACTTCGCCAGAACTTCGAGGTAAATCTCGGATCCCGATCAGATATAATAGAAAGTGGTACTCCATGCAATCTTACCACTTCCTTTACATATATCCTGGAAAGCTGATCTAGAGACAAATCCTCTCTAATAGCAATGAAGTGTGCAGACTTTGTAAGACGATCAACTATGACCCAGATAGCATTATTGCCTTTGGATGTTTTAGGAAGTCCTGTGACAAAGTCCATAGTGATGTTTTCCCATTTCCATTCGGGTATGGGTAATGGTTGTAACATCCCCTTAGACTTTTGTCTCTCAACTTTAACTTGTTGACAAACCAAGCATCGAGAGACATATTCAGCAACATCTCTTTTCATGTCATCCCACCAGAAGTACTCTTTCAGGTCCCTATAAATCTTCGTGCTTCCAGGATGAATAGAGAATGATGAACTATGAGCCTCATCCAACAGCTCCTTCTTTAATTCGGGGATGGGAGGAACACAAACCCGATTCTTGAACTTTATTATCCCATCACAATCAAGGTTGAATTCAGGAACATTTCTCGCCTTCTTTTGTAACTCGACATCTTCTTTCTGTGCCTCTTTAATATTTACATGCATAGATGGTTGAACATTCATTTGAGAAAGATAATATTTTTCCCCTTCCATTATAATTCCAAGATCCATCCTTTGTAAATCCATAAATATTGGATCTTTTGTGATCCCCATCATGGATAAACTAGCATGGTCTTGTCGACTTAATGCATCTGCCACCTTGTTTGCCTTCCCAGGGTGGTAATGGATTGAGCAGTCGTAATCCTTAATCAGCTCCAACCATCTTCTTTGGCGCATATTCAGCTCCTTTTGTGTGAAAATATACTTTAAACTTTTATGATCAGTATAAATATCACACATTTCACCATAAAGGTAATGCCTCCAAATCTTTAATGCAAAGATTACCGCAGCCAACTCCAAATCATGTGTTGGGTAATTTTGCTCATGGATTTTCAACTGTCGTGAGGCATAAGCTATCACCATATAATTTTGCATAAAAACACACCCCAATCCCTTCTTGGATGCATCACTGTAGATCACAAACCTTTCTCCACTACAAGGAAGTGTGAGCACAGGTACACTGGATAACCTTCTTTTCAACTCCTTGAAAGTCTCTTCACATTCCTCTGTCCAGACAAACTTAACTCCTTTCCGAGTCAACTTGGTGAGTGGATTAGATAATCGTGAAAAATCTTTTACAAAACGTCGATAATATCCAGCCAAACCAAGAAATCTTCGGATCTCAGTTACTTTTGTTGGTCTTGACCATCTTTCGATAACCTCTGTTTTTGCTGGATCCACGGATATCCCCTCTTTTGAGATTATGTGACCCAAAAATGCAACTTTTTGAAGCCAAAATTCACACTTGGTAAATTTGGCATAAATCTTCTCCTTTCTCAGGGTCTTCAATATAATTCTCAAGTGATCTTCATGCTCTTCCTTGCTCTTTGAATAGACAAGAATATCGTCTATAAAGACTACCACAAATTGATCAAGATAGTCTCTAAAGACTCTATTCATTAGATCCATGAAGATAGCAGGGGCATTAGTAAGACCAAATGGCATCACTATAAATTCATAGTCTCCATACCTTGTACGGAAAGCCGTCTTTGGTATATCCTCCCTTTTGACCCTTAATTGATGATACCCTGAATGAAGATCAATCTTGGAAAAGTATTGAGCTCCGCGTAGTTGGTCAAATAAGTCATCAATGCGTGGGAGAGGATATTTGTTCTTGATAGTGATCTTGTTAAGTTCTCGATAATCAATGCAGAGTCTCATTGATCCATCTTTCTTCTTAACAAATAGAACAGGTGCTCCCCAAGGTGACGCACTAGGGCATATGAATCCCTTATCAAGATTCTCTTGGAGTTGCTTCTTCAATTCCTGCAACTCAATTGGGGCCATTCTATAAGGTGTCTTTGAAATTGGCAAAGCGCCCGGTACGAGTTCTATTGAAAACTCAACTTCACGATTTGGTGGAAGACCCGGTAATTCCTCCAGAAATACATCATCAAACTCCCGTACAATGGGCATATTCTTAATCGTGAGTTTCTCACCAACCATTTGAGATAAATAACCTTCATTTAGTGGAATCAATACCCATAAGATGGAAGAAATTTCCACTGGAAGGTTATGTTCATCCTTGCATTGATAGACGATCGTAGATTGATCTGGGATATGAAATGTGACTTCCCTTCTTTGGAAATTGATATGAGCTCCATGTAGAGAAAGCCAATCCATGCCAAGAATCACATCAAATTCTACTAAAGGAAGGATCACAAGATTTGCAGGAAGAACTTTCCCACAAACTTCGATCGGAGAAGAATTATAAACTTTTGATGTGACTGTTGTGCCATTAGGTGTTGTCACAGCTAACTCAACATCTAATTGTTGAGGTAATACGTTGATACCCTTAGAAAATTCTTTAGAAATAAAAGAGTGGGTGGATCTAGAATCAAATAAAACATTTGCTACTTTAGAGTGGATGGTAAGTGTACCTTTCACCACTTCGTTATCGTACTCCACATCGCTGATAGAAATTGCATGTGACTTTCCTTTGTCTTTAGCCTTAAGATTTTTTTGACGTCGACCATCATCATCAACCCTTGGATTTGGGCATTGATTGGCATAAAGCCCCATCTCCTTGCACTTGAAACATTGAAGTGTAGTAGGTTCATTCTGTGTATCCCCTCCTTTGTTTGCATCATTAGACATCTTCTTCCCATTATCGCGGCATTCAAATGCCCGATGACCTTCCTTTCCACATTTAAAACATTTACTTGTCCCTTTAAGACAACTCCCTCCATGTTTCTTTCCACACTTTGAGCATAAGGGAAAGTTCATCTTCTTTTCAGTGTGCTCTTTATATTTTCCTTTGAATTCCATCTTCCTCTTCTTATCAAACCCATGTGACTGATGGGTTACTCCAATCTCCATCTCGACTTTGAGAGCACATCGAACGATTTCCTCGTAGCTATTGAAGTCCATTATGGCTAACGCCCTTCGAAGACTTGGTTTTAAGCCACTCAAGAATCGATCGATCTTACTCTCAGGTTGGATAATAATACCAGAAGCATACCTTGCAAGTCTTGTAAAATTTGATTCATAGGTACCAACAGATTCATCATCCCTTTTCTTCAGTTCAAGAAACTCTTTCTCCATCTTTGTTCGGAGAATACGAGGGAAGTACTTATTGAAAAATAAGTTCTTGAACTCGTCCCATTCCATAGACTCAATTTCATCCCTTTGCCTCGTATTCTTAATAAGATTCCACCATTGATCAGCATCTCCTTCCAAACGATACACTGCTAGGATGACTTTATCATGTTCAGAACATTGATGAACCGAAAATATCTTTTCAGTAGTACTAATCCATTGTTCAGCAACTAATGGATCAGTAGACCTGCTGAAAGAAGGTGGACGTTGCCTCGTGAAGGATTCAACAGAATGTTGCTCCTTCCTTTGCTCGTTTGGATGTCCTGCATGATTTATAGCTTGATAAAGTTGTGTGAGCATGGCTACAAGATTTTTCATTCCAGCTCCCATATCATTTGGTTGCTCAGGGGGACAATCATTGCATTGCCCATCGCATTCCGCATTAACACGGTTCCTTCGGGTTCCAACCATTGACTAAAACCAAGAAGAATAGTGCGAGCAACACTAATTATAATAGGAAAACCACATAATCAAGGATAAAATTTCACACTTAAGGTTTTATCCTAGGGTATTCATGGCCATTTCTAAAACAATAAGATTGTGTTCTATGCTTAGACTTATCCTTAGGGTTCTTACTAAGGCTTTCAGATCCTAGTTTCCAAAGGATTACTATACCTTTCCTCTGATACCAACTATAACGACCCATACTTTACATACATTGTTAATACTTCAAAATTGAAGCACACTTATTACAACATATAACAAAACCACAAAGGACCGTATAGGTATAGTGTCTTTAGAAACTGGGAAACATAAACAACTGGTTCATAAATCTTCTACAGTGTCTCCCATTTATTTCACCATATCTAGGGTCCCTTTTAGCATATTTTACTTAATATCCATCTTCCTGACCTGGGGAAAAGAAAACATAAAAGGGTGAGCTCAAATGCTCAGCAAGGTCAAATAATGGAAATAAAAATCATATCATATCTTTTTGAAAATCATAACCTGCAAAAGAGATCATAATATCTTAACATGGAATAAATCATAGAAGTGAAAATGAGATCCCCATAATAATAACATGAAACTTTAAACTTTGTGGCATGCACACATAATCATGGAAAATCATTTCTTGTTAGTCATGACTCATTGCCAAGACTATCTTAGTGGACAAAGTCCCTTTCTGAACCGAGTTCACTCCTCGTTTCAGTCCTGTATCACTGAACCGAAATAACCTTCCATTCCAGCCATGTCTATCTCATGAGATATAAAATCTTTACCCAATGCATTGGAGGGAGATATAGGTCCCACCCATCTTATAATGAATCCTTTCTTATGTGTGCCACATAATCATAAATCATACATCATCGCATAACCCATGTAATAAAAATGGGATTCTTAAACAACATGACATCATAAAACCATTCATATAACCTAAAGGAATTCATAAACATAATTCCATCACAACATAGTCAAATCAATGTAATAATAGGGATAAAAATAGAACCCTTTTATTATCTTAGATGGAAAATAATTTTGATAAAATACTTGAACTCCATTCTTGAGGAAAATATCCTTTCTACTTCAAAAACATTTTTCCTTTCATAACATGTCATACGACTTTAAAATAAAATAAGTTGATTAAAAATAAACTTGAAAACTTGTAAAGGATATTTCTTGGAAATAATGTTTTAAAATCCATTCATGCCATATAAGTTAAAAAAAACATTCTTCTCGTACTTTTGTCGGAAAAGTCAAAAAAAAGTACCTCGTACGAAAAACGACAAAATATTCCTTTCATACATATTACTAAAAACTCACCGAAGGGTAAAAATGTATTTAAACAATTGTAGGTGGATGGAAATAATATTACATATTGATGAAACATGGATGTGTATGATAAAATACACCCTAGTAAATACTTACGAATAAACAATCTCGGATAAAAATGAGATTGTGATATTTCCCTTACCTTAGGTCCGATTTTCTTTGTACGTGTCCGAAGCTCCTGTATAATGGTTTAAATAATGTTATTGACTTATTCCAGAATCATACATATTGATATGATATCATATATGGTCATATTCTTAGCTTCTTGTTAGTAATATTTCATTGTTACTTGTTACTCGGGTCTTTATTGCCTTTTGTTCTTTTGCGTGTTTTTCCGAATAAATTCTTATTCTTATTTTAAGGTTATAGATACCTTATATCTAGAATGTTATTAGTGTAACATATATCATATTTATTCATTCAATTCATTTATATAATTACTATGTAATGATGATCATGTAGAACGAGTCGCATCACATCGTGGAGACGGTATTCCGTACGTACGCACGAGTGATGATATCGTTCCTATGATCGTGGAATTGTATTGGAGTATATGTATATTATTTCAGTATCAATATTACTTTATAATAATCATAAATAGTTACTCATTACACCATTATACCCATCCTTGTAAGGTGGTGGTGGAAAATAGATTACACCACGGCGTGGAGACGGTATTCTGTACGTACGCACGCGCGGTGATTTCATTTTTTCCGTAGGATGGATAGAAGGTGAATTAGGGTTGTTTCATATTTATAATAACATATTAGTATGTAAGTAATACTGATGTTATTACTTTATCATGAAACAACTAAAGAAGAAGAAGTTGAAGAAGAAAGAAATTGAAAAGATCGGTAATGGATATTATCTCTTCTTTGGAACGCTTCTTTGAATCCTTCACTTAGGGAACTAATATTGGTCTTTGAAGAAGACCAGGACCTCTAGGATTATTCTAGGGAAGTGTATAGGAGAAAATGGCAGGGTTTGGCCGAGCTTGAGTGCTCAATTTGGTGTGAGGAGGAGGGGGAGGAGGTGCCCTTTTATAAGGGAGGAGAGGGGCACCTTAGGAATATCTCAAAATATTATTTTATATTAAAGTCAAAATCGGTTTATAATGGTTCCAAAGGGTCTTATTTCGAAACTAAAGTGGGGAAGGTTCGCAATCCTATCAACCAATAGGATTTAGATAAGTTTAGGGTATTATGTTAACCTTATCAATTAGATTTAACTCTAAGTTAAATAATTTAACTTTTACCGTGTCTTTTTGTTTGCTTTCACTATATGGTTAATACACTTACTATAACATGCCAAAAGAACCCCAAATTGTTTATTATTAATATATATATCCTTATCTAAGTCATTTGGCCGAACCTTAGATTTTTAGGAATAAAATAACAATTAATAATATAATATTTAATTTAAAAACTATTTTGTGTCAATTTTGACACTATTTGATATATGATTTTTGTAAAAGTCATAACCGAATTATATGTTCGAACCAAGTTGATTAAATCAACAATTCTATATCATAGTAACCTAGAAAATTTTTGTAATTCATAAAAAGTTTCAAATTACATTTATTTTTGTGTTTATAACATCAATTATGTCAATATTTCATAAATAAGATAATTACTGCATCATCATTGTGTCATAAATAAATTAAATTATTTAATGTCTAAAAATTAAAAATAAAATACAATTATGTAGGAAATCTTTTTATCTTTCTAATGAATATTTATAGTCGAATTTATCTTATGTATAGCCCCATATTAAAAATTCTTTTCTTATTAAACTTTGATTTTAACTATTTTAACCCTTCTTTAAATAAATTAATAATAAATGTCCTAATCTAATCCAAGTGGGCCTAAATGGTCATATTTTATTCCTAAGTTTGTTTTTGGTCGAATTACACTTGTCCAATAGAATTAGGACATGTGTTAGGGTAATATTAATATCATATTTACCCTTAGTTACCCTATTTACTATTAACCGCGGTAAAAAAAGTAAAAAGTTACTATTCACCAAAAAAATATTTTTATCTCATTGAACCACATTTTACTTACTGATATCAACCGTGTCTGTCGGATTTTTGAAATTCCATTCACAGAAGCGGTAAAATTAAGTTTTATGCAAAATTCAGTTTTTAACCTACCACTTAGTGGTTTCACTATTCATCAAAAATTGAAAGTTTTCAGAAAAATACCAAAATTTCACCCTAGGCTAATTTCGATATTCTGAGTCCAAAAATGAAGTCTATTTTGAAAAATAAAATTTATAAAATTTCAAAAAGTGGTTATTACTATTCATAACGGCTAGTTTTAATAGCGCATTGTTGTTTAGTGAAACTCGGTATTGCGTACGACGCAAGCTATCGAGGAAGGTCGCGATTGCGTGTAAAGCGAGCCAAGCAAGTGTTGTGTAGAAAAAGATTCCTTTGATGATTTATATAACATAAAAGTATCAGGTGTTACAGAAATAGACTATATTTTTGTAGGTTTCAATAGGGTCAAGGATCCCTATATATGTACTTGAATTCTTCTTAGGAGCAGAAGAGCATGGGACCAATCTGACACCTACGATGCTGATGAGTTTTATTTTGTTTTACTATAAATTGGTATTTCATTGTACATGATTTAAATGTATCATGTTTCTTTGTTTTATTATAACATGTGACATTCTACATCATTTTGATATTATATGCCTTCCGTTTAACTTTATATTTCAGTCTTCAGTTGTTTACTTCAGTTGCATGCTATTTACTATTTATGTTATTGGTTAATATTTATTGCATTGTGTTACACTCTACCAATGAGGGAATTTTTCCACACTATCACACCCTAGGACCTCCCTTCTAGTAGGTAGCCTCTGGAAATTGGGTAAATGCACTTGAGGCCATGTGTCCAACCTGGTACATGGCACCGTTTAGTGGAACCTGGATCTAGGAAGTTACAAAGTGGTATCAGATGACCATCTTTTCTGCTTTTTATTTATGTTTGGAGCCTATAGACATGGATAGAATGGAATGGGTATTTGGAAATTAGTTTTTTTGGGATTAGCTACCCCATGTATAGGAAAAATCCATGTTGCTTTGAATTAAACTGTGCTTTAGGATTTATAGTTATTACAGTTGATCTAATTTTACCGTTGGGTGACGCACCTGCTTTCTGCTATTACTATTGATGAAATTGTGGTTCTATGTTATTTTAACCTGATGAGATGAGGATATACCATCTCATGAATCATATAGACACTTTTTAGAATCACATTCCATGAATTATGTTGTTCCATCTAGGATGCATTAGTTATTGCATGCTATTGTGATAGATGATATGATAGTTATGCATGATCTTGTGATATGAATATTAGTATGTGCTATGGTTTGGATAGAATGGATGTCAAAATTTGGTTCCTGAGGCGTATGGGCTCTATTGGCCCATAATTTGGTAGTTAATGATTCAGATTTTTATCTATAATTACACTATGATATGTTTTTATTGGGTTCCAAACGTTGATTCGTGGGGAGTATGGGATTTCACATATCAGAATCTGGCATATCAATGGTTGGTGTTTCTGTAGAATAGGGGTTTCCTAGGAAATTTGTAGGTTATGTCTTGAAAACCCCATAATAAACAGTGTGTAGTCTAGCCTATGATGCCATGTGTTCTTCCTGTTCAGGGAAGAAGGTGTTCCAAGTTTTATTAAGAACACGTCGTGTACCATGTGTACACGTCATGTAGTCTTTTCCCGTGTAACTTGTCATGTGAGGAGGGAAAACGGGTTTTCGAGCTTTGAGTAGGACACACTATGTAATGGGATTACACACCATGTAGATTTTGACCGTGTGACTAATGACACGGGTGGATGAAAACTCATTTGTACATGTTGTGTCTAGGGTGAACACTCCATGTAGTATTACACCTATTGAACTGTGTAGATCTTGACATGTATAAGCACTTGGGTAGGAAGGAAAACTCAAGTACATGTCATGTATCAGGAGGAACATACTGCGTGTGTGGTGTGTTACATGGACATGAGGGGCAGAGGTACACGCCCATGTAAATTCCTAAGAGGACACGCCGTGTAAGAAGTAATACATGTCATGTACTCCAATTTTGAAAAACATGAGTGTTTTCCTTAATCTGTTCCATTCTTGCACTTCTAAGTAACAGTTCCATTTTTTGTTAAGTTGGTATTGAGACATGTGTGATGGACTTTTTAGATTCATGACGTCATGACGACCACGAGTTGTACGCCAGGAGAGTGGTGATGAGCATACTCAATAAATGGGGGGCCATGGGTTACTGATGGCTCCTCCAGTTGTGCCAGATGTGGAACTAGCCATTATAGCATACATGGGTGAAAAAACATTGTTTTGAGAAGGTTTTTTGAGGTTCATGTAGACCTTCCAGGGAGCACCACATGTTGTAACATCAATGGTAGAGCTGATGTGTATATTACAACAGTATCATCCACTTACTTTTTTAGGGGATGGCAGACAACGAGCTCTGGAATCTTGGCTGAAATTAGTGATGACTATCATTGATCATCTGGAGATGCTTCTCTAAAAGAGGGGCAAAAACATGAACTATATGTTGTGTGATTCTACTAAGAGATAGTGGGATATTACCACTCAGGCAGGGAGTTAGTGGGATATGACATGGGAAGACATTCAAGAATCCTTTAATGATTATTATTTTCCCGAGAAACTGAGGGTCAACCATACCCAGGAGTTCAGGAACCTAGAGCAGGGCACACTATCAGTTATGGATTGTTCTGCCCAGTTTACTGAGCTTTAGCAATTTACACCTATTCTGATGGGTGATGACATATCCAAATCTAGATGATTCGAGGATGGTCTCAAGTTTGACATTTATTCCCAAATGAATGTCTTCAGGTTTCCTTGGGTCATTGCTATTCTAAATGAGGTACTGATTACCGAGAATAATTTTCTTGAAGATGGAGGTGTGAGCCAGGGTAGTTGGGCACCGAGATCTGGTACTACCTCAACCAGAAGCAAGAAGCACCGTACAAGGATTTCTCACATAGATACGAACAATCAGAACCTTTCTTATGGTAGCAAGGTGAGGTGTTACATCTGCAGTAGGCCAGTTTATACAAGTACCCAGTCCCCGAAGGACCTAGTGGAGTGCCAATATTGCTAAAATATGGTCCATTTACAGCATTTCTATAGGAATGTTCCACCAGGGGCTAGTGAGAGGGATTCTGTACAGACTCTCCATGCATGATAAGGGTTAGTAGCTTCTCACAAATCTACAAAATGGAATACGTCAGGGAATTTAGGCTAAGGTAGTGGGTGTGTCCATGGTATTCAGGCCCCAGGATCTCAGTGACATAAAGTTAGGTTAGCTCAAGGTATCCAAGTATTGTCTCAGGGCCGCGGTGCAGGTCAGACTTATGCAATGCAATAGACGCATCTGGAGTAGGATATCGAACCTTCTACTATCAGTGTTACTATCCTAGTCACCTCTGATTTATCATCTGCACCTTCTGATACTGGAGGTTCTCATAGTTTTATATATGTTTCCATTTTGGAGAGCCTTGGCCTTTATGTTTATACTTCTGAGAATGATATGATGCTAGAAACTCTGTTAGGGTTTATAATGATAGGTGTGAATTGTTCAAGGAGTACCCCCATGAGATTGGTGGATGTCACTTCATTTGTGATCTCTACATCTTAGAGATGATAGGGTTTGATGTCATCCCTAGAATGGATTGGATGGTTTCCTATCAGGCCTTCGTTGACTACTATCACCGTAGGGTGAGATTTACATCACCATAGGGATGGTCATTTCTAGACAAGGGAGAATGGGATGTCCATGTGAGCCAACCTAGACCCGAGCATCTTGGGTTGGGTGGAATGACAACCCAACATGTGAGTTTATATCTGGATGATCAGGGAACATGTCTGGAAGATTTTCCTCTAGTGTTTGATCATTTGAAGGACGTATTTCGAGATGACTTCTCTGGCTTACCTTCAGTCAGAGAGCTGGAGTTCACTTTTGAGATAGTTCAAGGAGCTGCACGAGTATCCATTCCTCCATACAGGATGGATACGTTGGAGTTTCAACAGCTCAAGAGGTAGTTGAAAGATATTGAAGTTGAGGGTTTTATCTGACCCAGTACTTATCCTTGGGTTTCTCAATTCCTTTTCATGAAAAAGGTGGATGGTACCCTTAAGCTATTAGTGGACTATCGGAAACTGAACTAGTTCACGATTAAAAATTTATATCCCTTAACACATATTAATAAACTATTTGATTATATTCGAGGATCTTAATTGTTCTTGGAGATTGATTGAGGTCTAGATATCACCATGTACATTTTCAACCTACAAACATACCTCGTACAACCTTTCATAGCAGGTAAAATCTCTATGAAAACTTGGTTATGTCGTTTGGTCTCACGAACATGCCAACATTTTTCATGGAACTAATGGACCCAGTGTTCCATCCTTACCTAGATTTCTTTTTTTATGCTTTTCATGGATGATATATTGGGGTATTCCCATAATCTACATGACCATTCCAAACATCTTGAGATCGTTTTGAATACACTGAGAGAGCATCAGTTATAAGGTAAGCTTTCTAAATTCCACATCTGGATGGACCAGATTCATATCTTGGGTCACATTATCATAGAGACTAGAGTATCAGTGTACCCATAGAAGGTGAGAGTAGTAGTTACCTGGGAGCAGCCTAAGAATTTTTTTGAGGTATGAAGTTTCTTGGGGATACCTAGATACTACATCCATTTTATATAAAACCTCTCCTTCTTACTAGAACCAATTAAGAGATTGAGCAAGAAAGGTTTTATGTTTGAGTGGTTAGATTCTTATGACGTAGGCTTTTAGGAGTAAAAGGGATGTTTGACTTCAACACTAATACTAATATATCCAAAGTTAGGAAAGAGTTACAGTGTGTACTATGATGCATTAGGTTTTGGTCTAGGAGTAGTGATTATGTAGGTGGATCATGTTTTTGTATATGGGACTTGGTAGTTAAGGCCACATGGGAGAAATTATCCAATGAATGATCTCGAGGTATCTTCACTTGTTCATGCTTTTCAATGTTGAAGACATTATTTTCTGGGAGAGAATTTTTTGGTGTTCGTGGACTAAAAAAGTCTCAAATTTATCTTTAATCAACATGTTTTTAATCTGATACAGCTATGGTGGGTGGAATTCCTTTAGTAATTTGACTTTGATCATGAATATATGCCTGGAAAATGAAATTTAGTGGCTAGCACACTAAGCAAGAGGACTCAGATATAGGCAGTGTGGGAGGCCAGTTGTGGGTGGTAGTTATGGACATGTTCTATGAGATGCATTTAGAGGTTCACAATAGTGAAGGTCAGACTTATATTTCATCCTTGGCAGTTACCTCTACCCTACAGAACATAGAGAGGATGAGGCAGTTATCAGATTCCAAAATCATTGTTCTACCAGAGAGTGTGGCAGGTGAGGACCCTTCTCCTGGATAGATGATAGGGGAGGATGGTGTTCTGTGTATCCATGGACGTGTGTGGGTTACATGGGATATACGTGAGGAGATGATGCGAGAGTTTCATGCTTCAGCTTGGGAAGTGCATCTGGGAGTCACCAAAGTGTACGTTCACTTGCATCGTTAGTACTGGTGACCGAGTATGAAGAGAGAAGTAGTTGGTTCTGTTACGATGTGTTCCACTTGTCAATAGGTGAAGGAAAAACATCAGTGGCTAGCTGTAAATTTACAGAAGTTAATTCCAGAGGTGAAGTGGGGTGATGTGGCTATGGATTTCTTGATGGGGTTACTGAGGTCACCTAGAGGCAATGTAGTTATGTTGGTCGTAGTTGACAGTATTACAAAGGTATCTCACTTCTTGTCTATCAAGGATACTTTTGGTGTTGATGAGCTTGTAAATCTATATATCCAAGAGGTGGTACGACATCATGGGGTTCCTAATTCTATAGTTTCAGATAGGGACTCCCATTTTCTCATTTCTGGTAGAGATTCCAGAGGGAATTGGGTACACAGGTTATTTTGAACACAACATACCACCCTCAGACCGAAGGCCAGTCAGAGAATACGATACATGTGCTGGAGGACATGTTGCATTCATGTCTCATAGACTTTGGGGGATCTTGGGAGAATCATATAACCATGTCTGAGTTCCCCTATAACAATATCTTCATAGATATTATTTAGATGGATCCATTTGAGGATTTTTATAGGAGGACATTCTGATCACTACTGTGTTGGATAGTGGTATGAGAGGTAGCTATATTGGGACCACGTCTTGTATAAGAGACTACTGAAAAGGTTCAGTTTATTTATAAGGAGATAGCTATTGCACAGTCTCATCAAAAAATTTATGTCGGTCGTTGTAGATGACCTTTGGATTTCGAGGTCGGGGATTGAGTTTTCTTATATTTCACCCTGAGATCGGTGCACGAGAGGTTCAGGATAGAGGGTAAACCTTCACCAAGATATATCAGATCATTTGAGATTCTGGAGTGAGTCGGGTCAGTTTCCTATCAATTACATTTACCTCAGAGGTATTGACCCATGCCCGACATCATCTATGTATCTCTGCTACGCCGATATAACTCAAACACATCTCATGTTTTTCAGCCATAGGAGGTTGAGCTTCATGTTGATGCATCCTTTGAAAAACATCTCATTTGTATAGTCGACAAGAGCATGATGTGTCTCGGAGGTTGGTCAGTTCCTCTCATACAGGTGCTATGACAGCTTGGACGAGTGTATTCAGAGACTTGGGAGAGTTTGGCCGACGTACATGCTCAGTGACTGATGTTATTATCAGGTATTCCTTCACCACCCTTGTAATGGAAATTCAAGGAAGAATTTCTTTAAGGGGGTATGTTCGTAAGAACTAAGGTCCTCTTCGGAGGTACAACTTTCTTCTTTTTCTTCTCATTTGATTTTCTTTTTAGGAAACAAGGAAAATTAGAAAAACGTTATGTTTTATTATTACACACCATTTATTCCTATGTAAATGCTATGCAGTCTGGCCATGTAGGATGGGGATACATGGTGTGTGCTTGTGTGGGCGAATGAGAGAAGTCAAAACCACCACACATCGTGTACATCCTAGTACACGCAGTGTAGTCATGTCGGCAAGGTTGGTGTGGGCCGCGTAAAGTAGGTCGGCAAGTTTATGATCAATAAAATGACATAAACTCCGTGTATATGAACTTACATGTTGTGTACTCATAATTTTTGGCTTAAAATGGTTAGCAGCCTCTTTTTCCCTTCTTTTGGAATGAAGAGTCGCTGGGTGAAGATCAAGGATCCATGAGATCATTTCCTTCTCATGTTTCATCGTCTAGGACCTAATTCAAGTTATATTGGTCACGTTAGAACCCAATCAGTAAGGGATTTCTTCTTCTAGATCTGTTATTGATGATTTTTTTCTCTTGATAAGGTTATTTAGGGTTTAATGGTTTTCCCCTTTTCATAGATCTATGTTATTCTAGGTCTATCCAAGGACCGGTGTTGGAGCATATCGATTGTATGACATCAAGGTAGGTGGTCTCGTGCCTCTCATTAATTGTAGAGATGTTTATATGTGTCGTTGTGTCATGCACCCATTTTTAGGGTGTTTCCTTGTAAGAAAATTGTTCTTTTTTATTATTAAATGTTCTTTTGGTTATTAATTCATTGTATTAAAGCATGTTTTTCTTGTCTCTTGATTAAGAGCCACCACGTGGGTGTGTTTCCCTTGGATGATTATTGTATAACCATTTTGGCCTAGGATTTCCATGGAAATACCTTCTGTTTCCCATTTGGGGTTGTTTAAAATGAACTTCATTATTATCTACAATTACAATTGTGTACAAATTATAAGTGTTTGGTTATGGCTTTGGGATTGTGTTTTCCCCTTTGCTATGCAATGTTTTTCTTATTAAGTAGGTTGGAATGTTTAAATAAATTTTAATTAGTAAACGATAAATCGCATTGGGTAATTCATGGGTTTATCTTAGAAAACTGTGAATGGACTCAAATGACTATTGTACCTTGCACCTTGGGTGATACATGGGTTCAGTTTTGAATGCCATGGACAAAATCAAGAGGCTTTTGATTTATATGTCATTAGTGATAATTGGGTTCCCTAGTAGGACCGCTAGGGATGGACTAAATTTATAGAGTCTTATATTGAACAGAGAGTGATACCTAAGGCTCTCTAATAGGACAGCTAAGGACAAACTCATATGAACTTATACCAACATTGAGATTGAAAATCGGGTCTCCCTAGTAGGACCACTGAGAACGGACTCGTAGGATGTCAGTAGAATTTTACCTGTAGTGATACATGAATTCCAACTTAGTAATCTCAAGAACGGACTTAGGTTATACTTAAATTATGTAATGGAATGAATTGTGACATGTCTTCCAAGCCAAAGAACATGCTTGTTTTCAAACATTACTTACTTGTTAGAAGTTCTTCTGATACTTCTGTTGTTCTTATCTTGATAAGGGGAATGTCAGACTTAGGCCGAATTCTGAGACCTGAATACATAAATTGAATGAACTACTAATTAACATAGTAAACTATATAAATAAATACCAGTACCTGTAAGACTATTACTTATAAGTACCTTCTAGTTTACAGCATTTTATTTATATACGCTATTGATTCTTATTCTCACTAACATATTGGTACATACCTTTAGTGGTTTCCTACTGGGATTCATTTATCCCACCTTGTTTGGTTCATGATTTTGAGCCCAAACATACTATATTTCTATAGGTTTTAATAGGGGAAAGTCTCCCTATATAGGTATTGGAGTTTTGATTAGAAGTAAGAGAGTATAGGACCAAGCTGAGGCTTGCGATGCTGTTGAGTTTCATTTTTTTTAACGTACCATGGTATTGTGTACTTAATTTCATTGTATCCTGTTTTAATTATTTTCTTAGAACATGTGACTTTCTGCATCATTTTAATATTATATGCCTTCTAGTTAACGTTACCTTTCAGCCTTCATTGGTTTACTTCAGTTTCATGCTATTTACTATTTCTGTTATTGGTCAATATTTATTCTATTGTGTTACACTCTTCCAATGAGGGAATAGTTTTCCCACTATCACACCTTTGGACCTTGCTGCTCGTCATGAGCCTTCGGAGTTTAGAGAAATATGCATGATGCCATGTGGGCAACCGGGTATGGGGCACCGTTTAGTGGCACCTGTATCTGGGACGTTACAATAAACAACCTAAAGCACTGTAGAAAATTTCCATAAAATAGGAACATTTTTCCTATCCCAATGGAAGAAACTCACCAATTATATGGATAAATAGCTATAACTACCTTCAATTGGTATGTTAACCCTGCTAGAACCAATAAGGATATAATATATAAACACCCAATGTCATAGGTAGGGTGAGAACTAAAATCGCAATAGGGTCTCACCAAGGATTCCATAAAATATTAAAACATTAAATTAACCTAAAATTTTATTTAAATTTTAAATAAATTGGTTTGGAATTTCCAAAAAAAAATATTTAAAAAGATAATTCTTTACATTTCAAATGATGTTAATGCTTTTAAACTAATTCTTTATATTTTAATTGATGGAGTATTTCTAAAAAATGCAACAATAAAACATTTTATAAAAAATAGTTTATATAAATTCACAAAGAATGTAAAATATTTTACAAAAATGAAATATACTCAATTAAAATACAAACAAATGAGAAACAATGTCATGTTCATAAAGGTTTGACAGTGCTAGGATAAGGTAATCTACACACTCAAGGTGACACAATAATATGTTTATACACACATCGCTTTGGTATGACCAAAGGCAACTTCATCACAATACTATCAGGGATGTTCCATTATTCATTTATGTTTTAGAATGATGTAAATTGTAGAGTTATGTCCAATAAATCACTAACATCCTAAGACATTCATCTTCTCTAATATCAAATCAACAATAGGAAATTTAAATTAAGAAATCATAAAATACAATTCATTTCATTATCAATTTCAAATATTCCAATTTTATATTTTAAACCAAAATGGTTTTTAATCCAAAACATGCCTTTTCCAAGATAAACCCTAATGTTTTATATCAAAAATCATTTTTAATCCATTTTCACAAATAAGAATTTGAAATCAATTCATAATTATATTTCACAATTCACTTTCACAATTTAAATTCAACAATTTAAATCTCAAACAATTTTCATCAATTTTACAAATTTAAATTCAATAATTTAAATTCCACCAAATTTAATCAATTTTTCAATTACTCTCTAATTCAATGGAATTGGAGGTTTTCCCAATTCCGTTCCAAAACACAATTTCCAAAACCAAATCCCCCAATTCATTAGAATTGGGTTTTCAACAAATCCAAATTTATAAGAATCAAATTCCACATATTCAATTGAAAGTAATTTAATAAAATAAATTAATTTAGGGTCAATTAAATTGGACCATCAAACTGCAACAACCTACCTCATGATCGCTAGATAGTGAAACGCCAAACCCTAATCGGGATTCAGCAATGAAGAATGATGATAATGGAATCCATGAATTATACCAAGATATATGATATGAAAAAATTTTATTAGATCCATAAGTCACCATGGGGATCTAAAAAATACTGGGGAGGAAAGAGGAAAGAGAGGGATATAGGGAACAGGAAGAGGAAACCAATCGAGTGGATATCGAATGACATTCTTCAAGCTCCATTCCACTTTTGGGAGGGTGTTGGGGGATAAAACCTACTCTCGGAAACTCCTAGACAAGTAGAAATTTCTTGGGGGTAATACCGGTTTATAGAGGGTCTAAAATGTGGATTTTGGGGGTTTTAAATCATTATTTGGATTTAAAAATACTCATATGGATGGTTATATGGGAAAGGCTGCATGGTTAGACTAAACTGTTCACCCTAGACATGTATCCCTTTTAAATGGGTCACATGGTTTCTCCTGGGCAGGAGCATGTTTTTCTAATCCATGTTCCAACCATGAAGAACCTCGTTACCTTGGTTTTTACAGTTTTATCTAGAAGGGTGCATGGTTTGGGAAAAATGTGTGCTAACCATGCATAAGCCCAAAACTTTTAAAATTAACCCTTTTTTCACCCAAATAACCCTCAAAAGAACCCCACGAAAAGAATGATTAAAAGAGGGGTTTAAGAATACTAGAAAATAGTAATAGGATGTTACACCCCCCCCCACCATAGAAACTTTCTATCCCTATAAATCCAATGAAGATTCTTCCATGCTCAAAGGATGAGTCCACTTCCCTCTCATTAGTTTCACCCTCTCCCAAGTCGCATGACTATCAGAACTGTGTTGTTATAGAAATAAAACAATAGATTTTGTCCTCCCATGAAGTACCTTGGTTTTAGAATCATCTATCCCAACTGGTCATTCAGTCATTGATATATCAGGTTTATCCTAAAGATCACTCCATCTCAGAACACGAGATGGATCATACAGATACTTTTGTCTTGAGATACAAGGAACATGTTATGTATCGACATTAGCTATGGTGTAAGTGATAAATGGTAAGCCATTTTTTCCACCTACTCTATAACTTCAAAATTTACCACAAAATTAGAAGAAATTTTCCCTTTCCTCATAAGATATGAATGACCCAATTGAGGATAAAAATTCAAGAACACCTGATCAAAAATTGTAAACTCTAATGGCATGTGATGTTGATCATCATAATATTTATTTCTTCTATGTGCCTTCAATGTTATTTAATGAATCAAATAAATATTTTTTCACCTCTTGAACCAATCTTGCTCCATCGAAGGATAATTAACCAATCTCAGACAAACATAAAAAAGGTCTATAATTCTGATCATACATGGCCTTCAAAGGAGCCATTCTGATCACGAACTAGTAAATATTATTATAATAAAACTCAACCAGCCCCAAGTGATCATCCTAAGCCCCCACCAAAGTCGGGAACACAATTTTGAAGTATATCCTCGATAATATGTATATCTCTTTCTATCTGGAAATTCAACTATAGATGGTATTCCATACAAAAACGAACCTAAGATCCCAGTGCCTCCTGAAATCCTATCCAAAACGCAGATGTCAACTAAAGATATTGATCAAAGACTATAGGATATGGAACTTCATGAAAATGAAAAATCTGTTTAATATAGAGATTTCCCAACTTTTTACCCTTAGTTGTATCTTGATTGGGTATAAATTGAGCCAATTTCAAAAGCCTATCGATCACAACCCATATCACATTCTTCCTTCCTAGGTTATATGAAAGCCCAACCACAAATTCCACGTAGATATCATCCCACATCCATGTATAGACTGTAAGTGGTTGAAGAAAACCCAAATGATTATGTTTCTCAACCTTGACCTGTTGGCACATATAACAATGAGAAAAAATTAGAAATGCCTCATCTCATACCTAGCCACCAGAATTGATGCCCCATATCATATAACATCTTCGTGGTTTCTAGGGACACAACCCACGGGTAATTATGGAAATCAACCATCACCTCATTGCTTTTCACTAACGGAAAAACAAAGATATTCTGATATCAAATAATTCCATCAGTAGAAAATGACTTGTTAGGCTCAATCTCCTCACCATAAATAGAGTCGCAAATTCATCCCAGCTCATCATCAAGATGTTGATCTAGAAGAATTATCTTGAGAATAGTAGATGAAAAATGAACACTGGATAAGGAAACCTCAACCCCTGATTCCTCAACTCCAATATGCAACATTGAAAAAGAACCATCATGTTCCACTCTTCCAATGATTCTTTCACTACTTAGGTAAAAAGTGTCATACCAAAGGAAACTTCTAAAACATTCCATTCCCCAGGATATCAGTCATGTTGAAACTAAAATACTTTAAGTATTCCACCCAACCCATCTAGTATAGATTTATATATTTATGTGAGAAGATATCACTCAAGCTCTTCTGGTCAGAAAACATGGTAAACCTTTCTCTATGAAGTTAATATAGAAAATATTAAGTGTGTGAACCAAAGATACGAGTTCAAGGTCACGGGTCAGAAAAGTCTTCTCATGTGGCCTATAGTGACGAGATCCATAGGTAGCGACATGATCACATTGCATTAGAACACAACCCAAACCTGAACCTGATGCATAATAGAAAAACACATAGCCCTGTGCAGCCTCAAGAAGAGTCAACACTAGAATAGTAGTCAAAAGATGTTTCATCCCAAAAAAATAAGTTTGAAACATCTCATCCTTAGAAATATTTACTCCCTTCTAAGTTAGACCAATCATTAGAGAAGACAACACTGAGAATACCTTAACGAATAGGTGATAATACCTAGCTAGACCCAAGAATCTCTAAATTTAATAACATTTCATGGTTGTTCCCATGTAATAACAAACCTCACCTTTTCAAGATCAATTGAAATTCCATGTTTTGGCACCACGTGTCCCAAGAACATCACTTATTGTATCCATAATTCACATTACACAAGCTTGGAATAAAGATGGTGATTTCTCAAAAATTCAAGAACTAATATTATATGATGAAAATTATTCTCCTCAGTTATTGAGTAAACCAGGATTTCTTCCAAAAAGACTACAATAATGGTATCAAGATACTCATGGAAACTCCTGTTCATCAAAGCCATAAAAACTATAGGAGAATTTGTTTGACCAAATTACATAAAATGGTACTCATAATGGTTATACCTTCTCTGAAATGTGTTTTTTTTAATGTAATATGTTTTTCCCTCAATTTATGGTAGCCATAACAAATACTAATCATTGAGAACCGGTTCTCCCCTATCAACTAATTAAAGTGATCATCAATCCCTAGAAACAGATAGTTTTTCTTTATCATAAATCAATTGAGTTTTAAATAATAAACAATTAGGAGAAGGGATCCATCATCCCTCTTAGCAAAGAGAACTAGAACAGACCAAGGTGACACACTTGCACATAAAAATCCTTTCTCTATAAGATCATCCAATTGGGCCTTCAACTCTATCATTTTAGCTTGTTCCATGAGACAAGAGGGAATAGAAACTAGTGGACTACCAGATACTAAATCAATATATTAATCTACATTCTTTAATAGTGGAAAATTAGAGAAGTATGAATAAAACATTTTAGGAATCTCGATGACCACTATAGTGACATCACCACTCAAATATTTCTACTCTTGATAAAAAAACAAATATCACTTTCCCCAACCCTAGATAAGTAGTTCCAGCTCTGCTCGACCTTGTTTCCAATTCTCCTTCAAAGATACAACATACGCATTTTGGTGTAGTGAAGTAGACCCTTCAAAGAGAACAATCTTTCTCAGTTTTATTGGTTATGATACAATCCACCTCAAAAATGATGTCTATAGATTTCATGCAATGAACCAAAAAACTCCAATAAATCTTGAAATCTGATAGAGTGAAAACACAATTGAAACTATGTATACCCTGATCTATCTTCATACCAAGGAGTATAGTAATATCTATCACATAAAACAAAATCTTCATAAAAAAATTTAGAAGATTAAAAATGATGGTTGAAATAAATGAATGAGATGCACTAGTATCAAATAAATGAGTCCATAATGATGAAGCTATTGTAATAGTATATCCCACAGCTTCTAGATCCATATCTACTTCTTCTATAGAATCTTACACTATGTAAAGAGACTTTATTATGAATTTTTGTGGCTGGAACCCCTTTATCCTTGAATCATATGATTTCCCCACAGTTTTAGATGTTTTTTATGATCCCATACCCCTGTGTGGAGTGGATTAAACATGAAATAACTTCTGCAAATGTCCTGAGTGCTAGAAGGAAGTAAATATCTTGGGGGCATCAGTGTACATCCTCTTAGAATACCCTAAATTTCTAAACATGTGGAAAATTAAAGGGACTCTTTTAGAAACTTCTGGAGGTTTTGAATGACCCTATTATAGATAACCACCATGAGAATCATCATTCTTCCTATTTACTTTTAAGAAACATTCACTACCACTAGGATAGAAAAAAAACTCTTGATAAACCTGACTTTCCATCCAGGTCTATTTCAACCATCAGTGCTCTATCCATCACATCATCATAAGAAAATAACCTTAATAAGAAAATCTAAGAATAAATATCTAGTTAAATTACAAACTCACAATGTAGATCCTTCATATTCAAATTCTATAGTATCTTAGTTTCAAACTTCAAAATCTCATAAAAAGGGTATAAATATTATATCACAACTTTTTCCACCTACATGATTTTGAAAAACTTAATGGTGTTATCCAACATCATCGACTCTTGAGAAAATAGTTCAATGAAAAAAATTGAAGTCTTTAATCTCTAAGCCCTCATTCTTCTTCATCGTCTCCATCATGCCCCACCAAATCCTATTTTTTCATCAATAAAAAAGGTGTCACACTTCACCTTGATTTTATTAGGCATCTCGAAGAAACCAAAAAAAGACATCATCCTTGTCAACCATTCATTGGCCTCATAAGGATAATTTGAGCCCTTGAATTACACTGGATTCTAGTGATGTAATTCCAGAGAATGATTCTAAATTCCATCCCTTTGGGGTTCCACATCTGGAGCCTGAACTGGATCTTGTGTAGTTGTGTTTCCCAAATATTGGACAGCATGCATAATCACCTCAACCAGATCTGGGTCCATGTGAAGATTCACTCACTAAGGTTCATCAGGTGCTTCCTATGGGATATTATTCACATGTATTCTTGGAAAAATTATGCTAAAAATTATCAAAAAACGTTAAAGACATTATATTAACACGCAAATTGAGAAACAAAGTAAATCAATCCTGATAGATAGACAAAAAATATTTTCATTTTACTCTATCTAAATAAAAGGAAGGGGAAAACTTGAACTAATCCTAAATATGTCTTTCCCAAACCACCCATGGTGACTTAAGGTTCATTGTGGTGAGATATGGTCCACACTAATTCAAAAAAACCTCCTAAGTCCCAAGAATATTACGCAAATCATACTGGCTTCAAAACAAAAGACCAACCTAGAGCTCTAATACCACTTTGTCATGTACTAGCCTAGGTACCCTGGTAACCTGATAATCAAGACAGTCCTAACATATCTCAAAGGGAATTATCGATCCCCATGGGTTGGTGACTAGCACTTAGCATCAAAAAAATGAATGTGGGAGTGAATTTTCCACAACCATTGTGGAAATAAGATAAACAAGTAAGTATGAACACGATAAAAATCAACGGGGAGAAGTGTACCAGAAGTAAAATATGTCTAAACAACCCAAATTACTGTAGAAAAGTTTTTATAATAAGAGTAAAAATATCCTAATACCATTGAATTCATCTCACCAAGCCCACAGATCAACATCTAAAACCACCTCCAAGTGGTTCTTTACCCCTGCTCAAACCTGTAATGAGATAGTCTACAAACACCCAAAGGAATAGGTAGGCCATGAGCTAAAATCCCAATAGGGTCTCACTGAGTATTCCATAAAATATTCCCACATTTAATTAACCAAATAAAGAGAATTATATTTTAAATAAATAGGTTTGGCATTTCAAAATCATATTAAAAAAATCCAGATTTATATTTCAAATGATGGAAATAATTTTAAACAATTGTTTCACATTTCAGCTGATGGAATATTTCTAAAAAAAATTCTCAATAAAACATTTTACATAAAATAGTTTATATACATTCATAAGGAATGTAAAATAGTTTACAACAGTGGCATATATTCATTTCAAATAAAAACAAGTCATCAATATGGTCATATGAAAAAAGGTAAGATAGTTCTAGTCTAAGGGAATCCACATACTCAAGGTGACAAGTAAATATGTGTACACAAACATCCCTTAGGAATATCTAAATGTGAATTCATCACCATCCTATCCGGGATGTGACATGATGAATTTATGTTTTAGAACATTCTATTTCATATAGTGGTGTCCAATAACTCACTAACTACCTAAGGTTTGCATGTTCATAGATAATAAATCAATGATGGGAAATTTACCATAAGACTTCTTAAAATAAAATTTATCACATTATTGATTTCAAATTTTTCAATATTCCATTTAAAAACCAAAATGGGGTTTTAATAAAAAACATTATTTTTCCACGATAATCCCAATGATTTATATCAAAGCCATTTTTAAGTCATTTTTCACAAATAAGAATTTCAATTCAATTCCCAATTAAATTTCCCAATTCACTTTCACAATTTGAATTCATCAATTTAAATTTCAAATAATTTCTATTAATTTCACAAATTTAAATTAAAAATTTTAAATTCCACCATATTACATCATTTTCAAAATTACACCCCCATTCATTGGAATTGGTGGTCTTCCCAATACCAAAATTCAATTTTTAATAAAAAATCCCTCAATTTAATAGAATAGGGATTGTAACCAATTAAATTTCAAAAGAATAAAATAACACATATTTAACTAAAAGTAATTTAATTAAATCAAGAAATTTATGGTTAATAAAATTGGCCAATCAAAACTGAACCAATTACCTCCAGATTTCATGCGGCCCAAATTCCAAACATTGATTAGGATTAGCTAATGAAAAATGATGAAAATGGGATTCTGTAATCACACTCAAATCCATAATTCCAAATAGTGGGGATTAAATCCACAAATCAATATGGGGATCTACAAAACCCTAGGGAGGAAAGAGGATAGAGTAAGAGATAGATAATAGGAAGAGGAAACCTACTAGGTGGATATCGAATGGTATTCTTAAAGCTTTGATCCACATATGGTAAGATGTTGAGGGGAAAAAACCATCTCTTGGGAGATCCTAGGGAAGAAGAAATCTTTTGGGGTTCACACCAATCCATCGAGGGTCTAAAAATAGGGTTTCAGGAATTTTAAATCAATTTTCAGATTAAAAAAACTTGTATGTATGGTTAGCTAGGCAGGTCTGTATGGTTATACCAAAGAATTAACCATAGATATGCTCCAATTTTAAATAGATTTCATGATTTCTCTTAGGTGGGTGCATGGTTTTCCAAACAGTGTTCCAACCATGAAAAACCTCACTGCCTTGGTTTGTATAGATTTCTCTAGTAGGGTGTGTGATTTGGGAAAACCATGCTCCAACTATGCAGAGACCCAAAACATTAAAAATTAACCAAGTTTCCACCCAAATCACTCTTAAAACCGCAACCAATGAATGATTAAAAGGGGTGTTTAGGAATACCTGAAAAAAGTAACAAGATGTTACAAATAGTAACCTGTATCCAAGCCCCATTACAGAAACCTAACTCTTCAGTAGAATTTTCATTGCTCTCAACTTGACTATCTTCTGATAGAGAAGTAATAGCTTCATATATTTCCTTAACATATAATTCTAAATTATAATATCAATAAAATTAATATTAGTTAAATTCTAAAAAAATACTAACCATAATATGGCATTGTCCATCGCTTAGAAGTTCTCCTATACATAAATTAATATAAATCTTCTTATAAACATTGAACTCTATAATAGAGGGTCCAGTAGCGGCCTGTATAATATAAAATATAGTTTACATTAAAAGTATATATATATAAATAAATAATATTACTTACCATATGTCATCAATGTATACCAAATGTATGACTTCCTACCCTATGTGTGAACTCCTTTCTCCCATAATTTTAATGTCCAAATTATGACTTCCTAAAAGTATCTCCTAACCAGTAGGAGCACCATACATCCCATACTAGAGATGATATATTTCCAAGTCGATGGGATATTAATTACTGTTGGAAAATAATAGCACAATCTTTATCCATAGCTATCTTTCTAATTTTGTGTAAAAACTAAAGAGAACACACATGTATACAATTATACCATATTTCCTAGATAGTATCTCTCAGGATATCTTCAATTGGAGACCATATAATCTACAATAAAATTAAGAAAAATGTTTCAGTAATTAAATAAATTTTAACATATATATATTTATATATTATTTAATAACATACAATACAATGGATCAATATCTACTGATAAACAACAATGGGAACATCATCCCATGAAACCCATGCCTCTGAAAATTAATTTTCATAGAATCTAACCAGGCTACCCAATAGATAAATTGAAAAACTGTGAAAGTAAAAAAAATCAGAAAAATACTTCCAATATTATTACAAAAACATAATATAAAATAAATATCATTAACAGTTAAATATACATTTTTAAATGAGGATTAAAATTAAGATATTGAAATCTCTCTATAATGGGATCTGGCTAGAATCATCAGTTGAGCAAGACCACACCCCTCATAATAGGCACAACATCCTATCGATTAGATAAATTGGGTTCTTTAGTAAGAATTATGACCTCAAGGAGAAAATGAAATTGAATATGGGGAAAATCTATAGTAATCTGAAACAAATATCTTACTTATATAAATTTTTTAATACATATATCAAATATAAAAAACAAATAAATACCATAACATAATAATTTTACATGTAAATAATTGTTAATACGTATATCAAATATTAAAAAATTAATAAATAATAGAATATAAAAATTACCTATAAATAAATACAAATTCATAATAATGTAACCTATAAATATTTGTTAATATATATGTCAAATATAAAAACCTAATAAATACCATGAAGAATATAATATTCTAAACAATAAATATTTTTTAATACATATATCAAATATAAAAACTAATAATTACTAGAATCTGTGATGAAATAGAATAGATCATTGGGTCCATCCATCTGAAATAATCAATCATACATTTAAATAATTGTTAATACAAATAATAAAATATAAAAAATTAATAAACACAATAATATAATACATCAATTGTCATCTTATGCATCATATTCGTTGTAAAATTTTATTAATCCTCATCTTCCACATTGTCAACTTCCATGTGTATTTTAGTTTTTTCATCCCCTAATACTTCATCAACATTATAAATATCACTGTACCTTAAGAGGGGGTTTCATCATCGATATTTATATCACTTCTGGTAAGAGATATTTTTTGGTATGTTTCCTAATAAATTTCAATTTGTTTCACTTCTATATAACTATTTTCATTTTCAATAAAAATATTTTTGTGAGTTTTCATTTTTATTAAATTGCACGATTTATTCAGATTTATCAAAAAAATTATATTAATTTTTATAATAAACTTGATTCTCTTGAAGAGTCAACATAAATGGTTTTTTATGCAATAAGGCTATCATATTTAATTTCAATGAGTCAATTTCATGGAAGAAATTGTATCCCCAAATCAGTATCAAACCAAAGACATTTAAACATTGTCACATAATTTGGTCCAAGATAACTTAACTTAATTGCTTCATCCAACATTTAGTAAAATTCAACATAACTTTATTTAGGATGATATCCTTTCAAAAAAACACCACTATTAATTGATTTCTTTGATTCATCATATATTATTTGATGGAATCGAAACACATTAAATATATATCCATAATAATATGTTGCTAAGTAAAAATTTTTATTTATTATTTTTCCATTCCTTTTGTTTTTGAAATCAAAAAATCTTTCTAAATACATGTTTACTAACTTTTTTTCCAAAGTGTTTTAGAATTTTTTTATAAAACAATATATTTTACAATAATTAGAATAATTTATTAATTATTTTAGATAAAAGCTTATACATTATTTATTATGATTATCGTAATGATTATGTATCTGATAAACACTGGATTCTCTTTTATCATATCCGGTGTTAGAATTTTTTTCTTTTCAATCCTACATAAAATGTATTAAACATTGGACTGAAAAAGGAATTAATAACATCAAATTTTTACTCATAAGGATTATCATAATGACAACTATAAGGATGTCCATTAGACTAACTAATGTTTATAATCTAAATATTGAAGACTTATTTCTAATGTAAGGAACATCTTTTACTCTATAATGGTTTAAATCAATATGAAAGTGGACATTTAGTTACTCCTGGTATTTATGAGTAAGAAAGTTCTAGGTCACCAAGTCATTGCAACAAACTCAAATAAATATGACCATTTGGAGTGAAATATGACTATTGGGATGATTCCTATACATACTAGGTCATTCGAAGAGATGCCTTCCTCAAATTATGGATGGGCATCCCTTATGTATTCTTCTTCCTCCTATTACTCATGATTTACTTATTTCTCATCTTAATAAGAGGTAGATGATGAAGAAATGATCTCTGATTTATGGGTGTAATCATTATTTTCACATCTAGAAGTTGAATAAATCATTTATGGCTTGATCCATGGTGTGAGGACTCTTTGGAGCTCTGAAGGGGAGAAAAGGGACTAAAAATGGGTATCTTAATCTTCCCCCATTGACCTAAAAACTTATTCCAGACTTTCTAATGAAACATATATTTTTTGAAGATTGGGTTGGAATGAAGACATTTCCATCCCGACATTCATTACAGCTCAGAGAGTTGAAAACTTCTTCTATGCTGTCAGATTAAGTTGTCACAACTGAAAATATAGAAGTTGTTAAATGAGTGCTTGAATTTGGGACCATCCATTAAATTTTATTGATGGGAATTATTTTCTATGTATTGAATTACTTAAAAGGATTAGTCGAAATCATCTCTAAACCATTTAAGGCATTTATCCGAGCAATGTTCTTAGTCAGGGATTGTTTCCCTTCATTATTATAGAACCCTGTATCACTGTACTATGACTCACAGGATTTGATTGAGGACTTGTCACCATGTGATGTACAAATTTTACCATTTATACAATATTTGAGGCATTTTTGGTATGATGAAAGAATGGTCGCATGTTGATGTAGACAATTTCTTTCCAATAGGACATTGAAAGTTGTATTCTACTAAAAAACCATGATTTTTGAGTCAAAAATGAGATCCCCAAACTATGTTCGAAGTGTGATTTCTCTAAGTGGCTCTTGCTCATTATTTTCATAACCCTATTACATCAGAGTGGAGGGGGACAAGTGAGAATCATTGAAACTTAGTTGGAATTGTTTTAGGACTGGAATGAGGTTGACTCCTGATCCATTGTTAATAAAGTTTCATCGGTTATTAATGTCATTAATATTTCAAGATATATACAAGGGTCTTACGTGTCCTTGTACATAATCATCCTCATCCTAGGATTTGAATGAAATAATGTATGAAATTCCGTAAGATAATTATCTACACAATATAATTCAACTGTTTCAACCTCATCTTAAAACACTTGAGGGATTGACAAGGCCTATTAGAGTTCTACATGGAGGTATTTTTACATATTCAAAAACATATAGGATTCACAACTTGTTCATCACATGGTAAAATTTCTTCAAAACAACATACTCCTAATCCAGAGGTTTACGCTTCCCAACATGGGGATGTTCTTTCACATGTTCTTTCTGAGTTTATATTCCTGATGTAGATAGAACATCCCTTGGAATAGGAGTTGAAAGTGCTTCCACTCCTTGTGAGTTATGTAGTTTGGGTATTCCAACATTCTAGGGTGGATTAGGTGATTACATTTCCTCTAATTTATCTTCCAGGATTATTCTGTCAAGGTATACCTTTTAATTCATGGGGGAGTTCCCTTGTTCTTACTTATTTCATTGGAGAGATCTCCCATGATTGTTTCCCATGTAGACAGTTCTAGCATGGGTGTGGTTAAAGTAGTGAATCCATGAATGACTATGTCTTCCCTTATACCTTTAAATCTAACAGCCTCTTCCCCTAGTTCCCTAATCAAGTGTGGGGAATTCGGGTTCATAACCATGCCCATAATCTGTGAAGGGATCAACTATGTGAATAACCTTAATGAAACAAAAGATCAACTCCTTGTCTGATGAAGATTCTATATGAATGGTTGAATCTTATTATTCCATTTTAAAGGTGTTGCCCATGCTTTTGGGACATCATGCATGAAGTCTTATGAGTTCAAGGATAATTTGGCCTTGAAAGAATATCATATTACTACTTTTTATTATTACTCATCTGACCATATAATTTTTTAAAATACTATATTTATTAGGACTAAGTTTTTTATGGAGTTGGTAGTGAAGAAATATATGAATTTAAAGGAACAATTAGCTTTTTTAACTGTTCTCGTAGGATAGAATAAGGTTGGTGGATAATTTTGTTGACCATACAATCACGAAACATCTATATACTCTTTCTCTTGACTTCTTTCCATTCATTTTACTCCACTATAATAGTGGAAAAAACATACACAACCTCAGTAGGAAAAATATTCAACTTCACTTTCCCAAAGTCCACCATATTTTTTAGGATGTCTTTGAAAACAAAACAATCCTAGATATGGTGCCCCAGTACTTTATGGAAGGGTAAATAGTTTGGTATATCTTCATCGTCTTCTTCTATGGGCTTCCTTGGATTTAGTAACATGACTACATTTTTTCCAATTCAAAGATGAAGTAGATGGGGACATATTCATTTTAAAAATAATAGTCCTTGTTTTTCAGCTTCTCAAAATATTTTCTCATTTTCTCCCTCCAATCATCTGGACAAGGTTGAAATTGTTGTTGAAATGTATGAGGTGTGGCCACATGATATGGTGTGGTATTTGAAGTAGGATCATGTACAGGGGCTTGCTTGAGTGGAATATTATCAGCCTCTTCTTTTCGTATTCTCCTTCCCTGAGTTGATGGACTTTGAAATTTTCCTTAATCTCTTCAATGGAGTCTTATACCTTTTGAGAAATTGTGTAAATGTCCCAAAACACTCCTATGTATTTTATAGGAATCAATGACATCCAAAAATCATCACAAATATTATCTATATAGATGGGAAGAAATTATTCATATGGGAGTGGTAGGTTCATAGAGTATGTCAATCATTTCAATCAAGAAATGAAATATGGGATTATTTCATTCTTCCACTGCTTATAGTTCGTGATGTAAAAGACTGTTTTCTTATATAGTGTCAAGATGAACTAAAATAGAAACTTTTAAAAGAGTTCTTCCCACCCCATGATTGACCGAGGATGCAAACTTATCTACCACCAAAAGTATGGTACTTGCAGTGATTTCACAAAGCACCTGAATTGTACTACCTCCTATTGTTTAGGGGTCCCCATTATGGAATCATAGTGAGATGAAAAATGCATCAAATGCTACTCTAGGTATCTCGGTCTATTAAAAAATAGAAATTTTGGGTTCCCAATGTTCAATGAGTGAAGATTTTGATCTACCGGTTTAGGGTAAGACTTATTTTCTAGTTGTATCAGTGCTCGTAATTCCTCTATGTCCTCTAATCGAGCTATGAGTGACTCAATTGTGTTTTTCAGAATTTTAGTAATGTTTAGGTTATGAAAAGGCCAGAATAGGTGTGGTGGCCAGTAAATCCATAAGTGGAGGATCATATATAACCTATCAAAGGTAACCTATATGGGAAGGCCTATAACGAAGTGTCTGGCCCAATTCTATTTCTGCACCCAATAGAGGGAAATCTCGATCTGTTGTTACAAGAACCAAATATATTTGTGTTTTGTATCCCACATTGAGTGGATGTTCGGAATTTTATTCAGTTTCTACAACAAAACCTATTTTTAGAGGTGTTACAACTAGAGGTGAAAGTTGATGATATGCTTGTGGAACGTATCTACTAATAAGTATTCCTTGGAATAGTTCTTCATTGAGTCTCATCAATTATTTCATCTCTTCCTCATGCTAAAAAAATATTTCTTCAAGTCATAGGGGCTTAACCTCTCTGGGGGTAAGTTGAGGTACTAGTTGAACCATACATTTCTACTAAATTTGAGGAGGTAATGATGGGTTGTTTGAGGGAATGTCTAAATTGAAGGAAAGATTCTTGTTCATGTTAAGTACACATCCTAAAACTATTTTAGTGAGGACCAAATTATGACCTGGAACTTCCTCCTCAGACTCCTCTAAATTTTCCACATGCTCTATAGAATATGTGAGGGTTCCATTAATGATATTAACTAATGAAAAATGAATTATAGGAACTTGATCATTGTCTTTTCAGGACTATATTTCTCTACACCCTCCATGAGGCCTTGTAATCTCCTTCACTGATTCTCTTGGAGCTTCTTTATGAATAGTAATACAAAGGGAATCTCTAGATAGTTCCATCATGAATGTTTCATGTTAAGGTACTGAATCACAAGATGGGATGAACTGGGATGATTCACTCTATGGATTCTTCCCTAATCAGGAGAGGGTAATTCTTGATAAGGATGGGGGTTTGAGGTGAAAAATACTCCAACCCTAAGGGATGGGGCTATTTCAATTGTTCTTTCGAAACTCTTTGGTCCTAGTTAGTTGGCCTAAAAGAATCAGTTGAAAAATTCCCCATCCCTATGGGTGGGGGTTGATCTTGAATTTCCATGTCCTCTACTGTCATCGATACCGTTATGATTTTATGTATTTTTTTTCCAGACATGGGATGGCTGCATTATTCAGTGTGCACTTGGATCAACCATTTCTGAATACCTTTGCGCTATCTCTAAAATATGTGATATCTTATAGCTGGATTATCCTAAATGGGAGGTTTTTTATCTTTTTATATGCCTTATAAAACATTATCCCAATATAATGCTCTATTTTGGATCGATGTCCATGAGAGTTGGTGAGGACCAATTTCTGTTGAGAGGGTGTTAAGCATTGAAGAGGGTTCATTTTCTAGAGCTGACCTAGGTCTATTACAATTCATGATACCACCTTCATTGGGATTTTTTGGTTGGGGAGTGTAGTGAAATATAATGCTTAATTTCCACCACATCCTTTGATATGGACTCTATATGGGGAATTGGAAAACAGTTTTCGCAATCTTTTTAATGTGATAAGGAACTTGAATTAAAGGGATCATTGTTGTTTCTCAAGATTTCATGTAGTTAAAAGATCTTCCAATTCAATTTTAAATTTCATCCATTCAATTAACTTGACATTATTTTGATACTCATAATCAATAAATACTTTTTCTCTTAAGTGATAAAGATTTTTTCATATATTGAGAAAGATTTTGTGGACACAATATTTTGACAATGCTTATGGAATGTTGTACATATGGTTGGATAAAGTCCAAAACTTGAATAGTATGTCATCTTTAGAAAGATTCTTCCTCATATTTAGCATTTAATCTTCATATTTTTCTAGATTCTCTTATGTATAGTCCAAAAAGAGTGGAAAATTCCCATATTCTTTTTGATAAGTAACCTGATTAGTAGGTGTAACACCCCAAGCTTCCACAGTACGCTTCTCTTTGAATAATACAGTAGTGTGTGTTGTACGCAACTTCGAGTTCTAACACACACTACAACCAATCAAAAAAGCTGTTATTAATATTAATACCAACTTTTTGAAATTTTATAAATTTTATGGTTCAAAATGGACTTCATTTTTGGATTCAGAATATCAAAATTAGCTTAGGGTAAATTTTTGGTATTTTCTGAAAACATTCAATTTTTGATCAATAGTGAAAAACACCGAGTTATTGTTTAAAACCAAATTTTTTTTAAATAATTATTTATTTTATTTAAATTTAATTAAGGTCAAAATGGATACATAATACCTATATAAGTTCAATATAATTCTATGGAGTTGGTTTAGAATAATTTTAGATATATAAAAATTTTATGGAACTTTTCACCGTCTATTACCCACCTCTTAGGAGAATTTTGAAATTCACATAAAACATAATTTTACCGCTTTTATGAGTGGAATTTCAAAAATACAAGAGACACAGTAAATACCAAGGAGTAAAATGTGGTTTAATAAGATTAAAATATTTTTTTGTGAATATTAACTTTTTACTTTTATTTACCACGATTAAAAGTAAATAGGGTAATTATAGGTAAAATGATATTAATATTACCCTAACAGATGTACTAATTCTATTGGACAACTTTATCTCTACCAAAAACAACCTTAATAATAAAATATTATCATTTAGGTCAACTTGGATTAGATTAGGACATTTATTATTATTTAATTCAAAGAAGAGTTAAAAGAGTTAAAATCAATGTTTAATTACTAAAACATTTTTAATATAGGGTTATACATAAGATAAATTATATTGTAAATATTAATTAGAAATCTCAAAATATTTCCTACATAATGTAATTTTATTTATAATTTTTAGACATTAAATAATTTAATTTATTTATGACACAATGGTGATATAGTAATTACCTAATTAATGAAATATTAAAATAATTGATATTATAAATATTAAAATAAATGTAATTTGATACTTTTTATGAATTATACTAATTTTATAGTTTAATTTTACATATTAGTACTGGTTATATAAATTTATTTCAAAGTAATAATGTTGTTATAAAATTATAAAAAACAAAATATCTGAAAGTGTGAAAATTGACAAAAAAGAGTATTTAAAACAAATATTATATTATTAATTGATATTATATTCCTAAAAAAATAAGGTTTGGAAAAAGAAATTATATAATGATAGGTGTATTATCAATGGACCACATGCGGGTCTCTTGGAGGTATATAGTAAGTTTATTAAATATAAAATATAAGAATACAAAGAGACATGGTAAATGTAAAACTATTTAACTAAGAGTTAAATATAAATGATAAGGATAATATAGTGATCCAAACCAGTCTAAAGTCTATTGGATGAACGGATTTCGACCCATCCCCAACATAATATTTAAATAATACACTTTTGAGCCATTAGAACCCCAATATGAATTTATTATAAAATATTATTTCTAGGTTTTCCAAAGGTGCCCCTCACCCCTCTTATAAAAGGTCACTCTCCCTTGCCTCTAATTCACACCTTCAAAGCCTTTTGGATCAGCAAAACCCTGCCCAAATATTCTCTTAAATACCCTCACTTCCACCTAGAGGTCTTAGTTTGATCATAAAGTCATCCTAAAGAGCCCTTTTGATCAAATCAAAAGGAAGAACCCGAAAAAGAGGTAATGTTTTCACCACCCTCTTTCAAGTTCCTTTCTTCTTCAACTTATTATTTCTTTGTTTTTCCCATTATAAAATAATAAATCTAGTGTCTTATATATAATGTGATATTATTATAAATATGGTACAACCATATTCAGTATTCTATCCATCCTTTTAATGACATGTCACCATGCATGCGTACGTACGGCTTACCGTCTACACGTCTTGGTATAATTGTTATTCAAAACATTATTATTTAGATAGGTATAATAATGATTTTTAATTCAAGTAAATAATAAATATAACATGATAATTATTCTGTATATATGATATAATATCCAATTATATATTATTTTAATATCAAAAGAGTGATATTGTCGCTCGTGAGTACGTACCGACTACCGTCTCCACGAACGCGATGAGATTCATTCCACATCATATCCATTCAAGTCTAATTATCATTTGATGATTAAAAATAATGTTTAAGTACCTGATATCATTCTGTATATGAATAATATACATCCCATCCATAACAAATATGGCTCACATAACAAAGAATATAAAGGAAAATGAATACTTTAACACCCGAAACAATTATAATACTAAGATATTATTAACAAAACAATGTTAAAAGATCATATATGATATCATATTAATGTATATGATTCCTTTATAATTTAATAAAAATTATTTAACTATTATACAAGAGGTTAACATACCATCGACTAAGGAAAATTACAAGTTAAGGGTTTATTTCACAATCTCCTCATTATCCGAGGGTTTTTATACATAATTATCTACTCAGACCTCTTTATCATCCACATTCATGTTTCTTAAAAATGTATTTCAAATCATTCTTACTATTTTAAAGACTATGGATTAAAGTCAATTATTCCCTTGTTTAATTTTTATAAGAATTTTATACAGGAATCTTTCTCTTGATTTCCAAACAAAGTCCTTTGTAACCTTTTCGACAGAATGAAGGTAGGAATGTTTTTTTAACTTATACAGTGGGTGAGGCTATTTTCTACTGTCATAAAATCGTCGAAGCTTCCCTTACAAGATTATAAGAATATTTTCAATGTAAATTTTTAATTTTATAATTATGTTACTTTTAAATGATTAAAAAAAAGAGATATTTCTCTCAAATAGTTTTGATTTTATCTATAACAACATCCTTTGATGGATTTTAAGCTTATTTGAAGTTGATTATTATGATACAATACTTCCATATTGAATTGAAGGTTTTGTGATATGTTTGACTTTGGATGTATTATTTTTATACCATTCATGATTTATGGAGAATGTATTGAAATTTCATGTGCTAGTTTTAATATGAATGTTTGTGTCATGTTTAAACCTATTCATATGAGGAATTCATTGGACTTAATAAGTGATGGGTGGAGCCAGCTATAGCTCCTCGATGCATCAGAAGGTCTCATGAGACAAACCAGTGTCTTGGCACAAGGCCTTGACAAAATCTTATTTATATTCTTGGCGCAAGGTCTTGACTATGTGCTTATGATAGTATGGCATTATGCATTCCATCATTATGAAAGTGGTTATTGATATTGCATATGATTATATGACTAGTAGAATATCCATGTGAACAAGTAAATGGAATTATTTCATTTTATCTTTTCCATTTTATGCTGACGTTCATGTTTAAAAGGCTTTTGTTTTGTTTATACATTTTCTTAAATGTTTATGCTTATTTATGAAAGTTTCTGCTATATTGTTAACCTTACTGGGCATTTGAGCTCACCCCTTTCTATGTTTTATTTTTCCCAGGATGTGAAAAAAAAATTTATGAATGACCTGTAGGGATAGTATAAGGGGATATGATTGTGGAGACAATATGTTATTGTAGTTTTCATTATATGATATAATGTAAACTTTATGAATGTATCTAGTGTTTCCAAGGCTACTAAACTAATCGGCCTTTCAATATTCGATCTTTTTTTATCATACCAATGTTATGTAATAATGCACAGACTCTGGGTAACTCAGGTTGGGGCGTTACAGTTGGTATCAGATGAGGTTTATTACAAACCTGGTAAGCTAGATTTAGATAAACTCTGATTAGATCACATAGACCTAAGATGAACTTTGAAGATTAGAATAGAAGAACTTCCTAGAATTTTGGTATTGTATAGATTTTGTGAGTTTTCTGAGAAATGCATCCCTGTCTGGATACGAGCAGGTAGAGGTGGCTCTGGCACAAATGTACCTAGGGGTAAAACCCGAAATCACTGCTTTGAGCTAGACTCAAACGGGAACTGGTGCACGACAATGGGCCTTGCTGCACTCTTGGTTATGACACTCCTGGGGGATATACTTAGGATAATTCTCATATTCTTTACAAACCATTATGAAGGGTTTATGTGTATATAATTTCTCAAAGAAGACATTTTTATGATTATGGATTATATCCATAAACAGTTCAGTTCATGTTAAGTGTTTTAGAGGTTTGGATTAATGTATTGTGATTCCTAAAATATTCTAGTGTATTCCATTGTTTAGAAATGGAACTCAGTGGAAGAAATGGAAACTATATCAATGCATGCACTCCATGTAGGGATTTCCCTCCTACTCAAGATAATTATAGTGGAGCTGGTGATACAACCGGTGCTGATCAGCTTGTCACCATACTGGGACAACTCACTCAGGTTATGAATAATAACCTTACCTGTATGGAGCACCCTGATCCATGGCATGGAGGATCAATGTTTGATCACTTCATGAGGCAAAAATCATCGACATTCAATGGGAGTAAAACTCCCTTAATAGATGATCAGTGGATAAATTCTATAGAGAAAATATTTCATTCCTTAGGGAGTAGTGAAAGGGAAAAATTTATCATGGCAGTTTACCGCCTCACTGGAGATGCTGATCAATGGTAGTCATTGATTCAAAACACGAAGGAAGATGATGAAGTATCTAATATGGAATGGAGAGAGGTCAATGATATTTTCAAAGAAAAATACTATCCTCATGACCATCAAGCATATATGGAAAGACAATTTCTAAGTCTGAGACAAAAGGAGGATGAGAATGTCTTAAAGTATGAGGCCAACTTTACAAGGTTAGCAGGGTATGCTACAGATTATATACATAACCCAAGAAGTAATATTGAATTCTTCTTTTATGGGTTAAAGCTGTTTCTCTGTTAATCATTGGTCTCACAATCCTTCTTATCATACGATGATATTTTCTCGTGTGCTATCAAGACAGAAAAATAATTCTCTATGTCTTACGAATTTAATGAAAAGCAAGAGAAGAAGAGATCTATTAACCACTCTGGGAATGGAAATAATTGGAAGAAGGGAAAAGTTGAATATCCATCCTGTTGTAAATATGGGAAGAAACACCCCGGTAATTGTTTAAAGGGAATGGGAGTCTGTTACAAGTGTGGTGAAAAAGGCTACCACGCTCGTGATTTCAAGGGAATGAAAGAAGCTATTGATGTTCAATGCTAAAATTGCAGGGAGATGGGACATTATGCAAATGAATGTCCTAAGTATCAGAGGAACTTACATCAAAAAAGGACAAGGGATCAAGGCCAAGCTTATACTATCACTACTATTGAGGTGGAATCTCTGAAAGATGTGGTGGCAGGTAATTTAATGGTTTCCTCAAGTTTAGAAAATGCATTATTGGATTCTGGATCATCGCATTGTTTCATATCCTCTCAGCTTCCTAAGAAAATTAGATATTTCCAATTTGATCTAACAATGGATTTGTCAGTTAAAACTTCTAAGGGAAGTATCATTTAAACAATGTTTTGTGAATCAGTCCACATTAGAGAACATAAATGTTCTTGATATGCTGATCTAATCATTATACCTATGATTGAATTTGATATAATCATCGGTATGGATTGGATTTTAGACCATGATGCAAAAAAATTATTTTCAGAAGAATGAGGTTACTATTTTTGATGATGATGATAAGGAACCCCTTATCTTTAGAGCAGAATCATCACCACATAGTTCTTACCTAGATCCACCCCCAGTAGCTCAACTATATTCAATTGTTGGGGAGGAACAGAATTAAAAGACTATGGGTGAGGAATGGAATGTTCAAATAGAGGATGTACCAATTGTGAGAGAATATGTTGATGTGTTTCCAGAATATTTACCTAGACATCCTCTAGAATGAGGAATTGAGTTTTCCATTGATTTAATTTCTGGTTCAATGCCTATATCGAAGACCCCTTATGGAATGGCCACTGTGGAATTAGTTGAACTAAAGAAACAACTAGAGGAATTGAGTAATATGGAATTTATTCACCCTAGTGTTTCTCCATGGGGTCCTCTGTCCTTTTTGTTAAGAAGAAATATGGATCCATGAGGTTATGTATCGACTACAGGGAAATCAATGCTATAAAAATAAAGAACAAGTATCCCCAACCTCACATTGATGATTTATATGACCGACTGCATAGAGCTCAATACTTTTAAAAGATTGACCTTCGATCTGGATACCATCAGCTGTCTGTGAAGAAAAAATACATTCCAAAGATAGCATTTCGAACTAGGTATGGGCATTACGAGTTTAAAGTAATGCCTTTTGGGCTGACTAATGCACCCTCTGTTTTCATGGATTTAATAAATATAGTTTTAAAGGAATATCTCGATGATTTCGTGGTGGTATTTATTGATGATATCTTGGTATACTCCAAAAGCTGTGAGGATCATAAAAATCACTTGCGCATTATCCCGAAGACTCTTAGAAGACACGAGTTATATGGGAAGTTTAGCAACTGTAAATTCTAGATTCAAGAGATTTCTTTTCTTGGACATATTGTCTCTAAGGATAGAATCTTTTTTGATCCTTCTAAGATAAGTGAAATCCAAGAATGTCCAGCACCAACGAGTGTTGGTCAAAAATCCCTCAAGGTAACATTGTAGTATTTTTGGGTTGATTGTGTTTGTTGACAAAGCAGGTTTCCATGGAGAATTTTCGAGTTCCATAGAAGCTGTTGAAAATCCATGTTGACAAAGAACGATGACAAAGAAAAGGACGATATGGAGGCGGTACAAAAGAGCAGTACAAGGTGGCACTGTTTCCCAGTGTTTTCCAAATATTTGGGGTCTAAAATTTGGAGTTTGGTGAGCATCGCGAAAATAAGATTTCCATGAAGATCATAATTAAATATGGAAATGGCATGAATTTCGTGAATAGAGGCTTCATGGTTTGGATTTTGCGAATAACAGAAGAATGATGACAGTGATTCTTCACGATTACGTCAAAGCTTTGTGAATGGCAGAGTTGAAGCGCATCGCGGCGGTGAAGGGATTTGCGAGGGAGCTTCACGGCGAAGGTACAATGGAATGATGGCGGTGATTCTTCGCGATTACAATGAGCTCCGCGGTCGGAAAATTTTCGTGGTGCTTCGCGATTTGGATAGAATTCCGTTAGAAACTTTGGAGCTTTGCGATAGGAAATTATGTGGCGCTGACTTCTCGCGGAAGGGTTGAGGGTTGGTGGAATTGCCTGTAAATAGAGTTCGACTCCCTCGAGAGGAGTAGAGAATTTTCTAAGAAGATATATCGCTCTCGGTTCGCGAAGGTAAATCGTATAGCCCGTGTACTTCACGAAAGAAGAGCTTTGCAGCGGCTATTGTAGCTCTCCAAAAGTTGAGCGCTCCACGTTGGCTCAGTGATCTTTATAAGGGAAGTTGCTCTGCAATGACTTAAGCTTCACGATAGTGCTTCGCGAGAGTGCTTCGCAAAAATTCAGGAGCTTCGCGAAGGCATGTTTGAGCTTTGCAAAATTGGGAGCCTCGTGAAGTAGGGTTCTTTTCAAAGGTTTTTCCAAAGGAATTTCCTAGTGCTTAGGGGAAAATGGTTATTCATCAGTGCATGAAATTTGGACTTCAACATAGCATCTATCAACAAGAGTATTCATGCTTTCATGCAAATGAAGAGACCTACAGGTCTATAAACTGTGAGTGGATCTTCTGACGAAGTAGTGAGCTCACTTCAGTTGAGAGAGCAGTGAGTTCTCAAATTGTGTGTGGTTGTAAACCAGGAGGGACAGTGAGTCCTCTTCGAACATGTAAACAGTAGTGTGCTTATAGTAGAATTGGTACATCTGCACACTGTCGGTGTATGCTCTTGAGACATAGCCCAGTGACGGTGAACCAAGTAAAAATCGATGTGTCATGTGCATGCTTTATTGTTTACTCATACTCTGCATTGGGAAGGAGAGAGAAGAGGGTTTTATCTAACAGAAAAACAAGATCAAAAGGGGCAGTTGTTTTAATCTGTCATACCCTGATTCACCCCCCCCCCCTCTCAGGGTATCTAGCCTAGTGGACCTAACAATTGGTATCAGACGGAAAAGTTAATATCTTTGATTCTCTCTCAAATGGAGGTTACCAATCATAAAGGTATTCTGATCTTCGACGGGAACAATTTTCAGCTATGGAAGAATCAGATGCAACACTACTTCCAATATTTGGGAATGGATGTGTTCATAGCAGCAATGCATGGTATAACAGCTGACATCAATAGTGGGGAATTATTGGATGCCGAGTGAAGAGAATTTTATTTTGACGCCAAGGGAATAAATGCTTTAGGGGGAGCCATATCCAATGTTATCTATATGAAGGTGATGTCATGTAAAACATCACATTCCATGTGGGAAAAACTTTTGAATATATATGAAGGAGATACAATGGTCAGAGAGGCAAAGCTTCAAGTACTATGGAATATGTATGAAGATCTGAAGATGAACCTGAATGAGTCTGTTGATGCATTCTTTGATAGGGTAAATTTTGTAGTGGAAGACATGTGAGGTCTTGGAGAAGTTATTGAAGACATCAAAATTGTGAGTCACATCTTGAGGAAACATCCACCTCGGTTCAATCCAAAGGTTTCGGTTTTGGAAGATAAAGACCTGAAAGAGATGACATTTGACAACCTACACAACACCCTTGTTGCATATGAAATGAGAAATGATGATAACGATGTTGTGGAAAAGGGGAATTCCAAAGAGGTGGAATTCAATACCATGAAGAAGCTCACCATTGAAGACTCTTAGGAAGAAGAAGAGGCAGATGAAGTGATTTCATTCCTCTCCTCAAGCCTTCAAAGAGGAAAAGGAAAGTTTAAAGGGAAACTTCCACTTGCTTTTTCTAGATGTGGAAAGGTTGGACATCTTGTGACACAGTTCCCCAAAAAGTTCCAAGAGGATGATGATGTCGAAGAAATTGAAATTCCCAATAAGAAGTATTCAGCCTATGGGAAAGGAAAGAAACAGTTCAAGAGAAATTTCTTTAAGAAAAAGAACCTTCTTTCAAAAGAATATGACAGTTCAGATGAGTCAGAGGCTGAGGAGGTTGAAGAGATAGAGAACTGCAAGGACCGAGGAGAAAATGTTATGGTGGCAGTTGTCAGTAGTTCTTAGAATAAGAATGAAACCGAAGCTGAGGAAGAAGAAGAAGAAGTTTAGGGAAGAGTTGATATGCAAGCAGAGTTAGAGGCTAATCTTGAAGAGATAGATGTTTGGAGAGCCAAAACAAAGAAATCCAACAAAGTTGTTCGTGATGCCAAACTCTATATGCAACAGCAGGAAGAAGAGAAGTCTGAGTTGATGGAAGAAATAGAGAAACTCAAGTTATCAACACCAGAGGACTCAGAATCAGTTAGTGAGTATAAAATAAAAAATTTAGAACAGAAAAGGGATATCTATAGCTTGAATAACACAAGGAAAGAACAAATCAAGCGTATTGAAGAACTTGAAGGAGAAGTTTTCGGTCTTCGGAAAAAGGTTAAAGATCAAGAAAAGCTCTTGACTCATACTGGGTCATCAACAAATCATATCACTCAAAAAACTGAGAAGCTGAAAGTAGAGAATAGTGGTTCAGTAGAAAATAAGAATCCACTTTGTTCAGATGCTAAGACTGATAAAGGGCTTGATCGAAAATACAAATCTGTGAAAGTTGAGGTCAGACCGCAAGCACCCACTCAAATACTGAAGGTGGATTTTGGCACAAGGAATAATCAAAATATTAAGAGATCCCAAATGGAAAATAGCAGTGCAGAAGTAACATGAAGGAATGTGCCTTATATCAGCTATTATTGTTGTGAAAAAATGGGACATTCACAGTATGTGTGTTCCATATCCAAGAGATATCAAAGGGCACAAGAACAGAGGTGGAAGCCAAACATAGAAAGGTTCTCTAGAACATATTTCGACGGGCATTGTTTTTGGTGAGGAGAATTCTGGTACATGGATAGGTATTGCACATCGACCATACAAAGGAATATGCTAAAGCAGAACCCAAATGTTCAAAAACACCAGATCAATGAACCAACAGGGGATTTGAAAATGAAAAATAGATTTTCACCTCTGTAGGATGAAGCGGTGTAACGCCCCGACCCCAGTTACCCAAAGTCGGTGCATTATTACATAACATTGGCATGATCACAAGAAAGATCAAATCTCGAAAGACCTATTGGTTTAGTAGCCTTGGAAACACTAGATATATTCATAAATTTTACATTACATCATAGAAATGAAAACTACAACAACATAGTCTCCATATTTCTCACTCTTATCACCTCATACTATCCCTACAGTTCATTCATAATTTACTTCTTCACATCCTGGGAAAAATAAAACATTTAAAAGGGGTGAGCTCAAATTCCCAGTAAGGATAATAATATAGCGGAAACTTTCATAAAAAAGAATAAACATTTAAGGCAACATATAACTAAAACAAAAGTCTTTTAATCGTGAATTTCAACATAGAATGGAAAAAAATAAAATGAAATAATGCCATTTACTTATTCACATGGATATTCTTCTAATCGAATAATCACATGCAATATCAGTAACCACTTTCATAATTATGGAATTCATAATGCCAGACTATCATAACCACATATCCAAGGACTCGTGCCAAGACTAAAAATAAGATTTTGTCAAGGCCTTGTTCCATGACACTATTTTGTCTCATGAGACCTACCGATGCATAAAGGATCTATAGCGGGCTCCACCCATCACATATTAAGTCCAATGCATTCCTCATATGAACAGGTTTAAACATAACATAAACATCCGTATTAAAACTAGATTACGAAATGTCAATACTTTATCCATAAACCATGAATGGTATAAAAATAACACATCCACAGTCAAACAAATCACAAAAACTTCAATATAATATGGAAGATTTGTTTCATAATAAATCAGCTTCAAATAAACTTAAAATCCATCAAAGGATGTTGACATAGATGAAATCAAAACTCTTTTTAGAGAAATAACTCTTTTTATTTTGAAATCATTTAAGAGTCATATAAAATGAATAATTTTCTTTGAAAATATTCTTATAAGCTTTTAAGGGAATCTTTGAAGATTTTATAACGGTGGAAAATAGCCGCACCCGCTGTATAAGTTAAAAAAACATTCTTACCTTAATTCTGTCAAAAAGGTTAAAAAACACCTTGTTTTGGAAAATGATGGAAATATTCCTTTATAAACGACTTATAAAAGTCAAAAAGGGTATAAATAACTTTAACCCGTATTATATTAAATAATCAAAATGTTTTGAAATACATTTTTAAGACACATGGATGTGGATGATAAAGAATTCCCAGTAGATTATTACGTATAAACAACCTCGGATAATGAAGAGATTGCGAAGTAAACCCTTACCTTGTACTTTTCCTTGGATGGGGGTAGGTTAACCTCCTGTATAATGGTGAAGTAATTTTTATTAAATTATACAAGAATTATATACATTAATATGATATCATATATGATCTTTTAACATTGATTTGTTAATAATATCCTAGTATTATCGTTGTTTCGGGTGTTAACTTACTCATTTTCTTTTAAATGTTTTGTTACATAAGCCATGTTTGTCATGGATAGGTTATATATTATTTATATCTATAATGATATCAAGTCCATAAACATTATTTTTAAATAATAAAATGATAATTATACTTGAATGGATATGATGGAGAATGAATCTCATCGCGTTCGTGGAGACGGTAGTCCGTACATACGCACGAGCGACAATATCATTATTTTGATATTAAAATAATATATAATTGGATGGTATATCATATATACAGAATCATTATCATGTTATATTTATTATTTACATGAATTAAAAATCATTATTATACCCATCCAAATAATAATATATTGAATAACAATTACACCACGACGTGGAGACTGTAAGCCGAACGTACGCACATATGGTGACATGTCATTCAAAGGATGGATAGAATAATGAATATGGTTGTACCATATTTATAATAATATTACTTTATATAGGAGATACTAGATTAGTTATTTTATAATGGGAATAATAAATAAAGAAGAAGTTTAAGAATAAATGAATTTGAAAACGGTGGTGAAAACATTACCTCTTCTTCGGGTTCTTCATTTTGATTTGATCAAAAGGGATCCTTAGGATGGCTTTCTGATCAAACTAAGGCCTCTAGGTTGTAGTGAGTAAAGTGGAGAGAGTATTTGGGCAGGGTTTGGCCGAATCAAAAGGCTTTTAAGGTGTGAAGTAATGAGAAGGGGTAGTGCCCTTTTATAAGAGGGGTGAGGGGCACCTTTGGAAAAGTTAGAAATATTATTTTATAATAAATTAATATTCGGTTTCAAATGACTCCAAAGTAGATTATTTAAAGTTTAAGGTATGGATGTGTAGAAAAAAACTCAACCAATAGAATTTAGACAGCTTTGGGTCATTATATTAACCTTATCTTTAAGTATTAACTCTTAGTTAATAGATTTCACTTTTACAATGTCTCTTTGTATTTTTATATTATATGGTTAATAAACATACTATATATATCTAGTAGATCCCCAAGTGGTCTATTAATGATACAAATATCATGATATAAGTCTCTTGGCCGAACATTAGATTTTTAGGAATTTAATATAAATTAATAATATAATATTTTTTTTAAAAACCCTTTTATGTCAATTTTGACACTATTCAATAATTGATTTTTGTGAAACTTATAACAGAATTATTACTTAAAAAAAAGTCAATTAAATCACTCTCAATATGTCATATTAACCTATATAATTAGTTTAATTCATAAAAAGTTTCAAATTATATTTATTTGGGTATTTATAATATCAATTATTTTAATGTATCACTATTATGGTAATTACTGCATCATCTTTGTGTCATAAATAAATTAAATTATTTATTGTCTAAAAATTCTAAATAAAATATAATTATGTAGGAAATATTTTTATATTTCTAATGAATATTTATAATAGAATTTATCTTATGTTTAACCCTATATTAAAAATGTTTTAGTAAATAAACTTTGATTTTAACTCTCTTAACTCTTCTTTGAATTAAATAATAATAAATGTCCTAATCTAATCCAAGTGGACCTAAATGATAATATTTTATTCCTAAGGTTATTTTAGTCGATATAAACTTGTACAATAGAATTAGGACATGTGTTAGGGTAATATTAATATCATTTTTACCCTTAATTACCCTATTTACTTTTAACCGTGGTAAATAAAAGTAAAAAGTTACTATTCACCAAAAATTATTTTCATCTCATTGAACCACATTTTACTAATTTATATTAACCGTGTCTCTCGGATTTTCGAAATTCCACTCACAGAAGTGGTAAAATTCAGTTTTATGAAAAATTCAGTTTTTTAACTACCACTTAGTGGTTTCACTATTCATCAAAAATTGAAGTTTTTCATAATAATGCCAAAATTTCACCCTAAGCTATAATTGATATTCTGAATCCAAAAATGAATTCCATTTTGAAATATAAAATATATATAATTTCAACAAGTAGATATTACTATTCATAACGGCTAGTTTGATTGGTTATGGTGTGTTAGAACTCGATGTTGCGTACAACACACACTATCACATTATTCAAAGAGAAGCGTACCGTAGAAGCTTGGGGTGTTACATTCTCCCCTACTTCAAATAATTTTGTCCTCGAAATTTATAGAATAGTACCGCGTGAAAAGACTTAGGTGGTTCTTCATCATAAGTTCCTTGGGTTCCCACTTTGCCTTTTCCATCTTATGGTTTCTCCACAAAACTTTTACCTGACGCATCGTCTGATTTCTCAGCACTTGTTCTCTCGTATCAAGAATCTTGATGGTCTCTTCACAATAAGACAGATCAGGTTCCAATTCTAATTCCTCGTAGGTGAGTACATGTGTTGGTCCAGGAATGTATTTCCTAAACAGAGATACGTGGAACACATCGTGAACTTTGGAGATACTTGGCGGCATTGCCAATCGGTATGCTACAGCCCCAATTCGTTCTAGAATTTCGAAAGGTCCGATGTACCTAGGACTCAATTTACCTTTCTTACCAAAACATATGACTCCCTTCCATGGAGATACCTTCAGGAAAACATGATCACCGACTTGAAATTCCAAATCCTTCCTTTGATTATCAGCATAGCTCTTCTGCCTACTTTGAGATGCTTTGATGTGATTTTGGATTACCTTCACCTTTTCCATTGTTTCCTCTACCAATTCTGGACCTACAAGTTTTCTTTCACCAACGTCATCCCAACAGGTTGGTGTTCGACATCTCTTTCTGTATAATGCTTCATATGGTGCCATCTGAATACTCGAATGGAAGTTATGGTTATAGGAAAATTATACCAAAGGTAAATATTGATCCCACATACCCTGAAAGTCAAGTGAGCAAGATCTCAACATGTCTTCTAAGGTTTGAATAGTCTGTTCTAATTGTCCGTCTGTCTGAGGGTGGTAGGCAGTGCTCAAATGAAGTTCAGTATCCAGGGATTTCTGAAGATTCTTCTAGAATCTTGAAGTAAAACGGGGATCACGATCAGAAAAAATTGATAGGGGTACTCCATGAAGTCTCACAACATCATTAATATATAGTCTTTCTAGACGTTCCAGTGGTATATCTTATCTTATAGCAAAAAAATGTGTTGACTTGGTAAGATGATTAACAATAACCCATATTGCATCGTTCCTTCTAGGAGTCATTGGTATCCCCATGAAAAAGTCCATCATAATATTGTCTCATTTCCACTCTAGTATGGGAATAGGTTGCATGACTCTTCCAAGTTGTTGCCTTCCAGCTTTCACTTGTTGACAAAACATACATCTTGACAGAAAATCAGCAATCTCCCTCTTCATGTTGTCCCACCAAAAATGTTCCTTCAAATCTCTATACATTTTGGTGCTCCCAGGGTGTATATAGAAATTGGAACTATGAGAATCATCTAGAAATTCCCTTTTTCGATCAGGTATATCGGTAACACAAAGTCTCTTCCCAAATTTCAAAATTCCTTCTTCATACACAAAGTCTCTCAATATCCCATCATTCACAGCTTTAATCTTCTTTTGAAATTCTTTATCATCGGTCTGAGAACTCTTAATCCTTTCTAGTAAATATTTTTCTGCAACCATTTGAAAAAGCATTGATGTTTCACCTTCCATGGTTACTCCCATGTCCATTTTCACTAGATCCCTGAAAATTGGGTCCCTTTTAATTCTCATGTTGTTTAAAACTCCATGGTCTTTTCTACTCAAATCATCTGCCACCTTGTTTCCTTTCCCCGGGTGGTAGTGTATCGTACTATTATAATCCTTGAGTAATTCAAGCCATCTCCTTTGCCTCATGTTGAGTTCTTTTTATGAGAAAATATACTTCAAACTCTTGTGATCAGTATAAATCTCACATTTTTCACCATAGAGGTAGTGCCTTCATATCTTCAAAGCAAAGATCATAGCTGCTAACTCGAGATCATGAGTTGGATAGTTTTCCCCCTGAATTTTTAACTTTCATGATGCATAGGCAATAACCCTATCATTCTATATAAGGACACAACCAAGTCCTTTCTTCGATGCATCGCTATAAATAATGAACCCATCATTCCCCGATGGTAGATTCAATATAGGATCATCGACTAATCTTCTCTTCAGTTCTTCAAAAAATTCTTCACACTCTTTTGTCCAATCAAATTTAACCCCTTTACATGTGATCTGTGTTAATGGGTTAGCCAACCAGGAAAAATTCTAGACGAAACGTCGATAATAACCTGCTAAACCAATAAAACTACGTACCTCAGTTATACTTGTCGGTGCTGGCCAATCTTGGACTGCCTTGATCTTAGAAGGATCAACATAGATTCTATATTTAGAGACAATATAGCCAAGAAAAGAAATCTCCTGAAGCCAGAATTCACACTTGCTAAACTTCCCATATAATTCATGTCTTCTCAGAGTCTTTAGGATAATGTGCAAGTGATTTTCATGATCTTCGTAGCTTTTGGAGTATACCGAGATATCATCAATAAATACCACCAAAAATTCATCGAGATATTCCTTGAAAACACTATTTATCATATCCATGAATACAGTGGCTGCTTTAGTCAATCCAAAATGCATTACTGTAAACTCGTAATGCCCGTACCTGTTTCAAAATGCTGTCTTCAGAATGTCTTCCTTCTTTACACACAACTGATGGTATCCAGATCGAAGGTCAATCTTTGAAAATTATTGAGATCCATGAAGTCGGTCAAATAAATAATCAATGCGTGGTAGGGGATAATTGTTCTTTATTGTTATAGCATTGATCTCCCTTTAGTCGATACATAACCTCATAAATCCATCTTTCTTTTTAACAAAAAGAATAGGGGCTCCCCATGGAGAAACACTAGGGTGAATAAATCCCTTATTACTAAATTCCTCTAGTTTTTTCTTTAGTTCAACTAATTCTCTAGTGGCCATGTTATAACGGGTCTTCGATATAGGACTTGATCTGGGAATTAAATCAATGGAAAAATCAAATTCTCGTTCTGGAGGATGTCCAGGTAAATCGTCCGGAAACACATCTACATATTCTTTCACAACAGGTACATCATATACTTGAATGTTCCTTTCCTCACCCATGGTCATTTCTTTATCTTCCTCCCCAATAATTGAATTTAGTTGAGCTACTGGGGGTGGATCTAGATAAGAATTATGTGGTGACGATTCTGATCTAATGATAATGTGTTCCTTATCATCATCATCAAAAATAGTAACCTCCTTCTTCTTACAATAAATCTTCCCATCATGGTCCGAAACCCAGTCCATACCGAGGATTATATCACACTCAATCATAGGTATGACGATGAGATCAGCAGATAAAGAACATTTATGTGCTCTAATGGGGACTGATTCACAAAACTTTGTTGCAATGATACTTCCCTTAGGAGTTTTAATTGACAACTCCCTTGTTAAATCAAATTGGAAATATCTAATGTTCTTAGCAAACTAGGAATATATGAAACAATTTGAAGATCCAGAATCAAATAATGCATTTTCTAAACTTGAGGAAACCATAAAATTACCTACCACCATGTCTTTCGGAGCTTCTACCTTAGCAGTAGTGATAGCATAAGCTTGGCCTTGATCCCTGGGCCTTTTCTGAGGTAAGTTCCCCTGTCGCTTAGGACATTCATTTGCATAATGTCCCATCTCCCTGCCATTGTATCTCTAAACATTGGTAGCTTCCTTCTTCCCTTTTCAATCACGAGCTTGGTGTCCTTTTTCACCACACTTGTAACAGACACCCATTCCCTTCAAGAAAGTACTGGGGTGTTTCTTCCCATATTAACCACAGGATGGATATTAAACCTTTCCCTTCTTCCCCTTATTTCCTTTCCCAGATTGATCAGTAGATCTATTCTTCTCTTTCTTTTCTTTAATGTCATAAGACTTAGAGAATTCCTTTTCGGTCTTGATAGCACATGAGACAATGTCTTCGTACGACGAGAAGGATTGTGAGACTAATGCTCGATGGAGAAATGGTTTTAACCAATCAATGAAACGATCAATCTTACTTCTTGGGTTACGTATATAATCTCCATCATACCTTCCTATCCTTGTAAAGTTAGCCTCATACTTTGTGACATTCTCATCCTCCTTTTTTCTCAAACTCATAAATTGCCTTTCCATATCTACTCGATGGTCGTGAGGAAAGTATTTTTCTAAAAACAGATCTTTGAACTCCCTCCATTCCATATTTGATACTTCATCATCTTCCTTCGTGTTTTGAATCAATGACCACCATTGATCAGCATCTCCAGTGAGGCGGTAAACTACCTTGATAACTTTTTCCCTTTCACTACTCCCTAAAGCCTAAAATATTTTCTCTAGGGAATTTATCCATTGCTCAGCTACTAAGGGATTTGTACTCCCATTTAATTTTGGTGGTTGTTGCCTCGTGAAGTGATCTAACATTGACCCTCCACACTGCGGATTAGGGTGCTCCATACGGGTAAGGTTATTATTCATAACCTGAGTGAGTTGTCCCAGTATGATGATTAGCTAATCGACACCAGTTGCATCACCAGCTCCACTATAATTATCTTGAGAAAGAGGTCAATCCCTACATGGAGTGCGTGCATTGATTCGGTTTCCATTTCTTCCACTAGGTTATGGCATAAACTAGATAAGTTTATGAATCAAAATACATAATTCCATACTTACAAAACACTTAACATAAATTGAACTATTTATAGATATAATCCATAATCATAAAAATGTTTTCTTTGAGAAGTATATACTCATAAACCTTTCATAATGATTTGTAAAGAAAATTAGAGTTATCCTAAGCATATCCCTCGGGAGTTTCATAACCAAGAGTGCAGCAAGGCTCGTTGTCGTGCACCAGTTCATGTTCAAGTCTAGCTCAAAGATGTGTTTTCAGGTTTTACCCCTAGGTACATCTGTGCCAGAGCCGCCTCTACCTGCTCGTATCCAGACCGGGATGTATTGTTCAGAAAAATCACAAAATCTATACAATACCAAAATTCTAGGAAGTTATTCTATACTAATCCTCAAAGTCCATCTTAAATCTATGTGCTCTAATCAGAGTTTATCTAAATCTAGCTTCTCAGGTTTGTACTAAACTTCCTCTGATACTAAGTGTAACGCCCCGACCCCAGTTACCCAGAGTCGGTGAATTATTACATAACATTGGCATGATCATAAGAAATATCAAATCTTGAATGACCGATTGGTTTAGTAGCCTTGGAAACACTAGATATATTCATAAAGTTTACATTACATCATAAAAAGGAAAACTACAATAACATAGTCTCCATATTCCACACTCGTATCCCCTCATACTATCCCTGTAGGTCATTCATAATTTAATTCTTCACATCCTAGGAAAAATAAAACATAGAAAAGGGGTGATCTCAAATGCCCAGTAAGGATAATAATATAGAGGAAACTTTCATAAATAAGAATAAACATTTAAGGAAATGTATTACTAAAACATAATCCTTTTAAACTTGAACATCAACATAGTATGGAAGAATAAAATAAAATGAAATAATGTCATTTACTTATTCACATGGATATTCTACTAATCGAATAATCACATGCAATATCAGTAACCACTTTCATAATGATGGAATGCATAATTCCAGACTATCAAAACCACATAGCCAAGGCCTCATGCCAAGACTACAAATAAGATTTTGTCAAGGCCTTGTGCCATGAAACTAGTTTGTCTCATGAGACCTACCGATGCATCGAGAAGATATAGCGGGCTCCACCCATCACATATTAAGCCCAATGCATTCCTCATATGAACAGGTTTAAACATAACATAAACATTCGTATTAAAACTAGCATACGAAATGTCAATACTTTCTCCATAAACCATGAATGGTTTAAAAATAACACATCCATAGTCAAACAAATCACAAAACCTTCAATAAAATATGGAAGTTTTGTTTCATAATAAATCATCTTCAAATAATCTTAAAATCCATCAATGGATGTTGACATAGATGAAATCAAAACTCTTTTTAGAGAAATAACTCTTTTTATTTTGAAATCATTTAAGAGTCATATAAAATAAAACATTTTATTTGAAAATATTCTTATAATCTTGTAAGGGAAGCTTCTAAGATTTTATAATGGCGGAAAATAGCCACACCCGTAGTATAAGTTAAAAAACATTCTTACCTTAATTCTATCAAAAAGATTAAAAAGCACCTTGTTTGGAAAATGACGGAAATATTCTTTTATAAACCACTTATAAAAGTCAACAATGGTATAAATGACTTTAACCCATATTCTAGTAAATAGTAAAAATGTTTTGAAATACATTTTTAAGAAACATGGATGTGGATGATAAAGAAGTCCTAGTAGATTATTGTATAAACAACCTCGGATAATGAAGAGATTGTGAAGTAAACCCTTACCTTGTACTTTTCCTTTGTTGGGGGTAGGTTAAACTCTTGTATAATGGTGAAATAATTGTTATTAAATTATACAATAATTATATACATTAATATGATATCATATATGATCTTTTAACATTGATTTTTTAATAATATCTTAGTATTATCGTTGTTTTGGGTGTTACCTTACTAGTTTTCTTTTATATGTTTTGTTACGTAAGCCATGTTTTTCATGGATAGGTTTTAACTTATTAATATCCCAAATTATAACAAGTCCTTAAAAATTATTTTTAAATCATCAAATGATAATTATACTTGAATGGATACAATGGAGAATGAATCTCATCGCGTTCGTCGAGACGGTAGTCCGTACGTACGCACGAGCGACAATATCATTCTTTTGATATTAAAATAATATATATTTGGATGGTATATCATATATACAGAATCATTATCATGTTATATTTATTATTTGCATGAATTACACATCATTATTATACCCATCCAAAAAATAATATCTGGAATAATAATTACACCACGACGTGGAGACGGTAAGCCGAACGTACGCACGTATGGTGACATGTCATTCAAAGGATGGATAGAATACTGAATATGGTTGTACCATATTTATAATAATATAAAATTATATAGGAGATACTAGATTAATTTTTTTATAATGGGAATAACAAAGAAAGAAGAAGTTGAAGAAGAAATGAATTTGAAAAAGGGTGGTGAAAACATTACCTCTTCTTCGGGTTCATCCTTTTGATTTGATCAAAAGGGATCTTTATGTTGGATTTATGATCAAACTAAGTCCTCTAAGTTGTTGTGAGGGAAGTTGATAGAGTATTTGGGCAGGTTTTTGCCGAACCAAAGGCTTTTAAGGTGTGAAGTAATGAGAAGGGGGAGTACCCTTTTATAAGAGGGGTGAGGGGTACCTTTGGAAAAGCTAGAAATATTATTTTATAATAAATTAATATTCGGTTTCTAATGGCTCAAAAGTAGATTATTTAAAGGCTAATGTGGTTATATGTATAAAACCACTAAACCAATAGAATTTATATAGGTTTGGGTCATTATATTAACTTTATCTTTAAGTATTAACTCTTAGTTAATTAGTTTCACTTTTACAATGTCTCTTTGTATTTTTATATTATATGGTTAATAAACATACTATATACATCCAAGAGACCCCCAAGTGTTCCATTTTGGACACACATATCATGATATAAGTCTCTTGGCCGAACCTTAGATTTTTTGGAATTTAATATAAATTAATAATATAATATTTGTTTTAAAAACTCTTTTATGTCAATTTTGACACTATTCAATAATTTATTTTTTTGAAACTCATAACAGAATTATTAATTAGCAAAAAGTCAATTAAATCAATCCTAATATGTCATATTAACCTAGAAAATTAGTGTAATTCATAAGAAGTTTAAAATTATATTTATTTGGGTATTTATAATATCAATTATTTTAATTTTTCACTATTATGGTAATTACTGAATCATATTTGTGTCATAAATAAATTAAATTATTTACTTTCTAAAAATTATAAATAAATTATAATTATGTAAAAAATAGTTTTATCTTTATAATTAATATTTATAATAGAATTTATCTTATGTGTAACCCTATATTAAAAATGTTTTAGTAAATAAGCTTTGATTTTAACTCTTTTAACTCTTCTTTGAATTAAATAATAATAAATGTCCTCATCTAATCCAAGTGGACCTAAATGATAATATTTTATTCCTAAGGTCGTTTTTGGTCGAGATAAACTTGTCCAACAGAATTAGGACATGTGTTAGGGTAATATTAATATCATTTTTACCCTTAATTACCATATTTACTTTTAACCGTGGTAAATAAAAGTAAAAAATTACTATTCATCAAAAATTATTTTAATCTCAATGAATCACATTTTACTACTTGTTATTAACCGTGTCTCTCGAATTTTCGAAATTCCACTCACAGAAGTGGTAAAATTATGTTTTATGAAAAATTCAGTTTTTTAACTACCACTTAGTGGTTTCACTATTCATCAAAAATTGATGTTTTTTAGAACAATGCCAAAATTTAACCCTAAGCTATAATTGATATTCTGAATCCAAAAATGAAGTCCATTTTGAAATATTAAATATATATAATTTCAAAAGGTAGGTATTACTATTCATAATGGCTAGTTTGATTGGTTGTGGTGTATTAGAACTCGATGTTGCGTACAACACACACTATCACATTATTCAAAGAGAAGCATACCGTAGAAGCTTGGGGTGTGAAGGAAAAAATATGGACCATGAAGAAGAAGGATAAGAAGGCCATGGTGGAATAAATTTCCCTTAAAGCATCAGATCGCTCTAGTGTATGGATCCTTGATAGTAGTTGCACATCTCACATGTCAGGTAATAAGGATCTTGTTACATGCGTGAAATATGCCAAAGAAGGAGTTTTCAAGTTTGGAAATGATGAAGGCCTGAAGATTATTGGCTCAGGAAAGGCCATTTTTGGGGGCAAAGAGATGAGACATGCTGATGTCTTAGTAGTAGAAGGCCTTAGTCACAATTTGCTCAGCGTCAATCAACTATGTGACTCAGGACATTCTATAAGGTTTACTAAGAAGATGTGTGTCGTCAAAGGAAGAGATGGGGCAATAGTTCTACAAGGAAAAAGAACAAAGGGAAATCTTTACCAGGTGATTGGAGAAGAAGATATGTGTTTTCTGTCTAGAGAGGAAGAAAAAAAGTTGTGGCATAAACGACTTGGTCATCTTTTCCAACAATCCCTAGAAGATCTGGTAACGTGTGATGCAGCAAGAGACATACCCAAGCTATCATGTGATCATACTCACACATGCGAGGTATGCCAACAAGGGAAGATCATTCGAAAGACGTATAAGGAAAAAGAAAAGAAGTCAACAAGAGTGCTCAAATTGGTGCATGAGGATGTTTGTGGACCCATCACACCAAGAGAAATTGATGGAAAGAGGTAATACGTTCTTCTCATCGATGACTATAGTAGAATGGCATGGGTATTTGTTATTTCCCATAGATCTGATGTGTTCAGCTACTTAAAACAGTACTGAAGGGAGTGCGAAAGGAAGCTTGGACAGAAAATTCTGAAGTTTCGTACTGAAAATGGTATGGAATTCACAAACAGCCAGGTGGAAGAATATCTTGAGAAACACAGGATAAGGCATCATGTTTCTTCAGTAAGAACTCCCCAACAGAATGGAGTAGATGAAAGGATAAATCGGATCACCAATAACTTGGAAGGAATGATGCTCATTGAAAAGGACCTAATAGATAAATTTTGGAAGGAAGCTGATTTAACATCGGTCTACATTTCTAACAGGGCTCTGTTGTGTCTGAAGGATGGAAAGACTCCATACGAGATGTGGTATGGAAAAAGCCGATGGTGAAATACTTCTGAATATTTGGAAGTAAGTGCTTTATCCTCAATAAGGAAAAATATAGGAAATACGAATCTCGAGGAGATGAGGGGATATGCCTTGGATACTCAGGAAAAAGAAAGGCATATAAATGCTTTAACAAAAGGCTAGGAAATGTAGTTGAGAGTAATGATGTCACTGTAGTGGAGAATGAGAAGATCATTCAACAACATAGTCAAAAATTTCCTGATGAGAGTGATGAGGAAGAAAGCAACGCAGGGGAAGCAGAAGTGGCTGATGCTAATTCAGAAGAAGATACTGATGATGAGTATGAGGAAGTAAAGTTTGTATCTGCACAAAAGCCAAGGAGTCGAGCTGAAATTGATAGGCAGAATATCATTGGTGATCATTCTACTCCGGTTCAAACTAGGAGAATGAAATCACTATAGCATACAACTTTCCTATCTAAGGTTGAGCCAAAATTCTTTGTTGATGCAACATAAGATGAAAACTGGATTCAGGCAATGAATGAAGAGCTAGATCAGATTGAGAAGAATCAAACATGGGAGATTGTTTCGAGGTCAGCAGATAAGAATTTCATCAGGACTAAATGGGTCTATCGTGACAAGATGAATAAATATGGCATAGTTATTCGAAACAAAGCATGACTAGTGTGCAAGGGGTACTCCCAGATCAAGGGAATAAATGTTGATGAGACATTTTCACAAGTTGCAAGGCTGGAGACAATCAGATTATTCCTAGCCATCGCAGTGAAAAAGAAGTTCAAAGTGTTTCAGATAGATGTCAAATTTTCATTCTTGAATGGTGTTCTGGAAGAGGAGGTGTATATTGAGCAGCCAGATGATTTTCTCATTCATGAGGATGAGAACAAAGTTTTCAGGCTGAAGAAGGTGTTGTATGGGCTGAAACAAGCTCCAAGATAATGGTACTCAAGGCTTGATCAATAGTTGAATAATCTTGGTTTTTAGCGCAGAGGAGTTGATTACAATCTCTATTTCAGCAATGACAGTAATCAAAGGATGATGGTGCTGGTGTATGTCGATGACATAATTTTTAGCGGATCAGATAAAGCTCAGTGCAGAAAAGTTTCCGAATTCATGAAAAATGAGTTTGAAATGTCAATGATTGGACAGCTAACATTTTTCCTTGGTCTACAGGTGACACAAGGAAGGAATGGAACATTCATTTCTAAATCTAAATATGCCAAGGAGGTTCTGAGAATTTTTGGAATGGAGAATTCCAAGGCGACTAAGACTTTGGTTGCTACTCGGATGAAACTTTCCAAAGATGAGGATGGCAAGGCAGTTAATATTACAGAATACAGAAAAATCATTGGAAGTTTGTTATATTTGACTGCAACAAGGCCTAACATTGTATTCGCCACATTCCAAGAATCAAGATATCAGAGTAATACCAAAGAAAGCCACATTCTAGAAGTGAAAACAATAATTCAGTATATCAAGGGCTCAGTGGACTTTGCCTTGATGTATAATGAAAAATCTCAGTCAGAATTTTTGGGATATACTGATGTAGATTGGGCCAGTTCAATGGATGAAAAGAAGTCAATGTCAGGAGGTTATTTCTAACTTGACGGACTGTGTGTTTCTTGGCTAAGCAAGAAGCAATATTGCATTTCTTTGAGCATCACAGAAGCTGAGTATATTATGGCCACTCAAGCATGCACACAGTTATTGTGGATGAAACAGCAGCTTGATGATATGGGTGTTGAAGTGAAGTCTCCGATCGGAATCCAGTGCGATAACTCAAGTGCTATAAATCTCAGTAGAAAAAAAATACATCACTCAAGGACAAAGCACATTGATATAAAATATCATTTTATCAAGGAGAAGGTTGATCAAGGAATTGTGAAGTTGGAGTATGTGCCTATAGAACTACAGGTTGCAGACATTCTGACAAAGGCCTTACCCAAGGAAGCGTTTGAAAGGCATCGACTGGATATGGGAGTCCAGTCGACTCCCCGAACATGAAAAAGTGTAGATGTGGGACCCCCCTCTCCCCGAGGTATGATGTGTTTTCCCTAATGTGCTTATGTGTGTTCTCTACTCTGTTACAGACCGCAAAGGGGTGACCTTTGGGTTTGTTGACAAAGGGGGAGAAAATAGTGATTGTTCAAGGGGGAGACAGTGTGTCTTTTTTAGAAATCATGAATGATATGGGGAGAAGCTGACAGGTGGAGTAGTGAGATAGGGGGAGAGTATCAAATCTGATGATTCTTGTAGTGATCGATCAAAGCATAAAAATCACGACAGCTTAGGATCGTGATAAAAGTAGAACAGTGATGTTGGAAAACTGTGAGAAGGTGTCCAGCTATCACTAATTGGTATCAGTTTGGTTCGACAATTGGTATCAATTTTACAAATGGTATCATTTTGGAATCAACAATTGGGGTCTTACATGAAGTGATTCATTGATGAAATTTGCATACTACTCTTGTTTCTCACGCCGAACATTGCTCATGTGGGCTTAGAGTACGTGTTAAGTGAATCCTTGAATGCTATCTGAATCGCAAGAGGTGAACGATTGTAGTGGCTGGAAGGAGACTCAGGGAGGTATCAACGTGCAAAAAATCATTCTGAGAAGAGTTATGAAGAGTTTTCAACAAACCCAAAGGGGGAGATTGTTGGGAAACAAATCCCTCAAGGTAACATTGTAGTATTTTGGGGTTGATTTTGTTTGTTGACAAAGTAGGTTTCCATGTAGAATTTTCAAGTTCCATAGAAGTTGTTGAAAATCCATGTTGATAAAGAACGATGACAAATAAAAGGACGATATGGAGGCGGTACAAAAGATAAGTACAAGGTGGAGTCGCTTCCCAGTGTTTGCCAAATATTTGGGGTCCAAAATTTGGTGTTTGGTGAGCATCGCGAAAATATGATTTCCATGAAGATCATAATTAAATATAGAAATTCCATGAATTTCGTAAAGAGAGTCTTCATGGTTTGGATTTCACGAAGACCAGAAGAATGATGGCGGTGATTCTTCATGATTACATCAATGCTTTGCGAATGGAAAACTTAAGGCACATCGTAGTGGTGAAGGGATTTCCGAGGGAGATTTTCGACGAAGGCATGAAGGAATGATGGTGGTGATTCTTCTCGATTAAAATGAGCTCTGTGATCGTAAAATTGTCATGGTGCTTCGCAATTTGGATAGAATTCCAGCAGAAACTCTGGAGATTCACGACAGGCAATGACATGGCGCTGAATTCGTGCGGAAGGGTCGAGGGTCAGTGGAATTGCCTATAAATAGATGTCGACTCCCTCGAGATAAGTATAGAATTTTTCAAAAAGATCTTTCACTCTCTTTTCGCAAAGGTAGTCCGCGTAGCCTGTGTGTTTCGCGAAAGAAGAGGTTCGCGGCGGCTATTGTAGCTCCGTGAAAGTTACGCGCTCCACATTGGCTCAAGGAGCTTCGCGAGGGAAGTTTCTCTGCAATGACTTGAGCTTCACGATAGTGTTTTGCAAGAGTGCTTTACGAAAAGTCAGGAGCTTCGTGAAGGCTTGTTTGAGCTTCGCGAAATTGGGAGCCTCACGAAGTAGGGTGATTTGAGAAGGTTTTTCCAAAGGAAATGCCCAGTGTTCAGGGGCCAAGGGGTATTCATCAATGGATGAAAGTTAGACTTCAATAGAGCATCTATCAACAAGATGATGCATGCTTTCATGCAAATGAAGAGACCTACAGGTCTTTAAACTGTGAGTGGATCTTCTAAAGAAGCAGTGAGTTCACTTTAGTTGAGAGAGCAGCGAGTTCTCAAATTGTGTGTGGTTGTAAACCAGGAGGGACAATGAGTCCGCTTCGAACTTATAAACAGTAGTGATCTTATAGTAGAATTGGTACATCGGCACACTGCCGGTTTATGCTCCTTGGATGTAGCCCAGTGAGGGTGAACCAAGTAAAAATCGTTGTTCCATGTGCATACTTTAATGTTTACTCATACTCTGCATCAGGAAGGAGAGAGAAGAGGGTTTTTTCTAACAGAAAAACAAGATCAAAAAGGGAATTTGTTTTAACCTGTCATACCTTGATTCACCCCCCCCCCCTCTGGGTATCTTTCCTAGTGGACCTAACAATGAGTATAACTGAGGTACGTAGTTTTATTGGTTTAGCAGGTTATTATCAATGTTTTGTCCAGAACTTTTCTTGATTGGATAACCCATTAACGAAGCTCACATGTAAAGGGGTTAAATTTGTTTGTACAAAAGAGTGTGAAGAATGTTTTGAAGAACTGAAGACAATATTAGTAAATTCTCTTATATTGACTCTACCATTGGGGAATGATGGGTTCGTTATTTATAGTGATGCATTAAATAAAGGACTTGGTTGTGTCCTTATGCAGAATGATTGGGTTATTGTCTATGCATCATGATAGCTGAAAATTCGTGAGAAAAACTATCCTACTCATGATCTCGAGTTAGCAACTGTGATCTTTTATTTGAAGTTATGGAGACATTACCTCAATGGTGAAAAATGTGAGATTTACACTGATCACAAGAGTTTGAAGTATATTTTCTCACAAAAATATCTCAACATGTGGCAAAGGAGATGGCTTGAACTACTCAAGGATTATGATTTTACAATACACTACCACCCGGGGAAGGAAAATAAGGTGGCAGATGCTGTGAGTAGAAAAGATCATGGAGTTTTGAACAAGATGAGAGTTGAGAGGGATCCTATTTTCATGTATCTAGTAAAGTTTCATATGGGAATAACCATGGATGGTGAAACATCAATACTTTTTCAAATGGTTTCCAAACCATATTTACTAGAAAGGATAAATGGTTCTCAGACCGATGATGAATAATTTCAAAAGAAGATTCAAGCTATGAATGATGGGAGATTGAATGACTTTGTGTATGAAGTTGGAATTTTGAAATTTTGGAAGAGAGTTTTTGTTCCTGATATACCTGATCTTAAAAGGGAGTTTTTGGATGATGCTCATAGTTCCAATTTCTCTATACACCCTAGGAGCACCAAAAAGTATAGGGATTTGAAGGAACATTTTTGGTGGGACAACATGAAGAGGGAGATTTCTGATTTTGTGTCAAGATGTATGGTTTGTTAACAAGTGAAAGCTGCTAGGCAACAGCCTAGAGGAGTCATGTAACCTCTTACAATACCTGAGTGGAAATGGGATAATATTACGATGGACTTTGTCATGGGTTTACCAAAGACTCCTAGAAGGAACGATGCAATATGGGTAATTTTTTATCGTCTTATCAAGTCATCACATTTTCTGGCTATAAGAGAAGATCTACCCCTGGAACGTCTAGCAAGACTATATATTAATGATGTTGTGAGACTTCATGGACTACCCCTATCGATTGTTTCTGATCGTGATCCCCATTTTACATCAAGATTCTGCAAAAGTCTTCAGAAAGCCCTAAATACTAAACTTCGTTTGAGCACTGCCTACCACCCTCAAATATATGGACAATCAGAATGAACTATTCAAACCTTAGAAGACATGTTGAGATCCGGATCACTTGACTTTCAGGGTATATGGGATCAATATTTACTTCTGGTAGAATTTTCTATAACAATATCTTCCATTTGAGTATTCAGATGGCACCATATGAAGAGTTATATGGAAAGAGATGTGGTACCCCAACCTATTGGGATGATGTTGGTGAAAGAAAACTCGTTGGCCTAGAACTGGTGGCGGTAATGATGGAAAAGGTTAAGGTAATCAAAAACAACATCAAATAAGCTCAATGTAGGAAAAAGAGCTATGCTGACAATCAAATGAAGGATTAGGAATTTTAGATAGGAGATTATGTTTTCTTAAAGGTATCTCCATGTAAGGGAGTTATACGTTTCGGTAAGAAGGGTAAATTGAGTCCCAGGTACATCAGAACTTTCAAAATTCTAGAACGAATTGGGGCTATAGCTTATCGTATGGAAATGCCGCCAAGTCTCTCCAAAGTTCACGATGTGTTCCACGTATCACTGTTGAGAAAATACATGCCTGACCCAATGCATGTCCTCACTTACGAGGAATTAAAACTGGAACCCAATCTGTCTTATTCCAAAGTGCCTGACAAGATTCTTGATATGAGAGAAGAAGTGTTGAGAAACCGAATGACTTGTCTGGTAAAAGATCTATGGAGAAACTATAAGATGGAAGAGGAAACGTGGGAACCCGAGGAACTTATGATGAAGAACCACCCGAGTCTTTTCATGCGGTAGAATTATAGAAATTCGGAGGATGAAATTATTTGAAGGAGGGGAGAATGTAACACCCCAAGCTTCCACGGTAGGCTTCTCTTTGAATAATATAGTAGTGTGTGTTGTACGCAACTTCGAGTTCTAACACACACCACAACCAATAAAACTGACCGTTATGAATAGTAATACAAACTTTTTGAAATTTTATAAATTTTATCTTTCAAAATGGACTTCATTTTTGGATTCAGAATATCAAAATTAGCTTAGAGTGAATTTTTGGTATTTTGCTAAAAACATTCAATTGTTGATGAATAGTGAAAAACACTGAGTTATAGTTTAAAACCGAATTTTTATTTAAATAATTATTGATTTTATTTAAATTTAATTAAGGTCAAAATGGATACATAATACCTATATAAGTTCAATTTAATTCATTAAAGTTGGATTATAATAATTTTAGATATATAAAAATTTTATTGAACTTTTCACCGTCTTTTACACACCTCCTAGGAGAATTTGGAAATTCAAATAAAACCTAATTTTATCGCTCCTGTGAGTGGAATTTCTAAAATCCGAAAGACATAGTTAATATCAAGGAGTAAAATTTTGTTCAATAAGATAAAAATAATTTTTGGTGAATAGTAACTTTTTACTTTTATTTACCACTGTTAAAAGTAAATTGGGTAATTAAGGGTAAAAATGATATTAATATTACCCTAACACATGTCTTAATTCTATTGGACAAGTTTATCTCGACCAAAAACAATCTTAGGAATAAAATATTATCATTTAGGTCCACTTGGATTAGATTAGGACATTTATTATTATTTAATTCAAAGAAGAGTTAAAAGAGTTAAAATCAAAGTTTAATTACTACAACATTTTTAATATAGGGTTATACATAAGATAAATTAAATTTTAAATATTCATTAGAAAGATAAAAATATTTCCTATATTATGGTATTTTATTTATAATTTTTAGACATTAAATAATTTAATTTATTTATGACACAATGGTGATGTAGTAATTACCTAACTAATGAAATATTAAAATAATTGATATTATAAATATCAAAATAACTATAATTTGAGACCTTTTATTAATTATAATAATTTTCTAGGTTAATTTTACATATTAGGAATGGTTATATAAATTTTTTTTGAAGTAATAATGCTGTTATGAAATTATCAAAAACAAGATACCCAATAGTGTCAAAATTGACATAAAAGAGTTTTTAAAAACAAATATTATATTATTAATTCATATTATATTCCTAAAAATATTATGTTCAGCCAAAGGAATTATATAATGATAGGTGTATTATTAATGCACCACTTGGGGGTCTCTAGGAGGTATATAGTATGTTTATTAACTATATAATATAAAAATACAAAGAGACATGGTAAATGTCAAACTATTTAACTAGGAGTTAAATATAAATGATAAGGTTAATATAGTGACCCAAACCTTTCTAAACTATTTATCTAAGAGTTAAATATAATGATTATTGGGATTTGATCTATAAACTTTGTCATTCTTATAGGTATTTGACTTAGATTGTTGTGATTATACCATGGTTATATGGTGGTGGTTGGCATGGTCATAAGACATGCCTAGAGATAGTTTGGCATAGTGCCAAAGTAGGTTATCTTACATTTGATATATGATTATTGTTGGCATGGTAATAATACATGCTCTGAGATATTCTGACATGCTATCAAAGAAGCTTATTTTACCTTGGTTATATGATTGTGGTTGGAATGGTAGTAAGAAAATCTCATAGATATTCCAATATGGAGGAAAAGTGGGTTGATGAATCTATTAAATTGTTTAATTGATTAAAAAACAAATTCATCTATTTATTACATAAATTTATTATCATACTAGTTTTTTTAAACATGTTGGTGTTGACCTAATAAGTTATACTCACATTCTATTTGGTCCACCATTTGGTACCCGAGTAGATTATATCGATGTATGTTTGTATAAGGGAAAAGAACTGTGCATTGGATTTCTTATATTCTATTAGTTTAGAGTTTTTATATGGAACATATGTGGTTTTGAGACCTAGGAAATTGGGTCTTTCATTTCAATATGTTATTTTTTTATTGTATTTTTCTAGCATGACATTTAGTTACAATCCATCATGTTATTTTATTATTCCTTTATTATTTATTTTATTATTTAGTTATCATTTATTATTTTCTTTTGATACATGTATAATTGGATTATTTTTCCACTTATTATGATTTCTTATACTTTTGTGACACTTCATACTTGGGGGTATAGTCTCCCCATTATACACTTTTCACCATCACTACTATTCAGTAGCCTCTTGCATACGAGGAGACACACATTATGTCTTATGACCAACACTTTTCGTCCGTGTGAGAGAGTTTCAGACTATGGGATGTTACATAGTGAATTAATAAATGTAATCCAATGATTAATATTTTTTAATAGTGAAAAAATGGAAATAATTTTTGGTTCAATATTTTAATAAACATATGTTTTTTATTCATGAGATGGAAAAGAGATGAAAAATGTATGATTTAGGGTAAGGGGATTCTCAAATCTAGACTCATTCTTTTGGGTTATCTACTATTTCATATTTATTTCCATTTTAATGATCGTATAATATCCAAAATAATTTTCTTCAATATTATTTATCTTTTATTTCAAGTATATACATGTTTTTACCCATCTAAAAATAATAATAATCTATTCAAGATTATTTTTCAAAATGACTTCAATTAAAAAAACATATCTTGAATCCTTTTGAGTTGTTTCTCCTTTCAAAGAAGAAAATGATTGTTTATTCCATTGTATGATCAACTCTTTTTCATTTAGAAATCCCAATTTTTATTTCATGATGTTTGATATGTGAAATACTTTATGAAACCCATTTCTTTCAATGGTATTATTTAATAACTATTATTGTTGTACCTTCTATATGCAATGCATGATTTATGAGCATTTTGAAAGTGATTAATGGGCCTGAAATAATATTTCCCTCCAATTAATTGGGTAATTTGATATATCTCATGAGATTATATGTATTATGTGTGGAAATTATGTTATCTTTTTTTAAAATGATGATGTTATGATTCATGCACATAAGTTACACCTGGATAAGATGCTATACTTGTTCACAACTATGTGTGGTATTTTACCACTATGACATGATATTTCATTTTAATGCATATGCCTCATTCACACCTTTGTCTAATCTTTCTCACATTATTAAGATGATTGTATTATAATTATGATATAATGGTGGTGCTTATGCTCATCCATGTTCTATTGATTTAGGTCCCATATTCCTCCCCTTATGGGAATTTTAAATCACCCCTTTCATTGATGCATATCCTATTGTGATTACATTTAATAAGTAAAACATGTCCTTTTAAAAGGATAACAAAAAAGGATGTAAATAAAAGTTTATATTTTATCACCTAAAATTGATGTATGACCAAAATTTTCCCAATACACATAGCTTATGGATCCTATATTTGAATTTATATTATGTTGTTAATCTAAAAAAAGTTTTAATACTCAAGTATTAAAAATGTGTGTTGTTGTGGATTGTTTGAAAGCACGGTCTAGTTAGTTTGGGAATTATGATTAGAAACGCTTTTTGAAAATCTTATGTATAAGTTTATGTATAGGTAAATACCCTATAAGAATCATTTTTTTGAATGAAAAAATACAGGGATCCCATAATATATGCCTTTAGATTTAATTTTTTGTAATATAATAAATTATTTATTCATGGTTTGAAATGTTATGATTTATTCAAACCTTTTCTACTATAGAAACTAGTCAGAAACATGAGGAATCAGACTAATAACCTATTTGAGGTAAAATTAAAATATTGTATGAATGATATCCTCAAATCTATGGGATATGGACTTCAAAACTTTATGTAAATCCTTACCCTGTTATCTCAGGTTTTGAATAATAACCCGAATCATGTGGAACATCCACCTTTTCCCAAGAAGAAGAAACTTGTTTTTGAGTCCTTTATAAGACATTGACCACCAATGTTTAGTGGGTCTACTAATTCACTTGTCATGGAATATTGGTTTTACTCAATTGTGAATATCTTTTTTGTGCACCACTATTCTAATAAGGAGAAGGTGACTCTAGATGTCTATTGTTTTGATGGAGAGGTCAATCAATGGTCGTATTTGGTAAAGAATACCAATACAAAGGATGAAATGGAAGTGATAGAGTGGAAAGAATTTAAGAAAAAATTTATTAATAAGTATTTAACTCAAACACTCTAAACAAATATGAAGAGAGAATTGTTAGAGCTAAATAAAAAGTAAGGTAATTATATCAAATATTATTAAGAAAAATTCACATGGATTTAAAGATATGCATTTTGTTTTTTATAAAAATGATATAAAATAGATAGATTATTTAGTGGTTTAAAACCACCCCCTACAAAGGCTCTACCTATTCAAGAATTTGGGAGTTATAAATAAGTATTTTGATGTACTTACAAGGTAGAGATGAAATTTAGAAAATGGTCTCATAGTTATGGATATGAGAAGACAAGAATGGAGTTTCTATCTAGTGGGAATAATGATAAAGGGAGAAGTAGGATCCAACCACCCACATATCAAAAATGTGGGAAGAAGTATCAGGATAATTTCTTTAAAGGGATAAGGAAATGGTTCAAGTGTGTGAAAGTAGGCCACCAAGATCATGAAAGTCTAAGTGACATTAAGAAGCTGACCGACATGATGGAGTAAAGGAGGTAACCTCCTAATGAACCACTTGTGGTTCAATGCTTAAAATATATTGAGAAACAACACTATGCAATCTAGTGAACAAACCATGGGTCATTGAGGGTAATCAGCATAAATAACCTCCAAATATAAAGGATAAAGGGAAATATTATTCCCTCACTAATACATAATTGGAACATGAATATAAAGTTATACAAGGTGGACATTCTATTTACTCGCGTATGGAAAAATATTTACTTAATTCTGGTTTTATGCATTCCTTTATATCCTGCATGTTTTCTAGAATAGTTGAATAAAATCCCTGATACATTAAAGTATATATATTGGTAAAAACACATAGTGGTGAAATAACTTCAACCCAAGTTTTATACTCTTCACCTATTAGTGTATATGGGAATATTCTTCCATCAATTCTTGTAATCCTTACCCTAGTTTAATTGGATTTCATTCTAGGCATGGATTGTCTCTTGTTATAAAGAGAACGTATTAATTTTCTAGAAAACGAAATATCTTAATATATTATAAAACATCCAATTCTCCTCTAAAAATTCATGGAATATCATGAATATCTTTTGGAGAATCCCTCAATGGTGTGGGTGTTGATACCCTATTATGAAGCATACCTTTCTTGAATGGTAGATTTAAATTAAGGTGTCAACCTTGGGTAAATTTCCATTGTGAGGTGATACACCGAAGTATTTCCAAAAGTGTTACCTAGAATTCCCTAGACTATGAGGTAGAATTCTCAGCAGATCTTATACCCAAAGCCATTACTATCTCAAAATACTCTTATAGTATGGCCCAATTCTAACTATAGTAGTTAAAGAAGAAACTTAAAAAGAATTTTTACAAAGGGTACATATTCCCTAGTTCATCGCTTTATAGATCTCCTGTTCTATTTGTGAAGAAAAAATGGATCGATTAATAATGCTATGTATTGATTAGTGAGAGCTCAACAAGATCACCATAAATAACAAGTATCCCCTTCCAAGGATTTGTGACTTGTTTAATCCAATATGAGGATGTATATACTTTTAAATGGTGGATATTTATATTTTATATCATCAGCTAAAGGTAATGAAGGAATATATTCAGAAGACAGCTTTTCATATAAGGTATGGGAACTATGAGTTCACAGTGATACCATTTATAAAAACAAATTCCCTCGAAATTTTCATGGATATGATTAATAGAGTCATTAGATACTACCTCAAAAAACGTGTGGTAGTATTTATTGATGATATTCTCATTTACAACAAGATTAAGGAGGAACATAAAGAGAATATACGTATTGTCTTGGTGAAATTATAGAATGATTAAATGTACTCTATGATCAGAAAGTGTGAATGTAGGATACAACAAGTCACATTCTTGTGGAACATGATTATAAGTGAGGGAATTTATGTGGACCCTAAAAAGATAAATTCAATCAAGGAATAACCTAGACCCACTAGGGTCATAGAAATCCATATTTTTTTTGGTTTATCAGTGTACTACTAATTGTTTGTGAGAAATGTATCATTATTTTCCATCCCAATAACTCAGTAAACATGGAAAGGGTTAAACAATATTTGTATGGAAGAATTTCATGAAATAATTAAGTAGATCATGAATAGGATAATAACTACACCTATACTCACACTACCATCAAGTGGAGAATATTTTTGAAATATATAATGATGATTAAAATAATGTACAAGGTTTTTTACCCATGTATAATGAAAAATTGATAGACTACACCTCATGAGATCTAAATATTCATGACAAAAACTACCAGGTTCATGATCTGGAGTAAGCGGATACGATCTTTTCGTTGAAGAGTTGGTGGAACTACCTCTATAGTGAGAATTTTGACATATATACATATCACAAGAGTTTAAAGTATATATTAACACATAATAAGATCAAAATGTGTCAAAGGATATGGTTAGAGATAATCAAGAAATATGATTTCTCAATTCACTACCATTTTGGAAAAGGAAAATAGGGTAGTTGATGATGTTTGTGGAACATAACCTACTACTCTATCTATGATGTGGATTGAGATAGACCCTATATTTATGGATTGGAAAATGATGGATCTATAAATCATAGTGTAAGGAAATACATCCTGCATTTCCAAATTAATTCCCAACCATCTGTCTAAAAGAAGATAAAGGAGGCATAAATATATGATTTGGAGCTTCAGAAGAGGGTAAAAGAAATAATGGGATAGAAGATTCTTTTTTTTTTATCAGCGATGATGGTTTTATTTGGTTTAGAACTAAAACTTTCAGGACATTATCATCTTATATAAATAATAATTTATTGGATATGTGCATTTCTCATCATTCAATATCCATTATATAAGTACCAAGATATATTATGACCATCAAGAACACTTCTGGTGGGAAAACATGAATAAAGAGATTGCTGAGTATATCTAAAGGTGCTTACTATGTTATCAAGTTAATGAATAATGAAAAAATGTTAAGGGTATTATGAAACCATTACACATACCCATGTATAAAAAGGATAACATCACCATGGACTTTTTCATTGGTCTCCAAAAGATATCAAAATGAATCATCATAATATGGGTTGTGGTAAACCAACTCACCTAGAATGCCCATATTATTTCTATTGGGGAAAATTTATCACTTGAAATAAATACAAATTTATTAATAATGGATATTGTGATGCTTCATGGAGAAGAACTTTTGATTAACTCTAACCATGACCCAAGGTTCACTTCTAGATTCTAGTGAATTATTCAACTTTATATCAATAATAAACTAAATTTCAGTATGGTCTATCACCCCCAAACCGATGGATAGTCTGAAAGGACTATTAAGATACTTGATGAAATACTCAAATCCTGATCAATGAAATATGAAGGAGTATAGGATCAAAATCTCACATTACTTGAGTTCTCATACAATAATATCTTCCACTCAAGAATTAAAATGTCTCTATAAGAATATTTATATGGGAAGCTGTGTAGAACTCCAGATGTTGGGATGAAGTTGGTGAAAAAAAGAAACTTGGACCTGATTTTGCTCAAGAGATTTCATAGATGGTTTGAGTCATCCAATAATGTATAAAAACTACTCAAAGATGGAATAAGATATCTGATATCAACCTTTAAAGGGAATTTGTGTTTGAATTTGTAGAAAAAAAAATTCCTTAGAATACCTCTATGGAATATATCAATGTTGTTTTAAAAGAAATGGAATCTTATCCCTAGGTATGTTGGACACTATTAGATCCTTGATCACATAGAATAAGTATCCTATCAGCTTGAACTTCCAATAAATATGGATCAAGTTCATGATGTGTTCCATATATCTATCATTAGTAAGTATAAACCTAACCTCTCACATTTTTTGGATTCTTAAGGGTTTAAAATGGATAATGAACTCCCATGTGAGGAGAAGTTAGTGAAAATCATGGACTGTATAGACAACATTCTAGGAAACATGCAAAATCCCCTTGTTAAGGTATTTTGGAGGAATGATAAATATTAAGAGGTGGTCTGGTAACCAGAGGAAAAAAAAGAAATAGATATACCCTTTCCTATTCTCAGAAAAGAATATGAGTTTAAATTTCAGGGGTAAAATTTCTAAATTAGGGAAGAATCTTACAACCTAAATTTTATAGATAATATTTATTTCTTCAAATAAATGGGTGTTATATTATATAGGTATTATAAAAATAGTGAAAATAGAGAAACCAACAATACTTTAATTCATTAATGAATATTATTACATTAGTTAATGAATAAAACCATTAAAATTCCAAATATTAGTGGGGAGAAAAAATAGAAAATAAAAATATTATATTCTGGAAATTCGGATCACCGGGATTAGCTAGAATCATCCCTCCCATGAACAAAATTATAGAAAAGAAAAAAAATATTATAAAACCAATCAAATTTTTAAAAAATTAAAATATAGAACCTTGAGAGAAATTGTAATGATTTTTAAATGAAATAATGAATTTGTATTTATAGGAAGTAATTTAACCATTGGAAAATTTATGTAACCATTATAATAGTAACCTAACCACTAAGAATAGTAACCAGACCATTGCAATAGTAAATTGACCTGAAAATAATAAAATTTAATATGAATAATATTTATCATGGTTAATTTAAGTAAATATAAATATTATAATTCTAAAAAATAAATATCAAGTTAAAAAACTCTAATAAAATATAGGAAATTTTTTAAAAAACTATATATTGAGGTATTTCAAAAAAAAATATTATTTTTTACATTAAAATTAAAATAACAAATATTAAATAATATATTTTAATAAAATTCATGCAATTTTTTAAATCATCATGTCAAAATTTTCAATGGTTAATTTTTTGAAATTTTCTGAAATACATCAATTTTCAGGTGAATAGTAAAAAATATAGTTTTTCTATAACTATTGTGTCTTTAATTTCATAATTCATGATGTAATAAATCACTAATAATTTATATTACTTGAGCTCCACCAAAACATATTTAATTCCATAAATGAGTTATTAAAATAAAATAAACATGTTTTAGAAACCTAAAAATTACTTTCCAATATCTAAAGTCCAAATTATTCCTTTAAAAATCATTTTTCTTGTTTTCCCACTTTCCTTTTTAATTAGTTATTTAATTAGAATTATAAATTTGATTAAATTCCTAAAATATTAATATTTTTCTTTATTTAAGATTCATTATGTCTGTAATATCACTATTACAAGGTTTACCTTGGATATAGTATTTTATTCAATATTTTAACTCGAAAAACTCCTCTCCTCAAGTATAAATAACTATTCTCACTCCCATTAGAAAACCAATCCTCCCTCGCATAAAAAATCCCAATATCTACCCAAATCCTCTCTATTAATACCTTCTATACCTTAGGGACATGATAGAGTAAACCAACTCCATTCCTTGAGCAATTATAGTGTTGTACAAGAGAAAAAACACTGGGATAAGAGTATATTTTTATCATCTCTTCTCTAATTTTCCTTCTTTATTATCTATTTTCCCAATTTATTTCAAAAAATATTCTATGATTAATTATTAAGTATTCTAAAATTATATTAATTATTTTAACCTAATTTAAAAATTATATTTTTTAATTTTTTATATTTTATACCCATATTTTACCTCTTATGGACAATGTTCAAAATAAATGTCAGTTTACCACCAACGAGGACTCGGAAAACTTATTTCATATCACCACCCTAATGGGTAGTTATAATAAACTATTTATCATATATAAATTTATAATTATAATTATTTTAAGCTTTTATAATTAATTTTTACTTATGTATAAATTACCTTGAAAACGTAGATAAAATGATGAAAAACAAAAAAATCTTTAAGAAAAAAAGATATAAAATTTTTCCAATTTACTGATGGAATTTAGACATATAATCAAATTATTATAATTTATAAATATTGAAAATTTCAAAAATTCACTTCTAGTTCGATTTTTTAATAAATCTAATATTATTATTCATGAGATATAAAAGTGTTTAAAAAAGCGTGATTTAAAGTAAGGGTATTCTCAAACACAAATTCTTTATTTTGGTTTATTAAATATTTCACATTTATTTACATATAAATCTTCCAAAAATATTAAAAATATTTTCTTTTAATAAAAGTTTTCTTATATTTTTTGATATACATGTTTCTATACTTCAAAAGATATTCCAATCCATTTATGATGATTTTTCAAAAATATATCAATTTCTTGAATCCTCTTGAGTTTTTTCTCCTTCCATGGAATGAAATGGTCTTTTATGAAATTTTATAATATCCATTTTTTCATTTATGAATCCTAATGTTTATTCCATGATTTATTATATAATAAATCCTTTATGAAACACATTAATTTCCAATGGTTTATTTCATGACTATGATTGTTATACATTCTATGTGGCATGCATGATTTATAATCATTTATGAACTGATGGGTGGGATGGAATTATATATCCCTCTAATTCCTTGGGTAATAGAATATATCTCATTATATTATGTCCATTATTCACAAAAATGACACTATAGTTGTTCACACTGATGATGTTATGATTTATGCACATATGTTATGCATGGACATGATGCTAGATGTGTTCATGACTATGTGTGATATTTAGCCACTATGACATGATGTTTCATTTTTATAAATATTAAAAATTTCATTCCTTTATAAAATGTTTCCCTCATGATTATAATGATTATTATATACTTATGATATGATGATGATGATTATGCTCACCCATGTTCTATTGATTCTTTTCTCTTATTCATCTTCTTATTAATATTTTAGCTCATCCCTTTATTTAAAGTATATCCTCTTTTTATTACATGTACAGAAAAATCCATGATATTATATAATGATAAAGAAGGATGGTTTAAATAAATGTGTGTGTTTTATTATGTACAATGGATATATGAGAATAAATTTATCAAGACACTAAACCTTTGGATCCTAGATTTTTATTGTTGTTATGTTTTTTATCATCAAAATAATGTAATAGTCATGTAAGAAAAATTCAGGTCACTATATATTTAGCAGCACATTAAGGTCGCTCAGAGTCAACAGAATGGTTATATGGAAAATTGTTAGTAAACCTGTAATTTGATGTTAGTGAGAAGGCATTCCTGTGAAATTTTCGTAAATTAAATTTATGATATTCAAAAATAAGGGAAACCTACACCCTAGGTATAATATCCCCTTAGCGATTCATGATTGAGTAAGGATGGTACCTCATCACTTTTCACTTCCCCAAAACCTATCTCAAGTTCATGAAGTGTTCTATGTATCCTTCTTGATGAAGTATATATATGATCCATCACATGTACTGAACTCAGTGGTTTTACCATTTGATCATGATAATTTATATTAATATCAACTAATATAAGTCTTGGATAAAAAAGGAAAAGTGTTATAGAATAATAAAACTCACCTCATTGAAGTTATCTTAAGTAATCAATAATTCTAATAAGCTAATTGGTAACCCAAGGATGTGATAAAATAAATATATCCTCAATTATTTGTATTAGAGAGAAGAAATTTCAAGGGGAAATTCATTTTAAGGGGGGTATGATGAAACACCCTAAGATTTTATGATATATTTATCATCATATTAAATTTTTTTGATATCCATAAATATATTCATACTTGAAACTAAATGAATCGTAATATATTATACCATTTTAACCTAACTATTAAATTTCAAGAGTGAGTATGAATGAAATTTTAAAAATATATATATAAAGGTTTTAGATAAATAAATATATAAGTATATAGTATTTATAAAATTCATTATATGATCTAAAAATAAATTTTCTATAACACACGCATATTTTAGAAAATATTTCTCTTCGAAAAAATGTATTTCTTTGATAGGTTGTGTCAAACGTAACTCCGAGTTTAAACAAACCACGATTTACTATTAAAATATAAATATTTCTGATAGTTATAACCTATCCATTAAATTTCTAGGTATAAATTGGATTATTTACTTTATTAAATATATATAAAATTTCATACTCAATATAAATGAGTCTATAAATTCATATTAAATTATCACTCAATTTTTAGTGATGTCGTTTTAATCTTTAAAATGTGATTTCATCAAAAAAATAATTTTTTTGTTTTTGAGTTATGAATAATTTCTAGAAATTTTATAGATTTTATTTTAAAAAATAAAATCTTTTTTAAATAATCATATTAAAATTATCTTAGCATTATTTTTTAAGACATTTCTGATGATATTGATTTTCTAGTGAAGAGAAAAAATATTGATTTTATTGAAAAAAAGTATGTAAAAATTTCCAATTGGATTAAAAAAATTTAAAAGAAAAATTATTTTTATTATATTTAAAATAATATAATTATGCCCATTGTAATTAATTTTATGTTCGAATTTAGTATAAAAACATTTTTATTAGTAAAAAGGCATTTTCCTAAAAAACTGTTTTTATGCATACAATATGATTTGAATATAATAATTTAAATTTATCCCTATTATTAAATGATATTAATTAAATTTATATATTATATAATCAATAAAAAAATTTAACAATATTATATTATTTTTCTAGGAATGGTATAAGAATAAATCTAGTTTTTTCGGTCAAAATCAGTGTTTTTCGAAGAAATGGTTTTCATCATATTTTTCCTTCTTATTTTAAAATTAATTTCATAAATTTATATGTAGTGAAATTTATAAAATTTATTCCATATTTGGAAATAAGATGTTAAAATTTGGTAAATCTAACCTTTTATTGTTGGTCAATATGAATAGTGTATATGGTAAACTTTATCACCTTAGTAAAGAGTAAATCAGATTAATCTAGGTTAAAATTATGTGATAAGGCCAGAATTTTTCATCCAAGTTCTTATTTAATGAATTTAATTTTATAATTATCCCCTTATTCTCAAATATTATTAGTTTAAGGCATTATTTTCCTGAAAATTAATTATATGTTATTTGAATAAAAAAAGATACAAAGTGCGATTCTAATAGTTTTAAATATCTACTATGTGTTCATATAGCCACAAAAACTAGTTATGAATGAATATAAATAGTAATTTTGTTAATAATTAAACAATAATCCTTATTTTCATTTATTTATAACGTTTAAGAATTATATAATTATCTTAAATTCTTTCACAACTCATAAAGTAGTATTTATTAAATTAATCAAAAAAAATAAGTGATTTTAAAAATATTTAAAATAATATAATTTGATTATTTTATAGTATTTCATTACTTTTTTAGGTTTATATGAAAAATATTTTTTATTTTAAAAGATTATTTTTAAATTCAAACTTTTTTTGTAGGTGTTTTAAGTTAAACTAATTGAAAAGTTTCAGAATTCACAATAACGATATTTTGTCAAAATAATATTTTATTAAATTATTTTAAAAAAATAAAGATATTTAAATAAGAAAATGTGGATATTATATAACTTATATGTCATAAAATTTCCTTTTATTGTCCAATTCTTTTCCCTATAAGTAAAAAAATTATAACCCTTTATATTTGAAAATTTTGTTACGGTAGTAAAAATTAATATTGAATAACTGAGGGTTAATCAAAATGATACGGTTACAAATGACACAAAAATATCCAAAACTATTATTGGTTTATGGTTTTAAAATAATATCCTCTATTAGATTTAAATCTATTAATATTTGGAAGCATTTTTCTTAATATTTAATTTATTTTAATTTAATCTTTTGTGAAATTCCAAAAGTACCCCTCAGCTCAATTACAAAAGGGCACATCATCCATCACTTAATTAAACTAAATTTATCCTTATATATTGAACAATATATGAAAATTGATCTTCTATAATACCCTATTCACATTATAGAGATCCTTGTTTTCCCATAAGACCAACCCTAGATCCCTTTAAAGGAGGTCTAAAGGAGTTGTTTCTAAAAAGAGGTTATCCCCTTAACTAATTACTTTCTTTTCTACTCTTATTTACCTCCTCCAAAAAATAGTATTTTTAAAAAGAAAAATTAAATTTCATAAATGTTATAAACATTTATTATTATTATTAAAACACTATTATACACCCTCTTTCCAATCAAATGAGAATTGAAAGTATTACTCATCCATGCGTATGGCCTACCTTCTTCATATAATGATACAATTTATTTTACATCACTATATTTATGGATATCTATTATGATAATTTTATTTTTTATATATTATATTTTTGAAATAAATATACTTATATAATTATAATGTAAAATTAACTTAATTACCCTTCAATCCTTTGGTCAACAATGAGGTCGTTTGTGTGTACGTGTGGACTACCACCTCCACAAATCGATGTGATTTTTTAATTTATATTTTAGTTGGATGGTAATAAGGAAGAGTTTTATGAATATATATTATTTATATTATATAATAATTATTTTATAGAGATAAATTGACATTTAACTTTCTTTTATTCCATATATTGAAAAATGAAAACAACATTCATGTATACGTATGACATATTATCTCTATGAACAATGTAGTTAATTTTTTATATCTACTTTTATGAATGACTCTAAAAATGTACTAAAATAATATTTATTACATTTGTATAATTATTAAAATTTTATTTTTTATGGAGAAATGATCAAAATATAAGGACCAAAACTATCAAACTAGAATAAACATGAAAAATGAAGCAGATATCGTCCAGAACAGTGATACAAATAATGATTTCATTACAAATAGTTCATAAAAGGTTATAAGTAAATAATATATGGTTTGATATAAATTATTATTTTTATTTAATAGATTTATAATTAATATTTATCAATTATATAGGATATTTCAATATTTATGAATGAAAATTAACATAAGGTAATAAATTTCACCTAACTTTTATTTCTATGAGACACATACCTTATACGCAAGTTGTTTCCTTTATGTGGTATATATACATCCCCTGAAAATATTTTGTGATTATTCTAATTAAAATTATGGGATATGAATTTCAATATAATCCTCGTTACTTCATGGGGAGTATTACTCAAATTTTATTAAAGTGGAAAAGTCTTTATGTTACAATGTTATTAGCTTTTATGATTATTTTTTATTATGTTTATAATGATTAAATCATATTATCTACATCTCAAAAAAACTCATTAACTTTATAATAATATGTTTATTTCAAGAGAATAAAATTTTTCCTTTCATTTTCCTCATATTAAGTTTCCAAGATAGTGAAAATGTGTTTTAAGGAGAATCAATTTTATTTATCTCTTTAGTTTAAGACCCTTTTATTTCCATATACATATTTTCTTAAAATGTTATAATTAATTTTTTTTACTATTATCCAATGATTTTTTAAAGATATTTTTACCCATTTTTTGAATTTAAAAAATAAAAAATTAAATTTCATGTCATTTTTCGAATGAGGTACTTTTTGTAATTTTTAAAAAAGTGTAAAAGGGATGTTTTCTTTTAACTTATATAGTATGAATGAAATTTCCCACCATCATGACCTCTCAATGATTTTAAGATTCCTTTACAATTTTCCATGGTTATTTTCAAAGAAAATGTTTTCCATAATATTTTTAAAATTTTTATATTTTAAAGAAGTGATTTCAAAATGGAATGTGTATTTTCCTCAAGAATGTTTTCATGATATTTTAATAGTATTTTTATTCATCAAATAAAAAACCCTTTATATCACATATTATTTAGTGGAGATATAATCCAAGGATACCAATGTTTTTCTTTATCTGGATGTTTTATGTTTACGATGATAATATTTTTACGAAACATGTTCCTTTTCTATGTGTTATACTATGATGAAATATTTATATATTTATGAAACTTGTTGTTTTTCATGAGTTATGTTATGAATATGTTTTTATAAAACCTATTTAATTTCATGTGTTATAATGTGGTGAATTTTTTATGTTCTTATGGAACACATATCTATGGTTCTAATTATGTGATTTTGGTTACATCATAACCAAGGATGGGAGTTATATTATAACCAAGAATGGTGGTTATGTTATAACCAAGGATGGTGGCTATTATATAACCAAGGATAGTTGTTAGATTACAACCAAGTACAATGTTGATGTTATAACCAAGTATGGGTGGAACCTATATCTCCCTCTAATTTATTAGTTGAAGATTGATATCACATGAGTTAAACATGGATGGAATAGGGAGTGAACCTAGTTTTGTAAGGGACTCTGTCTAGTATGGTAGTCTTGGGAGTTAACCTTGATAATTATGCTGTTTTGGGGAGTGAACATATTCCACAGTGATATTCATGTAAAATATCTTTGATACTAAGTAAATTATTTTATATTATTGTCTTTATTCCACAATTTCATGCCTTATTCAAATGTTATTCACTCATGGAACATGTTATTTGATTATTTTATGATTCATGTCTTATAAAATTCTAATATTTATGCCATAAATCAAGATTATGATCTATGATATAAATGGTGTAATTTTAAAATGTTAATCTCATGTTATCATACCCTTTTTTCTCATTTTATACTTATATGACCATTGATATCTCTATTTTTTCTCTTATTGATCATTAGATATATACATTTCTTATGTTTCTTTTCCCATTTAATGAATAAAGGTTTTATGAATGTTATGTCTAAGAAGGTTCTTTATTATAAACTTTAAAGTGGAAGATGATGTTGGTATTTTATAAACTAGTTATTTATGTTTCCAAGTTTTCAAATATTCTGGACCTAAATGATTATGGAATGGAATGAAATTTTATTCAATCAATATTCATCTATTATGAAGTGATATCCATGTATGAAAAGTATGTGTCACTATAGTTGGTATCATAGAATGGTTTAGTTAACATTTAGAAACTGGGATGATAAAGCTTTTGTAAGAACCCAAAGGTATTAGTATAATTATATAATGACATTATAATTTTTTGTTAATGATAATAGATGGTGTAGGTTAACCTTGAGGTGTCCTTGATTTTAAAGTAAGTATTAGGATTTAAACATCCTATAAATTATTTTTTATGATTCCTTTCTATGAATATTTTTATTCACACTATGATTTTTGGTTTTATTCAATGTATAGAACCAAGGGGATTCATGTTAATGATAACATGAAATGGAATGATTGTCTAGTTGAGAAACCAGATGATACAGGAGGTGGAATATGAAACATTGTGATTATACCTAATCATTTATCTCAATATATGATTAACAATTTCAACTTTGGTGAGTTTCTTAACACCCCTAATAATAGAAATATGGAATTACATAAATACCATAGTGAAAATAATATTCATCATTCATCATGTACGGAATATTGGAAGAAGAACTCAAGTTAATGTCTCAGAGGAATGAGATGATGCTTTAAGTGTGGAAAGGAATAGAAAAATTAATTTTTTATAAAAAATAAAAATATCATTTAATAAAATAGATGAGAATAATGTTTCCATACAATATCTTTAATAGATTAATCTTTTAAAATTGGAATGTATTTACATTATTAAAATCGATTTATTATGGTTGTATGAGTAATATTTTTACCAATGATGTTGAAGATATTACGAATGGAGTATGAAAGGTATGTGTTTTTTAATAGTATATCTTATGTTAAAATTAAGAAGAATTATTAAATTAATTTTGATGAGTCTTAAAACAAGATTCATATTTCATATGGTAGGAAATAAGTAATATGTAATAAGATGGTGAGTCCTTATTAATGGATTAAGAAGGAAGTGGGATGATTGATGTGTTTATGTATTTGGATTCAAGAATTATATTGCATAAGTGTTAACCTAGTGATATTCTAGTTATAAAATCATGAAACATCTTATTATTTTTCCACTAAAGTTTTTCTTTTAGTATTTTAAATAATATTTTTATTGGAACTAATAACCATCAAAAGCGATTTAATGGTAAGGTGGTATTTTTTAAGAACACGTGATTAAGGGAAAAGATGAACTTAATGTGTGTATGATGTTGGTTTAAGAATGTTTTATTTTGAATGAATAGATTATTGACATTGATAGTATTGGTAACATGGAAATTGTTTTTTGATATTTTAAAAAAAAATTGATTTAGGTCATCTCTGATGGATTTTATTAAATATTTGTATTTATAGACTATATTCAATAGTTGTAAACTTATTTCAAGAATAACGATTTTTTAATTTTTTATGAAAACAAGTTTTCACATTTGGTTCACTTAAATGTTATAGATATCTTTATGGGTTTATAATTTCATGGTTTATCATATGTTCAATGGAATAAACATGGCCTTCTAATGTTTTATGTAATGGTATTATGAAACTCGATTGAGGTTTAAATACCATTTAGGGTTGGTATATGATTTTATGATAAAATAATTTTAGATTACTGAATAGTGGGAAATAATAAACCTTTATTGTTAAAAAGAATTCATTTTAAATGTGATTTTTTAGAGATATTAAATGTTAAGTTAAGTATTATCATTCAAGTTAGTATCTAAATTTGATTCATGTTATTTTTCTAAAGTTAACTATTGTACAAGATTATATAGTAATTTATCATGGTGATTAATAATATTTGGGATATGTTTCATTGGGTTGAGTTATATGAAACTCTTAAGTTTACCATGAGATTAAACATTAAAAATTTAATTCAGAAGGATACAATTTAAATTTTGGAGAAGTAATCTGAAAGGTATGAGATCATTTTTTAGGTTAAACATTTCATCAATGTATAGGTTTTTATGTTTATTTTGGATTTGGTATTATTTATGAAATGATCAAAGTGGAACCTTTCTTGTTATTCTAGGAAATTTTCAAGTAAAATGTATAACTTTATGGTTTATTCATTTTGGGAATTATCTTAAATTTTTTAACTATTTTTACTATTGGTTAATGAGAGGATATAGATGGAAAACCTTGATATACTATTTTGATATGTTATAAGTTGATTTTAGGGATTCAAATATAAATAATTCATTGTTTAGAGAAATATATTACATAGTGGTGGAAATTAATTAAAAGATAAAATTATACTTTTAAAGTAATTATATTTCCATATTTTCATATTCTATATGGTAAGGGAATTCCTCAAATCAGGGAAAAGGATCTTAAAAAAATCTTATAACCTTAAATTATGATGAATTCATGGTCTCTTAACCCCTCGCTAATTCATGGTTTTGTGGATGTTAAATTTCTCCTAGATATTCTCTCTATCAATCTGTATTAATCCTTAGGATTTATTTTTCTCTTCCATGTAAATATTTTCACTTACCACTAACATTATCCTATTTGGAAACTAGTTTTTTGGTGAACATAATACTTATTTTCCCTCTTTTATGGGGATGTTTTATCAGCCTTCCTTATGTGGGTTTTCAACAAAGGTTTTTTCAAATATAAAACCTTTTAATACTAAAAACAAGTTAAAAATTATGAGGGTAAAATTTACTAAATTTGGGAGGGGGGGTAATGTACAACATTGATATTTTATAAAGTATTTCTCTTTAAAGGATTTTATTTATAGGATATAATGAGTTACACACAACACCGATTTCAAACAAATTGGGATATACAATTAAAATATTATTATTGGTGAAATATATAACCTAACCATTTAATTGGTGGGTTTTAATAGAATTAAATACTTTATAATATATATATATATATATCAAACTTAATATAAATGTATTTATAAATTATTAGTAAATAATCACATAATTTTTAGCAAATTAATTTTATTCTTTAAAAATATGATTACTCTAAAAAAATGATTTTTATTGTTTTTTTATTATAATTAATTTATATAAAATTTTGAAATTTTATTTTATAAAAATTAATTTTTTAAATTATAATATAAAAAGCATGTGAGGATTAATTTTTAAAAATTTTCTCAAAAGATATATTTTCCAATGAATCGAAAAAAGGCTAATTTTATTAAAAAATGAATTTAATAACTTTTCTATTTTTTGAATAGTTTAAATGTAAATATATTTTTCATATATTTTATAAGATATAATTCATTCCAGTGTAGTTTATTTTATATTTTAATTTAGTATAAATAAAATTTTATAGGTAAAGGGGCATTTTTTAGAAAAATTGTTTTTATGCACGCAATGTGTATTTAACTTAATAAATTAAATTTATCACTATTGCTGACCGATTTTAATGAAATTTATATATTATCTACTAAATAAAGTTTTGAAAAATTCATCGAATATTTTTTGAGGCATGGGATAGGAATATATTTAGATTTTTGATTAAAAAATGTATTTTTTCAAAAAAACAGTTTTCATCACATTTTATGCACTTATTTTATAATTTATTATTGTCACTTATAGGTGTTGAATTTTATAAAATTTATTAAACATTATAAATTAGTATTTTCAATGTTTCTAAATTTCACTTTTTATTTTTTATCAATATGAGTACTTACCATGGTAAAATTTATCACCTCGGTAAATAGTAAATTGGGTTAATCTAGGTTAAAACTAAGTGATAATGCCATAATATTTAAACCTAATTATTATTGTATTATTTTAATTGTACCATTATCACCTTATTATTGAATTTTATTAGTTTATTGGAAAATTTTAACAAAAAATGTCTTATATATTATTTAAATCAAAGAAGGTTACAAAATGCCACTCTCTTAGTTTTAAATATCATTTATGTGTTTAAAAATGGAAAAAACAAGTTACGAAAGAATATAAATAGTAATTTTTTTAATAGTAAAATTATATTAATGTTGTTATTTTTTTCTAATTTTTAGGTATTATATAATTTATTTAAATTCTTACATAATGCCAAAATTGTATTTATTCATTTAATTGAAAAATAAAATAAATGATTTTGAAAATATTAAAATTGATATAATCTGAGTAATTTATATAAAAGAATTTTATATTTTTATATTACATATAATTGTTTTTTTAAAATATTATTATTGACTTAAAACTTTTTATTTCCTTCTTTTAAGTCAGACTAAATGAATTGTGTCAAAATTGACAATAATAATATTTTTTCAAAGTATTATTTTATTAAATTATAGAAAAATAATAAAAATATTTAAAGAAGAAAAATTGGATATTATATGGTTTAAAATATTCTATATTGTCCATTTATAGTACAATTTTGAACTTATAAGTAAAAAATGCAGCCCTTCACTATTGAAAACATTGTTACCATAGTTAAAATTAAAATTTATTAACCAAGGGTTAATCAAAATCGAAATGTATAAAATGAAATAAAAATTTTCAAAAAATCTGTTTCTTGATGAGATTACAACCCTTTAATAACTTTTATTATAACACCTATTCATTTGGATGCATTTTTCTTAATAATTAATTTGCTACAATTTAATCTTATGAGAAATTCCAAAAGTGCTCCTTACCTCAATTATAAAAGGTCACCTCCTCCCAGAGTCTTTTACACCAAATTTAGAATTATATATCAACCAATATCTAAAAATATATCTTATAAAATTACCCATTCACATTCTATATGTTCTCATATTCCTTAAAGACTAACCTTAAAGCCCTTTATAGGAGATCTAAATGAGTTGTTTCAAAGAAGAGGTAATCACCTTAACAGGTCACTTTCTTTCATACTAATCCTTAACTCCTATAATTCTATCGTATTTATCATATAAAAATAAATTTATTATCGTAAATATTTTGAATATTTATTATTATTCTTAAAATATCATTGTACCCCATCTTTCACATAAAATGATAAGTAAAATTATCGCTTTTGCGTATGTATGCCTTGCCATTTCCACAAAGTAATGCAATTAGTTTTTCATCACCATATTATATGGATTGGTATTATGATGGATTTATTGTTTACATATAATATTTATGAAGTAATTAAACTTCTATAATTATAATATCACATCTACCAACTTACCATTCAATATTTTGGGAAATGACAAAGTTTTTCATGACTGTATGTGTGGACTACCACCTCCATGAATCGATGTGATTTGTTTTTCATTTATATTTTAAAAGGATAGAAATGAAAAATAATTTTATGAATATATATTATATATATGTTATAATAATTATCCTATAAAGGTGAATTAATATTCAATATTATTTTATTTTACTCATTGAAAATTGAAAACAATGTTTATCTGTTTGTATGACCTCACATCTCCATGAATGGTGTAATTCATTATTCTAAATCAACTTTTATAAATGACTCCAAATATGTATAAAATTAATATTTATGATTTAAAATAATTATTAAAAAATTATTTTATGTAACCATGATAAAAAATTAAGGTCTAAAACAACCAAACCAGAACATACAAGAAAAACAAAGCGATTATCACCCAGAACAATGATTTTAATAAAGAAGTGCTAAAAACTAGGTGATAAGAGGTTATAAGTAAATAATATATGGTATGATATATATTATTATGTTTTTTAAATATATTTGTAACAAATATATATTTATTATATAGGATTTTCTAATATGTATATAGGAAGTCCGGCCTATGGGTAGGGATTTTCGGGTCACTTTTATTTCTCTCTGACACATGACTTATACATCACTTGTTTCTTTTTTGCGGTGTATATACTACCCATAAATTTATTTTATTATTATTATCATTAAAATTTAGGGATATAAATATTCAACTATGTTTTTTTGTTTCATTGGTATTATGATTCAAAAGTTACCAAAGTGGTAAAGGTTTTATGTTACAGTCTCAATATTTATCATAATTATTTATGATTATGTTTATGATGATTAATAATTATGATCTACCGTCTCAAGAAATCAATGAATTTTATTCTCATATGTTTATTTATTAGGAATAAATTTTTTCCTTTAATTATCCTTATCTGAAGTACTTAAGATACCAAAAAAGTGTTTTTAGGGAAAATCGACTTTATTTCTCTCTTTGGGTGAAAACCACATTCTTCAATATCCATGTTTTCTAAAAAAATATAGTTTTTATAATTATCCTATAATTTTTTAAAGTTATTTTCACCAATGTTTTAATTTTAAAAAAAAATTGAAATTAATTTTATTTTTGTTTTCTGACTGCGGTACTTTTTTACTTTATTTTAAAAAAGAATGGATGTTTTATTTTAGCTTATACGATATGAATGACATATCCCACCGTCATGACCACTTAGTGATTTAAATATTACTTTAAATTTTTACATGGTTATTTTTGAAGAAATATATTTCCATAAAATTATTTTAAATAACTTATTTTAAAATCAAAAGGATTTTTTCCTTAGTAATGTTTTAATGATCTTTTAATGGTATTTTATTCATTAAATAACAGACCCTTGATATTACCTATGATTTAATGGGTATATGATACAAGGATTCGATCCTTATTACTTTTCTGTATGCTTTATGTTTATGAAACCTATTCTTTTCCCATGGGTTATTCTATGATGAAATGATGAAATATGTTTGAAGCTTGATTCTTTTTAATTGGTTATGATAAGGTGAAATATTTTTAAAACCCATTTATTTTCATTGTTAATGATATATTGAATGTTTTATGATTTTTCGGCACATATATATAAGGTTTTTATTATTTGAAGGTTTTTACATTATAACCAAGGATATTGGTTATATTATAACCAAGTATGGTGGTTACATTTCAACTAAAGGTGGTGGTTAGTTTATAACTAAGGATGAGGAGGGTTTTTTAACCAAAGACAGTAGTCATGTCATAACCATGGATAAGTGGAAAAAAAATATCACACCAATTAATTGAGTAAATATTCATTTCTCATGAGATAAAGATTTCTATAATGTAGAGTTGATCAATTTTCATAAGGATCTTTTCCCACTAAGATAGTATTGGGAATGAATCTTCACCCCTATGATGGTTTAGGGAGTGAACCCATTCCACATTGGTATTCTTGTGAAAGAGACTTGACTACTAAGGGAACAATATTATATGATTGTGTGTACACCAAAATTCCATGTCTTATTCCATTATTATACTCTCATGGCTCGTGTTCTTTGATTCCCTTATGATTCATGTCTTAGGAACTATCATTCTATATGTCATGAAATAAGATTGTGATATATGATATGTAGGGTATTATTTTCAAATGTTAATATAATTATCTCATAATTATTTATTTATCATGTTATATGATCATTGATATATCACTTTTTTACACTTACTAAGAATAAAATCACACCCTTTGTTATATAACCTTTCCTAGGTTATGAATAATGGTTTTATGTATGATATGTCTAAGAAGGGTGGTAGTTATAGAGATTTAAGTGGGAGATTATTTCAAACATTTATAAACTAGTTTTTCATGTTTCAAAGTTTCAAAATAATATAAGACTAAATTCTTCTTATGTGTTTTTAAATTTTATGTAATGAATTTTCATCTATTATGATGTGTTATCTATGTATGAAAAGCATGGGTTGCTATATATTTCCTCAAAAATGGTTTTTATTTCTTTTTGTGAAAAAATAATAGAATTAATTTCTAAAAGTTTTAGGATAAATATTTTAAAAAAAGGAAAATATTTGTTTAAATAAAATATTAAAAATTATTTTAGACTGAATTTTGGATAATTTTTTGAAAAGTTTATTTTTTCAATGAATAGTAAAAATTAGTGATTTTTTTGAAAATTATCGTTTTATTTCAAGAATGTATAAAGTTCAATTCTATTTCAAAAATGTTTTAATGGTAAAATTAATTCATTTATATTATTAATAATCTAATTAAGTTCATTGGAATTAATTTTATGTTGTATTTTAACTTAAAAATGTTTTATACTATATAAAACATTTTTTTCTAGAAAACAACATTTCATCACGTTTTATAGGTTTAATTTTAAATAAAATAATAAAAAAATTAAATTGATTCTTAAAAATGGATATTATTTGTTAAATAAATAATTATAAATATGTTTTTTTTTTCATTTTATTTTTTATCATTATGAATAGTAACATTAGTAGGTATTTGTCAACTTAGTAAGGATAAAATGGAAAAAACTTTGTCAAAAAATGAGATAAGGTATCGAAATTAACCTAAAACATTATTTATTTTTATTTCATTGGAAATATTTGACCATATCCATCCTATGTTTTAATATATTTCATTTTGGTTTCATTTTCCTTTGATAATTAAATTTATATTATTTTATGTAGGGAAAATTCCAAAATGGAACTCTCTTGACATTAAAATATAAATTTTTTTAATATAATGATAAAATGAGGGTAATTTAGGTTATAAATGTTTATTTAAAATTTTAATTATTTTCCTTATCATGGTAATATTTTTTTAAAATTTTTATAGTTGATATAATTATCATAAATACTTACACAAAACTAATACAGTGCTAGTGTAAGTAGTTGGAAATCAAACTAAATGATTTGAAAAACATGAAAAATAATATTTTTTTAATTACGTATGATGATACATGAATTTTAGGTTTTAAAATAATTTATAATTTATTTTAAAATTGGTTTTATTATAATTTCATACTTGTATTAATATGTTTAAATTCAAATTAAATTAATTGTGTCAAAATATAATTAATGATATTTTATGTTAAGTGATATTTTATTAAATTATTGAAAAATCATAGAAATATTGAAAGAGAAAAATTGGATTATAAATAATTAAAATTTTAATAAATTGGATGTTTATGAGATAATTTTTACCTTAGAAGTAAAATTTCATCCCATTAATATTGAATATTTTGTTAAATCAGTTAAAGTTAAAATCTGTTAATCAAGTGGTTAAACCAAAATATAATGATTAAAATGTCACCAAAATAATTCTAAATTTTTTTTGTATGATAATATTAATACCATAAAATATTTTAATATTAATTCAGGTATATTTTTAATAATTATACTTGAGAAAGACATAAATTATATTTAAATAATTTTTGTGATTGAAAGTGTGTCTTTTCCATCCCTTATAAAAGGACACCCATTATCTCATTACTTTACACAAAAAAAATATCCAACTAGATAAAAACCTAAATAATTATCTTATTAACTTCAATATACATGCATTAGAGGTTTTGGTATTTTAAAAAGTCCATTCCAAGGGTTCTTAAAAAGGGATATAATGGACTCCTACCAAAGAAGAGCCAATCTTCTTACTCGAATATTTATAATTAATTTATTATTATGCCTCATATAAATCAATGTTATTCATAATAAAATAATATATTAATTATAATTAATATTATTATATGTTATTATGATTATGTAACAACCATTATACACCCTCTTTTCTGTCAAACGTGAAGTGAAAGTATCACCCATGAATACGCATGGACTACTTCCTCCATATAAGATACAATTTATTTTCCATCACCATATTTCATGGATTTTTATTATTATTAGTTTAAATTTTATATATAATATTTATGATAGAATTATATTTCATGAGTTATAAAATCATATCTACATTCTTACCACCATTTCTATTGGAAAATGATAACATCGCTCATGCGTACGGGTGGACTACCACCTCCATGAAGTGATATATTTTATTTTTCATTTCCTTTTTAAATAGATGTTAATAAGAATATATATAATGATTATATATGATATATATGATATCATGATTATTCTATAAGGATGAATTATTATTTACTATTCCTTTATTCTATAGTGGCCCCAAACCTAGTATCCCATAGTCTGTGTATGCTTTATTACATTGGCATAAGATACAATGAATCACATCTCGAATGACTGGATAGTTTAGTAGTTTTTTTATATAGATACATACATTATACATCCATTTCATTTGAAAAAAAAATATATGAATTTTTTTTCTAGAATAATGTAATTCTTTCTAGGATATCCTTGCATATCATTCATATTACGCTTCATGGAATCCTGGGAAAGAGAAGAATAAGGGTAATCTCAAATGATTAGTAAAGGTTAAGTACAATAGAAGCTATCATGAATCAATAAGAATAAAAGACATGTAAAGGTAAATAATTGAACATAGATTACATTTAAAAAAAATTACAATCATGATTAGATAGTCATAATCAATATGGTATGATAAATAACTAAAAACACATGCCATTTAATTAGTTTCAATATCATGATTAGATAAGTCCTAATAAATATGACAAGGTAAATAACTAAACACCCATTCCATTTAATCATTAAATGAGAAACAAATTCATCTACAAATAATATAAAGGTGAAACTATTATGGATAATAACAACTCAATTCATGATGAAGGAAATTCTTAATTATTTTACATCATGATCTCATTCATCATGATACCTCTACCATCAATAAATTTAAAAAGATGGTTTAAAACTATAGGTAGAAACCCATTTAATGAAATCTTATTGATTCTCCTCCTGACACTACCCATGCATCGAGGGGATATTAATTTCGGGCCCCACCCATCACTACAGGTCAAAACAATTTCGCATATATTGAATGATCAATCTAATTCATAAATCAATACACCTTATCAAAAAATATAAATATTGAATAAATATATGGATTTATCAATATTTATCAGTTAATAAAATAAATTTCAATGTAAACACCATATGTAAAAATGGTATATAGTTTAGGAAATAATCATATCCATGATAAAAATAATATTGATATTTAAGAGAAACATTATATGTAAAAATAATATATGGTCTAGGAAATAAACATTATCACACCCCAACCATGGTTTTGTTATATTTTTATTCTTTTCTTGGCGTTGGATCTTCTAGTTGAGGTTTGGGTTGACTTTCAGGATAAAATTCTTGAGTTTTGGATATTTCAGTTGTGTTTAAGACCAAACTATGATTTGAGTGCACGGTTTGAGGGGAAATTATGTGGTGTGTTATGGATAATAGAATGTCCAATTCATATTTTTCTTTAATCTTTTTACTAACATGACTTATACATGGTTTAACCAAAATTGTTCTAGGTAAAGGAGGAACTTTTTTTCCTTCATGTGGTGTTCGGGACAAGGTTCACGACTTTTTCATAGATCGGAGTAACTATATTTAAAGCATCAATGTGGGTTCTATGATTTTTAAAGAACTATTTTCCATTGTTGGTGAGCGATTTGCAATACTATATGTCGATCACATGTGGGTTTCCTCTTATTCTAGTAGGGTGCTCATAGTAGGTGTTTGGTTTGGCATACCTTGTGTCCAAACCATGTGAATTTCTCAAGTCTTTAAAAATACAGAAATTATATATTTCCCACTCTCTATTATTAATCCCATTCATGATTATTCTCCCCCATTTTCTTAGGTGAACCTTGGGGCTCTGGTATCTTCCTCCTCTTTGGATCATCCTTTTTAGTTGATTCTCCTTCAAGATTCCATGGTCAGTTCTTACTATTTTTTTGTGTTTTTCCAACCATTATCTTCTACCTTCTCTTATTCTTGGTTCATCCATGGACTAGATCTCTCTTGGATGAACCCTATGGTTAGGTTTGGATATTGTTTGTGGTTTTATTTGATGTTAGTGTGTGATGATTGTCTCTCTATCTTAGTTCTTCCCTCTCCCAGAGTTTTGTTGTGTTCACACATCTTTGAGGTAGGTGTTTCTATCCATAACCCTTCTATAACATTAAATTTGATTCTTGAGTGTTTCTAATTTATTTATAAATGTTTTCATTATGCTTTTGATGTGTTTATTTGATAAATTTTAGTGTTTTCTTGTTGTAAAATTCGTAAAAATGGGTTTTAATGGGATTTCTACGATTATGTCAATATATTTATGTGTATAATGATTTTTATGAAATTCCAATTTGTCTTTAAAAATAGAACTGGGTTCTTTGCATTGTGTTTGGTCTAGATCAAGTTTTTTAAATTTGGTTTTCATTTTAAATTTAGTTTTTTCTTATGGTTATAATGCCTCATTGTGGTTTAGCGCCACATGTTAGTTGTTTTGATTGGTGGTAATGATAGTGGTGGTTATTTGAATTTTTATTTTGGTATTTTATGGTTTAACATTGACATTAAATTAGTTATGGAAATTTCCATAGGTGAATGATGTTCACCTATGGATAGGCACACAAATGAAAATGGTCATTCATAAAAATATCCACCTTGAACCCTATATTTTAAAAAATATTTCCCTCCACCCTATTATATTCCCTAGCCATCTTATCTCCAAGTTTTTCATCTAAAATCCCATTTTTTCATAAATATATTCTTTTTTCTAAATAAAATCAATGTGATTCTAATTGTGTTCTCAAAATCCTAGACCATATATCACCAACAAATGTGGTATGGTAACTAAATGATATAAAGACCCATTTGGAACGTTTTGAGTACATTGTTTTTCATCTTAGTTTTAAAAATTGATTTGGATTGGAAACATTAAAGTCTTGGTTGGAATATTGTGGTGTTTTGGAAAGTGTTTTTAAAACTTGGTAGACATGTCAACCTAGTTGACTCTTGTGTTTGGCTCTATATGTGATAGGCACCATATGGTCAGCTATCTAATGAGAGGGACTTCTCATAAGTAGTGTTGGGGTTTCACACTGTCATACACAGTGGAATCAGTGGGTTATTAGTTTATTACAAGTGTGTTATGAACTCCCCATTATCCTTTATATTATTATCATGGGATTAATGGGCGTCATCTAGAGGGTTGAGTGATAGTTTCTTGTTGTTCCTGATTAGATGGACCAGTATCCCTTGGATTTGTTGTAAGGCTAAGTGGGATTTTCCACTTGTGATGTGAGTTTAGACAATTTGGTAGGTTATTGACTATAGAACTGCATTATACACCATAGGTCAGTCTAATCCAAGTATTTTCATGGATTTATTCTAGGGATTTTTAGGAAATAACCATTTTTACTATCTGTATGGTCATTCTTTTATCTATATAACTTTGGTAACCTTCCTTTTTTACTTTTACTTTATTGTACCTTCACTGTTTAATTTATTAATGGTATATCTCTTTGATCACCTTGTTTGGATTCTAATTTTGAATTTGCTTTTTAAACTATAAATAAAAGTGTAAATCTACATTTAAAATGAAATCCATGCATTTTTTGAAAAAAAAAATTATCTAGAAATTATTTATTGGTTCTTTAATTGAAAAGAAACCTATTTTCTAAATGTATTTCAATGTAAAATGTGTGGACAGTCTTAGGAGAGGACATGTATGGATTTTTTCGTGTTTACCCCCTGATATATTTATACTCACGCCCTACTTGTGCCAATCAGTGTCTGTAGGTCCGAGATATTTTGCATGTTTATATTTTTTTCCATGTTTTCCTATAGAGCGGGATGTTTCTTATCGATGGAGGTGACAAAGAGTTTACATGGAGATCATGATACTCCCAATTCATTTTGGTTGTAGTTTTTATTGTTTCGATTTTGGTTTTTTTTAGTTTAATTTGGATCCAATTTATGTTCTATTGTGTTTAGTGTTTATGGATCATCTGGGTTTTTCTATGTTCACAGTTTAGTTTATTTATATTTGTTCACTTGGATTAATAATTTACACTTGTATGATCTTTGATTTAAAACACTACTCATCTTCCCAGGAGGATCAAGAATGCCTCTCAGGCCTTGTCTCAAATCATGTTAGGTGTCAGGTTGGATGGAATCCGGACCTAGTTCATAGCAAAATGGTATTGGAGGATCCCTTTATTATATAAGGCATAAAGTTCATTAGATATAGGACAGTCAAGGCTCAATCAAAAGGTGAAAAAATATCATCATGAAATCTTTATAATTTTCATCCTCAAGTTACTAGGTGTAGTCCAAGAATTTAGTTTTTTATTTTTAATTTTTGGTTTATGGTGTTGGGGTTTGTGTGGTTTTGTGGTTTAGTGGATGAAAATGGAGGTGAACAAGTTTTACATGATTAGATTACAAGGATTATTGGACCATATAGATCATGAGTGCATGGTTTATGATACTTCCAATGGTTGGATCTTTCTTGGAGAATTTTCTTCTAAACCGTGTGGTTGAGCTATGAGTGACCACTTGTTTCCTTTTTTGAAGTTTCTGTGTGATATGTTTCTTTTTTGTTTTTTTCAGTGGGAATGGGTGGATTTTGAAAAATAATTTTGGGAAAGGGGGGGTTTTCAAAAGGAAAGAGATTTTGGGGAATTATTTTTTATTGTGAAAGTAGGATTTGGTGTCTTATTATGATTTAAAAATGATATTTTGAATTTTTGAAAAGTAGAAATAGATTGAAATGGTTTTGATTTTGGAATAAATATGGTGGTTTTTTAAAGAGGATTCTTGTTTTTTATGATGTTTGGTTTTTTGAGCTCGGTGTTTTGGTTTGGAATTCCCCTTTTTGGTTGGATTTTTGGTTTGATGTTGATTTCATTTTATGTTTTTATGTTATATAGAATATGATGCCTAAAAATATACTATTTTTTTGGTGAGTCTAGCCCATTTTTTGGCCTTTTCCAGACTCCTAGTGGGTGGATGATTTGAGTTCTTCTATGTTTTTTTCATTCTTCCATAATGATGAAGGTCCATTATATGCTTTGCAGTGGCTTAATGAATTTGAAAATGTTTTTTGGTATTTCAGAACTCTGAAATCATTGAGAGTTCATGTTATTCTTAATATTTTTTGGGGTTCAATTTTGGATCGATGAAAGGAGAACATACTTGTAACACCCTGGGATTTTATGATATAGATTATTTTTAGTTTCACTGATGTATTGTACTATACACTACACCAAGTTTAGCTTTCGCTATATGCAACATTATTTTAGTTTGCAGTATACGCAACGCTATTCTTGTCTTATGTCCATTTCACACAATAATGTGTATAGATTTTTTTCAATTTATAAATTAACTAAGCATGGATTATATTATACGCAACACCAGATAAGGATTTCTCTATACACAATACTGACATGGCTTGTGTTGCACGCAAGAGCGACCTTCCACGATAGCTTGTGTGGTAAGCAATACGGAGATTCACTAAACAATGATATATTATTAAAATATTATATATACTATCCCTGATTAATAATATTAACATTATTTTTAAATTTATATAACATTATCCTTTATCTTACACATGATATGAGAACAAAATCAATTTTTCAGATAAAAGATGTATTTCTCAAAAAAAAAAAAATTTACCACCATTTGATAGCGCACCCATTTTAAATCTACTTTTTGACAATTTTATAAGTTATATTTGAATAGATAAACATCTTCTTTGGAAGCAGGACATAAAAATTTATTTTGGATAAATTTTTAATAATTTTCTGATAACTTTCATATTTTGATGAAATGTGAAAATACGCTAAATTTTAATTGAAAAAAACATTTTTCATCAAAATATTTATATGATTAAAATATAATAATTAATGGTTTTAAAGTATAAATATAATATATTTTTATTGTTTATTAAAATTTAATTTATTGTCACTAATTTTACATTGAATTCATATGTAAAAACATTTATATCCTCTGCAATGCTCTAAACAAAAACCCGTTTTTTCGACAACATGATTTATTTTCAAATTAATTACGAAAAATTCTATATTTTGAATTTCGAAAAATGGATTCCATATTTATAATCATAAGATTCAAATTTTTCAAAAAGGAATTTTTTTTTAAATTATTAATAGTAACTTCAGTCATTATTTTATTTACCATGGTTAAAGGGTAAATATAGTAAATTATGGTAACAAAATAATATTATAAAAATATAAAATTACCTTAACACATATCTTAATCTAATTTGATGAGTTATTTACAACCATGGTCATCCTTGGGTAGATTTGGGGACCGCCTGGATTCACTTTTATGTGAAAATGACACTTTATAAGAATTAATTTAATGTAAAGATAATTATAACCTAAACATAAATATTTTACTAAATAGATTTTAATATGGGGTTATATAAAAGATATCATTGATAATAAAATTTCACTGTAAGTATAAAACAATTTCATACATCATGGTATTTTATTTAAAAAATTTATCCATTAGATAAATATATTTATTTATGACACAATTATGATGTAGTGAGTACCTCATTGATGAAAGATTCAAATATATGAATTTATAGATATTAAAAAAAATTAATTTGGTTATTTTCATGTCATACATGAATTTTATGGATGGTATTTACATATAAACTTTTCTTAAATGCCTTATTTTTTAATGAATCTTGTTATGAATTTTTTAAAAAAGTCAAGTATGAATAGTATCAAAAATTGACACAATTCATAACTTAAAACATAAAATAGTTTATTAAGTGCTATTAAATTATTAAAAATATAATATTCATCCAAATGGTTAATATAAGTCCATATATATCATAAATAATTTTTATTGGGTCGTTTGACATGATATGGTAATTACTTTCACCCAGAATGTGTAAATAACATGATATCAAGGTAAGATTGAAAAGGGTAAAATAAAGGTAAATCCAAAATGATAAGGATAAGAAAATATTCAAAACTTGGAAAACAATTATTGGATTATTGGTATTAGAACCAAAATCATATTATCTTATAATTTAATACATTTTTTACCATTTTAAATCGAAATTTAATTTATAATAAACTAAAATTTTGGAACATTTCTAAACTGCCCCTCTCCTCTCTTATAAAAGGAAACCTCATCCCTCTCATTTTCACTCTATTTTGAGCCTTCAAGATCACCCAAACCCTAAAAATTTAACTTTTAAACTATCCTATTTACATTATATAGGTTCTTCTATTCTCAAAAGACTAACTCCAGTTCCCTAAGAGGAAATTTAAAGGGGACGCGTCAAGGAAGAGGTAATCTCTTCTACTGATTATTTAAACTTTATTTCTTATTCAACATCATATTCTTTAGTTTTTTAATTATAATTTTATAACATCAGTATCACTAATATAATTATATGTTATTATTAATATTAAACAACCATATTTCTCCTTCTATCAATCCTACAAAAAATGAAATCATCGTGCGCTTGTACGTACGGATTACCGTCTCCACGTCGTGGTGTAATCTATTTTTCACCACCACCTTACATGGATGGGTAAAATGGTAGAAATTATAAATATATATGATTATTATAACAGGATAATAATTATGAGATATTATAAACCATCCACTTGAAATACCATTCAACAATTATCGGAACTATATCGTCACTCATGCGTGCATATGGTTTACCGTCACCACGACGTGATGAGATTCATTATCCATGTTAACCATTCAAGAATGATTATAAAGTATATATAATAAATAATCATGAAATATATGACATAATAATGCAACTAGAATTATTTGTATATATATGTCATTTAATCACTTCCATTCAATTTAATAAGGAAACGAAAACAGCGTTTATGGGTACGTACGGCCTACCGTCTCCATGAACGGTGTATTCCATTCCATTTATCGATTTATAATATATATTTATATACTGAATATATATGATATATATATAATGTTTTACATTCTGGAATTAATTAAATCACGATCTAAGTAATCATATGATGAATTACAAGTTGAAACACGTATGATAAATGAAACGATTATTACCCAAAATGTTGCTTTAACATATAATTGACAAATGAAAGAGTAATATAAAGTCATAATTGAATAATATATGATATCATAATTATTAATATGGTTCTATTACAAGTTAATAATATGTTTAAACCCACTATACCAGAGTTTTGGACACATATAAAAGAAATCGGACCTAAGGTAAGGGATAATTTTGTAATCTAATTTTTATCTGACATTGGTTGTACCTCTATTTACTGGGGTTATATTTATCATCCATGTCCATGTTTTCTAAAAAAAAATTCATAAAATGTTTAATATTCTTCCATGTATGTTTATATTCATTTTTAAACATTTTTTACTTTTACTACATGGTATGGAAGGAATTTTTCTTTTTACCATATGAGGTACCTTTTTGACATTTCCAGTAAAAGTACGAGGAGAATGTTTTTGTTTACCTTATACAACATGAATGGATTTTTAAGGTTTCATGAAGCCTTATTTCCATGAATCTTCCTCAACATTATTTTGAGTTTATTATCAACTAAATACTTCTATTTTAAAATTGGGTGGTATTTTGAGAAAAGAATTTTTTTTTGAAGAAGAAGTGATATTTTCTTCAAGAACTAAGTTCAAGTGTATTATCAAAAATATTTTCCATATATGATTACATAGGGTTATGTTTATATACCTATGATTAATTTTATTTTATTATGTTTATGATGGAATTATTTTTATGGTGTCCATTTATCTTATATGGATTATGATATGATGGCACGATGTTTAAAAATCTCATTTTATTACATGGGTTACACTATGTTCAATGATTTTTATTTTTGTGGCACATGTAAGAATAGTTTAATTATGAGATTGGTGGGACCTATATATTCCTCCAATGCATTGGGTAAATATTTATATCTCTTGAGATAGACATAATTAGAGAAGATGATAAATCTGGTTCAATAATACATGGCTGGAATGGAAAGTCAACCTGGTTCAGTAATGTAATTTGTCCACTATAATGGTCTTGGCAACAATACCTTGGATACTATGTAAATAATATTATGTTCTTAATGGTTATACACAATTCCATGTTTTATTCCCATTATATTTTATCATGATTAATGTTACATTATGATTTATTCATTATGTACTATTAATATTTATTTCATGACTCAAGATTTTGATTTTTAAACTATATGTTTATGTTTTTACATTCATATTTTTATGGTTTGTTTTATATTCTCCATGTTTAACCTTACTGATCATTTTACCTCACCTTTTCTATGTTTTATTTTCTCCAGGATATAAATAATGGTTTTAGGTAGGAAAACAAAGGGGAAGATCTTTATCGGAGATGTTGTAGATCTTTCTCCATGATTAGAAGATTATGTTCCAAGTTACCAAAGACACTAAACTAATACGGTCATTTGGCATATTTTTGTGTCATGTATTTAAGTATTCTAAAAAAGAAATGTAATTTCCATGTATTTCATGCTTGTGTCTCTATAGTAATGTTGTTTTTGTAATTTGGGATGTCTTGGGAAGTTTTTAAGACAAATTTTATACAATGGTTCATTTTTTAGGAGGTGATGGAAAGGAAAGTGGTGGATCTATTGGGCGTTTAGTAAGGTTAGAAAATATTGAAGGCCTATTTTGGCCACTTTAAAGAGATGGTTTTTTTTCACCAAAGATAATATTAGAGGATTTGAAGAAATATCATCTCTTTGTATGGGGTATTCATCTAGAGACTAAGGATAAATTCCTCTCATCCATTTATTTTTTTGTTTGAGAAACCCATGGAATATTAGTTCCTAGATGATTTTGTTCCTTGAGCATATTCAGTATAGTTTGATGAACCAATTTTTCGCAGTTCTTGTGAAGGTTTCCCGTATTGTGCGAAGTGTGTAATAAAGGAAACTATTTTTTTGGAATTTATTTCATAAATTATATCTTTTAATTCATCATACTATTCAATTTTTTGCATTATGTATGGTATATTTGATCATTTGAAGAAATATTATTGAATCCTCCAAAGTTTTTATAGTGATGTGGCCATTTGGGGAACTTTGAGAAGTCCTGAAATTAGTATTCCCAAAAGAGGAAGTCTCAAGTGGAGGCTGATAGCTCCTGAATTTGAGGATGTATATTATTCATGACACCAAGGATCCATCCATAATATTCTAATTGAATCTATTCACATAGTTAAGAGTTTTTGGGTGTGGGGAACCTTGTTCTTGCTTTTGTCTCCATTATTGTAGTGGAGTTGGTTTAAGTCACCTTATTGTAGTTTTATTTGTTTTATATTCCACCTTTTTGTAAAATATTTAGTGTCCTCACTTTTTAGTATTTTTTTGTGATTCATTTGGAGAAACTTTTGTGGTTATCCTTATGGTTCGATTTTGGTTTCTGGTAATGTTCACTTTGCAGATGCTCGTGTCTTGAGGAAATGATAAATTGAGGTTTGGTTTGCTTCTTGGTTTGAAGTTTCTTTCATCAGGGACACTTGTGGTGGTGTGTTTTATATATAGTGAATTCATGGGTTAGTTCATATTGGGATTCATGTGTTGGTCAGTATTGTTTCATGTAAGATGGCCGATTCTAAAATGGTGGGGAGATCCACCAAGGGTCATGTTGTGGTTTCATCCAGAGTTGGTCGATGCTAGATAGTTTCTTATGGTGGGGAGACCTTCCAATTTACTCAGTATATCTATTAATTGTGTTTTTACTTAGATCTATTTAGGAGTTTCTTATGAAGTTGAAAGGTCGCACTGAGGACCATGCTTTTGTTTGGCCTTGTTCTATTTTGAGCTTGATTTTTCTTCCTTGTTCAGTTGGGTGACTTTCTTAGGGAGGAATGTTTTTTTTATTTGTATAATTGTGAAACCCCAATGATGGTTTTCTTTTATTTTTATTTTTTTCTTGGGGTTGGATATATTTTTTGAAGTTTGGGTTGATTTTACGGTAATTTTTTTATTTTCTTAGGTTTCAATTGTGTTTTGGCCATAGGAATGGTTTGAGTGCATGGATTGAGGGGAAACCATGAAAACTATTAAGGATAAAGAAATTTCCAATCCAGTTTTTCCTTGCATGGTTTTACTTTCAAGTCATACGCATGGTTTGGCCTAATCCTTGTGAGGAAAAGGAGTGACCATGCAGCCTTATTATGCTGTGAGGGATAAGGCATGTAGATTGTGCATGGTTTGGAGTAACTTTATGGAAATCATGTGTGTGGGTTCTATAATTTTGACAAAAATGTTTTCTAGAGTGGGTATACGGTTTACCAAATTGTTCATCCATACCATGTGGGTTTCATTCACTTCCAGTATGGTGTGCATGATTGGTGTATGGTTTATCAAACTTTGTAGTCAAACCATGTAAATTTCTTAGATATTTAAAAAGTTATAAATTCCATCATTTACTCTCCCTATTTTTAACCCCATTTAGAATTTTTATCCCCCATTTGTCTTAGGCGCATTGTAGGTCTCCCAAATCTTAGTCCTCCTTGGCTCCTACTCCTTGTTTGATGCTCGTTAAAGATTCCAAGGTGAGTTTTTCTTTCTTTTTGGGTGTTTTTCTTCCTCTTATCTTCTCCCTCCTATTTTTTGGTTCTTTAATAGATAGGATCTTTCTTAGTTGAAGAATAGGGTGAGGGTTTGCAAATGTGGGTGGTTTTCTTTTTTGTTATGGTTTTCATATTGTCTCTCAATCTTGGTTCTTCACTCTCCTAGAGTTTCGTTGCTTTCTCATATTGTGGAGGTGGGTGTTTCCATCCATATCCTTTCTAGAACATTCCAATTTATGAATCAATGTTTCAAATTAATTTATAAATATGTTTCTCAGGCTTCTGATGTGTTTTTTTGATTAATTGTAGCTTTTTATTGTTTTTATATTGGTAAAATGGGTTTTCAAGGTATTTCTAATATTTTTCCTTTATATTTATGTATACAAGGTGTTTCATGATATGTTAATTGGTATTTAAAAATTAAATTCTTTGATATGTATAGTGTTTGGACTATATTGGTTTTTGGTAATTTCGGTTTCACTGTAAATTGGGTTTTATGTTTGGTTGTAATGACTCATTTTGGTTTACTTCCATGTGTGAGTTGTTGTGATTGGTCATAGTACTAGATGTGGTTCTTTAAATTGGTCTATGTATTTTTTATTGTTTACCATTTATATTCCATTGGATGTCAGAATATCCATAGGTTCATGGGGTTATCCTATGGATAGGCACATAAATCACAATAGTCTTTAGTAAAAATATCCACCTTGAACTATAGATTTCAAGATACTTTTCCCTCCACCCTCTTCTCTTCCCTTAACCACTTCTTTATATATGGTTTCTATAAAACCATGATGTTTCCTATATGGTTTCTTGGTTCCTAAATAAATTAATAGGATCCAAAATGGGTTATCAAAATCATTTCACATTTGGAACCTTAGAATGAGTTTTTGTAACTAAATGAAATAAATTCCCATTTGGAACCATTAGAGCTTGTTAGGTGTTTTTATCTTGGTTATTGAAATGGTTTTGAAAATCGATTTGGTTTTGATATATTAAAGTAATGGTTAGTATATTGTGGTATATTAAAAATGGTTTTAAAACTGGTTTTAAAACAAAGGTGGCATGTCATCTCGATTGGCACTTGTGTTTTGCTATGTGTGTGATAGGAACCCTATGACTGACCTACCAATGAGAGGGCCTTTCCATGTGTGGTGTTGAGGTTTGGTAAATTCATAGTGGATTATATAGGTTATTAGTTTATTCCAAGTGTGTGATGACCCCCCACCCCCATTCCCATTTTTACTATTATCAAGGGATTATTTGGAATCATCTAGAGTATCGAGTGATAGTTTCTTTTTGGTCCAAATTATATGGACTGGTACCCCTTGGATTTGAGTAGAAGCCAGATGTGAATTTCTACTGGTGAGTCTAGTTTAGAGTAGCTAGTTGGTAATTGAATATGAAGTTTCACCATAATACAGTAGGTGATTCCGAACTAATTACATCTAGGGATTGATTTTAGGGATGTTTAGGAAATATACATGATTACTATCTGTTTGTTCCTCTTTAATTTCTATAGAAATTTTGTTACCTTCCTCATTTACTTTTATTTATCTTTACCTACAACATTTACTTTATTTATGCTATGTCTTTTTGATCAGCTTGTTTGGATTCTTATTTGTAATTTGTTTTTTAATTTGGTAGTTAAAGTTGATTTTTTTTAAACAGTAATGTTATGTTTCTTTGGAAAATGGATTTTCTAGAAAATATGGTTTGGTTATTTAAATGATAAAAACCATATTTTATAAATGTATTTAAAACTAGAGTTTTTTTATTATTTTTGTAAAGGACATGTTTGGATTCTATAGTGCTTACCTAATGAGGTGTTTATACTAACACCCTATATATTCCACTCAACGTCGGTAGACTTGAGTTATTTTTCAGTTTCAGTTTTTGTTCATGTTTTCTTGTGGAGTGTGTTGGTTCTTATGGATGTTGGATACTAAGAGTTAACATGGATATAATTTTGTTCGTGGTTTGGTTTGGTTTGGTTGTAGTTTTGTTTCAGTTTCTATTTTATTCAACTATAATTGTATTTGGATCTTGTTTATGTTCTACTTTATTCAGAGTTTATGTATCATATTGTTTTTTTTGTATGCTCTGTTTAGTTTATTTATATCTTTTCATTGTGCTAAATCATTCCCACTTGTATGATATTTGATGATTGGCACTACCTATCAACACGAGAGGATTGGGAACACCACTCAACCCTTGTCTCAGGCTCGAATGGGTGTCGAGTCATATGGAATCCTGAACTAGTTCATAAAAATAATATTCATGATAAATATAATATGGATATTTAAGATAAATTATATTTACAATGATCCCATGATAGTGAATATTTTAAAGGAAAGTTAATGACTACAAAAAAAATTAATCAATAAAGTGAAAGATAATGATTTATTTGATCCAAATTATCATAAACCATACAATTAAATATTAAATATGATACCAATGCAAAATATCCATAGTGTATGATAAGTACAATAAAGGGTTTATATATTTGGTGAATATAAATACCATAAAACTCATTAAAAATATTATAGAGAAAAATAACCTTTTTCAACTTTATGATTAATATCAAAATAAAAGTTCACAAAAGAAATAGAAAATAATTTTTTTTAAATAATATTTTAATCTTATAATGGAATCTTTAGAAAATTGATTGTTCTTGATGGTAGGAAAATATGTACATGTTGACTAAATTAAAACCAAGATTCCTTTTATATATTTAATAAAAGAGATATGGTTCTGGTTTTGAAAATGATATGAAGATTTCATTCAAAAATATTATAAAAAGTAAAAATGGTTAAAATTTATTTAATAAATAATTTAAAAAATGCTTAAAAATATTTTTGGAAACATTTTTTTTTGAAAATATGGTTTTGGTAGAAAATAGATTCTCTATCGAAGTGATAAACAAAGTCTTGTTTTCTAAAAAACATTTTATCAATTATCATATATACCAAATAGTGGTAAAATGGTAATATTACTTGAAAATATCATAAATGACAATAGTATAAGAAAATTATATGGTTTTATTAGGAAATGGTCAAATAATATCCTTCAATTAAAATTCAAAAATAAATAATCATGATTAGTATGTGATTGTAAAATAAAATCTTATAGTGATAATAACATTGAAGTGAGAATTAATAAATTAATAGATTATATGTATCAACTATAAATCCAAATTAACAAATTGGAAATACAACATAAGATAATCAAAATTTATTTCACGTTTACTTTTAGAATATTAGAGGTGACAAAGAAGTGATATAACCTAATGAAAAGAAATTGTGCTATAAAATTCTTCACCACTTGGAAATTCATAACTCAAATCCCATTAGATGAAATAATTCAAATTGAAACCGAAAATGCAATGATATATTAATTAAATGTGATATTACATGTCAAATGGGTAGTATATACACAATATAAAATAAATTCAGTGCATAACATTACAATATGCATGAATGAATGGAAATATAGACGAGGTCTCTTATCTCAAAATTCCTTTTGGTTGAACATGATTTAACTTTCTTTATAATGGTTTAAGAATGTTATTTTTTTATACCAAAAATATATTCATATTTATAATAATGTATTATCCTTTTATTTCATCTTATCTCCCATTAATTAATTATATTTCATTATTTTTATTGTTTTAAGTGTTAATTACCTTGGTTTCTCATGCGTGTTTTGTCTTTAAAGATCCGGTTCTTTCACAAATTATATAGTTACATCAAATTCATAATAATAATCATGAAATAATTATTCTATTTAAATATTAAAGATAATTTTAAGTCTAATAATTCAATATTTTTTTGAAAAATGATGTACGTTACGATCATGGAGATTGTTCCCGTACCTACGCATGGGTAACTTTTAAATTTTTCAACGATCATTATGGAAAAGTGTAGATAATATTTACTATTTATATAATTATCATAATATCATAAATACCATATTATTTCTTTTAATAAACTTATATATATCATCCATGTTTTGTGGTGATGAAAATCGAGTCGCATCGATTTGTGAAGGCGATAGTCCACACGTACACAAATGATGTTATCATCCTTAAGGGGGTGAAAAGGTAAGAAATAAAATGATATATTATCTTTTAATAATGATAAATATTTCATATATATAATTATTTTTTCATTTATATCATATAAATTTATTATCTTTATCCTTATTACCTTTCATGTAAAGCGTTAGTGAAAAACGAATCACATCACTTCACAAGGTGGTAGTCAGTTATTCTCACAAGCGACATTATCATATCCCATATAGAATGGAAATTAAAAAAGGTGTATATGATATAATGACTCCATATGAATAATTATCTTACAAATATCATATATATATATATATACTTTATATATATCATCATACCCAGTCGTGAGAGGTGGTAATGTAAAAACAAATGACAATGGTTTGCGAGGTAGTAGTCCACCGTACACTCAAATGATGATTTCATAACCCATTTGATGGAAGTGGTGATTGATATAAGTCATTAAATTAATAAAAAACATATAATTATTTGTAATATACTAATTTTATTATATAATCATGGTTTAATAAGAATCCAAGGATTTGTAGGAAGAAATAAAATAGAAATGCATGTTGAAGAATATTATTTCTTCTTCAGGTAACCTTCTTAGGATTGTATCAAAAAGGATTACTAGGTTGGATTTTTTTAAAAATAAGGATACAAGTGTGATATTAGATAATTTTTTAAGTGATTTGGTTAGGTATTGTCTAAACTAAAATGGTTTTAAGTTGTTAAGTGGCGAGGAGTGGGGTGGCCTATTATAAGTGTAGTGAGTGGCATACTTGTAATGTTTGATAAGAAAAAGGTGCTCCCACATTGTTCAGATGAAAAAATTACAAAACATGGATTATTATAAATAATTAGACATTATAAGGTCTATATGTGTCCAAAAATATATATTTTATAAAAAGTTTGATTTCATTTTAACACTTATCTTTTTATTTTAATCCCCTAATAAATACATTTTTACCTTAACCGTTGTAAATAATTTTTACTTTCTTAGTATTAATTAGGGTCACAAATTAAGTTAACCATACTGTATAACATTAATTATACTTATAAAAAATATTTAATCCCTTTAACAAATTACTTTCTTTAAATTTTAAAAATAAAATTTAATTTAATTCGGTAGACGTGATGAGAAAGCAGTTTTCAAAGAGAAAATGATTACAAGTTTACAAAATTTTTATATCAAAATTCAATATAAAATTAATTAAAATAATACAAATTTAATTAATATTAATAATTTAACTAATTTTAATTTAGAAAAATTTAAATATAATTTTATTTTATTAAATATTTAAACTAAAATATAGTCTTCAATTCAAATTCAGTATTTTCACTATTCATAAAAAATGAATCTTGTTAGAAAAATCATAAAAGTTCACCCAAAGACAATTTTGATATAATTATTTAAAAAATTAAGTTTATTTTTTGAAATAAATATTAAGAAACTGGAAAAATTAATTTAAAACTATTTTTACAAAGCGTGACTCACCCGTCTTTTGTAACACCCCAAGCTTCCACGGTACGTTTCCCTTTGAATAATGCAATGACGTGCATTGTACGTAACTTAGAGATTCTAACACACCACAACCAATCAAACTAGCCGTTATGAATAGTAATACCTACTTTTTAAAATTTTATAGATTTTATCATTTGAAATGGACTTCAGTTTTGGATTCGTAATATCGAAATTAGCTTAGGGTGAAATTTTGGTATTTTTCAGATAACTTTCATATTTTGAAGAATAGTGAAAATTACTAAATTTTAATTAAAAACAACTTTTTAAATCGAAATAATTAATAGTGATAAATTATTAATTTGAGTGGGTTTAAAGTATATTTAGAATATATTTTTACCATTTAATACAATGTTGGTCATTGGATGAGATTTCACATTTAAACCAGACATAAACAAGTGTCAATCTTTTGATAGTTATTATCTCTTAAAAACACGCTATTTGTTTTGATGACGGGAATTAATTTTTAAATTAATTAATGCAACTAATACGTTTTGAATTTGGTAAAATAGAAATCATTTTTGAATTCATAATATCAAATATAGCTTAGGTCTAATTTTTGGTATTTTTCTGGAAACTTTCAATTTTTGATGAATAGTGAAACCACTAAGTGGTAGTTAAAAAACTGAACTTTTCATAAAACTTAATTTTACCAATTATGTGTGTGGAATTTCAAAAATCCTAGAGACATGGTTAATATCAAGGAGTAAAATTTGTTTCTTTGAGATGAAAATAATTTTTTTTGAAAAGTAACTTTTTACTTTTATTTACCACGGTTAAAAGTAAATAGGGTAATTAAGGGTAAAAATGATATTAATATTACCCTAACACATGTCATAATTCTATTGGACAAGTATATATCAACCAAAATAAAACTTAGGAATACAATATTATCATTTAGGTCCACTTGGATTAGATTAGGACATTTATTATTATTTAATTCAAAGAAGAGTTAAAAGAGTTAAAATCAAAGTTTATTTACTAAAATATTTTTAATATAGGGTTATACATAAGATAAATTAGATTATAAATATTCATTAGAAATATTAACATATTTCATACATAATTATATTTTATTTATAATTTTTAGACATTAAATAATTCAATTTATTTATGACACAATGATGATGCAGTAATTAACATAATAGTGCAAAAATTAAAATAATTGATATTATAAATACCAAAATAAATATAATTGGAGACTTTTATTGAATTAAAATAATTTTATAGGTTACTATGACATATTAGGAATTATTTAATTGACTTTTTTGAAGTAATAATTATGTTATCAGTTTCACAAAAATCAATTATTGAATAGTGTCAAAATTGACATAAAAGAGTTTTTAAAAGAAATATTATATTATTAATTGATATTAAATTCCTAAAAATATAAGGTTCGGCCAAGAGACTTATATCATGATTTTTTTATCATTAAATGACCACTTGTGGGTATCTTGGATGCATATAAGAATATTATTAAACATATAATAAAAAAATAAAAAAAGACATTGTAAAAGTGAAACTAATTAACTAAGAGTTAATACTTAAATATAATGTTAATATAATGACCCAAACCTGTATAAATTCTATTTGTTGAGTGTTTTTCGACCTATACCCACCTTAAACTTTAAATAATACACTTTGGAGCCATTATAAACTGAATATGAATTTATTATAAAATAATATTTCTAGCTTTTCCAAAGGTGCCCCTCACCCCTCTTATAAAAGGGAACTCACCCTTCTCATTACTTCACACATTCAAAGCCTTTTGGTTCGGCCTAACCCTACCCAAATACTCTCTAAACTTACCTCAATACAACCTAGAGGCCTTAGTTTTATCAGAAAGCCAACCTAAGGATCCCTTTTGATCAAATCAAAAGGAAGAACCCGAAGAAGAGGTAATGTTTTTACCACCCTTTTTCAAATTATTTTCTTCTTCAACTTCTTTTTTATTTGTTATTCCCATTATAAAATAATGAATACAGTATCTCCTATATACTATAATAATATTATAAATATGGTACAACCATATTCAGTATTATATCCTTCCTTTGAATGACATGTCATCATACGTGCGTACGTACGACTTACTGTCTCCACGTCGTGGTGTAATTGTCATTCAATAAATTATTATTTGTATGGGTATAATAATTATGTGTAATTTATGTAAATAATAAATATAACATTATAATTATTCTTTATATATGATATAACATCCAATTATATATTATTTTAACCTCAAAATAATGATATTGTCGCTCGTGCGTACGTGCGGACTACCGTCTCCACGAAAGCGATGAGATTCATTCTCCATCGTATCTGTTAAAGTATAATTATCATTTGATGATTTAAAAATAATGTTTAATGACCTGATATAATTATGGATATGAATAAGATACAACCTATCCATAACAAACAGAACTTACGTAACAAAGAATATAAAGGAAAACAAGTAAGTTAACACCTGAAATGACGATAATACTAAGATATTGTCAACAAATCAATGTTAAAAGATCATATATGATATCATATTAATGTAAATTATTCTTGTATAATTCAATAACAATTATTTCACCATTATAAAAGAGGTCAACCTACCATCGACCAAGGAAAAATTACAAAGTAAGGGGTTTCTTATCTCACTTTTAATTCAGTGAGATTTCCATTGTTCACCACTTATTTATTGCATGTGGTATGTGTACTACCCATGATTGTATTCATTGTGTAATATACTTTAATTTATGTGTATTTAAATCATCATTTTATGATCCTTCTTTCATGGGTGCATGTTTCATAAGTTACCAAATCGATAAGGGAATTTGAAATTTCAATTTCCACTCATTCGGCTTTACCTATACTTCATTGATTATTTTACTCCAAGATTATGTGTGGAATCACTATTCATTGGATTATGTCATAATTTCCACTCCCCTTTCTGTGGATATAATTTTTATATACATAATCACTCCATTGATAAATTCTCAAGTCATCGGTATGAACTTGATAAGAGTAATTTTTACTCAATCTCGATTTATTGAGATAAACATCCAATTCATTGGTGTTGTTTTTACTAGAATATGTGTGAATGTCCTTTGATTGTTTTACACTGAATATCCAATCATATTTAGTGTATTTATATTTATCACACATAATTATGTCATTGATTTATCCTTAACCTAAGGATATGGCCTTTATGATAGATTTCATCTCAATTTACATTCCATTGAGACTTCTTTGTTGTTATACACCAAATCCATTTTATATGGTGTATATAATGTACTTTGACATAATATATCATGAATCCCTTTTTTCTCATGATATTACAAAGTTTTTATTTCCTCAATTATTTTTATTCAATTTTCTCTCTTTTGGTTAGTAACTCTAACTAAAATATCATTTTAAAATGTTTTAAAGATTGATTATTCTAAATATTTCTCATTAATGTCCATGTTTTAGAAATGGTTTTAATGATTTATTTATATGGAAATTAAGGTTTTCAAATAAAAATCCCTTTTAATAGTTTCAAAGTGGTATGGGGCACTTTGATTCGAAAATCTACTTTAAATGGATTCTTGACAAATAGTGTGACTTTTAAATGATTTCAATAAAAAGGGGGATATTTCACTCTAATTGTTTTGATGATTATTTTCATCTACGTCAATATCCTTCATCATTCTCGGTTGATGTTATTATGATACAATACAATCTTCCATATTTTATCGAATGAGTTATGTTTGACTGTGGATGTGCTATTTTTATACCATTCATGGTTTGTGGAAAAAGTATTGACATTTCGTATGATATTTTTAATACGAATGTTTATGTTATGTTTAAAACTCTTCATATGAGGAATGCATTGGACTTAGTAAGTGACGGGTGGAGCCCGCTATAGCCTCTAGATGCATCGATAGGTCTCATGAGACAAACTAGTTTCTTGGCACAAGGCCTTGGAAAAATCTTATTTGTAGTCTTGGGACGAGGCCTTGGCTATGTGGTTATGATAGTCTGTCATTATGCATTACATCATTATGAAAGTGGTTAAAGATATTTCATGTGATTGTTCAACTAGTAGAATATCCATGTGAATGAGTAAATGGAATTATTTCAATTTATCTTTGCCATATTATGCTGAAGTTAAAGTTTAAAAAGCTTTTGTTTTAGTTATAAACTGCTTTAAGTGTTTATGCTTATCTATGAAAGATTCTGCTATATTGTTATCCTTTCTGAGAATCTGAGCTCACCCCTTTCAATGTTTTATTTTTTCCAGGATGTGAATAAGTAATTTATGAATGACCTGTAGGGATAGTATGAGGGGATATGAATACAAGATGTTGTTGTAGTTTTTTTTACCATATGATGTAATGCAAGACTTATGAATATATCTAGTGTTTCCAAGACTACTAAACTAATCAGTCATTCGAGACTTGATCCTTTGTGATCATTCCAATGTTATGTAATAATGCACCGACTCTGGGTATCTTGGGTCGGGGCGTTTCATATTTTATATGAAAAAAGTATATAGTTTTTTAGAAAAAAAATTTTCTTTTTGAATGGTTATTTTTATATATATAATCAATAGATAACTATAATTTTCATAATTTATTTATTACTATTTATACCATCTAGTTTAACATCTATGTTATAATGGTATACTATATTACGGCTCATTTAGATCTAGGGTTACATTTTTTGAAAGCTGTTGAAGTGATTAAATTTAAAGAAATATATTTCATGGGTTGGTTAAGCTAAGTGTTGAATGTTCAATATTTTTTCAGATACAATTATATTATTATATATTTTGGGGGTGTTACAAATTCCATTATCTGAAAAGTGGAAACAGTGTTCATGTATATGTACAACCTACCGTCTATATGAATGTGGTAATTAATTTTTCTTTATCTATCCATTATTGAATACTCTAAATATATATATATATATATATATATGTAATATATATTATATTATTATAATAATTAAAATTTTAGGTATTATGGAATTATTATCATATAAAAAGATTGAAAACTATTTAACCCAAATTTACATGAAAAACAAAATACTTAACATCTGAAATAGATGATTTTAATGAGGTATTATTAATAAATCATTGTTAAATGTTATAATTAGATCATATATGATATTATAAATATTTAAATAATTATTTTATTAAATTATAACAAATTTTAATTTATTATACTATAGGTTAAATTGATTTTTAAGCAAGTCAAACTCAATGTAAGAAATTTTCATCTCACTTTTAATATACTGAGACACATTCTATATTCACCAATTGTTTATTTAATGTTGTTTATATACTTCCCATGAATGTATTTTATGATTATTATCATGAAAATTATAGTGATTTACATTTCCATCCAATTTTATATCTTTGAATGGGTTTTAACTCAAAGGATACCAAAATTGAAAGATATTTATGTTGCAATATTATAATTTATCGAGATTATTTATGGTTAAGTGTCCAAATAAGATATTTTAGAACATATCCATAACGAATAGTAATAATTTTTTATTAATCCTTATATTTATAGAGACGAGATATTTTCGTCTCATTTTCCAATACTTAAGAACTGAATATACTGAAATAATATTTTTAAGGAAAACTGACATTATTTCTCTCTTCAGTTAAAAATCATTTTTCTTCCAAATCCATGGTTTCAAAAAAAGTTATCAATAGTTTTTTTTAATATTATCCAATTATTTAATATAATAATTTTTCTTCATGATTTAATTATTTCAAAATGGTTTAAATTAATATTCTTATCATTTTTTGAATGAGGTTAAATTTATAATGAAAAATATGAAAGGATTTTTTAATGTAATATACATAGCCTGAATGAAATTTCCAATATTCATGAACAATAAAAACTTTAAATATTACTTTACATGTTTTAAAGTTTCTTTTTAAATAATTTATTTTACTTACTATTTTGGAAAAAAAAATTATTTTAGATAAGTGATTTCTATGTGAAAAGTGTAAAGACCCTGACCCTATTAGCTTAGAACCTGTAGTGAAATTATTAAAATGTTAATAGATATAATGGATAGTAGCACAAATGATAAAATATTTTAGTAGTCTCAGTAAACTAGATACATACATGATTCTAATATTATATTGTAAATATAAAAACATAACATAAGAAACATTATCGCATCCTTAATATCCATCACAATATCGTAGTATATATCTTAGATGAAGGAAAACAAATAAAGGATGATCTTAGATGTTATGTATACATGGGAATTTATCTTGGTTGAATAATGCATAACTAATGTGGCATGGTAAATAACTAAAAACATTCCATTTAATAAATAAATTGATCATAAAGAATAATACAGAAGGAAAAAATGATGATCAAATATTTTCATATAAATAATAACATGAACTTGAGACTTATCCATGGATGTCAAAACTATTTAAATAATCACAAGGATATTAATAACTGGTTTCATATTGATACAATGTATAATGATGAACATCCTAAGCTTATAGTAGAGGTCTCACGCCAAGACATCTTACATGAATGGGTTAGGCATCATCCAAATACCTATCCTATTTTATCTAAGGAAACCTTCCAATTAATTGAGAGGTTATGTAATTGTAGTACCCACCTATCACTTAATAAGTCTAATTAATTCATTATATTAATAATTAATACAACTTAATCAATATTCTTTTAAAATCATTAATTGTTTGTATTGGAATAACTAGAATATGGAATATCAATACTTTCCCTAATATAAATAATCATAAAACATCTAGATAAATATGGTGGATTATAACATTAGAGTATATTATCATTATAAGATTCAACAAATGATGATGATATAGATGAAAATACTCTCAAAATATCACTAAAAATTTATTGAGGGAAATGAATTTTTTATTTTAAAAAAACTTATATAAAATATAAAAAAAATTACATAAATATTAAAGAAATTATTTTTTTCAAATGTTACTTTTAATATTTTAACTTAAGTATCATAAAATTGTGTGTACAATATAGTGGGAAACTTTTTTCATTCCCTGTGTGTTAAAACAAATATTTCTTTTACATTATTGGAAAAAAGTCTAAAATAAATTATTAATAAAATAACTAAAAGATTCACTTTAAAACATTTAATAAAAATAAAAAATGGAAAAAAATGAAGTTAAAAATTAATTTCAGAATATTAAAAACATTCTTTAAAACATTTTAAGTAATGTATGAACATTGAATAAAATTATTCTATACCGAATAGAAAATAATGATGGTTTTCATTAAAAACATTCTTTTGGTCTCTTGAGTACATAAAAGATTAAAATGATAGGAAAAATTATATTTTTTATATATAACTTGAGGAGTAGAAATATATTGGATTTAATATAGAAATATCATATATTTCTTCCAACAGATACTTAAACATAAAAAATCCCTAATAATAATGATATTGTGAAATTAAACCTTAACACTTTGGTAATTTTTGAATCATAACCCCCATGAAAGTGATAACTAGAAATAAATATTTATAACCCATGAATATAAATGTAATCATGTTATTCCACCTCAAAATGTTAGTATATACATTGCATTAATGAAACAAGTGGTGAATATGACATGTATCTCTTGAAAACAAAAGTGATATGGGAAAACCCTAACATAATTTCTAAATTCCTTTATATGTGTTATAACCTAATTTATAATAAATATAGATATATTATAAATATATTACATAAATATATTCATATATATGATACCATACATTATTTATTTATATCCTTTTTCACTGATTGGTTAATAGTTCTTTATTAAAATCATAGTTCTTGGTGTTAACTACTTCATTTTCCATGTATGTTTTGGTTTAGTGGTTTTGGCCCCTGCAATTTGATCATGGTTCCATCAACTACAAAATATTAATAATGATAATAATATTATATATATTAATTAAATACATCTATATTACCATCCATGTGGTGATGAAAGAGGATTTACATGGCTACGTGGAGACGACAAGCATTATGTATGCACGAACGATGTTTTTGATTTTCATCAGATAGAAAAGTAATGGAAAATGGTTGTACCATAATAAAAAAAATATAATTATATGTATCATATTTGAATTATTATTTTACCATGGGTACAAAAAAATTATAGGAAGTATAAGAATAATGAAATTTTGAATAGTCAGTAAATATGATTACCGATTCTTTGGTAAAATTATATTAGATTCTTTCTTAAGGACCTTTTTTGTGGTATTTTAAGAAGACCAAACCCTCTAAATATTGTATAGTAAAGTTTGTAAGAAAAAAATGAAGGATTGTTTTAAGTTATATTTCTATAATTGGTTTGAGGAATTGAGAGAAAGGGGTGTCTTTTTATAAAGGAGGGAAAGGGCACACTTGGAATTTCTTAAAAAATTAAAACATAATAAAGTAATTATCAATAAAAATCATTCAAAATGGAATTAGATTAAAAGAAATATTTTATAATTCTTAAATATCAATATAAAATGAAATTGATATAGGTTTTATTATCATTATAATCATGAACTTATTGTTTAACAAGTTGGTTAACTGATCTTGAATCCTAATCCTGGTAAGGACTTCTTAATATTAAAAGGGGTATTATTTAACTTATAAAGAATAAAATTTATCATAAATATACAATGGATGAAATTTTTTACCATCTATAATATTACTTGTTCTCTTTAATGTTTTTTATTATTTTTAAATATTTCACTAAAAAATATCATAAAATACTATTAATTTAATTTTAAGAATTATTCACATAATTTCAATTTAAAAACAATATAAAAGAAATGGAATTTCAATATAATCTTCTAAAACATATCTAATGTGTTTCTTATTTAAAAAAATATTTTATCTTAATAATTCAATCAAATTTTATAACTTTTAATATTTTTAAAATAATTCACTGTACTTTCCAATTAATTGAATAAATACTATATCATTGTTGTGTAAGAATTTAAGGTAAGTATGTAATAACAAATAATTATAAATAAATTTCCAGGATAAAAAAATTTATTTTATATTTCCAATAAACATTTATAACTAAAATTACCATATTTTTATCGTTATGTAAAAAAATTTAAAATTTTAATTTCAAGAGAGCGACATTTTGTATTTATTCTTTCCTTAAATTAATATAAGGGTGATAATTTAAAAAAATAACACCAAGAGGACATATATTAAATAATTTTTTTCAATTTATAAAATAATGAAATATAATATAATAAATAAAATTTTTTGGTTTATTTTGAAACCTTGTCTCTTTCTTTTAACCATGTTTTACCCATTTCACCTTTATAGAGGTAAAAAATATTTACCATGGTTACTATTCATAATTATCAAAACTAAAAGGGACCTATTTACCAAATTTTGAACCTCTTGATTCCAAATAATTTATATATTTCTCAATATTTAGTATTTAGAATCTTCAAAATTTATTTTTAATGTAAATGTATAAAATTCAATGAAAAATAGTTTTTTGGTAAATACATTTTCAAGCAAAACAATTAACTTATATAAAAACGATGAATATTGATGATTAAAATATAATTAATCAAATTATTCAAGATAAAATGTAATATATTTCAATTAAATATCAAATCCAAACTATATATGAACTTATAATTTACTTGAATTAATGATGGTATTTAAAAAATCAGTTTTTTTACTATTTACTGAAAAATCAATCATTTCAGAAAAATCCCACAATCATACCCTATGTTAATTATGAAATTATTATTAAAAAAATGATATTATATTTAAAAAATAAAATTCCTAAAAGTCATATAATATAATTATAATATTAACACACACAAAATAACTAAAAACCATTTTTGAAGAAAACACATTTTCAAGAATAAAATGTCTTTACTAAAAATTGAGTGATTATTTCCAAATAATTAATAAATAAATTTGTATTGAAAAATTATATTATATATATTTCCTTATTTGGTTAATATTATTAATTCCATCCAATTAAATGGTTAGATTATAATGATAAAATTTTAAAAAAATTCATGGTTCATTTAATCTTGGTTTTTCTTGTTTTATAAATTATCAAATATAGTGTTATTTGAAAATATCAGGGTGCTGCATTATCCCCCATTTAATAAATTATACCACCATAATTTTAACATTTGATCAGTAATAATGGGTTTTACATTTGAGAAAAATATTTCCAAAAACCCACATCTTAAAAAGGATTAATAAAACTCCCTCTTAAAAGAGAGAAAGAGAAATAAGAAGTTTTCTAGAATAACACATAACTAGCTAGTCAAATAAGAAAACATTAGTAGGAAGTGAATATATAGACAAGTATGAAAAATAATTATATTAATAATTATGTAATGTGACAGAAAACATTGATTGTGAATGATCACGAGAAAGTTAACCAACACATAACTACGCATCAAAAAGGTGTGAAAATACCATTGATTCTTCAAGAATGAATGTAATAAGATTAAAAAATCCATGATTCTTTTCCTATACATGAGAAATCACTTTACCATTTAGAATAAAAACATAAATAAATACAATTAATTGACATGTATAATTTTATAATTTAATCAATTTCCACCATGTTATCATCTTTTTTACCAAATAACGAGTATTAAAGATGAATTTTTCATGCCTAAATTAATAAAATGAACTTTTAATGGATTGTATAATTCACAAAATAATAATAAGATATTCATCTTATCTTAAAATATTAAACAAAACTAAAATATTTACCACAAGGTAATGTAATATCCCAAATGTATATACCTTCATAAGATTAAATAACACATTGTACTTCAAAATTTTCACTATAAAACAAAAGGTTCAACATAGAGTATTCTAAAAATTAATAACCCTATATCCTAATTAACCTTAATAACCTCAATATTAATGAATTTTTTAACCTCAAAGGTTATATAATACCTTTTTAACATACATCCCCATAAATTTAATTATATTGTTCCTTAATAGTATTTCATGTTAATCCTAATGGTTAAATATACCTCAATCCCATGAAGCATCCCAATATCATAAATTACTATATAAATATTATAATTTAGTAAACTTTGTACAAAAATATCATGATTCAAATTTAGATAACAACCTGAAAGTTAATCCAGAGAATGACTATAAATATATTATAAAATAAGACCTTGTCATTGAATCACTTTTAAACCATCAAGATTATCCATATCCCACTATCCAATGTACCATAATTAACTTAACATAAAATTATATAATAACCCAAAGGGTTATTTAAGCCTTAATTGATTATTCTTCCTAAAATCAAATAAAATATCCAATTCACCTCAAAATACTATCCCTTAAAACCTCAAAAGTGGTATATATTATTTTTAACTTATGATAAACAATAAACTTATAACCTCATGTTGGTATCCATAACTCTTATGTCAGTCTCACATAAAAAAATATTTTCTTCCAAAAAACTAACCAAGCCTTCATTCATCAAAGAAAATGACATACTATTTCAATAAACAAAAAATTAAACAAGCTTCATCAAAGATGACCTAAGTCACAATGTCATCAAATCACTATCCAATTTCAAAGTCACTAATATTATCTCATTTACATCATCAGTTTCAACCATCTCTTTATCTTAACAAAACATTCTCACATTACCACTAAATCAATTTTATTTTTTATCTGTGCCTTTCAACATATCTCTAAAAATCCTTAACAAAAATATACTTTCAAATAATCCTTATATGTATCATGATTATTATATCTATAATATCATTGATATAACACTTCTACAATATAATTTTTAAATCCCAATATATAAACATTTCACAATTTACACTTCAATGATTAGTATAAAATTTATACTTCCTTGCTCTATGAGTTAACCCATTGATTAGGGAATTGTATTGAACAATTATTTTATTCCCAACACATAATACATTTTACTATAAATGGTACTTTGGGATGAACTTAATACACCTCCATCTAACTCATTATTTTTACTCAGAAACTTATTGATCCAATCCCTAATTTTAAAAATATAAAACATTTTCCCATTCATTTGAGACATTATCAATAGTGAAACTTTCTGTATTTTAGACATAGAGGAAATTTTTTTATCATCCCTCCATGGTCTAAACCACCTAAGCTCATAGAAAACTATATCCATCTCATATTTAGTGAGTTTTAGTATTGTTTAATTTTTATTATTATAATTATATATCAAGATAATTGATTTTTCATAATCAAAATATCTTTAACTTTAGTCATCATCCAATTTTATTTTTCATAATCACTACACTTTACATGAAATTAAGTATTAAAAAGATTCCTCCTGGATCCATACATTGAATAAAACTCAAAAACATATAATGAGAAACAATAATCATGGTTGGAAACCACATAATCATGAAAATCAATTATAGTATATTTAAATCATAACACATTATTTTTAGTACAAGAAACCTTAGGTTTAAACTAGGTCATTCACAGTAAGGATCAATTCAAATGTTTCATAATAGCTCATAAATAAAATATGAATAAACTGAATAATATCCCCTTGGTAGTGTCAAACCAGGTATTTGGTAAGGGAATACACACTATTCACTAAAATTATGGATGGGATACACTCGAACAACTCTTTTCGAGGTTATTACCCCTAAATACATCTATGCCAAAACCATATCCACTAGTGGTATCTATAAAGGTATGTATTTATAAGAAAAACATATAAACTCTTCCTTACCAAATATTTTGGATGTTAACATGTACTTACACTTATCCGCAAAGTCATCATAGGGTTATGTTCCTTAATCTATGATTTCTTAAATCTACATTACAAGGTTTATAATAAACTTCCTCTTATTCAACTATAAAGACACTAACCCTATTATCCTAGAGATGGTGGTTACATTATTAGTTTGGTATTATATATCATCAATCACATCCCAAGGGATTAAATAGTTTAGTTTTTTTTGGTAAATTAGATATATACATGATTCCCATATTACATTTGAAATATAAAAAAACATATGAAAAATTCTTTCTCCTTGATATATTTCACAAAATCCTTCTTCATTTAAAAGTTAAAGGAAAAAAATAAATGGTGACATCATATTATCAATAAGGGTATGCGTAAAATAGATGATTTCTTGAGTAAATAATTAATAATAAATATGGAAATATAAATAACTAAAAACAAATTTCATTTATCAATAACTTGAGAAAAAATAATAATACGGAAGTAATGAATAAAAATAAAATAATACCATAAAAATAATCATATAATCTTGACACTTATCCATTTGTATTATCAGTATTAAAATAATCACATAGACACTAATAAATGGTTATGTAATGACAGAATGTCCAATAAAGGGCATCCTAAACTTTTCATAGAGGAATCATGTCGTGGCATCTTAACTAAATGGGTAATGCCTTGAAAAAATAGACAACCATTTTTTCTCATGAGACCTATAAATTCAAAAATTAGATATGTAATTTAGGTACCCACTCATTTCTTAATAATAAAATTCATTCATAATATGTATAAACAATACAACTTAATCAACATGCCCAAAAATACATTAATTTTCTGTATTGGAAGAACAAGCATACATAATGTCACTAAATTCCCTAATAAAAATGATCATAAACTATCTATAAAAATATGTTTAACAGTATAATTATATTATATCCTTAACATAATATTAGAAAAAGGATTTTAAAAATGTTGAAACTACTCTAAAAAGATCACTGGAAATTGTTTTGAGGAATATACCATTTTACCTTTGAAATCAGGTATTTTATATATTAAAAAAATTATATATTAAGGAAAATGTTTTTTTGGATACTTTTAAACTTTTAAAGTAATATTCATATCATTGGTTGTTAATTGTGGTGTGGAAATAATTTCTTGTAGTGTATGTTAAAACAAATATTCATTTCAAATTTTTTTTAAAGTCAAAAGTACCTCATTTGGATACAAGAATATTATTTTTTAAAAAAATTAAAAAAGTTAAAAAAAATGGGTAAAAATGTATTTAATAAATCACTGGGTAATATTAAAAACATTATTTACAACATTTTATGGAAATTATGAGCATTAGAGGAAAATAATCTCAATCGAATAGAAAACTAAGTTGGTTTTTCATCAAAACATGTTTTCGATCTATTGAGTCCTTAAAAGAGGAAAATGGAATGAGAATTTATAATTATTATAAATAAATATAGGAGAATAAAATATATTGGTTTTAATATATAAATATCATATAATTCCCCCAATATAGACTCAAAAATAAAAAATCCTTAATAATGATGTGATTATGGAAAAACCCTTTCCGTATTGGTAATTTTTTAATCATAACCGCCTTAAAATAGATAACATAAAATAAAAAATTTAAATACCATCAATATAAAGGGAATCATTGTTAAACACATAAAATGGGTAGTATATACACAACATGAAATAAATAAGCGAGGAATTTAGCATATGTCAAAGACAAACACAAAATGAGAAGACGCGTGCCTCAAGTCAGACTTCCTTTGTATGTGATCAAGAATTTTGTATAATAAATATAGAATTATTATAAATCTAATATATAAAAATAATAATATATATAATTTAATATATTATTTACATAAAACCTTTTATAAATATTTTATTAACAATTCTTTACTAAAATCATTGTTCCTGGTGATAACTGCTTCGTTTCTCATATATGTTTTGGTTTTGTTATTTTGGTCCTTTTAATTTGAAAATGGTTCCATAATATAAAGAATATTAATAATCATATAAATATAATATATATTCATTAAATATATACTTATTACTATCCATGTAATTCAGAAATAAAAAATGAATGACATCACTTCATAGAGGTGGTAGTCCACACGTACGCACGAGCGATGTTATCATTTTCTAATGGACTAGAAGGTAAGATGGTAGATTTGATATTATAATTCCAAAAGTATAATTATTTCATAAAAATAATATTAATTCATTAGTTATATCGTTATAATCATACAAGTAAAGTGGTTTTGAAAGAATAATTTCACCACTGCATAGAGATGGTAAGTCATATGTACGCACGAGCGATGTTTTCACTTTTAATTGGTTGGAAAAGAGATGTAAAATAGTTTTCCCATAATCATAATAAAATATCATTATATTTATGATACTATATTTATTATTTTATTATGGTTATTAAAAATTTTTAAGATGTATAAGAATAATGAAATTTAAAAAATTTGGTAAAAATAATTAGCTCTTCTTCGATATACTTCCTTTAGATTCTATATTAAGGATCATTGTAATATTTTATTAATAAAACAAGTACCTCTAATTAGTGGATAGGTAAGATTATAAGATAAATTTTTAAGCTTTTTTCATTATAGATTGATCAATGTGGTGTGAATAATTGAGATAAAGGGATTCCTTTTATAAGCAAGGGAACAGACAGACTTGAATTTTTTACAAAGATTTAAATATAATCAAGTCATTCTCAATAAATATTCTTCCAAAAAGATAGATATACGAAAAAATATATTCTAATGTACAAATAGCATCATAAAACAAATTTTTCATTAGTTTTAATGTCATTTTAAATCTTATCTTTTGGTTTAACAGTTTGGTTAGCAAATTTAATCTTAACCATGGTAAGTAAATTTTAATATCAAAGGGCAATAATTTTTATTATAAGGTAAAACAATTTTCATAAATATCCAAGAGATGAAATTTTAAAACTTTTATCATCATAATTTTTTGATTTTTTGAATTTTCTTATTTTTAATTAATTTAATAAAATCTTTGTATCATAAAATACTATAAATGTAATTTAAAGAATTATTCAGATAAGTTGAATTTAAAAAAAATGTGAAATCAATGGAATTAAAATATAAACATTGAAAAAAATAAATAATATTTTATTTTTAAATCAAAACATTCTCGTATTAAAATAATTCACACAAATTTTTTTTTTTTCTCAAATCATTTTTTTATTTTTCTATTGATTGAATAAATATTATATTAGTCTTGGGTAAGCAATTAGGGTAATTTTTTAAGAACTAAAAATTATAAATAGAATAACATAAAAAAATAATTTATATTTCAATTAAAAATTTATAACTAATCTTATCCTGTTTTCATCATTATGGAAAAAAAATTAGAGATATTAAATTAAATATAGTGACATTTTGTATTTATTATTTCCTTAAATTAATATAAGGTTCATGATAAAAGAAATATTTAACCATGTGGTCATATATTCAGTAATTGTATGCATACATCAAAAATAAAACCATATAATTGGATAAAGGTAAGTAATGGGTTGATCTGGAGACCTTATCTCATGGTTTTAACCATATTTTACCCATTTTACCCTTATTGAGATAACAAATATTTTCCATGGTTACTATTCATAATGACCAAATATAAAGGGGACCTATTTACCAAATAATAAATTCATGATTCCAAATATGGTTTAAATTTAAAAATATTCAATATATTGAAGTGGAATGAATCAATTTTAATATAAATTCATAAAACATAATGAAAACCTATTTTTTTTTAAATGTGGTTTTAAGCATAAAAATTAACTTATATAAAAACAAGAATATTTATAATTCAAATGGAATAAATAATATTACTATAAATAAAATAGTTTGTATTTCACTTATATATAAAATTCATAAAATAATGAAACATTTAAATTAAATTAAGTTATGATGGTATTTAAAAAATCCATATTTTCAATATTCACTGAAAAATCAATCATTTTAGAAAAAACCCAAAATTTCACTCTATGTTAATTTTGAAATGAAGATTAAAAAATTAAATACTTTTTATCAAATATAATTTCTAAAATTTTTAGAAATTAATTATAATATTCACATATAAGTACAATAAAACCCATTTTTTTAAGAAAACATGTTTTTTAAGAATAAAATGTCTACTAATAACTGAGTTATTATTTCCTAGGAATTAATAAATACATATTTTATTGAGTTGGACCTTAATATATATTTAGTGATATAGTTAGTTCTATACATACCCACAAGTTCAACAACTAGGTTACGACTATAATATATAAAAAATAATATTTCATGGATCATTTATGATCGGTGTTGTGTGTTGTATATGATATTAAATATGGTTTTATTTTAAAATCACAAGGTTCCACAAAATGGTATTTTTCTATGAAATGTTCCGGTGATATTTTAATAAATATTTTTAACTATGTTAAAATATGTTTATGTTTATTATGATTTAATGGTAATATGATCAAATGTTACCATGCACTTTCACTATTTGGATGGTTTATGATGAAGAAGATTTAAGTATGATTCTATGAAACCTATTTCTTTTCATGGGTTAATTATGGTGTGATGAAACTTTTATAAAACCCTTTTCTCTTTAGTTTAATCTATAATTAAAATATGAAATTTTTATGAATCTAATTTCTTTTCCATGGTTTATTCTATTATGAATGTTTTATGATCTCATGGAAAAAATATGTATGATTTTTCTTATTTTTAGGGTGGTATTGGAAATATATATCCCTACAATTCAATTGGTAAAGATGGATATATCATGAGATAACAAAGACTATAATGGGGAGTGAACCTAACTCAGTAAAGGAATTTTTCCACTATGATTGTCTTGGGAGTGATGCTTGACTAAGGATATGATGGAATGGGGAGTTAAACCAATCCCATTTGATAGTCTTGACAGTGAACCTTGTATAAATAAATTATTTTATATTCCTATGTATATGACACAAACTTGTATCTTATACTAATTTTATGCTCTCATATCTTGTGTTCTTTGATTCATTTATGACCCTTATCTTATGAACATCCATGATTTATACCATGACTCAATATTTCAATATATGATATTAATGGTATGGTTTTCAAATGTTAAGATCATATACATATACCCTTATGATCATTTCAATGTACTCTTATTCTATGTTATGCTTTTGTTATCATTGATATCTCATTTTTTACCCTTAATGAGCATCTTATTTCACCCTTTCTTATATATTATTTTCCTCAGGATATGAAGAATATTTTTAAGTATGATAGGTCTAAAAAGGGCATCAATTATGAAGATATTAGTGGGAGATAATGTCGACCTCTTATGAATAATTTATTTAAGTATCCAAGTTTCCAAATAAACAAGAACTATATGATATTCGCATGGATCATAATTTTATATGTTGAATATAAAAACTAATAATATGTAATATTTATATATGAAAACTATGGTTCGTTGTTCTAAGTTCCTTATGGAACAAGTTGGAAAATACATTGAAATTAGTTCCCCTCTTCCTCTTATTCTATTGATTCTCCCCCCTCATTTTCATTCTCTTACTCATCAATTCACCTTAATTTCAAATACCATAATTACACTAGTTATCAACTCAAAAAAATCATGAACATTCATTGTTATACAAATAATGTGATAATAAATACAATCATGTGTTAAATTGTAAGGTGAAACTTATAAAATAGAAGAAAAAATATTCAAAGAAAATGAATAATTTTCCATTAAAAGTAAAAATATAATGGAAGTTACGAAGCTTGAATCTTCAATCTAAGGCTTCCATATCCCTCTCACTAAATTAATTCAAGTTTAAATTAATCTAAATATAATTTTGGGCTCTTAAATATATGGAAATTAATGGATTAGTCTGGGTTTCTCAAATCATGTAAGCACTAAAAAATCAATTGAAAAGAAATTTTTTAGAGGATTATCACAAGATTAGTTTTAAATTTATTGTAAAATAATTGGATATTTAATTTCTTAATGTAATTGTGAAAATTAAAGATATGGGAGTCCAACATCAATTCATCTTTTATCTTGTATTTACAATAGAAAGCCTAAAACTAAATAAATATGGATACCTAAATTGTTGTTAGAGATAATTAGTAAACATAATTTAATTTTGGTACCAAAAACATTATTCATTTGATTTTATAGGAAAAGTGTTTATAAAGCAAAGCACAAGAAGCACTATGACACCTATATAGTGGATACTCAAGATATATGTGTCGTGACAACTCTGAATTAAATCAAATCAGTAAAATAGAAGGAGGTCACATCACATTTGGTGATAAGTCTGATTGTAATATAATAAATAAAGTTATAATTGGTTTTTATGACTCTACTCTCATTAAAAAATATATATATAATTATTAAAACAAAAAAATTGAATAATTAATCAATTTTTTTATAATGGTTTTAAAAATTCATTTGAAAATGATTTGTGAAATGTTTTTTACTCAAAAGGAAATTTTTTATTATCAACTTCTCATTTTAAAAATGTTTATACAACCAATTTAAAGTATATCACTATAAAAACATAAAATTATTTTGTTCAAAAATTTGTGAGTTGTGGGAATTATATATATTCCTTTTTCACTGTAGCATACACTCATTTTTTAAATTAAACTATTGCAAACTAATACTAGATTTTATCATAATAAATTTAAAAGATTAAGTGGTTTATAAAGGATTTTAATATGTTATGTAATTAAAACATTATTTTAAATATAAATAATGGATATATTCTTCTAAACAACTCAAATTAATCCATCTTGATTTATCCAGACCTTATAAAATTGAAATTCTTTGATGGAAAACATAGTTTGTATTGTTGATGAATTTACAAGATTTACTGGTGCTTAATTGTTAACTCATAGAAGTGAATCTTGTAAAACATTCATAATATTTTCTAAAAAATGTGAAAATGAAAAAGTATATAAAATTATTTCTATTAAAGTTTATCAAGGTATATAATTTTAAAAAAAGTATTTTGATGATTTATAGTCTTCTTGAGTCTATTATCATTCTTTTTATTCTTCATAAAACCTATAGAAAATGGGTTACAATAAAGGAGATATTTGACTATCCATGAAATCAATTAAACTCTTTAAAATGAATTTAATTTAACTTAATTTTGTTATGCAAATTCCAATGATACTATTTGGTTTATCATTAATCATGTTCTCATAATACCATTTCTCAAAATGACCCCCTATGAATTTTGGAAAAATAAAAAATCTAAAGTTGTATTTTTTAATGTTTTTGTATTTAAATGATTATTTCTTATCACCAATTTCAATATTGTAAAATTTGAATCAAAATATAATGAATTTTTCTTTTTTGGGTATTCTAAATCATACTGAGTTTTAAACAAATGGTCTAAAATGCAATAAGAATCAATTCATGTTATCTTTTTTTGAAAATTTGCAATATATTTTTCTCAAAATGTTTTTATTTATAATGATTTTCTAACTTAAAATGAAACTTTACCATCTAAAGAAGTTAAAGTTGAATTAAAATAACCTTTAATTTCTTTACCAAATTATTTTAAAATAATATAAATAATATTCCCTATAAAATATCATCAGATATTTTTAAGTAGTGAATCATACTAGAAGATCAGTTTGAAATGAGGTTATGATTAATTCCTTCATCTCTCACTTAGAAAACAAAAAAAATTAATGTTGCACTTAACAATGAAAATTGGGTCTGTAAAATTCAAGTGGAACTAAATCTATTCACTCGAAAAACTTTATGGAATTTTGTGGAAAGGCCTAATGATCATTCTAGAATAGACACTAAATTGGTTTTTAGGAATAAGTTAGATGGGATTTATAATAAAAGTAGAAAGTTACACTGTTTTTAAGCTAATGGTTATAACCCAAAAGAATGAATCAGCTTTGAGGAATACTTTTCACCAATTTCTTATTTAGAATCTATTAGGATCTTTTTTTGCATTCACATCTCACATTAATTTCAAACTCATTCAAATTTATGTTAAAAGAACATTTTAAAATAATTTTATTTGAAGAACACCATATTGCCCTAAGAGGGGGGGTGAATCAGGGTGTCACCTATTTTTCTTTTACAGGATCTTGTTCCCACGTTGGTAGGAACTTTTTTAAACCTATATGATAGATTTTTTCAGTAATTAAAACATTCACATATAGAAGGAAAACACATCACTTTTTACTTGGTTCACCACTATTGGTTACATCCAAGGAGTATATGATAACAGGTTGTTGGTAGTACCAAATTCCACTAATATTCACTAGTTGTGGATTATGATGGTTTGGGTGCAGTCACACTATCCCAGGAACACTGCCTTTATAAAGGTTTAAGGATATACCACTACTTCCCTTGGATCACTTCTGTTGACTCCCTCTGGCTCACTATCTTGGGAGAGGCATCACTCAGTTTATCGACCTGAAGGTCACATCAACAGATTGGCATGAAATGTATTTTTCTCTATTCATCATGATACACTTCTTGAATTCAAGTCCCAAATTTATTCCCTTTTATATTCAGTTTTCTACTTTAGTGAAGTTACTGAATACACTAGAACTTATTCCTTTTCTTCTACTAGAATCACAAACTCCCTTTATGATGTTTTCATTTCCACAAGTTGTCCCTGATTCTGTGGACTGTATGTGATCTGCATACCATGCCTACTCTGTGTACCATACCTAGTCCACATACTATGCCTGTTCTGCATACCTCCCCTGCTTGGCATACGACACCTACTCCACATACCACCTCTGCTCCACGTACCGCCTCTACTTCGTGCACCACGATTTCTCTTCGTGTCATGCCTACTTTGTGCACCGCACCTGCTCTGTGCACCACGCCTACTTCACATATCGTGCCTTTGCATACCACTTTCTCATACCACCTTCATTTATAGCCTCTGTGTACAACCTATATGAACCTCCTCTATGTACCGCCTTTGCGTACCGCTTATACATACTTCCTTCACCTTCCACGGACTCATTATTTCATCTCATGTATACCCCTTTTTCTTATGAAAAATCTCTTCCGCGGACTACTCCATTAAATTTTGCAAACCATTTTGGGTTTTTCATACCACTTCTTCCAATGTTGAATCTCTCCAACGTACCACTTCCGAACATAGCTGAGTTCTTCCATATCGATTATATTTCATTATCTAATTCTCTCTCTCTTAATGATGGGATTATCACTCCTTATACAAGAAAATAACTCTGAAAATTTCGCTAATCCCTTTTACCCAAATTTTTAATTTGGTACAATCTTCACCATGGACTATGCTCATTCCACATATTGTGATCCTCCATTGCGTACTACGACCCTCCGATGAACTGCAAACATTCATCACGTATCATGAGTCTATCAGCCCATGTACTGAATTTCTATATCCAATAATGATAGATTATGTGTACTGAAACTAATTCCATGGAAAACCATTTCTGGTACCACGACTCATTCCACAAACCATTCTATATACCTTTCTCGCTTACCGCACACCTTCACTGTGTATCGTCGCAGCAAACTTTTTTTGGTTCTGCTCACTACTTCACGTACCATTTCTGCTTCCAGGTATGTGGCTATGAACCATTATCCAAATATGTTATGTGGTAGATGTTCTGACATATGAGGTTTTCTTCCTTTTCCAATTTCCTTCACTATTCTGCATCTCATTCACTTCTATGCATAAATCATTACATTTCCAAATACAAAATCCAAATTTTAAGGTCCAACAATTTGGGAAACACTGGAAAATGGCACCACTTTAAATATCTGTTTAGGAAAGAACACACATTTTAATTCCATGTAAACTTTATTCTTCAATAGTTTGTAGCTTTCATCATGAAATCCTTCCACTATGATATATACTCTTTGAATGATCTATTCTAGCATCGTCAGATTCTCCAGGGAAGGTACAATAACTTACCAACTTCCATGTCTTCTAGCAACATCAATCTTTCTATTTAATACTAAATATTATTTGAATCATATTCTCATCTTGGTATGATCATTCTTAAATCATAAAATATTCACATTATCACTCATGAAATAATGGATGTCTCTCAGTAGCTTTGGATTTCTTACGCATCCCCTTCTCCATTTTGATCTTCGTTGACAACTATTGGAAAAAAATACTACCTTATACACAAATTGGTCCCAACAATCTATCCCTTTTTATTATCTTCTCAATACCTTAAAGTTCACCTCAAATGAATGAGTCAATATCAAAATGAGAATCTTCTCTCTCCCCTTGGTTTCATTACACTTCTCTCCCCTTATTGACAAGAAATACAAAGTTAATGGGAAAAGAGTATCAGTCCATACATAAGCAATGTGCCATCATTCATTTCACTATAAGCCTACTTGATCAATTCTCGTTGTAGAAAATAAGAGGATTTTATTTATACTGGAAGGTTTACCATTATTCACTGATCATGATACCGCATGAGATGGAAACTCATGTAATTTTTCTTCAATGGTTTTCCACTTTCATTCTAAGATGAATAAATCTAATGTGATAGGGAATAATCAACCTGAAACTTCTACAATAACTTCAAAAACTGATCAAAAACACTCAATTTCAATTGACAGGATAAGTGGCCATAGGGAACTTACATACATTATATGACACTGATTAATTTAGTTACTCCCCTATTATAGAATGATCTTTATCCTGAGGTTGATTCTAATTGAAATAATAATTCTGGAAGCTTCTTCATTTGTCTCCCCCTCAAGTGAGACACTCTTCATCATCTTTATCAAGGGTTATCCTTCATTATTATTTTCTTTGAATATCAATTGAATAATCTACCAAAGATGGAAACCTATTTATCTTAGATATCATGATTTGATAGCATTCGCTACTTCTCAGGTTATCACCTTGAAATCATGTTTCACCTTCAATTCCCTACACTATAAGCACAAATACAATACACAAATGATTATGATAATAAAGTGGTTCCTCTTTTCTTATTCAATGTGAAAAGAAAGGCTGGGATGGTTTTCACAACCAATATGATCCATGTCCACCAGTATTCATGATTTCACATATGAACATATGTTCTGATCTGTGATGATGTGGCATGGATCTCTTCACATTATCTTTACTTTGTGTAGATAATTGTTCTACTTAACAACCATAATTAATGATACATTCTTACTCCACTTAAGGACTACCTCTTTCTCTTTTATCAAGGTTAGACCACCTTTTGAAATGTGACCATATTTCATACATCTATCACACAAAACATCTTTAACACATGTGTTTCTTTTAGTTTTTAATATCTCATGAAATTTATCATCATCATGTGAGTGTTTTTCTTTTCCTTTAGAACTATACTTGTCCCTTTCATCTTTGTGTTTCCTCATTCTTTCCAAATCCTCTATCCAGATGAACAACATGTCATTTGGAACTATTGTAGCAGGTTTGGATCTTTAGCATATAATAACCAGAGTGTCATCCCTCTTAGTTCCTCTTTTGGATTAATTTCACTTCAATTTCATGGATCTAAAATCTATGTTTTTCTTAACTTCTCTTATTGATATCTTCATGGGAAAAAGATTATTCACAATATTCTTCTATCTTCTTCTAAATGTAGTTTCTTCATACTTACCGGGAATTGGAGGTCTTCTTTTTTATCAACAATGAATGAATTTTGTGATGGTCATGTACCTACCATATGACCACTTCCATTGAATACATCACGGGTGTTATCAAGTATTCCAAATCTATTTGATGTAAATAAATTCTTCTGGACCTACAGATTTTGTTTCTTTTTCTCAAGAATTCCTCCCAATGTGGTAGGCTTCCTTTTTGATTTTACATTATGAGGATTGTACCAACAGTTTATTGCATAGTTCCCAAATCTGTTGTAGCACCAACATTGACTCACAAATATTGATTTCTGTGTATTATGTTGTTGGACTATCTTCTTGTCTTGTTGTGTTCTTTGTGGACAACCACCTTCCACATTTTTCTTCCTATTCATCATCGGCATGGTGATGGGTAACTCCCCACCTTTCCTCATCCATACATGTTTTGAATTTCTCTTCCATCTTGATCTCCTTGTGGAAACATATTTACAAACATGAGTACAAGATAGTTTGGATGATGCCTTATTATTCTCATATACTTTTGATAGGTCAATGAGTGAAGCTATGATATTCTTATCACATGGGGGATGTATTTTGACTATAGAATCCTCCAGTGAGCATTTAGTAGAAACATACACTATTTCATTCATTTGTGAAGTCTCAATATGTGTCTTCTTAAGATTTGTAAACCGGGTATCCAATTTTAGAAATTTCCTATTGATAATGACCTTATGATCTTTAATCATATTCATCTTCTCTTCACAAGCCTTCCTCATTATAATAACTTCTTCCTCATAGAGATTCATTTTATACTTAATCAATGTGTTTTGTTCCTTGATCTTCTTAGATATACCTTCTAATTGTAGACCCTTTATAGCAGTTCAATTTTTCAGTTTCCCTTCAAGAACATGGATCTTTTCATCATGATAATTTTGAAATCTCTCTTCCTATTCAACTTCTTTGAACCATTTTGATGTATTTATTTCATTTTTATTCCTTGTTTCCTTAGATGATTCAATCTTCATAGAGATCTTATAACATTCTGAAATTTTATTTACCCATCCTTCCTCTATAGAATATTATTCTTTTCTTAGTTGGGTGATATCCTCCTATATACTTTGAAATATTCTACAAATACTGAGGACTCTATCTTCAAGAATATCATGTAGATAGGTTCTTAATTTCTCCTGAACACATGGAAATGAGATCGAAGGGTCTTCTTTTCCTCTAGTAGAAACCTAAGACACCTGTTATTTACTTTACAAGCCTGATGTTACATCAATATTGCAAGGTCATGGAGAACTAGATGCTGCATCTTATTTAGAAATTAGGGACCTTTTCAACTTCTTCTTCTCTTTCTTTTTCTTGTTTTTCATGGTCTTTGTTGATGTAGACTTCTTCTTAGAGATGAATAAATCTTCATCAAGACTATAATTCATTATTTACTTAGGAATTAAAAATCAAATTCTATTTTGAATAGAATTATTATAGAGTATCCAACATACGTAAACCTCCCTATGATACCAATTAAAGAACCCTAGATCGCCCTGAGAGGGGGGGTCAATCAGGGTGTCACATTTTTCTCTTCTTTACTAGATATTGATCCCATGTTGTTAGAAACTTGTTTAAACCTGTATTATGGATTTGTGTAGCAATTAAAATATTCACATGCTGAAGGAAAATAGAGCACTTTTTTTTGTTCACCACTAAGGGCTATGTCCAAGAAGAATACGCTGACAGGTTTCCTATCGTACCAAATTCAACAAATCATAACTAGATGAGGATTACAAAGGTTCAAGCATAGTCACCCTATCCTAGGTACACAACAATTAAAAATGTTCAGGGATATCCCACTGCTTCCCTCAGATCACTTCTGTTGACTCCCTCTAGCTCACTGACTTGGGAAAGGTCTCACTGAGTTTATCTACTTGAAGGTCTATTCAACAGACTATCATGAACATTGTTTGTCTCTTTTCACCACGAGACACTTCTTGCATCAAAGTCACGAATTGATGATCTTTATAGAACTTCCCCCCTTTTTCTGCTAGAATCACAAACTCCCTTTATGATGTTTTTTGTTTCTAAAAAATGTCCTTGATTCTGTAGATTATCTCTGATCTACGTACCACACCTGCTCTGCATACTATGCTCGGTCCATGTACTATGCCTATTTTGCATACTACCCATGCTCAGCATACCGTGCCTGCTGCGCATACCGCCTCTTCTCCACGAACAGCCTATGCTCTGCGTACCACACCTGCTCCATGTGTTGTTCCTACTCTGCACACTGCACCTGCTCCACACACTGCACTTGCTCCGCGCATCATGCATGCTCCGCATACCGTGCCTCTGCGTACCACCTTTGTGTACAGCTTCTGCATACTTCCTCTGCATAACAAATATATGTATCCCATCTACGTACCGCTTATGCGTACATTCTTTACCTTCTGCAAACTAGTTCTTCAAAAATTTTGAATTATTTCATCTCCCATATCCCTTTCTTATTACGAAAAATCTCTTCTACGGACTACTCCTTTAAATTTTGGGAACAGTTTTGGATTTCTCATACCACTTCATCCTATGCATAATCTCTCATGTGTACCACTTTTGAACATAGCTGAGTTCTTCCACAGTGATAATATTTTCTAATTGAATTCGCTCTCTCTTAGTGATGGAATTTGTACTCCTTATATAGAAAAATAACTCATCAAATTTTTCTAATCCCATTTACCCAAATATTCAATGTGGGACAATATTCACTATGAACAATTCAAATTCTATGTATTATGATCCTCCACCACATACTGCGACCCTCTAGAAAACTGCAGACCTTCACTGTATACCGTGTGTCTGCCAGTCCACGTACTGCATCTCTTTCACTAATGACGAGCCATTCTACATACCACAACTCCTTCCACGGTGAACCATTTTCAGTACTGTGAACTATTCCACAAACAGTTCCACATACCATTCCCTCTTATCACACTCCTTCACTGTGTATTGTCACTGCAAACCGTTTTGGGTTCTGTGCACTGCTCTGTGTACCATTTCTACTGCCAAGTACGCAGTCGCAAACCACTCCTAGAACATGGTTCACGGTCCATGTTCTAAGGTATACAGTTTTCTTCCTTTGATTATTTCCTTCGCCATTTTGCATCTTGTTCACTCTTATGCAGAAATCCTTCCATTTCCAAAAACAAAATCCCAATTTTGAGGTCCAATAATTTGGGAAACACTGGGAAATGGAAGCACCTTAAATATCTACTTCAACAAGAACACTCATTCTAATTAATTGTTATATTTCTTTCCCAACAGTCAGCGGATTTCATCACGAACTCATTCCACTGTGTTATATACACTTTGAATGATCAGTTCCATCATCGTCAGATTCTGCCGGGAATGTACTATAACTTACCAACTTCTCTGTCTTCTAGAAACATTAGTCCTTCCAGTCAACAATGAATATGACTGGCTTCATCTTATCATCTTTTTATGACCATTTTTAAATATTAAAATATTCACATGATCCCTCATGAAATAACTCATGTCTCTCAATAACATTGGATTTCTTCTTCATCCCCTTCTTCATTTTGATCTTTTTTGAGAACTGATGACAATAAATACAACCTTATACACCAAGTGGTCCCAACATTATTAACAAAAGTGTTTTTATATAACATCCACATAGTTTTTAATATCATTATTTTCCAAATAATGTTTTAAAATTAATATAATGTATTTATGGTTTAATAAAATCTCCTCAGGCATGGTACGAATATTTATCTAATTTTATTTAATCAAATGGTTTTAAAAAGGGACTAGTTAAATGAACACTTATTATAAAATATTTCTAAAATGATTTATTTCTCACCCAAATTTATGTTTATAATGTGATCTTTAGGCCAATCAATGAATCTATTTGTATTTAATTTTATTATTTAATGAAAATTAAATTTGAAATAAGATTTATTAGTGAACCCACATTCCATATCAGGTTATAAAAACTATGCTCTTTATTACACACTTAAACATGATTTATTACATAAACATATAATTAAGACAAATCTGAGTTTTGAGAGGTATAGTGTCTTGGGAAATTAGAAACATTACATAACAACTTAAAACATGAAATACAAAATCTTTATTTAAAACTTCTTTGACATGGCTAACTCATTCCTTCATACTTAACATTAAATGCGATAACCTGAGGACAAACATAAGAAAGGGAGAGATATAAATCACAGCAATGGAGTAAATAATGCATAAAATGAGAAATACAATATGATATTAGTATAAGAGAAACATGAACATAAAGTCATGATATTTTATGATTATCATAACATGGAAATGTGGAAACGACATACAATATGATATTAGCATAATCTAAGGCTCATTGCACATGGATTAACAAGAGTAAACCCTCATTGCACATGAATTAGAATGAGTAAACACTCATTTAACATGGATTAGAATGAGTAAACTATCATTTCACATGATTTATCATGATAATAAACATTATGCAGTGTCTGGGGGAGCAATCAGGGCACACCATTTATAAATATTTCAATATCATGCTTAAGTGTGCCACATAGATCATATAACATGGACTCATTCAACATCATAATTTATTCCATAATAAAGGAATGTGGAATAAATATATGAAATTATATAATCAATAAGTATATATTCATAATGGTAAATACCCATGATAGACAAATGGGCATGGTATTCACTACATTATAATTTTTGGCTTGGAAACTTGCGGTGTAATTTCGGCAGCATAACGACATTACATGGGGATTCATTAAATGGGTTTATGAGAGTGAAAGGGTTATATCATAATTTAGACATGAAATGAGTATTAAATGGGTCATGGAAAATAATATCCTAACATATAAAATGGAATCTAGTTTCATAATATAGAAAAAAATCTTTAATGGAAATAAGAAGAGAGAAATCCCTTACAGAATTTTAGCATGGTAACGGCTATACACAGAAGGCATTAATGAGAGAGAAAGGGGTCTCCAATCATTCAAAAATAATTATGGTAGTATGGGGGAGGTTCTAAATAATACCCTAATATTTTTAATTGTAAATAACAAGGTATAAAAACATAAACAAACATGGATAAAAAGGAGAAAGGAAGGAATACTTTACTTGAGTGTGTGACTTAAGAAGATTAAAGAGGGGATAATTGAGAACTTAGGGAGACTTGGGAGGATTATAGATAGGGGATGGTAGAGTAGGGATGTGTTCCTATTTTTTTTAGTGAAGATAATTGGGATCTTGGGTGGGTTTATATAGGAAATTAGAGGGGAATTCATTAATATTTCACAAACTTAGGTTTTTAAATCTATATAATTAAATATTCAAAACCACAAACATTACCATGGTTTTTCCGATGTTGTTTTCCAAAGAGAAGTGGAAAACATTATTTTATAAGTAATATGGAAGAAAATATTAAAAAAAATTCTTTTCTTATGTATAGGTGAGTCACACTCTCAAGGAAAAGAATTTAAAAACATAAAATATATTATACATTTTGGAGGATTCACTAAGACTTTATAATATAAGTAAAACAAATATAAAATCACATTATTTTATTGGGAAAACATATATTTGGATGATAATACCCCTTATAGTATTTATTAAAAATTTTGGGGTCATTATTATGTCATAAACCACATATTTTATTTATAAGGTATTTAATTTTTTCACAAAAATTCAACTGTCTCAGAAAATTATGAAAAATTAACCATTGGATAATTTTGATGTCTGGATTAAAAAAATATTATTATTATTGATGTTCTGATTACAAAAAATAATATTATATACCTATTCATTATCCATAAGATTAATTTCATAATAATATTTTATTAAAATATTAATTATTTCAAAAATTCTTTAATTCCTTAAAATAAATTCTTTAAAAATACAATTTATGTTTTTTCGTATAAAAAATGTAACTATTATCAAACCTATTACCTAATAATTTACAGATAAGAAACTTATATAATCATAATTTATATGAATTTTTTTATAATATTAATAATAAAAAATTTATTTTAATATAATAATGTATATATTTCTCAAAAATACCATTTTTACCTGAAGAATCAAGTTATCAATTTCATCATTGTTTTAAGAAATACAATTTTCATAAATAATGATGGAATAAGACTTTTATTTGTAAAAAGGTATTACATAATAAGTAACTAATACCTTATTAAATAACACCTTATAACACCCACATAAGACCTAAGGGTATGGTGTGCAATGGTGATAGACTCTTAAGGAGGCTCAGATAACATTGCTCGGGTGGTAATATCTATTAATTTGAAGTTATCCCATAGGATATTATGTTCAAGCTTAACGTGTTGAAGCTCGGCTTGGGTTTGGTTAAGAACGAAGCCAAAAAAATGCCACATCCTTTTTGAGCTCCAAAAAATGATCCTTGTACATCCCGATTCTACTGGATGAGGCCATCCTATCCTTTGTTAGTATCAAAATGATTTTTTAAAAAGACCTTATATTTGTATCAATCATGTGATCATTATTCAACGGCTATATTATCAATGGTAATGATACTTAATAGTCATTTAAACCCAATAATTAAAAAAATATTTCATGTCTTTTCTATATCAATAAGAAATTAAAGTAAAGGTAATTTTATTCATAAAAAATCAGGTTGTTACATCGGTTTTCAAAATTCTAAAAATAATAATGGAATTTTTCTAAACCACATTAAATACACTAAGTAAATCTTAAAATGATTTTATAAGGATTAATCTATATAAATTAGTGCTCTCATGAGTGCAACTTATAATATAATATTGGAGAAAGCTAGTAAGCCAGTTGATAAAAACCTTTATATAAGTATGATTGGTTTTCTATTTTATCATACATTGATATAATCCAATATTATGATCAGTGTTGGTATTTTTCTCATTTATAATAAAATATTAAGGAATCTCATCTCAAATTTTTTAAAAGGACTATTCATTATTTAAAAGTGACTAATTTTTTTTATTATCCCAAAAGGAACTTCTATTAAATTAACTAGATTTTCAAACATTGATTTTGGTGGATTACATCAACATAAGAAAAGTAAAAATTGGAATTTCAACCTTTATAGAAAATACCATGTGTCATGGAGTAGTAAGAAGAATAAAACGCTTATTATTTCTATAGACAAAGTAAAGTATATAATTGTTCGGAGTTGTTGCACAAAAATAATATAAATGAATAACACAATATTGGACACTGGTATTACATATGACCATATCCCTATTAAATATGATAATAATTGTTCTACAAATATATTTAAAAATATTATATATTACTCTCTCATTGAACACATTGACCATAGAAACTATTTAATATGTTATCACTCTTAAAAGGTTGATATCTTATTGGATTTTTTTAGTACATACTTTCAAATCACTCATATTTTCAAAAAACATCTATCAGTTTATAATTTTTACATCATTATATGTGATCCAAGAAATGTATACTTATGAATATTTCCATTTGACTATGGATAACTTGGGTAATATTTTTAAAATTTATTTATTTTGATTCATGATCTTATTTAAACCTTTTTCTATTTAATGTAAAATATTAAAATTCATGAATTTTTTTCCTATTCATTATTTTTATTTCATCTCTTCGACATAATACCTTTATATAACTTTTTCATTCATTTGACTATATTCTTTATCACATTAAATTGAAAAATATTAATTAAGTGTTAGTTTTATTTTCAAATTACTTTTTTTTAAACAAATATCTTATTTTCAAGCTTCAAAGTCGTTTTTTTCTATAAAATGTATTGTTTATTATAATATTAATTTTTTAAAAATTTAAAATAATGTTACTTTTTATTAATTAAATAATTTTTAATTTTGTTTTTGTAACACCAAGAATATTTATTTTAAATATATATTATGCTTGATTAATTTCGTAACATGCAACACCAAGGTTTAATTGAATTGTGATATACAATAAAAATATTATTATTTAAATGTGACCATTATAAGCGAGCCATTAAATTGAACGAATTATAACTAATAAAAAAATATAAAAAATATGAATAATTTATTAATATAATTTATTGATTAAATCATAAGTACTTGTCTTTTAGTAAAGTTGTTTTATACTTCAAAAATATGTTTTCTTCAAAAAAAAATTTTGTCAAAAGAAATTTTATTTATTTTATAAAATTAATAGAAATTGTATTTTAATAAATTAATATAATTTTTTAAATCATCATTTCAATATTACATTCGGATGAAATTTTTTTATTTTTCTAAAAAGATTAATTTTTAATTGAAGTGTTAAAAATACTAATGATTTGTCAAATTTCAAATTATTTTCATTAAATGAAGTAATTCGTAAGGACAATTGTGGTTTTAATTTAAAATTAAAATATCATAAGTTTCTTTAAATTGATATAATTTAATTAATTACATGGGAATCATAATTATAGATTATTTTTTATAACTTCTTTTTTAGTCTTAAAAACCTTTTTTTTCTAAAATCATTTTTTCATTTTGTTTTATGAATTTAATTTAAAAATAATTTCTCTACATAAAGTAATTATTTTGTATAAAATTTATTCCATATTTTGATTAGAATTTTTAAATTCGGTAAATATTTCTATTTTATTTTTTTTGTTATAAATAGTAACCATGGTAAAAATGTTGATACCATAGTAAGGATAAAACATTTAAAACAATATTAAAAATATGATATAAATCTTTAAAACCACCCAAAAACATTATCTTATTTCATAAGAAGAGTTTTTATTAACCTTAATCATTCTGTATTTTAAAATTTTTCAATTTATTTCTGTAACCTTTGAAAATAACCTTAATATGATGTTAGGAAAAGAGTAAAAACAAAATGTCACTATCTTTATTTAAATATCTATAATTTTTTTATAAAGATCAAAAGATATAATTTTCAACTATAATTGATTATTTTATATATTAATGAATTTTATACCATGTTAATTTATTTTTAAGTTTTAGTGAGTGAATAATTACATTAAATACTTACACAATGTCGACACGGGGCTTGTTCAAGTAAAATAAAATCAAGTAAATATTTTAAAAATAATGATATAATACAATTTGGATTAATTTTTTTATTCCATGAATTAATTATATAATTATAAAATATTATTGATTTTTAAAAAATTTAATATTATAATTCCATTACTATATTGATGTCTTTAAAGTCAAACTATGTGAATAGTCCCTAAAATGACTTCAATGGTATATTATTTTAAATAATATTTTATTTAATGGTTTAAAATTCAACAAAAAAATATTGTGAAAATTTATGTGTATGGTCTAAAATATCAACCATTTTCCACTTATGGGTTAGTTTTCCATTTATTCTATCTATTTTGACTCTTATAGCGTAAAAAACATTTATATCATAGTATTCATCAAAAGGGTTAATAAGGGGGTTAAAACTAAGAGATAAGGGTGAAAAAATCACCTAAATATGTCATAATTTTATTGTATGAGATTATTCCCATCCAAATATATTATATATTAAACATATTTCAATTTTGGGCCACTTCAACATTAAAATTAATTTATATTAATGTAATGCTTTAAGAATTACAAGGTTGTCCTTACCCTCAATTGTAAAAGGGAACCTCTTATCCTCTCTTCCTCACATCTTCTAATCCCTATGGTATAGAAAATCACAAACCAATTTTATCCAAAAAATATCTCCACATTCTATATATGTCATTTTCTCACCAAAAGACCAAACATATAAGGATTAAGGTGTATTAAAAAGAGGTTATTTGAGGAGAAGGTATAGGTCCTAACTGAACTAATTCAAGTTCATTTCTTCTTATATCTCCTTTAAAAAATATAACCAGGATGAAATAATAAAATCATTATCTTAAATATACAGAATTTTTTATGTTTATGGTATCAGAATTTTTATCTCCTTTTTTATTCATATAGGAAATGAAACCATCTCTAGAGTGTATGTGTGGTATACCACCTCCACGAAGCAATGAATTTCGTTTTTCATCACCACATCACAAGGATTTTTATTATGATGGATTTTAATTATATATATTTTATTCAATAACTAATTATCATTCTAGAAAGATTATATATCATCTATTTTCATACCTTTCTATCCATTGGAAAATTATAATGTTGTTTCTGCATACATCTAGACAACATCCTCTAAAACGTGACGTGATTCTTTTTTCACGTACTTCATTCATGGATAGATCTAATTTTTTTTAATGTATAAAAATGACAATAATTTATTGATTAATATTTTTGAGATGACATATTAATTACCCCTTTGACCACGGTCATCCTATCAAAGTTCTCTTGGGATTATGATACCCATATGTCATCAAAACATCTAATGTAAACTTAGCTGATTAAGAAACTAAATAAAACATTGTCATAAATGTCATAAAAGGATAATTGTAATTGTATGAGCATAAAAATGGTTCTTAAGAAACTAAATAAATAATATAATTTTATTATTCGGGAGTTAAATAATATGTGTTGCTAAAATATATTTAAGGTATGGGATTTTTATTTGAAACATTATTTTAAATGTTTTTATGTTTTTATTCTATTTCCCCTCCATATCCATGTTAATTAAAATGTTTAAATAAGGTTATTATATAAAATTCAAAGACTATTAATGGTAATTTTCAACTACCTTTTATTTTATTTTCAAGGTTTAAAAATTAATCATCTTATCATTTTCTAACTGAGGTATGTTTACCAAAGGTATGAAAGGAATCATTATTTTCACTTTTATAGGATGAAAAAAATTACTACCATGATGAATTTTTTATTTCATTGAAACTTAATTTACAATTTTATAAGGTTATTTTCGAATAAAATATTTTCCACAATTTATTTTAAAATATTTCATTTTAAATATTTTTTCAAAGAAAGGGACAATTATTATTTGTTTTATGTTAAATGGAAAGTGACTTTAGTAAGGGTTCAAAAGATTTTTTATATGAATTTATCATTAAAAGGTGTGAGATTAAAAATATTCTACTCATGATATGGTATTTTATAATTATAGATGTATATGGGTGAGCCCGATATAGCATAAATGATAGGTGAGCCTAATATAACTTATTCGATGGGCGATCCCAATATAGCTTATATGAATATTGATACCAATAAAACTTATATGATAGTTGAGCCGGATATAGCTCTCTAATGTACTGGTTAATGTTACTTATCATCAAATAAAATAAGTAAGGTGTTTACTGAGGAGGTTTCTCCAAAGGATTTAATTGGGATTTTATTTTATATGATATGGGTGAACAAAAGTTATGAATATGATTCTTTATGATGGCTAAAGGTGTTTCCATTTTCCTTCTATGGGGTTTAAATATATTCATTGAGAAAAAGTGTATTTTACATGTGGATGTTATTTTATTCATATTAATAAAGGATAATATTATAAAAGCTAAACATTTTATGGGTTTCTAAGTTTTTCACTAGACTAATGAATTTATTTCCTTTATATCCTTTACTGTACTTTTTATTCTCATCCCATATTTTAAAAAAAATCATAGGGCATAAGGATGAGTAGGAAAAAAGAAAAAGTCGAGTTGAAAGTCAAAAATATTTTCCATGAAAAGGTAAGGTATTTAATTTTAAAAGTTATATATTTTGGAAAAATAGATATTGAGGGGACGTTTCCACATTATAATATTTGGTTTTTATATGTAAGAGTTTTGACCTAATACAATAAAACTCTAAACCATAATGATTCTCAAACAGTAATAAAGTGAAATATTGTCTAAAAACTAATGATTATCTAATTTTTAATTATGGGTCCTTATAGTTGGTATCAAACTAAATTTTTAGATACTTTTAAGGGAGTGGATGCTGCTAAAATATTTGAAAAACGTTAAGTGTTAATATTTTGGTATAGGATCATAATTTATAAGTATTATATAACCTTGATGGATAGTATTATAAGATTAATTACAGTTATTTTGGTATTATTTTAAGAATAATAAGAGAAAAAAAAACTCAAGGAAACTTAGTTTGAACCTATGGAGAATCATAAGATTAATAGACTAGTGGAAGGGTGTCATAGAGTAATACAATCATAATAAACTTTATTTAGTTGGTCACTTTTATTTACTTGATGAGATTATGGTTTATTGACTCAAAAATTCCATCCAATAAGGTAAAATCTCTTATTCAAGATGTATTGTCAGAAATCAAACACAAAACTTATTTTTTATCTTGAGGATACACTAGAAATAATAATTTCAAAATCATGCACATGTGAATTGGACACCTTTTTTATTATTAATATTACCTACAAAACAATTTATAATGTATCCCAATCCTCTTAACAACTTCAATATCATAAATGAAATTTGGGATAATTTTGACCATGTTTTGAAAAGATAATTATCCTATCATACTAATTTTATAAAATAAAATGAGGGAATTTATCATTTTTTCAATGGATGACTTATAAAAATTATTTCCAATCATCTACTTAGCTACAATGAATGGTGACCTTTGAGTAGCTTATGTATTTATCTTTCTATTTTAATTATTTTATTTTAATAAAAACCAACCCATATTTGAAGAATTCAATTCAAATAATATCCTAAATTATTATTGAAAATGATTTTGAGATGATATATTAGACCTATATATTCAAAACACATTATTGTTTACAAATTTCAATCTATTTTAACATCTATTTGAATAAATATTTAAATATAATACATGGATAATGGAAGTAGATGAACTTGGAATATTTTTTTGGAAATCTAAAAACGTATGGACAAGAGTTGGTATATCATGGGGCATATGTCTTCGAAATTAGGATTCGAATGAATGGTGATCAATATTTAAATGGTATGAGTTATTTATATTTAATTTTGGAAACATGAATATGTTGGATTCGGTGCCCTAGAACAAAATTATTTTGTAATTAATGATAACTTATATTAATAGTTTTTAATATTAATATATTACTTATCACATCATGATTATTATTCTATGTTCCATTGTATGTGATAATTTCCTAAGAGTAACTATCACACTAAATTGTCATAGCAGATCCCTATTATGATGAGAACTTGGAAATGCTATGACAATATTTTTGGATATAAGTTCTATAGTCGTATGAAATCATTTGTGGGATACAAATGATACATGATATCAGGGGTGTAGACTCATAGGAATTTGATGCACCTTCTCATAGTGTACTCCCTTTGTAATGTCCAAGAGGATATTATGAGAACAAGACCCACTAGTGGGAAATCCACATTTATGTGTCATTTGATGTTCATATCTATGGATGTGTGTATTGGTCCTTATAATTTAGTATAATTATTAATTATTATTATGACTCGTGCACTTATATGTATTAATGAAAATTATGGTGACATATGTTTGTAGTGAGGTAGGATATGTTGGGTGTGTCATAAGTAATATTGCATCAATGAATAATGCAAGAAAGGATTTGTCCCTTCTATTCTTTTACGGAAGTTGATGTCTCAGGACTCTTGATGGAAATGATATGGCATAAATAAATCCATGTTCATGGTTTTCTATAGGAAAGTTTAATTTCTAGAAAGTCAAAGAAAGATAAATCAAGAACATGTGTTGAAGGAACTGTCATGCAACCCACTTGATTAGAGATATCGAGACAAAGGGATTATATTACATGGAAAGCATTCTTATGAGCCGACATGTCATTGCGACATTAAATTCTTTCTTATTGGGTGCCTTAGTGTGTTTCTATATTCTAACCTTGGACTTTAGGTTTCTCAAACTAACGCCACTAAGAAAAAGGCCTATAGGGTCACATACTAAGTGTATCCAGTAGTTTAGTTAAATAAAATATATTATTTATTATTTAATAAGTTGAAAAAATATTATTCTCAATTATGGTTTAATAATTATTCATGTATGCTTTGTAATGTCCCGATTCCAGAATCAACCCAGAGGCACCCCATACCCAGTTGGTCACATGGCCTCAAGTGCATTTCCCAAAATACCAGAGGCTACCGACTAGCAGCGAGGGCCTTGGGTGTGACAATGGGGAAACTATGCCCTCATTGGAAGAGTACACAGCGGAAGAAGAATAAGCATACAATAGCTGAAGCAGTAATGACTAACAATATAACAGCGGAAGACTAAATCAACAAACTGGATCACATATGTAGACAAGAAATGATGCATGATACATAACTTGGAAAGCATCCAAACAATTCACAATGCTTGAAAACACTACAGTACCAGAACAAGTACAAAATAAAAGTAAACAGCTCCTCAGCATCACGAGCAAAAACTTGGTCCCATGCTCTCCTGCTCCAAGCAATCAAGTTCCAGAAGTCGAAGGGCGCTTTCCCTTGTCTATACCTACAACAAAATAGACTTCTTGGGCCCAAAAGCATGGCCCAAATAGGGTGTGAGATAAAATACGAGTAGGCATTCACCTGAAGATTTGTGCCTAACATTCAGTGAATATATGGCGGGTAAAAGTACAATAAGCGGTAAACAGCAACAGAAAGCAGAAAGCAGTAAACAGTAAGTAGTAAAATAGGATGATACAAATCAAAAATCAATCCACAGCAAATCTATATCAGTGAAACAATAGCTAATAAGACAGAAACCCTCTGGGAAGTACTCACATCCATCCCCTCTGGTCCTATCCAAGAATTATCACAACCCTCTGGGCAGTGCACTTACCTAACCCCTTTGGATTGGTCATACGAAATTTATGAGACTCTCTGGGGAAGCTCACTCAGTAAATTCCCATTATAGTCTAGGGTAGTTAGGGACTCTCTTGAATAAGATCATGTGGTCTAACCCTCTTAGCCCCAAGGTCTAGAGACTCTCTGAGGAAGCTATCTCGGTCAATTCCTCGTATAGCCTAAGGTATACCAATGACTCTCTGAGGAAGTTCACTCAGTCAATTCCTCCTCTATCCTGGGAAGGTTCATAAAAAGATTCAAACAAGGTAAGAATATCTGAGAAAGTGCACTCGGTCTACCCTCCTATAGTCTATAAAATCCAAGACTCTCTGGGAGCTCACTCGGTCCATCCCCTCTGCAGTCTGTAATATCTAAGACTCTCTAGGAAGCTCACTCGGTCTATCCCTTATAGTCTACAACACCAGGTTCTCTCATCCTCGTGTTAGTCTGTGCATAATAATGCTATAAGGCCAAAGTACACCTATATAGCTACTTGTATAACCAAAGTACACCTATAGAGCTACTTAGCTAAATAGTCTACAAGGCATCAAGCATGTCATGAGTTTCACTTCAACATAGAACTGCAAGGCATGAAACAGGTGTAACAGCCAATGGAAAATGAGACCCAAAGGTCATAAACAGAATGAAGCAAGGAAAGTACATCCAAGCCCAACAATTTATCCTCTAACATGGTCAATTACCTCTACACAACCATACAAGAAAGGAAGGAAAATCAACAAGGGAAAAAAGGTAAACACCCAATACCCCGTTCACGGGTATCGGTGGGAATTCGCACATAAAACTTAGAGACTTTGAATGGTAAGGCACAAACCACCTACCTCGATTCTAGGAGATTGATATACTTAAACCACAATGGATAATTCTCCCTAGAACGTCTTAGATATGAGAAAACGCACAAAACACTCAACCTTAGATAACATGAGAAAGAGGAAGAAATGGAAAACAAGGCTCAAGAAAAAGGAAAAACTCACCGTTGCGCTTCCAACGTAATCGGTCGTGCTCGAATCGGAGAACGGATAGAGAGGCGGGATCTTGGGGAAGATCTGGTCATACGGGTCACTCTCGGACGAACTAGACCTAGAAGAAGAGGTTTATGATGATGAGGCATGCCCCGGTCAGTTTATTGAAAAAATACATGGTGTGTATTTTTAAAGTACACGTTGTGTAGTAGGTCTTTCCGTACTCCACCAAAATCAGCCTCCACATCACCCCTACACACCGTGTGTGTGTCCTGGGCACGGACAGCATGCGGCTTCGAGCCAGAGAAGAGTACACGGCATGTACTCAGAAAGTACACGGCGTGTACTTCGAAATTTTCCAGAAACTCCATTTTTCTTAAAAACTCTAGAAAAAGTAAAATTGTACCTGAAACGAAGATCCGGGTTCTTACAAACTTCCCCCTTTAAAGAAATTCGTCCCCAAATTTTCCTAGGTGGGTGTAGAATAAGGATCCTCAAACAGCTCTGGCCACTGCGATTGAACCTCGGCCTCCCTCTCCCAAGTCTTGTCATGTACTCGCCCGTGCTGCCATAGCACTCGTACTAGAGGGACGGACTAGCCTCGGAGAACCTTCGTACTACGATCGACAATCCGGATAGGATGATCTTCAAATGACGCATCTACTTCGAGATCAGCCTCCTTGGACTGAAAGGCATGAGATGGGTCTGAAAAGTAACATCGGAGCTGAGAGAAGTGGAAGACGTCATGCATATCCTGGTACCTCTGAGGTAGCTACAACCGATAGGCAACCGACCAACTCTCTCTAAAACCTCAAATGGCCGGATGTACCGTGGAGAAATCTTACCCTATCTTTGAATCCTCTTATGTCCCAACCTCGATGTGACATGTAGGAAAACCTGATCTCTAACCTCAAACTCCAGAGGTCATCTCCGCTAATCAGCATAAGACTTCTGCCGAGACTGTGCTGCAGCCATCATCTTCTGAATCAACTCTATATGCTATGAGGTTTCCTGAACAAGACAATGTCCTAGAAAAGCTGCATCTCTTGCCTCCAGCCAGCAAAAGGGTGATCAGCATGGCCTACAGTATAGAGCCTCGTATGGTTCCATCTAAATGGTCTCCTAAAAACTGTTGTTATAGGTGAACTCCACAAGAGTTATATGCTTCTCCCAGGAATTTCCAAAGTCTAGAATGCAAGCTCGGAGCATATCCTCAAGCTCCTGGATCGTGCACTTGGACTGGCCATCAATCTAGGGATGGTACACTGTACTCAAAAGCATCTGGGTACCCAAATCCTTTTGAATCCCCTGCCAAAACCGAGAGGTAAAGCGCACATCCCTGTCTGAAACAATGGAGTGTGGAACTCCATGTAGATGTACAATTTCTCATATGTACATTCGTCCTAGATCATCAACACTGAAGGTTTCCTTGATCGGAAAGAAGTGTGCTACCTTCGTAATCCTATCAACAACAACCCAAACAGTATCACTTCCCCAAGGTGACCTCGGTAACCCGGTCACGAAGTCCATCGCGACATCATTCCACTTCCACTCCAGAATGGATAACTATTGTAAAATCCCTTGTGGTTGATGATGCTCTGCTTTCACCTGCTGAAAAGTATAACATTTCATGACAAAACCAGCAACATCCTTGTTTATACCTAGCCACCAATACTGGCGGTATAGATCACGATACATCTTGGTGACACCAAGATTCGCTTCCCAAACTGAGGAGTGAAAATCCCACATCAGCTCCTCGCGTATGTCTGTTGGCACCCATACGCATCCCTGGAAATGCAAGATCTCATCCTCACCCACTTTCCATCCAGGAGGAGGGTCCCCTCCTGACATACTCTCCCACAGGACCAAGGCCTCTGAGTCTGATAGCTGCCTCATTCATACCCGATCAAGAAGTGTAGAGGTAACAGCCATAGATGAAAGAAAGGTCTGTCCTTGCCTGTCGTGAACCTCCAGATGCATCTCAGAGAACATAACCATAAGCTGCCACTCACTACTGACCTCTTGAACTGCCTGAATCTATGTTCGTCTGCTCAACACATTTTCCACCACATTGCCCTTTCTTGGAGTATAGGTGATCTTGAAATCAACGGAATGAAGATACTTGACCCACCTGCATTGTCTCAGATTCATATCATGCTGAGTGAAGATATACTTGAGACTCTTGTTGTCGGTGAAAACCACAAAGTGCTCTCCCAGAAAATAGTGTCTCCAACACTGTAGGGCATGAACAACAGCTGCCAACTCTAGATCATGCATAGGGTAGTTCCTATCATGTGGCCTCAACTGCCGAGACCCATATGCAACGACTCCATCTCCCTGCATGAGAAAAGCTCCCAGCCTGATACCTAAATCATCACAGTAAACAGTGTATCCCTTGCCCAGCTCTGTCAAGAGTAGTATCGGTGCTGACGTCAACCTCTCTTTTAGATCCTGAAAGGCTGACTCACAAGAATATGACCATAAAAACATCACCCCCTTCTTGGTCAGACCTTTCAATGGTGTTTCTAGGAACCAGATGTCTTGAATGAAGCATCTATAGTATCCGGCCAGCCCTTGGAAACTTTGCACCTCAAATACGTTCTTTGGATGCTCCCAGGAAACTACATCTCTCACTTTCTCTGGGTCCACTAACACTCCTATCTCTGAGATAACATAACCCAGGAAGTTAATCTGATCCATCAAAAAGTGGAACTTCGATTTTTTAGCATAATTTTGATGCTCTCTTAGTGTACTCAGAACGATCTCAAGATGTGTGTAATGGACATGTCGAGTATGAGAGTACACCAAGATATCGCCCACGAAGACCATGAAAAAGGAGTCCATGTACGGATGGAACACTCAGTTCATCAATGCCATGAAGACAGCAAGCAAGTTTGTAAGACTGAACGGCATGACTGTATAATCGAAAAGACCATATCTGCTCTTGAAAGCTGTCAGAGGTATATCTGATGGTCTAACACACAACTGATGATAGCTGGATCTCAAATCAATCTTCGAGAACACTCTGGCTCCTCGAAGCTGATCGAAGAGATCATCGATCCTCAGAAAGGGATATCGGTTCTTGACCATCAACTGGTTCAACTTCCGATAATCCACGCAATGCCTAAGGGTACCATCTACCTTCTTCACAAAAAGAACAGGTGAACCCCAAGGAGAAATATTGGGTCTGATGAAACCCTTTTCCTTCAACTCCTCCAACAGCTTCTTGAGCTCCTGCAACTCAGGTGTATCCATCCTGTAATGAGTAATGGACACCGGTGCCACTCTTGGAATGAGTTCAATCGAGAAGTCTACCTCACGCTCTAGAGGTAAACCTAAAAATTCTTCTAGAAATACATCCATGAAATGATCTACCACTGGAGGAAAGTCTAACTGTGAAGTCCCCTGGTCATCTAGATAAAGACTGGAAATCTGGGTTATCACTTCCCCTAGCCCCTGATGCTCTGGTCCAGCTCTACTCACCTGGACATCCCACTCGCCTCTATGATGGAAAGATTCACCCTCTGGTGATACAAAACTCACCCTGTGGTGATATAAATCGACAACTTCCTAGAAAAGAACTAACCAGTCCATCCTGATAATGACGTCATATCCCGTCATCCATAAGACATAGAGGTCACATAAGTAATGACACCCCGCAACCTCAAGAGGGCACTCTCTGCACTGACGTACGCTAGATGTCTTCATTCCCAACATTGTGTCAAGAGTCAAAAAGTCGGTAGACAAAAAGATACAGATCCCAAGGCTCTCCACAACCAAAATAGAGATAAAGCTACGAGAATCACCAGTATCAAAAAGGGATGAAGATAAAACTGAGGCTACTAAGATCGTACCTCAAATTGTAGAAGGGTCAGGATCCTGCTCCTGATAGGTTTTCTCAACGGCGAAAGACTGGCCTGCACCACAGCCCTATGTCCCTGGCTGACCGTTCTGAGCTGATCCTCTCTACTGTTGCTGATGACCTCGTGACTGACCACCATGGTCATGATCTCCACCTCAGCCTGAACGGCCGGAAGAACTCCAGTTCCCTGACTGGTGGGAAACTGGTGAAGCATCTCCAGAATGCGGGGTCATAGAGGAACCCCTACCACCAGCTGAAGGTGAGAAGATGTGACAGCTGAAGATGGCCCATCTTTCCAAAAGACCGGTACTCCATCGGATCTCTCTGGCACTGACGCCTAGTGTGCCCACTTCTACCACACTGGTAGCATACAACCTGCATGCCAGAAGACGCATCCCGCGAACCTCGATCTCCTTGAGAAGACTCTCTGCGACGCTTCCTACTGTCCGTAGGAAGAACACATGCTCTGGATGTTAAACCTCCCTGGCTCGCTGCTCCAGAATCCCTCAGATTGAACTTAGTGATCAGCACCTAGTTGACGATGGAGGATATCGAATTCAACTAGAAGATATTCACCTAGGAATGGATCTCCTACCTGAGACCATCCTCGAACTTCCTAGTAAGGAACAACTCATCACCTATTGGGATCGTTCTGAAACGTTGCAGCTCAGTGAAGCGAGACGAGTACTCTATAACAGAGAGAGTACCCTGCTATAGATTCATAAACTCCTGAGCTCGATCGGCCCTCAAGGTCTCCAGATAGAAGTAGTCATAGAAGGTGTGTCAAAACTCATCCCAAGACATATCTTGTTGACGACCTGACCACGAGATCACCTCCCACCACCTCTTAGCGGTGTCCTAGAGCATATAAGTAGCCATATTTACCCATTTATTCGGAGGGATCTCAAGGTGCTAAAAGATGGTCAGTGTGGCCTCTATCCATGACTCTGCATCCTGAGGTCCTCCATCCCCTGAAAAAGTAAGAGGATGCTGCTGCTGGAAATCCCGCGTTAACTCATCCATTGACGGGGAAGGAGGAGACGCTCCTTGGAAGGTCGGCATCATCCTCAGGAAGTCCTCCCTGAACTATGCATCAGCACTTGCGACTGGTATGACAGTCGGTGCCAAGGCTGGCTCGACTGGAGGATTGGAAAGAAGTCCCTGATCAGCCATATCTGGCGTCTGATCACTGCCTAATGACAGACGTACAACCGAAGGACGTCTCGTAGTCATAGCTATGAAAGATCAAAAGTATACCTTAGATCAGAAAAACAAAGATAGAGAAAACAAGAGTACAAAACGGGAATGGGGGAAATAAAAACACACAAGTTTACAAAACACGACTACATGGCAAGTATAAAAACTACACGGTGTGTCCTCTGAAGCCACTAACATGGGCGTGTACCCCTGCCCTACAGGTCATGTAACACCTAAAACTACACGGTGTGTTGACCAAACACATAGCGTGTACTTGAAGACTATCCCCCTGCCTGAGTCTCTTTACATGGCTGACTCACACAATTCAAACTAACCTCAGACTACATGTCGTGTTCCCTAGGGACACGGCATGTACTAGACACTGACTCGGCGGCCCGTGTTATTAGTTACACGGTTGTCTACATGGAGGGACCTTATACAGCGTGTTCCTAACAAACACAGCGTGTATATGAGAAGGTGGCATTGTCTCGTGTTGTTCGTGACACGGCCGGGTACCTGGGCAAGACTACACGGCGTGTTCCAAAAGCAACATGGTGTATCTTAGAGAAGGTCACGCCGACCTGTGTTGTTCGTGACATGGCCGGGTTCCTGGACAGAACTACACGGCGTGTTCTTCACCCACACGGCATGTTCTACTCGAGCTTCCCCAACCCATGTTGTTAGTGACATGGCCGGGTACAAGGCTCAACACTACACGGTGTGTACATACCGTACACGGTGTGCTCCTGCCCTTATTTTCACAACACCATGTTCATGCACACATAGTCAGTGACATGACCTAAAAACTACATGGCGTGTAACCAGAAAGTACAAGCCGTTTATTTTGGGTTTTTCTGGGCAGTAGCTCAGAAACTGCATAGAAACCCAGAAACACTGAAAACAAGATAAAGAGGTGCCAAATTCTGATCCGTGTGGGCCCATACTCCCCACGAATCAAAGCTTGGAATCTCCTACAGTCACGTACAAGTGAAAACAGGATCATGATCCACCAATTTCCAATTCAAGGGGGCCCATAACACCTCAAGAATAAAAATTTGGCATTCATTTGAACAAACTAAAATACAAACAATTCTCTAAAAAGAAGTAGAGATTATATCAAGCACCTATCACAACATCATGCATAATCTAGACAACGTCTATCACAACAACATGCAATCACTAATGCTCCCTAAATGGCATGGTAAGAATGAATGGAATGGGATTTATACAAGTGACTATATGATGCATGAGATGGAATACCGTCATCTCATCAGGTTGCGACAGAAATAGAACTGTAATATCAAAACAATAACAGTACAAAGCATGTGAATCACTCTTGGTGAAATCGTATCAACCGTAAAATTTCAAGACTAGAAAACTGCAATAATGAGGTAGTATGGCTTTTCCCTGTACATGGGTTAGCTACTCCCAGGCACAACTTATTACCAAGTACAAAATCAATCCTATCCCTGGCTAAAGTCTCTAAATAGTAAAGTAATAGAAAAGAATACCTTTTATACCACTTTATAATGTCCTGGTTCCAGAAGCCACCCAGAGGCGCCCCGTACCCGGTTGGTCACATGGCCTCAAGTGCATTTCCCCAAATGCTAGAGGCTGCCGACTAGCAGGGAGGGTCTTGGGTGTGACAGTTGGTAAACTATTCCCTCATTGGCAGAGTACACAGCAGAAGAAGAATAAGCATACAATAGCAGAAGTAGTAATGACCAACAATATAACAGCGGAAGACTAAATCAACAAACTAGAGCACATATGTAGACAAGAAATGATGCATGATACATAACTAGGAAAGCAGCCAAACAAGTCACAATGCTGGAAAACACTACAGTACCAGAACAAATAAAAAATAAAAGTAAACAGCTCCTCAGCATCGTGAGCCAAGACTCAGTCCCATGCTCTCCTACTCCAAGCAATCAAGTTACAGAAGTCGAAGGGCGCTTGCCCCTGTCTATACCTGTAACAACATAGTATGGTTGGGCCCAAAAGCATGGACCAAACAGGGTGTGAGATAAAATCCCAGTAGGCATTCACCTGAAGATCTATTCCTAACAGTCAGTGAGTATATGATAGGTACAAGTACAATAAGCAGTAAACAACATCAACAAGCAGAAAGCAGTAAACATTAAGCTGTAAAACAGGATGATTCAAAGCAGCAATCAATCCACAGAAAATCAACAGCAGTGAAACAACAGCTAATAAGCTGAAAGCCCTCTGGGAATTACTCGAATCCATCCCCTCTGGTCCTATCCAAGAAGTACCACTACCCTCTAGGTAGTGCACTCAGCCTAACCCCTCTGGCTTGGTCATACAGATTTATGAGACTCTCTGGGTAATCTCACTCGATCAATTCCCCTTATAGTCTAGGGTAGTTAGGGACTCTCTTGAGGAAGATCACACAGTCTAACCCTCTTAGCCCCAAGGTCTATAGACTCTCTGAGGAAGCTATCTTGGTCAATTCCTCCTATAGCCTCAGGTATACCACAGACTCTCTAAGGAATCTCACTCGGTCAATTCCCCCTCTATCTTGGGAAGGTTCTTAGAGAGATTCAAACAAGGAAATACTCTCTAAGGAAGCTCACTCGGTCTACCCACCTGTAGTCTATAAAATCCAAAACTCTCTAGAAGCTCACTCGGTCCATCCCCTCAACAGTCTGTAATATCTAAGACTCTCTGGGAAGCTCACTCGGTCTATCCCTTATAGTCTACTGCACCAGGTTCTCTCAGCCCCGTGCCAGTCTATGTATAATAATGCTATAAGAACAAAGTACACCTATAGAGCTACTTGGATAACCAAAGTACACCTATATAGCTACTTAGTTAAACTGTCTACAAGGCATCAAACATGTCATGAGTTTCACTTCAACCTAGAACCGCAAGGCATGAAACAGGTGTAATAACCAAAGGAAAACAAGACCCAAAGGTCGTAAATAGAAGGAAGCAAGGCAAGTACATCCAAGAACAACAATTTATCCTCTAAAATGGTAAATTACCTCTAAACAAGTATACAAGCCAGGAAGTAAAATCAATAAGGGCAAAAAGGTAAACACTTAATACCCCGTTCATGGGTATCGGTGGGAATTCGCACGTAATACTCAGAGACTTTGAACGGTAAGGCACAAACCACCTACCTTGATCCTAGTAGATCAATATACTTTAACCATGATGGATAATTCTCCCTAGAACATTGTAGATCTGAGAAAACACACAAAACACTCAACCTTAGATAACATGAGAAAGAGGAAGAAATGGAAAACAAGGCTCAAGCAGAAGGAAGAACTCACCGCTGTGCTTCCAATGCAATCGACCATGATCAAATCGGAGAACGGATGGAGAGGCTGGATCTCGTGGAAGATCTGGCTGTATGGGTCGCTCTCAGATGAACCAGGCCTAGAAGAAGAGTTTTATGACGATGAGGCGCGCCCCTGGTCAGTTTAGTGATAAAAAATACACAGCGTGTATTTTTAAAGTACACGGCGTATAGTGGGTCTTTCCGTACTCTGCCAAAATAGGCCTCCACATCACCCCTACACACCGCGTGTGTGGCCCGGGCATGGCCAACACACGGCTTAAAGCCGGAGAAGAGTACACGGCGTGTACTCAGAAAGTACATGGCGTGTACTTCAAAATTTTCCAGAAACTCCATTTTTCTTAAAAACTCCAGAAAAAGGAAAAGCGTACCTGAAATGAAGATCTTGGTTCTTACATGCTTCATCACATTTATTTCATCACTAGTTATTCGATAGGATTTATTGTGGGTGGAATATTTAATATATATTTATTTTCTTTTTAGTGAATATAATATTTGTATATTTATTGGGGAATAATGCAGTTATATTTATTTAATAAATAAATAGACATTATTCAAGGCCTAATAAATGTTATGGAAGATTGGAAGACATATTTTAAGGGTCCGGTAAAAACATTTAATATTAAATATTATATAAATAAATAATATTTAATTATAATTCACAATTTAAGTGCGTATCAATAAATAATAGTAATACTATTATTATTTGACATGGGGTTTCAATAGGATTAATAAAAATTAAGGTCAGTTGTACAATTATGTTATTTTAACCCTGATGATATAAATACCCAATTATGGTTATTTTCTCATAACCCTAGCCATGAAAAAGTTTTTGTGCAGAGTGGATTGGATAAAAACCTCTCAAGCCTTGAGAATTATTCCTTCTTTATGAAAGCTCTCAAGAATGAGAGTGATCCTCCTCCACCGGAACAAGGTGAAAGCTTTGGAAGCGGTTATTAAGGAGATCAAAGTCAGACGACGCAAGCATAGGGATCGTTTGTGCTAGAACCCATAGACTCCTTCAGGGATGTCAATTGATTCGTGGAACACATGTTGATCTCCACATGGAAAAATATACCCTGGAATTATATAATGCAATGGAAGTGCGCTGTATATCTATGGTCAGACACATCAAAAAAGAAATAATATCCTTGGATATAATTTTTATTTAATTAAATTAATTATAAACAACATGTGTTGATCTCCCCTATCTTGGTTCTGGGCTTCTATCCCTTGATTTTTCTTTATTTCAATTTAGTGGATCACGACATTCATTGTCACATAGATCTTGAATTGATCATTGATAATGGAAAAAAATAAAATTTGGGTATCATCACTCCCACGCTTCCACTTCACCCATAACCTACAAGTGGTATCAGAGGGAGAACATAATTGTTTATAATTTTTTAGTTTCATTGGTGATATACGCATTCTTAAGTTAGTTTTTCAATTAAATTTTAATAGTTATTTTAATATGAATTACGATATATGTTTATTCCTCTATCATTTCTCACAAATCTTACATAAACTATTAATTTAATGATTAAAGTAAAATTCAAGAACTAATCCAGAGGTGCTAAATATCCTAAACTAACAACACCAGACTAAACATCATGTAGTCTTGTTCAACGCATCAAGATTTATTTGGAGATAAATTCAAGATTTTTCATTGATTAGGGAATTAATTAAATCATTAATGCACCATGTGTTGACCATCATTAACTAGAGTATGGTCATCCATGCTACACTCCATGTAGCTCATTGGAAACAATGTGTAGTCTCTTCAGGTCTAGGTCGAGTTATATATTCCATACATGGCCTACCCGATAGGTGACTGTGTAACACAGAGTCAACACGACATGTGTCCAACTGGACACTTCGTGTACTCCATGATTTCCAAAGTATGCCTCACATGTCAAGTCCCTAGGCGTGTACTTCAGATAGACAGTGAAGGGTGTACACTCTATATTAATCAGATCTTCACGTTGTGTACTTTTATTATATTACACAGATTTTGTAACACCCCAATGATTTACAAATAAATTTAATATAAAATGTAATTCATGCAACACTAAGTCTCTTAAAAACAAAACTTTTTTATTTTAACCTAGTCGTTGAAAATAATTTTTCCGCCTATGTTATTTTAATTTTGAAAAACATACATACATAGTCGCGATCAGTAAGATATTTAGGGTATGATAGGATCAACTTATATTTTTTGGTGAATATGAACTTCACCTTATGAATAGAAATATGACGCTTATAAATAGTAAATCGACATAATGAATAGTAAATACACCCAGGAAACTATAAATAAAATTTATGCATGTTATAAATAACACAATTATAGAATTATATCACGGTATCAGTAAGTGAATATTTAAAAATTAAAAATTTAGTGTTCATATTTTTGTGAATCGTAAATATTTAATTACAATTATATAATTAATAAATTTATTTAAAATAAAATCTTCATAAAATTAATTCATAAATCAAAAAAATCCTATGATTTTAGGATAATTTAATAAAACCTTAGTTAATTTTTCAAGGTGTTATAAAATTAGTTTTAATTTTAAAACGTTATTTTTTGAGTTAATGACGATTTTAATTAAAAATAAAATTTATAATATTTAGAAAATTATTTTCATAAAATTGAGTTCCATTTTTAATTCTACATGTTGAGAAATGGTTAGGGTTAATTTTTGGGATTTTTCTAAAATAAATTAATTTTTAGTGAATAGTAAAATACCGTAATCTATAGTGTAAATACATTATAAGATAAATACACTATTAATTGAGTCATATATGATGTTATAAGCCTTGTTTATAACTCACATGCACTTATTAATGTATCTATTTACAATAATAAACACTAGTGGTTGTCTTGAGAAAAATAATAAAATAATGAATAAAATAATGAGAAATTACCTCTCCCCTCCACTATAAAAACCACCCCTCACCCCATATTCTCGTCAATGATTCCAATATATGAGACTTGTAAACATTATACCTAATAATCTTCCCTATATCCTCCTACAAGTCTATAATCCCTTGGTCTCAAAAAAAAGACAAAAATCAATCCCCTTAAGAAGATTCTTAAAGAGGAGTATTTAAGAGGTAAAATCCTCTTCCTTTTCCTTTTTTTTATTTTAAAGTTATTTATTTAATTATTATCTCATAAAAAACTTTATCCAAATGATCATGATATATAATGTATCATTTAGAAACTTTAATTGTGTCATGTTAATTTAAGAACAATCATAAATCTCTTTACTCCCTCTCTTATTTGAAAACTGAAATCATCATCTAGGAGGTACCAATTTACAACCTTCATGGATGATGAACTTTTGTTCTTTAATTTATCCTTCAAGTCTGGTTACGAAACCATTTTTATAGTTTAAATAGAGTATAAAATATTTCTTATTTCTTATTTAATTTTTTTGAACCAGTATATATACATAATACTAATTCATATGACAAAACTAGTTTGTGGTGATCAAAATATCACCGTAAGAATCTAAACGATTATCAATAAATTTATTATCTAATGATTCATCCACATACCATATACCCATATGATATATATAAATATTTAAATTATATATTCTCATTAACAACATTTAATTCAAAATCTAGATAATTATATCCATTTACATGAACATCATTATTTATAAAAAAGTGAACCAATCATGAAAACCAAAAAAAAGGAATGCTCATAAATGAGGAAATTAGACTCTATAACTCATTAATAAGGCTATAAATGAACTTATTAAAACTATAATAAATAAAATACCTATATATAAGTCTCTTAATTAATTAATTAATCTATCTAATTTGATTATGCAGGACATTAATGTCAAGTGCATAACTTATTTGGACATAAGGTATGGGTTTTTTTTCCCAACCTTTATTTTCATTCAGGTTGTGATTTATTCTTATATAAAATTGTTTAATTATTAATTTATTTTATATAATTATACTAAATTATGGTTATATATTCAAAAATAATTTATTATTATCAGTTCATCTTTTATTTGTGGAAAATACATATTTTAAAAAGGTCCCCTTCTCAAATCTTCATGATAAGCAAGCCTGATTAAAGAGAACATCCCTATTTCTTACGTATTTTAAAGTAAACTCTATAATATGATTTAAGAAACCATAATTTTTATAAAAATAGTCATTTTATCATGGAAAATTAACTTATTTAATTTCTATTTTTATGCAAAGATTTTTCCAAAAGAACTTTTCTTTTCAAAGTAAAAGAGGATTACTCTCAAGAATTCTTCGATGAGTTTATAGAGAATTTTTATATATTTCAAACCCCCTATTGAATATTATGTTTTTTTGGTATTAACCTATTATTATTATCATATATCATATTTTATTAAATTATTTATGATCAGTTTTACTGTTGATGTGATATGTTGATATCATTCACCATACTACTCAAAATGGTTAGTGATTTTGTTTATTGATCTGGGAACGTTATTTAAATTTCATATGTATATGTTGTTATATTTAACCACATTCATATGATTAATTAATTGGACTTATAAAGTGATGTTTGGGGCCCTCTATATCCCATAGATGCATTATTAGGTCTCATGAGACAACATAAAATTAGGTTTTGGTTGAGGCCTTACTCTAGTATTTTCAGATGTCTTGGATGAGGCTTTGACAATATGTTTCCGATGTCCATCACTATGAATTACCTCATTATAATATTATAAATTGATAAACCATGTGATATTTTATGGTTAAAATATCTATTAATAAGCTTAATTCTCTTATGGTCAGTTATATGTCTTTATTTACATAGCATTCATTCATGTCATGTTCTGGTCAATTTTATTTTAAAGGCATGTGTTTTTTTATTCATCATGCATAATTTTTATGTTTATGATAACTTCAACTTAATTAATTACACTTACTAAGAATTTTAGATCACTCATTTATTATGTTTTATTTTTCCTAGTAAGCAAAGATTAATATTATTATGAATGAATTGTAGGAATAATCTAAGTGTTTATAGGTGTTTCCAATAGAGTTGTAATGATTTTGTTTTAAAGTTATGATATAAATCTTATGTTGGTATATGATTGTCCAAAACTACTGAAATATTTGGTCCTTTGGGATACAACATCCTTGTAAACATACCAATGTATTAATATAATGCACTGGCTCTGGGAAACTGGGGTCGGGGTCCGTACAGTTGGTACCATAGAAATTTTATTAGAATCTTTGGAAACTAGATTTAGAAAATGTAGATTATGTAATAAAAACCTAAGAATTTTTTTTTGTATAATTATAAAATAACATCCTAGAATTATGGTAAGGTATATATTATATGTATATTCCATGAAAATACATCCATGTTTGGATAAAATTAGTGGACGTGGTTTTGGAACAGATGTACCTAGGAGTAGTAACTCTGACAAGGTGTTTTGGGCCTGACTTAGAGTGACCTGGTACACAATAATGAGCCTTACTGCATAACTAGTTTCACACTCTTAGGTGATATACTTAGGATAATTCACATTTTCTTTACAAACAATTATAAATGATTTAAATTTCAATATTTCTTCAAAGAAACCATACTTATGATTACAAAATTAGACATGCATAAAATTTCAATTTATGTTGATTTTTTATAGTTCGACATTATAGATCATGATTCAAAAAAGAATTTAGTGCATTCCATTATTTATAAATTAAACCTAGTAGAAGGAATGCAAATCGCATGAATACACATATACCATGTAGGGATTTCTCTCCTATTAAAAATAATGATATTGGTTGTGAAGCTGCGACTGGTGTTGAGAAACTTATAACTATACTGGGACAGTTGACTCGTGTTATGAATAATAACCTTATCCATATGGAGCATCATGATCCACAACATGGAGGATAAATTTTATACTTCTTTATGAGACAACATCCTCAATAATTTAATGGAATACAAACCCATTCAATGTAGAGGAGTGAATAAGTTATTTATAGAAGATATTTCTCTCTTTGGGATGTAACAGAAGGGATAAGGTTATCATGGAAATTTATCGTCTATCAAAATATGAGGATCAGTGGTGGTTTTTAATTAAAAATAAGGAGGAAGATAAAATATAATAAATATAATGGATGTACTTTAAGAAAATATTCCTAGAAACATATTTTCCTCGAGAATGGTGAGTATGTATAGAGAGGAAACTATTGAGTTTAAAACAAAAAGAATATAAATATGTTGAGAAGTGTGAAGCCAATTTTATAAGTCTATAAAGGCATGTAATGGACTACATACATAATTTGAGGATAAATATTGATCATTTCTTTGATTTTTTAAAACTATTCCTTCTAAGGGAACTAGTTTCCCAGACATTATCATCATATGAAGATGTAGTCTATCCTAAAATCAAGATAGAGAAATAATTCTCTAAGTACTATGACTTTAAAGAAAAGTAAGAGAATAAAAGGGTGGTGGGAGAAATAATGGATAAAGGGAAGAATAAAATGGGGAGTTTTCAAACATGTTATACTTATGAAATGAATCACCCTGAAGCATAATTAGAAGGAAAAAGAGTCTGTTAAAAATGTGGACAAAGAGTCTTCTAATCTCATGACTTCAAGGGAAATAAAGAAACTACCAATATTCAATGATACAATTGTAAAGGGATGGGACATTATTACAATGATTTTTTGAGCATTAAGGAAACATTACCTAGAGTAGTACAAGGGAGAAAGTCCAAGCTTTTGTGATCACAAATCCTAAGGTTGAAGTTTCTAATGATATGGTGGTAGGTAATTTAATCATTTCCTCAAACCTATACAATTATTTATCTGATTTTGGATCATTTCTTTTATATCTTCCCAGTTTTCCAAGAAAATTAAAAATTTCCAATTTGATTTAATAAAAAAGTTTTATGCCAAAACTCTTAAGGGAAGTATCATTGCAACAAAGATGTGTCGATCATTCCCCATTATGTTGCATAAATGTTCTTTAGTTTATGAACATATCATTATACCCATGATTTAAATTGATATTATTCTTGGTATGAATTGTCTTTCAAGTTATGATGCTGAAATATTTTTAAAGAATAAGGAAGGTACAATTTTTGAGAATGATGTTGAATCCCTTATCTTTAGAGAAGAATCCCCATAATTTTATTCTTATCTAGATCTACCCCCAATAGCTCTACTAAATGTACTTCTAGTGGATTTACCAGGAAATCCTTCAGAGTGGGAAATTTAGCTTTCTATTGATTTAATTCATAGTGAAAGACCTATATCAAATATTTCTTATAGAATGGAAAAAGTGTAATTAGTATAAATGAAGAAAACATAGAGGAATTGAGTGATAAAGAATTTATCCAACCTAGTGTCTCTCCATAGGGATCCCCTATTCTCTGGGTAAAGAATAAATGCAGATCCATGGGGATGTTCATTGACTATACAGAAATCAATGCTATTACAATAAAGAACAAGTATCCCCCTTTGTTGGATTGATGATTTATTTTATCAACTTCACAGAGCTCGATATTTTTCGAAGAATGACCTTTGATCTAGATATCATAAGTTGTGTGTGAGGAAGTAAGATATTCCCAATACAATATTTTGAAATAGGTATGGGCATTATGAGTTTAAAATAATGACTTTTGGACTGACTAATGCAACGTTTTTTCCTAGATCTAACGAATAGAGTTTTTATGGAATATCTTGATGACTTTGTTTTGGTATTTAGTGATGATATCTTGGTATACTCCAAAAATCCATGAATTTCATGAGAATCACTTGCACATTATTCTAAATACTCTTAAAAGAAATTATTTATATATAATGTTTTGAAAATATGAATTATAGATTCAAAAAATTTCATTTCCTGTTTGTATTGTCTCTAGGGATGGAATCATAGTTGATCCTATAATGACAATGTTAGTTCATGAATGACCTACTCTAACAAAAATAACTGAGGTATGTAGTTATATTGGTTTAGATGGTTATTGTTGGTGTTTTTTTCAGAACTTCACCTGATTAGATAACCCATTAACCAAGCTTACACGTAAAGCGGTTAAGTTCATATAGACCAAAGAATGTGAAGACTATTTTAAAGAATTGAATAAAAGGTTAGTGAATACTCAAATCTTGACTCTACTATTCATAAATGATGTATTTGTGATTTATAGTGATATATGAAAGAAAAAACATGGTTGTGTCCTTATGCATAATGATAGAGTTGTTGTCTATGCATCAAGGCAGTTAAAAACTCATGAACAAAACTATCCAACTCATGATCTTGAGTTATCACCTGTAATATTTTCTATGAATATATGGATACATTTTCTCTAAGGAGAAATATTTGAAATATAATATGATCACAAGAGAATGAAATATATCTTCTCATATAAATAAATCAACATGAGGCAAAGTATATGGCTCAAGATACTCAAGGATTATGATTGTACAACACACTACCACCCTGGGAAGGAAAATAAGGTAGTAAATGCATTGAGTAAAAAGGATCACAGAGTTATAACAAAAATGAGGTTTGATAAGGATCCTATTTACATGGATCTAGTGAGGATGTATATGGGAATTATCAAAGAATTTGAAACACCGTCACTTTTTCAATTGGTTTCCCAATACCCTTTATTATAAAGGATTTAAAGTTCTCACCCTGATAACTGGAATAATCGGAATAAAATTAATGATCTTAATTATGTGATGTTTCTATACTTTGTGTGTGAGGATAGAATTATGAAATTTGGGGGGATGTTCTGTGTTCCCTCTATACTTGAGCTAAAAAGGAAGTTATTATATGATTATCATAGCTCAAATTTCTCTATATACCATGGTAGCATTAATATGTATAGAGATCTGAAGGAAAATTTCTGGTGGGATAATATGAAGTGGAAAATTTATGATTATGTATCAAGATATTTAGTATGTCAATAGGTTAAGGCTGAAAGACAAAATCCTAGAGGTTTATTGCAACCTCTTCCTATTCTTACATGGAAATGAGACGATATCACTATGGATTTTTTCACTAGATTACCCAAAACTCCATGAAGTAATGATTCCATATGGGTATTTTGTGATCAACTTAACAAATATGCATATTTTCCTACTATAAGTTAAGATTTTATACTAGAGAATCTTCCATGGATCTATATTGATTAAGTAGTAAAACTTCATGGAGAACATATCTCAATTGTGTCTGATCATGATCCACAATTTATATCAAAATTCTGGAAAAGTATTTAAAAATATTTTGATACCGAGTTTCATTTGAGTATTCTTATCACCCTAAAACTAATGGGTAGACAGAAAGGACGGTCTAAACTTTAGAAAACATGATGAGATCGTGCTAAATTGATTTTCAAGGTACGTGGGATCATTATTTACTTTTTTCAGAGTTTTCCTACAATAATATTTTCCATTATAGTATAAAAATGGAACTATATGAAGAGTTGTATGAAAAGAGATGTCGTACACCGACATATTGGAGTTAATTTGGTGAAAGGAAGCTTGTAGGACCAAATATTGTGTAGGAAAAAATAGTGAAGGTAAATACTATTCAAACCCATATCATATCAGTTCAAAGTAGACAAAATATCTATGTTGATGATCGATAGAAGGATTTGGAATTTCAAGTGGGAGATCATGTTTTCTTAAAATTATCTCTATGGAAGGGTGTTATAAGATTTTGGAAGAAAGAAAAACTAATCCCCAGGTACATTTTTCCTTTTGAAATTCTAGAGAGAATTGGAGTTGTAGATTATCATTTGGTAATGTCGCCTAGCCTTTATAAGGTACACAATGTGTTCCATGCCTCTTCATTAATAATGTACATGTCAGACCCAACACGTGTACTCACTTATGAAGGAATTGAATTGGAACCAGACTTATCTTACTGTGAAGAGCCTATCCAAATTTTGGACACTGAGGAATAGGTGTTGAAGAATCAGACAACCTGGCTAGTAAAGGTACTATGTAGAAATCATAAAATTAAAGAGGTGACATCAGATCCTGAGGATAATATGATGAATACCTACCCAAATATTTTTACGAGGTAAAATTCTAAAAATTTCAAAGAAGAAATTTTTTAAGGGGGGAAGAATGTATCATCCCAAGGATTTATAAATAAGTTTAATATAGAATTTAATGCATGAAACACTGAGTCTCTTCTAAATGTAACCTTGTTATTCTAGCCTAGCTATTAAAAAAAATTTCACCTCTTTGATTTGAATTTAGAAAGATGAACATACACAGTTGTGATTAGTAAGATATTTATGGTCTAATAGGGTCAACTTACATTTTTTTGAACAGTAACTTGACCTTATGAATAGTAAACTAGCCTAATGAAAAGTAATTTCACCCATGAAAGTACAAATAAAATATAGGCACCATATAAATGAAATAATGATAAATTATATCATGGTATAAGTAAGTGAATATTTAAATATCAATAATTATGTTTCGGTGTTTTTGTGAATAATAAATCATTAATTTCAATTTTATAAATAATAAATTGATTTAAAATAAGATTAATTTTCTTAAAATGTATTCCTAAATAAATATTTTATTGTCCTATGATTTTAGGATAATTTAATAATACCTTACTTAACTTTTCAGGGTGTTATAAAATTAGTTTTAATTTTAAAATTGTATTTTTCAAGTAAATGATGATTTTAATTAAAAATTAAATTTCTCATATTTGGAAAATTATTTTCATAAAATTGAGTTCGTTTTTTAATTTGACAGGTTTAAAAATTATTAGGGTGAATTTTAGTGAATAGTAAAATACGGTAATTTATAGTATTAATACATTATAAGCTAAATACACTATTTATTGATTCATGGATAACATAAGAACCCTTGATTATAACTAATATAAAATTATTACTATATGTAGTCAAAATAATCAACACTATTGGTTGTATTGAGATAAATAATAAAATAATGAGAAATTACTCCTCTCATCCACTATAAAAACCACCCCTCACTCCTTTGTCTCCTCGCACCTTCCAAGCTTTGATAATTGTCAAATTTCTACCCAAATATCGTCCCAAGCTCCTACCCCATGTCCAAAATATCTTGGTATTATCAAAATACCAAAATCAATCCCCTTAAGGAGATTACAAAGGTGTATTCAAGAGGTAAAATCCTCTTCATTTTCATTTTATTTTTCTTTTCATGTTCTTTATGTTGTTATTCTATACTAACCTCCTCTGTACAAATAATAATTATAAATAAACTATAATTTATATATTAAAATTATATCATGTTAATTGAATAACCATAATTAATCTTCTTACTCCCTCTCTTTTATTTTAAAAATGAAATCATCATCCAAGAGGTACAAATTTACAACTTTCATGGACGACAAACTTTCATTATTTAATTTATCCTTAAATGTTGTTCATGAAACCATTTTTATGGTTAAAAAATATTATAAAATATTTATTATGTCTTAATTAATTTTCTATAACCAGTATATATGCATAATACTAATTCTTAAGAAAAAACTAGACCATGGTGATCGAAATACTGTCGTAATAATCTAAATGATTATCAGTAAATGTATTATCTAACGATTCATCCACATACCATATAAACATATGATATATATAACCATTTACACTTCCATATGCTTATTAAAAACTCTTAATTCCATATTGGTAGAATTATACCCATTTATATGAATTTCATTATTTATAAACAACTGAACCGATCATGAAAACCAAGAAAATTAATTCTCCCGAACGATGAAATTAAACTATATAACACATCACTAAGGCCATAAATAAACTCAATAAAACATTAATAAAAAAAATACCTATTGAAAAGTTTCTTAATTAATTAATTAATGTATTTAAATTGATTACCCAGGATGTTAATGTCAAGTGCAGAACTCATTTAAACATAACGTAAGGGTTTTCTTCCTAAACCTCTATTTTTATTCAGGTTGTGATTTATTCCTCTATAAACCAATGTAATTATTTATTTATATTATATTATTATTCCAAATTCTCAATATATGTTCCAAAATCATGTATTCTGATCAGTTCATCTTTTTTTTTGGAAAATACATATTTTAAAAGGGTTTGTTTCTCAATTCTTCAAGATAAACAAGCCCAATTAAAGGGAACTTCCCAATTTGATATCTATTTTGAAGGGAACTCTATAATATATTTTAATAAACCATTATTTGTATAAAATCACTCAATTTAACAGGTAAAAACAATCTTATTTCATTTTGGGTTTATGTAAAAAATTCAAAAAGAACTCTTCTTTTCAAAGTAAAAGAGTATTACTCTAAAGTATTCTTCGATGAATTTATGACATCATTTTCTTATATTTCAAAACCCCTGTTTAATCATATTTTTTATTGGTATTAAAATTTAATTATTATTATATAATATATTTTATTAAATTTTTAGGATCAGTTTAACTGTGGATATAATATCTTGATTCCATTCACCATACTACTCAGAATGGTTAGTGATTATGTTTGTAATTTGGGGATAATTATTTAAATTTAATAAGTATATATTTTTATGTTAAACCCAATTTATATGAGAAATTCATTTCACTTATAAATTGATGGGTGGGTCCCTCTATATCCCCTTGATTCATTGGTAGGTCACGTGAGACAAAACAAAATTGGGTTTTGAATGTGGTCTTACCCTAGTATTTTCAAACATCTTGGTCGAGGCCTTGACAATATGTTTCAGATGTATGGAATTATGCAATCCCTCATTATGATAATAGAAATTGATAAACCATGTAATATTTTATTAGTATAATTTCCATGACTAATTTTCATTCTCTTATGATCAGTTATATGGATTTATTTACTCATCTTTCATTCCTTCCATTTTATGCTCAAATTTATTTTAAAGGCTTGTGTTTTTTATTCATCATGCCTAATTTTTATGTTTATGATAACTTCTTATTCATTAAATACCCTTACTGATAATCTTATATCACCCTTTTATTATTTTTTATTTTTCCTATGATTCAAAGATGAAGATTATTATGAATGACTTTTCGGAATAATCTAAGAGTTTATGGGTGTTTCCAATGGAGTTGTAATGATTTTTATTTCAAGTTGTAGTGTAAGTACAATTTTTGTATTTGGTTGTTCAAAAATACTAAACTATTTGGTCTTTTAGGATGAGTCTTTCTTGTAAACATACCAATTTATCAATATAAGGCACCAGATCTTGGAAACTGGGGTAGGGGTCCTTAAAGTTATAAATTTTATTTATTTTACTATGTAAACCTTGAGATATGTACTTGCGTGTGGTTGTAAAGATAGTACATGACAAATGATAGGTTTTATTATACATAAATATTTAAATATTTAATTAATATCAGCATAATGTTCAGATCATCATATCATGTATGATTCTTATTAAAAGTTGTTACTCTACATGCATTGAATCTTAACATGTGGCCGAAAAATCATGTAATTCATGTAATAATTTGTGAATTACATTCCCTAAAAGTATTTGATAAGTCATATATGCAATATTTCAGAAGAGTAAAACAGTATAAAAGTATAATACATGTTGGGAATAATTGATGAGTAATTCACTATGTTTCCACCAAGGTATATGTTATGTACATGGATATTTTTAAATGAGTTTATTTAATTTTTTAAAATTATAAAGGATGGTAATCTACAAGAAATTCAAATAAGGATTATGATAAAAGGATTGATTAATGATAGATAATAATTAGTCAATTTGAGCATGATTTATCTTAAATAAGAACAATTAAGAATTGAATACTAGTTTTATTAAATGTGTAATTCATTTCATGCTAGTGGATGATCAAGATAATGACTAGAATTATGTATGTGATTGGTTTCATTTTAATTTATTATTAAATTAAATTATTTTCATGTGTTACTTACATCCTCATTAATATGTAGGACATATATTCTGATGGTTTCTTTTATTTAAACCCCCTTTTACCCCTCACCTATGTTTGAGTAAAAGAATATGTAATGGATGGATCTCCTAAGCTAGTGGAGGATATTCAAGTAAAGATCTGAGATAAAACCAATCCAAGAAAGATACAAAGGTGGAAATGTGAAAAGATATAAACATGAACCTAAGATTAGTTAAAAGTGTTTCTCCTATATGTCTGTAGTTATTTTATCATACTCTTTAAAAAATAACAATTAGAACAAGCTCATGATCATACCCTTTATTTTATTTTTTTCAGATTCATGGTTATTCATTATGGATGTTTTTTCATTATAACATAATTAATTAATTTACAATTATGTTAGATGGAACTAAAGGAAACTGTATTTTTCATAATTATAATATAAATAAATGGTTATTCACTTATGTAATACCACCTAATATTAACCATCATGTGGTAAATATAATAATTGGAAATTTATGCATAAAGGATAAAATCCCTCAAAAAAATATTAAGTCAGTATAGCCTTCCATTACTTTCGTTAGAATTGAACCATAGTTTAAATTGCTTGACCATCAAAATTTGGGGTACTTTTAATTATTGGGTAATTCTAACATGAGGTTTTGGGTTGAATTTACTTGGTTCACATAAAGTGTTGGCTACCAAATCGGGACTTAGTGTAACTGTGAGGCAAAGGTTGAGGAAATCCAATTAAAGGATTTTAGGATTTGGGAGTCTGCTCAACGGATCAAGGAATTGTGGGTTAATGCAGTTTTCATTTTTAATGACTACCTAAAGCCTTTCAAATTGGTTGACCAACCAAATATGGGGTAATGAGAAGGGGAATATGGATCCCTGCCACTTAGATGTCCAAGAAATGAGATATTCCAAATTCAATGGTGAGGAATATTGGGTTTTGATAAAATAGTGGGAGACTAATAAATATAATTTTTTTTGTCTAAATTTGTCATATAAAGTTCTAAATCTATTCTTATATTATTGGTAGAAACAATATTAAAAATCAAAACATACATATCATTGTAATCCATACTCAAGAAGTAAAACTTTCTCAGTGAAATTAATTTCTTGGAATGGTATAGTCTTTTACGCATCATCCTTCACCATGAAAGAAAATTATATGGGTTAGAATAACCTTTACCAGTTGCACCTAGAAATGAGGCAAGTGATGAAGAGATATCTGTCTATGAAAAACATCTGGATAATGCAAAGATGTTCAGTGATTCATGTTATCATCCAAGTCTAATGAGCTCTAGATTTAACATAAGTATATGGATGCTTATATCATGATGTCTCACCTCCAGGATCTCTATTAAGATAATTAAAGACAAGAGAGGTATGAGATCTCCAATTATTTTTTACCACTAATCTTGGATATTTTGTGCTAAATGGGCCTCATATAGTCAATATTATTGGATAAATTGAATGCCTGGACATATTAGGGATTAAATTTTCAGATTAATTACATATGGATGTCGTAATTTAATCACTAACCAAGACCTTATCTAGTTTTATTCTGAATTATAATATGCGTACTAATGAGAAGAGTCTGTCAGAACTTCTAACCTTGATTCTCCAAGTGGATAAAGACATGGGGCATGAAAAACCTATAGTAGTTATAGTGAATAAGAAAAGGAATAATAAGGAAAAGGGGCCTAAGACCTATTAATAGTCTAAATCTCTCAAGCATCATCCTTCCAATAATGGCACGATCTAGAGGTTGGGAAAGGAAATGGAGGGAGTATGTTCTTCTTGTTGTAAGACAGGCCACTAGAAGAAGAATTGCACCCAAAAGTGTGGGGAAGCTAAAGGTGTGTTTTTTATCAAGTATAATCTTTCCATTTCTACACATTGGGTATTATATACATATTGTAGTTCCCACGTCTATATCCAAATGAAGGAACCAAGTAGATTTCGAAAAATTTCTAGAGGTGAGGTGGATCTGTGAGCTTCCAATGGTGCGAAGCTGGCTACTCTTTCCATTGGTGACTACCACCTTTCATTTCCAATAGAAATGATTTTGGTTTTGTGTGATTGTTATCATGTACCTACTATTACCAAAAACATTCTTTTTTTATCAATTTTAGATACTTATGGGTTAATTTTCAGGTTTGGAAATAAAATTTGTTTCTTTTATAAGGACAACATATGTTATGGTATGACACATTTAAATAAAAATCTATATGTATTAAATTATGAAAACCAAGTGTTGGAAATTGATAAAGAATCATGTTCACATTACTCGTATAACACCCATCTTTGGAATCACCATCTTGGTCATGTAAATGAGAAGCATTTGACAAAGCTCTATCAAGTTGGTGATTTAGACTTATGTAAGATAAAACCACTTGATAGATGTCATGATTGTTTACAAGGAAAAGTGACAAAACCACCATTTGGGGGATAGGGTTAAAGGGCAATATAGCTTATAGGATTGGTACACACTGATGTGTATAGACCATTTCTAGTAGAAGCAAGATGTGAATATTATTACTTCATTACATTAATGGATGACTTGAGTAGATATGGATATATTTACTTAATGAGTTACAAGTATGAGACCTTTTAAAAATTCAAGGAATTAAAGAATTAAGAAGAAAATATTCTTGGTAAGAAGATAAATAAGTTCCAATCAAATCGCAGTGGAGAATATCTTAACCTAGAGTTCATCGACTTTCTACAAGAGTTTTGGTTTTTATCTCAACTCCTCAACCTTATAAACCACAGTGGAATAGTGTTAGTGAAAGAAGGAATCGTACCTTGTTGGAAATGGTGTGGTTGATGATGAGTCATTAAGATCATCCATTATCCTTTAGGGGATATGCTTTACAAACTCCAGCATTCCCATTAAACTGAGTACTAACTAAAGCGAAAAATATAATTCCCTTTGAGCTAGAGAGTGGAATAAAACCTTTTTTGTCGCATACACATGTATGGGGTTGCGAGGAATTTTTTTAGGATTTATTAGGAAACAATCTAGCACCCTGGGTATGAGGTGTATCATTGTAGGGTATCCCAAAGAAATAAAGGGATACTTCTTATACAACCCCTCAGACAAGAAAGTGATTTTCACTAGAAAAGATGTATTTCTTGAGAGGGAGAACATCCTAAAAAGGATAGTGGGAGAAATAATGACATCAATGAAGTTGATTCCTAAGATACATAGGAGTTTGTACAGGAACAAGTTCAACAGGTCCCCATAGAAGAAGTAGTTCTTGAAACACAAGTACTAAATAGGATTGTAAGGGAGTTAAGGGAACCAGAGAGATATGGTTTTCTACTCACCAAGGATGGTGACTTGTTATTGTTGTAAAATGATGAACCTATCTCCTACAAGTAGGTGGTATAGAGATCAAAAGCTATAAAATGGCTAGAAGATATTACTTCTAAGATGGATTCCATGTGTTAGACCCAAGTTTTTGTTCTAGTCAATTCACCATTTGAGGTAAATCATTTTGGGTGTAAAAGGTTATTTAAGAGAAAACTGGACATGGAGGGTAAAGTAAGTACCTATAAATCAAGGTCAGTGGCTAATGGTTTTAAACAGCATCAAGTTATTGACTAGGATGAAACCTTTTCACTAGTTTCCATGTTTAAATCTATAAGAATAATATTTTCCATAAAATCTTACCATGACTATGATATTTGGTATATGGGTGTCAAAACTAAATTCCTCGATGGGAACCTTCATAAATATTTCTATATGACAAAAATAGAATAATTTGTGATACTAGGTGATTACAAAAGGGTTTCCAAGTTACAAATATCCATTTATGGATTCAAGCAAGCATCCTGGTAATGGAAAATTCGATTTGATGAATCCATAAGAGAATTTGGATTCATTAAGAATGAATGTGAGCCATGTGTTTACAAAAGGTTTAATGGGAATACAATCACTATCCTAGTAGTGTATGTCGATGAAATATTACTAATTGGAAACTACATACTAGTCTTATAGTCATTTAAGGACTGGTTGAAAAAGTGTTTCTCCATGAAGGACTTGGGAAAAGAAGCTTGCAATCTAGGGATCAAGATCATTTGTGATAGATCCAAGAGGCTATTTAGACCAAGACAAGGTATATATATTGACTAGATACTAAATAGATGTAGTTTGGAACAATCCAAGAGGGTATTGGTTCCTGTGTCACATGGTTTACATATTTCTAAGAAACTGTGTCCCTAAACACAATAGGAGAAAGATATAATGGGAAATATCTAATATTCTTTAGTGATAGGATCAATCATGTATTCCATGTTATGTACTATACTTGATGTTTCCAATTCATTAAGAATGGTAGGCAGATATCAAGTAGATCCAAGAGAAAAGAATTAGACTACTGTTAAGATTATTCTTAAGTATATAAGAAGAACTATGGTTATGTTCTTAGTGTATAGAGGATATGAGGAGATTTTCATCATAGGGTATGCTAATTTTGGTTTTCAGATAGATTATAATGATCTAAAGTTACAATCAAGATATGTTTTTTATCTCAATGGAGTAGCTATGAGATGGAAGAGTTCAAAGCAGCCTGTTGTAACTAATTCTATAGAAGATTATGAGTATATAGAAGAATCTGATGTATCCAAGGAATCCATTTGGATTAATAACTTTATCCAGGATCTTGATTTGGTCCCTATAAGTAAAGAACCTGTCATATTGTATTTGGATAATACTACAGTGGTGGATCTTGCAAAAGAGACAAGGTCACATCACCGGACAAAGCACATACTCCAGAAGTATCACCTCTTGAGGGGTTTTTACCAGAGGGTTAAAGTTATAATGAGAAAAGTACCTATAGAAGAGAACATTATAGACCCCTTTACTAATGGCCTATCTCAGCATAAGCATGAATAACATGTAACAGCTAGTGGACTAAAAGTTTTTAGCAGTTGGATCTAGTTCAACTAGGATTCTGTTGGAGTCAGTGCCCTAGAACCAACTTATTTTTTACTTTATGATAACTTATATTCAAGGTTTTAAATATTAAAAAAAATTATCACATAATGATTTTTCTTCTGCGTGACATTGTATGTGATAATGTCCTAAGAGTAACTATTGCACTACAAGGTCATAACGGATCTCTACAATGATAAGAACTCTAAAGTGATATGAAAAAATTATTGAATATATTTTCTATATACAGATGATATCATTTGAGGGAAACAAATGATAGAGGCTATCAAGGGTGGAGACTCATAGTACTTTGAGGCACCTTTTCAAAGTACGCCCTTGGTAATGTTTTGGAGGATATTATGAGAACAAGTTTGGCCAATAGAAAATCCAAATTTATAAGTGTCAATGGATGTTTCTATCTTTGGGCATGTGTATTGGTGATTAGACATTAATATTATTATTAATGATTTTTATGACTCATGCACTTGGATGTATTGTTGGAAACTGTGATGAAATATGTTCACGGCGAGGAATGATATGTTGGGTGCGTCAAGGGTAATATTGCAATAATGACTATTGTGAGAAATTTTTTATCCCTTCCATTTTTTAACAAAATTTTTTGTCTTGGGCCCTTTGATATAAATTTTATATCCTAAATAAATCCATGGCTGTGGTGTTCTATAGGCAAGTTCAATTTTTGGGATGTCAAAGATAGAGAAATTGAGTACATGGATTATTGCACTGGCATGCAACCTCCTTGATTAGAGATATCAAGAAAAAGGAATTATATTACATGGTAATAATTTATATTAGGTGACATATAATTGTGGAAGTAACTACTTTCTCTATTGGTGCCTTGTCGTGTTGCAATATTTTATCCTTAGACTTTACGTTTCTCTTCCAAATGCCAATGAGAAAGAAGCCTAGAAGGTTACACACAGTGTATCCAATATCTCAGTTATATAATATATATTACTTATTATTTAATAAGTTGAATAAATATTATTCTCAGTCATGGTTTAATAATTATTCATGTATTCCTGATCATATTTTTTTTGTCACTAGTAACTTAAGAGAATGTATTGTGGGATGAATATTTAATAAATATTTATTTTCTTTTTACAGATTATAATATTTATATATTTATTGTAGAATAATGTTGTGATATTTATTTAATAAATAAATATACATTATTAAAGTCCTAATAAATATTTTGGAGGATTGGAAGATTAAGTTTAAGGTCCTGGTGAAAAATAATAATATTGAATGTTATTTGATTAAATAATATATAATTATAATTTGCAATTTAAGCATGTTTTAGGAAATAATAATAGTACTATTATTATTTGACATGGGGTTTCACTGGGATTAATAAAATAAATAAAGGCACTTGTGAAATTATGTTATTTTAACCCTAGTGATATAAATTCTCAGTTATGTTTATTTTCTCATAACCCTAGCCAAGAAAAAGATTTTCCGCACAATATATTGGAGGAAAACCTCTCAAGCCTAGAGAGTTATTCCTTATCCGAGAACTCTCTCAAGAACGAGAGTGATCCTTGTCTATTGGATCAATGAGAATTCTTTAGAATTGTTTCTCAAGGTGATTGAAGGAGAACTACTCAAGCATAATGATTATCCATTCTAGTACCCAGAGACTCCTTCAGCGACAACCAAATACTAGTGGAACACCTGTGGATCACCACAAGAGGAAATATACCCTTGATTTCTATAATGCAGTGACAGTGCACTATAGATTTGTGGTGGGATGCATCAACGAAGAAATAATTAACTTGGAGGTAATTCTTATTCAATTTAATTAATTATAAAAAACATGTGTTTATCTCCTCTCTCTTATTTCCAAGTTTCTACCCCTTGAATCTTCTTTGATTAAATTTTATGAATCATAGTCTTTATCATCACAGAGATATCATTTGATCATTTATAAGAAAAATAAATAAATGTTTTTCATTGTCCCTCCTACGCTTCCACTATGCCAAGAACCTAAAAAATAGTTTGATGTTGATGAATATTTGGACATGAATCATATTTTTTTATAGGAAGGAATTATAATGTAATATGGTGTAAAATCATGGATAATTTATTATTGAGTAAATTTAATGATTTAAAGTGTTTACATATAGGGATTCAAGAGTTACAATATAGTTTTATGTTATTTAAAGGTTGATAATTTTTTTATGATCACAAGTTTATAGGAATTAGTAATTTTTGAGTTTTTATGTGGTGGGAGTACTTTAAGAGACATTTATTGAGTTTCTAAATACATTTTAGGTATATTTAACTCTTATATTTAACTTTTTTTTGTAGTAAAATTATATTTGAGGAAAATGATTGTATATTTTTTGGAAGCATGTTGAAAGTGGTGATAACCTTTAGAGACAATATGGTCTCCACTGGTGATGAAATTATATGGATATTATACTTTAGGAACATATGATTTTCTCTATACCTAACAATGAGATTGAAATATGATTTTTATGATGAATTGATTTAATTAATTTTTATAGAAGGCCACTATATCAAAAAAATTATGAAATTAAGTTAAATGGAAATATTTTTGGACATTATTGGTGTTTATTTAAGAAATAGAGGTTTGATTATATTTTTTAAGAATATATGATTTTATTATGGCGTTAAATTGATTTATTCTATTTATAGAAAATATTATCATATTTTAAAGATTATATGATTATAGAATATACATTTTTGGTATATGGAATTATGAGTGATTTGTAGATAATTTTTAAGTTGATCGTAGATGAATATAAGCTCAAATAATTCTAATCATTGTGGTTTAATCATGGTCAGACATATTTGGTCATGTTTTAAGGTTATATATTTTGCGAATGATTTTAGTTGAACCTTGGGTATTATTTTTGAGGAATTTCATATTAATATTTTTTTATATTAAGGTATATAATTAATGGATATTATCTTATAGTTTACAAACCATTTTGGTTTTCACTAATTTCAAAATATTAGGGGAATAAATTTCTATCCTTTTATTGATCTTCAGATCTATTAAAAGTTAATTTTAGTTCTTCATACATGAAAAAATAAATTTATCTTGAATTTTTTTATTAGAGTAAGAGATGATACATAAGTAAAAAAATACTAAAAATATAACCAAAGGAGTAAATTTTTATTTGGGAATGGAAAGAAATAAAGTATGTATATTTTATTGTCTTCTCTAACTTGATTGTTAAAAAATACCTCATATCTAGGAAAAGGATCTTGGAATGAAACTTTTATCATGTTAAATTCATTTCTAATTTATTGCTGTTTTTAATTATCCCCTAACAATTTATGCTTTTGTGGAAATTAACTTTACCATTACTATATTCCCTCTCACTCATTGGATGTTATTTTTTCTCTTTTATGTATATATTTTCACTTTCCTTAAATATTCTTCTTATATAGGAACTCAATTATGTTTTATTCTTAGTGACCTAAATTCTTCTATTTTTAACTTTTCAAATGAATGATTTATTATCCCTTTTTTATGATATAGGTTTTCATTTACGCTTTTTCTTAAATATTAAAAATATTTTTCTTTTTATAATTATATGTATTATCATCCACTCCATTAAATTAATTTTTTTACAAAAACGTTTTTAAATTTTTTTATCCAAATTTAGATAAGATTTGTAGGATGAATTTTAATTAACGGGTAGATTTTAATACCCAAAAATATATACTTTAAATTAATATTATGTTTGATAGCATTCTTAATATGCAACATTGAGATTTATTTGAATATTGAAATGATATAAAATTTTATTGTTTAATGGAACCATAAATACCTAGTTATTAAATTATAGGTTTAAATAGTAAAAATACATTAAGAAAAATATTTATAAATATGTAAATAATTTATTTATTTATTCATAATCTCTCAATTTTTAGTAAAGTCATTTTATGTTTTAATAATATGTTTTCTTGAAATTGATTTTTATGGAATTTTGTGCATAAAAATTATAAATAATTTCTACCATTTTTAGAAATTTTATTTGAGTAAATGAATATAATTTTTGAAATCATCATGTCAAAAATATTTTAGGGTAAATTTTTAGGATTTCTCTGAAATGATTTATTATAAAGTGAATAGTGAAAAAAACCAATTTTTGTAAAACTTTCATTTATTTTCATTAAATGCAGTAATTGAAAAGTACCATTATATTTTTAGTTTTATAGTAATGAAATATAATTATCCTTTAATTATATATAATCTAATTAATTGTATAGGAATCAATATAATACTTTATTTTTGAAGAAGTTCTTTTTTAATATTAAAAACATGTTAATATAAATACAATTTTTTTACATTTTATGAATTTATTTTAAAAGAAAATTCTTGTAATTATATGAATTTAATTTGATAAAATAGATTCCATATTTGTAATGAAAATTTTTACATTTGGTAAATATTCGCCTTTTAATTTTTTAACTTTATGAGTAGTAATCTTGGTAAAAATTTTGTCACCATAGTAAGGGTAAAACCGGTAAAACAATGTTAAAAATATAGGTAAAGACATTATAATCACAAAATAAATTTCCTTTATTCCATTATATGAGTTTTGTTTTACCTTAATAATTCATATTTTGAAAATTTGGTAATTTTGTAGAGCCTCATAGTGGATTGAATACTAATAGGAGGTTGAATCAATGGTTTACTTTTATGAATTCTTTTCTTGTTAATTCAACATCTTTAACTTGTAAAGGGTCTTGATCCACATAGTAATATCTCAAATTCTCACTTCATATGTATAAACACTAAGAGAGTGAAAACACATAGTATTTAAAAGGTTTGGTACAAATACCTACTCATTTTTGTGTTGGTTAGACCCCCTAACATGGATTCTCAAGTATAATATTGTTATCAATTACAATGGTTTATGCTACAATGATTCATACACCCTAGTAGCTGATCATACAGTTTATTCTAGTTATACCCCTAGAAATCCATCTTTTCTTTCATTATTTCTTATACTCCCCATTCATCTTCTACTAAACTTGTTATACTCCCAAGCTATGGGCCTCTTCAATAACTGGTTATGCCTCCCAGTTACAAGATCCATATTGTTATCTATATTGTTATTGTATTAAAAATTACTCATTAATTTTTAGAGTGAACTTATACCACAATCATGTATGATCTGGTCCACTTGTGTACAACTTTAAGTACCTTCAACAGCCACTGATTAGGTTTTTCGGTCTTGCTCAATAATTATGACCACCTATAAATGATCATTTACCTCAGTACAATAATGCTCAATAAATTATTCCTTTTGATTTTGAATTCCTAGAATCAATTGGATATGTTCAATATATCTAGAAAAAAAAATTCCATTATTGAATCATTAGTATAATTTCACCAAGTTCACTTCATGCAATATACATGATGTATATATAATGGTGAAACCATAACATAAAATATTTATCTATTTATTATTTTATATGTTATATCAATGCATTTATTTAGTTTGGGGGGATTGGTGATTTTATTTTGCTTTAACATAATTCATTATTGTGGTTATATCATTTTCAGACACCCATATTACATGGAATGAAGGCACCACATTATTCATTTTCATTATAGGGTAACTAAGTATGCGACCTTTTCAAACAACCTTGTCTTGAAAATAATAGGGGTGTTTTATTTTTTCTTTCAACTACTTCACATAAACTATACACATGTATTCTAAAATTCTTCCCACAAGCCTATCACACTATCTTTTTCTCCCTATTCATGCACACTATAATAGGTATGTGGTAGATTAATAAGTTGGTTCAAACTAGGGGGAATCACAGAACTAGTTTTTCATGAATCTTTTTGAATGTGTAAAACACAATTGAAGGCATGTTGTATATAAATTTCATTTTTGAACCCTTGAGTGTGAAAATTTTAAGTCAAGTGGTTGTGGTATCTCCTTCTTCTCCTTCATTCAAGAATAGAGTGCTTCATGGATTTACTCTTTATAAAACAAGAAGTTTCACATTGCTTTGTCTCTCTATTAATGAAGAGAGACTTAAAGAATGAAAGTAGAAGAAAAAATCATGTATAGAAAACATTATTTATTTTAAAATATCACCACCTCTCCTCATTCCATAACTAAATTAAAATCCGTCAAAATATTCCATGTAAATCAATATTTAGGATTCCAAAATATTGCAGAATTTTAAAATCCCTTGAATGTGTGTTTCAATCACATGATGCCAAAAAAACATAGTGTCTCTTACTTTATATATTCCCCACATAAATTTAATACAATAGGTACCTTTACATAGAAGAAATTTACATAGGTACCCTTATGAAATTCAATATAAAATTGATTTTTTTAAGTTGAGGGTCAATCCCCCTTTATTAAAAAAATTAAATCCTCTTTCGAAAAATGGGGAAAGAGGGAACCCATTAAAAACACCATGGAAAATTATAACAAATAACAAACTAGAAAAAAAAGGTCTATAATATACAATAAGATATAGAAAACAAGATAAGAAAATGAAAATATTTCATCCCCCCAAACCAGAAAATGCAATAGTGGAGTCAGTTGAAGATAAGAGTCACCCTTAACAATAAGTTGTGCCATGCAGGAAGCACAATGAGGTATAGTGCCCACCAACACTAAGAAGTAAATGAAGGACCGAACGATATTTTCCTGCACACCTATCTCTCTTTTGATCCTCCCACCCAAAAACTCTTGTGAGTAAATCACCTCCAGTTAACCTGATGTCGTACAAATCAAGACCAACACCACAGTGAAAAATCAAGTTAGAGTACCCAACCATCCAAAAATAAGAATAGATGTCTAATGGTGAGTAGAAACACACCTATCCCTCCTATCAGTCTTCCCCGCAGTAGTACCATCAATTAGTTATACCACTCAAAATGAAATGAAACCAGATCCAAATCTCAAAGTGTCAAATGCACCCTCGTCGAACAACCAGTCCCAAAATGCCAAATGCCTTAAAATAAAATAATTAGAAGAATAAAGAAATACCATATCCAATGACATTAGGGCCACAACTATCATTCCACCGGTACTTGAAACAAATCATAGAACTAGATCATCCCACCTTGTATCTACCCATATTTCCCATCATCTCCTTCGAAATCGTTAGACTCTACGGCACAATCCCGAACATCGACAAAACAAGGCATTTTCTATCCCAGGATTCCATATCACCACTTGTCAAAAATGAACCACCACCCAAATCTATAAAAACTCAACCACCCTAGAACCATTCCACCTCTATGTGATAGATCCATACACACTAGGTTCAATTCCAGAAGACATAGGGGGAGCCCATATCCAAAGTAGATCTGAGGATGAGGGTAGTTGTATAGAAAAATTAGGGAGTTGATGAGGTAGTCATAGCCATTGGGAAGAGGAGGGAATGATTGAATCCTACAAATAGGGTGTAAAATCATAGCTGCTAACAACAGATCTATCAACACAAATCTAGAGTGAAGATTTCATATAAAAGCTCTATAAAGATGGAATGAGATCCGAAGAGGAGATCATGAAACCCCAGTAGATGGAAGTGATATTACAAGTAAGTGGGGATCCATCTATATAAAATTTATGTTTATATTTTTATTCATAAAAATGAATCTTTGTGTTTCCTTGATCATGTGTGAATCTATAGGATGAATAAATGACACTCAAATCCTTATAATTGATCATTTAAAAAATTCAGCATGAAAAAAACCTGATGTATTCACCAAACTATTAGGTTGAAGTTGAAGATATTACTATATCGTTGATTGGATAGATCGGATGAAAAAAATAAGACGATGATTTTAAAAATCTATCAATTTTAGAGGAGCAACAATCTACATGCACCCCATATACCCCATTAAGTTTTTATTCATTCTATATATTATAAAAAAGTAAATTTCTTATATTAACTTGGAAGATGTGAGTATCAAGGGTTCTTCCCCATGAACCACTCCGCCCACATGGGATTCATGGGTCATGCCTCCCTATGCACACCCACCAAATCACTACACACCAACCAGTTTGTGCATGTGTTCCTTCATGTAAACACATACATGTCTATATAGGTACTCAATCAGCCATGACACAATAAAGGCTTTTTGAGTAGGATCTTCTTGATGGTTGAGTTCCTCCACCTACATATGCAGTATAGTTTTGGTTTCTAACTCAAATGGATAGAAACTTTTTTGTAACACTTAAAAGTATCTATATGTGAAATATTGAATGTGAGAAATTCAAAATTAAAATTTCAAGCCATATTATCAACTTCTCTTATTTATCAATTATCTTATTTATATTATTTTACACAATGTGTCCATATTAAAATAGTTATTTTAAATTAATGTACATCTTAATAATCATTAGACATGATATGGAGAATAATCATTCTCCATGCTTCTTCACTTCATCTCCCCTTATAATCTCAAACAAATATAGATCCTTTTTTGACAACAAATACAATTCAATTCCACAAGGCTAAATAATATCCCCTTTTTTATTTTTTCCATACCATTAACCAATTAACAAATTCAATATGTATATTCTATTCCTTTTTTCCCCCATTTTTTAAAATAAATAAAAAGGTGTATTTAGGCATATTATTATCTCATGAATATTCCAAAGACATGTTATCTTACCTTATATGACTATTTCTTGAACACTTAAAATATAGGGATGATATAACATGGTTTTCCTTAGCATGGATATTATAGTTAATCAACTCATAGTCTAGGTGGGATAACCTAGTGTAGAATAAAATAGAGATATAACCAAGGTTTTCTATATTTTCCATAAACTACCCTATATGTGAAATCATGCTTAAAAATTCTCAATTATCATTTTAGGGGTTTCAAATAATCATATTTATCCAAAAATTGCTAAATCATATACACAATACAAAAAACACATCATAAAGATTAGGTGAAAAGATATATAACCCCTTATTAGTTTAATACTAACTCCCCCTTGATAATGATTATAAATTCATTAAAAGTGGATAAATGTGAGGGATAGTCATACCTAATCATATAATTTTATAAAGTTTTTCAAGATTTCCACATTCATTGTACAGTGAATATTTAACAACATAAACTAATTAATGCTCTCCCACAATGGATACATCCATCTCATTCATTTACCTGCATATTAGAATAAAATAATATATATAATAGAATAAGGTTGAATTTTTTCCCATGAAGAATAGAATTTTTGATAAGAGATTCTTCAAAACCTAGGCCATTATTTTCTCCTAATATCAGCATGAGAATCGTTTTTGGGGTCTTCTTTATGTTTTGAGTGATATCTATTTGAATTTATTCTTTATTCCCTTGAACTTCTTCTTTTTGTGGTATTATTTTTTACACCTCAGTTTCTGGAGACACTTTATTTACTTTTCCTTTAGAAATTATTTTGGATTCATCTAATTTTTTTGACAATTTAAAATTAGTCATATATAAAACTAAGAACTCTTTCTTAAAAATATTTATCTTCATGGAATATTCACATGACTTATAATTGTTTTTCTATTGAATATTCTTCCCTTTAACAATATAGGAAATATATCCTAGTATTATTATCAAACATTTATTAGATATGTGAACCTACTACTTACATATTTCAAAAAAATATTATATAAATTCATATCTATTCTGAATTGGCAGCTTGGTTGGATGTATAGTCACATTAATCTTTCTTTTGTAATATATTCTCATATATTCACCATGAATCTCCCTTTATTAATGATTATTTCCTATAAATTACATATTATACTAGTAAGGGTAGGCTTCATACCAATTCTTTTCACAATACAAGAAAAAACCTCTTAACTGGAATCTTCCACCTTGATATATATTTGGTCCTAAAAGTTTATGTTGTTGTAATTCTTCAAATTGAGCCTTATTTTACCTAGGGGTATATAATGTTTTTACATATTCCTCTCTCTTTTTGATGTGGGAAATAATATCTCACTTTTTTTCTTATTCTAATAAGTTTTAGATTTATATTTTTCACCTACACAATTAAAAATAATAGTTTTCCTTTGAGATCGATTAGACATAATTCTAGCTTGCCTATGGGGACCCTTTATTTCACTATAATTTTATGATTCTCCTTTAATCTTATTTTTCTTGGTAAAATATTATTTATATGTCTTTTATTTTCTCCTTTCTTTAGATTTTATCCCCCTTTCCAGTGGCCTTCTATTATTTTAATGTATTTTATTATTATTCCAACATTCCAATGCCTTGTGCCCAAACTTCTACCAACACCAATAATAGTCAATGAATCTTTTTATCTTATTTTTTGGTGTAGTATATATAAATTTAAATGGGTTTGTACCTTTATATTTTTAGTGAAAGAACCATTTTATATGCTTCTTGAGGAATAAATCTAAATATATCTTCTCGCATCCACCTTTTATTTGGTAGTTTTATCAGTTGTTTTCAACATTCATACTTTCCTAGAATTTTTTTAAAACCTATATCGACAATTAAAATAAGATTATTACATAAGAGAGAATCTAGGTTATATGATACCTTCTTTATTGTGGAATTTTCTATTTAGTTCAAGTAAGATATGATGAACTTCATGGACTCATGAATTTTAATTAAAACTTGTGTGGAATCAATTTTTTTGGGAAGTATCAATTTTTGGAAATTCATGATTTTTCATTCTCAACACTATCTCCAAAAACTTCATGTTGAGGGAGTTTTTATCATCTTTAACTGGTATTATCTTTCCTAATCAATCCTTCTTAAACATATTTTTTTTGATTCATGAGTTTTTTTTATTCATATAAATAAATTCCAAGCTCATTTAACCTATTTTAATTATCCTTTAATCGAGAATATTTGAGAAATATAGGAATTTTATGGACTTTTTGAAGTTCATGAAAATATTCTACAAAAACATTCTCAAAGAATTATTTATCATAAATATTTATTTACTATTATTCAATATCTTCATCTTATATTTCATTGAAAAGAGAAATTATTTCATCCTTTTCTTTCAAATGTTTTGTGAGAATGTTGTATATACTATTATTTTTTCCAATACATCTTCCATAGTATTAACCTCTTCTTCTAATTGTAGTTTTCCATTATGTAGTGACTTAATAGTTATAACAATACATTTTAACACTTATTTGGGAATATTATTCATAATTTTTTGAATTTAGAATGAAGATCACTAAGTAATAAATCACCATCACATATTGATCATGTTTCATTAGAAGAATCATAATCAAGAGAATTATTACATGTTATACCATTCAGATTACCTGATGTTAGAGGTGTCTCTCTACTAATAATGAGATTATTCTTTAGCTTACTTTCCTATATTTTCTTCTAGTTCTTTCAAGTATTTGAAGAAATATCTAGCTTATTATCCGTAATAGTAAGTTAATTTTTCTTCATATGAGGTATCTCATTCATTTATTTATTTATTCACTTCATAATACATATCTTGGATCATTAGAGGGAACCTTACTCTAATACCAAATGTAGATCCCTATAATGGATTCACCGCTTGATGGTTTAATTTTATGAATTATTTTCTTTTAAATTAAACCACTAGAACTTGTTAAGGTTCTTTATCCAGTCAATGATATCTCACAGTCTCACCTCATATATAGAAATACTAATATATATCACAATACATGGTATATAAAAAGTTTATTACAAATAATTACTCCTAGCCATGTTGGTTACCCCCCCCCAAACATTGATTACCTACTATAATTATGTTATTAATTATAATGGTTTAAGGAATAAGTAGTTATACACCCCAGTAGTTGATCCTCCAGTTGATTCTGGTTATACCCCCCAACAATACACCTTTTTTTCCTTTGTTGGATAACCCCCCCCCCCCCCCCACCCAATCGAATTACCTTCTGCTGGTTATATACCCAATACATGAGCCTCTTCAGTAATAGTTTATACACCCCAGTTACTATTTACATATTATACTATATTGTGGTGATCCTATAATAGGATTCCCTCTTTCCTTTTTAGAGTGATATTCCTCCACAATCATACTAGATTTTATCTTCTTTTGTATAAATTCAATTTCCTTCATGATTTACTGATTTGGAATATCAGTATTTATCAACAATTTTTATCACCTATAATTGATCATTTTCCTCAGTGAAACAATGATCGGGCAATTATTCTTTCTAATGTTGAATTCCTAGCCTTAATAGGTTGTGTGCATGAGATGAACACACAATTTTCATCTCTTATTTAATCCTCAATGTAATGTCACCAAGTGCCCTTCAAGTAATAATTGTGATGTAGGTCATGAAACCCTTCCACATATAATTTCTCCCTTTATTATTTCATATTCTATCATAATGTATTTATTTTTTTGGGTTAATTACTCTCAAGTTATTATTCATTAACGTACTTCATGCATGTTTTTAGTTCATTTTCATTCACCCACATTGCATGGTGTTCATGTACTATATTGTTCACTTTTTTATTTAGGTAACTAAGTATGTGGACTTTTCAAACAACCTATTCATGAAAACGGATTGGGTATTGAATTTATTCTTGAATCAACTTCATGAAAATAGTGTGGGTTGATCCTAAAATTCTTCTTGCAATTATATCACACCATCTCTTATCTTCCTCTTCATGCACACCACAACATGTATATGGTATAGTTTTGAGTTCACACAATCAAGGAGGGATTCAAAGAACAATTTCTTTGTAAATCCCTTTAAATTCATGAAATACAAGAAAAGTATTATGTTATATTTTTTTCTTCACGAAACTTCGGACTGTATGAATCATAAGTTAAGAGGATATAGGATATCATTATTTTTATTCATGCAAGAATATCATGCTTTATAGATTTCATCTTGATGAGATAAAAGTTTTTTGGTTATCTTTTTCTCTTTATAAAACAAGAGACTTAAAGAATATCATAAAAAACCTAAATTTATTCCAACCCTCAGTATTTGTAGGAAAATATATCCACCTATAATTAATTCCTTCACTGACTTAGAATCCTGAAAAATATTCCATGTAAATAAATTTTTTGGATTACTAAATACCTCAATATTTATGAATTCTTTTAATGTGGGTTTCCATCACATCACGATAAAAATAATGGCATATATTCCTTATCACAATCCCCATGTAAAGGTGAGATGAGATTTATCTTTCTGTACCTAACCCTTTCGTGGGTTCCCTTATGTATGTACTATTATATAGGTACCATTACATAGTGAAATATCAACTCGGTTTAAATTTTTTTTGTTCAAGGAAATAAAGGTTCTTGATTCTTCAATCATGTATGAATCAACAGGATAATAAAATGGAACTTAGATTATTTGAATTGATCATATGGATGTTGTGATAGGAAGAACACGCAATGCATGAACCAAACCCTATATCTGAGGTTGAATAGATATTTTATTATTGATTGTATTGTTCGAATGTAATAGATCATAAGATGGTGTTATACAAGTATCATCTTTATAAAAGATATAGATTTTTTTTATAATTTATCCCATGTCATTTTTTTCATTTATTATGGTAGTTATTAATAAGTAACTTGGTTCTATATACTTGGTATATGTGAGTGGCCTAGGGTCTAGTCTTCGAACTACATCACACACATGGGACTCATGGGTCGTTCTTCTCTACGAAGGACCACTAGTCTACTTTACACAAACTCATGTGAGCTTGTGTGCCATTGTGTTCACACAAACATGCCCATGTAGGAAATAATTCACCCATTCCACCATGTAGGCTTTGTGAAAAATCTATCCAATATAGATGAGATCCTCATCCCACACATGTAGGAAAGATCTAGTTCCAATCTCAAATGGTTAGCCAGTTTTTGGGTAACACTTAGAGAAATATCTAAGTGATATATAGAATATGATCAATTAAAAATAAAAAATCCAAGACATATTATAAACTTCATTTATTTATCAATTATATTATTTATCTTGTTGTAAAAAATATGTCATCATTGACATATGTTTTTTATATTAAAGAATGGATCAACAATCATCAGACTTGATATGGAGAATACTATTTATTTATGATTCTTAACATCATATAATCTTATAATATCCAACACATGAAGAAATATTATTGATAAAACATACAATTTATGTCCATTTGGTTTAAAAAAAGTATTTTTTATTTCTTTGATAATAACCATAACATGGTTTTAGGTATATAATAAAAAAATTTCACCCGCTTTGTTTCCATATCTCTAATATTCTTTAATAGGGATAAAAATAGGTTAAGTTTAGTTCTAAATAGTTATTTTAAATATGAATTATTTTTTATGATGGTAATTTAATTTTAATATTTATGGATGAATAATAAATTCTTACATAATGTCGACATAATGTTTGTTCAAGAAATAGAAAAAATCAATAAATGATTCTAAAAACATTTAAAGTAATACAATTTAGTTGAATTTTTTCATTCAAAAAATTTAATATAAAAATTTAACATATTATTGATGTGTTAAAATTTTATATTCCAATTCAATTATAATATTTATGTCATTAAAGTTAAACTATGTTAATAGTTCTAAAAATGAATTTAATTGTATATTATGTTAACTAATATTATAGTTAATTATTATAAAATTTATAGAAATGCTATATTTGACTAATTTACTGATATATAGTGGATAATATCAACCATTTTATATTTGTGGTTCATTTTTCATTTTATTTTAACTTTATTGACTTCTATAGAGTAAAACCGTTTAATACCACAGTAATCCTCAAATGGGATAATGAGGGCATTAAAATTAAGAGATACGGGTAAAAAATTGAAAAAACTTTTCCTAATTTTTTAATATATTTGGAGATAAAATTTTATTCATATAGATTCAATATATATCAATTTTTCCCACATGAACATGGAGATTAATTTATATTAATTTATTAATTTATGTGATTACAAGGGTTCTCCTCCCATTACTTATAAAATAGAACCACCTCTTTTCTATTTTCTACACCTTTTGAGAACTATAGTTTTTAAAATGAATACCCAAATATATCTAAAATATTCCTCCCCATGTCCTAGATTTCATAGTATCACCAAAATTAAAAAAATTAAAGGATTAATTTGTAAGAAAAATAGGTTATCTAATGAGAAGGTATAAGCTATAACTGACCTATTTCAAGTTTCTTTATTTATCTCCCTCTTTTAATTATTTTTTAACCAAACTAAAATAATTAAATTTGTGTTTTCTATATACTAAAATTTATTCTGATTATGGTACAGAACCTTTTTATCTCAATTTTCATTCTATTCTAAATAAAAACATTTATTATGTGTACATGTGAATTACTAACTCCGTGAAGCGATGTGTTTCATTTTTCTAGACCACCTCACAAGAATTGTTTTGATTATGGAGTTAATTAATATATATATATATATATATATATATAATATTAATGATGTAATTATCATTCTTGATAGATAATATATCTTTTTTCTTACCTTTCCATCCATTAGAAAATGATAACATCATTCGAGCGTGCTTCTAGACTACCACCTCCATTAAGAGATTTTATTCATTTTTCTTGTATTCCTTTCATGAATGGTCACAAAATTGACTTTAATGTATAAATATGATAATAATTTCAGGATTAAGGACTTTTAGATGATGGAATAGTGACCCCTTTGACCACAATCATCTTACTAAAACCATTTTTGGATTATGAACTGAACATCCTAAAAATATCTGATGTAAACTTAACTGATTATCTAAATAAATAAAAAATATTTATAAATAATATAAGAGTTATAATTATAATATAATTAAAATTAAATAAGTATTAAATAAATAAAATAACCAATATAATTTTTATAATATCTCGTTACCCTCTTTTAGTTACTTTTATCACTTTCTTATTGTCCTTTTCTAGGGACTTATTATGTGATGTTTTGGAGAGTTTAAGAGATTTTTTGAAGTTTTGGGGGATATTAATGGATGGAACATAGTTACGGAAAACCATAAAGGTCATATTATTAAACTTTTTTCTATATAAAGTGGTTTTAGAGGGCGTTCATGGTTGGTTCACATTTATTCCAAACTGTATGGTCTCCCCCTTAAATCATGTGGCATGGGATAGTGGGGATTATCATGGTTAGCGCATGGTTTTTCTAACCATGCGGGCAACCAATTAAACTCTTATAGAATACTATTTAGTGGACATGGTTAGGTTTATAATTACATCTAATAATGTTTCCCAAACTAGGAAACCATGTGAAATGGTTTTTAAACCCAGAATATTTTAACTAAAATCCTAGGATCCCCATTTTGTAAACTAAAAACCTCTCATTTGATCCTAACTCAATAATTTTACTTTTATAGTCTCTAAATAGGGGATTTTAACTTCTCCAACGCCTTTAATCTCAGATAAAAGTTTCATTAAATGAAATTGATCTTCCTCTAGTAATTTTAATCCTTTTTATTAGGAATACTCCATTATCCCCTTCTCTTTTTCTTTGATAGGGATGAATCCTCTTGTTTTTTGTGGATCTAAACCTAGATTTTATGGATAATGATTATATTTATTCCTCTTTTATCATCTTCATCTTCATATTTCCATTGGTAGTTAAACTTTCGGATGATGAATTGATTAATTAATCCATTTATTATAGGTAGATGGTTCCATAATGATTTTCCTACATTTCAAACCTTGATTCATTTCTTGATTTTAAATGTATTTATAATTTATTCTCTTGGTATGAGAATATTTCAAACATGATTTTTAAAATTCAATGGGTTATAAAATAAAATCCATTTTCAAAGACCTTGAAAATATTGGGTGGATTTTGAGAAAATATGAATTATCATTATAAATTATTTTATTAAATGATTTGATATTAATTTTTGAGGAAATGGATTCAAATCAATGATGATTTTTTATGGCATAAATTTGATGAAAACCTATTATTTGGTTTTGAAATTGAAATTTCATTTTTAAATTCTTTATTCGATAAATGTAAAATATGATACCTTCAAGCTTGAAGGTCTCAGTAGGTGGTGGTGGGATTCAATGTTAACAGAGAAGAAACATGAAGAAATGAAGTGGAAATACTTAAGATATCTTTTAATAGAACAATTATATCCTAAGATAATGGTTTTGGAAAAGCCTATGGTGTTCCTCAACCTCTAATAATGTAATAGTACAAGGACATGGTATGAAAACTGCTTTGTTGAACTTTTTTAGTTTTCTCCTAAGGTAGTGACAAACAACAATCAGAAGACATGAATATATTATATGGGTCTTTAATATGATATTTGATCTATGTTTTCCATGATAAATATCACTTCCTATATAGATGTTCTAGTTTGATCATTCATTCCTAAATTTTTCCTAGCTAGAAAGTCTGGTTTGACAGGTCTTCCTCCTACTCCAAGTGGTAATTCTATTAGTTACTTTAATGAAAAGAGAGAATTTAATAAATTTCAAGGTGGATATTGATATTAGGAATCATTTACACCATTTTTTTTGTGTCTATAAAGTCCCTTTTACTTTCTTAAATTGTGTGATGATTGGGAATTCTAAGTATATTTACACATTGTAACATCCCAAATCAAGAGTCACTAAAATGGCGCCCTAATCTAGTTGGTCTCATGGCCTCAAGTTCCCCACCCTCTAAACCAGAGGATTATAACTAGTAGAGAGGGTCTAATGGTGCATCTATGGGGATACCATATACTCATGGCCATTTTATCACAGTGGTATATACAATAATGTAACAATTGAATTGAACGAATAATAGAGTAGTGGAAGATAATAATAACTAGAAATAAATAATAAATACAAACATTGTTGTGCATGAACATACTATGATGTACAAAAATATAAATATATAATTTAATACATAAAAATTCATAACAAAATTAAGAATATCCCCAAGTATCTCTCCATGATAATTCTGAGAACTAGCTCAATCTTGTGCTTCTATGCTTCCATGTACATGTGTAACAGCATGTAGAAAAATCCATGATCCTGAAACAGCAAGCATGAGGTCTTTTTAGGTACCAAATGGTGACACAAATAGGGTGTGAGATACACTAAGTAGACCACCACAAATGGTGTCTATAGAAAATCCAATATGTGCATATAAGTTGTAATAGTTAATATATATAATAAGAATAAGCAATAATGGTTAGTAATGCATTTTAGTATATAAACATAATCTATAAAAAAAGTATATAAATTATGAATAATTATATGGTGGATAAAATCATAAACTATGGACTAAGACAGAAGATCCAGTATCAAGAAGCAACAATATATTATTAATAATTATATATAAGGCCTGTAAGGTCTAGGATATACGGCTAATGACCAAGGAATCATATTCCAGTCCATAGAGCTTGTCCATAGAAAACATGGGGTAATAGAAACCAACATATTCCAAGAACCTAGGGCCCACAGTCCTGGAATACTCATCTATTCCACATATCTCATCCATATAAAACTTGATAGAAACTTGGTTGGAGATCAAGGATCATCTCAAAGGTAGTCCAAGAAAGTTGGATCCAATGAAAAAAAATATAAGGTGTCCAATATAAAAATATGTAAGTGGTTCTTCAATACCATATTGTGAAACACAACATCACTTCTATACCATTTTATCTATTATCGAATTAATTTATATAAATATTCATGTATAAATGTAACTTTCCATACACTTAATCAATTAAATTCATCATAATAATTTCATTTAACATTTTACTTGTAAGTGATAAGTAAGGAGGGAATGTTAGTGTCTATACCTTTAATAAACTTCATTAAATGAATTTATAGTAAGATATTGAGAGGCCATGTTAGTGTCCATGAAGAAAAGTCAGTGCCATGCCAAAGTATCTATATATAAACATTTTTTATAAGGGAAAGAAGGGGACATGTTAGTGTCCATGAACATTATCATTTTAATTACAAATAATTAAATAAGGGATAAATGGGCCATGTTAGTGTCCATTACATTTACCAATTTTATTTTTTATATTCATTCAATTTGATTTGATTACTGGTGATACAAAGGAGTCCATGTCAATTTCCATGCCTTATTACTAACTAATTTCATAATCATTCATAAGAAAATGGATTGATAATCTCATTCCATAATCTATATTTAATTAATTTTATTTCCACTTTTTTTCATAAATGATAGGGTTCTAGATTAGTTTTTTAGACTTTTAACATTCAATTAATTTATACTCAACTTTTACTCATAGGTGGTTCAGCTGATACACCTAATGGGTCAATCCAACATAGATATTAAATCAAACACACCACAATGTTGGTTCAGGTTGAGGATACAAACCTCAGACCATTCATAAGGGTGTTATAGCCTATCTAAATAAAGTCTTTAATAATCAATTTATGGTTTTATTAATTTAAGTATAAATTTCAAAAAAAAAACCTATGTGTATCACAATGACAACAAATTATAAACAACCAACTTAAAGGAAAAAGTTATAGACCACCTACCACATGAATAGTAAGACACACTCTTTCATTATTAAGCTCTGATTTAGCATGGAATGAGAGAAATATAAGAAATCAAAAAACTACATAAAAATAGGGAATATGATCTTGCATGGAAATAAAATTAAATATGGAAATATTAGTGATGAAAAGAATGAAGATGAAGGATATGCTTAGCATTATGCTTCTAAATCACCTAACGGTGTTCAATTTGGATCTCAAACAAAAGTGATTCATGGAAGCCTAGAAGAGGGGGGGAGGGGAGCATGAGTATCATATTTTCATGGGAGAAAAAAGGGATAAAGAGGGTTTTTTTGTTTTTTGTGGAAGGGGAGAATTGTCGTTTCCAACCCTTTAATGAGTCGCATGGTTTGGCCATGAGGTTTCCCCTAGAGGACCCCATGGTTTCAAAAACCCATGCACTCTTACCTGCTTCTCCTAGAACTATGGTTTTGAATACTAACACTCCTAAAACTCATCCAAACAATAGAGACACATCTCAAGCCTTAAACCCCATCCAAAAAACATTACATTTAATTGCTAAAACTCTAAAAAATTTATTCTATGGATCAAATTAAGATTTAGAACATCTGCAAAACAAAAATTTTAAATTCCATTAGAACTTCATTCAATTTAAAAACATGGGATTTTAAAATCTCCTCCCCTTATAACTTATCATCCCGGTAATCCTTGGGGATCAATGAAACATCAACCAAATTTGGTCATGATTTTTCACCCAAATTGTCATGTTTCATGCAAGAACAACCAATGTTTTCCTAGAAATAATTTAAGAATATAGTGCATAATCCATAAAAAAGCACAATCCAGGATCATAACCATCAATGAAATAATTAATAAAGTACATACCTAGTCCCATATAAATAGAGACTTAATTATGTCATTGTCTCCTTCATATGAAGGCCTATAGTGCTTCCCACCATAGGTACTCAGACTCAACGGCCAATTTTGAGTCACACTATGCTAACCATTGTAATTTCTTGATAAAGAATGTCCTTGGAGTCATAGTGATTCTCCCGATATAAAACATACCCCACAACACCTGATCATGGGAGAGGATACTACTCTTGGTCTTCATTCAATTAGAATTTTAGAATTACAAATGACCCAACTTAATTTCGTCACATTAGATTCTCCTTGAATATGTGAGGATGACCTTTTCAATACACATGTACCATCCGAAAGTCATGTTAAATGATATTCCTCAGTAACCATATCTCATTAGATGAGAGAAATCATGTCTAATTACCCAATACCTACTATTTATCAAAAATGGAAGATTTAAATGGTCGAAAAATCTCATCCAATATATGATGACTTAACTCAAGTCACCTTAAGATCACCACAAACACATTCACTAAAGTCCATAACCAACTAATAATGATTTAACCTGATCAAATATTTTCTGGTTCCTTTTATCCAATAGAACACAAGTTCCAAAATGACTATCCAATGATTATTCCTGCATAGTCATAACCCTTCCCTCATGAGGATCATAGCTCAACAACATTTGGTGGGAATCTAGACCACAAGGATTTTCTATAAAGTGCTCCTTGAGAGAACCCCCAAGGATTCCATCCATCAAAACTAAAAAGGAATTTTCTTACTTAGCTCAGTGTATAACCATATCTCTCTCAACATACTTAGGACAATGTAAATATACTAGGAATGATCATCACTGTATCACAGTACAATAAGATTTTATCAATAGGAGTGCATTACTCCTCTTATTGTACTCTCACATAAATAAGGCTACAATACCCTTATCCAAATCCTAACACCACATCTCCTGACCATGCATGTCCAGGTCCAAACATAGATCTACCCTCTTATGGTGCCCAAATTCTTTCCTAGATATTCCTCATCATGCGTACTACCATCAATTTACTCAAATATTCTAGTCTCTATGCCTATAACCAGTAAATCAAAACTACCAATCCTCACCTTATACATATACCCTTTCTGATTAGTTATTTAAATAGTATCATGCACAATAGGAATGGCCCAATTTTTCTGTCAGTATTGTGTGTACAAACATGTACCACCTGGTTCAAATCCCGACTCACTCTACAATGAGTTGTTCATCAGTTAGGTCAATCTAACCATGCTACATTTCCTGTTAGTCTCATTTAGGAAGGATCTCCCTTGGATCTCCTCATTAAACAAGAATCAGGAAGCACCAAAATTATAAAATATCTACCCACAATAGGCATTCATCTATAGTTGGGTAACCAACTAGCCACTTAGCCTCCATGTTTCCTTGTAAACAAAAATTTTCTATTGACCCTTCGTATCTATCGAATCTCTTATACACACCAAGACTAAATTTAATTCCCATAAACATTACAAACACATACATGGGTTCTAAAAACTCATCATCATGTCCAAGGAATTAAATCTCAAACTCAACAGATCACCAACTTCAAGATCAATTTAGACCATTTCCAAATGGTCCCTTATAGTCACAGTCCCTCTACCTATAAGGATACACTCCTCATGATTGAAATTATTCTCCAAACCTTAGCAGTTTCTTAGGAATTGTATTACTGAACCAAAAACCTACTCCATGGAACATGATCCATAATCACTAAAAATGGTTCTTGTACATGGACAACATGCTTATAGTAAAGGATAACATGATAAGGGAGATAAAATATCCACTTATAATAACACTAGATCAAGATCATTATTAGAACTATGTGTGAAACTCTTTACAAATTAGGTCAATGTGTATCACAAAATCAAGCATAAAATAAAAAAACAAAAACGTGATCAGTAGTGTTATTTCACCTAATCCATTTTACAACACTATCCTGAATCATTGGGACACTAATCTCATGATCAGCGCCTCAAATCTACAATGATCACAACGAGCCCTCAACACTCATGTCACTCTAAACTAGAGATAATATTTGAATGTGGATTTTTCTACTCATAAAATCTTCTAGGAAATCATGAAACCACATGGTTTAAAGTATTACAGGACATTTTTACTCAACTACACATGATTTAATGCATTAAGTTTAACTCTCTAGGAACCACATGTAAAAACATGTGCTACAATGATTTCAAAATAGTGAAACTAGTGCTACCATATCCTTTAACTTGTGGATCAATGAAACTATATATTTCAAGTTCACATCATCCCACATGGAAATAATAGGATGATGAACTTCAAAGTCATCTATACAAAAAGGATAAAATATCACACAATAATCAAGGTGGTTAACAATACTCAATTTATGTCTAACCTATTAAATTATAGCATTATGTGATGATAACGCCTTTAATATGGCTCATATTATCGAACAGAAACCCATAATACTAAGGGTTTCATTTCATCACTATGATTCCTACTTAGGAAAAATGGAACCTCATATCTAGAACACTTTATAAGCACTCAATAATTCTTTAAGATCAGAGTTCGCAACCATAACTAGGATATCCCCTTACTTACACAAGGCATGGACCTTGAAATAAGCTTATGCCTAAAAATATCACTAGACATTACCACCTAACCTCTAGGTCCAACATAACCCTGTAAGAAGTCATCATAGTTCTATAGTAACACACATGTTCCCGTTTAATGAAAATATCAATGAAACATTTATAAACGACCCCTACCTGAGATTCAAAGATATAACTCCTCTTAAAGGTTTCATTTTAAGGAATTTAACCAATGATAATTTATTAAAATATTTAAAATAGTTCATATATTAGAGATATCAAGTACCAATTATAAAGTTTAAATTGTATTTATCACTTTATCTAGTTGTCGACATGCAGAATTAGTCATACTGTATCATTATTTATTTTTATAAATTTCAAAAATTTAGTCATAACTCTTCAAAATTAGGATCAGTTAAATAAAATTTCAATTCTAGGATATAGAGAAAAAACTCTTTAGGTTGTAATTAGAATTTTAATTAACTCACACCTTCAAATAATAAATCTCAAAATCATATAACAAGGATTTTATTAATAAAAGGGGACTAGTCAAGTAATATTCCATTTAAAGTAACCATCCCATTATTTTAAAAATACCCTCATGGGGTTAAGCACCAAAGAAACTAATCATAATGGTGGCCTATAAGGGTAATATCATGTAAAGAATAATGGAAGCCTACACGAGTACCTTCTAACCAACCCGATTCCATTTAAGTGCAACACATATCAATTAAATTATTAAAATTTCAAAACACCCATAATGGGTTTATCACATAAGCAACATGTCCCAACTGAACTACATGGGTCAATTTGTGTATGTAAGGATTTAGTCCTATGGGTCTTTATTCCCAATATATAGAGGTAAAGCCTTTATAATTTTACAATATATATCTTTATTTAAAATAAATAATTTTCTATATGAATAATAATCCATTATATATATCATGGTTTAGTTGGATGAATTAACATTCCTAAATTGTAAAGGTAATTTCCTCTATAATTTAAAATTGGAATTTTTGTAACTACAACCATGTAATACCTTTGATTTTAGAATATAGAAATTTCATATATGATGGTTTTATTATATGGGTTACCCTTCCCAATTTATAAAGGACCATGCAATTTATAAATTTTTAATGGAACCAATTTAACCGTAGCTATAAATCCTTCATCCCATGTAACTAATGGTTCATGGATCAAATATTTCATAATTGGTTAATTAAGGTTACACCATCAGTTTATATGGGAAAACACCATTTAGGATAATGTAGTCACTTTAATAACAATTTACATATCATAATTATAAAAAGGAACTCTACCATATAGAGCTAATACCAGTAAACATGGAAATAGTCATGGAAAGATACTACATAAGAAGGAAACACATTCATGTAAAGAGGGAAGTCACCTAAGAATCGAAAGGAACTAAGAATGTTATAAAATCACCTAAGAAGGTATGTGAATAAGAATACAGATAAATCACACAAGCATTACATACAAATAATCATGGATCAGGTAGTCAAAAATGAAATCTATATGGAATTGAATATGCATGTAATTTGAATCTCTATGTGATTATAATGATTCATGTCAGAAAACTTCCTTTCCATACCAATCTAAGGGTAAATATCCATAAATTAGTAAGTAGAAAAAATATACTAATCACTCAAGGTTAAATATCAATCAATTGTAATAACATGTCATCATGAACATTAATCCTCTCTCAAAAAACTTGATATTTATCTCATGCATGGGTTGTCCAGACCCAAACACAAACTATCTACCAAGAACTGACACGTTTCTATTCTACTATCTACCAAAAAAAATTTAAGAAAAAAGGAAAAGAACCTTTTATACCACTTCATAACATCCCAACTCGAGATCTACTAAAACATTTCCCCAAGATAGCTGGTCACATGGCCTCAAGAACTCCCCCATATGATAGAGTATGATGACTTGGAGTGAAGTTCTAATGGTGGTTTAGTGGGGAGACTATACCCTCGTGGTTTTAGTAGCATGTAGGTATATAAAATAAATCAATAACACAAATTAAATAATAAAGGATCATAGGAAGATAATAATTACTAGTATTTAATAATAACTGAATATAGAATCATGCATGAACATACTATGATGTTCAAAAAAATAAATACAATAGGTAATACATAAACATGCATGAAGAAATGGATAAGATCCCAAAGGCTATCCACATGTGCATCCTAAGCACTAGCTTAGTCCTATGCTCATAATATCCCATGTACACATGCAACAGAACATAAAATTACTCATAATCCCAAACCTGTAACCATTAGGTATGTTTGGATACCAAATGGAATACTGAACTGGGAGTGAGATATAATCAGTAGGCCACTATATACTATATCTATAAAAAATCAAGTTCATGAAAATAATCTATAACATTGTGTAGATATAAAAATAATAAGTTGTAATTATAAGTGATTTCATTTAGTCTATAAACAAATGTTATGACAAGTGTCCTATAAATGATGAATAATTCTATTATAGGGAAACTATTAGATAAAACCTATTCTAGAAGATCAATAATTAGAAAGTTACAGCACATGACAAATAATTATGTATCAGACCTTTGAGGGCTATGACTGAGGGAAAATGACCAAGGAATCCTATTCAAGTCCATGAAGATCATCCATTGGAAACCCATTGTAATGAATACCTATGGGACAAGAACCCAAGGCCCAAGGTTGTGGTGTCCCTAATGATTCTATGTATCTCATCCATAGAAAACTCAGTAGAGAATTTTGTGGAGTCCAAGGAGCATGTCAGAGGTGGTCAAAAAAAGATGGATCCAAGGTAATAATCCATGGCATCTAGTAAAAAATATATAAGTGGGTTGTGGGTACCATACCATGATACCCTATATTGTTGTCATACCATGTAATCCATTATTAAGGTAACTTATATAAATATTCAAGGGTCCATTTTAGTGTCCATTCCCATAATAAATTTAGTTCATCATAATAATTTCATTTATCATTTCACTTGCAATTGATAAGTAAGAAGTATGTGTTAGTGTTTGTTCCTTTAACCAATTCCATTCAATGAATTTATAATAAGCGATTGAGAGGCAATGTTACTGGTTATTCCATGATGTCAGTTCTATACCAAATTATTCATCAATGAACATTTTATATAAGGTAAATAAAGGTCTATGTTAGTATCCATGCCCTTTACTAATTTAATTAAAAATAATTACATAAGGGATCAAGGGGCCATGTTAGTTTCTATTCCATTTACTAACTCGATTCCTCATATTAATTTCATTTAAATTTTCTTATAGGTGATACAAAGGAGTCCATTTCAGTGTTCATTCTTCATTAATAACCAATTTCATATACATGCATAAGTCAAGGTATTGACTATCTTGTTCCAAAATCCCCATTTAATTCATTTCTTCCCCCTTTTGTTTATAAATGAAAATGTATTAAATAAGGTATTTAAACTTTGGAAATTTAATTAATTTATACTCTGATTCCATTTATGGGTGGAAAGGATAGTACACCTATATTTGTGGTTCAGTATGAGATTGAAAATCTCTAACCATGCATAAAGGCACTATATCCCATCTAAATCAACACTTCAATGATAAATTTAAGGTTTTATTAATTTAAGGATCAATTATTGGAAATTCAGATGTGTGGAACAAAAAAAATTATAAACACCCATCTTAAATGTAAAAGGGACATACCACCTACCTTCTGCTTCATATGCCAAATTGTTCCTTTATCAAACTCTGATTTGTCCTAGAATAAGATGCATTGAATAAATTAAAAAAACACACTAAAAATAAGGCATATGAGTTCATATGTAAATATCTTCTAATACATAATTATTAACAATAAAAATAATGATAAATAATGATATCCTTACTATTATTCTTCCATTGCACCCAAAGGTGTTTAATTTGGAGCTCAAATTAGGGAAATCCATGGAATCTTAGAAGTGGGGGAGAGGTTAGCTTGAGTGGATTACTAAAATGGGAGAAAAAATGAGAAATATGGTCATTTTTGTTTTAATCGGTATAGAAAACAGCTATCTCCACCCCCTTTACTAAGACACATGGTTTATAAGCACATTTTCTCTTTGAGGGATGCATGGTTTCAAGAAACTATTTTCCCCTGGCCTCTTCTCATAGAACTATGTCTTTAGAGACTGATGCTCCTAAAACTCATCTGAACATCTGATACACCTCTCATACCTTAAACCCTATAAAAAAATATCACATTTAAGTGATAAAACTCTTAGAAAACCTTTCTGAGGCACAAATTAAGATTTTTCTCATCCACCAAATGAAAAGTTAAAATTAATGTAAAATTTGAATATAGTTCAAAAACATAAGATATTACAATGGAGGCACTAAATATTTGTAGTTTTTGTGGTTTATCATTCCACATGATAAATTCCTCCATGTCTCCTCTATCCCACATAGTGGAATGGTCCAATCAACACCTAAAGCTACTATGTTTCAATCAGATGATTCAAGATCTAAGGGGTTTTAGCCTCAGGAATTCGAAAAGAATATTATTCAAGAAGTGGAAGATTATATAAAGGAAGCTGATACAGTTCCAGTGACATTTATTGGTACCATCAAAATAGATTCATATTTAGTAAAGTTTTTATTTTATACTAGTTCATATCATTATTTCATTTTGATTCACAATTTGGAATTTCTAAAACATACTATAGATTTATGTCTTATGTTATGGATATAGTTATTCCACTCAGAATAAATAGAGAGTAGGGTCTCTGGTTCCATTCTTGAACCATAACTTTATTATATATTGAAATAATTTGGGTTTTTTTGGTTCTCGACATGAAACCTTTGGACCTCATTTTCTAGATGGATTTTCATAATTCTTAGATTGAATATTAATATTAGTGGGTATACATTACTTCCACTGATATTATTTTTCATTCTTTCTAGGTTGAATGGGACATGGGTTAAATTAGATTCATAACATATTTTCCATAGTTGGGTAGGGTGATATCTATTTTTTCTTGTGATTTAGCGAAATCATCTGTGAGTGGTTATCTTCCACCAGTGGTTGTCGAGTTTCCTGACATGTTTGCATTTGAATTTTCCAGTTGAACACCAGTAAAGGAAGTAGGGATCTTTATTGACTAGGTACTAGGTACCCAACCTATATCTATTTCTTCTTACAATATAGAACCATTTGAACGAAAATAGTTAAAGACTCAGTTGGATTATTTTTTGGATAAAGGATTCCTTTACTCAGGCTGTCCCCTTAGGTAGTTCATGTTATTTTTGAAAATAAAAGTTATGAAACATTTTTACAATGTGTTGAAAATAGAAAACACTACATGTCAAGGTAAAGAAATGGTATATATTTCCACTTATTGATGATTTATTTGACCATTTGAAAGGGTTAAAGTTGTTCTTGAAGATTGATCTTCATTCAGGTTATCACTATCTTAGATCAAATAATCTAATATCCCGAAGAAATCCTTTCTGGGTGGGTATGTCTATTTTCAATATCTTTATATTCCCTTTAGTGAAACAAATGCTCCTGTGGTTTTTTATGATATTTATGAAGATAATATTTCATGATTAAATCAATTTGTTCTTGGTGGTATTTTTTATCATATCTTGGTTTACTCTAAAACTGGGGAAGGCCATGTACATTATTTGAGATAAGTTATGGAAATTTTGATAGATTACTAAATTTATGAAATGCTATAGAAATTTAATTTCTAGATTTGGGAAGTAAGGTTTATGGGACATATGGTCTTGGAACATGTGATTTCAGTTGATCCTAAAAAGGTGAGCGTTGTTATGACATGGTAGTATTTGTATAATGTCCTGGAGATTTAGATACTATTGAACTTATTAGGGTATTACCATTAGTTTTTCAATTATTTCCCAATGTTTTCTTCTATGATGACCTCTCTCACTCAGAGAGGTGTGAATTTCATATGGGATGTGAAATATAAGAATTGTTTAAATGATTTGAAGTATATTGTGATTTCTACACCAATATTGACTCTTCTAGATTCTGGTCGGGGCAATGTGGTATTTTTTAATATACCAAGTTCATGTTTGGGCCACATTCTTATCTAGGGTGATTACATAGTGGCCTATGGTTTCCAACAGCTTAGGCCACATGAGAATGACTATCCTACACATGATTTTTAACTTTCATCTATTATTCATGCTATTAAGAGGTGGAATCATTTCCTTTTTAGTGAAAGTCTTACCATTTATTTTTATCAAAAAATCATGAGTTACATATTTTCTCAAAAATATTTTAATAGTCATCAGAGGTGATGGTTTGGGTATCTTAAATCATTTAATTTGTACATTACCTACACCCCTAGTAAGGAAAATGACATTGTTGGTGCATTTAGTAGGAAATTTCAGACCAGGGCTAGGAAAGAATCATTAAAATAGTGAAATTTTATGGATCTATTTTTTTATACACTTGGGAGACCAAGAGGATGATACCTCAATGGTATTGTCAAGTGTACAATTGAACTCCAAGATTATAGAGGTGATTCTTCTAGAGTAATAGCTTGATGATTAATTCTATTGAATTAAGGACTCTATTAATGGTGGGGGCCTTTTATGAGTGGTTGTTATATCCTGAGGTTATCCCATTCTTCTAGAGATGATATGTCTTACCTTTACTAGTGAGAGAGACTATGATGGAGGATTTCCATTTTTTTAATGGGTGGTGAAGCATGGAAACAAAAAGATTTTCCATGACATGCATTGCAAATTATGGTGGCTGGGTTTAAGATGAGACATTGATTATTTTGTTTCTCATCATCATACCTTGCAACAATGTGATGTTCTTGCACCAAAAACCTTTGGGTTTGCTTAATCCCCTTCCAGTGCTAACATGGAATTGGGATGAGATTTTGATGGAATTAATGATTTGGTTTATGTGTAACCCTTGATGGATCAATTTGATATGGTTAAACATTAGTATATTGACCAAATCAGATTTCATTATCCCCATTCATGATATAACCAAAGTTAAGGACTGGGGAAGTCTATATGTGTTAGATATTATCATATTTCATGGAGTTAAATCTACATTAGTTTCCAATTCAGATCCTGGATACACTTCTCATTTTTTGAGAGGTTTATATGAGGTAATGGGATCCTAGGTTATATTGAGCATAGAATATCATCTATAAATATATATCCATATAGAAAAAGATATAATTTTTTTTAAAGTCATGCTTCATTCCTGATTTCTTTATTTTCATAGATCTTAGGATTTCTACTTGGGATTGGTTGAGTTTTCATAAATTAACAGTTACCATTCATCCATAAATATAGAACCTCTTGAGGCCTTTTATTTCTGGCCATGTAAATATCAATTGTGTTGGTCATATATTGGTAAATATTCCCTCATTAAGCCTAGTTTAGTCGAAGAGATGACAAAAATGATTCAGTTGATTCATCATAGAATTATGATGGATCAAAGTCAATATAAATCCTATTTTGATCATAATATGTACCCTTTGTAGTTTATAGTTAGTTACCATGTTTTTATGATAGTTTCATATCGGTTGGTTTACTGACGATAGGGAAAGTAGGGAAAGATTTCATTGAGATGCATGGGTCATTTGATATGTTTTAGAAGATTGGTAGGGTGGCTTACTATTTGGATTTTCCACCATATTTGATGTTGATTCATAATTTGTTTTCTATATCTCAACTCAGATTGTATGTCTTTGACCCATCTCATGTCTTGAGAGAGGAGTAAATTGATTTATCTATGACTCGGTAGTTAATACAGATTGTTGATTCTGAGATGATGGTTCTTCATGGAAAGTATATACCACCAATTCATGTGCTTTTGTATCATAGTTATGATTCTCATGATGCTTTGGAGTTTGAGGCAATGATGATATAACAATGGCATCATCTCTTTTACATGTATTCTTCTTGATTAGATTTCTATAGGAAAATAGTGTTTATAGTGAGGATATTATAACATGTACTTCCCAATATCAAGTACTTTTATCCCTTTTTATCATACATTGTTTGGGTATTATTCCTAGTTTTTAGAGACATTTGGTTATTTTTGGGAGTTTTTGGGGCTCTTCACAGTTGGTTTATAGTTACAAAAAACCTTATGGGTCAGCTCTAAGAAAACATATGCCATGTAATGAGGTTCTAGAGGGGGTACGTGGTTGGTGCATGGTTAGCCCAAATGTGTGGAATCCCCCTTAAACCATGTGGAATCGTATATTGGGTATTTTCATGATTAGTGTAGGGTTTTTAAAAATGTGTTTCCAAACCAAGAATCTCTTCTACATTCCTAGTTATGGAACATGGTTAGGTGAACAATTAAATCCAACAATGTGGAGAGGCCTAAAACCCATTAGGATGGGTTATTAACCACCAAAAAAATTAATTAAATTCCCCAGACCCTTGTATTAAACCCAAAAACCATCCCATTAAACCTTAACTTATACATTTTGATTTTAGAGGCTCAAAATAGGGGATTTTCTCATCTCCAAATCCTTTCCTATTAGATCATAGTGTTACTAGATTTAATTGATCTTCCTCCAATAAGTGTAATATTTTTGATTTGGAATCCTTATTTATTCCCATATCTCCTTCTTTAAGAGTGATGTATCCTCATGTTTTTGGTGGATCTAAACCTTGATTTGATGGATCAAAATTCTATGTATTCTTATTTGATCTTTATCATCCTCAAATTTTCATTAGTGGTTCTAGTTTTGGGTAATTTTTAGATTAATCGATAATGTGATTAAATGTATGTGGTTCCTTAAGGTTTTTCCTAAATTTGAATATTTTATTAATTACTTGATTTGAAATATATTTCAAATCGATTCCCTTTATTTGATATGATCTGATCATTGATTTTGAAAGAGAATGGAATTGAGAAATAAAATAATTTTTTGAAGGCTTTAAAAATACTGGTTTGATTTTGAGAAAAGATTTATTTAAATGAGAAATGATTTAATGTTCATTTTTGAGGAAAATAAATTTATACGAATGATGATTTTGAAAGGAATGAATTTTATGAAAATCTATGATTTGGTTTTGAAATTCAAATGGCATGTTGAAACTTGAAATTGAGAAATTTAACAATAAATGATAATTTGAATTAAAACAAAATTTATTTTCCCATTGTTTATTGATTGATTGATTGATTGAAATCACGTATGATTCTAAGTATTAAGTGGGATACTAAGACAAGAACACTAAGACTCATAATCCCTAGAAATGGATTGATTATAGAAAATCTAAATAAACCATTTCTGGCATTGCTCTCCCAAATGGGGTGTTGATTGATTCTATCTCGATGTCATAAGCCTTAGGTCCATGTGAACTCATTGATCTATGATGATTGAGTAATTAGTGTGAGGATAAAAGATCTAGGAACTAATTAACCTCAGGTTATATGACCATGGTGCTTGTTTAAATTTATTATTAAATGATACTGATTGTTGAAATGTTTTATTTATTCCATTTTTTTTAAAACGTTCATTTAAACCTATTTTTAATATACTTTCAATCTTTTTGTCTAGAAATATTATTTTACTGAAGTGTAAAAATTATTTTTCATGCCTTTTATTTATATAAATTAATGCATAAATGGTTTATTTGTATTAAAATTTCTTATGGAACATTTTTTTGGAATCCTACTCAAATTTTTTTCTCACACCCTACTTTTTCATTTTATATTTGTATACTTTTTTATTCTAGGTCTAGGAAAATGTAATCCTCCACTCAGAGGTGGTGTGTATGCTTGATACATGGGGCCTTGGATTATTATTGTGAATAGTGGAGTTGTTATCCACTTATTTCATGGAGATTTTGTGTTTTCATCATGTTATATTGTTTGTCTTCTTTTGGATGGTGTATTATTTTGAAATATTTTTCTGACTGCTTGTGTTACTTGTATCCTTAAGGGGTGTTTTGAATGTAGTGTATTCTTTGATTTATATTCTACTTTTATATATTGTTCATTTTTTATTGAGGATAAATTATTCCCTTTAACTTGTTTTTTATTCCTAGGAACTAGTCTCCAGCCCATTGGCATTGAGAATTTCCATTGGTTTAGGTCAGTTTCAGGTCAGGTATCAGGGTACCAGGGTATTTTGGTTGGTTCGTGAAAATTTTATTATTCAGTAGCTAAAAAAATTATAACGCTATATTGTATTTTCCTATTCAATTATTTTATATACTAAAATAATAATGTGAAAAATGTAAAAAATGTATATTTTTTCATATTTTTAATAAGAATAATGGATTTATTTCCTTTATATCCATTGTAGATCTTTTTTTTATCATCCCAAATTTTAAAAAAAATCATAGGTTTTAAGGATGAGTAGGAGCTATAAAGAAGTCAATTTTAAATTCATGAATACTTTTCATGAAAATAAAACCTATTTCATTTTAAAATATATATATTGTAGGAAAAATGTATACTAAGTTAAAGTGTCCACTTTGAATATATTGGTTTGTTATGTAAGAGTTTTGAATTACATATCTCAAGAATTAAACTATAAATATCCTCAAAATGTATGAAAATAAATTCTCACCAAAAAACTCAATATTATGTAATTTTAGAAGGCTATGTCATTATATTTTTTAAAAATTATCTAATTAATTATGCATATTCTTCTATATTTTAAAAGATTTATTTTTTCTCTCTTCAAGTAAGATTAATGATGAGTAAAATATTCTTATTATATATGTCCCTATAACAATGTTTTTTTAATTTTATTTTACAAAATACAAATGGGTGGATGATTTCAAAGTATTTTTCCATAACTAAAGGAATAATTTTAACCTTCTCAAGAATTCAATGGTTGAAAACCCACTCTTTAAGGGAATGAGTATTTTTTAAAAGTTATGTACTAACTTTTCAATATCCTTTCTTATTTTTTTACTTCTTATTTATTTCCACTTTCTTTTATATTATTTTCTTCTCTATTATAACTCTATTTTTTAAAACTTCTATTAAACATTCCTCTCTCTATCTTTATCTAAAAGGGAGTTTTGAAACAAAGTGATGTTTCTTTTTTTGAGTTTTTATCTTCAAAATATCTTGGATTTTCTTATGAATTACATTGTCAATATCTCATTTGAGTTTTAAAAATATATTTTAAAACTATATATAGTTTTTCTTAAAATATTTCCTTTTAAGTATTTTTTTACTCTATCATTATTTTATTCGTGATAATAAAAATGGGGGAGAAATTTTGATTTCAAATGGGGTGAAATTTTATTGAACTTTAAAGGGGATATATTTATCAAAAAGGGGTATAAGTTTAAAGAAACTTATTTTTATATGTTTTATTTATTAATTGTTTTTCAATAGAGTAAAATTTTTTAATCTTACTTGAAATATTACATGCTTACTTTATTTTCTTTGTGATAATACTGAATAAATTGTTTTAAATATCTTGAATTACATTGAATACAAATTCCTCTCTTGATATATATTTTATATTAAGTGTTAGTGATCATCAAAATTAGAGATTTTACATATCTCTCTTGTGATTTTTTAAATATCAAAAACAATCAATCATAAACCAAATGGTTTTAATTGATTAGATGATAGTTATATTTTTTAGATTATCTATGTTGTTGTTAATGAAAAAGTGAGGGAATATTTTTGAACTTTAAGATCATGTTTAATTAATTGAAATTTTATAGAAGATATTTTTTTAGTTGAATGGAATTATATTAAAGAGCCATAGTAGTGCATAGATATATATATGAATCACTAGATACTTGGTGTAGAGAAACCATTCAGCCGATTATGGTGGAAAAAACCAACCAGGTTATAGAACTCCATCAGAAAACTGATGGAGTAGAACCATCCACTTAATAAATGTAGACATGACCTGAATATCCCCATGTGTCTCAATAGATAGCCAGTGGTATTATCCTAATAGTTGGGGTATTTTATTTTATAAGTAAAAAAAATCATTAATTTGGTGTCTGGGGAATCTCTTAAACTCTTTTTGATGATGCTAAATGAGACTAGTTAATTATATAAGTTTCTTATACCTATTAAGGACTTTAAATAGATATATTTGGTGTCTAAGAAGATCTACCTAGAATTAGTCTACACTAACTAGTTAAATTCAAAATCACAATTGTGAATATGGTCCTTGATCAGAGTATTGTCTCTCAAAAGGTGAATATATAGAAGATTCTCTCTAAACTAAATTTTTCTTCAAGAGCCAACTAGGATTATTCTACTATCTCTATGGATCTTTTATTATATTAACTTTATATCTCTTATATAAATTTTAAAAACCAATAAGAGATATTAGGGAGTGTCTTTATAATAGGTTTTCACTAATAAAATATATCTTCTTCTCATATCCTTCTATGATGGGTTCTTTCTACTACAAAAGTGACTTATGGGCTCCTTGTCCACTGAAAAAGTCTCATAGGATTCCAATCACTATAATCATGAGGGATGTGTTTCATGATCACAACAAGGTCAATAAAGTAATAAAATAAACTTCTTTACTTAAGGTGAGGAGACATAGGAGATAATACCAAGCTATTACTGAACTCCTTTATCAAATCATGTTTTCACTCTCTTTGTATTTACATTTTTCATCATTCAAACTTTATACACATAATTACATAAATTCAATACATCCATTTCCATTTTGAATAATCACTCAATAAATATTGAAATTAAATTTTTCATATGTATTGAGTTCATTTAATTATCATATAAATATTATTTAATTTTATATTTATGTTATTAATTTTACTTAATTTTCAAAATTAAAATTAACCCTTCTTCTTACCATCTCACTCTGACCAACAAATATACATGGCATATCCTATAGCAGTACATGATATGTTTGGGGTTTATCAATTTCTATAAGAATTTATTTTTAGTACATTTTAACCTATATTATTTAATGATACATGGTGTGTTAACCCCAACTACACATCATGTGAATATTACGGGGTATTTGGGTATTTATTTCCATGCATCGAGTCATGAATCCCCATAAACAAGGAATGTACTCTAGATAAATTTCAGTCAGATTCTGTGGTGCTTAGGAATAAACCTCAAAGTCATATATATAATGATCATAGTCTTATAAATCATGTGAATATTGATTTCAAACTAAGAATGTACTCAAGTATTTGTAGTTGTCTGTCCTTAGGTAAAACATGGGGTGTGATGTTTCTGTACACACCACATGATATCTATATCTATACGCAAACCCTAGACACTAACCTAAGTTGGAAAATGAAATATTATACATGGTAACATGTCATGTTATATTTGAATTCCCACATAAATCCCATCTCTATAAGAAAAATGATACATGATGTGTTATTTTTGGATTGCATACCATGTAGTTGGATTTTATTCACCCAAACCATTTCATTCACCAATTTTTCTATTAATGCCTTGAATTTTGGTATGTACTTCATTTTTACCATTGATCATGCATGATATCATGGAGATATGACTTTTTCCCTATCTAAATCACATCCACCTGCCTTTTAGTCCAATTTTATGCCCATAACTTCTCTCCCAATGAATGTAGAACTATTTTCCATTATTCTATCATTGTGGGATTCCCCATATTACACTAATTTCATCAATAATGGATCTTACCAAAATTGATGAATCTTACACTACTTTCACTCCAGAAATAACACTTCACCATTTTACCAAGCTAAACACTATTCTAGTTCCATCATTATACTTCCATTTATTTTGATGTTTTGTGATGTTCATGCACCATGGAAGAGGAAGCCTGAGATAAAAATAAGGTATAGAGGAAGAGATATGACTAATGTTACTTATAGAACCTAAATCTTGATTTACAATGCATTCATTAATGTAAATATGAGATTGAAAATTCAATAATATGGTTACAAAATAGATCAAATAAGATAAAATTTATCTATAATGAATAATTATTGAAATAAAAATGTCTTGTGTAATGAATTGAGAAAAATTACAACATTTTATTGTTAAACATTTAGTTCACAATAATAGCACAAGAACAATTTTAGAAAGAATACATAAGATATTTAAATACATAAATGATCTAGGATTCAATTATGATAATTAAAAATATATTAAATAACTTCCATGATATAAATTGAAAGTGTATTACATGAAAAATGAGGTATAGTTTATTATAAAATGTCGTACCTCAATGGAAAAATTATTATTGCCTCATTTTTTATGTGAACATAATGTAAATCCTTTATAATCGCCTCATGAATCAACCACGAATTTAAAATAAGTTAATGACTCCACCTTTATGAGTGATATATAATCTTCAAACTCCACTATAGAATTCATGTCAAATATGTAATTACCCAAAATTTTATCAATGGAATTCCCCTTTAGATTATATAATTATGTCATGTTTAATAATATAGTATTATATAAAGCACCTAAAACACATAATGAAAATTTAAAAAATTTATTATATTGCTTTTAAAATTACATTTATAAAATATTTACATCCATAATAATTGAAATTATTCAATGAAATAAAAAAAATATATATATAACAATGATATGAAATTTCTGAACTGCTTAGTCTACATTCATAACTGTAGTAATGAAAAACAATGAATAAATAAAGAAAAATATTCAGAATATAATATTAATCTTGAAAATGAAAATATATATTAAATTATAAGAAAATAAAATTGAATGAAATATGAGGTATTTATAGAAAGTAAGAAATGAATATGACCATTACAAATTGATTTTTTTAATAGTAATATGACCGTTAGAGTAGAAATATGAAGATTAAGAATAGTGACCTAACTATTAGAATAGTATAATCACATATGGAAGTATAAACTAAAATTTAGTTATTTAATAAAATGAAAATATGACATATTTATATCATAAAATAAGTAAATAAATGTTTAAATAAAGATAAAATAAGTGGTTGTATTTTTTTTAAACATAAATATTTTATTTTTATTTTTATATGAAATATATTTAATTAATAGAAATATTATTTTAATAAAATTGTTTTATAAATAAATATTATTTTTTATTGTACTGATAATATAATTTAATGATCCTGTAAGTTATTTTTTAAAGGTTAAAAAAATTGATCATAATAATAAAATTGTTATTTTTCAAATAAATAGATATTCCAACTAAATATTTAATTTCTTATATTTATAAAATTATTTTCAAAAAAATCATTTCTGTTTTTAAATATATACACCAAAAAATGGTTAAGGAATTTTTTTTTATTTTTCTAAAATAGTTGAATTTTTTTGAATAGTGAAACACGACTACACACCAAATTTAACATTAAAAGTTAATTACCTGGTTTATTAAATATGGTATGGTTTAAGAAAACATTTTTATAACTAAAATTTACCATTTTCTATATTTGGCCCTAATATTCATAATTATTGTTAGTCTTGATCCAAAATTATATACTAGTGAAAATAATATTCGAAAAACACTCCTCGCATCCCCTTATAAATACCACCCCTTCTCATCACACCTTAAAAGACATTAAGCTTAATAAAACTCTTTAAACTATATCCTTATAACTCTCCCCACATCTCTTTAATCACTAGTCTCACTAAATACCATTAATAGGAACATTAAAGGGTATCCTTATAGGAGACAACCAAAGGGAGAGGTGAATTCTCAAATACACTTCTTTTAATTTTATTATTCTTATACCACCCCCATAGTTTTTCAATATACATATTCATCGTAACAATATAATACTAAATATACTAATATTTTATCATTATGATGTGATAAACATCTTCTACCATCCAATCATTTGATTTTAAAATGAAAACGATGATCACAAGATGTTTGGTTCACCGCCTCCACAAACAACTAACTTCATTTTTCTCCACAACCATTAAATCTAGTTATATAATTTTTATTATTATAAAATACGAGGATAAGATGTATATTATAACTTATTTAATTATTATTTAATTTATTAATAAAATTTTAATTAAAGAAAAAAAATCTAGTACATGGTGGTTTGTAATACTACCTAAACGAAAAAACCTTATAAAGATAAATTTTCTACTAAATTAATCATCACTATGCGAGAAAAAAAATATTTATATTTGTGAAGATTTAAATTTTTGAAAGTAAATTAATATTATTTCATTTATGTTTTATATTTATAGTCCCATTTTAAAAGAACATCAATAATTATCCACAAGTGATCCAACCATGGAACCATGAAATGAACGCCCAGGGAAAAATGAAATTAAACATGATATCTCATTAAAATAGTTGTAAATAGACATGATATAATTATAATAAATCATATATAAATGTAAATTTTTATGAATTATTTAATTAATTAATATAATTTTATTATTTATAATGTTATGTTCAAGTAAAGAATGATTCTGGAACCTAATTTATGAGATCTCTCTGAACCACACTTTTTTCTTTAAGTTGTGATTTCACTCTCTTTACCAAACTTTATCTATCTACTATTATTATTTTCATATTCAATATTCTATATATATGTCCCACACATTTTAACATAGTTTAAATTACATTTAATTGATTTGAATATACATGGTATAATAGATCCCATCAAAATTTCATTCTTTAAGAAAACTCTATTAAATAGAATTTCTCTGTTTCTTAACCAATTTCATATACCACTACATAACTTGTTTAAAACAATCCATGTTTTATAACAATTTTATTTTTTTATTTAGAATAATTTTTAGTTATTTTATGGTTTTATATAGATTAATATGCTCTTTACCCTCTTTTAAAAACCTCTACCATTTTCCCTAAAACCCTACTTAAAAGATATATTTTCAAAGTTACCTATCCACTATTTTTCACATATTCACTTTATTTGGATAAAATTATTCATTGATTGGGCTTATTTTTCACCTATTAATGTCAAATAAATATTTACACCATTAATTCATAGAAACAATAATGACACGCCATATGGTTATGCTACATGAAATAATTATGAAACCAATTTATTTCTAGGGGTAATTATTATATATATACCTTATCAATGATTTACATTTGTGGAAGACATAAGCATTTACATGTTATGATAGGTGCACCTAGATTTTTCTCCATTTAATTGAGTTGTGTTTATGTCTCATAAGATTATATTCATGGATTTATGTAGTAAACCTAATTTATGATGGGACTTTGTCACCCATGTGATGTTATCTCAGTTGTTATCCTTAACAAATACATATGTTATGTTTTATATTACTACCAAATTTATATTATTTCATGATCTTATGATTAAATTTAACTTATTTTATGCATAAATATTATTAATAATGATCCATTTCTTTTATGATATCATTTTATACCTTTTGACTCATAGGTTATGCTTCGTATCATGTTTATTCTCATACTGGGGTCCATATCTAACCCCTTTGTTTATGTATTCCCTAGGTTATCCTATTTATATTTTATAAATCAAATGTATTTTTGATTAAATTATAGAGAATAAAATAAATTAGTTTAGTTTAGATTCATTTTGATGAATTATGTACCTAGTCTTCGAAAGACAATTGGCCTCTTAGTCTATGGGTTTTGTTTATTGGATATTTATTCTAAAAAATGTGTAATAATATGTGTAAAATGATTGCGATGATATATTTGGAAACTTTAAGACCCTTATATTTTATGAAATATTTTGTTTCAAATAGATTTAATTTCTTTGATAGCTTTTGTTACACACAACCCTGAGTTTTAACGAACTATGATATACTATTAAAAATATTCTTATTTAAATATGAGTGATATAACATAGCTATTAAATGTGACATTTTGGATAGGAAAAACCATATTTTTAAAATCAAGTATCATTATTTTATAAAATGAAAACATATTTAAAAATATCTAATTTATTTTTTTGGTAAAGTCTCTATATATTGAAAAATATATTTTTCTCAAAAAATGATTTTTCTTTCTTTTTGTGTAAAAATAATAGAAATAGTGTTTTAAATTTATGATTTTTTATTTGAAAAAATGAACATGATTTTTGGCATCAACATGTAAAAATTATCTTAGGTTCAATTTTTGGGATATATCTGAAAATTTGAATTTTTTAATGAATACTGAAAATGCTGATTTTTATTAAAAACTTAATTTTCATTTAAAGACTTTATAAGTAACACTTTATTTTTCAGATGTTTTTAAAAGTTTAATTAGTTAAATTATATCATAATAAATCCAATTTTGGTAATTTTATTCAATTTAATATAGAATTTGGATGTCAATACTATCTATCATTATGAAAACGTTTTCATTGGAAAACAACTTTTTCATCACCATTATGGGTTTAATTTTGGACTAAATTTGGGCATTTATATGAATATAATTTGGAATGATGTATCAAATATTTTAAATAATAATAATTAATATTATATAATAAGTTTAAATTAATTTTTTGGTTATAATTAATAGTAAAAATAGTTGAAATTAATTACCATGATTAAGATTAAAACAAGGTTTTTCGCGTTACCTGCACCTCTATAAAAATCGATTTTCCACACACATTGAAGTTTTATTTGATAAATTTGATTTAATATTTATAATAATTGGGAATTAATTATCTAATAATTATAATTTATTTTTATTCTTAAATAATATTTACATAGGTAAATAAACAAATAAGACTAGTTATTGCTGTGAAACAAAAATGGTAAAATTAAGTAAACATGGAATTTAAGCAACAAATTGTTTAATAAATTGTTTTTAGGTGTGTATCAATAATATAGTCCTAAAAATTAATTATTTATAAATTTTAGAGTCACTTGGGTTGAGAGTAACTTCCCATTATTGAATAGTTTTGGGTATTTACAAAAATATCCCTCCTCCTCAATTATAAAAGGGAACCTCCTCCCCTCACTTATTCACACATAATAAACCATTTAGATAAAAAAACCTATAAAAATATATCCTAAAAATAAATATACATGTTATAGATATTTTTGCCTCCCCAAAATTCTATTCCTATGGTTATTAATAAAAGATCCAAATGAAGTTTTTCTAAGAGAAGGTAATTGTCTTTACTCAGCTCTTTCTTTTCACATCTTCTATTACCACCTTGATTCATATTTTAACAATTAAAATAAATTAAAACCAATATATATAATATAATAATATGTTATTATGTTTATTTGATATCCTATATCCATCCCCTCTTCCATCAAATGGGAAACAAAATTGTTAATCTCGTGTATGACGGACTACCGCCTCACAAACCGATGTAATTCATTTTCCATCACTGCCACTCATGGATGGATATAATGATGTATTTAATTTTTATAAATAATATTTATTAAATATTTATACTACTGGAATTATAATATCACATATTATTTCTTATCATCCAATCCTTTGGAATATTATAACATCGCTTGTGTGTACGTCTGGACGACTACCTCTATGAAGTAATGTAACATGTTTTCCATTTTGTTTCTAAAAATTATGTTAATAAGGATATATTTAATTAAAATATATGATATATATGAAATATTTATTATTCTATAAACATAATATATTATTTACCTTTGTTTCATTCCTTCCATCGAGAAAATGGAAATAGTGTTCATGTGTACGTACGACATACCGTCTCCGTAAATGGTGTAATCAATTTTTTATTTCTAAATTTTATGGATGAATATATACATGTATTTAATGAATATATATTATATTTATAAAATTATTAAAAATATTTATATTTTTTAATAGTGATCAAAATATAGGGACCAAAACTTCCAAACCGAAACAACTTGAAAAGTAAAGCAGTTATTACCTAAAACTGTGATTTTAACAAAGAAGTATTAATAAAAGGGTGATAAAAGGTTAGGATTAAATAATATATTGTATGATATATATATTTATGGTTATATAATATATGTATAATAAAATTATATTTATTATACAATTGTTTTTAATGTGTATGAAGATAGTTGAGACCTGTGGTAACGGATTTATAGTCTCTCTTTTGTTGTTGGGAGACATGTGCCATATTCAGCACTCATTTATTTTTTATCATGTATATAATACCCCTTTTAAATTTTCTATCATGACTGAAATTATTTTCATGATATTTTAAGTTTCAATTTATTTTATTATTTAATAGGTCTAATGGTTCACAAGATTACAATGTGGTAAGGGGATTTTAGTCGCACTTTTATTTATGTGGGACACATGCCATATTGACCACTTTTTTCTTTTGTGTGATGTATATTCTTCCCATAAGTGTATTTTATGATTATAATTATTAATTTTATGGTTATTTAAATTTATATATAAGTTTATTTATTTCATCTATATAATAATTCAAAAGTAACAAAAGTTATAAGGGTTTAATGTTATAATCTAATTGTTTATCAGGATTGTTTATGATTATCCTTATTTTGATGAAATATTATGATATATCTCTCATGAAACTCGTGAATTTTATTCTCATATGGTTATTTCATGAAAATAAATTATTTCCCTTCATTTCATCTTTTTATATACTAAAGGGTCCAAAATAATATTTTTAAGGAAAATTTACTTTATTTCCATTTTCATTCTAAAATCCTTTTTATTCCATGTCTATGTTTTCAAAAAATATTGTAAAGAAAGTTTATAATATTCTCCATTGATAGTTTCAATAAATTTTTTACTCATGTTTCAATTTTTAAAAAATGGTTTAAAATTAAGCTTCTTTTTTGTTTTTGAATAAGTCCCTTTTGAATTTTTAACAAAAATGTGAATGGAATATTTATTTTAATATATAATAAAAGAACTATATTTTACACTTTCATGACCTCTTAATGATTTAAATATTCTATTACTAGTTTCAAAGTTTATTTTCAAATAAATATTTTTATTTTATGTTTTCAAAATTCTTATATTTTAAATAAGTGTTTTCAAAGTATAAATATTAATTTCCTCATGAAATGTTCAAAGTGGTCTTTCAAAATAATTTTTAATCTATGATTACATACTTTGATACTAATTAAGCTTTATTTGGGATATGTTCCAATGATACCATTCAAATTATTTCTTTAGATAGTTTATTTTTATTATTATAATCTGTTTATGAAAAATGTTTCCTTTCCCATGGGTTATTCTTTGATGAAATGATGATATATTTTTGAATCCCATTTGTTTTTCACATGTTATGTTTATGAAACCAATTTATTTTCTTTACGTTATGCTTTGATTATTTTTTCTGAAACCCATTTATTTTCATGGGTTCTAATATGATAAATGTTTTATGACCCTTTTCACACAAATTTATGGATTATTTGGTGTGTGGGACCTATAACTGCATCCAATTGGTTGGGTAAATATTGATATCCCATGAGATAAACTAGACTAGAATGGGGAGTGAACCCAGTTCAATAAGGGACTTTGTCCACTACAATAGTCTTGGGAGTGAACCCTAACTACTACGATAGTTTTGGGAGTTAAAACAATCTACTAAGATTGTCCTAGTAGTGAAGCCTTGAATACTAAGGAAATAATTTTCTATGATTATATACATTCCACAAATATATGCCTTATGCCAATGGTATGCTCTCATGGATCATGTTCTTTGATTATTTAATGTTTAATATCTTATTAAATACCAATATTTATTCCATGAATCATTTTTATTATCTATTATATGTGAGTTGTGGTTTTCAAATTTTATTCTCATATGCTCATACCCTTATGATCATGTTATGATTATGTGACAATTGATATCTCCCTTGTTTACCCTTATATATCGTCTGATCTCACCCTTTATTATATTTCATTTTCCTATGTTATGAATAAATTTATTATGTATGTTATAAATAATCAGGGTTCTACTTATGAAAACTTAGTAGGATATGATATAGATCACTTATGAACCAATTTTATATATGTCCAAGTTTCCAAAGATACTAGAGCTATACATTTCCATCAAGGATTGTTATGTAACCTAATGAATATTTATCTATTGATATTTAATATCTATATATGAAAATTATGGGTCATTATAGTTGGTTTAAAAGAAATTTTTAGTTAACCTTTGGAAACTAGTATGAGAAAACTTTATTGAGAGCCATAAGGATAGGTCAAAGTATTTGAAAATATCCTATAATGTTTTCTAAAAGGGTAGAGAAAGTGGTTTCTAAAAGTTTTTATCCTTTCCTAGATACTATAACTAGATGTGGATCTAGTATAGTTGTTTCTAGGGGTAATAAGTTTGAAAAGGGTGTATTGGTCTTCAAATAAATAATCACCTTTTACATGATATTAAGCCTTGTTAAACACCTATTTTGACACACCTGAGGGACATGTTTGGGAAATTCACAAAAATTTTAAGAACCATCATGATGGATTTGAATCTAATGTTTCATAGATTGAAAAGAAGGTGGCATGATTTGTAAATCATAAAAGTAATTTTCCATGATTAATCACTCTGATTAATGATGATTTATTGTTATTGCAACCACATTGATTTTAAAAAGGGATTGAAGATAGAGCAATGAAGTTAGGGTGTGACAGGCATACTCAAATATTGAAGTATCTCATTTGATATTAGTTATATAAATTCCCTTATATCATGAAAAGTATCTAGGAATTTTAATTTATATCCCCAATGATTAGATGGTGAATTAATAGTGAAAACCCATAATGGAATGATCACCACTACAAAACTGCCCTTTAATAGCGCTAGAAAAGGCCTTTATCAGAGCTAGAAAAGCATTGACAACATGATTGATGTTAAAAGCCTATGAATTTTATCAAAGATAATAAATGGGTCATTTATCATCACTTTTAAAATCACTAATAAAAGACACATTTATCATGGATTTAATCTAACATTTCCAAAGGAGACCTTTTTCAGCACTTTTATAAGTATTGATAAATTTGATTTTTATCAGTGTTTATAAAAGCACTAATAAATAAATTTTATTAGTTCTTTTAAAAGTACTGATAAATGTGGTTATTATTATCATGTTTAGAATTGATGATAAATTTAGTTTTTATTAGTGATTTTTCTTTATCAGCACCTTTAAAAGCACTAATAAAGGGACATAGTTTAGTATGTTGTTACAGCACACTACATCACCATAAACACACTAGAAACACACCATATATAAATAAAAACATTTCCCAATAGATAATTTTAATGAAATGAAATTTACAATAGAAATACTAGAAAAAAACACTATTATATACATTTCAAACAATGGTTTATACAATTACATAAATACATATTATTACATATATTCAAAAACAATCCTAATTGTCAATGTTAGCACAATTTCCATAAACTATCTTTGTCTAACTACCAATATTTCATGATTAGTTTTAAAAAAACCACCTTACCTCAAAAAATAAAAATCCACCTATAAAAGAAAACAATTATTATGAGTAATATTTAAAATAAATAAATTAAACATAAATATTAAATATTATATTAATTATATGGACACTGATTTTAATTTTAAAACATCAAGATTACCTCTATAATTGAGCAGGTGCAGCATCATTTGTCTTCCTTAAATGGCAGTGTAGTTAACTTGAAAGAAAGTGATAAATTCACTATTGTAGGGGTGAAAAGGTTTTAAGGGATAAGGAGCATGAAATTTGGATAGAGAACCTCAAACTCAAACAAAAAAAATCCATCTATATAGGAAAACAATTATTATATGAGTAATAATAAAAATAAATAAATAAAACTTAAATATGAAACAATACATTAATTATATGGACAATTATTTTACTGTACAAACATAAATATTACCTCTTGGATGGAGCAGAGGCAGCGTCATTGTTCTTCCTGTAAAGGAAGTTGAGGTAACTTGAAAAAAAGTGATAAATTCACCACTATAGGGGTGAAATGATTTTATGATAGAAGGATCGTTAAAGTTGGACAGACCACCCCCAACATGAATAAAATAATCCAAATTTTTAACAAAACAATTATTATGTGAGTATACGAAAAAGAAATAAATTAAAAATACATATAAAACAATGCATTAAATATATTTATAATTATTTTAATTTATAAACATAAAGATTACATTTTTAATTGAGCAAAGGTAGAATCGTTTCTTTTCCCACAAAGTTAGCGGAGGTAACTTGAAAGAAAAAATAAATGCACCACTATAAGGGTGAAAAGGTTTTAAGGGAGAAGGAGTATGAAAGTTAGAAAGAGTACCCCAAACTGAAACAAAATAATCCACATGTATAAGAAAACAATTATTATGTGATTAATAATAAAAATAAATTAATTAATTCTATGGACAATGATTTTATTGTGCCAACATCAATATTACCTCTTTGATTGAGTAGATGCAACATTGTTTCTCTTCTTGCAAAGGCATAAACATAGAAATAAATCTTCTAAAATAAAGGAACACTACAAGGAATAATAAACATTGAAATCAACATTCCATTATATAATTTTTGGGTAAAATATATTAAGTATATTATAACATTACCTTTTCATCTATCCAAAGGGTTTCCTTCATTATATTCTATTCATTGGAGGGATTAGTAACATCATAATGTTCAAAATACATTATCTCCATGAGTAGTAAAACATTTAATTTAGATTATGTTAATACAAAAGATAACATATAATAATATGTGGAAAAACATAATATTTAAAAAAAACTTTTACCTTCTCATTGAACTCTCTTTCCTTTTTAAAGGTTTCAAAGATTTGGTTCCACTTTTGAGATTACAAATCCCCTTATTATGGTCCCCTCTAACATACAAGACATTGTCTATAGTGGGATTGACATGAACTGGTTGTGATGTCCCGATAATAGGGTCATCCTTGATTGAATTTTCATCTGACTCAATATTTTTTTAGTCTATAGTAGGATAATTTACCAATTCTTTTTTTTGGATCAGAGACATAAAATACTTGCACTGCTTGTGATACCATTATTAATAGCTTATAGTTTTTCCTTTCTAAACTAAAATGCACCTTCACAAATCCCATTTCATAAACTTTTACTCCATTTATATTGTTAAACCTTTTGAAATGGAAAAGAGGAACTCTAAATGTTGTAAAATCCAACTCATATATTTGTTCGATAAAGCCAAAATATGAAATATTTTCAAAAATTGGATTTCTATCCTTGGAACTAGATATGTACATCACTTCATCCCCAAGCTTAACACCATTATTTTGCATCGTACTAAATTCATCATGTTCTTTTGTATAGAACATATAACCACTGATTACAAGCCCATTGTAAGATATAAAATTTTCATTCAGTTCTCTAGCTATCCATTGAAGTCTTTCGGCAATTAAATTCATATTTTTAGATAACTCCTTATAAATTTGATCTCTATATTATCCTATAAACTATTAATTATGTGTATATTATATCCATATTTCATCCCTTGATGGATTTAAATCTCTAAGAATTTATTTTTGTGCTTCAATGTAAGGATCACCATCTTCCCTATTATGTAATATGTAAATATGTTCTTTATACCGCTCTGTCAAGGTAATTATAACAATATCTCTTCTAAAAATCCCTTTTCCCATAAGTCATTTGATGTGACGAGACTTTTGGAGACAGATTCTTTCAACATCTGATAGATAATTGGTATAGAATTCAATAGATTCTTTAACAATATATCATTCTACAATATAACTTTCTAGTTTACTTCTATTCTTAACATACCCTTTCAAAATCCCCATATACCATTCAATGGGGTACATCCATCTATAATGGATGGGGCCACATAGTTAAACCTCTTTGGACAAGTGATCCATTAGGATGACCATTATATCAAAGAATTATGGTGGGAAGAATATTTCTAATTTACCTAATATGATTTAAATCTATATATTTATGATGGGAATCTTCATCAGGTATACATCTTTACTACATATGGATTTGAAAAAGAATCAGAGTCTAGTGAATGTATGTCATACATTTTATGGCAGAATTCAATGGAAAGAAATGGGCATTAAATCTTGTATCAAAACATGAATGTCATTTCATTTTAGTCATTATAACTTCAAATTAGTCATTGACATGACATTATTGATATTTGATTAATTTCCCTATGGAACATTTATGCTCGTAAGGAAAAGGAAAAATTGTAATTTTTCCTATCTGGATAGAGTGTAATATTTTGGAGGTAGTCAAATCCACCTTTTACCCTTCACCAGTTCCAACTATTCCCTTATCCCCATTTCAATCATGTCTAACCTAGCCTTGATTCCATGTTTTATTTTTTCAATAACATTTAGTAATGTGCCAATAACACTATCAAATATATTTTTTTCTATATGCATGACACCAAGAAAATTTCTAACATACAAACAATTACAATATGGTAATTCAAATTATATTGATCTCTTCCTCCAACCTTATTTTGTAAGGTTTTTTGAAAATGGTTCATCGAAAATAGTGCGAATCATTTTTAAATTTTTTGTATATTTGATTAACCATTTATTGGGATGGTGTTGTACTTTGTTTGATATTCCAATCAAAAATCGTTTTCTAGGATTGGTATTTATTTCGTCAAGGTAAAAAAATTTGATGTCCTAAAATCACATTCTTAGAGTAATGTTTCAACTAAACTGAGTATGTGTATATTTCAAAAATGGGACACCCCAACATGAATTTAATGCTATATCCTGATAAATTTCCATAAGTGGGGAAGTTATTTATCATTTTGTACAATATGGACCTCAATGTGAATTATTAACTTATATGAGAATCATACATTGTAACACCTATATCCCACATCAATTTCATATCTTTGATCAATGGATCCAAATAGACATCAATATCATTACTGGGATTCTTTGGTCAAGATATAAGAAGAGACAACATAATGTATTTGTGCTTCATGCATAACCATGGTGGAAAGTTATAATTTAACAACATGATGAGCCATGTACTGGGAGTACTAATCGATACAACAAAATGATTTATTCCATCTATAGATAACGCAAGACAAAGGTTTCTCATCTCATCTCCAAATTTTTGGAAACATGCAATCAATTTTCTTCCAATGAGGAGAATATATTGGATTACGTAGGTTCCCATTATTAATTATTGTATCTGAATTTTGTTTAAATTGTCTTATAGTTTCCTGACATACATATAGTCTTCTAAATTATGGAATGATATGAATGTACTATATATATTTTGAAGGACTTGATTGAATTTTCTTATATCAATCTGTGCCATACTTAGGGAATTTGATGAGTGATTCATGGTCATTTAGAAACAATAGGAAATCATTTGGATGAGAATGTAATTTTTTTATAGATCATACCCATTGAACATAACATTCATTTAGCATCATATTTTTGGTATGGTAGTTCATTTTCTTCTGGTATAATATCTTTCATAAGACCAAGTAGTTCTATAAGGCTTGTGTCATTCCATTCATCACCAACTTTCAAATTTTATAACTTCAATACAACTGAAAATTTTGAGTATTTTGTAAAACTGATATACTATGATTTCTTGGAATAACTTTTTAACTCTTCAAACAACTTTGTAAAATAACAAAGGTAATATTAAATTTTCATTATCAATTCTTCCATGTGATGTCCATCATCTTTTACAAATGTATTCATATCAAATGGTTCATAAATCATATTATAATCTGAATCGATGTCCACATTAAATTTTCCCCCATGTTTAGTACAACATTTATAGCTTTGATCTATTCCATGACAAATAATATGTTCTTACAACTCCTTCAGACTATTTTTTCTTGAATAAAAACAATGTAAACACAAACATAGAATTTTAGAATGGTTATTTACATGCTCTCTTTCAAACATGATAAACTCTTTAACTCCATATTCATATTTTTTTGTAAAATGAGTATAATGTATCAATTTTCAGTTCATATTCATCCTATTAGGTTCATAAATGATTACTTTTATAAAATTTATAAATAAATACACATAAGATATTAATTATATAAACTGAAAGTTATAGGTAATTATAATAAGGAAAATAGGGATAATTTCTACAATAATATCTTAGTTCCTAGATATTCCAAATCCAATAATAAGGGATGATGGAATTTGAAAAAATAGAAGGGATAAAGGTAGATAATAAATTATAGTATCACTAAACTTTATAGGTGTAAACTGGAATATGGATAATGTAAGGACCCTAGCCTAAATTACCCAAACAACACCTGGTCAGATCATCTTATGACCTCTAACACACGTCAAAGTCACTAAAGGAAAGTTTGAACTTTGGGTGTAAAAACCATAAATGGGATGTGGTCCCCCCCCCAAATAGAAATAATTAGTACCAGAGCTCGAAAAAAATTCTATCATGACCCTTAGGTTCAATGGACTTTCAGACCCACAAATTATCATTACCCGATATAGACATACCTGTTAGAAAAATACTATGGAAATAAATGATGTAATTGTTATATAGACACACATGCATGTCACACTAGTATAAAAACTCACTCACTTAAAGTCTATATGAAATATCAAAAGGATAAGAACCTGATATTCAAACATAACGTGAAATAAAGGAACCATAATTATTCAAAAAAGTGAAGGCTTGATGTGATAAATCCTCATGTGGTTAACTGGGGATGGCCCCTTTAAATATGATCCATAAGAAAACTAAAGAACATACTGAATTATAATACAAACTAGATCCAATGATACATATAACCAATATAAGAAAAAAAAATTGTAAGATGATATAAATCATATAAATAAAAAAACAGTGAATAAATCCAATGTTCATTGTTAGATATAAACCAAGGGATTATACATCGGTAGTCAATACAAACAATGGACCAAAAATAGTTCCTTAAATAATGAATCACAACCAAATCATGAAAAATGGATCATAAAAAACGGATCATAAAAACCTCATAGAAGAAGAAAACAAAAATGATACCAAAAATACACAAATAAAATCAGAAGGCCTACCTATCTAGGTTAAATAAAATCTAAAAACCTTTTCATATGTCATATAATATGTTTGGAGGCAGTCGAGTGGTGTGATTCGACCTTCGATTCACTAAGGAGGAGTGTCGGCAGTGGGAGGCTTCTACAAAAAGCTTCTATATCACGATGGTTTTACAAATGGTTAGGGTTTTTAAAAAATATTGGGACACTTTTATCATCACTTACCAATAAGCGATGATAAATATAGTTATTTATTAGTGCTAAAAATGTGTTGATAAAACCAATTTTTATCCATACTAAACTTATACGGCAGATAAATCCTTATCTTTATCGGTTCGAAAAAAGTGCTGATAAATATTCTTTTAGCAGTGCTTATTACTAAAGCGATGTTAAAGGATTTATAATTAGAATTACAAATATAAAATTGTAAATATTTTTAAATACATAATAAATATATATATATTAAATATATTGTTTTTTAAAAATATTTATTATAACTTTATAATTATTTATTTATAATTAAAGAAATATTTTAAGAAAAATATATCATTATATATATTTATATAATTATACATATATATATATAATAAATATACATAAATATAAATATAGTAATTATATTCATTATTTAATTAAATTTATTATAAATTTAAAAATTATTTAAATATACATAATTATTTATTTATAATTTTATAAATACCTTTAAAAAATATTTATTTATTTATAATTATATGTATATAATTGTAAAAATATGGGGAATGTACTTATATAAATATTTTTTTACAAATATATTTTTAACATTATTAATGAATATCTAATTTTCAGTGCATGCATATATGTATAAAATGAGTGAAATTGAATAAATTAAGAATATATAGGTACACTAACAATATTGAAAAAATGGATAAGTTTTGTGTGTGTGAGTGTTGTATATAAAAATTAATTAATTATAAATATATGTGAAATAAATATAACACACATTTGATCAATATTAAATTGAAAAACCAAACAACATTCAATTATATGTACGTTTAGTACTATGCAATTAGTCAATATTTTTAATACAAATTTATTTTTAATTATATACCATTATTCAATAAATATATGAAAATTTAATGTAAGGAACATAAATATATTTTGTAATATATAATCATATTTATATAAATTAAAAGATATCTATATATTTAATATATATAATTTAATAACATTAATTGTTATAATTACCTAATTAATAAAATGTTTAATATTTAATAATATATAATCAATCAATAAATTTTTATCAATAATTACTTAATTAATAAATTTTGTAATATTCATTTTAATAAACACATTTTTTATTTTTTATTTATTAAATTATTTCAATTTATCAGTGCTAAAAATGTATTAGTGAAAGAAATATTTATTACTGCTAAACAAAAAGCACTAATAAAGTGTACCCTTTATTAGTGTTAAAAACAATGCACTGATAAAGAATACCTTTTATCAATTATAAAAATAAAGCACTAATAAAGGATACCCTTTATCAGAGCTAAAATTAAACCGCTGATAAAGGATTTCTTTATCAGCGCTAAAATAAAAACACTTATAAAAGTTTAAATTTATCATTACTTTCTTTAGCGCTGATAAATATTCTATTTATCAACTTTTTCTTCTATCACTGATAAATAACAGTGGTGATAAAGGCTGGTTTTTTAGTTGTGGATGATTTCATCTCAATTCTATGATTCCTTTCTAGTTGATTTATGTGGGAATATGGTGGCCACAAACCTCATTATTATCCCTCTAGTTCGATTTGATGTTATCATAGGCATAGATTAGATTTACCTACATAAATCCCACATCAATTTCCAAGGAATAGTAGTTATGTTTGGCCTTCCAAATAAACCTATAATAGTTTATCAGTACAATGATAGATATAAACTTCTGATATAGATCAAATTAATTGTATGGGTCTTGACACTTATTTAAAAGGGGTTTTTTCTATGATGGTTAGAGATAAACTCAACATAGATGATATTCCTATTTTTGGGAGTTTATTGATGTATTTCTAGAATAGTTACTAAGTCTTCCACTGAATTTTGAAGTTGACTTCCCAATATAACTCATACCCAGTGCTACACCTATTTTAAATACTTTATATATAATAGACCTGATTGAGTTGTAAGAATTGAATAATAACTCTAGGGACATATCGATAAGTTATTAATTTTTTTAAAAAAAAATCTCCTTAGGGTGCACATATCCTTTTTGTTAAAAAGAATAATGGATCGATGTGATTCTCTATCTATTCTCAAGAACTAAAAAAGATCAAAATCAATAAAAAGTGTTCTATACCATTTATTAATGATTTTTTTGAAAAATTGCATAGATTTCAATAGTTTTTCATGATTTAAATTTTTTGGATATCATCAATTGAGGGTTAATAAGCAGTATAAACCAAGAAAACATTTCATATATGGTATAGTAACTATGAAAATATATTGATTCAATTTTGTATTACTAATTCCCATATATATCTTCATGGATTTAATGAATAATGAGTTCAGAGATTACCTTAATCATGTTGTGTTAGTCTTTATAGATAATAGTCTTATCTACTCAAATAGAAGGGAAAATAATGAAAATCACTTGAGAGTTGTGATGAATACCCTGATGAAGGATAATTTGTATGTAAAATTTACCAAGTGTGAATTGTGAATAAAAAAGGTTTTATTTTTTTCCATATAATCTTAGGAGAGGAAATAAATGTGGATTAATTTCAAACCCATGTTATTAAACATTAGCCTACGCCAACTATTGTGACTGAGATACCATTTTTTCTTGGTTTGGTTGGATATTATTGATAATTTGTGGATAATTTATCATGACTATCTAATCCACTCACCTAGTTAACTTGGAATGGTGATAAGTTCATCTGGATGGATGAATGAGAGGAAAATTTAGAGGAACTGAAAAAAATATTATTCAGTAAACCTATTCTTACACTACCATGTAGTGGATAAAGTTTTTTAATATATATTGAGGCCTCAAAGAAATTACTGGGATGTGTTCTCATGAAGAATGAAATGTTTATAACATATGTCTCAAGAAAATTTAATGTTCTTGAGAAAAATTACTCCAATCATGATTTGGAGTAATCTAGGATAATTTTTACATTAAAGATATGGAGGAATTATCATTATAGATAAAAGTGTGATATATACATGCTGATCACAAACTTTTAATGTATAGATTCACAAAAAATAAGTTGAATAGAAACTATACAATATGGTTTGACTTGATAAAAGATTATGGATTCTTAATACATTACCACCATGGGAAAGAAAACAAGGTGGTAGATGTATTGAATTGAAAATATCATGTTATCTTATCTATGGTGAGGATTTCAAAATATCAAATATTTCTATATATTAAAATGATGGATCTAGAAATATTTAAAGAAGTGGTAAAATCTTTTCTTTCTCAAATAATTGTTTAACTATATATCCATTTGAATAATAATGAGGTGTATATGGATAATGTAGAGATTTTGAAAAGTTCAAAAATGTTTCTGAGTTTAACCTTGATTATGATGGAATGATAAGGTTAAGTAACAATGTATGGCCAATGAGCCCGTACCCGATTGGTAAGAGCTCCTGCTTGGAATCCAAGAGACCCAACCTCAAAACCAGGTGGAGGTGAATTTCTGGGTTACTGTAGCAGTACTATAGCAGTAATTGTAGCAGTACTGTAGCAGTTACTGTTCGGTACTATAGCAGCCAGAACTATTCACCCGATTTGGGCCTTTGGGACACCGGTTTGGGCCTACGGGTCTCCAGGGACTTCGGGTAATCAAAGCCATTAAAGCCACAGGTCCTTTGAGTCACGTAGACCATGGAGTATCCTAGTTCACATAGAACAGGCCCCAAAAAAGGATCAGAGAAGTAGGAGTAGTAGCCACCAGATGCAGAGCTAACTGGACTAGAAGAATGAGAGGGTATAGCAGCCGCCATTGGGACCAGGCACCGTGCAGCTTTGTAAGGGGAAATGCTAGCCGATCAGCATTGGAAGGTGGGGATCTAAGGCGATCAATGATGCAAGACACTGGGGAGGGTTAGTTCTAGTGGGATGAGCTTATGGTTCATGTATGGGCATGGTATGCCTCTGGGCCTTCGGGTCATGTATTGCGGGTCATGTCGGTCCTTGTGCCTTGGGCCTACGGTTCATGTACGGGTTCCCCTTCAACCCTTAAAAGGGGTATTATCGATAATAAAATAAAAAATAAGGCCTTTGGGCCATTCAGAGGAGTAACATTATATGTGTTTCATCTATATCCAATTTAATGGGGTTGTTAGAGTAATCTCAAATTTTATAATTATCTATTCATATTGAAAGTATAAAGATGTATAGAGATTTCAAAGTGTATTTTAGGTGGGATGGCCTAAATAAAGACATTATAGAGTTTATATCTCATTACATGGTATGTTATAAAGTATAGTATGAGATAAAAATTATAAGGGGATGTTATAACTATTACTCATACTTGAATGGAAATGGGGAAAATCATTATGGATTATTTCATCAGACTCCCCAAAATATCTAAAGGGAAGAATGTTATATGGGTAGTAGTCGACCACTTTACAAAGATAGCAATTTTAATCACTATGAAATATTATTTATCTATGTATTAAGTCCCCAGAATATAAATTAAGGAATTGGTAAGGTATTATAGTGTACGACATTCTACTGTATCTAATTGAGATCTAAGGTTTACCTTGAAGATCTAGCGATGCCTTAAGAAAACTCTTGATACAAAATTGAGTTTCAACACTATGAATCATCCTAAAACATATTTTCATTATAATATAACAATTAGAACTCTATATTATATGTTGATATCCTTTTATATATATTTAAAATGTTATTGGGATCAACACCTTCTTCTATCCATGTTTTCATTTAACAATAATTTTCACTCAACCATTCGGATGAATCCTTATGAATCCTGTTGTGGAAAGAAGTATGTAACTCCAATTTCTTAGGATGATCTTGGAGAAATAATACTATTGGGGCTAGAGGTACTTGAGGAAATAAAATAGAAATTTAAATCTATTCAGCAGCATCAATGGTAGCACAAAGTCGATGAAAAAGTTATACGGATAATCATCGATGAGATCTGGAATTTGATGTTGGTGAGAAGGTGTTTTTATGAATTTATCCATGGAAGATGGTTATCAGATTCATGAATAAAAGAAATTTGATGCATAGTTTTATTTTCTCATTTGATATTCCTGATTGATTAGGTATAGTGGATTATCACCCACTACTTCCACCGATACTACCAACTTGAGAAAGCTACGTGGGAACTTGAGGATATGATGAGGAAGCAATATCCTCAGTTTTTTATATCAAAGTGATGGAATTTTTATGTTGATATTATTTTAAGTGGTTTATAATGTAACACAAATAGATTTTATAAAATATTTTTAAAAATTGATTTAATTTCTTTGATATCTTTCATTAGACACAACACAGAGTTTTAATGAACTATGAAATTCTATTAAAATTATTATTATTTAAATATAAATGTTATAACTTACCAATTAAATGTATTAGAATGAATAGTAATAAATATATTTTAAAAAATAATTATAAATATTTTATATAAAATCATATTTATAAATAATTACTTAATTTTATGGTGATGTATATGCTTCGAAAATGCATTTTTCTCAAAATAATGATTTTTACTTTTTTGGGAAATGATATTAATATTAATTTTTTCCACTTTTAGAAAATTTATTTTGAAAAAATAACATAATTTTTGAAATGTAAATTTCAAAATTATCATAGGTTTAATTTTTTATATTTTTCTAAAGGTTTTAATTTTTAAATTAATAGTGAGATGATGTTTTTTATTAATAACTACATTTTCATTTAAATATTTTACAATACCTATTTTGTTTTAATATGGTTTTAAAATTAAAATTAGGTCAATTATTTCATAATTAATCTAATTTATTTCATTATAATCAATTTCATATTGAATTTTTATATTAAATATTTCTATAATTATGACAATTTTTTGTTGTAAAATCACTTTTTCATCACATATGGGGGTTTAATTTTAAATTAAATTCTACTATATATTTCAATTTAATTGGGAAAAATATTTTCTATTTCAAATATTCATAATTAATATTATTTAATAATTTTAGCTTAATTTATTTATAGTTAATATTGAAAATGGTAGAAATTATTTGTATTGGTTAAGGTTAAAATAGGGTTTGGCGCATTACATGTGCATGTGTTAAAATTAATTTTCCATACATATGGTATTTATTTCATAAATTAGATTTGATATTTATAATAATTGAGTCCAAATTATCTAATTAGGATCATTAATTTTTTTTTCTTATATGATAAATTACCTATGTAGATAAATAAAAATACTAGTTACCATTATGAAACTAAAATGGTAAAATTAAGTAAACATAGAAGTTAAGGAACAAAATGTTAAAAATGATTTTTTTTTTGAGGTATTTTTATACCATATATAACCTATACTAAATTATTTATTAATTTTTTAGCCACTTTGGTTGAGAGTGACTTCCCATTATTGAATATATTTTGGTATTTACGAAAATGGTACTCCTCTTCAATTATAAAAGGGATCCACCTCTCCTCTCTTATTCATGGAAAATAAGTCATTTTTATCAAAAAAAACTATAAAAACGTATCTCTCACAATGTCCTTAACCACATTCAAGATATATTTTTCATCCTAAATCACCAACCCTAGGGTCCTTATTAAGAGATCCAAAAGAGGTTTTTCTAAGTGAATGTAATTTTCTTCACTAAGTTCTCTATTTTTTACGTCATCTCTTACTACCTGAATTCATGTTTTAAAAATTAAAATATTATAAAACCATAATCTATAAATACTTATATATTATTATTTATATGTCATAACCTATATTAATATCCCCTTCCGTCAAATGAGGGATGAAACATTTGATTGGGTTTACGGTGGACTACAGACTCACAAACCGATTTAATTTATTTTCCATCACCACCTCTCACAGTTGGATATAATTATGGATTTGATGTTTATACATGATATTTATGAATTATTTATACTAATTTAATTATTATTTCTCATATACCTTTTTACCTTCCAATTTTTTTGGAAAAAGATAAGATCGCTCCTACATGCGTGTGGACTACCACCTCCATGAAGCGATGTGATACATTTTTCATTTCAATTTTACATGGATAGTAATAAGGATTGATTTAATGAATATATATGATATTTATGAAATTTAAATGGTTTTTTAAAAGTGATATATTTATTTTATTTTATTTTATTCATCCATCAAGAAAATGGAAACAATGTTTATGCGTATGTACGGCCTACCATCTCCATGAATGGTGCAATCCATTTTTATATCAATAACGTTTATGGATAAATATAAACATATATATAATTAATATATTTTATATTTATATCATGATTAAAATTCAGGATTTATGTAATAATTATCAAAATACAACGGCCAAAACTACTGAAATGAAGCATACATGAAACACAAAGCAATTATTACCCAAAACAATGATTTTGACAAAGAATTGTTAATAAATGGGTGATAAAAGGTTATGAGTAAATCATATATGGTATGATATATGTGATTATTTTTATATAAAGTATGTATAATGAACATATATTTATTATATAGGAGTTTCAAATGTGTATAATGAATTTCAAAATCTAACTATAGTCGACCCCATACCGGTCACCTAAGTCAGCCAGCAACAAGGCCCTAGAGGTTTTCCTGATCCTCTCGAGCTGGAAACTAGTGTCAGGCATCAAAGATAAAAAAATTAAGAATTATTTTCCCATAAAAATATAAAAAATAAACAATTATAAAGTAAACAATAAAAATAAACACTAGTATCATAAATAAATAAAAACATGCATACCTCTATGTGACCCTACAGGTCACCACTGACCACTAAACCAATGTCGCACCACTACAACCTAATTCGAGCTAAAAGCACTAGAAGAATATAAAAAAAGATAAATATATAGTCATGAGTATTTAAACACAATATTTTTTCTCAAATAAACTATTCCCAATGCCTTAACTTTAAAAACAATACCAACTCAGGACAGTTTGAAAATAATATATATAAAAATAAGGTTTCCAACTCTTTTTGAAAACAATTAACAAGATTCCATTTTTAAGAAAATCCTATTTCCATTAACTTTCAAAAATAGATTCCAAATAATTAAAACTAATTTTAATAAATTTCTTTAAAATTCAAATAGTGTTCTAATGTGTATTTTAATATCAAATGCAAAGCAAAGGTGTCAATTTATTCAAATAATATGAAAGAGAGGAAAGTATCATATGTGTGAAACATGTGTCATGGGATCAAGTAAAAAAGTGATAAAAATGAAATAAAATTATATAGATATTTGATCATGGTCATTTTCTAAACATCTATAAAATTATTCCATGTACGTACTTGGTTTGAACTCACCTATCGGTGTATGGTGAAACTCAATAGTCAGTAACCAATTGGCTGATCTAAACTAGCATCACCATTATAAAATCCCCTCTAGATTATTCTAAAATCCAGGGGTCACTAATCTATATAATAAATACTACTAAGAAATCATCACTCCAACCTCAATATGATTCCCACAAATCCCATGATAACATTATAAGGGATAATGAGGAGGTCCTCAAATTCAGGGAATTAACCATAACCCACAGATTCCACCATGATTTCCTAGACTAAACTCTGATGCCAACTATGTGAAGACCCTCTCATTAGAAGGATGACCATAGGGGTTCCCAACACATACAGGACCTCTCAAAGAGACAAACGGGTCTAGAAATTTACCATTTCAAAACAATTCCCCAAAACTAGTGTGAAAATATCATTCATGTTTAGAAGATTCCAAATAGGCATTTCAAATCATTTTATTTCCAAACCACACTTCAAGGTGAAAAACAACCCAAGTTTTAGATAACACATTTAACAAAATCCATTAAGATCCAAAAAAACATTTCACATGTTAAGAATCACTTAGAAAAATATTTAAAACATTTAGGATACTTCACATTTAAATGTAAGCCTCTAAGAAAGATTTGAAAAATTATGTAAATAAATGAAAACCTTTCCAAGAGGGGAAACAAATTTTTCCTAACATATACATACCACATAAAATAAAAAACATACTTTGAAAATGCTAAATAAATCATGAATTCAAATTAAGGACTTGGGCATAGGGAACCTATATCAAACTTAAGGGACTTGGATGAAAATGATTTGAAACCACTCTTTATGCCTATGCATGCATAAATTTATACATATATATATATAACATATATATATATATCCCAAGCTGTGTTGTAAATATTCTCCTCACCATGATAGAATATGTACAAAGAGGGAATATATATATATATCAACCCATGCATGACCATATTGGATTCCTTCAACTCTAGTGGCTCGAAACCACTTCAGGGAAGACGAAGACGCACTGCCAAAATATTAAGAATTAAAAATAACCAAAATATCCCCAACCAAATTGGAATAAACCAAAATAAAATAATAAACCATACTTAAATGATAGAAGGCAAAACAGAATGGACTGAAATTATTTGCCTTCAATGTTGAATGTTGAAACATGCTCAAAGAAGTCCTGAGAGAGCCATCACATGCCCTATTAATAAAAAGAACATAAAAAATATACCCACCCAATACCCTTCTGTTTTTTCAAACTACACACCATAATATGGGAGAGAAATTCCAAAATAAGGGATAAAGAGGGGAGAGGAGACCTTAACACAATGAATTGACCAAGAACCCTCAATAAATATAATGGATTTTCCCTGGACAGAGGGAGATAAGAGGGAACGATGGAACTTGACTATATATGGGAGAGAGAAGAGTCATTGTGCGATACCAATGAGGAGGAGGGGAAATAAAAAATGGGTAAATAATAAAAAAAGGAAAAGGAAGACAAAAAATAAAAAACAAAAAATTTTAAAATTCTACCAACATTCATGTTTTTCACATAGTTTTACAAACTGTGCACCAACCATGAATTAGATAGTACCTAGGTCAGGAACCCCCTTGCATGGTTACCCCTATGAAGATGAACTATTGAGAAAACTTTGATCAAATCATTCCACTCACCATTGTCAAATCACATATCTAAACTGCATGCTTGACTCACAGTTTAATAAACTATGCATAAGTAATAAACCACATCAAATACCCACCTGGGAACTTGCACAAGCACCACGTGGTTACTACTAACCATGTAGGATAGCTATGTAATAGATAAAAAGTATCCAAAATATAAATTTTAGCCCAATAACTACCATAACGCATACTCTCTCAAGAACCATATTAAATAAGACCAAAAATAAATAAAATAAAAGAGATTTGTCAGGTTGGGATGTGATAATTCTCCCCACTATTAACACTTTATTCCATAAAAAAGTCACCAAGACCAATGTGGTACAAAACCAGGACTCAAAACTAATCAAGACAAAAAAAATCCATGAAACCTGATTTGACCTTCCAACGTTAAAAGTCACACCCAACCAACTCTATAGAAAACGATAAGAAGATACATAGAGAAAATATAGGGGGTTTTCCACTATTAATGAACTGACTAGAACATAGTTTGAACTAAGAGTAATGCTTAAAAAACCACCAACTAACATGATTATGGTTTAACCAACAAGACTCAAATGAGGAACTTGGAGAAGCCACAATTCTAAATTTCCCATGACACGCACAACTCTAAATGGGGACCACCTAAAAACTAAAACATTTCCAAAGGAATACTAACCATTCAAGAGTTCACACACACAAGGAACAACCATATAAGTTTTCAAGATAGATACCACTAGGATCATCAAAACAAAAGGTTCCTATGGACATAAAACCCCAAAATGGGAAATAATTAATGGTCACCACTATGACATAGGATAAAATGTATTGGATAAACATCCACCACACCTATAAATTCATCACTGTGTGAAAAGATTCACTCAGCGGCCTATGGTTGGTACCTTTATTTCTTGAATCATCTGATGCGCTGCAGTCAGGAGATGATAATCCTCAATTGGAACTCTTTCTTATGGTTTCACAAGTGGCCACGTGTTTAACAAGCACCCGAGGAAGTACAACTAGATGGATTGTAATGAAAAAATTGACCAAACTAGAAACAAATTAACTAGTGTTATTATGAATGAAAGGAAGGAACTAAAAGGAGATTTTTATTTATAGGTTTCTCCAGTTCACACTCCACACCAGATGGGGAACCTTCAAGAGCACCAAAAGAAACTGGACTACTAATTTCTACAAGCTACCCACTTATACATTACCTGACATAGTAATGAAATCCTTGAACCCTATATAGATACCCCATATGAAAAGAGTAGCTTCCAACTAATCTCTTGACACTATCACCAGAGAAAAGGAAACCAGATCATTGAAATGGTCAACCTTCCCCTATACCATTATTTAACCTTTTCAAGCATCCATGAGCTTTGGAACCTTCTTCTCCTTAACTTCCACAAGAATAAACCACTAGATTAAATTGGTCATAAAGATAACCTAATATATCCCAACTCACAATGAGGATGGAATGATCACCTTTCACTAGTCTAGTATGGGTCCTTTAAACATACCCAAAACAACGTGCACTCTCACAGAATCTGGAGTTCCCAAAGACTTGAAAACACACTCACCTCCTACAAGCCTATTAAAAACCTCTAATGGACTTATATGAATATATAATTCATGCACCAATTGAGAATATATAATCTTCACCACTCTACTAGAAGTTTGGGAAGGGATGATGACTGGAAGAGAATCCTTAGGAACTTTTTGGGTCTTTCTAGGTGGCATACTATAAATAATTTAAATCACAAAACTGAGTCAACATCAAACCATAACTTGACCAATTAAAATTTTAAACCAACCACCAATATTATAAACAGAAACATCATAAAAAAAATTAAAATCAAATCAGATCTCAAACGAAACAAAATAAAAACAACATCAAAAAAATCTAGGAACCATCTTTTAAAAATTACCATTTTCCATTTTAAATTGAAAACCATTTTTTCTGCTTCAAAAACCATTTAGGCACATCCACTTTAAAATTAAAAAAATCACATCACTTTTCCCTTTAAAACCACAAATCCCATTATAAATAAATCCCTATTTTAATGGAAATCATTTTCTTTTTCAAAATCCACTTTGAAAAAACCAATTCAAACTTTTGATTTTAAATACTCACCCATTTCATCCTATGAATTATCACATATGTGTTCATACCACTTCCACTTATTTCATCTATCCATGTATGAAAACATGCACTTTCAACACACCCATACACTTATATGTGAACATTCATAGGAAATATATATGGTAACACATATCATTTTTCCAAAAAAAAGAAAGCATTTCCAATTTAATTCTCATTTAACATTTTATAAAACCTTTTGATATTAAAATAATTCTCTAATTCCCCATAGAAACCTAAAATATCATTACAAAGGAAGTATTTACCACTTTTAAAACCCATGACATCACTCTAAAAACCCTTTTCAAAAATCATTTTCCTTTCAAAATCCACTCACGCCAACCAATTCAAACCACAACATAACCCATACTAAAATAACTAAAATAGGTAACTAGTGGTCATGCCTACCCCCATCCACATGGTTTAGTGGACCATGCACTGAGTATGAACCAACCACTAGAATAATATCAAACCATGAACATAGACCCTATATGGTTCTCTATTCCATGTAATCTCACACAATAGCACTTGCTCACTTCCACTATTATCCCCCAAAATTCACAAGATAATCAAAATCAACCAACACCAACAACATAAACCCAGAATCAAAAATAAGGAATCAAAAACCAAACTACCCCTGGTGAATAATGTTTTATAATGAGGATTAGTGATCAAGAACTGGACCATGACCGACCTTATAATCCCTAAAAGTCATATCTATGAATCTTCCATATATCCCAAATGAAAAAGGGTCTCCTATGATACAATTGTTTCACAAACTAACCTGAGTTGACCTCCAACCAGTCACCCAAACCGACCAAAAACAAGGACCGAGAGGTGTTCCATATCCTCTTTGGATAGAAACTATTGTAAAACATCAAATAAAATCAATTAGGAAGGATTTTTACCATAAAAAATAACAAATAAACAATTATAAATTACATAATAAAAATAAAAACTAGTATAAAAAATATATAAAACCGAACATACCTTCATTTGACCCTATGGTTCACCACCGACCACTAAACCAACATCGTACCATGGTGACCAAATCAAATATAGAAGAAACACCATAATCTAAAAATGAATATAATTTTATAACCATGAGTAGTAAAACTCATTAGGAATGATTGAATAAACTATTCCATATTCCTTACCTTTAAAAATAAAACCAATTCATATCAGTTTGAAAATAAGAAATATAAACTTATATTTTCCAACTCTTCTAAAAAAAAGAAACAGGATTCCATTTTTAAGAAAAAACCATTTCCATTACATTTCCAAAATATTTTCCAAATCATGAAAAGTATTTTTAATAAATTACTTTAATGGAAAAATATTTATGGATGGTTATTTTAATATTAAATTCAAAGAAAATTTGTCACTTTATACAATTAATAGAAAATAGAGGAAAATAGCATATGTGTAGAATAGGAATCATGGGATAAAGTAAAAATTGCTACAAAATGGAACAGGAATATGAAGACATGTAATCATGGGAATTTCCTAAACATATCAAAAATAAATCCTCAAGTGTACTTGGTTTAGACTCACTTACCAACATATGGTGAATCTCTATAGTCTATAACCAACTGGCTGCTCTAATCTAGACTCACCAGTGGAAAAGCCCCTTTGTCCAATCTATAAATCTTGGGGTACTAATTTTTTTAATCGATACTAGTAATATACTATCACTCAACCCACTAGATGACACACAAGAATCTCATGATAATAGTATAAAGAATAATTAGGAGGTCCACACATGCATGGAATTAACCATTACCCACAAATACCATCGTGCTTGCCTAGTCCAAACTCTGACACCACCTATGCGATGAACCTCTCATCAAGAGGATGACCATATGGATTCTAATCACACATAGAAACTCTCAAAGTTATGAATGGTCCTACACATTTACCATTTTAAAACCATTCCCCGCAACTGGGTTGAAAATATCATTCATGTCTGGAAGATTCCAAACTGGCCTTTCAATTCATTTAATTTAAAAACTAAACTTCAAGGTACCAAATGGGCCAAATTTTAGATAAAAATTATAACCAAATTCATTGATCTCTCAAAAAACTGCATATGTTATGAGTAATTTAGAAAACTATTTTAATCGTTTAGTATACATCACATTTAAAGGCAAGCTTTTAAACAAAATTAAAAAATTATTTAAATAAATGAAAACATTTCCATGTGGCACAACCAATTTTTCCTGACATATAAATACCACATAAATACCAAAAACATAATTTTAAAATGATCAAGCAATCAAAATATTCAAATTAAATGCTTGGGAAAAGGGACCCTACCTAAAACTCAAGGCTCTTTGATGAAGATGATATGGAACCAATCTTCACGCCTACCCATGCATGCATTTATACATACATATATATATACCCCTAGATTCATTGTAAATATTCCCCTCTCTATGAGAGAATATGTAAAAAGAGGGAATATATATACCTTACCCATGCATACCCATATAATTAACCTTCGACTCTGGTGGATCAAAACCACTTCAAGGAAGACCAAGACACACTAGAAAGTATTAAAAACCAAAAAAATTCCAAAAAAAACACAAAAACATTTAACATACCCAGAGGGAAGAATAAACCAACCACAAATTATGGTGGGTGAATCGGAATAGACCAAAATTATTTGTCTTCAGTTGCGAATGCTGAAATATGCTCAAAGAAGACCCTAGAGATCTGCTGCATGCCCTATTAAGAAAAGAAACACCAAAAAATTACCCACCTAAAACCCTAGGGTTCGAACAAAATTCATATTGAAATTTGGGAGAGGAAAACACCAAAAGAATATAGGATGAGGGGATATGATACCTTACCATGTATAATTGACCAACAACCCATAAGAAAACTAATGGATCTTCTATAGAAAGAGGGATCTGATAGGGAGTGGTGGCACAAAACTATAAAAAGGACAGGGGGAGGCCTTTCATGACACCAAGGAGTAGGAGGGGAAAAATAAAAATGGATAAAATAAAAATAAAAATAAAAATAAAAAAATAAAATAAAAATTGTAATTTTTAAAACTATGGGAGAACCCCATAGTTTACACATGCCTTTCCTAACTATGATCCATCCATGTGTTCGCCACTACCTAGGTTAGTCACCCCTTGCAGGGTTACCCCTAGGAATAATCATGGTTGAGAAAACCATTCTAAAATGGTTCCACTCATCACTATAAACTCATAGAGACAAACTGCACACCTTCTTCACAGTTTAAGAAACTTTTTTCAAGTCATTCACCACATCACAGACCCACCTGGGCACTCACAGGGGCATTGTATAGTTACAACTAACTGTGTGGGTTAACCATTCAATAGATTAAAAACCATCAAAAATTTAATTTTCATCCTGATAAATAGAAAAACTCCTGATCAATAAGAACCCTAAAATATAAGACAATAAATAAATAAAATAAAATAGAGTTGTTAGGTCAAGGTGTGATAATGAAAGTTGAGACTTGAGGTAATATATTTCTAGTATCTATTTTATTTTTGGGAGACGTATGAAATATTCACCACTATTTTATTTTGTTTGTTGTATATACTTCCCATTTCACATGTTATATCCAGACAATAATTATTTTGGTGATATTTAGGGTTTAATTTTATGTTATTATTTAATGGTTCTTACGATTAAAAATTTTCCAAAGTTATAATGTGATTTTCATCTAATATGTATTTCTATGAGGCACATGTCGTATTCACCACTAATTTAGTTTTTTTGTATATTCTTCCCATAAATGTATTTTATGATCATAATTTTAATATTTATAGGGATTTACATGTTCATATGAGGTTATTTATTATACAGGGATTATGATTTAAGAATACCAAATTGGTAAGGGTTTGATGTTACAATCTCATTATTTATTAGGATTTTTTATGAATCTAATTCTGATTATGAAATATTATAGACTACCACTCAATAAATATAATGTTTTTATAAAACTCATTCATTTTTATATGGTTTATGAAATTATAAAATGATGAAATGTTTAATAATATTTTTCTCTTCCACATGTTATGTTTATAAAACTCATTCCCATTATATGGGTTATTCTATGATAAAATTCTTATAAAAACCATTTATATTTAGGTAATATGATATGATCAATTATTTATGATCTTGTGGAACAAAAATTTATGGATTATGTGATGGGTGGGACCAATTTATCACTCCAGTATATTAGGTAAATATTGATATCTCACGAGATAAACAGAACTGGAAAAGGGAGTGAACCCAATTATGTAAGGGACATTTTCCAGTATGATAGTCTTGAGAGTGAACCATGACTACTACGATGGTTTGGGGAGTGAACCCAATCCACTATGATAGTCTTAGAAGTTAATTCTTCACTATTAAGTAAATTATTTTATATGGTTATTTTAATGCTAAAAATATATGTCTTCTGTTAATTTTATGATCTTGTGGATTATGTTCTTTGATTCCTTGATGATTAGTGACTTATGAACTGCCAAGATTTATTCCATGACTCAATTTATGATCTATGATATATAAGGTATGGTTTTAAAATTTTATTCGCATGTTCTCATACCCTTGGGTTGATTTTATACTTATATGAACATTAATGTTTCCCTTATTTACCATTACTGAGAATTTGTTCTCACCCTTTCTTATGTTTCCTTTCCCTAGTTTACAAATAAATGTACTATGTATGATATTTATAATAAGGGTTCTAGTTATGATTAAATTACTGGGATATGACATATCTCACATATGCACTAGTTATTTATGTGCACATGATTCTAATGATACTTGACTTATACGATTATAGTGTGTATCATTATGTTATGTAATGAATAATCATCTATTAATATATAATGTTAATTTCTAAAAATTATGGGTTGTTATAGTAACATAGTATGTTTTAGTTATTTTATGGTATTAGGACAATAATATACTTTAATAAACACTTGGTATAATTCTATGTATATGAAAACATCCTGAAATTTTGGTAATATATAGAGTGAGTGGTTTCCAAGCAATGAAATCTTTATCCAGATAATACAAGTGCATATGGATCTAGAATAGATATATCTAAGGGTAATAACCCTAAAATATTTCATTGGGTATTACTAAACCTATACATATTGCCTAACAAATAGGCATTTTTTCACACATATTTTTACACTCATGGGGGTATTATTTATAAAATTCATAAACTCTTTACGAACCATTATAAAGGACTTGAATAAATTGGTAGGTTAGAAAACATAATAGGAAAATTACAATGGATATCCTAGAAAGAAAACTAGAGACTCATAATTTTATATATATATACTTCATTTATAAGATATTACGTCAAATTTCATAGTTTACCTTTTATATGATTTTTATTTTGAGTATTCTCATCTATAGTTTTATATTCATTATTTTTGTTAATAGTGTAAAATATGTGGATCCTTCCAACAACCAAGGTGATATCCAATTTTATGAATTCCATAATGAGATGCCTAATATAGTGGAAGTAAGATATGAGAACATCATGGAAGTACTGGCTCAACTGAATTAAGTTATGAATAAGAACATGAATTGTTTAGAACTACCTTATTCTCCTAAGAAAGAGAATGTTTTGGTTGATTATTTTATGTTCCAAATTTAACATAACTTTAGTGGATATTTTGATCCCCACATAATAGAATAGTGGATTAATTTACTTGATAAGTTATTATTTGTCCTCTAATTTTTAGAATAATAGAAATTCGTATGGACTATTTATCACATGGAGGGAGAAGTTAATCAATGGTGTAAACTAATAAATAACATTAAGCCTAAAGAGGAAATAAATTCCATGGAATATGTATTATTCAAGAAAATATTTTTCAGTAAATATTTTACCTAAACTCTATATATTAAAATGGTTAAGGATTTACTTAGACTAAAATAAAATGAATATGAGTCTACTGCGGTGAATGAGGAAAACATCACAAGTCTTTCATTGTATGCCTCTAACTTTTTCATTAACACTGAAAGTAATGTGGAAAAATTATTTAGTTAATTAATGCTATGTCTATAAAAATATTTAGTGATTTGGTACATTAAAAACGATGAATATATTCTCTTTTCATCCATAATGGTATAAATGGAGAATTATGACTCCTATTCAAATACCACTTAAAATCATGGGGATTGAATTATAAGTAAATGTAGAAAATAGAGTCATTATTTAATTACAAGTATATAAGTCCTCCCCAGTCAATGTATATGGACTGAATCTCCCATAAAATATTTTCATACATCTTCTAGTTGAACATGATTCTATATTGGGAATAGATTGTTTTTTAAAATATAAAGGAAACATGAATTGTTAGGAGAGGGAGATTACACTTCGCATCTAGAGTTATAATCACATTATGTACAAGTTTAAGGAGTCAAATAGACCTTACTTGGAATATTCCTCTCAATAATGGTTATTTTTTCTTATGAGAAATAATATCTAGCTAAATTTATTGAGAAAATGATAGAATAATGCTTGAATACATTCCCATTGTGAGGGACCATGCTGTTTCATTTCTTGAAGAGTTTCTTGGTCTTACTACTAACCAATAGGTTGAGTTCTCCCTTGAACTTATACATGAATCCCTTGTCATATTTTGGACTCATTATATAATAGATACCATTGATTTAGATGAACTAAATAAGAAATTATAATTGAATATGGAAAAGAGTTTTACATGCTTAAGTGATTCACCATAGGGTGCACTAATCCTCTTCATCAAGAAGAAGAATGGGTCAATGCACCGCTTTCTTGATTAATGTGAACTAAAAAAAGAACATTGAATAACAATTATCTCATTATATATATTGATTACTTGTTAGATCAACTTTTTGGGGCTCAGTACATCTCTATGGTAGACCTTAAATCTGGATATCACCAATTAAAGGTGAATAATAAAGATATTCCCAAGACTTCCTTTCAAACAAGGTATAGACATTATGAATTAATAGGAATTTTCTTTGAACTCTATAATTCTCTATAAATATTAATGGACTTAATGAATATATTATTTGTAGTTTTTCATTAAAAAATTCGGTTTTCATTAAAGATGATATTTTGATACACTCCAAAAGAATTTATGAGAAAAAGGAACATTTTAATATTATCCAAATGACTTTGTGAAAGGATAATCCTATTGTAAAGTACAATAACTTTTACTTACTAATGGATTAAGTACCATAAATAGAGAATTTTATCACTAGTAAAGGGATATTTATAGAGCCTTATAAGACAAATGTGATTTTGGAGTGGCTTAAAACAACATTTATAATAGATATTTTTAGTTTTATTGGACTATCTGGGTACGATTTTTGGTTTTTGAAGATATTTCAGTAATTTTCAAACCCACTAAGATAACTTTGAAGGGGTGAAGTTTTTTTGGACAAATGAATGAGAAAATAACTTCAAGTAATTGAAAAAAGTCGTATCAATTCACCTATACTCATATTACCCTCAAGTAGGGAATAGTTTTTTGTATATATTTATACTTCAAAAATGTATTGGGTTGTGTACTTATGAAAAATTATAAATTTATAGAATATGCCTCATAGTAATTGAAAGTTCATGATAAGAACTATATAACACGTGATTTGGAGTTGGCCCTAGTAATGTTCACTTTTAAAATTCGGTAGAATTATCTTTATGGGGAGAAGTGTGAGATATATATCAATCATAAGGGACTGAAAAATATATTCACATTGAAGGAGCTTAATATGCACCAACAAAGATCGTTAGATCTGATCAAGTATTTTGAATACTCAATACACTACTATCATCGGAAGGAAAATAAATCCGTAGATGTTTTAAGTAGAAATGAGCCTATAACCTTATCTGTGATGAAGATTGAGAGGGATCTGATCTTCTTTGACATGAAAATGATGGAAATAGTAATCAAAATGGCAGTAACTATTATAATAGTGGGTGTCCTAGACCAAAATTCATCAGTATTTTTAAATTATCATACAATGTATATAGTTATTTATACATGATTTATACTTACCATTATAGTTTAGATATATTTGCATCCACTATTTAAATAGTAATGTTAATATATTATTTGTAATATCAAAAGATTATAGAAGTTCCGAGGCTATAATAAGAACTTTGAGATACTATGACATTAATCCTAAACATATGTCTTATAATATATATGAATTATACTGACTGGACATGGTAGATGTATCATTATCTGGTGTTGGTAGATTATAATCATTGAGACTTATTCTCATGAAGTTCACACTTAGTGATATCAAGTATGTGAGATCATGAGGATAGAATCTCCAATAGGACCACCACATGCTTTAGGTTCTATTGGTTGTTTTAATATATAGACAAGTGTATCAGTCCCCTATCATGAAATCATTATCAATGTGTTCCATTTTATCACGTACTTTGATGTTAAGAAAAAACATTTTCAATGAAGTTGTGGTGAGGTAGCTTGTATTGGGTGCATAATTAGTGATATAACATTGGTTTAATGATTGAGATAGATTTTTTTTCTTTCTAGATGAGGAAGTAATATATCAATCTGAATTGATCAAGATGGTAGTTCCTTCATAAATCCTTGGCCTGGGTAGTCATAGGTAAGTCCATCTAGATAGATCGAAAAATAATAAAGAAATAAAGGATGATAACACAAGTGTTCATCCTAATTTATGAGATATTAGACAAAGAGATTATATTACACATTGTGGTTTTCATTTCTATGATTATTTGTTATCTTTTTAGGTACCTTGATGGGTTTCTATACCCCACTCTTAGTTTGTGAAAATTAGTCACTACTATCAAGACAAGGGCATAGAGGGTCACACATAATATCATATTCAAGAATTTTATTTATTTAGGTGAATAGGTATATAGACTATTTTGGGGCCCACCACGAGGTCCAAGAGTTTTCCAGGTATTAATGATCACAAATGAATAAATAAATTCATTATTATTTGAGTATATAATAATTGTATTAAATTTATTTATTAAATCAATTTACAATTATTTAACTAAATACATGAAAAATATTATATGAATGAATATTATTTTAATATTTGAGGTTCGTTTAATATTATGGGAATTATGAGTCGATTTAATGAATCGGTTTTATCGCATTATATATTTATTATATATTATAAGGAAGATATAAAATATAAATGATTTTAATGATATAGTTAGTTTTTCATAACATGTCATTTGCTTCCTATTTAGTGGGTGTTTTATTTTAGGGGCTCAGGGAACCCTTTCTAGGTATTTGAGCCACCCACTATATAAGCAGGAGGATAATATCATTCCAATTACTTTTCATTCATTTGGAATGATAGATTTTATCTCCTCCAACATTCTAGAGATATAAAGTATCTCTCCAAGAGACCAATCCAAGAATGCCTTTAATAGATCAAAGGGAAGAGATCAAGGTGATCATCGTGAAGCTGAAGGATTCATTAGAGCTCCACTATGGCACTTAGAATTCAATAAGTAAAGATTTCACATATTTTTGATGTGTGTGTGGACAAACTAGAGGGGTTTTTCTTTAGATCCATCAAATAATGGTCATCGATGATGATGTACATTTGAGTTCACTTTGATTAAAATGAGGTAACCATTAATTTTCATTTTTGTGCTTATTAAATTCTTGTGAGTTCCTCAAACCACTACAGGAGTTCTAATTTCTAGAGATGAAAAATTTCATCACTTAGGTGATGAAAAAGTTATAAATTCCCATCCATTCATCTTCTGTTATGTTTCCCAGTACAAATAATTGGTATCAGATCAATCACATGAATTTTATGATTAAAAAATTGAAATTGACATAAATTTAAATATAGGAATTTAATTCAATCCTAATGGAATATACACTGCGTCAATCTGATTTCATGTGAGAAAGGTACTTCCATACCAAATTTTTAATATGGATTGTTTGCAGATGATTTTTTGGTATTAAAAATGGAAACATATTTTATATGTTTTTGTTTTAACCCAATATCAATCTCAGATAGGAATTCTGGTCATACAAAAAATCATTCGAAGATCTGTTTGTATTCTTGTCACTAAATATAATACTGACTAACTGGTTATTTCCACAGTTTAAGGAATTCTCAAAATTATAATAATCATTTTCATTATTATATTAAAAGTATAATTTAATATCCTTTTAAAAATTTAAAAATCATCCAAAAACTAATGTTTCTCCAAAAATTAGACAAAAAAAGAATAAATTAAATGGTATGATTTCAAGGTGGTTGGATAGCAGATTTTTTTTAATATTTATAACTTTATAATTATAAAAATAATTAAAAACAAATAAGTGGACCACATATTCAGATTCCCCAGCACACCGTCAGACCCCCCCCCCCCCCACCCCGTCACTTGGTTCCACTCATGGCCACCCCTAGATGATATTATTCCCCCCTATGTCATATTGAGGTGCCACAATCCCGACCTCCCCTGATATATACCCTACTTCCTGCATCATCACACCAAATGACCAGTGTCGGCCGCCTCCTAACAAGCTGAGCACAGCCTGCACATCGCCCAACCTCCACTCCCATTGTTGTGGCCTCGTATATTGTGGAAGTATCCTACCATGGCCAATGTGGCCCTTGGATCCCACTCACCCTCATTATTATGTCATCTCACTGTCGTATGCCTCGCAGTGCCCCGTTATACCATCAGACAACCTCCTCCATCCCTCCCTAATGTGACATCCATACATCCCCCCTCTTCCTGCTTGAATCCCATCAAACTGGATCCCCCACTATGTCCTCACTGATTTCATCCACCTCTGCTCATGATGATCCCCACCATCCTTCTAAGAGAGGTCTCATTCTTCCACCCATGTCACCTCCACCAATAATCGAGCCACACTACGAACCCAAAACTAAACCACCTCACCCACATTCATACAAAAAATCCGATATTTTACCCTTTGACCTATTCTGGTCTAAATGGATAACCCCAGAGTGAGGTATCCCACAAACCACCCCGCCTAGCCGGGATCCACCCATATCAGGATACTAATTGACTTTCGTAAGTCCTATCTAACTCAATATTCCCTAGAAAAAGATTAGGTGGATCTTCCCGACTCAAAATAGGTAAAAAAGGGTTTACCTAACCCAGAACATCCCTACACAGGTAATGGCCGGCATGAAACTATCTTGTGCAGGTTTGTTCCACCCTGTAGTGGCACTGCATAGGGTTCTGGGCTCCAGAAAATATTTTATATGATCAAAAACTAATTTAATTAATTTTTATTTTAAAAAATCATATTTTAATACTCTAAAATTTTAATTTTATTTTTATATTAAATTAAACTAATTAATTAATTTAATTTTTAGAATAAAAAATAAATTAATATCAGAACCAAATGAAAGTAATTTATTTTAATTTAATTAATTCATTACATATATTTAAATATCCCCCATACATTAAACATTTTAAATTTAATTTTATCATAATTTTACTTTACTTTTTTGTTGGTCTTGAGCACTGACCAAATATGTGTTTCTCTAGGTTATTTTATTTAATTATTTATTACATGTGTGTTATTCTTGTAATAAGTAATTAGTTTTATTTATGATCTATGCATCATCATTTTTTATAAAATATATATAAGTGCATGTGTATCCATTATTATCTATATGTACATTATGCTTCTTGAGACCCTCCTTCATGTGTGTGATTACATTTGTATTTTGATAATGAAATTGTTTGTCACATATCACACCAAGTCGAGGAAAATACATATGATAAGTGGACACACTAGAACGAGGATGATCTGGATTATGAGTCAAGATATGAGTCAGGTAAGTTAACCCTAAGTCATGGTTGATCTATTGAGTTTAAAATGGATCAATCAATATTTTATGCTCAATATTAGTTAGTAATTTTTATTTTCTTTATGCACTGTTTTTTATTTTATGAATTTTCATGATAGTGGAAAAAATATAAAATAATAAATAGTAAAATTAATAAAGACACAATGAATTTCTTTCTATTAATGTTCATTTGTGAGTGAAAAAACATATAATTAACAAATTGAAATAAATTTATTACATTCATCAAAAAATATTTAAAACTATCACATAAATACTAAGTCTCAAACGCCTTCCATCATTTTAATTTGAACAAAACTAGTGTATGGGGTGCTTATCAGCCATAATTGAGGATGTCTCATACTAATGGGGAGTTATTTTGAGATAGATGGGTTGAATTAAATAACTATGGAATAGAATGTGTACCTATAGATATCTTTTTTCATATTTACATTCATGCATTTATTAAATCATGTTTATGATTTTAGAATCTGGGACTTCACTCAACATATCAAGGTTCTATGATTTAATGTGGTTGTCCTATTAAATTCTTACCTTGAACTCTACAAGTAGTGGTGTAGTCATGTCTTATAGACTATGAGGGGAGATTCAAGGATCCTTTCTATTAGAATACTCGATAGATATAGTATTCCAATTCAATTACATAGGGTTTCTAGTGTTTGATAAAATATTGGGATACATTTAATGATTTAAATAATCTATAATGTCTAACCAATAGTCAATATAAAAGTATTAATCTGATAGTTTTTATTTTTATAGAAAATTTCAAGTAAAACTATAAGATATAAGAAGATATATAATGGAAAAATAAAATGTCTACACTAACATGAGTTTCCAAAGAGTATTAAATGTGCTTGGGAAAAGTACTATAACATTGGAAATTTAAGGTGTTGGTATCCCCAATACTTGTTAAACCACCTCAATAAGTGAGGGTGTAAAAATGATTATAGGAGGCTCATATATGACACATATGTTGTTTCCCATTTCTAAATAGGTTATATGGGTTTCTACCACAATCTCACTATCTTATGGTAATTAGGTTGTGATGCTTACTCTACTAAGTGATTTTATTTTAATATGCTTATGTTTATGCCATTTTTAGGATATTCCCAAAAAATCATGTTTCTATAATTCAATATTATTTTAATATGATTTAACACTATGTAATGATTTCTAAACCTATTTTATGATCTTATTGTGTTCTTATTCTCCTATAATCGTTTTATTGGATATTTATCTCCTTATCAATGTTTTCTCACATGTTTATAATCTAACCCTTATGATTAATTGAAATGTTTCCCTTACTAGTTGTTTGATCTAACCCATTTCTTATGTTTCAATATAACTAAGATATGAATATATGAAAATTAGGAAATATATAAAATATTTTCTTATTTGGATAACTTGCAAGAAATTTTGAAGACTTGTTATGGGTTAAGCAGTTTCTTATATATTGAGAAAATGTCCATTTGATACAAAGAACATGGGTTTTTTTAGTTAGTTATTCATCCCAATTCTTTAAAAATATAAACCTAAAAGGTATTGGTAATTTAATTTATTGAGATGTTTTCTTCAAGTCATATAATTACTAGACAGTTATGTATGGGCTACTAAATTGTTTATAAAAACTCTTAAATTTTCTTTTAAGTTATGGGGTTGAAAAAAAAGGTATTAAACATTATAAACCAGTTGCAAGATCACTGTGAAAATAATTTTATGCATTTTAAAAATAAATGGTTTCACTTGTTGGGGAACAAAACACATCATGGTTTTAATGAATGTAAAGATACCATGGTAAAATATTTTAATTTACTAAACTATCATGAAAAGTAGGTTACTAATAGTTCGAATGTCACTACATCAAATTTTCAGATCAATATTTTTTTCAAGTTAATATCAATTTTCATAATTTCAAAACTAAAGAATCCAAATCATCACATAACAGGATTCATAAATCTGGAGGATGAAATATTACAATTTATCAAACTTAAATATTATTCATCTTTGTTAACAAATATTTAATTATCGAGAACAAATCCAAATAAAAACTGTAATGGATTTAATTAATCCATTTACCATTTACTATAATTTAATTTCATTAAATTCTAGATTTTAACATCAAATTATACTCATCAAATAATATCAGAAATTATATTGGTATAAATAGAGAACTTTCAGGTATGAAAATTAATGAAATCCATCCAATGCAACATGAATTAACCACTTTGGGTGTCCCTGACTCACCCTCATGGATTTAAAATGTTTCATGAAAATAATGCATCATGATGCGAGGGGTTTATTATCTCTTTTTCATCTTGAATCCATGAAATACTTTAACAACATAAGATAAATATCTAATCCTTATAGCATAAAATTCATTCAATTTCATTTAATTAGGATCATTTAATTCCAAAGATCATAAAATTTAAACATAAGATCCAAAATATATAATGTATGTACCTTTAATTTTTCTATACCCTACAACTACTACCACTTTACTTGATTTTTTGGTAGACTCATAGTTATTTCATCTATACATGGGGGTCCTAAAATCCCATAACCTAGCTAGTCTCTCTAGCCCATGTCAGACACCAAACACAAATTATACTATTTTCCTACTAACCATTTAAATCCAAATAGTTTCCAACATTAATATTCATACCATATATCAACCATAATCTTTAATACCACTCTATCATGACCCCCCCCCCCTCCATTAGTACTTTTCTTGGGTTGGTAATAAAGAGAAGGAATGACACATGAAGTCAACCTCTATTAGGCCTCAAGTTAAAGACTATCACTGAGGGTATAAAACTTATGATGAGAGGAATTACCCTCATAATATAATTTGAGGAAAAGAGACAAGATGTAAACCATCATTCAATTCCACCCCTATAAATAAACCAATATCCTATAAAAATAAATATAATAATTCATATCATTTAGTACTAAACAAATATCCAATATTAACCCAAAATAATCTCAATAAATAGATATAATGGAAACTATCACTCCAAGAAATTACGGACTAGTTATATTAAAAAACCATCTTGATTACCTGAAATATATATAGTTGTTATCATAAAATGTGTACTTAGTTAGATCCTCTTCCTAAACTCCCATGTAAATGTGAGAAAAAAATATTAATGCTATAGTGATTAAAAATTAGAACCAGTAAGAACATATTAGGTATATTACCCATTTCCATCCCCACAAACATTAACTCACCATGTATTACATACAAGGATAATAAAATAATATTATAATAATATAATCTTAGGGTCCCTTTAACCACTTCCTCACTATCTTTCTACTCTCACACCCCAATGTCAAATGTCTGGTACTCTCATCCCTTCCTTCCTAATGTGGTTCGGGTCACCACTATACCTACCCTAACACTCACAACATCCAACAACATGTGTTTTAATCAAGAAAAACATCATATCAGGCCCAATATACTAATTATAAACCACATACCACATCCATCACATCATTAAAAAAATAGTATGGTATAGTGAACATCATGGACATCGACTTTGTGCCCTCCTCCTGCCATAGATAACTCCCACCACACATCCATTACCACATTATTGGGTAATCCACATTCCACACCCACACATTATATAATCTTAATATCCTCATGCCATCGCAACCCATATAATTCTAGTGGGGGAGTGGGGAAGAGAGGGAAGATTGTCATCCATCATTAAAAACATGGATGTTTGGGAAAACACTTGGAACCAAACCATTTAGTGTTGGTATAAAATGCTCAACTCGAGTGGGGTGCATTTATAAATCAATTGAATATATATATATATATATATATATTGACATGAAATAATAAACCTATGGGATTGTACTAATATGATTAAAACAACTCATTTATTCGTCCATTTCATCACCTCAACCCATCCATAATCATTACTGCCACTAGAACATAAACCTACCGATAATCATAAAAAATAATCATAATAATAAATTTCAACTTCTCATTCAATAAATAATTTTTTAAATTATAAATTTACCATTTCCAATAAATATTTGTTTATCAACAAATTTAATTACATAATTAATAAAAAAATCACAATCATTAAACACGCGTATTTATTCCTAACAATGGTCATTTATTTCAACATACATATATCAATTAAAACAAGTATATAATTAATTTTCCAACCTAATTCATTTAATATATTAAATAAATATCCCATTTTTACCTTATTGTAACCATGTTTTTATTTATATATTATCAATCCCCTCCTAACCTATACCATACTATACCACTAATATAGCTCCTCGCCATTTAGCTAACATCATTTCCCAAAAACATTGCATTCTCTAACTAAAATATATCAACCACATCATAATGAAAATAACATATATATGGAACCACTCATAAATAAACCAAAAATAATATTCTTCAGCATATCTAATGCATAGTTCAACATCAATATAGTTTAAGTCCCAATTAATAAATTAGTTATTTTAGTTACTGACTTCAATTATTAATTAATTATGAAATTTGATTCAAATGTTAAAATACAAAAATATTATATTTTATTGGTTCATATCATTTAAAAACATAAATAAATAGGCTTCTAATAGAAATATGTTTACAAAAATAAATATGGGATCATATCAATAACTAAACATATAACAAATTTATTTATTTTACTAGAGTCTACTTATCATAGAATATTCTAGTGTACACCACACTATATTATCTTAGATTATTTATCTCCTTTTGATCATATTATTCTTCAATTTATCATAACTTTATCTTAATATATATATATAATTGTAGTAAAATCCCATGAAACTAGCATAGGAATATATATAAAATATGTGTGCTACACTTCCCTATCCCCAATAATAATTTTAAGTTTATTTCATATTTATTAAGTTAAGTCAGACAAATTACACAGAAAAAAACCATTGTAATATCACAATTTACCCAAAATAAAAAGAAGATGGTATTAAATCCCCTACCTCAATTCAAGAGGAATGATCACTTGATACAAGGAGTTTAAATTCTTAAAATTTGTAGATAAATGATAATGAGAATCCCAAGATTTGAACAAGGTTCAAGAGATGTGATAGAAAATTGAACCAAGGAATTCCCATCCCTAATTTATAAAGGAAGAATCAAAGGCCTTTGATATAGTGTAGTGAGCCATATTATGCATGCGGTTTTTTCTGGTCAAATGGGTGATCTAGAAACTCATCATTTCAATCAGTATATCCCCTGATTTTGATGTATTTTAAAAAAATATCTTAAATATCCACCATGACCTTCATAAATGTATAGGGATAAATCCTCCACCATTTTGGCCTACCATACCAATCACTATAGCATGTAGAGATCCAACTCATTATTTCCTACTCTATCACATGAATTATGGGGTCTCCTAAACATCCAACTCAAATCACCACCACACCCATAAAAATAGATAAGACAATTAATTTTAGTAGTACTCATTCTTTTAAGGTGTATTTCTTATGAAAAAAGACTTCTAAAATTACTATTTAAATTGTTTTATTACCTATTATGCACATTATCACCAAGAAGCCTTATGTTTCAGTGATACTGAAGAGATAACCCTTATTCAGATAACTATAAAAGAGATACACCCTCACACAATATAGTTTATTATATAACACATCATAACAATACATTTTATTACCTTTTTTCACATCTTAAAAGGGCTTCAAAAACAACCACCATAAACATTTCATTTTCCATAGTGTTCCTAACACCACACAGTCAACTCTAAAACATTCACCCTTACAAATTTCATGAATAAATTTTACATCCCCATTTTTTTTCTAGGGAACTCATACTTCCAACACAACACCCACTAATATTGTTTAGTGGTCCCCAGTATGGAAAAACTCATCGCAAAACTCTAAAACACATCCAAACCCCTGAAAATAAAAATTAATGTGCTAGTAGGGTCTTGAATGTCACAATATCAACATATCCTGAAGTAAAATTAAATGTATAAATCAATAAAATTATATGGTAAATTATCAAACACCTTCCAAATGATGCTAATACGTTCCTAAACCATTTTTTTAAACCTCTCCACTTGATCAATAATAACACACCATGCTAAATTAACTAACTGATGGGTAATCAACTATAATACACTATGGGTTTTTCCTACTCATTCCATTGTACTGATATTCCATAATTGATCTATCTACACTAATAATATACTCATAATGTCAATATTTGTGAGTAATATAGTTATGTCCACCACTATAATATTCTAGATGAAAATTTTAACCTAATGGATCTAGTAGAATATTATACCCTTGATCCAAAGATAAAACATGAATGGAAACAATCACACTCATTTTGATGAGTATATTTTCCAATCTATGAAGTAAATTTTTTATACATTATACCACATGTTTATTTTACTAATCAAAACTCTCCATAACCAAAACTTGGAAAACTGTAGCATAGGTGGGGAGGAATTTGAATATAACCCTAAACCACTCACTCTAGAGGCCTCTCTCAAACTCCTAAACTAAAAGAAATACTTCATATAAAATATATATGGGGTTCTTCGTGATATCTATAAACACAATAACATACCCATTAATGATCATGTTCCTTAAATAAAGTTTAAAATCATATTAATTGGAATCATAATCTGTATCACCAAAAAAACTATGTCTAATTGAAAGATTAATCTCATACTATGGTAAAGTAATAAATTCATGGTTTGGAGAAAAAATAAGCTCTCCATACAATGTTGGGAACTCTTTGGAAGAATTTAAATTTTTTTAGTATATTTCCGAACGGTAAAAAAAATTTGTATCAATGCAACTAATCCTCTATCATCTAAGGATTAGGCATGCCTTGAAAGTATCAAGGCCTCCATTATTAGAATATATGAAGTAAATTTAACCTATGAATATTCATGTTCAACTCAATGGGAACTTCCATCCACTTTACATGAAAGTATAGTCTAGAAACAAATAGATAGGGATGTTCCTTCTACACATGGGTTAAATATACCCCTCAGTCAAATTAATGAATTTATACTTCATCACTCAACAAATATGTATCATGAGATTTAATCACTAACACTAGCTCTCTACTACCCTTTCTATTAATATAATAAATTAGTTAGCGGGAGAAATCCTCTATATAAAATAATGGACCCACATTCTTTAATGCATATATATAGGTGACTTGATAATGGAAAGACATGAATAATCACATATAACTATTGTATTATGCATATACCAACTCAAGTTTAATTTGAAAAATGATTCATTAAAATTCTAGGAAATCTAACATGATATTAGAGTCCAAGAAAAAGGAAACCTTATCCATTACAACTAGTTTGTGTTACATGGTATGATAATAAAACTAAATACATGTTCGATAGTGGTTCCCTAAATTTATTAAACCAAATCCCACATGTCAACTAACTCAAAAATCTATCCCCAGGTATCAATCACTCTTATTTTATTCTAACATGACCCGGCCTAATAGGTTACCACCTGGGCTAGTGATAAGATGAGTGAGTCTCCCCAAGCCTGCCTCTAATAGGCTTGGGCCAGGAGATTAGCACTATGAATGTGTGACATACATTGGAGGATTTATCTTATAACAATCAAAAATAGATAGGCAACTCCAATACACAATATAACCAAAAAAACACTAACAGTGTATATAAATAATTGAATAGCATAAGAATACATGTATGGTAGAATGTCTATCCATTATATCTTCATAAAAACCCTTGAAATATAACACAAAACAAAAGGGAAAAACACTAGCAATTTTGGACACATGATATGGGGAAACACAAATGTGCCTGATTTGTGTATCCCCTTTTCATACATTTTATTGATTAATAAAACAAATTTTCACTATATATACATTATTTTATGGATAAAATGCTTTAATTTGAGGTTCTTAGTGATTTTACAGGGTTTCCAGTCAAATTCATAAATATGGAGTGATCAAAATAAAAATTATATATACATGACATGTACTTTATAAACACACATTGTGTACCCTTTCCCATGCATAGCTCGGCCAACCTGAGTACACAACCATGTAGCTGAGAAATATCCACTTGTTGTTTACTCAAAGATCACATGCCATGTATTCCCTTCCAAAAATGGTTGTTGGATGATAAAGATTCTAAATTCCATGTATTTTGTTTCCACATTTCATGTACCCTCACCAATAGTCTGTTAAATAATTAAAATCAACGGGTGGCATGGTAGGCCACCTATTGGCAGAGAAAACGAAGAAAAAAATCAGTTAATACAAGTACATGGCATGCACTTTTGGGAACACTTCATGTAGTCTATTTTTTATAAATAGAGAGGTAGGACTTCGAGATTAGGGTTGGAAATCCAAGGTAGAGGTACTACTGCTCTGTTAATCTATCTCCCCCAAATCAAAATTTTAGTTTTCTTTCTGTTTTTTTTTCTATTTTAGTTTAATTATCCCCCTCCCCCTTATCTCCTCTCATATCTATAGTAGGTGTTGAGTTTCTTCTCAACCCACACAATGTGACCATGGTCATAAGAGGCTAGTTTTTTGGGTTGTGATAAATATTGTGATTGTGTTATAATTCCAATTCTGATGTATTTCTTTTATTATTGTTTTCATTTATAATTCATCTAATTAATTAATATCACATTTTATTGTTGGTGTTGTATCAGACCAAGAATGAAAATAATAGAGAAAACTGAAGGATTTATAATGGCTAAACCCATGACCATTAGGTGAGCATATTTTTCATTATTTTATGTGTAAAGAAATTAAATTTTTTTAAGTGAATAATCACCAGACCAAGGGATAATACTTTTATACATGTAATTGTCTATTATCAGAACAAAAAATGAAAATTTAACTGAATCACCATGGTAAACAATTTTTATTAATGTTTTTAATTATAATGATTATTATTTTAATAAACATTAATTAAGATAAAATCATATCACATTTTTGTCCAATTTTTTATCCCTTATTTTGTTTTAGTTTATTTTTTTCAAATAGTTTTACCTTTTCATCCCATTCCCTTCCATCATTTTTTCTGGATAATAAGATGAGACTCACCGACTTGAACTGATTACTACATATCTATTCTCTCTATGGGATCGACTAAAACTACCTCTATCTACCTATTTAGTACTATTAGAAGGGAATTTTCAATTGCTTTCACCTCATGATGGGCTTGGAAAAAATTTGGGGTTTTTTCCAGCAAAACAAAAAGTAGTAGAGTTTTTATGAGTTAATGTTGGTTTTGCCAAAATTTTCATTTTTTATTTATTATTTCATTTATTGGGATCCTCAACTCCAAATTATTATTTTTTTTATTCTATTGTATATTGGTACGATTTACCTCGATAGGATTTTTATCCACGTGATCCAGCATTTTTTTACTCATATCTAGAAGAATATTATCTATACATGGATAATGGGTTTCAATATGAGGAATAACCATGTACATCCATCACCCCACCCATCTTCTATTCTCTTCTGTAATTTTTAGGCAATACCAAAATAATATTATCAATGATGAAATACTTTACCACACATCTGTTAAACCAAATAGAAATATTGGGATGATTTGGTACCATGATAGAGAAAATTTTAAAGATAATCAAAACTATGGATACTCTTGTTGAGTTCGAGACTAGGTGTTCTAACCCAATTTAAACTAAGCGGGAATGTTATGATGTGGGACTCAATTTTAATTCACTAATAATTTCTAAAAAATCAAAGAATTTTGAATATGGAAACACATCATCTCATGTTGATACTGAATTCGATAAATTATTTCTTTCTGAAGCCCTAGTTGATCACTTACCTGCTATGGAGGATTCTAATAATTATTTTCAGGTTCTCAATATAATTAAGTAGGAACCTCAAGAGGTGGAGGTACTAAATGATTACACCAATTCACAAGTCCACCATCGGCATCTACTGGCCACAGAGCAAGGATACTACAAACCGCCACCCAGAACACCTAAAGGTTAAGAAACATGGATAAAATTTGAGGGTGTCAAACATATTTGGTGGTTCACACAATAGAACCAACATCTATATTTGGATTATGGGTAATTACCCTACCTTTATTTGAGCCAAATACCTATAAAAGGCACTTTCTAGGAGGAAACCCAAACACTATTCTCTATCTTTATATTTTGTTTTTAAAAACAACATGGTGTGTACATAATTTCCACATATTACGTACTACCCTTTCTTATGGTCACTGTTATAATGTGAATAAAATTAGGTTACACACCCTATTTCACCTCACACATGGTGGGTACTTATCTTTTTAATGTATATTATAATAGAACTTTTGTATAAATGAATATTTATTAAGTTAAGAAATAATAATGAATCATGTGTTGATAGAAAAGTCGTTGGAGTGTGTCTGAGCCTTCATCGGTTCGAATCACTCCACACCTTCCTTTGGTACAAGATTTGTTCTTTTTTATGTCATTTTTTTGGTAAATGGAATGTGTGATGTTTTCAAAAAGTAAATAAACACATTTTTAAATAAAATAAAACTGATGGTGGGGATGAATTGGTTGGCAGGCTCCTAGCCCATGGGTCCAAAATACCTTGGTTCAAGTCCTTCTAGCCGGTTCAGTTCCATCCTTTTTCAATAAAATATAAACAAACAATCTGTATGTTGGTAAATGTTGTTTTTTTTGTTTTCAATAGTAATTTAAAACATTTTCAAAAATAATAAATCACCTGAGGGTGATGTAGTTTATTGGTAGAGTCATAACCTAGGGTTCAAAAGACTTGGGTTCAAACTCATCTAATCTCCCTATATCATCCCAATCTTCAATAATTAAACCACACATCAGGCATTGTTTTTTTCACCATGTAGTACTAGAGCTATACTTTAAATACTAAAAGATAATAAAATCCACAGTAGTACAACGTTAACTCTAGTGGTTGAGGGAATGTGTTTTGATCATCCCAGGTCGCCGGTTTGAATCGCGCCCCAAGCACTGGACTGATGGTTGTAGTTCTCTTTTTTGAGTTTTAGAAAACATGGTGTGTATTTATCAGACACACTACATGTATAGGTTTATTTACATTTATATATATATATATATATATATATTATTTATAATTTGAAATGATAATCTATGTATAGTTTATTATAATAACCATAAAATAATAAGAATAATTAAACAAAACACTTACATGGTGTGTACATCATACCACATGACATTTCATTTGGCAATAAAAGACAGGGAAGCCTAACTAGGAATACCCTATGTTGAGCCCATCCTTTACTCTATTTTATTCTATCATACACCACTTGGGCTCCCTACCTTATATCCTTCATTTTGATTTGATTCAAGCTGTGATTTCTTCATCATTTTACTCCACAATATAAGTATGTTTTTATTTCACCTTTGTTTCAATATTTATATTAAATTGGAGGTGATTTCTAGATCAGGTGAGCATTCAGATGCAGACACACAACACATACGCATGAGTGAAGAACACACAATTTGTACTTTATGTACATGTCCACACATACTCCCTTATTAATTTGAAAAACTAATGTTGTGTGAATTAGGTATATTCCATGTATAGTTCCTTTTCCCACCTTAAAATAACCCTTGTTCATAAGACTGCATAGCCATTATCCCATGTCCCAGCACACGGCATGTGTGTTTGAGAAACTTCATGTACGATCTCCCTGAAGACTTGTTCGCGTCATCTCATACATGGGTTTTTTCCATGTTTTAACACACAGTGTGTGTACCCTCTACATGTTGTGTACTATGATTACTTACCCCTTTTAGAAATGGATGTGTCTCAATAGTACATGGATAGGTTCCCACGTTCACAAAAACGGTGTGTTTCAACCCTACATGTTGTGTACTAGCCATTTTCCAAGAACATACCCACACGGTGTGTGTATATAGAGCACATGGGTTCACATAACAAGAACACTACATGTCGTGTACTCTGAATTCACACATTGTGTTCTTTTATTTTCATTCTTTCTCACTGTTTTATTTCTTTTTCATCTTATTTTCATTTTTTTCTTTTTTTATTTACTGTTTACATAATGGAAGATATAGACCATTCCAACAGAAATAATCCCATCCAAACTACTAATGGTGATTATCACACACTCTATCAGACCTGGATCAAGACGATAGGGGAAACTCCAGTGACTAACACCCCCATCTCTCAGTCGTCCCCCTTGGTGATACTCTTTCCACTACCTCTATATGATCCTACTTCCATATCTGCAAAGGGTCCCAATAAAGTATATCCTCTTACTTGTGATACATCATCAGGAAGAGCTACAACATCTTCCTTAGCTATCACTGCCTCTGAGCCCTCATCGTCAGTAATTATTGTACCTTCACCAGTCACCACCTCATTTTCACCTTCTACATTAGCAGTTGATGCTCCAGCATAGCCAGAACTGGTATTAGCCTAACCCTATCCACACCCCTACATAATATTCAATGAGCATCGTCATGTGGTATACCAGTTGAGGATATTTTCATGTTAGATGATTCATCTAAGCATTATCTTCCTCAAAATCACTATTCCTTATCACTTGGGAATACGAGAGGAGATTAAGGATATCCTTGGGAATACATATCTCATTGAAACTTTTAAATTCATTACTCCTACCTTCATAGATTTATTTTTGGATTTTTCTTCTACTTTTGAGTTTTATGGTCCCACATACCGGGAGACACCCAACAACACGGCAACTCTCATTAGTTTTAGGCTCAGTGGATGATACTTTTCCCTAACCATGACATAGATTTTTTGATGGTGCAGTTTTTATCCCCATCCAACCACACCACCCCTAGTAGCATCCATTTCCTTCCATGACCGCTCCGACCTCATTTATGTGTAGTGAGAGCTTAATATACTAGACCACATCTATACACCAACCTCATAGAAGATAACCCTCATCATTTCCCCTAACCTCTATTTAATCCATCATTTTTTCAGTGGCATTGGTTTCCCCTACCATGAGGATAGGTTTTTCATATCCAAACACGATATAAATCTCCCTACCTACATCATCGGGTATGATTGTCCTGACCTCCCCTAATTTACTGACACCAACTTCTATTCCATGATCACCAGCTATCAGGGAAACCTGAATGAAGGATTCTATGCCATCCAGTTGGCACACCACCTAGGGGTGTTAGAGTCATCTCTTTATCTCATAATCACTTAGGTTCTCTCCAGTGGGTGTACTTCATCATGATTATGCACATGAGTATGTTCAAGAGGTGGGGAGATGCCTTTCTCCTCATGCAGGATTCCCCAATTCCACCTATAGTGAGAGATGACCCACCTTCCCTCAATGGTTTGACTAATCTGATACCACTCCATCCACCAGCAGACATTCCTGATCCACACCTCCCCACTTCTATAACTATTTCCCACTCTTCCACCATTCCTTTTTCTTCTAAAACATCCACAGCCCCACCTCTACCTACACCTTCAGCTGATGTCCCCATCTCCTTCTACATGGACACCATAGATCGCCACTAGGATGTCATGAATCACTTCTAGGATATCATGGATTGTTGACATGAACACATAGAGGGGATTTTGTACCTCATTCTTTAGCACCTTAGCATTTAGTTCTCCTCATCTCCTGCTCCTTGATTAGATACTCATCCCTCAGTAGCGCGGGGTCAGTTTATAGCTTTATCCATGGATTCAATGCCCCTCTATTATTTTCTTATACAACACTTCTCTTATTGCTCTCCATGATGTACCAGCCATGCCCCCCCTCCCCACAGAGTGAGGACCTCATGTCTGTAGTAACCACATCTCTCCTTCCTCCCCCTGAAGGGGACAATGCCTCAGCGGAGGCTACCCTATGACATTTTCTGACACATGGTTCATTCATTATATATATCTCTTTTGTGATATTCTTAAGATGTAATGTTTTTATGCATGAAGAATTATTTTTTCCATTTCATCGATAGTCATAGGTACTTTGGCGCATTATGGGAATCTTATTTTTACTTATTCCCTTATGTTAGAGCTTTCCATGAGGAGAGTATTATTTTTTGGATTATTTTTCTTACTTTTTATTATATTACTTATTTCATTACTCTCATTTCTCTTATTCTAGTTGTGTTTTTTCAAATAATATTATCTTCCTTAGTGTTTCACTTAGAGGACCATGTGTTCTATTAAGTGTGGGGGAGAGTCTCTTGAGTACACTGGTCTTTTCCATTGAACTAATCCTGGAGACATCATTATTATATAAATATTTGAAAATGTTGAATTTTTTTGATAAATTATAACTATAAATAATAGATACATTGATGAGAATTTTAAAATTTACATGCATATTTTAATTTTAAATTATTTAAAATGATTGTTGATATATTTTCATTCTTTAAACAATTTTTTATCCATATTCATTTATTAGACTAATAATTTTTATTCATGTCATGACCTGATTGACTCATTATTATCCTCATTCTTGAGAGGTATTATGATCCCTTTTTTATATTATTTCTTATACCCTCCTTCTGGAGAGATTCTTGGGATATTCATAAATACTATAACTTGCAATTTTTTCTCTTCAAAACATGAATATTTTGAATAACGTAAAATGATGGAGGCATCTAATTGATATTTTTAGCCCCTAAACATGAGACCGACCCTGCATCTTACCTTCATGAAATCCTTAAAATCCATGAACTATCTTGATAGGAATCCATATTACAATCCTATATATCCCTCCTACCCTAATTATTTAATAATAGTGCATGATTATCTATTTTATCTTTAAAAAGGGTGTTTGGTTATTCATGGTATATTTTGGTGAGCGACCATGAAATTAATTGTGTGGGAGAGTACCCCTTTTCATTTGGGAAGAATGGTTCCAAACCACTATTTATTATATTCCTAAGTGCTCCCCTTTTCCTTTATAAAAAGAAAAAAATATTATTATTAAAAATTTAAAAGGGGGACAAATTCAGTCTTTATAATTATTGATGGTTTACGAACCCATGTTGCAAGGGAATATCATTGTTATTTTGACCTATGATATATCTTAATGGGGATTCATTTTCATTGAGATTTTTTATTGAATATAATTCTTTATTATTTAAAAATTTGTCCTCCTTTTAAAGCCTCTATAATTGTTTTTCACATCATTACTTGGATACCCTTATCCCCAAAAACATTTGAACCTTATTGAAAGACCTTGTGATTTTTGTGATTTCGATTTCTAAGTGGACAATGAGAATACCTGAAATACTATGGATATATTTTATATACTTAAGATTGAGAATAACTCTTATTAAATGATCTTGAGTGATGATTGTGAAGTTTTATGGTAAGTTAATTCATTAAGTGGCATGTGTATTCATGAAAAGATGAAAAATTTAACAAAAAGTTGATGAGAGTATTTAATTTAATTATATATGATACATGATTAGAATATATTTGAAATTGAAATGTGTTTTATGGATTTTAAAATCCTATTCTATGGACATAATATTTATAATCATAATTAATTGAATGATTTAATTTTTACATTTTTGATTCTATTAATTAAATGTTTAAATTTTTCTTAAGGGAAAGAAAATGACTAAGTTTGGTGGGGTTTGATGTGCCTAATTTTTGTATCCAATTTTCATACATTTTATTGAGTATAAAAATATATTCTCACCAGATATACATTATTTTATGGATCAAAGTCTTTAATTTTATGTTCATGATTATTTTCAGGTGTTTCCAGTAAAATTCACAAGTTGGGAGTGATCAAAAAAAAATAATATATAAATGGTGTTTACTATATAAACACACACAGTGTACCCTTTCCCATGCACATCTCATCCAACCCTAGTACACACCCATGTCGTTGATAAATATCCACACACCATGTACTATAATTTTACACATCTTGTATACCCTTATAGACATGGTTTGTGGGTAATAGAGATTCTAAATTCCATGTGTGTCAGTTCCACACATTGTGTACCCTCACTAACTGATTGTTGATGCATTGAAATCAATAGGAATCATGGTAGGCCACCTACCAACAGAGAAGACAAAGCAAAAATTGGTTAACCCAAGTATGCAACATGTAATTTTTGGTACACATCATGTAGTTCATTTTTTTATAAATAGATAGGTTGGTCTCTAAGATCAGGGTTGGAAATCTAAGGGGGAGGTTATGTTGCTATGTCGATCGATCTTCGTCGAATCCAAATTCAAGTTTTCATTTCTTCTTAAGTGTAACTCTCCCCTTTCCCCCTTATCACCTCTCATGTCCATGGTAGGGATTTAGTTTCTACTCAACCCAAACATCGTTAACATGGTCATAAGAGTGTAGGTTTATTGTTTTGTGGTTATAATAAAGATCATGGGTATGTTGTAATTCCAATTCTAGTGTGTTTTTTTATTAATATTTTTGTCTATAGTCCCTTTAAAGAAATAATCTCACATTTTACTATTGTAGTCGTATCAGACCAAGAATGACACCAATGGTGAAAACTAAAGGATTTATAATGGGAAAACCCATGACAATTGAGTGATCATGTTTCCACTATTTTCGGTGTAAATAACTTAAACATGTTTTAAGTGAATAATCACCAGACCTGTGAGTTATCATTTTGTACACAGAATTGTCTATTATTAGACCAATAAATGAAAATTTAATTTAATTCCCATGGTAAAAAATATTCAATAATGTTTTTAATTTTAAATAATGATTATTTTGATAAACCTTAATTTATTTATAACCCCAAAACCTTTTTTCTGATTATTTTGTCCCTTCTTTTATTTTAATTAAATTTTCACAAATAGTTTTAATTTTTCATCCTCTTCCCTTCCATAATTTTTGTCCAGATAATCAACTAAGACTCATCAGCTTGTGTTAATTACTTCTTCTCAGTTCCCCCCATGGGATTGACCTAGATTGTCTCTAGCTACACATTTAGTCAGATAAGAAGGGAACTTTCAATTTGCTACACCTCGTGATTGGAATAGTAAAACACATACATTTTATAAGGAATCCTTAAAATATATCAACAATAATAATTTATACCAATGATAAATAAAAAGTTCCACCAAACATCTGCTCTTTATAAGATTCATTGACTCCACATTCACCAAGATCATTACCAGATTGTGTGTTATCTATACAAACACAACACATGTAGTCATAAGTCTTGTGAAATGGTGGGTATAAAAATACCTAGTAAGAATACTTGATAATATAAAAGAATCATAAAAAACCAACTCAAAAATCAAAAAAAATAAGGAACCATGGGGAAACCCAATGATGTTTAACATTTGAGAAAAACTCATTGGCATAAGGAGGTCTTGGTTATCTGAGATTAGGTCCATAATAGATCGATTCTCTTAATTAAAAAAACAATATTATCATTTTAAAAGTCACTAAAAATGTGAGGTCAATAACCTAACATTAAGGTGCATATCAAAGGTAACTATGTATATTTTTATTTCATATGACTTGAAACATATGAACCACTCAAATATTATAACTCACATGCCACTTATTTGAAACTATAATGGAGGACCTATAAGGAATTGACCATACATAATTTATAAAAGTTATTCTTTAGATAATAATTCATTTTTATAAATTCCAAAATATCTTTTAGGATTAGAGTTTTTGAGAATTAGGTTGTCACCCTTATATAAATAAATATTACATCATAAAGTTTACCCTTCAACTCGATATCCTTTTTTCACACAATACAAAACAAAATTGATTTAATAAGCTTTATTTTCATGAAATATCTAAAAACATTTTGATCTTTACCTCATACTTATCCCTACTCATACTTAAAAACTTATGTAAAATATTTTAAAATGTAGAATGAGAATAAAAATATTAGTGATGGATATATAAAAAATAAATTAATAAACCCATTAATCTATGAATAATCATAAAATATTACCGTTTTTAAAGAAAACTTAGAGCTCAAAATAAACATATTCTTACCCAAGGAATCAATTTCTCTACCAAAAACTTTTGATAAAACATCTTAGAATATATTTTAATGGTAAATTAAAAATCATAAATATTTATTTATAATCCTGAGAAAATCATGAAGACTTCTTCCAAAAGTTATACATTTAACCCTTAAGGAGTAGAATAAACTTCCCTTTTAAACTAAATCTTATTTTATTACCTTGTAAAATCCATAAAAATCATTAGTAATAACAGAAAAATCATATAGGTAACTTGAGAAATCATTTTCATATTACAATTACATTCACTCATACAAATAGAATAACTTACTATTTAAATTCAAATAATCTCATTCGAGTAGCCTAATCAGTTAACTTTGTCCCTTTACCAAAAAAAATTCAGTTTCAATATTAAACTCACAAAAATATTCCTTACACCCATAAGAAAAAAAAATTCTAGATATTAAAATATCTATTCCATTTAAAACCCTTTTTGAAGATATCCAAAATAAAGGGAAGGATGGTTTTTATTTAATGGAAACATGAAATATTATAAAGGAATACAAACATCAAATTTTAACATATTAACCCAAGAGCCATTGAAATAGTTCCTCAAACTAGTCAGTCACATAGAATCAAGCATGCATCCCCATATAATAGTGATTTCTGAATAGTAGTGATGGTCTAATGGTGGTCTAGTGGGGAGAATATTCCCTCGTGATCAATAATGCACAGTGGCGTGAGAGGTAATAAATAGTGGAAAAAAATATAAATAAGAAATTATTATAACATAATAATAACTAAAAATTATTAATAAATGAATAAAACGGTCAATAAAAATGATATTATAACCATCCATGTCCATGTGGTGCTACAATATATAAGAATAATTCATATAGCAGTTAATACATAACATTACACAATGAAAAGGAAAAAATCCCCAAAGGCTATCTCTAGGAGTAAGCTATGGAATAGACCTATTCTCCTCAACTCCCATTTATAGAGTAACTATATGAAAAGAAAATTGATGAGAAAGATGAATCTAGAACCTGATCCTGCAACCAAGAGGTCCATTCTAGTACTCGGTGCAATGGTGTCTTGAACAGGGTGTGAAATAAATTTATTAGGCCACAAATAAATAGTTTCTAGTGTTATCCAGTGTGTGAGTATAAAATAAAGAAATGTGAAATATTATCTATAAGGAAATAAATAAATAATTTCAATTAAGTCAGGCTCATGTTCTTTAAGGACACCTGCATGACCATACCTACATTATCCTAAGTTAGAATATCTCTGAACATGACCACATTTATATATAATCATATATATATAGATATATTCAAAAAAAAATATACACTGATGAGGATCTAAGGCATGATACGAAAACATCCATGTAATAGAAAGGGATATGGTAACTTGATCGTCCAAGGAAATGTGGATATAAATCCAAGTGTCCAGGAATGATTGTCTCTAAAATCATAGAGAAATTCTGGGTAGTCACATGTATCTGAACATAATCTCATTATTTGGTCAAGGAACAAATTTACATATCCAAGTTGTCCGGGTAGACTAATCATCATAAAGAAATACCACTAGTCGTATGTAATAAAAAAGCATGATATAATAAATTTTTCCTATGATTATGTACAATGTATTCGATAATGGGGAACCTAGGTATCTTCTAATGAGTAACTTAATTTCCTTTATTCTATGATCTCGTCTATAGAATTCCATAAGATGAAACCCAATCATTTCTCATAATATACAATTTATCTATGACTCCATATGAGGTGTTCTATAAAAAGTAAATCCAAGTATCACTCAAAGCGTGAGAAAAATCATCTATCTTATGAGCCCATCCAAGGAATTCTATAAAATGGAAACCCAAGTATCTCTCAAGGCGTAACATAATTCGAGTAACCTATTAGCCCATATACAGTATTTCATAATGAGGAAGATGTTATTTTTCATGGTACATATAATCTCAAGCATCATATTAGATCATCCTATGAATTCTGTAATAAGGAACCCAAGTATCACTAAAGGTGTAATGTAATACCCTTGTTACATGTTGCATATTAGTGTTTATTTATATTCCATGGGCTTTATCCATTCCAATTTCATGTATCATAACTCATTTCATTCTTTATTTTTCAATTTCATTTTTAAAAGACAGTCCATGTATAACTTAATTAGGAATTCCATGTACATAATAATTCCATTTATCATAAAACAAGATAAATATTCCCATACCCATAATCATATCACCTACCATCCAAATATCACTATTTAAATACCCCTTTTATTAGAGAAGATAGTGAACCTCATAGGTGGTTTTATTACGAGATGAAGAAAGGTTGTCATTCCAATTCATTTAATTTAGGTTAATCATTCCTTACATGTTGGATAAAACTACACACACACATTATTAGGTGATTCAAGATCAAATGTACTTTGTAATTATGAGTATCTAACACCACACCCTAAGAGGGTGTCTTAATTTTCCTCGGAAAGGTATAATGGTTATAATGTTTAAAACAACACACCCCAGGGGGATGGTTCAAGTTGAGATGAAAAAACTATAATGGTCAAATTTAATGTAAAAACTATCTAATTTAAGTAATTATATTCTACATTATTAATTTTAAATTTTAAGTGAAATGCATGGGAATTTCGGAATGTGGAACAATGGGGTTGTTTATAAACATGCTAAAATTTAAGTGAAAATCATGAGACCACCAAAATCATACTTTGGACACTTCACTCATCCTTTATCAATATTTTATTTGTGCTTGAATGAAAAAAATTATAATAATATACTAACACCCTAAAAATAGGGAAAAATATCTCACATCAAAATATTCGTCAATACGGACAAAGAAGCCGAGATAAGAAGTAAGAGAAATCAAGAACTTACTGATATTGATACAATGAGACCAGAAGACCTTGATTCTAATATAGGACATGGGATATCCATGGAATACTATAGGATATCCCAAAGGAGGATTAGAATAGCTAGCATGAGTGGGATAAATATAGGAAGATAGGGGAGGAAAACCCATTAAATAGGTGAGGGGGGAAGGGTAAAATAACCCCTTTTAATGAACTACAAGGTTTTTCTACATAGTTTAACTAACCATGTTCCAATTGGGTGATACCTCTACTAAAGTGGCACTAAGGGTGTGGGCTAGGCACACAGTTTTCTAGCCCATGTACAACTCATGTGCGCAATTTTTAATTTTATTCCAGACCCCTTCATGGTCATTTGCCTCCTCTCGAATGGTTAGAATAAACCATGTGACACCCTCAATTCCCCTTTATCAAGCCTCATGGTTTCTCTTGTGGGGATTCCTAGTATAAACAAACCATGTGTCTTCATGAAACTCTTCAAGTGTATGGTACATAAGAAATTAAAACTAATTCCAATTCTCATATTAAAAATTAAACATAGAGATGAATTTTACTTGATACCTCATAACCTAACACATGATCACATCATCATCTCTTGAATCAATAGTCTTATGCCGCACCCCACCTTTGGTTCTAGCTTGAACGGATAATTGTGAGTCATGGTATCTCCCACCATCATAATTACCTACAAATAATTAATTTATCATTTTAATGATGCTCTTGGAATGTTTTTAAAACTTGATCTAATAGTAAAATCCCAACAGATAAAAATTCAGCTTGGTTACATCATCTTTTCCATGAAAATCCTCAGTTTACATTCACATTATGCCCATATCAAACCAATGGCATGATAGATGTGGTTCTTCATCGAATACATGAAACAATAGAGAGAGAGAGATCTCATTTCAATCCACCTTTCATCAACTGCATTAAAAATGCTTTCCATAGATGGATGATGCATTTAAAAATCAATATATAACTACCATTAAACCAAGGTGCCTTGATATTTTCACTAAGAATGATCACTTTAGTTGGTAACCATTTTCTGATGACATATTTGGCCAAAAAACTTAAATGTTTTTATTCCACTGCAAGAATATAGGTGTATACCTAATCTATTACCCTTGGATCATAACAATTTAATTAAAACAATCGATCATGACTGCAAGTATAGGGTAACCTCATAATAATCTACTAGATTCCAATGAGGTCATCTAAGCTAGACTATACTCTTTTGTTTACAATTAAGACACTGGTACATAGCTGAAACATCCACATATCTAGAATAATGACTGAGCTCAACTATGGTATCTTTAGTAGAAATCAATTTATAGAATCGATTTTTGTTCATGAGTATTTCCAAGGCCTTCTAACATAGAAATCCCAGTATTACTCGTGAAAATACACACCACTAATATTTATCCATGCTTCCATATCACAAATAAAAAATAATTTATTCATCAATCCAACCAATCATTTAGTTTATCACTCTGGATTGGTGTATAATTGATGGTCTATTAGTGTACTCAGTATGATGTAAAGATAGGGTACATGATCGACTCTGAACCAGGAGTACACAAAGGGGATATCAAGATTACCAAAAATACTCAATAAAATCCTATCATATCCAAATGAAGTGCTCAACAAGGGTTCCAAAAAACCAATTGTATCCAACTACAATTATTAGGTATAGTCGAACCATCACTGAACAAGTTTTTTTAAAGACATTGATTGCGCCTATTGATGCAGCAATATTACTCAACAATGATGTCCTCACTAACAAGGAATTGCATGATTATTTCAAAAAAAACCCACCGTATTTCATCCGCAACTCACGATGTATACAAAGATTGGATACTCAGCTAACCATTTTATTATCATGATTCCTTGTAGGAATTTCCATGTATCACAATTGCTACATTTTCTAGGTAACTCACACACCCTAATACTGAATCTAGTGTCTAGACTTGATCTAACCCATAACAAGGTTTTATTTTGAGCGTTGATTGAAGTAATAGAAACTTGAACTTACCAAAATCATAGGTTTCCAAAATCCATCTGAACCATTTTCTAATCGACATTTTTAGTTTCTCTCCCTCTACTCAAACACACTAAACATGCTCAATGTGACACTCCCCACCTTAAGAGTTTCCTGGTCATCATTTACTAATAATGAGAACTCATCCCACATAACATTCTTTATCGACCACTATATATAGATCCAAGACATGTCCAAAAACCTTTTACCAAGATATAAAATGAAAGGGGAGAAAAACAAACTATATAAAATCTTTCTGGATGAGATTTAATCTAGATGTACATGTGATCCTCTACCAAGACATGCTCATGAATATCACTAACATATGGTGTAAAATCCAAACCCAACCACTCTGATTGTTACAACACCCAATCCTTTTACAAAATTATCATACTAAGAACTAGAATAAGTCATATTTCCTTCAATTCCCAGGCCAATCGGCCTTTGATATCACCTATAAGCAAATAATAATAGTTCAAGTCTTTATATGATTTTTCCACCAAACTCATACTTTTCATTGCATCATTTTAACAACTTTATGGGTACAACATCTATAAATGTCTGTTACCCCATGATTTTTTCAACACAATGACATTTCATTTGATAATATCCATATGATTTCTAGACCTATGCATCTCATTATATGATCGAACATAAAAAAGATTCAAACTAGAGACATATTATCCCATATGAATGTTAATTCAAATGAAGATCTCCTAATTCTTCAATCAGTGAAGAAAAGAAGGCTCAAATGACCTACTAAGTGTCCAACCATGACCTAGTCATGTATAACCTACTGAATCTAACAATTACACAATGATCTTTCCCTTAAAAAGGTTCAACTTACCACATGACCACCCATTTAACCTTGGTATCTTTTTAGAAACTAAGATTCATGCACATGATGATCCAAACCTAAATAGCACCTCATGCCTATAACTCTTCACAACATTTAGTAATGAATTAAGTTCAAAGGGATCTAGAAAAACTGGGCTAGCCCCTTCCTTTTTAACATAAGGTGTTGATCCAAAAAATAGAGTAATGTAAAAAAATGTCACTAAAATCTTCCACCTATCATTTAGGTTCGAATGATATAAGAATAATTCTATTGGAAATGTTCACATTCTCATCCAAGGCAAAACTCAATGAAGGATTTAACTGCCCTTACATGATGGTAAAGCTTTGAACACCACTAGGGTCTATTTAAACTATTACGTTAATCTATATTTGATAACATCATGTACCAAACATAAGTAAATAGTGTTTGGTAATTTATTTATCTAACACTCCAAGGCACGTAGGAAAATAATTTCAAACATCCTTTCAAGCATTATTATTTAACATACATCCTATCATAATTAGGAAATTTTTCTTGTAAATTTATTTTTGTTCATTTAATTTATCCAAAAGTATTTTCATAAATGGGGTTGGTTAATGAATGTTTCAATCCCAAACTATAGAGGAAAATAAACTTTTGGTTGTGATTGGAATTTTAATTAACTAAAGCCTCACATAAGTACAAATCAAAAGTAGTTTATAGTTTTTATTAATTCAAGGGTATCAGTTCAATAAAATGACACCATACATTTATATGTAACCTGTATAAGTGGTTTTTGAAACTTTAAATAACTACCCCTATGTAGCATGAGTATACCCCGATAGGGTTAAGTATTATTCCATATCAAAATAAAGGTGACCTACAAGGGTCCTATCAAGCTTATATGGGTTCATATTAAGTGAAAACCAAAACAATAATATTATTAATATTTAAAAATATCCTTAATGGATTTATTTCATTAGAATTAATCCCTAACTAACTTACTTGGGTCTAGTTTTTCATTTAGTAATTTAATTATATAGGTCATCATGATTATGTAATATAGGTATGGGCCTTTATAAAGAAACCATTTCAGATAAGAATTATAATTCAACATATATATATAACCTTCATGGTTTAGTTAGATGAATTATTATTACAAAGTTATAAAGGTACTTGTCTTTATAAATTACAATCAGAATTCATGTATCTGCAACTATGTTTTACCTTTTATTTTAGAATATAGAAATTTCATATTTAATGGTTTGATTATATGGGTTACCCTTCCCAATTTATAAAGGCCCAAACACCTTGAAAATTGTTACTAAAACCCACATAATCATAACCACACATGTTTCATCCCATGTGACCAATTGTCCATGGTTTAAACATGTAGTGATTGGTTATTCAAAAAGAATTCCACCATTAAGTTTTGAAGGAACACACCATTTAGGTAAATTAAAACATTTTATTTAATCAACCATATACCATAATTATCTCAGTACATGGTATCTCAAATAAATAATTATAGGTAAACCTGTAAATTTATCACACAACATGGTATACATTCAAGAATACTAAATAATCATCTAAACATGGTACACTGATAAGAATTATAAATAAATCACACAAGGCATAATTGTCATGTATCAGGAAGTCAATTAATAAAGCCTATATGGCATGGAATATACATGGTATGTGATTTTATATATTTTTATAATGATTCATGAAGTAGTAATTCCTTTACATACTAGGCCAAGGGTAAAATACCATATTCTCATAAATCAGTATACAACATAAATTACATCAATCACTCGGAATGAAATCATAATCAACTATAATAATTAACAGCATGAACAATAGTCACATCCCTAAAAATTTGGTCATTTCTACATGTGTGGGTTGATCACTCCCAGGTACTTTTATTTACCTAGTGATAAAACATTCCCATTATTCGGTATACAAACCCAAATAGTAAGATAAAAAGAAAAAGAAACCATCTAATACCACTTTGAAATGTCCCAACCTGAAATCCACTAAAAAGGTTCCCTGATTCATTCAATCACATGACCTCAAGCATGATTTCTCATACACTAGAGGATTTAGACTAATAGTGAGGTTCCAATGGTGGTATAATGGTGAGATTATACTCTCATGATCAAATGTGTGCAACAGTGTGAGAGATAATTAATAGCATAAACAATATAAATAATGAAGTACCATAAGATCATAATAATTGAAAATCAATAATAAATGGATAAAATATTTAATTCCAAATGATAATACAACCATGACTATTAATTTGATGATATAATTTATAAGTATAAATAAAATTGTTGTTAATAAATAATAGTACACAATTAAAAGAATAAAATCCCCAAAAGTTATCTATATGACCATCTTGAGCTCCAGCATAGTTCTAAGCTCATAAGATCCCATGTACAAAGTAACATCATGAAAAGAAAATTGAAAATAAATCCAAATATATAACCTAAAACTATAACCAAGAGGACTATTTTCGTACCCTAGTACAATGGTGTCTTAAAAAGTGTGTGAGATAAACTCAGTGGGCCACCACCAACAATGTATAGTGTTATCCCATGTGTGATTATAAAATAAAATAGTGCATAGTAATATCTATATGGTAGTAAATAAATAAATGTAAACAAGTCAGGCTCAAGTTCCTTAAGGACACCTATCCAACCATAACTTCTTTTTTCTAAGCCATAATATCTTTTAACATTCATGAATGTATATATATTCATATATATAAACAGATATATATATATATATACATTCATTGTTGAGGATATAAGGCATAAGAAAAATAAATCCATTTAATATAATGTGTGATGTTAACAAGGTAGTCTTAGGAACCATGGCTACAAGCTCAGGATTCCAAGAATGAGTGTCTTTAAAACCACAGAGCAATTCTGGGTAGTCACATGTATCTGAACATAATACCATTAGTTAGTCAAGGAACTGAGGAGCATAACTAAGGTGTCTTATTAAACTGATCATCATAAAGATATACCAATAGTCATATGTAATAAACAAGAATGATATAATTCATTTGTCTTATGATCCTATCTAAGTAATTCTATATTGAGGAACCTATGTATCCCCTAAAGAGTAACATAATTATTTTTATTCTATGATCTTTTAAATAGAATTATATAAATTTGAAACCCATTTATTTCTCATAACTTCTAATTTTTATATGATCCCTTCTAAGGTATTTTATAAAAGAAAACCCAAGTATCACTCAGATCTTGAGGAAAATCATCTGGCCTATGATATCGTCCAATGCATTCTATAAAAATAAAACCCAGGTATCCCTCAAGGCATATTATAATTCAAGTAACCTATGATTCTATCCATGGTATTCTATAAAAAGGAAACCAGTATCGCTCATGGTATATATAATCTCATAAACTTATGATCCCATCAGGAACCCATGTATCACTCATGGATTAGTTTAATTCCCATTTTACATGTTATATATTATTATTTATTGAAAGTCCATAGGATTCATCCAGGCCAATTTAATGTATCATAGCTCATTTTATTACTTCTTATATAATTTCATTTGTAATATAAAATCCATCTATAATTTAATTAAGTAGACCATGTGTGTAATCATTATACTTATTAGAAAAAAAAGTATAAATAAAGACATCCATACCCACAATAATATCACCTACCATCTAAATATTTCCATTTAAATTCCCCTTTTTATTAGATAATACAAAACACCTCTTAGGTTGTTTTATCACAAAAATGGGGAATGGGTGTCAATCCAATTAATTTAATTTAGATTAATCAACCTTTACATGAGGGATAAAACTACACATACACCTTATGAGGTGATTCAAGACCAATAAAACATTATAATTATGATCATTTAACACTACACTCTAATAGGGTGGATTGATTTTCTTAGGATGGTCAAAAAGTTCATAGTGTTTAAAATAACGCACCCCAAGGGGATGGTTTGAGTTGATATTAACAACCTATAATGGTGCAATTTAATTTAAAATGGTTATCTAATTTAATTAATTATTATATACATTATTAATTTTACATTTTAAGGGTGAAACATTGGAATTTTATCATATGGCACAGTGGTGTAGTTTATAAAGATTCTATAATTTAAGGTAAAATCACAATAACACCCACTACGTACTTAGGAAGCTTCACTCATCCATTAACGAGATTTTATTTGATCTAGAAAAAGAAAATCCATAGATAAGAACCCTAAAAATAGGGTAAAATATCATTAATTTAAATATAATTCAATACATAAAGATAAACTAAGATAATAAGAAAGATGAATAGAGGGATTACTGATATGGATCCAATGGGACTAATGGAGCTTGATTCCGATACCAAACAAGGGATATCCATAGAATCCAAGAGGAGATAAAAAGGATGAGTTGATTTGATGGTGTGTGTGGGATAAATAAGGGAATAAAGGGGAGGAAAACCCATAAATAGGGAGGGAAAAAGGTTAAAATCACCACCTTTAATGAACCATGTGATTTGGATACATAGTTTGGTTAATCGTGTACCAGTAGTGTGGTGCCACTACCTAAGTGGATCTTAGGGCATGGGCTAGGCACATGGTTTTCCAAACCACGATCGTCCCATGTGACCACCTATTCATTTTATCATAGACCCATCACACGGTCGTAGGCCCCCTCTCATATTATTAGACCAAACCATTGACACCATCAATTCCCCTAGAATAGGTCATATGGTTTCTCCTTAATGGATGCATGGTTTAAAAAAATCATATACCCCTATTTACTTAAATCTAAAAGTGATTCCTCAGATCATGATACTCAAAAAACTCATACAAACACCTGAGATGCTTTTTAGGCCTTAAACCCATTATAAAATAACAATTTTGAGTGTTCCAATTCTCTGAAATCTATTCGGAAGATTAGTCTAACATTTGGAATTTCCAAAAAATGAAAATTTTCAAAACCATATAGAAATTAAACTAATATAAATCAAGGGACCTTACAAAAATAACAGTTATGGCAATTGGAAAAACTATTAATGAGATATATGTTAAAATCGAATATTTGTTTTTCCTTTTTGTTAAAATGTTCCGTATAAAATAAGTAAAAAATCATTTTTTAAGCCTTTGAAAAAAAGTTAAAAGTGTTATAAAATATCCTTTTATATTTCATTCATGTCTTTATAAATACATCCTTAAATCTATTTTAATAATATGGACATGGAAAAAAATTTATAAAAAAATCATTAAAACAATTAGAACAATTTTTTTAAGGTAAAGTGTTCCTTACCTTGAGTCTGACTAGTCACATGCATTACTTATCTTCATAAATAATAAACTTATGTTAATTATTTAATTTATTTATAAATGTTTTACTTTTTATTATTCATTTTATTTTATTTATTACCATGTTATTTAGTTACTTAATCAATTAATTTCATGTAGGATGTTTCGATGATATTCACCTCAATAGTCAAAAATGAATTTGGTATGTTGGATGTGGTCAAAGATGTAATTATTCCATAATAATCATATAATAATTATAATTTTCATATATAAATTATACTTTTAAAAAACCATGGAATATGGTCATGAAAAATAAACTATGTTACAATCATAGAATCGTAAGTCCTGCGTATGCATGAGTAACGTTTTCATTTTTCAAAGATCATGAAAAAAAAAAGCTAAGTTTCATTTTATATTTATATAATGATGAATATATAATTAATATCATATTATTTATTTAAATAAACTTATATATAGAATCCATGTGATCTGGTCATGAAAAATGAATCGCATATCTTCGTGGAAGTGGTAATCCACGTGCATGCATGAAGGACGTTATCGTTTTTAAATGGATTGAAAGGTATGAAAAAAATATGATATATTATATTTATATAATGATAAATATTTCATTAATATAATATAGTTAAATTTAATATATCATTATAACCATCCATTATGGAATGTGATGGAAAATCAATCACCTCAGTTCATGAGGTGATAGTCAGGCGTACACACGAATGACTATTTCATTTCCCATTTTATAGAAGAATGAGATGTATATAAGTTATTAAATTAACATATAAACATATAAGTATATAAAATATATTTTTTAAATTATTTAATAATATTTTAGGAATATATTAAAGTGGTATAATATGAAATAAAACAAAAATGATTAATTAAGAGCTACACCTATTCTTCGAATAACCTCTTGGGGTTTATACCTAATGTAATCAAAGGTTTATTTTATGATCAATACAATGACTATAGGATGAGGTTATAAAATTTATTAAGGTATTTTGATAGGTATTGTCTGATTAAAAGTCTATTGATGTGTGGAGAGGAGATGATAGTTGTGGTCCTTTTATAAGTGGGGGAGAGGACACACTTGGAATTTTTAAAAATATTAAAATGTATAAATATTTTACTCAAAGAAAATTGCTCCAAAATTGAACATTTCAAATTATTATATGGTATAGGGTTTAAATATATACATAAAATATGATTTATAAAATTTTTTAGGTTATCTTAATACTTATTTATTTAGTTTAACCCCTGGTAAATCAGTTTTAACTTTAACCATGGTAACAGATAATTCATGTTTTTACTATTCATTATGACCAAAAATTAATTTGACCTTATTACCTAATATTAATTATATTGATTTAGAATATATAATACATTTTATCATATTTAAATCACATAATGTTCATAATTAAATTTAATATTAAACCTTCAAAATGAGGTGAAAATTAATTTTTTTAGAAAAATGTTTTAAGTGTAAAAATGTTGTTATACCAAATTCAAGTAAAATGATTATTTAAATAAAATATATTGGATAAATTTTAATCAAAATGAAGTAGTTAAATTTTAAAACATATCTAAAATAGTATGTTACTTTTTAAGTACTTGAAAATAAAAAAACAATTTTCAATAAAAACACTTATTTACCACTATTCATTAAAAAATAAAATTTTCTGAAAATTCTAAAAAATACATCATAAGAAAATTGTGACAAGATGAATTCATAAATTAAGTTCATTTAGTTAAATTAAAATCATATAATTTGGAAATAATTTTTTTTAATAAAACCATATAATGCATAAAAACCTAATTTGGTTAAAAATAAAGTTTTTCTTTTAAAGGAATAACTCTATATAATCTAATTAATAAATATTAATAATACTTGAAAACTATTTATATTAACCTTAACCAAGTTTTTGAATTATTCCCCTTTTTTAAATTGAATCTTTACAATTTTATTCAATTTTTAAACAAGTGAGGATATTTTTCCTTCATTTCATTTTCTGATTCCCATTTTGCCTCTTTAATAATATGGTTTTTCAACAAAACCATAACCTGGTAAATCACATTTTTCCATAAAAATTTCTCACTATGGTCAAAAATATATACTATTTATTCATCAAAAGAAAGTTTTTCTTCTAACTAAACTACTTCATCACTCAAACATTAGATGCATTTGAATATATTTTCTTAACAATGAAACATGAGATATGTAATGTTACTAGGAGAAACTTATAGGAAAGGACACTTGGTAATTAACTAATGCTTTTTCGGTGTTGTATTGGTGCACTGTCGAGGGCCATAGCAACGGTGTTTGGTGAGGTACAAGGTTTGATTCTTAGGAGCCATATCTTTGTAGAATTTATACCTCGTATGCTCTGCTCGCCTTGTCAGGTCACCTAGTGTCTCATCGGGTGGGAAGAATGGTGCTGCCCACCTAGCTAATGGAATGTTGTGTCAAAACATCATTGTTTGGGCAGTTACCCGATGGTATTCTCTTATATCTCATATGGAAATGGATCTTTCCTTGTTGGGGATTCTCTGAATGACCTCTTCTTAGGGAGGGGGGTTTCTGGTTTGGGAGAGTTCGAAAACACCACACTCGGAGATTCCCTTTTTCAAGAAAATAACACTTGGAAAGTAACTAATCCAATATTATATAGAATTTCATATGTTACAATTAATTGTGGACTCAAATTTATCTTTTTACCAAAATGCATGGTTCTTTTCCATGGATAAACTTTATAAAAACCATTATTGGATACCTCAAAATAAATATCTTTCCTTCAGTTATCTACATTAATTTTATGCTTTCTCTAAGATGTTCTCATATATTACTGAATCATTTTCACCTTCTCAATGGTTTATTCTACTAATTTTAGTCCCATGAAATTTCTTTCCCCGGCTTCACCCTAATAAGCTAGAGTTTCACACCATATTTACTATAAGTCATTAAAATGTGTCATCTATAAACTATAATAAAATCTTTTATTATAAGAAATCTCAACCAATGTCAAATTTTAATCTTAAATTCCCTAATAATACATTGAAAAGATTTGATACATATCCCCCAAATTCCAAATCATTCACTCTTAATTTCGATCATATTTAGTATGAAAGGTTATAATTAAATTTTATTTTGTACCCAAAGACTTCTAAAGTCCTTTCCAAAAAATTGTGGTGAATATGGGATCAAAATTAGATATAATATAAAGGTGCTCCATTTAATCTAATTATCACTTTAACATAAATATGAGAAAGTTGATCCAAATATATATTTTCTTGAATGGGAATAAAATGAATATATTTAGTTAATCAATCAATAATTACCCAGTTTTAATTATTACCTTGTGATGTCTTTACTAATCCCATCATGAAATCAATGGATAAATTGTCCCATTTTCATTCTGGAATAGAAATGTCCTAAGAATCCCCTTCAGTAATTATCATTCGTATTTACCCTATTGAAAATTCAAAAACTTCATAGTAAAATTAATAATATCATTCTTTATTACTCCCCATAGTAAATGTTCCTAAATATTAAAATACATTTTTTTTGGTAGGGTGAATTGAAAATGGACACTACTACAAATATGGCCTTTATCAGAGCTAAAAATGGCATTTATCAGTGCTAGAAAAAGTGCTGATAAAGCTGGCGAAGATAAAGGGGGGGTCCCCTTTATCAGCGCTAAAAAAAGAGCTGATAAAAGTACCCCTTTATCAGCGCTTTTTTTAGCACTGATAAAGGGGTCCTATATCAGTGCTTCCTTTATCAGCACTTTCGTTTTAGCGCTGATAAAGGACACTTTTATCAGCACTTTTAAAAAAGAGATGATAAAAGTTAAAAAAAATTTTAAAAATACTGCTGATCGGGGGGGCCTTATGGCACTTGAGCCCCCCTTTTACAGCGCTTTTCTGCCCCTGTACAACACCCCATGCACCCCCCTTCACCCTTTAAAAGCGCTTGCTGCTATATTCCCCCATGCGCGCGCGCCCCTTCCTCCCCCAGGATTTGAACTTGAGACCTCCCCCCTGCGCGCATAAGCCTTTACCACTACTCTATTTTGATTTGTCTTTCAATTCATGATATATATATATATATATATATATATAGTTATATTTATTCGTATAGTAATATATATTTATATTAATATATATATAGTTATATTATAATATATATAAATATATAGTTATATTAATATATATATAGTAATATTAATATATATATAGTTATATTAATATATATTAATATCTATATATATATTTAGTTATATTTATTCGTATAGTAATATATGTTTATATTAATATATATATATATAGTTATATTAACATATATATAGTTATATTAACATATATATAGTTATATGAATATATATATATAGTTATATTAATATATATATATAGTGATATTAATATATATATTTATAGTGATATTAATATATATATTTATAGTAATACTAATATATATATATATGTAGTTATATTAATATATATATATAGTTATTAGATTAATATATATAGTTAAATTAATATATATATATATAGTTAGATTAATATATATATATAGTTAGATTAATATATAGTTATATAAATATTCATATATTTTTATTTTAAATAAAATGGATGTTAGTTATTATTTAGATAAAGCTAATATATTTTATATGTAAATATATTTTATTATTTATATTTATAATTAAACTTTTAGGTGTGAATATATAAAAAATATGAATATATTGTTATATATTTGATTATAAATAGCAATGCATTATAAAATACGATGAAATTTCAAAGACATAATATCAATATGAATGTAATACCATAGAATAAATTCGGACCCCACCAAAAAAATCCAATAATACCCCCTTAAACGGGGCTGAAAATCCACAAAATGTTAAAAAATCGGGGTACCCCGACTAAAAACTCAGTTTTAGAGGCCTTATGGGCCTCTTTTGGTCTCGAAAATCCCTTGACTGGGGCCTTCCCAAATCATAGCAATGTAGGGCTCGTCACAGGCTTCAATTTGATATGTGGTAGGGCTCAAACGGACACCTGGATCAAAAGTTATGTCCGTTTGAAGTTTGAGTTGTGTTTTCAACATATTTTGGATCTTTTTTTAATTTTTTTAATTTTTTTAGTCTTCAAATTGTTATTAAATGACTATTACTCCATAATGATTAACAAATTATTAATTAAAAATATTTTTTTAATTTTTTAAGAATCCATTTTCACTAAATATATTATATATTAAATATAATAAGTGTAAATATACATTTATACTTATCTAAAATATATTTAAAAATTATATATTATATTTATATATCAATATAACTATATTTAAATATTAATATATTAATATATTTTTTAAAAAAAATTGAAGCCGACCCTTTATCAGCGCCTTTAAAAAAAGCGATGATAAAGGCCCCCCCTTTATCAGCGCTACTAAACAAGCGCTGATAAAGGGGGTCCCTTTATTAGCGCTAAAAAAAGCACTGATAAAGGGGGGTCCCTTTATCAGCGCTAAAAACAAGCGCTGATAAAGGGGAGCTTTTATGAGCGCTGATAAAGGCACCCTTTATCAGCGCTTTTTTGAGTGCTCATAAAGGCACCCCCCCCCCCTCCCCTTTATCAGTGCTTTTTCGTTAGCGCTGATAAAGGGGGGTGCTGCGAAAAACTGTTTTTGTGGTAGTGGGAGATCTATGGTGATCAATCAACATTTATTTCATTAACTGGGATTCACATGAAATACATTACTATTTTTAAATCTCAAAACAATTTCTTTGTTAGTATTAAATTCAATCAACTAACAATTCCTTACCAATTATACCTTTTCCTATAAAATAGTGTCTTTATTTCAAGCTTACTTAATTATTTCTGAAAAATTCAATTATATTGACACCTGAAACAAATTATAGGTAGTTCCTAAATGTCTAAGTTCTAATCCAAAATCGTCAAATCATTGATAAAAAGATGATGTTCTATATGTATCATAGTTAATGACGCATTAAATTTTTGACATAAAGAATAAAGTACTATAATTTCCTTTCCTAGATGGTAAAGATTCATACATTTGTAATATTTTATTAATTCAATCCATCCCCTATGTCTCATGTTCAACTCTTTTTGAGTGATTTTATAAATTAAACTTTTATGATTAGAATATATTTCACACATTGATCTATATAAATTATATATCCAAATTTTTAAACTAAACACTACAATTGAAAATTCAAGTTCATGTACAGGATAAGTTTTCTCAAGAAGTTTTAATTGAAATGAAGCATAATAAATTACCTAATAATTATACATTAAAACACAACCCATACCCTTAAAATAATTCTCATTATAGATAAAAAAGACATTATTTGTAGATAATAGGCCCAAAAACAAATTGTTCACTAATATAATTTTAAATTCCTAAAAACATTCATTGTACTCCTTTATCCAGATAAACCTAACACTTTATCATGCTAACTTGGTTTTTGGGATGGATAACCATAGAAATTTCTCAAAAAATTTATGGTAATAGACTGTTAATCCAAGAAAACTATGAATGTCAGTATCATTGTGTAAGTATTTTTCATTCATCAACCACTTTAGTTTTAGTTGGATAAATAGTTATTTTATCTTTATTTATGAAATTTCCAAGTAATGAAATCTTCTATAAACAAAAAAACATGTAATAAATTGCACATATGACTTATTTAATTTCAAGGTTCTCAAAAATTATCCTTAGATGTTTTTTATTATCCTCAGAGTATTATGAATAAATAAAAGTATTTTCAACAAACATAACCATAGAATTATCCAATTCTTCATAGAATACACTATTCATAAGTTATAATAATATAATTATAGCATCCATCAACCCAAAGGGCATAAAAACTCATAATTACCATCCCTAGTATGAAAAACTGTCATAGTAATGTCATCCTCCTTAACCTTCAACTGATAGTACCCAAACCTGGGTTAAACCTTTGAAAAATACTAATCTACCTAGAGATATTATAATTTAATTAAATAACCCATATCTACTGAAGTATTGTCAAATTATTTGACCACACTCTTCTACTTATAGTCTTAATACTTCTCATCATTCATTCGCTTCTTTGGATAAGTATCTGCATAATGACCCATCTAGATACATTTAAAACACCATACTTACTACTTTTCAAAATTGGTCTTACCACTATAATGATCCTTTTATTTTCAATCAAGATTCATATTCTCAAACTTACCACATTGAAATTAATTCCCAAATTTCATAATACATTCCCCGTGGTGTTTTTTTCCAAAATAACCACAAACAAAAAATCTTGATTTTCATAACTTTAAATTTCTTAATTGGATTATTTTCATTTTATAGAAAATTGTATATATTATTCTACTTATTTTTAAATGACACATTATCATTAAAAAAATCTATTAACACCTTCTTAGTATAGTAAAAAATTTATCCTGACTTTTAAATTCATTTGATCCCAAAGATCTTCTATATCCTGAATTTCTCCTGCGTAAAACTAATTATTTTACATTCAAGATACCAGATACAATTTGGTTCATAACAACCTAACTAGTCTAATTATTCTTCATATGTGGACACTAAATCATCCTCCTTTTTCACAAATTCCTTGAAATTATTTTCCATCATATGTCGAACAACCTTAGGAAAATATTTCTCAAGAAAAATATTGTTAAATGTATCTCATTACATGGTGTCAAACTCTTTTTTATCTCTTTTATTTTTAACCATTGAACATAATTGATCAAATTCAACTTAAAAATGTTAAATAAAAGGAGTTACCTTTTAATTCTTTTAACATCGCATGACTTTGAATATATTTTCTAGTGATTTAATCTATCCCTCAACTATGAATGAATCAAAATATCCACTGAATGCTAGAGGGTGTTGTATCATATAATGATTCATTATAGATATGTTACTATGTGGAATATTTGATTAAATTATAGCATGGATATTAATATCATTTATAGCCTAAATTAACTAAACTATCATAGTAAGAAACTGATCAGTTCCAATTCCAACCATTCTAGGTTGCTGATTTGGAAGGTTATTATCACCTTGGTGACTTTCTACATTAGCTTACTTATTTTCTCTATGAAAAACCATTCTGTAAATATAAATTTTAGATGAATAAAAATGGTAATATTTAAATTATATATCATAATAACAATAAATTTTAATCTCTTAAGGGTATTTACTTATAATATTATAACATCTAAAATTATAACATTTCCTCTAATACCAACAATAAGGATCCAACATTAAATAATCCATAAAATTGATTATTTAAATAAGAAATAATTTTCATACATTCAAAAATATATTATAGGTTTATAGTTTTATATAATTATATCATCACCCTATCATAAATAAATATTACATCACAAAGTGTAAAATTCCACTCATTATTTATTTTTCTCACAATACAAAACTTTTAATATATAATAAGTTTAATTTTCATAATATATTTTTACAATTTTCATATTCACGTCATCCTTGTCCCTAATAATGCTTATAATATTGTTAAAAACAATTGAAATCTGGTATAAGAACAAAAATATTAGTAAGGGAAATATAAAAAAAGAAGGAAACTTGTTAGTCCATGAATACTCATAAACATTTTCCTTCGTAAAAATAAAATTTAAGCTAAAAAAACATTTTCTTACCAAAGAAATAAACTTATCAACCTAAATAATTTCCTAAAATATTTTATATGAAAAATTAATCAAAAAATAAAATTCATAAGGATTTATCTACAATGAAAAAAGACTCATGAAATTTTTTTCACAATGTTATACATTTCACCCTTAAGTTGTATCATAAAAATATTTTTAAACTTATGGTTATTAAATTGCATTGTGTAATAATAATATTTCTATAAAAACACATAGAAGGAATTGGTAAATAATATATGCAACATGGGACATCATTTTCATATCACTCTTATAATCACACTTAGAAATGGAATAACATGCCTAGTAAATTCTAATAATCTCTTAGGTGAAACATAACCAGTTAACTCTTTCCATTTTCCCAATGCATTAGAGAGATATATTTGGCTCACCCATCATCATGAGTTATATCAATCTCACTCGTGATCATAAATAATTCAAAAGAACCACAAAATAATTATAACATGTGAAAGATTTAATTTTCATAATTATACTCATATAAATATTACTTTCACCTATAAGAAAAGAATTTCTGAATATCAAAATATACATTGGATTTAAAACCCTTTTTAAAAAATCCCAAAAAATAGGGAGGGTTTTTATTTGAATAAAACATGAAATATTTTAAAAAAATTTAAACATCATTCAACATTTATGGTTGTTGGGAAAACCATTAATGTCATATATGTTAAAATAGAACATTCCTTTTTCCTTTTTATCAAACTATTCTATATAAAATATGTAAAAAAAATTCATTAAAAACATTGGAAATAAATATCAAAGTGACATAAAATGTCCATTATAATTTATTTATTTCCATATAAATACATCCATAAATTTATTTGAATAATATTTTTTGGAAGAAAAGGATTTTGAAAATAAATCTTTAAAACAAATAAAATCAGGTTTTTGTGGTAAAGTGTTCTTTACCTCGAGTCTGACTAATCAAATATGTTCCTTATTTTACTGAATAATAAAATTATGTTAATAATATAATTTATTAATAAAATTTTTAATCTTTATTATTCCATTTATTTTAATAATTACCATGTTATATAGTTATGTAATCAATTAAATTCACATTAGATGTTTAAATATTATTCAGCTCATATGTCCAAAATGAATTTATTAAGTGGACTATATTTAAAGTGATAATTATTATACTATCTACATAATAATAATAATAATAATTAAATTTTTATCATTATAATACATAAATTATACTTTTAAAACTAACCATGAAACTTGTTTATGAAAAATGAATTGAGTTATAATCATAGAGATGGTAGGTCGTATATACACATGAGTAATATTTTCATTTTTTTAAAGTGTATGAAAAAAAAAGATAAGTATCATTTTATATTTATATAGTAATTATTATATATTATATATCAAATGTATTCTTCAAATATACTTTTATATATCATCCATGTGATGTGGTCATGAAAAACAAATCACCTCTTTTTGTAGAGATATTAATCCACACGTACACACTAATGATGTTGTCATTTTTAAATGGATATAAATTTAAGAACAAATATTATATATTGTCATTATATAATGATAAATATTTCATTAATATTATATATATATATATATATATTAAATCCATCATTAATACAAACCTTGAGAGGTGGTGATGGAAAACGAATTACATCAGTTCATGACATGGTAGTTTGTCGTACACATGAATGATGGTTACAATTCCCATTTGATAGAAAAAGGAGATATATAGTGGTTATTACATTAACATAAAAACATATCATTGTATTAAAGATATTTATTATATTATTTTATAATTTTTGAAGAATATTTTAAGGTGATATAAGTTGAAATAAATCAATAGTGGTCAGTTATAAACTATACCTCTTATTAAAACAACCTCATTTGGTTTATACCTAAAACCTTACTATGTTGATTTTCTAACCAAAAAAACTCCATGATATTGGGAAAGGTGTTTTAAAGGTATTTTTTTATGTGTTGTCTAAAACAAAAGGCTCTTGAATTATGGAGAGAATATGATAGGGGGGTTCATTTTAAAAGTGGGGGAGAGGACACACTTGAAATTTTAAAAATATTAACATATATTATTGTCTTACTCAAACCAAATGAGTCAAAAATGGACCATTTCCAAATATAATATTAAATAATTTCAAATTTTTCAAATCAATAGGATTTTGAAAAGTTTTAATGGAATTTTAACCATTATCTCTTTAGTTTAACCCCCAATAAACCCATTTTAACGGTAACCATAGTAACATATTTTTTCTATATTTACTATTAATTATGACCAAAAATTAAGTAAACCTTATTAAAGAATATTAATTTTATAATATAAAATATGTAATCTATTTTATCAAATTCAATTCAGAGAAGTTTCAGAATTTAATTAAAAATTAAATCAGCAAAATGTGACAAAAAAGGGTTTTCAAAAAATGAATTTTAAGTATAAAAGTATTTTTATAACAATTTTAATTATAATATTGATTTAAATAAAACTTATTGGATTATTTTTAATAAAAATTAAATAATTTAATATTTTAAAAAATAATAAATATAATGTGAATTTTAAATACTTAAAAAGAAAAAATAGTTTTCAATAAAATCAGTATTTTCACTATTCATTGAAAAATAAAACATTTCCAAAAATTCTCAAAAATTAATCCTAATATAATTCTTATTTGATGAATTAAAAAATTTATTTCATTTATTTAAACTCAAATTATATCATTTCTAAATGAATATTTTAAATAAAACTATATAATTAATTAAAATATAATTTGGTTAGAAATAAAGTTTATTCCCTTTACACTAATAACTCTATAAAATATATTTAATGAATATTAATAAGAAATGAAAATGATTTATCATAACCTTATTTTTTTGATTGGACACATACATCACTAAGATATGTAAGTCAATGGTGTTCCAACCACATATATAGATGACCTCCACCCCATCCCACATGGTGTTACCCACACCGATATCATATAGAGGACACTCACTTCATCATGTAAGGTGGAACAAGGGGGTTACCCACTTTTATATATAGCCCTCATCTTTTTAGGAATATGAATTTTTTGACTCCATTCTTGATGTGTGAAAAGAACCAGCGTCCTCTAACAAATTTTTCAATATAGGGTTACCGGCTCTATAATTCATATAGGGGGATTGTGCCCTAGTATTTTTGTGTCTCTTAGAATTTTATTGTCCCCAAATATTCTATAAACACCTCTCTTAAACCCTATAATTGTATCCTTGAAAACAAAGTGTATGGTCCCAACCTTAAATATTACATAATCTTGAATTAAGTTAATAATTTTCATTAAGGATCTATTCAGTTTTACAACATTAGATAATTATGTCATAACTTTTACATAACAACTTGAATATTACATGTAGACACTTCTACTCAGTATCCATTTTTCCATAAAATAAAAACACTTATAAGAATACAAGAATTATTTTCTTGATATAAATTTTCCTGAATTATTCCTTTCTCTTAACCTTTCTTATACCCTGTGAAAAAAATTCAACAACTTGGGATGATCATAAAAATCTTAGTAAGGGTTATAAAATAAGGAAAACAACATTAGCACATCAATACATACAAATCAATGAGATTATACTTTTCAATCATAAAACATATTCTCTTTAACATACCTTATGAAATCATAAGATTTATGAATAACACATAGAAATCATAAATCATAATGGTAACTTGTGGCATCCATGACATACTTACATTGTAGATTTCACAGATACATTGGTAGTTATTTTTTGGAATACACATCGTGGTATATTCCCTAAATCTCTTAGGAGAAACATTAACGTTTACCTCCATCACGTTACCCAATGAATTAGAGATCTATCTCGAGATTACCTGCCCCAGTTTTATCATGGAACCACCCGTATACATAAACAATTCCCAATAACCAGAACATAATCATAACAAAAAAAACAAGCATAAATGAAAATAACATTTCCACATTCCAACCACAATATAAAATTTCATGATTTTGAAATAATTAATACTTTATCAAAACCATTTTCAATACAAAAATACATAAAAAGGGTGTTTTCTATTTATTTTATATTTTTATAAACATTACGTCTTGTTAAGGAAGCTAGATATAAAATAATGCTTGCGGCGGAGGAAAGATCGTTGTTGTCACGTATGTTAAAAATAAACATTCCTTTTCTCATTTAGTAAAACACTTCGTAGAAAAAGATTTCATTTGAATGAAATGAAATGTAAAAGGAGTTTATACACCGTATAAAATAAAGTCATGTATACATCAAAATATTCATCAATGAAAGGATATTGAGACGAAGTCCCTTACGAAAATTTGGCAGCCTAACGACATCACTTAAAAATTAAAAAATGATTTGATGAGAGATAAAAGGGTCTCTAATAATTTGTCCATAAAATTTATAGAAATAATGATATATAATAACATATCCAACATAATAAAATGAAAATTAAATGACATAACATAAACGAAGTCTTTGACTAAAAGAGAAGGATGAAAGGTTCCCTTACCTTAAATCTTGTTGGTCACCTATGTTCCTTGTTCTTCCAGAATAATAAACTTAAGATAATTTATAATTGAATAATAAAATTTTTCAAATTTATTATTCCTTTTATTTCACTTATTAACTTTCTATAACAACCATATAATTATTCAAGTTCATATTGGTCGTTTTGTCGATGTTCGCTACTTGAGACAAAAATGAACTTGTTATAATTATAAATTTTCTATGTGGTCAAAAGTCCATTATCTCCATAATTTTATTCATGATTTAAATATCATATATATCCAGTATATATGTATTTATATCCAGTATATATGTATTTATAATAGTCCATAACATTTGTATGTATTAAATGAAATGCACCATTCATGGAGATGGTAAGTCGTACATAAGCATGAACGCTACTTTCATTTCTTTTTCATATTTAAAGGAATGAAGAATAAATGATATATAGGTATATTATAATTCCAGTATAATATCTATGTTATATATGTTACATAAGTTCATTAATTCCACCCTTTATATGTTCCATATATTGCATGAACGATTCATATCACCTTGAGGGGGTGGCAGTCTGCACTTCCTCAAATGAAATTATCATATTAACGCATTACGGAAAGCATAAAGGTATGTTGTAAATGAAAAATACATAACAATATATAAGTTATAAATATAATATATGTCATATATAAATACAGTTTCATCATAATGGAAACCATGAGAGGTGATAGGAGATAATTGAAAAATCATCGTTTCGTGAGGCAGTAGTTCATCGTCCACAGAAACAGTATATTCTAAATCAATTAGATGGAGGTGTGTGTGAGTTTAGGTCTAATAATTCTCATAAAAATGTCCTAGTATACTGAATATAGTGGTTTTTTTATAAAATAGTTTAATAAAGAGAGTTTAGGTGGTTGGATAAGGAATAGAAAATAAAAGAACTTGAGAGAAGACATTACCTATAAATCAGGTAACTCCCTTCGATTTGAGCCAAAAGTATTTCTTGAATTTCCTTCTACCTAAGTTAAGGATTATAGAAGGAATATTGGGATTTCTTGAGCTTTTTTGGTTGATTTTAGATGATCCAAGGGGATTTAGAGGTTGATTAAATGGGTAGAGTTTATGCCCTTTTATAAGAGGGGGGAGGGGAACTTTAGGAAAGTTTGAAAGTATTATTTTATTATAAAATGATTTGCAGTTTAATAAGGTCCCAAAGTAATTTATTTCAAAGATAAGATGATTTTGGGTCTAAAAATTCTTATCAAATAGTTTTTATACAAGTATAGATCACAAATTTAACCTTATCTTTTTGCTTTAACCCTTAGTTAACTAATTTGACTCTTACCATGTCTTCTTACATATTCATACTATATGGTTAATATAGTTACTATAAAATGACAATAGAACCTCAAGTGGTTAATTAATTAAATTTTAAACCTTATCTAAGTCATTTTTTCTAATATTATATTTTTAGGAAAATTAAATCATTTAATATAAAAGAATTTTTTTTAAAAACTCATTTATGTCAATTTATATATTATTCATATCAAGACTTTTAAAAAATACATTACAACTTTATTATTTCAAAAATTATTCATTAATTAAAATATAACAAGTAATAAGCATCCATAAAATTATTTTATGAAATAAGAAGTTTCAAAATAAATTTATTTTAAAATTTTTAACCTCATTTTTTTAAATCATTCATTAATAAGGTAATCACTACATCACCATTGTTTCATAAATAAATTTATTTATTTAATCAATAAAAATTACAAATTAAATTCCATGATGTAGGAAATCTTTTTAAATTGATAATTAATATTTAAAGTTGAAAAGATAAGTTATATAATCCCATAAAAATTTATTAAAAGATACATGTTTAGGTTATATATTCCTAAACATTAAATTAAAAGTAATTAAATGTCATTTTCACACACAAATGGATCCATGGGAACCTCAAATCGACCCAAGGATGCCCATGTTCGGATATATCTAATAAAATAGGGTTATAACATGTGTTATGGTAGTTTAATATTATTATAATATTAATATTTTACCCTTATTTACTAGATTTACCCTTTAACCATGGTAAATAAAATATTTACTGGAGTTACTTATATAATGTCTAAAAATAAAAGGTACATATTTAAATAATTTAGATATCCTGATTCAAAATATGGAATCTATTATTACAAATTCAAAACACAGATGTTTCACTAATTAATTTAAAATTAATTCACATTGTCAAAATCAAAAAGCGTGTTTTTAATAAGTAAAAACTAACAAAATATTAACATGTGTTTATGTCCAATTTAAAATTGAAATTACTTAAAATGACCAAAATTGGATTAAATGTTAAAAATATAATCCAATTACACTATAAAACCAATTAAAATTATAATATAACTATATAAATAAATTATATTAAAAGTTATTTTTGAATTAAAATGCAGTATATTTCACTATTCATTAAAAAAATGAACTTTAGCAAAAAAGTACCAAAATTTCATCCAAAGTATATTTTGATGTTTCGATTCTAAATAAAAAGGTTATTTTTTCAAATATAACATATAAAGGTGTCAAACAAAGATTTTATAAGGTTTCTCCATCAAAAGGCGGTAAAAAAACTTTTTAAAAAACTTTAGAGTATTTCATACTTGAAAATTTATTCAATCTCATTTTAAGCTTTTAAATTTTATTGGATAAATGTAAAACATTTAAAAAACGTGTATAATAAAATTTTATTTGGTTCTATTCATTCCCACTAATATAATGGCTAGGTGTTAACTACCATTTAAAATAATAATATTATTACATTATTTGTTTTGTTTAACTCAAAGTTGTGTGAAACGTAAGATTTCAAAAAACCCATTGTTGCGTGTTGAGTACGATATCAGAAAAAGAATCATATTTAATGTAAAAATAATATCTTATTCATAAATATTAATATAAATGAAAAAGTACTACTTTATAAATACATGGGTCCTTACATCCTTCCCCCAATTGGAAATTTTGTCCACACAATTTTAAAATTGTTCTTGGAAACTTCATTGAAAGTCCCACATTAGAAAATGAGTCAATAAAACTATCAATTTAAATGAAAGAAATAGAAGTAAAAAGGTCACCCGATATAACCCATACAAGGATTCCATGTTGGAAAACATGGATATGGAAGATAATCTAACCATCATTTTCTAATGGAGAGTGGTAGAAAACATGATAGAAAGAAAGAAAACCACCAGAAAGTCACAAACTTGAGATAGGTTAAACAGTCTTTGATTCCCCGGTAGGAAAAGTAAACAGACAACTGTTTTTTGTTTAAAGTTCCTTTTCATAAATTTATAGAATTAATTTATGATATTGATTAAGAACATAAAGAAAAATACTTACTTTTCAAGTATAGTTTCAACCATTAATAAATTTTTTCCACAACCTCATCTTTTCTCCAAACGATGAGTATTCAAGATGACTTGATCACACCTGAATCAATAGAATAAACTTCTTGAGAATCAAATAATTTACAAAAGAGAAACTATATATTTCCCCTATCATTAGACATTAACCAATACCAAAATGGTTAGTATGAGATTAGATAATCCCAAAAAAGATAATCCTTTATAAAAAGAAATCTTAATCATAATCTCCAAAATTCAACAAATAGTACCCTAAGTTCATCAAAGACTATTAAATACACAATTTTCCTTAAATTTATTCAATATAATCCAAAATAATATTGAGACTCAAAATTTAGAAGTATATGATGACATATTCTTCCACTGTAAATCATAACATTTATCTCCAAATAACATCGATTTCTTTTAAAGTCTCATACTGAAGTGTAATTAACCTAATTGCATATTCTCTATGATAGGTTAATCAATTCAATAAATAACCCAAATCACCATATTTACATAATAAAAAATATATTCTTCCGAAATAAAATTCAACCATTACTCCTCAAATGAAATCCCATAGTATTCTATTTTTCCTTAGGCATATAGTTTCTTAAAAGAGAAAACATCTTCCAAAATAACCTTTATCACTTAATCACCAAATCATTTTCCTATACTAAGGATATCCATTTGATAAAACATAAGTTTCTAAATTAACTTATTATTGAACCATAAAATCATTTAACTAAAAATAATAAGTTATACTAACTATGGACTTCACATAGGCCAGTGGTAGGAGATGTGCCCTTGTAGCCCTTCGGTTGTGGGTTCGATTTCCATGGCCTTACCGGACATGATGGGTTGTCACCCATCCTATGGTTGGTCCTTTTTATAAAACCATATCATTCTTATAATAATCTCAAAAATAATATAATTTCCTCAAAAATTACCATAACTTTCTTTATCCCCAAAGGTTATCTAAAACCTTTCATTTTTCATCCCAAAATGTCAAAACCGTTAATCACTTCAAAAAAAAATCATATAAACCCCTAAGGTTCTCCATTATGTCCAGACAAGAAATGTTAATTCTTCCTTGAATAAAATTTCCACATATCAAACATCAGGGTTACACATATTATAAAATTTCTTCCCAAAGTAATCCCATAATTATAAGATCATTAATACTTTTAAACATTTCATCATCCTACAACCTACCATAACTCTTGATTCCCTTATATTTAGACTTCTTACTCATTCAGTGCTCTATTTAATCCATTAACTATGAATTTCTATCTTATTTATTAAAACACCATTCCTGTAGATCAAATATCCTCATCATTTATAAATATCAATCCAAAGATGCTTCATTCTTTATGGATATGAAAATAAATTGTACCTTGAATCCAGATGTCATGATCTTTAGAATGTTCCCTTTCTCTTTCGGCATGTTGTCATACATTCAAAAATTAAAACTTCGCTCCAATTTTTTAATTTCACTTTTTGATAGAATTTTAAAAGTTGTGATCTTGAAATCATATGAAAAAGATACAATGACCCATAAAATTGTTTTAGAAATGAGTTGGTGTTGGAGATCTCAAACAATTTCTTGTATGTGATTTGAATACTCAAGAAGCTATCAAAATCATTCGAATAAAATTTTTCCATAATAGTGATGATAAAATCATCAGGGAGGGATAATAAAGTTGTGAAATATCTCTTTCCTTCCATACTAAAAAATGACCTTTAATCTACTGAAAAGAATCAACACTTAAACATGAAAAGAAATATTATAATTAAAAATAATAATCCACTATAGGTTAAAGATAACATAAAAACTTTTATATTACTCTAATAAATCAACCTCCTAATATCTTTATTGTTCAGGATTTTATACAAACAACCTATTTTACCCTAACCCTCCAAAAAATTCCATATGATAATAAACCTCTTGGTTATATGGTATACTTTACCTACACCTAGATAACACCCTAACCTCTAAAGTTGTCTAAACCGACCTCTGATGTCAACTGTAAGGCCCTAGACTTAAACATTACACAATCTTGAATTAAGTTAATAATTCACATTGAGGATATTTTTAGGTTTAGATATTTACATAATTAGGTCATAACTTATACATAACAACTTGAATATTACATGTAGTCACTTCTACTCAGTATCCATTTTTTTTATAAAATAAAAACTCTTAAAAGAACACAAGAATTCTTTTCTTGATATAAATCTTCTTGAATTATTCATTTCTCTTACCCTCCCATATACCCTTTGAAAAAAAATTCAAAATCATGGGATGAGTATAAAAATATCTGTAAGGGTTATAAAATAAGGAAAGAAAACATTATCCCATCAATACATAAAATCAATGAGATCATACTTTTTAATCATAAAACATATGATCTTTAACATACCTCATGAAATCATAAGATTTATGAATAAAGCATATAAATCATAAATCATAATGGTAACTTGTAGAATCTATAAATAATTACATTATATCTTTCATAGCTATATAGGGAGTTATGTTTTGGAATACCCATCACATTATATTCCCTAAATCTCTTAGGAGAAACATTAACGTTTACCTCCATCACATTACCCAATGCATTGGAGATCTATATCGCGATCACCCTCCCTAGGTTTATCATATAACCACCTGTATAAGTAAACAATGTACAATAAACATAACATAATCATAACACATAAAACAAGTATAAATAAAAGATAAAATTTCCACATTCTAATTACAATATAACATTTCAAGATATTGAAATAATCAATACTTTCTCAAAACCATTTTCAATACCAAAATACATGAAAAGAGTATTTGGTATTTATTTTCTTTTTTTTAATGTTACATTTTGTTAATGAAGCCAGATATCAAATAATTCTCACAGTGGTGTAAAGGTCGTTGTTGTTGTGTACATTAAAAAGAAACATTCCTTTTGTCATTTAGTAAAGCACTCTATAGAAAAAGAATCCCTTTTAATGAAATAAAATTCAAAGGGGTTTATATACTGTATAAAATAAAGTCTGATATACCTAAAATATTCCTCAATGAATGGAGATTGATACGAAGTCCCTTATGAAAATTCGGCAGCCTAACGGCGTCACTTAATCATTCAGAAAATGAGTTGATGATAGAGAAAAGGTTCTCTCATCATTTTTAAATAAAATGTAGAGAAATAAGAATATATAAAAACATATCCAACATAAAAAATGGAAATTAAAAGACATAACATAAAATAAGTCTTTGACTAAAAGAGGAGGGTGAAAGGTTCTCTTACCTTATATTTGACTCATCACATATGTTCTGTGTTCTTACTGAATAATAAACTTAAGTTAATTTCTACTTGCTTCATAACCTTTTTTCAGTTTATTATTCCTTTTATATCACTTATTACCTTTCTATAACAATCAAATAATTATTTAAGTTCATATCGGTCATTTTGTCGATGTTCGGTACTTGTGTCAAAAATGAACTTGTTATAATTACAAATTGTCCATGTGGTCAAAATTACATTATCTCCATAATTGTATTCGTGATTTAAATATCATATATATCTAGTATATATGTATTTTTATCCAGTATATATGTATTTAGAATATTCCATAACATTTGGATATAAGAAATTAAATGCACCATTCATGGAGATGGTAAGTTGTACGTACGTATGAACACTACTTTCATTTTTTTCATATTTAAAGGAATGAAGACTAAATGATACATAGGTATATGTTACATAACCACTTTCAGATCACTTATTAAGGATTCTAGGTTTGATATTTTGGGAAGAATATAATCTCTATAATTTTACTAAGGATTTTAATAAGATATATTTTAGGGTTTTACCATTATAAAAGGTTCAATGTTGTGTAAATAATAGAAATTAGTGGTTCCCTTTTATAAGTGGGGGCACTTTTGAAAATTCTTAAAAGAATAAACTATAAAAAGGTAATTCTCTAGAAAAATGCTTCCAAATGTCTAGATATTAAATTATAATGTAGGATTTAGTTTAAATACCATCAAAAAAATAAAAAAAAATTATAGTTTTAAGGGGGTATAAAACCTAATGTTTTAGTTTAACCCTTTAGTTAACCAATTTTAATTATAATCGTGACTATAACTATTTCAGTTTTAAAGGGTTGTGAATGTTACTCTAAAGGGAAAAATGTGTTATAAATGGAATTTAGTTGATATCTTTTACCATATTCAATTCACTAGGATGAATATAATATTTTCAACTATTTTAAATCATTTAATAAAATTCTATTCACTATAAAATATCATTAACATTAATTTTTAACACTATTCATTTAATTTGACTTTAAAAAAATCAAGAAAAATATTGAATTTTAATTTTCACCTTTAAAACTTTTATAATACGTTATATTTATATATAAAAATCTAAACTCAATAATTTTTTTTCAAATAATATTAATTTTAATATTTATAAAATTATTTATTTTTTCCTTGTAATTAAATAATTATTGCATCAGCATTGCGTAAGCATTTAAGGTAATTATTTCATCACTAAAAATTAAAAAAATAAATTATAATGTAAAAAATAAAATTATATATCTTTAAAATAAACATTTATAATCAAATATACATTCTTTTTATCTCTATATCAAAATTTTAAAGATAATAAAACAAGGAAAATGACATTTTTACTTTTCTTTATATAATGTATTATAAAGGTCATAATCATGTTCATATGACAAACAAACGTCATATATTAAAATCCTGAATAATTATTGAATAAATATATACATCCAATAAAATTTATTCAAGTATTAGGGTTACTTTTTATTCCTTACTAAATTATTTTTTACCCTTAATTAACCTATTTTACCTTTACCATGGTAACAAATATTTACTATTATTACTATTCATAATGACCAAAAATAAATGGAACCTATTAACCAAATTTGGTCCTATTGATTTAAAATATATAATCCATTTTTTAATATAAAAAATATATAATTTTTTAATTAAATTTAATATTAAACCAAAAAAATCAATGAAAAACTGTTTTTTAGAAAAATGCCTTTTTCAGAATAAAAATGTTTTTATACCAAATTCAAGTATGAAATTCAATAAAATTTCATAATTATATTATTTATAATATAATAGAAGTAATTTTAATTTAAAAAAATGTTTAAAAAAATGGAACTTTATCTATTCTTGAAATAAAAATGTGGTTTTCAAAAAGAATATGCATTTTTTACTATTCATTAGAAAATCATTCTTTTCATAAAAATACCAAAAAATCACTCTAAGATAATTTTTACATGGATATTTAAAAAAATTATATCCTTTTATACAAATAAAATTTCTAAAAGTTACATAATTTAATTATAACATTCACTCATAAAAAACATTAAAAATTATTTTTGAAGGAAACGTATTATTGACATATAAAATAAATTTTCTAAAAATTGAATAATTATTTATTAACCATTTATAAATATATATTATTTTATATGAAATTTTTATAAATATCATAAATCAATTAATCCTCTTCATACCCTCCAATTTAATGGCTATGTTATAATAATCATATTTAAAAAATAATATTTTTGGTTCATTTAAACTTGGTGTTGTGTGTCATGTATGCTATCAAACATAGGGTTTCACATTATCCCCCATTAAATAAATTACATCCATATAATTTTAACTTGATCATAGAAATCAAGAGTATGTGATTCAAAAATATCTTTTTTGAGATCTCACATCATAATAATTGTTAATAAAACTTTCTTTTGAAAATAGATAAAGGAAAATATGAAGGTCATCTTAGAAAACATATAAATTGGCTTCTAATTAGGATAACATTAGTTGAAGTAAAAAATGTGTACATGGAAGATAAATATCATGTCCAAAATAATTATGAAGATCAAAAAAAGCATTGCTAATAAGAAATTGAATGATCATGAGAAATTTAATGACCACAAAATCATAAACCGAGGAGGTTTGAAAAAGAAAATAGATTTATTATAAATAAATTTAATATAAAAAATCAAAATATTTTTCCAAGAGTTGAGGAATTACTTACCATATAGACCAAGAACATAATGAAAATATACTTACATGACAATTATAATTTCACCCTTTAATCAATTTCTACCACAATCCCATATCTTTCTCCAAATGATGAGTATTAAAGATGAATTTTGTATTCCTAAAGCACTAAAACCAACTTCTAATAGACCAAAAAAATATTCAAAAGTATAAAAATATATTCTTCTTGTCCTGATAAATTAACCAAAACCAAAACAGTTATCACAATATAATTCTCAAAATGAATAAAACTTCATATGAATAAATACAAAATTAACCCTAAAATCATCTATAATAACACCCAAAGTTCGACATAGATCATTTGATAAGTAACTAACCTTAAAATTATTCAAAATATTCCAAACAAATATTGAAACCCAATGATTATAATGATTTTATCATATATTCTTCCAATATAAATTTTGTATTCATCTTCAAATAACATCCATATCTATTAATGTCTAATACCAAAATTTTATTTGTAATAATCATATAATCTCCAGGATATGATAATAATTTACATGAATAACCTAAATCACCATAAAGACACACTAAAATTAGATATTATTCCAAAATATAATTCAACCTTTACACCTTAAATAAAATATAAAAATTCATGTTAACCTTAATCATATAAGGTAATCAAAATAGTGAAAATATTCTAAAATAACATTAATCACCTAATCACCAACTACTTTTCAATCCCATAGTTATCTCTACAATAAAAAAATTGTTTCTAAAATCAACTTAACCATTATCGATCATATCTTTTTTTAAAATTCCATACTAAACAATAAATCACATACGAAATTGGTAGGTTTTTCGCCCTTTTCTTCCTTTAGTTTGGGTTCAATCCCCATGACCTTTCTGGATGTGATAGGTTCTCCTTTTTACTAAAACTATATAAATATAACACTTATAAAATCCCCAAAAATACACTGAAAATCCCTAAAAATAACCTTAATCATAAAAAATCATACAAAACCTAAAGGTTATCAACACCATTACACTTATCAAAATATAATTCTTCTTGAAATAATACTTAATTTTGATCCTAAGGGTTACATATGCATTAAAAAATAAAAAATCTCCCAAAATGTCATTAGTTATATTAAAATATCATCACTTAAAACCTCAAAAGTTTTGTCTAAGACTTGAACTTATGGTTATTCTTAAACTCATAAACCCATGATGGTATCCATAGATTATATGTTAATCATACGTGAAGACATATGTTTTTTGAAAAATTAACGCAATCCATTGATGTTTCATGATTATTATAACCAAGATACCTTGGGTAAAAATACTTATAAAATATCATTCTTGCATCCCAACACATAAATACCTCAACCCTTTTACTTAAATAATTGGTATAACATAGGTCCTACCTTGATATATGTTTTAACCTTTAAAAGAGTGCATTGAATCAAATAATTCCCATGTTCCCCACATATAAGGATTTTCACTCCTCCAAAATTATTTGATATATGTCATTTATTTCCACAAATAAAACATATTAACATTCATTTGATACATTACCCATGGTGTATCTTTCTAATTTTTTTATATAAAGTAAATTAAGGCTTCTTTTCTCTATGGTCTCCACCTTCTAATCTCTCAATAAACTCTATCATTCACTTCTTTGGTGATTACAATCAATGGTTAAGGTACAAGTTGTTAATAATATATCATGATAACTAATTAGGAATAGTAATAGTATCTTTCTCTCCAATAATAATCCAATTTAGTTTCTCATAATCACTACATTATCCATCACATTCAATTTTAACATCATTACTCCTAGTTACAGTCATTAACTAAAACCAAAAATCATAGTATGAGAAATAATGAACATAATGGAAAACCACATAATCATTTATAGTATGTCTAAATAATGACACCTTATATTAAATCTAATACAACTCAGGTTTAACCTAGGTTAGTCATTATCATCATCTACTCAAATCCTTTATAATGGTTCTAAAAGATTATGTGAATTAAACCAAGAATATCCCCAAAGTGTTTCAAACTAGGGGCACTGTAAGGGCATAATCACATTGCATTAGAATGATGGATGAGATATACTTGACCAAATATTTTCATGGTTATTACACCTATATAATTATATATAAAAATCACTTACACTTTTATTATTCATATAAGGACGTTTTGAGAGGAAAACAACACTCCTTTCTTTATTATAACTTAGGATGTTATCGTGTACTTAAGATTATCCCAAGGGTTATTGCTAAAATTTTCTCATATTAGTTTCCAAAAGATAACTAAACCTTTGTCTGATACCAACTATCTAAACTCATACTTTTCATATATAGATATTACATATTTTTATATGAATATTCATTTTATAACCTAATGATACACACCAAAATCATACAAGTCTAGTATCATTGGAAACTCATATAAGTAAAAATTCAATTTATAAGTAAACTACACCATCTACCATTATGCTCTTTATAACTATAAACCTTATTAGAAATATCATAAATAATATATTTCTATACAACCTGTGGAAAGTAAATATAATAAATGGTGATCTTAGATGTTCAGTAAGTCCAAAAAATGGAGATATCAATGATCACTTAAACATAAAATGAGTATAAGGGTTTGATCATGACATTTGAAAACCATACCATTCATACCACATATCATAATCTTGAGTCATGGAATAAATCTTGGATGTTAAAAAGACATAAATCATACATAATGAAATAAAATATTCCATGAGAGCAAGATATAGGCATAAGAAATGAGTTTTTGGCATGCACATAAGCATAGAAAACCATTTCCTTAGTAGTCAATTATTATTTACAAGCCTATTATAGTTTATTGGGTTCACTCCCCAAACCATCATAGTGGTCATGGTTCACTCCCATGACTATCATAGTGGATGGATCCCCTTACTGAACTAGGTTCACTCTTCATTACAGTGTTGTTTATCTCATGAGATATCCATATTTACCTAATTAATTGGTGGGATATATAATTCCAGGACCACTGCATCCAACGCTTTTATGTCGGGGCTTGCGCATGCGTCTGTCACGCATTGGGAGGATGCGCGGCTTGTTGCCCTGCATTCCCTCTTTCCAAAGGCGGGTGGCATCCATTCCTTGTTCTGGAACGTCTGCTCCTTGATCAAAACCGGGATGATGGGATTTCAGTTCTTCCTTCCGTGGATTCCTCCTTGGAGCTCGTCAACTAGTCCGGGTCTCCCTCATAGATTTAAGATGGGTTTGTAAAGCTCGTTCTCGGCACCATATCTGCATGGATGCCAGTTAATTACGCTGCTTCCGTTGAGACGCTCCAAGGTGTCTTGTCGGGGCAGCAACCTTCGGTGAGGAGAATGGTCACGTTGGGGTGTCGTTGGAATGTCTTGACGCTGGGGATCGGCATGTCTATCTTCTGTCCCTTATCACATGGCTTCTCGAGGGCACGGAAGCCCAAGGAATCCCACGTCGAACGCGGGGATTGTGTACCATCTGAGGTTTTCCTCAGCTTCCCATGTTTAACATGGGGTATGTCGCGAGTTTAACATATTACAGAGACGGATTGGACGGATCGAAACACTGAGAGTGGATCAGATTGAAGGACCCCCTAGGGGGAACACCATTGTTGGGGCTCGAATGTGGGTAGCTTCCCGGATACCATGGAGTGGGATGGGGTGGCATGATCTCACCGGGATGTGGCGGCCCGGGTAAGGATCAGGATGGGTGATGGAGTGACGGGCTTGAACCTCGTGGAGGCTTCCTACATATCCCCATGGTAGGGAATCAATGTCTGCATAGTTCGGTGATACAGTGGGACACCTGAAGATGCGACCCGTGAGAATGAATGCATGGATTGGAGCCTGGAGGAAGTAAGATCTTTGGGCTAGGGCATGAGCTTCCCAAGGCACGTTGGCTTGAGGGAGAAGTCAGGATGAGACGTGGGTGTGAGACATGGGGCTTACACTCTGAGACGGCCAAATAGGGGGAATACGGTTTAACGTCATGCGGGACGAGATATAGTTTAACGTCATGTGGGATGAGGGCATACAGTTTAACGTCATGCAGGATGAGGAATTTGGGGCTTACGCTCTGAGGCGGCCCATGGTGGGTATGGGGCTTACGCTCTGAGGTGGGCCATGGTGGATATGGGGCTTACGCTCTGAGGAGACCCATGGTGGATATGGGGCTTAGGCTCTGAGGCAGCCCATGGTGGATATGGGGCTTATGCTCTAAGGCGGCCCATGGTGGTCAGGGAACCGACATGGAGAGGTCGGAAAGACCGGGTGGAGGGCTTGAACCTCGTGGAGGCTTCCTACGTACCATGCGTTAGCACAGATCAAAGTACACGTAGTTCACTGGGATGGGGCTTATTCTCTGGGGTGGCCCAAGAGTATGTCATGGTCGATGTGCGCTCTAAGCCCACGTGAGTCATGCTCGGTGTGAGAAATAAGAGGCAGCAGGGACCAGATGATCACATCGCAAAGGGTGCATCCTTGAGAATCGGAAAGGGACTTACGTGTTGAGCGGCCCAAAGAGGAAACAGGGGATTACGTGTGGTTATCAGACCTGGGTTTCGGGGCTTAGTCCAGGATAGAGGCCCATGGTGCGACAAAGTGCAGTGGGAAAGGGAATCCACTGGCCTTGGAAGGGGGGAAGTACGGAGATGCACGGGTGCAACCTTCTGTAAGAGAATCTAGGGGATTACGCTCTAAGGCACCCCTTCCCCCGTGGACAAACGCCACTCCGACAAGGAGGATCTCATTCCATGCAAGGAAGAGTCCATTCCCATGGAGACGAGTGGGTGTAAAGAATTTCAGAGCCGGGGGGACCCTGCATGCGAAGCACTGGGTCAGACCACAGTTTAACGTCATGTGTTAAGGATGAGGTGCTTGGCGGTTTAACGTCCTGCAGCTCGGACGAGGTGGGTTCGCTCTACACCCCTAGGGCTTACATGCCCAATGCCCTATACCCCTTGTGGGAGGGAAGCCATCGGCAAGGCTGTAGTGAAGGGGGGGCACAGGGCGAACCATTGAGGGGTCCACGTTAGCGTGGTTATGCAAAGAAGCAATAGCCGTTAGCATGCCTATGCGGAGAAGCATAAGGCAAAGAAACGCAATGGGAAACACCGCCCAAGGAACCTTGAGGTTACTTCATACGAGCCTGGAAGGCCGCACGTGAAAACAACACTTGGCGCGCATGCCCGGAAGGGAAGACATCAGGTGTCGGTGCGGAGAGGCAGCCAAGGGGCATCAAGGTAAAGGGTTCGGGGTGTTACACGCAAAGAGAAGGTTTGCACCCAAAACATCGGGATGGCATACAAAAGGGCTAGAGGATTGCGCGGATAGGTGATTGTGCGCAAGGTATTGCAAGCATAGAAGGGGACTGCGCGCACGGGGCAACGATTGCGCGTAAGGGAAGTACCCATAGGAGTGGGAAAATTCACATAAGCCAGTGGAGTTGCGTGCAAAGCCGAACCCCGGGGCAAGGTTGTGCGAAAAGGGTATTACCTGGAAGTCATATTGCGTGTGGGGGGGAGTCAACTTGCGCACATGGGAGCCGTTCCGAATTCCACAACCCCAAACCGTTTGGGGTCGCCTTCTATTTATAGGCATCCTAGGGCATGAAATACAAGGTTGTGCAAAATAATTGCACAACGGAAGTAGCGGCACGAAGTATCAACCGCACGGGCTGTGGGAACGAAATAATTTCGCGTCGGCGCCTGGACTTTGCGCAAATCCTAGGTTTCCTTTTGCGTGGGACATTTTTTCCGCGCACTTCACCCAATTTTTCACGCACCACTTCCGGGGCCTCCGGACTGGGCCTCTGATTCCGAATATGACTTCGCTTTTCCATTTTGAAACATCCTCTAGGAGTTATGGAATTTTTCGGCATCTACAAATGCCCACCCTTGGAATTGGATCGGAGAGAGGTCGCAACGGTTGGATTCCAAGGGAAACGCCAAAACGCCGAAGCAGGGCCACTCTTGGGCACTTAGTGCGCAAAAAACCCACACAGCGCGCAAAACGATGGATCGGCGTGGAATTTGCTTTCCATGCGGCGCGGAACCCTGACCTCACCTATAAAAAGGGGCATTGGGTCCCAAATCCGTACTTCATATTTTTCGCGTGATAGGCTTATCGCTCTCATAAGTGAAATTGCTCCCGTGGCTGGGTGTAAAAATGCTCTGGCAGCACGGAATTCTTTCTGAATTTTGGACATCATTTCACGGCTAATTGGGATATTCCACGCTTAGCGTGCCGATTGTGTTCCCATCTCCTAGATTTCACACCGCCACTTTAGATTTCGTGCATACTCTCTGATTCCGCGCACTACATCCTGGTTTCCTACAACTCCCGAGATATTTGAGATGGCCGCAAACGGAGTTGATGTGGGGGAATCTGTCGCTCGTAGGACCGAAATGGCGGCGAATGAAGAGGTTTATAGTGCCAAGGTGATCCTCTCCAACAACCTGACCCTGTTCTATCTGCTGACTCCCGCCCAGAAGACGTATCCCCTGTCTGATAACCTCCCACTCTGGAATTTTGGCATCCTGGAGGAGGTTCCCCTGTCGGGCTTCGAGGTGGACACACTGTGGTCATGGGTGACCCGGGAGGATGAGCTTCCTCTCTACAACATCACCAAAAATGGTTGTCCTACTAGGGAAACAAGACATATGGACGTATATGTCCTGAACCCGAGGACCAGGACCATTATCGGGGACGATCCTGTCGTAGAGAATTCTTCGGCCCTCTACGCGAGCACGTTCCGTCAGAGCGTCACGGATGACACGAAGGGCTGGATGAAGTATTGGGACCTGCGGTCCGGGGGTAACTTCACCAGCGAGTGGGCCTGGGTGTTCTGGGTTCGCCATACTTGCAACCAGTTCGGGGATGAACTGCGGCATATTGGCTTGTTCGAGGCGGTATGGTCGTCGTAGTTCCACTTCCACCATCAACCTGAGCTCGGGCCAGAGCTATTCACCCGGTGGTCTCCTGATACCAACACATTCCACCTTCATCATGGGGAAGTTGGAATTAGTCTCTGGGATGTTCACTGCATCGGAGGTATCCCACTAGAGTGATACCAATATGACGAGTTCATTCCACCAAAGAACACCTGGGAAGACAGGTCACGGATGCCTATGATGATGTGGCACCTGTTGGAGCTGTCCAAAGAGAGGTTGGGGGTCAAGGACTTCCTGAAGGACATTGCCACAAGGTCTGGTTCATCCAGTTCCTTGAGAAGGATCTGGCCATCAAGATGTCAGGATGGGGTAAACAGTGCCCAATCGTGGCTCAAAGGAGCAGGGATGGGTCATACTGGAGGACCCTGGAGGCGGGGCAATACCAATCATGGGGGTACCGCGTCATTGAGACCCAGGACCCGAATGTCCGGTATGCTGTGTTCCTTTTCGCCTTCCTGAGCGGGTGGATCCTGCCAGTGTGGGATGTGAGGATAGGTGTTCGTCCAACAACACTGGTGATGGCGGGAACCATGGTCGCAAACAAATGGTTCAACTTGGGGGTCCCCATTTTGGCCAAGTTGTATGCCATCCTGGGATGCATCTCACGAGGGGGGTCATCTCGGAGAGTATGTGGCCCCTTCTAGATCTTCCACGACTGGGTGGCGGCTCATCTCGGTGGGTACACTTTCCCAAACGCCATCCGTCCTCCAGGCAATGGCATGCGACCGTCCCTGCTGAACATCGCCGGGGTGGCGTCAATGATGCTCAATAAGGAGGGCGTGAGAATCCGCATTGGTAACCACACCAACTTCCACTTCAGCTCGTTCCCCACCCCGGTCGTCCAGATGGTGGAAAATGGGCGAGGATTTCTGGAATAGCAGAAGTATTTCCAGATCATTCAAGGTAGGGTTCTCATTGCTCGGATCGACGGGAAGGTGATCTGCGAGCCTTATGTGCCATTCCGATTTTCCAGGCAATTCGGGTGCCTCCAACGAATGCCAAAGAAGGTATTAACGGCTATCTGGCAGGAGAAGAATCCCTGCGTTCTGTGCCAGATGTGGTTGATGTTTACCACTTTCGGCTTTGGCGACATCATTACTCTTCCTCCCACTAGGGTTGACGCTGTCCTAGCAACCGAGTATGTCGAACACTGGACCATCGCGTACCCTGAGGGGCTTTTACGCAAGCGAGTCTGGCAACTCGAGGTTACTCACGTGGAAACCGGGCGACGGGGGAGAAGGAAACGTGCTGCTGGAAGGGGGGAACCGGGGGTGCATCAGGCAGTGAGGCCTGCGCAGGCCGAGACTTCAGCAGTAGGAACATCACACAGCGTCGTCGTGACCTCGTTGCCTGTAGGGGGTCACATGAGGCAGCCAGGGAACTGACCAGGAAGCAGATAAGATACCTGCTCGAACCTTCCCAAGATTCAATTCTCCTGGCACTATGGTCGGCCTGGATGACCCTGCGGCAATCGCTGAGCATTGAGGCCATCTGGCAGAAGATAATGCAAAACGGGATCCAGCCGCCGTAGGTCAGGCTCGTTCGAATTACTGACCGGGTGAACTTCCATTGGCGGCATGCTTATCTGATAACCATGGACACATATGTGTGAAAAAGGGGTCGTTGTGTGGAACCATCTTTCCTAGTGAAAGTGATGCTCGGCCAGGAGCATGATCTGGAAGCAATGCCGCCGGGAGAAGGTGATAGTGACGGGGAGTCGGAGGGGGAGGACGAGACCGAAGAAGAAGAAGGAGAAGGAGAAGATGAAGAAGAAGGAGAACCTGAAGGTGAGGGGTCGCAGGGGGTGAACTACCAAAGGAGTCTCCGAGAGAGCGGTGAGATTGTCAGCTCTTATCTCGACATAATCGAGATACTCGAGGTTTGTCTCTATCTTTATTCATTTTTCTTCTTAATCCATTCTCCTTTTAAATTTTCCAACCATCTCTCTACCTCACTGAGGAGCGTCTGAGTGTTGGACGGGCATCCCCACTAGAGGAGGGAGGATAGGAACTGGTGGGAAAGGATGGGGATCTGACACCCATCATTGAACTAACAAGCGCAGAGGGGTCTCCCATCATGGTGGCTCCCGCAGCGGCCGGAACACTGGAGACCGACGCTCTGGATTCCTATAAGTCCTACACTTCACTACAGGTGATTAGTATCAAAAGATCCCAATTAATCAGTGTATGCCTTGCGTAGTGATCTCAACATTGGAGGCTCGTCAGGCTGCGGAACCCGGGCCGTCCGTGAGCGGACCAGTGATGGACAAACCACCTCATTCAGAACATGATCCCTACACTGAGTTGGCCCTAGAAATTGGTGATCAGGGGGCAGCGGATGTCAGCGGCGCTGTTCTTGAGGCGAGGCCGAAAGCTGACGGGGGCACCATCGCTGCTAGGGCGAGAGAGGAAGGTCGCCCGGACGTCGAGGATCCTATTCCTCACGAAGACATCCCTGAGGCAGATCTTGTTGCCGATCTGCTGGCTGTCTTCCCTACGTACCGACCCGCTGACCCTGAGGAGATAGATGACTCGGACTCAGAGGCAGCCGAGGAGAGCATGATGACACGGTGAAAAGGGTGGAAGTGTATCCAATTCTTTCTCGGTCATCCCCAGTCGAATTGGCTGAGGCGGATGGGATCACTCCAGACCTGGTTGCGTTTCCTGTGCACCGGAGCTGCTGAGGCTCAGCGCCTTCATCTGACGGTCTGTGATTACATGGCTGAGACGATACGCAAGAGCAGCCGGCGCACCGACGTTTCTCAGTGTCGAGAAAGATCGGCGAGCGCCCGAGCGTTGCTGAGGGTGGAGTTGGAGGTCCGGAACCTCGAAGGGCAGGTAGCAGATAAGGAGGCCTTCATTTCAACATGCTCTGAGCTTGTGGAGAAACTGACGGCCCAGCTGGATAACGCGCAGGAACAACTGATGGAGGCGAGTCACCAGATGACCGTACTTCGAACCGAGCTGGCGCAGGCACAAGCTAGGATTGGTGAGTTGCGCTCTGCGGCGGCTGATGAGGAGAGAGTCTTCAAGGAGTGAGAAGTGGTCCTGGAAGCTACCAGCCAAAGGGTAGCAGCACTGAAAAGATTGATTCAGCATGCTGATCCTTAAGGGCTTTGTTTTGGCCATCCCATGAACTTATCTCTTGTACTGCTCATCATCTCAATCCAATACATGGCCAAATCCATTCATCTGTACCCTTGGTTTAATATGCTCAACCATAATTCCAAAATGAATAACAAATCACCCCTAAGCTCTTGTGGGTCGCACCCAACGTGAGAAGCAAAGGATACTCGTGCTATCATTTCGTCCAACTGTGGGGCATTAACCAAGCTTCAGTCATCCGAAATTGGGCATGGATTTCTGAGGAGAGGACCTCAGACCGATTGATATATCACCTTCTCAATGTGCTCTGACACACAAGCGGGGCAATGCCGGGGGCATTGAAATCCATACGAACATAGGGAGATGGAAAGGAAAGGTGAATCGCACCACCCGAATTCGGAACACTATAGGGTGCGACGATGGAGGATAACTATCAACCATGACAGAAATGCAGTATCCATATCATGTTGGCCCGGAATGGGGACAATAAGTGAGGGCTGACCGCTGACCATGTTCGCAACACGGGGCCTAACTCAAATATCACCGATCAGTTTTCCGGAACGTTGGCCCAGGACAGTAGGCGGACCATAGGTCTATCATCTATATTGCTACAATAGGATGACCAAAGGTCTATCATCCATATTGTGGCAGCAGGAGGACCAAAGTCTATCATCCATACTATTAGGGGGTCCCGTTAAACCTGACCAGTCCTCCGGAACGTTGGCCTAGAATAGTAGGTGGACCATCGGTCTATCATCCATACTGTTAGGGGGTCCCATCGAACATGAAAGATAATGAGGATCCGAATAAAGGGGCATGAAATGCGTGGAAGGTGGAGTGTTGGTTTGTTCGAACAGAGTCCAACACTCCCGAAATTGCGCCACTGTGGAGGAGGCACATTAGGCGAACGTACCAACCTGATCACGAGTCGTCCCAATTTTCAGGTAGGACCTCTTTGGTGAGAGAACTGGGCTTCCCATTATTATTATGGGGCATCCTGAACTTATTCGGGGTAGATGTCATGATTACACCACTTCCCAAGAAGTCAGGCCGAGGGGCCGACAATAAGGAGGGACGGGGTTTGTTAATCCCTAGAGCTGGACCCGAGACAAAATGTTTGGGCGTTCCTACGTATCTCATTAGGATGAGAATCAAGCCACATGTAGTTCTTGAAGTACAGATTAACGTCATGCAAGAAGAAATATAGTTTAATGTCATGTGGGACGGGGGACACATCTCATCTGGGGATAGGCACGGCACGGAGAGTAACCTGACATGAATGAGGACATAACCCCACACCACACCATATAATCCCACAAGAGAGACTGAGTCGTGGAAAGCCAAAGAAAGGATCTTAGTTTTAGGTCTTTAGAATTAGGACCAAAGGATATGGGGAATGGGAGACACACCGTAAAGCAGTTGCAAAACACAACGTAAATGGGGAAAAGCTCTTCTTACTTGTGCTCCTAGTAACGCGTTTAGGCCGAGAGACCAAACACGAAAAGTTAGGTTGGGCCTGTGGGAAAGTTCCCAGACACTCCTATGTATCACACAAGGATGAGAATCAAGCCATACGTAGTTCTTGAAAGGAAGAATGGCGCGATATAGCGCATGCGCAAAGGACTAAGGAGTCGTGCGGGTCTATCCCTCGCACCAAAAGAAGCGAAATTTGATATATCTTGTTTGTTCTTGAAGGTAAATGGTTTTTCTTTTGTGGGGTGACTGGCCTAGGGTAGAAATTCCTGGCGTCTCCACAACAATCAAGCCATAACAGGCATTGACAAGCGGCATGGTAATCAACCAATACCTGGCGTGATGTCCCCCATGGGGAGGTCATCACAATGCGGTGCCATTTTTCGTCATGCGGCCAGGACGATATCATCATAGTTTAAGGTCATATGGTTTGGAACAACGGCACAGTTTAAGGTCATATGTTTTGGACTTGGCAGAACAGTTTAAGGTCGTAAGGTTTGGACCTGGAAGCACAGTTTAAGGTCGTAAGGCTTGGACCTGCAGCACAGTTTAAGTTCGTAAGGCTTGGACCTGCAACACAGTTTATGGTCATAAGGCTTGGACCTGCAACACAGTTTAAGGTCATATGGCTTGGACTTGGCAGCACGTTTTAAGGTCATAAGGCTTGGACCTGCATCACAGTTTAAGGTCGCATGGCTTTGGACCTACAGCATAGTTTAAGGTCGTAAGGCTTGGACCTGCAGCATAGTTTAAGGTCGTAAGGCTTGGACCTACAGCACAGTTTAAGCTCGTATGGCTTTGGACCTACAGCACAGTTTAAGGTTGTAAGGCTTGGACATGGCAGCACAGTTTAAGGTCGTATGGCTTGGACCTACAGCATAGTTTAAGGTCGTATGGCTTGGACCTGCAGCACAGTTTAAGGTCGTATGGCTTTGGACCTGCAGCACAGTTTAAGGTCGTAAGGCTTGGACCTACAGCATAGTTTAAGGTCGTAAGGCTTGGACCTAGGGAAACACACACGATGTGATAAAGCATACCTGATTCGGGTGAGGGCATAATCCCATACCATCACCACGCGTGATCCCGAGAGAGGAGCCTCGGGCCAAACGGGCCTACGACGGTTCAACAATCAGGGGGAATAGGAGATGCTAGCTCCCAGCTATGCTACGCCCAAAACACAATGTCCGGGTGACTCCTCGTTCCCCATGGGGATGAGGGTCAAGCTGCATGCAACCTGTAAAGAAGAATCCCAACCACATACTCTAGCACTCAGATCACGGGAGCCCCGAGAGACACCGTTACGCAGCTTGGTCTATCTAACGTGCGAGGGTGTATTGAGGGTTAGTACAAGGAGTGTCAAGATTCCACCTTGACACGGCGGGGCAGAACATAATTTGAATCATGCAACCAACATTCAAGGACTGAGGAAGTCGGCGTGACGACTGAGGATTACTGCTGACCACATTCGCAACACAGCATCATGCCGTGTTAGCCTAGAAGTGGGGGCAAACAAATGAGCATCAACCGCTGACCACATTCGCAAGAAGGTATTCGTATCAATTTTTTGCTTGAAACCCTAGGGGGCGTTGGCCCGTGACGGTAGGAGAGCCCTTAGACGTTGTATCTAGGCCGTTCTTGAGGGTCCCTCTGAGTGTGAAGGATGGTGGGGCCTGAATGAAGGGGAACACGAAGCTTGACAAGTGGATGAAAACTTGTCTAAGTTGAATCTGACACTCTAGGTCCTAGACTAGAGTACTCTGAACACATTAGCAGACCACTGGAGAGGGTCGAAGGGCTCAGTCTGAGAGCGTCCAAAAGATGGTGGATCCCCGAGAGAAGGGGGGTGTAATGCCAAAAACCCTATACCACACCTATATATCCCATCCATGGGGAGGGACAGGCCAAGAGACCGAGGCAACCGAGAGATCGTGGGATCTCCTAAGAGACGGGGCTGGACCTGAAATCTAAGTGTTCAGGCGGTCCTATGTATCCCATAAAGATGGGAATCAAGATACACGTAGTTCTAGACAGTGCCTTTTAATGTCATGGGGAACATGACATAGGAGGGTTAATCCTGAGAACAGGGTGCACGTGGTGTAGCTATTGCAAACCCGATGCGAATGAGGACATAATCCCATACCATGCCACGCGATCCTGTGGTCAAGGTCCCAAAGGCAAGACAGAGATGATACATTAGTGGACTTCAAGCTGGACCCAAAGACGAAAGGTCTGGGCGTTCCTATGTATCTCATTAAGATGAGAACCAAGCCAGAAGTAGTTCTAGAAACACAGTTTAACATCATGTAGGACGAAATACAGATCTTAGTTTTAGGTCTTAGAACTCAGACCAAGGTGCAGTTTAGGGTCGTGCGGGACCGTACAGTTTAAGGTCATGCAGGACCAAGGATGCCTAGATGTAGGGAAAAATGTAGTTTAAGGTCATGATGGACCGTACAGTTTAAGGTCATGCTGGACTAAGGATCCCTTAGGAAAAGTACTGCTTGAGGAACCTAGCGTTGGTGGGAGGAGTTAGGCACTCACCATCCATATTCACCCGGGAATACGTGCCATTGGGATAGACCTTATGGACAATAAAGGCCCCTCCCATTTGGGCTCTAACTCGGTAGGTTTCCTGCCGAGAATCATTGGCGCTCTGAGAGCCAGTACCAGGTCACCTTGCAGGAAGGAGCGGAGGCGAACCTTCTTATTGAAAGCTTTAGCCATCCTGCTCTGATGCCTCTCCAGGTTATGTAAAGTGTGAAGCCTACTTTCATACAGCGCTTCCAATTCAGCTAGATGGATTTCGGAAACTCTATCTGGTGCTTGCTGGTCGTAGACCGCCGTGCGCAATGAGGGCAACTCGATATCAATGGGCAGGATGGCCTCAGCTCCGTATACCAGGGAATACGGAGTCACCTAGGTGTAGTTACGAGTCATCGTCCTATAAGCCCAGAGGGCGTTGGGGAGCTTGTCCAGCCAACTTTTCTTGTTCTGACCAACCATCTTTTGTAGAATATTAGAGAGGGTTTTGTTAAATGCATCGATCTGTCCATTCTCCTGCACATGAACGCGGGAGGTGTGGTTAGAGAGAATGCTGTACTTAGCATACAATTTCTTCAGATCGGATGCTCGGAAGTTGCTTCCCTTATCCGTGAGGATAGGGTGAGGTACTCCAAATCGATAGATGATATTGGAGCTCATGAAGTCAGCGATAGAACAGGCCTTGACTTCCCTGAGCAGGACTGCCTCTGCCCACTTCAAGAAGAAGTCCGTAGCGGTTAAGATGAACCGGCACTGGCGGGCCATCTTCGGCGGGTAAGGCCCTACGACATCCAACCCCCAGACTGCAAAGGGCCAAGAATACTTGGTAGTATGGAGAGGCTCTGGTGGCCAATGCACAAAGTTAGCATGAACTTGGCACGCATGACACCTCTTGGAATACTCGATGCAGTCATAGATCATGGAGGGCCAGAAGTATCCCAGCCTCCGAATCTGGTGGGACAACTTCGACCCAGCCTGGTGGGCGCCATAGGAACCAGCGTGCACTTCTTGCATGACCTGTGGGGTCTCGACTCCTTGAAGGCAACAGAGGATAACACCATCAAATATGTGCCTGTAAAGGAGCTTCTCAAGGCTGGGACCACTTTGAAGGGTGAACTGCAGCGCACGGCGTCGGATTCTCTCTCGCTCGGCTCGGTCCGGCGGAAGATTTCCGTGCTGGAGGTATTCAACCAAGGGCGTCCTCCAGTCAGGCATTGTCTCGATTACCACACCTGAAGCCCCCGGGGAACCTGACATAGGGGAACCAGCGGTGAGATGGTTCACTCGTGAGCCACGATCTCCCTCCAGAATAACAGGATCAATGACTCTCCGGTGCGCCACATGTATGATTAGGTCATCCTGTTCAGGCTCCGCAAGTGATGCGGCCAGGCTGGCCAAAGCATCTGCTCGAATATTCTACAATTGGGGAATGTGAATGACCTCTGGCCAGGAGGGGAACTTAGACATTAGACGGAGGGTACACTCCATCAATGGAATGAGTTCTGGCTTTCTGACAGCATAGTCACCATTGACCTGCTTGATGACTAGCTCGAAGTCCCCTTTTACATACATATGGGGTACGTCAATCTCGAGAGCCAACTTGATGCCAGTAATGAGGGCATGATACTCTGCCTCATTGCTGGTGAAACCTTCTAACAATAGGAATGAATACGGCAGAACGGCTTGCTCCAGGGTGATGAAGACGATACCCAGGCCCACTCTATTGAGCCTAGGATCGTTGAGCCTTCTACCGGTGGGGCTCTGGGAGGCACCATCAAAGTGCATCTACCAGCATGGGATGGCATGATCGACTGAGAGGATTGCCTCATCAGGAAAGCCTAGATCCAGTGGCTGGTCCGTGGTGGTTGGGTGGGCAGCTAAGAATTCTGCCAACGTCTATCCTTTGACGGCCTTATGAGGTACGAACCTGATGTCGAACTGCTGGAGGATCACCGCCCAGCGCACCAATCGGCCGGTCAACATAGGTCAGTTCAGGATGTATTTCAATGGGTCTACCTGAGAGACCAGCTGTACCTCATGGTGCTGCAAGTAGTGCTGCAATTTCTACACGGAAAATACGAGCGCCAGGTAGCTCTTCTCGATGGGAGAATATTTAATTTCCGCATCAAGGAGCATGCGGCTGAGGTAGTAGAGGCTATTCTTTGTTCTCTCATTGTTCTTATGAGCGAGAAGTGTGCTTAGGGATTACTATAGGGTGGTCACGTAAAGGACCAGCAGCTTTCCAGAAACGAGTGGCATCAAGACCGGAGGTTGAACCAGATACTGCTTGATTTCCTCAAAAGCGATCTGACACTCTTCGTCCCATTCATAGGTGGTGTCTTTCTTCATGAGCCGAGAAAAGGGCTTACACTTTCCAGCCAGATTCTCAATGAATCAGCGTATGTAGGCTAAGTGGCCTTGGAGGCCTCAAGGCTCTTGAATATTATTCGGGGGAGGCATCTGACGGATGGCCTTGATCTTCTCTGGGTCAATCTCGATGCCTCGATACCTAACAATGAAGCCAAGAAACTTTTCGGAGGTGACCCCGAAGGCACACTTCAACGGGTTCATCTTCAAGTGGTGAGAACGGAGGAAGCCGAACACTTTCTCAAGGTCTTTGAGATGGTCCTGGTGCTGGCGACATTTAACCACCAGGTCGTCCACATAACACTCCACCAGCATCCTGAGAATCGGCTTGAATATGCGGTTCATGGCCCGTTGATAGGTGGAACCTGCATTCTTCAGGCCGAAGGGCATAACCTGGTAGCAAAAATTACCCTGGGGGGCCCTGAAGGTAGTTAACTCTTCATCCTCAGGGGCCATCCGAATCTGGTTGTACCCGGAGTACCCATCCATGAAGGAGAGGGCTTGGAACCCGGTCGTGGCATCGATCAACAACTCTGTCACGGGAAGGGGAAAATCATCCTTCGGATAGTGGCGATTGAGATCGTGGAAGTTGATACAGACCCTGATCTTCCCATTCTTCTTTATGACTGGCACAATGTTGGATAGACACCTGGGGTATTGGACTTCCTTGACGAAGTTGGCTTTGATGAGCTTATCAACTTTGGCCTCAACCATGGCACCGTGAGAGGGGTGCATCTTTTTGGGAGGATGCTTGAACCCGCGATGGTTTGCAGGAAGGCCAAGGTGGTGGACAACTACCTGGGGATCTAGTCCTGGCATCTCGTCATAACTGCAGGCGAACACATCATGGTGCTGTCTGAGGAAGTCTGTGTACTATTGCCGATCCTCGGGGGGCATAGCAGTGCTGACCAATGTGGGTCTCGAGTCCACCTTGCTACCGAGGTTCACCTACACTAACTCGTCGACTGTGGTGGGGACGCCCTCCTCAATGGCAGGAGGAGCATCTTCCATGTCCTCCTCTCCTCTTGTGGAGGGATCATCCACAGGGGGAGCCGTTTCGGGGCTGCCGGACCCTGATGGGAAGCTGGTGCCGGCTTGGGTGGCATAGGTCATCACGTCAGGAGACTCGTGCACTGCGGAGACCATAGCGACAAAGGCGGTTGATCCAATCCCATCTGGCCTTCGGCCCAAGGGGCCATACTTTATGACATCAAAGCAGTAGTGGCGCGTTGGATTGAGTCGGTCAATTCCGGCCCGGCGAAACAGACACGTATGACGTATTGTCGTTTCCATGAGCCCAACGTCCCGATATCATACAGGGGTAGGAGGCTCGGGGATCACCTGAGCCTGGTTGGTGTAAGAGTACGAGATAATTTCCCGCCGTTGCTTGGACCCAGAAATATGCCTTCCTCTGGTACCCGAAACAACAAATCACTGCCCCATGTCAGGGTTCGTGGCCTCCAACAGATAGATTGGGAAGACATATGCGTCGTCCAAACCTACCCAGGGATCACTTGTGACAGTGGCGGGCTCGACCTCACCGGTCAGGATATTCTTGTCCTTTCTCTAGTAATAGTCAGCGTCTAGATAACGGGCTTCACAAGAGGAAAAAGTAGATGAATCTCCTTGAAGCATGCCCACTTGACCCTTAAGGGAGTATTTGAGGCACTGGTGATATGATGAGGGGACCGCTACGTGAAGGTGGAGCCACGACCTGCCCATCAACGCGTTGTAGGCGGTGTCCTGAGAGACAACCATGAATTTGGTATTGGCAATTAGGCCACCAAACTAGGTCTTCAGAAGAATCTTGCTGATTGGAGTTTTCTCGGTCCTGTCATACCCCTGAATCCTGAGGTCAGAGGGAGTTAAATCATCCTCAGACAACCCCAGTTTCCGCAGTGTCTGAGTTGGGATTAAGTTAATCCCGGAACCCGTGTAAACAAGACAGCGGCGGACTTCCACGCCATTGAACTGGCCGGTGATGTAAAGTGGGAGAATGTGCCCCTATATGGGAAGGTCTTCATCTTCACCAGAAAATGAGATAACTTCCTGACATTCGGCGTCCTCAATCATCTCGGTGTGGAAGGCTTCCATGGCCGCTACCTCTGTTTCAAACTGGAGGGGGCTCCTGAGAGCCTCGGCGAGCGCCTCACGCATTTCAGATGTATGGCGAAGGGCCTCAGGGATAGAAATCCTTACCGGAATGTCGGCCAGGTGATTCAGAACATCATACCTTCAAGCCAAACGCGAGCTTCTGCTTACAGGAGGTCGATCTGTGATTGGAGGCATGACGGGACCTACCGGCGGAACCGGTGACTGACTGGTACTAGGCACATCTCATTGTTCACTAGTCGAAGCCTAGAAGGTGGTTGTCATGTTAGGGCCGAAAGGATGTAGTTGGTCGGTGGTAGGGCAGGGCTGGTTGCGGCACGGCCGAGGTGGTCCTGCCTGATCCAGCAACACAAATGGTGGTGGAGGCAAACCTGTCAACACCGGGTGAGGGGGTCGCGTGCGCTGATCTCTGTATCGGGCCTGCTGCCTGGTCTCAGTAGCATGCATGGCCTGACTGGAGGTGACGACTGTTGTGCCCCGGCGATTCACGTAGCCACGGCTCTGCTGACGTTGGCGATGGATGGGTACATTGAGGAGGTCCACCTGGCGTTCCTCATCATCAGGAGTCAAAAAGGGATTTACCAACTCTATGGTGTTAACCGAAGCGTACCCCGATCTTTCACTCAAGGATTCATCCACTACCGGACGAAGTCTCGGAGGGATCCCCATCTCTGGGAGCATAAAATCACCAAGCGTGCGGGAAGATGACGACATTGGCAGGGTGCGTTCTTTCTTCTTGCATCATCGCTTGCTCTTCTGGGAAGAGGTAGGCTGGGACGACGATGCCAAAGTGGCGCTCGCAGATTCTGAGAGCTATGGCTGACTCAGGTGGGCACAGATGATGCCATGGGAACAGGAGACTGTCCTACGGGCCATCTAGTCGTTATACTTCTGGGACCCACGGTCGGAAACCTATTCCCACTCATCCTTGTTGCCACTACTGCCATCTGATCTCATGAAGACACCTTCCACTTGCGACGGGACTGGGCCCAACCTGACTATGTTGTTGTCAATATTGTCTTGGAGCCAGTCCTTGAACACATAGCATCACTAGATAGTGTGCCCCAGGGTCCGGTGATAAGGACAGTAGTTAGGGTGATCAGTGAGACGCACCTCTTCTAGCTTCTGGCACTCAGGCAGTCGCACGATCCTCTGCTCCAAGGTGCTACGGAAATAACTGGGGACCTAGGCCTCGTCAAACGAGTAAGTCTAATTCCTTTTGTCTGGAAAGGGGGATCTTGGAGGTTGACCATGAATAGGGTCCGGAGGAGCATGCCGAGGAGACGAAGCCTGATTATCTCACCTGGGTGGTGGCGGTGCGTTACGCAGACGCGCCTACCGATTTTGAGGCGGTTGCTGCTGGGCCAGAGGTTGTGGCCATGGGGGTGGACCCCTATGGGGCTGCTGAGCTGGCCTTACTTGTAGAAACTCTAGCTGTCTGGGGGCCTTTATTTGGGCTACAGTAGCGGGTTCGGCTCTGGTGGCTCTCCTTGAAGGGATTACAGGAGGCAGCGGGCATGCCTTACTGGCCTGTTGTAGGGCTTCTTCGAGGCGCTGAGCCTTGTCCGAGAAGTCCCAGAACCCTCTGGGGTAATTCTGAGTGATCAGAGAAGGAACCATCTCTGCCTTGACATTCCCTACACACATCGTCAGTAATTTCTCCTGTGTTAGTGGCATGTCAAGTGAGTACGTGAGCCCCTTCCACTAGGAGACGAAGTCCACGACCCGCTCATCGGTCCTTTGTTTTCACCTGAAGAGGTCTACAATGTTCGTCTTCCGGGTTGTGGAACTGAACTGGGAGAGGAATTTCCAGCAAAGGTCCTCCTAGCTAGTCATAGATCCAACAGGGAGCTGGTTGTACCAGACAAATGCTAGTCCTTCCAGTGTCTGAATGAAGCAACGGAGCTTGGCAGCCTCCTGCTACGCCGGAGTCCCTAACATAGGCCCGCACCTCGAGTTTAAGTGGGTCAGGTGTTGTGGAGGGTCTCCAGTCCCGTTAAAGGGGGTGAAAGTGGGGTTCCCAAATCCCTACGGGGCCATCATATCATCCACCTATGCTGGGTATGGCTTGCCATCCGGTAGGATTGCCACGTGCTGAGTCCCCAGGGCTTCAAAGCGGGCGATGAGTACTTCCATTAGATTGTCCAGACGTGGATTCCTATCCTGACGGGGAAATCTAACCACAAGCGCATTGTCGGGCTCTTCAATTTGGTAGTCAAGCTCAGCAGCTCACGGGGTGGCTGGTGGAGCGACTCTCGTGGCAGTAGGAGGAAACCGAGCAGGGTCCCCCAGGTGATTACGCTACTCAGGAGGGTTCGGCGAAACATATCGCACCCTCTTGCCATGGGCTCTGGCCTCTCCCCTATCGGCGAACGCAACATGGTCGCGGTTTACCAGGGGAATCTCGGCAAGGGGTATATGCTCCTTCCCTTACTATCCTGTTCTAGGGTTACCGTAGTCAGGTCGCCGCTCTGTAATGTGTTCGGCCAAAATCTCATCAACTAGCCTCTTTTTCTCATCAAGATGTTGGCGTAGTGCGGCCTTCTCGGAGTCTTCCTCTTCCTTCTACACTGAGGCAGATGGGTCAGTGAGCTTGATAGCCTCGACATTCTCTTTACCATTGCCAATGTTTTGGCTTAGTGTTAGTGCCTCGGTGGGTGTGGGGAGACCTAGAAGGCTCCTCTGTTGGCGAGTAATCCTCCCAGATGGGTCCAATAGCGGCTTTTCCTCAGGGGGTGAGCCCCCATCGAGGATCTCCACACCGTTTCCCTCATCTTAAAGGTCATCCATGTTGACTGCCACTTCCCCTAATGAGGTTCCCTCAGGGCCGTCCAGTGAATCAGGATGTCGGTGGATCGCACAAAAAAGAAGGGCAGCGTACTGCCCCCATCCGCGGACGTACACGTGGGGGGTGGATTCCTCAATAACCTTGCGGAGTAATTGAAAACCTTGTACACATTGTTGCTGGAGGGCCCTGTGGTGGCCAAGTGACTTGGGGTGCCGAACCGTAGGGAGCGCTGCCAGGTCGACCCGACGGCACTGCTCACTGATATCCTCGAGATGTGATCGACTCCTGGGATAAGTCGCTAGTTGATGGTGAAGACGGGAGTGAGTCACCCAAAGAGTCTGGAGGAAACATTCAAACTCTCCCAAGGTGAGTGACTCTGGCATATCAAAATCCAACCCTGTGACCGGCCAAAACTTCTCAGGGAAGTGGCCCGCTACGAGGACGGTCCAGAAGCTCCATGACTCTGGTTCGGGGTCCAGACCTTGCTGCCCCTTCTCGTCAACTGAGAATGGACGGGGAGCTGGCAATGGCGCCGAGGTAGGTTGTCGGGCTGGTGGGATGGCTGGAGGGGAATACGGTGAACAGGCTGATTGGCCACTGATCCCTGGGTCGTACTCCAAGGGTTGTAGTGCCCTGGCTGCCACGTCGTGATATGATGGGCCGGTGAATGGGCCTCCTGTCATAGTGTCGGTGCTCGCTGAGGGTGTGTCACATCGCGACTCTTCCGTCAGTCCCCAGATAAGTTCCCCACCCTCCCTGACTGAGGTGGAAGGTGCTTCCGAGGAGGCCAGCGATAATTGCGGGTTTGACCCCTGGGGGTACTCCAAGTCCTCATCCTCCTGTATATACCTTCGGAGAGAGGATGGAATCATATGGTTCTCGCATTCGGGGAGTACGAGACTGAAACGCCGTGTCCCCATCCCTACCCTCGACTCAAAGGGTTGGGGGGGGAGGTTCCATCGTCGAGTCGTACTCTGCCTCAGAGTCTGAGAAACAGACTGGCCTAATTTTCTTCTGTACTCCCCCAACATTCCTCTTACGGCGATGACGCCCTACCTTCCTGCCCCTGGGTGGCTCCTCAGGGTAAGGATGATCTCCTTCAAGGAGTCCCCTGGCTGCAATAGCACTGGGGAAGAGGGGACTGAAGGTCGGGGTGCGAGAAGCACCAGGACAGATGTCGAAAGGGACATGGGGAGGACCTCAATGTGAGTGAGGGACTGGATACGCAACGGATCCATACTCGTGGCTAGCGGTAGAGGGAGTGACCTCATACCCAGTGCAGTGGGTGCTAGAAAGAGTCATACCCGGAGCATAGCTGTCGCGAAGAAGCCTTCGGCATTCTAGATCAGTGGCATGGAATGAGCCTTCATGGAGGGTGGCACTACCACGGATTGGTTAGCGGTGGCCATTGCCTGTGCCCGCGACCGGGAGAGTCAACCCAACCTCCCTATAGGGAGGTCAGGGCTTCTATACCAGTCGGGCATGTGACTCCCCTGCTCAACGTATGTGGGGGTCTGGTAGCAGGAGTCAGCAGTGGCTCGGGCCATAGTGTTTGCTGACGTTGGTGCCCCAGGAAGGTCATTCTCTTCTGCTCGCGCTCGATGCTGGCGTCGGGTCAGATGGGTTGGAGCCGGTGGTGTGGGCACAATGATTGCCTATTCCTCAGCCTAGGGAGTCGGGTGGTGATGTCGACGCAGCCTGGTAGGGGTTCTTGCCATTAACCCCGAGGACGGGTCTCCGATCGGGCAGACCCGGACATCCCCCACCTCATTGGAATAGGGGACGGATGTGTCAAGGAGCTCCGGGGATAGGATCCCTAAGCGGTTGAATGTTGGAGTGGGGAGCGATGGCTCCCTGCGTGGCCCTCGGGGGCAGCGATGATGGTGAGGCGCAGCTACCTCTAGATCCAAATGGGCCATGCCCATGGTGGGGATGATCCCTTCCTCATCGTACCTACGAACCAATTCATTGATCACCCTTCGCTGGATGATTTATGATGGGGAGAGGGGGGGAGAGTGACCAATAGTCATGGAAATCAGAGCCGGAGTGACTGTGGAAAAGGCGATACCACACAGGGTAGCCGTGTCAGTACTGCCCCTGCCCCTGCGCCGGTGGGCAGGTGGCGATCGAGCTCCGGATGCAGTGATCTGATTCCTGGAACCAGGGAGATGAACCCATTAGTACTAACAGGAAAAGAAATAAACATCCAATAGCCCAGCGTCATTCCGTCTTCTGTGGTCAGCGAGAGGGATCCACGCTGACAACGTCGCAGAACGGAGTGATCAACATCCTGACTGCCTCAACCCCATGCGGGTTTCGTGTCCGGGTGATAGGTACTCGGACCTAGTGACATGCTAATATTTCGACACACTGAACGCTACCTATCTCTATATTTAGGAGAAGAGATTCACGTCAGGTTCACTATTTTCGGTTTCTGATGCTTTTACACTGGGGCGCACGCGTGTGTCCATCACGCATTGGGAGGACACGCGGCTTGTTGCCCCGCATTCTTGCTTTCCAAAGGCGGGCGGCATCCGTTCCTTATTCAGAGACTTCTGCTCCTTGATCGAAACCGGGATGATGGGATATCGGTTCTCCCTTCCATGGATTCCTTCTCGGAGCTCTTCACCTAGTCCGGGTCTCCCTCATAGATTTAATATGGGTTCGTGAAGCTCGTTCCCAGTGCCATATCTGCATGGACGCCAGTTAATTACACTGCTTCCGTCGAGATGCTCCAAGGGGTCTTGTCGGGGCAGCAACCTTCAGTGAGGAGAATGGTCACGTTGGGGTGTTGTTGGCATGTCTTGATGCTGGGGATCGGTATATCTGTCTTTTGTCCCTTATCACAGGGCTTCTCGAGGGTGCGGAAGCCCGAGGCATCCCACATCGAACGCGGGTATTGTGTACCATCTAAGGTTCTCCTCAGCTTCACATGTTTAACACGGGGTATTCCGCGAGTTTAACGTCTTGCAGAGACGGATCGGACTGATCAAAACACTGAGAGTGGATCAGATTGAAGGACCCCCTAGGGGAACACTAATGTTGGGGCCATCATGTGGGCGGCTTCCCAGAAACCATGGAGTGGGATAGGGTGGCATGATCTCGCCGGGATGTGGCGGCCCAGGTAAGGATCAGGATGGGTGATGGAGTGACGAGCTTGAACCTCATGGAGGCTTCCTACGTATCCTTATGGTAGGGAATCAAAGTCCGCGTAGTTCGGTGATACGGTGGGACACCTGAAGAGGCGACCCATGAGAATGAAGGCATGGATTGGATCCTGGAGGAAGTAAGATCTCCAGGCTAGGGCATGAGCTTCCCAAGGCACGTGGGCTCGAGGGAGAAGTTAGGATGAGACGTGGGTGTGAGACATGTGGCATACACTCTGAGACGGCCCAAGAGGGGGAATATAGTTTAACATCATACGGGACAAGATACAGTTTAACATCATGCGGGATGATGGCATACAGTTTAACATCATACGGGATGAGGAATTTGGGGCTTACGCTCTGAGGCGGCCCATGGTGGGTATGGGGCTTACGCTCTAAGGCGGCCCATGGTGGATATGGGGCTTGCGCTCTGAGGCGACCCATGGTGGATATGGGGCTTCCGCTCTGAGGCGCCCCATGGTGGATATGGGGCTTACGCTCTGAGGCGGCCCATGGTGGTCGGGGAACCGACGTGGAGATGTCGGAATGACCGGGTGGTGGGCTTGAACCTCGTGGAGGCTTCCTACGTACCATGCGTTATGATAGATCAAAGTCCACATAGTTTGCTGGGATAGGGCTTACGCTCTGGAGGCGGACCAAGAGGATGTCATGGTCGATGCGTGCTCTAAGCCCACGTGAGTCATGCTCGGTGTGAGAAACAAGAGGCAGCAGGGACCAGACGATCACGTCGCAAAGGGTGCATCTGTGTGAAGCAGAAAGGGGCTTACGCGTTTAGCGGCCCAAAGAGGAAATAGGGGCTTACGCGTGGTTAGCGGCCCTGGGTGCAGGGGCTTACTCCAAGATGGAGGCCTGTGGTGTGACAAAGCGCAGTAGGAAAGGGACTCCACTGTCCTTGTAAGGGGAAAGTACGGAGATGCATAGGTGCAACCTTCCATAAGAGAGTCTAGGGGCTTACACTCTAAGGCAGCCCTTCCCCCGTGGACAAACACCACTCCGACAAGGAGGATCTCATTCCATTCGAGGAAGAGTCCATTCCTGTGGAGACGAGTGGGCGTAAAGAATGCCCGAGCCAGGGGGACCCTGCGTGTGAAGCACGGGGTTGGACCACAGTTTAACGTCATGTGTTAAGGATGAGGTGCTTGGCAGTTTAACATCTTGCAGTTCGGATGAGGTGGGTTTATCTCCACACCCCTAGGGCTTACATACCCAATTCCCTCTACCCCTTGTGGGAGGGAAGGCATCGGCAAGGCCATAGTGAAGGGGGTCACAGGGTGAACCATTGAGGGGTCCACGTTAGTGTGGCTATGTGAAGAAGCAATAGCCATTAGCGTGCCTATGTGGAGAAGCATAAGGCAAAGCAACGCAACAGGAAACAGTGCCCAAGGAACCTTGAGGTTACTTCGTACGAGCCTGGAAGGCCACACAGGAAAAAAACGCATGGAGCACATGCCCGGAAGGGAAGACATCTGGTGCCAGCACGGAGAGGCATCCAAGAGGCGTCAAGGTAAAGGGGCCGGGGTGTTGCGCGCAAAATACCAGGATGGTGTGCAATAGGGCCAGAGGATTGCGCGGATAGGTGATTGCGCGCAAGGTATTGTACGCATAGAAGGGGATTGCGCGCACGGGGAAACGATTGCGCTCAAGGGAAGTACCCTTAGGAGTGGGAAAATTTACTTAAGCCAGTGGAGTTGCACGCAAAGGCGAACCCCGAGGCAAGGTTGCGCGAAAAGGGGGATTACCTGTTAGTCATATTGCGCGCGGGGGGAGTCGACTTGCACGCACGGGAGCCGTTCCGAATTCTGAAACCCCAAACCGTTTGGGGTCGCCTTCTATTTATAGGCATCCCAGGGTGCGAAATATAGGGTTGCATGAAATAATTGTGCGACGGAAGCAGCAGTGAGAAATATCAACCGCGTGGGCTGCGAGCACGAAATTATTTCGCACCGACGCCGGGACTTTGCACGAATCCCGGGTTGCCTTTCGCGCGGGACATTTTTTCCACGCAATTCACCCAATGTTTAGCGCACCACTTCCGGGGCCTCTAGACCGGGCCTCTGATTCTGAATATGACTTCACTTTCCATTTTGAAACTTCCTCTAGGAGTTACAGACTTTTTTGTCGTCTACAAACACCCATCACATAATTAAATTTGTATATATGTGTTCCAAAATATCATAAATGTAACGGCCTGAAATTTTATAAATGAAATTCTATTTTTGAATGAATATGTGAGTTATTTATTAATGTAGTTATAGAAAACACATGCACTACTTTGGTTATTTCAGAATGTTATATCCAATAAGATTAAAAAATACCATTAAACATCTTAATCATTGATAATATATTCATTTAATTGTGATCATAAGGCTAGTATATATAAAGGGATCTGATAATTTCAAATTGATACAGATGAAATAAGTGATGGCCTTGACTAGTAGGATCATACCCTATTAATCTGATTTATCAGGGCTTCTAAGAAAGATAAAATCACTGGTCTTTGTCCTAAAGAAATCCCAAGAAAATAATCAATGACTAAATCATGAGAGAAAAAAATTATAGTATAATTTAAATCTCATTAAGATCATGACCCAAACCATGATTGTCAAACCACCCCATGAAAACCTCATGATCGCACACATTACCCTTAGAGATTTTGTGGGTGTAATAAAGGGTTGTTTATCAAGGCCTTAAAGGTATGAATTTTTATATTTTATATAAAATAATGGTTATATTTATCCTTTATTATTATTATTATTACTTTTTAATGATTATATAATGAGTTTTATAAAAACTAAATTTAGATATGATGAAACACAAATTGTATTTTTCTTGGAAAATGTATAGTTTTGATCAAGATGCTATATTTTAATTAATTCAATAATTTTTTAAATAAATTATATTTTAATAAAATATTATTATTAAATAATATTTATTAATTATATATTATAATATAATTTCAAAAAGTCAAAAATAATTTTTATTAGGGTTGGAAAACTATTATTATCAAAAAACCATTATTTTTTAATAAATGTGGATTTTTTATTTAAAAGTGTAAATTATCATACTTAGAGAATTTTTTGGATAAAATAAATTTTATTTTCTAAATAATCACATAAAAATTATATAATAGTTATATTTTCATAATTGTTTGATAAATTTGAATATTTGGGTCAAAATTAAATACAGTATAAATATACGGTGTGTATTATAACATCATAATAACCCAAAATTGATGAAACATTTGAAATAAAGGGTATCCATCACCAAATATATATTTACCCTTTAAAATAATGTTTTTTTATGTCATTTTATTAATTTTATAAACCATTTATGAATCCTGAAGAACCTTTGTGGTAAAATTGTTTTAAAAAAATTGTATTTTTTGACAAATAACCTTTTTGATGAAGAATGTTTTATTTTCCTTGTTACAAACCTAGTCCATAGTAATGAGTTTATTTTCTAGACATATGTTTCAGGACCTAGGTTTTCATATTGAGCTTCACCAAGCAAAGAAGAAGTCAAGAAGATGATGTTGTTGATTAGATACTTTATCATGTTCAGTTCCATTGGCACGACATTAAATATAATCAAATTAAAAATAATCAAAGAAATATTGATGTTGCTGAATAATTTTGAAATAATAAAGTGAATTCATGAGTTATAAAGTTGTCAAACTTTCTAAAAAAATTAGATGATGCTTTGCTGATTGAGAAGTTTTCACAAATCATGAAAACTCTCAGGATAAAAGCTCTTGAAGAAATTGTCGAGAGGTTTGAAGAATTTTAAAGTTGTAAAATGATATTTCTATCATAATGAGATTTCCATAATAATCTTAATTACGTCATAATGATATTATAAATAAAAAATATTTTTTTGATACTGAGGAAGAAGAAAATTGTACTTATATTTTCATACTCATATTTTCATACTCAGATTTTCATACTGAGATTTTCATACTGGGAAAATCGTACTAAGATTTTTGTAATTAGTTTTTCTTAATGAGATTTTTATACTGGGAAAATCATATTGAGATTTTAATTATCATATTTTCATACTGTGATTTTTGTACTAGGATTTTTTTTACTGGGAAAATCATATTGATATTTTCGTACTCAGATTTTCATACTTAGATTTTCGTATTGATATTTTTGTATTGGGAAAATCGTACAGAGTTTTTTGTACTAGGATTTTTGTACTGAGGAAATTATAATTAAGTACTCATAATGAATAATTTTTATAGAGAAATAAAAATATTTTAATGAGCTGAGAAATTAAAATATCATAATGAGATAAGAAAGGAAAATATTGTAATTAAGCTGAGAAAAAAACAAGTTGTAATGAGTTGAGAAAGGTATAAAGAGTTTAAGTGGTCAAACTTTAATTTAAATTTTGTGTAAATCTCTAAGAAATATAAGGAGGTTTTAAGAAGAAAAATTTTAAGTTTTAAATGCAATGTATTTTCAGATATTTTTAGATTTGATGAAGAGGGTAATGTTTCCAAGTTTCTCGCTTTTATTTTTTGAATTGCCTATAAATACTTCCTCATATCATTTGTTCATTTTATACTTTCACACATGCATAAAGGTAATAGCTCTAGATAATTTTAATTGAAAGTTCCCATCTTATTGAAGAATAATTCTATTGATTATTCTAGAAGAAGTTTGAGTTTTTCATATTGAGAATAAATTCATTGTATTGAATCATCATATAGGGAAAATCAGATCTAGAATCCAGAATTATCATATTCATAAAATTGGATCCAAGATACAAAATTATTATACTCAAAAAATTGTATCTAGGATCCATAATAATCATATTTAGAGAATCAAATAGAGATTCATTGTACTCAAAAAGTCGGATCTAGAATCCAGCATCATTGTATTGAGAAAATCATATCCAGCATCATTGGATTAAGAAAATCAGATCCATCCAAATTAGACTGAGGATTTGGACTGAGAAATTGTGGATAAGATTCCAAAAAGTATTTATTATTTTGTTTGGATAAATTTTTTTATAAGAAATCATTATAAACTAACAGGATTCGGTATAATTAATCTTATTGGGAGATAGAAGGTGTCTAATGGGAGTTGGCACAATTAGTATTCACTTCTTCTTAATAATGGATTTTCATAAACCTACAATAGTGGATATGGCAAGGATATAGGTTATCACATTGAGGCCAAACCTTGTAAATCTTTTGTGATTTACTTTTTTTCTTACTTTTTCATAAATGAGTATTTACTAATATTTGATTAGTAAATAAATCTTAACAGTTTTAGGGGTTAAGTTTCTAAATTTTTTGAAACTTATAAAAAGTGAAAAAATTATTTAACCCCCCCCCCCTATTTGTTATTTGATCCTTTAGAACTTAAATTGGTGTCAGAGGGAGGTACCCTAGTTCAATCCTTGTATAGATAATATCAATTATATCAAGAATATAGTAATTCATACATTTTATGGAAGAATTATTATGGATGGAAAATAGGGTGATTCTTTATCTCATATCTCTTGTCTTTTTAGTTTTTGATTCTTATACTATTTTTTTCACCTATTGATAATTATTCTCCTATGTCGGTTACTATTAATAGAAATATATAATTTGATGGAAATGATAGAAATGAAATCCTTATGTATTTATCATAGAATTTTTATTAGAATTTGATGGGTCTCAAAACTTTAAAAAGTATGTGGGACAAGATGGAAAGTCTTTTCAAAGGGAATAAAAAAGTTAAGGAATAAAAGCTACAAATGTTTCATAGTAAGTATAAATACATCATAATGAGAGATGAAAAAATAATTGATGAATACTTAACTAGATTAAATGATATTATTTACAACATCAAAGGATTTGGAGATTTCTTATAAGATTCTACAATTATGAAGAAACATATGAGATACTTTCCAGATAGGTTTTATTTTAAATTTATTCTTTAGAATATAAATATGATTTATCTCATTATGAATTTCATAACTTTCATATTGACTATTAAATGAGGAAAGATCCAATTTTTAAAAATATGTTAAAAGATGAAATGGTTTTTAAAGATATGAGAATGTTTAAAATTCAAGATATTGAATATGTTGATCCTTGTGACTCTAAAGATAATTAGGATGGTGAGTTGAATGAAAAAAACATGTCTCTTATATATAAGAACTATAGAAGATGAAGAAGAAATTATGGAGTTAAACTTCATCTCAAATTTTTATGTGTGGTGGAATCGGACACTTTATTATGAATTGACCAAAGAAGGATGTTAGAGAATATCAAGATGATCTAGATGGAAAACCTCGATGGAAAAAGTGGAACAAAAATAATAAAGAATAAAATTATTCCAACAGATACTAGAAGAAGTTTAATGGAAATACAATACGTATGATGAGTAAAAATGTTGAATCAGACTCAAATAACAACAATTATTATAAATATTAAAGATCATAACAATTCAAAACCTTCATTTCAAACGTTGAGAAATCAAAATATTCCTCTGAGAGTGAAGAAGGTGGTGAAGAATATTATAGAGAGTATCAGTTTAGAACTGAACTTGTTTCATGTCTTAATCAAAACTAAATGCTAATGAAAAAAATTAGAGTTATAAAGAAATATTTTCAAGTAGTTTATCTTGGAAGAAAATATGTTATCATTTAGGAGTAAAAATACATAAAGGAGATTTTAAATTACAAAAATAGAATTGTTGAACATGGAAAGATGATTGAAGATCTTAGTAAGAAGATAGAAACTAAGTAAGAAGAAGCTAACAAGTTTCAATAAAAACTTCTTGATTCTAAAAAACATTGAGGAAGATGAATGAAAATTTCAACAAATATTTATAAGTAATAGTTGAGAATTAAAAAGTTTCTAAGAAGACTCAATATGAGAATCAGGTGAAATATTCTCTTACCAAAAATAATGTTTCATCTAATTCATTTAACATTTCAGGTTCTGTAAAAATTATTGGGAAATATTGGGTAGAAAAAGGATGTGAGAAACCTTTGAAATATAAAAAATTATAAAACTCACTTAAAATAAAATATGGTCCACATTCTAAGTATGTTAGAGTAGAAATAAGTTACCAACCTCAACAAAGTTTTAATAGAGAAAGATATTATTTCAATAAAAAATAAATATTTGATGTTTATTGGTGGTGATGTGGAATCTATGGGCATAGGGATTATAATTTTTGGCATAACCTATCCTTACCTGGAAAAATGTTAAAGAAACGTGTAAGAAATAGTGAAAGTATAATGAGAAACTTTCCTAACTTACAAGAAGTAGAAAAAGTGAATTATTAAGATGTTAGAAACATTCCAAAAAGAAATAAATTTGAATGTCTGGAAGAAGTTTATGGAATATGTGATCAATATGTTCATCTTGTTGAAGGATGTATGACACTTATTCTAAAACAATTTTCTTATGATAGAAAATAAATGAAAGCTAAAAATTTGAGGAAAGAGATTTTGTCATTGAAACATTTTTAAAATAAAGTAAAAGGAATAAACCATGTATAATTGATGGTGGTTTATCTTCAAATATTATAGTTGATATAAAAATATTGAAACATGTTGAAATTTATGATTGAGTAGAATTTACCTTTGGAAATGATAGTTCTTTAAAAATCAGAGGAATTGGAATGACTGAGACTGAATCTGAAAAGTTGAAATCTAAGTAATTTTTATTTTTTGATGGGATAAAACATAAGTTAATTAGTGTAATTAAACTTTGTGATGATAGAAAATAAGTTTTTTTATAAAATATTTTTGTATAATCAAAAGTGTGAATTATGTAAAAGTTGTTACAAAAGTATAAAGAACGAGTGAGAATCTCTTTCAAATAAGGGAATTCAATAACTCCAGTTACTTGAGTGCTGAAGATGAAAACAAATTATGGAACCAAATATTTGGACACCTTGGGAATAAAAAAATGAATAAAATTTCTAAATTTTATTTTGTTTATAAGTTTCTAAAATTGAAAATAAGAGATGAAGATGTTTGTATTTCTTTCCAGAAAAGAAATATGACTAACAAAAGTCATAAGAGAATTGAGATTCAATATACCAGACCACTTGATATTAATCATTCCAATTTATGTGAGATAATGATAAATCAATAAATAAAACTAGATTTATACATTATCACTTTTATTGATTATTTTACTCAGATTAAAACATCATGTTTATGAAGCACAAGTCAGAGGCTATTGAAATGTTCAAATTCTTTAGAAAATATGTTGAGAAATAAATGGGGGTTTCCATAAAGAAGTTGAGAATATATAATGGTACCAAATTCACAAGAAATACTTTTGAAATTTATTTGATAAATCATGGTATTAAATATTAGTATATTTATCCTTATACTCCAAAAAAATCATGTAGCATAAATAAATAATAGAATCGTGGTGGAAATGGGAAGAAGTGTGTTAACTGAATACAAAATTTCAAAATTTATTGGAGAGAAGATATTAGTACTATTGTACATGTTCAAAATAGATTCTTATTGGGATCAGAAACTAAAATGACCCCTTATAAAATGTGGTATAACAAAAAAACTTCCTTTAAATACTTCAATATTTTTTTAAGTCTATGTTTTCTCAAAATAAAAAATGCATATTTGGGAAAGTTTGATGAGAAAGCTGAGGAAGGAAATTTTATGGGTTATTCACCAAATGGAAGAAGTTATAAATGTTGGAATAAATGTTTAAAAAATTTATTGGACCCATATAATGTGAAGGTAATTGAAAATTAAAGTTCCTTAAAAAAATGTTGTTGGGAATGATGAGGAGGATAAACTAAAGAATTCCAACAATGGTGAAAGTAATTCAAAACATCCTTATTAAGAATCAGAAGAATCATGTGATGATATAATTTTAGCAGGGAAATAAACATTGAAATTTCCTACCTTATAGAAACATGTTTAATTTGAGAAAATTATTGGGAATCAGAAGGCTCTAATTCAGACAAAAAGAAAGTTGATATTAGATAATAATACCTTACTTATCTCAAATGTTTAAATGAAATAAATTTCAGAATCTATTTAACATAAATAATGGGTGGATGCTATGAATGAATAATTAGATCAAATTTAAAAATAATGAAACATGGGAACTTGTTTCATGGCCAGTAAATAAAAATGTTATTATAATGAAGTGGTTTTACATAAAAAAGTTAAATGAACATAGAGAAGTTTCCAAAAAAATCTAGGATTGTTTATAAAGGTTGTGCATAGGTGGAAGGTGTGGATTTTGAAGAAACATTTTCCCCAATTAAAATATTAGAAACTATTAAAATGTTTCTTTCAGTAGCCTCACATCGGATTTACAAAGATTATCAGATGGATGTAATATCATATATCTTAAATGGTGAAATTGAGGAATAAGTTTGCATTAAACAACCTTGTCGGTTTCTACTGATGAGGATGAAAACAATGTTTTTAAATTAAATAAATATTTGTATGGTCTAAAACAAACACCACGTGCATGGTATTCTAATCTTGAAAATTGTTTTAGAATGTTTAATTTTTTTAAAGGAAAAGTTGATAGAAACTGGTATGTGAAATATTTTGACTACATAACTCTAATTTTAATTGTTTATGCAGATTATATAATTTTTTTAGGGATATAAAAGATGTTTTTAAAACATTTTTTGAGAAAATGAAGAATAATTTTGAAATGTCAATGTTGGGAAAATTAAATTTATTCCTTGTCTTACAAGTTCAAAAAAATAAAAAATATATTTTACTATGCCAAGAAAAGTATTGTAAGGAATTATTAAAGAATCTTGGGATGGAATAATCCAATGAAGTTTAAACACCTATTTCAATGAGAAAAATGTTGAGAAAAGATGAATCTGGAACATGTGTGAATCAAAAAGACTTTAGGAAGCTGATAGGAAATATTATTTAATATACATCCTCAAGGATCGATATTATTTATGTTGTAACATTGTTTTTCAAGTATCAAAATAATATGAAATAATCACACATGTTGATAGAAAAAATAATTCTGAGATATTTCAAAGGAACAACTTTACATAGATTGTTATACAAAAGATATAGTGAAAAGAAGTTTCATGGTTATACTGATGCCGATTTGGCTAGAGATTGTAATAATATAAAATAAACTTTAGGATGAATATTTTTCTTGGGTGAATATTGTGTGATTTTTCATAGTAAGAAAACAAATTTGAAACATTTAGCATATCTGAATCCAAATATATTATAACCACTCAAAATTATACTCAAAAGTTGTGGATGAGGGTTTAGTTGGAACATTTGAAAGTAAAAGTTTCTAAACCATTAAATATACTTTGTGATAATCAGATTTAAATTGATCTTTCTAATAATAATATACAACATTCAAGATCAAAGTAAATTGGTATAATGCTTCACTTTATAAAAGAGAAAGTTTCTATTGGATATGTTTTTCTAGAATACATTTCAATAAGGTATAATATTGTTAATATATTTAAAAAAGAAATCTGGAATGAAAGGTTTGTGGAGTTGAGGGTGTAAATTCATGTTCATCATCATCCAATGTATTCCTAAAAATTATAAGGAAGATACCCCCATTGTGCTTTGGATCATGTTGAAAAATGGGGAGATAAAGTAATAAATTTTACTTATAATATGTTTTTACTTATCTTCTCAAATGAATCATAACTTGTGGTTATCATAGAATGGGGAAGATAAAAATAAAAGTGAGAGGAAAGGATAAAATTGAGGGGGATTTTATCTTTACATGGACACAAAACTTTATTTCCACTGAGAGATGGAATTCCATCCAAAACATTACTCCATCCAGTAGTGTGGTGTCAAGACACTCTCTTTGAAGAAAGGATGTGTTTTGATAAAAGTAAAAAACTTGAGTTGTTTAAAAAAAATTTGTTTTGAAAATTTTTGAGAGTTGTAAATTTGTTAAAAAGGGTTCTCAACAAATCCAAAGGGGGGTATTGAAGAATCTTTGTGCTTAAATTGTTTTAAAAAAAATTGTATTATTTTAAAACTAAACAAGTTATTGAAGAATTTTTTATTTTCTAGAAATCTAACCCAATTTATTGTAATGAGGTTATTTTCCAAACACATGTTTTTGGACCTAGGTTTCTGTATTGAGCTACACCAAACATAGAATAATTCAGAAATATGAATTTATTTATCAGATAATTTATCGTATTTAGGTCCATTGGTATGACATTAAAAATAATCAAATTCAAAAGAATAAAAAAAATACTGAAGTTACTTAAGAGTTTTGAAATAAGAAAGTGACTTCAAGATTTAGAAAGTTTTCATACTTTCTAAACAAAATTAGATGATGATTTGATGATCAATAGGTTCTCACAAATCATGAAAACTCTCATGATAAAATATTTTGAAGAAATATTAGAGAGGTTGGAAGAATTTTAGAGTCAAAAAATGAGATTCCCATCATAATGGGAATTACATAATAATGAAATAAGAAAGAAAAATATGTTGTTGAGCCTGAGGAAGAAGAAATTTGTATGGATATTTTCATACTCATATTTTCATACTGATATTTTTGTATTGGGAAAAATTGTACTAGGATTTTTGTACTCATATTTTCATATTGAGATTTTCATACTAGGAAAATTGTTCTGATATTTTAATACTCATATTTTCATACTGATATTTTTATACTAGGATTTTTCATACTGTGAAAATTGTTCTGATATTTTTGTACTCAGATTTCCATATTTGAAAAATTATACTAAGTTTTTCTTACTCATATTTTCATACTAAGGAAATTATAATGAAGTATTCTTAATGAATAATTCGTGCTGAGAAATAAAATGATTTCAATAAGATGAGAAAGAAAAAATTATAATGATCTGAGAAATAATAAATCATAATGAGTTGAGAAAGGAAAATAATTTAATTAAGTTTAGAAAGAAATAGATCATAATGAGCTTAAAAATGTATAAAGAGTTTAATTAGTAAAATATGAATTTATATTTTTCGTAAATCTCACAGAAATATAAAACAGTTTGAAGAAGTCAAAGTTGAAGTTTTAAATTTGAGATATTTTTAGAGACTTTTATATTTTTGGAAGCAGGTAATGTTTCCAAGTTTCCCACCTTTGTTTTTTTGATTCACTATTAAATAATTCCTTGAATCATTTATTCATTTAAAACTTTTACAAATGTGAAAAATGAGGAGTGCTAGAGAATTATGAGTGAAAGTTAATATCTGATTGAAGAATAATTATATTGATCATTCTATTAGAAGTTTTAATTTTTCAGATTGATAATTAATTCATTGTATTGAATCACCATATTAGGAAAATCATACCTAGAATCTAGAATTATCATACTTAGAAAATCGGATCTAGGATCCAGTATTATTATACTTAAAAATCAGATTTAGGATCTAGGGTTATAATGTTTAGAGAATCAGATCCAGAATCATCATACTCAGAAAATTGGATCGAGAGTCTAGAATTATTGTATTAAGAAAATTGGATCCAACATCAATGGATTGAGAATATCAGATCCAGCCAAATCAGACTGAGGATTCAGACTGAGAAGTTTTAGAGCAGATTCAATAAAGTCTTTATTCTTTTTCTTGGATCAATTTTCTTATAATAAAACATTTTAAACTAATGTGAGTAAATATTATCATTCCTATCAAGAGATAAAATGTGTCTAATGGGAAAAAAGTTGTATTCACTTCTTCTTAATAGTGGATTTTCAAAAACCCATAGGAGTGGCTATAGAAAGGATGATGGTTTTCACACTGAGGTCAAACCTTGTAAATCTTGTGTGATTTACTTGCTTTCCAACTTTTTCATGCATGAGTATTTACTCAAAGTTGATAAAGAAATAAATATTAATAGGTTTTGGTGGTTAAGTTTCTAAATGTTTTGAAACTTATAAAAAGTGAATAACTTATCGACCCCCTATCAGTTTTTATTTGATCCTTTGAAACTTCAAATCCTCTCAAACATATATTATATAATAAGTTTTCAAAATAAATTATTTATGAATATTACTCACTTTCAAATCATCAAAGGTAATAATTTAATGATATCAGTTCTTAAACTTGTAAAAAAATAAAACCAATTCACTTTGGTAGAAATAATCATCAAAAATCATGTGAGGGTTTTTTTAAATAATTTTTCATATAGATTCTAAAATATATGTTATCACATTAATAGATAAATCTCTTCTCTTTTCCTATATAAACCCACAAAATATCTCATTAATCTTCACTAAAACTCCTTTTATAATGACTATTCACTACCCTTACCTCACTAAATTCCTCCCAATGTTCCCCCAAAATCTCAAAATGCTCCTACCAATATTTTGGAGACACCCTCTCAAGGTAAGGGATCTTATCCTTCTTTTATTTATTCATGAACATTTATATTATGCCCTCTGTTCTATAATTTTTCATGTTATAATATGATTTACCACATACATATTAATACCCTTATGATTTTTAAATGATTAGATATCTCTTTCACTCTCATTAATCCCTCCTATGAATATTTCAGAACCCTCGTTATGCTGCCAAAATTATCCTATGATTTTCCATGACAAAATTTTGTTTTGTGAATACTCATCCCTATTTCCACTCAAGGGTTTTCACCTAGATGTATTTATCCTTAATTTATTGGGTACTTACATGTATATATCTCACACCCCTTAAACATGGGATTAAATGTGACAAAATATGATCATATATTGAATGATCCATGTGGCACACTTACGCATGTACATGATATGAAAGTGACGGGTGGGGCTAGAATTATATATTCATCCTCTTCATTGGGTAATGTTTTAATCACATGATATTACATGTATAGTTCATGGAAGTTTATACTAATAACAGTATGTTTTGTTTTCTTTATGGTTACCCTTGACCTATGTTTATTATTCCATGTTTTAAGTTATTTCCAAATCCCCATGTTTCCTTTATGTTATCATTGTATATCATGCTTCAATGTTCATGTTTATTATTATCATCCATTTTAAGTCCTATTGAAATTACTATTGACTAACATGTAATACTTTCTTCATTTTATTCTTTTTTTATTCCCTTAATGGGATTTATAGCTCACCCCTTTCTAATGTATGCCACCATGTTATCTCATGCTGTTTTAAAAGAGAAATGGAATGTTATAGCATGTTATGGAATTTTTCAATAAAGTTATTGTATCCATGTGTCATGTTGTTATACTATGTAACTAATCTCCCAAAGAAACTAGGATTCATGATCTTTTGGGATTATTTTATTTATTCTTTTATATAATAAATCCTGAAATAAAGTGAATTAAAATATGGGTTGTCATGGTTGGTATTAGAGAAAAGTCTAGTTATTTTTGGGAAGAGTATTAAAAATACAAAAGAAATCCGTAAGGGTAATCCTAAACATATCAAAACATCTATAAATTTTTGTAAAGTGTATATTAAGTGGTTTCCAAGAATATATATCCAAGTTTGGATACTAAAATTGGATGTGGATCTAGCACAGATGTACCTAAGGGTAATAACCCTAAAAACTATATATTAGCCATGAATTGATCATGAATTGGTGCATGAGAATAGGCCTTACTTGACACTTGGTTTGAAACTACTAGGGGATATGATTTTTCCTTGGGACTTCGGGCTTTATAATGGGTCTCCCTCTACCCAGTCTAAAGAGGTCTGCTTTAATAATAAATTGAGGCTTCATCCCCAACCTTTAAAAAATCATTTATGATTTTTCCCTTTAATTTTCATCATTTTCTATTTATGTTTTTAATATTTTAAAAATAATCATGCATAGTTTTCCCTTTATTCTAGTCAATATCTAAAAATATTAGGAACCAATTCAATAACCAATGTGGGGGGAAATGTGATGATTGCCCAAATCAGATGTCTACCAAAATGGGAGGTCAAGTAAAACATATTGTGAATATTACAAACCAACAATCAAAGTCAAAAATAACTAAGGAAAAATAATTTAATTTACAAAAAATTCAAAGGAGAGGAGGACGGTTTCTCAAGTAAGTTCATCTGATAAAAGTGATAAAGGAAAGAAGAACCAATTTCCTTTGGGAAAAATGTGAAAAGAGGAAAAAGGGAAATATCACAAAGGAAATAGGTGATGTTTTAAGTGTGTAATGATGGGGAATAAATTATACAATTTCGATTGAGAAATGAATAACATAATGGAGGGAAATATAGTTTAATATAACTTTCCATTAACTGTTCCATATCTTAAATGTGCATAAGATAGTAATTATCTAATATAATGATTTATTCCATGGGATAACAATCATGATGAGCACCAAAAATCTCCAAGATCAATAGAATAAGTAGAGTCTTATGCATGGATGGTTCATAATGAATTAAGTACACGAAAACTCTAATCTAGACTTATGTATGTCTTCATTTATTTAAACCCATTCCACATTATCATATCTTGTAAGTTTTCTAATATCATTGAGCCACACTCTGAAATGATTTGATATCGCTGAGAAAAAAATCTATTATTATAGTATCATAATTTAAAGTTTATATGAAGGTTATTGAAAATATTTCCAATCTACTTTTATTGTAATTTTATGTTATCAAAGTTATGAAATGGTTTTCCTTTTATAAATACAAGATTAATTGCAGGAAGAAGTAATTCACCCTTCATACCTTGAATCACCCTTTGATTCTATACAAGTACAAGGAGGATGATGAATATCATTTGGAATCATCATCAAAAGAATGAATGTTATTCCCTTATAAGAAAAGGTATCTAGAATAAATCATTGAGACTAAGAAAAGATCATTCTTCATGACATTCCCATTGTAAAGTAATTTTTTGATGTGTTTCCCAAATAATTGTCTAGTCTTCTTCCTAGCAGAGAGATTAAGTTCTCAATAAACTTATACCAGGACCAAGTAAAACTTTTGGGGAATATTATCACCATAAAAGGGATATCTATGGACTCTTAGAACAAATAGGTAATTTAAGGATGGACAAGGCCAACCTCTGTGATAGAAATTTGTAGTTTCTTTGAATTAGCTAGGTTTTATCGTTGGTTTTTGGAAAATTTCTCATGATTATAAATCCCCCTAGCTATATAATTCAGAAAGGTGTTAATTGTGTCTCAAATGATGAATTTGAGTATAGTTTTAAATAGCTGAAAAATTGGTTTATCACTACACCCATTCTCATATTACCCACCAAGGTGAAGGATTTGTGATATATAATGATGTATCCAAAAATGGTTAGGGTTTTTTACTCATGAAATATGAAAAAGTGATAGCCTTTTCCTCAAATAAACTAAATATCCATGAGAAAAACTAACTCATGATCTATAATTAGTTATGGTGATCTTCACATTAAATATTTGGTAACATTATCTCTATAAGGAGAAGTGTGACACATACACGGATCATAAAATCCTCAAGTATATATTAACTAAAAAGTATCTTAATATTTTCCAATGGAGGTGGTTAGATATGATCAAGGATTATTATTGTTCAATTCATTACCATACTATAAAATAAAACAAAGTTGAAGATGCTATTAGTAAAAAGGATCCCATAAATCTTTCCTTGATGAGGATTAAAATGGATCAAATATTCTTATAAATACAAAGGATATATATGGGAATAATAAAAATATCTTCATACTAACATTCTCAAATAACTACTCAATCATAAATTCTTGAAATGATCATGGAGGCTTGGAAGGATGATGAGGAGTTACATAAAAAAGCTGTGAATATTCTAAAGTTTTACTTTTCTAAATATGGATTTATAAGGTTTGGAACCCATATATGTCTCCCATAAAAACAAAAACTAAATTGGGATCTTCTGGATGATCTGCATAGCTCATCCTTCTCTATTCATCTAGTAATAACTAATTTGTATATAGATTTAAAGAAAAATTTCTGTTGTGATAACATGAATATAGATATTTAAAAATTCATATACTGATGTTTGGTATTCCAAAAAGTAAAAGATGAATGATAGAAGTATAAGGGTATGATGAAACCATTGATTATAATAGTATGGAAATGGAAAAATCATGAATTCTATCATAGGATTCTCCAATACATATAAAGGTAATAATTCCATCTGGGTGGTAGTCGATCACCTTACAAATTAAATTCTTTTTATTGATATTAAGTAAGATTTATCTCTTGACTAACTCACTAAGATATACATAAGAAATGTGGTAAGACTATATGGAGTGTCAATCTGAATTGTATCTGATCGAGATATGAGTTTTACCTTGAGGTTTTGGAGAATCCTTCTACAAGCCTTGGATACATAACTGAGCTCCATCACTAATTATCACCCTCATATGGATGGCTAGTCTGAAAGAAAAATTTAAACTTTGTAAGATATACTGAGATCATTTTCAATGGATTTCCAAGGATGTTGGAACCAACACCTTTCCATAGTAGAGTTCTCATATAACAAAAAAATTTATTTTAGCATTCAAATGGAACCTTATGAGGCTCTATATGGGAAGTGGTTTCAAACTCCAACACACTTGGATGATTTTGGGGAGAAGAAGATAACTTGACCTAATCATATTAAATATATGATATAGAAGGTTCAAACCATTCAACATTATATGAAATTCACACAAAGTTGACAAAACATATTTGAATATAATCACCAATGAGACCTTGGGTTTGAGGTAGGTGAAAAAGTTTTCCTCCATATATCAATATGTAATAATTTCATTATTTTTTAGAAGAAGGGAAAGTGTATTCATAGATACATCATCCACTTTGAGATCCTTGATCACATTAGAGTGGTATACTATTGACTATAACTCTCACCTAACCAATATCATGTATATGATGTGTTCCATGTATGCCTCTTGATTAAGTACATAGAAAACCCCTCACAATTAATGAATCCATAGGTGGTAGCATTGGAAAATGATCTTTCATAGAAGTATAGGTCGATAAAGATTTAAGATCATAGAGATAATGTTTTGAGAAATAAGATAACTCACCTGGTCAAAGTGTTGTGGTGGAACCATAAGTTTGGGGAAGCGAATTGGGAACTTTAAGAGGAAATGATACAAAATTACCCTCTTCCATTTTAGTATATGAAATGAAAATTTCAAGGGTCAAATATATGAAGGGGTAATAATGTAACGACCTGAACTTTTATAAATGAAATTCCCATTTGAATTAATAAAATTGTTATTAAGTAATATAGTTATCTAAAACACATAAACTACTTTGGCTATTTTGGATCATTATATCCTATAAGATTTAAAATACCATTAAACATCATAATCAAAAATCATATAACTATTGAATACTTATCATATGAATATTTTATATAAAGGGTTATGATAAAGTCCAATTGATATAGATGAAACAAGTGGCCTCGACCAATAGGATTGTACCCTATAAATCAGATTTATTGGAGCTTATGAGGGAGATGGAGTCACTAAAATTTTCCATTGGCTAATCTGAAGCCTTTATTCAATAAATAGTGCATGATAAAACCATTTATGGGATATTTTCATGATCATCAATATCACGACCCAAACCATGTTTTCTGAACCACCCCCTAAAAATATCACTATCACACACCTTACACTTAGGGATTTTTTTGGTGTAATATAGGGATACATATTAATAAAATAAAAGTATGAATTTTTATATTCTTTTATAAAATAATTTTTATAATTATTATAAATTTTTATTATTACTTTTTAATTTTTAGAAAATGTGTTCGATTAAAATTATATTTTGATAAAATGAAATGTAAATTTTATTTTCCATGGGAAATGTATAGTTTCTATCAAGATGGTCTATTTTAATTAATTTAATTACTTTTTAGGCAAATAATATTTTCATTAAATATTATTATTAATTAATTTTTATTAAATATAAATGATAATATAATTATATGAAGTACAAAATAATTTTAATAATTGTCATAAAACTATTATTTAAAAAATAGTATTTTTCAATAAATATATATTTTTTATTTAAAAGTGAAAATTATCTTACATAGAGACTTTTTTAGATAAAATAAATATTATTTTTGAAATAGGAACATTAAAATTATCCAATGGTGATTTTTTCATAATTTTCAAAAATAGTCAATTTTTTGGGACAAAATTAAATACAGTGTAAATATATGGTGTGTATTATGAGATCATAATGACTAAAAAGTTATCTAATATATGAACTAAAGGGTATCCTAGACCAAATATATATTTTCCCTTTATAATAATGTGTTTTTGATGTTATTTTAGTAATTTTATAAACCCTTTATGAATCTTCCAAAACCTAAATTATATATTAAGATTCTAAAATCAATTCCTTAAAACAAGTCTCACTTCCACATCACCAAAGGAACTATTTTAATGATATCAGTTCATAAAATTTTTAAAATAATTTAAAACACTTCACTTTGATAGAATCTATGGTAAAATCATTCTATGGTTTCTATTTTTGAATACTTTATCATATAGAGTCCAAAACTTGTGTTTGGAAATTAATAAAGAACTCTCCTCACTTTTCCAATATAATCCCACCCAAGCTTCCATTATTCTTCAATAAAAACACTTAGATAATTAATATACTCTTAACTTCCTTCTATATATCCCAATATGTTCCTACCAAGATTTTAAAAATTCCTTCTCAAGGTAAGGTATCCTTTACTTCTCCTCTTTATTCAATCACCTCTTTTATAATATGCCCTTTTTTAAATTATTCATGTTAGGATATGAATTTAGACCTCCCTACTAATTAACTTATGATTTAAATGATATTAGATACCCCTTTCACTCTCATTAATCCTACCCATGAATATTTGAGTACCCTCGTTATACTACCAAAATTATCTTTCAATTTTCCATGCCAAACTTTTGTTTTGTGAATACTCATCCCCATTTTCAATCAAGGTTATTAACCTATATGTACATATCCTTAATTTATTTGGGACTTAAATTTATATATCCCATACTCCTTAATCCTCAAATACAAATTTTCTTATAAATCCACTTTAAGGACAAGTGGGAAACCATGTTTCGCAAAACAAAATCTACTATATACTGAAGGAGCTCACAAAATGATTAAACACAATACTAAGATTATTTGAGTCAAACACTCTATAAAATTCCCAGTTCAGAGTACTAAAATGGGTTTCTGTATCCACACTAATAAGTTCTTCAAGGTGAGTAACCATTATTTACATTTTCTGAATGAATTCTTCCAAGGTGATTTTGCATTGGTTGAATCCCCGAGCTATGATTCATTCTTTCTTGTCTATCTACACTTCTTGCTCCTAAGTGGCATCAACATTCAACCTTATTTCATAAATTCTTAAAATTTCCTCATTTGAGGCATTGGGCCGAAGGAATTTTTCAATCATTTCTTACTTGGAGTAGAGGATGAGCTTTAGACACCCCCTACCTCTTCTTCCATCGCTCTTGGTTCTTTGCTTGGGTCTCCACCATTCCTTTCTTGTAGGCCTTTCCTTTCCATGTTTACACCCTTCTTGGATGATCTAGTTTCCATAGGTTTATGAAATTGAGATTAGTCTTTTCATCCCTTGGGTTTTTCCCCCTGGACCACAATGCATTTCCCTGAGTCACGCTTTCCTTTTTTCCCCATCTTCCTTCTTGGACTGTGGGGGCCTTTCCCTTGTAAATGGTCCACACTATCCACTGAGAGTTTTTATAACCATCATCACCTGAATCATCCTCCTCATGCATCAATGTTTGTTCTTGATCCTTCAAACCTTCAAAATAGTTTTTCACCTCCACCCCCAAGTCTTCTTTGAGGGGCCTCGGCCTGCACCGAAAATCTCTCTTCCATGCTTTGACCTCCAAGCCATTCTTCTGAAGGGATGAGGATTTATGGATGGTAGTGTTTGGGTCCAAGGACCCCAATAAACTAACTCCATCCTTCCTCCCTTGTCCATGAAGTGAATCTATAGCAACTTGCAAAAAATACTTCCCCTACAGTGGCATTCCAGAATCCTCATCCTCCATGTTGGTGTCTCCCACAGGGGTAGCACTACACAGGGGTATTGTCATATCGGGACTTGTGTGCTCGTCAAATCCTCGACCCATAAATTGAGGTTGCTTATTAGTATCCTATGAGCCCTGACCTTAAAGTTCAACATGATTGAATTGACCTTCAGAGGAAATATCAATGTTTGGAGACTCCTCCCCAGGACTTAAACTCGTCCCAGTTGAAATCCTCACCCACTCGCCACTGGTATCATTTGAGCCACCTTTCCTAGAAGCTTTCATGTCATTTACATAACCCTCCCTTACCTTCTCATTGCCACACGGAGGTTCAGTCATGTCTTGAAGTGTCACCACTCCTTCAATTCCATCACCCATGTTCTCTGTATTATCCTTGGCAGACAATGACCCTATATTTCACACCCCTAGATCACGTTTCAGTCTTTCATACTCTAAAGCAACTCTTGATTTCATAGACATATCCACTGACTCCTTCACAATGCCTTGTTCTTCACTACCAGGACTAGACCCTGCCAGCTCCCCATCAGCTAGACCCTGATGTCTATGCTGAGAACAGGGCACCACACTAGCCTTCACATACTCAGTAGCCTACAAAATCAACTTCCTACCTCTGCACTTTTTCAGCTGATCTCCAATTTTGAAGCACCAGGAGTAGAAATCAAGATAGGAATCAAAAACCACCAATTGTTTATACCTAAACTCCTCACCCATAATAATCAAAAAATATTTAACCAGGGGATGGAGATATCCACTTCAACACAAATCCTTGGAGAAACTGGGTGACACACTGCCCTAGTTCTACTATCAGAGCAAAGATATTGACCAACCATATTTCCAAGAATACAAATAGCAGATGGATTATGAAACGGAAGTGATATTTCTGGAAAACTTACCCAAATTTCCATGGTCGGAGAATCCTATTTCATATGATATTCATATGTCCATCAGAAGACAAAAAATTAGGAGCCATCACAGAATCAAGGAGTATACGACCATGCCAATATCATATCTTTTTTGCATGAAAAATGGATCATTATATGCCTTGAGTCTAAAAGACCCATGGTGGCTCACTTCTGTAGACCCCAAGATTCGAAGAGAAATCGGTCAAAGAGGTCCACAGATGGACATCGTTGCTTGAATTGTGTTATCAAGGTCGTGTTCAGAAAGGAGGATGCATCTGTAAACTCCCGAGTCGAGATCGAGAGATGTGGGATCCCATAGAAATGTTCTGGAACATTAGGAGAGAGGGAGATTTAGGGAAACGAGGTCAGGGAATCAGGATCTGAGAAGTGGATGAAGCAACGATCACTAGGAAGCAGCGGTGAAGATCCCCCGCCCCCCAACAAGGGAGGAGGGACCTGTTCTAAGGCCATTTCTTCCTAGGGCAGAGGTCTCCATTCGCAAACCCTACCGCCCATCATCCCTAACCCTCTTCTTATTGGTTTCCTCTGATTGAGTGATTCCTACTCTCCTTAATCATGGGATTAAATTTGACTAAATATTATCCTATTTTGAATGATCCATCCAGAACAGTTATGAATATACATTATATGAAAGTGATGAGTGGGCCCAAAATTATATATCTCACTAATGAATTGGTCAATTTTTTAATATTATGATATTCCATGTATGTTTCATGATATTTTATCCTAATAACAGTATGTTATGTTTTTTGTGGTTATACTTGACCTATGTTTATGAATCCATCTTTTAAGTTGTTTTTATATTCCCATGTTTCCATTATGTTATAATTGTATATCATGATTTGACGTTCATGTCTATGATTATGACCCCTTTTATGTGCCATTGAAATTACTATTGACTAAAATGTAATAATTTCTTAATGTTATGATTTAGTTATTCCCTTACAGGGATTTATATATCACCCCTTTCTAATGTATGCCCCTAGGTTATATTTTTTAGTTTTAAAAGAGAAATGGAATTTTAGATCATGCTACGTAAGTTTTCAATAATGTTTTTATATACATGTTTCCAGTTGATATGATATGCACCTATTATCATAAATACAATAGGATTAAAAATATTTTTGGGATTGTTTTATTTAAAAATTTATCTAATAAATCATAAAATAAAGTAAATTATAATATGGGTTTCCATAATAAAATAATCATCAAATCATAACCCATGAGATAGAAATAGGTTTCATCAACATTTCATAAAATTGTAACCTATATAAAAGAAATGGGTTTCATAAATAACTTGTCATCATAATTATAAATCATCCAAATAAATAATAAGTATGTAATCATTTCATCATATCCTTATTAAATATTATTAATAATTAAAGGATTATATTTTAAATATAAAATTCTTTTAAAGATCTCTTAAAAAATTTCTTGAGGAAAATATCATTTTTTACATTGAAATAACTTATCTAAACTATAAAAATTCCCCAAACATTAAATAAAAAAATTACTTGAAAATTACCTTGTAAAAATTTAATTTAAGCGTAAAATAATTGATTGGTCATGATGACAAGAGCTTTTGTTTATGTTGTATATGTTAAAACAAATATTCATGTCATATTTTGAGTAAAAAGTCAAAAGTACTTTGTTTAGATAAATACAAGAAGATTCATTTTAAAACATTTAGTAGAAATTAAAACTTGTCTAAAATTTACTTTAACTTTTCCTTGTAAAATATTAAGACTTTCTTTAAAACATTTTAAAGGAAACATGGTCATGGAAAATAAATATTTCCAACTGAATAGTAAAACATAGTCGGTTTTCTTTAAAAATATTATTTACATCTCATGAGTACTTCAAGTGGGGAAAATGAAATGAAAACATGTAATCCCAATAAATAACAATATTTTATTAAAATTAATGATTTCTTAATGGGTATATCATAATATTTTAACATCGGAAACCTAATCATAAATAATCCTGATAAACAAAGAGATTGTAATATAAAAACCATTACCACTTTGGAAACTTTTGAGTTATGAGTCCCATGAAAGAAATAACATTATATAGAGATTCATATACCCATAATTTTAATTATAATCATCCTAAAAAACATTTATGGGTATTATATACACCACATAAAATAAACAAATGGTGAATATAACATGTGTCTCACAGAAATAAAAGTGAGACAAAAATACCTTACCTCCGGTCCGACTTCCTTCATACACATTAAAACCTATTATATAATAAATATATATTTAATATACATATATTATAGAAATATAATCATACATATAATACCATATATTATTTACTTATATTATTTTATCACCCTTTCATTAACAATTTGTTAGTAAAATTACTATTTTAGGTGATAACAGCTTCGTTTTTCATGAATGTTTTAGTTCGATAGTTTTTGTCCTTATACTTTGATCAGGGTTAAATCACCTAAATAATGTTAATAATGATATAAATATAATATATATTCATTATATTCATATTTTTATTCATTCATAAAATTTAGATATGGAGAAATGTATTTCACCATTCATGGAGATGGTAAAATATACGTACGCATGAATGTGGTTTTCACATTTTGAAAGATGAAAAAAATTAATGTTAAGTAATAATTAACCTTTATATAGTAATTTTTATATCATATATTTCAAATATGTTCATTAATTTTATCCTTATTACCATCCATGTAAATCGTAAATGAAAAAATGAATCACATCGCCCCGTGGAAGCGGTAGTCCACATGTACACACTAGTGATGTTATCATTTTCCAAAAGATTTAAAATTCACAATTTATATGTGATATTATAATTTAATAGGTTTAATTATGTCATAAATATAATATATACTATAAATCCATAATTATATCCATCTGTGGGAGGTGGTGATTAAAGACAAATTATATCGGTTCGCGAGACGGTAGTCTGCCGTACACATGATCAACGGTTTTGTTTCCCTTTTGATAGAAGAGGTGATGGATATATGATATATATTAAATATAATAACATATAAATATATTATATAAACTGTTGTAATTATATTTTAATTATTAAGACATAATTTATGATTGAAAAATAAGATGTAATAAAGAAAGTGCTTGCTAAAGACAATTACCTAGGCTTAGAAAAACCTCTTTCGACCTCTTATTAAGAACCCTGGGGTTGGAATTTTGAGAATAATAGAACCTTAAAATGTGACTGAGTGTGTTGAAATTATATTTTTCATGTTTTTATCAATCTATAAAGATCAATGTGATGTAAATAATAGAAATTATGGGTGGCATTTTATAAGTGAGGGGGGACTTTTGGAAATACATAAAAGAATAAAATATAAAAAGTTCATTCTCTATCCAAATTCTCCCAAATGAACATATATTATATTATAAGGTTTAATTTAGTTTCAATAATATAAAAAAAATTGTTTTAAGTGGTGTTTTAAATTATATATTTGGGATTAACCCCTTAGTTAACGTATTTTAACCTTAACCATAGTAACAACTATTTCAATCTTAAAGGATTATGAATGTGACCATAAATGGAAAAATGACTCATAAATAGATAATTGTTGATATATTAAACTATATTACAATAATTTTTCTGGATATAATATTTTTATTAATTTTAAATCATTTAATAAAACATTATTTATTATAAAATATCATTAATGTCAATTTTACCACTATTCATTTAATTTGACTTTAAAAGCATCAACACAAAGTTGTAATTAAAATATATACCTTTAAAACTTCCCTAAAATTATAAAATTTTCTATAAAATTTTTAAAACATAATAATTCATTCAAATTATATTAATTGTAATATTTTTTAATATCATTTATTTTATTTTCCATTTAAATGAATAATTACTCTCTTGGAAATGTGTAAGAATTTAAGAAAAATAATTCATAACTAAATATTATAAATAAATTAACATGTTAAAAAAATATATTTCTCTCTAAAATATAAATTATAAACTGAACATAGCTTCCTTTTATCCCCATCTTAAAAAATTAAAGATAATAAAACAAAAAAATGACATTTTTGTCTTTTCTTTACATAAAGTGTTTTGAAGGTCATAATAATGGTTATATGGAAACAAAAGGTTATATATTTGAATATTGGATGATTATGGAAGACAAATAATCATTAATTAATATTATTTCATGTCACAGGGTTACCTTTTATTCCTTTTCAAATTATTTTTTCCCTTAATTAACTCATTTTATCTTTACCGTTGAAACAAATATTTACTATAGTTTCTATTCATAGTGACCAAAAATAGAAGAGAACTATATTCCAAATTTGGAGCTCCAAATTCTAGATATGGAATATATTTTTCAATATTCAAAATATATAAGTGCCTGAATTTAATTTAAAATTAAACCAGCAAAACGTGATGAAAAACGTTTTTTCATAAAAATGGATTTTCAAAAAATGATTTTATAATAAATTCAATTATAAAATTTATTAAAAATACAATAATTGGATTTTTAATAACATAATATAACTAATTTTAAATTTAAATAATTTTAAAACAAAATATAACTTTATAAATTATTTAAAAAAATTATGGTTGTTAAGAAAAATTGGTATTTTTCACTATTTACAAGAAAAATGACCTTTATTAGAAAAAACCAAAACAATCACTCTAAGAAAATTTTGAAATTATTATTTCAAAAATTATATGTTTTATAACATATAAATTTTTAATAGTTCCATACATTATTTATAACAATCACTCAAAAAAACATTAACATTTATTTTTAAAGGAAACGTGTTATTAAAGCATAAAATGACTTTAATAAAAATTGAGTGATTACTTACTAAGAATTGATTAGTGAATTTTTATTGAGATTTCAATTTATATATATTCCATAAATCATTTAATAAAATTCATAACTTCTAATTTAACTACTATATTATAATGGACATAATTAAATAATAATATTTCATGGTTCATTTAAGCTTGTTATTGCATGTCGTATATGATACCGAACATAATATTATACTTTTAAAATATAATTTTGTTACACTATTAAATACTTAAATATATTATTTAATGATATAGGGTGTGTTAACTATATATTCCTATATTTTAAAGTATAATTTGTAACACCTCAAGTTTTTTTTAAATAAATAAAACTATGTTCGATAACATATATGACATGTAACACCAAGCCTAAATGAACCCCGATTATTTAAATATGACTATTATAGCCTAGTAATTAAATTGGTGGATTTGAATATAATTAATTAATATATGGAATTTATATAAATTTCTTACTCAAATTAGATATATTGATAAATTCTTAGGAAATAAGCATTCAATTTTTTTAATAATAAAATTTATTCTTTAAAAAAATATATTTTCTTCAAAACTGATTTATTGATTTTTGTTAGAAAATTTTATAATTAATTTATAAAAATTATTGAAATTTTATTTTATAAAATTAAATTCACTTTTAAAATCATCATATCAAATTTAATTTAGGGTGAAATTCTTTAATTTCTCTAAAATGATTGATTTTTTAGTGAATAGTGAAAATTATTAATTTTTCAAATACTTTCATTTATTACCATTGATTTTTGTTAGAAACTTTTATAATTAATTTATAAAAATTATTGGAATTTTATTTTATAAAATTAAATTCACTTTTAAAATCATCATATCATATTTAATTTAGGGTGAAATTTTTTAATTTCTCTAAAATGATTGATTTTTTAGTGAATAGTAAAAATTATCAATTTTTCAAATACTTTCATTGATTACCATTGAAGAAAATGATTTATAAAGTCATGTTATATTTTTTATTTGTTCTTAAATTTATATATGAATCATTTTATTTATAATAATCTAATTAATTTAATTTTACTTGAAAATTTTCATGACTTTGGTATAAGTTTATTTTAATATTTAAAAATATAGTTTCTAGAAAAAAAATTAAGTTCATAAAATTTATCAATTTTAATTAATCAAAATAAATATAATAAAGAAATATTTAAGTGAAATTTATATATTATATATATTTATATGAATTTAAATTAATATAATGATGAGTGTTATTCATACAGTTAATATAAGATCATTTTATGCTTGAAAAAACATTTCTTGAAAAACTATTTTTCAACACGTTTTATAAGTTTATTTTCAAATTAAATAAAAATACTTATATCAATTGAATTTTAAAAAATTAATTCCATATTTTTAATCATAATAATTAATATTATTTAATAAGTTTCTATGATCTTACATCCAGATGGATTGAAACTTTTCTAAAGGAATTTGAATTTTTGTTACCAGATGGGAAAAATCTAGAATCAAGACTTGGAATGAGAATCTAAGAGTTGGAATGCATAAAAGTGTTGTTTTAATATGATTAATGAGTCTTGGGAGGTGTACCAGGTTTTTATATGAGCTTTGGGGGCTTTGAATTAAGTTTTGCGAGTTTTGGGGAGTTTTCTTAAAAGGGTGCATGGTTTGGTGTGCACGGTTTAGGAGAAATTGTGTGACACCTTGATGCTCGGGAGGTTTTTAGTTCATTTTGAACTGATCAAGGTTGTGTTTTAAGGCTATATCACAGTTTAGGGTAAAAAAATTCATGAAAAAATTAGAGGTTTTTCGAGGTAGAGTAGGTTCTGAGACATGGAACAGGGCCTACACATGGTTTTAGACAAACTGTGTGCCCTACTGCTGGTGGGAGGTTGTACTGACAACACAGTTGAATCATGGTTTATAAAACTATGAGGTCTGACTATAAAATGAATTTTTGATTCATATAAGGGGTTATCATGGTTGGAACATGGTTTGTCCAACTGTGTCGCCAAACCATGCATGTGGGTTGGCCTTAGACAGAGTTAACTATACAGTTGGTTCACGGTTTGGAAAATAGTGTGGTCAAACCCTATGGATTCCCGGATTTCATTAAAAGGGGTTAAATGACCAAAATTATCCCTTCGGTTTTTATCCACTCCACCCCCACTTCACATCCCTTAAATGCATGTGGACCAGGCTGTTCCCAAACCCCTTCCTCCTCTTCTCTCCCTCGATTTTGGGGTGTGTTCTTGGAAATTTCTTAGTGTAGATGTGAGTTCTCCTCCTATGGTGATCTCATTTATTACTCTTCTTATTCCTCTCTAATTTTTGGAATCTCTAGTTTAGTTATTATTGATTATCCACAAGATCATGGTATAATCCTCCATTTCTCATGGTACTTTTGGTCAGCTTGGGTAGAAGATATCCTGAGGTGGATTCCGTACATTTTTTCATGGTGTTTCATCAAGATATGTGACCATGGTGAATTTATTTATGTTTTTTCTATTTATTTAATTTAAATTAGTTATCTAATTAGTATATTTTCTTAGTTATTTGGCTCATAATGTGGTTTTTATTATGTCGCAGGTCTTAGGTGAGTAGATGGCCTTAGTTCTAGTACAATAAAATGACCTGGTAAATTTTCCAAAATTATTCCAAGTTGGGTTTTGGTTGATTAATTAATTATAATTATTAAAATTAATTAAATTATGTTTTTTTGTGTAATTATGTATCTTGGATGATCATGACTAATTATGTTGGATGCCGAAGAATTTGGACTATACTTGGGCAGGCCTTGGAAACATCGTCGTGGTTTGGAATTTTTTTAAAAAACATTATTAATTAGGTAGGTATTCTAATAGCTTTACCTATAGTATTTTTAATTTATTTACATGTTTATAAAGTATTTTTATAAAATCTTATGTGTGGTTTGTGTGTTCCCATGGTTTACATTGGTAGTTTTTGGCATTACTAGACCTTTCATGGATCCCTTCAGATTCATTGGTGATTTTGAGACTGGACCTATGGCCACATATGGGGTGTGCTAACATTTGAAAATGGAATGTTTTATGGGTTGAGTTTTTTAAAACACCTATGAGGATATTCAAATGGTTTTAAATTTTAATGTTGTGTTTTGACCCAATTTTTTGGTGTCAAAGTGGGGAATTTATGTTTTGAATTGTTTCTTGTTTTCAAATGATGTGAAGTCCTCCAAGTGGTATATTTAGGGGTGTTTATAAATGGACTTAAAATGATGATTTGAAATGGGTTGAGGTTGTATCTTTGGTAATAATTCTTTAATGTCTCTTGTGATGATTTTAATGGAAATGTGGGCCTTAGGCTTTAATTTGTTTTCAAATAGAAATATCCATGTTTTAAAAAGGGTGGTTTTTTAATGCTTAATGAGGGTGTTTGGTTTAGTTTATTTTAGAATGTAAAAAGGGTTGGGATTTTTTGTATATGTTTTGGTTTTGAAGGCCTATATGGACCTTAATAAGTGATAAAGGTTTTAAAAGGTTATTTTCGTTTTCCTTTAACATTTTTTATAGTCATGATGTTGAGTATATTTATTTAATGAATGATGGAATGGTTTAGTTGTGGGATTGATGCTTTAGGAACAGGTATTGTAGTATGAATATGGTGTCAAACTAAGGATTTTGACACTGATATTATACATTAGGGTTGAAGTAACAGACTAATTCTCTAGGTTATGATAGTATACCTTGTGGAAAAGGATGTTGGACCGATGATCCTCCTCCTTGGGTTAGGTCGAAATAATGATCTGGGAACCCCTAATGTTATGTGTATATGGATTATAAACTAAGGATCTAGGCACTGTTGTTATGTTTTGTTATAAGTTTGTTAGACATGATGTTTAGTATTAGTACCCATAGTTTGGTATAGGGTTACATGTTGGATGGAGGTTCCATCCACCTTTGATATTGATGTTGATATTTGATTTAGAGGCCATATTGTTGTTCTAGTAATTAATGGCACACGTACCTGAGTTAGGTATTGTGGATGTATTTTCTATGCCTCCCTAAGTTGAATAAATAGGAAACAACCCCTTTTTATCAAGTTATTATGTACTCTCTATGTTATGATTTAGAGGGGTGGTTTCAGTCGTTGCATGTTTTTTTAGCTTGAGTGTTACCTTAGAACCCTTAGGCTAGTGGATAATAGATGAGGTGTCGTGTTTATTGGATTGTACCTCTTTTTTTACTATTTATTTATTCCACTATTTTTTCATGCACTATTGTTCTTACTGGTATTTTATTTAGACACCACTAGTGGTGGCCTACTGAGTTGTACTAACACCATGATTGGTCTTCCATTTCAATTATTTACATGAGCAACTACTCATGTTTATAGCAGGAACATGTTTGGGATGAGGCCTCTGTGAAGTTTTGTCTAGTCGAGTAGGGTAGCTCGAAGGTTTTAGGTGGCTGTATGGGTTTTTAATTGTGATTTGTGGAGCCATTTTGTAGTTTATTTTATTTTTGTATGTTATATAACTAGCCTTATGGGTATTTTGTTGTATATATTACATGTCTATTCATCCTATATTAAATTTCATTTTATTATAGCATTTTTTAGTTATTTATTACTTCTACTTACTCTGATGTGTATGATGTTTGGTTATTAACTTCTAGTTGTGCATTCTTATATGGGTTTATAATCTCCTCACAAAGCCACTTATGCCCCCTGCTTCTAGTTAGAAGCCTCTAGTGTATGAGGAGGCATGTTTGAGATCATGTGGAAAACTATATCAGGGAATCAATTTTAATAAAACTAGGGTTGGGATGTTAAAATTGGTATCATATAAGTTTACTTTCCTATTATTTTACTATTTAGGGTGTGGTAGACTGGAGATATAGGAATGTGTTAGAGCATTATATGGATACCAAGATGGTGTTCCAAAATGCCTATTCTGGTATGAATTCTAGGTTAGCAGGGGTCGGGATTTATATTTTGGATTTGTAATGTTATGGTTTCACATGATTTTTTCTTCATGTGATGCATATGTTGTTTGGATTTTATTGTTTTTGATGGATTTTAGGCTCTTGACCCATAGGAAAGATCCTTGTGACTTAGTTTTGACTCTTGTCCAAAATAGGTGAGATGCATCTCATTAATTATACAAGGAACATAGGACCCAAATGTTATAGGCCTACTAATGTGTGATTTTTTGGATTTCCTTAAGATAAAGGTTATTTGGATTTATGGTGAGATTTTTTATGAGGATACTGGTGTAGTCCTCATGTACGATTGGTGTTGTGATCCTGGTGGTTCAACATGGTATGAGTGCACAACTATAAAACCCTTTTGGGTGGTTTTTGTGCAAGGTTGGTAGTATGTATGGGCCCTCCAGGGAGCGGTCTGATGTGTTAATGCTCAGAGAGGATGGGAACCCAAGTTTTGGGTAGTTGGTTGGTATATGAAACATTTGTGGTGTAGGACCCTAGAGGAGGTTGTTTTGTTTTTATGATGTCTTGTGATGATGATATGGGTTCCTGTTGACTCCCTATGAGTTTTTCCCTTTTGTGAGTTGGTGTATATCTTGAGTGTTTGGACCTAGTGACCTTTTGACCTAACTCTGGTCTTGGGAGTGGTATCGTGTGGCTTTTGAGGGTGACCAAGGAAAGGGGTCGACTGAGTAATGAGTTATTTGAGGACTTGGAGTATATATGGATTCTTTATACTCTTGAAAATATTTTATGAAGGGTGAATCCTAATATGGGGTTTTGGAACATAGGATTCCTTCGATTTTGAGAAAGAGAACTAGATTTCTTATTATTTATCCTAGTGGTTGGTTTCTAGAGGGGTAGGCTTGTTTGGGTGCTTATCCTAGGTAAAGGATGTGTAAATGAGTGTGCCTAGTGGTTATGAGATGGATTAGGAGTATAAGGGGTGCTTGAGGAAATTTGGTTTTATGTGCACCTGTTCTCTTTTGGTGGAAATAATGCATGTGAGGTTTTTTTGGGTGTAAGGGACATGTAGGTGCTTGGTTTTCTTGAAATAGGAACTGCTAGGACAATTAGTGTTTTAGGGGCACATATGGTTTATATGGGCTACACTGGATACGTTCTTGACCCATTTAACTCTATATGTGACTCCAATAACATGGTGATAGCATACATGAACATAGAGGAACTATTGAAAGCTGTTCAAGGTCATATAAGTGTTTTTGGCTTGTGAGTTGCTTCTAGTTTTGAAAAATCACCAAGGGTGATCTACATCAGGTAAGATAGGCATGTGAGGTGGGAATAGTCATTGGATAGGGATTTTGAGATGAGGTTTCATAAATCTTGACTCTTTGGAGTTAGAATCAGATTATTTGGTGGGGTCACTCAAGTGTGTGTGTGACGGTTAAGTGTTACTGGGATCTTCGTTGCACAAGAAAATGGTAACATGATGGGTCATTTATTTTGTGGATCAGAAATTATGGGAACTTAATTTTGATGTTCCTGATTAGGGGTAGGAATACATGAGTAGGATGACCAATTATGTTAATGTGATTAGGTGTTTGTGGTCAGGGAGGACTGATGATTTTAAATTAGTTTGTCATGTCTCTATTATTAGTGGTGACAATGAAAATGGATGGGTTATAATGGTGTTCATAGAAGTCACCTTAGGTTACTCTTAGTCTATAGACGATAATTCCCAATACCTTAACATCATTCTGAGTACGCTAGTAGTGAAATTTTTCTATGCTTAGATACCCTAATGTATTTTTATTAGGTATGGGTCCTCCTGGAGGTTATTTTCATGGATTGATGACTGTGAAGTCGTATGGTGGAATTTACACCATCGACTATTTAGGGATGAGGTCCTCGAGATGGATAGGACACCAATGAATTCCATTGGTTCTGTTTATGGATATTGGTAATGGGAAATAGTTGATTCAGTAGAGTACATGACTATGGTTTTGAGTCAGTAGAGGATCTGACTATTAAACCTCCCTGGGGGTTGGTTGTGGACGCCAGTGGGTGTGTTGGGTGGTTATGGAATGAAAATGGAAGTGAAGTTATTTTAATCAAATGAGATCAAAATGGGATGGAAAATGGAGTTAGGATGTTTGTAAATGAGTTGGTCAAGGATATTCTGACTGGGGTTAGCACACAATGTGGGTGTCGTAGGTTTCAAGTTATGTCTGATGTGTCATTTTGGGAACAATGGGTGTGTTTTTGGTTTGAGTAGGGATTTTGAGGAAAATATGGTATGTTCTTAGTTATACATGGATAGTAGGTATGTGTCTTCTTCAATTGGTTTTTAGTGATGAGGATGAGTACTGATAATAATTATCATTCCCATGGGTGTTGGGGAGTGGTAAGTTGAGAACTGAGTTGGAAACTTGGTGGTAGCATGAGTTCAAGTTCAGTTAGATTTTCCTAATGGTAGAGGTGTTAAGTATCGAAACTTGGTGTTTATAATCCAAATCCTATGGTGGGGATCACCATATCTTAATGAGTGATCAGATAATGTTCTCATAAATTTTTTCATTGAATTGGCTCGATTAAGTGTCATCCTAGTGTTTTGTTTTGACAATAGGAGTTAACTTTAGTTTTCAGCTGATTGAGGGTCTTGAGTTGGAGGTTGTGCCTTGGTAGTGTTCCAGACTATAAAATATTTGTTGAAATTTTGGTGAACAACATAGGTTAGATGGTGTAGGTGGATTAACACTGAGACTTCTCAAGGATTAGAAGTATTATAGTGGGGAAGTTTTAAGATCCCGCATATGGATAGATCGAGAATTTTCTGAAGGAATTTTCATTTTTGTTACTGAATGTGGTGGATCTTAAATCAATATTATGATTGAGACTCTGATTTTTGTAATTCCTCAAAGTGTTTTTCTAGATGAGTAATGATGCTTGATAGGTGTACCAGGTGTTTTGATGAGCTTTGGTTTCTTTAAGTTATGTTTTGAGAGTTTTGGGATTTTTCTAGAAAGGGTGTACGGTTTGGTATTCACGCTTTAGGATAAACCATTAGACAACTTGATGTTTATGGGGTTTTTAGTTTATTTTGAACTCATAATGGTTGAGTTTCATGGTTATATCATGATTTGGGGTAAATTTTGTGAGGAAAAATGAGAAATTGTACAAGGTATAGGAGGGTATGAGACATGGATCATGGCTTACGCATGGTTTCAGACAAACTGTGTGCCTTGATGTAGATGGGAGATGATGATGACATCACGGTCGGTGCATGGTTTGTTAAACTATGTGGCCTAACCATGTGGTAATGGGTGATGGATAGTATGGGTGTACATGGTTGGTTCATGGTTTGGACAACCGTGTAGCCAAACCGTGCATGTGGTTTGACCTTAGATAGATCCAACTATGTGGATAGAGCATGATTTGAAAAACTGTACATTCAAATAGTGTTCCCTCCCATATTTTATTAAAAGGGATAAATTTACCAAAATTATCCCTTGGGTTTTTATCCACTCCACACCCCCTTTCTCTTCCCTTGGATGTGTGCAGACCTTGGGTTTCCCAAACCCCTTATTTCTCTTCTCTCCCTTGATTTTGGGGTGTGTTATTGATAATTTCTTGGTGTTGAGGTGATTTCTCCTCTAGTGATATCATTTCTTCCTATTCTTCTTCCTATCTAAATTTTAGGATCTCTGGTTTAGGTATTCTTTATGATTCCACCAAATTATAGTGGAAACATCTATTTCTCAGGGAGATTTTGGTCATATTTGGTAGAAGAGATCTCGATACGGATTCCACACGGTATTGTTTGTCATTTTGTCAAGTTATGTGACTGTGTTGAATTTTATTAGGTTTTTTATATTGATTTAATTTTAATTACTTATCAAATTAGTATTGCCTCTTATGGATTTGGCCCAGAATGTGTTTGGGGTTATGTTACTAGTCTTTAGTAAGTGGTTGGCTTCGATTCTAATGTGGCATGATGACCTAGTGTGTTTTCCATTATTATTAAATGTTTGGTTTTTATTGATTACTTAATTATAAATGTTATAATTAATTAATTTTTTTTATTATAAGATTATATCTTGGGTGATCATGATGATCTTGATTTTATGTTGAGGAATTTGGACGATGCCTGGGTGGGCCTTGGAAAGGTCATCATATTTTGGAAATGTTTTGGAAATATTATTTAATGAGGTAGGTGTTATAAGATCTTTACCCATAGTATTGTTAATTTATTTACATGTGTATGTAGTATGTACATTAAATCCAATGTTTTTTGTGTGTTCTCCAATGGTTTAAGTTGGTAGTTTTGCACCTTACTGGACCTTCCATGGATCTATTTGGATTCTTTGGTGATTTTGAGACTATACCTATGACCACCCATGGGGTGTTCCAACCTTTGAAAATAGAATTTTTTATGGGTTGAGTTTTTTGAAATTCCCATGAGGCTCTTCAAATGGTTTTAAATGTGATCGTTGGGTTTTGAACCAGTTTTGGGCATCAAATGGGGAATCTATTTTTTTGAAATGGTTCATGTTTTGAAATGAGGAGAGTTCACCCAAGTGGTATATCTAGGGGGCATATATACATTCTAAAAATTGGATTTTAAATGAGTGTGAGGGTGCATATTGGGTGAAAATACCTTAATGTGTCTTGTGATGGTTTTAATGGAAATGTGGACCTTGGGGATTGTTTTGTTTTAAAAGAGAACAATTTTTATTTTAAAAGGGTGATTTCAAAATGTTTAATGAGGGTATTTGGTTTAGTTTCTTTTGGCATGTAAAAAGGGTTGGTCTTTATTGAGGAATTATTTGGTTTTCAATGGAAGTGGGGACCTTAGTAAGTGATAATGATTTTAAAATGGTTTTTTGTCTTTTCCTTGAAATTTTTGTATGGTCATGATGTTGAGAATATGTATTTAATAAACAATGTAATGGTTTAGGTGTTGGACTGCTACTCCAGGAATAGGTAGTATACTATGGATATGGTTTCAGGCTTAGGCTCTAAACACTGATAGTATACTTCATGATTAAAGTGTCTAAATGATGCTCTATATAGTGATGGTATACCATGTGGTAAAGGAAATTGGACTAATTCTCCTCCCCCTTGGGATGGTCCATACTAATGCTCTATAAATCATCAATGTTATATATAGATGGATGTTGGATTGAGGATTTGGGAACTGTTGTTATGATTTGTTTTGAGTTTTTTAGACATTATATTCAGTATCAGTGTCAATAGTTTGTTATATGGTTAGGTGTTGGATAGAGGTTTTATTCACATTTGATATTGATGTTGATATTTGATTTAGTGTCCAGACCTATGTTCTTAGAACTAATGGCATGGGTACATGATTCGGATATTGTGAATGTATGTTTTATGCCTCCCTGAGTTGAATGAATAGAAAACAACCCCTTTTGGTATATTTATGATTTACCCCCTATGTTACACTTTGTGGACTGGTTTCAACTATTTCATGTTCGGTTGGCCTGGGTACTACCTTAAAACTTTTAGGTCATTGGATATGAGATGAGTTGTCGGTTTTCTTGGCTTGTACCTCTTTTTTGTAATATTTATTTATTCCACTATTTTCCTGCATGAATTGTTGTTATGACTAGTATTTTATTTATACACCATTTTTGGTGGACTCTTGAGTTATACTCTCACCCTTCTCAGTCTTCCATTGCACTTGGGTACACAAGCAGCTACACAAACTACTACAAAACTACGTTTATCCAGTGTTCGGGTTTTAACAACACTAGCTAAAAGCGCTATTAAAAACCCCATTTTCAGTGCTAGAAAAAGAACTATTAAAAGGGTTATATAATAGATCTTATAAAAAAGTTCTGATAAAGTCCCCATATTAGCACTATTAAAAAAGTGCTGATAAAAATAGGCCTTTATCTATGCTTTTAAAAAAGGGCTGATAAATGGGGTCTTTTATCAATGTTTTTTTACTAGTGCTGATAAATGGAATATTTTAAAAAATATATATATATATGTCATTAAAAATAGTATATTAATATATAAATATATTTATATTGATATAAATAAAATATGTATTTTTTAAATATGTTTTAGATAAGGTTAAATAGACATTTACACATTCTATATATGATATTTAGTGAAAGTTGATTGTAAAATAATTTAAAAAATATTTTTAATTAATAGTTTTATAATTTTTATTGATTAATAGTCATTTAATAACAATTTGTGCTAAAAAATAAAAAAAATTAAAAAATATTTAAAATAAGTTAAAAATGTAACTTGAACATCAAACGGACATAAATTTTGATTCGGACGTCTGTTTGGGCTCTACCACATATCATATAAAAGCCTACAATGATATCTAATACCTATTAAGTAAGGAGCTTGGTCACTATTTTTTAGGACAAAAAGGGCTCATAAGGCCTCAAAAATTGAGTTTTTATTCAGGGTACCCAAATATTTTAACATTTGATGGATTTTTAGCCTCGTTTAAGGGGGTTTTTTTATCTTTTTCAATGTCGAATGAATTTATTACCATGGATTATATTCATATTGATATTATGGATTTGAAATTTTATCATATTTTATAATTTAATATTATTTATAATCAAATATATCGCAATATATACATATTTTTTATATATTCACACATAAAAATTTAATTTCATAAATAATTATTTAAACATATTTACATATAAAATATATTTCTCAATATATAAACCTTATCTAAATAAAAAATAACATGAATTTTATTTAAAATAAAAATGTATTAATATTTATATACCTATAAAATTAATTTATATATATATATATAATGTTTTTATATATAATGTTTATATATATATATATATATTTGTGTGTGTGATGAAAAACAGATATAAATTTATCTATATATTCTAACATATGTATATAAATATTAATATACAATATAAGTAAATAAATATAAACATGTATAATTATATTTATAGATTAACATTTATATATATGATATTTTTATATTTTTATGTATTTATAAATACACACATACAAACACGCACAAAAACATATTTTATGTATGTATTTAAAATATATACAAAAATATATATACAAACATATATGTGTGTGTGTGTGTTTGTGGATGAAAAAATGTAAACAAATCTATATAAATTTATATATATATAATAAAATGTAACACAAAATAGTATAGGGGAGTGGAAAACGTACTAGTGTATAAGCTTGAGGTCTCGGGTTCAAAACTCGCTGGAGGCCAGGGCACACATGGGAGGGTGGGATTATCTAAAGCACTGATAAAGGGGGGCATGAACAAAAAAAGTATCCCCATTATTAGTAGGGACTTTATATGTACTTTTTTTTGCACTTTTAAAGGGGACGTTTAAGAGTGATTTTTATGGGCTCTATTAAATATAACCCTTTAACATTGCTTACATTATTAGCACTTCTATAGCATTGATAGATTCCTTTTACTAGCATTGTTAAAGGAATGATTTACATTAGTGACATGTTTATAGAAGGAACATGTTTGATCTAATGCCTTCGTGGAGTATTATATATCGATCAAGATATATCAATGGTTTTAGGTGGCTTGAAGGGTTTGGCTTGGTGGTGTTGTAGAGCCTATTTGTAGTTTATTTTATTTTGGTATGTTATGTAACTAGTCCAGTGGGTGGTTGGTTGTATGTATGATATTGTCATTCATGACTTTTTTATATTTAATTTTATTATATCATGTTTAATTTATTTATTATTTCTTCTTACACTGATGTGTATGATGTTTGGTTATTTATTTCTAGTTGTGCACTCTGATATGGGGTTATAATCTCCTCACAGAACCACTTAGTACCCCCGTTGATAGTCAAAAACTTCCAGCATACTAAGAGGTGTTATTGAGGTCATGTTTTGAACCATATTAAGTCATATGTTTCAGTTTACCTTTTTTTGGATGTTAAAAAGGTCAAAATAATTTTTTTCATAATAAGTAGTAAAAAATAATTACTGCGATTAAGGTTACAATGGGTTTTTGCGCATTACAAGCGCTTATGTTGAAAATAATTTTCCACATGCAAAGAATTTTTATTTGAAAAAATTGGATTTAATATTTTTAATAAGTTTTTAAAATTATATAATAAGGATCAATTTATTTTTAGTATTAAAGGATAAATTACCAATGTAAAAAAACTAGTTACCGTGGTGAAAACTAAAATACTAAAAAATATTAACCATAAAGGTAAAGGGAGTAACATGTTTAAAACATGTTTATTTTTTTATATTGGATGTTTATATTGACCTTATATTCCATCCTAAAAATTATTTATCAATTTCAAAGCCACTTTTCATAAGATTTACTTCTCATTATTGAATAGTTTTGGGTATTTACAAAAAAAGGCCCCTCCTCCTCACTTATAAAAGGAAACCCCATCTCCTCTCATCTTCACACGTCAATAACATTTTGGTTTGTAAAAAACCCACCTAAATGAATTCCTTAATTCTATTTACACATCCTATAGGCATTGTTTCATTAGAAAACCATTCTTGTAAGTCTTTTGGGGAAATCCTAAATAGGATGTCTAAAGAAGGGGTATTGTTCTTAACCGAGAATTTTTGTTTTAATTATTCTTCCTCGTTATTAAAATATTATTCAAGAATGATGATATAATAACACTAGTATTAAACATATTATTTTAATTTCCTAACCTAATTCCATCTCATCTTCTATAAAATGGGAAACAAAACAATCGTTCATGTGTATGGTGGACTACCACCTCACGAACTGATGTAACTCATTTTCATTAATTGCCTATCATAGCGATTTATGATAATGTATTTAATGTATATATATGATATTCATGACATATTTATCATTATAGAAAATTAATATATCATATAATTTCATACCTTTCCATTTTCTGAAAAATGATAGTTCCATTCGTGCGTACTTGTGGATTACCACCGCCATAAAGTGATGCAATTTGTTATTCATTACTAAATCATATAGAGGGTATATATAAGTATGTTTAAATAAATAATATGATATTTAGGATATATTTATAATTATATAAAGGTAAAATAACACTTTATTTCTTTCCATCGTGATCATTGAAAAATGGAATCGTTACTCATGCGTATGTACAACCTACTGTCTCTATGATTGTAACATAGTTCATTTTTCATAATATTTTATGATTGTTTTTAAAATTATAATTGATGTATAAAAATGATAATTATTTCATGATTATTATTCTTGAGATGATTACATAATAATCACTTTGACCTTAGTCAACTTTCCAAAGTGATTTTTGATATATGATCTGAACATAGTCAAAACATATCACTTAAACCTAAATGATTGAGTAATTGAATATAACATGATAATAAATAAAATAAAATTAATAATAAATTGTAAAAAGTTTCTTAAAAAATTAAATAATTGACATAATTTTATTATTCAATAATATAAGGAACTTATGAGATAAATCGGGCTCGAGGTAAGGGATTTCTCTAAACCAGAATTTTCTTCAGATTATGAACATTCTCTCTCAATATCATTTTATCTCTCTATACAATGATATAGAATACCTATAAATTCTGTATATATGTCTCAAATATATATAACTTTCTTATTATACCTCCCTTTTATATAGTAATACATGATATAAGTTTTTTTCTAAAATACAATCCATTTCTTTCCATGGTTAATTTTTTATGTTTATACCTTAAGATTGATTTCCTTTTATGTCACACATGAGCATGTACATGTTATGATTGGTGTTCCTAGATAGAACTATAATTAAATGCGCAAATATGTCTTCTTAGGAGTCATTGTGTATGGAATTATGGGGTAATCCTAATCAATTATGTAACTTTTTCCACCATGTGATATTGTCTAGGTAGTTAGCCATGACTCATGTTTATGTCATGTTATATGTTTTAGCCAAATTTACAATGTTGAAATGATCTTATGATATAATGTTATTTATTTTATGCTTTAATGTTATTACTCATGATCCTTATATTCTATGATATCATTTTATAACTCTAACTCGTGTATTATGTTTCCTTATCATGTTTATTCCCTTACTAGGCTTTTTTGATCACCCCATTCTTTTATGTATTCTCTAGGTTATCCTGTGCTATTTTAGGATATAAAATGGACTTAGGTGCTCATTGTGGAGAATAAAATAATTATTATATATTTTAGTTTATTTTTCATGTATTATGAACCTAGTCTTTCAAATACACTAGGCCTCATGATCTTTGGGTTATACTTATTGGATATTTATATTTAAAAAAACATGTAATAATATGTTTTAAAGGCTTGGGTTGATATAGTTGGTATCAGATCAAGGTCTTGTTATTTTTTGGGATTAAGACTAGAATAATTTAGTGAGGACCATAGGGATACGTCAAAGTATATAAAAATATCCTATAATTTAGGTAATGTTTAGAGTGAGTGGTATCCAAGAAATTACATCCATGTTGGGGTATGATATGTTGATGTGGCTTTAGAATAGTTACATCAAGGGATAATAACTCTAAAAAGGGTTCGTTGGGATTTGAATTGATCATCACCTATTTCAAGAAAATTGACATTTCTACATAAATTTTTTGAAACTCTCAGAGTATATTTTTTGGAAATTCATGAACTTTTTACAAACCATTTTGAAGGACATGAACAAATTGTTATGTTAGAAAACATAATTAGAAACATTACCATGGATAATCTAGATCTAAACCTAGAGGCTCATAATTTAAGACATAATTATAATTTATAAGTTATTCCTTCTATGTTTATAAGTTTTACTTTTTTATGTTAATGTATTCTAATCCTTTTTTATTATTTTTAGTTAATAAAAGGGAATAGGAGAAACCATTCCAATGAAAAACATGATAGGTAATGTGATGATTTCATTAATGATATGCCCAACCTTATGTGAGTAGGATTTTAGAACTTCATGGAAGTACTTTCTCAACTAGTTAAAGTTATGAATAATAATATGAATCATGCGAAAACCCCTCCTACTCCTAGTAAATATCATATTTCAGTCAGGTATTTTAGGTGAAAAATGCATCCTAACTTTATTGGATATTAATATCCCCTCATCATGGAGTAATGTATTAACTTCATTTATAAGATATTATCTATCCTCCAATTCTTGGAGTAATATAATGTTGTATAGGAAATTTATTGCATTGATTAGGAAGCCGGTCAGTGGTGGAAACTGATCAATAACACAATTACTAAAGAGGGTTTTGACTAAATGTAATGGGAATACTTTAAGAAATTATTTTTCAATAAATATTTTCCCCAAACTCTCTAGAATAAAATGGAGAGATATTTCCTTATATTGAAGAAAATGGAAGAAAATTTTATCAAGGCATATGAGGAAAACTTCACAAGGCTTGAACGGTATGCCTCTGGCTTCTTCATCAACACTGAAAGTAAGGTGGACTATTTATTTAGTGGATTAAAGAAAATTATATTAAAATATTCGGTGATTTAAGGATTTAAAAGTTATAAATAGATTGTTTGTTGTTTCTTAAAAGTTGACATGAATATCAGCGACTCTCAGTAGACTCGTGGGACTAGGAAAAAATGTAAAATAGAGTTTTCTTCATGTTTATCAAAATTTAAATATCCTAGAGGAAATAAAACCCAACATTACGCATTCCAAAGTTATGTAAAGAAAAACCTTGGAATCTATCTCAAAGAAACCATATGATGTTTTAAATGTAGAAAAGAGGGAGATTGGGATAATCATTATAGAAGGGAAATGAATTAACCCACTAATAAGGAAAAAAGAAAAAAACATATCAAAACATAGCCTTTAATTTAGTGTTTTAAATTCAAGTAATGTGGGAGTTATGGAAAATAATTCCCTAATCTATGTGTTGTTAGAGATAAGAAATGAAAATAAACTCCAAGGTCTGGAGAGAAATTAAGGGAATATGATATCACTACCACTAAGGAGGATCCTAAAAATGATGTGGTTATAGGAACTATATTTATTTATTAAATAATAATTAATGTACCTTTTGGTTTTGGTTCCATGAACTCTTTAATATCTTGCATGTTTAGTAGAAATATTCAAATACCACATCAAAACATGGGTTTTGATCTATATATGAGAATAATAAACAAATACATTGTATCATCCTAAGTATATAACTCCTCTATAATCAATTTTTGTAGGATGATTCTTCCATAAAATCTCATATTACATTTTTTAGTACAGTTTTTTTCCATATTGGTCATTGATTGGTTATCCTTATATGAATCCATCATAAAATTTCAAGAGGGAGAGATCACTCTTCATGTTCCAAGTATTCCTTTTATCATGTACAAGTGTATAGAGGAGGATGAGTATTTTATATAATATTCAATTAAATAATGTATATTATTACCTTATAAGAAAGTATATCTAACCTAAATTATTTATACAAAGGAGAGAATAATTCTTGAAAACATTCCCATTGTGACGGATTATACTGATGTATTCCTTGAATAGTTATATGTTATTCCTCCTATCATATAGGATGAGTTCTAAATTGAACATATGCCTGGATATATTCCCATATTGATGAATCCTTATAGAATTCCCACCATTGAGTTTAAAGATATGAAAAAGGAGTTATAGGAGAATATAGAAAAGGGTTTTATACATCTGACTAATTCACCATGGGGTGTGTTGGTCCAGTTCCTCAAGAAGAAGTATAGGTCAATGTGTATCTACATTGATTATCGTGAACTCAAAAAAATCGTGATAAATAACAAGTATAACCTACCATATATAGATGAATTGTTTGATCAACTATGTGGGGCATAGTATTTCTCTAAGGTGAACCTTCGGTCAGGATATCACCAATTAAATGGGAAAAGGGAAGATATTCCTTAAATTACCTTTCAAACAAGGTATGCATACTATGATTTTATAGTGATGCCTTTCAAAATCACTAATGATATAGAAATATTTATAGAGTTAATGAATATAATCCTTATATATTACCTTATAAATTTTTTGGTAGTCATTATAGATAATATTGTGACATGATCCAAAATCAAGGATTTGCATGAGGAGAACTTGAATATTGTGCTAAATACTTTACAAAAACTTAAGTTATATGAAAAGTATAGTAAATATGAATTACTGATGAAGGAAGTATCGTTATAGGGGAATATTATCACCAATAAATAGATATATGTGGAATCTTATAAGATAAAGGAAATTAAAGAGTAGACTATCCCAACACCAGTAATATAAATCCATAGTTTCATTAGACTAGCTGGATATTAATGATAATTTTTGAGAAAATTATCATGATTTTAAAACCCACTAACCAAAATAACTTAGAAGGGAATAAAGTTTTTCCAGACCATTGAATGTGAAAATGGATTTAAAGAGTTGAAAAGGAGGCTTATCACTGCATCGGTCCTCATACTTTCCTCAAGAGGGGAACTTTTTGTTGTATATAGTGATGGTTTAAAGAAGGTATTGGGATGTATATTGATTCATAATGATAAAGTGATATATTATTCCTAAAGGTATTTAAAATTTCATAAATAGAACTATCCAACACATGATATGGAGTTATATGCAGTGATATTTTCATTGAAAATCTAGTGACATTATCTCTATGGGGAGAAGTAAGAAATATATATGGTTCATAAGATCAAAAAATATATATTCACACATAAGGAGCTTAATATTAATCAAAGAAGATGGTTAGATCTGATTAATTACTATGACTATTCAATCCATTACCATATTGGGAAAGAAATCAAATTGGAAGATGATCTAAGTATAAAGCATTTAAAAATTCTATTAATGATTAGAATTTAGAAGGATCCAATATTATTAGACTTTAAAAGGATTTACATGGTAATTTTAAACGAAATAACATCATCAATCCTTTCTCAAATTACTACTCAATCATCCCTTCCAGATAAGTTAAATAACGTTTAAAGGGGTGATGGAGATATTCAGAAGAAGGTGGAATCTATAAGAAAAGGGAAATCATCAAAGTTTGAAATTAATGAATAAGGAGTTATAAGATTTGGGTAATGACTATGTATTCCATTAAATATTTATATAAAAAAATATTTTTTGAATTACTCACATAGCTCAACTATCTCCATACACCCAAGGAGTACAAAGATGTATCAAGATCATAAAGAAAACTATTGGTGGGACAATATAAATAAAGTGATAATTGATTATTCATCAAAGTGTCTGGTATGTCAACAAGTTAAGGATGAAAGGAAAAATTCTAAGGTCATTATGTAACCATTACCAATACCTATATGGAAATGGTAAAACATCACCATGGACTTTTTCACTAGTATTCAAAATACATTAAAAGTAAATAATTCTATATGGATTGTGGTGGGTCATCTTATAAATATGGCTCACTTCATTGAAATTTGAGAGGAATTATCACTAAGTCAACTTGTAATGATATAAATCAGATAGGGTTAATTCTACATGTAATACCACTATTGATTGTATCTGATCAAGATCTGAGATTTATCTTCAAGTTTGGTAAGACTCTGAAACATGCACTAAATACTAAACTAAAGTTCAGTATGTATTATCACCCCCAAGATAATAGAAAATATGATTAGAATATTCATAAATTGGATGAAAATTTAAGATCTTACTCAATGGTATTAAAAGGAGGATAGTATCAATATCTTCCTCTATTCGAATTCTTATATAATAATATCTTTCACTCGAGCATCTAAATAGCTTCATATAAGTCCCTTTATGGTAAGATATGTAGAACACCTATGTGTTGGGATGAAGTTGGTGAAAAAAATATGTTAGGAGTTGAAATTTTTGAGGATATGGAAGAAAATTTCAAGACCATTCAGAAACACATTAGGGCTTTTTAGAGTTTACAGAAGATCTATGTAGAAAATCATCGATGAGACCTAAATTTTGAGGTCAAGGATAAAGTGTTTCAATGCATATATCCATGGAATGGAGTCATGATATTTAGGACAAAGGGAAAGATAATACTAGGTAAATTGTCTCTTTTTATATTCTTGATTTCATCAGAGGTTTATCTTATCGACAAGCACTCCTACCAACCCATCCTCAAGTACATTACGTATTCCACGTTACCTTATTAAGGAAGTACATGCCAGATCCCTCATATTTACTAAATTAAGAGGTGTTATAGATAGATGATTATTTATCTTATGAGGAGTATACTTTGAAGATCTGAGACTATAGAGATAAATTTATACTCAATATTAAAACTCACCTGGTCAAATTGTTATGGTGGAACCATATTATGAAGAGTGAGCCTGGTAACCAGAGGAAGTAATGAAGTAGAAGTACCCTCACCTTATTTCACCTTAATATGTAAAATGAATACTATTAACTGATTTATAAAAATTATATAAATTTACTACTCAATATATATTTATTGATAAATAATTTGTAAATATGCACTCAATTTTTTAATAAAGATGTTTTATTATTAAGAAGCTATATTTTCTTTAAAAAATGCTTTTTATTGATTTTTGTGAGAAAATATTATAATTAATTTATATAAATTTTAGAAAATTTATTTGAAAAAATTAACTTCATTTTTGAAATCATAATATCAAAATTATCTAAGGGTAAAATTTTGGCATATTTCTAAAATGATAGATTTTTTAGTGAATAGGGAAAATTACCGATTTTTCAAATAATGTCATTTCTTTTCATTAAATAAAATTATTTAAAAGAACCATTATATTTTATATTTTTTATTAAAATTAAATATAAACCATTATATTTATAATAATATAATAAATTTCATTTTATTCATCAATTTTCAGGATTTTGGTGTAATTTTATTTTTATGCTTAAAAATGCGATTTTTTATAAGCTGCTTTTAAGTGAATAAAGTTTATCCATTTTATTTAATTAAAATAACCTATAGTAAAGAAATAATTAAATGAATTTGATATATTATATATCAATTTATATCAATTTAAATTCAATAAATTATTATTTCTATTCATATAGTTAATATAAGATCATCTTATGCTGGAAAAATGTATTTCCTGCAAAACTTTTTTTCAACACATTTTGTGGGTTTATTTTTAAATTAAATTATACCACATATAGAATTTAATTTGATAAAATTAATTAAATATTTTTAATCATAATAATTAATATTATTTAATAAGTTTAACTTAATTTGTGGACATAATAAATAATAAAAAAATAAAAAAATAAATTATTTTGGGTAATATTTAATGAGGTTTTGTACATTACATCCACCTGTATTAAAAATAATTTTACACACACATAGTATTATTATTTAAAAATTTGTATTTAAAATTTATAATCATTGGGTCTAAATTATCCGATAGCTCTTGTTTTATTTTCTTGGCTTAAAGGACAAATTATTTAGGTAAAAAACTAGTTATCGTGGTAAAAAGTAAAATAGTAAAAGAGAGTAACCATAAAGGTAATGGGAGTAAAAAGTTTAAAACATTTATATTTTTATTTTGGGGGATTTTTAAGACATTATATTCCATCCACTACATTATTTATCAATTTTGGAATCACTTTTCTTGAGATTGACTTTCCATTATTGAATATTTTTTGGTATTTTCAAAAATGTCACTCATTCCCACTTATAAAAGGGCACACCCTCTCCTATGCTCTCCACACTTCAAGAACCTTATGGTTAATCAATTACATTCCCAATTAACTTCATTATTCCCTTCACATTCCATAGAGGCATTAGTTTTATTAGAATACCATCCTTGGAAGGATTTTGGTGTGAACCTAAAGATATTTTCTGAAGAAGAAGTGTCATTCTTAACTAAGAATTTTTATTTTAATTCTTCTTAAAAATCCTTAAAATATTATTAAAAATGATGATATAATAAAACTATTATATACCATATACTAATATGTTATTATGTTAATTTAATAACATAAATCCATTTCTTATTTCATAAAATGGGAAACAAAACCATCGTTCATGTGTATGGCCTCACGAACTGATGTAATTCATTATCTATCATCACCTCTCACAAAAAATTAATGATGGTGGATTTAATTTATATATTTTATATTCTTAAAATATTTATAATTATGTAAAATTTATATATCATATATTTTATTACCTTTCTATTCATATAAAAATGATAATGTCATTCATACGTATGTACGGATTACCCATCACAAAGAATTGTGATTCTTTTTTCATTAACATATTTCATGGATGGTATATATAAGTTTATTTAAAGAAAAAATATTATATTTATAATATTCATTATATTAATATAAAATAACACTTTCCTTCTTTCCATCATGATCTTTAAAAAATGAAAATGTTACTTGTGTGTATGTACAGCCTACTGTCTCCATGATTGTAATATAGTACATTTTTCATAAATATCATTCATGATTACTTTTAAAAGTTTAATTCATGTATAAAAAGGATAATTATTACATGAATGTTTTTATTATTAAATAATAATCTCTTTGTCCTTAGTTAAATTTTCAAAGTGATTTTGGACATTTAAGTCAAATATCATCAAAACATCCTATTTGAACCTAAATGATTAAGTAATTGAATATAACATGATAATAAGTAAACTAAAATAAATAATAAATTTTAAATATCTTATTAATAAATTAAATAATTAACATTATTATTTAGTAATATAAAGAATGGATGAGATGAATCATCTTGAGGTAAGGGGTTTCTCTAAACCACTTTTTTCTTTGAGTTATGAACATTATATCTCTAAATCACTTTATATATCTATTTAATGATATGGAATGATTAAAAATTATGTATATATGTATCTCACATATATACAAATATTATTATTACTTATTTTTATAGGTTAATACATTCCATAAATTTTTTTCTCAAATGTAACCCATTTATTTCCATGGGTAATTTTATATGTTTATGCCTTAAGATTGATTTCCTTTTGTAGAACACATAAGCATGAATGTGTTATGATGGGTGTGACAATATAGTACTCTAATGAATTGGATAAATATTTTTTCTCATGATATGTTATTTGTGGGATTAGGGAGTAAACATAATCCATTATGGGGTTTTTTTCCACCATGTGATATTGTCTAGGTAGTTATCCTTGACACATATTTATGTCATGTTATATGTTTCTACCACATATACTATGTTTTCATGAGATTATAATATAATGTTATTTATTTTATGATTAAATTTAATTGCTCATGATCCTTCCCTTTTATTATATCATGTTATAACTTTGACTCATACTTCACGTTTACTTATCGTGTTTATTCTTTTACTGGGATTTTTAGCTTGCCTGTTTATTTTATTTATTCTCCAAGTTATCCTATGATATTTTAGGATCTCAAATAGAATTAAGATCTCATTATGGATAATAAAAAAATTATGAAAAGTTTTATTTTCCTTTTGATTTATTATGAACCTAGTATTTCAAATACACTAGGTCACATGATCTTTGGGTTGTACTTATTGGATATTTATGTTTAAGAATCATGTAATAATATTTGTAAATGGATTGGGTCACTATATAAGGGGTAGATAGGGGTGTATCATCATAACATGAGTTTTGAATCCCCATAGATATGAAATTTTCTTTAGATACATGTTATGTAGTGTCTGAGGTAATTTCACTACTACAAATAACCATTTTATCAGCACTAGAAATCGGTTTTATAAGATCTAAAGGAGAATTTATGTTTTGAGTGACTTTAAAATCCATGTACATTTATCAGTGGTAAAAATAATTAAATAAAACTCAGTAAATAGTGATAAAATTTGTAAAAAGGGGGAATTTATCAATTTGTATTCTATAATTGATACATGATGTGTCTGTTTTATTAGTGATATATCTTGCACTGGTAAATGGGGGATTTTATCACCACCTAAGATAGTAGTGATAAAAGTTATTTTTATCTATGCACTCAGTAGAAAAATAAAATCTATCAATTATAATAGTGTGATGCTATATTTTTAGGACACCACAGTAACCCAATATAATACAATACAATTTAATTTCAAATAAATTTATATTATAATAAATTAAAATTAAAAATATATTTACATTACAAACATTTCAATACATTATAATTACTTTGATATGTATAATTTATTTTAATAGGTATATTATTAAGGGTACAATTAAAAATAAACACACAAACACTCCCTCAAGATAAAAGCATAGGTAATATCCCCCTATGCATAATCTATTCAACCAATAAATTTTTTACAAATATTGGACCAAAGGCCTAGTGGGCTGGAAATAACATTACATGGACTAGAAACCATATGTTTTGTCTGTTTTTAGTTGGGTCTACCCCCTTCATAGTATCACTCTTCCTGTGTCACTACCTACCAACATCACCACCCTTAACCCCCTCCCCCCTAGGGTCTACCTGGAATCAAACCTTGGTTACTTTGATTGAAACCATATTATAAAATGTACATTTTCAATAAATTCAAAAACAATTTAACATGTAGCATACCTAGTGACTCGCTATTCAACTATCCTTGGGACCTAATTCTTATACAGCCCAATTATTCTATTTTATTTTTAACACACCTCTCCTAACTTGAACAAAATAAGAGTGCACCTGTAATAAAAAAATTCTTATTTCAGTAATGCTATAGAAAAAAATAAAAAATAAATACTATAAAATAATTCAATAATAAAAAATAAATAAATAAGGAATATGTGAATGTTAAATAATGAAACATAAATAAAAATGATAAAAAAATACATAAATAAAATTTACTGAAAAGTAATACATCACTCACAACATGTTTCTTCTATTTTTTTGAGTATGTGGTGAACTTTTAATCATAAAAGACACATCATGTTTCAAATTGAAAAGTGTTTTATTCTTACACATAATTAATGAATTATTTATCTTTATCCTAAATTATCAATGCATTCCAAGTTAATTTTATTAGTTTTGAGTATGATACATTTGTTTTGGATGAAAATATTACTTTTAAATGAAAACAAACACTTTTAGTCACAATAACGACTTTGTGTGTCAAATTCATGCATGAATAATTAATACACATCACAGATGAATAATAGGACAATATATAAAATTATTAGGAATATATGAGATTCTTTTCATGGTTATGAGTGTGTTCCATGTGTTTTGGACAAAAAAATCCACTTTTAAACTAAAAATATACACTTTTAGTAAAAACGGACACATCATGTATCAGATTGATGTGGGTATAATTATTACATATCAAAAATGTATTATAAATATTTTTCCTATATTATAAATTAAATACAATAATGTTTTCTTGGTTTTAACTATGTGAAATATGTTTTTAACTAAAATGTCAATTTAAATTAAAAATATGTTCATTCATTCATAATGACTACACTCTGTATTAGATTGGTGTGTGCCAAATTTCTAGAAAAAATAAATGATTCACTGATTTTTTTCATAATGTTTTAAGACAATTCATGGGGATTTTCTCATTTTTGAGTCTGTGATGCACACTTTGGATTAAAATTTCACTATAAAATAAAAAAACATTGAGTCATATTAGTCGCACCGTGTGCAAGATTAATGGTTGGTTGATTCATACCCTTTAAAAATGAATCATAGATCTCTTTTCAAAAGTATCAATATAATCTTGGAATGTTTATTAGGTTTTAGTATATGGCATACATTGTGAACTAAACTGTTTGCATTTATTTTAGAAACGCACACTTTTTTCATTCCATCCATACCATGTGTCTAATTTATATAGAGAAAAATTGAACATATAAAAAATAAATCAAGAATAATTTCAATAATGTATCAATTAAATAATAATTTTTTATGTGTTTTGACTATGTGACACATGTCTTGAAAAAAATGTCACTTTTTGATAAATAAAATAAAATTTCACCCAAAAAACACAGAGTTCATCATATTAGAGTGATGTTAATTTGTACATTTCAAAAATTAATTATAGTTAATTTTAAAAATATATTGAGATAATTTTAGAAAGTCTTCTCAGGATTCAGTCTATAAAATGTGTTTTGGATTAAAATGTTACTTTTAAATGAAAAAATAAACTTTGAGAAATATCATCCACACCGTATATCAAATTATCATTTGGTTCATTATTATATATCAAAAGTGAATCATAAATCATTTTCCTAAATTATTAAGATAATATGAGCATGTTTGATTGGTTTTAAGTATGTGGTGTGCATTGTGAACTAAAATTTTATTTTGAGGGGAATGACTGGCCTCAAATAAAATTGGGTAATCCCAAAGGGAGTTGGTATAAATGTATATAGGTACCCCAAATAGAGTATGTATAAATGTATAAAAGTAATAATTTCATTCCCAAATCTCTCACTATAATAAATTCAATAGATTTATTTTCTATCGGTAAATCATAATGTTGTCTCACTAACATGTTTTTAAAAATGTTAGGAAAAATAAGGGATTTCATTCCATTATTAATGGATATAAAAAAAATAATGAACAAAAATATCCATGTATATAACATAAAACAATACCCTAGTGAATCATCCTTTCCAAATACATCATTGAGAATTGATTTTTGTCAAATCATTTTATGCCTATAAAGTGAAAAAATGGCCTCTATACAGAGTTTAGGGTCCTTCCTGAATGCTAAAATAATTTCCCCTTTATAATCTCACTTTATGTCAACTATATTATTTTTAATTCATCCTTATTATGCTTCACTTCTGGATCATTAATGAAATCATAAATATAAGGAATACATAGATAACATATCATAAATAATTCAAATATGTGCTATCTATTTGGGAATTTTGAACACAACACATGTCAAATTGATATGCCTTCTATTCAGACTTTTCAAAAATAAATTAAATATTTTTTACATATTATTTCACACCTTCTTGAGATCATTTTATAGTTTTTAACCATTACACGCATGTTTTTTAGTTGTAAGATAATAAAATGTGCTTTTGGTCATCCTAAGAAAACCATAACTCACATTATTGTGGTTTCCATTCCTATATTTAATAGATTAATAATTGGTCATTATGATAAGATTTCAAGGCCCCTTGAGGATTTTTTTCATTATTTGTATCCCTTGACACATGTTTTTAAATAATTTTGTATATTTAAAATTTTATTATTAAGTTATTCCAAGCACAGTGCATGTTAGATTGATATGTCAACTTATATAATATGTAATAAATAGTTCAAAGATCATTATTTTATGATCTCAAGTCAATCTGTGGTTATTTTCTATGTTTTTACTATTACATTCACATTTTAATGTTTTAAAAAACAAATATTGAAAATAAGATGAAATATTGAAAATGAAAAAAATGTAAATAACATGGGATCCCAATATCATATCCATAACATTACTATAAAATCCTCAGATAAAACAACAATCTATATATTCTTTATTATTCTTAATATGATTGAAACTTTTCATATATAAAATATCCCTCCAATTCTAAAATTTTAAAAGATAATAAAATTAACTAAATAAGTGGTAGATAAACCAACTCTCCATGATCACTGCAAAATTAAGATGAATTACATGCATAATGGGAATTCACCTCTTCATGATTCCAATAAACATTCTAACACCATATTGGCTTCCCTCATGTTTCTAAATAAATATAATTCCTCTATTTAATGTGTGGGTATTTATTACTAAAAAATATAGATAAAAAATAATTAATATATATATATATATATTAAATTTAATTTTTAATTAAATTCAAAAATACCTATTCTATGATGTTTTATTATTTATGGAATGTGATATCTTTATTAAATTCACAAATTTAATAGCCACAATTAATGTCATTACTTTATTGCAAACACTATAGAAACATTGATCAAAATAATTGTTTTTTTATATATGTTTTGATAGTGAAATATTATTATATATACCCTATTACTTATCCAACTATGAAAATATATTGGATTATTGTGCACATTAGACATATTCATACCATGATTTTTATGATAAGTAAACACTTATCTATCTAAAAAAATTCAAATTAAACCATAATATAAAACATATAACTTGAAAATTATTTGTAAAATATTGAATTTAGTGAAAAAAAATCACAAGGGGCATCATGTGTGGTCTTTTTGTTGTATATCAATCCTTTGGATCTAAAAAATAAATATTTAGAGTATCTAAATTTATTCTAATTAGCATATAGTGCATTATAAAAATAATAATAAGTAACGAAAAAATAAAGAAATATTTTATATGATTAGATGGTAGGTTTTTTACCCTAAATTGTATGTATTAAGAATATTTTATTTTATTTTATTTTATTTTATTTTCAAATATTGAAGATATTTGCGCTACTTTTTTTTAAATTTTAACATCTTCCATTGAAAATTCTTACATATGGGTGATATGAAGACTAATTAATCTAGAATTTTATTTATAGGGGTTCCCCATTGTATATTAGTGATATATACACCTATCGAAATATGAATAATATTTAACTATAATTAACATATCATATAATTTATTTATCAAAAGAATTATGAAAATGTTCCTCTTGTATACATTTTCAACTGAGGATCTCAACCATTCATGCTTGAGTTTTACATTTTTCAAGTCCATTTAGGTCTGTAATGGAATCTCAGTACATTTTTTCTTTAAAATACAAGTAGTCTGTATTTTCAACACTGATTGTTATATACATATAAACGTATAATATTAGTATATCTAGTATTGGAATTATCAGGGTAAAGGTACTCTTGGTGGGTCCTCTTGATTTATCAGTTTTCCTCATTATTTTTTTTACTTGACCTTAGTTTCCCCTTTTTATTTCTCCTTCTATAAAAACACACCTTATTTTAAACCATTTTTAATTTATTTTAATAGTATTTTTCTATAAAATAAATTTTTAAGTACATACATTGTTATGGTCATCTATGTTCATAATATTAAATGGTAATGCTATGGATGTTCGAATTGAAATTTCAACCTTGTGATCATCTAGATAATCAAGGAGAATATGAATATTGTTGCTCAGATCATGAACTACATAAATACCTAATATCTATTTTTTTTAATGTTCTTTATTGTGTATAATATCTCTAGGGATATTATACATTGTTCCTTTCCCAATAAGGTGATGGGTGGGTACTGATAGATATAAATCACAATAAATTTAGCCATATAGAATTTTAGGAAATTAAATTCATCATTAGTTGTTTGATTCACATTTAATATAAACATTTATGAAAGAATAAATACCTAGGGTAAGGTAGGCCTTCAATCGAAATGGATAGCCTCAAATAAGTGGGGTGTGTCTCATATATATTGGTTGATGGTGTTATATTTCTTCTCATTGAACCCTTATAACAAACTTATCTATCAGGACAGAATGAAAAATAACTTATTACCTTAGAGTATCTATTTATACTTTCATGTCATTAATTTTCTAATTTGAATCCCCCTATGCCTTTTCTTTCTCAAAATATGATCGAGGTGTCACTCTAAAACTGCATCTCTAATTCATCCATACTGTTTTAGCCACTTTAAAACAAATGAAAGTAGTTGTTCATTAGGTATATTTGATGATTATTCTTGTTTCTAAACTATATAAAAACTATAAAAAAATAAATAGTCATTATTATGTGATAAAATTATAAATATGAACAATTTTATATGATTTCATACTTACAGATGATTCACATAAATTTCATGTGTCTTTATCTATAATTTGTTTCATTTTATTTACATAGGCCTCCTTCTATAGAGCATGACATGGTATGGAAGTGGATTAAGATTTTAATTCATCATATGCATATAAAAAAGGAACATAATTATTTGTTTATTTCATATTGCATAAAATTATTATTATATATTTAAAATACATATCATTTTTTTTCAAGTGAAGCATACACCATCCTTGCTTTATGATAGGGGTGTATTGATTTTAATGCAGACTGCTTATTTTTATCCTTCCATTACTATTTTAAAAATTACCAATTCTGAAGCAAAGTGGTTAACACATTTAGTTTCAAATAAAATATTACCAATGAAAATATAATTTCAATGATTCCTCTTTAGGATAGCCGATGAAATAATTCCATGTTTTATGATTTATCATGTGTTCATATATAGCTAGAAGGTGGGGTTTTATTTCTCCTTAGAATTCCCATGATGATTCTTTGTAAGAAGTTTCTAAAATGCACTATGATACTTTATAGAAACCATTAATATGAATTTAATTCAACAATTATCTAATATAAATATACATTATACGAGATAATGGAGAGTAAATCAGCATTTCATTATTTAAATTTTCAATAAAATAGATAAATTATATTATAATGTTACTGTAATGTCTTTCCAAACTACTGTAATTAATGTAGGCACAACATTTTTTCACATATCTACATTAATTGATACATACATTCGAGTAGTGACCCTAATTTAACTAATGAAAATGGATTTTTTGTGGTCAAAAATTTAGTTACCTACATTCAATCTACTGGTAGGTGAATATTTTTTATTCATTTTATGTTCATTCAATGGATTCAGGTCTTTGTAATTTTGGTCAGTAGATGTTGGAGTGGTGAAGTGAGTAAACAAAGGTAGTGAGTCTTCTCTGTGGGTGGCAGGATCCTCAAAAGTTCAAAAATTTAAATGGTATTTTGTTAGAACATTAAAGGTTAAAAAGTTTGGTAAATCCATTTATTGTCTTTAAAATATGGATAAAATATTTGGAATACCAATAATAATATCTAATAATTGGAATAGAGTTGGATATATTATAAATTAACATGAAATTGACCTGAGTTTGATAAAATGTTTCTACATAACTTGATCTATATTTTTCAATTATGATTTAAATTAAATAATTTGAGAGGTATAGGAGAGTCATGTGATATTTTATTCCTTCTATCATGATAAAAATACCTTTATTGTGCTAAAAAACATAATCAATACTTGAAATAAACTACCTACAATCTAATTATAATGTAATTAGCCACTTATTATTTCCAGTTATCAAATAAAAGAAAAATAATTAATCATGAGAGATCAATAATATATAAAGAGAATAAATATATATTAAATTGGAATAATACATCTTATGATTGTCTAAGTTACTCAAATTTTAGATCGGTATACTTTCAGTTGAACCTATATCACTCATGATTCAATCTAATGTTATTTAAGTTGTGTTTTCTAATAATTATTAACATAATTCCTTAAATAACTATCTTAAATTTATCATGAAATTTATTAAAATATTATAAATGAAAATATATTTAAAATACATTCTCTCAAAATTAAACATATCATTTATCAATAAAAACATATATAAATTAATATATACCTTCACTTGATAATATCTATGTTTTAATCTAAGTTATCCATGATCATTTTCCCATTAGGTTCTCTTATCTAAATATGTTTAAATCCATCTTAATGGTTCATAAAGAGAAATTTAATTTAAAGAGAATACCCCTCAGGATTTTTTAGTTAGTTGGGTAGTCTTAGTCCTACTCATCATATACCAGAGTGAAGATTAACCTGATTCTCAACTAACCTTTTTCAGAGTGATTACCACTAGTTCCATATGTGCTATATCCACATCCACTTTTAAGTATTGAAATGGATTTATTTAAAAGTAAACAAAATACTTTACATTTAACCAAAATTTAATTAGTTTTTCCTATAATTTGAGTTGTCCCTAGCGTTTTCACTCAGGTTTTATGGACTGAATTTCCACAAATAATTAAACCCTACTCTGATACCAACTATAATGACCTGTAATTTCATATACAGTTTTAAACATAATTCCATAAAAAAATATTAAACTTTCCTTTTGAGGTTTATTATCTTGGAAACTAGGAAAATAATACATAAAATACATGGATAACATAATAAAATATAAAAAAATTAACACTCTTGAACGAATTCTTTATTATGACATCCTAGATCACGTCACTTTATATAATTTCCTAGGGAAATTTTTCAAAATAAATGGGTGAACATAAGTAAAAATCATGGGTAAAACTTGAGGTATAATATAAACATAAATATAATTAAAATAGAATAACCTTATCATAATAACATGAGGCATAGCATGATCATATGCACATGAGGCATAACATGAAAATGTGACTATAACATAAACACAAAACATTCGTAAGCATATCACTAAAGATCATCAATAAGTTATTCTAAAATCATATTACAAATTTTATTCAAAAATTTATCATAAAACATTACCAATAAATTATTCCAAGGTATCATGAACATATAATCTCTAGAGATTAATTCTTTACCCAATGCGTTGGAGTGAAATTAGGTCACACCCTTTATATGTCTATAATTATGGGTGAAACATGAATCAAAGATCATTAGAATGTATCATATTAACCCATGAATAGAGAATGTGGGTTTCAAACAAAAAATTCCCCAATCAATAAAACATTTTCAAATTTAAATGGATAACCTTGAATGATATTAGATTTGGGCATTCACAACATGATGAAATGACATGGAAAATCATGGAATGATATTGTTAGCATGACAAATATACAAAAGGGATTATGGAATGTGTATAATGATAGAGAATGGTATTATATCATAAATAGAGAATAATTTGGGTTGTAAATGAGTTATTATGAAGACATTTATGTATAATCACATGGAAATCAAAAGGCTTTTATCATGAAAATATTACATGGAAAATAATAGAGTGACTATAATAGTATGATGGGTATACAAAAGGGATTATGGAACAGATTTAATCAGTGAGAAATGTAATATATCATAAATAAGGAATATTTTAGACAAAAAAAGTATTTATTATGAACATGTGGGAGAATAATCAAATGGAAATAAAAAAGTATTATTACAAAGGAATTTCTTGAATTGAAAATATTAGGGAGAGAATCAAGGAATGATTTTGGTATCATGTATGCTATATAAAATGGATTATGAAATGGGTTTAATGAGAGAGAAGAGTTGTATATCATCAATATTTCATCATTTTAATAGTAAAGGATTTATTATGAACACATTGAATCATAATCAAATGGAAATAAAAGGGGCCTATCATAAAGGAAGTACTTGAATTGTAAAGAAAAGGGAGAGAATCGAGGAGTGATTTGGGTAGTAAAAAAACTATAAAAATAAGTTTAATGAGAGATAAGGGTGGTAATTTATAAATATTAAATTATTTATATAGTAAGTTATTGATTATGAATACATGGTAAAATAATCATATGGATATAAAAGGTCTTGAAAAAAAGAAATATGATATGGAAATCAAGGAATGGTTTTGACAACATGAAATATATACAAAAGATTATGGAATGGGTTTAATAAGATAGAAGGGTATTTTATCATTAATAATTCATAATTTGGACCAAAAATTATTGATTAAAAACCAATGTAATCATAATAATATGGAAATAAAAAGGTATTATCAAAAAATAAGTACATTCATCAAAAGGTGGAGGAGGAGAACCCACCTTGCTAAGTAGCTTCTTAAAGCTTGGTAGGACTCCTTATAACATTATTAACTCATTATTAAGGATTCCAAGATGTATAATAAAGGAAAATTCATGATAAATTTCTTTGTTTTATATAGGTAGTAGGGAATAGATATGAGTAAGCCCTTTTTATAGGTTAAAAGAGGGGCTCTTCCATGGGAAGTAAAGATAAGGGGTAAGAATGGTATCACATGGGTGTTATATGGGTTTGGTGAGTTAGATGAATTAAATAAGTAAATTTTGGAAAAAACATATAGGTGTTAATTTCTAACGCAAAAAAGTTATTCTAGGACTAAGTGTTAATTTGATTTAGTAAAATTAAAGCCACATTAGATTACCCACTTTAACACTTGTTAATCTTGTTTAAATATTAATCAAGGTAAATAATTTATTAATAAATATAAAATATGGTTTTTATTACACAATTTTGATGTTATTAATTTGTATTTAATATTCATTTGACCTAATTAAATATCTAAATATAATGAAAAAACTTTTAAATAAAAACAAGTAATGTGTAGAAGAACAGTTTTTGTAGAAAATGCCATTTTAATTGTTAGGTGCTATTAATTTTATTTATCATATATTATCAATTAAATGTATGATAATTTTCATATATATGTTTAAAATTCATATAAAATTATTAATTTATTTTATATTTATTTAATTTAATAAGTACACAATATTTAGAAAATTATCATTATTTGATAAACAATTATTTTAACATAGTAATTAATTTTTACCTAAGTAATTTACTTTTACTACTTAAAAATAACATGGGATTTATTAAATAATTTGGATGTAATGATTCCAAATTAAAAATAAATTTCATCATATGAAATTTCTTTGTGTGTGAGAAAATAATTTTATTATTGGAGCATGTAACGTGTAAAAACCTATTTTTAGAAAAAAAGTGTACTTTTAAAATTTAAAACTTATGTATAGGATAAAATTATCATTTTATTTTATTTTAATAAAATATAATAGTTTATTATAAAAAAATAAAATATATTTGTCTTTCAATCAATCCAGAAACAAATTTAACCTAAATAATATTTAATTAAATGAAGAGACCAAAAAAATTGGGAAAAAAATGTTACTTATGTCTTTAAAATGTTAATCTTGGGTTTTTAAAATTCAAAATAATATTTTTAAAATGTATAATTTTACTTAATAAATACATATTTTATTAATTAAAAGGTTTTATAAACTTATATTTCTTTCATAATGGTGGAATAAAATGATTTGTACCTCAATTTTGGGTCTAGAAAATTTCACATGAAAGATTAGAAGGATTTTTATGCTTTTTTGAATGGTTGGATTAATGATCAACTAACCTACTTAATATAAGATTAAAATAGTAGAGTAACATGAGTTGTAAAGTAACCCCACCTTATATAAAGAGATCTCTCTATGTGAGTTACTACTCTATATATAATCCATGTAAATGAATTTCTTTTTTTTGGGTGAGGTGTCCTTTTCAAGCCCCCGAAAAATGAACATTCATTTCAGGGTGAGGTGTCATTTTCAGGGCCGCTACAAACAAACTTTAGTTTGTGATTTAACGATTCCTTTTCATTCCCCCCATAAATGAACTTTCATTTTTGGAGAGATGAATCCTTTTTATGCCCCCCATAAATGAACTTTCATTTGTGGGGGGAGGTTTATTTTTCAATCACCCTACAAACTCAAATCCTTCATGAGCAGCAGTTGATTGGTTATATTTGTGCCCATATAAAAACCCACACACATGGACTAATGGTGATGGTGATGTTTATTTTTTAGAGTGGATTTCATGTGCAAGATATTCCAATAAAGTGATTTTAGAAGCTAAACATTCACTACATATCATAAATTAAGAAGGGAATAAAAAACAATCTACATAGTAAAGAGTACATTACATGCCAACCATCCGCATAACGATTCCCTTTGTGGAAAAATATTCTGAAAACTGAATGTGGATTAATTCTTTGTGGACCACCATCCCATATAGAAAACAGTATTTGGGATGGGGTCCTTCAGTCTTGGTACCCTTCTATGAAGCACTCAACCTTCCCTCAACCCCTTTGCAAATTTTCCAACCAACCCTCATTATCAATCCCCTTATAAAGCGCTACGACCCTACCGTGTCCCTTCACAAATCACCCCTCTCAAAGTGATAATACCCTACTAAACCTCTTCATAAAGCACCTCTTACAAAGTTTTAAAACACTATTGGTCCCCTTTGCGAATCACTAGGCAATGGCCTCTCCAAAAGATGCTAGATATGTATGAAAAAACCAAAGGGTACACCAGGGTTCCTTCTCGGTCATACATTCCTATAGTAATTAAGATCTTATTGGTAACCTACCTAATAATGGGGATCCTCATAATTTTATCAATTATACATTCCCATGGTAGCAAGGGCCCCAACCTCATAGGTAGTGCTAGGGGCCTCCCCATTCCATATGGTAAGGGCTATATCACAATTTCTTTTCCCTTTGAGGGACAGTGGTTTATCCTCCTCTCTTATCTAGATTCAAGATAAGGGCATCCCTATAAGATTAATCCCATAGCCTTCCTTATTTGGCTATTACAAGATAGGTAGCCAGATGTGACTATCCTGGTTACCAAAAAAGAGGAGATAGACACATACAAAGATCTTTCTCTCTCTCATTTCCTTGGCCTCATCCACTAAGGGACGATGGAGATTATATTGTCTTCCAGGTCTACTGTTTACTCTTTTTTCTCACATGAAACATGAATTGTGTGGGCTTATAGGTTATTAGAGGCCATGAAATCAACATGACCCAAACCCATCGGCCTCCTATTCAGTATAATCACCAAAACCATGCTATTATCCTCTCAAAGGACCATATTACCACTGAGACAAAACCTTCAAAGGGGCATATTATGGATGAAGAACCCAATTGGGCCTCCTTCATTGGTGTAAGTCCCAACCCTATCTGAAGTATGTGTAATTTGATTCCCAACCAACATGGATATATAGAAAACCTCCCTGAGGTCCAAAACCAATACCCCAAATTCACCCTAATGTTATATGGGTTATATACCCAGTAGGGTTACATTAAACTTGGAGGGACATATTCCTTCATATTCTCTTTCATAACCATAATTATTAGTCCATATTCATGATAAGATCATACCCTGACTGGGATACCACATACCCTCTAGGAACTTTGGGTCACTTTAGCGTAAGTCCCACACCGAACATGACTAGGAACCTTTCACCTAGATGCCCTCACCGTCTGTTGTTAAATTTTGTGGTTTATTATTAGTCACATGATCTTAAAATGTATGGTGTGTCCAATTAAGTGGCAATGAACTATGTGGGTTATGATTCCTTTCATAAGTATATGTAAGAACCCCATCTCAAGGGCCTAGTCCCGATATAAAAAAACTTTTATTTCTTCAGATAACATTAAAATACTGAGCACCAAACTATGTGTCTTAAAAAATAATCTGGACAATAAATGATATAATAAAATCTAACATATTTACAAAAAAAGTACCATCAATGGAGAACATAGAATACATAAAAAAGTCTTTTTTGATGAAGAACCTTGGATATATATAGATGATTCTGAAATAAACCCATGTTTGATAATTGATTGTTGATACAAGGGATACCCATCTAATATTTTTTATTTTTAATAAATTATTCATGAATATGTCCTAAATATATAAGAGGGTCCTTAAGTGGGAAATAATTCCCTTTAAAAAGGGTGTCATGATCCTGATCTCCTATACTCTCATCTCATGGTTCTTCTAAGGCCCCATTAGAGAAATCTAACTGGACACCTACCTTTGGAAAGTAAGTCCACATTAACTCAAAACGAGTGCGGGAATGAGACCGTGGTAGGAAAAAAATGGTGAACCCAATATGAATCCTTAACCAAGATGATTATGTTTCCCACATGTTAGGTCCCTTCTCACAGATATAATGTGGGCCCAAAAGATTTATGTAAAAGAATTAATTATGCATGTGTTCATTTATTGAGATGTTTCTTTAATGTGTATTATTATTATTTTGTGTCACATGTATGTACTTATTTTCAAGAACACCCTTCAATAAAATATAATGTAATCCTTTCAGCCAATATGAACTTTTTACTTTGTTGTTGAGTCCTCATCCAACCAAATTATACCATCAACAATCAAACATATTCAATGCCAAGTCTCAAACATTCCCATTTGTGGGTACCATAAAAATTGTATCATCTCAAACATAGAGGTATCTTGACAATACCTCCAGCTTAGAAGCCCCACCAACCATCTTCTTAATGATGGTTAGTGGTCCAAAAGCTAATAGAACCAACTACCATGTCAAATAATTTTGGGAGGCTATCCCCAGAATGCTACAATGGATTCCTCCATTATCTCAGGGAGGTTAAATTAGAGGTAACCAACATCCTCATAAAAATAGAATAGGTGTCCCACTAAAGGTCTCATGCGAACATTCATTACCACCAGTGATGTGTGGAGTCGTTCCCTTAGCATGATGGGGGTCCCCCTCTCAGGAGTTTATCCCAGGTGAGTTTGGCCTAAGAAACTAGGAAATTTATCAAGGGTATAAACAAGTTATTTTGGAGTATATTTGTACCTCTTCTATCTCCAATAAATCCCAACAAACCAACTTAGTGCAAAATCATGAATAGGAATGAACACTTTTCTGCACCACCCAGGCCTACTATCATAGTTTAACAGCATCTAAAGAATCCTACTAGAACAACTAGGAAGAAAATTGAGAGCAGTCTCAAACACCTTCTCGCACTCATCAATCCCATTAGTATAGTTTGATGGTACTTAGATAAAACATCTGGCAGATCCTGGCTAGATACAATTGGAAGACCCATATATCTACCCCTATATATGATTATTGTTGGCATATCCCATAAATAACTGGAGGATAAGAGTATGAATATATCCCTACTCCAACTACATAATGGGTGTATCTTCTTTTTCCACTTGATGAAGTTGCTACTTATATTTTTTCAATGATGTAAGGATAGGCATCTATTTCCAACCACATTATACAAATTTTTCAGGATATAATGATAGCATCGACAGTGACTAAGAGTTGGGAACACAACCCCACCTATGAATTTGAAGTTACTCAGTAGAATAATTAGAGAGTCATAATTGCAAAGACCCATTTCCTACTCCCATCCAAGAATTTTGTGGCCACCCCAAGATAAATGGACAACTATATTGGGCACATACCATCATTCCTACTAGAGTCCATTGGACTAATTCGGTGGCCAATCCAGGCTATGAATATATTCTTTCCAAAATACTATAAATATATCATAAAATTACACAAATAATGTAAGAACTTATTTAATAGGTTTTTGCATATAAAATTTGTCACCCATAGAAAGAGACACCAATTTTCTATATGAATACATCTAAAAATAAGAATCATAAAAAGAAATTAGTAAATAAAGATCTAGTTCATGACCATACTGTAACATCCCAAGTAAGTAATGAATAATAGATATTTTTATCTATGTCTATTAATGATAAAGATAGTGTTTTAGAGGCTTAAAATGAAAATAAATACAATCTTATGCATGGAATACACTAATATTCTTAAAAGATTGTTTTAGTGCCTTTTGATGGAAAACCATTTTTGAATCTATATTTTGACAATTTTATAAACTATTTTTGTCAAAATAAACTTATCCTTTATGATTGGGACATCAAAATTTACCTTGTGTGAATTTTTGGTATTTTTCTGACAATGTTCATTTTTTTTAATGAATAGTGAAAAATACTGCATTTTACATAAAAACTACTTTTAATCTAATTTATTTATATGATTAGATTATGTTTTGAATTGGTTTTGAAGTGAAATTAGAATATATTTTTACCATTTTATCCAATGGTGGTCATTGGAATCAATTTCACTTTGAAATTAGACTTAAACTGGTGTCAATCTTTTGATACTTATTGTTTTGTAAAAACACGTTATTTGCTCTGGCAGCGGGAATTAATTATTGAATTAATTAATGTGACTTATATGATTTGAATTTTGTAAAATAGACTTCATTTTTGAATTCGGAATATCAAATATATCTTAGAGTGAATTTTTGGTAATTTTCTGAAAAACTTCAATTTTTGATGAATAGTGAAACCACTAAGTGGTAATCAAGCAAACTGATTTTTCAGTTAAATAAAAGTTTACCACTAATGTGTATTGAATTTTGAAAATCCGACATACATGGTTGTCATTAAAAAGTAAAATGTGGTTCAATGAGATTAAAATAATTTTTTGGTGAATAGTAACTTATTAAGTTTTTAATCGCGATTAGTGGTAATTAGTGTAGTTTAAGGAATAAATAATGCTTTAATAATATAAAATGACCTAGACACATGTCCCAACCTTATTGGTTGTGTCATGGCCGACCAAGACAAGCCATGTCCTAACTTGGGGACCCCATGGATCCACTTTTGTTGGGAAATGACATAAATTACTTTTTATTTAATGTTAAAGTGAAAATGACACAAACATAATATGTTTTGCGAAAACAATTTTTAAGTGGGGTTATACAAGTCCAAATTTTGATTATAAATATTAAATGGAAAGCTAAAAAGATTTACTACATCATAGTAATTTTTTTTATAATTTTTAGACATTAAATAAATTTAATTATTTATGACATAATAATGATGCAGCGATGACATCATTATTTGACGATTTAAATAAAATGGAAAGATAATATAAAATCTATGAACTACACATGTCCAAAACCAATTGGATGAATGGATTTCTATGCCTTATCACCTTATCCACGAATTCTATCAATGTGGGACCTTTTAAAACCGAAACACATTTTCAAATAATGTAATGTTTCTTTACTTTCCAAAAGTGCCCCTCCTCTCCCCTTATAAAAGGCCCCCACCTCTACCCCATTTCACACACTCTTAAAGCCTTTGGCTCGGCCAACCCCTGCCCATTTGCTCTCTCCACATCCCTATCCTCATCCTAGAGGATTACCTTTGGGAAGAATCCTTTCAAAGGAAGCCTTTAGGCTCAACTCAAAAGGAGTTACACTTTTTAAAGGTAATTGTTTCTCTCATGTTCATTTGTTTTATTTTGCTTCTCCAACCCCCTAAAATCTTTTTATTTCCTTCTTTTATAACATCACCAGTATCTTCAATATACTAGGATGTTGTTATAAGATTTATTTGAGCCACACTCTCACACAACTACATCAAATGGTTAAAGAACATATGTTTTCCGTGGATGGCGAAATTATGCCTCCCGAAACGATGATTGTTCAATACTCATTAAACACCTTCAAAGGTGGCCATTATGATGTCACTATTTTTATATATGATATATAATATGTTTATGTTTTCCTTAAGCTTCTGTTTTTTCATTTTGGTCATACCTTTATGGTTTCCATTATGGGTAAAACACGATATCTTCATTTTAGGAAGCGCGGACTACCGCCCCCTAAAAGTGATTTGATTCGTTAATACCATATGTGGGATGTGTAAAGGATAAAGTTAATGATATTATATATGTTATTATACTGGAATTATAATATACTCTTATATCATTATGATTCCATTCCAGAAAATATGAAATAGAAATGGAAGTAGCGTTCATGCGTACGTACGGCTTACCGTCTCCATGAACGGTGCATTTCATTTCTTACCTCTAAATGTGATGTAATATTATAAATGAATGTATGTACTGGATATATATGACATATATGATATCTACATCATGAATACCATTCTGGATATAATGAACCTTTGACCAAATTAACAACATGTAAGTGTAAGAAGCCTATTTTTGACTTAAGAACCAAATACCGACAAAATGAACATTATTAACTTAAATGATTACATGATGTTCATAACATGGTATAAAAGGAATAATGAACTTGAAAAAGATTCATAAGCAAGTAGAGATTAACTCAAGTTTATTATTCATGAGTTTAAAGAACGGTCGGGTCAAGTCGGATACGAGGTATGGGACTTCGTCTCAATCTCCTTTCATTGAGGCATATTTTGTTTTATACACAACTTTCTTGTATACGGTGTATAAACCCCTTTGACTTTCACGTTTATTCAAAAGGAATATTTTTTATACGAAGCGTTTACTAAATGACAAAAGGGAATGTTTTTGTCGTACGTATGCGGCGACAACGACTTCTCCGCCGTCGTAACCGTTATTTGAGTTTCAGTTTCCTCTACAAGCCATACCTTCTTTTTTAAAAGAAAAATAAATACCATGTTTTACTTTGGTATTGAAAATGGTTTTCATAATGTTTTTATTATATCAATGTGTTGTATTGATATCTCGTGATTGAAATTTGGAAATGTTATGTTTCCTTTATGCATGTTTTATGTGATATGATTATGTTATGGTTCTTGGGCATTATTATGAAGACGGGTGGTTCCGTGATAAACTAAGGGCGGGTGAGCCCGTTATAGCTCTCCAATGCATTGGGTAACACGAAGGAGTGAAACGTTAAGGTTTCTCCGAAGAGATTTTAGGGAATATACTGTGATGGGTATTCCAAACGTAACCAAGAGGGTTACTCCCTGCGTAAGAATGTTATGAATGCCTCAAGTTACCTTTATGTCTTATGATTTCTATGATTTATTCATGATTTTATGAGGTATGTTAAAGTGCCTATGTTTTATGGGTAAAGTATGATTTCATTCTTATTTATATATGAACTCATGTTTCCTTTCCATGTTTTTTTTATAACCCATACTGAGTTTTTATGCTCATCCCAAGTTTTTGAAATGTTTTTCACAGGTCAAGGGAAAGGTACATGATAAGATGATAGAGTCAAGGATGTGTCAAGAATTAATCCATGTTTTATTTTAAATGTGTGTTCCATTGATGGGAATGAAGAATACTATCTTTATGTAACCACTTTGTTTTTATGTGGAATGTAATGCAAGTTTTATGATCTAATTCTCTAAAACTCTAAACCCGAAAAGATCCTCAATGTGTAATCTTGTAATAACTCAAGATTAAGTAAGGTTTAAGGCTGGGGCCTTATAGTTGGTATCAAAGCGTCGGTTTAGATAACTTTAGGAGTTAGAATTCTATTAAATGATTATCCAAAAATATATTTTTTTCTTTTTCGAAATGATATAGCATTTAAAGATTACCATGTTGCTTCATCTAAGACATGTTTGTTCAGAATGGTTTTCCGTAGAGGAAACAGGGAAGCAGTGCTAGGAAGGCATACAGAAGGAAATAACCTTCCGAATCAGCATCCAGAAATGGTCGGAATTGGAACTGAACAGTTTGTTGCAGTAATGGCGCAGTTGACTCAGGCGATAAATGGTGGTGGTATCCATGCACGAGATCAGCCAGATCAACCACAGAGGAACATGTCAGTGGTGGAACATTTCATGAGGCAACATCCCCCATCATTCAGAGGATCATCTGACCCTGTGCAAGCTGAAGGGTGGATTAAATCACTGGAGAAGATTTTCGATGTCATGGGGTGTTCAGACAATCAAAAGGTTAGTCTTGCTATTTATCGTCTGGAAGGTGAAGCAGATCAGTGGTGGTCTATGGTTAAAAATATCAGGGATGCCGATGAGATTGATGCTCTTGACTGGGATGAATTCAAAGGTATGTTTCTTGAGAAGTATTTTCCTAAGGCTGTTCGACTTAGGATGGAAAAGAAATTCTTGGAATTGAGGCAAGAGGAAGACTCAGTGGCTGCCTATGAAGAAAGGTTCACTCGATTGGCAAGGTATGCTCCCAATTTTATCCGGGACCTTGATAGTAAAATCAATCGTTTTTACTCAGGATTAAAGCCAAAGTATCGAAGGGCATTAGCTTCTCGAGAGTTTAAAAGTTATGAAAAGCTTGTTCGATGTGCTGAGAAGGTGGAAATGGAGTTTGCCGATGACCAAGTGTTCTATAACAACCAGCAGAAGAAGAGACCGAGGTGGCAGGAGAAAGGTAAGAATTCTTCAAAAAAGTCTGATGGTAAGAGAACTAAGTTTCCAGTTTGTGATAAATGTGGCAAAAGGCATGCTGGGGAATGTCTTCTGAATTCTGGGAAGTGATACCGATGTGGTAAGATGGGACATAAGGCTCGTGATTGCACTGAAAAGGATCAAGGTGAAGGTAAAAACAAATTTGATTTACAGTTAGTGAAATGTTATAAGTGCAATGAGATGGGTCACTATGCAAACGAGTGTCCGACAAGGAGCTTGAGTGATGGGAAGCAGTTAGACTACAAGCAGAAAGGGGTGGTGAAATCCTTTGCAACTACTTCAGCGGATGTCGGGCCATCAAATGAAGTCGTATCAGGTACTTTGTTTGTTTTTTCAGACTATGCCAGTGTGTTGTTTGATTCAGGGTCTACACATTCTTTCATCTCTGAAACCTTTTCTAGTAAAATGGGAATACCATCTCAAGAAATGACTCCTGAACTTTTGGTAAAAACACCTGGGGGAAGTGTCGAGGCAAAAAGAATTTATAATAATCTTCCTATCCTTATCTGTGGAAAGAACCTACTTGCAAACCTTATTGTTCTACCTCTAGTAGAGTTTGATGTTATCCTGGGTATGGATTGGCTCTCTATTTACCATGCTAAGATTGACTGTAGAGCTAAAGAAGTTTCTTTTCAGAAAGACTTTCAGTTTGTTTACAAGAATGAACCATTACTTTTGATAAATTATGAAGAGGCCGAGAAACTTGTAAAAGATGGAAATGAATGTTACCTTGCACACGTCGTTGAAAATAAAGGAACTGTTCAGATTAATGATGTGCCAGTGGTAAATGAGTATCCTGATGTTTTTCCTGATGAGTTGCCTGGAATAATACCAGATCGGGAAGTTGAGTTTACTGTTGACTTAGTTCCTGATGCTAAGACAATTTCAAAACCCCCTTATCGAATGGCACAAATTGAACTTTTAGAGTTGAAGGAGCAATTGCAAGATTTATTAGAGAAAGGTTTCATTAGACCTAGCACATCACCATGGGGTGCTCCTGTTTTATTTGTTAAAAAGAAAGATGGTTCTATGAGACTTTGCATTGATTATAGAGCCTTGAATAATATCACTGTTAAGAACAAATATCCTTTGCCTCATATCGATGATTTGTTTGATCAGCTCCAGGGAGCTCAGTTTTTTTCAAAGATTGACTTGAGATCGGGGTACCATCAGCTGAAGGTAAAGGAGGCAGATATTCCGAAGACCGCGTTCCGTACGAGATATGGCCATTATGAATTTGTAGTAATGCCTTTTGGGCTAACCAATGCACCTGCTGTATTCATGGACTTAATGAATAGAATTTTCCATGAGTTCTTGGATAAGTTTGTGGTGGTTTTCATTGATGATATTTTGGTGTTTTCTAAAAGTAAATAGGAGCATGAAAAACATTTAAGGGTTATCTTGCAAACCTTAAAAGAAAAGAAATTGTATGGGAAATTCAGCAAGTGTGAGTTTTGGTTGCAACAAATATCTTTCCTTGGTCACATTGTTTCTAAAGATGGAATAACTGTTGATCCTGCAAAAACAAAAGTTGTGGAAGAATGGCCAAGACCCACAAATGTAACCGAGATTCGTAGCTTCCTTGGTTTGGCGGGCTATTACCGAAGGTTTGTTAGAAATTTTTCACGGTTATCTAGTCCAATGACTAAGCTAACTCGGAAGGGTGTTAAGTTTATCTGGACAAAAGAATGTGATGATTGTTTTCAGGAATTGAAAAGAAGATTGGTGAATGCTGCAGTTTTGGCACTACCTTCCAGGAATGGTGAGTTTGTTATATACAGTGATGCTTCATTGAAAGGACTTGGTTGCGTCCTAATGCAGAATGATCAGGTAATTGCTTATGCATCACGACAGTTGAAAACTCATGAGGTAAATTACCCTACACATGATTTGGAATTAGCTGCTGTTGTTTTTTCTTTAAAAATTTGGAGGCATCATTTGTATGGAGTAAAGTGTGAAATATATACCGATCACAAAAGTTTAAAGTATATATTCACTCAGAAAGAGTTAAACATGAGACAAAGGAGATGGCTGGAATTAATCAAGGATTATGATTGTACAATTCATTACCATCCGGGAAAAGCAAATAAAGTGGCTGATGCTTTGAGTCGAAAAAGTAATGCTTCATTAACAATGTTGCGTTTGGAACGTGATCCTTTGGTTAAGGATTTGATGAACTTTGGCATAGAAGTTGTTGGTGCAGGAAGTCCTTCTGTTTTGTTTCAGGTATCAGTGAGATCTTCTCTATCAGATAGAATCAAGCAAGCACAGAAGCAAGACAGTGAGTTGCAGAAAAGGGAAGAGCTGGTTTAGAAAGGTAAGTTTCCTGAATTCAACATTGATAATGATTGCGTTTTGAGATTTGGGAAGAGATTGTGTGTGCCTTCTGATTCACAGTTGAAGAGAGAGTTGTTATGTGAAGCTCATAGTTCTCCGTTTTCAGTTCATCCGGGCAGTACTAAGATGTATAGAGATCTGCGGGAGTATTACTGGTGGGATGGAATGAAAAGAGATATTGCTGATTTTACTATGAAGTGTTTGACTTGTCAGCAGGTTAAAGCTGAGCGGCAGTTACCGAAAGGGATGCTTCAGCCTTTACCAGTGCCAGAGTGGAAATGGGAGAATATATCCATGGACTTTGTTGTTGGATTACCGAAGACATCTCGAGGTAATAATGCAATCTGGGTTATTGTTGATCGCTTGACCAAATCTGCTCATTTCCTTGCTATACGAGATACTTTCTCTCTTGATCAACTTTCCCGTTTGTATCTTAAAGAGATAGTCAGGTTACATGGAGTTCCCCTCTCCATTGTATCAGATCGTGATCCCAGGTTTACTTCTAACTTTTGGAAAGGCCTTCAGAAGTCGTTGGGTACTGAATTAAATTTTAGTACAGCTTTTCATCCTCAATCAGATGGGCAGTCAGAACGAACAATTCAGACATTGGAGGATATGCTGCGAGCTTGTTCTATGGATTATCAGGGAAGTTGGGACCAACATCTTTCTTTGGTTGAGTTTTCATATAATAACAGTTTTCATTCCAGTATACAGATGGCACCATTTCAGGCATTATATGGGAAGCGGTGTCGAACTCCAGCTTTCTAGGATGAAGTGGGTGAAAGAAAGTTGATGGGACCAGAATTGGTAGAAGAGATGGCAGAAAAAGTTCAGCTGATTCAGAAACACATGAGAACAGCTCAGAGCAGGCAGAAGAGTTATGCGGATAACCGGAGGAAGGATCTATCTTTCGAGGTAGGTGATCATGTTTTTCTCAAGGTTTCTCCTTGGAAAAGTGTGATGAGATTTGGTAAGAAAGGAAAGTTGAGTCCAAGGTTCATTGGACCATACGAAATTCTGGAAAGAGTTGGATCAGTTGCATACCGAGTGGCTTTACCTCCGAGTTTATCTCAGGTACACAATGTTTTTCACGTTTCGATGTTGAGAAAGTATATGCCAGATCCATCTCATGTTTTGAGTCCAGAGGTAGTTCAGCTGGAAGAGAACCTATCTTATGAGGAACAACCGGTCCAGATTCTTGACCACAGGGAGCAAGTGTTATGGAATAAGGTGATTAAGCAGGTAAAGGTTTTGTGGAAAAACCACATGATTGAAGAGGCAACATGGGAATCTGAAAATGCAATGAGGGATAAGTACCCCCATTTATTTGATAAGTAAATAAATTGCGGGGACGCAATTTTCTAAAGGGGGGAAGGATGTAACATCCCAAGTAAGTAATGAATAATAGATATTTTTATCTATGTCTATTAATGATAAAGATAGTGTTTTAGAGGCTTAAAATGAAAATAAATACAATCTTATGCATGGAATACACTAATATTCTTAAAAGATTGTTTTAGTGCCTTTTGATGGAAAACCATTTTTGAATCTATATTTTGACAATTTTATAAACTATGTTTGTCAAAATAAACTTATCCTTTATGATTGGGACATCAAAATTTACCTTGTGTGAATTTTTGGTATTTTTCTGACAATGTTCATTTTTTTTAATGAATAGTGAAAAATACTGCATTTTACATAAAAACTACTTTTAATCTAATTTATTTATATGATTAGATTATGTTTTGAATTGGTTTTGAAGTGAAATTAGAATATATTTTTACCATTTTATCCAATGGTGGTCATTGGAATCAATTTCACTTTGAAATTAGACTTAAACTGGTGTCAATCTTTTGATACTTATTGTTTTGTAAAAACACGTTATTTGCTCTGGCAGCGGGAATTAATTATTGAATTAATTAATGTGACTTATATGATTTGAATTTTTTAAAATAGACTTCATTTTTGAATTCGGAATATCAAATATAGCTTAGAGTGAATTTTTGGTAATTTTCTGAAAAACTTCAATTTTTGATGAATAGTGAAACCACTAAGTGGTAATCAAGCAAACTGATTTTTCAGTTAAATAAAAGTTTACCACTAATGTGTATTGAATTTTGAAAATCCGACATACATGGTTGTCATTAAAAAGTAAAATGTGGTTCAATGAGATTAAAATAATTTTTTGGTGAATAGTAACTTATTAAGTTTTTAATCGCGGTTAGTGGTAATTAGTGTAGTTTAAGGAATAAATAATGCTTTAACAATATAAAATGACCTAGACACATGTACCAACCTTATTGGTTGTGTCATGGCCGACCAAGACAAGCCATGTCCTAACTTGGGGACCCCATGGATCCACTTTTGTTGGGAAATGACATAAATTACTTTTTATTTAATGTTAAAGTGAAAATGACACAAACATAATATGTTTTGCGAAAACAATTTTTAAGTGGGGTTATACAAGTCCAAATTTTGATTATAAATATTAAATGGAAAGCTAAAAAGATTTACTACATCATAGTAATTTTTTTTATAATTTTTAGACATTAAATAAATTTAATTATTTATGACATAATAATGATGCAGCGATGACATCATTATTTGACGATTTAAATAAAATGGAAAGATAATATAAAATCTATGAACTACACATGTCCAAAACCAATTGGATGAATGGATTTAGATGCCTTATCACCTTATCCACGAATTCTATCAATGTGGGACCTTTTAAAACCGAAACACATTTTCAAATAATGTAATGTTTCTTTACTTTCCAAAAGTGCCCCTCCTCTCCCCTTATAAAAGGCCCCCACCTCTACCCCATTTCACACACTCTTCAAGCCTTTGGCTCGGCCAACCCCTGCCCATTTGATCTCTCCACATCCCTCTCCTCATCCTAGAGGATTCCCTTTGGGAAGAATCCTTTCAAAGGAAGCCTTTAGGCTCAACTCAAAAGGAGTTACACTTTTTAAAGGTAATTGTTTCTCTCATGTTCATTTGTTTTATTTTGCTTCTCCAACCCCCTAAAATCTTTTTATTTCCTTCTTTTATAACATCACCAGCATCTTCAATATACTAGGATGTTGTTATAAGATTTATTTGAGCCACACTCTCACACAACTACATCAAATGGTTAAAGAACATATGTTTTCCGTGGATGGCGAAATTATGCCTCCCGAAACGATGATTGTTCAATACTCATTAAACACCTTCAAAGGTGGCCATTATGATGTCACTATTTTTATATATGATATATAATATGTTTATGTTTTCCTTAAGCTTATGTTTTTTCATTTTGGGCATACCTTTATGGTTTCCATTATGGGTAAAACACGATATCTTCATTTTAGGAAGCGCGGACTACCGCCCCCTAAAAGTGATTTGATTCGTTAATACCATATGTGGGATGTGTAAAGGATAAAGTTAATGATATTATATATGTTATTATACTGGAATTATAATATACTCTTATATCATTATGATTCCATTCCAGAAAATATGAAATAGAAATGGAAGTAGCGTTCATGCGTACGTACGGCTTACCGTCTCCATGAACGGTGCATTTCATTTCTTACCTCTAAATGTGATGTAATATTATAAATGAATGTATGTACTGGATATATATGACATATATGATATCTACATCATGAATACCATTCTGGATATAATGAACCTTTGACCAAATTAACAACATGTAAGTGTAAGAAGCCTATTTTTGACTTAAGAACCAAATACCGACAAAATGAACATTATTAACTTAAATGATTACATGATGTTCATAACATGGTATAAAAGGAATAATGAACTTGAAAAAGATTCATAAGCAAGTAGAGATTAACTCAAGTTTATTATTCAGGAGTTTAAAGAACGGTCGGGTCAAGTCGGATACGAGGTATGGGACTTCGTCTCAATCTCCTTTCATTGAGGCATATTTTGTTTTATACACAACTTTCTTGTATACGGTGTATAAACCCCTTTGACTTTCACGTTTATTCAAAAGGAATATTTTTTATACGAAGCGTTTACTAAATGACAAAAGGGAATGTTTTTGTCGTACGTATGCGGCGACAACGACTTCTCCGCCGTCGTAACCGTTATTTGAGTTTCAGCTTCCTCTACAAGCCATACCTTCTTTTTTAAAAGAAAAATAAATACCATGTTTTACTTTGGTATTGAAAATGGTTTTCATAATGTTTTTATTATATCAATGTGTTGTATTGATATCTCGTGATTGAAATTTGGAAATGTTATGTTTCCTTTATGCATGTTTTATGTGATATGATTATGTTATGGTTCTTGGGCATTATTATGAAGACGGGTGGTTCCGTGATAAACTAAGGGCGGGTGAGCCCGTTATAGCTCTCCAATGCATTGGGTAACGCGAAGGAGTGAAACGTTAAGGTTTCTCCGAAGAGATTTTAGGGAATATACTGTGATGGGTATTCCAAACGTAACCAAGAGGGTTACTCCCTACGTAAGAATGTTATGAATGCCTCAAGTTACCTTTATGTCTTATGATTTCTATGATTTATTCATGATTTTATGAGGTATGTTAAAGTGCCTATGTTTTATGGGTAAAGTATGATTTCATTCTTATTTATATATGAACTCATGTTTCCTTTCCATGTTTTTTTTATAACCCATACTGAGTTTTTATGCTCATCCCAAGTTTTTGAAATGTTTTTCACAGGTCAAGGGAAAGGTACATGATAAGATGATAGAGTCAAGGATGTGTCAAGAATTAATCCATGTTTTATTTTAAATGTGTGTTCCATTGATGGGAATTAAGAATACTATCTTTATGTAACCACTTTGTTTTTATGTGGAATGTAATGCAAGTTTTATGATCTAATTCTCTAAAACTCTAAACCCGAAAAGATCCTCAATGTGTAATCTTGTAATAACTCAAGATTAAGTAAGGTTTAAGGCTGGGGCCTTATAGTTGGTATCAAAGCGTCGGTTTAGATAACTTTAGGAGTTAGAATTCTATTAAATGATTATCCAAAAATATTTTTTTTTTCTTTTTCGAAATGATATAGCATTTAAATATTACCATGTTGCTTCATCTAAGACATGTTTGTTCAGAATGGTTTTCCGCAGAGGAAACAGGGAAGCAGTGCTAGGAAGGCATACAGAAGGAAATAACCTTCCGAATCAGCATCCAGAAATGGTCGGAATTGGAACTGAACAGTTTGTTGCAGTAATGGCGCAGTTGACTCAGGCGATAAATGGTGGTGGTATCCATGCACGAGATCAGCCAGATCAACCGCAGAGGAACATGTCAGTGGTGGAACATTTCATGAGGCAACATCCCCCATCATTCAGAGGATCATCTGACCCTGTGCAAGCTGAAGGGTGGATTAAAGCACTGGAGAAGATTTTCGATGTCATGGGGTGTTCAGACAATCAAAAGGTTAGTCTTGCTATTTATCGTCTGGAAGGTGAAGCAGATCAGTGGTGGTCTATGGTTAAAAATATCAGGGATGCCGATGAGATTGATGCTCTTGACTGGGATGAATTCAAAGGTATGTTTCTTGAGAAGTATTTTCCTAAGGCTGTTCGACTTAGGATGGAAAAGAAATTCTTGGAATTGAGGCAAGAGGAAGACTCAGTGGCTGCCTATGAAGAAAGGTTCACTCGATTGGCAAGGTATGCTCCCAATTTTATCCGGGACCTTGATAGTAAAATCAATCGTTTTTACTCAGGATTAAAGCCAAAGTATCGAATGGCATTAGCTTCTCGAGAGTTTAAAAGTTATGAAAAGCTTGTTCGATGTGCTGAGAAGGTGGAAATGGAGTTTGCCGATGACCAGGTGTTCTATAACAACCAGCAGAAGAAGAGACCGAGGTGGCAGGAGAAAGGTAAGAATTCTTCAAAAAAGTCTGATGGTAAGAGAACTAAGTTTCCAGTTTGTGATAAATGTGGCAAAAGGCATGCTGGGGAATGTCTTCTGAATTCTGGGAAATGCTACCGATGTGGTAAGATGGGACATAAGGCTCGTGATTGCACTGAAAAGGATCAAGGTGAAGGTAAAAACAAATTTGATTTACAGTTAGTGAAATGTTATAAGTGCAATGAGATGGGTCACTATGCAAACGAGTGTCCGACAAGGAGCTTGAGTGATGGGAAGCAGTTAGACTACAAGCAGAAAGGGGTGGTGAAATCCTTTGCAACTACTTCAGCGGATGTCAGGCCATCAAATGAAGTCGTATCAGGTACTTTGTTTGTTTTTTCAGACTATGCCAGTGTGTTGTTTGATTCGGGGTCTACACATTCTTTCATCTCTGAAACCTTTTCTAGTAAAATGGGAATACCATATCAAGAAATGACTCCTGAACTTTTGGTAAAAACACCTGGGGGAAGTGTCGAGGCAAAAAGAATTTATAATAATCTTCCTATCCTTATCTGTGGAAAGAACCTACTTGCAAAAATTATTGTTCTACCTCTAGTAGAGTTTGATGTTATCCTGGGTATGGATTGGATCTCTATTTACCATGCTAAGATTGACTGTAGAGCTAAAGAAGTTTCTTTTCAGAAAGACTTTCAGTTTGTTTACAAGAATGAACCATTACTTTTGATAACTTATGAAGAGGCCGAGAAACTTGTAAAAGATGGAAATGAATGTTACCTTGCACACGTCGTTGAAAATAAAGGAACTGTTCAGATTAATGATGTGCCAGTGGTAAATGAGTATCCTGATGTTTTTCCTGATGAGTTGCCTGGAATAATACCAGATCGGGAAGTTGAGTTTACTGTTGACTTAGTTCCTGATGCTAAGACAATTTCAAAACCCCCTTATCGAATGGCACAAATTGAACTTTTAGAGTTGAAGGAGCAATTGCAAGATTTATTAGAGAAAGGTTTCATTAGACCTAGAACATCACCATGGGGTGCTCCTGTTTTATTTGTTAAAAAGAAAGATGGTTCTATGAGACTTTGCATTGATTATAGAGCCTTGAATAATATCACTGTTAAGAACAAATATCCTTTGCCTCATATCGATGATTTGTTTGATCAGCTCCAGGGAGCTCAGTTTTTTTCAAAGATTGACTTGAGATCGGGGTACCATCAGCTGAAGGTAAAGGAGGCAGATATTCCGAAGACCGCGTTCCGTACGAGATATGGCCATTATGAATTTGTAGTAATGCCTTTTGGGCTAACCAATGCACCTGCTGTATTCATGGACTTAATGAATAGAATTTTCCATGAGTTCTTGGATAAGTTTGTGGTGGTTTTCATTGATGATATTTTGGTGTTTTCTAAAAGTAAAGAGGAGCATGAAAAACATTTAAGGGTTATCTTGCAAACCTTAAAAGAAAAGAAATTGTATGGGAAATTCAGCAAGTGTGAGTTTTGGTTGCAACAAATATCTTTCCTTGGTCACATTGTTTCTAAAGATGGAATAACTGTTGATCCTGCAAAAACAAAAGTTGTGGAAGAATGGCCAAGACCCACAAATGTAACCGAGATTCGTAGCTTCCTTGGTTTGGCGGGCTATTACCGAAGGTTTGTTAGAAATTTTTCACGGTTATCTAGTCCAATGACTAAGCTAACTCGGAAGGGTGTTAAGTTTATCTGGACAAAAGAATGTGATGATTGTTTTCAGGAATTGAAAAGAAGATTGGTGAATGCTCCAGTTTTGGCACTACCTTCCAGGAATGGTGAGTTTGTTATATACAGTGATGCTTCATTGAAAGGACTTGGTTGCGTCCTAATGCAGAATGATCAGGTAATTGCTTATGCATCACGACAGTTGAAAACTCATGAGGTAAATTACCCTACACATGATTTGGAATTAGCTGCTGTTGTTTTTGCTTTAAAAATTTGGAGGCATCATTTGTATGGAGTAAAGTGTGAAATATATACCGATCACAAAAGTTTAAAGTATATATTCACTCAGAAAGAGTTAAACATGAGACAAAGGAGATGGCTGGAATTAATCAAGGATTATGATTGTACAATTCATTACCATCCGGGAAAAGCAAATAAAGTGGCTGATGCTTTGAGTCGAAAAAGTAATGCTTCATTAACAATGTTGCGTTTGGAACGTGATCCTTTGGTTAAGGATTTGATGAACTTTGGCATAGAAGTTGTTGGTGCAGGAAGTCCTTCTGTTTTGTTTCAGGTATCAGTGAGATCTTCTCTATCAGATAGAATCAAGCAAGCACAGAAGCAAGACAGTGAGTTGCAGAAAAGGGTAGAGCTGGTTCAGAAAGGTAAGTTTCCTGAATTCAACATTGATAATGATTGCGTTTTGAGATTTGGGAAGAGATTGTGTGTGCCTTCTGATTCACAGTTGAAGAGAGAGTTGTTATGTGAAGCTCATAGTTCTCCGTTTTCAGTTCATCCGGGCAGTACTAAGATGTATAGAGATCTGCGGGAGTATTACTGGTGGGATGGAATGAAAAGAGATATTGCTGATTTTACTGTGAAGTGTTTGACTTGTCAGCAGGTTAAAGCTGAGCGGCAGTTACCGAAAGGGATGCTTCAGCCTTTACCAGTGCCAGAGTGGAAATGGGAGAATATATCCATGGACTTTGTTGTTGGATTACCGAAGACATCTCGAGGTAATAATGCAATCTGGGTTATTGTTGATCGCTTGACCAAATCTGCTCATTTCCTTGCTATACGAGATACTTTCTCTCTTGATCAACTTTCCCGTTTGTATCTTAAAGAGATAGTCAGGTTACATGGAGTTCCCCTCTCCATTGTATCAGATCGTGATCCCTGGTTTACTTCTAACTTTTGGAAAGGCCTTCAGAAGTCGTTGGGTACTGAATTAAATTTTAGTACAGCTTTTCATCCTCAATCAGATGGGCAGTCAGAACGAACAATTCAGACATTGGAGGATATGCTGCGAGCTTGTTCTATGGATTATCAGGGAAGTTGGGACCAACATCTTTCTTTGGTTGAGTTTTCATATAATAACAGTTTTCATTCCAGTATACAGATGGCACCATTTCAGGCATTATATGGGAAGCGGTGTCGAACTCCAGCTTTCTGGGATGAAGTGGGTGAAAGAAAGTTGATGGGACCAGAATTGGTAGAAGAGATGGCAGAAAAAGTTCAGCTGATTCAGAAACACATGAGAACAGCTCAGAGCAGGCAGAAGAGTTATGCGGATAACCGGAGGAAGGATCTATCTTTCGAGGTAGGTGATCATGTTTTTCTCAAGGTTTCTCCTTGGAAAAGTGTGATGAGATTTGGTAAGAAAGGAAAGTTGAGTCCAAGGTTCATTGGACCATACGAAATTCTGGAAAGAGTTGGATCAGTTGCATACCGAGTGGCTTTACCTCCGAGTTTATCTCAGGTACACAATGTTTTTCACGTTTCGATGTTGAGAAAGTATATGCCAGATCCATCTCATGTTTTGAGTCCAGAGGTAGTTCAGCTGGAAGAGAACCTATCTTATGAGGAACAACCGGTCCAGATTCTTGACCACAGGGAGCAAGTGTTACGGAATAAGGTGATTAAGCAGGTAAAGGTTTTGTGGAAAAACCACATGATTGAAGAGGCAACATGGGAATCTGAAAATGCAATGAGGGATAAGTACCCCCATTTATTTGATAAGTAAATAAATTGCGGGGACGCAATTTTCTAAAGGGGGGAAGGATGTAACATCCCAAGTAAGTAATGAATAATAGATATTTTTATCTATGTCTATTAATGATAAAGATAGTGTTTTAGAGGCTTAAAATGAAAATAAATACAATCTTATGCATGGAATACACTAATATTCTTAAAAGATTGTTTTAGTGCCTTTTGATGGAAAACCATTTTTGAATCTATATTTTGACAATTTTATAAACTATGTTTGTCAAAATAAACTTATCCTTTATGATTGGGACATCAAAATTTACCTTGTGTGAATTTTTGGTATTTTTCTGACAATGTTCATTTTTTTTAATGAATAGTGAAAAATACTGCATTTTACATAAAAACTACTTTTAATCTAATTTATTTATATGATTAGATTATGTTTTGAATTGGTTTTTAAGTGAAATTAGAATATATTTTTACCATTTTATCCAATGGTGGTCATTGGAATCAATTTCACTTTGAAATTAGACTTAAACTGGTGTCAATCTTTTGATACTTATTGTTTTGTAAAAACACGTTATTTGCTCTGGCAGCGGGAATTAATTATTGAATTAATTAATGTGACTTATATGATTTGAATTTTGTAAAATAGACTTCATTTTTGAATTCGGAATATCAAATATAGCTTAGAGTGAATTTTTGGTAATTTTCTGAAAAACTTCAATTTTTGATGAATAGTGAAACCACTAAGTGGTAATCAAGCAAACTGATTTTTCAGTTAAATAAAAGTTTACCACTAATGTGTATTGAATTTTGAAAATCCGACATACATGGTTGTCATTAAAAAGTAAAATGTGGTTCAATGAGATTAAAATAATTTTTTGGTGAATAGTAACTTATTAAGTTTTTAATCGCGATTAGTGGTAATTAGTGTAGTTTAAGGAATAAATAATGCTTTAACAATATAAAATGACCTAGACACATGTACCAACCTTATTGGTTGTGTCATGGCCGACCAAGACAAGCCATGTCCTATCTTGGGGACCCCATGGATCCACTTTTGTTGGGAAATGACATAAATTACTTTTTATTTAATGTTAAAGTGAAAATGACACAAACATAATATGTTTTGCGAAAACAATTTTTAAGTGGGGTTATACAAGTCCAAATTTTGATTATAAATATTAAATGGAATGATAAAAAGATTTCCTACATCATAGTAATTTTTTTTATAATTTTTAGACATTAAATAAATTTAATTATTTATGACATAATAATGATGCAGCGATGACATCATTATTTGACGATTTAAATAAAATGGAAAGATAATATAAAATCTATGAACTACACATGTCCAAAACCAATTGGATGAATGGATTTAGATGCCTTATCACCTTATCCACGAATTCTATCAATGTGGGACCTTTTAAAACCGAAACACATTTTCAAATAATGTAATGTTTCTTTACTTTCCAAAAGTGCCCCTCCTCTCCCCTTATAAAAGGCCCCCACCTCTACCCCATTTCACACACTCTTCAAGCCTTTGGCTCGGCCAACCCCTGCCCATTTGCTCTCTCCACATCCCTCTCCTCATCCTAGAGGATTCCCTTTGGGAAGAATCCTTTCAAAGGAAGCCTTTAGGCTCAACTCAAAAGGAGTTACACTTTTTAAAGGTAATTGTTTCTCTCATGTTCATTTGTTTTATTTTGCTTCTCCAACCCCCTAAAATCTTTTTATTTCCTTCTTTTATAACATCACCAGTATATTCAATATACTAGGATGTTGTTATAAGATTTATTTGAGCCACACTCTCACAAAACTACATCAAATGGTTAAAGAACATATGTTTTCTGTGGATGGCGAAATTATGCCTCCCGAAACGATGATTGTTCAATACTCATTAAACACCTTCAAAGGTGGCCATTATGATGTAACTATTTTTATATATGATATATAATATGTTTATGTTTTCCTTAAGCTTCTGTTTTTTCATTTTGGGCATACCTTTATGGTTTCCATTATGGGTAAAACACGATATCTTCATTTTAGGAAGCGCGGGCTACCGCCCCCTAAAAGTGATTTGATTCGTTAATACCATATGTGGGATGTGTAAAGGATAAAGTTAATGATATTATATATGTTATTATACTGGAATTATAATATACTCTTATATCATTATGATTCCATTCCAGAAAATATGAAATAGAAATGGAAGTAGCGTTCATGCGTACGTACGGCTTACCGTCTCCATGAATGGTGCATTTCATTTCTTACCTCTAAATGTGATGTAATATTATAAATGAATGTATGTACTGGATATATATGACATATATGATATCTACATCATGAATACCATTCTGGATATAATGAACCTTTGACCAAATTAACAACATGTAAGTGTAAGAAGCCTATTTTTGACTTAAGAACCAAATACCGACAAAATGAACATTATTAACTTAAATGATTACATGATGTTCATAACATGGTATAAAAGGAATAATGAACTTGAAAAAGATTCATAAGCAAGTAGAGATTAACTCAAGTTTGTTATTCAGGAGTTTAAAGAACGGTCGGGTCAAGTCGGATACGAGGTATGGGACTTCGTCTCAATCTCCTTTCATTGAGGCATATTTTGTTTTATACACAACTTTCTTGTATACGGTGTATAAACCCCTTTGACTTTCATGTTTATTCAAAAGGAATATTTTTTATACGAAGCGTTTACTAAACGACAAAAGGGAATGTTTTTGTCGTACGTATGCGGCGACAACGACTTCTCCGCCGTCGTAACCGTTATTTGAGTTTCAGCTTCCTCTACAAGCCATACCTTCTTTTTTAAAAGAAAAATAAATACCATGTTTTACTTTGGTATTGAAAATGGTTTTCATAATGTTTTTATTATATCAATGTGTTGTATTGATATCTCGTGATTGAAATTTGGAAATGTTATGTTTCCTTTATGCATGTTTTATGTGATATGATTATGTTATGGTTCTTGGGCATTATTATGAAGACGGGTGGTTCTGTGATAAACTAAGGGCGGGTGAGCCCGTTATAGCTCTCCAATTCATTGGGTAACGCGAAGGAGTGAAACGTTAAGGTTTCTCCGAAGAGATTTTAGGGAATATACTGTGATGGGTATTCCAAACGTAACCAAGAGTGTTACTCCCTACGTAAGAATGTTATGAATGCCTCAAGTTACCTTTATGTCTTATGATTTCTATGATTTATTCATGATTTTATGAGGTATGTTAAAGTGCCTATGTTTTATGGGTAAAGTATGATTTCATTCTTATTTATATATGAACTCATGTTTCCTTTCCATGTTTTTTTTATAACCCATACTGAGTTTTTATGCGCATCCCAAGTTTTTGAAATGTTTTTCACAGGTCAAGGGAAAGGTACATGATAAGATGATAGAGTCAAGGATGTGTCAAGAATTAATCCATGTTTTATTTTAAATGTGTGTTCCATTGATGGGAATGAAGAATACTATCTTTATGTAACCACTTTGTTTTTATGTGGAATGTAATGCAAGTTTTATGATCTAATTCTCTAAAACTCTAAACCTGAAAAGATCCTCAATGTGTAATCTTGTAATAACTCAAGATTAAGTAAGGTTTAAGGCTGGGGCCTTATACATACTCTTCTAAATTATGATTTTATTTAATTACTTAAACATTTATCAATGTCAACTCAAGATTCTAATACTTTGTCACAAAATTACATAGATAGTATAGGTTATTGCAATGTTCCTCTTGGAAATTTGACTGAAAACAATTCCAGTGGTACTCCATGTATATCTTACCATGAAGGCTCACTTCTTGTTGAGAATATAATTGATATTGAGATCCCATATCTTGATGGGCATCGTGGTAGGCCTCTGCATGTTTATAAGATCCAATAGCAAGAAGTGCATACCCTTAATATCATCCACCTTGAAGGTCCTCCCCAGGGTATACGTTGCAAATTTTTTTCTATAACATGACATCAATATATTATGGTAGTTCTACCCATGATGGAATCCTTTGAAAAGTTCATTCCCACAGTGACATTTCATTTCATCAAGAAGGACCTCCCCTTGATGAATCAAATTTTAGAAATACCTCCTACCATGATGTCATGACCCATCCCCCGGGGCCCATGTCGTGACTACCCAAAGCCCTCCTTCCATAGGCTAGGGACTGGAAACTAGCCCTGGAAATTTGTATCCCTTAATGGGAAGGAATTACCTTTAAACCTGTACAAACACACAAATCCAAGAGCAAAACGAGAGGCAACCACAAAGTAAACTAATATAGTAAAAAGTGTGTTGAAAGTAAAGGGGGAGGAATAAAAGCCCAACTGGAAAGTACAAGTACAACTGAAAAGAGAAAAACAGCTCCTAGATCATCGATCGAGGATCCTACCTGAAGGGTAGGTATAGCTCACGATCAAAAATCCTATGTCACACCACATCAAATGGTCTACCTCTGAGCAACATCCATTCCTGGCTCCCATAGCCTCGATCAAAGTTGTCTATCGTATGCACAAGACACAACAATGTGCAGGTGAAGCTTGTGTAGGGGTGATTATAACAATACTTAGTATGGACCTTGAGACCCCCAAAGGTCTCCCATTATTCCACAAAGGAAAAACCACAAAGCAAGACCTCAACTACAAAGCACGAAGCATTCAACAACTCTACTTAGGTATATGCCCATACATATACCTAAGTCATCAAGATATAACTGTCTCATACATGAGGGAAGAATACCAAAAATGTAACACCAAGAAGGTAACAATACAAAGGTAAAAGTATCACACAGGTAACACCACAAAAATAACACCATGAAGGTAAAAGTACCACGCAGGTAACACCATGAAGGTAAAAGTACCACACAGGTATCACCACAAAGATATCACTATAAAGGTAAAATTACCACATAGGTATCACCACGAAGATAAAATACTCATCTCACACTAGGTATTAGTGAAGTATAGAAGTATAGTTGATCAGTTGTGAAGCTAGATCATCTTATTCTGCTAAAAGGCACTACTACTAACCATACGGAGTCTGACACACATAGGATCGATAGGTACTAACCCCCACAATTATCCACATAGGATCCGACCCACCCAGAGTCGATAGGTAATAACCCCCACAATGACCCACACAAGATCTAACCCACATTGGATCGGTATGCATTGAACCACATAGGATCATTGAGCGTTAACCCACACAAGATCTGACACACACAGGATCGGTATGCGCTAACCCACACAGGATCGCTGAGCACTAACCCACACAGGATCTGACCCACATAGGATCAGTGCTGGCAAAGAGAGGATCGCTCAGTACTAACCTCTGTATGATCTATCTCCATCCTATGCATCACTTCCAGCCACTGGATTCCTACTCATAGTACACTTGATTCTGGGAGAACTGCTCCTCAAGCAATTGTTCATACCTCATCCACCACGAAGCTCTATGAAGAAGTATCCCAAAATACTACCATATTGTAAGGGTTTCAATGTGACAGACGGCATGTCAATCGGACTCTCGGTCTGTGATTTATAAGCATTTTAGTTCTGAGTATAAGGCCCAAGCTCTCGAGTACCCGGAGCCGGTGCCATATAGAGGATCGATTTCGGTTCAGGCTCTGGAAACCAGCTACTTAGAAAATGTTTCTTCTTCTAAAATATTTTACCCAAAAAATTTTAATGTAGGGTGAGCATACGAATGCCCAGTAACGGGTTTAAAAATATCATATTATACCCAAAATAACTTTTGAAAATATTCTTTAAAATTTCCATAAAACTATTTCTTTAAAATGTTGTAACACATTAAAAATACCATGACAATTGACTAAGGGATATAAGTGTGTGATTTAAAATGTACTAACATTATCATTATTCAATTATGAGAATTCTAATTCAGAATAGAAAGTAAAAGACATTTCATGTTAAAATGAAAGTACAAAATTAATAACTAAGTGTAATACATGATCAGAGCTGCGCTTAAAAATATTAACTTCAATTTCATCATTTACTATTGGCATTAAATTTTTGAATATTGCATAAATAATAAATATGATATACTTAAACATCTTCTACTTCTTATAATCATAAACTCTTTAACCAGGAATATTATACTAGTAGAATAATCCTATAGTTAATTAATTTACATAGTCTTAATGAGGAAAGTGAATATGTCAGACCGTGTCAAGGCCTTGTGCCAAAACCTAGGGGATAACTGTAACTGGACACCAACCTGGAAAGCCTCTGTAACCAACCTCCACCCCGAAGAGCCTCTAATAACCAGACTCCAACCCCGAGGGTCTTCTGTAACCGGACCCCAACCCAAAGGGATTTATTTTACCGGTCCCCACCCCAGATCATACTAGGTCCAATTAATTCCTCAAAACTCTAAATCAAAGTTCACATACCACTTTGATTCATTAAATCACTTATCATTCTCAGTACACATATTACTTGGTTTCTTAATTCAAATTATTCAAAGTGTCCCATACCACCTTGAATAATTAAATTCTTATCTCATAAATTATTATTGACAATAAATTGTTTTATTATCACATAAAATAATAAATTCCCAACTCTTCCATAGTAATAAACTTCTAATGCATTAAAATACCTGCTCATTATTCATGCTTAGATAAATGGAATTGGAAATGGACTAAAACATAATACGCCAGTTACTATTCAGACAACATGTTTCTCCACGACATGCATAAACTAGTATACAATATTTGCGCATGTGATAGTGATTTAAAACACACAAGAAAGTAATGGGCAAGGTTACCACATAAAATGATATTTCCTGAAACAATATTTACCAATTACTTAATATTTTTTTTTTCTGGGTGCATAATAAATAAAATGGAGAACCCAAAATTCTGTGTGGTGTGTTAAATTCACATTTCCTCCTACATTTATTATAAACAAGATTTTTTCAACACATTACATATTAAAACTTGAAAGTTTGAGACTCAACCATATCCTTTGTCATTTAATATAAATAGAGGAGAGTAAATCATACATGTGAATATGAAGTTTCAAGCCTCCAATATTTATACTCATGAATTATGAACTTCGTAACAAAAGAATTTAAAATAACTACACTTGGGGTTTCATGTTGTGTACAACATTCATTCAATGGGGTATCCTTAAGAAGTGGCATTTAGTTGAAGCCAAAAAGAAATATTTGAAAACACAAGTTTTGTATCTTCCTCACAAACCTTGGAAATTTATAAATTAAATTGGGGATCAAAGGTGCCATATATACATACTTACCCATATACCCAATTGTACATAACAATTATATGCAAGGTTCTCATTCCAAGTTAATTTGACACTTGTAAATTTATCAAAAGCATGGATTTAATTATTTGGGTAAAATTACTGAATTGTTAAAAAAACTCATTTTTATTATGTGTATTTATATATAATCACATACTTTATTAGATATAAAATTTTCCTACACAAAGTGGCTCCATGCATTTTAGTCCTTCATTAACTTGAAACTCAAGTTTTGGAATCTTTGACCTGGGCCTATTAACTTTATGCAATTTTGAGGGATATTTATATTATTCCTAAATATTTTCATAAACATGCGTATATGTATATAACTGTATATGTTTTTAAGATAAAATAAACAAAATAAATAAATTTTCATGGGATGTCCATGCTTAGGGTTATTAATACATTGTAACTCAAGATCCTGCAGGTTTAAAGAATTAATTTCTAACCATATGATGATGTATATTTTTTTACAAGTGTATATATATATATATATATATATATATATATATATTCATACATCTTAAAACTGAAATCAAGAAAAAGGTTAATCCCTTACCTTATCTTGAGGAGGAGGTGGAGGAGGAGGAGCTAGAGAAGGTACTGGAAACCCCGGAGGACACGTTGAGGTCTGCTGGAGGCTTGTGTGTAATGAACTAAGAGGGTTATTTGGATGCCTCAGGGTATTTTTATATATTATACCTATGATGATTATTTTAATACAAGATGAGTGGGATTCGAAGCCCAAGTGGGCTTAAAAATATACTGATATTCAACTCTTGTGGAAACTACATGAAGGAGGAGAAAAACGATGAAGCTATAGGGTGTAGGTTTTACTGGTTCAGGGCACGCCGTGAGGAGAAGAAGATGCTACTACAGGTGGAAAACCTGGAAGGATTTCGATATCCAGGATCAGATCTATCTTGGATTCAAGGGATGGGATGCATCCATTTTTTATAAAAGTAAGGTTGGCTCAGATTAAATCTGAGTCTGATCGGACGAAACAAGATCAATGCGGAGTTTTAAAAAAACTTCAAACTGCCATGATTAGATCATTCTAGATCTAACAGATCACAAAAACTTGGTGATACACCATGGTTGCTGGAGGTCTAATGTGGGATCCGGATCAATGGCCCAGATCACATGCGACGCAATCCAATGGTCTAGATCTCCTTTTAGCCGAAAAAATGTGTCCCACGTCGAAATGGGGAAGCGCAAACGGATTCTTTATAAGCCTAATCCTCTGAATCCTCACTCATAAATCACACAACACACACACAGGGGGCCTTACACACGGGCTCCCACCTCCCCCCCCCCCCTATATAGGCCCTCATCCTACCCATTCTCACTGTGGCCTTGCGCTTGCGTTGCGCACTCATGTGATCCTATGCTCCCATGCTTCTTTGCGCCCCTCGGGAGACCCATGCCTGAGCTCAGGCTAGCCCAGGCTTGGTCTGGGGGATAGGCTTAGCCACCTAGCATGAGCTGCCTCCCTTAGCCCATCCATAAAGGGCTGGCCCTTGGCGGGCCCAAATTTTTTAATAAAAACTAACCTAAATAAAAATTCTTAAGGGAAAATAATACTTTATAGAAATTTTCTTTTTTTTAACCTAGCTTCTGTCAAACATTATAAGTTTAATGTGTATAAATTAAACTTGAAAATATTTTCTAAGGTTGTTTATAAACACAAAACTTTTAATAAAAAAGTTATAAAATTAAATAATAATTCTTACACTAGTGTTATAGTGCTCAAAACATAGTTTAATTAAAAGTATAATTAAATTAAAAGGGATTAAACATAGTTTAAGACATTGAATTAAAATCTTACAATACATTTTAATTAATTGCAACGTGTTTTGAATTCCTTATTTATTTTCAAAATCACCAATGTATAATTCAAAATATTTCATTATGTCCTTTTAAAGTTCATGGTTATGATTAGTTTTTTTTATAATTTTTCAATTTATAAACTTGTTAATTAGTGAACTAAAATATACTTATAAGCTTTCAATTAATTTTCCAATGAGTCCAACAGCTATATTTATAGTCGTTAGAGTTCGATGGTTTCCCAAGGCAATGGTCACATTAGTGTCTTATAAATCCAAGACTTAGGGTATCCTAAAACTCAAGTTGATTGAAGAAGACGGTTCACGTCATACCATTGGTGCTTAGTGTGGCCACAGTGGCTTCGAACATTCTTATGTTCATTATGGAAAATTATAAGGACCCATATTATTTCCTTGGGGTTATCATTGTTTTAAGTTTTCTTCCTTTAATTCTGATAGGGTTTTTAATAGGTATTTTTTGTTAGCATGATTACTCTTTTGATCTCAGTGTATTGTAAATGCTACAGTGTTTTTATTTAAATGAAAATTCTTGTATCCACTTGTGTGTTTTACTCGGTTGCATTATAATATAAATTAAAACCATATTATTACCTTCTCATGAGAAACAAGTTTTTTTCATTTATTCAAACAAAAGTAACCATAACTTATCAATACATAAGGTTCGGGTTTTGGGGTGTTACATCATTCCCCCTATGAGGAATTGAGTCCTCGTAATTCGTTCCATAACCACAAAAGAATGCTATCTAATGTTCTTACCACATCCCCCATCATAGAGGATCCTCAGGTGAGTTCAGTGGAAAACTAAAATTGATGCTCAACTCCTATAGTTCTCTGATCCAGACACACCTCGAACAAAAGGGGTTGAACTCTTGCATCGAACACTCGGGCTTCCAGAGGGAGGATCGAATGGTAGAAAGTTTGGAAATGTCTGAATAAACCATCACACGAAGAACTTGTCGTACTATGTCTTGACTGAAAACATCCAAGTCATAGATGTTGTTGTATAGGCTAAATCTGAGGAGTTGGTACATGTAGGATACACAAAGGTTTCCCTCCAAATTATCCTCTTGAAAACATAACCTTGTCGTGTAGTTCCAGCCTAGGGTGAATCATAAGAAAATCCCTTCATGGTATTTTCCTCTTCACCTAAACTCGGACAGTTGTGTCGTGGCTATGCAGTAGTAAATGGAAGCATTACCTTGATAGTTGTGGAGAATGTCTGGACTGTTTGTCACTTCATATAGTTGTTTACACATTTCTCACAAGTTTGCGAGAGGTAAGTACTCCTCTTCATAGGTTTTGATTGCAATAATCTCCAATACCTCAACAAGAAGAGATAACATATGGGTTTTTCCTTCCATTTGAAAATTTATTATGAAAGTTCACTTAGTGATACTCATTCAAAAGTATAACCGATGAAAGGATAACAAAAATAAGTGACAAAAAGTTATGTTCTTATGTAATTATGGTTACATAAAATAAAACAGGGCTAATGGTTTCCCCAGTTCCCTAATACACGAATCCCCAAAACTAATTCAAAACTTTCAATTTCCCTGAACCATATGCAACCCGAGCAATCTAGTTCGATATCATGGGTGCGCTTGTGTTGTATCCAGAGTCTGGCATGTGGGGTGTACAATTGAGAGACGCTCGTATGTACTTTTTGTATGTATACAGAATGGGAGGCTTCATGTTCAAGGATGTCAAAGTACATTACCTGACCAAGATGGCCATAAGATAGGACTTGACACATATATGTCGCACATAGGTCTCCCGCTATTGCATCTTCTTGGAAGGTCATGAGGGATGGGAAGCCTTCCGCTATGGTGAAGTATCTAAAAATTCCCTCTTAGTATTTTCCCCATCATGCGTAGGATGGAAACTAGGCTTTCATCATAAAGATGTAATCCAGACCTACTCTTCGGTGGAGTTGAATTACTCAGGGAGAATTGGATATGTCATAGATATTTTTGCATGACATACGGATATGGGAATATTTTATATAATTTTCATGGATAGCTATAGAAATTATGGTTTCCAAGGCCTCCTAAGGAAGAAACAGAAGGTTAGTACCCTCATTTTCCATCTGAAATTAAGAAAACATCATTCTTAGTATTTCTTAAGTAAATTTTCATTGTTCAGTTCTAGTTTTCCAGAGTTATCCAAACAAAATCCAATGATAACAACTGTAACGCCCCAACTCTTGAGTACCTGGAGACGGTTCCATACAGAGGATTGATTTCGGTTCAGGCTTTGAGAAACCAGATACTTCTGAAATGTTTCTTCTACTAAAATCTATTACCTGAAAAATTTTAATTAAAAATGTAGGGTGAGCATACGAATGCCCAGTGAGGGGTTTAAAAATATCATACTATACCCAAAATAACTTTTAAAAACATTCTTTAAAAATTCAATAAAATATTTTCTTTAAAATTATGTAACACAATAAACATACCCTGACAATTGTCTAAAGGATATAATTGCATGAGTTAAAATGTACTAACATTATCCTGATTCAATTATGATAATGCTCATTCAAAATAAAAAGTAAAATACATTTCATGTTAAAATGCATGTACAAAATTAATAAATAAGTGTAATGCATGATAATAGTTGCGCTTAAAAGTATTAACTTCAATTTCATCATTTACTATTGGCATTAAATTTCTGAATATTGCATAAATAATAAATATTCTATACTTAAACTTGTTCTGATTCCCATAATCAAAATCTCTTTAACTAGGAATATTCTACTAGTCGAATAATCCTCTAGTTAATTAATTTACATAGTCTTAATGAGGAAATTTCATATGTCAGACCATGTCAAGGCATCGTGCCAAGACCTAGGGGCTAACTGTAACTAGACCCCAACCCAGAGAGCTAATGTAACTGGACTCCACCCCGAAGAGCCTCTAATAACTGGACTCCAACCTGGAGGGTCTTCTATAACCGGACCCCAACCCAGAGGGCTTAATTTTACTGGTCCCCACCCTGGATCATACTAGTTCCAATTCATTCCTCGTAACTCTAAATCAAAGTGCACATACCACTTTGATTCATTAAATCACTTTTCATTCCCAATACACATATTACTTGGTTTTTTAATTCACATTATTCAAACTGTCCCATACCACCTTGAATAATTAAATTCTTATCACATAAATTATAATTGATAATAAATTGTTTTATTATCACATAAAATAATAACTTCGCAACTCTTCCAGAGTAATAAACTTTTAATGCATTAAAATACCTACTCATTATTCATGCTCAGATAAATGGAATTGAAAATGGACTAATAATACGCCAGTTACTATTCAGACAACATGTTTCTCCACAACATGCATAAACTAGTATAAAATATTTGTGCATGTGATATTGATTTAAAATACATAAGAAAGGAATGGGAGGGGTTACCACATAAAATGATAGTTCTTGAAACAATCTCGACCAATTACTTAATAAAATTTTCTTCTGGGTGAATAATAAATAAAATGGAGAACCCAACATTCCATGTGGTCTATTAAATTCATATTTCCTCTTATATTTATTATAAACAAGCTTTTTTAACACATTAGATATTAAAACTTGAAATTATGAGACTCAACCATATCCTTTATAATTTAATATAAATAGAGGAGAGTAACTCATACATGTGAATATGAAGTTTCAAGCCTCCAATATTTATACTCATGAATTATGAACATCGTAAGAAAATCATTTAAAATAACTACACTTGGGGTTTCATGTTGTGTTCAACATTCATTCAATGGGGTGTTCTTAGGAAGTTGCGTTTAGTCAAATACAAAAAGAAATATCGGAAAACACAAGTTTTGTATCTTCCTCACAAACCTTGGAAATTTATAAATTAAATTGGGGATCAAAGGTGGAATATATACATACATACCCACATACCCGACTGTACATAACAAGTATACGCAAGGTTCTAATTCTAAGTTAATTTGACACTTGTAAATTTATCAAAATCATGGATTTAATTATTAGGGTACAATTATTGAATTGTTAAAAAAATGCATTTGTATTATGTTTATTCATTTATAAGCACATACTTGATTAGATATAAAATTTTCCTACACAATGTGGCTCCATGCATTTTAGTCCTTCATTAACTTGAAACTCAAGTTTAGGAATCTTTAACCTAGGCCTATGAACTTTATAGAATTCTGAGGGATATTTATATTATTTGTAAATATTTTCATAAACATATGTATATGTATATAACCATATAGGTGTTTAAGGCAAAAGAAACAAAATAAATAAATTTGCATGGGATGTCCTTGCTTAGGGTTATTAATACATTGTAACTCAAGATCCTGCAACTTTAAAGAATTAATTTCTAACTATATGATGATGTATATTGTTTTAAAAGTATATGTATATATATATATATATATTTATACAACTTAAAATAAAAAGAAAGAAAAAGGTTAATCCCTTACCTTAGCTTGAGGAGGAGGAGGATGAGGAGGAGGAGGAGCTCGGGAAGGTACTGGAAACCTTGGAGGACACGATGAGGTCTGCTGGAGGCTTGTGTGTAATGAACCGAGAGGGTTCTTTGGATGCCTCGGTGTAGTTTTATATAATATACCTATGCTTATTATTTTAATACAAGATGATTGGGATCTGAGGCCCAAGTGGGCTTTAAAAAAGATTGATAGTCAACTCTTGTGGAAACCGCGTGAAGGAGGAGAAAGACAATGAAGCTATAGGGTGTAGGTTTTACTGGTTCAGGGAACGCCACGAGGAGAAGAAGACATTGTTGTGGGTGGAAAACCGGGAAGGATTTCAATGGCCAGGATCAGATCTGGCTTGGATTCAAGGTCTAGGATACCTCTGTGGTTTATAAAAGTAAGGACGGCTCAGATTAAATCTGAGTCTGATCAGAAAGCATGAGATCAATGCGGAGTTTTAAAAAAACTTTTAACGACCACGATTAGATCGTACCAGATCGAATAGACCAGAAAAACCCAGTGATGTGTCGTGGTTGCTAGAGGTTGAATGTGGAATCGGGATCAACAGCCTAGATCATGCGCAATGCGATCCAATGGCCCAGATCTTGTTTCTCCTGAAAAAATGCATCCCACATCGAACCGGGGAGGCGCTCACATCTTCCTTATAAGAATAAGCCTCTGAAGCCTCACTCATATATCACAAAACACACACATAGGGGGCCTTACACATGGGCTCCCACCTCACCCCCCCCCCCCTGCGCAGGCCCTCAGCCTACCCATGCTCGCCGCAGCCTTGCACCCGCGCTGCACACTCATGCACTTCTGTGCTCCCATGCTCCTGTGCACCCCTCAAGAGACCTATGCCTAAGCTCGGGATGGCCCAGGCTTGAGCCAAGGGCTAGGCTCAGCCACCTAGCATGAGCTTCCTCCCTTGGCTGAGCCATAAAGGTTTGGACCTTGGCGGACCCAAATTTTTTAATAAAAACTAACCTAAATAAAAATTATTAAGGGAAAATAATACTATATAGAAAAAAATAACCTAGCTTCTATCAAACATTAGAAGGTTAATGAGTATAAATTAATCTTGAAAATATTTTCTAAGTTTGTTTATAAACATGAAACTTGTAACATGAAAGTTATAAAATTGAATAGTAATTCTTATATTAGTGTTATAGTGGTGAAAACTTTGTTTAATTAAAATTATAATTCAATTAAAAGGGATTAAACATTGTTTAAGACACTGAATGAAAATATTACAATACATTTGAATTAATTTCAAAATGTTTTGAATTATTTATTTCATTTAAAAATCACCAATTTATAATTCAAAATATTTCACTATGTCCTTTTAAAGTTCATGGTTAGGAGTAGTTTTGTTTATAATTTTTCAATGTATAAACTAGTTACTTAGTGAAATAAAATATACTTATAATATTTCAATTAATTGTCCAATGAGGAAAATGGATATATTTATATCCATTAGAGTTCCATGGTTTCCCAAGGCAACGGTCACATTAGTGTCTTAAAAATCCAAGACTTAGGGTGCCCTAAAACTCAAGTTGATTGAAGAAGATGGTTCACGTCATACCATTGGTTCTTAGTGTGGTCATGGTGGCTTTGTCCATTCTTTTGTTAGCATGATTACTCTTTTGATCTCGGTGTATTGTAAATGCTAAGGTGTTTTTATTTAAATGAAAAGTCTTGTATCCACTATGTGTTTTACTCGGTTTCATTATAATATAAATTAAAACCATATTATTACCTTCTCATGAGAAACAAATTTTGTTCAGTTATTCAAACAAAAGTAACCATAACTTATCAATACATAAGGTTCGGGTTTTGAGGTGTTACATTGAGGGCCCGGTTGGATTCAGATTTGATCCAACCCGGACGTACTCCAATATTTATCCTAAACTCAAGTGGATTATACCAAAAATAACCGATTACCAAAAGGGGTCCTAATGCCACTGATGGTGTGTCGAAAAGACACTCGGTTCATCAGTTATGGGTGTTTCTTTATCCGGGGACCGGTTGGGTCGGGACCCGGTCTGACTCGATCAGGTCGGCCCGACGAAATGGATCTCAGGGTCTACATGACCCCGCTCAAGTCTGGCCCGCTAAGGGCCAGCCTAGTTCGGTTCCTGGGCTCGGTCCGCGGTTGGCCCGACCCGTCAGGTGGGGCTCAACCCACCTGTGTTGGCCGGCCCATGTCCACCAGAAGGTGGACCAATCTTCCCAGCTGGCCCCGTGGGTGCGGGGCTGTTTCGGCCAGCCGGTGGGGTGCCGCCCCACCTCAATTACCAGTTAGCCATTTTGGCCGATCGGGGGGGGGGGGGGGGGGGGGTTTGCCAACCTGGTGTGGCGTGAGGGTCACGGCATTCACCACCTGATGTGGATTTGAGTTGCGGTCTCCTCCAGCGGAGCATGACGGCGCGCCGCTCCACCTTCCTCTTGTTGATTCAATAAGGTTTTCCTTATGACTTTTCCATTCCTTCTTGTTTTGAAAATCACAAACACGTTATACTTAAGCAAATATATATTTTACTTCTCTACAGAAAATTTCCTTCCTTAAGGAAATTTACCCTAACCTAGATTTCCTTATACAGATCAATATTTTTCTTAAGTATAAAAATCGGATTCATACCTAAAACCTCAGAATCATAAAATACTTAGATATGAACCATTATGTTTTAGGATCCGAATTCTGGATATGAACTCTAATGAAGTTCCATTCCGAATTCTAGATATGAACTCTAATGAAGCTCCAATCCGAATTTCGAGTACGAACTCTCGTGAAGTTCCACTCTGAATTCTAGATACGAACTCTCCTAAAGTTCCACTCTGAATTCTGGATACGAACTCTCATAAAGTTCAACTCCGAATTCTGGATACTAACTCTCATAAAGTTCCACTCTGAATTCTGGATACGAACTCTCACAAAGTTTAACTCTAGATTATGGATACGAACTTTAATAAGTTCGACTCCGAACTCCTACTAGTTCGACTCCGAACTTTTTCGAGTTTGACTCTGAACTCCTACTAATTCGACTCCGAACTTTTATGAGTTCAACTCTGAACTTTTACGAGTTCGACTCCAAACTCTGTAAGTTCAGATTCTGAATTCTAGTGATACCAGACTCCGAATTTTCTTAAAATTTAGACTCTGTATTTCTACAGAATTCAGGTTCCGAATTCCTACAAAATAGAATCCGAATATCTCTTTATTATAGACTCTGAATTCCATTTTTATTAGACTCCGAACTTTTATTTTCTTACATTCTGAACGTAAGTTTTACTTATGATTTCACTTGTTTCATTAAAAAATGATTCAGTGCTTTTATTTATTGACTAACCATTGTTTAAGTGACACGTGTATAGGTCCCTCCGAAATTCAAGGAGAAATATGACTGTTAGAGGAGGGAGCCGACCGTTGGCGCTTCACCTATAAATAGGAGCTCATTTGAAAGTCGACACAACAAATTTAACACATCTTTGAGATCTGTGCTTACACGATGTTGAAGTGATTTCTAGAGAGAGAGGCTCTTATCAACTCTCAAAGATTCATGCAGAAAGTTTGAACAACTTGTTCAAACTTTTCCTTGTGCAGACTTGCTTCGTACAACTCTGATTGTTTCTGATTACAATCGAGGGCTTCTGGGGATAGGAAGACAGAGGTTCCAACACCTTGAAGTTGAGGGCTTCCTTGCTAAATAAGATAGAGGTTATGACTACCTGATAGTTAAGGGATTGTAGGGATAGCAAGACAGACTTTGATCTTCATATTGAGGGCTTACCCTGGTGTGGGTAAGAAAAAATTTCTTGAAAGTATAAATCAAGGGAAGTTTATCCAAGGTTGTTGGATACCCATCTCTTTGGGTTAAAATAGTTATTGTTTGTTACTTTTATTTTTTACTAATCTTCTTTTCTATTGATTTTTTTATTGTTAAGGAAAGTATAACTTTTTTATACTTCCTTACCTGTACTCTGATATAGTTAGATTCTATACACTTTAAGGTAGAATCTTAATCCTTGTAAATTTTGTTAAGTTCTATTTTCGGAATCACTATTCCTAAATCTAGCAAGTCTTTAGTACTCATAGAGGTCTTGTGAATTATCTTGTTTAAATTTTTTAAACATAACCATTCCAAAAATTTCCTTATGGAATTTTAAAAGATACAATCCACCCCCCCCCCCCCTCTTGTATCTGAGAATCTCATTCTTATTTCGATCCTACGATTGGTATCACAGAGTATATCATACTCAGAGTCATACCATCCTAACAATTAGTATCAAAGGATTTGGTTTAATCTGTATTAATCTCAAGATTAGATTCAGAAGATAATTCTTGGAATTTCTTTTTCAAATTCATATTTCTAGATTTATATTTTTCAGATTTGTATTTTTTAGAATCATAGTTCAGATTCACTTTTTGCTTAGAGATACAATTTTTCTTGCTTAGAATACTTTCTTTGTTTACAAACTTTTACTTCTAATAAGTTTATGTGCCAAAGTTTTTCTTAAGGATGGAAGGTTTAAATGTTGGTTACATTGACAACTTAAATCCTACTAAACCACCTATATTTGATGGAAATGATTATGAATATTGGGGAGATCGTATGAAGACTTTCATTATCAATACTGGGGTAGATAACATTGTCATTCTTACTGGTGGATATAAAATCCCGGACAAGGAAGTAAGTGATTTTACTAATCAAGAAAAGCATGATTACCAACTCAACTATAAGGTACGCAATACTTTACTGTGTTCAATGACTAGGAACATATATAGCCAAATTTCTTCTTGTGAAACAGCTAACTGTATATGGAAGAAACTTGAAGTTACTCATTTTGGTACATCCAAAGTCATAGAGACAAGAAGAGATATGTTGAGAACTGAGTAGCATGATTTTAATTTTCCTTATGGAGAACCAATTTGTAAGGTGCAACAGAGATTTATGACCATCATGAATAGCTTACAATAAATGAGAGAGAAAGTTCTAGATGATGAAGCTCTTGTGGATAAGATTATAAATATTATTCCCAATGAGTGGGAATCAAAGAGGACTACTATTGATGAGAATATAAAGGTTAATCAAATTTCTCTTGATGAACTATTTGGAACTCTTCTTCAAAATGAGACTAGAATGAAGAGAGTTGCTGACAACATAATGAAGAAGAATGGGAATGGTAGTGTCACTTTTACTATAACTTCAAACCACATGAAAGCTAAGAATCCTGAGAGAGTTACTAGATCCAAGTTTAAGAAGGTTACTATCCAATCCGAATCTAGTGAGAGTAAAGTCTCAGAAAATGAGTTAGCTAATCTTGCTCAAAGAATGAACAAGATATTTGGTCAAAGAAATTTCTAATCCAAGTATAAGAAGAAAGATAAGAAAGATTCATAGGTCACATGCTATGAATTCAAGAGAAGTGGACACATAAGACCATATTGTCTCTTTCTCAAAAAGAAAGAAAGAAAATAGAGGCATTATGAAAGGAATAGGAAGAAGTTTTACAAAGATAAAGCTAAGAAAGTCCTGAAAGATAATAATACTTGGAGTGATAGCTATAAAGACTCTTCAGAAAGAGAATCTTCTAAATATGATTTATCAGCTCAGAAAAATATGTGATTCATTGCTACTACTTCTTTCTCACATACATGTCTTATGGACAAGGTACGCTCTTCCAAGACTTTAACAAATTTATCTCTTGATAAGAATTACTATTCCTAAAATAGTACTTCTAATAAAGATACTTCATCTTCAGAAAATGAAGAACCTTCATATGAAGAAGTACCTAGATTTTCCAAGTTACTTGAAGCAAAAAATTGTAAAATTTATAAGAAATTAGAAAAGTCAAATACTAGGGAAGAAATTCTTACAAAAGAGATTTCAGATCTTACTGAAAATCTTATAGATAGAGTAGATCTTTTAGAAAAAATTTCTAAAGACCTTGAGAAAGAAAATTCTGATAAGGATGAACTTTCTAAAGATCTTAAGAATGCTATTTTTAAGTTGAAAATTTTTGAGTAAAAACCTAACTCTAAAGAAATGATTCCTAAGGATAGGAATTTAGTCATCAGACTAAAATCTGAAATATTTTCTCTTAAGAAGATTCTTGCAAAATTTAACTATGGGAAGGAAAATTTTAACAAGATGTATTCTCAAATTAAACCTTAAGGAGACACTACTGGAGTAGGTTATACTCACCAAAAACTGGTTTTCAAAAACAACTATTTTATTCCTTCTAGAGCCACTTTTTTCACTAAGTGTCAAAGTGGGGAGCATTGGAAGAAAAACAGTTCCTTGAATAGAGTTCAATCTCTTAGGTTTCATAAAGAATATTTTTCTAAAAAAATGTAGATACCCAAAAAAAATTTGTCTAAAAATTCGAGATCCAAGCAAGTCTGGATTCCGAAAACCTAAATTTTTTCTTATTTTCAGGAAAATAGGGAAAGTACCAACAGCAATACATGGTACATGGATAGTGGATGTTCCCGGCACATGACTGGTAACAAAATATATTTCTAAAAGATTATCAAGGCGAAAGGAGGAAAAGTAACTTTCAGAGATAATGCTCAGGGAGAAATTATTGGTATAAGTAACATTGTTATTCTTAGAAAAACCTTGATTTGAAATGATTTTTTTGTTAAAGGTCTTAAGAGCAACCTCATCAGCATAAGTTAATTATGTGATGAAGGATACCTTGTGAATTTTAGGAATGATAAGTTCTTAGTACACAATTCCAAGGAAAAATTTATTCTTTCTGCCCATAGGCAAGAGAATGTATACACTTTGAACTTAGAAGACCTTAGGAGCCAAGAATTACCTTGACTTAGTGCAATGGAAGATCATTCTTGGTTATGGAATATAATTTTAGGACACTGTAACCTTAGTAACTTATGTAAACTTTCTAAGAAAGGTTTAGTTAAGGATCTACCAGAACTTAGATTTGATTCTTCAAAAGTATGTGAACCTTGTCAATATGGAAAGAAACATAAATAAAGTTTTAAATCAATCGGTGAAGTCTCAACAACTGATGCACTACGGTTGGTGCACATGGATCTTTTTGGTCCAACACAAACTGGAAGCATTGGGGGAAAGTACTATGTATTTTTCTTGGTTGATGATTACACTAGATTTACATGGGTCTATTTTCTAGCAAAGAAGTCTAAAGATTTTTCATATTTCAAAAGTTTTAGATCCCAAGTTAAAAATGAGAAAAACCTTCCATTGAAAACTATTCATAGTGATCATGGATGAGAATTTCGAAATTCTGATTTTGAAACTTTTTTTAGTAGAAAAGGCATTACTCACAACTTTTCAGCACCCAGAACACCTCAACAAAATGGTTTTGTTTAAAGAAGAAATAGAATTCTTCAAGAGATAACTAGAACCATGTTGAGTGAGTATTCTGTTGCCAAACATTTTTTGGCTGAAGCTATAAGTACTGCTTGTTATACTATAAATCTATTTTTGATTAGACCTTTTCTTAATAAAACTCCTTGTGGGTTATGGAATGGTAGAAAACCTAGAATTTCCTACTTCAAGGTGTTTGGATTCAAGGTATTCATTCTGAATACTAAAGATAACTTACAAAAATTCACACCAAAATCTAATGAAGAAATTTTCTTAGGCTACTCCACATCTTCTAATGCTTATAGAGTTTTCAACAAAAACACATGCACTGTTGAAGAGACAGTACATGACAAATTTGATGAAACTAATCCCTTTGTTTTCAAAAAACCTTAAACTACATCTTCAGATGTTTTTTCAAAAACTTATTAGCAAACTTTGATAGAAAATCCTTCTGATCAGGAAAATTTTCAAGAAGATACTTCTAAAACATTTACCCCAGAAGGTTTCCTACCCTATATTGATGAACAGGTTTTACAAAACCCAAACCAACCATTTCTAAAGAATCATCCCAGTGATAGTATCATTGGTGATGTGAATCAACCTGTAAGAACTAGAAGTTCCTTAAGAAATGAAGTATAACATTTATCATTCCTTTCCCAATTAGAACCAAAAAGCACTGATGAAGCTTTAGGTGATGATGATTGGATTAAAGACATGCAATATGAACTAAATGAATTCGAAAGGAATAAAGTCTAGACCTTGGTTGAAATACCTAATGAAACTTCTGTAATTGGAGTAAAATGGGTCTTCGGAAATAAATGTGATGAAAATGGAATCATCGTAAGAAATAAAGCTAGATTAGTTGCTAAAGGCTATAATCAACAAGAAGGAATAGACTATGAAAAAACCTATACTCCAGTACCTAGACTTGAATCTATTCGTATTTTACTCACCTTTGCAGCATTCTTCAATTTCAAAATTTTTCAAATGGATGTGAAATGTGATTTCCTTAATGGTTATGTTCAAGAGGATTTTTTTGTCGAACAACCTCCTGGATTTTAAGACACAAAATATCCTAATCATTTTTTTATACTTACCAAAGCTTTGTATGGACTTAAACAAGCCCCATGAGCTTGGTATGATAGACTTACATGATTTTTGCTTCAAAATAACTATGTTAAGGGTAATGTAGATCCAATCCTTTTTATAATTAAAGATAATAAAAATGTTTTTATTGTTCAAATTTATGTTGATGACATTATATTTGGTTCAACTCATCAATATTTGACTGATTCCTTTGCAGATCTAATGAAATCTGAGTTTGAAATGAGTATGATGGGTGAGTTAACATTTTTTCTTGGTTTTCAAATTTCTCAAAAACCAGAAGGAATATACATATCCCAACATAAGTATATTAAATATCTTCTTAAAAAGTATGGGTATGACAACACTAAGAGTATAAGTACTCCTATTGGTACCTCAAAATCACTTGATCTTAATGAAGCTGGGAAACCAGTAGATCAAACATCGTTTATAGGTATGATAGGAAGTCTACTTTACTTGAAAGCTAGTCGACCAGACTTGATGTTTTCAGTATGCTTATGTGAAAGATATCAATCCAATCCTAAGGAATCTCATTTAAAGGCATTGAAAATAATTTTTTTCTACTTAAAGGGAACCATGGATTTAGGACTATTTTATACTTCTGGAAATGATTTTTTTTAAAAAAGTTTTTCAGATGCTGACTTTGGTAGATGTAGAATAGATAGAAAGAGTACATCCGGAACTTGTCATTTCTTAAGAGATTCATTAGTTTCTTGGTCATGCAAGAAGCAACATTCTGTATCACTTTACACTGCTGAAGCTAAATATGTAGCAGCTGGAATTTGTTGTGCTCAAGTGTTGTGGATGCAACACACACTCACAGATTATGGTTTGAGTTTTACTAAGACTCAAATTTTGTGTGATAACACAAGTGCCATTTCCCTTAGTAAAAACCCTTCACATCACTCCCGTTCAAAGAACATAGATATTAGGCATCAATTTCTTATGGATCACACACAAAAAGGATATATCATTCTTCAATTTATCTGAACGCAAGATCAACTTGCTGACATTTTCACAAAATCTTTACCCTCCGATCGATTTGAATACATTAAACAGAAGTTAGGAATGATAATCGTGAGGTAATATTTCTTCATTAACTTCTTGTTGAACTATTCTCCTTATAGTAATAAACTACTTTTCATAGGGGGAGTACATTTGTTATGAAGTTTTTTTAAAAAACTTTCGTATTGGTGTTTTTCATGTTTCTTGTAATAAAGTCTATTTTGAAAATTTTCGTAATGAAATTTTCAAAATGGAAATTTTCATAATGAATTTTTCGTACTGGAAATTTTCTTAATGAAGTTTTTGTACTAGAAATTTTCATAATGAAGTTTTCGTACTGGAAATTTTCGTAATGAAGTTTTCGTACTACAAATTTTCGTAATGGGAATTTTCGTACTCATTTTTTTTTCGTAGTTATTTTTTCGTAATGAGTTTTTTCATAATAAAATTTTCTTCAAGAAGAATATTACCTATTACGAATAAACTTTATAGCCAATTCGAAAGGTATGTTTTCCTTACTCAAGTTTTTGTAGTCATTTTTAGTTGCTGGTAGTTTCTTTTTCTTATAAAATTTCTCGGATTTTCTTCTTCAATCCGAATGTTTTAAAAAAAACCTCAAAAGATCAGATTCAATATTTCCATGCGGATATAATTTCAACCGTCAGATCAGATCAGAAAAATTCTCAATCGTTAGATTTATTTTTGGAAGCTCAAAGTTCAACTCCATCGTCTATATAAAGGGCACCCCCTTTTGTTTCCCACATCGTTTTCAAGCTCTAGTGTGCTGAAACTCTGCCTCTGCTCTTAAATCCTATTCTGAATCTTTTAGTGCTTCTCCATTCTGAATGTCTGTTGAAGCCACTTTCCAAGATATGTCTACCACGAAGCTAATTTCAAAATGGAAAGTGTACAGAGAAAGTCTTGTCCATCCAAACTTTTACAAGTACGATTCCATCGTCTCTAAGAATATCAAGTTGAATGGTTGGGAAGATATATGTATATCCAAGATAGGTGATCAAGATTCGGTCTATCTGGAGTTACTTGTGGAGTTCTATGAATCAGCAAGCTTCTATGAGGAAGAGGGAAGAGAAAAGTTTTATTTCAAGTCTTATGGGAAGACTTACAATCTTACTTACACCAAGGCAGCAAGCTTGGTGGGGCTGGCATATGATGGAGAGGCTGAATTTTTCTCACATAAAATTCCAGATGAGCAAGGTAGTTTTCTTAAGGTGAAGGCCTTGGAGTGTCTTGGGCTACATGATGTAAAGACATCCAAGATTGCTTATCTATCCTCTAATAATCGGATCCTTTGGCTTTGGGTGCAAGGTTTCTTGGTTCCGAGAAAGGGTGACAAAGACACCCTAAAGAAAAGTGATATATATTTCTTAGACTTCTTGGTGATTCTAAGAAAAATCAATCTGATGAGTCATGTTCTTGTGACAATCAAGAACATCAAGGAAGGAAATTTAAGAGCTCAAATCATCATGTACCCTTCCTTACTATCAAAGTTGATAGTTTGGTGTCTGGATTCTTTTAAGATTGCATGTAAGTCTGAGATTCAGAACTGTAAGGTTATGCTTGTTAGTGATGATACCTTGAAAAGAATGAATATAGCCTATTCCAAGGAAACAGGAGAGTTTTATAATTTTCCAGAGGAAGAGGCTGAAACCAATCCGAAAATTGTGGAGAAATCTGAGCCATTAAATAAAGTTGGTAAGAAGAGAAAATTGAAAGAAGTATTTTCTAAAGACAAAACCCCCAAAACTAAGGAAACCCAATACGCACCTCCCAAGCCGAAAAAACAGAAAGCATATCCAGATGAGGTAGCTGCTAAATGGATGGAAGATAAGGATAAGAGGAAAGAAGGGGATCCACAGTTAGGATTGGACCCTGATAAGGCTAAGGCCTTAAGAGAAAAAGATGTGGATGAGTTAGAGAAATAGGCCAAAGAGGAGAAGATGAAGAAGAATATGTCTAAAGATGAAGTTGTACAATCCATTCTGAGAGACACAGAAATAACTTCTGAGAACAATCCTGTTCCGGAAACCTTTACTGTTCAACCTTTACCGAATACCTCTGGGAAAAATTACTTCACTCCAGAAAATTATAAAGGGAAACAAGTTGTTTAAGAAGTAGAGAAACCAGCCAGTGAAGAAGTAGAGGAAGAAGTTTTTGAAGAAATTAGAGAAGAAAAAGAAGTATAAGAAGGAAGTGATGATCTCGATGACTTGATTAAACAAGTTGAGGATTATCAATAAAAGGCCGAATCTTCAAAGATAGTCACTCCGGGAAAGGGAGTTGACAGAGATGGTAAGAAAGATGATTTCGAGGAAGAAGAAAAAGAGAATGAATAATCTGAGCAAGTAAGCTATGAGAAGAACTTTCTTGAAGAAGGAGCAGAGAAGGAGAAACTAGATGAAGACAAGATTGTTCAAGTATCTGAAAGCGAGGAAGAATCTCCTAATGAGGCAGTTCCGAAAGTTGATAAAGGGAAGCAAGTTCTCATGAACACCCCAACAAAAGATATCATTAGAAAGAAAGATGTTGGTGGTCCTTCTAGAAGAAAGTTGGTAGAAATTGAAGAATAACAATCTCCAAGCAAGGTGTCTGATTCGGAATCATCAGCACTAGGTCATGACTTTGTAGTTGAGTCTTTGAAAAAGTTGGTGGACACCATTCCGATCTTTACCACCATAGACTCCAAATGCCAGATGGTTCAACACAGTCTGACTCAGAAGTCATGATCCTTATCTATGGTTATGGAAAAGTGTGTGAAGATTGAATCAGATCATATAAATTTCCTTATCAATTACGATGTTCATATAAAATCATGTAGCAAAATCACTTTGTGGTCTAAGAAATTTAATGATGACTTGGCTGAGTTTGATCATTTTCAGAATGATGTTAAAGATTCTTTTGACACTTAGGATTGAAAGATAAAGAATCTTCAGGATAAGCTGACCCTTGATCAAAATTCTTGGAATCAACTGCTCAGATATTTAAATGGAAAGCTTAACTCGGTTGCTCAAAACTAGAAAGGGGAAAGAGATTTCCGGATTGAGTTCGAATAAAAGCTTGTAAATAAAGATGTGTTATTGAAGATGCAGGAAGAGGCCATGAAGGCTCAGGAAGAAGTCTTGAAAGCTCAAGATGAAAGGATAAAATCTTTGGAGAAGAAACTTGAGGGGGACCAGAAATACTTGAAGAAGCTGAAAACCTTGTTGAAGAAGTTAATCCCTAATGAAAAGGAGGGAAAATAGACAAATCCAATTTTTTTTGTTTTAATGATTTTTGTTGTAAAAATTCTTTCAACTCTAATGAAATTTTTGGTTGGTTGTATCTCATGTTGTTATGTACTAATGTTTCATGAACCTTATTTCTTTTCCATTCCCTAAATTCTTTTTGAAAATCACAAAGGGGGAGAAGGAAAAAGAACTACTCAAAAGAGGGAGAAGGAAAATTTTCTAATTCAAGAACTATCCTTATCTAAAGAAAAGTTTCTCATTACGAAGTTTTTCATTCCCATGATAATGAAAACTCCATTTCATAAATCCAGAATACAATCCTTAGATTTCCTAAGCCTAAGGGGGAGTTAGTTGTATTCACTATCATCTATGAACAAAGGGAGATAAGTTTTAATTTCAAAGTCTAAAGAAATTTTTCTAAGACCTTATATTCTTTTCCAAAAGGTTGTTTGTGCTTTCCAAAAAGGGGTAGATTGTTGAGTCAATAAGGTTTTCCTTATGACTTTTCCATTCCTTCTTGTTTAGAAAATCACAAACACCTTATACTTAAGCAAATCGATATTTTACTTCTCTAAGGAAAATTTACTTCCTTAAGGAAATTTACCCTAACCTAGATTTCCTTATACATATTAGTATTTTTCTTAAGTATAAAATTCAGATTCATACCTAAAACCTTGGAATCATATAATACTTAGATATGAAGCATTCTGTTTTAGGATCCGAATTCTGGATATGAACTCTAATGAAGTTCCATTCTGAATTCCGGATACAAACTCTAATGAAGTTCCATTCCGAATTTCGAGTACAAACTCTCATTAAGTTACACTTCGAATTATGGATACGAACTCTCATAAAGTTCCACTCTGAATTCTCAATACAAACTCTCATAAAGTTCTACTCTGAATTCTAGATACAAACTCTCATAAAGTTCCACTCCAAATTCTGGATACGAACTCTCACAAAGTTCAACTCCAAATTATGGATACGAACTTTAATAAGTTCGACTCCAAACTCCTACTAGTTTGACTCAGAACTTTTACGAGTTCGACCCCGAATTCCTACTAGTTTGACTTTGAACTTCTATGAGTTTGACTCCGAACTTTTATGAGTTTGACTCTGAAATCTGTAAGTTTAGATTCTGAATTCTAGTAAAACCAGACTCTGAATTTCCTTAAAAATTCAGACTCTAGATTTCTACAGAATTCAGGTTCCGAATTCCTATAAAACAGAATCTGAATATCTCTTTATTTAGACTCGGAATTCCATTTTGATTAGACTTCGAACTTTTAATTGCTTACATTCTGAACTTTAGTTTTACTTATGCTTAAACTTGTTTCATTACAAAATGATGGCGTGCTTTCATTTATTGACTAACTGTTGTTTAAGTGACATGTGTACAGGTCCCTCTGAAATTCAAGGAGAAATATGACTATTGGAGGAGGGATTCGACCGTTGGAGTTTCGCCTATAAATTGGAGCTCATTTGAAATTCGACACAACAACTTTGACACATCTTTGAGATCTGTGATTACATGATGTTGAAGTGATTTCTAAGGAGAGGGGATCTTATCAACTCTCAAAACTTCATGCATAAAGTTTGAATATCTTATTCAAACTTTTCCTTGTGCATACTTGCTTCGTGAAACTCTGATTATTGCTGATTACAATAGAGGGCTTACGGGGATAGGAAGACTGAGGTTCCAACACCTTGAAGTTGAGGGCTTCCTTTCTGAGGAAGACAGAGGTTCCAACTACCTGATAGTTGAGGGATTGTGGGGATAGAAAGACAGACTCTGATCTTCATATCGAGGGCTTACCCTGGTGTGGGTAAGACAGAATTTCTTGAAAGTATAAATCAAGGGACCATTATCCAAGGTTGTTGGATACCCTTCTCTTTGGGTTAAAAGAGTTATTGTTTGTTACTTGTAGTTTTTACTACTCTGTTTTTCCGCTTCTTTTTGTATTTTTAAAGAAAGTATAACTTTCTTATACTTCCTTACTTCTACTCTGATATAGTTAGATTCTATAAGCTTTAAGGTTGAATCTTAATCCATGTAACTTTTGTTAAGTTCCATTTTCGGAATCACTATTCTGAAATCTAGCAAGTCTTTAGTACTCATAGAGGTCTTGTGAATTATCTTGTTTAACTTTGTTAAACATAAACATTCCAAAAATTTCCTTAAGGAATTTTAAAAGATACAATTCACCCCCCCCCCCCCCCTCCCCTCTTGTATCTAAGAATGTCATTCTTATTTCGATTCTACGTTTGGTATCACAGAGTATATCATACTCAAAGTCATACCATCCTAACACCTCTGCGGTCGGCCGGTGCTGGCCGCCACTAGCCACCACAGCTACATAGCACATCCCCCTTGTCTGGTGATTCATGAAGGCACGCCGCCAACTCCTTTGCGGTTGGCCGAGCCGGCCTCCATCTCCGCCCACCGCGGCCTTCTTCACTGGCAGCGTGTGACGGTGCACTGCTATCTCCTCTACAGTCAGTCGTTTTAGACCGCCACCATCACTTGTCATCCTGGGTTTCATCCAACCCAAACATTTCTCGCAAAGGACACATTAACTTCCAACAGAAAGGGCGAAGGGTCCAGGCCTTGTTCATTTGGCCCGTGCCCTCTGCGTTGTTTGATAGCAAGAGGGTGGTAAAAGATTTATCAACTCTTGAAATTAAACAATAAATAAACCCTACATTGAGATCATTGGATAACTCCCTCGATTGAGGAAGAGTCGGTGTTTTCCATTCCCCCAACAAGCCACTCAAATGTCATCCTTTGGTTCATGATTTGGAGTCAAACGTCACCGACCACTAGAACCAGCTCTTTCCTCGAAGTGTTGGGTGTCTTGTCACTTTACCAAAGCTTCTTGGATTGGTAAAGTCATTCCAATACCTCCCCCCAAGCTCATATAAATTGGAGAGGGTGAGGGTAAGTAACGATCATGGAATTTATGGGGGTTCATTTAATAGGAACCTTCCTAAATTCCAACGATTTTGTTACTTAGGATTTGAAGGTTCAATCCATTTAATGGATTAACACATCACTGGTCCCACACTACAGCTTTTCCATTGGAGGAAAAGAAATAAATAAATAAAATAACAAATTTATTTTATTATTCTTTTAAAAAGTCTCAAAATCTAACTTTTTTTCCAGACTTTCTATGGTCAATGTAAAGCCTCCCTTAAGCGAATCTTGGAACTAAGGATTCAATGGTGCCCTCAGATTTTAATCTAAGCACCGGTTCAAAATATATAAAATTCATCCCACGTTTTTACTAAATGTACCTTAAAAAGGGTTCAAAATTTTATTTTGGGCACACCAGGCCTTGGAATAAAGCACCGTCAAATTTCACAGCCTCGTAATAATTCCATATAATTAAAAAAATACAAGGAAATCTGGGTCTTTACATTCTACCCACCTTAGAGATTTTCATCCCCGAAATCCAAAACATAGACTAAGGAAACAAATGGGGCTACTGAGCATGAATTTGAGCCTCCCGCTCCCATGTGATCTCCTGGAGGTTCCCATGATTCCAGCGAACGTACCCTAGAGGTATCGATCATCTACAAAGGACCTGCTTCTTTCAATCCTCAATATATACTAGAACCTCTGTAAAAATCACCCCATCATCAAAGTCCAGCTCTCCATGGTCGATGACGTGAGATGGTTCATGAACCTATATCCACATCTGAGACACGTGGAAGACGTCGTTCACCCTCTCCAACTGAGGTGGTAGCGCCAAGCGGTATGCTACCTCGCAAATCCTCCAAAATATCAGAAAATGTCTGATAAACCTTGATGAGAGTTTTTCGCCTCGGCCAAATCCTCACAAACCTCATCGAGGTGAGACCCATAGGAAGACACGGTCTCCCTCCTCGAACTCCAAAGGTCTCTGTCTCCTATCAGCATAAGAAGTATGCCTGCTTTGTGAAGTCTTCATCCGTTCCTAGATGATTTGCACCTTCTCAATAGTATCTCGTACTAACTTTGGACCCATAAGTGTTGGCTCCCCTGGGTCTGTCCAGTATAGAGGTGATCTGTAAGGTTGACCATACAGGACCTCGAATGGTTCCATACTGATTGTGGAGTGATAGTTGTTGTTGTACGCGAACTCCACCAAGGGAAAGTGATCCTCCCAACTGCAACCAAAATCTAGGGCACAATCATGAAGAATGTACTCTAGCATATGTATGGTCTGCTCCGTCTGATCATCTGTCTATGGATGAAAGGAGGTTCTCAAATGTAGCTGAGTCTCAAATTCCTCCTATAATCCCTTCCGTAATCAGGATTTAAAACATGTGTCATAGTTGGATATGATCGTCAATGTCACCCCATGAAGTTTTACAATATCCTGTACGTAGAGGCATCCAAATCCCTCTACTGATCCCTGCTCTCGAATGGGTAGGAAGTGGGTTGACTTGGTGAGTTAGTCAATGATCACCCCGATGGAATCATGTCCCCTAGATGTATATGGAATCCCTATCACAAAGTCCATGAAGATACCATCCCACTTTCATTATGGCACCTCTAGTGGTTGCACTAAGCCTGCTAGAACCTGATACTCGACCTTCACTTGCTGACAAGTGAGGCATCGTGAAACAAACTCTTCCATTGCCTTCTTCATCCCTATCCACCAGTGTGGACATCGGAGGTCCTGGTACATCTTCACCGCACCAGGATGTACCACCATAGGGGATGTATGGAACTCACTCAACATCTCTTCCCGTAGCACCACTGGTACCATGGTGTGTCCTCTAAAGAGGATGAAATGCTCCCCACCTTCAAAAAATCCATCAGGTGCTTGTCTTGTGGATCACATCGTTCCTCGCAGTCAATGTCCCCAAGTTGTGCCTCCTGAACTCGCTGAAGAAGTGGGGGAGTGACAGTCATATACTGTAGGTAAGTTGCTCCATCTCTATCCATAAAGGATATCCACAATGCGGTTAGCTACTTGGTCACCTCACTCAGTAACTATAGACCATACCTCCTACTAAGTGTGGCTTCCACTACGTTCCCCTTCCTAGGAGTATAGACTATCTCAAAGTCAAAGTCCTCGAGGAACTCTAGTCATCATCATTGTCTTAGGTTCAGGTCCTTCTATTAGAAGATATACCTGAGACTCTTGTGATCATAGAAGACTATAAAACATTCTCCCATTAAGTAATGTCGCCACATCTTCAAGGAGAAGACCACTGCTGCTAACTCCGGGTCATGGGTAGCATAGTTCTACTCATGTTTTCTCAGCTTCCGAGATCCATACACGATCACTACTCGGCCCTGCATCAGGACACATCCAAGTCTGAAACCTGATGTGTCACAGTAGACTATATACATAATTCCCTATTCTAGTATCCTCAAGATGGGGGCACTCATCAGTCTCTAACTTTGCTCTTGAAAAATATGTTGTCATCTCTCCGTCCACATGAAGGGTTGTCTCTTCTTTGTCAACGTTGTCAAGGGTACTGCAACTCTGTAAAATTCGGGTATGAATCTCTGGTAGTACCCATCCAACCCCAGGAAACACCACACCTTGGTCACACTCATGGCTGGCTCCCAAGCTAGAACAGCCTCTATATTTTCTGGATCCACTGAAACTCCATCCACTGAGATAACATGTCCCAAAATTTTAACCTCTCATATCCAGAACTTGCACTTTGAGATATTACCATAAAGCTGGTGCTCTCGGAGTGTATCCAAAACTATCTAAAGATGATAGGCATGCTCCTCCTCCATCACTAAGTACACCAAGATGTCGTCGATGAATAACACAATGAATCAATCGAGGTATGGATGGAAGATCTTATTCATGAGACCCATGAACACTTTAGGGGTGTTGGTTACGCCAAAAGGCATAACCAAGAACTCATAGTGGCGATACTGATATCTAAAGGTCATCTTATACACATCCTCGTCTCATACCCTCAGCGGATCATAGCTTGATATGAGGTCTATCTTCAAAAAACATCGAGTTCCCTTCATTTGATCACAAATATCATCGATACTTGGAAGTGGATACTTGTTCTTCACGGTCACTTGGTTCAGGCACCGATAGTCCACACAGAGTCTCAAACTCCCATCTGCCTTCTTGGATAACAAAATCAGAGCTACCCGTGGAGAAACACTGGGTCTTATGAGCCCCTTTCTCTGCAAGTCCTCCAAGTGTACCCGTAACTCATGAAGCTCCACGGGAGCCATCCGATATGCTGATGTAGATATCGGTGTTTTAACGGGGTACAGGTCGATGTAAAAGTATACTTCTCTGTATATAGGTAGTCCTGTAACATCATTAGGAAAGACATCGGCATATTAGTCCACCACTACAGGATAGCTCAGACTCCCAACATCAACTACTCTGAGGTAAGGTTAGCCAACTGATGTGTGATTGGTTGAACCCTCCTCTGAGAAATTCCATCATGTGCTGAAAAGTTTCCCTTCTTGCCGGTGAAGGAAAACCTGGTCCCATCTATGCAGACACACCTCAATTTGCGCCTAATACAGTCAATCTGAGCATGGACTATGGATAACCAATCCATACCCAGGATGACGTTGTAAGGCCTCGATGTTGCTACTAGAAGATCCCAGTCTAAGCTCTCGCCCCCTAGAGTAAGATCAAACTACCGGAACCAGTGTGTAATCTTATAATCTTCTCCCGTAGGAGTCTATAGCTGTAAGGATCAAGCCAGTGGCTCCATCAGAATCTCTGAGCTCCGAATGAGGGCCATGGAAATAAAATATTGACTAGAACTTGTGTCTATAAGTACTGAAACTAGGGTGGAATCGACACAGATCATACCTCTAATCATCTCCAGAGTGTCATGGTCATAGGCCTCAGCTACCTGAAGATGAGCTCCTCTCTATCCTCCTTCTCCTTGTGGTCGGGGTGGACCACCTAGAGGTGGTGGTGGAAGAACCTCGAATCTCCACCCACCACCTACTATAAGACCAGCTCCTCTGCCATGTTCGCCACCCTATGGACCTCCTCGCTCGAACCTCTGCGTGTGCCTCAGTGGTTCCTAGACTGTTTTTTGGTCATCTGTATGGTGGGTCAGGCAGTCACGAGCCATGTGACCCTGCCCGCTACATGAGTAGCACTGCCTGATCCTCAACTATCCTCCTCTATCTCGTGATCCCCTCACCACCGACCTTGTATCCTGAGGTCATCCACCTGAAGGTATGGCCCGCTTGGGCCCCTATGTCATCCGTCTACTACCTTATGTGGATGACTCTGCTACCTGACATCCGGTGGTGGCTCTCACTGTCGGTGCCTACTCAGCTAGGAATCTCTCCAACAAAAGCACTCACTCTAGCACCCTAGCCTACGTCGAAATGTTGAGTGATACCATAAATGATATGATCTCCCGTAAAAGACCCTGATCAAAGTTTTGGGCCCTAAATAAAGGGTATCATACCATGTAGGTGGAGTAGCAAGAGAGATCTATGAACCTCACCGAGTACTGGGCCACAGTCATGATTCCCTTCTATAAGTGCAACAAATCATGTATACGCACTGAGCGTAGAGTCTCTAGGAAGAACTCTACCCTGAAAATGCCCTCAAAGTCCACCCAGGTGTGGGTCGCCTCATCGTGTAACTAGAGTTTCAGACTCTACCATCTCCAAACTGCTCCCTGGAAGAGACTGGCAACTAGGATCACCATAAAATTAAATGGTGTTCCAACTAAGAGAAAAACTCTGGCCACAGCCTCCAGTCAGTCCTCAGCTGCCTGCGGGTCTATCTCGTCTCAGAACCTCAGAGCCCTCTTCCATTGAAACTTGTGTAATGCGCTCAATTGGCATGCACCCTCTGCTGGTGGGGTTGGTAGCATCTGCTTCCCAATGGGTGGTGGTGCTGCTGGTACACCACCTGAAGGTTCTAACACCATAAGAGGCCCCTGTATCGAGGCCTCATCGCTTGGTGGGCCATCATCATTTACTCTCTCGGGAATCCTGGTCAGTTTTCTACATGGTGGTATCCTGAAAGAAAATAGGTGCACCACAGTCAATAAGTTATACCTGGTGAGTTGAGTCCAAGAAATAAAAAGAAAAACTTTTCAAAAACACATGCAAGCAGTGTTTTCATGCGCTGAGTCAGAAATCAGAATTCATGGTCCTGGTGTATGGATATGTCGGCTGCCGCACCATCACTGAATTCCCTAAACTGAAAACCATGCTCATAAAACATAACACTATTTCCACATTGAAAAGATCAGAGTCCTAGTTCTTCGGTAGAACTGACTCCTATGATACAACTTTGTCACGACCCGTCCCTTGGGGCCCATGTCGTGACTACCCTAAGCCCTCCTTCCATAGGCCAGGGGCTGTAAACCAGCTCCGGAAAGGTGTATCCATTAATGGGAAGGCATTTCCTTTAAACCTCTACAAACACACAAATCCAAGATCAGAACAAGATGCAACCATGAAGTAAACTTCTATAGTAAAAAGTTTTTTGAAAGTAAAGGGGCCAAAATACAAGCCCAACCGGAAAGTACAAGTACAACTGAAAAGAGAAAAACAGCTCCTAGATCATCCACCGAGGATCCTACTTGAAGGGTAGGTACAGATCATGATCAGTAGTCCTGTGTCACGCCATTTCCAATGGTCCACCTCTTAGCACCATCTAGTCCTAGCTCCCATAGCCTCAATCAATGATGTTCTTCATCTGCACAAGACACAACAAGGTGCGAGTGAAGCCCGTGTAGGGGTGAGTATAAAAATACTTAGTAGGGACCCTGAAACCCATGAAAGTCTCCCATAGTTCCACAAAGGAAAAACCATAAATCAAGACCTTGACCACAAAGCACAAAGCAGTCAATAACTCTACTTAGGTATATACCCATACATATACCTAAGTCATCAAGATATACTCGTATCATACATGAAGAAATAATACCACAAAGGTAACACCATGAAGGTAACACTACGAAGGTAAAAGTACCACATAGGTAACACAACAAAGATAACACCACGAAGGTAAAAGTACCACACAGGTTACACCACGAAGATATCAACATGAAGTTAAAAGTAACACATAGGTATCACCACAATTATGTCACCACGAAGGTAAAAGTACCACATAGGTATCACCATAAAGATAAAAGACTCAACTCACACCAGGTATTAGTGAATTATAGAAGTACAGATGATCAGTCGTGAATCTAGATCATATTATTCTATCAAGAGGCACTGCTTCTGACCATACTAAGTCTAACCCATATAGGATTGATAGGTACTAACCCCCACAATTATCCACACAGGATCTGACCCACCTAGAGTTGATAGATACTAACCCCTGCAATGACCCACACAGGATCGGTATGCACTGAACCACATAGGATTGTTTAGCGCTGACCCACATAGTATCAGGTAGCGCTGACCCACATAGGATCCCTGAGTGATAACCAACACATGATCGGTGCTGACCCACAGAGGATGGCTCGGTACTAACCTCCTTATGATTTGTCTCCAACCTCCGCCTCATTTCCAGCCACTGGATTCCCACTCATAGTATGATTGATTCAAGGAGAACCACTCCTTAAGACATTGGTTGTACATCAACCAAAAAAATATTCATTAATAAGTATCCTAAAGGACCTCCATGTTGTAAGGGTTCCAACGCAATAGAAAGCGCGTCAATCGGATGATCGGTCTGTGATTTATAAGCGTTTTAGTTCTAAGGGCCCAATTGGATTCGAACTCAATCCAACCTGATCATACTCCAATTTTTATCCAAAACTCAAGTATATTATACCAAAAGTGATCGTTTCCCAAAAGGGATCCCAACGCCATTGACAGTGTGTTGAACAGATACTCGGTTCATCAGTTACGAGAGTTTCTTTATTTGGGGATCAGTTGGGTCGGGACCTAGTCTGACTCGGTCAGGTTGGCCCAACGCAATGGGTCCCCAGGTATACTTGACCCCGTTTGGGTCTGGCCCGCTAAGGGTTGTCCCAGTTCACTGGGTCTAGCCCATTGGGGTTGGCCCGATTCAGTTCACGGGCCCGGGCAGCGGTTGGCCCGTCCCGTCAGGTGGGGTTTGGCCCACCAGTGTTGGCCCACAGGGCCATGGGTCCAGCCTGCTGGGTGGGTACGGCCCGATCGGCCAGCCCACATCCTCCAGAAGGTGGACCGGTCTTCCCAGCTGGCCCCGTGGGTGCGGGGCCATTTCGACCAGCCGGTGGGGCGCTACCCCACCGTAATTACCGGTCGGCCATTTCAGCCGATCAGGGGGGTCCGGCAACCTAGCGCGGCATGAGGGATGCACTGTTCTCCACCTGTCATAGCTTTGATCTGTGGCCTCCTTTAGCGGCGTGCGACAGCATGCTTCCACCTCTTTCACGATCGGCCTCCGTCTCCGCCTGCTGCGGCTACGACCGCGGACTTATTCACCGACGGCACGCGGTGGCGTGCAGCTATCTCCTCTGCGGCTGATCATTTCTGGCCGCCACTATCACCTATCATCCTAGGTTTTGTCCAACCCAAACATTTCTCATGAAGGACGCATCAACTTCCAACAAAAATTGTGGAGGGTCCAGGCCTTGTTCATTTGGCTTGTGCCCTCCGTGTTAGCTTGATAGCAAGAGGGTGGTAAAATATTTATCAACTCTTGAAATTAAAAAAGAAATAAACCCTACCTAGAGATCGTGGGAGAATGCCCACGATTGAGGAAGATTTGGCATTCGCCGTTCTCGCAACAAGCCACTCAAACGTCATCCTTCTATTCGTGATTCGGTGTCGCACGTCACCGCCCGCTGGAACCAGCTTCATCCTCCAAGTGTTAGGCATCGTGGAACTTTACCAGAGCTTCGTCGCTTGCTTATGTCATGAAAATACCTCCCCCCAAGCTCCATATAAATAGGATAGGGGGAGGGTAAGTAACGATCATGGAATTTATGGGCGTTCATTTAATAGGAACCTTCTAAAATTCCAACGACGTTGTTAATTAGGATTTGAAGGGTCAAGACATTTAATGGCTTGACATGTCGCTGATCCCACACTACCGCTTTTCCGTTGGAGGAAAAGAAATAAATAAATAAAATAACAAAGTTATTTTATTATTCTTTTAAGAAGTCCCAAAATCTAACTTTTTCTCCAAACTTACTACGTTTGAAGTAAATCCTCCCTTAATAGAATCCCAACGTTGTGGATTCAATGGTGCCCTCATTTTTTTAATCCGAGCACCGGTCCAAAAGATAGAAAATGTCATCCACGTGTTTACTAAACATACCTTAAAAAAAGGTTCAAAATTTTATTTCGGGCAGACCGGGCCTCAGAATCACACGCCGTCAAATTTTTTAGATTCATAATAATTCCATATAATTAAAAAAATCCATGGAAAATCTGGGTCTTTACACAATAGGTGATTAGTAAAATGGACCAGTCATGCCTCATACCTCGTCATTGAAAAGTGATATTCTTTCTCAACTAGAAGATAGACAAAGGAAATGGTTGTTCTTTGATCCCTCCTTGGATCCACACCCTTATAAAGAAATATATGAAATCTCTGACAACACTATTGTTTATAATAAATAAATGGTAAAACATCCACTTTGGTCAGATCTGGCTGTGGAAACTCTTAAAAAAATAGGTAGTATAAATGTTTCTCATGAGGAGACAATTGGAAAAGTACAATATACCAATAATATTTTATCCCTTAACCACTCCATAATTCATTATTCCAAAGGTTTTATTGGATGATTGTGTGCATGAAATATATCTAAAAATATGGACTACTCTTCATTAATTTAAAAAAAGGTATTACCTTTCGTTGAATATCCAAATCACATCAAGGTAATAAAAGTGATGCACCATCAAATTGACTTGGCGACCATCATAAATGCATGACACCTGAAATGTGGAAAATAGTAAGGATATCTTCAACAAGCATGTCTAAGTGTATTAAAATAATTATGTCAGCTAATTGATGAAACCCCATCTAGTGTTCATGTTAGAGGATGGGTGGAACATAGGGAATTTCATTTTACCCAACTTCTTAATAAACAAATTCGGTCAAGAATTACATCATGTAATGTCATTTTTCTAGGATTCTCACAATAAATCATCTTATCATTAAGAACTGGCCCACAATATCTCTAAAATACATCAATAAAAAATATAAAAATACATCAAAATGCTTTTTCATCGAGCATCTAAAAATATAGAACACGATTCTCTCTTAAGGGAAGTCAATCATTGGATACCACAAATGTAAAAAATATTTCAAATGTCATTGGAAGAAGGTAGCTTATATATAGGTCATACAATTCACTCAACCCATATTAGAAAAAAATATCTAAAAAATAACAAGATAGGCCACAGTAATTGCAATTGTGGTAGTATAGGAGAAATCCAAACCTGTAGGGTTGGGTGAATTTTTAACACAACTCTTGGATCCAACAAATCAAGCTCAAAACATTGTGAAAGTGGAACAAGAGCACCCCCAACCCATAGGGTTGGGGGAATTTTTACCTCAACCTCAGTGAAAGTTAGTCTTCTCTCTGTTGATTGAAGTTCCACAAAATGAATCATCCCGATTTTTTCCATCTGATGATATAATTTCTTCTTCATGGATGTTGACAATGAAATTATCATAAGGTTCCCTTATAGTTACTATTCACCAAACATCTTCAAATAAATCCCTAAAGGAAAGTATGAGATCCCTTAAAAAATTTAATCATAAATGAACTTTCAAGACCACAACCACTTCCAAGAATCATGGCTCTTATGGTAGATGTTACCAGAGAAATTGGTTATCCCACTATTCCAAGACTGATGAAATGTTCATAATATAGTTCACATCGGTAAACATCATCAACACCACTTTTGAAAACACTGTAGAATAATAGGATAACATGGGATAACAAGAGGAGTATATATCCATTCAAAATACAATCCTCACTGAAATAGAATAATAATGTGTGCACACCACAAATTAGAGTATTACCCAAAATTTTGGGATTCCTCCAAATCCTCCAATGCCTCTTCCTCGATGAGTATTATCTAAAGAAAAGGGTAAGACTGTGGTTCAATCATACCTATTACCAGAAGGGGTCAAACCCCTTACACTTGAATATAGGTTCACTTAGTATAAGATATAAATGAGAGAGATGAAGATTCTTAATTTGGAATTACTCATAGGTCTTATTCTCGTTAGACGCATTCTTCAAACATAACCTCATTTCACTCCACTAGCTGATGTCACTCAGTAAGAAGAGATTATTATACTGAAGAAAATATATTATCAATGTCTATACAATACCAGAGTAATACCAAAAATCTGTTTAGAACCAGTGATATCTAAATAATGATATTTCTCTCCATTGTCCAACCAACCAGACTAATGTTAGTCAAGTTACAATCATCCAATTCAAGAACAGGTGTAGATAGAACCAACATAGCTAATTCAGCCTGTTGTGTCTTCTACTACATCCCCTTCTCATGTGGTTGTTTTCACGGGACTTATTAACACTATTGATTCATTGGTAGCCTGGCTCAAAGCTATGGAAGGAAAATGTGCAGCAGTGCAACAAAAAAGAAAACCTTATACTAAATGGATGGATGCACCACTCCCCCCATCCAATTTTAGAAATTTCACATTTCCAATATTCAATGGATCAGGATATCTGTATTATAATTTTAACATTATATATATTAGTATGGCCCTATGATGGGAAATTTATTCCAGCAAGAAGCCTCTAATCTTTGATGTTTTTTTTAAACCTTGCAAGGAGAAGCCTTTGTCTGGCGCACCAATTTACCTATACGGTTGATCAAAGGATGGGAAGACCTCTAAAGGAAATTTATTTACCAGTTCAATTCAATGCTATAAAAGATGAAAAGTCCTTAACCTATTGAACTAGAAGCATTGAGAAAATGAGAGAGGCTCAGAATTTATTTTTAGGTGGAAGGGCCTAAATTACTCCCAAAAGTTTCAATTTCCACAGGATGATTTTTTAGGGCTTTGCATAGAGAATATCTATGATGAATTAAGAACACCAATAATTCATGTCAAAAACATTAATGGGTTCCAAGATATCACTAAAGCTTCCCAAAGATTGGAAGACACTATCTTGCAAACCAGAGACAAATTTAGACCAATTTTGGCTGCTCGATGAAAGATAATAGGCAAGGTAGAAACTGAAACTATCAGTCTAAAACCATCCCCAGTGTCAACTCCCACTTTTAATCCTATACCTTTTTGTGAAGAACCTCTTCTAAGGTGGAAAAAATAGCAACAACAACATCATAGGTATGAAAGGAGATATCCAAAACACACTCAATTTGAAGAATGTAAAAATAGATCTTACTCCTTCTAAGATGAGAAAGTTCATTGTTATTTATTAGCATCATTGGAAAAATGCCTGCTAACTATTCTAGAACCCAGATAACCTGATCAAATTGATCTTTAATATTTCCTGAATTATTGTAACTTTCAACAAATTTTAGGTCACACAATATAGAATTTTTTCATCTTCAATGATATCCTATAAAAGATATTTAATTCAAGGAAAGTGAAGTTGGGTAAACCACCAACACAAGTGGCATGAATTTCCACCACTCCTCTAGAAGAAGAAGTTGAATGGTAGGAAGTCACCAATAAAGGAGTAAAAAATTTCAGTGATTGGATGACTCAAAATATGATCAACCCAACTCATTTTATTCTTATTTCAAAGTTGAAACAACTAATTGTGCCCCCATCCACTTACAATATGGAATAGTCAACTTCGTCGGCACCTCATTATTCCAATGACCAATATTCTAAGAAATAGAATAGCTAGAAGGGTGTAAGGAAAATATAGGAAGACAAACCTATAATAGGTCCAAATCTAACCTTGAATCTCTTGAACTTTATCAATCTGGTCCCAAGAGAATGGGAACATCCCTACAAAAAGGTACAGCAGGAACCAAACCATCAAACTAAGTCCTCATTAAATGAAGAGTTGATATTTAGATCTATTAATGTTATTCATTTAATGTAACCATTATATAATGATGTGTTTAATTATCAACCTCAGTTCCCCATACGAAATTGGGGAAACATGAATCAAGGTTGTAGGGGATGAGGAAATAGAAGGAGGTGAAGTCATGGAAAAACATAGTGTAAAGACCCAAAAATCCCATGGAAATTTTTTATCTTAAATACATGGGAATTTTACAAGTCTGTGAATTTTTACGGTGCTTGATTCTGAGGCCCGGTGTGCCCGATTTCAATTTCTGATGTTTTGTTTGGGTACGTTCAGTAAACGTACGAGCGGGATTTTATAACTTTTCAACCAGTGCTCGGAATTGAAATCTGAGGGCACCATTGAACTCGCTGCTCTGGTATTCACTTAAGAAGACTTCCACCTCGATAGTATTTGGTCGAGAATGAAAGTTAGTTTTTAGAGTTTTTAAGAATAAAATTAAATAAAAAAAAGTGTATAGCTTATTTCTATTTGGTTGTTAAAAACCTCCATGTGGAGGTTAGAGGTGGGGGCCACCACACCATAACCTCTCATGAGAGGTTATAGTGGTGGGTCCCACCCGAGATCTAAACACCTCTTATCAATTAAAGAGGTGGGGACCCCATGGGCTTTAAACCCCCTTGAACTCTCCCTAAGTGGGGGGAAACCCATGAACTTCCCTCATAAATGTTTCAATCCACTCAAAGTAATTAATGGAACATTAATTAGTTAATTTGAAATCTTTTGAATATTTTGGCCAATAATTAAATAATGGGTTAGCTTAACCCATTATTTTTGGTTGGCATATTCATTTGGTGAAGCATTGGGAGAGGGGTTGGAAGAGCTTGGAGAAACTAATTCTACCAACGAAGAATGCCTCTTCCGCCAATGAAGAATGATCTTTAACCGGGGAAAGAAAGGGAAGTTCCATCCTTAAAGAATGCCGACGATGTCATCCTCGACTTCTTTGTCTTCCTTCCGATGTCAAGAAACGATTTCTGCCTTTCCACAACATCGTCAATGAACAACGATACGAGGTAGAAGAATTTAATATTTATTTGTTTCTGTTATTCGTTGAAAAAATATTTTTTCATAAATCTCCAAATGTTATCACCATGACGTAGAGAGTTCAGGCCGCCCGAACATGGCCTGACCCTCCCTCTTCGTTTTTCCTTGCTTGTTGACGACGGTGGTGGAGCAACGGCGGTCATGAAGGAATCCGGCCACAAAAGAAAAATCGGTGGTGCAAGGACGCTAGCTCCCCGAAAGGGCGCGGTGTCATCGCGCCACACGAAGGAGAAGGGGCCCATAGCCAGGTCAGGATGCGGTGGAAGGGCACGGTGTCGTCACACTGCGTGGAGGAGAAGAGGACCGCGGCCAGGTCGGGCCACGGCGGAAGGGCGCGGTGCCGTCACACTACTCGGAAGAGGAGAGCCGCAGCCAGGGCGGGCTGTAGCGGCAGAGTACAGGAAGTCAGCGTTGGGCCATCCGGGAGGAGTGGGACCCCACTGGGTCCCACATGACTTGGACCGGCACCACCTGTCGCCGGTTTGGTCCCCACCTGAACGGTACATCAGTTCGGGAATCCAGGGGGCACGCGACTCCCCCTGGACGCGGCTAGGGCAGGCTCCACTAGTCACTGGCCAGCCAGGTTACGCGGTCCGCTGGGCTGGACCTGCGGGTCGGGTCGGACCCGCGGACCGGGTCGGACCCCAGTCTGAACCTTTTTGACCCAAATACACCTTTTCTCTCATAACTTGGGCTATGGGTGTCAGATCAACAAACCTTCGGTGGAGACGGAAAGCTTAGAGATAGACAGTTCTTTTGGCATACCCCACTTGAGGTTTGGACATATTTGGGCTATAGTCGGGTTAGTTTGAACCTAAAATCCAACCAGGACCCTAGGACCAAAATGATAATAACTCACAGTCTGAGCGTTCGATTGACGCGTCGTCTGTTGTGTTAAGACCCCTATGACGAGGAGGACCTTTGAGATACTTCTACATGGTACTTCATGACAGTTGGTGTATCAACCAGTATCTCATGGAGAGGATCCTTCCAGAGGTGAGCAGACAGAGTACGGATACCTAGTATCTAGCTGAGACCTGATGACTGCTTGACCGATTCGTCTCGGAGTGACTCGACTAGCCCAGTGGGGAGGGCCTCTGTGTGACGCGGCAGACCCATGGTGGGAAGCGGCTCTGTGTGAGTGTGGAAAATCCATAGTACTCGATAGGAGGAGTACCTTAGCAGGCTATGAGGGGGAGCGCCTCTGTGTGAGCGCGACAGACCAGTGGTGGCAAGCGCCTCTGTGTGACGCAAAAGACCCACGGTACTCGACTGGAGGAGTACCTCAGTAGTCCAAGGATAGTGGGAAGCACCTTTGTGTGACGTGGTAGGCCCATTGTACTTGATAGAGGAGAAGTACACCATCAGTCAAGGTTCTGACAGTGTGACTGGGGTTGTTACTTGATACTACCCCCTCCCCTAGAATAAAATCATGGTTTGAGCTGAGTTAATGACTTTTGTGTTTTCCTCATGATTGGGATGGGTTACTAGATAACTTAGGTATATGTATGGGCATATACCTAAGTAATGGTTATCCGTTGATTTCATAATTTTTTTATCCTTGTTGGATTTTGTGAGACCTTGAAGGTCTCAGGGTCCCTACTGAGTATCGTTATACTCACCCCTGCACGAGCTATGCCCGTACCTGGTTGTGTTGGTTGCAGATGATGGATAGCACTGACTGAGGTAGAGAGTAGCAGGACTGGACAGTACCCGGAGGTGAACCACTCGGCGTGATGGTACACGGAGCAGACGGACGGACGTGGAGTGCTAAGGAGGCCATTTGTACTTACCCTTCAGGTAGGAACCCCAGAAAATGACCCAGTAGCTGCTTTACTTTTCTTCAGTTGTACTTGCTTTCAGTTGTACTTATACTTTCCTATTGGGCTTGTATTTCAGACCCCTTTTTACTTTCCAGCACTTCTTTTGTATACAGTTTTACTTAGTGTTTTTCTTTCATTTGTGTACTCTGATGTATTTTTTTACAGTTATAAAGGAAATTCCTTCCCAGTTTAGGGATTTACGCCTTTGGTGCTAGTCACCAGCCCCTGGCCTATGGATGGCGGGCTTGGGGTAGTCACGATATGGGCTCTTGGGGATGGGTCATGACAAATTGGTATCAGAGGAGTCGGTTCTACCGCAGAACTTAGGACTCTGATATTTCTTTTCTGTGAAGAAATAGTGTTAAGGGTACTAAGTGTGGTTTTCAATTTAGAGAGTCCAGTGTTGGTGCGGGCGGCCGACGTATCCATACACCAGGACCATGACTTCTGATTTCTAACTTAGTACATGAAAACACTGATTGCATTCGTGTTTCCAAAAGTTTTCTTTAAGTCAACTCAACCAGGTCAACTCACTAGGTATAAATCTTTTGACCATGTCGCATCTGTTTCCTTCAGGATGCCTCCCCACAGAGCCATGAGAGTCATATGCTCTGACAGACCACGAAACGACAAGGCCTCAGTATAGGTCCCCTTTCCAGCGGAGGCACCAGTGGTACTACTTCCTGTTGGGCCACTGATGCCACCAACCCCTGCAGCAGACAATGCACGCCGCTTGAGCACATTGCATGAGTTCCAGCACCAGAGGCCACCCAGGTTCTGGGGATAGATGGACCCACAGGCGGTTGAGGATTGGATGGAGGTTGTGGTGAGAGTCTTCAAGCTAGTAGGGAAATCATCAGACTTCATGGTGATCCTTGCTGCCAGAATCCTTTAGGCAGCAGCAGGCAGATGGTGGAGTCTGATTCTCCAGGTGCTTGATGAGGCGATGCTACTATGGATAGACTTTGAGAGCCTGTTTCGGGTAGAGTTTTTTCCAGACACCCTTCGAGTGGTGCGGATATAGGATATACTACATCTACAGCAGGGTAGCATGACAGTAGAACAGTACTCAGTGAGGTTCACCAACCTCTCACGCTACTCCACGGATATGGTACGTGACCCATTCTTCAGGGCCTATACCTTCGAGCAGGGACTTAGGTAAGAGATCAGAGCTCCGATGATCTCACTCATCATCTCGACATAGGAGGGGTGCTCGATAGATCCCTCCTAGTGGAGAGTTTCCCTGCTGATCAGCCGCCAGCAGCGAGACCCACTACTAGTCGACATGAAGCAGATTCTTCTGCAGCTGGCAGTAGACAGATGACGCAGAGGTCCAAGAGGACCAGACCCATGGGTGGATAACCGCAGGACTCAGGATCTATTGTGCAGGGCACCCAGGGCAGTGACTTACCTACCAGGAGTAGGCAGTGTTACTCGTGCGGCGGGCAGGGTCACATGGCTCGTGACTGTCTGACCCGCTATTCAGATGATCAGGAGACAGTTGAGGGACCTCCCAGGTAGAGGTAGAGGTTTGATCGGGGAAGTACACAAGGAGGAGGCGGACATGGAAGAGGATATGGACGTGCAGCTGGTGGTGGATGACATTATGAGGTGTTACCACCACCACCACCAGGAGGTCCACCCAGACCGCAGGAAGCAGGTGGATAGAGGAGAGCTCAGCTTCAGGCCGCTGAGGCATACAACCATGGCGCTCTGAAGATGATTTGAGGTATGATCTGTGTCTAATCCATCATAGCTATAGTTCTTATAGACACATGTGACAGTCACTCTTTCATTTCCATATCCATCATTTGGAGCTTGAAGATTCTGAAGGATCTTTTAGTTCAATCCTTACGGCTAGAGACTCTTACGAGAGCTGATTCGATGATTACGCACTAGTTCTGGCAATGCGAGCTTACTCTAGGAGGTGAGAGCTTCGGTTGGGATCTTCTAGTAGTGGCATCGAGGACTTATGGCGTCATATTGGGTATGGACTGGATATCTACAGTCCATGTTCATATCAAATGTATTAGGAAAAAAGTGCGGTGTTTCTGTACAGATGGGACCAGGTTTACCTTCACCTGCAAGAAGGGAAACTTTTCAGCATAGTACGGACTTACTCGGAGGAGGGTGAAGCTGATAACTCACTAGTTGTCTTGCCTTACCCTTAGATCAGTTTATGTGGAGAGTCTGACTTATCCTGTAGTGGTGGACCAGTACGCAGATGTTTTCCCTGATGATGTTCCAGGACTAACTCTTTGCAGAGAGGTGGAATTCTACCTTGACCTGTACCTCGGTACGGAACTGATATCTACTCCAGAATATCGGATGGCTCTCGTTGATCTTCATGAGCTGAGGGTACAACTAGATGACTTGCAGGGGAATCGATTCATCCAGTCCAGTGTTTCTCCCTGGGTAGCCCCGATTCTATTCACCAAGAAGGCAGATGGGAGCTTGAGGCTCTGTGTCGAACACCGTCACCTAAACCAGGTGACCATGAAGAACAAGTACCCACTCCCGAGAATTGACGACTTCATTGATCAGCTGAAGGGAGCACAGTGGTTCTCGAAGATAGACCTCAGATCATGCTATCACCATCTCAGAGTTCGATAGGAGGATGTGCAGAAGATGGTCTTCAGGTGTCGTTATGGACACTACGAGTTCTTGGTTATTCCCTTCAGTGTAACCAATGTTCCATAAGTGTTCATGAGTCTCATGAATAGGATCTTCTAGCCTTACCTCGATCTCTTTGTTGTAGTCTTCATCGACGACATTCTGGTCTACTCGACTACTAAGGAGGAACATACCTACCATTTGCAGGTAGCACTAGACACACTCCGAGAAAACCAGCTTTATGATAATCTCTCAAAGTTCCAGTTTTTGATTTGAGAGGTTCACTTCTTAGGACACGTCATCTTAGAGGCTGGAGTTTCTATGGATCTAGCGAAGATAGAGGCGGTACTTTCTTAGGATCCACCCAGGAGTGTGACGGAGGTACGGAGTTTCCTGGGTTTGGCTGGATACGACCAAAGATTCATTCTAGACTTCTCTAGAGTTTCATCACCACTATCAACTTTGAAAAATAAGGGGAACCCTTCGTGTGGTCAGAGAGATGATAGTAGAGCTTTCAGGAGCTGAGGAAAAGGCTGACTAGTGCCCCCATCTTGAGGCTTCCAGAAGAAGGTGTTGGGTACGTAGTTTATTGCGACACATCAGGGGCCAGACTCGGGTGTTTCCTGATGTAGGAGTGAGATATGATCGCGTATATTTCTTAGCAGTTGAGTCATCATGATCAGAAATATGCTACCCACAACCTGGAGTTAGCATCAGTGGTCTTCACCTTGAATATGTGGAGGCACTATCTGATGGGTGAGCGTTTTACCGTGTACTCTGATCACAAGAGTCTCATGTATATCTTCTCTCAAAAGGACCTGAACCTGAGACAGTGGCATTGGATTTATTTCCTCCAAGACTATGACTTCGAGATAGTCTATACTCCTGGGAAGGGAAATTTTATTGCGGATGCACTTAGCAGGAGATCTGGTATAAAGCTGCTAGGAGAGGTGAAAAAGCAGTTGGATGACTTACAGATATCCTTTGTGGATAGAGATGGAGTAGCCTATATATAGTCTCTTACATTCACTCCCCCACTTCTTCAGTGAGTCTGAGAGGCACAGCATGGGGATGCTGGCTGTGAGACATGACATGCTCAGATATCCACAGGGCAAGCACCTGATGGATTTTCTGAAGGTGGGGATCATGTCATCCTCTTCATAGGACATACCATGGTACCAGTGGCACTTCAGGAGGAAGTGTTGAGGGAGTTCCACACATCCCCTCTAGCATTACATCCAGAAGTGGAGAATATGTACCAAGACCTTAAAAGAAAGCACTGGTGGCCAGGTATAAAGAAGGAAGTAGCGAAGTTTGTCTCACGGTGCCTCACTTTTCAGCAAGTAAAGTCAGAGCACTAGGTACCAGCAGGCTTGTTTCAGCCTTTAGAGGTCCCAGAGTGGAACTGGGATGGGATATCCATGGAATTCATGACAGGTCTTCCATGTACATCTAGGGTTCATGACTCGATTTGGGTGATCATTGAACGATTCACCAAGTCGGCCCACTTCCTACTGATTAGCGATCAGGGTTCAGTAGAGATCTTGGGACGCCTCTATGTGCAGTATATTGTGAGACTACATGGAGTACCTTCTTCTATTGTCTCTGACCATGACGCACAGTTTACTTCATGTCTATGGAAGGGGTTGCAGGAAGCTTTCAGGACATAGCTTCTCTTGAGCACCACCTTCCATCCTCAGACAGATGGTCAGACTGAGCAGACCATTCAGACCCTCAAGGACATGCTCTGTGCATGTGTCCTCGACTTCGGTCAAAGCTGGGAGGATCACTTTCCTTTGGTATAGTTTTCATACAACAACAATTATCACTCCACCATGGGGATGGCACCTTTTGAGGCGTTGTATGGGCAGCCTTGCAGACAACCCTTGTGCTGGACTGACCCTGGGGAGTCTGCACTAGTGGGACTAGATATGGTGTGAGATACCACAAAGAAGGTGCAGATCATCCAGAAGTGGATGAAGACTACATAGAGCAGACAGAAGTCATTTGCTGATAGTATACGGAGACCTCTGGAGTTCAAGGATGGTGACCACGTCTTTCTACGGGTCTCACCTCGACGTGGTCTACGGAGATTTGGACGAGGTGGAAAGTTATCTCTGAGATTCATCGGACCTTTCTAGGTCCTCAGCAGAGTAGGTGAGGTGGCTTACCGCTTAGCTCTTCCACCTCAGTTGCACCGGGTGCACGACATCTTCCACGTATCCCAGCTGAGGAGATACGTGCACGACCCTTCACACATCATCGACCATGGAGAGATGGACGTCGAAGATGGGGTGACTTTTACGAAGGTTCCAGTGGATATTGAGGATCGACAGGAGCGGTTCCTATGTGGATGGTTGATACCACTGGTGCGTGTACGCTGGTAGCACGGGAACCTCTAGGAGAGCACATGGGAGCGGGAGCCTCAGATGCATGCTTAATACCCCCATTTGTTCCCATAATTTGAGTTGTAGCTTACGGGGACATAAATCTATGAGGTGGGGAGAATGTAAAGACCCGTAAATCCCATGGAATTTTTTTTTTCTTAAATACATGGGAATTTTATGAGTCCTTGAATTTTTACGGCGCTTGATTCTGAGGCCCAGTGTGCTCGGAATCAATTTCTGAAGTTTTGTTCGGGTATGTTCAGTAAACGTACGAGTGGGATTTTATAACTTTTGAACCACTACTCGGAATTGAAATCTAAAGGCACCGTTGAACTCACAGTGCCATTATTCGCTTAAGAATACTTCCACCTCGATGGCAGTTGGTCGATAATGAAAGATAGTTTTTAGAGGTTTTAAGAATAAAATTAAATAAAAATAAGTGTGTAGATTATTTTTATTTGGTGGATAAAAACCTCCAGGTGGAGGTTATAGGTGGGGGCCACAACATCATAACCTCCCATGAGAGGTTATGGTGGTGGGGACCACCCGATGTCTAAACACCTCTTATCAATTAAATAGGTGGGGACCACACAGGCTTTAAACCCCCTTGAACTCTCTATAAGTGGGGGGGAAACCCTTGAAATTCCCTCATAAATGTGCCAATCCACTCAAATTATTTAATGGAAAATTAATTAATTAATTTGAATCTTTTGAATATTTTGTCCAACAATTAAATAATGGGTTAGCTTAACCCATTATTTTTTTTTTGGAATATTCATTTGGTAGAGCATTGGGAGAGGGGTTGTAAGAGCTTGGAGGAACTAATTCTCCCAATGAAGAATGCATATTCCTCCAACGAAGAACGATCTTCAACCGGGGCAAGAAAGGGATGCACAGTCCTGGAAGAACGCCAACGACGTCATCCTCGACTTCTTCGTCTTCTTTTAGATGTCAAGGAACGACATCCACCTTTCTGCAACATCATCAATGAACAACGATACGAGGTAGGTGAATTTAAGATTGATTTTTTTCTGTTCTTCAACGAACAAATCTTGGTTCATAAATCGCCAAATGTTATCACCATGACGTGGAGATCTCGGGATGCACAAACACTGCCCGACCCTCCCCCTTCATTTTTCATCGCTTTTTTATGACGGTGGTGAAGCAACGGCATCCATGAAGGAATCCGGCCGCAAAAGAAAAATTGGCGGCGCAAGGCCACCGGGTCGCAGGAAGGGCGCGGCGTCGTCGCACCGCGCGAAGGAGAAGGGGGTCGCGGCCAGGTCGGGCCGCGGCGGAAGGGCATGGTGGAAGGGTGTAGCGCCGTCGTGCCACACGGAGGAGGAGATTTGTGGCTAGGGCGGCCCATAGTGGCGGAGTAGAGGCGGCCGGTGTCGGGCCGACCGCCAGCTTTGCGAAACGGCTAGCTGCTCAGCTAGCCGAGAGGAGCAAGACCCCACTGGGTCCCGCATGACTTGGACCGGCGCCACCTGGTGCTGGTTTGGTCCCCACCCAAACAGTTCATCCATTCGGGAATCCAGGGGGTGCAGGCCTCCCCCGTGGACGCGGCTAGGGTGGGCCCCGCAGGGCACCGCCATCCGCTGGCCAGCCAGGCCACAAGGGCCGTCGGGCCGCCAGGCCGGACCCAGTGCCGGCCAGACCTAGCGCGGGTCGGACCCAGTGCAGGTTGAACCCAGCGCAGGCCGGGCCGCCCCCTCAGTTTGGGCCACCCTCAGGCCGGGCCACCCCCTCGGGCTGGGTCGGACCCAGTCCAAACCTATTTGACCCGAATACACCTTTTTGCTCATAACTTGGGATACGAGTGTCTGATCAACGAACCGTATACAGCGAAAAAAATATTAGAGTGAGATGATTCTTTTGGAATACCCCACTTGAGTTTTGGACATAGTTGGGGTACGGTCAGGTTAGTTTGAACTTAAAATCCAATCAGGCCCCCGGGACGAAAATGTCAATAACTCACAGACCGGGCGTCCGATTGACGCGTCATCTGTTGCGTTGAGACTCCTATGACGAGGTGGACCTTTGAGATACTTCTATATGGTACTTCGTGACAGTTGGAGTATCGACCAGTAGCTTGTGGAGCGGATCCTTCTAGAGGCGATCGGACAGAGTACAGAGACCTAGTAGCTGGCTGAGACCTGACAACTGCTTGACCTATTCGACTAAGAGTGACTCGACTGGCCCAGTGGGGAGCACCTCTCTGTGACGCGGTAGAACCATGGTGGGGAATGCCTCTGTGTGAGCGTGGAAGACCCACGGTACTCGACAGGAGGAGTACCTCAGCATGGTACGAGGGGGAGCGCCTCTGTGTGAGCAGGGAAGACCCGTGGTGGGAAGCGCATCTGTGTGACATAGCAGACCCATGGTACTCAATAGGATGAGTACCTAAGCAGTCCAACGATAGTGGGAAGTGCCTCTGTGTGATGTGGCAGGCCCATTGTACTCGATAGAGGAGAAGTACACCATCAGTTGAGGTTTCGACAGTGTGACCGGGGTTGTTACTTGATACTACCCCCCCCCCCTAGAATAAAATCCTAGTTTAAGCTGAGTCAATGACTTTTTTGTTTTCTCCATGATTGAAATGGGTTACTAGATAACTTAGGTATATGTATGGGAATATAACTAAGTAATGCTTATCCACTGATTTCATACTTTGTGTTTTATCCTTATTGGATTTTATGATACCTTGAAGGTCTCGGGGTCCCTACTGAGTATCGTTATACTCACCCCTACACGGGTTATGCACGCACTTGGTTGTGTTGGTTGCAGACGACGGACAGCGCTGACTGAGGCAGAGAGTAGCAGGACTGGATGGTACCTAGAGGTGAACCACTCGGCATGACGGTACACAGAGCAGATGGACAGATGTGGAGTGCTGAGGAGGCCATTTGTACCTACCCTTTAGATAGGAACCCCGGAGGATGACCCAGTAGCTGCTTTTCTTCAGTTGTACTTACTTTCAGTTGTACTTGTACTTTCCTGTTGGGCTTGTATTTTTTGCCCCTTTTTACTTTCCAGCACTTCTTTTGTATACAATTTTACTTAGTGTTTTTCTTCCAGTTGTGTACTCTGCTATGTTTTTTTACAGTTATAAAGGTAATGCCTTCCTAGTTTAGGGATTTACGCCTTTGGTGCTAGTCACCAGCCCCTAGCCTATAGAAGGAGGGCTTGGGCTAGTCATGATATGGACCCCGAGGGATGGGTCGTGACACACAGTACACATGATGCATCCCTTCCAAATTTATCTTTGCTATAGAAACTCATGGGAAGTCCCTTAAACAAGAACAAAAAGAACAGGAAAATGCCTCATCACACATAAAAATCATTTAGATTCAATCATTATGGAAGAATAATTGATGAGTAGATGAAAACCTAAACAACCCAAGAAAGTGGGTAGGCCAAGATGGCTCAATACAATAGTAGATGAAAGGCATTCCACATATGATAAACTAGCTAATAAATCATATCCAAGCATTCCAGGTCTAAAAATTACTTCAAGGGAACAACCTCCTATGGGGAAACGCATAACTTTGACCCATAAATATGAAATCCTTATATAGTTAGCCATAGTTTCAGAAAATCTTTCAATTTTAGATGCTATCAATTTTTCAAAGGATCTGTGATAATCACTTGTAGAGGCTCTATTGTTCCCTCAGTAGTTTGAAGTTGAAGTTATTACCAATGAGGTATATTCTGCAAAGGTCAACCCTACAGAATTTCATATTTTTATCTCCATCATTGAATAGTATATAAATGAAAGCATAAAGGGATAAATCAAACCTTTTTAGATGTCAAGAAGATTAGATAACATTTAAATTCATTTATCTTTCATTGATAACGTCTTGGGTGTAAACCTCATTCCTATCAGAACACTTTTCTGACTAGGATACACTAAATTTGATTTTCCCCTTACATTATAATACTTCAGGGGTATGGTAAAAGTGAATAGAAACCCCTTAGAAATATTAAGGTCAAAACTAAATTTGGAGATTTGGTGTCTAATTATGAGTTCTTGGTCATCTGATAAGATACAGCTTTCAATTTCTTTCTAGGAAGGCCTTCATTGCATCAACATGCATAAATCCCTTCAGCATACCATCAATTCATCAAATACTTTTCTAATTTTGAGTTCTTGGTTTTCTAACAAGATACTACTTTCAATTTATTTCTAGGAAGGCCTTGGTTGCATCAATATGCAGAAATACCTTCATCATACCATCAATGCATCAAATACTATAGTAATGGATATATCGGTACATTTCATGGTGAGAAATCTCTATTGGAATCTTATGAATCTCAATATATTTATGTAGGATTCTACCTAAGATAAGGGAAGAAACCAATAATGAATAATTTTTCTCATCTCACCACTTATAATGGATTAGAAATGAATTCAGTTAATCTATTCAGAGATGTAACTAATAAATATGTGCTACCAATAAATCAGTTCGAAGATATAAAATCAAATTCAGATATTTTTTTACTAGTCTTCATGATATTAGCTACATCATTAGAACCTAAAGATGTTGAAAAAGTATTTAATTCATCCATTAATAGTGATACCTCATATAGAAATTCTATAACCTTAACTTTAGAACTTCAGCAAGCCACCACTTCATCCATCTAACTTGAAGAAGTTTTGATATCTCTATTAGATGCTAGCTCCTTAAACACTGACCTTTTCCCTAGCCTTAATGATTACCCTACATATCTTATCCATCCCTACATGGAGATAGATGAAGAATAAAATGAAGAATAGGAAGGAAATGACCTCATAGATTCTCCTCTAGTATTTTAAGAAAGGGTCTCTACCACTGTCGATGAACTTTGATAGATCAATCTGGATATAGAGGAGGATCTATGACCAATGCTAATCAATGCAGTTATTTCAATAAATTTTTCAGCATATTTACACTTAGTTTCTAAAGAAACATTGGGATGTTTTTTCTTGGAATTACAAAGAGATTCTAGGCCTGAATCCTGATGAGGATATCGATCAACTAGGTCAACCAAATAACCATCATAGCTACCAGCAGGTATCCAAAAGGGCGCATCTAACTCATGCTTCCAAGATTGAAGTTGAAGTTAATAGTTAAATCAAATACAACTTCATTTGGGAATTCCAATACCCAAACTTTCTCACCATCATAGTCCTAGTCAAGAAAAAGAATGAGAAAATTAGGGTTTTCATCAATTTCAGAGGCCTCAATAGGCACTGTCTGATTATGATTTCTCAGTTCTGATCACAAAACTCTTAATCGATGCAACAACTAGCTATTAATACCTTACCTTCATGGATGGATATTCATGATATAATCAAATATAAATGGCTCCAAAAATTAATAATCCACCACCTTTAAGTCCCCCCATACAGTGTTCTATTTCTAAATAATTTACTTCAGTTTGAATAAATTTGGCACTACATATTAACATTCCATTCATCGCATATTCAAACCATTCCTAGGGAAAATAATTGAATGTTATGTTGATGATTTGGTGGTTAAATCTCAAAAACATCTGATCACCATTCTGATTTGAAAATAATATCTGAAAAACTTCAACAACACAATCTATTGATGAATACCATTAAATGTTCTTTCAGTGTTACTTTAAGAAAATTTATTAGCTTTTTCATATTCCATCATGGCATCAAAGTCAACCCTAATAAGACTAAGGAAACTATGGTTGTTTCCCTACCTCAAAACCTCAAATAATTGAGAGGAATATAGGTACACATTTCCTACATTTTATACTTCATAGAAAACATTATAGGAAAATTTTTTCACTTCACAAAGATGATGAAGAAAGGGGTTGTGTTTCAGTGGACTAATGACTTCCAAGAATCATTTGAAAATTTCAAGAAATATCTCTTGGTACAACTAGTGTTGATGCTTCTAGTTGGAGGAAAGTCACTCATTCTATATGTGACAGCTCTGGAACAATTTCTAGTGACTTTCTTAGACAAAAAATGATGATGGTAGTGAGAACAACCTTTATTACCTTATTCACACCATGCTCAACACTGAATCTCGATATTTAAACATTGAGAAGAACTATTTGGTGTTCATTTTCTCAATTCATAAATTAAGGAATTACCTATAGAACCATGAGGTCCCTTTGATCTCTCTAATTGACTTACTCAAATATATCCCCAATCATCCCATGTTGACTAGATGATTAGCATGATGGGCAGTCATTCTACAATAGTTTGACATATGGTTTATAATGAAAAAGGTGATAAAAGCATAAGACTTAGAAAATTTCCCGGCATAACATCCCTCTATGAAATAAGTACCAATGAGTACCAAATTTCTAGATGAGAAAATATATTCCATTTAAGACTCTACTTGAATGTAGGAAATATACTTTGATGGTGCATCTAGAATTCCAACTATAAAGGGACTATAATATCTCAATCTCAACAAATTCAGGTTAGGGATCATCCTCATTTCACCAAAAAATGTAGTTTCGTCTTATTACTTTCTTCAATCAGAAGGTTGCACCAATAATGAGGCTGAATACCAATCCCGCATTGTGGGATTGGAACTATCTTATAAAATACCATTTAATAACCTAAGAATAAAGGGTGATTCTGAGTTGGTAATTAAATAGATCAATGGTGATTACACCATCAAAAAATAATATGGTCCCCCTACTTAATTATGTTCGAGGTTTGATGGAATAATAACCCTATTATCCAACATTAAATCATGTATTACATTCACAAAATGATAACGAAGATACATTATCAAATGTTGTGCTACTTTGGTAGATCTAGATTGGGATGAAATTGTCATAAGCATTTCCCATCATGGAATAGTATTTTAATTTGTTCAAAGTTTCATGGAAGAGATAAACAAGATCAATTCTACTCCTGAACCTAATAATTATATAAATGGTTCGATGAAACCCATCCTAGAATATCTCAAAAATGGTACCCTTCCTCTAGATTGAGCTGTAAAAGATAAGGTTTGATGAAGAGCATTCAATTTCACTCTCTATGACATCCTGGGTCATTGGAAAGTTATTTACAAGAGAAGATTAAATGGAATCCTCCTTATATGCATTGATGTAAATGAGGCGATTTCTACCATGGAATAAGTTCATGCTGACACTTGTGGTTCCCATTAGTCAAGAACTAATATTTCTCACCAAATCAGGAGGATTGGATATTTTTGTCCTTCAATGATGCGGAATTGAACACAATTTTTCAAAAAGTTCTATTCCTTCCAAGTGCACTCCAATTTTATCCATCAACCCATAAATTTACTGCATACATCCAAATACTCATGGTCATTCACTATATGAGGTATTGATGTTATAAGACCATACCCTCTAGTGATGACTAAGAATTTATAGTATATCCTTACTGCTACTGACTTCTTCTCTAAATGGGTTGAGTCGATAAACCTTAAGGAAATAAAAACCAAAAGAATAATTAATTTTAGAAAGTTATACATTATCACTTGATTTAGTGTCCCTCGCATAATACTGATAGAAAACAGAACTAATTTCTACTCTTCTAAATTTAAGAAGTTGTACTAGGAGTATAGCATAAAATCCAACCATTATTTCTGCTACCATCCAATGGAAAATGTATTGATAGAGTATTTTAATAAAACTCTTTCAAAAATACTCTACAATATGGTGGATAAAGAAAATAAATCTTTTCCTGATAAGATTTTTCACACCTTGTGGTCCTCCCAAACTACAATTTCCACTACTACTCAGGTAAATCCATGTTCACCAGTTTATGGAATAGAAGTATTGTTTCCTATAAAGGTTCAATTACCCTCATTCTGAATAGTTATTTGTGAACATATTTTAGATAATGAAAAATCACAAAAACAGTTTGATAAATTAGATAAACTTAATGAGAAAATCTTTTATACCTTGTATCATTTAGAAAAATACCATAATCAAATAGCACAATCCTTCAATAATATACTTCTTCTCTACTCATTCCTCTAAGGATAACTGGTACTGGTCCTTAGAACCCTGATGATCTGGGGAAGAAACCTTAAAATCTTGAAACAATGTGGGAATGACCTTATGCCATACAAAGTTTTTACTTCAATAGAGCATACTCATTCATCACAATGGATTGGGAATTCACTACTCCCCTTAACAATGCAAGATTTGTTAAGAAATACTTCATGTGATCCTAGAAGAAACAAACCACTTGGGCCTCCCCTATAGGTGTAATCCCCAAACACCAACATCCTAGATACAAGATGTTAAACTTCATGAAACCAACATCCTCTCCATATGACTTTAAAATACATAAGCTCATAGTCATATATGCACAACCTTAAAAGTAAAACTATAGGTCCTAGTCATAAAACATAAAACTATAAGACACCACCATCCCTACTGTATGATGTAAAAATGCATGGTTAATTTCCTTGTTGCGTGATGTAAAACTACACAAAATTTTGATCCATAGTTGAGAGGATCATAACCTTTGGTGTTCATCTACTACCACACATCCCTTAAATAACTAAATGTGGCTTGATTACTATCTACAAAGGATAAATAGTGATTCCTGGACCACCTATATTAGTCCCAACTACAAATTTATACACATTTATAAGATGGTTTTCACCAGTCTTTGTCTCCAAGGCCTCTCTTCATGTCAGGTTTGTTTTTTTATGGTCCACAAAACCATATTTCCCATAATTATAGGTCATATTAATATGAACTAAAGATACAACACACCATAGTACTGACCACATGATGTAAAACTGAATGGTTAACATCCTTTTTTATGACGTAAAACTGCACAACATTTTGATCCATGGTTGAACAGATCACATCCTTGGGTTCTGGACTCATACTACATCCCCTTTCCAAAACTATGTGTGTCTTGATTCCCACTCTCATGGGATGAGTTGTGATGCCCATATATCTCATCCTAGGACCAGCCCCTTCGATTATTCACTGTGAAGCCTTTCCTTCCCTGGTCTCATGATATTGACCCAAGGTAAATCTGGTAAAGTTTTGTGTGATAGTGGGTCCCTTAAGCCCTACTTTCATGATGTTTTATCACTCATTCATGTCAAAAAACCCCTTTGGAATGAATGTACCTCCCCCATGGTTTAATCTCTATAACAGTAAACTAGTAGCTACCACATATGCTACTGGGATGACTCATATAATAAATATGGGATGACCCAAATCTACATCCTAGACGCATGACTTCAAACTACATGGTTCATTCCCTTGTTGCATGATATAAAAATGCATAACATTTTGATCTTTACTCAAGCATATCATGACCTTTGTTGTTGGTCTTCTACTAAACCACCAACTAAGAACTAGGTGTGGCTTCATTCCTATCATCATAGGATACATAGTAATTCCTAGATCTCCAATCCTAGGTCTATTCACAACATTAAAATGTCCCCTCCCTATGTAAGGGTCATACCTACATAGGGAGTTTTATTATATAAGTACGTGTGGCTTTATTTTCACCTTACAAAGATATGTAGTGATTTCTAGACCTTCTGTATCTTGTATTAGCCGCATATTCACCACAAAACCATCTATTTTCTACGATATTATCACCCTAAAATGTTCCTATAGGGGTCCTCCTTGGTGTAAGCCCTATAAAAACTTTAATCTTCATGAGTTTTGATTCTTCTAATGGTCCTAAAAAATAAATTCTCTTATGGGTCTCCATTGTAGGTATAATCCCCAAACATAATGTCTTTTCCACGTGAAATAAAACTGCATGGTTAATGTCCTAGACACACAATGTCAAACTATAAAACAACATATTTATTGCATGATATAAAATTGTATAATCCATGTCCTCATTTCACAACATAAAACTGTATAAAATTTCAATCCATTCTTGAATGGATCATAACCTTGGGTGTCGTTATCCTACAACACCTTCTTCATAAAACTATGTGAGTCTTGATTTGTGTCATCACATGATATATAGTGACACTCAGATCCCCAATCCTAGGTTCAGTCGCAATATAAAAATTCCCCATTCCCTATGTATAGGTCAGACCTGTATAGGGAGAATTTATTCTAGAACTACACATGGATTGATTCTCACCATAAGGAGATATATAGTTACACTCAAACCTTATCTCTAGTCTCAGCCATAAAATAAGGAAAATCCCCTCTTCTTCATAGAAACAATGATCTATGTAGGAGATCTTAATTTGGATCCCTCATTCAAGAGCCCATCATGGAAACAAAATGTAACTTTCACTATATATGATCCATATATTTATAGGGAACTCCACGCCCCATGGCTTATATAGGTTTAAATGTTTCCTTTGTGCTCGAATTAATTCCTTCCATACACCATACTTCTTGTATTGTAAAAACTCAGATCTCTAGAAGCTTTCTTTAACGTACTAAATACCAATTTCATGAGGAAACCTTTATATTGACTATGCATATCATTTCCTAGTTCGGCTCTATATAATCCACCCTTAAAAGACCCATAAACTAGAGGCATATTTTTCCTTGGGAGAGACCTCTTCTATCTCTATATTCCCTGAAAACATTATGTTGGAAATCAGCTTTTCGAACATGGTTTGTGTTCATTCCTTACATACTTATCCCATCTCACTTTTCCTAATCCAATAATTTCCAAGATTTTGGTTTATAATTTCCTTCTTCATGTCTAGATCGTGATGAAAAATTCTTGATCCAACATGCCCTATGTAACTCATTATTTTCATGACATTGAGTTACAAGTATCCTCACTGCATGACACTAAACTGCATGGTTCTCAAGGACTATGTATGACTTGATTCTCACCCCTATGAGATATGTAGTGATGCTCAGATCCTGTATCCTAGCCTATCCATCACATGATACAAAAATCCCCTATCATTGCTTTTAATTTCCACCATGATTTGGAAGAAACCTTTTCCATTCCTTGTTTCTCATACTGAACATATATCACACAGGCTTAGGATTTTGTCATAATGGTTTTCCCCAAAAGATAAAGGCATATCAATTCATGTTTGGCTTGACTTGGTCCTAGATTCATGACCATAAAAGGTATGCTCAAATTTCTTTTCCCCATGATGTTAAACTGCATGATTGACATCTCTTAAAAGACATATATGGTCCTCGCCCGAGAGGATCACTATGTTGAGTGTTGGTCTTCCACAATCCCTATTTTCAAGAACTATATATGGCTTGATTATCACCTTTGTGATATACATATTTATTCTTAGATATCTAATATCGGGTTCGGCCACAATATAAAAATTCCCCACACTTCTATGTATGATTTAGATCTGCATAGGAGGGTCTGATATAGTTTCTTTCTCTACTTGTGTGGCCATACTCAAAAAAATATGCCCCCATGAAAATTCAATCAAGTGTGGGGAGTCTTTATTCTAGAAAAAAACTTTTAAACATGGTTTCTGGTCATTCCTTTCTATTTTTCTAGAACTATATATGGATTTATTTTTAGTATAATGAGATATGTAGAGACACCCGGACCCTATGTCTTGGGACCATCCATGTTAAAAAATCATTTCCTTGTGTGTGTTCCAGAACTACATAGGAAACTTTTACCCCATTCTGGATTGTTTTCAATATGAAATATTCCTTTCATACTTAGGCACATTCCTTACACAAATCAAACTCTGTTTCTTGAAAAATTTAAATCTCCATAAGATTTCATTGGTCATCGATAATATAATATCAGCTTTCTAAGGAAACCTTTGTGTTTACTATGTATAACAAAACCTATATTAGCTCTAAATAATCCTCCCTTAAAAGGCCTATCAATCAAAGGCATATTCATTATCAAGGGATACCTCTTCTCTCCATATATTCCCCCAACAACTGTATGCCGAAAACCCAATTTCTAAACATGGTTGGTGTTCATTCCTTGCATACTTATTCCATATCACTTTTTGGATTTGTAAATCCCCATATTGTAGATTACAATTTCCCATCTTCATTATTTAATAATGATGGAACATTTTTTATTAGATTACCCTAGAATAGTAAATCACAAATCTTTTGGTCAAATCCATATGACCTTAAGATACAACAATCATATTCCCCCACAACATGATGTTAACTATGAAACTCAGGTCCACATCACATAAACCTAAACTGTAGAACACCTAAGTCCCTATAGCATGACATTAAACTATGAAACACATTGTCAATTCCATATTACCTATTTCTTACATGAGAGCTAGATCCATGAAAAGGTACCTGTATTGGATTTGGAAACTCACATTATTCTAATATTATTCTAGGATTAAATATGAAAATTGCATTCCTCTATGTAATAGTTCAATCTATATAGAGGTCCCACCCTTTCTTAAAGATTCATTAGTCATGGATATTAGACCTAACCATGGGTTTTCATTGACATCAGACATGTCCCTCATGAAACTTGATTGGGACAAAAATTACACCACATGTTCCCTTCCATGCATTTCTGTGTGGGTTCAAATGATTCCCCAATTTACATCTTGTTTCTCATACCGAGTATGAATCATGTGATCTTAGAGGATCTAGAGATTCATTTTGATTAGCAGGATAATTTTACCCAAAACATGATATATTAGGTAATTTTTCTCTTCTATATGTTGGTTTGATCCATGTAGAAGTATTTGGAACATAAACCAATGGTGCCTTAGAATATCAATACCCCATGTCTTGTGTATGAGTTTAGTTTTCACATAATATTCTGAAAAAAAATTCCTTAATTCATGAACACGTGCTAAGAATAAAATTCCCCATATCCCTGCATGAGATTCAGATACATTTAGGTAGCCTTATATCCATGGCATACAAATCTATTTTGGGATAATTACTCTGATAATTATTATTCAAATATATTTGACCTAAAACATCAACATTGATCAGTCCTACAAGACCCTTAATTTGAAAATTTAAAAAATTCTCTTATTCCCAGTATTGCAAGTTATATATTCTAATACACAAACATCCTAACAAGTAAAAAATATATACTCCAGTATTACTGTTAAAATTTCAATAGAAATATAAAATTAAGATATAGATGATTTAGAACTTCAAAATTTTCATTCATTGGAAAAAATTTAGAGCATCCATATCTTAAAGTCTCTCCTTGACATTATTGGGAAATTATAAACAAATGAAATGGATGCAATGAAAATTGACTTGATTTATTCAATAGATAAAATAATGTCTGACATGATTCATTAGGGTCATACTTAAGATTGGTTCTCTACCCAACCTTATATTTATATAATGGACACAATTATTTAATGAAATCCTTTAGTTCTTGAACTTTTTGTTTAATGTGTTACATTCCTGTATTTTTTATGATAGTTATGCCTTTATCCTAGCTACGCGAGCCTCGTATTCTCATAGATCCTTAGTCTATGAAACCATCCGATCATAAATTTTTTCTTATTTGGAAACTAATTGATATATCTCAGTAGTAGTATCCTTTAAAGCTTTAGCATGATAACTGGAAAGATTAAATTGGATCAGATCACATTCACGAGTGGCCAAATCCTTCAAAGAGATGAGAAATTGATGGATAATTATATGTAAGTACCAGTAATCAAAACTAATTGCGCTTAATCCAAGTAAAATTTGACTAAGGTTGACTCTCTTATCATCAATATTTGATAAAGTATTCTTCATGATGATAGTGTAAATTTCATGCCAAACCCATTTTTTTGAAACTTGTTGTTCAATGGTATCACTTGGATCATAACCATGTTCACCCACTACTATGGGTATATAATCCAGGATCACATTCAATATGTATGTATTCACCCCAAAATGTGACACTGAAGTGGGAAAGTCCTCTATATCTACCTCTTATTTATTCTTAGAAACTGAAATAACAATATTGTAATTGATTAGTGGAGTTTCCAATACTATTCCACTGGGACTGGCATCCATAAGGCTACCAACAATTCCAGTTAGAAATGTGGGGCTCATATCACTCATGAACTTTGATGTGAAACTCTTTCAGAATTCTAATAATATCAAGATTAATGTATTTCCCTTTTATAATTTAGTGAAGTTGTCAGGGTGGGAAAAGAACTAGGAGATGCCAATGGTTTATGCACCTGTTGTATTGGTTTCCCCAACACCCTATATGGATAATATTAAACACACATTTAGGAATAACCCCATGAAAATTTATTCGAATATTTCCTGGGACATAAAGTAATCTCCTTTCTAGAATCTTCATGCATCATCATCAACCATAGTTGACAAAGGGTGACTGGGTGTGATTCCTTTTTAATCTTGGTAAGTGGTAAAGATGAAACCTCTTACAGGAATGAAAATTATTGTGCAAACCTATAGGGAGAATAAGTCTCACAAATGGTTACCCCATATACACAAGTAGTTAGAATTCCATCTCATAATGAGTTGATGTAGGAACGTTCTTCTGGAGAACCTTCTCCATTATCTAGCAACACTCCAAAGGGTGCAGGATAAGGAGTGAAAAAAAATTGAGGGATATCTTTTAACAACTCAATAGCATCATTGATGCCCAAGGATTTTGGATATAGGGCATCAATGTTGAGCATTGTGGGGAGAAATTTATAATGAAGGATTGTTTTTGTATACAAATATTCATAACACTGAATATGTTCCACCAACCATCCATATAAAAGTTGACACAGTCCACAAAGGTGATGTGGAGATATCCACTGTTGTATATGACCCAAAAAATCATAAACGCGGATGAGATTGGGTAAAGTTATGTTGATGGGTTATCCCTTCACCAATGTATCTGCCATCACCAAGGTGTAGACTTTGATACCAGTATAGGCATCACGAGATGGGAAGATCCATCTATATAAAAACATGGAAAAAAATCCTACCAACCCAAATTATAGAGATACAACTATCTAGATTGGGTAACCCCATATAATATGTTGTCATTCCTTGAGAGTGGCCCAGTATGAACTAGTAAATCCTTGTTATTTTTTATCCAAATAGTTCCTGGTGCGCTGAGTTTTCAGCCTTGGACCACTATCTTTCAAGAATAGATTTATACGATCGCTGAATGGAATGAGTGAATGGGTGTGAAGAGGATGACCCAATGATTTCTATGATGTAATAATTAAATCTATTAATAATGTATAAACATGTTTATTATCTTCCTAAGTGTTAGATATGGAAAAAATTCATCATACATATTAACAATAAGGGAAATTCCTACTAATTGGTTGATATCCTATAGGTTGATCCTGACTTTTCCATGTGGTAAATGAAAAGTGATTGTGATAAAAAACAAAAAAATGATAAATTTAAGAAATACCTAGGTTATTTAATATACCATAAACTGAGAAATCCATATTACCTAATAAAATACAATGATCTCTAATCATTCCAGAAATACCATTCAATTCTGGAACACCTAAAAGGCCCAAGACCATTCATCAGAAAAGCTTCCTCTGAATCACAAATCCCACTTGTAACTCAATACTCGATTGAGATAATTTATTAAGATATTAATAATGAATGGGTAATCTTAAATGACTGACTATAAGGATATATCATCATTATGTTGGTTTCTTTGAGTCCATAGGTAACCATTTAGAATGGAGACCTTATCTTGACCAGATTTAGAAAGTATGTTTCCTATAACGGAAATGTTCACTTGAACAAGATCCAAGGACACATCAAACCAAGAAGATGGAATATTATGATCATCTTATGGAATGGGATCATTATTTTAAATTTGGAATTTGTATAGTAGTAATCTATTGGACAACAAGTAATTCAAAGATCTATCGAAAAGTCTCTTTAGAATACCTTCTTGAGGGATGATGTGAATTAAAAAATAATTTTCAATATTATAGGAAATGGAATTTATTCTATCAATTATGGTCATATAATAAAGAGTTTTTTTTCAAGTATCCATTTTATAATTATAGAAATTGAAATCAAAAAAATATGTTAGAAAAACAGTGAGGTCTGGTGATGCACTTCAGATTCTATGTAGATAACCCTATTACTATGTGGGAATAATTAAACCACAAAGAATCATAATCATTTTTTAAAAAATACTAGTTCATGGATGAGATTTTCTACTATGTTAAAGATACTGTTCATAAAGGAAATGCTATGTGAAGAAGGTACTATACTGGTAAACTTGGAGTAGATCGAAAATTTATGGATTTCATAAAGTGACAAATGATTCATATCTGAAACCTTTTATAATTGCGGCCCCTTCTCTAGGTCCACATGTACCCCACAAATCATTCCATAAATTATTCAACTAGAACAACTTCTTCCTCAGAATGGACTACTCTTCATTCCAATCAATCCATATTTTTATGGGGGAAATTTTGTTGGGTCTATAAAAGTTTTCATGTAAGATCAAAAGGATTTTTATGTGTTTTGGAATGGTTTGATTAAAAATCAACCTACCTACTAAATGTAAGATTAAAATGGTAGAGTACCATGAGCCTAAAAGGAACTTTTCCTTCTACAAAGTGAGCTTGCTATGTGAGTCACTGCTCTGGATAGTGCCTCTTCATAGCATCCCCACAAATGAATTTCATTTATGGGGCAAGGCATCCTTTTCAAGCCCGCAAAAATTAACTTTAGTTTGTAGGGTGAGGTTTCATTTTTAGGCCCCCCACAAAAAAAATCATTTTTGGGTGAGGTTTCTTTTTCCAAACCCCCACAAATGAACTTTTGTTTGCAGTTGAGGCATCCTTTTCAGGCCCCCTGAAAACAAACTTCATTTATGGGGTGAAGAAACCACCCCACCAACCCAAATACTTCATGGGTAGTGGTTGATAGGTTGCATTCATTCCCCTATAAAAACCCCCACACACAATCTGATGATGGTGGTGAATAATTTTTTATGTGGATTTTTCAAGTGTATTTTATGTGCAGGATAGTCCGAGGAAGAAATTTCATTAGGTAAACATTTACCACATATCACAAAGTAAATAGGGTATAAAAATCATTTCTCATAGTAAATATCCTTCTACGGGCCATTCATTTACATAGTGAATCCCTTTGTGTAAAAATATTCCATGAACCACATGTGGATGAATTCTTTTTGGACCACCATACTATATATAAAATAGTATGTGGGATGGGATCCTTCGGTCTCTCTACCCTTCTATGAAGTGTTCATCCTTCCCTTGGTCCCTTCTCATACTACCCAACTAATGCTCTCTATAAAATCCCCTCATAAAGAACTAAGACCCTACCATGTACCTTCACAAAGAACCCCTCATGAAGCACAAAGATCTTGTTGGGGCCCTTCATGAAGCACCTCCTATAATGTGTTAAAACCCTTTTGGGCCCCTTTATGAACCACCTGGCCAAGGCCTCTCCCAAAGCCACCAGATATGTATGATCAAACCAAAGGGTAAACCAATTTTCCCTCATGATCATACATTATTGTGGTAAATGATGTTTTATTGGTAACCTACCTAATAGGGGGTCCTCAGAATGTTCTCAATCATACATCCACATAGTAATGAGGGTCCCAAAATTGGAGGTAGTTCTAGGGGAATCCCTATTCCAGATGGTATGGGGTGAATCATGCTTTAATTTTCCTTTTAGGTATAGTGGATTATCCACCTCTCTTCTATGGAATCAGGATAATCGAATCCCTCCTAAAGTAATCCCCTAGTCTTCCTTGTTAGGTTGTAACTAGAAAGGTAGAAAAATGTGACTATCTTGGTTACCAAAAAAGAGGATATGGGCACATCCAAAGTATTTTCTCTCTCTTGTTTCCCTGGTCTCATCCACCAGCGGATGATGGAGATTATGTGGTCTTCCAGGTCTACTACTTCTTCTTGTTTCTCACACCAAACAATACTCACATGGTATTGGATATTATTAGTTGTCATGGCATCCACAAAATCCCAAACCATGGGCCTCTTATTTAATATAATCCCCAAAACCAAGATACTATCCTTTCAAAGGGACATATTACATGCAATACAAAACCTTCAAAGGTCCATATTCCTAATTAATAAACCACTTGGACATTTTCTATAGTTGTAAGTTCTGACCCTATCCAAACTACATGGAATTTGATTACCAACCCACTAGGATACATATGAATCCCCCCTGATGTCCAAACCCAACACCGCAAATTCACCCAAATGTTATCTAGTCCATATCTCTAGTAGGGTTGCATCCAACTTGGAGGGATATATTCCTTCTAATTCCCTTTCATCATCATCCTTATTGGTCCATATTTTTTATAAGATCATACCCCACCTAGGAGACCACATCTCCCCCAAGCACTTCGGGTCACTTCGACATAAATCCCACACCAATATTGACTAGAAACATTTCACCTAGACGTACTTATCACATGATGTTAAACTAAATGGTTTGTTACTCATCACATGACCTTAATAGGTATGATGTGTCTAGTTAAGTGGCACTAAACTACGTGGGTTTTGATTCCTTTCACAATGATACATAGTAAGCCCGTCTCATGCGCCTGATCCTGATATCAAAACAACTTCCATCTCTTTGGATGATGTTAAATTAAAAAGTGCCAAACTATGTGGATCAAAACTATCATCTTTATAATAAATGATATAAAAATCTCTAATCTATTTACAAAAAATGGTACCATCAATGGGTAACCTCAAATACATACAGATGTCATCATCGATAAATCACCTCCAATACGTACATATGATTCTCAAATCAACACATTCCAGATAATCGATTGTCAATACAAGGGTGACCCATATAATATTGTGTATTTTTAATAAAAGATTAACAAATTCATATTAAATATATATTAGAGTCTCAGAGTAGGAATTAATTCCCCCAGAAAAGGGTGTGATGAGCCTAACCTCTCATCCTCTCAGACCATGTGTCTTCGAAGTCCCCATTGGAGAAATTCAAGTGGCCACCTACCATTGGAAAGTAGGTCCGCATTAACTCAAAATGAGTATGGGCATGATACTATGGCGGTAACACTTAAACATTTCTATGTAAAGTCAGTCTTCCTTCCTAGATAGTTGGAGAAATAAATTTTCTTAAAGATGCCAATGGTTTTCATCAAAGATGAAAATCATAATTTTTTATGTAAATTGAAGAATAGTATATATGGGATAAGGTAATCATAATGATAATGTAATAATAAATTTGATTAATTTAGGTTAGAAGAATGGTCTGTAAGGTTAATCATAGATAATTTTTTGTTTTTGAATGAAATGAGAATATGTTACATTAATCTAATAGTGTTTATATATGAATGACATATTTTTATATGGATTGAATACTAGAAAAATCTAGAAGCTAAAACCTGAATTGGATTAAATAATTGAAATGAAGGATATGGGATAATTCATGAATATTTTGGGATGAAAATAAATAGATATAGGTGAGTTGGAACCATGGTGTTATCTCATAAGGACTACATTCAGAAGGTTATCTAAATATTTGGGATGACTGGATGTATATCATCCTCGAATCCTTTAGATAGGCACTTTAAATAGACCAAAGTGTAATCTACCAAAATGAAAGAAGAAGTAACATTCATATAGAATGTTCCATATGCATCGGTGGTCATAATTTGAATGTGTGTGAAGATTTTCACATGACTGTACATTTTCTACACAATAAAATTCATAAGTAAATACATTTTGAATCTGAGAAAGGTATACTGGGAGGCTATAAAAAAGGTGGGTTTGATGTTAAGTATATAATGAATTGTTATTATAATTATAACAGAAGAAAATTATATAGTTATAATGGAAGCTGATAAAGAAATGATCAAGCCGATGAGACAGTAGAATGACATTGGGAGGAGTCATGAAGGAGGAGTAATTTTCTGTGATAAGAAAAGTGAAATCCACTTGGCTAAAAATATATTATTCCATGTATGAACAAATCACATAAACCTAAAGTATAATTTCATATTTAATTTTCTATAGGATAAGGATTTGGAGCTATGGAAGATAGTGGGAAGTTAAAATCTAGTAAACATGTTTACCAAGGTAATAGATCAAGAAAGTCTAAGGAAATGTAGTGTCTTAGTGAATCTTGGGTGAATGGATGGAAGGTAAAGGAACACTACTTTCATGTTTTGAGGAATTAAGTTTTCCTAAATATAGAGAGTTCTCAAGGTTTCCTGAAATATTTCTTCAAGTGGGAGATTATTGGAAGGTAAAGTCTATTTTAGTTTATTGGTAGTTCATTCAACAAATTTAGGTCACCAAAATTATAGTCACTGAATGTTAGAGGGGAATAATCAGAAAATAGTAGAAATATTCCATCTCTATGGGTAATAGGATCATCAAAATTTCATATATCTTGATGATGTTTTAGAATAACACTAAAATTATGGATGATTGGTAAAGTTGAGGGGTCATTGGGTTGGTATCCAAACTGAATTAGTTGTTCTTAGTGATCCATAATTTCAAGTGGGTAGGTATTACTGTTTGACTATATGAAACCTAGTATATAAGTGTGTGTGACCTTAGTGCTAAATAAATAAGAGATTGATCATTAATTGCAGGGTTGAGAAGTTTGTGAGGATTTCTTGTCTTTTGTAATCTATTTGTAATAATTTGTATCCTAGGGTCATAATGAAATGCATTAGTACTATTTATGTCATGTATATAGAACACAACCTCTATAGAACATAATCTCTTGTGTTAATTTCTTGGTTTATATATTTTCATTTAATGTATTTCTATTCTATATGAATTATTTTTAGTTTTCATATATGGTTCAAAGATGGATTTGTGTGCTCAATAGGGTGATAAGTCTACCTACTTCTATTAAACTCATTCATGGGGAGGGGAACTTATATAGTTTTCATTTCCACTACACAAAGACTTCATTGAGTGAAGTTATAGTGGATTAGAGATCCACCCTCTGGTGGTTTTATTATAAGAACATACGATCTGAGTGGATTTCTTCCCATAACCAACCACACTCAAATTTTAGGCCTTTTATTATTACCTTAATGATTTTTTTTAAGAATATTAAACTTTATAAATTTTATTTTATTTGACCATATATTGTTCACTTTATAAAATTTTCAGAATTTTAATATTTTTAAAATTTTGTTCCATGTAATTAGTATCGTCATCATGTTGAAATCCATTATCCACAGACGTAGCTAAACATTTAATTTAGAATATATGAATTTAGTAGTGAATACATAATATTATGAAGGAAAACATTATATATTATAAAAACTTTAACATATTCTACCATGAACCCCCATCAACTAGTACCCCTCTAGGAATGGTGGGGAAGATGTGGATGAACCCTGAATACCACCTCTAATAGGACATAGGGTGTTGACTAACACAGAGGGTATCCACACAATATGAAAGGCATTACCCTCTTTGAATATTATAGTTCCTATGGATCATACAAAAAATAAGAGGGTACATTGAATCAATTGTTATCTTTTAAAAAATTTCCACCATTAAGAAACTTAATCCTTTCAACTTGTTAGAGTTATTTCCCTATCACCTTTTAGTAAACTCACATTAAAGAAAAAGTGGGAAAGTAATAAAAGAAGAGAATATTTATAAGGTTCAGACTCAATGTGAGAACCTACATCCTTCCATGTCCACTCCCATGGGTCCAAAGAAATTCAATATTAGAAAGAATTGAATACAACTTCTGATCCAACTCTCATTGGTCTTCTTATATCTTCTGATAGGTATGATTATAATGACTCCCATAAGTTTACAAAAATTATTAAAAAACTTGATCCATAAGAAAATGTAAATTTTTGAATTTTTCTCCAAGAAAGATGGTCTAGAAATTTTATATGTTTTCTCTATTTGATTTCTCTATCTGGTGTGCATGTATCTAGTAATCTCCATATAATAAACCTTTTCTAAAACTAAACTGGATACAAATTTCTATTTTCCCCAATTTAAAAAAACATAACACCTCACAAACCTTTTACATGGAAAATCTTTCTGTTTCACTCTGTTTGGTAATCTAAACTAACTTTTCTCAAATTATTCTAATCAAAATATTCTATCTCAAACTCTTCTTCAACACAAAACCCAACTTCGGTTGGAAAATCACTCTGACACAAACTCTACATCTCTTCAACCTTTAACACATGTGAACAGTATATAGTATGATGTACTTTTCCAATCCTATTTATAGATACTCTATAAATAGAAAAGGTATAAAACCAATTTCGTTTTCTCACTCTCTAAAATTCATAAATCTGAATTTCACACTGATTTGAATTTTTTGGGAAGCTTCTCAACTCTTATAGAAGATTAATTAATCTTATTTAATTCTCCAATGTTTCTAAAATTATTTTAATTTCCTTAAAAATTTTGTTTAATAAAATCATAAATATTTGTAACATCAACTTTATAACTCTATATAGACTTCAACTTTGTAACTTCATGAAACCTCAACTTTCTAACACTGTACAAACTTCAACTTTGTAACTTCATGAAACTTTAAATTTGTAACAATATAAAAACATCAACAATGTAACTTTGTGAAACTTCAACTTTGTAACTCTATAAAAACATCAACTTTGAAACTTCATGAAACTTTAACTTTGTAACTCTATAAAAACATCAACTTTGTAACTTCATGAAACTTTAACTTTGTAACTCTATAAAAACTTCAATTTTGTAACATTGTGAAACTTCAACTTTGTGACTCTATAAAAACCTCAACTTTGTAAATTAGTGAAACCTAAAATTTTTTATATTTTACAAACTTAAAATTTGTATCTTCATGAAACTTCAACTTTGTGAATTTTTACATACTTGAACTTTTTAAATTTGTGAAACTAACTTTTTGAATATGTACAAACTTCGACATTGTAACTTCATGAAACTTAAACTTTGTAACTTTTTAAAAACTTAAACTTCATAATTACATGAAACATAAACTTTTTAAATCTATAAAACATTCTTTATCTAATCACACTATTAATTTTTTTGGAAAAAATTTCATCTGACTAAAAAATTTCTTCTAATTAAAAATGATCATCCGATTAGAAAAGTTCATCCAATTAGAAAAGTTCTTTTAATTACAAATTTTTGTCTGATTTGTACTTTTTAAAACATAAAATGCTATAATTTCTTATGACTCATTATTTAGAATGTTTTTCTGGAAAATTTCTATCTGATTCATTGTTCATATGATGATGAAAAACAAACTTTCTAAAAAAAATTTCTTGAAACTTGAACTTTGGAAACTCTAGAATTTTTCACTTTTATTTTCTTCTACTAACATCAACTCATATAATGACTTATTCATGATATTTTAGGAACTTGAAAGAATAGTATAGAATCATCAAGAATTGCAAGAATGTTTCATAAAAAAGTAAACTTCGTAACTTTGTTACTTTCTTCATCTCAGTAACTTTCTTAACTTCCATAATTTCTAACTTTCTTTATCTCAAAAACTTTCTTTACTTCTAGACTTTCTAACTTTATTCATCTCTTCATCTATAGAAATTTTTTAATTTCTAAATATTTAAAACATTTTTAATTTATAAAATTTCATAAAATTATTCTTCTCCAATAACTTCATAACAAAAATTTCTTAACTTCCAAAAAAATTTCTTTTCGTATTTTACAAAATATTATTTTAACAAAAGTTAGTTGTTAAAAAATAAAAAACATTACTATAAAAACATCACAAAGGATATTCACTCTACCCCTTTGGATTTATTGACTAAATTCACTAACAAATTTTAACACTCATAATTTTTCATCACTTACACTTTTTCACAACTAATTTTTGTAACAACTCAAATATTTTTAACGTTTACCAAAACATAGTCATTCTCAAAAGAGAGTGTCCTTACACCACACTACTAGATAATTTAATTTGTTTTAAAAAAATTACATCCTTTAGTGAAAATAAAATTTGTGGCCATGTTAAGATAAACTCCACCTCACTTTTATCTTCTCCACTTTTGTTACAAATTATCAACTTTCAATTTTTCACTCTCTCCTTTTTTGTTTACTCCCCCATTTAATGATAACCATAGCTTCAGATTAATTATAGAAAGAAATTTAAAAATTCTTACAAAGAAGTTATTATCTCTACCCATTTCTTAAATAAATCCAATAATTGTGGGGGGAAATCCTTAAGATGTTTTAGGAAGTATTTGGTGGAGGCTAGACATAAAGTTATTGCCTAAATTCTTTAAATATATCCCTTGGCATAGCTTTTGTAAAAACATCAGTAATTCGATATTTTTTAGAATGATACTCCAGCATCACATATCTACCAGAAATTTTCTATTTTATAAAGTGAGTCTTAATATCATTGTTCTTTTATATGGAGTGTTGGATGGGATTTTTAGAAAGATCAACTGCACTCTGATTATCACAAAGTATCTTCAGTGGTGTAGAAACTTTCACTTTCAAATGTTACAAATGAACTTTCATCCACAAAATTTGAGTACAAGACTAGGTTGTAGCAACATATTTTGATTATAATGTGCTCAAATTTACTGAACTCTTTCTTACTAAGCCAACTCACACAACATTCTCATAAAAAATGTTCCCCCTAAAGTTGATTTTCTATTATTTAAATCTCTATCCCAATCAGTATTGGTATAACTATAAAAGTTCATATCATAAATTATTTTTTACATTATCTCAAATGATTTTATTCCTCTAACATATCTCATAATTCAATTTACTACTAATATATGATATTAATTTATATTACTCTGATATCTGGAACATAAATTCATAGAATAAACAATATAAGGTCTTGAGGTTGTAAGGTAATGAAAACTTTCTATCATATTTTGAAAATATTTTTGATTTACAATTTTTCAGTTTCATATTTACTAAACTTTATTCTCACTAAAATTTAAGTAAAAAACTTATTTAGAATCTTCCATTCCAAACTTTTGTAACAACTCCTTGTCATATTTTTCTTAAGATAGGAAAATTTATTTTTCTTTTTGTTGAACTTCTATACCCAGAAAGAATGTTAATTATCCTAACATCAACATATAAAAATTCTTCTTCATTTATTCAAAAAAAATTAAAAACTTTTTATTTATCCATATAAAAAATTATATTATCCATATAAACAATTATAATTAGGCTTTATGAATCCACTTATTTCACATATATGTTTCTATCAACTTTTCCTTTATAAAAAATAAACTTTTTCAAAAAACTATCAAGTTTAGAGTACCAGGCATGTGGAGCTTATTTTAACCCATATGGGTCTTTCATAAAGTTACAAACCTTTCTTTAATAATTATAAAGTAGAACACCATAAGGTTTCATAATGTACACTTCTTCCTCAATATCCCCATTTAAGAATGCTAACTTTATATCCATCTGATATACTTTATAACCTAGATGTGTAACCACTTCTAAGAACATTATGATGGTTTTTAATCATTCAATTGGGGAAAAAGTTTCTTCAAATTCCACACCTTCCACATGTTCATAAATTTTACAAAAAAGTCTTGCTTTGTTTCTTTAAAATTATCCATGTTCATTCAAATTTTTTATATACACTATTTTATTCCAATAAAATTTTTATTTTCAAGACATGGAATAAGTTCCCATGTTTCATTTTTCTCAATTTGAGCCAACAATTTATTCATTGAATTAACCCATTCATTGTGTTTTACTACTTATAAAACTGGATTTAGTTCAATATTTGAAATGAGTGATATATGATTTTCTAATCTCATCCTTCTTCTAGTCTAAATCAAAAATTTATGATTTCCAAGTATATTTTTAGTTTCAACCTATTTATATAGGCTAGTAAATTTCTTATTTTTTTTCTTTTATCATCACTTTACTCATCACATGATTCCTCTAAGTCATGATATATCAATTTTAGATCACTTTCACATTTATTATAAATCTCCAGTTTGTCTTCCTCAACATTTTTAACATCCTTCATTAAGGGGTTTAGATTTTCAATAAATTTCACATCATAATAAACCACAAAATTTTGTAAAAAAAATTCAAACATTTGTAACTTTTTTCATTGGGTGAATATCCCATGAAATTTCTTTCCTCATACTTTTCATCAAATTTACCCTTGATCCAGATTTTTTATTTTTAGTAAATAGGGATTTATAAAAACCTTGAAATATTTATCTAGAGGTTTTTTTGTTATACCACATTTCATAGGAATTATTATTTGATTTCAGACTTAGAAAAATTTTATTTTTCACATGTATAGTAGTGTTAATGGATTATCTCAAGTAGAAATTTGAAATTTTGTACTTTTCCAACATGTTTCTTCCCATTTCCACCAAAGTTATATTTTTCCTTTCTACAGATCCATTTTGTTAAGCATATTATGAAGCACTATATTGATTTTTATTCCATGATTCTTTAGATAAGATTCAAAATCATTACATTTGAATTATATACCATTATCAGTTCTCAACTTTTTTATATAAACCCCCATTTCTCTCTCAATATCTCTTGTGAAAGATCAAAAAAATTCTATAGCCTCTAATTTATGTTTTATAAACATGACGGTGTTCATCTGAGTGAAATAATAAATAAAAGTTATAAAGTAAAAATATATTTGGGTTTCTTGATGTATTTTCAGTCCACAAATATGCGAGTGAATAATCTCAAGAGGTTTATTATATTGAATTTATACATTATTATTTCTTTTACTAACCATATTTCCTTTTTGAAAAGTTATAAAAACATCATATTATATTCTTCTCAATGTTGGGATATTTCATAAAACATTAAATTTAGAAAGTTTTTCATACTTTTATTCCCATGTTGTTGAGGTTTTTTATGCCACAAATTTTTCTCATCTTCAACACTCAAATAACAAAAGTCACTAAGTTCTCAATCTGAAAAAGATTTTTAATGGGTTCTTTCTCCTCTTATAACAAGTTTTATATCTTCAAAACTTATAATATTGAATAAATATTTTCAAAATATCACTTATTTTCTATGATCAAAAGGTTGACTCACACTAATAAGGTTGTACTGGATCCCATAAGAAAATAGAACTTCCATAGATTTTATTTTTTGAGGTATTATCTCAATGATTCTTATTCCTCTCATTTTCAAGGAACTATAATTTCAAAAAGTAACTACTAATCTATCATGATTTTCAACATATTTCAATATTTTCTATCTCCCATCATGTGTGAGGAATAGTAACTATCAAGAATATGTGGTTTGTTCTTTTTTCTTTATTTTAGATCTGTCTCAAAAAAAATAACTTTCTTCAAATTTCTTATTTACAGCCTCCTTTTATTTTCAAACATGGAAAATTTTACCTTAATGTGTATTTATACATTATTCATTAAAGTGACCTAGTTGGTCATATCTTCTAAAAACTTCCTCCAAGAAATAATTCTAATTTTTCATTGGAAGATTTATAACATCTTGAGATTTTGTTTTTCCAACTTCTTACATCTTAGAAAAGTTAATCACTTTCCTTCCACTATTTATCCCCCTTTATTCTTAACTATTTATAGATAAAGGAATGTTGTGTCAACATTTTTTTGCTTTATTCCCATAAATTACACATCACCAGAAAAACCATAAAATCTTGGTTTTATATAGAATTATGATTTCTCTCTATAAAAATTTTATTGAGGTTCATAACTTCTTTTTGTTCTTACTTTCTTTAGGAATGGTCCATCTTTTCTATGGAGAGAATTTTCAAATTTCAAAGATGTGATAGTTTTATCACATCCCTTCCCAGCCCAATTTTTTACAAAACTTTTCTTAACACCTAAATGTTTTTAAAATTTGATTAAATTTTACATTTAAAGGGTGAATATTTCACCTGATTCATAGAGTGAATTTTTTCTACATATTTAGATGATTAAAATTTTACTTGTAATGACTTGTTGAAATTTTAATTCAACTTTATTAAGGTGATTTAATCCTAAAGGATTTTTATGGAATTTTTTTAAATTCACCATCCATATCTACCAACTTCAAACTAAGGTTTTAAACCATCATTACCTATCCTTAAATTCTCATTTTATAGTTTGATATTTCCTAATTGTACTCTTATTATTACTTAAGTACAATGTTCATTACTTCAATAACTTTTCTACCTTATTTTTTCATCATTATGATTTCTTTCTTGAGAGTCTAGTTTTTCTCAATGCATGTTACAAGTTCTTATCTAAGATGATACTCTCTGTAATATTCTTCACCTCCTTTTTCTTTACTTTTTGATGAATCTTCCCTTTTATCAACATTTTAAAAGAAGGTTTTGATTCTTATAAACATTCATCTTCAGATAAAGCAATCTCATCTAAGACATATTTTACTTTATTACTCAGCATTATTCTTCTATTTCTAGTGAAATTTTTATTTCCACCAGTGTACTTCTTTTATTCCTTCAAATTTTTGTTCAACTTCTTCCATCAAGTATTTTATTAAGGATGATCTTTCTTATTAGGGAAATTCCTAGAAAAGTTCAATATTCTAACACACTCAAAATATTTGAGAGGAAGTTTTACTCAATACTTTTCTCTTCCTCTGTGATGATTCTTGGAAATAAGATAAATGATTTTTTTTCATTTAACTCTTCATCCTCCTTATTTTCAGAATTACAAGGATCAACATCTTCAGCATCTTGAATTTTCATCTTTCTCATAGCTTCAAAATCCATTTCATATTTAATATTATTTTTTAATGTTGTATATTTTCTCATTTTATATACAACAATAAAGTTATTCAATTCATCAAGTGATAAATCTTATTTATCTTCAAATGTAGAGATTTTAGAATCAAACCTATTTATAAAGTTTATCATGAGTTTCTTAACAATTTTATAATCTTCCAAGTTGTCTATAAAACCTCTAATATATATTACAACTTCATTCACTATGGTGAATTACTCATTAATAGTTTCATCATATCTCATTATTATATCTTCAAACTTATTATTCAATATTTTTAGCTTCACTTTATTCACTTTAGAATTTCATTTGAAAATACTTTTGATCTTGTCCCATATTATCTTTTCTATTTTGAGACTTATCACCTTCATGTAAACATTATCTAATAGAGATATAAGAATAGAATTTCAAGCCTTTCCATCAACTTCAAAGTTTCTCTTGTTAACAAATTCATGGGTGAATATTTCTCAATAGGTGGATACCCAATAGTTGTTGTATCTACAACATTTAATCCATGAGATAGAAGATAGTGTATCATTATGTTTTTCCAATCATGATAATTTTTTCTATTGAATGTAAGAATCCCAATATTATTAATGAAATTTAGATTTTCCATGATAATAATTTGACAGGGGAACCTTTATCTAATACCACATGAAGTTTCTAAGGATCATGTAATAACTCATAAGTGGGGTTAAATAAATTTTTATCTTTTTAAAAATTTCAACCTTTAATAAACTTAACCACTATAATTTATTAGAGTTATTTCCTTATCATCTTTTAGTAAATTCACATGCATGAAAAAGGTAAGAAATTAAGAAAATCAAATGATATTTACAAGGTTTATCCTTAGTGTGAGAACCTATATCCTTTTTATAGAAACTCTTTTGAGTCCATGGAAATTAACTATTAGAAATAAGTGAATACAACTTTTGATCCAACTTGTGTTCGTCTCTTTCTATCTCCCGATAAGTATGATTATACTAACTCCTATAAATTTACAAATTTTTCTTACAAAACTTAATCCAAAAAAATGTTAATTTTTTTAATTTTTCTCTTGGAACATTCTTTTGGAAAGGGTATCTAATTCCTCTATTCGGTTTCTCTGTCTGGTGTATCAGCATCTAGTAATCTCCATCTGATGCACCTTTTCTAAAACTGTGCATTATACAAACTTTTGTTCTGCTTGATTTAACAAAACTCATAACCTTAAAAACTTTATGCACAAAAAATATATCTATTTAACTCTTTCTATTAATCTAAACTTACATTTGAATGATTCTTTTGATCAAACCATTCTATCTAGAACTCTTCTTCAACATGAAACTCAACTTCAGCTGGAAACTCGCTCGGACACAAAATCTAAAGCACTTCAACTTTTCACATGCATGAACAATATATAGTATTATGTAGTTTTACACTCCTATTTATAGTTTCTATATAAATAGAAAATATAAGAGACCAATTTTTTTCCTGATCTCTAATATTCATAAATCTTAATTTCGTGGCCATTTTAATTTTTCTCTGATGTTTCTCAACTCTTCTAGAACATTCATGAATCTTCTTAATTCCCCATTATTTAAAAATTTATTTGAATTTCCTTAAAATATATGTTTAATAATATCATAAATCTTTATAAAATCAACTTTTTAACTCTATATAGACATTAACTTTGTAACTTCATGAAACTTTATCTCTGTAACATTGTACAAACTTAAATTTTTTAACTTTGTGAAACTTCAACTTTGTAACTATGTACAAACATAAACTTTGTAACTTCACGAAACTTCAAATTTTTAACTCATCAAAAACGTTAAATTGGTTTATTCATTAAACTTCAACTTTGTAACTCTCTACAAACTTTAACTTTGTATCTTTATGAAACTTCAACTTTGTCACTATATACAAACTTCAAGTTTGTAACTTTTTGAAACTTCAACATTATGACTCTGTAAAAAAATAAACTTTGTAACTTTGTAAAACTAAAAATTTGTAACTTTGTACAAACTTAAACTTTATAAATTCATGAAACTTTAAATTTATGATATTATACAAACATTAAATTTTTAACTTCATGAAACTTCAACATTGTGACTTTTTGAAAATTTCAAATTTGTAACTTCATAAACTTAAACATTATAACTATGTAAAAAATTAAACATTGTACATTAAAAAAATATTCTATATCCTATAATATTTTTCATCCTCTATAAAAAAGTTCATCTAATTAAAAAATTATGTTTGATTGAAAAAGACTCTCTGATTAGAAAAATTCTCCCAATCAGAACAATTTTTCTGATTAAAAATTTTTATCTTAACTGTACTTTGTAAAAATTAAAATCCCAGAAATTATTAAAAATAATTATTTATAATTTTTATCTAAAAAATTTCTTTCTAATTCACTATTCATATAAAAATTAAGAACAATAATTCTAACAAAAAAAATCTAAAACTTGAACTTTGGAAAGTCTATAAATTTTCACTTCTCTTTTCTTCTACTAACTTCAGCTCTTTTCATGACTTCTTTATGATGTTTTAGAAACATAAATAATAGAATAGAATCATAAAACTTTGTAAGAAATTTTAATAACAAATTAAAATTTATAACTTTTAACTTTATTACTTTCTTCATCTCAGCAACTTTCTAACTTTCTAACTTTCTTCATCTCAAAAACTTTATTAACTTCCAAAATTTATAATTTTATAATTTTATTCATTTTTATAAATTTTTGAATTTTGAAATATACAGAAAATTATAAATTTCTAATTTTTATAACTTTATTCTTCTCCAACAAATTCATAACAAATTTTTCTTACCTTTTAGTAACTCTTCTTTTCCTGTTTCAAAAAAACAGTCTTTAACAAAAGTTAGTTTTCCAAAAATACAAAACTTTGTTAAAAAACATCACAAAGGACCTTAAAATATCCCAATATGAGAGAATATAATCACCAATATACTCCATATAACATTACTGTGAGACTTACATTACCCAATTCTCAAAATGATACTACATGAATTAAAATGAAAAACAATATTAAATAAAGCAAACACCAAGCTCATAGGCTCCACTCCTACTACTATGATTTACCTAATCAACTTGAATATTAGTATTATCATTATCCCTTAAACATTACTATAAAAAACTCATGAAACACTATATATTGGTGAGCACTTTGGTGTACTCAATAGGATCATATTTTATAATTAAAACAAAATCCATATGGAATCAATGTGTTGGGATAGATAATTATGGAAACACTAAGTAAGAAAAAGATGGTGAATAAGAATAATGTTATCCAAACTAAAATAAATATAAATTAACCCCCACGTTCACAATAATCACCTATAATTACCATGTTATAAGGCATTTCCATATCATAAGAAAACATCCACAACCAGACTATCATAATATTGGAAAGACATCATACATATTGAATAACCAAAAATAAATTGTTTACAACCTTCCCTACAACCATCCCACTACCATCACAATATATCCTTCATTATATTAGGTGAAAATAACAACATTATATAATTAAAATATGTCCCTTAGAAATATCATTATATCTGCTCTTACCTTTCAACTAGGGCCCTTCAATCTCAAACGCTTGCTAGTCATTAGGAGTTCCCCTCATTAATTGATTTGAATTTCATGGATTTATATAGTCACCATTATAAACATACCATCACCCTTCATCCCATGAAACCATTATAACCCAACTTCATCACTGTAATCATCACTGCATAATTTCTATAACATTACCACCATGAGATCGAACCCCAAATTTCTTATAATACAAAATAATTTATTCCATGCATCACATCATATCCTACATAATTATATAATAATAATATTTGACATACCATGAGAAATAATAATCCATAACTAGGTAGTATAATGTAAAGTTAAACAACAATAATTCTATGTCAACAATCCACACAACCATTCATAAGAAGAATAGTTACTATAAAGTAACTAATCATTCAATAAATATCAACCTTTAACTATTATTAACATTAAGTGGGGTTCTTTACATAACCATGAAATTACTCCATCATTTTAACATAGTTTATCCAATTACATTTTCCTCTTTGTCATTCATGTATCTTTAACTATGAACTCAACATCAATTACATTCTTAATCACAAAGCTTCACCTATATCTATCTTCTTTATTTCATTAACATGAACATATAACAAAGTAAAGGAGTCTATTTATAAATTTAATTAGATTCATTTAACCCATAATAAATATTTAAAAAAATATTCCAATATATATACCAGTTACAAATTCATTTTCTTATACATGGTTATTATCAACCTAGTGATCCCAATTATTAGTTTAATTTTGGGATCGAACCACAAATAAGAATTATAGATTTATAAACTAATTATACATCTCAACATAGAGACACTCATTAAGCTAATCCTAAAACCTCAATACATTATAGGCCTGAACTATCTTTTAAGTAAGCATTATACAAGTGCTCTCCCTAAACCATTCTATTCCCAACACCTATTTTATAACCTCCCAGACCCAGTTCTCCCTCAAATTACTAAGATGAGTCACCACATGACCTCATCCATGCCTTAATGAATTTTATAGGATGATAAATATTATTTAGGTTCTAATATATATAGTTGTGAGACTATACCCTCTAGTATAGAGTGATAATTACAATATAAATAAAAAATACCATGAAATTCAAGAAGATAAATAGGAAAATTCCAAATCAATAAAATATAATCTAACCCTATAATGTTGTGATAAATTTTTTACTAAATGGAATAATAAAAGTCATAAAAGTTTTTGGTTGGAGTGGATATATCAATAGGGGTGAATTGAGTTTATAATTAAAATTTATGTTTAAAAAAATTAAAATTAAATCCCCCAATTTATAAAAACATCATAGTTAACTAAAATAGTATAAATATATAATTTGATATTTTCAAAAATATTCTTAAAAGTTTTATCAAAGATCAGTTGAAACAAATTTTAAAACCCTTTATCTTTTGAAAAAACTTAATTATATCAAATATATTATATAAAACACTTATTAAAGTTAACTATAAAATTAATGTTTATCTTATACACATTATGAAAACAAGAACTAGTTTTATTTTGAAACACAATAAACAAATCAAGAAAACACACAATAGAATAAAAAAATAGGTTTAGTATCAAGCAGAGACTTAGTCCTCTCTAATTAGAAATAACCCATTTCCAAGAAGTTTATTAAACAAAAAACTAATCCATAACCTGGATAGGGTTTTTTCATATAACAATTGCACACATTCATTCTAGGATATACACATTTCATTTATATACATGGCATAATAGATGAATAATAATAAAGGAAATAGTATCTAGTACTCTTTAATATAGTACAAGAGCATGTTATAGAGAATATATAGTGTAATTAAAACATTGCTAAAAATTAAGTTAAAATAGAGTGAGTAATATATGAGGATAGAGAATGTCTAAAACAGATCAATTTGGTCAGCTTGAGTTGATCAATTTTCTTTTAATATTTCCTTAAAAATATTTAATAGAGTGTTTCATAGAGAGGTCATAAAATAGTGAAAATTGTAAGTGTTCAGTAAAGTATTATTTCATAGTAAGTCCTCAGCATATGATTATGTCTCTCGTACACACACTTCTCTTTTTTTCTATGATTGGCACTTCTTCATAAAGATATCACATTCTCTATTTATCCATTGAAGGATATTAATAATTTAATCCTTATATCATTATTAATATTAAATTATTTAACTCTATAATAAATTCTCTAGAATGTATCCATTTTAGATTTTAATATACCACACTACATAAGTTGGGCATGGTCACTTAGTTTTCACTTAAGCACAATCACTTTGGATTACAATTACTTCGCACAATTATTGGCACAGTCACTTTGGCATGGTAACTTTGTCACGATGACATTAGAATGATCACTTTTTTTCTTCATGAGTTCACTTCATTTCTTCATGTGGTAACCCCTTTTCTTTTTTCAACCACTTCTTTTCTTCTTACAGACTCTTATTTTATTTTTATGGTAGCTTATTTTCTTCTTGTAGTCACTTATTTTATTCTTATAATAGATTGATTCCTTTGAGTGGTTAGTTCAAACTTCAACAAAATTTTGTCATCTGATGCATGGTTACTTGATTGATCATGTAGTCCCTTGAATTTTAACATGCGATCACTTCTGTATGATCACATGGCCTTTATGGTCAGTTGAACTTATTCATGTGGTAGGTTGACACGGTAACTTAAAAACTTAGTCATTTTTATAATTTTATCCTGAAAAATAGTTTAGTATTATAAAACATAATGATAATTAATAGCATAAGAAACATGGTTTGAGACCATTAAAAAGGGAGTTTTTGGTAAAATCCAACAATCTCAACCTTTTTTATGGTCACAAATCATGATTGTTGTCACGACCTGTCCTCGGGGCCCGTGCCGTGACTACCCCAAGTCCGCCTTCCATAGGCCAGGGGCTGGCGACTAGAACCAAAGGCATAAATCCTGATAACTGGGAAGGCATTGCCTTTATAAAAAGGAAACAAAACACCACAGAGTACAAGCAGAAGTAAACACTAAGTAAAACTGAAACAAGCTGTGCTGAAAGTAAAGGGGGCCGGAAATACAAGCCCAACTGTAAAGTACAAGGAAAAATATAAAACAGCCGGAAGGTGACAAGCAGCTCCTGAATCGTCCACCAAGGATCCTACCTGAAGGGTAGGTATAGATAGCGCAGCTCCTGGATCGTCCACCATGGATCCTACCTGAAGGGTATGTACAGATAGCCTCCACAACACTCTCTCCTGTCAACCTCCTCCAAGTGTCGTCTCGTCGTGAAGTCCACCACCGGATATTGTCTCGTCGTGAGGTCCACCTCAGGGTACCGTTCAGTCCTCAAACACTCGGCCTCTGTCTGTGTTGTCCGTCGTCTGTAACCAACACAACGAGGTGCGGGCATAGCCCTTGCAGGAGTGAGTATAATGATACTCAGTAGGGACCCTGAGACCCTCAAGGTCTCACTAAAACCAACAAGGATAACCACAAAGAAGATCTCAACAGATAACCTCTACTTAGGTATATACCCATACATATACCTAAGTTATCAAGTAACCCATCTCAATCAAGAGGAAACACAAAGATTATGAAATAAACGGATAACCACTACCTAGGTATATGCTCATACATATACCTAAGTTATCAAGTGACCCATCTTAATCATGAGGTAATCACAAAGTTCATAGACTCAGCTCAAACCAGGATTTTATTCACGATATCGAAACCACGACTGCTGGAGAACTCATCCTCTGTCGAGTACAGTGGGTCTGCCGCTACAACCAAGCGCATCCCACTAACTTTGGACTGCTGAAGTACTCCACCTGTCGAGTACTGTGGGCCTGCCGCTGCAACCAAGCGCATCCCACCATGGGTCTGCCGGTACAACCAAGCGCACCCCCTCATAGCCTACAGAGGTACTCCTTCTATCGAGTACCGCGGGTCTGCCACTACAACTAAGTGCACCTCCACCGTGGGTCTACTGATACAACCAAGCGCACCCCACTGTGCTATCTGAATCACTCTAAGTCAATCGATCAGCAGTCGTCAAGTCTCAGTCAGCTACTATGTCTCCGCACTCAGTTAGCTCGTCTCTGGGAGGGTCTGCTCCATGAGATACTGGTCAATACTCCAAGTATCAGAAGTCCCACGAAGAAGTATCTCAAAGGACCACCTCGTCATAGGGGTCTCAACGCAGCAGACAGCGCGTCAATCGGACGCCCGGTCTGTGAGTTATTAGCCTTTTCGTCCCAGGGGCCCGGTTGGTTTCGTGTGCGAACCAACCCAGCCATTTCTCATCTGTACCCAGAACTCTCATAGGGTATACTCATAGGGACTATTTCTCAACGTGAACACCAATACCACTGACGGTTTGTCAAACGAACGTCCGGTCTGAAAGTTATCAGCTTTTCCGTTCCAGGGGCCCGGTTGGATTTTGGATACAATCCAACCCGGCCACTATCCAACTGCAACAAAAACTCAAGAGAAGTATGCCAAAAGTTTCGTCTCATCAAGAGGAATCCAACAAAGTCGACAGCACGTCAATCGGACGTTCGGAGCTCAAGATATAAGTGTTTCTGCTCCGAGGGCCCGGTTGGTTTCGTGTATGAACCAACCCGGCCGAACCCAAAGTTCTCTGAAACCTTGAGTGTAATATACCGAAACGACCGTCTCGATCCAAGGATCGCATCGCAGCTGACATCGCATCGTTCAGAGGTCTGTATCCCAAGTTATGGGAAAAAGACTCTAAGAGGTCCGAAAACGGGGGTTTCGGGCCCGGACCGACCCGGCCCGAGACCCCCCCTGGGTCGGCCCGAATCGGGTCGACCCGAACTGGGTCCGGGTCTGGCCCTCTTGGGAGCGGCCCGGCCCGGCGCGCTGGTGGTCCGCTGGCTAGCTCGGTGTAACCGAGCTGGCGGTCAAAGGGGGGAGCGCTTCCCCCCTGTATCAAAAAACGCGGCCCCACGTGGGGGGGCGCTGCTGTTCGGCCAGCCAGGGGTTACGAACCCCTGACTCCTCCTCTGACCGGCCGGCCGGCTGCTCCACCACGGGACCGGCATGGGTCGGTCCCCCTGTTTTGACGCCGGCGGCCGAAAGTTGCCCGCCGGTCCCTGCTCTGTTGTGGCCTAAAGTCGCGGCCTTGGTCTGTCCTGCGCGGCACGATGGCGTCGCCCCCCTCCGTCGTGGCCCCGCTTTGGCCATGGTGTTTTTGTGATTCTCCAGCACGGCACGACAGCGCCGCTCCTTTATTTGACTTTATCGGCGCGGCGCGACGGCACTGCGACCTTGTTCGACTTCATCGGCGCGGCGCGACGGCGCCGCGCATCCTTACCGCATGATCCCGCACTGTGTGACGGTATTGTGTCACTTTCCTTCGAACCTTAATGACACAAAGATAAGGGAGGGGGTCGGCCGTGTTTGTGTGGTCCAGACCCCTCCCGTTAATCGATATCAAGTGGTCCAATTGAAACGAGGAATGACGACGGAAGAATTCACGTATAACAACAACAATAAATCCCCTACCTCGAGACGTGTTCATTGACGTCGGAAGGCGACGTTATCATTTGCGAATTCCCCACAGCGGTGTCTACTCCCTTGATGGAGATCTAGGGAGCATTATTCATCGAAGGTCATGGAAGCCCCATCGTCGCCGGAGTGTACCTGAAGATGTGACGTTCCCCTCTTATCACGAAGAGAAGTATAGATGATGCGTTCTCGTTCGTCGTCGGAGGGTTGGAGAACGAAGCTTCTCTTATTTTTTCAGAGGTTCCCCCACCACATTAATTGCCAAACAAAATATTCCATTAGCCTTCTCCCATTTAAAGACAAGCCACCCTTTTCAAATTAAACCAAGAATCAACTCATTAATTATGTGAGTAGTCTAGATTTAATGGATGAGAGTTACATACAAGTTAAAAAGGAGTTATCTTATTAAAATAATGGGAAATTAATGGGGGAGTTAGAGGGGGTTTAAGGAATGTGAAGGGGTGGGGCTCGTGTGGGCCTCACATCACCTTTATCCTCTCAAGGTTAGTTGGTAACCAATGGGTCCCACCCCTAACCCCCTTACTTAGGTTATAACCACTTAAGATAGGGATAAAGTGTTGTGACACAACACTTAATCCACTCAACAAGAAAAGAAAATATAATTGTAAACAATTATATTTTTATCCCTTACTTTTTTTTTAAAAAACTCCTCCTGAGAAAATGCAACTCCAGAAAGGGTCTTCTTAAGCAATTATCGGCGCTGCAGTTTCATCAGTGCCCTCGGATTTCAATTCCGAGCACTGGTTCAAAAGATAGAAAAACCCACTTGTTCGTTCACTGAACGTACCCGAGCTAAACTTCGAAAATTGATTCCGGGCACACCGGACCTCGGAATCAGGCGCCTTCAGAAACTGCGTTCTTGTAAAATTCCAAAGAAAATTAAGAAAAAAATTTCCTTGAAATTTTTCGGGTCTTTACATTACTCCCACCTTGGGGCTTTACATCCCCATAAAGCTTTAACACAAACTAGGGATACAAAAGTGGTACTGAGCACGCATCTGAGTCTTCCGCTCCCATGTTCTCACCTGGAGGTTCTTGTGCTGCCAATGAAAGTGCACAAGAGGAATCGACCATCCTCGTAGGACCACTCCTCTCGATCCTCAACCTCTACTGATACCCCGCAAAAGTCACCCCATCGCCAAAGTCCAGGTCCCCATGGTTGATGATATGCATTGGGTCAAGCACGTATCTCCTCAGTTGAGATACGTGGAAGTCATCGTGCACCTGGTGCAATTGAGGTGGATGGGTCAAACGGTAAACCACCTTGCCTTAAACTGCTGAGGACCTGAAAAGTACCGTTGAAACTTGGAGATTACTTGCCACCTCATCCACATATCCATAGACCTCGTCGAGGTGAGACCCGTAAGAAAACGTGGTCGCCATCCTCAAATTTCAGTGGTTCTATCTCCTATCCACATAAGACTTCTGTCGGCTCGGAGCTGTCCTCATCCGCTTCTGATTAGAACTGAAACTCAAAACTCTTGCTACCACATGGGTGAAGTTGGCCGATTCAAGAGTGATCATATACACCTTCCTATGCAAGAGTTAATCCTGTGCTACCTGGGGTTTCCTTTTCACCGACCAAGGGAAACTCATCCTGACTTTTGCCTAATACCGTCAATCCGAGCATGAACTGTGAATCCAATCCATATCGAGACCAACGTCGTAAGGCCTCAACACTGCCACCAAGAGATTCCAACCGAAACTCTCGCCTCGTGGGTCCGATCACACTATTGGTGTAAGTGTTATTATCGAGTATCCTCCCAAGGTATCTCCAGATGTGAGGGTCAAGTCTACGGCTTACCATAAACTCTAGGTCTGGGACAAGATTCGTGGAAGGAAGGAATAATTCGTATCAACGTCTGTTACTACGGCTGCTAATAGTGGACACAGACTGCCCCTTGAATCATTCTTAGAGCCATTGGGTCACTCTCCTTGACCGCATGCAGCTACTCTCTTCCCCTGCCCTCCAGCTCCCTGAGCTTGGCGGGGACTACAAAGGCAGGTGATTGTAACATGTCAAAAAAAAAGTACACCACCACATGCTGCTCTCCTAGCTCTGCTTCCACGTCTGCTACTCTGTAGATTCATCTGTCTTTAACATTTCCTCTTTTTGAAACATTCGCACACCCAAGTCTCTGAGACTGGCACCAGTTTTCTACGTTCTAACTTCTAACATTCTCTAGATGTATTCGTTCAGCCAAGGAACATTTAACCACAAGGTTCTCTCTAGCACCCTAACGTGAGTAGGAATGCATAGAGGAAAAAGTTCTTACTTGGATATCCCTTAAACACACCTTTCTTTGAGGTCCGAGCTCTAAAGCACTAATCATATTGTAGTCATCAAGTACCAAGAATGATTGGTATGTCCTGATGAATTCTCAGCTACCGACACGTCATCCTGCCAAAGCTGTAAAAGCTCTAGAAAACTCTCAGCCACTTCCTCAAGCCAGTCCTCAGCCGCCTGTGAGTCGAGCTCACCTTGGAACTTGAGGGTATCTGATGTTGGAACACGTGTAAGGAATTAATCCTACATGTTTCACCTACCGGTACCGCCGGTTGTAACTGCAGACCAACAGGTAGTGATGTATAGCTGACACACTACCCGAAGGCACTACCTCAGGAATCGGTCTACGTACCGAAGCCTCATCGCTATGTGGACCATCCTCATGGTCACTCACTGGAAAACACTAGAAGTCAAGTCCACCATCCACTCTACCAATGTCTCAGCTAGGTGGAAAACTCTAGAAATCGCCTCCAGCCAGTCCTCTACTGTCTGGGAATCGCCTCGTAACCTCGGAGGTCGCTGCTGCTGGAACTCGTGCAACGCGCTCTACCAGCGTGCACAGTTCGCTAGTAAGGCTGGTGGAATCTGCTGCCCAATAGGTGGTGGTGCTGCTGGTACACCACCCGAGGGTGCCAACATAGTAAAAAGGGCCCCGCACTGGAGCCTCACCACTCGGTGGGCCGTCATCGAGTACTCTCTCGGAAACTCCAACTAACTGTCTGCGTGGAGACATCCTAAACAGATGTGACATGGTCAACGATTAATACCTGGTGAGATGACCAGGTTTGAGCTGACTTTAAAACTTTTGGAAACACACACGCAATCAGTGTTTTTCATGCACAAAGTCGGAAATCAGTAGTCAGGGTCCTGGTGTAAGGATACGTCGGCCTCCGCACCAACACTGGACTCCCTGAACTGAAGACCACACTCGGTACCCTTAACAATATTGCTTCATAGAAAGGTAATATCATAGTTATAAGTTCTGCGGTAGAACCAACTCCTCTGATACCAATTTGTCACGACCCGTCCTCGGGGCCTGTGTCATGACTACCCCAAGCCCTCCTTCCATAGGCCAGGGGCAGGCGACTAGCACCAAAGGCGTAAATCCTGATAACTAGGAAGGCATTGCCTTTATAAAAAGGAAACAAAACACCACAGAGTACAAGCAGAAGTAAACACTAAGTAAAACTGAAACAAGCTGTGCTGAAAGTAAAGGGGGCCGGAAATACAAGCCCAACTGTAAAGTACAAGGAAAAAGATAAAAGAGTCGTAAGGTGACAAGAAGCTCCTGGATCATCCACCAAGGATCCTACCTGAAGGGTAGGTACAGATATCACAGCTCCTGGATGGTCCACCACGGATCCTACCTGAATGGTAGGTAAAGATAGCCTCCACAACGCTCTCGCCTGTCAACCTCCTCTGAGTGTCGTCTCGTCGTGAAGTCCACCACCGGATACTGTATTGTTGTGAGTTCCACCTCAGGGTACCGTCCAGTACTCGAACACTCGGCCTCTGTCTGCGCTGTCCGTCGTCTGCAACCAACACAACGAGGTGCGGGCATATCCTGTGTAAGGGTGAGTATAACGACACTCAGTAGGGACCCCGAGACCCTCAAGGTCTCACTAAAACCAACAAGGATAACCACAAAGAATATCTCAACAGATAACCTCTACTTAGGTATATTCCCATACATATACCTAAGTTATCAATTAACTCATCTCAATCAAGAGGAAACACAAAGATTATGAAATCAACGGATAACCACTACCCAGGTATATGCCCATACATATACCTAAGTTATCAAGTGACCCATCTCAATCATGAGGTAATCACAAAGGTCATAGATTCATCTCAAACTAGGATTTTATTCATGATATCGAAACCACGGCTGCTGGAGAACTCCTCCTCTGTCAAGTACAGTGGGTCTGCCGCTACAACCAAGCGCATCTGACTAACCTTGGACTACTAAAGTACTCCACCTGCCGAGTACTGTGGGCCTACCATTGCAACTAAGCGCATCCCACCATGGGTCTGCTGCTACAACCAAGCGCACCCCCTCATAGCCTACAGAGGTACTCCTTCTATCGAGTACCACGGGTCTGCCACTACAACCAAGCGCACCTCTGCTGTGGGTCTGCCTCTACAACCAAGTGCACCCCACTGGGCTATCTGAATCACTCCGAGTCGATCGATCAGCAGTCGTCAAGTCTCAGTCAGCTACTAGGTCTCCGCCCTCAGCTAGCTCGTCTCCGGGAGGGTCCGCTCCACAAGCTACTGGTCGATACTCCAATTATCACAAGTCTCATGAAGAAGTATCTCAAAGGACCGCCTCATCATAGGGGTCTCAACGCAATAGACGGCGCATCAATCGGACGCCCGGTCTGTGAGTTATTGACCTTTTTATCCCAGGGGCCCGGATGGTTTCGTGTGCGAACCAACCTGGACTTTTCTCATCTGTACCCAGAACTCTCATAGGGTATACTCATAGGGACCGTTTATCAACGTGAACACCAACACCGCTGAAGGTTCGTCAAACGGACGTCTGGTCTGAAAGTTATCAGCTTTTCCGTTCCAGGGGCCCGGTTGGATTTCGGATACAATCCAACCCCGCCATTATCCAACTACAACCAAAACTCAGGATAAGTATACTAAAAGTTCCGTCTCATCAAGAGGAATCCAACAAATTCGATGACACGCCAATCGGACATCCGGATCTCAAGATATAAGCGTTTCCACTCTGAGGGCCCGGTTGGTTTCGTGTATGAACCAACCCGGCTGAACCCAAAGTTCTCTGAAACCTTGAGTGTAATATACCGAAACGACCGTCTCGATCCAATGATCGAATCGTAGCTGACGGTACGTCGTTCGGAGGTTTGTATCCCAAGTTATGGGAAAAAGATCGTAAGAGGTCCGAAAATGGGGGTTTTAGGCCCGGATTGACCCGACCCGAGAACCCCCCTGGGTCGGCCCGAACCGGGTCCGGGTCCGGACCGCTTGGGCGTGGCCTGGCCCAGATGGCGCGGCCCAGCCCGGCGCACTGGCGGTCTGCTGGCCAGCTCGGTGTAACCGAGCTCACGGTCAAGGGGGGGGAGCGCGCCCCCCCGTCTCAAAAAGCGCGGCCCCACGTGGGGGGCCGCTGCTGTTCGGCCAGCCGGGGGTTATGAACCCTCGGCTCCTCCTCTGACTGGCTGGCCCGCTCCAGCCGGCCGGCTGCTGCACCACAGGACCAGCGCGGGTCGGTCCCCCTGTTTCGACGCCAGCGGCCGAAAGTTGGCCGCCAGTCCCTGCTCCGCCGCGGCCTAAAGCCATGGCCTTGGTCCGTCCGGCACGGCGCGACGGCGTCGCGCCCCTCCGCCGCAGCCCCACTCCGGCCACGGTGTTTTCGTGATTCTCTGGAACCGTGCCTTTATTTGACTTCATCGGCGCGGCGTGACAGCACCACGACCTTGTTTGACTTCATCGGTGCGGTGCGACGGCGTCGCGCATCCTTACCACATGATCCCGCGCGGTGTGATGGCACCGTGTCACTTTCCTTCGAACTGCAACGACACAAAGACAAGGTAGGGGGGTCGGCCGTGTTTGTGCGGTCCGTCCCCCTCCTGTTAATCGATAGCAAACTGTCCAATTGAAACGAGGAATGACGACTGAAGAATTCACATATAACAACAACAATAAATCCCCTACCTCGAGACGTGTTCATTGACGTCGGAAGGTGACGTCGTCGTTTGCGAATTCCCCACGGCGGTGTCTCCTCCCTTGATGGAGATCCAGGGAGCATTATTCATCGAAGGTCATGGAAGCCCCATCGTCGCCGGAGTGTACCTGAAGATGTGACGTTCCCCTCTTATCACGAGGAGAAGTATAGATGACATGTTCTCGTTCGTCGTCGGAGGGTTGGAGAACGAAGCTTCTCTTATTTCTTCAGAGGTTCCCCCACCACATTAATTGCCAAACAAATATTGCATTAGCCTTCTCCCATTTAAAGACAAGCCACCCTTTTCAAATTAAACCAAGAATCAACTCATTAATTATTTGAGTAGGCTAGATTTAATGGAGGAGAGTTACACAAGTCAAAAAGGAGTTATCTTATTAAAATAATGGGAAATTAATGGGGGAGTTAGAGGGGGTTTAAAGAATGTGAAGGGGTGGGGTTCGTGTGGGCCTCACCTCACCTTTATCCTCTCAATGTTAGTTAGTAACCAATGGGTCCCACCCCTAACCCCTTACTTAGGTTATAACCACTTAAGAGAGGGATAAAGTTTTGTGACACAACACTTAATCCACTCAACAAGAAAAGAAAATATAACTGTAAACAATTATATTTTTATCCCTTAATTTTTTTTTAAACAACTCCTCCCAAGAAAATGAAACTCCAGAAAGGGTCTTCTTAAGCAATTACCGGCACTGCGGTTTCATCAGTGCCCTCAGATTTCAATTCCGAGCACCGGTTCATAAGATAGAAAAACCCGCTCGTTCGTTCACTGAACATACCCGACCTAAACTTCAAAAATTGATTCTGGGCACACCGGACCTCGGAATCAGGTGTTGTCAGAAACCGCGTTCTTGTAAAATTCCAAAGAAAATTAAGAAAAAAATTTCCTTGAAATTTCCATGTCTTTACAATTGTAACAACCCCAATTCTAGTAACCCATATTTTATGTCTACTTTAATATGTTTTAATAAGATATAAGGGATCACATCATGAATGATCGGTTAGTTTAGTAGTCTTGAAGAACCAGATATAAACATGCTCCCCTTATTACATTGTAAATAAAATATAAAATGTTACAAAAAAAGGTTTTTCATCCTTAAATCTCATTCGAATATTTCTTCTTTATATCATTGGTAATGGAAAAAATGATGGTGGGATCAAATTATCGGTAAGGGTTATGTACAGTGGAATCTATCATGAGTAAATAAGTAATAATCAATATGGTATGGTAGATAACTAAAAACACATTCCATTTAATCAAAAACTTGAGCATGAAATGAATCCATGGATAATTTCAATGTAGTATTCACATGGATAATAATAATTGAGTTCTCAATAAATTAAATACATAATGTTGCAATTAAAGATCTCAAACATCGTGATTTATTTACAATCAAGTCATTCTACCAAGACAGTTTAATTGATGGGTAGTTATACACCAAAAACTCATTTAATAAGTTTGGCCAACTGTTTTGTCTTATAATACCTATTGATACATTGAGGTGAAATATATAACTAGGATCCACCCATTACTGCATATATAATTCATTCCTCATATATTTAATGATCAATTTAATTCATAAATAATATGCCTTATCAATAAATATCTATATTAGGTAAAGAATATAAAATATTAATATTTCCCCAACCAATCAAATAACTTTTATAATAAAACAACATATATAGAAATAATATATAGATTAGGAAATAATAATATCCATGATAAAAAGAATATGGATGTTTAAGAGAAATTTAATCTTCACTGAAAATTATCATATGAGAGTTAATTTTTTTAAGATAAAGTTGATGACCACAGAATTAATAAGAGATAAATATAACTTTTAATTCATCATAAATGTAGATTTTATAATAAAATAAAGTCATTTTGAAAATAAAATAAAATAGAAACAAAAAATTAAAATAAGTTTTCATTAAAGTGTTTTCCTTATGAAACCATTGAAAAAATATAGAAGAATCTAAATAGTGTAAAATGGTTATAGTGGTGTAAAATATTTTAACATCATATATATTAAAAATAAACATTCCTTTTGACTTTTAATAAATAAAGTTGATAATGACCCTTTTAGAACAAATAATAAATATTCCTTTTAAACATTGTAAAAAGTCTTGGATAACTTAAAATTTCCTTAATAAATCATTTGGGTAAATAAAAAGGACTTTTCTAAAAAAATAAAAAATGTGGATATGAAAGAAAAATATTCTTGATTAAAAAATAAATAACATTGGGTTTATTTTAAACATTTCTTTTCTTGACTTAAGTGAAAAAGAGAGGAAAATATGGAAGAAAACATGGAAACTCACTAAATATCTAGTGTATAAGAAAATAAATGAATTTTATATAGGATAGGTTATAATATTCCTTCAGTGAATAATATAATAAATCCTAAAAAAAGAGACTATAAAATAAATTTTTACATTTTTAGTAACTTTTAAATTTTAACCCATTGAAAGAGTAACTTGAATTGAAACTTTAATCATCATGAATAAATATAGATTAATGTTAAATAAAAAAAGGGGGTAGTATATATAGATACCCATACTTTTTATACATTAATATTATATCTTATTTGATGAATATTCATTAAATAACATAACGATATATGATATAATAATGTTGGTCCATTGAATTTTGAAACATGGATACCTAAACAACTAGTTCATAAGTGAACTAAATCATCTCCCATTAAGTTCTTAATTACTAGAAACCTTTTTAGACATATCATACATAAAACCTTTCTTCATAACTAGGGGAAATGAAACATAATAAATGGTGATATCAAATGCTCAGTAAGGGTAAAAAATGGAGATATCAACATAACATGGGAATAAGTGTATGAGAACATGAGAATAACATTTTAAAACCATACCCTCTATATCATATATCATAAACATGAGTCATGGCGTAAATCTTTATAATTTATAAGACATGAATCATAATGGAATAAAAGACATAATCCATGAGATAATAACATTGGCATAAGACATAGATTCGTGGAATTTACATAAGAAAATAAAATCTTATTTCAAGGATACCCACCAAGACATTCATAACATGTTATTATTAGGCTAACCACTCATATACCTACTTTGGTCCTGGCATAACCACCCATGTACCCTATTCCAAATTGAGACAACCTCCCATTTACCCTATTTTTGGATTGGGATAACTTCATGTGTACCCTCTTTTAGGATTGGGATAACCTCTAGTACAATCTTTAATCTTATAGAACATTAATAATTTCCAAATACATTGGGGGGAGATATAGGTCCCACCCATACTTGGTTATAACATAACCACCATCCTTGGTTATAACATAACCATAGTCAAATAATTGAAACCATACATATATATGTCATAAGATAATAAAAAAGTCATCATATTAGAACCCATTAAAAGAAATGGGTTTCAAAAAAATTATCATTTCATAACCCATGAAAAAGAAATAGGTTTCATAAACATTTCATTATTTCATCATAGCATAACCCATGGAAAAAAGGAACAAGTTTCATAAAAAACATATAATAATAAACATAAACCATTAGGGGAAATAATATGCATGGTATCCTTAGATCATATCCCCATTAAATCTTAAATAACATCAAATTATGTCATCTTATATAGAAAAAATATTTTAAAAGATCACTTGGGACATTTCTTGAGAAAAATAAACTTTTAAATTGAAAAATAATCTTTTAAAAAATAAAATTTTACAAAACATTTAGAATTACATTTAATTGAAAATAATATTTGAAACTTATAAAATAATCTTTAAAATTTTGATTTTTCATGATAATAGAAAATACTATTCATTTCTTATGCATTAAAACAAAGTTCCATTTAACATTTTTGGTAAAAAGTCAAAAATTACCTCATTTGGAAAATAAAAAGAAGATTCATTTTAAAACATATTTTAAAAATTAAAAAATGGTTAAAAATTTATTTAATAAATCATTTTATATTGGTAAAAATTTTCTGTAAGACATTTTTAGAAAACATTAATATTGAAGAAAATTGATTTTCAACCAAAGATAGAAATAAAGTCAGTTTTTCTTAAAAACATTCTTTTGGACTCTTGAGTAAATAAAGGGAGAAAAGTGAAAGTAAAACATTTATTTTCATAAAATGACCATATGAAAAGAAAATACACGATGTTATTGATATATATATTATAATATTTCACCATCATAATAATCATAAACAATCCCAATAAATAATGAGATTGTATCATAAAACACATACTAATTTGGTGACTTTTGAATTATAAGTACCATTAAAGAATAACATCAAATGAAACTTAAAATATAATTAAAATAATTATATTAATTATATAACATTTCAAATGGGTAGTATATACCCTACACAAAATAAAAGAGTGGTGAATATGGTATATGTCTCCTAGAATTAAAAGAGAGACTAGAAATCCATTACCTTAAGTCTAAAATTCCTTAGTATAAATTCAAACCTACTGTATAATAAATATAGTTTTATTATAAAATTATTATATAACCATACTCATTTATCATATAAAATATTATTTACTTATAACCATTTATCACACTTTTTTTAACAATTATTTGTTAAAATCACAGTTTTGGGTGATAACTACTTTGTCTTTCGTGTATGTTTTGGTCTGATATTATTGGTCATTTTATTATGATCATGGTTCCATAATCTCAAAAATTTTAACCATTATATTAATATAATATATAATAATTATACATTTATTTATATTCATCCATAAAATTTAGATATATAAAAATAAATTACACCATTCATAGAGACGGTAGGTCATACATATTCATAAAAGTTGTTTCTATTTTCTCAATGGATGGAATAAAAGAAAATTAAATATTAATTACCCGTTAAAAAATAATTATTATCTAATATATATCATTTATATTAATCAAATACATCCTTATAACCATCCATGTGAAAATAAAATGAAAAAAATTTCACATCACTTCCTGGAGGCAGTAGTCCACATGTACGCACAAGCGACATTATCATTTTCCAATGGATTAGAAGGTAATGAGGAATATTTGATATTATAATTAATAATTATAATAATTTCATAAATATAATATATAAATATTAAATCCATCATTATCTCTAGTCGTGATATTTGGTGATGGAAAATGAATTACATTGGTTCGTGAGGTAGTAGTGCGTCATACACACGATCGACAGTTTTGTTTCCCATTTGATTAAATAGTATATGAATATAGGTTATGATAGTAACATAATAACATACAAGTATATTATAGATACTATTGTTACTATATCATCATATTTTATGAATATTTTAAGGGCTTGGAAGAATAAATAAACAAAAATACAAGGTTAATAATTTTACCTCTTCTTCAGAGATCCTCTTTAGGTTTATACCTAAAGCCTTCTTAGGTGTAACAACCCAAAGTTTTATCTATGTAAATTACATTATTATAATTATTTCATATTTTAAAAACACATAAGATAACACAATACAAGATTTATAATGATTGAATGAAACAAGAATTGTTTCAAGAAGTTAAGGAACCTATAGCGATGAAATAGTAACTTGACCTTTGGAATATTAATGTGACCCTTATGATTAGTAAAATGGATAATAGAATAGTAACATAACCTATGAAAGTATAAATAAAATTTAATAATCTTATAAATGGTAATATGATATAATTATATCATAGTATAAGTAAATAGAAGTTTTAAAAATTATTAATTATGTGTTGGTAATTTTATAGGTCATAAATATTTAAATACTTTTTTTAAATGAATTTAATAATTTAAAATAGAAATTATTTTCATAAAATGTATTAATAAATTAATATTTTTATGTCTTATTATTATGAGATAATTTTATGATACCCTAATAACTTATTTAATTTTTAAAAGTGTTAGAAAAGCTGTTTTAATTTTTAAAATTTTTATTTTCCAAATTAATGATGATTTTAATTAAAACTTATATTTATCATATTTATAAAATTATTTTCATAAAATTGATTTCATTTTTAAATTCTACAAGTTGAAAAAAAATTAGGGTAAATTTTTGGTATTTTTATGAAATATTTGAATCTTTGGTGAATAGTAAAATATGATAATTTACGATAAATGCTAAATACTTGAATTATGGAGTCATATGTGATGTAGTGATGATTTAATCCCATTATCTCAAACTCACATGCTCAATTTACTATATTTATTCTCAATAATAAACATTATTTTATGTCTTGAGAAAAATAATAAAATAATGATTAAAATATTCAAAAAACACCCTCCTCCTACACTATAAATACCACCCCTCACCACCTCTTCTCCTCACACCTCTCAAGCCTTTAACATTGTCTAAATTATAATAAAATATCCTCCCAATTCCCTTCCCCACTACCAAAAACTTTTTGTCTTAACAAAATACCAAAACCAATCCCCTAAGGAGGTTCTCAGGATGAATTAATCAAGAGGTAAAACCCTATTTTGTTTACTTTTAATTTGTTTTCAAGTTCCTTTATTTTATTTTTATATCCTCACATAACCTCATACAAATATCATGAAAATTACATTATCTTATATATAATAAAATTTAATTATGTTTATGGAATAATTATTCATAAAATCTATTCTTCTCTCTCTTTTACTTTAATAATGAAAACATCATCTGTGAGGAGCCGATTTACCACCTTCGTGGCAGATGTGCTTTCATCTTTCAATTCAATCTTAAAGTTTGGTCATGAAATATTTTTTATGGTTGAACTAGATTATTATATATGTATTATATCTTATTTAATGTTCTGAAATCATTTTTTACACATGATACTAATTTATAAAACAAAATGAGTTTGTTGTGATCAAAAAATGCTAAATCAATCTAAATGATTATCATTAATGATTTTTATAATGAATTGTAATGAAATATTCTAGGTTACCCTCAAACCTAGCACCTAACCCATTCGGTTACATAATTGAAGGGTCTCAATCCCCATGGGCTGGTGAAAAGCACCCGAGAATCGAACAACACACTAGAGGGAACAATTTCTCCCTACCTGATCAAACACATGACATATATGTATGCACAGAATGAAATAGACAACAGAAGAATAAAGGAATATATATGCCATAATAGTAAAAATACATCATAAATGAAAAACTAAAAATTTATTCAAATCTACAAAAACAATTCCAAATACAAGGACCAAAACCAAACAACTACTCCATGTGATGGTGCAGACGAACTCCCACTATCTCACCACTAGCTACCCAAAACCAGCTAACACAAACCTCATCATCTCATTGTGGTTCCTTGCCTTTTCCTATATTGGAAGTCATATAAAGGTCTATGCACCACCGAGGAGCTTCATAGGGTGTGAGCTAACAGTCTTAGTAGGATCCCACCCAGGTGTTCCATATCAAGTCTCTGTAAAACAATTATTTTATGTTTATTTTAAATAAAACATGGCATGATATGTTGCAAAGAAGTTTTATAGAAAACATGGTAAACATTTCTGTTTTTTGATGTTCTAAACAAAAGCATGTATAATATGCATATCAAGGCTTACTCAGAAAGTCAATCAGTACAAAATAGAAGAAGCAACATAAAAATTAGTACCAAGGATCACTATAGGTCAGACTAACAAATGACTCATACCACAATAAATCAAGTTCATAGTCCATTTCCTAGAACACAAACCTAGTAAGTAGATCAATACTGTAACGAACCAAAATTTATTAATAAAAATTCATCTTGATCTAATTAAATGTCTTATTATGTAAAATGGTTATATAAAACATACACACTTCCTTGGTTTTATGTTTTTGGATTTTAAAATACCATTAATAATTTTTATCATTTCTAATATAGTTGTTGAACAGTGATCACATGATTAGTATAAATATGTGGCTTTAACAAATCCAATTTACTCAGACAAATGAAGTGATGACCTAGTCTAGTAAAATTGCTCAAAATGGAGCCCATTTTTTGTAGCTCAGAAAGGAGGTAGCATCACTAATATTCTCTCTTGACCAAGCCTAATATGATCTTTAACACTTTAATCTTGAATGGAACCACCTACGGGAGAAGTGGAAGTTAATAGAGATTACCACCCAAGTGATGTTATCCGAGACACCCCAAGAGTCTCTCACCATCGCACACCTTACCCTTTGGTCTTATACTGTTGTTATAAGGGGTTATGTAGCAAGACTGTAGCACTATGTTTATGTGATTTATTTTTTGTATAAAGTATATACATTCATTTTATAATTGTTACTTTGTAAATGGTTTTTAAAGCACAAATAGTATTTTTAGTTAATATTCAATTAATAAATATATTTTAATGAATTAATGGATTTTTTAATTAAATAATATTTTAATAAAATATTATTACAAAATTAATTTTTATTAAATATAAATGATCTTATAATTTTTTATGAATACAATGGTAATTTTTATTAAGGTTTGAAAGCTGTTTTTGTCAAAACCCATGAATTTTTAATAAAAGTCAATTTTTATTTTAAAAGTGAAAATTCCCATATTTATAAAATTATTTATATAAAATTAATATCATTTTTGTATTCAGTATGTTGAAAATATCTAATGGTGATTTTTTTATAATTTTCTGAGACAGTCAAATTTTTTGGATAAAAATTAAATATCGTTTAAATATATAATGTGTTTTATGACATCATAATGACCCAATAGTGGTGTAATAAAATACTATAAATGGTGTATTCAGGTAATATATGTTTTATATTTAAAATAATGTGATTTTATATTTGTTTGATTAATTTTATGGTGCCTTAGTATACCCTCTAAGACTTATAAAATATTTTAACTTTTTAAAATGATTTCCTTGAGAGTGTGACTCACCTCCACATAAGCAAGCATAATATTTTAATAATTTTGGCCATTGGCCTTATAAAATAATTTTTTACACTCCCCTTTGGAAAAAACCATGGGTAAAAACCATGGGTTTGTTTGTGGTTTTGAATATTTAATTATATAGATTCCAAAAAATAAGTTTTTGAAATATTAAAGAATTCGCCTCTCTTTTCCTATATAAACTCACCCAAAATCCCACTTCTCTTCACTAAAAACCCTTTTATCACATCTCTACTCTAAACTACTCACTCTATAATCCTCCCAATGTACCCCAAGCTCTCAGTAATCTCCTCCTTGAGCTCTTGAAGTCACACACTTTCAAGTAAGGAATCCTCACTTTCCTTCCTTATTTATGTCCAAGTTTCCTTATATTGTTATGCCCTTTTTTCAATTACAAATGTTAGGGTATGATTTCACACCTTCATTATACTTAAATCCTTATTTTTTTAATGATTACATACCCATTTATCTCTCATTATTTCCTCCCATGTACACCTGTTACCATGTCAAAATTCCGTAAGGGATTTCTCTCTCCTAATTTACTTTCAAGAAATTATTTTATATTATTCATCTAAATTACATTACATATGTTGGGATATTATTTTCCATGATCCCCTTATGATAAATTTCATGTATAAATGATGATATACCCCTTTATCTCTGATCAACCCATTTTACAATTTCTATTTGACATCGTTATGCTGCTAAAGTTACACCAAAATTTCACATGCCAAAATCATCATGTAAGTGAATACCATACCCATTTCTCTATCAAGGGTATTCACCTTTATGAACATTTACTTTTTGATTATGGACTTAAATTTATGTACTCTATATATTTTATTATTGGAATAAATTATAATGTTTAATGAATCCATGTTGTATGATCTATGTGGCACACTTATGCATGAAATGAAATGATTAAGAAGGGTGTGCCTTGATAGTGCTCCAATGCATTGGGAAAATAATAGTATCATGATATGTCATGTGAAATTGGTGTTGACTCATGCTAATTCATGTTAACTTATGGTTTACTCATGATAATTCATGTGAAATGAGGGTTTACTCATTCTCCATGTGCAATGAGCCTTGGCTCATGCTAATATCATTTTAAATGTTGTTGCTACATCTCCATGTTATGATAATCATGCTATATCATGCCTTTATATTCACATTTCTCTTATGCTTCATTGATATAATTATTTCCCAACATGTATTTTATTCTTTATGTTATTCCTTGTTTACTCCCTTAAAAGGCTTTATAGCTCACCCTTTTCTTATGTATGTCCTCATATTATCCCATGCAATTCTAAGTACGAGGGAATGTTATGGTCATGTAAAAGAATTTTTCAATAAATATGTTGTATTTTTATGTCTTAAGTTGCCATGTAATGTTCCTAATTACCTAAGACACTAAACCTCTCGATCCTCAGAGTTGTATTAAGTGAAAGTTTATGTAATAAATCATTTTTAAGTGAGTAATAAAGAGAAGGGTTTTTATAGTTGGTATCAGAGGATAGGTTTAGTTATTTTTTGGATTAGGATTAGAACACCGTATTGAAATCATTAGGGATAAGACTAAGTATAATAAAAATATCCCTAAATTTTGGTGAGTATAGAGTAAGTGGTTTATCAAGAAAATACATCCATGTCTGGATATGAACAAATAGAGGTGGCTCTGGAACAGATGTATCTAGGGGTAAAACCTGAAAACACCGCTTTGATCCAAACTTGAACAGAAACTGGTGCACGATAATGGGACTTACTTCACTCTTGGTTTGACACTTATTGGGGATATGCTTTGGTAAATTCATCAGCTTAGTATGAACCATTATTAAGGGAATAAAAAATGCCCCTAAGAATATATGTTTTGAAGTAGATCATGGATAACATTGATTGAATCTTATAAATTCATAATTTAAGTGAATAAATATAATTTATAAGTTATTCCTTTTTTTCATTGGATCCCCCTTTATGTTCTACCCCTAACTTTCCTTTTATTCTATCCAATGGCCAATAATAGGACTAGTGAGGATAACAATCGATGTAAAGATCAATGTGATGACTGTTCTAATGAGATGCCCAATCTGATGAGAGCGTGAATTGCAAACTTTCTCACGATACTCTCTCAGTTAACTCAAGTTTTTAATAGAAACATGGGTCAAGAGGATCGTCCAACCCCCCCCCCCCCCCCCAATAAAGAACAAGCTGAAATCGATAGATTCATGGGATAAAGACCTCCTACTTTCAATGGATCAACTCCATTGACAAGATATTCTCCATCATTCAATGTTCCGAACAAGAGAAGGTTATTTTGGATTCTTATCATATGAAGGGTGAAGTTGATCAATGGTGATCATTGGTCAAAAATACGAAGCTTTAGGAAGATATCAAGTCATTGGAATGAAACTATTTCTGAATAATGTTTTTTTATAAGTATTTTCCTCGCACCCTCTGACTTAAGATGGGAAAGGACTTCCTTGACCATAAGCAAAAATATGATGAATCCAACATAGAATATAAGGAAAACTTCACAAGTCCTGCACGATATGCCTTTAACTTTGTCGTTACCCCCAAATACAAGGTTGACTACTTCTTTGGTGGGATAAAACCTAGCCTACAGAAATCCCTAGCGATCCGTGACTTCGATAGCTATGAGAAAATTTTCTGATGTTCCCTCAAAGTTGAAATGGAGATCGGTGAATCTCAGGGGTATCATGGGGATAAGAAGTAGAAAGTGGAATTTAATTCTAGCAGTTCGAGGGAAAAATACAACGGTGCTAAGAAATTACAACACCCCACTTTCTAAAGGTGCAGAAATAATCACTTCATAAATTTCTTGAAGGGGGTGAGGAAATTCTTTAGGTGTGGAAGAGAAGGGAACCTGGACATTAATTGCCAAAACAAAAAACTCGTTGTGAAAAAGGAGAGGAATTCTCCATTCGACCCTCAATGCATTGTTCATTGCTTTAACTACAAAGAATTAGGTCACTTTGCAAACCAGTTCCCTAAGCCGAGGGTTTTCTAAGGCAACCAACAACCTCCAAGGTAGAAAGGGAGATATTTTTCCATCAGCTACTACCGAAATGAACCCCAAAAATGAAGTGGTGATAGGTATTATAGTTATTTATTCAAGAATAGAAAATGTTCTTTTTTATTATAGTTTTACACATTCTTTTATATCCTGAAAGTTTAGTAGAACAATACCAACACCACCACAAATCATGGAAGTAGAGATATTAGGAGAATAGAAAATGGGGAAATCATTGCATCCTAAGAATATAACTCCTCCCCTATCATAATTGGTGTACTGAACTTCTCAGTGAACCTCTTCATACTTCCTATTGTGTAATTTGATGCAATTCTTGGCATGGATTGGTTTTCCCTATATATATCCAATATAAATTTCTGTGAGAGGGAAATCACTCTTCCTATGGATAATCTACCCCTGATTTTGTACAAGTGCAAGGAGGAAGATGAATCTTCTATAGGACCATCATCTCAAGTGTGGATATTACTGCCCTATGAGCACACATATCTTGATCAGATGATTGAGTTTAAGAAAGAAACCATCCTTGAAGATATTTCTATTGTGATAGAATTCGCTGAAGTGTTTCCCGAGGAATTGACTGGTCTTCCTCCTAGAAGATATGTTGAATTATCGATTGATATTATACCTGGGGCATTTCCAATATCAAAGACCCTATATAGAATGGATATTGTGGAGATTTAGAAGCTAAAGAAACAACTCTAGGATAATCGGATAAAGTTTTTATATGCCCAAGTACTTCACCATGGGGTGCACTAGTCCTCTTCATCAAGAATAAGGATGGGTCAATGCGCATTTGCATTGATTATCGTGAGCTCAACAAAATCATGATAAAGAACAAGTATCCTCTTCCACAGATTGATGAATTATTCGATCAGCTACGTGGGGCACAATACTTATCCAAGTTGGATATGCGGTCGGGATATTACCAAGTAATGGTGAATAAAGAGGATATCCCTAAGAATGATTTTCATATAAGGTACGAGCACTATGAATTTATAGTAATGCTTTTCAAACTCACTAATTCTTCATCAATATTCATGGACTTGATGAATAAAGTATTTAGAGATTACCTCGAAAAAATTTGGTAGTCTTTGTAGATGATATTCTAATATACTCCAAAACTAAGGAGGAGCATGAGGAGCATCTAAGAATTGTACTAGAGACCTTGTGAAAGGATAATCTCTATGAAAATTAAAGAAAGTGTGAGTTCTGGTTAAAGGAAGTCTCATTATTAGGTCACATCATCGTAAGCAATGGGATATCTGTAGATCCCTCTAAGAAAAATGAAGTTGAGGGATGGTCGAGGCCAATATCTGTGATGGATATTCGTAGCTTCCTTGGGTTTAGCTGGTTATTATCACTGATTTGTGATAAATTTATCATGATTTTCAGACCTCTTACTAAGTTAACTATGAAGGGGGTCAAGTTTTCTTGGAGTGATGAATGCAAACAGATATTCAAGGAGTTGAAAAGGAGTCTTATCACTACACTCATGCTCACACTACCCATAAGTGGATAACTTTTTGTAGTATTTAGTGATGCTTCGAATAAGGGCCTAGGCAGTGTGTTGATGAAAAATTAAAAATTCATTGCCTATGCTTCAAGGAAATTGAAAGTTCATGAGAAAAACTATCAACACAATGATCTGGATTTAGATGTAGTAATCTTCTCTTTAGAAATTTGGAAACATTGCCTCTTTGGGGAGAAGTGTGAAATATATATGGATCACAAAAGCCTCACGTATATATTCACATAGAAAGAGATGAATATGTGCCAATGAATATGGTTAGATCTAATCAAAGACTATGACTACTCAATCCATTACCACCTTGGGAAAGAGAACAAGGTGGAGGATGCTCTAAGTAGAAATGATCCAATAACTCTTTAATTGATGAGAATTTAAAAGGATCCAATCTTCTTAGGTTTGATAAAGATGGACATGGGAATCATAAATAAGGGAACATCATTAATCCTTTCACAAATGATTACTCAACCATATATTTTAGAAAGGTTAAAGGATGCTCAAAAGGATAATGTGGGAATTCAGGAGAAAGTGGAAACTATCAGAAAAAGGAAATCCTTAGAGTTTAATGTTAATAAATAAGGAATTGTGAGATTTGGTTCAAGACTATGTGTTCCATCAAATCCAAAGTTAAAGAAAGAAATTTTGGATTTTCAAATAGTTTGGATTTCTCTATTCACCCAGGAAACACAGATATGTATTGAGATATCTGAGAGTATTATTAGTGGGATAACATGAAGAATGAGATTGTTGAGTATATATCAAAGTTCCTGGTATGTCATCAAGTGAAGGCTGAGAGGTAGAAGTCTAAGGGGATAATTCAACCATTACCCATACCAACATGGAAATGGGAGAACATCACCATGGACTTTGTCACCAAACTTTTGAAGATATCCAATGGAAACAATGCTATCTGGGTTGTTTTGGATCGTCTTATAAAGACTTCACACTTCATTGCAATTCGAGATGATTTCTCATTGGATCAACTGGAATGGATATACATCAAAGAATTGGTAAGGCTGCATGGAGTTATACTAATTATTGTATCCAATTGAGATCCAAGATTCACCTCTAAGTTCTGGAAGAGTCTCCAACATGCTATGAATACTGACTTGAACTTCAGTACAGCTTATCATCCTCAAACTTATGGCCCATCTGAGCAGACTATCCAAACACTTGAGAACATGTTTAGAGCATGATCAGTAGACTTCAAAGGAGGATGAGATCAACATCTTACTCTGGTTGAGTTTTCTTACAATAACAGTTTCCACTCAAGTATCCAAATGGATCCTTATGAAGCCCTTTATGGTAAGAGGTGGAGAACATCGGCATGTTGGGGTGAATTTGGGGAGAAAAAACTCCTAGGTCCAGAAATGGTCGAAGAAATGGTGGAGAGGTTAAGACCATCCAGCAGTACATTAAAGCTGCTCATAGTTGACAAAAGATATATGCTAACAATAATCTAAGAGGCCTAGAGTTTGATTTTGGAGACATGGTATTCCTCCGCATATCACCGTGGAAGAGAGTTATGAGATTTGGGAAGAAGGTAAAGCTTAGTCTAAGATACATCAACCCTTTTAAGATCCTTGATCGGATTGGAGCAGTGGCCTATCGACTAGCACTCCCACCGAAACTTATCTCAAGTACATGATGTATTCCATTTATCACTCTTGAGAAAGTACATACCTGACCCATCGCATGTACTCAATTCAGAGGTGGTTCCATTGGAGAATGATCTCTCCTATGAAGAGAAGTCGGTTAAGATCTTAGACCATAGGGAAAAAGTTCTATGAAATAAGGAAATGTCCCTTTTCAATGTGTTATGGCGAAAACACAAGTTTGAGGATGTAACATGGGAATCTAAGGAAGTGATGAAGTAGAGTTACCCACATCTATTCTAGTGTGGGAAAATGAAATTTTGAGGGTGAAATTTCTTAAGGGGGGAAGATTGTAACGACCCAAACTTTTATTAATGAAAATTCCTATTGATCTAATTAAATGTCTTATTATTTAAAATGGTTATATAAAACATATGTGATTCCTAGGTTTTATGTTTTTGGATATTAAAATATTGTTAAGAATTATTATCATTGCTAATATAATTGTTGAACAGTGATCACATGATTAGTATAAATATAGGGCTTTAACAAATCCAATTTACTCAGACAAAGGAATCGATGGCCTCATCCAATAGAATTGATCCATATGAAGCCCATTTGTCAGATTTAGAAAAGGAGGTAGCATCACTAGTCTTTTCTCTTGACCAATCCCAAGCCGAGCTTCAACACGTTAAGATTGAATGGAACCAACTATGGGAAAAGTGGGAGTTAATAGAGATTACCACCCAAGCGATGTTATCTGAGCCACCCCAAGAGGTTGTCACCATCATACACCTTACCCTTAGGTATTATGAGGTTGTTATAAGGGTTATGTAAAAATACCCTATCATTATGTTTATGTGCTTTATTTTTTTGTATAAAGAATATACATTCATTTTATTATTGTTAATTTGTAAATGGTTTTTAAAGCAGAAATAGTATTTTTAATTAATATTCAATTAAGAAATTTATTTTAATGAATTAATGGATTTTTAAATTAAATAATATTTTAATAAAATATTATTATTAAATTAATTTTTATTAAATATAAATGATCCTATAATTTTTTATGAATACAATGGTAATTTTTATTAAGGTTTGAAAGTTGTTTTTGTCAAAACCCATTAATTTTCAATAAATTTTGATTTTTATTTTAAAAGTAAAAATTCACATATTTATAAAATTATTTAGATAAAATTAATATCATTTTTGGATTTAGGATGTTGAAATTATCTAATGGTAAATTTTTCATAATTTTCTGAGATAGTCAAATTTTTGGGTAAAAATTAAACACCATTTAAATATATAATGTGTTTAATGACATCATAATGACCCAATATTAATTTAATAAAATACTATAAAAGTTATTTTAGGCCAATATATGTTTTATCTTTAAAATAATTTGATTTTATATTTGTTTTATTAATTTTATAATGCCTTAGTGGACCCTCCAAGACTTATAAAATATTTTAACTTTTTAAAATGATTTCCTTGAGAGTATGACTCACCTCCACATAAGCAGGACTAATATTTTTATAAGTTAATCCATTGGAATTATAAAATAATTTTTTCCACTCCCATTTTTCAAAAACCATGGTCAAAAAACATGGTTTGGTTTGTGGTTTTGAATATTTAATTATATATATTCCAAAACCTAAGTTTGTGAAATATTAAAGAATTCACCTATCTTTTCCTATATAAACCCACCCAAGACCCCACTTCTATTCACTAAAAACCCTTTTATCATGCCCATAATCTTCCCTCATATCTCTATAATCCTCCCAAGGTACCCCAATTTCTCAAGAAGCCCCTCCTCAAGCTCTTGAAGTCACATACTTCCAATTAAGGGATCCTTACTTTCCTTCCTTCCTTATTTATGTCCAAGTTTCCTTATATTGTTATACCACTTTTTTCAATTAAAATTTTTGGGTATGATTTAAAACCTCCCCTATACATCCCTCCTTATGTTTTAATTATGATATACCCCTTTCTCTCTCATTAATTCCTCCCATGTACACCTGTTACTATGCTAAAAATCTTTAAGGGATTTCTCTCCTCTCATTTACTTTTAAGAAATTATTTTATATTATGCATCTAAATTTCATTACATATGTTGGGATATTATGTTACATGACCCCCTTACTGTCTATTTCTTGTATAAATTATTATATACCCTTTTCTCTCTCATAAACCCATTTTATGATTTCTATTTACATCATTATGCTGCCTAAGTTACACCAAAATTTCTCATGCCAAAAATTATCGTATAAGTGAATACCATACCCATTTCTCTATAAAAGGTATTCACCTTTATGTGCATGTGATTTTTGATTGAGGACTTGCATTTATTTATTCCACATCTCTTATTCATGTAATAAATTATGATGTTTAATGAAACCATGTTGTATGATCTATGTAGAACACTTATCCATGAAATGAAATGATTAAGAAGGGTGTGCCCTGATAGCACTCAAATGCATTGGATAAAGAATAGTATCATGATACGTCATGTGAAATTGGTGTTGACTCATGATAATTCATGTGAAATGAGGTTTTAATCATGATAATTAATGTGCAATGAGGGTTTACTCATGCTCCATGTGCAATGAGCATTGCATCATGCTAATATCATGTTAAATGTTGTTGCCACATATCCATGTTATAATAATCATGCCATATCATGCCTTTATGTTCATGTTTCTCTTATTATATATTGATATGAAGATTGAATAACATGTATTGTATTATTCATGTCATTCCTTATTTACTCCCTTATTGGTCTTTATAGCTTACCCTTTTCTTATGTATGTCCTCATGTTATCCCATGCAATTATAAGTATGAAGGAATGTTATGGTCATGTAAAATAACTTTTCAATAAATATGTTGTATTTTTATGTCTTAAGTTGTCATGAAATGTTCCTAATTTTCCAAGATACTATACCTTTTGATCCTCATAGTTTTATTAAGTGAATGTTTATGTAATAAATCATGTTTAAGTGTGTAATAAAGAGCAGGGTTGTTATAAATACACCACGAGTAAACCCCCCAACAATGTTAATATCTATCCCCTAGAATAAAGGGCCTAGGAAACATAGGAAATAACCAATAGAAAACCTCCTAATAATCAAAAAACATGGATGATGTCCCCATTCTAAACCTTTCATCTGTGTACCCAAGGTAACCCTTGTGATCATTTTCACAAATCAATTTCACTATTTCAAATGTACCCATATCCTTTTCATTTATCAAAAACCATGTAAACCCCATTTCTCTTTAAAAACAATTTTTAAACACATAGAAATAGTCATTGAAATTTATAAATCAATTTATAAAGTAAGATAAATCATGCTAATTATCATAGTCTAGAGACGAAACCACCTACCTCAAAGCTCAGGTCGCACATGCTCGCAACAAAATCCACCAATAATGAAACCCAAAAACTCCAGTAAAGACCCTAGAATCCAATCCTAATCACAATATTGATTCAATTGGAAAATAAAAGGGTTAACAAAGATGAGGAAAACACATACCTCAAGAACTAAATCTTGTTGCACCATGGCCAACAAATGAACGGCCTCCAGAATGGGATCGTACAACAGATCTTCGAAGAGGACAAGAGAGAACACCAACTTAGATTGACAGATTTGATAATGCAACCCAAAGGTTCTACCATGATCCCTAAAAATGAATTAGTGAAAATATAACTTACCTGGAGAGATGTAACCCAACTTCAATGAAGATTTAATGTTGTACAAATCAATGCGGAAGGAAATGTGTCTCCAAAAATCGCTAGAGATGAGCCTTGGTTTGAGAGAAAAGGAAAAAAGGTGGTTGAATGGGCACCAAAAACCCGAGCGGTTCCCTAAAACATCCTTGCTCGGGGAATTACACGATGTAAAAATTATATTCACGTTGTGAATTCCACATTGTTTAATCACTCCAAAAAACCAATGACATCAGATTAAAAATCCGTTATTTAAAACAAACATGATGTGAAACCAAAATTCGCTACATGTAACCTTTCACAGTGTAACCCCTTTTCACGACTTGCACTTGGAAACCATTACACATCGTGTAACCCAGTTAAACGGAATGAAATACTCCTTCAACCAGCAGGAAAATATTTTTCAAGGATAAATTCCAAAAAAAAATCTATGAATTCACCATTATAGATATCCTCCCAATTCATTCTTGGTACTCTACAGACAATGAGAAAAATAAGAACCATGATGAGGTCAAGAATATACCTGATAGATTGGTAACGGTATGTTACATGAATAATCCTAACTTATAGAAACAAATTGGTATTTTAATATTCTATAAGTTTATTAATAACATATAAGTTCAGTTCTAGACAACTATCCTAATTCTACATGATTTTCCATACATATATACAAGTAAACTGATCCTGAAAACCAAGGAAATTAATGCTACAAAACAATAAAAATGAATCACTTAACCCATAAAAAAATACATAGATGAACATGATAAAATTATAATAAATCAAATACATGTATAAATGGTTCTAAACTTATTAATTAATTAATCTAATTTTATTATTCAGGAAATTGAGATGAAGAGCAGAATCATTTCGGACATAAGGTAAGGGATTCTACCCGAACCTCTATTATTCATTTGGGTTACTCATCTCTTTTTACCCAAATGAATTTATATTTTATTTTTATGTACATATTCTAAATTTTGTTTATATATTAAAAAATAGTGTATCAAGATCAATTAATCCTTCATTCTGGGTATATACATGTTTTTAAAATGTTTCCTACTCAATTATTTCCAATAAGTAAGCCCGATTTAAGGGAACTTGCTGAATTCTTACCCATTTTAAAGTGTGATACATAATCTATTTTAAGCCACCATTATTTTTATAAAATCACTAATTTTATCATTAAAAACTACCTTGGTTCAATTATGGTTTTATACAAATAATTATTCCTTTTCCATTTTAAAGAATCTTGAATGTTTTCCCTTGAATCGTACTAAAATGTTTTATTTCTAAAGTTTTTAAAACACTCTTTTTACTTAAGTTTGACATAACTTATCATGATATATTCCAATATTACTTTATGAATGTCCATGTATGATTTAATTCTTTTATTTCATGGAAACTTTTACAATAATCCCATTTATTATGCTTTTGACATTATTATGATACCCAATTCCTTCCATGGGTAACTCTTGTATTTATGTTTGATTACTTATGTATGATTCTTTATAGGGAATGAATATTCATGAATATGTTATTATGGGTGCACCCAGATAGTGATCCAATGCATTAGTTAATTTTTATTATCATGATACGTTATGTGAAACGATCTTGGTGGTTAGCCTTGACTTATTCTCCATGTGAAATAGTTTTGGTGGTTAGCCTTGACTCGTGCTCCTCTATGTGCAACGAGCCTTGACTCGTGCTAAAGTCATGTTTTATATTGCTACCATGTTACTATGAATCCATGATTATATGGTCACATGTTATGATTCATTATGTTTAAACATGTTCCATACCATTATATATATTTATGTTATTCCCTCTAACCCATGTGATAAGCTTTATTTGAAGGTTTATTCCTTTACTAAGATTCTTAGATCATCCCTTTATTCATGTTATCCCTAGGTTATCCTATGAATATGTAATGGATTAAATGAATATAGGAGATATTAATGGATGATAAATAAATAAATTTTTCATTAAGTTCCATGTTTTCAGTTTTATAGACCTAGTCTTCCAAGACACTAGACTTTACAATCCTTGTATTGTAATTTGATGTTTTATTATGCTTAAAATCATGTAATGATATGTGTAAAAGGCTAGGGTTTCTATATTTGGAGGGTTTACTAATCAAAATAAGGCCTATATAATTTTTTTAGGGAAGTAAGTAATATATTTTGGTAGGTATTGATAAACTAAAGGGTCTTAGAAGTGTGAATAGGAGAGGAGTGGGGTTTTCCTTTTGTAACTAGGGGAGATAACACACTTGCAATTTTTGAAAAGAAAAAGGTGTACCATTGTTTTAAATAAGAAAAAGGCTCAAAATGGATAATTATAAAACCTTAAATGATAAGGTATAAATAGGTATATAAAATGGTATTTTTACACGTTTTAGGTCATTTTACACCTTATTTTTTAGTTTAACCCCCAGAAAATTTGTTTTAACATTAACCATGGTAATTAATTTTTTTACTATTCATTTTGAGTAAAAAATAATTTAAACTTATTGTATAATATTGATTATGATAATTCCAAATTTTGAATCAATTTTTACAAATTCAATTCACATAAGTGGAAAATCTAAATTTAAAATTAAACTCGTACATGCGACAAAAAAGGGGTTTTCCAAAGAGAAAATGTTCATAAGTATAGAAAGTTTTATTATAAAATGTCAACATGAATTTGATTATAATGAAATAAATTGGATTATAATAACATAATTAAACTAATGTTAATTTAAAAAAAATAAACAAGATGTGACTTTGTGATTTCTTTAAATGAAAAGGTGGTTTTTAATAAAAATTGATGTTTTCACTATTCACTGAGATATCAATCTTTTTAGAAAATTATCAAAAATTAACCCTAATATAATTTTGAAATTTTGATTCCAAAAATAAATTTAATTTTTTCAAATACATTTTCTATAAGTTTTAAAAATTAATTTTATTATTTTATAAAAAAAATAAATAAATAAAAGTTTTTTGGGAGAAAAGTATTTTTGAAGAGTATAATGACTTTACTAAAAAATTAAGTACTTATTTATAAATTTATTTTATTTAAATAAAACCTATATAATTAATTTTCAAAAATATTATAATTCTTATTCATACTTCCAAATTTAATATCTATGTTATAATTTTCATGTTTAAAATAACAATATTAATAGTATATCATGGATCATTAATACTCGGTGTTTCATATAACATAAATTATCAAAGAAATTAAATTTATTTGAAAAAAATTCATAAAAACTCAAGGTGTTACATTCTACCCCCCCCCCCAAATGAATTTAACCCTTGAAATGTTTCACTATGATACAATCAAATGAGGATACTTTTCACTTATCATATCCTCAGGTTCCCATGTGGCTTCTTCAAATTGGTGGTTTCACTATAAAACCTTGACCGGTTTAGTGCTATTGTTTCATATAACATTATATCTATTATATAGGATCTCCACTAGTTTTTCCTTATAGTAAATATCATGATACACCATTATAACTTCTGATTTTAGTACATCTTAAGTATTGGGTATGTACTTCCTCAGGATAGATACAGGGAACACTTCATAGACATGAGAGAGGTTTGATGGAAGTGTTAAGAAATAAGCTATTGTCCCTACCAAATCAAGAATCTTAAAGGGGAAAATATACCTAAGGATTAACTTTTATTTCTTTATGAATCTCATAACCATTTTTCTTGGAGAGCTTCATTTAAATTTCTTGTCACTAACTTCAAATTCTAGATCTGACACATGCCTATCATAGGGAGTATAAAAAGAAAATTTTGTTTTCCTAATGCAACATAGAGGATGACCAGGATCCTCTCACTTGAGGAGCATCACAGCCAATCAATCTCTAATTATAATTGATCTAATATAATTCTTTTTGGGTTTTTATATTATATATGAAAAAATGGTTTTACATTTTTTGAAAATGTGCAATTAAAATAATGAAATATAGAATTGAAATCTAAATTCATATACAGATAGAATGATGTTAAGGAATAAAGGTATTGGTCCTAGAGTTATTCACACAGGTTCATTCATTATTTAATTTTTATTTAATTTTAATTTTATAATTCACTTAATGAAACCTCACTAACTAATTACTTTCATTTGATTTATTGAGTGTGATTTTAGCATGCCTTCAGCGCACCAAACACTACATCCTCCAATAGTCAAATAGGATAACACCTCAACCAAGAATGAAATTCTTAAAAGACCTGGCTCCACCATATGTCATCTCATTCCTTCAGGAAACCCCATCTCCACCATCTTAAGGGTTTTAATAAGATAAGGGAGGGGGAAATGAATCAAGGAAAAGAAATGGAATTGCAAATAATTTCATGGTGGATGACTTCCACAATCATCCAATACTCTCACATCCACCAAAAACAGATTTAAAACATGTTGCATTGAAGTTCAATAATTAAGAATGCTAAAAAACCTCTATCAGGGCTAAGCCTCAAGTTAGTCACTTTCCATTAAAAAGGGAAAAGTGATCACAATGGAATGAAGTAAGAGAGATAGAATGAGATTAGGGTTGGAAGAGAAAGGTGGTTGGAAGAAGATGGAAACACTTTAATTAAAATATGAATTAATGCATTATATGGTATGAAAAGAAAACAAAAATGAAATGAAAATAAAGAAATCCTAAAGTAGCAGTATCCCTATAGTGCAGCGCAGTGGCAGTTTCTCATGAACCGGTCAATTTCTACTCTGGCCTGGGATTGTATTTATAGGGATTCTAGGTTCTTGGGTTCTATCAATGGCATCATAATGGGTTGTACAGGGCATCAAAGTGTGTCTTCCACCATTAATTCTCATCAAATTGAAATCTCTGTATTTTTGTCAAGGGTTACACATTGTGTAAGTGTATTACATGATTTTTAATGTGCAAGGTCGTGAACCTTTCATGGATTTCTTTATGGATTGATTCACGACCTATAATTATCTCTAGTTACATAGTGTGTAAATGACTTACATGATGTGCAAAATTATTTTCAAACCGATTTCACATTAAATCATCCCAGTTCATCATTTTGAGCTTTATAATTGGTGTTGTACTTATCCATAACCTTGCAGGATGATCAATATTCATTTAATAACATGATTTCATGCCAGATCATAAATCAGAACACTATATTCATCTCTTTTTGTTCATTTTTCATCAAACTTTGTATCCTACCACAATACATAAAAGTAATTTAATCCTAGAAATATTAATCTTTTAAAGTTAAAAAAAATATGTTTTATATCTAAAAATACATGAAAAATATGACTCTATCAATTCCCCCACACATAGAACTCTCTTTTCCTAAAGCATGTAATGTCAACAACATTTTAGAGGAATATCATTCTATTAATATTTAAATTTCAATAGTAATAGGATTAAATGTTTGATAATGGAAAATAAACTTTAAAATTTTGAAAAAAATAATTCTTTCAACTCCTCATTAGTAAAATAAATAAATTCAATCATGTATTTTACTTTTCAACTTTAAAACCAACAATTCCCCTCCTTCCTTTCACTTTTATTTCTTAATTCATCATTAATGTGCATGCCACTTGAAATTTACCTCACATTTAATTATTTTTACTCATCCCTCAAGTTAATAAATTTGAATAGTATTGTGCTCATACCTCAAGTACATGTCACTTACCAAAGGCTTGTAAGGCATTTAACATCTCCAACGTGTAAATATAGAAATAAAAAAACACAAGGTATTTGCATTATGGTTCAAATGTATCTAGTGATTAAGTTTTCTATGATAAATGATTTAAAATTATATGAAATAAGAGGTTTGAATCTTTAGTATAATTCATGATATCAAAGGCTGTACTAAATGAAAAAACTCTGGAAAAAATAGAATCTCCCAACCCCCAAAGATCATAGTAGGCACATGATAAAAATCATCATAATAAATGAATATCCCTCTCTTTATCTTTTTTATCTTTTTAAAAAGTTATTCTTCATAAAAATCTCACATCCACTACCTAACCACATATTATCCTTAGATCATTGGTATGGAAATGGTGATTTTTGATCCTCAAAAGAAAAAACCCATTTTTTCATTGTTTTTTTATTTTTATTTTACTTATTTTTTTATTGTTTTTTAAAAATAAAGGTGAATAATAAAGTACAATGAAAATGTGGCATTTCCTCAAATCTCATGGAAACCCCCAACAAAATAAAGTACATCCCCAACTACCATGAAAGTCACTACCCCACACTTAGGATTTTCAATTTCCTACTATGAGTAGTGTAGGAATGGATATAATAAACTTGTAACATGGCTCATTTACTAACAAGGTCAATCATAGATTCTACAAGAAAAAATAGGATTGATGTCAAGGTGGGTCCAAGGATAAAGGGGATCAATAATAAAAATTCCTCAATCATATTAAAATTGATTATGTTAAATCATAGTTTTGATAACATACCAAGAATGTTCTAGAAGAAAACATGCCCTAGACTCTCAAGAAATATACTATGGAAATAAATGGGAAATATTTGTTCAGAATTTTTCTTAGGGATCGGAACATATGGTTTGGGAAAATCACACATGGAAATTCATAGAAACATTAAACTAATCTATATAAATTTAAAAAATTAGAAACATTCCAAATCTAAGAAGAATTTAATTTACAAAATCAACTCATTTCCAAAAATCATGATTTGTAAAATGTATCCCCTCATGCTTAATATTACTCATTAATTTTACCATTTCAGTCATCTAATCATGTTAACCATGAAAATTAAAACATGGAATAATGATTATACTCAGAAAATAATGTTCCTATATCAACACTAGAATTCAAGGGTTTAAAGGGGTCATGAAATTTTCAATAGAGATCTAAAAAAAATTAAATTAATGAGAGTAAAAATTAAATTATGAATTGAAACTCATACTCCCCTTGAAATGATTCTTTAGTTTGAATTGTTTAAGTTTTGGTTGTACATTATATATTAATACTCATTTCACAACATGAATTATTTTCATGGCCTGAATTTTTATTTCAAAAATCTCTTCCTAACTTGTGCCATCATGGTCCTGAAAAATAAAATAACCCATGTAAGTACAATTTCTATGTAAAATTAATCTTGAAAAATATAAAGGGATATATGGATGCATCCTAATTTATTCCTAAATAAAGAATTTAAAAATAGATTTATAAAATTAAATTAAATAAAATAAAGTAAGGTATAATTCTTTTTCTGATCCCCCAAGTGGGCCTTGGGTTTTGATTACCTCTAAATGAAAAGTACCAGCTATTAATATTAATATTATAGTGGGTTTATTTTATTGGATCTGAACCACCACATGTTTTTTTCCCTTGTCACACTTCTTATTCTTGATTTAGGAAAATTTTATGTTTAGAGTACATCAGATATCCCCCCTTCATAATAAGATATAGCTTACATGGCAGGGGTAGGATGAAAAATGGAACCTACCCCCTCATTTATTGCTACTTGTGCAATGTCTTCTTCACTTACCAATGGTTTCTTAAAGTGTGATACATAAAAATAATATTCAAAGTGAGATTTATAATGAAAATTAATATAAAAAAATTAAATTTATAGAATTAATTTCAAAATATTCTCTTTTAATCCCAGAAATTTATATCTCTTTTTATTTAATTAGATCCACTAGTATCTCTTATTATACTCCATAAAGTAAATATTCAATGTATTTAGGGAGCTTCAAGTGTTCCTTAATAGGTGCATCTTCTTTTTCCTCATTATCCTTTAGGGAATAACTATAATGACCCATCTTTTCATGAAGGTATGGATAATTTGTTTTCCAGTTTAAATCCTTGGTTTAATCTTATTAAATGTAAAATATGTCCTAAGGAGGGTCCCATGAGTTTATGTGGCATTTTAGGTGCTCATAGTTTTGTAAAATGAGTAAAATGACTAGGATGCACAGTTAGTAAAAACCATGCAGCCCAACCCACACAGTCTCTACTAACCATGTGGGGTGAAAAATAAGTGAAATAGGACCTGCATGGTTTGTTTGAAACTGTGTGACTCTAGGTACATATCCATGAAAGAAACTGCATACATTTGACATTGTTATTTCATATGGTTTGTTCACATTTAAGGAAACAGTTCACCTTAATTGTATGGGGTATTGACTTAAGTAGTGGCTTGAGCATAGTTTGCACAAGGTTTTCCAAACCATGTGAAAAAACCATATGACCCTATTTTGAGGGTGAAATTTCATTTTTTTCCACTTTAATCCTTAAACCTAATTTATTTTTTCCCCTCTCCCTTTTCCATTATGCCAAACATTCTTCTTCCTCCTATATATTTTCTTCTCCCTCAACCTAGACATTAAGGTAACTCTCTAATCCGAAGCCCAAATCAAGATCCGAAGGAAGCATCGGATAGATAGAGGTATGATCTCAAGTCCTCTCCCTTCCTATTTTAATTTATCTTAGGATACATTTTTATATTCAGGTGAAATGACTTTTTCTCAATTTTTAGGGTAATGAACCGTTTGTTAGATTTCTCTCAACCTACTTTAAATCAGAGGCCTCTATAGGATGAAGAGTAGTCAACGACCCTAAGGTAGGTGGTATCATTGTTTTACTTATGATTTTTGGTGTTTCGTAGATTTTATATTGTTCCAAACACCATCCTTTTCCATGAATCACCTTTCAATTGATTTCTTCATATTAAATTTATATATGAACCTTGATATATTCTCATTGATCATTTTTTAGTATATTAAAGGTGGTTTCCCCCAATTATGGACACCCCTGGGTGTGTTAACTTGAATTGACCTTTTTGGTTAATTGTTTAATTATCCAAAATGCATTTTAAGCATTTGGTTTAGATTATAAATGGTTTTTCCTCTATTATATAAATGTCCAATGAAACCAAGGCACCTTCTAAGTGCTTTTCCCAACTTATAAATGGAATTTCCCATGTAGGAAATTTCCCTATTGACTATGGTACATTCTAAATGCCTCTCTTAACCTTATATAATGAATTGACATGCATTATTTAATTGAATGGAATGTATTTGAATTTAAGGTATGTTTCATGATGGTTTTACCTTCCTTAAATAAATTAAATGGATTTAATATAATGGTTTGTAAAGGGTGGTAAGACCACACCATTTATTTATGATTTATTAAATGCTCATTGACAATTGTAATTCTATATTTTTAATTAGACTTGATTATTGAGATACATGAGAGGTAATTCTTCATGTATCGTATTATAAATATGATTATTTCTTTATATATAAAGTGAGATAATGGTAAGGGTTTAGTTGGGAATGACAGTTATATGCTCCCTTACATCGAATGTTGAGCATGACGCCTCACATCATTGATGTTATTTGGACGATGGGCGTGACATACCACATCCCTTGTTCGAGTGTTGGCATGATGGAATGATCACTATCTCAAGTGATGATCCTAAAATCTCCCAATAATTATGAGATATAGTTCATGTACCCTATTGTTTGAGCTTATAGTCTCATTAGACTGGTTATGGATGTCTGAGTTATGACCCAGTACAACCAGCACCTAGTATTCCAGGTATATGGCCACTTATGTCTGCACACACTTGGTCCATATAGGTGGATACAATATATAACTATACTATATATATATATATATTATTACTATATGTATATAATTACTATTCATAAATCTAATCTGGCCATCATCCGAAGAAGGTATAGCTGTCAGGTGTCTTATAGGAATATGAGTGGGTGGTTGTTTATTTAGTCAGCATTGTTAATTAAATATTTATACTTGCACATTGTTTAGTTACGAGCACTACTTGGATTACTTATAGACACAATTGGTGGTGGCATACTGATATTTTATCTCAAACCCTACTCGGGCTTCCTTTTGTACCTGAGAAGATTATATGACTAAAAGTATGGATAAAAGGAAAGCACCTTATTTCGAATCCTTGATATGCATTGCTTATAGATGGAGCATATTAGAAAGGATAGAGTATACGCTCGAGATGTTAATGGAGCAGTTTTGGTCCTTTTTATACTTTTTTTATGGCATGATTGTATATTCATGTCCCCTGTTCCCTTTTTTTATATCAACATACCATGTATCCATGTATATGACACTACCTAGAGGCTTTTTATATTATTACTCAGTTGCTCACTTATTTATTCTTCTACTGCTTATTTATTTTGTATGTTCTTATTTTCTTTCGCTATTGTTTTTTATCTATTGTATTCACTATTCCACTCTGATATAAGGGTATATTATCTCCACCATACCACCTTCACACCCTCAGTGTTAGTCGATTACCTCTGGTGTATGGGGAGGTGCTCTTGAGATCATGTGACCCATCAGCTCGGGGCATGGGTTAAGTGGATCCTGTATTGAGACATTACAAAGTGGTATCATAGGATTATTTTTCATTTGTCTTGTTTTTTGGGTATTATATAAGAGACTAAGAGTCAATTAGATTTTATATTGACCCTTTTTCTGGATGTATCTAACTCATGTATAGGGGAAACCCAAATTACTTAGGATAGGTAATTACAGTTTTTTATTTTTCTATTTATAGTTGATACAACTTCACCATTGGGTAATGAAAATTTCTTATGATGTTATTGGTATTAGTATTATTGAAATGATGATTTATTTTACCTAGGACAAATTAAATGTGGTAATTTCATACCATGCATCATTATAGGCACAATAGGGCTATTATGTCATAAAGTTTCCATGACAAATCTATTTTTAGCATACATTTACCTATTACATATTGTTATTTCCTTGTTTATGTAATGAAATGTTCTGAAATTTCTTACAAGTATTGGAAAACATAAATGACCCTTAAAGTGTTTTCCTTGACCTAATAGTGTTTTCCTATATAGGTTAAAGCAGACACCTTAAGCGGTTAATTATTTCATATTGATCCATGGACCATGAATCACATGGGATAGAACGGGTTATAGTGTGGGTTAAGTGGATTCCATATTTTGGTTCATAAGGACTATGGGAACTTATGGATTAAAAATGGTAATCCACCTAATTCATCCATTTAAAGTGATTTAAATATATGAACAATAACAAATCTAAAATGAACATTACTTTTAAAGTGAAATTAGTTATCCTATACATGTAAAACCAAGACTCAGAACTGAACCTAATATTAGTAGTGGGTAGTGGGGTATCTCTTGAATTCTTATGGACATTATGGTCTCTTCTACCATCTATACCTATCTTTTAGAGTGGTGGAGAGGCATGATCATTTTTATAGGAATGTTATGCACCTGTCCTGTCAACAATCTTTTTATTTTTTGAAATCTCTTCTAAGGCGTGTGTTTGGAATTATAGTATCATGTTGCCCTGGTGTCCTCCAATCACACACCCTAAAGGTAGATATGACCATGTACCAAAGGCGATGGGCCTTGATCCTCTAGTGATTCCTCATGTAGTGCCACCTGTGACACCTCTTCATATTCCTAATATGGGCACTAATGCTCAGTTCTAAGAGGGATTTTTTCATATGCTATAGAATATGCAAGGTGTCGTTAAACCTATCCTGAGTATAGAAGAGTTGACTCAGGAATTCCAGTAGCATCATCCTCACACATTTTAGGGGGATGGTATAAAACACACTTTTGAATTGTGGTTCGAAGCTATTCTTTCTATATTTGAGCATATAAAGATTCCCCCATAGGGGGTGGTCAAAATTACTACGTATATGTTGCATGATTCTACCAAGAGGTGGTGGGACATTATCACCCAAGTAGATCGATATAGAGGTGCGGTCTAGGTGTATTTTCAGCTATATTATATGATTATCTATTTCCCTATACTCTGAGGGATGATAGATCTAGATAATTCATGAACCTATAATAGTTAATTATGTCTGTTATAGAATACTCTTCTAATTTTAATAAGTTGTGGTGGTTTGGTCCTAATCTAGTGGGTAATGACCTTATGACCACCATGAAATTCAAGGGTGGTTTGGTGTATTCCATATGACCATAGGTTAATGTATTCATGTTGACTACCATTTCTAAAATCATTAACCAGACTATAATTATAGAGTGAAATTTTAAGGAAGCTGATGGTGCGAGTCAAGGAAGTTTAGAACCTAGAGCTATCAGTGGTTCTTCTTCTGGATGAAAGAGATGTTTTGAGGCTACTCACAGTGGTAGTAGAAGTTAGGCTCCTTGTGCTAACAACTTTCTGATATGTCACCAGTGTGGGATGTTAGGGCAAAAAAATCCTTAGTGCTTACAAGATGTGATGGAATATAGAGGTTGTGGTAGGGTGGGGCATATCTAGAACTTCTGTGGGAATTTCCCTTTAGATCCTAGCAAGCAGGGATCTACTCCCACTCCTCGATTAGGAGTGGGACCAGTAGTATCATGACAGGAAATCAGCTGAAATACCATTGGCTGCTCAGGTCGAGGTGGCAGTCGAGGTAAAGGTAGTCAAATTCATGACTCTCAATGACATCAGAGAAAGCCTGGTCAGGGAAGTCAGGAAGTGACTAAATTTCATGGTATAGGCTAGTTACATGCAGTCTGACCTATGTCAAGAGAGTAGAGCATCGTACCTTCTACTATATGATGTACTATTCTAGTATCCTCCACTTTAGTGTATGCCTTATTTGACATAGGTGTGTCTCACTCATTTATATCTAAGACTATTATGGGTAGTATGGGCCTCGATATTGAACACTTTCATGGAATTATAATGCTTAATACCCTATTAGGTATCCAATCATAGGTAATTCCTTATTGTAAGGATTATCCCCTTAATATAGGTGGAAAACTCTTCATATGGAAGCTTTTAATCATCTACATGACATGATTTGATATAATTTTTCGGATGGAATGGTTAGTTACCTATTGATCCCATATTGAAAGATATCATTGGACGGTGACATTTACATCACCATAGGGATATAGGCATGTTTATAAGGGATAATGGTATGTGCAAGCTATGAGATCAGGACCCGAGCAGTAGTGGCTGAGTAATGTAATAGCTCAGATCTCCAGTCTTTTCCTAGATGATCAGGGGTTATGACCAACTGTTTTTCCTCCAAAAGTGGAGTGTTTCAAGGATATATTTCCTGATTACTTATCTGGTATACCTCTAGTGTGAGAGATAGAATTAACTATAGATATTGTTCTAGGAGTATCACCAGTGACCATTCTTCCTTATAGGATGGAACCTATGGAGATTCTAAAACTTAATAAACAGTTCGATAATTTGGAGACTAAATCTTTTATATTCCCTAACACTTCTCCTTAGGGTTCACCAGTCCTTTTTTTTGGAAGGTAGATGGTGCTCTCAGGATCTGTGTAGATTACTATCAATTGAACTAGCTCATGATAAAGAATCGATATTCAATACCTAGAATAGATGGCCTCCTTGATCATCTCTGAGGATAGAGAGTGTTTTAAAAGATAGATTTGAGGTCGGGATATCACCAAGTGCATGTCAGGTCCTCAGAAATAACTCACACAGCTTTTAGGAGTAGGTATGGTCTATATAAGTACATGTTCTTTTCATTCAGACTCACAAAAATACCTGTAGTTTTTATGGATCTTGTGAATTAGGTTTCCTACCCATATCTAGATTCGTTCATGGTGGTTTTTTTTTGAAAATATATTAGTGTATTCATGCTCCCAAAACGGACATGATAATCATCTTGAGATTGTTATGAATACACTAAGAGATCATCATACCTATGCTAAGCTTAGTAAATTCCACTTTTGGATCAAAAATGTCCACTTCTTAGTTCATATCATCTTAGAGTTAGGAGGTTCAATAAACACAGAGAAAGTGAGAATTGTAGGTTCTTGGGACCATCCCGAGAATGTATTTTAAATCCATATTTTCTTAGGTATAGTCAGATATTACAGATGCTTAATCCATAATTTCTCATGTTTAGTATCACTGCTTACGGGCTTAACAAATAAAGGTATGAAATTCATATAGTCAGAAGCTTGTGAAGCAACCATTCAAGAGTTAAATGGTCATTTTACTTCTGCATTGATACTTATTCTTCCAGATCTAGGCAGGATCTATACTTTATATTGTGATGAATCAGGTATTGGGCTTGGGGCTATTCTAATAAAGGATGGGTGAGTTTTTACATATGGGTCTTTCCAGTTGAAGTCTCACAAGCGGAATTACCCGACACACAACATCGAGCTTATTTTTGTTGTAAATTCCTTACACTATTGGAGACACTATCTACTTAGAGAGAGTTTTTTGGTATTCACTGACCACAAAATCCTCAAGTACATCTTTAAACATCGGGATCTGAATCTCAAGTGGCGTAGGTGGGTAGAGTACCTATAGTAATTTGATTTTTTGCATGCCAATATGCTCGGTAAAGGAAATGCAGTAGTCGATGCGCTAAGATGAAAGGTTCAGACATGGGCAGTTCAAGAGTCTAGTGGAAAATAGAATCTCATGTCTTTATTCTTAGAGATATGAATTGAAGTTCAGAAGGACTATGGATAGACTATCCTCTTGGCCTTAACAATGACATTTACTCTTATATAAAGGGTAATAATGAGATATTTATCTAATTATAAATGCCTTTTCTTAAGGGAAATCATTTCAAATGATGATAAATATTCAAGTTAGACCTTGGATTGAGATGATACCTTAAAATTACATGGAAATTTATGGGTATCAAAAGACAACATAGAAGAGATGATACAAGAATTTTATGCCTCATCATGGGTGGTTCACCATGGTGATCCCAAAATGTATTAGGATCAACGACACTAGTATTATTATCCTGGTATGAAATGGGAGATTATTGGATTCATCACTTGGTGTTCCACCTGTCAGTGGTTGAAGGTAGAACATCAGCATTCAGTATGGCTTTTACATCCATTGTCTATTCTTGAGTGGAAACGTGGTGATGTTTTGATGGATTTTATGACTGTTTTACCCAGATCAACTTGTGGAAATGATACAGTGTGGGATATCATGGATCGTTTGATGAAGGTCCCACACTTCTTACCTAAGTGAGAGACCTTCTTGTTAGACGAGCTAGGGAGTTTGTACATCAGGGAGGTTGTACATCTTCATAGATCACCTCATTCTATTATTTCTAATAGGGATGTTCTCTTTACATCATAGTTCTGGTATGGGTTACAAAAGTCCTTGGGTACGCAGGTACTTTTGAGCACAGCCTATCACCCTCCGACTGATGGACGTATAGAGCATACTATTTAGGTGCTAGAGAAAATTATTCGTGCATGTTTTCTTAACTTCAGGGGTTCCTAGTAGAAACACATTCCCCTCATTGAGTTATCTTATAATAACACCTTTCAAGCTACAATAGAAATGGATCCTTATGGAACCTTTTATGGTAGGACTTATAATCACCTCTGTGTTGGCTAGAGGTAGGGGATGCAGCTATCTTGGGACCACATCCAATCTATGAGACTACAGAGTAGGTCAAATTAATCATAAATTGCATGATGAAATATCATTATAGATAGAAGACATATCCCAATAGGCACCAACAACCTCTTGAGTTCGAGATCGAAGACTGGGTTTTCTTATGATTTTTGCCCAGGCTGGACCATAAGCATATTCGGAAGTAGGGTAAGCTCTCACCGAGGCTAGTTGGACCCTTTGAGGTTGTGAAACAGATCAGACCAGGGTCTTACCTGTTGGAACTTCCTCAGATTTATTGGTCAATGCATAATATATTTCATGTGTCTCAGCTTCTCCAATATCATCCAGACTCATAACATGTTTTTTGTCTTCATGAGGTTGAGTTGTATCTTGATACTTACTTCGAGGAGTATCTTGTTCATATTTTTTATTAGATTGTAAAGACACTGTAAGGAATGTTAGTTTCTTTGGAACAGGTGCTATGGAAGCACAACCAAGTACAAGATGAGACCTAGGAACAAGAATTTGGTATACGAGCTCAATGTACAGAACTCTTTGCTGATGATACCTCTTTGCCCTCATAATTCAAACTCTAGGATTAATTTCTTTAAGGAGGGTAGGTTTCAATGACCCATATTTTCATGAAGTTATAGATATTTTTTTAGTTTAAATACTTGGCTTAATCTTGGTAAACATACACTATGGCCTAAGGAGAGTCTTGGGAGTATCTGAGGCTTCTTTGGAGCTCAGAGTTTCAGAAAATGGGAAAATGACTGGGATACACGATTAGTAGAAACCATGCCACCTAGCCCACATGATTTATACTAACCATGCAGGGGGAACATAGGTGCAGTAGGAGCCATGTGGTTTTTCTGAAATCATGTGAGTCTAGGAGCATGGATATGTGAGAAGTTATAGATATTTGATAGTGGGATTTCACATAGTTTTCACACGGTTAAGGAAACTATGCGCCTTAATCATGCGGGGCATTACCTTAAGTAGTGGATTGAGTATGGTTTGCACACGGTTTTCCAAACTGTGTGGACAAACCATGTTCCCCCTATTTGGAGGGTGAAATTTCATTTTTTCCCCTCTTTAATACTAAAACTAGTTTATTTTTTCCCTATCCCTTTTCCATCATGCATCACATTCCTCTTCCTCTTGTATATTTTCTTCTCTATCAACCTAGGCATTAAAGTAACTCTTCGATCTAAAGTCCAAATAAATATCTGAAGGAAGCATCGGATAGATAGAGGAGTTCTCTCGATTCATCCCCCTTCCTATTTCAGTTTATCTTCAAATCTATTGTGCTATTTAGGTTTAAGATCTTTTGCCCTATTTTTAGGTAATTGGGTTATTTCTTAGATTTCTCTCAACTTACTTCAAATATGAGGCCCCCATTAGATGAAGAGTCATCAATAGCCTTGAGGTACGTGGTATTGTCATTTTACCCATGAGTTTTGGTGTTTTTTAGATTTACCATTATGAATTCCATGCAGGGTCATCTGGCATGGGATGTCATTAAGGTAAAGTCGATTTGGGACAAAATGATAAAGTCCAAATATGATCAGCACTAGGAGGACTGGCATAAAAATAAGCTCTTAGAACTGGCTAAAAATGTTCTTTTTTATCTGTAGTTTCTTCATGAGGTATCTTGCTGGGTGGTTGGGAGAGGGGATATTAACTTGTGGAATGATAACTGGGTTATGGAAAAGTTTTTTTTTCTGGGTTGCCCATCGCGGGACATGACTATCAAGGAGGCTAAATAGTTTCCCACATTTCTCGAGTGCATCCTGAACTAGGATTAGTTGACCACTTTTAAATAAATTGTTTTTTCTGAGGAGGATGATCGGTTCTACTATACTAGATCAGGTTCTGGGTATTTCAGCGGGCATGTTTATTGGGATCTTCTTTAGTTGGGTGGTGTACGAGATGAGTGGGCCTCCTAATTATGGTGCAATGAGGTTCCCACGAAGATGAACTTCTTAGTTTGGAGGGTGCGAAATCAATCTATTCCTATGGAGGATATTATTCAATGAAGGGTAGTTTATTTGGACTCAAAGTGCCTCTGTTTCTTGTGTCCCAAAATGGAATCAGTCTTCCACTTGTTTTTTTCAAACAAATGGGTGATCAACCTTTGGTTTGTTATGGTGAAGTGGGGTTGTTATGATCCAAAAAGTGCTTCCATGTAATAATTCATTGTTAGATGGTTTTTGTATGTGGGAAATCAGGAAATGGAGTTCAAGATTCATGAAATCATCATAATTTCTATTTTTTGGACTATTTAGGAGGTGCGTAACAAGGAAATATTATATTTTCATCCTCCAGTTTATTTTTTATAGATAATACTGAAGGTTTTGTTGCATGATTTGAGTTCCCTATTTAAGGGTGGACTGAATTCCCCTGTCATTTTTAGCCTTCTCAACAGACCAGTTGATCATCCCAAATTGCGTGGAAGTTGGGTTAGTTGGAGGCCTACGGCATGTGGTTTCAAACTCAACATAGATGTCTCCTTTATGAATGTCTAGATGTGTGGGGTTGGTCTTCTATGTAATAAGAAAGGTTTTGTTTTTGTGTCTTTTAGTATCAGTTATGGTATGGGGAATTTGTTGGGTGCTAAAGTGAGATCATTGCTCTATGGAGTTGTGCTTTGCAAGAGCCTTGAACTGGTGGTTGTGGAGGTTGAATTAGACTCACAAACTCTGGTATGGGCATTGCATAACAAATCAGTTACTCCATGTAATTTGATTTATTTGGTTTGTAGGTATATTTTAGAGATTAATTAGGGTTGTGTGGTTATACATGTTAGAATAAAGGCCAACTTTTCAGCAGATGCTCTCTATCGGGGGTGCAATGCTCAGGTTCATATGATCATTTACTCGAGTTTGGGGTTTTTGCCTATGGAGTGTAGTATTATTATGTAACGACCCAAAATTTCATTAATGGAAATCTCTCTTGATCTAATTAAATGTATCTTTATGTAAAATGTTTATATAAAATGTCAACTTCTTTGGTTTTATGTTAAGAATTGTGACCATTGCTAATATAGTTGTTGAACAGTGATCACATAATTAGTATAAATATAGGGCTTTAACAAATCCAATTTACTTAGACAAAGGAAGTGATGGCCTCATTCAGTAGATGAGCCTCATATGAATCTCATTTGTTTGAGCTCAGAAAGGAGGTGGTGTCATTGGGCTTCGCTCTTGACCAATCCCAATCTGAGCTTGAATATGTTAAGCTTGAGCAGGACTGCCTATGAGAGAAATGGAAGTTGATAGAGATTACCACCTGAGGAATGTTATCCGAGCCACCCCAAGAGTCTGTCACCATCACACACCTTAATCTTCAGTCTTATGCGGGTGTTATAAGTGGGTATGTAATAAGACCTTATCACTATGGTTATGTACATTATTTTTATATATAATAATGAATATACTTTCATTTTATTATTGTTACCTTGTAAATAGTTTTTAAAGAACAAATAGTGTTTTTAGTTAATATTCAACTAAGAAATCTATTTTTATGAATTAGTGGATTTTTGAATTAAATAATACCTTAATAAAATATTATTATTATTATTAAATTATTTTTTATTAAATATAAATGATCATATAATTTTATGAATGCAGTCGTAATTTTTTTTAAGGTTTGAAAACCATTTTTGTCAAAACTCGTGAATTTTCGATAAATGTCGGTTTTTATTTTAAAAGTGAAAATTAATATATTTATAAAATTATTTAGATAAAATAAATATTATTTCTGGAATCAGGACGTCGAAATTATCCAATGGTGAATTTTTCATAATTTTCTGAGATAGTCAAATTTTTGGGTAAAAAATAAATACCGTTTAAATATATAATGTGTTTTATGACATCATAATAACCCAATAGTGATTTAATAAAATATTATAAGCCTTATGTTCGACCAATATATGTTTTACCATTAAAATAATGTTATTTTGGGTTTTTTTGACTTATTTTACAAATCATTAATGGACCCTTCAAGGCATATTAAACATCTTGTCTTTTTAAATTGATTTCCTTAGGAGTGTGACTCACCTCCACATAAGAAACCCCATTATTTTAAGAATTTAGGACTTTGGCCTTATAAAATATTGTTTTCCACTTCCCTTTTCCAAAAACCATGGGCAAAAACCCTGGTCTGGTTTATGGTTTGGATTAGTTTAATGTGAGGTGTCCCAAACCTAAATAATAAATAATTCCCTCACCTTTCCTATATAAACCCACCCAAGCTCCCACTTCCTCCTCACTCAAAGCCTTTGGAGTTCGTCCAACCTCTTCCCTCCTCTCTCTATAATCCTTCCAAGGTTCCCCAAGCTCCCAATAAGCCTCTCTCAATCCTATCTCAAGCCTTTGGAAGCACACTTCCAAGTAAGGGTTTTTCTTCCTTTCTCATTTTTGTCTAATATTCTTTAAATTGTTATTCCCTTTTAATTTCAATGATAAATGTTGGGGTATGGTTTTTCACCTCCCCCATACTTAACTCTTTATTTTTTTAATGATGGGATACCCCTTTTTATCTCATTAAATGCCTCCCAGGTACACCCGTTACTATGTCAAAATTCCAAAAGGAATTTCTCTCTCCTCTTTTACATTCAAGCAATTCTTTTGTATCATGACTCTAAATTCCATTACAATTATTGGGACATGTATCTATATGAACCCCTTATTGTCAATTTCATTTACATATTATGATACACCCATTTCTCTCTCATCAACCATTTTTATGAATTCTTACGTCACGTCGTTATGATGCTGAAATTGCACCAATTTTCCAAGCCAATGTCATTGTGTAGTGAATACCATGCCTATTTCTATATCAAGGGTATTCACCTTTATGAACATTTAATTATTGATTATAAAGTTTCATGTAAGAATTCCAAATTCCTTTATTGTGGAATAAATTATTATGTTTTATGAATCTATGTTATGTGATCCATGTGGCACACTTATGCATGAAATGAAATGTTTAAGAAGAGTGTGCCCTTATAGCGCTCCAATGCATTGGGTTAAGAATAGTATCATGATAAATCATGTGAAATTGGTGTTTAATCATGATAATTCAAGTGCAATGAGTTTTTACTCATGCTTCATATTCAATGAGGATTTACTCATGCTCCATGTGCAATGAGACTTGGCTCATGCTAATTCCATGTTAAGTGTTCTTTCCACATTTCCATGTTATGATTATCATGATTTATCATGAATTTATTTTTATTCTTCTATTGTGATCAAATGATATGCCTATTTTATAACATGTATTGTATTCCTCATGTTAATCCATGTTTATTCCCTTAGTGGGCTTTATAGCTCACCATTTTCTTAGGCATGTCCTCAGGTTATCCCATGCAATGCTAAGTATGAGGGAATGTAGTGGTCATATAAAGGAAGTTTTCAATAAAGATGTCGTTTTTCATGTTTTTAAGTTGTTATGTAATGATCTTAAGCCCCAAAGACACTAGACCTATCAATATTATATGTTGTATCAAATGATGTTTATGTAATAAATTATGTTTAATTGTGTAATAAAAGATCAGGGTTGTCATAGTTGGTATCAGAGGATAGTTTTAGTTATTTTTGGGATTAGGATTAGAAAACCCCAGTGAATCCTTAGAGACAAGACTAAGTATAATAAAAACATCCCTAAGTTTTGGGGAGTATTGTTTATCAAGAAAATACATCCCTGTCTGGATACGAGCAGGTAGAGGTGGCTCTGGCACAGATGTATCCTAGGGGTAAAACCTGAAAACACTGCTTTGATCTAGACTTGAATGAGAACTGGTGCATGACAATGGTCCTTGCTTCACTCTTGGTTGTGACACTTCCAGAGGATATGCTTTGGTAAATTCACAAGCTTAGTATGAACCATTATTAAGGGACAAAAAAATCCCTATGAATATATGTTAGAAAGTAGATCATGGATAACATAGACTGAAGACAATAGATTCATATGTTAAAGAAATAAGAGTTATTTATAAGTCATAAGTTTTTTCCTTGTATTACCCTTTATGTGTTACCCCTAACTTTCCTTTTATTCCAGCCAATGGCCAGTAATAGGAGGACTCAGGCTAACAATCGATGTGAAGATCAATGTGATGATTGTACTAATGAGATGCCCAATCTAATGGGAGTGGGAATCACAAACTTTGTCACACTTCTCTCTGATATAACCCAAGATTTGAATATAAACATGGGTCAAGAGGAACATTTAACCCCCCTAATAAAGATCAAGTCGTTATCGAGAGCTTCATGAGACAAAGGCCACCTACTTTTAATGGATCATCCAATCCCTCAATCATTGAACAATGGATCAACTACATTGAAAAGATCTTCTCAATCCTTCAATGTTCTGAACAAGAGAAGGTTCTCCTAGATTACTATCATATGGAGGTGAAGCTGATCAATGGTGGATGTTGATCAAAAATATGAAGCCTGAGGAGGAGATCGAGGCGTTGGAATGTAAGGATTTCTGGAAGATGTTCTTTGATAAATATTTTCCATGCACCCTACGGCTTAAGATGGAAAGGGACTTCCTTGTCCTCAAGAAAAAAGATGACGAATCTATTGGAGAGTATGAGGAAAACTTCACAAGGCTTACACGATACGCTTCCGGATTTTTCGTTACCCTTGAATGCAAGGTTGACCGCTTCTTTGGTGGGCTGAAACCTAGCCTACAGAAATAACTGGTGATCTGTGACTTCGACAGCTATGAGGAAATTGTCTGATGTGCCCTCAAGGTCGAAATAGAGATCATAGAATCTCATGGGTATCATGGGGATAAAAATTATAAGGTGTACTTCAATGCTGGTGGTTCTATGGATAAATCCAACGGTGCTAAGAAGATATAGCACCCCACTTTCCAAAGGTGTGGAAAGAAGCACCCTGGAAATTGCCTGAAGGTGACGAGGAAATGCTTTAGGTGTGGAAGAGAAGGGCACCTAGATGTTAACTATCAGCAAGAAAGACTCATAGCTGTGACAAAGGAGAGGAACTATCCATTCGAACCTCAACGTGTGGTTCATTTCTAAAACTACAAAGAACCAGGGCATCTTGCAAATCAGTGCTCAAAGCCAAGGGTTTTTGGAGGCAACCAACAACCTCCAAGGCAGCAAGGGTGAGCTTTTTCCATCACTACTGCCAAAGTGAACCCTAACAATGAAGTGGTGACAGATATGCTAGTTATTCATTCAAGAATGGTGAACGTACTTTTTGATTCAGGTTCTACGCATTATTTTATATCTTTAAAGTTTAGTAGAACAATCTCAGCACCACCAAAAATCATGGAAGTGAAGATGTCAGTGAGTACGGAAAAGGGGGCAATCATTTTATCCCATGAATATAACTCCTCCCCTGTCATAATATGTGGATTAAACTTCCCATCAAACCTTTTCATACTCCCTCTAGTGGAATTTGAGGCAATTCTTGTCATGTATTGGCTTTCTTTATATAGAGCCAACATAAATTATTGTGAGAGAAAAATCACTCTCCATGTGGAGAATTGACCCCAGATTCTTTACAAGTGAAAGGAGGAAGATGAATCTTCTTTATCTCCATCATCTCAAGTGTGGATATTACTGCCCTATGAGAACATGTATCTGGCTCAGATGATTGAGTCTAAGGAGGCGACCATCCTAGAGGACATGCCTATTGTGAGGGAATTCACTGAAGTGTTTCCTGAGGAATTTTCTGGTCTTCCTCCTAGAAGAGATGTTGAATTCTCGATAGAACTTATACCTGGGGTGTTGCCAATATCCAAGACTCCATATATAATGGTTGTTGTGGAGCTTGAGGAGATAAAGAAACAATTTCAGGAGAATCTGGATAAAGGTTTATACAACCAAGTGCTTCACCATGGGGTGCACCAGTCCTCTTCATCAAGAAGAAGGATGGGTCAATGCGCCTCTGCATCGATTATTGTTAGCTCAACAAAATCATGATAAAGAACAAGTATCCTCTCCCACGAATTGATGACTTGTTCAATCAGCTGCGTGGAGCATAATACTTCTCCAATGTGGATTTTCGGTCGAGATATTATCAAGTAAGGGTGAAAAAGGATGATATCCCCAAGACTACTTTTTGTACAAGATACGGGCACTATGAATTCATAGTAATGCCTTTTGGACTCATTAATTCTCTATAAATCTTCATGGACTTGATGAATAGATTCTTTAGAGATTACCTTGACAAATTTTTGGTAGTCATTATAGATGATATTCTGATATACTCTAAAACCAAGGAGGATCATGAGGAGCATCTAAGAACTCTACTAGAGACCTTGAGGAAGGAGAAGCTCTATGAAAAGTATATCAAGTGTGAGTTTTGGTTGAAGGAGGTCTCATTCTTAGTCCATATCATCACAAGAAATGGGATATCTATGGATCCCTCTAAAACAGATGCAATTGAGGGATGACCGAGGCCAATATCAGTAATGGATATCCATAGCTTCTTGGGGTTAGATGGATATTATCTACGATTTGTGAGAAATTTATCATGATTTTCCAACCCTCTTACCAAGCTAACTCGGAAGGGAGTAAAGTTTTCTTAGAGTGATGAATGTGAATAAAGCTTCAAGGAGTTGAAAAGGAGGCTTATCACTATGCCCGTTCGCACTTTACCCACAAGTGGAGAACTTTTTGTGATATTTAGTGATGCTTCAAAGAAGGGCCTAGGATGTGTGTTGATGTGAAATGAAAAAGTCATTGCCTATGCTTCAAGGCAATTTAAAGTTCATGAACAAAACTATCCAACACATGACCCCGAGTTGGCTGCAGTGATCTTCGCTTTGAAAATTTGGTGGCATTATCTCTTTGGGGAGAAGTGTAAAATATATACGGACCACAAAATCCTCAAGTATAGATTCAAATAAAAATATTTGAAGATGCACCAACGAAGATGGTTAGATCTTATCAAAGACTATGACTGCTCAATCCATTACCACCCTGGGAAAGCGAACAAGGTGGCGGATGCCCTAAGTAGAAAGGACCAAGCGATTCTATCATTGATGGGAATTAAAAAGGGATCCAATCTTCCTAGATTTAATGAATATGGACATGGGAATCATAAAGAATGGAACATCATCAATCCTTTCACAAATGATTTCTCAATCATCACTTTTGTAAAGGTTAAAGGATGCTCAAAAGGATGATGTGGGAATTCAGGAAAAAGTGGAAGCTATCGGAAAATGGAAATCCTCAAAGTTTAATATTAATAAAGAAGGAATTGTGATATTTGGGAAAAGAATATGTGTTCTATCAAGTCTAGAGTATAAGAAAGAACTTTTGGATGATGTACATAGTTCAAATTTCTCTATTCACCCAGAAAACACAAAGATGTATCAAGATCTCTGAGAGAATTATTGGTAGGATAATATGAAGAAGGAAAACTCTGAATATACATCAAAGTGCCTGGTGTGTCAACAAGTGAAGGAAGAAAGTCAAAAGCCTAAGGGGATGATGCAACCATTTCCCATACCAGAATGGAAATGGGAGAACATCACCATGGACTTTGTCACCGGACTTACAAAGACATACAAAGGTAAAAATGAAATCTGGGTTGTTGTGGATCGTCTTACAGAGGTTGAACACTTCATTACTATTTGGGAGGATTTCTCATTGGATCAACTGGCATGGATATATATCATGGAAGTGGTAAGGCTGCATGGAGTACCACTATCTATTATGTTCGATCGAGATCCAATATTCACCTCTAAGTTTTGGAAGAGTCTTCAACATGCTCTGAATACTGAACTGAACTTCAGTATGGCCTATCATCCTCAAACTGATGGCCAATCTGAGTGGACTATTCAAACACTTGAGGACATGTTGAGAGCATTCTCAATGGACTTTAAAGGAGGATGGGATCAACATATTTCTCTGGTTAAGTTCTCTTATAATAATAGTTTCCACTTGAGCATCCAAATGGAACCATATGAATCCCTTTATGGGAAAAGGTGCAGAACACTGGTGTGTTGGGATGAGGTCGGTGAGCATAAGCTGCTTAGACCAGAAATGGTCGAAGAAATGGTGGAAAAGGTGAAAACCATTCCGCAGCATATCAAGGTAGCCCAGAGTCGATAGAAGAGTTATGTATATAACCGTCGATGAGACCTTGATTTTAAAGATAGAGACATGGTTTTTCTATGCATATCTCTGTGGAATAAGGTTATGAGGTTTTGAAAGAAAAGAAAGTTAAGTCCAAGGTACATCGGCCCCTTCGAGATTCTTGACTGTGTCGGGGCTGTGGCCTATCGAATAGCACTTCCCCCTACCATGGCCAAAGTACATGATGTCTTTCATGTATCCCTCCTAAGGAAGTACATACCAAACCCTTCACATGTACTCTCTTCAGAGGTGGTACAGTTAGAGGATGATCTTTCATATGAGGAGCAACCAGTAAAGATCTTAGATCATAGAGAAAATTTTATATGAAATAAGACAATGCCCCTCGTTAAGGTGTTGTGGAAAAACCACAAGTTTGAAGAAGCAACATGGGAATCAGAGGAGATGATGAAGCAGAGTTACCCGCATCTGTTTTAGTGTGGGAAAATAAAATTTCGAGGGTGAAAATTTTTAAGGGGGAAGATTGTAACGACCCAAACTTTCATTAATGTAAATCCCTCTTGATCTAATTAAATGTCTCTTTATGTAAAATGTTTATATAAAATTTCAACTTCTTTGGTTTTATGTTAATAATTGTGACCGTTTTCTAATATAGCCATTGAATAGTGATCACATGATTAGTATAAATATAGGGCTTTAACAAATCCAATTTACTCAGACAAAGGAAGCGATGGCCTCATCCAGAAGATGTGCCCCATAAAAAGCCCATTTGTTTGAGCTTGGAAAGGAGGTGGTGTCATTGGGCTTCACTCTTGACCAATCCCAATCCAAGCTTGAATATGTTAAGCTCAAGAAGGACCTTCTATGATAGAAATGGAAGTTGATAGAGATTACCACCCGAGAAATGTTATCCGAGCCACCCCAAGAGTCTGTCACCATCACACACCTTACTCTTCGGTATTATGCGGGTGTTATAAGGGGTTATGTAACAATACCTTAGCACTATGGTTATGTACATTATTATTTTATATAATAATGAATATACTTTCATTTTATTATTGTTACCTTGTAAATAGTTTTTAAAGCATAAATAGTGTTTTTAGTTAATATTCAACTAAGTAATCTATTTTTATGAATTAATGGATATTTTAATTAAATAATATTTTAATAAAATATTATCATTATTATTAAATTATTTTTTATTAAAGATAAATTATCGTATAATTTTATGAATGCAATCGTAATTTTTATTAAGGTTTGAAATCCATTTTTGTCAAAACCCGTGAATTTTTTATAAATGTCGGTTTTTATTTTAAAAGTGAAAATTAAAATATTTAGAAAATTATTTAGATAAAATAAATATTATTTCTAGAATAATTATGTCGAAATTATCCAATGGTGAATTTTTCATAATTTTCTGAGACAATCAAATTTTTGGGTGAAAATTAAATATCGTTTAAATATATAATGTGTTTTATGACATCATAATGACCCAATAGTGATGTAATAAAATACTATAAGCCTCATTTTCGGCCAATATATATTTTACCATTAAAATAATGTGATTTTGGGTTTTTTTGAATTATTTTACAAAGAATTAATGGACTTTTCAAGGCTTATTAAACATCTTGTCTTTTTAAATTGATTTCCTTAGGAGTGTGACTCACCTCCACATAATCAACCCCATTATTTTAATAAGTTCGGACTTTGGACTTATAAAATATTATTTTATACTTCCCTTTTCCAAAACCCATGGGCAAAAACTATGGGCTGGTTTGGATTATTTTAATGTGAGGTGTTCAAAACCTAAATAATAAAGAATTCCCTCACCTTTCCTATATAAACCCACCCAAGATCCCACTTCCTCCTCACTCAAAGCATTTGGAGTTAGTCCAACCTCTTAAATAATCTCTCTATAATCCTCCCAAGGTTCCCCAAGATCCCAAGAATCCTCTCTCAATCCTCTCTCAAGCCTTTGGAATCACACTTTCAAGTAAGGTTTTTTCTTCCTTTCTCATTTTTTTCCAATATTCTTTAAATTGTTATGCCCTTTTAATTTCAATTATAAATATTGGGGTATGGTTTTTCACCTCCCCCATAATTCCCTCTTTATGTTTTAATTATGGGAGACCCCTTTCTCTCTCATTAAATTCCTCACATGTGCACCTGTTACTATGCCGAAATTTCGAAAGGAATTTCTCTCTCCTCTTTTACATTCAAGCAATTATTTTGTATCATGACTATAAATTCCATTAAAATTGTTGTGACATGTATCTATATGACCCTATTACTGTCCATTTCATTTACATATGATGAGACACCCCTTTTTCTCTAATCAACCATTTTTATGAATTCTTACGTCATGTCGTTACGCTGCCGAAATTGCACCGATTTTCCATGCCAATGTCATTGTGTAGTGAATACCATACCCATTTCTCTATCAAGGGTATTCACCTTTATGCACATTTACTTATTGATTATAAAGTTTCATATAATAATTCTATATTCCTTTTATCATGTAATAAATTATTATGTTTTATGAATCCATGTTATATGATCCATGTGGCACACTTATGCATGAAATGAAATGTTTAAGAAGAGTGTGCCCTTATAGCACTCCAATGCATTGGGTTAAGAATAGTATCATGATAAGTCATTTTAAATGGGTGTTTACTCATTATAATTCAAGTTCAATGAGGTTTTAATCATACTTCATGTGAAATGAGGATTTACTCATGCTCCATGTGCAATGATCCTTGGCTCATTCTAATTCCATGTTAAGTGTTGTTACCACATTTCCATGTTATGATTATCATGATTTACCATGAATTTATGTTTATACTTATATTGTGGTATAATGATATTACTATTGTCTAAAATTTATTTTATTCCTCATGTTACTCCATTTTTATTCCCTTACTGGGCTTTATAGCTCACCCTTTTCTTATGCATGTCCTCAGGTTATCCCATGCAATGCTAAGTATGAGGGAATGTAGTGGTCATGTAAAGGAATTTTTCAATAATGATGTTGTTTTTATTATTTTTAAGTTGTTATTTAATGATCTTAAGCCTCAAATACACTATACCTCTCGATATTCTATGTTTTATCAAATGATGTTTATGTAATAAATTATGTTTAATTGTGTAATAAAAGATCGGAGTTGTCATATATTATCCAAGGGGATTCCCTTGGAATTCATTATTTTAGACCTCCTTAACCTTTGGTTAGTTGATAGGAGTTTTCCTACTGTGTTATAAGAAATAAAAAATCAATTATCAATCATTCTATTATATAAATGTTTAATGAAACCAAGGCACCTCCAAAGTGCTTGGCCCAACTAAATTGGAATTTCCAATGTAGGTAATTTCCATATTAACTATGGAGCCTTCTAAATGCCTATCAAAACCTTATATATTGAATTTCCATGCATTATTTAATTGAATTTAATGTATTTAAATTTAAGGGATAGATCATGATGTTTTTTCCTTCCTGAAATAAATTAAATGGATTAAACGGAATGGTTTGTAAAGTGTGGTAAGAATACACCATTTGTTTATGATTTATTAAATACTCATTGAGAATTGTAATGCCTTGTTTGTAATTATACTTGGATATTGAGATCGATGAGAGTTAATGCCTCATTTATTATATTATGGTTATGATTATTCCTTGATATAGGTAGTGAGATGATGTTAAGAGTTCATTTGGGAATGACAGTTACACGCTCCCTTACATCGGGTGTTGAGCATGACATTTCACACCAATGACACTATTTGGATGAAGGGCATGACGCACCATGTCCCTTGTTCGAGTGTTGAAATGATGGAACACTCACCATCTCAAGTGATAAGAATGATGTCTCCCACTCATTATAAGATTTGGGGCATGTATCATATTGCTTGAGCTTATAGGCTTGTTAGACTGGTTATGGATGTCTGAGTTGCACCCTGATCCAACCAGTACCTAGTATTCCAGGTATATGGACACTTACATATGCACGCACTTGGTCCATATAGGTGGATGTGATATATAACTATACTATATATATTGTTACTATATGTATATAGTTACAATTTATACATCTATTCCAGCCATGATCCAAAGAAGGTAGAGTCTCCATGTGTTATATAGGAACCTGATCAGGTGGTTTTTTATTTATTTAGATCTGTTAATTAAATATTTATACCTATGAACTATTTAGTTATGAGCACTGCTTAGACTGCTTATAAACACAAATATTGGTGTTCTACTAGGATTTTATCTCACACCCTACACATGTTTCCTTTGGTACTCAAGAAGGTTATATGACTGCAGGTATGGATAATGTCAAGCTCCTTAATTTAGATTATTAATATGCTTTTCTTATAGATAGAGCATAGGAGAAGAGGACCGAGCATACGATCAAGACTCTAGTGGAGCAGTTTTTTTCCTTTTTGTACTTTTTGTATAGTATGATTGTATATTCCTCTCCCTTATTCCATTTTTTATATCAGTATGCCATTAATCCATATATATTATACTTATTAGAGGCTTTTGATATTATTACTCAGTTGCTCAGTTATTTATTCTTATGTTACTCATTTATTCCATCCATTCTTATATTATTATGTTGTTTTTTATTATATATTGTATATGTTGTTCCACTATAATATGATGGTATAGTCTCCCCACCATACCACCTTCACACCATCACTTATAGTCAGTAATATATGGGGAGGCATGCTTGAGGTCATGTAACCCACTAGCTCAGGGCATGGGTTAAGTGGATCCTGATTTGGGGTGTTAGAGTAATAATAGTCAGTTGATTCTAAAAAATAAAAACAACCAGGTGTTATAATCAATTTGGTTTCAATGAAATTAAATGAATTTGAGTTTAATAATGTATTATCTCACTAAGTTGGTTCAGATTTAATCTCTTCTTTACTGGAAATATCCTTTTAGAGATGATATTTCAAGATAGAGGTAGATAATTGGGCTCCTCCAGTATCTCTTCAAATTCTACCACTTGTGTGGTTTCTTCTTCTTACAAGGCTGTAGTAAGGTGCATTAGTGCTGATTCTTATACTTTATATACTGTGAGATCACATTGCATTTCAATTTCTGAATAATTTCTCAAAAACTTATCTAAATTCACTTGATCTTTTTTTCATAAATAAGCTAAAAATTCTCTTTCATATATCTCCACAAACAGTAGTTGAGTGAGGTGAAATGAATCTTCAATTTTCTCCTCATTTTCCTCTTTGAGTTATTCAACTTCAAATATGAGTGGGGAAATCTCTTCCACCACTTACTCAGGATCTTTATCCAGTTCAGTTTTAGGTTACTCTATTAATACACGAACATAATAAAACACCCTTTCTACTTTTCTTATTAGTTGTTCTATGTTTTATCTAAGTTCCTACACCTGGGCTCTATTATATTCTTGTTTTTGTTATTTTTATTATCATTGATATTACACCTGTGACTAATCTACCCATGAATAATAATCTGAATTTGAATACATCATTAAAAGAGGTGTTTTTTATTTTTTTATAAAGAAAGAAAGAAAAATATTTTCAAAATGTTAATTTATAAAAATTGATCAAAATACCACTTAGATCCCTAGAAATGGCACAAGTTTTTATAAACACCTATCTTAGGGTATTGAAAAATAAAATTTTATTTTCCTAATGAATCACAGAGGCTGACTAGTTTCATCTCACTTGAGGATCATCACAGTCAATCAATCGCTAATTCTAATTCACCCAATATAATTCTTTTTTGGTTTTTTATATTATTTATGAAAACATGGTTTTTAGTTTTTTTGAAAATGTGAAATTAAAATAATGCAATGTAGAATTGAAATCTAAATGAAAATGTAGAAAGAATGATATTAGGGAATAAAGTTATTAGTCCTAGGGTTAGTCACACGGGTTCATTCATTATTTTAATTTTTTTAAAATTTAATTTGATAAATCATTTGATGAAACCTCATTAATGAATTAATTTCCTTCGATTTATTAACTGTGTGATTTTAGTATGCCTTCATCATACCAAACCCCACCTACTCTAATAGTCAAATAGGATAACACCTTAACCAAGAATGCAATTCCTAAAAGACCCTACTCCACCATATGTTGTATCATCCCTTTAGGAAACCCCAACTTCACCGTATGAAGGGTTTTCCTGAGATAAGGGATGTAAAATGAATCAATTAAAATGACTAGAATTAGAAATAATGTCGTGGAGAAAAACTGCCACACCCATGCAATACTCTTGCATCCACGACAAATAGAAGAAGAAAAACATGTTGTATTGAAGTGTAATAATTAATAACTCTATAAAATCTCCCCTAGGTCCATGACTTAGGTTAGTAAATTTCCATTAAAAAGTGAAAAAAGATCATGATAGAAAGATATAATAGAAATATAATGAGATTAGGGTTGTAAGATAAATAGGTATGGAAGAATATGGAAACAGTTTAATTAAAATATGAATGAATGCATTATGTGGTATGAAAATAAAAAAAATGAAATAAATCCTAAAGAAGTGATATCCCTACAGTGAAGCATAGTGGTAGATACTTAGGAACTAATTGATTTCTCCTCTATCCTAGTCTTGTATTTATAGGTATTTAACATGCTCGGATGCCATCAATGGTGTCATAATGGGTCATAATGGGTTGAATGGGGAGTCAAAATGTGTCTTTTACCATTAATTCTCATTAAAATTTCATTTCCATATCTATGTTGAGGGTTAAATGTCATGTAAGTGTATTAAAAAACATGTAATGTGTAGGGATGTGAACCTTTCACAGCTTGCTTCATGGATTACTTTACGTCCTACAATTATCTCTAGTTACACGGTGTGTAAATGACATACAAAACATGTAAAGTTTTTTCATTCAATTTCACTCTGAATCATCCCAGTTATTCATTTTGGTGTTCATAATTGGTTCTTCACTTGTCCTTTACCTTGAAGAATCATCAATCTACATTCAATAACCTAATTTCTTGTAGTGTCACTTTGCAACATGATGTGAAGTGTTTGTGGAACACTATATTCATCTCTTTTTGGTAATTTTTCATCAAACATTGTATCCTATCAAAAAACATAAAAAATTTAAAATCTAGCAATATTAATCATTTAACATGAAAAAACATTATGTTTGATATCAAAAAATACATAAAAAATATGACTCTTTCAAGATCATATCGATGATGGTCTGCATAACTTTTCTATCAACTCTAAGATACCTTGATGAACTTTTGAATGGCTCTAACTTTCACTGTAATTTCCTCAGCTAACTCAGGTCCTAATAGATTTTTTTCTCCAACATCATCCCAACACATTGTATTTATATACTTATTTCCATAGAGGTCTTCATAAGGATCCATCTGAATGCATGAGTGAAAGCTATTGTTTTAAGAAAACTTGATGAGAGGAAGGTATTGATCCCAAACACCTTTAAAATTCATTAAAAATGATATAAGAATATCATATATGGTTGAATTTTTCTCTTAGACTGACCATATTTATGAGGATGATACATAGTTCTAAAACATATCTCTATATCTAGGGGCTACTGAAGACTTTTCCAGAACTTCAAGGTAACCCTCGAATCCTGGTCAAACACAATAGAATTTGGTACTCCTTAAAACCATACCACTTCCTTAATTTATATCATGGAAATATGATCTATAGATAAATCTTTTATGATGGTGATGAAGTGTACTAACTTTGTAAGGCAGTCAACTATAACCCATATAGCATTATTCCCTTTAGATGAATTGGGGATTCCGATGAAAAAATCCATGGTGATGTTTTCCATTTCCATTCTGGTATGGTTAATGGTTGTAACATCCACTTATAATTATATATATTAGCCTTAAATTACAAGTATAAAAATCATTTAGATACAAGATCTAAAATATCTCTCTTCATTCCATCCCACTAGAAATATCCTTTCATATATCTATACATATTTATAGTTCTAGGATAAATAGAGAATGAATAAATATGAGCTTCCTCTAACAACTCTTTATTTAAATATGGTATGGATGGAATGAATGCGCATTTTTTAAAACTTATAATTCCATCATAATCAAGTTTAATCTTGAAAACATTTCTCACCTTCTTTTGCAGCTCTACATCTTTCTTTTGCACCTCTTTAACATTTACTTGGATAGATGGTTCAACACTCATTTGAGAAAGATATGATTTCTCCCCTTACTTCAAGATCTAAAAATATATCCTTTTCAAATCCATAAATATTTGATATTTGTTTATCCTCATCATAGATAATCTAGCATGATCCTTTGAACTCAAAGCATCATCCACCATGTTTTCTTTCCTAGGGTGGTAATGTATCGAGCAGTCATAATCTTTAACCAGTTCCAACCATCTTATCTTGTGTATATTCAACTCCTTATGTGTAAATATATAATTTAAACATTTATTATTAGTATATATATCAAAAATTTCTCTATAAATATAATTTCTCCATTTCATTAATGAAAAATTACTAGAGCTAACTCCAAATCATGGGTTTGGTACTTTTTCTCATGAACCTTCAATTATCATGAGGCATAAGTTATCACCTTGTTATTCTACATGAGGATACATCCCAATACCTTCTTCAATGCATCAATATAGATTATAAACCCTTATACACTATAGGGTAATGTACGCAGAGGTGTATTGACTAACCTTCTCTTTAATTCCTTAAAATTTTCCACACATTCATCTATCAAAAGGAACTTGGATCCCTTCTGAATTAAATTTTTGAGTGGATTGGAAAGTCATGATAAATTCTCTACAAACCACTAATCATATCCAGTCAAACCAGTAAATCTACATATCTCAGTTACTGTGGTTGGTCTGGGCCAATGTTCAATAGCCACCATCTTTGGTAGATCCACCGATATACCCTCTATTGAGATTATATGAACCAAAAATGAAACCTTTTGTATCCAAAATTCATATTTTTAAAAATTTTATATATTTTATCCTTTATTAGTGTCTTTATCACAATACTCAAAAAAATTCATGGTCTTACTTTCTCTTTGAATATATAATAATATCATCTATAAATACTACCACTAATTGATCGAGGTAATCTATAAAGACTTTATTCATTAAATCCATAAAGATGGAATGGGAATTGGTAAGACCAAATAGAATTAATATATACTCATCATTCCCATACCTTGTATAGAATACTATCTTGGGTATGTCCACCCTTTGGACCCTCAATTGATGATATCCAAAATGAAGGTCAATTTTGGAAAAGTATTGAGCTCTATGAAGTTGATCAAACAAGTCATCAATATGGGGTAGAGTAAACTTGTTATTTATTATTATCTTGTTTAGTTATCAATAATCAATTCATAGTCACATTCTCTCATCTTTATTCTTAACAAAAAATAACTGGTGAACCCCATGGTGACATGCTTGGTATAATGAATCCCTTAATAAGGTTATCCTAGATATGCTTATTCAATACAAACACTCAATAGAGGCCATTCTATATGTAATATTTGGAATAGGTGAGGCACCATGTTTGAGTTCCATTGAGAACTCAACTTCACAATTTGGTGGAAGACTAGGAAACTCTTCCATAAAGACACCAGCAAATTCTTTAAAAATAGGAAAATCAATGATATTGAGTTTCACACCAACCATTTGGGATAAAAATCCATTTTGAATAGGAATCAATATCCATATAATGGATTTGATTTCTATCAAAAGTTCATATCTATCACTGCACTGATAAATGATCATGGGTTGGTTTGGTATATCAAATGTGAATTCACTTCCCTGAAAATTGATGTGGTATTTATGTAGAGAAATAAAATCCATTACTATGATAACATCAAATTAAACCAGGGAATAATAACAAGATTTATAGGAAGTACATTACCACAAACTTCAACTACAGAAGAATAGTATACTTGAGATACAATCATCATACCATTAAAATTTTCACTGATAATTTAATATCTAATCATTTGGGTGGAATATTTATACCCTTATAAAATTATTAAGATATAAAATAATGGGTAGATATAGAATCAAATAATACATTAGTGGTTAAAGAGTGAATGATAAGTTCTCCCTTCACCATGTTGTTATCATACCCCTCATTAAAAATAGTTATTGCATGGGATTTTCCTTTGTCTCTTGGATTATGTGGTTATTGATATTGATCTTTGTCATTAACCTTTAAATTTTATCACTAGTTATCATAATACCTATAATCCTTTCAATTGAAACATTGAAGTTTGGGAGGTGTATTTTGTTGAGATTTCTCTCTATTCGCATCATTAGATAAATTTTTCCCATCACTTCAACATTCAGTTTCTCAATGAGATTCATTTCCACACTAAGAACTTTTAATAGTCCCCTTAAGACAATTTCCTTCATGTTTACTTCCACACTTCAAGCATAAAATAATTCTAATCTTCTTTATTAATGGGTAACTCCAATATTTATTTCCACCTTGATAGCACAATAAACAATTTCTTTATAAATACCAAAGTCCCTTATGGTTAAAACTATTTAGTGGCTTGGTTTTAATCCATTAAAGAATCAACCAACCTTAATTTTAGGTTGGATGATAATACCATAAGCATGCCTTGAAAGTCTTGTAAAATTTGACTCATGGGTACCAACATATTCATCATCCTTTTGATTTAGCTTAAGGAATTATTTCTCCATTTTCATACAAAGAATACAAGGAATGTAATTATTTAAAAATAATATCTTAAACAGATCTGAATCCATGCAGTTGATTTTTTCTTATTTTCCTCCTATTCTTGATAAGAGTCTACTGTTGATTCACTTTCCCTTTAAAATTTTAGACAACCAAAATAAATTTTTCATTCTCCAAACACTGAAGAATGAAAAATATATTTTCAATGGTACTGATCATTTTCTTAGAAACTATTGCATTATTAGAACCACTAAAAGAAGGTGGATGTTTCCTCATGAAAGACTCAACAGAATATTATTCCATACTTTTCTCATTTAGAAGTTCATTATGATTCATATCTTGGTAAAGTTTTGTGAGTATAGAAATTAGATTTTATATTCTATATCCCATAATGATTGGTTGCTTGAGAGGTCAATTATTTCATTGTATATCACATATGGCATTAACAAAATTCCTTCAGGTTTTATCCATTGACTAAAACCAAAAATAATAGTCTAGGAAACAATAATCAAGTGGGAAATCATATAATCATGAAAAATCACTTATAGTATGTCTAATTCATGACACATTATTTTCAATCTATGAAACCTTAGGCCTAATATAGTCTATTCATGGTAATTATTCAAATCCTTAATAGTGTTTCACAAAGTTTATATGAATCTCCAAAACATATCCCTTCAAACCAAGAGTGCAGTAAAGTCCATTTTTGTACACCAGGTGATGATTGATTCCATCTCAATATGTCCTTTTCAGAGTTATTACTCCTAGGTATAGCAGTTTCATAGCCATATCCACTTGTAGTATTTAGACAAAGATGTAATTTATTGGAAACCACTCACTCTATCCTTTACCAAAATTCCAAGATATTTTCCTATACTTTGACTTATCCCTAAGTTTAGCACTAGGGTTCTCGCTAAAGTTTTATCATCCTAGTTTCTAAAGTTTAACTAAACCTTTGTCTGGTACTAACTATAAAAACTCACACTTTTCATAAATTTATATTATATTTTATTATATGAATATTCATTACATAACATAATGATCCATGGTAAAATCATTTAGGTCTAGTGCCTTTGGAAACCTGGATACATAAACAATTGGTTCATAAGTGAACAGCACCATCTCTCACTATGTTCTTCAATACTAGCATCCTTATTAGGAATATAATACATAATAGATTTCTTTATAACATGGTGAAAGGAAATATAATAAAGTTTTATCTTAGATGCTCAATGAGGTTAAACAAGGGACATATCAATATAACATGGGAATAAGGGTATTAGAACATGAGAATAACATTTGAAAACCATTCCCTACATATCATTGATCATAAACATGAGTCGTGGAATAAATATTGGAAGATCATAAGACATGAATCATAATAGAATCAAAGACATGATTCATGGGAGAATAACATTGGAATAAGACATATATTTGTGGAATACACATAATAATAGAAAATATTATGTCAAGGATACCCACCAATACATTCATAACATGTTAGTCTTAGGATAACCACTCGTGTACCTACTTTGGGATTGGGGAAACCTCTCATGTACCCTATTTTGGGATTGGGATAACCACCCATGTACATTATTTTGGGATTGGAATAACCTATAATGTACCCTATTTTGGGATTGGGATAACCTCTCATGTACCCTTTGATCTCATAAAACATTAATCATTACCCAATTCATTGTAGGGGGGATATAGGTCCCACCCATCCTGGGTTATAACATGACCAGCATCCTTGGTTATAATGTAACCATCATCACATAATGGAAAACATACATATTTGTGCCACAAGATCCTAAAAAATACATCATATTATAACCCTGAAAAATAAATGAGTGTTATAAACATTTCATCATAGCAAGGAAAATAAATGGGTTTCATAAACATTTTATCATTTTATCATAGCATAACTCATGGAAAAAAGGAACGGATTTCATAAACATCTTGTCATCATAATCATAAACCAACTAAAAAAATAATAAGGATGTTATCTTTGAATAATATCCTCAGTAAATATTATGTAATATCAAAGTATGTCATCTTATATGGAAAATGATTTTGAAATATCACTTGGGTTATTTCTTGAGGAAAATAACCCTTTTCACTTTGAAAATCACCTTTTTAAAACTTAAAGTTCAAAAGAAAATATGAAAATCATTTTTCATAAAAATAATATTTTAAAAATATAAAAAAATAGTTAAAACATTGATTGGTCATGATTTTATAAAATACCATTCTTTTTATACATGTTAAAATAAATATTCCTTTCACATTTTCAGTAAAAAATTAAAAAGTGCCTAATTCAGAAAATGAAAATAAGATTTGTTTTAAACATTTTTGTAAAAATTAAAACATGGGAAAAACTTCATTTAATAAATAATTTTATATTATTAACAACTTTATTTAAAACATTTTTAGAAAACATGACATATAATAAAAATTATTTTCAACTGAAGAGAGAAATAAAGTTGGTTTTCCATAAAAACATTCTCTTGGAATCCTGAGTACATAAATAGAATAAAATGAATGGAAAAAATAATTTTCATAAAATAAATATAGGATAATAAATCCCATGATTTTATTCATATATATATTATAATAATTTATCATCAAAAACATAATCATAAACATTCCTAATAGAAATGAGATTGTATCATAAAACCCATCCACTTTGATAACTTTTGAATCATAATCCCCATTAAATAATAACATAAAATGAAACTTTTAATATCATTAAAATAAATATATTAATGATATAACATGTCAAAGGGGTATTATATACATGATATAAAAGAAAAGAGTGGTGAATATGGCATATGTCTCCCATAATTAAAAGAGGGACTGGAAATCCATTACCTTAAGTATTTACATAATTATTAAATGTTTAAACCTCATGTATAATAATTATAGTTTATTATTAATTTATTATAGAAAAATTCTCATGTATAATATAAAATATTATTTACTTATAACCTTTTTATCACCTTTTTGTTAACAATTCTTTATTAAAATCATTGTTTTTAGTGATCACTACTTCCTCTTTCATGTGTGTTTTTGTTTGGAATTTTTAGTCCTTTTACTTTGATCATAGTTCCATAATCTCCATAATTATAAAAATGATATAAATATAATATATATAAATTATATATGTATTTAGTTTCATCCATAAAATTTAGATATAGGAAAATGAATTACACTATTCATGGAGATAGTAGGTTATACGTACGCATGAACGTTATTTCCATTTTCTCGATAGATAGAATGAAAAAAAAAATTAAACTTTTTTTACCCTTTATAGAATAATTATTATGTCATATATATCATTTATATTAATAAAATCCATCCTTATTACCATCCATGTAAAAATAAAATGAAAAATGTTTCACATCACTTTGTGGAGATGGTAATCCACAAATACGCACAAGCGGTGTTATAATTTTCTAATAGATTGAAAGGTAATAAGGTGTATATGATATTATAATTACAGAAGTATAATAATTTCATAAATATCATATATAAATATTAAATACATAATTATCTCTAACCTTGAAAGGTGGTGATGGAAAACGAATTACATCTGTTTGCGAGGCGGTAGTCCGTCGTATATATGATCGATGGTTTCGTTTCCCATTTGATGGAAGAGGAGATGGATATAGGTTATGAAATTCACATAATAACATCTCAGTATATGTTATATAATTTAGTTATTATATCATTATATTTTAATAATATTTTATGATTGTGGAAGAATAAATAAAATAAAAACGCAAGGTTAATAATTTTACCTCTTCTTCGGAGAACCTCTTTAGTCTTATACCAAAAGCCATATTAGGAGGTTTTAATAATAAAAATAAGTAATATAGGATGTAGGTATAGATTTAAGTAATATTTTTGGATATTTATTTCCTAAACTAAATTATTTTGGAAGTGTGAAGAGAAGAGGAGATAGGGTTCCCTTTTATAAGTGGGGGAGAGGAAATGCATGGAATTTTTTAAAAGTAAAAGGTGCAACCACATTTTTAACATGAAAAAAGATCCAAAATGGTGAATTATCAAAACTTAAATGATATAAGGTATAAATATGGCCATAAAATAGTTTTTTGTAAAATTTTTAATCTCATTTAATTCTTTATTTTTTTAGTTGAACCTCTTATGAACCCATTTTAACCTTAACTGCGGTAATTAATTTGTATTGTTTTTACTATTCATTTTGAAAAAAAAAATTAAGTTAACCTTATTATATAATATTAATTATTATGATTCAAAATATAGAATCTATTATTATAAACTTCATTTATATAAGTGTAAATTTTAATTTAAAATTAAACCCATAAGTGCGATGAAAAGGCAGTTTTCCAAAGAGAAATTTTTCATAAGTATATAAAATTTTAATATAAAAATTCAAAATTAATTTGATTAAAATTACCTTAATTTATTTAATAATTACATAATTAAACTAATTTTACTTATAAAATATTCTTAAACAAGATGAAACTTCATAAATTATTTAAATAAAAATCAGTATTTTTCACTATTCACTAAGAAATTAATCGTTTTAGAAAATTTTCAAAAATTCACCCAATGATAATTTTGATGTGTTTATTCTAAAAATGAAGATAATTTTTTCAAATACACTTTCTAAAATTTTCATAAATTAATTTTGTTTTTTTCACAAAAAGTAATAAAAATTATTTTTTAAGTAAAAAGTATTTTTGAAACATATAGTCTTTATCATAAAAATTAAGTTCTTATTTATAAATATATTTTATTTAAATAAAGACTTTATCAATAATTTTCAAAATTTGTTTATTCCTATTCATACTGCAAAATTTAACTGCTAGGTTGTAATGGTCATGTTTAAATAACAATATTAATAGTGTATCATGGTTCGTTAAACCTTGGTGTTACGTGTAACACAAGATATCGAAGAAATTAAATTTATTTGGAAAAAATATTTCATAAAAACTAGAGTTTTAATAGTATATAAACCACCTAAAATTAAATAGATTCATAATTCCAAATATGTCACAATGGAGTGGAAATTAAGATAAAATCTCTTACCTCACGCTTGTACTTTGTTTAACATGCATTAACCTCTAGTATAATGTTCTTAAACATGTTATTAATTTATAAAAAATCATATTAAAGTTTATAATATCATATATTATACACTTTTAATATCTTATCACCTTTCTATCAACAATCTTTCATTATAATTATTATTTTTTTAGGCGTTAACTGCTTAGTTTTCTCATGTATGTTTCATCACAGATGTTCTGGTTCTTGAATATATTTTATAGATTAATCATATAAGGAATTATATTAATGTTATAAAAATAATATTTATTTATTAAATACATTTTTAGAATCATTCTTCAGTATTGGATATGGACAATGAATTGCATCGCTTCATGGAGACGATAAGTCATGTGTACATATGAGGGAGGTTATCATTTTTTAATAGGTAAAATGGTAAGTAAGTAGATGATATATTAAATTTCAAGAATTAATATTATGTCATAATTATTATATATTTTAATTTGTTACATCATTATGACTACCATGTGAGTTGGTGATGGAAAAAAATATCCTTGGTTCGTGAGGCGGTAGTCTGCCATACACACAAGTAATGGTTTTGTTTCCCATTTGAAAGAGAAGTATATGGATAAATATTTTTTAAATAAATATAATAACATATAATTATATGGTATATAATGGAATTATTATATTTTAATAGTTAAGACATGATTGAATTTTGTAAAAGGAGAAGTAAAAGTAAAGAGCTTTGTTAAGACGATTGCCTTCTCTTAGAAAAACCTCTTTTAGATTTCTTCTTAAGGACCCTAGGGTTGACCTTTTTGGAAGAACAACACCTATATAACCCAGATAATGATATTTAGGAGATATTTTTTTAGATTTTAGTTGTGATAAATGGATCCAGAGGTTTGAATAAGTGATGGTAGTAGGAGCACATTTATAATTGAGGTGAGTTGTACACTTGAAATTTTTCAAAGTTTTAAAATGTTATTAAGTCACATTCTTGGAAAAATGGCTCCCAAATGACTCATATTTTAATTTTATAATATTTAGGTCTAAATATATCCATATTATGATATTTAATAAAGTGTTTATTTCATTTTAACCCTTATATTTTTAAATTAACCCCTCGGGAAACTTATTTTGACTTTAACTGTGGTAACTAATTTTTACTATTTTTATTATTCATTATGAACAAAAGATATGTTGACCATGTTACCGAATAGTAATTATTATTATTAAAAATTATTTATTATATTTTATAAAATTCAATTTATATAGGGGGAAGAAGTTAATTTAAAAATAAACCCATAAATCATAATGAAAATTAGTTTTTCAAGAAATTATTTTTTCAAGCATAAAATGATTTTACATTAACTATATGACTAGTAATCATAATTATATTTATTTAAATTAATATATTTAGATATATAATCTATATATTTTATTAAAATCATTCATTATTAGATATTATTTTAATTAATTAAAATGGAAGGACATGATGGATTTAAAAATAGTATTCTAAAAATTATCCCATTTTACCTCCAAATTATCCTATGTTTATTTCTATCAAATTGATAATAAATACATAGATAATTTTATATATTATAAGAAATTATTATAAATAAAAATTTTAATATTTAAATACTTCATTTTAAATTATTCATAAAATCTTATTTCTAAGAGAAATTTTCAAAAACTCATTCCAGACTTATTTTGACCTAGTAAATTCAAGATTGATATTCATCTTATCAAATTAGAATTTTTATTCCTTGAAATATTAAAAATTTCATTGTATTATATTTTTATTAAAATATAATATTCACTTACTATAATTTAATATCATGTGTTATTATGATAGATCAAATATAATGAATTGAAACATCATAAATTTCTCCCCCTTTTGGGATTATAAAAAAATTATGGCGGATTAATAGTTAAAAATAAATTCTAAAAATAATTTGTATAACAGGAATGTAATGAATATAAAAAAATTATTTTATTACTGATTTGAAAAGTATTACAAAGAGGGGATATATTTGGTACTCTAATTGGAATTTGGATCCGATATATATCTGATGTCAAATGAGAGAATTGTATCATTTCCTTTGGATTTAGAGACCAGGGATGGAGGATCAAGTTATGGTGTAGAGGTGAAAGTGGGTTCTTAGATAACCACACATCTGGAAACAAGGTTAAGATGGTGAACTTATTATCTAGATGACTATTTCTGACAATTTCGCCGGGGCGCGTGCATCCATCTGCAGAGGACGCGCTGCTGTGGCCCCGCATTCCCACTTTCCAAAGGTGGGCGGCATTCGCTCTTGTTCAGGGATGTTTTCTCCTTGATCGAAACTGGGATGATGGGATGTCGGTTCTTCCTTCCGTGGATTCCTCCTCGGAACACGTCACCTAGTCCGGGTCTCCCTCATAGATTTAATACGTTGTTCGTGAAACTCTTCCCAATGCCATGTTTCCATGGATGCCGGTTAATTACACTGCTTCTGTCAGGACATTCCAAAGGGTCCGGTCAGGGCAGCAACCTTCAGTTGGGGGAGTAGTCACGCCGAGGCATCAGTAGCGTGTCTGAACACTGGTGAAATGGCGTGTATGTCTTTGGATTCTTGTCATAGGGCTTCTCGATGGTGTCGAAGCCTGAGGCATCACACATCGAGCGCGGGGAATTATATGTCGTAGGCATATATCTGAGGTTTTCCTCGGCTTCCTCTGTTTAACACAGGGTATGCCGCAGGTTTAACGTCCAGCGGAGACAGATCGGCCCGATCAGAGCATTGACTGGAATGGATCAGATTGAGGAATTTCCCTTGAAGGGATGCCAATATTGGGGCCAACCCATGGGCGGCTTCCCGAATGCTGTGAAGAAGAGTGGAATGGCATGATCTTTCCGAGATATGGCGGTCCAGGTGAGAATCAGGATGGATGATAGATGGGTGAATGAAGTGGAGCGGGAATTAAACGGAACCATCTCAAGGGCGATAGTAAAGTTGGGATTGAGCCTCGAAGAGACCTCCTACGTATCCCCGTGGTAGGGAATCAAAGTTCGCGTAGTTCGGGTGGGTGCGTCGGAGGACCGACGTGAATGTGGACCTTGGTCCGATGGGCATCGTCAGTGAACCGATGTGAAGGTGAACCCATGGGTCCACTGGTGGTGGGCTTGAACCTCATAAAGGCTTCCCACGTACCATGCCTTGACATGGATCAAAGTCCCCGTAGTTCAGATGGTGTGTCGGCGAACCGACGCGAGCAAGGACCTTGGTCCAGATGGTGTGGGGCTTACACACTAGGCGGCCCAGGTGTTGACGAACCGATGTGAAGAAGGTTGGAGTGACTGATGGGTGGTGGGCTTGAACATCTGGGAGGCTTCCTACGTACCATGTCGTGACACGGATCAAAGACCTCGTAGTTCAAATGGTTTCGTCGGTGAACCGATGTGAAAGTAGACCCGGGGGTCCACTAGTGGTGGGCCTGAACCTCGTGAGGCTTCCTATGTACCATGACTTGACATGGATCAAAGTCCTCGTAGTTCGGGATGGTGGGTGTCGGCGAACCTATGTGAGGAAGGGACCTTGGTCCGATGGGAGATGGGATTGAACCTCAGGAAGGATTCCTACATACCATGCCTTGACATGGATCAAAGTCCTCGTAGTTTGGGTTGGTCACAATGGCTTGCCGTCGGACTGGAATGCAGTTTAATGTCATATTGGATGAAGTTATAACTCGATGTGAATAAATTACGGGTGTGCTTGAACCTCGTGGAGGCTTCCTACGTACCATGTTGTGACATGGATCAAAGACCTCGTAGTTCAAATGGGTGTGCAGTTTAATGTCATGTGGGACAAGGGCATACAATTTAATGTCATGTTGGACGAGGGAATACAGTTTAACTTCATTCTAGATGAGGGCATTTCCATGACCGATGCTCACTATAAGCCCACGTGAGTCATGCTCGGTGTGAGAAACAATAGGCAGTAAGGACCTGATGATCACGTCGTGAAGGGTGTGTCTGTGAGAAGCGAAGAGGGGCCTACGTGTTAGGCGGCCCATGGTGCTAGGACTTACTCCAGGATAGAGGCCTGAAGTGTGGCAAAGCGCAGCGAGAGAGGGATTTGGGACCAATGATGGGAGGTTCCTCATTCTTTATCGCGCCCTCCACTGACCTTGGCAGTGGGGAAGTACAGAGGTGCATGGGTGCTACCTTCCCCAAGAGGGGCTAGGGGCTTACACCAAGGTGGTTTCCCTTCTCTTGTGGACATACGCTGCTCCGATAAGGAGGATATCATCCCTTGTGGGGGGTGATTCCATTCCTGTGGAGGAGAGTGGCGTAGAGAATGTTCGAGCTGGGAGGACCCTGCGTGCGAGGCACGGGGTCGGGTCACAGTTTAACATCATGTGTTGAGGACGAGGTGCTTGGCAGTTTAACATCCTGCAGCTCAGACGAGGTGGGTTTACTCCGCACCCCTAGGACTTACATGACCGGCACCCTTTGCTCCTTGGGGGAGGGAAGGTACCAGTAAGGCCGTGGTTAAGGGGGGTCGCAGAGCGAACCATCTAGGGGTCCACGTTAGCGTGGCTATGCGAAGAAGCAATAGCCTTTAGTGTGCCTATGCGAAGAAGCATTAGGTGAAGCAACGCTACGAGTGGTGTTGTCCGTGGGACTTTGAAATCACATCGTGCAAACCTGGAGGGTCACATGGAAAGAGGAATTTCCAAGCAAAGGAGTGTGCTTCGCAAAGTGGAGTGCCTTGGCCTTAGCATGGGGCAGAGGTGTAAATGGGGGGTGCTTCGCGAAGTGGAATAGTATTCACGGAGCACTGCCTCGTGAAGCAGAGGTGCCTCGTGAAGCAATGTGCTGCGAATCAGTGTGCTTCGCGATATGCAGCGACCCTGCCTTGTCATGGGGATCACTAGTAAAGGATGGGTGTTTCGCGAAGCATAAACACTCTGTGGCTGTCCGGGTTCCCTTGGTAATCCTCCTCCTTCGCGAATGCCCTGGGCTTCGTAAAGGGCATCCCTCTTGGAAGAGGGGCTCAAAACAACACAAGGCGAAGTCATCTCGCGAAGTAAAAATACCTCGTGGAGCTCATGATTCCTGGGGCGAAGGGTGCTTCGCGATTTGGGAGTTGACAAGCCGAAAGGTCGGATTTTCCGTCCTTCAGACTCAGGGGGAACCCAGTATTTATAGGAAATGGGCGCCGCGAAGCAGAACTCATGCGGCATGAAGGGGCGGTGGGTGCTTCGCGGCGGTCTCGCGAACGTCAGGCCATTCGCGGAGAGTTACCGCCTCAGGGGCTTCGTGGCGGGCTCGCAAACGTCAGGCTGTTTGCGGAGCGTTACCACCTCAGGGGATTCGTGGCGGGCTCATGAACGTCCGGACATTCACGGAGCGTTACCGCATCCTGAGCTTCGCGGCGGTCTTGCGAACGTCCGGCCATTCGCGGAGTGTTACCGCTTCATGTGCTTTGCGGGGCCGCGATGCTCGGGGGAGATTCACGTCGGAGCTTCGTGAGGTAGCGTGCGGGGCTTCTTTTTCTCCCCTTCTTTCCATTCCATATTTTGGCACCAACAAATTACCCCCATCAGACATGGAGCTTCGGAGGGATGAAGGGTCGAAGTCTGAGGGAAAATTGCCAAAATTATCGGCGGTTCGCGATGCGGCCTCACGAAGGGGCCCGCGGTGCTGAAGGTGGCCTCACTAAGGGGCCCACGGTCCGGACGCGCCGTGATGCTCCGTGCGGTTGGGGCGCGCTGTGAAGCTCTGGGGTCTCCGCCTATAAATAGGGGGGATTACCTCTCTTTTGTCCTCTGGTGACTTTTGTCCTTTTGCGCTCTCGACTTCGCGAAGCTCCGCATACTCCACGTCTGCTCTCTGCGAATCGAGATTCGCGGCGAACCGCGAGTCTCCGACTCTGTGACCATGCCAAGTGAACTTCTGTTTGCCGGCCAAGGCCAGACTCCCCGGCTTGGTTTTGCGCCTGATATTCACGAGAGATCTTCGCGAGAAAGCTTCGTGATCCAGCCTAAAAAAATTCTTTTCTGAGTTCCGAAACTGAAATGGCCCATCGAGAAGCTGTATTGGGGGTGCTTGTAGACGTCGCATGGAGGGATGAGATGGCCAACTGTCTGGGACTTGGGAAGATGGTCCGTAGCAACTCGGATCATACTCCTTTGACAGAACTTCTATCAGAGGGTCAGAAGAACTATCTGCAGTGCAAGAAGCTGCCCTTGTATGGATTTGGGTTGAGGGATGACGTCTTCATCCCTAAGGTGAGTAGGGATGAACCATCTTGCTGGTTTAGGATCATGCCATGTCAGCGCCAGTGGTTCAGGGCGGCTGATGGTCATGCGTGGGAGGACTTCACACCCATCACCACCGACTGTCTCTACAACCATGTGAACAATATTGACGAGAAGCCACTGCAACCGGAGACGTCCCCTCCTCTGTACCATACCATGCTGAAGACAGCTTTTCAGGATTCGAAGAAGGGGTGGTCCAATGAGTGGGACCTGCGCCAGAGAAGCAACTTTACCAATGACTGGGCCTGAGCCTACTGGGTAGGTGCCTCATGCGAGGAGTTTGGGGCGGATCTGAGGAGAGTGGGTTTGTATGAGGCAGCATGGGCCTCCCAATTCCACATTTACCAAATTAAATAGCTGATGCCAGAGCTGCTGAGCAGATGGTCGTCTAGGACCAATACTTTTCACCTACACCATGGGGAGGTGGGCATCAGCCTGTGGGATTTCCACCAGATTTTGGGGGTTCCGATCTTGGGGGCTATGTATGATGAGTTCCTCCCCGTCATGAGCGCATGGGAGGATACGGAGCAAATTCCGCGACTAGCGTCGGCGCTGATGGCACTGGTCCCTGGAGAGGACAAGGAGGCAGTGAGGGATGTCCCCTTTAAGAAGTGGTTCAAGCGGTTCCTGAACTTCCCGGAGATTCGAGAGTTTCCTCCGAGGCCTCAAACTTGTCCGAAGGCGGCTCAACAGGGCAAGGAGCACTCGTATTGGCGGGTCTTGGAGGATAGCCAATGGAAGACTTGGGGTTTCAGTATCAGCACTGAACAGCAGCTGATAGTCAGGCTGGCAGCATTCATCGCAGCCCTTTTTTGCGGTTGGGTCCTACCGGTGAGGGATACCAGCATGGGGGTGCGGCCCAGCTCGTTTATCATGGCTTCCATGTTGTCCATGGGGTAGTGGGTCAATCTGAGGATTCCAATGCTTGCCAAGCTATACAGGATTCTACGGCACGTTAGTGAGGGAAAGAAGCCGCCAAGGATATGTGGGCCCTTCCACCTCCTGTATGGGTGGATTGCGGCACACATCAGGGGGATCTATGAGTATCCAAACCCTATTTCGCCGCTGGGATCAAACTTATGCCCCTCCATTATGAATGCATCTAGGAGCTTCAAATTCAAACTAACTGTGCCGATGGTGCTAAACCAGGTGTGGAGGGTGGATGATTTTAACTTCCACCCATTCCCATTTCTGACAGGGATACTTACTGATGACGGGAAGGGAACAAAAGAGAATCGGGATTATCTTCTAGCCTTTCGAGGTGGATTTTTGGTGGCATGAGTGGATCGTGAGCTGCTCTGTGAACCGTACACCCCGCATCGGTTTGCGAGGCAGTTTCGGTGCCTCCAGCGGCTGACCCCGCAGGTCTACTGGGAGGTGCATCATGAGGAGCACTTGTGTGTGATGAGAAAGTTGTGGTTCATGTTCACATGGGAAGACGGGAAGATGCGAATTGCATTGCCTCCATCCACCGCTGCTTTCGAATTGGTGATGGAGTATGCCATTAGCTAGAAGGATGCTTATCTGGGGGAGATGCTGAAGTAGCCAACCATTCGGGTTGGTGACGTCGGGCCTCCTCTATCCTGAGGTCAGGGTCGGAGGGCAGCAAGGGCCTCTCGTGGTGGTGGGGTTGCAGTGGCGGAGAGACCCGTACCAGCTGAGGGTGTGGTAGCGGCGGCGGACCCGGTGATTCTGGAAGATCAGGGCCATCCGAAGAAGCGGCCACCGAGGGGATTTCATAGGATATCAACTCAGGCTCCGGGGAAGCGACTTCGTCATATCGACATGGCATAGGATGAAGTCTTCTCGGAGGCCTGGGACATTTGGGATGTCAACCGTCAATTCCTCAGTCCACCCGAGATATGGGCGCACTTGAATCGCCTCGAGATGGAGTTACCGGGCATAGGCCCAGTCTGGGCTGGTTTCATGGCGTCTCCGGTGGAGGCAGAGCAATACTTGGATGAGCTGGAGGACTACGTTCACTCCAGTGGTGTCCCACGCCCAATGACAGACTGGGTGAGGGTACTACTGGATCGGACGGTCTCCCCACATTTGTCAGCTGCTGATCTGAGGGAGTGCTTCCCCCTGCTGGAAGAATCAGAGGAATCCTCTCGGGAGGATGAGGCTGGCGGAGGGAGCCCGTTGGAGGAGGGCGAAGTCAGAGACCAAAACTCAGATTCTGATGATTTTGCAGAGGCTCCCGAGGTAGCATTCTGAACTTATTTCCTTATGGTCCATTCTCGGGCCATCATGGATTTCTCACCGATGTTTGAGCCATGCATGTGGAACTTGTACGTAGGCCTCACTCCCGCCCCTTGGTAGGTAATGATGTAGGACCTTCAGAACCCGCACCTACGGCTGCGTCCAGTTCTACATCTAGTGGGGCCACAGCACCCGAGGTGGATCCTCAGGAATATCCAGACCTTCCAACAGTATACGGAGGGCCCCGCCTCGGGGTCCCATCAGCATCGACTCAGGAGCATCACCAAGAGGTCGATCTCCGTAAGTTTCCTCTACCGGATTCATTGTCGTCATATGTAGATGGTGCCAACTAATGTTTGTGTCCATCCCTGTGGTACAGTTATTCGACTGGCGTGGGCTACTGAGGCAAGGTTGGTCGGGATGTATGGCGGCATCCCACCTAGGGGCATGCTGGTGATGGTAAAGATAGTCCCCCCATCTCCCCAAGCTGCAACAGACACTATCATCAGTGGAGCCATCAGCAGGGTCATGCATGAGGTTATTGAGGTGGAGTCTGATGACGAGGATTAATCGGCCGACCCAAGTCCCGTCACGCCTGCCCCGGCGCCAAATATCACGGCGGATTCGACACCAGATGCAGATCCTGCCGAGGACTTCCTACGGGCGTATCCTGCGTACGAGCCTACCAATCGCGCATAATGGGACAAAACGGCCTCCGATGAGGAAGACAGCAGCATAGTCCGCCGCCGATCGTGGAAACTAATCACGCACTTCATTAAGGACACCCCCCAAGCGCTATGGCTGAATGAAATGGACAGACTTCGCTCGCAGTTGCGTGAACTGTGCGCTGGGGGAGTGGATGCCCAACATCCTCATGCGCTCATCCGATATCTCATGGCCGAGAAGATCTGGGAGTATGATCGCGGGCTCAGCGTGGGCTGGCAGCGGAGGAAGGTGAAAAAAATCAAGAAGCTCCAGGAGGCTGAAAGCAAGGTACAACAGCTGCAGACCTGGGCGGATGAGAACTCAGCCTCTCTTAATGCTCAATTTGAGCTGATCTCATGGTTGAAGGCCCAGGTGGTAGAGGCAGAAGAGCATATGAGGCAGGCTTCTGGAAAGATGGCTTCCATTCAGGCTGACGTAGAGAGGGCCAGAGCCAAGGCTGAAAAACTGCGCCTCGCCACTGCTGAGGAGGAGCGGGAGCTGAGTCAGCGGCAGCAAGTCTTGGATGTCATAAGCCGAAGGGTGGCGAAGCTGCAACGCTCTTATGACGGGGTCAATTTTTCCATGGGGGGAGTCGACCCCCGGGTACTGTAACAAATTAAAAACTTTTTAATGGTACTTTCGTGCTTCAATTTCTTCCTTCATTGTTTTGAATGTCGTAGCATGCACGATTTCCACTGTTTGAATCGGTTCATTACATCCCTACGATGTTTGCAGGACGTTTGGCGATAATTCCCCAAACTCACGTGGGTCAATCCCAATGTGAGAAACAGGGGATAGTTTCCTTCTCATCCTACTCAACATAGGAGTGGAAACCAAGCTTCGGGCATCCGGGGTTTGGATAACCAGTCTGGATTTCCAAAAGATGGGAGAGGCCTAGCCAGAGAAGGAAGTTCTCAAAATAGCCGAATTACCGTTTCTCCAGCGTTCCCTCATGCACGAACGGTGCAACGCCAGGGGCGCTGAAATTAGTCTGAACAGATGGAAATGGGAAGCGTGAATTATGATTCCCAAGATTCGGAACACTGTGGGGATGGCGTAACAATAAAGGACAATCGTTAACTGTGGCGGAGAAACGATATCCTTACTGTGTTATCCTGAAATGGGGACAACAAATGAGGGTCGACCGTTGACCATGTTCGAAACACGGGACCAGGTCACAAATGTTGTCAGTCAATCCTTTGGGATGTTGGCCCAGGACAATTGGCGGACCCTAGGTCGAGCATCCATACTGTTAGGGGGTCCCTCCAAACATGACCAGTCTTCCGAAACGTTGGCCCAGGATGGTAGGTGAGCCGTTGCGGTATGAGACCAGGCCGTTAGGGGTTCTCTTTAGACATGAAAGGGGAGGAGGGTCCGAATAAGGGGCACGCAAAGCATGGAATATGGAGTGATGGTTTGTCTGAATAGAATCCAACACTCGTGTAATTACACCACCGTGGTGGGAGTACGCCAAATGGGCGCATTGGTTTGATCATGGATCATTCCTTCTTTGGGACAGGGCCTCTCTGGAGAGGGGGTCTATCGCTTCCCAATAGGATCTTGGGGCATCCTGAACTTGTTCAGGGAAAAATTGCATCTACATAGTTCCCCCCGAGGGGTCAGGCCAGAGGGCCGGAAATGGGGAGGAACAGGATTTTGCGATTCCTGGGGCTAGACCCTAGGTGAAATGCCTGGGTGTCTCTACGTATCCCATGAGGATGGGAATCAAGCCGTACGTAGTTCTGGAAGCACAGTGTAGTCATAGACCAACACTGGTAGGTGAAATCCTCTCTGGCAGAGGCTCTGGTGCATCCCATGATTAACACGGGGCATCCTGAACTTGTCCAGGGTAGAACCGCAATTTAGTGTCATGCGTTGAGGACACATGGACTCCTGTAGTTTAACGTGATACTATAGGAAATGGAATAAAAGGGAAGATCCCAGGGAGCATGTGACGTGGTAGATATGAAACCGACGTGAATGAGGACTTGGAGTCCAAATCACACCACGTACCCCCGGAGGAAACTCTTTAGGTCGAGGGACCAAGAGTGAGGATTAGCCTGGGCTCAAAGCATAGTGGTCAGGCATTCCTACGTACCCCATGAGGATGGGAATCAATCCATACGTAGTTCTGAAAGCACAGTTTAATGTCATGCAGGACGATGAGAAGCCCGGCCGTGTCGGTACACATCCTGCCAAAACTACTAAGCTCACGTGAGTCATGCTCGGTGTGGGAAACAAGATGTAGTGGTGGGACTTTCCCGACACAGAAAAGGGCAGGTTGGGGTGAAGGGACGCTCAGTGAATACTATCCCCATGATACTAACATGACCATGTGGCACACCTAGATGCATGAAGAGATAGAGCCGAGCATGTTGGAATTCCACCTGAACATGAGAAAGCGGAAATGTGTGAATCATGATGCTTGAGATTTGGATCACAATGACGGTGTTATGATGATAGAGGATAACTGTTAACCATGGAAAAAATGCAGTATCCATATCGCATTATCCTAGAATGGGGACAGAAAAATGAGGGTCAATCGTTGACCATGTTCAAAACACGGGACCATGTCACAAATGTTCTCAGAGATCCGTAGGGACGTTGGCCCGAAATGATCGGAGGGCCCTTAGGTCCAGCGTTCCTAGAGAGCTCTTAATCCTAGTATCCATGTCGTCCAGGGGTCCTTTTGGATGTGGAAGAGGATGAGGATCCAAATAGCGAGCTCACGAAGCTTGGTCATGGGACGAGGGGAATGTCCCTATGAAAATCCCACACTTCGGGCTCTTTGTCAAAACACATCTGAATATGACAACGAGACGTATTAGATAGAGGGAGAAGAGTCCTTTTAAATAGGGAGATCTTAGTTTAGGGTTGTATAATTTAGACCAAAGGGCGGGAGGAAACATGGGAGGCACACGGTGGGGAATCTCAGACACCTGACGTGAATGGGAATCGGGGGTTCCGACCACCATGTGCTTCTCAGACAATTTTAGGTCGAGGGACCATAAACGAGAGTTGAGCTGGGTCCAAAGAAAAATTCAAAGGCATTCCTACGTACCCCATGAGGATAGGGATCAAGTTGCACGTAGTTCTTGAGAGAGTCTTAGTTTATGGTCTTAGAACTCGGACCATGAATGGGTAAGGGGAGAAGGGGACACATGGCAAGGCGGTTACAAAACCCAACGTGAATGAGGACGTAAGCCCTAGTTACCATGTGTTCTCTGGGGAAATGCTCGAGTCGAGGGACCGAACACGAAGGTTAGGATGGGCCCACGGGGAAGTGCCCGGGTGCTCCTACGTATCTCATGAGGATGAGAATCAAGCCATACGTAGTTCTGAAGGGTGGCAAGGTAAGGTACCAGTGCTGGGGAAAAAGGGAGTGAGGGCGTGGCCCTTTCACTAAAAGAAGCATAATTTGATAAATCTTGTTTATCCTTTAAGGTGAGTGGTTTTTTTTGTGAAGCGACAGGCCTAGGGTAGTAGGCCCTGGTGTCGCCACAAGAATCAATCTGTGATAGGCATTGACAAATGGCATGGCACGTGACCAATACCCAACGCGATTTCCTCTACAATGAGGTCATCACAATGCAGTGCCATTTTTCATCGTGCGTCCAGGACGATAATGTCACAGTTTAGGGTCGTGTGATAAGACCAAGCATGCATTTTAACTCCATGCAGCGCAGACGTAGCAGAGACGATGGTAGGCGAGTAATGTGTATGGTGTTGTGCAGCATAACCGACGTGAATGGAGACATAATCCCACATTATACCGTACATAGTCCCAAGAGAGGAACCTCAGGCCGAGGTGCCCACATAGAGGTGAAAGCTAACGGGGGAGAGACTAGATCCCAAATGAGCTGGACCCAAAAATGAGGCGTTCGGGCGGCCCTACGTATCCCATGAGGATGGGAATCAAGCTGAATGTAGTTCCGAGGAGATCTTAGTTTATGGTCATAGAGCTCGTACCAGGGGTAGATGACAACTTTCCAGGTAAGCGCAGACCTCGACCCTATCCCTAAGCCCACGTGAGTTAAACTCAGTGTGGGAAACAAGGGGGGAAGATCCTTATCGCAATACCTAAAACATCCATCGGGGGTAAGTCGGTGAAGATCCCCGAAAGATGCCTTTGACACGGCTTTGTTCCCCCAACGCGCAGACGTGCACGGAGGAATAGTACCAAGAGTTTAAAAACTCTGCTTGGACAATATGAGAATGGAGAAGGATGTGAATCGTGTAACCGACATTTTGGGCTTAATGGGGTTAGCGTGGTGATGGAGGATAACTGTTAACCGTGGGGTAAAACGGTCTCCATATCGTGTTAGCCTGAGGTGGGAACAATAAACGAGCATCGACCGCTGACTATATTCGCAACGCGGGATTTTTATCGATTTGTTGTCTGAAATCCTCAGGGGCGTTGGCATGTAACGGTAGGAGAGACCTTGGGCGTAGTATCCAGGCCGTTCTTGGGGGTCCCTCTAGGTGTGAAAGATGATGGAAGCCCTGATGTAGGGATACCCAAAGCCTGGAAAGCTGGTGCGTATGTGTCTGAGTAAAGTCTGGCATTCCAGGTAATAAGTCGGAGTACCCTTAGTCACATTGGTGAACCATCGGGAAGAGTCGATGAAACAGCTCAAGAATGAGAGGTACATGGCTTGGTCATTACAAGACCGACGTGACATAATCCCACACCACACCAAATAATCCCCTCATGGAGGGAGAGTAGGCCGAGGAGCCGAGGTGGGATAGAGGTTCCCAAGAGATGGGCCTGGACCCAAAGATTAGATATTCAGGTGGTCCTACGTATCCCATAAGGATGGGAATCAAGCCATACATAGTTCTCTAGATTAATTTTAATGTCATGCAAGACGGGATGAGGGAGTAAGATACCCCCAAGAAAAGGAAGGGGAAGTGTACAGTACAGTGGACAAACTGACGTGGATGAGGGCATAACCGTGTACCACACCATACACTCCGGGTAAGAAGTTGGGTGAAGGGGCCCGAGAAGACCAAGGGGCCTAAGATCAGGCATCGGTCAGGATGGCCTGACTAGTTTGCAGTTTAATTTCTTGTAGTGAGGACAAGGGTCATGGGTCTGGAAAGGCCGAGAGGCCTGAGGCTAGGCCTCGTGAGGGAAAGCGTATGGCATGGTACATGATCCCAATGTGAATGAGGACATAGTCCCACACCACACTGTACACTCCGGGTAAGAGGTTAGGTGAAGGGGCCCAAGAAGGCCAAGGGGCCTAAGGTAAGGCATCGGTCAAGAAGGCCTGACTGGTTTGTAGTTTAATGTCTTGCAGTGAGGAAAAGGGTCATGGGCCTAGAAAGGCCGAGAGGCCTGAGGCTGGGCCTCATGAGGGAAAGCGTACGGCATGGTACATGATCCCGATGTGAATGAGGATATAGTCCCACACCACACCGTACACTCTGGGTAAGAGGTTGGGAGAAGGGGCCCGAGAAGGCCAAGGGGCCTAAGGTCAGGCATCGGTCAGGAAGGTCTGACTGGTTTGCAGTTTAACGTCTTACATGAGGACGGGGAAAGAGATAACTGTATCTCATCTGGGGATGTGAACAACATGGAAATTAACCCGGTGTGAATGAAGAAGTAATCCTTCACCCCTCCGTACATCCCTTATAAGAGAGTCGGGGTCGTGGGCCTGACTGCCGGCACCACCCAAAGGGAAGTTTGTCACTTCAGGGTGGGGCAGAATGAATCACTGCACTCGATGTTTGGGACATCTCAGGGTGGACCCGAAGATCCAGGACATTGTCGACCATGTTCGAAACACAGTGTCCTGATGGTGACCTGATATGGGAGCAACAAATGAGCGTTGATCGTTGACCAAATTCGCAATGCGGGACTTATATCAGCTTGTTTCTAGGAAACCCTCGGGGGCGTTGGCCCATGTCAGTAAGAGAGCCCTTGGGAGTAGTATCCAGGATTTTCCTAGGGGTCCCTCCGGGTGTAAAAGATGATGGAATCCTAGTCAGGGAGTGGGTGAAGCATAGCTGTATCCATCCATGAAAGAGGCGAACATTTCCAGGGGGATGTGCAGCCGGGTCGAGGCTTGCTCGACGTGAGTTGGGGAAAAAGTGTGCACCCTGCCATATGTCTTGACCCGAGGGGAAGATTTTGGCTTTTGGATTGGGCTGACAGACGAAATGTCCGGGCATTCCTACGTATCCCATTAGGATGGAAATCAAGCCATACGTAGTTCTTGAAGGACATGCAGTTTAACGTCATGCGGTGAGGACGTGGGAGGATAGAAGAATGGGAGTGGGCATATGGTGCAACCCTTATAATCCTTGTATGAGCGGGGCTAAGGAAGAATACTCCTCTTCATGCAAGGATCCTCCAAGGAAACTATACCTAGGGGTAGCAGAAGAGAAGAGATCGGGGCTAGGCTCAAGACGAGGCGTCCAAGCATTCCTACGTATCCCATTAGGATGGGAATCAAGCCACACATAGTTCTTGAAGCATAGTTTACTGTCGTGATGGACAAAATATGCGTCTCATTTGGGGATAGGTATGGCGGGTAAACCGACGTGAATGGGGCGTATCCCACACCACACTGTATTATCCCATAAGAGAGCCAGATCCGAAGAAAACCAAGGGGCCTGAGGCCGAGCCGCGGTCAGGGAGACCTGACTGGCCTGTAATTTAACGTCCTATAGTAAGGACGGGGGGGGAGATCTTAGTTTAAGGTCATAGAGCTCGGACCATTTTGCATTTTACCGTCCTGCAGGACGGCGGTGCAGTTTAAGGTCGTGTCGGACCATGGATGCTTAGGCAAAGTACTGCTTGAGGAACTTGGAATTGGTGGGAGGAGTTACGCTCTCACCATCCGTGGTCACCAAGGAGTATTCCCCGTTGGGGTAAACCTTATGGATGATATAAGTCCCTTCCCATTTGGGCTCTAGCTTGGGTGGTTTCCTACCGGGGATCATTGGCGCTCGAAGGGCCAACACTAGGTCGCCCTATAGAAAAGAACGAAGGTGAACCTTCTTGTTTAAGGCCCTCGCTATCTTATTCTGATGCCTTGCCAGATTGTGCAGGGCACGAAGCCTGTTCTCATCCAGTGCTTCTAATTCAGTTTGACAGATTTCGGCCACCTCATCTGGTGCCTGGTGGTCATAGACTACAGTGCGTAATGATGGCAGCTGGATCTCAATGTGTAGGACGGCCTCATCCCCATACACCAGGGAATATGGGGTTACCTGGGTAGAGTTACGAGTCGTCGTCCGATAAGCCCAGAGGGCGTTGGGGAGCTTGTCCGGCCAACTTTTCTTGTTTTGACCAACCATTTTTTTCATAATGTTAGAGAGGGTTTTGTTGAACACCTCGATCTGTCTTTTTGCCTATGCGTGATAGTGGGAGGTATGATTCGAATGGATGTTGTACTTGGCGTAAAATTTATTCATCTCAACCGCTCGGAAGTTGGTGTCGTTATCGGTGAGGACAGTGTGAGGGACCCAAAATCGGTGGATGATGTTGGAGCTCACAAAGTCGACGATGGAATGGGCCTTAACCTCTTTGAGTGGAACTTCCTCTGCCCACTTGGAGAAGAAATCTGTAGCAGTTAGGATGAACCTACACTGGCGAGCTGCCTCCAGTGGATACGGTCCCACTACATCAAGTCCCCACACCACAAATGGCCAAGAGTACTTGGTGGGGTGGAGGGGTTCCGGCGTCCGATATAGGAAGTTGGTGTGAACTTGGCATGCGTGGCATCTCTTGGCATACCTGATACAATCATGGATCATAGAGGGCCAGAAGTACCCCAACCTCCGAATTTGATGGGACATCTTTGGCCCAAATTTATGGGCACCACAGGAATCAGCGTGAACCTCTTGCATAACCTGATAAATCTCTACTCCTTGAATGCAATGGAGGAGGACGCCATCGAATCTCCGCTTATAAAGGATCTGCTCAAGACTGGGACCGCTATGGAGGGTAAATTGTAGCGCGCGGCGTTGGATTCACTCACACTCGGCCCGGTCGTCCGGGAGGCGACCATTTTGGAGATACTCGACAAAAGGTGCCCTCCAGTCAGGAGCGTCCTTGGCCACTGTTTCTGACGGACCTGGGACCCCCGACGTAGCAGGTCTGGCAGTGAGATGACTTACCCGCAGGCCGTGATTGACCTCTTGGGTGATGGGGGAAATGACTCTCCGGTGTGACACATGTATAATTAAATCATCTTGCTCGGGTTCTGCGAGCGATGCATCTAAGCCAGCCAAGGTGTCCGCTTGACCATTCTGTGAACGAGGGACATGGGTAACCTCTGGTTGAGAAGAGAACTGGGCTATTAGACAGAGGGTGCACTCCAGCAATGGTACAAGCTCCGGATTCTTGATGACATATTCTCCATTTACCTGTTTGATTACCAGATCGGAATCCCCTTTCACATCTAGATGGGGCACATCGATCTCGAGGGCCAACTTGAGGCCAATGATGAGAGCCTGATACTCTGCCTCATTGTTGGTACAGCCTTCTGACAATAGGAACGAGTATGGCAGGACGGCTTGCGCCGGGGTAATGAAGACAATACCCAGACCCACTCTGTTGAGCTTAGGATCATTGAGCCTCCTACCGATGGGACTCCGGGAGGCACCGTCGTAGTGCATTTTCCAACATGAGATGGCATGATCGACTGAGAGGATTGCCTCATCAGGAAAATCCAGGTCCAGGGACTGATCCGCGGAGGTTGGATAGGCAGCTAAAAATTCTGCCAATGCCTATCCATTAATGGCCCTCTGAGGCACGAACCTGATGTCAAACTACTGGAGGATCACTACCCACCGTTCTAGTCGTCCAGTCAACATGGGGCGGTTCAGGATGTACTTCAGTGGGTCTACCCAAGAGACCAATTGTACCTCATGGTGCTGCAGGTAAGGCCGCAACTTCCGTACGGAAAAAACAAGTGCAAGGCAGCTCTTTTCGATAGGGGGTATCTGATCTCCGTATCGAGAAGCATGCGGCTGAGATAGTAGAGACTATTCTTCGTACCCTCATTATTCTTCTGGGTGAGAAGTGCGCCGAGGGACCATTCCAGGGCGGTCACATAAAGGACCAGTGGCTTTACGAAGATGGGTGGCATCAAAACCGGAGGTTGGAGCAGGTACTACTTGATTTCCTTGAAGGCGGTCCGACACTCTTCATCCCATTCGTAGGCAGCGTCCTTCTTCATGAGCCGGGAAAAGGGATTACACTTGTCGGCCAGATTCATGATGAATCAGCATATATAGGCTAAGTGTCCTTGGAGACCTCGATGTTCCCGAATATTGCTCGGGGGAGGCATTTGGCTGATGGCCTTGATCTTCTCTGGGTCGATTTCAGTGCCTCGGTATCTAACAACAAAGCCAAGAAACTTCCCAAAGGTGACCCTGAAGGCACACTTCAACGGGTTCATCTTCAGGTGGCGGGAACGGAGGAAACCAAACACTTTCTCAAGGTCTTTGAGATGTTCCTGGCGCTGGCGCGATTTGACCAATAGGTCATCCACGTAGCATTCCACCAGTGTCCTGAGAATCGGCTTGAATATGCGATGCATGGCCCTCGGATAAGTAGCACCTGAATTTTTTAGGTCGAAGTTCATAACCTGGTAACAAAAGGTACCTTGGGGAGCCCTGAAGGTAGTGGACTCCTCGTCCTCGGGGGCCATTTGGATCTAGTTGTACCCGGAATACCCATCCATGAAAGAGAGAGCTTGGAACCCGGTCGTGGCATCAATCAATAACTCGGTCACTGAGAGGGGAAATTCATCCTTTGGGCAGTGACGATTGAGGTTGAGGAAGTCGATGCAGACCCTGATCTGCCCATTCTTCTTCCTGACTGGCACAATGTTGGCAAGCCACTTGGGGTACTGGACTTCCTTGACGAAGTTGTATTTGATAAGCTTGTCAACTTCGGCCTCAACCATAGCACCGTGAGAAGGGTGCATCTTTCTGGGAGGCTTCTTAAACCCGCGATGGTTTGACGGGAGGCCCAGGCGGTGAACGGCTACCTGGGGATCTAGTCCTGGCATCTCATCGTAGCTCCAGGAAAACACATCACGATTTTTCTTGAGAAAGTCTACGTACCGCTGCTGCTCCTCGGGGTACATGGCTGCACTGATCAATGTGGGTCTCGGATCTGCCTCGCTACCAAGGTTCACCTATACCAGTTCATCAACCGTTGTAGAGACGCCTTCCTCAAAGGTGGGGGGAGCATCCTCCAGATCTTCCTCTCCACCCATGGAGGGGTTTCCCGCAAAGGGAGATGCTTCTAAGCTATCAAACCCTGACGGGCAGCTGGTGCTGGCTTGGGCACTAGTGGTCATCATATCAGGAGACCCACTAGCCACTGAGACCATAGCAATGAAGGCAGTCGATCCTATCTCATCTGGCCTTCGGCCTAAGGGCCACGTTTGATGATTTCAAAGCAATGGTGACACGTCGGCCTTAGTCGGTTGATTCCAGCCCGGTGGAAGAGACACATATGACATACTACCATTGTCATAAGCTTGACATTCTGGTACTACACAGGGGTAGGAGGCTCCGGGATCACCTGAGCCTGGTTGGTGTAGGAGTACGAGGTGATTTTCCATCATCGCTTGGACATGGGAACACGCCTTACTTGCATACCCTAAACAACAAAACACTACCCCATGTCCAGGGTTGTGGCCTCCAATCGGTGGATCAGAAGGATGTAGGCATCATCCATGCTTGCCCAGGGATCACTTGTGACTGGGGCGGGTTCATCCTCACTTGCTAGTATTTTCTTATCCTTGATCTTGTAATAATAGGCATCAAGATAGCGGGATTCACAAGAGGCGAAAGGAGACGCATCTCCTTGGAGAATGCCTACTTGACCATTGAGGGGGTATTTGAGGCATTGGTGATACGATTAAGGGACCGCTGCGTGCAGATGGATCCATGGCCTACCCATCAATGCGTTGTAGGCGGTGTCCTGGGAGACAACCATGAACTCGGTGCTGGCAATCAGGCCACCGAACTGAGTCTTCAGGCGGATCTTACCGACTGGGGATTGATTGGTCCTATCGTATCCCTAGATTATGAGGTCGTAGGGAGTTAAATCATCTTCAGATAAACCCAGCTTTCGTAGTGTCCGAGTCGGGATTAGGTTGATCCTAGAACCCATGTCAACGAGGCAGCGGCAGACTTCCACGCCATTGAAGTCGCCAGTGATGTACAGTGGGTGAATATTCCCCTGTATGGGAGGGTCCTCATCTTCACCAGAGAACGAGATAACTTCCTGGCATTCAGCATTCTCAATTGCCTCGGCGTTGAAGGCTTCCGCAGCTGCTACCTCCGTCTCAAACTGAAGTGGGCTCCTTAGGGCCTCGGAAAGTGCCTCGCGCATTTCAGACAATAATAAAAGGGCCTCAACGATAGAAAGACTTGCTGGAATTCCATCTAGGTGCTTCAAGACATCATACTTTCATACCAAGCACGAACCTCTGCTTATAGGAGGTCGTTCTGCTGTTGGAGGCATAGCGGGTCCTGCCGGTTGAACCGGTGGTTGGCTAGTGTTGGGTACATCCCGCTGCCTACTAGTTGAAGCCTGGAGAGTAGTCTCTGGGCTAGGATCGGACAGCAGAGACTGGCCTGTAGCAGGGCAAGACTGACTGTGATATGGATGAGGCAGCTCTGCCTGATCTAGTAGCACAAACGGCGGTGGAGGTAGAGCTGAGGGCGTCAGATGGGGTTGCTTGTGCTGAGCTCTGCGCTGAGCCTGCTGTCTGGTTTCAGTAGCGTGTACGGCCTGACTGAAAGTTCCTGCTGATGTGCCTCGATGACTGGCGTGGTTGCAGTTCTGCTGACGTTGACGTCGGTTGGAAACATTGGGGAGGTTCGGCTGGCATTCCCCCTCGTCGGGAGTCATATAGGGCTTTACCATCTCCACAGTGTTAACCGAAGTGTACCCCTGGCTGTCGCTCGATGAGTCATCCACCACCGGGTGTATTTTGGGAGGAATCCCCATTTCAGGGGGAATAAAGTCACCAAGAGTGAGGGATGATGATGGTAGTGGCGGAGCACGTTGCTTCTTCTTGTGTCGTCACTGCTTGCCCTTTTGGGAAGAGGTCGGCTGTGAAGGTGATGCAGAGGTACCAGCTACTTCCTCCGGAGGCTTCGGTTGATTCAAGTGTTCCCAGATGATACCATGGGCACGGGTGACGGTTTTTCAATCCATTCAGTCGTCGTATTTCTGGGACCCACGGCTGGGAACCTGCTACCACTCGCCTTCATTGTCGCTACCGATCTCTGACCCTACAAAGACACCCACTACTTGTGTTGGTGCTGGTCCCAACCTGACTATGTTGTTGTCGACCTGGTCTTGAAGCCAGTCTTTAAACACATAGCATTTCTTAAGTGTGTGCCCCAGAATCTAATGATAAGGACAGTAGCTGGGGTGATCAGTGAGATTCGCCTCCGCCGGCCTTCTGCACTCGGGTAGGCGCACAATCCCTTGCTCTAGAGCACTTCAGAAGTAGACAAGGACCTGATTCTCGTTAAACAAATAAGTTTGGTGCCTTCTTTCCGGATAGGGGGCCCTGGGGGCCTGGCCCTTAAGAGGGTCCGGAGGGGCCTGCCGAGGAGGCGGTGCCTGATTGTCTCACCTAGGTGGTGGTGGTGCATTACATGGGGGAGCCTATCGATTCTGAGGCGGCTGCTGCTGGGCAGGAGCCTGCGCTTGAGGTGGAGGACCTTTGCGGGGTTGTGGGGCTGGTGCCACTGGCAGTAATTCCAGCTGCCTGGGGGATTCTATTTGGGCCACCGCGGCGGGTTCGGCTCTGGCAGCCCTCCTGGCTGGGATCACAGGGGGCAGCGAACGTGCCTGACTAGCCTGTTGCATAGCCTCCTCAAGGCATTGAGCCTTATCTAAGAAATCCCAGAACCCTCTAGGGTAGTTCTGGGTGATCAGTGAAGGTACCAGCTCCGTTTTAACGTTCCCTACACACATTGTCAGTAATTTCTCCTGAGTCAATGGCATGTCGAGGGAGTATTTAAGTCCCTTCCACCGGGCGATGAATTCTACAACTCGCTCATCAGGCCTTTGCTTGCACTTGAAGAGGTCTGTGATGCTGGTCTTTCACATGGTGGAGCTGAACTGGTATAGGAACTGCCGGCAGAGATCCTCCCAACCGGTCACTGACCCGATAGGGAGCTGGTTGTACCAGATGAATGTGGTGCCCTCCAATGTCTGCACGAAACATCGGAGATTAGCGGCTTCTTGCTGGGCTGGAGTCCCCAGCATGGGGCCACACCTGGAAGAAAAATGGGCCAAATGCTGTGGCGGGTCCCCTGTCCCGTTGAAGGGTGAGAAAGTGGGGTTCCCAAAACCCAGGGGTGCAGGCATATCATCCACTCACACGGGATATGGCTTGCCATCCGGGGGGACTACCACCTGCCGCATTTCCAACGCTTCAAGGCGGGCGTTGAGTGTCGCTATAAGATCATCCGGGTGGGGATCCCTGTCTTGATGGAGATCTCTAATCACAAGTGCATTGTTGGGTTCTTCGACATGGTAGGTGGCTTTAGCAGCTCATGGAGAGACTGGCAGAACGGCCTGTGGGGCGACTGGGGGAACCCGGGATGGATTCCTCAGATTGCCTCGTCGTTCAGGAGGGTTTGGAAAGACGTATCGCGCCCTCTTTCCGTGGGCTCCTGCTTCTGCCCTATCTGCGGAAGTAGCATGAACAGGGTTTCCCGGAGTCATCTTGCTGGGGGGAATTTTTCCAGCCCCTGTTGCCCCGGCTTGGGATTACCATAGTCAGGTTACCATTCTGCAGCACGCTCATCCAGGAGTTCGTCACCCAGCCTCTTCTGTTCAATAAGCTACTGGCGCAACGCAGCCTTTTCGGGATCTTCATCTGTCTTCTGTACAGAGGAGGACGGGTCAGAGTGCTTGATAGTTCTGACATGCTCCTTACCCTTACAGGAATTTCTACTATGTACCAGTGACTCGGTGGGTACAGGGAGGCCTAGAAGGTTCCTCTGCTGACGGGTAACCCTCCCTGATGGGTCCAGCAGTGGCGGTACACTCTCAGGGGGTAAGTCTTCATCGAGAAATTCAAGCTCGTCTTCCTTTTCCACTACGTCAGCCATGTGGACCGTGACCCCTCTCGAGGGCATGTCCTCAATGTCGCAAAACGAATCGGGTTGCCGTCGGATAGGGCTGAAGAGGAGAGTGGAATAGTGTCCCCATCCACGGACTTGCACATGGGGGGTAGCTTCCCTGATGACTCTGCGGAGTACTTTGAAACTCTGAACGCATTTCCGTTAAAGGGTGCTCTGACGGCCTGGTGACTCAGGGTGCTGGGCCACAGGGAGTGTGGCCAAATTGATCAGATGGTATTGATTGCCTATTTCTTCAAGGTTCTATCGACTCCTGGGGTACATCAACTACTCATAACGAAGGCGGAAGTGTGTCGCCCATAGGGTTCGGCGGAAGCACCCCACTTCCTCTAGGGTAAGGGACTCTGGTGCACAAAATTTTGGCACTACCGTCGGCCAGAACTTCTCCGGGAAGTGATCCGCTGCAAGAATGTTCCAGAAGCTACTGGGCTCGGACTCGGGATCTGGCCTCATATCACCCCACTCATCAACTGGAGGTGGCTGAGGGACCGGTAGTGGTACCGAGGCGGACCGCTGGAACAGTAAACTTGGCGGCGGAGAATACGGCGAACGAGATGACTGGCCGCCGAACTCCGGGCCATCCTATGAAGAGTGAGGTGACCTAACCACGATATCGCGATATGATGGACTGATAGCCACATCTTATGGCGTAGGATTTACGGTTGCCGAAAATAGGTCATGTCATTTCTCTACCACTGTTGGACCCCAAAATAGCTCTCTGTGATCTCTATTAGAGGTAGAGGGCGCTTCTGGTGACGACGGTGGTGATTGTACGGTCAGGACCTATGGAATTTCCACGATTTCTTCCTCCTGGATGTACCTACGAAGAGAGGTGGGAATCCGGTGGACCTCACATTCCAGAAGAATGAGGCTAACGCGCCTGGTTCCTGCCCCAGTCCTTGATGCGGAGGAGTGGGGAGAAGGTTCCATCGCTGAGTCACATTCCGCTTCAGAATCCGAGAAGCAGGCCGGTTTGATCTCCACCCAGGCCCCCCCAGGACTCTTCTTGTGGTGGTGATGACCCACTCTCTTTCCCCTGGGTGGCTCTTCGGGACAAGGTTAATTCTCAACATCTAGTCTCGAGGCGACGTTGGCGCCGTGGCGGAGAGGGCCCTCGCTCAAGATAGCCAGGGTGCGAGGGGAACCAGGGAAAATGTCGAAGGGTACATGGGGAGGACCTCCATGGATAGCACCCATGTGGGCAGAACCTCTGTTGGAACCGGCAGGAGCATGGGGAGGACCTCCATGTTCGGTGTGGGCGGAGCGAGGCTGACCTTCACTCCTCGAGTTTCTGGGGCGAGGAGGACCTTCACCCATTGCAGAGAGGACGTAGGGAGGACCCCCATGTTAAAGAGGGGCCAGATGGGAAGTGCCTTCACATCGACGGTCGGGGGCAGTATGAGGGACTTCATACCCTGTATGGTGGGCGCGGGAGAGGTTTCCGTACCGAGCGTCATTGTCGCGGGGCAGGTCTTCCTTCAAGATGGGGGTAGCACGATGCATACCTCTGTGAAGAGCTTTAGAGCGGGGAAGGCCCATGCTCTTTGGAATGGTGGTACAGAGAGGACCTCTGTATGGAGTGATTTTACCATGGATTGGTTCACGGCAATCATCGCTCGGGCCTGCGACCCCGAGAGTCAACCCAGCCTGCCCATGGGGCGGCTGAGGCCTCGATCATGGTCGGGTGAAGGAGTGACCCTACTCGGTGTATGCAGGGACTCCATGATGCATGTCGGCAGTGGCTCAGTCCACAGTAGCAGTTGACATCGATGCACCTTTACGAGCGTCCTCAGCTCGGGCCCAGCGCTGACTTCGGGTCAGACGAGCTGGCGCAAGTGGTGCAGGGGCATAGCCTACCTACTCTTCTTGTAAAGCCGGATGGTAGTGCTGACGCGGCCGGGTGGGAGCCCTTTCCTGGATCCCTTGTATTGGGACTCTAAGTGGGCCGATCCGAACATCACTCGCCTCATCAGCGTAAGGCGAGGATTCATCGAGGCGTTCCGGGGACAGGCTCCCAAAATGATTGAACGTTGGGGTGGGGAGCAGGGGCTCCCTGCGCGGCCTTTGAGGTTGGCGTTGACGGTGAGTCCTGGATGCCTCTAGGTCCAGGTGGGCCATATCCCGAGTTGGGATGACCCCTTCTTCCTCGTACCTGCGTACAAGGTTGTTGATTACCCTTTGTTGGATGATCTCTGACGGGGAGAGGGGATGTGGGCACCTCGTATTCACAGATGTAGAGGTCGTCATGGCGGTAGCGGAGCCATGTGGGGTGGCTGTGCCGGTAATGACCCCGCCCCTGTGTAGGCGAGCGGGTGGTGATCGTGTCTCCACAATAGCAACTTGGTTCCTAGGAAACAGAGAGATCAACTCATCAACATTGTGAGTAAAAGGATTGACAACCAGTGCCCCAGCGTCATTCCCTTCTCCATGTCGGTAAGAGGGATCCACGCCAACACGTTTCCGAATGGAATGCCCCACGTTCTACTGCCCCAACTTCTGGTGAGTTTCACGCCAGGCCCACCATTTTCTTGGTGGGACCCAGCGCCGGATATCTGGATCTGGTGACATGTCAATCTACTGGTGTCTCGAACACTACTAATCTCTACATTGAGGAGAAAACTTTCACATCGGGTTCACCATTTCTATTTCCGATGCTTTCTCCAGGGCGCGCGCATCCGTCTGCGGAGGATGCGCTGTTGTGGCCCCACATTCCCACTTTCCAAAGGCGGGTGTCATTCGCTCCTTGTTCAGGGATGTTTTCTCCTTGATCAAAACCGGGATGATGGGATGTCGGTTCTTCCTTCCATGGATTCCTCGTCGGAACTCCTCACCTAGTCTGGGTATCCCTCATAGATTTAATACGTTGTTCGTGAAACTCTTCCCAGTGCCATGTTTCCATGGATGCCGGTTAATTACACTACTTCTGTCAGGACATTCCAAAGGGTCCGGTCAGGGAAGCAACCTTCATTCGGGGGAGTAGTCACTCCGAGGCATCAGTAGCGTGTCTGAACACTGGTGAAATGGCATGTATGTCTTTGGACTCTTATCATAGGGCTTCTCGATGGTGTCGAAGCCTGAGGCATCCCACATCGAGCACGGGGAATTACATGTCATAGGCATATATCTGAGGTTTTCCTCGACTTCCTATGTTTAACATAGGGTATGTTGTAGGTTTAACGTCCAGCGGAGAAGGATCAGCCCGATCAGAGCATTGACTGGAATGGATCGGATTGAGGAATTTCCCTTGAAGGGATGACGATATCGGGGCCAACCTGTGGGCAGCTTTTCGAATGCTATGAAGAAGAGCGTAATGGCATGATCTTGCCGGGATATGGTGGTCCGGGTGAGAATCAGGATGGATGATAGATGGGTGAATGAAGTGGAGGGGGAATGAAACAGAACCATCGCAAGGGCGACAGTAAAGTTGGGCTTGAGCCTCGAAGAGACCTCCTACGTATCCCCGTGGCAGGGAATCAAAGTCTGCGTAGTTCGGGTGGGTGCGCCGGAAGACCGACATGAATGTGGACCTTGGTCTGATGGGCATCATCAGTGAACCGACATGAAGGTGAACTCGGGGGTCCACTGGTGGTGGGCTTGAACCTCATAAAGGCTTCCCACGTACCATGTCTTGACATGGATCAAAGTCCCCATAGTTCATATGGTGTGTCGGCGAACCGACGCGAGCAAGGACCTTGGTCCAGATGGTGTGGGGCTTACACACTAGGCTTCCTGGGTGTTGATGAACCGACGTGAAGAAGGTTGGAGTGACCGACGGGTGGTGGTCTTGAACCTTTGGGAGGCTTCCTACGTACCATGTCATGACACGGATCAAAGACCCCGTAGTTCAAAGGGTTTCATCGGCGAACCGACGTGAAAGTAGACCCGGGGGTCTACTAGTGGTGGGCCTGAACCTCGTGAGGATTCCTACGTACCATGCCTTGACATGGATCAAAGTCCTCGTAGTTCAGGATGGTGGGTGTTGGCAAACCGACGTGAGGAAGGGACCTTGGTCCAATGAGAGATGGGGTTGAACCTCAGGGAGGCTTCCTAAGTACTATGCCTTGACATGGATCAAAGTCCTCGTAGTTCGGGTTGGTCACAACGGCTTGCCTTTGGACTGGAATGCAGTTTAACATCATACTGGATGAAGGTAGAACTCGACGTGAATAAATGACAGGTGGTCTTGAACCTCATGGAGGCTTCCTACGTACCATGTCGTGACATGGATCAAAGACCTCGTAGTTCAAATGGGTGTGCAGTTTAATGTTATGCGGGACAAGGGCATACAGTTTAATGTCATGTTGGACAAGGGAATATAGTTTAACATCATGCTGGATGAGGGAATTTCCATGGTCGATGCTCACTCTAAGCCCATGTGATTCATGCTCGGTGTGAGAAACAAGAGGCAGCAAGGACCTGACGATCACGTCGCGAAGGGTGCGTCTGTGAGAAGTGAAGAGGGGCTTATGCGTTAGGCGGCCCATGGTGCTGGGACTTACTCCAGGATGGAGGCCCGAAGTACGGAAAAGTGCAGTGAGAGAGGGATTTGGGACCAATGATGGGAGGTGCCTCGTTCCCTATCGCGCCCTCCACTGACCTTGGCAGTGGGGAAGTACGGAGGTTCATGGGTTCTACCTTCCACAAGAGGGGCTAGGGGCTTACACCAAGGTGGTTCCCTTCTCCTGTGGACATACACCGCTCTGATAAGGAGTATATCATCCCTTTTGGGGGGGTGATTCCATTCTCGTGGAGGTGAGTGGCGTAAAGAATGTCTGAGCTGGGGGGACCCTGCGTGCGAGGCACGGGGTCGGGTCACAGTTTAACCTCATGTGTTGAGGACGAGGTGCTTGGTGTTTAACATCCTGCAGCTCAGAAGAGGTGGGTTTACTCCGCACCCCTAGGACTTACATGACCGGAACCCTTTTCTCCATGGGGGAGGGAAGGTACCAGTAAGGCCATGGTCAAGGGGGGTTGCAGAGCGAACCATCGAGGGGTCCATGTTAGTGTGGCTATGCGAATAAGCAATATCCGTTAGCGTACCTATGCGAAGAAGCATTAGGTGAAGCAACTCTACAAGTGGTTTTGTCCGTGGGACTTTGAAATCACATCGTGCAAACCTGGAGGGTCGCACGGGAAGAGGAATTGCCAAGAAAAGGAGTGTGCTTCGCGAAGTGGAGTTCCTTGGCCTTAGCATGGGGCAGAGGTGTGAATGGGGGGTGCTTCGCGAAGTGGAATAGTATTCGCGGAGCACTTCCTCGCGAAGCAGAGGTGCCTTGCGAAGCAAGGAGCTACGAAGCAGTGTGCTTTGCGATATGAAATGACCCTGCCTTAGCATGGGGATCACTAGTACATGATGGGTGTTTCGCGAAGCATAAACGCTCTACGGTTGCCTGGGTTCCCTTGGGAATCCCCCTCCTTCATGAATGCCCTGGGCTTCGCAAAGGGAATCCCTCTCAGAAGAGGGGCTCAAAACGAGACAAGGCGAAGGCATCTTGCGAAGTAAGAATACCTCACGGAGCTCATGATTCCTGGGGAAAAGGGTGCTTCGTGATTCGGGAGTTAAGAAGCCGAAAGGTCGGATTGTCTTTCCTTTAGACTCAGGGGGAACCCAGTATTTATAGGTAAGGGGCGCTGCGAAGTAGAACTCACGTAGCGCGAAGGGGCGGTGGGTGATTTGCAGCAGGCTCGCGAACGTCAGGCCGTTCGCGGAGAGTTACCACCTCAGGGGCTTCGCGGCGGGCTCACGAACGTCGGGTCGTTCGCGGAGTGTTACCACCTCAGGGGATTCTCTGCAGGCTCATGAATGTCTGGCCATTCATGGAGCATTACCACCTCCTAAGCTTCGCGGTGGGCTCATGAACGCCCGGCCGTTCGCGGAGCGTTCCTGCTTCCTGTGCTTCGCGGGGCCGCGATGCTCGGGGGAACTTCGCGTCGGAGCTTCGCGAGGCAGTGTGTGGGGCTTCTTTTTCACCCCTTCTTTTCATTCCATATTTTGGCGCCAACAACGACAAGACAAAAGGGTTAATAAAGGATGGTGTGGTAGAATATGTGGCATAAGGAGGGGATAAAGAAATAGGTTAGGTAGGAGGAACGAAGATGAATGTATGTATAGTGTAATGGTATTACTCAAAAAATCTATTGAAATCCTTCACAACCCTTGAACCATACTCCATAACCTAAAAATAATCTTTCTTATTCTCCATAAAGTATTCTAGAATAGTGGTAATAACTTTTAACTTCTTTACTTGGAATTTGGAGGCTTAAGTCAAATGAGATATTATAATATCACTAGACAATAATCTAAACATGGTCTTTAGGTCATATTTGGTATATATTCTATTGAGATATAAATAAATGGACCTTTTGATAGTGTATCTATCTTAGTCATCATGCTTGACATCTTTTATATCCAAATCCAAAATCTTTTATACATGGGTTTAAAATACCTAAAACACCATATATTTGGTTTTTTAAAACCCATACAAGACTACTTTAAACTCATCTTGAATAACATGTATGATGGGATCTTCACTATATCACTTTGGATAAGATCATGAGGTGGAGTATGAGAGGATGTATGAGGATGATTAGATGTATAAGTCTAAAATACTACACTCAAAAATATTTGATCCAACTTAAACATCATATCCTAAAAATCTTCTTATGGATCAGTAACTTGAGATCTTAAATATTCAAACTCATTTATCATTATATCTAATTTGAAATAATTTTTAGGCTTAAAATGATAAATTATTATAGTAAAAACCTTGATATGTCTTCTTCTCTAATTAGTTACATGGTTCTCCCAAAAACAATAAAAAAATCCCATCAAAACACCCATCAGATCTGATTTTAAATCATTCAAATCTTCTTTATTTGCATTGGATATAGAATGGGTAGAAGTAGGTATATGAGTATATGGATCAAAAATAGTTTACTGACCATCTAATTCATCTTCAAACTCTATAGGATCTATTATCAAGGAATGAACATCTAGTTTATCATCAGCTTCTTTATCAACTTGTATAAAATCTTTATAGAGATATACAATAGGAATTGTCACATTATTTTCCAAAGGATCTTCAACATCTTTAAGTAGGATTTGGACTAAAAATTTATTCCATCACTTGTTCAACTGATAGTCTAGGACGATATACTTCAAGTATTTATTGAGAGTCAATTATATCAATCATAGGTCCTTCAAGTACTCTTTAATCCTAAGAGATGGTAGGTTCATCATGATTAGGTGGAATCCCCTCCACGGTCATCATCATTTGATTCCTCCCCCTAAGGAGGTACTTCCCTTACTCCTAGCCTAGGAGCACTTCCAATTATAGGTCTTGGAGAGGAATATTTTTCTAGACTTTCTTCACTTTATTTAGACTCACTTGAGTAATTATTTTCCCATTCCAGTTCTTTAAAAATACCACTCATTGATATTTTATTATACTTAAGATATTAATATTTTAATTCTTCTTCTCTATAAGGAATAGGTAGAGGAGAATTAGGAGGTCCAAAATACATTGTTGGAGAGGTATCCCATATATCATCGAAAGCTACCCTAGATTCTTCACTTAAGTCGGTTTCCTAAGTTTCCTCTTCTTTAACTTATATAACAGTTTCATTCTCATCAAAAGAATATTTAAAAATTTCATCCAGTTCAAGACTAGGATATACTAGGTCTCCTGGTCTCACAGGTTCCTTCATTAGATTAAACTTTTCATAATGATTTTCATTTTCTTCTACCCATTCCATTCTCCAAGTATTCCAATTCACCTTCATGTGCCTATAGATATTCTAATTTAGGGAGAAACCATTGGAGGAAATAACTATTTCCTTCCTTAATGGAATAAATTATTTAAACTCTAGGGGGATGAGATCAATTTAAGATGAGGAAGGGAATTAAATTTTGAATTGGGATTTCAGATTTTAGAGATATGCCACATGAAATACATTGATAAACTGATCTGAACACCATTTTTCATTAGATATAGAAAGAATAAATCTTGGTACCTTATGATTCTTAAGTTCCCTTTCCTGAGGCTGATCAAATGTTATATAAACTTTACCAATATTTTTCATTCACCTCTCAATTCCATGATAGTTGGTCTCTTGGTATTCTTGTTCCTAGTTAATTCTTAAAGAGATCTCAAAAACTCAAAATGAGAATGATTCAAAGAATATGATCTATGATATTCTTTATATTCTATAATTTGAGGCACACTTAAGAATTTATCAAATATATTTAAGGAAAAATCCAGACTTTCTCCACTCACCATTGTTCTTATGGTGTCCCTGGAATCACCAAAAATGAATTTCATATGTGAATAATAATCCTTCCTTAACTGAGGATAAAGTGGTGCAACATTATCTTTAAACCATTCAACCCAACCATTCTCCTAAATTGATATCCTAACTAAATATTTTTTATACTTAATTCACGCAACATATACATCCTTTTCTACACAAATAGGAAATACATTAGATGGGGATTTCATGGATTGGTTGTAGCACTCAAGCCACCTTGATCTTTTTTAGTTCTCTTTAGAGGAGTATATCCAACAGAAGATACCATATTTGGAGCTCATTTTACTCTAACCATATTCACAATGTGATTCATATATAAAAAGGTTTGGGTTATAATTATAATGTGGAAAGAGTCTATAGAAATAAGGATTTGAGGGAGTGAGAGGAAGTAGGTCTTAAAAAAAGTGGAAGTATTTTTATGTAATAGATGTGTGATGATTAAAATTATAATTATAATTTTATTCAATAATTTAGGGTATAAAATAAAAATAAACTAAGAGGAATTCCACTAAAACATTTTAAATAAATTTTCAAACTTAAACAGTCATGGTAGGTTAACTGGCCATAGAATCATGGTAACTTTGAATTCTCATGGTAGTTATACTGACTGTAAATTCACAGTAACCTAGACATACCATGATATGTATACTTAACACTTAAAAAAATATCACAGACACTTAAGCAACCATATGAATACAAATATCATAGTCACTTTAGTTATCATGTGAACTAAGCTTCACAATTACTTAACTGACCATGTGAACTGAGCTTCTTTGTTACTTAATAACAAGAGTGGTAACAATATTTGATAAAAATATTAAATTATGAAAGATCTTAATAAACATAAATTTTTGGAATTATATAAATAATTATAAACGTACAAGATTTAAATCTGAATTGAATGATTTAGGAATAATTAGTCATTCCTAAATCATGTTTTATATAATTAATTATCTCAATATTTAATGGATTTGTAAAAATATCAATAAGATAATGTTTAGTACTAATGAATTCAAGAGTTATATAACCTATTTTAAATTGTTCTGTCAAAAAGTTACGTATTATATCAATATATTTTTTCCTTGAATGAGACACAAGATTATTATAAATCTTTATAGAACTTGTATCATTACAATTTTAATGGACATGTCTAAACTGATATCCATAATATAGTAGTGTTTATTTCATCCATAGAATTTTTCCATAGTAACCTTCCATAGCTATGTACTTAGCTTCAGTAGTGGATAATGAAACTGATTTATGTTTCTTACTACACCAATAAACTAGTGATTTTCCCAAAAAGTGACATGTTTCAGATGTGATTTTTTTTTTCTAACTTACAACCACCAAAATCAGTATCTAAATAACTAATTAAGTCAAATTATTTTCATTTAGAATATAACAATACTATTTTTTTTACTTCTTAGGCATTTGAAAATTATTTTGATATCATTTAAAGGGTATTCTTTTGTATTTTATTCAAAATTATAACACATGAACACTACAAACAAAATATTAAGTCAACTAGAAGTTGGGTATTGTAAATTCCCAATAATTCCTCTGTAAGTAGTATAGTCAACTAACTTTCCATTTTTATCCCAATATAACTTATATCTTGTGCTCATGGAAGTATCACTACCTTCTGTTCTATCCATATCAAAACTTTTTAAAAGATCCTTTGTGTATTTTCTTTGATTTAAAATGATTCCTTCCTTATTTTGAAAACTATGAAAATCAAGGAATAATTTTAACTCACCCTTTAAACTTACTTTAAATTGATTCTTCATCAGTTTTGAAAATTCAGTACATAAGGAATTTTTTAATGATCCAAAAATAATATATTCAATATAGATTTGAAATACCAAAACATATTTGGAAATTATTTTTATGTATAATTTTAGATCATAAATACCTTTAAAAACCTTTAGACATTAAAAAATAGCTAATTATATCATACCAAGCTCTAGAAAATTATTTTAAACCATAAAGAGATTTGGTTAATTTGAAAACATGATTTGAAAAATTATGGTTTTGAAATCTAGGGGATTTCAAAAAAACCCTCAAAAATATAACTATTAAGAAAATATATCTTAACATCTATTTTATATAGTTTTAATTTAAATGTGATACATAAGAAAGAATCATTATAATAGCCTTAAGTATTTCTAATAGTTCAAAGGTTTCTTCATATTCAATGAATTACTCTTTATAGTATCCTTGTACAAATAATATAGCTTTATTTATTATTATTATTTTATACTCATAAACCTTTTTCCTAAATACCCATTTAGTGTCATTGGTCAGGGTCTTTCTAGTAGTTCCTAGAATTTGTTTCTTTCAAATTGATTCAACTCTAATTGCATATACATTACCCAAAATTCATTATATATAGCTTCAGTGATGTTTTTAGGTTCAAGTTATAAAAATAAGGCTTGATATTTATCCTGGTTTCTAAGAGAAGCTCCAGTTTGAGTACCTCTATCTAGATCTCCTAAAATTACATCTAAAGGATTGTATCTATGAGTTATAATGGATCTAGGGATATAAGTACTTGGTACTTAATTTTATTCTTCATGGTATGGTTTAAATAATTCAATAGCACTAGGTGGTTTTTCTATAGTAATTTTTATAGGAGAATTACTAGGCTTAGTTAAAGTATTGATATTCAAGTTATAATGATCTTCCTCAAGGTTTTCTAAAGAATATTTAGGCTCATGTGTATCTATTTCATCAAATTTTACATGTACATATTATTCCATGGTTTTGGTTCTTTTATTGTAAACCCTTTTTGATTTTCTAGAGGTTGAATAACTAAGGAGTATTCCTTTTTCACTTTTGGATACAAGTTTATCTAAACTATCCTTTTCATTGAGAATAAAGACCTTGCATCCAAAAACTTTAAAGTAATTAACCTTTGGATTTATTTGATTCCATAACTCATATGTAATATTCTTTAAAAGTTGACTGATAAGAGCCATATTGATAATATAGTAGACTATATTGATATCCTCTTCCCAAAACTAAACAAGTCAATCGTGCTCATTAAGAATAGTCTAGGGAATATATTATAGAGTCTTATGTCTACTTTATAAGACACCATTATATTGGGGATTCCTTGGAGAAGAAATTTTTTGATTATATCCAAGTTTTTTAGAATAAATTTTCAAATTATTGATTTTTAAACTCATGACCATTATCACTCCTTAAGGTATAAACAGTAATTCCACTAAGATTCTCGTACATATTTTGTAAAATAGAAACATGCTTAACTTTTGTAAGATAAAAAGAATACCCAAGTATATATAGAATAATAATTTACAATAACATAGGAATAATGTTACCCATTTAAGCTATAAGTACTAGAAGGTTCAAACAAGTCCATGTGAACCAACTCTAGAGGATGAGAAGTTGAAACTTATTTATTTGGTTTGAAAGAAATTTTTTGTTTTTTCCTTTTTTATAGGGGTTATAGGCTTTATCTTTTGGGAATTATAGTTTAGGAAGATCCTTAACTAATAATTTAATAGTCATATTTCTAAGAAATTGAAGGTTTTAGCTGCCTAGTCTCCTATACCATAGCCAAAATTCTTTATTAAAGGAACTTAACCAAGGAAATTATAAATAATTTAAATCAACTCCATAAACATTATCATTACATAAAGTAGTAAAGACTAAATGATTCTTGGAATTATAGATTTTTCAAGAATTATTTTCAAACATAACATTATAAACACCATCACACAATTATGATATTCTAAGAAGATTATACTTTAAACCATAAACAGATAAGAATTTAAATATTAAAATAGAATTATAGTTGTGGATTTGACCAAGTCCTATTATTTTTTCCTTTATAATTATCACCAAAAGTGACATGTCCCCCATCCACCTTTACAAGGATATTAAAGATGAAGTATACTCTATACATGATTCTTGAAGATCCTCTATCTAGATACCATAAATTATTATTGGTATTATTTAATAAAGTTTCCTATAAAAAATTTAGATAAAAAATGATTTTTTTACCCACACTTTCATGGTTCTGAAGAAGATAGTAATAAGATATTTTGGAATCCAAAGATGATTAACTGATTTACCATAGTTAGAATTAAGACATTTAGAAAAAAAATATTATATCCATAAGAATATAAACTATTTTTATAATTTCAAGAGTTTTAACTAGAAATAAATTTATTTTTATAAATTATTCTATGATTGGGATGGTATCCAATCCCAGTTTTGTACTTGGGTGTGGTATATTTACCAAGTATCTAAGTCAAGGTTTTTATACCATTAATAAAACTTTATAGATATTAGTTTATGTTTCTACTTTGACATTTTAAGTTCATTGTTCTCTTTTAATAAATTATCATTGTTTTCCTTTTCATTAGATATATAATTTTTATCAATGGCACTTATAACATGTGTCATTTTTAGTTTTTTGTATTTATCTTTAATTCATTCAGAGTGTCTTCTATCATAACACACTATTCCTCTATTTAATATGTATTCATGTCTAATTATATAGTTGTATCATTAAATAAAGTATAATCATATACCTCATTCATTATTTCCATAAAGTACATGTTTATCTTGTCATCCTTATCTTCTCTGGTCGAATCAGACTCACTGAAATTTTCCTCAGTGGCACTTCAGGTTGATTTCATATATTTCTTTGGTCATTATCCTTTTTCCTCATACATTTTATTATAAATTAATTTTGGACATTTAGTTTTTATATTCCCTTTATTCTTACATTCTTAACAATTCAATTCTCCTAGTCAATTTTCTTTTTTCCATATTACTCTTCTGTCATAATTTCCTTCATAATTTTATTTATTAAATAATTTCTTATTCCTATAGAACTTATTAAATCTTTTGGATATATTAGTCAACTCCTCATCACCATTAGAGTGTGACTCTTTCTCACTTGTACTATATTCTTTGATTTTCTCCTTCATCTTTAACTCATAATTTTTAAAACCAACTAATTTTATATTTGGTTCATGGTCTTATTTGTTTACTTTTATCTCTTAATCACACATATTGAGTTTACAAATAAGATCATTCATTGGAAATGTGATTATATCAAATGATTCTCAAATGAAGATAGAAGTTCCTATCTATTAATCTGGTAAGTACTAAAGGACTCTCATCACTTGAACTTTGTCTTTAATTTTTTTTCAAAGTGTATGCATCATATTGAAAATTTACTTGAACCTAAGATACATGTCAGAAATTAATTCATTGGGATTCATTTAAAAAGTATAATATTTAATAGTATATCTATTATGGTGCATCTCTTTAATAGTATAGGTATTCTGGTGTATCTCTTTAACATTAGATATTCCTTTATGAGACACAGTAAGTGTATCCCAAATTTCATAAGTAGTGGAACATAAATATATTCAATTAATTTTTCCTTCTCCTAATTCAAAATTTAAGGCATTAATATATTTTCAATTACAATCACAAGAAACCTTGGTGGAATCACGCCAATTTTACCTAAAAGCTTTAAGTTTTTCATATTTTTCCTCTATTACAATCCAAATATCAAATCATGTTCTGTAGATATATATTTTTATCTTAATTTTACATTAATCATAGTTTATACCATTAAAATAAGAAGGTATGTTATTAGTATTCCCCTTAACTATATTATTATCCATAAAGATATAAATTTAGAATAAACAGAAATTTTGATCTTTTTGGGTAAAAAATTGATTATAGTTATAGTTTCAAAAAAGAAATAAAACATCATCCAATAGAAAATATTATTTAGAGTGTAAAAATCAAGAGGGGGTGAATTTAGTTTCCAATTAAAATTTCTTTTACAAAAATATTTAAAACTAAATCCCCCAGTTTACTAAAAAATATCACTTTAATAAAATAATATAAATATATAATTTGATATTTTCAAAAATATTCTTAAAAGTTTGATCACAACTCAATTAAAATAAGTTTTAAAAATTATTTATCTTTTGAAGCAAATTTACTTATATCAAACATCATATATAAAATAATTATTAAATTTAACTATCAAAATTTTTTATTCTATATTTTTTTGAAAATAAGAACTGGTTTAATTTTGAAACACAGTAAACAAATAAATAAAACACATAGTAGAATAAAAATAAGAGGTTCAGTCCCAATCTAAGACCTAGTCCTCTACACTAGGAAATCACCAACTTCTAAGTATATTATTAAATAATAAATTGATCCATAACTTGGATCAGGTTTTTACATGAAAAAACTACAAAAAGGTAGTCCAGGATACACACAACCTCTTCAATAGTTATATGTGGGAAAAAAGATGCAAAATAATAAAGTAAATAGTATCCATTGCTCTTTAGTATGGTACATGATCATGTGTTAATGAATATACCAAGTAATGAAAACATATCTAAAAAGGTATTCTAAAATATAGAGAGAAATATATGAGAATAGAGAAGGTACGAACCATCTTAATCTGATCAGCTTCGATTGATCAATTGTCTTTAAATCTATCCTTGAAAAGATTCAACTGAGTGTTGTATAGAGTATCATGGAAGAATTTTGTAAAGTAATATGTTAGATTAAGTCCTCAATATATAACTATGACTTTCATGCATAAATACTTATATTTTTTCCATGAGTGGATCTTCTTCATAAATAGAGAACCTTCTCTAACTATCCATTGGATGATATTTATAATTTAATCCTCATACTCATTAGTAACCTTAAATGATGTAACTATTCTATAATGATACAAAATATATTCATTGGGGATTTTAATATACCCCGTTGCTTAAGTTATACTCGATCACATAGTCTTCACTTAAGCATGGTCACTTTGGTTTGTAGTTACTTGACATGGTTACTTGGCATAATCACTTTCCATAGTTAGTTATTACTATCATTTTTGCATGATCACTTTATCATGGTTACTTTATCATGGTCACATTGTTTCTTGAGGAGGTCACATAATATCTTCATTTAGTAACTTCTTTTTTTCTTGTAGTCACTTATTTTCTTCTTATGGTAACTTTTTATTCTTGAAGTCACTTCTTTTCTTATTATAGAGGGTTGAATGCTTCAAGTTCCTAGTTCAAGACTTCGAAAAATTTTATCTTATGATGCATGGTTACTTGATTATTTATACAATCTCTTATATTTTAACATGTGTTCACTTCCACATGGTCACTTGTCCTTCATGGTCATTTGAAATTATTCATACAATAGTCTAACACGGTCACTTCAAGACTATGTTATTTTTCTAATTTTTTTCAGAAAAAACAGTTTACTATCATAAAACATAAGGATTTTCAATAACATAAGAAACATGATTTGGGATCATTAAAATAAGGAATTGCTGGATAAATCTAACATAAGAAATTAACTAAAAGATATAATTAAAAGAATGACTCCCAACACCAGTCTCAAACCCCATGCATGGTCCCATATCTAATATTTATCCCCATCAAGTAATCAATCAATCAAGAAAACCTTTCCCTTGTCTAGACCTGCATCCATGATGTCTTCTATGGTACCAAATGGTTCCTGAATAGAGTGTGAGTAAAACTAAGTAGGAAATTTTTGGATGTATATGTTCTTGCAACCTATTTCAAATAACTGATAAGGATTTATATGTCCTTCCTCCCAATCTCTCTTTTAGTCATCATAAGTATCCATGCATCTCTCATTCAGGAATCAAGGAAACAATGATCTCACCCACATACACCATGTACTCATGCATCTCATTATTATGAACCAAGTAATCATGCACCTATCCATCATCCATCATTAATATTAGTATATCACCCTCTATAATCAATAATCTACACATTATAGCCTCAGGACTCACATGTCCATGCATATCACCCTCAGCTCTCATACAATCATTGTTCTTGACCTTAGGCCCTAAGAAACCAAGAATCCTACCCTCAGGCATCAATACAATGTGTGTCTTACCCTCAGGCACCAATCAAGAGTCAAACTATACATATCACCAAAATTTCAAACATAAAAACATAATACAATTTGGTTAATTTGTTATAATTACCAATTATCATGCAATTTATTACATTATTCCAAGTCTTCCAAACACATGCTAAAAATCTAGTTACATGCTAAGTTTCCAAATCACATTAAATTATGTCAATTTCTAATTCACATATCAATTATCCCAAGACCTTAAAATTATAAATTCCAAGAGTAGATACATATCTATAATCACCTATCCAATCCCACAACAAGGTTATAGGTTCTCAATTTCCATGTTAAAAATCAATGTCAAGGATTTGTGAACCTATCAAGTGGACACAAGTCCAGGTCTCAATCACTATAAAACACAAAAAGATCTGTGGGAGGTCTAGGCATGAGGATTTAAAGATTTCTAATTTATTGGGGTTGCATGCATGGTGTGCTGACATGATCTCACCTATTTCACATACTAGAAAAAAACACAACATACGTTAGGGATATGTATTAGACTACCTACCTCAACTAATAAAGAAGAAATTCAAGGAAAAAGTATTCATATTAGTGAACCACATCATGATCCCATATGTATAGCAATCGAAACACTACGTCAAGGCTTGAAGAAGGAGATCCAAGAATAAAATGAGATGAAAACACCAAATCCTAGAAAATATCACCAAATCAAGTCATTCAGATTGAAGAATGGATTGAAGGATCTAGGATTAACATTAGATAAGGAAAATAATCCTTAGAGAAACATTTAAAGCAAATAAACATAAATTAGGGTCAAACATATATTAATTAGGAGTTAAATGGGTGGTTTGAGAGCAGAAAATATGATTATGCCACTCACTAATCCGGGTCAGTTCGGTACCACCAGCTTGCTGCTAGATACCATAGGTAATCTGGTAGTGTCGGGTAGTGTGAATGTATATCTAGAAACCTAAAAAATTGGTTTGTGGATCTCTAATATCTAGCTGGTGGGTCTCTTGTATGAGGCCCATTCTTTGAGGGAGCCACCAGCAGGCCGGTGGGACTCTTATAGCCTTGGTGAGCTACTACCTAGTCCATCACCTAGAAGAATGATCACACTGGTTGTTCATAAGATACAATGATTTATAAATTATTTGGGTCTACAAAAACTCTAAACTATAAGATAACATGGCCCAATAAGTTCACTTTGTCAATCGAGAAATTAAATTTAGATTGATTGGTGCATATCCAATACTCTCTCACTATACTCAATATGATTTAAAGATGTTGGGAATGATCATCTCTATACTGGTAGTACACAAAGATTTTTTCAATGAAAATTCCAACAATCTAATCTATATAAACAAGAAATATATGATTCATCAATTACATAAACACTACAAGTTCATTTTTTAGATTAAACTACATTACAATGAATCCATATAATCCATACCTTATCTTGAAATTAGTTTGAGGAATTTTAGATAATCTCATTATCAACTGATTAAATCCTCACCTCAATTCAATATTAGAGAATATACAAGCACCAATCAATATATCAAAGAGACTATCGATGTATGGTAGGGGATACCAGTTCTTTACATTCACTTGGTTCAACCTTCGATAATCTATACATAAACATATGATCCCATCTATCTTCTTGTAAAATATCACAAGAGAACCCCATGAAGTTGTACTAGTCCATATAAATCCCTTCAGTTCAAGATCATTAAATTTCACCTTCAACTCCCAAAGATGTTTTGGTTCCATCTAGTAAGGAGGTATCAAAATAGGCTTAGCTCCTAGAACCAACTCGATAGTGAACTTAATCTCCCACTACGCTGCTAAGCCAAATAACTCTCCAGGATAGACATCATGAAAGTGGTCCACTATTTTTAGAAAATTGTTATATTATGACTCACCATAATATAGTATAAGGCTTATCACTAGGGTTGTGAGACAATATAATCTTCACTAAATTGGTCCTATATGACCAACCTGAAGATCTCATTCACCGCGATGGGTATAACTTCACCCTTATGAAGATGGGAAATTCACACTCCTTTGATAATAGTTGATATGAACCTAATATAGAACTAGACAATCGATATCAATAATCAAATAAAATCCTATCATTTCCAATATTAATATATTTGAGAAAAAATATTAGCCACTAATATCAAGAGAAAACTCCTTAGACTGTCAAATACCCTCCAACTGTGCCCCTAATGGTGTGTCAGTAGAAATAACTCCAAATAGATTCTCCATGTCCAAACCCAACCAATGGAAAATTGATAAAATATGAAAGTGTGTGATTCCCATGTATCAAAAAAATCACATTAAATGGTAGATGCTACTAATATCGTACCTCAAATAGTGTAAGGTCAAACATCCAGCCCCATTGGTGTGTACTAGGCTACATATATCTAGATCGTGCCTCTACCCTGAGCTCCTACTTGATCTCCCGATATCACAACACCCTAATATTAATAACATCCTTTACCTATCGTTCCATATCCTCCACCTTAACCTATATGACTAGTGGAACACCAGCTTCTTGTCTGCTATTGAGTAGAAGAATCTTTTCCTGAAAATGGAATTTTTCCTGCTTCACTATCATTAACCATTTACTGATTATTCCGGGTGCTACATCCTACCACACACATATCACTTCAACAATATTCAAGGACACTAATCTATCTTGTGTATTATATTTCCACACTGAAAGCATCCCTCCTAGTCACATCCTACAAAAGAAAACCTACTACCTTGACTAATTTGTAAACTATTATCCTAATGGTGACACTTGAAATGACACTTTCTCCTACTAGAGAAAGTTCTACTAGACCTCCCATTTAAAACTTCCTACCCACCACTCAGGGCCTCCCTTGAGTTTCCTTAAAAAATGTGAGATTGATTCATGATGTCTGAGAACTTTATTATCCAAAAACAATCACCTGGGAATTTATCTTATGGTGAATTTCCTCTTGGAAGAGATTCTCCCTAGTTATCTCATCTCTATCCAACTTCATAGAAAAATGATTTAGGTATATTAAGTAGACATTATAATCTATCATAGTCATTATCTCTTATTCTAGGTAAATTAACTCTCGATCACTCTCCTACCTCAGTATATTTAGGTAGAAATATTCTAGGAAATTCATTTGGAAACTCTCCCAAGTTATACCCTCATTCTGAATGTCCTAAACCAGGATGTCCCACCATCAATTGGCTAGTCTCTAAAGCACGTATGCCTCTAGTTTTACCCCCATCTCCATTGGTTTCTCCAAATGATTGAAGATCATCTGAACAGAGTCAAAAAAATCTACTTCCTGGGGGCCACCCTCCCCTCTGAACGTTAGGGGTGCAACATCTAGGACTCCCCAATGAGTTCAAACATGTTTGGTACCTCTTGGGGAACTTTTCTTTCTATGGACCACATCATTTGTAAGAAACTATCCTCGAGATAATTATCAACAAAGTTCCTATGGTCTGTTGGAGGATTCGGATCTACTATGTGTGGTGTGTTCTTTTCTACACCCTCCTAATGCTCTACTAAAACACAGCACTAAGTAATATCTCTTTATAGTCTAATATACACCTCATTCCACATGATAGGAAAAACAGAAAATTATAAGGGATAATCTAGCCATACTAGGAAAAGAAAAATAAAATAGTTTCCAAAGTTTATGTTGGAATAATAAGAAAAATGATATCAAATTAGGTTTCAACAATTAGTTTACATGATATAAAAATTTAAAAAAACATTATTTATTAACCAGGTATCACTAGAAATAGGTTAACATGATTAAACTAAACAAAAATATTTTTATATGCATGTGAATGAGTTTCCAAAATGATATTCAAGATGACAAGCTCCTATGTGCATATAATGGCTCTTGAATATGCACCTTGCATCACACTAGTCCATGACTAAAATATCATAAAAATAGTAACATCACATAATAAGGTAATCAACCATGTTGGAATAATATCACAAATTTAACAAGTGAACCTAAAAAATAGTAATACCACCCCTGGTAACTTAGATTTTCACTCATAAGTGGGTTAACTAATCTCAATAACAAGCACATTATCAAGAAATGGCACTTCTGATTCTACTATATACCTTTCCTAAATAGTAAAATAATATAAAATACCAACTATGATACCACTTTGTAACATCCTCGACCTGGTTATCCCTCACTTGACTAAGGTAGGTCACCACATGACTTTAGGCACACATCCCCTAACACTAGAGTATGTTGACTAGTGGTGAGGGTTTGATTGATATAATGGGGATACTATACCCTCTATCATAGAGTGAAATTTATATTGTAAATAAAATAAACAAATAAAAATATACAAATCAAGTAGAAAAATAGGAAAACACCAAATTAATATAATATAATCAAAACATGTAATTTCATGGAAAATTTGGTACTAAATGTCATGATAAAATTCATACATGTAATTAATAAACAGATAGAATCAAAATAATGAATTCAAACACCAATCACAAAATCCATGTTTGGTCTCATATCTAATCTCCATTTCTAGTAATCAATCAGGAAAGCAAGAAAATATCTCATTTCCCTTGTACAGACTATCGTACATGAAGTCTTTTCAATTATTAAACGGTTCCCAAACATGTTGTGAGTAAAAATCAGTAGGAAACCACCCATGGTGTTAAAGAAATTCAGTATGAGTATTAGTTCATGCAATAGTATGAAAAAATTATTTAATATAAAAAAATGAAACACTAAAACAAACTAGCTAACCCTCAAGTTCTAGGTTGACACATGGGATTAGCTATACCTTCTTTAGTCCAATGATCGATATCTCTATCCTTGAACCATAGTGAAAATAACAAAGAAGTATTTCCATATCCTTCATCCCAATATCACCCCTAGTAATCATAGGTATCCATGCATGGTGCCCTCAGGTGCCAAGGAACCAAGTATGTCAAATGCATGCACCATGTAATCATGTACCTCTCCCTCAAGCACTAAGTATTCATGCTCCTCACCCTCAATAATACTACATATTAGCATATATCCCTCTATAATTAAGTATCCACACCCTCAAGACTCATATATTTGTTCATCTACCCCTTTGTTTTGAAGGATTCATGTGTCTTTCCCTCAATCACCAAGAAACCAAGTAATTTCCCCTCAATAATTAAGCTAACATGTGTCTCACCCTCAGTAACCAATCAAGAATCAAATAATAAACATTCACCAAACATACCAAACATAATAACATAATAACATAATAAAAATTTGTTAATTTGTTCCAATTACCAATTATCATGATATTTATTCCATTATGCAATGTCTTCTAGAAATATACCAAAAATATAATTATATACCATATTACCAAATCATATTCAATTGTTTTAATTTCCAATTCATATATCAATGATGTTATGACCGGAAAATCACTAATTCCATGAGTAGTGAAATATCTATAATCACTCATCAAATCCTACCATAAGGTTCTAGGTTCTCAATTTTCATTTTCTAAACCAAGGTTAATATTCAAAACACCTCTTGGGTGGCCATAATTCCATTTCTCAATCACCATAAGACCCAATGAGATCTGTGGGAGTTCTAGGTATGAGTATTTAAAAAAATACAATTAAGAGCAGTCGTACGCATGACATGTCTTCATGATCGTACATGTTACACATATTATAAAAATGAAAATAAACCTTAAGAAGATGTACTAGACCACCTACCTAAAGAAATAAAGAAGAACTCTAAGGAACAAGTGTTAATATTAGTGACCCAAACCACAATACACTATGTAAAATGATTTTCATACTCTATCAAGGATGGGAGAAGATCAAAAAAATGAGAGGAAAACACAAAATCTAAGCAAAAATCAATGATTCAAGTTGTCCAGATAAAAGAATGGATTGAAGGATTAAGGATTAACATCAGAGAAGAAAAATAAGCCTTAGATAAATCTTATAATTTATTAAAGAATAATTAGGTTCTAACATGGATCAATTAGGAGTTAAATGGGGGTTTGGGATATTAAAAAAATATGATTTTGTCCCTCAAAAATTTGGTCTAGCCTAGAACCCCTACATGGCTGTCGGTTTACACCAACTAGTCAGTGGTATCATCCAATGAGAATTCATATCTATAAACCCCACCACATGATCTATGGGTATCTTGTAGGAGATCCATTCTACTAGGGAGCCACCAGCTATCTAGTGAGTTTAACCACTTGGCCGATACGTCACACTGGCTGGTTGGTGGGTCTCATTGGTTGTATAGTGAGACTCCTATAGCCTTATTGAGCTACATCCCAGTCAAATGACTAGACATTGGACAACACCAACTAACTGATGGAACTTTAGTATCTCCTAAGTTGTAATCCACTACTATCCATCACTATACTCCCTCCTCTAAGAACTCATGCTCCTCTGAAACTTTATTTTAACCTTGCCTAAGGACACATTTATACAATTTAAAATGGTTCAAAAAAAATATAAATAGATAACTTACCTAGGAAAAATATGGGGTCTTATATACTTCCCTATAGTATCAAATTACTAACTAAGAGGACACTCAACAAACTAAATAACCCCAAATCACCAATTTTATGATCTAGAATTCCACTGATATCCTTTTCTAGCATTACTCTAAAGGAAGGGTAACTCACAAGGAAGTAACTATGTCAAGATACTAACAAAAAAACTCCCTATTTCATATATAATGTTACCACTATATCATGAAATCCTATCAACACCAAGAGGAAAAAGACTAAAATTTCAACCCAAAACTCTAAAAAGTGATAAAAATATTCAAGGAGACAAGAACTAATTGTTTTACCCAAAACTATCTAAAGGGATAACAACATACAAGGAGACAAGAAATCTGGAAATCTCTATAACGCCCCAACACTATGAGTGTAAGGAAAAATAATACATTAAACACATTTTTAATATAATTTCCATTTTACTACCTCCCTAATAATTCCACCATCAATGTTTCTTATATCCTTTTAACGATAATACTAGATTACCTTTCCTTTCCATCAAAATAATTCTAGATTTTCATGTTCATTCTCTTCCAATCATTTCACTTATAATTTAGCATAAATTATCAAGTTAAGTGACCAAATTTAATAATATAAGTCAGCTGCTATATTCCATGAAAATATAAAGTGGTTGTCAAACTAGATTAACTTTCTATTCCCATATTTGAAAATCATTTCTTGTCTTTTATAGATATCCTTCACAATAGCCTCTTCCCGCATAATAAATACCATAACATCAATCCTAAGATAAGGGTTAAAAAATAATATGAATGCATACATGAAAACCTCCCCTAGACCCTATCTACACAACACCAAGCCTTGGGAGAGAGTTAATAAATGGAAAACATAAGTTAGAAAAAACATTTTCCCAAGACTACATTTTCAAAAAACCAATCCTGAGGGAATGGGTTATATTTTCCATATATAAAATTAACTTAGGTAGGGTTATAACACTAAATTATGAAGGATTACAACAATTTTATTCATGGTATTTAATGTGTTCACTTCAAATAAGAGAATAGTGGTGACACCAACCCTTCAAGTGAAATGGATAGAAATCATAGTGGAATGATGATAGTTCTATTTATTTAGTTCAAATGGATATCAAATGAATGATTTTAGTTTTTACTAGGTAACTTAGGTGAATCCAAAACATATCAAGTACATTAATTTCAAAATAAAAATGTAAAACTCAAAAATCCCCTACCTCAATAAGTTCTATCAATTCCAATAAAATATAACCTAGTGGAACATCCATAACTTCACAATGGTTTCCACCAACTTGTTAACATCATATTAATCATTACACGTTACTTATAAACCACTATAATTAGACATGCACATTGTCTCCATTGTTTTAGGAGGAAATATTTGAAAAAAGAAAAGGAAGTGAAAAAGAAGGAGCCTCAGATCAGAGAATAAATAAAGGTATAAATCAAGAAATCTTAGTTACTTAGAAGCATGTACAATCACTCTAGGAAGGCATCTGAAATTTGACAAGGTTCAAGAGGAATTTTCAAGATTAAACTAGGAAAATAGGTCAACCCTTATTTAAAGAGTAATCCAATAGACCCTCACCACGGTGTGGAAATGTTGAAAACAATAATGGTAACCTTAGTCAAATAGAGATATGAGATCCCCATATTCAAAATAGCCACCCCAACATTTTCTATCAAATTTAAAAACTATGTTTAAAATCTTTTACCACTGCCACACCCTAGTCCATGATGTGGTAAAGTTTCCTTAGTTATTTTAGGCTTTCATGTTGACATCCATGATGTTGAGGCTTCGGATCCCCTTTTTAACCTTCTTAAACTTCAACAAGAAACTCACTTTACACTATTCCCTTTCCTATAATGTTGTTATATCCTCTCTTATTATTTCACACAGGTGAACCCTCTAGGAGAAACACCTTCAAAAATATCCACCTTGGTACTTTTTCTAAATGAGGTGCACCTAACACCAAGATTCATTGCCAAATTACAAAAAACAACTAGCCCTATATTGTTCAGCTCTCTCATTTCTCAAAAGTGAACTCATTAAAAAATCACCCTCCACTATGCCTACCAACATGTTGTGATAAAAAAGAGGATATATATAATCCTTATAATCCTCCATAACTCCTCTGGAACACCACTAAACTCCATCTCGAGGACCCTAGGCCCTAGAAAAACACAAGGCAAAAAATTTATAAATTTAGGACCTTATATCAGTTACCTATCAACAGATTTTATTCCTTTTGAACTTAAACCATCCTAGGAAGAAAGGGAAAAGGGACAGTCCCAACAACCACCGAATGAGTTACCTCTAAAAATCTCACTACAACTAAAACACAACCACCTCTTCAGAAGAAAAAGTCATTGATGTATTAATAAATAGATAAAAACATAATAAAAGAAGATATATATATTCAACAAGGTAGATACACTATTAGAATTGATTTAAAATAGACTTTACCATCCCAAAACAACACTAACTACCCATTGAATAATGAGAAGTATGATGGCGCTCAAGGAAATTATACTGTAAATTCACCAACACATTATAATGAAAATATATCAACTCCCTTGACATGGGTCACCTCATGATAATCACCCCCCAGGTCTCGACGTCATTCTCTAACTATAGAGGACCACCTTACTCTATTTTTTGTGGAACATGAGGTTCAAAACTTATAACATTCACCCTAGCCTCATCCAAAACCTGAGAGTTATCCTTACTAAAACCTATCCCAATAGTTTTAACTCTCTACACAACATCTACATGATCACTCTATTATTTCTAAGACTCTATATAGAGGGGAACAACATATCATTTAATCTTAGGCCTCAAATCAGGCCCAAAATGTTGCACCCGTTTAGCTCCACTAGTTAGGAAAAATAGAAAGTAACTAAAAAAGTTCATATAATGATTTAAAAATTTGTGTCCACTATCATAACATTAAAAGATATCCCAAATAACCTTCATGTTAACATCTTACAATATAGAAGAGAAATAATACTTCTAAAACAACTCAATAAATTATGCCCAAAGTATTATATTCAAATCACCATGTTTTGTCTTTCACTATATTCAAGACACCTTAGAATGAAATATAACATCAAGGATGATTCATAAATGATCCATAGTTTGTTAAAATTCAAATTAAATTTCAACCTCTTCTACCCATTCCTCATATTGATCACTAGAATCTCCACTAAGGAATTTTGGTACATCCTACAATTGAAAACTTTATATGGAATCACCCTAAGATACTTATTACTCTTTTCCTCACACAAAAACTCAAAGATTCTTTGATGATATATCTTTAGGTAACACCAAACAATCATGTTATATCATATCACATATATGAAAAAATCATTACATGAGATAATATATCAATCAGGGAAACATATCCATTAGCCACAAGTCCACCTTCCAATATACACCCATAATTCCAATATATATGATCATAATAAGTAGGGAACACATATTGAACCAAACCTCAACTGACCACATGTTCTGGTGACATTCTAAAAACCTTTTCACACCATCTACCTCATCCCACAATTTCTACTTTGACCATATATCATCATATGTGAATACTATACTGATATCAACGGCTTTATCAAAATGATTCATTCAAACCATGGTTACCAAAGAACAATTAATCAATTATTTAAGAATGGGGCATATATGACATATCATCAGCATGTGATTACCTAAATAATCACAATTTATCCAACACATAGGGTTCAACAATCATGTAATGAAGCATTACAAGATGGAATGTGTGTGTGTGTGTGTGTCATTCTTCTACTTATATATGGATAAAAACTATTACTGAAAAAAATGATTAATAGAGAAATATTAAATGATCCATTAGATAATGTAGAATTATAGCAGACTCTGCTTTTATATCTTACATAAAAACATAACATACTAATTAAACTGCATAACCAAGTCTAAATAACATCTTTAACATCTCAACATATCATAAATCACAACATTATTATTAAATAATAGTTGAGCACATAATTCTTAAAATTTCATGTTTAATAATTAATGAGGCATATATCAAATCACAATCACATCACTTTTATAATTTATAAATCTTAGACTTGCTAACTATGTTAATTAGTTCACATATAATAAGATAATTCTCAATTGAATCATGTTAATTTAATTTTTTTTTATGCATGTTATGTGATAGACATGGGTCACAAAACTACATTAAATTTCACATGATAAATAGAAGGGTCTCCAAAATTATCATTCTTTCTAGTTAAACTCATATAGACAACTTGAATTATTAATTCATCCCAACAACATAATGTAATAATAATACATTTAAAATTTTGATTAACTCATATAGTAAGAATTTCATAACTCTAGCATGATTTTTAATTAAAAGATATTTCATGTATAACATGAATTTGATTACAATAACTTAAAAATCATGAGTTTGACTTATCACGTGAATCATATTTATAATTAAATTATTAAATCTAAAACATTCTTCAAAAAAATTCCTTTAATGGTTCTATAATTTAAAATATGTTTCATAAAATTTTAATTTAAAACTATTTTAAACTAATTGACAGTTTTAGGGTCCTAAAAATTCCTCCAAGGGAAACAAATACCCCTAAAATAACTTTTCAGAAGGAATAAAGTGCTCTTACAAGTCTAGCAAGGTGAATGGACTCAAAAAAAGTTTAAAATTTAAGAAAAAACTTGAAGGAATTCAAGTTTTTGAAGAAATTCAAGTGGCTCGCATACCATCACTGAGATAGGTCTGCGGACCGCCTAGATCACGAACCAACAGGTATGCCGAATGATCCGTGAACCACTAGCTCGCAGAGTGATGTCCAGCGAACAAGCCGTACCGCAAACCACGTCGCTAAAGGACTCATACGTGTAAAGTCCATATGCGTACCAATTCATAAACTCATCAGTTCGCAGATTAAGCGAACCAGCAGGGTTCCACAAACCATTATCGCAAACTAAAGCCTCCGTAAACCCCTGTTGACTGAGCCTTCCATGGGTCAGGATACTTCTCATGGGCCTCTACAAATGGGGTCGTGTGCCCAATAGATAAAATTTCCCTAATGTTCTATAAAATTAGCATAGTAGGAAGGAAGAAAGGATGGACGAATAAATCTTGAAGGGGAATCGGAGGTTGGAAGAAAGAGTTTGGAGAAGACTCTGGCTTCAGTCTCGATTCATTGAAAAAGACTGAATTGTGAACCACTCTCTCCATAGGTACAGTTGTCCACAAACCATAAAATGGGGGAATTGAATAATAATAATTGAACTGCGAACCTAACTGGTGAACCGTAAACCACATACTTCTCATAGATTAATTCCCCACGAATGATAATCCCACAGAACCTCCTTCAATATGGTGATTTGTGTAGTGTACCACTACATAGAATGAACTCGGTGTCACTTACTACATTAGTACGTGGATGGAACCCAAAGTGGTGTGATATGTCGCATACCACTATGGTATGTTGTGATCTATACCCATGCCTGTGTACCTCATCGGTACGCGGACAGCCCCTCGGCATGAATACCACTACGGTATGCAGATCCTCCCCCATCCAGTATAAGAAATCAGTACGCAAAATGGGGTGTTTTTAGGTATTATTTCCTCTGATTCCAACCTCACCCTTCCATTACCATATAGTCCTCCATGATCCCTCCACAAACCATTCCTCCAACATCAGGCCAAAGCCTACTCCAAATCCACTGGACCCATATGATCAGACCATCATGTTCATCAGTGCGCCCCTTTGAGTCTACATACCCATGGTAAGCTGAGTCACAAAGGCTCTCCCCACAACGGTTTGGGATTCATGAATGCTTGTGGGTCTACATCCCCATGGTAACCCGGAGTCCAACCTTGGGATGCCGACATGAACCTCCCTGTTCTAGGGATTAAGGGTGATTACTTGATTTTCCATTCAATGAGGAATAGTGATCAGTCGAAGGGGTTATGTTTGCTCCCCCTTTGATGAGTATGAAACTCCTCCCCTTACTAGAACATATTCTGGGGCCCTCCCACTGAGGTAAGTCCCCAATCTTCCAAGGATGGGTCGCGTGACCTTCAATTTCATTTCACATTGAAAGGTTTATTTCTCTACACCCTCTCCCATGGTCACCCCGGCCACTTCCTCTTTGGGCTCTCCCTCTCCCACAAATAGGAGAAGAATCATGTGCTTTGTTAAATATTTGAAATCCTATTGTTTCTCACACCGAGCGTGACTCACGTGGGCTTAGAGGTTTGTGACGATTATAACTTCCACATGTTCTGAACTATGAGAACTCTAATTCTTGATCAAACTAGGATACGTATGATGCCTACCTAAAGGCCCAATATCAAAAGTGTGACCATCCAAAAGGATTCACCCAATCATGTTTCCCTCAAATGGGTAGCTTCTATGCGTAATCCCCACATGTTCTGAACTATGAGAACTCTAATTCCTGATCAAACCCAGATACATAGGACGCCTACCTGAAGGCGCGATCTCAAAAGGGTGCACATCCAAAAGGGCTCACCCAATCATTCCCCCTAAAATGGGAAGCTTCTATACATAAGCCCCACATGTTCTGATCTACAATAAATCTGATTCCTGGTCAAACTAGGATACATAGGATGTCTACCTGAAGGTCTGATCTCAAAAGCATTCCCATCCAAAAGGATTCACCCAATCATGTTTCCCTCAAATGGGTAGCTTCTATGCATAATCCCCACACATTCTAAACTATGAGAAATCTGATTCCTGATAAAACCATGATAAATAGGATGTCTATTTAAAGGCTCGATCTCAAAAGGGTGCCCATCCAAAAGGGTTCACCCAACCATGCCCCCTCAAATGGGCAGCTTCTATGTGTAAGACCTACACATTCTGAACTACAAGAACTTTGATTCTTGATCAAACTAGGATACATAGGATGCCTACCTAAAAAACCAAGCTCAAAATGGTTCCCTTACAAAAGGGTTCACCCAACCATGTCCCTCAATGGGAAGCTTCCATGCGTAAGCCCCAACCAATCTGAACTACGTGGGCTATGATTTCCATCTCGAATATATGTAGGAAACCCATCTTATGGGTCCAATCCCAAAATTAAATCACCTTTCATCCCCCCTGGATGATAATAAACTCCAGAGTGCCTTATTATATGTCTCAAGTCAGCAGTACCTCCGTAGCATCAAATATATGCATGCCTACGATGATCTTGCAAACCTAGGGTATCTCATGGACACACTCTTTGGGAATGAACCAAGGATTCACGAACATATGAGCATGACTTAAATCTATAAGAGAGTCTCGGAACATAAAAAAATCCTCCCCCAGAAGGGTGCGGCGAGCCTGACCTCCCATCCTCTCGACCAATGGAGTCCTCAAGTGTTGTTGGCTGAATCATAAATCAAAAAGTGCCTACCTTTAGAAATCAGTTCCATGAATCACGGATACTAGGGTCGTTGGGAATTCCTAGCTCCACGAATGAACCCGTTGGAGACCATCTGAAGAAGTTATATCTGAGGAGGACTAATTGGACAAGTGCTTGACCCCACACAATCTCCCGCTGGAACCATTTTACTATGGCATCTCATTCGCAATGTGAAAGGGGGTAAATTTTCCATTCGTAATGTGAATGGTGAACTTGAAAGGAAATCATCTCCGTAAAAATGGACAGGTGATGATCCTCTTCATACCATTTCTGCACCACTCAAAGCACACCACCTCAAAGGCGGAACAAAAATGGTGAACCTGGCGTGAATCCTTAATCAAGGTGGCAGTTCTACCCCAATGATGAAAGACAAAAGGGCATTGCACATCATCCCATTTTTTCACCCTGGTATGTGTAAAGTGTGCCACCTCAGAGGTGGAACAAAAATGGTGAACCCAATGTGAATCCTTAACCAAGGTGGTGTTTCTACCCCAATTAAGCCCCTTCGCCCCACAACAAAGGAAAAGAGGGAAGGGGCCAAGATGAATCACCAAATATTCATATGTTTGAAATAATTATACTTTGATGAGGTTTTGTGGTTTGTATGTCATATATGTATGTCACAGGTTCCCATAGAGAAACCTTTGATCTAAATGACATTCTGAAGACCGATGCAGACACATGCATTAGCGATCCCATAGGCGGTCGGGGCCCCAACAAAGAGCAGGACCCCCTCTCATACCCAGCATCTTCAACACTGAGTATCTAACACGCTGATCAGGGAGTACCACTGAAATGGTACTCTCCCCACGTCGCGAGACAAGCCCTCTAGTCTGAAAAGGTCCGCCAGCTGCCTCCCCAGCTATGGTCGGCACCCCAGCATAAGGTATCCCCAGTGGTCATCTCAAACCATTTCAGGATCATATCCCTAGAATGTGACAATAAGTACCTCCCTTACCTTAGGGAGGCAGATAAAGTCGATGCTGACAACTTCATCTCAACTGCACAGGGTTCTTACTCATGGGCCCCTGCCAAAGAGCGTTGCCGCTGACACTGGATGACCAAGCCTCCTCCTGCTGAAGAGGAACTTATGCCGAGGGCACCTACAAAAGTCCATGAGACCTGGGGCCCTCGGGCTTCCCACCAAGGGTAGAGAATATATAATCAAGAACACGCTATCACCCTGGTTCCTGAGGATCAAATCCATTGTACTAATTCAGTGATATTCAACGGGCAAACATATAACTCTGCCTCCTCCACTCAGGCCCACCACAGAAATAGGGTGGCACAATACTAGCACATGCACGTTCCTGCTAGTTCTCATCGGTCCTATCGTGCAGACAGAGCATCAAACTACAGGCAGATGCATATATCTGTCGATGCACAACAAGCCCGTCAACCAAATAGGGCGGAACTCAGCTACACTCAGGCACAAATACCTGATGATGTATTTCAATCCTTCCATCTAAATAGGGCAGCACTCAGCTACACGTAGGCACAAATACCTACTAATTCACACCAAGCCCTCTAACCAAGTAAGGTGGAAACCAAATATGAGTAGAGTTAAATTTCTGCAGATGCATACAAATCCCATGAGATAAATACAAAGACAAGAGAGCAGATGAAAATCCTTACTCATGAATATGAAGAATATGAATTCCACCAGTCAAATATAGTGGAAACCAGAGAAGACAACTGATGGAAGACTCGTTTCTCTATCCTAGAATAGGAGAACTATCAGTATCTACTGGAAACTCGTGGAGGAACTAAGTGGGAACAAAATCCTGCTCCGACATCAAAATGTGCATTCATACCCATTCCAGTCAAAGATGTATCTCAGTATATTCTAGAAATGATGGAAGATCAGATGTCGATTCTAGACCATATCCTCCAAAAATGTCAAGATATCATTGAATCAGTGGTAAAGGTAAGAAACCAATCCCACAATTTGGTTTCCTCAAATGGAATGACTCACTCGCAAAATGAGTTAATCACTTTGAAGTAGTTATGCATCCCTTCTCCAGTCCAGGATGGTTGGTGAAAATATCACGTGATATACGGACAATCATATTGGGAACAAATACTCGTTCCAACTGGAGGACGTCAGTCCAATGTGGTGGCTGCTCCAGGGAAGTCATATATTCCTTCCAAAACTCAAGATGCTCATCAACATATCCTGATGACATCATAGGACCCAACAAGACAGGGACCCGTATATGAAGTCCATTAACAACAACATATGACCCCAGTTACCTGTAAGAGAGTGCTCAAAAATGAAATGCACCAAAGGAAACTGGAAAATGAAGAGCACATACATGATCCTGTTCTACTAGAAGTTGGGATTCTTGATTCCCTTAAACATATATCAATAAAGGCTCAAGACCTTGTCATTACATTACCAAATTATGGAAGTGGAAGTAGCATTTTTGAAGGCCCTCCCCACAATGTCTCTACCAGTAGCTCTGAAGTTCCTTCCTAGATCACCCACAGGGGATCAATCCATGGTCTAAGAATGATTGATCATGAAAACATATCTCTTAATGTGCGTTAGGGTATCTCTTCCCTTGACCTGAAGATCAGATAGCAAGAAGGTCCTCCCCTTGCTATCATCCACCCTGATGGTCCTCCCTAGGGTATACATTGCAGATATGCTTCTCCCTATAGTCGGACATCAAGGCATGATGGTAGTCCTCTCCATGAAGAAATTCATTACGAAGTCCCTCCCCGCAGTAACAGTTGTTGTGAAGATCCTCCCCATAGTAACACCAAGCAACGAGAAGGTCTTACCCTCATTGCAGTACATCCTGAAGGCCCTCCCCAGGATGTTCACTGTAGAAATTCTCCCTACAGTCAGGTATTGAGTCATGATGGTAGTCCTCTCCATGATGACGGTCATTACGAAGGCCCTCCCCATAATGGCAGTTGTTGTGAAGGTCCTCCTCTTAGTGACATCAAGCATTAAAAAGGTCCTCCCCTCATTTTTTCCTGACCTGAAGGTCCTATCTAAGGTATACACCGTAAAGAAAATTCCCACTGTCAGTCATCAAGTTACAATAGTAGCCCTCTCCATTGTATCACCAATTGTGAAGGTCCTCCCTGCAACAAAAATTTATACTGGAAAGAAGGTCCTTCCCTTGTCAGAAAAAATATGATAAATACCTCATATGATGAGGTGCTCTGAAAGATGGATTCAGACACATTGAGCACTTCGCCCATCATGAGTGATATCCTTTCTTAACCAGAGGATGTCCTGGGGTCATTCTCATATTCTGAGCCACCCCCACGGTGTCTGCAAATCAATAAGGCTCTCACCAACCCAATTGCTTGGAACGAAATTATTAAGAAGAAATCGAGCTGGTCATATCAAGTATAGGAGCCTCCGGAAGAACAATAGAAGGATATGTTTCTTGTGAGAAGAAAACTAGATAGGGATAATATATCAGTGATGTATTGGCCTATGGACACTTATCACTTTGATATACCAGGAGAGTTGTATAGGGAATTCATGCATGACATTTTCCTTAATAAATGGATGAATCTTCGTCAGCTGAAAGAAAATTTCCTACCCTACAATGGGTATGTGAACCACGTCAATACGTTATAGGAGATTCTCCATCTAATTAACTTGGAATCCCTCCCAACCACGTGAAATCCACAATAAGAAAGGAAAAAAGAAAAACCTTGAATTGAATTTCCTCCATGCACTGCATAAGTTGCATCACCTCATTGGCGATGCCCCATATGGAGTTCACATTCAGGGGTGGGGAGAAAATGGAGCTCTACACTTCACCCCTCATCCCATCCAGCATACCCCATTGGAAATGACATCGTGCAATGGCATCACCCAAAGGTAGCAATAAAATGAAACCCATGCTTAGGAAATATGGGACACTCAACAAAAACCGGCCCAGAGTAAGTCTCAAAAGCATCAGGACTGAAGATATCAATCCATCAAAAATCTTCTGAGTCAGGAAACTAAGAACATACAATGGGATTCCTATCTAAAGGAATCCAACCAGTAAGTAGTGCCCACATCTTTAAAAGACCATAGACTCTATGCAGGCCCAATGCCATACTCGGCTCACACCCACGTAGGATTATGAAAAATTAAAAAGGTGTAAATAGTGGCAGCTACTACCGCAATACAGGAACTACCCCATCCCATAGGGTTGAGGGCATTTTTAAATCAAAATCCCCTCGTAAGACCAACAAATCCAGGCCGTAAAGCATTAACAGAAGAATAGGAACAACCCCAGCCCATAGGGCTGGAGGAATTTTTAGCTCAAATCCATGTACAGCGGACGTCTATCTTCCACCGTCTAGGAAGAATTATGGACATAGGAGTCACCCGTTACGCCCCTTCTCATGGTTTGCACCCTCTGAGACAAAGACGCTCTATGAGGTTAGACGAGGGATCCCTTTGGGTCTATCTTCACCAGGAAACCCAAAGAATACCATAGAATGGAAGGATAAATTCCAAAAAAGGATAAAAAATCCCTCCTACCATTTGGCACTGGGTATACCACCCCCAATTCGGTATGCCTCAGTGAACGTGGTAAACATAAACTCCACGGATCTCATAGGAAATGATGTGAAGGGAGAGGATGTGAAGGAAGATGGTTCCCTCCCAGAGGCATCCCACACCGAGCCTGATGGTGTGCATACCCAGAACCAGAGAGTGGCCCTAAATCTGAGCACCCCTCAGTCAATCCGACATTACCTCCCACACGAAATCCCAACAAGGAGAAGAATAAATCCAAGGTCATCTATGACCCGTATTCTCCTCCCCTATAAATTCATCCCTCACTCTTGAGGAAAGGTTCTCTAATAAAGAGAAAGAAATGAAAGAGCTCAGGCAAATTAATGATGAGTTGCATCGAGGGAGATACCTTTTTAGATGTGTTCCCCCAGCAAAATGTCAGTAGGTGCTCCCAAAAGAGGTGCCTATACCACAGGCACTTATCACGGTGAATGAAGCCAAGCTCGGAGGAACGTTTAACCTAGCCCTAGAAGGAAATCAATGCTTCCCCCCATTGGGAAGGCAACTGGAATATATCCAGGTAAACCCAAAAATGATACCTCGGCTGGGTATCAACCCCAAATTCTAGCAGCATCGACACACCCAGTTTCGGCCACTACCACACCAACTCAAGCTCAAGCCTAGAAAGATATGCATCAAGGTATCTTGAATACTATTGAGAAATTAACATCTCAACTAAAATCCATGGATGGGACGCGCGCTTTGATACATCCAAAGCACAAACCCTACCCTGATTGGTTGAGCAATGTTCCACCACCGCCAAACTTAAGAAACTCTGTATTCCCGGTATTCAATGGATCAAGGGACCCTGAACATAATTTAATGCACTACACCTCTTACTTTAACCCCATGATGGGAACTCCAGAGCAGCAAGAAGCAGTAAAACTCAGGTGCTTCGTAGGAACCCTATAGGGCTCGACTTTCGTATGGTATACTAACCTATCATCCAATTAAATTACAGGCCGGAAGGACCTCCGGTGAAAATTTCTCTTCCATTTTAGTTCAATGTTGCCTAAGATGATGGTTAGTGATATCATGAACTGTAAATAGTGAGAGAATAAAAGAATCTCAGACTTTATTGCCATATGTAAAGGTATGACTTATTCCCTGAATCAGCTGATCCCTCAGGATGAGATGCTCGCCATGTGCATCGATAACCTTCGGTATGAATTGTGAACACTGCTCATCCCAGTGAAGTACAAAATTGGGTTTAAATATTTCTCTTCCATTTCCCATAGAATAGAATACTCCTTACAACGGACCAATCTTAAGTCTCGAGTGACCTCATCAGCCCTAAGAAAATAATGGGAAAAGATGAAGTGGCTTATATTATGCTTAATCCACCCTTGGCACCATATTTGGTTGAGAGGGCCCACTAAAACGTGTAGGGCCCCCTAGATGCCAATAGGCACCCCCACCTTGGAAATATGAGCAATGGGGTGCTAAAAGAAATCAGTTTGAAGAACGAAGAAATAAATTTTACTCATTCTGAGACGACCAGGTCTGCGACAATTTCATAGCTGCCATGAATTGAAATTTTCTCTGACTATCGGAGCCAAAGAGATCCAATGAAGTGGGTCTTGATGACAATCCAAATTATTTTCCCTATCACTGGATACTGGGACACACCATCCAGGAATTCTTCATTTTCAAGGATCTCCTACAAAAGATGGTGGACTCTGGGCAAGTTAAGTTGGGCCTGCCACCAGCACAATTGGCATATGTTTCCACCTCAGACTCAAGAGAGGAAGTGGAATGGAAAACAATCACTAGTAAAGAGAAAAATTTAAAAAATTTGATGACCCAAAAGATCATCAACAGAGTCCATGGAATCCTCTAGGCATAGTTGAAATAACCAACTATGCCCCCTAAAAGCTCCTAATACAGCACATCCATCCTTCTTTTCCATGAAACCCTCTAAAGGACATAAGGGTAGAAAGAAATAGAAAGAAAATGGGATGACACCAAATATGTAGTCAGTGTTGACACTTTCAAACTTCATGCCAACAAACTTGGTACAACAGGCACTACCCTGCCAAATGGTAAAACGAGCATCACCCTACTAAATGGTACAATGGGAATATCCCCCACCAAATGGTGCAACGGGAACCACCCCGCCAAATGGTATAGTGGGAACCACCCCACCAAATGGTACAATGGGCACCACCCCACCAAATGGTATCATCAGAAGGAGACAGTCAGACAGATACATTGTCAGATCAAGAACTAATATTTGTATCCATTAATTTCATTCACTTGATAGACCCCTTCTCGGATGGAGACTATGGCCACAAACTTGAATTCCCCATACCCATCCGGAGAGCTAGAGGAAGAGACCGTAGAGGCTGGATGTTTTCTGGAAGGTATGATCATGGCAGGAGTCAAATTCCCAGCCACTCCATAAGTCAAACTGTCAACATCACAGAAACTCACGAAAGGACCCTCTAGCAGACACAACAAGAACCAGAATGCTCTTCCTCCCCCATTAGAATAAATCTAATCCCAATTATCTTGGAATATCCATCAGGGTAATAATAAATATCAAATCTCCCAAGGCATACAGGTGGACCATTTTGGCCAAACATGGAAAGGATCAAAGCACCATTGGACTCTATTATAGAGGTCGAACCCTCTACGTCCAAAGCCCAAACCCCTAAAGTGTATATGAAAGAGAAACCCTGAGCTAAGAATCACCAAACTTTAGAGAAGAAGTATGATATTCTAAATCAATTGTCTTCAATACCAATAAATCTGTCAATATTGGATGTGTTAAGTCTGTCCGTAGATCTTAAGGAGGAACTCATAGAATCCTTACTAAGTTCCAAGGAGTTTGAGGCTGAAATAGCAGCAGTCGAAGTCTATCAGACGGAGACCAGTCCTAAAGAATGTCATGCCATCATCTCCTTCATAGACAAGGATGAAGATACCATCATGGAAGGGCACATAAAACCCTTGTATGTGTCCGGCAAGATAAATGGAATTTATGCCCAGAGGATCTTCATCGACAACAGCTTTGGAGTTAGCCTCCTCCCGCTGTGGACACTTCGTCGACTGGTCTATGGTGAAGAAAACTTGACACCCTTCACTACAACTCTTCTGGGATATGAAAAAAGCAAGCAAAAGCCGTTGGGATGAATCAAGCTTAAAACTTGGCTCGGAGACCTCATGTAGGATTCTGAGTTCCTGGTAGTATGGAAAAGTATGGCCTCCAACATCTTATTATGGAGGCCTTGGTTGCACCACCATGCTACAATTACATCATCATACCATCAGTGCATCAAATATTTCAATAATGGGAAAATGGGACATTTCACACTGATAAATCCTCGTTTTAGTCCTTTGAATCGCATTATATCAATGCATTGTTCTATTAATTGGAAGAAAAACATCTTTTAGCCAATGAAATTGATTAGATTACTGCTCTGAATGAATTGGAGATGGCTCCTGCCGACCCCCTTCAGTAGCTTGAGGGAGAGTATGTATTACCCATCAACCAAGTTGAATACACGAGTGTAAGTTCATATGTAGAATCAATCATCTGCATGGTCTCTGTTACGGACACCAAGTCCAAAGACATGGAAAATAGGGCTGACTCCCATGATTTCAGGAAAATCCCCATCAAATATGCTCTCAGATCATCCTCAGGACCTCAAGCTACCTTTTCCTCACACACTAATGCAAAAGACGATCCCTCCCCCAATATTTGGGAGTTCGTCACAAAAATCCTCTCTCCATCAGAAGAGTGAGAAGATGAATATGATGAAGATGATGAAGATGATGAAGAAGAAGAAGAAGAAGTGGAAGAAGACCTCAAAGATTCCCCTCCTGTATTTGAATAAGGTGTCTCCACCACAATCAATGAACTTAGGGAGATAAACCTGGGCACTGAAGATGACATGCATCCCACTCTGATTAGTGTGGCTATGCCTGTCGAGGATCAGGATTCATATACCTCCTTCCTAAAGAAGAATCTATATGTGTTTGACTGGAATTACACAAAAATTTCAAGCCTCGATCCTGAGGTCTCCACTCATCATCTAGGCTTACCATAAGATCACAGGGGCTATAAGCAGAAAACCAGAAGAACCCACCCGACGCATGATACCAAAATAGAGGTTGAATTTGACAAGATGATCAAATCCAACCTCATATGGGAGGTCCAATATCTGATTTTTCTGAAAAACATAGTTCATGTCAAAAAGAAGAATGGACAGATTATAATTTTCATTGACTTTAGGGACCTTAACCAGAATTTCCCCAAAGACAATTTCCCAGTCCCGATCAAAGAATTGTTAATCGATGCAACAACCGGATATGAATCCCTCTCTTTCATGGATGGATATTATGGATACAATCAAATCTAGATGTCCCAAGTAGATGAAGAAGCTACCGCTTTTAGGTCCCCTCAGGGTGTGTTCTGTTATAAAGTAATTCCCTTTGGTCTGAATAATTTCAGCGCCACATATCAGTGTACCATGCATCGCATCTTCAATCCCTTCTTAGGAAACTTTGTCGAGTGTTATGTAGATTATATATTGGTTAAATCATGACAATGCTAAAACTAACTGGCTGATATTGAAACTATCTTCAACAAATTGTGACAGTACAGTTTAAATATGAATTCCCTAAAGTGCGTCTTTGGTGTTACCTCAGTAAAATTCCTCTTCTTTGTCGTACTCCATCACGGTATCTAAGTCAGCCCCAAGAAGAAAAAAACCATCCTTGTCATGCCCCCACCTCACAACCTCACCAAGTTGAGAGGTCTCTAAGGGTACCTTGCCTACATTAGGCATTTCATAGCCAACCTAGTAGGTTAATGTTTACCTTTCACCATGCTCATGTATAAAGGAGTTATGTATGAGTGGGATAATGATTTCCAAGAAGTGTTCAACAATCTCAAAAGATATTTCCTAATCCCACTGGTCTTGATGATACCAGTTGAGTGGAAACTGCTCATTTTGTACGTAACCACCCTAGAACGGTCATTAGGCACCTTCCTCGTGCAGAAGAATGATGTCAGCAGTGAGAACAGCCTCTATTACCTCAGTTGAACAATGATTAATGCCAAAAATCAGTATTCAAAAATTGAAAATAACTACCTAGACCTAATCTTTGTGGTTCAGAAACTCAGGCATTACCTGCAGCAACATGAGGTCCAACTGGTCTCCTGCTACAACCCACTCAAATATATCCTTAATTTTCTCATGATAAATGGGAATCTATCACTATGGGAGGTCATCCTACAAAATTTTGACATACAGTATGTACCCGAGAAGGCCATCAAAGTCCAGGCATTAGCAGACTTTCTAGTAGAGAACCCTTTAGAATAAACAACATTGTTGGATGTCGAAATTTTGGATAAAGAAGTGTTCTCCATCTAGGAGGACCCCCAAATGTGGGAAATGTACTTCAATGGTGCTTCCCAAAGATCAATAGGCAAAAGTATGGAGGATCCCAAGCTCAACAAAGTGGGGATGGGAATTATACTTGTATCCCCTGAAAAGTCCATCTTACCTTAATCTTTCCTGATTTTAGAAGGGTGTTCAAATAATGAAGCATAATATCATGCCCTCATTGTAGACCTAGAACTGGCACTTCATGTGCGAGCCAAACACCTAAAAATAAAGGGTGATTTAGATCTAGTCATTAAACAAGTCAGCGGTGACTAAGACCTTAAGAAAGAGGTATTGTTACCCTTGATGAACCATGTTCAAGAACTGATGGCAGAATTCTCAGCAGAACCAACGTTGACTTATGTCCCCCAGTCAAAAAAATCCCAAGCCAACACTTTGGAAAATACAACCACCGCCTTGGCCATTCCAGACTGAGATGAAACAGTCATTAGCATTGCCCATCACTGAATGGTATTACTATTCATCCAGAGAAATAAGGAGGATATTGATGAAATTAGCCCAATTTCTGAGCCTCATGGTCACACCACCAGCTGGATGACGCCCATTTCAAATTACCATCAGAATGGGGAAATCCCACCAGATAGGTCTGGAAGTGAGAAGGTCCGAAGATGGGCAGTAAACTTTGCCTTGTACAATGAGGTAAACCAATAAAAGGTTCTCTACAAACTAGGTCTTAACAGAGTCCTTATCAGGTGTATTGATGGAGAATAGACTACTGCCTTAATGAAAGAAGTGCACACCGGAGCTTGTGGAGTGCACTAATCAGCAACCAAGCTCTCTCACCAAATCTGAAGGCTTGGGTATTACTAGCCCACTATGATACAGGATTGTGCCATATTCACCAAGAATTTCCAATCCTACCAAGTTCATGCTAATTTAATACACCGACCCCCAGAGTTACTTCATAAGGCTAAGTACTCATGGCTATTCACCACCTGGGGGATGGATGTTGTGGGACCATATCCACTTGCCACATCCATACAATTCAAGTTCATACTCACAGTGACTAAATTCTTTTCAAAATGGGAATAATACATACTCCTTAAAGAAGTTGGGGCGAAAAATATCGTTAGATTTATGAAGACCGACATCATTACCATATTTTGTGTCCCTCATACAATACTGATGGAAAATAGCACCAACTTCTGCTCTACTGAGTTAGACAAGTTATACCAGAAGTATGGAATCAAAGCCAACTGGTCGTCCCACTACCACGCGATGGACAACGGGAAGATAGAGCCTTTCAACAAGAACCTATCCAACATACTCCAAAAGATGGTTTATAAGGATAATAAATCGTGGCCAGAAAATCTCTTCCATGCTCTATGAGCTTACCAGACCATGCCCTGCACTGCCACCCAGGAAACCCCATACTCACTAGTATACAGGGCAGAGGTGGTATTGCCTATCGAAGTCCAAGTTTCATCACTTTGTGTGGCCATTTTTGATCAAATGTCCATGGAAGAGAAATCCCAGAGACAGTTTGCTGAGTTGGAGTAGCTAGAAAAAAAAAGGTTGTGCACTTTACACCATTTGAAAATCTACCAAAACCGGATTGCATAAACATTCAACAAAAAGGTTCACCTTCAATATTTACTTAAAGGAGAAATGGTGTTAGTCATTAGAACCCCAATGATGCTCGGTAAGAAGCCACCAAAGCTTGAACCAAAGTCAGAAGGACCATATGTCATACATAGGGTCTATTCCAATGGATCATGCACCCTGATATCAATGGATGGACAGCTCATCACAGCTTTCACAAATGCAAAGTTCTTGAAGAAGAATTTTGTGTCGTGATATGCCATGTCTATATTCCAAACTCTATGACCCTAAACTATGATCCATTGTCATGAACACATGATGTTAAACTATACAGTATTAGTCTATGCAACATGACATTGAACCATGTCTAAGGTCTGAACTCTAAGACCCTAAACTATGAGTCATTGTCATGAAAACATGACATTAAATTGTATGGTATTAGTCCATGCAACATGACATTGAACCATGCCTATGTTCCAAACTCTACGACCCTAAAATATGAGCCATTGTCCAAACCACATGACGTTAAATTGTACGGTATTAGTCCATGAAACATGACATTGAACCATGTCTAAGGTCTGAACTCTAAGACCCTAAACTATGATCCATTGTCCTGACCACATGACATTAAACTGTACAGTATTGGTCCATGAAAAATGAAATTGAACCATGATTCCATGTTCCAAACTCTAAGACCTTAAACTATGAGTAGAAATACCGTGAAATCCCCATGCTGCATTCCAAACTCTATGACCTTAAACTATGAGTCACTGTCATTTCCAAATGACGTTAAACTGTAAGGAATTCATCCCTAAAACATGACATTAAGTTGTGACTCACGTCGTTGATGTAAGAAGTTAAACTACATGGAAAAAAGCATCCTAATCACCTAACAATAAATTTCATGATCTCTCACCGAACTACGTACATCTTGATTCCTGCCCTCGTAGGATACATAGCAACGCCTTGATCCTCAATCTTGGCCCAACCCCCACAAAAAAAATGTCCCCATCATATTCTCTACCTCCCCACACTTGCAAAGAAGACCCTATGTTCACTCCTTTTTTCTCTTATCGAGTATAAATCACCTGAGATTAGGATTAGTGGTAAGGATTATATTACACAAACAAATCATAGGGAGATATGGTAGACCCAACACTCGTAGTAAAGGAAACAAAAATTCCCTCACATTTCCTCACACATGGACCGAGCCAGATCGGTACAGGGAATGTTAAGAACTACATGTGGCTTGATTAATGACCTTGTAGGATACGTAGTGACTCCCGGATTTGGCTTCCCGACCTATCCATCCTAAAAAAATCCCTCAAATTTCCCTACACATCAATGAAACATTTGTAGGGAACATTAAAAACTGTGTGTGGCTTGATTCCTGCCCTTGTAGGATACGTAGTGATGCCCGAATTTGGAACCCCAGCCCAGTCACCATAAAAAAATGCCCCTTTTCCCCCATACATAGGTCTGACTTGTATGGGGAGTCCATGAAAGGTCCTAATCGCATTACAATAAACTTTGAAATTCTTCAAGAGTTATGTGTGGCCCAGTTCTCAGTTTCACGAGATCCCACACATGCCCCCCACTCATGAGAAGTCAAAATATCCTCATTCCCCTTATATATATGAGTCAGACCTATGTGGAAGCTCCAGTAGTTCATGGGTAATCACACACTACCACAAAATAGGGAAAGGGAAGCACTGCTTTTTATCAGCGCTAAGCAGAAAGTGCTGATAAAGGGGTGGGCCTTTATCAGCACTTTCTGCTTAGCACCGATAAATGTTCCCTTTATCTGTGCTAAAACAAGCGTTGATAAAAGTTTTTATTATTAATTTATATAAAATTATTACATTTATATTCAAAGATAATGTTATTTGTATACATTAAATAAAAAACAAATGTTTATAATTAATATTTATTTTTTAATAATCCAAATATATATATATAAAGTTTTAATTGAAAAACGTATTTCTAAGATTATAATTATATATATATATATATAATTAAATAATTATAATATTATAATAAATTACATTAAAAAATAAATATATTTATTAGATTTATTATATTTATTAAAGATTTATTATATTTATTAGATTTATTGGATTAATTCATTGTATTTATTATATTTTTATATTTATTTTATTTATTTTATTTATTTTATTTATTTTATTTATAAATATATAATAATTTTTAATATATATAATTATAATTAAAATTATTGAATATATATGTGTTTTCTAATGAATTTGGTTAACGAATATATTGATCATGTGTATATGTTATGTATCATATGCATGAATGTTCATTTATACATTACATCTCATTTTCCATTAATGTGGTATATTAATTAATTCATAATGTTACCCATATGAACTATATATGTTCTAAAAAATGTACTTATAAAATTATATTAAATATATTTAAATAATAATTATATTTTATTATATCTTTAATGATATATATAAATACTTTTCAAATACATTTGTAATTATAATTTTATTAATATATATGTATTAACAATTATATACCAATATTTATAAATATATACTATTTATAATTATAATTATTAATAAATATATATATATTTATCCTATATATCATTTTAAATAAATATATAATAATATAAATAAATTATTAAAATTATGCCTTTATCAATGCTTTTTTAGCACTGATAAATGCCTATATTTATCAGTGCTAAAAAAGCACTAATAAAATAATTCTTTATCATTGCTATAATTTTAGCGTTGATAAATAAATATTTTATCAGTGCTTTTTTAGTGATGATAAAGGACTACCTTTATCAGCGCTAATAAAGCACTGATAAAGGTATGTTTTATCAGCACTTTTTTGTTTTAGTGTTGATAAAATGTACCTTTATCAGCACTTTTAACTAGAATTGATAAAGGTTCCAATGGTTTTTATAAAAGAACCCTAATAGTATCCACCTCCCTCTCACCCTTTCAAGCTTTAGAAGAAGCTGAACCTTGCACCATCAACCACTTCTCTACCATGACCCCTCCTCCTCCTCCTCCTCCGCTGCCTTTTTCTCCTCCTTTGCCGCGACCCTCCTCCTCCTCCTCCATCGTTGTTGCCTTCTCCTCCTCCTCTACCACGACCCCTCCTCCATTGCGACCCTTCTCTTCCTCCTCCTTCATCGTCGTTGCCTCCTCCTCCTCCTCCTCCTCCTACTCCTCTGGCTTCTGACTCATCCTCCTCCGTCGCCGCCTCCTCCTCCTCCTCCTCGACCTCCTTCTCCTCCTCTTCATTGCGCGGTCCCCTTGTCCATGTGACCTTCTCTGATGCACCCTCCTCATCTAATGACTATCTTGACAGCCTCCTCTACAGCGCACGGATTCCCCTCGGTGATTCTCTTATGTAATGAATTTTTAATCTTCTACATTAGAAAGAAAATTGGTGTGAAAAGCTAGTCTTTGGGTCACCGTGAAAGCACTGGATACTGGTTTGCATGTGTTTTCTATGAAATCTGGATGCCTTTTGGAATCCCAAAGGTTGTTTTTGTTTGGTTATGATTAGAGTCTGAGAGGATATTTTGATCTGGAGATAGATGGTGTGGCCTACGAAGGATTCTATTGGTTGCACGTTGTTTCTTAGGTGATAGCATAATGGATAGTTTAATTGGGTCATTTTTTGACTATGTAATCACATCAGGGGTCAGATTAGACCATGATATATTAAGATGAGCATGGGATTCCCCTGACGAGCAAGGAATCATGCTCTAGTACTTAATAGAATATTGGTGGTGGAAGTAGAGAATTATTTAGTTTGGTTATCTGGGGTTTTAATTGTAAAATGACATAAGATGTTTGGTTCAGACTATGATGTGTATACTTAGTAGGTTTTTGGATTTCTTTAGAGTTAGTAATTTTTATTAGAAGTTGAGATAACATGTTAGTGACTGCCAACCCTTTTGAGGTAGTTCAGGTGGAGGATGTTTGACTTATGCTATCATGTGATGTTATATGTAATTATTTGACACATGCACTGATTATTTAATATTGTTTGTGATGGGAAGTTTTTATATCTATATAAGGCTTTACAAGGAAAATATTTGTGTTTAGGTTGTACTTGGATGGTAGAGGTGTATTTGTGGAGTTCAGAAATTTGGGAATGAAGGAGAAGACTGACATTGTACTGTAATTCTTGTTTGTGGTTGGGTAAGTTTCATTGTAAGTTCCACTAGGTGTGTCATTAAAAACTTGAAAATGGATTTTGGTAAGAAATTTGGTAGGTGGGAGGCAACATGGATCGAAATTGGCTTTCATGAGTTAAGTGTTATGGTGGGGAGTGTCTTAGACTGGGTGATTGAATAAACATTGACATGATCTTTTATCAAGATGGTAAAGCTTAAGTAAGTAACATATCATCATCTCAGTGATGGTTATGAGCTTTGGCTTAGGATCAGGTGGCATTGTGTCTTCTGTTGGGTGATACAGTTTGAAAGCATGTCAGGAGTTCAAGAATAGAATGCGTTTTTTTTACTCTAAATAGATAACTGATAGTGGTGATTCAATATTATTACCACTAGGACATATTGAGTATGATAAGCACAATAGTGGAGAGTTTGTAATGCCTCATCCATATTGTAATTTTAATTTTTAGGAGGATATGGAATTTTTTTCAATTAGTGGACAAACCATTTTTAAAAATGAGGGTTGGATATAGAACCTGAAAGTTGGGACATCTTAAAGGATTTTTTTTATATAGTTTGAGGCTCTATATGTGTCTTAGGTTCTTAAACAAGTCACATAAGCTTTAGGAGTTGAAATTATGGTTTGGGGGGTAGCATCCTAGGGAGCATGGTTTGCACATGATTAGTGATAACCATGCACCAAAATAGTGAATATTTCTTTACATAGGCACATAGTTTTTTTAAATCACATGAGGGGCCTTATAAAACCATAAAAAATTAATTAATAAATTTTAAAGGCATTTCTCATGGTTTGCACATTATTTGTTAAACTATGCGCATTAACCATGTGAAATGGTGTGTCCTGGACAGTGAAGACTGTATAGTTTTTACATGGTTTTGAAAACCATATGGACAAACCTTGAATCCCTTTAAAAATTGAAGTTTTACAAAAAAACCCTTTGAAACTTTTATGTTTTACTGGATTTTTTCCCTTTTCTTATCCAGAACCCCTCTGCGCTACGCCACCCTCCCCCTCCTCTCCTCTTGGGTGTTTCTACCTCACTCGGTGTATGTTTCATCTTTCATCACTTGTATTGGAGAGCCTAGGATAATTTTACCTCTTTTATTCCTTCTATTTTAGTTTTATTTCATTTTCATACAGTGTTCTACTTGGTTAAGCTAATATGACCTATTTTTTTACATTTTTCTGGTTTCTCATTTTCACCCATTTTAGGCTGAATCGAAGGATGATATTTGGTGTGTGAGGGCTTAGAGGTTATGGTGTAGTGATGACCAATTCATCATAGTCCCTTTAACCTAGATTATATGGTCTCATTTTTGACTGTGCACGTGGATTCTAGATGTGTTTTTACCAGGAACCATTGTGGTGTGGCCATATCTTTTGTGTTGTAGTTCTTTATCATTTGGGACCCATTGTGGAATGGACCTATGTGTTGTGTTGTAATGAATGTTTTACCATATTTCCTATGTGTTTTTTGTGATGCATGACTTTTTCTCCCTTATATTTAGGTCCTTTTCAATTAAGTCCATCAACATCTCCATATCATTCACCCCCCCCCCCCAATCTTATCATTTACACATTCCACATCACTTGTAACTATATGATTAATGAAACCAAACCTATTAAGATTCAATGAGGATTGTAAGATATTTCCTATATATTTTTCCATAGGTTATGAAGTCATCACATAAGTTTTAATCACTTATTAGTTTCTGATGTCTACTTCACACACTAGGTTCAACAAACATTACTACCATACAAATGAGAAAATCCTTAGTAGTGAATACTCTAATGTCCAATCTATAAAATATTTATCAGATATGATACTATCAGAACCCACCCCCATAGGAACTTCAGTGGATTTTGGAATATATTAGTGCCTGACCCCCCCCCCCCCCCAATCCTATATTTAAATGGACATGAGTCAATTACAATTGTAAATGTAATGATATGACCCAGGCTGGTATCATAAACAATAACTGACCTGACTTTCCACTAACCTAAGAGACGTTCATGATCCCTACGTAATAGCAATGATCCCCTAAAAAAATATAAAATTAATGTGGAATATTTTTCCCCTAAATTAGAGTAAATTAAAAATGATCTTTCTCCTAAAAATCAGACATGTCCCATTCATAAGTTGAACATCTAGTAAAATAGTATATACGCAAAAAATAAATAAACAGGAAGTAGATATCATAGAAGGAAAATAAAATCCCACTATTGACCAATAAAATTGTTTAACCAGACATGTCCCATTTCTAAATATCATTGGACCTATTTTGGATATGTATAACATATGAGTTCTCATTTTATGTTTTCTTTTCAGTTGGAAATCTCCTCTACTACGCACCTCTCCTCTACCGTGAACGCACCTCTACCGCACATTGAACAACACCTTCACGGTGAGTTTTCTCCTCTTACTCATTAGTTTCCTCTTGTTCGCATGTTATTACTGTTTTATATTGATGTTTATATTGTTAAATTTATGGGCTAAACACCCCACTAAAAATTTTGGTTTTTGGTGGTCCTTGTTTGTGCACTAAATGAATTTCATGTTGGTTGGTTCCTGTTGAACATTTGAATATAAAAATTGGTAATTTACATATACTTGGCTAATTAATGAATGCCCCATGATGATAAAACTTCTGTAATAACCCCTAAATTAACAAAAAGAATTGAATAAGGGATGCTTTGTAAAATTTGAAATTGTGTTTGTTTAGTTTTTATGGCGTTGCGATTATGAGCACGATTGTGTTTTTGTATAGTGTTGAAGTTATTGGAATGATTGGTATGCCAATGATTTTCTATGTTGTAGTTCCTCCACCATTGGATATCAATCCAAACCTTACCCATTTCAATGGAACCACCACTTTGTTACTATTGAAATTACATTGAATCTTAGAAAACCACTTCACTGGAGGACTCTATGGGGAACTTTATGGACACCCTAGTCAAATAACCATAACAACACATGTAATGAATCCTTCCACCTATAAGCACTCTATTAAAAATCATACCATATATTAGTTTAGTACCATAGTTCTTGACTCGAGACATTATGTTTCTAGAGAAACACTAAAAAACTGATTTAAAACAATGCATATAGATCACATGTGGTATACTAAAACATTCTAGTGAAAGGGATTCTCATAGCTATTTCCATTGATTAGGTGTTTGAGAAGATGGGTTTGATCTACTTTTCTCTTGAGTAATGCATGGAGAGGTAAGGGTATTGTTAACCATATCCAGTTCTACTAATTATAGTTGGATGATAACCCTAGTTGAACATATTTTGTGTAATTATTTTGTTAAATATTAATATTAATGAATCAAATAGGATGAATATGAATAAAGAATAGATGAATTCTAATCAGTTGACAAAAGAGTATGAAGATTACATGGAATATTTTATCAAGTTTGCAAAAGATCATGCATACAACCCTTCTCAAATCCTTTTTCCATGTTTATGCTATTTTTATTAAAGACAAATTAGTCCATAGGAGTTGGAAGAACACCTGATCTATCATGAAATATATCTAAGTTATACATGTTGGAATAAACATGGGGAAAACAAATATAGGTAGTGGCTGGGATAGCACTACGTTTTATGGATCATCTGATATGATTACAAGTGTGAACAATGAATATGATTATATGAAGGATGTGATTACAGATGTGAATGATGATGAAGATCATATTAAGGAAATGATAATGACAATTGAAGATGAACTTCGTGATTTCCCAAAATTGTTTGAGAAGTTAAAGAGTTGTGAAAAGATGCTATTGTATGCCGGTTGCACTAAATATACAGCATTGTTAGCTGTACTGAAGCTGTATAATTTGAAAGCAAGAAATGGGTGGAGTGACACCAGTTTTATGGAACTACTTTCTCTCCTGAATGACATGCTCATAGAAGATAATGAGCTCCCAAACTGAACATACAACGCCAAACAAATTCTATGCTCGATAAGTATGATCTCTGAAAGAATACACACCTTCCCAAATGATTGTATGCTATTTATCAAGGACCACAAATCACTTAAAGAATTCCCAAAGTGTGGTGATTCTTGATACAATAAATATGAATATATTCCTACAAAAGTTTTATGGTAATTTCCAATCATTACAAGGTTTAGGCACCTATATAGAAGTGAGGAGACTACAGGATAATTGAAATGGCATGCAGATACAAGAATTAAATATGGGAAACTACGTCACCTGGTAGACTCTCCTCAGTGAAAGATAATTGATCATGATTATCCTGAATTTGGAAAGGATCCAAGAAACCTTCGTCTTGCGTTATCTACAGATGGAGTGAATCCTTTTGGTTTTCAAAGCAGCATTCATAGTACATGGATAGTTATGTTGGTAAATTATAACTTACCATCGTGGTTATGCATGAAACAAAAATACATCATATTATCTATGCTTATATCAGGATCAAAACAACTGGGTAATAATATTGATGTTTATTTGGATCCATTGATATAGGATTTCAAATTATTGTGGGATTCAGGTGTTATGTTTTATGATGCTTGCAAAAATGAAGATTTCACTTTGAGATCCATGTTGTACGGGATGATAAATTACTTTCCTGTTTATAGAAATTTGTCAGGATATAGCATTAAAGGAACTTAAGGGTGTCCCATTTGTGAACAAGGTACACAATCAATTAGGTTGAAACATTCATCGAAAACCATGTTTCTAGTACATCGTAGATTTCTACCCTGATGGTATAAGTACAAATATTTTACGACCTCATTCGATGGAAGTTAAAAAGAATGTAAAACATTATCTCCACTAACAGGTGATCAATTTTTTGAGAAAGTAAAAGATGCAGACACTACTTTTGGTAAACCATTTTCGAAAAACCTTACGAAAACCAGTTGGAAAAAGTGATCAGTTTTTTTTAATTACCATACTATAATTTTTTGTATGTCATACATTTTCTTGATGTTATACATGTTGAAAAAATGTATGTGATAGTGTCATCGGAACGTTGCAAAATGCACCTAGAAAAACAAAGGATGGAATTAAGGCTATGTTGGACATGGTTGAGATGGGAATATGAGAATATTTGGCACCAGTGAAGGGTGAAAAACAAGCATTTCTTCCTCCAGCTACTTACACTCTTTCCAAGTAGGAGAGATATCAGTTTTGAAACTTATTAAATGATGTAAAGGTTCCAGAGGGGTATTCATCAAATATCAAGAACATCATGTCAATGAGAGATTTAAAGTTAAAGGGTCTGAAATCACATGACTGCCATGTTTGATACAATATCTAATTCCTATAGTTTTACATTAAATTTTTTCCAATAATGTCCTATATACATTAAAGAATCTTTGTTTCTTCTTCAAATCTATATACAACAAAGTTATAAACCCAGCGAAATTGCCAGTTATGGAAAGAGAAATTGTCGTTATATTATGTGAATTGGAAATGTTATTCCCGTCAACATTATTTGATATGATGGTTCATTTGATGATTCATTTGGTGAGAGATATTTGACTATGTGGTATTGTACATTATAGATGGATGTACCCCATTGAACGGTATATGAAGATTTTGAAAGGGTATGTCAAAAATCGAATTTGGCCAGAGGGTTGTATTACAGAGCAATATATTGTTGAGAAAGTCGTTGAATTCTATACCGAATACCTATCTGGTGTGGAAAACATTGGCCTACCAAAATATTGTCACACTAGACGGATTGAGGGTGAAGTAATTTCTAGAAGATAGGTTGTCACAATCAATATTATAGATCGGGAGCAGACCTACCTTTATGTTTTTCATAACAGTTTCGACGTTGACCCATATGTTCAAACCCACAAAGAAATTCTTAGGCATTTGAATCCATCTAGGGATAAAAAATTGATATCCGATACACATAATCGATAGTTTATAGGATGGTTTTAGGACCATGTTTTTAAGAAGTTATATGAAAATCCGGACTCAATTTCAGAATGACTCTGATGGCTATCCAGAAGACGAAGTGTGTATGTATTATCTTATAATGATTATGTAGTTAATGGTTGTACATTCTATACTAATGAACATGATAAAGACATTACCATGCAGAATAGTGGGGTTACACTTGTGGATGAAGCGATTCATGCTTATGGTGCTAAGGACAGAAATCCAATTGATGTGAATATGTCATACTTTGGCATCATCAAACAAATATGGGAGTTAGATTATACAAAATTCCAAGTGTCGGTTTTTCAATGCAAGTAGGTTGATAACAAGAGTGTTGTTAAACTAGATTAATTGAGATTAATGAAAGTTGATTTTATTAAGGAAGGGGAGAAAGTCAAACCATTTATAATGGAATCATAGGAAGTACAAGTATTTTATGTTCCAGATTCTGCAAACTAAAACTGGTCAATTGTTCTGTTATCGACCAAAATAATTGAAGGGTCATATGAAATTTCAATGGAGGATAACCCTTTCATTAGGACTTACCAATAATTTTACAGCAGTCCCAATGTAGACGGTGTTTTGTATGTCATAGGAGACCATAATGAAGGGATTTACATAGTCGATAGAGGGGTCAAATCTCTTCATCCTTTAAAAAAATATTTCAATAATCATGTTATTTTTTTATTGTAATATACATTGTGTTACGTTATGTTATTATCTATTCTCTACTGATTTTATATAATCTAAATTAAATGTTAAACTAATTTTGTAGATAATGACTTATGCACCTGCTGATGCGCTGAATCTCGAGGCACGACAGGTCTCTCAACCTACTGTTGTTGGTCCCAGTGCAGAGCAATAATAGGTTTCTTAACCTGTTATTGTTGGTCCCAGTGTTGAGGTACAATAGGTTTCTCAACCTGTTTCTACTGGTTCTAGTGACAATGCTAGCACTCTGGAAGAACATAATGATGATGTTGAAACTGAGGAAATGGTAGGCAATGAAACCCTGATGGTGCAAAAAAAGCAAGAGCATCCTAGTTTGATAGTGTTAGCCAAAATCCTTAATGAAAAAGCAAAAGGCATAAAATTTGAGGTGGGATGGAATAAGCAAGGCTATCATGTTAACCCCAACAAATCCCTGTTTAGTAGCTACATTGGAATCGTCACTCAACAATACGTGCCAATTGATGTACAGTCGTGGCACCATGTTGTCACCAGGCTTAAGACACTAATGTGGGAAGATATTATGCTAACATTATGATATCATTTCTTTAATTTATTAAAATAAAATAAAATATTAAACATTGACTTACTCTTCATCATCCCTTATAGAGTGCATTTATATTAGATTACTCACACATGGAATGTGTATTAAGAGTTTAAGAAATGATTCATAGAGGCTTCTGCACAATTTTAACAAAATATCATCTTAAAGATGCTGAAGGAAAAATCAAGCCGCACCCACCTCCTCTTTATGCACACTTGATATCCCAAGGAGCATGGGATGCATTTAGCAGCCATCGTGTGGAGTAGACTTTTTAGGTACATTGTTTCTGGTAATATGTTGTTTGAAATTTCTTTTATTAATCACTTTGATTGACATTTTTTTATTTATGAAATAGAAACTGAGTGTTGAAAATAAAGAACGGGTAGAAAAACCATCATTCCCCTACTGTAAAGAAAATATGGGGTACGCTTCACTTGAGAAAAAATTGGTATGTATTTTAAATCTACTATAATACTTTCATGTGACATAAAACAACACCTTAACCATATTCCTCTGTTTATATGCAGATTGATGAATTGAAATCGAAATCCACTTCTATTCCATGCCATGTGCTATGGAAGGTGGATTGTGTAAATAAAGAGGGGATACTGGTATATGAAAACACACAAAAAGTGTGGGAAACATGTGTAAGTATGACATAATATAAATTTTATTTTCTTTAAATTGCTATTACATAACAATGACTACTTATTTTCCTATATTTTCTATCTGAAATAGTTATAAGAATCAACAACACCCGCACCAGATGCAGACATACTTTCAGCATCCAGAACAGTATGGTCGCATCAGAGGTGCGGGCTTTGGGGTGACACCCTGAACATATTTTTAGAAAGAAAAACAAGTGGAGGATCAAACTGAGGAAATAAAAAATATGAGAGAAACAATAGCTATGTTTCAAGAATAATTACAATACCATAGAGAGATGATAGAAAGTTTTATGGGGGGAAGAGAAGAAACAACTCAACAAAAACTCATGCATGAAGATCCCACCCCACCCCCACCAGCTTTGAGGTGATCCATTCCCCTAAAAAACTTGACTTAGCTGAGGTAATCAATGTTCTAATAATTGTTTCTTTGAAATGTGAATAACATAGACACTGATACCTTTCCTATACTGATATTCTACAGGGTTAAAATGACTGTGATTTATATCTATCAACTCCCACCTATCACCTTGTAGTGAGGGCTATGGTGTTCAATATGCAGAACAACATTCTACACAATAGACCACTTCCAACAGGTCATGTTAGAATGTCAATTAATGTATCTAATGAGCTGAGCACTGAGCTACTTGTTCCAAATTATGATGAAGACAATCATATAGTCAAACAAGGTGTTGGAACATTCATCGCATGGCCATCAATTCTTGTAAAAAAACATGTTGACAAGGAGATATTAATTTCCAATTTATTTTTCAAGCTGAACCTTTAACATTTAATGAAAAAAGATCTGAACAGATGAATATTATTACAAAACGACAAAGGGAAGGGGTGAAACAAAAGATCATCTCAAAACTATCTCAAGGATCAACCAACCAATCGAAATGATCTATTGAGATCACCTTCACCCTGCCCGTTCTATATCCACATTTAATATCATTGCAGACTCATTTGGATACAAAGTTGATAGACGGAAATACTCACATAGTTGATTTTGAAAAAAATATATACGGATGGGAAGAATCAAATTACATTAGTGCTGACAATGTAGATGAAATCCTCAATCATTAATGGCTAGGAACCTCAGTTGTAAATGTATACATGAGGTATGTTTTCATGATTTGATTTTACAAAAGTTGATATACTATGATAATTATGAAAAAATACATTTCATATTTTTCATAGTAGTATATATAAAAAACAATTGAATGGATTTTCCCATGAACAAAAATTTGGACTCGTTAGTCCTCACATCACCTCTTCAAAAGAAAAAATAAATGATGATAAAGAGGGTGAAATAATGTCATCCCTGCTCAAATCATTTGAAAAAAAATTACAGATGATATACTCTTTTCAATACCAATGATGCAGGGGTAAAACTCTAAAATTTAATCATATCAACTATATTTTCATTTCTTTCATTACTTATTCCTTTTTTTATTTTTAGGTATCATTGGATGCTCATTACGGTTAATTTGGATACTCTAAAGATTTATTTTTTGAATTCAATGCATGGATATCCAACAAATAGACCATGAATGGTGGTGTTTTTCAATTTGTAATACACTAGATCCAACATTTTAGAACTAAACATCTAGTTATATAATTTATATTATCTTTTAATGAGGATTATGTTATGATAGGGTGTAAAGTATCCTGGTATATATAATAATATTTCACTATACAAACACATATCAAAACAAATTACTTATTTTTCTCGATTTTTTTGCAGTGTCCAAAACAAACAAACAGAAAGGACTGTGGTTATTATCTTTTTAAATTTATGAAAGAGATCGTATTTAATCAAAAAACTAGCATCCATGAAGAGGTATTTTTGAAAATAATTACTAGTTCATTTAAAATATTTAATAATCCTTTGTGTATTTATATTTTTTTAGTACGACTGTCGCAAAAACACATATTCACAAGATGATATAGATGTGTTTAGAAACGAATGGATAGCATACCTAATAGAAGATTGTACACAAATAGGATGATGATGAATTTCTACTATTTATGTTATCCTTATATAATCATTGATATCTCCCTTTTTTACACTTATTGAGAATCTATGATCACCCTTTCTTATGTTTCATATAATTAGGTTATGAATAATGGTTTTATAAATGATTTTCCTTTCTAGTAAAGTATAACTTAATGAGAGAATCTTATGAACTAGTTCTTTATGTTTCCATGTTTCCAAAATCACTAGACCTAAACTATTATAGCATGGATCATTTCTATTCTGTATTTTGGTCATTTATATTGTTGTTTCTACTAATGTAGTGTGTTTGAATAAAATTGGTTGTGTATCACTCACAAATTTAATAACAAAACTAAGGATTCTTTACTACTGTTGATTAACTACTGCTTATCATAGCATATGATCTGAAATTCTGATCGAGCGTCCCCATGATGCTCTCATCCCACACCATCTCTATGATATCTTCATTCATCATTCACTTTTCCTTCTCTTCCTGCACCCATTTACTAAATGGGTAGAGGAAGAGAAGGAAAAGTGAATGTTGAATGATGATATCATAGAGATGGTGTGGGATGAGAGCATCATGGGGATGCTGGATCGGAAGTTTAGATCAGATTCTATGCTAATAGGTAGTTAACCAACAGTAGTAAATTTCACAAAGAATCATTAGTTTTGTTATTATCTTATATCTAGATCAAATAAACCTTCTGGAAATATTTAAATGTAATGTTACGATATAATATCTCTATTTTAACAAAAAATTATATAATGAAATATTGATTTTATTTTCATTATTCCTTGTAGGGTTCATTTATTTTAGAAGATTTTTTCCCATGTGATATGCCTTTGTAGGATGATCAATGACGTTGTGTATGCTCAATCACAGAGGTAATCTTGATGTTTTCATAGTAAAATCAGAATCCATAGAATTAATGCATTGTTTCATATTTATGTTTAATTTATTTCTTTTGTGTAAGGAATATTAATCTACTCATATTTTATATCAATGTATGAGATGTTTAGGTCATTATATTTGGTATTAGAGTAATTGTCCTATTCAAAATCGATAAAACGCATTCATTTGTTTTGATACTTTAGGGAGATGATCTATAAGTCATTTGAAATGTGTAGGAATAAACCCCTCTTTAATACGACACATGATGTGACTTGTATGACTCAAAGTTTCTCTTTTTATTTAAAATTGACATTATTTTTAGTAAAAAGAACAAGTGACATACTAAAAACTGAGCAAATGCATTCCGATTATTTTGATACTTTAGGGAAACAATCCATAAGTCATTTGTGACTTGTAGGAATCAACCACACTTCAATTCAATGTGCAATGAGACTAGTATGACTCAAAGTGTCTATTTTTATTTAAAATTGACATTAATTTTAGAAAAAAAAACACAAGTGACATACTGACGGTCAACACCATCACCTAACTGCATAGTCTATGGGGGCCTCCACGCATAATGAGTGGTCAACACCACCTCGACTAAGTCTTGTCTATGTGAACACGACTCCAAAAACGCATCGAACAATAAATGATGATCAGAAATCACCAAAAAACATAATCCACATCATCTGACACCCCGTGCCCCTATGATTGTGTCCCTAAAATCATTATGGTCAAAACCATATCAAGTATCAAGAACCATGACCTTGTCCTAACGACTTCATAACCTCAAATCACGATGACCAAGTCGCCTCAACCTGGTGATCATCATCACTCCAAGTATCTGAGCCAAGCCCTACCTAACAAACCACATCTCCTCAATCTAGACGATTATCACCTACCTCAATCCTAAGTCCAAGCCCATTACATTCCCATGGAATCAGGTAACCAATATAACAATTCAATTTAATTCAAATTTACACTCGGCCTAAACTTTCCAAGTTAGTCCAAACCTCTTACCCAGCTTAACCAATCATACTAAATAAATAGCATTCCCATAGGCATATCATATAATCATTAGAACAATTTAATAAGCATGTATTTAATTATTTAGGTTCTCGCTCGAACAACCCACACATTGTATATGAACGCACCCCCAAAACACTCACAAAATCAAGAAGAAAGCTAGGAACCAACTACCTTGTACTAGTATGTGCTCACTCATTTGATATTGTCCTCAAAATTGATCTGAATTGGAAGAAAATGGCATTTTAGATGAATTCCCTAAAAATAGGAAAAAAGGGCTTCCATGGATTTACCGCTCCATATGGAAAGATAAATAGAAAAGAGAAGCTAGAAAATTTAAGGTATTGTTGAGATGAATCTGTATCCACTAACGGATCAAAGATCAAAGTCTAGATGATGGAGTTCCCTCAAAGCCTAAGGATAAGGAAGATAGAGGAGCTCCCTCTGTTTTGCATTGTAAATGGAAGGAAAGGGAGGAGAAAGAAGGAAATAGTGAATGAGGGAAAAAAATTAATTTCTCACTTTTTAATGGGCCACATGGTTTGGCCTCATAGTTTGGATAACCGTGTTCCAACCGTACGATGCCCACTATATAAGCACCACACTATTCATAGTTAGGTGCATGATTTTCCAAACTATGAGAAAACTATGTGAATCACCTCTATTAAAAACTAAATAGGTTTCACATGTCCATTCACCCCCACCTATATAGTTTTCCAAACTGTGTCACGTTTCTATGGTGGCCTGCATGGTTTCTTCTAGGAGACCGCATGGTTTTTCCGAACTGTGCGCCTCTGTCCATGCTTTCCAGAAATGGATTTCTCAGGACCCACTACACCCAAAACTCCAAGTCACTTTCTAAGCCTTAAAACCCATATAAAAACAAGAACTTGTGTCAATCAAACTCTCAGAATTAGGTTCCAAATATCAAAAAAAATATGGCCCGCTCACCAAACATGAAAAATTCAAATAGGTTGAGGATTTTTTGACCAGATCAAAAACCCAATACATTACAATCTCCCCACCTTAACATAGCTCTTCCCTAAGCTATCAATATTTACCTAGATATAGTACCACATATACACATCTCATCAAAATCAACCCGGTCTACCCCAGTCATTAAGTCATAGGTCAACTCCCCTCAAGGCACTCCCCGCCTTAGGAGTTACCTACCCGATCACTTATTGACCCAAAACTCAAATATATTGATAGTCCACTAACCATCTCTAGACTCAAAAGTCCTCCCATGATGCATCATCATTCTTTCACCTAATCAGGTGCTCGAATAATACCCATGTCATATTTAACACCCATCAAGTCTTGTATCTCATAAGATGCCCATATATACTTGTTCCATACACAATACTCATAAAATCATGCATCTCATAAAATGAACATAGATCTTTCATCTCAACAATTTCTCAAATAAACCTGCATCATATATATATATGCATGCCAGTCAAAATCTAGCTGCCTACACACCTCATATAGAACCTACGTCACATTAATGCCTAGATGCATAAAAACCTCACATACAAATCTGCATCACTTCTATTCCCACATAAATATTGATTCCAATGCACCTCATATATATATAAACATCTCACATCATAATTGATGGAAACCTAGTAACTAGTGCCTAGTTAGTCCAAAAACAATACTCATTCACCTCATGCACCAAAACCGGCCAAATCCAAAATGAAAGAAAGGCGCGGTCACACCCACGACATACCACTAAATATAATTAGATCACTATCCTACTCTGACCCTAACATCTTGATAGTGTGATTCTGGCCTGATGCCCGACTACCTAAGTTCTGGCCTCCCTGCAGAGCTCCACCGGCCACTAGACACTGATCCCACTATTAGGTCCCACTATCTTTTACAAGACCTCCACGTGTAGCTAAATACCAACTACCCACTCCTGGTACTGATCTCAGTCTAACCTCAGATCCCTGAGTCCACCCTATTCCCTGGCTCTCACCTGTCCGATAAGGCTTCCTACAGAACCTCTTCAAATGGATCATCTGGTTGCACGCATGACACTACTTTAGAACCTTATCATGGTGGGTCTGAACATGCCCTAGATTCCTACACTAAAAGAACAGTATTGTAAACCCACTCCTCAGAAGTCTGCCTGAGTCTCTGTCTTAATTTCCCTACTGAGACTCCTCACTTCCTCTGAGAATGATTTTTGTATAAAGATATTGACCTGAACCCTGATTGTGTGTCACAAGACATCCTCAAAAAGTTGCACCCTTGTGATGTCATCTCCCACCATATTAGGTGAAAATCATGATAGGTTAGTGAAATTCGGTTCATATTCCATGATAGAAGTGTCCCCTGTTAGAGGTTCATGAACTCACAATCTCTGTCTACCCTCAGTGTATCTGGACGAAGTGCTTGAAGAATATGGCCTCAAAATTCTTCTAAGACAGTCCCTTGTGTCTGCCCGCCTATACCTATAAATCCCATAAGCGTTATGTCTTTCCTATGAGAATGTATGTCACCAACCTCACCCTATGACTTGGGGTGTCTTGAGCTGTTCAAATATAGTTTGTACCAACTCTATCAAGTTCTCTGTTGTTTGCGGTCCACCTTCACTCTGAAATAGTGATGGGTGATGAGACTGGAACTCTTGAGTCAAGTATGCCATAGATGGATCATCTCCCTGGGATCCCCTATCGATTCCCTATATGAAATGAAATAGGATCACCCTGAGCTGCTCATCAATACATGGCCCAAAGTTTTCCATCTGTAGTTTTCTCGCCTTTACTGAATCCTGTACCTAGAGATCATAACCATCCGAAACCTTCGGGGCCTCATCCCAACTCTCAGGGGCCTCATCCCATGAACACTTAAGCAGCAGCGTATCTCCACCCTCCTGACACTCCACTGAATCTCATCTAGGTGTCATCCAACTGAATACCAATCATGATGGTCAAACAGCCATATCATTGTATATATACAAATATCACCAATATAAAAGGTTGTAATAGGTTACACATCTCACCACCCTTACACTCCTTTACCACACCATGTCACACAACATCCGGTCTCAAGACCGTTTACTTACCCATATCAAGGTTAGGTATCAAGTATCATCTAGTATTATGGCCCCTACCTACCCACATTAGAGTCAGGAATCACATATAATTCAGCCTCATGTACTCTTTCCTACCCATGATAAGGCCATACATCAAATCTCATGTATCAATTCAGGTTATCTGAGTATAATTCCACTAAAGAAGCTATACAACAAAAACACTATTTAGTTTCTTTATTGACACTTTAAACAACTCACCCCCAATCATCATATATGTCTACCCTTATCAAGGTCAGGGCCATATATCATATGCATATAAAGTTACATACATATCTCATTGGAAACACATGTTTGGGTTGGCTGAGTATAATTCCACCAAAAGAGGCTACGTAAGAAAACACTATTTAGCTTCTTTGATAACACTTTAAGCAGTCTAACCCCTCTTAGCTCAATCCAGGTTCCCAATGAAAATCATAAGAAAGCATACATCATATGAGCCTAAGTTCCTATCATGATGTGTAATCAAACCTCCCTTACCATACTGGGCCAAGAGTCAAAATCTACATAATAGATAAATATCACACCCAAGTGTGCCACCTGAGGTTGAAATCAAATCAACTGCAAAAGATCAAAGTAAAACATCAATTTACTTCTTTTGGAAACTTAGTCTGTCCCCTGTGCATGGGGATGAAATCACTGAAACATAAGATTTGTACCCAGTCCTGACATACTCAAAAGAACAAGTGACATGCTCAAAATCAAGAAAACCCATTCAAATTGTTTTAATATTTTAAAACAATGATCTATGACTCATTCATGACATGTATGAATCAACCCCACCTCAATATGACGAACGGTGTGACCGTTATAACTCCAAATTTATCTTTTTTATTAAAAATTGACATTTTATTAATGTATTCTTTCATATTGATGTTTAATTTATTTAATTATTGTATTACTAACATAATATTTGTTTTCTTATATAGGTGGAATTTTTTTATTGAGTTCGGATTCTTTGTTCGACAACTAATACCATGGATGAAAATTTTTGAGAGGGGATCACGGATGAAAAAAGGATGAAACATTAATGTTATTAGTACTTTTTTAGCGCTGTTAAAGGGGACCCTCCCCCATCTTCGCCATAATTAACAGCTATTTTCTAGCACTGTTAAAGTGGTTTTTAACGCTAATAAAAGCCTTATTTGTAGTAGTGACAATCTGTATATTTCTCACATTCCCAGGAACATCATTCCCATTTGTCAAACTCCATACCCAGGGAAAACTTAGATCCCCATAATCATTCATGTCAATCTGAGATAGAAATCCAATGTCCTGTGGACACCTTTTCTTGACTATACACATCATTCCCTAGAGGCTCTGCATATGTTTCCCACAAAAATTCCCATCAATCAAATGAAAATTCATCCCCAGGATATTCTTATCCCATCTCAGTACACCCAATGGCTTCCAAGACCCGTGACATTCTTCCTGATTCAAGTTGCCCCTAGGACTATGGTTTACACCTTCTACCATCACTCATGTCTAGGAAACACCAGAGCATCCTGATTGTGATTAACTCAAAACTATTAAGGATCTTTATGAAAAAATAACCATCCTCACTACATGACTCTAAACTGCACAACATTATGTCCTCACCGAATGACATTAAACTGCAAGGCCAAAATCGTCCTTGTTGTATGACATTAAATTTCATAGCATTGGTTTAAGCCTAAAGTTCCCTCTAATGTTGATTTCACTATTCTTAGGAAATGACCCAAAATCCTCATAATCCCTTATTTCTCACACAGAGCATAGCTCACGTGAGATTAGGGATCTTAGTGAGAGATCCACCATGGCATTGTGGAAAAATAGTTTAGGAATTTGGTCCAAGCAGCACTACCCTAAAAGGAATGTCACGGTTTCCTTCCTCGAGAGGAACCCCACGTTCTATCCATACGATGTTGAATGACTGGGTTCCTCAAAGATGGGACAAATGCCTCACCCTGTGTGTGAGTCAGATCCACTTAAGGGATACCTAATTCCATGAGTAAATTCCATCCCAAATGTCCCCAATATGTCCAGATACACTCCTTACATACCCCAAACTCTATGTTCTAAGCAATCTTTAATCCCCATAATCATTCATGTCCATCTAAGATAGCAGGCCAGTGTCCTGTTGACACCTTTTATTTACTATTCACATCATACCCTGGTGGCTCTGCATATGTTTCCCACAAAAATGGCCATCAATCAACAGAAAATTCATCCCCAGGAGAGTCCTCTCTTATCTCAGTACACCCAATGGATTCCAAGCCTCATTTAATCCCTCCAAATTCAATGGCCCTCAAAGTCATGGTTTATATTTTCCTCCCTATACACATCCTAGATATATCAAAACATGCGGGCCCAATTCATCTCCGGTCCCTTTTGAGGTTTCTAAAGATACTCCATATATATGCGTGAAATTGATCTGCATACAAAAAAAGAGTTCCCCCACTAATCTCCAGGTTTCCCCATAAGAATTTCAGTTAAAATTTCCCTTTTCATGTTCAGGATCACCCTTATTTCGAAGGTCATATACTATATTCATAAAATTACCAATCTATATAATCCTTTGTAGCCATTGAATATGGAAGGATAGTGCCCTGAGGACACCTTTGTTTGACTATACACATCATGCCCTGGTGGCTTTGCGTATGTTGCCCAAAAAAATGGTCATCAATCAAAGGAAAATTCATCCTCAGGAGATTCCTTTCCAACTTCTGTATGATCAAATGATAATCATGTTCTATCACACCCCCAAATTTGGAAAACTTCTAGATAACGGCTTACATACCTTTTTCTTTCCAAATTCCCCTGACATAGAAAAGATTTCTAACTGAACTAATCATTCACCAGATCTCCCTCTCGCAAGTAAGAACCGTGTGGGAATAGTTTCCCACTCAAAGTCGATATGAATGTTCCTAATGTTTTTATACACCATTCCTCAAGCCAGCCAGCCATTGTGGATCCCAACATCAAAATAAATTCAAAGTGTTGAAAATCCTACCAAGGCCATCTGAAATAGAAGTCCAGTGTCCTAATGACACCTTTGTTTGACTATTCACATCATTCCCTAGTGGATCTGCATACGTTGCCCACAAAAATGGTCATCAATTAAAAGAAAATTTGTTCCCAAGAGAGTTATTTCCTAACTTCATATGCCTAAAATAGATCCTGAGCCTCATGAATGTTCAAACTCACAAATCTAGGGTCAATAAAAATCTCTAGTTCATGTCTAAAGGATATTATAACATTTTCAATAAATGGTCCCAAGTTAGGGCCCTTCCCCATTAAGTTTAGTCAAAGATGTTCGACCTAAAACATCAGTAATGAGTTTGACTAGAAAGACTATGAACTACCAGTGAAAAATATGCCATACTTACCAGAGGGGAAATCTGAGGAAGGAACCTCTGGGTAAAATTTGAGTATTGGTTCATTAAAAAACATCGATCCATCAAAAAAAGGAATAAATCTTGTTAAGTTGAAAACCTGTAAAGGGTGGCCTAAGAAAAAGTAAAGTTATTCTCGTTAATACCATGCTAAGCAGGCTTAGGTAAAAATTAGGGTGATAATGAAAAATTCATAAAATTTCATGAGTTGTTCCATAAAACCTCAGAAATATTCGAACTACGCTCGCTGAGTCCCACGTCTCAGGAAAAAATTAGAGCCTGATTCGATTATTTCAGTTTACTAGTTTTAAATCATGGTTTTAAAATTAACACCTGATTGAAATTATGTTTATGATTGATTATGATCAATTTACATGATAGAAAAAAAAGGAAAATTCAAAGAAAAATGATTTATAAAGGCAAATCATTTTCCTTGCGATCAACAAAATGGAGTAGCATCCCCAATTCGGAGTCTCTCCAGATTATCAAAAAACGGGGGGAAGAGTACATGTCATGATTTAGGAAAGAAGTAAAACAATAATCAGTTCTCCCTTTCCATAAGGATGGAAAGTGATTGACATGGGCCATCAATAGTTTTCTCCAAAGAATTTATCTCCTATATTTTGGCCTTGACTATCAGACGTACTTTCTCTAGAATAACTTTAAGGTCCCACCCCTTCTTCTTTATGGATTCATATTTGGTGCATGAAGAGGCCAATTGATCCCTCAACCTTGCTGCATAAGCTTCTCACTCCCACATATCTTCCTCTTGGGTGTCCACCAAATCATGAACCTTCACCTCCTTGACCATTAGATGATCAAATTATTACGAAACATCTCGGGAGGTCGCCACCTAGTTATGGGAAGAATTTAACTTGGCCATATTTCCCTTGCAGGAGGTAAGGTCTTCCCAGGAAATGACGATTTGGTAGATAAGGAGGTGTATGTGCTAAAAATCAAAGCCTCTGGAACCCATCTTAGTGAATAATTTCTGAAAATTTTCACCCTTGTCAGCAAAATTGGCTATAGGTGTCTCCACAACAAGAGCACATAACTGGCGCCATGCCTCTTTTAGTACTGCTTAGTGCCTTATCGCAGCACCAGTACCCTAATCCTCCCCTGCTGCAACGTGTCTATAAGAAGGAAGTGTCATCACAGGAGTGGGGAGAGACCTAAGATAGGTCACCCAAGACGGGGGACTCTATTTGACCTAAAATGGTCCAACCACTGGATTCAGATGCGGAGGACTAGCCGCAACTTCTGGGGTGATCAGTGATACTATACTCGTGCCAACCTCATTAAGATCTTGGGTAGTATCCGCAGAAGAGGAGCAGTCTGAATCACTCCCCACTGAAATTGGTTGTACTGATGAATCCCCTCCCAGACATTTCTGACAACGAACTGAGTATCTTCTTACCACAAGGGCAGGAGCAGGTGGGGTATCCATCGTGGTTGTTGTAGGGATGGAAGTAGAAGGCTTAGCTATTTCACTCTTCACAGTAGAAGTAATGTGTGGCATTGTCATTGGGGAAAAGACGAGGCAAGAAATGGTTAAAGGTTTTTGCACCTGCTGAATTGGTTCTTTCAGCATCCCGTTGGGGTGAAAATCCACCAACAGTCAGGCATAATCCAGTTAAAGGAAAGTGGATTTTGTCATATTAGGAATGATAACTTCTATAGCATCACCTTCATGCATCATCATGATCCATAATTGGCGAAGAAATATGGGGTGAGACTCTTCCCTTAATTGAATATCCAGAAGAAGTGCAGTCTGTTGAAGGAATCCAAATTTCAGCATCCCCTTTCGGTTTTTTGGGAAAGAAAGATTCCTTATAAATAACTTTTCATGTCACCTCTTAACGACCCATGAGGGGTAGGATGCGGTGCAAAGGAGAAGAGAGAAGCATCATTCAATAGCCCAAACACATCAATAACTCTTATATTTTTTTAAAATAACAGTGAAAATGTTGAGAAGGGTGGGTTGAAAGTTAGAATGAGGAACCTTTGTAGTATGTCGGTACTCATAACAGGGGAAGTTTTCTACCATCCACCCGTACAGAAATTGAAATGGTCCGTTGAGACAGTGTGGGGGCCTACCTTCTTGTATTTGTCACAACAATTCATAAAGCTGGGTGAGGGAAGGAAAGTCCAAATTAATGGGTCGAACCTCTTCTAGCATGGCCTCCATCATCAAAGTACAGTCCCGAACCCCGGTATAGACATCGCGGGATGGGAAAATACATACCCTCAAAAACATGGAAAAGAAACCTTCTAATATAAGTGTAAGTGATACGTCTGGTTAAAGCTTATATCCCCATGTGGTATATCATCCAGCTTCAAGGGTAGTATATTATGACCTGTGAGTCTGGCAGGACTGACAAGATGGGTGAGTTTGACTATGGTGAACCCTTGTCTTGGGTCTATTTATCTTCAATAATAATCCTATCTACACCTCAAACGGGATAAGCGAGTGATCCTAGAGGGGGTGATCAAGCAATACCTCTGCCCTGATCAGTAAACTCCTTGTCATGGGGGACATATGGTCAGTGTCATTCCAAGTAATGGTTGTCGGTAGAAACTCATCATACATTTCTCCAAGGATAGGGAGTCCTCCAAGCTGGTGGATATCCCACAAGATGATTCCCATCTCCCCATGAAATAAGTAGAAGGTTTTGGTGCTTGAACACCAGTGGATTAGCAATTCAAGAAGGATTTTTCCTGGGGAGAAGACTACAAACTGAGAAACCCAGGCCGCCTGATACAAGCCCACTGCCTCCAACTAGTCGGGGGACTCCAAACAGGTCTGATGTACCTAGAATGCCTTGGACCATTCATCATAGAAACATCCTCCGGCCCACAAATCCCACTTAGAACTCCACCCACCATTAGGGTTTTCTTGGGAGATGTTAATAATGTATGGGTACTCTTAGGTGTCTAGTAATAGGACACCATCATGACACTCATGGTTTCCCTGAGTCCATGTCGAGCCTCCTAGTATGGAGACGTTCTCTTGAATCGGAGTGGCAATGACTTATCCTACTGGGGAAATGTTGGAACGATCATATCCTTCTGGTGCCTCTAAGAGAATGAAAGGGGTATTGGGGTCAGCCAACGGCAGAGGAAGGACATTAGGGAGACCAAAGCTGTAAAGTGGAAACTGCACCGATAGTGGATAGGCTAGAAGCTCTGGCATCAAGAAATTATTTAAGAAGCTGTCATGGGGAATGATGTGGGCTTGAAGATAATCCTAACTATTCCTCATCATGTTCTCCCTCGTCTTTTTCAATTTTATCATAGACTATGAAGTAACCATTACAGACTGAATAGGAAGATCCAAAAGCTGATGAAAAGTCAATCCAATAAAAATGGTTGGATAAAGGCTATGGAAGAATGGTTAAAGAGCTCAAAATATGTCTGCATAAGGCTCTGCGTACTATTCCCAGAAATGGTATGTGGTAGCCACATCCCACGTACTACATAATGTGTAGAAGGCGCAATCCACGTACTACATGATATGTGGAAGAAACTCTGCATAAGACTATGGTACGTGGATGCATTTTACTACGTATAACCATGGTACGTGAACCATCTGCGAGGTTTTGGCCCGTGGATTATTGGACAAAAAATAGAAGGGTTCATGGAAGGTGCATACTGCAGACCTAGGCCTTGATTAAGTTCATTTTTAGAATTTGTGGATTAAATTTTAAGTTCTAATTATTAATTCTTAAATTTTGGTTTGCCAATCCAAGTTTGGTATGCAAACATACCAACCACGTAGCGTCCTCCTATGAGGAATATGGATTTTAGTCTTAAAATATCGCAATGTTGTTCATGAAGTCTATAATATGGTATTTGGATATAGAAATGGTGTAAATTTCGGTTTGTATTATGTACGAAGTGATTCGTGAACGGGTTTTTTACAAGGATCACAGTACGCGAGAGAAAAGGAAGCCATGGAAGTCGATAGCACTTTTCGCCATGAGATACGTTAAAAGAAAAATGACATGGTCCCTTAATGAATTGTTATGCATATGATGTTTCCACTTGTTTTAAAATCTTGAAAATGGCTGTATGAGTGGAATTTTCATGATTTTCACAAGATAATCATGTTTTGATAGGTCTTTTGGTCACCAAGGGAAGAAGCATGAAGAAATTTCATTTTTGGGTATTTCAGAAGGAAATTGGAGGCTTTGTACCATTTTTCCATGACATTTTCCACTACGAAGCTACCTGAGCCGAACACCCTGACTTGGAGGCTGGACAACCCTGCAATTTTTAAGACAGAAGGCCCTGCACTATCTCTGCATGGTTTACCAAACCATGCGGCCCGACCCTCAAACTGTGCAGGATGGCATTTTTGGAGACAGAGTCAACACGCACGGTCTCCACATGGTTTACCAAACCATGCGGCCCATCCAACCAGACCATGCACCATTTCCTTGATGGATAGAGTCGGGCACATGGTTGGTGCACGGTTTTGTAAACCATGCAGTTGACCCCAGTGCCCCACCTACCCCTATCGACCCCCTACCCAACCTTTGACCTATGTAATGGACTTCTAACTAACCAGTACAAGTGGGGAAATGCCCAATAATGAAGGGGTGACATTGGGAAGTAGGAGAGAGGATCTATGAGGCTTGGTTCTGGTAGTGAAGGAGCTTGAAACCCATTGGAAGGAAGTTTTGGCATTTTTCTTTTGTAATTGTTGATTCTCTCTTTTTTAATTTTGTTGTAATGGATTCTTCAAGTAATTTCAGTATGTTTTTCATCCTTTTCTCCATGAGTAACTAAATCCCTCTTATGTTGGGGCTATGGATAAATGTGGGTTTGTTAAGGATTGATTTTTCTATTTTTTCGTTGTTCGTTTTTTCTCACATAATTCTTCTGACGTTTCTCATTTAATTTCACTGGAAACCCCATCTCAGAACAAGAACGGAGTTTCTAGGGATCCCCAGGTGGATTACGACAAGTAAATTCATGATCATTGGGTGCACTTGTCATTTTTTAAGGGTTTATATTAACTAAAAGTTAATAGAAATCAAATTCCAGACCAAGGAATTGATTTCTATCGACTTCATCAGAACCCACTGGACCAAGGGAGTTCTGACATATTTGAAACCCAGAAATGTGGGTTATCATGAAAAACACAACAAAATAGGAAAAGAGACTTTTGATGACCCACACAAGCCTTTACAGCCCTGACACATTTTTATCCTTAAGCATCAAAAACTAGATTGAGCATTTTTCTGTTTTTAAGTTTAATAATTTTTGAATTGAAAGAATCTTACCAACTGATTTTTTGGAAAAGAATCGTCATAATAAAAAAACAATCATTTTTAAAAATTTGGCCTCTTTACTTCATTAATCACAATTCGAGAAGCACGACACCTTAAATACTCCCTACGGTTTGACCCCATAATTTCATTATACTAGTTACAAGTTAGTGAATATCAATTTGGGTTTTCGAAAATAATACTTTGGCTGGAATGACACCAAATTATGGTGCTATTTATAGGGAGATAAATTAATGGTTTTTTGATAATTTGAGTTGAATTAACTAAGTGAAAACAAATAATAATAATAATAATAATAATTCTGTCCTTCAGCACATTTTTATTTTAATTATTTTGGTTTTTTCTATTTTAAATGTGGTGCCTTATTTGGTGGTGTGTAGGACCACAGGTATATGAGTGGTCCGGTCACGTGTTCCAAGAGTGTCGAGTAATCGGAAATACTCCCTCTTGATCCAGAAATTGAATGAACCCTGTCCAGGCGACGTCGTTCACTTATGGGTGATCAAAACCCAAACGCCCCCATGGAGAATGTGGAAGGAGAAGAATTGGTTGTTATCCAAAGAATTGGGCAGCCATTTTCTATTAACAGAAACCCACAATTGGGTGTTGAGGAGGAGGAGCATTAGAATCAACTGGAAAATTTCATGGAGTATATGTCATGGAACCAACAAAGACCGTCATCTCAATTTATATTGGGGTTTGGACATCCACAACCACAGCAATATATTCCATAAGATCATCCACCATACTTACCTCTAAATCAGTAGAGGTATTTCCCTCTGGAGAAGTAGCAGTAGATACTAAAAATTCCTCAGGAACAAATGCCTCCATGTTGTACTCTTATGAAGTATGGGTTTCCCTCCATCCATGGAGTGGATATCGGCATAGTGAGACCACCAGTGCAAGCCCAACACTTTGAGATCAAGTTGGTGATCATGCAACTTATTCAGAACACGGTCCAGTTCAGAGGCTTACCAAGTGAGGATCCCAATGATCACCTATCAAACTTTATGGAAATTCGTGACACGTTCCATTACCACGGAGTGTCTGAGGATGAAATTTGTCTTCAGTTGTTCCCCTTCTCATTAAGGGATAAAATGATAGATTGGATTAAGGGACTACCTCAATGGTCCATCCTCACTTGGGAGGCATTGGCCCAAGCATTCCTATCAAAGTAATTTCCCCCTTCCAAGATGGTCACTTTGAGGAATGAGATTCATAATTTCCAACAACATGATTTAGAATCGTTATATGAGTCATGGGAGCGCTTCAAAGAGATGCTGTGAAAATGCCCTCATCATGGGATGCCATTGTGGATTCAAGTTCAAACATTTTACGGAGGTCTCACCATGAATACCAATTCAGTAGTGGATGTAGCGGCTGGAGGTATAGTTATTAGTTATGAGAAAATCTCCAGAGGAACTTTTTTATTTATTGGAAGACATGTCAGTGAATAGTATTCAATGGAATTTTGAGTGAGGAACCCAAAAGAGAGGCATGGACAACATTGATGTCACTACAATGCTTGTGGCCCAACTTGATGTCATGTCCAAGAAGATAGATGCCTTGAATTGGAAACACACGTCTCAAGTTCAATCAGTTAATCACCCAGTGTGTAGTGAGTGTGGAGATAATCATTCCATGGGTGAGTGCCCAGGGGAAAGTGTTGGACCTTCAACAAGCGAATTGAACTATGTTTCATAGAACCGAGGTCCAAATAGCTACCCTCAATACCAAAACCCAACCTGAAAATTGAATCAAAATATTGGATGGGGGAAACAACTGCAAAATCCTTAGCCCTGCCCCTAGATATCACCCGGTTATGTTCAGCAACAATTTCATAATCTATATCCAAGTCAGCAGTAAGGAAACCAATTTCAGCAAGTAAATTGGTTTCAAAAAGGTAACTACCAACAACAAGAGTATCTAAAACCTCATCCTTCTCAACCACCAAGGCAACCACCTCCTCAACAAGCTACACAAATACCTCAGCAAGAACCTCCATCAAGGCTAGAAGAAATGATTTCCATGTTTATAACAACTGTTGAGACAAGGTTTCAAAATCAAAAGGCATCCATTAGAAGCCTCTAAAATTAGATTGGGAAGCTTGCAAATCAACTTTATTCTAGGAATCCCAGTAAAATACCAAGCAATACTGAAAATAATTTGAGGGAGGAATCCAATGCTGTGATTTTACAAAGTGGGAAGAAGCTTCCCCAGAAAACAACTATAAGTCAAGGTGAAGATACCAATCCAGATCAACTTATATCCTCTTTTGATAGAGAAGTTGATGATGAGGAGTCTCCATCAACACATGAATTAGTAAAGGAACTTGAAGCCTCACAGGATAAGGGTAAGAAGGTGGTTAAGCCTTATGAACCCACATTGCCATTTCCTGTAAGAATGAAGCAAAGGAAGCTGTATCAACAATTTTCATAGATTATGAAGGTCTTCTGAAAATTGCATATCAATATTCCATTATTAGTTTCATTAACTTAAATGCCAACATAAACCAAGTTTATGAAGGAAATTCTATCAAATAATAGGAAAATGGAGGACTTGGGCACCATTCCCTTGACTAAGGAGTGCTCAGAAGTGGTTCAGCACACCTCGCCTCCTAAGCTTTAAGATTAGGGAAGCTTCACAATCCCATTAACCATCAAATATTGTGAGTTTTGGAAGGCCCTTTGTGATTTGGGAGCTAGTGTAAATCTAATTCCCTTTGGAGTTTTCAAGAAATTAGGGATGAATGATCTCAATCCAACTCGAGTGGCACTACAGCTGGTTGATCGCTCCATCAAATATCCTTGAGGGCTGCTAGAAGATGTGTTAGTAAAAGTGGGAAAATTGATTCTTCCTATATATTTTATCATACTCGACATAGAAGAAGGCCAAGAGGCACCTATGATTCTAAGAATACCCTTCTTGGCTACCGGAAAGGTTTTAATCGATGTTCATCAAGGTGAGTTGATTTTTAGAGTGGGGGATGAAAAAGTTTCTTACAACGTCATCAAGGATGTTAAAAAAGCCTCACTAATGGAAAAGGAGGATTGTTACAAGTCTCACTAATGGAGAAGGAGGATTGTTATGCCTTGAAAATAGTGTCTGGTCACTTTAGCCACATGGGAGATGATGTGGGTTGTTTCTCAGTCACCGAGGAACCTGTTATAGAGAAAATCCAATCTGAAGAGGAACTAGACCATTTGAAATTTTTCGGAGGCCCATGTGGCCATTATGGGCAGTGGGCAATGGTTCCAGATTTTCTAGAGTAGGCCAAGGTTGAGCCGATTGTACCTTCAGTTCTCAAATCCCCACAACTTGAATTAAAACCTCTCCCGTCTTCCTTTAAGTATGGGTACTTGGGATATGATAATACACTGTTAGTGATCATCAATGCATCACTCACAAAAGAGCAAGAGGATGCTCTCTTAAAAGTTCTCATGAGAAGGAAACAGGCCATTGGTTGGATGGTCGCTAATCTCAAGGGTAATAGTACCACAATTTTCACGCATAAGGTGCTGCTTGAAGAAGGGGAAAATCCCTCTTGCCAACCACAATGGTGGATGAATCCCCTGATGAAGGAGGTAGTAAAGAAGGAGGTGATCAAGTTTTTAGATGCTATAATTATTTATCCAATTTCTGAAAGCCCATGGGTAAGTCCCCTACAAGTGGTTCCCAAGAAGGGAGGTATTACCATGGTGACCAATGATAGAAATGATCTTATTCTGACAAGAATAGTGACGGGATGGAGGGTATGTGTAGACTACTAGAAACTCAATGATGCCATGAGGAAGGATCACTTACCACTCCCATTTATAGATCAGATGCTGGAGAGATTGGTGGGGCACGAATTTTACTGTTTCTTAGATGGTTATTCAGTATATAACCAAATCTCTATTTCCCCCAAAGATCAATAAAAGAGCACATTTACATGCCCGTATGGAACCTTTTCCTATCAACGGATTTCTTTAGGTATATACAATGCCCCAGCCACCTTCCAACGGTGCATGCTAGAAATCTTTCATGACATGGTAGAGAAAATTTAGGAAGTTTTCATGGATGATTTTTCAGTATATGGGAATTCATTAAATACCTACTTGAGAAATTTGGAGTTGGTTCTTGAACGTTTCAATCACACTAATCTGGTGTTAAACTGGTAGAAGTTCCATTTTATGGTACAAAACGATATCATCTTAGGCAATCGGATCTCCATGAAAGGGATTGAGGTTGATCCATCCAAGATTGAGGTAATATCACAGCTTCCCATTCCAACTTCTTTCTGAGCCATTCGGAGTTTCCTAGGGTGTGTAGGATTTTATAGGCGATTCATTTGTGATTCCTCAAAAATTGTTCACCCATTGATTAAACTTCTTTCAAAGGATGCCATCTTTGAGTTTGATGAAACTTGTACAGCAGCCTTACATCTTCTTAAACAAAGATTGTTTGAGGCTCTCATTATGGTTGCCTCGAATTGGGAGGAGAAATTTGAGGTTATGTGTGATGCGAGTGATTACATGGTGGGGGCAGTGCTTGGAAAGTGGTTGAATCAAATCTTTAGACCAATTTATTATGCAAGTCGAGCACCGAATGAAGCACAAATCAATTACACCATAAAAAAAAGAAATGTTAGTCGTGGTTTTCACATTCGACAGGTTTTTCTCTTACTTTGTGTTGTCCAAAGTTGTTTTCTATACCGATCATGTCGCACTCAAGTATCTTCTAAACAAGAAGGACGCCAAACCATGACTCATACATTGGGTACTACTCCTCCAAGAGTTCAATTTGGAGATATGGGACAAGAAGGGTAGTGAAAATGTTATGGTCGACCATCTCTCCTGGCTGGAATTACCCCATTTAGAAAGACAAGATAACTGGGAGATTAAGGAGGATTTCCAGGACGAGCAGCTATTCTCAGTTGAAGTAACACCTCAGCCATGGTTTTTCGACATTGATAATTACTTGGTTATAGGATTTTTTTATACATATTTGACATTTCAATAGAAAAAACGATTCCTATCTTAGGCGAAACAATATTTTTGGGAAGACCCACTGCTTTTCCGCTCATGTGGCGATGGGGTGATCTGCTGATGTGTCCCAAATGAAGAAATTCAAAGCATTATGGAATTTTTTCCATTCCTCTCAAGCTGGAGGGCATCACGGAACATATAGAAATATATCAAAGATCTTACAATCTGTATTTTTATGGCCTTCCATGCACAAGTACGCTCGGTATTTTATTTCTCACTGTGATAAGTGCCAACGAACTGGAAACATGGGTCGCTGCACTGAAATGTCACAGCATCCTATTCTTGAAGTGGAGGTATTTAATGTGTGGGGAATCTATTTTATGGGCCCCTTTCCCCTATCATTTGGGAATTTATACATTCTAGTCTATGTTTACTATGTCCCCAAATGGGTGGAAGTTGTGGCCATAGAACACAACATGGCAAAGGTCATTGTTTCCTTCCTCAAGAAGAACATTTTCAGTTAGTTTGGAGTCCCACGAGTTTTGATAAGTGACCGAGGAACACATTTTGACAACACATTAATAAAGAATCTTATTTTGAAATATGAAGTAAAGTATAACTGGGGGACACTGTATCATCCCTAATCAAGCATGTAGAGGTTTCAAACCATGAATTAAAATATATTTTGAAAAAGATGGTGGATGATTCGAGAAGGGACTGGTCCAAAAAGCTAGATGATGCCTTGTGGGCATATCAGATCGCCTTCAAAATACCCCTGGGAATGTCTCCTTTTTTACTAATCTATGGGAAACTATGTCTCTTTCTAGTGGAGCTAGAGCATAAAGCTTATTGGGTTTTCAAATCCTTAAACTATGATTTGAATACTGCGGGATAAAAGAGAAAGTTTCAACTGACCGAGCTTGATGAGATCTAGTGGGAGGTATATGAGAATGCCAAGTTATATAAAGAGAAGACAAAGGCGATTCATGACCATATGATATCCCGAAAGTAATTCCATCCTAGAAATGATTTATTTCTTTTTAACTCCCATATTAAACTTTTTCTAGGAAAATTGAAGTCCTAGTGGTCGGGACCTTACCAAGTAATCAAGGTCTTACTCCATGGTGCGGTGGAAGTGGCTAGCGCCGACGGTCAGACTTTCAATGTGAATGGGAAGCACCTCAAACATTATTTGAACATAGAGTAAATGGTGTGCACATTCTCCACCATGCATTTTGGGTAGCTCAAGGCCCAGGTAATTCGAGCTCGAGACTATAAAAGTATCACTGACCGGGAAGTAACCCGACATTTTGAACAATTTTTGTTAAAAATAATTATTTGATTGAGTGTGCTTAGGAATGCATGCTAGTGTGATTTTCATTTAATGTTTGTTTTAGTTTAGAATCATCACAACAAGTAGATATATCTAATTTAATTTTTATAATGCAAAGTTCGCATCTCTTAGGGAAAATATAAAATTATCTTTTAAACTTTATGGGGGGCCAAGAATTTAAATTTTAAAGGGTTGATTTGAGTTCAAAAGAGGAAAATTTTCAAAATGATTTCAAATAGAACCAACCGCATAGTTAGCACAAAGTTTGGTTAAATTGTGCGCTAATAGTTCAACTTGGAATTTCCATTCCAGTGGCAACCGCACGGTTGGCGCACGGTTTACCAAACCGTGCACCTAAATTGTGCGGCCACTTAAACCCCCAAATATTTTAAAACCCGAACCCTATTTTCTCCTCCATTATTGTGTGGACTATTGGAATCTCTCCTTCACACCATGCACCATCCCCCCCTCCTTCAATCTTTCCTTCCCCTTCATCTGTATCTTCCACTGTGGTACGTTTTCTCTCTTCTTTATTATTATTCTTCTTTTTTATTCTCTTTCCCCTCTTCTTCCTCTTACTTTTTCTCTATTTTCTTCCTAGGGTTTAGCTAGCCCCTTTCTCCTCAATTTTCTTTTTCTTTTCCTTCTCTTATCTTCTTTTTAGCCTCCATTTCTCTTCTTTTTCTTTTTGTTTTTCACTAATTCACAACCACACACTTACGCGCCAACAATTTTCTCACCAAAACCCTAATTTTGGAACTTCATTTTCCCTATTTGAGATTTTCCTTAGGTTTTTAAGTTCTTTAATTTTATTAATTCAATTTTATATCTGTACTTGTTGATAATTGTGTGATTTTGTTGTGTGTTACCCATTGCCTTCAGGTTCCCAAACCCCCACCCATTATGTCATCCTCCAAGCGAGCCCTCAGTTCTGGTTCCACCTCTACCCATGGCCCCCATTTGAAATTTAGTAAAAAGAAGGATAATATGTGGTATAGGACTTTTCTAAACTGGTAAGTGAGTCCCCATCACTAATTTTCATTGGATAACCTTTAACCCTTGGGGATTATAGAGGAGTTTCAAATGTTTATCACTCGAGGCAACCTCACCCACTCCCTATCTATTCACCAACCCACTTTCAAATAACTCGTATTGGAATTTGGGGCCACCTTCCAGTGCTTCTATGGGTAAAGTGAGAACGAACAAGGCCTTATGTGTGAGACTGTCAGCGATGTTACATTCCGCCTCATGAATAAGAGATACAGTTTCTGGCTCAGTGATTTTTCTACCTTTATTGGGATTTACGACTGTGCGTATGTGCAGAGTGTCGCCTATGTTGAGGAACCTCTTAAGTGGGATCCCACAGCGGCCCGAAACTTTTCGGCCACCATTTCCCAACCCATTAATGCTTATGTGCCTCATAATTCCAAGTAATCCCGATTACTCAACCCAATCCATCGAGTGTTACATCGAATTGTCACCACCTATTTTTACCGCTCAATTGGATAGTGAAGTCAGTATAAGCATTTGGGATTTATTTATTCTGCACTAAATGATCATGGACACTGAATTCAACCTTGACTTCATCTTCTCCCAGTATCTAAAGTCTATGTTTTCCAAGCCGAAGGGGGGTATTTTTGACATCCCATTTATCACTCTCCTAATTTATCAATTAGACATCGAATTTGATGAGATGGTATTTATTGAGCTTCCACCAGCCCCGTTATTTGATATCAACCTTCTCCAGCATATGAGGATTATTGAAGTTGATGGAAATGGGTTCCAATTTCATGGTCATCCTAGGGCCTCTCCAGCTAAACCCCAACATGTGGCCACTGTAGAAGAGGCACTTCCAATGGCACCTGATACCTCCCACCACTCCTCTCCCCACACTGAACCATTTCCTTCCCCCACTTCCCCTCCTTATACTAGCCCACCCTATTACCCATCATATCCTTCCTACCCCAACCTCCAGGGTACACCATATGCCGACCTGGACCTCTTTTGGAAATGGTAGTAGGACCAGTACCAGATGTTCCACTGGTAGTTGGAGAAAACTCAACTAGAGGTGGAAGGACTTATCCTGGCTAATATTTAACCTCCCACTCTCTATGAGGTTGTTCCCAACCATCCTCCCTCATATTACATGTACGGGGATGCCCCATTCCAGCCTGATCCTTCTTGGGGCTCTGCATCGATCGACACTACCTCCACCACCTCTGTTCCCGCCGACACAGTGACCACACCTCCACCTACTGCTGATCCAACTTAGGATGAAGTATCTCGTGCTTTATTTTTTAATCCCTCCTCGATATGGAATTGATGATGTTATGTTATTTTTCTTCTTACCCATTTTTATTGTGTGACTTTGTTATACTCTATTTGCAACTGTTGTGCTTCATTTTTATGGTGTGATTGTGCGCTTCATTTTTGTCTCCCTGCTGCTTGCTTTGGTTTTTCTTGTTTTACTCTTCTGGTTTTCTTATCTAGTCATTCGGCGCCTCACATCTTCCAGTTTTAAGCCACCCTTACGCTTGTTGGGATCTCGCACACCAATTATTTTCCGCTACGTACCAACTATCCAAGGGTGTTTTTAGTTCTCCAATTCTACTTTCATTTATTTTTCTCCCTCCCCTAGCCTACATAACTTTCCACCATTCTTCAACTTACTACATTCATAGGGGATCATGCTCGGTTTTAAGTGTGGGTGAGGGCACTCACATATGAAACCCTATTTGATTGACTGCTCGAACACTTTCCTATGATGAAATGTTTTCTTAGGAATTTTCTAAAGGTCTGATTATAGGTGACATGTGCTTATATCAATTGGATAAAAATGAATTTGGGGGATTATTTCTAAAAATTACCCATATGTCCAGATTGAAAAACCTTTTTTGTGATATAAATGAACATTGTAAAGCTTGAAAAGAAACCTTTATTCATTAATTTAGAAATAATATTGTTTAAAAATGACTTTTATGATGGAGTTATTTAAATTAAGGAACCCTTTAAAATGGAAGTCAATTTGTGCATAAAGAGATGTGAGGATTGGTAATTGTTGTTGTCGCACTAGTGGCTATCATGCGGTCTTAATTTCATAAACTCTTAACGTTCTCCAAACTTTCATCATGTGTTGACATGAGAAATTGGGCCCAATTGAATGCTAGTATCTCATCCCACTGAAACAATTTTTTGAGATATGCAAAGGTATGCCCAAAATTTTTTACGATCTTTCATCATGTTCCAAAAGCTATAAGTCAATGAGGGTGTGTGACCTATAAAAGTGGTATCCTGATAATTGGTGACGATGAGACCTAAGATTAACCAATATAAGTGTATGATGAGATGGAAGTGGAGGTTGGGACTTTCTTTGAATGAATAAGGGAAAATTTAGTTTTAAGAATTAGTGATTTATAAATGAATGGTTGGATGTTTTGGATTAAGTCTACCTTTTTAGCTAACTTCACAAACTTTGGGATCCATGAAGTATGAATGTTGTGATTTTTAATGATAAATCTTTTAAAATCCATATTTATTTGATTAATACAATTTGTGACATTTCTACCTATTTCTTTGGTAAATCCTCTGAAATAATTGTCTAGGAATTTTCTTAAGGACAAAAAATCAATCAAGTGTGGGGGATTTTAATGCATTGTTGTTCATAGGGCGTTTCCACTTGTTTTAGGATCTTGAAAATGGTCGTATGGGTGTAATTTTCATGATTTTCACGAGCTAAACATATTTTGATAGGTCTTTTGGTCACTAAGGGAAGAAGCATGAAGACATTTCATTTTTTTGGTATTTTATAAGGAAATTGGAGGCTTTGGACACTTTTTCCATCATGTTTGCCACTGTGAAGCTACCCAGGTCAAACACCCTGACTTGGAGGCTGGAAAACCCTGCACTTTTCAAGACAGAAGGCCTTGCACGCTCTCTGCACAGTTTACAGAACCATGTGGCCCGACCCTCAAATCGTGCGAGGTGGAATTTTTGGAGATAGAGCCAATGCACACATTCTCCGCACGGTTTACCAAACCATACAACCCAACCAACTAAACCATGTGCCATTTCTTTGATGGAAAGAGTTGAGCGTATAGTTTTGTAAATCATGCGTTGTAACCGTGTGGTTGACCACAACACCCTACCTACCCCTACCCAACCTTTGACCTTGACAATAGACTCCTAACTTCCCAGGAGAAGTGAGGGAGCACCCAATAATGAATGGGGGAAATTGGGATGCCAGAGAGAGGATCCAAGAGGCTTGGTTTTGGCAGTGAAGGAGAATGAAACCCATTGGAAGGACGTTTTGGAATTTTTATTTTGTAATTTTCGGTTCTCTATTTTCTACTTTCACTGTAATATATTCTTTAGGTAATGTTAGTATATTTTTCATCCTTTTCTCCATGAGTAACTAAATCCCACTTTTCGTGGGGCTATGGATAAATGTGGGTTTGTTAAGGATTGATTTTCCTACGTTTTCGTTGTTCATTTTTGCTCACATAATTCTTCTGATTTTTCTTGTTTAATTTTGTTGGAAACCTCATCTCAGACCAAGAACGGAGTTTCCAAGGATCCCTGGGAGAATTAAGATAAGTACATCCATGATAATTGGGTGCACTTGTCATTATGTAAGGGCTGTTATTAACTAAAAGTTAATAGAAATCAAATTCCAGACCAAGGAATTGATTTCTATCGACTTCATCGGAACACATTGGACCAAGGGGGTTCTGAAACATTTAAAACCCAAAAATGTGGGTTATCATAAAAAACACAACATAATAGGAAAAGATATTTTTGAAAACCCACACAATGCTTCACAGACCCAACACATTTTTATCCTTAATCATCAAAAACCAGATTGAGCATTTTTCTATTTTTAAGTTTAATCATTTTTGAATTGAATGAATCTTACCAACTGCTCTATTGAAAAATAATAATCACAATCAACAAACAATCATTTTTAAAAATTAGGCATCTTCACTTAATTAATCACAATTTGAGAAGCATGACACCTTAAATACTCCTGGTGGTTCGACTCCATACTTACACTATACTAGTTACAAGTTAAGGAATATCAATTTGGGTTGCCAAAAATAATAATTCATCTAGAATGACACCATCCCCTATATATAGGTGTGGACCCCTCCTACTAGGCCCATCTGTTCTACTGTGAACCATTTTAGTTTAGGATTTCTTCAACATTGTAATATCCCCCTTTTCATTCCGAACAGACCCCATTCCAATTGGGGAATTTGTAGGGTCCTGAAAATTCTGCCAAGGGAAGAAAATACCCCCAAAATTGCTTTGTAGAAGGAATAAAGTGCTCCTACAAGTCTAGAAAGGTGAATGGACTCAAATCAAGTTGAAAATTTCAGAAGAAACTTGAAGGAATTCAAGTTTTCAAATAAATTCAAGTGGCTCACATACCATCACCGAGAAAGGTCCATGGACCGCCTGGATCGCGAACAAATAGGTATGCAGAACGATCCACGAACCACTGGCCCGCGAAGCGATGGCCAGTGAATAAGGTGTACCGTGAACCACATCACCAAAGGACTCATCCACGTAAAGGCCATCTGCATACCAATCTGTGAACTCATCAGTTCGTGAACAAAGCGAATCAGCAGGGTTCCAAGAACCATTATCGTGAACTGAAGCCTCTGTAAACCCTGGTTGATCGAGTCTTCTGCGGGTTAGGATATCTCTTCATGGGCCTCCACAAATGGTGGTGCATGCTCAATAGATACAATTTTTCTAATGTTCTATAAAAGGATCATATTAGGAAGGATGAAAGGGCAGATGATTAAAGCTTGAAGGGGAATCGGAGCTTGGAAAAAAGAGTTTGGAGAAGACTCCAACTTCAGTCTTGATTCATCGACGAAGCCCAAATCGTGAACCACTCTCTCCGTAGGTACAACCGACCAAAAACCATAAAATGGGGTAATTTAATAATAATAATAGAATATAAAACCTAACTAGTGAACCGTGAACCACATACTTCTCCCAGATGAATTCCACATGAATGATAATCCCCCAGACCCTCCTTCAATATGGTACTCTGCGTAGTGTACCGCTACACGGACTGAACCTAGTGCCGCATACTACATCAGTACATGGATGGAACCCAAAGAAGCATGATAGGCCACGTACCATTATGGTACGCGGTGATCTATACCCATGGTCATTTACCGCATTGGTATGCGGATGACCCCTCTGGCCACATAACACTACAGTATATGGAGCCTCCCCCATCCAGCATAAGAAATTAGTATGCGGAATGGGGTGTTTTTGGGTATTATTTCCTCCGGTTCCAACCTCACCCTTCCATTACCATCCTGTCCTCCATGATACCTCCATGAAACAGTCCTCCGGTATCAGGAAAAATCCTCCTCCAAAGCCACTGGACTTGTTTGATCAGATTATCGAGTGCATCAATGCTCCCCTTTGAGTCTACATACCCATGGTAAGCAGAGTCACGAAGGCTCTCCCCACAATGGTTTAGGATTCGGGAATGCCTGTGGTTCTACATTCCCATGGATGCCGACGTGAACCTCCCAGTTCTAGGGATTAAGGGTGATCACTTACTTTTCCATTCAATGAGGAATAGTGATCAGTCAAAGGGGTTATGTTCTCTCCCCCTTTGACGAGGAAAAAACTCCTCCCTTCCCAGAACATATTTGGTGGCCCTCCCACTGAGGTAAGTCCCCAATATTCTGAGTCTGGGTCGTGTGACCTTCAATGTCATTTCACATTGAAAGGTTCATCTCTCTATGCCCTCACCCATGGTCGCCTCGGCCTCTTCCTCCATGGGCTCTCCCTATCCCACCAATAGGAGAGGCAGCATGTGCTTTGTTGAATCTTTGACATCCTCTTGTTTATCACATGAAGCATAACTCACACGGGCTTAGAGGTTTGTGATGATTACAACATCCACACATTCTGAACTATAAGAACCCTGATTCCTGATCAAACCAGGACACATAGGACACCTACGTAAAGGCCCGATCTCAAAAGGGTGCCCATCCAAAAGGATTAACTCTATCATGTTTCCCTCAAATGGGTAACGTCTATGCATAAGCCTAAACATTCTGAACTATGAGAAATCTAATTCCTGATCAAACCAGGATACGTAGGATGCCTTCCTGAAGGCCCGATATCAAAAGGGTGTCCATCCAAAAGGGTTCACCCAATCATGCCCCCTAAAATGGGAAGATTCTATGCGTAAGCCCCACACATTTTGAACTATGAGAACTATGATTCCTAATCAAACCAGGATATATAAGATGCCTACCTGAAGGCCCAAGCTCAAAAGGGTTCCCATCCAAAAGGATTCACCCAATCATGTTTCCCTCAAATGCACAGCTTCTATGCATAAGCCCCACATGTTCTAAACTATGAGAACTCTGATTCTTGATCAAACCAGGATATGTAGGATGCCTACTTGAAGGCCCGATCTCAAAAGAGTGCCCATCCAAAAGGGTTCACCCAATTATGCCCCCTCAAATGGGAAGCTTATATCCATAATCCCCACACATTCTGAACTATAATAACTTTGATTATTAATCAAACTAGGATATGTAGGACGCCTACTTGAAGGCCCGATCTCAAATGGGTCCCCTTTAAAAAGGGTTCACCCAACCATGACCCTTAATGGGCAGCTTCCATGCGTAAGCCCCAACTAATACGAATTACGTGTGCTCTTATTCCCCTCTCGAGGATACATAGAAAACCCATCTTACGGGTCTAATCCCAACATCAAATCAACTTTTGTCCCCCCTGGATGACAATAAACTCCAAAGCTCTTTATTATATGGATCAAGTCAGTAGTACCTCCGTAGCATCAAATATATGCATTCCTATGATCTTGAAAACCCAGGGTAGCCTGTGGACACACTCTTTGGGAATAAAACAAGGATTCATGAACATATTAGCATGACTTAAATCTATAAGAGAGTCCCAAAATAGGCAAAAATCCTTCCCTAGAAGGGTGTGGTGAGCCTGACCTCTCATCCTCTCGACCAATGGAGTCCTCAAGTGTCGTTGGTTGAATCAACAATCAACAAGTGTCTACCTTTGGAAAGAATATCCATGAATCATAGATACCATGTCCATTGGGAATTCCTGGATCCATGAATGTACCTGTTGGAGACCATCTGAGGAAGTTATATCCAAGGAGGACCAATTACACAAGTGCTTGACCCCACACAATCACCCGCTGGGACTATTTGAATATGTCATCTCATTCGCAATGTGAAAGGGGGTGAATTTTCTAGTCCCCATGGGGTCAATCTAACCTTATTTAAAGGATAATGATGCAGAATGGTTCAAAACAAAAGGAATGGTGAACTTGACAGGAAATCGTCTCTGGAAAAAGGGACGGGTGATGATCCTCATCGTACCATTTTCGCATTACCTAAAGCGTGCCACCTCGGAGGTGGAACAATAGTAGATAGGGGAATACTTAATTCATGGAAGAGTTTTCCTTTAAATAATTTAAAGAAAACAACATGTTTAGTTCCTAGAATACCTTTTTAAAAAATTAACTATATATAGTTTAAATTTAATTCTTAACATAACTTTATAGGTTCATTAAAATTCATCATACTTTAAGCTATAACTAAATATGGAATGCTCAAGGAAAAAATTATAGAAAGGAATACTCATGGAAAGCTAATTTCTTAATCATGCATCATTGCTCAAAAAAGAATATTATCATTCCACTTTCATCTAACTGAATGGCCTGAAGGCCGAAATTTTTATTAATTTTAGATAATCCCCCTTTTAAGGGTAAAGGGGGGGAGAAACTAGGACTTCAAGGAAATAAAGACTTAACAAAAATAGAGAAATAAGGGGGTTGCAATCCAGAACAATGCTACGAGGGAGTGCTTCAACCTAGAATCAACATAAGTAAGGCACACCTCCACCAAAACATGGTTGTTCAGCAAGCAGTCCCATGCAAGAGTGCACGGGCACGGTACCGATGGCTGCGTCATACCCTCTCAATCTTCCAAGTCTGAAAAGTCATGCGTGGTAAAGACGGCCAGCTCTATCCTCATCTGAAGCAAACCCTTGAAGAAAGTCTGGATTCCCCAATCGACCATCCAATTCACCACCAGCAACTCAACAAAAGAGCAACCAAAAACACACCCAATCAAACATACACCCAGCTTCACTAAAACAGAACCTAGAAACAACAAACAGAAGCACCAAAATGAAATTCCTCCCCCCTCCAAGCCACTGGAACCGACCACAAGCACACCAGATCCTGCAAGGACTGACGTCGAGGCGGAATGAAATCCAACCGGAGCCGGATCTGCCGTTGCTGAACACGCCGACGCCGAGCACCCTGCAGCCGCGACGAAAACCCGAACAGGCAGAGCAAGCCGACGGTGAGTGCTAGGCCAATGACGATAGCCGCGACGAGATCCCGAGGTCCCGGAAGGAGCCTTCATTGGGACACTCAGAGCCAAATCTGCGACGAGATCCCAAAGCCGGACCAGTCGGAGTCTCACGTCGACGCCGAGCTGAGAACCCGAATCCAGGGACTCCGAGGCCGACACTTAGCGCACTTTAGAGATGACGAACACACCATAGCCGAGCATGGGTAAGAATGCATTATAACAAGTTTACATAAATAAACACGGTAGAAAATATCATAATTTAGCATCCAAGCCTTAGAATTCAAGATATCATAATTATACATTCTCTCTCTATAAATTTCTACCCCATAATCAGTGCATTTCCACCTAAAAATGTTTAGTGGAACAATATAGTTCTTATATCAAATCACAGGGGGGGATAAATACCCATGTTAGATTCAACATCCTTTACTTACATCACATGATAGGTATATATGACATTGTTTCCCTACTAGACCCATGAAATCCTCACTTGTGCCTAACTTTATACTCAATCCTATCTCTCAATCGTTAGATCTGATAACATTATATCATGACCCCCTCCACTAGTACTCCTCTTGGGCCTATAGTGAAGACTGGGATGACCCCTGAAGCTTGCCTCCAATAGGCTATGAGATGGAAACTAGCACTAAGGGTATCCGAAAAATATGGGAGGGATTTCCCTCTTTGAATATCCCAAGATGAGAGATAAGAATCACTAACCCTCTTCACATAACATAAATGTTATACTTACCTTACCCAATTCCCAAAAATTTACTACATGAATCAAAATGGAAAAAAAACTTATGGATAGAAACACCAAGTTGTTATACTTCACCCACACTACCATGTTTCTCATCAACTTCCCAAATAAAAACATTCTCATTCTACCGTAAACTATCCAAAAAAATAACTCAAGATACACTATAGATAGGTGAGGAATCTTAAGTGCATCCAGGCGACCCGGGATCAAATCCAGGTGGAAGAACAATTTTTGATATTGTAGCAGTACTGTAGCAGGGATTGTAGTGGACTGTAGTAGTATTTGTAGTAGGTACTATAGTGGGACTATGTAGTACTGTAGCAAGTAATGTAGTGGGAACTATAGCAGGCACTATTTGGCACTGTAGCAGCTAGGAATTTTCCCCCATTTGGGCCTTCGGGCCACTGATTTGGTCCTCGAGTCCTTTAAGGCCTTCGAGCCACCCAAGACTCTAGGCCAGTAAGGCCTTCGGGCCACCTTAAGTGCAGATGAAAACCAGAAAACCTACAAGTAACAAGCTCTATAAGGAGGATGAGCAAGGAGTTTTCACTATAGAAGAAGCTACATGGATTGCAAGAATGAGAGGGTATGGAACCTACCATCGGGACAAGACTGTGCATGCACGGGATAGCCTAGCTGAATAGCCATGTGAATGTGGAGAGTTGATTTCATGATGAAGATTCTGGGGAGGAGCAGTTCCAAGTAGTTAGTTTGGGTTGTATGTAATGTTTTAAGCCTACGAGCAATGAATTACTCTAAGGCCTATGGGTCATGTAATACTTACACCTACGGGCCTTGTAAGGGTTCCACCTCACCCCTAGAAAGGTGGATTATCAAAAATCAATAAAAAATGAAGGCTTTCAGACCGTTAGATGTTCACTTAGTAGGATAATATTTCATAAGAAAAACAAAATCCATGTAGAATAAATGTGTTAAGAAAAATATGTAACGAAACACTAAGTAAGACAATACTGGTAAATTATATAAGGATAACTAAACTTAACCAGATATAAAATATACACTACTTTCATAGGCATCACTTATAATTACCATATCACATGTTATTCCCATATCATAAGAAAACATCCATAATCAAACTATAAAAACATAGGGTAGATATCCCATATCTCAAATAACCACAAATACATTGTTTCCAACCTTCCCTATAACCATCCCATTGCTATCTAAATATAGCCATCGTTATATGAGGGGAAAACCCATAATATATAATTAAAATATGGGATCTAAAAATATCATTCCATCTACTCTTATCTGTCAACTAGGGCCCTTCTATATCAAAATAATATCTAGTCATTAAGAGTGCCCCTTATTAATTGATCGGGAATTCATGATTTAATAATCACCATTATAACCACACTATCACCCTTCACCTATGTAGCCATCATAATCCAAACTCATCACTTAAACCATCACCATGTAATTTCCATAAAATTACTAGCATGGGATATGACTTCCCACTTTTGATAATACCAAATCATAGATTCCATGCCTCACATCACTTCCAGCATAATTCTATAAAATTAATGGTATACATACCATGAGTAATAGAAATCCATAACTATGTAGTACAAAGGAAATTTAAACAACAATAATTCTATATGAACAATCCTCAAAACTACACATAAGAAAAATGGTTACTATAAAGTGACTAAGCATTCAAAAAATATCAATGTTTCACTACTATCAACGTTGGGGTTCTTTCTTAACCATAATATCACTCTATCATTTCAACATGATTTATCCCAAAATATTTCATTTTTCTCGTTATCATTCATATATATTCAATCATGAACTCAATATCAATTACATTCTTGATTATCAAGCTCGAACCATATATATCTTCCTTATTTAATTGATATAAGCATAACACAAAGTAAAGGATCCCATTTATCCATTTAATTAGCATTATTTAACTTATAATAAATATATACAAATATTATGATCTATATCCTAGTTAAAAATTAATCTACTTACACAAAATTATTATGAACCTAGTCATCTTAATTATTTGATTAATTTATCGATTGAACCATAACTTAGAATTCAAGATGTATAACCCAACAAGAAATCTAAACCCAAAGACACTCATTAATATAAAAATATAGCTTCACGATATCCCAATCTTGAAAAAAATTATGGAAGACTTATGCAAGTGTTGCCCTTAATTTGTTCCATTCCTAACACCTACATATCTATAACAACATATTACAATCTAAGACAACACTCAATTAACCCAACAATCCTGACTCAAACTTTTCTTAAGCTAGCGGCCCACTCATCTCAATTAACAAAATCACTCTCAAGGAAGGTTTAATAAAAATTTAGTAAATCTATCAAGAGGATAAAAAAACCATCCTATCTCTAAGGTTAGCATCAACTTATACAACCCTATCAACACTAAAAGGAAAGAACTAACATTTTAACCTAAAACTCTCCAAGGGGATAACAACATTCAAGGAGAAAAGAACTAAAAATTTCTTCCCAAAAATATTCAAATGGATAACAACATATAAGGAGATAAGAACTCAAATAGAATTAATGACACCCTAACACTATGAGAATAAGGGGAAATTATACATTAAACACATTTTAATATAATTAATAAATTATTGCAACCCAAGTTATTACACTATCAATATTTCTTATATCCTTTTAACTATGTACCATATTACCATTCTAGTCTATAAACTTAACTCAAAATTTTCATGTTCATTCCCTTCCCATCAATTAACTTATAATGTAGGACAATTTATCAAGTTAAGAAACAACATTTAATATAAAAAATGTAGTATCCAAATTGTATAAAAATTAGTGTCTATCCAACCTGATTACCAAGACATTCCCAGGTTTATAAATCATTTCATGACACCTTCAATTATCCTTCATAATATCACATATAATAATAAATAAATAAAATAAAATTAAAATATAAATTAAAACAATAAAATAAGGTAAAATAGTTCAAAGTTAGGAAATAGTTCATCATAGAAAATATAAATGGAAGACACATACATTCCATTCCCCCATATAAAAACCTATAAAAATGTGCCTGAGATAAGGGTTAAAGAATTCATATGAAAACATACAATAACCCCTCCCTCAGACCATATCTCCACAACACTAATCCTGAGGAGAGAGTTAATAAATGGAATGAATAAGTTAGAGGGATCCTTTCCCCCAAACCATATCTTCACAACACTAATACTAAGAGAATGAATTATACATACATTCTTTGTAAGTAATTTAGGTGGGTGTGGATTACTAGTAGTTGAAGGATTACAAGAAATTTGGTCTTGAGTTTTAATGGGTGGGTTTTAAATAAGAGAATGTTGGTGACACCAATCATCCAAGAGAAGTTGTTAGAAATCATGGAGGAATTCTGATAGTTACAGTCATTTAGTTCTAAGGTCTATAAAAAAATATTTTAGGTGTCATGAGGTAAATTTGGTGAATCCATAACATATTAAGCACATTAATTTTAGATGAAAAATGTAAAACTTGGAAATCCCCTACCACAACAGGATTGAACAATTCTAAGCCAATATAATCTATTCAAGCACCAGTGACTCTGTAGTGGATTCCACTAACCTCATGACATAAAATTTATCATTATACATTAATTGTAAACCACCATAATCAAGCACGTGTGCTGCTTCAATATTTCCTAAGGAATGACTTAGAAGGATAAATGGAATGAAAAAAAAAGACATATTATATCAAAGAAGAAACAATGACACTAATAAAGAAGGTTTAGAACCTTAAAAGGAATCCCAATTTCTCCTAGAAGGCCACTAAAATCAGATAAGGTTCAAGAGTAATTTTCAAGATTGAACCAAGAAAATAGGTCGACCCTTGTTTATATAAGAATTAAATGGACCAGCATCGCGGCATTGATATTCTCAAAATACACATGGTGGTCATGATCAAAGAGGGATATAAGATCCCTATATTCAAAAAGAACACCCCCCATTTTATATTAAATTTTAAAACCATGTTTAAAGAAATATACCCCACATTTTCCTAGACAATAGTGCAGTAAAATTTCCTTAGTATTTTCCACCCACTACACTAAAGACCACGACATAAGGGCCTCCACCCATCATTTTTTTCCTTTATCAACTTTGCTAAGAACCTTTATTGTCATCACACCTATCCATAAGGCATGGTGGTCTCTTATTTATAATTTACCCCTAGTAAAAACACCTTAAAAAATTTCCACTATGGCCATTTCTGTAATTCTTGATTATTTTATTATTATTTTTAAAACCTAATGAATTGAATAGATTTTATCACATGAAACACTGAACTAAAATAAAACTATGACGCCATAAATTAATATTATTAAATTTTACCATTAATATAGATCCTTAAAGTTAAAGGGTATGAAAGGTAGTAGCCATATTATGAAATTTATGACGAAAAATAAACAAAATGGCATCGGGTAGAAGAAGTCTCCCTTATGAAGCTCGTTTTTTTTATCGTAGAAAGAAGTTAGATTCACTAGTTCTTTCCCTAGAATAATCCCAATAAAAATTATAAAAATTATGTTATTTTAAAAACCATATATGATAGAAATATAAACTCTAGGAAATTTCTATGTGATCTCTATTAGTGGAATCACTACCCATAACTACTAAATGAGGTTACCTTATGCTAACATATTATACAAAGATCTTGAGGGTCTATATAAATAGAAATTATGATGATGTTATCATGTAACTATTTTTTAATATGATTTTTATTATATTTATTTTATAGATTTTACACTTTCACTTTTAAAGAAAAAAAGGATTATTTAATAATGCATTGATAAAATAAAAAGGATCATTTCATTCTTAAAAAAATGTATTTTTAAAAAATTAGATTTAATGAACTTTATTTAAATAAACTAAATATATTATATATATTTTTACATTAATAATATGACACCAATATAATTGGAAATTTATATGAAATAATAATAAGAATAGATAAAATTTTAAAAGTTATTTTCTAATGAAAATAGTGGTCATTATATTTTTATATTTTTATTTAAAAGTTTAATTATAAAATTTTAGAATTTAAATTTTAGAAAATCAAAATAATTTTTAGATATAGAATAAAAATATTATCTTAGGATAATTTTTTGGGTTTTTTCTAAAATAATTGATTTTATGTGAATAGTAAAAAATATAGTTTTTTACCAAAATTCTGAATTTGATGACCTTTCATTATATAAGCATGACATATAAGTTTATAAAATAATTTAATTGATCAAATATTTATTTAATCAATAAAAATAATCATTTTAAAAATAAAATGTTGAATTTATAAAACCCACGTTTAACATTATGGAAACATAAGTAATATTTTACGCTAAAAACTGTTTTTATTCTCATATATTAAAAATTAGTTCCTATCAATTATAGAAATTAAATTTAAAAAATGGATTTCATATTTTATATTATCATATTTATATATTTTAACAATGTATATTTCATTTTTAGGTATAAAAGTATGATTACTTAGATTAAAGTTAATTACCACGATAAGGATAAAACTATCATTTTCAACGAATTATTTTATTAATATTGTGTAATTCTTACCAAATCAAGAAAATTAATATCCTATTAATAATTAATATAATATAATTTATAAAACTATATATAAATATATTAACACTCATTCAATTTTTAATCAATAATAAATAAGAATAATAACCCTTAATGGTAAAAAACATTTTTTCTACAAAATTATTTTCCTATATATTAAATATTTTAATTTAAAGTTAATTTTATATTATTTATAAATTTATTTTTATTGTATGTATATTAAATATGGGTTTATAACATCAAAATTTAGTAAGAATGGTTACCTTATATTTTTAATAAAAATTAAATTAATTGACAAGTTGACAAAGTTAAAAGCAAAAAGGAAGAAGTTTATAATCTAATAGTAAAAGACTAAAAAAATGTTTAAAACATGGAAAAAATTAATTTTATAGGGATTATTGACTTTAAAAAATACAACACTCGATTATTTTCTATTTTTGATACTTTTATCCTTGGACAGTTTCATTACATCATTGAAAAAGTAATGGTTATTTACAAAATTGTTGTTTTCTTTACTTATAAGAGGAGACTAATTAAAAAAAATTATCTACCCATTAAAAAGATTTATCTCAAAAAAATCTTCCCTAGTATCTTCTAAACCCTATCCCTATATTCTAGTATCCTTTTTCTTTCCATAAGTCTGTGATAAGGATCCTTTAGTAGTTACCCAAGGGTGAACATCTAATGGGAGATGTAATGATCTCAACTAAGTTCTCTTTGATATTTTCTTATTATAAACTCTCAAATATTTTATATCCATGAAATTATTATAAAATTAATATTATTAATATGATTATTTTTACTATAAATATAGAATATCACTTTTCTACCTCCGTCCAAATCCATTTAAAAAATTAAGACGTCATTATGTGTTTGTACGGACTACCGCCTCTATGAATGACACAAACTATTTTTCATAAACACCATTCATAGATAGTTAAAAAGGTTATTTAATAAAAAAAATATAATAAATATAACATGATTAATATTTTTAAATAATAATTATTTTTTTTCTACCTATCCCATTCTATGGAAAATTAAAGTGTCGTCTGTGAATGTGTGGACTACCACCTATACGGGAAAATGTATTTTGGTTTCCCACTACCTCATAATGTGGATGACTTTTAAAATGTATTTAATATATAAAAATTATATTTATCACAATATTAATATTATTTAAATTTAATATTTGACATTATATATGTGATATTAGCAATAAATTTTCATAGTAAACTTAACCTCCTTAAAAGAACATATCAAAACACCTTTCTAAATTTGTATCCATTTTGGGGAAACCCATAGAAGTGTATAAATTTTGTGCTCATGGAATGATAAAATACATAAAAAATCTATAATTTTTGATATTATAAATCTATTTTATAACATTTTGAAAATTTTCAATATACTGAGGATATTTTAGAGAAATTGACAAAACTACCAAAACTAACCGGCATAATTGAATGCTATTAAATAAATGAATTACACATGATAATAAATAAACCTTAGAAAATAAAATATTGCTGAAAAAATTATTATGAATGTTTTTAATAGATTTAATTTAATTTTTTAGGATGTTATGAACACAAGCATAATGAATCAAAACTCATGTTTAGGTTTTTCGGATCTTAATTTTGTTTTATTGAGATATGATTCGTATTCATCACTTGTTTCATTTTCTGTGGTGTATGTATTTGAAATGGATTTAATTTATCATAAATTTCATGAAGAATAATAAATTTATAAATTCATCTCATCTTCTACCTTCCATGTATTTTTCAATTTTAAATATTAAGATGTTGTTTGGATTTATGTTAACTCAATCCCCATTCCTTTGAGTTATAATGTTTCATATTGAATTTATTAATTTTATGTTTTGTTTCTTACACTTGAATATTTTATATTGAACTTTCTCTTTCACTTAGGGGTAATGAATTTTTTTATTCAACACTTCATCCTTGATTAATTTATTCCACATAAAATTATGACATTATTAGGAGTAATTCCCATTCTCTTTAACAATGGGTTTTCTTCAATGTCCATGTTTTCCCTTCCTACTAATTTTCTCCTTTATATTTAGAAACCCAATTATGTTTATGTCATGTGATATTCACATTTACCTTATCCAAATTTCAAAATAATGTTTTATTATCCTTTTTTAAGATGTTGTATATTTTAAAACATAAAAAGGGATCTTCTAAACCACTTTCATTACTTTTGGGCTACACATTCTATTTCTTTTTATCCCTTTTCATCTATATTATTTTAATTTATTTCCTCCATATTATATATATATATATTACTTCTATATATATAAATTTTAATTTACCTTTTATTTTTGTGGGGTAATATTTTTTTTAATATCCCTTTTTAATTCTGTCTTTTAAGTAAACCCAATTTAAGGTAACATCCCAGTTTATTATATCATGTAAAGTACCACCAACATAAAATGTTTTTTAATCATAAATATATTTTTAAAACCTTAATTATTTTATGGGAAAATATCATGGTTTAATTATAGTTTAAATGTAAATAAAATAATAACTTTCTTTTATTAAAATTTCCTTTACTCATTTCATAAAGAATCACCTAAGTGGTTTGTTTTGATTCATTATTTTCCAATTACTCACATGAATTTTTCAATATTTGAACCCCATGTTAAATAATTTATATTATTTATTCAAATATTAATGTCCAAAATGAAGTAATTCCTTCTTCTCCTAGGGATCATTATGATATAGTATTTAGTTATTCTTTTAGATGAGATTATGAGACCCACTTTCTTCTCATGGGTTTCATCAGGATTATGCTTTATGTATGGTTTATTTTCTTCATATGGAATACATATTCTTGTATATATTATAATTTTTATTATGGGATAGGTGGTCCCAGAAATATATAGCCCTCCAATAAATTGGGTAAATCCATACATCTCAGAAGATAATTTGAAAAAAAATGGGGAGTGAACCCAATCCACTATGGGACTCTATCCTCTATTATAGTATTAGCAGTGATCCTTGAATTATTATTATTATGTTGTGTTTTATTTTATTTAAATATAGTTATAATTCCATTAAATTATGATACCATTCCCTTATTCATAGTTTTCATACTTATCTCATACACTTATTCCATGGTATATCTTTGTTCATTTGATATTACATGTTCCTATGTAATGAATGATAGAAAAATATAATTATTTTAAAATATTTTTAATAATAAATTTCTAATATGCCTATTCTTTACCATGTGCTTTTGATCTAATCCTTGATGTCATGATTTACCTTACTGGAAATTCGAGTACACCCCTTTATTATATTTCCATTACCCAAGTTAGAAAGATGGGTATAACTAATGATAATTATATAAGTATAGTGTGGATCAATAATAGAGAAATGTTTACAAGTATCATAAAATAATTTTATTATTTATCCAATCCTCAAAGACACTAAACCTTACGTTCTTGAGATGTGAGATTATTGTGAGATGTAATTTTTATCTTGTGAAAATGATGTGAAATATATGTATGATTAGCTTGGGTCATTATAGGTTCACCCAACACCATAATCCATGGCCAAAATCTAAAAATATTTATCCCTACACTATTCAAATCACCCATTTCCCACAGGTGAACTCATTGAACAATACACCCTACACTATGACCACCACCATAGTTTGGTGGACAAGAGGATGGAAAAATATCCTCCTAGGCATCTAGAAATCCTTTGGAACACCATTTAATTCCCTTTTAAGGCCACTAGTCCTTGAAAAAACACAAGGGAAGGGATTTGTAAATATGGGCTCTTATATGTTCATTTAACATTCAATTGTTTTCTTTAAAGGTTTAGATTTTTCCTCTCTACTGAGTATCCAAATATATTCCTTGTAATACCCTATGACATACAAGAAATTGCCTATATTTGGGCCACCATGAAATGATTACATAATCCCAATGAAATGGTTATCCTCGATAGAATTTTAATTTATCCCCATAGTTTTTTTAATAGACAAAATAATAATTGTCCAATTTTTATTTATAGGATATGGGACATAAAATAATTGTATTACATGTGATTCCATTATGAATGGTTCATACCTATACCCTTCATTATTGAAATCATATTTCACTAATCTCAATTCATCTATTTTAAATGCACTCATGTTATCAACCCGTTCATATAAAAAATCATCACTTGGAATATTTTATAATCCAAATCTCATATTTTTTTGATGGATTCATGAAATAATTTGTGTTTAATTGGTTAATTTGATATGAATTGTGTGTTTCATTAATGATTTAGTTATTTGTGTGAGTTAAACAACTTGAAAAAATATTTTTAACATTAAATAATAATTTTTCATAAAATGTTTTATAATGTGGAAAAATATAAATTTTCTTCAACATAACAAAATTATATATCTTTATACATAATGTGATGGTATAATGAAGAAAATGTCGAAGTAACTTTTGAATTTTATGTAATCATTATTGGTGAAATAAATAATGTGAATGTGAGGGTTGAAATTGATGTTTTGATATTAAATTGATATATTAGAATGTTGTTAACTACTATATAAATTAATACCATGAGTGAAATAATTTAAATGAATTATTTTGGTTTAATTTATTGATGTAGTGAGTTTTTTTGTTTCCATTTGTTATTGTATTAAATAAATCATTTAATGTAACTATAGGTGTATACAAGATAATATAATTCAATGAACTTATAGAATTATCTATGATTTTATCATGGTTTTTATCATGGATATATAAGTATTTAAAGTGTTTATTTCTTACTAAAAATTGCATTTATAATGAGGTAATGTGATAATAAATTGGGTGATGATTGATTAATGATTTTTTGATTAATGAATTAATAAAATTGGACAAAACTGATGGTTTTTATATGAATTACACTTTCTGCAAATATAATAATGAAGCATAAAATTATGATAAGAATTAAAGGATGCTTTCATGTGTTTTGAAAACATAATGAGTTATTCTTATTGGATGACTTAGGTTTGAATGATAATGTGTTATTCTAAAAATAAATCAATGTTGCATATATATAAATATAAATAAATATTTAATATAATGTAAAATAATATTAATATAAATAGGAATAAATATTAAATATTAAATAAAGTTATGTTTGGTATATTTAAATAGAAATAATATGTATTCAAAACATGTTTGTATATATAATATAAATAGTCATAAAATAAATATTAAATATAATAGAAACTAATATTATTATATAAATATATTATTTTTTATAAATATATTAACATATGCACATGGTGAGAGAGATATAAATACACAAACACACATAAACAAAAACATATATACATATATATATTTATAAATATAAAAATAGATGAAACACAGACTCACATATATATCTATGTGTGTGTGTAGAAATGAATATGCGAAGAAAACCCAAAATATGGATAAAATTAATCATAATGACTATATATAAATTTATATATATATACTAGAAGAATAATAAAAAAAATCACAAAAACCCATTCAAGATTATTGAAGGAAGAAAACCCAAAAGGGGGTCACATTACCAATGGGGGAAGAACAATAAAAAATCACAAAAAAATCATGCATGATTGGTTGAGAAATTATTAATAACATGTTTAAAATACCATAACTTTGGATTATAGGTTGATTGATCCAAAATAGTGTACCAAAGTCATAAGAAAGATTTGAGTTACATAAGGGATTGATTAGAGAGGTGGAGTAGCATGAAAGTTAGAGTTATTTTAAAAAGAGGGAAAGAGTTTTATCAGTTCTAGAAAAAAATACTAATAAAAATACACTTTATCAGTGATAAAACCAATAAAACTAATAAATAATACTTTTATGAGTGCTAAGGTTAGAATCAATAAAGGCTTAACATTATTAGTGGAAAAAAAAGCACTGATAATTTTCAAAATTTATTATCACTAACTAGTGGCATTGATAAATTTTATTTTTATGAGTACTAACTTTAGTGATGATAAATAACGGTGAATATTAAAAATTAAAAATTACATTTTTAGATAATAATAAAATAAAAAATATATAGAAATGAATATTAAAAACTACAAATATTAATAAATGTATTAATATTTGGATAAATGTATTATTAATATTATAATAAATGTATTAATATTTTAATAAGTTTTTTATTAATAGATGTATTAATATTATAAAAGATAATATAAATAAATAGACTAATATTGTAAAAAACTAAAAAATACAAAATTACTTTATAATAAAATGAATAGATATTAAAAATGAATAATATTTCTCCAAGGACTATAACATTACTATAGTATTAGTACCATAAATGGGAAAATATCATGTGTTATAGAAGGCACTTTTGGAGTAGTTCTATTCAACTAATTTAGGCTTTTGGGACACTAATTTGATCCTTCAGGCCACCAGACCTCTAATCCATCATAGGTCTTCAAACCACAAGGCCTCTAGAGCCTCATTAGTAAGCAACATGTGGTGTGTTGGAACCATGAGAATAGCTCGACATAATAGGTAGTGGTGTTGTTAGGTAACATGCAAACATTGTTGGGTGATTTTTGCGACACCCTCATATTTTAACGAATAGCCTAGGTTAGGTTTCAAAGAATAAAGAGGAGAGTTGTACTACTTTTTTAGATGGAAAAAGATTCAATGGAATGGTGTATATTTTTCACCATGGATAGTGTCTACAACATGGTTGAGTCATTGTTGTGTGGTGGTATATTTTAATGGTTTTGGTTATGTTTCCATAGTTATGCCATGTAGTGTTAAAAATGACATGAAGGCTTGGAATGTGGATTCTAGGAAGTTCTACCAAATTCAGTATCGTTGAGCTGTGTACGATGGTTGTGGATTAGTGTTCTTATGAGTCCTTTAAGGCTATAATTTTATGATGAACATTGCTCCATGGTTCCTTTCCCTAGTTTATAGGATCTCTTCATTGACCTCAATATGGATTCTGATCATGCTTTTAACCATGCACCATTACGACATGGGCATTTCCTTTATGCAGTAATGTTTCCCAATTTGGGAGTCATTGTAGTTTAGCCCTATATATTTCTCCATGATGATTTTTACCCAAATTTACTATAAATATATGAGCCCCCTCGAACCCTACCTCCTCACAGCCTTTCCTATCAAACCTTGGAAGACTCTGGTGCATATTCAAGAGCACTTCTAGCCCCCAAACCCAGAACTTCATCCTCTATGTGAAAGGATTAACTCTTGGAGATTCTAAGTGAATTCATCTCCTATTCAAATAGTTTTTCATCCCTTGTCTTGTGATGAATATCATATATAATACCATGTCACCATATCCTCTTTGAATCACGTTCTATAATCACTTTTGTGAGGATTTTCAATTGTTCTAAGGATCCTTGGCATGCAGGCTTGACCTGAATGGAGCATAGGTGTGAATTAGGTGTCATCTATTGACAATATTGGTGTTGGTATTACATGATTTAGGTAGTAATTCCATACCATATAGGGTCGTTAGATACAATTTTTTTCTTGATTTGATTATGTGAATGTGTGTATCATGTATGAACTATTGTATGATATGGAATGCTTAGTTTTCATGTGTAGTTGGTCATAACTATTCTTGATTGACGAGGTTATGGGTTTGTGTGTTTCCATGAGAACCTTTACATGGTTCATTTCACTTGTGATTTTCAATGTTGTGACTTTTTGTGTATGTTTCATAGCTTGTGGGAACTTTACTTCTGGTATCCAGATATATGGTTTCTTAGGGTGACTGGTTGACGACTTAGAGGGGGATCATGGGTTCAAGTCTACAGAATGATATTTCTAAGATGAAATGATGGTGATTGTTAGAATATTTCATGAATTTTTTATGGTTATTGTATATTTTTAGAGGTAAATATATATGTGTTAGATCATGGTTCACACTAATATAATGGTATGAGTCAAAGTGTCATGGTCATTGATCTAATGGTATAATTCATGGTGATATGTATATTATGTCGATAATATGAGTTAGAGTTAGACACGTTGAGCCATTAGAGGACATGCACTGTTGTATTTAGATGTTTCTTAAGAGTTTATAGGTTCCTGGTGGATGTATCAGCATGAAAAGATGATAACTATAAAACTATGGCTAGTTGTATGAGTTGATTGCTCCTTATAGGTGGATCGTGGATATCCCTTGCAGGTGGGTGGGGTTATCCCTTAATAGTGGAACAAAGACTACAGATTGAATGCTTAGTGATGTGGGCCTTATGTGACTTCCTGGAATGATATGAGTCATGTGACTACCAATTATGACAACTCTTCTACCATGGGGATGAAGTAGGTATGGCCAGGGTTCGTGGCAGCTAGTTAGCACATGACCACTCAACACATAATTGATTATTAATTTCTTGTTAATTTATTTATTATTATAGAATACACCTCTTAAGCATGTTAAATTATGTTAAAGATGCATTGGTGGTGTCCTACAATGTTTATACTCACACCTTGCATGGGCATCTCGATGTGCATGATGACTTCATGATTAGGGATCCAAAAAAGGATAGGGGATTAGTGACAGGGAGTTGAGGAGACAAAGGATGGGTTCAGAGGAAGTATCAAGATAGAATCCAGAGTGATTATATAGTGTCTTATTTATTCTCCAATTGATTAATTATAATCTAGTTGACCTACCACATTGAGGGTACTTGGTTTATTACTTTGTATGACTTTGAGTTACTTTACATATCATTTGGTATAGTATTTTTATTATTTAGTTTCATTTTTCCTGTTGAGTTATTATTCTTTTCTTGATGGGATTTTGATACACGGATTTTGATACTAAGGGTATAGTCTTCCCACTACACTGTTTAGACCCTCGCTACTAGTCAACAACCCCTTTCACATAGGGAAGAATGTATAAGGTTATGTGGCCCTCTAGCTTCAACCAGGTGATTCAGTCAGGGGTGTTAAAAAGTGGTATCAAAGGAGGTTTTCTTTTCATTCTTCTTTATTATGTTTGGGGCAAGGTAGAATGTATAAAGGTTGTGTGTAACTCATGTAAGGGAGTTATTTAAGTGCTTGATCATCTCTTATGTGATTGACCTCTGGGTTTCCAGTGATGAGAATGATGTTATAGTTGTGGATTTATAGTTTCATGATGATCTTGAGTATGTTGTTTTGCTATAGTTTATGGTATTTGGGTGCATTCATACATTATGACTTAGCACATAGGATCACATGTCATATATATATCATTGTTTTATATTAATGGTAGTTTATTTAATTAATTTTCTTGAATTGTGATTTGTAATTCTAAGATTTATGGTGTTGACATTGGAATCAATTGAACATGTTCATGCTTATTATTATGTATATATATAAATGTGACTAACGTATGGGTATGAAGAACTAGGATTGAGCATTGGTTAATTCATGGAGGTTTATGCCACATCATTATGGGTAACCTCATATGATATGTTTTCCTCATAAACCCCTTTTCTATGCCTATAAAATTCTTAAGATGATATCTCAAGTAAGATATTATAGGTGTTCTAAGATTTCTTTTGGAATTAAAAATAATTCCACCTAAAAGAAGTTTGAGGGGACCATCGATAGAAACGGGTAAGAATGTTCCTTTTTGAGAGTACCATCTTGTTCCACCACTAGATGGACATGGGGATACATTTGATCATTCACATGTGCCTGATCTGGTGGTTTAGGTGGTGGAACTGCTCTAGCACGGATTCTTTCATTTAGTTCTTGTTAAAGGTGGAGGAGTTTCCATGATAATGGTTGATTATGACCAGGATTTTTAGATTTAAGGGCACTGGAGGCCCATATGATGTTGAGGACTGGATTAACAACATCAAGGGGGTATTTGATATATCAGTGGCCCCAGATTATCTATGGGTAAATTTGGATACATTCATGCTTCAAGGACCCAATATAAGATTATGGGGTTTCATGAACAAGGAAGGGAGACATGAGGGTATTATATATGATACCTTTAAGGCCCTCTTATTTGAGGAGTTATTCTATGGTATGTTGAAGATGGACCATGCTCATGAGTTTATGGAGCTTCATAAGGGACTGATGTCAATGTGTACAGACACTTCTCATTTCATGGATTTTCTTTACTTCACTCTTATTATAGATTAGGGCATGTCATAGAAGGCCTAGAAATATGAGATAAACCTATAAATATATTTTATGCTTCAAGTCAAAATATTTGAGATAAAAACTTATTATGTGGTGCTACCCAAGGCCCTGATGATTGAGAAGGGTCAGTAAGAGGACAATGCTGAAGGAATTATATCATCATTCACTGGGCCAGTGAGTGGTTCACTGGTAATACTATGAGATCCTATTATATTTTTAAGAATAGGAAGGTGAAGGAGACACACTAGGTAAAAATGAGTAGTTACAATAGAGCATGGTATTATCTATTTCCTTAGTGGAAGGTAATTATACAAGAAGTTATAATTTTGGGTATATGGGATACTATAGTAGACCTTGTGGGAAACTAGCAAAGGAGTGTCAGTAGAGTGAAAAGATGGGTCATCTGTAGCATTATTTTTTTAAGGTGATGCATTCAAACACAAGTATGATGAGATAGGGTGTAGTCTAAGGTCCTTAGTAGTAAGTTCACACCCCCACAAACTTTGGTGACCCAAACAATTTATGCACCTCAAGGGCAGGGTCGTGCAACTAAGGCAAGAAGAGTCTATGTAGTGATCTAGGTTATATATAATGGTGGAGAGGTACTATAAATTGTTTGAGGTATGTATCTTGATCATATTTATTATATATTTTTACTTGTTTGATACTGGAGCTTCCCATTCATTTATATTTGTATAAGTTTTTTATGGGCTCGATTTACTGGTCAAGTTATCTTCTGAGTTTTAATCACTTGAAAAAACCTTGGGGAAAAAAGTGTATCATATCTATAGATTTCCAAAATTCCCTTGGTGTTTTCTATCTATAAATATATATGGTATTTTATTATTCTTAATATGATTATCTTAGGTGTGATTTTTGGAATGAATTAGTTGACCTGTTATCAGGTGCACATTGATTTTTATGGGAGATGAGAATCTTTTACTATACTTAAGGGTGAGAATTTTGTTTTATCCTTAGAATGGGATATTAAAAAATCTAGATTGATACTGGAATTAAACCAAATTGGTGTTATCATGGCCTAGTTAGTAGACATATATTATTTAGTGGACTATATTAGGAGGTAGCTCCCTCCTATTTTCCTCCTACAGTGGACCTATATCAAGATGTATTTCTATAAAATTTCTCAAGACTTCCTATATATAATGGAATTGACTTTGAGACCAAACTCTTTCAAGTAGCACATCCTATATTGATTCCCCTATAATATATGGAATCAGAATAATTAAAGTAGCATAAGTGGAACTTTAGGATTTGGAGGTGAAGGGTTTTATCAAACTGAGAACAACTCTTTAGGACTCTCTAGTATTGTTTGAAAATAAGGTGTATGGTAGTATTTGGCTGTGTGTGGACTATATAAAGCTGAAATAGGTGACTATGAAAAATAGATAGTTATTTTTAAGGATCTATGACTTGTTTGATTAGTTGTGGGGAACCCTGTAGCTCTTCAAGATTGCCTTAAGATCAAGATACCATGAGATTTAGGCCAGATAGGAGGATATTTCTATGTTAGTATTCAGGAGTAGACATAGACTATATGAGTTACTTTTCATGCCTTTTTTGTTGAAAAATTCCCCAACAGTGTTCTTGGATCTCATGAATAGGATCTTCCATTCATATCTTAACTCCTTTATTGCAGTGTTTTTTTATGATATCCTTATATACTCATGGACCTTGTATATGCACACTAGACACCTGGAGATTATTTTGAGTACACCTTGTAAATATTGGATCTATGTCATGCTTCTGAAGCATCACTTATAAATATAGGAGTTATTTTTTATTGTTCATGTGATATCTAAAGCAAGAATTTTCATAGACCTGGAGAAGGTAGAGGTTGTGGTGTCTTAGTAATGCCTAAGAAATGTGTTAGGGGTTAGGGGAATCCTTGGTTTAACTTGGTATTATATATAGTTTATTCAGTACTTTTCACAACTGGAAGTGTCTATAACTATTATTACCAAGAAGGGGTAATGTTTGAGTGGATAGATCAATGTGAAGATTCTTTATTAGAGCTGAATAGGTGATTGAAAATAGCTCAAATCTTGAGATTGTTAGATCTTAGGAAGGGATATTGGGTTTACTATGATGTATCAAGTATTATTTTAGGGGTTGTGATGATGTAGAGGGATCGATTAGTAACTTATGGGTCTCACCGGTAATGACCCCATGAGTTTAAATATAATACGTATGAATTGGAGTTAGAAGTTATGGTTCATTCTCTAAAGTTTAGAACCATTATCACTTTATTGAAAGATTTATCATATACACTGACCATAAGAGCATATGTTACATATTCTCTTTATGGGATTTGAATCTATAATAGTGGTTTTGGGTGGATTATATGTAGTTATTTGATATTGAGATGGATTATACTATGGTAAAGGGTTATGTTGTTACATATTCTCTTAGCAGTAAAATACATGATTTTGGAGAGAGTCCTTAAAATTAGGAATGGTGATTGATGATCTTATTAGATGAATGGTTGAAGGATGTATCTACAGGATGAGGGATGATGACATGTGCTTTCTTGGTTATCACATTAACATCGGTGGACTAGTAAAAGGCCAACCAGTAGTCATATCATGATTTCTTAGTGATGTAGGAATGATTGGAAGAAAGTGACTCAGTTCCATGATGGTTGATGGATAGTGACAATGTTATCTTTGTTCATGGGAGAGTTGCAGTTCCTTCCTTCTTATGGGAAGATATGATGAGGTACACCCATGAATATTAGTGGGTAAGTAACCCAAGTTCTATTAATATGTATCAGGATATCAAGAAACACTTTTGATTTATAAGAATAAATAGAAATATCGAAGGATTTGTCTCTCATTTATTTACATGTTAGAGGATCAAGGCAAAGAATCAGTGATTAGGATGGTTATTTCAACAACATCTTGTGAATCTGTAGAAGTGGTATGAGTTGGTTATGGAATTCATGATGAGGTTTCTTAGGAACCTGAGAATTCAAGATGTTATTTGGGTGATAGTTGATTATCTATTAAAAGTAGCACATTTCTTTCCAATCTAATAGACTCGCTCTGTAAATAAATTGAGAAAAAATTAAATTTGAGTAATTATATGACTAAATTGTAGTTACTTAAAATATCTTACTATAAATAGACAAATGTTTTATGTTGTAGTTTTGTAAAATTTTGTAGAAGGATTTGGGGACTCTATTAATACTGAGTATAGTGTATCATTTGTAGACTGATGGATAGTCAAAGAGTACAATCCAAATCTTAGAGGATGTGGTTTGTTCATGCATCAAAGACTTTAGTGTAGGATGGAATAATCATTTTTCCTTGGTGGATTTCACATAAAAAAATTATTTCTAGACTTTTATTTAGATGGTTCCTTTTGAGTCTCATTATATCCAGCCATGTAGCTCACTAATGTGTGGACATGAGGTGGGTAGGGTAGTTTTTATTGGGATGAGTATGGTGCAAGAGTCCTCCTAAAGGGTTTGGTTAATCATGAATCAATTGGTAACTATCCATAGTATATAATGATACTATTCCAACTAGAGGATATGAGCTTTGGTGTTCATTTTGGGTGACTGGGTTTTATTACGGGTGTCCCCTTGGTTAGGGAATCATCATTTTTAAGGAAATGAAAACTGGAACCATAGTTTGTGGGACTTCATTTTATCACTGAGCATATCAAATTAGTTTCATACCAATTGAATCTTCCTCCATGATATTGAGGTATGAAATACATGTTCTATGTGTCTTGGTTCTAAAGGTATGAGCCCAAACCTAGGCATGTGATCGACTATGAGGATTTTATGTTGGAACCAAAAGAATTATTTTTGGAGTGACTGATAAGAATTATATTCCAGAGAGACAAGCTGTTTAGGGGAAATTTGGTACCTATTGTTCGAGTCTTATGGTTTTATGGATGGATATATGAGGAGATGAGGGAGTGAGAGTATGGTATTAGGACTCAATAAATTCAGTTGTTCCAATAGGACCACTAGAGTAACTTCTAAAGGATAAGAAGTCATTAGAGGGGTATATTTGGGACATCCTTGTATTTTAAATAATAACATAGGGTTAGTTTCAAAGGATAAATAGGGAAGCTGAAATGATTTTCATATGGATCTAGATTTCACAACATGGTGCATATTATGTTTCATGGAGGGTGTGGCCATGGTGTGATTGAGGTATTTTGGCATGGTGGTTAGTTTTAATGGTTATGGTTATTTTGTAATAGATGTGACGTAGAGTGATGTTTGTAGTGTGAAGGCTTAAATGGTGGAGTCTAAGAAGTTTTTCTAAATTTGGTATCGTTGCGCCATAGAGGGTGGTTGGGGCATAGTGTTCTTGTAAGGGATTGGAGGTTTTGGTATGATAATGACCATTACACTTTAGTTCATTTTCCTAGTTTATAGGATCTCACAGTTTACCACAATGTGGATTTAAGACATTTTATTAACTAGAAACCATTATGGTGTGGAAATTTCATTTGTGTTGTAGTTTATGCTAATTTGGGACCCATTTTGGAATAACATTATATGTTGCACTGTGAAAACTATTTTTTGAGATTGCATATAAATTCATGAGGCCCCTCAAACCATTTCTTTTCTCATCCTTTCCTCTCAAACCCTGAGTGACTCTAGGAAATCATCATTAAATCCTTCATCCCCCCAAACTCTTGACATCATCCCTGACATTAGATGATGGACTCTTGGTGATTTTAGGTGTGTTCCTCTTCCATTCTACTTTTTTTATCCCTTCTCTTGGTAAAATCACATATATAATATTATTTCACCATCCACTTCTTGAATATTGTTCTAGAATATTTTTTTGATGGGTTTTCATTAGTTATAATGATCCATGGCATGTGGTATTGATCCGGTTAGAGTGTAGGTGTGAATTGGGCATCAGCTCTAGAAAATATTATTATTTGAATCACATGATTGAGGTAGGAATTATTTAACATATAGGGTGGTTTAATACAGTTCTTTTAATGATTTTATTATGTGTATGTGCATATCCTGTGTGAACAACTTTAAAATCTCACTTTGTGTATGAGTTATATTTGTTGTCAATGGTTATTGATTGTTGTTAATGGTGGTAAATAAAATATAAATATTTCATTTATGTCAATATGTTGAAGAATATAGTAAGAAATAAGTTCTTTAGGTATTAATATATTGAAAAGGTTTGAAAAGAAAGAAGTTGTTAAAGTGTCCAAGATATCCAAGCCTGATAAAAAAAGTGAATGTTGTTTGTATGAATAGATAAAGAAGATATTAATCAAGTCTTATTATCATAAAGAAGTTATTTTTAATAATTTGAGTTTTTAAGTCTAAATATTATTGAACTGGTCTTCATGAAAAAGAATTTTTTAAATGGAGACACATTGTTTACACCAATGAATATTTCATTAGAATTAATATTCCAAAAAGAGAAGAAGAATAATTGAAAAAAGTCATACATATCTTTATTGCGTGAGGATCTTCTTTTAAGAGCATGGAAATATTAATCTTCATAAATATTATTTGAAGAAGAATCCCATGAAATATAATTTTTATTACATGAGGATTTATTTGAAGGTGGTAGAGCATTTTAAAGAGGGGGAGGTTGTGGTGTTTTATATTGAAGATTTCCCTAACTCATTTTATGGGAGTTTACCTAAAAAATAGGCCAACCAAGGACCACCTAAAACACACATATGGGGATCTTGGTTCAACCATATGGGTGGAAATTTTGCTGGATATCTGGAAATGGCTATAGGAGGAATTGGGAGCATAGATCCAGCATGGAGTGCATAGACGGGTGTGTAATTAGCATGTATAGCACGTACAATGTTCTTAAGAGGGAAATCATAGGTGAGGTGCATATCATGTTGGCCATGTGTGTGGAGTGTATACCAGTGTTGATCCCTTTATGCCTTAGTACAAACTAGTAGTGTCATAAGATCTATTATAAAGAACCGCCTAACTAAATTCATGTTCTATGTGGGAGAAACGGGACATGAGAATTATTCCTTTATAATAAAACATATGGACATTTCATCCACCATTAGATACAACATATCTCAGTCATCCAATCACCATGGGATTTCATATTCTACCTTTGGATGCCTGAAAATGATTTAGTTTACTAGAGTTCAAGGCCTAACATCCAATGATCGATCCCAAGCTTATTATGATTGTTCTAAAGATGAGATATTAAAGCGATGAGGTCACGAATGTCCAGGCATGAAATCTATGTCATTCATGTAGGTGATAACTCAAATAACATACTTTGGATAAATAAAAATGAAGTTTTAGAAGGAATACCAAGTTTTCATATTCATGGATAATTTCAAGTATATAAAAAGGGAATAATTTGATGCATTGAGGTGTATTCACATAAGAAGTGACGCCTTAAAACTTGGTGTCACACGATACAAAAAGAATAAAGAAAAAATATAATGAAACCCACATTGAGAACTTTAGTAATTCAAAGGCACTGATTTACATGTCATATTTTTTTTTATTTGTGTCTATAAATGAATGAAGTCAATTTAGTGTAACTCACTTATAAATGGAGAGAATATATGTCCAAAGACACTTCTACAACTCACATTTCATATGAGAGCTCTCATTTTTATGAAAACAGAGCATCTTTATGGCCTCTTGTTATGCGAAAGAGCATAGAGTTCCACATGCCTATTGGATACATGGATAGGGTAGTTCCATGCTCATATTTTTTTTGAGGAAGAACCATGAGCCATTTTTCTTGGCAGAGAGTGAAGAATCACACACTGCTTGTGAAAATAATAAAGTCGCATGCACTTTTGTTGCTTTTTTTCCTTCATGATTGCACAATGATCTTTATGTTCCACAAACCAGTGTTATTTTAATATTATCTCACTATGTTGTGTGAATATCCTTGGATACATGTATGGAATTATATGATCACCACATGTATGCATAAAGGATAAGAACTAACATGCACTTAAGTCCATCACTTGCATGAAGAAGAGTTTCGCACAACTATTTATTATTGTGTAAAGAAGAAGAAGTTCCACGTACTTCTTCTAGTGTACATGAATAGGAATAAATGATCTATGAGGATCTACGAGTCATCTGGCTGTGTGAAATGGTTTGATTATTAAAATATATCTTATAAGAGACTATGTGTGCATATACCTATTTCATGAAAAGATAACTAGATAAATATATATAGTTTTACATGATTGCACAAACATGAAGAAGAACAAATGCATGTTCTCATGCACATGAAAATGTGTGGAACACAATGAAAAAAATATTACACATAATAAATAAATTGAGTGGGAACATAAAATAATATGTATAATCAATTGATATGTGCTTACAATATTCAAAGTTTTCATGTACATGATATAATAATTGCATGTGAAGGTGCATTGAGTAGTGAAGGGTCATAAAATAATATTTAAATAATATTATGAATCAGTTACTCAAATATTTTTTTCACCAAGAATTATAGATAACTAATACAATTATCATTGTAGATATTTTGTATTGAAGAGTTTGAGGGATCCAATGCTACAATTCAATATCTCATGTTGTTGGTCGAAGACTAAAACTAGAAGAAGTGAGTGTATAATCTATATTTAGCTTATTATCACTTGGGTCAAATAATAATTATGAGATTATATAGACCCATACTTTTAAAACATATATATTACATCTAAATTGATGAATATTCATTACATAACATTTTTATCCATGATAGAATAATTTAGGTCTGTTATATTTAAAAACATGGAAACATAAAAAATTATTTCATAAATTATCTACATCATCTCCAACTAATTTATTAATAACTAGAACCTTTATTAGATATATCATACTTAATACCTTTCTTCATAACCTGTGTAAAGGAAACATAAGAAAAGGGTGAGGTCAGATGCTTGGTAAGGGTAAATGAAGGATATATCAATGATCACATAAGAATAATATGATTAGAAGGGTATAATAGCATGATCATGACATTTTAAAACCATTACCTACAGATAAAAGATCATAATATTAAGCCATGTAATAAATCTTGGTAGTTTATAAGACATGGATCATAAGGAAATCAAATAACATGAACTATGAAAGCTTAACTTAGGCATAATACATTGATTTGTGGCATACACATAAGTATAGAAAATCATTTCCTTAGTATCCATAGCTTGTTTTCAAGGTTGTGATAATGGGATGGGTTAACTCCCGAAATCATCATAGTACTCAAGGTTCAATCCTAAGAATATCATAGTTGACATTGTCCCTTAATGAACTGGGTTCACTCCCCATTCCAAACCTATCTATATTATTAGATATCAATATTTTTTCAATGAATTGGAGAGAGATATAGGTCTCACCCATCACATAATAAAAATTATACATATGTGTGCCACAAAATCATAAACCATTCATCATATCAGAACCCATGAAAATAAATGTGTTTCATAAAAAATTTATCATAGCATAACCCATAGAAAAGGAATGTGTTTCATAAACATATTTTCATCATGAAAATAAAACATATAGAGAAATAATATGGATGGTATACTTTGATCATGTCCCCATTAAATCACAAGTGAAATCAAGAGTTTTTGTCTTTGATGAATATAAATGCCATTAAAAGATCATTAAAATATTCTTGAGGAAAATAACCTTTCCATTTTGAAATAACTTATTAAAAATATACAAATATAAATGAAAATATTTTATTTTAAAATAAAATTATAAACTTGTAATTTAATCTTCAAATAAAAAAATTAGTCATGATGGTGGGAAAATCTATTCATGTTGTATAAGTTAAAAAACATTCCTTCCATTTAAAAAATGATAAGAAGATTCCTTTAGTCCCATTTTATAAAAAATAAAACATGGGTAAAAATTAGTTTAAAAAATTATATTATAGTATTAAAAACCTTCTTTAAAATATTTTTGGAAAACATGGATATGGAAGAAAAATGTTTTTTGACCAAAGAGATAAATGAATTTGATTTTCCTTAAAAATATATTTTCAATATCTTGACTACATTGGGTGAGTAAAATAAAATTAAAACATTTATTTTCAAGAAATAACCATAGGATAATAAATTTCATGAGTATATTGATAGTTAGATCATAATATTTCATCATCAGAAGCATTATCATAATCAATCTCGATAAACAATGACATTGTGTCATAAAACCCTTACATCGAGTCTACCTTACTTTGAAATCAATATAATATCATGTATAATAAATTTAAATTTATTATAATTATATATCATAGTTATTTTCATACTTATAATATCATTTATTATCCCTTTATAACATTTCAATACACCCTTTTATCAATAATTCCTTATTAAAATCGTCATTTTTGGGTGTTAACTGTTTCTTTTATCATGAGAATTCTAAATAAATAGTATTGGTCCATGTATATTTATATTGGTTCTATTTTATATATAATATTAATAATTATATAAATATAATACATATTTAGATTCATCTGTAAATTTTAGAGATAGAAAAATGAATCACACCGTTCATGGAGATAGTGGGTTGTACATACGCATGAATGTTGTTTTCATTTTTCAATGTATGGAACGAAAGAAAGGTAAATATTAATTAAAATTTAAAATATAATTATTATATCATATATATTTATAAAATTAATCCTCATTATCATAAAAGTAAAATATAAATTAAAAATGAATCACATTACTTTGTGGAGGTGATAGTCCACATGTATGCATAAGCGACGTTATCGTTTCCCAAATGATTGGATGGTAAGATTTTATACATGGTATTGTCGTTAAAGAAGTATAATTATGTCATAAATATCATATATAAACATTAAATCCATCATAATACCCATCCAAAAAAACATGGTGATGAAAAATTAATTATATCGCTCTGTGGTGATGGTAAGTCGTATATCTGCACGAACGATACTTTAATTTCTTATTTGATTGAAAGATGGTGTATAATGGTGTTTTAATAATAATAAAAACATTTCATAATGTTTATTATACTGTAATTATTGTTTTATGATAAATTCCAAAGATTTATAGGATCTAGATAAGGGTATAAAAGATGGTTATCAGTTAAGGAGATCACATCTTCTTTGAAACGATTCCTTTAGATCTCCTCTAAAAGGCTCTAGGGTTGGTATTTTGGGAAGAAAAAAACCCTAGTATGTGTATAGGTAAGTTTAGAAGATATTTTTTTTTATATTTTAGTTGATATATAAGGCTCAATTTGGTGTAAATAAGTGAGGTAGGATGTTCACTTTTATAATTGAGGTGAGGGGTACTTTAGGAATTTTTCAAAAGATTAAATTATTAGAAATTAATTATCAAGAAAAATGACTGAAAATATCCAGGTATTTGAATATAATTTAGTATAGGGTTTTAATCACATTAACCAATAGAATTTATACATGTTTTTGTGTCATTTTAGACCTTATTATTTTGATTAACCCTTAGTTAACTAATTTTAATTTTAACTAATGTAACAACTATTTAACTATTAAAGGGTTGTAATTTTTACTTATAAGGTGATAATTAGACCATAAATTTCCAAGGTATGACATTTTTTATCTTATAATAACCTCATTGTCTTGTTTAAATATTTTTATGATTTTTAAATAATTTAATAAAATATTTTTTGATAAAATATCATTATTGTCAATTTTGACACTATTCGCTTAATTTGACTTAAAATACATAAATACTAAGTTAGAATCCTAATATAATATTTTAAAATAATAATAATATGTGATTTTCACTTATATAATTCATGTAACATTATAACTATCACATTTATTATTTTTAATATCATTTATTTTATTTTCCCATTAATTGAATAAATACTATTTTGGGGTTGTGTAAGAATTTAAGGTAATTATATAATACCTAAAAATTATAAATAAATTACCATAATTAATATAATTTAATTATAAACAAAATTATTATTAATATTCATTCATAACTATTTTTTGTCCTTATGTGAACACATAAAGGATATTTAAAATGAAGAGAGTGACATTTTGTAACTTCCTTTTATTTAAATATCATATAAGTCATTTTAAAGGATAAGTGTCCATTAAACTAATAAAATATTATATTAAGGTCATAAGGGTATAATTAACTTAATATAATAATAATTATAATGAAAAATTATGGCCTTCTAGCTTATTTTTAATCTATATTAACCATATTTCCCCTTTACAAGGGTGATATTTTTTACCACGTTCATTGTTCATATTGACCAAAAATAAAATGGGCCTATTTACAAAATTTTAACCACCTAATTTTAAATATATAATTATTTTATCTAATATAATACCTATAAATGGAATAAAATAATTTTAAAGTAATTGTGCAAAATGAGATAAAAAATGCCTTTTAGAAAAAAATACATTTTTAAGCATAAAACTGGATTTATTTTTATCATATGACTAGAAAAATATTTATTGAATGTTTAAAACATTTTTTAAAGTAAATAATATATAATTTTAATTAAAATAATCCACCAATATGGATTAATTTAATTAATTGATATAAAATACATTGTGTGCATAAAAACAATTTTTCAGAAAAAAAACATCACTTTTATTTTCAAATAATTTTTATTTTTAATTCTAATCATTTGATAACTAAAGAATTAATTTTATAAATTTGTAGACCATTCATTTTTTATAATTTATTTATTACTATTCATACCTACCAATCCAATGTCTAGGTGATAATAGACACATAATATTTTAATAATGTTATGTGGTTCATCTAAACTCATTATTGTGTGTAACACAAGCTATCGAAGAAATAAAATTATTTAAAGAAAAATATTTAATAAAATTATCAATGTGTTACAATATCCCCCCTTAAAATGAATTTCACACTTGAAATTCATCACTTTTATATAAACATATAAGGATACTTCTGCCTCATTACATCCTTAGGTTCCCACATAGCTTCCTCAACTTTGTGGTTTTACCACAAAACTTTGACCAAGTGAGTGGTCTTATTTCATAACACTATATCTCTACAATACAGAATCCCTGTCAGTTTTTCTTTATAACAAATATATTTCTTCAGTGTTATGACCTCTGATTTTAGTATATGTGAAGGATAAGGTATGTATTTCCTCTGGAGAGATACAAGGAACACATCGTGAACTTGAGAGAGATTAGGTGGAAGCTCCAATAAACAAGATACCATCCTAATGCGATCAAGAATTTAAAAAGGACCAATATACCTAGGGATTAGCTTGAACTTATTTTAAAATATCATCACCATATTTTAGGGATATATTTATAGGAATACCTTGTCACCAAATTCAAACTCTAGATCTTTTCTATGATTATGAGCATAAATTTTTTGTCAACTCTGAGATGCTCTTATGTGTTGTTGAATGGATCTATCATTCTCTATCATTTACTCAACTAGAATTGGTTCTAATAACTTTCTTTATCTAACTTTATTCTAGAATGTTGGATTTTTACACTTCCTACTATAGATAGATTCATAAGGAGTCATCTGAATGTTGGATTGAAAGCTATTACTATAAGAAAAATTCACTAAAGGATGGTGTTAATACCAAACACCTTTGAAATCCATAGAGAAAACTCTCAACATATCTTCTATAGTTTTAATGGACCTATCAAACTGACCATCTATCTGAGCATGATAAGCAATTCTAAAACTTAACTTTGTATCCAAATCCTGCTAAAGACTTCTCCAAAACATTGAGGTAAACCTTAGATCCCAATCAGATATAGTTGATGGTGGTGCACCGTGAAATCTCACCACTTCATTAATGTATAACTGAGTAAGTTAAGCAATAAATAAATATTCTCTAGTGGAAATTAAGTGTGCTGACTTCATAAGGAAATAGACTACATCCCAAATATAACTATACCCTTTAAATATTTTAAGGAGTCCAACAACAAAATCCATGGTGATTTTTTCCATTTCCATTCTGATATGGGTAATGTTTATAACATCCTCTTATAATTTTATCTCTCAACCTTAACCTACAGATATACCAATCACCGAGAAACATATTCTTCAATATCTCTCTTTTTCTATACCATCATAAATATTCTATAAAATATATATACTTCTTCATACTTCTTAGATGAATAGAGAATGAAGAACTATGAGCTTCATCCATCAGCCCATTCTTCAAATCTAGTACTGAAGGGACACATACATGGTTCCTAAAAATTATTATTCCATCACAGTAAAGGTTTATCTTAGGAACACTTCTTACCTTATTTTTTAGTTCTACATCTTCCTTATGTGACTCTTTAATCTTCACTTGGATAGATGGTTGAGTACACATTTGAGAAAGATGTGATTTCTCCCATTCCTTCAAGATTTCAAGATCCATCCTTTGCATGTATATAAATGTTAGATATTTTTTATTTTCATCATAGATAAGCTAGAATTATCCTTTTTACTTATAGCATATGTCACCTTGTTTTCTTTCCCAAGGTGATAATGTATTGAGAAAACATATTTTTTAATTATCTCTAATCATATTCTTTACCCATGTTCAGCTCTTTTTGAGATAAAATATACTTTAAACTTTTTTATCAGTATATATGTCACACATTTCTTCATTGAGATAATGCCTCCATATCTATAATTAAAAAATTACCACAATTAACTCAAAATAATGAGTTGGGTAATTTTTATCATGGACCTTCAATTATCCTGAGGTATAAACTATATCCATATCATTCTACATAAGGAAACATCCTGGTACTTCCTTTAATTCATCATAATAGATTAGAATCCCTTCTCCACTACCAGATAGTGTAAGCATGAGTGTGTTGGATATCCTTCACTTTATTTCATTAAAACATTCATCACATTCATCCTTCCAAAGGAACTTGGCTCCCTTCTGAGTTAACTTGGTGAGTACATTTGATAGTCATGAAAAAATCTCTAAAAATCACTGATAATATCCATTTAAACCAAGAAAAAATGAATCTCAGTCATAATGGTTGGTATGGGACAATTTTCAATAACTTCTATCTCCAAAGGGTCTACTAATTTACCCTCACTTGAGATAATATGAACCAATAATGAAAATTTCCAAATCCAAAATTCACATTTGGTAAATTTTTCTTAAATATTCCCCTTCCTTAGGTTCTTTGAAATAATCATCAAGTGATCTTCATTATCTTCCTTTCTCTTTGAATATACAAGAATATCATCTATAAAGACTACCACAAACTGATCAATTTATTATCTAAAGACTTTATTCAAAAAATCCATGAGGATAGTGGGGACATTAGTAAGACTAAATGGAATCACTATAAATTCATAATGTTCATACCTTGTATGGGATTATTTCTTAGGTATATCCTCCTTCTTGTACCTTAATTTATGATATCTAGAATGAATATGGATCTTAGAAAAGTATATATATATGTTCAGTTAATCAAACAAGTCATAAATCCAAGGTAGAGGACACTTTTTCTTGATAATGATCTTATTAAGTTCTCAATAATCATTGCAAAGTCACATTGATCCATATTTCTTCATAATAAATAGAACAGGTGCACCCCAAGGTGACACACTTGGCTAGATGAACCCTTTTTAAATATTCTTCTAAAGTTTCTCCTAAAATTTTTGAAACTTAATTAGGGATATTCTATATGGAGTCTTTAAAATAGGTGTACCACTAAGTATGAGTTGTATTGAAAACTCAACTTCACAATTTAGTGGAAGACCAGGAAACTCTTCTGAAAATACATCAATAGTCTCCCATAAAATAGTAAAATCTTCAATGTTGAGTTTCTCCCCAACCATATGAGACAAATTCCCCTTTTTAATAGGATTTATGAATTATACAATAAATGTAATTTTCACCAGAAGTTCATTTTTATCAGCACACGATAGGAGATCATAGGTAAGTTTGGAATATCAAATGCAACTTACATTATTTGGAAATTAATATGGGATTTATGTAAAGAAATACAATCCATGCCCAAAATTACATTGAATTAAACTAGAGGAAGAATAATAATATTTGTAGGAAATGAATTCCCACAAACATCAACCGTAGAATATTCATAGACATGGGATGAAATTATCATATCATTAAGGGGGTTAATATTAACTCAACATCTAATTTTTGTGGTGGTACTTTGATACCCTTAGAAATGTCTTTGGATTTAATAAAGTGGGTAGATATAGAATCAAATAAGACATTAGTTGTTCTAAAGTGGGTGGTAAGTGTATCTTTCACCACATAATTATTGTACCCCTCATCAAAAATATTTATCACATGATATTTCCATTTGCCTCTAGGCTTAAGTGGTTATTGGAATCCATCATCATCATTAACCTTTGGGTTTTGGCACTGGTTAGCATAATGACCATACTCCTTGCATTTAAAACACTGGAGTATGGGTGATGCATTTTGTGGAGATTTCTCTTTATTCACATCATTAGTTAACTTATTCCCACCACTTTAGAATTCGATTTCCCTATGACCTTCATTTACACACTTGAAACATTTACCAGTTCCCTTAAGACAATTTCCCCCATGTTTTCTTCCATACTTCAATCTTAAATAAAGTCTCATCTTATTCTATCTATGGTTTTTAAAATTTCCTTTGAATTAGATTTTTCTTTTCTTATCAAATCCAAGATATTTATGGGTAATTCTAATATATTTATCCACATTGATAGAATATTGAATGATTTATTCATATCTAATAATTTCCCTTATGGATAATTCCCTTTAGAGATTTAGTTTTAAGCCACTAAAGATTCGATCAACCTTACTTTCAGGTTGGATGATAATACCAGTAGTGTTACTCATAAGTCTTGTGAAATTTTCCTCATAAACATCAAATGATACATCATCCTTCTACTTTAAATCAATGAATTCTTTCTCCATTTTCATATGAAGAATATGAGGAAATTACTTGTTGAAAAATAATATTTTAAATTCATCCCACTCCATAGATTCAATTTCTTATTTTTCTCTCATGTTCTTGATAGGATTCCACTGCTAATTTTCTTTTCCTTATAAATGGTAAACATTAATAATAACTTTATCATGTTCTAAACAATGAATAACATAAAATTTATTTTCAATGGTACTGGTGCAATTCTCAGTGACTATTGGATCAGTGGACCCACTAAAAGAATGTGGATATTGCCTCGTGAAGGACTCAATAGAATGTTGTTCGCTCTTTTTCTCATTTAGAATCTTAGAATGATTCATAAATTGATAAATTTTTGTGAGAATATCAACAAGATTTTTTGTTCCAAAATCCCATAAAATTTGGTTTCTCATGAGGAAAATCATTGCATTGTCTGTCACATTAAACATTATCACGATTCCTTTAGGTTTCATCCATTGACTAAAACCAAATATTATAGTGTGAGAAACAATAATCATGGTGGGAAACCACATAATCACAAAAATAATTTATAGGATATCTAAATCATTACACTTTCTTCTATGAAACCTTAGTTTTAACCTTGGTCATTCAAGATCATTACCAAAAATTTAGGATTTTACTTAAACTTAGACTTATACCTAGGGTTATTAATAAATTTTTCTCATCCTAATTTCCAATGGTTAACTAAACCTTTCTCTGATACCAACTTTAGTGATCCATACTTTTCTAACATATATATTACATCTAAATAGATGAATATTTATTACATAATATTTTGATCCATGCCAGAATTTTTTAGGTAAAGTATGTTCAGAAACATGGAAACATAAACAAATAGTTCATAAAATATCTACATCATCTTCCTCTTATTTCTTCATAACTAGAAATTTTCTTAGATATATATTACTTAATAACTTTATTCATAACTTGGGGGAAAACAAACATAAGAAAAGGGTGATCTTAAATACTTAGTAAGGGTAAACAAGAGAGATATCAATGATCACATAAGTATAACATGAGTATAAGGGTACAAGAACATGAACTTAACATTTGAAAACCATACCCTGCATATCAAAGATCATAATATTAAGTCATGACATAAATCTTGGCAGTTCATTAGACATGAATCATAAGGGAATCAAATAACACAAAGAATAAAAGCTTAATTAGGCATAAGACATTAGTTTGTGGCATACACATAAGAATAGAGAATCATTTCCTTAGTATTAAAGACTCATTTACAAGGATATCATAGTATAATGGGTTCACTCCTCAAACCAACATAGTAGTCAAGATTCACTCCCAAGACTATCATAGTGGATATATTCCTTTACTAAATAGGGTTCACTCCCCATTCTTGTCCCATCTATCTCATGAGATATTAATATTTATGCAATATATTATAGTTAGATATAGGTCCCACCCATCACAAAATGAAAAACATAAATATTTGTGTCATAATATCATAAACCATTCATCATATCAGAACCCATGAAAAGAAATGGGTTTCAAAAACATTTCATCATAGTATAACACATAGAAAAGGAATGGGTTTCACAAATATCCTTTCATCATAAACATAAACCATCTATAAAAGGAATAAGGATGGCGTCATTCAATAACATACTCATAAAAGCATAATTTAAATCAAGGTTTGTTATCTTTTATGAATATAAATACTATTAAAATTTTATTAAAACATTTTTGAAAAAAATAACCTTTCCATTTTGAAATCCCTTTTTAAAAAAATGACGCAAATATAAAGGAAAGAAGTTTTATTTGAAAAAAAAATTCTAAAATTTTAAGGTAATCTTAAAAGAATAAAATTAGTCATGATTATGGGAAAATCCATTCATGTTGTATAAGTTAAAAAAACATTCCTTCCATACTTTTTGTTGAAAAAGTCACAAAGTAACTCGTTTGGAAAATGAAAAGATGATTCCTTTAAAACCATTTTATAAAAATTAAAACATGGGTAAAAATGAATTTAAAAAAATATATTATAATAGTAAAAATCTTATTTAAAACCTTTTTAGAAAACATTTATATGTAATAAAAATGTTTTTCGACCAAAGAGAGAAATGAAGTCGATTTTCCCTAAAAACATATTTTCGGTCTCTTGACTACGTAAGGTGAGTAAAACAAAAGTAAAACATGTATTTTAAAGAAATATATAGTGGATAATAAAATTAATGAGTATATTTAGAGTTATATTATAATATTTCATCATTGGAGGCATAGTCATAATTAATCCTGATAAACAATGAGATTGTGACATAAAACCATTGCCTTGAGTTTTCCTTTCTTAATCACTCTAACCTCATTTATAATAAATTTAAATTTATTATAATTATATAAAAAATGTATATTAATACTTATAATATCATATCTTATCTCTTTATAACATTTCAACGTCCCCCTTTATCAATAATATCTTATTAAAATCGTCATTTTCGGGTGATAAATGTTTCGTTTATCATGAGTATTTCAACTCAGTGGTTCAGGTCCTTGTAAATTTATCTTGTTTACATCATATAAAAAATATTAATCATGATATAAATATAATATATATTCATTATATATATATTTATAGTCATCTATAAAATTTAGGGATAGAAAAATGAATTACACTATTCATAGAGATGATAAGTTGTACGTACGTATGAACGTTGTTTTCATTATTCAACTATTGAAATGGGAAGAAAGTTAAATATTAATTCAACTTTAAAAGATCATTATTATATCATATATACCATATATATTCATAAATTTCATCCTCATTACTATACAAGTAAAATATAAGTGAAAAATGAATCACATCACTTCATGGATGTGGTAGTTCACACATACGCATTGGACATTATTATTTACCAAAAGATTGTATGGTAAGAAGGTAAACATGATATTATAATTATATAATTATAATTATTTCATAATTATTATATATAAAAATTAAACTCATCCATAAAATATGGTGATGAAAAATGAATTGTATCGCTATGTGAAGATGGTAAGTCGTACATACGCATGAGCGATACTTTCACTTGTTTTTTATGGGAAATAGGGTGTATAATGGAATTTTCATAATCATAATAAAATTTCATAATATTTATGATAATTAAGTTATTATTTATGATAAATACCATATAATTATAGTAGTTAAATAGGAGTATAAAAGAAAGTGATCAGTTAAGGCAATTACCTCTTCTTTGAAATGATTCCTTTAGATATCCTCTAAAGGGCTCTGGGGTTGGTCTTTTGGGAAAAAACCTCTAATATGTTTATATGGAAGTTTATAAGAGTATTTGGTAGAGTTTTTTTATATTTATTGCTTAGTGTGGTGTAAATAATTGATGGTGGATGTGCCCTTTTATAATTGAAGTAAGGGGTACCTTTTGAATTTCTCAAATGATTAAATTATAATAAATTTATTCTCAATAAAAATGATTCCAAATGGATATGTAATCAAATATAATGTATGATAGTTTTTTAATACCATCAAAAAATATAATTTAGATAGGTTTTAGTATCATTTTAAACATTATAATTTTGATTAACCCTTAGTTAACCAATTTTAATTTTAATTAAGGTAACACATTTTTCAATATTAAAGGGTTGTAATTTTTACGTATAAGGTGAAACTTGGAACATAAATGGAAAATTTATGACATTTTAGGCCATATAATAACATAATTGACTTATTTAAATATTTTTATGATTTTTAAATATTTTAATAAAATACTATTTTGATAAAATATCATTATTGTCAATTTTGACACTATTAACTTAATTTGACTTAAAAGACATAAATAAAACGTTTTAATATGAATATAATATTTTAACATAGAAATAATATGTCATTTTCACCTATAAAATTCATTTAACACTATAACTTACTTAAATTATATCACTTTTAATATTTTCAAAATCATTTATTTTATTCTTCCTTTAATTGAATAAATATTATTTTGGCATTGTATAAGAATTTAAGGTAATTATATAATACCTAAAAATTATAAATAAATAACCATAATTAATATAATTTCATTATTCACAAAATTACTATTATTATTCATTCATAACTAGTTTTTGTACCTATGTGAACACATAAAGGTTATTTAAAACTAAGAGTGACATTTTGTAACTTCTTTTGGTTTAAATAATATATAAACCATTTTCATGAATAAATGTACATTAAACTAATAAAATTAGATCCTATGGTGATAAAGATAAAATTTAAACCATATAATGAGAATTATAATGAAAAATTATAGCCTTATTACTTATTTTTAATCCAGATTAACCCGATTTACCCTTTATCGATGTGATAATTTTTACCATGGTTACTATACATATTGACAAAAAATAAAAGGATCCTATTTAAAAAAAATTGAACCTCATGATTATAAATGTGTAATTAATTTTATTTAATTAAATAATTATAAATAACATAAAGTAATTTTAAATTTTGTACGCAAAATGTGACAAAAACTACTTTTTAGAAAGAAAAAAATACATTTTAAGCATTGAAATAGATTTATTTTTATCCTATGATAATAAAATATTTATTGATTATTTAAAAAAATTATCAATTAAATAATATATACATTTAATTAAAATCATTCACCGATAGGAATTAATTTAATTTATTGATAAAAAATACATTTCACATATAAAAAAATCAGAAAAAAAATATCAATTTTATTTTCAAATAATTTTTATTCTTAATTATAATAAATTGATAAATAATGAATTTATTTTATAAATGATTAAACCTTATATTTTTCATAATTTATTTTTCACTATTTATACCTGCAAATCCAATGATTAGGCAATAACAGACACATAATATTTTGAAAATAGTATGCAGTTAATCTAAACTCATTGTTGTGTGCAACACAAGATATCGAAGAAATAAAATTATTTAAAGAAAGGTATTTCATAAAAATCTTGGGGTGTTACAGAGATACCTGACCCACTATACATTTATATCACTCTGACTGGAGAATAATTAATTGTGACGATGTTGATCTGAGATTTCATTATTTCAATAATCACAAAGGAAGTTTTTTATTATAACAAGAAGTAGAAGGAGATCCAGTGCAGTTTGTTTTTCATAGGGAGAAGTATAAGAAAAAAGATTAGCTTTAAGTTTACTATTATAAATATTAATATTAGTTTCTTGCCTACTATTGTGTAAGTAACAAGTGAAGAAGTTAGTATAAGAACAAAGAAGCATTGTGACATCCAACAGAAGTCTCATATGGTGGAAGAATTTATTAGTGTTACAAAGTAACTTAAACTAGAAGGTGAAGACTGCATTCAAAGGCAGTATAAAGAAATATCCAGGATATATGAAACAATCACTTTCATTTGATTATAGTGCAACGCAAGTGAAAGGATATTCCCTTTTTACTATAACCACATCAAAGGATTGATTTATAGTGATTGTGTGGTATTAGATTATTTCCAACCCATACCAAGGACTAGCTACTCTTATTGAGCAGTGAACCTTATAAAAATATCATATGCCATCTTTACCTACTTTCATATACTTACATACAATAATTAAAGGAGAATATGAGAATTAATATCATAACTGGTCTAAGAGGTAAGGGGATAAAAAGTTATAAAAGGTGAAAAAGTTACCAACGCTAATTCACCCCACCCTCTCAGTGTAAATTATATCCCAAAGTGGTCCTATAAATTGGTATTAGAGACATGGTTTGCCTCTACTAGATTTTCTATGTTATAGTTATTCTTTTTTAAAGATTTGAGTTTCTTTCATGTATTAACAATGAAGTGCGGTTTTGATGAAGATTATGTTATCTCTAAGAAGAATTCTATTTCTACTAAGACCAAGATGAACATGAGAATCAAAGAGAAAAAAATATTAAAGAAGAATGCACTCTTATCTAATGAAGAGGAAGTACATTATCTCCATTCCTTGCCAATAATGAAGATATATCAAGATTAGAATGTGATGAGAAGGTGTCTCAATTTTACACCATAGAGAAGGATAAAATTAATACCTCAAGTGATCATGAGATATGTGACAATTATTATACAACATATCCTCAAGAATAAAATCCTAGAATAAGTGGTGATAATGATCAATATATAACTTCTCAAGATATATAAGTTGATATATTAAGAGATATTTTTCATTTAATTCCCATATAAATAGTATCTCTTGTTTGTGGAATCATTAAAAGTATGTATGAAGATATCTCCCAGCTGGAAAAAGAAGTAGATTGTATGTAGAAGGCTTTACAAGAAAAAATTCTAGAATGTTTAAAGCTCTCCAGATAGGTTGGAGACTTTTATGCAACAAAGAGTGAGCTTGAAATGTGTTCCTCAAAAGGGCTCAATAAAGTTTAAGAGAAAGAATTATTCAAGAATATTATAGAAGAAAATATCCATGCACTTGAAGAATAGTTGAAAAATAGCATTAATGTCAAGGATTTAAAATTGGAAGAAAAATTCAAAAAGTCAAAGAACACGACTCTTTATTACAAAACAAAGTAAAATTGCATGAATAGTATGTTGAAATAATGAATAAGGTTATGAATAAAAGGTGATTATGATTGAAAATCAAAAAAATACCCTTAATATGAAATGACTATACTTTGAAGTTCAGTTAGCCAGTCATGAGAAGACCCATATTGAGACTTCCCAAAAGAAGGTAACAGTTATTGCTACTACTCAATGTTCACGGGAGTAATCTAATTTTTTAAGACCTCCAACATGTGATAATAATATCATGACTTCATTCAATGATCTATATCAAGCAGCTATAAAGAAAGAGGTACCATACATACTATTTTTAAATCCATTTTCATGAACAGTGCATGTTTGAAAAAAAAATCTATACAAGTATGGATGAAGAAAGGTGATGAGAATAATACCACCATGATTAGAGTGGTTAGGAAAAATAGTGTGGAAGTTGGTTCCCCATGAAGATCCCAATGAGCTATGAAGAAGATCCAAAAACTTAATACAGAAGAAATAAGAAGATCAAGGTTTATGATTCATTGTTGGTGTTATAATAGATTTGGGCATTGTGTACTAGATCATTGGTAAAATACTCTAAATTATAAATCACATAGAAGTACCATGTCAAGAAGGATCAAGCTAGATAATAATAAGAAACATCCATCAGTAATGAAAAATATGTATACTGTAAATAGATTCGGAAAACTTGAAAATATCTATGATGTATTCAATGGTTGTGGTCATAAGAATGGTGCGTTCTCATCTAGACATGTATCCAAAGTTGATGAGAAAATAAGACCACATAAGTTATCTAATTTTTTTAAAAATCATAGTAAAAGGATAGTGAAAAGGGAAAATAAAATATTTCACATGATGAAGACAAAGTACACGAGAGGTTGTCAACAAAAAACAACTCTTGTGTTAAAGATTTTTTGTGTGAAACATGCAACAAATATGGACATTGTTAAAAAGGATGTTTAACTATTCTTATATAATAATAAATAGACCTTAATAGGGTTAATAGTGCATCATCCATGGAGGATATTAAGAAGAAAATCTATCCACACAAAGCAGAAGAGAATGTGAAGAGATTCATGTTGCCCCAATATAAATCAGAACATAAGTTTAGATGTTCAAGCATGAAGACTGGAGGAAATGGAGAAACATGGTTGAGAAAACGATCTCAACCTTGTTGTTCAAATTAAGAAGAAAGGAAGATACACCTTATTTACATAATCTTTGTGTATTGTATTTGTGGTAATAATGCAGGGAATTGAAGGTTAAGCAGGTTCTTAGGGGGAGAACCTGAGAAGCAGTGAGTTCTTTCAATTTTTGAAAACAAAGCTGAATAAGTCATCATCCTTGAATGATTCCTCAATTGGTATTCAAATAAAAATATGATATAGGATCATCTATGATGAAGTGGAAGAGTGTACTATCGTATCCTAGAAAATAATGATAAAGGATATACCATCTTGGTTTGATCTTATATTTGGTATTCTAAAGAACATGTACTGAAGAAGATCATCCTTTGTGAAGTTGTGAAATTTTTCCAATCTAAATAGTCACAAGTTGATGTTTCATTATGGTGTATTCTCCATATTGTAACATTTTTAAATCCATTATTAAAGATATCTACCATCATGAAGATGTTAGAAAAATGAATAAAGTTTAAGTTGTTTCCAGAATCATTATCTCATTTGATATCAAATTTTATTATTCTAGAAATTGATTAAAGTTCATGTCATTGGAAAAGGTATGTATTTATTAATCTCCCATCATTGGTTATCAAAAATAAGAAACATAATACAAAGGGGTGTAATTGAATTAATCAATGGTATAAGAGAAGTGGAAGAATGGTTGTGCCACAAGGCCTCTTATCATGTTTGTTGCACATGAATGTTTTTTATATGTTTATTGACGTGGGTGAAATATTTTTAGGTTAATTTTTCTTAAAAAGTTTTAATTTACATTTAGTATATTTATCCTTGAATAAAAGCAGATAACCATTGAATACAAGTATATGATTTATCATTTGATGTGGTATCAAGATCAATTGATAAAGGATAACTTTGTTGTATAAATAAAATTCTCTTATTTTCTACATTGAGCATGGATCACCTAGAATTAGAGTGAAATAATGGATGAAAAATTATATAAGTATGGACCAATATGTTAGGTTCTGGGGCCTACAGCGAAAGCCGGTGGGCCAGGGATTTAAAAAAAATCGTCAGCGGGACGACGGGACTTATCATCGCCGAAGATCTGAGCCCCGTTAAGGCCTGAGGATCTCGTGTAAATTGTTAAGAGCACAAAACTAAAATAAAAAACTTAGTCATTTCAAATCTGAAGTTACGGTCGACTACAACTAGTCGATGGCGATCGTCGCTTGAAGGATCCAAAGCAGGATCCCTCTAGATCGTCCATGTGTGCTCCAAAAATCCACTGGAATGTCGATCGTTGAATTCTGAGTGCTAGCGCGGCGATCCGACGAAGCTTTCGATGTCCCAACAATCACCGCATCAAGATCTCTTCGATGCTTGAGGAATAACTTGATCTGAACTTGGATCATCAGATTCTCTCTCTAGGAAGCAGGAGGAGAGAGAGGCTCTCAATTTTCATTCCATGTAAATGAATGAATAGTGAATTGCATAACATAAGAGAGATCCTCCTCTTATATTTATAGTGACATTGATAAATAACCAGTAGGGTTCCCCGGCCCCCGTTTATTTCAACGTTCACTAAATAAATAATTTTGACGAACTTAATTGCGCCAATATTATTTATTATTCTATCACATACTTGTAATATATATATATAATATATTATGTGATAAAACCGAGTCATTTAACTCGACTCGCTATCCTGCTTAGTATTAAACGAACCTTGAATATTAAAATAATATTCATTCAATTAATATTTTTCTCGTATTTACTAAACTTGTAAATACATTAAATAAATTCAATCCCAATTATTCATAACTTGAATAATAATGAATTTATTTAATTCATCGGTGATCGATAACTTGGACAACACTCGGACCCTATGGAGGGGCCCACTATTTCCATATACCTATTCAACTGAATAGGTCTAATTCTTGAATACACTATTGTGTGTGACCCTCTAGGATCTTACCACGATAGTAGTGAATAAAATCCACAAACCAAGAGTGGAGTCTAGCAACCCATCATGACCCCTAAATAGATAAGGATAGTCATAGCAACGACTACCATCCTACAAACAATGATTGTGTACTATAATCTCTTTGTCATTAAATATCTCATAAAGCAGGATGCAATCTTGTGTCATAGTCCTTATCTTTCTTTATTATTTGTTGATCTATCTGGATGGATTTTCCTTTCTACTACTTTGGCCAAAGACTTATAAAGGCGGAACCATCCTGATCAACCAGACCTGAGATATACAACTTTCTGAACTTGGAAGTGAAAAATCCTTTCTTGACCATTCAGCCAATGTCAAACCACCAACGACGCACCCAACACAAACTACCTCGCCACAATATCACTGCCATGGTTTTCGTCTTGCATCAAAGTACATAATCAAATGATATACATTGGTAATGGTCTCAAGTCAGGAGACCAATACACATGTTCGTAGATAGGAACGACCAATGACACCCAAAACATGTGGTGTTCCTTTTTGTGGGTATGTCCTCGTGATCTCACTACTAGAGATCGCCAAGTGAGAACTTTATGAGAATAATCTTCAATGATTATGAGCCCCCAGCACCTGATAGTCAGACATCTACTGTGTCTAGTCAGTAAGATGTATCTAGACTATAGAACATATATTTAAGATCAATGTCATTGTATCTCGAGGTTCTCATTATATCCTAGGATCTACTATAACCTCTCGACACAATAATTAACCTTTGGACATTACCATTGTTATAGTGGATGCAGAAAAGTTTGTACTATAATGGTAAGATAACATCATGCATAGCTAACTGTACACATGATATGGTAATCAAAAAGTACTGCATAGTTGGATCTAGGGAACCCACTATTTCAACACTCCTACTTGCACTAGAGCTAACTTGCTAACTAAACTTGTTAGCTACTCACATGATAAATATCATGCTTCTGCTGAGTAATGGATTTAACTACTAGGCCTGCCATGTTTTTGTCATGTGGCATATCTGCTATATGCGACCTCATCGGCTTGAGTAAAACTTCTCAAGATAAGGTATCCCTGAGTATATCACTTTGTCCATTGTAATAACTTGACAACTTGGCTAGTAAGAATTTTATAATTTACATTATGATAATACTTTTCTCACTAGGTGAGAATCCAAGAACTGGAACAAATCTTTGTGATTTATAACTGCTTCTTAGCTGCCTTAGAAGCTGCAACGTACTCGGTATTTTTAGGTATGGCTACCACAAGATTTTTATGATCTTGACTCGCTCATATCCTTTACCTAACTGTGATACTAGATCTAAGGATTACTAGTTTGTGTCCCACAAAAACTAGTATACCTTCTTCACCATATTCTAGGTACATATCATTTGTACTTGCCAAAGTACAAAATGATAGTTCTGACTGCATCACTTGTAGTGCTCCTAGAAATAATTGATACCTACCTACAATAAAGTATATCCTGGCAATATCGATTATTGTACATAATATGGCATATGTGATTGATCCATCGCTGAAGCTTATGGTATCAATTCACAAAATTAATCTCTACTCATTCTTTGAACATGTTAACCTAGAGATATTAAGCCATGTGACATTGGCAACAATTCTGAACTTGAATTATTTCAACTTGTATTTTTCTATACAATGTCACTATATGTACGAGATTGACTAGGACCAAGAAACCTATGAATCTACCTCAGTAGATATTGTTCCCTAGAACTTAGGTTGCTACTTTAAGTCAATCATTGGAGAATTTCTTTTATTATAATCTTATCTAACTATAAGATCAAGATCTATTTTCCATATGTTTCCAAACATATTTCACTTAGAAAACATTGGTGCTCCCACTAACCTTTGGTAGACACAAGTCAAAGATTCATTTAAAATGTATGCTTTAAGATCTTATTGCTTACTTTAATCCAAAATTGGATTTCAGTAACTTGCAAACCTTATTGGCATCATATGATGTCATCGTCTCTTTCTGGTTGCGTCGTATAGACACCTTCCATGAAAGATGATCTTGACATCCAATGACCAATAAAATGATCTTAGAAGTTTAGCTATGACAAGTAAAATTCTAATAGATTTAGGCATATCGACTTGGTTTAACCAATTGAGCCTTATTGGTACTAGGATTGTACCATCCATGTATCATATCATTTGAATACCCACCGTAATATTCAATTTATAAGCCCCTTTGCAACTTGATACATGGAATCCATTATTGAATTTTTAATTAATCTTGTCAATCATAACTAATTGCCATATACTACTTACTTGTAGGATTTATTATTCTTAATGAATAATATATCACCGGTCGTGGTGAATATGAAACCATCACCATGGTTTTATTCTTCCTACACAGTATGTGTCACTATAACTTGCTTATTCCACATGTACTTGTGGAACTTGTTCATATGACAACCATTTGTGCATCTCGAGCATTGACTAAGTCCAAGTCAATTCAGCTCCCACTATCTCTAATAGATATGTGCACCCTTATGTAGTCTAATACTTGACTAAATTTTTTTATCTTAGGGATTTATGTAATATCCTAAGCAATTGTAAGGATAATTACCTTAGATGCGCAACGTGTTTAGATTGATGCATGTTTGTTTTTAACAAACTCTTTACATCCTAACACATTATCTATGGCATAATGGATTTTCATCATACTATGACTCATATGATATCCATTTTTCATTTTAGTTGGCACATTGGTTATGAGTTTATGCCCTTATTTGAAAAGCACATCTTGAAATATAATGGAAGTTTCTGCAGGTTGTAACATTGATACAACTTACATCATAACTTTGATGTATAAAATGTGCATTTAGGAATTTATCCATGCTACATTTTGTTGATCAATGTTAATATGTAAGACTCGTCATCGTTCCTCATTTTGAACATCAATACGGCAATTTAGATAAGGTAACATGCGTTTAGTAATCACTCCATGCTACATTATCATGATCGATGATTGTTTGGTCAAGATATTATTCGGCATGCCGATCTAAAGCAACTCATATCTTCTTACCAAACTTATACATCATTGGTACATTCCTTAATGACTTAAAGGAATCTTATTAAGTATCTTTACCTATATCTCTCCTTTGGAATAGTTCACACTCTCTTGTTGAACTAATCCTCGGATGCTTTGTGGCATACCTTTATTTTTAAAGGTTTATTTGTCTAAACTAAGGATGTCAATAATACAAAAGGTTTTTAGTTGTGCCAAGCCTAAATACCATACTGGGTATATAGTTGATGTACACTTTTAGTTTTACTTGACAAAGAATCACACTGCCATAACTGGGTAGGTCTTACAATTTTTTATATTCATCATGTATTGCCTTTTGATTCAAGTAGCAGTGAACTATTTGTTGTGTATGTTACCAGAAACATCATTAATTCCAAATACATAGAATTATGTCTCATTATGTCCAAATGGGAACATGAGATAAATGTTTTTTTAGTTATACTCAACAACTTGTTCAGTTTGAGTCAATTACTTGGCAATTTGAAGTTATGCGTTTCTCACTGCTGACTTAGGAATCACCCTTTCTCAGCTGCTTGGAGAAGACACCTTACTTCTAGTAATGTTTCTTTACTTGGTTAATGTATTTCAATACATATATGTGAAAAGCATATTGTATTTTAATACCCAAGAAGTATGTGAGAAACAATACTTTATATTGATGAATATAAATTGAACGAGAAGCAGGTACTTGCTTTTGGTATTTCAGTTCATTGCATTTTTTAAACTTCCACAAATTTATTTCATTATGTAATGTAAATAACCTCTTGTTAAATAACCAACCACTTTTCTTTGAAGGAAATGATGCAGGTTCCTTTAGCATAACTTTCCATAGGCCTTTTCACCTTGTCTTTCAATTTATTCTCCATAAGAATAAAAGATGGCGTTATATCCAATATTCTTATTACTTGGCGAATGTTACCATAAAGGTAATGAAGCGCTTACTCTATATCATTTGTTTGAACCATTAAACGAAACTAGAGTAATTGGGTGTAAAAGGTATAAGAATGGGATGACATGAAAGATTGTGAACTATCTTTCACTTTACACAAACCGAGTGTTATCACCACATTCATATACTGCTTAGCTTTCTCCTCAAAAATTTCTTAGAGATGAGACTACATGTGATCATCATCCAAGTCATGATGTAGTGACCATGACTAACATCAGACGTTGATGATATCATTATGACAGATTCATCATATGCTTTGTTCATGAGTCTCTTGTAAGAAATTTTACACCCTTGCTTCCTCAGGTGGTTAACATGTTGGGACACAAGGACCTTGAATTTCCGTTATGGTAGTAATGTGTGCAAGCGCCTATACTACACTTAGAATTTCGTGCTTGTTTGGACATTAACTATGTCCAATATTTATCACAGTTTTTATTAGGGTATTACTTGTCATTCTCTACAAATAAACTTTAGCAGGTTATACTTTAATGTGATTACCAGTTTAGACATAATTGATTAATTTAATCATTGAATGTCTCCCACTAATTTTTCGAATTCTAGGAACCCTCTGTACTAGAATCGAAATACTCTTGAGTATTCTAGTGGTAAGGATCCCTGAACCTCCCTCATAGTCTACAAGCTATGGCTACGCCACTACTCGGAGGGTCCAAGGTAGGATTTTGACTGGACAACCGTATTAACTTGTGGTTCCTTGATCTGTTGAGTGAAGTACGAGCTTCAAAGATCATTTACTGATTTACTCAACGCTTGCCTCTAAAATTACAACAAGCTATCTATGGCTATTTCTTTGCTGCAATTTTAGTTTAGTCGACCCACCACACGAATAAGAACTCCCTGGTAGTAAGAGGCACCCTCAGCTAAGGCATTACCGACACCTCGAACACCCGGTTTTATTCAAACTTGAATGATGGAAGGCTGTTTGTGACTTAATATTTTCTTATAGGGTTTTATTGGTTTTTCTATCTCGACGAATGTAATCCATTTCTATTAAACTTGTTCATCTATGTTGTTGCGCTCACAATTGAAATTTAATAGAAAAACACACGTCACTTCTTTATGAATTTTATTATCTATTATTTTATGTATTTTCTCATTGTTCTAAAATGCATAAAATAATAAATAAACGCATAAAGTAAAACTACTACTTTACTGGTCTTGAGCATCTAAATGACCTAAGGGTATCATACCTGAGTCGAATGCTTGACTCTTGATGCATTTTGCCCTGTCATGTATGTTTGCTGGTCTTATAGAGTATCGCCACGTCTTGGCGGGGTCGACGTCACTGTTTCGGTGCGGATGTGCGTCGGGTTTCTGTTCCGACGCTGTTCCGCCAGGACGCGTTCGTGCGTGCGCCCGTCGACCCGAGGGGATGGGTGCGCGGCTTGTGGCCCCGCAGTCCCGCTTTCCAAAGGCGGGCGGCATCCGTCCCTTATTCAGGGGCGTCTGCTCCTTGATCGAAACCGGGATGATGGGATGTCGGCTCCTCCTTCCGTGGATGTCTCCTTGGAACTCGTTGCCTAATCCGGGTCTCCCTCATAGATTTAAGAATGTTCGTGAATCTCGTTCCCGACGCCATATCTTCATGGACACTGGTTAATTACGCTGCTTCCACCCAGACGCTCCAAGGAGTCTGGTCGGGGCAGCAACCTGCGGTGAGGAGACCGGGTAGCTCCGGGTGTTGGGGGCGTGTCTTAACACTGCGGCTCTGCATGTTTGCCTTCCGTCCCTAATAGGGCTTCTCGAAGGCGTGATGGCCTGAGGCATCCCGCGCTGGGTACGGGGAACTGTGTTACCTGAGGTTTTCCTCAGCTTCCCATGTTTAACACGGGGTATGCCGCGAGTTTAACGTCCAGCGGGGACGGCATCGGACTGATCAACACGAGGAGTGGATCAGATGACAGAACCCCTTGCGGGGAACCTCCGATGTTGGGGCCAGCGCATGGGCGGCTTCCCGAGTGAAGTGGAGTGGAAGGAAATGACATGACCCCACCGGGATGTGGCGGCCCAGGTAAGGATCAGGATGGATGATGGAGTGAAGAGCTTGGACCCCGTAGGGGCTTCCTACGTACCGCGCGTTAGCGCGGATCAAAGTCAGCGTAGTTCGGATATACAGTTTAACGTCATGCTGGACGATGGCAAGCCGACTCACGAAGAGGTCGAGGCTGCCGGGTGGAGGATTGAACCGAACCACCTCGCACAAAGGGGGATGGAACGGCTGGGTGGATCACAGTTTCACGTCATGCCGGACGCTGAAAGGAGAAATAGAAAAAGGCAGTGGGGAAGCACAATGGAGATACACATGTGCAGTCCCCCACAAGGGCGGATTCATAGGTGAATCGACGCGAATGTGAACCCGGGAGGGGTCCACTGATGGACGAACCAACGTGAATACGACCAGGACGACCAGGTGGTGGGCTTGAACCTCAGGGAGGCTTCCTACGTACCCTGTTTAGGAGACAGGGATCAAAGTCCACGTAGTTCATTCTGTCAGGACTTACGCACTGAGGCAACCTGAGTGCGGCAAAGCTCAGTTGAAGAGGGACTTGGGCCGAAGGTAAGAGACACCTCGATCCCTGTCACGCCCTCCACTGGCTTCGGCAGTGGGGAAGCACAATGGAGATACACATGTGCAGTCCCCCACAAGAAACTGGGGATTTGTAATACCCTACCCCTGTGGGCGAAGGCCACTCCAATGAATCGTCCCTAAAGAGGGGCAGTCCCGACATCCCTGCAGAGACGAGCGGGTAGGGGCCACATCCAAACCGGGGGGGACCCTGCGTGCGGGGCACGGGATCGGGTGATGCGGACGGTTTAACGTCTTGCTGGACGAAGTACAGTTTAACGTCGTGTGTTGAGGACGAAGATGCTTGGCAGTTTAACGTCTTGTCGCGCGGACGTGGATGCTTGGCAGTTTAACGTCTTGCAGCGCGGACGAAGATGCTTGGCAGTTTAACATCTTGTCGCGCGGACGAAGATGCTTGGCAGTTTAACGTCTTGTCGCGCGGACGAAGATGCTTGGCAGTTTAACGTCTTGTCGCGTGGACGAAGATTCTTGGCAGTTTAACGTCTTGTCACGCGGATGATATGCTAAGCAGTTTAACGTCGTGCAGCTTGGACGTAGGGGTTGCCGCCGATGGGTCCGTGTCACTTCGCGCGATCCTGGAGGGCCGCACGGAAAGACAACGCACGGTGCGGGCACCCGGGATGAAGATCCTCGGGCGCCACGCAGGCGGGTACCCTCAGGGGGTCAAAGGGGGCGACCCTGGCGGTTTGCGCGCAAAAGAGGAGCTGGCGCGCAATACCGCGGGTCGGCGCGCAAATGGGCAGGCTGGCGCGCAATTGGGCCAGCGCTTTGCGCGCGGAAGATGGAGATTGCGCGCACCGGGCTTCGGATAGCGCGCGGGGGCAACGGCTCATTCTTTAACGAATGGCCACTTAGCAAAAGGGGGGTGCGCGCAATCAGGCTGGATTGCGCGCACCCGGGGGGGCAATTGCGCGCAAGAGGCTTCTTTTGCACGCGAAAGCCTTCGGGTGAGGGATTGGTCAAAGGAAAGAAGCCAAAGGGTTGCGCGCGAAGGCGAACCCCGAGGCTTGCTTGCACGAAAGAAAGGAGGTTACCTGAAGATCAGCATTGCGCGCGGAAGGGGTTGGCTTGCGCGCACGAGCGGCCTTTCGAATTCCGGCAACCTCCAAAACGTCGGGAGTCGCCTTGTATTTATAGGCAACCCCGGGCGCGCAATTCGGCTCGCGGTGCGCACAATTCGGCTCGCGAGTGCGCAACGCGGCGCGGGCGCGAAATAGGGGCCCGGCGCGCAATAGGGCCGCGCACGGGCGTCGGGCACGGAACATTCCGCGCCGACTCGGCCCATTGTGAGAATCCCGGAAGGATTGCGCGCGTCTCGCCAATATTGCGTGCGGGCCTCCGATATTTCGCGCAAGGCCTTCGGGCCTTCCGAAACATGCTTCTGACTCCAAATATGACCTCGCTTTCCTCATCTGGAACTTCTTTTGAGGAGCAACGGACTTTTCCGGCGTCTACAAAAGCCCCCCCTCGGAATCTGATCGGCGAGAGGTCGCAACGATCGGGTTCCGAGGGAGACGCCGGAATGCCGAAGTCCTGGGCGGTGCGGGACTTTGGCGCGCAAAAAGGGCGTCGGGCGCGAAATTCGCTGTCGTGGTCGCGCAAAGCGCTTTCCGCGCGGCGCGGACACCCGGCCTCGCCTATAAATAGGGGCCCTGGGTCCCGCGTTCCGTACACAGGCACAGATGACGGAGGCGGGCCACCAGATGGTCACACTTCAAGTCGAGCGGGAGCGTGCACAGGCCAGGATCGGCGAGCTGCGCGCTGCGACCGCCGACGAAGAGAGGGCATGCAGAGAGCGAGAAGCAGCTCTGGAGGCCGCCAGCCAAAGGGTAGCGGCGTTGGAAAGATCCATTCAGCACGCTAATCCCTAGGGGCTTTGTTTTTTCCATTCCCATAACCTTTTGCTTCCGCTACTCAATACTTCGATCCATTTGTATGAGTCAACATATTTATCTGCATCTTTTGTCTTAACGTGCTCAACCACAATTCATTGTCTTGCGGGAGCGTTAACCAAGCTTCAGGCATCCACAATTGGGCCTGGATTTCTAAGGAAAAGAGGGAGGTCATTCCTAGGAAAGGAGACCTCAGACCTAATCAATGTACCATCCCCCCAACTTGTTCCGACACATGAGCGGGACAATGCTAGGGGCGTTGAGATTTTATCCGAACATAGGGAAATGAGAAAGGGTGAATTGCGTGTCCCGAATTCAGAAATCCACGACGGTCGGCCTTCCAGTAAATGCCCAAGACGGCAAGAGGACAATGGATCAATCGACCATACTACTGCAATAGACGGACCGAAGGTCATCATTCATATTGCAGGAGGCGGATCACATGTCATCATCAATACCGATTTGGGGGTTCCTTCAGGCACAAGGGTGGAAATCCGGATCAACAGGGCATGCGAAGTGTGGGGCGAAGTGATGATTTGTTCGGACAGAATCTAACACTCCCAAAATTGTGCCACCGTGGGGAAAGCGTATTAGGCGGATGCACTAATCTGGCCGTGAATCACCCCAATTCTCAGACAGAACCTCTTTGACGAGGAAGCTGTCGCTTCCCATCATTACAATGGGGCATCCCGAGCTGAATCGGGGAGAATATCACAACTGCACCACTCTACCAGAAGCCAGGCCAAACGACCGACGACGAGGAGGGGCAGGACTTAGCGATCCCTGAGGCTGGACCCGAGTCGAGATGCCCGGGCGTTCCTACGTACTCCATCAGGCTGGAGATCAAGCCACACGTAGTTCTGAGAGTGCAGTTTTAACGTCATGCGGGACGTAGAACCCCGATTAGGGAGATCTTAGTTTAAGGTCTTAGAGCTCGGACCATAAGAACCTCAAAGTACGCCACATCGTTGTCCTATTCCCTGGATATGCGAAGATGCACTGATGGATAGTGTCAAGAGTGTCGAGATTCTGCCTGGTCAGAATGGGAGGTGGAAAAATGTGAATCATGCGGCCATTCACTCAAGGACTGGGGGGCACCGGCGTAACGATATGGAAGTACTACCGACCGTGGCGGAAAAGCAGCATCGATATCGCACTAACCGTTGATGGAATGAGGCAGCAAATGAGCATCAACCGCTCAAGCGTAGGATTCATATCGACTTGCTGCCCAGGACCCTTGGGGGTACCAGCCCGGATCGGTGGGAGAGCACTGAGGCATTGTATCCAGACCGCTCACGGGGGTTCCACCCAGGGCGTAGGTGATGGGTCCGAATGAAGGGGGGCATGAAGCCTGAAAGGTGGAAGGAACCTGACCAAGCTGAACCTGACTCTCCTGGCAATAGACCAGAGTACTCTTGACACCGGTAGACCTCTGCAAGGGGTCAAGGGACATGCCTTGAGGGTGACCCAAAGGTGGCGGATTCCCAAGAGAAGGGGGAATCTTTAAGAGGTGAGGCTGGACCCGAAGTTTCAAACATCCGGGCGTTCCTACGTATCCCATAAGGATGGGAATCAAGCCATACGTAGTTCTGAAGCGCGGCGCAACACAATCGGGCACCAGCGCGGGGAGGGGTGCGGGTCTGACCCTCGCACCCAGAAGAAGCGGCATTTGATATTTCTTGTTTTTCCTTAAAGGTGGATGGTTTTTCTTTGTGCAGTGACATGCCTGTGATTAAGAAATCCCTGGCGTCGCCACAATAATCAAGCCATGAAAGGCATTGATAAATGGCGTGGTTATTAACCAGCGCCCAACGTGAGTGTCCCCTGAGGAGAACATCACGATGTAGTGCCGTTTCTCGTCGGGCGGCCAAGACGATCACAGTTTACGGTCGTGTGGCAAGACCAGAACACAGTTTATGGTCGTGTGGTTCGGACCATGGAGGAATCCGCTTATTGCGATACGGCGGACCCAGCGGAGGTGGGAACATACCCCAGCCCTGCGGTCACGCACAATTCCAGGAGAAGGATCCTGGGATAGGGGCCTGCATATGTCCATCACCCGAGGGGCAGAGATGCTAGCCTCCAGCTATGCTGGGCCCAGAACGCGATTGTTCGGGCGACTCCTTCCTCCTTATGGGGACGAGGGTCCAGCTACACATGGACCTTAGGGAGGACATCTGTTGGACGGAGAAAAGGAGAAGAGTGATGGCAAGAGGGGGGGTGAATTTCCTTTTAAAATAATTAACAATTTAAAATCAAAGTAAAAAGTGCAGCGGAAATAAAAGAGGCAAGACACGCAACTTGATAACGGAGTTCGGCTTAAACCCAAGCCTACGTCTCCGCTCCCAACTCAACCGTTGAGATATTTACTACCGCTTGCTTTTTAATGGTTTTAGCAAGAAACCCACTAGACTTTAAGGTTAGTCTAGAACCTATTACAGCTTGCTTTTATTGGTTGAGCAAGAACCCACTAGCCTTCTTACAGGTGAAGGCTAGCTCACCTTTGATTCAAGCCTTTTAAAAGGGAAGGCTTGACTAACCTCTTCACACCTTGAAGGTGGTGTGAGAACCCAAAGAAAGAGAGATGAAAGAAGGAGGGGTTTGTAGGCACAAACCCAAATTGAAGCTCAAAATAAATAAAACAATGAAAAACCGTAATGGGGAAGTCTTGGGCGCCAATGGATTGAAGGAGTTGATGAAGAGCGCTCCCAAGATTCTTTGGTGGTGCTCCTTAGATGTGGAAGTGTGTTGGAGCAAGTGGGGTTCCCTTGGAGGAATGCGCCGGAGGTTTGCCAAATGATCGAAATGTGTCCCGTGCGCTTCCGTGGCTTGGATATGGTTCTGGTAGTGTTTCGGGGCTTCCTAGTCCTTTATTTATAGAGGGGGAACCCTCATATGGCCTTTGGGAGGATTCGGAGCCGTTGGAAAAGGCTTCGGAGCCGTTGGGAGGCAAGTGGACAAGTCTGGTCAAAGGCCCAACGACTAGTTTGACTGGGCTCACCGGCTGACCGGTACAGAGACACCGATTAGCCGGTGCTTACAAAAAGGAGAGGCCTTCAGGCTCAGGCACCACCGGCTGGCCGGTGAGGAGGCCACCGGTTGGCCGGTGCTGAGGCAGTAGCAAACACTATTCATCTGGGTGCCACCGGCTGGCCGGTGCTGAGGCCACCGGTTGGCCGGTGCTGAGGCAGTGGCTCAGCCTTCTGTCTAGTTTCCATCGGCCGGCCGGTGGTGAAGACACCGGTTGGCCGGTGGACTGAAAATCAGTCCACTTTGGCTTCTTGCTTTCTTGGCCCAATTCCTTGGCCACCTGAAATCATGCCTATCATCCAAAAACACTTAAAACAAGATTAGATAAATAATTGAGTGATTGTGATCATGAAAATAAAACCACGAGGGGTACGAGAGGTACAACAATCTCCCCCTATTTTGATGATCACAATCACCGAAACAAACAATGTAAAAGACTAAAATAAAAGGCATGCTTGGAAGGATTTCTCCCCCAATCAACCAAGAATTTCTCCCCCTTTGTGATTATCAAAATAGCACGGGGCATAAAACTTGATTGAGGGAATGTTTGAAAAACAAGATAGAGATTTTAAACTAATTGAAATTTTTTGAAATTTGAATTGAAAGTTTTGAATTGAAAATTTTGAATTGAAAGTTTTGAATTGAAAATTTTGAATCGAAAAAAAAAATTGAATTGAAAAATTTGAATTGAAAATTTGAATTGAAAATAAAAAAGGCTTAAACGATCCTAACTCCCCCTAAATAAAAACAACAAATCACCGGGGAGAGGTTTTTGAAACCGAAACAAATTTTGGCCCGGAGAGACTTGCTAGAAGGGATTTTTCAATCCATACTTGTCTAGTGGCGGGTCTTCTCCTAAAAAAATCATCACTAAGGGAAATAGTTTTAGGCCTTCCATACCGGGCATTTTTGCAATTGCACTCATAAATTAAGTGCCCGGGTTTTTTGCAATAATTACAAAATTTAAATTGGGAGCTCCCCCTTACAAAAATAGTTGGAGCATGGGAAGAGGAAGCTTGCTTGGAATAGCCAAGCCCTTCGGTGGTTCTAGATACGCGTTGGGAACCTAGGAGTTTGGTCAAATTTTGTTCCCCTTGGGTGAACTTGGCAAGAGATTCCCTTAAATCTTTGATTGTTAATTCCATAGAATCAACATTGGGAAGATTTTGGATTTTGAGGGACAACTCCTCCTTCTCTTTGAGAAGTTGTTCCTTTTTGGAAGAAAGTTTTTTGAAATTCTTTTTTAAAGCAACAAATTTGGAAGAAATTCTGTGAAAACCTTCCTCCAATTGATCTCTAGCATGTTGGAGATCCTCATAAGATAAGTGATTAAAAGAATTAGAAGAACAAGAGGATGAGGAGTCGGAAGATGTTACCTCATGAAATGCCATTAGGAATTTTTTACCGTTGTCGCTTGAGGAGGAGGAGGAGGAGGATGTGGAGCTATCACTCCATGTGGCCTTGAATGCCTTTTTCTTTTCCTTTTGCTTGGCCTTTTTCTTGTTGAGTGGACAATCGGGCTTGTAATGGCCTTTCTTGCCACACCCATAGCATGTTACCTCGGGCACAGATTTTTCCTTTCGAGCCTTGCAGGATTTCTTCTTTTTGTGCTTCTTCATGAATTTGTGCATTTTGCGGGCAAGATTCACCATTTCGGAATCGCCGCTTGAAGAGGAAGATGATGATGAGGAGGAGGAGCTTTCTTCTTGTTGAACTTTGAAGGCGATGTTCTTTGGAACTTTGATTGGTTTGCCTTCCTTTTCAGCTTGCCTCCTCATGGTGATCTCATAGGTCATGAGGGATCCGATGAGCTCTTCGACCGGCATGTTCTTTACATCCTTCGCTTCTTGGATTGCCGTGACTTTTGGTGCCCATGTGCTTGGTAGGATCCAAAGGATCTTCTTGACCATCGTTTCTGCAGACACATCATCTCCAAGAGATTTTCTACCATTGCAAACGTCAGTAAAACGTGTAAACATTTCAGTAATATTTTCGTGTGGGTGCATGGAAAAAGACTCAAAATCTTGACGAAACATATCCAATCGAGTATCCTTAACTTTGTTAGTCCCCTCATGGGTAACCTCCAAAAGTTTCCAGATTTCATGTGATGAGGTGCATGTGGAAACTCGATTGAATTCATTACGATCAAGGCCGCAATGAAGAGCATTCATGGCTTTGCCATCAAGCTCGAAATTTCTAATATCGGCTTGGGTCCATTTGGATTCATCGGGAGAGGAGAGAGAATAACCATGCATGAAAATTTTATAAATAGGATAACCTATACTTCTAAGAAAAGTGGTCATGCGGGTTTTCCAATAAGTATAGTCGGTTCCATCAAAAAATGGAGCACGACCCAATGAATAGCCTTCAGGGGCGAAAGAAGTTGAAGCCATCACAATGGATCTTAAATTTGAAACCGGTGAAGGTATTACTCAAATTTTCCCTTTGATACCAATTGTTGGACGGAGAAAAGGAGAAGATTGATGGCAAGAGGGGGGGTGAATTGCCTTTTAAAATAATTAACAATTTAAAATCAAAGTAAAAAGTGCAACGGAAATAAAAGAGGCAAGACACGCAACTTGATAACGGAGTTCGGCTTAAACCCAAGCCTACGTCTCCGCTCCCAACTCAACCGTTGAGAGATTTACTACCGATTGATTTTTAATGGTTTTAGCAAGAAACCCACTAGACTTTAAGGTTAGTCTAGAACCTATTACAGCTTGCTTTTATTGGTTGAGCAAGAACCCACTAGTCTTCTTACAGGTGAAGGCTAGCTCACCTTTGATTCAAGCCTTTTAAAAGGGAAGGCTTGACTAACCTCTTCACACCTTGAAGGTGGTGTGAGAACCCAAAGAAAGAGAGATGAAAGAAGGAGGGGTTTGTAGGCACAAACCCAAATTGAAGCTCAAAATAAATAAAACAATGAAAAACCGTAATGGGGAAGTCTTGGGCGCCAATGGATTGAAGGAGTTGATGAATAGCGCTCCCAAGCTTCTTTGGTGGTGCTCCTTGGATGTGGAAGTGTGTTGGAGCAAGTGGGGTTCCCTTGGAGGAATGCGCCGGAGGTTTTCCAAATGATCGAAATGTGTCCCGTGCGCTTTCGTGGCTTGGATATGGTTCCGGTAGTGTTCTGGGGCTTCCTAGTCCTTTATATATAGAGGGGGAACCCTCATATGGCCTTTGGGAGGCTTCAGAGCCGTTGGAAAAGGCTTCGGAGCCGTTGGGAGGCAAGTGGACAAGTCTGGTCAAAGGCCCAACGGCTAGTTTGACTGGGCTCACCGGCTGACCGGTACAGAGCCACCGGTTGGCCGGTGCTTGCAAAAAGGAGAGGGCTTCGGGCTCAGGCACCACCGGCTGGCTGGTGAGGAGGCCACCGGTTGGCCGGTGCTGAGGCAGTAGCAAACACTATTCATCTGGGTGCCACCGGCTGGCCGGTGCTGAGGCCACCGGTTGGCCGGTGCTGAGGCAGTGGCTCAGCCTTCTGTCTAGGTTCCATCGGCCGGCCGGTAGTGAAGACACCGGTTGGCCGGTGGACTGAAAATCAGTCCACTTTGGCTTCTTGCTTTCTTGGCCCAATTCCTTGGCCACCTGAAATCATGCCTATCATCCAAAAACACTTAAAACAAGATTAGATAAATAATTGAGTGATTGTGATCATGAAAATAAAACCACGAGGGGTACGAGAGGTACAACAACATCACCATATATCCTTGGTGCTCAGATCGTGGGAGCCTCAAAAGACACCATTACCCTGGTTGGCCTGCCTAACGTGTAGAGGTGTACTGAAGGTCAGTATGAAGAGAGTGTCGAGATTCCACTACAACGCACAAAGGCGGAGTGTGATGAGGACTGCGCAACCAATGTTCAGAGCCTGAAAGAGCCGACATGGCGATCAAGGATGTCGCTGACCATATTCGCGACACAACATCCGATCGCGTCAGCCTAGGATGGGGCAAGCAAACGAGCATCAACCGCTCAAGCGTAGGATTCATATCGATTTGCGGCCCAGGACCCGCCGGTAAATCGACCCGGAGCGGTAGGAGAGCACTGAGGCATCGTACCCAAACCGCTAACGAGGATCCCTTTGAGTGAAGGCTCGAACAAGAGGAAGTGCGAGGCCCGACAAGCAACACAGGACTTGTCGGGATTGAATCCGACACTATGGGTCATAGACCGGAGTACCCAAAGCATGTTAACAGATCACCGGAAAGGGTCAGAGGACTCACCTTAAGAGCAACGAAAAGACGGCAGATCCCCATGATCAACCAAGAGACGAGGCTGGACCTGAAACACAAGCATCCAGGCGGTCCTACGTATCCCATAAGGATGGGAATCAAGCCGTACGTAGTTCTTGAGAGGCAGTTTAACGTCATGCAGGACGATGAGGGGTGTGAGGTAGTCCCACACACGGGGGAGGCGTACGGCGCGGCCAGTAGACCGGCGTTAATGAGGGCATAGCCCCGCCTTCACGCCATACGCCTCGCACAAAAAGGAGGGGAACTGGGGCCAGAGGCCCAACGCGGGATAGAGATTCCCGGGAAATGGGGCTGGGCCTGAAACATGAATGTCCAGGCGGTCCTACGTATCCCATTAGGATGGGAATCAAGCCGCACGTAGTTATTGAAGTGCAGTTTAACGTCATGCAGGACGAAAAGAGAAAGGGGGGAGTGGAAGGCATCCCCAAATGTGGGGGGCGTACAGCGTGGCGAGAAAACCGACGTGAATGAGGGCATAGCCCCGCGTTCACACCATACGCCGCATACCCAGAGGTAACTGGGCCAAGGGCCCGAGATGGGATGGAAATTCCCGAAGGATGGGGCTGGGCCTGAAACATGAATGTTCAGGCGGTCCTACGTATCCCATAAGGATGGGAATCAAGCCGCACGTAGTTCTTGAGGGGCAGTTTAACGTCATGCAGGACGAAGACGCTTGGCAGTTTAATGTCTTGCAGCGTGGATGTGGTACAGTTTAACGTCATGTTGGACGAATGCTGAACAGTTTAACGTCTTGTAGCTTGGACGAAGTGCACTCAGGCAAAGTACTGCTTGAGGAACCTAGCGTTGGTGGGAGGAGTGACACGATCACCGTCCATAGTTGCTAGGGAGTACGCGCCATTGGGATAGACCTTGTGGACAACAAAAGGTCCCTCCCACTTGGGCTCCAAATTGGGTGGCTTCCTGCCGAGGATCATTGGCGCTCTTAGGGACAGTACTAGGTCACCCTGCAGGAAGGAGTGGAGGCGAACCTTCTTATTGAAAGCTCGAGCCATTCTGCTTTGATGCCTCTCCAAGTTGTGCAAAGCGCGAAGCCTATTCTCATCCAGTGCTTCCAACTCGACTAGACGGGCTTCAGCAGCTCTGTCTGGCGCTTGCTGGTCGTAGACCGCAGTGCGCAAGGATGGTAACTGGATCTCGATGGGCAGGACGGCCTTGGCTCCATACACCAGGGAATAAGGGGTCATCTGGGTGGAATTGCGAGTCGTCGTCCGATAAGCCCAGAGGGCGTTGGGGAGCTTGTCCGGCCAACTCTTCTTGTTCTGACCAACCATCTTTTGCAGAATGTTAGAGAGGGTTTTGTTAAATGCCTCAATCTGTCCATTTGCCTGCGCATGATAGCGAGATGTATGGTTCGAGCGAATGTTGTACTTGGCATACAACTTCTTCAACTCGGCTGCTCGGAAATTGGCTCCGTTATCCGTGAGGATAGCGTGAGGCACTCCAAATCGATAAATGATGTTGGAGGTCACGAAGTCAGCGATAGAACAGGATTTGACCTCTCTGAGCGGAATCGCCTCTGCCCATTTGGAGAAGAAGTCTGTGGCGGTCAGAATGAACCGGCACTGGAGAGCTGTCGCCGGCAGGTAAGGTCCCACAACGTCCAGACCCCAGACTGCAAATGGCCAAGAATACCTGGTGGTATGGAGAGGCTCCGGCGGCCGATGCACAAAGTTCGCATAAACCTGGCACGCATGGCACTTCCTAGCATACTCGATGCAGTCATGGATCATGGAGGGCTAAAAGTATCCCAACCTCCGAATCTGGTGGGACAGATTCGGCCCAGTCTGGTGGGCACCACATGAACCAGCATGAACCTCTTGCATGACTCGTGGGATCTCAACTCCTTGAAGGCAACGGAGGAGAACACCATCAAATCCGCGTCTATAGAGGATCTTCTCCAGGCCGGGACTGCTCTGGAGGACAAACTGCGATGCGCGGCGTCGAACTCGCTCGCGCTCGGCCCGATCCGAAGGGAGAATGCCATGTTGGAGGTACTCAACCAAAGGCGCCCTCCAATCAGGGGCTGATTCGACTGCCATATCTGGGGTACTCGGGGCTCCAGGCACAGGGGAAGTCGCGGTGAGATTACTTACCGACGGGCCGTGATCTCCCTCCGGGATAACGGGAGCTATGAGCCTGCGGTGCGTCACGCGGACGATCAGGTTGTCCTGTTCAGGCTCCGCGAGTGACGCAGCAAGGCTGGCCAAAGCATCTGCTCGACCGTTCTGCGACCGGGGAATATTGACAATTTCTGGCCGAGAAGGGAACTGGGCTATCAGGAGGAGGGTGCACTCCAGCAATGGCACAAGTTCCGGCTTCCTGACAACATAGTCGCCATTGATCTGCTTAACGACCAGCTCAGAGTCCCCTTTCACACACAGATGGGGCACGTCAATCTCGAGAGCTAACTCGAGGCCAGTGATGAGGGCATGGTATTCCGCCTCATTGTTGGTACAGCCCTCTGACAACAGGAAAGAGTATGGCAGCACGACTTGCTCCGGGGTAATGAAGACGATACCCAAACCCACTTTGTTGAGCTTAGGATTATCGAGTCTTCTACCGGTGGGGCTCCGGGAGGCACCGTCAAAGTGCATCTGCCAGCATGGATCGGCACGATCGACCGAGAGAACGACCTCATCAGGAAAGCCTAGATCCAGCGGCTGATCCGTGGAGGTCGGGTGAGCAGCCAGAAAGTCCACCAATGCTTGCCCTTTGATGGCCTTCTGAGACACATACCTGATGTTGAACTACTGGAGAATCACAGCCCACCGCGCTAGACGGCCAGTCAACATAGGCCGGCTCAGGATATATTTCAACGGGTCTACCCGAGAAACCAACTGTACCTCATGGTGCTGCAAGTAGTGCCGTAATTTCTGTACGGCAAATACGAGCGCCAGGCAGCTCTTCTCGATGGGGGAATACCTAACTTCCGCATCGAGGAGCATGCGACTGAGGTAATAGAGGCTATTCTCTGTTCCCTCGTTGTTCTTCTGGGCGAGAAGGGCACCAAGGGACCGTTCCAGGGCGGTCACATAAAGGACCAGCGACTTCCCGGATACAGGCGGCATCAAAACCGGAGGTTGAAGCAGGTACTGCTTGATTTCCTCGAAAGCGGTCTGACACTCTTTATCCCATACATAGGTGGCACCTTTCTTCATGAGCCGAGAAAAGGGCTTACACTTTCCGGCCAGATTCGCGATGAATCGGCGTATATAGGCTAAGTGGCCTTGGAACCCTTGCAGTTCCCGGATGTTACCTGGGGGAGGCATCTGGCTAATCGCCCTGATCTTCTCTGGGTCGATCTCAATACCCCGGTATCTTACCACAAATCTAAGAAACTTTCCGGAGGTGACCCCGAAGGCACACTTCAACGGGTTCATCTTCAGGCAGCGAGACCGGAGGAAGCCGAACACTTTCTCAAGATCTTTGAGATGGTCCTGACGCTGGTGCGATTTGACCACCAAGTCGTCGACGTAGCATTCCACCAGTGTGCCGAGGATTGGCTTGAATATGTGGTGCATCGCCCGTTGATAGGTGGCACCTGTATTCTTCAGGCCGAAGGGCATGACCTGGTAACAAAAGATACCTTGGGGGGCCCTGAAGGCAGTGAACTCCTCATCCTCAGGGGCCATCCGGATTTGGTTGTATCCGGAGTATCCATCCATGAAGGAGAGGGCTTGGAATCCCGTCGTGGCGTCGATCAACAGCTCTGTCACCGGAAGGGGAAAATCATCCTTCGGACAGTGGCGGTTGAGATCGCGGAAGTCGATACAGACTCTGATCTGCCCGTTCTTCTTCCTGACCGGCACAATGTTGGCCAGCCATCTGGGGTACTGAACTTCCCTCACGAAGTTGGCTTTGATAAGCTTGTCAACTTGGCCTCAACCATGGCACCGTGGAATGGGTGCATCTTCCTGGGAGTCTGCTTGAACCCGCGATGGTTCGCCGGGAGACCAAGGCGGTGGACGGCTACCTGGGGATCTAGCCCCGACATCTCGTCATAGCCCCAAGAGAACATCACGGTGCTGTCTGAGGAAGTCCACGTACTGTTGCCGCTCCTCAGAGGACATGGCGGCACTGACCAATGTGGGTCTTGGATCTTCCTCGGTTCCAAGGTTCACCTGTACTAACTCATCGACCGTGGCGGAGACGCCCTCCTCAAAGGCTGGGGGTGCATCTTCCACTTCCTCTCCACTCGGAGAGGGATCGTCCACGGGAGAGACTGCGTTGGGAACTGCATTGGGGCTACCAGATCCTGTTGGGCCGCTGGTGCTGGCACGGGCGGTCGCGGTCATCTCATCAGGAGACTCACAGGCCGTCGAGACCATGGCTACGTCCAACCGTTGGATCGGGAGGACGTAAGCGTCATCCAAACTTGCCCAGGGATCACTTGCAACAGCGACAGGCTCAACCTAACCTGCCAGGATCTGCTTATCCTTGCTCTTGTAATAGTCCGCGTCCAGATAGCGGGCTTCACATGAGGCAAAAGGAGAGGCATCTCCCTGAAGCACGCCTACTCGACCATTGAGGGAGTATTTAAGGCATTGGTGGTATGACGAGGGGACCGCCGCATGAAGGTGGAGCCATGGCCTGCCCATCAATGCGTTATACGCAGTGTCTTGAGAGACTACCATGAATTCGGTGTTGGCGACCAGGTCACCGAACTGGGTCTTCAAACGTATCTTGCCGACCGGAGTTTTCTCGGTGCGGTCATACCCCTGGATCCTGAGGTCGGAGGGAATCAAGTCATCCTCAGACAACCCCAATCTCCGGAGCGTCCAAGTGGGAATCAGGTTAATCCTGGACCCCGTGTCGACAAGACAACGCCGGACTTCAAGGACATTGAACTGGCCAGTAACATACAGCGGACGAATGTTCCCCTGTATAGGAGGGTCTTCATCCTTACCAAAGAACGAGATAACTGCCTGACATTCGGCGTCCTCAATCATTTCGGCGTGAAAGGCCTCTACAGCCGCAACCTCCGTCTCAAACTGGAGGGGGCTCTTCAGGGCTTCAGCGAGCGCCTCGCGCATCTCACGTGACATGCGCAGAGCCTCAAGGATGGAGAGCCTCGCTGGGATGTCGGCCAAGTGCTTTAGGACATCATACTTTCTTGCCAAGCGCGAGCCCCTGGTTGCAGGAGGTTGCTCTGCGGTTGGAGGCATGACGGGCCTTGCCGGTTGGACCGGCGGCCGACTGGTGCTTGGCGCATCTCGCTGTTCACTGGTTGCAGCCCGGGAAGTGGTCACCGTACTAGGGCCAGGAGGCCGGGATGGACTCGTGGCAGGACGGTGCTGGTCGCGGTGCGGCTGAGGCGGTTCTGCCCGGTCCCATACCACAAACAGTGGCGGAGGCGAATCCATCATCCCCGGATGGGGGGGCTGTGCACGCTGAGCTCGGTTTTGAGCCTGCTGCCTAGTCTCAGTGGCGTGCACGGCCTGGCTGGAGGTACCAACTGTCGTGCCCCAGCGACTCCTGTTGTTGCGGTTCCTCCGACGGTGGCGACGACCGGGGACACTAGGGAGGTCCAACTGGTGTTCTTCAACGTCAGGAACTGAAAAGGGATTTACCAGCTCGACGGTATTAACCGAAGCATACCCAACACTGTCATCGGACGAATCATTCACCACTGGGCGGATCCGGGGAGGGATCCCCATCTCCGGGGGCATGAAATCGCCGAGAGTGCGGGATAGCGGCGGAACTGGCGGGGCGCGCTCTTCCTTCTTGCGCTGCCGCCGTTTGCTCTTCTCGGAAGAGGCAGGCTGGGACGACGATGCCGAAGCAGCACCCGCAGATTCTGGGGGCTCAGGCTGATTCAAGCGCACACGGATGATTCCATGGGCGCGAATGATCGTCTTGCGGGCCATCCAGTTATTATACTTCTGGGATCCGCGGTCGGAGACCAGCTGCCATTCGTCCTCATTGCCACTATCGTCATCTGATCCCACGAACACGCCCGCCACTTGTGCTGGAGCTGGGCCCAACCTGATTACATTGTTGTTAATCTGGTCTTAGAGCCAGTCCTTAAACACGTAGCACCGCCGGATGGTGTGCCCCAGGGCCCGATGGTAAGGGCAGTAGCGGGGGTTATCCGTGAGATGTGCCTCCTATGGCCTCCAACACTCAGGCAGTCGCACAATCCTCTGCTCCAGGGCGCTCCGGAAATAACCGGGGACCTGATCCTCGTGAAATGAGTAAGTCAGGTATCGCAGGCCCCTGGGAGCGTGGTCTTGACGAGGGGCTGGAGGGGCCTGTCGAGGAGGTGGACCCTGATTATCTCACCTGGGTTGTGGCGATACATTACGCGGAGGGGCCGGCTGGTTCTGGGGCTGTCGCTGCTGGGCCGGGAACTGAGCCCGTGGAGGCGGATTCCTGTGAGGCTGTGGAGCTGGCCTCATCGGCAGCAGCTCCAACTGCCTGGGGGCCTCTACCTGGGCAACAGCAGCGGGCTCAGCCCTGCTGACTCTCCTTGCAGGGATCATAGGAGGCAGCGGGTGTGCCTGACTGGCCTGTTGCAGGGCCTCCTCAAGACGTTGAGCTTTGTCTGAAAAGTCTCTGAACCCTCCAGGGTAATTCTGAGTGATCAAGGAAGGGACCAGCTCGGTCTTGACGTTCCCGACGCACATTGTCAGCAACTGCTCCTGAGTCAATGGCATGTCAAGGGAATACGTGAGACCCTTCCATCGGGCGACGAAGTCCGCGACTCACTCATCAGGCCTTTGCTTGCACTTGAAGAGGTCTGCGATACTCGTCTTCCGGGTCGTGGAACTGAACTGATAGAGGAACTATCTACGGAGGTCCTCCCAGCTAGTTATCGACCCGACGGGGAGCTGGCTGTACCAGACAAATGCTGGCCCTTCCAGTGTCTGGACAAAGCAGCGAAGCTTAGCGGCCTCCTGCTACACCGGAGTTCCCAACATAGGCCCTCACCTCGAGTTGAAATGGGCCAAATGCTGTGGCGGATCTCCAGTCCCGTTAAAGGGGGCGAAAGTGGGGTTCCCGAATCCCGGAGGTGCCGGCATGTCATCCACCCATGCTGGGTATGGCTTACCGTCCGGTGGGATTGCCACTTGACGAGTCTCCAAAGCTTCCAAGCGGGCGATGAGTGCCGCCATCGGATCATCCGGACATGGGTTCCAGTCCTGGCGAGGATCTCTAACCACGAGCGCATTGCATGGCCCTTCAATCAGGTCGTCGACCAGGTCGTCAAACTCGGCAGCTCGTGGGATGGCGGGCGGAGCGGCCCTTGGGGCAGCGGGAGGAATCCGAGCGGGGTCTCTCAGGTAGTCACGCCGCTCGGGAGGGTGTGGTGAAACATACCGTGCCCTCTTGCCATAGGTAATGGCCTCTCCCCTGTCGGCAAACACGGCATAATCACGGTTGCCCGGGAGAGCCTCATCGAGGGGTGGTTGTTCCTGTCCCTGTTGTCCTGGCCTAGGATCACCGTGGTCAGGTCGCTGCTCTACAGCGCGCTCGGCGAGGAGCTGGTCAACCATCTTCTTCTGCTCAGCGAGCTGTTGACGTAGTGTGGCCTTCTCGGGATCCTCCTCTGCCCTCTGCATGGAGGCAGATGGGTCGGCGGGCTTTATAGCCCCGCCGTGCTCTTTACCTTTGCTGACGTTTCGGCTCAACGTCAGTGCTTCAGTGGGTGTGGGGAGACCCAGGAGGTTCCTCTGGTGACGAGTAACTCTCACCGATGGATCCAACGACGGCTTGTCTTCGGGGGGAGAGCCCCTGTCGAGAAGTTCCAAGTCGTTCCCCTCTCCCGACAAGTCAGCCATATTGACCGTTTCCGTCCCTGGGGATGTACCCTCAGGGCCACCCAGCGAATCGGGCTGTCGGAGAATCGCACTGAAGCGTAGGGATGCGTACTGCCCCCATCCACGGATATATACGTGGGGGGTGGCTTCCTCGATAACCTTGCGGAGTACTTGAAAACACTCAACGCATCATTGTTGGAGGGCCTCGTGGTGCCCAAATGACCTGGGGTGCCGAACCGCGGGGAGCGTGGCCAGGTCGATCTGACGGCACTGCTCACCAATATCCTCCAGGTGTGCTTGACTCCCGGGATATGGCATTTGTAGGCGGTGAAGACGGGAGTGAGTCTCCCAGAGAGTTCGGCGGAAGCATTCGAACTCATCCGGGGTGAGTGATTCGGGTGCATCAAAGTCCGGTCCTGCGACTGGCCAAAACTTCTCAGGGAAGTAGTCCTCTGCAAGGACGGTCCAGAAGCTCCACGACTCAAACTCGGGACCCAGGTCTCCTTGGTCCTCTTCAACGACTGGGAATGGACGGGGAATCGGCAGTGGTGCCGAGGCGGGCCGCCGGGCCGACGGGCTGGCCGGCGGTGAATATGGCGAGCAGGCCGATTGGCCTCCATATCCCAGGCCGCCCTCTGAGGGTGGCGGTGCCCCAGCTACCACATCACGATAGGACGGGCCGGCGAGTGAACATCCTGCCGTAGCTTCGGTGCTCTCCGAAGGTGCACTAGATCGTGGTTCGACCGTCGGTCCCTAGAAAAAGTCTCCGGCTTCTCCGATCGAGGCAGAAGGCGCTTCCGGAGGGGCCGGTACCAACCGCAAGCTTGATCCTTGGGGGTCTACCAGGCCCTCACTACTCCGGATATACCTTCGGAGAGAAGCGGGGATCGTATCGACCTCGCTCTCGGGAAGTACGAGGCTGACATGCCGCATTCCTACCCCTGCCCCTGACTGGCGGGATCGGGGGGAGGGCTCCGTCGCCGAATCATACTCCGCCTCTGTATCAGAGAAACGAACCGGTCGGATCTCTGTCCGGAATTTCCTAACATTCCTCCCTCGGCGTCGACGCCTCGCCTTCCTGCCCCTGGGTGGTTCTTCGGGGCATGGCTGATCTCTGTCTTGGCGTCCTCCGGCCGCACCGGTGCTAGGGCCAAGAGGACTGGAAACCAAGGTGCGAGGAGCACCGGGACAGATATCAAAGGGGACTCGGGGAGAGATGATTCTGGGCAGGCCTCCGGGCCAGGATCGGAAGGTGGGATCACCCATGCCTCTTGGATCGGCCACACGGAGTAGACCCTGCTGGTGAATAGCGCTACCGCGAGGTGGTCCGCGGTGGCTATTGCCTGTACCAGCAACCGGGAGAGTCAACCCAACCTGCCTTTGGGGCGGTCGGGGCCTCGATCCAGGTCGGGCATAGAAGTGCCCCTGCTCAGGATGCGCAGGGGCCTGGTGACTGGAGCCAGCAGTGGCTTGAGCCAACGCGGCCGCTGTTGCTAGGGCCCCAAGGTGGGCATCCTCTTCCGCTCATGCCCGACGTTGGCGTCGGGACAAACGAGTCGGGATGAGCGGCGCGGGCAGGTGGAGAGCCCGTTCTTCGACTTGAGAGGCCTGGCGGCGGTGTCGACGTGGCCTGACAGGAGCCCTTATCGCGGATCCCTGGAGCGAATCTCGGATAGGGTGGTCCCGGGCATCTTCCACCTCATCCGCATAGGGGAGGGAGCTGTCGGAGCGTTCCGGGGATAAGCTCCCGAAGTGGTTGGACGTCGAGGTAGGCAGCGGTGCCTCCCTGCGCGGCCCTCGGGGGCGGCGTTGGTGGCGAGGTGCAGCTTCCTCGAGGTCTAGGCGAGCCATGTCCCTGGTGGGGATGACTCCCTCTTCCTCATATCTCCGCACCAAGTTGTTGATCACCCTTCTCTGGATGACCTCCGAGGGGGAGAGAGGGCGTGGTTGCCCCGTAGTTGCGGCTGCTGGGACGGCTGTGGAACGGGCGGGACCGCGCGGAGTAGCCGCGTCGGTGTTTCCCCTACCCCTGCGCCAGTGGGCGGGTTCCGTGCCCCAGTGCTGAATGCTTGGTCGGGCAACATGATGGTCTTCCAACACTTCTGAAAGCTATCGGTCTTTGTATTGAGGAGAAGAGATTCACGTCGGGTTCACCATTTTCTGTTTCGGTGCGGATGTGCGTCGGGTTTCTGTTCCGATGTTGTTCCGCCAGGACGCGTTCGCGTGTGCGCCCGTCGACCCGAGGGGATGGGTGCACGGCTTGTGGCCCCGCAGTCCCGCTTTCCAAAGGCGGGCGGCATCCGTCCCTTATTCAAGGGCGTCTGCTCCTTGATCGAAACCAGGATGATGGGATGTCGGCTCCTCCTTCCGTGGACGTCTCCTTGGAACTCATTGCCTAATCCGGGTCTCCCTCATAGATTTAAGAATGTTCGTGAATCTCGTTCCCGGCGCCATATCTTTATGGACACCGGTTAATTACGCTGCTTCCGCCCAGACGCTCCAAGGAGTCTGGTCGGGGCAGCAACCTGCGGTGAGGAGACCGGGTAGCTCCGGGTGTTGGGGGCGTGTCTTAACACTGCGGCTCTGCATGTTTGCCTTCCGTCCCTAATAGGGCTTCTCGAAGGCGTGATGGCCTGAGGCATCCCGCGCTAGGTACGGGGAACTGTGTTACCTGAGGTTTTCCTCAGCTTCCCATGTTTAACACGGGGTATGCCGCGAGTTTAACGTCCAGCGGGGACGGCATCGGACTGATCAACACGAGGAGTGGATCAGATGACAGAACCCCTTGCGGGGAACCTCCGATGCTGGGGCCAGCGCATGGGCGGCTTCCCGAGTGAAGTGGAGTGGAATGAAATGGCATGACCCCACCGGGATGTGGCAGCCCGGGTAAGGATCAGGATGGATGATGGAGTGAAGAGCTTGGACCCCATAGGGGCTTCCTACGTACCGCGCGTTAGCGCGGATCAAAGTCAGCGTAGTTCGGATATACAGTTTAACGTCATGCTGGACGATGGCAAGCCGACTCACGAAGAGGTCGAGGCTGCCGGGTGGAGGATTGAACCGAACCACCTCGAACAGAGGGGGATGGAACGGCCGGGTGGATCACAGTTTCACGTCATGCCGGACGCTGAAAGGAGAAATAGAAAAAGGCAGTGGGGAAGCACAATGGAGATACACATGTGCAGTCCCCCACAAGGGCGGATTCATAGGTGAATCGACGCGAATGTGAACCCGGGAGGGGTCCACTGATGGACGAACCGACGTGAATACGACCGGGACGACCAGGTGGTGGGCTTGAACCTCAGGGAGGCTTCCTACGTACCCTGTTTAGGAGACAGGGATCAAAGTCCACATAGTTCATTCTGTCAGGACTTACGCACTGAGGCAACCTGAGTGCGGAAAAGCTCAGTTGAAGAGGGACTTGGGCCGAAGGTAAGAGACACCTCGATCCCTGTCACGCCCTCCACTGGCTTCGGCAGTGGGGAAGCACAATGGAGATACACATGTGCAGTCCCCCACAAGAAACTGGGGATTTGTAATACCCTACCCCCGTGGGCGAAGGCCACTCCAATGAATCGTCCCTAAAGAGGGGCAATCCCGACATCCCTGCAGAGACGAGCGGGTGGGGGCCACATCCAAACCGGGGGGGACCCTACGTGCGGGGCACGAGATCGGGTGATGCGGACGGTTTAACGTCTTGCCGGACGAAGTACAGTTTAACGTCGTGTGTTGAGGACGAAGATGCTTGGCAGTTTAACGTCTTGTCGCGCGGACGTGGATGCTTGGCAGTTTAACGTCTTGCAGCGCGGACGAAGATGTTTGGCAGTTTAACGTCTTGTCGCGCGGATGAAGATGTTTGGCAGTTTAACGTCTTGTCGCACGGACGAAGATGCTTGGCAGTTTAACGTCTTGTCGCGCGGACGAAGATGCTTGGCAGTTTAACGTCTTGTCGCGCGGACGATATGCTAGGCAGTTTAACGTCGTGCAGCTTGGACGTAGGGGTTGCCGCCGATGGGTCCGTGTCACTTCGCGCGAGTCTGGAGGGCCGCACGGAAAGACAACGCACGGTGCGGGCACCCGGGATGAAGATCATCGGGCGCCACGCAGGCGGGTACCCTCAGGGGGTCAAAGGGGGCGACCCTGGCGGTTTGCGCGCAAAAGAGGAGCTGGCGCGCAATACCGCGGGTCGGCGCGCAAATGGGCAGGCTGGCGCGCAATTGGGCCAGCGCTTTGCGCGCGGAAGATGGAGATTGCGTGCACTGGGCTTCGGATAGCGCACGGGGGCAACGGCTCATTCTTTAACGAATGGCCACTTAGAAAAAGGGGGGTGCGCGCAATCAGGCTGGATTGCGCGCACCTGGGGGGCAATTGCGCGCAAGAGGCTTCTTTTGCGCGCGAAAGCCTTCGGGTGAGGGATTGGTCAAAGGAAAGAAGCCAAAGGGTTGCGCGCGAAGGCGAACCCCGAGGCTTGCTTGCGCGAAAGAAAGGAGGTTACCTGAAGATCGGCATTGCGCGCGGAAGGGGTTGGCTTGCGCGCACGAACGACCTTTTGAATTCCAGCAACCTCTAAAACGTTGGGGGTCGCCTTGTATTTATAGGCAACCCCGGGCGCGCAATTTGGCTCGCGGTGCGCGCAATTCGGCTCGCGAGTGCGCAACGCGGCGCGGGCGCGAAATAGGGGCCTGGCGCGCAATAGGGCCGTGCACGGGCGTCGGGCGCGGAACATTCCGCGCCGACTCGGCCCATTGCGCGAATCCCGGAAGGATTGCGCGCGGCTCGCCAATATTGCGCGCGGGCCTCCGATATTTCGCGCAAGGCCTTCGGGCCTTCCGAAACATGCTTCTGACTCCAAATATGACCTCGCTTTCCTCATCCGGAACTTCTTTTGAGGAGCAACGGACTTTTTCGGCGTCTACAGTCACGTCTTGGAATACCGCCTCATCTTGGTGGAATCCACGTGTCGTCTTGCACCGCCGTACACTACCTCATCTTGGCGGGGTCCACGTCGCTCGTCATCTTCATCCGAAGTACAAAGATACTCACGCACATGCGAGGGGGACTCGGGTATAAATGTACATCATATAAATATTGGACGCGCAGACCCTTATACATTTTAACTAAAAAATAAAGATGATGTGCAGACCATCCATTTAATTAATTACAATCATCGCACACATTTAAATAATTAATTAAATAAATAATTAAATGCAGACATACAAGGGTCGATGCTCAAGACCAGACGGCGGGTAAAATAAAGCACGATAAAATTAAAATGCATCAATCAAGTATGAGGGTTTATTTAATTAAATTAAATGAATTAATAAATTCAAATAATTTAACTAATCATCGGTCCGCTAATTAATTTCATTTTAATGCCAAAATTAAATTAATTAATTGATTTAATTTAATTGAAAAATTAAATTAAATTATATTCTCGGGTATTAAAATAATTAACCAAAATTAATTTTAATTAATTTAATTTAAAAAATAAAATAAAATAAATAAAATAAATTAATTTTGATTAATTTAAATGGTCGGTCTTCGAAACGTCATAGCAGAGCCTGTGCGGGTCAGGACAAACCCCCGTAGGACCCTATGAGACTATGCAGGGCCAAATTGGGCCAGACCGATCCGCCAAAACCCGTTACGGGTTGGGCAGGTCCGCTCGAACTATTTCGGGGCCAAAATTGCTCTACGGAAAGACTTGCAGACAAAAGAATGTACCTCTCGGGTGTTGACCAGAGGTGCGACAAAGTTGCGAACAGCGCCGGAAAAACGGGAAGGCAGGCGGCGGCCTCGCCTAGTGTTGGTCGGCCTGTGTTGGCCGTGAGCTGATGGGCGTGGAGGCCACGGGGTACCGGCGGGGTGGCGCGCTGCTGCGGGCTGCGCGACCGCGGCAAAGCGGGCTGATCAGCGACCAAGGAGGTGGCGTGCTGCCGTTTCGTGCGGAGGAAAGAACCAGCTCGAGGGGTGGCAGCCTGCTGGGTGCGCTGCTGGAGGTGGTCGGGTGACTTGCAGGTCGAAGCCAATAGGGAAGCCGCGACGGCCAGGAGGCAGGTCTGCAAGCGGGGCTAGGGCACCGAGACAGCCAGACCGGCTGAGTGGCGTAGGGCTGGAGGAGGAGGTCGGCTGGGGTGCGCCGGTGAAGAAGGGGAGTGGAGGCGGACTGGACCTGGGCTCACCCGCGGGAGGAGGCGCTGAAGCTAGGGTTGGGGAGTGGAGGACGGTTGTTCCCGACGACCTGTTGTGTGGCGCTAAGGCAGGAGTCCGGTGGTTCAGGTCGGGAGGCACCGCGGAAGGAGGCCGGCGGCTGCGCGCTACAGGAGATCGGCGACGGGGTGCGGGGTGCGGAGTTGGTGGCCCAAGGGCTGCGCCGTGTTGGGAGAGAGAGGGGTCTGCTCGGACCCCTGATTCCTTTTTTTTTCTTTGCCTTCTTTCCACGTGCCACCCCCCTTTCCTTTTTTTTTGCTTTAAGACTTCATTTGAAGTCTTCTTCCACTATCCCCCTTTTTTTATGAGTCAAGTCTCCTCCCAATTTTTGTAAGTCAAGGTCTTCTCAAAAAAATTTCCAAAGGCTTAATGATAGCCTTTTAAATTTAATAATAAAAAAATTATTGTAATAAAATAATAATTTATTATTATTATATTATCATTATAATAATGTAAATAATAAAATTAATATGCAAATTACAAAATTATAAAATTTATAATTTGAAAAATTAAATTTATTTCAGATGAACCGATTGAAACTGAATCGGTTCACCAAGATTAAATAAAAATACCTGAGATCAAAACGCAAATTTCAATCCAATCCGAAAAATTAAATTAGTCATATCTTGGTCATTTGAGATCAGATCGAAGCACGGTTTGAACCGCTGGGACCATTTTTGGAACCCTCTACTTAATTTTATACAAATTAATTTTATTTGGCTCGAAAAATTTACGCGATCCCTCGGATACCACTGTTAGGTTCCAGGGCCCGCATCGGAAGTCAGTGGGCCGAGGATTTTAAAAACAAATCGCCAGTGGGACGACGAGACTTGTCATCGCCGACGATCTGAGCCCCAATAAGGCCCGAGGATCTCATGTAAATTGTTAAGATCACAAAACTAAAATGAAAAACTTACCTGTTTCAAATCTGAAGTCACGGTCGACTGCAACTATTCGATGACAATTGTCGCTTGAAGGATCCAAAGCAAGATCCCTCTAGATCATCCACACGCGCTCCAAAAATCTGCTGGAACGTCAATTGTTGAATTCTGTGTGCTATCATGGCGATCCGATGAATCTTCTAGCATCCTGACGATCACTACATCGAGATCTCTTCGATGCTTGAGGAAGAACTTGATCTGAACTTGGATCATCAGTTTCTTTCTCTAGGAAGTGGGAGGAGAGAGAGGCTCTCAATTTTCATTCCATGCAAATGAATGAATAGTGAATTGCACAACATAAGAGAGAGCCTCCTCTTATATTTATAGTGACGTTGATAAATACCTGGTAGGGTTCCCCAACCCCTGTTTATTTCAACGTTCACTAAATAAATAATTTTGACGAACTTAACTGCACCAATATTATTTATTATTTTATCACATACTTGTAATATATATACAATATATTACATGATAAAACCGAGTCATTTAACTCGACTCGCTACCCCGCTTAATATTAAACGAACTTTGAATATTAAAATAATATTTGTTTGGTTAATATTTTTCTAGTATTTACTAAACTTGTAAATACATTAAATAAATTCAATTCCAATTATTCATAACTTGAATAATAATGAATTTATTTAATTCATCGGTGATCGATAACTTGGACAACACTCGGACCCTATGGCGGGGCCCACTATGTCCATATACTTATTCAACTGAATATGGCAGATTCTTGAATACGCTATTGTGTGTGACCCTCTAGGCCCTTACCTCGATAGCAGTGAATAAAATCCACAGACCAAGAGCAGAGTCTAGCAACCCATCATGGCCCCTAAAGAGATAAGTATAGTCATAGAAATGACTACCATCCTACGAACACTGACTATGCACTATAATCTCTTTGTCATTAAATATCTCATAAAGTAGAACGCACTCTTGTGTCATCGTCCTTATCTTGATTTATTATTTATTGATCTATCCGGATGAATTTTCCTTTCTACTGCTTTGGCCAAAGACTTATGAAGGTGGCACCATCTCGATCAACCAGGCCTGAGATATACAACTTCTTGAAATTGGAAGCGACAAATCCTTTCTTAACCATTCAGCCAATGTCATACCACCAACGACGCACCCAACACAAACTATCTCTCCACGACATCACTGTCATGGTTTTCATCTTGCATCAAAGTACGTAATCAAATGATATACATTGGTAATGGTCTCAAGTCAGGAGACCAATACACATATCCGTAGATAGGAACGACCAATGACACCCAAAACATGTGGTGTTTCTATTTTCAGGTTTGTCCTCATGATCTCACTACTAGAGATCACCAAGTGCGAACTTCATGAGAAGAAGCCTCAATGCTTATGAGTCCCCAGCACCTGATAGTTAGACATCTATTGTGTCCAGTCAGTAAGATGTATCTAGACTATAAAACATATATTTAAGATCAATGTCATTGTATCTCGAGGTTTTCATTATAGCCTGGGATCTTATATAACCTCTCAAAACAACAATTAACCTTTGTACATTACCATTATTATAGTGGATGCAGAAAAGTCTGCACTATAATGGTAAGATAACATCATGCATAGCTAACTGTACACATGATATGGTAATCAAAAAGTACTGCACAGTTGGGTCTAGGGCACCCACTATTTCAACACAATACTCTTTTCCCATGAACTTTTTATATATTGTCAATAAGGGGGGATAAAGTGAAATAAAAGTTTGAAAAGTAAAGGAGAAAGATTCACATATTGACAAATTCATTTTAAAATAACATTGAAGGTATTTGCTATAAAATATAAAGGGGAATATTGAAGATACCACTTTGTTTAAGAGTTTTATTTGTTGTGGATGTTTATTATTGGTTTTCAATGGTGGTCAATGAAATATAAAGATTTCATTTATGCCAATATGTTGAAGAATATAGTAATAAATAAGTTGTTGAAGTATCAATATGTTGAAGAATCTAGCAAAGAAAGAATTTGTTGAAGTATCCAAGATATCCAACCTTGATAAAAAAGTGAATGTTGCTTGGATGAATGGATGAAGAAGATGGTACTCAAGTCATATTATCTTAAGGATGTTATTTTTAAGACATTGAGTTTTTAATTCTGACAATTGTTGAACTGGTCTTCATGACAATGACTTATTTTAATGGTGACACATTGTTTACATCGATAAAGAGTTATTTGTAATTAATGTTCCAAAAGTAGAATAAGAATAAATGAAGAAATCCATGCAACTATTTGTTGCATGAGTAGTTTATTTGAAGAGCATTCAAATATTAATTTTCTTAAAGAGGATTTGAAGAAGAATCTCATGCAATATAATTATTATTACATGAGGAGTTATTTGAAGGTGGCCATGCATTTTAAAGTGGAGGTGGCTATGGTGTTTTATATTAAAGATTTACCAAACTCCTTATATGAGAGTTTACCTAAAAAACAAGCCAATCAAGGACCACCTCAACCACACATGTGACCCTTGGGTCAACCATGTGGGAGGCAATCAACTTGGCTAGATGACCATGGCCGCAAGAGGAAGTGGGAGTCCATCTTGGAGTGCACAGGCGGGTGCGCATGGGGCACATATAACACACATGGAGTTCTCGGGTGGGATAGTGTGGGTGAGGCACATCTCATACTAGGTGTGTGTGGGGAGTGTATGCATGTATCGATCCTCTGCTATCTTGGCACGAATTGGTAGTGACACGGGATCTATTATAAATAAACACCCATTCGAAGCAACAATTTATGTGGGACAAAGGCATTATTCCTTCATAATAAAACATATAGACATTTCATCCACCATTCAATCCAATAGATCTCGATCGTCCGGTCACCATGGGATTTCATCTTCTATCTTCATATGCTCGGTGATGCTTTTGTTCACTAGTGTTCATGGTTGAACTTCTGATGATCGATCTCAAGGATGTTATGATGATTCTGGAAGCCGTGATATTGAAGTGATGTGGTTACGAATGTCCAAGTATGCAATCTATATCTTGCATAAGGTGATAACTCAAATAACATTCTTTGGCCAAATATAAATGAATTTTCATAAGGAAAACCGAGTGTTCAGCTTAATGGATAAGTTCAAGATTGTAAAAAGATGATCATTTGATGCATGTGAGGAATCTTCACATAAGAATAAATGCCTTAAAACTCAGTGTCATGTAGTGTAAAAAAGAAGAAATAAACAATACAAGGAAACCCACATTGAGATATTCAGTCATTCAAAGGAACTGAGTTACATGGAATATTTTATGGGATATGAGTCAGTGAATGAATGAAGGCAAGTCAGCGGAACTCACCTATAAAAGGATAGAATCTAAGACCGGAGATGATGTTTTTGCTCATGTTTCATATGAGAGATCTTGTTTTTTCTAAAAAAAAGTGAATCTTTGGGGCCTCCTATTACATGAAAGAGCATAGAGTTCTGCGAGCCTCTCAACTACATGAAGTGGGGACTTCCACACTTATCATTTGAGTGAGGAAGAACTGCGGTCCATTCGGCTTAAAAAAGAGGGAGGAACCGCACACTGTTTTCATGAAGAAGAAAGTCTCAATCTCTCATGTTGTATTTCTTCATTCATGATTGTATGATGATCTATAGGTTCTACAAACCTTTGTTAGTTTAACATTATCTCACTATGTTGTGTGAAGCTCCTTGGATACAAGTACATAATTTTGTGATCACTTACTGTCTATGTGAAATAGAAGAACTACCACACACTTAAGTTCATCACTTGCATGAAGAAGAGGTTCACACAACTATTTGTTGTTGCATAAAGAAGAAGAAGTTCCATATACTTGTTTTGGTGCATGTGAAGAGGAATATAGGATGTGTGAGGATCTGTGAGTCATATGGATTTACAAAGTGGTTCAAGCAGTACCGTATATCCTATAAGGCCCCATGTGCATATACCTATTTCATGCGAAGATAACCAGATGAACAGAGCTATTTGTGCATTATTGCACAAACGTGAAGAACACATGCATGATCTCATGCACATGAAAACATGTGGACAAAATTGAAAGAAATATTACTCACAATAATTACATTGAGTGGGAATATAAAATAATATGGATAATCAACTGATATGTGCTTGAAATGTTCAAGGTTTGCATGAACATGTTATAAAAACTACATGTGAAGGTGCATTGAGTAGTGTAAGGTCATAAAATAATATTGGAAGAATATTGCTACTCAATTACTCAAATATTTTCTACACCAAGAAGTACAAAGAATCAATACAATTATCATTGTTAATATTGTTTATCGAAGAGTTTGATAAACCCGACACTGAAATTCAATATCACATGTTGTTTGTCGAAGACTAAAAGCAAATAAAGTGAGTGGCCAACCTATATTCAACCAATTATCATTTAGGTTGAAGAAGAATTCTGAGATACCTAATCCACTAAACATTCATATCATTCTGACTGAAGAAGAATTAACTATGATGATGTTGACTTGAGCTTTCATTGTTTCAATAATCATGAAGGAAGTTTATGATTCTATCAAGAAACATAAAGAAATCCAACACAACCTGTTTTGCATGGGAAGAAGAAGAAGAAGAAAGCACAACTTTCAATTTGTTGTTATGAAGAGAAAGAAGTGTTACTTGTCTATTGTTGTGCAAGTAACAATTGAAGAAGTTAGTGGAAGAACAAAACAACACTGTGACATCCAACATAAGTCTCATCCAGTAGAAGATTTTATTAGTGTTACAAAGTACCTTAAAAAAAGAGGAAGACTATCTTCAGAGACAATATAAAGAACCATACAGGAGCTGTAAAACAAGCAATGTTATTTGACTATAGGGTATCATAAGTGAATGAATATTCCCTACTTGTTATAGCAACGTCAAATGGTTATTTTCTAGCGGTTGTGTGGTATTGTATTATTTCCAAACCATGTCAAGGACTAGCTACTCTTATTGAGTAGTGAATCTTATAAAAATATCATGTTTCATTAGTACCTGCTTTCATATACTTGCATATAATAGGGAAAATAGAATAGAATAATCAAGATCCTAACAGGTCTAAGAGGATAAGGGATAAAAAGTTATAAAAGGTGAAAAAGTTCCCAAAACTGATTCACCCCTTAGTGTTGAGTATATCACAAAGTGGTCCTCTCACTACTATGTAATATGACATACTTGGTGTGCATGTGTAGCTCATGAGACTTATGCATGATTGATGAGTTTATGGGTGCATTTATTGTCATGAAAACCTTTACATGGTACATTATACTTGTGTTTTGCAATGTTGTGCTTTATTGTGGATGTTTCATTGCTTGTGGGAACTTCGTTACTGGTTCCAAGATAGAAGGTTGCTCAAGGTGATCGGTTGACCCCTTAAAGGGGGAGCATGGGTTCAAGACTAAAGAACGATGGTTCATCGATGGAATTATTATGAATGTTTGAATATTCCAGGACTTGTCAATGGTGATTAGACATTCATAATAGTAGAGATCCATGAGTCTAAACATGGTGCATATTGAGTCGATGGTATGAGTCGGAGTGTGATGATCACTAGGCCAATGGTACAATTCAGAGCGATGTGTATGCTGTGTCGATAGAATGAGTTAGAGCTAGACAAATTGAGTCGATGGGGGATCGACCCTGCTATATTGTGATGGTTCTTAAGAGTTGTAATGTGCCTAATGGATGTATCATCATGTGAAGATGACAACCATGTGTCTATGGCTGGTCAGATAAGTCAGGAGACTACTCCTTAGAGGTGAAACATGACTATTCCTTACAGGCGGGTGGGGTTGCTCCTTAACAGTGGAACATGGACTATAGATTGAAAGTATAGCGAGTTTCGCCTTATGTGACTTCTTGGCATGATCAGAGTCATGCGAATACTAGTTGTGACTGCTCTCCCTGTATGGTGCTGAAGTCGAAATAGACAAGGTTCGTGGTGGCTTGGTTAGCGCACGACCACTCGGTGCAAGATTGACTACTACTTGCTTATTCATTTACTTTTTATCATGGCATGCACCTCTTATGCGTGATCAATAATTTCAAGGGTGCATTGGTGGTGACTTACTAGGTTTATACTGACACCCTGCATAAGTGTCTCAGTGTGCATGCAAGCTTCATGATTAGCGATCAGAAAAAGGGGAAGGGATCGATGACAGGGAGCAAAGGAGAAGAGGATTGGGTTTGAAGGTGGTACTGAGATGGACTTCGTAGTGATTCTATAGTGCCTTGTTTTTTTTATAGTGCTTTCTTATACTCGGGTTGACCTGCCACGTTAAGGGTCCTTGGTTTATTACTTTATATGAAACTTAGTTACCTACCATGTCATCTCTTAGAATATTGTTATTATTTAGTTCTATTGTGCCCTATTGAGTTATTATTATTTTATTGATATGATTCTAATACATGGATTTTGATACTGGTGGTATAGTCTCCCCACTACACCCTTCAGACCCTCACTGCTAGTTGACGACCTCTTCTGTATGAGGAGGTTTGTATGAGGTTATGCGACACTCCAACCCGAATTGAGTGATTAGGGTTGGAGCGTTACAACGACCTCAAAAGTGGGATGGGAACACTGATGCCTATCAAACCTTCCATCCTCGTGGATTTTCGATGTGGGGTGGAGGGGTTTCATGCCATGCGATTATTTTTATAATGAAACCAATCTGATGATGCGACATGACAGACAGATGATGCAGCGGGGCGCCACACGAGCATCGTTGGGTGGGAGACTTGAAAGAAAGATGAATCTATTGGAACCTATCAACCAACCCTCTTCCCACGTGAATTTCTGACGTGGGCTAGAGGGGTGCCCTGCCACGGTGCGTCAGAGGGAAGCACAACACAACGATTCTTAGAGGGAGGACACAACCTTAACAATGGTAACATGATGTGAAGATTACAGGCATGAGGGCGATGTGGTGTATGATTAGTGACACAACATGATGTTAACTACTAATTCGTGCCTTCAAGTCATCTCCTTCAGTGGCCTTTGGGTTACATTCAGCTGGGCCTTTCTTGGACCTCTGAGTTATGATTGTCATTCTTTGTGGGGAGGGACGAGGCTTGACCCACTAGAGTGGCCAACTACATGGGTTTCTTACCGTTTGTAATCACCTATATTTTTTTTAACTACCTTTGAAATTAGAATTATTTATATAAATGAATAAATATTTTTTAAATATATAATTAATAAGTGTAAAAGTATTAACATAATGTATAAATATACCGGGAGGATGAAGTTGGGAGCAGATAGGCCTGGCGATAATAGGGATCGCGTCACTGACTCGGTAGAAGACCCTAAATCGGATTCCTATTCCAAGGTGGATCAATCGGTATGTGGTCATAAGGAGCTCTTTGCAGCGTGCAACAGGACGACAGTGAGGGATCTGGGAGGGAAGCAGGGAGATAATAGGTTTAATTGATCTTTTGACTGACGAGCTTTCTGTGACATTTAAGATTTTTCGAGTGGAAGAACTATCAGGGAGGGAAATGTTGCAAATGTCTTTGTTGATCAGGGAGCCATGGAGAAAATGCTGGAGCTGTGTAAACACTCAACTGCAGCGAGACTTGTTTTACCGAAACGCTACACAAGACTAAATCTGGGTGAGGTCGTCAAGCGTTTGAGTGATTCTTAGGGTTTTGATGACTGGATGATTACTGCCTTACTCCGTAATTTCTTCCTTATCATTTTTCCGTCTGATGGCTTGAAGTGAAGTGAAGGGCCTGGGGTTTTGGCATGCTGTCTGTCAAGCCAGGTACTTCTCACATTCACAAGTGGGATTCACATTTTAATCAATTTTATTTTAGGAGCACCTGAGCCCAAATCTGGGTTAGGGTGTTTGGCTTGATCTAGATCTACGGGAATCCCATGATTTTGTGGGATATCGCGGCTTCAATTAGAATTCTAATTAAGTTTGATAAAAAAATTGAGAGAGCTAGATATGGGCATTTTACCTGCATTATTGTCGAGATTGACCTTTATGGAACCTTGATCGATCTGGTCATCCTTTATACATCAGATGACAACATTTTGATCAAAATTAAGTATGAGAGGATACCAATGTTTTGCATTGGCTATATGATTATTGGATATAAAGATGATGACTATCGTAGGGCCTTATCCTACGAATTTTGTCTTTTGAAGGGTCATTCTATTGAAACATGCTGGAGGAAGATTAACATTGACAAAGAGAAAGGCAAGAAGAAGTTGGTGGTCCCTGTGGGGGCTTTTGAAAAATTGGGGGCTTACTCGTTGCCTTCTTCCAGTGCTGCTATGGGATTACAAGCATTTGATGAAAGAACAAGCAAGGAGCATGGCTCTTTGCCTGAAAATCCTGTTGTTCTAAGCAGTTATGGGGATGGTGCTGGAACTTCTCTGGAAGTTTTTGAGGGCAAGGAGCAGCTTTCTCATGCTGAAGGTCAACAAAAGGCTAAGATATGTAAGAGCGCTTCAGTGGTTCATGTTTATTTTGCTAGGGAACAGGATGGGTCAAGATATGGTTCACGCATGCAACAACCAGATAAATCTGAAGGGGCCAGGAGTTTCCTGACGGATAGGGGCAGATGATTCAAACTGGATTTACTTTTAGGAATGCCCTTGTCAAAGGAATATGGAGGGACCAAAATGATGATGGAATGGGGGATGATCAGAATGATAAAGAACTTGTTGTCCAAGAAGTAGATCAAGAATTATGGCAGGAGCATAAGTTAATCTCCACTAAAGGCCGAAAAGGGAAAACAAAAATCGATGTTGCTAATCCATTGGCCAAGAAAGGTTCACCCTCCAATGGTTTTGATCAGGTCAAGGTTTCTGACTTGGTACATGGTAAGGTGAATGTGGATTTGGCTGGGGATTTTGTATTCAACTTTGTACTTCTTGATAGTAGACCTATGGCCTCCCATCGGGAGCAAGCGATTGCTCCTTTGGTATTGCTAGTCTATCCTCAGGACCAACAAGATAGTGTGGACCTTGTTGCTCATGGTTTTATATCTGCAGAACTTTCCAAGTCAAGAAGCTCCAAGGTGAAGAAGTTGGATTCACCATATTCACCCTCATCATCAGTCCAATCTATAGATAGCAAGGTGGAAAGTTTGGTCTCCATCTCTGATTCCTTTGATACAATTGACCATTGGATGTTTCTGCAGTTCATAAATCTCTTGATTCTAGTGAATTTGTTGAAACAAGCTGGAAATCTATTATATATACTAAAAGTTGTGCCCCCTCCTTCCACGTGTCATCACCGCATCGGTTTCCCCTACGTGCCCTCTTTTCTGTGATTTCTGAATTCCTCACATTTCCCATTCCTCCTCTCTTCCCACCATTGTCCTCCAAATCCGCCTCCTCCGCCTCCTCCGCCCCCGCCCCCGCCCCCGCCCCCGCCCCCGCCCCCAAATCCCTCGCCTCCATCTCTGCCTCTGCCTCCGACTCTGCCTCTATATCCCCCGCCTTCATCTCCTCCACCTCCGTCTCCTCCTCCGCCCCGGCCTCCGCCTCGGTCTTCGCCTCCGCCTCTGTCTCTCCTTCTCCTCCAATATAGTCCTGAAGCCGACATCAGAGGTTTGAATTTCTTATTTTATATGTTTTATTGATTTACATAAACCCTAAATGCTCGTCATTTGATTCGTTTTTTATTTTACAAGTTTTCTTATTTTACCTTGACCAAATCTTCTTCGTTGGCGGCATCTACTTCCTCAATTTGTTTCCTTATTGACATCTCATGTGTTTGTGACCTTTCATCCCAACTACGATTTTCTCAGGCTATCCATGTTCGTATCGGTGAGGAACATTTGGTATGCTTTAGGTTATCCCATCGTTTATGGAACACAAATTTCCCTTCCTACTTCGCGTCAAGCTTTTTCTCTTTCTTCATTCACTCACCAAATCACCTCCTTAACTCAATATCAAATTTTCCAGGCATGTCTCTTTAACTCAATATCAAATTTCCTGCTTCATTTTTTTGTTCTATTTTACTTATCATTTTGTAAATTCATTTTATTTATTTATGAATATAATAATCTAATGATATCTTCCCCTTGATCACCATGATTACTCTAAACTGAAATAAATATAATGTTCTAATTGCCCACCTCTCCAGCAGGTATATGCATTCCTATCTTATGAATGTATGTTATTTTTTTAATAATATTAATTTTAATAGCTGTTAGAAGTTCTGCAGTGGTACAACATACATGATCTTCCATCACAAATACTTTGGATTTTGTAATTACAGTTAAATTCAATGTTCAGTATTTTTAAATTACCGTTGTATATTTCTGCACACTTGTAGGATCTATAAAATTTCGGTTTCAATGATCTATCATGTTTTCCTACTCTCCATTCATTTTTTTATCATTCAAAATTGTCAATTTCGTTCATATATTCACCAGAAAAATAACATTCTAAATCAGTTATTACATTTTTGTTCATTATTAATTCACAATTAGGAATCAATTTCTGAGTTTTGCTGCTTTCATTATGCAATACCATTTACATTTACTGATTTTTAATCCTACATCCAGATTTTAGTCATATGCATTATGCATTATTCATTCACTCAATTAAATATATTATATATAAATTGATTATTTGATCCTCCGTAATATATTACATATAAATAGATTATTTCATCCTTTGTAACGTCCCTGACCTGGAAGCCACTAAATCGGTGCTCCGTGTCGGGTCGCCACATGACCTCAAGCGCGCCTCCCCGTACGTCAGAGGTTGCTGACTAGCGGCGAGAGTCTAATAAGCCACATGGGGAGACTATACCCTCTATACCAGAGTAAGCCACAACAGATCACAATAAAAATAACGGAAACAGTATGAAACAACTAATAAACACGCATAACCAAACGTTTCCTAGTAGGGTACAAACACCAATCAAATACAACAATGTCATGCCATACTAGTAGTGCAAGTGAAAGAAACCCAAAATAAAACAAACGGTCAAAACTCCCAACGGGTCCCGACTCTTTAGTCCGGATCCTTCTCCATGTATGTCCCGCGCCCAACTCAACATCTTAGTGTATGGCCTCAGCCCTTGTCCAGACCTGCAACCAAGAGATCTGCTCGGGTACCCAACGGCGGCCCGAGCAGGGTGTGAGTACGAAACTCAGTAGGCCACCACCAACGGTGTCTACAAAATATCCAGTTTAACAGATAGTGCATGCAAGTACAAAATAAATGGTAAGCAAAGGACAACTCGGGTGCCATTAGATATCCAAGATTCACTTAATTAACTCCTAGCATTTATCCCAATTTTATTTCTTTACCATCTTCATTACATAATCCATTTTGATCACATGTTCCATGGGTTAGGCATAATTATCATCCACACAAGGGTATAAGGCAATAAATCACAATGCATAGGGGAAACAAATCAAGTCCCTATCTCACTAGGGATCCACATCACATCAACACATTCTCCTCACCTCGAAGCCTCAGTCCGGGTGGAATGCAACCGTTAGAGGAATAGAGCCTCCGTCCCCTTCCCTAACCCGTGCATTTTGGGGTGGAGTTTAGAGCCTCAGTCTAACTCCACCCGTGGGCGTATAAACTCAAGTCAATACCCCACTCTACCAAGCTATGTGCACATGCTTATTTATCAAATCACCACAACCATACATAACACAACCAATCATATTCAATGCCATTGGATATCACAATACATAACACAACCAAGCATATTCAATGCCATTGGATATCACAATACATAACATGGGAATTAATACTATGCCATAACCCATTAATGCATTTACCACCTACCATTCATGTCCAGTTAACCAAATTCCCATTCCCGTGCCTTAACCCATTAGGTGTGTTCAACAACCCCTATGCCTTAGTCAAATTTATCATTGACCATTCATTAACCCATTTAGCCCATTTATCATTTCACAAGCATTTACCCACTTATGCATTTCAAGTACAATTCTCATATCACATAATACAATCCCCTTATTACATTCAATCATTTAGGTATACCTCTTAATTCTCAAGCATTAACCCATCCCACAAATTCATCCATTGCCTTATTAAATCCCATTAACATGCTCTCCATTTTCCATTCCATCATCCAATTATAAGTTCACCATTAAATATGCACTAATCCTCTTAGGTATTTCTAACCAAATTTCATTAAACAATTGACACAATCCCATTCAACCCAATTTGCCCATTTTCATGTCATGCCAATCAACTCCTTATGCCTTATCACCCTAGACATATTTATCATCATTCCATTTACAACTTAATCAACCATTAAGACATATTCTACATGGGCCTCACACTTTACTTGACAATCCCTCACTTGACCCTACCACTCTCTAGGTCCGGGATTTCCGGCACACCCCATGGGTGGCCCTAAAATGGTCACGTCATCTTCAACGCATCCCATGGGGATCGTGAGGGTTTTAATTGGTCACTTAGACACCCCTTTTTATCAAAAACTCCAACGGAACCAAGAACACAAATAGGGAAACGAAGAACACAAGCTTCCATGCACAAATCTAAAATAAACTATGGGATAATACTTGTAGACCACTTACCTCGAATCCGGTGATGAACGCACTCTTAACCCCGACCTTAGATCCGGATTCAAGCTCCCCTTGAAGCCCCAACCTAGGTTCCACCGGAAAACAAAGGGGTTTAGAGCTTCGAAAGAAGATGGGAGAAACCACAAGCCCTAATCTGAAAAAGAGAAGGGAGGAGAGGATTAGACTTATCCGAAGTTTCGATCCGCAACCAACGACGTCCAAAACGGTCAAGAATCGAAAGAGAAACACCTCTTGGAAGCTTGGGTCGTCCAAGTTCCTCACTAGGGTTGAGAGGGGAGGAATGGAGGAAAATCCCGAGTTGGGGTTTAAAAACCCGGAGTGGCAATTTTGTAAATTTTCCAACTTTTCTGGGCTGCACGGTTTACCTGCACGGTTTGCCAAACCGTGCGCAAACCGTGCGGAAGCTACTGCCCGAAAATCACCCCCTCCGCACGGTTTCCTGGAAAATCCGAATGGCTTGCTTAACCGTGCGCCAACCGTGTGTAAGGCTCTGTCCAAGGCTGCACGGTTACCCAGGATGCTCCGCACGGTTTGCACTAACCGTGCCCAAACTGTGTGACATGCCCAGGAACTCCCCTTTCATTCCTCTTTCGTGTCCCGAACCCTTGGAACACCCCTGAGTCTTTGCATGAACTTTGGGAAAAACTTATTTAGCCCAAAAAGAAGAGGCCAAACCAAAACTTAAACAAAAACATACCTTAAGAAGATCCGGGATCTTACAAGTTAGTTTGCCCTTCTAATAACTTTTGAAAAGGCTTTAACCGTCACATGGAAAACAATGTTTAAATCTGTGGTTGAGAGTTTACTGATTTCTCTATATTTTAATCTGTTATTCTGTTATTATTTTAGAAAATAATGGCATTTTTTGATGGGAAATGTTTTATAGAATAAATTGCATATTCCCATGTAATTGTGTTATTTTTTGCTTTATATTCACATAGTTCGATGCATAATCATGTTTGATTACAATGTTCATTTTGGTTCTTTTGACTGTTGGCGGTGAAGGTGTTGTAATTACAGTTAAATTCAATGTTCATTATTTTTAAATTTTTCCTGTATATTTTTATACACACTTGTAGGATCTATAAAATTTTGGTTTCAATGATCTATCATGTTTTCCTACCCTGCAGTCATTTTTTATCATTCAAAATTGTCAATTTATTACATATTATAGAGGGTCTCATGCACGCTACAAAGAAAGACACTGCAAATAAACCAACCCGGGGACTCGACCCCGCGACTGCCGCCCTAAACCCCGCCCTCCCTCGCCACCCGTGCCGCCAGCGGGGGGGGGGGGCATTACATATATTTACAAGAAAAATAGCATTTTGAATCGGTTATTACATTTTTGTTCATTATTTGTTGGAGTCTGTATCCCACATCGGACTTGAGGTCCGGTGTGGTTTTAATTATTCATTATAAAAGAACCCCAAGGGCTCCTTTAGAGAGTACACCTAGGGGGTTCAGTTTCTCCTTATTTTATCACTCTACATGGTATCAGAGGGAACCCAATTTCCGAGCCCTCTATTTTTTTTCCCGGCTCCGCCCTAAGTGGCATCCTTCCCTCCTAGGTCTGCCCTACGCGGCACCCCTCCTCCCTCCTCGGTCTGCCCTCCACGGCCCCCCAGCGGCCCTCCAACAACGCTCTTGCCCGACACCCTGCGCCGTCCGACCCCGGCCTCCAGCGCCCTCCCCCAACGGCCCTCCTCTGCGCGCGGTGCCTCCCGCGGCCCCCCCGGTGGCCCTCCATCACGACGGCCCCGCCCTCCCCAGGGGCCTCCCGATCTTGAGGCGCCTCCTCCAGCAGCAACCCCCTCCTCCTGCGGACTTCCTTCACCGTGGCGCAGCTCCTCAACCGCCTTGGATCCGGGCCCTTTGGCGCCGCCAGCCGCAACAATTCTGTAGAATCCTCGCCTCCCGTCGCCGGCCCCGCAAGTGCGGTTTTCCCGGTGCTAGTGTGGTTTTCCCGGCGTTTCATCGACCGACCCCACTAGTGCGGCATTCCTGGCGTTCCGTCAATCGGCCGGGTCTATGTGGTTTCTTCTGCTGCGCCCGCGACATCCTCCATCCATCATCCTGAGGGGGAGCTGCGATCGTGAGGGGGAACAATACCCTTGAAACTGTATCTTTTTTTACTGTTTTGTCTTGTTTTGTCGTCAAACTGGGTATGTCCAGCTTGAGGGGGAGTGTTTGCAGTCTGTTGATTGCTTTGTCTTCATTGGTTTGGTTTGTTTTTTCTTTATGTGTCCAAGCTAGGTTCACCTAGCTTGAGGGGGAGTGTTGAAGTCTGTATCCCACATCGGACTTGAGGTCCGGTGTGGTCTTAATTATTCATTATAAAATAACCCCAAGGGCTCCTTTAGAGAGTACACCTAGGGGGTTTGGTTTCTCCTTATTTTATCACTCTGCATTATTCATTCACAATTAGGAATCAATTTCTGAGTTTTGCGGTTTTTGTAGATGGGTGAATTCCCCTTGCCTCAATGTGAGGTGAGGATATTCTTTTATAGATTAGGAAACCAATATACAAGACGGGTAAGTCCGATGTGGGACTCACCCATTTACACTTAAATGAGTTCCAACACTCCCCCTCAAGCTGGACATGCCCAGATTGGATAGAGTCCCACAAAAAGAATAACAAGACAATCTCAAACTCCCCCTCAAGCTGGGCCATGGAGGCTGTGAACACCCAGCCTGGAAGTGAGAGACTCAAGACGAGCTCCGGGAAGACCTTTGGTGAAGAGATCAGCAAGCTGATCGGCCGTCGGGATATGGCCGAAACCGATATGGTGCTGCTCCAGATGGTGGCGGAGAAAGTGACAGTCCACCTCGATATGCTTCGTCCGTTCATGGAAGACGGGATTCGAGGCAATCTTCGTGGCGGCCTGATTGTCACACCAGATATGAGCAGGAGTCGATGCCGGGAAACCGAGCTCCTGGAGAAGATGACGAAGCCAGAGGATCTCAATAGTGACAGTGGCCATGGCTCGATACTCGGCCTCGGCACTAGAAAGGGAGACCACAGTCTGCTTCTTGCTGCGCCAAGAGATGAGATTACCGGTGAAGAATACGGCGAATCCCGAAGTAGACTTGCGGGTAGCGAGACAACTGGCATAGTCCGCATCACAAAAAGCCTCAATATCCATGTGAGCATGATGTGAGTACCGAAGGCCGCGTGCAGGGTCTTTCTTGATGTACTTGGCAATGCGGAGGACAACATCCCACTGAGAGCAGGTGGGATGCTCCATGAAGACAAAGCAATCAACAGACTGCAATCAACAGACTGCAAACACTCCCCCTCAAAGTACGTGAGGGGACCAAGATCCTTGGTGTGAAAGTGCTGGTGAAGATGCGTCTTGAGGCTGGCGATGCCTCTGGAGTCGCTCCCTGTGATGATGATGTCATCAACATAAACTACAAGCAAGATACAGCCGTGTGCCGTCGTACAGAAGAAGACGGTGTGATCTTTCATACTCTGAGAGAGGCCAAAGGCGGTGACGACAGTGCTGAAGCGGCCAAACCAGGTGCGAGGAGACTGTTTGAGGCCGTAGAGGGAGCGACGGAGACGGCAGACATGGGAGGCGGCACCAGAGGCAGAGAAACCAGGGGGCTGCTGCAGGTAGACCTCCTCGTCAAGAAAGCCATGGAGAAAAGCATTCTTAACGTCGAGTTGATGAAGTGGCCAGTGATGATGAGCAGCCAGAGAGATGAAGAGGCGGACCGAGGCCATCTTGGCGACTGGAGAGAAGGTCTCAAAGTAGTCGACGCCATATGTCTGAGCAAATCCCTTGGCGACAAGCCGGGCTTTGAGGCGGCAGAGAGAGCCATCGGGATTGAGACGGATCGTGAAGATCCATTTACAGCCGACCGCCTGTTTGTTTGCCGGAAGGGGAACAAGATCCCAAGTACGGTTGGCATCCAGAGCCTGCAATTCATCTCTCATTGCGGCTAGCCACCCGGGGTGAGACTTGGCTTCACCGACCGTTCGAGGAAGCGACACGGTCTCCAGAGCGGACAATCCCCTGTAAGAAGATACAAAGAGAGGAGTATTCTGACACGAGCGAGTACCTTTCCGGAGCGCAATCGGCACATCCTCGGGAGCTGTGTCAGGAACATCAGGCGAAGCGGGAACAATGGTTTCCTCGGCCGGGACGGGAGGTACAGTGGAAGGACGACGAGAGTAGGTCTGTCCAAAGAGATGAACGGTCGGAGGAGACACCAGAGGCGGGTGAACCATGAGCGGAAGACAGTCATCGATGGTAGTGTCAGGAGAAGGAGAGGGGAGAGTGAAAGGAGAGCTCTCGAAAAACGAAACGTCGGCAGAGGTGATATACCGGCGGAGGTCTGGAGAGAAGCATCGGTACCCGCGCTGAGTGCGGGAATACCCGAGAAAAATACAGCGAAGGGATTTAGGTGATAGTTTGGAGAGATTTGGGCGAGTGTCCCGGACATAACAGAGACATCCGAAGATACAGAGTGGAAGGGAGTGAGGAGGGAGAGAGGGAAACAGGGTATGAAAAGGAGTCTTCCCCTGAAGGATGGAGGAGGGAAGACGATTGAGAAGGTAAGTAGCAGTGAGGATGACATCCTCCCAGAAAAGAAGAGGTACCTGGCGGTGGAAGAGGAGAGCACGAGCGGTTTCCAAGATATGTCGGTGTTTCCGCTCGGCCACCCCATTTTGCTGAGGGGTATCAGGACATGAGGTCTGATGGATGATGCCGTGGGCCCTCATAAACGGCTGAAAATGAGTGGATAAGTATTCTCGCCCATTGTCAGATCGGAGACATTTCACAGGGAGAGAAAACTGTGTCTGGATTTCCTGAAAAAATGTCTTAAAGGTTGAGAGAACCTCTCTTCGATCTCGAAGAAGGTAAAGCCAGGTCATGCGGGAGTAATCATCAATAAAGGTGATATAATAACTGTACCCTGACTGGCTAGGAACCCTGCAAGGACCCCATACATCGGAATGAACAAGAGCGAAAGGAGCCGCTGCACGTGGTTCCGGGCGAGGAGCATACGTCGTCCGATGATGTTTGGCAAACTTGCAGGATTCACAATGGAAGGAGAGGTGAGAACTGAATTGGGGGCAAAGTTTATGGAGGGTGGAAGGTGGTGGATGGCCAAGGCGGTAATGGAGGTCAAGGGCTCGGGCTGTGGTGGATGAGCAAGCAAGGGATGAAGGGGTATCAAACAGGTAAACCCCATCCCGAAGACAACCTCGACCAATTTCCCGATTCGTCTTCCGCTCCTGAAAAACAACACCAGATGAGCTAAAAATAGCAACACAATTCAAATCTGTGGTGAGTTTGCTGACAGAGATAAGATTAAAGGGACTTTGAGGAACATGAGCGACCGACGTCAGGGGAAGAGACGGGGTCAAGGAACATGTGCCATATCCGGTAATAGAGATTGTTGAGCCATTAGCAACAGTAATGGCAGAGGCACCGGTGTACGGATGATAGGTAGTGAACATACCAAAGTCTCCTGTGAGATGTTCTGACGCACCGGAGTCAAACATCCAAGCTGTCTGTCGATGAGAAACACAGGCGGTGGAGGTGCCAGTCTGAGCAAGTGGGGCGAGAGAAGAAGAGGGTGGCGCAGTCGCTTGATAAGATTTTACCAAAGCAATCTCCTCCGGCGAGAGTGTTGTCCTGTAACGGGGACTGGATGAAGGAGGACCGCGGCGCGGTAGAGTCGATGATGGAGGATGGGAGAGTTGCTCGGCTGAGTGCATAGGTGCTCAGGAAGGCCGACAATGGAAGTGAGGGTGCGGCCCTGCCGGAATGCTGTCGTCCGGAGGTGATGCCGGAGGGCCGCGGGCGGACACGCCCGCCATTAACGCAGGGGGTTGGGCCGACGGCGCAGGAAGGCCGCAAGGTAGCTGCAGGGAAGCCGCTGGGAGACGGGCTGGGGAGAGGGACGGGAGAGGCCGCCGGAGAGGGGTCGCCGGACTGGAGGGAGAGCCGTCGGGAGCCGGGAGCCGCGAGTGCGCGGGAGCAGCGGGAGGCGCTCGAGCAGCGGGAGGCGCCAGGAGCAGCGGGAGGCGCGGGAGGCCGTCGGGGCTTGGACGCCGATGGGAAGAACCGCGGAGGGCCGCGTCGGGAGAAAGGCCGACGGGAGGGAGGCGGAGCCGGGAAGCCGCAACAGGAGGCGGGGCCGGAAGTCCGCCGTGAGTCGCGCAGGAGGAGCGATGGAGGGCTGCGCGACCGGGAGCCGGCAGGGAAGAGGGCGCGGGCGCCGGGCGAAGGCTTGCTGGGACGAGGGCGCACCGCGGGAGGACGGCGGACGTCGGGCGCCGGGCGAAGGCCTGCTGGGCGAGGTGCCGCGCCTGGAGGGAGGCCCGCCGGGAGGTGGAGGCGTAGCGGGAGGGACGACCGCCGGGAGGAGAGTTGCGCCGGGAGGGAGGGCCTGCCGGGAGGAGAGCGTCGCAGGGAGGGAGCGCCGCTGGGAGGAGATCCGTCGGGAGGGCCGTCACGCGCAGTGGAGGTCCGGCGACGGGATGTGCCGCCAGGGAGAGAGGGTCGCCGGGACGGGGGCCGCGCGGGTGAGGGCGTCGGGAGTCGCGGGGAGCCGCGGGGAGGGAGCGCCGTCGGGGAGCGAGAGGGCCACCGGGGAGAGGGCCGCCGGGGAGAGAGCAGGCCGGAGAGGAGCTGGGCAAGAGGGCTGCGCCTGGATAGGAGGGGGGGGGGCCTGCCGGGAAAGGCTAGGGCAGCAGGGAGAGAGGCGGGGCCGGGAGGATTCCGGGAATCCGCAGGGGAGGGAGGGTTCGGGATAAAAATCCCTCTGATACCATGTAGATGGGTGAATTCCCCTTGCCTCAATGTGAGGTGAGTATATTCTTTTATAGATTAGGAAACCAATATACAAGACGGGTAAGTCCGATATGGGACTCACCCATTTACACTTAAATGGGTTCCAACAGTTTTCATTTTACATATGAGAATTTTGGAAAAGCCCCTTCCCATCTCAGACCATGTTTTTAAGCCCACCAGTGATGGCGAATCTTCACTTAAATTTCAGGTTATCCCTCTTCCACTAGACTTTTACTCCTTGTAGTGCTTTGATGATTTATCTTGAATATTGAGTTCTAATTAACTGTATGTGGATTAAATTAGTGATTATTATCTTAAGCTAAATTTCAGATTATAGATGTGGCCTATAGGTAATCATCCACGGCGAGTACATTGGGGATGCATTTCAGGTTATCTTTAAGAATACCTTATATTTATTTTATTCATCCAATGTATATAGAAAGTACTATATTTTTTCTGACCTTGAATCATGAAACACCTCGTCTTATTTTTTTTGTAAAATCAACTTTTTTTTGGGTGGATGGTTATTTGTATCTTCCATAATTGCTTTTATTAAACTACCTCCAAAGCTTTTAGGGAATTGGCTTTTTTCTTATTATATATTCTTGAGACACCACCTTTTAGTTTTCTGGTATGATGAAGCTATGAATATTGGATTTAGGATTCCAAATACCGTAATTACTAAACTTTTTAGGCCATCTTTGTTCCCATGGTTTTCTTTTTCTTTCTAGACATCTATACCATGATGTTTTTGATAAATTCATTCCAAATTGGATTCTATGTCAGTGTGTAGTTGGGGCATCTTTTAAGTGCATGGAATTAATGAACGATGTGTTATATATTTATGTTTGCTTTCAAATTTCCAGCCAACGTTATACTATGTGCTTACTCACAATCAAGATCCATTTCATTTATGTGTCACTACTGTCTAGATGTTACTGAGAATTAATTGTTCATTCCATTCCATGCGAGTTCTCTAGGGGTTCATCTCAGTTTAAATTTGAAAAGTTCAATTTTTCCACTTTTATTACTTATCACTGAATGAAATCATGTGTGTTAGGTGGAAAGGCCTGTGCTGGAGGGGCATGTACCGGTGGGCAGGTAAAGGGGAATAACTGCCAAGGGGCAGTAGTTTAATTTGTTTCTTTAGTTGTTGGGGCAGGTAAGGGGTTTGTTGGGTGTTCTGGTGGGGTAATAAAAGGGGGACCGGCTGGAAGGGGAGGGGTTAGGATTTCATTTTGGTTTTTCCAGCAGGCTGCTGGGGGCTTAGATGTTGGGACGTCTCAGCTGGCTTCCGGAGAGTGGTCTTCTCTAGGAGTTTCTTATTCTTCCTATCTTTCTTCTTCTCCTTTCACCTCCTTATGTAATTCTCAGTTTTGAGTTTCTGCTTGGATAATACAGCAATTCAGTAGCCTTTTCTCCCTATTTTCTACCGTGTGATCATCGTTAGGCTCATTGTCCTAACAATTTGGCGACTTCGCTGGGGAATCGATTGCCGCTGGAGAACCGCGATCGGTGTAGGGAGACTCAGACGTCTGGGTACATATTGCTGGGGAAGGGACATGCAGCTTGTGAACTATGTTGGAAGTCGTTTGAGAGTAGCCAATCAAAGACGAATTCAAGGAGAGAGACCTGTGAGACCTTCGTTCGCTGCTTGACATAACAAACACAACTGAGAGGCGATCGCAACTGGAAAAGCGAGCGCTGGAGGACGGGCAGGGCAGGTACAACTCTGCTACAGGTACGACTCAGTGAAGCCACTGACTACTTTCTCTCTCCTCTATCTGCTTTCTTCTGTGCAAACGTTGTTGAGAGCGCTGCCGACGTTGAGATTAAGGATGGAAAACAACCTTTTTGATGTCGAATCGGCTGCGGAAAATGTACAACGGACTCTGAAGACTATTCAGGAAAGTTTAGATAAGTTGGCGCATGAACAAGCAGAATACCTGCAATCTGCGCATGTTAAGACGCAACAAACTGAGGAAAGAGTTTCACGCAACATGTGTGTTTTGGAGGAGTCGTTTGTTTGCATTCCGGAAAAGCTGGAGTAGGACACGAATCGTGTTCTGGTAAGCAGTTTGTGGCGGTTGCTGAGATTCAGGGATGTTGTGTGGGTGGAGTTGTAAGGGAAGACTGCCGTTGCAGTGGAAATTTATCTTTGGGAGTTGCAGCTCCGACTGAAGTAAAACGGAATTTGTGGAAGAGAGTTGAGTTGCCTGAATTTTTAGCTGAAGATCCAATTGGCTAGATCACAAAAGCAGAGGCGTATTTTCTGGAAAATCAGACGACGATAGAAATGAAGGTGCACTACGCACAACTTTGCTTGGTAGGTACTGCTCTATACTGGTTTTTGTCGTGGCACAGAGCTACTTTGGACTCGTCATGGGAATTGTTAGAACCAGCTCTAATGGATAGGTTTGGGAAGTCGACAGGGGAAGATCCATTGCGCTCATTGAAGGTGCTTAAACGAACTAGTGGTGTGGAGGAGCTTGTACCGGGTTTATTTTCGGAACCGTTGACTGAGGAAGTGGCAAACCAGAGTGTTCCGCCAGCTATGCAAGAGTGGCGGGAGGCGAAACAAGACGAACCTGCTGCAGAATCTCGACTTCTGGTTGAACACAATGTGGCGTGTACAAAAGGTTGTTCTTGTTGTGCTGCTCTATGCACTTTGGCTCTAGGAGGGGGAGATTGTGGGGTTGGTTCCCAACGGTGTGGAGATGAAATGGAGGCTGAGAACTCTTATGAATCCAACTAAGGAAAACTGAAAGAGCGCTGTCGTGGGCGCCCTCAAATGATTAGTGTGATTTTGGGGTACTTAGGTGCAACAGAGTGGCTGACCAAGGTCGTCTCTCAAAGGAGGAAGTGAATTTAACAACTTATTAAAGGTATTCTAAAAAATAAAATAGAATAGAATAAAAACACTACTTTAAAGGATTGGGGTTTGTTATAGTTCATGAATCTAGAAGAAGTTTGCTAGAAGAAGATTGTATATTTTATTTTGTTTTTAGTTTTGAAATGAAGTTTGATTAAAAAGACACAACAAGAAGATGTTTTTTTTAGAAAATATTTTAAAAGGCGTAATCGATCTAAATCTACCTCTTCATTCACTTATTAATCATTATCATTTAAATTAATATCCACTTAATTGTGATCCCTTAATTTGTTAAATCCTGAACCCTACGAGAATTAACTTTACCACAAAGATGAAGTGAATTTAACCTTAGGCTAACTTCGGAACATGCGATCGCAGCACCCTGCTTTGATTTATGTTCTAAGGTTAGCTTATGTTCAGTGGTAAATTAAGGCACATATCCTCTCTGGAAATTAGAATTAATTGAGTTTAGGGATTATATTTGAACACTACAAATTGATCCCGTGTGGTTTTGAATTACCAGTTAAGTTCGCGCTCTCACAATTCACACAATTCTCGACCTCGCGTGATTTGTGTTTATTGTTCAATTGCTTGCTTAGTTTAATTTAAAATGAAAACTCAATTAATAGATCATATTAAGTGAATTACAGTAGCTCATTGATTCAAAATAAATGAATGAAGAAGGTAAGAGATAGATCGATTACTAAAAGACTACTCTTCCATGGGTGGCGTAATCATCGTAGAAACGTTTGCATGTGCAAATGTTTAGAAAGGGTAGAACCCAATCACGTTTCTACTCAAGAATTCCAGCCCAAAGAGGAAGATTAGAGAAGAAGAAATTTAAATAAAACAGAAGAAAAGAGAAGAAATAAAAGAAGTAAAAAGAAATTTACTACACAAACGAAAGCATTACAACACGAAGGAGAAGGAGAAGAGGAAGACTTGATGAGGGGATCCTTGCTTCAAGAGCTACCCCTCTTACAATGTTTGGAGAATTGGAGTGAAACCTCTTCTCTTCTGCCTTCAACTTCCCAATGCACGTCTCAACCCCTCCAAATGAGAATAACTCCAATTTATAGAGGGGAGGGGAGGAGAGGTTACTAGTGGTTTCAAGTGTGAATGTGGAAATTCGGCCAAATATTTTATTCCAACTCACACCGCCCATTTGACCACCAAAACGCGTGAATTGGTCGGCCTTCCAGAAGGATCATATGTGCGGATATGGGTCCTCTATCTCCTCTAAAAATTTGGGCTCAATCCAAGCCCATATGAAGGAGTTATGACTGAAATACAGAAGCTTCTCCATTCTGGCGTGTCCAGCCCACCTTTAACTTGATGACCCAATTACTCCATCCAAATGCATTCTTTTGATCTAGTGTCCTGAATAAAAGTTGTAACCAATGAAGTAAGGAACACAGTTACAAAATATTAAGTTCAAATAATTCAAATAAAAATATTTATGATTGAAATACTATAGTGATTTTGAAAGGGTAAAACTGAAATTTTCATCAAATATTCAAATGAATGATCTAATCCCAAATACTTTCTAATTAAACATATTTAACACAATGTGAGGAAATTATATCATTTATTATCAATAAAATATTCAATAAAATAGTGTTTTATCAAAAACCTTGTTTTCCAGCAGTGGAAGAAGCAACAGTCTGCTTGTGGAGTCACCAGAAGGGGCTGGTAAGGTTCAGCGATAGTAGGCATAAGGAGCAGATTGCTTTCAGTCATTTCTAGCTAGAAGCGGTAATTGTAAAAGAAGATGTTGAATCTGTTTTAAGTGCACTTATTCCAAAAGAAGATGCTTTGTGCCCACTGCCAGGGGCATACCCTATGCTGAGTCCTTGGGATGCTCAGTCCTATAGCAGTGACAAGGTGACCGGGAATTCATCACAGACAAGTGTTCAAGCAATAGCTTACTTGAGGAATGCTGAAGTGAAGGCTGCTGCAGATGCAGGTGAGGCGTTTCCTGTACTTCCTTTGGGAGGGGCCAGATTTGATCTATATGGTTCTCGGCCAACTAGGGATGTTGCTGGATGGAGAAGAAACTTCGTGGAAGCTTTAGTAAATGACTCAAGATTTAAGAATTCTTCTACCTTCACCCAATAAGCAGTGCACACACCTGGCTATAGTTTCCAAAGGACGGGAACTGCTTTGGTTTTGGTCTATGATTCTGGCCTCACGCCTCCGTATGCAGCTTCTTTACTGGAGGTAATGGCAGCGAAGGGGTAGGCAGGAAATGCCTGGAGTCACTTTCTGAAGCAGAACTTGTTGTGCTGAATGCTGCTAGGATTCAGAGCTGCTGGGAAATGGAGCGTGTTTGGGCAAGTTTAGGATCGACTCGACTTGCTGGAAGGTATACCCCTAAGTGCATTGAAGGATCTAGCAGAAGCAATATACAGTTGCAGTTCAGTGGTCACGTTTTAATAACGGGCTTGATATTCTCTGTTAAACTCAAAGGAGGCGATTTTAACATTGAAGAAGATGTAGATTGAGAGAGGAACAAAGATCTTAAGTTTGTTGTGGAAGGAAAATCGGTCCGGGCTGTGGATGAGTTGTTGCCCCTTCAAGATGAGCACAAGAGTATAGCTCTTCAGACTGTTGTAGCAATTGATCAAATTTTAGCATTGAAAGCTTGTGCAACCCTGTATTTTTCTTACACTCACTTTGTAACACCCCGCCCCTACCTCATTGGCTTAAGGAGCGGTGAGGGTTACTTGGCTTTAAGCGACGTTCCCAAGGCGCTAAAGGCTGACAATAAATGCCGAGGGCTCCGAGAACAATTGGGGAACGATTTGCTCTTGAGACAAAACCAACCAAACAACAACTAAATGATGCATGTCGACAAAACCAAACTCATACATTACCCAAGACAACCAGATATTCCATAATCTCACATGCCAACACAACACATTACAACATCAGAGTACAATGCGGAAGACTCAACAAGAACACCACGAGCCATGACACCCCCACAGCTCCACACCAAGCTCCAAGCTCCAAGTTCCACCAAGACATCACAACGCACCACTAAAGGAGGTTGATGCCTTACCTTTGCCCACGTCACGGTACACAACATTTGCCCACGTCATACCCTGGTCCGTCCCAGCTTGGACTACCAACTCCCACCACTGAAGGGCAAGATCTTCCAACATATACATGGCCAACTTCACTTTTAACTCTATCGGTGTTCCCAAGAACTCGAAGATCTTGTTTATTCTATTCAACCATGCTTTTGCCCTCTCTGGCTCTGAATCACCCCTGAAGATGGGTGGATTCTGCTTTTGAAACTGAACCGCATGATCCACATGCCTTGGTTCATCCCCTTTATTTCCACTTCCCACAGCTTGAAAAGCTTGCACTATACTTTGCACTAGCTGCTGGTTCACCTGAGGCTCAGGTGCAACCACATTCTCAGCAGCCTCCTCCGGTTGGTCTCTACAACGCCTACCCGGTGCCATTTCTATAAACAGAAAACAAACAACCATGAGTCTCACTTTCGTAGACATCACGAAATCCCATTTCAAATCACATTACACAACACTATCACAACAAGGCTTTCCACCAGTTCACATTTTTCCACATGTGCCATGTTTCACCATTTTGAAAACCAAACCATTTCAAAAATACCAATTTATTCACATTACAATTTCGCATTACATCATAAATCATTATACCCCAATGAAATATGCATCCTAGAGGGAAGTCATTTCTACCATGCATGTCATGCTCATCTCATTGGCTACACCCACGACAATGAGATATCCAATGCCTATACGTGTCTCCAAAACACTTATGTACCCAACTCCCTGGTAACTTGAATTTCAGCATAAAAGGGTTAGCTACGTCTTTTTATGCTATACATTCCAAGTTCTGACAATCCTACGCCTTGCTACCATCCCGACTCAAGGAGTATACCACAACGAATGTCAACACCAATCCGAGAATCAACTCCAAAGGACCGAACAAACTGATACCACTTGTAACACCCCACCCCTACTTCATTGGCTTAAGGAGGCGGTGGGGGTTACTTGGCCTTAAGCGACGTTCCCAAGGCGCTAAAGGCTGACAATAAATGCCGAGGGCTCTGAGAACAATTGGGGAACGATTTGCCCTTGAGACAAAACCAACCAAACAACCACAACTAAATGATGCATGTCGACAAAACCAGACTCATACATTACCCAAGACAACCAGATATTCCATAATCTCACATGCCAACACAACACATTACAACATCAGAGTACAATGCGGAAGACTCAACAAGAACACCACGAGCCATGACACCCCCACAGCTCCACACCAAGCTCCAAGCTCCAAGTTCCACCAAGACATCACAACGCACCACTAAAGGAGGTTGATGCCTTACCTTTGCCCACGTCACGGTACACAACATCTGCAAAGACACCAACGTGCCAAAGCAGGGGGTGAGTACTAAAACTCAGTAGGTTTTCCCCAAATGACTTCCCTACACACGCCACTAGGATAAAACCGTTTGCACATTTATATAAAACATTTTGTATAAAATAATCACAAGTGCAACCATTACCATAAGCCAACCATGCTCTTACCAAGCCATCACTCCCAACCCAAGCAATCAAAGGAAAGCCAACCGACAAGCCACAACCTTTCCAACATTTACCCATTGGCACAACAATTCCATCTTGCAAAGCAGTACACAACAAAACAATCATAATGGTGGCGCTTCCGTCCAACCCGTTTCATCCATTTACAACTAGTGGCTCTTCCCGTCCACTTATCATTGATGGTGGTCCTTCCGTCCACTATCCATCCCCCTTTATTATAGTGGTACTTCCCGCCCACTTCCACACAACAATTCAACTAATCACAACGCAGCATATAATCCATCACGGTCACAACAATATCATGTAATCAACCAATTCCATTACATGTCAATTCACTTCAACAAATCACCCATTTATTGAAAATCATTTTCCATGCCAAACCCTATTTCAATAAAACAACCTTTTTATTGAAAACCATTTCTATCGGTCATTTTCACAAATCAACCATAGCATCTCACTTTAAAATCTTCATTTTAAAATCCACAACAAAAGCATTTCACCACAAAACCCTATTTTTCCCCAAAATCCCCAAAACCTCACCCAAGGGATTTTCAACCAATTTCACACATCAAAACACAATTAATTTCAAGCACAACAAATTAATTGTAACCAAAACCAATAGCTCTAACCAAGTGGAGTCGAGAGAGAAGCCACCTACCTTTAGGGTTCTTGAGAAATCGACCCACGAACAACCGCACCTCAAATCCGGCGAACGCACCACCGACACCTCTCTAGATCCCCTCCCCTAACCATAACAAGCCTCAAAATCATCATCCAAGGCAACCCCAACCCTAGATCTACACACAACAAGTGTAGATCTAGAAAACCAAGAAAGAGGGGAAAGTAGATCTAGAAGAAAACACAAGAGAAGCAAGAGGAGAGACTTACCCGGGAGAAAACACCTTGAAACCCCTTCGAATCGCTTCCAAAACGAGTGGGAGAGCACCCCTAACCCCTGAGAACCCAAAAACCCGAGTGAGGCTCGAGTGGGAGGAAGAGAGGAGTGAAATGAGGCAATCCCGAGTGAGCCTGGAACTTATAACCCTAACTTTAAGTGGCTGCATGGTTAGCCCGCACGGTTTGGCAAACCGTGCGCACGCCACTGCCTCGAGAGCCAGGGTCCGCACGGTTACCTCGCACGGTTTGGCAAACTGTGCGGAGGCCGTGCGAGGCTTATTGTCTCGAGAACAAGGGTCCGCACGGTTTCCTGGGGAACCCGCACGGTTTCCACTAACTGTGCTCAAACCGCGCACCCCTTAAAAAGCCTCCAAATTCATCCAAAACCATTCCAAACTCTCCTAACCTCTTCCCAACTCATTCCATGCACTTTAAATACATAAAAAAACATAAATAAAGGCCACATACCTCAAACCGGGGGTGCTACACACTTGCTAGAACTTCTTGCTGGAAACAGCTTCCTTGGTGTTGCAACACGAGCAGAAGTAGAACTTGCCTTCGGCCTAAGTGGAGCAAGGCTCAGAAGCTTTGTTGCTACCAGAACTGGACATCGAGTTATAGCGTTCCAACAAAAGCTGGAAGCATCTCTTGGGAGCGACACGACTAATTTTTTTAATGGGAAGCCTCAAGAAAAGGATATTGTGGTTGAGGGGCTAGCTAGAATTTGTGGTGACGATGGGAAAGCGAAGATTCTTTTGAGTTGCTGTGTTGCTGAGCAGCCGGAGGTGGCTAGCTTTCAGCCTAGAGATTGTGAAATAGCAGCTTATGCAAAAGAAGACTCAGAACAGGCTGACGATGACTATCAGTGCCGGCCGACTGCTGAGGGAAGAGCTGCCAAGAGTTTCCAGGGACCCAACTTGACCTCGAGGACAAGGTGGTTTTTGAGACTGGGGGAAATGTTTGATTACATGAATGTACTCTTATTATATATTGTTCATTGTTCTGCATGACTATAATATAATAATGTCCTGGAATATTTGTTGCATTAATAAGATCATGGCAGATCCCCGCTATGATGAGAACCTTGAAATGCTATAACAATATTCTTAAATAAAGTTCTACGGTTGGATGACATACTATGATAGGACACATAGTATACAGACCGTCATGTGCGAGTACTCGTAAGAAGACGAGACTCTCTCTCATGGAGTTCGCACCTGGTAATCTCCAAGATGGGAGATTATGAGAACAGATCCGCCAGTAGCAATTCCGCATGTCTTGATGTCATCGTACATTGCTATCTACGAGCGTGTGTAATGGTCCTTAGACTGGAAGATTATCATTAACTCATGTCATGACTCGCGCACTTAGATTTACTGACGAAAACCGTCACGCAGACAGTTGGCGGGAAGTAGGGTACGTTGGGTGCGTCACGAGTGACATGTTGTTGATGGATAAGTCGAAGAAAGATTTGTCCCTTCCATTTATGGAAGTTGATATCTCGGCCCTTTGATTGAAATAGAACCGTCGCATGAAATTCCATGGCCATAGTGTAACGACGAGTTTATTTCAGGTAGTCAAAGAACGACGGATCAAACATATAAGTTTATGACACTGCCGTGAAACCTGCTTGATGAGATATTAAGACAAAAGGATTAAATTACACGATAAGCGTTCGTATGAGGTGACACGTCAATGCGGCGTCAACTTCTTTCTCTTGGGTGCCTTGACCCGTTGCTAGACAGTAATCTTGGACTTTAGGTAAACCCGCCTAATGCCAACGAGAAAGAGGCCTAGAGGGTCACACACTAAGTGTATTCAAGTATCTCAAGTAGAATAAAGATTATTCCCGTACGTGGTTTAATAATTATTCAAGGAAGCCTAAATCGTTTTAATGATGGAGGAAGAAGGAAATGAAAAACAAGATATACACGCCGTGTAGTTTTTCATGGAAAACAAGTACACACCGTGTATTAATGATTACACGCCGTGTAGTTTTCATTTTGGAAAGGAAATGAAAAACAAGTACACGCCGTCTATTAATGATTACACGCCGTGTAGTTTTCCAGTCGGGATTTTGAGGATATAATATTGTTTTATTAAATGATATTTATTATAATCAGCGTGGACGCATGTCAAGGAATTAATTATTTGACATGGAGGTTTTCAATAAGAGTCAATGAAATAAATAAAACGCGTAACGCGTTTATTTATTGTCATAACTCTACAATCTCAAACCCGATTATAAATATCCTCACAACCCCAACTCTTTTCCTACACAAAAGAATCGTTGTGCACAACAATTCTGGAGAATTCTTTCAAGGCCGAAAGAACTTCTTCCTCCAAGAACGCTCTCAAGACCGAGAGAGATCCTCTTCCATCGGATCAAAACGATCTAAGGTGGACAACGCAAGCAAAGGTTTCTCCACGCTAGCACCTGGAGACTCCTTTGGCGACGTCCAGAGATACGAGGTGCACGTGTGGATCACCGCTAGAGGAAGTCTACACTTGATTTCTACGACGCAACGACGAATCACATCGGAACGTGATCAAGAATATCAACGAAGAAAGAACACCCAAAAGACACTTCTTGTCAATTAATTAGATTAATTATAATCAACCTGTGACGATCCACTTTTGTGGTTCCGAGACTTTTCTTCTTCTTTGTCTATTTCTGTGAATCGATCCGTGGAGACTGACGTTTATCGTCGTATTGATCCCGGATTGATCATTGCTAATGACAAAAAGCCAAGTGAGTACATCCATCCACGAGCTTCCACTGCGCCCGGAACCTTCAGTGTGTATATGTTTTCTATATTTGTGCATGTGTTTTTTTAACCATTTTGTTAGTGCTACTTTTTCTTTGAATTCCCTTTCCACTACTACATATTTACTGTCCCTAATTATAATTATTATTTATCTTTTTCCATTTGGAAATATTCTTTTTCTTATTGAAATCATTTCTTATCTTTAGGCACTTTCAATGTAATCAAGGCTCATAGGTTGTTCTTCAGACTCTTGAATGAAAATTTTACACGTGATCTGTCTTATTAAGTTTATCAAGATGATTCCAAACCAATTCCATATCCTAATCCTGGTCCCCTGTGATATCTAAATATCTAGCTCAATGGCCAATGGAGTTTGGTCATTTGATAGCACTCTACAGGTCTGGGTGCTTTCTTGTATCTCATTCTATAGAAATTTCTAGGCCGCATGACATTCACATTTTCTTTGATAAAATTCAAATAAAAAAAAATCAAAATGAGCTTGCTGCCAACTTTTAGTTCTTACTAGGGAAAACTCTCTCTCACTTCAAGGTTTATCACTTTCTTGTTGCATCATTTACTTCTGCTTTAGGTAATCTAATACTATGAATTATTCTTTTCATGATGCCTCCATGAACATGATTGCTCTTCATACTTATTATAAATTAATTTTGAATATGGTTTCGCAGTTATAAATTAAATAAATTTCTATCTTTTAGGAAAATGATGAATTTGGGTTTCCAACGGAGCGAAATACCAACAATTCTAAAACAGTGCTGATCACTATGGAAATTTCAGAATGCATTCGAAACCTATATGTATTTTCTATATTACATTCTGTAACATTCAATTTCTCTAATCCTTTAAATAATTCTTTACACATTTAGGCTAAATCATTATTTCAACTTTGTCCCTTTGTTTCCCTATTGGATGTTTGTTTGGATTCAAATTCCTGGACTTCATCAACATAGCATATCATTGTCAATTTATTTGACGTACACAACTATGTTCTCTGTTACATTAGTTTTTATATTACATACAATTCATGAATTATCTTTTAATATTCCTTTGCCTAACAATGGTTAAAAAAATATCATCACTATATTTACGTATTTCCAGCTATAAAATCACCACATTCATTACTTGAGTTTACAAAAAAAAAAAAAACAAAAACAAAAACAAAACAAAACAGATTCAGTATTCTGCATGGTTTTTTCCATAATTAACTATATAAATTACATCCAAATACATTTCCTACTATTAAATTCACATATATTTGCAGTTCATGAATTTGTTATTTCAAAGACATGTGATTAGAATTCAGAACAATTGCCACATTTCATAAATTTTAATATTAAAGAAAACGATAACAAAAACTAACACCTTGCAAATTTATTTGATCACGTATATAATCCACTCAAATAATATGAAATTTCATATGAATAGTAACTGCATATTCTTTGGTGATTCTTTAGCATAAAAATCTCATTCTTTATTGCACTGAATTTCCCAAACTGTTTGATTGTTAGGTTTATTACAAAGAAATTTACTATAATGAAAGCCCTTTTCCATTTAAAGGTGTCATTGATTTCAGACATGGAACATCAAGATGCAATGATAATCCAAACCAGACTAAATTATAGTTCATTTGACCCTTTCCAAGAATGTATTTTCCCACTGGCCAGATAGACCCTTTTCTATTTAATCTGTAGAATGGGAAAATAGGAGAGACCGAACCCCCCAAGGTGTCCTCTCTAAAGGAGCCCTTGGGGTGCTTTTATAACAAATAGTAACGATCACACCGGACCTCAAGTCCGATGTGGGATGCATACTTCAACACTCCCCCTCAAGCTAGGTGAACCTAGCTTGGACACACAAAGAAAAAACAAAGCAAGCAACAGGCTGCAAACACTCCCCCTCAAGCTGGACATACCCAGCTTGATGACAAAACAAGACGAAATAAAATAAAGGAAAAACTGCAAGACTGATGCTCCCCCTCACGATCGCAGCTCCCCCTCAGAATGATGGATGAGTCATAGCCGGAAAAGTGCGGGGCCGGACAACAGAGTGCCGGGAAATCCACACTGGCGGGTCGGTCGTCAGAGCGTCGGGAAAATCCACACTACGGGCCGGTCGTCAGAGCGCCGGGAAATCCGTAATGTCGGGCCGATCGTCAAAGCGCCGAGAAATCCGCTCAGGAGGGCCGGTCGTCGGAGTGCCGAGGAAGCCGCAATGGCGGTGCCGGTCGTCAAAGCGCCGGAAAATCCGCAATGGCGGTGCCGGTCGTCGAAGCGTCGGGAAATCCGCAGGAGGAGTCCGGCGATTGAGGCGGGAATGCCGCAGGAAGCAGGAAGAGGCCGGCATGGAGGGAGCAGTTGAGCAGAGGTGGCACGGGAGGCCGGCAGGGCTGGAAGCCGGCTTCTGGAGGAGCCGGCAGGAATGGAGGCCGGCTGTCGCGCAGAGAGGGGCCGACGAGGCTTGAGGCCGGCTGCTGCTGGAGGAGCTGGGACTAGCCGGTCTTTGCGCGCAGGAAGCAGCAGGGAATGCCTGAAGTCCGTTGCGCGTGCAGGAGGTGTCGCACATGGAGCCGTCGATGGGATGGATGGCAAGCAGCGGACCGTCGGGCGAGAGAAGCTGCCAGAAAAAAAAAAGAGCCGCTGGAGAGTCGCGTGCGGGAGAAACGCCAGAAAAAAAAAGAGCCGTCGGAGCGCGCAGAGGGATTCCGCTTGGATTGGGGGAGCCGGCGTCCGTCGCACAGAGGGAAGAGGCGAGCCGCGGGCTGACGCGCATGGAGGTCGGACGGGAGTCGCGCGGGTTGACGGGAAGCGCGGGGCGGAGCGAAGCCGTCGGGGAGGGGAGCCGCGCCGGCTGTTACGGGATCCGGAAAGACCGCCGGGAGAGAGGGACGCCGGGAGGGGAGCCGCGCCGGCAGTTACGGGATTCGGAAAGACCGCCGGGAGAGAGGGATGCCGGGAAGGGAGCCGCGCCGGGGGAAGCGGGAGCCGCGCGCGAAGGATCCGTCGGGAAGGGAGCCTGGATCTGGACGCCGGAGGGGCCGCGGGCGGAAGTGTCGCGCGAGGAAAGAGGAGATCACCGGGAGGGAGAGGCTCTGCCGCGATGGGAGGCCCGCCGGGAAGGGCAAAGGCAGAGGGGAGATCCGCTTAGGGCAGGAGGGCCACGAGGCGGAGGGGCGGCGGCAGAAAACCTATGGCCATCGAGGCCGCCGCCCCCCGCAGGGGACTTGACGTCGGAAAACCCTAGACGGGAGGGAGGGATCGGGTTAGAAAACCCTCTGATACCATGTAGAATGATAAAATGAGAGAAACCGAACTCCCAAGGTGTGCTCTCTAAAGGAGCCCTTGTGGTGCTTTTATAACAAATAGTAACGACCACACCGGACCTAAAGTCCGATGCGGGATGCATACTTCAACATAATCCAAACTTGACACTTTTTTTTCATTTTCATTCTTAATGTATCTTTTCAATGTTGTATATCTCCATCTTTACAATTCTTAATTAGCGAATTTGTTTCAGTAGTTGCGTCCCATGCTTACACTGAAATATGCACACCGTAAATGCATGCATGCATACACTGAAATATATAATATTTATCAATATGCATACACTGCAATGAGTAAAATTCTTTAATATGTAACATGCACATGTTACATTGACCATCTATATGCTTACACTGCAATATATATACACTGCAATACATGTTATGAATAAATTAGTGATTTAGTATTCAGCAATATGTTAAATACAGCGGCATACACTACAACATATATGCATAGACATTAATATTTGTTATGCACATATTAGCCAACTGATTATCCTTTCTACTTTAGCTTATCGAGTCACATATTTTGCATTAAATACCTTTTTGTTTGCTCTATTCTTTTTTATATAAAATAAAGCTTACATATGTTTCATGTTCTAATATTTCTTACAATATATATATTGCTATAAACAGCTAGAGTAATATCAATGCTTGAAGAAATGGAATATATTGGTTAAAGACTTGAATTTTCAAAGAAAGTGGTTGCAATTACAAAGTACCTATATCATCATTTCACTGTCTTTCTAGCTTAGTATTTTATCCACTTATTTCCAGCCACTGTTTTACTGCCGTAATCATTATATGGTCAACTGATATTTATTTTAAAAGTTCATGTATTGATTATATATATATATGCCCCCAGGGTGGAGCTTATTAGTGGGAGCGCCCCCTTTGTGTGTTGGGGAGGTCTCGAGTTCGAGTCTCTCCGGCTTTCTGCATGTGTGCGTGGTGTATTTTCTTTGTAGCTTTGTAATTCCCCCCTCTTCGACTCTGTGTAATTATATATATATATATGTGTGTGTTCTTATTTTGACACACACACATGTTCCATGGTTGTAATCGACCTACTATATAATCTGTATAGAAATTGTGTATATATTCTTAATATATATTCTAATATATATATTGTGATATTTTTTGATTATATATATCTGACACACATGTTCCGCGGTGGCTGATGTAATCAAACTACTATATAATATGTATAAAAATTGTGTATATATTCTGAATATATATTCTAATATATATATTCTGATATTTTTTGATTATGTATAGCATATATGTACTCTTAGAAGCATATATGCACTCCTAGAAGCATACTAGAAAACTTGCCCAATGCATCGTAGTACAGTTTGTTCAAACTCTTTTTTTAACCAACCTGTGTATATTATTTACAAAACGAAGATTAAAATCTTTCCTGTATTATTTAACATGTATGATTGGTTTATTGAAAGATTTGTATTACATTTTAATTTCCTTTATTTAAGTTGGTTTAAACTCTTTTTTTAAACCAACTTCACTTTCCTTTATATAAGTTGGTTTAAACTCTTTTTTTAACCTAACTGCATTTTTAAACCACGCGTTTCTGTTTGATCATAGTGCATATACCCCTATTAAATATATTATGTAGATTTGCATTCTATAATCAATCAATCACAAATTGGATTGCAGATTGGATTCTACAGTTGCATCTCTCACAGCGCATATAACCCTATGAGCATTCAATCACAGTGGCAAGCAGTCACAGTTGGTTATAGGGGCATATGCTGTAATCATGTTGTCCTCCCGCAAGCAATCACGGTTGGTTAACAATCAATTAATCACGGTGGCATCTTTCATAGCGCATATACCCCCATGATCATTCAATACTATTAAATATATTCTGCAGATTGAATTCCATTTTTATGGTGTACTTGTCTATAGTTACGTGCGTATACCATGCATTGATACCCGTTCTACATAACTTATTATGTATAATTCAAAAATTTTGTATGCAGATTCATTTCAATTTGAATTTCAGTACTTTCAAATGAAATATGACATTTAATTATGCAACTGATTGAGCCCCTAGGGTGCAGCTCAGTGGCAGTAGCCCCTGCAGGGTCTCGGCGAGGTCTTGGGTTCGAGTCTCGTCGAGTATCGTGTTGGTAGTGTAGAATTTTCTTGTATTTCTTCCCCCTTAGACTGTTGTAAATAAATTATGCAACTCATTGATGGATAGGATATGAATTAGGAACTTGAAACTATTGCAACTCTTGTGTGACATTTTACTTCTCATATTATTTTCAGACATTTAGAACATGAATTTGATTAAGAAAGATTTGATACAGGTGAGGAAGTTAACAATGAATTCAGCAGACGGTTCAACTTCAAAGGATCTTAGGCAGTTCAATGAACATCAATGCAAGATGAAAATAAAAATTGAGAAGACCGAGCAGAAGTCTAACTATGTTCAGCTGTTTATTTGTGATTCAGTAGTTTTGTTTTATGTATCAACTATTATTCACTCTTACGTTTCTTTCTTTCTTATATTGCATCCGTCTAAAGTTTTTAATAACTCTAAATTATGAGCGTGTGTGTGATTTTGTAATTAAATGATTTTGCCGTGCAAATGCATGAGTTTGGTACAAGTTCTAAAACAACGGTTGTGTTTTCAAGCAATGGTGATGCCTCAATGGAGTGGGATTCAGATGATGATGTGAGTAAGTGGCAACCTGCCAAAAGTTGGAGGGCCTATCATCACATTTGCTTTCAATCTTGAACTCAAATTTGACAGCCTTTTTCTCCTGATTAGGGATTTGCTTTTCCATTTTTCTCTATTTATTGGATTGTGTTATTCATGTTTCATGTATAGAGGTGTTTGGCAATGCAACCATTGTTTGGTTTGCAGGTTGACTGCCTTTTTGTTGGTCGGATTGTAGAGGCCTTTGATAGTGCTTGTGTTTCCTATATCCGTTTGAAGGAGCTGCGTTATTTTCAGGTTGGATTTGTTTCTAACAATGGACTAGTTTCTGATTCAGTGAAGGTGCATTCGATTGTGCTGCAGTTTTCAACTTCACAACGGCGCTGTTTTGGATTTCTGCATTGTTGCTGTGTTTTTGTTCTCCAGGCCTCCAGAAAGGATGATGTCGCTGGACTGTTACAGTTCAACTCACATTGAGAAGGGGCATGCCATATAGATGACAGCTTGGACTGGCGCACAAGCTGATTTTCCTTGGTGGTGTTACCTAATGGAAATCTGATTTAGTTCAGGTGCTGGCTACACAATCACGAGGGCAGGGAGCAGACTCCGGGTTGAAGAAAGGCTCCTCTTCCACTGTTGAGGATTGTTTTATATCCATTCATTTAATAAAACACGCTGATAGATTGTTTTATATCCATTCATTGAGGATTGTTTCGAGTGTATTTCAGGATGACAATGTGATCACTCAGGATGGTATTTCTTTGGCAGAGGAAGTAAATAAAAGTCTCATCTAAAGTTGAATATTGTAGATATGGATCAGGTTGTTAGAAAAGGCATGATGCCTTATTCTAAGGCTAATCAAGAGGCTATTGAAGAGGATAAACCGAAAATTAGGGTTAAGGATTCTTGAATCCTGGATTCATTTAGAGATTCTTCTAATGTAAGGATCATCAAGAAATGTTCAATCACACATGTCGTAGTGAACCATGACGCCATCTTTGAAAGGTTGGAGACGTGTAAGTTCTCCCTTACTGCTCGAATTGTCCTTCCAAAAGGAACTAAGCCCTATCGCTCGGAGGAACTGGTAAGTCGTGTCAATTTGGGGTTTTACTAATTGGAAATGTATTTCAATTGGATAAGAAGTCTTCCATTGTTTGTTTCCTTAATAGGAGTTGTTCCAAAAGGCCTAGTGCTTTGGATCATTGTATCTGAAATTAGGCTCCTTCCACATTCATGAGTGATTGATAAGGATTTATGGACTATCATGGATCCTATGGCATTCAAAAATCCTATACAATATTGCAGCTACAGTAGGAGTTCCCATTCAAATAGACAGGGAAAAAGAGTTAGCTAGGTTTGAACACTATACCAAGATCTTGGTAGAGGTGGATGTAAGAAATACATTGATTGAAAATGTGATTCTATCTATGCACAATGGTGATATTAATTTGAGGATACAATATGAGAGGAAACCATTGTTTTGTGAATCTTGTAATGTAGTTAGACAACCCAAGGACAATTGCCTTAGATCATTGACATGCGATGCTTGCTTCATAAAAGGTCATTTAGAGCAGGACTGTAGAAGGAAAGCTAAGAAAGTTGATGTCTTTCAGAAGGCCCAGACCTCCTTTGGGGGCTCATAGGGACTAGATACTCAGGGGAATAGTGTTTTGTTAGATGGGATTCCCCCTGATCAAGAACCTAGGACTGCTAATGGTAAAGATTTTGGACAGAATCAGGATGATTCTGATGGTCTAGAAGGCGGTTAAGCTGTTGAAGTTTCTACTGATATACTGGATGATAATCAATTTGTGAAGGGGTTTCCTACTGAATCGATGTAGACAGGAAGGCAACAAATGAACATAGGTATGTTTCCAGGAAGGATTGACGGTTTGTGGGATCATACGGTTGATGATGATTTGGAACCTCTCCCTATGGTTTCATACATGGACAAGACTAATGTAAAAATAGATGGGCACTCTGAATTTGAAGATACTGTTCAAAAGAAGGTTGATCAACTGTTGATGCAAAATAAAAGGTTTTCTCTTCTAGGACTCTCAATGGAAAGAGTATGGTGAATGTTGAGGCTCCTGCTATATTTAAATCCGCAAAGGGATCTCTTCCTTTGTGAGATAAAAGCATCTTGAAGAATGTATGCTATGGGAGGGGAGGAAGCATGTATGATCTATGAACAATGTGGATAAGGATTCCAAACTTCCAAATACTTAGGATTTTATTGTCTGCATTGAGAAATCTAACCAGGAGGAGGTTCCTAGGAGAAAGCGTTTTGATGCTACTTTGAGGCTGGAAGGTAGTCCTGAAGGGGCAAGGAATGCTGTCTCCAAACCTAACAAAATACATAAGGATTCCATGGAGGATTTATCTACGGTCCCTATTGATATAATTAACAAGGAAGCTGAGCTTGACCTGCAAGATAAATCTGGCTTAACTTGTGCCTCTATCACTTCTGTGGGGGAACCCTTACATAACCCTTAGGCCTAAGGCACAAGACCCATAAATGACTCAAATGCCCAGAGGCACAAGGCCCAATACATGACCTTGAAGGGACAAGACTTGACTACACTTGAAACTGCCCCTCCACATCATTTGCATCTTTAAAGGCGCCTAGCTCCCCACCTCGCATGACTGATCGACTAGCATTGCCCTGTGCAGAGCTGTACGGTGCCTAGTAACGATGACAATTTCCATACCCTCTCATTCTTCCAATCCGATTAGCTCTGTTTTGATGGATGTTACTTTCTTTGAATCCTCTTCTGGGTCAGCTCCTGTGTGGTCTACCTGAGATTGCTTCTTTGGTCTATGTGGCTCGAAGGCCCTGTGGCCCGAAGGGCATTGGTGGCCCGAAAGCCTTATGGCCCAAAGGCCTTTGGTGGCCCGAAGGCCTTTGGTGGCCCAGAGGCCTTGGTGGCCCGAAGGCCTTGATCCTTGTAGGCCCAAACCGGTGGCTTATATGACTATCCTAAAAGGATTAGGGAGGTAACTACTTCTACTGAAAAAAAGATAACTCTATTGTGCAACATGGTAGAGATTCAGGCTGGTGAGAAGAAGAAATCCCTTGACAGAGAAAGGGTTGTGGGTTATTGTCAGAATTTTGCAGTGTCAACTAAATAAGAAGTTTCTAAAAAATTAGTGAATAGAGGTATGCCTCTAATTTCTTCTAATACTTCAAATAAGAACATCCCTATGCCTAGTATGTCACCCTCAGCTTCATTGAGTGGGTAGTATGAGATAAAGAGTCTTCTCAGAGAAATGCATACTACAAGTGTCAGGGATCAACCTGGAAATGAAAGTAACTACCCATCGTCAGTGGCAAGTGGTCAAATACTCTCACACAACTCTTTTGAGATGCTTGCCTTTGATAATAGCGAGGAGGATGGGAAAAAACAGGGGATGAACCTAAAGAAAATGAAGTGAGGGATACCTTTGATGATGAGATTATTGACGATGAAGGCGGGCCATGCCAGTGGTCAAGGACATGGAGGAGGGGTTGACATCATCATGGGCTCTTTACCCATTGCTTGTAAACACATTATCCATGGATATTCTCTCGGGCTCCATCATTTCAAACTACCTTTAGTTGTGTTCCCCCTTTTTTTACTACTTTGTATTCCTCATTCCTATTTCAATAAAAAATTATTTTTCAGTCATATTATTACTTTTTATTATTTATAATATTAATTATTACTTATATTAATGATATTTTTATTTTAATTACTTTTATTTTTAAATAGATGTTATTATTAATGTATTATTATTATCAATATATTATTATTGAAATGGTGGCAATGTGAAACTGAATACCAAATGAAAAATCTATAAGGGATGCCAATCTACCTTCTCCTATAAAAGGGTGTCTTGGGTGAGGTTTTTAGTTATATTTTAGAATTACTTTAATGCTGGTAATTATGAATAAAATAATATCATTTTAAACAATGTTTAAAATTTTGTTATACATATATAACAAAAAAAAGTAAATTAAATATTCAAATAAAAAAATATTTTAAATATCATTTTAAATTTTGTTATATATATATAAAGAAATAAAAAATTAAACTAATTTTTTAAAGGACTGGGAGGGTCAAATGGATTGATACTCTCAGTTGGGATTACAAAGCATCAATTCATTTGATGCCCAACAAACTCATTTTCCAAAATTTTAAAAACCCTAACCCATTTAATTAAAAAATTAACCCACTTTTAATATTTTTCCCGCATGATATGTTTTACATGGTAACACACAATGTTATATATAAATCCCTATGAAAAAGCTAGCACTGCATGAAAAACTATACAGGGACTATACATAGCATAGTTAGGTTTTCTTCACCAAATCTACTTCCTTGGATGATTTACAGTAAAATTTTAAAAATCATTTTTTAAAAATTTTGTGGGTTATGTTTTTTCTTTTTTGGAATCTGGGATGGATGAGAGTCGACTGAATTGATGCTTGACCATGCATACAAAGAGTGTCAATTCAACTAATACTCTCCACCGAAAAATCGAAGAGTGTCAATCCTACTAATGCTCAACCATCAATTCAATTGAATTTTAGAGATTCCCTGCAAATGGGGCGAGGACGGGAGTTCTCGACCTTTTTTTTGTAAGGATGCGTGTGAGCATACAAGTACAAAGGTTACATGTATGATGGACATTTCATAATTGTGGGAAATACATGATTTATGGTGGAGTCGAGTGGGTGGCACACCGTTGATCAACAGTTTGTTGGACGAATGTTGTACTGCATGGTGGGGATCAGTCACAGGCATAGAACAAATTGCTGTCATGGTCAAGTAGATGGGATGAGGTGGGGAATCCAAGCTCTGAGTTGCATTGGGATTCCATAGAGGTTTCATATGGTCAAGGAAAGGAGTTGGCATGTGGCATGCACTATGAATAAATTAAAGGAACGAGTGGAGCTCATTTTGGAGAAGGCAATGTAGGGGAAGATGAGTTGATGTGATACAATGGACATGCATAAACACTAGTTCCAAGATGCTATATATATGGATATTTCATAGGATGATGGTGGATTTGAGGTGCATATGTGTGGAGGAAGTGTCTATGGTGCATGGCGAAGATGGGTGTCATCTTGTCTCATAGAGAAGGCATGAACACTACTCAGAGAAGATTTGGGGGAAAAGTTGCACATTGAACAGACTTGGATGAGTGTTTGGGAATTTAAGTATAGTTGTGATTTACTAATCACATAAAAATAGAATGGAGGGGGAAACATATCTTTATGTTAAAATGAACAATGATTACAAAAATTCCCTCTCTACACCCCCTCCCTCCCAGCTCTATCTTGGAAACAAAAATATCTCTATCTTGGATGATGTTGTTAGAAGCTCTCTAAGGCCTCCTTATATTGGATTTGGGTAATGTGTCAAGTTTGACACAACTTGAAACAACCTGACCCATCGGGTCACTACCTGGGTCAGGGGTAGCCCAAGTGTACCACTCCAAACACGCCTCAAATAAATGAAGTTCCGGTAACTAGCACCAAGAAGACATAAATCACATATGGGAGGCCTTAGAATATATAAATTGTGCACACATACATCACCAACCAGCCATAAAATTACATCCACACTGGAATACATAAATCTCTAAAATGAAAAATCTATGTAACTCACTATACACCCCAATTTCATATAATATAAATTCCATTAAAGAGGAAAAAATATAAGGATTGAATACCCTCAAAACATATGGCCTCAAGAAATTGGGAAGAAGGGGATCAACATACCACACTAACTCTATCTTGAGCACTACCAGCCATGAATCCCACTAACTCTACTATGTTTCAGCTCTACTAGCACCATCTACTCCATGGACACCAATATCACTATTGACCAGTGCATTATTTGTATAGACACAATAAGTGTGGGCATAAGGCCCATAAAGGGGTCTATATAGAAATAACTAGTAGGATTCCCCACAAACAAAAAGGGTGACATGACTATCAGTTGACCCGCAACCAAGGGATGAACCGTATAACCTCCAAAATCAATCAAGTGGAGGGGAGAATACTAGCCAAGGAATAATCCTTGATTTCACCTCCCATTAAGGTTCTGAATCAATCTCACTAAAAATTACCCAGGAATGTCCCTGAATGTAAACTCATTCTATGGAATGAGGACTCCTTTAACCCAAATATGTCTTTCTTTATCCCAGACCAAATGTACTACACAAACATATCACATTACATCTTAATAGCCCCTTAGTGAACTACCTATCTTAAGTATTGTGAATATCTCATCAGAACACCATACATGCTCGAAGGAATCGCAACTCTACCTCACACATAAAGGATTCCATCATAATATTGAGACCAATGAGGTGGTGAATCCCCACCATATATATTGTCCCATAAAACTCTATAATTATATTTGAAAAAATAACAACAATTTACCCTTTTGAGGCGTAAGGAAGTAAAATACATAGATAAAATGGTATATCTCCCTTGATACTCATGAATATTGTGATGTATATCAGAAAACTGGATCATTAACTACAACTCACTACTAGCTTTCTACACCATCTTCACATGAGCCTTTATACTTAGTGAATCATCTACAACATTACCCTTAATAGAGGTATATTCCATCTCAATGTAAAAGGAATACATATATGTGACCCAACTTATTTAAAAAAGGTTAATGTCACAATTTGGAAAGATATACTTATGGATATTGTGGTTAGTATACACTACAAACCTCTCATCCATAAATATAGTGACACCAACTTCTTAATGATTGCACCACCATTTCCAGCTCCAAATCATGAGTCAAATAATTCCCCTAATGTGACATTAACTACTTAGACCCATAGGAAAATTCATTCCCATCATACATCAAAATAGATCCCATACCAACCCTAGATGTATCAAAATACAAGGTATATTTATTAACGGACACAGGTAAGGTCAAAACCAACACAAATTTCATCCTACCATCATCTTATGGAAGGATTAATTATAGGGATCGAACCACTAACCTTCATACCTTTCATGGTTAGGGATATCATTTTTATTTCTAGATGGGATAAGTCCTGAATTATTAACTTCTAAAAACGTTTCAATCCTAATAATCTATGAATATCAGAAACATTCTTTATCCATTTTTAAGAAACTATGACATTAAACTTATATGGGTATATTGCTACATCTTCATCTAATATCAAATTCCATAAGAAGTGGACCTCACTAATCCAAAATTGAAACTTCAAGAGCTTGGAATAAAGGCAATCCTATTTTAGTTTACTCAAAATGATCTTTAAATTTTGAGAATAGTTCAACAAGGACTTAGTGTACACTGAAACATTGTTAAAAATACTCTATAAATGAATGAAAATAAGGATGAACGACCCGATTCATCAGGGATATAAACATCATCGGTGTATTCATAAATTTTAATGGATTCATAAGATAATAAAAAATCATATTTGTGCTTAAATGTAGTACAATAAATACTAGAAGGTGTCACATACAACTGATCCAAATCCAACCTCAAGTCATTTAAGGAGAACCACTTTCCCCCCCTTCATTGACCAAATAGGTCATTTATATGAGGAGGATGACACTGGTTCTTAACCATCACCTAGTTCAACCTTATGTATTCCACAAAAAACATAATGATCCATTAATATTATTGAAGAAATAAATAGGATCACCCCAATGGGATGTGCTTAGGATAATAAGTTCCTTCACCTCAAGATGCTATAACTGAGGCTTCATTTCTTTAAGTTTTTTAAGAGCTGTCCCTTAAGGAGGAATACATAAGGTTTACATACATATAATAAGATCAATCATAAACTCTTTCCCTCTCTCTCAAGTGGTATCCCCAAGATGTCCTCATAAAATATTTCTTGGAATTGGTCAACAACAGGTGGAAATACCATTTAATGTGGCACCTCATCATCCAAAACAACATTGGTCAACTGGGCTAAAATTATCCCCAAATACCAATGATCATCTCTTGGATGGACTATATATATACCCCACTAACCTAATAGGGTATAACAACCACCCACTTAATATGTGAAAGATACCATTCAGTGATAGTAGTTAATGTGAACTTTATATTAAGTCAACTAAGTCCTATTTAGGATCACATAAAAACCATGCATATTTAACATGATGAAATACCATATTTACTGATATTTAATGATCATTAATTCACACTTAAAACATTAATGAATACCTTTATATCACACCATTATGGGTGTATCAATAGACATCAACCCACATAGGTACTTGATGACCAACCCCCGATCACTAGCATACTGAGCAGATAATAATGAATAAAATACAACCATATAAAATAGAGTAGATTATATGGTAAATGATACTATGATAATATGTGTCAGCTCAATGACATGAAGGTGGCCTAATCCCGAGCCAATCATTTGGCCTCCTAATCCATGAATTTCCACCCCTACTGATCTTAAGAATGCTGACCAAAATAATACTATAACAATATGGGATAATTCTATCTACCACCCCATGGTAAAACAACCAATCCAACTATTTATCCCTAACCCTATCCATCACCACAACCACTAGCTGGCTGAGAAGAGGTATAATTAAAATACTATAGATACCCCATCTTATAATAATAATGACACTCTATTAGCGGTCGATAACACCGATGAAGCTAACATTTTCACATATTTTATTCTATAATTAAATGTTATTAATCCCACCATAGTTTTATTTTATGAGAAATTGTCACATTTTTGGGTTTTAGTGGAATTTTGATCTTAAATGAAAAAATGGCCTAATTTTGGGATCTAATAGTTTTATTTTTATTTTGTAATTTGGACATAAAATTTTATAAACTAAATCAAATTGTGAAATTTATCTTTTTAGGATTACTTCAATATTGTACAACATTTCATCTTTCTAGACCAGAAGATCAATCCATCAATTGGAGGCCCAAAATTAGCTCACAAGTCGGGCATAAAAAACTATGCACATATTTGGAATGTTTTAAAGATGAGATTATATATAGACTTGGGAGGTCCCAATGGAGCCCAAATTCTACATGGAGATTAAGAAGGAATTAATGGACATATTTAATCAATAATCATTCATGTTAATCTATAGGTTTCATGATCATTATGGAATGCAGATTTGATGTTTTGGAATATGAAGACTCTCATGGAAAGAATTAAATTGTCTGAGTAAAATATCCATAACTCCTACATAATTAAGACAATCAAGATTTAATTTTGTGGAGGCATGAAAAAGGAATAATGGAACAACTTTCAAGAATAAAATTTTCCAAAATTCTACAATTGAATGTGTCAAAATGGATCGAACATCTGGTGAATAGAATTGGATCCAAACTTTATTATTCTTTTCTCTATAAATTGTAAACTCCTCTCCCTTTTCAAAGGATATCCATTTCAAGGGGGAAAGGTGGAGTTTAGATTTTGTAATAGTATTTCATATTTTTAATTTATATTAGTTTAATTTTTCTTCTGTGTATTTATCTTCTTCTTCAATTTCTTATATTTTATGTGTTTCTCCTACCGTTCTTCTTTTATCTCCATGATTGTGGAGAGCTAACCCTCATTGTTGTTCGAGGGGGGAAGTAGCGGTGTTTGAGTTTATTAAGTTTTAATTATTTCTATTATTTTATTATAAGATTTAAATAGTGGTTAAAATGATTGTGGTGAGCGATCTCCCCACTTTCTCTACTATTGTTTCCTTCATCCTCATTCACTCATTTTACTTCCCGTTAATATCAGAGTCATTCAAACGGTGGAGTTTGGATTAGGTATTGATGTGGAAGAGATTACTCCTACATGAAGAGGTATCAATGTAGGGTAATACCATTAAAATTAGAGGGTATAGAGTTAAAGGTCTAGATCTCTACATTGAATAGAATAATGGGGAATTTATTTTGAATAATAATGATAACATCACCATGAAACCCCGAGAGAAAGAATTTTCTTCCGCTAACTTCTTTGTGTGTTTATTATTTTCTTTATTTGTGTTTTTAAAAAAATAATAATATATATATTATATTTATATTTTATGCATAGAAAACCCCCCAATTTATATTAGTTTTATAATATTAGTTAGTTTATAATAGTGATAATATAAAGATAGTCTATTGTAAGCGGCCTCCTTACGATCGACCCTAGGTTGTGCCACTAAGGTGCATTCTTAGATTAATACGAATTTAATTTATTAGTGGTTCATGAAAAACTGCTTCCATCAAACACTTCATTTGTGTATGAAATATTCTATCACATGGATAAAATTTTAGTAAATTATTCCCACACTAGGTTGAAGAAGAAGCATAATGGTGTAAGCTTCACCACCCTTGTGAGAATCATTGAAACACCACTTTTAACTACCTAAAAATCTTATCCCAAACCAAGTATGAGAACCAGATAGACTAGAAAGTCAATCATTGGATAGGTTCCTCTCCATAACAATTACCTAAATTATTGACTCAAAAAAAGATATAAACTGAAAGATAGTCACCTAAGAATGAATCAAATGTCTTATATCATTTTAAAATTGGTAAAACCTAGTGGTATCATAATCCACTAGTGAATGATAAAACATAAGAAACTTAGTAAATCGAGTCGCATAGTCCATAACTAGAACGATCCCCTGAAAATATATATAAACTCTAAATCCCTACTAACTCTCAGCGTATTAAGAATGAAATTCTTAATGAAACAAGATTACATTTCCTTCAAAGTCTGCCTCACATGTAGATCATACAAGACTAGTATATCCCACCCATTCTTTGTTGATCCTAGAAACTTTTATATCATAAGATTAACAAACCTCTCAGGTTGGGTCTCAATATGGTTAAAGATAGTCTAGATAGGCTCAACCCAAAACTCTATTTCATGAGCTACTACATCTCTATAAATTATAGTTGGATGTTATTGATGAAAATCTATGGTCATATATAACATGGAAGGATTGAATCTAATATATCAACTCTCATGGAATGAATCACATTATGTATGCTCTTATAGAGGCAATGATCAAGATGATATACCTAGAAAACTATGATCTCTAGTTCAATAAACAATAGATCATTCTTTTCCCCTCCCTCTGAGAGCACAATTAGTGGTCTAGTGGTAAAACCCCACTAAAATTATAAACACATAACTTATAATCATGTATAATACAAGTCTTATATAATATACAAGATAATTAGTAATAATAAAATAATCCCACTATAGTATAAACATACCCTATCATACTAGGGATCTCACATATCCCCAGGTGCTCTCTCTAGTCCCGATTATCCTATCTCTTAGGGGTAGAATCAGATACAAATAGGATTCACATTATTAATTTAAGAATAATAGTAAAAAATCATGTCTCAGTTAATTATAATTCCACCATTATGTTATGAAGTATAACACTATATAAGTTACTATTAGATCTTATAACAGGACCTCATCTTATAACAAGTGTGCTCAAACACAGGTAAGGAGAAGAATGTCATGTGAATCCTATGTGTTAAGAGTAATTAATGAACAAACACTCTATTTCTGCATTATTCCAAGTGTAAAAACCAATAAAAAATATATAAATATCATAATGCATTATATTTAGAAAAAGTAACCCAATTGTAAAAGTGAAAACCAGGAATAATAATACAATCCACAGTAAGTTGGTATTTCCTAATACATGGCTCAGATACACCCAATAATAAAGTCTATCTCAGATTTAAACCATATCCTATCTCTAATCTAACTTATAATAAATATTAATATAAAATAAAAACTAGGTATTGATATCACTTTATATCATACTTGATCCATTACACCTAAATTATGACCGAATCGAGTGTAACATACCTCATGAACACCCCACCATATTCTAGAGTCCATTAATAATTTGTGAGGATCAATGTGTAGAGTGAATATATAATATACTCTTTGGTACATATAGCCAAGAAACATAGTTGGAGAAATAGTAATCAAATGTCAACATAATATAAAGTAGAAAAACATGAACGACATATCTAAAAGCCATTGGTATGAAAATAACACTCTAATGACATAATAAAATTAGTATAATTAATTTCATATAGCCCTACAAATACAAACACAATATCTAGTGGGTAGATCACATATCACAAGGCCCAAAAATTAGAATTTTTTTGGATGAAATAGAAAAAATATTCTTGAGTGCATTACCGGTCCCATATCCTTGCTCCTTCTAAGTTACTTAACTCACCCATTAGTATTAGGGACCTTTCCCCAACATAAATCACAATCCATAAAGTCTGCTCAAGTGTAATGGTGCCTAATCAAGGTGTGAGTACAACTCAATAGGCCACCACTAATAGTTTTCCTAAACAAGTTAACTAAATACAGGTTCATGTACAATGTGATATGCTCATAAGTAAATAAAATTCAAGGAAAAAATAGAAAATAAGTCACTACCATGAGTAAAACACTGTAAGAACCCGGATCTTCGTTCAGGTATGTTTTTCCTTTTTCTGGAGTTTTTAAGAAAAATTAATTTTATGGAAATTTTCAAAGTACACGCCGTGTACTTTCTGAGTACACACCGTGTACTCTGATCCGGCTCGAAGCTGTGTGCTGGCCGTGCCCGGGCCACACACACTGTGTGTAGGGGTGACATGGAGGCTGATTTTGGCGGAGTATGGAAAGGATCCAGTACACGCCATGTACTTTTTTTTTTCACCAAAACAGACCGTGGTTGTGCCTAACCCCAATTTTCATCTTCATCTCCAGTTTTCGTCCACCCGAGAGTGACCGTACGACCAGATCTTCGACGAGCTCCCGCCTCGTCGTCCGTTCTCCGATTCGAGCGCGGTCAATTGCATTGGAATCGTAGCGGTGATCTCTCCCTTCTGCTTGAGTCTTGTTTCTTGATTACTACTGGTTTCCAAGTTATCGTAGGTTGAGAATTTTGTGCGTTTTATCAGATCTACGTCGTTCCAAGGGGAATCTGTCGTTGTGGTTCACGTATATCGATCACCTAGGATCAAGGTAGGTGGTTTGTGCCTTTCTGTTGAAAGTCGATGAGTATTTTGTGCAAATTACACAAATTCCCTTGGGCGGGGAATTGTGGGTTTCCTATTTTTCCCTTGTTGTTTGCCTGCTTTTCTTGATTAATGTATTAGAGGTTTATGCTTGTGATTAGAGTAATTTATTTTGTGCTCAGGTTGCTTTTCCATGCTTGTTCTGCCTGTTTGGCGTTCTGCCAGTTGCCATGCCTAGTTGTAGGATTGTGGACTGTTGCCTTGTTTTGCTGCTGAGCCTTAGTTGATAGCCAAGTAGTTCTTGAGGTTTACTTGAACGATGCACGCGCGATGAGCATGTTTAGTTTCACTCAGGATTGTGAGAACCTAGAGTAGTAGACCAAAGGGAGAATTGACGGAAGGGCTTCTCTAGAGTGTCTTTTAATTACGATACGAGACTATAGGGGGAATTGACGTTGAGTGATTCCTCAGAGATTCTGTAGTTCCTCGATGCGGGCCATAGGGGGAATAGACGTTGAGTGCTTCCCCAGAGAGCCTTTAGCATGATACAAGACTATAGGGGGAATTAACGGTGAGTGCTTCCCCAAAGAGTCTATTAATTTCATAGCTGAACTAGAGGGGTGGGACTGTGTGTGCCTCCTAGAGGGTTGCTGGTACTTATAGGTTGAACCATAGGGGTTTAGGCTATGAGAGCTACCTAGAGGGTTACCTGTTTTCTTCTTGTTGCTGGTTGCTTACTTGTGTACTTTATTTGTTAGAACTATGTATTGTAGCTGCTTGTGCTTTCCTGTTTACTACTTCTTGTTTTATTACTTGCCTTGTATTCATTGACTGTTAGGCACAAATATTTGGATGATTTCCTACTGGGATTGTATCTCACACTCTATTTGGGCCATGATTTTGGGCCCAAGAAGACTATGTTGCTGCAGGTATAGATAAGGGCAAGCACCCTTCTACTTCAGGTTCTTGATTGCATTGGAGATGGAGAGCATGAGACCGAGCCGGGGCTCGCGATGCTGAGGAGTTTATTTTTTTTCTTTTGCACTTGTTTTCAGTTGTATTCCAGTATGTTGTTGTGTTTTCTGCTTTCCATAGATACTTGTACCTGCTGCATCATTGTCATCATTGTTATATATATTCATTACTTCCGCTGTTTGGTTTCTGCTGTTATGCATGTTGTTACTGCTTCCACTGTTGACTGTTGTTTTTCCGCTGTATACCTTACCAAATGAGGGCATAGTTTCCCCACCGACTCACCAAGGCCCTCGCTGCTAGTCGGAAGCCTATGGCGTTCGGGGAAACGCGCTTGAGGTTATGTGGCGAACCAGGTACGGGGCATCAGTGGAGGGGCTCCGGATTCGGGTCGTTACAAAGTGGTATCAGAGGGAGGTTCTTTTCTCTTGCTTACTATTTGGAGACTTTAGCCAGGGATAAGACAGATTCAGTACTTGGCATTAAGCTGTGCTCGGGAGTAGCTAACCCGTGTATAGGGAAAATCCATACAACCTCGTTAATTGCAGTTTTTATGGTTTTGAGATTTTATGGTTGATTTGATCTCACCTAGAGTGATTCACATGACTTATGCTATTATTGTTTTGATATTTCGGTTCTATTTCTGTCGCAAATCGATGAGATGAGGGTATTCCATCTCATGCATCATATAGGCACTTGTAGAAATCACATGCCATGCATTCTTGCCATGCCATCTAGGGAGCATTAGAGATTGCATGCTGTTGTGATAGACTATGTGTAGATTATGTATGCTGTTGTGGTAGATGCTTGATAGATTCTCTGCTGTCATGTTAGAATACTATTTTTTTGTTACTTTCTTGAAATGAACGCAAAATTTTGGTTCTTGAGGTGTTATGGGCCGTCATTAATCGAAACTTGGTGGATCATGACCCTGTTTCTCTTGTATCTGACTACAGGAGATGCCGAGATTTGATTCGCGGGGAGTATGGGCCCTTGTGGATCAGAATTTGGCACCTCTTTTCCTTGTTTCTAGTGTTTCTGGGAGCTGAGCAGTTTCTGAGCTACTGCCCAGAAAAACCTAGAATACACGGCGTGTACTTTTTGGATACACGCCGTGTAGTTTTCAGGCCATGTCACTGACCGTGTGAGCAAAACATGGTGTTGTGAAAGTAACTTTAGGAACACACCGTGTATGGTAGGTACACGCCATGTAGTAATGAGCCATGTACCTGACCGTGTCACTAACAACACGGGTCGGGGAAGCTCGAGTAGCACACACTGTGTTGTCTTCGGAACACGCAGTGTAGTCCTGTCCAGGTACCCGACCATGTCACGAACAACACGGGACGGTGTTACCTTAGCCTATATATGCCGTGTTTGTTTGGAACACGCCGTGTAGGGGTCAGCCGTGTACTTGGCCGTGTCGCCAACAACACGGGTCCGGAAAAGTCTTCGAGTACACGCCGTGTAGTCTCAGCCGTGTAGCCGACCGTGTAACCAACAACACGGGTCGTTGACACCTTGTCTACTACATGCCGTGTCTACAGGGAACACGCCGTGTAGTCTCTGTCTAAGAAGACCGTGTGGGTTAGCCATGTAAGGAGACTCGGGCAGGGGAGTAGAGTTCAAGTACATGTCGTGTAGTTTTTATACACGCCATGTAGTCGTGTTTTATAAAATTGTGTGTTTTCTTTCCCCTGTTCCTATTTTTTACCCCTTGTGTTTCATGTCCTTGTTTTCCTGATCTAAAGTGTGCTTTTGATCTTTCAGAGCTATGCCTACGAGATGTCCTCCAGTCGTACGTCTGTCATCGGGCAGTGATCAGACGCCAGATAGGGCTGATTATGGACTTCCTGCCGATCCTCCAGTCAGGCCAGCCTTGGCACCAGCTGTTATACCAGTTGCAGGTGCTGATGCGCAGTTCAAGGAAGGTTTCATGAGGATGATGCAGGCCTTCCAGGGAGCGCCGCCTCCTGGCACGTCTATGGCAGACTTGACGTGGGTTTTTCCGCAATAGCATCCTCCCACATTCTCAGGGGAAGGAGGACCTCAAGCTGCAGAGTCATGGATGGAAGCCATGCTGACTATCTTCGAGAATCTGGAGACGCCTCTAGAGAGGTGGGTCAAGCTTGCCACCTACATGCTCTGAGACTCCGCCAAGAGGTGGTGGGACGTGATCTCACAGGAGGGTCAGCAGTAGGCTATGGCTTGGGAGGAGTTCCAGCGCGTGTTCTATGACTACTTCTACCCGGAGACCCTGAGGGCCTACCGAGCCCTAGAGTTCATGAGCTTAGAGAAGGGTACTCTTTCTTTCATGGAGTATTCCGCTCGTTTCACCAAGCTGTAGTGCTTCACGCCCCTCCGGGATGGAAGTGGGGTGTTCTTAGCAAGGAAGTTCGAGGATGGTCTTAGGCGGGAGATCCGCTCACAGGTGAACATCTTCCAGCTGACTTCCATTACTTCCATCGTCAACCAGGCACTGATTGCAGAGCGCAATCTGAGAGACTCTGGAGCTGCAAGCCAGGGCGGTTCTACTTCCAGCGCTAGTCTTCCTCTAGATGACAACAAGAAGTGCCGTAGAGAGACTACACACAGTGATCCGAGGAAGCGAGATGCATCATCAGGCATCCAGGTGACATGCTACCAGTGTGGCCGGTTAGGGCACACGAGGCCGCAGTGCCAGAGGGACCCCATGGAGTGCCGATCTTGCGGCAAGATGGGTCACCTTCAGCGTTTCTGCCAGGTTTTCTCACCGGCAGCTGGTGACCAGGGTTCTTCCATGACTCCTCGTTCAGGAGCATCACCGCCAGTTTCTCACCAGTTGGGGAACTGGAGTTCTTCCGGCCGTTCGGGCCGAGGTGTAGGTCGAGGCCGTGGAGATCAACCACCAGTTCCTCAGCACCAGCAAGGAGGTTTAGCTCAAAGTGGTCAGCCAGGGGCGCAGGGCCGCGGTGCAGGCCAGTCTTTCACCATGGAGTAGATCTATCAGGAGCAGGATCTCGACCCTTCTACAGTTCGAGGTACGATTTTAGTAGCCTTAGTTTTATCTTCATCCCTTTTCGATACTGTTGCTATGAATAGATTTATCTCTGTTGTTGTTGTGGAGAGCCTTGGACTCTACGTCTTTTCTTCTACCGACTCATTGACACTAGACACACCTTTGGGGATGAGGACATCTAGTGTATGCCAGTGTAGAGAGTGCCCTCTCGAGGTTGCAGGGTATCACTTCTTATGGGATCTCTATGTCCTAGAGATAACAGGCTATGATGTCATCCTTGGCATGGATTGATTGATTCCCTTTCAGGCAGTTGTTGACTGCTATCACCGCAGAGTGAGTTTCGTTTCACCATAGGGCGAGTATTTTCTTCATAAAGGCGAGTGGGACGTTCGGGCGATTCGGGCAGGACTTGAGCATCTTGGGATAGGAGGGGTGACAACCCAGATTGCTAGTATTTATTTGGATGATCAGGGGACTCCATAGTTGGACCTTCCTCCAGTGGTGGATCGCTTTAGGGACGTATTTCCATAATAATTTTCAGGTTTACCTCCAGAGCGTGAGGTAGACTTCTCTATTGATCTCATGCCAGGAGCAACACCGGTGTCCATTCCTCCCTATAGGATGGACACACCTAAGTTACAGGAGCTCAAGAAGCAGTTGGAGGAGATACAGGCTAAGGGTTTCATCTGAACCAGTACTTCTCCTTGGGGTTCGCCTGTCCTGTTTGCAAAGAAGGCAGACGGTACCCTTCGGCTTTGTGTGGATTATCGGAATCTGAACCATTTGACAGTCAAGAACCGATATCCTTTGCCGAGAATTGACGACCTTTTCGATCAGCTTTGAGGATCCCGGGTGTTCTCAAAGATTGACTTGAGGTCCGGTTATCATCAGTTGCGCGTTAGACCATCAGATATACCTCTGACAGCCTTCAGGAGCAGGTATAGTCTATATGAGTATACAGTCATAGCATTCGGTCTGACGAACGCACCTATATTTTTCATGGAACTGATGAACCGAGTGTTCCATCCTTACTTGGACTCCTTTTTCGTGGTCTTCGTGGATGATATCTTGGTGTACTCTCACACTCGACACGACCATGCCACACATCTTGAGATCGTTCTGAGTACACTGAGAGAACATCAGATTTATGCTAAACTCTCGAAGTGACACTTTTGGATGGATCAGATTCACTTCTTGGGTCACGTCATCTTAGAGGCAGGATTATCAATGGACCCATAGAAAGTGAGAGCTATAGTTTCTTGGGAGCAGCCAAAGAACGTCTTTGAGATACGGAGTTTCCTAGGGCTGGCTGGATACTACAGACGCTTCATTCAGGACTTTTCTCATCTAACAGCACCTTTGACAGGTCTGACCAAGAAGGGGGAGAAGTTCTTATGGTCAGATTCTTGTGAGTCAGCCTTTAAGGATCTGAAAGGGAGGTTGACGTCAGCACCGATACTAGTCTTGCCGGAGCCAGACAAGAACTACACTATTTACTGTGATGCTTCAGGTATCAGGCTGGGAGCTGTGCTTATGCAGGGGGATAGAGTCGTTGCGTATGAGTCTCGACAATTGAGGCCACATGAGAGGAAATAACCGACGCACGATCTGAAGTTGGCAGCTGTTGTTCATGCCTTACGCTGTTGGAGACACTATCTGCTAGGGGAGCACTTTGTGGTCTTCACTTACCACAAGAGTCTCAAGTATATCTTCACTAAGTGAGATATGAACCTGAGACAGCACATGTGGGTCGAGTAACTTTAGTCTTTTGATTTCAAGCTTGCCTATACGTCGGGGAAAGGCAATGCAGTGGAAGATGCGTTGAGTAGGAGAACTCATATTCAGGCAGTTCAGGAGGCCAGCAGTGAGTGGAAGCTGATGAATCTGTTCTCTGAGATGCATCTGTATGTGCACGACAGACATGGACAAACTCTCCTATCTTCTGTAGCTGTTACCTCTACACTTCTTGATCGGGTACGGATGAGGCATCTATCAGACTCTGAAGTCTTAGTCCTGCGGGAGAGTGTGTCCGGAGAGAACCCTCTTCCCAGATGGGCAGTGGGCAAGGATGAGATCTTGCGTTTCCAGGGACGTGTATGGGTGCCAGCAAACATACGTGAGGAGTTGATGTGGGATTTTCACTCCTCAGTTTGGGTAGTTCATCCTGGCGTCACCAAGATGTATCGGGATCTTCATCGCCAGTACTGGTGGCCAGGTATGAAGAAGGATGTTGCTGGTTTCATCATGAGATGTTCTACTTGTCAGCAGGTGAAGGCAGAGCATCAACGACTAGCAGACCTTTTACAGTAGTTACCCATTCCAGAGTGGAAGTGGAACGATGTCGCAATGGGCTTCATGACTGGGTTTCCGAGGACACCTCGAGGGAACGATGCTGTTTGGGTTGTCGTCAACAGGCTTACGAAGGTTGCACACTTCTTGCCGATTAAGGAGACCTTCAATGTTGATGATCTGGGGCGACTTTACATCCGAAAGATCATTCGTCTACATGAAGTTACACACTCCATTGTTTCAGACAGGGATGCACGCTTTACCTCTCGGTTATGGAAGGGACTTCAAAAGGCCTTGGGTACACAGGTACTTTTGAGTACAACATACCATCCCCAGACTGATGGCCAGTCCGAGCGCATGATCCAGGTGCTTGAGGATATGATCCGAGCTTGCATCCTAGACTTTGGCAGTTCTTGGGAGAAGCATATACCTCTGGTGGAGTTCACCGACAACAACAGTTTCCAGGGAACCATTCAGATGGCACCATACGAGGCTTTGTACGGTAGGCCATGCTGATCGCCCTTATGCTGGCTGGAGGCAGGAGAGGCAGCTCTGCTGGGACCTCGTCTCGTTCAGGAGACTTCAGAGCAGATAGAGCTGATTCGGAAGCGGATGGATACGACACAGTCTCAACAGAAGTCTTATGCTGATCAGGGGAGACGACCTCTGGAGTTTGAGGTCGGAGATAAGGTTTTCCTGCGTGTCGCACCGAGGTTGGGACACAAGAGGATTCTGAGATAGGGTAATCTTTCACCGCGGTACGTTGGGACGTTTGAGGTCTTGGAGAGAGTGGGGCCGGTCACCTATCGGTTGCAGCTACCTCAGAGGTATCGGGCCATGCACGATGTCTTCCACGTCTTTCAACTCCAACGTTACTTTTCAGAACCGTCTCACGCCTTTCAGCCTGAGGAAGTCGAGCTTGAAGCGGATGCGTCGTTCGAGGAGCATCCTATCCGGATTGTCGATTGTAGTATGAAGGTTATCCGTGGGTGGTCTGTTCCTCTAGTACGAGTGCTATGGCAGCATGGGCGAGTACAGGACGAGACCTGGGAGAGGGAGGCCGATGTACAATCGCAGTGGCCGGAACTGTTCGGGGGTTCTTCTTCTACACCCCGTTAGGGAAATTCAAGGATGAATTTCTTTAAGGGGGAAAGTTTGTAAGAACCCGAATCTTCGTTCAGGTATGTTTTTCCTTTTTCTGGAGTTTTTAAGAAAAATGAATTTTCTGGAAATTTTCAAAGTACACACCGTGTACTTTCTGAGTACACGCCATGTACTCTGATCCGGCTCGAAGCCGTGTGCTGGCCGTGCCCGGGCCACACACATGGTGTGTAGGGGTGACATGGAGGCCAATTTTGGCGGAGTACGGAAAGGACCCAGTACACGCTGTGTACTCTAAAAGTACACACCGTGTACTTTTTTTTCACTAAACGGACCGGGGTCGCGCCTAACCCCAATTTTCATCTTCTTCTCCAATTTTCGTCCGCCTGAGAGCGACCGTACGGCCGGATCTTCGATGAGCTCCAGCCTCACCGTCTGTTCTCTGATTTGAGTGCGGTCAATTTCATTGGAATCACAACGGTGAGCTCTCCCTTATGTTTGAGTCTTGTTTCTTGATTCCTCCTGGTTTCCAAGTTATCATAGGTTGAGCGTTTTTTGCGTTTTCTCAGATCTATGCTTTTTTAAGAGGAATCTGTCATCGTGGTTCACGTATATCGATCACCTAGGATCAAGGTAGGTGGTTTGTACCTTTCTGTTGAAAGTTGATGAGTATTTTGTGCAAATTCCACAAATTACCTTGGGCGGGGAATTGTGGGTTTCCTGTTTTTCCCTTGTTGTTTGCCTGCTTTTCTTGATTTCTATAGTAGAGGTTTATTCTTGTGATTATAGTAATTTATTTTTTGCTCAGGTTGCTTTGCCATGCTTGTTCTTCCTATTTGGCATTCTGCCAGTTTCCATGCCTAGTTGTAGGATTGTGGACTATTGCCTTGTTTTTCTACTGAGCCTTAGTTGATAGCCAAGTAGTTCTTGAGGTTTACTTGGACGATGCACGCACGTTGAGCATGTTTAGTTTCACTCAAGATTGTGAGAACCTAGAGTAGTAGACCAAAGGGAGAATTGACAGAAGGGATTCTCTAGAGTGTCTTTTAATTACGATACGAGACCATAGGGGGAATTGATGTTGAGTGCTTCCTCAGAGAGTCTATATTTCCTCGATTTGGGCCACAGGGGGAATAGACGTTGAGTGATTCCCTAGAGAGCCTTTAGCACGATACGAGACTATAGGGAGAATTGACGGTGAGTGCTTCCCCAGAGAGTTTATTAATTTCATAGCTGAACCAGAGGGGTGAGACTGTGTGTGCCTCCTAGAGGGTTGCTGGTACTTATTGGTTGAACCATAGGGGTTTAGGATGTGAGAGCTACCCAGAGGGTTACCTGTTTTCTTCTTGTTGCTGGTTGCTTATTTGTGTACTTTATTTGTTAGAACTATGTATTGTAGCTGCTTGTGCTTTCCTATTTACTGCTTCTTGTTTTATTACTTGCCTTGTATTCATTGACTGTTAGGCACAAATATTTGGGTGATTGCCTACTGGGATTGTATCTCACACCCTGTTTGGGCCATGCTTTTGGACCCAAGCAGACTATGTTGCTGCAGGTATAGATAAGGGAAAGCGTCCTTCTACTTCAGGTTCTTGATTACACTGGATCTGGAGAGCATGGGACTGAGCCGGGGCTCGCGATGCTGAGGAGTTTATTTTGTTTTTCTTTTGTACTTTTTTTCAGTTATATTCCAGTACGTTGTTGTTTTTTATTCTTTCCATAGATACTTGTACCTGTTTCATCATTGTTATCATTTCTATATATATTCATTGCTTCCGCTATTTGGTTTCTGCTGTTATGCATGTTGTTACTGATTCCACTGTTGACTGTTGTTTTTCCATTGTATACCTTACCAAATGAGGGCATAGTTTCCCCACTGACTCACCAAGGCCCTCGCTGCTAGTCGGCAGCCTCTGGCATTCGGGGAAACGTGCTTGAGGTTATGTGGCGAACCGGGTACAGGGCATCAGTGGAGGGGCTCCGGATTTGGGTCGTTACAAACACAACCACCTTGGCATGACTATACTTACTTTGGCTAATATTGGCGTGTGTTTGAACATATCACAAGAATGATGACTATGAATTATAACCCAAGTTAGGTAAAATGTGAATATACTCCCATATTAGCATAATAACCACTATATGGACAGTATTTCTTGATAACATAGTCAAAATTGTGGGTCTAACATTGTAATGACTTTGGTTTTTTTGTATTTAGTCCTATGAGTATTTATATATATATATTTGGATTTTTTTTAGAGTCAGCACTGCATTTGGGTTTTATGGGACTCTGAAATTAATATATTAAAAATATTATTATATATTAAAACATGCATGTGCATCATTTTTTATTAAGTGGGTTTTCTTGTAGATAGATACCTTATATGGGAAATTTGAGACCATGATTGATTCTAGAATTTAGGGTTTACTATAGGCACGCCATAAGGTTGGTCAGCGTCAGGTGTCTCATGGAGGACGACCATTGGTGGCATGTTAAGTAAAATAAATACATAAATAATTTATTTTATTTTAAAAGACCTAAAACAAGCCTTTTTCTATAAATATATCATTATGATATTTTTCCAGGGTTAGCCGCATAACCCTGAGAAAATTAGAGGAGGAGGGAGTATTCCTCATTCTTCATTGGGAGATTAGGATCGAAGAATGAAGACAAACAGATCAAGGAGAATCATGAGAAAAATGAATAATGTAGTAGATCTTCTTCCCCATATCCATCAGATGCGTTATTCATAAAAAATCTATCTATAAATGAGGTAGGGATTGTTATTTGTGGTTTTCAACCATTGATTAATTTTATAAGCATGAATTTTTTATCTTCTTATTTTATCTATGATTACCTATTCTTCACATAAGCCTAAATATGGATTGATTTTATGTACACATTTTATATTTTTATTCCTTAATTCCACCCATGAATATGTACTTCATGATTATTGTCTTGATTTCATCAACCAATGATTCTTAACATCTTTATTCTTGTGTTTTTCCCCACCCTTCTTCACGTTCTTCATCGTTGGACCACATGGTCAATGATTTGATGTTTCTAGGTCAGATTCGAGCATGATATAACCCCCAAAATCATGGCAGATACATGTGATATTGAAGGATTAGTGTTTGGTAGATGGATCTTGATTTATTTATAGTTTTTGTGTGATGGATATGGGTTTTAGAACCATGAATGATGGAAGATGTGGGATGGTTTCCCGCACAGGTGAAATGAATTATGATTTCCATCCACTGAAGGCAGGGAATCGATGACTGGTGAAGTTTAATTCATTTTTGTTTTATTTAAGTAGTAAAATAGGCATAAAAGGTAGTGGAAATGGTGGATATGGGTTTTGCATGTGGACCTGGATTTACTACCTACAAAAAACACGACTACGTACTGTGTAGTATAGAAGAACACACACCATGTAGTCCCTTGGTTTTAGTGGATAAAGTTTCAAGTGAAGATTAATATCACACACCATGTATGAATCATACAAGATATGTGACCCGGTTCTGGTAGCACGACGTGTAATTATGAAGTACATGGGAACATACACGACTAGGAACACGTGCACAACCAGAGTACATAGGCATATCTGTGTATTCAGACACAACCAGGGTATTTGTATACAACCAGTTTACACAAGCATGACCAGGGTACACAAGCACGAGCCAAATTATATAGGTATGGAATGAAAGGATACGTTCAGGCCTAGGGTGGACAATACTTGTCATGTACCACATGCACATGCTATTTAGTCCCACATGGCCAGCCAAGCCATGTACAGGAGATGACATGACTAGGTATCCAGGCGAGGTCACATGCCGTGTGACCCTAGATACACATCACGAACCTTTCTCATGGAATTAAATAACACGTATCTCCTTTTTTCTAAGCTCATATTTAGGGTCACAAGTATCCTATCCTGTTCATTTTTTAATGTAAAACATGTAAATGAACTTTATTTTGGCATTATAGACATGAAATTAAGTGATGTGAGTGTAATTCTTATTTCAATGATACTTGGATGATAATGGTGATTGATATGGTTTATCATAGATATTTTAGGGTTGGAAACCCCCTATTACACCAAGGTGTGGGTCCTCCATACTCTTTTCCCAGGTAGAGTTATCAACCCCTTACTATATAGGGCGCGGGTCCTCTATCTACAAAGAAGAACCCCCATATTTAATCTCAGGTGGGGAGCAGGTCCTCCACTAGGTATTTTTCTCCCTTAACTATGGAGAATAGTGGTGAGGTGCACTTTCTCTACACATATTCTTGTGTGGTTGCGTGTGATGTTGGTCATCAGAGACAGACCTTTGGAGCTGTAGGTTGACTCACAATTTTTAGTATGGTTATAAGATATAGATCCCCTTTATCCCTCTTATGGGTTTCTTTATGAGCATATATGTTGGGATTTTGTTTCCCTCTTGGTTTGGGTTGAGATGAATTCTATTGTATCTTTGTATTGATCCCTTTATGGTTTTTGAGGAGTCAAACTGGGTATGTATATACTCACCCCTGTATGGGAATTTCCCACACATTTACCATCTTATGTAGATTCTAGGTGGATCAACAGTGAATTCATTGGAGAATAGTGGTACTTGGGTGCATTGACCATATTCAGTGGTTAGAATTGGAGATCAAGAGGTGGGATCTCTCTAGATTTCACTTTTTCCAATTGTTATCAAGTTTGGACTTCATTTTTGGTTGGGCATGTATTCTACCCCTATATACTTTTGTTTTTTACCATACTCTAATGTATCCCCTAGAGGTTATTTGAAAAATCTGGTTACTATTTTAAGGAATTCCTAAACCCCCTATTTTTTACTATGCTTTGGTAGGGATTCATTTTGGGTTATTTTAGGAGAAATTTTAATGTTTTGAAAATTATGGGCTAGTTTATGGTTGGTGCATGATTTTCCCAAACTGGGTGCCTTCTCAGGGAAAACCTTGAAAACCCAGATAGTGGGGTTTTTCATGGATTTTACATGGTTTGAAAAACCATGTGTCTGCTTAGGAGAAACCATATAGCCCATTTAAAATAGGTGCATGACCAAGACACACGGTTTGGTTTAATCGTGTGACCCTACCCAGGAAACCACACGTACAAGTTTTTTTTGACAAAAATTTTATTTTAAAATTCCCAAACCCCTCATTTTAGGTCCCCGACAGACCTGTATAACCCATAATTGATTTAACCCTCTCATAAGTGAATCTAAGCTAGGAGAACAACATTTGATCCTCTCTCAATTAGTTTTCTCTTCCCGTTCTCTATTTCCCGCTCTCTCCTCTTTCCTACTTAGGGTTTCTTGGATATCCATATTGATGGGAAGATCTAATACCCTCTATTTTGGGATCTTAAACTTATGTTTGATTCCTGTATTGTGTTATCATCATTCTCCATCAACAAATACTGATTAGGGTTTAGAGTTTTGAGATCTAGCGATTCTGAGGTAGGTGGTTCCATCATGTTGCCCAATTTTTATTAACCCTAAATTGATTATTTAAATTCAAATTTTTATTTAAATTAAATTGCTGTTATAAATGAAATTTCTTTCAATTGATTGATTAAAAACCCAATTCCATTTAATTGGGGTTTTTGGAAATTGAGTTTTTTCATGAAATTGGGAAAACCCCCAATTCCATTGAATTGGGGTGTGATTGTGAAATTGGTTGAAATTGTTTCAATTAAATTGTTGAATTTAATTGTGGTAATTGAATTTTGAAATTTAATTGTGAATTTATTTCAAATTTTTATTTAGTAAAAATATCTTAATAATGGTTTTTATAGAAACCTTTGGGTTTTATCTTGGAAAAGAAATTTTTTGATTAAAAACCTGTTTTGGTTTTTAAATGGAAAATTTGCATTTTTGAAATGGGATAATGAGATTTAATTGTATTTCAAGTAGTATTAAAATAAATTTCCCACCATTTATTTTTACTAAAGAACATGAAATCCTAGGTAGTTAATGAGTTATTGGGACAAACACACTAAGATGAGAATACCCTAGCACCTAATTGACACTTTACAACACTAACAAAACACTTTTTGTCACATCTTATTACTCAGTAGGACATAGATGAGTCCTATCTTTCCAGTGTCGATGGATGTGTGTTCACATTGCAGTTATTATCAAATGAGTGTTTGATCATCCCATAACCTGGAACTATCATACCTTTTGATAGATTACCATGTTGCTAACTTGTTTATACATGAGATATAAATATATTCCAATGTTTGTGAACTATTTTACATGCCTTCTAAATTTATATAAACTATTTTATATAAAAATGTTTATTTAAGACATTTGTTTAAAGTATTTTTATCATTTTAAATGTAAAGTATGATTTGTTTAAATATACATTTGAAATTCCAAACCTGTTTATATGAAAATTGAAATCTCTTTATTTGGTTAATTAAATGTTGGCGTCTTTTATAGAATCCTTGGTGATACCCTAATAATCTTTTAGTTCACACCCCACCTATTCCTTTAGGTGTTTGTAGATCATCTCCTTCTAGGTTCGAGCAGGGGTAAAGCACCACTTGGAGGTGGTTCTATCTCTTGATCCGTGGACTTGGAGAGTTTCATCCTTTGGGACTTGGATAGTTTTTTCTATTTTCTAGTACTTTTCTATAGTACTTTGGGTTGTTTTACCTATTTTACTTATGGTTCACTTCTCCATATGGGGTTTTTTCTTGTATACATACTGTCTTTTTATATTTCTTCTGAAATGTTTGTGGAAAAAATCATCCCCACTTTCATTTTTATGATGCCAGGTGCTAGTCTCCAACCCATGGGGAGTAGAAATGCCCCTAGGGCCATGTCAGTACTAGCTTGGTTATCGGTTTACTAGGGTACTTGGGATGGTTTGATACAAAGTGGTATATGAGTTCTAGGTTGAGCTTCTTGTCTTGAAGTCAATATGAATTTGTCTATTCTTGTCAGGACTTAGAAAATAGTTGAGATTGAGTTCCAGTACAACTATCATTGCAATGAAACTAAAGTCACCAAGGGTGGTTTGGGAAATACTTCTTTAGGATTATTCCTTGTATTTTCCCTGATTTTTATTTGGATAGATTGAAATCCAAATCTTGTTTGTTCTATCTATTGGGATTTATTTTCCTTTTTTCTATTTTTGAGTGATGATATGATGTCTTGTTTGTTGTCTACTAATGTTATGTAGCATCATGCCATAGAGAAGACGTGTGAATCATATCCAGGAGGAAGATGCTGATGAACCTTAGTAAGCCAATCCTCTTGTGGACTTGAGTCTGGTTGTGGTGATCATGCGTGCTTCCCAAGATTTGGGACATGAACCACCACCAGTTCCCATTCAGGATCCATCTATGGAACCTCATAGGGACATTATCAAGATTAGTTCTCAAGAGTTCCTTCACTAGAATCCACAACCGTTCATAGAATCAAATGATCCTCAATAGTTTGAGGAATGGTTGAGTAGGATGGAATTTTTTTTCAGGTTCTTGGATACACCTGAGTTAATCATGGTGAAGTGTGCCACCTTCATGTTGGATAGACCGAGCAGGAGATAGTGGGACACTAGTGATGGTGAAGAAACATGAGAGCTTATATTGGAAATCTTTCAAAATTATTTTCACCAACCAGTTCTAGCTATAGTCGATGATATTGACCAAGGCTATGAAGTTTTTAAACCTGATCAGTCTGAAAGGACTGTGATAGAGTATGTAAACCATTTTTGTGATATTGTTCATTTTCACCTGATATAGTATTGAATGAGAAGATGAAGGCTCAAAGGTTCTATTTGGGACTATAATCTGATATTCATTCTCAGGTTTTCTTGTGGAATATGCCTTCTTATACTGATGTGTTGGATAGAGCATTGATGGTCAAAATGGACTTGGATGGAAATTCAGAGTTACCGAGAGTTTCTTTCTATCCTAGTGGCATCATGGTTTCCTTTAAAGGAAAATATAAACGTGATGATTCTCATGGTGGATCTTGATAGCATGTTCATTATAGACCTCTTAAAGTTCCTATAATATACCCTTTGACATGATACTAGTGTGGTAAGCCAGGTCATTCAAAGATGGTATACACTGAGGCACCCAAGGTATGTGGTTCTTGTGGATGCTCAGGTCATTTTCTGAAGTTCTTCCTTGTCTATTTCACTCTAAATTGTGGCATGAGATCATAATATCCTTCAAAAACTACGGGGAAATCATATGATTCAAGGGAAAAGGGGTTATAGACATAGGAATATGGAATGAATATTATTTACACAGTGGAAGAGTATATAGAGGAAGCAGATACGAGTCCAATTATCATGAAAGGTACCATCACTATAGCTTCATCATTAGTGAGTTATTTATTTGATACTAGTGAATCTAATTAATTTATTTCAACATGAATTGTTAATCTACTAAATCTTCCTATGAATCTTTTATCCCATATCATAGATATTACTACACCCCATAGTACGGAGAGAGATCAGAGTCTTCATAGCCCTGCTTGTGTTTTCTCTCTGTCAAATGATGATATTGCTTAGAGTTTTCTAGTTCTTGATATAAAACTACTTGACATATTTTTTAGGATGGATTGAATGATTTCCAATAAAGCCCGGATTGATTGTTATCTTTGATGGGTCTCCTTTACTGCACCTGATAGAGTTTGTCGTATCTTTCAAGGAGAGTGGGACCGAAGGTCAAGCATGGCCAGACATTCTAATATAGAATTGGGGAAAGTGATATCCTTGTTTGACTTTGATCCGAAGTGGTAATATTTGAGCAGTGATCTCCCTCCAGTGGTTGTCTTGTTTCTCAATGTGTTTCCTTATTACTTATCTGGTTTGACATTGCTATGGGAGGTAGATTTCTCTATTGACTTAGTGCCTAGTACTCAACTAGTTTCTATTCCTTTCTACCACATGGAACTAAATGAAATTAAAGAGAATAAGACTCATTTGGATGATCTTATAGAGAAAGTATTTATATTCCTAAGTGTGTCACCTTGGGTGGTGTCGTTTCTCTTCACTAAGAAGGCTGATAGTTCACTGTGCCTTTGTGTTGATTATCAAAAAATCAATTGAGTTACGATAAAGAACACACATCTGTTTCCATATATTTATGATCCATTTGATTAGTTGGAAGGGGTGAAGTGGTTCTCAATGATTAATCTTGGTCCTGGTTACCATTAGTTGAAGATAAAATAATCTGACAATCAGAAAACTGCCTTTCGGAGCAGGTACAACCATTATGAGTACCTTTTCATGCCCTTTGGTCTAACCAATGCTCCTAAAGTTTTTATGTATTTTATGAACAAGATATTCCATGAGTATCTTGATACCTTAATGGTACTATTTTTGGATGAAATCCTTATTTAATCTAAGTATGAGGAGGATCACGTGCGTCATCTGGGAGCAGTTTTGGATTTTTTGAGAAATCAAAGACTTTATGCCAAGCTTTTGAAATGCGATTTCTAGATTTGGGAAGTGAAGTTCTTGGGACATGTGGTGTCATAACATGGCATTTTAGTTGATCTTAAAAGGGTGAAAGATGTTATGAAATGGGAGTAACCATGAAGTGTTTTTGAGATTCAGAGATTCTTGGGTTTAGGTGGGTATTATCACTGGTTTGTTAATAACTTCTCAAAGTTGGATTCTCTGATGACTTCTCTAACTCAGAAGGGAGTAAAGTTTGCTTAGGATAAAAAATTTCAGAGTTCTTTTGTTGAGATGAAACATATTTTGACTACTTGCACCAGTGTTAACTCTTCCTATGGCTAGGAAGGGCTATGTGGTCTTCTGTGATGCATCGGGTTCAAGTTTGGGCTACGTTCTTATGTAGGGTAATCATGTCATTTATTATGGATCTCGATAGCTTAGTCCACATGTGAAGAATTATCCAACCCATGACATTGAACTTGAAACTGTGATGAACACGCTTAAGAGTTGACGGTATTACCTTTACAGAGAAAGGTTTACCATGTTTTCAGATCACAAGAGATTGAGTTATATCTTCTCTCAAAAGGATTTGAATATCTACCAGAGTCATTGGGTGGAATACCTATAATATTTTGATTTCGACACCATATATACCCTAGGGAAAGGGAATGTAGTTGTAGATTTTTTGAGCAGGAAAATTCTAACTCAGGCAGTGAAATAATCATCAAAAGGGTGGAACTTAATGGCTCTATTTTCAGAATTTCATATTGGAGTCCAGGAATCAGGGGCTAAGGTTGCTTTGGCTAGTGTTCAGTTGAAATCCACTATTTTCAAATTGATTCTTCAGGAACAATAGTTTGATGATGAGTTCCATAGCATTATAGACTCTTTCTATGGTGGGAAGACCAAACCTGACTGGTCATTCATCACTGAGGTAATTCTTTGTTATCAAAACAGCTTTGTTGTTCCATTAGCAGTAAGGAATGCTGTGATGGGGAATTTCTATAATTACTAATGGGAAGTGAACCCATGAAGCAAAAATATGTTCTATGACATGCGGTGTAGATTTTGGTGGCTAGGTATGAGATGAGGCATTGTTAAATTTGTCTCTCATTATCATACGTGTAAACAGGTCAAGGACGAGCACCAGAAACCTTTGGGTTTTCTTCATCCACTTCTAGTGCCTACTTGGAAGTGGGATGATATCTCAATGGACTCAGTGGTTGGGTTTCCATGTAACCATAGAAATAAGAATGTGATATAGTTTGTGATTTATCATCTAAAAAAATCGGGTCACTTTATACCCATTCGTGACACAACCAAGGTTGAGGAATTGGGAAATCTCTATGTGAAAGATATTGTTCACTTTTAAGGACTTCCATATGCTATATTCTTTGATATAGATCCTTGGTTAAATTATAATTTTTAGAGATGCCTTTAGGAGGCACTAGTATCTGAAGTCTATTTGATTACGACATACCATACATAGTCGGATGTCTATATATAAAGAGCTATACAGATTCTTGAGGATATGACTTGTTCTTATGTTATCGAATGTGGGGGGACTTGGGATGACCATATGGGGTTGGTTAAGTTTTTTTAAAACAATATTTACCAGTTCGTGATCAGAATGGATTCTTTTGAGGTCTTGTATGGCTGACCTTGTAGCACTCCATTGTATTGGTTGGAGATTGGTGAAAGTTCCTTGGTTGGACCAAGCTTGGTTCAAGAGATGAAAACAAAGATTAAGTTGATTCATCAGATAATGTTGATGGAACAAAGATCATATAAGTATTATTCTGATCATCTTCACAGACCATTGGAGTTCTCAGTTGGTGACCAGGTGTTCTCAAAAGCTTCACCCCATTTGGGTCATCAACATCTTGAGTGGCAAAGGAAACTTTCTCCTAATTTTTTGAGACCTTTTGAGGTTTTTGAGAAGGTGGGAAAGTTTATTATCGGTTATCATTTACACAACATTTAATGTTGATACATAACGTGTTCCATGTATCTCAGTTACAAAATTATCTATCTGATCCATCTCATGTTCCGAGCTGAAGTAATCTTGCGGTAGAACCTGATTTATCCATGATTGAATGTCCAACCATGATATTTGATTCTAAAACCAAGAAACTTAATGGGAGGATGATACCTTTGGTTTGAGTGATATGGAAACATATTTCTGATTCACATGAGATGTGTGAGAGGGAGGCACTGATGAGAGAGCAGTGGCCTAATATTTTTGGGATGAAAGCTTCAGAGTAGGATTTCTGGGGACAGAAAGTTTCTATGGTGGGGAGGTTGTAACATCCCATTATTTTTTTCAGGTATTCCCCAAACACCTATTTTTACTATGCTTTTGTTGGGATTAGATTTGGGTTGTTTCAGGAGAAATTTTAAAAGTTTTATAAATTCTAGGCTAGTGCACGGTTGGAAGACAGTTTACCCAAATCATGTGCCCTCTCAGGTCAAACATTGAAAACCCAGACAATGGAGTTTTTTAAAGGCTTTCACATGGTTTGAAAAATCGTACGCCCACTTAGGAGAAACCGTGAAACCCATTTAAAATAGGTTCACGACTAGGGTGCACGGTTTGGTCTAACCGTGCGACCCTTCCCAGAAAACCATGCATATTAGTTTTTTTAATCTGAATTTTATTTTAAAATTTCCAAACCCCTCATTTTAGTTCCTTACTAGACTTTTATAACCCATAATAGATTTCTACCTCCTTGAGAGCTCCTAAGAGTAGTTTTTGGCCTCTTAGAACCATCCCAGAAGCGAATCGAATCTAGGAGAATGGTGTTCGATTCTCTCCTAGTTAGTTTCCTCTTCCTATTCTCTATCTCATGATCTCTCATCTTTCCTCCCTAGGGTTTCATGGATATATATGTTGATGGTCATATATAATACCATCTATTTTGGGATCTTAAACTTAGGTTTGATTTCCATATTCCATTTTCATCATTCTCCATCAAAAAATCCTTATTTGGGTTTGTAGTTTTGAGATCTAGAGATTCCGAGGTAGGTGGTTCTATCATGATGCCCAATTTTTATTAACCCTAAATTGATTATTTAAATTTAATTGTTTATTTAAATTCAATTGATGTTATAAATGAAATTTATTTCAATTGATTGATCAAAAACCCAATTCATTTGAATTGGGGTTTTTGGAAATTCAATTTTGGCATGAAATTGGGAAAATCCCCAATTCCATTGGATTGGGGGTGTGATTGTGAAATTGATAGAAAATTGTGGAGATTTAAATTATTGAATTTAAATTATAAAATTAATGGAAATTATTTCAATTAAATTATTGAATTTAATTGTGAAATTTAATTGTGAATTGACTTTAACTTATTATTTGAAAAAAATGGCTTAAAAATAGTTTTGATAGAAACCTTTGTGTTTTATCTTGGAAAAAGGAATGTTTTGATAAAAACCCATTTTGGTTTTTAAATGTAAAATTGATATTTTTGAAATGGGAGAATGGGATTTAATTTTATTTTAAGTAGTCTTAAAATAAATCTCCCATCATTGATTTGTACTAGAGCACATTCATGACTAGGTAGTTAGTGAGTTATTGGGACAAGCATACTAGTATAGGAATGCCTTGGCACCATATTGACGTTTTAGAACACTAACAAAACACTTTTTAGCACATTTTATTCCCTAGTAGGACATAAATGAGTCCTCTATTTCTAGTTTTTAGGGAAGTGTGTACACATTGAGGTTATTATCACACGAGTGTGTGAGGATCCCACAAACTGGAACTATCATACATTTTGGCAGATGACCATGTTGCTCACTTATTTATATATGAGATATAAATGTATGATAATGTTTGTGAACTATTTTAAATTCCTTATGAATTAATATAAACTGTTCTATATAAAAGTGTTTATTTAATCCATTTTTAATGTATTTATATCATTTCAAATATAAATCATGATTTGTTTAAACATGATTTTAAAACACCAAACCTGTTTATTTGAAAATTAAAATCTCTTTATTTGGTTAATTAAATGTTGGAATCTTTTATAGAATCTTGGGTGATACCCTACTGGTCTTTTTGCTCACACCCTACATGTACCTTCGAGTGTTATAGATTATCTCTTTCTAGGTTCGAGCAGGGGTAAAGCACCACTTGGAGATGGTTCTAGCTGTTGATTTGTGGACTTGTAGAGTTGCATCCTTTGGGACTTGGGGAAGTTTTTACTATTTTTTGGTACTTTTCTATAGTAATTTGGGTTGTTTTACCTGTTTTACTTATGGTACACTTCTCCCTGTAGAGTTTTTCTTGTATGAATACTATCTTGTTATCTTTCTTCCACAATTTTTGTGAAAAAATCATTCCCACTTTCATTTTATATGATTCCAGGTACTTGTCACCAAACTGTAGGGATTAGTAATTCCCTTCGAGCCATGTCAATGCCAGCTCAGTTATTAGGTTACCAGGGTACCCGAGCTAGTTCGTGACATTATTGCATGCATGGTTATACTATAGATGTTGTAATATTTTACTATTCCTCGACACATTTTCCTAGGGATGGTTGTGTGCATGCATACAAGAACATTATGCCAATGCCTCCTATTTTATCCTATGCTTTCTCAGTGCTTGTCGCCAACCCCTAGCCTGTTGGAGGCAGTCTTGGGGTGTCACAATTAGCTTTTCACTAACCAGGTAGGTCCTAGTGGGTCGGTTCATGATAGAGTGGTATCAAATCCACTAACCCTTAGGCCACTATTTGGAGTGGGACCCATGCTGATAATTGGTTTGGGAACTTAGTGAAATGGTGTTAGAGTGTCTTGAGTACAACTTTCAGGCTAGAGAACCTAGTGTTGGTGTAGAGGCCAATATATCCATTCACCAGGACTCTAACTACCTAATTTTCAACTCATCATATTGAGATATTAGTTGTAGGGAAACAATGGTATATCCATAATAGATAATTGGATCTTCTGACTATCCTTATTGAGTCATATTCCCATATATATGCTCCTCCAACTGTGGTACATCATGATTGTAACGACCTTAAATTTTTATTAATTTTTGTTTCATAATTTTGTGTGTTTTTTCTTATTTTATACTCAACAAAACTATATTCTTTAATTAATGAAGTGAGTATATTTAAATGATACCATTGGGTTTCGATTGTTATATGACCTTTGGTCAATATGACCGTTAGAAGCTAAACTCTCAATGTTACAATTTTTGTTTATAAATACAAGTGATCCTGGTTAATTAATACAGAAAGAATATTAGATGGCCTCATCCAGTAGACTTGGGCCATTCGAAGCCCATCTGACGGAACTTGGGAAGGAGGTAGCACCACTGGGCTTTGCTCTGGACCAATCCTAAGCTGAACTTCCTCATGTGAAGCTTAAACGGAATCACCTACGGGAGAAGTTCAAGCTGATAGAGGTCACCACTTGGGCAATGTTGGTCGAGCCGCCCCAAGATTCTATCACCTTAGCAAACCTTACACTTAGGTCCTATGCTGGTATTATAAGGGGCTATGTAACGAGACCTTAGCTTCTTTGTGGAATCCTTTGATATAAATAAAATTGTTATTTCTTTTTATGGTAAAGTTTGTAAACTTCAAATGTCCGGATAAATATAGGATTTATATTATTGATGATTTTTTTGGAAAAAAAGGGATATTTTAAAATATTTATATAAAACTTAAATAATTAATAATGTGTAATGATTTTTTAAAAATGGTCTTCTACAGTTGTGTTCAGTAGGAAATTTAGAGTTTAATAAGATCAACATAATTTTTGGTGAATAGTAAATTAGGAATAGTAAATTTACGCTTATGAATAGTAATGTGACCAAATGGAATAGTAATCTCACTTAAGAAAGTATTATTATATTTTAGGCACCTTGATTAGGTAATGTGATTCAATAAAATAAGTAAATAACTGTTTCAGAAATTATTAGTTAAGTATTAGTTTTTTTCGGGTGAATAGTGTTTTTATTTAAAAATTAAATTAAAAATATTTAGAAAATTATTTTCATAAAATAGAGTTCATTTTTGAATTCAGAGCATTGATATTAGGTTAAGTTAAATTTTTGGGATTTCCTGAAATAGTTGAATTTTTAATGAATAGTGAAAATACACTTTTGAGTTTCGGGTTTTTAATGAAATCATTAAGGATGTAATAATTATGTAATCATCCTGGTAGACTTATTAATAGTAATATATTCTATGAGGTGTCCCAAGTGGCCAATACCATGGGAAAATACCATGGGAAAGCCCATGGGTTTTCCAATACCACCGATGAGGTCTCCCTTAGAAATTAATGATTTGTTCCCTCACTTCTCTTATAAATACCAAGCCATTACCTCATCCATTTCATTCCAAAATCCTCCTCAACTAAGCTCTAGTATCTTTACCTCCCAAGGAGTCCTTCCAAGGTGCCCTCAATCTTCCCAAGGTCTCAACCTTCAAGATTTCGAAGTTACTTTTCAAGGTAAGGGAATCTTTCACCCTCCTCTTTTAAGCCATGACTTCCTTTATGTTGTGTCTTCTAGTTTCCATCTCTTTATGTTGAGGGTATGTTTTTATATGTTCTCATTACTTTAAATTTCATGTATAATTGTTGATATACCCTTTATACTCTCATCAATTTGTTTTCTGAATTTTTAAGTGACGCCGTTAGGCTACCGAATTTTCGTAAAAGGAATTGCGCTTTCTCTTTCTTTTCAAGTTTCCTTTTTATGTGGTGTGTCATTCAAATATTCACACCATGATATAATTTCTTTTTATTATATACCTATAATAAAAAATTATCCATTTATGTATGGGATACCCTTGTCCCTCTTTTATTATTTTCTAAAACCAAGTTATATAGCCGTTATGCTGCAGAAATTTCGTCTCAAAATTTCTCTCTTTTTCTCAAGAAATTCTCTTATTTTATATATGTGAATATCCATACCTATTTCGTTTCTATGGGTGTTCATAGTTATAAAAAAATGGTATATATGATTCTATAATTGACATACATGTAACCCTCACTCCCTTTCCATGGGTTATAAATGACTTAACGATCTTATTTTTAAGAACTTTTAAAACGTCACAATTTTGAAATGAACCCATTTCTTTTATTATCTATGGGTTATTTATGAAATGTTTGTTTATGATCTATGTGGATCACATGAAAGTAAAGACATATTAAGGGTGCGACCTGATAGCACTCCAATGTATTGGGTAAAGAATTAATCTCTAGATATGACAAGTTTCACGATACCCTGGTGAATAACCTTGGTAAATTTTATGACACCTTGGGGATGAACCTTGGTGATATGTTCTTGAATGTCTAAATGAAATGTTGTAGCCACATATTCAAGTTATGATTCATTTTATTTTTATCATGATATTCCTATTCTTCTATTGCTCATGTCTTTATTGTAACACCCCAAGATTTCATAGTACGTTATTTCTTTAAAGTAATTCAATAACTTGCACTACATGCAACACTAAATTCAAGCGCACCACGACTTACCAAACTAGACGTTCAAAAACAGTTATGAATAGTATTAACTTAATTTTGAACTTTATATAATCCTTATAGTTTTAGAATTCATATTATGATTTTCTTATACATAATGTAAGAACAAATTCATTTTTTTCAGATAAAAGAAGTATTTTTCAAAAAATGCAATTTTACCGCCTTTTAATGGTGAACCCTTTTCAAATATAATATTTGAAACTTTTATATACTAAATTTGACAAAATAAAATTATTCTTTATAACCGGGACATAATAATTTATTTTCAATAAATTTTTGGTGTTTTTCTGATAACTTTCATATTTGGGTAATAGAGATAAATACTAAATTTTAATTAAAAACAACTTTTTTAATCGAAATAATTTATAGTGTTAAATTATGAATTTGAATTATTTTTAATTATAATTAGATTATATTTTTATCATTTAATACAATTTAGGTCATTATAATTAATTTCACTTTGAAATTGGACATAAACAAGTGTCAATCTTTTGATAGATATTGTTTCTTAAAAACACGCTATTTGTTTTGACAACGAGAATTAATTTTAAATTAATTAATGAAGCTTATATGTTTTGAATTTGGTAAAATAGACATCATTTATGAATTTGTAATATCAAATATTTATTAGGCTGAAATTTTGGTATTTTTCTGAAAACTTTCAATTTTTGATGAATAGTGAAAAACACTGAGTTATTGGTTAAAAGCGACTTTTTATATAAATAATTATTTATTTTATTTAAATTTATTTTAGGTCAAAATAGATACATAATACCTATATATGTTCAATATAATCCATTGGAGTCATTTTATAATAAGTTTAGATATATAAAAATTTTATTGAACTTTTTACCGTCTTTTACCCACCTCCTAGGAGAATTTGCAAATTTGCATAAAACTTAATTTTACCATTTCTGTGAGTTGAATTTCAAAAATATGAGAGACAAAGTTAACCTTAGTAATTAAAATGTGGTTCAATAAGATGAAAATAATTTTTGGTGAATAGTAACTTTTGACTTTTATTTACCGCGATTAAAGGTAAATAGGGTAATTCAATGTAAAAAGAATATTAAAATAATACAAAATTACCTTAACACTTGTCCTAACCTTATTTTATGAGTCATGGCCGACCATGGGAATATTTTAGTCTATTTTGGGACCCCATGGAGCCACTTATGAATGATAATGACACTTTATTTTAATTAACTTAAAGTAAAGGCAAAAATGACATAAACAAATATCTTTTAGTAAATAAATTTTTACATGGAGTTATATAAGTCATATTTTATACTATAAATATTCATTGGAAAGATAAAACTATTTCCTACATAATGGTATTTTATTTATAATTTTTAGATATTAAATAATTTAATGATGATGCAGTAATTACCTTATTAATGAAATATTAAAATAATTGATATTATAAATACCCAAATAAATGTAATTTGAGAATTTTTATGAATTAAACTAATTTTATAGGTTAATATTACATGTTAGGGTTGATTATATGAATTTTTTTCAAATTAATAATGCTGTTATGAATTTAACAAAAACAAAATACCAAATAGTGTCAAAATTGACATAAAAGAGATTTTAAAAAAAATATTATATTATTAATTGATATTCTATTCCTAAAAATCTAAGGTTCGGAAAAAAGACTTATATAATGATAGGTGTATCATTAATGAACCAATTGGGGTTCTCTTGGAAGTATATAGTAAATTTATTAAGCATATAATATAAAAATACAAAAAGACATGGTAAATGTCAAACTATTTAACTAAGAGTTAAATCTAAAATATAAAGTTAATATAGTGACCCAAAGCTGTATAAAACCCATTGGTTGAGTGGTTTTCAACCCATAACCACCATAGGATTTTAATAATTCATTTTTGAGCCATTAGAAACCGAAAATTATTTTATTATAAAATAATATTTCAAGCTTTTCCTAAGGTGCCCCTCACCCCTCTTATAAAAGGGAAATTCCCATTCTCTCAAATTCACACCTCCAAATCCATTTGAATTGGACAAAACCTACCCAAATATCCTTTCAACTATCCTAAATTAATTATAGGGGCCTTACTTTAATCATAAATTCAACCTAATGAGCCCCTTTGATCAAATCAAAAGGAAGAACCCGAAGAAGAGGTAAATATTTCATCACCTCTTTCAAGTTCCTTTCTTCTTCCACTTCCTCTTTCTTTGTTGATTCCATTATAAAATAATAAATCTAGTATCTTCTATATAATATCATATTATTATAAATATGGACCAACCATATTCATTATTTTATCCATCCTATGAATGATAATGTCACTATGCGTGCGTATGTACGACTTACCGTCTCCACGCCGTGGTGTAATTTGTTATTCAACACTATGTTATTTGGATGGATATAATGATGAGTAATATATATATAATTAATGAAAATAACATAAAAATGTCTCTTTAAAATAAATATACCATCCAATTCCATACCTTTAAGGAAATGATATTGTCGCTCATGTATACGTACAGATTACCGTCTCCACGACGCGATGAGATTCATTTCCACATTCACCATTAACCGACGATTATAAAAATATATATTACTAATAAGTATGTAATATATGAGATAATAATACTAATGAAGATATATATATTTATATATATATATGTATTTATTTATTTACATATATCTTATTCACTTACTTCTATTCAATACGACATGAAAATAGAAACAACATTTATGCATACGTACGACCTACCGTCTCCATAAATGGTATTTTCTATTTAATATATCTATCTATTATAAATATTTATATTCTAAATATATATGATATATAAATCAAGGTTTATATTTTTGAAGTATTTAAATCACGATCTAAATGATACGATCAAGAATAAAAAGTTAAAATATGTACAATAAAGACAACGATTATTACCCGAAATGTTAATTAAAATGAAAATAATTATTAAATGGGTAGTATAAAGTCATAAATGAATCATGTATGATATAATAAATATTAATATGGTTCTGGTATAATCTAATAATATACAATGGTCATTATACAGGAGGTTAAACGTACACTCGACCAAAGGAAAGTTCAAGGTAAGGGTTAATTTCACAATCTCTTTATTATCCGAGGTTGTTTTTACGTAAGTATCTACTGGGAAATATTTATTATCCATGTCCATGTTTCATGAAAGAGTTTTAAAAGGAATTATTTTAAGGAACTTTTTTTACTAAAACATCATTTTTAAATGTTTTAAATATATATTCTTCTAAATCATTCCCATTAATGTCCATGTTTTCAAAATGGTTTTTAAGGATTTATCTATATGGACATGAATGTTTTTAAAATATTAATTCCTTTAAAAATTTTAAAAGTGGTATGGGACACTTTGATTCAAAAATATATTTTAAATTAATTCCTTTATAAATGTGTGACTTTTAAATGATTTTAAAAAATGGATATTTCTCTCAAAAAGTTTTACTCATCATTTTCAACTATGTCAGCATCCTTTACTGGATATTATTTTTGATTGAGGTTGATTTATTATAATAAAATCTTACATATTGTATTGAATGAGTTATGATATGTTTGATTGTGGATTTTCTATTTTTATACCATTCATGGTTTATGGTTAATGTATTGACATTTCGTATTCTAGTTTTAATACGAATGTTTATGTTATGTTTCAGCTTTTTCATATGACGAATGTAGTGGACTTAGTAAGTGACGGGTGGAGCCCGCTATAGCTCCTTGATGCATCAGTAGGTCTCATGAGACAAACTAGTGTCTTGGCACAAGGCCTTGACAAAAATTTTATTTGTAGTCTTGGCACAAGGCCTTGACTATGTGGTAATGATGTCTGGCGTTAGGAATTCCCTAATTATGAAATTAGTTATTACATGTGATTATTCAACTAGTAGAATATCCATGTTATTGTTTATATGGTGATGTTTGATTTATTTTTTCCATATTATGTTCAATATTATGTTTAAAAAGGCTATTGTTTTTATTACACATCTTGCCTTAAAATTTTATAGATTTTGCTAAATTATTTACCCTTACTGAGCATTTGAGATCACACCTTTCTTATGTTTTATTTTCCCAGGATCCCAAGAAGTGTTTTATGTTTGAAATATAGGGTTAAGCTAAAGGAACAATGGATTTCTCAAAGGATTATTTTTTTTGTTGTATGTTAGAAAGTGTAATGTAACATTCATGTATGTAATCTATTTTCCAAAACTGCTAAACTGATTGGTCTTTCTGGACTTGATTCCTTGTAATCATGCCAATGTATTAAAATAATGCACCGACTCTAGGAATCTAGGGTTGGGGCGTTACATTTATGATTTTTATCATGTTTTATTATTATTTCTCAAGACCACATGTCAACTGTTTCACTTGTTTTCCTTACTGAGCATTATGCTCACCCTTTCCTTTGATGTATGACTCCAGGATGCAGTAATTGTACTTAGGATGAACTTATGATGAAGCCTTACAAGTGGATTATAAGAATGTTTTATGTTATTTTCAAGTTTTATTATTCCTGATTTCCAAGACACAAGACTTTAAAGATCCTCTGTTTGTAAAATGTAATGAAATATTATGTATTAAAAAGGCATGATTCTATAGTTGGTATCAAAGGATAGTTTAGTTATTTATGGAAATTAGGATATGAAAACTTTAGGAAGAAACCTATATAAAAGTGTAAAAATAGGAAAACTTTCTGGTATTTTGGTGAGTATTGAGTAAGGTTTTTATCAAACAAATACATCCCTATCTAGATACAAGCAGGTAAAGGCAGCTTTGGAACAGATGTACATAGGGGTAAAACCCAAAAACACCGCTTTGAGCTAGACTCAAACAAGAACTGATATATGAAAACAGGCCTTGCTGCACTCTTGGTTACAAAACTCCCAGGGGATATGTTTGATTAATCGCAAGCTTTTTATGAATCATTATGAAGGAATTATAGATAAATGTAATTATTTAAGCATGAAGTTTTAAGACATAAAATCCTTTATAGTTAAAAGATTCGTAATTGAAATAAGTTTCTCACTAAGGTTTTACTCTTTTATAAAATGACGGGCAATAGGAGGAACCATGAAAATGGTGACCACAATGGACCATGCACTGACGGTCCTCCGATGGAAGCCAGAATGGAAACATTCATGCGAATGATGAACCAAATGACTCAAATTATGGGAAATAACTTGAATCAAGCTGAGATACCGATCTCATCATGAAGGGAATAACATTTTGTTGATTCCTTTATGAATCAATGACCACCAAACTTCAGTGGATCAACTGACCCATTGATTGCTGAGCAATGGATCAACTATATCGATAAGATCTTTTCTGTGCTCCGCTGTTCAAAGAAAGAGAAGGTCACCCTGGATGTCTATCTCTTAGAAGGAGAAGCTGATCAGTGGTGGGAACTGATTAAAAACACGAGGCAAAGAGTGGATGTTGAAGCTATGGAGTGGGAAGAGTTCAGAGGGATCTTCTTCAGTAAGTATTTCCCTCATTCAATGAGAATAAGAATGGAGAAGGATTTTCTTGAGCTGAAGCAGAAGGAGAATGAATACCTGCGAATCTACGAGATAAACTTCACAAGGCTTTCACATTACACCTCTATCTTTGTCATGTATCCAAGTGGTAAGGTTTATAGATTCTTCGGTGGACTGAGACCTCATTTGTGGAAGAATATAGCCAATCGAGACTATGATAGCTATGAGGAGATCGTGCAGAGTGAGATGAAAGTCAAGATGGAGTTTGGTGAGACATAGTGGTCTCATAAATAAAATGACAAGAAGAGATCAATGGATCCCAGCTTAGGGAGGATATTTGATTAGGGAAGATGAGGCAAGCAAGTACAACATCCCACGTGTAATAAATGCGGGAAGAAGCATTCAGGGAACTGCTTGCTCGGGAGAGGGAAATGATACAAGTGTGGAAGATATGGCCATATTACGAGGAATTGTAATAGTGAGGTGAAACCTCAACTTTCGAACAAAAATGACAAGGGGAAGATGGTGCAGGCCCTACCTGATGTCCAGTGTTTTAAGTGTGGACAACTTGGGAACTTTTCCAATCACTGTCCAAATCCGAGGGTAGTGGAGGGGAACCCCCATCAGCCTCACCAAATTCCAAGAGAGTAAGTCCGTGCTTTTTCTATCACAAAATTTGAAGTTGAAGCTCTGAATGATGTGTTAGTAGGTACTCTTGTTGTTATCTCAAAGCTAGAAATTACTTTGTTTGATTATGGTTCTAGGCATTCCTTTATTTCCTCCAAGTTTGCAAAGAATTTAGAATCAAACCCTGATTTACTAAAAGTAGAGTTATCAGTCAAGACTCCTAGTGGGATTATCCAAGAATCATCAGTGTTTAGAAACTCTAGTATTTACTTTAGTGAGCACAATCTTATAAAAAATCTAGTAGTCATTTCCATGCTAGACTTCGACATTATACTAGGGATGTGCAGGCTCTCAAAGTATAATGCTAAGATCAAATGCAGAAGCAAGGAAATCTCAGTAGTATTGAATGGAAAACCTACAGTTATCTTCCAAGGAGAGATATATCAACCTGATATTTGGATAGAGAAACCCCCTATATCCTTTTTTATGGAGTTGATCGGTGAAGAAGAAGAAGGATATGAGAGTTCAAGGATAGAAACTGTCCCCATCGTCTAGGAATATGTTGACGTATTTCCTGAAGAGTTTCCTGGACCTCCCCCAGAAAGAGAGGTAGAGTTATCCATTTAACTCATACTTGGATCTCATCTGATATCAAATATCCCCTATAGGATGGAAAATGTGGAGCTAGAGGAATTAAAGAAACAAATAAAAGATCTTTTGGAGAAGGGGTTTATCCGACCGAGTGTGTCTCCTTGGGGAGCACCAGTTCTCTTTGTGAAGAAGAAGGATGGATCAATGCGACTATGAATTGATTATAGATAACTGAATGGGATCACAATAAAGAACAAATACCCTCTTCCAAGAATTGATTACTTATTTGACCAACTTCATGGGTCTCAATTTTCTATAAGATTGATCTTTGATCTGGTTATCATCAATTGAGGGTAAAGAAAGAAGATATTCCAAAAACTGCCTTCTGATCAAGATATGGGCATTATGAGTTTGTTGTTATGCCCTTTGGACTGACTAATGCACCTACTATTTTTATGGATTTGATGAATATAGTATTTAAGGACTACCTTGATAACTTTTTGGTAGTTTTTATTGATGATATTCTGATATATTCCAAAAGTCACGAGGAACATGAGGATCATCTAAGGGCTAGTTTTCAAACTCTACGGAAGGAGAGGCTTTTTGGAAAGTTCAATAAATGTGAATTCTGGTTACAAAAAATTTCTTTCTTGGGGCACATTGTTACCAATTAAGGAATCACAGTTGACCCTACAAAGACAAAAGTTATGGAGGAGTGGCCTCAGCCTACAAAAATAATTGAGATTTGAAGTTTCCTTGGATTAGCAGGATATTATAGGAGGTTTGTGAATTTTCTTTCCTGACTTTATAATCCATTAACTACGTAAACTCGAAAAGGGGTCAAGTTCATCTGGACAAAAGAGTGTGAGGAAAGTTTCCAAGAGTTGAAGAAGAGATTGGTTACTGCACCCGTGTTAACTATGCCCTCAAGTGGAGAAGGATTTGTTTTTTTTAGCGATGAATCTCTCAAAGGGATTGGGTGCATCCTCATTAAAAATGACAAAGTCATTGCTCATGCATCTATACAGTTGAAGAATCATGAGAAGAATTATCCTATGCATGATCTGAAGCTGGCTGCGGTCATTTTTGCTCTGAAGATATGGAGGTACTATATTTATGGGGAGAAATGTGATATATACATAGACCACCAATGTTTGAAGTATATTTTCACACAAAAGGAATTGAACATGAGACAAAGGAGATGGTTAGAACTTCTTAAAGACTATGATTGTTCAATTCATTATAATCCTGGAAGATCAAACAAAGTTGCTGTTGCATTAAGCAGGAAAGACCCAGTTGTTCTTTCCATGATGAGAATTCAAAGAGATCCATTGATCAATGACCTAGTAAAGTTAGACATGGGAATTATAAAGGAAGAGACATCATCAAACCTAGCCCAAATGATTTCTCAACCGTCATTACTAGAGAAGATCAAGAAGGATCATAAAGAATATCCTTTGTTACAGAAGAAGTTTGAGGCTGTGAAGGATGGGAAGTTTCCTAAGTTCAATTTTGATCAAGAAGGTGTACTGAAATTTCATACAAGACTATGTGTTCCATATAGTCCAGAAATAAAGAAGGAGATGATGGATAAAGCTCATAGATCTACTTTCTCTATACATCCTGGAAGCACAAAAAAGTATAGGGAAATTCGTGATCATTATTGGTGGGATAATATGAAAAGGGAGATTTATGACTACACTTCAATGTGCCCAGTATGTTAGCAAGTGAAGGTAGAGCAAAAACTTATTAAAGGGGTATTGCAACCACTACCCATAACAGCATGGAAGTAGGACAATATCACTATGGACTTCGTCACTGGTCTCCCAAGAACTTCCAAAGGAAATAATGCGATATGGGTTATTGTGGAACATCTCACCAAGATTTCCATTTTATATCCATTTGGGAAGATTTCTCTCTTGATCAACTTTCTAGGATTTACGTGAAGGAAGTGGTAAGGCTACATGGAGTTCCAATTTTTATCGTATCTGATCATGATCCAAGGTTCACATCAAAATTCTGGAGAAGTCTTCAACATGATCTGAGCACAGAATTGAATTTCAGTATGGCCTATCACCCCCAAACGGATGGCCAATTTGAAAGGACTATTAAAACACTCGAGGACATGCTGAGAACATGCTCAATGGAATTTAAATGTGGATGAGATCAACATATCCATCTAGTCGAGTTCTCTTACAAAAATAGATTCCACTCGAGTATTCAAATGGCACCCTATGAAGCTCTGTATGGGAAGAGATGTAGAACTCCTACTTGTTGGGATGAATCTGGTGAGAGAAAGTTTCTTGGGCCTGATCTTGTGCAAGAGATGACAGAAAAAGTCCATGCCATCCAACAACACATTAAGGTTGCTCAGAGTCAGCAAAAGATCTATGCCAACAACCGTCGAAGGGACTTGGAGTTTGATGTTGGTGATAAGGTCTTTCTTTGAATTTCACCTTGGAAAAGAGTCATGAGGTTTGGTAAGAAAGGGAAGCTCAACCCTAGGTACATTGTCCCCTATGAAATCCTTGATCGCGTAGAAGCAATGGCCTATTAGCTTGCACTTCCTCCAAATCTAGCACAAGTTCATGATGTATTCCACGTATCCCTCTTGAGAAAGTATATACCTGACCCTTCACATGTACTAAATATAGAGGTGGTACAACTAGAACATGACCTCTCTTATGCGGAGAAGCCGGTGGAGATCTTGAATCGTAGAAACAAGGTTCTATGCAACAAGACTACCCACTTTGTTAAGGTGTTGTGGAGGAACCAAAAATTTGAAGAAGCCACGTGGGAACCAGAGGAGTCTATGAGGTAGAAGTACCCACACCTTTTCTCTTCAGGTAGTAAAATTTAAAATTTTGGGGATGAAATTTCTTAAGGGGATAAGAATGTAACGACCCAAACTTTTTATTATTTTTTGTTTCATAATTTTGTGTGTTTTTTCTTATTTTATACTCAACAAAAATATATTCTATAATTAATTAAGTGAGTATATTTAAATGAGACCATTGGGTTTCGACTGTTATATGATCGTTGGTCAATATGACTGTTGGAAGCTAAACTCTTAACGTTACAATTTTTGTTTATAAATATAAGTGATCTTGGTTAATTAATATAGAAAGAATATTAGATGGCCTCATCCAGTAGACTCGGGCCATTCAAAGCCCATCTCACGGAACTTGGGAAGGAGGTAACACCACTGGGCTTTGCTCTGTACCAAGCCCAAGCCGAACTTCATTATGTGAAGCTTGAAAAGAATCACCTATGGGATAAGTTCAAGTTGATAGAGGTCACTACTTAGGCAATGTTGGCCGATCCACCCCAAGATTCTATCACCTTAGCACACCTTACACTTAGGTCCTATGCTGGTATTATAAGGGGCTATGTAACGAGACCTTAGCTTCTTTGTGTAATCCTTTGATATAAATAAAATTGTTATTTCTTTTTATGGTAAAGTTTGTAAACTTCAAATGTCCGGATAAATATAGGATTTATATTATTGATGATTTTTTTGGAAAAAAGGGATATTTTAAAATATTTATATAAAACTTAAATAATTAATAATGTGTAATGATTTTTTAAAAATGGTCTTCTACAGTTGTGTTCAGTAGGAAATTTAGAGTTTAATAAGATCAACATAATTTTTGGTGAATAGTAAATTAGGAATAGTAAATTTACGCTTATGAATAGTAATGTGACCAAATGGAATAGTAATCTCACTTAAGAAAGTATTATTATATTTTAGGCACCTTGATTAGGTAATGTGATTCAATAAAATAAGTAAATAACTGTTTCAGAAATTATTAGTTAAGTATTAGTTTTTTTCTGGTGAATAGTGTTTTTATTTAAAAATTAAATTAAAAATATTTAGAAAATTATTTTCATAAAATAGAGTTCATTTTTGAATTCAGAGCATTGATATTAGGTTAAGTTAAATTTTTGGGATTTCCTAAAATAGTTGAATTTTTAATGAATAGTGAAAATACACTTTTGAGTTTCGGGTTTTTAATGAAATCATTAAGGATGTAATAATTATGTAATCATCCTGGTAGACTTATTAATAGTAATATATTCTATGAGGTGTCCCAAGTGGCCAATACCATGGGAAAATACCATGGGAAAGCCCATGGGTTTTCCAATACCACCGATGAGGTCTCCCTTAGAAATTAATGATTTGTTCCCTCACTTCTCTTATAAATACCAAGCCATTACCTCATCCATTTCATTCCAAAATCCTCCTCAACTAAGCTCTAGTATCTTTACCTCCCAAGGAGTCCTTCCAAGGTGCCCTCAATCTTCCCAAGGTCTCAACCTTCAAGATTTCGAAGTTACTTTTCAAGGTAAGGGAATCTTTCACCCTCCTCTTTTAAGCCATGACTTCCTTTATGTTGTGTCTTCTAGTTTCCATCTCTTTATGTTGAGGGTATGTTTTTATATGTTCTCATTACTTTAAATTTCATGTATAATTGTTGATATACCCTTTATACTCTCATCAATTTGTTTTCTGAATTTTTAAGTAACGCCGTTAGGCTACCGAATTTTCGTAAAAGGAATTGCGCTTTCTCTTTCTTTTCAAGTTTCCTTTTTATGTGGTGTGTCATTCAAATATTCACACCATGATATAATTTCTTTTTATTATATACCTACAATAAAAAATTATCCATTTATGTATGGGATACCCTTGTCCCTCTTTTATTATTTTCTAAAACCAAGTTATATAGCCGTTATGCTGCAGAAATTTCGTCTCAAAATTTCTCTCTTTTTCTCAAGAAATTCTCTTATTTTATATATGTGAATATCCATACCTATTTCGTTTCTATGGGTGTTCATAGTTATAAAAAAATGGTATATATGATTCTATAATTGACATACATGTAACCCTAACTCCCTTTCCATGGGTTATAAATGACTTAACGATCTTATTTTTAAGAACTTTTAAAACGTCACAATTTTGAAATGAACCCATTTCTTTTATTAACTATGGGTTATTTATGAAATGTTTGTTTATGATCTATGTGGATCACATGAAAGTAAAGACATATTAAGGGTGCGACCTGATAGCACTCCAATGTATTGGGTAAAGAATTAATCTCTAGATATGACAAGTTTCACGATACCCTGGTGAATAACCTTGGTAAATTTTATGACACCTTGGGGATGAACCTTGGTGATATGTTCTTGAATGTCTAAATGAAATGTTGTAGCCACATATTCAAGTTATGATTCATTTTATTTTTATCATGATATTCCTATTCTTCTATTGCTCATGTCTTTATTGTAACACCCCAAGATTTCATAGTATGTTATTTCTTTAAAGTAATTCAATAACTTGCACTACATGCAACACTAAATTCAAGCGCACCACGACTTACCAAACTAGACGTTCAAAAACAGTTATGAATAGTATTAACTTAATTTTGAACTTTATATAATCCTTATAGTTTTAGAATTCATATTATGATTTTCTTAGACATAATGTAAGAACAAATTCATTTTTTTCAGATAAAAGAAGTATTTTTCAAAAAATGCAATTTTACCGCCTTTTAATGGTGAACCCTTTTTAAATATAATATTTGAAACTTTTATATACTAAATTTGACAAAATAAAATTATTCTTTATAACCGGGACATAATAATTTATTTTCAATAAATTTTTGGTGTTTTTCTGATAACTTTCATATTTGGGTAATAGAGATAAATACTAAATTTTAATTAAAAACAACTTTTTTAATCGAAATAATTTATAGTGTTAAATTATGAATTTGAATTATTTTTAATTATAATTATATTATATTTTTATCATTTAATACAATTTAGGTCATTATAATTAATTTCACTTTGAAATTGGACATAAACAAGTGTCAATCTTTTGATAGATATTGTTTCTTAAAAACACGCTATTTGTTTTGACAACGAGAATTAATTTTAAATTAATTAATGAAGCTTATATGTTTTGAATTTGGTAAAATAGACATCATTTATGAATTTGGAATATCAAATATTTATTAGGCTGAAATTTTGGTATTTTTCTGAAAACTTTCAATTTTTGATGAATAGTGAAAAACACTGAGTTATTGGTTAAAAGCGACTTTTTATATAAATAATTATTTATTTTATTTAAATTTATTTTAGGTCAAAATAGATACATAATACCTATATAAGTTCAATATAATCCATTGGAGTCATTTTATAATAATTTTAGATATATAAAAATTTTATTGAACTTTTTACCGTCTTTTACCCACCTCCTAGGAGAATTTGCAAATTTGCATAAAACTTAATTTTACCATTTCTGTGAGTTGAATTTCAAAAATATGAGAGACACAGTTAACCTTAGTAATTAAAATGTGGTTCAATAAGATGAAAATAATTTTTGGTGAATAGTAACTTTTGACTTTTATTTACCGCGATTAAAGGTAAATAGGGTAATTCAATGTAAAAAGAATATTAAAATAATACAAAATTACCTTAACACTTGTCCTAACCTTATTTTACGAGTCATGGCCGACCATGGGAATATTTTAGTCTATTTTGGGACCCCATGGAGCCACTTATGAATGATAATGACACTTTATTTTAATTAACTTAAAGTAAAGGCAAAAATGACATAAACAAATATCTTTTAGTAAATAAATTTTTACATGGAGTTATATAAGTAATATTTTATACTATAAATATTCATTGGAAAGATAAAACTATTTCCTACATAATGGTATTTTATTTATAATTTTTAGATATTAAATAATTTAATGATGATGCAGTAATTACCTTATTAATGAAATATTAAAATAATTGATATTATAAATACCCAAATAAATGTAATTTGAGAATTTTTATGAATTAAACTAATTTTATAGGTTAATATTACATGTTAGGGTTGATTATATGAATTTTTTTCAAATTAATAATGCTGTTATGAATTTAACAAAAACAAAATACCAAATAGTGTCAAAATTGACATAAAAGAGATTTTAAAAAAAATATTATATTATTAATTGATATTCTATTCCTAAAAATCTAAGGTTCAGAAAAAAGACTTATATAATGATAGGTGTATCATTAATGAACCAATTGGGGTTCTCTTGGAAGTATATAGTAAATTTATTAAGCATATAATATAAAAATACAAAAAGACATGGTAAATGTCAAACTATTTAACTAAGAGTTAAATCTAAAATATAAAGTTAATATAGTGACCCAAACCTGTATAAAACCCATTGGTTGAGTGGTTTTCAACCCATAACCACCATAGGCTTTTAATAATTCATTTTTGAGCCATTAGAAACCGAAAATTATTTTATTATAAAATAATATTTCAAGCTTTTCCTAAGGTGCCCCTCACCCCTCTTATAAAAGGGAAATTCCCATTCTCTCAAATTCACACCTCCAAATCCATTTGAATTGGACAAAACCTACCCAAATATCCTTTCAACTATCCTACATTCATTATAGGGGCCTTCCTTTAATCATAAATTCAACCTAATGAGCCCTTTTGATCAAATCAAAAGGAAGAACCCGAAGAAGAGGTAAATATTTCATCACCTCTTTCAAGTTCCTTTCTTCTTCCACTTCCTCTTTCTTTGTTGATTCCATTATAAAATAATAAATCTAGTATCTTCTATATAATATCATATTATTATAAATATGGACCAACCATATTCATTATTTTATCCATCCTATGAATGATAATGTCACTATGCGTGCGTATGTACGACTTACCGTCTCCACGCCGTGGTGTAATTTGTTATTCAACACTATGTTATTTGGATGGATATAATGATGAGTAATATATATATAATTAATGAAAATAACATAAAAATGTCTCTGTAAAATAAATATACCATCCAATTCCATACCTTTAAGGAAATGATATTGTCGCTCATGTATACGTACAGATTACCGTCTCCACGACGCGATGAGATTCATTTCCACATTCACCATTAACCGACGATTATAAAAATATATATTACTAATAAGTATGTAATATATGAGATAATAATACTAATGAAGATATATATATTTATATATATATGTATTTATTTATTTACATATATCTTATTCACTTACTTCTATTCAATACGACATGAAAATAGAAACAACATTTATGCATACGTACGACCTACCGTCTCCATAAATGGTATTTTCTATTTAATATATCTATCTATTATAAATATTTATATTCTAAATATATATGATATATAAATCAAGGTTTATATTTTTTAAGTATTTAAATCACGATCTAAATGATACGATCAAGAATAAAAAGTTAAAATATGTACAATAAAGACAGCGATTATTACCCGAAATGTTAATTAAAATGAAAATCATTATTAAATGGGTAGTATAAAGTCATAAATGAATCATGTATGATATAATAAATATTAATATGGTTCTGGTATAATCTAATAATATACAATGGTCATTATACAGGAGGTTAAACGTACACTCGACCAAAGGAAAGTTCAAGGTAAGGGTTAATTTCACAATCTCTTTATTATCCGAGGTTGTTTTTACGTAAGTATCTACTGGGAAATATTTATTATCCATGTCCATGTTTCATGAAAGAGTTTTCAAAGGAATTATTTTAAGGAACTTTTTTTACTAAAACATCATTTTTAAATGTTTTAAATATACATTCTTCTAAATCATTCCCATTAATGTCCATGTTTTCAAAATGGTTTTTAAGGATTTATCTATATGGACATGAATGTTTTTAAAATATTAATTCCTTTAAAAATTTTAAAAGTGGTATGGGACACTTTGATTCAAAAATATATTTTAAATTAATTCCTTTATAAATGTGTGACTTTTAAATGATTTTAAAAAATGGATATTTCTCTCAAAAAGTTTTACTCATCATTTTCAACTATGTCAGCATCCTTTACTGGATATTATTTTTGATTGAGGTTGATTTATTATAATAAAATCTTACATATTGTATTGAATGAGTTATGATATGTTTGATTGTGGATTTTCTATTTTTATACCATTCATGGTTTATGGTTAATGTATTGACATTTCGTATTCTAGTTTTAATACGAATGTTTATGTTATGTTTCAGCTTTTTCATATGACGAATGTAGTGGACTTAGTAAGTGACGGGTGGAGCCCGCTATAGCTCCTTGATGCATCAGTAGGTCTCATGAGACAAACTAGTGTCTTGGCACAAGGCCTTGACAAAAATTTTATTTGTAGTCTTGGCACAAGGCCTTGACTATGTGGTAATGATGTCTGGCGTTAGGAATTCCCTAATTATGAAATTAGTTATTACATGTGATTATTCAACTAGTAGAATATCCATGTTATTGTTTATATGGTGATGTTTAATTTATTTTTTCCATATTATGTTCAATATTATGTTTAAAAAGGCTATTGTTTTTATTACACATCTTGCCTTAAAATTTTATAGATTTTGCTAAATTATTTACCCTTACTAAGCATTTGAGATCACACCTTTCTTATGTTTTATTTTCCCAGGATCCCAAGAAGTGTTTTATGTTTGAAATATAGGGTTAAGCTAAAGGAACAATGGATTTCTCACAGGATTATTTTTTTTGTTGTATGTTAGAAAGTGTAATGTAACATTCATGTATGTAATCTATTTTCCAAAACTGCTAAACTGATTGGTCTTTCTGGACTTGATTCCTTGTAATCATGCCAATGTATTAAAATAATGCACCGACTCTAGGAATCTAGGGTTGGGGCGTTACATTTATGATTTTTATCATGTTTTATTATTATTTCTCAAGACCACATGTCAACTGTTTCACTTGTTTTCCTTACTGAGCATTATGCTCACCCTTTCCTTTGATGTATGACTCCAGGATGCAGTAATTGTACTTAGTATGAACTTATGATGAAGCCTTACAAGTGGATTATAAGAATGTTTTATGTTATTTTCAAGTTTTATTATTCCTGATTTCCAAGACACAAGACTTTAAAGATCCTCTGTTTGTAAAATGTAATGAAATATTATGTATTAAAAAGGCATGATTCTATAGTTGGTATCAAAGGATAGTTTAGTTATTTATGGAAATTAGGATATGAAAACTTTAGGAAGAAACCTATATAAAAGTGTAAAAATAGGAAAACTTTCTGGTATTTTGGTGAGTATTGAGTAAGGTTTTTATCAAACAAATACATCCCTATCTAGATACAAGCAGGTAAAGGCAGCTTTGGAACAGATGTACATAGGGGTAAAACCCAAAAACACCGCTTTGAGCTAGACTCAAACAAGAACTGATATATGAAAACAGGCCTTGCTGCACTCTTGGTTACAAAACTCCTAGGGGATATGTTTGATTAATCGCAAGCTTTTTATGAATCATTATGAAGGAATTATAGATAAATGTAATTATTTAAGCATGAAGTTTTAAGACATAAAATCCTTTATAGTTAAAAGATTCGTAATTGAAATAAGTTTCTCACTAAGGTTTTACTCTTTTATAAAATGACGGGCAATAGGAGGAACCATGAAAATAGTGACCACAATGGACCATGCACTGACGGCCCTCCGATGGAAGCCAGAATGGAAACATTCATGCGAATGATGAACCAAATGACTCAAATTATGGGAAATAACTTGAATCAAGCTGAGATACCGATCTCATCATGAAGGGAATAACATTTTGTTGATTCCTTTATGAATCAATGACCACCAAACTTCAGTGGATCAACTGACCCATTGATTGCTGAGCAATGGATCAACTATATCGATAAGATCTTTTCTGTGCTCCGCTGTTCAAAGAAAGAGAAGGTCACCCTGGATGTCTATCTCTTAGAAGGAGAAGCTGATCAGTGGTGGGAACTGATTAAAAACACGAGGCAAAGAGTGGATGTTGAAGCTATGGAGTGGGAAGAGTTCAGAGGGATCTTCTTCAGTAAGTATTTCCCTCATTCAATGAGAATAAGAATGGAGAAGGATTTTCTTGAGCTGAAGCAGAAGGAGAATGAATACCTGCGAATCTACGAGATAAACTTCACAAGGCTTTCACATTACACCTCTATCTTTGTCATGTATCCAAGTGGTAAGGTTTATAGATTCTTCGGTGGACTGAGACCTCATTTGTGGAAGAATATAGCCAATCGAGACTATGATAGCTATGAGGAGATCGTGCAGAGTGAGATGAAAGTCAAGATGGAGTTTGGTGAGACATAGTGGTCTCATAAATAAAATGACAAGAAGAGATCAATGGATCCCAGCTTAGGGAGGATATTTGATTAGGGAAGATGAGGCAAGCAAGTACAACATCCCACGTGTAATAAATGCGGGAAAAAGCATTCAGGGAACTGCTTGCTCGGGAGAGGGAAATGATACAAGTGTGGAAGATATGGCCATATTACGAGGAATTGTAATAGTGAGGTGAAACCTCAACTTTCGAACAAAAATGACAAGGGGAAGATGGTGCAGGCCCTACCTGATGTCCAGTGTTTTAAGTGTGGACAACTTGGGAACTTTTCCAATCACTGTCCAAATCCGAGGGTAGTGGAGGGGAACCCCCATCAGCCTCACCAAATTCCAAGGGAGTAAGTCCGTGCTTTTTCTATCACAAAATTTGAAGTTGAAGCTCTGAATGATGTGTTAGTAGGTACTCTTGTTGTTATCTCAAAGCTAGAAATTACTTTGTTTGATTATGGTTCTATGCATTCCTTTATTTCCTCCAAGTTTGCAAAGAATTTAGAATCAAACCCTGATTTACTAAAAGTAGAGTTATCAGTCAAGACTCCTAGTGGGATTATCCAAGAATCATCAGTGTTTAGAAACTCTAGTATTTACTCTAGTGAGCACAATCTTATAAAAAATCTAGTAGTCATTTCCATGCTAGACTTCGACATTATACTAGGGATGTGCAGGCTCTCAAAGTATAATGCTAAGATCAAATGCAGAAGCAAGGAAATCTCAGTAGTATTGAATGGAAAACCTACAGTTATCTTCCAAGGAGAGATATATCAACCTGATATTTGGATAGAGAAACCCCCTATATCCTTTTTTATGGAGTTGATCGGTGAAGAAGAAGAAGGATATGAGAGTTCAAGGATAGAAACTATCCCCATCGTCTAGGAATATGTTGACGTATTTCCTGAGGAGTTTCCTGGACCTCCCCCAGAAAGAGAGGTAGAGTTATCCATTTAACTCATACTTGGATCTCATCTGATATCAAATATCCCCTATAGGATGGAAAATGTGGAGCTAGAGGAATTAAAGAAACAAATAAAAGATCTTTTGGAGAAGGGGTTTATCCGACCGAGTGTGTCTCCTTGGGGAGCACCAGTTCTCTTTGTGAAGAAGAAGGATGGATCAATGCGACTATGAATTGATTATAGATAACTGAATGGGATCACAATAAAGAACAAATACCCTCTTCCAAGAATTGATTACTTATTTGACCAACTTCATGGGTCTCAATTTTCTATAAGATTGATCTTTGATCTGGTTATCATCAATTGAGGGTAAAGAAAGAAGATATTCCAAAAACTGCCTTCTAATCAAGATATGGGCATTATGAGTTTGTTGTTATGCCCTTTGGACTGACTAATGCACCTACTATTTTTATGGATTTGATGAATATAGTATTTAAGGACTACCTTGATAACTTTTTGGTAGTTTTTATTGATGATATTCTGATATATTCCAAAAGTCACGAGGAACATGAGGATCATCTAAGGGCTAGTTTTTAAACTCTACGGAAGGAGAGGCTTTTTGGAAAGTTCAATAAATGTGAATTCTGGTTACAAAAAATTGCTTTCTTGGGGCACATTGTTACCAATTAAGGAATCACAGTTGACCCTACAAAGACAAAAGTTGTGGAGGAGTGGCCTCAGCCTACAAAAATAATTGAGATTTGAAGTTTCCTTGGATTAGCAGGATATTATAGGAGGTTTGTGAATTTTCTTTCCTGACTTTATAATCCATTAACTAAGTAAACTCGAAAAGGGGTCAAGTTCATCTGGACAAAAGAGTGTGAGGAAAGTTTCCAAGAGTTGAAGAAGAGATTGGTTACTGCACCCGTGTTAACTATACCCTCAAGTGGAGAAGGATTTGTTTTTTTTAGCGATGAATCTCTCAAAGGGCTTGGGTTCATCCTCATTAAAAATGACAAAGTCATTGCTCATGCATCTATACAGTTGAAGAATCATGAGAAGAATTATCCTATGCATGATCTGAAGCTGGCTGCGGTCATTTTTGCTCTGAAGATATGGAGGTACTATATTTATGGGGAGAAATGTGATATATACATAGACCACCAATGTTTGAAGTATATTTTCACACAAAAGGAATTGAACATGAGACAAAGGAGATGGTTAGAACTTCTTAAAGACTATGATTGTTCAATTCATTATAATCCTGGAAGATCAAACAAAGTTGCTGTTGCATTAAGCAGGAAAGACCCAGTTGTTCTTTCCATGATGAGAATTCAAAGAGATCCATTGATCAATGACCTAGTAAAGTTAGACATGGGAATTATAAAGGAAGAGACATCATCAAACCTAGCCCAAATGATTTCTCAACCGTCATTACTAGAGAAGATCAAGAAGGATCATAAAGAATATCCTTTGTTACAGAAGAAGTTTGAGGCTGTGAAGGATGGGAAGTTTCCTAAGTTCAATTTTGATCAAGAAGGTGTACTGAAATTTCATACAAGACTATGTGTTCCATATAGTCCAGAAATAAAGAAGGAGATGATGGATAAAGCTCATAGATCTACTTTCTCTATACATCCTGGAAGCACAAAAAAGTATAGGGACATTCGTGATCATTATTGGTGGGATAATATGAAAAGGGAGATTTATGACTACACTTCAAGGTGCCCAGTATGTTAGCAAGTGAAGGTAGAGCAAAAACTTCTTAAAGGGGTATTGCAACCACTACCCATAACAGCATGGAAGTAGGACAATATCACTATGGACTTCGTCACTGGTCTCCCAAGAACTTCCAAAGGAAATAATGCGATATGGGTTATTGTGGAACATCTCACCAAGATTTCCATTTTATATCCATTTGGGAAGATTTCTCTCTTGATCAACTTTCTAGGATTTACGTGAAGGAAGTGGTAAGGCTACATGGAGTTCCAATTTTTATCGTATCTGATCATGATCCAAGGTTCACATCAAAATTCTGGAGAAGTCTTCAACATGATCTGAGCACAGAATTGAATTTCAGTATGGCCTATCACCCCCAAACGGATGGCCAATTTGAAAGGACTATTAAAACACTCGAGGACATGCTGAGAACATGCTCAATGGAATTTAAATGTGGATGAGAACAACATATCCATCTAGTTGAGTTCTCTTACAAAAATAGATTCCACTCGAGTATTCAAATGGCACCCTATGAAGCTCTGTATGGGAAGAGATGTAGAACTCCTACTTGTTGGGATGAATCTGGTGAGAGAAAGTTTCTTGGGCCTGATCTTGTGCAAGAGATGACAGAAAAAGTCCATGCCATCCAACAACACATTAAGGTTGCTCAGAGTCAGCAAAAGATCTATGCCAACAACCGTCTAAGGGACTTGGAGTTTGATGTTGGTGATAAGGTCTTTCTTTGAATTTCACCTTGGAAAAGAGTCATGAGGTTTGGTAAGAAAGGGAAGCTCAACCCTAGGTACATTGTCCCCTATGAAATCCTTGATCGCGTAGAAGCAGTGGCCTATCAGCTTGCACTTCCTCCAAGTCTAGCACAAGTTCATGATGTATTCCACGTATCCCTCTTGAGAAAGTATATACCTGACCCTTCACATGTACTAAATATAGAGGTGGTACAACTAGAACATGACCTCTCTTATGAGGAGAAGCCGGTGGAGATCTTGAATCATAGAAACAAGGTTCTATGCAACAAGACTACCCACTTTGTTAAGGTGTTGTGGAGGAACCAAAAATTTGAAGAAGCCACGTGGGAACCAGAGGAGTCTATGAGGTAGAAGTACCCACACCTTTTCTCTTCAGGTAGTAAAATTTAAAATTTTGGGGATGAAATTTCTTAAGGGGGGAAGAATGTAACGACCCAAACTTTTTATTATTTTTTGTTTCATAATTTTGTGTGTTTTTTCTTATTTTATACTCAACAAAACTATATTCTTTAATTAATGAAGTGAGTATATTTAAATGATACCATTGGGTTTCGATTGTTATATGACCTTTGGTCAATATGACCGTTAGAAGCTAAACTCTCAATGTTACAATTTTTGTTTATAAATACAAGTGATCCTGGTTAATTAATACAGAAAGAATATTAGATGGCCTCATCCAGTAGACTTGGGCCATTCGAAGCCCATCTGACGGAACTTGGGAAGGAGGTAGCACCACTGGGCTTTGCTCTGGACCAATCCTAAGCTGAACTTCCTCATGTGAAGCTTAAACGGAATCACCTACGGGAGAAGTTCAAGCTGATAGAGGTCACCACTTGGGCAATGTTGGTCGAGCCGCCCCAAGATTCTATCACCTTAGCACACCTTACACTTAGGTCCTATGCTGGTATTATAAGGGGCTATGTAACGAGACCTTAGCTTCTTTGTGGAATCCTTTGATATAAATAAAATTGTTATTTCTTTTTATGGTAAAGTTTGTAAACTTCAAATGTCCGGATAAATATAGGATTTATATTATTGATGATTTTTTTGGAAAAAAAGGGATATTTTAAAATATTTATATAAAACTTAAATAATTAATAATGTGTAATGATTTTTTAAAAATGGTCTTCTACAGTTGTGTTCAGTAGGAAATTTAGAGTTTAATAAGATCAACATAATTTTTGGTGAATAGTAAATTAGGAATAGTAAATTTACGCTTATGAATAGTAATGTGACCAAATGGAATAGTAATCTCACTTAAGAAAGTATTATTATATTTTAGGCACCTTGATTAGGTAATGTGATTCAATAAAATAAGTAAATAACTGTTTCAGAAATTATTAGTTAAGTATTAGTTTTTTTCAGGTGAATAGTGTTTTTATTTAAAAATTAAATTAAAAATATTTAGAAAATTATTTTCATAAAATAGAGTTCATTTTTGAATTCAGAGCATTGATATTAGGTTAAGTTAAATTTTTGGGATTTCCTGAAATAGTTGAATTTTTAATGAATAGTGAAAATACACTTTTGAGTTTCGGGTTTTTAATGAAATCATTAAGGATGTAATAATTATGTAATCATCCTGGTAGACTTATTAATAGTAATATATTCTATGAGGTGTCCCAAGTGGCCAATACCATGGGAAAATACCATGGGAAAGCCCATGGGTTTTCCAATACCACCGATGAGGTCTCCCTTAGAAATTAATGATTTGTTCCCTCACTTCTCTTATAAATACCAAGCCATTACCTCATCCATTTCATTCCAAAATCCTCCTCAACTAAGCTCTAGTATCTTTACCTCCCAAGGAGTCCTTCCAAGGTGCCCTCAATCTTCCCAAGGTCTCAACCTTCAAGATTTCGAAGTTACTTTTCAAGGTAAGGGAATCTTTCACCCTCCTCTTTTAAGCCATGACTTCCTTTATGTTGTGTCTTCTAGTTTCCATCTCTTTATGTTGAGGGTATGTTTTTATATGTTCTCATTACTTTAAATTTCATGTATAATTGTTGATATACCCTTTATACTCTCATCAATTTGTTTTATGAATTTTTAAGTGACGCCGTTAGGCTACCGAATTTTCGTAAAAGGAATTGCGCTTTCTCTTTCTTTTCAAGTTTCCTTTTTATGTGGTGTGTCATTCAAATATTCACACCATGATATAATTTCTTTTTATTATATACCTATAATAAAAAATTATCCATTTATGTATGGGATACCCTTGTCCCTCTTTTATTATTTTCTAAAACCAAGTTATATAGCCGTTATGCTGCAGAAATTTCGTCTCAAAATTTCTCTCTTTTTCTCAAGAAATTCTCTTATTTTATATATGTGAATATCCATAACTATTTCGTTTCTATGGGTGTTCATAGTTATAAAAAAATGGTATATATGATTCTATAATTGACATACATGTAACCCTCACTCCCTTTCCATGGGTTATAAATGACTTAACGATCTTATTTTTAAGAACTTTTAAAACGTCACAATTTTGAAATGAACCCATTTCTTTTATTATCTATGGGTTATTTATGAAATGTTTGTTTATGATCTATGTGGATCACATGAAAGTAAAGACATATTAAGGGTGCGACCTGATAGCACTCCAATGTATTGGGTAAAGAATTAATCTCTAGATATGACAAGTTTCACGATACCCTGGTGAATAACCTTGGTAAATTTTATGACACCTTGGGGATGAACCTTGGTGATATGTTCTTGAATGTCTAAATGAAATGTTGTAGCCACATATTCAAGTTATGATTCATTTTATTTTTATCATGATATTCCTATTCTTCTATTGCTCATGTCTTTATTGTAACACCCCAAGATTTCATAGTACGTTATTTCTTTAAAGTAATTCAATAACTTGCACTACATGCAACACTAAATTCAAGCGCACCACGACTTACCAAACTAGACGTTCAAAAACAGTTATGAATAGTATTAACTTAATTTTGAACTTTATATAATCCTTATAGTTTTAGAATTAATATTATGATTTTCTTAGACATAATGTAAGAACAAATTCATTTTTTTCAGATAAAAGAAGTATTTTTCAAAAAATGCAATTTTACCGCCTTTTAATGGTGAACCCTTTTTAAATATAATATTTGAAACTTTTATATACTAAATTTGACAAAATAAAATTATTCTTTATAACCGGGACATAATAATTTATTTTCAATAAATTTTTGGTGTTTTTCTGATAACTTTCATATTTGGGTAATAGAGATAAATACTAAATTTTAATTAAAAACAACTTTTTTAATCGAAATAATTTAAAGTGTTAAATTATGAATTTGAATTATTTTTAATTATAATTAGATTATATTTTTATCATTTAATACAATTTAGGTCATTATAATTAATTTCACTTTGAAATTGGACATAAACAAGTGTCAATCTTTTGATAGATATTGTTTCTTAAAAACACGCTATTTGTTTTGACAACGAGAATTAATTTTAAATTAATTAATGAAGCTTATATGTTTTGAATTTGGTAAAATAGACATAATTTATGAATTTGGAATATCAAATATTTATTAGGCTGAAATTTTGGTATTTTTCTGAAAACTTTCAATTTTTGATGAATAGTGAAAAACACTGAGTTATTGGTTAAAAGCGACTTTTTATATAAATAATTATTTATTTTATTTAAATTTATTTTAGGTCAAAATAGATACAAAATACCTATATAAGTTCAATATAATTCATTGGAGTCATTTTATAATAAGTTTAGATATATAAAAATTTTATTGAACTTTTTACCGTCTTTTACCCACCTCCTAGGAGAATTTGCAAATTTGCATAAAACTTAATTTTACCATTTCTGTGAGTTGAATTTCAAAAATATGAGAGACACAGTTAACCTTAGTAATTAAAATGTGGTTCAATAAGATGAAAATAATTTTTGGTGAATAGTAACTTTTGACTTTTATTTACCGCGATTAAAGGTAAATAGGGTAATTCAATGTAAAAAGAATATTAAAATAATACAAAATTACCTTAACACTTGTCCTAACCTTATTTTATGAGTCATGGCCGACCATGGGAATATTTTAGTCTATTTTGGGACCCCATGGAGCCACTTATGAATGATAATGACACTTTATTTTAATTAACTTAAAGTAAAGGCAAAAATGACATAAACAAATATCTTTTAGTAAATAAATTTTTACATGGAGTTATATAAGTCATATTTTATACTATAAATATTCATTGGAAAGATAAAACTATTTCCTACATAATGGTATTTTATTTATAATTTTTAGATATTAAATAATTTAATGATGATGCAGTAATTACCTTATTAATGAAATATTAAAATAATTGATATTATAAATACCCAAATAAATGTAATTTGAGAATTTTTATGAATTAAACTAATTTTATAGGTTAATATTACATGTTAGGGTTGATTATACGAATTTTTTTCAAATTAATAATGCTGTTATGAATTTAACAAAAACAAAATACCAAATAGTGTCAAAATTGACATAAAAGAGTTTTTAAAAAAAATATTATATTATTAATTGATATTCTATTCCTAAAAATCTAAGGTTCGGAAAAAAGACTTATATAATGATAGGTGTATCATTAATGAACCAATTGGGGTTCTCTTGGAAGTATATAGTAAATTTATTAAGCATATAATATAAAAATACAAAAAGACATGGTAAATGTCAAACTATTTAACTAAGAGTTAAATCTAAAATATAAAGTTAATATAGTGACCCAAACCTGTATAAAACCCATTGGTTGAGTGGTTTTCAACCCATAACCACCATAGGCTTTTAATAATTCATTTTTGAGCCATTAGAAACCGAAAATTATTTTATTATAAAATAATATTTCAAGCTTTTCCTAAGGTGCCCCTCACCCCTCTTATAAAAGGGAAATTCCCATTCTCTCAAATTCACACCTCCAAATCCATTTGAATTGGACAAAACCTACCCAAATATCCTTTCAACTATCCTAAATTCATTATAGGGGCCTTCCTTTAATCATAAATTCAACCTAATGAGCCCTTTTGATCAAATCAAAAGGAAGAACCCGAAGAAGAGGTAAATATTTCATCACCTCTTTCAAGTTCCTTTCTTCTTCCACTTCCTCTTTCTTTGTTGATTCCATTATAAAATAATAAATCTAGTATCTTATATATAATATCATATTATTATAAATATGGACCAACCATATTCATTATTTTATCCATCCTATGAATGATAATGTCACTATGCGTGCGTATGTACGACTTACCGTCTCCACGCCGTGGTGTAATTTGTTATTCAACACTATGTTATTTGGATGGATATAATGATGAGTAATATATATATAATTAATGAAAATAACATAAAAATGTCTCTGTAAAATAAATATACCATCCAATTCCATACCTTTAAGGAAATTATATTGTCGCTCATGTATACGTACAGATTACCGTCTCCACGACGCGATGAGATTCATTTCCACATTCACCATTAACCGACGATTATAAAAATATATATTACTAATAAGTATGTAATATATGAGATAATAATACTAATGAAGATATATATATTTATATATATATGTATTTATTTATTTACATATATCTTATTCACTTACTTCTATTCAATACGACATGAAAATAGAAACAACATTTATGCATACGTACGACCTACCGTCTCCATAAATGGTATTTTCTATTTAATATATCTATCTATTATAAATATTTATATTCTAAATATATATGATATATAAATCAAGGTTTATATTTTGGAAGTATTTAAATCACGATCTAAATGATACGATCAAGAATAAAAAGTTAAAATATGTACAATAAAGACAGCGATTATTACCCGAAATGTTAATTAAAATGAAAATCATTATTAAATGGGTAGTATAAAGTCATAAATGAATCATGTATGATATAATAAATATTAATATGGTTCTGGTATAATCTAATAATATACAATGGTCATTATACAGGAGGTTAAACGTACACTCGACCAAAGGAAAGTTCAAGGTAAGGGTTAATTTCACAATCTCTTTATTATCCGAGGTTGTTTTTACGTAAGTATCTACTGGGAAATATTTATTATCCATGTCCATGTTTCATGAAAGAGTTTTAAAAGGAATTATTTTAAGGAACTTTTTTTACTAAAACATCATTTTTAAATGTTTTAAATATATATTCTTCTAAATCATTCCCATTAATGTCCATGTTTTCAAAATGGTTTTTAAGGATTTATCTATATGGACATGAATGTTTTTAAAATATTAATTCCTTTAAAAATTTTAAAAGTGGTATGGGACACTTTGATTCAAAAATATATTTTAAATTAATTCCTTTATAAATGTGTGACTTTTAAATGATTTTAAAAAATGGATATTTCTCTCAAAAAGTTTTACTCATCATTTTCAACTATGTCAGCATCCTTTACTGGATATTATTTTTGATTGAGGTTGATTTATTATAATAAAATCTTACATATTGTATTGAATGAGTTATGATATGTTTGATTGTGGATTTTCTATTTTTATACCATTCATGGTTTATGGTTAATGTATTGACATTTCGTATTCTAGTTTTAATACGAATGTTTATGTTATGTTTCAGCTTTTTCATATGATGAATGTAGTGGACTTAGTAAGTGACGGGTGGAGCCCGCTATAGCTCCTTGATGCATCAGTAGGTCTCATGAGACAAACTAGTGTCTTGGCACAAGGCCTTGACAAAAATTTTATTTGTAGTCTTGGCACAAGGCCTTGACTATGTGGTAATGATGTCTGGCGTTAGGAATTCCCTAATTATGAAATTAGTTATTACATGTGATTATTAAACTAGTAGAATATCCATGTTATTGTTTATATGGTGATGTTTGATTTATTTTTTCCATATTATGTTCAATATTATGTTTAAAAAGGCTATTGTTTTTATTACACATCTTGCCTTAAAATTTTATAGATTTTTCTAAATTATTTACCCTTACTGAGCATTTGAGATCAAACCTTTCTTATGTTTTATTTTCCCAGGATCCCAAGAAGTGTTTTATGTTTGAAATATAGGGTTAAGCTAAAGGAACAATGGATTTCTCAAAGGATTATTTTTTTGTTGTATGTTAGAAAGTGTAATGTAACATTCATGTATGTAATCTATTTTCCAAAACTGCTAAACTGATTGGTCTTTCTGGACTTGATTCCTTGTAATCATGCCAATGTATTAAAATAATGCACCGACTCTAGGAATCTAGGGTTGGGGCGTTACATTTATGATTTTTATCATGTTTTATTATTATTTCTCAAGACCACATGTCAACTGTTTCACTTGTTTTCCTTACTGAGCATTATGCTCACCCTTTCCTTTGATGTATGACTCCAGGATGCAGTAATTGTACTTAGGATGAACTTATGATGAAGCCTTACAAGTGGATTATAAGAATGTTTTATGTTATTTTCAAGTTTTATTATTCCTGATTTCCAAGACACAAGACTTTAAAGATCCTCTGTTTGTAAAATGTAATGAAATATTATGTATTAAAAAGGCATGATTCTATAGTTGGTATCAAAGGATAGTTTAGTTATTTATGGAAATTAGGATATGAAAACTTTAGGAAGAAACCTATATAAAAGTGTAAAAATAGGAAAACTTTCTGGTATTTTGGTGAGTATTGAGTAAGGTTTTTATCAAACAAATACATCCCTATCTAGATACAAGCAGGTAAAGGCAGCTTTGGAACAGATGTACATAGGGGTAAAACCCAAAAACACCGCTTTGAGCTAGACTCAAACAAGAACTGATATATGAAAACAGGCCTTGCTGCACTCTTGGTTACAAAACTCCCAGGGGATATGTTTGATTAATCGCAAGCTTTTTATGAATCATTATGAAGGAATTATAGATAAATGTAATTATTTAAGCATGAAGTTTTAAGACATAAAATCCTTTATAGTTAAAAGATTCGTAATTGAAATAAGTTTCTCACTAATTTATTTTTATTATGTCCCTATACTTCAAAATTATCCATTTATGGATGGGATACCCTTGTCCCCACTCTTTTATTATTTTCTAAAACCAAGTTATATAGCTGTTATGCTGCAGAAATTTCATCTCAAATTTCATCTCTCTTTATCTCAAGAAATTCTCTTATTTTATATATGTGAATACCCATACATATTTCATTTCTATGGGTGTTCATAGTTATAAAAAAATGATATATTTTATTCTTTAATTGACATAGATGTAACCCTGACTCCCTTTCCATGGGTTATAAATGACTTAACGATCTTATTTTTAAGAACTTTTAAAACATCACGATTTTGAAATGAACCCATTTATTTTATTATCTATGGGTTATTTATGAAATGTTTGTTTATGATATATGTGGATCACATGAAATTAAATACATATTAAGGGTTCTCCTTGATATCACTCCAATGCTTTGGGTAAATAATTAATCTCTAGAGATGACAAGTTTCACGATACCTTGGTGAATAACCTTTGTAATTTTTATGAAACCTTGGGGATAAACCTTGGTGATATGTTCATGAATGTATAAATGAAATGTTGTAGCCACATATTCAAGTTACTATTCATGTTATTTTTATCATGATATGCCTATTATTCCATTTCTCATGTCTTTATTATTTTTATCATGTTCTTATTATTATTGCTCATGACCACATGTCAACTGTTTCACTTGTTTTCCTTACTAAGCCTTCTGATCACCCTTTTTTTTGATGTATGTCTCCAGGATATAGTAATTTTACTTAGGATTAACTTATGATGAAGCATTACAAGTGTATTATAATAATTTTTTATGTTGTTTTCAATTTTTATCATTCCTTATTTCCAAGACACTAGACTTTAGAGATCCTATATTTGTAAAATGTAATGAAAAGTTATGTATTAAAAAGGCGTGATGTTATATTGATAACTTTCAGGATGCCTCCATGAATATAACCAACCAGGATGATGATACGATACCCTGATTATGATATTTTTAGTGATGAGGCCTCATTTTAAGGACCTTTTCATGAGGTGTTTCCTCTAAGAGGGTAAAGAGCAGTTCCACTGCATGTATTGTAGTAGATAGATCTAGTAGGTGAAAATTACGATGCGTGAAGGCTGAGTGCATTGTATGAGTTACAATGATAGAGAACACTGATGTTTCATGATTATCTTGTCCCTTAGACAATAGAGGATTGTCTTGAGTCAGTGATGTGATTATTCAAGCTTGTTTGGTTCCCAACTGATCAGATGGTTGCACTTGCATTCATTCTTATTCAGGGAGCAGTTGGGAGCTGGTAGAGTCTAGTTGCACAAACCCATGATGAGATTACACTCTCATGGAAATACTTCAAAAAATTGCTTCATGATGAGTATTAAACTTAATTCTTACACCACATATGGATTCAATATATTTTTGAGCTAAAACATGGTGATACGATAGTAGTTGAGTATGACATGAGGTTCACTGACCTAACATGGTACTTTTAGATACAATGTGACATGTTTTATTCAGGGCACATAAGTTTGAGAATGGAATCAGTAAAGAAATATATGCTAGTATAGTATCTTTATGCATTACTACTTATTTTTGGGTATTGGAGGGAGATTTGGTTATATAGAGATCCTTGGTAGAGGGACGTCGGTCGACTGGAGTTGAAATTGGGAAACATGGGGTGATTTGTCTTCAACAGCTAGAAGGAATCAGTTGATAGGGTCCCAACCTAGGAGACCTCTCCATGACCAGACTCATACACATAGATAAATAGTGTAGGGTTCATGTAGAGGATATAGTCAGATAGGAAAGGGGAGATTCTATTCTTGTGATAGGAGAGGTCATTTAGCTTGTGATTGCCTGAATTTTCATGATGAGTAGGATAAAAAGATAAGGCATGGAATTCCACGATAGAGGTAGTTCCATGATTAGTAATCTCCTAGGTGTGGTCAGGGTGGCCCTCAGGGAGGTTGTGCTAATAAAGGAGAAGGTGAAGCTATGGAAGGAAGAACTGCTAGTGGAGGGAGATGCTATGAGATGCTTCCAAAACTACAACCTAGTGTCCCATGAATGACTCATAAAGCTAGAAGTCGAGGATGTTGAATACTACAAACGATGGAGGGGTATGATCAGGCTACTCACAAGATGATTCTTGGTATGATGTCTGTCCTTTATACTCTTTCCCCAACACTTTTAGACATAGGTGTGTGTCATTAATTTATCTCCATATCTCTTGTATGAGTGCTATAAATTCCTATTGAGACTTTATATCATCTATGCATTGGGGTTCCTACTGGGGGTTATTCTTCTACATCATATATCTTCTCTTAGTATGAGTTGGAATTATATGGAGAGAGTTTCTCATGGGACCTCTTGTTTATCATGATGAAACCTAATGATGTCATCTTGGGGATAAACTGGCTATCCACGATGTATTCCAAGATTTACCGTGATCGCAGGAGAGTTAGATTCCTATATACTGATGGGATGAGGTTTTACTTTATGGGGAAGAGATATATTTTGGCTGAGAAAGTGGGGATTATAAGCAAGAAACTACAACCCATATCCCATCAGATGACAAACTTATCCCTTGGTGTAGCATCTCTTTAAACATTTGGATTCCAACTGTAGTAGAGGATTTTATTTAAATATTTACCAAATATGTTCAGGGACTACCTATGAGGTGGGGTATTGAATTCTGAATTAAATTGAACCCCATAACTACATTGGTATCTTTTACAGAAAATCAGATGGCCTCTATAGAGCTTAAGGATTTGAGGGTACATTTGGAGGACCTTCAAGAGAAAGGTTTTATCTGACCCAGTGTGCCCCCTAGGCAGTCTTAGTTTTGTTCATAAAAAAGTTGGATGGGTTCTTGAGGATTTTTTTGATTATCATTTCCTAAATTAGGTAATGATAAAGAAAAAATACCCCTTACTGAGGATTTATGATATCTTCGAACATTTTAGTGGTGTAATTTGGTTCTCAAAGATCTATCTTAGGTCCAACTATCAATAGTTGAGGTTTTAGAAGGATGATATTTTGAAGATGAAATTTATACATCTCTATAAAGACTACGAGTTCCTAGTGATACCTTTCAGTGTGATTAATGAGCCCATTGTGTTCATGGATCTTATGAACTTAATTTTTTAGTTTTACTTGAACTGGTTCATAGTTGCATTCATTGATGACATACTCATTTACTCTATGTTAGAGGAGGATCACATAGAGAATTTAAGGATGTTCCTAGACTTACTATGGGTGAACCAAAATTATAGTAAGCTATCGAAATTTCAGTTTTGGATATGCGAGGTTCTTTTTTTTGTGGCATTCCATCTCTGAGCATGGTTTAGCTGTGGAATTGGTGAGGATTTATGTGATGCTTTCTTAGGATCCACCCAAGAGAATAAAAAAGTGTGGAGTTTTCTTATCTTGGTGGGGTACTACTTGAGTTTAATGATAGGATTCTCTAGGTTAGAATCTCCTTTGACTATCTTAATTCAGAAGGGGATTCCATTTACTTGGACTGAGAAGTGTTAGGGAGCCATAGAGGAGCTGAGGTCAAGGTTGACCAGTGCTCCTGTATTGATACTTCCAGAAGATGGCATTGAGTATTTAGTGTTTTTTGATGCCTATGGAGTTGGGATTAGTTGTGTGTTTATGTATAGGTATGTAATTATCACTTATGAGTCATAGAAGTTTATAAACCATGAAAATAACTATTCAAATCATGACCTATAGTTGTAAGTGATAGTATTAGATTTGAAGATGTGAAGGTACTACTTTCTAGGATAGCATTTTATTGTCTACTTAGACCAATAGAGTCTCAAGTACATCTTCACTCAGAGAGATCTTTACTTGAGATAGAGTTATTGGTTGGAGTTCCTATAAGACCATGAATTTGAGATAGTCTATACATTTGTGAAGGGAAACATGGTGGTAGATTCCTTCAGCAGTAAGTCCTATTATTTCCTGGAAGAGGAGGTGTCTGATATATTTGCTTCATTGCAGCTAAAATTGGTATAGGAGAGGGGTGGAATCTTTCTTCAGTTGATGGTAGTGAATCCTCTACTTTTTCAGTGTGTGAGAGAGGCTTTCTTGGGAGAAATCGACTATAAGGATATATGTGACCAGATATCCTTAGGAGATGTTCCATATGGATTTTATGAAGTAGGGGAGAATTTCATAATTTTCCAGGGATGGATGGTGGTTTCGATCATATTGTAAGTGGAGGTGATGAAGGAGTTATACACTTCCCCTTTGGAGGTACATCTAGGAGTGGATAATATGTAAAAGTATCTTCAATGTAAGTTTTGGTGGGATGAAATGAGGTGGAGTGTCACTGAGTTCATCTTTCGGTGTCTCACATGTGAGCAGGTAAAGGATGAGAATCAAGTTTTGGTAGGTTTGACATAGCCTCTTAATATTTCAGTGTGGAAGTGGGATGACATATCCATGGACTTTATGATAGGGATTCAATGAAAAAAAGTGGCTATGATGCTATCTGAGTGATTGTTGATCGATGTAACAAGTTGGTACACTTTCTTTCCATAAAGGAGTAGTGTTCGGCTGAGAGTTTGGGGAAATTGTACTCATGAGAGATTATATGCCCTCATGGGGTACCCTTTATGATTTTCTCCGACTGTGATGATAGGTTCACACCACAGTTATAAAGAGTCTTATAGGAGGTCATTGAGACCCAATTGAGGATGAGTGTAGTGTTTCACTCCCAGATAGATGGGAAGACTGAGTGGACTACCAGGTATTGGAGGATATGAAAATAGCTTGTGTATTGGATTTCGACCAGAATTGGGATGATCACTTACCATTGTTAAAGTTTACTTATAATAATAGTTATCAAACTACCATTGGTGTGGAACCTTTCAAGGCCATGTATGGGAGAACCTATAGGTAACCCTTATACTGAGATAAGATTGGTGAAACATATCTTGTTCAGATAGAGATGGTGCAGGTGATGATGGAGAAACTACATGTGATCTGTGAGCGAATGAGGATAGCCTAGAGTAGATAGAATATTACATAGATTGATTTCATAGGCCTTTGGAGTTCAAGTAGAGTTACCATGTTTTATTGAGAGTCTCCCCATTATAAGGATTGTATAGATTTTTTTGGTTAAGAAATAAATCCCTGAGGTTCATTGGGATGTTCAAGATCTTACAGAGGGTTAGCGAGGCTGCTTACTGCTAGGATTTTTCCCCATAGTCTGATTGAGTGAATGACATATTCTATGTTTCAAAAATGAGGTGATGCATAATTTTATTTATTGGGGAGAGATGAACATCTAGGATGGATGAATTTTAATGGAGTAACCGGTGGTGATCGAGGATCATTAGGAGAGGATCCTTCATAGAAAGATAATCCCTTTTGGTTCATGTGCTTTGGTAGCATGGGATCATGCAAGAGATATTCTGGGAGTGATAGAGTCAGATGAAGACTCTGTATCCCTATATTTTTGTGTATCTTGTTCCTTTTGGGAAAAAAATCCTTGAAGGAGTGGAGAATGTAACGAATCTGGTTTTTTGGATTTAGTCCTTTGAATATTTATATATATATATCTCTGGATTTTTCATCAAATTCGGTGCTATGTTTGGGTGTCACAAGACCCTATAATTAACATATTAAAAATATTAATACATATTAAAATATGAACACACATAATTTTTTAATAAGTGGGGTTTCCAATTGATAGATAGCTCATATGGTAAATCTGATACACAATTGATTCTAGAACACGAGGTTTACCCTTGGCATGACATAAGGTTTGTCAGTGTTAGGCATTTTGTGGAAGATGACTGTTGGAATTCGGTTAAGTAAAATAAATAAATAAATAAATTATTTTATTTTAAGTATAATAAATCTATAATTCCTCTATAAATACATAATTTTGATGTTTTTATAGGGTTAGCTATATACCCCTGAGAGAATTAGTGGAGGATGGAGCATTACTCGTTCTTCATTGGCAAACAATGATTGAAGAAAAATGATGAACAGATCAAGTATAATCATGAGATGAACGGAAAATGTAGTACATATTATTTACCATTGCTAGTAGATGCATTATTCACCATTGATTGATCTATAAACGAGGAAGTTCTTGTTATTTATGGTTTTCATACCTTGATTAATTTGATAATCATGGATTTTTATTATCTTCTTATTTGATCCATGATTACTTGTTCTTCACATGAGCCTGAATATGAATTTATTTTTGTACCCTATTTATATTTTTTATTCATTTATTCCACTCATGGTGTCTCACTTCACAATATTTGGCTAAATCACATTAGTCAATGATGCTTACCATTTTTTGTTGTTGTGATTTTCTTCCACCTTTATCCACATTCTTTATTGATGGTCCATGAGTTTAGTGATTCAACATTGCCAGATCATATTTTAGCATGATAGAACCCCTAGAATCATGGAATATGCATGTGAGACAAAATGATCAGCGTTTGGAAGATGGAAATTGATGTATTTTTAGTTTTTGGGTGATGTATATATGTTTTGGGACCCCGAACGGCGGAAGACACATAATTTTTTTCCCGCGCGGGAGAACATATTTCTAATTTCTGACCACTAGATGTCGGGAATCGATGTCCAGTAATGTTTCATTTATTTTTAGTGTATTTGAGTAGTAAAATATTTTCAAATGGTGGTGTAAATAGAGGATATAGAGTCTTCATGAGGACCAGACTTTAATACTCGTGAAACAATAAACTATATGCCATATAGTCTGGAAGAACTCATGCCATGTAGTCCCCTGGTTGTGGAAACTTGGGTTTTAGGTGAAAATAAATATCACATAATGTGTATGATTCATACTCATCATGTGAATCAATGCTAGAGGATTGTCATTTACCATGGGAGTAAATGGTCATGAACATTTCCAGAAACATGGACACAACCAAAGTACACGGAAACAACCATTTATTCATACATGACCAGGGTACCTGGAGATAACCAATCTACATGGTCATATCCAACATACATAGGCATAGTTCAATATACATGGGAACATTCTAGAAGGACACAAGAAGGCCTTAGGAATCAAATACACATCGTGTACCACCTGTACACATCATGTACTCCCACATGCCCATCCAAGCCATGTGAAGGTGATGACACAACCAGATGTCTAGGTGAGGTCACACACCATGTGACCCTAGATACATGTCATGTACCTTCCTTAGAGACTTACAAATTGCATGTATCTCCTTATTCTAGACTCAAATTTGGGCTTGTGAGTATCCTGTACTATCCAGTTTTCCATGTAGAATGTGATGGTGGTCTTCATTTTGGCATCATAGACATGACATGAGGTGATGCAAGTGTGACACATCTTTCATAGATGTTTGGATGATAATGGTGATTGGGAAGATTTACCAAAAGGAAAATGAGGTTGGAAACCCACCCTAATGCACCAGGTTTATAGTACCCTATAGTATTTTCCCAAGTAGATTTGGAAACCACCTTACTATATAAGGCACGAGTCCTCTATGTACAAAGTGGAACCCCCTCATCTTCGAGCTCCAGTGGGGAGATGGTCCTCTAATAGATATTTTCCCCCCTCAACAACGGAGTGTAGTGGTGAGGTGGGGGTCCTCTACACATGTTCTCGTGTAGTTTCATGTGATAATGGACATCGAAATAAGACCTTTGGAGCTACATAATGACTCATCATTCTTACATGGGTTTTGAGATGAAGAACACATTTCTTTCTCATTTGGGTTTCTTTATGAGCATATATATTAGAATTTTGTTTCCTTATTACTATGGGTTAAGATTAATTCTATTATACCTTTATATTTATCCTTTTATAAATTTAAAAGTGTCCTACTAGGTATTTATATACTTACCCCTACATGGGATTTTCCTGCATGCATTGTGTCTTATGTAGATGATAGACAGATCGGTGGTGACTTCAGTGGAGCATAGTGTTACTTGGGTGTAGTGACCATGTTTAGTGGTCCGACTCAGATATATGGATTTGGAATCTCTTAATATTTACCTTTTCCATTTTTTTTTCAGTCTAAGACTTCATTTATGGTTGGACATATATCTTCCCCCTTTATAATTTGGTTTTTTTCATACTCTGATGTATTCCCTAGATGTTTTTGTATGCATGGTTATACTATAGATGTTACATTCGTTTATCATTATTCTATAATTTTTCATGGATATAGTTGTGTGTATATATATAGGTACATTATGCTAAGGCCTATTATTTTAGTTTATACCTTATTGGCACTTGTTTCCCGCCTCTAGAGGTGGTCTTGGGGTGTTACACTTAGCTTGCCACCTGCCAGGTGGGTCCCAGTGGGTCGGGTCATGAAAGATGTCCCAATATCAATTTTATAGAAGTGGGTATAACATACCAATGAAATATACATAAATAGGAAAACTATCCTTTTAAAAATGGTCAAAGAAGTCATAATATCCTAGGGAAATCATACTCAATGGGAAATCATGTCCCCAACACCCAATTAGAAGAGGGAATAACATCACTAGCCACAGAAACAACCACAAGGGAATATCATCCCTGGTACTAAGAAATATAATAAGATAGGTAATCGCTTTCCATGATGATGATTCTCATAATGGAATCTCATCCCAATCCCTAGAATCATTACACCATGGGAAGTATGTCTCACTTTCACGAGTAATAAAAAAAACAGGGTATAGTATCCCAAATTCATCTTTTTCAAGGACTCATGGGTATTATGTTCCCTGATATAATGGGTATTTCATTCCATAATTACCAGTATATAATCCCAGTCCCAGACATAAAAGATAATCTATAAAACATCCCTCATCATTAATATCACAATACAAATGGTCATTTTATCCAAATCAATTCCATCAACATCTTAAAGGTCGTGTCATCCCACATACATAATCCAACTAACACTATGAAATAATAAATTTATCAATAAAATATATTTATAAAATTTAAATTAATCTTGGAAAAGTTTCCAAATTTCTTTTATTTCTAGCAAGTTTTGTCCCCACATGCCCAACCAAATTCTAAGTTCCAACCTAAGGTAATACCTACCAGGTTCCAAAAAATTAGATGGGTAACAAACACTAACCCCATATAGAATTAAAAAAATCCAAAAAGGTTTTAGGTTGACTCAAAATTACCCATTGAATTATACTTGATGCTATCCTCTCACAATTTAACACATTTTATATGTTTGAAAAGACTAAAAGGTACCTAATCAAGGTCCTAGGTATCATAGAATAACTCATGGTCGCCAGCCACCCAATGACCCACATAGAACTACTTCTCCTCTTCCTCACCCAGTAAGTATCCGATGCTATTCCATTAGGTACTTGGTGGAATATTTTAATATGATATATGTCCTGACATAAGGTCCATTCTCTCAAAATGGATCCCCATTCCCCTACTAACACCTCTAACATCCATAATTATGAAAAATACATGAGGTTGGGAAATAATAAAATCAAAATCATACCATAAATAAATACAGGGTTTTCCAAATGGAAATTCACAACATGATTAATAGGAAATGGGATTGATAAAATTAAGAAATTTATAATTAGTCAATGAAAACAAGTTATACATGTCATTTTTATAGTCTAAAATGATCTATTTTTTGAAAGTTACATTCCATAAAATTTTAAAAATGATTAATATATATAAAGGTTACTGCACTAATATAATAAAGTAAGATAACATGAATTGAAAAACATTATAAGGTTTGAAGATCCATGATAATAATATTATACTTCTCTAATTTACAGTAGTTTTTTCTAATAAATTAGTAAAATATCTAATTAAATTTAGTAACTTTTTCATTCAAATATGTTCAAAAAATGTTTAGATAAATCATTTACAGAGTATAAATGATTGGATTTTTCATATACATTATAATCTCAAAAAACCCATTCCAAATTCATTTTTTTGTTATAATGGTAGAATTTATAGCAAATTTAGTTAATGAGGTTTTGTTTGGTGGACTAGGAAAATATAGTTGGATGCACCATATTGAGAGGTACATGAATACATATAATATATTTTTTCATAAAAAATAATTTTTAGAAAAATATATTAAAAATGGGTGTTTGGTGGATAAATACATTAATTTATATGATATATATCTTGAAAATGTTGATAATTTTTTTAAGATTCAAATTAGTCCTGAAGACCCCATAGGAAGAGGAACATTATTCTATATGGACTATATCAAATGGATTAAAGTTCATCACTATTTATTTTTCAACATACTATGAATTGCCCCATTGATACAATAGGTTTATTTTCATGGAAGAAGATGCATTTTCTTTTAATCCTATTAAAAAATGTTATTATGTGATTATATTTTATTCTTTAGTTACCAAACACACATAAAAATATCAAAAATAGATTCTATGTGAAAATATTCATCAAATTTAACAAAATTATAAGGAAACATTCCATTATAAGTTCATAAAATATATATGTACTTGTATACTATTTTTATGTATCCATTTAATATTTTCTTTATAAATTAGTATCACTCATAAAAAAATTTAGTTTATATAAGTTGCAAACCTCAGAAAAATAAAGTGATACTTCTTTGTTTACTAAGTTAATTAAACTCACTGATAGACCATTAGCTATAACTAGATGATATACATATTTTGACACAGTTTGGTTTTGATTTTTTATTTTCCATATAGATTATAAACTCGAAATATATAATTTTGGTGTTGGTAGTCCTTTTACTAATACTAATTAATATGATGGCCAAAAAAGTGACATCATTGGTATTATTTACAGTAAGAGAATGTTTTGTTTCCTATTGAAGTGAGATCAAGTTGATCTAATTTTCGATAATTTTTTTGATAAGAATTAATTTATATTATTTGATTTTATAAACTTATTATCTACATTTTATCATGTAAAAAATGATCCATTTATATTGAATTACCAAGATAATAAAGTTTACATCATTATTGATTATTTAAATCCTAATTGGCATGTTATGTTTAAAATTATAATGTGAGGGGTATTTTTAAATGATTTCAAGGAACCTTATATTAGTAGAGTCACGTTATTTTTTTTGGTTAGCACATAGTGGAGCTAGATGATGCAACAATTACCTTGGAGAGGGGTAATGTTGAATGATAAATTATAAACATTAATGATAAATGAAATGTTTTTTATTTATCTGATAAATCATTTTTATCATTAATTTAATTTTTTATGAAAAAATGTAATGAATTTATATAGTAAAATATTTAATATTTTTTTAGAATGATATCATATAAGTGGAAATACTATTCATGAATGATGGATCTTTTAGTTAATCGGGGAACACCCCTTCCTCCATTATCTATGTATCCATATTTTAATCATTCTTCAAAATCATTGACTCCCAATGCCATCAGGGGATTAGAACACGTGTCACAAATCCATGACTTTCATACACCATCCACCATTGCAGTGTTAACCCAAATTTATAACATATAGTCAAATCAACACATGTATTTTAATCTGATACCTTCCATGGATCCACCAGTACTGGAGTTTCACACTTGACACTACCTATCACATGTGAACATTCTCCTTTTATTCTAATTCCACTAGGTTCATCTATGAAATCCTCATAAAACTTCTTAGGTACTTGTATAATTTTAATTTTATAGGAAATGAATATTTAACTAATATTAAATATTTTATTAACAACCATTGGTTTTAAATCCATAATTTCAAGTTCTATAGGTTTATCTTATATGAAAAATAGGAGAGACAACCAATGGATTTCTATATGAAATATAAGAACTATATTATAAGTGATGTTTTACGATACATATCACCTAGTTGGACCTTATGAGAGTTCTATTACTAGATAGTTGAGGAATTTGTTTTGAGATGCTAACATTTTTCCCCTAATACACTTGATTATAATGCATATATAGAGGATACCCTTGATCAAATTTGGATATTGGTGATGGTAACAATATCATTTAAATTATAATATTTATATATAATAATATTAATGTTTTCATTTATTGATGACACATAGAAAAATTGATGATGCTCTCTAGATGTTTTTTTGGCCCGTCTGTATGGAAAAACAATGAATGTTATGGAAAGAATATAAACTTTATGTATATAGGGATTACTGGGAACCATACACATACTTATATGAGATTATTTATTGAGTGTTGAGAGGTATTTTACCTTATTATTAAGATATTTTATTATTATTATTGGATGTGTGAAGTATCAGGTGAGAAAATATAATTTTTTTTAATATTTTATAGTTCATTATTCATATTACATTAAATTATAATGAAAATATAATCCATGAGAAATAGTAATAATAATTACTTAAAAGGGCCTCCTCACAAGTTAGACTTTAGAAAAATGTATTATACTTGACATGAGGTATGATAAAAATTCATGTAATTATTATTATTTCCATTTTATATAAATTAATTACTGATTTTTTAATAGTTACCTGATAGTTTCATTGATACTGAAAAAAGGTGGTTTGGATTGCATGTCATCGATATTTTCATTATAATATTACATATATTATTTTATGTATTTATATATTTATTAAAAATTTTATAAGGTATTTTTTTCATATCCCATTATTAATTTCAAAAAAATATACAAAACTAATACTATAAGGAGGTGGAGAATATTTCATTAGAGAAGTAGGTGTTCATGGTTATACGTGATGTGATATTTTGTCACATCATAGATATGGATTTTCATAGATATATATTAACTTATGGGAATATAATTTGATGTTGGAATATTATATGAGTCAAGGAAATAAGATATTTCCTTCATATATATATACATAAAAATATGTTATAAAATCAAAGGTCAATAATAATGATTTATAGGTGATCATTGAAAGGCTTGTAAAGAAGATTTCCAAGTTATAGGAGCTTGTCTGAGAGGGTGACTGACATAGCCCAATTTGACCAACATATGATGTTTTCCCAAACATAAAGGTCATAAATTATATGTTTATAAATTTCAGTATTACAAAATATAATTATTTAAAAAATCATAAAAATATTTTACTTCTAGAGGATGCATGCATATAATTTTTTTAGTTTGTTGTTTTTATGTGATTTTAATTTTTTTTACAATATTATTTTTAAGATTTAACAATATTTATAAATATTAATTTTGGTTTTGTTTTTAGAGTATTTGATATATCATGTTGAGGTTATTGATGTTTTAAATTTATAATGGACTAGGAATTATATTATATGACATGAATTATTTATATATTATATTATTATTTATTATTATTTATGATTTTTTACAAATTATTTTATGATTAATAAGACAATTTTATATAAAAATACTATGTAAATTTATCTAAGTGAAAAATTAGAAATTCAATTTTCTATGATGGTTTAATCTTAGTTCCTATATTTCATAAAAAAGCTATATACTCACCACACACCATTGTAAAAAAATTTATGGATAGCTCATTAATTGGTTGTTTGGTACTCATTACCTTATTACAAAAACTTCATTATGCATGTAATCTATGAAATTCCTTATAAGTGTTGCATTTATCAATGGTTAATCCTCCCTTATCACATTCATGTTATTTCAATAATCTAGTTTTAATCATCCTATTAAAATTATGTTCATGTTTAATTTGTAATAAGTAGATATATATATCTTTCACTCAATATTCTATGATGGTCCAAAATAGAGAAATATCCACTGAACTATATTCATATTAACATGTAGTACTGTTACTACTATAATTCTTCTTTATTCTCCTTGTTTCTAACACATAATAACCCTTATTGGTGCCCCATTTTGAGAAGGGTTTATGGTGTAAATAATTACTAATGAGGATAAAAGTGAATTCATACATCTTTGTGCCAAGGTATATATTCCTTAGTCTACATGATTATATACATTAACTCAGGTTCTGTCTTATGTGCACAACTCTTCCTTTTTGGCAAATTCTTATGCTCACAACTCTCCCTTCATGTGAAATGAATTAAAGTTCATCTCTCATTCAAATGTACCAATTATACACTTAGACTCTATAATCATGCCTCCTTAAGAGAATAACCTAGAATCACTAAGGCATTCATGTAGTTACTTACATGTAATATTTCCATGGTCTCTCTGTGGTTTATATTCAACATGATGGACACTATTTTGGGACCACTTTTTGGAATATGAAATTATTGATGATATACACATAATAAATCATTCCTTCCTCCCTTCATGTGGCTCATATGTTTTTTTTAAAAAGTGGATTTTTGGTCAAATGACCAAAGCATAATTTATTAAATAAAAATCGAGCTTACATGAGCCTAAAATATGGAATCATATTACAATATTTTACATGAAGGGGGCATAAATCATCTGGGAGATCCTCCAACCAAGTAATATCCCGACTTACACCTTTATTGGCCAATCCATCCACAACCATGTTTGCTTCACGATAGGTGTGAGTAATAATATGATTAATGTCTTGGAGAAAATAGAGACAATTCATGTGGATCATATGTAAAAACCTATAGAATATAATGACCTAGGTGTTCTAAATTAGGGAAATATGTGCCCTAGTCTCCTAGATGAACTATAATTGGGAACCACTCACCGTAGTCCTCAAGTGGTACTATACTAGGGATACATGCATATTGGATTTATAGGAATAGTATATTAGAGAGAAATTCCATAACAGTCCCATGGGGTCAATTACTAGGGCTCCATATTCCCTAGCCATCCTAGAGGTACCCCAAGAGGGTAACACATTTACCAACCCTCATATTAGGGCAACACTTCAACCTTCCATCATATTAGGGAGAGACTACACCCTACCCTAATACTATGACGAGCCATCACCCAAGTCATATACTAGGTCATCAATTCATACTTGTCACCATAGTGGATAATGATATTCCTAGTAGATCCATGATTTAGAACACCTCCACCAAGGTCTTATACTTATTAATTACTCTCTCTAGGGTCCCCCACCTATCCACCTATCCACTAAGGTCTACTCTATGGTCTTGTGAAGTACTTGAATGAGCCACACAAGCTAGAGTAAACCCCTTATGTGTTACTTTGATATGATGGGTTAGTTATCCTATAAGAAAATTTCCCTAGGATTTCTTACCAAACTGATAAGACCCTCAGCATAATCAAAATCATGTATTCCCTTGATAATGTGGGACACTATCATAAGGGCATTGTGGAAACCTCCCATGACACATACCACTCATCTTGGCTACCCTATAACCAAAATTAAATCTTAATAAACATATAGTGAAACAATTTAGACCAATCAATGATCTAAATACATATTATAGTCATTATACTATGTGTAAGATATGAAATCTACCTTCACCTAATCCACTGACCAGGTCAGACACCAACAAGAATCAAATGTGTAAGACCCAAATGTATCCTTCCTATTTTGGGGAGAGGTTATGGCTTCTATCACAGGTGTTGGCACTAATAATTACCTTATTAATGATATCATCTATATAATCCATTAGAGAGACACAGACATATCACAGGCCTCCCATGCATAATCCATGACTATTCCTCAATGGCCCATATTCTATACAAGGAATTATTCCTCAATGGGCCATACTAAATATGAGAAACTATTCTAGAATGGTCTATATTCCTTTAAATCCACTATTCAACAATGGATAATATTCCCTATAATAAAATCATTCTTAATTGAACATATTATCTATAATAAATCACTCCTCGATGGGTTATATTCAATGTGATCCATTTTTCCTCAATGGGCTATATTCTAAATGAACCTAATCATACCCTCTCCCATTTTATTAATGAAAAATAGGATAAACCATAATGGTCCATAAATTAATAAGTCCCACATAAAACATTTCAATGTACCCTTTTCCTAGGATCCCTAGTTTCATGAAATTATATAGCATAATATAACATCATTACCAAATGATGTTAAACTGCATAGACTATTCTTATTATATGATCTTAAACTGTATGACCTAAACTTTATAAGATTTTATTTCTATTAACCAGGGTATGTAGAGAACCTTTATAACATTCAATCCAAACACTTCACTAGTACTTGGATGACAAACCTTAAAAGGAACATTAATAGGACTTGGATCCATGAACTTATAAGGAACTACACTTTTTATTGATGGCATAACCTTAAAAAGCACTAAATTGGCCCCCTCACATGAAGTTAATGGTTATGTTGTGTTCTAAAAATTGGAAATGAACTATGTATGTTTTGATTATATTCTTAAGGATATGTAGGAATCCATTTATCATGGTCCTAATACCAACTCCATAACACCTACCAACTCCCAAGATGGTGTTAAATTCAAGAGTGTCCATCTATGTGTCTTTTAACCATAGTGTAATCATAATTAAAATGAATATGGAGAATCTATGATATATAAAAATTTTCCCATAAATGGATGGTTGTGATCAATCACTTACACAAAGTTATATAGTAGTAATATTTTAACTCGTAAGGGTTCATGAATATATCTTAAGTCTTAAAGAGAGTCATGGAGTAGAAAATACCCCCCCTAAAGGGAGAGATGTGCTTGACCTCCCATCATATCAACTAATTCATGACCTAAAGTGTCATAGGTAAACTCCAATTGACCTATTGACTTTATATAGTAGGTATGTATTGACTCAAAACATGTATGTTAGGTGGTACAATGGAAATATAACAATGGACCTGATGTGAATCCTTTATATGTAAAAGTAACCAATTAACCATAATCTTTATTGAGATGGTTCACTTAATGATTAATTGATTGTGTTTTTTGATTAATTTAGTACTTTTAAGAAACCTCTTAGAGTCCCATTAAATCCAAATGGAGACATGAAAACATGCATCAGCCAATGTATGATTCCATGTATAGACATATGACTCATTCATGTTGAAGGACATGACTCCACACCCCTAGAGAACACTATCTCCAACCCATCTCCTTCATAAAAAACTGATGAGTAAACTAATATGAGACTATCATCTCAATATCTCCATCCCAACATTGGATGAATCCCATGAAATAATCAAGCTGATGATCCCCTACCACCCATGTCACCAGTGGCGAGCCATAAATAAATAAGTGTCACTAATGGCTACCTCTAATAGTAATGGAAGATTATTATAAAACCACAACTCTAGTAACCCAGAGTTGGTGTATTATTTATTATATTGGCATAAGATAAAAGGGATCAGAACACCAAGGATCGATCAATTTAGTAGTATTGATAAACTAGATACATACATGATTCCCATTTTAACATTGGAAATAAAATATAAAACATAATAATAGAAAATATTCCGCATCCTTGAACTCATTCAAAGATTCATTCTTAATATCACGAGGAAAGGAAAATAAAATAAGGGTGTTCTCAAATTTCTAGTAAGGTTTATTTATAATATAATATAAAATTATTAAATAAGACATAATCAATATAGAAAGGTAAATAACTGAAAACATATACCATTAAATCAATAACTTGAGAACAAAATTAATAAATGGATAATATCAAAGTAATAATCCCATGGATAATAATAACTGAATTATAAATGAATGAAATAAATAATTTTAGCCATAATGATCTTAGATATCATGACATCATACTGTCAATTCCTCATGGAAAGATAGTTTAAGTTGATGTGTAGGTATACACCAAAAACCCATTTATTAAGGCTAACCAACTGGTTTGACTCATGAGACCAGTCTATGAATCGAGGGGCTATGTAATTTGAGGCCCACCCATCACTAAATATCCAATAAATTCCTCATATATTGATTGATAAATTTAATTAATAAAAAATATTATTTATCAAAAAATATCCATATTAAGTAAATAATATATAATGTTAATATTTCCCTAGTCAATTAAATAATTTTCATAGTAAAACTCCATATGTTGAAATAGTATAAAAATTAGGTAATAAGCATATCCTGATTCAAAAATATGAATATGGGAGAGAAATGTAATTTCCAATTAAATATGATAATAAGAAAGTGAATGTTTCAAGAGAAATTTAATGACCACTAAATTAATTTAGAGATGATAGATGACTATCAATTCATCATAAAAATAGATTTTATTATAAAATAAATTATTTTGAATAATAGAAGAAAATAGACGCAAAATATTTAAAATGAATTTTCATGAAAGATTTTTTTAAAACCATTGAAAACTTGTAGAAGAAGCTAAATAACATAAGTTATTTATGGTGCCGGGAAAATCGGTTAACACTATATACTTTAAAAATAAACATTACTTTTAAATTTTTATAAAGAATATAAAAAACAAGACTTTTAAAAAAATTATAAATATTTATTTAAAACCATGTAATAAGTTAGGGATAAAATAAAATATCTTTAATAAATCATTTGAGTAAACAAAAATGTTTTTTGTAAAACAATTTTGAAAAATATGGACATGGAAGAAAAATATACCCAATCAAAAAAAGAAATAAAATTAGATTTTATTTTAAAAATATATTTTCTTGAATTAATTTGAAAATAGAGGCAAAATTATAAGAAAAAATTAAAACTCATTAAATATCCAAAGGATAATAAAATAGATAGAGTTTATGAAGGATATATTATAAGATTCTATCGACAAAAATAAAATCAATCCTACAAAACGAGATTATAAAATATTCTTACATATTTGGAAACTTTTTAAATTATATCCACTTGAATGAGTAAAAATGAATTGAAAATTTAATTACAATTAATAAATATATATTACTTTTAAATACATCAAAGGGGTATTATATACACCTCTTAAAATAAAATAGGTTCATAATAACAAGTTTGTCTCAATGGAGTGAAAATTGAGATGAAATACCTTACATCATGATTCCAATTAGTTGAAAATGACTTAAAATATTTAAAATAAATTTATATTTATTATAATTACATACTAAAAGCATATAAATATTTATAATATAATATACGATCCACTTATAACATCTTATCACCTTTTTATAAACAATATTTTATTAATATCATTATTTCGGGTGTTAACTGCTTTTTTTTCCATATGTATTTTGATTTGGAAGTTATGGTTATTTTATCTTAATCATGGGCCTATAATATAATTTGTTTTAACCATGATATAAAAATCATACATATTTCTTATATATATTCTTATAATCATCCATGAAAAGTGAACACGAAAAATGAATCACATCGCTTCGTGGATGTAGTAGTCCACACGTAAACATGAGTGACATTATAATTTTTTAATGGGTGGAAGGGTAAGTAGGTAGATGATGTATTAAATTTAAATAATAATTATTATGTCATAAGTATCATATATATTAATTATTTCTATCATTATGAATATCCATGAGAGGCGGTCATGGAAAACAAATTACATCAGTTCGTGAGTTGGTAGTCCATTGTGCACACAAGCAATGGTTTTATTTTGCATTTGATGGAGAAGGAGATGGATAAATATTAGTACATAAACCTAATAAAATCTCAATATATGATATATAACAGTGTTATTATATTTTAATTGTTAGTACAAAATATATGGTGGTAAAAAAGATGAAAAATGAAATTGTTCAGTTAAGATGATTACATCTTGTTTGAAAGATATCCTTTAGATCTCCTCGTAATGACACTAGGGTTGGTATTTTAGGAAGAAATGAACCTCAAAAACATGTATAAGGATTTCTTGTAGTGGTTTTATTAGGTTTTTGTAGTGTTAAATGGATCAATAGATATGAATAAGTGAGGGGAGGGGGTGCACTTTTATAATTGAGGTAAGTGACACACTTATAATTTTTCAAAGTTTAGAAATATTATTAAGTCAATTTCTTGGAAAAATAACTCCAAAATGACTCATATTATAATTTTATAAGGTTATGGTAGAAATAAACTCAATCAATAAGATTTAGACAAGTTTTTAGGACATTTTAACCCTTCAAATTTTAGATTAACCTCCCGGTAAAACTGTTTTAATCTTAATCATGAGAACCAATTTTTAATTTTTTTAATATTTATAAAAATGAAATTGATTTAATTAAAAAATTTGGAAATTATGATTCAAAATATGGAAAAAATTCTATCAAATTAAATTTCTATTTGTGGAATAAATTTATTTAAAAACAAACCTGAAAAACCTAATGAAAAATGATTTTTCAAGAAATGTTTTTTTAAGAATAAGACGCTCTTACATTAACTCTATGACAAGTAATCATAATTATATGAATTAAAATTCATCTATTTTAAATTCATATATTTTTATATATAATATATACATTTCATTTAAATCATTCATCATTATAAATTATTTTAATTAATGAAAATAAAGGCACTTAAAAACTCTTTTATAAAAAATATCAATTTTTACCTATAAATGTTATTATATTTATTCATACCAAATTTATGATAAATACATGGTTAATTATACATATTAAAAAAAATATTACAAATAAAATGAGTATTAGTTAAATATTATGTTGTCAATTATTCATAAAATCATATTTCTGAAGGAAAATATAAAAAATTCATTCAAGGATTATTTTGATAGAGTAAGTTAAAAATTGATATTAAACCTATAAAATTATAATTTTTATTCCATGAAATATTAAAATTTTTGTTATATTATATTTTAATTATAATACAATTTTCTTTTACTATAATTTACGATCAGGTTTTACATTTTCATTCCTTTAAAAATTGTATCCTCAAAATTTTTATGGATATTACTTTCTAAAAAAATGAGAGTGGTTCTTTTTCATAACATACTCAGGTTCCCATATTACTTATCCATTTTATGATTTATCCATAGTACCTTTACTAGTCGATTCATCTGATTCTTCAACACTTGTTCTCTAGTTTAAAGAATCTAGATAGGCTCTTCACAGTAAGATAAATCATGTCCCAATTATATTTCTTCAGAGGTGGGCACATGCATTGGTCCTGATATATACATACTTAACAATGAGATATGGAACATATAATGTACTTTATATAGGATTAGTGGAATTTACAAATGGTAATCCATAGCTCAAATTATTTCCAAAATTTCAAAAGGTCTAATGTACATGGGGTTTAGTTTCCCTTTCTTACTGAACCTTATGACACCCTTCCATGGAGATAATTTTATGCCCGAATAGCAAAAAGGCCTTCATTTTTATTGTTTTTTGATAACCCCCCTTTCAAGGGATGAGGGGGAACCCTTAAAAGGCCTGTAGCTTTAGATATTATATGGCCCATAGTCTTAAGAGATTACATGACCCGAAGGTCTTAGAAAATTCAACCAGACTACAACTACAAGGAACTGCCCCTCACTAGCATCTGCATCATGATGATAGATCTCCACCTTCACATGGTCGTCTAGCTAGGATTCCTGTGCAAGGAAAGGATGACCCCAATGGTTTATCCATACCCTCTCATTCTTCAAAATCCATTTGGTTTTGCTCTGGTGAGTGCACTTGCTCTGAATCCTCCTCTGGGGATGCTCCTTTTTTGTAGTCTGTCTGGGGAAACTGCACTAATCATGTGTCCCGAATGCCTTGAGGTGTCCCGAAGGCCTTAAAGGTGGCCAAAAGCCTTACTGACCCGAAGTCCTGGGTGGCCCGAAGGCCTTAAGGACTCCAAACCCAAACCTGTGGCCCAAAGTAAATAGTTCCGGCTACTACAGTACCAAACAGTACCTGCTACAATAACTGCTACAGTACCCGAACATTACTACTCCAATACTTGCTACAACATCTGTTATAGTAATTCTATAGTAACCAGAATTATGCCTCTACCTGGTTTCAAACTTGGGTCTTGTGGATGCACTTAAAGAGTCCTCACTAACTGAGCTACTTTAATTTGGTTATAAATTTCCTTTAACTTTATCATTTTACCCTCAATAATTTATAGACCTGCAAGCTTACTTTCACCAAATTAATTCTAAAAAGTTGGAGTATGAAATATCTTTCCATATAATTCTTTATATATAACCATTTTAATACTTGAATGGAATTTATTATTATAGGAAATCAACTAAAAAGGTAAATATTTATCCCACATACCTTGAAAGTAAAGTGAGAATGACCTCAAAAAGTCTTCTAATGATTTAATTGTCCTTTTATATTTTCAATTTGTTTGAGGATGATAAGAGGTGATAAAATAAATATTGTTATAAAGAGAATTATGAATAATTTTCCATAATTTTTATGTAAATTATGGATTATGATCAGACACAATTGAAAGTTGTATGCCCTGATGTCTTAAAACATAATTAATATAGAGCCATGTGAGGTTCTAAAGAGGTTAATATTATCTTATAGCAATCAAATGTGAAAATTTGTTAAGGTGATCAGCATCTACCCATATTTTATAATTATTTTTTGGATTATTTTGTAATCCAATAAAAAAGTCCATAGTAATGTCATAAAATTTCCATATAGGAATAAGTATGGGTTACATGAATCATTTGGGATACTGTCTCTTAGCCTTCACCTATTTATAAACCAAATATCTTGATATGTAATAAAAAATTTACCACTCTATATTATCAAAAAAAAAATTTCCTTCAAATCCCAATACATATTGGTGCTACCAAGGTGTATATAAAAACTCAATCTATGAGTATCATCTAATAATTCCCTTTTCAGCTCAGGTATATATAGAACACATATCCTCTTTACAAATTTTAGAACACCATCATAATAAATGAAGTATGAAAATTTACCATCATTCATGACATTATTTTTATTTTAAAAATTCTCATAACTAGGATAAGAATATTTTATCTCTTCTAATAAAGATGGATCAGAAATCATTTGAAAAAGGAGTGATGTTTCCCATTCCTTAATAATTTCCTTATCCATCTTCACTAAATCTATAAAGATATGATTCTTATCAATCCTCATTATGGTCAGTATTCCACGATCTTTCTATTTCAATGCATCTACTACCTTATTTATATTCACTATTAGAAATTGGATCTAACTAATGGACCTATACCAATGGTTTATAAAAAACCGTTGGTATAAGTATCATAGATAGACCCTATACCAATGGTTTTGGCCAAACCATTAGTATAAGTGATAGCTATACTAATATTTTTGGTAAAACTATTGGTATAGATAACATAAAATGACCCTAGACTAATGGTTTTGGCTAAACTATTGGCATTGGTCATAGCTATACCAATGGTTTGGCCAAAACCATTGGTATAACTTCTATATTAAGACCCTATACCAATGGTTTTGGAAAATCCATGGGTAAAGGTCATATCTATACTAATGGTTTTTCCAAAACCATTGGTATAGATTCCATAATAATCCCCTACACCAACGGTTTTGAAAAAACCATTGGTATCGATCCCAAAAATCCAAATACATATACCAATGATTTGGAAAACCATTAGTATAGGTCTATAATAATGGTTTCCAAAACCATTGGTATAGGTATTCAAATTTTTTATGAATTCATAAACCAAATAACATTGAATACATAAAAATTTAAATTACTTTTTAATACACACACACACACACACACACATATTTATCATATTATGTTCACAAAAGTTATTATAGATTAGTGGTTAGGTCTTTGAAATATAAGTTGGAGGTGTTGGGATCAAATCCATCCATGTTTTTTTAAATTTCCTGTACCAACAGTTTTAAAACCATTGGCATTGGTATATACTGATGGAAGATAGGACAAAAACCCTCCAAACCATTGTTATAGGCTATACCAACTATTTGGGGGCCTATAACAATAGTTTTAAATAGTTTATATATGATTTTTTTCCAATAGTGATTCCCTTGGTGGTAGTATATTGAGATATCATAATCCTTATGTATCTCAAGACATATCATTTTCCTCATGTTGATATCTTTCAATGAAAAATGTATTTCTGAATATTATGATCAATGTATTTCTCACATATTTCACCATAGAGATACCACCTCTATATCTTCAAAGAAAATATTACAGCTAATAAATCAAGATCATGTTTTTATAGTTTTTTTCATGATTTTTTAACCGCCTTGATTCATAGGAAATAAATTTATCATTTTGTATAATTATGAAACCATGTACATTATTTTATGTATCACTATATATTATAAATATATCCTTTCCTGATAGTATATTTAATATTAGATCATTGATCAATTTATTATTCAATTATTGAAAACATTCTTCACATTCCTTTGTCTATATGAACTCAACCCCTTTACATGTAAGCTTGGTTAATGAGTTATCCAATTGATATTTTTTTGAAAAAATCACTAATAGTAACCTGAAGAACCAATGAAACTACATACCTTATTTCTTTTCATCATCCTATACAATTATTTGACTACATTTATCTTCATAGGATCAACTAATATTCCATACTTGGAGACAATATAGCTAATAAAAGTAACTTTTTGAAGCCAAAATTCATACCTGTTCAATTTACTATATAACTTTTTTATTTTAAGTGTATCTATAATGATCCACAAGTGATTTTTATGGCCCTTATAGATTTTAGAGTACAACAAGATATCATAAATAAACACCACAATAAAATTATTAGGATATTATTTCAATACTATATACATTAGATCCATAAAAATAGCGGGTGTATTAGCCAATCCAAATGAAATTACTATAAACTTAAAATGTCCATATCTCATATAGAATGATGTATTTGGAATATATTCCTTATATAAATAAAATTTATGATACCCATAATAAAGGAAAATCTTTGAAAAATTTTGAGCTCCATGAATTTGATTGAAGAAGTCATAAATGAGAGGAAAATTATATTTTTTCTTAATATTAATAGCATTGATTTTTATATAATCAATGCACATCCTCATAGATCTATATTTATTCTTAACAGAAAGAGTAGGGACTCCCCTAGGTGAAAAACTAGGGTAGAAAAATCCCTTATCACAAAAATCCTATAACAATTTCTTCCACTACACCGATTCCATAATGGGAACTTTATAGGGGTCATTGATATATTTCTAGGATTAAATAAATTGAAAACTCAACTTCATGATCTAGTTTATGTCAAGGTAATTACTCAATAAATACATCAATGTATTCTTATATAAGAGGTATATCCTTAATTTTAATATTACCTTTCCCATCCAAATATTCCATATGATCTTATTTCCTAATAATCTTATTCAGAAGAGTGATTGGTGGTGGATGTGGACATGAAATAGATGATGAAGTCTCCCCTCCAAAGACAAGGAATTACATATCTTCACCAAAAATCATAATTTACTTTTATTGTAAATAACTTTTGGCATTATATTTTTAAATCCAATCCATACAAAGGATTATATTAAAATCAATCATAAGTATAATAATCAATTATAAAAATAGGTTATGTTTATTTTTCTTAATGGGAACTAAATTAAACATTCTTATTATGATAAGATTTCCACTTTGATTCTTGAATAATAACTACATTCATAAGGTTATTGGGAAGTATCTAATTTTCTTTAAAAACATACCATATATAAAAGATTGTGAAGACCCAGAATCAAATAAATTATTATATAAATTTTTATTTATTATTAAAATAACTAAAAACATATATTTAGGAACTTCAAACTTAGATGTAGTGATCACAGAATCTTGGAATTATCCCCCCGACCTCTTCTGTGGTAGGTTACCCTAGTGCTTAGGATTTTTTTTTGAATAATGACCCATTTATATATAGTTGAAGAATCAGATAAAAGTGATTTTTTATTCCCGTTTCATTAATGAGTCACATGATCCTTATCTACACACTTGCAACAACCTCCTATTCCCTATAATCATTTTCATGGATGTTTATTCCCACAATTTGCACATGATGGAAATTTATTTATTCCATTCTTCTTCTTTGATGAATTAACTTTTTATTGGTTCTCAACTAGTATATTATTATCTTGATTTCCTTGGAAGATATAGGATTTAGAAAACTACCTCTCTATTTTGATGGCACGCAATACTATTTCATCATATGGTAAAACATATTAGGAAACCAATGCCCTTCAGAGGCTTGTATTAAGCCATCAAAAAATGGTCAATCATGCTTTTTGAATTATGTATATAATCTATAGAATACCAGGATAGCCTTTTAAAGTAATCCTCATACTTTTCAATTATATATTATTCATTTTTATTTAAAATAAAGAACATATATTCATTTTATTTCATTTTTCATGAGGGAAATATTTATTGAAAAATGTTACTTTAAAAGCTCTCTATTCTACGTGTTATATTTCTTCTTCCTCTATAGTATTATGGATCAAAACCACCATTGATCATAATTACATTTATGAAAATGAACTTCCAACATATACTTTTCCCTTTTATTTCATCCCAAGTCCATAAATATCATTTTAAGGGACTTAATGAATTCCCCCACTACCACATGATGAGTAGTTCCGCTAAAATATGGGGGATTCTACCACAAAAATGATCCAATATAGGTGTATCATTATGTGTAATATCATTTTTATCTATATGTTCAAGGTTATTAGTCATAACCTAGGTTATATTCCCTAATACGTCCATGATATTCTCAGCTCAAACACTAGTTGTGTTGGCTTGCTCATCAGGGAAATCTCTACATTGTCCATGAGTATTAATATCACTCTTTCTACCAAGAACTATTTATAAATAATTTTATATACTAAATTAGCTCATAACATCATGAATTTTAAATCATATTATATAATTAGTGTAATTATTAACATAAATTGAAAATTTAAGCATATATAATCTCAATATCATAAACTTTGTTTTTTGGGAATATCCTCAAATCATAAAAATATTTTCAAATATTTCATAATGGTTTGTAAATAAAATGTGAATTAACCCAAGAATATCTTCTGAGAGTGTCAAAACAGGTGCACAGTAAGGGTCTATTCACCATGAATCATAATGATGGATGAGATATACTCAACCGACTCTTTTTTGAGTTGTTACACTTAAATTAATTTGTGCCAAAACCACATATACTTGTAGTATCCAGATAGGGATGTATTTTTAGGAAAACTAAATAATCTCAACCTTAAAAAATATTTTATGATATTATCCTACAATTAAACATATCCTCAAAAGATATCATTGGTTTATGTTTCATAATATATGTTTTCATTAATCTAGTTCCCAAGGTTTCTACTAAACTTGATCCGATACCAACTGTAAGACCCCAAACTCTAGAAAACAAGAGTCACTGTCTGCTTTATTACATTGGGATACGATAAAAGGGACCACATCACCAAGGATCAATCAGTTTGGTAGTATTGAAGAAATAAGTACATACATAATTCATATTTTTATATTGGAAATAAAATATAAAACAAAGTAATATTAAATGTCATGTATCCTTGAACTCATTAAAGGATTCCTTAATTATAGCCCAGGGAAAGGAAACCAATATAAGGGTGAGATCAATTTTTTTTAAGGGTTACATTAAATGGAATCTATCATAAGTAAACAATTCATAATCAATATGGAAAGGTAAATAACTGAAAACACAAGACATTTAATCAATAACTTGAGCATAATAATAACTTAATTCTTAATAAATGAAATTTATAATGTAAGTTGTCATGATCACTAAAATCATGATATCTTACCATTAATTCCTTGTTACAAGATAGTGTAATACAATGGGTAGGTATACACCAAAAAACCATTTAATAAGGCCAACCAACTTGTTTGTCTCATGAGACTTGTCGATGCATCAGGGGGCTATGCAATTTCAGGCCCCACTCATCACTACATGTCTAATGCATTCCTCATATATTTAATGATAAATTTAATTCATAAATAATATACTTTATCAAAAAATATCCATACTGAGTAAATAATATAAAATATAAATATTTCCCTAGTCAATCAAATAACTTTCATTGAAAAACACCATATATTGAAATGATATACGATTTAGAAAATATGAATATCCATGAAACAAAAATATGGATACGGAAGATGAATTGAATTTCTAATTAAATATGATCAAAAGGAAGAAATTTTTTTAAATTAAGGTTTCACGAGAATGTTAATTTCAATAAAATTAATCAAGAGATGATATATGACCATCAATTCATCATAAAAGTATATTTTTTAGTTAAATTAAGAATTTTGGAGAATTAAAGAAAATATAAGTGAAATATTTAAAATAAAATATCATTAAGTAAATTTCTTTAAAAAACCATTTAAATCTTATAGAAGAAGTTAAATAGCATAAAATAGTTATGGTGTTGGGAAAATCCTTTAGCACCATATGCATTAAAAAGAAACATTCATTTTGACCTTTTTTAAAGAAAGTTAAAAATGAACCTTTTATAAAACATTAAAAATATTAATTTAAAACCTTTTAAAAATTCATGGATAACATAAAATTTCCTTAATAAATCATTTGAGTGAATAAAAATTACTTTTATAAAATAATTTTGAAAAATATATACATTGAATAAAAATATACTCGATCAAAAAGAGAAATAAGAATGAATTTTATTTTAAACATTCATTTAATTGATTCAGGTAAAAAAGAAAGGAAAATTTAGAAGAAAAATTGAAACTCCTTAAACATATTTATTATAATAAAATATATTTAGTTTATGAAGGGTAGATTATAAGATTCCTTTAACAAAAATAAAATCAATCCCAAAAAAATGAGATCGTAAAATAAATTCTTACCACTTTGGTAAGTTTTAAATTATAACCCATTTAATGAGTAAAAATGAATTAAAAATTTAATTAAATTTAATTAATATATATATTAATGTTAAATACATAAAATAGGAAGTATATACACCATATAAAAAAATAGACGCATAATACCAAATATGTCTTAATAGAGTTGAAATTGAGATGAAATCCATTACATCATTCTTCTACTTAGTTGAACATGATTTAATTTCTAATATAATAAATTTAGAATTATTATACTTATATAAAATAACCATAATCATATTTATAATATCATATATGATCCAATTATAACATCTTATCACCCGTTTATTAACAACCTTTCAATATTATCGTTGTTTTAGGTGTTAACTGCTTCATTTTTCATCTATGTGTTGATTTCAAAATTATGGTCATTGTGTATTGAATCAAATCACTTTTTGGAGGTGGTAGTCCACACGTAAGCACGAGCGATGTTATCATTTTTTAATGGGTGGAAGTGTAAGGATTTAAATGATATATTAAATTTAAAGAATAATTTTTATTTAAAAATTATCATATATATTCATTAGTCCCATCATGATGAATACTAGGGGAGGTGGTGATTGAAAACAATTACAACGGTTTGCGTGGTGATAGTCCTCCGTGCACACGAGTGATGGTTTTGTTTATCATTTTATAGAGAAGGATGTGGATAAATATTATGAAATCAACATAATAACATATATGTATATGGGAAATACTAGTTTTATTATATTTTAATGTTCAGGACATAATTTAATGTGGTAAAAGAAGAATAAAAATGAAAGTGTTTGGTTAAGATAATTACCCCTTATTTGAAAGAGATCCTTTAGATATCCTCTTAAGGACCCTAAGGTTAATAATTTGAGAATAAAAAAACATATAAAACTTGTATAATGATGTTAGGTATATATATTTTGTATTTTTTTAGGCAAATGGATCAATATGTTTGAATAAGTGAGAAGAGGATGTCCCCTTTTATAAGTGAGGTGAGTGACACACTTTCAATTTCTGAATGTTTTAAAATAGTATTGAGTCACATTATAAGAAAAAAGGATAAAAAATTAATAATATTAGAAGGTGTTAAGGTAATGGTATAAATAAACTCAAAAATAATATTTATACAAGTTTTTAGGTCATTTTAACCCTTATATTTTTATATTAACCCCCAATAAACCTGTTTTAACCTCAACTGTGGTAACCAATTTTTACTATTTTTACTATTAATAATAACCAAAAATGAAAGTGACATCATTATAAAATGTTTAAATTCTTAGTTAAAATATGGAAACCATTTTATGAAATTCTATTCCTATAATTAGTATATAAGTAATTTAATAATAAACCCATAAAACGTGACAAAAAATTGTTTTTCAAGAAATAAATTTTTTAAGAATAAGATGATCATACATTAACTATAAGACCAATAATAAACATTATATGAATTTAAATTAATATAGTTAGATATATAATCTATAAATTTCATTTAAATAATTCATCATTATATATTATTTTAATTAATTAAAATAAAAAACAGTATGCACTTAAAAAAAATATTATGAAAAATATCCCCTTTTACCTTTAAATTTTATTATCTTTATTTATATAGAATTAATAATAAATACATGGTTAATTATAAATATTATAAAATAATATTATTAATAAAATGAGGATTAGTTAAATAATAATTTTTTAATTATTCATAAAATCATATTTCTAAAGGAAAATTTCAAAAATTATTTCTAGGATTATTTTGATATAGTATATTTAGAATCAATATTCATACTATAGAATTATATTTTTTATTCAATGAATTATTAAAATATGAATTATATTATAGTTTCATTACGATAAATTTTTTTACTTACTATAATTGAATCTTAGGTGTTACACTTATCCTTAGAGCATAATGATGTATATTTACCTTACTTTAGGGAGGTAAAGAAGGATGTGAATTACACCCCTAATGTTACCAAAGAGAAACCTAGGTGGTATCCTTATAGCCATAATTTTTAACATCTCTATATAGACCCATACCTATATGAATACATTGAAGAGGCCACAAAAGAGATCTAAATACCAGTTTAACATACTAGGTATCCCAGGAGGAGGTATAACTGAGGGTGATAGAGAAAAAATTCATAGTAAGAGGATCATATTCCTATTCCTAATCATGAAGCCCATAATTATACTCTTATAAAAAAAGAAGAATGAACCATATCCCTGCTCACACCCACTAAGTATACCAACATATCATTTCTACAATATATAAATTCTAATGGAATATACCAAAGACTACTCAGGATAAGGATTATATCCCTTCTATTATCTATAGTGTTCATCAGCATATCCCAATCTATTTCAAATTTTATCTATATATATCCCTAGTCATTTAAAAGAAAATCCATATTAATACTCTTATAAAATATTTTTTATGGTATATATAAGTGATGGAATAAGATAAGGCTCATATAATTTTGAACACAAATGAAACCCATTGGTATATCTTGGTGGAAATTATGAAGATAGATCATATCCCTTCTCCCATATAAGAGGATAGTTGGAATTTTCCAATGGGAATACAAGAGCATAATCATATCACCACTTCCATATAGAATATCTATCATCATATTCTTATTAAATCACATTATTATTCTCATATCCCTACCCCAATCTCGGATATTCACTAATATATTCTAGAAGAATCACAATAAAAATATTATATCCCTTATCCCCTTAATAATTATATTACTCGATGGAATATTTTGGAAATGATAAAATAGAAGGCCCATATCCACACTCACATTAATGTGGCTCATTTTCATATTATGGTAATATCTAAGAAGTATCATTGGAGATCTCTTTCTCATGAGGTCTATTTAGGATAGTGTGATACCACAATAATGATTAAAGTTTTGACCTTGTTCTCTTGATATAGTTCATCCATATGAAATTCATTATAAGGGAAATCTATAACCCAAGAGCAAGATTATATTCCCACCTCAATCAATGTTGATATCTTTGAGGCCCTTCAACATATCATGATATGAGATCAAGAATATATCAACTACTAATAAATAGAAGAAGTCAACTATGGTTGTGAAGGTCCTCCTCATGATGCCATGATTAACAGATCTAGAGTTCCTCCCTAGAGCACTAGCCACAAAATACCTCCCTATAGTGATATTATTAATAATAATGAAGGTCCTACCTATTATGATAGCTATTAAATTCCTACCTATGGTGATATATATGAAGTTAATCCCCATGGTATTATGGTTGAATTGTAGATAGGTCCTCCTCTACCAATCCATTAACAGTTGGTAACCATGAAGTCCCTTCATGTGGAATCCTAGTAAAAAACTATGGAGTTTATCCCCATAGTTATCATTATTAATGTATTCCTCATAATATCATTTTTCATTAGTAAAAAGGCAATACCCATGAATGAATTGCTACGAGGAATCCCTAATATCAAGAGCTAATCAAGAAATTGAGGTTAACAACCCAAAGCACCTCATCATTAATTAGAAGTGTTTAGTCTATATCAGTGGGTGATTTGGGGTGTTACCATTCATCTATGCCTCCACCAAATTGTACAACCCTTTATGTAACTAAGTAAATTCTAAGTGATCTATCCCTCATGAAAAGGAAACAAAGAAATTACCTTTTTTCCAAATAAAGTTAAATAATCCGTTATAGAGGATAAGGAAAAATCTATGATAATGTGGAGAGAATTGAGTAAAAGGCATAATAATGGACATGTTCTAGCCTTTTACCACTCTACATCTGAGTGGGGGTTTCTATATGACCTCAATCATACCTCCCAAAATTATAGAGGCTATTGACTAGTGGGGAGGTCCTAAAACAATCATAGGGATACTACTCCCTTAAAAGTAAAATCTAAGGGTCATTCCCAAATATTCAACATGAGTCGTCAATATAATAGACATGGATAAAATACCTATAGACATAAAAGGGATACAATAAGCCCTCCATATTCTAGAATATAAATTAGTAAAATTATATATATGATGCATTAAAACATAATAGAGTAGTATTAGTATATAAAAAGGAAAACATGCATCATATATGAATAACAATTCCACACCAGCTAGCTCAAGTGTGGAATAGTAAATAAAAAGATAAATTAGACCCAACCTAAATCACATAACCAAACTAGTTGAATACTCATCCTCCATAAACTAATATACTCAAACCATGTGTCTACCTACAAGTAGTAATTTTTTCCTAAGAGGAAACATGAAGGTCTACCCACATATATCGAAACACATGCCATGTACGTGGGTAGAGGGAAAGTCTAACAACCCAGTAGGAATCAATAGAGCCTAAAAAAATACCAAATATATCTATAATAAAGTATATTTTTATGAAATACATATAATTAGTGCATTCATTGTAATACTCAAGACCCTACTATAATAGGTAAAAACTACATCCAAAAATGATTACATAATGTGCACTCTAAAGAGCCTTTACTCATGAAATTATTTTAATGATAAATTTCTATTTGAGTATGAGAAAATTAACTTTAATTTTTTATTTAGAATTTCAATATTATATTAGAATGACTTTTTGATATTTTTCTGAAATAATTGATTTTTAAGTGAATAGTAAAAAATAAAGTTTTACCAAAACTATCAATTTTATGACTATAGGAAATATATAGAAGTTTATAAAACCTTTTAATTAGTCGAATACGAATTTATTATGTAAAACTATATATTTTAAAAATACCTTGTTGAATTTTTAAAATATACGACTAACATTTTAAGGACATAAATAATAATTTATAATAAAAAATATTTTTTGGTATCTTACTAAAATTTGGATTTTTACTAATTTTAAAGACAAATAAAATTATTATAAACCAATTTATATCTTTAAAATAAAATACATTTTTAAATTCATCATAAATATAATATTTGAACATAAAAATACACCTTTTCTAAAAATGTGGTTTTACGCGTTACATGTGATAATGGTAAAATTTATTATTCTTATATATAGAAATTTTATATGATATATCATATGAAAACAAAAGGTGAATTATTAAAACCTAAGGGAAGTACTATAGAATCAAAATTTTGATATCTCATATGAAATTTCATCTTTAGTATACCCCCCTTCTTCACCCTTAATGGATGATAACCAGATAAATGATCGATATTTGAAGAGCATTGATATCAATAAATTTGATCAAATAATTTATAAATGTGTGGTAAAGGATACTTATTACTTATATTAATAGTGTTGATCTCTCTATAATTGATGCACAATCTCATAGACCCATTATTATTTTTCAAAAATAAAATAGGGGCTCCCCATCGTGAAATACTAGAGAATATAAATCCCTTATCAAAAACTCCTGTAGTTATTCCTTTAACTCTATCAACACTACTAGACCGATTCTATATTAAATTTTAGATATGGTTATTACATTAGGAATAATTTTGATGGAGAAAAAATAACTTCAAACCCAGGTGGGTGATTGGGTAATTCCTCTGAAAATACACCAATTTAATTTTATATAATGGGTATATCCATTATCCTTAGCGTGTCTTTATAATACATAGATAAAGTTTTCTCTTCCAATTCTCCCATAATTTTATTAATATATAATAATTGGGGTGGGTATTAAAAATACTCATGATGGGAAGTCTCTCCCATGAAAATAGGGGATTCTATTCCCCCTCCACAAATAGTAATCACCTTCTCTCAAAAATAAATTCTTGAATTAAACATTGAGAAACAATCCATATAAAGTATTAAGTTAAAATAAAACACAAATATATGAATCAAGTTTGAACCAGGGAATATCTAGGCATCATAATAGAGAATTATCAGAAAATATTTGTTGCAATAAGAATCTCATTAGCTGACATAAATGAAAAACTCCTTTATTAGATTATTTAAGGATGATTCAATTTTCTCAGTAAAAATTCATGATATAAAGGAGTGTGTTGATTTAGTATCAAATAAAGAATCCATTAATATTGATTTTAGGATCAATGTAGATATTATCATTCCTTTCAATAATTTAACCTTAGTTATAGTGATCATATAAGATCAAACTTTATCTCTTATCATTTTATAAGGTAAATTCCCTTACTGTTTAGAGCATTGGTTTTCATAGTGTACCATATCCTTATATTTAAATAATTTAACACCTAAAACTTATACCATACCTTTTTAATTATGAGCTTAATGTAATTATTATACACACTTTAAACAAACACCCAATACCTTCTATCAATTCTTAGAATGCTTCTTTACATAGTTATTACAAGTAGAAAATACCACTCTTTCTTTATTCCACTTTGAAATCCTTTTCTTTCTATGGTGCTCACCAAACCTCTTCTTCTCTATATTTCCTTTAAATATATAAGTCTTTGGGAAATCCTTCTCCATATTAGTGTAACTTGAGACTATATCCTCATATTACGAAAATTTATAAGAGACTAATTTCCTTTGAAGGCATGAATTTATCCCATCAAATAAATGATCAATCTTATATTTTAGTCTACATACATAGTCTATAGAATGTATAGATAAACTTTTAAATTTAGCCTCATAATAACAAGAATTTTACTTCTTCTTTTATATGAGATTGGGAAACTTCCTTTCTATTTAATCCCTTTTCTCACGAGGAAAGTATATTTCATAGAATTTATCCTTAAAATCTCTCAATTCCATGCGCCTTATCTCTAGTTCCTATTTATTTATCTAAATCAGTGACCTCCATTGATTTGCATCTCCCTTAAGGAGATGCACCTCCATGAAAACCTTTTACCTTTAAATATTTCCCAAAGTGAGAAATATATTTTCTAAGTACTTGATCCATTTATCAACTATGAATGGATTACTAGTTCCTTTTAATATTGGAGGTTTTTTCTCATGAAGTAGTATAACATAGTTTAACCACATTGTGGATTAGTAAGTTTCTCTATGTGGTAAAGGTTACTTATCATAACGTGGGTAAAATTACCCAATATGATTATGATTTGATCAGCTCTAACTCTATCTTAATTAACTTTCTAACTAGGTTTCTCTAAATATAGTCCCCAAGCTAAACTTTTTTTGATAATAACTATAATAACCCAATCTCTAGATACCCAAAGTCAGTAGTTATATTAAATTATTGGTATAGAATACAAGAGTTCATGAAAGATACAATATATTTATAGTATTATAAGACAAGATACATACATATTTTTCACATTACACTTGAGGATATAAAGTATAGTATAAAAAATCCATGAGGACATTATTATATCTTCTAGTAGATCCTCGAATATTACACATAGATCTATTCTCAGTTTCTTGGGAAAAAGAAAAAAATAAGGGTGATATAGGATGCTTAGTAAAGAGTAGTATAAAAAATAAATAATCATAAAAAAATCATGGAATAAATAGTGTAGTAATGAAAGGTATATTGTCAGAATAATTCTAAAATAAAATAAAACCAAGGGAATACTATATCGATGATAATAAATAAAAACATGAAAAATAATTACTGATCACATACTGATAAAATTAATAATGTTGGACAATATAAGCACACCATCAAGGATTTGTGCTAGGAAATAATACATAAATAGGAAAGGCATATTACAACACCCTCTCTAGTTTTTCTGGTGAGATCTACCAATGAATCAAGGGGTTATTTATAAAGGCCCCCACCCATTTCTAATAAAATACAATTCATTCATCATATGAGTTAACAATAAATTTCATATAATTCCCTAGGAAAATTATTACTTAATCATGGAAAAATTGAATAATAGATATCTATATGATGGAAATATGGAAAATTAATATTTTCCCATTCTAAGGAATAATGTTTCTATCTAGTTGAATATCCTGAAAATCCACATTGAAACTATGGGGTATTCTCAATCTAATAGGGAAAACCATTTTCAACAAAATAAATATAAGGTGGTGGAGATAGTATATTCAAAGTATTAGGTTATAAATAAAAGATAGTAATTGAGTTTAGTATTTTTAAATGATAGGATACCAAATAAATGATAATAAAATAATTAATTAAGGTTTTTATGGATCATGTGAATTATCCAAAGTATATCCCAAGGGAGCGTCTAGCTAGGTGTGCAGTCTTAGGCCCACTCATTGTACACCAAGTTAAGATTAAGTTGATACTCAACTAGAAATTTTCAAGGTTATTACCATAAGGTTCATATTTTCCACAGCCACATCAAATTTCTAGTATCTATATAGGGATTTAATTTATAGAAAAACCACACACACTTTAAATTCAAAAATTTAACATTTTTTTGGATTTATAATAGTTTAGGTAACATATCAATCAATATCCCTTGAAAGATAGAGTTTCAAATAGAATATTAAATATCATGAATAATGATAGAGTTATGATATAAAATATCAAATGGGTAGTTTGAACACTATACAATGGAAACATGGTGTATAACATAATCATGGCTCAATGAATTGAAATTTGAGACAAATAATACTTTCCTTTATTTCTACTTAGAAAAATGTTCTCTAACCTCCTATATAAAAAATTACTATCTTAATCACCTATTTCATAAAATTATTCATAGATATAACGATTTTTTCATATTCATTTATAATTATTCTCTATATTTATATGAGTTTATTACTATCTATTTCTAATATCGGGTGTGAGTAATCTTGATCATTTTGAATTTGTTTAATAATAAAGGTGTTGTTATTCATTATTCTCCCAAAGTTATCATTATAATATCATAAAAGGTTATAGAATTGATACTTTATAGAAATTTATAATGTTATAATTCCAATATATGGGAGTTTTTGTTATGATCCTTAAAGATAAAATCAAAGGTGAGCATGTTTCAGTGTTTTTTTAAAAATGGACATATGTATCTTAACTAATGAGTTTAATATTAATGTTATCATCCCAAAACTAGAATAAAATAATTATTTACTTATTTATATAATATATTACTATAAATTAAATCCCCATACTCTTCTATGATATAAATTTATAACATTGTTCAATTAGGTGGTTAAATACAGGCAGAGACATAATTTCCAGGTACTGTAGAAGTACTGTAGCAGTACTGTAGAGGTCACTATAGTAGACACTATTTGGTACTACAATAGCCATAACTATTCATCCACTTGGGATTTTAGGTCACCAGTTTGATCCTTGGGTCCTTTAATTCCTTTGGGCTACCCAAGGCCTTTGAGCTAGTTAGGATTTCGGGCCACCTCAAGGCCTTTGGGCCACCTCAAGGCCTTAGAGCCACCTGAAATTGTGCTTAATGGACTAGGAAGACTTTATAAGGACCATAATCCAGATGAGGATTAAAATTAGATGAATTCACTAGAGTATAAGCTAATGGATTTAGAATAATGAGAGGGTATGAAACTACCATCAGGACTAGCCTGTGCATGCATGGGAAGCTTAACCGAACAACCATGCGAAGGTGGAGAGATGACATCATGATATAGAAGCTAGGGAGGAGTAGTTACATGTATTAATAGTCTGTATATTTCATCTAAGACCTATGGGTCATGTAATATCTAAGCCTACGGGCCTTGTAACGGTTCCCCCTCATCCCCTAAAATGGGGATTATCAAAAATCAATAAAAAAGAATTCCTTTAGGCCATTCAGATAGTGTTAAAGATCTTGAAACATGTTAAAAACGTGTTTCTAATTGCATGGTTGAGAGATAATATATATTTTTTCATTATATAATCAATTATTTTCCATATTTGGAGTAAATTGACACATGAAACTATTTCCCTTTTATATTAAGTTGAAATATTAACAAAAAATCAATTCCCACCAATTATAAAAGGGGCCTATTGCCACTCTTTCAATTCAACTAAAACAATTATATTTTATATTGATAATATTACCTTATTACTTAACCTAGAATAATATTTAATCCTATTAAAACTCTGATCTAAATATATTATCCTAATCCCTCCCTTTCTAAGGATTCCTCAAAGGGAAATCCCAAGTCCGCAACATGATTACTAATTTTCCCTAATTTATTTTATTTCATATAGTAATTTTCAAAATATATTTTCTTATTCCTATTTAATTACTTTACTTTTATCTTTATACTTAATTTTATTATTCTAATAGAATAACTATTGACCACCTTTCCTCGTTTCCCTTAATGAAAACAAAAATAGAATTCATGTGCGAGTGCAGACTACCGCCTCCACAAAGTATTATGTTTTATTTTACTTAAACACATTAAAAAGAGGGTACTAATTTCAAATTTAATAAATAAGTATTATATTTATAAATTATTATATATTATGAAATGATAAAACATATTTTACTTTTATTCCATTCTATGGATAACAAAATCATCAACTATGCGTATGTTTGGACTACCGCCTCCATGAAACGACTGATTTCCATTTTTTATTTTCATCATTTCCTTTCATAGATGATAATGATAATGGTTTTAATAGATAAATATTAATTTTATGAAATTATTAATGTTATAGAGAGACATATTGGACAACTTATTAAAAATATGTGTTATAAAAATTGTGGTAAATTCAACCATCCAAATGATAATTCTATAAGAAAAAAGGGTTTCTTTATACTATGGAATAAATTATTATATGTTATATTATTCTTATAATTATTTTAAATTATAATATAACACACCAATAAACACTAAATAAGGTCTTTATTCCTCTTTCATGGTGATATTATAACTAAATCACTTCATAATCATCCATTAATTATACTATGTTCTTGTTTATATCGATTTAACCATCTACTTGAATAATGTTATAAATTTATATCATGGAAGAAAAAGGGAATTTAATTTCTAGTAATATATTATATAAATAAGAAAATAAATATTTTATTCCACTTTTGGGATGATAACATTAATATTAAACTCATTAGTTAAGATACCAATGTCCTTTTTTTAAAAAACACTAAAACATGATAGCCTTTGATTTCATCTTTAATGATCATAAAAAAAACTCCCATAGATTGTAATTATAACATTATAAATTACTATAAAGTATCAATTATAGCACCTTTTATGATATTATAATGATAACTTTGGGAGAATAATTAATAACAACACCATTATTATGAAACTAATTTAAAATGATCAAGATTACTCACACTCAATATTGGAAATAGATAGTAAAAAAATGATATAAATATAGATAATAATTTTAAATTAATATAAAAAAATGTTATATTTATGAATAAGTTTATGAAATAGGTGATTAAGATAATAATTTTTTAAATAGTATGTTAGATCACATTTTTCTAAGTGGAAATAAAGGAAAGTATTATTTGTCTCAAATTTCAATTCCTTAAGCCATGATTATGTTATACACCATATTTCCATTGTATAGTGTTATCACTATCCATTTGATATTTTATATAATAACTCTATCATTATTAATGATATTTAATATTCTACTTGACACTATATCTTTCAGGGTATATTTATTGAGATGTTACCTAAACTATCATAAAGCCCAAAAAATATTAAATTTTGGAATTTAAAGTGTGTGTGGTTTTATTATAAATTAAATCTTTATATGGATACTAGAAAGTTGACGTGGCTATGGAAAATATGAACCTTAGGGTAATCACCTTGAAAAATCCTAGTTGAGTATCAACTCAGTCTTCACTCGATGTATAATGAGTGGGACTATGACTGCACACCTAGCTAGACACTCCCTTGGGATATACTTTGGATAATTCACATGATCCATATAAACCTAAATGAATGATTTTACTACCATTTATTTGGTATCCTACCATTTAAAAAATACTAAACTCAATTACTATATTCTATTGATAACCTAATACTTTGAATGTACTCTCTCAACCACCTTATCTTTATTTCGTTGAAAATGGTTTATCCTATTAGATAAAGAATACCCCATAGTTTCAATATATATTTTTAAGATATTCGACTAGATACAAACATTATTCCATCGAATGGAGAAATATTAATTTTCCATATTTCCATCATATAGATATCCATTATTCAATTTTTCTATGATTAAGTAATAATTTCCTTAGGTAATGATATGAAATGTCTTGTTAACTCATATGATGAATGAATTAGATTTAAATAGAAACGGGTGGGGCCCATTATAGATAACCCCTTTATTCATTGGTATATCTCACAAGAAAAACTAAATAGGGTTTTGGCATATGCCTTTTCTGTTTATGTATGATGTCCTAGCACAAAGCCTTGATGGTATGCTTATATTTTCCAACATTATGCATTTTATCAGTATGTGATATGTAATTATTTTTCATGTTTTTATTTATTATCATGGATATAGTATTCCCTTGGTTTAATTTTATTTTGTAATTATTCTTGCAATATAATTTTAATTACAACACTATTTATTCCATGATTTTTTTATAATTGTTTCTTTTGTACACTACTCTTTACTAAGCATCCAATATCACCCTTATTTTTTTCCTTTTCCCAAGAAACATAGAAGATATATATGTGTAATATTTAAGGATCTACAAGAAGAGATAACAATCTTTTCATGGATTTTTCATACTATACTTTATATCCTCATATGTAATGTGAAAAATAAGTATGTATCTTGTCTTCCAATACTATTAATATATTGGATCTTTCATGAAATCTTGTATTTTATACCAATAATTTAATATAAATACTGACTTTGGGTACCTAGAGACAGGTTTATTATAGTTGTTATCAAAAAAAGTTTAGTAGAAACCTTAGGGACTATATTTAGAGAAACCTAGTTAGAAAGTTAATGAATATGGAGTTAGAGCTAATCAAATCATAATCATATTAGTTAATTTTACCCAGGTTACGATAAGTAACCTTTCCAATATATAGAAACTTACTAATCCACAATGGGGTGAAAATATGTTATACTACTTCATGAGACAACAATCTACACTATTCAAAGTAACTAGTAATCCATTCATAGTTGATCAATGGATCAAGTTTCTAGAAAATACTTTTCTCACTTTGGGAAATATTGAAAGGTAAAAATGTTTTCATGGAGGTGTATCACCTTAAGGGAGATTAAAATCAATAGTGGTCACTAATTTAGAGAAATAAAGAGGAACTAGAGATCAGGCACATGGAATTGAGAACTTTTAAGTATATATTCTATGAAATATACTTTCTTCTTGAGAAAAGAGATGAAATAGAAAGGAAATTTCCCAATCTCAGATAAAATAAGAAGGAAAATTATTGTCATTATGAGGCTAAATTTACAAGTTTAGCTAGACATGCTATAGACTATGTATGTAGACTAAAATATAAGATTGACCATTTATTTGATGGGATAAATTCACGCCTTCAAAGGAAATTAGTCTCTTATAAATTTTCATATTATGAGGATATAGTCTCAAGTTACATTAATATGGAGAAGGATTTCCTAACGACTTATATATTTAAAGGAAATATGGAGAAGAATAGATTTTCTGAGCACCATAGAAAGAAAAGGATGTAAAAGGTAAAGAAAAGAAGAGTGGGATTTCCCACTTGTAATAACTATAGAAAGAAGCATTCTAGGAATCGATATAAGGTATTGGGTGTTTTTTTCAAGTGTATAGAATAATTCCATTAACTCATAATTAAAAAGGTAGGGTATAAGTTTTAGATGTTAAATTCTTTAACTATAAGGATATGGGACACTATGAAAATCAATTCCCTAAACATCAAGGGAATTAACTCATAAAATGATAAGGGACAAAGGATGATCTTATATGATCACTAAAACTAAGGTTTAATTGCTGAATGGAATGATAATAGATACATTGATCCTGAAATCAATATTAATGAGTTATTTATTTGATAAAGAATCAACAAAATCCTTTATATCATTAATTTTTAATAAGAAAATTTAATCATCCTCAAATAATCTAATAAATGAGTTTTTTCATTTATGTCACCTAATGATATTCTTATTTCAAAAAATATTTACCAAGAAGTCTCTATTATGATGCCTAGATATTCCCCGGTGAAAAATTGATTCATATATATGTTGTTTATTTTGAATTAATACTTTATATAGACTAGCACTCAATGTTTAATTCAAGAATTTATTTTTGAGGGAAGGAGATTACTATTTTTGGAGGGGGAATACAATCCCCTATTTTCAAGGGATATACTTCCCCTCATGAGTATTTTAAATACTCACCCCAATTATTCAACCTTAATGAAATTATTGGAGAAGGGGAAGATAAAACACTATCTATGTATTGGAAAGACACACTAAGGATAATGGATGTACCCATTGTATTTCCATGGGAATTACCCAGTCACCCACCTGGGTGTGAAGTTGTTTTTTTCCATTGAAATTATTAATAATGAAATACCCATATCTAATATTCAATATATGATGACTCTAGTTGAGTTGATAGAGTTAAAGGAACAACTATAGGAGTTGGTGATACGGGATTTATATTCCCTAGTATTTCATGATGGGGAGTCCCTATTTTATTTTTGAAAAAGATGAATGAGTCTATGAAATTGTGCATCGATTATAGGGATATAAACACCATCACTATAAAGAATAAGTATCCTTTATGACACATTGGTTAATTATTTGATCAAATTTAACGAGCTTAATGTTTTTCAAATATCGATCATTTATCTTGTTATCATCCATTAAGGGTGAAGAAGAAAGATATACTAAAGATGAAATTTCATACAAGATATCAAAATTTTGAGTCCATAGTACTTCCCTTATGTTTGAATAATTCACCTTTTGTTTTTATAGTTTTTATGAATACTGTATTCAAGTATTATTTTGATAACTTCATTATGGTGTCCATTGATGATATCATGAAATACTCTAAAATATATGAAGAGCACGATAACCATCTATGAATAATTCCTGAGAACCTAATAGAAAAGAAATTATATGGGAAATTAAGTACATGTGAATTTTGGATTAATAAATATTTCTTTCTTGTCTATATTATATCAAAGGATGAAATATTTTTTGATCCATCAAAAACAATGGTAGGAAAATAATGTCCTGCACCGATGAATATGACCAAGATGCATAATTTCCTTGGACTAGCAGGATACTATCAGCGGTTTGTTAAAAAAATTTCTTTATTGGAAAACCCATTAACCAAGTTGGAACATAAATGTGTTAAATTCATATCGTCTAATGTATATAAAGAAATGTTTGAAAAGCTGACGAGGATATTGATTAATGCACCAATTTGAATTTTCTATTAGGAAAAGAATAATTTGTAATATATAGTGATTCATAAAATAAAGGATTGAGATTTGTCCTTTTATATAATGATTGAGTGATTTATTCTGAATCAATTAAATTGAATATCTAGGGACAAAACTATCTAACTCATGACCTTGAGTTGGTAGCAGTAACATTTAACTTGAAGATATTGAGGCACTATCTCTATAGAGAAATAAGAGACATATATAGACAAAAAATGTTTGAAGTATACTTTATCTTAGAAATAGATCAATCTAAGTCAAAGAAGATGGTTGAAACTACTCAAATACTATGATATCTTGATACACTACCACCCTAGGAAGGAAAAAAGGTGGCTAATGCATTAAGCAATAGGGACTATAAAGTTCCAAATGCAAAGAGGATTAATAAGGACCCTATATCCAATGATCTAGTAAATATGGATGTGGTAATATTTATAAAATGAGATCAATTATTCCTTTTCTAAGAAATTTACAAACCATATTTTCTGTAAATGACAGAAATTCCCTAGCAGAATGATAATGACATTGAAATGAGGATTAAAGAAATGAATGTTGGGAAATTTAAATACTTCATCTATAAATATGGAGTGTTGATGTTTTGAATGTGGTTATATGTTCCATCCATACTGAACAGAATAGGGAGATACTATATTAGGCACATAGATCAAATTTCTCTATACACCTTCATAGCACAAATATGTATAGGGTTTTAAGAGAATATTTCTAGTGGGATGGTAGCAGGAAATTATAGATTATGTGTCTAGATTATTTGTATGTTGGTAGGTAAAGGATGAAAGAAAATATTATAAGGGTTTCATGAAACCCTTCCTATACCTATATGGAATTCAAAAAATATTATAGTGGAAATTGTCACTGGTCTTCCAAAAACTCAAAGTGAGAATGAATCTATATGGGTCATCATCGACCACCTTACCAATTATGTACATTTATTTGCAGTAAGGGAAGAACTACCCCTTGAGTGCCTTGATAATATATATATCATTGAAATATATGGACTTCATGGGGAAACTCTATCAATTTTATCTAATCATAACCCTCGATTCGCATAAAATTTTTGGAAGTGTCTTCAAAAGACTCTTGATACCGAGGTACATTTAAGCACTGACTATCAACCCCAAATTGATGGGATGTCTAAAAGGACTATCCAAACAATAGAGTACATTCTAATATCATGTTTATAGGGCTTACAAGAAGTATGGGATCCATATATACTTTTGGTAGAATTTGAATACAATCATATTTTCCATTCAATCATCCAAATGACATTGTACAAGGCATTGTATAAGAAGAAATTTCATACTCCAACTTGATGGGAAGAAGTTTGAGAAAGGAAGTCAGTAGTCCCATAACTTATGGAGGATAAAAATATGAAATTATATACTATCCAAGATTATATCAAAGAATCTAAAAGTATACAAATGATTAATAATGATAATTGAAGGAATGACTTTGAATTTCAAGTGGGTGATCATATACTCTTAAAGGAGTCACCATGGAAAGGAGTTAAAAGACTTGGTAATATAATTAAGTTAAGCCCTAGGAACATTGGGACTTTTGAAATTCTAGATAGAATTGGAGTTATAATTACCAATTTTTTATTCCACCAAACCTTACTAAAGTAAATGAAGTATTTGATGCTTTATTATGGTGGAAATATATGTTATATCCAATGCATATACTCACATATGAGGGAATAAATTTGGAACCTAAATTGTCTTATAATGAAGTACCTATCCAAATTCTTGACATAAGAGAGATTTGTTTTTCAAAATTAGACAATTCATCTGGTGATATTCCATTAGGGAAATCAAAAACTAGAGGAGGTAAAATGTGAGACTGAAGAAGCTTTGAGGAAATAATTCCATTTTTTTAGTATCTTACATGTAACTAATTTCTAGGTTGAAATTATTTATGGGGGGGGATAATGTAGTACCCGATACCCTAATAAAGTAGGTAAACACTATACCCAAAAATTGATACATAACACACACTCTAAAGATAAATTATTCATTAATTTATTTAAAATATAAATTTTAATTTTAATTTTATCAATTTAACTTCATTTTTGGATTTTTAATTTCAATATTAGCATAAGTTTAATTTTTTGAAATTTTCTAAAATAATTGATTTTTAGGTAAATAGTGAAACATATTGTTCATACAAAAAATTATAATTTTATGACTTAACAAGAAAGAACTAGAAGTGTATAAAACCTTTTAATTGGTCAAATATTTATTTAATATGTAAAAAAAATAAATTAAAAAAATACTATGATGAATTTATAAAACTAATGATTAACATTTTAAAAACTTAAGTAATATTTTCCAATAAAACTATTTTTGGTCTTTTCCTTAATTTAAATTTTATTTTTGTAAAATTTTATTTTGTATTTTTTTGAAAGACACATAAAATTTTTAAAAAACAAATTTATATCATTAAAATAAAATAAATTGATAGTTTTACCCTACACATAAATTTTAATCTTAAAATTACACTTTTTTCTAAAAAATGGGGATTTACACGTTGCATGGGATAATGTTAAAATTTATTATTATTATTCATAAGTATTTTATCTAATGAAATGGGTTTAATATTTTTAATTTTTAGGAACATATTTTTTAATAATTTTCATTTTATTTTTACACATAAAAAATTATTTACTTAGGTAAACATATAGTTACCACAGTTAAACCAAAAATTGAATAGGTAATAAATCTATTATTAAAGAGCTTGAAACATGTAAAAATGTGTTTTTAATTGATTGGTTGAGATATTATTTATCTTTTATCATTCCCCCATGCAATTATTTTCCATTTTTGGAGCCACTTGACTTGTGAAACATGTTCCATTTTTTATTATGTTGAAATATTTATAAAAATTTCATTCCCACTAGTTATAAAAGGGGCCTCTCACCATCCCTTCAATACAAATAAACAAATTTCAAGTTATTATAAAAAATATACCATTATTCCTTACCCTATAGTACTATTTCACCCTCTTAAGATTTTGGTCATAAGATATTATCATAATCCCTCACTTTCCAAGGAAACCTCCAAGGGAAATCCCAAGTCCTCAACATGAGTACTAATTTTACTTAATTTATTTTATTTTCTATATTAATTTTCTGAATATATTTTTCTCATTCCTATATAATGATATCATAACTATTTTTAGTTTTAATTTTATTATAATAATCAAATAACTATTAAACCCTTTCCCCTTTTCCCTTATGCAAAAAAATAAAATTGTGTTTGTGTGCAGACAACCACCTCCACAAAGCATCATGTTTTTTTCCTTAACCACCTTAAATGGATGATCCTAATTTTTAATTTAATAAATAATTATGGTATTTACAAAATATATTATACTCTCAAATAATAAAACATATTATACATTTCTCCCTTTTTATGGAAAATGAAATCATCCACCATGCATACGTGAGGACTACCACCTCAATGGAACAATTGATTTATATATTTTTTATTTTCATCAAGGACTTACATGTATAGTCATGATAATTGGATTAATAGATAAGAATTATTTTTATGAAATTATTATGGTTATATAAAGAAATATTTTATATTTTTTTTAAAAGGTGAAGAAAAAATTTATTAAAAAGAAAGCAGGAACTACATGAGTCTAAAGGAAGGAATCATATTATAATCCCTTTCATAAAAAGGAAGAAGATCAACCGGCAGATCATCCATCCAAGTGATTCTCTGGTTGATTCCCATATTGGCAAGACCATCAGCCAACCTGTTCGCTTCATGAAATGTATGCATGGCTATGTAGTTGATTTCAAGAAGCGAGGAGAGGCATCACATCCAAAGAGTAGTGAATGACCAGGAAAGATGCACAACTCCGTTCCACATAGCCTGAATAATTGTAGTTGAGTCACTTTATATCCATATGTTGTTCCACCCTTTTTGTTTGATGTAGTCCACAACGAAAATCACAACCTTCATTTCAACTTCTAAATATGTGGCCACGCCATAATTGCTAAAGAAACATCCTTGGATCTGCCCAAGGGAGTTCCTAAAGATATCTTCGCAACTAGAAGGTCCATGATTTCTCTTTGAGGATCCATAAATTTTAACTTTAATCCATCCTGGAAGGGGAGGTTTCCAAAAAACCACAAAGGTGCATCTCGACTGCCTATATAGTCCATCAACCTTGAGTTTACGAAGGATCTCGAAATCTCCAACAGAGTTGTCACAGAAGTCTTTTTGAATTAAGGCAGCATCTGATATTGCAGTTCTAATTCTCATGAAACCTACATGAAGACTAAATGAGTATTTTTTGTGGATAATGTCATTTCGAGCGTACCAGATAACGTGAAGTAGCTCTACAACAACTGCTAAAAAGAGATTCTTTATTTGTTGTGATGATTCAAGCTTCACACATCAAATTAATTGGGTACAAATAGAGCTAGATCTTAACCATATGCAGTAAAATATGTCATTGATGAAATTATAGAGAGCAGAAGCAGTAGCACAAGATAAAAATAAGTGATTAGCATCTTCCCTGTGCTGAAAAAAATGACACTGAGCACAAAGTTGAATTCCAAAAGATTGAAAACAAATTTCCATGGGGACCCGACAATGAGTAATACGCCAAATAAGATTGAGTCTTTAATGCTTAATCCAGGTCTTTGAAAAATGTTTTAACCAAGCAAAATTAGTATCGGAATCAGTGAAATGATGATTGTAGTAACTTTTTGAATCAAGGATCTCATTGTGAGATGGTTCCCAAGTAAGAAAATCATCTTTATTAGTGAAAGATTAATTATAAAAAATACTCATAATGTTGTCAGGAAAGCTATTATAACCATAACATATGACATCCCTTATAGTACAATTGGTGTTGATCACATATGAGTTAGGGGATAACATCGAAATAAGCGGCGTGCCGGCCCAATTATCCAACCAGAAGTTTAAAGAAGAATTCACACTAACTGTCCATTTGGCATTAATCATAATATTTGTGAAGGACTATTTAATGGAGGGCCAAATTGAAGACTGCATATAATTCCAATTAACTTTTTTGATCTTATGAAGGAATCTTTCTCTAAGGTAGGAAATGGAATCAGAATTTTTATTGACAAGTCTCCAAGTGAGCTTGGCTTGCAGGGCGTTTTTAAAAAGGTGAAGGTTTTTTATACCAATACCACCTTTTTCTAGAGGCTTGCAGCATTTAGACTAGGGAATGGTAACAAGTTTTCTTTCAAGGATGCTTCCAGTCCAAACAAAATTCTTGATAAGAACATTAATTTTCTTGAGAATACCAGCAGGCCATTTGTATATCATCAACGAGTAAACCAATTTTGATACAATGGTGGATTTTACTAAACAAATCCTGCCAGCCATGGAGAGAGATTTACCCTTCCAGGCAGATAGATGGCTAACTACCTGCTCAAAAATTGAGGAAAAGTAAGTGGATTTAGGCCTTCCCCAAAAGATAGGAACCCCCAGATAAGTGAAGGGTAAATTCCCTTCCATAATATCAAGACTATTGACAATGTCATTTTTTCTTCTGGGAGAGAAATTTTTAATGAAGAAAATAAACGATTTATTCCAGCCGATAGATTGACCCGAGAGATCTTCATAGTGAGCTAAATTTTTTTAAGATTTATTATGTTTCTTTTATCTCCACGAAGAAATAAAATGATTTCATCGGCATAAAAAATGTGAGTAGGAACATTAAGATTTCTGGCTGCATGAATAGGATGGAGTTTATTTTGTGAAGCAAGTTTAGTGAGAAGTCTACTAAGATAGTCTTCAACTATGGAAAAAATAATGGCGGATAAAGGGTCACCTTGTCTAACCCTTTTTAAACATTTAAAAAATCCCTTGGGTGATCCATTCACAAGAATGGAGATATAGGCTGAGTCAAACAAAGAATGAATCATATTTATAAAGACATCATTAAATACAAAAGCACGAAGAACTTTGAAAATAAAGTTCCAGTCAATGGTATCAAAGGCCTTACGAATGTCAAGCTTAATGACAACATTACCTCCTTTGTTTGTTTTATTCAAGGTGTTCGTGCATTCAGAGGCAAGGCAAATGTAGTCTTGAATAGATCTTCCCTTGATAAACCCAAATTGGTTCCAGGAAAAAATTTTATGAAAAAGATAAGAGATTCTATTATCAAGGAGTTTGGCAATAATTTTATGAAGAGTGTTTATAATAGAAATAGTCCAGAAAAGATGAATTTCAGAAGCATTATCCAATTTAGGAATTAAGGTGATAAATTGAGAGTTGATACCATGTGGCAGAAATCCATTAGCAAAAAAAGATTTAACCATTTTACCAACATCCATATGGATGGTCTCCCAATGAGTTTGAAAAAAACCATTATTAAAACCATCAGGGACCTTGGCACTATCAGGGTTGAGACTAAAGATGGGGCCTTGATTTTGTGATCAAGAGGAATGCTAAGAAGATAGAGGTTGTCTTCCTCAGTCACCAAGTTCGGGATAACCTCAGGCAGAATATTCTTATTTATGGGAGGGCCATTAAAAATGTTTTCAAAATAAGAGACCACATGATTAGAAATAACCTCCTCAGAGTTCAGGAGGGTGTCATTATCCCTTATAAAGGAAAGAGGTCGAGAGGATTTTCTTATTTGTTGAAGAGAATTATAAAATTTAGTATTACGATCACCATCAGAAAGACACATAGTCTTAAAAAGTTGCTTTCAGATGTTATCCTTAAGAACCAGCAGTTTATTCAATTTCATGGAGACATTTATTTCAGCCTAAGGATCCAACAAGAAATCAGAGTAGGTTTTATTATTTTGAATGTGGGTGAGATCATTTTTAAGATCAATTATATCTTTTTCCATATGTTTAGATTAATCATTGCACCAAGACTTAAGACAAATTTTAAGCTTCTTTAATTTAAAGAGGCAAGAAAATGCATCTTTTTGATGATTCATTGACTCCCAACAAGATTTTATAGAAATAGAGAAATCCAAGTCAGAAGACCAAGCGTTATTGTATCTTAAGGGGGGGATTACTTTAGATGTTCTAGAGGTGAGACTGACTAAGATGGGATGATGATCAGAATTAAGTTTAGGTAGGGTAATATAGGATATGCTATCCCAATAATCAAGGGCCTGACCATTGGCAAGCGCTCTATCCAATTTGTTGGAAACTATTCTATTATAGTGCCTACGGTTCCAAGTATACTTGGCACCAGTGAGGTTAATCTCTAGAAGGTTACAGTCCTCAATAGCTGCTCTAAATTCCCTCAAGGATATGGAAGATAAAGAAGGGCCAATATTTTCACTAGGATAGAGAATAGCATTGAAATATCTTATCACAGTCCAAGAATCATGAATGATGATAGATAAATCCAAAAGATCTTTCCAAAGGATCCTTCGATCCTAATATCTATTCCTAGCATAAACCATGGAACATAAGTTATGATTATTGTTATAATTAAATTCACAAGTGATCATTTCCTCCATAGAGTGGAAAATGTTTACATTCTACAAAGATTCATGATAAAAATACCATAGAGATTCAACAACCAAACTAGTTTTACAAGCACCTAAAAAATTATAACCAAAAGAGCAGAGGTGTCTAATACTCATTGAATAATTAATTTTGGGTTCATCTAAGGCAAAAAGTTTAGGTTTATGAGTGAGAATAAGACGTTTGAAGAAAAAAAAAGTTTCAGGGCCAGCAATGCCCTGACAGTTCCAGAAAAGATAAACCATTAATACATTTTTTTGGGGAAAGAGCCCCCATTTCTTTTCTTAGGACCTACTGAGCTCTTCTTTTTTCCTTCCTGATCTTCTAGGATTTTGATTAGAAGGTTTCTTGGTCATCGTATCCTGCTTTCTCATAGAAGAAGAAACAGTTTTTTTAGAAAAACATGATATAGGAGTGGTTTGTTCCTAATCCAAAGAGATCACAAAATTCTGCATGGCTATGTGTGAAGGTTGTAAAATAGGAGCAGGAACTTTGGTGTCCACTTCTAGGTCCCCATTTGGGGTCTTTCCATTAGTTATGGTCAGTTTAGGTTGGTTTGATGAGGTGTTATCTTCCTCTGATTTTTTATCAGGGGACTGAGGTATAAATAAAGCATCACCTGAAGTTTCCTTCAGGCTGGCTATTCCAAAAATAGAGGATTTACCAGATAAATCAGATGTGTTCATGACATGTGTGATGTTCGGTTCTGGAATTAATAGAGGGCAAAGATTTTTACCTGTGGTCTCTATTGATGTTTTAGCAGAAGCCTCTACTTGATGAAGTAGCCCAGAATCATTGATGTGGATGCTATTTGTGTTTCGCTCCATAGATGGTTCCACAATGATATCGATCTGGAAAACACTAGCAGGCTCAACCACTGGATCTAGATTCAATGTCTTCTCATGGAAAACACCAGTGGTCTCAACCAATGGGTTTTGATTCAATGTATTCTCATGTCCTGCAACCTCATCTGAATCCATCCCAGTTTTCTTGAATACATCCATCACAAGTTTCACAAGTTCCATAGAAATTCCATTATCCATATCCAAGTTTTCCTCCTCCACTAATTATTCCCATGTATTTTTTGAGCTTTTACCCAATAAGGCAGTTTTTTTACCCATACTTCAGGATTTTTTTGGGGATCTCCAGGGGTTCAGTAGAAGCAGAATTACCTTTTCTATTTCTATGAACCTATGTCCATCCATCTTGAGATGGGGGGATACTTGATTCTTAACAATTCGACATTGAAGCAGTAAGTGTCCCACAATTTTGCAATACTCACAGAAAGGAGGCACACACTCAAACTCTGTACGTATTTCAATCCTATATTCATTCGCAGTGAATTGGATGACATCTGGTAGCTTTGCTGTAATATCGACCTCTACCATGATCCTTGCATATAAGACAATATCATTATTAAAGGTCCTCTGATCTATCTTAAGCGGGGTCCCAATGCATGATGCTATATCATTCAGAATTTTTGGGTGCCAGAAATACCAAATTAAACCATGTAACCTTACCCAGATTTGAACCAGAGTGTTCTTCGAGTTGTGCGGGTTGAACATATAGTACCATTCCGAGATGCAAAGAACTCTAGGTTTGAGTTGTAGGTTTTTGGTCTTCCAAACCCGATCAAAATCATCTTTCGATTTGAGTAACAGGTGGAAGTAACCTTTACCAATTGGGATAAGCTTCTAGTCGGCAAAACCCCAAACATGTGCAATCCTATTCTTGAAGTCTGAATTTGACCATGTCTTATCACCTTTAATGTAAGAAATGAAACCCATGAGTGAATACTTACAAATATGTGATCTCTGAAGTAGCACATCTGGGTCCTCTTCCATAGAAAATCACCCATCTTCAAGCTTTTTACATAAAGGAACCTTAGCCGAGGTTGCTTCACAGGAGGCCGATCCCTTTAGAGCTTCCAGGAATGAGATCCCCCTGGGTTTCCTGGGCAATGGAGATTTTTCTGCATGATGGTTGGAATCCGGTCCATCATAGGAGCATTCCCAGTCGGGATCAAAGCCCGCCATGGTCAATTCAATAGTCCAAAGAAGCATTTGAAGAGTAAAAAATGATTCCTTTGTACTATAAAATAACTTTGTATAGGTTATATTATTCTTATAATTATTTAAAATTCTTATATAACACACTAATAAACACTAAATAAGGTTATTATTATTCTATTATAGTTACACTATAACTAAATCACTTTACAATCATCCATTAATTACATCACGTTCTTCTCTGAGTCAGTTTAACCACCTGCTTGAATGATACTATAAATTTATATCATCAATGAGTATAGGAATTTAATTTATAGTAATATATGATATAAATAAGTAAATAATTATTTTATTTTATTTATTATATGATAAATTAATATTAAAATTATTAGTGAAGATACCAATGTTTGTTAAACATTACTGAAATAAGATCATCATTGATTTCATCTTTAAGGATCATAAGAAAAATCCCCTAGAATAAAATTATAAAATTTTAATAATTATAAATAATAAATTCTAGTACCTCATCTGATATGGTAATTATTAACCTTTTTGGGAATAATTAATAAAAACACCACAATTTTAAAACTAGTTCAAAATGATCAAGATTACTCACTCCCGATTTTGAAAGTTGATAATAAATAACTAATATAAATGTAAATAATAATTATAAATAAAAATAGAAAAAGGTTAGAGTTATTAATAAGGTTTTTAAATAGGTGATTAAAATATTTTTTTATACAAGAGGATATAGTACATTTTTCAAAGTGGGAATAAAGGTAAGGATTCTTTGACTCAAAATTCAATTCCTTGAGACATGAATATATTATACACCATGTTTTATATTATACAGTGTACCCATTACCCATTTGATATTTTATATCAATATTCTATCATTATTAATGGTATTTAATGTTCTATTTTAATTATTTCTATCAAGGTATTATGATTGTGATGTTACATAAGCCGTCATAATGCCAAAAAATATTAAATTTTGGAATTTAAAGTGTGTTGTTTTCCTTTAAATTACATTCCTATCTAGATAATATAAATTGGATAGGGATATGGTTTAAATGAACCCAGGGATAATCAATGTGAAATTTTTTGGTTGAGCATCAACTCAACCTTCACTTAGTTTATGATGAGTGGGCCTAAGACTACATGCCTAACGAGTCACTCTTGAGGAATATGATTCACATAATTCACATGATTTTATGAACCCTAATGAAGGGGTTTTCTACCATTAATTTTGTCTCATACCATGTAAAACTACTAAAAACAATTACTATATTCTATTAATAATCCAACACTTTTAAAGTACCCTCTATAATACTTTATCATTATTTCTTTAAAAAGGGAACTTCCTATTACACTGAGAATACCCTGTAGTTTCTATAGGTATTTTTTGGATATTCTTATAGATAGACACATTATTCCATTGAATGGGTTTTTTTCCCAAATTTCCATCATACAAAGATCCATTATTTTATTTTTCTATTAATAAGTAATAAGTTTATTTGGTAATGTTATGAAATATACTATTAAATCACATGTTGAATGAATTGAACTTAATTAGTGATGGGCGATGTCGAGTTTAGATATCCCATCAATGCATCGGTAGGTGTCATGAAACAAACTAGATAGAGTATTGGAATATTCCTAGCCCATTTATGTATGATGTATTTGTATAAGGATTTATTGTATCTTTATGTTGTCTAGCGTTATGAATTCATTTAGTAAGAGATCAGTAATTATTGTAGATGTTTTTATTTATTATCATGGTTATAGTATGAACCCATTTTAATTTTATTATGGAATTTTTCTAAAAATATATATATTTAGAAACTATTTATTTAATGATTATTTTATGATATATTATGATCTAAACTACTCCTTACTAAGCATCTGAGTTTACCCTTATTTTGTTTTCCATTCCCTGGGAAACCTATAAGATTAAAATGTGTCATTTTTAAGGATCTACTAGAATATATAATAATGTTATCATGGATTTTTTATTATTTAATTTATGTTCTCAAGTGTAATGTGAAATATATTCATGTATCTAGTCTTCCAAGAATATTTTTTTTGAATCATTTGGGAACTCTTATATTCTATACCAATAATGTATTTTGACTACTGGCTCTAGGTATCTAGAGCCTGTATTGTTATATTCATGATAATGAAACACACACACCCAAAAATATAACATGAAATGCCTATATAATTATATAAATCAAGTCATTACCTATTAACCATGCCACCAAAATACATAATACTACCTGCTTCATCCCCATGATGGAAGGAAGTCATCTTGTAAAATCCCAACACCTGATTTCAGGTATGATCCTTGGTTTGTGTTATCTATTATTGCTTTTCATGTTGATCTATAGTTTTTCATATTAAATTTTACCACTTTTTTGAGCCATTTTAGGGGTCGTGGGTGAATTTTGGATTCAGATTTGAGAGACTGAGAAGTCCTCTAGGATTTTATCTAAGGGTGGATACAAACCTATATATGAAAAATGCTATAGGTATAACACCTAAAATATAGAGGGTTATATAGGCCATTTAGTGGGGGTTAGGGAGAATGGAGTTCCTATAATAAGGCTATCAGCTATCCAGTGGAGTTCCCAGAGTTATAGAAAATCTTCCTGGTGGCACTGACTAGTTGGTAGGATCTAGTGGCTAGCTGGTGACACTAATATGGTAAAGAAATAATAAGTTAGTTCCATAAATTTATTCCTAAAAACCTCTATTTTAATTCTTTTATCTTCATCCTATAACCCCATTCATCCCAAATGATTATAGAGATTCACTTGAGGTGAATTTGGCCATTTTAAATCTGATTCTTCATAGATAAAAGTGATAATTAAAGCATTTGATCTCTCTCTTTGAGTGTGTCTTAAATATTCTGATGAATTCCATTATCCCTCATTTTTCTTATTTACTAAGGGATATTATATCTCAAGTTATTATTAGACTTGGGTTTTTATTTAGAGATTGCGTTTCTAGGATCCCTTCCTGATTTGATATATCCTATATTATATCTCCAATTTTGGATCTTATGTTAATGATTATTGATCTTATGAATTGAGGTAGGTGGTTTCATAATAAATTTCATATCAATTGAAAACTTTGATTCCTATTTATTTTTAATTGGATTTATAGATAATTTGTAAATCTTTATTTGAGCTTCTTGATTACAGATTTCAAAATAGAATGGTGTGTGTGTGATGAGCCTATAAGGTATAGATTTTTAAATAAATTTATGATTTATAGAAGATGAATTTTAATTGAAATTAATTATTTTAATATTTCCTTTTATTGTTATTACTTGATAAAAAAGGCATAAAAATATTTATGGTTTTAAATGAAATGAATTGTTTTGAAAGGCATGAGTTTTGATGAAAAAATATGATGTTGGTTTTTCAAAATGAATTGGAATGTTTTGAAACTTGAAATTGGGGAATATTTAAATGATATATTTTAAGGATTTTATATTTATAGAAATTAATATTATCCCCAATTATGATTTATTTCTTTGAAGCATATGGTATCTTGGATAGTTAGGCAAGAAGAACACATGCTAGGAATTTATTATCTCTATTTGGTAATTGATTGATGATAATAATGATAAATAAAAAATGATAAGTTCATGGTGTTCATCCTTTTGGGTGTTATCTTATCCCCCCTTGGTTTTAAATTTTGGGATATTTTCACAACTAGATTCATATTTCATCGATATGTGTGAGAATCCTTGTTCTAACCAAACCCTGAGAATCTTAACTGAAGTGATATGATTGAAAATGGGTTCTTGAGAAAATATTTATACATACAAATGCTTATAGATTTATTTAATAATGTATGTTTTAATATTAATTCCTATTCATGAGTATTTTTATGGAAATAAACCTTTTTTATATTTTATAGTATCCATTGGAATTATTTGAAATTTTATTATATTGAATTTTAAAATTATTACCATTCCATTTTTATTTAAAATTGAGAATATTTGGTTTACTTGGGATGGATTTCTTATAAAATTGTTGGTGGGATCCTACAAGTCTAGTGTTTCTCACACCTTACTTTTTCATTTAGAAATTTATAGACTTTACTATTCTATGTCTAGGAAAAGGGAAAGAACTATTTAGAGGCTGTGGGCATTCTTGATTAATGGTACCTTTGGAGTTAATGGTGACTGATGAAGTTAGTTACCCACTTGTTATAAGGATATCTTGTGATGATGTCTTTTATGGTTATGTTATGACTTAGGTTGATATACCATTTTGATAATTTTACATATTTACTTATGGCACCTTTCTCTTGATGAGTGTATTGGAATGCTGACTATCTATGTAATCTTTATAATATTTTTATCAAATTGGGTTATTATTATTGTAAAATTATTCTCTATTGAATGTTTTTGATTCCTAGGTGCTAGTCACCAGATCATGGGGATCGGTAATGACCTTTAGTACATTCTAGGATTAATTTGGGTACAATTTTTGTGGGTTATATAGGTTAGTTTATGGAAAATTAGTATCAAAGGAGGTCGAGTCTCTTCTTGAATGTCGATAGGAATTTTGGGATGTCTTGGTATAACAATGATATTTTTTGGGACTTTAGGGGAATATTTCAAATGTGTTACTATCTATATCTAATCATAGTGAGCCTTAAGTTCCCATGGGTGCTTGGGAAAAAAATTTCTTTGAGGAAATTTGATTATCTGATTCTAGACTTTTCCTGAACATTGATTTATGATTTTTGTTCCCAAATTGAATTCTGATTGATAGAGTCAATGATCCTTTGTATCTTGATAGATCTTTCAAGGATATCGATTTTTTTATCACCATTCTCCCAAGAATATGTATGAACATACTTAAAGAGGTAGAACCTTATGAACCATGGTATGTAAACCCTCAAATTGACTAGAACCTTATAGAGGTTATAGTGAGTGTGGTCCAAGATCTAGGATAAGAGGATAAACCTCCCCCTAATTCAGGATAAAGAGGTTATACCTTAGAGGGAAGATATTATAGATCATTTCAAATAATTTATTTTTCTAAAACCACCATCTTTATAGTGTAAATTTGATCCTTAGGAGTCATACTATTGGCTTAAAAAGATTTAGAATTTTTTTTAGTTTTTTGAGGTTCCAAATTTAATTAAGGTGAAATGTGCTATATTGAAACTTGAATATCCTAGAAGTATGTTCTAGGATACTATATTTATGGTGAATAAGAATGAAGGATTGGAGTGGAAATACCTCAAGACACTTTTTAAAGAGAAATACTATCTATATTCAATGTTTTTTTATAAGTCAAGGTGTTTCATGAACTTCATCAAGGTAATAGGACATTCCCTCAGTATGTAAAATGTTTTACTAAAATTTCTCATTTATCACATGAGGTAGTGTCAAATAAGAAGTTTAAGCACTATATATTTTATATAGTTCTTTGATTAGATACCTAGTGTCATGTTTTCATGTTGAAGATTACATCTTATGTTTATTTTTGTGACAGGGATCTAAAGGATGATATTGACCTGATTAGTAAGTTAGGGTTAATGGGAGTTCCTCCCACTCCTAGTGGCAGTTTTAGTGGTTCATTTAAAGTAAGGAGGAAGAAAATTGGGTATCATGGTGGACATAGTTATGGTGACCCTTGATATTATACTTTTTCCAAATAATCCAAAATATATGGTAATAGACCATTAATTTATTACCAAAATGAAAATTTTGGTCACTTGAAGCATGCTTGCACAGAGGCATCAAAGATCTGTAGCTATTGTGGATGATCATGTCACTTACAATTGTTTTTCCATATTTTTACCACCCTGCATAATGGTATGGTCTCTTCAGTACTGAGAGGATCTGTGATGCATTCAATGCTTCATGAATAATGGGGTTCTAGAAAAAGGCATTATAAATGAAGCTTCTTTACACAGTTGACAAGTATCCAATGGGAACTGATATGGACCCTAAAAAATTGAGAGGTAACATTACTATTAAATAATCTATAGTGAATTATTTATTTGATAATGGTGAATCTTATTGTTTCATATCAACCCACACCATGTAATTACTGAATCTTCCTCTAGAACTCATGCCTTATGTGATTAAAATTTCAATGCCTCTCAGGACAAAGAGAGAGTAGAATCTATGATTCCATTATTTTACTTCATATTTACCAAAAATAGAGCTCACCTTGTACTTTTTGGTTCTTGACATGAATTAACTGGATGTCATTTTTTAGGATGGACTGGATGATTACCCATAAATCATAGATTAATTGTTATCTTCAACTAATCTAATTTATTGTTGCTAATGAAGAGTGCCATGTTTGTCAAATATAATGTGACCTAAGGTTTACCCAAGATGAACCTACTCTTTTGGAGTTGTGTAGGATGATATCCATGATTTATTTTGAATTGGAGAAGGAATCTTCACGTGGTGATCTTCCCCCATTAGTTGTTGAGTTTCATGATGTTTTTTGATCATAATTTTCTATCCTACCACTGAAATAGGGGTAGAGTTCTCTATAAAAATGGTTTCAGGTACTCATACCATATCTATTCCTTCTTATCTTATGAAACTAGAAGAACTGAAGGAGTTAAAGGATTAGCTAGATTAATTAATTTCCAAAGGCTTTATTTAACCAAGTGTGTCACCTTGGGCAGAACTAGTGTTCTTCACTAAAAATGTTGATGGAACCCTTCACTAGTGTGTTGATTATTCAAAGATAAATTAGGATATGATCAAGAACAAGTATCCATTTCCCTAAATTTATGACTTTTTGATTATATTATAGGGGTGAATTGGTTATTCAATATTATTATTCAATCTAGTTACCACCAACTTAGGATCAAGGAGTTTTATATCCCATATACCACTCAGGAGTATGTATGTCCATTACAAGTATCTTTTTATGCCATTTATTCTAACCAATCCTCATATTGTGTTTATGGAATTGATGAATATGATTTAACACAAGTGCCTCGATTCTTTCATTGTAGTATTCATGGATGAAATCTTATTTTACTCTAAAATTGAGGAGGATAATGTTCATCATTTAAGAGTAGTTTTAGAAATCTTGATCATGTTTATCATGCTTCTCATTGACTTTATAGGGAACTTGGTCTCAAAACATGGTATTTCATTTGATCCTGAAAAGGTTAAAGTTGTTATGTACTAGGAGGAACTATAGAATTTCCTTGAGATACAAAGACTTTTGTGTTTAGTAGGGTATTACCAATGGTTTGTAAATGATTTCTATAATTTGGATTCTCCATTGACCACAATAAATAATAAGGGACTGAATTTATTTTGGTATTTGAAATATCAAACTTATTTTGATGATTTGAAGTTTTATTTTTCTTTAACTCGCGTTTTGACTTTTACAATGGCTGGGTAGGGCTATGTGGTTTTTTTGATGTTTCATGTTTAGGTTTGGGTTAAATTTTCATGAAGGGTGATCATGTAATAGCTTATGGTTATCATGATCTTTACCCACATGATAAGAACTATCCCACATATTATCTCAAACTCATAGTGGGGATTCATTCCCTTAATATTTAGTGACTCTACCTTTTCATAGATAGGTTTAAAGATTACTTTGATAAAAAATATTGAGCCATATATTCTCATAAAAATATGCTAATCTCTGATATAGGTGATGGGTGGAGTACCTATATTAATTTGAATTTGATATCATTTATACAACTATAAAGGTAAATGTTGTTATGGATGATGTGAGTAGGAAACTTCCATCCTAGGTGATGAAGGATTCATCAAAGGATTGGAATCTCAACACTCTCTTTGATCGTATGCATTTGGGAGTCCAAAAGGATAGAACTAACGTTGTTTTAGTTATTTTTTCTGGTGAAATCCTCCATTATCAAGATGATTCTCTAGGAACAAAAATTTTATAACGAGTTCCATGGCAGTAGGGATTATTTATATAGTGGAGAGACCATCATAAAATGGTCTTTATCTTTAAAGAGTATCCTTTTCTATAAAAACTATTATGTCATCCCCTCAATTACAAGGAAGTATCTGCAGATATATTTTCATCATTTATAGTGGGAGTTTCAAAAAATAATAAAAAATATATTTTTATGATATGATGTATCAATTTTTGTGTCCAGGTAAGAAAAAGAAAATTTTGATTTTTTTCTTTTTGTTATACCAGTCAACAGGTTAAGTCTAACCATCAGAATCCTTTGAGTTTACTTCAACACCTTCCAATGATGACTTAAAAGTGGGATGAGATATTGATGGAATCTGTGGTTGGGTTTTTACATACCATTCAATGAAAGAATGTTATTTTGGTAGTGATAGATAAATTAACCAAATTGGACCACATTATCCCCATTATTGAAATGACTAAAGTTAAGGACTTGGGGAATCTATATGTACAGAATATCATCAGATTATATGGTGTTTAGTCTACCATTTATTCTGATAATGATCCCCAGTTTACTTTTAGTTTTTGTAGAGATATCCTAGAGGTGGCGAGATCCTAGTTAATTTCAATCAAAATATTTCATCCTCAGACATATGGTCAGATATAATGAGCTATAAAGATTCTAGAGGAAATGATTCATGCTTTTGTCTTTGACTTTAGAGGATCTTGGGATTTTCATTTGGGTCCGGTTGAGTTTCCCTATAATAATAGCTAATATTGATCCATTAAAATGGAACCCATTAAGACCATGTACAACTAACCTTATGAATATCCTCTATATTGGTTAGATTTTGGTGAAGCTTCCCACGTGAGACAAAGTTTATCATAGGAGATGATGATGAAAATCTAGATGATTTAAAAACTATTGGTGATGTTGAAGAGATAATATAAATCTTATGCATATTTTCATCAATATCTTTTAGAATTATAGGTTTTATACCAAGTGTTTTTGAGAGTCTTTCCTCTGATGGTCCATAAATTCCTTGGAAAATATCTTAAGTTATCATTAATATCCATGGGACCGTTTTATATTATTGAGTAGATTAGGAATATGGATTACTATTTATATTTTACACCTTAGTTTATATCTATCCATGGTATGTTTAATGTGTCGGAGCATAAAACATATCTTTCAAACCTGTCTCATGTCTTGAGTTTGGAGGAACATGATGTGGAACTTGATATGTATGTGCCCAAGAAGATGACATTAATTCTTGATTTTCAAATGAAAGTTCTATATGGGAAGTCCATACCTTTGATTTGGGTTCTATAGAAACATGGTTCCAATTATCATGAGATGAGGTAACATGAGGAATTAATGAGAGGCCATTGGAATTATATATTTAATATGGAGTCTTCCTAATAGGTTTTTTGGGAATAAAGAATTTATGGTAGGGAGGATTGTAAAATCCTGACACCTTCTTTTAGAAATGATACTTGGTTTATATTAGACCTTTTTTTTCACATTGATCTGTAGTTTTTCCTATTTATTTTTGGTTGTTAGCACTTGTTTGAGGCTTTTGAGGGTTCATAAGTATATCTTTGATTCTGTTTTGATAGAATGGGGAGTTATCTATGAGTCTATACAATGATGGATACCAATATATAGCTAAAAAATGCTATAGGTGGCCCACCAGCTAGTCAGTGAGGTCCACCAACTAGCCGGTGGGGGGAGGGGATGATAGAATGTAGTTCATATAGGAACTCCATTGGATAGATTAGGGAATACCAATAGCTAGTCAATGGGGTTCCTAGAGGCATAAGAAATTTTTCTAGCACCATTGGCTAGCTAGTGGGATCCATTGACTAATCAGTGATGCCGATCTAGGTGAGAAAGTGCAAGGTAATATCATGATTATTTTCCCTTAATCATCTATTTTAATTCTTTTCTCATATCCCTAAAACCCCATTTTACCCAAATGATTATAGAGATCCTCTTAAGGATAATTTTTACCTTAAAAAAATGGTTATTAATGGATCGAAGTTTCAATTAAAATGTTTCACCTCTCTCAGTGAGTGTGACTTATATCTTTTGATAAATTCCCTTCTCCATCATGTTTCTTCTTCATCGAGGGCTATGATATATTAGGTTGTTTTTGGATTTGGGTTTTGATTTGGGGATTTTATTGCTATTATACCTTCTTGATTCAATTTAGTGTATATTATCTATCTAATTTTGGATCCCATTTTGGTGATTATCGATCTCATGAATTGTGATAGGTGGATTTATAAGAAAATTCATATCAAGTGAAACCTTTGATACTTATTTATTTTGATTTAGATTTTTAGATGATTTCCAAATACTGATTTGTGTTTCTTGATTAAATATTTCTAAATTTTATAGTTTTTGTGTCTTGAACCTCTTGAATATGGATATTCAAATAAAGTGATGATTTATGAAAAATGAATTTCTATTGAAGTGAATTATTTGGAGATTGAATTTGATTATGATTCCTTGAGAAAATATGGTATGAAATGGTTTATGGTTTGAAATGAAATGATTTTTTAAAGGAACGAGTATTGATTAAAACCATTCAATATTAAGTTTTGAAATTAAATGGAATGTTTTGAAACTTGAACTTGGGGTGGATGGTAATGATTGATTGAAATGATTTTAGATTGATTTAAATGACTAAAATTCCCAATTATGATTGATTTCATTGAAGGAAATGGGAAAATATATAGCTAGGTTTGAATTAAGCACACTAGGAATTTATTAGATATACCTAAAAATGGATTTATGATGAAAATTATAATTAAACTATGATGAGATTGGGGAGTTCATTAATTAAGTGTTCTTCTATCCCCCCTAGGATTTTATTCTAGATAAGTGTGCACACCTAGAGCCATATTTCATTAATATTTGTGAGAATACCTTCTCCAAACTAACCTTGGTACTCTTAACCATGGTTCTATGATTGAAAATGGATTCCTAAATAATGAATTTTATAATCCAATGTTTATAGAATTACTTACTCATTTTAGTTTTGATAGATATTACTATACATGTCTTTTTTTAATGAAAATTCACATTATACCATTTATAAACTAGACACTAAAATTATTTGAAAAGTATTTTTTATATTGAATTATGAAATTATTACCATGACATGTTTTATTTAAAACTATTAGAATTTTATTTACTTGATGTAGATTACTTATAGAAATATTTTTGGGATTCAACTAGGCTAGTGTTTTTCACCCTTAATTATTTTATTTTGGGTGTTTGTAGAGTTTATTATGCTAGGTAAAAAAATGGAATCACCTATCAGAGGTAGTGGTTGTTCTTGATTAGTGATAAATTAGAGTTGTTGGTGGATGGTTGAGTATGTTTCCCACTTATTATGAGGTGATATTGTAATGATGTATTTAATGGTTATTTGATGACTCAGGTTGATATACCATTTTGAGACTTGTACTTGTCAACTTATGGTACGTTTCTCTTGATGAGTGTTTTTTCATACCAACAGTTTATTTAATATTTCTTATGAATTTTTCTTTTTTGGGATATTATTATGGTGAAATATTTACCTCTTGATTGTTTTTGATCCCAGATACTAGTCTCCTTCCCATGGGGATTGGGAAAACCCTTTGGACCATGCTAGTATAGATTCAAGTACCAATTTAATAGGTTATCCAAGTTGGTTCATGACACATCTCATTCCACAATCCCTACCCATACTAAAATAATCTATTCAGGTCACATATCAAGTACCCAAGATAGTCACCTCAGGGAAGGGCACACTAAATTGATCCTAATGAATTCTCACTTCGGAAAATACACACCAAATTTATCCAACCCTACCCCTATTATAAGAGTGGGTACATTGAATAATTTTCCACCCTCCTCCATTTACTAGAGTTAAAAGCACTAAATTGTTCCTAACCCTCTTCATATTACTAGACTAGTCACAATGATTAGTTCTAAAACCTATTCCTCTTATAGGTGTGGGTGCACCAAATAATTCCAAACCATTCTACCATTATAGGATTAGGAACACTGAATTTTCCTCAAAATTACTCCTCTAATAAGAGAGGGTTCATTAAATATCTCAGTATATCACCTCTTTAGTAGGGGATTTTTTCCATCAATATCGGAAATCAAACATTTTTCACACACAAGAAACAAAAATTGGTCACACATCCTATCATAGAAGCTCACCACCTCCTCAATAGGGTTCTAACAGCTCAAGACCAAGCCTCATACCTCTCACCATTAATCTATCCCCATGAAATAAACTCTTTAGTCAATCATGGTAAAAAATAAATAACATGTTTAGCCTCTAAATATTCATGTATCACCCATAAAAGAATCTGTAACGCCCCAACCCTAGTTACCCAGAGTTGGTGAAATATTACATAACATTGGCATGATCACAAGGGATCAAATCCTGAAAGACCGGTCAGTTTAGCAGTATTGGAAAATAGATTACATACATGAATGTTACATTAAACTTTATAACATATAACACAACATAAAAAATCCTTCTAGAATGCCATTATTCTCTTATCTTAACCCTTTATATCAATCATAATACACTTCTTGGAATCCTGGGAAAATAAAACATAAGAAAGGGGTGAGCTCAGATACTCAATAAGGGTAAATAATTTAGCAGAAGCTTTAAACTTTTAAGGCAAGATGTGTAATAAAAAACAGCCTTTTAAACATAAAATTGAACATAATATGGAGAAAATAAACCAAAAATTACCATATAGAAATGCACGCAGATATTCTACTAGTCTAATAATCACATGTAATAATTAATTTCATAATGAGGGAATGCCTAATGCTAGACATAATTACCACATAGTCAAGGCCTCGTGCCAAGACTACAAATAATTTTTTTGTCAAGGCCTTATGACAAGATACTAGTTTGTCTCATGAGACCTATCGATGCATCAAGGGGCTATATAGGGCCCCACCCATCACTTACTAAGTCCAATGTATTCCTCATATGAAAATTTTGAAACATAACATAAACATTCGTATTAAAACTAGCATAAGAAATGTCAATACTTCAACCATAAACCATGAAGAATATAAAAATAGCACATCCATATTCAAACATATCATAACTCATTCAATACAATATAAAATATTTTATTATAATAATTCAACCTTAATCAAGAATAATATCCAGTAAAAGATGTTGACATAGTTGAAAATGACCTGTAAAACTTTTTGAGAGAAATATTACTTTTTGTGAAATCATTTAAAAGTCACACATTTATAAAGGAAGTCATTTAAAGGAGATTTTTTAATCAAAGTGTCCCATGCCACTTTGAAACTTTTGAAAGGAATTAACATTTTAAAACAATCATGTCCATATAAATAAATCCTTAAAACCATTTTGAAAACATGGACATTAATGAGAAATATTCAGAAGAATAAATATTTAAAACATTTAAAATGATGTTTTAGTTAAAGAGTACCTTAAAAGAATAATTTTGAAATTTATTTTATGAAACATGGACATTGATAATAAATATGTCCCAGAAAATACTTACACATAAACAATATCAGATAATAATGAGATTGATGAATTAACCCTTAACTTGCACTTTCTTTTGGTTAAGGGTACATTTAACCTCCTTTATAATGACCATAATATTTTATTAAATTATACCAGAACCATATTAATATTTATTATATCATACATGATTCATTTATTACTTTATATTACCTACTTAATAACAATTTCCATGTTAAATTAACATTTCGGGTAATAATCGCTTTCTTTATCGTACGTGTTTTAACTTGTTATTCTTGATAGTATCATTTAGATCATGATTTAAATACTTTAAAAATATAAAACATGATTTATATATAATATATATTTAAAATATAAATATGTATAATCGATAGATATATGAAATGGAAAACACCGTTTATGGAGACGGTAGGCCGTACATACGCATAAATGCTGTTTCCGTTTTCATGTCGTATTGAACGAAAGTGAATAAGATATATGTAAGTACACACACACACACACACATATATATATAGTATCATTATTATTTCATATATTACATAATTATTAATAATATATATTTTTATAATCATCGTTGAATGCTGAACCTAGAAATGAATCTCATCACGCTGTAGAGACGGTAAACAGTACGTACACATGAGCGAAGATATAATTTCCTTAATGATTAAAAGGTGTGGAATTGGATGGTATAATAATTTTACATATGAATTATAATGTTATTTTCATTATTTATATATATATTATTTATCATTATATCCATCCAAATAACATAGTGTTGAATAACAAATTACACCACGACGTGGAGACGGTAAGCCGTACGTACGTAGGCATGGTGACATTATCATTCATAGGATGGATAGAATATTGAGTATGGTTGTAACATATTTATAATAACATCAAATTATTTATAAGGTACTGGATTTATTATTTTGTTATGGAAATAACAATGAAAGAGAAAGTGGAAGAAGAAAAGAACTTTGAAAGAGGCAATAAAATAATTACCTCTTCTTTGGGTGTTTCCTTTTGATTTGAACAAAAGGGCTCCTTAGGTTGGATTTATGATCAAGGGAAGGACTCTATGTTAAATCTAGGGAAGTTTAAAGGAGATTTGGGTAGTTTTTGGACGATCCAAATGGATTTTTAGGTGTGATTTTGAGAGAAGGGAAAGTACCCTTTTATAAGAGAGGTGATGGTCACTTTAGGAAAAGTTTGAAATATTATTTTATTATACAATCATATTCAGTTTATAATGGCTCCAAAATGATTTATTTAGAGTCTAAGGTGGTTATGGGTCGAAAATAGTTCAAAAAATAGGTTTTAGACAGGTTTAGGTCACCATATTAACCTTATATTTTAGATTTAACTCTTAGTTAAATAGTTTAAATTTTACCATGTATTCTTGTATTATTATAATAAATGGTTAATAAACTTACTATAAAATGCCAAGAGAACCCCAAGTGTTTCCTTGATAGAGGGTAATTTAACCATATGTATAATAGTTAAATAATTTTTATTAAATTATACAAGAACCACATACATAAATATGATATCATATATGATCTTCTAATATTGCTTTGTTAATAATATTTCAGTAGTATCATCGTTTTGGGTGTTAACTGAGTCATTTTCCTTTATACGATAGTTACATAAGACATGTTTGTTATGGATAGTATTTATTTGATTCATATTCAGAATGATATTAAGTTCTTAAACATTATTTTTAATCATAAAATGATAATTATTCTTGAATGGTTATGATGGGGAATGAATTTCATCACGTTTGTGGAGACGGTAATCCGTACGTATGCACGAGCGATAATATCATTATATTGATGGTGAAATCGTATTTAATTTGATGGTATATCATATATAAATAATCCTTAACATGTTATATTCATTATTTACATCAGTTATACTGATTATTATACCCATCCAAATTATGAAGTGTTTGAATAAAAAACTACACCACGACGTGGAGACGGTAAGCCATACGTACACACTTATGGTGACTTGTCATTCATAGGATGGATAGAATAATGAATATGGTTGTACTATATTTATAATAACATTATAGTATGTATAAGGTACTGGATTTATTATTTTGGTATGGAAATAACAAAGAAATAGGAAGTGGAAGAAGAAAAGAACATTGAAAGAGGTGGTGAAATAATTACCTCTTCTTCGGGTGTTTCCTTTTGAGTTGATCAAAAGGGATCCTTAGGTTGGATTTAAGATCAAAGTAAGGCATATAGGTAGAATTGAGGGTAGTTGGGAGGATATTTGTTTAGGTTTTGGCTGAGTAAAATGTATTTGTAGGTGTGATTTTGAGAGAAGGGGAAGTACCTTTTTATAAGAGAGGTGATGGTCACTTTAGGAAAAACATGAAATATTGTTTTTTTATACAATCATATTCAGTTTATAATGGCTCCAAAAAGATTTATTTCTAAGATAAGGTGAGTATGGGTTGAAAAACTCTCAAAAAATAGGTTTTAGATAGGTTTAGGTCACCATATTAACCTTATATTTTAGATTTAACTCTTTGTTAAATAGTTTAACTTTTACCATGTATTCTTGTATTATTATAATAAATGGTTAATAAACTTACTATAAAATTCCAAGATAACCCCAAGTGGTTAATTAATGACATATATATTATTATATAAGTATTTTTACTGAACCTTATATTTTTAAGACTATTATATCATTTAATAATATAGTATTTGTTTTAAAAACTCATTTATTTCAATTTTGACACTATTTGATATTTTGTTTTTTTAAGTCATAAAAACTTTATTACTTCAAAAAAAATACATTGAATCAATACGAAAATTTCATATTCACCTATAAAATTAGTGGATGGCATAAAAACCTTCAAATTATATTTATTTTAATATTTATAATATCAATAATTTTAATCTTTCATTGATAAAGTAATTACTACATCATCATTGTGTCATAAATAAATTTAATTATTTAATATCTAAAAATTATAAATAAAATACCATTATGTAGGAAATCGTTTTAGATTTATAATGAATATTTATAGTCAAATTTATTTTATGTATAACCCTATATTAAAAATAGTTTAGTTATTAAACTTTGAATTTAACACTTTTAGCTCTTCTTTAAATAAAATAATAATAAATGTCCTAATCTAATACAAGTGGAAAAAAAGGTTCATATTTTATTCATAAGGTTTTTTATGGTCTAAATACACTTATCCAATAGAATTATAACATGTGTTAGGGTAATTATAATATCATTTTTACCTTTAATTACACTATTTACTTTTAACTGTGGTAAATAAAAGTCAAAAGTTACTATTCAAAAAAAATTATTTTAATATTATTGAACCACATTTTAATTTCTGATGTCAACTGTGTCTCTCATATTTTTTAAATTCAATTCAAAGAAGCAGTAAAATTACATTTTATGCAAATTTGCAAATGTGCCTAGAAGGTGGGTAAAAGACGTTAAAAGTTCAATAAAATTTTATACATCTAATTTTATTATAAAATTACTCCAATGAATTAAATTTAACTTATATAGGTATTATATATATATTTTGACTTAAAATAAATTTAAATAAAATAAATAATTATTTAAATAAAAATTCGGTTTTAAACAATAACGTAGTTTTTTTCACTATTCATCAAAAATTGAACGTTTTCAGAAAAATATCAAAAATTCACCCTAAGATAATTTTGATATTACAATTTCAAAAATTAATTCTATTTTAAAAAATTCAAAACATATAATTTTATTTAATTAATTTAAAATTAATTCTCGTCGTCAAAACCAAAAAACAGGTTTTTAAAAAGTAAAAACTATCAAAAGATTGACATGTGTTTATGTCAAATTTAAATGTGAAATTACTTATAATGAACTAAATTGTATTAAATTATAAAAATATAATCTAATTATACTTACAAACCATTCAAATTCATAATTTAACACTATAATTTATTTCGATTAAAAAAGTTGTTTTCAATTAAAATTTAGTATTTTTCACTTCTCATCAAAATATGAAAATTATCAGAAAAGTACCAAAAATTTATCCAAACTAAATTTTTACACCACAATTCTAAAGAATAATTTAATTTCATTAAATTGAATATATAAAAGTGTCAAATTTTGGTTTTAAAAAAGGGTTCTCCATTAAAAGGCGGTAAAGTTGCATTTTTTGAAAAATACTTCTTTTATCTGAAAAAAATGAATTTGGTCTTATATTATGTCTAAGAAACACATAATATGGATCCTAAAATTATATGGAGTATATAAAATTCAAAATTTAGTTAATAATATTCATAACCACTTTTTGAACGACTGGTTTGGTAAGTCGTGGTGCGCTCGAACTCAGTGTTGCGTATAACACAAGTTATTGAATTACTTTTAAGAGATAACATACTATGAAATATTGTGGTGTTACAGAATCTGATAGGGTCTAAAAAAACCTATCTACCATCAAAGAGGTCAATCCCACCTATCCATACCAATTCAGTACTTTAATACTGTAAGAACCCAAATCTTTGTTTTAGGTATGTTTTTCCTTTTCTGGCTATTTTTGAGAAAAAGAGGAAAATATGGAAATTTTCAAAGTACATGCAGTGTACTTTATAATTACATGTCGTGTACTTCGATGCCGCACCAGGCTGTGTGCTGGCCGTGTCTGGGCCACACACACGGTGTGTAAGGGAGATATGAAGGCTACTTAAAGCGGAGTACGGAAAAGCTAAGTACACACCGTGTACCCCAGAAGTACACGCTGTGTAGTTTCTTTTTTTTTCATTAATCGGACCGGGGTCGCGCCTAATCGATGAAAACACCTTCTTCTCCAGATTCTTCGACCGAGAGCGCCCCGTAAGGCCGCGAACGTCCTCTGAGCCCCTGAGCCTCCGTCTGTTTTCCGAATCGACCGCCGTCAATTGTGTTGGAACCACAACGGTGAGCTCTTTCTTCTTCTTGAGTTTCATTCCTTGATTTTCCCTCTTTCTCAATTTATCATGGGTTGAAAATTTTGTGCATTTTCATAGATCTACACCGTTATAGGGAGAATCAAGCCTCGTGGTCAAATTATATTGATCTCCTAGCATCAAGTTAGGTGGTTTGTGCCTTACCTTTCTAAGTCTTTGAGTTTTATGTTCAAATTCCACCAATACCCATGAACGGGGTATTGCGTGTTTACCTTTTTTCCCCTGTTGTTTTCCTACCTTTCTTTTTTGCTTGCATAGAGGTAATTTGATCATGTTTGAGGATAATTGCTATGCTTGGATGTTTTTCCCATGCCTTTTTATTGTTATGACCTTTGGGTTTTGTTATCATTTGGCTGTTATACCTGTTTCCATTCCTAGTGACTGTAGGATGGAATGATATTCTTGACATGATGATTTTTTGTAGAATGGTTATCCAAGTAGTTCTATAGGTTTACTTTGGACTTATAGCATTATTATGCACTGACTGACATGAGACTGTGAGATACTGGTGCTATTGACTATAAGGGATAGACCGAGTGAGATTCCTAGAGAGTCTTGAATATTATAGACTACATGAGGGTAGACTGAGTGAGCTTCCTCAGGGAGTCTTAGTTATTATAGACTATAGGGGATAGACCAAGTGAGATTCCCAGAGAGTCTTGGTTATTATAGACTACAAGAGGGTTAGACCGAGTGAGATTCCTCAGAGAGTCTTTACTTGTTTAATTTCTGTAAAACCTTTCCAGGCTAGAGAAGGAATTGACTGAGTGAGCTTCCTTAGAGAGTCTGTGGTAGACCTGAGACTATAGGAGGAATTAACTGAGTGAGATTTCTCAGAGAGTTTCTAGACCTTGGGGCTATAAGAGGGTTAGACCGCGTGATCTTCCTCAGAGAGTCCCTGACTACCCTAGACTATAAGGGAAATTGACCGAGCAAGCTTTCCTAGAGAGTCTTATAATTTAGTATGACCAAACCAGAGGGGTTAGGCTAAGTGCACTACCTAGAGGGTTGTTGGTACTTCTTGAATAGGACCAGAGGAGTTGGCTGCGAGTACTTCCCAAAGGGGTTTTTGTTGTGGTTAGCTGTTTGCTTCTATGCTACTTATTGTTCTGTGGATTGATTACTGTTTTATATCATTATGTTACTACTTACTGCTAACTGCCTACTGTTTACTATTACTATTTACTGCTTACTGTACTGATACCTGCCATATGCTCACTGACTGTGAGGCACAGATCTTCAGGTGGTTTCCTATTGGGATTTAGTATCACACCCTATTTGGGTCATGCTTTTGGGCCCAAAAAGACTATGTTGTTGCAGGTATAGACAAGGGAAATCACCCTTCGACTTCTGGTACTTGACTGCTTGGAGCAGGAGAGCATGAGACCAAGATTAGGCCTGCGATGCTGAGGAGCTGTTTATCTTTTCTTTTGTACTTGTTTTGGTACTATTTGTATTTCCAGCATTGTGACCTGTTTGGCTGTTTTCTGAGATATGTATCATGCATCATTTCATATATACATATGTTCTCCAGTGGTTATTGTTTTAGTCATCCGCTGTTTACTTGTGCATTATTGTTAGATACTTACTACTTCTGCTACTGCTTATTTTGTTTACTTCCACTGTGTACTCTACCGATGAGGGCATAGTTTCCTCACTATCACACCCAAGGCCTTCGCTGCTAGTCGGCAACCTCTGGTGTTCAGGGAAATGCGCTTAAGGCCATGTGACCAACCAGGTACGGGGCACCTCTAGGTGGCTTCTGGAATCGGGACTTTACAGATAGCTAAAGAAAATATCAATGGCCACATAGTTAATCATTTATCATCATGAAACAACACAATCTATAGGAAATAAAAAAATAAGGATCACATTAAGGAAATCATGATTGTAAAATAAGGCATCACCCACATGATTTCAAATAAACAAAAACAACACAATAATCCCTTTTAACTTTCATTTTAAAACAAACCCAATTTCCTTTTTAAACCATTTATAAGGAACCACATATTGTTTTACCCACAGAAGTACCTTAAATAAAATACCATAAAAAAATATATTTAAAAAAAAACCTCTATAATTTTAAAATAATTTTTTAAAACCCATTTTGTAAAATCACCTATGTTCCTTTAAAATACTATTTAATCAAACCATTGTTTAAAAATAAAATTTTAAAAAAGAAACCTCTTGCTACTTGAAATCCAATACATGCCACTGAAAAATCCATAAATAGGACCATCAGTACTTGTTTGACCAAGGTATCACCATCAGTCTATTAATAAATATATGTGGTTCTTGTTGACTATTAGGATAACATGATCCCATCCTAATTTATGGAGAGAAATCACACATTGAATACAATAGTCTAACAATAATTATAATGGAGGCACATAAACATAAAATTACCAAAATGGAAATAGAATTAGTAAAGTCAAGGACAAACACCTCAATTGATGATTTTTAATTTGATCCCATGATTTTACCAGCCTACTCTAAGTCCACGAGTACCTATCTCATCAATAAAAACTATAAAATTAAATGACAAAGAATTTAAAATAAAAAAAACCAAAATCTATATGACTGATTCCAAACTCACCAGGGGACACAACGGTGTTGAAACCAAAATAAATCGGGTTTAGTCTACTCCCAACATTCACCTATACTTGATCCACTAAAAATTCACAAATCTTATGCCCAAATCAATGATTAATTCCACCATAATTCTATAGGAACAAAAAATAAATACATAGGAAACATAACTAAAATCAAACAATGAATGGTGGATTGAATACCTCCTTTCGAGACATCCTCTACAAGATGAATATGAAATCCCCATCACATAGGATGATTTCACCTTAATTTGGTTAAATAATATTTATAAAATCATAATAGGAGAATTGGAATTAGAATAATACTAGAGTGTTAGGACCAAGTTGATGATGGAGGTGTTTGTTTTCATGTATTGTCTTTTGTTGTCAAGAATTATTTTAAAGAAAGGGAATCACCTCACTTTATTTTTGGAAACAATCATACTAAACATTTTTTTGGATAGAATCAAAATCATGTTTTAAAAATAATCGAACTCACTATGAAAGTCCATCATAATGAGAAGAAGCTATCTGGAAGAAATGGTTTTAATTAGATTCGACTCAAGTCTGGAATAGAAGTGAAAATATCTCACTGAAAGTAAATGTTCATTGGATTCAATTTGAATTCAGTATGGAAGAAGTGTTTGTTTTGACGAAGAATTTAAGTTTCTATGACTAAAATTAATTAAATATTATGATGATTTTTTTATTTGTATTTCATAAATCATATATTTAATTGGATAACTTATGATTCAAGCCTTGTGAATGAAAGGGATAGTGAAAAAGATTTAGGCCAATTGTTTTTATGAGAAGAAAATATTGATGGAAATCATACTCAAGATATCATTCTGAGGGTAATTATATCCAAGATGATCATACTCATGACAACTAAGAAGGAAAGAAATAAGGTTATAAATATCTTAATCAAAATAATCGTACCCAAAATCATCGGATCCAGGTGGAAGTGAAGTGAGAGATGATGACGATTTACTATAGCATCTGATCATCCATCAGAAGCATAATAAACTTTTTTGTAGCAAGGGTGATCATAATTAGACTTAGGAGAAATTATTGTATTCATAAATGATCATACCCAGGCCAATCGTACTCATAAGGATCTTACTCTTGACAATCATACTCAGGTTGATTTGAATAGTTTATTGAATTGCTGAAGGAAGAGACAGATAAACTCTGATTTTTTTTCAAATGTTCTCTTAAAAGTGGGTCAAGATAAGTGATAAAGAAAAGGAGATGAATATATTGTCATGGGGGAGTCTAAAATTCAAAGATCAGTTTTTATTTATTCACTTACAATTTAAATTGGTACAAAGATTTGTTTTTAATAAATCAATCAGACCTAGTAATTGAAAATAATAATTAGAAATTGAAATCAGACTAGTGATTCAAATGAAATTCTAAAGAAGGATATAAAGTATTAAGAAGAATCGAGAAGCTTTGAGAAGAGTTGACAAAGTCAAAATGCATCCCAAGATTTCAGAGGAAATTGAAATTTGGGTGAATTTTTGTAAGCAAGAAATATTTTTGGGATTCCCACCCAAACCTCTCAAGGGTCACCTATAAAAGGAGAATTACTTTGTACTTTCTAAATATTGGTACTGTCCACTTCAGTAGAGATATAAGCTCTGATTTTTCAAAAAGGGAAAGAGGATATCATATTGATCTTTGTTGAAAATGTTCCTACAGGAAGAAGACATAGAATAAGAGACAAGACCACAATGTTGTTTTTAGCCGATAATCATACCTAGTGATTATCGTATTCAGCTAATTACCATATTCATCTTGTCAATTACATTCATATGATCATTATATTGGGATGTATTAATTGGCTTTGGGACTTCCATATTTGGGTTCTTAGACTGAGGAAGAATCATACGAAGTTTATCAGGATCAGGAATTTAAGTGGTGGTAATTCATTTATTTCATTTTATGAAAATAAAATCAAACTGGAAGAATCATATTCAGAAGAATTGTACTTGGAGGAATCAGACTTAGAAAACCGAACTTAGTTTTACTTAACAAAGTTTAATAAGTTCTTACTATCTTCTGGGTAAGAAATTTAAGAATTACATTTCAATTGAATACATTTTTGGAATTGAAAATAAGCATAGGTAACTTGTGTTGTTACAAAAAATTTGTATTACCCTATTGGTGATAAGAGGGTTCACACATACTTTTGGATTGTCTTTAAATTACTACATGAGTGAAAGAAAATATCCCTCTCATTGTAATACAAGGATTATTTTCTATTGGATTGTATGGTATTTGATCATTTCCAAACCATACCAAGGATGTAGCTATTCTTATTGAATAACGAACCTTGTAAATTATTGTGTTACTATAGATGTGTGTTTGATTTTTTTCTCTAAGGTAATTGAAATATTTAACATGAGGTGAAGTTTGTTTCATTTTAAAAGAAACATAAAATAAAAAGTATCACTGATTCACCCCTCCCCCTCTGAGTGATACAATCACTCTGACTAGGCACTTTCAAGTGGTATCAGAGTGATGATCCCTTTACTTATTATTTGACGATGGAGAATTTGAATTATATGAAAATTAAAGGTATTATAGTCTTATATGGAAAGAATTTTCTTATTTGGAAAGATAGAATTTTGTCATATCTTATGTCTATTTAATATGATGTTCTTAAAGATGAAACATATGGATTTCATCCTATTGATTTTAAAACTCCTCTTGTATCTTTTGATAAGAAGAATCTAGAGAATGATGGAAGAACTAAGAATGCTATATTATAATCACTCTCTAAAAGTGAATTCTTAAGAATGAAAGGTGTTTCCATAACCAAAGGTATATGGGATAAACTGAAAAAAATATACAAAGGAAATAAAAAAGTGAAGAAGGAAAAGTTTCAAATCTTGAGATTGAAATATGAATATTGGAAGATGGGTGAGCATGAATCTATTGGGGACTTATTTAGCAGGGTAAATGACATTGTGAGCACTATCATATGTCTTGGTGAAAAGTTGGATGAATCTATAGTTGTTGAAAATATTTTTAGAATCCTTCACGAAAAGTTTGATGCAAAAGTTTCTTCATTGGAAGATAGATATCCTAAAACATTATTTCTTGACGATTTTCATAGAACTCTCATTACTTATGAAATGAGAAGGGAGAAATCTATGAAAATAAAAAAAAGTTTTATAGAGAAATGTATTTCAAGACCTCAAAGAAAGAAAATTCAAGGAAGATTATTATTGAAGATGAAGCTGGTGAATCTGATTTTTAAGACGAGGTATGTAAAAATATTGACAATATTTTATCCTTGTTTTCTAAAAATGTGAAAAGAGTTATAGGTAAATACAAAGGGAAGCTTCCCTTGAAATGTTATGAATATAGAGGCATTGTTCATTTTTCCACTAACTATCCTCAGAGAAAGAAATAATAGGATAGTGAGGAAGAAAAAATAACTCCAAGAAGATCATGGAAAAATTAGGGTGATAAATGAAAATTTTATTCTATAGGGAAAGAAAGAAAATTCTTAAAATCCAAAAGAATATGTTTCTTATTGAAATATGAAGAATAAGAATACAATGATTTTGAATCCAAAAAATAATTTGAGTATGGTATTGAAAATACTTTCATTTCAACAATGAATGATGAAGAATTCATAATGGGTAGTTCTGAAGAAGAAGAAACTCAACTTTACATTCATTTGAAAGAAGAGTTGAAAGAATGTCTGAGAAAGATTAGAAGACTTGAAAATAAAAACAAAAAGTTAGAGGATGAATGCACCTTAATAAGCAATCAATATTTTTTTAAATTATAAAGTAAAGCTAGTAAAAGAGATTGATAATTTGAAGAAATCTCTTGAAGAATAAAAGAATCATAATGAGAATCTGGAGGTAAAGGTGAAATCAAAAGAAGAAGAGTTGGAACTTGAAAAGTTTTCAGAATGAGAAACTGGAGAAGTTTCAAAAAAATTTATCTTCAAAGGTTCAGAAGAAATATGGAGTGGTTTTTAAAAACAATAAATCTGGAAAAGTTATGTATGTTACAAAAGTGAAGAGTTCAGAAGTTAAAAAACATCCTGAGTCTAAAAAATTATTATCTAGATCCAAAAAAGTTTTGAATAATTATGATTATATTAAGGATTAAAAGAATAAGATTAATTTTATTGACAATAGAAAGTTGCTGGCTCAGAAAATAAAGAGAAGAAGGTGGCTGAGAAATGTATTCATAGTTCCAATAGATTTGAAAGTTTCAAAGGAAAATAATACTTATATGGATATTTTTGGTATTGTGAGGGATTGCGACACATGAAAAGTATGTGTTGATTCAACCAACAACATTAATATTATACCTTAGGTTATTAAAGGAAAAGGTTTAGGGGTAGTAAATATCCTCAAAGAAATAATTCTGAGATGGTTGTTGTGAAGAAACATGAAAATAATGAAATGAATATTGAAAATAGGTTCTAGTCCCTAAAAACTATTTGTGAAATATGTAAAAAACCTGGAAACCTTGAAAAATGATGTCTTGTTTTGTTACCGGCACAAAAAAATAATCTTTACAATACTCACAAGTTGGAATTGAAAAAATAAAATAAAGGAGAAAAAGATCTTGTTGTTGAAACTACATTGAAAGATTCAAAGGGAGAATGACCTTAGATACTCGAAAGTGGGTGTTCTTCTCACATGATAGGAGACTTGAAATTTTTTAAGAATGTGAAATATTTTAATGATGGCATAGTGACATTTGGAAATGATGAATCTATGAAAATTAAAGGTGTTGGATCAAGAATCATTGGAAAATAAAAGATGACATCCAATAAAAACATTATATATTGATGGGTTAAAACAAAATTTTCCAAGGGTAAAAAAGTTATCTTCATAAAAGATGAGTTTTTTGTGAAATGTGAAGAAGGTGAAAAGATTGTTATAAGAGGCAAACATAAAAAATGGAATTTGTTTCAGTTTAGTGAAATAAAAACTCTTATTATTTGATTATGGTGGAAGAGAATCATTTGTGGCATAAAATTATGGGACACATGTGTTATAGAAACATGATAAAGTTATCTAAAAGAGATAGTGTTCGAGACAATCCTATTTTTCCAAAAATAAGATATTAGTGTTGCACTATCTTTTAGAATGAAAATATTACAAATGGTGTGCATAAGAATGTTGATATTTGTTTAAAACAACCCATGGAGAAGATTCATTCCAAAATCTATGGGATGATGAGAAAATCATTGATAAATGGAGATAAGTACTTGATTACATTCATTGATGATTTTACTCACATTACTGGTGTCATGTATATAAAACATAAATATGATTCTTTGAAAATGTTTAAAAGTTTTAGAAGAAAAACATAAAAGAAATGTGAGTATTCAATGAAGATGTTGCGAATAGATAATGATGGTGAATATAGAAGTGAAAATTTTGAATAATATCTTGAGAATCATGGAATTTAACATGAGTATAGTTCCCCATACACTTCCCAAAAAAAAAGGTGTTTCTAAAAGAAATAACAGAATCTTGGTGGAAATGGGAAGAACTATGTTACTTGAACCCAGCCTCTCTCATTAATTTTGGAGGCAATCCATGAGTACTACTGTTTATATTCATAACCAATGTTTATATAGGTCTCATTCAAGTATGACTCCATATGAATTTTTTATGGAAAACTCTAAGTTTAAAGCACTTGGAGTTTTTGGGAGTCTATGTGTTATAAAAGGAAAGGTGGAAACTATGGTTAGTCTGAGAAGAAAGGTGAAGATGGAATCTTTCTTGGATTTTCTCCAAAAGTAAGAGGATACATATTCTTCAACAAAGAAATAAGAAGAACTGTTGATTCAGTCAATGTGAAAGTGATTGAAGGATCCGAGAAAGAGAAACATGATCAGACAGACAAGGATGTTGAGCAAGTTTAAGAAAACAATTATGACAAGGATACAAACAATTGTAATCCTTCTCAAGAAGAATAAATAGACTCAGCTATTTCTAGTGATGAAGAATACCATCAAAAATCTCATCCAAGGCTGAGGAAACAAGTGGAAGCTCAGAATATAATTGGTGATCAACATCAAAAGGTTCAAAATAAAAGAACAAAAAATGCTATCACACATGCTTTTCTATATTCAAAAATGGAACCGAATGATGTGAAATAAGATTTTTAGCATCCAAAATGGGTTCAAGCCATGAATGAAGACTTGGATTAGATTGAAAATAGAAATACATGGGAACTTATATCCAAGCCTGAAAACAAAAACATCATTAACATAAAATGGTTTTTCCAAAACAAACTAAATGAAGAAGGTGATGTTATAAAAAACAAAGCAAGATTGGTTTAAAAAGGGTATTCACATATTGAAGGAATTGATTTTGATGAAACCTTTTCTCTGGTGTCTAGATTTAAAAAAATTAGAATCTTTATTTCTATTACTGCACAATGAGGCTACAAGATCTTTTAAATGGATGTCAAATCCACATTACTGAATGGTGATCTTGAAGAGGAGGTTTATATTGAACAACCTTGTAGATTTGTTGTTGGTAAAGATGAACGTTATGTGTGAATATTGAAGAAAGGATTGTATGGGCTAAAATAAGCTATGATGGAATGGTATTCCAAATTATATACTTTCTTAAGGAAGATGAATTTGAAGAAATGAAGAGTAGATAACAATTAGTATATCAGTGAAAGTCAAGAGTATTCCCTTATCATAATTGTTTATGTTGATGAAATTATTTTTTTTGGAATTATGAAAGAAGTTTTGAAAGATTTTGTGAATAAATGGAGAAGGTATTTGAAATTTCCATTATGGAGGAAATGTGATACTTTCTTGGGTTAAAAATCTTGAAAAATAAATAATAAAATTTTCTTTCTCAAGAAAATTATTCTAAAGAACTTCTTAAGAGGTTAGGAAGGGAGGAATAAAAACCTGTTTCCACACCAATATCATTGGGAATGGAGTTTTCCATATATAGAGAAGGATAATAAGTTGATTATAAAGAGCATTAGAAGCTGATTAGAAGCCTATTGTATTTGAATACCTTTAGACCAAACATTGTTTATGCTGTTACCTTGTGTGCAAGATTTCAAAGTGATCCAAAAGAATCACATTAACTTGGTGGAAAAATAATTCTAAGATACATAAGAGGAATAATAGAATTCATAATCAGGTATTACAACTTAGATAGTATTTATTTTTTTGGGTATTCAGATGCTGATTGGACAGAAAATGTTGAATATAGAAGATCCACATCTGGTAGAGTATTCTTTATAGGAAAGAATTGTGTTTGCTGGAATTCAAAGAAACATAATTTAGTAACTCTCTATATGTCTAAATTTTAGTATGTTGCTACCACTCAAGACACTACTCAACTTATGTGGATGAAAACTAAATTATAAGATTTACTTATTGCAGTGAAGCTACCCTTGCTCTTGGGTTGTGAAAATCAAAGTACAATCAATCTTACTAGGAATCCATTTCAACATTCTCATTAAAAACATATTGATATAAAATATTATTTCATAAAAGATCATGTGGATAATAATTAATTGAAGCTTGAGTATGTTCCTACATCAGAACAAGTTGCTGATATCTCCAAAAAATCTTTAGTAAAGGAATTATTTTCTAAATTAAGCTTGAAAATTTGATTCTAACCTCTTTCTCATTAAGGTTGAGGTATTTGATTCTGTCCCCTCTCTCCTCTTACCTTTTGATTATATTTTCAAGGGGGATAATTATTTCTTAAATGAAAAAAGAGGGAGTTGTGGGTAAGTTGTGAATTCAACATTGTTTTGTGAGTGAACTATTCTAACTATTTGTTATAGTGGTTATAGGAAATAAATTTTTTTGTATTTAGGAAGGTTGAAGAAAATATGAGGTTGAAGAAGAGATGAGGAAGAAAGTTGAAGATGTTGTCATAATCAATTCTTTTGGACATCATGGATTTTGTGTTAATGATTCTTGTTTCATATAATGAGTTATCTCACATAGGCTTAAGATTATTGACAAGTGATTCATTACTTGAGGATAAAAATTTTAGTGATTTATAAAACTTGGTTGAAAATAAAATCTAAAGGGGGAGACTGTTAGGACCAAGTTGATGATGAAGGTGATTGTTTTCATGTATTGAATTTTATTTTCAAGAATGAATTTGAATAAAGTGAATCAATTCAATTTTTTTAGGAAACAATAATACTAACCATTATTTTGGAGAGAATTAGACTCATGTTTTCTAAAGAATCAGACTCATTGTGAAAGTCCATAATAACGAGAAGAATCTATTTAGAAGAAATGGTTTTGATTTGATTTGACTTGGGTTTGGAATGGAAGTGAAAATATATTTAAAGAAGTAAATGTTGATTGAATTCACTTTGAATTTGGTATGGAATAAGTGTTTGTTTTAATGAATAATCTGAGTCTCTATGACTATGATTAATTAAATGTGATGGCTCTTTACTGATTTGAATTTCATAAATCATAATTTAATTAGAGAACTTATGATGAAATCATTTTGAAAGAAAGGGGGAGTGAAAAAGATTCAGGACAATTGTTTTTATGGAAAGAAAAGATTTATGGGAATCATACTCAAGACATCGTACCTAGGGTAATCCTATTCAGGAAAATCATACTCATGGTAGCTAAGAAAGAAAAAAAATAAGGTGATAAGGATTGTAATCAGAATAATCATACACAAAATGATCAGATCCAGGTGGAAGTGGAGTAAGAGATGGCACTGATTTATTATAGAATCTGACCATCCATCATAATAATAATAAACTTTTCATACCTAAGATGATCATACTATGGCTTAAGAGAAATGATTGTATTCAGAAATGATCATACCTAGGACAATCATACGTAGAAAGATCGTACTCTACATAACTATACTCAGTCTGAGTTGAATGGTTGATTGAATTGATGAAGGAAGAGACGAATAAAATCTGATTTTATTTTAAATGTTCCCTTCAAAGTATTTCAATAGAAGTGCTGAAGAAAATAATATGAATACATTGTCAAGGTGGAGTCTTAAATTCAAAGAGTATTTTTTATTTCTTCACTTACAATTTTAATTGGTACAAAGATTTGTTTTTAATAAATCAATCAGAATCAGTAATTAAAAATTGTACTTAGCAATTGAAATCAGAATAATGATTCAAATGAAAGTTTGAAGAAGGATATGAAGTTTGAAGAAGAATCTATAAGCTTTGATAAGAGTTTACGAAGTCAAAATTCATCCTGATATTTCTGGGGAAATTGAAATTTGGGTGAATTTGTGTGAGCGGGAAAGATTTTTGGGATTCCCACCCAAACCGCTCAAGGGTCACCTATAAAAGGAGAAGTAATTTTTACTTTCTGATAGTTGGTACTATTCATTATATTAGAGAGAGAAGATCCGAGTTTTCAGTGAGAGAAAGAAGATACTGTATTGATCTTTATTGAAAATGTTCCAATGGGAAGAATACATAGGAGAAGAGACAAGATCACAATGTTGTTTTCAGATGATAATCATACTCAGTGATTATCGTATTCAACCGATTACCATATTCAGCTTGTCAATTATATTCGGCTGATCATTATATCAGGATGGATTAACCGACTTTGAGATTTCCATATTCGGTTTCTCGGACCGAGGAAGAATTTTACTGAGTTTATCAAGATTGGGAATTGAATTGGTGCCGATTTATTTCTTTCATTTTATGAAAATAAAATCGGACTGGAAGAATTATATTAGGAAGAATTGTACTCAAAGGAATTAGACTCAGAAAATTAGACTTATTTTTACTTAATATATTCTAGGAAGTTCTTACCATCTTCTTAGTAATAAAGAAAATAATTTCATTTCAATTGAAGAAATTTATGGAATTGAAAATAAGAACAGCTAACAAGCATTGTTACACAAACTTTGTATTACCCTATTTGTGATAAGAGGGTGCACATGTACTTTTGGATTGTATTCAAAGTACTACATGAGTAAAAGGTCATATCATACCCATTGTAATCCAAGTATTGTTTTCTAGTGGATTGTATGGTATCAGATCATTTCCAAACTATACCAAGGACGTAGCTATTGTTATTGAATAATGAACCTTGTAAATTCTTGTGTTCCTATGGATGTGTGTTTGATTTGTTTTCAATAGGGAATTTAAATATTTAATAGGAGGTGAAGGTTGTTTCATTTGAAAAGAAAAATGAAAGAAAAATTATCACTAATTCACCCCTCCTGCTCTTAGTGATACAATCACTATGGCTGGGCACTTTTAGGGAGAATAACAAGGGGGAGGAAGGGGTGAAAATACCTTGAATCTACACAAAAAACCTCTCTCTAATGACCAGGATCAAAGGGAAGAAAATAGAGGGATATGGAGTTCTAAAGAGTAATATCCCCCCCTCTTCTAAGTGACCAGAACTTAATATACCATAATGGGTTCCAAATAAAACCCCTTAATAGTTTACCAAAAGGACCTAAAATAATATGCCTATATCTTGGTTGTGGAATGACCAATATGGTCACACTATAGTGCACTATTTCCTAGGTAGATCATAATATAACCCTTATAGGTCACGGTGTAACCATTCTAAGATATATGGGATATATCTTATTCAAGAACCACTATATTGAAACCTAATTTGGATTTGATGTGACTTCCCTTTGGTAGAAGGCATGATCCCTTGGCTATCACTATCACTACACAACCATTATGGGACATGGAACAACTTATTCCTAAAAAAAATTCTTTTGAAAGAACACAATAACTCACTCTAGGTATTCATCTATCAGCCCACCACTCCCAAAATATCATATAAGTCACTTGAAACACAATTAACACTCCCACTCCACAATATGAATATAAAGTTCAAATTTACCATGATTTTCCCCTAACTATAAGGATATGGGTCACTAAAAACTCCCTACTATAATTATTATCATCCTTAAGAAGCTGTGATTGTTCTCAAACCATAAATCCCAACATTCCCCAATTATCAATTCACTACCAAGACACCATGGTCCACCAATGAACACTCAACATGCTTCCAAAGCACAAATCCAAACACTAAGCACACTATTTACCAAAAGCCAAGCTACCTAATCACTGATATTACCATAGACCTATTCATGAACACATTCACATCTCTGAAAACATTATTCTTTGAGAAATTCCTAGATTCCCTTGTGGTATATTCCACATCATCACATATAATACCACATAACAAAAATATCTAATCCTTAAATGGAATAATTTCTAAAAAATTCTTGATCTCACCCATATATGGAAATTTATATCTTTTGATCACGATGACTTAAATCTTACAGTCATAATGGAATAATCTAGACACCCACATTGAATTTCAAACCTAAAACTAGGTGTAATTCCATGGTTGTATCCTCACCAAACCAAATCTATCATCGTACTCCACCTATACGTACCAACATATCCTTGATCTAATTCAATATTGGATTCCACCATATATATGACCATAACCAACCCTAGGGTCATATACCCTCAATTGATTTGATGCAACCCACCATAGGAGTTTTATTATCACCACTCAGTTGAACCAAACATCCAATCTCTACCACTCACATATTTTCCATTACTAAATGTAATCACTCATACCTAAGCATAAATATAAAACACAGATAACTAAACACCAAGACATTTATCAATCACACCCATTATTTGAAAACACCTTTTTTTTATAAATTATTCAATGTCAGAGCTTATGATTTCCCCACCATATAATTTAGTCACAATGACTGATTCCGACTAATGGTGCGCCCCACAATAGTGACCATTGATCAAAACCTAATAAATTATTTCAAAAAATGGAACTATCAAGCTCTAACCTAGTTTATTGATCCTAACATAAAATATTTATATCAGAATCCTAAACACATAACTCTCCCAAAATAATGAAAACATACCTGCCTAATTCAAAATATTACACATGAGTCACTCCCGATCAACCACTGAAAATAAATAAATCTCAATCTACATAGAAACCCTTTTCTTTATTAATACCATAACAAATCTAGTCTAAAACTACAAACCTCACTTACTTTTTTTCAAGAGAAAAACATGACATACTAAACAATCACACAATTCAAGCATCCAAATCACTCCTATTAAAAACACTAAAATCAAAAACAATATGGTTTACATGGGAACTGGTTTCTTATTTGAAAACTATCTCAAAACATTTTACACACCAAATCACACTATAATTTTTTAAATACTGCTTGACATCCAAGTGGTTTTCAATGAAAACCGTAATATCAAAATCCATAGATTAGTTGACCTCTTTAATGAAAACTAATTAATTTTTTAGAAGTAATTTTGAAATATAATTCCAAAAAATCATTTTCTTTTTAATTTTATTGAAACCCAAAAATAAAAATTAATTCAAAATCACTGGATCTTCATTCCATTATAATTTTTTTTATAAAAAACAATTCATAAAAATATAAATTCACCATATGATTTTTATCTTCAAACCGATTGTTTTTATCAAAATTCAAAAATCCCCAAATCAATTTCCCTATGGTTGTAAGATGCCATGTTTTCCAAGATGGGAATTTCAGAAGGAATTTGAATTTTATGTTTACTAGATGGGTAAAATATTGATTGGAGACTTGGAAAGGAACTATAAAGGTTAAAATGAATATAAATGATATTTTTAGATGTTAAATAAGGATTAGTTTATAGATTGGAGGTTTCATGACTATCCTAGGGGTTCGGTACCTAAAACCAGAGTTCTGGAAAAAATGCAGTAGAGGGAACATAGTTGGATCATGGTAGTGATAACCATGCATCCAAATTGGGAAACCTAATTTGTATAGGTTCATGGGCTAGGAAAACCATTCATTAGGCCGTGGAAAACCATATGGGTGTATTTAATTTATTACAGTCATGTTGCATGGCTAGAATACAGTCTGTTAAATTATGCACCATGCCTGTGCATGAGGTTCAGGGCTTCAATAGTTACAACTACACAGTTGGCACGCAGTTTGTCCAACTATGTAGCCAAACTATGTGACTCTTTACAAAGTGGAAAATTACCCTTTTTTACCTTATGGTACTTAAGAGGGAAACAAATCTCTTTTCTCTCTTCTCACCCCATGCACAAATATTATCCTCTTTTCCCTTGGGTGTGGTTCCTCTATTTGTGGATAGAATCAGAGACTTCTAGGTGCATTGGAACCCTTGAGGTAAGTCTTTGATTCCATTACACTCCATAATTTTATTTTTATTCTTCCTATAACCCAGGTTTCTCTCATCAGTGATTTTGGTCCTAATTCTACTAGAGAATGGTGGAATCAGATACCAATGTTTGGGTTTTCTCTTTGCCTAGTAAAAGGATAACCCAAGAAGCCGTCTGCACTTCTACACATGTCATTTCATCAAGGTACATCACCATGGTGAATTTATAAAGCTTTAAATATTTTAATTAAAATTTTTAAACATTTTTTTACACCACTACTTAGGGATATTACCCGATTCGAGGTTGATGGTGTACCACTTGTTATTAGAAAGCGTTAGGTCACTATCCCGGTGTGACAAGATTGAATGGTGACCTATTAAGATTTATGTACTCTATTAACAAGGTGGTATTCCTTTGTTTATAGATTTTTTGGTTTTATTAATTAATTATAATGTTATAATTAATTAATTATGATGGTATTTTTGTGATACAGGTCTAGTATGACTTGGATGAGCTTGGATGGGCCTTGGAACCTACTTCCAGCCATTGAAAAATAGATGGAAACCATCCTAAAGGTAGGTGGTCTATTGTACCTTCCCTTTAGTATTTATGAATGGGTATGGTATTATGTGTATGCTTAGGTTTTCCCATAAGGGTGATTTACCCCTATTTAATTTCAATTTTATAAATTATTTATAAAATTAAATGGATAGATATTACTGGATGAATGTCTGGGGTTGAAGACAACCCCATCACACTAGCTTAATCCCATGACCTAAGGCTATGATCTTGACCGAGGGTCCCCTATTGGATGCTTCTACCTATTACTTTCTGGGATCCCTAGCGGGATTATTTGCTTAAATATTTAATCAGGGGAACCCAAGAGGGATGTCTCTATTTACCAGTGGACCTTGAGGATCTCATGTAGGGTTCCTATCTAGTGTTTTGACTTTCCAGACCCATTGGGTTCCCTGGTGTTTTACCGACCCTATGTTAGTATGTCAGGTTGGGTAGAGATGGTAGCGAGTGTCAACTTAGAACCAATTATGAACTTGTAAGTTATGAGATTGAGGCAATAGTGGTGGGTTAGGTATTTAACCACCCTCACTCTTTTATTTATGTATTCATTTTTTTACTGCTAATACAACAATGATAGCCATAGGTGCTTCCTAGTCTATGACCGATGTGTCAAATATGATGCGGTATATTATTATTAATATCATTGTTATTATTATTATTACTAGGGTGTCCATACATACCTCATAGTACCTAACTAGTAAGACCTTTCTATTTGAATATTATTTTATTGGGATTTTTAGATTTGATACCTAGAATCTAGCTTATGATACTTATTTTATTAGGATTTCAATACATACTTCATGGGGTCCAACTTATGAGGTTACTTGATTGAATGATACTATTTCTGTTACCAGAAGTACCATTTGTCACTGTGATTCCTCCCTAATTAAGGATATAGAATTTGGTCCCTGAGAGTGTCTCAAACCCCTATTATATAGAGTTTCTCTAGTAATGGATAGTCCTCTATAATTCCAGAGGATTCAAAAGGTTTATGGGTGGGAACATTTCCCCTTAGAAGTGGGATGATGATGAGATTCTTGAGGATGGAATTGATCTCCTCATCTGATGCCTAGGATACTCCATGTGATCGGTGGATGCACTATTATTGATACCTACTATAATTTATTTGTAGTGGAATTTTGATCCAATTATTGAATGAATTTTTATTTATATAATGGATCTGGAGAGTATTAATTTCATATCACCTAAGGGCCATCCCCCTTAGGGATTATTTGAGTTGAAATGTCATGATCGCATATGGACCAAGACCTAAGAATCATAAATTATAATGGATTACATGTGGAATGAGTAGTATGACATCTAGATCAATTCCAAATTTATAGGATGTAAAATTTATTACTAGAATCCTTAATCATATTGTGATTAGAGGTGAGTACAGGTGAACCCAAGGCTAGGACATGTATCCCCCTATGGTGACATAGCTCGCTTAAATAAATTTTTAACACTGGCCAAAGTAGGTATTTTTGATTAGGATTTCAGACCTAGAAATTGAATTAATTATATATGGTATGAGTGGTACGACATCCAACTCAATTTCCCTTTTAAATAATTTCCAGACGATTAGGATTACAGACCCAAGGATCAACTACTGTTGTTTACGTTATTTATCACCTTATTCATGTATATACATATTTATGTATATATATATATATATATATGGGAATATATATATACACATATAAATATATATATACATGATGGAAAATTTCCCAGTTGATCCTAATCATAGTCCTAGGGATTGAATATGGTTTCACTTAGTTTATTTATTCATTCCAGTTGTGTCTTGACTAGACAGAGCACCTTCCTTGAGCATATATATCATGAATTTTCTTCCAATTTATTTTCCAATAGTAATATTTATTATTATAATTATCCTAAAGAGTAGCTAAATTTTACATACATTACATTTTACTGGCTACATAATGTACCATGTTGGTGGTGCCCTACTGAGTCTTGTACTCACACTTTTCTCAATCCTCCATTGCACTAGGGTACTTGAGAAGACGTTCACTTGGTTACAAGTATAGGTAAGGCTGAATCCCGAGACTGATTGAGCATGATGAATCAGAGTTGTATGTGGATATCAAGTATTTTGTCTGACTTAGAGTTAGTAGGAAAGCTATAAAATTTTATTTTCCCCTTTTATTTACTCTTATATATGTTATCATCACATTGGGTGATCAATATTATATGTATGACACAACCATTTGGTCATTTAACATTTTCCATTTATTATTACAATATGATTCTATTTTAGTTATTTACTTCTTCTGCACCCTATTTATTACTAATATGGATGATATCTGGTTATTTATCCTATTATTACTAAAATATGAGAGTATAGTCTCCCCACTATACCAAATTTAGACCCTCACTTCTAGTTACCATCCTATAAAATATGGGGAGGCGTGCTTGAAGCACATTCATCTTAGTTTTATGATGGATGAATTGTGGGAGCGTGAGTTGGGTGATAAAGGTATGCATCTATTATGTGTGGTACTGATTGAATCTTAAATCAGTGAGTGGATGGGTTTGATTTGGGGACTGATGGTTTCAAGAACTTTCTATTGGCATGGTTGCTCGAGAGTTGCGATGAAATGAGAAATGTCCCTCCATGGTGGAGGAGACATCAAGAATAAATTAGGTACCTAAAGATGGTTGACTCGTGTTTAGAATTGGACACATATCGTAGGGAGATGTAGTGTCAGGAATTTTTTAAAGTCAAGTATATAATTTTTTAATGTATGGATTAGGTAGATCTATACATGAATTTCAATGGAATCTTAGTGGACTCCTAGTTAGTAACAATCATTCTCTATCTTTAGATCATCTTGAGTACATTGAGAGAGAGTTGATTATATGACGAGCTTCTTATCTTTTAAAATATATTTCCTAATTTGTATTTTAACCTGTTGAGGTTGTATTCTAGGAGTAGTTTAAAAGTATACCAAATAGTTCATTGTACACTTTTTCCCATTTGAGGGTGGTGAACCTCATGATGAGTTGAATTTAGAAGTATCTATAGAAACCATTATCAGGAAGTGGGAATGGATGATTCATTTTTTCTGTGAGTTTATTCTCAAGGATGAGTGGGTTTTATATCCATTCTATTTGTTATGTCCAGAAGTGGATGGAGAATGGGCTGTAGTAATCAGGTTTTCATTTCATTGACGTGATTAAAAGGATTCTATTAAAGGTGGGGAGTAGGAATTTGGTCATAGGAGGGAGAACCACATGTGGGATGGGCCATGAGACTATGAGACCAATCATATGATGGTGGTTTTAGAAATTATTTTTTCCATTTAATAAATGAAATGTGTATATATGGAAATATCAATAAATTCTATGTATAGGTTTGATTATGGACCGGTGAAATCCAGATGTGGGCCTTAAGCCCAGTGTAGGTTTTGATGATCCATGGATGCCAGATTGATTTTATTTTTCAGTTTTGGTGATAGATCACGACTACGGTTTTGATTAGGATATGGTTCTATCAAGAGATGTCACCGGATTCTAGGTATGGGATTCGATTAGCATGCTCAGAACAATATATGTATGCCTTGAGATAAGGTTTCATAGATCTATTTTTTAAGACCCATCGACTGTGGAAGCCAAGAATTCTTAGGAGTAATCGACCTAAGGTGGTTAGAATTGAAACTACTCTAATGGTTTTAGGTGGTTAGTCAGGTACCACATTTAGTGCTCCATTTGGATGATATGGGTGTAGTTCGAGGGTCGGTAGAGAATTTTCAAGGAAAGGTCAGCATGACCAGATTGAGCTTGGTCAATGGGAGTTTGATCGATATGATCAAATCAAGGACCGAGGTTAGTACCCATGAATGTAGTGTGATAAACATGTTAGAAGTGTCACCCAGACACTTAAAATGTGTTCTAGTAAGAGAATATGATGTTTTAAGTACTGTGGATTGAGTTTTTAGGGCTTAGGTACCATATATTTAAAATGACTCTTGGAGGTGCGTTGGGAAATTGGAAACATGATACAACCATTTAAGAAAAAAATATACTAAACAAGTAGGTTGGGTACTTTTTTTTTCCACCAGGGCTTCTCAGGGATGAGAAGTTCTAAGGTGGGGAGACTATATGATCCTTTGTTTTCTGAGGTGGTAATTTCAGATGAAATTTGAATTTTAGGTTTAATTAATGAGTTAAATCTTGATTAGAGATTCAAAATAGAATTACAATGGTTGGAATGCCTGTAAATGATCTTTTTTATATTTAGAATAAGGATTGTTTTATAACATGTAGGTTTTGGGAGAATCCTAGGGTTCATTATTTGAAATCAGAGTCTTGGAAAAAATACAGCAGATGGCACACTCTTGGATCATAGTTAGTACTAATCGTGTGACCAAACCATGCGAGCCAGTTTTTACTGGTACAAAGGCTGGGAAAATCATGCAACATGATAGGGAAAACCATGAGTGTGTCTATAATTTATTACAAACATGCCACATGGTTGGTGCATAGTCTGTTAAACTGTGCGCCATGTCTGTGTGTAGGGTGTGGGTCTTGGATAGTTCCAACTACATGGTTGGTGCATAGTTTGGCCAACCATGTGTATAAACTATGTAACCCATTAAAAATTGTAAAATTACCCCCTTTCCCCTATGGTATTTGATAGTGAATCCCCTCTCTTTTATTCTTTATCCTCTCCATGAGCATACCTCTCCTCCTCCTTTTCCCTTGGGAAGTTCTCCTCTATTTGTGGCAGGAATCAGACACCGTTAGGTGTATTGGAACCCTTGAGGTAAGTACTTTATTTTTTTACCCTCCATCATGTTATTTTTGTTCTTACTCTAGCCTAGGTTTCTATAATTAGGTATTTTGGTCTTGATTCCACTAGATTATGGTGGAATCAGATACCAATGTTAGGGTTTTGGCTCTACCTAGGAAGAGGATGACCCGAGAGGCTATATGCACTTCTCTACCTATCATTTCATCAAGGTATGTCACTTAGGTGAGTTTATAAATATTTAATTATTTTAATTAATTTTTTAAATGTTTTTACACCATTTATTAGGTATTTTACCTGATTAAAGGTTGATGGTGTACCACTTATCGTTGGTGAGTGTCAGTTTTCCGTTCTGGGGAGATGAGATTGGCCGGTGAGATTTTTAGATCTATTTCCTTTTTGAATAATGTGGGTTTCCTTTTTTTATAGTTTTTTGGTTTTATTGATTAATTATAATTTTATAATTAATTAATTTTGATGGTATGTTTGTGATATATGTCTAGTTTGACTTGGATGAGCATGTACGAGCCTTTTCACCTACTTCCAACCCTTGGAAAATAGATGGAAAGATTACTAAAGGTAGGTGGTCTGTCATACCTTCCCTTTAGTATTTATACATGGATATGGTATTATGTGTAAACTTAGGATTTCCTATGAGGGTGATTACCCATGTTTAAATTTCAGTATGATAAATGTTTAATAAGATGAAATGGGTAAATATTACTAGATGAATGCCCGGGGTCACTAACAACCTCAGCATGCTAGCTTCATCACATGAGATGAGGCTAGGACCTTGACTGAGGATCCCATATGGGGCGCCTCTTCATATTCCATTCGAGGATCCCTAGATGGATTCCTTGCTTACATATTACTTATGGGACCCTGAGAGGGATGTATCTATTTACTAGTGGACCTTGTGGATCCCTAGTAGGATGCCTCTCTAGTGTTTTTACTTAGTGGACCCAATGGGTGCCTTAGTGTTTGAATGAACTTTATTTAGTACATTGGGTTGGGTATAGATGGTAGTGCATGTAACCTTAGAAACCATGATGAACTTTTAAGATGTAAAATTGAGGTAGTAGCAGAGGGTTAGGTATTCAGACACCCTTACTCCTTTATTTATACATTAATTTGTTTACTGCTGATGTAGTAATGATAGCTAGAGGTGCTTCCTGGTTTGTTCTTGGTGTTCTAGACATGATGTGGTATATTATTATTATTATTATTATTCTTAATAATAATAATATTATTATTATTACTGGGGTTCCATAACGTAACTCATGAGACTCGGATGGTAAGCCATTTCTATTTGACTATTATTTTATTAGGATTTCTAGATATACTACCTAGGACCCAAATTATGAGACTTATTTTATTGATATTTCTAGACATAATTCCTAGGGGATAACTTATAAGTTTACTTGATTCATCCATCCAATGGCCCGAAGACCTTCATTTTTTTATTGATTTTGATAATCCACCTTTCAAGGGGTGAGGTGGAACCCTTACAAGGCCCTTAGGTGTAAGTATTACATGGCCTGTATGCCTTAGAGGAATTCATTGCCTGTAGGCTTTAAACATACATAAAACCTAGACTAACTACTTGAAACTGCTCCTCCCCTGCATCTTCATCGTGAAATATGCTCTCCACCTTCGCATGGCTGTTCGACTAGGCTATCCCATGCATGCACAAGATTGTCCTGATGTTAGGTTCCATACCCTCTCATTCTTGCAATCTGTGTAGCTTCTGCTATGGTGAAAGCTCCTTGATCATCCTCCTATAGAGCTTGTTTCTTGTATGTTGTCTGGTTTGCATCTGCACTTAAGGTGGCCCAAAGGCCTTACTGGCCCGAACTTTTGGGTGACCCGAAGTACTTAAAGGACTTGGAGACCAAATCAGTGGCCCAAAGGCCCAAACGGGAAAAAATTCCTGGCAACTACAGTGCCAAACAATGCCTACTATAGTTCCCGCTACAGTACCTACTATAGTACTGCACAATTTCCATTATAGTACCTACTACAATACTGCTACAGACCTACTACAGTACTGCTACAGTACCGAAATTGTGCCTCTACCTGGATTTGATCCCAGGTCACTTGGATGCACTTAAGAGTCCTCACCAATTAGGCTGAGGCTCATGTGATATGATTTTACTTGATTAAATGATACTGTTTCTATTACTAGAAGTCCAATTTTTCACTGGGATTCCTCCTCAATTAGGGATACATAGGTAATTCATTAAGAGTGTCTTATACCCCTCTTCTACTAGGTCGATCTAGCAATGTATAGTCCTCTATAATTATAGAGGATTCCAAAGGTTTTTGGGTGGGCGTATTTCCACAAAGAAATGGGATACTAATGAGCTCCCTGAGGATGGACTTGATCTCCTCATATAATTCCTAGGATACTCCCTGAGATCGGTGGACACACCATTATAGATACTCACCAGACTTTTCTTGGAGTGGGATTTTGATCCAGTTATTGAATAACTATGTGTTAATATATTGGATCAAGAGAATATTCCTTTCATATCACCTAAGGTTCACCCCCTTAGGGATTATCTGAGTTTCAATATTGTGATTGCTTATGGACCAAGACCTAGGAATCAAACATTAAAATGGATTACATATGGATTTAGTAGTATGATATCTATCTTAATTACATATTTATAGGGTCTCCAATTGATACTTGGAATTATTCATCTTATAGTGATTGGAGGCAAGTATAGTGAACCTAAGGTTATGAAATGTATCCCCCTGTGGTGACATAACTTTCTTAGAGACATTTATAGCACTGTTTGAAGAAGGTATTGTCGATTGGGATTATGGATCCAAATATTGAATTAATTATACACGACTTGAGTGGTATGAAATCCATATAAATTCCCATTTTATAGGATATCTAGATGATTAAGATTATAGACGCAAGGATTGAATGCTGTTGTTTATGTTATTTATTACCTTACTCATGTATATACATATTTATGTATATATATATATATATATTTATAAGAATATATATAAAAATATATAAATATATATATTCATGATGAAACATTTCCTAATTGATCTGAATTACAAACCCAGGGATTGACTACGATTTCACTTGGTTTATTTATTTAATCTAGTTGTGTCTCGACTAGGTTAAGAAGATTTATTGAGTGTACATAGAATGACTTGTATTTTAATTTATTTTACATTAGTTATATTTATTATTATCATTATCCTAATGAGTATATCAATTTTAGATACACTGAATTTTATTGTATATATATAGGACCACATTGGTGGTGCCCTACTGATTTTGGTACTCACACCCTGCTCGGGCCGCCATTGTACTAAGGTACCCGAGGATATGTTCACTTGGTTGCAGGAAGAGGTATATCCAAGGCCCAGGACTGATCGAACATGATGTCTTAGAGTTTTATGTAGAGATAGAGTATGCGGTATAGCTTAGAGTTAGTAGGATAACCCTGTAGTTTTATTTTTATCCCTTTTATTTACTCATGTATATGTCATCGACCTAGTGGTTGATTAGTGTTGTATGTTTTACATTAATTTTCATCCCTTTACCACTTTCCATTTATTATCAAAGCCTTTTTTCCATATATTTAATTATTTTACACTCCTTTTATTACTTCTATGTATGATATCTATTTATTCTTATTCTTGTTACTCTAATATGAGGGTATAGTCTCCCAATTATACCACATTTTGACCCTTACTGCTAGTCTAAATCCTTTAGCATATAGGGAGTCATGTTTGAGGCCTTGTGTCCAACTTACATAGGGCAAAATTTTATTGGATATAGGTCCAGGACATTACAATGGTTTCCAACAATCATAATCAAGATCAATAAAAAATCCTCTCAAATACATATTAATCTAACCAACCCTTATAATTTAATTTAGAATTAATTGATTATATTATATATTGATTAAATCAATAGTATATCCCAATGAGGTAATATTTAAATTAACCCCACCCATAGGTGAATGTACCATGCTCTAATTATGAAACTATCATGATGCATAAACAATTCACCACCTCGCATAAGTGAACTATATCTTACATCGAGTCTCATTCATCCCACATTGGGATTCTTGGTCTAGTCCAACACCTCAATCATCTTAATGTTCCTAGTACCAACACTTAATGTTCATTATAAATTTTGGTTTCAACTGACATCATACTATCTAGGCATGTTCTTGTTCTACCTCATGAGATTCGATAACCTAAGTCCACCTCTAATTGGAACTGACCTAACCCCAAACTTACTTTGATACAATTTGTTTCACCTCAACCCAGAAAACCAAATGATATATGAGAATGGGTTTCTACATTATTTCAAGCATGCACCCCCATATTCTATAGGTTTTATACTAGTAGAAAAAACCTAAAATAGTAATGGGTAGACTATAAAATCAAAAGTAAAGCTCTAGGTTCATACCTAAATCTATCAAAAATTTGGTATAACCCATCTATATAACGAACATACCAAAAATAACTATATACATAAATGAGATCAAAGAGGAACCCCATAGTCCAGAATAGAATATATTAAAACTATCTTAATGATCTATTAAAACATAACATTATAGTAGTGGTATATATTAAGTAAAACATGCATCATATGCAAAAAGCAATGGCACACTAGCCAATACAACTCTAGAAAAATAACTAAGAAAATAAACTAGAAACTAGCCCAACTCACATAATCAAACCTTCTAAAGACTCAAAATCTACAAAATGATATAACCCATACACGTGTTTACCAATAAGAAATACTTATTCCCTTTTCTAAAAAATTATGTTCTACCCATGTACAAAAAAATCTATACTATGTTTGGAAGTAGGGGGTGAGACCAACGACCCAATAGAAATCCCCAATTCTTGAAAAATATTGTGTACTACTATGATCAAGTAGATTTTCATGAAATATATATAAATAGTGAATTAATACTTATAAAAAACACTCACTTAAAAAAATAACATGAAATGAACATAAAAGTACATAATTTAGGTTATCTTGTGTTGACCAAACCACAATGATATTTTTTTTCCTACTTCAGCCCTATACCAACAAGAATTCATCTTATTCAAAAATCAAGGCCCATAACCAAAGACTCATCATAGTTCACATGTTGAGTACCCTTGTCAATCCCCTCAGGGAAGACCATAATGAATAGATACCAAGACATTCCCACTTAGGGAGGGGAAAACTGAAAGTAACCAACAATCCTACTATTATATGAGTGGGTGAATTGATAATATCCCAACCCTCCTACTACCATAGAAGTTAGAACACTAAATAGTTCCCAATACTTATCCTAATATAGGAGTTGGTTCACTAATTATTTCCCAACCCTCCTCCTCTTACAGTAATAGGCACATTGAATAGTTCTCAACCCTCCTCCTATTAAAGGAGTGGGAAAAATAAATAGTTCAAAACCTTATACTTATAAGAGTGGATGTACTGAAAGTATTTTTATATATCTTATTTTGTAGTAAAATCCATCCATCAGAATTTGACATCACACAAATGGCACATGCAAGCAACAACAAGTTGGGCATACAACCCACCCCACAAGCTCAACATATAACAACCTATATTTCAATACACTTTATTTATTGTTTTATAACATAAATGTATCTATAAAATAATACCAAAAGATAATGAAGCCTAGTTTAATTGGGATATTATTTATATATCATATCAACTTGATACATGGATACAATGGCATTATTTAAAACTTCCATAACATGCTCTAAAATTCCATTGCTCTTTTAAAACTGTACATGACAACCTAGGGACATACATAAGAATGGGGTGAGCTATAAAGCCAAGTAAGGGAATAAAAAAATATAACATGAATAAATTATTACACTTTAGTTAATAGGTATTTCAATGGGACATAAAAGGGTTATAATCATAAACAATAACATCAAATCATGATATATGATGACAACATTAAGGAAACATGGGAATGTGACAATGACTTAAAACATGGAATAATAAACATAGGTCAAGGAAAACCTCCAAGACAACATAACATAATTTTATTATTATAAAATCATGTTCACCATAAATGGAATATTATGAGATTAAAACATTACCCAATGCATTGTAGGGTTATATAATTATTATCACACCTTTAACTTTCATATCTTGCACATGCATAAGTGTGAAACATAGATCATTAAATATAGGATCATGTTTCATAAAATTTAATCCCACAATAAATAAGTGTGGGATATATAAATTTAATTATATAATCAATTATTTATATGTATATCTAGGTGAATAAACTTGAGTGGGAATATGGATTATTATTCACAAAATAAAAGTTTGGCATATAAAATTGTAGGATAATTTCGGCAACATAACAAGGGTACTCAAAGATTCATGGAAGGGATTAATGAGAGTGAAATGGGTCACTTATCAGTTTTAAATGATAATTAAAGTAATTGGTTTATGTAAAAACATAATACAACATGAAAAATTGGGAATTAAAAAGAAAAATACAAAGTAGGTTCTTGAATAAAGAAAAGAAGGAGATGATCCCTTACTTTGAGAGGGTATTTCCAAAAGGTTAGGAGGATATTATTAAGATATTTGGGGAACATTAGTAGGGATATAGATAGGTAAGGTAAGAATATATTCCTGATAAAAGTGTTTTTATTGAATATTAAAGATAGAATGTTTGGGTTTATATAGGAAAAGAGAGGGGAGTTCTTTATTACTTCCCAAACTTAAGTTTTGGAATCTATAAAATAAAGTACTAAAAACCACATAAATTCCCATTATTTTTTCCAAAATTAAGTGATTTTAATTATTTTACATGTTTAATAACTAATATTATTAAAATATTAACCTTGGTTATGTGGAAGTGAGTTATGTTTATAAAGAATTGATTTTAAAACCTTAATATATATTATATGTTTTGAAGGATTTATAAAGGGTTAATAAAATTAATCAAATAAACTAAAAAAAATTATTTTAAATTGTAAATATAAGTTTGGTCATGGATACCATTCATGGAATATATTACATTGCATTTGGTTCATTATGATGTCATAATAGACACCGTATATTTATACTGTATTTAAATTTGATTAAAAAATTTGACTATCTCTGAAAATTATGAAAAAATCAATGTTGGATAATTTCAACATGATGATTTTAAAAAAGTATATATTTTATCCAAAAAAAATCTATATGTATGATAATTTAAACTTTTAAATACAAAATCCTTATTTATTAAAAAATACTGTTTTTTGACAATAACCATTTTTTGACCCTTATAAAAATTATTCTTGAATTTGTAAAATTATATAATCATTTATATTTAATAAAAATTATTTAATAGTAACATTTTATTAAAATACAATTTATTTCAAATTTTTTTAATTCATTAAAATAGAGGATCTTGACCGAAACTATACATTTCCCAAGAAAAATGCAATTTGGGTTTCATCATATAAAAATCTAATTTTTACCAAACTCATTATATAATCAATATAAAGTAATAATAATATTAAAGGATAAATATAAATATTATTTTATAAAAAAATATGCAAATACATGATTTTTGGGCCTTGATACACAACCCTTTATTACACCAACAAAATCCCTAAGGGAAAGGTATGCAATTATGAGATTTTATGGGGTGGTTCAGCGAACATTGTTTGGGATGTGATCTTGATAAGCTAAAACTTCTCCCATAAACAATTTAGTTTATGATTTAGTTGTTTAATATTACATTTTTATTAATTGAGGGAAATCCCAATGATTATATCTCCCTTAAAATCTCTGATAAATGGGATTTATAAGGTACAATCCTATTGGTCGAGACCATCTCTTATTTCATCTGTATCAATTTGAATTTTTCATAACCTTATATATATAATAATAATATGATCATTTTTAATGGATATATTATCAACACTAATTATTCTTAATGGTCTTTTAAATCTAAAAGGATATAATTTTCCAAAACAAAAAAATTAGTTCATGTGTTTTCTATAACTACATTAATTAATTATGAATTTATTCATTGAAAAAAGGAATTTCATTTATAAATGTTTGGGTCATTACATTATTCCCACTTAAAAAATTTTACCCTCAAAATTTTAATTTCATATACTAAAATAGATAAATGTACATCTGTTTCATTAGCTCTTCTAATTCCCAAGTTGCTTTCTCAAACTTGTGGTTCTGCCACATGACTTTGACCAGGTAAGTTGTATTGTTTCATAAAACATTATATCTATGATCTAGGATATTCACTAGATTATCCTCGTATGAAATATCATTTTTCAATGGTACCACCTCTAGATTTAGTTCATGGGAGGGTTTTGGTATGTACTTTCTCAAGAGGGATACATGGAACACATCATGTACTTGAGATAGGTTAGGTGGGAGGGCTAGTCAATAGGCCACAAATCCCACGAGATCAAGGATCTCAAAGGGGACGATGTATCTAGGAATAAGATTTACCTTCTTTCCAAACCCCATGAATTTCTTACATGGTGATGTATGAAGGTACACTTTATCACCGATTTAAAACTACATGTCTCATCATCGATCGTATGCATAGATTTTCTATCGATGTTGTGATAATTTCATGTGATGTTGAATGGTTTAAACCACATCTATTATCTCTTGGTAAAGATTAGGTCCCATAAGTTTCTACTCTCTAACTTCATCCTTGCATGTTGGAGTCTAACACCTCTTTACATAAATAGCCTCATAAGGTGCCATTTGAATGCTAGAATAGAAACTATTGTTCTATGAAAACTGCACTGGGGAAAGGTGTTGGTCCCAAAATCCTTGGAAATCCATTGAAAATGACCATCCAAAGTTTTAATGGTCCTTTTAGATTGACCATCCATTTGAGGGTGATAATAAATGATAAAACCCAGTTTTATATTCAATTCTTACTAAAGGATTCTCCAAAACCTTGAGGTAAACCTCATATCTCAATCAAATACAATAGAGAGTGTCATTCCATGTAGCCTTACCAACCCCTTATGTATATCTTAGCAATTTTTTAAGAGATAAATCTTCCTTGATAGAAATGAAAAATGTTGACTTTGTAAGGTGATCGACTACCACCTAGATGGAATTATTTCCTTTTTACATCCAAAGGAGTCCTATGAAAAATCTAGTGTAATATTTTCCCATTTCCATATTGGTATTGGAAATGGTTTCATCATACCCTTAGAATTATATTATTCATCCTTGAATTGTTGGAATAACAAGCATCAAGATATGACTTCCACAATGTATCCATTCATGTTATCTCACCCGAAAGTTTTATTCAAATGTATATACATCATAGTGATTCCCAGATGAATAGAGAATTATGATATACACACATCATCTAGAAGTTACCTCTTTATATCTGGTTTTTATGGGACACATATCTGAGTTCTAAACCTTATAACTTCATCTTAAGCAAAGTTTAACTTTGGAATATTTAATTCCTTTTTCTATAGCACCTCATCATCCTTATGATCCACATTGATCCTCTCAAAAATTGATGGTTGAGAAGTTATTTGAGAAAGGTATAATGATGATCCTTTTATTATTCCCATATCCATTCTTTTCATGTCCAATAAGATTTGATCCCTTACAATCCTCATCATAGATAGAGTTGTGGGATCCATTCTACTTAGATCATATTACACTTTGTTCTATTTACTAGGATGGTATTTGAATGAACAATCATAATCCTTGATCATCTCTAAACTTATTCATTAGAATATATTGAATTCCTTTTGTCTAAATATATACTTGAGGATTTTATGATCCATATATATGTCACACTTCTCCCCAAAGAGATAATTATTCTAAATATTCAATGTGAATATCACCACATGCAATTATAGATCATGAGTTTGGTAGTTCTACTCATGGATATTTACTTGTTGGGAGGAATAGGCTATCACTTTGTTATCTTTCCCAAGCACACAACCCAATCCCTTGTTGGATGCATCATTTTAGATCAAAAAATACTTCCCAACTAATGGGTAATGTGAGAACATGTGCAATGATAATCCTATTTTTCAACTCTTTAAAAATTTACTCACATAAATAATTATAGAAAAACTTGAACCCTTTCTGAGTTATCTTTGTCAGAGGGATTGAAAATCAGGATAAGTTTCTTATAAATCAATGGTATTACCCAGATACTTCAACAAAACTATGGATTTACAACACAGAGGATAGTCTTTTCCATCCTTCAATTACCTATATTTTTTAAGGTTCAAAAGATATCCCTTTACTAAAGATATCATTCCCAAGGAATGTTACTTTTTTCAAATATAATTTTCATTTACTATACTTTATATACATCTTTTCTTTCAACATGGTATTCAGTATAGTATTCAAATATTCCTCATGTTCCTCCTCGTTTTTTGAGTAAATGAGAACATCATCTATAAATACTACCACACATGACTAATACTAAGGAAAATATCATCCTTGAAAAAAGGAATCAATATGAACTCGTAGTGCTCATACCATGTATGAAAAGTAGTCTTGGGGATATCCTCCTTCTTCAACTTTACTTGATAGTATCCCGACTGAATATCCACCTTATAGAAATACTAGGCTCCATGTAGTTGATCAAACAAGTCATCAATCCATGGTAAATGATACTTTTTCTTTATTTTCATCATTTTGAGCTTACAATAAACAATTTATAGGTGCATTAAACCATCATTCTTCTTGATGAAGAGGATTAGCGCACCCCATGATAGAGAACTTGGGAATATAAACCCTTTATCCATATTATACTATAGTTACTTATTTATATCATCAAGTTAAAAAACACCCATTATATATGGGGTTTTGGATATTAAAAAATATCTAGGTATTAGATTGATTGAAAATTAAACCTCTCATTTAGGAGGAAGACTAGGAAATTCTTTAGGAAACACATCAGCATATTCCCCTACAATGGGAATGTTTTCAAGGATGATATTTTCCTTAGTATCGGTCATTTGAGCTAGATAAATTTTCTTATAGGGAAATAATATCCATTCTTGATATGAAGAAACCAAAGAATATTCATCCTCTTTCTTTCAGTTGTATAGAATTAGAGGGTAATTATCTATATAAATGGTAATTTACTTCTCTTGGAAATTTATGTTGGCTATATATAAGGAAAGACAATCCAAAATCAGAATAATAATTAATTCCACTAAATGGGGTATTACAATGATCACTGGGATGTTCGGCCCAAAAATTTTGACAGGGGAGGATTTATATACATGGGATGTAATATCTCCCCATTTTCTATTTTCATCAATAAATATACTTCTATGCTTCATGGTGGTATTTTAATAGTTATAATAAACATGCTAGATATGAGAAAATGTGTATAACCATAGATTATATGCCTACCTTTCACTATTTTATTCTATTTCTAATAACTTATTTCATTAAAAATAGAATTAGAGATGATAATTTTAAAGCTATTAAACACATAAACTTGAAACAATGAACATTAAAGGGACAAATCATAAACTACATATATTCGTTAACCTATGAATTTATATAATTAAATCTAAGTTATCGATGATATTTTTCCTAATATAAAATTTATGGAATTTTTTCCCCTTAATAAGGGTTCATAATGACCTTTTGAATTAATCAAATCTCTCTAGGAGTATCAAACTAGGTGTTCAGTAAGGCCCATTTTCACTAACCAGTTCATGATCAATTCTAGCTCAATACACTATTTTTAGGGTTGTTACCCCTAAGTGAATCTGTTCTAGAGCCACATATTATTTTCTTAGAAACCACTTAATCTATAATTTAATAAAATTTAGAATCTTTTTCCTATATTTATAATTATCCCTAAGTCTTTTTCCAGTGTTCTCTAATCCTAATCCTAATAATAATTATAATTCACTCTAATACCAACTATGAAAACCATTATATATATACATTTTATTTTGTACATAAAATAATAAAAAAATATCATGAATACTAGCGTTTTTATATATTAGGTATAAAATATATTAACTTGATACATGGATATAACAACATTATTGAAAACGTCCTTAACATGCTCTAAAATTCTATTGATATTTTAAAACTTCACGGAATAACTTGGGGACATACATAAGAAAGAGGTGAGATATAAATACCAATAAGGGAATAAAAAAACCATAACATGAAAAAATTATTACATGTTAGTCAATAGTAATTTCAATGGGACATAAAAGGGGTGAGAATCATAAACAAGAACATTAAATCATGATATATGATGATAACATAAAGGCTACATGGTGATACAGAAAAAAATTAAAATATGACATCATAAAAATATGTCAAGGATAACCACTAAGAAAACATAATATAGTGCACTTAGGATAACCTATAATACACCATAAATTAAATCTCATGAGATTAAATCATTACCCAATACATTGGAGTGAAATATAATTCCGGGCCCACCCGTCACTTTAATATCATGTACATGCATAAGTATTCCACATAGATCATTCAAAATTGGATCATATTTCATCAAATTAATCCATGATTATGAAGTTTAGGATATATACATGTAATTAACAGATCAATTAATTATATTTACATCTAATTGAATACCCTTAAGTGGAATTGGGGATGATTATTCACAAAACAAAAATTTGGTATGGAAAATCACAGGATAATTTCGACAACATAACAAGGGTACTCAAATATTCATGGGAGGGAATAATGAGACTGAAATGGTTCTATCATCACTTTTAAATAATAAGGGTAGTAATAGGGATATGTAAGAACATAATTGAACATGAAAAATTGGGAATTAAAAGGTGAAAGACAAAGAAGGTTCTTGAATAAAGAGGAGAAGGATATGATCCATTACCTTGAGAAGGTGTTTCCAAAAGCTTGGGAGTAGATAATTGAGAGATTAGGGGAACCTTGGGAGGTATATAGAGAGGTAATGGTAGATTATAGTCATTATACATGGGTTTTTAGTGAATATTAAATGGAGGTTGGGTGGGTTTATATAGGAAAAGAGAGGGGATTTCTTTATTATTTCCCAAACTTAGGTTTTTGACTCTATGTAATAACGTATTTAAAAACACAAAAATTCCCATGGTTTTCCCTTGTATTCTACTAAGGTATAACTGTTTTTATCATTTTACAAGTTTCATAACCTATATTACTAAAATATTACCCTTGCTGATGTGGAAGCGAGCCATGTTCATAAATAATTGATTTTAAAATCTTAATATATAATATAGGTTTTGTAGGTTTCATAAAGGTTTTATAAAATTATTAAAATAGGATAAAAAACAAATTATTTTAAAGGGTAAATATATATTTGTTCATGGATATCCTTCATGGAATATATTACATCACTTTTGGGTCATTATGATGTTATAATACACACTATATATTTATACCATATTTAATTTTGACCCAAAAATTTGACTCTCTCTGAAAATTATGAAAAATAACCCTTAGATTATTTCTACATGATGATTTAAAAAATAATATTTATTTTATCCAAAAATTTCTCTAAGTATGTTAATTTACACTATCAAAAGTCTACTTTTATTGAAAAATACCATTTTTGACAATAACAATTTTTTGACCCTTATAAAAATTACATTTGACTTCATAAAATTATATTATCATTTATATTTAATTAAAATTATTTAGTAATAATATTTTATTAAAATAATATTTACTTAAAAAATTCTTGAATTCATTAAAATGAATAATATTGATCAAAGCTATACATTTTCCAAGAAAATACAATTTGCGTTTCATCGTATCAAAAATATATTTTTTTATCAAAATCACCACCAAATAATTAAAAAATAATAACAACCATAAAGGATAAATATAAACATTATATACTAAAAAAAAATAAAAATTCATACTTTTAGGGTCCCTTTATTACACTAGAAAAATCCCTAAGTGTAATTTGTGTGACTATGAGATTTTCATGTGGTGATTCGATGAACATGGTCTGGGCCATGATCTTAATACGCTTGAATTCTCCCATGAACAATTTTGTCCATGATTTTTTTGTTGAATCTTGTATTGGAATTGATCAAGGAAAAATATCAGTGATTCTATCTCCCTCAAAAGCAATAATAAATGGGTATCATAAGGAACGATCCTACTAGTCATAGCTATCACTTCCTTCATCTGTATCAATTGGAATTTATCATAACCTTATATATATACTAATCATATGGTCATTTTCAACAACTATATTATAAATGGTTATGATAATTAATTGTATTTTAAATCTAAAAGGATATAATGTTCCAAAATAACCAAAATAATTCATGTGTTTTCTATAAATACATTACTTAATAATACATTTATTCATTCAAAAGAGAATTTCATTTATAAAAGTTCAGTTCATTACACACCCACCCTTTACCAGGGAACTCATCATTTAAGATAGATCCTCATTACACTAATCATATATCTATACCCATAGGATAAAATACATAAATAATCATGGTTTTAAATAAATAAAAAGTTAAAACTCTTGAAATTATCATCCTGTCCCTAGGGGAAACCTCTAGGGTCTTCTAATCCATCTACACCCTCTAAGTTTTCAAGCCCACACATCTAGTCCAACCTAATATTTTGATACCTAAAGTAAATATTAATGGGTGCACCCTCAATCATTAATCATTATACAATAATCAATTACACTAAAAAATAGTGAGAATATTACAAAAACTATGATTATAAAATAGTGCATCACCCACACAAGGTCAAACAGACCAAAATAAATCAACTAATACCTTGTTTATTTCCTTTTAAAATAAGAAAAAATATAATTTTTAAACTATTTTTAAAAGTAATCACTTGCAATATCACTAATTCTAGCCCCCTATGAAAAATCCCATCAAAAAATTATTTTAAAAAATACATATTAATTTGGAAATTCCATTTCAAACCCTATTTCTAAATTCACTAGATTTCCTATAAAAATTAATTTAATCAAACAATTTTTTAAAATTTCAATTTAAAAGGAAACCTCTTGTCCCTAAAATCCAACACATGCCACAAAAAAATCCATAAATAGGTCCACCATCACTCATTTGACCAATCTACAACCATAAAATGATTTAATAAGATATTTCATCAATATTTACTATTAGGTCACCATAAGACCATCCCAATTTATAATCCCAACCCACTCAAGGCATAAAATATTTTAACAATAATCATAATGATGGAATACAAACATAAAATCATTAAAAGATCAAGATACTCAATAAATTAAATGACACCTACCTCAACAGATGATTTTTAATTTGATTCCATAATTGTTTCAACCTTATCTCAGTTGACAATCATTTATTTTATAAATTGATAACATTATATTAAATTAGCAATCATTTTAAACCAAAATAAAAAATCAACATAACTGATGCCAAATTCACCAGGAATAATAACAATGCTAAAACCCAAGAAACATGGTGAAATTTACTCTAGAAACCTAATAATACCAAATCCACTAAATATATATAAATCATATACCCTAATGAATGATTAATTCCTCCAAAATTTGAAAAAAACCCTAAATATATCTGTAGGAAACATACCTAAAATATAACAATGAATGGTATTGTGAATACCTCCTCCCAAAAACTCATCTAAAATAATCACATGAAATCCCCATCACATGGGATGATTTAACCATTATTTGGTGAAATCATCTCTTTAATACCCTGGATAGTGAAATAAAATCAAAATAAGAGTAAATGAGAGGAACAACGGGGAATAATGGAGAAAAACTACCTAAAATCTATGAGAAAAACCTCTCTCGAATGACCTTGATCAAAGGGCGGAACAAGTGTTGGTATAGGGTGTAATGAGGAAGTGTGTAACTATAGGATTTTAATATTTTTATCATCAACCAAACTTCAGAACATAATCTTCAGCATAAATACAACTAGTTTAGAACCATTGTATATCTTATAAAAGGAATTATACATAAAAAATAAAATAAAATATTAAATTTAAATTATACATTATTTGATTTTGATCAGATTTTTTTGCTCATCAATGATGATTTTTAATCAAAGGAAACGAACTTATAACTCTCAAGATCATCCACACACATTCCACAAGACTGATCAATCATTTTCCTATTAAATCCTGGTGCTAGATTAGAGAATCAGAGACTCTTTGACATCATCTCAATCACAGTAAATCATACTTTCAATTCCTGAACTAGGATTGAAAAATTAATGATATCCCATTTAATTTATCTCTCTAAAACTGTTGAGAGAGGTGGATAATAGAGAGTTCAATAAGACCATTCTCACTCTCATTTTTGGTATTGAAAACGCATAAATAAAAAATTTTATAACTTCCATAAATTTCATTTAGGTCCTTATAAATGCAAACCCTTTAAACATACCCAAAAACGACACAAACGATACTTAAAACTTACCAAAAATGTAATGAATATGTTATCAAAATATTGTAATCTCTAAAATATTTTACATGTTAAAATATGATTTAATAAGTCTACTTGTGTATTCAATAAATATCCAATGAACAATGAATATTAAATATTTAATATTTTTCAAAATATATTTCTCATTATATCCACCGGATAACTTGTGAATATAATAAGTAAATAGATTAAATGGTTACTACTCTAAACTCAAATAGTATGAAATTTATTTATTTCCTTTGAGATTGTATAAACTTGGAAATTACATGGCCACCACTGTGGGGTCTACCATTTCCTAAACTTCAATTCACAAGAATTGGTCAATCTTCTGAATACTCTATGTGTGACCCTCTGGGACCTTAACTTTATAGTAGTGACTAATAACCAAAGACAAAGAGAATAGTATATCAACCTCTCAATTCCCCCAAGGAGATAAGTTTTAGTAATAGAAAGAAAAACCTCTTATCAACACACACCATGTAATACAACATATTTATCTCATTATTTATCATAAAGTAGGACATAGACTTTGTTTCATCATAATTTCTTAATTTATTTTTTCTTGAACTTTATGGATGGACATACCTTACTCTACCATGGTTATGGGTTTAATAAAGGTTCTACTATCATAGTCAATAGGTCCCAAGATATCTCTCCCTTTTAGAACTAAAAAAATATTTCCTGAACATAAAACCAATTCCATACCATCAATGACACAACCAACACAATAAAACTCACCACAATATAAATATCACAGTTTCTATCATGAATGAAAGTGCATGATAAAATATTACACATTGATAATGATCTCAAGTCAAGATACCAATAGAAATTATCATATATAGGAAAAACCAATGACAAATGAAACATGTGGTGCTCCTATTGGAAGGTAAGTCCTCATGATCTTCTTTTCTTGAGATCATAAAGTAAAAACTTCATGAGAAGAAGTCTCAATGCTTATGGCCCCCCAAAACTTGATATTTAGATATAATCTATTTACAGTCATTACAATTTATCTATACCATAGGATATATGAGTAAGATGAATTTCATAGTATTTTGAGGTTCACATTATAGATAGGAAATTATATATCTCATTGAAACAACAAATAATATAAGTAAAATACCATATAAATAGTAGATTAAGAAGTTTTAGAACTATTATGGTAAATATACATCATGAATAACACTCTATATACCTGATTTGGTAATCAATGTTACTGTTCAAGTTGGTTATAGGGAAACCACTTTCAGAATACTCTAACTTTCAGTAGAGAAAACTTGATAGCCATTAACATGTTATTTATCATATGATATAATCATTATTATATCGAGTTATGTATTAAGACATTAGGACCAATATATCCTTATATATGGTTACTCTTCTATTCATGACTTCACCTCCTTCGATAAAACTTCCCAAGAGATGATATCCCTAAATATAACCATTTTATCACTATCATAAACTTAACATCATAGTTAGTACCTTTGGTATTATTACAAGAACTATAATAGTTTATTAATTATTTTATAACTTTATAGATGAATTATAAGATGTAATGTACTTGGTATGTGTAGATATGGATAAAACTGGCTTGAATGGGCTTCTATTTCTCATTACCTTATCTTAAATATGATTATAGTTTGAATTGATCTATAATATGACTTGTTTTTCCCCCTTTAGAACTATTTTCCCATTATCTTCAATTAATATGTAGATATACCTTGTAAATTCTCAAATAATTGTTAGATTTCTTATACATGACTTCTTGGAGTGATTTATATCATGTAACATTGGTAACAATTTACTTGGAAGGAAATGATGCTCTCACTAACCTCTATCACTCACATGGAATGATTTTATTCAAATGAATATTCTATGATCATAATTCATGAATTAATATAATAATGATTCTATATAAATTTTATTTCTTATTGGTATTTGATGGTGTCACTAACTCTTTCTTTTTTCATCATATAGACACCTTCTAAGAAAGGTGGTCTTAACATACAATTCCTAATATAATGATCATAGAAATTTTATATAACAAGTATAATTATAATGGATTTAAGAATTATTACTTGGTATAATCAATCATTTATTATTGGTATAACACATATACCACCCATTTATAGTTTCTCTTGAATATATAATGACATATTTATATCAATAAGAGAAACTACCAATATAAAAACTCAATTTTGGCACATCGAATTTATTTTTATGAATTTATATGAACTTTTAAAACATAATTTTTTCTCATTTACTGCTTCCCTATAAGAAAAAAAATCCATTATTATAATTGAATAATATATCACCTTAACTTGGTGATAGTAAAACCATATCACTTTTTTTATCTTTCCTATGTGGTATATGTCTCTAGAATAATTCTTCTTCTATGAGCTCTTATGGAACTTTTTTCAATGCGAATTATTTTTCTATATAATTCATTGACTTAGTCCAAGTCAACCATTCCCCCACTATATCAAATATAAATGTTCACCCGTTTACAGATATGTAATATTTCTCTTGACTATAATTTTTCTATCATAGAGATTTATGTAATATCCTAAATAACATTAGGATAATTAGTATTTTGTCTTTTTATGGATACCTAAGATAAACATACATAAACAATACATTGATACCATGGTTTAATTAATATATCTCACAAATTGTCTCATAATTTGTGGACTTACAGGTTTAGTGTCTTTATGACTAACTATATACAAATTTTATTTTACAACACTTGTGAAAATTTTCCCATAACTGTACTCCACTATACCCTCTTCTAAACATATCTTATGATATAATCATTATTATAAATGAGAGAATAGAAATATAATAAAGGTATGGTATCAAATGATCAGTAAAGAAAACATATCAATTATTCATAACTATTACATAATAAACATGAGGGAAATATGATAAGTGGATAAATACCAGATAAAAATATCTTGGTATCATAGGTGAAAATCATAAAACTTGATTAAGAATTAAGGATCATGGAATAGTAACATAATACAAAATAAAGGTTAATAAAAAATGGATTAGGAACGTATAATGGAAATCAAACAAAACATGAAATCATAAAAAAAGAAAGAGGAACATATTTAGAACATGGAATATCATAAAAATTTAGTACAACTTGTAAATAAGGAACATTTTAGAGAAGTGGTACAAACATAATAAGAAGAAAATATTGTAAAAAAATCCATTAATTTTTAACCTTTAATCATTGTGTACAAATACAAGTATATACAACCTTTAGTTTCTAAAAAAATATAAAATTTTCCACAATTCATTATCTCTTGAGATATAAAACTATAACCAATTAATTATAAGGTGATGTAGGACCCCACCTATTATTATCTATATATACGATTTTCACTTAAAATCAAATCATTCATATTATCATAAATGACCCATGATAAGAAAACGAGTTTAATTTTTTTCCAAATGGAATCACATAAAAAAATTTATCATTTGAGACCAAAAAGATAATATCTAAAAATTAGTATTTAATAAGAGCACATATAGGTTGATTTATGAACCATTACTCCATTGGATAATAGTCCTTTGAAAATAGAAGAGAAATAAAAAAAGGATTACTCTTAAAAAGTTTTTATTAATACCATATTAAAAAACATGAATTTCAAGTCACATTCTAAAAAATATGTATTTTGATGATGAAGATAAAAATTCTAAATACATTACCTAAGAAATTATAATAAACATACCTGGATAATAAATAAAACATTTGTAAAAATGTTAAGTAAAAGGGAAGAATATGAGATCATGGTAATGAAAAACCTTTTAAATATTTTGAAACACCATTATTGAAAACCCATATTTTTTAAAGGATAATGAATCCTTTTTTTTAAAAAATTAATAAAGGTGAATAAAAGAATCATTGGTGATAAAGCTAATTTGATTTTCCATTAGGGAAAATGTGAATGTTGGTGGGATGTAAAAACATGGGTATCGAAGAAAAACCCATTAAAACAAATAGGAATTACTCTTAACCAAAATAAATTTTTACAAAATAATAGATTCATCAGGGAAGAATAATTTTGTGTGAAACATTATTTCCTCATAAAATAAGGTGTAAATATAACATAACATCATCATAGGTTATAATTGATCAATATTTAAATATAATAGTCAAAGATGAGTGATTAGCACCCAAGGAAAATATTTGATCACAAAACCCCCTTACCTTTATTCATACTTAGTCGAATGTGTTCCAACATCATGTAAAGAAAACATAAATATGTTAATATAAAATTTCATAATAACATTAAAACCTAAAACTATTGATTATTTCCATTTATGATTGTTATATATATGTATGTTATTTAGTTTTTTCCTATTTTCCCACATCAAGTGTTTAAAGTTTTGACCATTTGAACTAGTTTCATAGGAGCGGTGTCAGTGTTCATTATTATTTAAAGTTTCATCATTAAATTTTCATTAATTTTATCATAATATATGCATTATAATTATTTATGAAGTTTTAAATTCCCTTGACGAGTATTTGAATCTTTATCCTTGATGATGAATTCGATAAAAGGAGACTTCAGTGATTTTCTTAACCAATAAATGGTGTTTTATTAATTATTGAGGTAAACATATATGTATGAATTCTAAAACCAAATTTAAATAATTATTTAAAAATTTATATCATATTATATCAGTAATTATTTTTTATAGTCATTCATGATATAATTTCATAGCATTTATCAAGTAGTTGGCCAAACTGACCTAAACATGAACATACCACAGGTATTGATGATTATGAGGTGATTTATTTGTAGTATAATTATACTAGTAGATTAAGGATATAATTTAGTTTTAATTAGTTTGATATATCATAATTATAAAAGAGTTATAATAATAAGTAATGGATATGAAAAAATTACATAATTTGAATAAAATATTTTCCATTTAGCATCCTTGTTTTAAACGATTATATTAACTATGATCATTTAATGATAATATCATTAATGGGTTCACCAATTTTTCACATAATAAACTTAATGATATCATTAAAATAATATTTATCCATTAAACCCATTCTCATGATAATACATTTAAGGAATTGATGAAAAGAGAAATGGAAACAAATTGTTCCATAGAGACGGTAGTCCACACATATGCATGGTTGATAATTTCATTTTCCATAGAATGTGAGTAATTTATAATATGTTATGTAATTTTAGAATCAAAATTATGTTATAAATATCATAATTTATTATTAAATTAAACATTAAGACCAACTGGTTATGGTGCTTAATTAAAATTAAACATGGCACTTTGTGGAGGTGGTAGTCCACCCACACACATGAATGTCATTTTCACTTTTATTAAGGAAAAATGGGAAGGGTGGTTAATTATTATAAAATAGTTATAATAAAATACTAGTATAATATTTATAATTATTATATCATTTTAATTTAAGGAATAAAACTTACACATAAATAAATAGAAAAGTGAAAGGGAGGTTATTAACTTACACCTTAGTTCTTGGATTATCCCATTCACAAAGTGGGTTAAGTACTTGCAAGATAATATTTTGAGGAAACTAAAACCTATTTAAATTTTATATGAGTGTTTATTAGAGTTTTAGGTTGAGCATGAGACTAACTTAGGGGTTTTTGGTGTGAGGGGAAGTGGGGATAGGAGATCCCCTTTTATAAAAGAAAAGGATGACATTTTTATAAATACCCATATATATTCAATATTGTAAAATAACTATCAAGTCAAGTGGCTCTTAAAATATGTTAATGAATTATTTTGGAGGAGATAAGGTCGATAAACACCTTAAAAACTCAATTTAAAACATGTTTTTAACATGTTAGGCCCTTTACCACTTAGGTTACTCATTTTTACCAATTTAGTTTTCACTATAGTAGTTGATTTTTACCTAGGTATTTTATCATTTATACCAAAAAATAAAATAGTCCTTATTATATAATTCATACATAATGATTCATAATTTGAACTCTATTTTTTGGTTAAATTTATAATAGTATTAAAAAATAATTTTAATATAATAAATAAATAATATAATAATTTTTTTAAAGAAAAATATTACTTGAGTTTTAAAATATAAATCATAGGTTTGTAAACTAAAATAAATATTTTAAAATATATAATTTAAATTATAAAATTTTTTTTTTTCAAGAAAAAGTATTCAATAATTTACAATTCATAAATATATACAAATAATGAAATAAAAATTCACAATATTAGTAAAAATAAAATATTATAGTATTCACCTAAAAATATTTTATTTAAAAAATATCAAAAATTAATCCTAATATAATATTACTATTATTTTTTCCAAAAAATATTTTCATTTTTTTAAATTCAAATCCTAAAATTTATAAATTAATCTCATATAAAATTTTAATTTATATAATGTTATTATATTGGTTCATATACTAAAATAGTATCTATTATTATTTATTATTCGTTGATTTAATTATTTAAATAAAATATAGAACACTTTAAAAAGTTATACGAGAAAGAATAATTAATTTTAATACTAAATTTAATTTATTCTTAATATTATAAATATAATAAATTTTAGATGATTAATATACATTTATTTACTAGTGGTATTTATTGTTCTTATATATTTATTAAAAATATAAATCTAATATGTCTCAGATTATTTCAGTTCAATGTTTCATGCGAAACAATCCCTCAATGATAAAATTAATTTTGAGAAAAAATATATTCCAAAAATTGATTTGTTATATTCTACCCCTTAAGGTAATTTCATCCTCAAAATATTTATTACCAGGAAGGAAACGAGTGAGGGTAATTTTTCCTCATTACATCCTCAGGTTCCCACATAGCTTCTTCAAACTTATGATTCCTCTATAGAACTTGAACCAAATGAGTGGTTTTGTTTTTTCACACCTTATCTCTTTAATCAAGAAGTTCCACTATTTATTCCTCATATGAGAGATCATGTTCTAGTTACATGGATTAAAATTTTAGTACATGTGATGATTCTAATATGTACTCCCTAAAAAGAAATACATGGAATACATAATGTACTTTAGAGAGGTCAAGAGGGAGTTCTAAGTGATAAGATACCGACCTAACATGATTGAGGATCTTGTAGGGACCTATGAACCTATGGATCCCCTTCCCTTTCCTTCAAAATATCATAACCCACTTCAATAGATATATCCATCGGAAAACATTTTCACCAAATCAAACTATAGATCTCATCGATGATTATCTATATATCTATTCTATTGAGTTTGTGCTACTTTCATATGCTACTAAATGGTTTGATCCTTCTTTGAAATTTCTTAGAAAATTTCCAGACCTATCAACTTCCTCTCCCTATCTTCATCCCAATATGTTGGAGTCCTATGCCACTTTCCCTATAGACCCTCATATGGTCCAATCTAAATTCCAGAATGAAAACTATTATTATATGATAACTTTACCAAGTGGAAATATTGATCCCAACATCCTTGGAATTCCATTTTACAAGATATCAACATATCATCTAGAGTTTGGATGGTACAGTTAGAAATCACTAACTCTTTAAGGTGATCAAACACAACCCATTTGAAATTATGGCCTAAGATGTCCTTGGGAGTCCCATAACAAAAATATGGTAAACTTTTCCCATATCCATACTAGTATGGGTAATGGTTTCAATATAACCTCAACCTTTTTTTCATTTATCCTTAACTTGTTGTAATACTAGTAATATATATGTTTATTTCATTATTTCTCTATTCATATTATTCCAATAGAAGTTTTAGTTTATATATCTACAAATCTTCATATTTCCTAAATGAATAGAGAAGGATGAGTTATGAGAATCATCTAAAAGATCCCTATTCAGTTTTGGTTTTAATGGGAAACATATCTTGGTTCCAAACCTAATTACACTAACTTTATCAAAGTTGAACTCTCTAATACTCAAATACTTTTTCTATAGCTTCAAATCATCTTTATAGGAATCTTTTATCTTCATGTGAATAGATGATTGAGAAATAAATTAGAAAAGATAGAATTTATCTCTTTATATTATGATTTCACCACCTATCCATTCCAAATCCATGAGTATTGAGTTTTTTTAAATCCTCATCATGGATTAAATAGAATGATCCTTCCTACTCAAAGCATTAGACACCTTGTTTTCCTTCCTAGGGTGGTAATGTATTGAGAAATTGTTGTCCACGATCAACTCTAACCATCTCCTTTGGTTCATATTTATCTATTTTTGTATGAATATATACTTTATTATCTTATAGTCAGTATAGATATCACACTTCTCACCATAGATATGATACTGCTAAATTTTCGATGCAATGAAAAATGTCTCCAACTTCAGATCATGTGTTGGATAGTTTTTATCATGAGTTTTTAATTTATGTGATGCATAATAAATTACCTTATCATTCTTCCTAATAACACATTCCAAACATTTAAATGAAGCATAAATTTATATCAAAAACCATATTCCTATGAATGTTAGTGTATTCAGGAACAGTAATTAATATCTTATTAATCACCTTGAATCATTCCTCAAATTTAATTATCTATAGGAAATTCAACCCTTTCTATGTAAAATTGGTTAGTGGATTGTATAATCATGAGAAGTTTCTCACAAAACACCACTATTATCTAGATAATCTAATAAAGATTTATATCTATATCATAGAGGTTGGTCTAAACCATTTCCAATCGTGTTCATTTTTATTTGTCGATAGATATTCCCTCACTGGTGATAACATTACCTAAGAATTATTTTTTTTATTGTCGAAATTCATACTTGTTGAACTTGGATTATAATGTTTCTTTTTAAAAAGTTCCTTAATATAATTATCAAATTTTCATATTGTTCTTCCTTTCTCATAGGATATATGATAATTTCATCAATAAATACTACCATGATTTTTTAAGGAAATCCCTAAAGACTATATTCATCAAATCTATAATGATATATAGAGTATTTGTAAGACCAAATGGTATCACTATAAATTTATAGTGTCTAAAGAAATATATATTAGGTATATATTTTCTCTTTACCCTAAATTGATGATATCCGTATCAAAGTTCAATCATTGATGAATATTATGCTCCTTATAGTTGATCGAACAAATTATCAGTATGGGGAAGATGATATTTTTTTTGATCTTGATATTGTTATGCTCACAATAGTCAATACAGATTTGTATTGATATATATTTCCTCATAATAAAAATAACTAGTTCACCCTAGGGAATATCACTCAAGAATAAAAATCCCTTTTCCATATTCTATTGAATTTACGATGCGCCTGTAAGGGGATTTCGGAGCTAGGGTTTCCCTCGCCACCTCCATCATCCCCCTATGGTGGATCTGCTATGAATTCTTCCAGCATTCTCTGTTTTGTGTTTACATCTCTCCCTCTTGTTGTGGTTTCAAGCTCAGATTCCGTGGAACTTTGGTTTACGATACTCAGACATAAGACCTGTTTGCAATGAGGTCGCTTTGTTCTCCATCTCACTCTTTGGAGCGTTCATGGGATCACAGTTTATAGTGGCGTGACGTCATCCTGGTTTGTCAAAGCTTGAGGGTTGTGGTCATGATACGACAGATTGAATGCTTCGAAGGTTCATGGTGGTCTTCTTCGGCCGGACTGTTGGAGACAACGGGATATGATTGGTTGATTTATCGTGTACGGGCTTGTGATGGGTTCTCTCTCTCAACCTTTCTTCTTATTTCTCAATTTTGGATTCACTTATTGTTGTCTTTGGATTTATTCATCTTTGTTTTGGTTTTAATTTGATGAATTTCTACGGGAATCTCGTTGTTTTGTGTTGCGCGATGGTTGGAAATGATCCTCCGGCATGAATCTGGTTTCCTGGGATTTTCTATTTGGAAGAACTTATGATGGTTTGCAGTGGGAAGAACTCATGATAAAGCAGAAGTTTTGATGTTGCAGTATTGTTTTTTTCTTTTTTTGATTAAGCGGTGGTGATATTTTTTGATGAAGTAGAAGCTCCTGTGGTTTAGGGGTTGATGGACAGTGGTGGATATATGGAAGTTCTTAGAATGTAGTGGAATTCTACTGAATCCATTGTAAATGAATGGTTTTGTTTTCTTATTGAGGTTTGGAATATGCGGGTCGAGTTACAGGTGGTCTTTTAGCTTGGTGCTGAATTCTATAGTTGTTTTGGTGGTCCTGGTAAGGACGAGTATCTCTGTCGGCTCCCTTGGATACTTCGAACACTGCTCTGGCTTCATGTTCCCTCATGGATCTCCCAGCCGGTTAGCTGTGGTGGTTTCAAAGAAGCTTTGGGATGTACTATCCAATCGGTCGACAATGTCACAAGAGGTGCATCCTTCATTGGCTTCGATATGGGTTATGATGGTTCTTGTATGAAAATTCACGTCATTGGTGTAGGGTTTCAGATGCGTTGGTCAATAACAATGGATTCAATAGTTTCAATTCATAGGTAATGTAAAGACCCATAAAATTCAAGGGATTTTTTTCTTAATTTTCTTTGGGATTTTACAAGAATTCAGTTTCTAAGGGCACCTGATTCTGAGGCCCGGTGTGCCCGGAATCATTTTCCAAAGTTTGGCTTGGGTATGTTCAGTGAACGAACGTGCAGGTTTTCCTAACTTTTGAACCGGTTCTCGGAATTGAATTCCGAGGGCACCAATGGAATCGCAACACCGGTAATTTCTTAAGAACACCTTTTCCAGAGTTGCGTTTGCTCTGGTGAGGTTATTAATTAATTGGGTTAACTAAAGAATAAAATAAAATATTGCGCAACAGATTTTATTTTTATTCTAAGTAGTGTTAACCTAGGCATGTTGGTTGGAGTGGAACCCACTAATATCCTAACTCCTAGGTAGGATATTAGTGATGTGGGGCCCACACGAGCCCCGCCCCTTTTATTTTCCTTTTAACCTCCCAGGTGTATTTAATTATGTAACTCACCAGCACCCCCCTTCTCTTAAATTCCAAGTCAACTCTTGCGTTTAATTGGATTATTAAACGCCTCATTAATTGGTCAATGCTTGATAATTAAATCGTGATTTAATTTTTAATTTCAAAAACAGATGGCATGAGTAATAAAATAAGGCAATGACTTATTGTATTATTGATGTTTCGTTGTGCAAGAGGGATTGGGAGAGGAATTACTCAAATCCTTGAATCTTCATCTTCTTCGTTGGAGAACGCGAAGAACGATGAAGAACGCCGACCTCCGATGGAAGATGACGAAGAACGCTAGTTCCCCGGAGATCGACGACGCGAAGCCGTGTACTGTGATGCCGACGATCCTCCTTCCACGACACCTTCTTCCGTGAAGTCCCTTCCTCATGATGAACCTTCATTCAACAGCGCTTGAGGTAGGGGTTAATTGTTTTGGCCCATGAATTTTTCCTTTTTTGTTCATTGACTTCTATTTGGGCTGCCTGTTATCATAATAACGGGAGGAGGTCGGACCGCACAAACACGACCAAACCTCCTCCCACTTTGATGATTGTGTTTGTTACGGTTCGAAAGAAGGTGGCGTGGTGCAACGGAACCGCGCGAAAACATGGGGAAATGTGGAGAAGATGCGAGGCACCGTCGCGCCGCGTCGTTGAGGCCAAACGAACCCGCGGCCGGAGTCGGGCCGCAGCGAAGGGGCGCGGCGCCATCGAACCGCGCTAGAGAACCACGAAGACACCGTGGCCGGAGCGGGGCCATGGTGGAGGGGCGCGTCACCGTCGCGCCGCGCCAGTCAGACAAGGCAATGGCTCAGAGCCGCGGCGGGGTAAGGCCGGGTAGCCGGAAGCGCCGGCCGCCGGCACCTCGGAGGGGCGGGACCCCGGCGGTCCCGCAGCAGCAGCACCAGCCGGACGGACCGGGCCGACTTCCAATAAACCAGGGGTCGTAACCCCCGGCTGGCCGAAGGAGCGGCCCCCCACATGGGGGCCGCAGTTTCTCAATCAGGGGGGCAGTGCACCCCCCCTGTTCCGCTCAGCTCAGCGCTGGCCGAGCTGGCCGCGCGAGCGCGCCAGGCCACTGGCTGCCCAGGCCGGGCCGGGCTGCGCCAACCGAGTCGGGCTGAACCCTAATGGGCCGGACCCGGACCCATTTCGGGCCGACCCAGGGGGTCTCGGGCCGGGTCGGTCCGGGCCCAAAAACCCCCTAAAACCGGATAGGTTCGTTCTTTTGCCCATATCTTGGGCTACGAACCTCCGATCGACACACCGTCAGTTGCGATGATATCCTTGGATAGAGACGGTCGTTTAGGTATAATACACTCAAGGTTTCAGAGAACTTTTGGTACGGTCGGGTTGGTTCGAGCACAAAACCAACCGGGCCCTCAGAGTGAAAACGCGTATAACTTGAGCTTCGGACGTCCGATTGACGTTCCATCGACTTTGTTGGATTCCTCTTAGTGATATGGACCTTTTTCCTTACTCCTCTCGAGGTTTGGACGTAGTTGGAGTTCGGTCAGGTTGGTTTTGACTTAAAAACCAACCGGGCCCCTAGAACAAAAACGCCCATAACTCTCAGACCGGGCGTCCGATTGACGCGCCGTCTGTCACGTTGTGTTCCTCTTGTCGAGACGGAACTTTGAGATACATCAACTCCGGAATACGTGTCAGTTGATGTATCGACCCCTTGGCTCGTGCAGCAGACCCTTCTGGAATGAGCATGTTGTGTGCGGGAACCCTAGAGCTGGCTGCGACTGCGACTGTGATGATTGCACTGAAATCCTATGTGGGTTCGACAGCGATGAAGACCGTACTGAAATCCTATGTGGGTTTGACGGCAATGAAGACTGCACTGAAATCCTATGTGGGTTCGACAGCGATGAAGACCGTACTGAAATCCTCTGTGGGTTCGACGACAATGAAGACTGTATTGAAATCCTATGTGGGTTCGGCAACGATGAAGACCATACTGAAATCCTATGTGGGTTTGACGGCGATGAAGACTGCACTTAAATGCTATGTGGGTTCGGCAGTGATGAAGACCGTACTGAAATACTCTGTGGGTTCGACGGTGATGAAGACTGCACTGAAATCCTATGTGGGCTCGGCAGCTTGGCTGGTTTAGTATCCTACATGGGTCCCAACTTAGATGAATCAGTGGATATATCTGATCATCTCTATCACCGAAGAGGTATACCTGTGTGAGCCGAGTCTTGACTTCAATCAATATCTTTGATATGTTTGACTTACTATCCTGTGTGGTTTTGGTTGTACTCCTATGTGGACGTGATCGAACTTGGGCTCGGATGATGGAGCCAAACTGGAATTGATGACTTAGGTATATGTATGGGCATATACCTAAGTTGTGTTGGATGTTACTTCATGATTGCATCTTTCCTTTTTGGATTACCCTTTGTGGATTCTGGGAGACCTTCGGGGGTCTCAGGGTCCCTCCTGAGTAGCGTATACTCACCCCTGCACGGGCTATGCCCGCACTACATTGTGTTGGATGCAGACGACGGACAACGCTGATCGTGGTTGAGGCTTGTGAAGAAAGTCGGTACCTGGAGGTGGACCACTGGGCGGGATGTACACGGAGCGGATGGCCGGACCCGAGGAGCTGAGGAGGCTATCTTTACCCACCCTTCAGGTGGGACTTCTAGTGGATGACTCGACATTGCTGCTTTACTTTTAGTTGCTGTACTTTCTTTCCAGTTGTACTTTACTTTCAGTTTGGGTTTGTATTCTGGCCCACTTACTTTTCCGCACTACTTTTTGTACCCAGTTTTACTTAGTGTTTACTTCTACTTGCTTACTCTATGGTGTTTATTTACTTTATAAAGGAAATGACTTCCCCCTTTTGTCGGGATTTATGCCTTTGTGCTAGCCGCCAACCCCTGGCCTATGGGAGGCGGTCTTGGGGTAGTCACGACATGGGTCCCGAGGACGGGTCATGAAAAATTGGTATCAGAGGAGTTCAGTTCTACCACAGAACTCAGGACTCCGATCTTTCTTCTATGTGAAGAAATAGTGTTTAGGGTATTGAGTGTGGTTATTAGTCCAGGGAGTCCAGTGTTGGTGCAGCGGCCGACGTATCCGTACACCAGGACCCTGACTTCTGATTTCTGACTCAATGCCCGAAAACATTGATTGCATGTGTGTTTCAAAAATTTTCTTTGTGATTACTTTGTGTCAGCTCACCAGGTATACTGTTTGACTGTGGTGCACCTGTTTCTTTTCAGGATGGACCCACGATGGCAGCCAGCTAGGGTTCCAAGCGTTGTGCGAGACGACATCCCACCGAGCGACGAGGCCTCGGTGCAGGGCCCTTTGGCAGCGGAGGCACTGACGATACCTCTACTTGCCGAGCCACTGATACTACCAGCCCCAGCCGCTGATAGTGCACGTCGCCTTAGTGCGCTACACGAGTTTCAGAGTCAGAGACCTCCCAGGTTCCACGGGGAGATGGACCCTCAGGCAGCCGAGGATTGGCTGGAGGCGGTTGTGCGAGTTTTTAGGTTAGTGGGGAGACCAGTTGACCTCATGGTGATCCTCACAGCGAGCCTTCTGCACGCGGCAGTAGGCAGATGGTGGAGCTTGATGCTCCAGGTGAACGATAAGGCATCACTCCTCTGGATGGACTTTGAGAGCCTCTTCCGCTCAGAGTTCGTCCCATCCACCCTCCGTGCGGTGCACATCCAGGAGCTTCTATAGCTGCGACAGGGCAGCATGACGGTCGCCTAGTACTCGGTGAGATTTACCGACCTCTCACGCTATTCGACGGACATGGTACAAGACCCATTCTTCCGGGCCCGGACCTTCGATCAGGGACTGAGGCATGAGATCAGGGCATCGATGATCTCCCTCAGCATTCTGAAACAGGCAGGAGTACTGGAGCGAGCTCTTCTCATAGAGAGATTTCTTGCTGAGCCTACACCAGTAGCGAGACCTACCGCAGGGCGGCATGTAGCATAGTCGTCTGCAACCGGCAGTCGACGGATGTCACAGGGGTCCAGCCGGACCAGAAAATCATGAAAACAACCTCAGGACACTGGCTCAGAGGTGCGGGGAATAGGGCATATAGCCAGCCTTCTGAGGAGCAGACAGTGATACGCGTGCAGCGGGCAGGGACACTTGGCTCGTGACTGCCCGACCCGCCGTGCAGAGGAGCAGCAGACGGTTGAGGAGCCACCCAGGCAGAGGCAGAGGGTCGACCGTGGTGGTCCATCGAGAGCAGACAGACGAGGCAAGGGAGCTAGCCGAGTAGCAGGTGGTGGGAGACACTTTGAGGCTTTACCACCACCACCACCAGGAGGTCCACCCCGACCACAGGGAGCTGGCGGGCAGAGACAGGCTCAACTTTAGGCAGCATAGACCTACGACCACGGCGCACCAGAGATTATTCGAGGTACTATCTGTGTCTAATCCACCCTTGCTGCAGTTCTTATAGACACAGGAGTGATTCATTCCTTTATTGCTGCTGCCCTTGTTTGGAGCTCGGAGATTCCAACAGATCCATTGGCTCGATCCTTATGGCTAGAGACTCCTACGGGAGCAGACTCGATGATTACACACTGGTGTCGGTAGTGTGAGCTTACTCTAGGAGGCGAGAGCTTTGGCTGGGATCTTCTTATAGTGGCGTCGAGGCCTTACGACGTCATCTTGGGCATGGATTGGTTATCTACAGTCCATGCCCAGATTGACTGTATTAGGCACAAGGTGCGGTGTGTTCGCACCGATGGGAGAAGGTTCACCTTCACCGGCGAGAAGGGAGCCTTTGCAACACAGGATGAACTCACGCAGAGGATAGGACGACCCATCACTCATCAGTTGGCTAGCCTCATCATAGGATCAGTTGATGTACAGAGTCCTAGTTTTCCTATAGTGATGGATCAGTATGTAGACGTTTTCCCTAACAACGTTCCAGGACTACCTCATCGCAGAGAGGTAGACTTCAATATTGACCTGTACCCTGAGACAACCCCGATATCCACTCCAGCATATCGGATGGCTCCTGCTGAGCTTCGAGAGATACGGGTACAGCTGGAGGACTTGCATGGCAAGGGATTCATCCGACCCAGTGTTTCACCCTGGGCTTCCCCGATATTATTCTCCAAGAAGGCGGACAGGAGCTTGCGACTTTGTGTCGACTATCGTCGCCTGAACCAGGTGACCGTGAGGAACAAGTACCCGCTACCGATAATTGACGACTTCTTCGATCAGCTGAAGGGATCACGGTGGTTCTCAAAGATAGACCTTAGATCAGGCTATCATCAGCTCAGAGTTCAAGACATGGACGTGTAGAAGACGACCTTTAGAGGTTAGTATGGCCACTATGAGTTCTTGGTTATGACTTTCGGTGTAACCAATGATCCAGCAGTGTTCATGAGTCTCATGAACATGATCATTCATCCATACCTCAATAGATTTGTCGTGGTCTTCATCGACGACATATTGATATACTCGACCACTGAGGAGGAGCACGCCTACCACTTGTGGGTTGTACTAGACACACTCCGAGAGCACCAGATTTATGGCAATCTCTCGAAGTGTCAGTTTTGGTTACGTGAGGTCCACTTCTTGGGACATGTCATCTCTTAGGTGGGAGTTGTGGTGGATCCAGCGAAGATCGAGGAAGTGCTAGCTTGGGAGCCACCCAGGAGCATGACGGTGGTGCGGAGTGTCTTGGGGATAGCTGGGTACTACCAGAGGTTTGTGCCAGACTTCTCCAGAGTTGAGGCACCACTCTTAGCTTTGAAAAAGAAGGGTAAACCCTTCATGTTGTTAGACAGATGTCAGTAGAGCTTCTAGGAGCTGAGACAGAGATTGACCAGCGTGCCTATCTTGAGGCTACCGGAGGAGGGAGTAGGGTAAGTAGCCTAATGCGATGCATCAGGGACTAGACTCGGATCTGTCCTGATGCAGGAGCGGGCTGTGATCACCTATGAATCACATCAGCTGAGGCAACATGAGCAGAACTACACTACCCATGACCTGGAGTTAGCAGCAGTGGTCTTTGCTCTGAAGATGTGGCGACACTATCTGATGGGAGAGCGCTTTACAGTCTACTCTGACCACCAGAGTCTCATGTACATCTTCTCACAGAAGGACCTAAATCTGAGACATCGGCGATGGCTCGAGTTCCTCCATGACTATGAATTTGAGATAGTCTATACTCATGGAAAGGGGAACGTAGTAGCCAATTCTCTCAGCAGGAGGATGGGTATTCAGATACTCGGGGAGGTGACGAAGTAGCTAGACGCTTTTCAGATATCCTTAATGGATAGAGATGGAGCAGCCTTTCTTCAGTCACTCACAGTCACTCCTCCACTACTGCAGCGGGTCAGAGAGGCACAACGTGGGGATGCTGACTGTGAGACGCGGCGTGCGCAGATATCCTCAGGATAGGCACCTGATGGATTCTCTGTAGGAGGAGAGAATGTCGTCCTTTTCAGAGGACGTACCATGGTACCAGTTTCTTTATTGGAGGAGGTGCTGAGAGAGTTTCACACTTCCCCTTTAGCAGTACATCTAGGAGTGGCGGAGATGTACCAGGATCTCAGACGACAGCACTGGTGGCTGGGTATGAAGAAGGCTGTGGCAGAGATTGTTTCTCGATGCCTCACCTGCCAGCAGGTGAAGGCAGAGCACCAGGTACCAGCAGGCTTGGTACAGCCCTTGGAGGTCCCGGAGTGGAAGTGGGACGGGATATCCAGGGATTTTGTGACTGGACTTCCACGTACTTCCAGAGGTCATGACTCTATTTGGGTGATTGTTGACCGACTCACCAAGTCATCCCACTTCTTACCCATCAGAGAGCAGGGCTCCGTGGAGATCTTGGGGCGCCTCTACGTTCAGGAGAGCATACGGCTTCATGGTGTACCATCATCTATCGTCTCCGATCGAGATGCTCGCTTTACTTCCCGGCTTTGGAAGGGGTTGCAGGAGGAATTCGGGACGCAGCTACGTCTGAGCACCGCCATTCATCCTCAGACGGATGGTCAGACAGAGACGACCATTCAGACTCTCAAGGACATGTTCCGTGCATGTTTCCTCGACTTTGGTCACAGCTGGGAGGACCACCTACCCCTGGTGGAGTTCACGTACAACAACAGCTACCACTCCACCATCGGGATGGCACCATACAAGGCATTGTATGACCGACCTTGTAGATAACCTCTGTGTTGGACAGACCCTAGGGAGTCAGCACTTGTGGGACCAGAGATGGTCCTGGCCATGACAGAGAAGGTCCAGGTCATCCAGGAGCGGATGAGGACAGCTCAGAGCCGGTAGAATTCTTATGCTGACAGGAGGCGGAGGCTACTGGAGTTCGAGGATGGCGACCACGTCTTCTTGTGGGTCTCACCTCGACGTGGATTACAGGGATTTGGCCGAGGTGAGAAGTTATCTCCGCGCTTCATCGGACCATTCTAGGTCCTCAGCAGGATAGGTGAGGTGGCTTATCACCTGGATCTACCACCTCAGTTGCATCGGGTGCACGACGTCTTCCACGTATCTCAGCTGAGGAGATACGTGCATGACCCAACACATATCATCGAACATGGGGAGTTGGACATTGATGATGGGGCAACTTTTGTAGAGGTCCCAGTGGAGATCGAGGATCGACAGGAGTGGGTCCAACGTGGATGGTCGATACCTCTAGTGCGCATCAGATGTCAGCACGGAAACCTCCAGGAGAACACTTGGGAGCGGGAGGCTCAAATGCGTGCACATTACCCACATTTTTTCCCCTAGTTTATGATGTATCTTTATGAGGACATAAAGCCCTGAGGTGGGAGTAATGTAAAGACCCATAAAATTCAAGGTAATTTTTTTTTCTTAATTTTCTTTGGGATTTTACAAGAACGCAGTTTCTGACGGCACCTGATTCCGAGGCCCAGTGTACCCGGAATCATTTTCCGAAGTTTGGCTCGGGTACGTTCAGTGAACGAACGAGCGGGTTTTCCTAACTTTTGAACCAGTGCTCGGAATCGAATTCTGAGGGCACCGATGGAATCACATCACCAATAATTGCTTAAGAACACCTTTTCCAGAGTTTCGTTTGCTCGGGTGAGGTTATTAATTAATTGGGTTAACTAAAGAATAAAATAAAATATTGTGGAACATATTTTATTTTTATTATAAGTAGTGTTAACCTAGGCATGGTGGTTGGAGTGGGACCCACTGATATACTAACTCCCAGGTAGGATATTAGTGAGGTGGGGACCATACGAGCCCCACCCCCTTTATTTTTCTTTTTACCTCCCATGTGCATTTAATTATGTAACTCACCCGCACCCCCACCCTTTTCTTAAATTCCAAGTCAACTATTACGTTTAATTGGATTATTAAATGCCTCATTAATTGGTCAACGCTCGATAATTAAATCATGATTTAATTTTGAATTTTAAAAACAGATGGCATGAGTAATAAAATAAGGAAAAAGATTATTTTATTATTGTTTTTTCATTGTGTGAGAGGGATTGGGAGAGGAATTACTCAAAGCCTTGAATCTTCATCTTCTTCGTTGGAGAATGCGAAGAACGACGAAGAACGCCGACCTCCGACGGAAGATGACGAAGAACGCTAGTTCCCCGGAGATCGACGACGCGATGCCGTGTAACGCGACACCGACGATCCTCCTTCCGCGACGCCATCTTCCGCGATGTCCCTTCCCCATGACGAACCTTCGTTCAACAACGCTTGAGGTAGGGGTTAATTGTTTTTTCCCGTGAATATTTCCTTTTCCATTCATCGAATTCTATTTGGGCCCCCTGTTATCGTAATAACGGGAGGAGGTCGGACCGCAGGAACATAGCCGACCCTCCTCCCCCTTTGATGATTGTGTTTGTTGCAGTTCGAAAGAAGGCGGCGCGGTACAATGGCACCACGCAGAAACATGGGGAAATGTGGCGAAGATGCGCGGCGCCGTCACGCCGCGCTGTTGAAGCCAAACGAACCCGCGACCGGAGTCAGGCCACAGCGAAGGGGCGCGGCGCCATCACGCGACGCCAGAGAACCACGAAGACACCGCGGCCAGAGTGGGACCGCAGCGGAGGGGCACGACGCCGTCGCGCCGCGCCGTTCAGACAAGGCCGCAGCTCGAAGCCGCGACGGTGCAAGGCTAGGCGGCCGGAACTGCAGGCCGCCGACACCTCGGAGGGGCGGGACCCCGGCGGTCCCGCGGCAGCAGCACCGGCCGAACGGACCGAGCCGGCCGACTTCCAAGAAACCGGGGGTCGTAACCGAAGGAGCGGCCCCCCACGTGGGGGCCGCAGTTTCTCAATTAGGGGGGCAGCGCACCCCCCTTGTTCCGCTCAGCTCAGCGCTGGCCGAGCTGGCCACGCGGGCCGCACGAGCGCGCCAGGCCACCGGTCGCCAAGGCCGGGCCGAGCCGCGCCCACCGGGCCGGGCCATGCCCTAATGGGCCGGACCCGGAACCGGTTCAGTTCGACCTGGTTCGGGCCGACCCAGGGGGTCTCGAGCTGGGTCAGTCCGGGCCCAAAACCCCCTAAAACTGGACATGTTCGTTCTTTTGCCCATATCTTGGGATACGAAACTCCAATCAACACAACATCAGTTGAAATGCGATCCTTGGATAGAGACGGTCATTTTGATATAATACACTCAAGGTTTAGGAGAACTTTGAGTACGACCGGGTTGGTTCGAGCACGAAACCAACCGGGACCTCGGAGCGAAAACGCTTATAACTTGAGCTCCAGACGTCCGATTGACGTGCCGTCGACTTTGTTGGATTCATCTTAGTGAGACGGATCTTTTGGCTTACTCCGTTCGAGGTTTGGATGTAGTTGGAGTGCGGTCGGGTTGGTTCTGACTTAAAAACCAACTGGGCCCCTGGAACGAAAAAGCCAATAACTCTCAGACCGGGCGTCTGATTGACGTGCCGTCTGTCACGTTGAGTTGCTCTTGTCAAGAAGGAAATTTGAGATACATCAACTCTGGACTAAGTTTCAGTTGATGTATCGACCCCTTGGCTCAAGGAGCGGACCCTCCCGAAACGAGCATGCTGTGTGCGGGAACCTTAGAGCTGGCTGCGACTGTGACTGTGACGACTATACTAAAATCCTATGTGGGTTCAGTAGCGATGAAGACCGTACTGAAATCCTATGTGGGTTCGACGGCGATGAAGAATGCACTGAAATCCTATGTGGGTTCGGCAGCGATGAAGACCGTACTGAAATCCTCTATGGGTTCGACGATGATGAAGACTGCACTGAAATCCTATGTGGGTTGTACAGCGATGAAGACCGTACTGAAATCCTATGTGGATTCGACACCGATGAAGACTGGACTGAAATACTATGTGGGTTCGGCAGTGATTGAGACCGTACTGAAATCCTCCGTGGGTTCGACGGCAATGAAGACTGCACTGAAATCCTATGTGGGTTCGGCAGCTTGGCTGGTTTAGTATCCTACATGGGTCCCAACTTAGATGATTAGTGGATATATCTGATCATCTCTATCACTGAAGAGGTATACCTGTGTGAACTGAGTCTTGAATTCAATCAATATCTTCGATATGTTTGACTTACTATCCTGTGTGGTTTGGGTTGTACTTCTATGTGGATGTGATCGAACTTGGGTTCGGATGCTGGAGCCAAACTGGAATTGATGACTTAGGTATATGTATGGGCATATACCTAAGTAGTGTTGGATGTTACTTCGTAATTGTATCTTTTATTTGTGGATTATGGAAGACCTTCGGGGGTCTCGAGGTCCCTACTGAGTAGTGTATACTCACCCCTACACGGGCTATTGCCCGCACTACATTGTGTTGGATGTAGACGATGAACAACGCTGATCGTGGTTGAGGCTTGTGAAGCAAGTCGGTACCTGGAGGTGGACCACTGGGCGGGACGTACACGGAGCGGACGGCCAGATCTGAGGAGCTGAGGAGGCTATATGTACCCACCCTTCAGGTGGGACTTCCAGTGGACGACTCAACATTGGTGCTTTACTTTCAGTTGCTATACTTTATTTCCAGTTGTACTTTACTTTCAGTTTGGGTTTGTATTCTGGCCCACTTACTTTTCCGCACTACTTTTTGTACCCAGTTTTACTTAGTGTTTACTTCTTCTTGCTTACTCTGTGGTGTTTGTTTACTTTATAAAGGCAATGACTTACCTTTTTTTTTGGGATTTACGCCTTGGTGCTAGCCGCCAGCCCCTGGCCTATGGGAGGCAGGCTTGGGGTAGTCACGGCACGGGTTCTGAGGACGGGTCGTGACAGGAAGTTCTGTTTCAGTCTCTCCGGAGTTCACCAGTAAAGTCCTTGATGATGTGATTTAGATGATTTCGGATGGGTTGTAGTGATGGTATTAGAAGACCATTTTGGTTTCTACAGGCGAATGAGTAGAGGTTATTTGAATTTTGAATGTTTGAATTTTTAATCTGGGTTAATGCAGTCCTTTTGATCCTTTTGATGTATCTTATCTTTGGGAATTTTGTTCGGGTTCCCACTTCCCCCTCAAAAGTGGTTTAGAAATAAAAATTTAATTTTCAGTCATATTCTATTGAATTTTCTTCTTTAACTATTCCAACTGAAAATGGTATATTATATAAGGATTGTTTGAGATATTCATGGATCTAGTATGAATTAGATTGAAAAATCAAGCTCACACTTTGGGGTAAGTCCAGGCAGTTCATCTAGAAATACATCAGTATACTCCTATACAATGGTAATTTCATAAATTTTAACTTCATCCCAAATCATTTAAGCCAAGAGTCCCACATTACTGGGTATCATAACCCATTTATAGAATTTTCTCTTAAAGGGAGATCATAATCACCCTTGGATAGATATTTGATCATAAGATGGTCAAGAAAATTAAAAAAGATCTACTTTTACCAATAATTTATATTTTCTCTATGATGGGATAACCAATCCATACCCAAAATCATGTCAAATTAAACTAATGGTAGAAGAACTATATTTTTAGGAAATACCTTCCTAAAAATATTAATTAGTTATATATAATAGATATTTTCATCATACCACTAGGGTGTTTCATAGATTGTTCATTATCTAAGTTTTGAGGTGGTGAATTGATATCCTTATTAAACTTTTGAAATATAAAATAATAGTGAGAACCATATTAAAATAATGCATTTATTGGTATGGAGTAGATAATGAATGTACCTTACACCACTTAATTATCATGATCCACCTGAGTAGTAGTGATAACATACACTCATCCTTGATCCATTTATTTAGGAGGTTTTGGGGATAATTCCCTCCAACAACTCTTTGGTTAGGGTAGTGATTTTCATAGTTTCAAAACTCCTTTAACTTGAAGGATTTAAGTGTAGGTGGCACATTGGTTAGATCCTTCTTTTCCTATACTATGTTAATTGGATTATTTCAACCAAATCTACTATTTTTTGAAATATGTAATGAACTACCACACCTAAAAAACTTTCCAAATCACTTAAGGAAATTTATTAGGTTCTCCCCTCACATATTTGATACATAGGAAGATGGAATTTCTTTCCCCCATGTGGATTATCATTAGAGCTTCCATGATACTTCAAATTTCTTTTCTTTTACCGAAAAAAATGACAGTCTATAGTTTATATCTCTATTTTTAGTTCACATTTAATAATATTCTCATAGCTTACAAAGTCTCTTAAATCTAACACCCTTTGAATAATTTGTTTTAATCCACCAAATAAATGGTTGATATTTATTAAATATTGGAAGATATAACAAGAGGCACACCTCACAAGCACCATGAAGTTTTCTTCAAATTGGGCGATATAACCATAAGAAGTATCAATTATTATAATCCACAAAATCTAATACCATGACATAATATATGTCCACTTATTATAATTTTTATAGATCATAGGACATATGTTTAGGATTATGTTCATAATATATTTAGGTTCACATTATAGCTGAGAACTTCTATAACCTATTGATATGAAAAATAATATAGGGAAATAACCAGATAAATAGTGGAAGCATAAGTGTAGAAACTATTATGGTAATTATACATCATGTATAAATTTATGAATATATTATTTTTTTAGTTAAAAATTAATATTCAAGTTGGTTCTATGGAACCTACTTTCAAGACAAAATACAGTGTGACCGAAAGCCAAAGTGGTCTCTTCGCCCCCTCTTCTAAGTGACTAGAAATGAAGGAGCTCGAGGGAGTTCCAAATAGGATCACCTATAAATTTACTAAAAGGTATATAATAAAATAAAACTATACCTAGGTCTTGGAATGACCATGAGGGTCACACCAAGGCACAACATCACCTGACTAGGTGTCAGTGTGACCCCTATAAGCTATGGCCCAAACATCCCTAGGTAGAGTGGTGACCTCTCAACCAAGAAAAATCATGACATGATCCCATTGAGTCATGAAGTGACTTACCCTAGGAAGAGGGGCTAAACCCTCATTAATTAACATCAGAGTGAAACCCCTATCAGTCATGACATGACTTATACCTATTTTAAAATTCGATCAACCAAAACCCGATAACTCACTCGGGGCATTCATTCACCAATCCAACACTCTAAAACATCCCATAAATCATGTGAAACATGATGAAAACTCCCCCTCCATGATCTATTTTTTTAAAAAATTATCTACATCTTAACCAAAAAATAATGACACATGTCATTAAAGGTGACTATCTGATATCTCATGGATAAGAATCTATCTTATAATAAGTATGATAGCCACCTTAGGATGTTGAGGGAACTCTATCACCAAGTTGATTTCACTACCTTCTCAGTGGTTCGAAACCCTAAGGTAAAATAATAGTGTCATTACCTATAATTGGCATGACTCAACATAGTGAAGGAACTATGCTAGATAAAATATTATTCCCTACCTGAAATGAATATTAGAATATTTAGTTAATATTTATATTTTCACTTCATAAATCTCAATATCCAACAAGGTGTGTTTAGGAAAGAATCAAGAAACATCATTACTTTGGCCCATGTGTATGGAAAGAATTCAACATATTCCTATTGGTCTATCAAATTAAATCCCATCATTCTTAAATCCCATAAGTGGTTTGTTCAAAAGGAGGGATCCATTTATAAACTTTGGCATTAAGGTGGTAATAATTTTAAACAAGATTATTTTTTGAGGAAGACGAAGATTACTATTCTAGAGCCACCCCTAATGGAGATTATATGTCACCCTAAATATTATATACATCTATACTATGATTGAATGTGGTCTTGAAAATCTATGAAGGGTAAAATATAAATTTCCTCCACCACATTACTAGAGATACAATAGCCTGCAAGGCTTAGAGAATTTTTACCTATACCACTACTCATAGAACCATCAAATCTATAACACAGAGATGATATGATAGTTTTAGAACCAAGTAAACCCCATACAATAGGGTTGTGGGCATTATTACCCCACCCCCTTCTAAATAAGTCGGTGTTTTCTAGATTGGGGTCGAATTCATAGGATGCGACACCACATTTTACCCTAACCCTCGATCCATATCCTTCATTGGGTGTGAGTTTGATGAAAGTCACTGAAGACTCTCTTAAGTTCAATATCCATCGAGGGGAGCAAGTGAGGTCTCATTGGCCCATAAACCAAAATAGTCTTCCAAGAATATAAATATCAAAGAGTATTATGATATTTCTATAAATGGAAATTAAAAGTATGATAAACCCCATAAAAATTTGATAAATATGTGATATATTGTGTATTATTTTCATTATAAAATGCCTTGGTATTAATCCTGTGAAAATGCATAGTATCACCCTTATATAAAGGAATGAATTGATGTGGAATATATTCAAAATATAGTTCACACCAAAATTCATGATGAAGATTTTTTGTATTCAAAATCATTGGCAGGCTCATGATCTTGGAGATCCTCCATATATTTAGTTACATCTTTCTTAGAGAGATTTATCTAAAGATAAAGGGAAGGGTGTGTCTATATCTACAAACCACCCACCACCTCAAAGAATCTGAACACATTTTTACTCAGGATATGTTATCCCAAAATTATGTTGATTTGGATAGATTGGGGTGACTCAATATAGATTTATATAGGGGAAATATTACTAATGAATACAAATCCTAAACAGAGTTAATTATTTCTCCTATAGTACATATCCAACAAGAAAGATATGCTCATCTAGTAAGAAAAGAATCCATCCATATAACTAAATCTAAATCTATAAAATTGGTTTATATAACTTGGGTATCCTTGTATTATCCAAAATTTCTTCCAATGGGGAAAAAATAACTAATTTAAGTAAGATAACCTAGGATAACTCCAACTAAATATTAATAGCATAAATAGTTGAGTTGATCATATCGATTTCTACCCACTACCTCTTCTTGAGAATCAGTACTGGATACAATACCAATAGATATCCTTAAACCCATAAAGTACATTTTTTACTTGGATGTAGACTATAAAGTAGTGGTACACACCAGTGTTTCCTGACAGGAAGCTGTATCCAAAGTGAGTGCATGTGATTTCTCATCTAAAAAACTTAGGAATCCAAACTTACCAATGATAAATGACATGAGTGACCTAAAAAAGAATCTCAAATACACTATGTATCAGTTTGGACTTATTATTGGTACATTTTAACAACATGTGGTGGAGAAACATAGGTGTTGTGTATATACTATGCAAGGACTAATGTTTTTCTGGTATAGTAACCAACTGGTAGTTTATTTTTCTAACTGGGAGGATCTAAGGTGATATCTCCATTAACAGTTATACTCCACTCTAAGGATAATATAAATAATTGATCCCTAAAAAATTAAAAAATGAAAAAATGTGAGGTTCTTAGACTTATTTACAAGGTGGAAAGGATTGACCTATTCAATATAAATGCAACTTTTTTATGAACAACTTTTAGATATCTTTATATAAAATCTCTATGATTGATTACAAAAACTGATCATCCTTTTGATGTATCCTAAAAGATTTCAAGACTTTAAAATAATAAAATTGAAACTAGATGATGTTATCTGAAACTCTAAGTACCAGTCTTGGAAAAAACTATCAATATAAATGAAAATTATCAATAGAGTGGAGATCACCACCATTATAATCAAGCCAGCACCAATTCCATCTCTAGCTTCCAATCCCACACAGTATCATATAGTTCATCCCCCTAAAATATAAAAGTTTTTTTTCTTTTTTAGGAAGTGTAAAAGGAAAAGATTCACCTAAAGTTTTAGGACTTAAAGAATAAAATCTATTCCTTCAAAAGAGAGAAGGTTCATGGAAATTTCATCACTACAGTGAGAAAAACATGATTAAACTTTCTGAGATTAGGAAACCCAATGAATTCATTCTAATTGACCACCCTGATTACTACCCCTTAAATATAATTTAGGGACACAATATCTTATAAATATTTATTATCAAGAATTTACTATAGAATATATTTAATCTTGGAAAGTTAAGGTTTGTAAAACCCTTGATATATGTGAACAATGTCTGTACTTATTCCCCATAAGAAGAAGAATATTGGAAGCAAGTCCCTGATTAGTGTGAGATTAAATTTGATAACTTGGTGACTAGGAAATTGGTTATCCAGGAACATGCCATACATAGGGTTCAATTTAATCCAGTTCTTACCCAAAATACTATTATGAAGTTATATATGGATTCTTTATCATTATAATCCTCTAATTATTGATGAATTTGACATTTTTTGATGAAGGAACATGAGTAATTTCTCTTACTTGGTACCTAATATGGTTCAAATTCTTCAACACTTTTTTTGACCATTATGTTGACGATGGTAGCCATCCCCCCAAACAAGAAAATGGGAACCAATAATTCATATGTGGATCTTTTATTATGAAGATAATAATAAGAATTCATCAATGTTTTTCACTATACCGACCCCTTCATTGATGAATATGGGGAATTTTATGAACTCGAGTTCCCCACCAATAGATTGGGAATAGGTCATAGAGGCTAAGGAGGTCGATAAAGATGTGATCATAAATGAACCCAACATCAAAGAACCATTTATACTAAGGATATATATGCCACATAAACCTTGGGATATGTTCTAAAAAGAACTGAATAATAACATTGATCTAATCATGAATCATCTAGTATTTTTTCAGACCCAACTATATCGAAAGACTAACTGGTAGGTATATAATTTTATAGTCAACATAAGAATGTGGGAAGACCATCCAACCCTAACCCATATACCATAAATATGTCCCTCAGTTATAGTTGAGGGATTATGTTTCCAACACAACCCACATCGTCCTCTACGACTCAAGCTAGAGAACAACCTCAAGATAGGAAGCTCAGACACTTGGTCTAGAAATACGATTTCTTGAAGAAACTTACTATATTTATGCCTTTTCTATAAATCCTATATTTCATTTATATCTCTATAGATCTCAATTAAACCCATATTGAGTCACTTTTAAGCTTTAAGAGTTTGAGACTAAAGTTTCTATAGTCACGACATATCACACAGAGACTAGTTCTACTAAATGTCACACAATCATTTAATTCATAAAATTAGACCAAGAAGATATCATTTATATGAATAGAAGAACCTTGTATATATCTAGTAAGAATGAAAATATAATTTTCTAGAAATTCCTAATTGATAATGTCTATATAATCAATCTCATTATATTCTAGACCCTCCACTACTTGGGCTATGGTGATGATGATTTGTTTCCTTCTAACCTAACAATAAAAGAGTATAAAAAAGTGAGAATAATAATATTTATAGCATCAAGATCAGAAATTAATTTACAGGCCTTGTTTTTGACTTCAAATTAAAAATTAATTTTCTAGATATAACATTTAATATCTTGATAATAAGGTTGTGTCTTCATATTCATATGGAAATGAATTTATCATTCCATATATTTATAAAATAATTAATTAATAGGATTTTTGGAGTGTCATATGGTGAAAATTTCCCCTTTGAATACTTTAAAACTCAGTATATAGATTTGGGGATCAAAAAATGGTAAGGAAATCAACCAATGGTTGAAAATTATTTTTGGATAAATTCCCCCAATGACCTAGAATATAACCCTATCAATCCATGGAGTGAACTTGGTGAAGACTATGTATTTACTATTTACCAAATTGATGTGAAAACTCTTGATATGAGTATTCATAAGGTCACATAGATTTCATTGTATGATATAATAATATATGAAATCAATTTCCTTACATAAACTAGTCAGTTGTACAACTCCATCAAAAAACCACAGACAAGGAAAAGGCCACTATGTAGTCTATGCAGATCAACTTGGATACTGAGATTATTTATCACCTTGTAGGTATTAATAACATTCAATCAACCCAAATGAGTATCTTTAATCTTTTGGATATGAATCCCATAAGAATAAGAATGTCATGGGTTTTGGAAATGTTCACTCCCATCGTCATGGTATCAGTCTCATTAGGTGAGACTAGATATTCAGAGGAAGGATTTCATTCAAGAAAATTCACCCCTATATAATTTAATGGATTGAAATTTTTTATCCATATTATACTTATAAAAATATAGAGTTAAAATAATAGGAAGATGAAGATATTAGAGATGATCCTCAGTATTTGGGGAGGGAGTATCTAACATCGTTAATGAACTCATACAAGATAATATGGGTATAGAAGAAGATCCATGACCTAAATTGATTAGTGTTTCTATAACCATTGTTGAAAATGAGATATACATTTCCTTCTTGACAAAACATCAATATGTATTCAAATAAAACTATATAAAAATTACTGTATTAGATCCACATGTGGGTACCCATCATTTGGGATTTTTTATTAATCATCGTGGTTATAAGAAAACAATGATAAGAATACATCTCACTCATTATGTTTAAGTATAATCCTAAATTAATAATATCATAAAGGAAAAATTCATTCTGTATGTTCAATTTCTGAATTGGATTACAAATATCATCCCCATCAAGAAAAACAATAGGAAAATATGAGTCCACATTTACTTAAATGATCTCAACTGACACTACCCAAAGGGTGATTTCATAGTATAGATCATTTAATTATGAAAAATTGAAACCATATAATTTTAATTCTTAAACATTATGCATGTATATTCAAGAAAAAACTATATTTTAATATCCTCTAAAGATAGAGAGGCTACTTTCTTTAGGAAACCCTAAGAGGTATATTGTTATCATGTGATTCCCTTTTTCTTAGAGAACATTGTATCTATATACCAATGAACCATGCACTATATATTTAAGATCATTTTGGGGATTAAATAGAGTGATGTGTGGATGATGTTGTGGTCCGATATCAATAAAATTGTGACCAAATTATCAATCTTGATGAAATTTTCAAAATAACTATTACAACATAACATGAAGATGAATCCATTAAGGTGTGTTTTTAGGGTAATATCAAGGGAATTATTCTAAATAATTGTATGATATTGAAATTTATAAACAAAATTTGGAAGTAATAAGGAGATAATTGATATTACAACCCCTTATAATAGGTAATTAATAACCACCCTATTCATAAAGTGTTTACCATTTTTAAATATAATGAAGAAAGGGTTTACTTATCATTGGGTTGATGATTATAATAAATCCTTAAATAATCTCAAGTTTTATTTCCTACATCCACTAGTCATGATTTCACTTGTAGTAAATAATCCACTCATCCTTATATATAAATCATAGAGCAATCACTTGGTACCCTTTTTTATCAAAATAATGATTCCAGTAAGGAAATTATCTTCTACTATATAAGTAGAACAATATTGGATGATGATACCTAATACTTTTATATCAAGAAGAATTTCTTAACATTGATAATTGAAAGAAAATAACTGAGTCACTATATATAGAACCACAAGGAAAACCTCATTTCTTAGGTTGATACACTCATATATATTCTACATTTTCTGATTTTAGTTTTGAATCTAGCATGGTGTACAATCATTATATAATATTTTTATAACCATTTCATGTATCAAAAAGTGATTAAAGTAATATTCTATCTAATTTTCTCATATTATACCCTATAATATAGAAGTCAAATTTGGATATAGGTTACTCTGATAAAGAGATTTTCTCCATCCATAGAACCTCCCAAGAAAGACATATATACTTTGATGATTCTCTTAGGACCCTAATAAGAAAAAATAATGGGAAATATAAATCTTAACAAGGTTGTATTTGTAGGATAGAAATAATGATGTAGATGCTCAATATACAAGATGGGGGTTAATTGTATACTTTAAAAAATTCCTTTGTAACTTTTAAATATGATAATGTTTAACAAAGTTAAACAAGGTAAATTCACAAGACCTCTTAGTTTTACAAACTTTCTTGATTCTAGAAATATGGTTTCAGAAATGAAACTTAAGAAAATTTTACAAAGATAAAGATTCTATATTAAAGTGTATAGAATCTTACTAATCAGAGTACAAGTATAAGAAAGTATAAGATATTTATAATTTCTTTAACAATCAAAATGTAGCGGAAAACAAACTTGAAACAATACAAGTAACAAGTAAGAAATATTTTAACTTAAAGAGTAGGGTATCCAACAACCTTGGATAAAGGTCCCTTAATTTATACTTTCAAGAAAGTATGTCTTACCCACACCAGGGTAAGCCCTCGATATTAATATCAGAATATGTCTTGCTATCCCCGAAATCCCTTGAACTTCAAGGTAGTCGGAACCTCAATCTTCCTATCCTCGGAAGCCCTCAAATGTACTCAACAACATTCAGAGTCACATGAAGAAATTATAAACAAGATGTTTAGTATGCACAATGAATTAAAGTCTCTCTCTATAGAAATCACCTTAGAAGCATGTAATCTCAAGATTGATCAACCTCTATCAAAGTTATGAGCTCTTTCAAATGAGCTCATATTTATAGGCACATCTTCAACAGTCAGCTCCCTCCTCCAATGATCATATTTCTCCTTGAATTTCAGAGGGACCTATACACGTGTCACTCAAATAATGGTTATTTAGAAACTGATTGCACGACATCATTTCATAACAAGGTAAGAAAAATAATGGTTTCTTGATCAAATCCATTTTTTGGAGTTTAAGGAAATAAAAGTTCGAAGTTTAACAAAAAATTATTCGGTGTCTATAATACATAAATATTTGGATTCTGTCTTCAAAAGAATTTGAAACCCGAATTCTATAGAATCCCGGAGTCTAAATTTCAAGGAAATTCAGAGTTTGAATTCATAAGAATTTGGAATCTGAATTTAGAGAATTCAAATCTGAATTCATAAGAATTCAGAGTCTAGACACAGAAAGTTCGGAGCCTAAATTCATAGAATTCAGAGTCTGAACTCATAAAGTTTGGAGTCTGAATTTAGATGAATTCAGAGTTTGAAATCAGAAAGTTTGGAGTCTGAATTTAGAGAATTCAGAACCTGAATTCGGATCCTGAAAACAGAATGATCTATATCTAAGTATTTATAAGATTTTGAGGTTTTAGATATGAAACTGAATTTTATACTTAGAAATAAAATGAGCTAGATTATAACATGAATAATGAAAACATGGTAAGGATAAATTTTCCTTGGGGAAGGAAAATTTCCCTTATGAAGGAAAAACTGGGTAAGGAGAAAATTTCCTTGAGGAAGGAAAATCATCCTTATGAATTATTAAGGAAAATAAAATTTTCCTTGAGATAGAGTGTTTGTGATTTTTAAAACATGAAGGAATGGAAAATTCATAAGGAAACCTTATTGACTAAACAATCTCCCCCTTTTTGGAAAGCAAAAACATACTTACGAAAAAGAATATAATGTAAAGACCTGGAATTTCTATGTAATTTTTTTAATTAAATGGGAATTTTACGAGTCCGTGAAAATTGACGGCGCATGATTCCGAGGCCCGGAGTGCCTGAAATGAATTTTTTGAACTTTATTTCGGGTACATTCAGTAAACATGAAAGTGGGTTTTTTCTAACTTTTGAACCGATGCTCAGAATTGAAATCCAGGTACAACGTTGAACTCACAACGCCGATATTCGCTTAAAGATACTTTCACCTCGACGATAGTTGGTCGAGGGTGGAAGTTAGTTTTTGGGTTTTTCATGAAAGAATAGAATAAAAAAAAAATTGTAAAACATTTTATTTTTATTTTATTTGTTAAAAACTCCATGTGGAAGTTGGAAAGTGGGGACCGCCAGACCTTAACCTCCCATGAGAGGTTATGGTGGTGGGGACCACTCGAGCACAACCTCCCATGAGAGGTTATGGTGGTGGGGACCACCCAAGGCCTAAACCTCTTCAACTCCCTCATTAATGTGGAGGAGCCTTTTGAGCTTCCTCCACATTAATTTTTACAAACCTCTTTAATTTATTATGACAGACCTCCCCCACTTAATTATGATAAGTAACAAATTAACCCAATTTGAATTTTATGCCAACAAACATAATAGATCTCATAATCTATTATTTTGGGGGTTATCATTTCATTTGGGTGGAATTAGGGAGAGGCGGAACTCCTGGAGAAAGAACGCCAATGAATAACTTATTATCCAAACAAAGAACGTCGACCTCGACTTTGACATTCTTCCTCGGGATATCCTCCAGCATGGGACATCTTTAATCGACGATCATATTTTTCTCCCCAATGACGTTTTCTCCTCCCTCACGATCTCCGTCAATAAACAACCTGAGGTAGGGGTTTATTTATAAGTGATTTTATATTCCCATATTATTATCTTCTAAAAAAACGAACATGGATTAAATATCTATTTTAGATTGATCCCTGAATGTTTTTCTTTTACGGGATTGAGAATGATTAAATTGCGAAAGCTTGAAGGGAGGGTGTCTGAATTGTTTTCCCTTACCCATTCTTAATATTCTTGTGATTCAAGTATAATAGCTGCTAGATACCGATCTAATGTGGAGAGTGTGGGACAAATTAACATGGCCTATATTCTTAGTAATTATTATGTTTAATTGTGTGTTCTTCATAATGGATGAAGACAACGAAGGTGATAAAGGCAACAACACTGCCACCCGCGGCCTCCGCCGCTCCGCGCCGCCCTGGGCCAAACCTTCCTCGCTACGCTGACGCAGGCTAAACTGCCCTCGTTGTGCCACCCTAGGCCGAGCTTCCATTACCGCGAACCTCTGAGCTGCTGATTCTTCGTCGCTATCCACCGAACCACCACCGATTTGGCCAAGCCACCACTACCATTTGCCGAGCCGCCGCCGCCGACCAGGCCAAGCCGCCACCACCGTCCGCCGAGCCGGGCCACCGTCCGCCGGGCCGCCACCATCCATAGAGCCGAGCCGCAGTCCACTAAGCCACCGCCACCACCTTCTGAGTTACCACTGTTCTCCGAGACACCCCACAACTGTCCGTGACGCCCCACGGCTGTCTGCGGCACCCTGGGGTTGTCCGCACCACCCCGAGGCCATGCCGCCCAGCGGCCCTCCGCGACCACGCTGCCCAGCAGCCCTCGCGGCCTTCACAGCCCTTGTAGACCCCACAACCCCTCACAGCCAGGACAACCAGCAGGCCAGGCCAGCCATCATGGGCCAGGCCGGGTCGGTCCGACTGGGTCAGACCGGACCCGGGCCCACTACAACCCATTTACTTTCTTTTGGCCATAACTTTGGCACCAGATGTCCATTTGACGAACCGTCAGCGGGACTGCAAATATTTGAATGAGTCGGTCTCTTTGAGTATACCCCACTGAGATTTGGTTTAATATGGGGAATGGTTAGGTTGGATTGAACACGAATCCAACCTGGCCCTCAGGACTAAAAGTCTAATAACTCATAGACCAAGTGCCCGATTGACGCGACTTCTGTTACATTAAGACCCCTATGATGTGGAATAACTTTGAGATACTTCTTAATGGGACTTCGTGGAAGTTGGAGTATTGACCTATGGCTTGGGAAGAAGTTTCCCCAAGCATGATATATACGGAACCCTGCGACTGGATGAGACTTGATGACTGCTGACTGTTTCGACTTGGAGTAACTCGACTGGCCCAGTGGGGAGCGCTTTGGTGATGCGGCAGACCCACAGTGGGGAGAGTCTTGGTGATGCGGCAGACCCATGGTACTCGACCGGAGGATTACCTCAGTAGGCTACGAGGGAGAGTGCCTTGGTGATGTGGTAGACCCATGGTGGGGAGCGCCTTTGTGACATGACGGACCCACGATACTTGACAGGAGGAGTACCTCAGCAGTCCAAGGTTAGTGGGAAGTGCCTCTGTGTGACGCAGTAGGCCCACTATACTCGATAGAGGAGGAGTTATTTAGCAGCCAAGGTGTTTGACGTTGTGACTGAGAATGTTACTTAATACTACCCCTAGAATAAATCCAAGTGTGAGCTGAGTCTATACCTATGTGTTTTTCCTTGTGATTGAGATGGATTACTTGATAACTTAGGTATATGTATTGGAATATACCTAAGTAAGGTTATCTATTGATTTAATACTTTGTGATTTATCCTTGATAGTTTTTTTGAGATCTAAAGGGTCTTAGGGTCCCTACTGAGTATCGTTATATTCACCCCTACACGGGCTATGCCCGCACCTTGTTGTGTTGGATGCAGATGATGGAAAACGCTGACTGAGGTTGAGAGTACCAAGACTGGACGGTACCTGGAGGTGGACCCTATGGCATGTCGGTATGCAGAGGAGATATGTGGACGTGGAGTGATGAGGAGGCGATATGTACATACCCTTTAGGTAGGAACCTCGGAGGACGATCCAGTAGCTATCTTTTCTCTTTATTTAGTTGTATTATATTTCAGTTGTACTTGTACCTTTACTGTTGGGCTTGTATTTGAGCTCCTTTTACTTTCATCACTCTTTTGGTTATACAGGTTGCTTGTGTTTGTATCTTGCTGTGTGCTTGGTTACGTGAGTTTACAGGTTATAAAGGCAACACCTTCCCAGTTTTAGGGAAAACGCCTTTCGGTTCTAGTTGCCAGCCCCTGGCATATGAAAGGTGGGCTTGGCGTAGTCACGACACGGGCCCTGAAAGGCGAGTCGTGAAAAGTTGGTATCAGAGGGATCAGTTCTACCGAAGAACTAGTACTATGATATTTTCTATGAAGCAATAGTGTTAAGGGTAATGAGTACATTTTTCAGTTCAGGGAGTCTAGTGTTGGTGTGGCGGCCGACATATCCATACACTAGGACCCTAACTTCTGATTTCTGACTCAATGCATGAAAACACTGATTATATGTATATTTTCAAGAGTTTTCTTTGTGATCTCTTGAGTCATCTCACCGGGCATAAATTTTTGACCATGGCGCTCCTGTTTCTTTTCAGGATGCCTCCACAAAGATAGCCAACTAGGGTTCTGAGAGTAGCATGCATTGATAGCCCACTGAGCGATGAGGACTTGGTGTAGGACCCTCTTCTAGTAGAGGCACTAGTGGAGGCACCAGTGGTACCATTCCCCATTGGGTCACCGATACTACCAGCCCCAGAAGAAGACGGTGCACGCTGCTTGAGTGCGTTTCACTAGTTCCAGCGCCAGAGGCCACCTAGGTTCAGGGGAGATACAGATCCACAAGAGGCTGAGGATTGGATGGAGGCTATGGTGAGAGTCTTCTAACTCATAGGAACACCAGCCGATATCATGGAGATTCTTACTACCAACCTTCTATAGGCAGTAGTTGGCATATGGTGGAGCTTGATGCTCCAGGTTCATGATGAGGTGACGCTTCTCCGGGAAGACTTCGAGAGCCTGTTTCGGGAAGAGTTTGTCCCAGCAACTCTTCAAGCCGTGCGCATATAGGAACTTCTTAATCTGCAGCAGGGAAGCATGAATGTAACTCAGTACCCAGCGAGGTTCACTAACCTCTCACGTTACTCCATAGATATGGTGTGAGACCCATTATTCAGGGCCCATACCTTCGATCAGGGGCTTAGGTGGGAGATCAGGGCTTCGATAATCTCACTCAGCATCCTGACATAGGCGGGGGGTGTTATAGAGAGCCCTCTTGGTGGAGAGTTTCCTTGCTGAGCAGTCACCAGCAGTGAGACCCACTACCATTCATCACGTAGCGGAGTCTTCTGCAGCTGACAACAGACAGTCGTCACAGAGGTCCAAGAGGACCATACCTATAGGTGGACCACCGCATGACTCAGGATCAGTTATACGGGGCACCCGATGTGGATCTAGTCATACTGGGAGTGAGCAGTGTTACACATGCGGCGGGCAAGGTCACATGGCTCGTGACTTTCTAACCCGCCGAATGGATGATCAGAAGACGGTCGAATGACCACCCAGGAAGAGACAGATTCGACCGAGGAGATCCTCAAGGAGCAGGGAGACGTGGCAGAGGAGCTGGCAGAGTATTTGGCGGTGGACAACGATTCGAGATATTACCTCCACCACCACCAGGAGGTCCACCCCGACTGTAGGGAGCAGGTGGATAGGGGAGAGATCAACTCCAGGAAGCTGAGGCCTATGATCACGAGGCTCCAGAGATGATACGAGGTACGATCTGTGTCTAATCCACCTTATCTTCAATACTTATAGACATAGGTTCCAGTCATTATTTCATTTCCACTACCCTCATTCGGAGATCAGAGATTCCAACGGATCCGTTGGCACAATCTTTATGGATAGAGACTCCTATGGGAGCAGATTAGACGATTACGCTCTAGTGCTGGCAGTGTGAGCTTAATCTAGGAGGCGAGAGATTTGGCTAGGATCTCTTAGTAGAAACATCGAGGCCTTACGATGTCATCTTGGATATGGACTGGTTATCTACAGTCCATGCTCAGATTGACTGTATTAGGCGCAAAGTGCGGTGTGTCTGCACGGATGGGACCAAGTTTACCTTCACTGGAGAGAAGGGAGCCTTTACAGTTCATGATGGACTTACCCGGAGGAGAGTGCAGCTGATCACTCATCAGTTGGATAGCCTTACCCTCAGAGATGTTGATGTGGAGAGTCCGAGCTATCCTGTAGTGGTGGACCATTATGCGGATGTTTTCCCTGATGATTTTCCAGGTCTACCTCCTCTTAGAGAGGTGGAATTTTACATTGACTTGTACCCCAGGACAACACCGATATCTACACCAGAATATCGGATGGCTCCTGTGGAGCTTCATGAGCTGCGGGTACAGTTGGAGGACTTACAGGGGAAGGGATTCATTTGGCCTAGTGTTTCTCCCTGGATAGCTCCGATTCTATTCACCAAAAAGGCAGATGGGAGCTTGAAGCTTTGTGTTGGATATTGATGCCTGAACCAGGTAACCATGAAGAACAAGTACCCACTACTGAGGATTGAAGACCTCTTTGATCAACAGAAGGGATCACAGTGGTTCTTAAAGATAGACCTCAGATCAGGCTATCACCAGCTCCGAGTACGAGAAGAGGATGTGCAGAAGATGACCTTCAGGTGTCGGTACGACCATTATGAGTTCTTGGTTATGCCATTCGGCGTGACCAACACTCCAATAGTGTTCATGAGACTCATGAACCAGATCTTTCATCCATACCTTGATCGCTTTGTAGTGGTCTTCATCGACGACATTCTGATCTACTCGACTACTGAGGAGGAGCATTCCTATCATTTGCAGGTAGTACTGGACACACTCGGAGAGCACCGAATTTATAGTAAGATCTCGAAGTTCCAGTTCTGGATCCGAGAGGTTCACTTCCTGGTACATGTCATATTGGAGGCTGTGGTTGCAGTGGATCCAGAGAAGATTGAGGTGGTACTTGCTTGGGAGCCACCTAGGACTATGACAGAGGTATGAAGTTTCCTGGGTTTGGCTGGATACTACCAGAGGTTTGTGCCAGATTTCTCTAGAATTGTAGAACCATTATCATCCTTGACGAAGAATGGGAAACCCTTCGTTTGGTCAGAGAAATTCCAGCAGAGTTTTCAAGAGTCGAGTCAGAGGATGACTAGTTCCCCCATCTTGAGGCTTCCAGAGGAGGGCGTAGGGTACGTAGTTTTCTACAACACATAAGGGACCAGCCTCGGATGTGTCCTAATGTAGGAGAGAGAAATGATCATATATGGTTCTCGAAAGCTGAGACAACACGAGCAGAACTATGATACCCATGACCTGGAGTTAGCAGCAATGGTCTTCACCTTGAAGATGTTACAACATTACTTGATGGGAGAGCGTTTTATAGTGTAATCTGATCACAAGAGTCTCAGGTATATCTTCTCTCAGAAGGACCTGAACCTGAGACAACGACGTTGGATTGAGTTCCTCCATGAATATGACTTTGAGATAGTCTATTCTCCTGGGAAGGGAAATGTTGTAGCAGATGCACTCAGCAGGAGGTCTGGTATATAGCTGCTAGGCGAGGAGATGGAGTAGCTGACCGCTTTTCAGATATCCTTTGTGGATAGAGATGGAGCATCTTCTCTCCAGTATCTTACAGTCACTCCCCCACTTCTTCAGCGAGTCAAGGGGGCACAACATGGGGATGTTGACTGCGAGACACGACATGCTCAGATATTCACAGGATAAGCACCTGATGTATTTTCTAAAGGTGGGGAGCACGTCATCCTCTTCAGAGGACGTACCATGGTACCAGTGTCACTTTAGGAGGAAGTGTTGAGGGAGTTCCACACATCCCCTCAAGCGGTACATCCAGGAGTAGCGAAGATGTACCGAGACCTCTGACGACAACACTGGTGGCCGGGAATAAAGAAAGAGGTTGAAGAGTTTGTCTCTCGATGCCTCACTTGTCAGCAAGTGAAGGCGGAGCATCAGGTACCAGCAGGCTTGGTTCAGCCTTTGGAGGTCCCAGAGTAAAAGTGGGTTGGGATATCTATAGACTTCGTGACAGGACTTCCACATACATCCAGGGGACATGACTCTACTGGGTGATTTTCGACCAACTCACAAAGTCATCCCACTTCCTACTGATCAGAGAGCAGGGTTCAGTAGAGAGTTTGGGACGCCTCTATATGCAGGAGATTGTGAAGCTACATGGAGTACCCACGATGATTGTCTCTGATCATGATATAAGTTTTACTTACCGACTATGGAAGGGGTTGTAGGAGGCTTTCGGGATGCAGCTTCATTTGAGCACTGCCTTCCATCCTCAGACGGATGGCCAGATTGAGCGGACTATTCAAACCCTTGAGGACATGTTGCGTGCTTGTGTCCTCGACTTCAGTCGCAGCTGGGAGGATCACATGCCTTTGGTGGAGTTTTCATACAACAACAGCTATCACTCCACCATAGGGATGGTACCTTTTGAGGTGTTTTACGGGCGACCATGTAGATCACCTTTGTGCTGGACTGATCCAGAGGAGTCATAACTAGAAGGACCAGAGATGGTACGGGCTACCACAGATAAGGTGTAGATAATATAGGAGTGGACGAATACTACATAGAGCTGGAAGAAGTCACATACCGAAAAGAGATGAAGACCTCTAGATTTTGAGGATGGCGACCATATCTTTTTATGGGTCTCACCTCAACGAGGTTTACAGAGATTTGTATGAGGCGACAAGTTATCTTTGAGATTCATCGGACCTTTTCAGGTCCTCAGAAGAGTTGGCGAGGTGGCATACTGCTTAGCTCTTCTACCTCAGTTTCACCGGGTGCACGATGTCTTCCATGTATCCCAGCTAAGGAGATATGTGCGTGACCCTTCTCACATAATCGACCATGGAGAGCTAGACATTGACGATGGGGAGACTTTTACCGAGGCTCTAGTAGAGATTGAGGATCGATAGGAGCGAGTTCTTCATGAACGGTTGATACCTCTGGTACACATTCATTGGAAGCACGAGAACCTCCAGAAGAGCACATGGGAGCAGGAGGCTCAGATACGTGCTCAGTACCCCCACTTGTTCCCTTAGTTTGAGTTGTAGCTTATGGGGATGTAAAGCCCTGAGGTGGGGAGAATTTAAAGAACCGGAATTTACATGTAATTTTTTTTAATTAAATGGGAATTTTACGAGTCCGCTAAAATTGACGGCGCGTGATTCCGAGGCCCAAAGTGCCTGGAATGATTTTTTTAACTTTATTTCGGGTACATTCAGTAAACGTGCAAGAGAGTTTTTCTAAATTTTGAACTGGTGCTCAGAATTGAAATCTAGGGACATCGTTGAACTCGTAGTGCCGGTATTCACTTAAAGATACTTTTACCTCGACGACAGTTGGTCAAGGGTGGAAGTTATTTTTTGGGGTTTTCATGAAAGAATAGAATAAAAATAAAATTTTATAATGTTTTATTTTTATTTTATTTGTTAAAACCTCCATGTGAAAGTTGGGAAGTGGGGACTGCTAGACCTTAACCTCACATGAGAGGTTATGGTGGTGCGAACCACCCGAGCATAACCTCCCATGAGAGGTTATGGTGGTGGGACCGCCCGAGGCCTAAACCTCTTCAAATCCCTCATTAATGTGGAGGATCCTCTTGAGCTTCCTCCACATTAATTATGCCAACCCTCCTTAATTTATTATGCCAACCCTACCCCACTTAATTATGCTAATTAATTAATTAACCCAATTTGAATTTTATGCCAACAATCATAATAGATCTCATAATCTATTATTTTGGGGGATATCATTTCATTTGGGTGGAATTGGGGAGAGGAGGAGCTCTTGGAGAAAGAATGCCAATGAGGAAATTCTTCTCCGAATAAAGAATGATGACCTCAACTTTGACATTCTTCCTCGGGATATCCTCTAACGTGGGAGGTCTTCAATCGACGATCGTCTTTCCCTCCCCAACGACATCGTCTCCTCCCTTGTGATCTCCATCAACAAACAACCAGAGGTAGGGGTTTATTTATAAGTGATTTTATATTCCCGTGTTCTTATATTCTAAAACAATGAACGCAGATCAACTCTCTATTTTAGATTGATCCGCAGATGTTTTTCTTTTGCGGGATTGGGAATGATTAAATTGCTGAAGCTTTAAGGGAGGGTGTTTGAATTGTTTTCCCTTACCCGTTCTTAATATTCTTGTGATTCAAGTATAATAGTCACTTTCTACCACTCTAATGCAGAGAGTGTGGGCCAAACTAACATGGAATGTCCTCTCTATAATTCTTGTGTTGAATTGTGTGTTATTTGCATTAGATGAAGATGATGAAGGCAATGGCACCGCTGCCCATGGCCTCCGCCGATCTGTACCACCCTAGGCTGAACTGCCTTCGACACGCCACCCCGGGCCGAACCACCCTCTCCGTGCTACCTCAGGTCGAGCCACCCTCGCTGTGCCCCTCCGAGCCGCCACCACTGTCCACCGAGCCACCGCCGACAGGGCCGAGCCTCCATCCGCCGAGCCGCCGCCGCCAACCGGGCCGAGCCACCACCGCCATCCGCCAAGTCGAGCCATGGTTCACCGATCTGCCACCGTTTGCCGAGCCGAGCCGCTATCCACTGAGCCACCACCGTCCGAGCCGCCACCGCCGTTCACCGAGCCGCCCCGCAGCTCTCCGTGCCGCCTCGCGGTTGTCCGCAACACCCCACGGCCATGCCGCCCAGTGGACCTCTATGGCCATGCTGCCTAGAGGCCCTCACGGCCTCTGCGCCCCTCACAGACCTTGCAACCCCTCGCGGTCAGGCCGCCCAACGCGGGTTGGGCCACACAGCGGGCCGAGCCCACTACGACCCATTTACTTTTTTTTGGCCATAACTTTGGCATCGGGTGTCCATTTGACGAACCGTCAGTAGCGCTGAAAATATTAGAACGAGTTGGTCCCTTTGAGTATAAACCAATGAGATTTGATTTGAGATGGAGAACAATAAAGTTGGATCAGGCACAAATCCAACCGGGCCCCTGGGACTAAAAGGATAATAACTCACATACCAGATGTCCGATTGACACGTCGTCTGTTAGGTTGAGACCCCTATGATGTGGCCGAACTTTGAGATACTTATTCATGGGAATTAGTGGTAGTTGGAGTATTGAAATGTGGCTTGGGAGGTGGTTTCCCCAAGAACGATACATACAGAACCCTACGACTGGATGAGATGTGACGACTGCTGACTGTTTCGACTCGGAGTGACTCGACTGACCAAGTGGGGAGCGGCTTGGTGAAGCGGAAGACCCACGGTGGGGAGCACCTTGGTGACACGGTAGACCCACGGTACTCAAAAGGTGGTGTACCTCAGCAGGATACGAGAGGGAGTGCCTTGGTGACGTGGTAGACCCATGGTGGGGAGTGCCTTGGTGACGTGGCAGACCCACAGTACTTGACAGGAGGAGTACCTCAGTAGTCCAAGGTTAGTGGGAATCACATCTGTGTGATGTGGCAGGCCCACTGTACTGGATAGAGGAAGAGTTATCTAGTATCTGAGGTGTTCAATGTTGTCACTATGAATGTTACTTGATACTACCCCTAGAATAAATCCTGGTGTGAGCTGATTTAATACCTCTGTGTTTCTCCTCATGATTGAGATGGATTACTTGATAACTTAGGTATATGTATGGGCATATACCTAAGTAAGTTTATCTGTTGATTTCATACTTTCTGATTTATCCTTGATGGATTTTGTGAGACCTAGAGGGTCTCGGGGTCCCTACTGAGTATCGTTATACTCAACCCTGCATGGGTTATGCCTGCACCTTATTGTGTTGGATGAAGACGACGAAAAACACTGACTAAGGCTGAGAGTACCAGGATAGGATGATACCTGGAGGTGGACCATACAACGTGTCAGTACGCAGAGGAGATGGGTGGATGTGGAGTGCTGATGAGGCGATCTATACCTACCCTTCAGGTAGGAAACTCAGAGGACGATCCAATAGCTGTCTTTTCTCTTTCATCAGTTGTATTGTATTTTAGTTGTACTTGTACCTTTACTATTGGGCTTGTATTCCAACCCCTTTTACTTTCAGCACTCTTTTGGTTATACAGGTTTCTTGTGTTCGTATCTTGCTGTGTGCTTGGTTACGTGATTTTGTAGGTTATAAAAGAAATGCCTTCCTAGTTTTAGGGAAAACGCCTTTTGGTGCTAGTCACCAGCCCCTGACATATAAAAGGCGGGCTCGGGGTAGTCACGACATGGGCCCCGGGAGGCGGGTCATGACATATAATAACTTGGAAAATATTTTTCTAGACTTTAAAAATAAAAATTATCTTCCATAACACTTGGACAATGATGAATACAACTAACTCCCCCTTAGGCTTTGGAAACACTAAGGATCATATTCTGGATTTTCGTATTTAGACTTTGAATTTTATTGCATAGGAAAATCATCATGGATAAGAACCCCCCCTTAGATGAACTCCCCCTTACTTAGGGAAATTTATTCTTTACTTTTTATTATTTTTAACATTCCTTTCTCCCCCTTTGTGATTTTCAAAAAGGATTAAAGGGAATATAAAATAAAATATGGTACCTGAAATATTAGTACTAAACAACCAAAAGTATAAAGAGAAACCCAAAATTTCCTTAAGATTAGAAAAATTTATACAAGTAATAAATACAACAAAAGATCAGAGTTGAGTTGGATTATCCTTCTTTCTCTTTCAGCATTAACTTCTTCACTATGGTTTTGAGCTTCTTGAGTTCTTTGTGATCCTCCTCTGCACGTTTGAGAAGCTGATCCTGATATTCTGTTTTCTTTTCTAAGGCTTTGATTTTTTCTTCCCGATCCTTAAGAGATTATACCTAGGTTTCATAACGTCTTCTTGCTTAGAATGTTTCTCTTCAATCTCAATTACGAGATCCCTTTCCCTCTTCCAACTATGAGCAACTGAATATAATTTACCATTCTTATCTTTCACTTCTTGCATTCGATAATTCTCTTCCAGAGTTAGCTTTTCCTCAACAAAATTTGTGAGATACTTGATCTTCACATCTTCAGTGTCAAATTCATCCTTGACACTTTATTGGAATTCATCAAGGATTCTCATTTCTTCTACTATCTTCCTTGACCATATTGTAATATTTTTTCATGATCTTTTATGAGATTCATAGTTTATGAAAATGGTTTTTAAATAAGACTCAAGTTTGACACACTTATCCATCACCATGGATAATGAATCCGATTTTTTATTTAAGGTGTGTTGAAGCATCTAGAATCTCGAGTCTATACTAGGAAATATTGGAATATTCCCAACAATATTCTTCAAAGACTGGACTACAAAATCATGTCCAAGAGAGGACGATTCCGAATCAGAGATTTTGCTTGGTGATGATTATTTTTCTATATCAATATCTTTCCTCTTCAATAAAGCACCCACTTATTTATTCTTCACCACTGCTCTGCTAGGTGTATCAACAACCACCTGTTTTCCCTTATTAGATTTCAAAATGACTTTTTCTTGATTGGTTGATTTGTGTTCACTATCAGATAGTTGCACAATTTTATCTTCATATACCTCTTCCTTCTCATCTCCTGCCTCAGCATCCTCTGGCTGAATGAAATCATGGTTACTACTATTCTCTTTAGACATCTTGTTCACTTATTCCTCACCCTTCTCATCTATTCCTTGTGTAGAAAGTTTTGAAGACTAGTCTTGATAAGTTCAGAATGATAATTTTTCAGAACGACTTTCCTTCTCATGAAAATCCTCTACTTTCTTTATCAAGTCTTTGGTATCACCAATTACTTCTTCTTCTTCTTATTATACTTATTTTTCTTGGAATTTTTCCAGAGTCACAAAATTCTTTCCTAGAGTCTCTGGTAAAGGTTCAATCAGAAAGGATTCTGGTACCAAAATATTCTCGGATTATTTCTCAGCATCATTTAGAAGTGATTGGACTATCTCTACCTCAGACAAAATTTTCTTCTGCTTCTTCTCTTTCTCTTGCTTCTCAAGCTCTTCAACAACCTTTTCCTTTAAAGATTTTGCCTCAGTAAGGTACAATCCAAACTTAGGCTCTCATTCTTTCTGATTTTTCTTGTCTTCTCTCCAATAAGCCACAAACTCATCAGGACAGGCTTTTTGTTTCTTTGGATTTGGTGGTGCAGATTGAGTTTCCTTTTATATTGGGGGTTTTACCTTCTCTTCCATTTGATTTACCTTCCTATTCCTTCCTCCATTTTTAAAGGTTTCAGCCACCTCTTATTTCTTTGAAAGAGATTTAACTTCCTCTTCAGGCAAATCATAAATTCTTTAGAGTCTTTGTAAAAACCAATTTTCATCCTTCTCAAGGTGTCATAACTCAACAACATGACTTTGCAATTTATTGATTTAGATTTGCAAGGAATTTTGAAGGATTATAAATAACAAAAAATCATGTTTGATATAATGGTTGGATACATAATAATCTAAGCCTTCAGATTTACATTATTTATGTTCTCAATCGTAACCAAGATATTATTAACTAAGTTTATATTTCTTAAGTTTAGCAAGAAATCCAGAATGTAGATGTCACTCTTATTTAATGTATCCTTATAAAATTTTCTTGGAATGATTAATCCTTGAACCCACAATTTATTAATCTGAAAATTTGTAGACAGGTGAAGAATCTTTGGAGTCTTTACCTCTAAAAGACCAAGACAAGCCATGGATTTTTCTTTAATAAAACTTCCTTGAACATCAGGTAGCTTATGTGAGCAGAACTCTGCTTCTTTTTCATAAGTAATTCCAATCCAACTAGAAGCCTTGGTATATGAAAGAAAATATGTCTTCCCGTAACACTTGAAAGAAAACTTTCTCATGCCTTCTTCCTTGAAGAAAGTTACTATCTCGTTGAATTCAATCAGAAACTCCAGATATGCCGGATCCTATGCTTTCAGTTTCAAAATGAAAACACTCTCCCACCCATTCAGCTTTATATTCTTAGAGATAATGAAATCATAATTAGTGAAGAAATTTGGATGAACCAACCTTTCTCTATAAACATTATATTCAAATATTTCGTTTATATATGAAATTTATTTTTGATAAGAAGCTTCAACAGACATTCGGAGCTGAAGAAACCTTGAAGATCTGGAATGAGCTTATATAGGAGGGTCAGAGCTTTAGCACACGAAGTCTTGAGTTTCGATGTGGGACAACCCTCAGGGGTCCTTTATATAGAAGTTTGAGGTGACGGTTCAACTTCTATACTCAATACAATGGTTGAAAAACCTTATGATCAGATCTGACGGCTTTAAAAAATATCCGAATAAGAATTTTGATGGATTCCAATCTTTTGAGGTTTTTAATAAAAACATTCAGATTCAAGGAAAAGAGAATACAAAAATTTTAAAAACAAATGAAAATACCAACAAGTAAAATATGATTATGAAAATTTAAGAAAGTAAACATAACTTTTAGATTGCTAGGAAGATTATTCATAATGAGGAAAATTCTTCTTGAAGAACTCTAGATTTTGAAAATTTGATTACAAAAACTTTGACTAATAAAAATTTTAAAAATATGAAAATTTTATTACGAAAAATATAACTATGAAAATTTTCATTACGAAAAAAAATGAAGAATTTCTATTAAGAAAATTTTAAACTACAAAAATCTTCATTACGGAAAATTTTGAACTACAAAAATCTTCATTACAAAAAATTTTGAACTACAAAAATCTTCAGTACGAAAAATTTTGAACTAAAAAAAAAATATTCATTACGAATTTTTTTGAACTAACTAATAAGAAAATGTACTCCCCCCTATGAAAAGGTGTTTGTTACTATAAGAATATAGGTTTCAACAATAAGTTAATAAGGATGATTAACTTATGGTTATCATTCCTAAATTATATTTAATATATTCAAATATATCAGATGGTAAAGATTTTGTGAAAATATTAGCAAGTTGATCTTGCATTCTGATGAATTAAAGAATGATATCTCCTTTTTGTGTGGGATCCCTAAGAAATTGATGCCTAATATCTATGTGTTTTTCATGAGAGTGATGTGTAGGGTTTTTACTTAAGGTAATGACACTAGTATTATCACACAAAATTTGTGTTTTGGTAAAACTCATACCATAGTTTGTGAGTGTGTGTTGCATCCACAACACTTGAGTACAATAACTTTCAACTGCAACATATTCAGCTTTAGTAGTGGAAAGTGATACTGAGTGTTGTTTTTTTCATGAACAATAAACTAATGATTCTCCTAAGAAATGAAAAGTTCTGGATGTACTTTTCCTATCCATTCTACATCCACCAAAGTTAGCATCCGAAAAACTTTTTAAAACAAAATCATTTCCAGAAGTGTAAAAGAGTCTAACATCCATGGTTCCCTTTAAGTAGAGAAAAATTATTTTCACTACCTTTAAATGATATTCCTTAGAATTGGATTGATATCTTGCACATAAGCATAATGAAAACATTAAGTTTTGATGACTAGCTTTCAAGTAAAGTAGACTTCCTATCATACCTCTAAAAGATGTTTGATCTACTGGTTTCCCAGCTTCATCAAGATCAAGTGAATTTGAGGTACCAATGGGAGCACATATACTCTTAGTGTTGTCATATCCATACTTTTAAATAAGATCTTTAATATACTTATGTTGGGATATATATATTCCTTCTGGTTTTTGAGAAATTTAAAAACTAAGGAAAAATGTTAACTCACCCATCATACTAATTTCAAACTCATATTTCATTAGATCCACAAATAAATTAGTTAAAGATTGACGAGTTGAACCAAATATAATTTCATCAACATAAATTTGAACAATCAAAACATTTTTATTATCTTTCTTTATAAAAAGGGTTGGATCAACATTTCCCTTAACATAATTATTTTGAAGAAAAAATCCTGTAAGTCTATCATACCAAGCTCAAGGGGCTTGCTTAAGTCCATACAAAGCTTTGGTAAGTTTGTAAACATGTTCAGGATGTTTTGAATCTTCAAAACCAGGAGGTTGTTTAACAAAAACATCCTCTTGAACAAAACCATTAAGGAAAGAAAATTTAACATCCATTTGAAAAATTTTGAAATTGAAGAATGCTGCAAAGGAAAGTAGAATACGAATAGATTCAAGTCTAGCTACTGGAGAATATGTTTCTTCATAGTCTATTACTTCTTGTTGATTATAGCCTTTAACAACCAATCTAGCTTTATTTCTTACTATGATTCCATTTTCATCAAATTTATTTCTAAAGATCCATTTTACTCCAATAACAGAAGTTTCCTTAGATCTTTCAACCAAGGTCCAGACTTTATTCATTTTGAATTCATTTAGCTCATCTTTCATTGATTTTATCCAATCATCATCACCTAAAGATTCATCAGTGATTTTTGGTTATAATTGGGAAAATAATGATAGATGTTATACTTAATTTCTTAAGGAACTTCTAGTCCTTACATGTTGATTTACATTACCAATGATACTATCACTGGGATGATTCTTTAGAAACAACTGATTTGGGTTTTGAAAAATATGTTCATCAACATAGGGTAGAAAATATTTTGGAGTAAATGTCTCAGAAACATTTTCTTGAACATTTTTCTTATCAGAAGGATATTCTATCAAGGGTTGATAATCAGTTTTTGAAAACACATACAAGGATGTAGGTTTAGGTTGTTTAAAAACAAAAGTATCAGTTTCATCAAATTTGACATGTACTTTTTCTTCAATAGTACAAGTATTTTTATTGGAAACTCTATAAGCCTTAGAAGTTGTGGAGTATCCTAAGGAAATTACTTCATTATAATTCAATGCGAATTTATATAGATTATCTTTAGTATTCAGAATTAATACTTTGAAACCAAAAACCTTGAAGTAGGAAAGTCTAGGTTTTCTACCATTCCATAACTCATAAGGAGTTTTATTAAGAAAAGGTCTAATAAAAACATGATTTATAATATAACAAGAAGTACTTATAGCTTCAGCCCAAAATTTTTTGGCTACCGAATATTCACTCAACACGGTTCTTGTTATTTATTGAATAATTATATTTCTTATTTAAACAAAACCATTTTGTTGAGGTGTTCTGGGTGTTGAGAAGTTATGAGTAATGCCTTTTCTACTACAAAAGGTTTCAAAATCAGAATTTTAAAATTCACCTCCATGATCACTATTAATAGTTATCAAAGGAAGGTTTTTATTATTTTTAACTTGGGCTCTAAAAGTTTTGAAATAATAAAAATATTCATATTTCTTTTTTAGAAAATATACCCACATAAATCTAGTATAATCATCAACTAAGACAAATACATAATATTTTTCTCCAATTCTTCCAGTTTATATTGGACAAAAAAGATCCATATACACCAACTGTAATGCATCAGGGGTTGAGACTTAACCAAATGATTTAAAACTTGATTTATGTTTATTTCCATATTGAAAAGGATAAAAAACTTTTGAAGAATAAAATATAAGCTCCGGTAGATCCTTAACTAGTCTTTTCTTAGATATTTTTCATAGGTTCCTAAGGTTAAAACGTCCAAACCTTCTATTCCACAACCAAGAATGATCTTACATTGCACTAAGTTAAGGTAGGTCTTGGATCCTAAGGTCTTCTAAGTTTAGTGTGTAAACATTCTCTATCCTATTGGAAGAAAGAATAAACTCTTCCTTGGAATTGTGTACTAAGCACCTGTCATTCCTAAAATTCACAAGGTAACCTTCATCACATAATTGAATTATGCTAATGAGGTTGTTCTTAAGACCTTTAACAAATAAAACATTTGAAATAAAAGTTTTTCTAAGAAGAACAATGTTACATATACCAATAATTTCTCCCTTAGCATTATCTCCGAAAGTTAATTTTTATCCTTTCAACTTAATAATATTTTCAAAGAATTTTTTGTTAACAGTCATATACTGGGAACATCCACTATCCATATACCAAGTATTTCCATTGGTACTTTCTTTATTTTCCTGAAAATAAGAATGTTATACTTTCGGAACCCAAAATTTCTTGGATCCGGAAACTTCAGAAAGAAAATTTTAGGAATCTACATTTTCTTTGAAAAATAAGCTTTATGAAAATATAAAGAATGAGTTTTGTTTAAGGAATAATTTTTTTCCCAATTCCCACAACACTGACACTTAGTGCAGAATAGATTACTTTGAGGAACAAAATAATTTTTACTAAAAATCGGTTTTGAACTTGTATAACCAAAGCTAGAATTATTCCTTAGATGTTGAATTTAGGAATACATTTTATCAAAATTTTCCTTACCTAAGGTAAATTTTAAAAAAAACTTCCTCAAGGAAAATATTTCTGACTTTATTCTAATAACTAAGTTCTTATCCTCAAAAACATCAGTTTTATAACTAGAGTTAGGATCAAAAACATTTTTCTTAGAAATTACTTTATCTAGATCCTTAGAAAGTTTATCCTTCTCAGAATTAAATTCCTTAAGGTTTTTTGAAATACTTTCAAAATCAAGGGTTTTATTATCAATATCTTTAGAAAGATATAATATTTCCTTAGTAAGAATAAAAATTATAGAATTTTCTTTATCAAGTTTTTTCTTGACTTTAGAATTTTTTATTCTCAAGAAGCTTAGAAAACCTAGAAACTTATTCATAGGTAGGTAAAGTATTATCTTCATCAGAAGAAGATTATTCATCCGAGGATTCATAATATTTACTATCACTATAATTAGAATTCAATGATACATTGATGATGGATTCAACATTGTGTAACTTAGACATTAAACAATGATTTTTAACAGGTAACTTGGCTAGTAAACCAAGATTCTTTTGTCCAGAAGATTCGTACTATGATGATTCTTCAGAGGAGTCTCCACCACTGGCACTCCAGGTGTCATTAGCTTTTAAAAATTTCATGAAAATGTTGAGATGGGTGCACCCAGATAACGCTCCAATGCATTGGGTAAAGTTAAGTTTCATGAGATGTGATGTGAAATGGGATTGGAGGTTAGCCTTGACACATACTACTATGGGAAACAAGATTGGAAGTTATCCTTGATCCATACTACTATGGGAAATGGGATTGACGGTTATCCTTGACTCATACTAAAGACTTGTTTTATGTTTCGTCCACATTTATACAATTCCATGTTTATATGATCCCATGTGTATATGATATGATTTCATATGTTCCATGTTTTTGATATCATTATGTCCTGCCTCCTAACTCATGTTCTTAAGCTATGTTCTTATGTTCATTTCCTTATTGGGATTTTTAGCTCATCACTTTGTTCATGTGTTCCTTAGGGTACCCAATGCAGATGGAAGGGCTCAAAGGAAGTTAGGATCTCTTTATGGAGATTAAATAAAGAAGTGTTTTGTTTAGCCCCATGTTTTATGTTTTATGTACCTAGTCTTCCATGACACTAGAATTAACGATCCTTGGCTTGTACTTAGATGTATAATTATGCTTAAAATCATGTAATGTTATATGTAAAATTCTAGGTTTTTTATATTCACAACTTTCAACATGTGGTGAAATGATCTTACACATCATGTAATGTGGTTTCACTACATGTAATAGCCAGTTTTCTCTTTTTTTTTTTAATTTTTGTACTTTAAAACTTTAAATCCTATTTCCTAAAATAATCAACATGTACAAAGTTCATTATCTAGTAAATCATTTCAAAATACTTAATCAAATGAAACCAAAATATATATATGATTTCAACTTATCAAATATCCATATTCTATTTAAAATGTTTCCAAAAAATATTTTTACTACTCTAAAATATTTTTTAAATTAATTATTTATGATATTTTACTTTTCTTACCAATATTTAGAATAAACATTCTTATTATTTTCCAAATGTGGTAATTTTTTACTTTTTACCAAAAATGTGAAAGGAATTTTTATTTTAACATACACTACGTGAAAGACTTTCCCTACCATCTTGAATATTTTTTATTTAAATAATCCTTTATAATAATCCTTTTTTGTTTTCAAATAAAACATTTTCCTTAATAATTTTTAATTTTATACATTCTAAATAAGTGATTTTAAATGAAAATGGTATTTTCATCTAGAAATGTTTTCGCGGTATTTTAATGGTATTTTTATCTATAACAAAATATATTGATGTTTCTTATGATTTACTTGAATAATATCTAGTGTTACTATATTTATTAATTCCCTATATGTTTTATGATTATGATGTTGAAATATTTATGAGACCCATTTCCTTTCTACATGTTATGATTTGATGATATGATGAATGTTTTATGATCATGTGAAACACATATTTATGGTTTTCACCATGTGATGAGTGGTCCCTAAATTATATATTCCTCTAATGCATTGGGTAAAGAAGGATATCTTATGAAATAATGATAACTAGAATTAGGAGTGAACCCTATTTAGTAAGGGTTTATTTCCAATATGATAGTCTTGGGGGTGAACCTTGAATAAGTAAATGATGGTATAAATAGTGAACCCAAAACACTATGTTAGTATTGGTAGTGACCCATGACTAAGTAAATGATTTTATATGCTTATGTCTATGCCAAAAACTTATGCGTTATTATTATTCTATGTTTTCATGCCTTATGATTGATTATTGATGACTCTACACTCTTATGTCTTATGTCATTTGTTTGAAAAAACCTTATGCCATATTTCATGATTAAATAATTTAGATCAATTGGGTATGATTATTGTATGTATTGATTATATTCCCATACCCTCATGCTTATATTATGCTCACTTATGATCATTTATTGATATCTATTATGTTTACCCTTATTGAGAATATGACCGCACCCTTTCTTATGTTTCCATTCCCCAAGTTATAAAGAAAGGTTTTAAGTATGATATGTTTAAGAAGGGTGCTAGTTATGAAGAACCTAATTGGAAATTATATAGATCTTTTATGTACCAATTTTTTACATATCCAAGTTTCCAAATACATAAACCTCTATGATACTTATATGTTTATTATTGTGAAATGTATTTAATATTCATCTAAAATGATTTAGTATTTATGTATGAAAAGTATGGGTTGCTATAGTTTGTATGAGAGTCAAGGTTTATTAACTTTTGGAAACTAGGATGAGTAAAGTTTAGTAAGAAACCTTAGGATAAGACAAATAATAGGAGAACATCCTATGTTATGGTAAAGAAAGGAGTGTGGTTTCCCTATGAAAATACATCCTAGTCTAGATACTATAAGTGGAAGTGATTTTGGAACATATTCATATAGCGGTGATAACCTTGAAAATAGATAGTTGAGTATATCTCAATATCCATTATACTACATAATGAATTTTCACTTAATATATACCTAGTTTGATACTACTAGTGGATATTATTAGGTTAATTCAAATTTTCATTAAGATACATTATAAAGGATTTGAATAAATATAGACATTGGATACCATAGGTTAAACCTAAGGTGTTATAGATTGAAAATAAAGTGTCAATATTAATAAATCATATGAATGGATTTTCATGATTAATAACTAGGATTTATGATACTTTATGGCCATTCTAACCAATTTGGTTTTTTAAAGGGATTAAAGATATAATTATGAAGTTGAGGTGGTGATAAATATGCTCAAATATTAAATTATCTTATTTGATCTTAGTCATATGAATTTATTTTATCATGAAAACTCTCAAGGAATGTTTATTCATATCCTCAACAATTATATATTAAATTAGAAGTAAAAAAATCATAGTGTTATGATGATCACATATCATGTTTATGAATCATCCCCAATTGAAGTTTGTGGGAATTTACATCCTTCAGATCTTTTTATTCTTCCTCCAGTTGAATTTGATGTGATTTTGGGCATGAAATGGATTTATTTATATAACTTCCATATCAATTTCCAAGTAAGGAAAGTCACATTCGATATTAAAAAACAACATTTGATTGTCTATGTGTATGGGGATATAAGTGAAATTCAAATCCAAATTACATCCATTGCATGAGTCTTTATTACTATTCAAAGTGGGTATTTATCACATATGATTGAGGAGAAACAAAACAATTATGATATGCCTATTGTATGAGATATTTCTTATTTCATTCTAGAAGAGTTTACTAGAGTTCCTTTAAATCATGAAGTTGATTTTTCTATATAACTCATACTCAGTACTGAACCTATTTCAAAGACTCCATATAGAACGACCCTGACTGAGTTGAATGAATTAAAGAATAAACTCTAGGAGAATCTTGAAAAGGGATTCATCTAGACAAGTGAATAACCATTTGGTATACCTATACTTTTTTTGTTAAGAATAAATATGGATCAATGTAGATTTACATTGATTATCGAGGACCTAACAAGATCATGATCAAGAATTAGAATACTCTACCCCACATTGATGATTTGTTTGATTAATTATGAGAATATCAATATTTTTTCATGATTGAACTTCGATCTGGGTACTATTAGTTAAGGGTAAAAAGTAAAGACATACCCAAGAAATTTTTTTATTCAAGGTATGGACACTATAAACTTATAGTGAGGCCATTTGGTCTTACTAATGACCCACTATCTTTATAGATTTAGTGAATATAGTCTGTAGAGATTACCTTGATCAGTTTGTGGTAGTATTTATAGATGATATTATTATATATTCCAAGAGAAAGGAAAATCATGAAGATAAATTGATTATTGTATTTAAGACCCTAAGGAATGAGAATCTGTATGAAAAATTTACCAAGTGTGAATTTTGGCAATAAAAATTTTCATTTTGGGTCATATAATCGCAAGAGAGGGTATATTGATGGATCTATCAAAGAAATAAGTTATTAAAAATTAACATTGAATAGCTAAATTGATTCATATCAATTTATTTATTAGATTGGATGGATATTATTGTTTCTTAGTGAATAATTTCTCAGTGTTATCTAATCTACTCACCATGTTTACTCAAAAGGGAGTTAAGTTCTTATGGACTGATGATTATGAAAAAAATATCAAGAAAATTAAGATAAGGTTAGTTAGTAAAACTTTTCTCACAATACCCTGTAGCGGATAAGGGTTTTTCATTTATAGTGATGCTTCAAAAAAGGGACCAGGATGTGTTATTTTACCAAATGATATGGCAATAGCTTATGCCTCACACCAATTGATGTTTCATGAGAAAAATTAACAAACTCTTGATTTGGAGTTAGTAGAAGTAATATATAAATTAAAGATCTAGAGGAATTATATTTATGAAAAAATTCATGAAGTATATACTAATTATAAATGTGTAAAGTATATATTCACACAAATAGAGTTGAATTTTTAACATAGAATATAGTCGGAGTTGATTAAATATTATGAATTATCAATACACTACCACCCTGGGAAAGAAAACATAATGGATGATTTATTGAGTTTAAAGGATTATAATAGATTATATTTGTTGAGGATCATAAAATATACAATATTTATGGATTTTTAAAGGGTAGATCTTATAATCTTAGAGGAATGTGATAAATATTATCATGCTCAAATGAGTGCTCAACCATCTATCCATGTAAATTTAAAGAGGCGTATAAGGAGGGTGTGGAGCTAAAAAATAAAGTGATAAATGTTCTTGAGTTCAACATTGATTGTGAAGGAATGATAAGGTTTAGAAAAATAGTATGTGTCCTATTAATACCAGACTTGATGAAGGAACTATTAGAATAGGCACATAACCCATCATTATATATTCATCCTAGAAGTATGAATATGTAGAGTTATTAAAGAGTATTTATAGTGGGTCAACATGAAGGGGGATATTATAGAGTATATATCTTAGTTATTGTTATGTTATAAATTTAATTCTAAGGGATATATGTCTATGTGGATAGTATAACCATTACATATATGAGAATGAGAATGAGAAAACATCACAATGGATTTCCTCTTTTAAATACCTAAAATCAGTAAAGGCCATAATGTTATTTGGGTTGTAGTTGATCACATTATGAAGTTAACACACTTTATTTATATTTGAGAAGATTTATCTCTTGATTAAATTTCCAAGATACACATTCAGTAAGTGGTAAGGTTATATGGGGTATGAAATTCTATTGTATGTGATCGGGATCTGAGGTTACCTCAAATTTCTGGAGAAGTCTTCAATAAGATCTAGATAAAGATTTGTGTTTCATTAATTATTATGATCCATAGAGATATGATCTACCTGATAGGACCATTAAAACCCTATAGGATATGTTAAGATTTTATTCTCTATATTTTAATGTTGGTTGGTATCAAAACCTTTCTCTTATCAAGTTTTCTAGCAAAAATATCTTTCAATCAAACATTCAGATGGATTCTTATGAATATATCTATGAAAAGAAGTGTATAACTCTGATATACTAGGATAAAGATATAGAAATAAAGATATTAGGGATTGAACTAGTTGAAGAAATTAAAAATAAGGTTAGAGAATTTCAGCAGTGCATCAAGACAGCTGAGAGTTTATAAAAGAGTTATATTGAAAATTGTCAGTAAGATATAGAATTTGAAGTTAGTGAGAAGGTTTTTTGATGAATTTCTCCATGGAATATGGTTATGATATTTTTGAAGAAGTTAAATCTGAGTCCTAGGTATATCGGTCCTTTTGAGAATCTGAATTTTGAAGGAACTGTAGCTTATATATTAACAATCAAACCAAACCCCTCACAAGTTCATGATGTGTTCCATGTATATATCCTAAGGAAGTACATACCTAGTATTTCACATTTTTGAGAAATATTGTTATAACAATGTAGCATTATATTTTTGATAAATAATATCCAATAGAAATTTTGGATCATAGAGACAATGTTCTATGAAACAAGACTACTTGACTAGTTAAAGTTCTTTGGAGGAATAATAAATTTGAGGAAGCTACATGAGAACCTGAGTATGTGATGAAGTAGTGATATTCTCTTTTTTTTGTACTTAACTGATATAATTTCAAGGGATAAATTCATATAAATGTCATTATAATGTAACAAACTATGATTCTATATGTTTTTTCCTTTGAAATAAAACATTAATTATTCGATAGATTGCCTTACACGCAACCCCGAGCCTATATGAACCATGTTATAGTAAAAAATTATAATCTTGACATTAAATTGGATCGAAAGAATACTAATAGAAATATTATGAAAAATATTTATAAATATTTTTATTAATTATAATTTATTTACAATTGTGTAAAAAATAAGTAATAAATATTCAGTAAAGTTATTTTTCAATTTAAAATATGTTTTATTCAAAAATGGTGTCTATCATATTTTTACAAGAGAAAATTATAATTAATTTTTACTATTTTTAATTTTTTTGAGTAATTTATTATCATATTTAAAATCATCATTTCAATATTATCTTTGGGTGTATTTTTTTAATTTGTCTAAAAGGATTTATTTTTCAATGAATAGTGAACAATAACGATTTTAATAAAAATTATCATTTATTTTCATGTAAACGTCCCTTTATGTTTTTAATTTAATATTAAATTAACTTAAGAATAATTTAATTACAAATAATCTGTTTAATTAAATATTAATCATCATTATACTTGATTTTGGTATAAGTTAATTTTTGGGATTAAAAATACATTTTTTATAAAAAGATGTTTTATTCATGAAATGTGTTTTTATCTTAATAAATTAATTTAATATCTATTTAATAATAGTTTAAATGAAATTTATAGATTATATAATCAAAATAATTTTTTAATATTCATTTTATGGTTTTTACAAGGAAAATAAGGGAAGTAAATTATGTTTTACGCTTAAAAATTCATTTTTTGAAAATGAATTTTTGTTGTGTATTTTATAGTGACATAGGCTTCTCATACATGGATATTACATATTTTTAGATGAATATTCATTAAATTTTACCAACACATGCTTGAGTACTATAATTTTTTAGTTCCATTGGAAACTTGTAATATAATCTTCTAATCCGGTGAAGGATCTTCTATGTTCCCCACAAAGGTCTTCTCATTTAGTACTCTTCATAGACATACCCTACATAAAAAATTTCTTCATAACTTGGGGAAATTAAACATAAGAAAGTTTAAGATAAGATTATACATAATTGTAAACATAAGAGATATAAATCTATGATCATATGAAATCATAAGATAAGAATAAGGGTATATAATGAACATAACTTATGAAGTTCATAACCAACCAATCATAGATCATAAACATGATCCATGGAATAAATATTGATAGTTCATAAGACATGAATCATAATTTAATCAAATAACATGATCCATGAGAGAATAGCATTGGCATAACACATAGATTTGTGGCATACACATCTCCTCATAACATTGTTAACATGTATAAATAGAAACAAGTTCACTCATTAAGTTAAGGACATGAAATAAATCCCTTGTAGAAACTTATGAACATGTAACCAGGTCTACGCATAATATTATGGGCATGAAATATAGGTCTATTAATAAAATTGTTAAAATATAATCAGGTTCACACATAATATTATGAACATATAATTAGGTTCAAGCATAACATTATGGACATGAAATAAAGGTCCACACATAACATCATAGTAGTCAAGATTTACTCCCAAGACCATCATAGCAGATAAAGTCCCTTAAAAAAATGGGTTCACTCTCCATTAAATTCCCATCTATCTCATGAGATATAAATATTTACCCAATTAATTATAGGAAGATATAGATCCCACTTATGTTTTTTATAACATAACCACTATCCTTGGTTATCACATAACCACCATCCTTAGACATAATGAAACCACTATCAAAAAATAAAATTCATACATATTTGTTCCACAAGATCTTATTACATTCATCATATCATAACCCATGAAAAGTAATAGGTTTCATAAATACTTCATCATATCATAAACTATGGAAAATAAACAGGTTTCATAATAATAATAATAACATAAACTGTGAAAAAATAAGTGGGTTTTATAAGAATATTACCATGGTATAACCTATGGAAGTGAAATGGGTTTCATAAACATCATTCCATCATAACCAAAAATCATTCAGAGAAAGAATAAGAATTCTATCATGGGATCATATCCCTGTAAGGTAGAGGTAACATCAACAGATGTAATATTAGATAAAAAAAGATTTTTATTGATCATTTAAAACATATCTTGAGGAAAATAAATTTTCTTTGAAATTTATTTTTAAAATATAAATCATTTTTTAAAATAAATTTATTTGAAAATAACATTGAATGCTTATAAATGAAGTTTTTAAAAATAATTTAAAACATTTCTAGAGGAAAATAACATTTATGATTGAAAAAGTCTTTTTAAAACACAATTTTTTTAAAAATACTTTCATTTTAAAATAAAATTGAAAAATTATAAAGTAATATTCAAAGAAAGTAATGGTTATCATGATGGGAAGTTTCATTCATGCCGTACATGTTAAAACAAAGATTCCTTTCACATTTTTGGTCAAATCTAAAAGGGAATTGTTTTTAAAAATGACATGAAAATTTATTTAAAAACACTTTTTAAAAATCCAAACATGGGTAAAAATTTATTTAATAAATTATTTGAAAAATTTTAAAAACATTTTTAAAAACATTTTTAGAAAACATGGTTTTGGAAGAAAACAAATTTCGAACTAAAGAGAGAAATAAAGTCATATTTTCTCAATTTTTTCTCTTAATTATCTTAAGTAACAAATAGTCTAAAAATGGTACTATTAATTGAAAAACCATGAGTAAAAAAAGGGGAATAAAATTAATGATTTTATTGAGATATGGGTTATAAGATTTTATCATTGGAAACATAATCATAAACAATCCCTGTAAAAGATGAGACTGTAACATAAAATATTACCACATTAGTAACCTTGAATCATAATCACCATGAAGGAATAATATAAAATGGAACTTAAAATATTATAAGGATAATTAAATTCATGATATTACATGTCAAAGGGTCTGTATACATACCTCGTAAATGAATATAGGTGCATAACATAACATATGTCTCAAAGAAGGAAAATTTAGACAAAAATCCCGTACTGATTTAGTAATATTTTGAATCATAAGACACAATAAAGAATAAAATAAAATGAAACATTAAATATCATGAAAATAATAATTTTCATGATATAACTTTTCATAGGTGAAGTATATACACAATACAAAAGAAATAGGTGGTGAATATGGCATGTGTCTCATGAAAGTAGAAAGTGAGACAGAAACCCCTTACCTTAAATATTGAATCTCATCGTACTCATTCAAAATTATTGTATAATAAATATAATTTTATTATAAATCTATTATATAACCATATTAATATATATTATATCACTTTCTATTACCCTTTTATTAATAATTCCATGATAAATTTACGTTTTGGGTAATAACCGCTTTATTTATCATATATGTTTTAACTTGGTGTTTTTTTGGTCCTCTTACTTTGATAATAGTGACATAATATTAATAATTATAACCATAATAAAAATATCATATCTATTAAGTATATATGTATTTATAGTTACTCATGAAATTTAGGGATAGGAAATGAAATACACCCTTTATAGAGACAGTAGGCCGTACGAAAGCATGAATGATGTTTTTCATTTTCTAGTTGGGTTGAAAGAAAGAAAAGTAAATGAAATATATTATCATTATATAATCATATTTATTTCATATATATCACATATTTTAATTAAACATATCTTTAATAAATTCCATGTAAATCATTAATGAATCAAATCGCTTCGTGAGATGGTAGTCCACCATATACATGAACTACATTATCATATTCCCACAAAATGGAGAGTATGAAGGTATGTGTGATATAATAATTCTAGAATCATAATAACATAATAAATATTATAAATATAACATTTAAACTATAAATACATTATTATTTCCAACCATGAGAGGTGGTAATGAAAAAATAAATGCCATCAGTTCGTGAAGCGGTAGTTCACCGTACACATGAACAATAATTTCATAGCCTATTTGATGGAAGTAGAGATAGTTGTAGATAATTTCCTTAAAATAACAATATATCATAGTATTTAAGATACCATGGTTATTATATAATCCTTATATAATAATAATCAAATGTGATTGAGTAAGAAATAAAACAAAAACGCTTGTTGATGAATGTTACCTCTTTTTTAGGTATCCTCATAAGGTTTACACTAAAAGCCTCCCTGGGATAGATTTATGTCCAACATAAGGATTATAGGATTAGTTTAGGGAATATTGGAAGTTATTTTTAATGGTTTGGTTTATCCAAGTGTCATGATAGGTGTGGATATGTGAGGTTAGTGAGTTCCCTTTTATAATCAAGGATGAGTGAAATTTTTGTAAATACCCAGAAGTATTCAGTATTAAGAGGTCTACCTTACCTCATGTGCATAAAAAATTTAATAATATTGGATGTGAGGGTTTATTTGGTCAATAAATACCCCCAAAAAATTAAACAAATTTTTATCATGTTATTCCTTAGTCTTTAAGTTTACTCAATTTTACCCTTTTAGTTTTTACCATAGAAACTTGTATCATTTTATTTACCTTGGTGATTTATCCATTAAGACTATAACTAAAATGTATTTTATTAAATAATTTGGACCCAATTATTCTATATATGGAATAAAATTCATTAAATAAAAATAAAATGGGTGTGTAAATTTAATTTTAATACAAACATATGTAATGCGTAAAACCCCGTTTTAACCTTAATCATGCTAATTAATTTTAACTGTTTCCACTAATAATTATGGTCAAAAATTAAGTTAACATTTTTAAATAATATAAATTATGATGATTACAAATATGGAATCATTTTTTGTAAATTTCATTCACTTAATTGACAAAATTTAATTTAAAATTAATCCCAGAGACGTATTGAGAAAGCATGTTTTTAAAGAGAAAATGATCAAAAGTTTACAAAGTTTTTATAGCCTATTTAAATATGAAATTGATTAAAAGAACCTAAAATATATTAATAGATTCATAATTTAAATAATTACACTTTAAAATAAATTTAAAATATAATTTATCTTTAAAAATAATTTAGGAGAAAAGACCGTTTTCAATTAAAATTCAGTATTTTCACTATTCATCAAAAAATAAAACTATTCATAAAAAACTCAGAAGTTCACCCTAATCTAATTTTAAAATTATGAATTAAAAAATGAATTTTATTTTATAAAATAAAATTTCTAAAAGTGTGGAAAATTAATTTTTTTATTTTTTCACAAGAAGAAACAAAAAAACATTCTTTGAGAAAATAGTTTTTCTAAAACAGGTAAAGGTTATACCAAAAATTATGTTTTTTATTATCAATATTTTTTATTTATATAAAAACAAAATACATAATATTTGAAAGCAGTTATTACTAGTCCTATCACTATATTTAATGTCTAGGTTATAACTGTCATGTTTAAATAACTAAATTAATAATTTATAATGGTTTTTTTAAAAATTAGTGTTGTGTGTAATGAAATCTAAGACAATGTTGCATGTAGGGAAAGATTAACTTTTCGTTTTTTATGGCACAAGCTACCAATGAAATTTAATTTTTTTTTATAAAAAATTCAAGGTGTTACATTATATCCCCCTGAAAATGAATTTTTCCCTCAAAATCCATCATTATAATACAAATAAATGATGATACTTTTGCCTCATTATATCCTCAAGTTCCAATATAGCTTCCTCAAACTGGTGGTTTCACCAAAAAAATTGAACAAGCGAGTGGTATTGTTTTGTAAAACTTTTTTTGTATGATACAAAATCTCTAATAATAATTCCTCATAAGAAATATCATGCTCCAATATTACAACCTATGAATTTAGTACATGTGAAGGATCACGTATGTACTTACTTAGGAGTGATAAATGGAACACATCATAAAACCAAGAGAGGTTCAGCGGAAGTTGCAAATGATAGGCTACTGTCCTGATATGATCAAGTATTTTAATGGGACTAATATACCTAGGTCTTAGTTTCCCCTCCTTTATTCCACAGATAAATTCATAAAAAGACCTTCTCAACAACTTCAAATTCTAGATTGCATCGATGATTATCAATATAACATATTTGTGAACTTTAGGAAGTCCTTTCAAGTTTCTAAATAGATTTAACCTTATCTTTAAACTCATCATCTTTCTCAAGTCCCAATATATTTCTTTCTAAAACTTCATTCTAGTACATTGGAGTTCTACACTTCCTTCCATAAAGGGATTCATAAACAGTTGTATGAATTCTTAAGTGAAAGATATCATTGTAAGTAAACTCAACTTGAGGAATGTTTTGATCCCAAACACCTTTTAAATCCATAGGATAAGATATTAGTGTATCATTTAATTGTATGTACACAAGTATTAAAGGCAGTTATTCTAAAATAAATTTGTCATTACATATAATACTAAAGGTTTTCATTACTATACATGTTTATTAAAATATCCATAATCTTGATAAACTTCCATCACATAAAACCTCAAAAAGGGGTGTCAATAACTCTGAAATTTTAATCAAACTTAAATTCATAAACCCATGCTGGTATCCATAAATATTATGTTAATCATACCTAGATACATATATGCTTCCAAAATATAATTCACCCTTTATTCCTTAATTAATCTATTATCTTATACAAAAAAATTTCCATTGTAAGATAGGGTTTATCCTTGTACTGATAAAATATAAAATGTTATTTTATTATTCTAAAATCCATATAGATGGAGGTAAAAAAATGAAATTTCACAAAAGGATGAAAAATAATAATTTCATAGGGCTCATTAATACTAAATAAAACATGAAATTCCGAACTAAAGAGGGGAGGATAAGTGTTCCATAAGTATCTGGATTTACTTACTCCATTGTTATTGTATAAGATTTCCCTTTTTCCTTTTTCTTTAATAGTTTTTGTATATTATCATTCATACTATCCCTTGGATTGGGGCATTGATTCTCATAATTCCCAAAATCACACTTGAATCACTAAAGTGTGGGTGGTGATTTTTTTTATCTATCACTCTCATCATTTTATTGACTGGTTTATTCACATCACTTCAACATTATTTTTTTATATAGATCGGATTCAGACACTTGAAACACATTCTTATTAATTTCATGCACTCAACTAAGTGATCATTCCCATATATTTAGAAAGTATAAGTTTTAATATTTTTCCCCCTATGTGACATTTCATTGTATTTTCCATGGAACCCCATTTTTCAGTTCTTATCACCAGAACCAAGAGGGGTTATAGCTTTAATTTCCACTTTTAGTTCACATGAAATGATTTCTTCATAGAAACCAAAGTCCTATATGGACAACACCGTTCTGATATTTGGTTTCAAGACACTGAATAATTAGTCAACCATATTTTTAGGATTAATTATAATACCTTAATAGTACCACACAAGTCTTGTAAAATTTTATTTATATACACCAAACGATTCATCATCCTTCTTCTTAATCTCTAGGAATTTCTTATCCATATTTTTATAAAGAATATGATGAAATTACCTATTGAAAAGTATGATTTTAAACTCATTGCACTTCATAGATTCAATTTATTCTTACTGCCTCATATTCTGAATAATATCCCACCATTGATCCATGTTACATTTTAGATAGTAGACATCTAGAGTGAATTTTTCATTCTTTGAACACTAGAAAACCAAAAATATCCCTTTAGTGGTACTGATCCATTTTCAGAAAAAAATAGATTAGAAAAACCACAGGAAGAATTTGGTCATTTCCTCATAAAGGACTCAATATAGCATTGTTACCTCCTTTTCTCATTTGGATGTTCACCATGATTTATAGATTGATAAAGTTTAGTGAGAATAGAAACAAGGATTTTCCTTTTATATCCCATAATATTTGGTTTATCACAATGAAAAGTATTTCATTGTCCATTGTTTTCCTCATTATCATGTTTACTTTTGCTCCAACAATTGACTAAGTCTAGAAATCATATTGTGATAAATGATAATATTAATGGAAAATCACATAGTCTGAAAAATCATTTAGGAGGTCTAAATCAAGAAAAAATATTTTTTATCCACAGAACCTTTGGTTTACCTTAAGTCATTCATAATAATCATCTATTTAAATCCTTTATGATGGTTTATAAGGATTTTTTTGAATTTCCAAAGCATACCCACAGGAGTGAAAAACCAGGTGTGCAACATGACCTGTTGTTGCACACTAGTTCCCGAATGAGTCTATCTCAATATGGTGTTTTTATTATTGTTACCCTAGGCACATCTATTCTAAATCCACATCCACTTTTAGTATCAAAAAATGGATGTAATTTATTAGAAACCACTCACTATATCAATTACCAAAATTCTATGACATTTTACTATACTTTAACTTATACTGACACATATCCTCAGAGGACTCCCAAGAAATATTCTTAGAAATATCCCTAGGGATGTCCCTAAAATTTTCTCATACTTGTTTCCAAAGGTTAACTAAACCTTTTCTATGATACCAAATATAGAGTCCCAAGATTCTAATACATAGATATTATATATCTTTATAATAATATTAATTACATTTAACAAACATACACATGAGGATCATAATATTTTAGTTCTATTAGAAATATGGAACATAATATTATAATCTGGTGAAAAATCTTCAATATTTCCCATAAATATCTTACCATTTTGTACTCTTTATAGAAATACCCTACACAAAACCTTTCTTCGTAACCTGATTAAATAAAACAAAAGAAAGGGTGAGTTTAGATGCTTAGTAAGGATAAACATAATACATATAAATTTATGATCATATGAAAGTATAAGATAAGAATGAGGGTATGTGATTATGAACATAACTTATAAATTTCACACTCAACATGTCATAGATCACAAACACGAGTCATTAAATAAATATTGGTTGTTTATAAGACATTAATTATAATGTTAATTAAATAACATGATCCATGATAGCATAAAATTTTCATAACACATTGATTTATGGAATAAACATAAACTTATAACATTTTGAACATGTATAAATAGAAATGGGTTCACCCATTAAGTTAAGGAAATGAAATAAAGACCTCTCATAAACTTATGGACATGCAAATAGGTCCATGAATAATATTAAAGACATGAAAGATAGGTTCACACAAAACATTATGAACTTGTAATCATGTTTATTCATAATATTGTAAACACATAATTAGGTTCAAAGATTAAATTATGTACATAAAATATAGGTCCATTAAGTACATCATAGTAGTCAAAGTTCACTCACAAGACAAATATAGTGGAAAAAGTCCCTTACTTAATTGGGTTCAGTCTCTGTTCTTTTCCTATCTATATCTCGAGATATAAATATTTTTCCAATGCATTGGAGGGAGATATAGGTCCCACCCATATTTTTCTTATAATATAACCACCATCCTTGGTTATAACATAACCACCATACTTGGATATAATGTAACCACCGTCACATAATGAAATTAATACATATAGGTGCCACAAGATCTTAAAAAATCCATCATATCATAACCTATGAAAGGAAATGGGTTTCATACACATTTCATCATATCATAACCTATGGAAAATAATCAGTTTTCATAATAATCATAGAATAAACCATGGAAAAAGAAGATAATTTGATAAGAATAATATCATTGTATAACCCATGGAAAAGAAATGAGTTTCATAAATATCATTCCATCATAAACATAAACCATTAAAAGAAAGAATAATAATGGTATCATAGGCTCATATCCCAATAAGGCATAGGTAACATCAACAGATGTAATATTAGATGGAAAATGATTTTGATTGATCATTTAAAAAATTTATGGAAAATAAACTTTCTTTTCAAATAATCTTTAAAACATAAAACCATATTTAAAATCCATTTCTTTGAAAATAACCTTGAAATATTATAAAGGAATGTTTTAAAAATCATTTAAAACATTTCTTTAAGAAAATATCCATTCCCCTTGAAAAATAATTTTTAAAACACAAAAACATTTTTAGAATACTTTTATTTAAAATAAAAATTGAAGATTTATAAAGTAATATTCAAATAATGTAATGGTCATGATGATGGAAAGTTTTGTTCATGACGTACCTGTTAAAACAAAGTTTCCTTTCAAATTTTGGGTAAAATCCAAACACACATTGTTTTGAAAAAAAAACATGAAGATTAGTGTCGATTTTTTTCCTAAAAAGTAAAAAATGGGTAAAACTTTCTTTAATAAATAATTTTAAATATTTTAAAATAATTTTTGAAAACATTTTTTGAAATCATGTTTTTGGAAGAAAAAGGATTTCCAACCAAAGAGATAAATAAAGTCAGATTTTCGTAAAAATATTTTATCAATTATCTTAAGTACCAAAGAGTGGAAAATGGTACGATTACTTTAAAATATCATGAATAGATAGATGATAATAAAATTAATTATTTTCATGAGAGATGAATCATAATATTTTATCATCAGAAACATAATCAGAAACAATCCCGATAAACGATGAAATAGTAACATAAAATCCTACCACTTTGGCAACCTTGAATCGTAATCCACATGAAGGAATAACATAAAATCGAACTTAAAATATCATGAGGATAAATAAATTCATGATATTACTTGTAAAAGGGGTTTTATGAACACATCATAAGGGAATATAGGTTCATAAGATAACATATGTCTCAAAGAAGGAAAACCGAGACAAAAATCCCTTATCGCTTTAGTAATATTTTGATTCATAAGCCCCAATAAAGAATAAAACACAATGGAACATTAAATATAATTAAAATAAGTATATTAATGATATAAAATTTAAATGGGAAAGTATATACACCACAAAAAATAGGCCGTTAATATGGAATGTGTCCCATGAAAGTAAAAAGTGTGACTGAAATCCATTACATTAAGTCTTGACTCTCATTATATTCATTAAAATTTTTGTATACTAAATATAGGTTTATTATATAAAGTTTATAGAACCATATTAATATATATCATTCCATATATTATTTTAATATGACCTTTTATTACCCATTTATTAACAATTCTTAGTTAAAGTTACATTTCGGGTAATAACCGCTTTGTTTTTTGTATATGTTTTGATTTGTTATTTTTTTGGTCCTCTTACTTTGATCATGGTTCCATAATATCCATAATTATAACCCTGATATAAATATAATATATATTTAGTATATATGTATTTAAAGAAACTCATTAAATTTAGTGATGGGAAATAAAATTCACCATTCATGGAGAAAATAGGCCATACATATGCATGAACACTATTTTTGATTTTCTAATTGGGTTAAATGAAAGAAAAGTAAATGAAATATATTATCATTATAGAATAATTTTTATTTTAAATATATATATATATATATCACATATTTTTATTAAACCCATTATTAATACATTCTATGTAAAGTGTGAATGAATCACATCGCTTCGTGAGGTGGTTGTCCATCGTAAACACAAACGTCATAATCATATTCCCAAAAAATCGAGAGTATGAATGTGTATGTGATATAATAATTTCAGAATAATAATATAATAATAAATATAATAAATATAATATATAAACAATAAATAAATTGTTATGACCAACCTGAGAGGTGGTAATGAAAAAATAAACGACATTAGGTTTGCACTAAGTGACTTCTTAAGATGCTCATTGATGAATGTTACCTCTTCTTTGGGTATCTTCCTTAGGTTTGAACTAAGTGACTTCTTAAGATGGATTTGTGAACAAAATATGTCTTATAGGATTATTAGAGGGAAATTGGTAAGTTATTTGTTTAGGGTTTGTTCAAGATAAATTGCCTGATAGGTGTAAAGAAGTGAGGGCAGTGAGTGCCCTTTTATAATTGAGGAGGAGTGACATTTTTTAAAATACCCAAAAGTATTAAATATTGGGAGGTCTCCCTTACCTAATGTGACTCAAAAATATAATAATAATTTATAGGAGAGTTTAATTGGTCTATAAAAACCTCTAAAAAACAAAAATAAACACATTTTTATAATATTATTCCTTAATTTTAAGTTCACTCAATTTTACCCTTTTAGTTTTTACCATGGTAACTTGTATATTTTTATTTACCTAGGAAATTTATTGTTTAATAATATAATTAAAATTATAATTTAGATCCAATTATTATATATATTAAATAAAATTCATTAAATAAAAATAATATGGGTGTGTAAAATTAATTTTAATACAAATGTATGTAATGAGCAAAACCCTATTTTAATCTTAATTGCATTAATTAATTTCAATTGTTTCCACTAATTATTGGGGTAAAAAATTAAGTAAAACTTATTATATAATATAAATTATTATGATTAAAAATATTTAATCCATTTTTCCAAATTAAATTCACATAATTTTCAGAATTTAATTAAAAATTAATCCCGCTGATGCAAAGAGAAAGTGAGTATTTTAAGAAAAAATGATCAAAAGTTTGTAAAATTTTTACATACAATTTAAATATGAAATTGATTAGAATTACCTAAATTGGATTGATAGATTTATTATTTAAGTAATTATACTTTGAAATAAATTTAAAATATAATTTAACTTTATAAATAATTCAGTTGAAAAGACTGTTTTCAATTAAAATTCAATATTTTTCTCTATTCATCAAAAAATAAAAATTTTCAGAAAAAACCCAAATATTTACCATAAGATAAGTTTGGAATTATAAATTCAAAAATGAAATTTATTTTACCAAATTGAATTTCTAAAATTTATAAAAGTATCTTTATTATTGTTCAAAAAAATAAACAAAAAACATTATTTGAGAAAATAGTATTTTCGAAACATATAAAGACTTTACTAAAAATTAAGTATTTTATTATCAATATTATTTATTACTATTTGTATCCATAGGTTTCACATCTAGTTTATAATGATATCATTTGAATAACTAAATTAATAATATATCATGGTTTTGTTAAAACTCAGTGTTGAGTGCAACGCAAGATAAACCATTGTTGCATGTAGCAAAAGATTAACTTATTATTGTGTGTAGCACATGGTAACAATTAAATTTATTTTTTTGAAATAGAATTCATAAAAACTTAGGGTTCTATATTATACCCCACTTAAAATGAATTTAACCCTAAAAATTCATCATTCTGAAACAAAAAAATGAGGATACTCCTGCCACATCATATCCTCAAGTTCCCATATAGCTTCCTCAAACTAGTGGTTTCACCACAAAACTTTGTCGAGGTGAGTGGTCTTGTTTGTAGAATATTTTCTGTATGATTCAGAAAATCTACCAGTTATTTCTCATAAGAAATATCATGCTCTAGTGGTATAACCTATGAGTTCAATACGTGTGATGGATCAAGTATATAATTTTTCAAGAGTGATACATAGAACACATCATGAACCTTAGATAGGTTCAGTGGAAGTTAAAAATGATATGCTACTATCTTGATATGATCAAGTATTTTAATGGGACTGATATACTAAGGAATTAGTTTTCCGTTCTTTTATCCACATAGAAATTTGTAGAAAGACCTTCTCACCAACTTCAAATCCTAATTGTGTCGATAATTATTAGCATAACATCTTTTCAAATTTTTGTATTAATTACATGTCTTTGAATGGATTTAACCTTATCTTCTATTTTATCAGTTTGATCAGGTCCCGGTTTATTTGTTTCTACAACTTCATTACTGTATGATGGAGTTCTACACTTCCTTCCATAAAAGTTTTCATAAAGAGTCATATGGATGTTCAAGTGAAAGCTATCATTGTAAGAAAACTCAAATCGGGGAAGTTGTTGATCCCAACCACCTTTTAAATCCATATAAAAAGATCTTAGAGTATCCTTTAATCATATTTCCAAAAGTTTTAAAGGCATTCCTCCTCCAAAATATTTTTCACTACATATAATACCAAAGGGTTTCATTACCATAAATATCTATTAAAATATCCTTAATATTGATAAAATCCCATCACATAAAACCCCAAAATGGGGTGTCAATGACTCTAAACTTATGATAAAACTTAAACTCATAAAACCATGATGGTATCCATAAATCTTAATTTAATCAAAACTAAAGACATATATTATTAAAAAAATATAATTCACCTTTTATTCCTTAAATAAGATATTAGCTTATACAAAAATATTTTCATTGGAAGTATGGGTTCATCTTGGTATTGATAGAATATAAAATGTGATTTTATTATTACATAATCCTTACAAAGGGATATAATCACGTGAAATTTTACTAAAGTATAAACAATAAGATTTTCATAGGGATCATGCATATAAAATTAAACATGTAATTCCCAACTAAGGAGGGGAAGATAAGTGTTCCCTAATTATCATGCCTCACTTCATCCATTTTGATTTCATAAGATTTCCCTTTATACTTTTTCTTAAGATTATATTGTGTCTTATCATCCATATTATACCTTGTATTGGGGAATTTATTCAAAAATTACCAAAATCCTTGCACTTAAAACACTGAGGTATGGGTGGTGAATTCTGTTGAGTTCTCTCTCTAGTAATCTCATTGACTATATTCTTCATATAACTTCTATATTATTTTTTCTTGATGGCATGAATTCCAACACTTGAAACACCCTCTTGTTCCTTTCATGAACTCACCTAAGTGCTCTTTCCCATAGTTTTGGTAAGTAGTAGTTTGAAACCTTTTCTTCCATCCCTGTGATATACTATTGGATTTTTCATGGAACTCCATTTTCCTTTTCTTATCTCCAGAACCAAGAGGGTTTCTAGATTTCATTTCCACTTTTAGTGAACATTTAATAATTTATTAATATAATCCAAAGTCCCTTATGGATAAAAATATTTATAGATTTTGTTTCAAGATACTGATGAATTGTTTGAACTTACTTTTAGTCTAAATTATAATACCTAAATATTACCTCAAAAGTCTTGTAAAATTTACTTCATAGGAAACAACATATTCATCATCCTTATACTTAAGCTCTAGTAATTACTTACACTTGTTTTTATGATGAATACAAAGAAATTCATTATTAAAAATAATATTTTAAACTCATATCACATCATAGAGTCAATTTATTCACATTGCCTTGTATTATTAATAAGATTCCTCCGTTGATCGGCCTAACCTTATAGACGGTAGATAACCAGAGTGATTTTTTTATTCTCTAAACACTAGAGAACAAAAAATATATTTTTAGTGGTACTGATTCATTTCTCAACAACTAAAAAAATCAATAAATCCACTGAAATAAGGTGTGAGTTGCCTCATAAAATACTCAAAATAATGTTTTTCCCTCATTTTCTTGTTTATATTTTCATTGTGATTCATAACTTGGGAAAGTTGTGCGTGAATAGTAATAAGGTTTTTCATTCCACTCCCATAACATCGACTTACTAAGGAGGACAATAATTACATTGTTCATTTCATTCCTGATTAACACAGTTCATTTGGGTTCTAACCACTGACTAATAAAAAAAGAATAGTTTTAGGAACACTAATCATAATGGAAAATCACATAGTCTAAAAAATAGTTTATGTGGTATAAATTAAGACACCTTATTTTTAATCTATGACACCTTAGGTTTATCCCTGATCATTCATAGTCAACTTCTATTTAAATCATTTATGATGGTTCATAAGTAGTTTTTGAATTTCCAAAGTATATCCCTTAAGAGTGTAAAACCCAGTGTGCAGCAAGGCCCATTGTCATGCACTGGTTCCCGATTGAGTCTATCTCAATACGATGTTTTTAGGGTTGTTCCCCTAGGTACATATGCGCCAGATCCACATCCAATTTTGATATCCAAATATGGATTTAATTTCATGGAAACCACTAACTCTATCCTTTAAAAAAATTATAGGACATTTTACTATACTTTAACTCATCCTTAGATAAATCCCTAAACATATCCTTATAAATATCGCTAGGGATCTCACTAAAATTTTCTCATATTAGTTTCCAAAGGTTAATTAAACATTTTTTCTCATACAAACTATAGTGACACATGCTTCTCATACATGGATGTTACATCACACAAAAACATTCCTAAAGACCGTAATAGTTTAGTTCCATTGGAAACAAGGAACACATTATTCTAATATGTTGAAATATCTTAACTTTTTCCCATAAATATCTTCTCATTTAGTACTATTTATAGATATATTATACATAAAACCTTTCTTCATATCCCAAGGAAGTAAAACATAATAATGGGTGAGCTAAGATTCTCAATAAGGCTAAACATAAGAGATATAAATGTAACACCCTGAGATTTTATGAGAAATATTTTTTTAATTTAATTAATGTTTTGTCTTGTACGCTACACAAAGATTAACTTGCACTAGACGCAACACCGTATTAGCATGCAGTATATGCAAACACTATTCTAGGCTTGTGTTTCATGTCATACCAACCTTCCTCGATAGCGTGTGTTATATGCAATACCGAGTTTCACTAAACAAGATATTACTATAATATTATTATGAACTAGCCATTAAGAATAGTAGTACCCACTTTTTGAAATTTTATAAATTTTATCTTTCAAAATGGACTTCATTTTTGGTTTTGGAATATCGAAATTAGCCGAGGGTGAATTTTTGGTATTTTTCTGAAAACTTTCAATTTTTGATGAATACTGAAAATACTGGGTTACTATTTAAAAACCGAATTTTTATTTAAATAATTATTTATTTTTATTTTAGGTAAAAATTGATACATAATACCTATATAAGATCAATGTAATTCATTGGAATCATTTTATAATAATTTTAGATATATAAAAAGTTTATTGAACCTTTCACCATCTTTTACCCACCTCTTTGGAGAATTTGAAAATTTACATAAAACATAATTTTACCGCTTATGTGAGTGGAATTTCAAAAATCCGAGAGACACGATTAATATTAAGGAATAAAATGTGGTTCAATAAGATAAAAATAATTTTTGGTGAATAGTAACTTTTTACTTTTATTTACCACGGTTAAAAGTAAATAGGGTAATTAAGGGAAAAATGATATTATTATTACCCTAACACATGTCCTAATTCTATTGGATAAGTGTAATTAGACCAAAAAAACCTTAGAAATAAAATATTACCCTTTAGGCCCACTTCAATTAGATTATGACATTTATTATTATTTTATTTAAAGAAGAGTTAAAAGAGTTAAAATCAAAGTTTAATAACTAATTTTTTTTTTAATAAAGGGTTATACAAAAGATAAATTGAACTATAAATATTCATTAGAAAGAAAAAAAGATTTCCTACATAATGATATTTTATTTATAACATTTAGACATTAAATAATTTAAGTTATTTATGAAAAAATGATGATGCATTAATTACCTTATTAATGAAATATTAACATAATTGATGTTATAAATACCCAAATAAATGAAATTTGAGACTTTTTATGAATTAAACTAATTTTATAGGTTAGGATGACATTTTAGTATTGATTTAATTAACTTTTTTCGAACTAATCATGCTGTTATTATTTTCCCAAAAATAAATTACCAAATAGTGTCAAAATTGAAAAAAAATAGTTTTTAAAACAAATATTATATTATTAATTGATATTCTATTCCAAAAAATATAAGGTTCAGCCAAATGACTTATATAAGTTTATATATATATTAATAATGAACTAGTTGGGGTTTTTTTGGAAGTTTATAGTAAGTTTATTAACCATATAGTGTAATAATACAAGAAGACATGGTAAAAGTTAAATTATTTAACTTAGAGTTAAATCTAAATGATAAGGTTAAAATAGTAACCTAAACTTGTCTAAAACCTATTGTTTGAGAGTATTTAGACCCATTACCACTTTAGCTTCAAAATAAATCAATCTGGAGCTATTACAAACCGAATATGACTTTATTATAAAATAATATTTTATGTTTTTTCCTAAGGTGCCCCTCTCCTCCCTTATAAAAGGGCACCCCCTCCCTCTTCTCTTTAAAAAATTTTGAGCCTTCAAGCTCGTCCAAAACCTACCCATTTCCCTTATCAACTTCACTAGAAACATTATAGAGGTTTTGGTCTCCTCAAAAGACCAACTCTAGTGCCTTAAGAGGAAGCTTAAAAGAGGTGCGTCGAGGAAGAGGTAATCTCTTCTACCGATTCTTTCAAGTTTCTTTCTTATTCAAATTATTCTTCTTTAGTTGTTTCATTATAAAGTAATAACATAAGTATCAATAATATACTGATATGTTATTATAAATATGAAACAACCCCATTTCACCTTCTATCCATCCTACGGAAAATGAAATCACCACGCGTGCGTACGTACGGAATACCGTCTCCACGCTGTGGTGTAATCTGTTTTTCCACCACCACCTTACTTGGATGGGTATAATGGTGTAAAAAATAACTATATATAGTTATTATAACATCATAATGATTCTGATATATTATATCATCCACTCCAATTCAATTCAATAATTATGGGAACGATATCATCGCTCATGCGTACGTACGGATTACCATCTCCACGACGCGATGAGATTCATTCTCCATGTTAACCATTCAAGAATGATTATAAAGTATATATAATGAATGAATATATGAGATGATAAATATACTGTATTTATGTATATATATATATATATGTCATCTACTTACTTCCATTCAAGTCAATAAGGAAAGGAAAACAACATTCATGCGTACGTACGACCTAACATCTCCATGAATAGTGTATTTCATTTCATTTATCTATATTATATATATATATACTGAATATATATGATATATAAATCATTATTTACATTATTTAAGTAATTAAATCATGATATAAGTAATAATAATATCAAGAACAACATGTCCAAACACATACGATAAATAAAACAATTTTACCCAAAACGCTGCTTTAACATGGAATTTACAAAAGAATGGGTAATATAAAGTCATAAGTGAACCATATATGATATAAAAACAATGAATATGATTATGTAATATGTCAATGAAATTATTTAAATCATTATACAGGAGGTTTAGATACATACGAAGCATATCAAATATAAGGTAAGGGATAATTTTTCAATCTCATTTTTATCCGAGATTGCTTATACGTAAGTATTTACTGAGGTTATATTTTTCATCCATGACCATAAAAATGTTTTTTTAAAGTGTTTAATATTATTCCATGTATTTTTAAAGTCTTGTTTACCCCTATTTGACTTTTACATTGTGTTATGGAAGGAAAATTTCTTTTGTTTACCATACGAGGAACTTTTTGACTGTTCCAGCAAAAGTACGAGGATAATGTTTTTTTAACTTATATGGAATGAACGGATTTTTACGGTTTCATAAAGACTTATTTTCATGAAGCTTAATCTAGAATATTTCATTATTATTTTCTGAAAAACCATTTTCTTTTAAAATTTAAAGGCATTTTATGAAAATAAAATGATTTTGAAGAAGAAAGGGTATTTTTCTCAAGAATTCCTTTCAAGTGTTTTGTCAAAACTATTTTCCATTTAAGATGAAATTATTTAGTATGATTATGTTTCAAGTATAACGAATATATTATTTACATGGTTTTATTCTTCTTATGATGAAATGATATCCCTTTGTTTTATATAGATTATGTTATGATGGGATGATTTTTATGAAACCCATTTTATTCTTTGGGTTATGATGAATGATTTATATTGTGGCACAAGTAAGAATGACTTCATTATGAGATGGGTGGGACCTATATATACCTCCAATGCATCGGGTAAAGATTTATATCTCATGATATAGACATGTATGGAATGGTAAGTTAATCCGGTTCAGTTATACAGGACTAGAACGAGGAGTGAACTCGATTCGGAAAGGGACTTCGTCCACTAAGATGGTATTGGCAGCAATGCCTTGGATACTATGGAAATAATATCATGTGCTTAATGGTTTTACACAATTAAATGTTTTATTCCCATGCTATTTTATCATGATTGATGCTCCATTATGATATTTTCCTTACGTACTTCCATGTTTTATGTCATTGCTCAATATTTTGATGTTTAAATATTATGTTCATGTTTTTAGGTTCAAATGTATATGGTTTGTTTTATTTTCTCCATGCCTACCCTTACTGAGCATTTGAGCTCACCATTTATATGTTTTATTTTCCCCAGGATATAAATAAAGGTTTTAGGTAAGAAAAAAAGGGGAATATATTTATGGGAGATGTTGAAGATCTTTCACCATGATTAGAAGATTATGTTTCGAGTTTCCAAAGACACTAAAATATTACGGTCCTTGTGTGTTGGTTTTCGTTATGTATTAAGTATTCTGAAAAGTAATGTAATGTCCATGTACGTCAAGATTGGGTCTCTACAGTTGGTATCAGAGGATAAGTTTAGTTAACCTTTGGAAACTAGGATGCAAAAACTTTAGTGAGATCCCTAGAGATATTTCTAAGGTATGTCTAGGGATGTCCCTAAGGTTAAGTATAAGTATAGGTTATAGTCTTAGAATTACAATAAAAATCTTATAATTAAACCTAATATGTTATATATTAGAGGTACTTCCCATTTATTATGTTGTTTTCCTAGCATGATTTTTGCCTCTCACACTATTCTTTTGGGATTTTAGAAAATGGCTGGAAAGAGGAAGATTCACAATAATGGAGGATATGATAGACAATGGAATGATATTCTTCATGAGAAACCAAATGAAATGGGATTTGGAAGTCCAAACATCGTTATTATGCCTAATCAGAAATCTAAAAATATGATCAATAATCTCAACTTTGGTAAGTATCTCGACTCAGCTATTAAGAGAAAGATGGAGTTTAATAATTATCATAGAGGAAAGAAAGTTCAATTCCCCTCATGTAAATCATGTGGGAAGAGGCATCAGGGAGAATTTTTCAAAGGAACTGGAAGATTATTTGGGTGTGGAAAATGACACCAATCCAGTAATTCCAAAGTAAAAGGTTTAGTTAACACCATGGATAAGGATAATGGTATTTCTAAGACATCAACAACAGTTAAATGTTTTAAATGTGGAATGTACGGGCATTATGCAAACCAATTCCCTAAGGGGAAGTCTCATGAAGAGAATCATCATGGTCGTATGGGTAGTATTTATATTGATGATGATGAAGAGACTACAAATGATATGTGAGATGAAATAATTGTTGAAGCTCGGTCAATGGTTTAAGAAGGTAGTGGAATGATTTATGTTTATCAAGAGGTATGTTGTATAGGTAATGGTACTATGGAATAAAGACACATCTAAGGATTATTACACTATTGTTTTTTCTAAAGTATTTGAAAGTATATGTTGAATGGTACTGGTAACCATGAAAGGTTATTTAGATATTTTTGGAAAGTAGATGATATGCGCATAATGAAGGGATAAGAAGACAATGAGATGTTTGATAGTATTAATGAGCTCATGATTGATATAAGGAAAAAGTGATATCATGGTTTGACTATATAGAATTTTTGGAATTTTGGCATGTGGAAAGAGTTAACTTTTTAAAGCATTCATGTTCTCACTAAAGTTCAATGGGTATTCATTTTTTCAAGAGAATACATGATTAAGGAATTCACATGTTTGGAATGTGACCAACAAGATATATCTTATGATATACAAGCGATAAATTATTGTATTCCATGCTTGGAAGAAGACCTTTATAGTAATCGATTTATTTACACTAAGAGAATGGACATAAGTATTTTGGATAAGCCTAAATATTGTAATAGACTATGTTAGACATCAGATAGTATTGTTTAAGGATAGAACTTGTTTTTAGATATTATTTCTGGCATGTTCCCACAACCGAAGTATGACAGACCTTTATTGCCTACCACTGTCCTACAAGAAGTCCCTGATTTGTATAAATTAGTTTTAATTTATGAAGTATAAGTCCATTTTAGCAACCATATATGATTAATCTTAGCATAGATGGACTTTTTTATATTTAATAAAGTGTGCTAATATTTTTTTGATAGAGACAGATGGAATGACCTATCATTCTATCGCATGATCTGCTAACACTTCATGAATGAAAAATTCAACTTCATTTCTTTAAGAGATGAAGTGGAAATTTTTCAAGGCACAAACAACGGTGAGATTTTACCAAAATCAAGTAAGTATTTATTTCAATTCAATTATTCTTCAACATTAGGGAAATGATCTTGAAAACTAAAAAAGTTTTCCTAGTACCCTCATACCCTATAAATCAGATGGTACATTAGATCATCACAAATTTATGGCTTTGTGATTGATGGCCTTTTCATAGCCATGTTCTCTACCACTCTCCATCAGAACATGATGGTTAGATTTCTCTTCCATATCCATATTTTCACCTATATTCTCCTACGTGGACACCCAATGATGAGTTAATTTGGGTAACCATTATGTTTCATACTTTATTTTTTTAAAATTAAGTTTTGGTATTCCTTTTTATGATGTGGGTTTCTATGAAAGAAACTTACAATTAGTAAACGATTTATAACCCCAATAAATTTCGAGGGCGAAAATCATTTTAAGGGGGGTAGAATGTAACACCCCGAGATTTTATGAGAAATATTTTTTTAATTTAATTGATGTCTTGTCTTGTATGCTACACCAAGGTTAACTTGCACTATATGCAACACCATATTAGCATGTAGTATATGCAAACACTATTCTAGGCTTGTGTTGCACGCCAGAGCAACCTTCCTCGATAGCGTGTGTTATACGCAATACCGAGTTTCACTAAACAAGTTATTACTATAATATTATTAAGAACTAGCCGTTATGAATAGTAATACCCACTTTTTGAAATTTTATAAATTTTATCTTTCAAAATGGACTTTATTTTTGGTTTTGTAATATCAAAATTATCCTAGGGTGAATTTTTGGTATTTTTCTGAAAACTTTCAATTTTTGATGAATAGTGAAAACACTAGGTTACTATTTAAAAGCCGACTTTTTATTTAAATAATTAATTATTTTTATTTTAGGTAAAAATTGATACATAATACCTATATAAGTTCAATGTAATTAATTGGAGTCATTTTATAATAATTTTAGATATATAAAATTTTATTGAACTTTTCACTGTCTTTTACCCACCTCCTAGGAGAATTTGAACATTTACATAAAACTTAATTTTATCGCTTCTATGAGTGGAATTTCAAAAATCCAAGAGAAATTATTAATATAAGGGAGTAAAATGTGGTTCAATAAGATAAAAATATTTTTTTGGTGAATAGTAACTTTTTACTTTTATTTACCACGGTTAAAAGTAAATAGGGTAATTAAGGGTAAAAATGATATTATTATTACCCTAATACATGTCCTAATTCTATTGGATAAGTGTAATTTTACCAAAAACAACCTTAGGAATAAAATATTACCCTTTAGTTCTACTTGGATTAGATTAGGACATTTATTATTATTTTATTTAAAGAAGAGTTAAAAGAGTTAAAATCAAAGTTTAATAACTAAAACATTTTTAATATAGGGTTATACAAAAGATAAATTCAACTATAAATATTCATTATAAATCTAAAAATATTTACTACATAATGATATTTTATTTATAATATTTAGACATTAAATAATTTATGTTATTTATGACACAATGATGATGTAGTAATTACTTTATTAATGAAATATTAACATAATTGATGTTATAAATACCCAAATAAATGTAATTTGAGACTTTTTATGAATTAAACTAAATTTCTAGGTTAGTATGATATTTTATTATTTATTTAATTAACTTTTTTTCGAACTAATCATGATGCTATTATTTTCACAAAAATCAATTACCAAATAGTGTCAAAATTGACATAAAATAGTTTTTTAAAAAAATATTATATTATTAATTGATATTCTATTCCTAAAAATCTATGGTTCATACAAAAGACTTATATAATGTTATATATATTAATAATGAACCACATGTGGTTCGTTTGGTAGTTTATAGTAAGTTTATTAACTATATAGTGTAAGAATACAAGAAGACATGGTAAAAGTTCAATTATTTAACTTAGAGTTAAATCTAAATGATAAGGTTAAAATAGTAACCTAAACTTGTATAAAACCTATTGGTTGAGATGATTTCTACCCATAACCACTTTATATTCTAAATAAATCAATTTGTAGCTATTATAAACCGAATATGACTTTATAATAAAATAATATTTTATGTTTTTCCTAAGGTGCCCCTCTCCTCCCTTATAAAAGGGCACCTCCTACCTCTTCTCTTTACACAATTTTGAGCCTTAAATCACGACCAAACCCTTCCCATTTACCTTATAAACTTCCCTAGAAACATTATAGAGGTTATGGTCTCCACAAAAGACCAACTCTAGTGCCTTAAGAGGAAGCTTAAAAGAGGTGCGTCGAAGAAGAGGTAATATCTTCTACCAATTCTTTCAAGTTTCTTTCTTCTTCAACTTCTTATTATTTAGTTGTTTCATTATAAAGTAACAACATAAGTATCACTAATATAATGATATGTTATTATAAATATGAAAAAACCCCATTTAACCTTCTATCCATCCTACGGAAAATGAAATCACCGCGCGTGCGTATGTACGGAATACCGTCTCCACACCGTGGTATAATCTGTTTTCCCACCACCACCTTACTTGGATGGGTATAATGGTGTAAATAATAAATATATATAGTTATTATAACATCATAATTATTATGAGATATTATATCATCCACTCCAATTCAATTCAATAACTATGGTAACGATATCATCACTCGTGCGTACGTACGGATTACCATCTCCACGACGTGATGAGATTCATTCTCCATGTTAACCATTCAGGAATGATTATAAAGTATATATAATGAATAAATATATGAAATGATAAAGCTACTGGATTTATGTATATATATATATATATGTAATCTACTTACTTCCATTCAAGTCAATAAGGAAAGGAAAACAACGTTCATGCGTACGTACGACCTACCGTCTCCATGAACAATGTATTTCATTTCATTTATCTATCTATTATATATATATACTGAATATATATGATATATAAATCATTATTTACATTATGGAAGTAATTAAATCATGATATAAGTAATAATAATATCAAGAACAACATGTCCAGACACGTATGATAAATAAAACGATTTTACACAAAACAATGCTTTAATATGGAATTTACAAAAGAACGGGTAATATAAAGTCATAAGTGAACCATATATGATATCATAACAATGAATATGATTATGTAATAAGTAAATGACATTATTTAAATCATTATATATGAGGTTAGGATACATATGAAGCATATCCGACATAAGGTACAGGATAAATTTTCAATCTCATTTTTATCTGAGATTGCTTTTACGTAAGTATTTACTGGGGTTATATTTTTCATCCATGAGCATAAAAATGTTTTTTAAAGTGTTTAATATTATTCCATGTATGTTTAAAGTCATGTTTACCCATCTTTGACTTTTACATTACGTTATGGAAGAAAATTTTATTTTGTTTACCATACGAGTAACTTTTTGACTTTTCCAGCAAAAGTACGGGGATAATGTTTTTTTAACTTATATGATATGAACTGATTTTTACGATTTCATAAATACTTATTTTAATGAATATTCCTCTACAATATTTCATGATTATTTTCAAAAAAATCACTTTCTTATAAAATTGAATGGCAGTTTATGAAATGAAAATGATTTTGAAGAAGAAAGGATATTTTTCTCAAGAATTCATTTCAAGTGTTTTGTCAAAACTATTTTCCATCTAAGATGACATTATTTAGTATGATCATGTTTCAATTATAATGACTCTATTATTTACATGGTTTTATTATTCTTATGATGAAATGATATCCATTTGTTTTATATGGATTATGTTATGATGGGATTATGTTTATAAAACCCATTTTATTCTTTGGGTTATGATAAATGATTTATGTTGTGGCACAAGTAAGAATGATATCATTTTTAGATGGGTGGGAACTATATATCTCTCCAATGAATTGGGTAAAGATTTATATCTCATGAGATAGATATGAATGGAATGGCAAGTTAATCCGGTTTAGTGATACAGGACTGGAACGAGGAGTGAACTCGATTCAGAAAGGGACTTTGTCCACTAAGATGGTCTTGGCAGCAATGCCTTGGCTACTATGGAAATCGTATCATGTGCTTAATGGTTTTCCACAATTAAATGTTTTATTCCCATTCTATTTTATCATGATTTATGTTACATTATGATCTATGCCTTACTTACTTCCATATTTTATGTCATTGCTCTAGATTTTGATGTTTAAATATTATGTTCATGTTTTTAAGTTCAAATGTATATGGTTTGTTTTATTTTCTCCATGCTTACCCTTACTGAGAATTTGAGCTCACCCTTTATATGTTTTCTTTTCCCCAGGATATAAAGAAATGTTTTAGGTAAGAAAACAAAAGGGGAAGATCTTATGGGAGATGTTGAAGATCTTTCACCCTGATTAGAAGATTATGTTTCAAGTTTCCAAAGACACTAAACTATTACGGTCCTTGTGTGTTGGTTTTTGTTATGTATTAAGTATTCCGAAAAAGTAATGTAATGTCAATGTATGTCAAGCTTGGGTATATATAATAAATCTATGATAATGTTAAAGAATAGAATACGAATAAGGGTATATGATAATAAATATAACTTATAAAGTTTATTCCCAACCTTTCATAGATCATAAACATGAGTCATTACATAAATATTAGTAGTTCATAATACACGAATCACAAAGGAATCAAAGAACATGATCCATGAGAGCATAAAATTGGCACACCACATAGATTTGTGGAATACACATCAACTTATAACATTGTGAACATGTATAAATAAAAAAATCATCACTCATTAAGTTAAGGACATGGAATAAGGACCTCATATAAATTTATGGACCTAAAACCAGGTTGATGCATAATATTATGGACATGAAATACAGGTCCATGCATAATATTATAAACAGGTAATTAGGTTCACACATAAAATTTTGAACATAAAATTATGTTTAACTATAACATTATGGACATGAAGAAAAAGTCTATTCATAACATCATAGTAGTCACAATTTACTCCCAAGACCATCATAGCAGATAAAGTCCCTCAGCGAACCAAGTTCACTCTCCGTTTGATTATTATCTAGCTCATGAGATATAAACATTTACCCAATAAATTGGAGGGAGATATAGGTCCCATCCATAATTTTTTATAATGTAACAACTATCCTTGGCTATAACATAACCATTGTCCTTGGATATTACATGAACACCATCACATAATAAAATTCATACATATATGTTACAAAAGATATTAAAAAATTCATTATATCATTACCCATGAATAGAAATGGGTTTCATAAACATTTTATCATATCATAATATATGGAAAGTAATTAGGTTTCCTAATAATAATAGCATAAACCATAGAAAAATAATCATATTTTATAAGAATCTTATCATGGTATAACCCTTGGAAGAGAAACGAGTTTCATAAACATCATTTAATTGTTAAAATAAACCATTCAAAGAAAGAATAATAATGGTATCCTAAGATCATATCCCAGTAAGGCATAGGTAACATCAATGAATGTAATCTTATATAGAAAATAATTTTGATCAATCATTTAAAAAATTTCTTGAGTAAAATAAATTTTCTTTTAAAACCATTTTTGAAACATAAAACCTTTTTGAAAATCTTTTTCTTTGAAAATAAAATTTAATGTTTATAAAATAATCTTTTAAAAATTATTTAAAAATTTTCATGAGGAAAATATCCTTTCCACTTGAAAAACACATTTTAAAACACATTTTTTTGAAACTATTATTATTTAAAAATAAAATTGAAAAATTATAAAGTAAGAATAAAATAAAGTAATGGTCATGATTATGGGAAGTTTTATTTATCCCATACATATGAAAATGATGATTCCTTTCACATTTTCGGTAAAATAAAAACAACATTGTTTTAAAAAATGACATGAATATTCCTTTCATAACATTTTTTAAAAAGTCCAACATGGGTAAAAATCACTTTAAAAATTAATTTTAAAAAATTTAAAAATATTTTTGAAAACATTTTTTGAAAATATGGTTTTGGAAGAAAAAGGATTTCTGACCAAAGAGAGAAATAAAGTTGGATTTTCTTAAAAACATTTTCTCAATTATCTTAATTACCAAAGCATGAAAAAATGGTAATATTAATTGAAAATATAATGAATAACCATATTATAAGAAAATTAATGTGTTTATTTAGATTTGGATTATATTATTTTTTCATTAGATACATAATAATAAATAATCCCAATAAATCATGAGATTAAAACATAAAATCTTACCACTTTGGTAACCTTGAATCGTAACACCATAAAGGAATAAAATAAAATGGAACTTAAAATATCACAAGGATTAACATATTCATGATATTACATGTAAAAGGGTCTGTATACATTTCTTGTAAAGGAATATAGGTGTATAATATAACATATGTCTCAAAGAAAGAAAATTGTGACAAAAATACCTTTCCACTTTAGAAATCTTCTGAATCGTAAGCGCCAATAAAAAATAACATAAAATTAAACACTAAATATCATGAAAATATGGATATTAATGATATAAATTTTAAAATGGATAATATATAAATAACATAAAAGAAATATTATTGAATATAGAATGTGTCTCATGAGAGTAAAATGTGAGACAAAAATCCCATACCTTAAGTTTTGACTATCATCATACTCATTAAAATATCCTGTATAATAAATACAAGATTATTAAAAATATTTTTAAAAACCATATTAATATATATATCATACCATTTATTATTTTAATATAACCTTTTTTTACCTTCTTATTAACAATTCTATGTTAAAAGTATGTTTCGGGTAATAACCACTATGTTTTTCGTATATGTTTTGATTTGTTATTTTTTTGGTAGTTTTACTTTGATAATGGTTATATAATATAAATAATGATAACCATGGTATAAATATCTTATATATTCAGTATATATGTATTTTTTGTAACTCATGGAATTTAGTGATTCGAAATGAAATACACCATTCAAGGAGATGGCATGCCATAAATCTGTATGAACGTTGTTTTTCATTTTCTTGTTGGTTTGAAATAAATAAAATTAAATGAAATATATTATCATTATAGAATCATATTTATGTTATATATATCACATATTTTTATTAAACCCATCCTTAATACATTCCATGTAAATCATGAATGAATCACCTCACTTCACGAGTCAGTAGTCCGCTGTACACACGAACGATGTAAACATATTCCCAAAAAATGAAGAGTATGAAGGTATGTGTGATATTTTAATTAAATAATAATAATAAAATCATTAATATTATAATATATAAACCATATATACATCATTATTTATAATCATGATAGGTTGAAATGGAAAAATGAATGACATCGGTTCGCAAGGCGATAGTTCACTGTACACATGAATGATGAGTTCTTAACCCATTTGATGGAAGTGGAGATGGTTTTAGGTCATTAAATTAACATAAAAACATCTTAGTATATGTAAGACAATTTATTTATTATATAATCAGGATATAATAATAATATAAGAGGGTGGAGGAAGAAATAAAACAAAAATGCTCGTTGATGAACATTACCTCCTTTTCAGATATTCTCATTTGGTTTGCACTAAAATCCTTCCTAGGATAGATTTATTCCCCAAATAAGGCTTCTAGGATTAAGTGAGGGAAGTTTTTAAGTGATTTTGTTGGTGTTTGGTCGATCCAAATGGATTTATATATGTGAAAAAGTGGGGGTAGTGAGTTCCCTTTTATAATTGAGGAGGAGTGGCATTTTTGTAAATACCCAAAATTATTCACTATTGGGAGGTCTACCTTACATATTATGCCTCAAAATATGAATATTAATGAATTTTAGAGTTTATTTTATTGATAAACACCTCCATAACACAAAATTAAACACATTTTTATCATTTTATTCCTTTTTTTAGTTTACTCAATTCTACCCTTTTAGTTTTTACCACGATAGTTTGTATCTTTTTATTTACCTAGGTAATTTATCATTTAATACTATAATTAAAATGGGTTTTATTATAAAATTTAGACCAAATTATTCTATATATGATACCAAATTCATTAAATAAAAATAATATAGGTGTGTAAAATTAATTTTAATACAAATGCATGTAATGTGCAAAACCCTGTTTTAACCTTAATCGTATTAATTAATCCTAATTGTTTTCACTAATCATTATAGTAAAAAATTAAGTTAAACTAATTATATAATATAAAATATGCTGATTCAAAATAATGAATCAAATTTTTCAAATTCAATTAACATAAGTGGAATAATTTAATTTAAAATTAATCCTATAGATGCAATTAGAAAATATGGGTTTAAAGAGAAAATGATCAAAAGTTTACAATGTTTTTATATCAAATTTGAATATGAAATTGATTAAAATGGTATAATTAGATTAATATATGTATAATTTAACTAATTATACTTTAAAACCAATTTAAAATATAATTTAACTTTATAAATAATATAGGTGAAAAGATTGCTTTCAATTAGAATTCAGTATTTTTCATTATTCATCAAAAAATGAAACTTTTTAGAAAAATACAAAAAATTTACCCTATGTTAATTTTGAAATTATTAATTCAAAAATAAATTTTATTTTATCAAATTAATTTTCTAAAATTATGAAAAATTAATTTTATTAGTTTTCAAAAAAAAAAAGAAACAAAAAGCATTCTTTGAGAAAATGGTATTTTCGAAATACATAAAGACTTTACCGAAAATTAAGTATTTTATTGTGAATATTTTTTATTTATATAAAACCATTTTACATAATATTTTAAAAATAATAATAATTATTCATATCACTATGTTTAAAGACTATATTATAACAGTCCCATTTAAATAACTAATTAATAATATATTATGGTTTTTTTAAAACTTAGTGTTGTGTGTAATGAAAGATAAAAAAACATTGTGTTTTATAAAAGACTAAATTGGTGTTGTGTGTAACACAATCTACTAAATAAATTTATTTTAATTGATTTTTTTTTAAAAACTCAAGGTGTTACAGATTCCACATTTAATTAAAATTATGTCTTGCCAGATATAGAAATTAAACCTGTTAAAATATAATTCCATAATTTTAATTAGAATAATTAATATATTTTAATAGGGTAAATTTAATTTTTTAGCATAGTGAATTGTAAAAGAATAATTTTTTTCACCATGGTTAAGGTTAAAATAGGTTTACTAGGGGTTAAAACGTGATCTAAGGGTTGGATTATCAACCAAAACTCTCAAATTCTTATTAATGTAAGATATTTAAACCTTATATTATGCTAACTTTGAATCCCTATACATTTGGAGGAACTTTACCATCAAAGTGACCTTAAATCATTGAAATATTTTAAGAAATTACATGTGTATCCCCCCCCCCCTCAATTATAAAATGGAACCTCTTCTCCTACATTATTCACACCATTTGAGCCTTATATGTTGAAAAATACATAATACCAAACCTTCCTAGAATCCTTAAATTCATTGTAGAGATTATTTAATTCTATTAATACCATTCCTTACAGGATTATGGAGTGAGATAAAGGTGGTCTCTCATAGAAGAGGTAAAGATCTTAACCAATATCTTTTAATTTTATTTCTTATTCTAATTCCTATAAAATTTTTATACCCATAAAATCATGATTTAAAAAATATAATAAAAAAACTGAGAAGTTATTATGATGATGTCACAACCATTGAACACCTCTTCTCAATCTAATAGGAAATGAAAGTATCACTCATGTGTATGTATGGACTACCGCCTCTATGTAGTGTTAAGAATAATTTTCCACCACCATCATTAATGGATGGTTATTATGATAGATTTAATATTTATATATGAAATTTATTTTATAAAATTATTCTATAAAGTTTAATTAATATTTAAATGTATTTCATTCCATACATTGAAAAATGGAAATGTCACTCAGGGGTACGTACAGACTACTGTGCCCACATGGTGATGTAATTCATTTTTCATAACCTCTTTATATGAATATTTATAAATATGTATATTATAAATATATATGATATTTATATCATGAATAAAATTTATTTATTAATGAACCATGATCAAAGTGTAAAGATCATAACTTACAAACCAAATCATATATGAAAAATGAAGTAGTTAACATCTGAAATGATGATGAAAATGAAATATTGTTAATGAATGGGTGATAAGATGATATAATTAAACCATGTATTGAATTTTAGGTATGATTATAGTTCTGATATAAAATTATAATAAATTTAATTTTATTATTTAGGTTGTTAGAGCACTTAATAAGGAATATGGACTTGAGGTAAGGGTTTCATCCCAATTTCTCTTCATTGAGACATGTTTAAGTTTTATGCACCAATTTCATATTCCTATAGTTTATATACTACCCAAAAATATATTTTATCATACTACATGATTTAATTAAATGGATTTATAAAACCATATGCTTTTCAGTTTTAATTGAATTTTTGTTTCAAAAATTACTATGTCTATAATAGTACATCATCTTAATTTTATTTCATTGGGAAAATTTTGATGTTATACAAGTATAAAATTTTATGAGGTATATATAATTCTAAATTGATATGTTGTATCATGAATATCATTTTTTCATGGTATTTAAACTTTCATTTGAAATTATTTATTTCACGAGGGTTATGATTCAAAAGTTAGCACAATGGTAAGGGTTTTATGTTATAATATCATATTTTACCAGGATTATTTATGCTTAAATTTTCTATTGATGAAATTGTATGATAAATATCTCTAAAATATTATATATTTTATCTCATATAGTTGTTTATAGAGACTTAATTTTTTCTATACATTTTATTCTCCTTATGTACTCAAAATACCAAAAGAATATTTTTAAGAAAAACCAATCTTGTTTTTCCCTTCAGTTGGGAAACATTTTATCCATGTTTATATTTTCATTAAAATATTTTCAGGAATGTTTTTAATATTTTAAAAATATTGTTTAAATTTATTTTCAACTATATTTTACTTTACTTAGCAAGGTTTAATATGAACCTTCTTAACATTTTTTAAATGTGGTTCTTTTTTACTTTTTATTGAAAATGTTAATAGATTTTTTGTTTTAACATACACTACATGAATGAATTTCCCCACCATCAGGAGTAATATTTTCTTTAAATATTAATTTATAAGTTTCCTTTTCTCTTTTCACAAAAATATTTAACTTAATAGTTTGTACATTTCTATATTTAATATAATTTATTTCAAATAAATAAGGTACTTCTCTCAAGAAATGTTTTTGAGATATTTTAAAGGTATTTTTTTCTATAAAAACATCCAATGATGTTTCTTATGATTTACTAGGATAATATAAAAGGTTATAATTTTTATTATTTCACTTTATAGTTTAAGATTATGATAAGGAAATATTTATGAAACATATATATCTTTTCTATAGGTTATGATATTATGATATGATGTAAGTTTTATAATCTTATGACACACATATGTATGGTTTTTATTATGTGAATGGTGGGACGAAATTATTTATCTCTCTAATGCATTGTGTAAATAAGTACATATCATGAGATAATAAGGACTATAATGAGGATTAAACTCTTCTTATTAAGGGATTTGTTCCAATAAGATAGTCTTGGGAGTGAACCTTGACTAAGGAAATGATGGAATGGGGAGTGAACCCAATCCATTATAATATTCTTTCCAGTGATCCTTGACTAAGGAGATTATTTTTTTATTTTTTATATAATTTCTAAAAACTTATGTATTATGATTATGATATGTTTTTATGTCTCATTAGTAATTATTGATATTTCCAAACTCTTATGTCTTATGTCATTTTTTTGGAAAAACCTTACTCTATGTTTCATGATTAAAGATATTTGACTAATTGGAAATTATTATTTTAAGTATTGATCATGTTCTAATACCTTTATGACTATATTTTGTTCACTTATTATCATTGATTAATATATTTTATTATTACATTTACTGAGAATATGATCTCAACCTTTCTTATGTTTCCCTTCCCCAGGTTATAAATAATGGTTTTATGTATGATATATCTAAAAAAAGTGCTAGTTGTGAAGAAATTAATAGAAAATTATGTAGATATTTTATGTCCCAATTGTTTATGTATCCATGTATCCTAGAAAAATAAACCTATATGGTCATAATTCATGTACTATTTATGAATGTTTTTAAAATTCATCTAAAATGATGTAATATTTATTTTTGAAAAGTATACGTCACTATACCCAACTTATGCACTACCCCTGTTGTCAAATAGACCATTATGGTTGTAGAAACTAATATATAAATTCATCATTGAGAAGTTTTCTAGAGGCCATATAGAGAGATTTATCCACATGCCCATATGTTTTACCAACCATCCATTTATTATGGGACATACTAGTATCCCATTTTACTCTCTCCATGAATAAGGATTCTGTAACTCTGGGAATGCTATTCACTAGTATCCCATTAGGATTTCATGATGTATAGGTTAGGAAATAACTAGGTTTAGTATTATGAACATATTTGAGTTCGGAATCATGATCTTGACCTGAGTATTGTCCTAGGCTATAAGTACCCATAATTTTCACACTACCATAATGTGATTACCTATATTGATAGATGTCAGTGAATACACTAAATGGTTTCAAACACACCTAAATTTATATACTAATCAATACAATTATTAATCCTTTAAAATGATATCTTATTCAATCTAGGAAACCAAAATTAAATCCTTCGTGACCATCTCATATGACCATACTATGTAGTCACCAATACCATCATATGGGATAGTGTCGATGGGAGGATTGCTGTAGAGGAGAAAATTAAACTCCGAGTGTAGACCCATGAGCTTCAAAATATTATCATCCATCATCGATAGTGTCCCAATTCTAGATATAGATTATATAAATGGTATGAATCAACACCTTAGGATTCTCAATTCATCAAGGAGTTCATACGTGTAAATGTGTGCCACCATTTATCCCTATAACACTTGTAATGGTCACAAGATATGGAAGGGAGCATTGTCTTTATAGACATACATTATGCATTGGTGTATATTTTTTAATAATGGTACATACAGGAACAAAATCATTATATTTTCCAAAAAAACTACTACAATTAATGTACTCGACCTGAAACCATTTTTTGAATCATAGACTGGAATCATATATCCACTAAGCCACATGGAAGGAAATTAACTATCCGAATCTGATGGGGGATTATTGTGTTGACATTATATGCCCATTACTCATAACTACTTCACTCCAACCCTAGAAAATATATATTTTATGCTCCCCTATTATTCATAAGGTATTCTTGTTGTGTATTTACGTGTTATTGTATCCATTCTCATATATAATGATCTTTATTAATGTCTCAAACTGAATTTACATATGTGGTTGAGGATCCTTTTCTAATTTATTAATGGGTTATCTCAATAACTATTGATCCAATGAGGCAATTCATCAACGATCTTCCCAATAAGACTTTGGTATAATGAATTCATTATAAATTGATTAAAGGATGTGTAACCTAGATACCTTGTATATATCCCATCGGTTGATTCCTACTTCTTCATAGACTAGGTGAAATGTATTTGTCTATAAAATCAAATAGTACCTTAAAAAATGTGATAATGTTATTATATACATAGGTATATAAAATACAAATAACATTATAGATCCCTACAACTTTTAATTGATAATTAAACTTAGACCATGATGGGTGAACCCAATATTCCCACATCCACTCTTGCTATACACCACCATTAAGAAAATGGTCCCAATCCTCTACCTAGCCTTTGAGTTAGTCTATGGATGATTGATAGAAGATTTATATTTAGCAGCACATATTAGTATTTGATGTATATAAACTATTTTCTATGAGTAATTGGAGTGGTATAATATATATTTAGTGGTAACATCCTCCTCATTGATTGGAAATTAACATTTTTATTTATTTTGAAAAACCACCATACATCAAACCCCAAAAGGAGAAACCTCATGGTGGTCTAAAGTAATGTAAACCCAATGCATCATTGACAACCAAATTCATCCCCTAATTTGGAAAAGAACCCAAGAAAAAGAAGGAAAACATAATTTGATTTTATGATGCTAGAGATGCCAAGAAGTCTGCAACCATGTTCCCCTCCCACCATGTATGAGAGACCTCAGTGCAGTTACCCATGAGAAATTCACACTTTCTTATAGTATATACAACGCTCCACGAGATACTTCCATTGCCAATCAAAGCATTTTACAAAATCATGGAGTCCGTCTCCGCCATTCTAAGACCGATATGTCTTTTCCTACATACCTCCAGCCCAGTCTCCATGGCCCTTGCCTCCGCCTGCAGGACATCACCTCTTCCATAGGAAGCAGCAAACGCTGCAATGACTGATCCCGTCTGATCTCTCATCCGACTTCAATAAATTCATTTTTTATAAGTCTATGAATGTACAATAGAAGGAAATTAGAAGTCAAATATCCCCAATGATGTTTTTTTCATGCCTTATAAAAGAACAGACACATGTGGGATGTACTTACTTTCATATATATGTTGAAATATTAGATTAAGAAGTTAACATGGGACATAAAATCATTTTATAAAACTATGTTTCTAGCATGGGATATATTTTTATATAAAGTTGATGCTCTAATATGTTAGTTAGATAGTGTAAAAAATGTAATTACATCAAGAATTAAGTGATCCCACCATGAAGACAAACTAGGTTAATATTAAAAAAAGGAAAAAAATCACCTAGGTCAATTCACAAAGTTAACACCCCTTAGGTGCAATAGATCATCTAACTTTTCTCAACGATATTTTCTTAGACCCTTTATCAAGGATATTTCACATATATGGATGTATCATGCTATTATCAACATGAAAATTTAACATGATAAGGTTAAAACATAAAATAATTATGCACTAACCTTGAGTAGAGATAATGAATTGAGAGAGAATAGAGAAAGGAGGATAAGGTTTCACTCATGTTATAATGATGAGTGTAAGTGAAGTGGCCCCCCTATTTATTAAGGATTCATATCATGTGACTATGTGTTAACATAGAAAACATTCTCAGGTACTAGTGTGTTGTGTGGTACCCCTAACATTAGTGTATGGAACCTCCTTTGATGAAATGTTCATGATAAAATCATATGAACCTTAGAATTTGATTCTCTTTATAACTATCCAATACAATTTTGGGGTGGTGTGTGTAGGGGGGGGGGTAGATTTGTTATTTATTCCTTTGTCTATGAGTGTTGGGTGGATATAATTACTAATAATAAGTATATTACATACTTGGACCATTTTACAAGGTACATGCACCAGGTGCATTCACCCATGTTCCAACATGCATGAGAAAATATTATTTCATGTGAAATTCTAGTGTGTGTAGCTATTTCTTCATGTGAATTTATTGTGTTCCTATCCATCATTAATTTGAATCACTCATGCGACTAACCTCTACACTCAGGTCTCTTTATTTGAAGAACTTGGCCTCACTAGGGAATGAAGGTGATGACTTGCTTAGAACCGCAACATTTTCTCCCAGTGTTCTATAATCATACTTGATGACCACAATTTTAAATATATATTTTTCTAATAAAAAATGATGGATGATAAACACATTTTGTAACCTTACATACTCATTTAAAATGAATCATATATCTAAAATTAAGGATTCATATTACTTGGGTGTCCCACTCTACAGTTCCATGAAACCTACTCACCAAAAAGGTACAACACTAGGTTTATAAAAACCCTTTTTATGTGGGGATACTATATTAGATCTCCAAACACCACAATAGTCCTGGGGGAATATACAAGGGCTCCATGAACCCTATATATCCCAAAGGAATCTCACCGGGGAGACAATTAAACCTACCCTAATATTAATGATAAACTTCTCCAAACCCTAATATTAGGGTGAAACTTACCCTTACGCTTAAAAAATAGTGATCCTTCACACATGTCACTTACAAGGGAACCAATTCACCCTAGTTCCTATAATATGATACAATATTCCCCCTATCTCTAGGTATAAGTGAACCTTTTCCAAAGTCTTCTACCAGGGTTCTACTCTCATCCAGGTTCCTCACTTAGGAACTTATCAACCAAGGTCTCCTACATGAACTCCCAATGTAGATGATAATTCCATATGTGATATAGAACACCACTTATTTCATGTATTCCTTTGATAATATGGGTCAATATTGTTTTAAGAGACCTTCCCATAGTTTTGATATCAAACTGGTATGACCCTTAGGGCAATCAAAATCACGTATTCCACTGATTACAAGGATTCGTATAAGGAATGTACTTTGGAAACCTCCCCTAGATCATGAAACTCATCTTGGATGCCCCATTTTTAGCATCCAATTTTTTGAGGAACCCACTAGGCCTATTTTTTCCACACTATAATATAAGGACATATTACGAGCCTTATTCTAGGTGAAATCCCTAAAATATTCCTTCACATGAGTTACCAACCATGTTAGGAACCTATGGGTAGTATATTCATAATCCCCACACAAATACTTAATATTCTTAGGCAAAATCAGGTCATATTATTTAGGTTTAAGACCCAATAATACCATCATTAATGATCTCATCTTAGTGATCCATAAGCATATCATGGTTCAACCATGCATAATCCCTAACTTATCCCCAATGGTCCATATTCTCTATGATAAACTATTATATAATGGGCTATATTCCCTATGAGAAATCATCCCTAAAAGGGTCATATTTCCCATGATCCACTCTTCCTCAATGGGTCATATTCCTTATGAACCACTCTTCATCAATGGTCCACATTACTTGTGAGCCATTCTTCCTCAATGGGATATACTCATTATCAACCATAATTACTCAATGGGATATATTACCAATTATCCACCCTTCCTTAATGGGATGAATTCCATGTGATCTAAAACATACCCTATCTTGTTTCATTACTGGAAAACATGATGAACTAGAAAGGGATGTCAGTTCATAAGTCATATTCCATCCATTTATAGGCGCCCTTGTCCTATCAGCCTTACTTTCATGGATTTAAATACACATCATAAAGTCTTTATTACATGATATTAAACTTTACAGATAAGTATTTACAAAAAACGTTAAATTTTGTGTCTTTAACTATATGAGAATTTATTTATGTTAACTAGGATATGTAGGATGTATCTATGAATTTCAATCCCAACACTTCACTAGGTCCAATTTACATGAAAATAAAAGGAACCTAACTTTGTATTTGATGAATGAAATTAAAAGGAAGATAACTTTTACATGTCTGGATGACCTTAAAAGGAACCACATTCATCCCCATCACATAAACATAAAAGGTAAGATGTGTCCCATTAAGAAGAACTAAACTATGAATGTTATGAATTCATTTATAAGGATGAATATAAATATATTTTTAATGGGATTGATTCCAACTCCATAATAGATACCATCTCCCTAGATTTAAATAAATTTTTTAGTTCCCAGATGCGTGACTCTAAATAATAGTGTAATAACATGTACAAGGAAGACAGAGAATCTATGATATATATGATCACATCAGGGCATTATTTTAATCAATCACTCAAACATAGGTAATTAGTAATAATATTATTACTAGTATGTATTCATAAACATATCTTAAATATTTAAGCAAGTCCCATGGTAGTAAATAACCCCCCCAAATGAGTAAGATGATCTTGACCTTCCATCCTATCAAAAAATGTGCAACCCAAAGCATCACCGGTAAAGTCTTAATGGACACATACCTTTAAAAATCATGTATTAAATGACTCAAAATGAACAAGAATGGAGGTGAATTGTAAAAAACTCTAAAATAAGTTTTTTTTGGTAATTAAACATCATCAAATCATATTTTATCCATAGGAATAACATCTATATGAACTGTGTGATAATTAAATAAGATATTAATATAAAAACCTAACTTATCTAAATGTTTTAAACATAAAAATGGTTTCCATAATTAATAAAAAATGTTGAATTTAATCCACATCTATTTCTGAATAAGTCGACACCAACCATTTCGAGTTTTGTGAAAAAATTTCATTATATTTTTATTTTTCTTCCTTTAATATAATTTAATTATTTCCCGAAATTTTTTTAATCTTTTATTCTGTAGGAAAATATTAAAAAAAATATTCCAAAAAAATAGGCCTAAAAACAGACTCTCGGGCCCCTTGAACCTAAAAACATCCAAAATGAACCAATGAACACAAAAACTCAATGAAGGAAGAAAAGTACAAGGGAAAAACCATCCAATATGATAAAATTACTTCCTCTTAGGGAAATCATGTCAAAGATAATTGGGTAGCATGGTAGTATCGATCAATAACCAGTTAATCCAAATAGATCACCCAATATTAAGAAAAAACCTAATGATTGATGCAATACCTCACATGAGTTCTTAAAAATAGACAGTTAGAACATGAAAATTGGTCATAATATTTAATGCACCCAACCTAAAATGGAACTCATTTACCCCTAAGTATGGTTCCCTGATCCTACCACTGATGGAATAAAAGTGACTATAACACCCTTCCCTAAGGCCACTCATCAGTACCTAGACTGGGGTCATTATATAGAATCAAGAACACCACCCCATATGATAGAGTCTTCTGAATAGTAGTGGGGGCCTAATATATATAGTGGTAATACTATGACCTAAAATCATAATAATAAAATAATAATAAATTACCCAATAATATCCACATTATATCTAATAGAATAAATAAACATATAATCATATACATAATGATTTCATACATAACATACAAATGATCTCCCACTGGGAAGATTCAAAATACTTGAAAAATAAAATTTATACACATGTAACTTTCCCTAATTCCATCATTAGGACTCATCCCATCCCCTGAAAACCTCAAGTTTTGTCAGACCAATCCTTCGCATGTCTTGTTCCTGACAACCTTGAGTTTTGTCAGCCCGATCCTCCGCATGTCGTATTCCTAACTTGAAATACAGAAATAATGTCACCATCCACACTGATAAGACCTTATAAGTTGTGAGAATAAAACTTATTTTGGTTTCAACAATCACCCATAGTATATGACTTCTTATTTGTGTGTGTATGAGGAAAATAAATACATAAACATGCTCTTCTGGTTTTCATGCGCTAACCAGGCTTCCATGATACTCTATGATATACACATGCCTATTAGGTTATCAATTGCTAAATAGGAAACCCTATCCTTGAACATGACTAATTTGGTATAATTCCAAGATCTTCTCATTTAATTATGACATCATACCGATGCCTGAACCATACCCAAAGACCAAGTCAGAAATGTATTATTGATGAAATTCTCAATATGTTGTGCCAAAATCAACTCATAAATGGGTCACAACTAGGTATCCATCGATAAAAAGTGGAAAATTAACCTTAATAATGATGAAACATCTTAAAAGATGAACATAGATACAAACTAACCACTATGAGGAGCCCTATAAAAATACCATACAATGACAAAGTGTTCACAATAAGGATTATGGGGAAGAAACTATTGAGAGATGCAACACCATTTATGATAGGAGGAGACCATCATTAATACTATCAAATGAAAACAAATATAAAAATATATCTTTAAAACCACAAAAATAGAGAAATAAAAGAATAAAAAAATTGAAAATATAGAGGAAAATAACCAGAAAATATAGTCTTAAGATATGTTCGGTATGAGGTAACCCAATAAAATGAAAAATAGAACCAATAATTTCCATCATTTGTTATGAGGTAGACCTACAGAAAGGAATATAAAATTACTTAATATAATGGAATCTCGGATCCATTTAGATTTAAATAGAACATCTGTAGAGGATGGAGAAATGGATTTTATGGAAAAATATTCCAACACATAGAAAGACCCCTCCTCTCACCTTATGACCACTAGTTGTTTTCCTATGAGCATGAAATAAATGAGATTATACCCTCATTCTCTCACCCTAGATACATTCCATCAATTCACTTTATAGACATTATCAATAAACTCTAACTATTCCCTAATAGTTTTTTCCAAATCCATGAAACCACACCTTCCTTATACTCTCTCTATGCGATCAGAACATCGATTCCCACCAACCACACCATCGATGCCTTATAACCATGCCGATGATAACCTGTAACCTTTATTATAATGTCCTATGAGACCCTCCTTCCTCTTAATTCTTCCCTATTGACTATTATTATAGATATCCAATAATCTGAGTGTGGGTAAAAGATACCAAATGGGTATTGGGAAGTTTATACCTTTACATTTTTATTTGTATTTTTATTCACTATTTTAATCATATCACTTCCATTAGCTAGTTGATCTTTACCAAACATAATTTGGAATCCAAATTATGTTTTTATTTCCTATTATATTTCCTCTCCTTTTCTTTTAATTTTTTTATGTTTCGATACATTGTTTATCCATTGTGTTTTAAGAGAGTTTTCTTCATATGGGTGGTCAATTTCATCCTACAATGATATTGGGAGTTGCAAACATAGTTTAGAGTATATGATCTATATTATAGGATTTATATGATCACTTCAAGTGTGGCTTGATGTGGTTTATAATGATGATGTTTTTAATTTTTATTTGGATGATTGTGTTTCAGGCTATATTATAGGTGCCTAATTTGGTTTTTCGACTATTTAAATTATATTTATGGTAAAATAAATACACATTGTATCATTTTAAAGTGTATCATTATCACTTTTAATTGTGTTTTTGAGTTTTGGGTTTTTATGATGGTACCCAATAAACTAGTAAATGGTTTTCATTGAAAAATGAAAAATTGAATTTGAAGGAAGGATGGATACACATCTACACACACCAGTCACCTAAGTTCCCCCACTCACTATAATCATGATATGTTAGGTGATATATTATTCTATATTTAGAAATTTAATAAATTACATTATATTACATAGATTATACTATCATTCATTAGAATACCCATATCAACATAATTGGATATTAATATTTTACTTTAGTGACATATTAGTTATATTACTATTGTAACTAAATTACTTAATGGGGAATGTTTTGTGGGTTAGTCCCCATTCAATATTCCAAATAGATATATGAATTCCATTTTGGTTCCCAAAACTCTAAATGAAAGCATGTTTATAATTCCTAAAAAATAAGGAACTGATAGAAATGCATGAATACAATAAGATTTAATTGAATTATCATAATTTCAAGCATAAAATATAATTATATAAATGTATAATTAAAAGATATAGGATTAAAAATTTCAGATCCATGTTTAAAAATTTACAATAGCTCTAAAACCAAAAGAAGAATAAAAACATCAAAATGTTTAATCTCAAAATCAATTCAAAAACAAAAATTAAAAATACAGTGAACATCAACATCAACAGGTCAATAAAAGAGGTGAAAAACATAATAAAAGAACTCCAAGATCTTATGTGATTTGGAAAATTTGTCCACATTCATGGGTCATGGGAACTAGGTTTCACTATATAATAATAAACAAGAGTATAACAAATATAAGAAGAAATAAGGAATTAAATATAGAGACCAAGTAAGCTAACCATGATGGAGTTATTGGAAAGATCAAGAACCTGTGATTAAACCAAGATTGAGGATATAGCATATGATAACAACCTAGATGAGCACACTCAACAATATTGACACAACAAAAAATAAGTGCATAAATAAGAACATTGAAAATTAGAAGAAGTCAATACTAGACTAAAAAACATTACCATTGTTTGGTTAGTTATTGTTTTTGGATCCTTGGGAATCTAAGATGAACATAGTCATTATTGAGTTCATCATCATACAGTTTTTCTCCAGGTATATTTCACACACACCACAACATCCCTAAAATGTATAATCATAATGTATTGTTGATTTTCCACTGGAAAACTAGAAGGAAGAACCCTGCCACTATTTACTCAGGGAGACAAGTACAAGATTAAAGGCTTTATTCTCCTCCAGTTAAAACATATCCACTTTCTTATGCTCTAATATATCAGTGAAAATTTGATCCCTTACAAGGAACCTATTCTCCTCCAAATCCAATCACTCTAAAAATGGATCAGCACACCACCTAGATTATGGAGCCATTGAGGTGTAATTATGGTTGAAAAATTTAGTTAAAATAATCCAAGACAAAATACACATTTGGATGTCCACAAATCACCCCCATCAAAGCGATCAATAAAAAAAGAGGGATATATGATGCCAAGGGAGAACTCAGCCAATAGTGAAAGTGGAATTGACCAAGTAAGGGTAGCACACTAAAAATATGTAAGGGTCACACAACTATTATGTAAGGTTAATAAAATCCCCCACATAAAGGTATCCACCTCATCCACACAAGGGAAATAACATCCCCATGTATGAGTAAAAGAAAACACACTGAGGGAGAAATCACAAGCTATCCACAATATCATACAAAACAAGTCTAGTATTTATATTAAAATAAAATGTAATTAATATTGATTTAATTAAAAAATCATAGAATAAAATGACATTTAATTTTCAAAATTAATGGGAATAAAATTCATAAATCTCCACCAAGAAAATTAAAACCACAAACCTAAAACCCCTGATGTCTCTATACCACCTAACCTATCACATTGATTTAGAAAACATGTAATCCTATGAAATTATTAGTGTACAATAGTGTGTCCATTATGCGCATCACTTTGACACACACCAACATGAATAAAATGACATATGATGATAACTACTAAAACAAAATAATAATAACATGATAAACTAAGAAGAATGATTAAAAAACAAATATATGAACTTACCTAAGTTTTCTATCATCACATAACCAATATTGAGATGAAACCATTCCATTAGGGATCCGAACAACTCACTTATTCCTACAAGAACATAATTAGATAACAAAAATACCACTCCCTAAATAAATACAACATGAAAACCAATAATATAAATTAAAAAAATATAAAAAATGAATCATTTTAAATGTAAAAATAATAGAAAAAGAAGACACAGAAAAAACAACATGGATTTGGGAATCTAAAAAACATAGACACTCCCTATAAATCCAAATAGACCCATCCATCATCGTGGATCCTGTATGATTACAATTCAGAAAAAACCTTCAGGAAGTTACTAAAAAAACATTGATCCAGGTATAAAGCCTTTTAAAATTATTTTGTAAAAGGGAACAATCCATATACACATTGATCACCAATTGAATTCTGATAATAATCCTCAATGAGACTGATTTATACACATCTCCACTTAAGGTTAAAACCCTACCTATGATATACACCACCAGAAGGTAAGTTATAACAACTGATGGGTACCCTAAGGAACATATCCTAGAACATAAATTTAAGCTCTTAAACTAAAGGTTTAATAGGTATAAAACACTGAGGAAATACCTTAGCATCACTCAACCATACTGATACTAGGACAACACACATACAAGATACAAAGATCCTAAAATCACAACGGGGTAGAAATGGGAGCTAGAACAAGTGTACATGACTATATATTATTATAATAGAAATCAAACAAGTCCTAAAAAATACACGACCACACTGATCAAAAAAAAATTATATAAAAATAATTCCACAAAATAGAATAAAAAAAATAAATATTATGAGGAAAAATGAATTCTATATTGTCTCAGAAACAACTTTTTTGGGGGATGAATTATGTATCGTTCCTCATTCAATATCCCATGGATCTATATGGATTTTATTTTGTTTCCCAAAATTCCAAATGAAAAAATGTTTACAATTATTAATAAAAAATTCAATAAAAACAATGAATGAATACAACAAGATATAATTTTTTTCTCACCATTGGAAGCATAAAAATTAATTCCAACAATGTAGAATTAAAATAAAGAGAATAAAAAATTACAAATCCATGTTAAACCATTTTAAAAAAACTCCAGAACTTAAAATTTAAGAAACCCATCCAAATTGATAAACTCAAGATCAATTTGAAAATATAAAAATAAAAAGGTAGTGAACATCAATATCAATAGGTCTAAAAAATTGGTAAAGAATGAAAAATAAGAACACTAGGGTTTTTTGATCTTTGTAATATTGGATATGAGCATGATCTAGGGGAACTAGGTTCTACTATGTAATACTAAATAAGAGTACAATGAATAAAATAAGAAACAAAGACTCAAATAGATATACTAGGGAAGCTATCAAAGCTAGATTTCTTAGAAAGATAAGGAAATAATGATTAATATAGGCATGAAGATATTATTTAAACTCACAAGATGAATGAACACACAAAACAAGATCGATAAAACATAAAATAAGAGTATAGATACTAACACTAAAAATTAATAGGAGAGATTCCAGTCCAAACCACCTTACCATGGTTCATTCTATTCTTGAATGTATTAGATCCTTAGGGATATAAGATTCACAAAGTAAATATTGAGGCCATCATACTCTAGTAATTATCTAGGTACAGACCACACACAATAAAACTTCTACATGATTCAAAACATTCAAACACTACTACTTCTCCACTAGAAAACAATAAGGAAGGCCTTTACCTATCTTTACTTATTTAGTGAGACAAGTAAAAGTACACTGTCTTTTTTCTTCTTTCAGTGAAACTAGATCCTTCTACTTCTTATCCAATCTCTTAATAAAAATTAGAGCCCCAACTATGGACCTACCTTTTCTATAAATCCAATCACTTCTAAAAATAGAGTGGAACACGACCTAGATCAAGGAGTCATGAGGGGGTAATGATGGCAGAGTAGGGTAGTTTCAAAATTCCAAGAATGAATCCAAACTTGGATTTCCATTAATCATCACCATCAAAACCATTGGATAGAAAATAGGGACACATACCACCAAGGGAGATCTTAGATAATAAATAAAGTGAAACCCATCATATAAGGGCATCAGATAGAAAATATGTAAGGGTTGCATTCCCCTAACATGAGGGTAATCACACCCCATGTAAAGGTAGACATTCCCACCACATAAGGGTAACCACTTCCCCATGTTAGGGTAAAGGAAAATGCATTGTCATAGTGAGAGAGAACAATCCATACAAAATAGAATAAAAAATATATAGTATTGACATGAAAATAAAATGAATTTCATATTATGAAAAATAAAAAAAAACATAGAATAAAATTATATTTGATTAAAAAAACTAACATGAATAAAATTCACAATACTCAATCCCAATATTGAATTATATATCAAATCAATTTTCTCACAAAGTGAAATGATTTGGGTAAAACACTTATTAATATATATAGTTGAATAATTAAAACCCTTCATTATTATATCTATATATTCATTAACTCTAAAATTCAATAAAATATCACATTACAAAACATTTTAGTGTGGAAGAATCTTCCAGTTTGATTCCCATAATAGTTTCCAAACAATAATTAATTTATGAAGTCTTTATTTAAATTTAAAACCCCAAACCCCCTTATTCTACATAGATAAATAAATATTATATTTTATAAAAATATATTCTAGAATTATACACACACACATATTACAGAATCCTATTTATTTTATTATAATCATGCATGTTATATTTAAAAACTATTATATAGGGGAATTTTTGGAAAGAGAATCTAGAAAAAGATGGTTTCACATGATATTTATTGGTAACTATGAAGTTCAAGGGTTTTTTGGTTGGTTTATTTTCAGTATACATTCCCATATTGATTTTAGTATTAGATTTAGATATTGAATGGATTATATATATGTTTAGAAGTTTTATAGTGGTATTGTTTTACATGGAATATGTATTATGGAGATTTTTTGGAATTTTTTTAATATTTATATACTATTTAATAAATATATTTTGATTTATAGAGTATTTTTAATATTAATATAGTTATATTATTAATATTTTTTTTGTTATTATATTTTTTCATTACTGTTATAAATATTAAAAACAATTTTTAAATGTAGTCATATTAGAAACCACAAATTAGTTTACTAAATAAAGATTTTTATAAAAATATATTAACATATTTTAATGCCACTTGAAGAAGTTGCTACATAGAGGTGACTAATGTAGGCAGTCGTAATAGGTCATTAGGTTATATATCAATCTTGACCTCTTAATATAGTTTTAAACTATTTATTATGGGCGTTTGGTGAACACCTTTAATTATCTATAAAATTAAAATCTATACTCATAAAAAATGAACTTACTAATATATATATATATATATATGGCTTGAAAATTATTAAAACATAAAAATTTAAAGATGCATAAGTTTTATTTAATTTAAATTGATTAAAGGAAACAATTTTATACTGTTCAAACATTAAATTCAAAAATTAGAAAACTTAATATTCAGAATAAATTAATTAATATTATTTGTTTTTATTAATATATATAGATATATATAATTTTTTATAATAAATATTTAATAATTAAATATAATGAATTTTAAAATATATATTGAAAAACATGCCCCTACAAGTAAATTTTTATAAGTGATTAAAATTTTATAATTCACATAATTTATCAATGTGAGATTATTTCTTGTCCTTTTTTGTAGAAATTTATTTCTTCCAAATTATTTATTTTCTTATTTGTAACTCTCACACTCAAATTAGAATGATAAAAAAACCAAACAATTTCCAACTATTATTCATAGAGATATTTTGTATTTTGACTCAAAATGAGACATATTATTATACATAATAGATATATTTTTTAAAACTAAACCATTAATTATTATCAATATCTTAAATAATTAACAGATTTTAATTTTTATCAAAGTTTAAAATTTTCAATATTTTTGATAAAATAGTAAAAAAACACATATAATAATTTCTTATTCATTTGGTAACTCAAATTTGAATTACCTTTATGGTCTTGTGTTTTGATCATATTATATAAACTCATTATGAGGCACATTTGTTAGCATCAATTAAAAGTGACAAAATTTATATATTTAATATAAAAAATAAAAATTTATTTCCATTATTTAAACACATAATGCATAAATTATTTGTAATTCACCTGAATTTATAACATAATTTCTATCCATAAAAATTATATTCATCGTATGAAATTGATATCATTATTATAAATATCAAAATTAATTTAATGATTTGTTTTTTCTAATTAAATTCACAAATGAGTATCAATAATAATTATAATGTGTTAATTAATTTTATAATTTATACACATATAAATACATGTATTTTTATATATATACATACATAAATACATTCACACACACACATAAAATCACAAAAAAATTTGAAATTATGTTTAAAATTGAGCTATTAAGGTAAAAAATAATTTATAATTTATAATTTTTTTAAATATTTTTTTTATATTTTTTAATATTCATAGTGATTTTAATAATTAATTCCTTTCAGAAAATTTATCTATAATTAATTTTATTTTTGGATATTTTTTTGAAGTTATATAAATTGTTTTGGGGCTTGTATAAAATGTTTTTTGAGGTTTATGAGTACGTTTATTTATTTATGTTTTAAGGAATTGATATAACATGTTATATGTGACTTTATAAATATTCAAATAGAATATGTTTTGTGTACCTCTAAATAGAATTTTACAAAATATTTTATGCGCTTCTTGAGATATGTTTTTCTATGTGTGTGTATATTCTTTAGAATCCTTTATTTATTCTATGATAAAATATGTCAAGAGCATCGAAAAAATGTTAATTATTAAACCTCTTTTATTTTTTTCCTTTATAAATATATCATATTAATAATAAAATATTTAGTATATGATATATTTTGTTTTATTGATCTGATCATGTTTTTCCTTCATTTTTATAATGTTACATTTTATTATTTTTTCTATATTTTTTTATATTTCTTATATTTTTAATCTACGTTATAATTTTCCTTAATATTATAATTATTTTATTTGTTTATAATTATTTTATGTTATATTTTTAGCATAAAACATGTTATATATATTTTTAATCATAATAATATATAATCCAACTTATCATATTTTCAAAACAATTCATTAAATATTTCATAATTTATTTAATTTTTAATCATATATATGTTGTTTCATGAAATTCAATCAATCATTTAATTTTTATATTTTTTTACAATTATTTATTGATTATATTTTAATATTTTTTAGGATGAATAATAAAGATAGATAATTTATAATAATATCAAGAATATTTTTTCATGGGGTGGAACTCAGTTCCAGTAACTACATACTACCAGGAGTCCACATGGAGGCCATCAAAATCCTATTGGGTTGAGAAAATAAAAGAATTGTTTCATACCACCACCAAATTTTAGGTGTATCACACCAAAACCCTAATAGAGTTTCCTAAACCCTTTTTAAGTAATAATATTCCATTATTTCTTAGGTTTTACTTTTAAAACCTAAATTGGGAATTTATTTTTAACATACAATATTTTATAATGAATGATTATTCCATAAAAAATATACATTTCACAATTATATTATATCACACAACTAGAATCCATTGAAATATAATTTTATTTCATAGAATTACATTACAACCAATGGATGAATATATACTAGATGTTAAATATATCTACAATTGGATAATTAAAATGAATAAATAATACAACTAAAAATTATAAACCCAATTGGTGATTATTTTCTAGTAATACTACATCCAAGAAAAAATTCATAAAAATAAATAAAACTTGTTTAAATAATGTTTTACATTTTTCAAGTGAAATTTAAATAGTTTTTTAAATATAATAAATGAATAATTCAGGTAAAATAGGTGTTTATTAGAATTATAAAAATTATCCTTCAATTGGAAAAATTATTTGACCTTTGGAATAAATATATACCCATTTGAATAATAACAAACGATTGAAATAATAACATACCATTGTGAGAAATAAAATTCCTAGTAATTAATATTTTCTATATATAAAATAATTAAATATAAATATTATAATTCCATAAAATTATTTCCCTAATTATATAACTTTTGGCATGAAAATATGTGAAATTTATTAAGGTATGTTTTGACATATTTAGTAAAATAGAAATATTCATATTAAAATTGAAATATTAAAATTATATAATATATAAATTTATTTCATAAAATGGCTCATATTTTTGAAATAAAAACTTAAATATTATCTTAGGGTTAACTTTTTGTATTTTTTAGAAATTTTTTTAGCTAAATAATGGAAAAAATAGTTTTGTGTATATAGTAATTTATATGAAATATTAGTGATGAAAATATGATTCAATAATTTATAAAACATTTTTCATATCTTATAATGTATTTAATGTGTAAAATAAAGAATTTCAAAATTAAAAAAATAACTTCCAAACCAATAAATCACATTTCAAATATTGATTCATATTTTATTCTAATAAAGAATTTTTTTTGATATGTTACACTGAATAAAGCATATTCAAGATGCCATTCACTTTTGGGTGTTTTTAAATGTTAAGAAAATAATTTTTTCTAAATAAAAAAATTATCCTTAAATGTAATCAACTCTATTCATAATCTCATGCCTTGATAACAAAATAAGGAATATTTTAATTTAGATACATCCCTCCCTCTTAGTTAATTTCTTACACCCCCTTCTCTAAACTTCTAAATCATCTTATAATGATTTTTTCTATCCAAATACACTTATAAATTCTCATAGTCACATTACTATGTCCTTGTTCTAAGCAAAAGATCCTTATACAATTACTTTTCTTGCAATCCAAAGGAGGTGACTCAAAGAGTAAGGTAAAGGTTTCAATACCCATGTCTTTTCATTTTAATTATCCTCTTACCAATTCCATTATATAAATCATCTTTATAGTAACTTTAAAATTATAGTATAATTATATTACAATTTTTCATTATGAAACTCAAAATTTTATTTTTCTTAATTTCTCTTAAACTTCTTTAAAAACCATATTTTACCCATCCTAGTTTTATACTATCTATGTAAATTATGATGTTTGATTTTCAATTATGAGAATCATGAATTACTTTAAAATAAATTTTAATGTTTAAATATAATATTATTAATTTAATTAGATAACTTTTAAAATTTTAAAATTAAAAAATTAGAAATATATTAATACTATTAATAATAATAATTCATTATGGTTTGTTTGAGTGTTTAAAATAATATCACGGAGGAAGATTATATGATGTGTAACTATGTAGTTAAAAATTGAACTCTCACAATTTTGAAATGAAATAAACACTATACCCTTAAATTTCTAGTAGAACTATTTGACAGTGATCATTCATTGTTACTATCGAGTCATAGATTATTTGGAATTATGGACCAAACAACATCAAAATTTTCGACCCAAACTACATTAATTTAATAAATGAATAAAATATGGTAATAAATAGATTTTAGTAGATAAGATTAACATTAATAATGTTTTAATGAAAATAATTATTTTATATAAATTAACTATTAGATATGATAGAGGAGAATATGAAGGGAAATTAGGACTCGAGTTAAGGGGTTTTTATTTTTTTTGTTTTTATCATTATATTATATATAACTCTCAATATCACTCTCTTTCTATTTATCCCTCTCATTTATTTTTTTCTATTTATTTTTTATATCATTTCATGGTTCATACTATCACTTTTCTCCTTTATTTTCTGAGGATATGGATGTCTCGTATAATTTCTTTTTCCATAATATTTATTTATATTCATCCTAAGAAAGGGAATATTTTTATTTATTCTTCCTTTTATTATTTCAATCTTATAAATAATTTTCCACTACTTTCATAAAAATTTGGTAAAATATATCAACACATTAACATCTTATTTATCATTTTTTATTTTTCATTATCCTTGAGAACTATTTGTGCAATACCTACTCCTTTATTTTAAAATAATTATACAATATTACTTAAGAATTTTTTTTATTAATATCTTAAAAAATAACTTGATGGTTAAAGAGTTATTGATTTATTATGTTACTAAATTATTTATCAAGAGTTTATTTAATGATTATTGTTTATATATGTTTCTATTCTTTTTGATACACATATTTATAATATATCATGAGGAAATGATTGAATCTAGAATTATATATCACCACAATCGATATGGTAATTCATTATATCTCATGATATAATTATGTGTGGGAATTATGGAGTTATATTTATACATAATTATATTCATGGACATTGTAACGACCCAATCTTTTGAGTAGTATATTAACTTACTCTTAATGATTTAATAAGATGTTAATGGTTAATGCAGAAAGAGGAGGCGATGGCTTCATCCAGTAGACTTGAACCTTATGAAGCCCACTTATCAGAGCTTGGGAAGGAGGTAGCATCTGTGGGCTTCGCTTTGGACCAAGCCCAAGCCGAACTCCAGTGTGTCAAGCTTGAATGGAAACGCCTACGGGAGAAGTTCAAGTTAGTAGAGATTACTACTAGGGCAATGTTATCTGAGCCTCCCTCAGATTCTCTCACCATAGCACACCTTACACTTAGGTCTTATGCCGGTGTTATAAGGGGTTATGTGACTAGAACCTAGCTTCCTTGTGTAATCCTTTCGGGTGAATAAATTGAGATTTCTTCCTTTAGTGATGTTTGTGAAATTTCAAATGTCCAGATAATTTTAGAATGCATTTTATTGATGAATTTTTGGAAAAAAGGATATTTTAAAATATTTATGAAAACCCTAAATAACTAATGATGTGTAATGATTTTCAAAAAATGGTCTTCTACAAAAGTGTTCAGTAAGGAATTTGGAGTCTAATAAGATCAACTTAATTTTTGATGAATAGTAAATTATGAATAGTGATTTTATGCTTAGGATTAGTAATGTGACCAAATGGATTAGTAATTTCACTCAAAGAAAGTTTTAATATAATTTGGACACCTAGATTAAGTAATGTGATTCAATAAAATGGGTAAATAACGGTTTCATAAATTATTAGTCAAGTATTAGTTTTTTTGGATGAATAGTGTTTTTTAATTAAAAATTTAATTAAAAATAATTAGAAAATCATTTTTATAAAAAGGAATTTATTTTTGAACTCAGAGCATCGATATTATATTAAGGTAATTTTTGTGGATTTTTCTGAAAAAAATGAATTTTTGATGAATAGTGTTTTTATTTAAAAATTAAATTAAAAATATTTAGAAAAATATTTTTATAAAATGGATTTCATTTTTGAAATCAGAGCATTGATATTTGGTTAAGGTGAAATTTTGGGATTTTTCTAAGAAAGTTGAATTTTCGATGAATAGTGAAAATATAGTTTTTAAGTTACGGGTGTTTAATGACATCATTAAATGATGTATTAAGTATATATTAAATATGGTCGAATTATGAATAGTAAGATAAGGTATGAGGTGTCCCAAGTGGCCAATACCATGGGCAAATACCATGGGCAAGCCCATGGTTTTGCCAAAACCACTCGTGAGGTGTCCCTTGGCCATTATTGCCTTGTCCCCTCACTTTCCCTATAAATACCCACACTTTCCTCCTTTAGTTTTCACTCCCAACTCTCCCCCAACGAAGTTCTGGTCTTTTTACCTTCCAAGGAGTCCTCCCAAGGTGACCCCAAGCCCTCAAGGTCCAAAACTTTGAGTTTCAAGAGTCACGTTTTAAGGTAAGGGATCCGACCTCTCTCTTTCTTTTCATGTAATCCTTTTTATGTCATTCCTTTTATGCTCCATGTTATTATGTGAGAGTATGTTCTTTTATATTCCTCTTTCTTCCCTTTTCATGTTTATATGATGAGATATCCCCTATTACTCTCATCATTTCATTTTATGGAAGTTTAAGTGACGCCGTTAGGCTGCCGAATTTTTATGGGATTCTTTCACCCTTCTCATTTTTCAAGTTCGATTTTCATGTCAAGTCTTTCAAGTTCTTTTTTATTATGTTGGGGTATGATATCTTTATCTATAATACTTATCTCTCATGATCATATGATGAGAGACCCTATTTGATCTTGTCAATTCATTTTTATTGAAGTTTAAGTGATGCCGTTAGGCTGCCGAATTTTCATAAGAGAAATCTAATTTTTGTCTTCCTTCCATGTTTTTCATTTCAAATGGTATTTCCTTAAAATTTCATTACCATGTCCATATATCCTTCTTATTCTGTCCCCCTACTATTTTATGGATCATTTATGAGTGGGTGACCCATGTCCCCTCTCTTTTCAATGTTTTCTAAAACCCCGAAACATAGCCGTTATGCTACAAAATTTTCGTCTCAAAATGCCTCTCTCTTTTTCTAAAGTTCTTTTATATTATTAAGTGAATACTCAAAGCTCTTTCTTCTAAAGGGGTATTCACATATATACCAAAATTTTCTATTTTAAATTCTGGGATTTACATACATGAGACCCACCTTCCTTTTCTGTGGGTTTTAAAGTGATGTAAAGATCATGTCTTTAAAGCAGTTTTTAAAATGTTGTGATTATGAAATGAAACCCATTTATTTTATGCTATATGGGTTATTTATGATATGTTTGATGATGATATATGTGGCTCACATGATAATAAAGGCAAATTTAAGGGTGCGCCCTGATAGCGCTCCAATGCATTGGGTAATGATGTAACCACTAGAGATTACAATTTTCACAATACCTTGGTGAATAACCTTGGTAATTTTCAAATGACACCTTGGGGATGGACCTTGGTGATATGTTCATGATTTTCTATGTTAAATGATGTAGCCAAATCTTCAAGTTATCGAAAATGTTATTTTTATTATGAAATGCCTCATGATTTCTTTCTCATGCCTTAAAGTTCTTTTCATGTCCTTATTGAAGTATCTCAAGTTCACATGTAAAATGTTCCTCTTGTATCCCTTACTGGGCCTTCTGCTCACCCTTTCTTTTGATGTATGTCCCCAGGTTATGAGATGCAGTAATGAACCTAGGATGAACTTAATGAGAATCCTTTCAAGTGTTTAAGAAGATTGTTTTATGTTTTTTTCATGTATTATGTTCCTGGTTTCCAAGACACTAGACCTTAAAGATCCTCAGTTTTGTGTAATGTAATGAAAGTTTATGTTATAAAATGGCGGGATGCTATAGTTGGTATCAAAGGATGGTTTAGTTATTTGTGGAAATTAGGATATAAAAACTTTAGGAAGAACCCTATAGAAAAAAGTTTAAATATAGGAAAACGTCCTGGTATTTTGGTAAGTATTGAGTAAGTGGTTTATCAAACAAATACATCCCTGTCTGGATACGAGTAGGTAGAGGCGGCTCTGGCACAGATGTACATAGGGGTAAAACCCGAAAACACCGCTTTGAGCTAGAATCGAACGGGAACTAGTGCACGATAACGGGCCTTGCTGCACTCTTGGTTACAACACTCCCGGGGGATATGTTTGGTTAATCACAAGCTTTTTATGAATCATTATGAAGGAATTATAGAAAAGTGTAATTGTCTAAGCATGAAGTCTTAGTTAAAATATCCATAAATGAAATAAGTTTCTCACTAAGGTTTTATTATTTTAGAAAATGGTGGGCAATAGGAGGAACCGTGCCGATGGTGACCGCAATGCACCATGTGCTGACGGCCCTCCGATGGAAGCCAGAATGGAAACATTCATGCGAATGATGAACCAACTGACTCAAGTTATGAGTAATAACATGAATCAAGCTGAGAGGCCGAACTCACCACGAAGGGAACAACTTTCTGTTGAGTCCTTCATGCGTCAACGACCACCAACATTCAGTGGATCTACTGACCCATTGGTTGCAGAACAATGGATAAGCTCTATTGAAAAGATCTTTTCTGTACTTCATTGTTCGGAACAAGAAAAAGTCACCCTTGCTGTTTACCGCCTAGAGGGAGAAGCTGATCAGTGGTGGTCACTGATCAAAAACACGAAGCCACGAGGAGATATGGAAGCTATGGAGTGGGAAGAGTTCCGGGGAATATTCTTTAATAATTATTTCCCTCGTTCGATGAGAACGCGAATGGAGAAAGAATTTCTCGAGCTGAAGCAAAAGGAGAATGAATCAGTTGGAACCTATGAGATGAACTTCACAAGGCTTTCCCGTTATACCTCAAGCTTCATCATGGACCCTAATGGGAAGTTTGATAGATTCTTTGGCGGACTACGACCTCATCTGTGGAAGAATCTAGCCAACATGGACTACGATATCTATGAAGAAATAGTTCGAAGTGCCATGAAAGTTGAACTAGAGTTTGGGGAGACACAGTGGTCTCACAAATCTAATGAGAAGAAGAGAACTCTAGAACCGAGCCTGGGAAGAAGTTTTGATCAGGAAAGAGGTGGAAAGCATATGCAACATGCCACATGCAATAAATGTGGAAAGAAGCATTCGGGGAACTGCTTGATCGGAAGTGGTAAGTGCTATAGGTGTGGAAAAGAAGGCCATATTTCTCGGAATTGTCGTAGTGATGTGAAGCCTAAACTTCCCAACACTAACGACAGAGGAAAGATGGTTCTGGCCCTACCTGAAGTCACATGCTTCAAGTGTGGACAGCTTGGGCACTTTGCTAATCAATGTCCAAATCTGAGGGCGGTGGAGGGGAATCACCATCAACCTCAGCAGAGGCCAAGGGATCAAGGTCGTGCTTTTGCTATCACAACAACTGAAGTTGAAGTTCCGAACGATGTGGTAGCAGGTACTCTTTTCGTCCTCTCAAAACTAGCAAGTACTTTATTTGATTCTGGTTCTACGCATTCCTTTATTTCCTCCAAGTTTTCAAAGAATATAGAATCAATCCCCGAATTGCTTGAGGTAGAGTTGTCAGTCAAGACTCCAAGTGGGATTATCCTTGCATCAAAAGTATTTAGAGACTCTAGTGTTTAATTTGGCGAGCACAATCTTATCGCAAATCTAGTAGTCATTCCCATGATGGAATTTGACATTATACTAGGGATGGACTGGCTCTCAAAGTATAATGCTAAGATCAAATGCAGAAGTAAGGAAATATCAGTAGTCTTGAATGAATGACCTACAGTTATCTTCCAAGGAGAGATATCCTGAACTGATCCCTATCTAGAAGCACCTCCTATAGCTTTCTTTATGGAGTTAATCGGTGATGATGAAGAAGGAAAAGGGAGCATACAAATAGAAGATGTTCTGATTGTTCAGGAATACATGGATGTATTTCCTGAGGAGTTACCTGGACCTCCCCCAGAAAGAGAGGTAGAGTTCTCCATTGAACTCGTACCTGGGTCTCAACCGATATCAAAGACTCCATATAGAATGGAAAATGTGGAGCTAGAAGAGTTAAAGAAACAACTCCAAGACTTGTTGGAGAAGGGGTTTATCCGACCGAGTGTGTCTCCTTGGGGGGAATCAGTTATCTTTGTGAAGAAGAAGGATGGATCAATGCGGCTATGAATTGATTATAGAGAACTGAACGGGATCACAGTGAAGAAAATATACCCTCTTCCAAGAATTGATGATTTATTTGACCAACTTAGTGGGGCTCAATTCTTCTCTAAGATTGACCTTCGATCTGGGTATCATCAACTGAGGGTGAAGAAGGAAGATATTCCAAAGACTGCCTTCCGATCAAGATATGGGCATTATGAGTTTACTGTTATGCCTTTAGGCTTGACTAATGCTCCTGCTATTTTCATGGATTTGATGAATAGAGTCTTTAAGGACTACCTTGATAACTTTGTGGTAGTTTTTATTGATGATATTTTGATATATTCAAAAAGTCGTGAGGAGCATGAAGATCATCTGAGGGTTATTTTGAAAACTCTGCGGAAGGAGAGGCTCTTTGGGAAGTTCAGCAAGTGTGAGTTTTGCTTACAACAAGTGGCTTTCTTGGGGCACATCGTAACCAATGAAGGAATCTCGGTTGACCCTGCAAAGACAATGGTTGTGGAGGAGTGGCCTCAACCCACAACAGTAACTGAGATTCATAGTTTCCTTGGTTTAGCAGGATATTATAGGAGGTTTGTGAAAAACTTTTCACGACTTTCTAATCCACTAACCAAGTTGACTCGAAAAGGGGCTAAGTTCATCTGGACAAAGGAATGTGAGGAAAGTTTCCAAGAGCTGAAGAAGAGATTGGTTACTGCACCTGTGTTAACACTACCCTCTATCGGAGAAGGATTCGTTATTTTTAGCGATGCATCTCTGAAAGGGCTTGGGTGAATCCTCATGCAAAATGACAAGGTAATTACTTATGCATCTCGACAGTTGAAGATTCATGAGCAGAATTATCCTATGCATGATCTAGAGCTGGCGTCATTTGTTTTTGCTCTAAAGATATGGAGGCACTATCTTTATGGGGAGAAATGTGATATATACACTGACCACCAAAGTCTAAAGTATATTTTCACACAGAAAGAATTGAACATGAGACAAAGGAGATGGTTGGAGCTTATTAAAGACTATGATTGTTCAATACACTATCACCCTGGAAGAGAAAACAAAGTCGCGGATGCATTAAGCAGGAAAGATCCTGTTGTTCTGGAAACAATGAGGATCTTAGGAGATCCCTTGATTAAAGATCTAGTAAAACTGGACATGGGGATTATAAGGAAAGGGACATCATCAACCCTATACCAAATGATTTCTCAACCTTAACTACTATAGAAGATCAAGAAGGCTAAAAAAGAAGATCCTTTGCTGCAGGAGAAGTTTGAGGCTGTAAAGGATGGGAAGTTCCCTGATTTCAATATTGATCAAGAAGAAGTATTGAAATTTCTTACAAGACTATGTGTCCCATCTATTCCGGAGATAAAGAAAGAACTGATGGATGAAGCTCATAGCTCTACTTTCTATATACATCCGGGAAGCACTAAGATGTATAAAGACCTTCGTGATCATTATTGGTGGGATAACATGAAGAGGGAGATTGCTGATTACACTACAAGGTGCCTAGTGTGCCAGCAAGTAAAGGCAGAACGACAACTTCCTAAGGGGGTATTACAACCGCTACCCATACCAGTATGGAAGTGGGATAATATCACTATGGACTTTGTAACTGGTCTCCCGAAAACGTCCAAAGGAAACAATGTGATATGGGTTATTGTGGACCGTCTCACCAAGACAGCCCATTTTATCTCTATTCGGGAAGATTTCTTTCTGGATCAGCTTGCCAAGATATACGTGAAGGAAGTGGTAAGGCTGCATGGGGTACCACTATCCATCGTATCTGATCATGACCCTAGATTCACATCAAAATTCTGGAGAAGTCTTCAACATGCTCTGAATACTGAATTGAATTTTAGTACGACCTATCATCCTCAAACTGATGGCCAATCTGAAAGGACTATTCAGACACTCGAAGACATGCTGAGATTATGCTCAATGGAATTTAAAGGTGGATGGGATCAACACCTCCCATTAGTGGAGTTATCCTATAACAACAGATTCCATGCGAGTATTCAGATGGCACCCTATGAAGCTCTATATGGAAAGCGGTGTAGAACTCCTACTTGTTGGGATGAAACTGGTGAGAGGAAGCTTCTTGGGCTTGATCTCGTGCAAGAGATGACAGAACAGGTTCATGCCATCCAACAACACATAAAGGCTGCTCAGAGTCGGCAGAAGAGCTATGCTGACAATCGTCGAAGGGACTTGGAGTTTGGTGTTGGTGACAAAGTCTTCCTTTGAATTTCTCCATAGAAGAGAGTCATGCGGTTTGGGAAGAAAGGGAAGCTCAGCCCTAGGTACATTGGCCCCTATGAAATCCTTGATCGCATAGGAGCAGTGGACTATCGTCTAGCACTTCCACCGAACCTAGATCAAGTTCATGATGTCTTCCATGTATCTCTCTTGAGGAAGTACATACCCGACCCTTCGCATGTACTGAACCCAGAGGTGGTACAACTGGAACATGACCTCTCTTACGAGGAGCAGCCAGTGGAGATCTTGGACCGTAGAGACAAGGTTCTACGAAACAAGACTACCCACCACGTGAAAGTGTTGTGGAAGAATCATAAGTATGAAGAGGCGACTTGGGAGCCTGAGGAAACGATGAAGCAAAAGTACCCTCACCTTTTTGACTAGGCCTCAAGTATAAATTTCGAGGAAGAAATTTCTTAAGGGGGGAAGATTGTAACGACCCAATCTTTTGAGTAGTATATTAACTTACTCTTAATGATTTAATAAGATGTTAATGGTTAATGCAGAAAGAGGAGGTGATGGCTTCATCCAGTAGACTTGAACCTTATGAAGCCCACTTATCAGAGCTTGGGAAGGAGGTAGCATCTGTGGGCTACGCTTTGGACCCAGCCCAAGCCGAACTCCAGCGTGTCAAGCTTGAACGGAAACGCCTACGGGAGAAGTTCAAGTTAGTAGAGATTACTACTAGGGAAATGTTATCTGAGCCTCCCTCAGATTCTCTCACCATAGCGCACCTTACACTTAGGTCTTATGCCGGTGTTATAAGGGGCTATGTGACGAGACCCTAGCTTCCTTGTGTAATCCTTTCGGGTGAATAAATTGAGATTTCTTCCTTTAGTGATGTTTGTGAAATTTCAAATGTCCAGATAATTTTAGAATGCATTTTATTGATGAATTTTTGGAAAAAAGGATATTTTAAAATATTTATGAAAACCCTAAATAACTAATGATGTGTAATGATTTTCAAAAAATGGTCTTCTACAAAAGTGTTCAGTAAGGAATTTGGAGTCTAATAAGATCAACTTAATTTTTGATGAATAGTAAATTATGAATAGTGATTTTACACTTAGGATTAGTAATGTGACCAAATGGATTAGTAATTTCACTCAAAGAAAGTTTTAATATAATTTGGACACCTAGATTAAGTAATGTGATTCAATAAAATGGGTAAATAACGGTTTCATAAATTATTAGTCAAGTATTAGTTTTTTCGGATGAATAGTGTTTTTTAATTAAAAATTTAATTAAAAATAATTAGAAAATCATTTTTATAAAAATGACTTTATTTTTGAACTCAGAGCATCGATATTATATTAAGGTAATTTTTGGGGAATTTTCTGAAAAAAATGAATTTTCGATGAATAGTGTTTGTATTTAAAAATTAAATTAAAAATATTTAGAAAAATATTTTTATAAAATGGATTTCATTTTTGAAATCAGAGAATTGATATTTGGTTAAGGTGAAATTTTGGGATTTTTCTGAGAAAGTTGAATTTTCGATGAATAGTGAAAATATAGTTTTTAAGTTACGAGTGTTTAATGACATCATTAAATGATGTATTAAGTATATATTAAATATGGTCGAATTATTAATAGTAAGATAAGGTATGAGGTGTCCCAAGTGGCCAATACCATGGGCAAATACCATGGGCAAGCCCATGGTTTTGCCAAAACCACTGGTGAGGTGTCCCTTGGCCATTATTGCCTTGTCCCCTCACTTTCCCTATAAATACCCACCCTTTCCTCCTTTAGTTTTCACTCCAAACTCTCCCCCAACGAAGTTATGGTCTTCTTACCTTCCAAGGAGTCCTCCCAAGGTGCCTCCAAGCCCTCAAGGTCCAAAACTTTGTGTTTCAAGAGTCACGTTTTAAGGTAAGGGATCCGACCTCTCTCTTTCTTTTCATGTAATACTTTTTATGTCATTCCTTTTATGCTCCATGTTCTTATGTGAGAGTATGTTCTTTTATATTCCTCTTACTGCCCTTTTCATGTTTATATGATGAGAGATCCCCTATTAATCTCATCATTTCATTTTATGAAAGTTTAAGTGACGCCGTTAGGCTACCGAATTTTTATGGGATTCTTTCACCCTTCTCATTTTCAAGTTCGATTTTCATGTCAAGTCTTTCAAGTTCCTTTTTATTATGTTGGGGTATGATCTCTTTATCTATCATACTTATCTCTCATGATCATATGATGAGAGACCCTATTTGATCTTGTCAATTCATTTTTATTGAAGTTTAAGTGATGCCGTTAGGCTGCCGAATTTTCATAAGAGAAATCTAATTTTTGTCTTCCTTCCATGTTTTTCATTTCAAATGGTATGTCCTTCAAATTTCATTACCATGTCCATATATCCTTCTTATTCTATCCCCCTACTATTTTATTGATCATTTATGAGTGGGTGACCCATGTCCCCTCTCTTTTCAATGTTTTCTAAAACCCCGAAACATAGCCGTTATGCTACAGAATTTTCGTCTCAAAATGCCTCTCTCTTTTTCTAAAGTTCTTTTATTTTATTAAGTGAATACTCAAATCTCGTTCTTCTAAAGGGGTATTCACATATATACCAAAATTTTCTATTTTAAATTCTGGGATTTACATACATGAGACCCACCTTCCTTTTCTGTGGGTTTTAAAGTGACGTAAAGATCATGTCTTTAAAGCAGTTTTTAAAATGTTGTGATTATGAAATGAAACCCATTTATTTTATGCTATATGGGTTATTTATGAAATGTTTGATGATGATATATGTGTCTCACATGATAATAAAGGCAAATTTAAGGGTGCTCCCTGATAGCGCTCCAATGCATTGGGTAATGATGTAACCACTAGAGATTACAATTTTCACGATACCTTGGTAAATAACCTTGGTAATTTTCAAATGACACCTTGGGGATGGACCTTGGTGATATGTTCATGATTTTCTATGTTAAATGATGTATCCACATCTTCAAGTTATGTAAAATGTTATTTTTATTATGAAATGCCTTATGATTTCTTTCTCATGCCTTAAAGTTCTTTTCATGTCCTTATTGAAGTATCTCAAGTTCACATGTAAAATGTTCCTCTTGTTTCCCTTACTGGGCCTTCTTCTCACCCTTTCTTTTGATGTATGTCCCCAGGTTATGAGATGCAGTAATGAACCTAGGATGAACTTAAGGATAAGCCTTTCAAGTGTTTAAGAAGAATGTTTTATGTTTTTTTTAATGTATTATGTTCCGGGTTTCCAAGACACTAGACCTTAAAGATCCTCAGTTTTGTGTAATGTAAGGAAAGTTTATGTTATAAAATGGCGGGATGCTATAGACATGATGTGGATTGCATTTTTGAATTAGTTAATCTTTTATAATAGTGAGTTGTGACCTATATTTATGTAACTTATCTTATATATGTTCTACATTATTATGATTCTCATTTTTACCATGATATTATAATATTTTTATCTCTTATGAATCATTTACATACTTTTTATTATGATATTATGTTATGGCTATTTACATTTTTATAACTATCCTAATGATTACCTGAATTTATCACCTCACTAGATTTTTTATCTCTCCCCATTATTTTATTCATGTCGCTAGAATATCACATCTAGTAATAAGAGTATAATGAGATCTAGTAAGAATTATTTAATTTTTTTTTATTTTATAACTAATTTCCTATAGACAATGGACATCCATATTTCTTGGTGTGTGTTATCATAATATAAGGATAATTTTTTTTAATATTATGTTTATGAGATGTGGGTCATTATACTTGGTTTCAATGCAAGGTTTATTTACATTTAGGTATTAGTCTAGTGAACATGATAATAAATAATCAATGAATAACATAAATAAAAAAATTTAAATTCATAATATTGGATACATGAGTGATTTATTAGTTATTCTCTTCATGTTTATAACTTATTTTTCACTATTAATACTCACCATCTCGAACCACTAATCGGTGTCTAGACAAGTAGTCACTATAGTACCCCTAGTGTGCCTCCCCATAGGCTAGAGAATGATAACTACTAGTGTGAGTCTAATATGGTACAATGGGGAGAATATAAGTGCATATCAAAGTAATGTGATAGTGTAAATAATACCAAATTGATCAAACATTTATACTATGTAGTAAATGGAATAACTTCAAGAAAAGTTATAAAAGATAAAAGATCAATAAGAAATAAAAAATGAAGAGTAACCAAATATAATTTTGGAAGGGAATACGTCATTATACAATATAAAATATCTCAAGGGAAAAAAATAAATATTGGACATAAAACCAACATGAACCTAATTTATAACATGTATCAACTCCCATTATTCACCCTAGTAACAAGGAAATATCCAATCATTAGGAACTTTCCCTAACCTATCCCTATAATGAAATAATAATAGTTTCTTGGGTACCCATGTTCCATGGAATCCCATGAAAGGATTTAGTACTACTTAGTATGATAGCACCAATGGTGTCCTGAAAATTACTAGTCTATATCCATGTGCATTCATATGAGAAATGAAAAAACATTTACCATTTAATGGGTTACAATTTACAGCTTAAAAATTTAGATAAAAAGGAAATAAAACTACCGCTGATGCTTAGTATCTATGATTAAACTTTACACTAGTCTGTACCTTCTTTGGATAATGTTAGTAAGTCTCTAATCATATTTTAAATCATATATTGTCTGGTTCGAAGTTATAAAACCAAGGAAACCATGATCAAGAAAGACCATGGGTATATGAGGGGGAACCTCAGGGAATCACTATATAACTATCTATCCAAAACCACAGAATTCATATATGGAATTCATCCATAGTATTATTCTTATTTCCAACTAGTACAATATGAGGAATCCAACCATAGAATTCCCAAAACTGAATCTAAGGGACCAAATGTCAAAGGCATTCATAGTATTTGTCTTAACACAAATTAAATTCCACACCCATGGAATTTCATCTCATAAAATCAAACTATATTTTAGGAGATAAACCCATGATATTCACAAGGGTACCTTGATGGAATATAGGTAATTAATCTATAGAATTCAATATGTATGACATCACCTGAATCGAAGGGGAAACCACTTTGAGGCATGTATAATAATGAATTGGGGGGGGGGGGAATCCATCGTAGCTCATGTAATTCTTGAGATTTTTACATACTTTAATCTAATGAGGAATCCTCCCATGTAATTTAAATTATTCCCCTAATGGAATCCACACTCACTCAAGGTATTACACCCATTACATATCCACAATAAAATCCAAAGGATGACACCCAAGGCATTCCTTCTATAACGAGAATCTATATAAGAAAAAAATATATAACAAATCACCAAAACCATTATTAGACCATGCGTGGTTAGTAAATTTTACTTTTACTCTCATAAGACCCTTATATTCTTTCCAAAGTCTTCATTAAATTGGATTCCATTCATAATTAATAAAGGAAAACACCTTATAGGTTGCTTTTTAGAACTCTATTTAACAAACTCCATCATTTACCATATCCATTTCAAGGGTCAAATCCATTTTCTAGTCCATTATCACCATCCAATATTCCCAAATCAAGGTTCAATCCATCCATAAATTATCTAAAGTTTTGAAATTCCATTTGAATACCATTAATTCAAATAAAAAAAATTTCATTTAACCTTTGATAAAAAAAATTCCATGACTTACGCTAATAAAACTTGTGGTAAAATCCTAACTAAGGTCACCCCATATAAAAATATCCATTTTTTGGTTCAAGACTTGTTTATTGGGACATTTGAACAAGGCAATTAAATTTTAAACATTTAATTAAAATGACATCATTAGATACTTTTTGGGCTATGCATGATAATGCTGGCATGAATCACACACATGAACTTATTTTAAAAAGGTGAGAATATGTGTTACTTATAGGGAGAAACTACCTCAAACAAAAGATTTACAATTTAACTCTTATCAAAACAACCCACCATCCAATATCATCTATGATAATTAAAAAATTCCTCATATCGTCCTCTTCCCTACATCACACATAGAAGTCCAATATTAATTAATTATAATCACATTATAAGGTTACAAAAAAAATAACTTGAATTTTTTGGCATAAAAAACTACTCACCAGATACTCCCGTTGTACCCTAGCCAAGACCAATGATACTTTGAAGGTATCTTACAACCTTTGAGGAATTAATCATATTAAAACCCAATCAACAGGAACTAAAACCATATTCCAATAAAAACAATTTTATTCAAAAACCTTATGTAAACTCACCCAATGACATTCATTTATCAAAACATTATGTGATGATGTTCATGCATTTTTTTGGTATATACTTAAGCTAATAAAGATAAAATCTCAATTTTCTTAGGATGATTTCACCATGATCTACTATAATCTTCACTAAAATACCTAATTGAAACAACTTAAAAATTATAGGAAGAAGAGGGTGAGTGTAAGGGGGTCATAAACATTTCTTAATCTCTCAAAAGCTTCATATGGAAGTAGAGTCAGACAAGAAAGGATAGATATTCACTATGGAGTAGAGGAAGGAGAAGAAGTGTGAACAGTTGGTTGTTGTTTCAAACTAGGGAAGAATACGATGGGGTTGAGTTAAAAAATAATAATGGAAAAGGGTAAAACCCCATTTTAAGGGGCACATGATTTGGTCATAAGGTTTGTTAAACTATGAAACATCCATGTAGTAAACACTGTCCTAAAAATTCCACCTTACATAGTTGTTTTGTAATTTTTACTAATTGTGAACCAAACATTAAAATTGTCTTGAAACCCTCTATAACAAGATGACTAGTTTTTTAAAAACCATGTTCAAACCATGTAGAAAGATCCATATCCAAGACGTTTCAGAAATTTTCCTCTGATTCTTGCATGGTTTACCCTAAAACATGTGATAAACATTTAACTCTACCATTTACTATTGAACTTGAACAAAATACCCCATCCATATAAGGGTAACAACATTGTTTTCTCGAAACCATGAGACCTAAATAGTGTACCATGTAATGAAAAATAAAAAACCTCAAAAAAATAACCCAAAAGCTCCCAAGATTTATTCGAGAACTCGAAACAACCCTCAATCCCTAAACCATATCCAAAAAAAATCTATTTAAGGCATCCAAAATTTCAAAATTTCATTACAAACCCTAATTCAAAAATATTCCCAAACACTAAATGAAAATTTAAAATTCCTCTGAATTTCAAACACCTGTATGGTTACAAGGTATTACAAGGTACCCACCATAACACTTATCTTCTCTAGGAATTCCTTATAGACATCCAACTATACATCCCTACATACATCAATCACTAGAAACCCACTATCTATCAATAACCACATTCTAATCCAAATTATTAATGCGCATGTAAAGAACTACTTAAATTTCAATCTCATAAACCTTTGAACACAAGACACCACTTTAATTGATCACTCGAATGATGAGATAGTGCTCACTAGCGTACGTATACACTGAGACACATGACATGTTTTCTTCCTACATCTTACTAAACTTGTCACGACCCGACCCAACGGGGCTCGAGCCGCGACTCCCCAAGCCCACCTCAAATAGGCCAGGGGCTGGCGACTAGCGCTGAATAGTCTATCACACACAAGTGAGGCATTAGACTAAGGTACCTATACAAACGCACCCACATACACCTCCATGCAACAGTGTAGAGATATATAAAATAGAAAAGTAAATGTATGATACAACTATCCCACAACGAGAGTACAACAGAAGTACAAAAGGGAAAAATAGGGCCCGCCAAAAGAAAACTACAAAGCGTCCAACCTGCTCATAAAGAGGGAAACACTGCCAAAAGCACCACCAGAAAGCTCCTCGGCACAGATTCGGTAATACTTCATAGTTAGTCACACTCACTCAGGTCCGCTTTCCCTGGGTCCTCCTCAGACTCCGTCGAAAGGCTTGTGGTCTACACAAGACACAAACATGTTCAGGCAATGCCCGTGCAGGGGTGAGTATAAAAAAATACTCAGTAGGAACCCCAAAAACCCCAAAATAAAAGAGAGAAACTGAAAGGAATCAGTCAGCTCATCCCAGCAAGAGGGAACCCAAATGAGAGAGGAACTCCATATCGAGACCATCCTCAGCTAAACACAACTAGTAAGCTCAGCTCAGGTGTATGCCCATACACCATGAACTAACAGATATACTCAACCACGCACCAAGCCACATGAGGTACCAAAATCATCACCAAAAATGGTTCACAACCACGAGAGAACACTCCCTGATCATTGTAATCCCATATGACACTCATCCGAGAGATACACTCTATTGGGTCCCACACAAACCTCTCAAACACTCACCCAAGAGATCACACTCGTCAGATATCATCACTCAGGAAACCTCACTGAAAAAACATAAACACCAAACTCCTCAGATATTAGATCACTCATAGGGTCTTCTAGGGGATAACAAAACCCACATCGGCATACGAAGATCTCACAGATTGGGGATCACTCCCAGGGTCCACTAGGGGATACAAAAACCCGATCTGGCATTCGTAGATCTCACAGAGAGGGGATCACTCCCAGGATCCGCTGGGGGATACCACAACCAGATCTGGTACTCAATGGAAACACGACACATAGAGAGAGGATCGTAACCCGTGTCACTATGGTCACGACAATACCAAAACCCTATCTGGTACATCTCATGCTGTAGGGGATCGAACAGACGATACCACAACCCTACCGACACCACGCGCTGAGTAGGGGATTGTCTAACCAATGATACAGAAACCCTAATATAATCCTCATGATGAGTAGGGGATCATATACCCAATAATTCCACAACCCTACTGAGCACGGCCTACTACGTAGGGGATCATATTCCTGATGATTCCACAAACCCTACGGAGTTAACCTGATGGATAGGGGATCACCACCTGTGGATAAGCGGACACACCGATACAAAGAAATCGATCTAGGGGAACAATGCTAGTGGATCCCTCTCTAGTCCCACCAGAGGGATTCCACAACTATAATAGATTAAACATCCCATCGAGAGGATCAGAAAACCTATAATAAGGTTGTGATGTCATGCGAACCCTCGTAGGAACGAACCAAAGGAGTACCCTCAACCACTGCTGGTCAAAATGTCGCTAACCCGAGTGAACTTCCACAACTCCACACCACGCACCTCCAAGGACAATACTGAGGCCACCATCATGATCAACGTGGAATAACACACAGGATAGGCTGTTTACTCGCCTAAAACGGACAACTGGTGAAAAATTCACTATTCACCCAAGCCATCCCGGGTAGGGTCCACACCACAATCCTGAAACTCGTCAAGCAGATCACACCATTGCAATCCCCTAGAAAAAACACATAGGATCGACTACTCATTCATCCAAAATAATCACCTGGCGGAAAAGTTGCGTTTCTCTGAAAATGCCAAAACCCGGCCTCATGGGGCCCACACCCTATTCTTGGCCAGAACACCCAAAAACCATCAAGAAAAGTCCACCATACCATCATGGTCTCAACGCCACCGACGGTACGTCAGTCGGACGCTCCGGGTAGAAGATACAAAGACCCAGAGTCGAATAATAATTAAATACTAATATTTTATTCGACGTTTCAAGCTCTCGGGCCACGATCCTGAAACTTTAAACCCCCAAACCCACCTCAAAGGGTTTGACTTATCGCCAAGGTCACTTCTCTATAGATGGAACACAATTCGGATCTCCAGGGAGCAAGATACGGGGGTTTAAAACTCCTGTGTACCAAGAGAGGGCCGGACCGGCCTGCGCCAGCCAACCCGGCCGCCGCCGCTGCCAGTCGTTCCGGCTGGCGGACTTCACTCTCGCGACGCGGCGTAGCTCATTCATGAAGCTGGAAGACCCCCACCGTGGGGGTGGCTTGTGATTGACGACGGAGCGCCGCGGTGCGGCGGTCCCGGTTGAGTACTACAAACACGGCCTTTATCAGCGCTAAAAATGGCCTTTATCAGCGCTAGAAAAGCACTGATAAAGCCAGCGTAGATAGGGGGGGTCCCCTTTATTAGCACTCCGAAAAGCGCTGATATAGGACCCCTTTATCAGCGCTAAAAAAAGCGCTGATAAAAGTACCCATTTATCAGCGCTTTTTTTAGCGCTGATAAAGGGGTCATATATCAGCGCTTCCTTTATCAGCGCTTTTAAAAAAGCGCTGATAAAAGTTAAAAAAAATTTAAAAAAATTTAAAAAAATTTAAAAAATACTGCCAATCGGGGGGGGGGGATTTTATAGCGCTTGAACCCCCCTTTTACAGCGCTTTTCGGCCCCTATACAACACCCCACGCACCCCACGCACCCCACGCACCCCCCTCCACCCTTTAACAGCGCTTGCTCCAATATTCCCCATGCGCGCGCACCCCTGCCTCCACCAGGATTTGAACTCGAGACCTCCCCCCTGCGCGCCTAAGCCCTTACCACTACTCTATTTTGATTTTCTTTCCAATTCATGATATCTCTCTATATATTTATTTATATATTTAGTTATATTTATTCGTATAGTAATATATATTTATATTAATATATATATATATAGTTATATTATAATATATATAGTAATATTAATATATATATATATATAGTGGTATTAATATATATATATATATATATATATATATTTAGTTATATTTATTCGTATAGTAATATATATTTATATTAATATATAGTTATATTAACATATATATAGTTATATTAACATATATATAGTTATATTAACATATATATAGTTATATTAACATATATATAGTTATATGAATATATATTTATATAGTTATATTAATATATATATAGTGATATTAATATATATATTTATGGTGATATTAATATATATATTTATAGTAATACTAATATATATATATGTAGTTATATTAATATATATATAGTTATTAGATTAATATATATATAGTTAGATTAATATATATATATATAGTTAGATTAATATATAGGTATATAAATATTCATATATTGGTATTTTAAATAAAATGTATATTAGTTATTATTTAGATAAAGCTAATATATTTTATATGTAAATATGTTTAATTATTTATTTAAAAAATTTAATTTTTAGGTGCGAATATATAAAAAATATGTACATATAGTTATATATTTGATTATAAATAGCAGTTCATTATAAAAAAGGATGAAATTTCAAAGACATAATATCAATATGAATGTAATACCTTGGAATAAATTTAGTCCCCACCAAGAAAAGCCAACAATACCCCCTTAAACGAGTTTGAAAATCCACAAAATGTTAACTCCCCGCCAACACGCCTCCAACCCGGCACCCAGTGCCGACTAAAACTGTGTCACGTATAGGGTAAACACGACATTATAAACGCAATGTCGAACTCAGATTTTGGTTCTGAGACTCCGTTCAGAAGTTATTCGAGCTGATGCTCATAAATAAACTTGTCCATTTATTTACAAAAACGCACCTCATGGCTTTTCTCACAGCAGGCCCACGCCCACAAAGTTTACACCCTTCCTAGGGTAAACAACACGCTCCGGATGTAACTGTACCCTCAGATTCCCATTTTGAGCTACCGTTTAAGAGATAACACACCCCCACAACGTGAATAGTATAAAAATACTTATATTTTTATAAAATTAATTCCAGACACACTGGGCCTCAGAATCGCACACCGTCTTCGCACCTACCTCTGGAATCATTCATAGGAATATTACAAAGTTTGACTGGGTCAAAAAATGAGTCGCTACATCCTCCCCACCTTAGAAATTTTCATCGCCGAAAATCCACGAGCACAAGGAAAGAAACTGGACTCTCAACTGGGTCTCCCACACCAGTGAGTTCACCAACAAACACCCATGCCCGAACACATAAGTTAGAGGGAATCATCCACCACACATCAATACTATATGATTTGGGCGGCACTGGCACGCCCACACAGTTTTGATCGCATCACAAAAATGCGTCTCAGTAGGGGAAGGATCCCTCTTCTTCACGCATTCGAAGCATGCCAAACAACACCCAGACATGGTCTTACCAACGCCCTGAAAAAAACTCGAGTTTGGTGTGGACCACCTGGGGGTGGGGGTGGTGGTAACTGATACAGCCTACCACCTGCTACTACTGCACCAGCTTCGTCGCCACGTCCGCCGCCCTGTGGACCTTCTTGCTTGAGATGCTACCTTTGCCAAGGAGGTTTGTTGACCAGCTCCCTCTCAGCAGCACGACAGGTCGGACAATCTCTAGCGAGATGTCCCTGACCGTCGTAGGTGTAACACCGCCTCTCCTACAGCTGACCCAAACTGGCCTGCGAGCCCTAAGCCTCAGATCATCCATTTTGTGGTCGCCTTCTGAAATGTCAGCTACGTCCAGCCCCTTGCGCTTACTTCTGGTTACCAGTTGATGACGTCTCACCTGCCACACGCCCAACATTAATAGGCTGAAACTGCTCAGCTAGAAATCTCTCTACCACCAAGGATCGCTCCTGTACTCCAGCATAGGTGGGTAAGCACAAGGAAACCACACTGGCCCAGATGTCCCTGTGTAACCCCTGCTCGAAGGTCTGAGCCCTAAAGAATGAGTCTCGAACCATATCTAGGGAGTAGCGTGATAGGTCTGTAAAACTCTCCGAGTAATCCAACACAGTCATGCTCTCCTGCCGAAGCTGTAGAGGCTCCTGAATCCTCACTGACCTCAGCGTCACTGGATATAACTATTCCCTGAAGAGCCTCTCAAATTCTACCCACACGAGCATCTCCTCATCATGGGATTGTGTCACCAAACTCTACCATCACCCGAACGAACCATGCCGAAGGCTCGCCTCTAGGACCACCATTTGATCTGGGGGTGTCCGCACTAGGTGGAAAAATCGGGAGACTGCTTCGAGCCAGTCATCAGCTTCCTGAGGGTCTGGATCACCCCGAAACCTCATAGGTCGCTACCTCTGGAACTCGTGCAGTGCACTCAGCCTGTGCTCAACCTCATATTTCACTCCCGGCACAACCAACTGCTCGAAAGGTGGTGGCTCAACTGGTGGACCACCGGGAGTTGAAGCCTCAGAACTTGTGCCCTGGTTTACATCCTCTACATGGGGTGGATCGTCACCAAAATCCCGATGCAGATCTCTCACTGGCTGTCGTCATGGAGGCATCCTAAAATACAATCAAGACGCACCATAGTCAAAGAGTATATCTAGAGAGCTGACTCAAGAAGAATAAGGGAAACCCAAAAACCCATTCTTATATGATGCATGTACCGTTATGTCCCTACGACTAGTGTCCAAACTCCCCGAGTTGAAAGGCAGGTTATCAGAGTCCTAGTGAATAGATACGTCGATTTCCGCACCAACACTAGAGTCTCTGGCCTGAATGCCAAACTCTAAACATCTTGACACTACTGCTATGCAACCCAAACCAAACTTACAGTTAGACCAGCTACGCTATGAGATCCAAAAGGTGGAACTTAATTTGATACCTCTCTCTCACGACCCGACCCAATGGGGCTCAAGCCGCGACTCCCCAATCCCACCTCCAATAGGCTAGGGGCTAGCGACTAGTGCCGAGTAGGCTATCACACACAAGGGAGGCATTAGCCTAAGGTACCTGTACACACACATCCACATAAACCTCCATGCAATAGTGCAGAGATATATAAAACTGAAAAGTAAATGCATGCATACAACTATCCCACAAAGAGAGTACAGTAGAAGTACAAAATGGAAAAATAGGGCCAACCAAAAGAAAACAAAAAAGCATCCAACCTACTCAGAAGGAGAGAGACGCTACTAAAAGCACCACTGGAAAGCTCCTCGGAATAGTTCCAGTAAGACTCCACGGTCAGTAACGCTCACTCAGCTCCGCCTTCCCTGGGTCCTCCTGGGACTCTGTCGAAAGGCCTGTGGTCTGCAAAAGACACAAACATGTGCAGGCAAAGACCGTGCAGGGGTGAGTATAAAAAAATACTCAATAGGCACCCCAAAAACCCCCAAATAAAAGGGATCAACTAAAAGGCATCAGTTATCTCATCCCAACTAGATGGAACCCAAACAAGAGAGGAACTCCATCTTGAGACCATCCTTGGCTAAACACGACTTGTCAACTCAGCTCAGGTGTATGCCCATACACCATGAACTAATAGATATACTCAACCACACACCAAGACACATGAGGTACCGACCTCATCACCAGTAACAGTTCACAACTAGGAGAGCACACTCCATGATAACTGTCATCCAAAATGACAATTGTCTGAGAGATACACTCCATCGGGTACCACACAGACCTCTCAGACGCTCACCTGAGAGATCACGCTCTTCGGATATCGTCACTGAGGAAACCTCGCTAAAACAACATAAACAAAAAACTCCTCAGATAGGGGATCACTCCTAGGGTCCACTAGGGGATACCAGAACCCACATCAGTATACGAAGATCTCACAGATAGGGGATCACTCCCAGGGTCCGCTGGGGGATACCACAACCCGATCTGGCATTTGTAGATCTCACAGAGAGGGGATCACTCCCAAGATCCGCTGGGGGATACCACAACCCGATATGGCACTCTACGGAAACACGACACGCAAATAGAGGATCATCACCCATGTCACAATGGTCATGATGATACCGAAACCCTATCTAGTATATCTCACGCTGTAGGGGATCGAATTGATGATACCACAACCCTACTGACACCACACGCTGAGTAGGGGATCATCTAACCAACGATACCGCAACCCTATTATAATCCTCATGCTGAGTAGGGAATCATATACCCGACAATGCCACAACCCTACTGAGCATGACCCACTATGTAGGGGATCATATTCCCGATGATGCCATAAACACTACGGAGTTAACCTGCTAGATAGGGGATTGCCACCCATGGATAAGCGGTCACAGCGATACCAAGAACCCGATCTAGGGAAACGATGCTAGAGGATCCCTCTCTGGGACCACTAGAGGGATGCCACAACTCTAATAGATTAAACACCCCATCGATAGGATCAAAAACCTATACTAAGGTTTTAATGCTGTGCGAACCCTCATAGGAACGAACCAAGGGAGTACCCTCAACCACTGCTGGTCCAAACGTCTCTAACCCGAGCGACTCGCCACAATGCCACACAACACACCTCCAAGGCCAATATTGAGGCCAAAATCACAATCAGCGTGGAAAAACACACAGGATAGGCTATTTACTCACCCGAAATGGACAACCAGTGAAAAAGTCACTATTCACCAAAGCCAGCCCGGGTGGGGCCCACACCACGATCCCAAAACTCGTCAAGAGAAGCACACCATTGCAATCCCCTCGAAAAGACACATAGGATTGACTACTCATTCATCCAAAACGAACACCCGATAGAAAAGTTGTGTTTCTCTGAAAATGCCAAAACCCGGCCTCATGGGGCCCACACCTTGTTCTTGGTCATAAAACCCGGAAACTATCAAGAAAATTCCTTCGTACCATCAGGGTCTCAAATCCACTGACGACACATCAATCAGATGATCCTGGTAGAAGATACAACGGCCCGAAGCTGAATAATAATAAAATACTAATATTTTATTCGGCGTTTCAAGCTCCCGGGCCACGATCTTGAAACTTTAAACTCCCAAACACACCTAAAAGGGTTATCCTTATCACCAGGGTCACTTTTTCATAGAATAAATGTGATTCGGATCTCCAGGGAGCAAGATACGGGGGTTTAAAACCCCCGTGTACCAAGAGAGGGCTAGACCGGCCTTGGCCGGCCCGCGCCGGCCGACCCGGCCGCCACCGCCGCTGGCCGGCGGACCTCGCTGCCGCAGCATGGCACAACGCGCATGCACGGATGGATAACCCCCACCGTGGGGGTTTCCGGTGATTGACGCCAGACCGCCACGATGCGGCGGTCCCGGTTTATTCCTGCGGCCCACCGCCGCGCCCGTGCTGCGCCGGCGGACCTTCCTAAGGCCATCGGGGGCACCTCGGGGGTCCAAACGTGCATATGAAGGCATATGCGTGCCCCCCAGAACCAGATCTACGCATCTGCAGGCTCAAAACAGAGAAAAAGCAACCAAACCAAGATTTGGTATTTTAAAACTCTAAACGCCTACCTGTTGGCAGATCACCGAAGCTTCGGGTGCAGAATGACGCCTACGACACGCTGGAGCTCGATCCGCTGACGATCGGTGCTCAAAACGGTCGTCCACGGCTCGATTCGGCGAAGAACGGAGGTAGGGGAGGGAGGGGTTCACCGTGCGCAGAGAGGAGTTGGGGGGGGGAGATGATTGATTTACTTATTATTATTATTTTTTAAATAAAAACTTCATCTTAACTCCCCGCCAACAGGCCTCCAACCCGGCACCCGACGCCGACTAAAACTATGTCGCGCCCAGGGTAAACACGACGTTATCAACGCAATGGAGGACTCATATTTTTGATATGATACTCCGTTCATAAGTTATTCAAGCCGACGCTCATAAATAAAATTTTCCATTTATTTACGAAAATGCCCCTGGTGGCTTTTCTCAGAGCATGCCCGCGCCCGCAAAGTTTACACCCCTCCTAGGGTAAACAGCACGCTCCGGATGCAACTGTGCCCTCATATTCCCATTCTGAGCTACCGTTTAGGAGATAACACACCCCCGACACGTGCATAGTATAAAAATACTTAACATTTTTATAAAATTAATTCCAGGCACACTGGGCCTCAGAATCGCACGCCGTCTTCGCTCCTAGCTCTGGAATCATTCGTAGGAATATTAAAAAGTCTGACAGGGTCAAAACTCGAGTCGATAGAAAACTCATGGTTCATTCCACAATAAGGCTATACTAAAAGAGAGAAATTCCAAGACATCAAACCCTTCACCATCAGAATTTCCTATTATAAAACAAACCTAATGATCCAATGACTCCCCTAGATGAGGTTTCAATCCACTATAGCCAACATTCATAGAAACATTGATCTAATTATAGTACCCCATGTCAATGTAAAATTCCAAAATGACCAGACGAACATCCACCATCCATGAATTGTTCTAACAATCCAACCTTTTAATCTGAAAGCCTCATCTAACCTCTAAAAGTTATATGTCATACCACACAAAGCACCTGTTGTGGTTTCTATCCCACCACATCATACTACATACAAGAACACAATTCAAACCTATATCATACCACCTTTACAAAATCATTCGAATTCAGATTTTGATGCACTAATCAAGTTCATTGTAGTCAAACTCAACTCTTGGTACTGCTTCGCAATTATAACCTCAACCAAATAGAACCATAATCATGATACTCCCGGAGCACTGATTCACCATCTACTTGAATTCTATTCTGGTCACCTCAAACCATCCTAATCCCACAGTTGACACCTAGACCCAATCCAATACTAGATTCAAGTATAAACCTGGAATTCACTAAGGAACCAATTGAATTTGACCTCATTTATCCACCAGACCTCAAAATCCATAATGACCATCCACCGATGAACCTCAAGAACCCAAAATATTCCTTACACGAGGCTACATAACTAATACCAATACCCCACTCCCCACCATAGGAGAATACATGTTTTCTTATCACTAAACCATTTTCAAACTTTCAAAAACAAAGTTACATCCATATCCGATCATGATGGTTAGAAGGGGTTGAGATAGATCACCTACAATCTTTATTCTAAAAGGTAAACCGAAAACTGCTTCTAGATTATGGGAATGTTTTCCTAGAATTTTTCTGAAAAACCGACAAAAAACCTACCAAAAATGAGATTCGCAACATTAAAAAAATGATGGTGTAATCCACACCATTAGTCCAATCTCATAATAATCCTAGTGTTCCGATCCATATGAGTCTCATCAGGATGACATGTGTGTTATTTTTTATGAGATATGCTTCTACTATAGTAATGTCGACATTAGTCACCCTCTTCGAGGATCAACCTGGATCTTCCATATCATCACACCAAATCATTATGCAATTTTCATCCCCTACTATAGGAACATCACAATTCCCATGTGAGAGCCTCATGTCACCATTCCTTAAAGCCTATTATCACAACCAAATTGGTCCTGAAAGCACTAATGGATGATTTATTAGTTAATCATCATCGATATATGTTTCCATACTACCCAAACCTTAAGCCTCATGGTGTATCATATCACAAACACAAACTTTCCTCCTAGATTCCATTGAAACCAAATGGTTTCATGAAATTATGAAACCTAATCATGATGACCAATCTCAAACTCCATCGAGTCACGTCTAACCGAAAATGAACTCAAAATCCCAATACACTAGCCATGCCTCACTTGTATACTAGTTTTATAAATATTAGATAACCATTGGTTATTTTGGAAACCAAAGTCATGTCACTGATCCAAAACCTTTTACACAACCACTATAAACCTGAGTTTCTTTTCAATATCCCACTTATATTTGTTCATTTACTTTACATATTCTTGAAGGCGCATATGAAATCGACATGGCTAGACATATGACTAGTCCTGACCTTGAAAACCATATGTGTTACTAAAAGACTACCACTCATAGTGCCTTAAATTTGAAAAAACCAATAATTTCCACATGTCTTATGTAATGACCAAATATTTTATGATATACTTCTCTTTAAATAAATTTCATTGATAGATTTCTTTACACACAACACCAAGTTTAAAAAAACTATAAAAACTATTAAAATATTATTTTACTAAAATTATATCATTTTTTAATTCATAATGTATATTTATCTTAGGTAAAAATTCAGTAATGTTTTTGAAAATATTAATTTTTCAATGAATATTGAAAAATACAGATTTTCTAAACTATAATTTATTTTAATTGAAAAATAAAAATAATGATTTGAATTTAATCATAAATTAATATAATCCTCCTTTAGTTATAAATAATGAAAATAATTACATTTTAGTCATCATTATAATTTATTTTCGTATATGTTTATTTTTAGATTTAAAAAATCATTTTTCTAAAAAACCATTTTCATTACATTTTGCATTTTTATCTTAAATTAATTTATGAAAATTACAAGGATTATATTTGATAAAATTTATTTTATATTTCGAATTAATAAATTCAAATTTTTTAAATAGTTTTATTTTATTTTAAGGTCATTATGAATAGAAAACTTGGTGAATATTGTTCACTTCAGTTAAGTTTAAATTGAGTAAAATAGGGTTAAAAATTTGGGACAAGACATTAAAACTTATATAACACTTGAATTTTTCCTATTAAATGAATTGATTCTAGCTATTTAAATCTATGTATCAAAATTATAGCCACTTAGTGATATTTTTCTTTGATATTTACCTTTACATTACATTAAAAAAATAAGAAAAATAAAATATCACACTCATGACTTTAGTATCTCTAATATTTTTCCATAAAGATAAAAAATTTTATTTTTGTATTTAAATGTTTAATTGAAATATTAATGAATTTTTCTTAACATGTTAATTGTTTTTTAATTTTTAGTAGTATAATAATAACTTAAAATACACACGCAACACCGACATAATATTTATTCAATTTAGAGAGGAATAAAATAAATGATATTAAAAATATTTAAAGTAATTAAATATAGAGTAATTCTTATTTTCCAAAAATTTTATAGATCTATATATCAAATTATGGATGTTTGAAATGATTATATTCAAATTAAATCTTTTTATTGATGTATTTGAAGTCAAATTTAATGAATATTACAAAAAATAATATTAATAATATTTTATGGAAATATTACATATTTTTAAATTATCTAAATATTATAAAAAACATGAAATATGAAAAGGGGAATAAGATATTTGATAAAATTACATATCTTTTCCATTTATGTGATAAGTTTCCTTTTATGTTAACTTTTATAGCTCTTATAGGTTAAATAACTTTATTATCATGGTAATTCTGAAAAAGGGATTAACCTGGGGTTAAAGTAAAGAGATAAGGGTAAAAAAATAACCTAAACTTATCCAATTTTTATTTTATGAGAGTTTTTATACTCATAATATTATTATATCTTAATTACATAAATTTTGATCCATTTGGACATGGAAAATAATTTATATTAATTTAATACTTCAAGAAATTCAAAGAATGCTCCTCCGCTCACTTATAAATGGACACCCATTATCTATTTTCTTTACACCACTTAAAGAACTCTATATTGACCAAACTATACCCAGTACTATCATCATCAACATTATATTAGTTTTTAGGTGATTTTATTACCAAAATACAAACCCTAGGCCCCTTAAGAAGATATCTAAAAGAGCTCTTTCAAAGAAGAGATAATGATCTTCACCAAAAACTTTCATTTTTATTATTCTTTTACCACCTTCATTTATGTCCTAACCATTTCAATATATTAACACCAATATATCCCATATATATATGTGTAATTATGTTTATTCCAAAATATTTATCCATCTTCTTATCCATCGAATGGGAAATAAAACCATCGCTCATGCATATAGAGGACTATCGCCTCCCAAATTTATGCAATTTGATTTCCATTACCACATAAAATTTATTTTTATAAATATAAAATTAATGAATATATATTATATTTATGAAATAATTATACTTATATAATTATAATATCTTATATACCTTCTTACCATCCAATCTTTTGGAAAATGACAACATCACTCATGCGTACGTGTGGACTACCACCTCTACTTAGTGACGTGATTCATTTTTCATTTATAATTTACATGGATAGTAATGAAGACATATTAATGAATATATATGATATATTTGATATATATTATATAATAATTATTTTTTTAGGGTGAAATTTTATTTACCTTTACTTCATTCCATCCTTCAAAAAGTGAAAATAGCGTTCATGCGTACGTACAACCTACTGTCTCCCTAACTGAAAAAATTTATTTTTCAATATATAATTATTATGGATGAATATATATATATATATTAAATATATATTATATTTAAATCATGATTAAAACCTTTTATATTATGGATCTATGAAAAATGTACAAGTATTGGAGTTACCGAATTAAAACATACATGAAAAACAAAGCAGCTAACACCCGAAAGAATGATAATAATAAATATTTTTAACAAATAGGTGATAAGAAGTTAAAAATAGAACATATATGATATTAAATATATGTATATGGTTCTGGTATATAAGTATAATAAATATAAATTTATTATAAAGAGGATAAAAGCACTTACGAGTCATGTCATACATGAGGTAAGAGATTTCATCACAATTTTCACTCTATTGATACATATTTGATATTATGGAACTATTTATTTTTTATGTGGTGTATACACTACCCATTTTATGTATTTAACTTTAATATTTATTTATTCATGATGATTAATCTTTCATTTCATGTTTACTCTTTTAAAGTGTAACAATTTGAATGTTTCTAAAGATGTAAAGATTTATTTTATAATCTCAATTTTTTAAGATTGATCTTATTTTCATTGATAGAATATTATAATATATCCCTTATATAATAAATATATATTCTATTACTATATATATTTATGTAGTTTACATATTTTATTAAAATTTTTCCTCCCACTGGAATTCGAATCAATAAATGAAATTTTTAAAAGAAAATCTTATCTTATTTCACTTTTGATTGAGTATATTTTCCTTCTAGGTCCATATTTTTTAATATTAGTTTAAGATTAAATTATTTATTCATTAAAAATACTTATTAAGTACATTTTATGTAATATTTTACATTTTAAAAAGTTTTAAATTAACATTTCTAATATTTTATAAAAATTTCATTTTTCAATTTCTTTTATAAAAGTCAAAAAGAGTGTCTATTTTAAACGTATACGGTGTTAATGGACTTTCACACCTCCCTAAAAATTTTATACAATTTATATTTTTCTAAAATATTTCAATAGTTTGAAAAGGAAAACTATTTAATGAAATATATTTTAATATTTTACTTCCATTTCTGAAAAGGTCATGATTTTATTATGAAACCTATATTTCTGATGTTTTGATGGTCATTTTTATCTCTTATTAATTTGGTAGTAATTAAATTTCTCTTGACACATTAACTTTATTTTGATATCTGGACAATAAATTTCACATAAATGACCATATTATTAATATCATGGATATTTTTATTTCTTAAACCATATATTATTTCCATACGTGGTGTATTACTTTGAAATTTATTTGATAGACTGGGGAAATATTGATAATCAATAATCGTTACTTGATATAGACATATTTTTGACAAGGAATATTTTTTATGAATTAAATTGATCATTAAATATATGAGGAATGTGTTTGATATATAGTGACATATAGGACTTGGTTATAGATAGGCCCTCAAAGCATCGTCTAGTCTTAATAGACAAATCAATTGGATAAATTAAATGTGTTTCAATTTATACCTACCCATAGATTAAACTATATTTGAATAAGGATTTAATGGTATAGATATCATGATATATGGGATTATGAAATATATTATTAATCATTTCCTTCATTGGGAATTATGTTATTATTATCTATTATATTACTGAATTGATATTTTAAATGGATGCATTTTGTGATCAAGTTATTGGTCACAAGGCATGTGTTTTCAGTTATTTACATTTCCATATTGATTATTCCACGTTGATTCATGATATATTCCTCTGTACATAACCCTTAATGAGACTCTAATATCACCCTTTATTTTATTTTATTTATCTCATGATATGAGTAAGGATATTAGAAAAAATATAAATAATGCGTGAATGTTTTTTTATGCTATGTATTTTTAAATTTCTAATGTAATATGAGAATTAGGTATGTATCTGGTTCTTCAAGACTAGTAAACCCATCTTCTCATTAGGACATGATCCCATATATCATATTTCAATTTAATATAGTAAAAAATTGCTCTGGATTGCTGGAGTTGGAGTTTCTACAGTTGGTATCAGAGCAAGTTTAGTAGAAACATTGAGAACTGGATTTTAAATGAACATCGCTGACATGATAATTATGATAATCACTTATAGTATTTGAGAAATTTTATTGTTAGGTGGGTTTTTATTTTATGGATCAATATTCATGATGAATATGAGATAACTCGGTGCATTCCACTATTTAGTAATGGTTCCTAATAGAATAAAGTGATTCAACACCCATAGAAAGTGTAAGGATTTACCTAATAAGAAATCAAATACATCCGGTTTTGAAACAGAGCATATCATGGTCATATTAGTATATCAGACTCAAGTTATGATGACTAAACATGATCAAAAGGAGAACCCTATCATTCCACATCTTGATTGACCTATGTTGGATCTCTTCTTGCAAACAAATCCTCAATATTTTCATGGAAATGCTAATCTATTTTTTGATGAATAATGGATTAAGTCTCTTGAAAATATATTCCAGGATTTGGGATATAATGAAAGTGAAAATGTTATTTTGGTAGTGTATTATTTGAGAGGATATTCTTATAATGCTGGTTATCGATCGAAAACACTAAAGAGGATGAAGAAATAGAAAGCATGTAATTGATAACTTTTTAAGTGATTTTTTTTAAGAAATAAATCCCCCAAGAACAATGAGTTGAATTGAAGAGGAAGTTCCACATATTAATGAAAAAAGGATAAGAAAGGAAGGAAAAGTATAGTTATAACTTTATAAGATTAGTAAGGAATTATTTAGACTACATACATAATCTATAAATAAATATTGATCATTTATTTGATGGGATTAAGATGAGACTTTAAAGGAAACTAGTTTATAATTTTTTTATTATATTATTAAATAGTGTCATGTTCCATTAAGAGATAAAAGTAATTATATATATATTATATCTTCAAGGAAAATCAAGATAAAAATAGGTCATATGAGCACCGATAAAATGGGAAAATGTCAAAGAAGAATAAATGGATGAAGTGATTTATATCATATACAAAATGTGGAAGGAAACATCATGGATAATGATTTAAGGGCATGGGAGTTTGTTACAAGTGCAGAGATAAGGGTTATCTAGATAATGACTATAAGGTAAAGAAACAATCCATTTATATCCAGTGATTCAACTTAAAGGATATGGGGAATTATTTAAACCAATTCCCTAAGAATCCATAGAACATAACATAGCAGAATCCAAAGGGATAAGGAAAAATATATAGAATCACTAAATCTAAAGTATAAGTTCCAAGAGATTTGGAAAAAGTTACACTTATCATCCACTCTAAAAGTGATTTTTTGTTTTATTAATGTTTAAAACACTCTTTTATATCTGAATAATACTCAAAGATAACTGTTGGACTCCTCATGTATTAATCATGTTTTAATGATCACAAATCCTATTCAGTCTCTCAAGCTTGTTAACTCTATGTAATCTATCTCACATAAAATGCAAAGTTGTTAAGTAAAAGCTATCCAAAGCACTTAAGTGATATACACCCAGTTTGGTTATATAATATCTGTTGATCTAATTTATAATGATTTCTCTGAAAAAGGATTGATTTTAATCCATTCCATAAATATCACTACTTACGTCTGAATACATATATTTTCATAAGTCATTAGACACCGTAACAACCAGACACCGTGACCATGAGACTGAAGGTTCCGGGCATAGCAGAAGCGCATGGGTGGATGTGCCCACTTGGTTTTTTGTCATTAACAATGATCAATCCGGGATCAATACGATGATAAATTCTAGTCTCCATGGATTGAATCACAGAAATATACAAAGAAAATGAAAGTACCGGAACCACAAAGTAGTATCATTACAGGTTGATTATAATTAATTTAATCAATTGAAAATAAGTAACTTTTTGGTGTTCTTTCTTCGTTGATATTTCTGATCACATTCCAATGTGATGCGTCGTTGCGTCGCAGAATCCAAGGGTAGACTTCCTCTAGCAGTGATCCACATGTGCACCTCATATCTCTAGATGTGGCCAAAGGAGTCTTTGTGTGCTAGCGTAGAGAAACATTTGCTTGCATTGTACGCCTTAGATCGTCTTGATCTGATGGAAGAGGATCTCTCTCGGTCTTGAGAGAATTCTTGGAGGAATAGGTTCTTTTGGCCTTGAAGGAATTCTCCAGAATTATCATGCACAACAATTCTCTTGTGTGTAGGAAAAGAGTTGGGGTTGTGAGGATATCTATAATCGGGTTTGAGGTTGTAGAGTTATGACAATAAATAAATGTGTTACACATTTTATTTATTTTGTTGACTCTTATTGAAAACCCCCATGTCAAATAATTAATTCCTTGACATGCGCCCACGCTGATTATAGTAAATATCATTTAATAAAACAATATTATATCCTTAAAATCCCGACTGGAAAACTACACAGTGTGTAGTCATTAATACACAACGTGTACTTGTTTTCCATAAAACTACATGACATGTAATTATTAATACATGACGTGTACTTGTTTTTTATTTCCTTTCCAAAATAAAAACTACATGGCATGTAATCATTAATAAAAGGCGTGTACTTGTTTTCCATGAAAAACTACACGGTGTGTAATCATTAATACACAGCGTGAATATCTTGTTTTTCATTTCCTTCTTCCTCCATCATTAAAACAATTTAGGCTTCCATGAATAATTATTAAACCACATATGGGAATAATCTTTATTCTACTTGAGATACTTGGATACACTTAGTGTATGAACCTCTAGGCCTCTTTCTCATTGGCATTAGGCGGGCTTTCCTAAAGTCCAAGATTACTGTCTAGCAACAGGTCAAGGCACCCAAGAGAAAGAAGTTGACGTCGCATTGACGTGTCACCTCATATGAATGATCACTATGTAATTTAATCCCTTGGTCTCAATATCTCATCGAGACAGTTTCATGGTAGTGTCATAAACCTATATGCTTGATCTGTCATTCTTTGACTTCCAGAAATAAACTTGTCGTGTCACAATGGCCATGGAATTTGTTAGATAGTTCTATTTCAATCAAAGGGCCCGAGATATGTACTTACATAAATATGGAAGGGAAAAAGCCTTCCTTGAATTATCCATTAACAACATGTCATTCTTGATGCACCCAACGTACTCTACTTCCGACCAACTCTCTTCATGAAGGTTTTCGTCAGTAAATCTAAGTGCGCGAGTCATGACATGAGTTAATGATAATCTTCCAGTCTAAGGACCATTACACATGCTCGTAGATAGAAATGTCTGATGGCACCAAGACATGTGGAATTGCTACTGGAGGGTCTGTTCTCATAATCTCCCATCTTGGAGATTACCAAGCACGAACTCAATAAGAGAGAGACTTGTCTTCTTACGAGTACTCGCACATGATGGTCTGTATACTATGTGTCATATCATAGTATTTCATCCAACCGTAGAACTTTATTTAAGAATATTATTATATAATTTCAAGTTTCTCATCATAGAAGGGATTTTCCATGACCTTATTAATGCAAAAAATATTCTAGGACATTATTATATTATAGTAACGCAGAACAATGAAAAATATATAATAAGAGTACATTCATGTAATCAAAGTAAAAAACAATTGGTTATTAGGACACCAACCCTTACAAACTCCCACTTGTACTAGAGCCAAATTCCTACGACTTTTAGTCCACTAGACATCACATGATGATCATGTTTCTGCTGAGTTAAGGATTCAGTCAAGGGGTCCTCTACGTTGTCTTTCATGGAAATACTACTCACTGAAACTTCACCTCTATGAGAAAAATCTCTTAAGAGATGATACTTCGGAAGTATGTGCTTTGTCCGCTGATGTGATCTTGGCTCTTTTGCAAGTGCCACTGCTACAGTATTATCACAGTAGAGTGTGATTTGATCTTTACTACTCCTCTAATGGCCCGAAGGCCTTCATTTTATTTATTTATTGATAATCCACCTTTCAAGGGATGATGTGGAACCCTATTACATGTCCTCTGATGACTAGTTCCTCATCTCCTCCATAAACCAGGAACATATTTTTAGTACGACTCAGATACTTAGGGATAGTATTGACTTCCATCCAATGGAATTCTCCTAGATTAGCTTGATATCTGCCTACCACACTTAATGTGTAAGCAACATATAGCATTGTATATAGCATAGCATACATGACTGGCCCAATCGCAGATGCATAAGGGATCCTTTCCATTTTATTTCTTTCCTCATGTGTTTGAGAACACATTTTCTTGGAAAGATGAATGCCATGTGACACTGGAAACAATCCCCTCTTGGATTGTTCCATACTGAATCTCTTCAGTATCTTATCAATGTATGTACTTTGACTTAGGCCCAACATTCTCTTGGATCTATCACGATGGATCTTAATCCCAAGAATATATGCTGCCTCACCCAAGTCTATCATGGAGAAGAATTTATCTAACCATGCCTTAACTGACTGTAAGATAGGTACTTAATTTCCAATTAGTAATATGTAATCAACATATACTATTAGGAAAACAACTGCACTTCCACTAAACCTTTTGTAGACACAAGGCTCACATTCGTTATTAACAAAGCCAAATTCTATTACAACTTCATCAAAACGAATGTTCCAGGACCGTGATGCTTGCTTTAATCCATAAATGAATTTCTACAACTTGCATACCTTGTTGGCATCCTTTAGAGTCACAAACTCTTCAGGTTGTTTCATGTAGACATCTTCCTGGAGGTTCCTGTTAAGGAATGCTATTTTTACATCCATTTTCCAAATTTTATAGACATGGTAAGTGGCAATGGACAATTGGATTATGATGGATTTCAGCATCGCAACCGGTGAAAAGGTTTCATCATAGTCAATTACATGATGCTATCTAAAACCTTTGGAAACCAGTCGTTCCATATTGGTGATGACTTTCCCCTCCAAGTCCAGTTTCTTCTTGAATACCCATTTATTACCAATAGGCTTTACATAAACTAGAAGATCTACCAAAATGCAGACTTGGTTTTGGTACATGGAATCCATTTCAAAATTCATGGCTTCTTGACACTTGGCAGCATCTGTGCCTTCAACTAATTCCTTGTAGGTAAGAGGATCATCATTGTCAACCAATAATGAGTCACCATCCTCGGTGACACGAAAACCATATCGTTCTGTTTCTCTCACCTATCTTGTGCTTCTATGCAGTTCTTGTGTCTCTGGAACAGATTTTTCATCCATAGGGCTTTGTGGAATCTGTTCCTATACCAACTTCTGTGTATCTTGAGCCTCAACTTCATTGAAGTCTATCTCGCTCCCACTATCTCTTTTGGAGATGTGCTCCCTCTCAAGGAGTATGGCGTGTCTTGACACTGTAAGTTTTTTGTCTGAGGGATTTTATAGGTAATATCCCCTTGTTTCCATGGGATATCCTATAAATATACACTTTTTTCCTCGGGGTGCAAGTTTTTTACCTGAAGAGGCCTTAACAAATGCATCACTACCCCATACATGTAAATTCGATAACATGGATTTGCGTACACTCCATAACTTGTATGGAATACCATTTATCTATTTAGTTGGTACTTGGTTTAGTATGTTTTCTACTGTTTGTAATGCATATCCCCAAAAGGATAATGGAAGACTCTCATGACTCATCATTGATATCACCATGTCCAACAGGGTGCGGTTCCTCCTTTCACATACACCATTCCACTAAGGTGTGTAAGGAGGAGTAAATTGAGATAAAATCCCAAACTCCCGTAAGAAATCAATGAAGTCCTGATTAAGATATTCTCCTCCTATTTCTGAGCAGAGTTTCTTAATCTTCTTACCAAGCTGGTTCTCAACTTCATTCTTGTATTCTCTAAACTGATAAAAAGAATATGACTTATACCTCATTAAGTAAATATATCCATATCTACTAAAATCATCAGTAAAAGTTATAAAGTATGAGAACCCACCCCTTTCTTCAACTGTAAATGGTCCACACACATCTTTTTGAACTAATTCTAGAAGCTCTTTATCCCTTTCACCTTTCCCACTAAATGGGGATTTGGTTATTTTGCCTTGTAGACACCATGACATACACCAAGTGGTTTTAGTTCGAAAGAATCTAAATACCCATCTTGATGTAATTTTATCAAACGTTTATCATTGACATGACCTAGCCAGTGATGCCAAAGTTGGGTGTGTTATGAGTCATGTGAATTAACATTGTCATTGATTTCAATTAATTGGTTTGTGTAGTCTAACACATAAAGGCCGTTATGTAAATGTGCCCTACCAAAAAAATGCAATCTTTATAAAAGTAGCAACATCCACTTCCAAACATGAAGATGAATTCATCAGTATCTAATCTGGATAATGAAATAATGTTTTTGGTTATAGAGGGTACATAATAACATCCTTTCAAAACCAAGACCATCCCAGTAGGCAATGTGAGGTGATAGTCTTTGATAACTACAACAGCGAGTCTGGATCCATTGGCTGCTCGTAGATCCACCTCACCTCGATCAATCTTTCTAAATATACTTGGTTCCTATATTTGGATACAGATGTGATCACCATGAGAAGTATATAATACCCAATTGGTAGAAATAGATAGATTGAATTCGATAAAAAATTCACCTGAAGCTTCCCCTTTCTTCCTTGGCTGGGTGCAGTTTTTCTTCCAGTGGCCCTTCTTGCCACATGCGAAACAAACAACCTCCTGTTCTCTTACCTCCATTTTGATCTTCCTTTTCTTGGAAGGCATTGAATAATATTTGGGATTAAAGCTCTTATCCTTCCCTTTCCTTTTATTCACCACGAGGAAAAAAGGCTTTTCATTCTTCATGTCATTATCCACTTGGTGAATGAGGATAAGAAGATCAGACAGAGACTTCTCAATGTTGTTCATGATGAAGTTCACAACAAAGTTAGAGAAGCTCTGGGGGAGTGATGAAAGAATGATATCGGTACCCAGTTCTTCAGGGAGTTTAAACCCTAGAACCTCCAAGCGCTCAATGTATCCAATGAGATTGACTACATGAGTCCCAACTAGGGCACCCTCTCCAAGATTGCTCTGGAATAGAGATTTGGAGATCTCAAACCTTTCCTGTCTTTCTCTCTCCTGGTATATACCACAGAGGTGCTCAAGCATTCTATAGGCATCCTTGTCTTCATGAGACTTCATGATCTCAGTGGAAATTTATGGTAGCATCAAACATTGAACATAGAGTTCATCGTTCAAATGTTGATCATAGACCAGGAAATCTTCATCACTTGCCCCTTGGGTGGGAGAATCAGGAAGTGAGGACTCCAGCATGTAAAACTTTCTTTCATGGTGTAGGATAACCCGAAAGTGCCTAAACCATTCTTGAAAGTTACTACCGATGAGGATATTGTCTTTATCCAGAATTGATCGCAGAGAAAATGTGGTTGACAAGTTTGTCATTTCGATTCTACAAATTAAAAGAGCAGATTTATCAGTACTTTCTTTATTATATTTTATGAGAAATAATAAATTTTATTAAGTCTCCCACTATTTTATCAAGTCCCAACGTCCCTCACCATTGAACTCAGAATGTCCAGTTGTTTTGACATTCTAGTGGAAAGGATCCATATTCTCCGTGGCATAACCCCAACAAGGGTTGGTGAAGCTATTTGAAGGTATTTAGGTAGGCAGGTATTTTCCAACTATGAGCTTACAGTTCCTTGATCTGTTGAGTGGACTCCCCAATCCTGAAATTCTGACTTGGATTTCCTCAACACTTTCCTCCAATATTACACCTAGTCTATCAAGGGATACTCCTCGTGATTTAATATGGTTAAGTCAACCCAAAACCTTTCATAAGGGATTCCTTTATAAAAGTAAGTGTCCCAACAAGGGTTGATCAAACACATAGTTTTATTGAGTCTTTCCCTTAATTAGGTAATGGAAGGCTCGGTCTGACTTAATATATTATTTTAGGGATTTTAATCCTTTATGCATAGTTTCGCATTATCACATGCTTGTTAATATTAAGTGATTCTTGCTTAAGTGATTAACCATGTTATGATAATGTTTACACATAGTCCGGTTTTTATTTTATTCCATCTTTGCATGCTTGTTCATTTTATTAATTATGTTATCGCGACAACACATACATAATAAATAAACCATGAAATCAGACAGAAATAAAATAAGATGGCATGATCATGAGCTTCTTTTGGTTAGTTTATCTAGCAGTTTTGATAAGATAACCTTGAAGTAGAGAAAACACATTGACCCCGATGGTTCGTGCTCTGCAACTCCCACTTGTCCACCTTTGTATCTTCTTGTGTTGGTTTTTCCTCAGATTTGAATTTTTGAACCGTCTCCTCTGGCTTGGTAGGTCCTCCATTACATGGGTTTACATTAAAGAAACCATGGGCACACAGGCCCTACATTTTATTGGAAGAAGGCTCGCAGGCCAACAAATTTAAATAAATTTAAATGAAACCATACACATACAAAGGGTATTTTGTCTAGCTCATGATCATCTATAGCATGAAATTACATTTACACATATTTAGAATTAAAATTATTTTAATCGTTCTATTATTCAAGATAAGTCGTGCTTGAATTTAATTAATTATGACCTTACAATTAATAAATTCTTTATCTTGAATTACTTTCTGAATTTACTTGAGATTATTCTCAGCCATATTCCTTGTACAATGTCTTTGTACATTTGGAGGAAACCTGGTGAAATTCCATTTCTAGAAAGTACACGATGTGTAGTTTATATTTACATGGCATGTATTTCTTTCACCTTTTATCCAAAGTACACGCCGGGGGCTTGGCATGTTTTTTGTACTTTGGAAATTTTGGAGTACATGGCATGTAGAAAAATCATACATGGCGTGTACTTCCTTGTTACATAGTAACAGGCATGGCAATCCCATGTACGTGGTACACGAATTCTCCTTTGTACACAGTTTCACTTGGGCCGGATCGGACTACACGGCGTGTTGCTCCAGCATACACTCCATGTATTCTGGTTCCCACGTGCCGTTCAATTCTATTCAACATGGTGTAATACATACTTAGGCATACTCAATTCACACGGTGTGGTTTGGAGGACCAGTGTCGGTACGTTGAACCTAAGTACACGGCGTGTAGTTTTTCAATTACACGCTGTGTATTCCCGTGTTGTACAGACAGAAAGAGTAGCTCCTCCTTATGCGTTCCTCATTTTTATTTTAATCAAAATTAAAATTAAAAGGTCATTTTTGTGATGTGAATCATGAAACGAAGGAGGAAGAACATATCTCATTTATTCAGATTTATAGAACGATTTATTTCAAATTGAATCAAATATAAATGCGTAAATTATCAACAAAAATTAAATAACTATAATCAACATTGTAAAACAACCTCTGATACCATTTGAAGATTCCCAGTGTAGCAGAAGTGCGTGGGTGGATGTGCCCACTTGGATTTTTGTCATTAATAATGATCAATCCGGGATCAATACGACGATAAAAACCAGTCTCCAAAGGTTGAATCATAGAAATAGCCAAAGAAAAGGAAAGTATCGAAACCACAAAGTAGGATCGTTACATGTTGATTATAATTAATTTAATAAACTGAAAATAAGTACCTTTTTGACATTCTTTCTTCATTTATATTTCTGATCACGTTCTGATGTGATGCGTTGTTGCGTTGCAGAAGCCAAGGGTAGACATCCTCTAGCAGTGATCCACACATGCACCTCGTATCTCTGGACGTCGCCAAAGGAGTCTCCGGGTGCAAGCGTGGAGAAAACTTTTCTTGCATTGTACACCTTAGATCGGCTTGATCCAATGGAAGAGGATCTCTATCAACCTTGAGATCATTCTTGGAGGAAGAGGTTCTTTCATCCTTGAAAGAATTCTCCAGAATTATTGTGCACAACAATTCTCTTGTTTGTAGGAAAATAGTTGGTGTTGTGAGGATATTTATAATCGGGTTTCAGGTTGTATAGTTATGACAATAAATAAATGTGTTACACATTTTATTTATTTCATTGACTCTTATTGAAAAAACCCATGTCGAATAATTAATTCCTTGACATTAAACCACACTAATTATAATAAATATCATTTAATAAAACAATATTATATCCTCAAAATCCCGACTGGAAAACTACACAGTGTGTAGTCATTAATACACGATGTGTACTTGTTTTTCATAAAACTATACGGCATGTAATCATTAATACATGGCGTGTACTTTTTTTCATTTCCTTTCCAAAATAAAAACTACAAGGCGTGTAATCATTAATACACGGCGTGTACTTGTTTTCCATGAAAAACCACACAGCGTGTAATCATTAATTAACGACATGTATATCTTGTTTTTAATTTCCTTCTTCCTCCATCATTAAAATGATTTAGGCTTCCTTGAATAATTATTAAACCATGTACGAGAATAATCTTTATTCTAATTGAGATACTTGGATACACTTAGTGTGTGACCCTTTAGGAATGTTTCTCATTGGCATTAGGCGGGCTTGCCTAAAGTCCAAGATTACTATCTAGCAACGGGTCAAGGGACCCAAGAGAAAGAAGTTGACTCCACATTGAAGTTTCACCTCATACGAACACTTACTTTGTAATTTAATTCCTTTGTCTCAATATCTCATAGAGCAGGCTTCATGGCAGTGTCATAAACCTATATTCTTGATCTGTCATTCTTTGACTTCCAGAAATAAACTTGTCGTGTCACCATGGCCATGGAATTTGTTCGAAAATTCTATTTTAATCAAAGGGCCCGAGATATGTACTTCCATAAATATTTAAGGGAAAAATCCTTCCTCGACTTATCCATTAACAACATGTCATTCGTGATGCACCCAACGTACCCTACTTCCTGCTAACTCTCTTCGTGGCAGTTTTCATCAGCAAATCTAAGTGCACGAGTCATGGAATGAGTTAATGATAATCTTACAGTCTAAGGACCATTACACATGCTCGTAAATAGCAATGTCCGATGACACCAAGACATGCAGAATTGCTACTGGCAGGTCTGTTCTCATAATCTCCCATCTTGGAGATTACCAAGTGAGAACTCCATGATAGAGAGTCTCATCTTCTTACAAGTACTCGAACATGATGGTCTGTATACTATGTGTCATATCCTAGTATGTCATCCAACCGTATAACTTTATTTAAGAATATTGTTATAGCATTTCAACTTTCTCATCATAGCGGGGATCTTCCATGACCTTATTAATGCAAAAAAAATTCCAGGACATTATTATATTATAGTCATGCAGAACAATGAAAAATATATAATAAGAGTACATTCATGTAATCAAAGTACAAAACAGTTGGTTCTCAGTACACCAACCCTTATAGAGACACCGTGAAAAAGAAGACACGTGACCATGAGACACCATGAACAAGCATACACTGTGACCATGAGACACCGTGACATGCTGACACTATGACCATGAGACACCGTGAACAAGAAGACACCATGACCATGAGACACCATGAACATTCAGACACCATGACCACAAGACACCATGACCAATCCATACACCGTGTGAATGAGACAATATTTCTATGACATACTGTTACACCATTTTTTAATCTGTTTTGTCGTCTTTGAATTTAATCTCTAACGGTAATATTTGAAGATTTTAAATGCACCGAAATAATTAATATTTCTTTATAGACATATCATATGATAGTACGAGGTACGAGGTGAAAAATACATGCAACCTGTCAGCTCCAAAAAATTCAATTCAAGATAAAAGAGTAGTGCGGCCCAGAAAAAAATACTGAAAAGAAAAAAAAGCGGGTGGGCGTGAGAAAGACAACGAAGAATACACTTAGAGAATTTTTGAAGAAGGAACTATCACATGAAACTATATGATATTGAAGAACACATGAAGCATACTTGAATACCAGAATCAAGAATGTCTCCGCACTGTCAAACATCACAAAGAACACAATCCAAATCCGTCTGACTGGAGACACTCTGTTTTCCATACGAGGACTTGATTTCTGCATCTGCTTCATCTTAGAAGTCCAAAGCTGTAAAGACTAACACTTAGAGCATTTCTAAACATATCTCAATATTTTTGCTCTATTGTGTATCATTTTTCTAGCTTTCGAGCAGTGTGTGTATCTGTATAACAACACACTCTGTCTCCTGCATTAAATGGAAGTATACAAGATATCCTTACCCAAAAATATTTTTAAACTTGTGTATACCCACAGATAAGTGTGGAAGAGGTCCTTGTGTGGCCTGGTTGTTTGTACCCACGAAGAACTGTGGAAGAGGTCCCTGTGTGACCAGGACAGTTTTGTGGACTATTGTTAACCCTGATCCATGGTGAGTATCAAGTTTATTTATATAAACTTCTTGTTGGAAGGTGATAACCAAGTGGAGTGGATTAGGTCTCAACTTGAGACTGAACCACTTGTTTCATATCTACTGTGCTGCTTAATTTAGTCTTCTCTATTTTACTGCTTTATTGTATAATTTAGAAATCACTAAATTCACTTTGATAGTTAATTCTGGAAAGAAGTTATAATTGTCTTGTCTTAGTAGAATAACTTCAAAAGTAATATTAATAACTGACATTAAGATTACTGAGAATTAATCAATCTTCTAATAAGTTATTTAAATATTCAAACTTTCATTACCATATTACTTTGATTAACTGGGCTGTATTTAACCTTATTAGGGAAACCTTTTTAAAGAATAATTTTTAACCAAATTTTTTTATAGTTACTCAATTCACCCCCCTTCTTGATTAATCTAATCCAACCAAAATTTTTCATCAGAGGTTGTTTATTAAGACTCTGTTTAACCTACCTCAACTGTGATTGTAGTTGAACTTTAAAGATTTATACATTTCTATTAATTCTAAATTTCTATCTCTTTAAAATTATTTTTGTATTATGGATAATATATTGGAAGTTTCTATAACCAATAGTCCACTGTTATTTAATGGAACCAACTATGCTTAATGGAAAATTAAAATGAAAATGCATTTGGGAAGTATGGGTTTTGAAATTTGGTCTTCCATTATAGATGAATATAAAATTCCTGTTACTGATAGAATCACATGGGATGAAACTATCAAAACTTCCTACAATAACAATTAAAAAGCTATTAATTATTTATACTGATCCTTAGGAGATGAAGAATTAAATATAATTTCTACTTGTAAAACTGCCCATGAAATTTGGGATACCCTATCTATCTCACATGAAGGAACATCTAGTGTAAAAGAAATGAGACTTAATACTTATACTATTAAATATGATAACTTTAAAATGAAACCTAATGATCCTATCTATGACAATGATTTCTCTCAGAAGAGAAGTCACTACCAAGGAACAGATCATGAGAATTCATAGATATAAGCCTGACAGATGGATAGGAACCTCTATCTCTATTAGAGAATCATGCGACATCAGCAAGATACCTATAAAAGAAGTCATTAAGAAACTGATGATGTATGAAGAAGAGTTGAAAGTAAACAAGGAAGAGGAGGATGAACCAAAAAGGAAATCTGTTGCATTCAAGACCACCACATATAAACCCAAAGACAAAGGGAAATTGGAAGCTTCTATAGAAAGTTCTAGTAGTGGAAAATCATCACCTGACAGTGATTAAAAGATAGCTCAATTGTCCAAAAGATTCAAGATATTTTAAAAGAAGAAGAAATTTTTCTGAAAACCTAACTTCAAGGGAAAATATAACCAAAAAGGAATTTTTAAGGACCGAAAAATAATGGACAAGACTGGTGAGATTGTCTGCTATGAATGTAAGAACAAAGGAAATATCAAGGATGAAATTCCAAAGCTCAAGTACAAAAATAAATATGAGGACAAGGATAGGAAGCATAAAAATGCCATGAAGGCAACCTGAAGTGCTTCTGAGGACAACTCAAGCGACTCAAAAACATCACATGATGAACAAGAAAACAAAGAAAATGTGTGTTTTATAAAAAACACATCTGAGGTAACACTAGACTCTCATGTACATAATTCATACTATTCTGAAGATGATAGTGACTCTGAAAATATGTCTAATGAAAAAATGTTTGAATATTGTAATATTCTTGAAGAAACATGTAATGAACTAAAAGAAAAATATAAATCATTGTAGAAATAGTATTCTCTTACCATGACTGTTAAATCTGAAATCACAACTGAAAAAGAGAAAAATTATAAACTGCTCAAAGAGAACAATGAATTAAAAATGTCTAATAAAAAATTGAAGAATGACCTAGAAAAGTTTACCAATGGGAAAAATACCCTTACTCAAATTCTAGGTAAACAAATTTCCCCTAAATAAAACACTGACATTGGTTATCAACCTAGAAAAAGAAACCTTGGTAGAAAAACTTTTGTTTCTAAATCTAGAACAAATAGTTTTAGTCCCATTTCTGGACACAAATCATCTAGTTCAATTTATGATACACTTTCTACTGTTTCAAGTTTTTATGGGCCAAATAGAGTTTATTTTTCAAATACTTTACATAATGCTTATAGGAAATCTATGAGGAAGATATGGGTTTCTAAAGCACTTATTACTAATATTACTGGACCCAAACAAGTATGGGTACCAAAATCTGTTTTTGCTTCATCATTTTATAGGAAATCTGCTTAAAGAGTTCCTATAAAAGTCTATAGTACTTGGATAGTGGATGTTCAAGAAACATTACAGGAGGCTACTCATGCTTCAGGAACCTAATAAAAATAGATGGTGGACATGTCACGTTTAGTGACAATGCCAAAGTAAATATTATTGGCCTCGGCCAAATCAGTAACTCTAACTCGGTTTTAATTTCTAAAGTACTGTTTGTTGATTGTTTGAAATATAATATTCTTAGTATCTCACAATTATGTGATGATTAAATTCATGTTATATTTGAAAATTATGCTTGTAATATTTTTAATTCTAAAGAAGAATTAGTGTTTTCTGCACTAATAAATGAAAATGTTTACTCTATTAACATAGATTCCTTATCTTCTCAAAATGCTTCATGATTAAGTGTATTTCATAAAGAGTCTTGGCTCTGGCATAGGATACTAGGACACTGTAATATTCACTCCCTTAGAAAGTTAACTAGAAAAATATTAGTCAAATAATTACCCAAACTTGAGTTTTCAAATGACAAAGTGTGTAATCCTTATCAAAAGGGAAAATGACACAAAATTTCCTTTAAACCAAATAAAGAAGTGTCAACTTCCCAACCTCTCAAACTGGTTTACATGTATTTGTTTGGACTATCTAGAATTTCTATTTTAAATGGGAAGAACTATGTTTATGTTCTTGTAGATGACTTTTCTAGATATACTTGGAACTTCTTTTTGGATCACAAAAGTGAATCCTGCTCTTATTTTACTAAATATTACAATTATGTAGAAAATATTAGTGGAATTAGAATTAAATCCTTAAGAAGTGATCATGACTATGAGTTTGAAAACCAAAAGTTTGAATCTTTTTGCTCACAAAATAGCTGTAGTCATAATTTCCATTCCCCTAGAACACCTCAACAAAATGGAGTTGTTAAAAGAAGAAATAGAACCCTGTAAGAGATTGCTAGAACAATGCTTTGTGAATATGACCTACCTATTTATTTTTGGACTGAAGCTATCAAAACAACAAGCTACATAATCAATATAGTGTTGATCAGAACTATTCTTAAAATTAATCCTTAAGAGTTATGGAACAATAAAAAAACCAAAGTTAACTACTTCAAAGTTTTTGGTTGCAAAGTCTATATTCTTAATAATAAGGACAATCTTGAAAAATTTGCATCCAAGAGTGATGAAGGTATATTTTTAGGATATTCCATGTCCAGTAAAGCCTATAGAGTGTTCAATAAAATAACTAAATGTGTGGAAAAATCTGTTCATGTAAAATTTGATGAAATAGATCCACATGATCATAAAACAATTCTAGAGAACCTGGAGGATGATGTATTAAATCTGAACATTAATACAAAATCCTCAAACCGTTCTGTGAAAGAATTTGTGAAAAATTATAGTTCTAAAAATTCCTTAGACTCAAGTCACAATGAACCTGAACCTATTGATGAACCTGAAATCACTATTCCCTCCTTTTCTAGAGCTGTTATAACTCTTAAGAACCACCCCTTAGATGTTGTTGTAGGAGACCTAGACAAAGGAACTCAAACTAGAGCTTCTCCTAGAAATCAGGTTAAACATCAAGTCTTCTTATCACAACTTGAACCTAAAAACATTAACGATGATATCAATGATGAATTTTGGATGATGGATATGCAAGAAGAACTTAATCAGTTTCAAAGGAACAAAGTTTGGAAACTTTTTGAAAGACCTTTAGAAAGATTAACCATATGCACTAAATGGGTGTTTAGAAACAAGGTAGATGGGACTTGTAACATAGTTAGAAATAAGGCAAGATTGGTGGAACACGTCTATAGTCAAAAATAAGGAATTGACTATGAGGAGACCTTTGCACCAATATCTATACTTGAAGCCATTAGAATCTTACTTGCTTATGCTACACATATGAATTTCAAACTACATCAAATGGATGTTAAGAGTGCATTATTAAATGGATATATAGCTGAGGATGTCTTTGTTGAACAACCCCTAGTTTTACGAACCCCCATTTTATAAATCATATTTTTAAATTATAAAAAATATTTATATCATTTAAAATAAGCTCTAAGAGCCCAGTATGATAGGTTGAGTACTTTTCTCATTTCCAAAAAGTTTTACAAAAGGAATAGCTGATCCTACACTTTTTATAAAATGAATTTCTAATGATGTTATAGTTGTTCAAATCTATGTAGATGACATTATCTTTGGATCTTCAAGAACTTATTTATGTATTAATTTTTCTAAAATGATGCAAAATAAATTTGAAATGAGTTTAATGGGTGAACTAAAATTCTTTCTCAGATTTCAAATCTTTCAAAATAATGATGGTATTACTTTAACTCAAAGTAAATATACTAGAGATCTTCTAAAACGTTTTGGATTAGATAACACTAAAATTAGTGACACTCGCATGAGTACCACTTGTAAGTTGGATCTTGATGAAGATGGAAAATCTGTTGATCAAACCACTTATTGAGGAATGATTGGAAGTTTTCTCTACTTAACTTCTAGTTGACCTGATATTATGTTTAGTGTGTGTATGTGTGCTCATTTTCAAGCAAATCTCAAGGAATCTAATTTAAATGTTGTAAAGAGAATTTTCAAATACCTCAAACATACACCCAATCTAGGACTATTCTATCCTAGAGGTCAATCATTTGAATTAGTTAGTTATTCTGATACCGACTTTAGTGGCTGTAAGTTAGATAGAAAAAGAACCTTTAGAATAGGTCACTTTTTAGGCAAGTCACTTGTATCATGGTGTAATAAGAAACAAAATTCTGTTGCATTATCTACTACAGAAGCTGAATACATAGCTACTGGTAGTTTCTGTGCACAAATCTTGTAGATGAAACACACATTACTAGATTATGGATATCAATTCAGTCATCTAACTATAAATTGTGACAACACAAGTGATATTAGCATCTCGAAAAATCCTGTTTCACATTCTAGGACAAATCATATTGATGTAATACATTACTTTTTGAGAGATCATTATCAAAAAGGTAATATCACTTTGGAATTCATTGGTTCTGAATATCAACATGGTGATATATTCACCAAACCACTAAATTCTGAAAGAATAGTCTACATCATACATGAAATAGGTATGATAAACCATAAGTAAATGTATTACTGTTCAATATCTTACTATTTCATGTTTATGGTCTCACAGTTAGTATTTTGTGATTACTGTCTGACAGTCACTATCTCACCATAAAGTTCGGTCACTGTCTCACTATAAAGTTCAGTCACTGTCTCATCGTAAAGTTTAGTCACTGTCTCACCATAAAGTTCAGTCACTGTTTCACCGTAAGGATCATTCACTATCTCACCATAAAATTCATTCACTATCTCACCGTAATGACCTGACATGGTCTCATCATAAATATTCTTTTTGATTTTTATTTACAAAGTAAAAACCGTATCATGGTAATTATTCATTTCACCTTTTTATTTTCTCGTGCTTTTACTTTTGCGATGTTTGGTAATACTAAGTGATAAACTAAAGGTAGTGTCACTTGTCCTTCACTCGAGCTTTCTTCTATTCACTCAATTTGTAACCCTTATAAACCCCATAAAACATTCTCTCTCTTGAACCTTCAGTGAATTCCCAGGATGAAACTACCTTCACTGCAGACTCCTAATAAACGTAGCTAAAAGAAGAAGAAGATTGCACCCAAGCTAGCACTCGAAGGCCCTCTAAATACAAATTTGGTGAACCGAGTAGTAGTACCTAAGAAATATATATTCTCTAAGTCGATTATATCAATTAAGTCTATGGTTTTGAATGTTTTAAAAGATCAAGGCTGGTTAGAATAGTTTTCTAAGGAAGATAGACCTATCTACCGTAATCTAGTGGATCAATTTTATCACTATGTTCAGTTCTCCTTTGATTCAGAAGATGGTTATACTGTGAGAAGCTAAATAAATGGATAGAGATGCACATTCTATTTGAGGTTATGGGCTACATACCTTATGATACCTCATAAACGCATCTGTGACGACTATCAGAGAGGCCCTCCACCTTCCAGTGAATTCTTTGTTTTGAAAGATGCTTTGAAAAGCTTAACCAGAAATGGAACCCAGAGGAGAGCCATTGCTTCTGAACTAGATGGAGAATCTTGAATTATGTTTAAGTTTATACAGAACTTGATTAACCCCAGAAAAGGTGATTTTTCTATACTAAAATATCAGGATGTGTTTCTGATTCATCTTATGAAAAATGGGCATAAGATCAACCTTTGTAAGTATGTCATACACCATATGCGTGAGCTGATCAAAACCACATCCAGGTCAACCTCCCTATTTTATTCTCGACTTATCTTATACATGCTTCATGCCAAAGGTATGGTTGGACCAAATGAAGAATTTATCAAGGATTATGAGTTCTGACTTTCAAAAGTCATTATCAAGAGGATTAACATCAATTGGAATCCTTGAAAAAAGGCATGGGTGGAGGAAAATGATAGGATCTATGAGAAACTAAATCCAATGGAACATCCCTCAAGAGAAAAAGTTATTTATGATCCTGGTTTGGAACCAGACGATGTTTTTGAGTATTCTGAAGAAGAAGAAGAAGATGCTACTGTGTGTCCCATGGAAACTGTTTCTGATAATGAAGACAATACTCTAATTCCTCATGTAGTAAGTGAGAAAGAATTCCCTACTTCTAAAGATGTTTTTAATCTAGAAGATCAACCTGAAGTTGAAACAAAATCTATTGCCAAAGGAACCGAAAAAATGATATAGAAAATCTTATAGAAGACTAATTACCTATTATGCAAGAAGTTGACCTTGAGGAACTCCCAGTGGAACAATCTATTCTTGAAGTCATTCCTTCAGTTGAGGAAAGGATGGAGCTAGCTTTTCAATTGTCTTGACATGAAATGGGTGAGGACCTAAGAGATGAATTCATGGAAATAGATCCAGACCCTATGCCTCTCAGTCTTGAGAAGGATGCAACTATTGAGGGGGAGAAAACCCCCCAAATATAGAATCTATTGAAGTACCAAACCCGATTGATCCAAGCCCAGTAGACACTCGGTATATGTTTCCTAGTTATTATGATGTGGATGACTCTTAGGAAGTCTCAGTAAAAGGTCTAGACCTTTCCACTATGTTTCATTTGAAAATGACATCTGGTCTTAAAGAAACCTTGGCGAGTAAAGATGATATGAAAGAATTTGGAGCTACTCTTTTGCCTGGAGTTGAGAAAATACTGAATACCCAACCATCTCCTGTAACAAATCTAAGTGAGAGAGATTCCACACTATTGTTGGAAAAAGTTATTTGGTAGATTCAACCTAAAATGCTTCATGAAATTCAGGATGTGAGAGTTGAAAACAGAATTCTTAGTGATGAAATGAAGACTCTAAGAGGTATGATTGAAGACATACAAAAAGTGATGAAATCAAGATCATGGCTTACTTCTCAACATGTGGAGCCTATTGTTCCTCAAACACCACAGAATATTTACTCTCTAATTCAACCTTATTTATATTCCATAGTAGAAAAAGTCACAGAAATAAACAAACAGATTGTGAAATAAATGAGAGAGCTTGTTGTTAATCTTAACAAACTCAGTGATGAGTATACAAGGTTCCTTAAAAAAGTGTTAAATCAACTGAAGTCTGTCACCTCAACTATCACTACTTATAAGGAATTTAGAAAATTATCTCAATCTTCCTTAGACCGTGACCTACTCAGATTAGTGGTCAAAGATGAAATTTAGACTGTTACTAGTTGTTTCAATAAAGATTCTCTATTTGAAGTTATCAAGAATAGTGATAGAGTTCTTGATCTGGTCCAAATCCATTCAAAAATTGCTAATGATGCTCAGAAATAAATTTCCAAGAACGAGGATTTATACTTCAACTGAATCTTCTCTAAGAATTACACGACCAATCATTTAAAATATCTTGTAGAAAATATGAGGATTCCTCCTGTTACTCAAGATTTCAAGACTCAAGTCCAAAAGATCATAGATTTCACTCATCTATTTGATAAGTTTATGGAAAACAAGGATGAATTTGAGAAAGCTATCTAGTATGGTGGAGAGATCATTTATAATTTTATCAAGATTCTGAGGCCCTATCTTCATGTATAGAGTACAATCGTTGCTACTACTGCGACTGCCCCTCTAAGACCTGGTTTGCCTACATTCACCTATGCCCTAGCATCCACTTCTATGTCTGTTAGTCAAGAACTGAGTCAGATCAGGCCTGTGATCCTTGATCAACAACTACCTCGGTCTTCTAATACACCTATATTGGCTCCCTCTGTCTTTGAAGGTTTTTTTACCTTCTCTATCAACCAGATCACTCCCTTCTTCTACCTCAACCTCTGATCTTGTGGCTTCCTCTCCTGCTGCTGTTTCTAGGGGAAAAGATAAGACCAGCTAGTAAATAAGTATAATGATTACTTTATTTTGATATTAATCTTGCTACATTTGTGTGCCTCTTTGTAATGTTTTTTATCTAATACATTATGCACTTTTCTTATCTCTTTTTCCTTTCTTTTTCTTGCTACTTTTTGATAATCCCAAAAGGGGGAGAAATATATATATATGTTATATTAAAATTCATACTATATTCTTATAACTACTGCACACTCTAAATATACATGAATTTTGATCATCAAAAAGGGGGTGATTGTTGGACTCTTCATGTATTAATCATGTTTTGATGATCAAAAATCTTATTCAGTCTATAAACCTTGTTAACTCTATGTAATCCATCTCACATAAAATGTACAATTGTTTAGTAAAAGCTATCCAAAGATCTTAAATTCTATACACTTAGTTTGGCTTTATACTATATGTTGGTCTACTTTATAATGATTTCTCAGAAATATTATTGAGTTTAATCCATTCCATAAATATCACTGCTTAAGTCTGAATACAGGTATTTTCCTAAGTCATCAGACACCTGACATCCAGATATCGTGACCATGAGACACTATGAACAAGAAGACACCATGACCATGAGACACTGTGAACAAGCCGACACTCTGACAATGAGACACCATGACATCTAGACACCATGACCATAAGACACCGTGAAAAAGCAGATACCGTGACCATGAGACACCGTGAACATCCAAACACCGTGATCACAAGAAACCATGACCACAATACACCGTGACAACAAGACACCATGAAAACAGGACACTATGACCACAAGACACAATGACCAATCTAGAAACCATGTGAATGAGACACCGTTTCCATGACATACTGTGACACCATTTTTTAATCTATTTTGTTTTATTTCAATTTAATCTCTAACGGTCATATTTGAAGATTTTAAATGCACTGACATAATTAAGGTTTATTTGTAGACATATGATTTGACAGTACGAGGTACGAGGTGCAGAATACATGCAACCTATCGGCTCCAACACATGCACTCCAAGATAAAAGAGTAGTGCGACCCAAACACAAAAACACTGAAAAGAAAAACAAGCAGGTGGGTGTGAGCATGACAATGAATAATGAACTTAGAGAATTTTTGAATAATGAACTGTCACATTCACCTCGACACTACTGAAGAACACATGAACCATACTTGAATCCCAGAATTGAGAATGTCTCCGTACTGTCAAACATCACGAAGAACACAAGCCAAATTTTTCTAACTTGTGACACTCTGTTTTCCATATGAGGACTTGATTTCTGCATCTGCTTCATATCAGAAGTCCAGAGTTTCAAAGACTAACACTCATAGAATTTCTAAAACTATCTCAATATTTATGATCTATTGTGTATCATTTTTCTAGATTTCGAGCAGTGTGTGTATCTGTATAACAACACACTCTGTCTCTTGAATTAAACTGAAGGATATAATATATCCTTAACCAATTTTTTTCCACTTCTGTATAACCACTGATAATTGTAGAAGAGGTCCCTGTGTGTCCTAGTTGTTTGTACCCACAAATAACTATGGAAGAGGTCCCTGTGTGACCTGGACAGTCTTGTGTACTATTGTTAACCCCGATCCAGGTTGTGAATCATGTTTATTTATATAAACTTCTTGGTGGAAGGTGATAACCAAGTGGAGTGTATTAGGTCTCAACTTGAGACTGAACCACTTTTTTTATATCTGCTATGCTGCTTAATTTAGTCTTCTATGTTTTACTGCTTTACTATATAATTCAGAAATCACTAAATTCACTTTGATAGTTAATCTTGGAAAGAAGTTATAATTGTCTTGTATTATTAGAATAAATTCAAACGTAATATTAATAACTGACATTAAGATTACTGAGAATTAATCAATCTTCTAAGAATTTATTTAAACAGTTAAACTTTCATAATCGTGTTACTTTGATTAACTGGGCTATATTTAACCTTATTGGGGAAACTTTTTTAAAGAATAATTTTTAACCATAAATTTTTATAGCTACTCAATTCACCCCCCTTGTTAAGTAATATACTCCAACCAACAGAAACCACCTCAATGATTAGATATTCAGATGGCATTGAAAACTTCTAGTTATAGAATGATAACACCACAAGTATATCGATCCACTTAGATAAAAGTATGTGGGAATGATATTCCAAAAAATATTCTATATCTAGATTAATTTTATGTATTTTTGGGGTGTAGATTGACTATCTTAGTATAGATCCCATATCTGTTATTGAGGAAAGGAAGTAATATTTGATATTAAAAATCAAACTATAAAATTATTTCACTGTGAAGATAAACTTGAACTCCTAATGTAAATTACTTCCATCATATGGGTTTTACTAGATATACATGAGTGATATTTATCTCATATGGATGGGGAGAAACTCAACATTGAGGATATAACTATTATACAGTATATTGTTGATGTCTTTCCAGAAGTGTTTCCTAGTCTTCCCCTGAATTGTGATGTTGATTTTTCAATCTTACTCATACTTGGTTCTAAACCTACTTCAAATACTCCATATATAATGACCTATATTTAGTTAAAATAATTGAACATGAAACTCCATGATAATATTAATAAGGTATTCATTCAGTATTCCACCTTGGAGTGAACTTATTCTTTTTATTATTAAGAAACCAGGGTCAATGTGTCTTTTAATTGATTATCTAGAACATAAAAAATCTCTAAATAAAAAGTATCATCTACCCCACATGGATAATTTATTTAATCAATTTTTAGGAGCTCAATATTTTTACAATATTGATCTTTAATATATATATCATTAGATAAGGGTCAAGTATGAGGATATAACCAAGATAACCTTCTATATGAGGAATGGTTATTATGATTTATAGCAATTCCATTTAGACTTACCAATGATCATTCTATCTTCATGGATTTAATTAATAGATTCTTTTGAGATTACATTGATAATTTTGTGGTAGTCTTTATAGACAATATTATTATATATTCCATGAGAAAAGATTAACATGATGAATAATTGAGAATTGTTATGAAGATCGTGAGGAAGGAGAAGCTATATCAAAAATTTACCTAGTGTGAATTATGGCTATAGATACTCTCACTATTGGGTTATATAATTTCAAGGGAGGGTATATCAGTGGATCCTTCAAATATGGAAGTTATTGAGAAATGTTCTAGACTAACCAGGATAACTATGATCTATAGTTTTCTTGTTTTGTCTGGATACAACAAAGGATTTATGAGATATTTATCAAGATTATCTAATCCACTCACTAAGTTTACTTGGAAGGGGGTTAAGTTCTTATGGAAAAATTAATGTGAGGAGAATTTAAATGAATTTAAGAGAAGGTTGTTCAACGTTCCTATGCTTATACTACCCTACAACAGAGAAGGGTTTGTAATATATAGTTATGAATAAAATAATGGATTGATACAAATACTAATATATAATGATATGGTGATATCATATGCCTCCCAACAATTAAAAATTCATGAGAAAAATTTCCTGACTCATGATTTTGTGCAACCAGTTGAATTTTTTTCATTGAAGATTTGGAGGCATTATCTGTATGGGGAAAGGTGTGATATATATAATTATCATAAAATCTTAAAGTATATATTTATATAGAAATAATTGAATATGAATAAAATAATATTATTGGAGTTGATCAAATATCATGTCTATCAATACATTACCACTTTGGGAAGGTGAAAAAGGCCGATAATGCACTAATTTGATAAGATAATGATAGTTTTTAAATGATGAGGATTTAAAGAGGTCTAATATTTAGGGATTCACAGAATTTAAATCTTGAAAAATTGAGAAAAAGGGATAGATCATATCTTTATAAGATTAATGTTCAACCATCCATCTATGAGAGGAATAAGAAGGAATAGAAGGAAGATATGTAACTATAGAAGAAGGTGGAGGATATTCCCAAGTTTAACCATGATCATAATTGAAAGATAAGGTTTAGGAACTGAATTTGTGTTCCTTCAATACTAGAGTTAAAGAATGAGCTATTAGATGAATCTCATTATTCATCATTATAAATTCATCAAATAAGTAAAAATGATTTATAGATACCTAAAATAATATTTCTAATGGGATAATATGAAAAATATATTTATAAGTATGTATCCTAATGGATAATTTGGTAGAAATTTAAGGTTGATAGATAGAAGTCTAATGGAATATTACTATAATTACCCATACAATAATTGAAATGGGAAAGCATTACCATGGATTTCATCATCAGAATCCCCAAAACATCTAAAGGTCAAAATTCTATTTGGGTTGTAGTAAATAACCTTATAAAATCAGTACATTTATATCTATTAGAGAATATTTATCTTTTTATTATTTTACTCATTTATACATTAGGTATGTTTTAAGATTATGTGGAGTATAACTCTCAATTGTATATGATAAGGATATGAGATATACCTAAAAGTTATAGAGAAACCATTAGAAGGATAAGGATACATAGTTGAGTTTCATTACTACATATCATCCTAAAATAGATGGTCATTCTAAGAGGACCATTAAAACTATATAATACATTTTTATAGATTTCTAAATGGATTTCAAAGGTGGTTGGGATCAAAACCTTCCTTTGGTAGAATGTTTTTACAACAATAACTTTCACTCAAGAATTTAGATAACAGATTATGAATACCTTAATGGAAGTAAGTGTATAAATTTAACATGTTTGGATGAAGTTTTATAAATAAAGATATTAGGACCTAATTTAGCTGAGGAAATGGAAGATAAGGTTAAATACATTTAAAAGAACATTAGGGAAACTCAGTGTGGACAAAAAAGTTATCCTAAAAATATTATGTGAGATATTTAGTTTAAATATGATGAAAATGAATTTCTATAAATATCTCCTTGGAATAATGTTATGAGATTTATAAATAAAGGAAAGATGATCCCTAAATATATTGTTCCCTTTTAAATTATTGGTCGTATCGAGATGGTAGCTTATTGCTTGGTGTTGCCACTGCAGATTTATCAGCTTCATGATGTATTCCATGTATCTATCCCAAATAAGAACATACCTAATCCTTTACATATACTAAAATCATAGGTAATAATATAGGATAAATATATTTCTTAAGTGGAAAAACCAATGGAAATTCTGGATCATAGAGAGAAAGTGGTACGAAACAAGACCACTCATCTGGCCAATGTTTTTTTTGGTGAAATCAGAAAATTGAGGAATATATATGGGAACCTGAGGATATGATGTGGCAGAATTAGCCTCATTTTTTATCAGAGTGATATAATTTCAAGGGATAAATTCATATAATGGGGTTTGAGTGTAACAACCCAAAATTTTATGATGTATTTCTCTTTAAATAATTTTTGTGTAGATTTATTTACATGTAATGCCAAGTTAAAATAAATCCATAAAATCTATTAAATATTACATGGTAGGTCTGGGGGAGGGGAACAAAGGAAAGAAAATTTGCAGACGCGGAGGCTCGAAACCAGGACCTCCTCAACTCACCACCACAGGTACAGCAGGGGCGGAACCACTGAACTGCGCCCTATGGGGCTACCTATTAAATATTATTATGTGAAAATTATATCATTTTTGAATTTATCAAGTCAATATTATCTTAGGATTAAATTTTATTATTTTTTTTGAAAATATTTATTTTTTAGTGAATAGTGAAAAAAACTATTTTTTATAAAAATATAATTTATTTTAATTAAAAATCACCATATGTCAGTGAATTTTAAAAAAAATTAATATAATCCTCATTTAGTAATAAATAATAAAAATAATTACATTATAACAATCATTATATCCGATTTTAGTACAAGTTAATTTTTAAACATAAAATTAATTTTTTTCTAAAAAACTATTTTCATGTCATTTTTTATCTTAAATTAATTTCTTCCAATTTTGTAAATAGAATTTGATAAAATTTATTCCGTATTTTTAATTTTGAGGGTTTAATTTGGTAAATAGGTGCCTATTATTTTTGGTCATTATGAATAATAACCTTGGTGATTATTTGTCTCCCCAGTAAAGGATAAAACAAGTAAAATAGGGTTAAAATTTTGGGATAAGGATTTAAAATTTATATAGAAAATTAATTTATCCTATTAGATAAATTTATTATGAAAATTTTAATCCATTTCTTGAAAATATGGCCACTTAGTTCCCTTTTTATTTAATATTGGCGTTTATATTACTTTTAGAAGACAATATAAACAAAATATCACACTCTTGAATTTAAAATATCTTATATTTATTTCTAAGGATAATAAGAGGATATTTTTAATTTTATATGTTAATTTGAAATATGAATGAATTTTTTATCATGGTAATTTATTTTTACTTCTTTTTAGTTGAATAATTACTTTAAATTATTATGCAACACTGACACAATATTTATTCAATTAATAAAAATAATAATAAATTGACATTTAAAATATTAAAAGTAATTAAATTTGGATGAATTATTGTGTTAAAATTATTTTATATATGATTATAAATTATTTGGGATGTGTTAAAGGATTATTTTCTAATTAAATATTTGTCCTGATGTATTTGAAGTCAAATTAGATGAATAGTATCAAAAATGAAATTAATAATATTTTGTAGAAATAATATTTTATTAAATTATTTAAAATTAATAAAAATCTTGAACTAGGAAAATAGGGAAAATATATGGTATAAATATCATTACTTGGCCATTTATTGTCCCAATTCTCCTTTTATGGTAACATTTTTGTCTCTTATATTTTAAAAAACATTGTTATCACAGTAATTGTCAAAATGGTTAACAGGGTGTTAAAGAAAAACGATAAGGATGAAAAAAACACATAAACTTTTCCAATTTTTAATGGATAAAATTATTTTGACTTATAATCATATTATATTCAAAATTTATCAATTTGGATCCATTTGTACATGGAAATAATTTCTTTTAATTTAATACTTTAAGAAATTCCAAGAATTCCACTCCCGTCACTTATAAAAGGAAACCCCTTATCTATTTTCATTACAGCACATTAATACATATATCATCACCCAAAATATCCAATAATTTTCTAAACATACTTATAAATTTTTGGTCCTCCCAAAAGATAATCCCAAGGACCCTTAAGAATATTTCAAAATGAGCTCTTTCAAAGAAGAGGTAATGATCTTCACCGAGCACTTTCATTTTTAATATTATTTTACCAAATTAAATTATGTTATAACCATTAAAATATAATAACACCGGTATATATCATATAATAATATTTTATTATGATGATGGAATAAAATTAATCCTTCTCCTTCTCTATCAAATGAGAAACAAAATCATCGCTCACGTATACGGAGGGCTACCACCAATCGAACCGATGTAATTTTATTTACAATACTTCCTCACATGCCATGTTATAAATATATAAATAATAAATATATATGATATTTATGTAATAATTATACTTTTTGAATTATAATATCATATATACCTTATTTCCTTCTAATCTGTTGGAAATCGATAACGTCACTTGTGCGTATGTGTGAACTACCATCTCTACAAAGATAAAAGGAGCATTGACATGTCTAAATGGAATTAATATAAATTCATAATATCCACAACTCATGATTAAAATTCTAGAGATTATGGAACCATAATAAAGTAAATAGACTAGATCTACCAAATCAAAACATACATGAAAAAATGAAGTAATTAACACCTGAGATAATGATAATAATAGTGATTGTTAACAAATAGGTGATAAGATGTTATAAATGGATCATATATGATATTATAGATATGTATATAGTTTTTATATTTAAGTATAATAAATATATATTTATTAGATATAAGGTTAAAATTAATTATTAGTCAAGTTGAACTCCAGGTATGGGATTTTGTCTCAATTCACACTCCACTGAGACATATTTGGTATTATGCAATGATTTATTTTTATGTGGTCTATTTAATGAAACTTGTATGTATTTAACATTAATATATATTTATTTATTATGATTAAAGTCTCATTTCATGTTTAATCTTTCAAGGGATTACAATTGGAAAGTTACCAAAGCGGTAATGATTTATTTTACAATATAATTTTTTTAGGATTGATCTTATTTTCATTGATGGAACCTTATAATATATACTTCATAAAGACCATCTATTTTATAATACTATGGATATTTAAGGATTTTCCATATTTTATTTGAACTTTCCCTATCATTGTAAATTGAATCAATCAAATAAAATTTTAAAATAAAAGAAAATCTTATTTCTATTTTGATTTGGTATATCTTTCTTCCATGTCCATATTTTGAAAAATTATTTTAAAAAAATCATCATTATTCACTAAAATTATTGAACAAAGTAATTTTATGTTATCCATTAATTTTTAAAATGTTTTAAAGGAACCTTTCTATTTTTTTTATAAAAGGTAATTTTTTACTTTCCTTTACAAAATGTAAAAGGAATTTTTTGTTTTTAAATATTTGGAATTAATGGATTTTCCTACCTCTATAACTATTTTATGATATATATATTATTCTAAAAGTTTTCAATGGTTTTAAAAACAATACTCTTTAATTAATTATATATTAATATTTCACTTCAGTTTCTCAAAAGTACATGATTTTATTATAAAATCTACATTTCTAATGAATTGATGATCATCTTTTATCTATTATTAATTTTATGGTCATTAAATTTATCTTGAAACATTCAATTTCTTGGGATCATTGAAAATTATATTTTTATTCAATATCCATATTATTTTTTTCATGGATATTATTATTTTCTAAACCATATATCATTTATATATATGGTGTTTTACTTTAAATTCTATTTTATAGATTAGGGAAATATTGATAATCTATATTATTTAATCGATATAAACATTTGTTGATAAGGTATATTATTTATGAATTAAATGGATTATTAGATAAATAAGTAATTCATTGCACATGCAGTGGTGTATGTGGATCCATTATAGATATCCCCTTGATGCATGGACATGTCTCGTGAGAAAAATTAATCAACTAAATTACGTGGGTTTCTGGTGTATAACAACCCATTGATTACATTTTCTCAGCGCAAGGATTTGATGGTTTAGATATCATGATGTATGAGATCATGACATTAAATATTAAGAATTTAATTCATTGATAATTAAGTTATTATTATCCATGATATTACTGCATTGATATTATCCATGTATGAATTTCATACTCACATTATTGATTAAATGTTATGTGTTTTCAGCTATTTACCTTTCCATATTGATTATGACTTATTGATTTATAATAGATTCCACTATACATAACCATTACTGAGTATCTAATATTAGATTTTATTTTTTTCTTCTCCCCATGGTATGAATAAGGATATAATGAATAATATCAAGGATGCATGAATTTTTTATGCTATGTATTTTTTAATTTTCATTGTAATATGGTAGTCCTAAATCTATTTATTAAGACTAAAAAACTGATTAGTATTTCTCTATGATATCCCTTATATCTTATTCCAATTTAATAAAGTAGAAATAAAAATTAGGTTACCATCATTGGGGTTTCTACACCTCACATCATACCCCAGTAAGGGTATACTATTGATAGTGTACCTCACTACTGATCCAATTTATAACCACCAGGCCCATCCTGCTTACACCCTCACTATCCGAGCTTGGAATCTATGTGAGTATATATATCTCAACACTAAACATAAGTTATAAATTGTTATAAAACAATAATATCCTCCAATAAAACCAATGACAAACAATGATCATAAACCACATAATAGGCTTCCCCCAATGTGCCCCAAAACCATAAGTTGAAACATTTTCTATGCCTCACACACCAAATAAATTGAAAAAAATGGATAACTTCTCTAATGGGTCACCCTCAAAGAACACAAGATACTAACTCTCTAACCAAGAGTCTTTCCCAAGAAGATTATAAGGATTTTCCCACAAATCCCACACATCAAGCCTCAAATATTCCACAACTCCAGGATGGAACTCACCCCATTCCAAGGTTACACAATATCTATGGTTACAAACCAATTTACCACTATAGGGTCTCACATTTGTTTCCGAAACAAGTATATCCTACCCACTCACATATCACACACATCCACCAGGGTCACAAGAATCCACTAGAAAACATAACTCATGGTCTCCACTAAATCCAAATTATAGTAGTTAAGTAATTTCATGATCTCATACTCTCCATATCACATGACCTCAAGACACTAATACATCACATAAACAGGGTGGTCTCAAAAAATCCAACTAACTATGAACTGGGTCAAAACCCATACCCACTAATCCCAAAAAAAGGCTTCACAACTTGACACATTTCATTTCAAATTAGCCATTCTCCTCCAGAAGAAGGATCAGACAAATGAAATGTCAAGTACACATTATAGTGGAAAACACATTATAAGTAGTAATTGTAATTTTTTTAGATAATGGAAAATAGAAATCAATAAAAATTATCACATAATTTATTTTTAACTATTTAATTTATCTATAATTTCTCATAACTGAGGATCTATTAAAGAAGTTTTTAATTATAATTTTTAGAGGAAAATACCCTTTGAGCTGTAATTAGAATTTTAATTAACTAACACCTCTTTAAAATCATACCCAAATAATAACACAACTTTTAATATATTATTTTATGAGGATAGTTATGTAATATTCCACTATAATATTATAAATAAATGATTTATAAATAGATATTGAATCATTAAATATTGTACCCATGTTAGAATTTAGGTAATCTGATAGTCAAACATAGGGAATCTTGAAAATGAAATGTGAATCCTACATGAATAATATGATTAATGAGCACACCCGCTTTCTATACTTGTCCAATGGATAAATCTCATCAATCAATAACCTCACAATCAAGTGCATCACTTGAGGTGAAATCAGATCAACTGTAAAAACAGACAGTATGAGCAATAACAATATCCCTGGAATCACACACTCTTAATACATGGGGTGGATAGTCCCAGGAAAAATATCCATAAAATGTTATGACATATCCCTATTTTCCTGTTTACCAACTAAAAATATTTATAAAAAATAAAAAATATATATGATACAATTTTATAATGACCTGCTTCCCCAAACCTATAATAAATGTTTGAACCGATGATTTCTATAACACCTCAGGTGTGATTCTCTATACACAAGAGGTTTTTGAATATTAGCACAATAATAAAAAGACTATACCTTCATATTAGAGTAATGTAATAGTGGAAATAATACCAAATAGATAGAACATCAATACAATGCTTTAAATAGAATGAAATTTAGGAAACTTATGGTAAATATTGAATAACCATGAAATAATAAATGAGTTGTAAATTGTAAGAACCTGGATCTTCACTTCAGGTATGAATCTTGATTTCAGGTGTTTTTGAGGAAAAAGGAAGATTTGGGAAATTTTCTAAGTACACACCGTGTACCTAGTTGCCACGTGTAGCTGTGTACTAGCCGTGTAAGGGCTGAGTACATGGCCGTGTAGGTGACCTGGAAGACCACCTAAAGAGGGACCCGGTTGAGGCTAGTACACGACATGTACAATAAATGAACACACTGTGTAATTTTCTTTTTAATTGATTAATCAGAGCGGGGTTACGTGTCATCTCTAAAAAATACATTCTTCTAACCTTGGTTCTTCCAGGAGGGACAATCAAAGTCTGAGCCACCGTTTCTCCATCCAAGGTCTGATCTGAACTCCAGCGGGTGCATTGGAATCACACTGGTGAGTTATTACTTCTTCTTGATCCCCTCTTCCTAATTTATCCTCTATTTTGAGTTATCAAGGATTGATCTCTTTTACCCTTATTTTATATCTACATCATTCTAGGACAATTCAAAGGACGATGGTCAAGATTGTTCATCACACAACATCAAGGTAGGTGGTTTGGGCCTTTATTTGATTGTATTTGGATTATATATTTTTTAAAGTGCTGTATAACCATGTTTGGGGTATTGTGTGTTTTGTAATTTAACCTTGTTTAATACTTTCTATGATCTGTTTGATTGAGAAAGGGTTATTTATTAGGTATAAGGTTTTATACCTTGGTTATGGATGAATTTCCCATGTTTGATTGATTATGAACATTTGGTCTAGAATTCCTATTAGGATTGATTTTTTTCCATGCCTCATTTTGTTAGGATGGTGTTACTATTTATTTGAGATGAATGTGATTCACATTGTAAAAGCATGACCAAGGGTAATAGTCTGTGACAAATTTATGAGGTGGGGTCATTTATGTATGAATTGTTGTTATGTTGACCCAAAGGTATTAAATGTGAGAGCTACTGGGTGGTCATTGACCCAAGGGGTTAGACCATGAGAGATACATAGAGGGTCGTTATTAAATGAATGTTGGACTATAGGGAATTGAATGTGAGAACTGCCAGGGGTCCTTATATTTTATTGTTAATATGTAGACCAAGGGGGTATTGACCGTGATAGATACCCAGGTAGTCATTTTTAAATGATTAGTTCCATGTAGGAGCAAAGGGTTTAGACTGTGTGAGATTTCCCATATGGTCATTATTTACTAAATTGAGGATAGGTTAAACCAGAGGGGTTATACTGTGAAAAATTTCCCGTAGGGTTTCTTGTGAATAAATGAATAATTGTGACGAGTCTACCAAGACAAAGAACAATCTTGGACTCAGTCTTACTTGATTGTTTAGATGGTCATCTAAGATGTATGTTGTTACTATTAAACAGAGGGATACAAATCATAGGAATTATCCAAGGATTCATTATTCAATGGGTTTGAATGATTAATAAATGGAAATGAATGTAATTGAAAACTGTATGATTGTTTACTTTTGAGTAATCCCTAGTTTATTTATTATTTTCTGCTTATTTTCTTATATATATATTCACTAATAGTTAGAAACATATATTTTGGTGGTTTCCTACTAGGATTTGTCTAACACACTATTTGGGTCATGCTTTTGGACCCAAACAGATTATATGGTTGCAGGTGTAGATAAAGAATAACTCCCTTCTTCATCAGGTACTTGATTGCTGTTGGAGTTGGAGAGCATGGGACCAAGCTAAGGCTTGAAATACTGTTGGAGTATACTTTTTTATGTAATATGGTTTTAGTAATGTATTTCTAGCATTGTGAATTATTTTTTTTCTTTTCTAGATGCACATGAAATGCATCATATATTTATATATATTCTACAATTGTTTTTACTATGAGTCTTCCACTGTTTACATCTATTTTATGGTATTACTTCTTCCGCTATTGATTATTATTATTTATTATAATGTGTATACTCTACCAATGAGGTAATATTTTTCTCACTATCAGACATTGGCCCTTTCTTCTAGTCGGTAGCCTCTGGAATTTGGGAAAATTCACTTGAGGTCATGTGACCAACTGGGTCTAGGGAACCTTTGGGCGACACCCGAAACTGGGATGTTACAAAGTGGTATCAGATCAGTTTATTTTCTAATTTGTATTACTATTTTGAGCCTATAGACAGAGATATGAAGTAATGGGTAGTTGGTAATAAGCTGTGCCTAGGAGTAGCTAACTCGTGTATAGAGAAAATCCAAGTTGCCTCCAATATTGCAATTTTTATGGCTTTGAAGTTGTTACAGTTGATTTGATTTCACCATTGGGTGACATACTTGTTTTGTGATGTTATTATTGATATCATTGGGTGTTATATTTCTGTTGCAACCTAATTAGATGAGGGTATTCCATCTCATGCATTATATAGACACTTTATAGATATCACATTCCATTCATTCTTATCATGCCATTTAGGGTGTATTATTGATTGCATGATGTTGTGATAGATGTTGTGATAGATATTCATGCTATTTGGATATATTCCATGATAGAATACCTACTATTTTAATAGGGTATTAGAAAATGTAAAGTTTCATTTTGATGGATGCCAAAATTTTGTCCATGAGGTGTTATGGGCCCTATTTGATCGGAATTTAGTGGATCATGTTTGAACTTTAATTGAATTTTGTTAATATATGATTTGATTAAGGATGCAAAACTTTGATTCATAGGAGTATGGGCTCTCACGGGTAATAATTTTTTATGCATTACACAAAATTTTATGTTTTTAAGGGTTTTAGAGAAGTTTCAGAGGCTTACTATCTAGAAACCCAGACAACATGGCGTGTGGTGTTATGGGCACACGCCATGTGTTCTTCTGTTTTAGAAGAAATTTTTTTATTAAGTACACACCGTGTACTAGGAGTACACGCTGCGTAGTGTTTAATTATGTGGATGATTGTGTGAGTAGATACATGGGGTTGGGAAACTTTTTGTAGGACACACCGTGTCTAGATTGTACACCCCGTGTTGTACAGAACCGTGTATCTGGTCGTGTGACCAACGACACAGGTAGATGAAACTTAGGCTATACACGTCAGGTCATGTTTATGCACACAGTGTAGATTTGACTGTGTATCTGACCATGCAACTAATGACACGAGTGGTTAGAACATAAGTGGTACACACTGTGTGTAGGGTGAACACTCTGTGTAGTATTACCCAGAAGAGAACATTGTAGTTCTAGCTGTGTAGAAGTACTTGGGTAGGATCGGAAATTTAAGTAAATTCTGTGTATTAGGAGGAACATGCTGTGTGTATGGGTGTTACATGACCAGGTTTGGAAAAGGTACATCCCATGTTAAAAACTTAAGGGAACACGCCATGTAGGGGTTATAAACACCGTGTAATACTGTTTTGTAAAAAAACTTGAATATTTCTTATCTTGTTCCGTTGTTACACTTTTAAGTGGATTTCCTTGATAATATTGAACTGAGGTGTGCACTTGACCTTGTAAATTCATGGAACCAAGACATCCTCCAATTGTACTCCAGATATAGGGTAATGATTAGACACTAGAAATAGTAGATCAAGGACTACCAACAGATCCCCTGTCATGCCCATTTTGGAACCAGTTGTTATACCAGACACAGGTGCTGATGTAAAGTTCTATGAAGGATTTTTGAGGATGTTACAGACTTTTTAGGGAGAACCACATCCTGACCCATCTATGGAAGAGATGACACATGTGTTCCAACAATAACATCCTCCCACTTTTTTTGAGGATAGAGGACCACAGGTTGCAGAGTCATGGTTAGAGGCCATTATTTCCATCTTTGATCATTTGGAGATGCCTCCGAGGATGAGAGACAATCTTGCTACTTACATGGTACGTGATTATTCCTAGAGATGGTGGGATGTTATCTCACAAGAATTAAGTCATCAGGATATGGATTGGGAATAGTTTCAGAGGACCTTCTATAATTACTTCTATCCCAAGATGTTGTGGGCCAATCGAGCCCAAGATTTCATGCATTTGGTGTAGGGCTCTCTTTCAGTGATGGATTACTATTCTTGTTTTATAGAGATTTATCACTTCACATATATTTTGGAAGGTGACAAGTTATCTTTGGATAGGTGATTTGAGTATGGTCTCAGGTATGACATCCAATCATAAGTGAATGTATTCAGGATAACTTCAGTGACTGTTATAGTGACTCGAGCACTGATTACCGAGCACAATATGAGGGAGTTGGGAGCTGAAAGCCAGGGAATTTAAACATACTAGGCTAGTACTCCTTCTATATATAGTAGGAAGTGCAGTAGGGATATTTAAATTTATGTTTCTTTAGGTAGTCAGGTGGTATGATACCTGTGCGGTAAGAGTGGGAATACGAGACCACATTGACCAAAGGACCCGGTCCAGTGTCGATCTTATAGAAAGATGGGACACCTTCTACATTTTTTCAAGGTGTTCTCACTAGTAGCAAGTGATAGGGGTTCCGTTATGACTCCACATTCAGGAGTAGGACCACCAGTTTCTCATCAGGCAGGGAACTAGAGTTCGTCTGATCATTTAGGTCAAGGAGGAGGTCACAGTAGCCAGTAAGCAGGCTTTCAGTGACATAATGGTGGATTAGCATAGGGTAGTTAGGTAGGGTCACAAGTCCATAGTACATGCCATACATTCACAGTGGAGTAGACCCAGTAGGAGCAGGATCACATACCCTCTACGATTAGAGGTATTATTCTAGTTACCTAATTTTGAGCTTATGCACTTTTTAATATAGGGGATTCCCATAGTTTCATATCTATTGATGTTGTGGGGAGTCTTAGGCTCTATATCTTTACTTATGAGTTTGTTATGATGCTAGACACTCCGTTGGGGAACAAGGTTCGCTCCATAATTCTCACAGCGATCTTCTGGACTCTGTGGGAGGCACAAAATAAATCTAGATTAGAAGTAAGGATCTCAGTTCCTCTTATATGGGTGAGAATGAAAGGTTTACTGCATGAGTTAGGTTCACTGGTGAAGGGTGGGTTTCAATATGATGTTATATTCATTCTTCTTAACACGCCTCTTTCTCGATGCGATGTTCAGGGAGGTTGGGTGCATTTGCAACATCCAACTATTGGGTTGAAGCTTAATGTGGATGGTTCCTTTTTGAATGGGGAAATGAGGGGGGGGGGGGGTCTATTGTGGGACAAGAATGGATATGATTTTGTGGATTTTAGTATATTTTATGGACTGGGGAGTTCATTGGGTGCAGAGGTGCGGGCGTTGCATTCCGGCCTTATGCTTTGTAAAAGAGTTGGCTTGATGACTTCAGAGGTGGAGTCGGACTCTGAGGTGCTGGTTTGGGAATTATGGGGGGAAGGTGTGATTCCTTTGGGTTTGAACTAATTGGTTCGTGGATGTGATTCAGAAATTGATCATGGATGTGCGGTTTGACATATCCCTAGAGAGGCTAAATTCGTTGTTGATGCTCTTTCTCATGGTAGTTGCCTAGAATACCCCTTGATTATTTTTGATACAATGGGATCATTACCTCAGGAATTCATTGGTGTTGTTTTGGGAGATTATTTAGGGATTCATCATTATAGACTACCTTGATATTTTCTATGTGTAAGGTTCTTTTTAAATTTTAATAAAAATAAAATTTCAGTCCAGTAGTCTCCTTTTAGGCCTTTGCCGACTTCTATCATTGTAGGGTGAGTTTCACATCACCAGAGGGTGGGTATTTTCTACTCAAGGGAGAATGGGATGTCCAGGCGAATAGGGCAAGACCCGAGCATCATGTGTTTGGAGGAGTTACAACCCAAATTTATAGTTTATATCTAGATGACCAGGGGACTTCACAGATGGAATTTCCACCAGTGGAGGATCATTTTAGGGATGTCTTTATAGATGAATTTTCAGGTTTACCTCCGAAGAGAGAGGTATATTTATATATTGATATTATTCTAGGAGTTCCACCAGTGTCCATTTCTTCTTATAGTGTGGATAAAATAGAGTTACAAGAGCTCGATATATAGTTACAGGGGTTGCAGGCATGGGGTTTCATCTGAACCAGTACTTCTCATTGGGGTTCACCTGTCCTGTTTTCTATGAAGAAGGATGGTACCCTCAGACTTTGTATAAGGGCCCAACCTTAAACTTTACATTATATTGAATTAAATGAATAATTCACATTGAGGATCTTTTCAGGTTTAGAGTTTTAGAGAATTAGGACATAACTATTACATTTAAAAATATTACATAGTAGACACTTCTACACAATTTCCATTTTTTTACAAAACATGAACTCTTAAAAAAAGAGTCATGTCTCGTTCCATGTTTAAGATAGCATGAATTTTCCTTGATCCCATCCTTGACCCTATTCCACTTTATGTCCTATGAAAAACATTTCAAAAACTTGGGATGAGCATAAAAAAACTCAGTAAGGGATACACAAAGAAGGAAAACAGTTAGTTTTTCAAAACAACAAGAAAACCATGAATACTTTAACATAATTAATAATTTTCACCTTTATGAAGTAGTAAATACTCTTCACTGAATAAAATATCATTACTTACCCTTTTGTAACCAAAAGATTACCATAAAACCCATATAAAGAACACATAACATATAAAGGTAACTTGGGACATAAACAAACATAAATGGAATAACCATACGGTCGACTTCCACACATATCACTAAATGAAATAGCCATACGGCCAAATTCCATACCCAATTAATTTGAGGTTATTACGTAACCACCCATCCTGGTATTCACGACACCACCCATCATTTGGTTTATCACGTAACCACCCTTCAAATGTCCAAGTACCATTATAAAATCATAAGACATAAAACAAATATAAAGGAAAGAAAACATTTCCAAATTTTAATCACAATATATCACTTAAATATATTGACATAACAAATCCATTATAAAAACCATTTTCAATACCAAAATAAATAAAAGATTATATGGTATTTATTCTCTTTTAAAAAGTTTACGGCTTATTGAGGAATCCAAAGATCAAATAATATTCGCAACGGCGGAAAAGGTCGTTGTCACCACATACGTTAAAAGAAACATTACTTTTTGTCATTTAGTAAAATGATTCATAGAAAAAGATTCCCATTGAAAATTCAAGGGTGTTTATACAGCATAAAAAGAATGTTGTGTATTAAAACAAAATATGCCGCAATGAAAGGATATTGAGACGAAGTCCCTTACCTCGTGTCCAACTTGACCCGTTTGTTCTTTAATATCCTGAATAATAAAATAAAGTTAATTTCTACTTGCTTAAGAACCTTTTTCAAGTTTATTATTCCTTTTATAAAACTTATTACCATGTTATAAACATTATGTAAACATTTAAGTTAATAACGTTTATTTTGTCGATATTTGGTACTTGAGTAAAAAATGAACACCTTATATTTACAAGTTGTCCATGTGGTCAATTTTCCATTATATCCAGAATGATATTCATGATTTAAACATCATATATATCATATATATTCAGTATATACATGTATTTATAATAGTACATAACATTTGGAGGTAAGAAATGAAATACACCGTTCATGGAGACGGTAAGCCGTACGTACGCATGAACACTACTTTCATTTCTATTTCTTATTTTAATGGAATTAAAAAATAATTTTACATAGGTATATTATAATTATAGTATAATATCATATATAATATCATTAACTCTATCCTTTATACATCCCACATAAGGCATTAACGAGTCACATTATTTTAAGGGGGTGGTAGTCCGCACTTCCTCAAATGAGATTATCGTATTTACCCACTATGGAAACCATAAAGGCTTGATATAATTGGGAAGTACAGAAGAATAAGGAAATAATAAACATAATATATATCATATATAAATACATTTCCATCATAATGTCCACCATGAGAGGTGGTTGATGTAATTGAACAATCATCATTTCGTGAGGCGTTAGTTTTCCATCAACAGAAACATTATGTTCTTCACCCATTAGATGAAGTTGTGTGTAAGTGTAGTCAGAATAATTCTCATAAAAAAATCCTAGTGTATTGAGTATACTGGTGTTGTTACAAAATAAAGGAAATAAAAAGAGTTTAGGGGTTGGAGAAGTAAAAGAAAACAATTTAAGAGAAACCGTTACCTTTAATTTGGGTAACTCCCTTTGGTTTGAACCAAAGGACTTCTTGAAGTGCCTTATGCCTAAGTTAAGGCTTCTAGGGTGAGGAGAGGGATGTATGAAGATTAATTGGGCAGAGTTTGGATGAGCCAAACTGCTTGAGAGGCGTGATGAATTTGTTTGAAATGGTCTCCTTTTATAAGGGGGAGGAGCGGCTCTTTAGGAAAGTGTGAAAATATTATTTTATAATATAATGATATTCGGTTTCTAATGGTCCAAAAATCATTAAGGTAAAAGATAATATGACTCATCTTCTAAATAAAATCATCCAATTATAATTGGACATGTTTTGGATAATATGTTAATCATTATAATCTTATTTATTTAAATCATTTATTAATGTGGTAAATTCTGCATCATTATTGTGTCATAAATAATTAAATTTATTTGATGTCTAAAAATTATAAAACAAATAACATTATGTAGGAAATTATTTATCTTTCCAAATAATATTTTTAGTTGAAAAGATAATTTATATAAACCCTTCTAAAAATTAATTTACTAAAATATATTTACTTTTGTCATTTTTGCCTTTACTTTAAGTTAATTAATCTAAATTGTCATTATCACTCCCAAGTAGCTCAATGGGGTCCCAAAATAGTCCCAAATATGCCCATGGTCAATAATGACTCAACTAATAAGTTTTGGACAAGTGTTAAGGTAATTTTTAATTTTTATAATATTATTTTTACATTGAATTACTCTATTTACCTTTAACCGCGGTAAATAAAAGTCAAAAGTTACTATTCACCAAAAATTATTTTCATCTTATTGAACCCCATTTTCTTATTGATAACAACCGTGTATGTAGAATTTTTGAAATTCAATTCACAGAAGTGGTAAAATTTTATTTAAATGAAAAAGTCAGTTTTTTAACTACCACTAAGTGGTTTCACTATTCATCAAAAATTGAAGTTTTTCAGAAAAATACCAAAAATTCAGCCTAATCTATATTTGATATTCCAAATTCAAAAATGATGTTTATTTTTACAAATTCAAAACATAGAAGTGGAATTAATTAATTTTAAAATTAATTCCCTTTATCAAAACAAATAACGTGTTTTTAAGAAACAATAACTATCAAAAGATCGACACTTGTTTATGTCCAATTTAAAAGTGAAATTAATTCCAATAACCAACATTGGATTAAATTGTAAAAATATATTTTAATTTAAATTTAAAACCAATTAAAAAGTTAATATAACCATATAAATAAATTGTATTAAAATGCACTTTTGAATTAAAATACAATATTTTTCACTATTCATTAAAAAATGAATTTTATCAGAAAAATACCAAAAAATTACCCAAAGTAAAATTTGATTTCCCCATTCTAAAGAAAGATATTATCTGGTCAATTAGAATGTATTAAAGTAACAGAAACTAGTTTTAAAGAGGGTTCTCCATTAAAAGGCGATAAATCGGCCATTTAATGTAAATTATGCTTAAAATTAGATTATTCACATTTTAATCCTCTAAATTTTTATTGGATAATGTAAATACATTTAACAATAATTTATAACCATAGTTTAGTTAGTTTCGTTCATTCTCACCAATACAATGGCTAGGAATTAACTACCATTTAAAATAATAGTATTATATTATTAGTGTGCAACGTAAGATTCCAAAGAAACTCGTTGTTGCGTATCGGGTACGCTATCGAACATAGAAACCCATTTAAAGTAAAATTAATATTTAATTCACAAATATTAATGAATATAAAAATATCTTATTCTTCATTTACCTGGGATGTTACACTTTGTGTGGATTATCAGAAGCTGAACCATTTGATGGTTAAAAATAGATATCCTTTACTGAGGATAGATGATATCTTTGATTAGATTTGAGGAGCCCGGGTGTTCTCGAAGATTTACGTGAGACATGATTATCAAAATTTGAACATTAGACCATCAAATATAACTCTTACAACATTTTAGAGAAGGTATGTTCTATACGATTATTTGGTTATGCCATTTGGTCTTACAAATTCTCCTACAGTTTTCATGGCACTGATGAACTGAGTGTTCCATCCTCAATTTGATTATTTTGTGGTAGTCTTCATGGATGATATCTTGGTGTACTCACACAATTGACATGACCATGCCATCCACCTTGTTATCATTTTGAGTATACCGAGAGAGGATCAGTTATATGATAAGATCTCAAAATGAAACTTTTTGATGGACCAAATTCACTTCTTGGGTCATATTATCTCAGAGATAGGAGTATCAATAGACCAAGAGAGAGTGAGAGCAGTAGTTTCCTGTGAGAAGCCGAAGAACATGTTTGAGGTACAATGTTTTTTGGGGCTGGCTGGTTACTACAAGTTCTCTATTCCAGAATTTTCATGCTTAGTAACGACACTGATAGGCTTGACTAAGAAGGGTGAAAAGTACTTGAGGGGATATTTCTACGATTTAGGCTTTCAAGAGTTCAAAGGGAGATTAAATTCAGCCTTGATACTGATTTTTATAGATTCGGGAAAGAGTTACATCATTTACTGTGATGCATCCGGTATTGGACTGAGGGAAATTCTTATGTAAGGGAAAAGAGTCATTTCATACGAGTCTCAGCATTTGAGTCCATATGAGATAAATTACCCCACACACGATCTCGAGTTAGGTACAGTTGTTCATGCTTTACACTATTGGAGACACTATCTTTTGGGAGAGAATGTTTTGGTATACACTAACAAAAAAATTCTCAAGTTTATGTTTACTCAGTGAGATATGAATTTGAGACAGAGAAGGTGGGTTTAGTATCTTCAGTCTTTTGACTTTGAGATTGACTATATTCCCGAGAATGGAAACTATGTGCCTGATGCATCGAGTAGGAGGACTCAGATATAGGCAGTTCAGGAGGCTAGCAGTGAGTGGAAGCTTATGGATATGTTCTCTAAGATGCGTTTGGAGGTGCACGACAGACAGGGATGAACATTTCTTTCTTCTGTAGCTTTTACCTATAATCTGCTAGATCGACTGAGAATGAGGAAGCTATCATATTCTGAAGTCCTAGTTCTACAAGAGTGTGTGTCAGGAGAGGACCCTACTCCTTGGTGGGCTGTATATGAGGATGAGGTCTTTCATTTTTATATACATATATAGGTGTCAGTAGACATACACGAGGAGTTATTTTGGAATTTCCATTCCTCAGTTTTGTCATTTCATCCTGGTGTCACCAAGATGTACTGACATCTACACCATCAGTATTGGTATCCAGGTATAAAGGGAGATGTTTCTAGTTTTGTTATGAGATGTTTCACCTATCAGTAGGTGAAGGCAGAGCATCAACAACCAACATGAATATTACAGCAGTTAACCATTCCTGAGTGGAAGTGGAATGATGTCGCGATGGATTTTGTGATGGGTTTACCGAAGTCACCTCAAGGGAATGATGCTATTTGGGTTGTTGTTGAAAGACTCACAAAGGTTGCACATTTATTTCCAATTAAGGAAACCTTTAGTGTTGATGAGATTGGATGGTTAAACATCCAATAGATTTTACTTTTTTATGTGGTTACACACTATATCATTTCAGATAGGTATGCTCGGTTTACTTCTCATGTCTAAAAGGGACTAAAAAGGGCTTTGGGTATACAGGTACTTCTGAGTATATCTTACCATCCCCAGACATATGGACAATACGAGTGCACGATTTAGGTTTTGGAGGATATGCTTCAGGCATGCATCCAAGATTTTGGGGTTTCTTAGGAGAGACCCATACTCCTAGTGGAGTTTTCCTACAATAATAGTTTTTAGGAGACTATTCATATTGAACCTTATGAGGATTTGTACGATAGGCTATTCCTATCAACCCTATGTTGGCTAGAGGCAGATATGCTGGGACATCGTCTTGTATAGGAGATCACTAAACCAGTGGAGTTGATTCGGAAGAGGATGACTACTGAACAGTCTCACTAGAAATATTATACCGATCGGCAAAGACGACCTCTAGAGTTTGAGGTTAGAGATCAGGTTTTCTTACATGTCACACCGAGGTTGGGACACATGAGTATTAAGAGATAGGGAAAGATTTCACCAAGATATGTTGGGATGTTTGAAGTTTTGGAGAGAGTCAGGCCAGTTTCCTATCGGTTGAAGTTACCTCAGAGGTATCAGTATATGCATGATGTATTTCATGTTTCTCAGCTACGACGTTACTTTTCAGACCCATATCACATTTTCAACCTGAAGAGGTTGAGTTGGAGGTGGATGTATCCGTTTAGAAGCACCCTATTTAGATTTTATATCACATTAAGAAGGTTCTCCATGGATAGTTTGTTCCTCTGGTACGGGTGCTATGGCAACATGGGCAAGTACACGATGAGACTTGGGAGAAGGAGGCTGACGTACGATCACAGTGGCCGAAGTTTTTTGAATTTTCTTCTTCACCACCCTTAGAAGGTTAATCTGGGGACAAATTTCTTTAAGGGAGGAATTTTGTAAGAACAAAAATCTTTATTTCAGGTATGAATCTTTATTTTAGGTGTTTTTGAGGAAAAAGGAAGATTTGAGAAATTTTATAAGTACACGTCGTGTACTTTGGAGTACACGCCGTGTACCCGATTGCCGTGTGTAGCTATGTACTGGATGTGTAATGGTCAAGTACATGTCTGTGTAGGTGACCTACCAGACCGCCTAAAGAGGGAACTGGTTAAGGATAGTACGCAACATGTACATTAAATGAACACGCCATGTACTTTTATTTTTAATTCATTAATCAGAATAGGGTCACATCTCATCTACAGAAATACCTTCTTATAACATTGGTTCGTTCAGGAGAAAAAATCAAAGTCTGAGCCACCATTTCAATATCCAAAGTACGATTTGAACTTCGGTGGGTGAGTTGGAATACCACCTGTGAGTTCTTCCTTCTTTTGGATCCTCTTGTCCTGATTTCTCCTCTCTCGTGAGTTATCAAGGGTTGTTCGTTTTTACCCTTTTTGTAGATCTACATCATTCATGGCCTATTAAAGGGCCTACATTCAATAGGGTTCATCATACAACATCAAGGTTGGTGGTTTGTGCCTTTATTTGATTGTCTTTGGATAATATATGATTAACGTGCTGAATACCCATGTTTGGGGTATTGCGTGTTTTGTAATTTAGCCCTGTTTAATACCTTCTATGGTCTTTTTGATTGGGAAAGGGTTATTTCTTTGGTTTAAGGTTTTATACCTTGATAATGGGTGTGTTTCCCATGTTTGATTGATTATATCCATTTTTTCTAGAATTCCTGTTAAGCATGATTTGTTTTCCATGGATCATGTTGTTGGGATGGAGTTACTGTTTATTTTAGATACATGTGATTCGTATTGTGAAATCTTGACCAAGGGGAATAAACAATGATTGATTATCGAGGTAGGGTCATTTATGTATGAATTTTTGTTATGTTGAACCAGAGGCATTCACTATGAGAGCTGTTGGGTGGTCATTGAACAGAGGGGTTAGAACATGAGATCTACCCAGAGGGTCATTATTAAATGAATGTTTGACCATAGGGAATGGACTGTGAGAACTTTTAGGGGTCATTAAATTTTATTTTTTCTATCCAGACCAAGGGGGTATTGACCGTGAGATATACCCAGGTGGTTGTTTGTAAATGATTAGTTCCACGTATGATGAAAGAGGTTAGACTATATGATATTTCCCAGAGGGTCATTATTTAATGAATTGATTATAGGTTAAACTAGAGGGGTTAGACTATGGGAACTTTCTTAGAGGGTTGCTTGTGAATAAATGAATAATTGTGTGGAGTCTTCTAAGAAAAATCACAAGATTGGACTCGATATTACTTGGTAGTTTAGATGGTATTCTGAGACGTTTATTGTTACTATTACACAGAGGGATATATATCTTAGGCTAGATCCTAGAGTTCATTATTCAACATGTTTGAATGATTAATAAAAGGAAATAAATGTAATTGAAAACTTTAGGATTGTTAACTTTTGAGTACTTCCTAGTTTATTACTTATTTTATGCTTATTTCCAGCTATATATATATTCAATAATAGTTAGGAACATATATTTTGGTGGATTCCTGCTGGGATTCGTCTCACACCCTATTTGGGTCATGAATTTGGACCCAAACATATTATATGGTTGCAGTTGTAGATAAGGGAAAATGACCTTCTAAATCAGGTACTTGATTGCTATTGTATTTGGATATCATGAGACCAAGAAGAGGATTGCGATGCTATGGTAGTTTACTTTTTTCTATACTTTGGTTTTGGTATTGTATTTCCTGCATTGTGACTTGTTTGACTGCTTTCTTAGATACATGTGACATGCATCATTTATTTATATATATGTTGCAATTTTTATTACTATTAGTCTTCTGTTGTTTACATCTATTGTATGATAGTACTCCTTATATTGATTGTTATTGTTTATTCAACTATGTATACTCTTACAATGAGGGCATCATTTCACCACTATTAGACCTTGGCCCTCACTGCTAGTCGGCAGCCTCTGGTGTTTGGGGAAATGCGCTTGACGTCATGTGACCAACAGAGTTCGTAGAACCTTTGGGCGACACCCGGAACTGGGACGTTACATAACCAAATATAAGTAAGGTAAGAAATACATCAATATACCATCTAAAATATCCAAAGGTCCAATAAATAAATGTAAGATATACCACCAAAATAGGAAAAATTCCTAACATGATCCAACTCCTATGATCTTTTCTTCTAATAAGGAAATCCTTAATCATCAGGGGATTTACATAAGATATCCATAAAATATAATAATAATGGATCCTCAGGTACCCATGTGATATGAAATCTTGAACAAGGTGTTATTATAACTCAGTATGGAACCACCAACATCATGCCTAAAATAATTAGAATATAGCCAAGTGAATACATGAGTAATGTAACTACCCAAACTTTTATTAATGAAAATTCCTATTGATCTAATTAAATGTATTATTATGTAAAATGGTTATTTAAAGCATATTCACTTCCTTGGTTTTATGTTTTTGTATTTTAAAACACTGTTAAGAATTTTTACCATTTCTAATATAGCTATTGAATAGTGATCACATGATTAGTATAAATATGGGGCTTTAACAAATCCAATTTACCAGAAAAAGGAAGAGATGACCTCATCCAATAGAATTTCTATATAAAAAGCCCATTTATCAGAGCTCATAAAGGAGGTAGCCTCACTGGTCTTTTCTCTTGAACAAGTCCAAGCCAAGATTCAACATGTTAAACTTGAATATAATTGCCTACCGAAGAAGTGAAAGTTAATAGAGATTACCACCTGAGTGATGTTATCCGAGCCACCCCAAGAGTCTATCACCATCGTACACCTTACCCTTAGGTATTGTAGGGGTGTTATAAGTGGTTATGTAACAATACCCTATCACTATTATTATTAGTATTATTCTTTTATAAATAATATACATTCACTTTATTATTGTTACTTTGTAAATGGGTTTTAAAGAAGAAATAGTATTTTTAGTTAATATTCAATTAAGAAACCTATTTTTTTTTGAATTAATGGATTTTTTAATTAAATAAAATTTTAATAAATTTGTATTACTAAATTAATTTTTATTAAATATAAATGATCGTATAATTTTTTTAGGAATATAATTAAATTTTTTATTAAGGTTTGAAAACTGTTTTTGTCAAAACCCATGAATTTTCAATAAATGATGATTTTTATTTTAAAATTAAAAATTCATATATTTATAAAATTATTTAGATAAAATTAAGATAATTTTTAAATTTAGGATGTTGAAATTATCTAACGGTAAATTTTTCATAATTTTCTAAAATAGTCGAATTTTTGTGTAAAGAATAGTATCATGATACACCATGTGCAATGAGGGTTTACTCATTCTAATTCAAGTGAAATTAGGGTTTACTCATACTAATTCAATTTCAATGAGGGTTTATTCATGATCCATGTTTAATGATCCTTAGATCATGCTAATATCATGTTAAATTTTGTTGCCACATTTCCATGTTATGATAATCATGCTATATCATGCCATTATGTTCATGTTTCTCTTGTGATCCATTGATATGCCTATTTCCTAACATGTACTATATTCTTCATGTTATGCCTTTTTTTACCCCTATACCGGTCTTTATAGCTCACCCTTTTCTTATGCATATCCTCAGGTTATCCCATGCAATTCTAAGTACGAAGGAATGCCGTGGTTGTGTAGAAAACGTTTTCAGTAAAGATGTTGTGTTTTATGTTCTAAGTTGTTATGTAATGTTCCTAATTTTCCAAGACACTAGACCTATTGATCCTCAAAGTTTTCTTAAGAGTAATTTTATGTAATAAATCATTTTTATCAGTGTAATAAAGAGAAAGATTGTTATAGTTGGAATCAGAGTATATGTTTAGTTATTTTTGGGATTAAGATTAGAAAACCCCAGTGAAAGCCTTAGTGGTAAGACTAAGTATAATAAACATATACCTAAATTTTTGTGAGTATATAGTAAGTGGGTTATCAAGAAAATACATCCCTGTATGGATATGAACAAGTAGAGGTGGATCTAGCACAAATGTATTTAGGGGTAAAACCCGAAAACACCACTTTGAGCTAGAATCGAATGGGAGCTGGTGCACGAAAACAGGACTTACTGAACTCTTGGTTACAACACTCCAGGGGGATATTATTTGGTGAATTTGTAATCTTAGTATGAACCATTATTAAGGGAATAAAAAAATGCCCCTAAGAATATATGTCGGTAAGTAGATCATGGATAACATAGATTGAATCCTATAAATTCATAAGTTAAAAAAATAAATGTAATTTATAAGTTATCCCGTTTTTCATTGGATTCATTTTTATGTGTTACCCTTAACATTCCTTTTATTCCATCTAATTTCTGGTAATAGGAGGACTCAAGCTAACTACTAATGTGATGATCAATATGATGACTGTTCTAATGAGATTCCCAATTTGATGGGAGCGGGAATCGAAAACTTTGTCATGATACTCACTAAGTTAACTCTAATTTTGAATAGAAACATGGGTCAAAAGGAACGTTCAAACCCCCCCCCCCCAAGAAAGAAAAATTCATAATAAAGATCTTCATGAGATAAGAGCCTCCAACTTTTAATGGATCATCTAACCACTCAATCACTGAACAATGGATCAAATCCATTGAGAAGATCTTAACCATACTTCAATGTTCAGAATAATAAAAGGTTCTTCTGGATACTTATCATATGTAGGGTGAAGCTGATCAATGGTGGACATTCATAAAAAATAAATAGCCTAAGAAAGAGATCAAGGTGTTGGAATAGAAGGATTTCTGGAAAATGTTTTTTGATAAATATTTTCCTCACACCCTCCGACTTAAGATGAAAATGAACTTTCTTTACCTCAAGAAAAAAGACAAGGAATCCATCAGAGTTTATAAGGAATACTTAAAAATAATTGCCCGATATTCCTCCAACTTTGTCATTACCCCCGAATCCAAGGTTGAATGCTTCTTTGGTGTGATAAAACCTAGCCTATGGAAATCCCCGTCAATTCGTGACTTCGATAAATATGAGGAAATAATCTTATGTTCTCTCAAAGGAAAAATGGAGATCGATGAATATCAGGGGTATCATGTGGATAAGAAGTGGAAATTGGACTTTAATTCTGGTGGTCTAATGGATAAATCCAATGGTGCTAAGAAATTCTAGCACCACACTTGTCAAAGGTGCAAAAAGAAGCACCATAGAAATTGCCTGAAGGGGATAAATAAATTCTTTAGGTGTGGAAGAGAAGGTCACCTGGCTATTAATTATCTACATGAAAAACCTAACATTGTGATAGATGAGAGGAAAAATTCGTTTTAACCTCAATGCAGTTTTCATTGCTTCAATTGCAAAGAACAAGGGAACTTCACAAACCAGTTCCCTAATACAAGGGTTTTTAGAGGCAGCCAATAACCTCCAAGGCAGCAAGGGGTATCTTTTTCCATCAATACTTCCGAAGAAAACCCTTAAAATGAAGTGGTGACAGGTACACTAGTTATTCATTCAAGAATAGAGAATTTAATTTTTTGGTTCTGGTTCTACACATTCTTTTATATCCTGAAATTTTAGTAAAACAATCCCAACATCACCACAAATCATGGAAATAAAGATGTCGGTGAGAACAAAAAATTGAAAAAACATTGCATCCCATGAATACAACTCCTCCCCTATCACAATTTGGGGATTGAAATTCCCAGATAACCTCCTCATACTCCCTCTAGTAGAATTTGATGCATTGTTTTCATGGATTGACTTTCCCTATATAGAGCCAACATAAATTTCTGTGAGAGGGAAATCACTCTCCATATAGAGAATCGACCCCCCAATTCTGTACAAGTGCAAGGAGGAGGATGAATCTTTTTTATCACCATCATCTCAAGCATGGATATTACTGCCCTATGAGAACGTATATCTTGCTTTGATGATTGAGTCCATGGAAGAAAACATCCTTGAATATGCCTATTGTGATGGAATTCACTGAAGTGTTTCCTGAGGAATTTCCTGGTCTTACTCCTAGAAGAGATGTTGAATTATCGATTGATCTTATACCTAGGGAATTTAAAATATCCAAGACTCTGTATAGAATGGATTTTGTGGAGATTTAAGGGATAAATAATTAACTACAGGAGAATCTGGATAAAGGGTTTAAATTCTCAAGTGCTTCACCATGGGGTGCACCATTCCTCTTCATCAAGAAGAATGATGGGTCAATGTGCCTTTTCATTGATTATCGTGAGCTCAACAAAATCACAATAAAGAAAAAGTATCCACTGCCCTAAATTGATGACTTATTGGATTAGCTACACAAAGCACAATACTTATCCAATGTAGATTTTCAATGAGGATATTACCAAGTAAGGGTGAAGAGGGAGGATGTCCCCAAGACTAATTTTCTTACAAGGTATGAGTACTACGAATTCATAGTAATTCCTTTCAAACTTACTAATTCTCCAAAAATATTCATGGACTTGATAAATAGAGTCTTTATAGATTACCGTGAATTTTTTTTGGTAGTATTTATAGACAATATTCTAATATAATCCAATACCAAGGAGGAGCATGAGGAGATTTTAAGCACTGTACTAGAGACCTTGCGAAAGGAGAATCTCTATGAAAAGTACAAAAAGTGTGAGTTCTAGTTAACGGAAGTCTCATTTTTGGGTCATATCATCATGAGTAATGGGATATCTATAGATCCCTTAAAGACAAATGCAATTGATGGATGGTTGATGCCAACATAGATGATAGATATCTGTATCTTCATAGGGTTAGCTGGATATTATCTCCAATTTGTGAGGAATTTTTCATGATTTTCCAACCCTCTTACCAATCTAACCTAGAAGGGAGTCAAGTTTTCTTGGAGTGATGAATGTGAATATAACTTCAAGGATTTGAAAAAGAGGCTTATCACTATACCCATGCTCACAGTACCCACATGCGGAGAATTTTTTTTGGTATTCAACGATGCTTCGAAGAAGGCCCTGAGATGTGTGTTGATGCCAAATGACAAAGTCATTTCCTATGCTTTAAAGAAATTAAAAGATTATGAGAAAAAATAGCTAAAAAATGATTTGGATTTGGTTGCAGTAATCTTGGATTTAAAAATTTGGCGACATTACCTCTTTGGAGAGAAGTGTGAAATATACACGGATCGCAAAATCATCATGTATATAATCACATAGAAAGAGTTGAACATGCACCAATGAAGATGGTTAGAGCCGATCAAAGACTATTACTGCTCAATCCATTACCACCATGGGAAAGTGAACAAGGTGGAAGATTCTCTAAGTAGAAAGGACCCAACAATTATATCATTAATGAGAATTTAAGAGGATCCTATCTTCTTAGATTTGGTGAAGATAGATATGGGAATCATAAATAAGGGAACATAATCAATCTTTTCACAAATGATTGCTCAACCGTATATTTTGGAAATGTTAAAGTATGCTCAAAAGGATGATTTAGGAATTCAGAAGAAAGTGGAAACTATCGGAAAAAGGAAATCCTTGGAGTTCAATATTAATGAAGAAGGAACTGTGATATTTGGGTCAAGACTATGTCTTCCATGAAATCTGGAGTTAAAGAATGATCTTTTTTATAATGAACATAGTTCAAATTTCTCCATTCACCCAGGAAACAAAAAGATGTATCGAGATCTCTGCGAGAATTATTGGTGGGATAACATGAAGAAAGAGATCAATGAGTATACATAAAAGTGCCTAGTGTGTTATAAAGTGAAGAATAAGAAGCAGAAGTCCAAGGGGATGATGCAACCATTACCCATAACAACATGGAAATGGGAGAACATCACCATGGACATTGTCACCAAACTTCTGAAGACATCAAAAGGAAACAATGCTATCTAGGTTATTGTGGATCATCTTACAAAGACCACACACTTCATTTCAATTCGAGAGGATTTCTCATTAGATCAACTGGAACATATTTACATTAGAGAAGTGGTAAGGATTCATGGAGTAACACTATCGATTGTATCTGATCGAGTTCCAAGATTCACCTCTAAGTTCTGTAAGAGTCTCCAACACGCTCTAAATACTGAGATGAACTTCAGTAAAACTTATCATCCTCAAACTGATGGCCAATATGAGCAAACTATCCAAACACTTAAGGACATGTTGAGAGGATGATCAATAAACTTAAAAGGAGGATGGGATCAACAACTTCCTCTGGTTGAGTTCTCTTAAAATAAAAATTTACACTCAAGAATCCAAGTGGCTCCTTATAAATACCTTTATGGGAAGAGGTGCATAACACCGGAAAGTTGGGACAACGTTAAAGAGAAAAAACTCCTAGGTCTATAAATGGTTAAAGAAATGGTGGAGAAGGTTAAGAGCATCCAGCAGCACATTAATGCTGCTCAGAGTTGACAAAAGAGATATGCTGATAATCATTGACGAGACCTAGAGTTTGATTATGGGGACATGGTATTCCTCCACATATCACTGTGGAAGAGAGTTATGAGATTTGGAAATAAGGGAAAGCTTAGTGTGAGGTATATAATCCCTTTTGAAATCCTTGATCGCATTGGAGAAATGTCCTATCGACTAGCACTCCCACCGAACCTATCTCAAGTACATGATGTATTCCATGTATCACTCTTGAGGAAGTACATACCTAATCCATCACATGTATTCAATATATATGTGGTACCACTGTAGAATGAATTCTTCTATGAAGATAAGACGATAAAGATATTAGATCGTAGGGAGAAATTTCTATGAAATAAGATAATTCCCCTCTTCAAGGTGTTGTGAAAAAACCACAAGTTTGAAGAAGCAATGTGGAAATGAGAGAAAGTGATGAAGGAGAGTTACCCTCATCAGTTTTAGTGTGGGAAAAGAAAATTTTGAGGGTGAAATTTTTAAGGGGGGAAGATTGTAATGAACTAAACTTTTATTAATGAAAATTCCTCGTGATCTAATTAAATGTATTATTATGTAAAATGGTTATGTAAAACATATGCACTTCCTTGGTTTTATGTTTTAAAATTTTAAAATAACGTTAATAATTTTTACCATTGCTAATATATTCATTGAATAGTGATTACATGATTAGTATAAATATAGGGATTTAAAAAATCCAATTTACTTAGATAAAAGAAGTAATGGCCTCATCCAGTATAATTTCTCCATACAAAGTCCATTTTTCATAGCTCGAAAAGGAGGTAGCATCATTATTCTTTGCTCTTGAACAAGTCGAAGCTGAGCTTCAACACTTTAATCTTGAACAGAACCACCTACGAGAGAAGTAGAAGTTAATAGAGATTACCACCTGAGTGATGTTATCTGAGCCACCCCAAGAGTCTATAACCATCGCACACCTTACCCTTAGGTCTTATACCAATTTTATAAGGGGTTATATAACAAGACCCTAGAACTATTATTATGTGCATTATTTTTTGTATAAAGAATTTACATTCATTTTATTATTGTTACCTTGTAAATGGGTTTTAACGCACAAATAGTATTTTTAGTTAATCTATTTGGGTGAATTAATGGATTTTGGAATTAAATACTATGTTAATAAAATATTATTACTAAATCAATTTTTATTAAATATAAATGATTTTATAATTTTTTTTATGAATACAATTGAAATTTTTATTAAGGTTCGAAAACTGTTTTTGTAAAAACCCAAGAATTTTAAATAAATGTCAGTTTTTATTTTAAAATTAAAAATTCACATATTTGGAAAATTATTTAGATCAAATTAATATAATTTTTTGATTCAGGAGGTCAATATTATGTAATGGTAAATTTTTCATAATTTTATGAGACAATCGATTTTTTGGGTAAAGAATAATATCATGATACGCCATGTGCAATGAGGGTTTACTCATGCTAATTCAAGTTCAATGAGGGTTTACCCATGATAATTCATATGAAATGAGGGTTTAATCATGATATATTTTCAATGAGACTTTTCTCATGATAATATAATGTTAAATGTTGTTTCCACATTTCCATGTTATGATAATCATGATATATCATGAATTCATGTTCATGTTTCTCTTGTGCTTTATTGATATGCCTATTCCCTATCATGTACTATATTATTCATGTTATTCCTTGTTTACTCCCTTACTAGGATTTATATCCCACCTTTTTCTTATCCATGTCCTCTGGTTATCCCATGAAATTCTATGTACGAAGGAATGTTGTGGTCATGTAAATGAGGTTTTCAATAAAGATGTTGTGTTTTATGTTATAAGTTGTTATGTAATGTTTTTAATTTCCCAAGACACTAGACCTCTATATCATTAGAGTTTCATTAAGAGAAAGTTTATATAATAAATCATTTTTATGTGTGTAACAAAGAGAAGGATTTTATAAGTAAAATAAATAAACATTTACCATTTATTAAGTTAATATTTTAGTTCAATAATTTATATAAAAAGTTTGTAAAGAAATCACTGATGATTAGGATCTATGATGACATATGTCAATAGTCTTTACCTACTTTGGATAATGTCAATAAGTATATGATCAATTTATATGTCATATAATATCCAACTGTAAGGAATAAAACCAAGGTAACCATAGTCATGAAATCACATGGGAATATGTAGGGGATCCACCAAGAATTCCCATAAAACAATCCATCTAGAAACCACAGAAGTTATCCATGGTATTCTTCTCAGTGAAAAACAAGATAATCCAAGGTATCCAACCCTGAAATTACCTAAATTGAATCCATGGGGAAAAACTTATAATGCATTCAAAGTATTTAGATTTACCAAAATCTATGTCCACACCCATGGAATTCAGTATTATACAATCAATTTTAATCTTGGGTGCTCATCCCATAACATTCAGAAGGGTACATAAGGGGAATCAATGACATTAATCTATGTTATTCAATATGAAATAAATCACCCAAATTCAAGGGGGATCCACTCGAGTCATTTATATTGATGAATTAGTGAGGAATCCAAGGTAGATTATGGTATTGCTATTATTTGTACAACCTTGAATACAATGAGTAATCCTCCCATGGAATTCAAGTGATTCTTTAAATAGAATCCATTCTCACTCAAGGAATTCTACCAATTTCATATCAAAAACCAAATCAAAGTGATTAAACCCAAGACATACATACCTAAAAAATGTCTACATAAGAAAAAAACCATATTGAAAATCACCACAACCATTATTAGAGTTTGTTTTGTTAATAAATTTTAGTTTTACTCTAATAAGTGTCTAATATTTTTCCACAAGGCTTGATTAAATAGGATTAAATTCACAATATATATAGAAAAAACCCAATAGTATTTTTATAGGAACTGTATTTAACCAATTCCATTGATTACCATATTTATTTCAATGTCTAAATTTGCTCATTATTCCATACTCATCATCCATTAGTCCAAAATAGAGGTTCAACTGATCCAAAAATTATTTATTTTTATGAAATTCCACTTCACAACCATCGATTAAATTTATAATTTTTCATTTAAACTTTTTTCATAAATAAACATGTCTTACCCCTATCCAAATCATGAAAAAAACCCACCTATGTCCACCCCATAAAAATCTATCCCTTACAATAGTTCAATACATGTTAAATGGGACTATTAAATAAGGAAACTTAGTTTTTAACATTTAATTAAATCGATGTAATTTAGTTATTTTTTGGAATATGAACAATAATAATGACATGAAACATACCCATACACTTATGAAAAATGGTTGAGACTATGGGTTAATTAGAGTGAGTGCCTAAATCAAACTAAAGATTTCCTATTTTACTCCTAACCCATTAAGCCTCTATTCGACCTTGTCTATGATTATATTCCAATGACCCAAATAATCATATTCTCTATGTTATATACAAACAACAAATATTAATTTATTATAATCACATTATAATTAATTAATGTATTACAAAAGAATATCCAACTTGAACAACTTAGGTATAAGATAAAAAACTCACATGATACTCCCTTTGTACCTAAGCTAAGACCAATGATCCTTTTGTGGTCCATTACAACATAAAATCATTTAATCATAATAAATACATATCAACCAGATCCAAAACCACAATCCATGACAAATTTGTTTTACTAAAAACTCTAGCAAAAATCACTTTAAGAAATTCCTTTACCGAAATTCTAGAAAGAAGTGTACATACATCGTATAAGGATGTTGTTAATCTGAGATGAATGGAAGCCCCATCATCTCTAGATAATTCCACTATGATCTAGTGGAATAATCACTCAAATACCGAATTAAAACAACCTAAATATTATTGTAATAATATAGAGTGATGAAGGGAGTCGTAACCTTAATGTACTCTCCCCAATGTTTGATATGTAAGGAGAATCAAACAAGAAATGAGGATGATTCACTATATATGAAAGGGAGGATGATGAGGGAACATGAGAGTGTGTACAGACTAAATAGAGAATAATAGGAGGGTGTTTAATTACAAACTAGTAAGGTAAAAATGGTAAAACCCCACTTTTTAAGGCGTTCATGGTTTGGATAGACAATTTTTTTAAAATATACACCAAATTTATAGTAAACGATGTCTTAAAAATCCTACATAGAATAGTTGGTCCGTATAGTTTACCAACCATGTGCCAACCATAAAAATAATATTTATAATCCTTTATAATAAGACATATTTCTTTTCTACATCCATGTAAAAACTATACGTTAATACCTAGATTTAGGAAATATCACACGGTTTTACATGAATCTCACATGTATTATACTAAACCTTGTTCTAACCATGTAACTCAACCATAAACTATAGAAATTGAATTGAAAACCGTCCAATGTAAGGGGGACAACACAATTTTCTTTAAACCATGTGATCCAAATTTTTAAACTTGGAAAGAAAACTCCAAAAACCTCTAAAACTCACCTTGAAGATCCCATGACTTATTCAAACTTCTTATGTAACCCTTATTCCCAAAACCATATCCCAAAACATCACTTTATGGTTCCCAAACTTTCAAAATTACATTATAAACCTAGATTCAAAAACCATCCCCACCACAATATGACAAATAAAAAGTCATATTATTACAAAACCTATAGATCATAAGGAAGTACATTTGTATTTTTATGAATTTTAATATTCACATTACAAAAAATACTTTTTTTAAAGGATAGTAAATAATGGTAATTTTTTCAAAAACCAATGCAATCAACCAAGTAATGATTTTCAAAATGAGAAGAAATATATGATTAGAGTGGAATTTAGAAATATCATTGGGATACTTTCTCTATGTCTCATGTTTTGAAAAATATATTACATTTTTTGATACCAATACTTCTATAAAAAGGGAAAAAATTATCGTTGAGTCCTTTATATGACAAAAATTTCTCAATTTTTTTGGTTCTTTTGATCATTTCATTATTGGGAATTTTTTAAATTTTATTGAAAAAATAATTTTTAAACTTAAATGCTTATAGTAAGGGAATCAATAAAAGAAATGTATCCATTGGAGGGGGAAATCAATTAGTGGTTGAAACTAATCAGGAATACCAAGTCCAAGGAAGATATATAATTGATAGAATGAGATGATTTAAGAAAAATTTCAAAATTTATGAGATTTGATATTTTCCATTTTTAATTGATTTTCATTGATAATCAACTCCCAAATTGATCTAGAACCCATTTAATTAATTGATTTTTGTTACTTTTTTAAATATAGAGTTATTTTGATAAACTGATTTCCTCATTTATTTTTATTATATATTAATTATTGGATTTAATTGAAGAATCCATAAATTGATTTTAATAATAATATTTATGAGATTTCCTGGATCCACACTCCCAGATCTTGTGATAAAAATACATTATTTATATACCAGCTTAATTACCAATTAAGATGACATAATCCAAAATTACTTATATTTTTGAAATTTAAATATTATATATCTTAATAATCGCACAATCCTAAGATGCAAATGACCGGTGTCTTTGGATATTAGCTACATGAAAATCATATTGTGGATGTTCCTCTATAATCATAGCAATATTAGACCCAGTTATTGAAATCTCCTAGCATATAATCATCTTCACATCCTGGGGAATGAAAACATAATAAAGGGGTGAGATTATATTTTTAATAAGGGTAGACATAAAAAATAACTATTTATTATCACACTTGATCATAATATAAGAATGTGGGAATTAGATCATAGTCAATTTATATGAATATAACAATATAAAATTATACCCAAGTAAACACGAGTTATCAATAATAAGTCAATGTAAAAGTATTTGATCATAACATAGGACTTGAGTTATATGAATGAGGAAAATAAAATAACCTCGAGCAATGAGATCATAAAATAAGTATAATTATACTATATAAAAGTGTTGAATAAACAAAATCATATAAATTATATAGATCACATATCAAGGATAACCTCCAAGATATTATTCAAATAGTACACTTGGTATAATAACTTATTTAATTTAATGATATTGGAGTTAATACTTGTGAATCCTTGGGATTTGGAATACCAATCATGTACCCTTGGGCATGGGATAATCTATCAAATACCCTTTGGTAGTTTTTATGAGAATAACTAACTATAAATAGACTCACACAATATCTTTTTGGGCATAAGTAACTATAAATACACTCACACATAGTATTTTTGAGTATAGATAACCAAAAATGATCTCATTATTAGTCTTTTAGAGAATATATAACTGAAAATACACTCAAACATAGTCTTTGTGAGCATATGTAATCCTAAATACACTCATACCCAGTAATTTTGAGCACTAATAACCCAAAATACATTTATAAATAATGTAAATACCCCATGAGATAAAAAACCTTGACCAATGAATTGGAGGGCTATATAAGACCCCCACCAATCAAATAAAAATCAACCATACACATGTGTTCCTAGATAACATGAAAAAATTCATATTTCAAAAATAATTTAGTTAACTCATGGAAAAGAGACATGGTTCATGATGAAATTCAAAAAACATTTCACATGAAATCCATATAAATAAGGTGGATAACATCATAGGAACATATCCCAAGTATAACATAAAGAACATCAATAGATGTTGATATAGATGAAAAATAATTTTTATTATTAGTAGATAAACTAATTTTAAATGATTTAAATATTTAAAAGTTTTTTTATCTAAAACACAATAAACTGAGAATGATAAATAATTTTAAAAATTTCCCTTTAAAAACAAAAAATGTGTTTTCAAGAAACACATTTTATAAAATAAATATTCTTTCAAAATATTTCTATGGGAAGACTTATAAATTCTAAACACTTCTTTTGTAAAACCAAAAAACTTTAAAATTCATTTTAAAATAAATAATTCATTTTTAAAATCAAACTTTTAAATTTAAAAAACATAACATTATTCAAATTTCATTTTAAAATCATAAAAAAATAAAAAATAGGAAGTCAATTTTAAAAACCTAAAAACAAATCTATTTTAACTACCCAAAATTTTAGAAATGAAAATTCCATTTCTAATGAATAAATGACTTATTAAGTAATATAATTATAGGAAACACATGCATTACTTTGGTTATATTGGAATAATTTTAAAATATAACTCATCATATTTAAAAGAATATTAAAAATATTATAATTTGATAATATAACTATTGTATAATGACCATTAAGATTAGTATATAACGAGGGTTATGCTAAAGTCTAATTGATATATATGGAAGATGTGATGGATTTTACAAGTAGAATCATACCTAATGAAGATTATTTATCAAATATTTCAATGGATATTGAATCACATGTATTTTACCTTGACCAATACTAAGATAAGATTCAACAAATGAAACCCCAATGAAAGCATTGATAAGATAATGTCAAGCTTATCATCAACATGACCCAAACCTTGTTCGTTGAACTGCACTAAGAAATCCCCACCATCACACAACTTAACCTTAAGGAGTACATCTGTGTAATAATGGGTTATGTATCTATAACCAAGTAATATAGATTTTTATATTTCCTATTTTTATAAATGAATGATTATATTTATCGTTTTTTATTATTTCTATATAAATTATTATATAATAATTTTGATAAAAAATCGATTTTGATATGAAGAAATTAAAATTGAATTTTTGGGAAATATATACACTCACTTAAGAGAATATTATGATAAATTCAATATTTAATGAATTAAATGTTTTTTAATATAATATTATTATTAAATAATATTTTTTTAAATATAAATGATAACACAATTTAATAAAGTACAGTGTAATTTTTATAGGGTTCAGAAAGTTGTTAGTGTCATAAAAACTAGTATCTTTTAGTAAATATTTTTTTTATTTAAAAGTAAAAATTGTCATATTTAGAAAATTATTATGATAAAATAAATATTATTTTTTAAGTAGACATGTTGAAATTATACAAAGGTTATTTTCATAATTTTCTAGTAAAATATATGTTTTATGTTAATATTTAATATGTTATAAATATACAGTTCATATTATGATATTATAATGGCCCAAAAGTGATATAATAAATTATATAAAATGAATCATATAAAAAATAAATTTTTTTTCATTTAAAATAATGTTTTTAGTGATATTTAATAAATTTTATAAAACATTAATGAATCCTCTAAAACATATATTATATTTTATATTTTTAAAATTAATTCTTTATGAACTTGACTCACTTCCACATCACCAATTGTATTATTTTAACCATATCAACTATTATCCTTATAAAATACTGAAAAAACTTTTATTTTTTATAAATTATTTCTAAAAATAATAATAATGTTTTTGGTTTTGATTATTTTATTATATAGAGCACACAACCTAAATTTTGAAATTAATAAAGAATTCCACTATATTTTTCAATAAATACCCACCCAGCCTCTCACTCCTATTCACTCAAAACACATTTATCATTAATTTACTCTCCCCATAACTCTATAATTACCTCACAATGTGTTCCAAATATCTTATGATTCTCCTCTAATGCTTTTAAAACCACCCTCACCTCCTATTTATTTTTCAATTTCTTTGTATTATTCCATTCTATTTAAAATTGTTCATGTTGGAATGTGTTTTTACACATCAATTTTATTATTATTATGATGTAAAAGTAATTTTGTACAAACTTTCATTATCATTAAACACTTCCTTGAATAGTTATGTACACTCCTTATGCTGCCAAAATTATCATGTGATTCTTCCATTCCAAACATTTGTCTATTGAGTACCCATCACCATTTCCACTCAAGGGTATTCACCTATATGTACTTATCCTTCATTTATTAGAGTCTTAAAATTTATTTAATCCCACTCTCATTTATCGTGTTATTAAAATTTATGAAAAGTGTTCTTATGTTTTATTATCTATGTTGCATAATAATGAATGTACATGAAATGAATGTGATAGGTGCGAATGAAACTATATATCCCTCCAATTCATTGGGTAATATTTTTATCTCAAGAGATACCAAGTATTATGTATGATAGTTTATCCCAATAAAACTATGTTATGATTTCTTAGTGGCTAGCCTTGAATAATTATTATGATGTCATGCTTTATATTGTTGCCACATTCCCATATTACATTTATGTTATCATCTTATATCATTATTTTATGTTCATATTTATGATTATCTCCCCTTTTATGTCACCTTTATATTCCTCTTGGATCCAATTTATTACTTTATTCATGTTAGGTTTTGATTATTCCATTATTGGGATTTATAGATCACCCATTTCTTATGTTCTTCGCCAGCTTATCAAGTATATATTTAGAAGATAAATAGAATATATGGGCATGTTAAAGAATTTTTAAGTAATGTTGGTGTAATTATATTTCAAGTTAATTTTCTATGTACCTAATTTCCAAAAGAAACTTTTCCTCATGATATTATGGGATTTAATTATGTGTGAATTTTTTTAATAAATCATTAAATAAAGTGTATAAAAGAAATGGATAATCCTATCTTTGTAATGAATAATTTTCATAAATAAAGGCGCTCAATTTGAAAATTCTAAAAAGTAGTTGTTTTCACACTTCTGAAAAACTAAAATATGTTAAAAACATTAAAATATTTCTTTCAAAATTTTATAAATAATTTTAAAATAGTAAAAATAATTTAATCAATTATTTAATTATAGATAAAGACATCCAAAAAAAATTATCCAATGAATATTGATATATAAGATGAAATTTCCCGCCTGAAAAGAAGACGTGAGATCAGTTTCTCTCACAAATGTCACATTGGGTAAATCATTTACAAAGGAAAATTAAATTTGGAATGTAAATGAAAAAAATAAAAATAATAAGATGAGATGAAAATTTGATGTAGTCTTAGAGATAAATTTTATTCAATATTTTCCCATATTTAAATTCATTTGTAAAAATATCGATTTGGAAATATGATTGGAAAGAAACCCTTGTGACCTTAGTAGCACTTAAATTAAAATAAATTAACAAGAGAACTTAAGATGGATTTTTATATGCCTTTAATTTCATAAAAATATGATAATAACTCCCATAGCTTAGTATATACACCTCACAAAAGAAAAAACTGGTGGATATAACATTAGGCTCCAAGAACAAAAATTGAGATGAGAATCCCCTTACATTAATTCACATATTCAATGAAAGTTCTTTAAAATATAGTATAATAAACATAACTCTCTTAATAAATAATTTTATATATTTTTTCATATAAATAACCCTTTTTGGTATTCGGTTATAATAATTCATTATAGATTTATTTTATAGTTATCACTTGCTTTCATTATTATATGTTGTAATTCTGAATTTTTTAAAAATGTTTGATAATGGTGACTTAAAACCAAATTATTTGATATTATGTTTATCATTACCATATTAGATAATAAATTTAAATCATGGTGTTTTAATTATTTATGTATCCAAAGGTTAAATTTATAGTAATAATGAGTATGGTTATACTAAAGGAGATCCATGATAAGCTTGTTTCAGGTGATCAATTTATAATAAGGGATTACTTCGTAATGATCATCAGTTTTTGTTTCATACATTGAGAACCATATTAAATATAAATTTGAATCATTTAAATGATATATATTAATCAAATAAACTTTCTAACTATCCATATAGGGTGGTGATGAAGAAATAGAACACGTCACTCTATGGAGGTGGTAGTCCACACATACACATAGATGTCGTTTTTATTTTCCAGAGAACATAATGAATTTAGAAAATTATTGATCTTGTCAAAATCATAAAAATTTATAAATATAATATTTATACATTAAATCCCCCATTTTAATAATCCATTTATGAAGGTTATAATAAATATAACATGCCGCTCATGGAAGTGGTAGTTTGTATGTATGCATAAATAAAATTTCCATTTTTCTAATTGACGAGAGAGGAATAGATAATTGATGTAACATTAATATAATAATATTTAATTATTCAAATGATATTGATGTAATTATATTCACATTGATAAAATATCTTTAGATGAGGGTGTATGAGAAAGATATAGGAAATAAAGTTAAATAATTGATAATAATAATGTTGAGAGTTTTAGTTTTATCTTGAATTATCCTTTTGAAATGGAGGTATTTTGAAAACTTATTTTGCCCAGAGGCCGATGAATGTGGAAGATGATTATAGGATAAGAAAATTTTTCAATTTTTTAAGAGGTATTCAAATTTTATTCTATATGTAAAATAAGTAACAATAGACACATTTTATTATAGTGGAGAGTGTCATTATTGTAATAAATTAAAATGAAAAGACACTATTAAATTAAAGTGGATCCAAAAGATAAAATAATGGTGTGGGGAAGAGTGTTGGTCTTAAAAACCTATTATACACTAATTTTAGACACAATTTTGATGAATTTTATGCCTTTCTCCTTAGTTTTTAACTTTTAAGACAAATTTACTATTACCAGGGTATCCCGTTTTTACGCTTGGTAACTATTTTTTATAATGAAAAATAAAATTATCCTTTTCTTATAATTTGGGTATCATTATTCAAAAATTAAAATAATTCTATCTAATAGAATTTTCATTGTTGATAAAATGTAATTTTAATATTAATGCACATAATAGGAAAAAACCCTATTTTTTAAAATGCATATTTTATCATACAAATTATGTTTATGATAATATTATCATTTTTTTATTTAAAAAAAAATTGGTTTTGTTCTAAAACAATAAGAGTTAGGTGGATTTAAAATTAATCCAAAACAAAAACCACCCATATGAATATTTAATTAAAAATAAAAGGTGAAACATAATTTTTATTAGAATAAAATATTACTTTAGTTCCAAAATGTTAAACATATGTTTTCAAAATTAAAATAAATATTTAGAATTTATAATTTTAAAAATAAAATAAACAATTTATTTTGGAAAAGGTTTCAAAATCGTTTTCTATTGTACTTTTATCATAATTATGTCATTGATGTCCCGATATTTGTAAAAACAATATTATGTAATATTGAACTAAAATTAATTATTTTAAGAAAACCCATAAATTAATATTTATAAAATATTAAATTGATGAAAAAAATATATTTAATTTTTTTAATTAAAAATATAATATTTTAGGATTTATTATTAAATTGAAAATATAATTTAAAAATAAAAACATCTTTTATAGAAAAAGGGACCTTTTAAACATTAAGTGTACATAATATTATTTTATATCAATTAAAAATTGATGTTAATATATTAGTTAATATATTTAAATATTAAATATTATCATAATTACCTTTTAAAAGTTGTTAATTCAATTTATTGTGACCCTTGCATTAGCATAATAAAAACTTAGGAAAAATAAATAATGATTGGGAATAGGTAATTTTTTATTAAAAGTATATCAAATGAATGATACTAGAATGGAGTTAATAGAATGGATGTATATTGAAATAAACTTTGAATGATATTATAGAAACATGATATAAATTTTCAAGGATAGAGGATGATTGAGAACACATACCATTGAATGGAGGTTCTTTATGATTGATAAGAGAACCATAAAACCACATAAACTCATAGGAATGATTCCTCAGAGGGAAATTGATATGAGTACAATTATATTAATTTTTTAAATGAATTGGAATGGGAGTATGGGTAGGTATTTATAGTAAATGGGAGGAATTTTTTATTCATTTATAAATACAAGACTTAGAAGTATAAGTTGTTAAAAATGAAAAATCTTTATCTTACCCATTATCTTTTTCTGTGTTTTTTATATTAGAGACATTTCTTTTAATATTTTATTGAATTAGAGTAATACTACACTATTTTTTACTACATTGTCCCTCGAAATATATTTTTTTCATGAAATATTGTTTCTAATTTTTTTTCCATTTTAGTCTTTGGATAGTATGATATAGTTTTAGAATATTATCTTAATTAATTAAAATAAATTATATTAAAAAAATAACTATATATTGGGTATTTAATTCAGTTATCTTATTTATTAAATTAAATTAAACTATTAAGATTTCATAATATATACCATATATTCATACCGTATTTTACTATTTACGAAAAATATTGAATTTCTCTGAAAATTATGAAAAATTACTCAATGGAGAATTTTGAAAAATATTTGTAATTTTATGTTATTAGTATGAAAATGAATTCATATATATATTTATTTTAATTATTATGTGACACTTGGAAACCATGTATTTGTTGTAAAAATTTTAAAAAATGTTTTAATTTCTATTATTATTATTTTAATACATATTAGTTAAACGATATTACAAGTCATTGAATAATATAAATGTTTAATAATTATTAGTTATATTATTTGAAAATGATTATATTCAATTTAATGGATACTTTATTGAATAACAGTCACATTTTTTTACAATATCAGATTCCCAATAATCATATTCCAATGGCTAGATTCAAATAGTCAGATTCCAATGATCATATTCTAATGAATATATTACTCATTATATAGAAATATCATTATAAATTCCTAAAATCAGTCATATAATTTGATTTTTATAACATAATGTATATTACATTGATTATTGTTTTCTTAATAATAGTGATATGATCTATTGGAGTTCAATATTGTGTACAAAATCCCGCCTTTTTATAACATAAACTTTCATTACATTACACAAAACTGAGGATCTTTAAGGTTTAGTGTCTTGGAAACCAGGAACATAATACATGAAAACAACATAAAACATTCTTCTTAAACACTTGAAAGGCTTCTCTTTAAGTTCATCATAGGTTTATTACTGCATCTCATAACCTGGGGACATACATCAAAAGAAAGGGTGAGCAGAAGGCCTAGTAAGGGAACAAGAGAAACATTTAACATGTGAACTTGAGATACATCAACTATGTCATGAAAAAGAACTTTAAGGAATGAGAAAGAAATCATGTGGCATATCATAATAAAAATAAAATTTTTCATAACTTTAAGATGTGGCTACATCATTTAACATAGAAAATCATGAACATATCACCAAGGTCCATCCCCAAGGCGTCATTTGAAAATTACCAAGTTTATTCACCAATATATCATGAAAATTGTAATCTCTAGTGGTTACATCATTACCCAATGCATTGGAGCACTATCAGGGTGCACCCTTAAATTTGCCTCTATTTTCATGTGATCCACATATATCATCACCAAACATTTCATAAATAACCCATATAGCATAAAATAAATGGCTTTCATTTCATAATCATAACGTTTTTAGAAAAAAACTGCTTTAAAGACATGATCTTTACGTCACTTTAAACCCACGAAAGGGGAGAGTGGGTCTCATGTATGTAAATCCCAGAATTTAAAATATAACATTTTGATATATATGTGAATACCCCTGTAGAAATAAAATCTTTGAGTATTCAATTTATAACATAAAATAATTTTGAGAAAAGAGAGAGGCATTTTGAGATGAATATTCTGCAGCATAACGACTATGTTTTGGGTTTTTAGAAAACATTGAAAAGAGAGGGGACATGGGTAAAACATTCATAAATGACCCATAAAATAGTAGAGGGACAGAATAAGAAGGATATATGAACATGGTAATGAAATTTTAAGGACATACCATTTGAAATGAAAAACATGTAAGGAAGACAAAAATTAGATTTCTCTTATGAAAGTTCGGCAGCCTAACAGTGTTACTTAAACTTCAACAAAAATGATTTGAAAAGATCAAATAAGGTCTCTCATAATGTGAAAATTAGAGTTCAGTATGATAGATATAGTGATCACACCCCAACATAATTAAAAAGTAACTTGAAAGACTTGACATGAACGTAGAACTTTGAAAAGAATGAGAAGGGTGAAAGAATCCCTTAAAAATTCGGCAGCCTAACGACGTCACTTAAACTTCAACAAAAATTAATTGATGAGATCAAATAGGGTCTCTAATCATATGAACATAAAAGTTCAGTATGATATATATATATATCATACCCCAAGATAATAAAAAGGAACTTGAAATACTTGACATGAAAGTAGAACTTTGAAAAAAATGAGAAAGGTGAAAGAATCCCTTAAAAATTCGGCACCCTAACGGCGTCACATAAACATTCATATAACGAAATGATGAGAGTAAGAGGGGATCTCTCATCATATGAACATAAATAGGAAAGTATAATGAAGATAAAAGAACATTCTCCAACATAATAACATGGATCATAAATTAAATGACATAAAAGAGATTACTTGAAAAGAAAGAGAGAGGTCATATCCCTTACCTTAAAACGTAACTCTTAAAACTCAAAGGTTTGGACCTTGAGGGCTTGGGGGAACCCTGGGAGGACTACATGGGAGGTAACGAGACTAGAACTTTGTTTAGAATGATTTTGGAGTCCAAAGGATGAGAGAATGGCTTGGTATTTATAGGGAAAGTGAGGGGACAAGGCATTAATGGCCAAGGGACACCTCATAAGTGGGTTTCTCAAAACCATGTTCTCTCCCAAGATATTTCCCATGAAGTTAGGCCACATGGGGCACCCAATACAATAATTCATCACCTTTGGTCATCCAACCCATAAAATATCTCATGACATTATCATGACACAGTTATGATGTCATTAAACATACCGAAACCCTAAAACTGTATTTTTACTATTCACTGAAAATTCAACTTTCTCAGAAAAATCCCAAAATTTCACCTTAACCAAACATCAATGCTATGATTTCAAAAATGAACTCCATTTTATAAAAATAATTTTCTAAATATTTTTAATTTATTTTTTAAATAAATACACTATTCACCGAAAATTCATTTTTTTCAGAAAAAACCCCAAAATTTACCTTAACATAATATTGATGCTCTGAGTTCAAAAATGAAATCCATTTTATAAAAATAATTTTCTAAATATTTTTAATTTAATTTTTAATTAAAAAACACTATTCACCAGAAAAACTAATACTTGAATAATAATTTATGAAACCGTTATTCAACCATTTTATTGAATCACATTACTTAATCAAGGTGCCTAGATTATATTAATACTTTCTTTAAGTGAGATTACTAATCCATTTGGTCACATTACTAATCCTAAGAATAAAATCACCATTGATAATTTACTATTCATAAAAAATTAAGTTGATCTTATTAGACTTTAAATTTCGTACTAAACAAAATTGTAGAAAACCATTTTTTGAAAATAATTACACATTTTTAATTATTTAAGGTTTACATAAACATTTTTGAAAATATCATTTCTCTAAAATTCACCAAAAATATGCATACTATATTTATCCGGACATTTGAAAAGTCATAAACATCATCATAAGAAGAAATCCCAATTTTTATTTAAAACAAAGGATTACACAAGGTAGTTACGGTCTCCTTACATAGCCCCTTATCACACCAGCATAGGACCTAAGTGTAAGGTGTGCTAAGGTGAAAGAATCTGAGGGAGGCTTGACCAACATCGCACGAGTAGTGATTTCTATCAGTTTGAACTTCTCGCGAAGGCGATCCCGTTCTAGCTTCACATGATGAAGTTCAGCTTGGGTTTGGTCCAGAGCAAAGACCAGTGGTGCTACCTCCTTCCCATGTTCTGTTAGATGGGCTTCGATCGGTCCAAGACTACTGGGTGAGGCCATCGAATCTTCTTTCTATATTATTTATCCAAGATTACTTGTATTTAGAGACAATAATCAAAACGTTTAGTTTCCAGCGGTCATATTGACCAATGGTCATATAACAGTCAAAACCCAACAGTCTCATTTTAATTATACTCATGTTATCAAATGAAACATTTTTATTGAGTATAAAAATAAAATAAAAGAAAAAACACAAAAAATTAGAAAACAAGATTTATTCAAAATTTCGGGTCGTTACATTGTGGCGGTTCCTTATATTTCTAATTGTTTTATCACACAAGTTTTGGCCATTATTATGATCATAATTTTGTGGTTTTTTATTGTACTATGTGTTATACTATTATAATGAGATAATAGAATGTTAATTATGAAACTATGTTTTTGATAATGTATAAATTTATTATAGCATAATCTCAGCTCATATTTTTTCAAACATTCTTAACCTCGTTTAAAACTCACATTACCTCCTAAGGTCTAAACTCAAGATGACACATCCAATTCACTCCATCAAAAAATTTATAATTAATTACTTAACTTTATTCAAACATATATAATTTCCTAAAAAACACACCAAGACACATTCATTTCTTAAAATCTTAAGTAATTGGGTACAATCCACACCTGACACACGCTAGGATCTGAGTTAGAAAAAAAATATGAAATTAAATTACCTAAATCAATGGTCAATTTAACCAATTTTTTATAAAAAATAGGGAAATTATATCTAGATACATAAATTTATCAAAACAAATCAACTATGTGAGTTCATCATATGAGGATGTCCCTAGAAGTGTTGCTCAAAATAACTAACATATTAGGAGGATTCCACAATGCTATAGTGGAATATTCTCAATAAACCTAATATAAATATTCCAAAATTAGAGTGATAATATGGGGAATAATATAGGAGGACAAAATAGGAATAACCCACATTAAATATTTAATGGAATTCTATGATGTCACATGATTAAATTGGGGATTTAAGAAGAATATATAGTATGAGACTACCCATTTTAGCCATAAATGAGGCAAAAAGAAAGGTATAGACCCAAACACAAAAGGTAAAAATGGTATCCACCAATTTCACTGAAGTATGTGCATCCACAAGGTTTGACTATAGATATTTTCATATAGTATACCAACTTTGTGTCCGTCACTATCGAAGCCTTCAAATCCTACATGGCTTGGTTGCATAACTGCCAAATCATACCCCAACTGTGTGGTTAACACTCTCCAACCATTAAACCCTTACACAATTTTTACAGATGATTTTAAAAAACATGAAAAAACCATGAGAATCCTTTATAATGTAAATCAAATGTTTTTAAAGTTTTTTCTACATCAGTTCACAAAACATGAATCAAAACCTAAAGAAAACCCAACCCATATGGTTTCACTACATAGTTCCCCTGAAAATGTGCTAACCATGTAAAAGGATAAATCCATTTTTGATATATACAACATTCATACCAAGAACCAAAGATACACCCAAGTATCCAGAAAACTTCATAAGACTCAGTCCATATCTAAGAATACCCACAAGATTATTTAAATCTCAAAATTCCAACCTTAATCTTGATTGTTCAAAAGAACCCTACCCTAGAGTAAAGAAATTCAAATTTACCATAATTTCATAATTTGTAATAGTACGGGTCATTAAAAATTCCTAACTACACTACTTATTATCTTAGATAAGTCTCATTATCCTCTAATCCTATTAGGCCAGACATAAACCAATTTCCAAATCATTACTAACTCATCACCTCCTCTCTCTCAAAATTCCAAATTAGTTCCCATTATAAAACCCTATCATCTAGGCACAGTGTTAATAAACATCCCAATATACCATCACATCAACATCGAAAAAACTAAGACAAATCTCAACAACACCGAGCTATTGAAGGTTGTTGGTTTCTATGGTCTTAAAGGAATAAAGTACGACATCAGAGCATGAAGCTTTCCGCTTTGAGTATTATTTTCCAATGCCAAAATATCATATTGGAATTCAATAGGCTATACAAAGATATTTTGGCTAATCCTTCAATCTTTCCCCTTATTCCACAGACCACCTTCCCCATCTCAGATCCTTCTTCTTGGGGTAGTTGGGTAAGATGGAATTCGCCTCCCTTGGGGTAAAAACTAAATTCTGATGGTTTGTGTTTCATGGGGACCATGCGTGGGGGTGGAATTATTAGAGACTATAATGGATATTTGGTTGTTGATTTTTCAATTTTCTTATGCCCTAGGGATTCAGTCCAAGAAGAAGCTCTTGCTTTTCTATATGGACCCTTGATTTGAAATCATAGGAATATCCTTATCAGGGATATTGATAATGATTTTCTATCTCTCTATAATGAACTATCATGTGAGAAAAGCATCCCTTGGTCTATTGAATACTGCATAAGTCATTTCAAGGGTCTCATGAATGAACACATGACTATTCTTAAGTCCTTAAGAGAGGGGAATGTTTTAGAGGATTTTTTTACTTCTAAATCATATCAAAATGAAAAGATTCTAATCTTTGACAATCTTGAATCCTTTCTCCCAGAAGGTACACATTTTTTAAGAGCCAATAATCTCAGAATTCATCACTTTATACACCCTTAATTGTTATTTTATAAGATTTTTTTCCACTTATTATTTTAATAAAATAAAAATATTTTTGTATGATGGTTTTCTCAACCATAAGACTCAACTCCTAAGGGATGATTCCATTAAATTGTGCTCCCAAACATCAAAATATCATAATAAAACACATCATAAATTGTTAAATAAAATTCTTGGATCAATTTCAATATTACTATAAATTATATTATAAAAAACATTGGTCAATCCTCCTCTAGATAACCATTCTAAAAAATAATCTGTTACACCCATCAGAAAGGTATTTCATTTCCATATCATAATGCATAATTATCCAGAGGCATAATGAGATCATCCAAATACAAAAACCTATGTCTAAAACAAACAATTAGTTTTATTCCAATGTTTGTTAATCATGTAATATAATCTATCTTCATACTCTAATCATTTATATCAACTTGTCTACAATCTATCTGACAATTGTATCACACCCAAAAACATCCTGATACCTATGAAAAAACACCAAATCCAGATAATTCTACATAAAATATTTAAATTGGGTATTGACTAAGGAACCTAATAAATTAATATTCATCTTCACATTGACATCTAAATTACACCTCAATTTTTCATTGACCATTCTCATTAAACCCAATACTTTACCAATGCCTGGGTCTTAGTTCCACCATAGAAAATAAATTCCCCACTTTGGGGGTGTCATTATCATCTCTACCCTAAAGAAGATAGAGATCTCCATGGCTCAAGGACATTACTTTACCACAATATATGACTCTACATGACCAGCCCACTCATACTAAAGTACTAACAAAAACATTATCTCTAACCATTCACAACTCACCAAGAACATTATCCTAAACATCTACCAAAATTCACATATAATGAAGTTGACAATATCCAAGGAAATATTTACACTACTGACCATTTATATTTTTTATACTACACCTCAAGTGAAATATTAAACAAACCTGATATCATACATGAAAAAATATTTCTAATCCCTGATCACTAGTACATACAACATATTTCAAGAATTAATCCCAAATAGACCATGCCACCACAACCAGTCCAATTCCAATATAACCCCTCACTATAGATGGAAATATCTCTTTCTTATCAAAAACTTGATCTATGAATCCCATATGTTTTCCAAAAAAACCATTGATCCCCATTCCCCACATGGTCCTTCATCGATTCATAACTCAAATGGCAACTTATATAACTAGTGATTATTACCACAATTTAATCAAGACATAATGATTATACACTCCCATTCCACCGAATCGCAGAAATGGACTCATGATACCATGATTTTAACATAATCAAATCTTGGATTATATAGATAAACAAATAATTATGGCTCCTAGTGTATCAATATAATGTATCTAGAATCACCTCAGTTGTTCTATTTCAATATGCCTATCTTCTATCATATTATGAGATAAATCTCACCAGCACTCAACCCTTGATATTCTTTCAAAAATATGAAGCATCTACCCATGTAAATCCATCTTGAATTCAACTATCTAGGATATTGACCCACTATTTCATAAAGAATCACACCCAAAATCAATATGGTAGGGAATCCCATTGATCTAACCCTAAAAAATAATCTAGATACCAAAAATACTTAATGTTCTTTTCATCATGAATGTCTAATTAATCCCAATGCCTATACCACACACTCGGTATCCCAATCCATCAATAAACCCTATAAATCATATCATCTACCCATGCATCATATCTCCAATGAAATAATCGACATGGGATAATCGTACCCCCATTTTACACTTTTATATCACATATTATCTCAATAAGTGTAGGAGAATGACCTATTACTCTATTATAACACTTATCCCACCAATTTTTGGAACCAAGGATTCTCATAGATAAAAAATAGATACTAGTTTTTGTTTTTTGTCAATCCACACTGGGTTGATCAAATAGTTTTCAAGGAAACTATTATTATGATAAAATCTAAAAGCAATGTTGATAGTGGCATCATTTCCCAGTGTTTTCCAAATTTTTGGGTCCAAAATTTAGAGAATAGAGAAAGGTGTTTTTGGTAAAGGAAGTTGTGCATAAGGTTGAAGGAACACATGAATGTTGCACAGAAGGAGCATTTCTAGATTATCTCATCAAAATAAGATAATGGAAATAATCATGTGCATGATTAATTTTTGTGTGGAAGAATCTTACGTTCCAAATGTGATATCAAATGTAAGTTTCACACAAGATGATTTTTGGTTTAATTACTTCAAAATATGTAAAAGTAATTGAATGAATGAAATGATCTTGTATGCTAGATATGATTCCAAATTTAGGTTTAAATGAATGGGGTTTGGAAAGAAAGAAACATGTTTACAGGGTCATCTAGGTCTATAAATATACAGCTAACCCCTTTGAAGACAAAGAAATTTTTCCAATGAAGATTTGGTGCCTCTATCACGTGAAAGACTTGTGCGTATAAGTCTTACACACAGTAAATATTATGGGAAGAAAGATCCTTGAGTCCATCTAGACCAAGTGAATTTCATGGTGGTGTTGCGTGAAAGATAAGGTTTGTGCAAAAGAAATATTTCATGACAATCCCAAAACATTCATGAAAGAACGAGTGTTACATGCAAGTACAAAGTTGAGATACTTTCATGTTTTGAATATTGGGTTTGTTTGATCAGTGCCTTCAAGTTCATCAATTCAGGACATCAGTGAAAGAAGAGTCTCATGATAGGTAGGGAAAAAGTCTCAAATTCCAATCCACTAAAGTGATCATCAAGTATTTAAACTATGTAATACTTCTCTCAAAGTAGTGAGCTATGGGGAGTCAATGGATATGTTCCAAGGGAGACAGTGTTCCATCTCTAAAATATTGTAAAGGTAGTGTTCCTAGAATATAGTGATTATTTCTGAACTTCTATATTCCACAACTAGTAAAGATTATTTTATTTGGGTATAACCAAAACACTATTGGCATATGATACTTAGAATAGACCTTAGTAGTGAACCAAGTAAATTCACTATGTTGTCTTTTTGATTGTGATTTTTTGTTTTCTATAGGTTTCCATCAGATAGGTTTAACTGGTTCCAACCAACATGGGAGAAAGATCAATCACTTTAGAAGAAAAATTTGAAACCCTGATTCACTACTCCCCTCTCAAGGTGTTCCAGGGTTCTTCAAGTGGTATTATGGGGAACAAGTTGTTGGTGTTAAATCTCTCATCCTTTTTTGTCTTGGAGGATTCAATAAATGTTAGAGGAGTCCCCATATTTGATGGAAGAAACTTCCATATTTGAAATAATATGAGGAGATCTCATCTAATATCTCTTATAATGGAGGTTATTTTTTCCACTTCATAGGGGATTCAGTTAACTGGGGAAACATGATTTTCAATAACTAATATATAAAGAAAACTTCTTGATGCTGATTCCAAAGCACAAAATTCCCTTAATGCAGCTCTTTCTGATCAAATATATCAAAAGATGACAAGTTTAACTTCAGCCAAGTATATGTGGGAAAATATGGAAAATATATATAAAGGTAACAAAAAAGTGAAGGAGGTGAAACTCCATGTTCTGTACAATAGGTTCCATGATCTAAAAATGGATCCTGATGAAAATGTAGACAATTTTTTTAATCGAATTACTAAATTTTTTGGCGAAACATAAGGACTTGGTGAATAAATAAATGGAATTGACATTTTCAAGAGAATTTTGAGAAGTCTATAACCTCTCTATAATCTAAAAGTTTCAGCCATTAAGGAAATGGATCTTTCTAAACTTTCTTTAGATGATATGCTGAGAAGTCTGGTGGTATATGAAATAAGGGTTAAACCTGAAGATGAAATGAATCACACAAACAAGGAAATGTAATTCAAATCCATGGAAAAACTTGATAATTTTAGTGGTATTTTTGGTGAAGATAATGAGGGAGAAAAACTTCTTTCCCTATTTTCAAATAAATTCAAGAGAGAAAAAATAATATTTGAAGGAAATATTCGTATGACCTATTTTCATTGCGGTAGAGTTGGGTGCATTGCCTCTTGGTGATCAATTAAGTTTTATGATGAATAAAGTGATGTTGGAAGCATATAGAAGCCTCATGAAATGTTTTACCAAAAGGGAGACACCAAATCTAGAAAGCAATTATAGAGAAAGAGTTATGTCTTTAAAGAAGAAGATTATGATAATGAATTTTTAGAGGATGAATAAAAAGAGTTTAAATCTGGAACCCAAGTGTCCATGATGGCTATAGTTGAAAATTCATAACCATAAAAATATAAATCTAGAGATAATCCATTAATTTCTAATTCTGATCTCAAGTTGGAACTTGAGGATTCTCTTGGTAAGCTTGAAAATCAAAGAAACAGAAACAAAAATAAGATAGAAGTTTTGGATGAGTCATCAGAATATGTTGATCGACTTGAATATAAAATTGATTGTAGCGACTCGGGTTTTTGGCCCTGTCAGACTTTGGAATATTTCTACGAATAATTCCAGAGCTAGGCACGAAGACGGCGTGCGATTCCGAGGCCCGGTGTGCCCGGAATTAATTTTATAAAAATATTAAGTATTTTTATACTATGCACGTGGCGGGGGTGTGATATCCCCTAAACGATAGCTCAGAACGGGAATCTGAGGGCACGGTTGCGTCCGGAACGTGCCGTTTACCCTAGGCGGGGTGTAAACTTTGCGGGCGCGGGCCTACGGTGAGAAACGCCACCAAGGGCGTTTCCGTAAATAAGTAGCAAGTTAGTGGGCGAGCATCGGCTCGAATAACTTTTGAACGGAGTCTCGGATGGAAAATCTGAGACTGCCGTTGCGTTCAGAACTGTGCGTTTACCCTAGGGGTGACCTTACTTTTGTTCGCATCGGGTGTCGGGTCTGAGGCGGGTTTGGCGCCGGCGGGCCGCTGATATAAATATCAGCGCCCCCCCTTTTAATTGTTCTTCGCCGTTCTTCGCCGCCACTTCGCCGAATCGAGCAAACGGAGCGCCCACGAGCTCAAAATTCGACGGCGGACGTTCCAGGAGCGCGGATCTGAGGCAGAACGTCGGCGTTTCACCCGCGAGGTAGGCGGTTTGAGTTTTACAATCCCGGATCCCGTTTTTGTGTTGTTTTTCTTCAAATTTTCATAAGATTTGTATAGTTCAGGTCCCGAGCTTTCCAAAACATGTTTCGGATCTGAATTTGGAGCACCGGGGTGCTCCCGGTGGCTCCCGAAAGTTTTCCGGCGAAAACTCGGTTTTCCGGCGGCGACCATGGCGGAATCCGGCGACGGCGCGGCGGCGGTTTCCGGTGGCGGCGGCGGCAGCGCGGCAGAGTCTGGCGGCGACGCGGTTGTTTCCGGCGACCCTGCGGTGGTCCGGCCAGTTTGTTCCGGGGGTTCTTTAAACCCCCGTAACTCGCAAACCGTAACTCTGATTTGCGAGCCGTTTGCGGCGACGCGCTCCTTGCGTCGAGACGGACCTTTTGAAATCACTTTGAGAATTTTATGGTTTGGGATTGTGGCCCGGGAGTTACAAACGTCGTTTAAAATAATATTATTTTATTATTTTACGACTTCGGGTCGTTGTAACTTCTACCCGGAGTGTCTGATTGACGTGCCGTCAGTGGCATTGAGACCCTGATGGTACGACAGACTTTTTGAGATGGTTTCTGGGTGTTGGGACTGCGAACGGGGTGCGGGCCCCACGAGGCCGGGTTTTGGCGTTTGCGGGGAAACGCAGCTTTTGCACCAGGAGTCCGATTTTGACGGATGAATAGTCGATCCTGTGTGTTTTTCCGAGAGGATCGCAATGGTGCGATCCGTTCGATGAGATTCAGAATCCAGGCGTGGGCCCCAACCGAGCTGGCCTTCGGTGAATAGTACCATTTTCACCAGGAGTCCGTTTTGGGTGAGCGAGTAGTCGATTCCGCTTGTTTTTCCGAGGGGATCGCCGTGGTGCGATCCGCTCGATGGGTTTCAGGATCGTAGCGTGGGCCCCGCGCGGGCTAGCTACGGTGAATAGTGCCTTTTTCACCGGTGCTCCGTTCCGGGCGAGTAAACAGCCTATCCTGCGTGTTTTTCTGTGTGGAACGCGATGGTGGCCTCGGTTTTGGCTTCGGAGGTGCGCAGTGTGGATTTGGGGCAAGACGCTCGGGTAGCGACGTTTGGACCAGCAGTGGTAGAGGGTTATCCCTTGGTTCGTTCCTATGAGGGTTCGTGTGGTATCACAACCTTCGTATGGGTTTGTGATCCTCTCGATGGGATGTTTAAACTGTTAGAGTTGTGGTATCCCTCCGGTGGGCCCGGAGTGGATCCTCTAGCATCTTTACCCTAGATCGGGTTCTTGGTATCGCTGTGACCGCTTATTCACGGGCAGCGATCCCCTATCTAGCAGGTTAACCCCATAGGGTTTGTGGCATCATCGGGAATATGATCCCCTACGCGGTGGGTCGTGCATAGCAGGGTTGTGGCATCGTCGGGTTTACGATCCCCTACTCAGCATGATGTTTATAGTAGGGTTGCGGCATCGTTGGTTATACGATCCCCTACTCAGCGCTTGGTGTCAGTAGGGTTGCGGTATCGTTGGTTATGCGATCCCCTACTCAACGCGTGGTTTCGGTAGGGTTGTGGCATCTTCGGTTCGATCCCCTACATCGCGACTTATACCAGATAGGGTTCCGGTATCATCGTGACCATCTTTATATGGACGATGATCCTCTATCTGAGTGTGAAGCTTCTGTTGAGTGCAGATCGGGTTGTGGTATCCCCCAGCGGATCCTGGGTGTGATCCCCCATCTGTGAGAACTACGTATGCCAGATCAGGTCATGGTATCCCGCAACAGACCCTGGGAGTGATCCCCTATATGTGAGCTACGTATACCGGAGTGGGTCTTGGTATCCCCTAGCGGACCCTAGCGGCGATCCCCTTTCCGAGGAGTTTGGTGGTTATGGTGTTTCAGCGATGTTTCCTCAGTGATGCTATCCGAAGAGCATGGTCTCTCGGGTGAGCGTCTGTGATGTTTGCGAGTATCCCGATGGAGTGTATCTCTCGGATGAGTGTCATCTGGTATGACGGTGTTCTTGGTGTACTCTCCTGGTTGTGGACAGTTGCTGGTGATGTGGTCGGTACCTCTTGTGGCTTTGTGGCGTGAGCTGTGTATATCTGTATTGTTCAAGGTGTATGTATGGGCATACACCTGAGCTGAGCTGAGATGACTAGTCGTGTTTAGCCGAGGATGGTCACGAGATGGAGTTTCTCTCTCGTCTGGGTTCCCTCTGGCTGGGTTGAGCGGACTGTTTCCTTTCAGTTGCTCCCTTGGGTTTTGGGTTTTTGGGGTGCCTACTGAGTATGTTTATACTCACCCCTGCACGGGCTTTTCCCGCACATGTTTGTGTCTTGTGCAGACCACAGGGCTTTTGACGGAGTCTCAGGAGGACCCGGAGCAGGCGGAGCTTAGTGAGCGAGTTGACCGGGGTGTTTACCGGAGCTGTGCCGAGGGAGCTTTCCGGTGGGTGTTTGTGACAGCGTTCCCCTTCTTCAGAGCAGGTTGGATACGCTTTTGTAGTTTTCTTTTGGTGGGCCCTGTTTTGCCCTTGTACTTTTGCTGTTGCTCTCTGGTTGTGGGATAGATTGTATGCATGCATATACTTTTCAGTTTCTATATCTCTGCACTGTTTCATGGAGGTGTTTGTGGGTGCGTGTGTACAGGTACCATAGGCTAATGCCTCCCATGTGTGTGATAGCCTACTCGGAGCTAGTCGCCAGCCCCTGGCCTATTGGAGGCGGGCTTGGGGAGTCGCAGCTCGAGCCCCGTTGGGTCGGGTCGTGACAGAGTGGTATCAAAGGAGGTTCCACCTTTGGGATCTCAGAGCGTAGCTGGTCTTGCTGTGAGTTTGGTTTGGGTTGCATAGCGGCAATGTTAGGGTGTTTCGAGCTCGGCTTTCAGGCCAGGGACTCCAGTGTTGGTGCGGCGGCCGACGTATCCATACACCAGGACTCTGATAACCTGTCTTTCGACTCGGGACATTCGTACACTGGTCGCGTGGACATAATGGTACATGCATCATATAGGACTGGGTTTTTGGGTTTTCCTTGTCCTTCTTGAGTCAGCTCTCCAGATATACTCTTTGACCGTGGTGCGTCTTGAATGTATTTCAGGATGCCTCCACGACGACAGCCAGCGAGGGTTCCGCGGCAGGATTGTGCTGATGACCTGCCCCGTGTAGAGGTTGTGGAGCAGGGCGTAGGTTCTGAGGTTGCTTCTCCAGGTGGTCTGCCGGTTGAGCCACCACCTGTTGAGCAGCTTATTGTACCAGCGGGGCAGGACGAGGTTGCGCGCAGGTTGAGTGTGCTGCACGAGTTCCAGAGGCAGCGACCTCTGAGGTTTTGGGGTGATCCAGACCCCCAGGCAGCTGATGACTGGCTTGAGGCAGTCACCCGAGTTTTCCGCCTAGTGAGGACACCTCCAGATCAGATGGTGGTCCTAGCGGCGAGCCTTCTGCTTGGTTCTTCCGGGCGATGGTGGAGTTTGGTGACGCAGTCCCATGATGAGGAGACGCTCACGTGGGCAAAGTTTGAGCGGCTCTTCAGGGAGGAGTTCTATCCGGTGATGCTGAGGTCAGTGCGGATCCAGGAGCTTCTGCAGCTTCGTCAGGAGAGCATGACTGTGTCGGAGTACTCAGCGAGGTTTACAGACCTGTCGCGCTACTCCCTGGATATGGTTCGAGACCCGTTCTTTAGGGCTCGGACCTTCGAGCAGGGCTTACGCAGGGATATCTGAGGAGGTCTGGTTTCCTTGTGCCTGCCCACCTATGCTGGAGTGTTGGAGCGAGCGCTGGTGGTGGAGAGCTTTCTGGCCGAGCAGATCTCACCTGTTAGTGCTGGGCACTCGAGAGCTGAGACTTCGTCGGTCGGATCGGCATCTGGTAGCCGACGTCGGACTCAGGGGTCTGGACGTGGCCGACGAAACAGGAGGCGACCCCAGGATGGAGGATCTGAGCCTCAGGGCTCACAGGGCTCGCAGGCCAATTTTGGTCAGCCGCAGGAGAGGCGGTGTTACGCTTGCGATGGTCGGGGACATCTTGCTAGAGATTGTCCGACCCGACATGCTGCTGAGAGGGAGCCAGTCGATGGGCCGCCTTGGCAGAGGCAGCGTCTCGAGCAAGGAGGTCCGCATGGCGGCGGACGTGGCATCGGAGCTGGTGCAGCGGGAGGCGGTGGTCGACAGTACCAGTTGCCACCACCCCCACCCCCAGGTGGTGCACGCCAAGCTCATGGAGCTGGTGGTCGAGGGCGAGGACAGCTGCATGCCCTGGAGGCTGTTGACCCAGAGGCACCGCGGATGGATAGAGGTACGCCTTGTGTCTTTCTACTTACTGCAGTAGTTTATCAGACACTGTTTAGCGGTACTCTTTCCTTTTGTTGCTTGCTCGAGTTTTGTTCAGGGCGTTGGTAAGACCCTGAGTGGTTGTTTGTTGGTGATCTCGCTGGTGTGTGAGACCCAGTTGAGAGTCCAGTCGCTTTCCTTGTGCTTAGGGCTTTTCGGGGACAAAAATTTCTAAGGGGGGGAGGATGTAGCGACTCGGGTTTTTGGCCCTGTCAGACTTTGGAATATTTCTACGAATAATTCCAGAGCTAGGCGCTAAGACGACATGCGATTCCGAGGCCCGGTGTGCCCGGAATTAATTTTATAAAAATATTAAGTATTTTTATACTATGCACGTGGCAGGGGTGTGATATCCCCTAAACGGTAGCTCAGAACGGGAATCTGAGGGCATGGTTGCGTCCGGAACGTGCCGTTTACCCTAGGCGGGGTGTAAACTTTGCGGGCGCGGGCCTGCGGTGAGAAACGCCACCAAGGGCGTTTCCGTAAATAAGTAGCAAGTTAGTGGGCGAGCATCGGCTCGAATAACTTCTGAACGGAGTCTTGGATGGAAAATCTGAGACCGCCGTTGCGTTCAGAACGGTGCGTTTACCCTAGGGGTGACCTTACTTTTGTTCGCATTGGGCGTCGGGTCCGAGGCGGGTTTGGCGCCGGCGGGCCGCTGATATACATATCAGCGCCCCCCCCCCCCTTTTAATTGTTCTTCGCCGTTCTTCGCCGCCACTTCGCCGAATCAAGCAAACGGAGCGCCCACGAGCTCAGAATTCGACGGCGGACGTTCCAGGAGCGCGCAGCGGAAGCTCTGGAGCGCGGATCTGAGACAAAACGTCGGCGTTTCGCCCGCGAGGTAGGCGGTTTGAGTTTTACAATCCCGGATCCCGTTTTTGTGTTGTTTTTCTTCAAATTTTCATAAGATTTGTATAGTTCGGGTCCCGAGCTTTCCAAAACATGTTTCAGATCTGAATTTGGAGCACCGGGGTGCTCCCTGTGGCTCCCGGAAGTTTTCCCGCGAAAACCCGATTTTCCGGCGGCGACCATGGCGGAATCCGGCGACGGCGCGGCGGCGCGGCGGCGGTTTCCGGTGGCGGCGGCGGCGGCGCGGCGGAGTCCGGCGGCGGCGCGGTTGTTTCCGGCGACCCTGCGGTGGTCCGGCCAGTTTGTTCCGGGGGTTCTTTAAACCCCCGTAACTCGCAAACCGTAACTCCGATTTGCGAGCCGTTTGCGGCGACACACTCCTTGCGTCGAGACAGACCTTTTGAAATTACTTTGAGAATTTTATGGTTCGGGATCGTGGCCCGGGAGTTAGAAACGTCGTCTAAAATAATATTATTTTATTATTTTACGACTTCGGGTCGTTGAAACTTCTACCCGGAGTGTCCGATTGACGTGCCGTCAGTGGCATTGAGACCTTGATGGTACGACGGACTTTTTGAGATGGTTTCCGGGTGTTGGGACTGCGAACGGGGTGCGGGCCCCACGAGGCCGGGTTTTGGCGTTTGCGGGGAAACGTAGCTTTTGCACCAGGAGTCCGATTTTGACGGATGATTAGTCGATCCTGTGTGTTTTTCCGAGAGGATCGCAATGGTGCGATCCGTTCGATGAGATTCGGAATCCAGGCGTGGGCCCCACCCGAGCTGGCCTTCGGTGAATAGTACCTTTTTCACCAGGAGTCCTTTTTGGGCGAGCGAGTAGTCGATTCCGCTTGTTTTTTCGAGGGGATCGCCGTGGTGCAATCCGCTCGATGGGTTTCGGGATGTAGCGTGGGCCCCGCGCGAGCTAGCTACGGTGAATAGTGCCTTTTTCACTGGTGCTCCGTTCCGGGCGAGTAAACAGCCTATCCTGCGTGTTTTTCCGCGTGGAACACGATGGTGGCCTCGGTTTTGGCTTCGGAGGTGCGCAGTGTGGCTTTGGGGCAAGTCGCTCGGGTAGCGACGTTTGGACCAGCAGTGGTTGAGGGTTCTCCCTTGGTTCGTTCCTATGAGGGTTCGTGTGGTATCACAACCTTCGTATGGGTTTGTGATCCTCTCGATGGGATGTTTAAACTGTTAGAGTTGTGGTATCCCTCCGGTGGGCCCGGAGTGGATCCTCTAGCATCTTTACCCCTAGATCGGGTTCTTTGTATCGCTGTGACCGCTTATTCACGGGCAGCGATCCCCTATCTAGCAGGTTAACCCCGTAGGGTTTGTGGCATCATCGGGTATATGATCCCCTACGCGGTGGGTCGTGCATAGTAGGGTTGTGGCATCGTCGGGTTTACGATCCCCTACTCAGCATGATGTTTATAGTAGGGTTGCGGCATCGTTGGTTATACGATCCCCTACTCAGCGCTTGGTGTCGGTAGGGTTGCGGTATCGTTGGTTATGCGATCCCCTACTCAACGCGTGGTTTCGGTAGGGTTGTGGCATCGTCGGTTCGATCCCCTACATCGCGAGTTATACCAGATAGGGTTCCGGTATCGTCGTGACCATCTTTATATGGACGATGATCCTCTCTCTGAATGTGAAGCTTCTGTCGAGTGCAGATCGGGTTGTGGTATCCCCCAGCGGATCCTGGGTGTGATCCCCCATCTGTGAGAACTACATATGCCAGATCGGGTCGTGGTATCCCCCAGCAGACCCTGAGAGTGATCCCCTATCTGTGAGCTACGTATACCGGAGTGGGTCTTGGTATCCCCTAGCGGACCCTAGCGGCGATCCCCTTTCCGAGGAGTTTGGTGGTTATGGTGTTTCAGCGATGTTTCCTCAGTGATGCTATCCGAAGAGCGTGGTCTCTCGGGTGAGCGTCTGTGATGTTTGAGAGTATCCCGATGGAGTGTATCTCTCGGATGAGTGTCATCTGGTATGACAGTGTTCATGGTGTACTCTCCTGGTTGTGGACAGTTGCTGGTGATGTGGTCGGTACCTCTTGTGGCTTTGTGGCGTGAGCTGTGTATATCTGGATTGTTCAAGGTGTATGTATGGGCATACACCTGAGCTGAGTTGAGCTGACTAGTCGTGTTTAGCCGAGGATGGTCACGAGATGGAGTTTCTCTCTCTTCTGGGTTCCCTCTGGATGGGTTGAGCGGACTATTTCCTTTCAGTTGCTCCCTTGGGTTTTGGGTTTTTGGGGTGCCTACTGAGTATGTTTATACTCACCCCTGCACGGGCTTTGCCCGCACATGTTTGTGTCTTGTGCAGACCACAGGGCTTTTGATGGAGTCTCAGGAGGACCCGGAGCAGGCTGAGCTTAGTGAGCGAGTTGACCGGGGTGTTTACCGGAGCTGTGCCGAGGGATCTTTCCGGCGGGTGTTTGTGACAGCGTTCCCCTTCTTCAGAGCAGGTTGGATACGCTTTTGTAGTTTTCTTTTGGTGGGCCCTGTTTTGCCCTTGTACTTTTGCTGTTGCTCTCTGGTTGTGGGATAGATTGTATGCATGCATATACTTTTCAGTTTCTATATCTCTGCACTGTTTCATGGAGGTGTTTGTGGGTGCGTGTGTACAGGTACCATAGGCTAATGCCTCCCATGTGTGTGATAGCCTACTCGGCGCTAGTCGCCAGCCCCTGGCCTATTGGAGGCGGGCTTGGGGAGTCGCATCTCGAGCCCCGTTGGGTTGGGTCGTGACATTGATCAAATAGAAGAAGTAGTAAAAGAACATTGAACAACTATTGAAATATCAGAAGATGTATTAAAATTAAATCTCAGCATTGAAGAATAGAAAAAGGCCATCAATGACCTGGCATCCAGACTAGAGGAGAAGACTAAGACAGTTTAGGGTCTTGATTAAGAAGTTGTTACTCTAAGGAATATACTAGAAAGTGAATCTAATTAAAAGGAAACAAAGAATAAAATATAGTTTGGAAGATTCTTAGATGCTGACCTGTTAGAGAGATCTAATCATGGTTCTAAAGGAGTAGATAAGGCTTTTAATTATCAAAGATCCACATGCATGGTAAAAAGTGGAATTGGTTGTGATGATGAAATATCAAAGGATAGAAATAAGATGAGGCAAAATACAGGTAAGCTGAAATTGGGACATATCAAAAAGGAACCAGAAACCCTAATAAAGAAGGACTCAAATCACATTAAAAGAAGAACTAAAAACTTCCACAAGTATCCATAAATTATATCTATTCACATACATTTACTAAGAAATGGAACATGAGGAGTAATATAAGTGAGAATACATTTATCCTTATGAAATGTTAATTCTGTAGTTCTTTAATACATACTATGTCTTACTATGAAGTGGAAAGAAGCTATCTAGATGGGGAAGATCCTTGAAGTCAAAAAAAGGATAATGAACCCATATCATTCATCTTGTAGAAGAAATAGTTTATATTGATACCGTTTTCATTGTTTTAACTATAGGCACAAATATAATTATTTTAGGAAGAGGAATGAGAGGAACCATACCTACCAAACTTAGAGACGAGTCAATACTCACTAATCAAGCGGAGTTTCTCTTATAAATATATATTCTCTTTTGGAAGAACATTATGAGTATGATGAACTAATTAATATTAAAAATAGATTGTAAATTTCATCTTCATCCTCTAATCAATCAAATATTTTATGGAAGGAAAATAAGAAAATTGAGAAATCCAATCTTGTAAAAGTCTTTATTAAATCTACAAATAACAATAGCACCTGGATTCTTGACAATGAATTTTCATCCCATATAACGTGGAATTTATATTTATTGAATAATTCTAAGAAATGGATGATGGAACTGTAAGGTTTGACAATGATGGTTCTTTAAATTTCAAAGGTAGTGGAAGTACATAATTATAAAATAATGTGCTGAGGAAAGTCAAAGTTCTTTATGTGGACGGTTTGTGTCACAATCTCTTGAGTGTGAGTCAAATCTACTAATCAATACATATAGTGATATTAAATCAAAAGGGGTGCACTATAAAAGAAAATACAGTGAAGTATATCATGAAAGGTTGTATAACATATGGAAACTTATATCAGGTTGAAAATAAAGAGAACATTTGCTACCAGATATTTGAAGAAGAAAACAACTTGTGGCATCAATGGTTGGGCCACATTAATCAACAAGACATAGAAAATATATCTAAGATGAAGATAGTAATGGATATACCCAATATTAAATTTGAATGGGAAATTACTTGTGATTCTTTCATATGAGGAAGGTTGGTTTTCAGTGCATATCAGATACTTGCGAGTCGTATCTCTCATCATTACTAGAACTAGGCTGTACAACCAGTAGTGTATACTCAAAATCAAACAGGGCTTTATATGGTAGAAACTAAGACATCATATGAGTTTTTTCATGGAAGGAAAACCTCTTTGAAGTATTTTTGTTTTTTTGGGAGTTAATGTTTCATCTGAAACAAATAAGGAAATAAAGGAAAGTATAGTGATGCTGTTAATGATAAAATATTTCTTATATATTCAATGAAAATTAAATCTTACAAGTGTTCCAATAATAATCTTGGAATAATTTTGGAAAGTAGTTATGTTAATATCATTTAAGATAAAACCACATATACATTGAAGAGGTCATATAAAGATATGATAAAAAATAAAGAATAAAATGGACATGAAATATATTCAAATGAAGAAGTAGATGAAGTCATGAAAAAGATTTAGGGGTCACAAAATGATAATGGTTCAAAAGAAGAATAAAAAGAGGAAACCATGGATGAAGAAAATTTATACAAACCTCACAAGAGAAATATAAAATCACAAATCTATTAATCCAACATCATTGAGGATTTAACAGCTCCCAGACATACAAAGATAATGAGGAATGTTGCACAATATACTTTCCTATCAACCATGAAACCAACCTATTTTGAAGAAGCCGCAAAATATGAATCATGGGTTAAAGCCTTGAATAAAGAACTCGATCATATTAAAAAGAACCAGACATGGGATATTGTAAATAGAATTGAAAATAACAATTTTATTAGAACCAAATGAATATTAAAAAATAAATTTTATGATTATGGAAATGAGATCAGAAATAATAAACTCATAGTGTGTAAAGGCTATTCACAGATAGAATGAATTGATGTTGAAGAAACATTTTCTCTAGTGGAGAGACTGGAGTCTATCAGGCTTTTAATTACTATATCAATTAAAATAGGATATAAAGTTTATCTAATGGATGTAAAAACAACATTCATATATGGTTTTCTTGAATAAGAAGTCTAATTTGAACAAATAGTGGGTTTTCTAATTGGTAATGATGAAATGATGGTTTGTAAATTGAAAAAGGAACTATATGGTTTGAAGCAGGCATCTAGAGCATGGTATTCTGATATGGATTCTTATATGAAGAAGTTATAATTTAAAATAGGTGGTTTAGACCATAATATCTATATGAATAATTCAATGGAAGATCAATTTATGGTGTTGGTGTACGTAGATGAGATTATATTTGGTGGAAGCAGGCATAATTAAATTGAAGAATTTGAAAATCACACAAAATCAAAATTTGAAATGTCCATGATCAGTGAACTCACATACTTCTTTGGGATATAGGTAATTTAGAAGAGGGATTACACTTTCCTTTATTAGGAAAAATATACAAGAGTGTTACTAAAGAAATTCAATATTCATTACTCCTACAATTTCAACACCGATTTCAGTTGGGAAAAAACATAGAAAGCATGGGGATGTGTCGTCTATGGATCCCACTATGTATAAGAGAATCATTGGAATCCTATTCTAATTGACTACAAAATGTTCAAATATCATCATTTAAACATTATTAAAGGACCTATTTCAAAGTAATTTTTAGAAAGAGAATTTAGAAGTAGTTAAACGTATCATGAGGTATATTCAAGGTACACTCAATTTTGAATTATACTTTTATATAGGAATAGATAAATAATTATCATAATTTTTTTGCTAAATGGGATGGAGATGTGGTAGATAGAAAATACACAAGTAGTGGTGATTTCTATATATGTAAAAAAATGTGTGGGATGGTTGAGAAAAAAATATGAAAATCATATCTCTTAGTACGGTTGAAGAAAAGTATATTTTTTCTATAAAGGATTTCACTCAACTATTGTGGATGAATAAACAACTAAATGATAATGGTGATGAGTTATAATAACGATGGAGATTCAATGTGACAACATGAGTGATATTGATTCAAAAAATCATCAAGTTCAACACTCTCATACAAAACATATTGAGATCAGATATCACTTCATCAAGGAAAAATTTGAACAAAGAGTGATTAAAATAGAGCATTTTGGAACTGATGGCCAAGTGGCTGAAATTCTAACAAAGCCATTGGAACCACATGTGTTTGAAGAAAATCAGTTAAACCTCAGTGTTCATCCACCTCCCAATGCATGAGGAGGTTATGTAAAGTCCTATCTCCCTATTTTTGTTAACTATTTTAATCCTTTTGTCAAAGTGATGAAAGTTTTTAGGGGAGATACGATATAGATGAAGTGTGTTTTGAGATCTACAAGTAAAAATATAGGTCCTTTGGGTTTATTACCAAAGGGGGAGAATAGATAAGTTCAACATTGCAAAGGGGTAGAATAAAAAATCAACTCTTTTATGGGTTTCTGGTTGCCAATTTTTGACAAACCATGCAATGATTCTATGATACAATAAGAATTCGATGTTATGAGGAATCTGTCAGAGATTATCTTCGACATATTTAAGAATTCAAAAGAACTAGAACCCAATTAATTCTCCCCTATTATTTTTACACTGATCCTCATGTAGAGTTAGAGTGTTATATGACTTGTCTCTCTTGTTTCAGGTTTTGTTAAGTGGTTGGTGCTTTATTGAATTTATCTAAAGATTTACAACAAACCCAAATGGGGAGATTGTTGGAACTAAGGATTTTTGTAGTTGAAAATGGATATTAGTTTTTGGTTTTTTTCAATACACACTAGGTTGATCAGAGAGTCTTCAAAGAAATTAGTCTTACGATACAAGATGAAAATAGTGTTGGAAGTGGCATCATTTCCCAGTGTTTGACAAAATTTTATGTCCAAAATTTAGAGAATTGAAAAAGGTGTTTTTGAAAAGGAAGTTCTGCACAGTGTTGAAGGAGAATATGGATGTTTTTTACAAGGTGTGTTTCATCATTGTCTCATCCAAATACAACAAAGTAAATAATAATGCGCAAGATTATTTTTTTCTTGGAAGAATCTTACCTGCCAAATGCAGCATCAAAAGTAGGTTTCATGGAAGAGTAGTTTTGGGTTAATATCTTCAAAATATGGAAAAGTAATGGGATGGGTGAAAAGATCTTATGTTCTAGATACAATGTTGAATTCAAGATTAAAGACATGGGTGTTAGCGTTTAAGGAACTTTCATACAGGGTTATCCAGGTCTATAAATATATAACTACCCCTTTGAAGATAGAGAACTTTTTCCAACAAAGATTTTTTGTCTCTACAGCCTGAAAGACTTTTGTGCAAAAGACATACAAGTAGTAAATATTATGAAAATGATGATCCTTGAGTATATATAGGCCAAGTTAATTTCAGGGTGGTGTTGTGTGAAAGATAATGGTTGTGAGAAAGGCATATTGCATGAAAATCAAAAAACTTCCACACAAGAATATGTGTTATGAAAAAGTACAGAGTTGAGATACATTAAAGTTTTGAATATCCCTTGTGTTTGATAAGTTTATTCAAGTGAATCAATTCAGGACTTCAGTGCAAGAAGACTCTCATGCTATATAGGGAAAAAGTCTTTAATTCTAATCTACTAAAGTGACCTTCATGTCTTTAAACTGAGAAAGAATTATCTCAAAGTAGTGATCTAGGGGGAGTCGACAGAAGTTTTCTGAGGGAGGCAGTGTGCCATCTCTAAAATATTGTAAAGGCAGTTTTCCCAGAATCTAGTGAAAATGTCTAAACCTTTATATTCCATAACTAGTTAAGATTAGTGGATTTATATATGACTGTCACACTATCAACATATGATCCTTGGACTAACCCTTAGTGGCGAACCAAGTAAGATCACTCTGTTGTCTCTTTTCTTGTGATTATTTATTTTTTATAGGTTTTAATACGATAGGTTTAACTTGTTATTACCAATTTGGGAATATGATCCATCAGTTTATAAGAAAATTTCGACACCCTGGTTCACCCCTCCCCTCTTAGGGTGTTCCAAGGTCCTTTACTAATATCCCAATCCACATCTTAGAGGAACTGGACTCTCCCACATAGCCCATAAAGCACATCACATATAAGATATAACTCACCCAAAACCTCTATGTTCCCACCATAAATAACATAATTCAACTCATGTTATCATACAAAAACTATGGGTTTCCCATATACATATTTATATCAAACATCACATGAAAATTCATCAGTCCACTCCAGGGAGCCAATCCTCACTAGGAATATACTGATGAGACTACCCCCTCAAAGACCACAATATCATTTATCATCATATAACAACATAATAACATAATGATCCATGTTGATAATATCATATTTATATGGTTCATTTATATATAATGACTTAATAAAGCTATATTACAAAACACCACAAAGGTTTTTGTTGTTACATTAAATAATTGAACCATCGTTATTATTGAAAATAATCACTATAATCATACATAAGTAAGTCAATACTACATTTCAAAAAATATTCTCAGAATCATTACTATTACCAATTGTTATATAGATTAAACCAACATAAAAATATCATACACCCTCATCATCAACAAAAAAATATCCCAACTATAACAGTAAGAACCAAGAACTTCAATACCACATACTTTGTAACTTGAATTTCCCATCCAAATTTGTGTCTATAATAGACATGTCTGAGGTCCATCAAAATAACTGATAGATTCCTATATCTACTTTTTACCATCTCTAGAAACAGTAATAAAAAATAAAAAATTATGACACATTTTAATTAGCTTATCTATTTCAGTCTCTAGTAACTAAATTGTTGTCTTATTAAACCTAAGGAAATTATTCCTATATTCTAGAGGTTACTGACTAAAATTTAGGGACAATGTTGTTAATATTGGGAGACTATACCCTCATATCATAGTGAATAATAGAACCAAAATAACCCATCATCCTATAACACAAAAATAATCAATCTAAAAATCTAAAAAATAATAATGGAATTTTAATTAAAATGTGGCACAAATTATCAAATATTATGACCAGTATCTCACTCTTTACCCAATAATACATAATAATTAATAAATAAAACACATATATAATATACCGAAACCCATACTCTTAGATCTAGAGCTAATATATATTTTTTACATTTCTAGATTTGATAAATGTGACATAATTTTAGCCATCCAAAAAATACAATAAAAAATAAAAAATATTCGATCAATTAAATACTCAAGAATTATTTTGAATTAGAGTTTTATATAGTTATGATAAACTATTACATAAAAAAGTTTAAATTTCCATAAATTATTCATATTTCCCCCCAAAAAAATTTATTTACAAAGTAACACTTGATTTTCTCAAGGTAACTCTCATATATAAACTATGAATTTATTAAAGATTCTACATATCCTTAAGACCTATTAAAAATAATTTTAAAATGTGGGATGATAAAAAAAATTCATGAAGGTACATGTAAAAGAAATAAATGAAACTCATTACTCAAGTTTAAAATCATTAGATCATATAAAAAAGTTTTCCTTTAATATAATAATCTTTGATCACAAATAATGATTTTCTTACACATGAAATCATATTTACCACCCAATTTGTTTTATAAAAAACTTCATAATAAAACATAAATTTCAAATCATAAATATGTTGGGATTTTATTAAAAACAAGAACCCATAAAAATAATTTTCTTAAAATCATACATTTTACCCATAAAGGTAATAACTATTCTTTTAAACAAATGATCATTAGATTGAATTATGAAATAAAAATATTTCCATGAAAAATAATTACCAAGAATAAAAATTTCATGCTGGTTACATGGGGAATCATCATCATAGAACCATTTTGGGAGACCTTATAAGGTCCCCTACAAATGTAATAAACTACTCGGTTAATTCAAACATAATTCTATGTAGAACAAAATCATTACTAAAGACAATTAAGCACTATATCGGGATCATGTATCATCATAAATAATTTAAAATAACCATAATATAAATAAAACATATATAATCTTGCATTTATCTTATAAAATATTATTAATTATTCTATTTAACTCATATGTAGAAGATCATTTAGGTGTCACATAAAAATAAGGATAACAATTTTTCATTCAAAAATATTTAAATAAAAAATCATAAAAGAAGAGGGAATATGATTTTTGTTTGAAAAACCATGAAAAAATATATAGTAATATTCTTAAAGAGTAAAGGTTAGGACTGTGGGAAATTGTGCTGATTTCATATACATTAAAAATATTCCTTTTATGCTTTTGTAAAAATATCAAACTATCATATTTGAAAAATGTTTTAAAGTATTAATTTAAAACCATTATAATTAATGTAGAACAAGGTTTAAATTAAATTTTAACATAAATATAAGAATATTAATAAAATAATTGAATCATTTTAAAGATAATGGATATGGATGAAAAATAAAATAAATAATTTAAAACATTTAGAATAATATTTTAAAGAAAAACATCTTACAACATGATAACATTTGAGGCAATTAATAATTGAAAGAAATAAATTTGAATTTATTTTTAAACATATTAATTAATATATAATAATGTAAAAATAAATCCATAAGGTAGCTTATACACCACTTAAATTAAAACATATGGTGAGAATAACTAAAGTCTCAAAGAATTGGAATTGAGACTTGAAATCGCTTACCTCATCTCCCAACTTTCCACATATTTGATTTAATTCCGGTATGATGAAAATATATTAATTATTTAACATATTAATAAAAAATTTAAGGTTTATTATATTATCATAATATATTTTATTTCATTTATTACCATGTCTTATATCGTCACTGAATCAATAAATTTCATATTGAACATTTTGTGGATGTTCGATTCATAATCACCAAAAAAATTTCAGAAGACGATAAAGGTAAAAGGGATCATAATTTCATCATATCCAGTATAATAAAAATTAAACTATTATAATATTATAGATCAAATAATTTTTTAGAGTCATACATTATAATCATTAAAGAAAAAAATACATTAGCTTGTGAGGTGGTAGTCCACATGAGTGATCTTTTTTATTCTCTTTTGATGGAAAATAAAGAATAAAAATTAATGATTATCTTTTTAAAATAATTATAATGTTATAAAAACAAAATAAAATCATTAAATACATAACAAATACCTTCTATGATAAGAATTTCTTTATAATGAAGTACATCACTATTCGACGATGATGGTCCATTTGTATGTATGGGGGATGATTATGTTTTTAACGATTGGAATGAAATAAGGATATATGATATATTATCTTTTCGTAATAATAATTATTTAATGATTATCATATATATTCATTAAATCCATCATTATAAATATCCAAGAGAGGTGGTGATGAAAAACTAAACACATTGCTTCGTGGAGGAGGTAGTTCACACTTAACACAAATAATGTTCCCATTCCCCATTTATTAGGAAACGATTTTAAAAAGTGTTTTAACATATTCATAATTAAAATTAAGTATAGTGTAAATATTTATGTTAATATATCACCATTTTTAAGAATGTCTTAATGAGGAATAAGAAGTAAAATTAAAATCGTAAGTTATGATTTATACCTCTTCTTTGAAAAACACAATTTGTTTACAACTTATGACTACTAAGTTAGTCTTTTGATGAGACTAGAGCCTATAGTTCATGTATATAATGGTCTTTAATGGATGTGGGTAGGTATTAAAAATGATAGTGGTCAAAAGGTGTGATGAAGAGAGTAAACATGGTTCCCTTTTATATGTGAGGGTTGGAGGACCCTTGGTATTACTTTACACATTAAATTAATATAATTTTATTTTCATAGAAATGTGGAAAAAAATATATATATTTAAAATAAATGATTCTTATGAGTCAAAATATCATTATATAATAAAATTGAGACAATTTTAGGTTATTTTTTATCAACAATCTCTTAGTTTTGACACTCTGTTAACCCTTTCGATAATTATTGTTATCATTTTTTCCTCTTTAGAGGTCAAGAAAGTTACAATAAAATGACATGTGGGGAATAAGTGTAAAATAGTTGACATTCTTGAACATATATCATTCACTTGAAAAATGATAATATTTTTTTTGAATTTTAAATCATTTAATAAAATATAATTTTACATAAAATACCCTTAAAGATATTTTTTGGATTATTCAATATATTTGATTTTTTAAAATATCAATATATTAAAGTAATTAAAATATAAACTATTAAAAACTCAAAAATAAATTATATTTTATAAAATATTCTTGTAACACCATTACATAACCTAAAATATTAAATTTTATGTTTTAAAAATAATTTACTCTGTTGTTTTCACTCTTTTCATAACCACTATAAGAATATTGTGTAAGCATTTATGGAAATTATTGTAAGATCCCAAATTTTATATAAGGTACAAATAATATTTTTTAATCCTTTATTTTTATCCTTATAGTAATGATTAACTAGGTAATGAAGGATGTGAGGGTGTCTAGGGATTGTTTGTAGCTCAGAGCCTCAAGTTTTAGAGGAAACAGGTGGGCTGCTTTGTTAGTTTAAACAATGCCGCCTAGTCAGTATGATTTTTTTAAACTATGTAGGGTGTTCTAGTTCAGAGTAGAGAGAAACACAATTTTTTATAACCATTTTTCCTAAGTCTCATGACCATAAGAATATTGGAGGTCTCATTATATAGGTTCTTCACATAGTCTATGCACAGTTAGTCTAACCATGCTCCTAGACCGTGCATGGGGGGGGGGTGACTTGGGATTTTTCTTGTTGCATGGTTAGTGAACGATTTGGCCAACTATGACCCCAAACCATGAAACATCTGAAAGTTGTGATAAAAAATGATTTTTCCCAGCCTTACTTAAAATTTTTTCTCCTCTCTTTACCCTCACTTCTTATGTACAACAAGCCCACTCTTTGGGAGCACTTCCTCTACCTCAAGCTAGGATTTGAGGATTCTCTTCTGCCTGAGCTCAGAATCAACCATAGTTCATCTTGTTGGATTCATCTTGGTAATTTATTTGATCCATTACCTTCTTTTATAAATTTATATCACCACATTCTATTCTATTTTGGTGTGATCTAATGTGACATATTTTTAGGGTATTTTTCTATTTTTCCATTTTCACTCATTCTAGTCTAAATCGGAATTCAATATCGGATGAGTTCCCTATAACATAAATAATGTTGGTGTTTAATTATTTTTACCTCAGGGTATCTCCAATTATGATTTTATTCTATTGCACCACATACTAATTTAATTGTACGTTTCCACTAAAAATAAAAGGATTTAAATTAAATTGTATAAATTTTAATTGAAATCCATAATGAGACCAATTGACGTCATTAGAGGTTGATACATCAATAAAAACCACCTAATTATGGTGTGTTACTTGTTTTGTCTTTTGATGACCATTGTCGCGACTCCTCGAGATACTATTTGGGTGTGCTCGACTTGAAATTTTATATGGTAAGTGGTTAATTTTAATAAATGGTTATTAAATAATTAAATGGTAAGACTGAATCAATTGGACCATATCACTTATAATTGAATTGATATTTTTGAATGTACATCTCTGACCCTTTTTCATTATAATGAAATGGTGTTGGAATGAACTTAAGTAAATTATAATGGGAATGGTTATTACATGGACTATTATGAATTATGAATATATATATATATATAACTATAAGGTTCCTATTTAATCTGGAAAGTTTTCACATTTATAGGAATGGTTAAACTTGTTCCCACCTTGGATTCCCACTGGAATTACTTGAGCACTCAGAGGATGCCATTATAATTCATTGAGATAGTTTCCAAGAGATATGCACACCTTGAAACTTGGACTTTGTTTATTAGTGGATGCTTGACTTTCCATCATAGGATCTCTAATCATTCTCTAGAAAATTATAATGACATGGATGTACTCCTTAGATTCAACATGATGTCTCGGGATATGTGACTCCTTAGATTATTTTCTTTAGGATCCAACCATAATTATCCTGAGATTTACCTTGGAATTAATCCATGGACTCAGTTATAAATATTTCCAGTGGAATTCATTGGGTGTACCTCTTGTATTACACTTATCCCCTTATTTATAGGATTCATGGTTGTGTACCATGATCTATCCAAAACTTCTATGGTCAAAGATTACTTTGTTACTCATTGCATCATATTCTATTAATATCATAATGATCACACCATGGTCACCAATATTATATTCCTTAACCCCAGAATAAATGATTAAATGAACACATGCTTAAAGACATCTATCATAGAATGAAGTAGGTATGGTCTGCCAGGAGTCCCACGAGGAACCTGAGCTCAACATGGGATGTATTTATTTTCTTTTTTATTTTGATATACCTACACAATATTAAAGATAATATTCATAGACTGGATTTGTATAGATGTCATTGGTGGTGGTCTACTAAGTTTATCTCACAACCTATTCGGGCGGCCGATAGTACCCAGGTAGATTATATGATTTCTGGTGTGGATAAGGGTAATAATCCCATTATAGATGTGTAACTTCTTATATTTGGATGTGGGCTTGGAAATAGATGATTGAGCCAGTGCCCGAGATTCATAGATAGTTTTTGGTGTCTTGACAATTTTGTACAACATATTGAATTTACCAGATTCTATGTATTCTTTATACCTTTTATAGAGACATGAGATCATTTTTTATATGGTATTGATTCCTGATTTTGATATGATTATTTATTTCTCAAATTTTTAAACTTTTTCCACTACCTTATTCACTATTATTGATTTATTTTATTTATTTATACATTATTTACCACAATAATCCACTCCAATCATGTGGGTATAGTCTCCCCATTGTACCACTTTAGTCCATCTCTACTATTCAAAAGCCTCTGGCATACAAAGAGGGGATCTTGAGACCATGTGACCAACCGGTTCAGCTACTATAACCAGGTGAGTCAAGCCAGAATGTCACAAAGTTGTATCATATGGGTTTATTTTATTTACCTTATTATGTTGGGATTGTATAAAAGAGATTAGAAAGTTTGGTAATTTAGTAATGATCATTTTCCTAGGATTAACTCACCCTTATATAGGAGAAAATACAAATTTACCGAGAATGAGAAATTTTCATTCTCTATTTTTCTGATCACTATTGATATACATTCACCATTGGGTGATATACACAATTTTGTATGTTCATTATTCTTTATAGATATCCTACCTTATCCCATTATAGTTAGGATAATTTCAACATTCCTCATTATAGGAACCTATAGATTCACATGCCATGCATATTCCAAGCCATATAGGTGCATTTTATTACTTTCATTGCCTGTGTTTCTTGTGATTATTGAGTATGAATTGGTTGTTATATATGATTTTTCCACTAATAATTTCTATAATAAATAGATAAAATAATTTTTATTAAAGTTTCTTCCCCAACCTTAGTGGTTTTTTCCCACATATATTGAGGATAAAACAATAATTAAGAAATTATTATATGTTTATGATATGTTAATGATGTTACAAGAGATGAAACATTAGTTACATGCGATGACATGGGTGCTGATTGCAATTTATAAAGCTATTACTTCTATAACTACAATGGGTGATCCACTTAATCGAGCAATCATATTATACTTATTACTTTTTGAGATCGAATATAAAAGTTTGGTTTCAGTTATGTGGAATTACAATTATAAATTATGTGACTTTATAACTTGGAAATGGTAGTACATAAAAATTGACCCTTTTTTTTGATATACACATATATATACTTATAAAATAGAAATTCTGACTTATGAATAAAATTGTTTCCAATGAATGAGGAGTTAAATTGAAATTTAAATAAATTTATACTCCTTAAATTTCAATTTAACATCTATATACCAGAACTCCTATAATTGGAAACATTAATGATTACCAATACCTTAATCATAGATGTCGGTAGTTGGGTTAGTAGGTTGGGTAGTGAGAATTATTATGATTATGATTTTATTTATGTTCTGATATGATTTTAAATCTTTTCCAAGGAATGTTCTTGGTATTGTAGAGATATTATTCTATGATATAATCAATTTGTACACTAGGAGGTTGGAGAGACCATGCTCTAGAGATAGCTAGACCTGACCTACTTGTCATACCTCCTATAGTGCCAGCTGAGGCACCACATTCTTTACTTAGGTTGGGATTTGATTTAAAACTCTGATAGGGTTTTCTACAGTTATCACATTCCATGTAGGATAATCCAAGACCCACTTCTTTTATGTTAGATTTGAACTAAGAGTTTTTATAGCAACATCTACAAAGTTTTTTGATGTATGGAAGTCCACACACTTTAGAGTCATGGATTGAGGCCATTTTATAATTTTTCTAGGATATTTAGACACCTCTCTTGATGATATTGAAGATCACCACTTAACTTACTTTTGAATATTACAAGCATTGGAGGGATTTTATGAATCATGATAATTATCACTAGGGAATGAATTTGAGGGATTCCCATTCTAGTTTCTTTGAATTTTTCTTCCATGAGATACTGAGAGATGATTGGTCTAGAGAGTTCTTTCACAAGGAGTAGGGAACCATGTTTTTCATGGTTTATTATGGTCATTTTATTAGGAATCATCATTTTTCACCAAACCCATCTATATATGATCTATCTAGGGAAATATGATTCGAGGATGGGCTTAGGTACACCATCCGGTCTTAGGTAAATTTCTTTAGGTAAGCCACTATTTCAGATATTGTGAATCAATACCTTATCATCAAATTCAATCTAAATGAATTCAATGATACAGATCATGATGTCTCAATACCAATAGAGTGGATTAGTTTCCTAAATAGAAGGAAACATTTTCATGAGATTTCACTATAGGGAAGTTGAATCTAGATTTCCTGAACTTGTAGTTTAGTAGTATGCCATAATTATGGGAGGAAAGGCCATGAAAAACCTTAGTGATATAGAAATCCATTCAAGTGAAAAATCTTCAGTCAAAGGTTCCATCTTCATATATTTTCATAGACCTTCCCATATATATTCAATGGGAGGGGATCCACACTAGATATATCTTCTAGAGTAGGATCAATACATCCACATTAGGTATGGAGTTGGGGTAGACCAAAATGATTAGTCCAAGGAGGGGGTCATAGATGAGGTAACAAGACTTATAATTTTCAGCAGCAGTAGTGAAGAATCACTATGGGTAGTCCACCCATAGATCAAGGATGTGGATCGAGCTAGTTTCATATAATATAACAGGTATCCGAGGAGTAGAGCGTATGGCCATCTTTAATATAAGTTACTAGTCTATTATCCTATACCATCATATCTTACTTATTTGATATAGTTTCCTCAAACTCTTTTATTTCTATATTTATCATGGAAAGTATTGGGCTTGATATTCAATAATTTTGTGAGGTGATGAACCTGGATACTTTGTTGGGAGTATGATTATAGAGTGTATTCCAATGAAAGGAGTATTTTATTGAGATTGGTGGTTATAATTTCTTGTGGATCCTTTTCATCCTTGATATGACATGTTTTGATATCATACTTAGGATGGATTTACTAGTGCCCTATCATGACCAAATTTACTTTTATCGTAGAAGGGTTTCCTTCATATCACCCAAGGGTGGTAGATATGTACATAATGATGAACAGAATTTTTAGGTCGGTTGATCTAGAATATATCATTGAGGGATGTAAGGGGTGATAACATAGATTAATAGTCTTTACTTGGACAATTATTGGGTTTTTTATGGAATATTTTCCTCCATTGGTGGATTATTTTAGGTATGTGTTTTATGATGATTTATCAAGACTAAATCCCATGATACTGGTATAATTTTAGACTAATATCACTCTAGGAGCATATCTAGTGTCTATTCCTTCCCAAAAGATGTAAATTTATAAGATTTAGGAGCTCAAGAGATAGTTGGAGTATTTGGAATCTAAGGGTTTAATATAACCCATTACATCACCTTAGGGCTCACCTATGCTTTTCGCTAAGAAGGAGAATGGAACCCTTATGCTATGTGTGGATTAATGATGGTTGAACCAGCTTACAATTAAGAAACAATATCCATTTCCTCACATAAGTGATATTTTTTACCAGCTCCAAGGATTTATAGTATTCTTAAAGATTAATATGTTGTCAATATATCATCAGGTATGTGTTAGAACTTCAGACATACCTTCTACAACATTTTGAAGAATGTATAGTCTTTATGAGTATCTGGCAGTACTATTTGATCTTATGAAGGCTCCCACAATTTTCATGGCCTTGATGAATCAAGTTATCCACCCGTACCTAGATTTCATCATTTTGGTATTCATGGATGACACATTGGTTTACTTCTAGACTTGACATGATCATTCCAAACACCTTAATATCATTTTGAGTACACTGAGAGAGCTTAGGTTTTATGGAAATCTCACAAAATGGAACTTTTAGATTGAGAAGTTTCACTTATTGGGTCATATTATATCAGAATAAGAAGTATCAGTTGACCTATATAAGTTGAGGGCTATAGTTTTCTGAGAGTAACCCAAGAACATGTTTGAAATATAGATTTTTTTGGGGTTGGATGGATATTACAAGCATTTTATATAAGATTTCTTCCATCTTTCAGCACTGTTTAAAGGATTGAGCAATAATGGTGTCAAGTTTATATTGTCTAAAGAGTGTAATTAATATTTTCAAGAGTTGAATGAAATACTTACCTTAGACCGAATACTATTACTACATGAGTTTGAAGTGGCTATATAGTGGTTTGTGATACAACAGGCATTGGTATTAGAGTAGTTTTGAGGTAGGAGGATCAAGTTGTTTCGCATAGGTCTAAACAGATGAGGCCTCATGAGTGTAATTACCCATCACATGACCTTGATCTAGCAGCAATTTTCCATGACTTACATTGGTGGAGACACTATTTTATAAAAGAGAACTTTTTTGCGTATAGAGACTACCAAAGCCTCAAGTATATATTCACATAGCATGAATTTAAAATTAGATAGAGGAGATGGGAAAAATACCTTAAGTAGTTCAACTTTGAGATTTCGTATACACTAGGAAAATGCAATGTGGTTTTTGATGATTTGAGCTATAAGACTCAGATGCAAGCTATTCAGGAAGCTAATGATGAATAGAGGTTGATGAATCTTATTTCTAAGATTCATATGGATGTTAATGAGAGTTATGAGTAGTATTTTGTATGGTCTTAACAATAGCCTCATCAATTCTAGATAGAGTGAAAAGGAGGTAATTCTATGATCCTGAAGTCTTGGTCCTATGGGAGATTATTTCAGGTCCATACCCACCCCCCAAATTGGTCGATCAGTGGTGTTGAAATACCATTTATACCTAGGAATATCAGGGTTCCTACAGATGTGGGATATGAAATGATGTGATAATACCACACTTCACATTAGGTAGATCACCTAGGTATTTCCTAGATGTATCATGACATACGCCACCAATACCGGTGGCTTGGGATGGAACATTAGATTTTGTGTTTTATCACTATGTGTTCCATTTGTCAATAAGTGAAGGCAAAGGACTAGTAGCCTACTATCTTGTTACAACCATTACCAATACTAGAATGGAAATGAGTTGATTTTGTGATAGATTTTGTGACTAGTTTATTGATGTTTCCTTGAGGTATCAATGCAGTTTCGGTAGTCGTTCATAGGTCAAAAAATATTGGCCACTTACTTCCTATAGAAGATACCTTATTAGTGGATGACCGGGTAAGTATGTAAATTCATGAGATTATACACATACCCAAGGTTCCTTGTACTATTTTTTCTGATATGTATACTCATTTCACATCAAGGTTGTGGTAGGTGTTTTAGAAATCATTGGTAACATAGGTAATTCTAAGTACAACTTACCACCCTCATACTGAAAACCAATCAGAATAGACAATACCAGTTCTACAGGACCTGCTTCTGGCATGGGTCGAGGATTTTTGAGGTTTATGGAAGAAACATACACCTCTCATTGAGTTCGTCTACAATAACAACTATTAAGTGACCATACAGATTGATCCATTTGAGGCCTTATATGATATTCCATGTTGATAACCTCTTTCTGAGATAGTGTTAGGGGAAGTAGTTCTTCTAGGACCTCATATCATCTAAGAGAATTAAAAAAATTAAATCTTATCAGCAAGCATATGATTAATACTCAGTTTTGACACAAGTATTATTCTTATTTTCGTCGATGACCTATGGAGTTGGAGGTTGTGGATTATGTTTTATTTAATGTTTCACATAAACTGAGATATAGGTGGATACAAAGGTAAGGGAAGATGACTCCGGGGTTAATTGTATCTTTAGTGACATTGGAGAGATTCAGGGTAGTAACCTATTAGGCAACTCTTCCTAATAGGTACCGATCCATGAAATACTTCTTTCATATATCCCAGCTTCACTGATATCATGTTGAACCATCTCATAATTTTGATCTTGAGGTTGTTGAATTGGATTATGATGCTTCTTTTGAAGATAATCCTATTCGTATCATTTATTATATGTTTAATGGTCTTAAAGTCAGGTTTGTACCTCTATAATGGGTGCTATGGAAGCATGTTCACATACAAGATGAGATCTGGGATAGATAATCTGAGGTACGCACTCAGTGGATGAAGTTATTCTTAGATAAATATTTACCACTCATGGAAGAGAAACTCCAGGATGAGTTACTTTATAGGGGTAAAATTATAAGATACTGAATTTTCTGTAAGATATAAAACCTTTTAGATTTTGTTTAATCCATTATTTTATAATTTTGGTGATGTCTAATGACATTATGAAGGTTTTGGGGGTCTATAAGGCTTATTCAGAGCCCAAAGACTCGGATATTGGAGGAAAAAAGTTGGCCGCATAATTAGTTTAAACCCTGTGCAGTGTTCCAGGTTTCAAAAAATGGACACATATTTTGTTATAACTATGAATACTAGGAAGTGTATACCTGTGAATGATGTAGGTTTCATTATAGTGGTCTTTCACATAGGCTGCACATAGTTAGTCCAACTTTGTACCTAGCTTTTGCAAGGGGTGCCTTGGGACAGTTCTTATCACACGATTGAAGCATGATTTGGCCAACCATGCATCCAAACCATGTGACCACTTAAAGTTAGGATAAAATATGATTTTATCCTACTTACTTAAAACAAATTTATCCTCTATTTACCCTCACTTATCATGCATAGAAAGGCCACCCTTTGGTAGGTCATCCTCTACCTCAAGCTAGGATTTAAGTCTTCTCTTTCATTTGACCTCCGAATGAGCCACTATTCATCTCATTGGATTTATATATATAAGATATTTGATCCATTAACTTATTTTATTGATTTATCTTTCCATATTATCTAATATTTTGGTTCAAGATAAAAGGACCTATTTTAGGGAATTTATATATTTCTCAATTTTATCTCATTCTAATCAAAATTAGAAGATGATACAGGATGAGTACTCTAATGAAGGTATAAGGTAGGTGGTCTATGACTTTTCCCTTAAGGTTTCAAAAATTATGATTTGTTTTCATTTTGCTACATTCTAGATCAATAGTGAGTTTCCTCTAAAATTATCTTTCCTTAAATTAAATTGTCTAAATTTTAATATAAAGATCTAATGAGACCAATTGACATCATTTGAGGTTGAAACATCCACACCAATTAACCAATTAGGGTGGGTTACTTATTATTTATTATGATGAACAATGTCATGATTCCCAAAAACACAATTTAGGTGTGCTTGAATTGACCTTTTCTATGTTAAGTGATTCATTTTAATAAATGGATCTTAAAACATTAAATGGTATGCCTATATCACTTATCCCCTATCATTTATAATGGAATTGATATGATTTCATGTCCCTCTTTAACCCTTCATCATTATAATGGAACAGTGTTGGAATGAACCTAAGTAAATTTTAATGGTAATGATTATTACATGCCCTATTATGAATTATGAATATATATAAATAAATGTATAAGGTGCCTATTTTATATGGACATTTTTCATCTTTATAAAAATGGTCAGACATGAGTCAACCTTCACTTCTTGAGGGAATTCCTTGAGCACTCTAAGGATTCCATTCCAATCCATTGATCCAATTTCCGAGGGAGAAACCCACCCAAGAAGTTGGTATTTTTATATTAGTGGATGCCTATAATGGATATGTAGGATCCCTAATCCTTCTCAAAAAAATTAGAATGCCTTGGATGCACTCCTTGGATTTAGCATGATGTCTTGGGACATGTGACACATTAGATTATTCTCCTTGGGATATAGTAATTCTTAGCCTAGAATTTACCATGTAATTGATCTACGAACTCAATTAAACATATTTATTGTGGAATTAATTGGGTTTACCACTTGGATTACACTTATTCCCTTATTTATAGGACACATGGTTGTGTACCATGAGCAGGCTTGAACTTATATGGAAAAGGATGACTTGGTTTCTCCTTGGATCCTCATTTATTATTATCATCATTATCACTCCATGGTCACCAATTTCATAGTACTTATACCTAGACTAAATGATTACATGAACACATGATCAGAGACATCTGGTATTGGTTGAATAAGGCATGGTCATCCTAGTGTCCCATGGGGAACCTGATATCAACATGGGTTGTATCTATTTTATGTTTTATTTTTATATAATTTCACACTATTACAATTTAAATTACAGAACAATATTTGTATAGACACCATTTGTTGAATCATACTATGTTTATCTCACACCCTATCTAGGTTGAGAATGTTACCCATGGAGATTATATGATTGCAGTAGTGGATAAGGGTAAGTGTCTAATTATGGATGTGTAACTTCTTATATTAGGTCAAGAGCTTGGTATAAGATGGATGAGTTAGTTCTTAGGATGCTTTGATAGTTTTTGTTCTTTTTGACTCTTTTTCAAAACATATTTTATCTAACATCTATCATATATTCTTGATCCTTTTTTAGAGATATGACATCATTTTTTATATGGTACTAAATCTTGCTTTAGAGTTGATTAGTTATTTATCATATGTTTACACTTGTTTCACTTCGTTCTTCATTATTATTGCTTCCGTTTATTTATATATACATTTATTATCGATGTGACACACTATGATTATGAGGTTATAGTCTCCACACCATACCATCTTAGACCCTCACTGCAATTCGGTAGCCTCTGGCATATGGGGAGGTTTTCTTGAGACCATGTGGCTAACTGATTCAGATACTGTTACTGGGTGAGTCGGGCTGAGATGTCACAATTATACCATCAATAAAAAAAATTAACATTATAAAAATAAATAAATTATTTTAAAAATATACTTTTATATTATTTAATTACATATTTTTATCCATATGTGTCGATATAATAGAAATTAAAAGAAAAACTGTGATATTTTTGTTTTTTTTTTCTGTTACTTAAAATAATATAATGCTGTTCATCAAAGTAAAATGGAACCAAATTTAAATATTTATAATATAATAGAGTGTGGTCAAAATAAAATCACCTAATTTAGGTAAAAAAGTGTTAGATAGATTTTTTATATTGTGTAAAATTATTTTTAATTATAATTACCTGATTGACTCATACCAAGGTGATAAATATTTACCATGGATAATATTAATTATGACCAAAAAAATTTAACTTGTTTAACCAATTTGAATGTATTGATTATAAATTTGGAATACATTTTATCAAATTTATTTCTATTATGTGTTTTAAATTTCTTTTAAAATAAACCTATAAAACCTGATGAATAATGAGTTTTCAAGAAAAAATGTATTTTAAGAATAAGAATGTTTTTATATAAAAAATAAGCATAATATCAATTAAAATTACAATAATTGGATTATTTTAAACTAAAAATAAGTAATTATATGTTAAAATAAATTAAAAAAGGGGAATTTGTAAATATGTAAATTGAAAATTCTATTATTCTATAAAATCAGCAGTTTTCACTAATCACTAAAAAATAATCTTTTTAGAAAAATTGAAAAATTTATCCCCAAAATAATTTTCATATGATAATTTAATAAATGAAATACATTTTATTAAATAAAATTTCTAAAATTGGTTTAAATTAATCATAATATTTACTAATGAAAAGTAATAAAGCCAATTTTTGAAGAAAATTTATTTTTGAATTATAAATAATTTTACTGAAAATTTAGAGCTTATTTCTTAATAATTTTTTGAAAATTTTTTATTGAGTAAGAAATATATATATATATATATATATATATATATATATTATATTACATTTAATCACATTTATACCCACCAATTCATCACATTTCTATAAAAATGATTTTTCCAGAAAAATGAATTTCCTGTATAATTTTTTTTAATATCAAAATTAACCATGATATTAATTCAAGTTACATTAATTAGATTTTTTAAATCAAAATTAAATAATGATATATTAAAATAAAATTTTAAAAAATGGTACTTGATAAACACTTTAATGGAAACAACACATTTCTATAAAATCAGTAATTTTTTCATTATTAATTGAAAAATTAATATTTTTAGAAAAAATACCCAAATTACACCCTATTCTAACTTAGATATGAAAATTTCAAAAAATGATATCCTCTTTATAAAAATTATCAATGTTGTGGAAAATAATTATAATAATTACTCAATATATATATATGTATATATATATATATTCATGACCTATCCCAATAGGTATTGCATCACGACTACCCTGAGCCTTCCTCTAATAGGCAAGGGGTTAATGACCAACACCGAGTAGGTTTATCACACACATGGGAGGGATTAACCTAATGTAAATACACATAAAAACACACATCTCTAAGACCATACAATGTTCAAATGTAAAAAAATATGAAACCAATGCATGTATACATATATAATTCCAAAATCATAGTATGATAGTAAAGTACTGAAAGCGATAAGTGGCCATATACATGACCCACAAAAAACTGCATAGAGTCCAACCTAATCAGAAGGTTGGGAAAAAATATAAAATAAAACCACTCAAAAAACACCTCAGTCTGTCTAGCTCAAGATATGCTCTACTAGCTCCGTATCCTCCCAAGACATTGTCAAATGGGATGTCATCTTCATAAGACACGACACATGCAGGCATATTCCAAAAAAATGTAAGTGTTACAATTCCTAGTAGGACACCCTGAAAACACTAAACATGAAGAATAGAGACTATTCAACTCTTAAAAATGATATATCAATAAATTTAATTAAAAACACCCTGATATACTCAAGAAAGACACCACGTCTCTAGGAAGTCATAACCAAATTGTCAGCCACAAGATTATGCTCGAAGATTCTAGGAAATGCTCATTCAAGGAAACCCCACACAATGAGCCATGATATCATCATAGACACTCATCATAGAGGTTATTTTCATTTGGTATCACCCAAGATAACTCACTGGTCTCTGAAGACTTTGATACTCAGATAGGGGATCACACTTAGGATCATTGGGGGACACCACAAACTAATCTAAATCAAACCACTATGTAGGGGATCACATGATAATGATACCATGAACCCTAATAAAACAACATGTAATATAGAGGATCAATGGATCATGAATAAAGGTGATGTAAATTCCTTAAACATCACCTAGGTTATAAGAAGATATGATATAGGATCATACTCTTGTCTCACGTAGGGACATAAAAAACTCTATCTAAGTCTCATCCTCCAAAGGGGAACACAATCCATATATGTGGATGTAATGATACATTGTACCCTTAAAGGGATGGACCAAGGGAACACAGTCAACCGATATTAGTCCAATAATAAATAATAGAGGTATCCAAACACCCTCAAGGGGTGTACATGGCGTGTACTTGGGGTACACAACATGTCAATGCAATCCCTGGTCTGTCCGTGTGATGATGCCTCACATGGAATGTATGCTTCAAGAACATGGCATGTATATATGTATACATGATGTGTAGAGGTAATCCAACATACTACCTATTCCATCTGCTTGTGCCATTTTATTACTGGTCCTACCTATTTAATAACCTGTGTAAACCTGGTCGTGCCCGTGTGCGCCTACCTATGTCAGTGTACCCTAACATTCCCGTGCACATGTATCCTCTAAGATAAAAACCGATCCACTAGAATGGGTCGCATGGGGTGTGATAAGGGTCACATAGTATGTGATATTTCTCTCTCCACATAAACCCTTACACCAGACAAGGGGGGTGCCACGTGGTGTGTATATCTGGATTACACCTCATGTAACTCGAGATTTACCATAACCTACAATTTATTTTCAATGCCATACACCATTTTACTCCCACAAAAACCCAAATTAGAATAAGGTATCCATGGTCAAAAGAGGATTTCCATGTATGCTATTTAGGATCTAGGTTTAAATCTTCTCTGAAAACATCACATAAATCCATCCATCACTGCCGCACATCAAAACATGGTAGAATAGGAAACCTCAGTCTGATCCAGTCCATTTATGATCATCCTCTATCTCCACACCTCGATCGCACCCTCAATAATGAACTATATCCATGGTATCGATCTATTTAACTAAATAAAGGTCCCAAAATGTTTGAATACTGGGTATCTCATCGAACCACAAGACAAAGGAATTTCCCATGTTGAAAGTACAAAGAAACATGGGGGAGAAATCCATAAACTAAAAGATGTGAGGAAACAACATGACTTTTGTTTTTTTTTCAACCTTGATCCAGTATTGAAGTAATATACTAATGAAGATGGAATTAACCAATGAAAAATCAATTAACCATAAATAAAATCCATAGTTGATGAATTAATAAATTATTATTCATGGAATTGATTCACATTCGATCGAGATAAATAAAAGGATTAAATAAAAAAAATCAAAAATTCTACCCATATTTTGGTTTGATCACTAATAAAGAACAAACCTTTATTGTCATCATTATCTAGATATATAAAATTTGGTGGAATAATGATCCTTGATCTCGATCTAATCCGTTGTCATTTTCCAAGATCTCCTCCAATGATCTCTTTCAATTTGAAGGGTTATGTGGTAACCTTGAAAATTTCCCATAAAAGATTATATATATATGTGAGATATTTAGGTTATGATTTTAATTGATTAATAAAATAAATATAAATAAATTTATTTAATTATTCACCCATGAATGTGCTTAAGCCAACACCAGACACTGACATTGATTACATCACACCTATGGTAAAACCCACACTCTGAACTCAACGATAACCCTAGAATTTTGATTTGAGCCTCTGTTTAAGGGTTATTACACTTTTTAAATAAAATTATGCACATGTTATATTTATATCTTTAATATTTTTTAAATATTAATTTTGGGCACACCAAACCTCATATTCTTACACTGTCTTAATGTTTGGATTTGAAATTAAACCATATAATATTCTAAAGTAATACATAGAAAAATAAGAGTCATTACATTCTCCCCACCTTTGGGGTTTTCATCCCAAAAATATAAAAATCTACTAAAAAAGATGAGGGTACTGGGCTTGCATCCGAGTCTCCCATAATCAGGTGCTCTCCTAAATATTCCCATGCTTCCCTAAGACCTACACTAGGGGAATATATTGATCTTGAAGGATCCTCTCGTACTTATCCTTTATCTCAACTAAGTAATCAGTAAAAGTATCCCTATCCTCGAGTTCTATCTCACCCTAGTTGATAAAATTTGATGGGTAGTGAACATACCTCCTCAGATATGACATAAAGAAGACCTCGTGTACCCAGTGCAACTATGATGATTGATTTAAGTGGTATGACACCTCACCAACTCTATGAAGTATCTGGAAAGGGATAATGGATCTCAGAGAATAATTGCTACCCAAAAAAATATCCATAATCCGCATCGAGGTGAGACCTTAAAGAAAACATGGTCTCCCTCCTCAAACTCCAAATGACTTTTTGTCAGTACACATAAGACCTATGATGACTTTGTTAGGTCCTCATCCACTCCAATATTATCTTCACCTTCTTAATAGTAACTCTCACCAACTCTAGGCCCATGAGTTCTAACTCACATTTATTAGTCCAACAAAGTGGTGACCTATAGTGTCTCCCATATAAGACCTTGAATGGTTCTATACAAATGGTGTAATGGTAACTGTTGTTGTTAAAAAACTCAACCAAGGGTTGGTGATCCTCCCAAATATAGAAAAAATCCAACATGAAATCCCATAGCATGTCCTCCAAGGCCTAAATTATCCTCTTAGTCCGTTCATTAGTCACAGGGTGAAATTTGATGCTCAAACACAACTGAGTCCCAAAGGCCTCCAATTATCATATCAATAATCATGACGTGAAGTGATAATCACAATATGAAATAATAATCAAGGGAACTCTATGGAGCTAAAAAATCTCCTGCACATACAAGCATCCAAATATCTCTACTGAAATATAATCTCGAATGGCTTGGAAGTGGGATGAATTGGTGAGTTAGTCTAAAATCACCCATATGGAATCATGACCCCTAAATGTATGTAGTAACCCAATGATAATGTATATGGATATCTCATCCAACTTCCACTCTGGAATCTAAAGGGGTTTAACTAAACCCACTATAACCTGGTGTTCAACCTTCACTTACTGACACATGAGGCATCAAGAGACAAACTCTGCAACACATCTCTTTATGCCTAACCACCAAAACTAACTTCGTAGGTCATGGTAGATCTTTTCCACCCCTGGATGTACCACAAAATGGGATTTATGAAACTCCATAATCACCTCCTCCCCCAAAATCAATGGTCCCATCATATATCCTATGAAAAGTATAATGTGCTCCCAACATTCAAAATATCCATACAGAGTATGTCAACTAGATACCTAAGTACATAAGGTCTCAGAGACTATATATCCATGATGATCTTCCCTAAAACATTGTAAAAGCAGTGGGGAGACAACCATTGATTGAATATATTAAGAACCATCCTTGTCCTCTAAGGACAACTGTAATGATTCTAACTACTCTAACACCTTGACCAACAACTAAGAAGAAGATATCATAATGAGATCATCCGCTACCACATTCCCCTTCCCAAGAGTATAGAAAATGTTGAATTCAAATTCATGGAGGAACTATATCCATAATCTTTATCTGAAGTTAACATCCTTTTGAGGGAAGACATATTCAAGACTCATGTAGTTAGAGAATACAATAAACTGATCTCCCATCTGGTAGTGTTTCCACATTCTTTGGGAGAAGACTAATACTGCTAACTTAATATCATGGGTCACACAGTTCTCCTCATGCGATTATAAATACCTGGAACTATAGGTAATCACTAACTACCTCTACATCATAACAAAACCAATTATAGTCCTTAAGGAATCAAATAACACTATATACTTGAAAACATCGTCTAATAATCTTAAAATGTGGGCACTCATAACCCTTGAACTCTAATCCTGAAAACATAGCTATCACCTCTCTATCCACACAAAATACTACCCCTTTTGGGTGAAAGATATCAAGGGTGATACCACATTAGATAAATCTGGTAAAAACCATTGATATCACCATTCCAACCCAACTAAACTCCACACCTTGGAAATAATATTGGGTGGATCCTAAGAGAGAACTGTCTCAACCTTTACTAGGTCTACCAACACTCTTACCTCAGAGATGACATGTCCCATAATTTGGACCTTTGAAATCCAAAAATAAATCTTCAAGAGCTTACAATAAAGATGGTGATACCAGAGTGTGTCCAGAACTATCCTCAAGTGTATCACATAATCCTCCTCAAACATAAATTACACTAGAATACCATCGATTAAGACCACTACAAACTGGTTTAATAAAGGTTGGATGATATGGTTCATGAGTCCCATGAACACTACTGGAGAATTCATCACACTAAAGGGAATCACAAAGTACTCATAGTGAATGTAGCAACATCTCAATTCCATCTTTGGTATATCCTCATCCTGTACTCGTAGTTGGTGATAGCCTAATCTAAGGCCAATCTTCAAGAACTATCTCTCCCCACTCAACTAATTTAAGAGGTCATCAATACTTGGTAGTGGATAATTATTCTTCATGATCACCTGGTTCAGTTAAAATTAATCCAAACATAACCTAATGCTCCATTCCACCTTCTTGAAGAAAAATATTAGGACTGCCTAGGGGGAAACATCGGGTTTCACAAACCCCTTATGTTGCAAATCGTCTAACTACACTCTAATCTCACAAAGTTCTACAGAGTCCATATGATATGATGGTGAAAATATCACATTCATATAGGGGTGTAAGTCAATATAGAAGTATATCTCTCATTTTGGAGGTAATCCTAATACATCTTCAGAAAAGGAATCCTAATACTCCACCACCGTCGTAGGGAACTGGTATCCTAGATAATCCACTACTCCAAGAGTCATGCAAGCCAATTTTTGAGTAATAAAATGCACTCTCTTATGCCTGAGCCCATCCTTCTCCACCAAGGTTTTCTTTCCCCCATGAAGGGAAAACTCATCTCATCACCATGGAAACACCATATCATATTCCTAAAATAGTCAATATGGGAATGGATTGAAGATAAACAGTACATACATAAGAAGACATCATAAGGCCTCATCACTAGTATAAATATATCCCATAAAATGTTATCAACTCCATATGTAAGATTGTATTGTTGGAAAAAGTGTGAAATCACCGAGTCATATCTTGTTAGAGTCTCTAAGTGCACGGGTCAAGCCAAAGTCTCAATTGGGATATCTATGTCCTGAATTAAAAATGTGTAAAGAACAGACTGACTTGCACCTATTTCTATCAATACTATAGATAAGTTAGAAAAGGAATAGATCATACCATGTATCATCCCCCAATCCTAAGGGTCACAAGCCTCTATAGCCTGCTTCTTTCCTCATCCCAGACCGCCGGCTTCTTAAGCCTGGTGAGGACCACCTATGGGTGGTGTTAGTAATAGGTCGAACCTCCAACCATCTCCTTCAACTCTACCGGACCCTATTCTACGTTTTCTTACCCGTAGAACTATGTACTCCTACCTCTGTATTTTCCTCAGTGCATTGCTGGAAACTAAGGTTATACTAATAGTTGTAAACCATTGGTATAAACCATAAAACCATTGGTATATTTTATACCAATAGTTTTAATAACCGTTGGGTGTAATGGCATGGGTATAACCATTTACCAACAATTATAACTCAACCGTTAGTATATGCCACTTCGAATTGAACTATAGAAATTTTTTATTGAGAACCATTGGAATAAATATATGACAAAAATTTATCAACTATTTATGTAGAGAATATGCCTTAAAACGCTACCAATGGTTAGAAACCATTGGTATAAAGTTTAAAAATCGGTTTACTAATAACTGTTGGTATAAATTCCCCTTCAAACTATACCAAATTTTTATGAATCATTGGTATTTAGCTCCTATTTAATTCAGTAAAACAACCCCACTAATTTTCCCAGAGCAGCTCCAACATGGTATAGAGTTCCTGAAAAATTTAGTACAGCAAGCCCCCACTGTTTTCCCCAGATTAGGTCCAAAATTCAATACAGTAGACAATACCCTCTCCACAACAAAAGATACCATTCAAAACCACATTGAAAACAGTACAATACCATACACAAAATTTAAAAAACTAATAAAACACATAAAAACAGTACAATACCATACACAAAGCACAAACATGGAATACAAAGAATTCCTTCACTGTGGAATACATAGAAATACACTATTTTCCATACACAAAGAACAAAGAATAGAATACATAGAATTCTCATAGAATTAAACTGTTTTCCACTGTATACTATTTCCCACTAAATACACTGAATTCCACTATTTCCCATAGAATGCACAAAACTCCCCATTACTTTTCACTATTTTCTCATCCATTTCACAATAAAAAAACTATAAATAAATGACAATACAACATAAATAATTCAAAAATACTTATAAATTAAATATACTGAATACTATAGGATAAATTTATATGTTAAGAATTCATTCATACCCAACTATTCATGGTATCATTATCAAAAAACAAAACCTTGGAAACTACAACATGCCACTTGAGATCAAATTTTACACCCATCCATGGAAAGTGAAACATTTTGGACACATATATATATTTCCATAATTTCAATTACATTATGCACTGTTTCATATTTTATTATTCTCGTGTGGTAAATATATTAATTTTTTCAAAAAATTTTATTTTCTAATCATAATCATAAAATAATGGAAAATAATAAAATTCAACATGAAGGGTACTTCAAATATGTCTATGTAGGATAGTAATTATCTCATGTGAAACTCTACTAAAGATGCGGTCTTGGAATATGGTAAATCCAATGAAAGAACAATCCCAATTTTAATCATATGTATCATTTCATGGGATTTGACTATATATAAGGAGATTTGGACTCTTAATGAGTCGATACCTAGAGGAATGAGCTAGAGAAAATGATAAAAATTTATTTTATTTCACTAAGGATGAGTTTTAGTGGGAGATCATCCTACCAAGTACCTCAAATATTTCTAAAATTTTTGATTTTGGATAGTGTCCAGTTGTGATGATAGACAGACTGAAAAACCATGGTTTGGGAACCATAGGAAAATTATTATAGATGTTCACAAGTCTAACATTCTTATGGAAATGTGGTATTAACCAAAAGGTATGAAATCATCAACCTCTTTATTAAATATGAAAGTAACTCAATTATCTACATTAATTGCATATTTTTTTGGATATTTTTCCTCAAAATGTAATAGGGACAAAGATTTTTTACTTCTGCCACATGAAAGCACATGAATATTCCAAATGATGAAGGAGGAATGGAAATGAGAATATTCCAGTACTTGATCTAAAGAGATAGAAAATTGATGGCCCATTATATGTTGATAAGATATGAGAATTCTCTATGGAAAATGAATGCAAAACTAGGAAAGCCCACCCCCTATACTGATGACACCCATTCTTCAGATGAAATATATAATTTGTGTAAGGAGTTTCTTGATACATAACCGATCTAGAAAGTTGTTCTATTAAGAACCCTCTAAATGGAGGATGATCATCCTAGTGACAACCCCATTTCTTGTACACAACATTAAGGGGATGATAATGGCACAAAAAGTGGTTAAGTGGAAACTGGATTTGAATATACTAACCTCATTAATGTTGATATTAATTTGGAGAATACCCCCTCTTATGAGTCACACATGCTTCTTGCTATTGTTCCATTGATTAATACCTTCACTGTTTTGTATGGTGTTAATGAGTCCCCCTCTTATCAGATATTTTAGTTTGAACCTAATGTCAGATAAGTGGTGATGAATGTGTAGATTGACCTATATTGCTAACACATCTAGTGAGTGATTGGATTTTTGATGTTGGGGATGAATGTAGAAAATATGGTTCATATATAATTCATTTGAAATACTAAATTATGGGGTTGAAAAAGGCATATGAATTATTGATGAAAAAAATACTAATCTTAATTTTTTATAGAACCTAGAGACTTAAAAATATGGGTTTGGTTTTTTCTTACTAAAGGGTCTAGATACACTATAGTGTAAAGTTATTATGTAATGGAAGGGTGAAAACATTATTATAAGTGATTCAAGATGATCTTCAATGACCAAATCTTCCTAGATGAGATTAACCAAGCAAGATCTTGAGATATGTTAGAAATTGAGTAGGAAAAATTGTTAGTGATTGAATATGAATCAACATTCACTATTTTATAAAGTATATGTAAAATCATATGATTAATATAAGGCTTAAGGTATAAATATTTGTGATGAATCTATGTATAATGAGGTGATCATGGACCAGTCATCTGATTTTTCTCACCTATATATATGTGGTTAGTATGATTTCTTTGGAAAATATCGATTTTATTTGAACATGGAAGGGGAATTATTTAATTCCTCATTCCGGTGGAGGGAATAATTCATTTAGTAGTTTGAAGATGAAGTATAATAACCTCCATGGGAAATAGTTTGAGGTGTCATTTTAGGATTCTAATGGAAGAGGATAATGATAGTATATTTAGTATAGAGATCTAGGACACCCAAATATATTTTTCCAAAATCCACCATCAACATTTCGAAGATATGGGGATATTAGATATCTTAGGAAATATTGTGAGTGGTTCACATGCTTGAGAAATTGTGGTTTATCTGACCAAGTGATGGAATCAAAAATGAAGAGAAGTGTGCTGAGATTTGATGAGTTATGGTCTCATGGTTGTGTAATAAGACATTGTTAGAAAGAGATGTTAGTACAAGTAAAAAAAGTATACTCAAATTTTGTACCAACTCTTTAGTTTTATTTGTTTGGGTGTTATAAACTATGAAAAATAAAAGAACAACATAACATAAAATGAATAACCCAACATAAAAACTATTGGGTGTTAAAAAATGAAACTTAACTAAACACAAAGTAAAATTTGAAAAAAAATAAAAATGTAAAAATAGTGCATGGAGATTTAGATAAAAGCATGTCATTTCTAGAAAGGGATATTATAACATACCAGTTCCAATTAATAAGAAATATCTCCTTTTACCCAATAGTAGTAGAAGGATCAGCAACTGGATCCATGGTATAAAAGCTCCAGAAAAGGAACCTAATTGATATCAACGATATGAAGAAACATGTTCCAAACCCAAAGCTTGATCAATAATAAATCAATAATATAAATACATGTCCCTCATATTTTATTTAATATGTATTATTTCTGAAACATTTATCACCAACCTTTTTCAAACTACATGGTTCAAAGGAAATTGACTCCACACCTAGAATCATTGTGATCACTAAGATAAACAGAAATAATTATATGTAGAAAATAATGATCTTTTAGAAATATTACTCACTAAATGGAAGCTATTAGTAATCACATTGAAAAAGACTATAATAGTATGAACTACAAGAAACACGATTACTTATATCTTCACAATTAAAATCATCTCATCTCTTTTCTATCTATCTACCATTACTCAAAGCTTGTTGAGATTTATTGATGATGTTATAAAAATGTTAAAAGGGTAGTGTCCAAGAACATCATTTTCAGTTATTAAAGAATCAAAATCATTTAATATTTTTCTGTTTGATGTTTTAGCATGACACCATAATTATTGGGAAATTATATGGATCATTCCATTCACCAAAACATTGAATATTCTGTTAAAAACACATAGATAGAAATTATAAAATCCTCATGTTAGTATAACATAAAAAATAATGTATACTATTATTTTAGAAAATGATAATATATTACTCATTATATTCAACTATCCACACTTTTTAACAATTAATGGACACAAAATAAAAAAGAAAGAAAATATAATTATAGTCAAAATTAAAAGTGAAACATCCTTATACCATTAGATGAAATTTAACTTAAGTATATCATTTGAAGAATATATAATTATAAATTATACTCTTTTAGAAAAAACTTAAAAAACCATAAGTATAGTTAATTTCTTACTTGATGAAATGAAAACATACCTATTTATCAAAAATATCCCTCACATCTCTCATACACATACATAATTTAGAAATTACCTACAAGTATAACACATAATTCAAAAGGTAATTAGGGTTGAAAACCTAGAGGAAGTGTGCTCCAGAATTAGGGGTGACAACCTAGATATATCCATTCAAGAAGAAGTGACTTGCAAATCAGTTGAGAAGTAGGGCTCAAGGAGATCTCTGTTGGAGGAGCAGGAGAGATTTTCTCGCAAATTGGTCGGGAAGTAGGGTTCAAGGATATCTATAATGGAGGAGTAGAGATCTACTTGAAAATTAGTTTGGAAGAAGGGTTCAATGAGATATTTGTCATCTTTAGAGGAGATATATTTTCAGGAATCATTTAGGAAGTAGGGTTCTGTTGGGGGAGGATAGATATTCAGGAAAATCGATCAGGAAGTGGGGATAATTGGATTTTTTCCCAACAGTTACTAAAAACTATAGGTAAAGGTTCTATATTCCAACGGTTTGCAAAACCATAGGAATAGTTCAATTTAATATAAACCTTAAAAATGGTTTTATCAAACCGTTGGGAAATTCTATACCTTTCCCAATCGTTTTTTAAAACATTCAAAAACCCAACATATAATGGATATGCCAATAGTTTACTAGAACCGTTTGTATATGTTCTTTATCCCAACAATTGTTTTCAAACCATTGGGAAATAAGTGTTGGTATATGGTAGGTTTCAACCAGTAGTGGTCCATTGATCATCTCCTAATATGATGTATAATGGGTTAGACAATCGCATGAGAGATGTCCCGGACCGTCACATAAGAAACACCACTTCTCCCTTGGATGAATTGATCCATCCTAAGAGTCCTGTACCATTGATCCTATATCATAGAATTACCTCTTAAATCATATGACATTACCAAATCTCAACAAATGTTTTCAGCTACCAACTGACGAGGTCTCATCTCCTGGGTTCCCACTACCATCACTCACTGTTTTTTCCTGCTCTTCTAAGAAGATCTCCACAACTAAGGATCGATTCAGCACTACAACATAAGTTGGAATTCTAATAGATATCACAGAAGCCTTGATATATTGGATTAATTTCTCCTTGAAGGTCCTTTACCTAGAGAAAAAATCCCATACCATATCTATGAAGTATCATGAGAGATCTATAAACCTCACTGAATACTCCACCATAATCATACAACCTTGCTAAAGTTAAAGAATCTCTTGTATGTGCATTAATCTCAATATAGATGAATAAAAATCCTCCCTAAATAGACAATAAATGTCTAACTAGGAGAGAGCTATCTCATTCTGTGACTGAGTCACTAGACCCCACCATCACCTAATGCATCCCTAAAGAAGACTCATTATAAGGACTCCCATATGATCTACATGTGTCCTTATAAGGTGGAAAAATTGAGTGATTTCTTCTAACTAGTCCTCAGCCAGCTGGGGGTCTAGATCATTCCAAAACATGGGAGGTCATTTCCTATGGAACTCATGTAGTGCACTCATACAACATGCATCATAATACTTCCCTTCTAATGCTAATATACACTCAATTGGTGGTGGTATAGCTAGAAAACCACCAAAAGGTACAATCTTTATTATAATCCCTTATACTAAAGCATCATCAATCAATGGATCATCCTCATGACCACAGAGTGGAATACTGGATGGCTTTATTCACAAAGTAATCCTGAAATAAACATGATGTACCATGTTGAAAGAGTATATATGGGGAGATGACTCAAGAAGGATATGGAAACCAAAAACTATTCCTATATGTTTCATATACCAATGTTTTCCCCATAACTAATTTTTACATGTATTGAGTCGAGAGGATGGTGATCAAAGTCCTAGTGTATAGATACGTTGGTCACCGCACCAACACTGGAGTCCCTATCTAGAAAGATGAACTTGAAACACATAACAAGGTTTCCAAAAAACCCAAACTAGTATCACATACTCCATTCTTAAGGTAGAACGAAATCTTATGATACCACTCTACCACAACATGGCTGAATGGGGCCCGAATTGAGACTTCCCCAAGATAACATCTAATAGTCTAGGGGCTAGTGACCAGTGCGAAGTAGGAATATCACACACATGAGAGGAATTTCACTAATGTACGTATACAAATTCACATATCTCCAATCACATATAATTATGAAAGGTAAAAAAACTGAAACCAATGCATTTATAAATCTATAATCCCATAATCAGAATATGACAATAAAGTTCTAAAAGTGTTAAGTGACCAGATACAATCCCAACAAAAAACTCAATAGAGTCCAACCCACTTATAAAGAAGGAACTACTATAAAATGACACTATCCAAAACCCCCCAGTATATCTGGCTCAAGATATGTTCCACCAACTCCCTATCCTCTTAGGATACCATCAAATGAGCTTTCATCTTCATGCGACACAAAACGTATGGGCATATCCCATGCATTTTTGAGTATAACAATACCCAATGGGACACCCAAAAAACACTAAATAGAAATCAACAAGAGTATTCATATCAAAAAAATGATATAAAAATAAAAGGTATAAAAAACACCTGGTTATACTCATAAAAGAAACCATGCCTCTAGGAAGTCACAAACAAACTTCCATCCATAGAATTATGATTAAAGATTCAAGGAAATGCGCATTCCAGGAGAACCCACTCCAAGGTCCATGATACCATCAGAGACACTCATGTGAGAGGACATAATCATTGGGACCCACCCAAGAAAACTCACTGGTCTCTGAAGACCCCATCACTCTGATAGGTGATCACACCCATGACTACTAGGGGACACCCCAAACCCAATATAGATCAACCTGATATACAAGGGATTGCATGCCAATGATACCATGCACCATACTGAAATAAACTTATAGATGTAGGATCAATGCCCACACATGGTGGTCATGACAATTCCAGAAACTCCACCTAGGGTATAAGAAGAGATAATAGAGGATCTGACTCCTATCTCATGGAGGGACACAACAAAATCTATCTAATACTCATCATCCAAATTGGATCACAATAAAAATATGTGGATGTAATACTGCACTTTACCCTCAAGGGGATGGACTGGGGGATCACACTCAACCGATACTGGTCCAATTTTGAAGAATGAAGGTCTCTAAACACCCTCAAGGGGGGTAAACAATGTGTACTAAGGGTATATGGTGTTTCCAACCAATCCATAGTCCACATGTAAGGTGCTACATCACAACAAATGTAATCCTCAAGCACATGACATGTATGTATGTATACACTGTGTGTAGATGTCTACCGACATCTTGACCATGTTGTCTGTATGTTCCTATTTAATACTTTTAGTGGCCATGTACCAACCCATTTACACCTAATCATATCCGTTTATCCCAACTTTCCCATGTATCCCACATGATACACACCAAGCTACTAATATGAGTCAAATGTTGTGTGACATGGGTCACACAACTTGTGATCTTTTTATCTACATGGAAAACCTAGCACTGTATGGGGGGGGGGTCCCACACAAGATGTGTCTCTAGATTACACGCCGTGTAACCTAGTATTTACCAAAATCCACATGCTATTCTCTTTGTATTACACCACATTTCCACTATCAATACCTTTTTCAGAATCAGGGATCTAGGGTCGGACAACCTCTATCATCGCCACTCACTAGGATCCGAGTTCATATTTTCTTAGCAAACATCAAATCATGCCATCCATCACCACAGAGTGTCAAAAATAGGAATAATCACAAACCTTGGCCTAATATTCTCCACATCTGATCATCCTCCTTCACCGCACCACTAGTTCACCCTCAATCATGAACCACACCCACTGTATCGATTTGTTGCATCGTATAATGGTCTCACAACGATTTAATATGAGATATTTCATCGAACCAAGGTCTAAAGGAATTTCTCATGATGAATGTGTGGAGAAATGGGGGGATAAATACATAAACCACATGATGTGAAGAAATAACCACGACTTTTATTCATTTCGTTCCTCAATACTTTTTCAAAGAAATATATGAACAAAGTGGAAATTAACCAATGAACAATTAATCAACTGTAAATAAAATTAACCATCGATGCATGAATCAATTATTGTTCATGGAATTTAACCTCATATGACCGAGATAATGAACAATATTAAATCACACAAATAAAACATCCCAACAAGAGTTTGGACCAATCAATGATGACTAATAGTTCTGTGTTTCAATCATTGGTAGGATCCACGAACTCTGACAGTTCAACGATCCATAATCTCAATCTTATCCAATTTCATTCACCATGATCTCCTCCAACACACTCTATCAATTTGTAGGGTTATGAAAATAACCCTAAAAATTGGACATAAAAGCATATATATAGAAGATTATTATTTTTATATTTTAATTGAATAATTAAATAAATATAATTAATTTTATTTAATTACTCACCCATGAAGGAACTCAATCCCAACACCTGACACCGACATAGATTATGTTTCACCATGGGTAAAACCCATGATACGATCTCAAAATAGGCCAAATATTTCCAATACAAGCCTCATTCTAAGAGTTATTACATATTTTTAGGTAAATTGTACACACATGATATTAATATCTTTAACATGTTTTAAATATAAATTTCAGGCTCACCAGGCCTTGGATTATCACAAGTCCTTCTCAGCATCTAGATAAAAAAATTAATCCATATAATATTCTAAATAAACAAATGAAAAAATAATATTAATTACTTATATAATAACTCAGTTACTTCTACTTATACCCTCAATTTCAATAGCTCAGTTATAACAAACATGTTGAAATAATAATATTTCAAAGTATTTAAAGATCAATGTCACATGTTATTTACTTTATCTAACATAGTGTTATTTTAAAATATTAGGTTATTACAAAAGGGGGCTCTACTACCATCCCTGATCTTCATCACATACCATTATCCATATCCCCACATGATTTATGCTTCTTGTTCTTTCAATGTTGGGTATCTTCCATACTTAAATTAGTTAAAAACTAATTCTTCATGGCTATCGAAGATCCCTGGATTCCCAAGTAGGGTTTGAATAGAAATTACTAAAGCACCACCAATGATGTCACTAATATTACTAGTAATGATGTAAATGAACATGTGATTTTCTAATAAAATAATTGAACATTGGAATGTAAATAAATTAGACTATCAATCCTTATGTTATAAGGTCACAATATGGATAAACCATACCTTATTTAACCAGTTCCAAAATTTTTCTAATTAAAATGTTATATATATATATATATATATTTAATTCTAGTGCATAGAATTTCCAAAATAGGAAATATGATCCACCTAATATAGAAATTGAGTGAATAATAATTCTCCTCCCATGAAAATATAACATCATAAAACATATAATTGTTCCCACACCCTTTTAGAAAAATAATTTTGATTATATGGAAATCAAGAAAAGACTATCTCAATAATAATGAAAATTTATCGATCATTTAGAAGATAGAGATAACACATTACCAATAGTGAAAAATATATTCAAGAAACTCAAGTAAGTACACACAATATTCAAGGAAACCACGTATCATCATTTTGAAAGTCAAGGGTGTGTCTGCTACTTTTAAGAAAATAATTCATCAAATGGAAACTCAAGGGTGTGAAAACCCCCTACCAAGAAAAATATCATCCATAAAAAGGGGAGGGACCAGACCCTATATAGAATAATATAGAATCATATTGAAACATATTGGATTAAACACCCACATTCTAGAATCAGATCATCTAGATACATAGGTCTATACCCTCACCTAGTTGATAAACTCAAATATCAATTTATAAACTCAATGTATTATGAAAACCTTCTAAGAAACAAGTAATAATCTAGAAAATAGGGAAGTTTCTACACTATTCTAGGAAACACAATAAAATAAAACATAATTTAAAACCTATTTCATTTGGGAAATTATATTAAACAAATCATCTCAAAATGGGTTGACACTCCTCAGAACCCACCACACATCTCCTAGGTTATCATATCAAGTGTAAAAAATTATTTATCTAATATATTATTGAGTTATAATGCTCTTTATAGAATTTTTTCTCAATGATCCTATGAATTACACCATTATAGGGCCATAATTTTCCTTGTGAACCAATATAGGTCCCCTATTCCAAACAAATAATGAATACAACTTACATAGGATTTTTCATATCGTCCCCATATCTTAGTCCAATATCATCACATAGAGAACATACCATCCCTGATAATAAGCACAATAATACTAGGAACACATCTTTACCCTATGTATTTTATAAAGCATCACTCTAGAGGAATTCCTTAATGTATATTTCTTCTTTTAATGTCAATATCCATATTCCCTACCTATCCATATCCTACCCATAGTATACCCACCTAGGAAATATAATCATAGTGGAGAATTAACACTATCACCCTGGTAATCTAAAATAGCTCAAATGCTTTAGGAAACCACAAGGTCTATAAGTCCATGATTAGGACAACCATTTTAATTCTTTGATCATACCTACCAAATAAAAATGAGGGTACCTAACTAGATCCAATATATCACTAATTTATTTATTATTTACACCAATTTAATATTGATATTTCTCATCAATTGTTATATATATATATTTCCTTGGTTGGAAGCCTGAAAGGCATCACTAATGTTCAGAGGATCATTATAACCCTTGAAAGATTTATTATTTCATTGTATTTTTTAAATGTATTTAATTTTAAATAAAAAGTAAAAATTACCAGACAAGGTGTGACCATATAAAACATTTTATATATAATAATTCACATACCATAGGGGTATTCTCAATGTATCCTCTACCTCACATTCTATCATTGCATTTAATGAAAGTTCATTGTAATGTCCCTCCACCCTAGACCATAAACTGGTGCTGAACCAATGAAATAATACATAACCTTAGGCATGCCTACCCATAATCCATAGGCTATAGACTAATAGTGAGGACCCATGAGAAAATAATGTTAAGAATATTCCCTAGATGCCAGAGTAATTATTTTAATATAAATAACAAAAATTCATAAACTAACTGGATAACTATCATATATAAATAAGAAATATCCAAAAAAATAAATACATTATCTAATGGTATTACATATGGAATATAATAATTTCTAGATGGATCCCACATGGGAGTCTAATATACATGAATAGAGATAAAAGTAAAACTAAATGGAAAAATAACCACCACATTGGTGCCCAGTCCCGCCCGGTCGCATCATCTGTACACTAATCTAGAATCCATGTAACCAACATGAAATTTCCCCTAACTAAACATGTGACCTATAATTAGATAATCTTATTCTTAGGTATAAAAGTTCCATGGTGGACCAAGAATGGTGTGAATATAACTTAGTAGGCCACCACCAACAATATCTCATAAATAAAACATTTGTACAATAGTGTATATAGTATTTCTCAAGGAAAAAAATTCAATTTATAAACATTTAAATATTTTAACAAATGAATAAATTAAATGCTAAACCTTGGGCCCATATTCACACTAGTAATGGTGAAAACCTTCACTGTGCAGGGCTTGGGGTTCTATGAGAATATTTCAATGATTGTACACACCACACCAATTCTAAAAAGGGGGAATATATGAATCCTTGGACTAAAATGGAATTAGGGGGAAATATAAACATCTCTAGAGCCCTGTATCCTTTGTGGGTAATGTTCAACCCAGTTTAACCATAAATCTAGTGTCCACTGAGAGTATTTTCTACCCCAGGATAACCATAAAATCTAGAATCAGCTGAAGATAGAGTTCACCCATGGGTAACCATAAAATCCAGTGTCCTCTAGGGGTAGTGTTAACCCCTGATTAACTATAAAACCCAATATCACTGGGGTTTCGTATTTATCCCATGTTAACCATAACATCAAATTTCCGCTACAGGAAGTGTTCCCCCGTGTTGAAGATTAACATCCACATATTCAAAATAGAGTATGAACATATCAACAATTAAAAACTACAATAAATAAGGGATCCTATTTACATTACCTTATGAAAAACCGTAACAAACCCCAAGGGGTGTTTTTATTGTCTTTAAACATTTTAAAAAAACTCAACTATTTATAAAAAATCTACAAGACCTCCATTAATTTCACAAAGGTTACAATTACCAAAGTACACTTATTATGAATGTATTTTTAACAAAAAATTTCAAAAAAGGTTTATCCCTTTTCATAAAACCCTATTTCAAAAACATATCTATCAAAATCATAAAAAAAATTACATTTTAAAAATAATTTTATTTATTCCATTCTTATGTGTAAATAAAACTAGGGTCTTCATTTACAAAACTACATTTCCATTTTTAAAATCCAATTTAGAAATTAGTTCCTTTTACACTAACTGATGAATGTGAAATTCTATTTTACACCCTCCAATTACAAATCTAAAATGCATTTTTGATCAACTAAACATGTATTAACCATTTACAAACCTCATGTAATACATAGAAAATGGTCTCCAGTGGTAATCTAATAATAAAGGAAAAAAAATTTAAAATCCCTAATTATTCCCTTGGACATTGAAGAAAATACCAAAGAGACCACATAACACATGAATGAAAAAATAAGAGAGAATATGGGTACTGTAGCGGCGGCAGGGGCACTGTAGCAGTGCAGGTACTGTAGCAGTACTATTCACAGAATGAGCTTTGGGCCAAAACATTGGACCTACAGGCTATGTAATGGGAGAAATGCCCAATGGGCATTTGGGCTATGTAATGGGTCTCACTATACCCAGTTAAAGAGGTCTTTTCATTGTTTCAATAATAAAAATGAGGCTTTGGCCCCAACCTTAAAAAAAGATGATAGTTCGAATTGAAATAGGAGAAAATAGAAAACAATTCAAACCCCCTGAAAATTAGGCATATTAGATAAAAAAAGTGAAACACCACTTTACAATAGAATAAATATTAAAAATACAGAATATGAGTCATATAATCACCCCATTATACCAATATTTGGAGAAAACTCTTGAATAATTAACAGAATGAGGTAGAATTACCCAAGAGAATATGATAAGAAGGATATAATTATGCAGAGGGGTTCTGGATGAATATGGGATAAAAATAGATTTAAAATATAAAAATAGGTGAGGGAAAAGATGATCATTTATACTCTTTAAATAAGGTGCATGGATAGGCCACACATCTTGTCAAACCATGAATTAACTGTGCATAAATCACTATCTAATTCACACCACTATGCTTGGTTTGTTCTCAATATTTCCCAAACCATAAAAAATCCATGAACATGGCACTATAAATTATTGAAAAGGTATCATGGTTTTCCAGATCCCCTAGTATGGTTTAAATGAACTTTGTACCATAAAAAAATAGGCCACATGGTTGGGGTGCATGTGTATCATTAACTATGTACTAACTATGTTCCCTTGGCTATGTCCCCCAAAACTAAAACTACAAACCCCGAATCCCCTGAATATTCATTGAACACTGGAGGCACCTCTAAGACATAAAACCAAAAAAAAAACCCTTTTAAGATTCTCCAATACATAAAATTTGATTATGATTCTATACTTTTAAAATGGATCATCCACCATGTGGAAATTCAAATTCTCATAGAAGATCTATATTTGTCTTTACCTCAAGGAATTACAAACTACTCATGTTAACAATAATTTCCCGTAAGAATTCCTTATGTCCATCCAATTTTGTTTCCTAACTTACGACAATTTTCCAACTCCCATTAAAATTACAGTATTAAATCTCTAAACACTGAATTTGTCTCCAGGACACATCTTCTAGTAGAAAACAATTAGTCACCTGATTTTGAGTCAAAAATCATTTTATCATCAATCCTCGAGATGATTCTCCATGTAATCCATTCATCTAAAGACAACTACATGTCTTCTTAGAATTATTATGAAGCCTATTATTTTCACCACTATAGGACATATCATGAGGCATATTTTGAAATCTTATGCCCCCACCATCAGAATATGCCTCCTGAAGCACATTCCCAACAGTCTGCTGACATGTTCTGCATGGTTCCCAATAGGTTGTTTTTCAAATGCATGAGTGTGTCAGTTTACATTTCAACCAACTCTTATTTCCATTTTTGAAGTTGGTTGAATATTATTATACTGAACCAATACAGTATGAAAACTTTGTATCTTGTATCAATATCCCCAAAAAACTCTCAAAACATCACCTATATATCAAAAAAACTTTCTTCATGTGGTTTCCAAACTCAACTAAACAAATCCCATAGATAATAGTTTTTTAAACCTATATTATCCAACCCACCTTAATAATGCCCAAAATTTGCTGTTGATGCACTATTAAATCCTTCAACCATGATACCCTTCAATCCCATGGTACCTCGTGGTCATCACAAGAACACATTATTGTCCAAAAGTGAATTTCTGGTGTACTTCGATGGTCAAAATACCCAACATGAAAACTATTCTCTATTCTATCACAAGATCACAAATGTGGTACTACACCGAATTGATCATGAATCAAACAAAATAACCATAAGCCCAAATCATCATATTATTCTACAATAAAAACCATTAAAATATAGCATCTACCATTCTCAAGGAATCCAAATTGTATTAATATCCTACGTGCACCACTATCTTGTGCTGTCATGACCATCAAAGTACCTGTCCAACATTCAAACTATGATTATCGAAACAAATTCTCACGTCCACGACCAACATGATTCTCCACTCTATTCTCTTATCACTATCCCAAAGGATTAGACCCCTTATTTGAATATAATACGTCTTACATGTTACTGAATATAATGGTTGGATGTAGCTATCCCCACTTAAATGTTAGAATTATACCAACATAAACGTTACCCATTCATAGATCATGCAATTATATTCTCATTATTCACCAAGACTCATTCGAAATTATGGTCACACCCTCTAAAATATATGGTGTCTTACCGATAGGTCCTAAATAAATAACCCTCATGTCACTCCATATAATAAATTCCTTCCATCCAATCAAAACCTGACCAAGAATAATTTCTTAGATCAACAATGTCACATTTCATCAATCTAAACAAACCCCACCCCCAAAATGAGGGTTTTCTTATTTTTTCCAAGAAACCATGTACTATTATGTCTAAAAAGTTTCTTAAAGGTCATCAACACTCAACTCGCTCTCATCCACTCACCAACACCAAAACACACGAGTCACCGCTCTTACCCACATGCACTGACTTGATCACATGTTTCAAGAAATGAACTTTTTTCACTAACTGATCATATATCCCAAATCTTACTCCCATGAGTCATGTTGCATCCAACAATTCTCACATGCCTCGACCATTGATATGATAATGCATAGGGTGGTCTTAACTAGTAAGGTGTAAACTCAATACTCTTCTTCAATATCAATACTTCAGTTTCACCACGATCCAAACATAACCTCCCCACACCAGTATCATTACCAAACCACAAGTATCTCGTCCCACTCGCACTAAGAATCGAGAAGCTTAATCCCAACTTCGAAAGGGATAGGAACTTGACCACTCATTCCCAAAAAAATTTGATTCTAGGAATAAGAACCCTTGGTGCTTTCATATTTATGAATCCAAGAATCACTTTTATTTAGGTGTACACCCGTTCATACCTGACACACACCAATCTAAATCCCAAGCACCACTTCGATTTTATCTACAAAAGATAACTCAATCTTGCACCATCAAACATCCACAAAGTCCAATGGTTGTATGATACATTGCGACTGTTCACAACCCAACTTGAGTCATGTGAGTCAAGTGACACTGGGATTATGTTGATGTTCATCTTCAAGAAACACCCATTCCCCTAACGTACTTATTTCCACTAACTTGGGGGATCCAAGATACACGGTCAGAACATGCCTGACACCTTGTACATATCACAACTAAGGGAATGAACTCCTTCCATTCTAAGTGTTTTTCCCAAACCCATAATGCATTTGCATATGCCTCCACCACATACTAGAAAACACAACCAAAACTATCAGATCTGGATAGATGAATGATATTTCCTATCAAAACTAGAATAAACATAAGGCAATTGAATTTTGGGTTCTAAACAAAAACTATATCACCAGTTGGTAGCACTGAACATGCACCGACCATATAACCAAAGTATCTACATATGCCTCACACACTAAGGAACGTGACATGATCAAGTTAACCCCTTTTCAATGGTTACCCTGACATATGTCTAGAAAACATCTCACTAGACTAGAATCACTCTCAAGCGTCACTAGGCCCTACCACCTAACCCATATACCAATGTATCAAAAAATATATAGACTAAAATAAGACACTCACTCATGTCTCAAAGTATCATGGTATCTAGAGTGATAGACACCCCACTCAGGGTTCTCACATAGGCCTGAATCTAAAATATTTTATCCACTCCTGTTTCAACCTAAAAAATAAGGGTCACAATAGGGAACCACTACACATCACAACATAACACAACCAAAGAGGTTATAACCATATAAAAAATCCTACTAGCATAGTATTCACTATACACTATTCCACATGGTGAGAAAAGTTACACAAATGAGGATCTCAAGGTAGCGCCAAACCAATTTTTAATAGGGTCTGAACCACACATACCAAATGTCTACCACCTTCATAGGGTACATCCCAACACCTAATATAAAAAAGTCACTAGGATAATAAATATATACAATGGTTTCAAAACCAAAATAAACTGTTCAAAAATCATTTCCATGGGGTTTACCATTACCAAAATACACTGAAACAAAATCCACATTTAAAGAAATACATTTTTTTTCATTAAAGATCCAAATTTAAAACATTACCCTTTTAAAAGGTTTCAAAAACCACCACTTCATAAAATTCACATTTCAAACATTAATACCTTTCATAAATCTCACATTTTATTTATATTTAAAAACTAATAGGATTCAAGTTTGAAAACATTTTACAAGTTAAAAAAATTGAGAAATTATCAGAGCCTTGTTTAAATAGACCATAATTAAAAAGATATATAAGAAAACACTTTTTAGGTTTCTTATTAGTACTCTATTTAACCAATAAATTCATGAATATATTTCTATATTATTATGAATCATGTGACCATCATGTGAATTGGTCAAGTAAGATTTCAACATAGATGGATATGAATAAAACCATATTAGATAATATATACATTTTAAAAACTGACCTCATTAGTACCTATAATAATAGACTATAGGTAGACATAAATTAGTCTTCTATATCTAGGTGGCAAATAAACACATTCCAAAAAAAATCACAAGAATCATGCATTTAACATCTAAACCCATGTCTCTAGAATGATTCACGTCATGTGAATCCCTATGTTCCTAAAATTTTCCATTAATATACTCACAGTTACATAACCTCTTACAATATTAGGCCAAGAGAAAAAACCCATAAATCATCACATCACAAATCATATACATCACTATCATGAAAATAAATTACAATAACAATAGGAAAATCCAATAATAACAAGTCCCATCCCTAGCGACTTGATGTTTCCCCCCCATGTCGGGGTTCAATTATCTTAGGAATAAGTTCATTTACAATCTATGATATGTACTTGTCTTCGATCCAACATTACCAAATAGAAACATAAAATAAAATACCTATAATACCACATTGAACTGTCCTTACAACCTAGAACACATACCTATGATAGTCCAATAGCATGCTACATGACATCAGGAGCACCTTACCATATGACATAAGATACTAAAAAATATTATAGGCCTATAAGAAAACTATTAAAATAAAATTACTTCAATATTAAAGTAATTATATTAGTTAAAATAATAAAATCACATAAACTGAACCATAAAAACATTGTTGATAAACTGGAAAATTCCAAAAAAATATATAGTATTAATGTTTATAACAGATGTAATTCTATACATCTCATATAGACTCCCCATCAATTGATCATATACATGAATATAAAACAAAATAAATTTAAAAAAATATCTCATGTAACGCTCCGACCCCAGTTACCCAGAGTAAGTGCAATATTACATAACATTGGCATGATCACAAAAGATCAAGTCTCGAAAGACCTATTAGTTTAGTAGCCTTGGAATAACTAGATTCATTCATCATGTTTACATTACATCATAAAGTAAAAACTACAACAACATCTTGTCTCCACACTCATATCCCCTTATACTATCCCCGCAGGTCATTCATAAAATACTTCTTCACATCCTGGAAAAAATAAAACATAGAAAGGGGTGAGATCAAATTACTAGTAAGGACAACAATATAGCGGAAACTTTCATAAATAATCATAAACATTTAAGGCCATGTATAACTTAAACAAAAGCCTTTTAAACTTGAACTTCAGCATAATATGGAAAAAATAAAATGAAATAATTCCATTTACTTATTCACATGGATATTCTACTAGTCTAATAATCACATGAAATATCAATAACCACTTTCATAATGATGGAATGCATAATTCCAAACTATCATAACCACGTAGACAAGGCCTCGTGCCAAGACTACAAATAAGATTTTGTAAAGGCATCATTCCAAGACACTAGTTTGTCTCATGAGACCCACTGATGCATCGAGGAGCTATAGCGGGCTCCACCCGTCACTTAATAAGTCCAATTCATTCCTCATATAAAAAGTTGGAAACATAACATAAACATTCATATTAAAACTATCATACGAAATGTAAATAATTTAACCACAAATGATGAATGGTATAAAAATAGCACATCCACAGTCAAACATAACTCATTCGATACAACATGAAAGATTGTATTATGTCAGATTAACCCTAATAGAGAATAATTAAGGATATTGACATTGATTAAAATAATCATCAAACTATTGAGAGAAATATCCCCCATTTTCTTGAAAACATTTAAAAGTCACACTATTTTTCAAGAAGCCATTTAAAATAGATTTTTGAATCAAAGTGTCCCATACCACTTTGAAACTTTGAAAATAAATTTTGATTTGAAAACATTAATGTCCATATAAATAAATCCTTAAAACCATTTTTAAAACATGGACATTAATGAGAATGATTTAGAATAATAAATCCTTAAAACATTTTAAAATGATATTTTAGTTAGAGTTCCTAACCAAAAGAGAGACACTTGAATACAAATAATTGAGATAATAAAAACCTAGTAATATCATTAGAATAAAGGGATTCATGATATACTATGTCAAAGTACATTATATACACCATATAAAAGTGATTTGGTGTATAACAACAAAGAAGTCTCAATGGAATGTAAATTGAGATGAAATCTCTCATAAAGGACGTATCCTTAGGTTAAGGATAAGTCAATGACATAATTATGTGTGAAAAATATAAATACACTCAATATTATTGGATATTCAGTGTAAAACAATCAAAGGACATTCACACATATTCTTGTAAAAACAACACCAATGGATTGGATGTTTAAGTCAACAAATCAAGATTGAGTAAAAATTACACTTATCAAGTTCATACCGATGACTTGAGAATTTATCAATGGAGTGATTATGTGTATCAAAATTATATCCACAGAAATGGGAGTGGAAATTATGACATACTAAAATGAATAGTGATTCCACACATAATCTTGGATTAAAATAATCATTGAAGTATGCGTAAAGCCGAATGAGTGGAAATAGAAATTTCAAATTCCCTTATCAATTTGGTAACATACAAAACATACACCCATGAAAGAAGGATCATACAATGATGATGTAAATATCCATAAATTAAATTATATTACACAAAGAATACAATTATGGGCACTACACACACCACATGCAATAAATAAGTGGTGAACAATGGAAATCTCACAGAATTAAAAGTGAGATAAGAAACCCCTTACTTCGTACTTTTTCCTTGGTCGAGGGTAGGTTAGCCTCCTGTATAATGGTGAAATAATTTTTTATTTAATTATAAACGGATCATATACATTAATATCATATATGATCTTTTAACATTGCTTTGTTAATAATATCTTCATATTATCGTCGTTTTGGATGTTAACTTACTCGTTTTCTTTTATTTGTTTTGTTACATAAGTCATGTTTGTTATGGGTAGGTTGTATATTATTCATATAAAGAATGATATAAAGTCCTTAAACATTATTTTTAACCATCAAATGAGAATTAGACTTGAATGTATACGATGGGGAATGAATCTCATCGCGTTCATGGAGACGGTAGTCCGTACGTACGCACAAGTGATAATATCATTATTTTGATATTAAAATAATATATAATTGGATGGTATATCATATATAAAAAATCATTATAATGTTATATTTATTATTTACATGAATTACACATCATTATTATACCCATCCAAATAATAATGTATTGAATAACAATTACACCACGACGTGGAGACGACAGGCTGTACGTATGCACATATGGTGACATGTCATTCAAAGGATGGATAGAATACTGAATATGGTTGTACCATGTTTATAATAAAATCACAGTATATAAAATATACTTAAATTACTATTTTATAATGGAAATAACAAATAAAGAAGAAGTTTAAGAAGAAAGGAACTTGAAAGAGGGTGGTGAAAACATTACCTCTTATTCGGGTTATTCCTTTTGACTTGATCAAAAGGGATCCTTAGGTTGGCTTTCTGATCAAAATAAGGCCTCTAGGTTGAATTTAGGGAAGTTGAGAGAGTATTTGGGCAGGTTTTGGCCGATCCAAAAGGCATTGAATGTGTGAATTAGTGAGAAGGGGGGGGGGGTGCCCTTTTATAAGAGGGGTGAGGGTAACCTTTGGAAAAGGTAGAAATATTATTTTATAATAAATTCATATTCAGTTTCTAATGGCTCAAAAGTGTATTATTAAAAGTCTAATGTGGGTATCGGTCGAAATAATTTCAAACAATATAATTTATACAGGTTTGGGTCATTATATTAGCCTTGTATTTTAGTTTTAACTCTTAGTTAACTAGTTTGACATTTACCATGTCACTTTGTATTTTTATATTATATAGTCAATAAACATACTATATACATCCAAGAGACCCCCAAGTGGTCCATTAATGACACAACTATCATGATATAAGTCCTTTTTCCGAACCTTAGATTTGTAGGAATTGAATATTAATTAATAATATAATATTTGTTTTAAAAACGCATTTATGTCAATTTTGACACTATTCAATAATTTATTTTTGTTAAAGTATTAAAAACATTATTAATTCGAACCAAATTCATTTGAGAAATCCTATAATGTCATATTAACCAATAAAATTCATGGATGTCATCAAAATTTTCAAATTATATTTATTTTAACATTTATAATACCAATTATTTGATTCTTTCATTGATAAGGAAAATATTGCATCATTATTGTGTCATAGATAATATTAACTATTAAATGTCTAAAAATTATAAATAAAATACCATTATTTAGGAAATAGTTTTATATTTTTAGGGAATATTTATAGTTGAAAATACAACATATATAACTCTATGAAAAAATTGTTTTTCTAAAAGATATATGCTTATGCCATTTTTGTATTTATTTTAACTTAATTAATATAAAATGTCCTTATCACATACAAGTGGATCCATGGGGTCCCAAAATCGACCCAAATATTTCCATGGTCGGACATGTATCAACCAATAAGGTTAGGACACGTTTTAGGGTAATTTATTATTATTATAATATTATTTTGTTTACCCTTATTTACTGGATTTACCCTTTAACCATGGTAATTAAAATATTTACCGAAGTAATTATTCAAAAAGTCTAAAAATAAAAGTTACCTATTTAAAAAATTTGGACATCCTGATTCCAAATATGGAATCCATTTTTCGAAATTCAAAACACAGAAGTGGCAGAAATTAATATAAAATTAATTCCCGTTGTTAAAACAAAAAGCATGTTTTTAAGAGATAATAACTACCAAAAGATTGATACTTGTTTTTGTCCAGTTTAATTGTGAAATTAGGTCCAATGACCAAAATTGTATTAAATGGTAAAAATATATTATAAATATACTTTAAAACCACTCAAATTATTAATTTATCACTGTTAATTATTTCGATTAAAAAAGTTGTTTTTTATTAAAATTTAGTAATTTTCACTATTCATCAAAATATAAAAGTTATCTGAAAAGTACCAAAATTTCACCTTAGGATAATTTCGATATTCTGAATCCAAAAATTAAGTCCATTTTGAGAGATAAAATTTATAAAATTTCAAAAAGTGGGTATTACTATTCATAACAGATACTTTGATTGGTCGCAGTGTGTTAGAATCTCGAAGTTGCGTACAACACACGCTATTGTATTATTTAAAGAGAATCATACTGTGGAAGCTTGAGGTGTTACATTCTACCCTCCTTCAATAAATTCCATCCTCGCAATTTTTAAAATTGGGATTGGGAATATAATGTAAAGTCCCACATCGGAAAAAGATCCAATAAAACTATCACTTCAAAAGAAAGAAAGAGAAGTAAAAAGGTCTCCCGAGATAACCTATACTAGGATTATATGTAAAAAAACATGGATATGGATGATAAAATAAGTGTCAAGTTCTGATGGAGAGGGATTTAAAACATGATCAGGAGAAAGTTATCAACACGAAAACCACAAACTTGTGATGGGACAAACAGTCATTAGTTTCCCAGTAGGAAAAGTAAACGGAAAACATTTTTTTTGTTTTAAGTTACATTACATAAAGATGAAGAATTCATTTCTGATATTGACTAAGAAAACAAAGAGATATACTTACTTTTTAATTAGAGTTTCATTCTTTAATAAATTTCCACAACTAACTCATTTTTTTAAACGATGAGTATTCAAGAAGACCTGGTCACACTGGAAGAGCTAGAATACACTTCTATAGAATCACATGATCCACGAAGGATAAACTATATATTTACCTTGTCTTTAGAGATTAACCAAAACCAAAATGGTTATTACAAGATCTGATGATCCCCCAAAAGGATATTCCTTTTGAGAAAGAAACACTAATCTCACTTTCTAAAATCAATACCCCAAAGTTAAATAAACACCACTTAATAAACAATTTTCCTTAAAATCCTTAAATATAATCCAAACTAATATTGAAACCCAAAACATAGAAGAATTTGGTTATGTAGTCTTCCATGTTAAATTTTATCTCTAAATGACATCAACTACTCTTAAAGTCACATACTTAAAAGTAATTAACCTAATCACATATTCTCTATTATAGGTTACTTATTTTTATAAATAACCGAAATCACTATAAATCCACAATAAAAACATAGATAAAAATCCACCATTAATCCTCAAATGAAACCCCATAGTATTCTATTTTCCTTGGGCATATAGTGTTCCCAACAAAGTGAACATCTTCTAAAATAACATTTACCACTTAATCACCAAATCATTTTCCTATACTAAGAGTTTTCATTTGATAAGACATAAGAACCCAAATCAACTTATTATTGATCAATAAAATCATTTAACTAAAAATAATTAGTCACACTAACCAGGGACTTCACGTAGTCCAGTGGTAGGCAATAAATCCCAATCTCACTTTGGTTGTGGGTTCGATTCCCATAGCTTTGTCCGACGCGATGGGTTGTCCCACGGTCTGCGTGTTGTGATTTTTCATAAACTATATTTTATAACATTACAAAAATGAGATAAATTCCTCAAAATAACCATAACATAATTTTAACCAGAATTGTTATCTCATACCTTGCAATTTCATCCCAAAATATAATAAATTGTTATTGCCTCAAACCCAATGATCATATAAAACCAAATGGTTATTTATAACTATATCCACAAGGGAAAAGACAAGATTTCCTCAAATATCATTCTCACAGGGAAAACTACGGGGTTACAAATAAAAGAGAAAATTATTCCAATGTAATCCCATCAACAAGGAGCACTAATACTTTTAAACATTTCTCAAACCATTTATTTCCACATAGCTTCTTCTTTGACCAAGAAAATATCCTACAGAAGAGGGAATTCACTTGGGTAATGACCAGGTCCCCAACATTTATGGAAAATAACTGTAAATGTATTCTTGGGATCATTTTTATTTTCTTCCATAGTACTCTTCATTTTTCCTCGGAAATTCTCCACTTTATGTCCTTCTTTCCCACATGTAAATCATTTCTTTGTTCCATTGAGAAACTTTCCTGGGTGTCTCCTTCCACATTTCCTATATGATGGAAATTTAGGATTCCTTTCTCCACGTTCTCCACTACTGGAGCTCTTATCATTCATCACCTTTATCTTATTTATTGAGTTTGGGAGTTGGTTAATATATATGTTGTTGATCATATTTTTGGAAAACTGATTTGGAATGAACATGATATCTTTTATGCCTATCAACATCCCATTTTGTTGCTCATTTCCACCACCGTTCCCACCTTCTACATCATTCTCAAAGTTACTATGACTTCCTTGGACTCTAGCGATTGACTAAAACCATAAATCATTGTGTGAGTAATAGTAGTCATAAAATCATTTAGAGAATATCATGACACCATATTTTCAATTTGAAACACCTTAGGATTAACCACAGTCATTTATTATCATCTTATATTAAAATTATTAAAATTGTTTTGTAAAGAAAATGTCAATTATCCTAATCATATCCCCCGGGAGTGTCATAACCAAGAGTGCAGCAAGGCCAATTGTTGTGCACCAGTTCCCATTCAAGTCTAGCTTAAAGTGGTGTTTTTGGGTTTTACCCCTAGGTACATCTGTGCCAGAGACACCTCTACCTGCTCGTATCCAGACAGGGATGTATTTCTTGGAAAAATCACAAAATCCATACAATACCAAAATTATAGGAAGTTCTTCTATACTAATCCTCAAAGTCTATCTTAGGTCTATGTGCTCTAATCAGAGTTTATCTAAATCTAGTTTCCAAGTTTTATACTAAACTTCCTCTGATACCAACTGTAACGCCCCAACCCCAGTTACCCAGAGTCAGTGCATTATTACATAACATTTGCATGATCACAAAAGATCAAGTCTCGAAAGACTGGTTAGTTTAGTAGCCTTGGAATAACTAGAAACATTCATCAAGTTTACATTACATCATAAAGTGAAAACTACAACGACATCTTGTATCCACACTCATATCCCCTTATACTATCCCTACAGGTCATTCATACAATACTTCTTCACATCCTGGGAAAAATAAAACATAGAAAGGGGTAATCTTAAATGCCCTATAAGGATAACAATATAGCGGAAACTTTCATAAATAAGCATAAACATTTAAGGCAATGTATAACTAAAACAAAAGCCTTTTAAACTTGAACTTTAGCATAATATGGAAAAAATAAAACGAAATAATTCCATTTACTTATTCACATGGATATTCTAATAGTTTAATAATCACATGAAATATCAATAACCACTTTCATAATGATGTAATGCATAATTCCAGACTATCATAACCACAAAGCCAAGGCCTCGTGCCAAGAATACAAATAATATTTTGTCAACGCCTCGTGCCAAGACACTAGTTTGTCTCATGAGACCTACCGATACATCGAGGAGTTAAATCAGGCTCCACCCGTCACTTACTAAGTTCAATTCATTCCTCATATGAAAAGTTTGAAACATAACATAAACATTCATATTAAAACTAGCATACAAAATGTCAATAATTTAACCACAAACCATGAATGGTATAAAAATAGCCCATCCATAGTCAAACATAACTCATTCGATACAATATGGAAGATTGTATTGTGTCAGATTAACCCCAATCGAGAATAATGAAGGATATTGACATCGATTAAAATAATCATCAAACTATTGAGAGAAATATCTCCCATTTTCTTCAAAACATTTAAAAGTCACACTATTTGTCAAGAAGCCATTTAAAATAGATTTTTGAATCAAAGTTCCCTATACCACTTTTAAACTTTTAAAATGAATTTTTATTTGAAAACATTAATGTCCATATAAATAAATCCTTAAAACCATTTTTAAAACATGGACATTAATGAGAAAGATTTAGAATAATAAATCTTTAAAACATTTTAAAATGATATTTTAGTTAGAGTTACTAACCAAAAGAGTGACACTTTAATACAAAGAATATAGATAATAAAAACATTGTAATATCATTAGAATAAAGGGATTCATGATATACTATGTCAAAGTACATTATATACACCATATAAAAGTGATTTGGTGTATAACAACAAAGGAGTCTCAATAGAATGTAAATTGAGATGAAATCTCTCATAAATGTCATATCCTTAGGTTAAGGATAAATCAATGACATAATTATGTGTGAAAAATATAAATACAATCAATATGATTGGATATTCAGTGTAAAAAAATCGAAGTACATTCACACATATTCCTGTAAAAACAACACCACTGGATTGGATGTTTAACTCAACAAATCAAGATTGAGTAAAAATTACTCTTATCAAGTTCATACCGATGACTTGAGAATTTATCAATGGAGTTATTATGTGTATCAAAATTATATCCAGATAAAGGGGAGTGGAAATTATGATGTAATAATATTAATAGCGATTCCACACATAATCTTGGATTAAAATAATCCATGAAGTATGCGTAAATCCGAATGAGTGGAAATTGAAATTTCAAATTCCCTTATCGATTTGGTAACATACGAAACATACAACCATGAAAGAAGGATCATAAAATGATGATGTAAATATCCATAAATTAAAGTATATTACACAATGAATACAATCATGGTCATCACACACACCACATTCAATAAATAAGTGGTGAACAATGGAAATCTTACGGAATTAAAAGTGAGATAAGAAACCCCTTACTTTGTACTTTTTCCTTGGTCGAGGGTAGGTTAAACTACTGTATAATGTTGAAATAATTTTTATTGAATTATACAAGGATCATATACATTAATATCATATATTATCTTTTAACATTGCTTTGTTAATAATATCTTAGTATTATCGTCGTTTCGGGTGTTAACTTACTAATTTTCTTTTATATGTTTTGTTACATAAGTCATGTTTGTTATGGGTATGTTGTATCTTATTCATATAAAGAATGATATAAAGTTATTAAACATTATTTTTAATCATTAAATGTGAATTATAATAGAATGGATACGATGGGGAATGAATCTCATCGCGTTCGTGGAGACGGTAGTCCGTACGTACGCACGAGCGATAATATCATTCTTTTGATATTAAAATAATATATAATTGGATGGTATATCATATATACAGAATAATTATAATGTTATATTTATTATTTACATGAATTACACATCATTATTATACCCATCTAAATAATAATGTATTGAATAACAATTACACCACGACGTGGAAATGGTAGGCCGTACGTACGCACGTATGGTGACATGTCATTCAAAGGATGCATAGAATACTGAATATGGTTGTACCATATTTATAATAACATCACAGTATATATAAGATACTGGAGTTATTATTTTAGAAAGGAAATAACAAAGAAATAAGAAGTTGAAGAAGAAAGGCACTTGAAAGAGGGTGGTGAAAACATTACCTCTTCTTCAGGTTCTTCCTTTTGACTTGATCAAAAGGGATCCTTAGGTTGGCTTTCTGATCAAAATAAGGCCTCTAGGTTTAAGTGAGGGAAGTTGAGAGAGTATTTGGGTAGGTTTTAGCCGATAAAAAAGGCTTTGAATGTATGAATTAGTGAGAAGGGGGGGTGCCCCTTTATAAGAGGGGCGAGGGGCACCTTTGGAAAAGGTAGAAATATTATTTTATAATAAATTCATATTCAGTTTCTAATGGCTCAAAAGTGGATTATTAAAAGTATAAGGTAGGGATGGGTCGTAATACTATCAACCAATATAATTTAGACAGGTTTGGGTCATTATATTAACCCTGTCTTTTAGTTTTAACTCTTAGTTAATTAGTTTGACATTTACCATGTCACTTTGTATTTTATATTATATAGTTAATAAACATACTATATACACCCAAGAGACTCCCAAGTGGTCCATTAATGACACACATATCATGATATAAGACCTTTGGATGAACCTTAGATTTTTATGAATATAATATCAATTAATAATATAATATTTGTTTTAAAAACTCATTTATGTCAATTTTGACACTATTCAATAATTGATTTTTGTTAAAGTCTTAAAAACTTTATTAATTCAAAAAAAAAATCATTTAAGAAATAATATAATATAATATTAACCTATAAAATTCATGGATGTCATCAAATGTTTCAAATTATGTTTATTTTAACATTTATAATACCAATTATTTGATTCTTTCATTGATAAGGAAAATACTGCATCATTATTGTGACACAAATAATATTAACTATTAAATGTCTAAAAATTATAAATAAAATACCATTATGTATGAAATATTTTTATATTTCTAATGAATATTTATAGTCGAACATCCAACATATTTAACCCTATTTGAAAATTGTTTTTCTAAAAGATATATGCTTATGCCATTTTTGTATTTATTTTAACTTAATAAATATAAAGTGTCTTTATCACTTACAAATGGATACATGGGGTCCCAAAATCGACCCAAAGATGAACATGGTCTGAAATGTATCAACCAATATGTTTAGGACACATTTTAGGTTAATTTATTATTACTATAATATTATTTTTTACCCTTATTTATCGGATTTACCCTTTAACCATGGTAATAAAAATATTTATCGAAGTAATTATTCAAAATGTCTAAAAATAAAAGTTACCCATTTAGAAAATTTGGAAATCCTGATTACAAATATGGAATCCATTTTTCCAAATTCAAAACACAGAAGTGGCAGAAATTAATTTAAAATTAATTCCCGTTGTTAAAACAAAAAACGTGTTCTTAAGAGATAATAACTATCAAAAGATTGACACTTTTTTATGTCCTATTTAATTGTCAAATTATGTCCAATGACCAAAATTGTATTAAATTGTAAAACTATATTCTAGATATACTTTAAAACCACTCAAATTCATAATTTATCACTATTAATTATTTCTATTAAAAAATTTGTTTTTAATTAAAATTTAGTAATTTTCACTATTCATCAAAATATAAAAGTTATCTGAAAAGCACCAAAATTTCACCTTAGGATAATTTTGATATTCCGAATCCAAAAATGAAGTCCATTTTGAGAGATAAAATTTATAAAATTTCAAAAAGTGGGTATTACTATTCATAACGGCTATTTTGATTGGTCGCAGTGTGTTAGAATCTCGAAGTTGTGTATAACACACGCTACTGTATTATTCAAAGAGAATAGTACTATGGAAGCTTGGGGTGTTACATCACCCCTACACTGATATAGTTTCCTTCTCATTATCATTATCCACACCACACTCCACCATCCCACATAACCAATATGAAACAACCCATGCCTAGAACTACAACCCGCATAGATATTGCCTTATACTTAGGTACCCAAGATCCATTATTGCTAGAGAATGGTGTGATTATAACTCAGTAGGCCACCAAAAATATTTTCCCTAAAATAATTTTTTCTAGAATAATTCATTCAATAGTGATCAGTATAAATCATTCAATTTTTAAAAAGTTCATCATTTTAACTAATTCATAAAATAAATGCAGAATTGTTTGGGGGGGGGAGGTTTATCTCGGGAATGATACAAACATATTTTTTCTATTGTTAGGGTGTATCTAATCATGTCTCTCTGGACGTTACAATGATAACACTTCCTACTAGGGGAAATATGCTCATCCAAGATCCAAACCTCCATTTAGGGGAAGCATACCCATCCCCCAATCCCCGAATCCTTTGGGGTAGCATTCACGTAAGGTTAAACATAAAATCCAATGTCCCATGGGGGGAGTATTCAAAATAGGTTAACTATAAAATCCATCACCCCCTAGAGGAATTATTTACCCTAGATTAGCCATAAAATTCAACCTACCGTAGTGGAAAATTTCATCCTAGGTTAACTATAAAATCTATCATTCTATGGGAGAAGTTTTCACTCCAGATTGAACAAAAAATTTAGTATCCCTTGGGGGAAGCGTCCATAGAAGTTTAAGAATTATCTTCCATAAATTCAAATAAATTATGAACATATAAATAATAAATAACCACAATGGATAAGGTATCTTCTTAATATTACCATATGAAAAATAAAACCAACCACTAAGGGGTGTTTTAATTTTCAATAAAAATTTTAAAATACAACATAAACTACTTATCAAACATTAAACATGACCTCCATTTAATTCACAATGGGTTAAAGTACCAAATCTCAAATCATATCATTTGATTTAAAAAAAATATTTCAACAAAATTATTCATTTTTTAGAACCCAATTTCCAAAAAATAACCACCAAAAAAATTAATACCATACAATTACAATTTCGAATAAAATTTTAATGATTAAATTCTCATGAGTTCCAAACCAAATCCCTAGGTCATATTTTATGAAATTACATTTCTCATTTTGAGATGGAATTTAGAAATTAATTCAATTTCCATTAATTCATGCATGATAAATTCAATTTTACATCCATTAGTTCCAAAAACTAACACCATGTTGGAACACGTAAACATGTCTTACCCATTTTAGTACCTCAAGTAAGACATAGAAAAATTTCTCTTATAGGAATATACTAATCAAGGGAATCCAAAATGTAAAATCCATCATTAATTATAAGTTCATTTCTTGGAAAATAAGAGATAATGCAGTACACATAAACTAGAAAAATATAATATACCATGGGTTAAATCAAAGGACCACCTACTTCAATAATAATAGATTCTACTCATCAATTATATGTCTTTGGTTCATATTGAAATTGGTAAAAATGGAAAACTTCTCAAATGGTTTGAAGATAGGTAATATTAGTTGAACATGGTGGAACACCACTTTTAATTGAAATAAATGAATAATGGAATGAAGGGGATTCATAGAATCAATGAAATATATTGATCACAAGTGACAATGTTGAAATTAGACACCAAATAAGGGAGAATTATTCAAGAGGAGAGGATCGAAAAGAGGTCTTCATGCTAAGGGGTTCTAACTGAATATGGGATAAAAGGAAAGTAATTACATAAAAATGGAAGAGGGGTAAATGATAATTTGGACTCTTATAATGATTCTCATGTTTAGACTACAATATTAGTCAAACTATGCATCAACCATGAAGATATAACTACATGTGGCACACCGCTATGCACTGTTAGTGCACACTATTTTCTAAATTGTGAAAAAAACCATGCATATACCTATAAAACATATTATAGAGGTTTCATGGGTTTTAAGATCACCTATCATATTTTAAGTAAACCATGTTTCTAAACAAAATAATATAGATGGTTGGGGTTTATAGTTAGAATAAATCATTCACCCACTGTGCACCCTCGGTTGTTTCCACTGAAACTGGTACACCAATCTTTGATGCTTCAGAAACTTCTCCAAACACCAGAGGATCCTCCTAGACCCTCTAAATATTATTTTAACACCTAAGGCACCCCATGTACCTAAAAAACATAAAAAACATAAAAAACACCCACAATATATATTATCCAACACTCATAATTTTATTTGGATACCAAACTTTTAAAATTCCTATCCACTAAGTGGAAATTAAAATTTCTATATATCTTCATAGTCTATATATACATTTATACATTAAAATCTATCACTCCTACCTAATATCCTAAATTCCACAAATTACTCCCCTAAGACGTAAATCATGAAAACAATCCTATTAGATTAGAATATAATAACTTTTTATTAATTTTTTATATTAATTCAGAGAGGCTTGAGTGAAAAAAAACTAACAGAACCACATCTATCATAAAAACCATGATAAATAGTACGTGGTTCAATAATTATATTTCCCTATAGATAAAACACACAGAATATACAATTTCATAGTAAATTTAACACAATTTTTTCAAAATCACTTGATAACATTTTAGGGTCTCATACCTTCATTGAAACAGCATGTGACTATATGAATACATCATCTCAGGTCATCCTTTAGCCACACCAACCTAAAGAATATTAATATAAAGATTATTCCATACTTATTTATTATAATTGTATCAAGAAACTGGATCTAAATCACCAAAAATCATAAGGATAAATTGGATATGATGAATGAAGGAACAAGGAAAGAGAAATAACCATAAAACACTAAATTAATACTATGAAATCCCCATAGTTTTAGGAGGATTAAAGTAAAATTAATGGTAGTAGGCTCATCTGGCTAACTACACATGTGAGAGAAGAATAATCATGTAGTGAAATAAAAATTAGGGTGAAAAAATGGTGTTTATTTTTTTAATTAATTATAGGTAGTTATATAATTTGGATTCATGATTAAAAAAAACTCTTTAACCATTCTTCCCTAAATTCCTAATGTAGCACACCTTATATGGTTTGTTAGTATAGTTTTAAAACCATGTTCCAAAAGTTCTTCAAGGAAAATCCATCTTATACCCCTAATATGATTTTTATTTATGATATTATAAACCATGGGTTAAATCTAAAATCCATTCTACAAATAAAATTTAAGATTTTGTCTTGTCTTTTTACATCCATGAAAAAAAATGTTTCATAACTCTTACAGAAAACAAACCCATATATTTTCCTCACATAATTGTTCCTCATTATATTCCAAACAAGAGCTAGGTTAGAACCCTTATCAAAATTTATTAATTCCACTTGAATCTTCTTAGATACTCTTAAGTCCAAATAATAATTCATGAAAATTAATCCATATCTAAATAATCTCTTCAAAATAATCCAACTCCTAGAATTCAATTAATAATCCTAATATTTAAAACAATAATTTCTTTAGATAACAAAATTTAAATATATCATACCTTTCATAGTCTGTAATTATGTGTTTCCATACACACATGATATTTATCATTCCACAATTTAGTATAATAAAAATAAAAATATGATATAATCACCAATAGTATTCAAAATCCCATATGTTTGAAACTTATTATGGTATAGATGGATGATTATAAAGTGTATAAAACACTTTTATATCTATAGAGTATATATCTAAAAAAAGAAATTCCACCACACAAACTACAACTTTTTATGAGAAACTATAATACTCAATGGAAAAAATCTATTGGATAATAGTAAAAGGGTTGATTTTAGAGATCAATTAACATTATATTTCATAAAATATATTCATAAAATTATAAAGAATAATAAAGTGGAGTGTACCTTTTTTATAACATAACACAATTTATTTTATTATACTCCATTATGAATTTTAACAAATCCAAACATAAGCATCCATATAGTGATATAACATATGATACTATATAAGAAAGGCCTTCTGTTTTCATTACTTTTTTTTTCATAAAAACATTATACATTTATGTGATTACCACAACATCACTATATAAAAGTATCAAAAAACCATCCCACTATAATATTTAATATTAAACATACATAAAGAAAGTACGATTGAATAACATGGAGTATTAGGAATCATATTCACACTTGGAAACAAATTATAAAACTATTTAAACTCATTTACCACATAAAATATATACTATGATTATAATATAATTTGTTTCCATCTTGGAACAAATACTTGTTCCACATTATAATAATTATCAAAAACATTTCAATCAAACATTTTCCTTATGTTGATTTAGGAATCATTACAATAAAAAATATAACACTTTACAGTTCTCTTTAATAACATAGTCTAAATACTTTAAGGATATTATCTAATATTTAAATTTTATTTTTATAATTTTAATCATTTATTTAATATAATTTAATATTATTTATGTCAAAAAATACCCCCATTATCCTCATAGGTAATATACCCTTTCATAACACAATATAAATAAAAATTATTTATATGAATGAAAAAACTGATATTCTATTCTTTTGTATTATTAAATAAAATTATTTCCATTTCCAATATAGCATTATATGTGTTTGGATAATTTTTTGTAAATTAATATAGTATTTGTTTTAAAATATATTAATAATGAAAGGTGGGTTAATATCCATCATATTTTAACAAACATCTAGATAAAATATATTATCCTAGATACTTATTTTTTATCCTTAAATTCCTTTGAAAATTTTTATATAATCTAAGGAATCATAAACCATGTGTATTAAAATGTTCATATCATATTTTTATTAAAAAATCATTTTTAACAAACAACATCTCTTATCATATAACATAAAATATTTTTAAATCCACATCATTTATTTAGGTCCACTCAATCTTGATTTATTCCATTACATTCAAATATAGTCATTTAAAAATCCTATATATTATCATTTAAAGGAAAAATATAGGGTCAATCATTTTTTCCTTTATCTCAGAATCGTGTAGGTTCTTAACCATTTTAATTTATATAATTTTTCTCATATAAAATTTTATATAAATGATTTAATTATATAATAGCAATACCATAAATAGACTTTCTATTGAGTTAATTATATCCCTTAAGTTATTTTGGATAATTCCCTCACATATTGATTAATTAGTTGTAACACCCTAAGATATTCAAGAAGTAGTTATCTATAAATAATTTTCATTATTTTATAGCTTGAGTTACATGCAACACCAAGTTTAAACCGACAATGTTAAACTATTAAAATTTTATTATTTATGTGATTTATAACCTAGATATCAAATAGGTGGGTATATATAATATTAACTAATTTATGAAATATATATAAAGGTCATAATCAAAATAAATTTATTTATAAATCTTTAGTAAATAATCACACTATTTTTAGTAAAGTCATTTTATTATTCAAATATATGATTTCATAACAAAAATTATTATTTTTTTGAGAAACTACTATAATTAATTTCTATAAATTTTGGAAATATTTTTTATAAAATAAAAATAATTTTTGGAATCATCATATTAAAATTATCTTAGGATGGATTTTTAAGAATTTTTTAGTGAATAGAAAAAATGATTATTCTATTGAAAACTATATATACAAAATTCCATTTTTTAAAATAGTTTCAAAGTAAAACTGGTTTTAATATATTTTTAAATAATCTAATTAATTCCATTGTAATCGATTTTATGTTTGAATTTAGTATAAAATCATATTTATGGGTATCAAGGAATTTTCCAGAAATAACTATTTTTAGGCGTGCAATGTGTTTTTAACTTAATAAATAAAATTTATCACTATTGGTGAATGATTTAAATAAAATTTATATATTATATACTCAATAAAATGTTTTAACATTCATTTAAATTTTTTCTAGGCATGGAATAAGTATAAATCCTCTTAATGCTTAAAAACTATATTTTTCTAATAACATATTTTCATCACATTTTACATGATTATTTTAAAATTAATTGTTTACAATTATAGGTGTTTAATTTTATAAAATGTATTCCAAATTTATCATTAACATGTTCATCATTTTTAAACAGTCCATTTTTGTTTTTGGTCTATATGAATAGTAATCGTGGTAAAATTTATCATCTGGGTAAAAAGTAAATAAGATGAATAAATGTTAAAAATGAGATATGAATCCATAAGTTTTCTTCCTAATTATTATTGGATTAATTTAATTATACCCTTATTGCCTTATAATATAAATGTATTTGTTTAATGGACACTTTTCCATGAAAATTACTTATATATTATTTAAATCAATGAAAGTTACAAGATGTCACTCTCTTAGTTTTCAATATCATTTACGAGTCCACATAGGGAAAAACTAGTTATAAATGATTATTAATAGTAATTGTGTGAATAATTTAATTATATTTATGAGGATAATTTATTTATAATTTTTAGTTATTATAAATTAATCTTAAATGCTAACACAATGGAAAAACAACATTTATATATTAATGGAAAATAATAAATGATTTTAAAAACATTAAACATCATATAACTTAATTAATTTTTTGTTTTCAAAAAATTTTATATGTGAATATGAAATATTAGTGTTGTTCTAAAAAAATTAAATTTGAAATAATTTTTTTCTTAATATCTTTTAAGTGAAATTAAATGAATAGTGTCAGAATCAGCAACAATGATATTCTATTAAAATAATATTTTGCTAATTTATTTAAAATTGATAAAAATATTAAAATAAGATATTTTGGAAATTTTATGGTATAAAATATAATAAAATTTCCATTTAGGGTACAATTTTCACATTATAAGTAAAAATTTCAACACTTTACTTTTGAAAAAGTTGCTACCATCGTTAAAATTTAAATTGATTAACTAAGGGTTAATCATAATTATAAGGTATAAAATGACAAGAAAACTTGTATAAATTATATATTTTGAATGTATTAAAACCCTATTCAAAATTATATTTTAATATCTGATAATTTAGAAGCATTTTTATTGAGAATTATGTTTTTTATCATTTAATCGTTTGAGAAATCCCAAAAGTGACCCTCACCTCAATTATAAATGGGAACCTTCTCCCCCACTTATTTAAACCAGTTTGAACGTTATATATTTAAATAAATATTCCAATATATCTTATATGATTCCAAAAACACGTCATAGGGGTTTCTATATTCCCAAAAATCAACCCATGTTCCATTTAGAGGAGATCTAATGCAGTTGTTTCAATGAATTGGTAATCGCCTTAACTGATCACTTTATTCTATACTCTTTTTGATATTTTATAAATATATGGTATTTTTCATAAATTAATAACTTAATTATCATAAATATTCATAAATTTTATTATGATTATGAAGAAACCCTTATACACCTTCTTTCCCATCAAATTATAAGTGAAAGTATCACTTGTGTGTATGTACAACTTTCTGTCTCCACACAGTGACACAATTCATTTTTCATCACCATATTTTATGGACGGTAATTATGATGGGTTTAATGTTTATATATAATATTTATGAAATAATTATACTTCATGAATAATAATATCAAATATACCCACTTTCCATTCAATCATTTGGGAAATGATAATGCCGCTCATATGTACATGTGGACTACTACCTCGATGAAGTGATGTGATTAATTTATCACTTACATTTTAGATGTATGGTAATGGAGAAGAATTTTATGAATATATATTTATATATGATATAATAATTATCTTATAAAAATGAATTAATATTTAACTTTATTTCATTCCATTCATTGAAAAATGAAAACAACGTTCACATGTACGTACGACCTACCGTCTCCATGAATGATGTAATTAATTTTTATATATATAATTTTATAAATTACTATAAAAATATATAAAATTAATATGTATGATATCTATATCATTATTAAAATTCTTTATATGATATAACCATGAGAAAAATATAATGAAAAAAAATACTGAACCAGAACATACATGAAAAACAAAGAAGATATCACCACGAACATTAATTTTAATTAAGAAGTGTGAATAAAAGTGTGATAAAATGTTATAAATAAATAAAATATGGTATGATATATTTGATTATGGTTATATAATATATTTGTAATAAATATAAATTTATTACATAGGAGGTTATTATGCATAAGATGAAAGTCCTACATAAGGTATGGGATTTTCATCTCACTTTTATACCCATGGGACACATGCCATATTCACCACTTGTTTATTATATATGGTGCATATACTTACATTTATTATATTTTATAATTCTTATTATTAATATAATTTTTATTTATATATCTAGTTATGTATATTTCTTTAATGAGTATTACGGATAAAATATTACCAACACAGTAAGGGATTTATATTATAATTTCATTGTTTATCAGGATTGTTTATGATTAAGCTTATGATGATGAAATAATATTATTTATTTGTCAAGAAACATATTAATTCTCTTATCCTATGGTTATTTATTGAGAATATATATTTCACTTTCATTTTTTCACCTTTTATACTCATGAAATTGAAAATATGTATGTTTAGGAAAATCATCGTCATTTCTCTCATCGATCAATTTTTTTATTCCATATATTTGTTTTCTAAAAATTATTTTAAATAATTTTTTACTATTATCTTATGATTTTTAAATTAAATTTACCCATGTTTTAATTTTTTAGAAAATTGTTTTGATGGATTTTGTTTTTGATTTTCCAAATGTGGTACTTTTGACTTTTTTTGAAAATACTATAGAAGGAGTATTGTTTTAACTTATATAGTATAAATCTTTTTTCCCACAATAATGAATAATTTTCACTTTAAGAGTCCATTACATTTTTACATGGTTATTTTTAAAGAAATTGTTTCCTTTATATTTTCACTATTTTCTTAAATAAGTGATTTATAAATTGGATGTTTATTTTCCTCATGAACGTTTTACAAATATTTTAATAGTATTTCTATGAATATAAGACAAAAAAACTTGGTTTCACTTATGATTTTCTGAGGATATGATCAATGTATACTATATTTATTCTTTATCTTGATGGTCTATGGATGCGATGAAACAATGTTTATAAAAACCATTATCTTTCCAAGGGTTTTTATATTATTAAATGATGAAATGTTTATAAAATAAATTTATTTTCCATTGGTTATGGTATGATGAAATATTTATTAATCCCAATTATTTTATGGGTTTTGATATAATGAATACTTAATGATCGTATGGAACACATACGTATAATTTTTATTATATGATGGGTGGGAATTATATTTCCGTCCAATGAATTATTTAAAGATTAATATCGCATGAGATAAACATGAATAGAATAGGGTGTTAACCCTGTTCATTAAGGGACATTGTCTATTATGATAGTCTTTGGATTTAACATTTATTACTATGATGATTTGGGGAGTGAAACCATTCCACTATGATAGTCTTGGAAATGAGCCTTGAGTACTTAAGAAATAGTTTTCTATATTTATGTCTCTGAAAAAATTTATATCTTATTCCAATATGATTATCTCATGGATCATGTTATTTAATTAATTTATAATTAATATGTTATGATATACCATAATTTATTCCTTGACTTAGTATTATTATTTATGACATATAGGGTATGATTTTTGAATTTTATTCTCATTTTATTATATCCTTATGTTCATGTTATTATCAAGTGATCATTGATATATACATTTTTTAACCTTACATAGCATCCAATATCACCATTTATTATGTTTCTTTTACCTAGGTTATGAAGAATTTTTTTATGTATGATATGTCTAAAAAGAGTTCTAGTTATGAGGATATTAGTGGGAGATGATGTAGATATTTTATTAACTAGTTTTTTATATGTCCAAGTTTCTACAGGAACTAGACCTATATGATTATGGTATGTATTTGTATTTTATGAAATGCATATTCATCTATTAAGAGGTAATATCAATGTATGAATATTTTAGGATGTTATAGTTGGTATCAGAGAAAGGTTTAGTTAACCATTGAAAACTAGGATGAGTAAAATTTAGTAAGAACCCTAGGGATAATTATTTGCATAGAATAAAATACTAATTTTTTATTAATGATAATGAATGAACTAGGTTAAAAAAATGTTACATAGAAGATGGTGTCATGATTTAGATATAATATAATTTATTTTTCATGATTATTTTGTTTTTCATCATGATTATTATTGGTCACACTATGATTTTTTGTTTTAGTCAATGTCTGTAACCTAATGTAATCATGTTTATGCTAAATGAAATGGAAAATGAAATAATATTTCTCTTGGGAAACTGAATTTCATGAGATTTATATAGGGAAAATTTTGTTTCTATGATGACACAAATTTCTCAATCTTTGAATCATTCTGAGAATCCAAATAAGAAAATGAGTGAAAAATGCTATGTTGAGTCCATAATGAGGAAAATTACACCTTCTTTTAGTGTATCCACAAATACATTTGTCATATAGAAATGGATCAATACCATTGACAAGTTACTTTATATTTTTTATTTTCCAAAACATGAGAAATTTATTCTAGATATTTATCATTTGGAAGTTGAAACAGATCATTAGTGGACTCTAAATAAAAACACTAGAGAAGAGGAATAAATTTAATCTATATATTGCGATGAATTTTAAATATATTTTTTCAAAAAGTACATTCCTCATATTCTTCATATGAATTTTGGGAAATAATTCCATGAGTTAAAGAATAAGGATAATGAATATGTTGGACTTTATGAGGAAAATTTCACAATATATGAAAGGTACATTTATAATATTATTATCCAAACTAAATATAAGGATAATAAATTATTCCATGGATCAAAACCAATTCTCTAAGGGGAACTTTCCATATAGGAATTTAGTAGCTATGAAGAAATAATTCATAGTTCTATCAAGGCGGAGATGGAGATAGGAATTACCCATCAATCTTCTGGTTTGATAAAAAAAAGAAGAATTTAATTCAAGGGAAATTATAAAAACCATATACAGAAGATTATTATGCTTCATTTATACTATAATAATGGAAGAAAAAATGTGGGAATTTTTCTTAAGGGAACTGATAAATGTTTCAAGTATATAAAGGAAGGTCATAGGGTAGTCAAATGTTGAAGTGATGGGAATAAGTTAGCTAATGATGTGAAAAGAGAGAAAGATACAAATAATTAACCCCCCAAACTATAGTGTTTCAAATTCAATAATTATGTGAATTATGCTAACTAGTTCTCAAATCTGAGGTTAATGGTGATGATCAACTTCAACGACCACTTAAGCTTATAGAAAAATAGAAATCTTATGCGATCTCTTTTTATGATTAGGGGGTATGAGAAGGAAATGGTTAAAGGTACACTTACTATACAATGTAGAACTATTCATGTCTTATGGGATTATGTATCTACCCACTATTTTAAATATAAAGGCTTTTCTAAGGGTATCAAAATAACACCTTAAATGTTAGATGTTGAGTTAGCAGTTAAATACCATAACTGTATGATAATCACATCCTAAGTCTATTATTCTTCTCCAGCTAATGTTTGAGGGAATGTGTTTCTTTTAAATCTTATCTTTCTTCATATAGTTTAATTTTATGTAATTTTGGGATTGGATTTGATTTCCTTACCTAAATACCACATCAATTTTTGATTAAAGGAAATAACATTTGATAATCCAAACCATCATATGATAACCTATTAATGTGATGAAAAAATGAATTTATGATGGAAATTAAATCTATTTTATGGGTCATTATTACTATTAAAAGGGATTTTTATCTCATATGGTTGGGGATAAACTCAACATCTAATATATTACTACTATATGAGAGTTTATTAATATATTTCTATAATAGTTTCTTGGTCTTCAACCAAATTCTGATGTTGAGTTTTCAATTTAAATCATATGTGGTGCTACAATTATTCCCAAGAATCTATATAGAATAACCCCAATTGATTTTTAAGAATTAAATAATAAAATACATGGAAATATTGATAAGGTATTCATTCATCCAAAGGCATCACCTTAGGGTGCACTTATTCTGTTTTTTAAAAGAAAGATAGATCAATATTACTCTGCATTAATTATCAAGAACATGAATAAATCAATATCAATAATAAGTATCCTTTACCCTATATTGTGACTTTTTTTATCAATGGAATGAAATTAAATAATTTATCAAGATTATTCTTCTTTATTCATATCATCAATTGAAAGATAAGAAGGTGGATATACTAAAGAAAACATCCTGTTCAAGGTATATACACTATGAATTTATAGTGATTAATTTTTTATTATTTCTTATTCCTTCAACTATCATCATGATTTTAATGAATAGATTCTTTTGAGATTACCTTGATACTTTTGTGGAAGTATTTATAGATGATATTATTACATATTTAGATATAAAGTAAGAGCATTAAGATCACTTGATGACTATGCTCAAGATCACAAGGAAGGAGAATCTTTCTGAAAAATTTACAAAGTGTGAATTTTGGATTTAAAAAGTTTCATTCCTAGGTTATATAATCTCATTCAAGGGGATATAATTATACCCATGAAAGATATAATTTATTGAATATTTTCCTAGACTAACCACTATGACTAAGATTCATATTTATTTTGGTTTGGATGGATATTACCATCTCAATGTGGAGAATTTGTGAAAGCTATTGAATCCACTCAAGAAATTAACTGGGAAGGTATCCAAGTTACTTTGGATGTATAAATGTGGGGAATGTTTTAAGTAACTAAATAAGAGGTTAGTTAGTGAAACTATGCTTATAATACCATGAAGTGGATAAGGGTTTGTAATCTATAGTGATGCATCAAATAGTGGATTGGGACCTGTTATCATGAAAAATTATGTTGTTATAGATTATAATTTATGAAAAGTTAAGGTCCATGAGAAAAATTACCCAACTGATAATTTGGAGTTATCTACAGTGAGTTTTTTCATTAAAGATATAGAGGCATTATATCTATAGATAATTGTGTGAAATATATACCAATCAAAAAAATTTCAAGTATATTTTTACTCAAAAAGAGATGAACATGCACCAAAGAAGTTGGTTAGAGATGTTTAGAAAATTTTACTACTTAATATATTACCACCATGAAAAATTGAATAAGGAGGAAAATACTCTGAGTTGAAAGGATTATGCCAGATTTTCTTTTTTAAGGACTATAAATGTTTTCATATTTATAGACATGAAAATGATAGATCTTAAAATCTTAAAGGAAGGGGATATATATTATATTTATCAAATGAGTGTTCAACCATCTATCCACGTGAATATTAAAAAGGAATATAAAGAAGATGTAGAGATGAAAAATAAGGAAATAAATGTTCCTAATTTTTACCTTGACTGTGATGGAATAATGTTTAGGAACCATGTTTGTATCCCTTCAGTATAATATTTGAAGAAAGAACTTATCGATGAAGATCAAATTTCTACATAATATATTTATTTTAGAAGTAGGAAGATGCATATATTTTTGATAGAGTATTTATGGTGTGATTTTATAAATAGAGATATTGTAGAGTGTGTTTCTCAATGCTTAGTATATTGGTAGTAGTTTTACCAAAGGTATGTTATCAATGTCCCAAATTGTATTACCCTGACAAGTATAGTACAATTAAGGGGAAAATATTTAGATAAAAGAAGTCATTTTTGTCTTGATTATCTTGTTTGTACTTGATTCAGTGAAGTGTACAGAATTTAGAGTCGATTTTTAATGTTTTGATGAAAAGGTTAATGGATTTTAATTTCATAGAAAATTACTTAAAGGATAAAGAAAAACATGGGAATTTGGTTTTGATTCAAATTTTTATGAAACTGCGTCAGGGATGTGGGTTTTAAGAATTTGTTACTAAATCATTTTTCTTATGATGTTATGTTGTTCATGATAACCCAACACTCTATGTTTCAATTGTGACAAGTTTTCCTTGGTCCAGTAAACTATATCTGGAATTGAGGAAACTAACTGCTTGGTCCGGTAGTCAGTGTTTCATAGTTATTTACTAGAAAATTCAATTTGTTAGTCGGTGAATACTTCCAATGATCATGAAGGTATTCATTGTTATTCTTCTTTTGAGTCCCTTAAAATTCTGCCATTGGTCTGGATCATAATTTTTAGTGATAAAAAAAATTATTAAAGAAGAATAAGAAGGGTTAACCAGAACAAGAATACTCATAAAAACTAATCCAAATTACAACTCTTTCATCAGCGATAGCACCAAAACACTGGGTGTTTAGGTAAATATAAGAAAAGATGATAATAAAACCCTTGATAATTGATGTGGACATTACAGAAACTTCATGGAGAGATGTGTTTTTTGGTAGAATGGTGGAATGGAAGAGTAGTGGAATAATAGTAGCATGAATGTAGGGAAACAGAACCTCATTCCTTCGAATAATCACTAATGACTCCTCAAACTGGAGGCCAATGCCTCTGTTTATAGAAAAAAAGTACACGGCGTGTATCAAAAGTAAACGTTGTGTAGTCTAGTAAACACACTTTTTTCATCTTTTTCTCTGCCGGTGGGTGGACTAACATGCTATCTTTGACTTGAAACATGGTGCCACCTGGTAGGTGTAGTCACAAGGCCTGTAGCACCACCATACATAGAGTGTAGTCTCATTCATTGACCACCACCCTTTTCTAGGAGATCATACACATCGTTTATATGATTTATATGGCATGTGCAGGCTTATGGAAACTTTCTCTTGTACATGGACTTGCTAATCCATGTCTGATTCTTAATGTACACAGCGTGTAAATATGTACACGCTGTGTAGTTGGGAAATTTTTCTCTGTTTTCCCTCAGTTCATGTGGTTGGCCAGAAACTACCTGATAATAAATAGATTACCAAAATCAAAGTAGTTATCCAATAATTAGTAGGTATTTGATGAAAACATGTTGTTATTTTCAATAATGTATGTGGAAATGTATACAAAAATCAGGTGCATCAAACACCCCCACACTTAGTCATTTTATTGCCCTCAAGAAAATCTCAACATCTGATTAAAAGAGTCTGTATTTTAAAAAGAAGGTATTGAATTAATCATAAGTTTAAATGATACAGTCACTAGAGAAAATTCTAAAATGTTACAAAATAGATTCAATCTATAAGATATTCTAATCATGCCTTATATACAATTCAATTAACTACTTTCATCCTCCTTTAAACACACTTTCAACCATTCAAGAATAAGCAAGCCCCTTGATAATCTACCTCACCAATAAATAGCATACTCAATAGTCAAGATATTTTAAATAAAAGTTATGATCAATCAAAGATATATACACTCTATCCGTAGGTTTTCAAGAAATCTAGTTCTCTACTTCAGAAAATTTATTTACCAAAATCATGAGGTATTTTCAATAAGGTTCATATGTCTCTATGGCTAAGGGCTGGTATGTAAATATGTTAAAAATAAACTTTGCGTCTTGAAAAGAGAGGATAAATTCTTTAAATAACACTACATGATATTCAAAATAAAGCTCAATGTAAAATCATCCTCAACACGATCTCTCAAATTCTCTCATCACCGCCATCTCCCTTAGTTAGGTAGGGTTCAAAAACCAACAAGGGAGTATAATGACCCCTTGTCAGTATCAATTTTTTACAAAGGGGACCACTTAGAAATTAGACAAATAGGGGTTTAGGACCCTTTTTTTCATAGATGAACAAGAGGATCTCCACCATACTTAATTTCATAATGATTCAAAAAAAGTGCCATGTACTTCCAATTACCTCATTTATGCTCAAATGAAAAATCAAGAAAAATTATAAAATAATTAGGGTAGGAAGGAAAATAGGCTTTTAATATAGCTTCCTATCAAGGATTTTAATGGTTTATATGGGCTTAACGAAGAATAAATGTAGGGTAGGTCTCAAGATAAATGGGTTGAAACAACCTAATTTCCCAATCATTTTAATGTAATTCAAAAATTCTTCATGTTTCGAAAAGAAAACTTGAAAATTCGGGTAGTCATGTATATCTTAAGAATCTCTCAAGAAATAGGGTATTAGAAAGAATACAATGAAGGGTTTAAAATACCTCTCACGAGTGGAAAAACAATTAAAGAGACAATCAGGTCATGACTTGCATATAAATTATTATCCTAATCAATTTAATTGTCCAAGGATTACAAGTTACAATTTAAACTATATCAGAAATCATTTTAAAACACTTAAGAACCAAAATAAGCATGAAACCTTAAAAAATTTCCTAATATAGCTTTATTATTTATAAATATGAACAATCCAAATTTCTTTACATTTTCAAATATATATTCCAATAACGATGTTTCCAAGATGACGTTAAGGTCAAAGACTAAGGTGGTCAAGAGACTCTCCCCCATACTTAATATTGTACATGGTTTACCAAGTGCCACAAAAAGGTGGAGTAGGAAAAGTGGGGACACAACAGCGGACTAGGATGAGGAGAAGTAATGGAAGAATTAAAACATGAAAGAAAATAAAGCAAATAAATCTAGAAAAAAAACTCCCCTCTTATCTAGGTGAAGGAAGATTTGAAATGGTGGAGAAGTATAGCGCAAAGTGTGCCAGAGTACCTGTGTTAGTCATGTAGAGAAAAACCTGCAAGCATACACATTAGAACATAGGCACAAGAGGGATTCGTTGTAGACAAAGTATTGCTAGATGGGGTGACCAATAAGGGATCCAATGCAACTGAGAAGGGATTGAGAGGTGTGTTGGTCGGTGGAAAAGAAATGACGGTGCTCGAAAGATCCGTGCGGGGTGGTGGAGGTGTAGTAGTAGGACGAACCTCTACTAAGGCGGTGAGTGGTGGCATGATGGACAACAGAGGAGGCTGGTACTCTAGAAAGTCTAGGGATAGTTTCATTGCGGGCCAAAGTCATATCCAGCGAAAATTTGACCTCTCACCCTCAGTAGTGGAGGTGGGCCGCTTCCCACGCACAAGGTCTCCATCTTCCTATCCGGAAAAATAAAGAAAAACAAAACCAAAGAAAAAGAAAAAAAAGAAAAAAAAAGAAAAGGTGAGAAAAAAAAGTTAAAATAACATGGCATGTAAACCCAGAGTACATGTCGTGTAGGGTAAGAAGGGAATCATCCCATGTTCTCTGAGTAGACACTCCGAGTGAGAATGTAACTAGCTAGGGAAGGCTACATGGTGTTAAGACTGGAGACACACTGTGTATAGGAAAATGGGTTTCAGACTGTGTGGGTTTGCTGGACACGGACTAGCCCATTGAAATGGGATACATGGCGTGTACCAAACATACACTCCATGTGTATAAACATGGTTTTCCTCACCTTGTGGATGAGATAACTGGTCATGATGCTAGATAGTATATGTTGTGTACCAAACATACACACCGTGTGGTTTCAAATTTCTAATTAGCCAATGTGTGGCCATATAAAAAAGTACACGCTGTGTGTTCTTCATTTCGTGCCCGTATAACACGGGAGCTGAATCAGTGGCTGATATGAAAAAAACCATAACGCTTGTAAAATGATGAAATGAAAAGAAAAGAATGGCGTACCTGAACTGAGGATTGTAATGTAGAAGAAATCCGAACAAAAAACACACGAATATGGAGTATTGGTTGTAGGGAGGTTATTTAGCTCCCGAGAGAAGAAAACGGAAGGGGGGGGGGGACCGCACGACATAGGGTGTGGCCATGTAGGGTTTACAGATTTTATAGCCAGAGTACATGGCATGTACTCTATAAGACACACCGTGTAGGTTTTTTTATAATGAAATATATAATATAATTATTATAGTAAACTATATAATAATTAATATTCATAATTAAAATAATATATATATATATATATATAATTTACCAAAAATAAATCTATACGTGTAATGTATCAGGAAATACACATCGTGTGTTCTAAATTTGGAAAAAGAGATGTACAAACTTTGGTCCGGTGCTTGGGGTGAGGTTCGAAGTAGCGATTGATCGTTCTGAACGGAATCCCTCACCACAAGAGCGAAGGTTTTACTACTACTCATGTGTATGAATTTATATATTTTTTAATGTACAAGGCCAATACTACATGAGAGGAAGGAAATGCACGGTATGTGGTTTTTTTATTAAAAAAGGATGAAGCATGGAGATTAGCTGAGTTTGAACTCACGTCTTTTGGATCCAGGGATGAGACTCTTCCAATCTTCCAAATTCATCACCATGTATAATAGTATTTGAAAAACTATGTAAATTGTCTTTTGAAAACTTGGTACACATGACGTATATCAAAATGAACACCATGTGGTGTTATTAAAATGAAAAATGATGGAAATGGTCTAGTTGTCAGGATTCGAACTTGGGTCTTTTGGACACTAGTTTACGACCCTGGCTAGCGGTTCCATCCCCAATATGGGTTTTCTTGTATTTAAAAATATTTATATATGATTTTGAAAAATACCACACACACTGTGTAAGAAAACACGAGAATAAAAAGGATTAACCCCGTACCGAAGGTAGGTTGGGAGGGATTGAAACCAGCGGCGGCTTAGATAAACTCAAGTGACCTTAACACCAGCACCGACATCATCCCTATATATTACTTAGTTAATCTATATATTTATAATAGTAATAATATAAATGAAAAATAATCAGTACATGCTGTGTATATAGGTGGTACACAACATGTATTCATTGGGTTGCCTCTTAGGAAGGACGTTTGTTTTAGGTTGTTGGATCAAACAACTTACCTCTTCTTACCTGATATGTATGGTGGAGAGAGTGGCCACTGTGTCTTCCATGTGATGGTAAGTCTTCAGCCGCTATCCATTCACCTTGAATAGTTGACCATCCTCTCCAGAAATTTCCACCGCTTCATGATGGAATACTCATATGGCTTGGAATGGTTCCAACCATCTTGACTTTAACTTTCTTGGAAATAATCGAAGATGAGAGTTAAAAAGGAGTACCTCATCACTGGGTTGGAAATATTCTCATAAAATCATTCTGTTGTGAATTGGTCTCGTCTTCCCATTGTATAACGTGGTGTTCTAATACGTCTCTAATCAGATTTCATCAAGTTCTGATAGTTGGAACTTTCGTTTCTCTTTAGCTTCCTTTATATCAAAATTCATGGCCTTGAAAACCCAATAAGATTTGTGCTCCCACTCCACTAGAAAATGGAATGGCTTTCCATATATGAGGTGGAATGGGGACATCCCCAGGGGTGTCTTGAAAGTGGTCTGATATTCCCACAAAGCATCATCCAACTTCTTAGACCAGTCTTTCCTCGAAGTGTTCATTGTTTTCTCCAGAATTTTCTTGATCTCATGGTTAGAGAGCTCCACTAGTCCATTGGACTCGGGGTTATATGGCATCCCCATATGATTCTTCATGCCATACTTCGACAGTATTCCTTTCATCAATGTTTTTTCAAAGTGGGCCCCTCTATAACTGGTCAGTACAAGGGGAAGACTGAACCTGCTAAAATGTGTTTCTTTAAAAATCAAATGACCACCTTGGCCGTGTCATGTGATGTAGAGAGGTATATACCCACTTGGGGACATAGTTGATGCATACCAGGATATAAGTGTTCCTGAAATATGGGGGGAATGGACCCATTAAATATATTTCACAAACGTTAAAGATCTCGACCTCCAAGATGGGGTGTTGGGGCATCTCAGCTCTATGCACCACATTACCAGTTCTTTGGCACCGATCACAATGGGAAAAAATGCATAAGCATCTCTACGAATGGTGGGCCAGAAAAAACCCAAACTGCAGGATCTGTACTATAGTACAGTTTGGCCCATGATGTCCCCCAACTCGTGAGGCGTGATAGAATTCCAGGACTCCATGAACATCAGTTTTTGGGATGCAACGTCAGATCATCCCATCAACAAAGGATCATAATAGTAGAGGATCTTCCAAAAATTATCTCTTGAAATTAGATAGAAACCTCTTCTTCTGCTAGAAGGAGAGGTCGGGGTGGATGATACCTGTAACCATAAAATTAGAAATATCAGCATACCAGGGTCTAGGTGATTCTTTGACTGAAAAGAGGTGCTCATCAAGGAAATCCACCCTGATATCTCAATCTTCCTCAATATCTAAATGAGGTAGGTTCAGGTAGGAGAGATGATCAGAAACAATGTTCTTTATCCCCTTCTTATCTTGGATATCTAGATAAAATTATTATAGGAGGAGTACCCAATGGATCAGTCATGGCTTCACATATTTCTGGTTTAGCATATAATTTAGTGCTGTATGGTCAGTATAAACAATATCTCTAGATAGCACTAAGTAAGAATGAAACCTGTCAAAAGCGAACACCACTCCCTGCATCTCCTTTTCTATGGTGGTGTAGTTCATCTGTGCCTTATTGAGCATCCTGTTGGCATAATATATGGGTCGAAAAATTCATTCAAGCCACTTTCCCAAGACTTCTCCCACTCCGTTGTCACTAGAATCTCACATCACATCAAATTGCTTCTCCCAATTGGGAGAAATCATCACTGGAGATTCCACTCTGTGCAACTTCAGGTGCTCAAAAGCTGTGGTGCATGGCTCATCGAACTCAAACATGACATCGTTTGTCAGAAGGTGGGTGAGGGGATGATATATCATTGAGAAGTCGTAGACAAACTGCATGTAGAAACCTATATTCCCTAGGAAGATTTAGATGGATCTAATGGAAGTCGGAATAAGATGTCGTGAAATGACTTCTATCTTTGCCGGGTCGACCTCTATCCACTCTGCTGAGATTATGTGGCGAATGATGATGCCACTTTGGAAATGAAATGAAAATTTTCTCAATTCAAAAACTAGGTTTGTGTTCTCACATATTTCCAGAACTAGCTCTAGGTGCCACAATAAAGTGGTGAATTATTTTTCATAAATTGGAAAATAATCAATTAATACCTCTAGAATATATTCCACCATGTTATAGAAGATAAATAGCATGCATCGCTTGAATGTGGCGGGAGCGTTACACATGCCAAAGGAAATCATTAGGTAAAAAAAAATATTGTAGGGGATAGGGAATGTGATATTCTCTTAATCCTATGGAGCAATGGAAATCTGATTACAGTTGGAATAGCTATCGAGGAAATAGTAAAACTCGTTCCCTGCTAGTCTCTCTAGAATCTGATCCATGGAGAGTAGGGGGAAATTATCCTTCCTTGTGGTGTCATTCAACTTTCTATAATCCACACATACTCTCCAACCTGTGACAGTACGTGTAGGGATGATCTCATTTTTATCATTTGAAATCATAATGATACCACTCTATTTGGGTACCACTTGCCGGGGAATCAATCACGGACTATCTAATATGGGGTAAATGATTCCTGTATTGAGAAAAATGACTAACTTTTTATTCAAAACTTCCTTCATGGGGGGGGGGGTCGGGCATCATTGTGGTTGCTGAGATGGATTCTCTACTTCATCGAGAATCACCTTGTGGGTGGAAATGGTAGGGATGATGACTTTAAAATCTAGAACTGTCCACACAATACTGTGCTTCCACTACTTTAAAACCTGCAGAAGTGTATCCTCCGACTCCTGTGACAGTGCTGCACTAATTATGATGGGCAATGTTTGATGGTCTCCCAAATACCCGCACTCCAGAGAAGAAGGAATAAGCTTCAGTTCTAGTTCATGAACCTTTAGAATCTAAAGTACAAGTGGTTGCACCACTACCCACTCCATAATTTCGGGAACAACAACACGTTTCCAGTAGTGGCCACCCTAACCTTTTTGGAATTGCAGGTCCTTTGATGCTTCATCAACAAGAATGTTTAGAAAAACCAAGTCATCTAAGGGGAAATAACATACCAGATCGTCTCCTTTTCTACTCAAGTGATCATCTATAGTGGTCACTACATAGAAGCCCTCATGTTCTGATAATTATTCTTTCTTGATGGATTTGAGAAAATTTTACGAGACTCTTTCATCTCCTACTCTAAAAATCATCTCCCCCTGGTGAAGGTCGATCAGTACCTTCCTAGTGTCTAGGAAAGGCCTTCCTAGAATGAGGGGCGCCTCCGGGTCTTCCTCCATTTCAAGGATGATAATTTATACAGGGAGGATTAGCCTACCCACCTTGACTAGAACACTCTCTAGTAGCCCCTTCATATATTTGATGGATCAGTCGGAAAGATAAAGGTATACTCTAGTAGGATTTAGATTGTGGATCCCTAGCTTCTTAAATACTCTGAAGGGAATGAGGTTAATGATGTCCACTAAGTTGCAGAGGACCTTCCCAAACTCACATAGTCCAATAGTGCATGGGATTGTGAAGCTACATGGATCCTAAAGCTTGGGATAAATCGAATGTTGTATGACCACTAAGTAATCCTTAGTCAGTGAAATGGTGCCTAGATCCTCTATCTTTCTTTTGTTCAAGAGGATCTCTTTCATGAATTTCTCATACGTGGGTATCTTCATCAGGGCCTCTGTAAATGAAATGTTGATGTGCAGCTTCCTAAACACTTCCATGAATTTTCTGAACTAGTGGTCAATCTTTCTATGTTTAATCCTCTCTGGGAAGGGTAAGGCATGCTCGAAGGGTTTGAAAATATCCTTTCCTTTACCTTGTGAATCCTCTTTTAGTGGGCCCTTGGATGAAGTGGGGTTTTTAACCGTAAAGTTTTCATCAGCAGGGGGTGTAAGTGAACTTGGATGTGCTGGTTCCTTATGTTTTAGCTCCTTTACACTCCGTAGTGTAACAACATGAGCCTCCTACCTTGGGTTATTCTCAGTGTTACCTGGTAGTGTACCAGGATGCCTTCTCGAGAGTTGGTTTTCCAGCTAGCCAATTTGGTTCTCCATGCCTCGAATGGAATACTCCTAATTATGGAATCTAGTCCCAGTAATTGATATAAACTTGGTCATGAGATCCTCTAACCTTGAGGTGTTCTCCTTCATAGGTTACTGTGTAGCAGGTGAGGTGGTGGCTGCCGCGACTACTGTGGGTGCAGTTATTGATACCCTTTCAGCTTGTAAGATCCCTACTGGGGCTGATGTTGTCTCAGGTAGTAGCTATAATACTGGGGCTGACCGTAGTTAGGAAGTCGTTGGGGCAAAGGATTCAACTGCTGTTGGCCCCATCCTAGGTTCTAGTGATCACGCCATGCCGGTTTCTGGTACATATAGTACTGGTTCAGACATCTGTTTTGAGAAACATAGCTTACTTATCTCTATGAAGGGTTGACTATAGGTCCCGAGAATTCTCCCTTGATGTGGTTGTCACCACATTCGCTGCACACCAGATGGATCCCCACATGTAATTAGGATGCACCCTTCAGATTTGTCACATTGATCTTTTTGGACACAACGTCCAACTGGGAAGCAAGCATAGTATTAGTATCAATGTTGTGCATACCTCATTTTTGTGTTCCCCGCTCAGAATTCCACTAGAAACTATTGGAAGACATGTCTTCCAATAGTCCAAAAAGATCTTCAGGGGACTTCTTCATAATTGTACCTCCAGTAGAAGCATCCACCAAAAACATTGTGTTCGTCGTCAGTCCTCCATAGAAGTTTTGGACATGCATCCAGAGTGGGAGTCCTTGGTGTGGTTATTTAAACAAAATCTACTTGAAATGCTCCCATGAATCAAACAACGACTCTAAGTCGTTTTTTTAGAAGTTGTGTATTTCATTCCGTATGGTCACTGTCTTTGAGGGTGGGAAATATTTTGATCGGAACACCTGGAATAGCTCCTCCTAGGTGAGGATTGATAACTGCGGAAAACCATTGATACAATATTTTACCTTATCCCTTAAATATAAGGGGAAAAGGTGAAGACAAATGTCGTCTTAAGACACTTTGTGGTAGAGGAACGTGCCCTATATCTCAAGGAAATTAGAGAGATGGGCATTTGGGTCCTCGCTGGGCAGGACACAAAATTGAACTGTGTTTTGGATTAGCTGCATGATAGTAGGCTTGATCTCAAAATTCTGGGCCTCCACCAGTGGAAGGATGATGCCCGTGTTAGCTCCGTGAAAAGATGGCTGGATGTAATCCATGAGTTTTTGACGTGGAGGTGGCTGCTGAGAGAGTGGAGGTGATATGTATTTCTGTTCCTAAGGGGTGAAGTATGATCCTTGACTTGGCGTTAAAAATGGAACCCACTTCGGTAGGAACTGTTGGAGCTGCTACAGCCCATATCCTGGAGCAAGTGGAGCTTTCTGGTTCCAGTTTTCATCCGAACCAAACAACTATTCATCTCCTTGGATAGTAGCTGGATCTCCTTCTTTGTTTCGCACCATGAATGTTTTTGGTTGTGCTCGTCCATGAGTTCTCTTCGTCACCTCAAAATCATCCATTCGATCTATGGATCAATTGGGAGAAACCTCGATGACTCAACGTTCTTGAAACGAGTGAGGTAGCCGCTCATACACCTGTGAATATGCACGATACTAAACTCACCAATCATAAATGGGTAAGAAGAAAGATAAATAGAAATGAGATTAGAAAAGATATTTTTGGGAATTTATGATTTTTATTTTCACTAAAACTTGATACAAACATAATTAAAATAAAGAGAAATTTAACTTTTATTTACTCGGAAATGACACCAAAATTTGGTAGTTTTTACATTGAAGGAATTTTATTAATGTCCCAAATTGTATTACCCTAACATGTATAGTTGTAGAAAGGGGTCGATCCATAGGGAAAATAAGTTATTATTTTATTTCTTATTTAGTTTGTACTTGATTCAGTGAAGTGTACTGAATTTAGAGTCGATTTTTAATGTTTTGATGACAAAGTGATTGGATTTTAATTTCTTAGAAAATTACTTAAAGGATATAGAAAAAAATGGGAATTTGGTTTTGATACAAATTTGGAGGAAACTACACTAGTTTTGTGGGTTTTAAGAAGTTATTATTAAATCATTTTTCTTATGAAGTTGTGTTGTTCATGATAACCCAACACTCCGGGTTTCAATTGTGATAAGGGTCCCTTGTTCTGGTAAACTATGTTTGGAACTGAGGAAACTGAATCCTTTTTCCAGTAGTCAGTGTTTCATAATTATTTATTAGATTATTCAATTTTTGATTAGATTAATAGTTCCAATGATCATGAAGGTATTAGTTGTTATTCTTCTTTTGAGTCCCTGAAAATTCTACCTTTGGTCTGACTCAGAATTTTCTGTGATAAAAAGAAATGATTAAAGAAGAATAAGAAGGGTTAACCAAGAAAAACACAATCATAAAAACTAATCCAAATTATAACACTTTCATCACCCATATCCCCAAAACACCAGGTGTTTAGTTACACATATAATACAAGATGACAATAGAACCCTCGATACCTAATGTGATCACCGTAGAAACTTTGAGGATAGATGAGTTCTTTGGTAGAATAGTGGAATGGAAGTGTAGTGGAATGGAATTAGAACAATAGTAGGACAACATAACCTCCTTCCTTCGGATCTTCACTAAGGACTCTTCAAAATGGATGCCAAGGACTCTCTTTATAGAAAACAAAATTATACATCATGTATCAAAATTACATGCCGCATAGTCTCGTCAACATGATTTTTTCATTGTTTTCTCCATCAGTGGGTGGCTAAACCAGCCATCTTTGACTTAGAACATGGTGCCGCCTGGTATGTGGAGGTAAAAAACATTTACTCTCATTCACCGGCCACCAAACTTTTTTAGAATATCATACACAGCGAGTATATGGTGTATACAGAATGTACATGATTTTGGAAACTTGGGCATGTACTTGGCCTAGCCAATCCATGTCTGAATCTGAATATACACATCATGTAAATATGTACACACCATGTAGTTGGGAATTTTTGCTCAGTTTTCCCCTGGTTCGTGTGGTTGTCCAGAAACCACTTGAAAATGAACAAGATCACCAAAATCAAAGTATTTGTCCACTAAGTAGTAGGTATTTGCTGAAAACATATTATTATTTTCAATAAAGTATGTAGAAATGTATACCCAAATTGGGTGAATAATATATCAATAAGTTAAGGATGAGAGATAGAAGTCTAAGGGGATGTTACAACCATTTCCCATGCCATAATAGAATTGGGATAGCATCACTCTGGTTTTTTTCATCAGGCTCCTGAAAACATCTAAAGGGAATAATGCTATTTTTTTTATAATCAATCACCTTACAAATTCATCACACTTAATTTCAATTAGAAATAATTTATATCTTGATCAAATTACTCTGTTAAACATTAACGAATTGGAAAATTTTCGTTGTGTACCACTATCAATTCTATCTGATCAGGATCCAAGGTTCACCTCAAAGTTTTGGGGAAGTATTCTAGAGGATCTAGATATAGAGTTAAGTTTCAAGACTACATAACATCCACAAATAAGTATTCACTCTAAGAGGAATTTTAACCTCTAGAATGAATGTTGGGAGCTTTATCAATTTATTTCAAAGGTGTTGGAGATCAACACCTTCCTTTGGGGCAATTTCCTTACAACAATAGATTTCACTATAGTATTTAGATGGATCCTTATGAATCACTCTATAGTAAGATGTGCATAAATCCATCATGATGGAATGGATTTTGATAAATAAAGATATTGGGACCTGATCTAGCTGAGGAAAAGAGATATAAAGTTAGATTTATTCAACAACACATAAGAGAATCTCGTAGTAGAAAACCATTAGGGTGAAAATCGTCCAAAAAATTTAGATTTGGTAGTTGGTGACAAGGTATTAATATAAATATCTCCCCGAAAGAGGGTGTTGAGATTTGGAAAAAGGGAAATATAATACCTATATATATTATATCTTTTGAACATATTTATCATATTCGGATGGTAGATTATCAATTAGAACATCCACCAAATCTCTCTCAAGATCATGATGTACTCCATGTATCTCTCCCGAGGAAGTAGATACATGATCCTTTATATATACTAAGCATAGAGGTTATACCACTAGTGGAAGGTATTTATTATGAAGGATAACTAGTATAGATTATAGATCATATATATGATGTTCAATGAAACAATACCACTCACCTAGTCAAAGTTTTATGGTGAAACCATTAATTTAAGGAAGCTACATGGGAACCTGAGGATGTGTTGAGGAAATTGTATCCTAATATTTTTGTATTAGAGTGTATATTTTTGAGGAAAAAATCCATTTTAAGGAGGAAAAAATGTAACACTGAAAGATTTTTATGAAATATTTCACTTTAAATAATTTTATTTATTTGATAGCATTTGTTACATGCAACATCAAGTTTCGATGAACCAAAACATCCTATTAAAATATTATTTTTTGTAATAGTTATAACCCAACAATTAAATTGGTAAGTATGAATAGGATTAACTACATTTTTAAATATTTATAAATTTCTTACCCAATATAAATATATTGATAAATTCTTAGTAAATAATCACTCTGTTTTTTGTAAATTCATTTTATTCATCAAAAATATGATTTCCTCAAAATATTTATCAATTTTGTATGAAAATATTATGACTAATTTCAAGAAATATTAGTAATTTAATTTTATAAAATGAAAATAATTTGTAAGTCATAATATTAAAATTATATTTGGAGGAATTTTGATTTTTTTTGAAAATATTGGTTTTCCAGTGAATAGAAAACAAATGCTAATTTTATTCAAAACAATATGTTCAAAATTCAATATTATTTTAAATGGTTTCAAAGTAAAATTATTTTTTTTATATTTTAAATAATACAATTAATCCCATTCAAATCAATTTTATTTTTAAATTTATTATAGAAACATTTTTATAGGTAAAAGGCATTTTATTGAAAAATTATTTTTATGCGCACAATGTATTTTTATCTCAATAAATTAAATTTATCAATATTGGTATATTATTTTAATTAAATCTTTATATTATTTACTCAATAAAATTATTTAACATTTATCTAATATTTTTCTAGTCACGAGATAAGAATAAATCTAGTTTTATTCTTAAAAACTCTATTTTTCTAAAAACCAGTTTTAATCGCATTTTGTGCACCTATTTTAAAATTAATTAATGAAAATTATAGGTGTTGAATTTAATAAAATATAATACACATTTTGAATTATGAGGTTTAATTTTTTTTAATAGGACCTTTTTATTTTTGGTTAATGTGAATAGTTATTGTGGTAAAATTTCTCACCTTGGTAAATAGTAAATCGAGTTAATATAGGATAAAAATAAGTGATAAGGCCATAATATTTCATCATAATTATTATTGGATGAAAGAAAATCGACCTTTATTACTTTATAATTGAAATTGAGTTGTTTAATGGGAATTGGTCTATGAAAATTACTTATATATTATTTAAATCAAATAAAGATTGAAAATGTCACTCTATTTGTTTTAAATATCCTTTTCTATGTTCACATTGGAAAAAAACTAGTTATGAATAAATATTAATAGTGATTTTGTGTATAATGAAATTATATTTATGGTGGAAATTTATTTATAATTTTTAGGTATTATATAATAACCTAAAATTCTTATATATCACGAAAAGAGTATTTATTTAATTATTGGAAAAATAAAATAAATTATTTAAAAGATATTAAAAGTGACATAATTTGACTAAGTTATAGTATTAAAATATTTTTATAGCTGTATATTACATACTTATGTCGTGTTAAAATATTATATCTTAATTCAAACTTTATATTTATGTATTTTAATTTGAGTTAGTTTAATAGCTTCCAAATACACAATAATAATATTTTATCAAAATAATATTTTATTAAATTATTTAAAAGTAATAAGAAACTTGAAATAATACAATGTGGATTTTTTGGGTCAAAAATTTCAAACAATTTCCATTTTAGGTGAATTTTTACCTTATAACTAAAAATTACAACGCTTTTTGATTGAAAAAGTTTGTACCCTTGTTAAAATTAAAATTGATTAACTAAGGGTTAATCAAAATGTTAAGGTTTGAAATGACCCCAAAACTGTATAAATTCTATTGGTTGATGGGATTAAAACCCTATTTTAACATATCTTCGAATCCCTCACTAGTAAAAAATGTATTTTTATGCCACCTTTTTCACATCAGTTATTCGTAACCATCGTGAAAAATCCATCTATGTTTCTTTATCATGTCAGCTTTCAGATATACGATATAGAAATAATATTTAATTCACTTTATCATGTCGGTTATATAATAACTGATGTGATAAATAACTTTATTCATGTCGGTTAATTTATAATTAATGTAATAAAATTAGTTTTTAACGTCAGTTATTATATAAACAATGTGATAAATCAATAAAAATTACTATATCATTTCAGTTATATAATAAACGATGTTATAAACCATTTAAAATTTTATGAATTCCCACTTTGATTCATTTCAGTGTTATTTGATATCATGAAAGAAAACTCGTCTCTCTCATGCACGAAATCCCTAACCTCATTTCTTCAATCCAGTGGCCTGAAATCTTGGTATTCCATTATTATACATCCTCACATTTCATCAGATCATTTTTTATTCAATCTTCTCATCTTTTAACTGTCAAGTATGTCACACAAATCGATTCCCACTTTCGGTCATTCAAAGTCACCGACACCCTAACTCTTGTTTTTTTGATTAAATTTACTCATATCTTGCATTATCATCTTCATATACTCTTAGGTTTTGTTGGAATCATCATTTAACATTAGTATATAGATCTTCTCATCAAAAATAATTGATTATAATCTTCATATACCTTAGTTATCTATTGATTTAAGTGAAAATATGTGGATTTAATTACATTTTAATGTTATAAGTTTGATCATAAATTTCTGCATTATATCTTAATGTTCTGGTGTTTCTACTTTATATATGAACATTTTCATTGAATTATTTGGAAAATGTTTATTGACTATGATATATTATTAAATCACACTTGCATATATAAATCCTTGTTTATGGTTTAGTGTAATGTAAATTATTTTCAATTCCTTAGATAATTATATTTATTTTCACCTTGAATGTGTATTGTTAAGAAATATTTAAGATCCATTTTATTGGTTGCATCATATAACCAAGCCTAACATGGTTGCAGATGTACTCTTGTATTTATTTTGATTTATATTTTACATATAGAATGAATGATTTTCCTTAACATATTATCATAGAAATATAAGTCTTGATTATGTATTATATAATAATAGATGTGTCCCATTAATCATATTACTTATGGACTAATAAGAAACATAGATCCACTTAAGAGAAAATGTTATTGACTAATAATAAACCATATATTTAGTAAAAAATTAGGTTATATACATTCATTTGGTATAATTACTATTATATAAGAATGTCTATGATTTATTAAATAAAATATCATAAGTAATAATAATTCTCCAAAAAACATTATTATATGTTATATAAATAATTAGTGATACTATGATATTTCTATAGGTTTTTATTATTGATTTAAATCCTATTTATCAATTTTATTTAAACTTATGTTGGATTATTTTCTTGAATTTATAATCATACATTTCAAATACACATTTTTTTTAAATTTCAATGTTATGTTACTTTCAAAGTATGAAATATTTGATATAAATTTATACCTGGTTTGAGTTGAACTATTTATTCTCACTTTTATCACCACTATATTCTATTGAAAAGATATTTATTTTTGATAATTTTCATAGATAATAATGGGTCAAATATGGATTATGACACTTTGAATAAGTGATGAATATGAAGAAAGGTGTTGATGATTTTTTGGAATTTGATAAACAAAATGTTCGAAATGATGACATGTTTTTCTATCCATGACATAAATGATTAAATATGAAGAAGTTCAAAAGCACATAAATCAAAGATCATTTAATTTTTTATGGTTTTAATCTGAGTTACAGCCCTTAGATTTTGAATTGTGAAACAAGGTAGAATATGAGATCTAATGATGATGATTATTTTCAAGATGACAACTCTGATGAAACTAAATAAATGCTTCATAATATTGAAGTAAAGGAAATTGAGAAAGAATCAACAATTGAGAATCTATATGGTGATGCTGAAAAATCATTATGTCCAGGTTGTATGAAATATATGATTTTATCATCAATGTTAAGATTTATTAAATTTAAGGTGAAACATGGTTGGAGTACTAAGAGTTTTACTAATTTTCTATAATTGTTGTATGATATTCTTACTAAAGATAAATATCTTTTTGAGTCACATTATAAAGTGAAGAAAATACTATTCCTTATGAGATTATATTACAAAAAAATAAATGTATACTTGAATGCTTGTGTGCTATATAAGAAAAAATACAAATTTATGTCAAAGTGGCCTAAATGTGAGACATCATGGTATAATTTGAATGAAAAATTACATGATGATTTAGCAGTAATAGGGACCCCTTCCAAGGAATTTTTGGTATATTATTATAATTACTCATTTGAAATGTTTATTTAAAAATACACATGATGAAAAAAGGTTAAGATGGCATGTATATTAGAAAATATATAATGGAAGATTAAGGTATCCAGATGATTATCTACAGTGGATGAAAATTTATCCATAGTTTCCTGTGTTCAGAAATTAAGTTATAAATCATACACTTGAAAAATACACTAATGTAATGAATCCATATCGAATCCTTAGTAGCATACATAGTTCATGGTCTATTTTATTGGTTATTTACAACATTTCTATGGAATTTTTTATGAAACACAAATATTTCATGTTGAGTTTAATGATCTCTAGACCAAAACAACCCGAAAATTATATAGATGTTTTCTTATCACCATTAATTTATGATTTGAAACACTTATGGGGGGAAGGTATTAAGGTGTTTGATTCTTATAAAATTGAATATTTTCAACTGCATGCTTTGATTATTTTCACTATAAATGACATTACAACATAAGGAAATTTGTCTGGATATAATGTTAAGGGGTATAAAGCGTGTCTAATTTGTAAACAACAGACTTCATATTATTAACTGCATCATTGGAATAAAATATTATACATGGGTTAATGAATGTTTTTGTCTATGTATCACTCTTATAGAAGAGTAAAAAAGGCATTAAATGGATCAAAATAATTTGATATTTCTCTAAAACCATTATCCAATAATCATTCTTTTGAGATGGTGGAAAAACTTGATGTGACATTTGAAAATACACATAAATCTAGCAATGATTGAAACATTTAGAAAAAAATGGTGAATATTTTTTAAGCTACCATATTGAAGATATCATAGGGTCAAACATAACATTTATTTCATGCACATAGAGAAGAATATGTATGAAAGAATGATTGGAACATTGATAGATATTAAAGGAAATACTAAATGTTGGTTGAATGCAAGATTAGACTAACTCTCAATAGGAATACGTTTGGAGTTAGCTCCTACTTTTAATTGAAGGTGACAATTCCTACCCACCAATATTCATACATTATCCAAGAGGGAAAAAATTAACTTTTTTCAGTGTCTTCATGGTATCAAAGTGATACAAGGTTATTATTTAAATGTAAAACATATTCTATCTATAAAGGATTTGAAATTTATAGGTATGAAATCTCAAGATTTTCATTCCATGACGTAAAAAATCCTACCAGTTTAATTGCATGGAATATTTCCCATCCATGTCAGAAATAATATAATGAAGGTCTCTTATTTTTTCAAATCAATTTTCAATAAGGTTATTGATTTTAATTATTTAAAAAATGGAGAAATTTCTATAATTTTTTAATTGGAAATGTATTTTCATCCATATTTTTTTTATATCATAGTGCTTTTAACGGTTCATTTGGTGCAAGTAATAATGTTTTGTGAACTTGTATATCTACATTGGATGTATCCTTTTGAAAGGTATATGATGAAATTGAAGGGAGTATGTTAAGAATCCATATCGAACAAAAGCCTCAATTATTGAGAAGTCTATTTCCAAGGAGGTAATAAAGTTTTGTACAAGCTACCTATCTATAATAGATACATTAGTTTGACCAAATATCTCCATAAATGGGTTAATTATGGGGGAAAGGGGATCCGTGGATTGAAATTCAAATATTTGATAGAATAATAGATAATTAAGGTAAATTTATATAATTTGAATAACATAAATAATGCTCAACCATATATAACACTACATATTAATTTCTTGCAATAATGTTATCAAAAGAAAAATATATATAGATTTTGAATGAGAATAACAATTTTTTTCATAGTTTAAAGTGACTATGCTTGGTAGATCAGATGTATTAGAAACATTTAAAGAGTTAGTGGCTGGTTCAATTTTAATTTTGATAACATGGCATGGGTATTAAATTAATGGTTATACATTTCATACAAAAGTTCAGAACAACTGAATCATAGTTCAAAATAATTGTGTATTGGTGTTTGCAGAAGCAATTCCTTTTTCTAGTGCTAAAAAAAACCCAATTTCTGCATCAAGTTCATATTTTGGGGTTATTAAAGAAATCTGTGAGGTTGATTACATTAAATTTCATGTTCTTGTGTTTAACTAAAATGGGTTTATCATTAATAATAATGTCAGACATGATGAATTTTGAATGAAACTTATTAATATTAATAGATTGAAATACACAACTGATCCTTTTATAATGGAAGCACATGAAAAAAATTCTATATTCTTGATCAATCCTATAGTTAGTGGTATATTGTTTTACAAGGGAAAAAATAGTGTGTTGGCGATGATAAACATGATCAAGATGATGATTTATATGATATCCCTACTTCCATGGAAACATTAACAGATAATATTGATGAGCATGTGGTAGACATGGTTTGTTCCATACAAAATGATCATGATGAATGAATTTGGGAAAATAATCCTTTAGTACATTCATAATATTATAGGTCGTAACATATGTTTACTTCTCGTTTAATTTTTAAAATTTCATAAAATATTAGATATTTTAATTTTATTTTATTTTTTAAAACATGTACTATAAATAATAAGTTTAACTATTTGTTTATATTAGTTTAGTTTTGTTTAGTTTACCATGTTTTCCCTTACGTATCTTATCTAATAATTTATTCTCTTGAAATATTTTTTTTTAAAATTTAATGTGCTAAATAAAAACATAAATATTTTATAAGAGTATATTGAAACAAATATATTATCTTTTGTGTGTAAATAATGATTTATAATGTTTGAGAATATTAACTATCAACACACCATTTTTTGGATTTTTTTTCATTCATTTACATGAAATTTTATATCTTATTAATATTTTTAGCATTTTAGTTAACTATAAATAATATGAGTAAAAATGTGTTATGTTTAATTTCATTTACTTTTTGGTTTGATAATTTTTCTTAAAAAAAAATTAATATTGTAATAGTTGAATTTATATATTTTTATAATAACTGTCTATTGATTTTATTTATAGGATGGTGATAGATCAATCAAATGATACACCACATAATTTTGGAGATGATCAGACTCATACCTTAGGGGATGTGCACATTCTCCTCTTAATGAGACCCATCCTTCTTTACAAGAGACATCTAGTACCATAGGTCCAAATAAGAGATTGAGGGTTGGTAAATATGGAAGAACACGTTTGCTAAAATTATCAGTTTTCCATAGTTAGGACAAGAATATACTGGTAGAAATTGATGATAATGATATTCCAAGGGGTCCTAATTCGAAACAATTCAATATTTTTATATCAGTTTAGGTTAAAAGAAATGTTATTATTTTGATTGATGATTAGAGAAGTGTTGAAAATTGGAAATATATCAATTGTGGGAGAACATTATGGTAAGATCATTTTTTATTATTTTACTTATCTTGAAATTTTTATAGTAATATATGTTTTCCACCTTCTTATTAGATGACATATGATATACCTTGCACTGGAGGAGTCATGAGGAAATTGTTATCATTGACTATTAGGAGATGAAGGGATTTCAAAACAACCCTCACATAAGATTTTATTTTTAGGTATAGTAAACATCGCAATACATGTTTTATATATTCCTTAATAGATGAAGATACATAGAAGAAATTTGTTAAAAGCAGAAGACGAGAATCATTTTTTGTAAGTGGAATGTTACCTTTCAGGATTTTTTTATATATTAACGATATTATTAACGATTTATTTATTTTTAATTTACAAAAATCAAGGAGATATCTTATAAATATCTAATCAAGAGATATAATCTAGAAACGCATACCTCCATACTTTATCTTGGGGAGGGTATATGTTATTGGAAGAAGAAATTATGGATGAAAAATTTCAAAAACTAAGAGTTAAGTGTTCAAGCTCTTCATAGGTTTCCTCTCCACCCTTGGGTAGACATAAAAAATGGAAGAGGACTTAGATGAGAAAAAAGGAAAATATTTATAGAAGAGTTGAGGGTTATAGATAAAAGGATTGTAAGATGTTTACTTTATTTATTTATTTATGTTAATTCAATTGTTTATATATTTCGATTCATTATAGAATTTTTATAATAATTCATACAAGATTCTCTTGAGGTGTATATCCCACATAGGTTATTTTTAAGTGATGGTAGGATGGAAATTTTTGCTACCACATTAGAAAATCCCAAACAATGAGTTCATGTATGAGGATACCTGATGGGTGTATAGGTGAAAAATGTGTTTCCATGTTCTTAAGCTTCTACAATAGAGGGTTTTTATAAAAAAAGAATAGAATATTTGGAGGCTCAAGTTCATTATTTTCATGTGGCGATAGGGGATATGATCAGAGAGCTTCAGTGCAGTCTATGTTTGCAAAAATGAAAAGATAGTTTTATACTATATATTCCACTCCTCCACCTTCCCCAACATCTCCCACTCTTCCACCTTCACTAGTAGTTCTCACTCATCCACCTCTACCTGAAGACCCCCATCTTATCTTACTCCAACACCACTTATACCTCCAACATCACCTCCACCTTCTCCGAATCTGCCTGTAGACCCTACTACTTATCCTACTCCTACACCCTCATCTACAACTTCCCCATTATTGTGAGTTATATGTTGATGATCCACAATATCATCTTGTTGGATGTGGGATGAAATTTTATATTTGAGATACCACTCATCATCAAAAGTTAGAGATAGAACATCATAAGGTCACTATACAGGATATTATAGATACATAACTCGAGTACTGTTACTTACAGATGAGGTGAGTATAGTTGGAAAAAGTATCATCCACATTTTAGTTCATCTGTATAGACTTCTTTGTCATATTACCATATAGGTATGTGAAAATTTTATCTTTTATTTAATTTTTGTATTAAAAATGTTTTAACATTTTAAAGTTTATATATTTATATATATTTTTATATGAATACATTAAAGGTAATGAAATATTATATAGACAACAAAAAATAAAAGGATCTTTGACTTTACATACATATTCTAGTATTCTGGATAGATTGTCAGGATATTTAAATTTGATATTGGGTGTTTATGATATTTCAATAAAATCTTTTGTTTGTGGGTGAACAATAAATATAGAACTTTTGAAAAATTATATCATGGAAATTGTAACCAGTTATTAGTTGGGCATCAACATGATGCAATTTTTTTCTTTGTAAGACTTAACACAAATATTTTAGTGTATTTAATTTATTGAAAATTTATAATTTTGTTTGTTTTGTATTAGGTATCTTTATACAATGTGTAAGGAGCATGAAAATGTATACATATTTATAGACACATATTTCATTTCAACTGCTGTGATGACAATGAATAAAGCATGAAGAATAGTTTTTATTTTTTAAATATTTCAAAAGAATGTAATTATTCATTGCTAAATGTTTCCATATCTTCAATAGTATAAAGTATATATCTAATAAAGTGTTATATATATTTTAACATAATAACCAAAAAAATAAAATTTTCTTTTATATTAGTGTCCATTGGATGTTATTCATTTTTTCCTAGGGATAAGGCACTCGACTGGTTATGCTCTACCCATGGTGAAGTGAAACAACATTTTAAAGAAGTTTTGAAAATGTATGTTTTAATTATTTAAAACGTTTTTTATTATAATGAAATATAAATTTATTTCATTCATATTATTTTATAACAGGGTATGAAATTTATTTTGAGATAAAAAAAGAAAAAGATCTCTAAGATCAAATATGTAAAATCAAAGGTGAACTTTCATTTTTAATTAGCAAATTTTGAATATATTACCCAATGATGTTATTTTTAATTGAAAAACTCATTTAAACAATATTTTGATAAATAATAAGGCCTAAAATAATGTAGATTTTTTTTAATATTTATGTATGAAATAATTACAATTGGGAAGGTGAGGAAGTCCTAACTGGTTAGATTTCTTTATAAACATTTCTTTCATATTTCATTGATTTTATTCATAATACATGTTAAATTATTTTCGTCTAATTTTCATCTTTTTGATGACCCTTGGCCTTATAGTGAGATAGATCTCCAACACTTACAAATTGAAAGGAAAAAAACTTTTATATGTTTGGTTATATTTTAATTTGTTTTTACTATATATTGTAATTTTTAATGTTGTACTTGTAAATGTGTATTTATATTTGTGTTGATGCTGCTTTTTTCCTATTTTCCGCTTTGTGGTTGTTATGGTCAGATGTGGAGAGAATGTTTGTAAATTGTTTCCTTTTGAAGTAAAATTATTTTTTAAATAATTTATTTAATAACCACTGTAAAAAATCCTTAGAAAATGTTTATCATATCTGTTATTTAATAACCGACCTAATAAAACCATCTATCATCGGTTTTTCATGTCATTTATAAAATAACATATATAGAAAAAAAATTCACTTGATTTTTTAGATAACTATCATGAAATAACCAAAGATAAAATGGTTTTTTACATTAGTTATCTCATAACCGACGTGACAAACCCATCCCTCCAATGGCCTGAAGGCCATCATTTTTATTGATTTTTGATAATCCACCTTTCAAGGGATGAGGTGGAATACTACAATGCCCGTAGGTGAAAGATTACATGCCCGTAGGCCATATAGGAATTCATTGCCCATAGGCACAAACATTACATACAACCCAGACTAACTAATTTTTAAAAGCATTATAAATGGGTTTATCAGGCTGGTTATCCAATAATTTATTTGATAAACCAACTCAATAATTCATTTACAACATCAATTATTTTAACCGACATTAAAGATATATTTACAACATCTCCTTTAATAACGACAGATAATAACTCATATTAAAAATCACAAAAACCCAATATAAAAATGAAATTTATGCTCTAGTTCCTAGTTATTCGGAGGCATTTTCTTGATAATGAATTTATTTTAATTAAATCTTTTGATAATTTTCAAATGTTCCCTCACGTAAACTATAAAAGGGAACCTCCGACCTCACTTCTTTACACCACTTTAAGCCTTCTAGATTGACTAAAATCTAATAATTTATCTTCTCGTCTTCTCTATACACATCTTTTAGGTTTTTGTGTTCCTAAAATAATAACCCTAGATCCCTTTATATTTGATTTAAAGATGTTTTTTCAAATAATAGGTATTCACATTAACTGACCACTTTATTTTCTACTATTATTTACTTCCTATAAATACATTTTCTTTATCATAAAATAATAAATTAAGCATAATAAATATTATTAAATGTTATTATGATTATTAAAACACCATTATACACCCTCTTTCTCATAAAAAAATAAGTAAAACAATCGTTAGTGCATATGTATGACTTACCGCTCTACTTAAGGATACATTTAATTTTTCATCACCATATTGTATGGATAGATATTATGATGGGTTTAATAATTATATTTTATATTTACGAAATATATATACATCTTTAATTATAATATCAAATCTACTATCTTACCATTCAGTCCTTTGGGAAACAATAAAGTCACCCGTGCGTATGTGTGGACTACCACCTTCATGAAGTGATGTGATTAGTTTATCATTAATATTTTACTTGGATGGTAGTGAGGTTGATTTTGATGAGTATATAAGATATTTATTATATAATAATTATAATATAAAGGTAAATTACTATATAACTATATTTCATTCCATTTTTTGAAAAATAAAAACAATGTTCATGCGTACGTATGACCTGTCGTCTCCTTGAAAAATGTAATTAATTTTTCTATCTATAATTTTATTAATGAATATAAACATGTATAAAATGAATATTTTTGATATTTATATCATTATTAATTTTCTTTATATATTTTAACTATGATAAATATATAAGGAAAAAAATTACCAAACAAGAAGATACGTGAAAAATGAATCAGATATCACTCGAAATAGTGATTTTAATAAAGAAGTGTTGACATATAAGAGATAAAATGTTAAAAGTAAATAATATATTGTATAATATATATTATTATGGTTCTAAAATATATTTATAATAAATTTATATTTATTATAAAACATGTTCCAATGCACATGACAGAAGCCATACACAAGTTAATGGATTTTCGTCTTACTTTTTATTCCTATGGGACACATGCCATATTTACAACTTGCTTATTTTGTGTGGTTTATATACATCCCTTGAATGTATTTTATGATTATTATTATCAAATTTATGGGGATTTACATATATATATAAATATATATGTATATATATCTTATTTTATTTCTGTTATCGATCTTATGATTAAAATGTTACCAATGAGGTAAGGGTTTTATGTTAAAATTTCTTGGTTTATCAAGATTTTTTATTATTGAGTTTTCGATGATGAGATCCTATTATTTATTTCTCATGAAACTAAAAAATTATCTTATAATTTGGTTGATTTTTTAAAATCCATGTTTTAATTTCATTTTACTTAACTTTTTTACTTAAGGGACTAGAAATATGTTTTTAATGAAAATAAACTTTATTTTTCTCTTTCAAAAAAACCATTTTCTTCCATATCCATGTTTTCTAAAAAATGTTTTAAATAGGGTTTTTACTATTCTAAAATGGTCATTTAAATTCATTTTTACTAATGTTTTGCTTTTTTACAAAAAATTTTCAATGGAGTCTTTTTTTTCATTTTTCTAAATGAGGCACTTCGTGACTTTTCTTAAAAAAGTATCGAAATAATGTTTTTTAACTTAAACAGAATAAACAAAGAATTTTCCACCATCATGATTTATTTAATTTGAATATTATTTTATAATTTTTCATGATTATTTTTAAATAAAATGTTTTCCGATATATTTTAACAGGTTTCCTAAATAAGTGATTTCAAAATAGAAAGGTTATTTTCCTTATGAAATTTTTAAGGATCTTTTAATGGTATTTATTTTTATAAAAGAAAAAAAACCTTGATTTAACTTATTATTTAACAGGAATATAATTCAAGAATACCATACTTATTATTTATGTGGATGTTTTATTAATATAATGACATAATTTTTATGAAAATAATTTCTTTTCCCTGGTTTATGCTAAGATGAAATTATAATATTTTTATGGAACCCCTTTATTTTCCATGGGTTATGATATTATGAAATGAATTATATACTTATTTATTTTTGTGGGTTCTGATTCTATGAATTATTTTTGATCTTATGGAACAAGTATGTATGATTCTCATAATGTGATGGGTGGGACTTGTATGTACCTTCAGTGAATTGTGTAATCATTAATATCTCATGAAAGAAACATGATTAGAATGGGGAGTGATCGTAGTTCTGCAAGGGAATGTTTAAACTATGATAGTTTTGGGAGTGAACCTTTACTACTACAATGGTTTGGAGAGTGAACCCATTCCACTATGATAGTCTTGGAAATGATCCTTCGATACTAAGGAAATTATTTTCTACGCTTATGTGTATGTAACATACTTATATATTATGAAAATGTTATGATCTCATGTCTCATGTTCTTTATTTTATTTATGATTTATATATTATGATATTGAAATACTTATACTCTGAGTAAATATTATGATTTATGATATAAAGGGTATGATTTTAGAATTTTATTTTCATGTTATTATACCCTTATATCCATGTTATTATCAAATGATCATCGATATTTACCTTATTTACCCATACTAAGAATCTTTTCTATAAAGAACTGAAATTATCATATATAAATATTACATATTAATAGACAAATTTTCCTTACATAACATAATAATCCACACCAAAATCAATTATGTATAATGAATTTCGAAACATGGAAACAAAAATAACTGGTCCATAAGTAAGCTATATCATCTCCCACAAAGTTATTCATATCTATAACCATTTATATAAATATCATACATAATACCTTTGTTCGTATCCTAGGGAATGGAAACATAATTAAGGGCAAGCTCATATTATCAAAAAGGGTAAAAATGGAGATATCAACATAAAATTATCATAAGGGTATGAAAACAAGAGAATAACATTTAAAAACCATACCCTACATATCATAGATCATAAACATGAGTCATGACATAAATCATGGATGTTTATAAGACATGACTCATAAATGGATCAAAGAACATGAGTCATGTGAACATAAAATTGGCATAAGATATAGATTTGTGACATACACATAATTATAGAAAATAAATTACATTAGTAGTCAAGACTCATTTCCAACAATATCATAGTCGACTGGGTTCACTCCCAAAACCACCATAGTTGTAAGGACCCGGACTTAAACCTTACATAATATTGAATTAAATGAATAATTCACATTGAGGATCTTTTCAGGTTTAGAGTTTTAGAGAATTAGTCCATAACTATTACATCTCAAAAGATTACAAATAAGACACTTCCACTCTATCCAATGTTTCACAAAAACGAAACTCCTTAAATAAAACCAGAGTTCTTTTCCTGATACAAATATTATTGAATACTTCCTTTATCTTACCCTTCCTTATAACCTATAAAAAACATTTAAAAAACATGGGATGAGCATACAAATCTCAGTAAGGGATACACAAAGAAGGAAAAATATTAGTTTTTCAAGACATCAGGTAAATCATGAATACTTTATCATAAGTAATACTTTTCACCTTTATGAAGTAGTAAATACTCTTCACTGAATAAAAAATCATTACTTACCCTTTTGTAACCAAAATATTACCATAAAACCCATATAAATAACACATAACATATAAAGGTAACCTGGGACATAAAAAATCTTAAGTGGAATAACCATACGGTTGACTTCCACACATATCACTAAATGGAATAGCCATATGGACGACTTCCATACCCAATTCGTTGGAGGTTATAACGTAACCACCCATCCTGGTATTCACAACACCACCCGTCATATGGTTTATCACATAAACACCTGTAAAATGTCCAAGTACCATCATATCACATAAAATATTTAAAATATAAACATTACACTAATAAAATTTCATTTGAAATCACAAGAAGTAATTTCAAGATATTGAAATATTCAATCGATTTTCAAAAACCATTTAAAAAAAGATTTTTGAATAAAAGTGTCCCATAACACATTGAAGGTTTTAATGGAATTATAATTTTAAAACATTAATGTCAATATAAATAAATACTCAAAACCATTTTTAAAACATGGACATTATAGATAAAGATTTAGAATAATAAATCTTTAAAACATATAAAAATGATATTTTTGTTAAAGAGTTTTTAACAAAATGAGTGACTCTTGAATACAAATAATTGCAGAATAACATTTCATCAGAACTTTATAATATCACAAGAATAAAGGGATTCATGATATAATATAAAAAAGGACATTATATACACCATATAAGAGTGAATTGGTGCATAACAACAATGAATTCTCAATGGAAATGTAAATTGAGATGAAATCCCTTATAAAGATGGTATCCTTTGATTAAGGATAAATCAATCACACAATTATGTGTGAAAAATAATAATACACCCAATATAAGAAGATATTAAGTGTAAAAAAATCAGAGTTCATTCACAAATATTCATATGACAACATATTCAAGAAGTATAAGTTGAACCGAAATAATTGAAATTGGGTTAAGAAGTTCCCTTGTAAAACTTCGACTGCCTAACAACGTCAATTTACAATTAAGAAAATGATTTGATGAGATAAAAAGGGTATCTCATAACTTGTAAATAAATTTTACATAAACAAGGATTTATAAGAACATATCCCAATACAATAACATGTAAATTAAAAGACACAACCAAAATAAGTCTTTTTAAAAAGTGGAGGGAGAAAGGTTCCCTTACCGATTTGGTAACTTACAAATCATACGCCACATGAAAGTAGAATCATACAATAAATATATAAATACTCCTAAATGAATGTATATTACAAAAAGAGTAAAATCATTGGTATTACATACACCACACTAAAGGAAATAGTGGAAAATATAGCATGAATCTAATGGGAATAAAAAGCGAGATGAAACCCTTTACCGCGTTGTAATCAACTGAGTCGTATGACCAAAAGTTAATAATAACCAATTTAATCAAAAAATACCATGAATATAAAGATAATTGTGATAGTGTATATCAAATGGCACTACAAAATACCCCACATGCAATAAATAGGTGGCGAATAATAAAAATCTCACGGAATTAAAAGTGAGGTAAGAAATCCCTTATTTCATGTCCAACATGACTCGATCGTTCATTAATCTCTTGAATAATAAACTAAAGTTAATTTATACTTTATTAAGAACATTTTTCAAGTTTATTATTCATTTTATATCACTTATTAACATGTTATAAACATTATATAATCATTTAAGTTAATAATGTTTGTTTTGTCGATATTTGGTACTTGAGTCAAAAACGGACTTCTTATAATTACATGTTGTTCATGTGGTAAAAGGTTCATTATATCCAGAATGATATTAATGATTTAGATATCATATATATATTATAAATCTAGTATATAGATGTATTTATAATAGTACAGAACATTTAGAGGTAAGAAATGAAATGCACCGTTTATGGAGACGGTAAGCCGTACATACGCATGAACAGTACTTTCATTTCTATTTCTTATTTTAATGGAATTAAAACATAATTATACATAGGTATATAATAATTCCAGTATAATTTAATATATAATATCATATATAATATCATATATAATATCATTAACTCCATCCTTTATACGTCCCACATATGGAATTAACGAGTCATATCACTTTGAGGGGGTGGTAGTCCGCAGTTCCTCAAATGAGATTATCGTATTTAACCACTATGGAAACCATAAAGGCATGATATAAATGGAAATTACAGAATCATACAGGAAACATAAACATAATATATATCATATATAAATACATTTCCATCATAATGGCCACCATGAGAGGCGGTTGGAGATATTTGAACAATCATTGTTTCGTGAGGCGTTAGTTTGCCATCCAAAGAAACATTATGTTCTTCATCCATTAGATGAAGGTGTGTGTAAGTTTAGTTGGAATAATTCTCATCAAAAAATCCTATTATATTTTGGATAATGGTGTTGTTACAAAATAAAGGAATAAAAAGAGTTTAGGGATTGGAGAAGTGAAATAATAGAAAACAATTTAAGAGAAACTGTTACCTTTAATTTGGGTAACTCCCTTTGGTTTGAACAATATGACTTCTTCAAGTGCATTATTCCTAAGGTAAGGATTCTAGGGGTAGGATATGGATGTAGGGAGATTAATTGGGAAGATGTTGGATGATAAAAATGACTTGAAATGTGTGAGTAATTGGTTAGAAGTGGTCTCCTTTTATAAGGGGGAGAAGGGGCTCTTTCAGAAAGTGTGAAAAAATTATTTTATTATATAATGATATTCGGTTTATAATAGTCCAAAAATAGTTATAGTCGAAGATAAGATGACTCATGGGCGAAATAAAATCATCCAACAAGAATTGGACAGGTTTTGGATAATATTTTAATCATTATAATCTTATTTATTTAAATGACTTATTAATGAGGAAAACACTGCACCATTATTGTGTCATAAATAAAATATATTATTGGATGTCTAAAAATTAAAAAAATAATACCATGATATAGGAAATAGTTTTATCTTTCCAATAAAATATTTATAGTTTAGAAGATTATCTATATATCCCATTCTAAAAATTAATTTACTAAAAGATATTTGCTTTTGTCATTTTTTCCTTTACTTTAAGTTAATTAATTTAAATTGTCATTATCACTCCCATGTGGCTTAATCGGGCCCCCAAATCAACCCAAAGATGGAAATGGTCGTTAATGACTCAACCAATAAGTTTTGGAAAAGTTTTAATGTAATTTTGAATTATTATAATATTCTTTTTACCTTGAATTACCCTATTTACCTTTAACCGTGTTAAATAAAAGTCAAAAGTTACTATTCACAAATAATTATTTTCATCTTATTGAACCAAATTTTACTTATTGATAACAACTATGTATGTATTATTTTAAAAATTTAATTCACAGAATCGGTAAAATATCATTTAAATCAAAAAGTCAGTTTTTTAACTACCACTAAGTGGTTTAACTATTCATCAAAAATTGAAGTTTTTCAGAAAAATACCAAACATTCAGCCTAAGATTTATTTGATATTCCGAATTCAAAAATGATGTTTATATTTACAAATTCAAAACATAAAAGTTTCTTTAATTAATTTTAAAATTATTTCCCTGTTGTTAAAACGAATAGCGTGTTTTTAAGAAACAATAACTATCAAAATATTGACACTTGTTTGTGTCCCATTTCAAAGTGAAATTAATTACAATGACCAAAATTGGATTAAAAGTTAAAATTATATTCTAATTAAAATTAAAAAGATAATCTAACCATATAAATAAATTATATTAAAACATAGTTTTAAATTAAAATACAATACTTACACTATTCATTAAAAAATGAACTTTATTGGAAAAATTCCAAAAATTTACACAAAGTAAATTTTGATGTCCCCATTCTAAAGAAGGATTTTATTTGGTCAAATATAATGTATTAAAGTGACCAAAACTATATTTAAAGAGGTTTCTCCATTTAAAAGTAGCAAATTTACTTTTTAATGTAAATTATGCTTAAGATTAGATTCATTCACATTTTAAACCTCTAACATTTATTGGATAAATGTAAATACATTTAACAAACATGTATAATCATATTATAGTTATTTTTTTTCATTCCCACCAATACAACGTCTAGGATTTAATGACTATTTAAAATAATAATATTATATTATTAGTGTGCAACCTAAGATTTTAAAGAAACATGTTGTTGCGTATCGGGTACGCCATCGAACATAGAATGAACTTTATTGTAAAATTAATATTTAATTCACAAGTATTAATAAATATGAAAAGTGTCTTATTCCTTATTTATCTGGGATGTTACATCCTTCCCCCCTTTTTGGAATTGCATCCTTGCAATTTTAAAACTGGGCTTGGAAACATCATTTAAAGTCCCACATTGAAAAAAGAGTTAGTAAAACTATAACTTTAAAAGAAATAAAGATAAGTACAAAGGTCACTTGAGATAACCCATACTAGGATTCCATGTAGGAAAACATGGATATGGAAGTGAAAACAAAGGGTCAAGTTCTGATGGAGAGTGATATAAAACATGATTAGGAGAAAGTTAACTACCAGAAAATCACAAACATGTGATGGGTTCAACAATTCTTGATTCCCGAGTAAGAAAAGTTAACAGAAAAAGTTTTTGTTCTATGTTACTTTTCATTGATGAATCTATTTATGAGTTTAACTAAAAACATAAAGAAACACAATTACTTTTCATGTAGAGTTTTATCCTTCACTATATTTTTAACACAAACTCATATTTCCTCCATACGATGAGTATTCAGGATGACTTGTTTACATTAAAAGTGTTGTAATAAACTTCGAGAGAATAAAATAATCCACAAAGGATGAACTATATATTTACATTGTATTTAGATATTAACTAAAACCAAAACGTTTAGTACAAGATTAGATAATCCCCAAAAAGGATAAACTTTCACATAATGACAAACTACTCTTAATCTCCAAAATTTGTCTAACAAAACCCAAAGTTCAAAAAAGACCATTCAATAAACAATTGTCCATAAAATTCATCAAAAGTAATCCAAACTATGATTGTAACCTAAATCTCATAAGGATTTAATTACATAAACTTCCAAGATACATCTTAACATTTATCTCCAAGTAACACCAGTAACTCATAAAGTCTCATATTGAAAAGTAATTAACCTAATCACATATTCTCCATGATAGGTTAATCATTTTCCTAAATAAATCAAATTATCATGTGTCCATAATAAAAAAATAGATTCTTCCAAACTAAAATTTCAACCATTATTTCACAATTGAAATCCCATAGTATTCTATCTTCCTTAGGCATATAGTGTTTCCTCAAAAGAGAGAATGTATTCCAAAACAACCTTTATCACTTAATCACTAAATCATTTTTCTATAAAAAGTATATAAATTTGATAAAACATAAGTTCCAAAAATCAACTTATTCTTATTATATAAAGTCATTTTACTAAAATAATAAGTCATACTAACTAGGGACTTTAAGTAGGATAGTGGTAGGCAATGTGCCCTTGTCTCCCTTCGGTTGTGGGTTCGATTCATGCAACCTTACTATATGCGATAGGTTGTCACCCATCCTACAGGTTGTCCTTTTTATAAAACTCAAAAATAACCCTAACATATTTTAACCTCAATGGTTTCTTTATACCTCTCATTTTCATCCAAATTCATTATGATCTCAAAATCATAATTCTTGAAGTCTTATTTCACCACCATATGATAAAATAAAACAATACCCAAAATGAAGAACATCATACCTTGATCATGGTGTCCATTTGGTTTCATCGGAATATTGTTCATGTAGGTAGAAGGTCCATGAATTGAAAAAATGATTTAGATATCCTTAAAAATAATTTTCTTCCTCCATCCAAATACACCTTGTACAATACGGGTCATATGGGTGTTCACAGAAAAATAGTTTTGGAAAATAATCATGTATGACATATAATTTTAAAACATCTAATAAAACATGATTTCTATAAAACAGTCGAACCAAATTTTAGTTGAAACTTTTAAATTAACGCTCCTTTTAAAATACCATAAGTATGTGCTGAGAGAATATATTTTAAAATCAAATATAAATAGGTTGTGCAAGGGTCTCCTTCAACAACACTTTTTTTAAAATCATAATATGCTTCAAAATCTTTTGATAAGGTAAAATATTTGAAAATGACTTGATAATATTTACCTTTCTTGAATATATTAGAATATTGTGAAAATAGGATTTTCCTAAATACAACCCATGATCCAAGATGATAAAGAGGTATAGTGGAGGTTTTTGATATCTCAAAGAACTACTTACTAGTGAGTTGTATTCTAGAAAAAGTTTCACAATCATCCGAACATGACTTTGCAATAATTATTGCAAGAATGTCATTAGGAAGAGATATGAATGTCGTTTGAGATCCTCCTACTTCCATTTGCAACTAAAACTCCTTGATCTGAAAAGGTTATAAAAGAAGGATTTAACTGAAATAACAGAAAAAGGGACTAACCATGTGTTTAATGAAAACTCCTAGTCCCTAAAGTTGTCTAAACTGACCTCTGATACAAACAGTAAGGACCTGTCCTTAAACCTTACATAATATTGAATTAAATGAAAAATTCACATTGAGGATCTTTTCTGGTTTATAGTTTTAGAGAATTTGGACATTACTATTACATCTCAAATGATTACAAATAAGAAACTTCTACTCTATCCAATGTTTCAAAAAAACAAAATTCCTTAAATAAAACTAGAGTTCTTTTCCTGATACAAATCTTCTTGAATACTTAATTTATCTTAACCTTCCTTACAACCTATGAAAAACATTTCAAAAACATGGTATGAGCATAAAAATCTCAGTAAGGGATACACAAAGAAGGAAAAATGTTAGTTTTTCAAGACATCGGGTAAACCATGAATACTTTATCATAAGTAATACTTTTCACCTTTATGAAGTAGTAAATAATCTTCACTAAATAAAAGATCATTACTTACCCTTTTGTAACCAAAATATTACCATAAAACCCATATAAAGAAAACATAACATATAAAGGTTACTTGGGATACAAACAATCTTAAGTGGAATAACCATACGGTCGACTTCCACACATATCACTAAATGGAATATCCATACGGCCGACTTCCATACCCAATGCATTGGAGGTTATAATATAACCACCAGTTGTAGTATTCACGACACCCCACGTCATATGGTTTATTACATAACCACCCATCAAAATTCTAAGTACCATAATAACACATAAAATATTGCAAATATAAACATTAAACTAATAACATTTCATTTTCAATCATAAGAAGTAATTTCAAGATATTGAAATAATCAATCCATTTTCAAAAACCATTTAAAAAAAGATTTTTAAATCAAAGTGTCCCATTCCACTTTGAAGATTTTAATAGAATTGTAATTTTAAAACACTAATGTCCATATAAATAAATACTCAAAACCATTTTTAAAACATGGACATTATAGATAAATATTTACAATAATAAATCTTTAAAACATACAAAAATGATATTTTTGTTAAAGAGTTTTTAACAAAATGAGAGACTCTTGAATACAAATAATCACGATATAAAATTTAATCATAACTTTATCATATCATGATAATAAAGGGATTCATGATATAATATTAAAAAGGACATTATATACACCATATAAGAGTGCATTGGTGCATAACAACAATGAATTATCAATAGCAATGTAAATTGAGATGAAATCCATTATAAAGATGGTATCCTTTGATTAAGGATATATAAATTACATAATTATGTGTGACAAATAATAATACACCCAATATAAAAGTATATTAAGTGTAAAAAAATCATAGGTCATTCACACATATTCACATGACAACATATTCAAGAAGTACAAGTTGAACCCACTGAATCGAAATTGGGTTAAGAAGTTCCCTTGTAAAAATTCGATAGCCTAACAACGTCAATTTAAAATTCAGAAAATGAGTTAATGAGATAAAAAAGGTATCTCATCACTTGTAAATACATTTTACATAAATTAGGGTATATAAGAACATATCCCAACATAATAATATGTAAATTAAAAGACACAACCAAAAGAGGTCGTTTTAAATAGAGGAGGGTAAAAGGTTCCCTTACCGATTTGGTAACTTACAAAACATACGCCACATAAAAGAAGGATGATACAAAAAAGATGTAAATATGCATAAATGAAATTATATTACACAAATAGTACAATAATTGGTATTACAGACACCACACTAAAGGAAATAGTGGCAAATATAGCATGAATCTCACTGGAATAAAAATTGAGATGAAACCCTTTACCACATTGTAATAAACTGAGTCGTATAACCAAAAGTTAATAAAAACCAAATTAATCAAAGAATACCATGAATATAAAGATAATTGTGATAGTATATATCAAATGGCAGTACACAATACACCACATGCAATAAATAGGTGGCGAATAATAAAAATCTCACGGAATTAAAACTGAGATAAGAAATCCCTTACCTTGTGTCCGACTTGAATCGACCATTCTTTAATCTCCAGAATAATAAAATAAATTTAATTTATAATTGATTAAGAACCTTTTTCAAGTTTATATTTCCTTTTATATCACTTATTACCATTTTATAAACATTATTTAATCATTTAAGTTAATAATGTTCATTTTGTCGATATTTGGTACTTGAGTCAAAAATGGACTTCTTATAATTACATGTTGTTCATGTGGTCAAAGGTTTATTATATCCAAAATTATATTCATGATTTAGATATCATATATATCATATATATCCATTATATACATGTATTTACAATAGTAAATAACATTTATAGGTAATAAATGAAATGCACCATTCATGGAGACGGTAAGCCGTACATACGCATGAACGCTACATTCATTTCTATTTCTTATTTTAATGGAATTAATTCATAATGATAAATAGGTAAATAATAATTCCAGTATAATTTAATATATAATATCATATATAATATCATTAACTCCATCTTTTATACATCCCACATATGGAATTAACGAGTCATATCACTTTGAGGGGGCAGTAGTCCGCACTTCCTCAAATGAGATTATCGTATTTACCCACTATGGAAACCATAAAAGCATTATATAAATTAAAATTACATAAGAATACAGGAAAGATAAAAATAATATATATCATATATAAATACAGTGCCATCATAATGTCCACCATGAGAGGTGGTTGGAGATATTTGAACAATCATCGTTTTATGAGGCGTTAGTTTGTCATCCAAAGAAACATTATGTTATTCATCCATTAGATGGAGGTGTGTGTAAGTGTAGTTAGAATCCTTCTTATCACAACATACTAGTATATTGATTATAATGGGTTTGTTACAAAATAAAGGAATAAAAAGAGTTTTGGTGTTGGAGAAGTGAAATAAAAGGAAACAATTTAAGAGAAACAGTTACCTTTAATTTGGGTAACTCCCTTTGGTTTGAACCAAAGGACTTATTGAAGTGCCTTATGCATAAGGTAAGGATTCTAGGGGGAGGATAGGGATGTAGGGAGATTAATTGGGCAGCGTTTGGATGAGCCAAATGGCTTGAGAGGTGTGTGTAATTGGTTAGAAGTGGTCTCCTTTTATAAGGGGGAGGAGGGGCTCTTTAGGAAAGTGTAAAAACATTATTTTATTATATAATTATATTCAGTTTATAATGGTCCAAAAATCGTTATAGGTGAAGATAATATAACTCATGGTCGAAATAAAATCATCAAATAGGAATTGGACAGGTTTTTCATAATAGTTTAATCATTATAATCTTATTTATTTAAATGATTTATTAATGAGGTAAACCATGCATCATTATTGTGTCATAAATAATTTAAATTATTTGATTTCTAAAAATTATAAAAAAACACCATGAAATAATAATTTTTTATATATTTCCAATTAATATTTATAGTTGAAAAGATATTTTATATAACCCCTTATAGAAATTCATTTACTAAAAGATATTTTCTTTTGTCAGTTTTTCCTTTTCTTTAAGTCAATTAATCTAAATTTCCATTATCACTCCCAAGTGGCTCAATGGGGTCCTAAAATCGACCCAAAGATGCCCATGGTTGTTAATGACTCAACCAATAAGGTTTGGAAACGTTTTAATGTAATTTTAAATTATTCTAATATTCTTTTTACCTTCAATTACCCTATTTACCTTTAACCGCGGTAAATAAAAGTCAAAGGTTACTATTCACCAAAAATTATTTTCATCTTATTGAACCAAATTTTAATTCTTGATAACAACTATGTTTGTAGGATTTTCAAAATTCAATTCACAGGAGCGTTAAAATTTCATTTAAATCAAAAAGTCAGTTTTTTAAATACTACTAAGTGGTTTCACTATTCATCAAAAATTGATGTTTTTCAGAAAAATACCAAAAATTAAGCCTAAGATTTATTTGATATTCTGAATTAAAAATTGATGTTTATTTTTTCAAATTAAAAACATAAATGTGTCATTAATTAATTTTAAAATTAATTCCCGTTTTTAAAATAAATAGCATGTCTTTAAGAAATAATAACTATCAAAAGATTGATACTTGTTTATGTCCAATTTCAAAGTGAAGTTAATTCCAATGACCAAAATTGAATTAAATGGTAAAAATATATTCTAATTAAAATTAAATATAAAATATAACCATATAAATAAATTACATTAAAACATAGTTTTGAATTAAAATACAATATTTACATTATTCATTAAAAAATGAAATTTATCGAAAAAATTCAAAAAATTTACACAAATTTTTTTTGATGACCCCATTCTAAAGAAGGATTTTATTTGGTCAAATATAATTTATTAAAGTGACCAAAACTATATTTAATGAGGGATCTCCATTTAAAAGGTGGTAAATTTACCTTTTAATGAAAATTATGCTTAAAATTAGATTTATTCACATTTTAAGCCTCTATCATTTATTGGATAAATGTAAATACATTTAAAAAACATGTATAATAATATTGTTGTTAGTTTTGTTCATTCCAGCCAATAAAAAGCCTAGGAGATAACGACCACTTAAAATAATAATATTATATTATTAGTGTGCAACGTAATATTTCAAAGAAACATGTTGTTGCGTATCAGGTACGCCATAGAACATAGCACCCCCTTTAATGTAAAATTAATATTTAATTCACAAATATTAATAAATATGAAAAGTGTCTTATTCCTTATTTTTATGGGATGTTACAATAGTAGTCAAGGTTCACTCTCAAGACATTCATAGTTGATTAAGTTCACTCCTCAAACCAGCATAGTAGTCATGGTTCACTCTCATGACTATCGTAGTGGAAAAAGTCTCTTACTAAACCGAGTTCACCCCCATTATATTATTATTAGTATAATTAGATTTAAATCATTAAATAATTCATTAGTAGGAGATATAAGTCCCACCCATCCTTTGTTATATCGTAACCACCATCCTTGGTTATAATGTAACCACCATACATGGTTATAATATAACCACCATCGATGGTTATATAGTAACCACCATCACATAATAAAAAATATACATAGGTGTTCAACTAGATCATAATCATACATCATATTATAACTCATGAAAACAAATGGGTTTTATAAAGAATTCATCATATAAAAAACCATGAAAATAAAATGGTTTTATAAAAATTTCATCATAGCATAACCCAAAGAAAAGAAATGGGTTTTATAAACATTTCATCATTTCAACATAGAAAAAACACATTGAAATAGGATTGGTTTCCTGGAAATCTTATCATCACAATAATAAATCACCCATATAATTAATAAGGATGGTATTACTGAATCATATCCCCAATAAATATTATGTAACATTAAAGGATTTCATATTAAATAGAAAATGAATTTGAAAGATCATGTTGATTTTTTCTTGGGGAAAATTAGCTTTTCAATTTAAAAATAAACATTTTAAAACTAAAAGTTCAAAAAACAATGTGAAATTCCTTTTGTTTTAAAATATTTTTTTTTAAATTTAAAGGAATATTTAAAACATTTAGTGGTCAGGGTTATGGGAAATTATGTTCATAGCATACATATTAAAATAAATATTCCTTTCACATTTTCAGTAAAATCAACATAGACCTTGTTAGAAAAACAACATGAATATTCCTTTTAAAAAATTTATTATAAAATAAAAAAATATAAAATTGAAATTAAATAATAATATAATAACATTAAAACATTTGTTAATTCATTTTATAGAAACATGAATATGGAATAAAAAGGGTTTTCAACTATAGAGAGAAATAAATTTGTCTTCATTTCAAAACATTTTTTTCTCTATTTAGTAAATAAAGATATGTAAATGGAAGTAAGATAAGTATTTTTTTACATAACTATATGATAATAAAATTCATTTTTTCCTTTAGAGGTATATGATAATATTTTATTATAGAAATTTTAATTGTAAACAATACCGATAAATAATGTGATTGTAACATACAAACTTTGCCGCATTGGTATATTTTGAATCTTAATCCCCATGAAAACAAGAAAATTTTATTTATATTTATATTCCATAACCTTAATAATAATAATAATAAGATACATTAATGGTTATTATATACACTACATAAAATAAACAAGTGGTGAATATGGAATTTGTCCCCCAAAAATAAAATAGAGACTTGAAATCCATTACAACTTGTTAACTTTTGAATCATAAGACCCATAAAAGAATAAACATAAATGAAACATTAAATATCATGGAAATACATAATTTAATGATAAATCATGTCTAAGGGTATGTATATACACCCCATAAAATAATATATACACATAACATAACATATATCCCAAAGAAGGTAATTTGAGACCAAATTGATTACCTTATGTCTCATCTTCCTTCATACATGTTTGAATATTATGTATAATTAATATAAGTTTATTATAAATATATTAAAGAAAAATATTAATATGTATCATAACACATATTAGTTACTTATGATATTTTATTTCCCATTTATTAACAATTCATTTTTAAAATCGTGTTTTGGGTAATAACTACTTTGTTTTTCATGTATGTTTTGATTTGTTATTTTTTGTAATTTTACTTTTATAATGGTTCCATCATATAAATAATTTTTTAACATGATATAAATATAATATGTATTAAATATACATTTATTTATAATAACCCATTAATGTTATAGATTTAAAATTAATTTCACCATTCATGAAGATGGTAGGCCATACTTACGCAAGAACATTGTTTTAATTCTCTTGATGGATAAAATGATAAAAGGTAAATAATGTATAAAAATTATAGATTAATTTTTATGTTATATATATCACATATGTTGATTAAACCTATTTTTATTACCTTCCATGTAATGTGTAAGTGAAGAATGAATCACATCGCTTTACGAGGCGGTAGCCCACTGTACACACGAGCAACATTATCATATTCATACACAATGGAAAGTTAGAATGTATATGTGATATTATAAGTAAAAAATTATAATTATTTCATAAATATAATATTAATATATTAAACAAATAATTATTTACATATGTGAGAGGTGGTTATGGAAAATGAATTACATCAGTTCGCGAGGCGGTAGTCCGCCTTACTCATGATTGATGTTTTTGTTTTCCACTTGATAGAAGGGAAGATAGATATATGTTATTCCTACAACAACATAAAATCTCATTATATGTTAGATACTGGTTTTATTATATTTTAATTATTGAAACATTATTGAAGGTGGTATGAGATGTAGTAAAAAAAAGAGTTTATAGAAGACGATTACCTTTACATAGAACAATATTCTTTGGATATCTTATTAAGGACCATAGGGTTGGTATTTTGTGAATAAAAGAAGATATATAACAAGGAAAATTATGTTATGGAGTGTTTTTGGAAGTTTTTTTTTGGATCAAAATTTCTTTAGATCTATGAATAAGTGAGAGGATAAGGTGGCCTTTCATAACGAAGGAGTTACAGTTTTTAAATAACCAAAACTATTCAATAATGGGAAGTCAATCTCACCTAAAGTATCTCCAAATATGATAATTAAAGTATCAGAGGTAATATATGGACATTAAACACATCTTCCATAAAAGAAAATATATTTTAAAATTGTTATTTCTTAGTCTTTTAGTTTATTTAATTTTACCATTTTTGTTTTCACCATGGTAGCTTTAATATTTTTGTTTATCTAAGAATTTACCATTTAAGAATATAATGAAAATGATATTTATTATATAATATGTACTCAATTATTCTAAATATTAAGTAAAATTTATTTAATAAAAAACATATGTGTGTGTAAAATTAATTTTAACACAAGTGAATGTAATGAGAAAAACTGTGTTTTAACCTGAATCATGATAATTAATTTTTATTATATTTATTAATATTTATGAAAAAATTAATTCAAAATTATTGTATAATATAATTTTTTTTGATTCTAAATATTGAAACTATTTTTCAAAATTCAATACATAGAAGTGGGGGAATTTAATTTAAAATTAAACCCGTAAATATGATGAAAAAACGGTTTTCCAAAGAAATATTTTTCATAAGTTTTAAGAGTTTTAACATCAAAATTTAATATGAAATTGAGTAAAATGACATAAAATGGATTTATAAATATATAATATAACTATTTTTTTTAAACCAATATTAATATATTTTTTATGTTTTTAAAGGATTTAAAATAATTGAAAATAAATAATTAAAACCATTATTTTTCACTATTCATAAAAAATATTATTAGAAAACTCTGAAAAATTAACCCTAAGATAATTTTGAAAAATTATTTAATAAATGAATTTAAGTTTTTCAAATAATTGTTATTAAATTGGAAAAAATAAATTTAGAAAAAATGTTTGAAATGCGATAAAACCGCATTTTAAAATTCATTTATAATTAATTTGTGACCAAAGAATTCATTTTATATATAGGTTTAAACCATATATTTTCATAATTTTGTTAATCCAATTCATACCCTCCATTCCAATGGCTATGATATAATTATCATATTAAGTAATAATACTTAAATAGTATGTCTCGTTTCATTTAATCTTGATGTTGTGTGTAACGTAAGCTAAGATTGTTGTTGCGTGTAAAGAAGTATAACATCAATGTTGTGTATTTAAAAATATATCAAAAAATTAAATTATTTTGAATTAAATATTTCAATAAATATTAGTTTGTCACATTCTACCCCCTTTAAAATAAATTTCACCCCCAAAATTCTGTCACTTTGGAAAAAATAACCAATGATACTTCTACCTCATCACATCCTAAGGTTCCCATGTATCTTTATTAAGTTAGTGGATTAACCAAAAACATTAACCTGGTGATTGGTCTTATTTCATAGCACTTTATATATATGATCTAGAATATCAATTGGTTTTTACACATAATCAATTTCATGCTCTATTAGTATGGAATCTGATTTTCATACATGGAAAGAATCAGGTATGTACTTTCTCAGGGGAGATACATAGAGAAAATTACAAACATGAGATATATTCAGTGTAAGGACCAAACAATTAGGTACTATCCTAATATAATGAATAATTTAAAAGGGAACCAAATATCCAAGGATCAAATTTTATTTATATCAAAATAAAAGTTTCATCCTATGGTTGTTCTTTAAATAATTTTCACTTCATGCATGATGTGAATATCCATGATGATTGTTTTTCATGACTAAATCACTGAAATCATCATAATATTCATAAGTCCTTCCTTTATCCTCTAAATATTTACCAAAACCAAAATATTTAACTGAATATTTATAATAACATCCAAAGTTCAACTAAATCAATTCCATGAATAGTTAACCTTTAGGCTCCTCCAAATTTGAACCAAATTGAAATCCAAATATTCAGAAATCAGGTCACTAAATTTTAAAAATAAAATTATCATTAATACCATAAATATCATGAAGTATCTCTTATTTGTAACATACCAAAAATGTGAATACTTTGGTCCTGTAATCTCTTGAAAAATTGTAATAGCAATAATTACCATAAAATATCCATGAAAACATACATTCTCCCTCATTAGTTAAATAAAACCACATATTATTGAATATATTCATAAATAAAAAAATTTTATAAACTCCATTAATAATAACAAGACCCAATTTTTCATTAAATTAATAATTTGACCAAATGTCAAAAATACTTTCCAATTTATATTATCCATATCAATCATCTCTTTATCCACACCAAGAACATATTAAGGTCTATCTTCCCCTTAATCAATTTTTTTCAATAAAATATCACATTTCTATTAAATCACATTTCTATGTCCATATTACTATTCAACATATTGTTGAAAATATTTAATGCAAAAAATCAATAAAAAATCCCTATATATTTCATAATTTTTTAATTCCAATACATAAACACTTCAATCACTCCACCTCATTCTTAAAACATTAACTAGGATTCATCATCTTATTATTAATACCTAATTCCTTTAATATGTTATTTTTAGTCTCTTCATCATAAAAAATGACACCTTTACTTTTACCACCTTGCTAACCCCCTCTTGAGCTTTCCCCCTAGTACATCAATTTATATAATTCCAATACATTAAAAATATATAAAATTAAATAATTGAAAATTCCTTAGGGAAAATTTTATTCTCATTCACCTTTTTAACTGAACTTTTCAATATTCCCTTGGAATTACTTGCTCTGTGTGCTTTATCTCCACACAGAAAACATCCCTTCATTCCTTTGAGACATTCCCTTGAGCGATTCATCCCAAATTATCGACATATAGGAAACTGGATATTCTTTCCTCTATGGTCTCCAATACTTGATCTCTCAACAAACTCTATCATTATCTCATTTGGTGAGACTGTGAGTTGGTTAATGTGAAATTTGTTAATCATATAGCATAATAACTGATTTGGAATAATCAAATATATCCTTCACTTCATTCACCACCACATTTGGTTTCTTATAATCACATTTTCTATCACATTAAACGTTATCCCAGTTCCATTTGGTTCAAACCATTTACTAAAACCAAAAATTATAATGTGATAAGAAACTAATCATAATGGAAAAAATATAATCATGAAAAATAATTTAGGAATTCTAAATCATGACACCTTCTTTTCAATATGGTATGCCTGATGTTTAACCTATGTCATACATGATTTTTATATATTCAAATAATTCATAATGATATTTAATGAAATATAGATTAAAAAAATCATATCATCTAGGAGTGTCAAACAAGGTTCACAAAAAGGGAACACTCATCGTGAACCAGAATGATAGATATAATGTACTCAAAAAACTCTTTTTTAGGGTTGTAGCCCCTAGATACATCTATGGTATAATCACATAGAATTATAGTATCTAGAAATGAATTTATTTCTAGAAAACCACATAATCTCCCTCTTACCAAATCCATAGGATATTATTATAAACATAAAATCATCTTGTGGGTTCTTTACTAAAGTTTTATCAACCTAGTTTCCAATGGTATAATAAACCTGACATTGATACAAACTATAATGGACTGAACTTTTCAAAAATAAATATTTAATTTTAATATATGAATACTCATTATATAACATAACGATCCATTCCAGAATCAGTTAGGTCTAGTGCCTTTGGAAACCTGGACATGATAAGAAATGATCCATAATTGAACTACATCATCTCCCATTAAGTTCTTCATAATTATCACCACCTTAGAAATGTCATACATAGTAACTTTATTCATAATCTAAGGAAAGGAAACATAATAAAGGGTGATCTCATAGTACTAGTAGGGGTAAATAATGGACATATCAACATAACATGGGCATATGTGTATGATAACCTGAGAATAAAATTTTAAAACCATACAATGCATATCATTGATCATAAATGTGAGTCATTTAATAAATCTTGGTAGTTTATAAGATATGGATCATATTGGAATCAAAGAACATTTTCAATGAAAACATTACATTGACATAAAAAACATCGTTTTGGAATTTATATAAGTATGGAAAATAATTACCATAGTAGAAAAGAATCATTTATAAGACCATAATAATGGATTGGGTTCACTCCCTAAACCATCATAGCTATACAGTTTCACTTCCAATACTATCATATTGGACTGGGTTTACTCCCCTAACTATCATAACAGTCATGGTTCACTTCCATGGATATCATATTGTAAAAGTTCCTTACTAAACTGGGTTCAATCCAAATTTCATTCCAGTTTATCTTATGAGATATAAATATTTACCAAATTCATTAGAGGGAGATATAAGTTCCACCCATAATTGGTTATAACATGACCACCATCCTTGGTGATAACATAACCAATATCCTCTATTATAACATTACGAGCATCCTTGGTTATAACTTCACCACTTTCACATAATGAAAATGTTAGGTCCACTAGGTTAGATACCCTGAGAGGGGGTGAATCAGGGTATGACAGATTAAAACAACTACCCCTATTGATCTTGTCTCGCTGTTAAGAAAGAATATCTTGTCTCTATTTCCAACAGAAATGTATAAACAAAAACTAAAGCATGCACATGACACATCGATTTTTACTTGGTTCACCCTCACTAGGTTACGTCTAAGAAGCATACACCAGCAATGTGTTGATGTAACAAATCCACTAAAATTGCACTGATGTTTACAAAGTTTGGGATAGATCACTTCTATTCCTAGGCTCACTGCCTTTAAAATGTTTAGGGTTAGCTCACTGCTTTCCCAAGGGTCACTCCCAATTTTTGTCTCCCTGGCTCACTGTCGGTGGAGAGGATCACCTTCTTCCTCTTCCTTTTCTCACTGATCTAGAAATGATCCACTCACAGTTTATAGACCTGTAGGTATCTTCATTATCACAAATGAATGCATCCTCTATTGTATGTAGATGCTTTGTTGAAGTCCAACATTCACTTGTAGATGAATCTCACATAGCACCAAAGGTATCAGGTAATCTTCTAGCTTTCAGACATCCCTAAATCATTTCCGTGCTTCAGCCATACCCGACGCCCATCTCCAATCTGGAGTGCAAGTCTCGGCGGGCAAGTTAAAACTGGTGTTCAAGTTCATGTCAACCACTTGTGCGACACTAGCTTCTGAAACTCCAAACTTGCGTGACTCACACCATTTTACGTCCAAACCAATATTGGCATACAAACACCAACTATTGTGCTTCTTCAAAACATGGAGTGTAAGTGTCACCAAACCACTTGTGAAACACCCTCTTCTTCAAGTCAAAACTTGGGTGAATCCCTTCCTTTCTCGCCCAAACCACTTTGGAAGCGCAACTATCAACTGGCGCACAACTTCTTAAAATCTTTATACTTGTGCGACCACACCAACACTTGCGCGACCACTACACCTGCGCGATGGGAGCTCTTATTTTCTCTAAGTGTTGAAATTCCACCGAATGAGGAGAGGTCGACCTCTATTTATAGGCATTTGGACACCCTACATGATGGCACAAAAGTTTCCTATCGACGCACAAGTCCAACCGCCCTAGTCTTTGCCGCTCAAGTCACTTACGCGACCAAACCCAAAACATGGGCGCCCCTTTTTCCTTATCCATGTTTTGATGCTCTGATCTTGAAAAATAAATGGTGCACAAGTTTTCAAGCCTCCAATACACTGGCGCATAAGTACCTTTTCCAAAAACACTTTTCTCATTTTTTCCATTTTGAGGTCCAAAAATTTGGAAAACACTGGAGAACGATGCCACCTTGTATCTGCTATTTTTTGAACCATCTCCAGATCGACCATTCCTTTGTCAACGTTCTTGAATCAAACATGGATCATTAAACACATCCATTGAAATCTACATTCCACCCTGAAATCCCCTTTGTCAAAAAATTTGTATGTCATGGTTTGCTTTGTCAACAAACACAACACCTGAGACCCACTTTGTCAACAAACACAATCACCACAAAAATGATTCAATGATACCTTGAGGGATTTTTTCCCAACAATCTCTGCCTTTGGGTTTGTTGAAAACTCTTCCATAAAAAGATAAATCATTAATTATTCAGAAAAAATTCGCCTATTGTGATTCTTATAGTGATCAAGGATTTACTCAACACATACTCTAAGCCCACATGAGCAATGCTCATGGTAAAAAACAAGAGTAAATGAAAATATCATCAATGAATCACTTCAACTCTGACACCCACTGTTGATACAAAACTGATACCAATTTTTGGAAATATTCTTACTGCATTCCAACACCACTCTTCTGTTTTTATCACGATCCTCAGTTGTCGTGATATCTATTATTTGATTGATCCCTTCTAGAATCGTCTTATTTGATACTCTCCATGTCTGCTCACAGCTTTAACTTTTGTCAGCTGCAAATCCTCTTTAGCACTATTGCCTGTGTTGTCCAAGCTAAGATCTGGCTAAGCACGTGCAACTCCCCCTATCTGGCTGATCCACCTGTCAGCTTCACCCCGAATCTTTCATGATTTCTCAAATAGACACACATTATCCCCCTTAAACAATCACTATTTTCTCCCCCTTTGTCAATAAACCCAAAGGAAAATTCTTTGCAGTCTATAACAGAGTAGAGAACACATATCAGAACATTAGGGAAAAGACATCATACCTCAAGGAGAGGGGGACCACATTCACACATTTTCAAGTGCGGGAATTCAAATGAACTCCCAGAACCAATCAATGCCTCTCAAAATCTTCCTTGGGTAAGGACTTTGTCAAAATGTCTGCAACCTGTAGCTCTATAGGCACATACTCCAACTTTACGATTCCCTGCTCAACTTTCTCCTTGATAAAATGATACTTTATCTCAATGTGCTTTGTCCTTGAATGATGGACGAGATTTTTGCTAAGATTTATAGCACATGAGTTATCACACTGGATTATGATCAAAGACTTCACTTCAACTCCCATATCATCAATTTGTTGCTTCATCCACAATAACTTGTGCATGCTTGAGTGGCTGCAATATACTCAGCCTCCATTGTGCTCAATGAAATGAAATATTTCTTCTTTCTTAGCCACGAAATACAAAATCCACCAAGATAGAAAAAACCAACTGATGTTGATTTCCTATTATCCACTGAACTGGCCCAATCTGCATTTTTATATCCAAATAACACTATCTGATATTTGTCATTATATGTCAAGCCGAAGTCCACCATGCCCATGATATACCGAAGTACTCTTTTTCACTGAAATCATGTGGATTTAATTGGGATTACTTTGATATCTTGATGCTTGGCATGTGGTGAATACAATTTCAGGACTTGTTGTGGTCAAGTACAACAAATGTCTAATGATTTGCCTATATTTTGTGATATTAACTTTCTTAACATCCTCATCTTTGGATAGCTTCATCCGGGTAGCAACTGGAGTCTTCATATCCTTGGAATTTTCCATTCCAATCCTTTTCAAAACCTCATTGGCATATTTGGATTGAGAAATGATAGTTACATTCCTTCCTTGTGTCACCTGTAGACCAAGAAAAAACGTTATCTCTCCAATCATGGACATTTCAAACTCACTTTTCATGAATTCGGAGAACTGTCTGCACTAAGCTTCATCTGATCCGCCAAATATTATGTCATCAACATAAACCAACACCATATTCCTTTGATTACTGTCGTTGCTGAAATAGAGATTATAATCAACTCCCCCACGCTGGAAACCAATCTTTTCAAGTACTAATAAAGCCTTGAGTACCATGATCTTGGTGTTTGTTTCAGCCCATACAATGCCTTCTTCAATCTAAAAACCTTGTTCTCATCCTCATGAATGAGAAAAGCATCTGGCTACTCAATATACACTTCCTCCTCCAGAACCCCATTCAATAATTCAGATTTGACATCCATATGGAACACTTTGAACTTTATTTGCACTATAATGGAAAGGAATAATCTGATTTTCTCCAGCCTTGCAACCGGTGCAAATGTCTCATCAACATATATTCCATCTATCTAGGAGTATCCTTTGCACACTAGTGGTGCTTTGTTTTGGATAACTATTCCATCTTCATTCATCTTATTACGATATACCCATTTAGTTATGATGACATTCTTATCTGCTGGCCTCAAAACAATCTCACATGTCTAGTTCTTCTTAATCTGATCAAGCTCTTCATTCATAGCCTGAACCCATTTTTTTTCTTCAATTGAATTAGAAAATAATTTCAGCTCTACCTGAGATAGAAAAGATGTCTGTTGTATTGAATTTATTCTTCTTGTCTGAACTGGAGCTATCTGATCACCAATGATATTCCACCTATCAATTTCAGCTCGACTCTTTGGCTTCCTTGTAGAAAAAGACTTGAAACTTTTTTGTTCATCATCTGTGTCTTCTTCTGAGTCAGCATCTGCCACTTCTGCTCCTCATATGTTACTTTACTCTTCATCAATTTAATCAAGAAATTGTTCACTGTTCTATTGAATATTCTCTTCATTTTCCACAATAGTGACATCATTACTCTCAACTACCTTTCCTAGCCTCTTGTTAAAGCATTTGTATGCTTTTCTTTTTCTTATGTAGCCTAGAAATATTACCGCATCTCCACATGATTCAAATTTCCTATTCTTTTCTTTGTTGAGAATGAATCACTTACTTCCAAATATTCAAAAGTATTTCACTGTTGGATTCATTCCATACCACATTTCATACAGAGTCTTTCCTTCCTTCAAACACAATAGATCCCTATTAGAAATGTAGACTGATGTCAATACTGCTTCCTTCCAAAACTTCTCTGATAAGTCTTGTTCTATAAGAATTGTTTTGGCCATGTTTTTTATGATCTGATTTATCCTTTCAACAACTCTATTCTGTTGGGCAGTTCTTAATGATGAAACCTGATTCCTTATCCCATGTTTCTCAAGATACTATTCCACCTGAATGTTTGTGAATTCCGTACCATTGTCTGTACAAAAAATCGGAATTTTCTATCAAAGCATCCTTTCAGATTCCCTTCGGTACTGTTTTAGGAAGCTGAACACATCAGACTTATGGGAAATAACAAATACTCATCGCATTATGCTATAGTCATCATTGAAAATAACGTAATAACTCTTCCCATCAATGGATCTTGGTGAAATAGGTCGATAGATATCAGCATGCACCAATTCAATCACACTTGTTGTCTTCTTTTCCTTTAGTTTGTATGTATTTCGGATGATCTTCCCTTGCTGACAGACGTCGCAAGTATGTGTACGATCACGTGATATATTAGGGAGTTCTCTTGCTGATCCACACTTTAACAGATCTTTTAGAGATGGTTAACATAGATGACCAACTCGTTTATGCCACAATTTGTTTTCTTCATCTCTGGATAAAAAGCATATATCATCTTCTCCACTTACAAGGTAGAGGTTTCCCTTTGTTATTTTTCCCTTTAGAACCACTACCCCATCTCTTCCTCTGACGACACATGACTTCTTAGTAAACCTTATAGAATGTCCTGAGTCACATAGTTGACTTAAAATGAGCAGATTGTGACTGAGGCCTTCTACTACCAAAACACCAGCATGTCTTATTTATTTTCCCCCAAACCTGGCTTTTCCTGAGCCAACAATATTCAGGCCTTCATCATTTCCAAACATGACAACTCTTTCTTTGTCATATTTTCTGCCTGTAACAAGATCCTTATTACCTGTCAGGTGAGATGTACAACCACTGTCAAGGATCCAAACACCAGTACGGTCTGATGCTTTTAGGGAAATTTCAATAACCACTGCCTTCTCTGCTCTCTTATTCTTGGTCCATGTTTTTGTGCTCACACTCCGAAAAGATTGAGACTTCTGATCTTTCTCTAAATATGATGGACTGACGTCATCTTGCAAAGCTGAAAATTGATTTTTCATTTTCAACTCACCTATTGGTTCATTGATCTTTTTCTTATGGAAATTTTGGTTCTTCATGGGAACATTATTTTGTATGGTCGATGTGCAGTATCTATCCATGTGTCCAAATCCTCCACACCAAAAACAGTGTCATTTGAAAAATGTTCTAGAGAATCATTCTCTATTTGGCTGCCACCTTTGTTCTTATTCCCTTTGATATCTCTTAGATATGGAACAAAAATACTGTGAATGTCCTATCCTTCCACAACAATAACACATGATATAAGGTTCATTTATTTGTGTCACTTTTACACTGCTAGTTTCCCCTTGTGATCTTTGAATATTCGGATTCTGTTTTCTGCTAAAATCAACCTTCAATATCAGAATGGGTGCCTGCGGTCTGACATCAATATTTACATATTTTTGTTTTTGATCAAGCCCCAATTTAGCCTTATAATCTGAGCTCAATTGCTGCCTTTTCCTACTGAACTACTAGCCTCCTATTTCAACTTTTCTATCCTCTGAGTGACCTTCTTTCCTGATATCACATTGGGGGTCAAGAGTTTTTCTTGATCCTTCATTTTTCATCACAGACTGAACACTTCTTCTTCATGTTTTCAGATACACATGACTTTATCTTTTACTTTTCTATTCAAGCCATTGATCTCCCTTTTTTGTTCATCAATCTTGAGATTATGCTCATCAACCTTTTCTGAGATCTCTGTCCTAGAAGACTTAAGGTTTTCAATTTCTTTCACTAGCTCAGACTTCTCTTCTTCCTACTGTTTCATGTAGAGTTTGGAATCATGTACCACCTTGTTATCTTTCTTTCTTTTTTCTCTCCAAACATATATCTCTACAAGAGATGCTTCTAATTCATCTTCCATGTCAACTCTTTCTTTGATTTCTTCTTCTTTATCATCAGTGCCAGTTTCTTCCTTTTCTTGAGCACTACCAACAATAGCCACCATTGAATTTTCTCCAAGATCTTTAAAATTTTCAACCTCATCAACCTCTTCAACCTCAGACTCATCTGAACTACCTATTTATTGTGAAATAAGATTCTTCTTCTTGAAAAAATTTCCCTTGAACTGCTTCTTCCCTTTCACATAGGCTGAAGATTTCTTCTTGGGAATTTCACCTTCACCTTCATTATTTTCTTCTTGAAACTTTTTGGGGCACCTTGTGGCAAGATGACAAACTTTTCCACATCTAAAGTATGCAAGTGGAAGTTTTCCTTTGAACTTTCATTTTCCTCTTTGAAGATTTGAGGAAAGGAATGAAATTATCTCATCTGTCTCTTCTTTTTCTTGAGAATCTTCAATGGTGAGATTCTTTATGGATTTAAATGACACCTCTTTGGATTTATCCTTTTCCATGACCTCATTATCACCGTTCCTCATTTCATATGCAACCAAGGTACTGTGCAGATTGTCCAGTGTCAGCTCTTTTGGATCTTTATCTTCTAGTACTGAAACTTTCAGACTGAACCGAGGTGGAAGTTTCCTCAAGATGCGCTTTACGATCTTTATGTCTTCAATGACTTCTACAAGACCTTGCATATCTTCCACAACAATATTTACCCTGTCAAAGAATGCATCAACAGACTTATTCGGGTTCATTTTCAGATCTTTATACTTATTCCATAGTACTTGTAGCTTTGCCTCTCTGACCTTTGTATCTCCTTCATATATATTCAAAAGCTTTTCCCACATGGCATGTGATGTTTTACATGAAATCACCTTTTTATATATAACATTGGATAGAGATACCCATAAATAATTTATCCCCTTGGCGTCAGAATCCAATTATCTTTGCTCGGTTTCCGACAATGCCCCACTGTTGATGTCAGCTGTTACACAATGCATTGCTGCTGTGAATACTTCCATTCTTAAAGATCAGAAGTAGTGTTGCATCCGATTCTTCCATAGATGAAAATTGTTCCCGTCAAATATTGGAATCCCTTTATGATTGGTGACCTCTATTTGAGAGAGAACCATTGATATAAACCTCCTTATGATACCAATTGTTAGGTCCACTAGGTTAGATACCCTGAGAGGGGGGGGGGGTGAATCAGGGTATGACAAATTAAAACAACTACCGCTATTGATCTTGTCTTGCTGTTAAGCAAGAATTTCTTCTATCTCTTTCCAGAAAAAAATTATAAAAAAAATAAATCATTCATAGGAGATAATGATTTTTACTTGGTTCACCCTCACAGGGCTACGTCCAAGGAGCATACACCGGCAATGTGCCGATGTACCAAATCCACTAAAAGCGAACTACTGTTTACAAAGTTCGAGATATATCACTTCTATTCCTAGGATCAATGAGTTTAAAATGTTTAGGGTTAGCTCACTGCTTTCCCAAGGGTCACTCCCTGTTTCTCTCTCTCTGGATCACTGCCAGTGGAGAGGATCACCTTCTTCCTCTTCCTTTTCTCACTACTCTGGAAAGGATCCACACACAGTTTATAGACCGGTAGGTCTCTTCATTATGACTAATGAATGCATACTCTATTTTATATAGATACTCTATTGATGTCCAACTTTCACCTGTAGATGAATCTCACTTTGCACTAAAGGTATTGGGAAATATTCTAGATTTCATGCAACCTTGAATCACTACCATGCTTCAACCATACCTGGCGCCCTTCTCCAAGCTGACGCACAAGTCTCAGAGCACATGTTTAAACTGGCGCGCAAGTTCACCTCAACCACTTGCGCGAAACTAGCTTCTATAAATCCAAACTTGCGTGACTCACACCCTTTTATGCCCAAAACAATATTGGTGTGCAACCACCAGCTATCGCGCTTCTTCAAAAACTGGCGCGCAAGTGTCACCAAAACACTTGTGCGACACCCCCTTCTTCAACTCAAAACTTAGGAGACTCCCTTCCTTTCTTTCCCAAACCACTTTGGACACACAACTATCAATTGGCACGCCACTTCTGAATATATTTATACTTACACGACCACACCACCACTTGCGTGACCACTACACCTGCACGATGGGAGATTTGATTTTCCCTAAGTGTTGAACTTACACCAAATGAGGAGGGGTAAAACTCTATTTATAAGCATTTGGACACCCTTCTCGACGGCACACAAGTTTCCTCTCGGCGCGCAAGTCCATCCGCCATAGTCTCTGCTGCGCAAGTCACTTACGTGACCAAACCCAAAACTTGGACACCCCCTTTTCTGTTTCCATATTTTTAGGCTTTGATCTTGAAAAATAAATGGCACCCAAGTTTTCAAGCCTCCAAGACACTGACACGCAAGTCCCTTTACAAAAAACTCTTTTCTCCTTTTGTCGATTTTGAGGTCCAAAAATTTGGTAAACACGAGAGAACGACGCCACCTTGTATCTGCTCTTTTTGAACCGTCTCCAGATCGACCATTCCATTGTCAAAGTTCTTGAATCAAACATGGATCTTTAACCACATACCTTGAACTTTACATGCCACCATGAAATCCCATTTTTCAACAAATTTGTATGTCATGGTTTTCTTTGTCAACAAACACAACACTTGAGGCCCACTTTGTCAACAGACACAACCACCACAAAAATGCTTCAATGATACCTTGAGGGATTTTTTCCCAATAAAAAACTATATATATGTGTTCCATAATATCATAAAACATTCATCATACCAAAACCCATGAAAATTAATGGGTTTTATAAATAATATATCATATCATAACCCCTGAAAATAATCATTTTTATTAAACATTCCATCATAGTATAACCCATTGAAAATAAATTGGTTTCATAAATATTTCATAATTTAATTATAGAAAAACCCATCAAAACATAATAGGTTGAATGGAAATATTATCATTAAAATCATAAAACACCAATAAAAATAAAAAATACGGTATTAATTGATCATATTCCTAGTAAATCTTATATAACATCAAATGATATCATCTTATATAGAAAATTATTTTGAAAGATCCCTTGGAACTTTTCTTGTGGAAAATAACCTTTTCACTTTTAAAATTGCATTTTAAACCTAAAAGATCACAAAAAATTTTGAAAATAATTTTATTATAAAATAAACTTTAAAAAATATAAATTAATATTTAAACATTGAGTGGTCAAGTGGGCAGGAAATTCCATTCATGTCATACATGTCAAACAATATTCATTTCACATTTTTAGTAAAAGTAAAAAAGTATTTATTTGGAAACATACATGAAGATTCCTTTTATAAATTTTTTATTTTTTTAAAGAGTGTAAAAATGAATTTAAAAAATAATTTATTAATAATAAAATATTATTGAAAATATTTTTATAAAATATAGATATGGAATAATGAGGATTTTAATCTAAGAGAGAAATAAATCGCGGTTTTCTTTAAAAACATTTTTTGATATATTGAGTACATAAAGAAATGAAAATTATGGGAACACATGTATTTTAATTAAATAAACAATGTATAATAACGTTCATGTGTTCCTTGATAGGTAGATCATAATATTTCTTCATCACAAACATAATCATAAACAATCCTGATAAACAATGAGATTGTAACATAAAACATTTACCACATTGGTATATTTTGAATTATAATATGCATAAAACAAATAAAATTATATGAATATGTATATACCATAATTTCTATGAGAATAATCCTAGAATAAATTCATGGTAAGTATATACACCACAAAAAATAAACAAGTGTTGAATATGACATATGTCTCCGCGAAACAAAAGAGGGAGTAGAAATCCCTTACTACATGGTAACTTTTGAATCATAATCCCCATGAAAGAATAATATTAATTGAAAATTTAAATATAAATAGAATAAATAATATCATTATATCAATTTTAAAATGGGATTTATAAACACCTCATAAAAGATAAAAGGTTCATAACACAATATATGTCCAAACTAGGCAATTTGAGAAAAAATCCATTACCATAAGTCTCAAATTCCTTCATACACATTTGAATATTCAGTATAATTTATATAAGTTTATTATAAATATATTAAGGAACCATATTTTTATGTCTCAATCCATATATCATTTAATTATGACTTTCTATTATCCATTAATTAACAATTATTTGTTAAAATATCATTTCAGGTAATACCTACTTTGTTTTTATTGTATGTTTTGGTTTGGTGTTTTTAATCATTTTTATTTAATATTAGTTCCATAATCTCTATAATTTTAAACATGATATAAATATCATTTATATTCAATTTATTTTTATTTAAATTAATTCAATTTAGTTAGATATAGAAAATTAATTACACCATTCACGGAGAGGGTAGGCTGTACATACAAAATAATGCTATTTTACTTATCTTCATTGATGAAAAAAATAATTGTAAAAAGTATATACCATTTATAGAATAATTTTTAAGAAATATATATAAAATATTTTCATTGAACCTATCCTTATTAACTTCTATATATAGTGTATGTGAAGAATGAATCACATCGCTCTGTGAGGCAGTAGTCTATCAAACACACGAGTGATGTTATTGTATTCCCATGGAATTAAAATTATGTTGTTATTTGTGATATTATTAATATATAAGTATAAAGTTTTTTATCAATATCACATAATTGTTTTAAATAAATCAATATTTCCTTTCATTAGAGGTGGCTATGGAAAAAAATTACATTGGTTCTCGAGGCGGTAGTCCGCGTAGACACGATTCGTGTTTTTGTTTACCACTTGATGAAAGAGGGGATAGATATATTATATTATATCAAAATTATAAAATCATGGTATATGGTTGGTAGTGGTGTTATTATATTATAATTACTTATAAATTAATGAAGGTGGAAAGATAATAATTAAAAAAATAAAGAGTTTAGTGAAGAAAATTACCTTTTCTTAGAACAACCTCTTAAGGATCTCTTATTAAGGACCATAGGGTTTGTATTTTTAGAATACCATAAGCTCTATAAAATGGATAATTATTTTTTGGAGAGAATTTTTTAGGTTTTGTTTGATCCAGATTGCTTGATATGTATGAAGATTCGAGGGGAGGAGGTGACCTTTTATAATTGAGGAGTGATTTTTTTGCAAATATGCCAGATAATTCAATAATGGGAAGTCACTAGAACTCCAAGTGCCGAAAAATATTGACACATAAATGATAAGACAAAATATATGGTAAATTAACACCTCCAATAAAACAACACATGTTTTAAACATTTTATTCCTTAGTCATTAAGTTTACTTAATCTTACCATTTTAGTTTTTACCGTGATCACTTGTATGTATTTATTTAACTAGTTAATTTAACCTTTAAGAATAAAATTAAATTGATAATAATTAGATATTTTGGTCCCAATAGTTATAAATATGAAATAAAAATCTTTAAATAAAAATTCTATGTTTTTGGAAAATTAATTTTAACACAAGTGTATGTATTGTGGAAAACCCCATTTTAACCTTAATAACATCAATTAATTTGTATTGAACTTATTAATATTTATGACGAAAAATTAATTTGACCTTATTATATAATATAAATTATTATGATTACAAATATTTAATATAATTTAATAAATTAAATTTACAGCATTGGTAGATTTTAATTTAAAATTAAACCCACAGACGTGAGGATAAAAATGTTTTCCAAGGAGAAAATTTTCATAAGGTTAAAAAATATAACATAAAAATTAAAAATAAATTGGTTCCAATGAAATAAATTAGATTAATAAATATATAATTTAAATAATTTTACTTTTAAAAGCAAATTAAAATAATTTTTATGTTTTTAAATTCTTTAAAAGAAATGACAAATCTTAATAAAAATAGGTATTTTTCACTATTCAAAAAAACATTTATCGCCTCAAAAGATTCTAAAAATTCACCCTAATATAATTTTTTCATGTTTATTTCAAAAATTAATTTTATTTTTTCGAATAAATTTTCTAAAAGTGGAAGAATTATTTTACAAAAAATAAGTTCACAAAATGTGATAAAAATAATTTTTAGAAAAATATAGGTTTAGGCATAATATTGGTTCTATTATTATTTAATGCCTAAAAAACACATGGTATGAATGTTAATTTTTGAATTAATTTCATTAGAATAATTCACAAATTGTTTTTTATTTAATTTATTGAGATAAAATGCATTTGCGTGCATAAAAATAGATTTTCAGAAAATGGTTTCCAATATTTTTAAATGGTTTTTGTTTTAAATTATATTTAATTGGTAACCAAATAATTCATTTTATATTTATTTAAGGTTCTAGATGCATTTATTCTAACTCTTTTCGTGTTTCCTTAGAACATGGTGCTTAGAGGAGGATTATTGGGTCAGTAGAGGTGTTTAGCTACTAAATGTTGGAAAAAGGTGAATTTATAGTGTAACAGATGGATTTATGGTGAAAATGATTTTTATGACTTAAAATGGTTTTAAATATTTTTTGGCCAATACCGTAGAATATATTTCACAAACATAACATTTATGGCATAAGTTAAATGCTGGATGTAATGTTTGAGGTAACAAATGTTTTTGTAGAACTTAATCTTATATGTGTTTAAAACATAAATGAAGTGTTTACATCTTAAATATACCATGTATAGCATTGTTTATAACCTATAGTTCCCTCCACTCAACTCAAAACCTACAGTTTTCTATCAAATATCTAGGTGGACAGTGATAGGATTTCAAGGTGTTTAAAGAGGCCTTTAAATGGGATCAATTCCAGGATTCCATATTTCAATCCAATACAACCTAAGGTACATTATGCCTCTTCTCTTATGGTTCTTCAATCTAGTTCCTTCCTGGGTTTTTTTTCCATGCAACATATTTTTTCTCTCCATATGTTCTAAATAGAGTTTTATTGTTTTTGGTTTGGTTGTGGTTTTGTGTCCATAGAGGGATGTAGTATTATTTAGTGAGAGGTGACCTTGATCTATAATGTCAGTGATTTTTCATTGGAAGAACATTGACAAATTAGAGTTTGGGGACTTTTTTCTTCTCAATTTATTTATGTGAAATTATAATTTATCATGGTTTATCGCTTTGGATGATAGTGAAATTAACCTAATAATGTTTAACTAGATTAAAGATGATTTTTTAGAAATTTTATGACCATGTTTTATGTATTTATAATGGTTTAGATCTTATTTTTGTAGATAGTGTGCTATATATGTCATTATAGTTATAATGTTTGGTTATACTGTGGATTAGAGTGTTATTCATGATGAAAAAATGGTAAGGAATGTAAATTTGGAATTAATTTATTAAATTCATTAAGATATTTATTGAGGAATTTTTGTAATCCGATATTCCTTGTAATTTGATGATATGAGAATTTATTCCAATATGTATGTTTAATTGAAAATTTTATTCATATTTTGATGGAATTGATAAATAATGTGAAGCATGTTCATGTTTTTTGATGATATAAATGAAAAGTTTTGTTAAATGTGAATGGTAAATATCTAGGTTTGTTGAAATCGAAATTATTACTAAAGGAATGTTGAAATTTTAATAAATTGTTATAAATTGAGGAAATAGGTTTTCCATAGTTGGGACATATGAATAAATGAGTCGATTAATTCAAGATGTCACAAAAACTAGTTGTTTGATAAATAAAATTCTTGGAGTTGAGAGTGCCTATTTTTTATTAATGGATAGATGACTTCCAGTAAGAGCTATGAGTGCTCATTTTCAAGCAAAGGCCGAATTCCTTGTTTTAGGGCCAAGTTTTCATGTTTGTTATTTTTTTATTGATTCCTTATGGTGTCCTTTGGATGTGAGATTTCTTATGTGATGTGTTATGATCCTGGAATGGATGATCCTGGGATAACTAATGTGATATGGGGTGGGGATGCATAGATGATATGGAAGAAGTTGATGCTAGTGATGGTAAGGTGCAATGGGATATAAAATTTTGATGTTGAGGATGGAACCAGAGATGGTGGAATGGGTTAAATATGGGATTAACCATTGTTGTAATGTTGAGATATGGATGTTCACTTGATATAAATATGTTTAATGGATGATGGTCAGGTTTCTTGTTTATCTGTATTTCAATCTCCATTGCTTGAGGCAACTAGATCTTCTTCATTGGATTTATCTTGGTGGCATCTTAAGATAGTTTTCCTAGAGTACCTAGATTATGGTATGAAGTTAATAGTGTTTAATAAATGACTTAACCCATGAGGTTTTCTTGTTGGAACTAAAATGAGATATTACTCTTGAGAAGATATAGACTTATAATGGATTATGTATGGAGGTAATAGACTTTACTCTCATGTTTAATGTAATGTAATCTGGAATAATGTTAATTGTTAAATAATGTATAATTAATTAATTATAGTAATTTTTATTGGTAAAATAAATTAATGAAATTTAATGTTTCTATTTAAAATTATTGTGTGATTATAAGATATATTGTAATAGCATTAGAATCCAAGGGTTTGAGTGATGTTATTTGTAGTTGAGTATAATACAAGGTTATTCCCATAACATCATTTTGAGATATATTATATCATATATATTATGTTATTTCATATGATACCTTACCCTTTTTGGTTTGGGAGACTTCCATTCAATGGACTATGGGAGGGTGTTTTCCCCAACATCTCAATGCGAGGATGGATGGATGACTACCCCTATTTCCCCACTGTCTTCTCATGGTAGTATTATGTCATGGTATGCATGATGGTTAGTTTTAACATATATGTGTGTAGGGGGTCGTAATGGATTGTTGTTATTTTCATACACATTTATCTTTGGATTTAGTATCCAAATGGTTATTCTAGGTATAATGTGTATAGTTTGTGATGGCTTGAGGTACCTTAATCGATGTATGGTATGTGATGGCTTGAGGTATAATACCCGATGTATGATACATGTTATATGGGATGTGGTGGATACCAAAAATACCTGGTTACTATATGATGATTTGATGATGTGATGCATGATGTTCATGTTGTGAAACATAAGCCAAGACACTATGAGAAGTATTATTTTTGAGAGAGATGGCTTAAGATGTGTGTTGTTGGGGAAGAGCATAAAACCATTCGGGAATAAGTATTGGGGTAATATTTTTGTTTCATTATTATATTATACACTCTATTTTATGTGATACTTGGTGATAATTATCCATAGAGAGTCTAGGAACTTAGTATACCTATTTATGTGATGAGTTTGTTTCACTATTGTTCACTATTCTTTAGAATGACTTCATTATCTTTTTTATAAGAATGTCTAGGGAGGATCCAACTGTGTATACTATTGTTCTCACTCTAAGAATATATAAATATTTTAGGTCACCAGGAGTAGGTTGGAGATCAGGCTGGATATTACTGATTGAGGTTTTGCAGGAGCTGCTTGGGATTCATGGTCACTGCCTATTTTACCTTTTTGGTACTTGTAATTTTCATTTCATTTTTTTGGTACTATATGAAATTTCATGTATGAAGTTGGGATATCATTCATATATATATATATATATATGAGTATGTGTTTATTGGTTTATCTATCACATCTCTTTATTATACATGTTCTATTTGAGTGTGATGCCTCCCATTATATGTTTATTATACATTCGGTTCTAGTTTCTAAACTGCAGCTTATGGGATGAGGGACTTGGTCATTCACCATATCCCTTATCTCATTTCCAGACCAGGAGGTGTATTCATTGGTGGGATGGGGTCATGGTATATTGGTATCAAAGGTTCTCGTTGAGGGATATGTTGGAGTATAGAGTTCATCATTGGTGAGATTGTAGGGTTAGTGGGGAAGCAATGTTAGCTCAGTTTAGTTAGTGAGGTAAAAACATGAGACTGGATGAGACACAAGTATTTAGGTCCCCTTGTGATCTAATACATATAAATATTTGTTAGCTGAGTCTGCTAAATGAAGAAATACTAGTTTTGGGGTAGATACCTAGGAAATGATCATAAATTATTATTATTTTCACTTATTTTTGAAATGGGTATACCGTAGGATAGATAAAAAATTAAACAGAATAAAAAATAGATAATTAGTTAAAGTTAAATATTCTATATTCTAGGTTTATGAATCTAATAAGTTTTTATTTTTCAGGCATGGATCTATGGAAAAGTCCATTGTCGGTTCACATCGAAGATGTTCAATAAGACATTCCAAAAGATCGCTACAGAGTAGAGGATAACAACAATGAAACTTGGAGGAGGAAATTCAGAGACTTTTTGTTCTAGAGTCAAAAAAAGTATGAGGGATCAATTTCAGAGTTAGTCAAATAAGACTGGTTGGGGGAGGTTGAGATAACTTTCAATTTAATCTATGGTTAGAGGGAGCACTAGTTTTCTTTGGTTATGACGATGATATGTGGAGTAGTGAGGAAATGGTGGATGTTGTTTTTTAGAGATCATGAGGAGTCAAAAGTGTCATAGGATAAGTTCTAAGACCAGTTCCAAGTAGATTTTATTTATTCAACTGTGAAGGCATCCAGTCGCTAGGAGCTTCTTACCCTTCAACAGGGGAGTTCTAGTGTGTGAGAGATATGGATAAATCTTAGAGACCTTCCACGATATTCTTCATACATGTTTCTAGAAGTGGAGTACGAAGTGTGGAATCTTGAAATGGATTTTTATATAGAAATCTAGTTTCAGGTCACCCCATTCATGTTTAAGACATATCTAGAGGTGATGGTGAGAGAATAGGTTGTTGAGAGGATGCTTATCAGAAATGGATAATCATGAGAGGGGAGTTGATTGGAATGATAATAAAGAAGAGATGTAGTCTAGGGTTCCTAGTTTACCAGATAGAAGAGTTTCTAGTCATTAGGGGGTTGTTCCCTACCATCATCATATTATTTCTATTGTAGTGGTGACTCTTATACCTATTTTAAGAAATCATAGACCTATTTTTCTCCTGGAGGCATAGTTCATCGATGAATAGAGTTCAAAATTTGTTTGAACAGTCAACGTGCACAAGATGTTCTGATTTATGTTTCTTCATTGGGGTAGATTTATGTGAGGAAACTATAGAAGAGTGTTCCAATTTGGGATTAGAAGAGAGGATACCGAGTGGGTAGAGGAAATCCCATATATTCTCATATTCCACAAAGAGTAGAGTACATCTATGAAGTTGGTTTTAATTATATTCATATGAGCCATTGAGTTTATTATTGTCAGCTTCATGCTCTAGTATTGCTAGATCCTGGTAATCCAGACATCGTTCTAGGTACTCTTTGATTGTTTTATACATGTGTGCAAGATTTATTTGATTCAAGAGAAACACACTAATTTATATCACCTAAACTTATCCATGCTTTGATACTTGAGTAAGAGAGGATTCTGATTCCATTGGTGTTGACTATTCTAGTTGGAGGTTGAGGCGACTTATATGATGTATTTAGAAACTTTGAGATAGTTCTGGGGAATCACTGCTCTTTGGGAGACTCCATATTTTTATGGATAAATATATAAAAAATCATCCTCAATACACATTAACTATATTATATGTAGTCTATAATATATTAATTTAGAATATAGGTTGTGATCTATGTGGAAGATGGAGATCCAATAGTGTTAATTGGTGAGAGAAACCCTCTAATGGTCTAGAAGAATGTTCTATCCATGTTATCTTTGATGGATGACCCGATGATGAGTTCATATGAGGTTAAATAGTTTGTTTTTCCTAGGGTTTTGGAAGAGTATCATGATTTATTTCTAGAGGATTTTATATAATTACCCCCTCAATGGGAGATCAAGTTTTAGATTAATCTACAACCAGTCATTTCTCCTACATCACTGTGTCTGTATAGGATGAAGCCTTCTTAGTTGTGAGAGTTGTGAGTAAATCATGAGGATATGTTATAGTGAGGATTTTTTTGGACGAGTGTTTCATATTAGGGTGCGACCATTTTTGGGTGTGAAGAAGGCTTATAGAAGTTTTCATCTATTTATTGATTATCATTTCTTGAACCAGGTGACATTAAAGAACTGCTATCCTCTTCCCTAGATTAATGATTTATTCAATCAGCTGAAAATATTAAATTGGTTCTTAAAAATTAATCAATGATTTGGATATCATTAGATTTAGGTTAAGGATTAGGATATCCTAAAAACAACTTTCCAATTTCATCTTAGGGAATATGAGATCATTGCGATTTTGTTCAATGTGAAGAACACTCTAGTTGTGTTTATGGGTTTTATAAATGCATTGTTTAGAGAGTTATTGGATAAGTTCATGGTGGTTTTCATCAATGACATCCTCGTGTACTCCACATCCAAGGAGAATAATAAATAGCATCATTGTGCTGTTTTATGAGTTATTTTCCATAAAAATATATTTATGAAGTTGTTGAAGTGTGAGTTTTGGGCTTGGAATGTTTTTTTATTAAGGAATGTGTTGTCTTAGTAAGGAGTTTCTATAGATCTTTAAAATATAGAGTTAGTTTTTTTTGCATACCCCAAGATAGTGGCATAGGTACTGAGTTTCCTTGTTATTATTGGATATTATAGGAGGTGCACAACTAATTTCTATTGAGTTGTAACTCCATTGATAGCCTTGAATAGAAAGGACTCAAAGTTCTTTTGGATTGACCAGTGTCAATAAACTTTTCTGTACCTGGAGAAGAAGTTGGGTAAAACTATGGTTATTTGTCTTTTAGCAGTGTGAGTTCAGTGTGTTTTATAGGATTATTAGAGTCTTTGTTTGGGATATTATCTGATGAAGTATAGATTGGTTGATTCTTATGGGTATCATCAGTTATGTCTTCATTAGCATAACTATTCCACCCATGATTTTGAGTTGGCAGTTGTGATGTTTACGTTGAAGTTGTGGTGAAATTACCTCATCCATGAGAATTTTATAGTTTTTATAGATCATAAGAGCCTAATGTATTCCTTCTCCCCATATAACATGAACCTATGATAGATCCACTGGAATAAATTATTTCAGTATTATATCTTTGAGATTTCTTATATTATAGATAAGAGAATTTTATTAAATTATGTGATGAGTAGGAAGTCACAAAGTGATTCCATGCATAAATCTAGATATTCTTGATGGGTGATGGAAAAAATCTCTATGATGAATATGAACATGGGAGACATTAGAGGATGATTTTGTCTTCTCCAGTTGAAAGTGAAACCCTCTTTTGTGTCGTAGGTGGACGAGTCATTGTTTGGGGGATTCTATGGTGTAATTATAGAGAGACTGGGTTATTTTCTATGATTCCCTTGATGGTTGGTTTGAGGATGGACACCACTAGTTTTTGTTCTAGGGGAGGCTTTTCATCCCTTCGATGATGTGTGAGATGGTTTTCTGAGTCTTTCATATCCCACCTTTGGTGGTACATCCAAGCATGAAAAATATGCATCATGCTTTGAGAGGTAATTTTTGGTGGCTTAGTTTAAATCATACTATTTTAGAGTGTGTATATTGATGTTTATTCTACTAGAAGGTGTAGTCCAAACACTGTGTTCCCGGTTATTTTCTCAATATGTTATATGTTCCCCAATAGAAGTGGAAGAACATTTAGATGCACTTATTTATCAATTTACCTTGATATTAGGGATACTATGATTCTATATAGGTGATAATGTACCATTTGAAAAAATATCCACTTTATAGAGATCAAGGAGTCAAGATCATGGGTGGTGTAGTCGAGGTAGTATCTGGAGGAGGAAGTGTGACTCCATAGAGTCCCAAGGATGATCATATCATACCATCATCCAAATTGTACATACACATTTTGATGAGGAATCCCATAATTTTTTGGCTCTCAATTATGCCTTAGAAAGTTATTTCATCTACAGATGGATGGTTATGTAGAGCAGACCATCTATAATATCAAAGACATGTTTTATTCTTATGTCCTTGATTTTGGAGGTTTTTGGATAATACACCTATATTTGGTTGAGTTAGATTACAATAATAGTTTTCAATCCACTATTGGTATGTATCCATTTTAATATTTGTATAGCTGACCTTTCCATAATCTGTTATACTAGACCGCGATCGTAGAGTCAAAAAATTTAGTTTGAAACTAGTATAGAATATGATGGAGATGGTTTAGGTAATTCATTAAAGGATGACGACCCAAAAAGGTCATCCAAAATCCTATGTCGATCATAGGACAAGACCAATGTAGTTCAACATTGTAAATCATATGTTTCTGAAGGTGACTTCTTATCATGGTCAGTAGATGTTTGGTCATGAGAGTAAGCTATATCCCTCTTTTCTTAGGCCTTTTGAGTTGTTTGATCACATTGGAGCCATGGTGTATCAAATATAAATTCCCACACATATAATCAAGATACATTATGTTTTTAATGTGTTATAGCTCCACTCTTACCTTCATAATGACTCTTATATCATCCATTTGGATGGGATTGATGTTGATGATAGTGTGATATTTGAGGAGAGACTTGTGGAGATTATAAACCACTAAAATAAGGTGTTGTGTGGGCATTCTATTACCTTGGTTTGTGTCTTGTGTAATCAAAGTGGTATATAAGAGAGTAAGGTGAATTTGAGACATAGATACATGATTAGTACCATGATCTGTTTGTTGTTTAGATCTTATCTTATTGTTAAAATTGTCATGGATATTGAATATTTTTTGTTTATAAAGTGTTTTACTCTGATTTATTTTTGTGGATTTAATCTTGTTTGAGTGGTATCTACCACAATATAGTGTTTAAGATATGGTTTTTTTGCGTGTATATTTTAACCTTATTCCTTTGAGTGAAGTGGTTAAACTCCTGTGATGGATAGATTCTTGAGAGGTATCTCACGGGGTGGTTGGTCAGACAACCCCTTTTTTCTCCATGGAGATAGTTTTGGATTATTGAGGGTGATAATACTTTGAGAGATATTTTATGTAAGGGACCAGATCCATGTAGTCTCACCCATTGCATGTTTTTGAATATTGAAGTTCTAGGAAAATGATTAATGGTGTTTCATATGTGTTTTTCTAATAAAATTTAGAATACGAGAGAATTTACAGTGTAAAGGAGGTGTTTATGGAATAAATGAGTTTTATGGCCTAGAAGGGTTTTACACTTTAAGTGGATAAGCCCATGGAATTTACACCGTAAAACTAACATTTTTTTTGTTAAATGTAGACTATACTGTTTTAGGTGACATGTTTTTTTGAAAGATCATAATGTTCAACTTGTTTATGATGTAAATGAGGTGTTTACACTGTCAATATCCCATATGCGGTGTGATTTATAGCCTAAAATGCTCTCCGATTGACTCAAACCCTATGGTTTTCTACCAATGATATAAGAGTACACTTATGAGTTTTCAAGGTGTTTCTAGATCCCTTTGAAGTTGATCGATCCCACCCTTCCATATTTGATTCACATAAGTCCATAATATGTTCTACCCCTTCCCTTATGGTTATTCGATCTGGTTCGTTCCCATATTCTAATTCCAGGGAATGGAAGCTTCCTATCCTTATTTTAAATAGAGTTTTGTTATTGTTAGAGCATTTTTGGTGTGATTTCCTTGGAGGGATGTAGTATTCTTACGGGAGAGGTGACCTAGATAGATGATATTGGTCCATTGTCATGTGAAAAAAATTGACTCCTTCATAGAAGGGAATTCAATTATTTTATATTTATTTATTTTCATTCATAAATTTATCATGGTTTAACCCTTTGGGTGATAGTGAAATTACCCTAATAATTATTTAAATAGATGAAATATGAAATTGGTTAGTGATCACATGTTGATGTTTTATGACATGATAACATTTTTCCTATTTTTTCTAGATATTGTCTTATCTATGTTTGGTTGATTTCATGTTATGTTATTCTATATATAATAATGTTGTTATTGAAGGAAAATGGTAAATAACATAAATCTAGAATTGAATAATTTTATTAAAAATTATTTAAAGTGGAAGGTTTGTAATATGGTGTTTCATATGATTTTATGTTATTTAAATTGATGCAAGAATGAATGTTTAAATAAAAATGTTATTCCATAAGTTGATGGAATTGATAAATAACATGAAGCATGTTCATTCGTGTTGATGATAAAAATAAAAAGTATTGTTAAATGATAATGGTACTTCAATAAGTTTTTTGAAACAATAATTGATTCTAAAAGAATTTTAAAATTTTTATAACTTGTTATAGCTTGATGCCTTAGGCATACCCTAGTTAGAACCTATGAATAAATGAATTTGTTAATTCAAGATGGAATAAAATCTTTTTGTTTTAAAATTTTAATTCTTGGGGATGAGAGTGCCCATTTTTTTTAAAGATTATATGCCTTGTGTTGATATCCATTCTAGCTCATTTTCATGTGAATGATGAATGCCTTGTTTTATATCCAAGTTTCCCTATTAATTATGATTGTTTTATTTTTTTTCTTATGATGTGCTATAGATTTGATATTTTCCATGTGATTTTTTATGACTTTGGAATGGATGATCCTTGGATGTATTATGTGATATTTGGTGGGCGTGCCCAGTGGTTGTGGAAGAAATTGATGCTTTTGATAGCGAGATGCATCAATATTTTCATTTTAGTGTTAGGGATGGAAATTGAGATTATGTTATACTTTGATGATGGGATTAACAGTTTTTGTGACACTAATAGTTGGATTCTCTCTTGAAATGAATGTATTTAATATGCAATGGTTGAGTTGATTATTTATCTATAGTAACTTCCACATAGCTGGAGCTAGTTGGATGTTCATAGTTTCATATATTTTTGGTGGTATATTAAGATGATTTTTTCATAGTAACTATATAATGGAAGTAAGATAATAATGTTTAACAAAAGACATAACTAATGGGTTTTTTTCTAGAATGAAAATATGATGTTACTCTTGAGAAACTGTGGACACAGTTTTTATTATTCCAAGATGCAATGGACTTTACTATGATGTTCAGTGTGATGTAATATGGAATAATATTAAGGGTTATTTAATGGTAGTAAATTAATTAATGCAAGGTGATTTTTTAAATGAATAAAAATTATTTTAATATTTATCTTTAAAATGATTGTGAGCTTATAGGATATCTAGTCTTAGCTATGGTATCCAGGAGTCTGAGGGATGTAAGTTACAGTTGATACTAAGACTAGGTTATGCCCATAGTGTGGTTGTAAGCTATATCATATATGGTATATTTTATGATTTCAAAAACTACCCCACCCATGTCTGTTAGAGTGACTGACACCTAATGGACTTGAATAAGGTCTTTTACCTAACATCTCATTGAGATGATGGATGGATGACTACCCCCTCTTTCCCTATTGTCTTCTCTTGATAGTATCATGTGTTGGTATACACAATGGTTAGTTTTCCTATATATTTGTATAGAGGGATGTGATGGATTATAATTATTTTAAACACAAGTATCTCTAGATATAGTATCCATATAGATATTATAGGTATGATGTGTATCTAATGTGATGGATTGAGGTACCTTACTTGGTGTATGGATTGAGTTAGAATAACCAATGTATAATACCTGCCATATGGGCTATGCTGGTGACCAAAATATACTTGGTTACTATATGATGATGTGGTAAGGGATGATGTGATGATGTGATAAAAAAGGGGCATGTTATGATACTTTTCCCAGGTGTCTATAAGCAAGATTGTTTTAGAGAGTGTTGACTGATCGTACCAAGATTCACTATTTCATTCTCACCCTTACACTATTATTCTAAACATGTTTTGTATTGAAAATTATAAAAATAATAACAAATTGAAATTCAGGTTTGATTCCATTATTTTTTATCACTATTAAAATGGGAAATGTTACTTGTTTTGATGATTTCAATGTAGGAGGAGATGATTTAAAGGGCCCATGATGATGTGGAAGAAAAATGGGCCAAAATTTCATGTATCCATGAAGACCTATCCACTATTGTTCCGGTTTTGAAAATTTTTTGCATTCAAATGGAATGAAATTTTGTGGTTTGGTCCAAAATTTAATGGGATACATTTCATAGGAAGGAACCCAAGACGAATTATTCCATCAAGGGGCCCAACCAACCTGTTATGTCCATAACACTGAATTTGTGTGATGTCAAAAGTGAAATTCTGTAATCTGTCCATATCTCAGGATCCACTTGTCCAATTAATGCCAAACATTCTGTAGAGATATGAAGGAAGTGGGGAAAAAGCTTTCCAATTTTTTCAAAAGTTATATTCTATTTTCTATTGGTTGAAACACATGGTACAAGTGGACTAAATAAATCTGTGTTCCTTAAACCACCTTCCATTTTTCCAATAAAATGGAACCTTGGGATCCCCATTTGAGGGTTCGAACAAGAGGCAAGGTTCTGCCATTTTGGAGTCCCAAAGGAGTCCTCCCACCAATATTTTATGTTCTAGAGGCTATTAGATGTTTGACCTCAGCATCTTTCTCTTCATCCTCTCCCATGGGTTTCTAAACCCCTTGTGATCACCTGGGGAGGAACGTGATGCAATCCTGAGCTTCATGTTTGTATTATTTTGAATGATCTTTTTAATTATTGGTTTTATGTTGTTTTTATTCATCCTATATTTTAATTTAATTTATTTATATACTGTTATGTTATACTCAAACTCAAATGATCATGTTTGGGGGTACCATTTCATGTGATGTTTCACACACCGTTCATCCCTTTTTCTTCCTTCCTTCAATTGTAGTGTTTGTCTGGTTTATATTGGTCAATTGAACTCACATAAAAACTGTAAAGTCCATGTAAATTTTTTTCTTGGTATCAAAAATAAATAACATACAAACCTTGATAGCACATCGAGTTATTTGTGTGTTTCCTTGGTGAGTTTTGGTTATGAAGTTGAACACAAATCACCCAATCATCAGTAATGTCTCGTGAATCATTGTGTGTTTTATACTAAACCATAGGAGGTATTCTAGTATAAACTCAATAAAATTCTAGTTCTAGGTGTTACAAAACATGGGTTAAAAGATCATAACCCTATATCATGAAGGGATTAAGGATGAATATCATGAGAGTACCCCAAGTGGATCACGCATAATTAATTCTGTTACTTTTTATTTTGTTTTATCACTTTCATTTTCTATTTTCATATTCAATCATCAAACCCTGAAGTTTTACAAAACCTCATTCCCCTTATACTTTCATATTCAAACCCATCTTTTTTTCATTAATAATCTAAGTCTCCATCGAGAGACGACCTAGGGTTGCTACTATACTGCATAACATCTAGTTAAAAATAAATATCTAATTTGATGTGCTTGACAACACGATAAACTTTTGGCACCGTTGATGAGGATCCAAAATAATTTTTTTATTTCCTTTTATTTATTTATTTTACTTCTTAATTAGTACCCCTTTTAATACCCTAACCTTATTCGATTGTTTTTGTTTTTTGTTTCTATTTTTGGTTGTTTTTATGTGTTCTCTCTCTCTCTCTCTCTTCTTCTTCTCTATATATCTATCTAATTTTGTAGTATAAAATTCTCTTATCTTTCCTCTAAATTATTAATTATTATTATATCATTTATATTCTGTAATTTTTTTTGAAAAAAAAAACAACAAACAATCAATGAATTAAAATGGACAACATTGTTTCTTGACAATATCTAGTAAAGAAACACCACATGAATTTGATTCTAGAATTGAAAAATCAATCCATTCACAAATCAAGTCATCCAGAGAAGGTCAATCAAGTAACACCGAGGAACCCATTTTGGAATGTCAAGTGGCCATAAACCAATAAAAAATTGAACCCAATCAAACCCAGGAAAACATGGCTGTAAATAATCGAACCTTAAATGAATTGAACACCTCGGATGTGGAGTACCAACCCAGGTACATCCAATATCCCAAGGAAGCAGCCAAATTTGAGCTGATATCAGGCCTCATCCACCTTATTCTTAAATTCTATGGTATTTCCGGTGAGGACCCTCTTAAAAACCTCAAGGAGTTTCACATAGTGTGCTCCACCATGAAACCCAAAAATGTGTCTGAGTACCAAATTACGTTTAGGGACTTCCCTTTATCCCTTGATCATGTAGCCAAAGATTGGATATAATATTTGCATACATTGATTGGGGGATGTAATGACCTTAGAAGACTATTTTTAGAGAATTTATTCCCTACCTCCCTAAATGCATCAATTAGGAAAGAAATTTTTGGAATTAGGAAATCACAAGGAGAGACCCTTCATGAATACTAGGAGAGATTCAAACAACTTTTCTCAAGATTCCCCCACCACCAAATTAGTGAAAAAATATAAATTAAATAATTTTATGAGGGAATTAACCCCATGGATCGTGGAATGATTGATGCATTAGTTGGTGGTTCCTTGGTTGATAAAACTCCTTCTGCTGCTCGTGATGTAATAGCCAATATGCCTCAAAATACACAACAATTTGGTAAACAAATTATTGCACCAACCTGAGGAGTTCATGAGGTAAGTCATTCATCCCTAGAAAAAAAGGCAGACGAAAAGCTTAAGGAGATGCATATCCTTTTAAGGAAATTATCTCAAGAAAAAGGTAACTCACAATCTTCTCATGTTCCATTACATTGTGGTATTTGTTCTGACAATACTCATTTTTCTGACCAGTACCCACAACTTCAAGATTCACCTAAGTATTGTGCAGCCGTGTTCCCAGGGCATCCATACCAATAAGAATGCAAGAAACATTTAGGACAAATCCAAACCCCAGCTGGAAAGCACAAACCCAGTACTGACAATAAGGAAACTCAAGATACCCCAAGAAAAATTGGTATCAACAAGGCCAAGGTATGCAACCTTCTTATCCTTCAACATATCAAAACAATCATCCTCCTCCTCCCAAATCTGAACCAAGCCTTGAGGATATGGTGAACCAAATGGTAACTGAGAACCTCCACTTCCAATAGACCACACAATCAGCTATTCAAGACCTGTGAACTCAAGTGGGGAAATTATCAAACACCATCGGTGAGCTTAAGATGCAAGGTTCTGGAACACTACCATCCCAACCCATTTCCAATCCTAAGGATAAAGGAAACGTATGTGAAGTTACACTTCATAGTGGTAAAGAAGTTTCTCCTTCTACTGATTCTATGAAACAGGTATGCCCACCTCCTGAAAAATCTATTTTCTAACCCTCAAATGTCTGATCAAAAGAAAAAAAGAGTAATCAAATTATCATTAAGGATTCCCATGAAAAATCCATTCCTCTTCCTTTCCATCATAGACTCTATAAATCTAAGAAAATCTTTGATAATGAGATGGACAATGAAATAATGGATAATTTAAAAAAGTTCAAGTTAATATTCCATTGTTGGATGCAGTCAAGAAAATTCCCTATTATTCCAAAATTCTTAAATAACTTTGAACCCATAGGCAAAGGCTGAAAGGGAATGAGATATTCAACTGGGGGAGGAATGTCTCGGCCTTGATTCAACCAGCAATTAAAACCAAATACAAGGATCCGAGCACATTCATAATAGTATGTACCATATGGGAGACTTTATTTTCTGATGCTATTCTAGATTTAGGTGCTTCCATTTATGTAATGCCTCACTCTATGTATACTTCTCTTCAGGTTGGAGAGCTTCAACCAATAAGAATTTTCATGCAACATTCCAATCGGAGGAAAATTCATCCAACCGGAGTGATTGTGGATGTCCTTTTAAGAGTAAAGAATCTCATCTTCCACGCTAATTTCTACATTCTTGAGATGGAAGATACCCAAACCCAAGTACACACTCCTCTCATACTAGTGAGTCCATTCCTCAAAACAAAAAATACGTTCATCAATGTTCACAATGGTAGGATATCCATGGAGTTTGGTGGAGAAAAGGTATGTTTTAACATCCTTGAGGCTATGAAACACCTTGTAGAAGAGCACACCACTCTTCCTGTCTATTTGATGGAAGTGCTCTCAAATGATGCACACACACACAATTATCTTCTCAACACATACTATGATTCATTTTCCTCTTCTTCACCCCTGAAGGATTTGAATTTTGATTCTTGTATTGAGTTTTGTGTGGGTTCTGAAAGGTATAAATTTTGTTCTTTAATTGATGAGTGTGTTCATTATGAGGCACCCATGACCGTCGATGATTCTAAAAATCTCATTTCAATAGATTTTTGTCCATAGAGAATAAACATGAGTAGATAGACTATTTAATGGACCTCACTCCCCCTAAATACCCTCCCCCAGTCCAAAAACCCCAGGTGTTGGAATTAAAACCCCTTCCATCTAATTTAAAATATTCCTATCTTAATGGTATTTAGGAATTTCCCATCATTATTTCCAATATCCTCTCTCAACAATAGGAATAAAAACTGATTGATCATTTGAGAGAGTATAAAAAAGGAAATAGTATGGAAATTGTTTGATATTCCTAGGATTAGCCCATCTATTGGTATGCACCATATACTTTTGTAGGATGAGTCTAAGCCCGTAAGGCATGATCAACACCGTTTGAATCCCACTCTCCTTGAAGTGGGAAATTTAGAAGTTAGTAAATTACTTGCTGCAGGGATAATTTATCCTATATCTGATAGTAAATGGGTTAGAATAGTGAAAATTGTGTCTACAAAACAAGAATAATAGTTGTGTAATATAAAAGGAATGAATTGGTTCCAACAAATGTTCAAAACAGTTGGTGAGTCTGTATTGACTACCGTTGACTGAATCAAACTACACAAAAGGACAACATTCCTCTACCTTTCATTGACCATATGTTAGAAAATTGTCTCGTAAGTCCCATTACTGTTTCCTTGATGGCTATTCAGGTTATTTTTAAATCCATATAGCCTTTGAGGATCAAGAAAAGACAACATTTACCTATCTGTTAGGCACATTTTCATAAAAAAGGATTCCTTTTGGTCTTTGTAAGGCTCCTAGTACTTTTCAGTGTTGTATGTTGAGTATTTTTTATGAGTACCTATATAATTTCATGGAAGTTTTTAGGGATTATTTCACGGTTTATGGAAATTCATTTGATGATTGTTTGGCTCACCTAAGTTCTATCCTCCATCGTTGCATATAAAAAGATCTTGTATTAAATTACGATAAATTCCATTTCATGGTTTAATGGGGGTTAGTTATTTGTAATGTCATTTCAAAAGAGGTAATTCATATGGATAAATAAAAAATTGAATTAATTTTAACCCTTCCATATCCAAAAATGTATTCGTGAGGTGAGATATTTCTGGGGTCATGCTGTTTTTTACCGCCGATTCATTAAAGACTTCAGTAAGATCTCACTTCCCTTTTCCCAGTTATCAAAAAATGATTACGAGTTTGTGTTTGATAAAAATTGTGAGGATGAATTCAATTCACTAAAAAGGAGTCTCACATCACCTTTCCTCATCCAACCACCATGGCGGGATCTCCCCTTTGAGCTTATGTGTAACGCCTCTAAATTTGAAGTTGGGGCAGTTTTATAAAAAAAGGTTGAGAAAGCTCCTCATGTAATTGAGTATGCCTCACTTACCCTTGAGCATAACCCAAAAAACTATAAAACCATAGAAAAATAACTTCTTTCTATTGTGTTTACCTTGGAAAAATTCCGTTCATATCTTATCAGGTCAAAAATCATTATCTTTTCGGATCATGCTGCCCTTCATTTTCTCCTAAAGAAACCTGAAGCTAAACCATGCCTCATTCGGTGGATTCTCCTCCTCTAAGAGTTTAACTTTTATATTAGAGATAAGATAAGAGTGGAAAATATGGCAGCTGACCACATTAGTAGGATTTCCCCACATTTATACCATCATGTTGACTCACCCCTACCCATTGGAGAATTCTTCCCTCATGAGATCCTCTGTGATGTTGTGGACCTTACCCCCTTGTATGTGGACATTGTGAATTTTCTAGAAACATCTAGGGTCCCAAATGATTTCAGAACATCCCAATCCCAGAGTCTTAAACATGATTCTCAGTGGTAAATTTGGGATGAACCATATTTGTGGAGAATTTGCGGTGACCATGTAGTTCGTCGGTGTGTCCCTCACCATGAATTCACCTCTGTTGTGACCTTATTCCACACTTTTTCCTTTAGGGGCCACTTTGGATCTCAACGTACAACTTGAAAGGTTCTTGAATCAGGAATTTATTGGCCAACATTGTATATGGATGCCCATTTATTTTTCAGGTTGTGTAGTTATTGTCAATTCATAGGGAATATCTATAAGAGGAATGAAATTACCCAACATCCCATGTTATTCTGTGAAATGTTTGATACATGGGGCATGGAATTCATGTGGACTTTTATAAATTCCTTTGTATTTTTGTACATCTTATTAGATGTTTACTATGTATCTAAAAAGGTGGAAGAAATGGCCACCAAGACCGATGACTCCTGAGTGGTTGTTGATGTTGTGAGGTCTTAGATTTTTAGTAGGTTTGGTTTATCGAGATTCATCATTAGTGATCAGGGTTAACATTTTTGAAATCGCAACATGAAAAATTTTCTTTGTAAGTATGGGGTTGATCATAAAGTCTCCATTACATATCACCCCCAAACGAACAAAGAAGTATAAATCTCAAATCAGGAAGTTAAAAAAATCTTGGAAAAAATGGTACGACCCAATAGGATAGATTGGACTTGTGATTGGATAATGCACTTTGGATGTACCGTACCGCTTTTAATACCCAAATCAGAATGTCACCATACATGAATGTATTTAGAAAGGATTTTCAACTACTAGTGGAGGTAGAAAACTGTGCATATTGGGATATTAAACAATGTAATATGAATATTTCATATAAAGGTGAGCACAAGAAGCTGTAGATTCAAGAGTTGTAAGGAATTCAACATGATTCATATGAGAACTCCCAGATCTATAAAGTAAAGAAAAAGGCTATCCATGATATCATGATTCATCAACGGATGTTTCATATTGGTGAGAAGGTTCTCATGTATAATTCCAGGATAAAGCTCCACCCAGGTAAGCTTCGAACTCGATGGCTCGGTCCTTATACCGTTACTGATGTTTACCATTTTGTTGCTATACAATTTTTGCATGAGAAGAGTGGAAAAAGGATTACTATCAATGGGAAGAGTCTCAAACACTTCTATGAGGATTTTACAAAGCATATCATGGAGGAAATCCAACTTATAGATGACACATATGACACCCCTTAGAAGGTTGTCCCTTCTGCCTACTTTTATTTATTGTCTATTTATTGAAAATACTTTCATTGAGGACAATGTAAATTTTAGGTTTGGGGGAGGATGACATGTCATAGTTAGGATTAAACAAAACAAAATAAAAAATTAAAAAAGAAAAAATGTGTTTTCATTTTTGATTTATTTTTCCTTATTTTGTTTAGATAAAAATTGATCTTAAAAAGAATATCCAAAATCATTTTTCATGATTGAGTCGATTGTGTGGAAAATTCCATTATTTTTAGAAAAATATTTTTCAAATGAATGTTGATATGGAATATTTTTCTATAATTTATATTGGCACATAATTATTAGGTGTTTAATGGATTTTTTAATCCCATGCCTCATTATCACTAAAAAATATTTTAATCCCTTACCCAAGAGACATTCTAATCACTTTATTGCACATTCTTCCTTTTATTCACTTTATTGAGAGTCTCGGGTCATGGAGAGAAACTAGAACATGATTTGATTCTATTTGAAACCATAAGATTCAAGTATGCTACATTCATGATAGTCCCAATCGTTCATTAAAAATACCTTTGTATAATTATCCATTATTTTTTGCCACATTTACATTTTATCCTTCTAAAGCCTTAGAGACCATGAAAATCATGTCAGGTAGCCACATTAAAAGCTAATATATCCATACCTTCCCATATATGGTGTATATTCTCGTTTTATTTTCATCAAGTGTGGGAGAGAGGGTGTTTCCATTGTAATTCTGTGGAGTGAATCATTGTTATTAGTTTATATAAAGGGTGCCTACATTTTCCTTGGGCAATAGGTTCACAAACCATATTATATCATTGTTTTATACATGTCTCCCTCTTTACCTACAAAAAAAATATACATTAAAAAATTGTTCTGTACATTGAAAAAAATAGAAAAAAACAAAAAATTGAGAAAAGAGGATGTTTACTCATTATTATTAATTGCTTGGTTGTGACCCAAAAAATTGGACCATGGGGGGAGTGAGTTAGAGGTGATACACTTTGTGAGGGGTTGAGTGTGTACATTCATTGGGAATACTTGCTGAATTTTGACATGTTTTGTACATAAGATATTAAACACTCCTCTTCTGCCTCTATTTTTTAAACATTAAATCCTACCAACCCCCGAACCTTAGAACAACCTGTTGGAAGTCCTCTTGAGTAGCACACTAGTTTCTGCCGGTAGAGATGAGAATCTTGGAAAGCATATGGTAAGAACACATGAAATCTCGGAAAAATGAATAAATCCACTTTCATATATTCCTCGAGTGAAGAGGATTTTTTTTAGGTGAGGTAGGTTGCGACATGTTGCGTGGGTGAACAAATGAGGTTGTGAAAATTTGAATGTGAGAAAAAAAAATGATAGGAAAATTGATTCCGTAAACGAGACATGATGAATTTAATTTCAAAATAATCTTGGATGTTGTCACACCTTTTTTTTAGGAATGAGACAAAATTAGGATATTATACGTTTCACAGGATTGCAAAAGTTTAGGTGTGGGGGTGTGATCATACCCCGATTCATTGTTTCATTCTCACCCTTACAACACTATGCTAAACTTGTTTTTTATTGAAAATTATAAAAATAATAAAAAATTGAACATCATGTTTAATTCCATTATTTATTGTTTATAACTATTAAAATGGTCAATGTTACTTGTTTTGATGACTTCAATGTAGGAGGAGATGATTTGGAGGGCCCATGATAAAGTGGAAGAAAAATGGGAAAAAATTGCATGGATTCATGAAACCTATCTACTGTTGTGCCTATTTAGAAACATTCGTGCATCTAAATATTCTTAAATATTTTAGGTTGGTCAAAAATTTAATGGGATACATTTCATATTAAGGAAATCAATCCCAATTATGCAATCAAGGGGCCCAAATGACTTGATCTGTCCAGAACACCAAATTTGTCCGAATTCAAAAGTGGTGTTCTATAATTTGTCAATATCTCCAGATCCACTTGTCCAATTGATGCCAAGATTTTGGAGGAGATAGTCCAGATGTGGGTATATGACCTTAAAGTTTTTTAAAAGGGATATTCGATTGTATATTGGCCAAAAGGCATGGTACAAGTGGATTCAATAAATCTGTGTGCCTTAAACCACCTTCCATTTTCCTTTAAAATGGCACCTTGGGCCCCCCATTAGAGGTTTCGAACCAGAGGCAAGGTGCTGCCATTTTGGAGTCCGAAAGGAGTCCTCCCACCCATATTTTATTTTTTGGATCCTATGTGAAGTTCTACTTCAACATCTTTCTCTTCCTTATCTCCCATGGGTTTCTAAATCCCTTGTGATCACCTGGGGAGGAATATAATGTAATCCTAAGATTCATGTTTGTATTATTTCAAAAGATCATTTTAATTCCATGTTGTATGTTATTTTTCTTCATTCTATATCTTAATTTAATTGAGTTATATACTTTTATGTTATACTCAAATTGAAATGATCACGTTTGGGGGTACCCTTTCATGTGATGTTTCACAAGCCGTTCATCCCTTTTTCTTTCCTCATCCAATTGTGGTGTTTGTGTGGTTCATATTGGCCAATTGAAATAACATAAGAACTTTAAAGGCCATGTACATTTATGTCAAGGTATCACAAAGAAATAACATACAAACCTTGACAAAACATCTAGTTCTTCGTGTGTTTCCTTTGTGAGTTCCGGTTATGAAGTTGAACACAAATCACCTAATCATCAGCGGTGTCCGATGATTCAGTGTGTGTTTTCGACTGAACCCTAGGACGGATACTATTATAAACTCAGTAAAATTCTATTTCTAGGTGTTAAAAACCAGGAATTAAAAGATCATAACCCAATATCATGAAGTAATGAAATATGAACATCATGAGAGTACCTCGGGTTGATCACACTTAATTAATTCTGTTAATTTATATTTCGTTTTATCGCTTTCATTTTCAATTTTCATCTTCAGTTATAAAATAAAAAAGTTTTAAAAAACCTAATTCCACTTATAATTTCATATTTAAACCCCTCTTTTTACGTTAATGATCTAAGGCTCCGTCGAGAGATGACCTAGGGTTGCTGGTATACTGTAGAAATTCTAGTTAAAAATAAACATCGAATTTTACACACTAGACAATGCGATAAATGGATTAGGACATGAAACACTAGGTCAGAGTGGGAAAACAGCGGGGAATTGTTAATGGTGTACCCTTTATGTTTCATTATTATATTATAAAATCTCTTGTATGAAATACTTGGTGATATTTATCCATGGAGAGACTAAGAAATTAGAATACCTATTTTGGTGATGAGTTAGTTTCACTTTTGTTCACTGTGATTTAACATTGTTTTCTTATATTTTTCATGAGAGTATCCAGGGAGGATCCTACTGAGTACACTATTATGGTTACCTCATATATATGAACTATTATCAGTTCAGAAGGAGCATGTTGGAGATCAAGCTAGATATTACTAGCTTGAGGTTTTTTCAAGAACTGTTTGGGATTCTTTGTCACTGCTGAGTTTTCCTTTTTGGTACTTATAGTTTTCTTTTAAGTTTTTTAGATACTTTATGACATTACATGTATGTAATTAGGATTTATTTCACACACACACACAAAAAGATATATATATATATGTATATATATCTGAGAAAGTGTTGATAGGTGTATCTGTCTGATCTTTCTCTTCCACATGTTCTTTTAGAGTGTAATTCCTACCATTTTATTTTTATTATACCTTCATTGTTAGTCTTCATCCTAAGGACAACTATATGTGGGACTTAGGTAGTCATAATATCCCTCTATCATTGTCATCCAAGGAGTGGTACTGTTTTGGGGGAGGGGGTCATGATAGTATAGGTATAAACCTTATATTATCATTATTTAGTTAATACTATTTATACCCACCATTCCAACAGCTGGGTGATAAATATCAAATTAAATAATAATATTTTAATATCAAGAAATTTTTTTGTTTAAAATAGGTGTTTTCTGTAATGAAAACTAAACTTAGTTTTTCAAGTAATGAAATCTATACCCGGTGTTGTGGGTAACATAAAATATGAAAAAAATTAAATTTATTTGAATAAAATATTTCCCAAAATATAAGGGTATTAAATTATGTCACACTTTATTAGGTTCCTTTCCATAATTTATAAAGAAAATTAATAATTATTATTTTTCAAAGAAGGGTGATAAATATGAATAAATTAGTGGGAGATGATGTAGATCTTTTATGAACTAGTCATTTATCAATCCAAGTATCTAAAGTCACTATACCTATACAACTATGGAATGGATCATTGTATTATGAAATTAATATTCATCTATTATGATTTAATATATTTGTATGAAAATTTTGGGTTTCTATATTACATATCCTTAATGAAACCACAATTATGTTTCAATGGTCCCGACTAACTATTTCACAATCCACTCATTTCTATCATGATTTATCCTTTTCCATTTTCAAATTTTAATAGAAGACCACATCCTAGACATCACATTTCATGATCATAAATCCTTAAAATATTTAAGAATAGGGTAAATATTTATTTCACTAAATAAAATTGTTAAAAGTTACCAATTATGATTCTAATATTACTTTAATATCCAAACCCATCATTAGAAAATATCACGAGTCTCACCAAGACATTGGGACACTCAGTAACATTAAGTTTTGAGTTGATATTAAATATAATTTGGTCAGTATATATATATAATTATTTTTAAAACCATGTTTTAATCATTATATTATTCTTAATAACATATAGATTCATTTGGTAATAAAATATTTTAGTACATTACATAGGAATGTTTATTTAAAATATAAAGGTTTCTTCTTTAATTAGAATGATTCTTAAGTCTCTATACAATTCAAATGAATTACTAACATTAGATTTCTATATTTAAATGATTAATCATCAAGTCATGTTGATTTATGATGATGTTTTTAATCTATAATGGAAACCATTTTCTTAAGATTATCACACTTTACATCCATTTTATAATGATAATTAATAAATTTTGTCCCATTAATATAATCTATGCTACTATATTTTATCATATTCATTGGTAATCTAAGATACATATTTCACTAAGAAAAGAAAATGATTTAATTTTAACTACATCATCATAGAGTATTAGGTGGATAATCATACCAATAATATCAGATATGAATCTTGTATAGTTAACTAGACAACATATGATCAAATCCATCATATCGATAAACTTTATAGTATCACTTCTAGAGAAAATATAGTTGGGTTTACTAGCCATATGTAACCAAAATTAACCATCCAAAATGTTTCACCAAGAACTTAGGATCACTCCATTACATTCATTCATTAAACATGATAATCCAAAGAACCCTATATTTTCTGGAGTCTACATAGTTGGGTGTTTAAGGTCGTGGGTTTTGTATTCTTCAGAATGAACCACATACATAATATTTTTAAAGGTGAAATAATGTCACAAAATTATTTCCTGGATTACATTAAATTTTATACATTATTATAATGGTAAGGAATTGAATCATTATTAATTTTATCAGTTCAATATATTCATATCATATTTATGTTAGGGTCTTTATATAAAAAATATCTCATAATACTAAATGATTTTAATATAATATTATATTCTCACTTATCCAAATTAATCCCATTCCTAAGGTATATGAAAGACATTTATATGATGTATTAAAATCATATAAAATCCCTACAAGATTATGATTCGAGTGAAGAATAGAAACAAAAACTTTTCTATAATGGTTATAAGCCTTCAGACAAGTGAGTAGTCTAACACAGTTCCCATCTACACAGGGTTACATTACATAGGAGATCCCTCAATTATATCACAATTTTAATTCCTATTATATATAAACTGCAATTACCCTCTTAATTCAAGCACATAATACTGAAATAATTATATTTAATAAAGGATAAAATTGAATCATATATCATACCATGCTTTTAATATTCTTTAATACATTTAAGAAAATTTATTTAGTGAGTTTAAAAATTCAAATTAAATTATTCAACCATTAAATATATGAAAATTATATTAAAGAATAATGAAGGGAATGAAAAAATTGAAAGAATAATTCCTACATTTATTCATGAAATAACTATATTTAAAAACAATAAATAAATTATTGTATTATTAAAAACTTATAATTTAAAAATACATTTTAGAAATTCCTTCTTTAGATAAATATATACAGTTTAAAAAAATTATTGAAAAAATAAACACATTCATATTATCTTTTTATATGAAATTCTAAAAAATTATATGAAATCTGAACAATTAATGTTCTATATATGAAAAATTCATATATATTAGATAAACATCCATAATATAAAATATATATTATTTAAACCTTGATGATATAATTTTTTAAAAAATCCAATAAGGCCATTAATTTTAAGATATTAAATTAAATAATTATGAGTAATCCCTAGTTTTAAATAAAAATATTTTATATTTTACCTTTTATTTTAATTTATAGACACACTATGAATTACACTTCTGATTCATATAAAAAATTATATATCAAAATTATTTATCAATCCATATAATTTCCAAAGGTATTAAATAAAATCATTTTTTCATAACATGATCTGTGTCTATGTGTTTTTACATTGATTGTGGTCTTGCTTTCCAAATGTAGGGGTCAGATAAATGTAGTAGTGAAAATATGAATTTTACATTAGTTGGGAGGATGAAAAGTTGGATCACAACTTAAGGTATTTTGTTAACAATACATGTTACATTGGACTTGAGAGAGACAAAATTAACCATTCATTGGTGTGAAGATCTGGAAGTATCATGGTTTCTCTATCATTCACTAGTTGGTTGGTTATAATATTGATAAATTCTATGTTTCTTAGAACTGTAGAATTTACCTCCATCAAGAGAAGTAAAATATATTGTAGAGTTGGGATTTGGTCAATGAACATGGATTCCAATATCTCTATGTTAAAGGGAATAAAAACATATGTTATTCTATGATAATTGAAGAGACAAGAAGATTTTTTTTCTAGGTGAAACAAATTATTTTTGTGTCTTTTATGGTCATTCATAGATGACCACCATGGTACCTAAAATGTGCGTTCATTTTTCATCAATGATTCTCCCATTATGTTTGTGAATCCAGGACTATGATGTCAATTATTTTTAGTAAATACGAATTGTCTTTAATTTTAGTAGTTTAAGAACATTTTAAAGGGACTACATTCAATGTAGTTTAAAGTCATGCAGCTATGAAAACTATGTGAGTGTTTCTAAGAAATGCTGGGTGTTTGAATTGTGCATAATCATCCTTCTATTGATTGAGCTTAAATGAATACTAATTTTAAGTTAAGTATGGGATAAAATTAACTATAGGCCCATGTTGTATATGGTATGTCGATGCAGAATATGGGCTATATCTTAAAAAGGGACGTGAATTTTTCATATACATAATAATAAACCCATGATATTAATTGATAATATCGATTAGATGCAAGAAATCTAACAAGATTATTTAAATTTGATCAAATTATTTAATGTTTTGGATATCTATTTAGAGTTCCCATGATGATCATTATATGCGAGGGAAGGTTCATCAATATACCGACAATATGGACCATTATTATCAAGGGATTACATTACTATTAACACATTTATTGTATTACCATTTATGGAAAAAACTCAAAAGGGTCAATCACTATTACAAACACGGCCATTATCAGTGCTAAAAATGGCCTTTATCAGCGCTAGAAAAGCTCTGATAAAGCCAGCGTAGATAAAGGGGGGTCCCCTTTATCAGCGCTAAAAAAAGCGCTGATAAAAGGGGTCTTTTATCAGTGCTCAAAAAAGCACTGATAAAAGTACCCCTTTATCAGTGCTTTTTTTAGCGCTGATAAAGGGGTCCAATATCAACGCTTCCTTTATCATCGCTTTCATTTTAGCACTGATAAAGGACCCTTTTATCAGCGTTGTTAAAAAAGCGCTGATAAAAGTTAAAAAAAAATTAAAAAAAAAACTAAAAAAAATTTAAAAAATTTAAAAAAAATTAAAAAAAATTAAAAAAATTAAAAAATACTGCCAATCGGGGGGGGGGGGGTGGGGCTTTTATAGCGCTTGAACCCCCCCCCCCCCTTTTACAGCGCTTTTCGGCCCCTATACAGCACCCCACACACCCCCTCCACCCTTTAACAGCGCTTGCTCAAATATTCCCCATGCGCGCACACCTCTACCTCTACCAGGATTTGAACTCGAGACCTCCCCCCTGCACGCCTAAGCCCTTACCACTACTCTATTTTGATTTGCTTTCCAATTCATGATATCTTTATATATATATATTTATATATTTAGTTATATTTATTCGTATAGTAATATATATTTATATTAATATATATATATATAGTTATATTATAATATATATATATAGTTATATTATAATATATATAGTAATATTAATATATATATATAGTGGTATTAATATATATCTATATATATATACATTTAGTTATATTTATTCGTATAGTAATATATATTTATATTAATATATATATATAGTTATATTAACATATATATAGTTATATTAACATATATATAGTTATATGAATATATATTTATATAGTTATATAGTTGTATTAATATATATATAGTGATATTAATATATATATTTATGGTGATATTAATATATATATTTATAGTAATACTAATATATATATATATGTAGTTATATTAATATATATATAGTTATTAGATTAATATATATATATATAGTTAGATTAATATATATATATATAGTTAGATTAATATATAGGTATATAAATATTCATATATTGGTATTTTAAATAAAATGGATATTAGTTATTATTTAGATAAAGCTAATATATTTTATATATAAATAAGTTTAATTATTTATTTAAAAAATTTAATTTTAGGTGCGAATATATAAAAAATATGTACATATAGTTATATATTTGATTATAAATAGAAGTTCATTATAAAAAAAAGATGAAATTCCAAAGAAATAATATCAACATGAATGTAATACCTTGTAATAAATTCAGTTCCCGCCAAAAAAAACCAATAATACCCCCTTAAACGAGTTTGAAAATCCACAAAATGTTAAAAAATCTGGGTACCTCGACAAAAAACTCAGTTTTGGACACCTTCTGGGCCTCTTTTGGCCTCAAAAAACGATTGACCGGGGTCCCCCGGGTCATAGCGACGTAGATCTCGTCGCAAGCTTCGATTTGATATGTGGTATAGCTCAAACGGACACCCGGATCAAAAGTTACGGCCGTTTGAAGTTTGAGTTGCGTTTTCAACATATTTTGGATCTTTTTTTAATTTTTATAATTTTTTTAGTCCTCAAATTGTTATTAAATGACTATTACTCCATAATGATTATCAAATTATTTATTAAAAATATTTTTTTAATTTTTTAAGAAGTCATTTTCACTAAATATCTTATATATTAAGTATAATAAGTGTAAATGTACATTTATAATTATCTAAAATATATTTAAAAATTATATATTATATTTATATAAAAATATAACTATATTTATATATTAATATATTAATATATTAATATATTTTTTAATTTTTTTTGAAGCCGACCCTTTATCAGCGCTTTTAAAAAAGTGCTGATAAAGGCCCCCCCTTTATCAGCGCTACTAAACAAACGCTGAAAAAGGGGGGGCCTTTATCAGCACTTTTTCGTTAGCGCTGATAAAAGGGGGGCGCTGCGAAAAACTATTTTTGTGGTAGTGAATTTAGGATGAATGATAACCATTATCAATGTAATGAAAAATAAAATTGGAGGCATATATCATTAATAAGAAGTTAATATACTTTATGATTCCATGGAGGAGTATTTAATTGTGATACCTCAATAGTTCATTAGTTGGAGCACTTGATTGTCAGAGTAGATGTTTTGAAACAAATAATTAATCTAATTAATAGAACTAAATGATTAAGGATTCTTGGAAGAATCCAGGCTGTGTTATTATTGTGAACTAATAAAATGGATCCTTTAAATATTTCTTGGGAATATTGGTTCCCTAGTATAGAAATCGGTTCATGTGGAACTCTAGTATGGGACCAAGGTTTAATGGAACTATATAATGGTATGACGATAATGTAACACCCTATTTTGTACCAAGGGGAAGTGGATCCCTAGTAAGGGACAAGGGTGAAGTGTTTACCTATTATTGGAGAAGTATAAAGTGTTACCCTTGAAAAGGGACATAGAAAATTAATGAACTTGTATGAGACAAGGGTGAATTGGTACCTTTTTATAGGATCTAGATGATGTTGAACCCTAATAATTCTATCTTGGGACAAGTAGGGCACCGATATAGTGAAAGAAAGATGCATCCTACTAATATGTGACCATATTAAAGAGCATAAATTGTGTGGGAATAGATTAATTTGGAACCATTTTATTGGAATAGTGATAAGTGGTGCCCGAGTATGGGACTAAGGGAAGTGGTTCCCTTGAATGGATTTTCTTAGTGAACAGAAGACATATTATTGAGGCCTTTGTGATGTGTCACACTATTAAAGTGGCCTTAGTGAATGGATACTTTAAATGGAAGCTTGAGTGAATGGAATATTTTTATGGATTCCCTAGTTAATGGTTTCTTAGTTTGTATTTTAGAGATTGGTTAATGAATGTTGTCATAGTATAGCTATTCTAGGTATGTGTGATAAATGGTGTTATAGTATAGAATTTGATTGATGGAAGTTATTTTACTTAATGATGAATGAGTAAAGATTAAGTTTTTTATTTCAAAATGTCTTAGTGATAAAATCTTCAGATGATGAAATTACCCCATGTTTCTATTACTTTCCATCGGTTTTGACATTGTGTTTCACCAAAAGGAGAAGTTTAATAATTGGATGTGTGTGGATGTGAACTGTTCTATGTAATTATTAGTCCTAGTTATCTATATCTGTTTTACCCCATTTTAAATCATTTTATATATGGTGCATGTGTTATTTTTCTAGGAAAATATAGAGTATAGAGTAGATCTAATGGAATAACTGTCTATCATGCATCAATAAGGTTAGTGCATTGTATAAAGTGAATGTGAAAAGGAATATATTTTTGTAAGGGATTCATGTATGTAAACCATGTAATCAAATCATGGTCCGTAAGAGGATATTTATCCACACATTGAAGATAAGAGAGAATCAATCCTCATTTAAAAATACTATAGTGTGTCAAAGAGAGGTATTAATAAAGGACTTGGTAGAATAAAAGTGACATTTGACTTATATATTATTTATTTCATTGAATTTTTTTCCATATAGATGAGGTATATATACTTATAAAATTTGAGAGAGAAATAAATACACACATTCATAATTAGATCTAATTTTCAGGGGATTTAATATATGTTGATGAAAATAATAATGATAAATTATTGCGGAATTAAATTAGCAATTGTGTCCCTATGTTTTGGATATGGATATTGTAGGTGAACCTAGAGAACATAGTTGAAATTAGTATCTTCGAGTAGGGTGTGACTATGATTTTATAAATACAGGTTAGGAAAATTCTATTCAACCATAACTTGACCTTGGATAATCCAAATATTTAGATTCACCATTTGTTTACCCAATTACATACTCAATGCATGGTGATTTTGAGGGATTATATTTCATTCACAATGACCACAACATAGTAATATCGATTATATATAGTCTAGGAATGATTATATGGGAACAAAAATCATGGCACAAAGGATCATAGCAAGACTTCTCACCTGAGAAAAGATACCTTGGTGTAAGGGGATGAGTAAAGTAACATAAATATACTTTTTTAATTACTAAATATTCATAAAAGTTTCTCCTTGATTAAGTTGTTTACCCTTTTAAGCTATTTCTTCATTAGAACATTATTTATCCATTTCTTCATTAGAACATTATCTATCCAATTGTTGTTTCTTATAATTTTTTTGTAAAATTTATAGATAATAAAACATGTTTACTAACAATATTTTCAATACAAACATTTATGATTTGATTATAGGAATCAATCTTAGTACATAAAATCCAATCAAATATCATTATTTTTCCCATTCTATTATTTTGGGATCAACTCTGGTCAGTTACAAGTATTATATTTCATTACTCTATGGATTTTGTCTCTCAACTAGAATTCCAATTATATAATCAACTTTTATTCTACCTTCTATTATAATTTCACCGTCACGAGGTATTTAATAGAAAAATATTTTATTCAGTGGAAATATGAATTATTAATTTTTGATATTTAATAATACTTACTGGGAAATTATATGATGATAAACAAGTTACGAATGCATAAAAAATAATTTCCAAAACATATATACATAATTTTATTATCTGAATCAAGCCATAGGAGTAGGTAGAGCCTCAAATGGAATCATTTTCTGGGGGTAAATTTATCTAATGTTTTATCATGGCCTTATTGGTGTTATCCAATGTTTTGTTGAGTATGAGAAACATCATAGGTCCTTCAGGCTTCTTGAGGCCTAGAAAATATCCCAGATCTTAGTCTCTCATAACCATGAAATAGTAAAAATATTGGTTAGATGATATTTTTCTATAACCAAAATATATCACCAACCTCCTGTTTAATATTTCATAAGTCACTGGTATAGTCAAAATATCACAATTCTTTTTTCTCAGTGATATTTATAATGATTATCTCTATAAATTATTTCTTGTGAAAATGTTGACCGGAAAACAATTATAGATAGGGATATATTAATTCAATTCAAAGTTATGATAATTAATTATGTTCATCTTCTTGTCAAATTCCTGTTAAGTTTTTGTATCATAAAATTTTTATGATCTCATGGGTAAAAACCCGAGGAAAAGTGAATGAGGAACTGTAATACCAAATAGGGAAATTAGGATAAGAATATGTATTAGTCCATCATATATTATGTACAATATAAAACATGGTTGCATCAAATCAGTTAAGTGTAAAATCCAAATCTTCACGTGGTAGACATTCTAATGATGTTTCTTGTCATATGGATATTTCTATCCTAAAAACAACTCATAGGGTTAAGGGATTCTACTTTTATGATGGGATCATATCTTGAAATAGGGATACATGTTAATCTTATTATACCCTTTTTTGGGACAGTTTACCAAGATTTGGGTTAAGTTCAATGGGGGAGATCTCCCTAAAGAACCATGATATGTTTACAATAGTAGCGATTGATATTAATTGTACAATAGAAATTCACATGTATAAAATTCCACTTCATGACATAGTTATCATTGTGAGAGTTAAAATGTTCTATATTTTTAATCCTTACAATCCACATCAATTCAGGCACCAATTATAGTGCATATAAGATGTAAAAATGTTTTTATATTACATTGTACAAGATATGTATCACCCTATGGTTGTTTGATCAGTCTAGATGGTATTGATTCATAATTATGTCCTTTATCTGATCAATATACCACTTTTTTATTTTCTAATTTGTATATATATAGATTACACATAGCCATGGACGGAATAATATCATCATGTAGTCTTGAGAGGGGTCACCCCACAAACACATAGGCTATGATTCAAGGGTAAAGAGGAAGTACTGAAGGAACCTAAGTAGGGAGATGATTTTATCTAGTTATATTCCATAGATGGTGAAGGTGACCCCCTCAATATATATATCCATATTTAATTTTATTAACATCATAAATTGGATGTTCAAAAAACACCATTAGAGGTAACTCTTGGAAAATACATTCATGGAATACATACCTATCAAACTTCACCAATTCAAGAAATTCATGATATATTTTAAATGGACTCAGCTCTTAGCTCTCATAATCAATTGTGAGGTCCATCCCAATAATCAATAGTATCTTGGTGTACCATCTCATTCATTAATATGATATAGACTCTGGTCTTGAAGTAGTTTCTATAGATTGGGATACATGCGAAAGGGAATATAAAAATACTCTTTAAATAATTACTCATACTACCATATTAGTGTCATGAAATAAGGGAAAAACTCCTTTTCCACACTTTATGGGTTTGATAAATATAATATTATACTACCATAAAATATAGTATAATATCTAGGGAATTATAGCTATCTAAAAATAGTTAGTAATTCAAGAAGGAAATACCTATTAATTTGAATGAAAAAAAATTTAAGTGTAGTTTATGTAGTGGGTTATTCAATTCTAGAATTAAAAAAATGAAATTATGAAATCATTAATTTTTAGATACCTATATAATGGAAATAGAGGAATATGTTTCTCACATAGCAGTAATGGTAGAACAATTTTCAAATGTGGCCATCAAAATTAACAATTTTAAGTGAATGAGTCATGAAATTTCCTCATGAATTTAAATGAAAAATTTATTATATAGTAAAAATGATTCTAGGTGACTGTATATCTGAGTTAGATAACCTTTTTATATTTTCAATTATTTATTATTTTTCTTTCATGATAAGACCCTATCTTGCTGATTCTCCTCTATTTTTTAATGAATAGAAAATCATTCATTTATTTAACTATTATTAATTTTTCAAACATCCATATTATATTGAATATTATTATATTTATATTTTATAAAATCAAGGAGAGAAAAAATTGTATCAACATGATCATTGATTGAAAATGGATTAGTTATACCATAATTCCTAACACCAGAGTAAATGATGATATTATTAAATTAGTTAAATATATTTTTAACATGTTGAATCATAAGGATATATGGGGGTTATATTGGTGACACCTATACCATCTTCATAAACTTTGGATGTCTATGATACATAATACTATAATTTTTGATTTCCTATAAAACAAATACTCTTAGAGAGATATTGGCAGGCCAAATATTCACCACATTTACCATAACTATAATATAAATAAATTAAATTCATATATTTTAAAATTAATGTCTTAGTATAATTCAAATTATTAAGTGGATTCATAATGAGTATTTCATTTCTAAAAAAATATAATGTAAAAGGAAATCGAATCTTTATGGAATTTTAGAAAATATTCTAAAGAAATGCCCATGATAAGTAGAAGAATTCTATGAGTTGTTTAGTGGTTTGAAATTATAGGGTTAATAAAATTAAATTTCTTAGTGTTGAATGGTGGTACTTAGTTTTATTGTTTGTTTTAGTAATGGTTTTTCCTAACACAAAAATGAGGAGTGTATTAGAGAGTAGAAAAATGGTTTTTGATTAGGATTCCCTTTGGTGTGTTTCTACTTGAAAACATTTTTTAACATTTATTTTTTAATGATTTAATTTTTCTGAGGTCGTTTAGAACACATGAATAATGATTAGAGACATAATATTTTCTTAGGATTCCTTTTGTGGAGTTTCAACAATTAATGTAATGTATTTATTATCTTCAAAATTTTAAGTTCTTAAAATTTGTACCAATGTATCTTATTTTTAAGGCCATGAAACATTGATCAATGTTTTCTAACGATTTAGGATGTACATCATTTACTAGAAGTTGAGACTATATATATAAAAATAATAGAAATGAAAATATAATATTAATTATAGTATGATACTTATATAGAACATTATCACGGTATATTCCCAATTTTTAAGGTCATAACATGTGAGAAAAAATATAAGGCACTATATTTATTGATAAAGGAAAGGTAATAACCCAATATGAATTATTAAAGGGTCTATATCGGTATAGAAGACCTCAAATGGAGACACCCATAGTATTTTTATAGTGTTTTGAAAAATTATTTGAAATGTATAAATCCATGAATAAAAATTGATGTATCATATTTAGAAAAAATGGTGGAGTTGATTGAATATGAATGATATGTTGTCAACATCAATATGAGAAAGATCATGTAGAAAATGATGTATATAGTTTAATTATATAATTTCTAGACCAAATCGTGTTGGGGTGTAACAATAAGTAAGTATTTATAGATCTAATATTATTTAAACAACATTAAACTAGAAATAATAACAATATAAATCTATTTCTGATGAAAACCAGTCACCCGATGGTTGAAAATAGGGGGATAGTTTTATGAAATGATTCACTTTGGTTTCACTATTTACGAATGGGTTCTAATGGGTTTTATTAATAGAACCAAAAAAACCTAATGGTTCTATATCCATGAGGGACCTACTTTCCAAAGGTAGGTGCTCATTGAGGATTTTGGAAAATGATACTTAAGAAATCATGTTTATCAAGAGGATGGGAGTTTACGCTCATCACACCCTTTTAAGGGGAATTGTTTCCTATTTTTGGACTCTCTTATAGATTTATTATATTTTCTCAAATCCATCATTAATTACCAAGTCTGATGTGGGTCACCCTTGAATTAAAAATCAATTTTCAGCATGTATGGATTGTTATAATCATATATATTTATTGAAGGTTTTTCATCAATGGATATATATATATATATATATATATGTTTCCAAGGTTCTCCATCAACGACATCCTCTTATGTATTTTTTAGAGATTCCTTTTTAATTAGTATGAAGATTCCAAATTTCAGCAACATAATGGGATGCTCTGGAGTGTGTCATCATCTAGGGATATGGGAGTTGTTTTGATGTTGGGATCAGAACCATGAATGAGATTCCTATATATCAATGTGAAAGGAACCAAAACCTACATATTTTGGTCAAACATAATGGGAAACATCATACGTTTTAAGGTCACATGATGAGGACCAAACCAAGCAGTTTCGTCTCATGGTAAAGGATATGTAAGCGGAAGGTGCCTAGTCAACCTTTGGTTTTGGACTTATTCCAAAGTGTCATAGAGAACCTAGAAGGGATATAGATTCCCAGGTTGAATAAGACCATACTGATAATGTGGCCTAGAGATAATGGAGTCGATTTGGGTTGTTGGGTTTTAACCTCATGGATGATTCTTATATATCCAATTTGGATGAGAATAAAATACCGTATAATTTATTTTTGAGGACCCATACCACTGGGGGCCCTCTAAATCTTTGTCTTCTAGGGGAGTATGGCCCTTTGAGAGGATAGGATTAGGGCTTACTCTTAAGGATTATTCACTGGTTATTCATGGTTTGGTTGGGGATTACTACTGAGGAGGAATCCCTTTGGATGAGTATGGTGATATGTTTTGAACTTATACTAAGTAGGAGGCCCATAATGTTAGATATAAATGGGATCTTATACCAAATAGGCAACCCATAAGGTTAGATTTTGGGACTTATTTTTATAGAGGACTCCCTTGTTGTTTTGGGCTTATTCACAGAATGAGGACTAAAGGTTAGGAATCGTATGGATTCCTTGATCACCAACAACCTTTAAAACCACTCGATTCAAGATCTATGTAAGAAATAAGAGGAAGTGGTAAATATCAGGAACCATATAATCTGATTTTTACTAAGTTTGAATGCATGGACTTGAAGACCCATTCCTATAAAGGTACTATGAAGAAATGCGAGAGGAATATTTGAAGGAATATTCTCTTCCAAAATATGAATGTGATCATGGAGAAACCATGATCGTGAATAACCTCCAGGATAACATGAGTCATGATGAGTCATTATAGAATATGAGAAACAAATGTAACTGAATGATCAAGAAAACGACACGATCCCTCTTCCTCTCGTGGAAGCGGTTAGGGATATTAAAGAAGAAGAAAGGGATTTGATATGCCTATTCAATCTCCCATTTTGTATCCAGAATAGTCACATCATGCTACCCATCTAGGTATGACCCATGAGATGAAGAGGAGCAAGAGTGAAACCTCCTAAAAGAAATTCTAGGGGATTATTAAAGAATGGATTCCCTATAATTTGTTTCAGGAGGAGGATCTCATTTCCTAACAAAGGGAAAGATAACATGATCCTCACCCTCCTCTCTTGGAACTGAAGGCCCCTTATCTTGGAGACAATGAGAGGATGGAAAGGCCCAAAATCTCATGTCCAAAATAGGGTGATACCTAACACCTTCCCTAGGTCCAGGGTTCCCATGACCATGGGAATGCATATTCACATGCATTCCAAAGGCCCTACTCATCAGGTAGGAAAAGTGTAGGAAACGTCTGACTAAAGGAATTCATCACCAAATGGGAGACATGGTGATGTGATTATTTCTATGGTTTTTGAAGTCCGGATGTTTCCTTTGATGTTTCAATTTGGCCCAAATCTGATGATGGGTCCATATGAAGATGATCCCTGCCATTGATGGCTTGGAAGAGGACTCAAATGGGGGATTGTGTAGGTACTTTTTTAGAGATTAATGGTGCCTCGTATAAGGACTGGTAAGAACTTTAGGTGATTCAAATAGGGCGTATATTCCTACAAAATATGTATATGACTTGGGAAATGGACTATATAAGAAACAAAACATAGGAAAGGCAGTATCCCAGGCACAAAAAGATTCATTTGGTATTCATAGAAGGGTCTGACGTAGGTCCCAGATTAGGGAAGGGGCCTCTTGCAGGTGGTTTTTCACTAGGGGAAAATAGGTTCCTCATGTAGGTGTCTTTTATTTCAGACCTTGGAGGTGATTTGATTTAACTACCCCTTAATTTTCTCTTTTATTGGGTTGTAAAGGTATACCTAAGGGGTTTCAGAGGACCTGGTCGAAGGCACTGTGCGACCAAAGCTTCAACTATTCTTTTGATTTTCCATTTGTTCAATTAGTATCTCATATGTCATATTTATGGGTAAAAGTGGGACACTAGTTGAAGGAGGTTGTGTGCAAAGGTCCACGATGTAGGTTCCCGACGCAGGTGTCCTGTGCAGGGATGGCTTACCTTTTAGTACCACATAGGGGGGGGGGACTAAACAGGATTTCTAATGTGTGGGGGTGTACACATGAAGTATATCTTGGGAAATTATATTTTATTCTTCCTTGGTCTCATCATGTCTTTAATCATGATTCAAGTACTCTTCATAATCTTTTCTCCATCATTGACAAAACAAAGCGTCAAAAAAATCCCCCCATCAGGATTATATCTGATCAAATGACCATGGTATAGTCTTGAGGTATAATGAGGAAAATATTATAATGGCGGGGAATGTGTGTTGCATATAGTTCCCATGAATGTTAGTGGTGCAGGTCGAGTGCCTAACTCCAACGCGTAGGTATACGATGCCGATCCATGATGCAGATCTGGTGCACAGGTCAGTGGGGTCTTTAAATACCATCAACCCCTTTGTTTATTTCCCTCATTCCACATTCAAATACTTAAATATAATTTCAAATTCCATCCACCCATCCATCCAAAACTTCTATTTTCATGGAGGTATCCCAAATTATTTCCTACTATACAACTGCTTGAGAGATGGTACTATGTAGGGTGAACGTTGTCGAGGAACCTTCACAGAGCACTTGATCAGGGATCCTACATGAAGGACCTAATCGAGGTGCCTATGTGGGTGACCTAATTTAGGGTATTACATAAATGACTTCTATTTACAAAATTTTTCATTATTCTAATTCAAAAGTTTAACCTTTTTATGTTAATATTTTGACTTAATGAGAAAAATCGATGCCTTGTAGGTTTTTTATGGCTTCCTTGATTACTTCCATTGAGCAAGATATTGCATATCCCTCTGAGATGATCAAAGATGTTGGGATAGATTACTATAATATGGTTGAGCCTACTCTTCTATATTTAGAGAAGCAGTTGGAACTGTATCAACATGAGAATCTATAAACCGATTACCTACCCCTGTCTAATCATAGAATTTTGAGGGGCGTCTTTATCCCTTAGGCCCAGAGGTACTTCCCAACATCCTGGTTCGTGAAATACACAAAATTACCTTCTTCCAATGTTTCCCCCATCGGTTTTTATTTTAATCAAGGAACATTTCTCACTAGTTGTTTCTTACGTCACAAAAAATTCACTACAGATCTGAAGCTGTATATTCAGTAATCGAAGCCTTGCTACTATTTATCAACTTTATATGCTTTACAGACTGATCAGATGCAAGGAGAAAAGGAGGAATGAGATGAAAATTCTAGAGGAGGATTTAGACCCATGGGAATGTGGGCGAAATGGGTATGTTAAACATGTGTGGAATTAAAAAGTACTAACAATTCATCCATACATATGTGCATTTTTGGGAAGGTAAGTTATGTTTACAATAACTCAGAGATCATCCTTGAGTTACTGAGATGATGAAGTCCATATAAAAATTCATTTCACATGATTCCTAGTGAAGTTAGTATTATCCTATGAGATGTCAACAAAAATCCTGGAACCCCCATTCTTGGGGATATGTATGATGTGTTCATCCCACTAAATACAACATGGGATGATGCTGAAAGGAAACCACCCTTGGACCATGGTCTTTTCAAGGTGCAGAAGAAATTGTAGAAAAAATATCCTCACCGCAAGGGTATAATTAATTCTAGTATGTGGATGAAGAATTTTATAATGTAAGGAAAAGAATGAACCACTTGAAATATCTATATACGATTACCCACTATAGAGAATCAAGGTGTGCCTGTCATATTCTGGCCTACACTAAAGAAGGGCCAGTATACCCATTGGGGTTATAAGTTCATTATAGAAGGTTCCTTGAATAATTTCTTGGTTATAATACATGCAATGTGGATTTTTTTTATTTACCTACTTTAGGTCCACGAATCCAATGGTGTTGTGGGAAAAAATACATTTATTATTGTATCCAAAATTGAATAAGTTAGGCACATATGGTTGAATTCCCTTGTCCTGGAGAGAATCCAATGGTGTTTTCAATATATGTACTATGGGAAGGATCCATTTTATAATTGTAGGGATGTTTTAAGTGAAATGGGGGAGGATTTAGGTACACTTTAGTTCATATGTGATGATGTGCTTAGATAATGTCCCTGAAAACAGATTTCACCCATTTTCTATGGTTGTTTCCGGAATCTAGCTTCCGACCCTAACATATGATGAAGTGCTGAGGATGTTGAATTTGATGGGAGAAATATACTTCTCTCCATTTGGAATTCCACTAAAAAAATATGTTTATGATGATGATAAGGAAAAACATAAATTTTCATATATGATAACTTTCAGAGACCACATACCAGCAACTAACATTGATAGTAAGATCATATATGAGGCCTATGATTCAAATCGATTTTCACACCAGTTCAAATGTATTCAAAAATCATGCATATTTTTCCCTATGCATGTTAGTCTTGAGAAACATCTGATGGTATCCTGATAGTTTTGGATCGTGGTGGCCGTGGAGGTGTCTAATGTTTCAATCACGTTGGCTCCATCGGATGCATCAATCGGGCTGGAGGATGGGTCTTCTACTGCATGGATACCTTCATAACCTCAAGGGGTATTGATGAATGACATTTATCAGGATGTATCCATGATAATTTCTGGTCACCGAATGTGAGGTAGAAAGGTTCAAATAGATGGTGATGATGCTAAATATTTGGATCCTTCAATGTGATCTTAGGAAAATACCACCAAGATGGCTGGGGTTCATAAAAACACAACTTCTATGACAAGGTTGTACATTAATCACCATTAGGAGGCAACTTGTGTTTCGACCACCCATTCTTTCATGAGAGAAAAGAGGAATGAAGAGGATTCCAAGTCAAAATGTGTCAGGTCTTCCCCAAAACCAACCAAATTAGAGCTAAATTACTTGTGACCCTTGATGATTTGAGCTTGGAAGAGAATATCTCATGATGTTAGGGATGCATGGGTATTTTTCCAGGTTGGATTATACATACTAGAGTAGAGAGATATCTGATCACCCTCTGATCACCACCTTCATAGTGATTTGGTTGAGGTGTGGAGATATATTCATGAGATGGAGGATTTGATATATGAAACTAATGATAAAATATAGGTCAAAAAGTGAGTTTTTGATTTTCTGGATAGAGGAAGACATGAGTGGGTAACTAGTCATTCTGAAGAGGAATGTGATGAATAACTTAAACCTTCAATTTATCTTTATCTTTACAATTATCTTTTCTTTCTCTATTATACACTATTATTAATCTTGGTGGGATTTATTTAATAGCTCAGAGGATAAGAAGAATAAGTAGGATATGAAGGAGCAGTAACAAAGGTTCTGGAGTAATCAAGGAAAGGCACCATGGGACTCCCCACTGGGGAAGTGAAAAAGGACCTTAGGTGCCCAGAACTATCCCCAAGTCAGAGGAATATGGTAGAGGATATGTAAACACGAATTCATCGACTATCATCTCAAGTACCTGTTACCAAGAGGACTAACATGGTCCCTTCATATTCTCAAGAGAGAAATCTAAATAGGAAATAAAGTTGTCCTAGAAGATGCACCATAGTAAGTATTTTTGTTTTCACTAAATATCACAACATTGTCAACATACTATTATGACTTTACTTTCTTTTGTAGAAGCTAAATCACTTTCCTCCCTTAGGGTATATGGAATTGGTCCCTACATGATCAGGGAATATAACTTGGGGGAGGCATTGATCCATGTTGATGAATCCATAATCTCGAAAAATGAAAAATCTGGAGATGAAATGACATCTTCCCCCATTCTTGTAGAGATGGGAGAGGTCCATGGTAATATCTGATGAACACCCAAACATGTCATGTGTTGCTTCTAACTTTCCCATCCTCATGATATTTCAGATCCGTTTCCTAAATTTGAGGACCTTAAAACAGTCAATGTTGGTCCAATTATTTCTATAGAAGGGGATGAATTGGATCTCAGATGGTCTGATGAAAGTGATAATACTAACCCTTACTCTGAAGGTCTTGATGATTTTATGAATGCTGAAAAGTCGACATAGGGTTTCGATGGTGGATCCAATTTGGGTCCTAAGATATGCATCTCATATACCCCTACTGGTGAGGATTATGTGATACTTGACACCATGTATCCTAAAACAATGTATCCATTTAATCAATAAATTTATATATTAGGTTCCCTCAAAGATTTCAAGTATTTAAATATGGAATGGGATGGATGTGAGTTTTCTCATACCTTTATTTTCCAAACATAATTGACTTTAATTCAACTAATTCTTTACATAAAAGATCAACTTTTGATACTTTTTATATAGAGAAAGTTTATAAATAACTTCAAGAAAAAAGTATTCAAGTCCACATTTCTCCATTTACTGAGGGAGTGACAATAGTTAATCCTAAAGATGGGGATCCCCAAGGGCCTATGATCCTAGATGCTAAGGAAACTCAAGAGTAAGATCCATTTGAAGAGGTATTTTCTTTGGGAGATAAGGGTGGGAGTGTCCGGGAGGTATCAGTCCCAATAGTTGATCCAACATGGAGTTAGTTTTATTAATTTTTTTGTTTACTTAACATTATTTTTTTCAGTTTACCTTATGGTGTTTATGGTAGGTGTCACTTTCTATTCAGTTTTATTGACTTCAGTGAGTGGGAATATGATTGGGTCTTCCATGCAAGTTATACCAACATTAGTAAGTGAAACTAAGGCTATTTTGGAGGAAGCATAATAAGGTGGCTCATTTAGAGAACTAACCCCAAGCTATGTCTCTACCTATAAGAGTATCTTTGAGTACGATCTAGAGATGCAGGAGGCTTTTCTCACCACTTGAAACTTTTTTTGGTAGGATATATGGAAGATAATCAAGTGTATGATTCTTGAAGACATAAAGTCATGACTACACTAACATACATTCAAGATTTATTTTTTGGGATATGGAGGATTTTGTTACTATGAGATACATGATACGATGAAGTTTATCATTTAAAAATGGTAAGAGGAAGGTATGATACAACAAGATGAGACGTAGTTGGTGGTCTAGTTTGAGGACTCGCTAGGTGCATCTAAGAGACCCGAGATCAAATCCGGGTGGAGGAATATTTCCAGGTTACTATAGAAGTACTATAGCAGAACTGTAGCAGAAACTGTTCGGTACTGTAGCAGCCGGAACTATTTATCCATCTGGGCCTATGGGCCACCAGTTTGGTCCTCGGGTCCTGCATGGGTTTTGGGCCACCCAAGGCCTTCAGGCCACCATAAGGCCTTTGGGCCACCCAAGGACTACGAGCCACATGAATGAAGGCCCCAGACACACTACAAAAAAGGAGCATCCCCAAAAGAGGATTCAGAGCAGGTGCGCTCACCAGAGTAGATCCAAATGGATTATCAGAACGAGAGGGTATGGCTATGCCATTGGTACTAGCATGTGCTTGCATGGGAAGCCTAGCCAGACGGTCATTAAAAGGTGGAGAGCTACTATCAAGATGCAGATGTTGGGGAGGGGCAGTTTCTTGTATATAGTCTGGTTGAATTCCATAAGACCTTAGGGTCATATAATCTCTTAAGCCTACGAGACATGTAATCTTTGAGCCTATAGGCCCTGTAAGTGTTCCCCCTAATCCCTTGAAAGGGGGGTTATCAAAAACCAATAAAAAAATGAAGGCCTTCGGGCCATTCAGGCAAAGCTATTGTAACCAAAGCTAAGCTCATCCACACCAAGAAGATAGAGGAGTATCAATATCGCCTCAATGAGAAAGCTCTCCAAGTGACATGTATTTAAAAAGAATTAAAATATCTAAAGAAATAATTAGTTTAAATCTACTGATCCTTGTCCAGGGCTTTGGAACAAAGAATAGATGATAATACTGCAGAGTAGAAGAAGCTCGATGACACTAAGAAGGCTACTTCTACACAATTTTCTGATCTTTAAAAATCTGTGGATAATGCTCGAGCTACAAATCATCTTATCAAATACTATATTGACAAAAAAATGTAAAATTTGGAAGAATTGATCCAGTATGTGGAAGTTACCCTTTGTGTTGGAACATAAAAGAAATTTATTTTTGTTTCCAATCACTTATTATTTCATATTTTTCCTCATTATAATCATAAATAAACATTGAAATTGACACATTTTATTGAATTTCATCACGTTATAATTATAATGAAAAGGGTGAGAGAGTTCTCTATCTTTTTTTTCCTAAGACATGGGGCCTATAGAATGTAATTTTAAAATTTATAAGGTTATATGAATAACCATAGAATCTTTGTTTCTTTGTATGTAATCACCCAAATTTTTTCATAAGTCAAATAAGATTATGACTTAGTGGGTGAGAGTTTCATTTTTTCTAAAGTTGTCCTATTTGGGGTTTCAACCTAGAATTTTTTGTGCCTTCTTCTTTTCACTGTCCAATTTTTGGCCTAAACCACATTGAATACATATATAGCGAGTTATGACTAGACTTTTTTACAGAATTCATTTTGGGGGTTTTCAATTTGGAGAGTACTATGTCTCTTTATTTGATGATTGTTTGGCTCACCTAAGTTCTATCCTCCATCGTTGCATATAAAAAGATCTTGTATTAAATTACGAGACATGCCATTTCATGGTTGAACGAGGGTTAGTTCTTTGGAATGTAATTTCAAAAGAGGCAATTCATGAGGATAAATCAAAAATTGAATTAATTTTAACCCTTGCATATACAAAATGTATTTTTGAGGTGCGATCTTTCTTGGGTCATGCTGGTTTTTATAGCCGATTCATTAAAGACTTCAGTAAGATCTCACTTCCCTTGTCCCAGTTATCAAAAAATGATTATGAGTTTTTGTTTGATAAAAATTGTGAGGATGAATTCAATTAACTAAAAATGAGTCTCACATCACCTCCCCTCATCCAACCAACATGGTGGGATCTCCCCTTTGAGCTTATGTGTAACACCTATAAATTTTTAGTTGGTGTTGTTTTATCACAAAGGGTTGAGAAAGATCCTCATGTCATTGTGTATGCCTCACATACCCTTGATCATGCCCCAAAAAACTATAAAACCATAGAAAAAGAACTTCTTTCTATTGTGTTTACCTTGAAAAAATTCCGTTCATATCTTATCAGGTAATAAATCATTATCTTTTCGGATCATGCTGGCCTTTATTTTCTCCTAAAGAAACTTGAAGCTAAACCCTGCCTCATTCGGTGGATTATCCTCCTCTAAGAGTTTTACTTTTATATTAGAGATAAGATAAGAGTGGAAAATATGGCAGCTAACCACATTAGTATGATTTCCCCACATTTATACCATCATGTTGACTCACCCCTACCCATTGGAGAATTCTTCCCTCATGAGATCCTTTGTGATGTTGTGGACCATACCCCCTTGTATGCAGACATTGTGAATTTTTGAGAAACATCTAGGGTCCCCACTGATTTCAGAACTTCCCAATCCTAGAGTTTTAAACATGATTCTCGGTGGTAAATTTGGGATGACCCATATTTGTGGGGAATTTGTGTTGACCATGTAGTTCGTCGGTGTGTCCCTCACCATGAATTCACCTCTGTTGTGACCTTCTGCCACACTTTTTCCATTAGGGGCCACTTTGGCTCTCAATGTACAGCTTGAAAGGTCCTTGAATCAGGAATTTATTGGCCAACATTGTATAGGGATTCCCATATATTTTTCAAGTCATGTAGTTTTTGTCAATTCACATGGAATATCTATAAGAGGAATGGAATTACCCAACATCCCATGTTATTCTGTGAAATTTTTGATACATGGGGCCTGAAATTCATGTGGAAATTTATAAATCCCTTTGTATTTTTGTACATTTTATTGGATGTTGACTATGTATCTAAATAGGTGGAAGAAATGGCCACCAATACCGATGACTCCCGAGTGGTTGTTGATATTGTGAGGTCCTAGATTTTTAGTAGGTTTGGTTTATCGAGATTCATCATTAGTGATCAGGGTTCACATTTTTGCAATCGGAACATGAAAAATTTTCTTTTTAAGAATTGGGTTGATCATAAAGTCTCCACTACATATCACCCCCAAACGAACAAAGAAGTATAAATCTCAAATCAGGAAGTTAAACAAATCGTGGAAAAAATGGTACGACCCAATAGGAAAGATTGGACTTGTGATTGGATGATGCACTTTGGATGTACCATACAGCTTTTAAAACCCAAATCAGAATGTCACCATACATTAATGTATTTAGAAAGGCTTCTCACCTACTAGTGGTGGTAGGAAACTATGCATATTGGGATCTTAAACAATAGAATATGAATCTTTCATATGAAGGTGAGCACAAGAAGCTTCAGATTCAAGAGTTGTAAGGAATTCAACATGATTCATATGAGAACTCCCAGATCTATAAAGAGTAGAAAAAGGCTATCCATGATATCATGATTCATCAACGACAGTTTCATATTGGTGAGAAGGTTCTCATGTATAATTCTTGGATAAATCTCCACCCATGTAAACTTTGATCTCGATGGCTCTGTCCTTATACCATTACTGATGTTTACCATTTTGGAGCTATACATGTTTTGCATGAGAAGAGTGGAAAAAGGATTACTGTCAATGGTAAGAGGATGAAACACTTATATGAGGATTTTACAAAGCATCTCATGGATGAAATACATCTTATAGATGACACATATGACACTACTTAGAATGTTCGTCCCTTCTCCCTACTTTTATTTATTGTATATTTATTTAAAATACTTTCATTGAGGACAATGAAAATTTTAGGTGTGGGGGAGGGTGACATTTCATAGTTAGGATTAAACACAACAAAACAAAAAATTAAAAAAGAAAAAAAAAATGTGTTTTCATTTTTGATTTATTTTTCCTTATTTTTTAAGATAAAAATTGATATTAAAAAGAATATCCAAAATCATTTTTCATGCTTGAGTTGATTGTGTGGAAAATTCCATTATTTTTGGAAAAATATTTTTCAAATGAATGTTTATATGGGATATTTTTCTATAATTTATATTGTCAAATAATTCTTAGTTGTTTAATGGATTTTTAAATCCCATGCCTCATTATCAATAAAAAATATTTTAATCCCCTACCTAAGAGACATTCTAATCACTTTATTGCACATTCTTACGTTTAATCTCTTTCATGGGAGTCTCAGGTCCTGGAGAGAAACTAGAACATGCTTTGATTCTATTTGAAACCATAATATTCAAGTATGATACATTCATGACAGTGCCAATCATTCATTAAAAATACCTATGTACAATTATCCTCTATTTTTGGCCACCTTTACATTTTATCCTTCTTAAGCCTTAGAGACCATGAAATTCATTTCAGGTAGCCACATTAAAAGCTAATATATACATACCTTCCCATCTATGCTGTATATTGTTGTTTTAATTTCATCAAGTGTGGGAGAGAGGGTGTTTCCACTGTAATTCTGGGGAGTGAATCATTGTTATGAGTTAATATAAAGGGTGCCTACATTTTCCTTGGGTAATGGGTTAACAAACCATATTATATCATTGTTTTATATGTGTTTCCCTCTTTACCTACAAAAAAATATACATTAAAAAAACCGTTCTGTACATTGAAAAAAATATAAAAAAAGAAAAAATGGAGAAAAGAGGATGTTTACTCATTATTATTAATTTCTTGGTTGTGACCCACAAAATTGGACCATGGGGGGTGTGAGTTGGAGGTGATACACTTTTTGAGTGATTGAGTGTGTACATTCATTGAGAATAATTGCTGAATTTTGAAATGTTTTGTACATAAGATATTAAACACTCCTCTTCTGCCTCTATTTTTTAAACATTAAATCCTACCAAACCCCGAACCTTTGAACAACCTATTGGAAGTCCTCTTGAGTAGCACACCAGTTTCTGCTAGTAGAGATGAGAATCTTGGAAAGCATATGGTATATCACATGAAATCAGGGAAAAATGAATAAATCCACTTTCATATGTTCCTTTAGTGAAAAGGGAATTTTTTTAGGTGAGGTAGGTTGTGACATGTTGCATGGGTGAACAAATGAAGTTGAGAAAATTTGAATGTGAGAAAAGAAAAATGATAGGAAAATTGATTCCGTAAACGAGACATGATGAATTTAATTTCAAAGTAATCTTGGATGTTTTCACACCTTTGATTTAGTAATGAGGCAAAATTAGGATATTATACTTTTCCCCAGATTGCAAATGTTAAGGTGTGGGGGTGTGATCATACCACGATTCATTGTTTCATTCTCACCCTTACACCACTATGCTAAACTTGTTTTGTATTGAAAATAATAAAAATAATAAAAAATTTAAAATCAAGTTTAACTCCATTATTTATAGTTTATAACTATTAAAATGGTAAAAGTTACTTGTTTTGATGATTTCAATGTAGGATGATATGATTTGGAGGGCCCATGATAAAGTAGAAGAAAAATGGGCCAAAATTGCATGGATTCATGAAGACCTATCTACTGTTGTGCCTATTTAGAAACATCCATACATCTAAATGTGATGAAAGTTTTTAGGTTGGTCAAAAATTTAATGGGATAAATTTCATATTAAGGAAGTAAATCCCAATTCTGCAATCAAGGGGCCCAAATGACCTGATCTGTCCAGAACACCAAATTTGTGTGAATTCAAAAGTGGTGTTCTATAATCTGTCAATATCTCCAGATCCACTTGTCCAATTTATGCCAAGGTTTTGGAGGAGATAGTCAGGATGTGGGGATATGACCTTAAAGTTTTTTCAAAAGGGATATTTGATTGTCTATTGGCCAAAATGCATGGTACAATTGGATTAAATAAATCTGTGTGCCTTAAACCACCTTCCATTTTCCTTTAAAATGTCACCTTGGCGTCCCCATTTGAGTTTTCGAACCAGAGGCAAGGTGTTTCAATTTTGGAGTCCGAAAGGAGTCCTTCCACCCATTTTTGATGTTTTGGATCCAATGTGAAGTTCTACCTCAACATCTTTCTCTTCCTCACCTCCCACAGGTCTCTAAACCCCTTGTGATCACCTAGGGAGGGACGTAATGTAATCCTAAGCTTCATGTTTGTATTATTTAGAATGATCTTTTAATTCCAAGTTGTATGTTATTTTTCATCATCCTATATCTTAATTTAATTGAGTTATATACTTTTATGTTATACTCAAATTTAAATGATCATGTTTGGGGGTACCCTTTCATCTGATGTTTCAAACATCATTCATCCCTTTTTCTTCCCTCATCCAATTGTGGTGTTTGTGTAGTTCATATTGGCCAATTGAACTCACATAAGAATTTTAAAGGAAATGTACATTTATATCAAAGTATAAAAAAGAAATAACATACAAACCTTGACATCACATCTAGTTCTTCATGTGTTTCCTTGGTGTGTTTCGGTTATGAAGTTGAACACAAATCACCTAATCATCGGTGGTGTCCGATGATTCATTGTTTGTTTTCGACTGAACCCTAGGAGGGATCCTATTATAAACTCAGTAAAATTCTATTTCTATGTGTAAAAAACTACGAATTAAAAGATCATAACCCTATTTCATGATGCAATTAAAGATGAACATCATGAGAGTACCCCGGGTTGATCACACTTAATTAATTCTGTTAATTTATATTTTATTTTATCGCTTTCATTTTCAATTTTCATCTTCAGTCATCAAATCCAAAAATTTTAAAAATCCTAATTCCACTTATAATTTCATATTTAAACCCCTATTTTTAAATAAATGATCTAAGGCTCCATTAAGAGACGACCTAGGGTTGCTGGTTTACTGTAGAAATTCTAGCTAAAAATAAACATCAAATTTTACACACTAGACAATGCGATAAATGGATTAGGACATGAAACACTAGGTCAGAGTGGAAAACCAGTGGGGAATTGTTAATAGTGTACACTTTATGTTTCATTATTATATTATTAAGTCTCTTGTATGGAATACTTGGTAATATTTATCCATGTTGAGACTAAGAAATTACAATACCTATTTTGGTGATGAGTTAGTTTCACTTTTGTTCACTGTGATTTAACATTGTTTTTTATATTTTTCATGAGAGTATCCAGGGAGGATCCTACTAAGTACACTATTATGCTTACCTTTTATATATGAACTATTTTTAGTTTAGAAGGAGTATGTTTGAGATCAAGCTAGATATTACTAGCTTGAGGTTTTTTCAAGAGCTGTTTGGGATTCTTTGTCACTACTGAGTGTACCTTTTTGGTACTTAGAGATTTCTTTTAAGTTTTTTAGATACTTTATGACATTACATGTGTGTACCTAGGATTTATTTCACACACACACACAAAGATATATATGTATATATATATATATATATATTTGAGAAAGTGTTGACAGGTGTATCTGTCTGATCTTTCTCTTCCACATGTTCTTTTAGAGTGTAATTCCTGCCATTTTTTTATACCTTCAGTGTTAGTCTCCAAACTAAGGCCAACTATATTTGGGAATTAGGTAGTCATAATATCCCTCTATCATTGTCATCCAAGGTGTGGTACTCTTTCGGGGGAGGGGGTCATGATAGTATAAGTGTAAACCTTATATTTTCATTATTTAGTTAATACTATTTATACCCACCATTCCTATAGCTGGGTGATAAATATCAAATGAAATAATAATATTTTAATAGAATGAAATGTTTTGTTTAAAACAGGTGTTTTCTGTAATGAAAGCTAAACTTAGTTTTTCAAGTAATGAAATCTATACCCTGTGTTGTGGGTATCATAAAATATAAAAAAAATTAAATTTATTTGAATAAAATATTTCACAAAATATAAGGGTATTAAATTATGTCACCCTTTATTAGGTTTCCTTTCCCCAATTTATAAAGAAAATTAATAAGTATGATTTCTCAAAGAAGGGTGATAGATATGAATAAATTAGTGGGAGATGATGTAGATCTTTTATGAACTAGTCATTTATCAATCCAAGTATCGAAAGTCACTATACCTATACGACTATGGAATGGATCATTGTATTATGAAGTTAATATTCATCTATTATGATTTAATATCTTTGTATGAAAATTTTGGGTTTCTATATTACATAAACTTAATGACACCACACTTAGGTTTCAATGATCCCGACTAACTATTTCACAATCCACTCATTTTTATCATGATTTATTTTTCTTCCATTTTCAAATTTTAATAGAAGAACACATCCTAGACATCACATTTCATGATCATAAATCCTTAAAATATTTAAGAATACGGTAAATATTTATTTCACTAAATAAAATTGTAAAAAGTTACCAATTATGATTCTAATATTACTTTAATATCCAAATCCATCATTAGAAAATATCACAAGTCTCACCAAGACATTAGGACACTCAGTAACATTAAGTTTTGAGTTGACAGTAAACATAATTTATCCAGTATATATATAATTATTTTTAAAACCATGTTTGAATCATTATATTATTCTCAATAACACATAGATTCATTTGTTAATAAAATATTTTAGTACATTACATAGGAATGTTTATTTAACATATAAAGGTTTCTTTATTAATTAGAATGATTCTTAAGTCTCTGTACCATTCTAACGAATTACTAACATTAGAATTATATATTTAAATGATTAATAATCAAGTCATGTTGATTTATGATGATGTTTCTAATCTATAATTAAAACCATTTTCTTAGGAGTATCACACTTTACATCCATTTTATAAGGATAATTAATAAATTTTATCCCATTAATATAATGTCTGCTACTAAATTTTATCATATTCACTGGTAATCTAAGATACATATTTCACTAAGAAAATAAAATGAATTAATTTTAACTATATCACTATAGATTATTAGGTAGATAATCATACCAATAATATCAGATATGAATATTGTATAGTTTACTAGAAAACTTATGATCAAATCCATCATATCGATAAACTTTATAGTATAACTTCTAGAGAAAATATAGCTGGGTTTACGAGCTATATGTAACCAAAATTAACCATCCAAAATGTTTCACCAAGAACTTAGGATCACTCCATTACAGTAAATCATTAAACATGATAATCCAAAGAATTCTATATTTTATGGACTCTACATAGTTGGGTGATTAAGGTCATGGATTGTCTATTCTTTATAATGAACCACAGAAATATTATTTTTAAAGGGGAAATAATGTCACAAAATTATTTCATGGATTACATTAAATTTTATACATTATTATAATGATAAGGAATTGAATCATTGTTAATTTTATCAGTTCAAAATATTCAAATCATATTTATGTTAAGGTCTCTATATAAAAAACATCTCATAATACTAAATGATTTTAAAATAATATTATATTCTCACTTATCCAAATTAATCCCATTCCTAAGGTATATGAAACACATTTATATGATGTATTAAAATCATATAAAATCCCTATAAGATTATGATTCGAGTGAAGAATAGCAACAAAAACTTTCCTATAATGGTTATAAGCCTTCACACAAGTGAGTAGTCTAACATAGTGCCCATCTACCCAGGGTTACATTACATAGGATATCCCTCAATTATATCATCATTTTAATTCCTAATATATATAAACTGTAATTAACGTCTTAATTCAAGCACGTAATACTGAAAGAATTATATTTAATAAAGGATAAAATAGAATCATATATCATACCATGATTTTAATATTCTTTAATACATTTAAGAAAATTTATTTAGTGAGTTTAAAAATTCAAATTAAATTATTCAACCAGTAAATATATGAAAATTATATGCATGAATAATGAAGAGAATGAAAAAATTGAAAGAATAATTCCTATGTTTATTCATGAAATAAATATATTTATAAACAATAAATAAATTATGGTATTATTAAAAACTTATTATTTAAAAATTCATTTTAGAAATTCCTTCTTTAGATAAATATATACAATTTAAAAAAATTATGGAAAAAATAAACACATTCATATTATCTTTTTATATGGAATCCTAAAAAAATATATAAAATCTGAAAAATTAATGTTCTATATATGAAAAATTCATATATATTATATAAACATACATAATATAAAATATATATTATTTAAACCTTGATCATATAAATTTTTAAAAAATCCAATAAGGCCATTAATTTTAAGATATTAAATTAAATAATTATGAGTAATCCTGTCACGAACCGAATCTGGTCGCCATCAAACCGGCCCCAAACCCGGCTCATGGAGAGACCCGAAGGGAGTTCCCCATCCCCACGAGGTGGAACAAGTGCCTGGGTATCATAAAAATTCATTTGGGAATGATTTACTCGAGTTTGGGTTCATAAAATAACCAAAAACAAACAACAAACCAAATCTGAAAAATTATGCCAAACAAGACTTAATAAAAATTCAGAACAAAGTATATGGGTTTAAAAAAGAAAAAAGAGGTCCAAAGGTACATAAAAGTAGCAGCAAACAGCCCATGAGACTCCACACGACAAGGGGTCATCACCCACAAGCCGTCTCCACAACACCGCACCATCGAGAGAAACTAGCAACCCGAACCGCCATCGCCAATGGCCTTGCCTTTGCCTGTGTCAAACATGATCAAGTATAGTTACACCCAAAGGTGTAAGTAGGGTGTGAGACTAATCCCAATAGGATATCACCAAAGTATTCCAAGTGATAGGAATTATAAAAAAAAGGCTTGTAAAAGTTATAAATAGATAATGGTAGCATTTATTTCTAAAAGTGAAACTTTGAAAAGAAAATGAATTCCAATGGGGATAACATTAAATAATGAGTGAATTTGAATAAAACATTCAGTCTACTGGGTTTCCCATTACAAAATACCGTAGTGAAAGTATAAATTCCAAAAATTCCATGAACACCAAGCATAGGAACACCCCTAGGTACTAGTTTGTTGTGAGCCCCAAGTACCTCGCACCACGGGGAAAGTAACCGTGATGAAATTCGTTCCCATGCATGAGCCACTATTAGGGATCATACCCATAACCTAGTGGTCTCCAATCATCTCCATTATAGTTTTTTTAGTGTTATCCATGTCAGACTTGCTAAGTGAACCATGGTCAAAACCCCTCCGTTCACTAGCGTACTAGTACACGTTAGCACACCTAGTTACCCGGGTTTCCCGTATTGTGCTCAAATAGTCACCACATGCTACCAAAATCAATTTTCACATATAAATATCAGTTCTGGTCACACACATTCAAAACAGTAGCTACACATTCTTTTCACCTTTCATATAACTCAATAAACCACTTATAATTTCCATAAAACAATTTCAAGAAAAGTAATCAAATTTTGCACACTAAATTCATCTAAAATGCCACATTTAAAACCAAATGGAGACCAATAATATACCAAAACATAAATTTTAGCATCAAATTTTTTTATAAATCCAATCCCTGAATTATAAAACAACACCAAGAGGCACAACATGGGTGTAACATGTAAAACACCCATTTTCACACAAAATTGGCACTTAAAAATCAACCGCTTTTAAAATGCTACCCAAATCAATTTTCGCAATCAAAATACTGAATGAGGAACATAATGGAAACAGAAATACAGCAATCAAACTCATTCTACAATACCTACATATGAAATCACCTACCAAAAGAGTCAAAACCCCCAAATCCTTGTGCGTCACTTCAACCGCACCTCCGCCGCACCACAAGGGAGTAAGATTGAATCTAAAACCAGAGGATTGGACCAAAAAACTCAAAACTAGAACCCTATGTATGGAGCCCCATCTTCTGGAAATTTGGGGTTTCAATAAAAAAATAAGAAACCCTAAGAAGAAGGGAGGAATAAGGAAGAGAACCAACTTACTTGAGAAATCTGGACGTTTTTTGGAGATTCAGAAGTTCGGCCCTAAATCGTGATGAATATGAGCTCCAAAGAGGCACAAACGAATATGGGGGTTCAACTGGGTTCTGTTCAAACGTGTGAGAGGTGGAATAACCGAAAAAGGATAAAAAATAAATATTTTATGAAAGAATTACAATAACATTTTAAAACTGGAAATGGGCTTTCGGGTTGGCCCAATACCTAATTTGATCACCCAAATCCAAGATGCTAATGAATTTTTAAGGGGCCAAAAATTATTTTGTGGTTTTTATATTTAAATTAAGGTCATTTTGGAAGTTGAATGGGTGAAAAATGTTGAAAAACAATGGAGTTATTAAAGAAACAATATTTACTTTCAAAACTGGAAATGGGCTCTCAGGTTGGTCCAAATTTTGGAAACCCACTATTTCCTTCAAAAATTAATGGAAAACCACTAAAAAAAGCAAGGATGTAAATTAAATGAAAAATAACTTTAAAATATGTCATGTATGTGACAATTATCTCCACCATGAAGGACTTTCCACCCCGGAAAGTCAACATGAGGCTTGATTGGAAAACAAGAACGGGTACTCTTCCTCGACCCACGACTTTCGCTCCCATGTCTCGTGTGTATCATTACCATGATGCCATAGATCCCGGACTAATAGAATATACTTCCCTTTAAGTATATTCTCTTGGGAGTCCACTATTTTCACTGGCCTCTCAACAATAGACAAGTCAGGCTCTATCTCCAGTTCTTCCCAACTCAACACATGGGACAAATCCGGGTAGTATTTCATCAACTGAGAAACATGGAAGACATCATGGATGGATGTCAACTAAGAAGGTAAGGCCAACCTGTACGACACCTTTCTAATACGCTTGATGATCTCAAATGGCCCCACATACTGTGGAGTCATCTTACCTTGCTTTCCCAATCGACGATGGCCCAGACGAGGGGCCACCTTCAAGAATACTCTGTCACCCACATAAAACTCTAGGTATCGACGCCTCCGGTCATCATATGATTTATGACGACTCTGAGCTATCAATAAACGTTGCCTGAATAATTTTACCTTCTCAGATGTCTCCTGCACCATACTCAGCCCCAGTAGTGAGGTCTCACCTACCTCATCCCAACACAGGGGGGACCGACATTGCCGACCATAGAGCGCCTCAAAAGGATCCATTCGAATCGAGGATTGGTAACTATTATTACAAGCAAACTAAACTAATCCCAAATGGGTATCCCAAGAACCTCCAAAGTCTAGGACACATGCACGAAGCATGTACTCCAAAATATGATTCGCCCGCTCTGTCTGACCCTCCGTCTGCGGATGGCATGCTGTGCTCATCTTAATCTGGGACCCCAAGGCCTTCTGAAGGCCATCCCAGAACCGAGATGTAAAATGAGGGTCTCTATCTGAGACAACTACTGATGGAACACCATGGAGTCTCACCCCTTCCTAAAGATACAAACGGCCCAACTCATCCACTTTAGATGTATCTCTGATCAGAATGAAGTGGGATGATTTGGTTAGATGATCAATCACCACCCAAATGGCATTCTTACCTCGAGGTGTACGGGGTAATCCAACGATGAAGTCCAGGGAAACCTCATCCCACTTCTAGGTAGGAATGGGTAGTGGTTGGAGCAAACTGGAGGGCCTCTGTTGCTCTGCTTTCACCTGCTGGCATGTGTAGCATCTCGACACAAAGTCCGCTATGTCCCGTATCATACCAGGCCACCAAAACTGCTGATGGACATCATAATACATCTTAGTGGCACCCGGATGGACAACCCACTAAGACTGGTGGCTATCCTGCATCACCACCTTTCGTAGAGATAACAACACTACTGAACGGCCCTTGAAGCACAAGATTCCCTCAAGAGACAACGACCAACCAGAGGATGTCTCCCCACCATGAAGAAACTACTTCTACCGCTAACAAAGCTCATCACTAGGCTGTTCCCGCTGAATCAACTCCAACAGAGAAGGAGTCAACTCGATGCTCGCCAAGAATTCCCCTCCACTGTGTTCCTTGGTCTCTACATGCATCTGAGAAAAGATCCTCATAAAATTCCACTCATCACTAGACTTCCTCAAAGCCTGCACTGGAACCCTTCTGCTCAAGGCGTAGGCCACTACATTACCCTTACCTGGGGTATAGACAATGTTAAAGTCAAACACCTGTAAGTACTCGATCCAGCGGCGCTGCCTCAAGTTGAGGTCCTTCTGTGAGAAGATATATGCCAAGCTTTTGTGATCATAATAGACCACAAAATTCTCCCCAAAGAGGTAGTGATGCCACATCTTCAATGCATGAATCACTGCTGCCAACTCCAAGTCATGGGTTGGGTAGTTCTTTTTGTGTGACCGGAGTTGGCGAGAGCCATATGCCACCACATGATCATCCTGCATAAGCACGCACCCAAGACCCATACCTGAAGAATCACAATAAACCACATATCCCTTTCTAACCTCTGGAAAAATAAACACAGGGGCTGTAGTCAATCGCCTCTTCAGCTCCTCAAATGATGCCTGAAATTCTGGACCCATACAAACTTCACCCCTTTCCGGGTGAGGGCCGTCATCGGTGAAGCAAGCCGATAGAAATCCCGAATGAATCGCCTATAATAACCATCCAGGCCAAGGAAACTTCTGATATTAAACACATTCTTCAGATGCTCCCAGGACATAACCGAACTAATCTTTTCAGGGTCCACTGAAACTCCGTGCTCTGAGAACACATACCCGAGAAATCTCACCTCCCTGATCCAGAATGTGCACTTTGACAACTTTTCATAGAGGCGGTGATCCCGTAATGTACCCAAAACGACCCTCAAGTGATGTTCCTGTTCCTACTCAGAGCTAGAGTATACCAGATTGTCATCCATGAACTCCACAACAAAGGAATCGAGTTATTGATGGAACACCCTATTCATAACTTCCATAAAGACTGCTGGAGCATTTTTCAATCCAAAGGTCATGACCAAATACTCAAAGTTATTGTACCTACTTCGGAAGGCTGTCTTTGGGATATCTGACTCCTTCACCTTGAGTTGATAATACCCTGAACACATGTCTATCTTTGAGAACCACTTTTCCCCCTTCAACTGATCAAACAAATCATCTATTCAGGGCAATGGGTATTTGTTTTTAATTGTTACCTTATTCAGCTTTCGGTAGTCAATGCACAACCAGAGGGATCCATCAGACTTTTTCAAGAACAACACAGGAGTAGCCCAAGGAGAGACGCTCGGGCGAATGAATCCTTTGAATTCTAAGTCGTCCAGCTATATCTTTAATTCCCTCAGCTCAGTGGGGGCCATGAGATAAGAGGGAAGAGATATCGGCTACGTTCCAGGTGCTAGATCAATCGAAAACTCCACATCCCTCTCTGGGGGAAAGCCTGAGAAATCATCTGGGAATACCTCCGGAAACTCATTCACTACATGAGGTAGTGCACCTTTAGGGGAAAGACCATCCTCTAGCATGAGAGAAGATAACTGGAAGATAACACTTCCCAACTCTGGGAGTGGAGGCCCTGCGCGACCTGACCGAGGATCCCATTCTCCATGAAAAACCTGACGACTCCCATCAGGTGCCATGAAACTCACACGCCTTCTGTAGCAATCGATGTGTGCCTGGAATTGTACTAGACAATCCATCCCAAGTATGAAATCAAAAAAGTTCATATCTAAGACCAAGAGGTCCCACTCCATCTTGACCCCTGACACAGAAAGCGCACATGATGGGCACCTAAGACCCTGCTCCTTCTTCTTTCCCAGCGGTGTCACCAAATCCATTGCGAATGTCATCAAATCAGTTGGAAAATTCAGAGTGTCCACAAAACGGGAAGAAATGAATGAAATAGAGGCACCAGTATCAAAAATAGCAGCAGCTATAGAAGATGAAATCAAAACGGTACCTCGAATAGTCGACGGTCCCGCCTCTGATCCTGCTAGTGCTTGATCCACCACATGGAGATGTCCAGTATCTGCCTGAAGACGACCGCTAGTCTGTGGCTATGCCCTGAATTGGCTCTTCCCAGAAGATGACCCAACCCTACCACCATGGCTTCCAAATCGAGATACCCCAGTCCTCGACGGCTCAGACTGTGCTGCCACTCCTCTGGGAGCCATGGATCCTGCCCCACTTTGAAGTGGACGTGCTATCCCGCAAAAGCGTTGCCCGTGTCCCATACCTCCACACTAGAAACCGGTCTTCGGAGGATGAGGGAATGATGGATGGATGTTCCTGGGCTTCCCACACTGGTGGCACATGACCGATCTCGCATCAGAATCCGCTGGTGAAAACTGCCTGGAAGAGTTCCCTGAACTGCCTCCTCCTTTCTTCACATGATCCTCCCGCTTCCTTTTCTTCTCTGAGGAGCTTCCACTTCACACTGCTGATACAGAACCATAGAAACCAGCCCTGCCTTTTCTATAAATCTCCACCATGCACGCCCAATCAACGACCTCATCATAGGTCCTCAGCTTAAACAAGAACACCTAGGAGTATATCTCTGGTCTCAAGACTTTCTCAAACCTCTGGGCCTTTGCTTGCTCATTAGAGACAATTTATGGAGCATACCGAACCAATTCAGTGAAACGGTTGGCATACTCCATCACAGATAGATTTCCCTGAACAAGTTCCCTGAACTCTCTAGACCTAGAATAAGTGAACACCTCAGGGCAGTACTGTTCATTGAAGACAACCTTGAAATCTCCCCAGCGCATCTGCTCATTCTTCCTAGCCTGAAGCACCGACTCCCACCATTTATGGCTAGGACCATCCAATAGAAAGGAGGAACACTTCACCCTGAGCTCCTCGGGTGTTTCCAAGAACTCAAACATACGCTCGATCTTCTCGAGCCATTCCTCTGCTTCTTGGGGTTCTGAGCTGCCTCGGAAGGCTGGAGGCTTATTTTTCAAGAACTCTTGGGCCTTGTCCTTTCTAGGACTAGTCTCATCCTCTCTAACAAGAGATGGAACTGGAGCTGGTCCATATCCTAGAGCCTGGATAGCCCAGACCACGGCCTCGACTTGCCTATGATCAATTGGTGTGGGAGAACTCTCTCCGGCTTCCTCCCGTGGGTGCGTGAGAACTTTCTGGGGAGGCATGTTGCTACAAAATGCAACAGTCACAAAACAATAATCAATACCAAAATTCTGAAAATTTTAATCAAATACATCAAATATAAATAATCTAAACACATTTCATTAATAATATAAACTACTCCACATCCGCATGATGTCCACATGTGGTCTGCAGCCCACACATCTCACCTGGAAGTGAAGTCAATCTTTAAATTCCAACATCCCCTGGTGACTCAGGGTCTGCAATGATATGTGTGGGCCAGACACCCTACTCAAAACCAAAACCCCGAGCCCCAACAGTCCTAGCTCCTGTCTATCCCGACTCATCCCAAAATAACAATATAACCCAAAAACTTTAACCTCCTTTGATACCATTTTGTCACGAACCGAATCTGGTCGCCATCAAACCGGCACCAAACCCACCTCATGGCAAGACCCGAAGGGCGTTCCCCATCCCCACGGGCTAGAAAAAGTGCCTGGGTATCATAAAAATTCATTTGGGAATGATTTACCCGAGTTTGGGTTCATAAAATAACCAAAACAAACTACAAAACAAATATGAAAAATTATGCCAAACAAGACTTAATAAAAATTCAGCACTGAGTATATGGGTTTAAACAAGAAACAAGAGGTCCAAAGGTACATAAAAGTATCATAAAAAAGCCCATGAGACTCCACACGAAAATGGGTCATCACCCACAAGCCGTCTCCACAACACCGCACCATCGAGAAAAACTAGCAACACAAACCGCCATCGCCCAAGGCCTTGCCTTTGCCTGTGTCAAACATGATCAAGTCTACTTACACCCAAAGGTGTAATTAGGGTGTGAGACTAAGCCCAATATGATATCACCCAAGTATTCCAGGTGATATGCATTATAAAAAAAGGCTTTCAAGAGTTATAAATAGATAATGGTAGCATTTATTTCTAAAAGTGCAACTTTGAAAAGAAAATAACTTCCAATGGGGATAACATTAAAGAATGAGTGAATTTGAATAAAAAATTAAAGCTACTAGTTTTAAAATTACAAAATACCATAAAGAAAGTATAAATTCCAAAAAGGCCACGAGCACCAATGATAGGAACACCCCTAGGTACTAGTTTGTTGTGAGCCCCAAGTACCTCGCATCTCGGTGAAAGTAACCATGATGAAATTCGTTCTCGTGCACGAGCCACTACTAGATAGCATACCCATAACCTAGTGGTCTCCAATCATCTCCATTATAGTTTTGTTAGTGTTATCCATGTCAGACTTGCTAAGTGAACCATGGTCAAAACCACTCCGTTCACTAGTATACTAGTACACGTTAGCCCACCTAGTTACCCGGTTTTCCTGTATTGTGATCAAATAGTCACCACATGCTACCAAAATAAATTTTCACATATAAATTTCAGTTCTGGTCACACACATTCAAAACAGTATCTACAAATTCTTTTCACCTTTCGTATAACTCAAAAAACCAGTTATAATTTCCATGAAACAATTTCAAGAAAAGTAATCAAATTTTGCACACTAAATTCATCTAAAATCCCACATTTAAAACCAAATGGAGACCAATATTATACCAAAACAAAAATTTCAGCATCAAAACATTTTTATAAATCCAATCCCTAAATTATAAAACAACACCAAGAGGGACAACATGGGTTGCACATGTAAAACACCCATTTTCACACAAAATTGGCACTTAAAAATCAACCGCTTTTAAAATGATTCCCAAATCAATTTTCAAAATCAAAATACTGAATGAGGAACATAATGTAAACAGAAATACAGCAATCCAACTCATTCTACAATACCTACATATGAAATCACCTACCAAAAGAGTCAAAACCCCCAAATCCTGGTGCGTCACTTCAACCGCACCTCCGCCGCACCACATGGGAGTAAGATTGAATCTAAAACCAGAGGATTAGACAAAAAAACTCAAAAATAAAACCCTAGGTACAAATCCCCATCTCTTGCACATTTGGGGATTCATTAAAAAAAGAAGAAACCCTAAGAATAAGGGAGGAATAAGGAAGTGAACCAACATACTTGAGAAATCTGGACGTTTTTTGGAGATTCAGCAGTTCGGCCCTAAATCGTAATGCATCTGAGCTCCAAAGAGGAAAAAACGAATATGGGGGTGCGTCTGGGTTCAGTGGGAACGTGTGAGAGGTATAATCACCTAAAAAGTATAAAAAATAAATATTTTATGAAATAATTACAAAACAATTTTAAAACTAGAAATGGGCTTTTGGGTTGGACCAATACCAAATTTAATCACCCAAATCCAAGATGCTAATGAATTTTTAAGGGGCCCAAAATTCTTTTGTGGTTTTAATATTTAAATTAAGGTCATTTTGAAACTATAATGGGTGAAAAATGTTGAAAAATGAAGGAGTCATTAAAGAAACAAAATTTACATTCAAAACTGGAAATGGGCTCTCAGGTTGGTCCAAATTTTGGAAACCCACTATTTCCTTCAAAAATGCATGGAAAACCCCCAAAACAAAGAAAGTATGTACATTAAATGAAAAACACCTTTAAAATATGTCATTTATGTTAAAAATACCTAGTTTTGAATAAAAATATTTTATCTTTTATCTTTTATTTTAATTTCTAAACACACTATGAATTACACTTCTGATTCATATATAAAAATTATATATCTAAATTATTTATCAATCCATATAATTTCTAAAGGTATTAAATAAAATCATTTTTTCATAACATGATCTGTGTCTATGTGTTTTTACATTGATTGTGGTCTTGCTTTCCAAATGTAGGGGTCAGATAAACGTACTAGTGAAAATATGATTTTTACATTAGTTGTGAGGATGAGAAGTTGGATCATAGCATAAGGTATTTCGTTAACAATACATGTTAACAATACATGTTACATTGGACTTGAGAGAGACAAAATTAACCATGCATTGGTGTGAAGATCTGTAAGTATCATGGTTTCTCTATCATTCACTAGTTGGTTGGTTACAATATTGATAAATTCCATGTTTCTTAGAACTGTAGAATTTACCTCCATCAAGAGAAGTAAAATATATTGTAGATTTGGGATTTGGTCAATGAACATGGATTCAAATATCTCTATGTTAAAGGGAATAAAAACATATGTTATTCTATGATAATTGAAGAGACAAGAAGATTTTGTTTCTAGGTGAAACAAATTATTTTTGTGTCTTTTGTGGTCATTCATAGATGACCACCATGGTACCTAAAATGTGCATTCATTTTTCATCAATGATGCTCCTATTATGTTTTTGAATCCAGAACCATGATGTCAATTATTTTTAAGAAATATGAATTGTATTTAATTTTAGTAGTTTAAGATCATTTTAAATGGACTATATTCAATGTATTTTAAAGTCATGTAGCTATGAAAACTATGTGAGTGTTTCTAAGAAATGTTGGGTGTTTGAATTGTGCATAATCATCCTTCTATTGGTTGAGCTTAAATGAATACTAATTTTAAGTTAAGTATTGGATATAATTAACTATAGGCCCATGTTATATATGGTATGGTGATGCAGAATATGGGCTATATCTTAAAATGGTACCTGACTTTTTCCTATAAATAATAATAAACCCATGATATTAATTGATAATTTCGATTAGATGCAGAAAATCTAACAAGATTCTTTAAATATGATCAAATTATTGAATGTTTTGGATATCAATTTAGATTTCCCATGATGATCATTATATGCAAGGGAAGGTTCATCAATCTACCAACAATATGGACCCTTATTATCAAGGGATTACATTACTATTAACACCTTTATTGTATTACCATTTATGAAAAAAACTCAAACGGATCAATTTGGGATGAATTATAACCATTATCAATGTAATGAAAAATAAAATTGGAGGCATATATCATGAATAAGAAAGTAATATACTTTACGAGTCCATGGAGGAGTATTTAATTGTGATACCTCAATAGTTCATTAGTTGGAGCACTTGATTGTCAGAGTGGAAGTTTTGAAAAAAACACTTAATCTAATTAATAGAACTAAATGATTAAGGATTCTTGGAAGAATCTAGGTTTTGTTATTTTTGTGAACTAATAAAATGGCTCCTTTAAATATTTCTTGGGAATATTGGTTCCCTAGTATAGAAATTGGTTCATGTGGCACTCTAGTACGAGACCAAGGTTTTATGGCACTATATAATGGTATAATGATAATGTAACACCCTATTTTGTACCAAGGGGCGGTGGATCCCTAGTAAGGGACAAGGGTGAAGTGTGTACCTAGTATTGGAGAAGTATAAAGTGTTACCCTTGAAAAGGACCATATAAAATTAATGAACTAGTATGAGACAAGGGAGAATTGGTACCTTTTATAGGATATAGATGATGTTGAACCCTAATATTTCTATCTTGGAACAATAGGGCACCATTATAGTGAAAGAAATATGCATCCTACTAATATGTGACCATATTAAAGAGGATAAATTGTGTAGGAATAGATTAATTTGGACCCATTTTATTGGAATAGAGATAAGTGGTGCCCGAGTATGGGACTAAGGGAAGTGGTTACCTTGAATGGATTTTCTTAGTGTACATGAGACATATTGTTGAGGCCTTTGTGATGTGTCACACGATTAAAGTGTCCTTAGTGAAAGGATACGTTAAATGGAAGCTTGAGTGAATGGAATATTTTTATGGATTTTCTAGTTAATGGTTTCCTAGTTTGCATTTTAGAGATTGGTTAATGAATGTTGTTATAGTATAGATATTCAAGGTATGTGTGATAAATGGTGTTATAGTATAGAATTTGATTGATGGAAGTTATTTTACTTAATGATGAGTGAGTAAAGAATAAGTTTTTTATTTCAAAATGTCTTAGTGATAAAATCTTCAGATGATTAAATTACCCCATGTTTCTATTACTTTCCATCGGTTTTGACATTATGTTTCGCCAAAAGGAGAAGTTGACTAATTGGATGTGTATGGATGTGAACTGTTCTGTGTAATTATTAGTCCTAGTCATCTATATCTCTTTTACCCCATTTTAAATCATTTTATATATGGTGCATGTGTTATTTTTCTAGGAAAATATAGAGTATGGAGTAGATCTAATGGAATAACTGTCCATCATGTATCAATAAGGTTAGTGCATTATATAACGTGAATGTGAAAAGGAATATATTTTTCTAAGGGATTCATGTATGTAAACCATGTAATCAAATCATGGTCCATAAAAGGATATTTATCCAAGCATTGAAGATAAGAGAGAATCAATCCTCATTTAAAAAGACTATAGTGTGTCAAAGAGAGGTATTAATAAGGGACTTGGTAGCATGAAAGTGACATCTGACTTATAAATTATTTATTTCATTGAATTTGTTTCCATATAGCTAAGGTATATATCCTTATAAAATTGGAGAGAGAAATAAATACACACATTCATAATTAGATCTAATTTTAAGGGGATTTAATATATGTTGATCAAAATAATAATGATAAATTGTTGTGGAATTAAATTTGCAATTGTGTCCATATGTTTTGGATATGGATATTGTAGGTGAACCTAGAGAACATAGTTGAAATTAGTATCTTTGAGTAGGATGTGACTATGATTTTATAAATATAGGTTAGAAAAAATCTTATTCAACCATAACTTGACCTTGGAGAATCCTAATATTTAGATTCACCATTTGTTTCCCTAATTACATACTCAACTCATGGTGATTTTAAGGGATTATATTTCATTCACAATGACCACAACATAGTAATATCGATGATCTATAGTCTAGGAATGATTATATGGGAACAAAAATCATGGCACAAAGGATCATAGCAAGAATTATCACCTGAGAAAAAATACCTTGGTGTAAGGGGATGAGTAAAGTGACATGAATATAGTTTTTCAATTACTAAATATTCAAAAAAGTGTCTCCTTGATTAAGTTGTTTACACTTTTAAACTATTTCTTTATTAGAACATTATCAATCCAATTGTCGTTTATTATATTTTTTTTTAAAATATATAGATAATAAAACATGTTTACTAACTATATTTTCAATACAAATATTTATGATTTGATTATAGGAATCAATCTTAGTAAATAACATCCAATCAAATATCATTATTTGTCCTGTTCTATTATTTTGGGATAAACTCCGGTCAATTACTAGTATCATATTGAATTACTCTATGGATTTTTTCTCTCAACTAGAATTCCAATTATATAATCAAATTTCAATCTACCTTCCATTATAATTTCACTAACATGAGGTATTTAATAGAAAAATATTTTATTCATTGGAAATATCAATTATTAATTTTTGATATTTAATAATACTTACTGGGAAATTATATGATGATAAAGAGGTTCCAAATGCATAAAAAATCATTTCCAAAATATATATCCATCATTTTATTATCTGAATCAAGCTATAAGAGTAGGTGGAGTCTTACATGGAATCATTTTCTGGGGGTAAATTTATCTATTATTTTATCACGGCCTTATTGGGGTGATCGAATGTTGTGTTGAGTATGAGAAACATCATAGGTCCTTCAGGCTTCTTGAGGCCTAGAAAATATCCCAGATCTTAGACTCTCATAACCCTGAAATAGTCAAAATATTGTTTAGATGATATTTTTCTATAACCAAAATATATCACCAAACTCGTGTTTAATATTTCATAAGTCACTCGTATAGTCAAAATATCACAAGTCTTTTTTCTCAGTGATATTTATAATGATTTTCTCTATAAATTATTTTTTGTGAAAATGTTCACTAGAAAAAAATTATAGACAGGGATATATTAATTCAATTCAATGTTATGCTAATTAATTATGTTCATCTTCTTGTCAAATTCCTGTTATGTTTATGTATCATAAATTTTTTATAATATCATGGGTAAAAACCTAAGGAAAAGTGAATGAGGAACTATAATACCAAATAGGGAAATTAGGATAAGAATATGTATTAGTCCATCATATATTATGTTCAATATAAAACATGGTTGTATCAAATCAGTTAAGAGTAAAATCCAAATCTTCACGTGGTAGACATTCTAATGGTGTTTCTTGTCATATAGATATTTATATCCTAAAAACAACTCATAGGGTTAAGGGATTCTACTTTTATGATGGGATCATATCTTGAAATAGGGATACAAGTTAATCTTATTATACCAATTTTTGGGAGAGTTAACCAAGATTTTGGTCAAGTTCAATGGGGGAGAACTCCCTAAAGAAACATGATATGTTTACAATACTAGCGATTGATATTACTTGTACAATAGAAATTCACATGTAAAAAATTCCACTTTATGACATAGTTATCATAGTGAGAGTTAACATGTTCTATATTTGTAATCCTTACAATCCATATCAATTCGGGAACCAATTCTAGTGCATATAATATGTAAAAAGGTTTTTATATTACATTGTACATGATTTTTATCACTCTATGGTTGTTTGATCAGTCTAGATGATATTGATTCATAATGATGTCCTTTATCTGATCAATATACCACTTGTTTATTTTCTAATTTGTATATATATGGATTACACTTAGCCATAAATGGAACAATATCATCATGTAGTCTTGAGAGGGGTCACCCCACAAACACATAGGCTATGATTCAAGGGTACAGAGGAAGTACTGAAGTAACCTAAGTAGGGAGATGATTTCATCTAGTATTATTCCATAGATGGTGAAGGTGACCCCTCAATATAGATATCCATATTTAATTTTATTAACATCATAAATTGGATGTTTAAAAAACACCATTGGAGTTAACTCTTGGAAAATACATTCATGGAATACATACCTATCAAAATTCACCAATTCAAGATATTCATGATAGATTTTCAATGGACTCAGCTCTTAGCTCTCATAATCAATTATGAGGGTGATCCCAATAATCAATAGTATCTTGGTGTACCATCTCATTCATGAATATGATATAGCCTCTGGTCTTGAAGTAGTTTCTATAGATTGGGATACATGCGAAAGGGAATATAAAAATACTCTTTCAATAATTACTCATACTACCATATTAGTGTCATGAAATAAGGAAAAAATTCCTTTCCCACACTTTATGGGTTTGAAAAATAGAATATTATACTACTATAAAATATAGTATAATATCTAGGGAATTATAGCTATCTAAAAATAGTTAGTAACTCAAGAAGGAAATATCTATGTATTTGAATGAAAAAACATTTAAGTGTAGTTTATGTAGTGGGTTATTCAATTATATAATAAAAAAAATGAAATTATGAAATCATGAATTTTTAGATACCTATACAATGGAAATAGAGGAATATGTTTCTCACATAGTAGGGCTGGTGGAATAATTTTCAAATGTGTCCATCGAAATTAAAAATTTGAAGTGAATGAGCCATGAAATTTCCTCATGAATTTAAATGAAAAATTTATTATATAGTAAAAATGATTCTAGGTGAATGTATCTCTGAGTTGGATAACCTTTTTATATTTTCAATTGTTTATTATTTGTCATTCATGAAAAGACCCCATCTTACTGATTCTCCTCGGTTTTTTAATGAATATAAAATCATTCATTTATTTAACTATTATTAATTTTTCAAACATCCATATTATATCGAATATTAGTATATTCATATTTTATAAAATCAAGAAGAGAAAAAACTACATCAACATGATTATTGATTGAAAATGGATTAGTTATACTATAATTCCTAAACACCAGAGTAAATGATGATATTATTAAATTAGTTAAATATATTTTTATCATGTTGAATCATAAGGATATATGTTGTTTATATTGGTGACACCTATACCATATCCATAATCTTTGGATGTTTATGATACATAATACTATAATTTTTGATTTCCTATAAAACAAATACTCTTAGAGAGATATTGGAGCGCCCAATATTCACCACATTTACCATTACTATAATATAAATAAATTAAATTCATATATATTAAAATGAATCAATTAGTATAATTAAAATTATGAAGTAGATTCATAATGAGGATTTAATTGCTAAAAATATCTAATGTAAAAGGAAATTTAATCTTTATGGAATTTTCAAAAATATTCTAAAGAAATTCCCATGACAAGTAGAATAATTCTTTGAGTTGTTTAGTGGTTTTAAATGATAGGGTTAATAAAATAAAATTTTTAGGGTTTAATGGTGGTACTTAATTTTTTTTGTTTGTTTTAGTAATGGTTTTTCCTAACACAAAAATGAGGAGTGTATTAGAGAGTAGAAACATGGTTTTTGATTAGGATTCCCTTTGGTGTATTTCTACTTGAAAACATTTTTTAACATTTATTTTTGAATTATTTAGTCTTTATGAGGTTGTTTAGAACACATGAATAATGATTAGAGACATGAAATTTTCTAAGGATTCCTTTTGTGGAGTTTCAACAAATAATGTACTATATTTATTATCTTCAAAATTTTATGTTCTTAAAAGTTGTACCAATGTATCCTATTTTTAAGACCATGAAAAATGGATCAATGTTTTCTAATGATTTAGGATGTACATCATTTACTAGAAGTTGAGACAGTCTATATAAAAATAATAGAAATGAAAATATAACATGAATTATAGTATGGTACTTATATAGAACATTATCACGGTATATTCACAATTTTTAAGGTCATAACATGTGAGAAAAAATATAAGGCACTATATTTATTGATAAAGGAAAGGTAATAACCTAATATGAATTATTAAAGGGTCTATATCGGTATAGAAGACCTCAAAGGGTGACACCCATAGTTTTTTTACAGTGTTTTGAAAAATTATTTGAAATGTATAAATCCATGAATAATAATTGACGTATCCTATTTGGAAAAAATGGTGGAGTTTATTGAATATGAATGATATGTTGTCAACATCAATATGAGAAAGATCATGTAGAAAATGTACATAGTTTAATTATATAATTCCTAGACCAAATTGTGTTGGGGTGTAACAATAGGTAAGTATTTATAGATCTAATATTATTTAAACAACATTAAACTAGAAATAATAACAATATAAATCTATTTCTGATGAAAACCGATCACCCGATGGTTGACAATAGGGGGATATTTTTATGAAATTATTCACTTTGGATTCACTATTTCCGAATGGGTTATAATGGGTTTTATTAATGAAAAAAAACCCAATGGTTCTATATCCATGAGGGACCTAATTTCCAAAGGTAGGTGCTCATTGAGGATTTTGGAAAATGATACTTAAGAAATCATGTTTATCAAGAGGATGGGAGTTCAGGCTCATCACACCCTTGGAGGGGAATTATTTACTCTTCTTGGAATCTCTTATAGATTTATTATATGTTCTCAAATCCTTCATTAATTACCATGTCTGATGTGGGTCACCCTTGAATTAAAAATCAATTATCAACATGTCTGGAATGTTAGAATCATATATATGTGTTGAATGTTTTTCATCAATGGACATATATATATATATATATATGCTTCCAAGGTTCCCCATCAATGATATCCTCTTATGTATTGTTTAGAGATTCCTTTTTAATTAGTATGAAGAATCCAGATTTTAGCCACATAATGGGATGCTCTAGAGTGTGTCATCATCTAGGGACATGGGAGTTATTTTTATGTAAGGATCATAACCATGAATGATATTCCTACATATCAATGTGAAAGGAATCAAAACCTACATAGTTTGGTCAAATATAATGGGAAACATCATACGTTTTAATGTCATTTGATGAGGACCAAACCATACAGTTTAGTCTTATGGTAAAGGATATGTAAGCGGAAGGTTCCCAGTCAACCTTTAGTTTTGGAGTTATTCCAAAGTGTCATAGAGAACCTGGAAGATATATAGATTCCCAAGTTGAATAAGACTAGACTGATAATGTGGCCTAGAGATAATGGAGTCGATTTGGGGTGTTGGGTTTTAACCTCATGGATGTTTCTTATATATCCAATTTGGATGAGAATCAAAGACCACATAATTCAGTTTTGAGGACCCATACCATTGGGGGACCTCTAAAATTTTGTCTTGTAGGGGAGTAATGCCCTTTGAGAGGATTGGATTAGGGATTACTCCTAAGTATGATTCCCTGGTTATTCAAGGTTTGGTTGGGGATTAATACTGAGGAGGAATCCCTTTGGATGAGTATGGTGATATTTTTTGAACTTATACTATGTAGGAGGTCCATAAGGTTAGATATAAATGGGGTCTTATACCAAATAGGCAACCCATAAGGTTAGATTTTGGGACATATTTTTATGGAGGACTCCCTTGTTGTTTTGGGATTATTCACAGAATGAGGACTAAAGGTTAGGAATCGTATGGATTCCTTGATCACCAACAAACTTTAAACCAACTTGATTCAAGATCTGTGTAAGAAACAAGAGGAAGTGGTAAATCTCGGGAACCATATAATCTGCTTTTTGCTATGTTTAGATGCATGGAATTGAAGACCCATGCCTATAAAGGTACTATGAAGAAATGCGAGAGGAATATTTGAAGGAAGATTCTCTTTCAAAATATGAATGTGATCATGGAGAATCCATGATCGTGAATAAAATCCAGGATAACATGATTCATGATGAGTCATTATAGAATATGAGAAAAAATGTAACTCAATGATCAAAAAAACCACACGATCCCTCTTCCACTCGTGGAAGAGGTTAGGGATATGAAAGAAGAAGAAAGGGATTTTATATGCCTATTAAATATCCCATTTTCTATCCAAGATAGTCACATCAGACTACCCATATAGGTATGACCATTGAGATGAATAGAAGCAAGAGTGAAACCTCCAAAAATAAATTCTAGGGGATTATTAAAGAAGGGATTCCCTATAATTTGTTTTGGGAGGAGGATCTCATTTCCTATCGAAGGGAAAGGAAAGCATGATCCTCACCCTCCTCTTTTGGAACTGAAGGCCCCTTATCATGGAGATAATGAGAGGATAGAAAGGCCCAAACCCTCATGTCCAAAATAGGGTGATACCTAACACCTTCCCTCGGTCTAGGGTTCCAATGACCGTGGGAATGCATACTCACATGCATCCCAAGGGCCCTACTCATCAGGTAGGACAAGTGCAGAAAACCTCTGACTAAATGAATTCATAGTCAAATGGGAGACATGGTGATGTGACTATTTCTATGGTTTTTGAAGTCCGGAGGTTTCCTTTGAGGTTTTAATTTGGCCCAAATCTGATGATGGATCCATAGGAACATGAGCCCTGCCATTGATGGCTTGGAAGAGGACTCAAATGGGGGATTATTTAGGTACTTGTTTAGAGATTAATGGTGCCTCGTATCAGGACTGGGAGGAATTTTAGGTGCTTCAAATAGGGCGTATAGGCCTACAAAATATGTATATGACTTGGGAAATGGACTACACAAGAAACAAAACATGGGAAAGGAAGTATCCCATGCACAAAAAGATTCATTAGGTTTCCATTGAAGGGTCTAAGGTAGGTTCCATATTAGGGAAGTGGCCTCTTACAGGTGGTTGTTCACTAAGGGAAAATAGGTTCCTCATGTAGGTGTCTTTTATTTCATACACTGGAGGGACTTTGATTTAACTACCCCCTTCATTTTCACTTTTATTGGGTTGTAGAGGGATACCTAAGGGGTTTTAGAGGACCTGGTCAAAGGGTCTATGTGACCAGAGCTTCAACTATTCTTTGGATTTTCCAGTTGTTCAATTAGTATCTCAGAGGACCTATTTATGGGTAAATGTGGGAAACTAGTTGAAGGAGGTTGTCTGCAAAGGTCAACGATGTAGGTTCCTGACGCAGGTGTCACGTGTAGGGGTGGCTTACCTTTTAGTACCACATAGAGGGGGGGGGGGGGGACTAAACGGGCTTTCTAATGTGTTGGGGTGTACACATAAAGTCCATCTTGGGAAAGTACATTTGATTCTTCCTGGGTCTAATTATTTCTTTAATCATTATTAAGGTACTCTTCATAATCTTTTCTCCATCTTTGACAAAACAAAGCGTCAAAAAAATCCCCCCATCAGGATTAGATCTGATCAAATGACCATGGTAAAGTCTTGAGGTATAATGAGGAAAATATTATAAAGGTAAAGCATGTGTGTTGAGTATGGTTCCCATGAATGTTTGTTGTGCAGGTCGAGTGCCTAACTCCAACACGTAGGTATACGATGTCGATCCCTGACGTAGATCTGGTGCACAGGTCAGTGGGGTCTATAAATACCATAGACCTCTTTGTTGATTTCACTCATTCCGAATTCAAATATTCAAATCTAATTTCAAATTCAATCCACACATCCATCTAAGACTTCTATTTTCATGAAGTTATCCCAAATTATTTCCTACTATACAATTGCTTGAGCGATGGTACTATGTAGGGTGAACGTTGTTGAGGAACCTGCACAAAGCACTTGACCAGGGATCCTGCATGAAGGACCTGATCAAGGTTCCTATGTGGGTGACCTAATCGAGGGTATTACATAGATGAATTCCATTTACAAAATTCTAAATTCTTATAATTCAAAATTTTATCCTTCTTAAGTTAATATTTTGACTTAATGAGAAAAATCGATGCCTTGTAGGTTTTTTATGGATTCTTTGATTACTTCCCTTGAGCAAGCCATTGCACATGCCTCTGAGATGATCAAAGATGTTGGGATAGATTACTATAATATGGTTGATCCTACTCTTCTATATTTAGAGAAGCACTTGGAACCGTATCAACATGAGTATCCATAAACCGATTACCTACCCCTGTATAATCATATAATTTTGAGGGATGTCTTTATCCCTCAGGCCCAGAGTTACTTCCCAACATCCTGGTTTGTGAAATACTCAAACTTCCCTTCTGCCAATGTTTCCTCCATCAGTTTTTATATTAATCAAGGAACATTTCTCACTAGTTGTTTCTTTCTTCACAAAAAATTCACTATAGATCTCAAGCTGTATATTCAGTAATCGAATCCTTGCTACTATTTATCTACTTTCTATGCTTCACAGTCCGATCAAACGCAAGGCAAAAAGTAGGAATGAGATTACAATTCTAGAGGGGGAGTTAGACCCAAGTGAATGTAGGTGAAATGGTTATGATAAACTTGTGCGGTATTAAAAAAGGACTAAAAATTCATCCATACATATGTGGATTTTTGGGAAGGTAACTTATGTTTACAATAACTTAGAGACCATCCTTGAGTTACTGAGATGATGGAGTCCATATAAAAATTCATGTCACATGTTTCCTAGTGAATTTAGTATTATCCTATGGGATGTCAACAAAATTCCTGGAGCCCCCATTCTTGGGGATATGTATGATGTTTTCTTCCCACAAAATACAACATGGGATGATGATGAAAGGAAACCTCCCTTAGACCATGGTCTTTTCAATGTGGAGAAGAAATTGTAGAACAAATATCCTCACCGCAAGGGTAGAATTCAGTCTAGTATGTGGATGAAGAATTTTATAATTTAAGGAAAAGAATGAACCACTTGAAATATCTATATATTATTACCCACTTTAGAGAATCAAGGTGTTCTTGGCTTATTCTGGCCTACACTGAAGAACGGACAGTATACCCATTGGGGTTATAAGTTCGTTCCAGAAGTTTCTATGAAGAATTTCATGGTTATAATCCTTGAAATGTGGCTTTTTATTTACCTACTTTAGGTCGATCAATCCAATGGTGGTGTGAGGCAAAATACATTTATTATTGTATCCAAAATTGAATAAGTCAGGCATATATGGTTGAATTCCCTTGTCTTTGAGAGAATCCAATGGTGTTAGCAATATATGTACTATGGGAAGGATCCATTTATAATTGTAGGGATCTTTTAAGTGAAATGGGGGAGGATTTCGGTAAACTTTAGTTCATATGTGATGATGAGCCCAGTTAATGTCCATGAAAACAGATTTCACCCATTTTCTAAGGGTGTTTCTGGAATCTAGCTTCCGAGCCAAACATAAGATGAAGTGCTGAGGATGCTGAATTTGATGGGAGAAATATACTTCTCTCCATTTTTAATTACATTAAAAAATATGTTTATAAAGATGATAAGGAAAAAAATCAATGGTCTTATATGATAACTTTCAGAGAAAACATACTAGTGGCTAACATTGATAGTAAGATCATATATAAGGCCTATGCTTCAAATCGATTTTCACACCAGTTCAAATGTATTAAAAAATCATGCATATTTCCCTCTATGCATGTTAGTATTGAGAAACATATGATGGAATCCTGATTGTTTTGGATCATGGTGGCCATGGAGGTGTCTAAAGTTTCAATCACACTAGCTCCATCAGATGAATCAATTGGGTTGGAGGCTGGGTCTTCTAGTCCATGGATATCTTCATAACCTCAAGGGGTATTGATGAATGACATTTATCAGGTCATATCCACGATAATTTCTGGTCATTGAATGTGAGGTAGAAAGGTTCAAATAGATGGTGATGATTCTAAATATTTGGATCCTTAAATGTGATCTTAGGAAAATACCACCAAGATGGCTAGGGTTCATAAAAACACAACTTCTATGACAAGGTTGTACATTCATCCCCATTAGGAGACAACTTGTGTTCCGACCACCCATTATTGAGAGAAAAGTGGAATGCAGAGGATTCCAAGTCAAATGGTGTCAGGTCTTCCCCGAAACCAACCACATTAGAGCCAAATTACTTGTGACCATTGAAGATTTGAGCTTGGAAGAGAATATATCATGATGTTAGGGATGCAAGGGTATTTTTCTAGGTTGGATTACACATACTAGAGTAGAGAGACATCTGATCACCCTCTGATCACCACCTTGATAGTGATTTTGTTGAGGTGTGGAGATATATTCATGAGATGGAGGATTTGATATATGAAACCGATGATCAAATATAGGTCAAAAAGTGAGTTTTTGATTTTCTGGATAGAGGAAGACTTGAGTGGGTAACTAGTCATTCTGAAGAGGAATGTGATGAATAACTTAAACCTTCAATGTATCTTTCTCTTTACCCTTATCTTTTATTGATCTATCATACACTATTATTAATCTTGGTGGGATTTATTTAATAGCTCAGAGGATAAGAAGAAGAAGTAGGATATGAAGGAGTAGTAACAATGGTTCTTGAGTCATCAAGGAAAGGCACCATGGGAATCCCCACTGGGGTAGTGGAAAAGGACCTTGGGTCCCCAGAACTATCCCCAAGTCAGAGGACTATGGTAGAGGATATGGAAACCCTAATTCATCGACTATCATTTCAAGTACCTATTACCAAGGGGACTAAAATGGTCCCTTCATATTCTCAATAGATCAATCTAAAGAGGGAAGTAAAGTTATCCTAGAAGATGCACCATAGTAAGTATTTATGTTTTCACTCAATATCAAAACTTTGTCAACATACTATTTTGACTTTACTTGTATTTTTTAGAAGCTAAATCACTTTCCTCCCTTATGGGATATTGAATTGTTCCTTACATGATCAGGGAATATATCATGGGGGAGGCATTGATCCATGTTGATGAATCCATAATCTCAAAAAGAGAAAAATCTAAAGATGAAAACACATCTTCCCCCATTCTTGCGGAGATGGGAGAGGTCTATGGTAAAATCCGATGGACACCCAAACATGTCATGTGTTGCTTTTAACTTTCATATCCTCATGATATTTCTGATTTGTTGCCTAAATTTGAGGACCTTAAAATAGTCAATGTTGGTCCAATTATTTCTATAAAAGGGGATGAATTGGATCTCAGATGGTCTAATGAAAGTGATAATACTAACCCTTACTCTGAAGGTCTTGATGATTTTATGACTGCTGAAAAGTCGACATAGGGTTTTGATGGTGGATCCAATTTGGGTCCAAAGATATGCATCTCAGATACCCCTATTGGTGAGGATTATGTGATACGTGACACAACTTATCCTGAAACAATGTATCTATTTAATCAAGAAATTTATATATTAGGTTCCCTAAAGGATTTCAAGTATTTAAATATGGAATGGGATGGATGTGAGTTTTCTCATACCTTCATTTTACAAACATAATTGACTTTATTTCAACTAATTCTCTACATAAAAGCTCAACTTTTGGTACTTTTTATATAGAGAAAGTTTATAAATAACTTCAAGAAAAAAGTATTCAAGCCCACATTTCTCCATTTGCTGAGGGAGTTACAATAGTTAATCCTAAAGCGGGGGATCCCAAGGGCCGATGATCCTAGATGCTAAGGAAACTCAAGAGTACGATCCATTTTAAGAGGTATTTTCTTTGGGAGTTGAGGGTGGGAGTGTCAGGGAGGTATCAGTCCTAATAGTGGATCCAACAAGGAGTGAGTTTTATTACTTTTTTGTTTACATAACTTTATTATTTTTTTCAGTTTACCTTATGGTGTTTATGGTAGGTGTCACTTTCAATTCAGTTCTATTGACTTCACTGAATGGGCCTAAGATTGGGTCTTCTATGCTAGTTCTACCAACATTAGTAAGTGAAACTGAGGCTGTTTTGGAGGGAGCATAATACGGTGGATCATTTAGAGAACATACCCCCGACTATGTATCTACCTAAAAGAGTAGCTTTGAGTCTGATCTAGATATGCAGGAGGATTTTCTCACAACTTGCAACCTTTTTTTGTAGGATATATGGAAGATAATCATGTGTATGATTCTTGAAGACATAAAGTCATGACTACACTGACATACATTCAAGATTTATTTTTTGGGATATGGATGATTTTGTTACTATGAGATACATGATGCGATGAAGTTGGTAACATAAAAAAGGTAAGAGGAACAAATGATACAACAAGTTGAGACGTAGCTGGTGGTCTAGTTTGAGGACTCGCTAGGTGCATCCAAGAGACCCGAGATAAAATCTGGGTGGAGGCATATTTCCGGGTTACTGTTGCAGTACTATAGCAGTACTATAGCAGTACTGTAGTAGCACTATAGCAGACACTGTTCGATACTGTAGCAGCCAAAACTATTCATCCATCTGTGCCTATGGGCCGCCAGTTTGGTCCTCGGGTCCTGCATGGATTTTAGGAAACTTAAGGCCTTCAAGACACCATAAGGCCTTAGGTCCACCCAAGGACTATGGGCCACATGCATTCAGGCCCTAGACACACTAAAAAAAAGAAGCAGCCCCAGAAAAGGATTTAGAGTAGGTGCACTCACCAGAGCAGAGCCAAATGGATTTTCAGAATGAGAGGGTATGGCTATGCCATCGGTACTAGCCTGTGCTTGCACGGGAAGCCTAGGTAGACGGTCATGAAAAGGTGGAGAGCTACTATCAGGATTCAGATGCTAGGGAGGGGCAGTTTGTTGTATATAGTCTGGTATAATTCTGTAAGACCTTCGGGTCATATAATCTCTTAAGCCTATGGGCCATGTAATCTCTGAGCCTACGAGCCTTGTAAGGGTTCCCCCTCATCCCATGAAAGGGGGGTTATCAAAACTCAATAAAAAAATGAAGTCCTTAGGTCCATTCAAGAAAAGCTATTATAAACCACGCTAAGCTCATCCACACCAAGAAGATGGAGGAGTATCAATATCGCCTCAATGAGAAAGATCTCCAAGTGATGTTTCTTTAAGAAGAATTAAAATATCTAGAGAAATAATTAGTTTAAATCCACTAACCCTTGTCTAGGGCTTTGGAACAAATAATAGATGCTAATAATGCAGAGTAGAATAAGCTCGATGACACTAAGAAGGTTACTGCTACACAATTGTTTGATCTTCAAAAATCTGTGGATAATGCCCGAGCTACAAATCATCTTATAAAATACTATATTTATAGAAAAATGAAAAATTTGGAGGAAAGAATCTAGTATGTGGAAGTTACCCTTTGTGTTGGAACATAAAAGATATTTATTTTGGTTTACAATCACTTATTCTTTCATTTTTGTCATCATTATAATCATAAAACAACATTGAAAATGACTCATTTTATTTAATGTCATCACGTTATAATTATAATGAAAAGGGTGAGAGAGTGCTCTATATTTTTTTCCTAATACCTGGGGCCTATAGAAAGTAATTTTACAATTTATAAGGTTTTATGAATAACCATACAATCTTTTTTTATTTATATGTAATCACCCAAATTTTTTCATAAGTCAAATATGATTATGACTTAGTGGGTGAGAGTTTCATTTTTCTCAAGTTATCCTTTTTGGGTTTTCAGCCTAAATTTTTTTGTGACTTTTTCTTTTCACTGTCCAATTTTTGGCTGAAATCACATTGAATACATATATAGCGAGCTATGACTAGACTTTTTTCCAGAATTCATTTTGGGGGTTTTTAATTTGGAGAGTACTATGTCTCTTTGTTTGTGAAGTTTAAAGTCATGAAATCCAGAATGACCTAAGTGGTATTGTAGGTCGAACATCTATGACCATTAGTTTTGTGATGAAGTCCCAAACAAGTCTTGTTGGCCAAGAATATTCTAACATTATTCAGGTACCCCAATGTGAATTTTTATCCATGATTTTCGGGTTCCCAAATATAAAACATGATATTTGGGAGTAGAGGTGTCTATTATACAAAATAAGTTAATACTGGTTGAAAACCCCATTTTTGGGGGTATTTTATGAAAAACCAACTAGGGTGTGTTACTGTATAGTCAATTAGTGGAATCCTTTGGAGGGAAAACCCATTTTGTGGGTGACTTTATTCATATCCAACTAGGGAATGATACAGTATAATCAAGAAAATGAGTTATTAGGAATTATTATATTATATTGCTAATGGAAAAAAGGAAGTTTATGGAGATTTAGGTTTCCCAAGACTATGATGGGTGGCATTGTCAAGGGAATATATATGAAAATGAAAATAGAATCTATATTGGAACTATCCATGAGTGGGAAAACTCTCATACACAAATTTGGTTTGTGTTAAGGAGGTTAAATTTTTGTTAATAGACCAATTATAATATGGAGAAGGAACCTTTATAACAAGGTTTGAAGTATTTTTGTAGTTTAATTTTTTGAAACTAGGATATTGAATATATATTTTAATGTCTTATAATGAGGAAATAGTTGTACAGTTTAACTTTGTATGACTAGGATGTTATTATATGTTGTTTAATGCTGCACAAAAATGAAATTATGTTATGTATTTTAATTTTACACAACAACGAAATCAAGGGGGGGGGGGCTATAATTTAATGTATTAGGCTTTGATAGAAAGGTTAATAATTCTCCCATTTCATGGTAATTTTATAAGAATGTGCTATCACTTTTAGGTTTGAGGATGAAAATGTTGTAAGCTATAATTTTAGGATATCTGGATCTAAAGAGTGATTCGTGGAATGAGATTATGGTGATAGAGGAAGTATCTCTAAAGGAAAAAATTAGCACTGGTTGCAAAAACCCATTTTTGGGATACTTTATGCAAAGAAAATTGTGGAGTTTTACTATATAATAAAATAGTGGAAACCTTGGGATGAAAAGACCATATATGGGTGAATTATGGAAATCCAACTAGGGAATGTTACAGTATACTCAGTAAAAGGAGTTCTAAATAATTCTTACATTCTATTTATAATGCTATAAGGAAGGTTATGGATATTTGTACTTCACATTACATGGGGTCTGGTTTTGTGGAAGGAATCTGCCTGAATACCAAAGGGGAACTTCAAGTTAAAATTACCCAAGAATGGGGGAATAGGTCTCCTGTGCAGGTCTGACCCAAACATGGAAAATATGGTGGTTTTAGTTTTAGGTAATACTACTAGAACTATAAAATTATGGAAACAATTGGTGATATGTGGCCTACCAGACCAAGGTCGTTCCTTCACACTTCAGACATGAGGGAGGACATTTTAATCCATGGTATAGGGGGTTCTGAGATCAAGAGAAAGGATATGTTATAAATATGCAAGGGATGACCACATACTGATTTGAATCGCAGGTTCCATCATAATGTCATCAAACATTATGAGAAAATAATAGTATTATCTTGAGGGTCAAGTTACCTATATTTGGAAGACCTATTGTTTTGGATACTTTATGCAATGACATCTGGGGCATGATTATTCGTGGTCAAATTGTTGCATCTTCTAGCTGAAAACCCCATTTTGGGTGAATTTATGCATTGAAAACTGGGTCATGTTACTGTATAGTCAAGCATTGGAGTCCTTAGGTATTAGAAATTATATCCTCGGAAGCTAGAGAAATATTATGAATATTTTAACGTTTCCTAGACTAGAAATATGAAACGTGGAAGGGATATTTCCAAGAAAAAAGGAAGTGCTTGGACCGATATTGGCCATGAAGTGTAGAGTCCCTTGCACTAAAGAGGGGGGATCTCTATTTCCTTGGTGGACCCCTAAATGAGGGAACCCAAATTAAGAGTATTTGAGTCAATTTTTATTTATATATGGGAGAAGGGGTGTTTATTATTTACCCCATGGATAGGGCTGGGGAATAATGTCTAGGTGTCACTACATATCTCACATGAATGAGAATCAAGCCACGCATAGTTCTTGAGGTACCATGTAGTTTAAAGTCATGCGACCATGTATTCATCAATGAAATTTTAAATCATGCCATAATGAAAGAGGTTATTCGACATAAAGAACAACATAATATTGTGGCCGGATGATGGTATATGACCCTATCATCAATACATAACTTCTGGAAGAAATAATCTACCCATACATAGTTCTAAAAAAAGGATTCCCCATACTTATTGAAATCATGTGTAGAGAAAAAGGCTTTTTATTATAGGCTCACACATGGGGTGATACACCATATTGACTCCCCTTATGTATATCGAACTCGTACATAGGAGAGTGGGATAATTTATTGTATTGTACTATAGTTGGGTCTTGGATTAAAGATCCAGACATCACTATATATATCATGGGAATGAGAATCAGACCACACATAGTTCATAAAGAAATCATTCATTTTATTTTCATGATACGAGGTCATATGGCGTTCCTTTTAATGTATTATAGATATGACTATGATAAAACCAATGGAAATGATCTTCTATACTCATGTAGGGAACCCTTTTAACCAAAAATCCCAAGCCCACATGAGGTATGATCAGTGTGAGAAAAAGAGGTGGAAATGGATTCTTCAACCACACAAAATAAAATACATGGGAAGGATAATGGTATTTTTATTTTTTAGTGGCTGGTCCAGGATGTGAGATCTGTGCATCACTATGTATCTCAATAGAATGAGAATCAAGCTTTATATGGTTTTGAAATCCCATCCAGTTTAATGTCATGTGGTGAGGACAAAGATGAACCAACCTAAAAGGGAGTAAATTTTGTAGCTGGGATCGAGGATAAAAATATGGGAATCACTTCATATCATGTTATGGAAGGAATCCAGCCACACATATTTCTTGGAAGGTTCACTATGCAAGTTTAACTCATACATAAAAAGGGGATGTTTTTGTTGTTGTTGTGATTGGACCAAATAGTGGAGATCCGGGAGAAACTATGTATATCATTAGAATGATAATCAATCCAGCTGTAGTTATATAAATACCACACAATTTATCATCATGTAATAAGGAAGTTGGTCAGCAGTGGAACAACTTTTAGTAAGGATGTGGGTCACCTAATGTGGAAATGAATATTGCATCTAGACTAGGATATAGGACCCAAGCATCACTATGTATCTTTTTGTAGAAATTATCTAGCCACACATAGTTTTATAAGAAATTTTAGCCCACATAAATTAGTCTTTTATATGGGGAAAATGGGATTTAATATTTTCCAAAAATGATGGCCTGGACCAAGACATGAGGTCTAGGTGTCACTTTGTATCTCATTGGAATGAGAATTATTCCATACATAGTTCTTGATAAGATCGTACAGTTTATCATCATGAAATGAGGATGATAACTATTCAGTTTTATGTCATGTCGTAAGTACATGATAATTTTGGAGCTTATACCTATAAAGGGGGAATAAGTCACACTATGGAAAGATGTGAGTGGGGCATTTCCATTGGAGCTGTGTTTCCTTTCTTATACATGTCTAGCCAAGAGGTCATCCTGCCCCCCTGAGGGGTTAGAGGGATGTGATAGGGACATACACATGAGATGGAGTCCCATATTAAAGGGACAAAAAGGAGTGTATTAGCTTGAGGTATTTTTTGGATTTATTAACATCAAATTATATGGATGTAAACTAAGCAGTTTAACATTATGCAATGAGAATTAATGTTATCTTTCAGTTTTAGGTCATACATCTAGGTCATTATCTCATGTAGTTTATCAAAGTGTGATAAAGATGATGATTCCAAAAAATTTAACATCATTCAGCAAGGATGTGGGTCACGCAACATGGGAATGAATATTGTGGATGGACTAGGGGATAAGGCCCATTCATCACTACATATCTTTCTAGAGTAAGAATCAATGCACACATAGTTCTTGAAAATTATTCCTCACATAAATCAGGATTTTATGTGGGAAAAGGGTCTTTAATATTTTCCAGAATGATGGATATGACCAATATATCAGGTCTAGGCGTCATTTTGTATATCATTGGAATGAGAATCAATCCATATGTAGTTTTGGGAATGTTTCATGTGTAGTTCGGATTCATATATAGGGAAATGGGTTTTTTAATGGTTGTATCCAATATTGGAGGTTTGATCATCACTAAGTATCTCATTTTAATGAGAACAAATCCACACATAGTTTTTAAATAAAGGTAGGGAAGGGTACCATAAAAAAAGACTGTGATCCACTCAAACATGAATTTAAATGTTACATAGTTTTATGTCATGAAACAAGGACATGAACCATGCAGTTTAACGCATTACAGTTAGGAAAATATGCTATGCAGTTTAGAGTCTTATTGATTGTACTATGTATGGAACTATGTAGTTTAATGTATTGTAGCTAGTATGAGTGTTGTTTCTTTTAAGGTCATCCAATAAAGACCAACTATGCAGATTAACATCGTTCAACTGAGAAGATATTTGTATGATTGCATGAAATATTTCTTTAGTAATCTTTCATTTTTTTAGGGTCATAAGGATATCTCTATTCATTTATATCAAATAATAATCTCCTTTAGAGTGGAACTCATGTATAGAGTAAGGTCCCTACCACTTTGGTTTAATATTTATAGGCTTATTTTCTGGTATCATTAGAGTTATAAGGACTAATACAAGTTATCCTTGAATGAATTAGAAAAATAGAACCTTATTGTTAAAGGATCACACTATCCAATTCTGATGGATTTCCAAGCGGTGAAAAGTATGAGATCTTTTATCATCAATTCACTCCAATTCATTCATTCATTTCTAGGATTTATCATCCATGTATTTCTAGTCATAGATGGAAATACAGAGTAATGGAAATAGGACCTTGATGTGTAAGATAACCTCTATTTCTAACCCAAGTGAATACAAGGTCACTCGTGTGGAAGTTTTGGTTATAGTTGGGTAAACCCATAAGGAATGAAAGAGTTTATCATGCATTGAATTATTATCCTTATCCACCACATTTTTCAGTCTGTTTGATAGGGTCTTGTTTAAAAGATCTATCTATCCATTAGACGCTTCATGATAGTGGGATGTATCGTTGGATTTGATATCATATTCTTTAAATAGTTTTCCCACATTAGCATAACCTAATTTCGTGATGTTTTTGGTCATTATTGTGTGAGGGACTCCAAATATAGTAATGATGTTGGATTCCAAGTAGCTGATAATTATTTTCCCCAACTTCTTTCATGGGTATTAGTTCAACCCATCTGGAGAATAATTCAGTAGTAGTAAAGATGTACTTGAACTAATTGGATGTAGCTGGAGGGTATGGTCCCACAACATACATTTTCTATATAGAAAATTTATAGAAGTATTTATTTGTATATATAAACTCCTAGGGTTGATGGATGAAGATATCATGCACTTGGAAGGAATGAAATTTCTTGGTGAATTCCATGCAATCCTACATCATCAAAGGCTAGAAGTATCAAGGACTTTATATTTGGTTAGAAAGCCTATATCCTGATTAGTGGGAACCATAGTCTCCGTAGTGCACTTATTTCATAAAAATAATAGTATCTTCCCCATTAATATATCTGATAAGGCCTCAATAAAAATCCTATTTTACATATGATTTTTTTGTTATTTTGTTAATCATACAGGTTGAAGTTGGCTACTCGTTGTTAGATTTTCTCTTTTCCAGCATTATCTTGTGGAATTACTCTGTTTTGAAGGTATTTCATGAGTGGAATCATCCAGCCAATGTTAGGACAATATGGTTCAGTTTTAGGTATGATTTCGTTGATCTCTCTAGTTTTGAATTTTAAAAAGGCGAGACCATTCAGTGATACACAATGCTGATGGATATTTCATCTATGTTTGGATCCGTCAAAGATAAACTTGTATTTTCCAATTCATCTGCCTGGGCATTTTGTGATCACGAGATATGAGTAAATGTTGGATCTAATGGAAACTCCTCCATTAATCCTTGTAAACAATCAATAAAGTGAGTTGACTCTCATTTTTTTTATATGATAATACCCATTGATATGTTTGATTACCAACTTTTATTCTACTTTCACCTCTATATGGTCCATTGGTATTTGGAGTGATAGTTCTAGGCCCGTATTGAGGGCCTAATATTCTACCTCATTGGTAGTAAAAACTTATGGTAATAGTAAGGAGTAAGGAAATTATAATTTTTCTAGAAATATAAGAATGATCCATAGCCTGACTTTGTTGACCTTAGGGTCTTCCATTATTCTCCCTAATAGGATCCTGTACATGCCGTCAAAATACATTTCCCATACTCGTGGGACTTCCAAAATAGATAATATATACTCATCTAGAAATTCATTATCATTGACGATATTTTTACAGAAGGGTGCTCTGTATGAAAATATTCTATGGCCTAGACAATGACCTCTTTATAAGGCGTGAATTGTATATCAAACTTCTGCAAAATAAATTCACACCATGCAAGGAGTCCTGTCAACATAATAAGAATGATGATTTATTTGAGTGTATTATTATTAGTGGCCAAATGGGCCTTGTAGTGCTATAGGTAGTGCCTCATTTTCCAAAACACAACGATTAATTTCATGTAGATCTTCTTGACATCTGGATAACGAGTCTCAACACTGACCATTGTTCGAGTGAGATAATAAATCTTTTTTTCATTCCTAGAATCATTATTTTGAACATGGAATGAACCTAATGATATTTCTAGGCCTGTAACATATAGAATGAGTATATTTCCCTTAATAGTAGGCATTAATACTAGTGGTATCAAGAGGTATTTTTTGGGGTTTTAAATGCTTCTTCACAGTCATTGGTCCACTGATATGTGACCCCCTTATTCATTAGTTTGGTGAAGGTGAACACATAAATTCAAGGTTGGATATGTAGTGTTATATGTAGGCTAGGTTACCTTGAATTCCTCTTAACACTATCAGGTTTTTAGGAGTTGACATACTATGTATATATTTTATTTTCTCAGTGTTAAATTCAAATCCCTAATGGCACATGATGAAGTCAAGAAACATTCCCAATCTTACCCAAAATTAAATTTTTGGAGGTTCATCTTTAGGCCATGTTAGAATATATTTTTTAAGATGGTCTCCAGGTCATCCAGGTGGTCATAACATTGGAAAGACATAAACACTATATTTTTAATGTAGAATTGAAAAACCTCCATAGTAAGGGTTTCAATATGTGATGCATGGAACATTGGTATTTGGAACCAGCGTTCTTCATGACAAAGGGAATTACTTGATAATAAAATTCTCTACGGGGGCCCTGAAGGTGTTATATTCTTCATCCTTTAGGGCCATCAGGATTTGGTTAAACTCTAAATATCCATCCATAAAGGATAGTGATTTATAAATTGCTTTCAAATCAATCATAATTTATATTATTGGAAGAGAGAAGTCATAAATAATATATTGTGATTTGAGATATCTTAATTTTATTAATACTCAAATATGATCATTCTTATTCTTTACTACGATAATATTGGATAGAAATTTTGGATACTTCACCTCCCAGATGAATTCTTATTTGATGATCTTATCATCTTTGGCCTTAATTTTGGAGGCATGAGTTGGGTGTGTCTATCTGGATACCTATTTGTGTTTCCAATGGTCTACTGGAAACCCCGATTGATGGGTGGTCACCTCAGTATCGAGGCCTAGAATCTCTATGTAATTCAAGGAGAACACTGGTGTTTCTTTAGGATGAAATCATATACATCTTGTTCCTCATATTTCATGACCCCATAGATAAAAGTGGGATGTGGATCTTCATCCATACTATAATCTAATTCTCAATGTTCTTCAACAGTAGTGGATAAACCTTACTCAATTTATAGAGGGGAATCCCTGAGGTATTTCTTCCATTCCACTTCCTCATGATTTACCTCTTCTGCCTCCACTTGAGATGTGGGCGATGAAGAATGATTATCAAAGTTAAGGGTGGAGTTTACATTTGGATACCTAGAATATGAAACAACCGTATCTGGCCCAATTGATGGAACGTGACCTTTTTGGAGATCTGAAGGGGAGATGAGGGATTGAGAATGAGAATATTCATTTTCTCACACTGACATGATGAATTCTTTCAGCCTGGTTGATAGAACATGGATGTGTTGAAGCTTAGGGATGAAATAATGATATTTTATTCCATGATTTCATTACTTCTTAGAAATTTGACCACATATCCTATGCTGTTGGGAACAGTTTTCACAACTGAACTCATAGAATATGTTGAATGTGTGCTTGAATTTGGGACCACCCATTCGATTTTATTGATGAAAAAAAATAATATGCACTAATATGATTTAAATTATCTACTAGAATCATTTCCAAACCATTTAGGGTATTAATTTGGGTTAAATCATCAATTATACTCAATTTCACCTCCCTCTAGTAGAATCCTACATCAATATACTATGACTCACATGATTTGAATGGGGATTTTCACCAGAAATGTACCAATTTTTCCATTGATGAAATATTTTTGGAATTGGTGGTATTAAGAAGGGATAAACATATGATGATGTATCTAAGGTATTCCCAGTAGAACATTGAAGGCCGTATCCTACCTAATAACCATGAATTTTGATCCAGACATGAGATCCCTGAACTGAGTTCTGAGTTTTATTTCACTGAGAGGATTTTTCTCATTCATGTCTTAACCCGGTAACTTGAAAGTATAGGGGGGGAAAGTGAGATTCATTAAAAACTAATTGATGAAGTTTTCAGATTGGAATGTAGTTGACTCTTTAGATATTTTCAGTGAATGAACACATGATATCAATTTAATTAATCATCCCAGATTTATAAACGGGTCTCACATACCCCAATATGAAGGAATCCCCATCCTAGTCTATGAAATTGATTAACATGTTGAATTATGCAAGATCATTCTCTGCATGATACACTTAATCATCAACAACTTCAACTTTAAATTTCCTTGGTATTGATAAGGCCTCCTCAAGTGATTACCAAAGGTCTTTTGATAGATTCATAATATTCAAGATGGACTACATGTCTAGTAACATGGATAATTTATTCAAAACATCATACTTCTGGTCCAAAGGTATGAACTTCCATGCATGGGGATTATCATTTGAATATTATTTAGGGACTGATGTACTTGATATGGATAGATCATTACTTGTAATAAGAGATGAAAGTGCTTTTGTTCTCGATAGATTAGGTGAAATAGGTTAGCGAACATGATGAGGTTGATTAGTTGATGAAGTATCGTCTATCCTATATTCTAGGGTAATAATCTCATGGAAGACCCTTTAATGTGTGGGGGGACTTCCTTAATCTTTCTAAGCTCTCTGGAGAGATCTCCCACAATTATCAACCATGTATACTATTTGAGAAGGGACATGGTTGGAGTAATGAATCCTAGAATTTACATATCTTTCCCTATATCCTCGACTCCGATAGCCTCTCCCCCCCAGTTCCCCAATCAAGTTTAAGAAATTTGGGTTTGTAATCATGCTCGTCATCTGAGAGGAGATCCATCATGTGAATAAAAATAATGAAATTAAAGATCATATTCTCTTAGGATGGAGATCCCATCTAGCTAGGTGATCTTTGTGGTACCATTTGGTAGGGTAGTTCCCATGATTCTTGAATTGCAAGCATGAATTATTCTAAATATAAAGAAAAATTATGATTTTTGTTAGGCTCATACTATTGCATTTTCTTCTTACTCATCCAACCATGTTGCTTTTTGGAAGACTGTCTTTCAGAGGACTGAGTTTTCAATAGTGTTGGTTATGTTGTAGTGAAAGCAACTGAAGTCACAATTTGTTATTTCAACTGTGTTAGGAGGATATCATGAGTTTGTTTGATCATATTTACAGCCATAAAATTACTATAATTATGTGTACCCTTGATTTTAAATTACTTCCATTCATTATTCTCCACCAGATCAGTGGTAGAGATACATGTTACTTAAGTAGGTGGCCTTCCCAACTTCACTTTTGAAAAGTCCACAATATTTTATAGGATGACTTTGAAAAAAATCATTATAGGATGTTGGGCCGCAATAATTGATAGAAGTAGAAGTAGGTGGGATATCTTCATAACCATCCTTTTGGTATTCATGGTATTTGGTAACTTGATCGAGTTGTTTTCCAATACCGAGATGATGTTTCTAGGTACTTGGTAACTCCAAAATGAATAGACCTGATTTTTCATCTCCACAAACTATTTTCTCCTATGACCTATTTGATCATCCTTTTGAGGTGGGAATTGTTTTTGAATCTTAGGGGGAAGAACCACATGATGTGGTGTAATCTTGGGAGCGGGAGCAGGTGTATGGGCCTGCTTAAGTGTAATAGTATCAGACTCTTCTTTCCCCATTATTTTTACTCTATCTGATAGAATTAATCAATACTTTTCCTTGGTCTAGGTGACACAGTCTACCACTCTTTTATAAATCTTAGTGTGGTACAAAAAACCTCTTGTGTATTTCATAGGGATTAGTGGTGTACAAAACTCATCGTGAATATATTCTATATAGATGGGAAAAACGTCTTCTTGAGGAATATGCATGTTTAAGGAATATTTAAATCCTTTACACATACCAATGAAATATGATCCCCTCTCATTGAACCACTTTTTCTAGTTTTAGAGGTTCAGTAGTATTTTATTCTATAAATTTTAGGTGAATTGGAAGAGAAACTCTCAATGGAGATCTTCCCATCCTATAATTGACAAATCCAGCAATCTAGTGTACCATACAAAGGCTGGTACTTTTAGAAATTATACAAAGTAACTGAGTCTTATTGCATCCTCCTATTCTAGTTTCCCCATAATGGGATAACAAAAAGAGTCAAAATTAATCAAATGACACTTTGAGTCTCCTAATCTATTGGAAATTGGTAATATAGGATTCACTAAGTGTGATGGTGGAAGAGTTAGTTAAACCCATTCAGGGTAAGCCTTAAACTATGGTTGCACCGATGCACACCATCCCTATAAGTATTACTATCAAGACATTATCAACTCAATGGTATTCATAAGACCTTGATGAATGTATGTATGAATATGATCTTGAATAGGGGAAGCAGTCGGTAGGGCCATCTCTGGTGGAAATGCTGGCATCTGCTGTGGGTATCCTATTAAGAAAGGATGGTACATATGTTTTTAGAACCATTGTGATTGTGAAATAAATGGAGGGAACTATCAATATTCTATTATGGGATCCAATTATATTGGTGGATGGCATCCCACAGTTATTGGATGCTACAGATCCATTCCATTTTTTGCGGAAACCCACTTTGTGGAGGTGTGACAACTTAAAGTGTGAGTTGAGGATCTTCAGGCTTCTCAATTATTTCAACTCTTACTCTTATTGAGAAAATATTTATTCCATTATGATGGGTCCAAACATTGTGGATAGTAGGGGATGTAAAAACATACCTTTTACCTTTTATTTTTCAGGTTCTCTTTGAGGAGGTAGTGGTAAAGTGGTTGATGGGATGTCCAGATTCAGGGAAAGTCTTTTTTCCCAGTTAGGCAAACCTCATTAAATCATTTCAGTGTGTTCCATATTTTGAAAAAACTTCCTCATATATTTCATCCTCTGAATTGGCCTCATGTTCTATAGGGTTTGTAGGGGTAGTGTTAATGAAATTCACTGATAAACAATGCATTGTAGGTATTATATCAGTGGCCCTGTGAGAATTACTTTTTCTACACCCTTAATGAGGCCATGCCCTCTCCTTTACAGATTGTATGGGAGCTGTTTTCCATATATTAATCCATAGGGTATCTCTAGACAGTTCATTCATGCATGTTCCAAATGAGGATATTGAATCACGGGATGTGATGAAGTAGGAATATACATTCTATGGTGTTTCTCTTAATCAGGAAAAGACTAAATTCCACTAAGGAAAAAGTTACTGAGGTGTGAAAGCCCCAAACACTGAGAGATGGGGGTTTTCCCCTTACATATTTATAACTCTTTAGGTATAGTTTTTTAACCTCAAATGTTGTGATAAAAAAATACCCCAACCATGAAGGATAGGGTTGTTTCAAATCTATTATGGATGCTACTACCATGGATTCCCATATGATTTTATCAAGTTTTTTTCCCAAACACTAGACTGGTGAATCATTTGGTATGTACCTAAATCAGATTCATCGAATGATCATTGTGCTATTTCAAACATTGTCATTATCTGATGACTGAATTCCCCTAATATGGAGGATTTCATGATATTTTCAGATACCTGATGCAAATGTATTTCAACAGACTAATCTCTTCTAGATTGACATTAGTGAGAGTCACTCGGGGACTATTTTTTTTAGAATATAATCGGTTATGAACATAGTCCGTTTATTGGAGCTGGCCTAAACCTATTGAATTTCTTAATTCCAATTTTGGAGGTCATTAATGGTTCGTGAGAGAAGTGAAATGCAATTCCCCATGTTTACCCCATCCTTTATATGGACACCAGATGGGGCATCTGCGATCAGTTTTCACAATTTCTTTAATGCACTAAGGCCAACACATTGAATGGATTTTTTCTATTTCCCAAAATATATAATTTCACGCATCTAGGAGAGGTGTTAAGTTAATTTGTAATTGAATCCCTTTTATTTCCTTTAAATGACTCTAATACTCATCATTGGGTAATACTTCCTCTCTCAAGTGATGAAGAGTTTTCAATATATTTATACAAATTTCGTTTACAAAATCTTTCAACAACCCCTATGGAATGCTATATTGGGGGGTGGATAAAGGCAAGAACATGAATATTATTTCATATTTAGAAAGATATTTTCTAATGTTTAGAATTTCTTCTTCATATTTCTCAGAGGATCCTCAACCTGGTCTATCCAATGTGGGAGTTTAATAGATACTTTATCATAAACTAAAATTTTGGTAGAGACTCCCTCTATCATATTAGAATGCAAGAAATCCATGGGGGGTTCAGAAAATCACCATCACCTTGGGATGTATTTTAGATGAGAAATGATTTCACTTTTCAATTATAAGGAATCAAGCTTTATTGGACTTTTTTTACCTAACACCTCATGGTAGGTGGGATTTCTCATCACTACATCACCAAGGGGAGGACCATTATAAGGAATTTAAACACTACTATAGAGAGAACATTCATAGTAAATGTATTCATAGGGAGGAATACTATACTAGATTAAAAAAAGTTTGATTCCCTATTTTTATTTAATATTTTGTACAAATGAAGGGTTTCTGTGACTGTCGTTGAGATATAGTATCTCAAGAGATACCAGGTTGTGGTAATTAAGCAAGTATTTATGGTGAAGTGTTTGAGTAGGACATTCAGAATTACTATTACTACCCCCATAATTTGGTAAAGGGAGAGTAAGATCTTTATCTTCCATAGATAATCGTTTTAGGGCTTCAGTAATTATATAATAAAGTATAGTTGGATCATAGATTAGATCTTCATTTTCTAGTCATATCTTTTGAGGATTCTTTTTGGATTCCTTCTATGATCAACAGACGCCACTTGATGGGGGAAGTGGTTTTAATGGGAAAGGAATTATTCCTAACATTAAGTGGAAATTGGGATAGGATAATTATCTTTGATTGGAATGAGTGTAGGTTCTCAATCCAGTTTTCCATATATCATGGGGGAGTTTTCCCCAAGACCCTCTTGAATGGGAGCAAAGGTATTTACCTGATCAAGGGTGACATAGATGACCGAACCAATTTTTTGAGTTAATGTTTTCTGTATGAACCTATAACAATACTGTTGTCAAAATTATGATGTCTTGATAGGTTTTATGGATATGGTTATAGATTTGGGTATGCCCTTTCACCATTTATGGATATGCTTAGTGACTTTATCCACTAAAATAGGGATATTTTCCCATTCCATTTATAGAGAAGGGACATGTTACTTCTCTTGTCCTCACTTTCCTGACAATGGTAATTGAATGTACACATGTATGGGATAAGAGTATTGGGTCTTCCCCAATTCATCATTGGGACTTTACGACTAAATTCTCTAGGTGCTACTAGATGAAATTGCTGGAAGGCTTGATGAATGCTGGAATCTATGCGAACCTGCTCGTTGTTTTCCTCCAAACAAGGATATAGGGATTATTTTAATGCATCTATAAGAGGATAATGTCAAGATTAATGGGTGTGGTTAGGTATTTTCTCATACTCACAGATTACCCTCGAATTCGACTGGCATGATTTCTGGGTGGAAGAAGGTGTCTATTTCAGCTCGCTGGGTGCCATAGTAGTTGGCTGGAAGAATTATCTCAGTGCTTCTAGATGAGTTTATTGGTCGTATTTATTAGTGTGGGAATGTGTATGTTTCTACTTTACATGTGCCAACAGATTTTATGGAAATGAATCCTTGGATTCTTACAACTGAGTCTGGTAGCTAACTAAATTATGGAGGGTAGGTTTATCTTCCTACTCACAATTTCTTCACAAAATTTCATAGGAGGGATTCTCTGGAGGGAGTATAAGTTTTGACATATCCTCTATTGACCAGTTTCTATCCCTAAAAATTTGTTTTTTATACCTAGGTCTAGATGACCTAGGACAGAATGTCTAGGATAGTACCCTTATCATGATAAGGGTTCACTACAACACTGCGTTGGAGGTGGAGAATGCTGGAAGGATCCCTTTGATAGGACCCCTTGGTCTTTTATAAGAGGCAATCAATGGCCTCTTTATAAACCTACCTATGATAAAGGAGGAAACCATTGTTGAGTTCTAGGGATAAGCTCCTGAAATGGTTGAATATAGTGATGGGTTCCATTTGCCTTTTGACCACTGGCTATCTATGGATGGATGTTTGGTGGGGATTTCTAAGGTAAAGGGAATGTTTGGAAGCCTCCAGGGTCGAGATTATACCATTCAGGAAATACTTCCAGAAAAATGTGTTCGAGACCCAGTATTGAAGATGATGGGTTTGGGATGGAATCCTCTACTTGGATGAAGGATCTACAGGAATTATAGCCAAGGCATACATTTAAGAAATATGGAAGGTCAAAATTGGATTAAAGTGATCTATGATAGAATGTTTCTAAATATAAATGAAAAACACAAAAAATAAAACCATGTAAAAGTATCTTCTCATTTAAATGAACACATGCACAATTGATTTTTTGTTTGGACCTCATATATTTTGATAGCTAAAGGATCCTGATAGGTGGGTCACACCATTTTCTTGGTTAAGGACTCATATTGTGTTCACCATTTTTTTGATGAAAATGAGTCACCCGACGGTTGAATTTATCATTTTTAGTTTTATTAAATCATTCCCGTTGTGTTCAATATTTCTTAATGGTTTCCAATGTGTTTTTTATTGGAATAGGAAACAACCAAAAATACTATATCTATGAGAAACCTTATTTCCAATGGAAGGTGTTCATTGGGATTTTGGGCAACGATACTTAATAAATCATGTTGGTTGATAGGATGGGTGGTCGGGATCATTACACCATTTTTGTGATAATTGTTTCTTAATATAGGAGTCTATTACAGATTTACGATATGTTTGAAAATCCGTTATTAATTCCCAAGTATAACATTTGTCACCATTGAATTAACAATCAATTATCACCATGTATGGAATTTTAGAATAATATTTATATATATTAGGTTCTTCATCAATGGATATATTTGTATTAATCCATGATCATCCATTAATGTTATCCTATTATGTATTGGTTATATAGTCTTTGTTAGTTATTACAAAAATGATGGTTTTCATCAACACAGTGGGGAATTATGTAGTGTGTCATCATTCAAGGATACATGAGTTGTTTTGATGTCAAGATTGGATCCATGAATTGGAATTATACACATCCCAATTTATGTAATTAGAACCCACATAGTTTAATACCACTTTACGTGACACATCATACCTTTTAAGGTCATGTGATGAGGACCAAACCTTGCAGTTTAGCGTCATGATGAAAGGAGTTGTAGGAGAAATGTGCCTAGTCAAAGTTTGGTGTGGAACTTATGAACAGTAATCCAAGAGAACATGGAAGGGATATGGATTCCCAGGTTGAATAATACCCTAATGGGAATGTGGACAAGAGGGAATGAAGTTTATTTGTGGTGTTTGGTTTAAACCTCGGAGAGGCTTCCTTTTTATCCCATTTGGATGGGAATCAAAGAACCGTAGTTTAGTTGTGGGGAATCGTGCCTATGGGATCCGTCTAAACATTTTTCTCGTAGGGGATTATGGATCTTTGAGATGATTTTATTGGGTTTTAATACTAAATAAGATTCTATAGTTATTCAGGGTTTTGTTGGGATTAATCCTGATAAAGATACCATTTGGATGTGTATGGTGATATAGTTGGGACTTATACCTCGTAGGAGGACCATAAGGTTACATATGAATGGGGATTATACTGAATAGGAGGAATATAAGGTTATATTTAAGAACTTATTTCTAGGGAGGATTCCTTGTTGTTTAGGGATTACACTTGGAATGTGACCTAAATGTTAGGGATCATATGAATTTTGTGATAACCACCAACCTATAAGCCCATGTGAGTCATGATCGGTGTGAGAAATAAGAGGATGAAGTAAATTTATATAACCACAAAATTGAATTTTCCCTATGATTGGATGAATGGACTTGAGGAGTCACACCTATGAAGTCACATTGAATGAAGGCAAGAGGAATATTCAATAGAACATTCTCTACCAAAACATGCATCTTTCCATGTAGAAACCATGGTCGCATATAAAATATATGTACACATGAGCCATGATGAGTCATGATTGAATATGAAAAGCAAGAGGAAGTCAAAGATATGGAAAACCACATGATCCCTCTTCCACTAGGGGAAGAGGCCTGGGATACATGAGAAGAAGAAAGGGATTTGATACACTCATTATCTCTCTTGTTTCGTATCTAAGATAGTAACATTAGACTACGCATCCGGGTATGACCTATGAGCTGAAGAGGAGAAATATTGGAACCTTATGAATTAGAGGATAGGGGATTACACCAGAAGGGATTCCATAAAATTAGTTTTGGCAGGAGGATCTCATTCCCAATCAAAGATAAAGGAATGTGTGATCCTCACCCTCCCCTCCTAGAACCAGAGGACCTTGGTCTCAAAGACGATGAGGGAAGGGAATGGATCAAGCCCTTTTTCGTAAAACCAGGATATCCCTAACACCTCCCATAAGGTAGGGGTCCTCATGACCATGGGAATGCATACTTACATGCACCTAGAGGTCCCTACCCACCACGTAGGACAAGTGTGGGAAACCTATGACTGGAGGAATGCATACCCAATTGGGAGACACACTGATGTGCCTCTTTCCTTGTTTTTCATGTCGGGAGGCTTCAGTGGAGGTTTCAATTTGGCCCCCTCTATGATAATGGATCAAAATGAATACGTGACCTAAAATTGGTGTATTAGAAGAATAATCAAATGGAGGCTCATGTACGTCCTAGTTTAGAGAGAAAATGTTCATCACTCAGTGTCTAGGAGGAAGTTTAGGTGGTTTTCACAAGGGGTATAGGCCTCCACGAGCTAGATATTCCTTAGTCGATGGAATACCTAAAAACAAAACATGGTAAAGGCTTTAACGTATACACTATTTTCTTCCTCAGATATCCCTATATGGTTCTCACATAGGTCCCTGATTAGATAAGGGGACTAACAAAGGTGGTTGTTTACTGGTGAAAATTGGGTCCCCACATACGTGACATGTATTTCATACCCTAGAGGGAATTTTATCCCACTATCACCATTAATTACTTCTTTTATCAGGTTATAGAGGGATACATGAGGGGTTTTGGAGGTCCTAGGTGAAGGGGCTGTCTGACTAGAGCTTCTGGGTTTCATTTGATTTTATAGTTGTACAAATAAGAAACCCAAGGGTTCTATTTACAAGGAAATAGGGGACCCTAGTCGAAGGAGGTTTTTCGCTTAAGTCCATGGTGTAGGTTCTTGGTTCAAGTGTCCTGCTCAGAGGTGGACTAACTTTTAGTACCAAATTGGGGGGGGGGTGTTCTGATGCATATGGGTTTACGTGTGTAGGGAATCTTGGGAAAGTACCTTTGAATGTTCCATAGGATCTTCATGTCTTCCATCATGCTTAATGTTCTATTCATAATATTTTCATACTTTTTGACACAACAAAGTGTGAAAAAACTCATAGATTGAGTTATTTGAAATATAAGGATATGAAATCGGAAAAAATATATAGGAGGATCACTAGAAAAATTTGAATGATGTGTTCACAAGTTATAAATTTGATGGAACATCGGGTTAGAAGTTCCTCTCCTTAGGATGAAAATTTTCCTTTGGTTAGTAGGATAGTTATGAAATATAGATATAATTTCCAAAAACATTTCTCTGTTTTGGAAATGGATACATTTATTACCAGTAAAATTAAATGATTTTTGGTGACTCAAAACCCTATGGCATGATGTGTGGTATTTTGGAAAAGGATATTTATAAGGTTACATGATTATTCAAGTCCAAAACATGATATAGTAGGGTTTTTGAGGAAATTTTATAGGGAGTGTAAGTTGTTGAATAGTTTTATCTCAACATGATAGAATTAGAACTTTAATTTGTACTTATCCTCTAATTGGAGGAATTAGGAGACACATAATTAAATGAAATTTCTAGGAAAGGTGGAATACTAATAATCAAATTAATTAAGAAACCTAGTGAATTAGGAAGTCCATGTTCCATGATGGTGGGTGAAAATGGGAAATATGCCTATTTTGTGTCTAGATCCAAGGTGGAAGACTAGGAAACCACTATATGTTCTATGATAATCAGCATAAAGGTAGACATAGTTTTCAAAAGGGGATTTTTATGATGTAGTGTTAGACCAAGAAGAATATCTATTTTCATATGTTAGATACGATATTTTTATTTTTCGTATATAGTGTAAAAGTGTATGGATGCAGTAGAAAACCAAATGTGGATCTAGAGTACATATACTAATTATGCTATATATGGAAGTGAAAATAAAGAATAGGTATAAGATAATTGATCAAGAATTAACTATGTATCTTGGGATACCATGAATCCTGTCTAAAATAGTTCAGATAAAGATATATCAATAGGTTTAACACATGTGTATGACAAATTCTTTGTATATTTCTCCTAATATCAAGAAAATAAAAGGAAATAACTACTTAAATTATGGAAGAGAAAAAAATTATATGTGATCCATGTAAGTATTCATACTTTTATCCTAGATTAACATCATGGATATGAACCCATATATCAAATACTCTAATAATGATATAACACTCATGTGTGGAAATTACTCTTTATAAATTAGTATTTTTCAGGTAATTTAATGGTCACAATGGGTGGACAAAATATCATTACATATAACATCATTTAAAAAGAATTATATATCATTAAAAATATCTTCATATGTCAAGGTCAAATATAAATAAGGATTTATAAGAATCCAGATCATGTATAAATGAATATGAATGGTTTTTTATTAGTGATTATTATTTGGTAAATTTACAATGTTCATTTTGAAGCTCGAGTTATGAACTAAAAAATAGGTACATGGTGGGAAAATGGTATTATTTTGAGGCTTGATTCAATCATTATAACCAATAAGATAACAACATTAAATAATCTAATCATAGTTATGGGTTATTATGTATCAATTTTTATTAGGCTTATATATGTGAAAAAATTGTTTCCATTTTAATAGAGGGATTTTAAGAAATAGCACACAAGAGAATGTAAACCCGTACACTAGGAACTCTTAAATATATATTTCTTTTAATCAAGGTAATGTATATAGGTTTTAGATGAACCACTTTGTCATGTAGTTTTGGGTCAGATGACATGGATCATGTAATCAATGAATTTTTTTCAAAAGTTGATTTTCAACACAATGATTTGATATTTACCTATAAAAACCCATACGTTTTCATAAATAAATTTTAAATTGTTTTAGTTTTATATTAATTAAATTTTATAATAATACAAAGTTGAGATCCATATTGGTTTAGTGTCTTTGGAAACATGGATACGTAAACCATAACCCCCCAAAATTGTAAAATAGGAACACCTTGTTTGATAGTGTGTATGAAACAAAACAACAAGAATAGAATAAAATATAACACCTCAAGACACTATGATATATTCAGTTTTTTAATAAATCCAATCTCTTGGATTTCTTGTGTCGCACACAACACTGAGTTTAGACGAAATTAAACACTCTATTAAAATATTATTTTTTATACCCGACCACCATTAAGTTAGCTGGTATGAATAGGACTAAATAAATTATTGAAATTATCTAGTTTAAAAATGTATAAAATAATTTAAATGGTTATATATTTTTTTAGAAATAGAATAATAGAAAAAAGAAATATAATGAGATGTTTTTTGAATCAATATATTTTTTTTTGAATAGTGGAGTAGGCACGTTTTGCACACATAATTTAGAATTAACTTTCAAAATTTTAGAAAATATTTTTGATAAAATATATTTTTTAAATCTCAATTTCAAAATTATATTTTTCTATATTTTTTTGAATTTCATGAAAGAAATAATTTTTTAATGAACAATGAAAAATACTAGTTTTTATTAAGAATTTTCAATTTTTTTGAATATTTTAGAAACATAAAAATTATTTTAATATGGTTTTGAAAGTAAAATTAGTTCAATTATATAAAAATTAATTCAATTTAGGTCATTGTAATAAATTTTACTTTAAATTTTGATATTAAAACCTTTTAATCTTTTTAGAATTCTCTCTTTGAGAAATTTCTTTTTTTTTCACGTTTGTGGGTATAATTTTAAAATAAATTCTAAAAAATATGTGAAATGGTTTTTTAAAATTCAATTATATATTTATAATAAAAATAATTTATATTAAATAATATGTTAAAATTAAATTTTTATAAAAAATGAAAAGTAAAAATTGTAAAAATTATTTACCAGAGTTAACGTAAAAATAGGTTTATCGAGAGTTAAACAAATAAGATATAGGTTAAAATGACCCACCGACTAGTCAAAATATTATTCAATGTAAATATAATGACTTTATACATCAAAAATTAGAATATAATCTCATATTAAATAATTTTTATTTTTAATTAATTTTTCATTTTGCATTTGTTTTCTAAAATTTCCATATAATTTCCAAGAAGGTTCCCTTTCTCCACTTTAAAAGACAACCCACTATCCTAGCCCCTTCAAACTCCAAAATAAATTTGGATCAACTAATACATACTAAAATATATTTAAATCCCTAACCACATCCTAGAGGCATGTTTTATATTGTAAATCTTATATAGTAAGGATTTAGGTTCAACCTAAAAAGGTTGCTAAAAGGGGACATAAAGTTTTTAAGGATGCATTTTCATATTACTTATTATTTTAACTCCTTATAATTTTTTTTCTAAAAATTTAAAAAAAAATAAAAAATAAAATCATATATAATGAGATCTTGTTATGTTAATTTCATAACATATATAAATTTACATTCCCATAAAATAGAAAAGGAAACCATTGATTATGTGTACGATAGACCACGACATTGCGAAATGATTAGTTCATTTTCCATCATCAACTTTAAAGGATATATTTAATGATGGATTTAAAATATTTATATGAAATTTATTATATTATTATACTTATGAAATTTTCGTATCACATATACATTCTTACCTTCTATTCATGTGGGATTTGACAACATCGCTCATGTGTACTATGGACTATCGCCTCATGAAGTGTTGTGATTCTTTTTTCACTTTTTCTTTACATAGAAAGTAGTAAGGATAACATTTACTGAATATATGTGATATTAATGATCTAAAAATAATTATTTAAATAAAATATCACATATAACATCTTAACATCTAATCCACTGGAAAACAATAATACTGTGCGTGCATACATGTGGGTTACCATCTCTACAAATATATGTGAAATGTTTTTCATATTATTTTTACATGGATGATAATAATGATGTGTTTTATTAATATAAATTATTTATATAAAATAATAATGATGGGAAAGCACATGGTGCACTTCCTGTTTTCATGCCCCTCAATATGTGGGCTGGTACTAGTTCTGGAAGTGGGGGAGTGCTGGAAGCATCTGCTAATGCATGACCTGTATCGCAGCATGGGAAAAATATTGCTGGTCAAGATGATGCAACAAGTGATGTTTATAGAGTGATCAAAGTTGATGAAGTTGGACAGAATGAGGGAGAGCTGTATTGGAATTCAGTTGATATACAGGTTCCTGTTTCACCACCTATTTTTTAGCTGGTAAAGACTCTCAGTTGCAGCTGGCTTCCGATTGTGATCTGCAGATCACAGTGGACACTTGCAACCGCTTTCAGGAATTGGGTCATGATGAGATGGATGGGGCCACTCCAATGAAGGATGGTCACAATTTGCAGTCTGGCATAGAGAATGTAGTGGGGAATGAGCTAGATGTTGGTAATGTTTGTGTGGAGTCCCCTCGTTGTTTGGATATGATTGATATCAATGGGCAATATGAGCAGAGTCAGACTCTGAATGATGTTTTTCAAGAGGTGGTAATTTCTCGAAAATGGGGGGATGTCTTGGATATTTAAAAGGAAAATTGTGGTGGTTTGGATAGGCCTTCCTTTAGTGATGTAGTCATGAATGGGAATAAAAAATATGGAAATGAGGAAAATCCCCCAGCTAAAAGAAGAACGAGGAAGGCTTACTCTGACTTTCCAATGTCGGTGTCAACTAGGTCTGCTGTGAGGAAATCCTCTAAGAAGTTGTTATACTTAGAAAAGATGAATCTCGGACGGAAATATGCGAAGGTCCTAAAACATTATGACAGCTCTGAATGGGAATCAGCTACTACGGAGGAAGTCTTATATCATGCGTATGGTGAGGGGTATGAATTCTATGACATGTAATTGGTTTTCTTATGTTTGCTTGTTCCATGTACTTTTCCTTTCTTAATAAATGGTCAGAGGCTTTACCTCTGACTGGGATTTCCTGGTAATAATAATGATTCTTTAAATGTTAATAAATATTTATTTTCCTTTCATTCCATATGTTGAGAAAAATTGAAAGAACGTTCATGTGTACGTATGACATACCATCTCCATGAACTGTGTAATCCATTTTCTAAAACTAAATTTTAAATTTTACTATAAATAAATATATAATTAATATATATTATATTTATATAATTGTTAAAATTATAGACATGATTTAACCAAGAACAAATTATAAGGACCAAAATTACCGAACCAAATAATAATTGACAAACAATGCGGTTATTACCCAAAACGGTTATTTTAACAAATAATTCATAATAAATGAGTGATAAAATAATCTAAGTAAATAATATATGGAATGAGTTATATTATTATGAATTTTTAATTTATTTTTAATATACCTATGTTTATTATATATAAGATTTAGACACATATTAAGGAAGTCGAACAAGTGGTAAGGGTTTCTCATATCACTTTTACTTCCGTGAGACATACACCATAATCACCACCTATTTCCTATGAGTGGTGTATATAATAAACCTTTTATAAGTTATATAATGAATATATTTATATTCATGGTATTTAATGTTTCATTTGATGTTATTTCTTTTATGGTTATTATGATTCAAAATCTACGATATTGGTATGTGTTTATTTCAAAATTTCACCAATTTCATGTTTTTTTGTTTAAGTATACCTCATGGGAATTATTTTAAATTTATATATTAAAATAAATCAATTTTCGTTTAATATAGTTATTAATAGTAATTTTCAAGTAATACTACCATTTTACCACTCCTTGTCACTTGAATGTTTTAGAAAATAAATTTAATAAAATTTTGAATTTTTTTATCTCTTCAGTCAAAAATACTTTTTCATCAAAATCCATGTTTCCTAAATTTTTTAAAAAAATATATTTATCCTTTTCCAAATGAAATTTTAATTTATTTCCATTTTAATATTTAATTTTATTAATGGAATCTTCTTGTTTTTTTAAAACAAGGCCCATTTTCCTTTTACCAAAAATATGAAAGGAATATTTTTTAACTTATACAACATGAATTTAATTTTTCATCACCTTGACCACCCAATGTTTTAATGATTATTTTACAGGTTATCAGAAGTTATTTTTAAAGAAAATTATTTTCAAAAATATTGTGTGAACTTTTAGTTTTAAAAATATTTTCAATGTGAAAAGTTTATTTCCCTAAAAAGTGTCCTAATGAAAATTTTATGATATTTTAATTCATTAATGAAAAAAAACTTTTATTGTGCATATGATCTAAAAGGGATATGTTGTATTGATACCATCATTATTATTTTTCGTATGATTTATAATTATTTTAATTGGGGATACACAATTTTATTACCATTTACCATATTACTCTAGATGGTTTATTATTATGTTTATTGATCGAGGTAAATATTAACAATTCATATGTTAATTTTTCGATAGAAATTTATATATTGATTATATTTTACCCCTTTCATATGGGAAATGCATTGTAATTATTAAGTTATGTGGGGGACCAAAAATATATAGCCCCTCGAGGCATCGATAGGTATCATGAGAAAAATTAGATTGGGTACTAGGTTGAGGCCTTTCCCATTTATCTAATATAACTTTGAAATAGTCCTTGATGATAAGAAGTATTAGCATGAGGCCATGATGGTATGTTTAATATGTTTTATATGACTCATTCCTTCAGTATTAATTCAATCATTGATATCCCATGTGATTATTTGATTAGTTAGAATATTCATGGTAAAGTTTCAAGTACATGTGATTATTTATATGGAATTATTTGATTATCATTTATTCCTACAATATTATAATCTATATATTGATTAAATTTTATGTATTTTAGTAATTTACATTTCCATATTTATTATTACTTATTTATTTTTATCTTCCACTATACGCTTACCCTTTTTGAGCATCTGAGCTCACACCTTTCTTATGATTTATTTCCAATAGGATTCCAAGAAGTGTTTTCTAATAGATATGTAGGGATATACTATGATGAATAATGGTGTTATTAAAGATAACACTCTATTTTTTATTTTATATTTTAAATTTTAATAAGAATTTCACGTATGTGTCTAGTTTTATAAGAATAATAAATTATTTATTCCTTTAGGATGTGATTCCTTGTATCCTATGCCAATGTAATAAAGTTGACACCGACTCTAGGCTACTTGGGTTGGGGTCACTACAGTTGGGATCGAAGGAATTTTAATAGAAACCATAGGAACTATATTTATTAAAACATAGATTATGAAATATAAGACTATGATAAACATTGAGTATAAGTATAGATTAACACCTTAATGTTTTGTTAAGAAAGATATTATGTAGGTTTTACTAGAAAATATATCCATATCTGGGTACTATAAGCAAACATGGTTCTTTGATAGATGTACCTAGGGGTAAAAACTTTAAAAAGAGTGCATTGGGATTGCCCCGATCATCACACAGTGCTTGAAAATGGTCCTTAAAACAAACATATTTTGATACTCTCAGTGGATATTTATAAGATAATTCATATTTTCTTTACAAAACAGTACGAAGGATTTGAAAATAATGATATCCCCAATGAAACCGTGTTTTTATTATGATATTATGTATGAAATTATATATTTAGGGTTTCCCAAGTTTTAGGATTATACATTTGGTTTCATAATGTTATTATATAATCTAGTGTTTTATATTATTTATAAATGGAACCTAGTGAAAGTACTGAAAACCATATCAACACACATAATCCATAAAGTAATAATGATTGTTTCTTTTATGATTATAATCTAGTAATATTATAGAAATTTTTGTCCCAAACATTATCATTATATGAAGTAATAGTACCATGTTCTATCAATATATAGAAATAATTCTATATGTATTAGGGCATCAATGGTAATCTAGAGAAGAAGAGGATGGAAGAAAGAAATAGAGTAAGGGAAGAGGGGAAAGAAGGGTTTTACCACATGTGATAATTTTGGAAAGAAACACTCTGTTATATTCTTGAAGGTAATGGGAGTTTTATACTATTGTGGATATAAATTCCACCATTATCATAATTGTAAGGAAAAAAAGGAAATTGACAATGTTATATGCTTAAACTATAAAGAGATGGGCCAATATGAAAATAAATTCCCTATGCATCAAGGGAACATACCTCAAAAAATCTAAGGTATCATGGTTAATTTTATGATTTAACCACAAATGAAGTGTAATGACTAATATTCTTGTGCTTTTATTCTAGAATTATGTTATAAGGGTATTTTATCAATAATATTTTGGTTATAAAAATCATGATATGTATAAGTATTGTACTGAAATAGTATTTCTTTAAATATTTAAGAGCATGTGTTGAATGGTACCAAAAAAATTGATTCAATGGAAAGTTGATTTTTTTGGAAAACACATGATTAAGGGAATATAATACTTAAAATTTGTTTTATGTTGATATAATAATGATAATGTTATGTTTATGGGATAATATTGGTGACTGTCAAATAGGATTGTGATTTTATTGTTTATGTAATCCTTTCAAGAGTTTACTACATCTTTAGAACTATGGAATGTATTAAAAAACCTAAGATTTTATATTTGGAAGCACACATCTCTTCATTATGGGTTCATGGTGATCAAGGTATTCACATATTTGGAATGCAACAATAAGATCCACTTTATATTTGTTGGGGAATACGATGTTGATTTAGTGGGCTTCATTATTTTTCTTATGAATTTGAATTTAGACATACATATTTGTGATGAGTATTAAGATAACTATATATGGAATTGATTATGTTTATATTTTTATGTTATTTGATAGCTTATGCTAAAAATTTTGTATTTGTAAAATATATAGAGATATGAGGAATGGCTTCTCATTCTATTGACCTGTTAAATGTGCTTCACGCATAAAATTCATTTTTAGGATATTCATTTGATGAAGTAAGAAATGAAGTGGGAATTGATATAAGAAAAAAAGTATGAAATTTTTCATATTAAATAGAAATATATCATATATGTACATTTTCATATGTTCTTAGTCTATATAGTAAAGGAATTCCTCAACTTCAAGGAAAGGATCTCAGAACAAAAATGTTATCTTAGTACCTTGATTTCTGATAAATTAAATGGTTCCTTAACTCATCAAATATTTATGTTTTTATGTTTTTTGAGTTTCTCTTGACCATTAAAAATTTTGTGATCAATGAACTCTATTAACCTCCATCATTAATTGGGTACTACACTTTCCTCCTATTTCTATATCATCACTTCCCACATTTGTTCCCCGATATAGAAACATAGATAAGTGATTATTCTATAAGACCATTGTACTTCCCATACTCTTTTATCAAGAATATGTTTTATTAAACCTTCTCAAAATGAATAATTTCAAGAAGGTAATTTACAAAAATCAAACCCTTGATTATTGAGATCAAGATAGAATTACAAACACACAACTTCTTTAAGGGGGTAGAATGTGACCCCATTATAGTTTAAAATATGAATTTCATGTTCAATATCATGTATGAAAAGAAAAAAAGATTAAAATAAAATATAAAACCTCATAACATATGGTATATTTATTTTTAAATAAATTCAATTTGTTTAATAGATTGTGATTCCCCCAACACCAGGTTTAAACAAAACGTGACACTCTATTAAAATATTATTCTTTAAAAATGACCATTATAACATAGCCATTATGTTGGAGGGTATGAATAATAATAAATAAAAAATGGAAATTATATGGTTTTAAAAAATATAAAATAAATTAAATGGTTACATATAAATTAGAAATAAAATAAGAACAATTTGAAAGAGAAAGAAATGTTTTCAGAGAAACTGTACTTTTCTGAATGTCGGAGTAGTAACACTTTGTGTAAATTATTTTGAATTAATTTTTAACACTTTAAGAAATTTTATTTTAATAAAAAATATTCATTTTTTAAATCTACATGAAAAAATTATATATGGGAGAATTTTTTAGAAATTTCTTGAAAATATTAATTGTTTCATGAATAATTAAAAATACTCATTTTTAGTAAGAATTGTAATTTATTTTGAAGATATTAAAAACCAATTTTTTTAAAGATGGTTTTAAATGTAAAATTAGTCCATTTATATATCTTTTAATCCAAATTATTTTATTATAATAAATTTACTTTTTAATTTTGATATTAAAACCTTCTATACTTATGAGAAGTTTCTCTTTGGAAACTCACTTTTTCATCATGTCTATGAGTATAAATCTAAATTTAGTTATACTAATTATATGAATTGAATTATTAAAAACTGATTCCATATTGTGAATCATAATAATTTTAATTATGTAACAAGTTAAAATTGATGTTTTAGGAAAATTAATATGGAAAACATTAAAAATTAATTACCCCGATTAATAATAAATGGGATTTCCAATGGGTTAAACTAAGAATATATGTGTTAAAATAACATTAAAACTAATCAAAATATTATTTTATAGACATATTAATTCCTTATACATCAAAAATTATAATTTTAGGTCATTTTTATGCATTTTAATTTGGAATTACTTTACCATTTTGGATTATTTTTGGGAAATTTACATGTTATTTCCAAGAGGGGTTTATTTCCCCACTTATAAAGGTATCCCACTATCCTCCCATATTAACACTTCCAAATCCATTTTTATTAGATAATAACTACAAAAATATATTCCTTATATCCATACCCACATCATAGAATCCTTATTTAGTTAAAAAAATATAATCTAGTAAGGCTTTAGGCTCAACCTAAAGAGGTTTCTTTAAGAAGAGGTTTTGTTTTTATCTATGCATTTTCATATTACTTCTTATTGAACTCCTTATAATATTTAAAAAATATTCCAAAATAATAAAAACAGTATATCATATAAAATTTTATTTTATTAAATTAATTTTATAATGTATATCCATCTCCACTTCCATCAAATGGAAAATGAAATTTTCGATCATGTGGATGACAGACCACTGGCTCACGAACCGACGTAGTTAGTTTTCCATCACTACATTCCATGGATAGATGTAATGATGTATTTAACAAATTTATATGATATTTATGATTCTGTTATGCTTCTATAATAATAATATCACATATACATTCTGAATTTCTAATTCACGATAGATATGATAAGGTCACGCGTGTGTACGACGGACAACCACCTCGCCAAGTGATGCAATTCATTTTTCTCCTATGATTTACATGAAATGTATTCATGATAAAATTTATTGAATACATGTAATATTTATGATATAAAAATATCTATAAAAAATATAATACCATAGATAACTTATTAACTTCCAATCCATTGGAAAACAATAACGTCACTCATGCGTACGTGTGGACTACCGCCTCCAAGTAGCGTTATGAAATGTTTTTCATTTTATTTTTCATGGATTATAATAATGATAAATTTTATTAATATAAATAAAATATATAAAATAATAATTATTATTTATATTGTAATTAAAATTTATTTCCCTTAATTCCAACCTTCGAGAAAAATGGAAACAACATCCATGCATACGAATAACCTACGGTCTCCATGAATATTGTAATCCATCTTCTATATATAACATGCTTAGATTAATATAAATAAGTATATAATGAATATATAATATATTTATATCATGTTTAGAATTATTTATATTATTTATCCATGATAAAATTAAATGGAACAATATTAATGAACCAAAACTTACATGAAAAATAAAGCAATTATCACATAAAACAATGATTTTAACAAAGAACTGCTAATAAATGAGGGATAAAAGACTATAAGTAAATAATATATGGTATGAAATATATTATTATGGTTATTTAATGTATTTTAATAAACTTATATATATATTATATATAGGATTCATACACATACGAATGAAGTTAAACAAGTGGAAAGGGTTTCTCGTCTCACATTTAATTCCATGGTACATACACCATAATTACCACTTATTTATTTTTCTGATGTATATGATTAAAATATTGATATGTTATATAATAAATATATTTAAATTAGTGGTATTTAATGTTTCATTTGAATCTATTTATTTCATGGGGATTATTATTTAAATGTTACTTAAGTGGTAAGGGTTAATTTTACAATCTCACCATTATTCTGGATTTTTTTGTTTAACCACCCTTAGGGGAATTATTTGATATTTATATATTAAAATAAATATATTTAATTACCCTATGGTTATTAATAAACTTTTTCAACCAACAATATCATTGTTACACTCCTTTTTACTTAAAATTATTTAGAAAATTCTTTAAAAAAAGTTGAATTTATTTCTCTCTTCAGTCGAAACCCTTTTTCAAAAAAATACATTTTTTCTTAAAATGTTAACAGAAAATGTATTTATAAATTTAAAATGATTTATTAAATAAATTTTATCATTTTTTATATTTAAAATATGTTTTTAAGGGAATCTTCATTTCGTTCTCAAAATATGCCCCGTTTTTCATTTACTGAAAATGTTAAAGGAATATTTATTTTAACATGTATGACATGAACACAAATTTACAGATTCATGAACAATAAATGTTTTAAATATTATTTTAAAAAATTTCAAAGGATATTAAAAAAAATCATTTTTATAGTGATTTTTTACCTTTTCATTTTAAAAATATTTTAAAATTGAAAAGGTTATTTTCTAAAAAATGTCTTTAATTACATTTTTTCTGGTATTTATATTCATCAACAACATAAAATTTTTTATTGTGATTATGATACAATAGGGATATATTTTATTTATACCAGTCTTATTATTTCTCTAGATAGTTGAGTACCAGTTAGAATGGGGATGTCACATTTTATTATTATTCACTATATTACTCCAGATTGTTTATGACTACGTTTATTGATTGGGGTAAGTATTAACATTTAGTATGTTTGTTTTACAGTATGAATGTTTATATTGATTATTTTTCCCACATTTTATATGTATAATTCATTGGAATCATTAGATGATGGGTGGTGCCTAAAATTACATATCCCCTAGATGCATCGGTAGGTCTCATGAGACAAATTGGCTTGGCTATTTGGATAAGGCCTTAAATATTTAAGTAAGATGCCTTAGAATGAGTCTTTAATCATAATAAGTTTTGGAATCTTTCCCTGATAATATGTTTAATATTCCCACAATTAAGTATTCCATCATTGTGAATTCAATGATTGATATTACTTGTGATTATTCTTTTAGTTATAATATCTGTTGTTATCTTTCAAGCTAATGTGTTTATTTATATGGAATTGTTTGATCATAATTTATTACTAACATATTATTCTCATGACATTGATTAAATTTATTTATTTTAGTTATTTAACTTTACAAATTTATTATTCCTAATTTATTCATAGATTTCACTTTAAACTTACTCTTACTATGCATATGAGCTCATAAATTGCTTATTATTTATTCCTCCAAGGATAATGATAAATGTCTTGTGATTGATATATAAAGATACAATATATAAAATAATGAAATTATCCGATAAATAACATTTGGTATTTTATGGTTCCAACTATAATGATAATTTAAAGCATTTATCTAGTTTTATAAGACTACTAAACCGTTATGTCCTTCAGGATGTGATTCCTTGTATCTTATGCTAATGAAATAAAGTATAAATTAGTCATGGGGTAATAGTTTTGAGGTATCAATATAAAAAACCAGTATATAAAATATCTATATCATTTTCAATAATGTTATTCACAAGTATCACCCTTCTTATACATATCATACATAATCCCTTTCTTAATAACCCATGAAACGTTAATATAAGAAAGGGTGAACTCATATTATTAGGTAGCTTAAACATATGATATATTAATCAATGATAATACATGATCATAAGATAGTAATAATGGTGTGATAACATGATAAAAACTTATAATAATCTACCCATTTAGATAAATATCATTAATCATGATACATGGAATAAGATCTTGTGAATAAAAAGACACAAGATATATGAGTTTAGAATCATAAATAATCAATCGAAGGCCATAAAAACATATCATTAGTATAATAAATAATTTATATTAATGCACATATGAATATAAAATCATTTCATTTTTCAATTATCACTAATAAGACTATCATAGTGGATCGGGTTCACTCCCCATTATATCATTTCCTTAGTCATAGTTAACTCTCAAGACTATAATATTGGAAAAAACTACCTTACTAAAATAGGTTTACATCCAATTATAGACCTTATTATCTAGCGAGATAACCTTTTTACCCAATTGTTTAAGGGTGATATAATCTTGGGCCTTCCCATCACAAAAGGAAATATATATGTGTGTCATAAGATCATAAACATTCATAATATCATCAAACCATAAATTGTGGAAAGGAAAAAGGTTACACAATCATTTTATCACCATAATCATAAAACATCTAGAAAAATAATAAATATGTTAACATTTGATTATATCCCCAATAAATCATTAGAAATATTTAATGATGTTGTTAAAAAAATACCTTAGAAATATTACTAGATCATTTATTGGGGAAAATGACTTTATTATATGAAATCACATAATTAGAATCTAAAAATTTAAAAAATATAAAGGAAGTAATTTTATTTGAAAACAAAAAAGATAAATTATAATATATATATATTTTTAAAATAGCATTCATGTTGAAGGGGAATATAGTTCATGTAGTTTATGATAAAAAATTCTAATCAGATTTTTAGTAAAAGTCAAAAGTCCCAATTTTGAAAAATGATAATAAATTTAATTTTAAAAACTGTAAGAAAAGAAAAATATAGTAAAAAATGACCTCAAATAATATTTTTAGAATACTAAAATAATTCTTGAAACTATTTTATTTAAAATTTGGATATGGGAGAAAATATTTCCGACCATAGAAATTTTTTTTCTATTCAAAAATTATTTATGTATCTTGAGTACATAAATAAAAGAAAATTAAAGGTAAACAAATCTCAAGGAATAAACAATGAAAAAGACAATTCATAATATCTGGGGAAGATAAATCTTATAATTTTCTAAATGGAAAATTTAATCATATATAATCCACTTAAAAATTAGATTGTAACATAGAACCCTTACGACCTTTGTAATACTTGAATAAAAAATAATTGGATACTTGAATATCATATTAATGTGTATATATAATGAACTAAAAAATTTATTATTTCTATATACATTTTCGTGTAGTATATATACATTATAGATAATAAATTAATGCATAACATTAAAAGAAGTCTCAATGAAGAGATATTGAAATGGAAAAACCATTTCTTGAAGTCCGTCATACTTCGTAAGAACTTTATCCTCCTATAAAATAAATTTAAATATATTATAATTATATAAAGGAATATTAATTATACATTTAATACAATAATTGAATTAATTTTAACATCATATTAATTTTTCTTTAAAAATATTACATTATAATCCTCCTTTTGGGTGTTAAATGCTTCATTTTTCATTTTTTTGGTTTAGTGGATATGATATTTTCATTTTGATCATGGTTATTTTATCTCTAGAATGTTAATAAATATATAAATAATATATATATATATATATTCATTACATACATATTGATGACCATTCATATAATGTGGTGATGAAAAATGAATAACCTCACTATGTGAAGACGACAGTCCACATGTATGTATGAGCGATGTTTCTATTATTTGATAGAAGGCATAAATGAATGTTAAATAATAATTTATATTAAAAAATAATTATTATAACATAAATATCATATATAAATAATAAATCTTTCACAACAACCAACCATGAATTATGGTGGTGGAAAATGATTCATATCTCTCTGTGGAGGCAGTAGTCTACACGTATGCATGAGTGATACTTTCATGTCCCATTAAATTGAAAAGAGGTGGTAAACGGTCGTAAACAAATATTAACGACATATAATTATATTTATTATAAAATATTATTAATTTTTGACATATAAAATATTTTTATTTGAAGCATAAGAAAAAATTATATTGATAGATCTTGGTTGGGATCTATATTTTTATATTTAAGAGACCTCATTTTACTTACTACTTAAACCTTGAAGTACTGATCATAGAATAATACAAGAATCTCTAAAATAAGTTGATGTATTTTAGGACTTATTTTTAGTAGTTAGTGGATTATATAGATAGATAAAACGGCGTTAATAATGTAGGAGGTGATATCCCCTTTTATTGGTGAGGGGAGGGATACAAATGGATTTTATTAAAATATTTAATTATTTTAAGGTCACTTTCATGGGCCAGTGGATCCAAATATATATATATATATTTGAAGGAATTATATGAATAGGTTTAAATATATCAAACAAATATGAATTATATAGGGTTTTGTGGAAATAAAACCCTTATCTCTTGGGTTAACCCCCTAGTAAACCCATTTTAACATTAACCACGATAACACAATCTTACCATTTTTTACAATTAACTATTACAAAAAATTAATTATATCCTTTGATATTATGTTAATTAATTTTATTTACAATATGGAATCCATTTTACCATATTAAATTTCTACGTGTGTAAAAATTTAATTATAAATAAGTGTACAACCTGTAAGAAAAACATAATTTAGAAAAATGAATTTTGAAGCTTAAAAAAAAATATACTCAAATTAATTTCTTTATAAAAATAGGGTAATGGATTTTAAAATAATATAATGATATATATATATATATATTACATACATTAATCAATATATATTAATTTTATTTTTAAGGTAAAATAATATTACATTCAAAAAAACGTTTTTTAGAAAAATGTGTTTATATTTACAAGAATTAACTTATATCAAAATAAAGTATAAGTATTATTCTTATATAATAAACTTTATTATTAATAATTAAAGTAGTATTATGTTAATTTATTTTAAAATTCAAAATCATAATGGTTCTTTTACTTGAAACGAAATTACACCTTTTACAATAATTGGTATTGTCACTATTCACTTAAAAATACCTATTTTTAGAAAATAACTAAAATTTAACCCTAATATAACATTAATAGGATTATTTAAAAAATTATATTCATATATTGAACTATTTTTTTATAATAATAATAAATTAATTATAATTTTCATGCTAAAAATGTTATAAAAACCATTTTTTTAAGAAAATATATATTTTGAAGTATAAAAGGACTTTTGTGAAAATTGAATACATGTTTAGAATGCATTAGGAAACAAATTTACATTATTTTAAACCATTATATTAATTTTTCCTAATGGGTTATTACTATTTATACCTTCTAATTCATAATCTAGGTTATAATGGGTTACTATATCATGGATCCTTTATACTCATGGTTTCATGTAAAGAAACTTATCACACACATGAAGTTGACATAAAGAAAAATATATTTGAAAATATTAAGGTGTACCCCCCACTAAAATAAATTTCTTACTTGTAGATTTTATCTTGGTAATCAAAGGTTTAATATTCAAAAATACCTTTGGTGAAAAACTACATCATCCAAAGGAAAAATAAATCTTACATGTAAAGGGGAAGTGGAAAACATAAGGGTTACCTAAAATAACACATAATTGAGTTCCTATATAATCAAAACATTATTGGGATTTGAAAATAAGTAAATAGAAGGGAAATATTATTTCCAATGAATAATAGATTTTGGTGGATAACATGGATATGGGATAACTAAAGACAAAAAAACCATAAATTAGTGAGGGGTGATAGACAACCCTAAAATCCTCTGAAATAGTTGTTAGAAAGAAACCATTTTCATTTTCAAGATCATTTCTTATATATATGTATAATAAATTTACCATATAATTTGATAAAATATAAATACTTCATTTATTTCTATTTCATAACCATAATTTAAATATTTGGATATTCTTTAGTCGATATTAACTCCTAACTCATCTCTTAATCCATAAAATGAATATTCAGATTAATTTGTTTCATTCCCGAAGCACTAAAATTAACTATTATCAGGTCGTTAGATCCTAAAAGAATGAAATTTCATTCAATATATCCTTATATATTTACTAACAAATGGTATATAAAATATATCAAATATAAATAAATATTAATTTGATTAAATAATATATTAATATCTATAACCTCAACAATAACACCCAAAGTTAAGCATTAACAATTCCATGAATATTTAACCTTAAAACTCTTCCAAAATATATCCGACCAAATTCAAAACCCAAGAATATAGAAAAATATCACTAAATTTCCAAAATAAACTTAAAATTAATCACCAAACAATATAAATTATATCTTAATGTCACATACCAAACATGTGAATACCTTGATCATATATCTGCTTAAAACATTATAATAACCTAAAACACTATGAAAACTCAATAAAAACATATATTATTTCAAAATATAACTCAATAATTTTTACACAAATGAATTAAATGACTATAAAAAATATTTTGTAAATACAATAATTTAATAAACTCTTTAAATATACCTTAATCCACTCTATCATCAAATAAATAATCAATTTCAAGGTCAGTAATACTATCCAATTTAATTTATCAATATATATGAACCCTTTCTCCCAAGTAAACTTTTGTATCTCAAACTCAGGATCACATTAAGTGTTATCTATCCCTAAATCACCTGTTTTCCAAAAATATCACCATACCACTAAATCACATTTCAATGTTATCATAAAAATTCAATATATGATTGCAAATACATAACTAAAAACTATTATAGAATAATACTTTTAGGTTTCTTTATTATTATATCCTGAATTTCATTTATAAAAATTTATACTATATAACTCTCACATCCTAATACATAAACACCTCAATAAATCCAATTCAATAATTAGTATAACATAGAAACTTCTTTGGTTTAGGAGTTTTCCCTTGGATTAGGGAAGTTGAATCAATAATTCCCAAGTTCCCCAAACAAAAGAAATTGAGCAGTAAATGAATCCTTCGTATGTGCTTTATTTACCTCAGTTTAGATCATCATTTTCCCTAATTATTACATTCTATTTGCCCTTATTTATGGCACAAAAAACATATTTCTAATTCTTTTATACATTTCACTATGTTTTTTCCCACATTCATTAAATATAAAAGGTTGAATCTTTTTTTTTCTCCATGGTATTCATGAAAATCCATTTTTATATTGTTATATTTTCAAGGAAACTCGACCATCCTAAGGTTGATAATCATATAATAAGGTATATGATTAGGTATAATCATATGGTTTCTCATTTAAAATCTCACTTCCTCTAGTTTATCATTTGTAAAATAATTCCATTTCTTATCATGTTCAATTATAACACGACTCTTTATAGTTTTAGACACTGGATAGAAACTAAAAATCATTGTATGGTCCTAATAATCAGAGTAGGAAATCTTATAATCCTGAAAACCATTTTTTGTATGTCTAGATCCTGACTCTATATTTTTAATCTATGACACCTTTGGTTTAACCTAGTATATCAACAATAATTATCTATTCAAATACTTTATAATGTATCTTAAATAAAATATGAATTATCCTAATAATATAACCTAGGAGTTTCAAACTATGTTAATAATAATGTCACATTCACCATGTATCAGAATTATGGTTTAGATATACTTGACCAACTCTTTTTGGAGTTATTACCCATAAATTAGTCTTTTCTAAAACCATGTATTGTTATAGAATCCCGACTATGATGTATTTATTTATGGAAACCACAATCTATTACTTACCATAACGAAGGATGTTATCCTATATTTATTCGGTTTATAAGGGGTATCACTAATGATTCATTAACCTAGTTTCCAAAAGTTACTAAACCTTTCCTCTAATTCCAACTATAGAGACCCCTAATTTTCATATATAAATATAACATCATTTTATACGAATATTCAATAATATTGAATGTACAACATTACTAATTACAATAAGTTATTAGTGTCTTTGAAAATTTTAATTTTTAAATTTTTTTACATAATATATCTATATCATTTGTTATTATGTTCTGCACAACTAGAACCCTTCAAATATATATATATCACACTTAAAACCATTATTTATAACCATTGTAAGGGAAATATAATAATGGGTGAGATTATATGATTAGTTGGAGTGGATATAAGAGATATACAAAATTGATCATAAGTGGGAATAAGATAAGAATAAGTGTATTAAAATAATAAAAAGACATATAATAATCATACCCAATCGGTCAAAGATCTTTAATAAGGAAACATGGAATAAGGTTTTATCAAACAAAATTTATAATACATAAGAGTGGGGAATAATAAATAATCAGTCATGATCTATGAAATTATATCATAATAATAAGATAGAAGTTTACATAACGCACATAAGCATATAAAATCATTTCTTATGTTAAGATCCACTTCGAATTCTATCATAGTTGATTGGGTTCAATCTCTATTCCATCATTTCATTAGTCAAGGTTCACTCACAAGACTATCTTATTGGATAATATCCTCTAGTGAACTGTGTTTTCTCCCTATTCCAGTCATTATTATCTTATTATATATCCTTATTTATCCAATATATTGGTGGGATATATAATTTTGGTCTCAACTTCCTCATAATTAAAACCACACTTATGTGTACCGCAATATCATAAAACATTCATCATATCATCAAATCATAACATGTAAAAAGGATATAGGTTTCCTAAAATGTTCATCATCATCATAATAGTAAATATAGAGAAATAATAAAGATATTAACATTGGATCACATCCTTTGTAAGTCATAATAAACAATAAATGGTGATTTTATAAAAAAATTCTATAAAAGTATCACTAGAACATTTCATGATGAAAATAAAATTTTTATTTAAAATAAATTATTTTTATTCTAAAAATGTAAAAAATATTACGAAAAAAATTTTCTTTTAATTTATCAATTAAATCTTACAAAGAAATATTTAAAATAAGAGTATTCTAAATGGCGGGGCAGGTCGATCATGTGGTGTATGTCAAAACAAGTAATCATTTCAGATTTATAGTAAATTTCCAAAGTACCATGTTTAGAAAATGATAAAAATTTTCTTTTAATTATGTTTATATAAATTAAAATATAGTTAAAATTTAATTTAAATAACATTTTTAATATAGAAAAAAATTTCCTTAAAAAAATTTAATAAAATTGTGGAAGTTGATGAAATGATTCCTGAGCAAATTGAAAAATATGGCCTATTTTCTTTAAAAACATTATTTCGGTCTCTTGAGTACTTAAAGAGAGAAAAGTTAATGGTAAACATGAAATATAAAGGAATAAAAATATAATAATAAAATCTAAAATATTTTTGAGACATATATCAAAAAAATTCATCATCAGAAAATTTAAGCATATATAATACAGATAACAATGAGATTATAACTTTAAACCCTTACAACTTTAAAAATGTTTGAATAAATAAAAATTGGATTATTAAAAATTATATGGTTATATAAAATCATTAAATTAAATCATTTATTATTACAAAATACATTCATGGCCAGTTTATACCCCATCAAGATAATAAATTTCTTAAAAAACATATATCATTAATGAGAAATTAAGATGAAAAAACCATTAACCTAATTGCATTTTAATTCATAATCTCTCAAAACACCTTTATAATAAATTAATTTTGTTTAAATATATATGAAAAAATTAATAAAATTTATAATACCAAATATTATTTACTGATATCTTATTATCTCTTTTTTAAAAATCGTTCATTATCATTGTCATTTTTATTGTTAACTACCTTGTTTTTAGGCATGTTTTTGGTTTGGCGTCTATGGTTCTTGAAATTTGAACATGGTTCCTTAATATATAGAATTATTGTCATGATATAAATATAATATATAATATATATATACATATTTATAACAATTCATATAAAGTGATAAATAAAAATAAATTATGTCACTAAGTGGTGAGAGTAGTCATGCATACACATGAGTGACATTTTCAATTTTTTATGGATGAATAAAAAAAGGTAAATATTAATTTATCATTAAATAATTATTATGAAAACATAAATATCATGTATAATAATTAAATCTACCAAAATAACAAACTATAAAAGTTATTGGTGTAAAATGAATCGTATCACTATGTTCAGGCGGTAGTCCATACGTCTACACGAGTGATACTTTCATATACCAATGATTGAGAAGACATGAAAAATGGACCTGAAATCATAATAATAACATCTATGTATATTTATGATACTATATTAATAATTTTATTTTATATAAAACATGTTTATATGATTTATAAGCAGAAATTAAATTATATGATCTTGGTTATGATCTATACATCTTCTTTGAGATACCTAATTTTCCGGACTCCTTAAGCCTAAAAGGATTGGTCAAATTAGAATAAAAAATATCTATGATGAAGGAAAGGATTATATTATATATTTGTTTTTATTTTTAGATATATAAGGATAAAAATGTGTGAATTATGGAGGAGGATCGGTACCCTTTTATATGTGAGGGGAGGGACACACATAAAATTTATTAATATATTTCTATGATTTAAGGTAACTTTCATTAGAATGTAGTTATAAATGGATATTTATTTTATGTTATGATTATGTATTGTTTCAATATATTTAAAAAATAAGTATTATACATGTTTGGGTGTAAATATTACTTTTATCTATTTGTTTAACCCCACAGGTAAACCCATTTTGAGCTTAATAGTGGTAACCACATTTTTCTATTTTTACTATTCATTTTTGAAAAATATTAAGCCAAAAATATTATATTATGTTAAAAATTATAATTAAAAAAATTTAATTTCTTTTACTAGATTAAATATCTATAAGTGATATAATTTAATTTGAAATAAGTTTACAACCTGTAATGAGAACACGTTTTAGAAAAATGAATCTTTAAGAATAAAAAACAACTTACTCACATTAATTTACTTGTAAAAAGCATTAAATGAATGTCAAAAATATATTATTGAATATATAATCTATTAATTTAATTAAAAAAATCATTAATAAATACATATCAATTTAATTTTTAAGATATGAAAACATTATGCAGATAAAAATAATTTTTTTAGAAAAATGTGTTTTTAATCTAAAAAAATAACCTATACGAGAATTAAGAATAATTATGATTAAAATGTAATTAATTATATTATTTATAATTTAAGTATAATTATTCTTCTTTAATAAAAAATTTAAAAAATTACTAGACTTTTAGTTCATAAGAAAAGATTTTTTTTTTCAAAAATTGAAATTTTCACTATTCACTGGAAAATAAATATTTTTAGAAAAATCCAAAAAATTAACCATAAGATAATATAATAATAATGATTTCAAAATTATATTTATTTATCCCATTAAAATTTCTCAAAATGGGATAAATTAATTATAATTTTCATGTTGAAAATATAATAAAAACTGTTTTGGAGTAAAACAAAATTTTTGAATCATAAAACTACTTTAATGAAAATTGAGTACCTATTTATTATAAATTAATCAATATATTATCTTCATTTAAAACCGTTATACATATTTTTTATTTTTTTATTACTATTTATACCTCCCAACATAATGGCTATGTTGTAGAGTGTTATTATATTACCATTCATTTAGACTCAGGGTTTCATGTAAAGAATGTTTTCGAAGACTTGCAATTTATTTACTGAAAAATAAATTTTAAAATATATATAAGATATATTACTAAGTAACTAAATTTTTTTAAATTATTATTTTTAGAAAAATTATTATCTAATATCCATGTATTTTTCATCTATATTCAATTCATTACAATATTTCAACTGATACTAGAATGGATTATGATAATATTTCTTTGATTGTGGATATAGTAAACACATTTGTAACACCAAGGGTATTTAAATCCACTTTAATAGATGGGTTATATAACATGTAAATCATAACTCAAAATTTCATGAGTTAATGGTTAATGGAGATAGGTGAGAATATGTAAACCATTGGTAATAGATATTATACTATAAAACCAATTGGAAATAGATATTAAAGTTAGAGGGTCTACTCCCTATGATTTTTTTTTGTTTTTTTAAGGCTGTACATTCAAAAAAAAGTTTATTACCATGTAATGGGGTACCTTTTTATTCAGATAAAATCTTTTAAAATTTAATTTAATGGATAAATCAAAATAATATTTTAAATTTTCATATTACCAAAAGGTGAATCTCATCTCACACACGTTGATAGGTTATGATTAAGTTATCAATGCTATAGAGTATATTCAAGAGAAAATTATATCCAAGAAGGTTTTGTGAAAATTGAAAGATACACCACTATTAATTGAGTACATTCTCACCAGAAAGGTATATATCATGAAATTTAATGAGTAGATAATAAGTTGATTATGAAAACCTGTATGATATGAGGATATGACCCATACTATGAAAATATACACATGGAAAAATTTATTTTTCGTTTTTGGGATTAAGGTTGACATACTAATACTCTATCATAGACTACTAGATATAGTAATAATTTTTTCTCTTTTTTTAGGGACTCCCAACCATCCATTAAAGATCCTAATATTATTATTTTTACTTTAAATTATTCTAAATAAATAAATATAAATCTCATAGTGTGAAATGAATTCACATTTACCTAAGATAACCTTTATGCACTTTTATTTTCATACCCCTTTATTTTAAATTCATTTTTAATTTAAAATCACTATATTTAGATAAAATTAATGTTGAACATGTTTAATGACATACATCTCGGAATAAATTCAACTAATGTTCATCTTCTCGAATGAAATATAAAATATCTAGAAAGTATATATAGAAATAGGGTAAATTTAATTATGATGTGAATGAAGAGAACAATTATAATAAAAAACATCACGAGAATGTTCCCTTGATTTAAGGTCATGGAATATAGGAATAATTATCATATAGGCCTAGGATTATAGATCGAGGTATTACTACATATCATGTTTCAAACACAATGATTCCATCTATTTCTTAGATAATGAGTATAAAAAATCATAGTATAAATAATAATTTAGAATGAACTTATATTAAAAAGGATAATATATAATGGGAGGAAATTTAGTAGTGATAAAAATTATAGGTGGGACCTAAATAGGAAACTAAAGAATCAATACATATGATGATATATGAGGGGTAAAGATATTTATTAAATATAATATTTTATGGGTTTTTCCTAATTTTGGTCAATTAGAGAAATCTTAATATTAATTAGAAAACGCACACACTATATGGGAGTGGAAAATTTGATGGGATGGATATTTCCTAATAGGTCCTAAGGTTAGAGATCTGAGAATTAATATGTAACCTTTGAAAATATGATTCATAACACATATAGTTGTGGGTTGTCTTTATACATTACTATCTAATATATTTGATAAAATGATTTTCCCTCATTATAATACTTGTATGTGATGGTAAACATGATATGAATGTGAAATAATAGAGGATCTTGAATTAAAGATGATGAGACTCAAGGATGGGAATGAATCAACATGTCTTTTCATTATTTTATATATTAGAATTATATTGACCAATCCACCTATTTTCTAATAATTAGAGTCACTATGTAGAGATGGATCATAAATAAGAGATATGGTAATGAAACTAATGATAATCATGGTCAAATAAGTGATTAAATCTAATGTTAATTTATACTTAATAGAAATATAAACTGAAATTGTTCCACCCAAAGGCATGATAATGGGGATACCTGATGTGATCACAGAATGGTCTCATAATTGAAGTAGACCCTATCATAGAAATTTAATTTTCATACGGTTTTGGGATTAGAGAGTCAGACATCTCAATAAGTCCCATGATAATAAGAATCAAATGACACATAATATTGGTACATGGGTATTTTTTGTTTTAGTATAAGTGAAATTTATAATTGGGGAAAGTAGATAATTTAATATAAATTTATAGTGACAATCCATATGATGATATTAACTTTATATGAAGAATCATTTTATAAATTGAGGTTACTTGTAATAGATCACTAAATGTTATTTATATTCATGTGGGACTGAACATTCTAAATAATTTAACATTTTATGGGATGACTACATACTATATAGTTTATTATATTTTTGTAATTTACATGATTTATTCATTTTATGGTATTACGAATTGGGAAATCATTTATTCAATATTAATATCATGTGACTATCACTATCATTCCTTACAGTTTATGGTTATATGATTTTGACCATCATGCCTTGAAGTATAAAGTTATACGATTAATACCATCTCCATACTATTTAGAGTCCTATATAAATGTATTTTATGTCCAAAATTAAATTTTATGAAATTTAATTTGTAATAAATATTTTATTGGTGGAAATGATGACATATTTCCTTTTAATAGTAGTCAATAACTAAGAATCATTTGAGTATAAATTGTTTTAGAATAATTACAATACAATTTATACTAAAAAACTAATGAATTCATCTTTGGCATCATATGAGTTTGGAAAACAAAAATTAGTACTCGTTGGATGAAAGAGGGGAGGTTCACTTTCTCATTGGACTCTCATGTTGTAAAATATTGAGAAACATACAAGTTATATAATATGTACAATATTTTTTATCAGGATAGTAAAATAAATCCAATGAGATCTATGATTTATCATATCTAGTTAGTTTTTTAAATAAGATGATGTGAACTGACCTTATATAATCCAAAATATTCGTGTTTTTCATTATTTTTTGTATATGCTATTACATGGATTCCTATTTAGCGGTACATGTTGTGATTCCATAGTACCAAAAAAATATTTAGAATTTCATTTGGCCCAGACATATTGTATTCTTACACCATCTCTTAATGAATATAAGAAGGATTTTTTTGGAAATCATATTTCTCCCTATTTTCCATCACATGAGTTTAAGATGAGTGGTAATACTTAATAATGCACTTTTGATATATCCTATACAATTATTTAGAATATAAATCAATGTATTTGTCAATTAATATGGTTTGATAGATCCCAAATATTTTTTTATTATACAGTATGAATTTTATTATATATTTTTTTCCAACTTCATTGAGGGATATAGTCTAGCTCCACCTAGAGATGAATCTGTTGGCATTAAAAAAGAAGAAAGACTACGTAGTTGTAGCTAGAGTTCATAAAACTAGTATATCTATTTCTCATAGAGCATAATCCCATATATATTCAAAAATATGAAAAAACATTCAAGGTTGGTGAATAAATTCAATAGGTATCTAGAAGGAATTAAATTTCATCAGGAATTCCATGTACTTATTCATTTTTTATTTCCAAAATTATCAAAGTGTCCTAATTGTTTGGAGATATGGGTTTTGATTGGTGGTAACCTTAGGCGTGAGCATGAATATCCTATATAATAGTGATAGTCTCTCCCCATTCAATGAACTAAGGGAGGAATCCATTGAATCTTAAGAATAAATTCACTACCAGATGATTGATATGTTCAATATTGGTTTGTTCTGGTTGGAGGATCCTACTATGGATGTACTATATTATTAAATATATATTTATAATTGTGCAATAAATTAATGAGGATAAAGGAACTCCACAATTAATGGTCGTATTAATATCCATATTCACTTCAATACCATTACAAATAATTATACACCACTATGTGATGTGCTATGTGGAAGACTATCTCATCATGTTATTGATATGCCAAGTCTATAACTAAATTTTCCTTCACATCCTCTTTGGTATTCTATGGTCATAGAATTTGAGACTTTTAAAAGTTGTGATATGAGTTCATCCATTAAGTCTTGTACATCATTATGAATTATAATGGACTCATTTGGAATGTTGGATTTATAGCCATAGAATTTATTGATCAACATATCTATATCAATTATGACTCTAAATCAGGTAAGATGATTCTAAATGGTTAGTATATAGCCTAAAATTAGGATTTTATATTCTAACTCAGTATTAGTGTATCACTTTTAACATTGAATGTAGTGACGTAAGAATTCATTTTTTATAGAGATGAACATAACCTCTATATTGAGCTAAATAACCATCAGATTCTCCATTATTCAACATTATAGACTTATAAATGCACAATATTTTTTTCCAATTTTTGGGTTATATAATAGATATTTATGTTAAATTTATTTTAGAACATAAATTTCAACCTTGAATTCTTCTGGGATATTGTGTTCTATGGGGAAATCATTTAATATTCTCCCAATGATCACCTTTTATGACAAGAAGAGAATATAAAATTAATGAAAAAATACTTCTGATTGATTTTGATGCCTCAACAACATTGGATAACTAATGATATATATGAGAACATGATATGATATACTAGATGGTTTTTTCATCACCTTGAAATTATCAAATAAAAATATTTTTAGCAGCTCTAGAAAATTTTAAATCATAAATTTATAATCAAGTCCTTTTACTATATCACCTATATACCAAAGTTAAATAAAAATTCCAAATTCATTGTTTTTTCATATATTCCCCTAATAAAATTTTAATTATATTTTATTTGAGTGTCATTCAACCATCTAATGATTACTTAATCGATATATATAATGTCCTTCATCTATTAATCATTATAATTTTCGAAATAGATATTATTATCAAATCATAAATGATGTAAATTATTCTTTCATGATTATTGATCAATCCATGAATTATATTCTATTAGTTCTTCCTTTTACCCATGAATCAACATCTTCTAATAGTACACTATATTTAATATTTATTATCTAAAACTCTATTGAACTATGCTATGAAAACTTCCTCATAAATAAATTCATAATGGAATTCATATTTGACATCCATTTTAACGACCTTAAATCCCCATTGTAACTATATAACAAGAAATAGTCATATCATTTCTATCCCACCTAGGGGGAAAAAGTGTCTCATCCATATTTATCTATTTAGTTTGGGGATATACTTAACACAAAATTCATGGATTGATTAAAACCTATATTCCTTATTAATTATGTTTAATCCATAAAAAAATTAAGATTCATTAATACTATAATTTTACATCCATTAAATAATATTCTATGTATGATTCCTCATTATTTATGTAGAGACCCTAAGCTTGACGTACATTGACATTACATTACATTTGCGGAATACTTAGTACATAACAAAAACACACACGCAAGGATCGTAATAGTTTAGTGTCTTTGGAAACTCGTAACGTAATCTTCTAATCGTGGTGAAAGATCTTCAACATCTCTCATAAAGATCTTCTTTTTTATACCTAAAACCTTTCTATATATCCTGCGGAAAAGAAAACATAAAAGGGTGAGCTCAAATTCTCAGTAAGGGTAAACAAAAGAAATATCAATCACCTCATATTCATAAGAACATATCTTTTGGAAATCTTAACCTGCAAAAGAGATCATAATTTCATAACATGGGATAAATCATGGCAGTGAAATGTAATCACAACAATCATAACTTAAAACATGAAACTTTGTGGCATACACACATAATCATAGAGAATCATTTCTTGTTAGTCAAGACTCATTGCCAAGACTATCTTAGTGGACAAGGTACCTCTCTGAACCGAGTCACCCTCGTTTCAGTCCTGTTTCACTGAACCGGTATAACCTACCATTCCAGCCATGTCTATCTCATGAGATATAAAATCTTTTACCCAATTTATTGGAGGGAGATATATGTCCCACCCATATTATAATGAATCCTTTCTTATGTGTGCCACATAATCATAAATCATACATCATCGCATAACACATGTAACAAAATGGGATTCTTGAAACATCATGACATCATAAAACAAATCATATAAGGTAAATGACTTCATAAAAATAATTCCCTCACAAAATAATCAATGTAATAATAGGGATAAAAACAGAACCCTTTATTATCTTAGATGGAAAATAATTTTGATAAAACACTTGAACTCCATTCTTGAGGAAAATATCCTTTCTTCTTCAAAAACACTTTTCCTTGCTTAACATGTCATACAATTATAAACTAAAAGAAGTTGATCAAAAATAAACTTGAAAACTTGTAAAGGAATCTTCTTGGAAATAATGTTTAAAAAAAAATCCATTCATGCCGTATAAGTTAAAAAAAACATTCTTCGTACTTTTGTCGGAAAAGTCAAAAAGTACCTCGTATGAAAAATGAAAAAAGATTCCTTTCATATCCTTTACTAAAAACTCACCGAAAGGTAAAATTGGATTTAAACAATAGTAGGTGGATGGAAATAATATTACATATTGAGGAAACATGGATGTGTATGATAAAATACACCCCAGTAAATGCCGATGTATATACAATCTCGGATAAAAATGAGATTGTGATATTTCCCTTACCTTAAGTCCGATTTGCTTCGTAAGTGTCCGAACCTCCTGTATAATGATTTAAATAATGTCATTAACTTATTAGAGAATCATATTCATTGTTATGATATCATATATGGTTCACTTATGACTTTATATTACCCGTTCTTTTGTAAATTCCATGTTAAAGAAGCGTTTTGGGTAAAATCGTTTCATTTATCGTAGGTGTTTGGACTTGTTGTTCTTGACATTATTATTACTTATATCATGATTTACTTACTTCCAGAATATAAAACATGATTTATATATCATATATATTCAGTATATATATATATATAATAGATAGATAAATGAAATGAAACACACCGTTCATGGAGACGGTAGTCCGTACGTACGCATGAACGTTGTTTTGCCTTCCTTATTGTCTTGAATGGAAGTAAGTAGATGAAATACATATATACATAAATCCATTAGCTTTATAATGTCATATATTTCATTATTATTGCTTATATATACTTTATAATCATTCTTAAATGGTTAACATGGAGAATGAATCTCATCGCGTCGTGGAGACGGTAGTCCGTACGTACGCACGAGCGATGATATCGTTCTCATGATCGTGAACTTGTGTTGATGTGTATGTATACTATTTCAGTATCAATATCACTTTATAATAATCATATATAGTTACTCATTACACCATTATACCCATCCAATTAAGGTGGTGGTAGAAAATAGATTACACCACAGCGTGGAGACGGTATTTCGTACGTACACACGCACGGTGATTTCCTTTTTCCGTAGGATGGATAGAAGGTTAATTAGAGTTGTTTCATATTTATAATAACATATCAGTATATAATAAATACTTATGTTATTACTTTATCATGAAACAACTAAAGAAGAAGAAGTTGAAGAAGAAAGAAATTGAAGAAGATCGGTAATGGATATTACCTCTTTTTGACGCGCCTTCACTTAAGCTCCACTTAAAGAACTAAGGATGGTCTTTGAAGAATACCAGGACCTCTAGGATGATACTAGGGAAGTGGAGAAGAGATTTTTGCAGGGGTTGGCCGAGCTTGAAAGCTCAAATTGGTGTGAGGAGGAGAGGGAGGAGGTGCCCTTTTATAAGGGAGGAGAGGGGTACCTTTGGAATAACTAAAAATATTATTTTATTATAAAGTCAAGTTCGGTTTTAAATAGCTCCAAATTGATATATTTCGAAGATAAGGTGGGGATGGGTCTAACGTATCTCATAAAATATAATTTAGACAAGTTTAGGTTCCTATTTTAACCTTATCATTTAGATTTAACATTAAGTTAAATAATTGTACTTTTACCGTGTCTTCTTGTGTTCTTACACTATAAGGTTAATAAACATACTATAAGAAGCCAAAAGAACCCCAAGTTGTTTATTATTAATATATATAACCTTATATAAGTCATTTGGCCTAACCTAATATTTTTAGGAATAACATAACAATTAATAATATAATATTTGTTTTAAAAACTATTTTATGTCAATTTTGACACTATTTGGTATATGATTTTTATGAAATTCATAACATAATGATAAGTTCGAACCAAGTTACTTAAATCAACAATAACATGTCATATTAATCTATAAAATTATTTTAAGTCATAAAAAGTCTCAAATTACATTTATTTGGGCATTTATAACATCAATTATGTCAATATTTCATTAATAAGACAATTACTGCATAATCTATGTGTCATAATAAATGATATTTATTTAATTCCTAAAAATTCTAAATATATTTATATGATATATATAATTTTACTAGATTTCTGAAGACTATTCATGTTCTAAGTTTCATGAAGTTTATCACTAGATTAAAATTATTATACTTATAAGATTTAAGAAAGTGACATGTTGTCACATTCTTTGGTTTTAATAATAATTAAATTATTTTCATTGAAACAATTTAATTAAATGAATCTAATACGACCCTTAGGTGATATGGGTCGACGTTTAGTTATCCAATAGGATTTTGACATTTGTTAGGGTAATTTTAAAACATTATATTTACCCTTAATTACCCGATTTACCTTTAACTATGGTAAATAAAATTTACCGTAGTTACTATTCATAATTCCCAAAAATAAAAATTAGCCTATTAACATAATTTGGACCCACTTATTCCAAATATGGAATCCATTTTTTAAAATTCAATACACAGAAGTTGCATAAATTAAATTAAAATTAATCCCGTTGTCGAATAAAAACGGGCTTTTGTTTAAAACATTGCAAAAGATTGAATTGATTTAACCTACTAATTCAAGGTAAAATCATTGATAATGACATACATTATATTAAATGTTAAAAATATATTCTATTTATACTTTAAAACCATTCAATATTATAATTTAACAACATAAGATATTATGATGAAAAATGTTGTTTTTAATTAAAATATAGCGTGTTTTTACTATTCATTAAAATGTGAAAGTTACCAGAATAATATGAAAAATTTATCCAAAGTAAATTTTTATTTCTTTATTACAAATAAGAATTTTATCTTGTCAAATTGAACTTATAAACATGTCAAAAACTATATTTAAAGTGAGTGCGCCATCAAAAGGCGACAAAACTGCATTTTTTAAAAAATACTTATTTTACCCGAAAAATTTATTTTGTTCTTATACCATGTTCTAGAAATGTGTAAGATGAATAATAATGTTATAAAATTAAAAATTTAGTTAATACTATTCATAACGGCTAGTTCATAACAATATTATAATAATATAACATTGTTTATTAAAACCCGGTATTGCGTACAACACACGCTATCGAGGAAGGTCGCGATTGCGTGTAATGAAAGCCAAGTCAGGGTTGCGTGTTGTGAAAGAATCCTTCGTTGTTTTGTATAACAGAATCCAACCATATTTAATTTATACATTGAATATATATATATATATATACTCAATGTTGCATAGAATAACTATTATCAAAATTGTGTGTAACACGATCCAAGAATAGTGTTTCGTATACTGCAAGCTAATACGGTGTTGCGTATAGCGCAAGGTAATCTTGGTGTAGAATAAAACACAAGACATTAATGAAATTGAAAGAATATTTTTCATAAAATCTAGGGGTGTTACATTCTACCCCCCTTAAAATGAATTTCGCCCTCGAAATTCGTCGGGGTTATAAATGGTTTACTATTCGAAAGTTTCTTTAATAGAAACCCACATCGTAAAAAGGAATACCAAAACCAATATTTAAAAACAAAAGTATGAAACGTAACGGTTACCCAAATAAACTAATCACTGGGTTTCCACATAGCTGAAAATATGGATATGAAAGAGAAATCTAACCATAATGTTCTGATGGAGAGTGGTAGAGAACATGGCTATGAAAAAGGCAACAATCACAAAGCTATTGATTTGTGATGATCTAAGGTACCATCTGATTAATCGGATATAAGGGAACTAGGACAACATTTTTGGTTTTCAAGATCATTTCCCTAAAGTTGATGAATTAAAATAAATACTTGCATGATTTTGGTACAATCTCACTGTTGTTCGTGAATTGAACAATTTCCACTTCATCCCTTAATGAAATGAAGTTGAATTTGTTATTCATGATGTGTTAGCAGATCATGTGATAGAATGATGGGTCATTCCATCTCTTTCAAACAAAAGGTTAGAAAAAGTTATAAGTCCATCTTATGTTTAGATTAATCGTATATGGTTTCAAAAAAAAACTTATACTTCATATATCATACTGCTTAATAAAATAAAACTAGTTTCTACTAAACAGGGACTTCCTGTAGGCCAGTGGTAGGCGATAAAGGCCAGTCGTACTTCGGTTGTGGGTTCGATTCCCACAGCCTTGTCCGACGTGATGGGCTGTCGCCCGTCCTGCAGGTTGTCCTTTTTCTAAAGCTATATTACTATAACATCCCATCAATAATATCGAAAAACGTTTTATCCTAACTTATGTACAACATAATCCATTCTAATCTTTAGGCTTATCTAAAATACTTCGGTCCAAGCTCATAGTATAAAGAAAATGATTACTTGAAATGTCACAGAACAATCACGTGAATACCATCATTTATCCCCCATATATCATAAGATATATCTTGTTGGTCAAATGTGAATATCTTAATCATGTATTCACTTGAAGAATGAATACCCATTGAACCTTAGTGAAAACATGAATGCAGTTAAAAGTTAACACTTTTCACATACCAAAATCCAAAAATTCTATATACTCAAACCATGATATAACCTTCTCCTTATATCAGCCATGAGCTCATGAATACTATCAAACATTTAATTTTCTCCTTATCCCTTCATTATGCGCATATCATCTACATTCCAAAAATATTTGAATAACCTTTCATGGATACTGGTAACATTAATCATACACTTTCAAAACTCAAGGAAAGGAAACAGTGTAACAATCCTTAGATGTCTCATTATTCCATAGTACCATGAGATTACTTATACAACATTACACATGATAAACATGTAATCATTCTACTACATTCTTAAACCTATTGACCGAGCTTCAACAATTCTTTCCTCTCACATATCATTTGTAGTCTCTTCATCATCATCCACATAAATACTACCCATATGACCATACTGATTCTCTTCATGAGACTTTCCCTTAGGGCATTGGTTTGCATAATGCCCGTACATTCCACATTTAAAACATTTAACCATTGTTGATGTCGTAGCAATACCATTATTCTCATCCCTGGTGTTAACTGAACCTTTTCCTTTCCACTTACTGGCTTTGTGTCCTTCTTTTCCACACCCAAAGCATCTTCCAGTTCCTTTGAAACATTCTCCTTTATGCCTCTTCCCACATGATTTACATAGGGTAAATTGAACTTTCTTTCCTCTATGATCATCATGAAACTCCATGTTTCTCTTATTAGCCGAGTCAGGAAACTTACCAAATTTTACTTTATTGATCATATTATGAGATTGCTGATTCGGCATAATAATGATGTTTGGACCTCCAAATCCCATTTCATTTGGTTTCTCATGAAGAATATCATTCCACTGTCCATCATATCCTCCATTATCGTGAATCATCTTGTTTCCAGCCATTTTCTAAAACCCAAAAAGAATAGTGTGAGAGGAAAAAATCATAATAAAGGGGGAGTAAATTCAATATCTAACATCTTTGGTTTAATCTAATATCGTTTCCATAGTTCTAGGACTATATCCTATAGGTATACTTATTCTTAGGGACATCCCTAGACATACCTTAGAAATATATCTAGGGATCTCACTAAGTTTTTCGCATCCTAGTTTCCAAAGGTTGACTAAACCTTTCCTCTGATACCAACTGTAGAGACCCGAAGCTTGACGTACATTGACATTACATTACATTTTCGGAATACTTAGTACAAAACCAAAACACACACGCAAGGATCGTAATAGTTTAGTGTCTTTGGAAACTCGGAACATAATCTTCTAATCGTGGTGAAAGATCTTCAACATCTCTCATAAAGATCTTATTTTTTATACCTAAAACCTTTATTTATATCCTAGGGAAAAGAAAACATAAAAGGGTGAGCTCAAATGCTCAGTAAGGGTAAACAAAAGAAATATCAATCACATCATATTCATAAGAACATATATTTTGGAAAGCTTAACCTGCAAAAGAGATCATAATTTCATAACATGGGATAAATCATGGCAGTGAAATGTAATCACAATAATCATAACTTAAAACATTAATCTTTGTGGCATACACACATAATCATAGAGAATCATTTCTTGTTAGTCAAGACTCATTTCCAAGACTATCTTAGTGGACAAGGTCCCTTTCTGAACCGAGTCACCCTCGTTTCAGTCCTATTTCACTGAACCGGTATAACCTACCATTCCATCCATGTCTATCTCATGAGATATAAAATCTTTTACCCAATGCATTGGAGGGAGATATAGGTCCCACCCATCTTATAATGAATCCTTTCTTATGTGTGCCACATAATCGTAAATCATACATCATCGCATAACACATGTAACAAAATGGGATTCTTGAAACATCATGACATCATAAAACAAATCATATAAGGTAAATGAATTCATAAAAATAATTCCCTCACAACATAATCAATGTAATAATAGGGATAAAAATATAACCCTTTATTATCTTAGATGGAAAATAATTTTGATAAAACACTTGAACTCCATTCTTGAGGAAAATATCCTTTCTTCTTCAAAAACACTTTTCTTTTCTTAACATGTCATACAATTATAAACTATAATAATTTGATCAAAAATAAAATTTAAAACTTGTAAAGGAAGCTTCTTGGAAATAAGTTTTTAAAAAATCCATTCATGCCGTATAAGTTAAAAAAAATTCTTCGTACTTTTGTCGGAAAAGTAAAAAAGTACCTCATATGAAAAACGACAAAAGATTCCTTTCATATCATTTACTAAAAACTCACCGAAAGGTAAAATTGGATTTAAACAATAGTAGGTGTATGGAAATAATATTAAATATTGAGGAAACATGGATGTGGATGATAAAATACACCCCAGTAAATGCCAATGTATATACAATCTCGGAAAAAAAATGAGATTGTGATATTTCCCTTACCTTAAGTATGATTTGCTTCGTAAGTGTCCGAACCTCCTGTATAATGATTTAAATAATGTCATTAACTTATTAGAGAATCATATTCATTGTTATGATATCATATATGGTTCACCTATGACTTTATATTACCCGTTCTTTTGTAAATTCCATGTTAAAGAAGCGTTTTGGGTAAAATCGTTTCATTTATCGTAGGTGTTTGGACTTGTTGTTCTTGACATTATTATTACTTATATCATGATTTACTTACTTCCAGAATATAAAACATGATTTATATATCATATATATTCAGTATATATATATATATATATATAATAGATAGATAAATGAAATGAAACACACCGTTCATGGAGACGGTAGTCCGTACGTACGCATGAACGTTGTTTTCCTTTCCTTATTGCCTTGAATGGAAGTAAGTAGATGAAATACATATATACATAAATCCAGTAGCTTTATAATTTCATATATTTCATTATTATTGCTTATATATACTTTATAATCATTCTTAAATGGTTAACATGGAGAATGAATCTCATCGCGTCGTGGAGACGGTAGTCCGTACGTACGCACGAGCGATGATATCATTCTCATGATTGTGAACTTGTGTTGAAGAGTATGTATACTATTTCAGTATCAATATAACTTTATAATAATCATATATAGTTACTCATTACACCATTATACCCATCCAATTAAGGTGGTGGCAGAAAATAGATTACACCACGGCGTGGAGACGGTATTCCGTACGTACGCACGCGCGGTGATTTCCTTTTTCCGTAGGATGGATAGAAGATTAATTAGAGTTGTTTCATATTTATAATAACATATAAGTATATAATAAATACTGATGTTATTACTTTATCATGAAACAACTAAAGAAGAAGAAGTTGAAGAAGAAAGAAATTGAAAAAGATCGGTAATGGATATTACCTCTTTTTGACGCGCCTTCACTTAACCTCCACTTAAAGAACTAAGGATGGTCTTTGAAGAATACCAGGACCTCTAGGATGATACTAGGGAAGTGGAGAAGAGATTTTGGTAGGGTTTGGACGAGCATGAATGCTCAAATTGGTGTGAGGAGGAGAGGGAGGAGGTGCCCTTTTATAAGGGAGGAGAGGGGTACCTTTGGAATAACTAAAAATATTATTTTATTATAAAGTCAAGTTCAGTTTTAAATAGCTCAAAATTGATATATTTTGAAGCTAAGGTGGGGATGGGTCGAAATCCTCTCATCCAATAGAATTTAGACAAGTTTAGGTTCCTATTTTAACCTTATCATTTAGATTTAACATTAAGTTAAATAATTGTACTTTTACCGTGACTTCTTGTGTTCTTACACTATAAGGTTAATAAACTTATTATAAGAAGCCAAACGAACCCCAAGTTGTTTATTATTAATATATATAACCTTATCTAAGTCATTTGGCCTAACCTTAGATTTTTAGTAATAAAATAACAATTAATAATATAATATTTGTTTTAAAAACTATTTTATGTCAATTTTGACACTATTTGGTATATGATTTTTATGAAATTCATAACAGAATGATAAGTTAGAACCAAGTTACTTAAATCAACAATAAAATGTCATATTAACCTAGAAAATTATTTTAAGTCATAAAAAGTCTCAAATTACATTTATTTGGGCATTTATAACATCAATTATGTCAATATTTCATTAAAAAGACAATTACTACATCATCTATGTGTCAAAATAAATGATAATTATTTAATCCCTAAAAATTCTAAATAAATTCCTATGATGTATATAATTGTATTAGATTTCTTGAGACTATTTATGTTCGAAGTTTCATGAAGTTTATCACTAGATTAAAATTATTATACTTATAAGATTTAAGAAAGTGACATGTTGTCACATTCTTTGGTTTTAATAATAATTAAATTAGTTTCATTGAAAAAACTTAATTAAATGAATCTAATCCAACCATTAAGTGATATGGGTCGACTTTTAGTCATACAATAGGATTTTGACATTTGTTAGGGTAATTTTAAAATATTATATTTACCCTTAATTTCCCGATTTACCTTTAACTATGGTAAATAAAATTTACCGTAGTTACTATTCATAATTCCCAAAAATAAAAAGTAGCCTATTAACATAATTTGGACCCACTGATTCCAAATATGGAATACATTTTTTAAAATTCAATACACAGAAGTTGCAGAAATTAAATTAAAATTAATCCCGTTGTCGAATAAAAACGGGTTTTTGTTTAAAACATTGCAAAAAATTGAATTGATTTAACCTACTAATTCAAGGTAAAATCAATGATAATGACATACATTATATTAAATGGTAAAAATATATTCTATTTATACTTTAAAACCATTGAATATTATAATTTAACCACATAAGATATTATGATGAAAAAAGTTGTTTTTAATTAAAATATAGCGTGTTTTTACTATTCATTAAAATGTGAAAGTTACCAGAATAATATGAAAAATTTATCCAAAGTAAATTTTTATTTCTTTATTCCAAAGAATAATTTTATTTTGTCAAATTGAACTTATAAACATGTCAAAAACTAGATTTAAAGTGAGTGCGCCATCAAAAGGCGGCAAAACTGCATTTTTTGAAAAATACTTACTTTACCCGAAAAATTTATTTTGTTCTTATACCATGTTCTAGAAATGTGTAAGATGAATAATAATGTTATAAAATTAAAAATTTAGTTAATAATATTCATAAAGTCTAGTTTATGAAAATATTATAATAATATAACATTGTTTATTAAAACCCGATATTGCGTACAACACACGCTATCGAGGAAGGTCGCAATTGCGTGTAATGCAAGACAAGTTAGGGTTGCGTGTTGTGAAAGAATCCTTCGTTGTTTCATATAACAGAATCCAACCATATTTCATTTATACATTTAATATATATATATATATATTCAATGTTGCGTAGAATAACTATTATCAAAATTGAGTGTAACACGATCCAAGAATAGTGTTGCGTATACTGCAAGCTAATACAGTGTTGCGTATAGCGCAAGGTAATCTTGGTGTAGAATACAACAAAAGACATTAATGAAATTAAAAAAATATTTTTCATAAAATCTAGGGGTGTTACAATTTATACATTCAATCCAGTAATATCTATGATCTATCTCTCTCCATTTTCATACTCATGAAAAATATTTGTTTTAAATTTAATAAATATTACTTTTTTCTTTGATACTTGATTCATATTTTTTTCATTATAGTTTTCCATTTAAAAACAATTCTCACTGTTGAACACTAGATCGTTCACCTAGAATTATACAGTCTTTCCAATAAAAGACATGAACAATTGGTGAATCATTCATATTAGGTAGAACCAAAATTATTTAAGCTAATAGAAATTAAAATTTTGAATTATAACCCATTAGGTCCATAAATGTAATGAATTCCTCATCTTCATGGGAAATTAATATTTTATTGTATCTAGGGTATGCATATATGATGTAGAGAGAATGGTTTCTAGTCATTAAATGGATCAATAGTTTTTTAATAGTGTAAGAAAATACTGCTTTTAATAGTGATGGTTGAGGTTTTAAATGTCAATAGAAAACAATAATTTTTTTATTAATTTCCCTAATATAAATATTTATAGTTGGAAACCTATCTTATTGGTATTCCCAAATGATGTTGTATTTGATCAACTTATCAATTTCAGCTTCCACATTAGTAGCATAGTTCTAAAGAATTCATCAAGCATCATGTTTATATCACTTCTATTTTCAATGTAATCCAAAATGATGGGTAACCATCTAAGTATCAAATATTGGAATATTCTTATAATTTAAAACAAGTAAATCTCGGTGCATATATAGATAAGAGATTAACCTATGAAATTTATTATGGTTCTTTGAAGAACATGTCAATTTGTTCTATATGGAATAATTTATACCCATATTCACCTACCTTATTTCATAAAACTTTAATGTGTTTATATTCTTGAACATAATAGGAGTATCCTTTTCTATTTTCAATTGTCTTTTCATAATTTTTGGGATGAGAAGGGAAATTTTCAATGTGAGATATAAATAAGGATATGTTTATTTTTTTTGTTTATCAAGATCACAATATTTTTTAGAATGAACATGTTTTTATAGTGTAGTGAACGTTATGAGATCATAAGAAAATGTATTTAAAACCCATTAAATATTTATACTGATTATTTATCAAAGATATAAGATAATTTTATAAGTTGAATGAATATCCACTAAAACTAATTTCATATGGGGATAGTTAGGGGAATGGTTAATCTGTATAAATTACATTAGGATATTCTCCTCTATTAGTGGCACTTCATCAATGGTATCATACACATTAACCTTATATGAGAGAAAACTAATTAGAGTGTTTAACTCAGTAGAAAATGTGATCTAATGTATCCAAACATAGTAAATTTATTCATAAATTTGTTTTATGTGAAACAAAAAATCACCACTAAGTTTTATCGATGGATTAAAAATAGATATTTCTATGTGATATGGGGATGTAATTTAAATTGTTTTGTTTATGACTGAATACTACCTCTACTTTTTTCAGTACAATACCTCTATTTATTGAGATTTATAGGTCTAAAAATTCTACTTATCACTATTGAATACCGTGAAACTATATCCAATGGAGTATTTTAGAGAATGGTAATATCATGAGGGAACTTATAGTTGAATATAGTGACATGGAATTCCTAGAAGGATGATGAATTACAAGTTTTGGTGAATCATCATGAATTGAATGTTATGAAATAGATCTCAATATTAATTTTTTATAATAATTATTATGATTTTTTCTACTAACTCTTATTATATCTAATAATATTTTTCAGTGGGATTGAAGACAACATAATTATGGGAAATTAATTTAATGGTCCATATTGGGATATGGTAGATTCCATAACCATTATCAACTATGGTTCAATAAGTATCAATAACCATCAATAATTCCAAATGTATAAAAAGTATTTATGTTCCCTTATAAGGAAAATTCCTAGTCATTTCTTGTTAATTATGTGTCTATAGATGAGTTTACCCAAACTAATCATGCATTGAAATACTTCTTTTCACATAATAATTCATTAAATCTAAAAAAAACACATCCCATAACTCAATTTTACTAGTTTTAGAGTCTAGAAACATAAATAACTAACTCAATAACATTTTCAACATATCCCATAATAATTATTCTAATGTGATACCCTATTTCACACGTCAATCTTTATACTCTCCTTTTAAAAGTAATTATTATAAATAGAATAAATGGTGAGTTTAGATTTAATGTAAGGGTAAAGAATGAATATCAAAATTTAATAGATGATAGACCTGTGATAATGGGAATATAATAAAAATTCAAGGATATAACATCATTATATCATATAAAAATTAACATCAATCATATCTAAATTAACATTGATCATAAACCATAAATCATGGATCTGACCACAAAATCACACGTAAGACAATATTATTGAGTAATATGAAAAACATATGAATGTGGAATATAAATAATCATAGAAATAGTAAAATAGGGGAGTAGTCATCAATACCCATTAACCATAACATAGTGAAGTAACCATAACTTCTTTATCCCCCTAAGATAGTAGAGAAAACATAACATCATGATCCCATAATGGAATGAGAACCAATTATCAATTACCATAATTATGTCATGATATATAATAAATTAAAATTTCATTAGAGAGTAATATAAATATAGGACCACCAAGTACCTCATTAAAACAACACATATGTCTACTCTAAGAATATGAAAATATTCATTTTTGAAACAATAATTAATGAAACCATGAAAAATAGACATGTATCATAAAAAAATTACATCAAATATTTGACATGGCATTCAAAATAATAATGTGGATTATAGAATAAGATAATATACCTAGTGTAACATAATAGACATAAAATAATATTAGCATTGTTGAAAAAACACTTATTTGGTTGTTGAATATATCACTATGAATAATAAAAAGAAATATTTATTTTCTTTTCAAAAAAATTTAGAACCATGATAAATTGAGAAAAATATTAAAACAAGAAACGGAAGATATATAAAGATGAATGATCATAAAAGAACATTTTCACATTAAAAAAGATAAAATTTTATTATTTTCATAATATTGAGACAAACAGAAAATGTGGAAAATGTTAAAATTTTACAATAAATTTTTATAAGGAGATCTAAAGTAGTATAAAATGACATTAATCAATCATTTATTCATATATAAGGAAATACAATAAATCATACAATGAATATGGATCCAGGGGATTCATATTATTGATTAAAAACAAGTGGTGGGTTGGTTTAATAGAAAAGATTCCAATTGGGTTAATTATTTACCTAGGGGAATGAAATTCAAATTAGATTTTTATAACCCTAATAACAATGAGATGAGTATAAAAATGATTTTTGATGTAGAGATAATGTTCATAGAAATTTTCCTCAAATGGGAATTATTTCTTGTCCATCTCGATTGGAAAATGGGATTGGAATGAAAATTTTACAACTTTGGTAATATTTTAATCAAACCCACTAAAAAGAGTAAATATGAGTGGGGTTTTAAGTAATTAAAATTTCATTAAAGGAAAAATAACATGAATCTGTAGAAAATTATAAAACCAAAAAAAATAAAACAAGTGGTAAATATACCAGAAAGCTTAGTCAGAGATAAAGCCCCTAACCATTTATTAAAATAAAAGAAACATTCAGAAAACAAGTGCCACATGACCAAAATAGAAGCTACATAATATCAAAATCCAACCCGTCACCACCTTTATTAATAAAGGCTTGATCCGCAGTCACTGGTTCCCATTCTGATCTCTCACATTTCTTAAGTACCTTTATATAATTTCTTCTAATATTCATCCATTCCAATGAGATAACTTCATTAGTAGTTTTCATACCATTATTAAATGACCTAGTGGACATCGGATTTAGAAGGTAAGAGTATTAATTCATGTAATATCTTCACGGCGATGCAAGAATATCATCCTGGCTTATAGAAAACACCTTCTTCCATCCCTGAAGAACATCACTATATGAGTGTTTGACCATTCCGCTCTCATTTTCTTTGTCACTTTCGGATAAATCCCCCCATTTATTGGGGATCTGCATATACTTATAAGGCTCAAGTTGGTTCAGATGGAGATGAAAATTAGTGTCAATCATATAAAATAATTTCAGGTTTTCTATCAATTCATTACCTTCACAAACCCCTTTTTCAAAGCTCTCATTCACTGAAGCATCCTCCAGAAAAGTTCCCTGGGTCTGCATGTTGGCACTATCCTGCAAGACCTCCGCCACATCCTCCTACCCCATCCTTTGAAACCAGTTCCCCATGGGGACAACAGACATCACACCTTCAATACCATCAGCCCTTCCCTTAATCCCAACAACATAGAACTATGAAATCCCAACAGAAAGTAGGTCTTCACATCCAGCAGACATCAAATTTCCCATATCCCCAAGCCTATTCTCCTCAGTCCGAAAGACACCATTATTGTTTCTAGTCCACCGCCCTTTAGAACCAGGATCACCCTTACCAGCACCCCTGTCAACAGCCTGCTTCACACCATCCCCCACCCTCAGATCAGATTTGAGCTAGTCACAGACTACATTAACCAGCGGATTGGAAGAGGCCAATGACTTTCCTCCCACTACCACTGCACCTCACTTCCCAGAATCAAACTCCCTACCATTAACCACACAGGGAAACTGACTCTGCCCCTCACCTATCCACACCTTCGGATCAAACCTCCTGCTCCTCCCTTTATCATTTAACTGCAACACCCAATGCCCCAGACGATAACATTTCGAGCAATAGCTAACCCAGGACTCAAAAACCATAGCCTGCTTCCATCTAAACTCATTTCCAACAGCAATCCAAATCCAATCGACAGTGGGCTTCGACACGTCCACCTCAACAAAGATGCTCAGATTGATGGGATGACATATAGTAGAGGTGTGAACATTAGAGAATAGGAAACAAGCCACCATATTTCCAATCATATGAATAATTATAGGATTTTGAAAGGGTAAAAGAAGGTGAGGAAAAATTACCCATGTCGCAGTGGAGGGCAGGCCGTAGTTCATGCACATATTGAACGATCATCGAAGGAGGAAGAACTTGAAACCACTACAATGATAGGGAGTGTTGGACTAGGCCCGGATCAAATCACCCTCCAAGGAAAACAGAATCATAAGATGTCACGTATCAAGAAGACCAAAAATTGCGCAGTCCTACATGTCCCATTTTCTGAACACAAACTGATCAAATTCATCAACCGAAGTCAGATCCACAAGGCTCGATGCTTCATATAAATATGACTACGAAATCACAAGCCAAGGGAGACCAAGATACAAGTCAAGGACCTTTAGGCTTAGTGATATAATCTGGAAGTCCTGGAGGAAGCTAGGATTAGAAAATGGAGTGAATTGTTTCCTTGCGCATGGAGGTGGCCAAAATATTTCATCCTCCACCCTCCCTCCACTGGGAAGGGGGGGGGGATTCGCCGTGAGAATCTAGGGTTACATCATCCCCTACCATCAGGATCTCTCGTCCTCCTCTTCCTTGAAGCTCAAGTGGTAAATATAACATATGCCTCAAAAGAAGAAATATGAAATAAGAAACCCTTAACTACTCAATACAGATGTACACAAAATCACTTTTACATCCTTATTCAATAGAATAAATCCCTTTAATATTGTATTTTTTATTTGAAATTTGTTATTATTAATAGAAAAGTACTTCAATTATGTATCTAAGTGTGTTTAGTAAGGAGTTGGGCTAGTTTTGTTCATGATAGTGGGATTGTTCTATTTTAGAGAAGTTGGGTGGTGAGGGGATCCATTTATAAGTGTGAGGTGTTACATTTTAATAATAAGAGATACATTTTCAAGTCATTTGTATCCAATTTTTGACATTAATAGATAGTTCGTAAGGATTTTTTGATCAATATATCAACAAAAAATAATTTTTTGGATTTTTTATGTCAAAAATATGATTCATTTCATTATTATGTAAATAATATTAAACAATATATGATATTTATTTTACAGAAGATTAATTTTAAATTTTATGTTTATGTACAAATTTTGAAACCATGTTTTTCACTACTAAAAATGTATTATTTTGTGTTTGTTTTCAATCAACACTTGGTTTATCTGAGAGTTTTCAAGATAATAGATCTTATGGTATATTTGGATTAAGTATTGAAGGTCACATCACTTTTGAATGTTTGGAAAAAAATTGGACCTACAAAATCTGAAGGAATAGGTGAGATTCATACATAATGGATTTTTAGGAATGAATCATGGAAAATGAATGGATTTTACAATGATTGGAGTTTCAAAAACATAAGGATCTTCATGATGTAATCTAGCGTTGAGAATGTTTGAAGGTTTGCGAAAGAGGATTCATGAAGGATATCGAAGGCACAATGGGTAGACTATAATCTACATGACTACGAGAAGCTTCGTGAATAAAATAATTTTACATAAATTTTTAAAGAAAAGGATCATTATAAAAATGAATGTAGAGGATCATGAAAAGGTTATGGTGGGATTTAATGTTATCCAAATATTCATTGTATATAAATATGTTTCCACTCATTATATGAGGGATGAAAAGAATTTGGAAAAAATTGAATTGCTATGGTTCCATGAAGCTCTTATTAAATGGTAATTATTCCCAAATTAGTAAATCTTCATGTGAATAAGCATCATGAAAAGTATGTTTAAGAACTAATTGACACATAGGGTTTTCTAAAATGGGATATTCTTGAGTACTGGTAAATTCATAAAGGTTTGTAATTTCAAAAAGTCTGGTAGCTTCATAAACTTATGTAGGTTCACAAAGATTGAAATATATTTGAAAAAAATTGGTTTCATGAATTTTGGGAGCTTCATGAAAAGGAGTGTTGACCATATGGTTTAAGTGAACAGTGAATTCAAGTTCATTAATTTAGAAATATGGTGCAAGCATAGTCTCAGGATAATCAGGGACAAAAACTTATGTTCCCAATATAATAAGCTGATGTTCAAGTTGATAAAATAAGTAACACTTCACCCATGGATGTGAGAAAGGGGGTGTCGATGGAAGTGATCTGAGGGAGGTATTGTTCTTTCCCTAAAAGTCTTATAAATGAAGTGTAGTTGAAATAAAGGGACCATATCTGATCATTTGTAATGTATAATTTCTAGTTAATCTTAGAGGATTTAGGTAATACTGACACACTATTAATGTATGATCCCTGTATGTGACCTTATTGGTTAACCAAGTAAAACTATTTTTTTGTTATTATTTCAGAATATGGGTGTTTAATTTTTGTGAAATTCCATCAGATAAGTTTAACAAGTTCCTACCAATGTGGGAACAAGTTCCATGTCATTGAAATAAAAAGCTTACAACTTGATTCATCCCTCTACTCTTAGGGTGTTCACGGTTCCTTTAAGTGGAACCAGATCCTCTAGGTTACATGTGTTAAATCTTTCCTTAGTTGTTATTTTCATGGAGAATTAAGTGAATGTTAGAGGACTTACCTTTTTTATGTAAGTAACTTGATGATTTGGAAGAATAAAATAACATAACATTTGTGATCTCTGAATATGGACATTCTATTTGATATATTTCAATCGATTCAGGCTAGGGATGTGATAGGTATTATGAAGTAGATAAGAAAATGTTTGATACAGATACGAAAACTCAAAATGTCTTGACTGTAACATTATCTGATGAAATCTATTTGAAGGTGAGGAGATATACTACCTACAATCCCATTTACGAGAAAATAGAATATATATGAGAAGTCAATAAAAAGTTAAATGATTTCAAACATCATGTTTTTCATAAATAGTTCGATGATATAAAAATGAATCTATTTGAAAATGTGGATAGTTTATTCAATCTAATTACTATGGTGGTTGGATCTATTCTAGGATTTGGGGGAATAATTCAAGGATATTAACATTGTGAAGAAAATATTGAAAAGGATCCCACCTATGTACAATCTAAAAGTGTTATCCCTTGAGGAATTTGATCTGTTTATTCTTTCTCTTGATGATCTTCTATTAAGTCCAATGGATTATATAATGTGAGTCAAATGAGGCGATATAAAAATCTGAGTAAGAAAGGAAATGGTATTCAAATATATCAAAAATTTAAATTTCAAAATAAATTGATTATGAAGATGATGTGGATGAAAAGATTCATTATCAATTTTAAAATAATTTCAAGATAGTAAAAGGGAGATTTTAAGGAATGATTCCTTTTTCCTTTTTTTCAATGTGGTAAAGAAGGGAAGATTTCTACTCAGTTCTCAAGGAGATTCAATTATGTTAAAGGTGAACCCAGAATCATGCATAGGCTATAAAGGAAGTTCTCATAAAAGGGAGGCTTTAAATATGAAAAGAAATTAATAGAGAGAGATTCATATAAAAAGAGGAATAAAATAATAATGGTTTTTTAGATGATGTATAACCAATCTTTTAATTTGATATTAAAGAGACCATGATAGATATAGTTGAAAAGGTAGAACCTATGAAAGGTGAATATAATTAATCTAATGGTGTTGTTGATCTTAAGGTGGAACTTGAGATTCATCAAGATTATATTGACATTAAAAGGAATAAAAACACAATGATGGGATCCATATTGAAAGAGTCATCAGAGTATGTGGATTAGCTTGAAGCAGAGATGGATCAACTATATGGAGAGGCAGAAAACATTTGAAAACTCTTGAAATATAAAAATAGGATATGGATTTTAAAGATATGATAAAAAAGGTAGATAATTTCATCAATGATCCAACATCATTACTGGTGGAAATTTATAATATATTTGAGGGACCTTAATAGGAATACGTTTCTTTAATAAGTAAAATGGATACTCAATAAAAATCAAGAGAAATAATGATGAAATTATAGGTTGGAAGGTTTTTAGATGCATAGATTTTTGAAAGAGTTAAACAAAGTTCTGGATGAGTAGAGAATTCCTTGAATGATCCAAGATATACATTTTTGGGAAAAATTAGAATTTCAATTATATATAAACATCAAAGGTAGGAAATATGAAAATATAATGAAAAGGGAAGTAAAAAATTTGGACATATCAAAAATAAAACCTAATGTCCTAATAGAGACAACCTTCAAATAAATAGAGAAGAGAGTTGAAAATAACACTCAATTATCTTGAGAGAATCCCCATTTAAATACCTATATAAAAGAAGGGGAGATATGTTGAAATGTATGTGAGAATATATTTATTGTTATGAAATGTCAATTTTTTGGATTTCTGGGCCATACCATGTATTACTGTGAATAGGAAAGGTGCTATCTGGATGTGGAAGAACATAGAAGTTAAAAAATGGAGAATGAGACTATATCCTTTATCAAATAAACTAAATTATTTCTATGTATATTGTTTTAACTATTCTAAATTTATCCATAAAGATATTAATTTCTAGTAGAGTAATGGTTGGAAAAATAACTATAAAACTACGAGACAAGTCAATACTAGTCAACCAAGAATAATTACCATTAAAAATAGATATTCTCCTCTGGAATAATAATAAGAGTATGCTTCAACCATTCTAGTTAGAAATATATTTTAAAGGATATATTTTTCTTACACTCAATAAACTAACTCATGAAAGGAAAATAAAAATAATTATAAAACCAACAAGGAAAAAATTACTACCAAAGATAAAAAGAATAGTAGAACCAGGATTCTTGATAACATATTCTCATCCCACATGACTGGAAATGTATTTTTTTTATGAATGTTAAGAAAAAAGTTTATGTGAAAGATATTTTTGGAAACAATAGTTCCTTAAAGGTCAGTGGTAGTGGAAATAAATAATTATCAAATGATGAGATAATGAATAAAAAGGTACTATAAGTGGATGAATTTCACCACAATCTACTTATTGTGATTTAAAACTATGACTAAGGACTGGTAGTGACATTTAATTAGAAGGGGTTCACCATCAAAGGTAGGAAAAGTAATTATATTATTAAATGGTATAGAGAAAATGTTAATTTATACTAGATCAATATTAAATAAAACACCAATTATTAACAACTGAAGTGGAAAACAACTTATGGAAATAATGGTTGGGTCATATTAATCAATGGGGATGTAAAAATTTTCAAATATAAAGTATTTTTTTCAAAACTAGGAATCTAAATCATTATTTGGAAAATATATGTGATTATTGTTTTGAGGAAATATGGTCAAGAATTTTTATCAAGGAAAAAAGGGCTTCCAATCTTCTTGGTATTGTCTACACAAATGTGTGTGGTCCAATGAATATGGTTGAAACATATAGATAGAATTAATTTATTTTTTTTGATGATTATTATATAATTAAATTTGTGATGTTTATGTTGTACAAATTAAATAAGATTGATTCATGGAGTTATATCTCTAAAGATTTTAGAATTAAGTTGGCTGTACAATCTATATATTACAATATTATAGTGGAAAAAAATCAAATCCATTGAATTTAAAAATTACCTAAAAAAATGGGATCAATCGGGAAGTGTCTTCAGTGATAACACCTCACCAAAATGGGGTCATCTACCACAGAAATCGACAAGTGAATAATATAACAAAAACTATTCTTATTGAGATTTTTTTCTCATCATTATTGGAAAGAGGTGGTTCATGTTGCAGTGTACACTCAAAATAAATTAGGGATATTTATAATAGAGATTATGAAATAATATGAGATATGGTATGAAATAAATGCCTCACTAATGAATTTTCATATTTTTGGAAGTAAATGTTTCTTCTGAAACAAAAAAGGAAATCAAGGAATGTATGGTGATTCTGTAGGTGAGGGAATGTTCTTTGAACAATCAATAAACATTAATGAATGAAAAAGGTACAATAATCATCTTAGAAAGATTATAAAAATCAATGATGTCATAATAATTAATAATAAAATAGTGAAAAACTCAATGCATTCATATATTGATATGATTGAAGATGAAGAAGAAAGTGGAAGAGGGGAATATTAAAATATAAATTATTTAGAATGCTTTCCCAACATGTTGAGATCTCAAAATTATGATGATTTTGAAGTATAATAATAAGATAAACCAATTTATAAATAAATTATATTAGATCCTAATCGGATAAATATGAGTAAATAATTTTATCGATCAAACATTATTAGAGATTGGACCTCACCCACATAGATAATGGGAATAAGGAATGATTCACATTCTACCCACTAATCAATTTTTGAACCAAAATATTTTGAATAAGAAACAAAAATTGAATCAAGGGTTTATTCCATGAATGAATAACTAGATCAGATTTACAATAACTAGACTTCAGATCTTTTAAAGAGTCCATTAAATCAAAATGTGATTTGTAAAAAGATAATATTCAAAAACAAATTTTATGAGTTTGGAAATTTGATCAAAAACAAGTATTAACTTGTGTGTAAAGGATATTCATACATTTAAGGCATTAATATTTAAGAAATGTTTTCTCCAGTATATCAACAGGAGTCAATTAGGATCTTCCTAGCTATAAAAATTCTAAGAGGGTAAAACGTTTATTAGATGGATTTCAAAATGACATTTTGAATTGGTGTTCTTAAAGAAGAAGTATATAATTAAAACTAATGGTATTTATGATTTGAAATCATACAAAAAATGTTTCTAGATTAAGGTAAAATTTTTACAGTCTAAATGAGACACCATGAGAATGGTATTATCAAATATCTACTTATATGAAGAAGATAAAATTTAATAGAGGAGGAGTCATTTAGAATCTCTATGTGAATAATTTACAAGGAGATAAATTTATGGTTCTTGTGTCTGTGGATGATATTACATTCGGGGGAAGTAGGCATGGATTAGTGAATGAATTTTCAAATCACATGAAATAAGAATTTTAAATGTATATGATTGGTTAACTGACATTATTTTTTGGGATTTATGTGATTCAAAATAAAGACTATGCCTTTATTTATCAAGAAAGGTATACAAGAGAGCAACTGAATGATTTCAACACGTATGAATCCAAAAAAAAATTAGACACTGATTTCATTTGAGAAAAAACATAGAAAGAACAAGGATGTGAAATATGTAGACTGCACCCTATATAATATTATAATTATAATATTATTATACTTGATTGACCATGTCTATATATCATCTATGAAACATGTTTCATGGAACGCTTCCAAATTAATTTAAAGGAAGATAATTTTTTTTCATTTGTTAAAATAATCATTATATATATTCAAGGCACTCTAAACATTTGGTGATACTTTCTAGTATGAATATATAATTAATTAGTTAATTTTTATGACACTAACTAGTTTGGTGATGTGGTGGATAAAAAATCCACAAGTGGGGATGAATTCTTTATTGGGAACACATATGTAGGCTGGTTGAGCGAGAAACAAGAAAAACCTTATGTTAGTGTGGAAGAATCATAGTATATCCATGTGAAAAAGGAATGTACTCATCTATTGTAGATGAAGAAACAACTCACTAATATGTTTCATGAGGTGAAATAGCTTATGGTGATTCATTTTGACACCATGAGCATGATGAATCTTATGAAAAATATTATTCAATGCTCTCATACCAAACATATTGAGATAAAATATAACTTTATCAAAGAAAAGGATGAATAAGTTACGATTAAAATGAAGAATTTTGAAACTAATGATGAAGTGAATAACATCATAAATAATCCTCTACCAATGATATTTGTATTTAATGAATTAATTTTAGGGTTTTTTTAAGTATTAATTTATCTATTTAATTGATTATTCTTGAATTTTTTTGAGTGATTGACCCATTTTATGTTTTATGGAAGGAAACAATGAATCATTTTAAATGGAAAAAGGAGAGAATAATTCTTCTAATATAAAATTTTCACTTCTTCCCTCCTCTCGTGGTGCGAAACCAAATTTTTGAGGATAGAATGATGCTAGAAAACTAGAGATGAACGATTACATGCAGTTTAATTCATTTACACATCATGATTTCATCTGAAGAAGTTGTTGCTCAGGAAATTTTTGGATGAGATTATATACTGTAAAAAACAATTACATGACATGTAAACATAGTACATAACATGATTTTTTTGAGGATATTTTTTTTGAAGATCTACGAAAAAATTCATGATGACAGAAAATTTAAAGATTACATGCCATGTACTGAATTTACACATCTTGTAAATTTGAAAGACGAGATTCAAACATCCAAATTAAGTGTATATTCAATTTTTGAACATATCCACAATGTAGAAACCAAACAGGACACCCTATGAACCAAACATTAATGATCCTCTTCAATTTTAGAGCCCATATAAAGCCTATAAATAGAGGGTTTGACTGATACTATTGAGAAATTTGGATCTGGGACCAAAGAATTGAGCAAGAAGCTAAATTGACCTCCCTGAGTTATTTCTTCCATTTTTTTATGATATCATTTTATTATATACTTCCCTATTATATCATTTTATGTTGGATTTATTTCATTTATTTTTATTCATGTACTTAGTTTGTTTACATTATTCTTCAACATTCAATCACTTTATTGTTCTTTTTGAAGGTTCTGGGTGCAGTGGAAGCATGTGGGTGGATGTGCCCACTTGAATTTTTTTCATTAACAATGATCAATCTAGGATCAATATGACGATAAATGCCAGTCTCCACAGATTGAATCACAGAAATGGGAAAAGAAAAGGAAAGTCCCAGAACCAAAAAGTAGGATCGTTATAGGTTGATTGTAATTAATTAAATCAATTGAAAAGAAGCACCTTTTGGTGTTCTTTCTTCATTGATATTCTTGATCACGTTCCGATGTGATTCATCGTTGCGTCGTAGAAGCCAAGTGTAGACTTCTTCTAGCAGTGATCCACACGTGCACCTCGTATCTTGGGATGTCAACAAGGAATTCTCTGGGTTCTAGCATGGAGAAACCTTTTCTTGCGTTGTCTGCCTTAGATCATATTGATCTTATGGAAGAGGATCTCTCTCAGTCTTGAGAGAGTTCATGGAGGAAGAGGTTCTTTCGGCCTTGAAATAATTCTCCAGAATTGTTGTGCACAACGATTCTCTTATGTAGGAAAAGAGTTGGGGTTGTGAGGATATTTATAATCGAGTTTGAGTTTGTAGAGTTATGAAAATAAATAAACGCGTTATGTGTTTCATTTATTTCATTAACTCTTATTGAAAAACCCCATGTTGAATAATTAATTCTTTGACATGTTCTCATGCTAATTATAATAAATATCATTTAATAAAACAATATTATATCCTCAAAACCCCGACTGAAAAAACTACACGAACTGTAATAATAAATACACGATGTGTACTTGTTTTTCATTGAAAACTACATGGCATGTGCGTTCAATGTACATGGCATGTATATATTGTTTTCATTTATTAATTTCCTTTCCAAAATGAAAACTACACGGTGTGTATATTTAATAATTCATGACATGTACTTGTTTTCATAATAAAACTACACAGTGTGTAATCATTGATACAGGACATGTAATTGTTTTATTTTATTCTTCCTCCAACATTAAAATGATTTAGGATTCCTTGAATAATTATTAAACAACATATGGGAATAATCTTTATTCTACTTGAGAAACTTGAATACACTTAGTGTGTGACCCTCTAGGCCACATTCTTGTTAGCATTATGGAGGCTTGCCTAAAGTCCATGTTTACTGTCTAGCAACAGGTCAAGGCACCCAAGAGAAAGAAGTTGACGCCGCACCGACGTATCACCTCATACGAACACTTATTATGTCATTTAATCCCATTGTCTCAATATTTCATCAAGAAAGTTTCATGGAAGTGTCATAAACATATATGCTTGATCTTCCATTCTTTGACTACCTAAAATAAACTTATCGTATACACCATGGACATATAATTTAATGCGATTGTTATATTTCAATCAAAGGGCCAAGATATCAACATCCATAAAAGGAAGGGACAAATCCTTCCTCAACTTATCCATTAACAACATGTCATTCATGAGGCACCCAACATACCATACTTCCCGCCAACTGTCTACATGACAGTTTTCATCAGTAAATCTAAGTGAGCGAGTCATGACATGAGTTAATGATAATCTTCCAGTCTAAGGAACATTACACACGCTCTTATATTGAAATTTACAATGATACCAAGACATGTGGAATTGCTACAGGTGGGTCTGTTCTCATAATCTCTCATCTTGGAGATTACCAAGTGTGAACTCCATGAGAGAGAGTCTCATATTCTTACGAGTACTCTCACATGATGGTATGTATACTATGTGTCATATTATGTTATTTCATCCAACCATAGAATATTATTTAAAAATATTGTTATACAATTTCAAGGTTCTTATCATAGCGGGGATCTTCCATGACCCTATCAATGCAACAAATATTCCAAGACATTATTATATTATAGTCATTCAGAATAATGACAAATATATAATAAGTGAACATTAATGTAATCAAAGTAAAAAATAGTTGGTTCTCAAGACACCAACCCTTACAAACTCCCACTTGAACTAGAGCCAACTGCCTAGGACTTTTAGTTTGCAAGACCTCACATGATGAACATGTTTCTGCTGAGTCAAGGCTTTAGTCAAGGGGTCCACCACGTTGTCTTCCGTGGAAATACTGCTCACTACAACTTCACCTCTCTGAGAAAAAACCCTCAAGAGATGATACTTATGAAGTATGTGCTTTGTCCGCTGATGTGACCTTGGCTCTTTTGCAAGTGCCACCGCTGCAGTATTATCACAATAGAGTGTGATAGGATCTTTACTGCTCGGTACTACATCTAGCTCTTGGATGAAGCTTCACATCCATACTGCTTCTTTTGCTGCCTCATATGCTGCAATATACTCAGACTCTGCTGTAGAATCTGCCACCACACTTTGCTTTGAGCTCTTCCATCTCACTGCACCTACATTTAAACTAAAGATGTATCCAGTCTGTGACTTCTTGTCATCTTGATCATTCTGGAAACTATCATCTACATGTCCTCTGATGACTAGTTCCTCATATCCTCCATAAACTAGGAACATATCCTTAGTACCCCTTATATACTTGAGGATAATCCTAACTTCCATCCAATGGCAGTCTCCTAGATCAGCTTGATATCTGCCTACCACACATAATTCATAAGAAACATCTAGCCTCGTACATAGCATACCATACACGACTAACCCAATCACAGATGCTTAAGGGATCCTTTCCATTCTCTTTATTTCATCATGTGTCTGAGGACACATTTTCTTAGAAAGATGAATGCCATGTGACATTGGAAACAATCCCCTCTTGGACTGTTCCATACTAAATCCCTTCAGTATCTTGTCAATGTATGTACTTTGACTCAGGCCCAGTATTCTCTTGGATCTATCACGATGGTTTTTGATCCCAAGAATATATACTACCTCACCCAATTATTTCATGGAGAAGCATTTATGCAACCATGCCTTAACTGACTACAAGGTAGGTACTCCATTTCCAATTAGTAATATGTCATGAACATACACAAGTAGGAAAATGACTGCACTTCCACTAATAATTTTGTAGACACAAGGCTCACATTCATTCTTAACAAAGCCAAATTCTGTTACAGCTTCATCAAAATGAATGTTCCATGACCTTGATTCTTACTTTAATCCATAAATTGATTTCTGTAACTTTCATACCTTTTTGGCATCCTTTGGAGTCACAAAACCTTCAGGTTGTGTCATGTAGACATCTTATTGGAGGTTCCCGTTAAGGAATGCTGTTTTGATATCCATTTTCCATATTTCATAGTCATGGTAAGTAGCAATGTCCAATAGTATTCTGATGGATTTCAGCATCACAACCGGTGAAAAGGTTTCATCATAGTCAATTCCTTGATGCAGTCTAAAACCTTTTGCAACCAGTCATGTCTTATAGGTGCTGAATTGCCCCTCCATGTCTAGTTTCTTCTTGAATACCCATTTATTTCCAATAGTCTTTACATAAACTGGAGGATCTACCAAAATCTAGATTTGGGTTTGGTACATGGAATCTATTTCAGAATTCATGGCTTCTTTCCACTTGGCAACTTATGTGCCTTCAAATTCTTCCTTTTAGGTAAGAGGATCATCATTGTCAGCCAATATTGAGTCACCATCCTCAGTGACCAGAAAACGATATCGTTCTGGTTCTCTCACCTCTCTTGTTCTCCTACGTAGTTCTTGTGTCTCTGGAATAGATTGTTCTTCCACGGGGCTTTGTGGAATCTGTTCTCATAGCAAGTCCTGTATATCTTGATCCTCGACTTCATCGATGTCTATCTCACTCCCCACTATCCCTTTTGGAGATGTGCTCCCTCTCATGGAATATGGTGTATCATGCCACTGTAAACTTTTTGTCTGAGGGGTTGTATAGGTAATATCCCCTTGTCTTCTTGGGATATCCTATAAAGATACACTTTGTGCCTCGGGGTGAAAGTTTGTTACCTAAAGAGGCCTTAACAAATGCTTCTCAACCCCACACAAGTACATTTGATAACCTGGATTTGCGTCCACTCCATAATTATTAAGGAATACCATTTATCAATTTAGTTGGTACTTTGTTTAGTATGTGTGATACTGTTTGTAATGCATATCCCCAAAAGGATAATGAATGACTCGCATGACTCATCACTGATCTCACCAGGTCCAATAGGGTGCGGTTCCTTCTTTCACTTACACAATTCCACTGAGGTGTGTAAGGAGGAGTGAGTTGAGATAGAATCCCAAACTCCTGTAAGAAATCAATGAGGCCGGATTAAGATATTCTCCTCTTCTTTCTAAGCAGAGTTTCTTAATATTCTTACCAAACTGGTTCTCAACATCATTCTTGTATTCTTTGAACCGATCAAAAGAATCTGACTTATACCTCATTAAGTAAATATATCCATATCTACTAAAATCATCACTAAAAGTTATGAAGTATGAGAACCCAATCCTTGCTTCAACTGGAAATGTTCCACACACATCTTTGTGAACTAATTAGAGAAGCTATTTAGCCCTTTCACATTTCCCACTAAATGGGGATTTGGTCAGTTTTCCTTGTAGACATGCATGACATACACCAAGTGGTTTTAGTTCGAAAGAATCTAAATACCCATCTTGATATAATTTTTTCAAATGTTTCTCATTGAAATGACCTAGCTGGTGATGCCAATGTTGGGTGTGGTATGAGTCATGTGAATTAACTTTTTCATTGATTTCCATTACTTAATTTGTGTAGTCTAACACATAAAGGCCGTTATATAAATGTGCCATACCAGAACAAATGTCATCATTATAAAAGTAGAAACATACACTTCCAAACATGAAGATGAATCCATCAGTATCTAATTTGGATACTGAAATAATGTTTTTGGTTACAGAGGGTACATAATAAAATTCTTTCAAAACCAAGACCATCCCAGTAGGAAATGTGAGGTGGTTGTCCTCGATAACTGCAACAGCAAGTCTCGATCTGTTGGCTGCTCGTAGATCCAACTCACCTCGGTCAATATTTTTGAATCTACTTGGTTACTATATTTGGATACAGATGTGAGAAACACAAGTGGTCTCTAATACCCAATTGGTAGAAACAGATAGATTGCATTCGATAAAAAATGCACCTGAATATTCCCCTTGATTCCTTGCCTGGGTGGAGTTTTTCTTCCAGTGTCCCTTCTTGACACATGCGAAACAAACTGCATCCTGATCCCTTGCCTCCCCTTTGATCTTCTTTTTGTTGGAAGGCCTTGATAAAGATTTGGGCTTAAAGCTCTTCGCATTTCCTTTCCTTTTATCCACTATAAGGACACAAGTCTTTTCACGCTTCATGTCATTATCCACTTGAAGAATGAGGATAAGAAGATCAGACATAGACTTCTTAATGTTGTTCATGTTGAAGTTCACAAGAAAGTTTGAGAAGCTCTGGGGGAGTGATGCAAGAATGATATTGGTACCTAGTTCTTTGGGGATTTTAAACCCTAGAACCTCCAAGCGCTCAATGTATCCCCTGAGCTTGACTACATGAAGCCTGGCTGGGGCACCCTCTCCAATCTTTCTCTGAAATAGAGCCTTGGAGATCTCAAACCTTTCCTGTCTTGCTCTCTCCTGGTATAGTCCATGGAGGTGCTCGAGCATGTTATAGGCATCCATTTATTCATGAGACTTCATGATCTCACTAGACATTGATGACAACATCAAACATTGAACGTCGAGTGCATCACTCAAATGTTGATCATAGACCAGGAAATCTTTATCACTCCCCCCTTGGCCAGACAGATCAGGAAGTGAGAAATCCAGCACGTAAAACTTTTGATCATGGGGTAGGATAACCTGAAGGCGCCTAAACCATTCCTGAATGTCACTACTAGTGATGATATTGTCTTTATATAGAATTGATCGCAGAGAAAATGTGGTTGACGAGTTTTTCATTTCAATTCTACAAATTAAATGATTAGATTTATCAGTACTTTCTTGATAACATTTTTATGAGAAATAATAATTGAATTTATTAATTCTCCCACTATTTTATCAAGTCCCAATGGCCCTCACTAGTGAACTCGGAATGTCTAGTTGCTTTGAAATTCTAGTGGTATGGATCCATATTCCCCTTCACATAATCCCAACAAGGGTTGGTCCTGCTATTTTAAGGTATTTAGGTAGGCAGGTCATTGCCAACTATGAGCTTACAGTTCCTTGATCTACTGAGTGGACTCCCCAATCCTGAAATCCTGATTTCGATTTCCTCAACTCTTGCCTCCAATATTACATCAAGTCTTGAAAGGGCTACTCCTCTTGATGTAATATGGTTAAGTCAACCCAAAACCTTTCATAAGGCATTCCTTTATAAAAGTAAGTGTCCCAACAAGGGTTGGTCAAAAACATTGTTTTATTGAGTCTTGCCCTTAATCAAGTAACAGAATGCTTGGTTTGACTTAATTTGGTATTGAGGGATTTTAATATTTTATGCACAGTTTTGCATTATCACATGCTTATTAATATTAAGTGATTCTAGCTTAAGTGATTAACCATGTTCTGATAATGTTTACGCATAGTCTGGTTTTATTTTATTCCATCTTTTCATGCTTGTTTATTAATTATGTGATCGTCAAAACACACACATAATAAATAAACCATGCAATCAGACAGAATTAAAATAATATGGCATGATCATGATTTTCTATTGGTTAGCTTATCTAAAGGTTTTGATAAGATAACCCTGAACTAGGGAAAACACTTTGAACTCGATGGTTCATGTTTTGCAGCTCCCACCTGTCCACCTTTGTATCTTCTCGGGTTGGTTTCTCCTCAACTTCGGATTTCGAACCGTCTCCTCTGGATTGGGAGATACTCTATTACTTGGGTTAACATTAAAAAAACCATGGGCATGCAGGCCCTACATTTTATTGGAAGAAGGCACGCAGACCAACAAATTTAAATTAAACAAATTTAAATGAAACCATACACACATACAAAGGGTCTTTGTCATTAGCAATGATAAATCCGAGATCAATACGACGATAAATGCCAGTCTCCACAGATCGAATCAAAGAAATGGACAATGTAATGGAATTTCACGAAACTACAATGTAGGATCGTTACACGTTGATTATAATTAATTTAATCTATTGAAAAGAAGTACCTTTTGGTGTTCTTTCTTCGTTGATATTCTTGATCACATTCTGATGTGATTCGTCGTTGCGTAGCAGAAGCCCGGTGTAGACATCCTCTAGTAGTGATCTACACGTTCCCCTCATATCTCGGGACATCGAAAAAGGATTCTCTAAGTGCTAGCATGGAGAAACATTTGCTTGTGTTGTCCACCTTAGATCGTCTTGATCCGATGGAAGAGGATCTCTCTCTGTCATGAGTGAACTCTTAGAAGAAGTGGTTCTTTAAGCCTTGATATAATTCTCCAAAATTTTTGTTCACAAAGATTCTATTGTGTAGGAAAATATTTAGTGTTGTGAGGATATTTATAATCGAGTTTGAGGTTGTAGAGTTATGACAATAAATAAACACGTTACACGTTTTATTTATTTCATTAACTCTTATTGAAAACCCCCATGTCGAATAATTAATTCCTTGAAATCTGATCACATTGATTATAATAAATATCATTTAATAAAACAATATTATATCCTCAAAATCACAACTGGAAAAACTACATGGCGTGTATATTTAATAATACATGGTGTGTACTTATTTTCAAAATAAAACTACACGGCGTGTAATCATTGATACATGACGTGTAGTTGTTTTATTTTATTCTTCCTCCAACATTAAAACTATTTAGGCTTCCTTGAATAATTATTAAACCACATACGGGAATAATCTTTATTCTACTTGAGGTACTTTAATACACTTAGTGTGTGACCCTCTAGGACTCTTTCTCATTGGCATTAGGCGGGCTTGCCAAAAGTCCATGATTATTGTCTAGCAATGGGTCAAGGCACCCAAGAGAAAGAAGTTGACCCCGCATTGAAATATCACCTAATACGAATGATTACTATGTAATTTAATCCCTTTGTCTCAATATCTCATCAAGCAGGTTTCATGGAAGTGTCATAAACCTATATGCTTGATCTGTCATTCTTTGACTACCTGAAATAAACACGTCGTTTACACCATGGACATGGAATTTAATGCGACAATTCTATTTCAATCAAAGGGCCAAGATATAAACTTCCATAAATGGAAGGGACAAAACCTTCCTCAAATTATCCATTAACAACATGTCATTCGTGACGCACCCAACGTACCCTACTTTTCGCTAACTATTGGCGTGACAGTTTTCGTTAGTAAATCTAAGTATGCGAGGCATGACATGAGTTAATGATAGTCTTCTAGTCTAAGGATAATTACACACGCTCGTAGATAGAAATTTCTGATGACACCAAGACATACAGAATTTCTACTGGTGGGTATGTTCTCATAATCTCCTATCTTAGAGATTACCAAGTACGAAATCCATGAGAGAGAGTCTCGTCTTCTTACGAGTACTCGCACATGACAGTCTGTATACTATGTGTCCTATCATAGTATTTCATCCAAACGTAGAACTTTATTTAAGAATATTGTTATAGAATTTCAAGGTTCTTATCATTGCATGGATCTTCCATGACCTTATCAATGCCACAAATATTCCAGAACATTATTATATTATTATCATGTAGAACAATGAACAATATATAATAAGTTAACATTCATGTAATCAAAGTACAAAACAGTTGGTTCTCAGGACACTAAACCTTACACTTTTATCATGACCGTTGATATGTTAATCATCAAAGAACTTTAAAATTTCACAACTAACAAACCTAAAGAAGGAATGACCATTGTTAACTTTAGGGTAAATCATGTATAAATATGGTATCAAGGAAAACATGATTCTATAACAACCTGAATTACCTGACCAATAGAAACATGTTATTACCACATTGAGGAGGTATAACATTACCATTGGATCTTCCTCATCTCAACTCTGACACCAATCATGAATTAACCAACCTATTTTTTTAAATGCAATTTCACCTGAACTATGAAATTAAAAAACCCTGGAATGCTTTCAAATATATTTACAAAACAATCAATCAATCTGATTTCTTTTTCCTACTTCATCAATAAAAATACAATCAATATTTTCTCGCATTTCCCTTCAATTTATAAAATTAAATATTTTGAAAATCTAGTCATACCAATTTAACTATCCTTGTGGATAAATCTCAACCTACAACTAATACTCATTTTAATTAATTAATTAGAATAGATGAGATTTTAAAATTTTCGTTTTTACATAGACCCAAAGAGAATTAATGACACCCTATGGGATTATCAAGCATCACTAATTTTCAAGAAACATTGGTTAAACATCGATGTTCAGACACCACCTAGTTCATATGGAGGTTATAGTTGATCCACTCTATCAATTTGTGTTAACTTTTTTAATCTATTTGTGGATGTGATTTAGGTCAGTGGGGGAGATATGATCCCATGTGATTTTTGTTGCGTAATAAGGTTCTAATATAGGTTCCTTGGGTTTATTTGCAATGGGGGAGAATGAAATTTAATGAATTATAGGTTTTCAGGATAAGTGGATTGGTGAAGGTGGTCTATCAAGGAATAAAATTATTATTTTTCACACTTGTTTTCTAAGAATATCTTTGATTACATATATTTATAGTAACATATGAGTTAATTCATGTATATTGGTTTTTTGTTTAAGGACGGTGTTTTATTTATTTTTTTCTACAGATTTCTGACCATCCCAAATGGGTAGATTGTTAGAACCAAGGTTTTTCATAGATTGAAATGGATTGTTTTATGTTTGTTCTCAATCTACACTAGGTAGATCAAGAATTTTTTAAGCCAATAAGTCATATGATATAGGTGGATTTATTGTTTTTTTGAGACCAGATAGATCATGTAGGGACACTAAAAGGGTGGAGGGGTGGTAGTGAATTAGTCTTCCCAACCTTTTTCCTAATTTACTTTATTTTCAATTATCCTATCTTACTCTCAAACATAATACCCAATTAAGATGAATGGATATGTTGTGTGATCTCAAAAATTACAAACACATGAAATGCATATAATAAACGAGATAAAAACACATAATAAATTTCATAAGGTTTAATACAAAGTCCTACTCATTTTCATGATCAACCCATGGTTATTTTAAGAACTTTCTTATCACTGTATCTTTATAGTGATTACAAATGATTATAATTGGCAAACAATGTTTATGTAAGAAAAACCAATATTACTGAGTTAGTGGTGTTCTTTATAATAGTATCTTTAGTCATCATTGGCATTATTTGTAATGAAACCACTGGTTCTTTACGGTTATTCAATAAACACTCTGAAAAATATCTCTCTACTACACTTGATGTATTTTCATCAATTGGGTAATCGTTTTTCTCTTCTAAAGGTCATCAGAAACAAATAAATCAATAAGATTATATGAACATTGTCCTTATACTATTTAATAAGTGGAATATAAAACCTCCACATCAACTATCTAGTTTCTCATAATGAACAACTGATAAATTTATCAATGTTCTGCAAGTTGACTTGTTCCTTACATTAACAAATTCATAGGTATTTTATGATTAATTTCCCAATCTAAATGAAAATTCATGGATAAATTGCATAAAAAATGTAAATAATGTTCATGTCATATTATGTTCCTCATCAACTTAATTATTTAATCTTTTTTCATCAAACACCCTTTAAAATCAACTTCTTAGAATTTCCATCCATATTACTTTTTTTTATAAAGAATAGTACGTGAGATGTTTAGAATGTATTGATTTCATGGGTTAAATAATTTTTTTCTTATTACCTTATTAAATATTTCATTTGAATTGAATGATGTGTTCATGGTCAAGAGAAGTGAATGATATGTTCACAACATTTACATGATCTATGTGTGGATCACCTGATCACCTCCTTCACACACCCTTGATTCGGCGAAAGCATGTCGTAGGATTTCTAGTGTTGGTTCTACTTCACGTGATCTGATCGTGCAATGAAAATGCCTCCATCATATTACGAAGTGAGGATCATTAAAAGTTTTCTCCCCGAATCAAACTTTTGTTACCAAAGACAGTCGCTAGATAAGAGATATGATTCAGGGTGTCTTATTATTTTCATTTCATAACCTATAGGGCTATGCGGTAAGTCCTTCATCTGATACTGGTTGTGTACACAAGTTACTTCATAATACAAGAGTTGCATTCAAGGAAATTATATCTTAATACCATCATGAGATAAGAGGTTTCCATGGATTATTTTTCCTTCACATGAATTAATCACATGGGTGCTTGGCTAGATGACCTTCATGAGACACTAGTTGTGTATCTGGGAATCATCACTCCTTCACTAGATAAGGAAGATCTTCAGATACTTAATCTATGTGACTAATTCAAACAATATTATTTTCTATATAATTAGGGTATATCATGAGTGATTAGTTTTAATGAGAGCTCTCTCTATATTTCAATGTTCAGAAACATCACCGAACTCGTATCTTCCTCGATTTATATAATAAGTGTTGATTTTATTTTTAAAGAATGCTGTGGAGTTCTTCAAATTACTAAAGATATCTGGATCTAATTAATTTAAATATTCTCATCTTCTCAAAGAGACATTGAAGCAATCATTCGATCAGATGATCACCTCTCTTGATCATGTGGCACCTAAGTGCTTCACATGGTCTTCTAACAATGAAGTGGTGTACATATTATTCAACCATCTGAATGATTTAGTTGATAATTATTGGTGTGGATGAAATCTTCATGTGGTTATATATCATCATGAAATATCATAAATATTTTATTCTTACTATCACACGATCCATGTCATGGTGATGGTTTTCATTCCATTATGAGATTCCTCATTGATCTTCTCCCTTGGGTTACAAGATCTTAAGACCATCAAGTGATAGGTTTATGGCCTCATGAAATCATATTCATACAAGGTTACTATTCTTTAAAGAAAATTATTTGATGAATTTTTGACAATTATATGCATACTATACAAAATTTTATGCCTATGCTCGGTGAAATCAGGTTTGTCTCAATCTCTTGTAGTGATTGGTTGTCTTGAGATCACGTAGAAAAACCTCAAGTGGACCAAGGTATAAGAATAGAAACTTTTAAAAATTATGTGATGCAATAGTTAATTTTATTTAAAATCATGTAGTGAATGATTGAATTGATGGTTCTGATCAATTTGATCAAGTAGTGCCAGTTGTGTCCACATTTTCAACATGGATGAAGAGTTCCCATGAATTCCCTATCTCATATCAAAAACATGGTTAGTCTGGGGTGTGGTATATCATGCAATTAGTGGGCTCCACCACTTTATTCCGACTATGGGGTTTAGAATCCATTCCAACCACACACACCCATAATCGGTCCCTCAAATCTACAAGATTTTGTCCCAAACTTTGCTTTCTAGTGGGCTTGCATACTTAGAGTCTTACACATAGGCTCTCCCACATAGAGCAGGTGTTATTCCTTCTACTGCCCATGGGATTGACCATAGATTCTCTATTTACGAGTGGTTTTACTTCAAGTACCACATGTTACCTTGGTTGAGTGGCCTAGGATGTTTGTGGGTTGGCCCATATATATAATATGATTCTTACTTAGAAATAATCCCAAAACATAGTTAAATAATATGCCTAGCCAAAAAACCTTCTAAATGCCCATTCTCTTCTCAAATGTCTTCTTTAGAAAAAAATATGAATTTCTTAGTGCATATTCTTCTTTACTATTCAAAAAACATTTGTTTTAATATGAAAAAGACTTATTTTTTAAAACATTTAATATCACTTAAAATAATTATTTTAAGATCACTTAAAATAATTTTCTCATTTCACAAAGAGAATTTCCCATACATGACCTCCAATTCCATTAGATGAATCCATAATAATTCTTTAGAAATCATCACCAATCATGGAGAATTTTCTTACCAAATGACAACCAATGAGTCCATAACAATTACCTAGGAATCATCACCATCATCCCTTTTGAATATATTTAAAACATTTCCTAGATTAATCACTAATCATAGAGGACTTCATCATACATTGACTTTTGATTATGTCTTATATACTGAAAAAAATTAAACCATACTCATTACCCATCCACATGGTATTTTAAATATCCCACATTAAAATTGTTGTCAATACGATTTCCTTAAAGTCAAAATAATTTCAGATAATCATTTTAATAACATTTTAAATAATCATAAGATTTTAGGAGGTTTTTCCAAGAATTACATCCAATCCCATTAGATGATTGAATAAAAATTCTTTAAGAATCATCACCAATCACAGATAATTGTCTTACTAAATTAAAAATAATGAGTCCTTAACAATTCTCCAATCATCATCATCTATCCATCTTCAATACATTTCAAATAATTTCAATTAATAATCCCTAATAAAAGGGGAATACAACATACATTTAATTTTTATTCCTTCTTATATATTGATTACAATTACAACCATAATCATCACCCATCCACAAGGTATTTCCAATATCCCCCTTTGGATTTATTGTCAATACAATTTTCTTAAAGTTAATGTCCCTTTTCTCCTTAATTGAAAATAAATCAAAAGTGTTAATGCAAGGGTTCTCTTATTCTATTCAAGGAATTTGAATAATATATTCACTTTTTATGAAATAAGGATGGTATAACATGATTAACTTAGAAATGATCCTATAATTGGTCACTCTATGTCCCCTTGGTCTAACCCAATGTTGATTACAAGAGATATATAACCAAGGTTGTATAGGTTGTCTATTAATAGCCTTGCATGTGATATTAATCTCATAACATATTTATTTCTCAATGAGGGGGATATATAAAATATGTTTATCAAGTAATATATTTTATTTGGCACTTCAATAAACACATCAAAAATTTCAAGGATTAGAATATTTTACTTCCCCTTTATATGAGCATACATATCAACCAACACTCCTCCTTGATGTACATATTCAATATACTCAAGGAAAGGTAAATACGTGTAATTTGATTACCTATATCTTCAAATTCTATAGATATGACATGGATTTATAGATATTTATTAAATTAACTGTAATTTTATATACATTTTGTTTTCTCAACTTCAAGGGGGTAAAATCCCTTCCATTTAACCCATTGAAAAATTTAATCAGATAGTCTTCAATATATTCATGGTGATAATACACCTTATGGAACAATTCAAGTTTCTATTATATCTCCAATAATCATTTCAACTTGTTGTCTTTAACATTGTTCACTCATTTCCCATGTTGAGAATGAAAATCACCTTCAATTACCTATAATGTAAAAAATACTACAGAATAATAATAAAATAATATGGAAGACTTTCCATCTTTATAATTAGTGGAACATCGCTCAGAATTTCCTCTCAACCCAGAGAATCCTTTATTTATAGCTCTAATGTTCTTGGTACTTTTCACACTTTTTTCTCCTTTGCATTTGATATTCTGATATTTCTTTGACAGTATGGTCACTTTAAATCTATTCACTATAATCTTGTGTATATTTTTTATCCTTACTTCGTCTAGTAGTGAAGTACCTTCCCTAGTGCTTGTTTTTCAATCTTCAACATCTCTTTTTGAGCTGGTATAATAGTAATAAAATTATTTGAATTATTTCAAGCCCTCTTTATCCTACAACACAACTTTTATGAGACACTTGAGATGTTAGGTGTTGATAACCTCTCCTAGAATTTGATATATTATTATAGAACAACCTATTTTCCTATTTTCCTTTTCCCTAGCTAGTGTCCTATCATTAGCTTTTTAAATTCTTCAAGTATAATGCATAATATTAGGGAAGATAATTAATCATTCCTTCGTAACATATTATATCTTGGAGTTTCCACATGTCTTCTTAAATTATTTTGAGTTACCTTTATTAGGAAACTTATCAAAATATTCTTTAGTAATTTCTTCAATCAATCCCATCATACAGATTCTCTCTTGGATTGTTTTTCTTCTTAATTTAATATTTCTTGTATTAATTTTAATGGATTATTTGTAGTGGTCCATGGTATGACCTATATATCTAAATTATAAGAATATTTTATTGGTTTTCATCAATATATAGGCATCCAAGTTATCATTCTTCTTCGGTGCAGCTTTTTTTAGGGATTTATTGACTACAATCTTTGAAATATTACCTAAGGAAGAATTTTACGCTTTGGATTTTTGATTCTATATTAGATGTGAAATTTTATTCTCATCAACATATGTATAGTAAATTGTTGGTATATATTATCAGTCATCATAATTTGGACCACCTTTTTTGTTCAATAATCAAATATGTATTCAAGAAAATGAAATCTATTATTGATAGACAAATTGTTCTTCATCTGTGTATTCTAAATTAGTTCTGCAGGTTTCTTAAATACTTCACATCTACTCCCACTAAATGAAGGAATAATATAATTTTCATACACTGACACATTATTCCAATAAAGAATATCCTAATTCCCAAATTTTTAATTATCACTAAAAATATATAATAAATATTATTCTATTATATGTAGTACCAATCTAAATAGATTTTTTATCATGTTGTTTCTATATTTTCCATTTATTGTTTGGAGAAAAATTCTGGGAGTTATTTTCATAATATTTTTGGTATCCAACCTTTGTGTTTTGGGGGATGTATTATCAATTTTTTCTACCCAAATTTTATTAGATTTTAACTTTGAACCTATACTAGTAGATTATACCACACTAGTAGAAATCGAATTAATTGGGTTGCAAGTTACCCTATTCCATGAGCTTGTAGAAGGTTGGTAAAGATTTGATTTTGATTTCTTCTTTACACTAGTTTGAGTATATTCATAGAAATTATTCCTTTAAATAGTTTTTGTAGAAATATACCTTCTTGGAGTTTGACTATCATTATATGTTTGGGTGAAAAAATTCATCTTCTTAGAAACTTGGGAAGTTTCAGAATGTTACCCCTTTAAATTTATCAATAAAAGCTCAAGTTTAAGAAATATCACATTGAAGGAAAACTTCTCATTTTAAACTAATGTTAGTGTTCCTTTCCAATCACCTATCCATTTAATAATATTATATTCAGGATGTTTATTATATTCATTCATTTAGTTGCTAAGGTATTTGATTATTTTTTATTTAACTTCCAAAATGGGATTCCTTAACACTAATAGTTTCTTTATGAGATTATTACAATGCATGTATCTTTTGTATATACTCGTCATGAAACATGGTCTTTTCATCCAATAACATGTCCAGATCCTTAACCTTACATGTATTTATTCTGGTTGATTAAATATTGAATTCATTAAAACATTTAATAATGTTTTATGTGTATGGATTACTTAACCATAAAATATTTACTTAGATAATCTCATAATAATTCCATTTTAATTATTCTTCATTTATTGAAATCATTTTATTGTAAAGAGTTATAGATTCATTCTTTTCCTCAACGAGGTATATTAGAACATTGCTCCTTTTGAATTTATTTGGAAGTGAATCCACTTATTATTGACATTTCTTCATGATATGATCATTCATAAAAATGATCATTAAATGAAAAATTACAAATTAAATAACTTCTCTAAGAGAATTATTCATTAGTATTTCAAATTTAGAGTAGAATAATTCAATTTTTTTTATTGATTCACAGTCCAAATACTCTCTAATGATTGAACTAATTTCTTCATATGAATCATTATCAACTAATTTGGAAACAGAGTATTGATCCTTAAATTCAATATTTTATATTTTATCAATCTCTATGATTTTTTTATTATTCATGTTTTTTAGATTATAGGATGAAAACATCTTGTTTTATTCAATATGAGTGGATATTAAATATTCCACCTATGGTACTTCAGAATCAAATTGAAATATACACATTTTATAAACTATGTAAAAAGAAATAAGAATAAAACTATGATCTAATAAGAGGCATAGATACACTCTAATACCACTTTTAGAGACCAGATGGATCATAGGGGGACCCTAAGAGTGTGGGGGTGAATCGGTGTACCCAATTGTTTAGTGAATTTATTTTCTATTAAATTATCACCTCTTACACTGACACCTCTTCCCTGCTTAAGAGGAATGGATTTTTTATGTGATCTCAAAAATTATAAATAGATGCAATATAGATAATAAAAGAGATAATAAGACACATTTATTTTTATAAGGTTCATAACAAATAACTACTCAATTCCATGATCAACCTATGATTATTTCACACATTCTCTTATGATTATATATTTGTACTGGTTATGAATGCCTAGAATTCATAGACAATGTTTATACAGGAAATAAAAAATCATTCTAAGTTAGTGTTGTTATTTGTACAATTATTACCAGTATTTAATGGTGTTTCTATAATAGGACCACCATTTATTTAATGATATTCCATTAACACTCTGAAAAATATCTCTCTAATGCACTGGATTTATTTGAATCAATTCAGTTATATTATTACTATTGTAAATTTCTTTGAATATAACTAAATCAATAAGATTATATGCACATAGTCCATTTAATCTTTAATAAGTGTAAGATGCATCCTCTACATCAACTCAAGGAATTATCATAATAAAAAATTGATGAATTTACCAATGCACTATAAATTGAATTATTCATTAATTTATAAAATGATCATGTATTCTACGATGAAGTTCCAATCCTGAATAAAAAATCATTGATGAAATTCAGGAATGCATGAAAATATTGTTACTATCATTTTTTTGTTCATTATCAAGTAAATTATTTAATCTATTTCCTTAAAACACCACTTAAAATACTCTCATTATAATTTCCATTCAAATCTAGTTTTGTTTTTCAATAATTTCACATGGGGTGTATAACAATAATGGGTTTCATGGGTCAATAAAACCTTTGTCTAATTAACTTATTCAATATTACATTGGTAGAACATGATGTGTTCATGGTCATGTGAAATTCTTGTACTGTTCACTACCTTTTCATTATCAAATTCTGGATCATAAGATCTCATCCTTCAAGAACCCTTTCTCTTATGAAATTCTAGTATGGTCCCACTAGTATTGGTTAACCATCATGTCAAGTGACCACACAATAGAACTGCCTCATTCATGTGACCAAGTGAGTCTCCTGAGATATTTTCGCTATGGATCCCACTGAATTATCTTAAGAGAGTTTCTAGACATGAGATATGATCAGGGGTATCATCTTATTTTCTTCAAATAACCAAGAGATCTATGTGGGAGGTCCTTCGCATGATGATGGTTGTGTCCACGTGGTACTTATCAAGACAAGAGATGTTTTCCATGTCTTTAGGTCTTAACCCCTTTATAAGACCATAGGTTTACTCATATTCTTATTCCTTTTGATGAATAAATCATTTAGTTGCATGTTTAGATGACCTTCATGAGACATTGATTGTGTCCATGGGCATATTAACTCTTTCATGAGATTAGGAAGAGATTTTTGGACTTCCATTACATGATTGACTCGCATGAGCTTCTTTTGTTTCATGTTAGGGGATGTCACAAGTTTTCTATTTTAACAAGATATATTTTGATATTTCAAATTTTTGTAAAAAACACTTGGATATTACTCAATTTATATCAGTAGTGTTGCTTAGATTTTTAAGTCATATAAAGGACTTCTTCAAATTCCTAGTTTTCTTAGGATCTAATGAATATAGATTTTTTGAAATTCTCAAAGAATCATTGAGGTGATCATGAAATCACATAATCTCTTCACTTGATTGTGAAACACCTCAATTCTTTGCATGATATTCTTGGAATGACATGATGTACATCATCTTCAACCATCTAAATGATTCATCCGACAATTCTTACAGTAGTTATAAGATTATCTCATTCATAGATCATCATTCTATAGTATCAATATTCTCTTCATACATTAACATGATCCAATTTATGATGATGGTCCACATTCTATAATTCTATTCATCTTGGTTTATCTCCCTTTTGTCTCATGATCTTAAGATCATCATGCAATAGGTTTATGTCATCATGAAATTAGCTTCATGCAATGCACCTGTTCTACTGATGGAATCATGAAATGATGTAATGAAAATCATACGCATGCAAGACGATGTTTTATATCTATTCATGGTTAAATAATGTTTTTCTTTAGCTATTGTAGTATCTGGGTTTCTTGAGTTTTCATGGACAAACCATTGGTGGAAGAAGTTAGAAGATGGGAACACTTTTAATATTATGAACTTTACAGGATCAGTTTATTTGAAATAACATAGTGTGGGATTTGAAGGACAAAAAAAATAGATTTGATGAAGAGGTGATGATTATATCCATATTTTTGACACTAATGAATAGTTCCATGCATTCCCAATCCCACATTGAAAATTTGGTTAGTCGGGGGTGTGTTATATCATTGAACCAGTGAACAGTACCTCATTAAGCTGACTATGAGATTTAGCACCTGTTCCACCTATATTCTCCCACCACCGGGCCCTTGTCTATGTTGAATTCTAGCCTCCACAATGTGCTCATGTGGGCACATGCACTCCAGGCCATACAGATTGGCCCACCCATATAAAGTGGGCTTTATTCCTCCTTCCACCCACATGCTTGACTAGGGATACTCTCTTTGGGTGTGGGGAACCTTCAAGTCCCACATGTTTCCTTTAATGAGTGTCCATGTTAGTTTGTGGGTTTCAACATATTTTTAATATGATTCCTATATAGAAATAATCCAAATACTTACTTAAAAAATATCCCAAGACAATAAATATTCTCAAAGCCTCTTCTTCTATTAAATGTATTATTCATGAGAAATATGAATTTCATAGTGCATGGGATTCTTTACTCTTCCAAAAATTATTTTTACATTGTAAAAAATACATATAGGAATTTTTTAAACATTTAAGGTCACTTCTAATAATCATTTTAATACCACTTCAAATAATCATCATATTTTATATGGATAATTTTCCATGCATGACATCCAATTCCATTAGATGAATTTATGGAAATTCTATAGTAATATTCACCAATCATGGAGAATTGTCTTACCAAATCACAACCAATGAGTCCATAATAATTCTATAGGAATCTTCATAATCACACTTCTTGAATATATTTCAAACTCTTTCCTTGATTAATCACTAATCATAGAGGTCTAAATGATATATTTAATTTTTATTCCATTATATATATATTAATAAAATATAAAACTATACTCATCACCCATGCACATGGGAATTTAATTCCCCCATTTGGATTTTTTTCCATACTATTTATTTTATGTCAATGTGCCTTCAATTAATCAATTTAAGATGACTTCAAATAATAGTCATATTTCATGAATATAATTATACAACAACGAAATACAATGACATTAGTTGAATCAATAACTATTATTTAGCCATAATTACCTATAAGGCCCCACCCTTAAACCTTAATTAATCTTGAGATATTACAAGATTACACATTGAGGATATTTTCAGGTTTAGTGTTTTAGAGAATTAGATCATGAAACTTGCATTACATTCCAAATTTAGACAAAGTGGTTACATAAAAGACAGTATTCATTCTTCCCATCAACGGAAACATATTTAAAATAAAACATGGATTCTTTCTTGACACATCCTTGACACTATCATCACATCATGTACCCTTCCCTTGACCTGTGAAAAACATTTCAAAAACTTGGGATGAGCATAAAAATCTCAGGAAGGGATATAAAAATATGGAAAGGAATCATGAGTACATGTATACAAAAGAATGAGATCATACTTTACCCATAAAACATAAGCACTTTAACATACCTCATAAAATCATAGAAATCATATGACATAAAGGTAACTTGAGGCATTCATAACATCCTTACGTAGGGAGTAACCCTCTTGGTTACGTTGGAATACTCATCACAGTATATTCCCTAAATCTCTTCGGAGAAAACTTAATGTTTCACTCCTTCGTGTTACCCAATGCATTGGAGAGCTATATCGGGCTCACCCGCCCTTAGTTTATCACGGAACCAACCGTTTTCATAACAATGCCCAAGAACCATAACATAAATGTATCACATAAAACATGCATAAAGTAAATATAACATTTCCACATTTCAATCACAATATATCATTTTAGGATATTGAAATAATGAATCCTTAAAAAAAAACATTTTCAAAACCATTTAAAACATTTAATAAAGAGATTTTTGAATAAAAGTGTCCCATACCACCTTGAAGCTTTTAACATTTTAAACCATTAATATCCATATAAATAAATCCTTAAAACCATTTTGAAAACATGTATATTAATAAGAACAAACAATTAACACATTTAAAGTGATATTTTGGTTAAAGGGGTTTTACCAAAATTAGAGACACTTGAATACAATAATTGAGGAATAACATTTAATCAGAACTTTATAATATCATGAGAATAAATGGATTCATGATATAATATTCCAAAGTACATCATATACACCGTATATGAGTGAATTGGTGCATAACAACAATGAAGTCTCAACAGAGATGTAAAATGTGATGAAATCCCTTATAAAGAAGGTATCCTTAAATTAAGGATAAATCAATCTCAAAATTATGTGTGACAAACGAATACACCAAATATAATTGGATATTAAGTGTAAAATAATCAAAGGTCATTCACACATATTCAAAGGATGACATATTCAATAACTACATGTTGAACCCAAAGAAATCGAAATTGGGTTAAGAAGTTCCCTTGACAGCATAACAGCGTCACATCCAAATGAGTTGATGAGAGATAAAAAGTGTATCTCATCACTTGGACATAAAATTTACATCAATAAGGATATATGAGAACATATCCCAACATAACAATATGTAAATTAAAAGACCCAACAAAAGAAGTCTTTTAAAAAAGAGGAGGGTGAAAGGTTCCCTTACCGACTTGGGTATCTTTCAAAACATACACCCCATGAAAGAAGGAAAATAAATCATTGATGTAAATACTCATAAACGAAAGTATATTAAACAAAGAGTAGAATAATGGGCAATACATACACCACTCAAACGAAATTGTGTCAAATGTAGCATAAATCTCACGGGAATAAAAGTGAGATGAAAAATCCCTTACGAAAACTCGGCAGCCTAACAGCGCCACATAAAACTTACAAAAATGGATTGATGAGATCAAATAGGGTATCTCATCATATTAACTTAATGTTTATAGAAATAGAAATATAAAATAACATCCCACAACATAACAAAGAGGATCTTAAAAGAAGTGACATAAAGGAGAGTACTTAAAAAGAAAGAGAGGAGTAAGATCCCTTACCTCGGGTCCGACTTGACTCGATCGTTCTTTAACGTCCTGAATAATAAACTTGAGTTAATCTCTACTTTCTTAAGAACCTTTTTCAAGATCATTATTCCTTTTATACCACGTTATGAACATCATGTAATCATTTAAGTTAATAATGTTCATTTTGTCGGTATTTGGTTCTTAAGTCAAAAATAGACTTCTTACACTTACATGTTGTTAATTTGGTCAAAGGTTCGTTATATCCAGAATGATATTAATGATTTGGATAACATATATATCATATATATTCATCATATACATGTATTTATAATATTAAATCACATTTAGAGGTAAGAAATGAAATGCACCGTTCATGGGGACGGTAAGCCGTACGTACACATGAACGCTACTTTCATTTCTATGTCGTTTTAATGGAATTAAAACTATATGATAGGTATGTATATTTTAATTCCAGAATTATATTAATAATTTAGATGTATAATACATCATATATATCCATTATATATATGTACTTATAATAGTACATAATATTTTGAGATAAGAAATGATATGTACTGTTCATGGAGACGGTAAGCCGTACGTACGCATGAACGCTACTTTCATTTCTATCTCATACTTTAATGGAAAGAAATGATAATGATATATAGGTATATTATAATTCCAGTAAAACATCATATATAATATCATTAAATCCATCCTTTATACGTCCCACGTATGCCATTAACGAATCACATCACTTTGAGGGGGCGGTAGTCCGCACTTCCTAAAATGAAGATATCGTGTATACCAATAATGGAAACAATAATAGTATGCCATAAATGAAAAATACAGAAGCTTAAGGAAGGAATAGACATATTATATATCATATATAAAAATAGTGACATCATAATGGCCACCTTTGAAGGTGTTAAATGAGTATTGAACAATCATCGTTTCGGGAGGCAGAATTTCGCCATCCACGGAAACCGTATGTTATTTAACCATTTGATGTAGTTGTGTGAGAGTGTAGCTCGAATAAATCTTATAAAAACATCCTATTATATTGAAGATAATGGTCTTGTTACAAAAGATGTAAATAAAAAGAGTGTATGGGGTTGGAGAATCAAAATAAAACAAATGAACATGAGAGAATGAATTGCCTTTAAAAGTGTAACTCCTTTTTATTTGAGCCTAAAGGCTTCCTTTGAAAGGATTATGCCCAAAGGGAATCCTCTAGGATGAGGATAGGGATGTGGAGAGAGTAAATGGGCAGGGGATGGCCGAGCCAAAGGCTTTAGGAGTGTGTGAAATGAGGTAGAGGTGGGGGCCTTTTATAAGAGGAGAGGAGGGGCACTTTTGGAAATCATGAAACTATTATTTTATTTTCAAAAGTTTATAGAATTTATAAGGTCCCAAATTGATATATTTTGAAGATAAGATGATAAGGCTTCTAAATATTCCCATCCAATAGTTTTTGGACATGTGTAGGTCTTAGATTTTATATTATCGTTTCATTTTATTTAAACTGTTCATTAATGAGGTCATCGTTTCATCATCATGATGTCATAATTAAATTAATTTATTTAATGTCAAAAAATTATAACAAAATTATCATGATGTAGGAAATCTTCTTATCTTTACAAAGAGTATTTATATACAAATATATTATTAGTATAGCCCCTTCTAAAAATTGTTTTAGTAAAACAATTTATGTTAGTGTCATTTTCACCTTTATTTAAAAAAAGGCATTAAAGTCATTATCTCACTCAAGAGGCTCCATAGGGTCCCCTAAATCGATCCATGGGTTGTCTTGGTCGGCCATGACTCATCCAATAGGTGTAGGAAAAGTGTCATGGTGTTTCCATATTTTTATAATATCATTTTTACCTTAAATTACACTAATTACCTCTAATCGCGATTAATGAAAAAAAGTTACTATTCACCAAAAAATTATTTTCATCCCATTGAACCACATTTTACATACTAATGAAAACCATGTATGTCGGATTTTCAAAATTCAATAAAAATTATTGGTAATCTTTCATTTAACTGAAAAATCAGTTTTCTTGATTACAACTTAGTGGTTTCACTATTCATCAAAAATTGGAGTTTTTCAGAAAATTACCAAAAATTCACTCTAAGATATATTCGATATTCTGAATTCAAAAATGATGTTTATATTACCTAATTCAAACAATATAAGTAGAATTAATTAATTTAATAATTAACTCCCGCTTTCAAAACAAATAGTGTGTTTTTAAGAAATAATATATATCAAAAGATTGATATTTGTTTATGTCGAATTTCAAAGTGAAATTAATTCCAAAGTCCACCATTGAATCAAATGGTAAAAATATATTCTAATTTCACTTTAAAACCAATTAAAAATATAATCTAATCAGATAAATAAATTAGATTAAGAAGAGGTTTTGAATTAAAATACAACATTTTACACTATTCATTAAAAAATGAACTTTATCAGAAAGATACCAAAAATTTACACAAAGTACATTTTTATGTCCCTATTATTTAGAAGAGTTTTATTTGGTCCAATAGAATGTATAAGAGTGAAAGAAAACTATATTTAATGACGGTTCGCCATCAAAAGGCGATAAGTGAACCTTTAGTGAAAACTAGGGCATATACGCCTAAAATAGAATTTTTTCCATATTTTAAGCATTTATCTTTTATTGGATAAATGTAAAAATAATTTAAAAACATATATAATCATATTTTAGTTATTTATATCCATTCACACCAATACAATGGCTACATGTTAACTACCATTTAAAATAACATTATTTTATTATTAGAGTGCAACGTAAGATTCCCAAGAAACTCGTTGTGGCGTGTTGGGTACGCCATCGAGCATAGAGTCCCCTTTAAAGTCATATTAATATTTTATTCACAAATATGGATAAATATGAAAATGTTATATTCTTTATTTTCATGGGGTGTTACATCCTTCCCCCCTTTTGGGAATTGCGTCCTCGCAATTTTTAAAATTGAGCTTGGAAACATCCTTTAAAGTCCCACATCGGAACAAGAGTCGGTAAAACAATAACTTTAAAAGAATGGGAGAGAAGTGAAAATGTCACCCGAGTTAACCCATACTAGGATTCAAAGTATGAAAATATGGATATGGAGGAGAAAACAAAGGGACATTTTCTGATGGAGAGTGATAGTAAACATGTCTAGGAGAAAGTTAACAATGAGAAAATCAGAAACTTGTGATGGGTTAAATGGTATTCGATTTCCCAGTAGGAAAAGTTAATAGACAACATTTTTGTTTTAAGTTACTTTTTATTGAGGAAGTTATTCATAATGAAACATAATCACTTATCATGTTGACTTTAAACTTTTACTAGATTCCTTAATCAAACTCATATTTTTTTTCCAAAAGACGAGTTTTTAGGGAGACTTGTTCGCATTAAGAGTACTATAATCAACTTATAGAGAATCAACTAATCCACCAAATAGAACTATATACTTCCCATGTCATTAGGCTTTAACCAAAACCAAAACCAAAAAGGTTAGTACAAGGTCAGATAATCCAGAAAAGGATAACCCTTTAAAAAGAAAATCTATTCTTAATCTCCAAAATTTGTCCAACAAAACCCAAAGTTCAATGAGGACCATTAGATAAACAATTTGTCCATAAAATCCTTCAAAGTAAACCAAACTAATATTGAAACCCAAATATTTGAAGGTTTTAGTCACATAGTCTTCCAAGTTAAATCGTAACATTTATCTCCAAACAACATCAGTTGCTTCTAAAGTCTCATATTGAAAAGTAATTAACCTAATCACATATCCTCCATGATAGGTTAATAATTTTCATAAATAACCCAAAATAAACTTACTCTTAATTCATAAAATCATATAACTAAAAAGAATCAGTCAAACTAACCAGGGACTTCACGTAGTCCAGTGGTAGGCGATAAATACAAGTCACACTTTGGTTGTGGGTTCGATTCCCGCAGCTTTGCCCGACACGACGGGTTGTCACACGGTCTGCGTGTTGTCCTTTTTCCAAAACTATATAATTCTAAAATCATTCCCCAAAAGGGATAAAATCATCAAAAATAACAATAACATAATTTAACCTCACTTTTATCTCATGCCTTTCACTTCAATCATAACATATAGTAACCCATAATTACCTCAAAAGTAAGGAACATATAAACCCAAATGGTTCTTTATAACTATGTCCACAAAAGAAAAGATAACTATTCCTTGAATAAAATTTGCCTATATTAAACATCAGGGTTACACATAATATGAAAAGTCTCCTAATGTAACCCCATCATCAAAAAAGACTTAATACTCTTAAGAATTTCACCATAACTCTTGAAGCCCTTATATGTTGACATCTTACTCATTCAACATTCTTCATGATCCATTAACCATTCCTTTCCAACTTATTTTGAAATACCTATTTCCTAAAAACAAAATCATGAATCATATCCTAAGATTCTAAAATAGGAAAACAATAGTAATGAAATAATACATACCTTTGATTGGTCATTGTCAGTTTCTTCATCCTCAATCGGAATGGCATTAGGTATTGGTAAATGAACATTTGTACGCTCTTGGTGACCCCATTCACGAAACTTCTTCATAGGAAATGTGTTTTCATAATGACCATGCACACCACATTTAAAACATTCAATTGATCCCTCAGAAAGAACTTCTTTCCCTTTCCTCGAGTCAACTGGATGCTTCCTTTTTCCATGGAAGGTTCTTGCTTTATGACCTTAATTTCCACATCTATAGCATATTTCTGTCCCTTTGAAACATTTTACTAGGTGTTTCTTTCCACATCTTTGACACATAGGTTTTTGAACACACTTACCTTTATGATTATTACCTGTACTTCCGTAGGGATTTGTTTCTCACATATATGATTCCTTAGAGAAATCACCAAGGTTTTGGTGGTCAATCATGACTCCAGATAGTTGGTTGAGGATAATCACAAGAGTTCTCATTGCAGCCCCCATATCATTCAGTTGCTTGCTCAAAAAACTGTCACAGTTTCCTTCACATCCACTGTTACTTTGGTTCCTGCTAGATCCAGCCATTTACTAAAACCAAAAAGTTCAGTGTGAGTATATCAAAAAAAACCATCATGTACTAATGAAGAAGATAAACACTAAGATATACTTACTCATTCACTTTATCTAAAACTAGGACTCTTTCTGAAATCCTAACCATTATGGTAATGTCACTTATGGTTAAAGAATACCCTAACCTCTAAAGTTATCTAAACCGACCTCTGATACCAACTATAAGGCCCCAGCCTTAAACCTTACTTAATCTTGAGTTATTACAAGATTACACATTGAGGATCTTTTCAGGCTTAGAGCTTTAGAGAATTAGATCATGAAACTTGCATTACATTCCAAATTTAGACAAAGTGGTTACATAAAAGAGATTATTCATTCTTCCCATCAACGGAAACATATTTAAAAGAAAACATGGATTCTTTCTTGACACATCCTTGAAACTATAATCACATCATGTACCCTTCCCTTGACCAGTGAAAAACATTTCAAAAACTTGGGATGAGCATAAAAAGCTCAGTAAGGGATATAAAAATATGGAAAGGAATCATGAGTACATGTATACATAAGAATGAGATCATACTTTACCCATAAAACATAAGCACTTTAACATACCTCATAAAATCATAGAAATCATATGACATCAAGGTAACTTGAGGCATTCATAACATCCTTATGTTGGGAGTAACCCTCTTGGTTACGTTGGAATACCCATCACAGTATATTCCCTAAATCTCTTCGGAGAAAACTTAACGTTTCACTCCTTCGCGTTACCCAATGCATTGGAGAGCTATATCGGGCTCACCCGCCCTTAGTTTATCACGGAACCACCCGTTTTCATAACAATGCCCAAGAACCATAACATAAATGTATCACATAAAACATGCATAAAGTAAATATAAAATTTCCACATTTCAATCACAATTTATCATTTTAGGATATTGAAATAATGAATTCTAAAAAAAACCATTTTCAAAACCATTTAAAACATTTAAAAAAGAGATTTTTGAATAAAAGTGTCCCATACCACCTTGAAGATTTTAACATTTTAAACCATTAATATCCATATAAATAAATCCTTAAAACCATTTTGAAAACATGGAGATTAATAATAACAAACAATTAAAACATTTAAAGTGATATTTTGGTTAAAGGGGTTTTACCAAAATTAGAGACACTTGAATACAATAATTGAGGAATAACATTTAATCAGAACTTTATAATATCATGAGAATAAATGGATTCATGATATAATATTCCAAAGGACATTATATACCCCATATATGAGTGAATTGGTGCATAACAACAATGAAGTCTCAATAGAGATGTAAAATGTGATGAAATCCCTTATAAAGAAGGTATCCTTAAATTAAGGATAAATCAATCTCAAAATTATGTGTGACAAATGAATACACCAAATATAAGTGGATATTAAGTGTAAAATAATCAAAGTTCATTCACACATATTCAAAGGATGACATATTCAATAACTACATGTTGAACCCAAAGAAATCGAAATTGGGTTAAGAAGTTCCCTTGACAGCCTAACAACATCACATCAAAATGAGTTGATGAGAGATGAAAAGTGTATCTCATCACTTGGACATAAAATTTACATCAATAAGGATATATGAGAACATATCCCAACATAACAATATGTAAATTAAAAGACCCAACAAAAGAAGTCTTTTAAAAAAGAGGAGGGTGAAAGGTTCCCTTACCGACTTGGGTATCTTTCAAAACATACACCCCATGAAAGAAGGACAATAAATCATTGATGTAAATACTCATAAACGAAAGTATATTACAGAAAGAGTAGAATAATGGGTAGTACATACACCACTCAAACGTAATTGTGGCAAATTTAGCATAAATCTCACGGGAATAAAAGTGAGATGAAAAATCCCTTACGAAAACTCGGCAGCCTAACGACGCCACATAAAACTTACAAAAATGGATTGATGAGATCAAATAGGGTATATCATCATATTAAATTAAAGTTTATAGAAAGAGGAATATAAAATAACATCCCCCAACATAACAAAGAGGAGCTTAAAAGAAGTGACATAAAGGAGAGTACTTAAAAAGAAAGAGAGGAGTAAGATCCCTTACCTCAGGCCCGACTTGACTCGATCGTTCTTTAACGTCCTGAATAATAAACTTGAGTTAATATATACTTGCTTAAGAACCTTTTTCAAGTTCATTATTCCTTTTATACCATGTTATGAACATCATGTAATCATTTAAGTTAATAATGTTCATTTTGTCGGTATTTGGTTCTTAAGTCAAAAATAGACTTCTTACACTTACATGTTGTTAATTTGGTCAAAGGTTCGTTATATCCAGAATGATATTAATGATTTGGATAAAATATATATCATATATATTCATCATATACATGTATTTATAATATTACATCACATTTAGAGGTAAGAAATGAAATGCACCATTCATGGGGACGGTAAGCCGTTCGTACGCATGAACGCTACTTTCATTTCTATGTCGTTTTAATGGAATTAAAACTATATGAGAGGTATGTATATTTTAATTCCAGAATTATATTAATCATTTATATGTATCATACATCATATATATCCATTATATATATGTACTTATAATAGTACATAATATTTTGAGATAAGAAATGAAATGTACTGTTCATGGAGACGGTAAGACGTATGTACGCATGAACGCTACTTTCATTTCTATCTCATACTTTAATGGAAAGAAATAATAATGATATATAGGTATATTATAATTCTATTAAAACATCATATATAATAACAATAAATCCATCCTTTATACGTCCCACGTATGGCATTAACGAATCACATCACTTTGAGGGGGTGGTAGTCCGCACTTCCTAAAATGAAGATATCGTGTATACCCATAATGGAAACAATAATGGTATGCCATAAATTAAAAATACAGAACCTTAAGGAAGGAATAAACATATTATATATCATATATAAAAATAGTGACGTCATAATGGCCACCTTTGAAGGTGTTAAATGAGTATTGAACAATCATCGTTTCGGGAGGCAGAATTTCGCCATCCACGGAAACCGTATGTTCTTTAACCATTTGATGTAGTTGTGTGTGAGTATAGCTCGAATAAATCATATAAAAACATCCTAGTATATTTAAGATACCTGTATTGTTACAAAATAAGTAAATAAAAAGAGTTTAGGGGGTTGGAGAAGCAAAATAAAACAAATGAACATGAGAGAATGAATTACCTTTAAAAATGTAACTCCTTTTGATTTGAGCCTAAAGGCTTCCTTTGAAAGGATTCTGCCCAAAGTAAATCCTCTAGGATGAGGAGAGGGATGTGTAGAGAGTAAATGGGCAGGGTATGGCCGAGCCAAAGGTTTGAGGAGTGTGTGAAATGAGGTAGAGGTGGGGGCCTTTTATAAGAGGAGAGGAGGGGCACTTTTGGAAATCATGAAACTATTATTTTATTTTCAAAAGTGTTTCGAATTTCTAAGGTCCCACATTGATATATTTCGAAGATAAGATGATAAGTCTTTGAAATATTCCCATACAATAGTTTTTTGACAAGTGTAGGTCTTAGATTTTATATTAGCGTTTCATTTTATTTAAACTGTTCATTAATGAGGTCATCGTTGCATCATCATGATGTCATAATTAAATTAATTTATTTAATTTCTAAAAATTATAACAAAAATATACTGATGTAGGAAATATTCTTATCTTTCCAAAGAGTATTTATAGACAAATATATGATTAGTATAACCCCTTCAAAAAATTGTTTTAGTAAAACAATTTATGTTAGTGTCATTTTCACCTTAATTTTAAAAAAGGCATTAAAGTCATTATCTCACCCAAGAGGCTCCATAGGGTCCCCTAAATCGACCCATGGGTTGTCTTGGTCGGACATGACTCATCCAATAGGGGTAGGACAAGTGTCATGGTGTTTCCATATTTTTATAACATCATTTTTACCTTAAATTACACTAATTACCTCTAATCGCGATTAATGAAAAAAAGTTACTATTCACCAAAAAATTATTTTCTTCCCATTAAACCACATTTTACATACTAATTACAACCATGTATGTAGGATTTTGAAAATTGAATACACATTAGTGGTAAACTTTCATTTAACTGAAAAATCAGTTTGCTTGATTACCACTTAGTGGTTTCACTATTCATCAATAATTGGAGTTTTTCAGAAAATTACTTAAAATTCACTCTAAGCTATATTCGATATTCCGAATTCAAAAATGATGTTTATATTACCTAATTCAAAGAATATAAGTAGAATTAATTAATTTAATAATTAACTCCCGCTTTCAAAACAAATAGCGTGTTTTTAAGAAACAATATATATCAAAAGATTGATATTTGTTTATGTCGAATTTCAAAGTGAAATTAATTACAAAGTCCACCATTGAATCAAATGGTAAAAATATATTCTAATTTTACTTTAAAACCAATTAAAAAGATAATCTAATCATATAAATAAATTAGATTAAGAAGAGGTTTTGAATTAAAATACAATATTTTACACTATTCATTAAAAAAATGAACTTTATCAGAAAGATACCAAAAATTTACACAAATTAAATTTTGATGTGCCGATTATTTAGAAGAGTTTTATTTGGTCCAATATCATGTATAATAGTGAACAAAACTATATTTAATGACGGTTCGCCATCAAAAGGCGATAAGTGAACCTTTAGTGAAAACTAGGGCATATACGCCTAAAATAGAATTCTTTCCGTATTTTAAGCATTTATCTTTTGTTGGATAAATGTAAAAAACATTTAAAAACATATATAATCATATTTTAGTTATTTATATCCATTCACACCAATACAATGCCTACATGTTAACTACCATTTAAAATAACATTATTTTATTATTAGAGTGCAACGTAAGATTCCCAAGAAACTCGTTGTGGCGTGTTGGGTACGCCATCGAGCATAGCGTCCCCTTTAAATTCATATTAATATTTTATTCACAAATATGGATAAATATGAAAATGAAATATTCTTTATTTACCTGGGGTGTTACATTACTAATCATGAAGAATTATCTTACCCAATGACAACTAATGAGTCCCTAACAATTCTATCAGCATCTTCACCTTTAGACTTCTTGAATATATTTCAAATGTTATTCATGATTAATCACTAATCATAGTAGAATGAATCATATAATTAATTTTTATTACTTATTTTATATTGAAAAAAATACAACCATACTCATCACCCATCCATATGGGATTTTTTGTGTCGAAGGTGGAGTCACTTCCTAGTGTTTTACAAATTTTTAGACCAAACAATCTGGAGGAAGGGGTGAGATTTATGAAGCATGGATTTCTAGTATGGGATATTTACAAATATATAAAAGGAATATATTTCACAATTATTGATGTTTTTTGAAGATATGGATCTTTGAAATGGAATATAGTGTCATGTAGGATTTAAGGTACATGGAAGAGGATTCATGAAGGATATATGAGGCATGATGGAAGGATGGTAATCTATGCAACTGTGATAATCTTCATGAATAGAATAATTCCACAAATATTTTTAAAAGAAAAATAGTATGTTAAACATGAATGTAGAGGTTCAGGAAAAGTATGTGATGATCTTGAAATATGTTTGAAGATGCATTATCAATAATTAGTCATCCACTCATCTATTTTGGTATAATGAAAATTTGGAAAAAGGGTGAATTGCCCAAATTTTTCAATTCACTTATGTGAAGGAAATTCTTCATGAGTTAGGAACTCTTCTAGAAGAATCATGTAACATATGTCTTTGAACTAATTAACAATTAGGTTTTTAGAGAAGGGATTTGTTTGAAGACTGGGGGAATTGAAAGGGTTTGGAGTTCTTTAAAGGATGGTATATTCATGAAGGCTGTGAGATTCATGAAGGTTGATAAATATTTGAAATGAAAATAAGGTTTTACGAAGGATGGGAGCTTAATTATCAATAGTGTTGAACATGTTTTTTAAGTGAGCAATTCATTCTAGTGAGTAAGGGGGAGTCTATAAAATTTATTTGAGGGAGGTAGTGTTCATTCCCTAAAAGAATTATAATGGTAGTGTCACTGTAATAGAATGACCATATATGATCTTTTATAATCCAAAATTTCTAGTAAAGCATAGTGGATTTAGGTATGACCGACACACTATCGATATATGCTCGGAATAATACTTAGTGGTAAAATTTATAAAATTGCTGTGTTGTGTTTATATTACCATATATGGGTGGTTAATATATGTATGATTCCATCTGATAGGTTGAATGAGTTCCTATCAATGTGGGTACAATATCTAAGTTATTGAAAAACTATATTGACATCTTGATTCACTTCTCCCCTTTCAGGGTGTTTTAGGTTCCTTCATGAACAAATTTCAGGTGAATAAATTACTGAATAACATAATCAAATTTGATAAAATATAATAATTTCAATAGTTATGATAAAATATATCTATCATATTTATGAGGCTTGATGTTATTCACAATAATATTAATGGTAAATGAATCGATATGTAATCCTATAAATATATGAAAAAAATTTCTCTAATATAGATATAATTAAATCTAGTTTTTTAGAACCAGTTAGTTTAAGATTGTTACAATGTTGACTCTAAATTGATTTGTAACCTAGAGTGTCATGGAGAGATGAAAAATACCAAATGAAAAACATCATAATAACATGATGGATTTATCCACCTTTTTATGTATAAAACAACAATTTTTTTTCATTACTATCGTTTAATATGAACTACAACTTTTTTGTCTTGGTTTTATAGATCTTAGTAATTTAGTTGTATTTTTTATTTTCTGATCTTGGAAGATAGAGGGATTTTGTTGTTGTGATGAAAGTGTTTTTTAGAAAAAAAAATTCCTACCAACATGTTAAGTTGAGGGATTATAGGGATATGAAGATAGAGCTCATATTCTTATAGTTTGTGGAATAGATCTGAAACAGGCATGTTATTTCAGGGTATTTGAGGGATATGATGAAATTATTCCTTTCTATAGGGTTATAGTTGTTTATTCCATGGCTATCTTCTATAGATACACAATATAATTTTTTTTTTAAAATTGTGTTTTTATATCCCTTAAAGAATAATTTGGTTTTTTTAAAATATCCCTTTTATTTTCTTTAATTTCCATTGTATTCATTTTTGAATTAAAGCTAACTTAAATTTTATATTTTCACATCTTAGATTAATATTCAGTATTTTCATAATCTTTAGACTCACTTATTTCCATTATCCTTATTATAACTCCTACTGTTTGTATTTCATCTATATGATATTTTTTTACTCAAATTTATGAATCCATCATTATTCTTTAGATATGATCATATTTAAAACCCGGGGGTTGTAAAACATTAAAATGTTTGTTTTAAAATAAACTTCACCCTACCTATTATAGATTTACCAATATAAATTGTTGATAAAACATTTAATTTCTCACCATTTTAGCTCATATTATTCAACAGTGTATAATAGAGAAACTTTTGATCGGTTATGAAGTTGGCATCCTGAGAGAAGAAGATATGATACTATATGACTAGTAAAAAGTCATGAATACTGTGAATCTTGTCAATAGAGATAACTTAAACTTTATTATAAATGTTTAGTTTTAATAAGATACATATAAATGATTTTTTCGTAAATTTTTACTTAATAATAAATGATAGTAAATCTACAAGTGGTCAGTTGAATTGTAGTTTAATAAAAACATTCAAGTTTCAACCGAGCCTTTGGTTATTATGTTGATAGGATTTATGAAATACCAACCAATTCAAAAACTAGAGTAAAAATATTAATCAATGAAAATATAAACATTATGATATATAGTAAACATAATGGAAATATTTTCTTTCTGATGTTTATGATAATCAACAAATAGTAATTAAAGATTAGAAAATTGAAAATTTAAATCAGCGGTAATTTGAAAATGAATATAAGATAAATTTAAATAAAATGTGTTGTGTAATGGATAATAAAAACAAATACTCCATTAAAATATATATTTAAAATACACTTACAAACTAATGTGTAGGGTGTGTATATAGATAGGTATAATAGAGATAAGGGGTTAACCCAATCATATGGTATCATGTTTTCTTATCCCTAAAATAGCTTAAAATTACATGTCGATGTAATATATGTTCCTTAAATTAGATGAATCTTATCTCTGCTTTATTATCCATGGAATCCCTAGACTTAATGATATTGAAGGTTTATTATTATTACCTGGAACATTATGACTTCCCAGACACAATAAACCTGAATCATAGAGGATGAAAAAATATAACAGAAATTCTATGGGGTTTAAAATCAAGCCTTACAAGACATATCTCTTATAATACACTAAGAAATGAAAATAACATAATTCTAATTAAATAAAAAACATGCTTAATATATTAAGATATTGATATATTTTAAGATTTTTTATTATTCATATCTACTTGATTTTTGAGGTTGAGGATCTATTTATAGGCATCTTTGTAAAAAAATTCAATAGTTAGATTATGTAAATCCTATATTCAATTGTAATAACATCGATAAAAGCATTTTCATAAACTGATGGACTTATCATCTTGATCTATCTACTGATTATTTTCATAGGGACCACTTTAGTGATATCCAATCAAATGGGTGTATTATTTCATAAAATTTCTAAAATATTATTTTTTAAAACCTAATTAATTTTATTGGTATTTCATTTATCAGAAATTTATTTTTCAAAAAACTAAAAACTAAAATAAATTTTACATTAAATTAATTTGGTATAATGTATATTATTATTTTAAAAACAATTAAATTATGTCAGTGTTTGACTAAAAAATCATCCCCTCTTTTATAAATAACCACACTTAAAGAAAATATAAATGTATAACTAATATTTTAAATAAATTTCATGTATATTTGAGTGGTGTCTAAAAAATTAGGTACAATTAAATAATTCTTATTATATTTAAAAAATATTTCAAAAATGATTATAGTTATAGAAAAATATGATTTCTCCACCTTTTTTAATATATTGTTTTAAAAATTTTAATAAATTTTCCCTCATTAATATTTTAAAGAAGAAGTAAATATGAAAAAAGGTAGAACATAATACATTGAAATTCTAGAATATAAAATCAAAAAATAGAATTTTTTTTCCATTTATAAATTCTCTGATTGTATGTTTTCAATTCTTTTGATTCTTCTAAGACTCTTTAAATATTTTAAAAAATCCTTTAATAAAGATAATGTAACATAATTTTTCATTATCATTTCCATTTCATCTAGGTTTTCTATTATGAAATGTCAATTTTTTAATGAGGTAATATGTTGAGAATCATCTTCTCCACCTATATTTTTCATCATATAATGAATTCCAATATAAAATAATTTATCATTATATAATATCAAATAATTAACTTCAACTTCCACACCAATGGTCTTTAAGAGGGCTTAAAATGGTTTCGGTTGTTTGAATATTTTCGTCAACTGAACATTGAGCTTCGAGGATGGGTTTTTTTTATTCCCTTATTCAAACCTTATATAGTTAAATCCGTTAAAAACCATGAAATCATACAAAAGTGAAGACAAAAAATAAGAAAGAGTGCGACTAAATGATTTTAGATTATAGTTATTTTATAGGGATTTGTGATTTGTGTGGTTCAAAATATTATACTTTTTTATATGAGTGGTCTTGAATGTTTCCCATGAATATATTGGACTAAAACAATTTGATTAATTGATTATTTAAAATAATTATATTTATATTTTATTAACCTAGAAATATTGGTTACTTTATAAAAATATTTAGTGGAAAATGTAATGAACAAATAATGCTCACTATAAAAAAGAATTTTTTTTGAATGAATAAAAAAAATAAGAAATATTAAATTAAAATATTTTTAAAATATCCCCCCCTCAGATAAATAAGTATAGAATTGGAGGAATAAATTATCAAAATATATAGTAATTGGAATTAAAATTCCCTAAAGTTATATTTGAATAATAATGAATGTGTTTCATATTTTTAAGAGCGTTCAATGATATTTTTAAATTTAGTTTTTGATTTTTCATTGAAATGAATTATCTTAAAAATTGATTTTTTTAAATCTAAAAAAATAAAAAACTAATGAAATAATTAATAAAAAACTAATGAAATTAAACAATAAAAAATGATTAATGTAAAAATAAATAACTTTTGATAAAATTAAATAGTTTTGAAAGTATCCAACCATATTCAAGGATTTTTATAATTTAATAATATTTTTAAAAAATAAGTGAATTAAATATCAATTATTATTGATAATTCTTAAATTCTATTGACTAAATTTGAATATATCATAATTTAATGGGTTTGTAAAAATATAAGTGTGTTGATTTTGAGTTTTGAAAATGTCGGGATTTATATCTTAGGATAGGTTTAAATTCATATATTATAATTTATGATACCATATGATAGGTATAATTTCAGGGATACCTTGGATCCATTTAATAGATCTACCTTATAGTTGGGATTAAAAGTATGTTTTGAATATATTCTTTAATGAGGTTTTTGTTTTTTACCAATTATTTTTGTATTATTTTAATTTTTTTTGCATATTAATTTTTGAAATTACACTAAATTAAAGGTTTTATTTATATATATTAGGATGGTATAGTATGATTTTGAAATTTTTGATGATAATTATATTTTCATTTTTATTATGGTATATTATTAAATTAAAAATTTTGTTCAATACACTATGCACTCTAATTTTTTGAGTAAAAAATTATTTCCTAAATACAATAAAAACAAAAACATAAGGGTCGATAAATTTTTAACTATTTTTAAACTGAAACCCAATCATTTTTTTATTTATTTTCGTTAAAAATTTAGATAATAGTAGTGAAATTTTAAAACAATTTTCTATTAATTTATCTTCTATCCATAATTAAAATTTTCCCTAGTAACTCATTTTTAACCTCGATAACATATTATTATGACTAAATGTAATTTTTCCAATATTATCCAATTTAAAAATGTTGATTAAAGATGTGAAATGAAATTTTTAATATCAAATTTTTAAAAATGATATTTAAAAAAAACAAAATTTATAATGAACAAAAACTATTTTTTTTAATATAACATTGGTTTTAGAATGTCATATATAGACTTATAATTTTAAAATAATATTTATAAATATATATTGTTTATTTTATAGTACATTATTCAAAAAAAATTCCATAATTTTTATATTACGTTTATATATTAGTAATGTAATAAAAGTCATAATATATATAAAAATGTTATTTTGAAGTAATCACCAAAAAATCATTATATTCACAAAATTTACAAAATTTATTCCAATTAATATTTATTTTTGGAATAATAAATTATTAATTTTTAAATAATACTTTTATATTATATTAATATATATTTAAAATTAAAAAATAAAATATATTAAAAAATGTATTTACCAGGAAATAGTTTTCTTTCAAATAATAACTGTTCTTAATTTTATTCCCAATAAATTAAAAAATAAATTTTTATTAATCTATTATCCATAAAAATAATTTATTTTATCATCATTTAAGGATAATGTATTTTTTTTTCAGAAAAAATAGATAGATATTAAAAATATTGTTTTTGAGAAATACATTTGTAATCATAAAATATTTTTTTCTTAATGAAGTTCAGTTAGTAACTGTTGAGTGGTTGTTAATTATTTTATAATTTTATATTAATAAAACATTTCATTAAAATTATCTTTTTTAGTGATTGATTTCATTACCATAAAAATAAACAACACTTTTAAAAAATATATGTTTGAAAAAGATTCTAAAATGATCAAAGGCACTTGTTATGTCATCAAATCATGCTCCCCAAAACATTATTAATGAAAAATTGTTAACATTGGAAATCATGATTTAGAATAAACATTCGATCACCCACATTGTCATATTTATTTATTTTCGGGATACTAAAATTTAATAAATTATATTTAGACCCAAATTGACATGGTTAACTAATGAAACAAAGAAATTTTTGAGTTTATGGTTGAACCCCATAAGTCAATGTAGGTATATTTTAATAAATCTCAGGATTATTTGAATGTGGTTGATTTGATAATAAGAAAAAAAATATTTTGTTTTGAAGTCAATCATAGAAAATATGTAAAGTGTAGTAATATTCAGGTTCATGCACTAGTGGATGAATGATTTAGCACAATGAGTTTTATTATTGTCAGAGTCGAATATAATTAAACCCATTGTCTTGGTTATTTCTCTCCAATTTATTAATTTCATATTTTGACAAGGTCAACAAATTTAGTTTATTAATGAATTATATTATTGAAGACTATGTTTATGAATTCTCATTCTGATCCACATAATGCTCTTGCATGAATAAGGATGACTAGATGTAAATTAATTGGTCAATAAAAATTCAATTATTAATGGTCATGATAATATAAAGGGGAAGATATTGAATTAAATCATGAAAATAAAACTCAAAAATAACCTAAAAATAATGAAACATTCGTTAACAATCTAACAATTTGATTATATCACTAAAAATTGATGGTGTGTAACCACATCAAACTAGTCATGAGGGATTTAGAGAAGAGGATAGAAAAAATAAATCCCAAAATAGTGACAGAGTAGCATAGTGGAAGAATCATTAGTGGAAGAATTCACTTCATACACTAATTAATGCCATAAATTCATCCTTAATATGGATTTAATTCCATTAATTCGGTCAATAAAATCATCTTGGTCAATCCTAGGGGTCCCCGACCAATTATATGTTTTGAAAATTCATAAATATCAAAAAATAAATATTTTTAGAATTTTATCACCCAGGTTCACTGTGTGAATGTAACATTCATTCTATAAAATTTCATGCTCCACCTGATGTTCTCCTTTGTCACATATTTCCTTCATGTTCTCTAAAAGTATAAAAATCATGTCATGAATGTTGATGTCATGATGTGAATGTTATAACCAGTTTATTTTATCTTCATTTTCGTAACTGAAATCTACTTCAATCCATGAACCCATATCATGAAGTTCTCGCATCATGAATCACCCTTTAATGACATGAATCATGATCGTACTTTATTTTCATTGCTTTTAATTCAATTCACATGTTAATTTACAATAGATTAATAAAATAATAACAATATTTGAAAGAATAATCATTATTATTTCCAATCATATTGAATATTATATCTAGCATAAATCCATAAAATTTTGACATCAAATCCCCCAAAAATTAATCTAGTATTTTCTTTAAGGATAAAATCTCAATACACTATAAAGTATTCCGAATCTACCATGATTTAAATGTAATGTCAACAAAATCAACTGAATATATAGTTAATTAATGGTTAAAGCATCACATGACAAAACTTCATCAACTCCTCATTTTACAAAGAAATCATCTATATTTAATTTGAATATTTCTATTTATAATTTAACATGAATCTTAATTATTCTATTCATATTTTCAATTTAGGTATTAATGTGTATGAAACTAAAAATTTACCTCACATTAATTCCTTTTCACTAATCACTCATGGTATAAATGTAAACTAATTTTTTATCATAACTCAAATTATTATCCATACCAAAGGCTTGTAATACCTAGAAAATTGTCTAAATAGTCAATTTAAATTAAAAAAGTATCATGGGGGATTAACCATGAGGATAGAATGTATTTGGGTCTTTTGGGTTAGTAGGTAATAATTTGAAAAAATGAATCTAAAAAAATACTAATAGTAATGTACCTTCATAATAATTGAAATAAACTCAATTAATTTACTCTCTTTAGAAAACCCACATCCCTTTTCCCCGAAAAATCAGACCAAAGTAACAAGTCTGAGTATTTTAATTAATTATGTGCTAACTTAATATATATATATATATATATATTTATTTGTTTCCATTTTTTTTGAATGTTGGGCCAGTGGAAAATCACACATCTAACACCAAACCCCAAATGATCACCAAGAAACACTATTTTGGAAATTTATATCAAGAGCACTAGACAAGCAATGTTTTTTATTTAATTTCCCATGTTAAAACCCATCATATTTTTGAATATTGTGTGAAATAAATTATAATTAATGAGTCATGAGCTTTCCTAAAACCTCATGAAAACACAATTCACTTATTTGTTAAAGGATGGACTTCCCTTCCACCATGGAACCATCACCCCCACAATAATTTATTTTGAAATTAAGATAAAATATTTAGTGTAGGGTTGTAATGGATAACATATAATTTTAATGAATTTATTCCCTAAAAGGATATTCATGGACTCTACAAGATTATGCATGATTTAATGTAATGGTGGGTCTTAGGATAAATGTTTTAATCAAAATAATTTCTTCAATCATATTAGAAGGGATTTTATAATATAATATCTTTGGAAAGATTTAAAGAATTTCTTAAAAGATAGCATGACTGTGTCTCTCCTGAAATATAAACATGAAAAAATTTAAATATTTGGTATAGGAAATATGTCAGGAATGAGAACATAATATTTTAAAAAATACTCATGGTACTGCACAGTAAAAATAAAATAAAAAAATGTTTTAAAAAATAAAAATAAAAAATATCAAAAAAAATTCATATATAAAACATTCATAATCTAGAAAATCATGAATTATTAAATCCATATCCAATGAAAATATTTACAAAACCATTCCTTCACTTTTATCTTTCAAATTTATTGAAGATCAAATATAAAACATGTAATGATGTCTATTCTATGAATTTTAATTTCCAAGATCAATTAATAATTTGTAAAAGTTATGTGCAGGGAATGAATTTTTGAATTGAATATTCAAATGTAGAAATATATATGATTAATAAGAAATATTAAAATTAAAACCCATACTCCCATATTTTATGGTGTAGTTCAGATTTTAACCTTCAATTTTTACTATTCCATTTAAGGTTCTATTATTCCTTAGTTCATGACACTAACTAGGGTCTCCTGACATGAATTTACTGTTGAGAATACATTTGTTACTTTATTCTTATTTCTTGTGCCTTTGAATTTAATCTAAAAATCAAAAAATACCATATTAAAGAGAAATATATTTATCAATGAAATTTGAAGAGATTCGGGAAGTGTGTCTTCACTGAAAAACATAAAATTGAAATTCCTATAAACATGGGTTGAATCTTGGAAGCGCTTTTGATTATTACTGTTTACTCAATTATATATATTCACAAATCAGGTTATAAGGAATTATAAATATTGTACCCAGTCATGATCCACACAAATCCTTATCTATTATCTGTCCTCACATGTGGGACTCATTCCTTCATCTAACACCAGATTAAATCTTCCTGGGGGTAGCACTTATGATATTTCCATTGGAATGATCCACTAGTGTATTTTTTAATTTAAAAAATTATGATTTTGGACCATCTAGACCTATTTACTAACTTCAAAGTTTCCATTTTTAGCTATTCCTCTATTGTGGGTGATTGTTTCTCCCAAAATTCTTTCATTTATCTTAACATTTACTTTTTCTTTTTTAGAAATAATGATAAAAATTTCTAATTTCACATTTATTATATCAACTTCAAGTTTATCATCATTTAATTTCTCATTTACCAATGTATATTGAGTCAAACCTACTCAATTATTATTCTCAAACTTAGCTCACCGCTATGAACATCATTCAATGATATTCTAGTCTCCATGAATATATTTCTCAGGATAATGGATATCCTCTCTTCATCCACGTATACTATAATAAAATCAACCATGAAGTAAAGTAGGTCCACCTTAATTTAAATGAAATTGATGTTCCCTAGTTGGTACATCATTAAAAAATCCTTAATTTATAGTGTGACCCCTATAGTCTACATGTCTTAGTGTCTCATGCTCTTTTATATGTTCTATACATTATTTTCACACTATAATCGATTTCATAAAAATCCACCACAAACTCATTATAAATTATATTGATTAAAATTTAATTTCTACAATGATTTGGAAATTTCTTTTGGTGATCATTTGACATAATGTCAGAGCACTACCATATGAGTGGGATTATTCCTAATTCCCCTAGATTCATCATGTTGGATATCAACTCCTTCATCAAATACAAATACCTCAGAATGTTGGTAAGGGATTATATACAAATATTGTTAATTTTATATTTTGAAATATTTTTAGCAATATTTATTTATTTTACATAAACATTTTCTTCCTCTAGTCCCTAAAAATAGTTTTATTTGTATAAATTGAGTGGGTTCTTCTCTTAATTTATATGAGACTATTTTTTTTCTCTATGCTCTTTACCATCTCTTCTACTTATTTATGAATTATTATTATATTGTGTTTATCTTGGTTTAGGGATATATATAGTGGTTTTCTACTCCATAGGGTTATTTCATTTAAATACCCATGTTGATGTACTTCTGGGTCTAATAGAAGCACTTCTATTGGCCTATCTTTGAGTTGATTAGAAATTTTTCAGAATTGAAACTCGAGGTTCCATATTTTATCCTTTTAGACCTCATGATTCAAATTATTTCTCCTTCATTGAACTATTTTATAATTTTATAAATTCATAAATTATATAATAGCATCCCCAATGGTGGCCATGAACATGGCCAATGACTCTTATAATGTGTGTATTTGGTTCTCATGCGAGGGTCCTTGTTGATGTGGATATCTTGATATTCCATGTTGATATCCTTATTATTGCTATTTTTATTGCCGGCAACCCCAAAAACTATTTTTTATATTATAAAAATGTATAATTAACCTTATCGGTTTTTGTACCATTAGTTTTTTGTTAGACTATCATGGTGTCCATATTTTTGGTAAGGAATTCCACCTAATACAATAGCCCTATATTATGAAGAACCATGTGTGTCCTTTTAATTGTTTTCATTCACATCTTGAAAATTATATATTTATGGACATAACATAAATTAAGTTAAACCTCATCTATTGATATTATTTAATTATTATCCACCTACTGTAGCATCCACAATTAACTTGTGGCCCTACACCAATCCTTCGTAAAATGTTTGAATTGATAACCACATTTCAATAATATATCTAAATAATTTAATAACTAGATCATTTAAATCCTTCTAATGAACATAACATGAATATCAATTAAATGGATTAAAAATTAGTATATTAACAAGGATTTCCATGGATTTTAATGGCTAAAAGAATTTGGTAAATAAGTTTCTTTCTAACTCATCCCATGTGTTGATAAAAATAGTTGAAAATATATTAATCTTCTATATCACATAATAAATTAATGAATGTATAAATATATTAAGTCTTACCACATAAATGGTAATATTTTGGAAGTAAATGGTGTCCCAATGTTCATGAAAACTATAGCGACCTGAACCTTTTACATATAAGATTTCATGATTTTAACCATAATTCATCATCAGAGTACAAGTCAAGGATCGTTAAGTCTAGTGTCTTGGAAGAATAGGTAAAACATGGGGCTAAAAAAACTTCATTATTTAATCTCTATAATGAGATCCGAACTTCTTTTGAGACCTTACATCTGCATAGGGTACCCTGGGGAACACATGAACAAAGGGATGAGCTAAAAATCCTAGCAAGGGAATGAACATAAGGATACATCTCAAGCACATGAGTTAGGAGACATGACATAATGATATCAAAAGCATGTAACTTATAAAATCATTTAGTATACGCATAGGATCATATGAACATGGAATCATATAAATGTGTCAGAATCATAAATCATTTCTTTAGTATGGGTCAAGGCTAACCACCAATCCTGTTTCCCATTTCAGTACAGGTCAAGGCTAACTGCCAATCCCGTTTCACATCGCATCCCATGAGACTTATCCTTACCCAATGCATTAGAGCGCTATCTGGGCGCACCCATATCAACATATTCATGAATATTATTTCCACATAAATAATCTTTCCACATAAATAATCATATATAATCAACCATACATAAACATAATGTTACCCATGGAAAGAATTGGGTACCACAATCATGACATAAAACATATATAATGGGAGTATCATGAAAGTGTCAATGAAAGGAAAGGATTAGAACATACATGGAAATTCATAGGGTAAAATAGGAATATAACATGGTAAGTGGTGTCAAATATAAGTGACAAAATATAAAAAAATGTAATTTAGAAACATTAGCATTAAAAAAAATTGTGCAGTTTTAAGGAAAACACTCTAGAGCTTTTCAAATAGAAAAGATGTCATTTTTTATATAAAAACAGAATTTAACCAAGAAGGTTTTAATAATAAATATAATTATTTTATAAATACAATGGTTTTTTAAAACATCAGATATAGTGCATATCAAATTTGGGTAAAAATTTGGGAAGTCCCCTTAAAACAGTTTGGCTTATCAAAAAGTTCTAAGGAGGGAATATTTCAAAATCATGTATATCCAAAAAAGAATGTCATGAAAGGTTCTTGATATAAGAATCTTGTACAAATAACCAGAATTCATAAGAATCACATAGATAGATAAGATAACACCACTTTGAAAGAAAGATAACCTAACCCAAAGAACAACGAAGGTTTGGGTAGAATTCGTTACGATTTTATGGTGTCAGGTGTGACCAAAGGGGATTTGATGAGAGAGATAAGGGGTTTATCATAACTTATAAAATATTATGTCAATATGGGGAAGTTTTATAAACATACCCCATCACTTGGTTTTACACAAAAAGGTATAACATAGAGAACAATCTTGATTAATAGTTAAAAGGAGAGGCTCCCCTTACCTAAAATCCGGTGGTGTTCTCCACTTGTTATTAATGACATGAATAAACAAATTAGGATTATTAATTCATATGTCCAAAACCTCTTATATATGTAATTTAATTATTATAACCATTTTTAATTCATTCAAATCCTTTTTTATTAGTTATAAGGTTCAATTTCATTATTCGGGCTCGTTTGTTTACTTGGCATTAAAAGAACTGTTCAATTATATTCATGTTTGGATTATATGCAAGATGAAAGTGGTTATCCAGAATTTAAGTTACATTATTTAGTTCATATCCAAGATATTAGATGGTTTTAACTTTAATTAGGTCACTTAGAGTGATTTCCAATTATTATATATATAACCTTAGTGACAACTGTTTTTGTTAATTGGTGGATTTGGTTACAAAGAATGTGTTTTTCATTATAACTAAATTCCATTTGTAACAAAAGATTAAAGAAACAAAAAATAAGATATATTACATATATAATAATCTGGTTCAACTATAACACAAATGGTTTCATGACCAGACTTAAAGATAATAACAAAAATTGATAAGTTGTTGTCCTTGAATGTGCTAAATTAGCAAATCTCAAACGATGCTTTCATTTACTTCAAATAAAAGTGCGGGGAAAGGAGAGAAGATAATTACAAATATTGATAGTCGATGCCGATCAAGGAGGAAAAATAAAAAAATGGAGAGCATAATACTATTAGGGTGAAAACAATCCTTGACATTAGATCTTCACGAAGATTTGGATAGTTAAACAAAAATAAAAACCTATGATATTTTTCAAATTGAATTTTAGGAGGAAGAAGATGATAGAGTTTCATTCACGAATAGTTCACACTTTATTTATCCTCATCCAAGTTCAAATACCTTTCCATGATCGAAACCCTTATAGGAATTCAAACCACTCCTTCAATGTTTGATCTCATATTTGCACATGATTCCTCCCTCTTCGCCAATTAGAATCTGTTCCCCTTTTCCGTGTTTGGTTCCTCTTGAGAAAAACCCTCACTTGAATCCCCTCTTTTCAATTATTTATATTTATTTATTCTTGTTTATTGATTTTTGAAATAAAATTATATTCATATTTTTTATTTTATAAATATAATTTAAATAATACACATATTTTCATAATTTATAAATTAATATATTCATAAAATTTATTAAATTTAAAATTCCAAAATACACATACTCATACTGGATGAGTGATATATATATATATATATATATAAACTCATAACTTATTTAATATATATATATATATACATATAAACACATTCTTTTTTGAACTTATTTTATAATATTAATAATTTTTTTTAAATTACCTTTTGATAAAAAGTAGCATAATTTTTCTCATTCAAATATTTTATTTTTCTAAAAAAAAAATCATTTATTCATATATATATGTTTATATATTAAGGTAACTAAATAGAAATATGTTTAAAATAGAACATTTTTAAATATAACTATTAAAACATATAGATTTTTATTATATTAACATTTAAAAACATTAGTATTTTTTTTATAATTTTGAATATTAATTGAAAATCAAGTACTATTTCTTGAAAATAATATATTTTTTTAAAATATTATAACATAATATTTGAAAAATATAATTTTTTATAGTAACATGAATTCATTTTAATTAATAATCACCTAAATTAAAAATTTCTGAAATAATTTCACATCTTTTCAAAATATGGATATATATATATATTAAAATATTAATATATCACCAATTATATTTTTTAGAAATTGTGTTATTCCTTAAAAAAGTATACAATGTAAAATTAATTATTATTATAATGATATAATTTTAAATATTTATCTTAACTTATAACTAATTTTTTCTTATTAAATAAAATCACTAAGTTTTCTAAAATATTTTCTTAACTTTGTTTACATAAATTATAGAAAAAGTGAATTAAGTAGTACATATTAAAATAAAATTATTATATATTTTTTAGGATGTTACAATCTCCCTTAAAAAAATTTCACCCTCAAAATTCGTTCTTCTTACCTAAGAAAATTCTGAATTTCAATATCCCAAATTAAGAAAAACTAGAATTATTAAAATTAGATATTCACAAGGGTACCTAATTTCCTAGAAGTTAAAAATAATTCCATATCTTAGATTTTTATTCAAATTAAAATGCCTAATTTACAATGTTTTCTAGATCATTCCTTAGATACCACTATCGTAGGAAAATCTTTCACTTCTATATTATGTACTAAAATCAATCTATGCATTTTTATTTTATAATAAATTAACTAAAAAATACTAAGTACATTATACAACCGAGGATCACTTTTAGTCTAGGATTTGGAGGATTTGGAAAATACCATACATAAAATCAGAGTTTACAAAAAAATTATAAAATGTCTATTTATCTTCACTAATTCTAGTTATTTAATTGAAACCAAACACCTTTAATTCAACTAATTACCTGTGAAAACTCATATTAAAAACACAAGGTGAACAAAAAATTGTCTTGTAAGGGTTTTTAAAACTAGTGAAAAATTATTATTTTGAACATCTATAAAACCATTTTATATCAAATATATAATATTTTATTTAGTAAATACTTTTAAAAATAAAATTAATTAGTTTACAAAAACATAAAAATAAAGATCTACAATAATAATTTTAAAAAAAACCTTTAATTTGTTTTTGGATTTCACCATTATTTTTTTGAAAATAATATCAGTTATGGTTTAAAATGATAATTGGAAGACTATATGAAAACCATGGGTCCACTAGTAGTATCAATTATTAAGAAAAATTCCCATAGAGGGCTTGGAATCACTGAATTTCTCATAAACTAATTAGATACTCAAGTGTTGAGTCTTTTTTGAGAAATTATCGGATTATCCTTCCTCATTTAAAATACATTTAAAATCCATAAAAAACCTTTAAAAATTACTTGATTTATTTTTAGAAGAGATAATAATATTATATCCTCCATATTTTTTAAAAAGATAATTTTTCATAAAACACCTTAGAGTTTGGATAAATTAATGAATTTAATAAATTCAAATGAAGTATTCGAAAACACTTTATAATTAGTTTTTTTAAATTTTTTATTAAAATTAATGGAATTTAAATAATATGCATAATGTATATCCATATCTATACGAATATGTATCATCCATAATTTGAGATGAAATATATTAACATAAAATGATAACTTTAATTATTCAAATACACCTTAAAATCCATATAAAATATAAACTATGATTTCTACAATGAAGTTAATTAAAACATTGAAATATAAAAATAAACATGAAAACAATAATTATTTTTATATTCCTAATAAAATCAATTTTTACAAGTTTGAAAATAAAATTTCCATTATATTAATTTTAGTAATAAATCTTGTATATAGAGATTTCACAAACATAGATTTTATATGTTTAAGGAAAAAATGGTATTTTTTGAAAAATTAACATAATATCAGAATTCTATAAACATAATTTCCCCTATCTAAATTTTTTGAGAAGAATTATTCCTCTTACATGGAACATAACTCCCTTTATTACTCTCTTATATCTCTCTCTCATTTTGTAAGGGTGAAATATTTTGAATAGTTAACCCACACAAGTCATGTATTATTATTCCATTGTATAAATATATTATAAGAATAAATATTACGCATCAATTTATATTAATTCATTTATATCGGTAAATATATGGTTTTAAAATAATGGCTGGTAAATCTACAATACATTTGAAAAATAGAAAATATATCTGAATCAGTTATGGTGTTAACTTGTTATGGAATTTATATATATATATATATATATATATATATATATATATTTGGCTGAGTCCCTTATATGATGACCAATAGAGATTTGAAAGAACGGTTTGGTATTTGTTCCATGGATTGAAGAACAAGCATTTAAATGGAATTAAAATAAATATATTACTGATAAACTCTATATTTAAATGTAGTTATTTCATTTGTTTTGTTTTTGATTCATATTTATTCAAGCTTCTTCATGGAGCTTCAGTCTATATCCATTCAAAAAATGATCCATATACAACCAAATCATTGGAAACAATATTTTTTATTTAATAAAAGCATTCAATATATCCAATTTTTTGACCATAAAATATGATTCTAGTATAATATATTCATATAATCCATAATATAAAGATCTTGAACAATGAAAATTGATGGCGATCAAGGAAAAAACTTAAAAATAAACCGCGAGCATAATACTATTATGGGGAAATTGATCTTGACATAGGATATTCAAGAATATTTGGACACCTAAATAAAAATAAAAACCTATTATATTCTTTAAATTTAATTTTAAGAGGAGGAAGACGACATGGTTTCTATATTGAATAGTCGACATATTATTTCTCCTTATCTGATTTCTAATACCTTTCCATGATTGAAGCCCTTATCCATAATAAAAACCCTCTTTTAATATTCAATCTCAGAGTAAATGTTAGATTCATCCCTCTTTAGGAGTTGAATGTCTGTCCCCTTTTCAATTATCAGTTACTCTGAATAAAAACCCTCTCTCGAATACCCTCATAACAATTGTTTTCATTTTTTTTTTCAGTTATTCATTTTTTATAAATAAAATCAAAATCAATTTTTGTATTTTATAAATATAATTTTAATTATACACATATTTTTATAATTCATATATTAATATATTCATAAATTTTAATAAATTTAAAATTGAAAAAATATGAATATTCAAATTAAATACTTAATATATATATATATACAATATCTGTATTTTATTTGCAAATATTTAAAAAATTAAAATTATATTTTAGAATTTGTTTTAAAATTTAATTAGTTCCTTTTGATTTAAAATATTCCAATTATCGTTTTCAAATGAATTTTATACTTGAATATAGTATAAAACATTATTTTATTTAAAATTTATTTTTTCTGAAAAACTATTTTTAATTGTGTTTTGAATGTTAAATTTTTAATTAAATTCCACAACTTATGTAATTAGAATTTTGAAAAATTTATTAAATATTTGGAATCAGAAGGTCTAAATTTAGTGAATAGATTGTTTTTTATTTTTAATCAATATGAATAGTAACATTAATAATTTTTGTTACCATGGAAAATGAGAAATCACATAATTTAGGGTTGAAATAATATGATAAGTATAAAAAAATGTACACAAAACTTACCTAAATCTTATTATATGATTATATCTCGACCATAGTCATCCAAGGGTCAAATTTATGACCTTTTGGGGCCATTTTCATATGATTATGACCTTTATAATGTTTTATTTATGGAAAAGTCAAAGATGTCACACACATGTTTGAATAATAATTTTTTTTAATATGGGGTCATCCAGTGCATATGTTTGACTATAAATTAAATTTTTAATGTCAATATATTTATATTCATCATGGTAATTTATTTTTAGTTTTTAGTAAATAAATAATTACCTTAATTTCTTTGACAGCTCTAAATAATTAATTATTTAATTAATGGGAAAATAAAATAAATAATATAAAAAATATTAAAATAAATATAATTTGAGATGAATAATATGATAAATTAGTTTTATATTTGACCTTGACATGATAATGATATATTTTAATATTTATTTCGAATTATATGTGTTATCTTGGTATTATTAAAGGCAATGTAATGAATAGTTCTTAAAATTTACATTATGGATATTTTATAGAAAACAACATTTTTTTAAATGATATAAAATCCCTAAAAATATTATGTTTATCCATATGAGTAGAATAAGGTTTAAAAAATTAAGCATGTACCATTTATTAGTATTTTTTTTATTTTATACCAATTATATTGACGCTCAAAAAGTACAAATCCATGTGGTTATGATAAGAGTTAAAAGGGTTAAATAGGGGTTAAAAACAATATGTAAGGGTATAAATATTGTAAAATATTATCTAATTTTTATTTTATGGGTTTATGTATACCCATGATATTATTATATACTAAATAAATGACTTTGGAACCATTTTTAATTGACTATTAATTTATTTTAATTTAATATTTTGAGAAATTTAAAGAGTTCTCCACCCCTCTCCTATAAAAGGGAAACTATTATTCTTATTTCATAACACTTCATCACCTTTTTGTTTAAGCCTATAAATTCCATAATATCTTCCTATAATACATTGTAAAATTATAGTGTTATTATTTTAGACAGAACACCAACCTTAGTGGTCTTATGGTTTTAAAAAATGGATTGTCCGAAGGAGATGTATCATTTTTAATCGAGAATTTCAGTTTTATTTATTATTCAAGAAACCGAAAACCTTATTCAAACATGAAAAAATATAAAATAATGTGTAATATATATACTTATATTTTATTATGTCTTTTTAAGGACCCACATACATCTTCTCTCCCATCAAATTGGAAAATAATTTATCCTTCGTGTGTACGACAGACTACCGACTTATAAACCGATGTAATTCATTTTCGACCACCATCTATCATAGATGGATTATAACGATGTAATTTATATTTATATGTGATATTATTTACATATTTATCATTATTAAAAACTAACATATCATTTATGTTCTTATATTTCCATGGGAAAAATGATAATTTCGTTCATGAGTATGTATGGACTACCACCTCCATGAAGTGATGTGATTCATTTTTCATCCCCACATCACACGAAAGATATATATAATTATTTTTAAATAATTAATATTATATTTATGCTATTATTATCATTATAGAAATATAAAATAATACTTACCTTTTTCCCATAAATAATGTTGAAAAATTGAAACATTACTAAAATGTACGTACATCCCACCATCTCCAGGATTGTAACATAGTAAAATATTCATAACCATCCTTAATGATGGGATTTAAAATTATAATCTATGTATAAGATTTATTATTATTTTGTGAATATTTTTTGAGAGATGATGGAATAATTACCACTTTTACTATTGTCCACATTCGTAATTTATTTTGCTGTTAAGTACCAAAAATAGTCAAAACACCCGATGAAAATTTAAATGATTTAGTAATTAACATGGTAATAAGTGATAAAAAAAATAATTTACATTAAAATTATTCCTAAAAAATTAATTAATTAAGATAATTTTATTATTTAGTGAGATAAATAATGTACATGATGATTCGGTATTAAGGTAAGGGACTTCATATCAATTTTCATTCATTGATACATATTTTTATATAATGAACCTATATTTTTTATGAGGTTTATATACATCCCCTTTGACATTTTATATAATTAATTTAACTTTTTTGATTATATTTAAATTTTTTTTTATTATTCTTTAATGTGGATTATTATTGAAATATTTTTAAAGTAATAAGGTACTTTATTTTAAAAAAACATTCTTTAAAGTGCCTCTTTCAGCTCTTTTTACAAAAATATGAAGGATTGATTTTTGTAACTTATATGAAATGAGTATGTTTTCCCTTATTCATGAAGATTTAATGATTTTAAGGTTCCTTTATAATTTTCCATAGTTATTTTTAAATAAAATGATTTCTTTATTATGTGTATTGTTTATATATTTTAAAAGTGATTTATAAGAAACAGGGTATTTTGATATCTGAATGTGTTTTGAACTTGGGTTTAAATGAGTTTTCAAGAGTTGTATTCATGATATAGTCCTTGGACATTTTTATGGGGTTTTGAGCTCCATTATAGTTCACAAGTGATTCTTTTATAGCTTTGGGTTAACCAAGATAGTTATCCAATGTTTTTAGTAATGATTTCATTCCCTAGATAATTATATTGGAAATTGGTCATATGGTTATTCCAACATTTAAGGGTTTCTGTAAATGGTTTGTAAGGCTTCTATGATTATGATGTCTCAAAGAACTAACATGACTTTTCTCTGATAGCTAATGAGTTTTCAGGGGAATCATTTTATCTCAAAAGGTAATATAATGATTCTTCTTAAGGAAAAATGATCATAATTTCAGAATAAAATGTATTTTCTAGGAAACAGTTTTTATTGGTATTCATGTTTTCACTATACAAATAGATTTATTATTTTATGTCCCTTAATGATATTTTTTCCTCATCCAATGTTTTTAAAATGTTTATCACAATGTTTATGGAATATTAGGGACAAGGATAAAGTGTAGTTGAAAATTATAAATATAGATCAAGAAAATAAACCATGTTTTATTTTTAAATGTTTTATAGTATAGTAAAAATATAATTTGAGTGGAATTGTCCAATTTTAATGTATAAGTTAAACTTGTATGTTTTTTTCCAAACTCTCTAAAAATCTAAACTAAAAAATCCTTAGAATATTAAGAAGGTTAATACTAGTTCAAAAATAGTATAATATGTAATGTTTAAGGCCAGGACCTTAAAATATAACCCCATTTTATCTAGATGAAAAATATTTATATTATATTGAGACATTTAACTTCGAGTTTAATCACAAAATCATGACACACACAAAATTGAATCTTGCTTCCTCTTTGGAACTCATCCTTAAACCATTCATGAAACCATATCCTTATATTATTTAATGTGCTTGGAAATTGAACTAGTTTCTAGTTGTTCATAATAATTTATGATAGTCAGCTTGGAATCACCACAATACTCTCACTCAAGATCAAATCTACTCTGGTGGTTCATTTGGTCAATAACTGCATTGTCTATAGAACCCATTGTTAACATTTTCCTCCTTTATCACTCCATTCATATAGATTGTGGAATATTATGGATATTAATGATTGATTCTTTATTCTTATAAGAATGAAAACTACTAAAATAAAATTATTATATCAAACAAGACACATTTACCCAAACATATCAATATCTAGTTTTAAATGATGTTCATTCATTGTCTATATCTTATTTTCTTCTTTAAATATTCAATAAAATTTTCGTCAAATCCATTATTTTTTTTCATAACTTTTATTTGAATAAAAAATGACTATCCTTTGGGTGTGTTAAAATATTTTTAAAGTTAGTCTTCTAAGGTAACTCAAGAGAAATAAACACATTTGTTTCACTATTTTATATGAATAATAATTAAATCCCACAAATTAACACACAAACCAGAGCACTAATAGTTTAGTTTCATTGATTATTTTCTTCATAAAAGAATTATTTTACAACACTCATCAATATATATTCCTAAATATAATACTTGGAATCTCCCTTTAAAAATATTATAAGTAATACCCTTCTTCGCATCCAAGAAAAATAAATCATAAGAAAGGGGTGCACAAAGGTTATTAGTAAGGGAAACATAACACATAACCAATGATGATGATAAGTGAGAAATATACAAGTATATGAGTATGAGAGTAATATCATGATGCATGAACATAACATTACGAAAATTTACTAGAAAAAAAGCAGCATAATAATTTATTAATCATAAATATGTACATTTCAAATCTTATGAATAAATAACAAAAAATGAGAATCAGAATTATAACATAGTTGATCAATAAATACAACCTCATTCATAAAATGGATTCTATACACTCACATATATCCCTTATTGGATTAAGCATCACCCATTAATTTCTCTTGGTGTATTAGTCTTCACTAACATGTTTCCCATGGTTGATCAATGATCACAACCCATTTCTAATTGTCTCATGAGATAACATGGTTAAAAAACTCATTATAAAGTTATATGGGAGCTAACAATCAATTAATATTTTACCATGAATATGTGATCCATAAGATATCATTCATTTAGTATATCCTAAAAATCCATGGGATGAAATTGGTTTCATTCATCATATCCTATATAACCAATTGAATGAAAAATGAGATACAAATGTTTTTGATGGTATCATAAAAATTGATCCCATAAATTTAAATTGTTCATAATAAGAAAAATCTCTGTAAAAGAATATTTTATATGAATATTTAATGTTATTTTTGGGAAAAATAAATTCCAAGGAAATAAATATTTTAAATTTAAATTGTTAATGGTAATTGAGAAAGATTTTTTATATACAGATTTTATCTTTGGGGTAAAATATGAAATATTGTTACTTTAAAAGTAATTTTTGGAAAAAGGAACCTTTGAGAAATTTAGATGAAAGGATTTTGGGAACTCAATATTTGGTAACAAATCTCAATAACAAATCAATGAAAAATCATAATGGGATGAAAAATTTTAACTGAATAGATTTTGAAAATATTTACTTTTAAAAATGACTATTAAATAGAGAGAATCGAAAATGATATAAATGTTTAAAAAATGAGGAATAATTTTTTTTAAATAATTTAATTTAATAAATAATATATAATATTACAGTATTGAAAAAAACATTATGTTCTCAGAAATTAAAGGTCAAAATATTTTGGAAACATATACTTTTAAAACAATTCTTTATTAATATATCTTTAGAAAAGACATGTTTTTTACAAAATGGTGATGTGAAAAATTTAGAAAAAAATTATACTTTTATAAATAAAATTCATCAATTTAACCTTAGAAAAGTCATAATGTTTATAAAAAATAAATGTTGATTGGAAGAAAAAAAATTATTTTGAAAAGATGGAAATGTTTTTCAATATTTTGAAATAACATTATTGAAAACCCTGGTAATATAATGAGTAATAAAACATCATTTTTTAAATATGAGAAGGTAAATATTAATTTCAACTAAGAGGAATCATAAATATATTTCAAAATATAGAGTTTGACATTGGTGGGAATGGAAAATATGGACATGGATGGGAAACCATTGTTAAAGAGGGTGATAATTATTATCGAAAAAAATATAATTTTTTAATGGAATGCTATTCATCAAGGATAAATATTTTAATTTGATATGTGATTTCCATAGATTTAATGATATAGAACCATGATATAAAATCTTATATTGGAATGAAACATCTTGGGAGAATTAATTTCAAGAAGATGCATTATAATTGAATGTTGGTTGGTGACTTAACAAAAACCATTACCGAAACAGTAACATAATAATCAAAAAATATATGTATGATACAATGAAATAAGTAATAAAATATCTTGAATTGAATGATATTAATTATAATTTATGGGAATAGGGTTTTTAATAAACCAAAAAATTGAAATTATTATGTACAATATCAAACAAGCCTCTTCAATTTGAAAATGATACAAAGAAACCATTACGACCACTATACCCTTTGAGTCAAAATATATTTAATTAAAGAACTTGATATGGCTCCTTATATTCCATGAATTTCATGTATATGGTAATAAAAAATAATTATGGAGTAATAAAACTATATGAAATATGTCATGGCCCCCAATAAGAAATATATTTTATGAAATTTTATCCAGGACAAAGAACCCCTTTACCATAATTCCTGATTTCCACTAAAGCACTCGAAAATCATGTATATAAACAATAAGTACAATTATCATATATTTCATAAAATTATTTAAATAGATATCCATTTATAATCAATATTTATAATTATTCTCTCCCTCTATATTAGTTAGTTATAATCTATTTTCAATATTCAGTTTGTGTAATGTTGATCATTTTGACATTTTTTCCTAATAGAGGAGTTGTTCTTCATTATTCTCCTGAAGTTCATAATTTATATATCAGATAAAATGATATAATTTTTCTTTAATTATATATTATAATGATATAATAACATTATATGTGATTTTAATCATTGTTATTTTAGATTAAATTAAAAAAATGGATGTTTTAGTGAACATTATTGAACAAATGATAGTCAATGAATAAAAGGGTTTAAAATTGTTTTTATCATTGTAGAAAAAAACTGAAATATTTATTTAATTATTTAAATCATATATCATCATAAATTAATTCCAAATAGTCAACAATATTATAATTTTATTTCATTGTTCGAGGAGGTGGTTAGAGAGACCCCAACATGATCATACCATAATTAAAGGATGATTATGTATATGAAATTGATTTATTTTGGAATAATATAATTATAATAGAATAATAATTATTTTATATATATATAATTATGTTTGTTAATAAAATTTGAATATAATTTAGTTAATAATAAATAATCATTTTAAAATGAGATATGTTAATTCATAGAGGTGGTAGTCCGTATTATGAACAATTAAAGTTTATCTTCTCTAAATAATATGAGGGAAAGAATATGTATTATAATTTAACACTTATTAGGAAGAAATATATTACATATTAAATATCAAACCTTCAATTACACCCTAATAATCATCTAGAAGTGGTAGCCGTGAAAAACATATTTCTCAGTTTTGTAGAGGCGATAATCTACCCAAAAACAAAATTACATTTTTATTATTTTTAAATATAAAGACAAGGGATTAATAATAGTTATTTTTTTATTATAAGACAATTTAGTAAAAAAACAATATTTATTTCATTAAAATTGCTCTAACAATATTATAACTGAAAAAGAAATATAGAATGGAAAATAAGTAAGGAAATATTTGTACTCTTGTTGAAATAATTATATTTTCCATAGAGGATTCCAGGAAAAGATAGGTATTAATCTAATATAATTGGACTAGAAGCTCTTAAAAACATAAAAATTATTTAAAGGTAATAAAAATTTGTATATTTTAATGATGAAATTGAATATTATGAGTGGTCTGGAAGGGGTGGTGAATGCCTCCTTTTATAAGTGGTGAGAATGGATTTTTTTAGATATTTCAAATTTGTTAAAAAGAAAAAAAAATTTCTCATCCAAAGATGAATACAAAATGGACAATAATAAAGTGGAAATAATATTTTTCTGATCGAAATATCAAAGTTTAACTAGAAATAGGTTTTAATATCTGATTCTTTTTAAAATTTTGGTTAACTCATTTTACCCTTCATATCTTTTACCACAATAACTAGTTTTTTACCTATGTAATTTATATTTTCCAATTAATAATTATATAGACCAAATTAAATAATTTATACCTATGAATTCCATATATGAAATCCATTTTATTCGATAAAATTTCAATGTTTATGAAAAATAAATTTGAACATTATCTCATGTTTCTCATTAAAACCTATTTTTAGAAAAAAGTTATTTATATGATTAAAATTTATGTATATAGTAAAATTATCAAGGTAATTGATTTTTATGAAATAAATTTATCTATTATTATAAAAAAATTATGTGTCTTTCAAATAAATACAGAATTAAAATTTTCAATTAAAAGTATTTATTTAAATGAAAATATAAAATATTTTTTCTGGGAAAAATATTATTTAAGTTAAAAAAAATTTAACAATATATTTATAAATCCATAACATTATTGATAAATCAATAGTTTCACTCCAAATACATAACTATGATCATGAATCCAGCACCCCAACCTAAATCATCACGTTTGAGTTGAATTGACACATAACCTCATTCACACATTTATTTATGCAAGAGGATATCCACTAGTGATCAGGGGTATATAATGACTTGATGAGATTATACAATTGGAAAACATAACCTTTATAAGAAAATAATCAAACTAAAAATAATCCGTATGAAACATATAGACGAATGGTAATATAAATAAATGTTCTAATATATTCCAATCCAAGTTATGTTGGTCTAATAAACCAGGCCCCATTGTGGCAGGTCAACTAGTGTTACAATACAACTAGAAATAATAATAAAAATAATGAATATATAGTGGATACTATCTTAAGACTATCATAGTACCAAATTTATCTTGTAGCACCAAGATCCTCCGTAATCTTCCATATAAAACATTCTCTTCTATAGATACATGGTCATAAAGTTTGGAGGTACACCAAGATGCATGTTTAGGGTGTGGACACAACCCAGTAGGACAGTACTAATGAATCATTAACATAATTAGGAGTTTATATATAAATGTGTGATATAATTGAAAAGTAAATTAAAACACAAGAATGCAATCAAACATGTTTCAAGTGGACATGCATAAACCAAGACATCATGACCCTTGATCATAATTTTTCTGGTGCCTTTTTGAAGGATTTCATATATATTCATTTCGTGAGTTATATTTTTCTACATAAGTTAGTCCACCATTAAGGAAAAAATTTATACCCATAAATCATGTTTATCGGTTCTTTTGAAATGGCATGCATGCTTGAGAATCTGAAAAAATGGATTATCTCCCATACACAATTACTTTATTCACTGTTTAGTCATACTTGTATATATGGACACTCTACAAATGGTTTATGGTGTTCCCAAGGGTTGATGTATAACATTATCGAGTCACAACCATCCTATAAAAAACCGCCTCCAATTAATCATGTGTCCCACACTCACCCTCTAAGAATTATTCTATGGTTATCAGGGCCACTGATTAACATGACCCCTAAATATAGATCTCACTAGCCACACACACACACTACATATATGGTATAACATTGAAAAGAGAGAATTTATCATTAATTAAAGATGAAACGAAATTTTAAAGAAGTAAATAATTTTATGGAAATGAATTAAATTCCATAATCAATCAAGGACACATGGGACAAACTATGGACATAAAACATTCCAATCATGAAAGGGTCACTAGTCTAGGAATATACATAATGAAACATGAAATAAAATATACAAAGTCCCCGGATGATAAATAATTCCTACCTCAACTAAATTTAATGGAATAGTATGATTTTTCATTAGTTAATACCCAAACTATGTACACACAACAATTAGATCAAGTCAATAAGCCAATAAACCTTAAAAACAATCACAAATAATCATATAAGATATTCGAGAACTTGATCCATAAGCGAAATTGTGAAAATCGATTAGATATGAAATTAAACCTAGGAGAAGGAAGAAAAACCAAGTATAGTGGGAGAGAAACCCATATAAAATCATAAAGGGCTGATTCTTTATTGTTGGGAATGAATCAAGTTGTATAGGGGAATAAATAGATATTGATGAAGTCCAAAAGACACCCAATATTTGTGAGGAAGGTCCCATAGAAAGTTGTGTTTTAGGGGACTTGGATATTTATAATCAATATGAAGAAAATAGTCATATCAACATAGAATATGATATTACACAACAATGGGTTTAAAGAAGCTAAAGATTATGCCATAAGGTATTGGACTTTCCACATTGGTGTCTGGTCAAAAGAAGGATTGGAATCCATTCCATAGTCACATGAAATATCCAAAAAACCAGATAAGGTGACCACAACACACTATATATCACTACATCACAATATCCAAGAATTTATAAGAAAAATATATCGTAACCACCACTACATGGCATAATAACCCCAACATTAATTGAATTACCTAAAATCCACCACCAAGCCATTAAATTGTAGACCATATTCTATGCTATGACTATTCCTAAAAAAATATAACTATCAAGGAAAACTGATATACCTCAGTTTCACAACTACACAACAACCATACCTTCTATAGTAAAAAATAGACCCCACATTGTAGAAACCAGTTAAAACTAAAAAAGAAATTCTAGATCTCTCTTCTCCTCAGTAACCAACATTATAATATTCCTTAAAAATAGTGGGTGTCACAAATCTAACCCACTAAAAAATTTGCATTCTAGAGAATTTCCTCTATGATTCACTCGTGAAAAAATTAGTTCCTTAAACTTGAACATTAGTTGTTTCCTCCCGCATCTCCTCCTGGATTCATGCATGATACCATAAGAATCTGAAATGTTACACTATCTTTGCACATAACACATTCCCACTCCATTATTTGATCAACACCAGGTTATACATAAGAAATGGATCACCCTCCAGCTCAATATCCTCATATCTGAACACATTCATAGGATTAAGTATGTACCTCCAGATCTAACATACCTAAAACACTTCATGAATTCCTCTATACCATGGGTGAAGATCCAAATAGAATAATTCTTTCTTGACACACTTGATAATATTGAATCGTCCATCGAACCTTGATGTCGAGGTATCTAGGAATTTTTTGTACCACTAGGGGGAGTTGAATAAGTGGTACTATAAATTTATAATTATTTTCTTCGAAATAAACCTCTAATTCTTGTTAGAGTTCGATTCCAATGACACATAATATTCTTACAAGGTTCACCATTATGATGACTGAATACATTCTTACTATGTTTAAAGTTACATGAGATATATATTATCCACTAAAATTAAAAAATAATTATAATTAGGTTAATCATGTATCATCCTATAACCATAGAGGGTAGGTATCAACCATATCTCTATACATTGTACCCTATTTTTTTTAATTATAATGGTTTCCACTAGTTTAAAAACAAAACACCAACAGACTAAAAAATATCAGTCATACTTAACATAGTTGTAACAATAAAATATAATCTTCCTATTCTCGTCTTTATAAGATGATGATACTTCACTTGATCAATGATTCAAGAGTCCATGTAGCTGAATTTAACTATACTTTTTAACACAACTGATTAGAGAAACTGATTCACTCTTCTGTTTTTGAATACACTCTTCTCCCACTCTCATCATATACCACTAACATAAAAATACTTTTTTCATATAAATTTTAATCATTTTCACTGAATGGAATGAAAAAAGAATATTATGTCTGGGATTCCCAAACTAATTACTTGAATATAGGAAATAATCAGGTTCTTCTTAATGTCGATGTCAGTAATTCTTTATGAGTTTATTCTAAAAAAACAACTTAATTATATACTTTATTTTATTATTGAAACCAAAGTGCATGTATCATTCTTTTTCACATATATATGTGCACATAAACCTAATTTATACATATTCACAATACTTGAAAAGATATTAGGATCATGTATCTCATAATTGATCCACATGAAACAAGGGAATTGTTTTTCTACTCAATCACATTTTCAAAGAATTTATTAAACATAATGGGATAAAAAAGGATAAATAATAACAAAATTACACATTAAATCCTTTAATGAATATATAAATTATTCAAGACTGTCATTTATCTCATAGATTTGACTTCCAATTATACTAATTAGTAGAATAGTTTATGATAACTTCTCAGGGTATTTGTATCCATAGATCCACCTAAATACTACATCAACTCAAACACTCTATTTGAAATTAATTTATTTAATGCACACCAACTATTCTAGATACATGACGTTAAAAATCACCATATCTGAAAAAAATACACTTCATGAAAATATTTATTTTTTTAATTTTACTTCATTAATTTATGAAAATGAAGTTCCTTGAATTCATCAAAAATATTTATATCACCATATTGATATTATGAAAAAAATAATTAGCTCAACCATAAGATGTCACAATACAATATCCCCTTGATGGCTCAAGGTATAAGATGACATTGCTGCATATTAGATAGTAAATATTAAACATATCAGATAGGATGTGTTCTTTTTATATATTTTTAAATGATGCTATAGGAAACTACATAATGGAATCATACTTTGGTATTTATTTAAACTGAAAACTGTATAATTGTACAAAGTGAACCATGGACTCAGTAGTTGTGAATAATAGGGTAACAAATAATCCTCTTCTACCTAACCTCCTTGTTTCCAACCCAAGACATGAAATTTTCCTTCTTTGTGCACATTTATTTGAACACACCAAATTTCCCTATATAGTTACTCCCATCTATGAGATCTCAATGAGATGATTCTCTATCCTGGTTTAGATCTCCTTTTTATCATGTGGGATTGATATAGATTAGTAGCTCAGATGGATGAAATATTTTTTCAAATATTTAGAAAAATAATACCCAAATGAAATAATATATATGATAATTCAAAAAATAAAATTTCTATTAAATAATCACATCCATAATTCTATCTTTTAAATTTGTAAATGAAATCAATTTAATGTCGACTCCACTACTCACAATTCATTAATTTTAATGATGACTGATAAATAAAACAGTCAAAATATCTTATTAAAATGTGGTAAAAAATAAACTTTTTCTAATGTAATTGAATATTGTTTAGGGGTTAATAAAAACTCTACAATCATCGAATTTTGGGTTTAAAATAATTAAAAAATCATAAAACATTTCATTGGTTCATCAATATCTAACGTTGGATTTTTTCCCAATTCTAAAATTCTACAATAACTATCTGATAGTTTTCAATCAAAACATTTATCAGAGAGAAATATCCTGAAACCACAATATGATTTATATAATTTATTTGAGATTATTCTATTACTCCGTGATAAATAATTTGTGCATATGTGACTTAGAGGTTCTCCCCCTCAATTACTTCACTTAATCTCAATTATTTCAATAAAAACATCACCAAATTCCAAAAAGATAAGAAAATAATTGTGTATTCTTATACCACATTGACTACATAATCCAAGGAATATAGGGGGAATCCCAACACTCTATATGTGAGTGGGTAAGAATGAACATGATGTTTCAGACTAAGTTCCACGAATATTTCACTTATTATAGAATTAGTGAATATATCAGTAACTTTATCATCTATGAACATGTACTCCCACATCACATTTCAACTTGTAACTCTACCCCTTGATGAAATGATATTTAATATCAACATGTTTTGATATCAAGTATAGCAATTGGTTTCTTAAGAGATTAATTTTACTATGACTTTCACATAAAATTTTCAATGGCCTTTCAACATGAACCACAAGTTTATAAAGTTGAATATTGTTCGATATCCTTTGAGTAAAAGAATTTTTCACAACAACATACTTGGAATTATCTATCCTTAAAGTCACATAAATTTGTTTCTTATTATTAAAATATACAAAAAAATACTATACTAAAAATTATATTCCACTTTATTTTTATTTAATATCATTGAAATATCCAACCCAACCCAAATAAATGAGTCTTAATATTTTCATTTCACCAATAATTTTATAAATAAAATCATAATTTTTTGTTCCCTTAATATATAGATGAATTTATTTTGAAGATAAAGTGTGCAATTATTTCATTCCAATTTGATATATAGATCACTATGTTACCACTTATACAATATCAGGTCTTGATGCTAAAAGATAATGTGAGATGCCAATTAACATTCTGAAATCTTCTTGATTAACAATATATCTCGATTAATCTTTACATAGCTTCGCCCCCAATATAATAGGTGTGCAATTTTCATTTTAATATTTTATTATAAATTTAATTAACAATTACTTAGAATATTTATATTGTGAAAGAGATATATAATTTTAATTCTTATGAACATATATTCCTAAAAATAAATTCATATCTCTAAGAATTTACATTTCAACATTCATATTCATTTGATTATAAAATTATTTAAATGCATCTTAATTTTTACCTATAAGAAATATCTCATCAACATACACAAATAAAATTAGAGTAACTAGTTTTCTACTCATTCAAATATATGATTTCATCAACATTTACTTTTAAAAATATCAATTTCTTTATTAAACTATCTATTTTAGAATATCAAGATCTTGGATCCTACTTCATCCCACATGAGGATTTATTTAGTTTTCATCCTTTGGTTATATAATAATTAAAAATTAATCAATCAAGCTTCGTGTTGGAAACATTTTGTAATATATACATTCAAGAAAAAATACTTCACATTAATATCATAACCATTATTGATTTTAAAGGCTGCAACTTCTAGAAATATTCTCATAGCTTCATGTATGGAAATGTGAGCAATAGACTACTTCAAATCTATAACATCCAAATGTGAATAACCATGGGAAACTAATATTGCATTATCCATATGATATCACATTTTTTATTAATATTTTTTTGGAACACCATTTTTTTCTTAATTTATTAACTATTTTTGGTCTCGGAATAAGATCATAGGTGTCATATTCCTCAATATAGTCTTTCTCTAAACTCATAGAAATTTTCAAATTGTTGTGTTCAATTGATTCTCTAATTGGATTTTGTTAAATATATGAAATAGTATTCGTTTTATTTTTAGTTTTGAGTCTTAATCTAGATTTTAATAGTCCATATTGATTGGAAATTATATTTTATGATTCAATATTTTTTCAATATCTAATGAAATATTTTTTCAACTTTAGTTTTTTCATTATAACTAAATTATTAATCTAAGTCAACAAAAAGATTCTTTAGATAATTAATTTTATTTTCATCCTTCTATCCTATAAAAATATATATCTTTGAACTATAATATTATCTTCTCCATTTAATGAAACTATGTTGGATTTATCTTCAATAATAAGTATATAAAAACAATCTAAAAACATGTAAAGTATTTTTATTTCAACATCTATAACCTTTTCTATAGGATATATAACACTTGAAGATTCATTCTTCATAATTATCCCAAAATTTTACTAGATTTTAATTATAGATATTCATGAAACATTGACAGAGAAAAACATTTATATATTTAACAGTCAAATTATTGTTATACTATATTTCATAAAGAGTCATATTAGAGTCTGGAAACAGAAAAAATTTATTCTGTATATGCACAACTATACGGACTGATTATGTCAATTAGAATTTTGAATGATTATTTTTAGATAGTAGGGTTCTTCTCATTTTAACAAAAAATCTATTTGTCTATCTTATACTCAATTTTTTGAGGACTACAAGGAAAATTTTATTGATGATTAATAATGTGATTTTCAAGATATGATTTTAAATAATTACATTGCAATTATATAATAATATTTAATCTTATATTTTTATATAAAATACTTTAACTTTATCAACTTTTCATTGGAAAATATTTAATATTTCAACTTCTTTTGACTTGTGCTTAATAAAAAAAAATTCATCAAGTTAAAAAAATCTTTTACTGTAAAAAAATAGTGTTAAAAATATTTATGTTAAGAGATCATATGTTCATAAAGATTAAAATAAAGAGGCTTATATTTCCCAATAAACTGAATCTCTACCAATTTATAAATAGTTTCCACAAGCATCCCTTTTGTACATGTTTCACCAGTAATATCGCTTTCTCTTATTAAATTGGGAAGATAACTTACAGAAAATATTCTATGAGATTTTACTCAAATGGGTTTGGAAAATTTGAACAAGTTTTTTATTCCATTTTTATTTATATTATTTTAATTAATATAAAAACAACATAGAGAGTCTAATTATGGAACATATTACAACTAATTCTTTCTCCCCTAATGTAGACTATTCTATCCTTTAAGTTATTGATTATACATGTATCATTCATGAAAAATATCTTCATTTTCGTCATTAAGATGTTTCCTGACACTCAAAAGATTTTTTATACTATTAAATAAAAAAGAAAACAATTTGATTTCTATTTTTGGGATTCTATATTAATAGTACCAACACATATTATTTTCAAAGAAATTTAATTTCCAAATTTCACTACTCTAGTATGTCATTCAATATGTTTCATGATATTTATGACACATTACACATGAATGTGTAACAAACCAAGACATTAAAATGTCTTAATTTTAGAAAGAAACTAATTTTTTATATCTATATTTAAATACAACACCATGTTAAGATTATGCTATAAAAAACAAGATTAGCTTGCACTGAAGACCAGGTTTTACCACCTTTTAATGGATTGATTTTTTAAAAAGAAATTTTCACACTTCTATAAATTACATTTGCCAAAATAATTTTTCTTTTGGATTTAGAATATCAAAATTATCCTAGGGTGATATTTTGGTATTTTTATGAGAAGTTTCATAGTTTGATGAGTAGTGAAAAAATCACATTTTATTTTAAAATTTCTTTTTCATTTAAATAATTAATGATGTTAAATTAAATTTTGAATTTTTTTTGGAAGTAAAAATAAATCAATTATACATATTTTAACCCAATGTAATTCATTGGAATATTTTTTATATCAAAATTGGATATAGAAACTTATTTTACTTTTGAATGTTTTTACATTAAAAACCCCACTTTCTCACCACATCTGTGATATTAGCATTAATCTTAATTTTCCCACTTATGTGAATGAAATTTTGAAAAATGGATATACAAGGTTGTAATTAGTATAATATTTTGGTCTAATATGGTCAACACAATTTTTACTAGAAAGATCAGTTAATGGGATTAAAATTAATTATTTTGATGAAGGTAATATTATGCTTAACACGGGACTAAACCTTAATCTTAAAGGCCAAAATGACCTGGAAACTTTTTCCAAAACCATTGGATGAAAATATTTCCACCAAATTAACTATTGTTTTTAATTTAATGGGTTAATGGAATATTATTAAGGTAAGTTCACTATATAAAAGGTTAAGTAAGGAAAAAGGAAAAATATAACCTTCCTTAAATTTAACATTTATAAAACCTTGAGATATATAAAAAACATCATATTTTTGGTTTTACATACCCTTTTAAAATATAAATGATTTAATTTTATAAAATAAATTTATCATTTTTTTAAATTTTATTAAGTTACATAAAATTCTTAAGAAACACAAATGTAATGACAATTTAGTTACTAATTAACTAACATAAATGATATTATAAATATTTAAAGTGAAGTAGATTGATTGAATAATTATATTTAATTATTTTTTATGAATATATAATGTTAAACATCAATAAACATAATATATTTTAATTCCAATATTTTTTTATTATTAAAAAATAAAATAAAAAATAATTTCAAAATTGACATTATTATAATTTTGCAATTACTGATATTTTATTAAATGACTTAAAATTAATAAAAATACTATATTCTACCAAGTGATTTATAAGTTCTAATAAATATTAAATATGTTCTATTAATGGACCATGTTATATTTTATAATTAATATATTAACCCATATACTATAAACACTTTCTTAACATGGTTCAGGTTTAAGCAGTATTTTATAACATCATATGCGTTTGTTTTAGAATTAATTTACAAAACACGTGGAATATTTATTTTATAAATTAAATATAATAATAATATTTCAGTTTCTTAATATTTTCAAATAAATCTTTTTTATATTAGTTTTTATGGTTAAATTAATTTTTTTAGAAAACTATATGATTTAATAAAAACCAAAATGATAAAATTAGGGAATCTTAAAAGACAAGGAACAAAATTATTAAAATGAACATATTATTCTATAGTGGAGGTTTTTATCAATAATTATTCAAATTTAATCCATTATATTTTCATTTTTTATACACTTTTGGTTAGGTATACCCCTCATTAATGAATACATTTTGGTATTTATAAGAGTGTCACCCCCACTAATATAAAAGAGAAAATCACTCTACCCCTTCCTCACACCTCTCATGGTACTTTGGATCATCCAAAATCTACCCAAATAGCATCCGAAAATACCTACCCTCAACCTATAAGCTTTAACTTGTTTATTAATCCATCCAAGGAATCCCTGTGGTTCAAACCAAAAGAGTTACTATAGTAAGAGGTAACATCTTTCCTCAAGCTCTTTAGTTTTGTTTTCATTCTCCAATCCATAAAATATTCTTATTAAATTATTATATAACAAAAAAAAGTATCTGAAATATACCATTATGTTGTTATATTATTTTTTCATCCATAAATTATACAAACTTTTGTATAATGGGCAACTAACACACTATTTATTAGTATGGTGAACTACCACCTTACGAGACAATGATTGTTCATTTTTCCTTTACCACATCTCATGGTGGAAATTATGATTGATAATCAGTTATATATGGTATATCTAATATTTAATTTTTATTTATTATTATATATGTATTTTATAACGCATACCTTTATAATTTTCATTTAGTGTAAACATGATTACATCATTGGTCGAAGTATGGACTACAGCCCCCTCAAAGTGACGTGACTCATTCACACTATAAATATAATGTATAAAGGAAGGTTTTAATAAAACTACATTACATATATGAAATATATATGAAACTAGAATAATCATATACATATTTATAATTTACATTTAATTTTATTAATATTACAAAAAAATGGAGGTAGCGTTCATGTGTACGTACGACCTACCGTCTCCATGAACGGTGCACCGCAAGTCTTATATTTTAATATTAGGGATTATTATAAATACATTACAATATAATATTTGTAATAGTTAAATCTTGTTTTAAATTCTTGATATGACTAAATAATTATCTATTTAGTAGGAACAACCAATAAAAAGTCCAAACATACTTGAGAAAATGATGAAATGAACACCTAAAATTGTGAAAATAATGAATGATTGTTAACAAACGAGTAATAAGATATTATAAGAAGATTATATAAGATATTGTAAACACAATTACGGTTTTTTATTAGATTTTAACATATTTTAAACAACTATACATGAGTATAAATACCACACAACAAAAGAAAGGTTAAGGTAAGTGATTTTCATATCACTTTTTTACATCAATGAGATAAATGTCATGTTCACCACTTAATTCGTTTTTTTGGTGTATATTCTGACCACTTTGATATATTATATCATGAAGTAGTATATATTTATGTTATTTAAAACATTTATTTAATATTATTCCTTCATTAAGTTATGATTTGAAATGTTTCAAATTGTTATGGGACACTTTGGGATATTTAAATATTATTTTCCTCAAGAAAAATAGTAATAATATTTAAATAGTATTTACATTTGTGGAAATTATATGAAAATTGTTTAATAAAACATTTCATATTATTATAATCTAGTTATTCAGGACCTCCTTTATGTATTAGTACCATTTTCCCACTATTTGGTACTCAAAATGTTTAAAAAAATGTTTTTAAGAAAACCCAACTTCATTTCTCTCTTAAGTAGGAGATCCAATTTTCTTCTAGAAACCATGTTTTATAAAAACGTTTTGTAAAATATTTTTAACCTTTTAAAAATGATTGATAAAATTAATATTCACCCTTTAAAAGAATTATCATGTTTTTAAAATTGATATTCAAATGAATGGATTTTCAAAAGTTATTTTCAAAACAAAAGGATATTTTCTTCAATAATTATTTTAATGTATACTTCTATTTAATCAATGAAAAAAACCTTATTATTAATACAATAGGAATTTTTTATATTTAAACCATCCTTATTCTTCCATTCTATAATTTTTTTATTGATTTGGCCAAAGATATAATCCACATTTACTTCATTAAATTATTTTTATTACCCATGAAATATTCAAATGCATATGATAATTTGAAATTGAATTTCCTATAAATATCCATAAAAATATTTATGGTTATTATTATTTCACCAACCATATAACATTTCTCATTTAGAGTTAACTTTGATAGTTATTTTATTATATTGGAAAAAATTAAAATTTCATATCCTTTATCGAATATATATATTTCTAAGGCATATTATTTATTTCATATGAGTAATGTTTTGGATAAGTAATACATGAGTTGGGGAAAATTTTATGCCATGACCTACGGGTTGAGGAATGGGTAATGAAATCTCCTTGATTCATCAATAGTCTCATGCGATGAAATTATTTTGGACAAAACCTTCATATTTTAACCAGTATGTTATAAAAAGTCTTGTGAAAGGTCTGGATAGGAGTGTTAAGGTTGGAAACATTAAATTTGTTTGTAACCAATATAATATAAACCATATTATAAAATGTCTTGTTGGTAATTGTTCTATGTACCAAGGAAACATGTTGTCTAATAATTAGGAATTTCTGTTTTTTAAGAACTTGGTTATTATTATTATCTATGAGATTTTGCATCGATATATCTATAGATAGATAATATTATTAGTTTTATTGATTAAGTGACATCTATTTCAATTTATTACCTATCCATATTGATATTGATTTATCTAATTATTTTTATGGAATGTGTTATCATTTATTTACCTTTCCAGGTTCGTTTATTTCTATTGATTCATTATTGTTTTAGCTTTACTTACCCTTACAGAGAATTTGAGCTCACCATTATTATGTTTACTTTCCCTAGGTTATAAAGAATAAATATTTGAATAAACATTCTACGATGAATTTCATTTCATTTTATTATGAATCATGTTTGTATTTTATATTTCCCAATGTATTATGGGTATCATGTATATAATTTGTGTTTCCAAGATAGCCAAGAATTTTGGTCTTTTGGGTTTTGATTCCTTGTAATGATTCCATTGTAATAAAATAATGCAACTACACCAGGCTTATGGAATTAGGGAACTATAGTTGTTATTATATAAATTATAGTATCAATCTTGATAACTAGATTTAGAAAACGAAGATTTGGGAGAACAACCTTAATATAGAATTTTAAGATAATTATAGAATAACATCCAAGATTTTTTATAAAGTTGATTTCATGTGGGTATTCCTAGAAAACAAATCCCTATATGGATGCTACAAGTGGATGTGGTTCTGGAACCTATATACCTAAGAGTAACATCTCTAGCATGGTGTGTCAGGATGGACTCAGTGTCACCTGGCACACAATAATTGGCCTTACTATGAACTTGTTTTGACACTCATGGGGTATGTGCTTAAGATAATTTTAATTTTCTATACCTACAATTATGAAGGAATTAAAATTAAATATATCCCCAAAGAAATCATGTTTATGATTATGAGACTATATATGCATATGTTTTTCAATTAAATTTAGTTGTTTCACTAGTTTGGGATTATAAATTATGTTATGATTTAATATAGTATATTATTTTGTTTAGCAATGGAACCCAAAAGAAGGAATGAGAACTACACCTATTCATGTGATCTAAAGTGTAAGAAGGGTCCTATATTTTATTGTCTTAAGAAACATTTCTAAGGGAAATAGTATCTTAAGTATTATAATCATATATAGGATTAGTATCAATGTTCTAATTAGATATGTAAAGAAATTTTCATGTCTAATAGCATTGAACAAAAGAAAGGGGAAAAGAGGATGGCAGCGGAAAATATGATTAGGGGAAGAAGGGAAATATGTACTTTCCCACATGTGATAATTATGGAATGAAATACCTTGGTACTTGATTAAACGGAATGGATGTTTTTATAACTATGGAGAAAAAGGACACCATGTTTGTGATTGAAAGGGTACGAAATTTTTTTCCAATGTACAATGATTTAACTACAAGGAAATTATACACTATTAAAATCAATATCTCATGCATTAAAGGAATATATCATAAATGATTCTATTGGATAATGGTCAAGTTATTCTACCCCCAAAGAATAAGGGTAATGATTAATATTCTTATTAAATAATTAATTCACTTAAATATCTCATTAAAGATGTACTAGTTATATGGATTATGGAATACATGAGGATTTAACAATAATAATTGTTCTTTAAGGATTTGATATCATATGTTGAATGGTACCAAGAAAAGTTATTCAGTATAAAGTAAAACCATATGAGAAACACATGGTTGTGGTAAATATAACCCATAATATGTTCTTAAGGTTAAAAAAACGATGTTTGTATAATGAAATAATTTATTTTAATATGTGATGATAAACATGGAACCGATTAAGGATTTATTGAAAAATTTGTCCATGCTAACATTGATAGAGTTTAAAACACATTCGGATTTATGGAATATTTTTAATAACATGCTTTTTACTTAAATAATAAGGAATAATTAATGTTTCCAATATATTTGTTGGTCTGAGGAGAGTAATAAGGGGGGGGGGTGAATTGAGTATCTATAAAAATTTCTATTTGAACAATTTTCTTAAAAGGGTCCCTAATAAAAATAAATACAACCCAGTTAATCAAAGTAATATGGTTATGAAGCTTTGACTGTTCAAATAACTTCTTAGAAGATTGATTAATTCTCAACAATCTCAATACAAGTTATTGATATTACTTTTAATAAAATTCGAATAAGGAAAAACAATTATAAGTTATGTCCAAGATTAACCATCAAAGTAAATCTTGTGATTTCTAAATTATATACTAAAATAGATAAAAATAAATTAAACAACACAACAGATATAAAACAAGTGGGTCAATCTAAAGATGATAACAAACATACTCCACTTGGTGATCACCTGCCAACAAGCTGTGTATATTAATAAACTTGATCCACACCCTGGATCATTGTAAACAACATTGCACAGGACTGTCCATGTCACACAACCTCTTGCTTAGTTATTTGTGGGTATAAACTACCAGTCCATAGAGGTACCTCTTCCATAATTAAATATGGGAGTAAACAAGTTTAAAAAAGATATGAGACAAAGGATATCTTGTATCCTTCATTTTAGTGCAGGAGATAGTATGTGTTTTAATACAGACACACACACACACACACTGCTCTAAAGCTAAAAACATTACCCAAAAGAGAATTTATGGTGAGATAAGGTTATAAGTGATCCGAGTTTTATTATATGAAGCTCCAGTCTTTTAGGATGGAGAAGATGCAAGAATTGAGTCCTCGTGTGAGAAACAGAGTATCATAAGTTTGGTGCTTTGGTTTCCAGTTGGATCCGGCTTGTGTTCTTCGTGGAGTGTTTGTTGTGAAGTTCTTATTGACTCTGATCTATGGTAACCCGACTTTTGGATTCATGAATGTTTCATGTGTTATTAAGATGTATCTTGTTGAATGTGTTGATTCTTTTTTCAAGAATACTCTCACTTCTGCTACTGTACAACATATAAGTTTTTGACACACACTTTTATTCTTATTCTTAGAGTGCATGTGTCGGAGATGAAAAGATGCATGTATTTTGCAACTCATACCTCATACTGTTAGGTGACATTTCTATAAAGAAATATTAATTATGTTAGTTCATTTAATAGACTCAAATATGATCGTTAAGAATTAAATTGAAAATGAAAAAATAGATTAAAGAACGGTGTCACAGTCTGTTTGGAAAGGGTGTCACTTAGAGATGGTGTCACCAAGAAACGATGTCTTCTTCTTTGACTTTGAGTGGTGAGGTAGTTATGATGGCATAGTTGTATAGAGATCAAGAACCGGTAGCATAGATGCGGTGTTAGGATCACAATGTGTGGTCCTTTTCTAAACGTTGTTTGATGTCTAGTCATGGTGTCTGGTCACTATGTCTAGTCATGATGTATGGGTTATGATGTATGGGTCACAGTATCTGAGTCAGGGTGTCTAGGTCAGGTTTTCTTGTCACGATGTCTGGGTGATGACATCTGGGTCATATTTGTGGGTCATGGTGTCTAGGTCATGGTGTCTTGACCTTTAAAAAAAAAACCAGATTCGGTGGTAGACACACAATTTCTCCAACTTAGCCAAATATTTGTATATAGACATAAGATGTAATATTCACAAAATGAATTAGAATTAATCATTCATGAAGTAAATCATTATAGAAGAAAGTTAAATATAGTTTACAATTATCAAACATGATTTATAGAAATTAATATTTGAGAAAATTTATTTAACAACATAAAGAAACAAACCATCATTACAAATGAATAGAAACATATTAAACATGATGTATAAGATTTTTGACCATTAAAACATGATTAGAACATGGGGAGTCCAATAATCTCCCCCTTTTGAGGGTCAAAAATTATATAAGTTAGATACTTGTTCGTAGTGTGTTATCTGTCCCTTAGGGTACGGGTCTCTCCCCCTTTTGGGATTATTAAAAAGAGTAAAAAAACTATATAAGAGAATAGTTTATATGAGTTCATGGTGCATTAGATGGAGAAATACATGTCATTAAAAATAGTAGTTAACAAAAATACAAAATTATCCATATGAAAAGATGTTGTTCACTATTCTACAGCACTGGCTATCTTCTCTTTTCCCTTGGAATATGTATTAGGAGAAGCCACAAGAGCATATGTAAAACATGATGAAGGAAGAGAACCAACTAACAGATAAGGTAGAGGGAGACCTTTAAAAACAGATGGGGCCATATTAGGTTTGGTTGAAGACTGAGGAAATTGTTGGTCAAGGATAACCGCTCTAATTGGAATCTGAGCCTCAGATACATACATAAAGGTATAGGAAAAGGCAGTGAATGAGGAAGGAGGCAAACCAGTCCGCAAGGGTGCAGTTGTAGGAGCCACAATAGCTGTGATCTTCACATGAAAATATGGCCTTAATTACTTTATGAAGTCCACAATAATCTGACCCCCATACTGCATTTGTTTTTCAAAGTCATCTTTGTTCACCATGAACCTGTCCATCAAAAGAGTGAAATATTTCTGCATTTGAACTTGAGTTTTGAAAGTTTGAGTGACAGAATTGATTTTCAGATTATTTACAAGGTATTGAAATGGTTTGACATATCATGCTTAGATAAAATCTTATTGATGTAGAAATCCAACTTCTTAGTAATTTGTTCTTGTGCATCATTTTGAATCTTGGAATGAATTCTTACCAAATCAAGAACTTTTTCACTATTCCTGACAACCACATGTTGGGACTCTTTGTCAAATACACTGATCACTTATTGAAGTTCTTCCTTAACAATCATCTTGAGCATATCACTGTACAAGGAGGGTTTAGATGACTTTCTTGAGGTACTAGAAGCTGTAACATATAAATTAAGGGACTTTATTTGATTAAAAACTTTAGAGAGACACCCCTTATATTCATCATTCAATTTTTTGAGTCCAATAACAAGATCATGCATTTTGTGAACTATTTACTTTTTCAGCCACTTTTCAGCTAAGGAAGTTAGGATAGGTTGAAGTAGAGATACAAATTCTTGGGTAATTTTACCTCTAACATCCTTAATAGGATGGGAAACATGATCTGGTTTTTATTTCAATACTCTCTACATATATTCAGCCATTTCTTTGAGATACTTCACTTTACAACTTAGTTGTTTATTCTCAATTACGACTTCTTGAATTTTGTGAAGCATTTTTTGATGAATCTTCCATATGATCTTCTCTAAAAACAGGGCTTCATCTCTTTCCCTCAGGTTTCTCCCAGGAGAATGTTGAGTGTTCATGATATTTTCAACTCCAGCCAATAAGGTATCTCTAAAGTCTTTCAAATCATCATTACATACTAAGGTAGAAGGTTCTTGTTAAGTTTTAGAAATAGGAGCAGAGAAAGGATTAGGTTCCTTTGCAGAGATAACTTCAAGAGAAAAGAATAGTTTCATTTCAAACACAATAGAAAGATCTATAACATCAACCGAGGATTCTTGGGAATCATTCACATAAATATAGCTATGGAATTTATACAATGTATCCACATTGGTTTGATCAAAAGGATTAAGAAAATCAATACTTTCCAGATTAGGGTGTTTCTCCCCCTCAACATGTGCATCTATCATAAGACTAAGAGATTTAGTTATTGGATTTATTTCCAAACATTAATCCCCAATATCCTCCCCCATTTCTGTTCTAGCTAACTGAAAGGATTCCTCCATTCATTCCATAGAATATGGGATAATCTCAGGAGAATCTTGTTCCTCTAAGTGTTCCTCAGAAGAAGATTATTTATTAAGATAATGTTATTCTTCTAAATGCTCTTCCAGAACAACCTTGTGCCTTAAATTAACAACATATTCTTCTTTAGAAGCATGTTCTTCTTCCAAATCAACAATTTCTTCAGGAACAGGTAGTCCTGTCTCAATTACAACTTGAGGAACTGGTACATTTTCTTCTTTATCCAAGATAGTTTCCCCTGTAGGTGTAACAATCTCTTTTTCTTCCACATATGTATAGTCAACAAGTTCATCTAATTCAAGACTAGGATAATAAATGTCCTTAGGTCTTGAAGAATTCTCAACCATGTTGAAATTTTCCTAAACCCTGTCATTATCCTCCACATATTATTTTCTCTATGGATTCCACCTGAATTTCATTCTTTTGGATGTAACCTTTGAGATTCAAAATTTATAATCCTTAATGACTTCTTCATCTGGTCCAACAAACCCTTTAGCATGAAGCATATTAGAGATTAACCCTGAGTATAACAAGGAGGTTGACTTTGTGGTTGCCTTTATCAACTCACATAAATGAATTACAACATACTTAAAAAGGTTAATATTGTGTCCATTATTCATAAGATTTATCAAAAATAAATCTCGATACTTGAGTGTAAAAAAATATACTTTTCTTGGACTAATCAAATTACGAACAAAATTAATCAATATTCTAGTTTCTCAATCTATCTCAGTAGAAATAGCTCTTCTATTTCTTTTATTTGCAGTCACGCTTCCCAAGGATTCTTCTAAAACAAAGATATCACTTGGAGGAGGAGGACCACTCTAGTAGTCTTCAAAAATTTCATCAAAAGGTATCATCAGGAAAGCATCCAATAACCTTAGAGAAAAAGTACATATTTGACCATTGATATAACTTCTAACGACAAATCCATCTTCTGTATCAAATAATAATTTAACTAACTGATAAAATTGGGAAACTATCTTTGGATATATTAGCCGTTTATCCTTTGTGAACCAATCCAGCCATCCATGCTCTTTTAGTACATTCAATACTTCAGAATTACTTGAAAACAACCACTTGGGGGAGATTTCCTTTTATGGAACCACTATTCTTTCAAAAAGGTTTGGATTCTGAGGACCTTTGGGCGCTACCTTCAAGGCTATTTTAATCTTCTTCTTTGATCTGTGCTTCTCAAGAGTTGATGAGGACGATCATTTCATTCTAGGAATTCAGGGAAGGTTCGAGAGAGAAAGAGAGAGATAGATAGGGGGGGGGATTGAAGGGTTGAACTAGGTCTTATGGTTTGAGGTAAAAAACCATAGGTGGAGAAAAGAGTGAAACATTTTTCATTTTTTTATCATTTAGGGATATCGAGCATTGAAAATTTAAAATAGTGGGAAAGTAAAAGAATAAAATAATCAATTAAAATGATATGAGTTATAGTATATAGATAAAATAATAACGTGTAGTTATGGTGAGAATGGAATATTCTTTCACTGTTAATCCATAACAGATTTTCATGGTGAGATCTTAATAGGTTTTCATTGTGAGACCGTAAGAGGTTTTCACTGTGTCATCTATAATGTCTGACTTCAAAACTATGCAACCATATGTTTGCAATAGTATGTGCTATATAGTAATCGAGAGATAATAACTGTGATATTGTAAACATGGAACTATATCCTTTAAGTAAGAAAACTATAGAACTGTAGGAGTTAGACAATAATATTACAATAGCGACTTCTGAAACCACAAACTATGAAACAATAAGTTATGAAACAGTACATATACAACCTAATATTTACATTCCCAATTCATTTATGATGTAATCTATTCTTTCATAATTTAATAGTTTGGTGAATATATCTACGAGCTGATATTTGGTTCCAATGAATTCCAAAGTGATATAACCCTTTTGATAACAGTCTCTCAAAAAGTGATGTCTTAAATAAATATGTTTTTTCCTAGAGTGTGAAACATGCTCTTTTTAGATTTTAATAGGAATTGTGTTGTTGAAATATATTGGTACATTCTTGGATTGATGTATATAATCTATTAATGTGTGTTTCATCCAAAAAATTTGTCCACAAAAACTACCAGTAGCTATGTACTCAGCTTCAATAGTAGATAATGGAACTCTGTTTTGTTTCTTACTATACAGTGATACTAGTGACATGACCAAAAAGTGACATGTTCTAGAGGTAATTTTTCTATCTAACTTACAAAAACCAAAGTCATCATCTGAATAACTAACTAACTCAAATGATTGTTCTATGGGATAGAACAATCCTATATTGGGTGTATACTTGAGTTATTTAAAAAATAAACTAACAAAATTTAATTGATATTTCTTGGGGTTTACTTAAAAATTAACACACATACATAAAATAAACATAATATCAGGCTAGCTAGTAGTTAATTTGAGTAAGATTCAAATCATTCCTCCGTAAGTGGTTTGATCAATATATTTTCTATCTTCATCAAGATTCAACTTACAAGTATTTCTCATTGGAGTGTCACTACTTTTAGTTCTATCCAAGACAAAATGTTTTAAAATATCTATAGTATATTTTGTATTAATTTAAAATAATACCATCATTATTTTGAAATATTTGAAATCCAATGAAGAATTTTAGTTCACCCATTAAACTCATTTAAAATTTTATTTCCATCATTTTTGAAAATTCAATACATAAATAATTTTTTAAAGATCTAAAGGTAATATCATCTACATAAATTTTAACTACTAAAACAACATTGGAAATTTGTTTTATAAAAAGGTAGGATCATCTATTCCTGTCGCAAAACCTTTGGAAATAATAAAAGTACTTAATCTATCATACCAAGCTCTTGTAGCTTGTTTTAAACCATATAATGATTTTGATAATTTAAAAACAAGATTTTGAAAATGAGGATTTGTAAAACCAGAGGGTTTTTCAACAATGACATCCTCATTTATATACCCATTTTGGAGTGTACTTTTAACATCCATTTGATATTGTTTGAAATTCAGATGTGATGCATAAGAAAGAATAATTTTGATGGCTTCAAGTATAGATACTGGTGAAAAGGATTCCTCATAGTCAATTACCTATTCTTGACTATAGCCATGTGCAACCAATCTATCATTGTTTCTAACTATGTTACCAGTTTCATCTACATTATTTCTAAAAACCCACTTAGTGTGTATGTTAAATGTGTCTTTAGATATGTAAACAAGTTTCCAAACATGGTTCCCTTAAAACAGATTAATTTCTTCTTGCATAGAGATCACCCAAAATTCATTATTGATAGCATCATCAATGTTATTAGTTTCATGTTTTGACAAGAAGACCTGATGTTCAACCTGATTTCTAAGAGAATACGTTGTTTGAGTTCCTTTATCTAAATCTACTACAACTGTATCTTAAGGATAGTTCTTAAGGGTTCTAACAACTCTAAAAATAGAAGGACTAGTGACTTCAGGTTCTTCAAGAAGTTTGGGATCATTATGACATGAATCTGAAGAATTTCCAGATCTATAAGTTTTCTTTGATTCCATTACATGATGGTTAGAGGATTTTTAATTAATTTCCAGACTTGACACATCATCCTCCAGGTTCTCTAGAGTGGTCTTAGGCTCATGTGTATATGTTTCATCAAATTTTGAATGGACAGACTCTTCCACACATTTTTTTCTTTTGTTAAACACTCTATATGATTTACTAGATATTGAATATCCTAGAAATATTCCTTCATAACTCTTGGATGAAAATTTGTTAATTTCTCCATTAGAATTAAGGATATAGACTTTGAAACCAAAAACTTTGAAGTAGCTTACTTTGTGTTTTCTATAGTTCCATTTCTCATATGGAGTTCTTTGAAGAATATGTCTAATTTACACTCTATTTATAATATAGCCTACTATATTTACAACTTCATCCCAAAAATAAATATGTAATTTATATTATCTATGCATGGTTCTATAAATCTCAATCATGGTTTTATTTCTTTTTTCTATAACTATATTTTGTTGGGGTGTTCTAGGTGCAGAGAAATTATGACTTTTTCTATTTTGTGAGCAAATGGATTCAAACTCTTGATTTTAAAACTCATAGACATGATCACTTCTTAAGGATATAATTCTAAGTCAAATAATATTTCCTACAGTTTTGTCATATTTGATGAAATAAGAGAGGGATTCACTTTTTTGGGCCAAAAACAAAGTCCAAGTATATCTATTAGAGTAATCTATAAGAACATAAACATAGTTCTTCCCATTTAAACAAGAAACTATAGGTGGTCCAAAAAAATCCATGCAAACCAATTTGAGAGGTAAAGAATTTTATACTTCTTTATTTGGTTTGAAGGAAATTTTGTGTTGCTTTCCCTTTTGACAAGTATTACACACTTTATCATTTAGAAACTCATTTTTGGGAAGATATTTGACTAATATTTTTTCAGTTATATTTCTAAGAGAGTAAATATTATATTGTCCTAGTCTTGTATTCCAAATCCAAGAATATTTGTGAAATACACTTAAATATGAAAAATTTTGAGAAAATAAAGACTCTATGTTAATAGAGTATACATTTTTCACTTCATAATGTAGAAAAAACTTTTTCATTTTTAGAATTGATAACATTGCAAGCATTATTTTCAAATTTAACATGAAATCCATTATCACACAATTGTGAAATACTAAGTAGATTATATTTAAATCCATAAAAATAGTACTTTGGAAATGAAAACTAAGTTAGAGTTACCAATTTGGCCAAGGACAATGATTTTTTCATTTGGAATTGTCAGTAAAGGTGACATGTACACCCTGAATTTTTAATAAGTTCTTGAAGCATGAATAGTCTACTGTCATGTGTCTTGAACACCCATTGTCCAAGTACCATAAGCCTTTACAATAGATCTTTAAGAAATTTTACTACAAAATAGTCAAATAAAAACATACTTGTTACCCATATTTGTTTGGGTTCAGTAATATTAGTGACAAGTGCTTTAGAAACCCAAATCTGTCTCACGGGTTTCTTATTAGAATTATGTAAAGTGCTTGAAAAATAAATTCTATTTGGTCCAGAAAATCATGATATTGTAGAGAGTGTATCATAATTGGAAATATATGAATGTTTTCATGAACTAGGAGTAAATATATATGTCATAGATTTAGGAACAAAATTGGTTCTTCAAAAATTTCTTTTACCAGGTTGATAGCCAATACCAGTAGTACATTTAGCAGAAATCTTTTTACCTTGAATTTGTTCCAAACTATCTTTTCCATTAGTAAACATTTCAAGGTTCTTTTTCAATTGTTCATTATATAGGTTTATTGCATTGTTCTCTTTGATTAATTGAACATTTTTCTCCCATTATACAATAAGTTCAAATTTAACTGTTGAGTTAAGAGCATACTGTTTCTTTAAAGACATGTTTTTAACTTTTATTTCATTACATGTCTCTTCAAGAATATTACTGTACTCAAAAATATCTTCTTTAGAAATATTTTTATAATCACTTTAATACCCATAATAAGAAAAATTAAATACCAGATATTCCAGTGTTACCTCAGATATGTTTGTCATTAAACACATACTGTCTTTGTTAACCTGTTCATCATGTGAAGATTATGAGTCACTTGAACTATCCTTAGAATCACTCCATGTTTATTTAATTTCCTTTTTTACTTTCTATATTTGTCCAAATATTTCTTTTTGTACTTTATCTTGGGAAAGTCAGACTTTATATATCCATGTCGTTTACATTTATATCATACTATCGCATCATAATTGTTTCTTCTTTTTCAATCTTTCTTCCAAATTCCCTTTTGATAATATCTTCCTTTGAAGTTAGGATTTCTTAAAAATTTATTCTCCTTTTAAAATCTCTTAAACCTTCTGGATAATTGAGACATCTCTTAATCACTGTCAGGTGATGATTGTTCACTACTAGAACTTTCTACAAAGGCCTCCAATTTCCCATTTTCTTTGTTTATTTAGGTGGTTTTCTTAAATGAAAAATATATTTTTTGGGTTCATCCTCCTCTTCCTTGTGGACATTCATCTCCTCTTTATACATCATTAGTTTCTCAATGATCTCTTTTATAGGTATCTTTGTGATGTCACATGACTCTCTAATAGAGACAGAGGTTCCTCTCCATCTATCAGGTAGGTATATGAGAATCCTCATGAATTTTTTGTTGGAAGTAACTTGTATTCCAATAGAAATCATTATGTTGAAAATTTCATTTAACCTGAGTTACATGTCAGAAATAGGCTCACCAAGTTTCATTTTAAAGTTATCATATTTAATAGAATAATTATTAAGTCTCATTTATTTCACACAAGAAGTTCCTTCATGTGAAACAAACAAAGTACCCAAAATTTCATGGGCAGTTTTACATGTAGAAATTCTATTAAATTCCTCATTTCCTAAAGAGATATATAGAGCATTCATGGCTTTGCAGTTTTTATTGTAGAAATTCTTGGTTGGTTCATCCCATGTGATTCTATTAGTGGTAGGAATCTTATACTCATTTATGATTGAAGACCAAATTTCCAAACCCACACTTTTGGAATTCATTTTCATTTTAATTCTCTATTGTGCATAATTGGTTCCATTAAAGAATGGTGGTATGATTATTGAAGAACATTAGAGTCTATTATCTATAATAAAGAAATACTTTGAAAGAGTTAGAAATTTAGAATTAATAAGAATTTTATGATATTTAATGTGCAACTAAAATCACAGTTGAATGGTTTCAAAAATAGAGTCTTATTAAGACCACTGTTACCAAATGTTGCTAGGAGTAGATTACTCAAGAGGGGTGGGGTGAAATTGAGTATCTATAAAAACTACTGTTTGAAAATATTTCTTAAAATCCCCCCCCCCAATAAAACTAAATAAATCCCAATTAATCAATGTAGTATTGTTATGAAAGATTCATTGTTCAAATAACTTCTTAGAATATTGATTAATTCTCAGTAATCTTAATATTAGTTATTGATATTACTTTCAAAGCTATTCTAATAGGGAAACACAATTATAACTTTTGTCCAAGATTAACTATCAAAGAAAATCTAGTGATTTCTGAATTATATAGTAAAATAGAGAAAACTAAATTAAACAACATAGTGGATATAAAACAAGTGGTTCAGTCTCAATTCGAGACCAAATCCACTCCATTTAGTTATCACCTTACACCAATTAGTTTTTATTAATAATCCTGATCCACACCCTGGATCAGGGTAAGAAACAGTGCATAGGACTATCCAGGTCACACGACCTCTTCCATAGTTATTCATGGGTATAAATTACCAGGGAATACAGGGAAAACATCTACAATTATCCTTGGGAGTAAAAAAGGGTAAAAATATACGAGAGGAAGGAAATCTTGTATCATCTAGTTTAGTGCAGGAGACAATGTGTGTTTTAATATAGACACACACAGGCTGATCAAAAGCTAAAAATAGTACACAATATAGAAATTATGATGAGATAATGTTAGAAGTGATCTGAGTGTTATACTATGCAGCTTTGGACTTCTAGGATGAATCTGATGCAATAATCGAGTCCTCATGCGAGAAATAGAGTATCACAGGTCTGGTGCTCTAGTTTCTAGTTGGATTTGGCTCGAGTTCTTCATGGAGTGTCTATTACGAAGATGTTCTTGAATATGATCTATGGTATCCCAAATTTTGGATTCTTGAATGCTTCATGTGTTCTACAGATGTATCGTGTTTCATGTGTTGGTTCCTTTTTCAGGAATGCGCTCACTTCTGTTTCTCTACAACATATATATTTTTGGGCCACACCTTTCATCTTATTCATGGAGTTCTTGTGTTAGAGTCGATAAGATGAATTTAATCTACACCTCGTACCTCGTACTATTATGTGACATGTCTAAAAAGAAATATAGATTATTTTAGTGAATTTAAAAGACTCAAATATGACCATTAGGAATTAAATTGAAAATGAGAAAATAGAATAAAGAACAGTGTCACAGTCTATCTGGAAACAATGTCACTTGGAAATGGTGTGACCACGAAATAGTGTCTTCTTATTTTCCTTTGAGTAGTGAGACAGTCATGACGACATAGTTGTATAGAGATCAGGAACCGGTAGCAAAAAAGCAGTGTTAGGATCACAGTGTCTGGTTCTTTTCGAAACATTGAACGGTGTCTGGTCACGGTGTCTGGTCACGGTGTCTTGTCATGGTGTCTGGTTCACGGTGTTTGGGTCATGGTGTCTGGTTCATGATGTCTAGCCATGGTGTTTGGATCATGGTGTCTAGATCATGGTGTCTGGGTCATGTTGTCTAGGTCACAGTGTCTAGTCCTTTTTTAGAAAACCAAAACTGGTGGTAGACTCACAGTTTCTCCGACTTAGCCAAATATATGTATATAGACTTAAGAAATAATATTCACGGAATGAATTAGACTTAATAATTCCTGAAAGAAATCATTATAGAACAAATTTAAATATATTTTAAACTAATAAAACATTATTTATAGTAATTAAGATATTTAGAAAATTTATTTAACAACATAAAGAAACCAACAATCTTTACACATGACTAGAAATAGATTAAACATGATGTATTGGATTTGTGATCGTTAAAAAATGATTAAAACATGAGGAGTCCAATAATGGTTATATGGTAATTAATGTTATTAACATATTTAAAGAGGATACATGATGATGGTGTTTATATATTTCGTATGTCATGATTAAAGAGATACTTCATATTAATTAAAAGAAAATGATAATTTCTTTTTGGAAATTCTATGACCATCCATACAAAGTGTTGGATAAAAATATTTTGGAAAATATTACCATTTATGAAATGGTTTAATTAGAAATATGGATTTGGTTTAATATATTGATATATTACATCACTATACAATGAATCTTTTTCTATGAGATGAAGTAAAAATAGTTCAAGGCATGACTAAAGGATAATATTTTGTTTACATAAATGCACCAAGTAAATATATTTACACATACCCTTAGAGATTTTAAGAATTACTGAAGTCTAGGAAAAATGATCTTGAAACCAAAAATGTTTTCCTAGTACCATTATTTACGAATGATCAAATGACCCTTTAGATCACTATGGATTTATGGATTTGTGATTATTAAATTTTTCCTAACCATGTTATCTAGAACTCTCCATCAGAATTTGATTGAAATATTTTTATTCCATATCCATGTTTCTATTTCCCACCTATTTCCTCCTACTATAGAACAAATTTATGTAAAAATTGTAATTTAATTTCTCTTTTATTAAGAAGATGTGTTATTAACCCTATTTATGATTTGAGTTTTCAATAATAGTTTATTTTCGAATATAAATACCTTGATTATTGAGATCATGTTTAAATTGAGAAGACACAATTTGAATAATATGGGGAGAATGTAACACACCATGAAATAATAATTTATTAATTTTATAAAATAATTAATTTTTTATAATATCATTATTTATACACAATACCTTTTTAATAATATCCTATAAAAATCAGAGGATTAGCTTGCACGCAAGATCAAGTTTTATCACCTTTTAGTGGGACACATTTTAAAACAAAATTCTGAAACTTTCATAAATCATATTTGTAAAAATGAACTTCTTTTTTGGATTCAGAATGTCAAAATCAGCTTATGTTTCTTTTTTGGTATTTTTCTAAGAAGTTGCGTTTTTTGATGAATAGAAAAAAATACCACATTTCAGTTGAAGACTACTTTTTCTATTAAATAATTATAAATGTTGAATTATATTTTAAATTGGGGTTATAATTAAAAATTTATCAATTATACATATATTTACCCAATTTTGGTCATTGAAATTATTTTTATGTTAACATTGGATATAAAAACCTATTGATCTTTTCAATGTTTTTACTTTAAAAATCGACATTCGCACTATGTCTTTGAGACTAGCATTAATATTAATTTCTGGAATTCTATGATTTGAGTTTTGAAAAACAGAAATGCATGGTTCTAATTATTATAATATTTTTTTCTAATAAGATCAACTTAAATTTTGACCAAAAATATCATTGAAAGTGATTAAAATTAATTATTGTGATTAACGTAAAATTAATCTTAATAAGGGAATAAACCTTAATCTTAAGGGATAAAATGGCCTGGAAACATGTAAAGAATTCATGTAATAGAAATAATTTGAAAAAAATACCATCTTGGTTCTAATTTTATGGGTTATTGTGATATTATTAAATGGAAGTGACCTATATAAAAGGTTAAGCAAGGAAAGAGACAAAAGGGAACTTTACATAACTTTATCATTTATAAAACTATTTGATATGTATAAAGATTATATTTTATGATATACATATATATTTGATGTATAAATGGGTTAATTTTATCAAAATAAATTTTAATTAATTTTTAAATATGATTTAGTCACTTAAAATTCCTAAGAAACTCCAACGTATTGATTATTTCGTTAATAATTAACTAAAATAAATGATACTAGAATTATTAAAACTGAATTAGATTAATTGAATAATTCTATTTAATTATTCATTTAGACGAATATAGTATGTTTAATATATTTAAAATTAATATATTTTAATTCCAATACTTTTTTGATATTTTAATATTATAATAAAATAAATAATGTCAAAATTGAGATTATTGTTTTTTACAACAAATGATATTTTATTAAATGATTTAAAATTAATAAAATTATTATATTATGAAAATTGATATTTATGTTTTAATAAATATTAAATATGGTATATTAATGGACCAATTTATCTTTTATAATTAACATATTGACCCATATACTGTTAAAACATTGTTAACACATTCTGTGTTTAGGTACTGTTTTAGCGCATCCTATGCGTTTGTTTCAAAATTAACATCCAAAACAGATGGGATATTTATTTTATAAATTAGATACCAAATTAATAATAAATTATATCTATATATTATAATAAATCTCACTTTATTTTTGTTTGAATGGTTAATTTAATTCGGTTATAAAACTTGAAGATTTAATAAAAAATAAAATGTTAAAATTGGGGAACCTTAGATTTTAAGGAACAAAATTATTAAAATGCACATATTGTTTTATTTTAGAGGTTTATATTGAACATTATTTACCTTTAATACATTTTTTTCATTTTTGAGACACACTTGGTAAGTTATACCTCACATTAATGAATACATTCTTGTACTTATAAGAGTCCCACCCCTCTACTATAAAAAGGCGAGCACTCTACCCCTCCCTAACACCTCTCGAGACACTATGGATCATCAAAAATCTACCCAAATGGTATCCCAAAATCCATAATATAAACCTATAAGCCTTAAATTTGTTCTAAAAACATCCAAGTAGTCCCTTTGGTTCAAACCAAAATGATTTACCTAATTAAGAGGTAACGTCTTTCCTCAAGCTCTTTAGTTTTATTTCCATTCTCCAATCCCAAAAATATTTTTATTACATGATTATAAAAAAAATAGTATCTAAAATATTCTAGGTTATTTTTATTTTATTTTTTCCACCTGAACTTACACACATATCCATCGAATGAGTAACAAACATATTATTTAGTTGTATGGTGAACTACCACCACACGAAATGATGATTGTTCATTTTTCCTTTACTGGATCTCATGGTGAGAATTATGATGGAGAATAGATTTATATATGTTATATATGATATTTATTATGTATTAATGCTTCTTTAATTTTTTTATAACTCATACCCTTATACATTCCATTTTATGTAAATACGATAACATAGTTTTTGGATGTGTGGACTACCATCCCTTCAAAGCAATGTGACTCGTTCACACTATACATGGAATACATAAAGGGTTGATTTAAAAAAACTATTTAACATATATAAAAACGATATGATATTGAAATCATAATATACATATTTATAATATAATTTTAATTCTTTTTAATTTGACATGGAAATGGTGGTAGCATTCATGCGTATATACATCCTACCATATCCATGAATGGTGCACATCATTTCTTATCTCCAAATATTATGAATTATTATAAATACACATATAAATAATATATATGATAATTAAATCATGTTTTAAATTATTTAAAGGACGAAATCATGATATATGCAGTATGTAGAACAAATAATAAGTCAAAACAAACTTGAAAAATCTAGGCAAATAAAACCCAAAATAGTGAAAATAATGAATGATTGATATAAAAAAGGTAATAAGATATTATAAGAAGAAGTTATATGATATTATGGACATGATTATAGGTATTGTATAAGTTAGTAATATATTTTAAACCTCTATATAGGAGGATAAAGACCAAAAAACAAAAGGAATGTTATGGTAAGATATTTTCATCTATCTTTTAACGTCCATGATATAAATGACATGTTCAACATTTAATTCTGTTATCTAGTGTACCTACTAACCATTCTCATAAATTATATAATGAATTATTTCCTCTTCATGATATTTAAAACATTAATTTTACATTATTCCTTTATAAGGATTATGATTTAAAATGCAACAAAGTGGTATGTGACACTTTGGGATGTTTAAATATTATCCTCTTCAAGAATAATACTAATGATATTTAAATGGTATTTCCATAAAGGAAATTATATGAACATTATTTAATAAACCATTTAATTTTATTCTCCTCTAGTTATTCATGACCTCTTTCAAGTATTAGTACCATTTTCCCACTATTTTGTACTCAAAATTTATTATAAATAGTTTTTCATTGAAAATATGACTTCATTTAACTATTTAGTTGGAGAAAAAAATTTCTTCTAAAAAATGTTTTAAAAATATTGTTTACAAAATGTTTTTAACATTTTCAAAACTATTTATCAATGCAATTTTAATAATTTACAAAAAATTTTATCTATTAAAAAGTGATTTTCATTGTAATAGCCTTTCAAAATAATTTTTCAAAACAAATGTATATTTCCCCCAAGAATTGTATTAAAGTTTTTCTTATATTTTATCAATGAAAATAGCCATTATTATTACTCAAATGGGTATATTTTATATTAATACCATCCTTATTCTTCATATTTATGGTTTTTGATTGATTAGGACAAGGATAGTATTCACATTCACTTCCTTGATTCCTTTCAGTCCCCTTGAAATATATAATTTCCTATGATCATTTGAAGCTAAATTTATACTAAGTATCTATATTATTTTTCATGGATATGATAATTTCCTAAACCATATACCATATTTCAATCAATTTTAACATTGATAGTTTGTTGATTATTTTGGGAAAACTGATAAATATGTATTCTTTATATAGTGTGGATATTTTTTAAGGAATATTGTATATTAAAAATGAGGAATGTTTTGGATTGGTAAGACATGATTTGGGGACTATTTAAGGTAATCCCTACGAGTTGGGGACTAGTTAATGAAAGCCCCGCGATGCATTGGTAGTATCATGTGTTGAAATTAGGTTTAAAAAATTATTCACATTTGTAAATATTATGTTATAAACTATCCTGTGAAAGGTCTTGATAATATATTGAAGGCTGGACAAACCAAATTTCTTTGTAACCAGTATGTTATAAACCGTCTCATGAAAGGTCTTGAAGGTAATGGTTTCATGTACCTAGGAAATATGGTGTCTAATTATTAAACATTTACTTTATTGATAACTTAGTAATTAATATTATTCATTAAATTTTACATCAAAATATCTTTAATTAGAATCTATTATCATTTTTATTGAATAAGTGAAATGGGTTTTAGTTTCTTACATTTCCGTATTGATATTTTATTATCTAGTTTTTTTGTATGGATTGTGTTCTCAATTATTTACCTTGACATGTTGGTTTATTTCCATGGATTCATTATTTATTCCACATTAATTACCCTTAATTATCATTTGATCTCACACTTATTATGTTTTATTTCCCAAGGTTATGAAGAATAAATCACTGAATAAACATCCAAGGATGAAATTTATTTAATTTTATTACGTATCTTGTTTATATTTTCTATTTCCAAATGTTTTATGGGTATCATGTATGAAATTTGGATTTCTAAGACCTATAAATTGATCAGTCCTTTGGGATTTTATTACTTTTAATCATTCTAATATTGTAAAATAATTCACCCGTACCAGGATTTTGGGGTCATGGATTTACAATATGAACAACTATTTGTGCATGTGGATTCTTTTTTTTAATTCATATGGAGATTGTTTTTCCAGGTGCATGTTATATTTAATTTAATTACATGTTATTTTCATTTTAAAAACTATATGTATTTTTAGTATTTATTAAACTATTGTGTATGTATTTCTGTGACTATTATCACATTGTATAGATAAGAGATTTATCTATATTTCATTTGTTTATGAGGACATCAGAAAGAGAATTTTTGTTACTCTAATAATTCAATAAATATGCTGATACAGTTTTAGAAACTCTAGAGAAAATAATTGTAAAAAGTTTCTATATTTATTTTACTGACAATTATACTGATATAAGATTTTCATGAAACATGATTTTATAGAAATAAAAAATCTTTATATTTATTTCAATAGTTTACATTGAATTCAAAACAGGTTGTCTGAATACTCATTAAAATTTTTGAAGTTATAAATTGATGTTTTTATAACTATTGTTTTCTAGAATATTATTGTTTATGTTTTTTTTAAATTTGGAATAGTAGATGTAAAATTTATTTTATTCTTGATTCATTGGAAATAAAATAAGTTATTCTAAAAATATATTCTTTTGACCAATGTATGAATCTTTTTTTATAGCCCTTAAAAGTTAGTTGAACTTTTTTAATGAATGTTGTCCATTTTTTCACAATGTATGAGAATCCCTACTTTCGAAATAGTGAATAGTATGGTTCATCAACCCTATGTTACTATTCATCATCGATACGCTACGTTACTATTCATGAGTAGTGGAAATTATGTTTCATCAACCCTACTTTATTGTTCATCATCAATTCTCTACATTACTATTCATGAACTCTAGAAGGCATGGTTTATCAACCCTATGTTACTGTTCATCATACATAAATTACGTTATTGTTCACGAATAGTGGAAAGTAAGGTTCATCAACCCTATATTACTATTCATAAATAGTGAAAAGTGTAGTTTATAACCTATGTTACTATTCATTCTGAAATGTATGGATCATACCGAATGTTACAGTTCTTGAATAGTGAAAAGTATGGCTTATCAACAATATGTTACTATTTATTCCTAAGTTACTGTTCATTCTATACATTTTTTAAATAGTGATTTTCTATATATATCTATATGGATTATTTTTAAAGGTTTTTCTACAAAAAATATTCTCATTTAATTTAAGGATAATAATCAAAGAGTTTTTAAATATTTTTAGGGGAATATTTAGAGAAAAAAATTAATAATTTTTTTCAAGGCCTTATTCCTATTAATTTGGTTATTTAAAAAAATTAAATTCAAATTTTTGAATTTACCTATAGATTGTGATTTTAGTTTTTATGAAATGTTTTGTCTAAATTTAAGGATGTCTAAATTGATTTAAATAGTTGTTTAAATCATTCAACACTGTTATATTTCAGGAGATATTTTTTGGTAGACTTAATTCAATTTATTTTTTTTTCTTTTATTAGAGATATATTCTACGGGAATAAACATGCAATAGTAATATACTTTTTATGAAGATATTTATGATAGATATTTATTCAATTTACATTCCATTTCATAAGGAAGTATATCTACTACAACTACTAAATATTTATTCTATATATATATATCATTCTCTCTTGTAGAAAAAAAACTCAAGTTAGAAAGATAAAAATTTCATTACAGGTGTTAAAATATTGGATACTTTATTTTTCTAAAGAGAAACTATCGTGATATTTGAACCTTCGGTGCAATCTGCAACATCCTATGACACTCTATTTCATCCCCAAAAAACTCTCCAAGGGAGAATTAATTCTTCTTCAACACCAATTGACTAAATGGGATGAGCTGATCTAATCCCCAACAACCAGTACTTACGCTTTAATTATTTTTTCTTGTCATTCATCTGATTTTGAGTCTGTAACATTCTTTTCAATATGTCACACACAATCTATTTTTATATTTATCCTTTTTCACTTAAAATAATTATTTTTTATTCTTTTTCTTTTGGGTGTGACTATCGGATTCTATAGTAAGGATCTAAGGGTTTTGAATCCATATATCTAAAGTCTCTACTTTTCAGGTTGTGACTACAAGTATTCAAGTTCATGTTGTATGGTTTGTGACTCCCCATACAAAATTCAGTTTCATGGTTATCCCTTCACTAGAAAATTATTTTTAAATTGGTTTATGATTCCCATGAAAAAATAATTTTTTAGTGCACACATATCTCTCACTATGTAGAGACGTATAAGAGTAGATTTAGGCCCACTTCCGACTGAGCTACTATAAAAAACATCAATGTGTTATTTAATTTTTCGATGCTAATTATCATAGTAAATAACATTGATAATTAATATTATTATTAAATTTATTTGGTTATTTTTTTAATCTAGTCCATTCACCCACCAGTTGACCATCTTCCATTACATTATCCAACCTAAAAATTGTTATCATAGCAAAATCCTTTTTAGATTTGATTATCTCTATGATTCCATTTCTAATACCTTTTAATTTGTGTCAAAAGATTATTCCTTTTGGAATTATCAATGTCCTCTCTAGAGTATGGTTTTATTTTATTTGTGCTAAAATTTTTATAGACCTCATAGTCGAAGGAAAAGATCATATAATATATAAGTATTTCACATGAATGATGCACAGATACCTCAAAAGACACCTCACTTATATAGATATGATTATGGCCACTGGAGATCCTGAATGGAGTCTTACCTCAAACAATCATGCATTGAGCACTGTTCTATCATATCAAAATAATATACACTGCTTAAAGCGGACCCAAATAATCGTACCAGAAATTATTCCACTAGATAATTTTTAAATTACAATGTTTTTAATACTTTGTATTGTGATATTAATAGAATTGTTTTAGACTCTAGTTCTTTTTAAGACAAATCATGAAATACAGAAGATACTAAAAGTCAATAACCTTGGATCAGAAAAATTGATTCAAACCAGACATATAATGTTTTGTGTTGAGTACCACGAATTTAAGATGGTTGAAGATGAAACATTTAACTAATTATTTTGCAGATACACGAGCATTGTAAGTGGAATGAATTCACATGGAGAAGCTCTGGAAAACCCAGTACTAGTTGAACGAGTTCTACGAGAATTACAAAAGTAATAGAATTCCAAAAAGGTTTCCATTAAAGAAATATGAAATTTCAAAGAATACACTATAAAATTGTTGATTGGATGACGAATCTAATATGAACTTTAACTGAATAACAGAGCTACAGAAGAGAAGACTAAAAGAAAAGATGTAGTTTTTAAATATTTGAATATTGTTTCTACTAACTCTTATAATTATGATCTATAATATTGTAAAAATGAAGATATGGTTCATATTATGAATGGATTTTAAAAATGAATTAAAAAAGGATATAATAATTAGTTTATAAGAAACCCTCAAAAAGAAAAATATAAGGGAGATAAGAAAGGCGATATAAATTATAATGCTTTAGATGTACCTTGTTTTAAGTGCAGGAAGAAAGGGCATATCAAACCCAATTATCCCAAAAAATGAATAAAGATAAATCAAAAAAGAAGGAATGAGAGGATATGATAACTATTTTGAGTTATAAAAGAGAATTTTATTCTAGTGGACAATCTAGAAATGAAAAATAAAGTTCTAACTTTTGCTTCATGGAAACAGTAGATAAGGTTAGTCATTCTTGTTTTTATTTTAAATATTCTGATTTTAAATGTGATTCTAAATACCCAAATGTTTTTGAATGAAATTACAAAATTGAAATATTAATGAAATATATTTTCAAAGATTCTTATTTATATAATAAGCTTAAATAAAACAATGAGAGACTTGTTTATAAAAACAAAATAATTTTGCGGTAGAATGGAAAACAAAGAAACAAAGCTTCTTCTTCTTCTCATTAAAACATCTATGAGAATTTGAAATCTTATCAGTATTTGAATGAAAATTTAAAAAAATAAGTTGAATTTCTTAAACAATGTTTTTCTGCTTTTATTCATGGTCATGAAAAATATCAGGAGTTGATGTCTTTGAAAAAACAAACAAAAATAAAGAATACTTTGGCTACGATATAAGATTACCCCAAATGCATAAAATCCATTTTGATAAAAGGAAAATGGTTGTACTTCATCTCTTACTTGTTTTAAATGTGGCATGAAATGTCACTATTAAAATGAATGTTCTCTTAGATTTAAAAAATCCTTGATATTTAAAAGAAATACTATTTCCAAATCCTTATTATCTAGAGTAACTTACAATACATGATAAAATTCTATATGGGTACCTAAAAATTTTATAACTAATTCCATTCAACCCAAAGTAGATTGGGTTCCAAAATTGTTAAATAATTAATTTTTTTAGGAACAAATGCATTGGATGTCTCAATAACAACATATAGTAGATAGACAATAGATTCTCTAGGAACATGAATGAAGAACCAATAATGTTTACTACTTAAAACAAATGTGATGGAGGAATTGTAACATTCTAAAACAATCCCTAAGTCAATGTAAAAGTTTTTGGTAAATTTGGTATTTCAAATTCTACTTTTGTTTCTAAAGTTCTATTTGGTGAAGGTTTAAAACATAATTTAATAAGTATATCACAATTATGTGATGATGGAATGGAATTTACATTTCAAAATGATATTTTTTTAATGATAATTCTTTATTAGTTTATGCTAATCCAAAATATTATATTTATATTATTGATTTTCCTAAACCAACTATTGAACATGTTATGTGTTTGAATGATGTAAAAAATGATAGAATCATTTGGCATTGACATTTAGGTCATGTTAATTTCTTATTTCTAAAAATTCTCTCTTAACATGAGAATATGTTACAACTTCTTTCCTTAAAGAAAGAACAACTTCATGTTTGTGACGCTTTCATGAAACGTAAGCAACAAAAAATTTATTTTTGACCCATAAATATGATATGTACGAATATACCTTTATAGTTAGAACATCTTGATTTATTTGGCCCCACTCAAATTTACAGCCTTGGTGGAAAGAAATATACATTAGTTATTATTGATGATTATAGTAGATTTACTTAGGTATACATTCTTTCTCATAAAAATGATAGATATTCTCGATTTACTAATTTTGTAAATTAGTACAAAATGAAAAATAAAGAATGATTATTTCTATTCTTATTGATAAATGAGGTGAATTTCTTAATTTATATTTTTATTTTTTTTGTGAAAATAATGAATCTTTTCATAATTTTTATATACCTTTAACACCCCAAAAAATGGTTTTATAGAACAGAAAAATAGAACTCTAATTGAAATGACACAACTATGGTAAGTGTATATAATTTTACTAGATAGTTTTGGGATGAGGCTGTTTTTTATGAATGTTATATTACAAATAAAATTCTTATTAGACATTTTTTAAAGAAAACTATGTATGAGTTATTCAAAATTAAAAAGCCTAAAGTTGGTTACTTTAGAGTTTTGGGTTGGAATGTTTTTATTTCAAATTCATAGTATTAAAAAGATAAATTTGATGCTAAGAGAGAAGACTTTATTTGTACTGGTCATTCTAATAATAGAAAATCTTATAGAGTTTATAAAAATATAATTACGATTACTGAAGAATTTATTCATGTTATTTTTGATGAAAATAATGTTAAAATAAAATCTTATTTTAATACTATTGATGAAGAGTTCAAATAATTTAATTTCAATAAAGAAATTATGTAAGATGATAATGAATCAATTGGGGGGGAGTATACTCATTCTCAAGAAGAACTAAAATCATTGAATATTCACAATGATCATCTTGTTGGAAATTTTATTTTCAATGTTGATCATGGTTTTAAAACTATAAATTCTATTTTAATGTTTTGTAAAAATTATTCTTTTATTTGTGATTTTATACCTTTTAATTTTAATGATCCTTTGAACAATTCCAAATTGATTGTTTCTATGTTATATGAATTAAATAAATTTGTTATAAATAATGTTTGGACTTTAGTATAATTTCTTATGGATAAGTAGGTGATTGGAACTAAGCATATATTTAGAAAAAATAGAGATGAATTTGGAAATATTGTCAAAAATAAATCTAGGCTTGTTGCTTAAGGATACTCACAAGATAAAGGTATTGCCTTTGAAGATTCATTTTTACCTATTTCCAGGTTAGAAGAAATTATATATTTTTTGTATTTTTCTTGTTGTCAAGGTTTTAAATTATATCAAATGGATGTAAAAATTTCTTTCATAAATGGTTATATAACAGAAGAAGTATATTTTTCTCAACCCCATGGTTTTGAAATTGAAAAATTTCCTGACCATGTTTTTAAACATTCTAAAGCATATTATGGTCTTAAACAAGAACCTCATGCTTGTTATGAAAGACTTCCTTTGTTTTTATTAAATAATGGTTTCAAGAAAAGAAAATTTGATCAAAATATTTTTTATTAAAATAACATCTAACGATATTTTAGTTGTTTAAATTTATATTGATGATATAATTTCTGGATCATCTATTGAAATACTCTATAATGATTCTTCTTCTTTGATGTCTTCTGAATTTGACATGAGTTTAATGATAGAATTAATTTTCTTTCTTGGACATCAAATTTTTCAAAGAAAATATGGATTTTTCATAGTAAATCTAAGTATGCATAAGAGTGAGTTAAAAGATTTGGTCTTGATTCTACTAAATATATAAAAAATACTATGGGACTAATTATAAATTACATATTGATTCTTTTGGTCAATCTGATGATTTTAATGTTTATAGAGGCATAATAGGAATATCTCTATATTTAACTACATATAGTCCAGCTATCATATTTAGTGTTTATTTATGTGATATATTTCAAGAATATCCTAGAGAAATCAATATTAAAGCTATTGTTGATGCCAAAATTGGGGGCGAAATGAACATCCTGAATGCAAAAGGGACTGCCTCATGAAGATGGATCACGAAGCTCCAAGTGCCTCGCGACCGGTGCCAAAGAGACCCTTCATGACCCTCAATGATGACCCGCCGCAAAGCAAGGAGGTGGGACAGCTCCATGAGCCCCTTTGACGTCTGCGACCCACTGCGAAGCAAATTTATTCTTCACGGTGAGTGAACTATGCTTCATGACACCTCTTTCCTATAAATTCTTGGATCCCCTTGAGGTCGGGGGATGTACTCTCTGAACTTTCACCTTCCTAGCTCTCGAATCGAGAAGCGCTTCCTACTATGTGAACCATGAGCTCCTCTAGGTACTTTTTCCCCACTAAGTACCTCCCCCTTTGCCTTAATTGAGCCCCTATTCTGAGAGGGATTCCTTTCAAAAAGCCTATGGTCTTCTTAGAGGAAGGAGATCCCCAAGGAGACTCGGGTCTTTTCAGAGCACTTTTGCTTCGTGAAGCACCCTCCATGTGCATGTAACCCAAGTTTCAAGGCCGGGTCACTGTGCATTGTAAAGCACATTGCTTCATAATGCTATACTTTGCAAGGAACCCTTGCTTTGAGAGGCATTTATTTGAGAATCCATTTCCACTTCGAGAACCTCCTCCCCTATGCAACTACGCCCTATCCCTATCCTAGGTGACTACACTCTTCAAATAACATCCCTTTGCGGAGTCCCTCCACTTCATGGGGCACCAGAGCCTCTCAAGGCTTTCACACGTGAACCCTTTTTCTCTGCAACTCCTTATCCCGTCTATCCCTTCAAGTTTTCACAAAGCAATTTCAATGTCCCTTGGACGATACTTCCCATTGCTTTACTTTGCCTCATGATTCTTCACATAGTCATGCTAATAGAGATTTATTCTTTGCATTGCCACGCTAATGTGGACCCTCCAATGGTTCGCTCCATAACACCCCTCATCCACGATGTTTCCTATCCCTTCTCTTCACCATGGTGTAGAGGGTGTCAGTTATGTATGTCCTAGGGGTGCGGAGTGAATCCTCCATTGTCCAAGATGCAGGATGGTAAACTGCCAAGTTCCATCGTTCTCAGCACAAGACGTTAAACTATGACCTCGCCCCATGCCTTGCATGCGGGGTGCCCCATCTCGGACATTCTCTACACCCATCAGTCTCCAAAAAAGTGATATCATTACTCACATGGAATGAGATCCTCTTCATCAGATCGACATATCTCTGCGGGGAAAGGGGGACCACCTTTGTGGGATCCCCTATATTTTCTTGCAGGAGGAAGCATCCCTAACCATTCTTTCTTTGGTGACAAATTACTCTTTTGCTGGGATTTGTTGTCACCAGGCCTCAACCCTGATGTAAGTCCCAATCTCCATCTACCTGGGCTAAAAACCATGTGTACGCCCCTATTTCCTCTTTTGGATGCTCCATGTATAAGCCCCATTCCACTTTCCATGGACATACCGTTCCTGAAGTGATCTTCACGTCTTTACTGCCTCTTGTTTCTCACACCGAGCATGACTTACATGGGCTTCGAGTAAGCACTAACCATGAAATCATTTATCGGCATCCTAGAGTTTAATCCCCACACACTACACCAATCCTAAACTATGAGGTCTTTGATCTTTGTTAAGGCAAGATACGTAGGAAGCCTCCACGAGCTTCAAGACCACTACCCCAGTCATTTCGAACTTCTTCACATCAGTTCACCCACACATTAGGCAGCCAAGTGTGTAAGCCCCAAACACCAACCTGAACTATGAGGTCATTGATATTTTCCATGGAAAGGTACATAGGAATCCTCCATGAGGTTCAGGACCACTACCTCGGTCGTTCTGACCTCCTTCACATAAGTTCACCAACACCTCAGGCAGCCTAGAGTGTAATCCCTTAACACCAACCTGAACTACATGGTCTTTGATATTTTCCACGGCAAGGTACATAGGAAGCCTCCATGAGGTTCAAGCCCACCACCCGGTCATTATGAACCCCTTCATATTAGTTCCCACACCACATGGACAATGTGGTCTCTGATATGTTCCAAGGAAGGGTGCATAGGAAGACTCCATGAGGTTCAAGCCCAACACCCAGTTATTCCGACCCCCCTTCACGTCTATTCTCCCAAACCATCCTTCTGGACCCCTGTTCATTATTCACATCTATTCACCTTCATCCTGCATGATGTAAAACTGTAAACCCTACGTAGCGGTAAGCCGTTGTGTCCCCCAGTCATCGGTAAGCCGTTGTGTCCCCCAGTCAGCGGTAATCCGTTGTGTCCCCCAGTCAGCGGTAAGCCATTGTGTCCCTAAATCAGTGGTAAACAATTGTATCCTGGTTAGCGGTGATCCATTGCATCCCTATTCAGTGCAAAGTCGTTGTAATCCCCTTTGCTGGGACCCACATCTTTGGTCCATCCTAGGGGTGTCAGAACAACCCAGGATGCTAACCATGCATAATCCCCATAGAAATTATCATGTTGTTGTCCTATGTGTACACCCCAATTCAAGCTCATCGCCTGACCTTTCCCTCGAGCCTATGTGTCTCGGGAAGGTTAGGCCCCAACCAAGATGTTTCACTTCATCTGGGTCCCATACACACATCTATTCTCACGGGCCACCTCCTTAAGCATCCCATCTCCCTCCTGAACTACACAGACTTTGATTCCCTTCCATTGGATTACATAGGATGTCTCCCTAAGATTCAAGCCCAATGTTACCATCGTCCTCAGAGTGGTTCCATCCAATTCACCATCCACTTCATAAAACACTCCATCATACATCTTGATTTTTATCTAGGCCGCCACATCCTAGTAAGGTCATGTCAACCCACCTACATCAGAATGTCTTCAAGGGGTTACACTCATATGATCCACTGTAGTCAGTGTTATGATCAGTACAATCCATCTCCGATGGACATTAAACTTGCGGCGTACCCAGTGTTAATCACGGGAAGCTGAGAAAAACCTTAGAGACATGCCAATGGCATATAATTCCTTACATTTGATGCGGGATTCCTCATGCTTCTGCACCCATAAGAAGCCATATAATAAGAGGATGAAGCCCAGATAGCCAGTGTTCTAGCATTCATACACTCTAGTGATGGCCAACATGACTACTCCTCTATCCGAAGGTTTCTATCCTGACTAGACCCTTTATAATGTCCCAACAGATGCAGTGTAATTAACTGGTGTCCATGAAGATATGGTGTTAGTAAGAGTTTTACAAACAACTTCTTATGTCTATAAGGGAGACCTGAAATTGGTGATGAGTTCTAAGGAGGAATCAGTAGAAGGAAGAAAATATATACCATCATCCCATTTCGTTCAAGGAGTAGATGTACTTGAACAAGGAATGTATGACGCCCGCCTTTGGAATGTGAGAATCTGAGGCGACAAAACTGTGCCTCTTTCCCTCACATACGGACGCGCGTGCCTTGGTGAAATCATCAGAAACATAAATGGTGAACCTGACGTGAATGTATTCACCTCAAAATGGAGATTAGTAGTGTTCGAGGCATTTATGTACTAGCACGTCCCTGGATCCAGTTATCTGGCACCGGGTCCCGTCAGGAAAATATTGGGCCTGGCGTGAAACTCACTAGAATTTGGGGTAATAAAATGTTGGACATCCCATTCTGCGATGGTTTCAGCGTGGAAACCTATTAATAGTCATGGAATATGGTATGGATTTGGTTAATTGGTCGTCGATTCCTTTTTCTTTCATAACTGACGAGTTAATATCTCTGCTCTTCAAGAATCATGTTGTTGCCCCTGGAACATGATCACTGCCTGCACACCGATGTAGGGGTAGGTGAAATGGCTACGCGACAGTCCCTAATGGCTCCGCCTCTTCCGCTACAACCTCTACACCCACAACCATGGGGTTCCCACACCCCATCTACCCATCTGAGGTCATCCAACAAAGGGTGATCAATGACCTTGTACGCCGGTACGAGGAGGAGAGAATTATACCGACTCAGGATATGGACTGCCTGAATTTGGAGGCATCTCCGCCTCATCATAAATGTCTCCCCAAGGGCCGCACAGGGAGCTGCTGCTCCCCACGCCAACATATAACTGTTTCGAGAGCCTCTCTACAGAACGCTTCGACGACTCCCTGCCCCGTGCCGACGAGGTAGGTGATGTCCGGGCCAGCCCTGTCAGAGTCCCATTACAGGGGCTCCAAGTGAGGGCTCCGACCTGGCTTCATCAACACCACCACTTGGTCTTACTGGACATGGAGTAGGTAAGCCACATACCTGCACCATCGGTTCTGGTCAATCCAACATGACACCAGCGTCAGGCGCAAGAGGAAGAAGACGGTCGTCAAGGTGCATCAACATCAGCGAATACTGTGGCCCGAGCCACTGATGATGCATAAAACCAACACCCTGTGTATTATTAAGAAGGAAATTTTAATTCTTGACCTGGATCGAGGCCCCAACTACCCCACGTGCAGGCTGGGTCAAAGGCACATGCAATGGCCACCACGGACTAACCCGCAATGATGCTACCCAATACAGAGGTCCTTCCCGTACTGTTACCATGGAGAACGAAGGCCTTCCCTACTTCCAGGCTTGGCAGGGAGGTCTACCCCATTCCACCTCTTGTCTAAATGAGGGTCCTCCCCATGACAGTGACGCTCAAAATGGAAGTCTCTCCTATTCCCACTACACTAGATATGGGATCATTCCTCCCACCACTGACCGCCAGTGTGGGGGCATTGCACATCTAGTCTCTCTTCAACCTGGAGATTCTTTCCATGTACTCTTAGTAGCTCGCGAAGACCCTCCTCATCATGGAAACTAGAGGGGTGAAGTCCAGACTCGGCTCACTAGCACCCAGCATGGAGGTCCTACCCGTGTTCAGTCGGACCAGTATAAGGACCCTCCTCATACTAAGGTCACCAAGGGAAACAAACACGGAGGTCCTCCCCATGGTCCTGCCAGTTCCAGTGGTGGTCTACCCTGCTCCACACCTACCCATGGAGGTCCTCCCCGTGTCCCCTTTGACATTTATCTCGGTTCTCCTCGCACCCCAACTTACTTAAGCGGAAACCCTCTCCACCCCAGCACCAGTGCGACCGAAGGACCTCATGTCGAAAGTCTTTCCTATCCTAAAGAGCATCCTAGGGGAAGGAAGGCGGGTCGTTACTACCATAAGAATAATTTTGGGAAGGTACAGACAGAGATTAGTCTAGTCCGCTTCTCAGGCTATGAGGGAGAGTATGAATCAGCACGATAACCTCCCCCCCCCCCACTCATCTGAGTCAAGGGCCAGGGTAGGAACAATGCACATCAGCCTAGTACTCCTAGAATGCGAGGTCCACTGGATTCATTCCTCCCTTCGAAGATATATCAAGTAGGATGAAAATATAGAAACCCCACAGGTCACAGTCGTGCAATCACCACCGTCACCACCAGAAGCACTATCTACCTCAACAATAGATCACATAGAGCTATTTTGGGGAATAATGGAGGGCGAGCAGCATCGTAGCCTATCGCCTGTAGCCCTATCCCCTGAGCCAAGAACTACAGCCGTCATCCCTTCTTATCGTGGCGTATCATCCATGTCGCTTCACTCTTCAGAGGACAACCCGAGATTTGATGGCCAGTCAACCCGCTCGCCATACTCTCCACCGGCCAACCTGCCGCCCTAGTGTCTGCCTCAGTGCCCCTACCAGTTTCTCAAATGCCTTCGGTTGACGAGTGGGGTAATGAAGGGATAGACCCTGAATCCGAGTTGAGGAGCTTATGGAACATCCTTATAGTGGACCACTTCTACGATATGTTATAGCCCGTGGCAGTGCCAAATTTCCACGCACTAGAATCCCTCACCCTAGAGGAAGTTGAGTGTTTCCACCAAACCCTCTGAGTGACGCACTTCCACCTTCATCATCAATGAGTGGTTTATAGCAGGATACAAGTGCATTTTGAAGATGTCTACAAGTAATTCTATCTAGTTGATTTGGCCACACTCCTTGTGGCCAAGCACCCCAAGTTGCCAGGCCACTGTAAGGCCCTCCAACAAAAATGTGTTCATAGTTTCAAGGTACTACACATGGTTATCAAAGAGGCTTCCCAATGCACATATCCATGGCTGGGGGAAATAAGCTTCCCTCATCTTCATCCCATCCAGCGAAAACCCGACTCACTAGGCGGTATTAATGACATGCCCCCAGGAAGGATCACGGCCAACATGGCTGACATAGTGGATGAGGATGACGAGATGGAGCTTATTGATGGGGACTTACCCCCTGTGGGTGTTCCACCCCTACTTGATCCATCGGAAAGATTTGCTCACAAGTAGAGGAATCTTCTAGGTCTCCCTACACCCACCATGGCATTGGTCCTTAGCTGAAATCAAAACAAGGGTAAAGAGAACCTCAGAGCTACCAAACACTCTGACCCATCCGCATATGTGCAGAAGATAGAGGAGGACCCTGATAAGGCCGCGTTACGCAAACAAATTACCAAGAAAAATAATTTGTTCGATGACCTCCTTGTTGAATTCACTGCATAGCGACGACCACACTATGTCAATCCTAGACCAGTACAGTAGGGGAAGGAACAACTTTCCCTCAGCGAGCTTCCTCCAGGTAACCCTGATCATGCTGCTCTTATGGATAGGGTTGAAGATGAAACTTACGGCAAGAGGGCACAATATGTCTCGTCAACCCCCCCCCCCCCCCCCGAATGACACAACAATCCATGGGACCCAGCTCGAGCTCCCCTAGCCACCCCAAGGGTTGTGCCACCAGCCACTACCCGAGCCGCTGGTCCTGATTACTATGTTAAAGAACCCGCCAATGTGCTTGTTATTGGGGATCCTCGTCAAGATAGGGACCCCCACCAAAATGACTTAAAGAGCGGCACTCATTGCCCACCAAGAGGCGTTAGAAATGAAATAGGTAGAAATCCCACCCGATGGAAAGACATATCCATCATGGGTGGATGATATGCCTGCACCTCTAGGTTTTGGGAATCCCACCTTCCCCCCTTCAGTGGGACAGGGGACCCGCCACAGCATCTGGACCACTTCGCCTCATGGTGTGGGCCCATGTTAGGGATTCTAGCACAGTAGGAGGCTTCCAAGCTTCGATTCTTTGTGAAGAAATTAGAGGGGCCTGTGTTTGTTTGGTACAACCAGATCCCCATCAGATCGATAACTAGTTGGGAGGACCTCTGGAGGCAATTCCCCTACCAGTTCAACTCCACCATGCAAAATACAAGCATCGTAGACCTCTTTATGTGAAAACAACGGACTAATGAGAATGTTGCAGACTTTATCGCTCAATGTAAAGGACTTACATACTTTCTTGACATGCCACTGACTCAAAAGAAATTACTGATGATGTGTGTGGAAAATGTTAATATGGAACTGGTTCCCTATCTGATAACCTAGAACTACCCTAGAGGATTCAGAGACTTCTCTGATAAGGCCTAGCGCCAGGAAGATGCCCTGTAATAGGCTAGCCAGGCACGTCTGTTGCCCATTATATTTACTGAAAGGAGGGCTGTTAGATCTGAGCCCACCATGGTGTCCCAAATAGAGGCATCCATACAGATGGTGTTCTTGCCAGTGGAGCCGCCACTACAACCTCATAGAGGTCATCCACCACAGGCGTCGCGTCCTGCCCAGCAACGACTGCATCAGAATTGGCAGGTGCCCCCACAAAATGCGCAGCCACCTCCCAGGTGGGGTAACCAGGCTGTACCTCCTCGAAATGCTCCACAAACTCCTTATCAAGGGCATGATCCAAGGTCCCCCTTCCTAGAAAGATTAAATCTATCCTAATATTTTAACGATAACTTGGTTCATGTCTATTTCTGAAGTTCCTTGGAATAGGGGATTGTGCATTTTTCTGAGTGCAGAAATCTAGAATAGGTTCACCTCACTGATCACCCCAACTAATTCCCCTATCACAGGATCCTGGGGCACACTCTCAAGTAGTGATATGTGTTAAAAGACTGGCTCCAAGACTAGGTTGATAAAAACATAGTCAGGTTGGGCCTAACCCCGACACAAGTGGCATGTGTCGTTGTAAGGCCAGAAAGTAGCAGTGATAGCGATGGAGAGTGGAAGCAGGTTTCTCACCACGGGTCCCACAAGTATGATGACTGGATGGCTCAATAAATGATCACCCATTCCCATGGTTTCATCTGTATACGCCTAAATCATCTAGAGCCTTTAGAAGCTATAGCCATCACTTCTACATCGTCATCTCAGTTGGCCTCTTCCCATAAGAGAAAACACCGACGACACAAAGGAAAGAAATGCACCCCTCCAATTCCATCTTCATCCCATACTCTTAGCAAATTCATGCACCGATAGATGGATATTCCTCCCAAAATCCACCCAGAAGAGGACGACTCTTCGAGTAACAGTCAGGGGTATGCTTTGGTTAACACCGTAGAATTGGTAAACCCCTACATGACTCCTGACGACAGGGAGCGCCAGGAGGAACTCCCCACTGTCCTTAGATGATGCCAACATTGGTGGAGCTGTGACCATATGGTTCGTTGAGGCACCTCAGTATGCACCTACAACCAGGCCGTGCACGCCACTAAGACTAGATAACTGACCCAGTGCAGTGCTCAGCACACATAACCTTTTTTATCTGGTGCCATCAGGCCCACCTCCACTGCCTTTTGTGGTATTTGACCAAGAAGAATCACCGAGACATCTCCATGATCAGCCACATTCCACCGTAGATTGGTCCCAGTCAGCTGGCCCTGGCATATTAGTCACTCTGCCTGCATCAACTAGTGAGCAGCAAGACATTCTCACTATCAGCCAGCCACCCATCCAGCCGACATGGCCCACCATGCTTCCTATCATGGAGTGTCATCCTACAAGTATAAGATCATGCTTGGAATGAGATTATGATGTTCTCAAACATCTTTACATCATTCCATCTAGGATCTCTATCCTCGAGGCCCTTCTCCTGTCGTTAGATATGCGTGAGGCCCTTGCGGAGGCTTTAAGAAGCCCCCTTTAGTTCGAGGTGGAGGTAGCAGATGTAGAGGCCTTTCATGTGGAAGCAATAGAGAAAGATGAATGCCAAGACATTATCTCATTCTCTAGAGAACATGAAGGTTTCCCTTAGAGGGGCACATTCTCCCACTGTACATCACCAGCCAATTCATTGAAGTGGAGGTTCGCCGCTATCTTTTGGACACCAGGTCTGAGATTACCCTAATCCCGACATGGATACTACAGAATCTGGGGTTATCCAAGGATGACTTGACACCCTCCGACCTAATGATTTAGGGATACGATAGGAGAGAGAAGACCATGGTCAGCAAGATCCATTTGAAGACCCAGTTCGGTGGCCTAGTTGCCAGTACCGAGTTTATGGTTGTCTCCCAGGACACCACGTACAATACATTGATGTGAAAACCATGGCTCCACCTACACACGACGGTTCCCTCTTTGTATCACCAGTGCCCTATGTACTCCCTCAATGGTCGGGTGGGCGTACTCCAAGGTGATGCATCTCCTTTTACCCCTTGTGAATCTCAGTACATGGAAGCCGACTATTACATGAGCAAGGAAATGCATATTCCAGACAATGAGGTCGATCATGAAATGGTTGCAACTGTCCCCTGGGCAGGTCTGGATGATGCCTACGTCTTCTCGATCCATCGATTGGAGGAAATGACCCCTGATATGGAGTAATGATTTATTGTATCTGGCAATGGGGGGGGGGATATTCTAAGGTCCAAGCGATGTCGAGAGATCACTTCGTATTATTATAAGAATCAAGCCTCGGTGGTCTCTGAGCCCCCTACCCCCATAAGGTATCGGGATGTCCGCCCCATGGCAATGACAATACGTCATACATGCCTATTTAGCCAGGCTGAAATCAACCATCTCAAGACAACACGCCACTACTACTTTGACATCATCAAGCGTGGCCCCTTGGGTCGAAGACCAGATGTGATCGGGTTGAAAACCATCATTTATATGGTTTCAGCGGTACCGGAATCTCTCGATGCAGTGACCACTGCCACTCAGGAAGGTACCAGCCTCTCTTTAGTATCATCCAACCAAGAGGAAGCTCCTCCTATTGGGGATCCCTCCCCCGCAATTGAATAAGTGGATCTGTAGGATTCTACACCCACCTTTGAAGAGGGCGTCTCTACAACGGTTGATGGATTGGTATAGGTTAACCTTGGTAGCAAGGCAGATCCGAGACCCACATTGATCAGTGTCTCCATGCCTCTCGAGGAGCAACAGTGGTACATAGAATTCCTAAAACAACATCATGATGTATTCGCTGGGAGCTATGACGAGATGCCAGGGTTGGATACTTAGGTGGCCATACACCACCTTGGTCTCCCAACAAATCATCGCGGGTTCAAGCAGTCTCCCAGAAAGATGCACCCTTCTCACGGTGCTATGGTCGCGACCGAATTTGACAGGCTCATTAGAGCCAACTTCATTAATGAAGTCTAGTACCCCATGTGGCTAGCCAACATTTTGATAGTCAGGAAGAATAATTGACAGACCAGAGTCTACATCCACTTCTGGGATCTCAACCGTCACTGTCCAAAGGATGATTTTCCCCTCCTAGTGACAGAGTTACTAATTGACGCTACGACGAGGTTCCAATCCCTTTCCCTCATGGAAGAGTACTCCAGATATAATCATATCTGGATGGCCCCCAAGGATGAGGAGTATACAACCTTCAAGGAACCATAAGGTATGTTTTGTTAATAGGTCATTCCCTTCGGCTTAAAGAATGTAGGTGCCACCTATCGGCAGGCCATGAATCGCATATTCAACCCAATCCTCGAGACATTGGTAGAATGCTATGTGGACAATCTGCCATAAAATCTTTCCAGTGTCGGGACCTTCTCAATGACTAAGAGAAAGTGGTTGAATTCCACCACTCTCCCAACCTAAATATGAACCCATTGAAATGTGCCTTCGTGTTCACCTTAGGGAAGTTCTTCGACTTTTTTTTAGGTACTGAGGCATCAAGATCAACCCAGATAAGATCAAGGCCATCATCCAGATGCCTCCCCAAGAAATATTTTGGAGCTTCAAGGTTTTCAAGGCCACTTAGCCTACATACGTTGATTCATTGCGAATTTGGCTGGAAAGTGTAATCCCTTGTTCAGCTTATGAAAAAGGGCATCTCTTATGAATGGGATGAAGAGTGCCAATCCGTGTTTGAGGAAATCAATCAGTATCTGCTCCAGCCTCCAGTCTTGATGCCACCCATCTCCAAAAATCCATTGTTCCTTTATGTGACCTCATTGAAATGATCTCTTGGTACCCTTATTACCTAGAAGAAAAATGAGGGGACAGAAAACAACCTTTACTACCTCAGCTGCATGCTCCTCGATAAGGAGACCAGATACTCCCCGATAGAAAAGAGAAGACTTGCGCTAGTATTCGTAGTGTTGAAATTGTGACATTACTTGCAGCACCATGAGGTACAACTGGTGTCTCGGGTAGACCCACTAAAGTACATTCTAGACCACACCATGTTAATAGGATGTCTAGATCAGTGGGAAGTGATTCTTCAGTAGTTTGATATCAGGTTTTTCACTAAAAAATCTATTAAGGGGAAAGCAATTGCAGACTTCTTTTTTTCCCATCCAACTCCTGCTGACCAATCCTTGGATCTCGATTTTCCAGATGAGGAAATCCTCTCAGTAGATCATGCCATGCTGTGCTGACAGATGCACTTAGATGGTGCTTCCTGGAGTCACACCGGCAGGAGGCTCAACGATCTCAGGCTCAACAAGGTGGGCTAGGGTATTGTCTTTATTACTCAGGAACAATCTATTCTGCCATAGTCATTCCTATTTTTAGAAGGCTGCACCAACAATGAGGCAGAGTATCAGGCTCTTTTTACTGGCCTCGAGTTGGCCCTTGAGATTGATGTGCCCCATTTTTATGTGAAAGGGGATTCCGAACTAGTCATCCTGCAGATCAACAGTGACTACGTCATCAGAAAACTGAAGCTCATGCCATTGTTGGAGCGCCCTCTCCCGCTAATGGCCAAGTTCCCATATTGTCTAGAAGTTACTCATGTCCCTCAGTCTCAGAATGGTTGAGCGGATTCCCTAGCTGGACTGGATGCATCACTTGCAGAACTCGAGTAGGATGATATGATTATCCACAAGGAAAATTAGAGAGTCATTGCTCCCATCACCCCAGGTGACGAAGAAGGCCTGTAGTTGAGCTATATTATCACCAGAGCCTCCATGTCAGTACCCTCAGGTCCCTCAGATTCAATGGTTGAACTGACTCCCAATTGGAGAGCCCCCTTTGTTGAGTATCTCCAAAATGGTTACCTCTTAGTTGATCACACCGAGAACGAACGAATTTGATGTCGCGTGTTGCTGTTTACCCTCCAGAGTGGTCCCAGTCTTTAGAAGATCCTCTATAAGAGCATGTTCAATGGTGTTCTCATCCGTCACATCCAAGGAGTTGAGATTTCTCAAGTCATGCAAGAGGTTCACACCAGTTTCTGTGGGGCTAATCAGACCAGGCCAAAGCTATCTCAATAGATCCAGAGACTGGGGTACTCTTTCCCCTCCATGATCCTTGATTTAATCAAGTTTACCAAGGGATGTTGTGCGTGCCAAGTTCATGCAAACTTCGTGCAACATCCACTAGAGCCTCTCCACAATTCCATATACTCTTTGACCTTTGTAGTCTGGGGATTGGATGTTGTGGGACCATATCCACCGGCAACAGCTCGCAAGTGTCGGTTCATCCTGACCGCTACGGATTTCTTTTCCAAGTGGGAAGAGGTAGTCACATTCAAGGAGGTCAAGGCATGTTCTATCGTAGACTTTATGAGCTCCAATATCATCAACCAGTTTGGAGTCCCACATGCCGTCCTCAGCAATGAAAACACCAGCATCTGGGCAGCCGAGTTAAAGAATTTGTATGCCAAGTACAACATCCATTATTTTTATACCTCCCACAACCACGTTCAAGTAAATAGGAAGATTAAGGCGATCAAAAAAACCCTCTCAAACATTTTGCAGAAAATGGTTGGTCAGAATAAGACGAATTGGCCAAACAATCTCTACAACACCCTCTGGGCTTATCGGATGACGACTCATAATTCCACCCATGTGACCCCATACTCACTGGTGTACGAGGAAATGTTCATCACTCCTATCAAGATTCAGTTTCCTTCTTTACGCACAGTGGTCTACAATCAACAGGAACTAGATAAAGTAGATGAAATTCGTCTGGATGAATTAGATGCACTTGACGAGTATAGTCTTTAAGCCCTGTAAAATATTGAAAGGCATCAAAACAAGGTGGCTACATCTTTCAACAAGAAAGTTAACCTCCATTACTTCTTACAAGGTGACTTGGTATTGGACCTCCAGACACCAATGATACCTGGGAGGAAACCACCCAAGTTTGAGACCAATTGGGAATGACCATAAATAATTCATAAGATTTACCCCAATGGTGCATAATCCCTGGTGACCATAGATGGTGAGCATATAACACCTCCCACCAATGATAATTTTCTCATGAAATACTTTTCCTGATCCAATCTGGTCCTACACAACCTTAAACCGTATACGATTTGGCATGACCCTAAATGGTTTGGTCCTGCATGACCTTAAACTACTAGGTCCTACATGACCCTAAACTGATTTATCCCACATGACGTTAAACATTCCATCATCCTCACCGCATGATGTTAAACTACATGGACCTTTAGAAATATGTGTGGCTTGATTCCCACCTACATGGGATACGTATGAATGATCATGCATTTCATCTCAAGCCCAACCCCCAAACTCATCTCTTTGACTATACCCCCTTTGTATAGTTCTCTCAGAGGATCCTTGCATGATATGCTGTAGGCTTCTTTATCCCCACTCATTTCAGGAATACGATGGTCGCACCATGTGCCCACTCCCCATTCTTCTATCCTTCCATGTCCTCACCGCACGACACTAAACTGCATGGCCTTCAAGAACTACGTATGTCTTGATTCCAATCATCATGGGATATGTAGGAACGCCTAGACATTTCATCTATTGGACTATCCCAAATTCCAAAATCTTTCCTCGGTTCAAGACATATGGTGTGGTGTAGGCTTTTACCCACATTCACGTCAATCTCATCTAGATCCTGCCACACACCGCACTCCTCAGAGGTGTCCGCCTATTTCACAGATGGGAACAGCTATGATTCACACACTACATTGATTGGGACTCCATCATCTGTCCCATCCAGAAGGCCCCCCAAAAAGCAGGGATGATAGGCCCAAGGGCTCTCCTACCTCTTTGGGCCAATGCCCTCGAGGATGTTGAGCAACAAATTGATACAAGTCCTGCATTGCGAGTATGGTCAGTAGTCGATGCTCATTTGTTGTTTCCATTCCACGTCACTAAAAAGATGTTGTGTTTTGAATATGGTAAAAATATATCCTTTGTCGTTAAGACACCCGAAGATGTCCCAAATATTGAGTGTAGTGGTTCATTTTTCCCCGTTCTATTTCAAGTGACGAATTCTCTTCGGGCGATGCCAGTTCTCAGACCCTTATGGGGAAAAGGCCGAGGCTGGCTCCTTGTTTCCCACACCGAGCACTCCGCACATGGGATTAGGAGTTGTGATGAGGCGTTAACTGCACAAGAGGACATATGGCCACAATTGGCTGGGATGCCTAGCCTCAAGCCCCTTGGCCTTTTCCTCCCCCTTGGCCTTTTCTGGCCCCTAGCCCAGGTCCTCATTTAGGATTTTGTGGTGTGGTGTGGACTCATGTACTCATTCACATTGGGAGATTTCTCCAGGACACACATATCCCCTTGAGACATCCCTCCCTTTATTTATCTTCCATCTCATGAGCACAAGTCGTGCAATGATTTTTATGCCCCATATTTTGGGTTCCTATCACCCTATATATCCATAAGGGCCCCCAAATGGCATGGAAGCTTGTCCCAAGGTCTTTACTACCATTACAGGATGACATCATTGAGGATTTCCAGAGGAAAATTGATATAAGTCTCGTGTTGATAATATGGTCAATGGTTCACACTCAATTGTTTTCCCTGAAATCCTGTCACATGAGGTCGGATACTGTGTTGCGGACCTGCTCAATATTTTTCCTAAATCATCATTGCTACTTGGTGGTCTTCCATAAGCACAATGGTTTTACCCTTCTGTCCCATGAATATAAATTTAAACTAGGAATATAAAGTCTGAGATCTATGACCCTAAACTAAGACCACCTTTGTGCTCATTCCAAGAAGTTAAACTGCAGTCTGGACATGACATTCTATCTTTGGCCTAGTCTCGGGTCCCTGGACCAAGTTCTCACTCAGGATTGTACGGTGTGGTATGGGATTATGTCCACATTCATGTCGGGTTACTCACCATGCTGTACACCTCCCTTGTTTGGGGTATTTTATCCATTTACGTCCGTACTTCATGACAGATAGTTGTGCATTACCCTCTTCTAGAACTACGTGTGGCTTGATTACCATCCATATGGGATACATTGGATTTCCCAAACATCTATAATTTGGTTACAACTCCTCTCTTAGAGATCTCCCTATTATTTGGTCCCCTTGGGCTACCATTTCCCATTGAGAAGAGTATATGGTGTGGTATGGGACTATCTCCTCAGTCACATCGGGTTTTGTAACAACCAAACCATTTACCTCCTTATTCTGAGAGATCTACGTCCCTTTGTCCTATACATGTATTTTCAAGTCAGCCGCTCTCAAGATGATCCCCTCTATCCTCTTCGGTGATTCACCAATGTGCTCAAGGGTACTCTGGTTTAGAACCTGGATTTTCAATTTCTAATCAGACAGGCTTTCACCCATTTACTAGGCTTTGTGTTCACCTTCATTTGCGATTCCATCGCCTTTCACATCCAAAGGGACCCCTGATTGGCATGGATGCTCAGCCCATGGGCCCTCCTACCATTACATGCCAATATGCTCAAGGGTTCGGAGTAACAAATTGATACAATTCCCACGTCGCAAATTTGGTCAGTGGTTGATGCTTATTTGTTGTTCCCATTCCAGGATAATGCGATATGGATGCTATGTTTCTAACACGGTAAAAAATTATCCTCCATCATCACACCAACCCCTTAAATCCTTGAATGTTGGTTACATGATTCACATCCTTCTCCACCTTATCATGTCTAAATATAATTTCAACACTCCTGGCACTATCCCTCAATATTCATTCACACGTTAGGAGGACAAAATCCACGGTAAATGTATTGTTCGGTGTTCCGTACCGATTTACCTTTGGAGTACATTCCAGGTATTAAAAAAAACGTCATCCGCCCTAGTTTCCCACATTGAGTTTGACTCACATGGGATTAAGGATTGGGTTGAGGTCCGAAATTACTTGGAATGTTTTTTCTCATCTATGGTCCGAGATTTAAGACCATAAACTACGATCTCTCTTAGAACTACATACAGCTTGATTCTCATTCCCATGGGATACGTAAGAACACCCAGACTTCTCATTTTTGGGTCTAGCTCAATAGGGAGCCAGTTTCTCCTGCCCACTTTTCCTTTAATCTTTCTTGGCCCCTCGGTCGATGGTTTCCTCCTCGGAATTGCACATGGAAAGGTGTGGACCTTGTCCTCATTCACATCAGATATGCTTTATCACGTCGCGTGAATCCCCTTTTCAACATCATATCTCTTGTATACACCTGAGCCATATGAATTTAAACTATGATTCTTAGTACCACATGACTTTAAACTGATGCGTCTATCCTGAATGACATTGAAAGTGCACGGTTGGTCCCATCACATGACCCTAAACTGTGAATTTGTCGTCCTGGTCACGTGATGAAAAAAAGACACGGTATCGTGATGTCCTCACCCAAGGGGGCATCAAGTTTGGTATTGGTTACACACCATACCATTTTTCAATGCACACATACGGCTTGATTTTTGTAGTGATACCTGAACCTTCCATCCTAGGTCCATTGCTTCAAAAAAACATTCATCTTAAAGGTCAAACAAGATATATCAAATACCGCTTCTTTGGGTGCAAGGGCCAGACCCGGACAACCTTATTATCTCCAACATGAGTATCTTACCATTCCATACATAGAACTATATAAATCCTGATCCCCATCCTCATGGATTATATAGGAAAATCCGTTCACTTTGTCTTGGGCTCAGCCTAACTTTTGTTTTCAGTCCCTCGACCCGAAGCCTCCCCCAAGAAGCACGTTGTGATCTGGACCAGGTCCCCATTCACATTGAGTCTTGTAATTACATTTCATTGTGTCTCTCCTTCCATACTGTCCATGGTACATGCTCTAAGACCATAAAATAAGATCTCTTCCAGAACTACATTTGGCTTGATTCCCATCCTCATGGGATATGTAGAAATGCCCAGGATTTTTTGTCTCTGGGTAAAGCCCCAAGAATTTACAAATCCTGTCCCTTCTTTTTTTGTCCCCTTGGTCCAAACATATTTAGGAACATGTGGTGTGGTGAGTACCTCCAAGGTTCTCGCTCACATCGGGTTTTTCAATAGCTGCACCATGTGCTTCCCATATCTTTTCCCAATGTGGCCCAAGTTCTATGACCCAAAACTAAAATCTCCCTATGGGAAATATGCGTCACATTTGGCTATTTCACCGCTCTGCACACAGTCCAGTAAATCAATCCCCTTTAAAGGTCCACCCTAATAACTTAAGCTAATAGTGTACGACCACATGATCCTTTTCCTTGGGAAGGGACTCAACTCCCTCTATCTGACGCGTCTCATTGTCGTACTCAGATGTGTTCTGAAAAAGAGCCGAAAGTGTGGAATATTCACTGGGACAACACCCTCATTCCATGTACAAGCTTCGTGAGCCCATTATTTGGATCCTCATCCTCTTCCAAATCTTATGGGACCCCCTTAAAGGCCTGGTCTCATGTTTCCTCGGCTCACCTACAGTTTCACTCCAATTTCCCTTAAGACCCCGGATGACATTTGCAACAGGTCCCGCGTTTCGAACATGATCAGCGGTCGACCCTCATATATCTGTCCCCATATCAGGCTAACATGATTAAGATACTGTGTTTTGAACAAGGTCAATAGCTATCTTCTATCATCATGCCACCATAATTGTGGTCCAGATCTCAAGCATCATGCTTCACATATTTCCACTTCCTTATGTTCAAGTGGAATTCCAACACACTCTGCTTTACACCTCCGCGCATCTAGGTGCACTATATAGGCAGGACATCATCAGTGGGATGTCATTCACGTAGTGTACCATCATACCTAACATGTGCCTCCTTTTTCTAGGAAGTTCCAATAACTAATTTTTGTTTCCCACATCGATCACGACTCATGTGGGCTTAGTAGTTTTGGTGGGATGTGTACTGGGACCACCACGTCACATACACCTTTCCTCATCCCACATGACGTTAAACTGTACTCTTAAAACTATGTATGGATTAATTCCATTCCTCATGGGGTATGTAGGAATGCCCGACCACTTTGTTATTGGCCCAGCCTAATTTTCACTCTTGGTCCCATGACCTGAAGAGTTTCCTCTGGAGATATGTGGTGTGATCTAGACCAAGTCCTCATTCACATTGGGTTTATAGCTACCGCACCCCATACTCCCTTCCTGGGATCATACCTTTCATTCCACATCACATCATATGACGTTAAAAAGCACGATTCTATATGTCGTCAATGCATGACACTAAACTGTGGTTCTACCCTAAACAATTTCGGGATTCCCTATGTTAATCATGGGATGTGTCAGTTTCTGGAGAGGATTCTCCCTACTGATGTCGGTCTCTGACCACACCATTCCCCAAGAACTATGTTTGGCTTGATTCCCATTATCATGGGATATTTAGGAACCCCACGACGTCCTATCTTCGGGTCCATCCCCAAGAATCATGATTCACGTTCCCCCCTATTTTTATGGCCCCTTGACATGAGCTCTCTTGGGAAACCATGCAATTGCAGCCTTACCCTCAACAGGTTGGGGATGGCCCACAAGAACGTTGGGAGGTGACATATTCCTCATCAGAGAAGTCCTGTTTGGAAGTATATTTGATCCCTGATCAGACCAATGTACCCACCTAATGAGTTTCCACCATGGTGGAATAATTTCAAGAGTGTTGGACTTTAGTCGAAAAAACCCATCACCCACTTTCCACGCTTTTCGTGCCCTTTATTAGGATCCTCACCCTCTTTAACGTTTTGAGGAACCCCCAACCAGTATAGATGCATGGAATATGGATCACCTACTATCCTAGGCTAATGTTTCAGATGACTAATGGATAAAATTATGAGTCATGCCCTATGTTTCGAAAATGGTCAGCGGTCGTCCCTTATTTGTTATCCCCATTTCAGGCTAACATAGTTAGGATTTTGTTTTTCGAACACGGTCAACATTCATTCATAATTTCCATTCAATTACTATAGTGTTTCAGATCTAGGGTATTGTGATTCAAACCTTCCATTCCCCCCTATTCGGGTTTATTCCAGTGCCCCTGGCGTCGCCCTATTCATGCGCAAGAGCACGCTGGGAAAATGGCAATTCGACTGTTCTGAGAGATTTATTCTCGAGTTAGGTCTCCCCCCTCTTCCCAAGAATCCAGAATGGTTTTTCAGACCCTGGAAACCTGAAACTTGTTCTACACTTATATATACAAACAAAATAATGCAGTGATCATCCCTTGTTTCTTACATTGGACTCGACCCGCGTGAGATTAGGAATTGATCACTAGGCGTTTTGCGAATATAACATATGTGTGTAAAACAAGTACTAATAATGGGACTCATATATGATATGGCATCCAAATAATCAAAGAATTAAAGTGCATTAGAGGGTTTGTGATATTTAAATCATCCAAGGGTCTACCCCTCCCACGGACGGATTAAAACCCTCAAAAGAAAGTTGCAGCTCCGCCACCCTCCGGCTTGTGGAATCTAGGATTTGTTATCCCCTGTTAAGTTTTCGCTCCTCCTCAGCAGCAATGGGGCACAATTCATCGGCTGCAATCTGGGCCCACTCTACGTCAGCCAGGATGACAGTCATTTCCTTGGAGGCTCTCCTCAATCCCTCTTCTGCCTCTGTCAACTGTGCCATCAACCGCAGTATCAGCCCCGATTGTGCGTTAAGGGTGGCTGAGTTCTCATCTACCCAACTCTGCAGTTGCTAGACCTCATCTTCAGTCTCCTAGAGCCTCTTGATGTTTACTGCCTTCCTCCACTACCATCCCACACTAAGTTCATGGTCGTACTCCCGAATCTTCTCCACCATAAGATCTCGGACGAGCAAGTGGGGTCACCAGGAATTCAATCCCCCACCACACAGTTCGTGCAGTCGCGATCGAAGTCTGTCCATATCATCCAGCCATAGTTCTTGGGGTGTTATTAACGAAATGTGTCATCATATTCCATGGTCAGCGACTAACTATTTTGTTGTCCTCTACATCAGAGGACATTTCATACCAGTCAGCATGGTTGGCAGGCTCATATGCCGGGAACACCCTTAGAAACTCTTAAGAAAGGTCCACATATTGTGTTTGATCAGGAATGGTGGGACCTGGGCCAACCGATCAATCCACATCATCACATCACACCTCAATGATCTCAAGAATATCCCCAATCACAGTCCCACCAATGACCAGGAGAGCCATGGTTCAGTTGGTCTGGATATCCTCCTCTTTGATCACTAGGATTTCTCTAGGAAGGACGCCACCAGAAGACCTGTCCAACCTCGCTAAGGTGGACCATGCCATTTTAAGAACTGTGTGCCCCAATGAGGGCTCAGATTTCAGTTGACATGGTCAGTGGTTGAAAATATTAAATTTAATAGAAGATACTTATAGAGATTGAATTACTAGTCTCGTTCTTGGGTTGACGCCATTGGGACCCTAAGGCGTGGCTCCCAGTATATTACTAGAAGATCTTAAAGATCTGGAGGGTCACCTCAGGTGTCTTGGCCCCACCAAACGCTGAAATTGATGCAGCCACAAGTGTGGATCCCGAAGGCCCCTCATCTGCATCCACTATGGGATGAGAACGAGTTCTTTCAAATAGGATTTATTGCATATTTTAAACGTTATCAGAGGGTCCAAATTAGTTTGGAAATAGATCCTGGGAAGTGGATCTAAGATTTTACCTCATGTTCCACCACATATTCTTCATGCTATGAGAATTGGTCTCCAACTTCTCCATCCTCCAACAGGATCCCTCTACCGGCCTCGTTCCCCCAGGAGGACTCATCCGATTCTTCTAGTAGAGGGAAACACTTTTTTAGTTCAGAAGATGACAATTGTTGAGGGACTGTATGATCCAACAGCAACTTGACACTATCTGTCATTAGATGCGGGACACCCTGGGAATGAACAATATTATCTAGCTCCACCAGGTACTACTCTGACTCCTTCCGGGACACTGCAAAGCTGACCCTGATAGGGCTTATCCCCGACAAATCCATCCGGAGACGGTTGAGGTGTTTCCACATCTTGGGAGGGATGATGAACTGTTTATTGACTTTTGAGATATCCCAGGACTCTGGGAAGTTAGAATCCCCTGGCATGTCTATGCGACGCAGCCACATCTCCGGAGCCTGAGTGGATATCCTATAGAATCCCCCCAGTGTCCTCCCTTCTGGGTAACTTTGCACTTCTAGGGCCACCAGGTCCGCTTCCACTGCCTCCCCATCAACTGGTGTGGGCCTCTTCACCACTAAATCCCCACTACCGTGGGGTATAAATTCCACCTTCTGGAATCATCCTTGAGGTTTGGGATGTCCACCATTACCGGCTCGAACAGTCGGTTGCTTTATCATTTCCCCCGGGTAGGCCACCTCACAACTTTGGGCATACTACTTGACCAAACTGATGGCAATGGTGGGCAGAGGCAGCTCATTCCTCATATTTCCATCCTATCGAGTGAGCATGAGACACATCTACTTCATCATGCATGGATTCTCTTCAAGGCACACCCCTAGGTAAAACTGGGGGGGTCAGTCGCTGCACACACTGAAATTGCTGGGAAAATTAGTGTGGGGTGTACGGCTCGTAGAGAGGCTCTCGGTCCACCCTCACCACTAGGAATCCACCTCGAAAGTCCAAGAGATAAGACTGGTGCTCTTTTATACCTCGTCCATCATCCGTGAAGGCCCTTGTTGGCAGCGTGAATGGATAGAAGTTGAACTATTCTACCTTCCAGACTCGGTTTAATAACGATGGTACGGTCAGCTTGGCTGGAAAGCTCCCCATGGAATTCAGGATGGATGGGAGAATGTCCGATCTCAGAGGAGAAATAGGGTTTGGGTATTCGTAAACCCACCTAATGTGCACCGCTATCAACCCATACAGAAGGTGGAACGACCCACATATCCTTGGTGGCCTCTTTCACTCACTGATGTGCCAAAGCATTTTGTACATCCTGGAAAGCATCGGGATTACATGATTCACCCACCCTCCGATCACTAGCATGGAGGCCATGATGAAGGTGCTAGGTAGAACACCTGTATTTGTGTCCCTCATCGGAAAAATCCAACCATAGATGAGAGCCGTGATGAATGCCACCGTCCTGACTATCAGATGCTACTCGGTACTGATGCTAAACCCCTAGGTTTAATTCTAGTTTTCCTCCAAGTGCTGCCACTATGAGTGCTCCTTGCCCCGATGAACCCCATTTGGGTAAGTTCGGGGCCTCACCGGGAACCGTTTGTTTTCTGGGAAGTTCAGAAATTGCTTGAACTACCGTCTAAAGTGGACATCTCTCGCCGCTTCCTTTTCCTCTCCCGTCACCTATCTCATCAACGCCATCACCATATGTAGCATCCTCTCTAGATCCTCCCACGCACCCATAGTAGGGAGGAATTCATCGTACATCGCTCCTAGTATTGGAACCCCTGGGATCTAATACACGTCCCATAAACTAATGCCAACCTCCTCGTGATGTTGGTGGAATGTGTTGGTCCCCAATGAACATCAGCTCAACATCTCTAGTATCAGCTTCTTCGGCTCGTAGATGTGAAATTTGGAGGCCCAGGCTACCTCATAGAGACCGACTATCCTCATCTCTTCCCCGAACTCTTCACATGAGGTGCTTACCCAGTATACCCAGTCCTAGTCATCCGTGAAGTTTCCTCCTTGGCGCATGTACCACTCATCAGACCATACCTTCTTTGGGTTCCTTAGTGCAGCCTTTAGGATTGTTTGGTACTGAGGAGGGGATTTCTCAGGTTGCAATGCTTTCCCATCAATTTCATTCAGATTATTGTATAAACAATCAATGTTAATGGGCATAAAGTTCTCCTGAGCGTGGCCTTTAGCTTCCCTAAAACACTGGTGCTAGGATGGAGTGCTTCTCAACCAGTAGTTCGGCTCGTCCCAACTTTCTTCAAGGATAAAGACTTCAACCTTCAGTCCAAATCCATAAAAAGTTAGTCGCTTGCACAACATGTAGTCCTTTTGGATTTATTACAATAGTTGCACAAGAAAATCGTGATTGGAGTGGCTACGTAACAACTCCCCCAGACCCAATCTGTTCGCTATCTCTTCCCTTCATGTAGCGTCCGCAAGGACCCCCCCCCCCCCCCTGACGACCTCTTGGCGAGCCATCCTATCCCTAAAATTCAGATAATTTTTGGACTGGATCGTGAAGCTCAATCATAGAGATCGATCATAGAGACCGATCATGGAGCTTGATCCGGAAAATGGAATCGCAGAGCCTTGTACAGACCCTCAGACGAAATTCGCAGAGTGCACTAACCTAAAGTTGAAGATTTGATGCGCGCTATGAAGAAAGAAGCCCGATTCGCGGAGAGCAATCGAGGAGTACGTGGAGCTTCGTAAATCGAGAGAACTAAGAGACAAATTCACAGAGGAGAGAAAAGGACAAAATAGAAGTCAGACCCACTATTTATAGGTGATTACCTCGGGTGCTTCGCGGCATGCCTAGCCGCGGCAGCCTTCGTGGCGCACCCAACCTGTGCATCACAGATTCACTTTCCGGGCCTCCTTTGTGAGGCTGCTTTGCGGGCAACCAAGGAATTCTATTGCTGGACCCTCAAACATGGATTCTCATTTTCTCCTTGACTCCCAGTCTGAGGGGGGTCATTTGTTGAGGAAAAAATTGGGGGTGAACCAAACATCTTGAAATCATTAGGGACTTCCTCGTGAAGACAGATCAGGAATCTCTCGGAGCCCAGAGACCGACACCAAAGAGCCCCTTCAAGACCCACCGCAAAGCTAAGAGGTGGGGCATCTCCGCAAGCCCCTTTGATGTTCGTGACCCACCTTGAATACTTTCCACGAAGCAGGGATGCGGGGCATCTCTGTGAGGCCCTTTGACGTTAGCGACCCACCGTGATGACCCACCAAAAAGAAAGGATGTGGGATAGCTCTGCGAGCCCATTTGACATTCACGACCCCTCCTGAAGCAAATTTCTTCTTCATTCTGATTGAACCCTACTTCGCGACACCTCCTGCCTATAAATACCTGGATCCCCTTGAGCCCGGTGGACGGACTCTCCGTCCTTTCACCTTCTTATCTCCCGAATCACGAAGCACTTCCTAATTTGTGAACCATAAGTTCATAAAGGTACGTTTTCTCCATGATGTACCCTCCCTTGGCCTTAATTGATCCCCTCTTCTAAGAGGGATTCCTTTCGCGAAGCCTATGGGTCTTTGCGGATGAAGAAGATCCCCAAGGGGGCTCAAGTCTTTGCGGAGCACTTATGCTTCACGAATCACCCTTCATGCACATGTAACTCAAGTTCCAAGGATGGGTCCCTGTGCATTGCGAAGCATATTTCTTCACAGTGCTATTCTTTTCAAGGCACCCTTGCTTCGCGAGGCATTGATTTGCGAATCCCCTTAAACTTCACGAAGCTCATCCCATATGCACCTACACCCTATCCCTATAATAGGAGACTACACTTCGCGAAGCACATCCCTTCATGGAATCCCTCCAATTCATGGGGCACCAGAGCTTTACAAGGCTTAAACCCATGAACCCCTTTCCTCTGCAACTCCTTTTCCCATGCGGCCCTTCAGGTTTTCACGAAGAAATTTAAAAGTCCCTTGGATGATACATCCCGTTGCGTTGCTTCGCCTCATGCTTCTTCGCATAGGCCCACTAAGGGATATTGCTTGTTCGAATAGCAACACTAACGTGGACCCTCCAATGTTTTACTCCATAACACCCCTCAACCATGGCATTTACTATCCCTTCTCTTCACCAAGCTGCATAGGGTACTAGTTATAAAAGTCCTAGGGTGCGGAGTGAACCCTCTCTCTTCCGAGCTGCAGGATGTTAAATGTAACACCCCAAAGACGTGTGTTTCACATAATGGTAACTTATATATAATTTATGTTGTCTATTAATTGAATGAAACTTATTTATTATAAAATAATAATATTATGCAATGGAGTAAATCACACGAAAGAGACATAAGGAGTTTTATTCAAATAAGAACACCATAGTGTTTACAACAAAATGAGATTAACAAGGGACATTAAGCTAACCAAAGATACCAATTAAAAACCCTATTAATATTACATGAAGACTGCTCAAAACAACAAGAACACTGAGAAGATGATAGGGGTCCTTAGTATCCATCATAACGAACATAACAATGGATGAAGCCACCACAGCCACACTAAGAACCAAAGGTATAACGTGAACCATTTCATTCAATAAACATGAGTTTTAGGAAACCAAAATTCATCTATTTATAAGGGCACTAATGTGACTGTTTCCTTTGGAAACCATGGAACTCTAATGGCTATAAATATAGACGTTCGCCTCGTTGGTCAATTAAGTGAAAAATTAGAAGAATATTCTAGTCCATCATGTAATTATGTTATAAATTGGGAAAAATTATAAAACTAAACCTAACCATGAAATATAGATTGGTATTTTTGCAATGTAAAATGAAATTAAAAACATGTTGCAATTAACTCAAATGTGTTGTAAATATTTCCATTCAGTGTCTTAAGTTGTGTTTAAATACTTGTTAATTGAATTATATGTTAAGTTTTAACCACTACGACACTAATATAAAAATTATCATTAAATTTATAACTCTTTATGTTTAAGGATAGTGTTTATAAACAACCTTAGAAAACATTTAAGCAAAATTTTATGTTCTAAACATTAATCTTAAAAAGATTAAAAGAAGACATGTATAAAAAAAGAATTTCTCTACAGAGTTATGTTTCCCTTTAAGTTTTTTACCCTAAATGATAGGCTATATAAAACATTTGGTCCCATTAGGGCCAGCCCTTTATTGATGGGCCAAGGGAGGCGGCTCACTGAAGGTGGCTGAACCTAGCCCTCAGCCCAAGCCTCGACCAGCCCGAGCTCTGGAATAGGTCACTCGAGGAGTGCACAAGAGCGTGGGAATGCATGTGTTTACACATCGCGGGCGTGGCTGCGGTGTGCATGACAGCACACAGGAGTGTAGGTGCGTAGACCGCAGGTGCGCGCTGTGCACGTGCTTGGGTAGGCCTAGGCCTGCAGGGGAGGCGAAGGCCCCTGGGTAAGGCCTCCTTGGTGTGTGCTGTGTTATTGCCAGAATTGCAGGAGGCCTAGGCTTATATGTAAGATTTGCGCACCTCCCCGTTTTGATGTGAGAAGCAGTTTTTAGGGAAAAATTCAATCCTTGCCGTCGGACCGCGTCGCGCACAATCTGTCCCACTGATCCTGGTTCCATATTTGACATTCAACAGCCACAGAATATCACCGGGTTTACATGGGCTGTTAGATCCTGCACATTTTAATCATTGAAATATGAAGGTTTTTAAAATTATGCCTCAATCATAGGTCGTCCGATCAGATCCAGGCTTAATCTGAGCCGTCCATCTATTTTATAAACCCGCGAACGATCCCCCACCATTAGATCAATGTTGGACCAACTTGGACCATCTATTTTCCTCCAGTTTTCTTCCTCTATGGCACTGTCTTATTCTCCGCGGCGTTACCCAAACTAGTAGCCCTACTCTCCTGTTTATCATTGATTTCTTCACCTTTTCATCCGCTGGACCCTCCTCTCACTCACGATTTCCAGAAGGGATGACTTTTAGTTTCTTTTAAAGGCCACTTGGGCCTCAGTTTTCCACTCACCTTGTTTTAAAATAATCTTCATAGGTATAATATATAAACTTCACCGAGGCATTCGAAGAACCCCTAGTTCTTTGCACACAAGTCTCCAGCGAACCTCAATGAGGACTCCAGATTTTCCAGCACCTTCTCGAGCCCTACCTCCTCTTCCTCCCAAAGATAAGGTAAGGGTTAGCCTTATCTTGCTTTCAGTTTTTAATCTATATAAAATATGTATATAAATATATGCTTTTCAAGGAAATATTTTATATCTAATCATCTATGTTCCTATAAAAAAGGATATACTTAGTATAAATATAGTTTGAAGGGGATTTTATCATTATTCATGAAATTATATAAATATATTCATAGTTATGTATAAATATGTTTGTGTGTGAAAAACCGTATATTCTTAATTCAATATATATATATATATATATATATGATATGACTTCTTGATTTAAATGATGTTACCCCAAGAATCCTATTGTTATAAAGGGTTTATTGTACCTCTTCAAAAAATCCTTGTTTCACTAAGTATTTCAAGTATACATATATATAAAAATATGTGTATGAAAACATAAAAATATAAAATCTACGACTCTTGAATTGCATGAAATTTATATGCCCGAATTAAAGATATTGTTGACATTTGAATTTGATATGACAAAGAATTAAAATGTATGGAATTAATTTGTGTATGAAAAGTTTTACACCTAATCATAAATGAGAACACATAACCCATTTGCGGATTTTAAACAATCCAATATTTTCACCCTAACAATTAAATCCATGTTTTAATTAAATCACACGTGTCAAGCTAACTTCGAATGAGAACCTTGAATAAACATTTGGCATGTAATCGGGTAAGTGGGTATGCGAATATGTATGCCACCATTGATTCCTAAATTTTATTTATAAAATTTATATAGTTTGAAAAGGAAGTATTAAACATGGGTAATCAAATGTTTTTTGCTTGACCGATAACCATTTTTATGACTTCCCTGTTTAATTAATATTTTACACCACATGAAACCCTAATCATGGGTTTCCAAATTCTTTCTTTTAATATGCCTAATTCACGAGTATAGATATTGGTATCTTGTGACTTCATTTTCACATATACTCTTTATCCTTCTATAACAAATGTTTGAGATGATGTGAGTTTCACACCCTTCATGGAATGTTATGTTTACCTATTTATTTATTAAGTTAAATTCACCTCCTTATTTAATCATGAATGTTATTGAATAATATGATTCTAGACATTCTCATTTTATGTGGACAATTTGGTATTTCTTTTGTGATAACTATTAGCACAAGTTCTATTAATTCATGCACCATTTAATTAATTGAACACATAAATAATATTTTTGTGCTAGACACAATACATATTCATAAATTTGAATAAATTGTAATATTAAACTTTTATGCCTTTCCTGAGTTTATGGATTTAATTGCTCAAGGTGGTATGGGACACCTTGAACAAAAAGAAAAGTTTATTAAGAAACTAAGTAATTTGTACACTTGGTATGATAAGTAATAAGTGATTAAATTAATCAACGTGTTATGAGAACTTTGATTTAGAGTTATGATGAATGCATTAGACTTATTATGCAATGGGTGGGGCCCGTTATATCCCCTCGATGCATCGTTAGGTCTCATGAGACAACTAGAAGCAGAATTGGACGAGGACTTTCCCAATTATGAGTTATGGATTTTGGCCGAGGCCTTAATCACTAGATGTCTTAGCATGAGGCCTTGACACAGTCCGGAAAAAGCAGTTTCCTCATTATGACTATATAATTTAATTAACTTGAGAAATATTCGACTAGTATAATATTGGTTAAAGACATATGGATTATGGTCGAGGCCTTAATCTTTAGATGTCTTGGCCGAGGCCTTGACAATATGTTTCAGAATGTTCAGAATTATAATCCCTTATTATGTGTATGTCAATTGTGTATGTTAATTAAGAGCCCTTAAATACAAGTATCGGAAAAGTTAAAGGTTTATGGAATGACATATGTATATAACTCAGTGATTTTAGTATTTTATGAATGAAAATGAAGTAATTACCTTTATGCGCAACTATGATCATTCATTACTCTTAGATTTTTAAATTTTTCATACATATTCTTATGTCATACATGTTTTGAATTTATTTTATTCATCATGCCTATAATTGTATTATGTATCCTTGTAATTCCAACAATATGTTTTGATTGAGAACTTTTATGATGTGTACATGTTCTAAAACCTTTATTTAAGAAGATTATTTTATGAAATGGTTTAATTAATGTTTTCAAAAGTTATTTTGTGTGTAATATGTCATTTTTAAACCCCTTACTGGGCATTCATGTGCTCACCCTATGTTTTTGTTTAAAAAAAATTTATCTATGGGTTTTTACTAAAGAAGTTTTTAGAATTAGCTGATTTATCAGAGTCCAGCCTGAATTCGAACCTATGGACGACACCAGCTCTGGGTACTCGGAAGCTGGGGCGTGATAGTTTTTATCATAGGATTTGGTTTGGATGACTCTATAAAACCAGAACTGGACAATGAGAAAAACTTTCTTAAAAAATACTAAGAACGATTTTTTCTTAATGTTAAGATGGAAGATGAAAATGTGCCTACCAATCTACTATCACTTCCCACTGATTCCCTAAAGATGATTGTGTCGTTAGCTAGCCGAAGAATTTTTTTTAACTATGCTCATATCCGCATGACGTGCGAAAAACTGTATGATGTGCCAAACTCATCTCGGGTGCTTCATCTACAACGAGGGTTAGGATTCGATTACATTCTTATAATGATGACCCAATTCCCCTCTTATGTACATCGGGTAAGGTACCATGAGGGAATTTTCCAAGTGTTCATGGGATATGAGGACATTGGCTTTATGGACTTTGACACATTTCAAGAAGCTGCTGCTGCCAGACACCTCCGAGCGTCCTATCTTTGTCAAATATTGAACTATGGCATCTGGGGCCAGTTATTGGACTTCAGAACGTTAAATGATGAGTCCAGTGGACTTTAATGCATGAAACAAGTGTATTTTGATGTCTCCCAACTCCATACCCCTCATACCACACTCAAGATATGTCACAGGTGTCTCCATGAGTTTAACTCAAAATGCTCAGCTTGTGTTTGGTATGAAGAGACAGGGAGTTTTGCTTCTCTATGTGGAGTTCGTGTTGTAGATAATTTGGGGAACTCAAGAATTGATGTTCAGTAGTAATAAACTTATGATTTATTGAAATATTATCTTTCCCATTCCTGTCTTTACTTTGTATAAAATTTCAAATTGAATTCTCATGACTATGTTTTCAGATGGATTGACAAACAAATATCTCATCTCCACCCAATGAGATATTGGAGGATATCTTAATCAGAACTTCCACTATAGACTATCATTCTTTCCGAATCCTGCGAGGATCATGTCAACGCATGTTTGGATTGTCTAACAGCCCTGATATCCCTTATTCCTGTCAAGTGAATGACCAAGTCTTCTACTTCATCTCCATTACCCAACTCCCCAGTCATAGGCGAAGGTGGAGATACTTCGAGGGACTTTTTTCAGTGTTTCACTTTGGTACAAAATTTTTATGCCATTGCATATTTCATAGTGGCTTCCCAAGATGGGAACCTCAGAGCAGACTTTATGTTCAATATCCTAAACCTCAGTCTGTTTAAACTCATCATTCCAATCAAATATCTTGAGTGCGATGTAGTTCAACGAGGCTTCAGATAATATGTCCATTCGTAAATCTCCAAACTTATTACCGCTCGAGCCTTCCTGTGGATGCCTGAGTGTAGAATGCATGATCTGGAGTTCAAAATGTACTGCTCAAGGTTTATCTAGGCCAGAGAAGTAGATGAACTGAATACCAACCTGGGTATTCTGTTAATCGAGCCGAATCTTAAGTTTTGGTAATGATAATCATCTGAGAATTTCTTTTCCAGTTTATGAATAGAATTGAGAGGATGAAATTATTTGTAGGGGGAATAATGTAACGCCCCAAAGACTTGTGTTTCACATAATGGTAACTTATATATAATTTATTTTGTCTATTAGTTGAACGAAACTTATTTCTTATAAAACAATAATATTATGCAATGGAGTAAAGCACATGAAATAGACACATGGAGTTTTATTCAAATAAGAACACCATAGTATTTACAAAAAATTGAGATTAACAAGGGACATTAAGCTAACCAAAGATACCAATTAAAAACCATATTAAGATTATAGGAATACCACTCAAAACTACGAGAACCCTGAGAAGATGATAGGGGTCCTTAGTATCCATTATAACGAACATAAGAATGGTCGAATCCACCACAGCCACACTAAGCACCAAAGGTATAACACGAACCATTTATTTCAATCAACTTGAGTTTTAGGAAACTCAAAGTCTTGGATTTATAAGGGCACTAATGTAACCGTTGTCTGGGGAAAACCTGGAACTCTAACGGCTATAAATATAGTCGTTGGCATCATTGGTCAATTAAGTGAAAACGTATAAGAATATTCTAGTCCATCATGTCATTAAGTTATAAATTAGGAAAAATTTAAAAACTAAATCAACCATGAACTACACATTGGAATTTTTGTAATGTAATAAGAAATTCAAAACATGTTGCAATTAACTCAACTGTGATGTAAATATTTCAATTTTATGTCTTAAGCGGTGTTTAAATATTTTTTAATTGAATTATGTGTTAGGTTTTAACCACTAAGACAATAATATAAGAATTATCATACAATTTACAACTCTTTATGATAAAGGATATTGTTTATAAACAACCTTAGAAAACAGTTAATAGAAAGTTTATGTTGTAAACATTAACCTTAAAATCTTTAATGGAATCCATGTATAAAAAGAATATTTTTTATATAGAGTTATGTTTCCCTTTACGTTTTCCCCGAAATTTTAGGCTATATATAAAATTTGGGCCCATTAGAGCCAGCCCTTTATGGCTGGGCCAAGGGAGGTGGCTCACTCAAGGTGGCTGAGCCTAGACCTCGGCCCAAGCCTAGACCAGCCCGAGCACGGGCATAGGTCACTCAAGGAGTGCACAGGAGCGTGTGAATGCATGTGTGTGCACAGCGTGGTCGTGGCCATGGTGTGCATGGGAGCACACAGGCGCACAGGGGCGCGCAGCGTGTGCGCTTGGGTAGGCCGAGGCCTACGGGGGAGGAGGAGGCCCATTTGTAAGGCCTCGTGGGTGTGTGCTGTGTTATTTCCATCAATACGGGAGGCCTAGGCTTATAAAGAAAATATGTGCACCTCCCTATTTCAATGTAGGAATCAGTTTTTAGGGAAAAATCCAATCCTGACTGCCACATCGCATCTCACATGATCTAGACCGCTAATCCTGGTTTCGCATTCGACATTCAGCAGCCACGGAATATCACCCAGTTTACGTCGGCTGTTCGATCATGAGAATTTTAATCATGGCCGTATGAAGGTTTTTAAAACTCTTCCTCAATCTTAGGTCGTCTAATCAGATCCTGGATTAATCCGAGCCATCCATCTATTTTATAAAACCGAAAACGTACCACAACCATTAGATCAAGATCAGCCCGATATGAACCATCCGTTTTCCTCCAGTTTTCTTCCTCCATAGTGTTGTCTTCTTCTCCGTGGCGTTCCCTGAACCTATAGTACTACTCTTCTATTTATCACTGTTTTCTTCACATTTTCAGCTACCGGACCCTCCACTCACTCATGGTTTCCACAAGGTATGACTTTTAGTTTCTTTTAAAGGCCACTTGGGCCTCGGTTTTCCACTCACCTTGTTTTAAAATAATCTTCATAGGTATAATATATAAACATCACCAAGGAATTTGAAGAACCCCTAGTTCATTGCACACAAGTCTCCATCAAACCTCCATGAGGACTCCGGATTTTATAGCACCTTCCCGAGCCCTACCCCCTCTTCCTCCTAAAGATAGGGTATGGGTTACCCTTGTCTTGCTTTCAGTTTTTAATCTATATAAAATATGTATATACATATATGCTTGTAAAGGAAAGGTTTTATATCTAATCATCAATGTTCCTATAAAAATGGATATACTTAGTATAAATAATGTTTGAAGGGGATTTTATCATTATTCGTGAACTTATATAAATATATTGATAGTTATGAATAAATGTGTTTGTTTGTGAAGAAGCGTATCTTCTTAATTCGATATATATATATGATACGACTTCTTGATTTAAACGATGTTACCCCAATAATTTTATTATTATAAAGGGTTTATTGTACCTCTTCAAAACATCCTTGTTTCACTAAGTATTTCGAGTATACATATATATAAAAATATGTATATGAAAACATATAATTATAAAATATACGACTCTTGAATTGCATGAAATTTATAAGCGCAGATTAAAAATATTGTTGAGATTTGAATTGTGAGATGACAAAGAATTAAAATGTATGTAATTACTTTGTGTAAGAATGTTTTTACACCTCATCATATATGAGGACACAAGAAATATTTTCGGATTTTAAACAATCCAATATTTTTACCCTAACAATTAAATCCATGGTTTAATTAAATTACAATTGCCAAGCTAACTTCAAATGAGAACCTTGCATAAACATGGGGCATGTAATTTGTTTAGTGGGTACGAGAATATATATTCCACCGTTGATTCCTAACTTTTATTTATAAAATTGCTATAGTTTTTGAAGGAAGCATTAAACAAGGGTAATAAAATGTTTTTGGCTTGACCGATCACCATTTTTATGCATGCCCCGTCTAATGAATATTTTACACCACATGAAACCCTAATCCTGGTTTTCAAAATGCTTTCTTTTAATATGATGAATTCACGAGTATAGATATTGGTAGCTTGTGACTTCATTTTCATATGTACTCTTTATCCTTCACACTTTATAGAAGATAATAATATTTAAGGTTGAGTTTCATACTTTGAGATTTAAACATTTAACATAGTATTAAAAGCTTATTTATAACAAATGTTTGAGATGATGTGAGTTTATCACCCCACATGGAATGTTATGTTTGCCTATTTATTTATCATGTTAAATTCAACTCCTTATTTAATCATGAATGTTATTGAATAATATGATTCTAGAATTTGTCATTTTATGTGGACAAGTTGGTATTTCTTTTGTGATAGCTATCAGCACAAGTGCTCTTAATTCATGCACCATTTAATGAATTGACCACATAAATAATAGTTTTGTGCTAGACTCACTTAATATGCATAAATGTGAATAAATAGTAATATCAAATTTTTATGCCTTTCTTGAGTTAATGGATTTAATTGTTGAAGGTGGTATGGGACACCTTGAACAAAAAGGAAAGTGAATTAACAAACCAAGTAATTTGTACACTTGGTATGATAAGTAATAACTGATTTATTAAATCAAAGTGGTATGTGCACTTTGATTTAGTGTTATGAGGAATGCATTAGACTTATTATGTGACGGGTTGGGACTGCTATAGCCACTCGATGCATCGGCAGGTCTCCTGAGACATCTAGAAGAAGAATTGGCTATGGCCTTTCACAATTACAAGGTATGGATTTTGGCCGAGGCCTTAATCACTAGACGTCTTGGCATGAGGCCTTGACATAGTCCAGAATATGCACATTCCACATTATGAATATGTAATTTAATTAACTAGAAAAATATTCGACTAGTAGAATATTGGTTAAATAGCTTGTGGATTATGGCCGAGGCCTTAATCACTAGATATCTTGGCCGAGGCCTCGACAATATGTTTTAGAATGTTCGGCATTATAATCCCTTATTATGTGTATGTTAATTTTTTATGTTAATTAAGAGCCATTACATATGAGTATTAGAAAAGTTAAATGTTTATGGCATGAAATATGTATAACACTAAGTGATTTTAGTGTTTAATGTATGAAAATGAAGTAATTACCTTTATGCGCAACAGTGATCATTCTTTACTCTTAGCTGTTTAATTTGTGCTTACACATTCTTATGTCATACATGTTTGGAATTTATTTTATTTAGCATGCCTATAATTGAATTATGTATCCTTGTAATTCTAATAGAATGTTTTTATTGGGCACTTTTATGATGTGTACATGTGCCACATATTTTATTTAAGAAGATTATTTTATGAAATGGTTTAAATAATGTTTTCAAAAGTCATTTTGGGTGTAGTATGTCATTTTTAAACCCCTTACTGGGAATTCGTGTGCTCACCCTATTTTGTTTTGTTTTAAAAAATTTCAGGTATGGGGTTTTAATAAAGATGTTTTCAAAATTACCTGATTTATCAGATTCTGAACTGAATTTGATCCTCAGGACGGCACCGGCTCTGGGTACTCAGAAGGTGGGGCCTGACATTAAACTTCCAAGCACCATCGTCCTCAGCACACGATGTTAAACTGTGACCTCACCCCATTCCTTGCACGCGGGGCACCCTGTCTTGGACATTCTTTATGCCCATCGGTATCCACAAGAGTGAGATCACTACTCACATGGAATGAGATCCTCTTAATCGGAGCGACGTCTATCTGTGGGGAAAAGGGGACCACCTTAGTGCGAACCCCTATCTTTTCTTGCAGGAGGCAGAATCCCTGCCCCTCCTTTCTTTGGTGCCAAATCCCTCTCCCACATGGGTTTTTCATCATCGAGCCTCCATCCTGGAGTAATTCCTAATCTCCATCTCCTTGGGTTATAGACCGTGCGTAAGCCCCTATTTTCTCTTTGGGATACTCCCTGCATAATCCACATTAAAATTTATATGGACTCACCTTTCGCGAAGTGATCATCAGGTCTTTGACGCCTCTTGTTTCTCAAACCGAGCATGACTCACATGGGCTTATAGTAAGAAATTACAATTACATCGTTTTTCGGGAATCCCTTAGTGTAATCCCCACACACCACACCCATCTTGAACTACAAGTTCCTTGATCCATTCCAAGACAATGTACATAGGAAGCCTCTATGGGGTTCAATCCCACTACCCCGGTCATTCCGACCTCCTTCACGTCGGTTCACCAAAACATTGGGTAGCCTAGAGTGTATGCCCCAAACACCAACCTGAACTGTGAGGTCTTTGATCTTTTCCAAGGTAAGGTCTGTAGGAAGCCTCCATGAGGTTCAATCCCACTACCCCGGTCATTCAGACCTCCTTCATGTTGGTTCACCAACACCTTGGGCATCCTAGAGTGTAATCCCCAAACACTAGCCTGAACTACAAGGACTTTGATCTTTTGCAAGGCAAGGTACATGGGAAGCCTCCACGAGGTTCAATCCCACCACCCAGTCATTCTGACCCCCTTCACGTCTCTTCCCACACCACCTGAACTATGTGGTCTTTGAACCGTGGCAAGGATGGTTATGTAAGAAGCCTCTCTCAGGTTCAAGCCCATCACCCGGTCGTTCCGACCCCCATTCACGTCGGTTTTCCCACAACATCCATCTAGACTGCAGATCCTTATTCACGTCGGTTCACTTTCGTCCCATAAGACATTAAAGTGTAAACCCCACACAACGGTAAGCCATTGTGTCCCCCCCAGTCAGTGGTAAGCTGTTGTGTCCCCCAGTCAGTGGTAAGCCATTGTGTCCCCCAGTAAGCGGTAAGCCATTGTGTCCCTAAATCAGCGGTAAGACAATGTATCCCAGTCAGCGGTAAGCCGCTGCATCCCCTATTCAGCGGCAAGCTGTTGTAATCCACTTCGCAGGGACCCACATCTTTGGTCCGCCCTAGTGGCGTTCGACCAAACCAGGCTCCTACCACACATAATCCCCAAACACATCATCAGGTTGTTGTCATATGTGTACACCCCAACTCAAGCTCATCGCCTGAAATTTCCCTCGAGCCTATGTGTCTCGGGAAGGTCATGCCCCAACCAGAAGGTTCCACTTCCTCCGGGTCCCATCCATGCATCTATTCTCATGGGACACCTCCACAGGATTTCTATCGCCCTCCTGAACTACGCAGACTTTGATTCCATACCACGGGGATACATAGGATGTCTTCCTAAGACTCAAACCCAACGTTACCATCGTCCTCACGGCGGTTCCTTCCAATTTACCATCCACTTCATTCAAACACTCCATCTTCCATGCTGATTCTTATCCGGGCCACCACATCCTGGTAAGGTCATGTCAAGCCACCTACATTAGAGTGTCCTCCAGGGGTTACACTAATCTGATCCTCTCTAATAAGTGTTTTGATAAGTGTGATCTATCTTTGCTGGATGTTAATCTTGTGGCGTACCCGGTGTTAAACATGGGAAGCTAAGGAAAACCTCATAGACATGCCTATGTCATATAATTCTAGAATTTGATGCAGGATGTATCAGGCTTATGTAGCCTCGAGAAGACCTATAATAAGGGTAAGAAACCTAGAATCACCAGTGTTCCAGCATCCAGACACGCCAGTGATGCCCAAAGTGACTACTCCCATGACCAAAGGTTGCTGCCCTGACCAGATCCTTTATAATGTCCCGACAGAAGAAATGTAATTAACTGGTGTCCATGAAGATATGGCGCTAGTAAGAGTTTCACGAACAATGTCTTAAGTCTATAAGGGAGACCCAGACTAGGTGACGAGTTTAGAGGAGGAATCCATGGAAGGAAGAATCGACATCCCATTATCCCATTTCGATCAAGGAGCAGATGTCCCTAACAAGGAATGTATGTCGCCCTCCTTTGGAAATAAGGAATGCAGGGCAACAAAATTACACCTCTTGTCCTCACAAACGGACGCACACACCCTAGAGAAAGCATCACAAACAACTATAAAAATAATTAGATATGTTAAATGAATTGTTGATTCTGGTTTATTTTATACAAAATATAACAGTTTTGATTTAACATGTTATTATGAGTATTCTTTTGGATAATGCATAATTGATTGAAAAATCACACTAGGTTTGTTTCATTTTCTATGAAAAAGTTTAATTTCATGGTCTTCTAAGAAACAACTATCAATTTATTTCTCAAATACAGAATTCGAGTATATCTCTAATAATCATAGTTGTGCTCAATATTTATATAATAAAAAACATAATGTGATTTTCATGTTTATATTAATAAACTTCTTATTTATTATGATAATACTTATCTATTTTATATTTATAAAAACCCTTTATAGAATTATACAGAAAAACATATTTATCTTTAATTTAATTTTATTAGAGATCATATGAACAAGGGTGATATTGTTTTAGAATTTATACCTTCTGAAAATCAGCTAGTAGATATTTTTTACAAAGCCTCTAGACTCTGCTCAGTTTGAAAAAATTAAATTTGAACTTGGTATGTTGGAATTTTAATTTTTTCCTACATTTTTTATGGTGATTTTGTTTTAAATTTTTTTATTTATAAAAATGTGGAGAAATAACTTGTTTTAAATAATTTTAAAACATTTTTTTGGGAGATATATTTTGGGAGAAAATTTGGAGTAATAAACGGTGAGAAATAAATTAGTTTTACATTTGTTTAATTACAAAAAATATTATCATTTTTTAATCAGACAAAAATAGGGATATTGTTTGTGCATGTGAATTATTTTTTTTAATTACTTTAGGATATTGTTTTTGCATGTGCATGTTTTCTTTTGATTTATTACATGTGATTTTAGTTTAAAAACCATTCTGTATATTAATGATTTATTAGACTATAGTGTATGTATTTCTATAATTCGCATCATTTTAGATAGATATGAGATTTATCTACATTTCATTTGTATATGAGGATGTCCGAAAAATCATTTTTATTACTCTAAAAATTAAATTAATTCTCTGATTTAGTTTTGAAACTCTACAAAAAAATGTTTCTTGTATTTATTTTACTGAAACTTCTACCGATATCAGATTTTATGAAACTTGATTTTAATGAAATTCAACATGTTTATATTTATTTCATTATTTTACGTAGAAGTATAAAAATTTCATTTCAAAGGTGATTAAATTTATTTATATTCTAATTTAATTTATTAGAATTGTTGATTTACAGAATATTATTGATTATGTGTTTTGAAGATATTTGAAAAAATTGATGTCAAATTTCATTAATTCATGATTTTTTGGAAATATAATAACTTTTTATATAAATAAGTATAGTTGAAAAATGTCCAAATATACTTTTTAGAGCCCTTAATTTTTTTTTGAATTTTGTTAACTAATGTTGTCCATTTTTTCATGAAGTATGGGAAACCCTACATTCGCAATAGTGCAATGTATAGTTCATCAACCCAACATTACTGTTCTTAATCAATATGATAAATTACTATTCATGAATAGTGAAAAGTTTGTTTTATCAACCCTATGTTACTTTTCATCATCCATACAATATGTTGCTATTCATGAGTAGAGGAATGTATAGTTCATCAACCCTACTTTATTGTCCATCATCCATACGCTATGTTACTGTTCATGAATAGTGAACAGTTTAGTTCATCAACCATATGGTGTTGTTCATGAATTGTAAAAAATATGGCTCACACCCGATGTTACTCTTAATTCATTAAATTATGGGCCATGCCCTATGTTATTGTTCATGAATAGTGAAAAGAATGGTTCATCAAACATATAGTACTATTCATTCAGATGTTACTATTTATTCATTGCATTTTTTTATTAAATTGATTTTGTGTATATATATGGATTATTTTTAATTGTTTTTATGCTAAAAAAATTATCATTAAATTTATGTATTATAATCAAAGAGTTTTTTTTAATATTTTTGGTTGAATATTTAGAATGAAAAATAAAAAAAATAAACGTCTTTTCCCATTAATTTTGAGGTTTCTATATTGTTTAAATTCAAATGTTTGAATATACTTATAGATTTTAAGGCTAGTTTTCATGAAATATTTCTTTTATAAATTTAAATATGTTTGAATGGATTTAAATTGTTGTTTTAAATCATTCAATGCTGCTGTATTTCTAGAGATATTTTTTTGAAGACTTATTCAAAATTATTTTGAATGATTTTATTATAGATTTATTCTACAGGAATAAAGAGTTAACAATGCATTCATTTTTATGGAGATATTTATGATAACTCTTGATTCAATTTATTTTGAATTTACCCATGAATCAGAGATGTTACAACTAATAAAATATTTATTCTATACATATATCATTATCTCTTGTAGAAAAAAATACACAAGATAACAAGATATAAATTTCACGACACACGTTAACATTTTTGATACACAATTCTGTTAAAATGAAAGTGCTATGAACATTGAACCTGCTGTGAAATCTGGAACATCCTTCAACACTCTGTTTCATCATCTTCTAAATCTATTAAGGGTTGAATTAATCATTCTTCTACTACAATTTACTTGATGAGACGAGTTGATATAATCCTCCACAAAAAGTACCTATACTTTAATGAGTTTTATTATCATTCATATGGTTGTGATTTAATAATAGTATTTCAAATCTCTCACCGACACTCTATTTTTCTATTTATGATTTTACACAAAAAAGTATTAGTTTGTATTTTTTTTATTTAGGTTGTGACTCCAAGATTATAAATTCATGATATAAGGGTTGTGACTCCATGTATCTAAAGTCAGAACTATTCAGGTTGAGGCTCCCAATGCCTAAAGTTATCTTTTAATGGTTGTGACTCCCCATACAAAACTTAGTGTCATGGTTATCCCTCCACTTGAAAAATATTTTTAATTGGGTTATGATTCCCCCATTAAAATAATTTATTAGTGCACATTTATCCCTCATAGATTAGAGAGGCCCACTTCGGACCAAAATACTATAAAAACATCCTTGCGTTATTTACTTTTTCTGCTGGTAATTAACCAAAATAATTAACTCTAGTAATTAATTTAATTAATTAATTTATTTGTTTAGTTTTTTTAAACTCGTATATTCACCCCCTCTAGACTATCTTCCATTACCCTATTTGACCTAACGACAACCACTATCAAGAGTACAGGGTTTTAAAATTTTTCTAGCATTAAAAGTAATTTCAATATTTAATTACTTTTTTCCATATTTTCACTCTAGATTCCATTTAAAAGTACATAATTAGAAATATTTCCATGAAGATTAGACATACATTTATCAAAATGGTGACCCTGTTGATTACATATTCCACAAATATCTTCAAAACAGTGATATATATTCTAAATTGATAGAATTTATGTGTTCTTATTCAATGTTTTTGTGATTCACTGATCTTATCTTCATCTTTACAGAAGTTATTATTTTCTTTATAGTGATGCAGCCCATATCAAATACATTTTACAAGAAGGTGACATGTTTTACTAAAAAGAGTAGGATTTGTTCCCAAAAATTCTAAAGTAGTAGAAATACCAATTAAATATCTATCATGTATAATATTTACTATTATATTTAGGAAACTATTGTTATTGCATTATCACATAATATGATTCCTTCTATCCTAAAAGGATAACTCTTTTAAAAGTCTAAAAATATTTCTTTATTATAATGAAATAATTTTCATTTTCCTTATCAGACTAAATTTTCCCATTATTGACAATAAAACCAACATTATAAGAAATTAAATATTTACGTTGAGTTTCAAGAAGAATATATGACCTGTTTCATTGTAAAAAATTCTCATCATCATGAGATGTTTCAGATTTAACTTCTTATGCTTTGTGGAAATACTCACTGATTTTATTAGGGAAAATTCATTATAAATATAATTCTATAGTGTATTATTCCATTCTTTATCTTTTAGGTCCAGATTTGTATCACAGTCCCTCACCATTTCTCTTGTTATGAAACTTTTAGCCATTTATTTTCGATCTCACAAATGTTCCGATATTATCTACTAACAAATTATTCATTCCCATCATTGTTTATTCAATATACTTATTCAATATTTTTATTTCTGGATTTATTTTTTATTTTTCTAAAAACATGATTCATGTTATGATTTCATTATATGTTTTGTATAATAATATTCACAATATTTTTCTCCACTACTTGATGATTCATTATAATTCCAAAATTTATACGTAAATCTGCAACTTTTTTAGTATTCTATTCTACATAATTAAAACTAGAGGAGGGGCAATATTAATATTCTTTACTCAATATAATACATCTATTAGTTCAAAAAAATATTTTCTTAATATCAACTGATTTCTATCCACCTTTGATATTTTCCCAAATATTTTACTAATGTCTTTCATCTTGATCATCATCCTAATATCAAAAACTTATTTATTAGTAAATTAATATAAAAATTTCTAATTACTTCACAATTGAATCTTTTTAGTGTAATTTTAACTTTATACTTGACTTCTCATTTTTTTAAATATTATTAAAATAAAAGAAAGTATTTTCATTCCATCATCATACTTTATATATTCATCTTTAGGTTTCTTAATTTCTATAAATTTTACCTCAATAATATTTAATTTCTTGAAATCCTTGAATTCTATTCATTTATTATCGTTTTTCATAAAAAATGAGCCTTCCTCAAATCATATTTAAATAATATATTGGGAAACTCATCAAAAAACATGTTTTACCGCTCTTCTTTTAATGAGATATTTGGTTTAAATATCTCTGTAATATTTCTCATTATTTTATTAAACACCATGGAATCCTCATATATTTTATAAATCCCCTAATATGAAAAACAATTCCATTAAATTTTGAAAAATAATATTCTAATATATCATATTTTTGTAGGTTTATATCCATAAATTTATCCCTCTCAATTTTAATTTTTTTCTTTAATCATGAAATTCTCTAAATACATATTTTCTTGTTTTCCCACATCTTATTTTATTTTATGAGTCCCACCAAATTTATAATTATTTATCTGAAAAGGATGATAGAACAAAAATTCTTTATTTAGCATTAACATGAAAATTTCTTTTGTCTCCAAAGGCTAGGTGTGAATATTTCTCAAGAGGAGGAAATTATAATTTCACTTCATGCAAACAACTAAACCTTGTGACAAATAGTAATGAAATATTTTGTTTTTACATCCTTGAAAGTTCAATCAATAAAAAATAAGAACCCCGATGTTATTGATTAAATTCAAATTATTAATCATTTCTTTGATAAGGATCATTCCAAATAAGTTTACTTTAATACTAATTCATATATCCCAGATTGTATTATACCAATATGATGTCGGGGGTGGGGTGGGGTTTAATAAGTTAAACTGAAATTATATAATTAATTTTACTAAAATAATATTATTAGACTTGTTAGACTCATATCTGAATAATATTGAAGAGTTTTACATTATTTTCCCCAAACATGGGTGACTGTGTCCTTTTTGGGGTAAGAATGATTCGAGCGTCCAATTTTCTAATAAAAAAAATCCAAAATTTCATGTGGATTAGTGATATATCATCCTAAAATAATTGATGGTTAATATCATCTATATCCCTATAAAATGTCTTCTAAATTTTTTTATTATACTAGTTTCCCCCCATTTATAAAGACAACAAAAACACATTAAGAAAAATCACACAAACCTCAGGATTCTATTGAAACAATAAAATTATTTTCCTCTTAAAGAATTTATAAAATTCCTATAATTCCCTTTATCAATGATTCTAGAGTCCATGTATCTAAATTTCACAATACTGTTTCACACAACTCACTAGTGAAACTGATTCACACTGCTACTTCTTGATGTGCTCTTTCGATACTCTCTTCATATACCATTCACATGAAAATATTAATTCATGTACCTATAAAACATTTTCATATAAATTCATACAAATTGAGTATTTTTAAATGACTTCTCAAACTCTATACTTAGGTGCATACAATACTTAGGTTCTTTGGAAACATGGAATCACTAATTATTCATGTGTTTAGGATAGAAAAACACCTTCTCTATATACTTTATATACTCACGAAAACAAGAGTAAACACAACATAATTATTGTGTAACATTGAGTGAGAAAACAAATTTTCTTAACATACATAAGAATAAAAAAGAAAAAAATGCAATTCATATCCTCTTTGTGACCTCAATATTAATGATAAATGTATTTATATACATGTTCATGTTCACAAAATGGATCAAGAATCATGCAGTTTCAAATTCCAAATGACATCTTGACACTATATGAATTACTTTTTTTAATATAGAGAAAATTCAAGACTTTTTATTGGCTCTTATATGTTTTCTTCAATTATACTAATTATTATAATAAAAAATTAGAACATATGGTTGTATTTATTAGTGTGACTCTAATTACATACTCAGCCACTTGAAATTATTTATGGGACCCTTTATTATTATATGTGCACAAAATCCTCTACCAACATATGTTTGAAATTTCACTGTCCCCATAAAAGAAATCCCACTTCATGAACATGTCACTGTCTCCTATTGGACTTCACTTAATCATGAAAATCCTATTATAATCATTCGTCATCCGTGTTCAAATTTTCATGTTAATAAAATGATAATCAAATACCTATCTCAATCAACAAATGTTGAGCCATGATGAAAATTCAGTGTAAAATATCCCCTACATAGATAAAGGTGGAGGACAATATAGATACAGATCAGACCGATACGATTGAAAAATTTAAATGGGATTAATTATTTTAGAATCCTTTTAAATGGATATGTATTACCTTACATAATTTTATACAACATTAATGTTTATTTATTTAAAGTGACAATTTTTAATACAATGCAAACCATGAACATGATAATTGTGAGTAATGGGTTCCGCTCCTTGCCACCTCAACCTCTCTTATGTGCCACCACCCCAAGATAAGGTCTCAACCTACTATGTGAACCTCCATGTGCATATATGATATTTTTCTATATAGGAACCTGCCACCATGCAGGTTTTGTAATATAGATCTCTTGAGTAGTTGATGTATCCTCCCACATGTGTGTGATTGGGAAGATTCCTTAGCTCCGATGGTTTCATAATCCTGATAAAATTTAGAATAAAATCTTTAATTAATTATTATGTATGAGGATTCCAAAAATAAATTCCAAGATATAATCTAAACTAAAATTCATCTTTTTAATCAATTATTTCAAATCATCCCCACTTCTCAAATTTTCACAATTATAAAGATGACTGATAAACAAAATCATCAAAATATATTCTTCAAATGTTTTAAAAAATGTTTATACTTCAAATTCAATGGCACATGTATTATTTATTAATATCATATTTGAGAACACCACATGTGAGGATGAAAACAAATATAAAAAAATATTTGGGTTCTTTAGATGATAAATTCCCTTGGTTTTTGTAAATGATAATTCCCTAGTCGAGAGTCACCTATGTGGTTCCTTGTAAAAATCTTGTCTATAATCCATAACATTGTAAATAATAGGATCTTATAAATTAGTCAAAGTGACTATGGAGAAATTACTATCATAATGCAACAACATCCAATAAAAAAACTATGATGTAACCTTATCTCTATGGCATAGTGACCTCAAAATTGGTATATCTATGAAATCTCCACCCTCCAACCAAAAACTAGGAATGAAATAGATTAGTGTACATATATGTAGGTATGTATTATATACGGGTTATTTCCTTACACATGAGAGTTATAGATAGTCTATTTTCCACGAATGTTATGTATGTGTAACAGTGCTGATGAGAACATAACCATGAGTCATGGGCGTAAATTGTTAATTAAAGGTATAAACAGTCATGTAACATGATCTAAGTCTTTTAAATTTATATTTATTTCATCCTTTCTACAAGGCACTAATGTAGGTATGATCATGAATTATGTTAACATTTTTATCCCATGTTCACTTTGTATATTATTAATTTTATTCTTGTGTTCACATTTTCTTGTCCATCATGTCGTTCAATTTTATAAACCCATGAACATACATTATGGAATATTTGGTTTTTTACTACTTGGATATAATAACACCCTACATGAGAATCATGTTGCATATAAAGACATCATGAACATGGATCTAGGGTAGATCCAGGGCCTTACAGATGGATGATGAGGAGCATGGAGCTGTTATATAGTTGTGGTTCTGGGATGGAATTTAGTTTCTTGCTGCAATACTCCAGTTATAATTATTATTTCCATCTGTATCTCTATACTAGATATACTTCTACATTTGAATAAAATTTGATTAAACCATCATAACTTAAGGTGAAATCGGTTACAAACTTTATTATTATTGTATTTCCAATGTGTTATATATTTATCATATATTAATGATGATTATTATATGGCGATGGTGATGGTCATCGAGGGTATTGTATCTGAATGAAAATTTTGGCTCTCTAATCTATTTAGCAGCCTGTTTCATATGGGGAGTAGTACATGAGTTTATATAGAACTTTTTATCTAACTGGATTATGTGAGTTAGGGTGTTACATTGAAAACATTTTAATTAGTCCTTAGTTTATACTTATTTATATAGTTATTGACACTATACTTATATTATAAATACTATTTTTTAAACATTCACCTAAAATGAATATTTTTTTTAAAAAAAAACTTATAAAAATTTTCTTAAGGAGAATATTTATATTCTAAATTAAAAAATCAAGATAATTTTCTAAAACAAATCATGAATTATAAAATATAACCTTTTAATAAAAATAAAATATATAAATAATATTTAATTTTATTAAAAAAGACTTTTTTAAACATCAAGTGTATTTAATATTATACCATATAAATTATAATATAATTTAATAATGAAATTTTAGTTTATAAATCATAATATTACATATTTTAGAGAATGTTTTTTGTGATCATTTTAATTGATTAAGGTAAATTAAAAAACCATTAATTTTAATGGTTTCCCAAAAGGAATCCATTTTTATGATAATAATCAATTAAAAAAATAATATATAATTATTTTAATTGATTATTTTATTTATATCTAGTAATGGTTATATTCTTCTTTTAATTTTAATATTTCATTGTTTTTTAGTTATGTGTTGCATTAGTTCATTGTTGTGTGTGATACAAGCTATTAAAGTCCATATTAATTTAAAAGGTCCAAAGGATCAGATCGTTAACTATAATATACTAAAATAAAATCTAAACTCACAATATTAATCATTACATTCTTATTAATGTAGGTTAGGGAATCTTAATATACTAATAATTCTTGATATAAATTCTAACATGACATCCAACTTACTCAAATTATTTATATCAAGTTACATATCATTCCTCAAACAACATTATTCACTCATACAATAATATACCCATGTATGTGTATAACCCCAACATATACTCACTATAATATACCATTACCAAAAAATATATATTATCTAAGATATTAAACCAAAATGAGGTTACATATTTCTCCAAAATCATAGACTATCATTAACCCTCAAATGGAATAGACCAATTGTTCATAAGATCACATAGAAATTAATAAACTTGGTTATCCATGACCATATTACTTTTTGAATTACTGACCTAATTAGTTAAGATCATACTCAAATACTTCATAATGGTTTATTTTAGTGAATTTGTGTTTAAAAATTAAAATCCCCTACGATTTACATTCCAAGTGTGTTGTTTGGAATCTTTTTCATGCACCAGGTTTTAATTTAGTTAATACTTTATCCTCCCTTTTATGTGTTATTACCCCTTGGTACATAATTTTCATATCATTCTTCCAATTATAGTATCCATAAATTGATGTAATTACTTAAATGACCACAAAATATGTGGTTTTCCAAAAATTTGTGATGTGATCATACATTTAGACTTACATATTAGATTTATGTATAGGGATTTCAGAAGATTTATCTCAAATAATCCAAAAAAATAACTAAACTAATCTCTAAAAAAAGAACATAAATTCCAACTAAAGATACCCAATATAAATAAAAACTTTTATTTCATTATATTAAATGAATAATCATTAAATACAACAAATATTTAAATAAAATAGATAAATAGTGGTTTACTATATTAAATGATTAACTATATAAAAGATCAATTTTGTGACACTCGTTAATATTTACTCACATCTGATCAATTTTAAAACTGATTTTAATCATCTTATATGAAATACCCATCTTCATATCCTATATAAAGTAAACATAATAATGGGGTGATGTTAGACACATAGTAAGGGTCACATAATAGATAACCCCTGATAATAATAATTGGGATGTATATATATGTGTGAGAGAGAGAGAGAGAGTAATCAATATCCCCCAACATAATATTTGGAAAATATAACCAGATAAAACATGGATTATAAAAAATTATAATTCAAAATATAAATATATTTTGAAACATATTAAAATTGAACAAAACCATAAATAGGATTCAGTACATAAAGGATCTGGCATCATAACCCATTTCTAATAGTTGATCAGGCTTAAGTCACCTATTTACATTAGTGTATTAGGATTCACCTACTTCTTTACATTTTCTTATTAGAATTTTCCCACCATTTTCCAATGTTGGATATAGAATTAAAATAATTTTCCCATTATCTTATGTGATATAAAACTCTACCCGATGCATTGGAGGGTTATATAAGGCCCAACCACCACTTCATGTAAAACCTTATATATGAGTTCCATAAAATATCTATCATTCAATGTAATATGAATACAATATATTGAAAATGAGTTTCATTAAACACATCATACTGAATCTATGGGAAGATAAAATGGGTTTCAAAACATTTCATGGTTGTATCACCAATTTAATACTCGAGACCATTCTATATTAGGTAAATACCATATCTTGAACTATCACACAATATACATTTTAATGATTATTTAATAATGAAATTACATAAATGTTTTTTTTAGAAAATTAAATTAACCAAAATAACTTTATTTTTTGAATAATAATATCATAATTATCAGAGTAATATTTTTTATTTTTTTCTTCCAAAATGCTTATTTTTATTAGAAAAGTACGGCATTCAAAACATATTAATTGAATGACATTTCTATTTTTTTCCTTTTCATTGAATCGGGTTTCTAAGGGATATTGAGTTATTAATATCCTTGAAACCCTCACCCCCTTTACTTGGTTTATGATAAATCAAGACATGTCACTAAAATAAATATCTATGACAATTGTATCTTATTGGTAAATTTAATGCCTAAAAAAATTATTTTTCTAAAAACTATTTTTACACAATTAAGTGTGTTTATTTTATAATTAACATTTTTCACAACTATGGATTTTATTTAATAAAAATATTTTCAAATTTGAGATCAGAAGTGTTCCATTAGATAAAATTTTAAATCATATTCTTTATAAAAAAATTAATTACTAATATAATAAATTTATTACGAAGGTAAAAGTAAATTATGATCTAAGTCAAAAAGTTAGAAAAATCATTAAAATACTAAAAGTTTCTCTAAAATGAGATTTTATTGGTGATTATTGACCCAAATAAACTATCCCATATTATTTTTACTATTTCTTATCCATTGACCCATAAATAATAACCTTACACTATTGAAAATTTAAGGGTTACTCCCAAAACATCCCTTATCCTCAATTATAAAAGGGTAAAGTCTCCTCAAATTCAAGGATAACCTAGATTTTGATTATCTACATGAGAATCTACCATTTTTATCCTCCTATAACCTGGTTTTATGTTATAAATACTATTTTTACCACTAGTTATCATATGGAATTAATTTCCTTGTAGAGTTTCAAGGAAAAATGAAACCTTCAAAGTGAGTATTATGAACTACATAACTTTTCCTATTAATTATATTACTTAAAATGTATTATACCCAAAAAATATAATGATATTAGTATAATTTATATATTTTAATATTTTAATATTAAGTGTATTATTTTTTTCTATTCATTTATTTAATCCATTAAAAAATCCAAATCATTGTTTATACATACGTGTGAACTACCACCACCATGATAAATGCAGTTCATTTTCCATCACTAACCGTAATGGATAATTTTTTAAATTGTATAACAAGGAAATGTGATTTTAATTATATCATCTATATTTTATAATATCCAATTATATAAACTATTAATTATATTATCAACAAATGATCATTATATATTTAATCATTTAAAATAGTCGTACTAAGAAGAAAATAAATTAATCAAATTGTGTGAAATTTAATATCCAATAATTATTCTATAAATTTCTTATAATTATAATATGTCACACTAACAGACATCAAATAATAAAATTATGTTTTTAAATAATTATAGACCCAAAAAGCAACTTCATAATCAATCATTAAATAATGGAATATTCATGTTTGGGTTTGTTTAACCACTCAATTGAACAATAATATGAATTTATATCATGAATTAATATGGAAAATAATTCATCATATAATAAAATTTAAATACATAAATAATGTTTTTTTAATATGAAGATATTATATTGTTATTTGATGCATCAAATAATAAAATACCCTTTAATAATCCAAAATCCCCAAAACATTCTTGATATTTTTTTTCATCCTTTAGGACAATGAAGAAAACCTCATGAATAGAATTTGAAACATTATAATTATTTTAACTAATACGAAACATTAAATTTAATATCCAAAAAAATTATTTACATTGAAATATTAATTAATACAGACACTGCTATTATGACAGTAGAATAAATTCTCAAAACTATAAACACTCGATGTGGAAAATACGACAAATTAAAATAGAGAATGACTATTGTTTATGAGTTTGAATTAAAATGGAAATGATTAAAGTTTTTAAATATCTATATTTGTGATATAGTTTGTTAAATAATGTTCATTGTTGTTAGGGAAAGAGATAAATATTTTTCATCTCAAATTTATCTCTTAAAGGTATGCTTAATATTATGAATGTAATATCTTATATTTTGTGTATAAACTACCTATTTCATATTTTTAATCTTAAAATTACTTTAATCTTTTAATTTAAATTCAATTTAATATCATCCGTTTCATGTAATTTTGATTGAATTAAAAGCCAAAATAAATGTGGGGTATTTCAATCTCAATTTTCATCACATGGACCCATTTTATATTCACAACCAATATTATTTTGTGTGTTGAATTTTCATGGATAACTTTTTAAAATATTAAACATGAAATTTATGGCATATAAAAGGTTAATTTTTATCCAAATCTCATATCATTTTTATTTATGAGTTACCAATGGCTTTTTAAAGATAAAGCATTACCGTAGTGAAAAAACCATCTTATTTTTCTGGTCATTTAAAAGTGTGTGTAATTTCCTAGAAAATACATCACTTATATATACTAGAAAGTGGTTCCAACCATGGAAAAATGATCTTAGTATTATTGACCCAAAAAATGGATGATTGAACAGTGAATCAATCATCACCCTAATGCTTGATTATTTTTCAATTTGAGTTGAACTGAATTTTCTACCAATAAGGATGATTGAAATGATGTGGAGTGGGTGTAAATAGGTGAGTAATAAATTGATTATAAGTATAGTTATGAAAATATCCTCAAACATTAATGTGGCGATTTTTACACCAGTCCTAAGTTGGAAGACATGTCTCAATTATTATTAAGGATGATATAGTGATCTCAACAAGAAATAAATTACTTGATGATTATTTGATAATTAAGTGGAGATTTAATGTTGTATTTTACCTTTATATGATAAATGAAAAAGTGGTTTTTTAATTATTTTTATATTAAATAATGGACTACCATACCTACTAGACAAGGGGACTGCAACCACTACTTAGGTGGGCAGTCAAACCCTAGCCATCCATCATGGGTGGTGGATTTGGTGTGCATAGTGTAGCCAAGGTGGAGCATGAGAGCATAGAGAATCGAAAATGTGAAGATTAATGGTGGAAGAGGATAATTATGGAATAGGTTGGTGCCGTCATGAGTCTATATAATACCCTGATAATCGGTTTTGGCCAGCTAAGGATGCATTTTTTATTATAAAATACCGCACCACTGAGATTGAAAATGATTTAGGATGAGTAGATCTCAGTTACAATTTATATTTCATTAAATATACTAAATGAAATAGGGACATAAAATATGATAAATATATACTATCCAATCAAGGCAGTAATTGTATTCTACCTCGAGCTCATCCGAGGGATTCATGTGTTGGATTTTCTATAGGCCAGACCTTTGTTTGATCGAGATGAAACTTCTGAGTATATTTTGAGAATTCTGATGATTCCAATGAGATCTAATCAAAATCAGACTTTATTTTAATGAAAGTAAAATGATTTAACTATTGAGATATCTTATCGGGTAAATGTGATATTTGTAGTGACAATGATTCTCATAGTAACGAAGCATGAGGTGAGTCAGTGGAGTTGAGTCAGTGAAATTTTATATATAAATTAACTAACACATGATAATTTTTATTATTATCTAATTTCATAATTGGGAGATATTTTTGAGATAGAAAAGAGATAAATAGAGTAGTGGAAACACTCTAAATCCATGAGGTGAATTTTATGAGTTTGTGATGAGTATTTTCCACTATGATCACATGATAGAGGTCTGGGTTGTGCGAACCAGTGTACATTTATCCCAATGTGTTACATGAAGAAAATTTGAGTTATGAAATCTTATGAGTTTCATGAAGAGATCAATGTTCTACAAAATAACTGGATATAATAAACAAAAACTACACCAGGTTTCATGAATAAACATTTGCATAATCGAGTTATGAATGATCCATAACTTTTCTAGAGTTTTATCAGGCTTGGCTACATATACTCTTTTTCTTAGCATTGAGTACTTTTAATTTGGGTTTTAAATTGGGTGTGTTTGGGTGAAGAATGATAATACTTGAAATAAATAGGGAAATGCACTGTTGGCACACATCTTAATAAACCTGTTTTTTCCCAACTCAAAAAACTATGCAACCCAGAAAAATTGAGATTTAAACGGTTGGCGCAAAAATTTTCAAACATTCCCCCTCGTAGAAGTAACTGCACACCCATAAAATAAGAAGCACATGGTTTAGGTTCATGGTTAGGGAAAACTATGCGCCCCTACCCAGCAAACCATGATTGACTTTTAAAGTCACTTGGAAATTTGGTTTTTAATCACCAAAACCCCTGAACTTCACTCTATTCGACCCAAACTCAGGACAACTTAATTTATATCTTTTTCAGAGCCTCCCAGATGGATTCCAAACCCTCTAGACCCCTGCTATTATTGATTTTAATCGACAATCAAATATCCACACCCCTCCTAGTAAGATAATCCTTTCTTACTTGGTTTCCCTTTCTTCATTCCTCCCATCTCATATTATTTTGGTGGTTGTTATTCATATTTTAAATTTGATCAAGATATAATATTTTTTGGAAATAAATATATGATTTTATATCTTGATATAGGTAAGAGATATGTTGATTTATTTAATATTTAATTTTGGTTTCAGATCTAGATCTCATTCTACATCATTGTGATGTAAAAATTTTGGATACTTCTATTCGGCGTTTTTTCATTAATGAATCGAGGCGGGTGGTTTAGTATTCAAATCCCATAGTTGTGATATTTATTTTGAGTATGAAACTTTTTGAATTTAAAGATTTGTTTTTCAATTGGAATTTGTAAAATTTTATTAATTAATGTGGGAAATTATTGAATTGAGGTAATTTTGAAATTTTGGGATTTAGGGATTCTTGAATTTGATAATTAATTAATGAATTAATTAAAATATATTGGGACAATGAATTATGTAATTAATTATTGAATTAATTATGAAACATTGAATTGAAGACTATGATTAATTAATTATTGAATTAATTTGGGACAATGAGATTAATTGTGATTTGAACAATTATTTTTGGGAATTAATTTTAATATAATGATATTAATTGTGGTTTTAATAATTAATTGTTGGGATTTATTATATGATAATTATATTTTGAAATGAAAAATTAATTTAGGAATTCATTATAGGTTTTTTGGGATGTGGATTTTGATTAATTAATTAGGACATTAATTAAGAAAATTGATGAGATAAAATAACTATTGAATTAGTAAAGAAATGATAGGATAAATTAATTGTTGAGTTAATTAATATGAATGAGATGATTAATTAATTGTTGAGTTAATTAATAAAATTAATTAATAATTGAGTTAAATAATAGTATTGTGAACACCAACTAATATTTTAGAAAATTAATGAGATGAGAAGATTAATAAATTATTGAGGTGATTAATGAGATGAGAAGATTAATTAATTGTTGAGTTTAATAGTAAGATGGAGAGATTAATTAATTTGTGAATTAATTAATAATATGAAAATATTAATTAATTTTTGAGTTGATTAATGAGAAGGATAATATTAATTAATTATTGAACTAACTAATGAGAAATAGATGATTAATTAATTATCGAATTAATTAATTAAATGATGAATGGTAATAATGTAATTCATAGGAGAATTGTGATCTAGAATGGTAAGAATGACATTATAGGATTGAGATGAGATAGAATGATAACATTGTAATTCTGTAACATGACATCCCTTAGGGATAGTCTAGTCTCTAATATGGGCCCAAGCAGGTACTGAGGTTCCAGTTTCCTCAAAAACACGTGGAGTAATATAGTTAAATAAATAATAAATGGGTAATCTGATAACTATTTATTTACACATTATGATTATTTATTTATACAAAATCATACACGATTAGTGAATTTATATTGTTTTATACACCATTGGTGGCGGCCTACTATGTTTTACTCACACACTAATTGTAATTCCTAATCGGTACCGAAATATGATTCATGTTTACGGGATAGGGTAAGATAAACTACCCAATGTGAGATGGTTGATTTGGAGATTGAGAAAGGATGAGGAAACTAGATGTGGTTTGGTACCATCTTCAGAGTTTTCGGTGATATGAATTTTGAGTTTCATTTAGAAGCTTGGCATATACTTTAGTATGGAATATTTATTGTCTAGTTTTGATATTGCATTTCCTGTTTTTGTAATCTTGTGATATTGGTACTGTTCTATTTCTAGTTATATGTTATTCAGTTATTGTTTCTTATTTGTATAATAGTGTATTACACTGATAAAAGAGGGTATAGTCTCCCCATGATTAATATTACACCCTCACTACAAGTCTAAATCCTCTAAAATATGAGGAGGTGTGCTTGGGGTCATGTGGCGGTCTGACATGGGGCACCAGTGCATGAAACCTACTCTTGGACATTAAAAAGTGGTTTTAGAGCCCAGTTTATTTTTATTTCATTTTTTAGAATATTTTTGGAAAGGTATAAAAGAGAATATAAAGACTCGGGGCTTTGTCATGAGCTCATTCATGGGAGTTTCAAACCTATGTGTGGGGGAAAACTGAAGTAACAAGGGTGGGATTGTGGTTATTGTTGTTTTCTATTACAATTGAATATTATTTTACCTTGGTTGATACATGTGTTGTGTGATGTAAAAATTGATTTTGATATTTTATGAGAATTGACTTGTGTCTCAGTGTGACATTAGAATTGTGTATTCATGCATCATTCTAGGAACTCAAGATTATTTTGTTACATTAACCATTTTAGGAACACACATAAAATGGGGTTTGGGTAAGTTGTTGAACTTGAACTTTTTTCCTTCCCTGAAAAACGAAATTAAAAATGATGCATAAGATGGAATTAAAAGTGGTAAAACAATGAATGATAAAAATAATTTGATTTTTAAATGAGAAACTTGAATGATGAAAAATGAGTTACCCTTTTTGACCTTGACCTATATGTTTTATGGTTAAGGGTAGGGTTAATTCCTTGGTTATAACCATGTGGTATGTTTTTGGGGAAAAGACTTGTTATTCTTTATTATGTTTTTTCTTTAAATGTGTAAATTTTTAGAAAAGTATCCTAAGGTGTGTGTTTGTATTGTTGATTTATGACTCCATGATGACACTTGTTGATAGGGTGAAAGGAGTACATGGATGTAGATGTTCATCTAGTCGTAGAACATGAGGAACTGATAGTGTCAGGTGTGGATGTTGGAGAGAAGTTCAAAGAGAGCATTGCACAGTTCATGAAATTCATGGAAAGAGACCAAGAGTGGGTTGAGAAGAGAATTCATGACTTGACGGGGGAGTTTTAGTTACATCAACCTATGAATTTTGTAGGAGAGGGTGTACTTTTTGGGAGATGTGTTCTGGATTGAGTCTATCTAAAATATATTTGACCACTTGGAGACTCATACTAAGAGAAGGGTCAAGCTGGTTGCTTTTATGATACGAGGATTAATGAAGCACTAGTAGGAAATTCATGCTCTAAACTGATAGGATGAGGGTAAGTTATGGAAGGACTTCTTAGAGACATTCATGGAGCACTTCAATCCAGATACTCTAAGGTAGGAGAGAGCAGCCGAGTTCATGAGGTTGTCTCATGGGAATATAACGATGATGGAATCTGATAGATGCTTTATATATTTAAAATCTTTTTCTCCAACACTAGTATTAGATGGGGCTAATTCAGAAAATTGATTTCATGAAGGAATTAAGTGTGAAATTAAGTCATAGGTGAATATCATCAGGCTAAAATTGTTATTTGAAATGGTGAATCGAGATCTCGTAGCAGATGGGAACCTAAAAAGGATTCCACTCTAGGACATATAGTTACTTCTGGGTGATCAGGAGGTACATATTTAGAGACAATGAAGAGATTTTATGATGAATTTATCCAGAACAGAGGAAAACAAAGTGCCACGAGGAGAAATTAGTTACATGTGACCATTATCTAGTGATTTTCTATTAGCATGGATGGCTAAGACACTATCATAGGAACTGTCCTTGACCACCCATGGAGTGCCGATCTTATAGAAATATGAGACATTTTAATAAGTTCTACTAAAACCCAAAAAATACGGCCAATTATGGGGAATATATATAGAATTAGGGTGTAGGAAGGGGATCTAATACTTCTTATCATGATATCCATTGTAGTTATATTGTCCATGGTAGTAGAGGAAATGAACATGGTACTTCTAGGAAAGAGAACCCATATCAACATAGTGATTTAGCTCAGGGGAGTCAGAATTCATTATAAGGAAGTGGGGAAGGATAGCTGCATGCATTGAAACCTACAATGTGGACAGTGAGGGTGGACCACTAATAAGGAGAGGTACTATTCTTGTAGATTCTACATTATCTACTACCTTATTTGATAATAGGGCCTCTCATTAATTTATTTATGTAGAAATTGTGAATGGTTTAAACATAGATGTGGATTTTTTTGAGATGGGTTTTGATGATAGATACACCATTGGGATTATGGTCTAGGGACATCTCGTTATGCAAGGGGTGTTCTTTCAAAGTTTGTGAGTATTTCTTTCTATAGGATCTATACATCATAGACTTGTTAGGCTTCGACCAAATTGTAGGTATGGACTGGTTAGTATCATACCAAGCCCGTGTAGATTATTACCTAAGTATAGTGATGTTTATATCTCTTATGAGTGACAACTATATTCTATATGGATAGTGGGATATCCAGGCATGCCTAGCCGGGCCAATCACTCAGAAATAGAGAGAGCTCATAGCCCTAGTTTCTCATCTTTTTCTTGATGACATAGATGTTAAACATGATGTCTTTCAACCAGTTTTGGAATAATTTCAGGATGTTTTTCTATAGTATTTATCAGGTTTTCCACCAAAGAGAGATGTGGAATTCACTATTGACCTTACGTGAAGATATGAACCAGTTTATATTATTCCATATAAAATGGAACCATCAGCACTTCAAGAGATCAATAATCAGCTATAAGAGTTAATGGATAAGGTTCTTATCCATATATGCAGATCACCTTAGTAATCAATAGTGTTGTTTATCAATAACTATGATGGGATTTTTCATTTCTGTATCAATTTTCGGATGTTGAGCCATATGACATTGATGAATCAATATCCTCTTATGAGAACTAATGATAATTTTGTCAGTTGAAATGATCAGGGGTCTTGTCCCAGATTAAATTGAGATCAGAGTATCATCAGTTGAGAATTTGACCTTATTATATACTAATGAATGATTTTAGGATATGGTATTGAATATATAAATTCAACGCAATTTCATTTAGATTGATGAAAAAGCATGAAGTATATATGGCCTTGATGAACATAATCTTCCATACATACCTTGATCAGTTTTTGGTTGTGTTTGTGGATGACATCTTTGTGTACTTTCAGAATCATGATGATCATACCCAATATCTTGACAAAATCTTGAGTCCACTAAGAGAGAATTTTCTATACACCAAGCTATTTATGTTTCAGTTTTGGATCAATCAGAAACAATTTTTGGGTCACATCATCTTGAAGGAAGGTGTGTTAGTGGGTCCATATAAGGTTAAGGTAGTGATTTCTTGGGAGCAACCCAAGATTTTGTTTGATATACATAGCTCTCTGGGATTAGATGTATATTATCAGAGAATCATCTAGGAATTTTCCCAATTTTAAATGCCACTTTCAAGATTGAAAAAAAGGGGATAAACATTGAATGGTTGGAAGAATATGGGAATGAATTCCAATGGTTGAAAAAATGATTGAAATCTACACCAAAGTTGATCATACCCAAGCCAGGTGAGGAGTACATGATGTTTTGTAACACTTCTTGGGCAGGTATTGGAGTAGTGTTGATGTAAGGAGATCGAGTTGTGGTGTATGGTTCTTTGTAGGTGAGGCCACATTAATGGAATCACCCTATAAGAGACCTTGATTTGTTTGTGGTGGTTGATGCTTTGATGTGTTAGAGAAATTATCTATTGGGTGATAAGTTTATTGTGTTTACCAATCACAAGAGATTAAGGTATATCTTCTCATAATAAGATTTAAATATTTGAAAATGAAGATGGGTTTAGTATGTGTATTTATTTGATTTTAAAATAGCATATACACCTAGTAAACGAAATAGTTTTTCTGATGCCTTAAGAATAAAAACTCAGACTCAGTTATTTTAGGAGGCTACTGCTAAATCGAATATGAAGACTCTACTAGCTCAGATGCATTTGGTGGTTCAGGAGAATCAAGAGTATATGACTCTAGTTTCGGTTGCAGTGGAGTATACACTTTTGAGACAAATTAAGGAAATTAAAAATGAGAAACCATCATTTTAATCTTTAAGGAAAATCCTTGAAGGTGGGGAGACACCTTGAGAGTGGTTGATAGATGAGGATGATGTCATCAATGTCAAAAATTGGGTTTTTGTGCCTTCAAGTATACAAGAGAAGTTGATGTGGAAATTTCATGCCTCGACTTCGGTGGTACATCTAGGTGTGAACAAAATGTACCATGACAAACGATGATATTTTTGTGGATGAGAATGAAAAAGGAGATAGTAGGGTTCATGGAACAATACTACACCTATCTGTAGGTAAAGGCCAATCATTAGTCAATATGTCATTTTCTACATCAATTTCCCATTACAAGGTGGAAGTTGGATACCATTTCCATGGAATTTGTGGTAGGTATCCCGAGGATGACTTAGAATAATTATTCTATTTGGGTTTTTATGGAAAGACTGATGCATTTAGAACATTTCTTGCAAATACGAGAGATTTTCTTAGTGGATCAGCTAGGGGATTTTTATATTTGAGAGATAGTCCATCAACACAGGGTGCCATAGAATATTATTTTAGATTGTGAATCAAACATTTCTTAAAAATCCTGACAGATATTATAGAAGGTTCTAGGTTTGTAGGTTCTATTGATTATGGATTTCCACCCATTTATAGATTGGAATTCAGATCATTTTATACAGGTGCTTCTAGATATGCTATAAGGCCCCAACCATAAACATTACTTAATCTTGAGATATTTCAAAAATTTGACTTTAATTAACATCAAAGCTCTTTTCAAGTTTAGATACTTAGAGAATTAGAACATAACTTATACATAAAATATTGAATTTTATAATTATACACTTCTATTCACTAACCATTTTTTATAAAAAAACTCTTTAAAAAGAAACATTACATCCTTTAATGTTTTAACTTCAGAACATTTCCATAATCACATCCTTGACTCTATTCTTCTTTATGTCTTGTGAAAACATTTCAAAACATGGGATGATCATAAAATGATCAGTAAGGGACATATAGAGAATAAAAATGGTTAGTCTTGGGATAACATGAAAACCTTTAATACTTTAACATGAAGTAATATATTTCACCTTTAAAAATTAGGGAAAAACATCACTGAATATAAGCTCATTTCTTACCCTTTTTGTAACCAAAAGATTACTATAAAGCCCATAGAAAGCAACATATAACATATAAAGATAACTTGGGACATAAACATACATAAATGGAATAACCATATGGTCGACATCCACACATACCACTAAATGGAATATACATATGGCCGACTTCCATACCCAATGCATTGAAGGTTATAACATAACCTCCCGCCCTTGGTTTATCACAGAATCACCTATCATTTTGAAAATCACGTAACCAAATGTCATTGAATTATCACATAACCACCTGTCAAATTTCCAAGTACCATTATATAATCATAACACATAGAATATTGAATATATCAATATTTAACTAATAACATTTCATTTACAATCACAAGAAATCATTTCAGGATATTTAAATACTCAATCCCTTTCAAAAACAATTTTTAATACAAAACACCCAAATAGTAATAAAAAATTTCTTTTCATTTTAAAAAAAACAAGGCTTATAGAGGAAGCCAAATATCAAATAACGATTACAGAAGAGGATAGGTCATTCTCAATGTATATGTTAAAACATTCATTTTTTTCATTTAGTAAAACACTTCATAGAAAAAATATTCCCTTTGAATGAAAGTAAAATTAAAATGGGTTTATTATTCACCATTTATAATAATAGGGTGTAAATTATCAAAACATTCTTCAATGAAAGGAGTGTGAGATGAAGTCCCTTAAAAATATCATTTTGTAAATAAAATAGATCGATTATGTGTATTCACTATAAGTACAAAAAAATTCAAGTATAAATACAAGAGATGATTTAAAAAGTTATTTCTCACATAATAATAGTATGAAATCATCAAGAAGTAGAATTTCAACCCAAATAATGGAAATTGGGTTAAGAATTTCCCTTACCTTGAGTCTGATTCGTCACGTATGTTCATTCTTCTTCCTCTTAAAACGTGTAACTCCATTTGATTTGAGCCAAAATGATTTCTTGAATTGCCTTATGCCTAAGGTAAGGATTATATGATGAATAGAGGGATTTTGGGAGCTTATTTAGAAAGAGGTTTGACGAGCGAAGGGGCTTGAGCGATGTGATTAAAGGGTTATAGGTGATGCCCTTTTATAAGAGGGAGGAGGAGAATTTTAGGAATGTATTGAAATATTATTTTATTAAAAAATTAATTTCGGTTTCAAATGGTCCCAAAGTAACTTATTTCAAATACTAGATTCTCTCGGGTCGAAAAAATCTCAAACAATTGGTTGGATATAAGTATAGGTCACTAATTTAACCTTATCATTATAGCATTAACCCTTAGTCAACTAATTTAACGCTTACCATGTATTCTTGTATATTTCTACTATGTAGTTAATATAGTTACTATAAAATGTCAGTAAAACCTGAACTGGCTCATTAGTGATATTTTTAACATTTTCTAAGTAATTGAGACAAATCATATATTTTTAGGACTATTATATCATTTAATAATATAGTATTTTTTTAAATACCCATTTATGTAAATGTTTATACTATTAATATAATTACTTTTTAAAAATACATAAAAACATGATTATTTCAAAAAAAGACTTCGATAATTCCAAGATAGCAATTCATAAGAATCCATAAAATTATCTTATTTCATAAAAAATTTCTAAATAAATTTATTTTAATATTTATAATCTCATTTATTTAAATCATTCATTAATAAGGTAATCACTACAACATCATTGGGACATAAATAAAATTATTTATTTGATGTCTAAAAATTATATACAAAATAACATGATGTATGAAGTAATTCTATATTTTTAATTACCATTTATAGTTGAATATATCACTTATATAACCCCATATTAAAATTGTTTTAGTAAACTATATATGTTTATGTTATATTTTTATATACATTAAATTAATTCTTATAAAATGTCATTTTCACAACCAAGTGGCTCCATGGGGACCTAAAATCAACCCCTGAATGACCATGGTCAGAAATATCTTATCCAATATTATTATGAAACGTGTTAGGGTAGTTTAATATTATTATAATATTATTTTTTTCCTTATTTTCTAGATTTACCCTTTAACATTTGTAAATAAAATAATTAATGAAGTTACTATTCATAATTTTTAAAAATAAAAAGGAACCTATTTACAAAATCTGGACCTACTGATTCCAAATATAGAATCCATTTTTCCAAATTCATGAAACATAATTGGAAAAAATTAATTTAAAATTAATCCCCATTGTCAAAACCAAAAAGTGGGTTTTTAAGAAGTAATAACTATGAAAAGATTGAGATGTTTTCATGTCAAATTTTAAGTGAAATTACTTCCAATGAAAAAAATTGTATTAAATGATAAAATTATGTTCCAATTACACTTTAAAATCACTTAAAAGTAAAATATAACTATATAAATAAATTATATTAAAAAGTAGTTTTGAATTAAAATGCTGTGTTTTTTACTATTCATAAAAATATGTTTTTTATCAGAACAATACCAAAATTTCATCCAAATTAATTTTTTATGTCTTTATTCTATAAAAGAAGTTTATTATGTCAAATATAACATAAAAAATTGAAAAAATATATATTTAAAAAGGGTTCTCCATCAAAATTTTGTAAAACAACATTTTGGAAAAAATGCTTATTTTATATGGGAAATTGAATTTGTTTTTATATGATATCTAAAAAACATATAAAGTGAATTTAAAACATTAAATTGAATATATATAATATATTTTTCATTAAATAAAAATCCATTAAGAGTGGTATGAAAATATAATTATTCTCTTTTAAATAGGTTTTCCTAAAAACATGTCTTTTATATTCAATTGTTTTTTATTTCCATTTCTAATAAATTTGATAACCAATAAATCAATATTTAAACAAGAGTAAACTATATTTCAAAATTATGTTGATATTATTAATTCCTAACTTTCTAATGGAAAGGCGTTAACTACAGTTTAAAATAATAATATTATTATATTATTATTTTTTAGTATATCTCAATGTTGTGTGAAATGTAAGATTTCGGAGAAACCCCTTGTTGCATGTCGAGTACACTATCAGAAAAAGAATCCAATTTAATGTCAAATTAATATCTTATTAATAATTATTAATAGAAATAAAAAATTATTATTTTATAAATACATAAGTCGTTATATTTTCTCCAAGCATATGTCCTAGATTTTTGTGCATCTTGGGAGAAGCATCTAGATTTGGAAGAGTTTTCCTATAAAAACATTTATAAGGTTACTATACAGGTGGAACCATAAAAGGATATTTATGGAGGATATGAATATAACCTATATGATTGATAGATAATGGTGGGTCATATTTATTGGGACTGAGTCTCATATAGGATATATATGAGAAGGTGCAGCTGATTAAGAGACGTATGACTACAACTCAGAGTAGAAAAATTAATAAGTTGATAGAAATATATGACAATTATAGTTTAAAGAGGGTGACCATTTATACCTTCAGTTGTGTCCTAGGATGGGTCACCATAGGATTCAGAAGCATGGATAGTCGGCACCCATGTTTGTCAGACCATTTGAGGTAGTGAAGAGAATTTGGCTAGTAGCGTACCGATTGGGCTGTCCACATAAATAAAGTACTATTCATGATGTTTATCAAGTATCAAAAATATAGAGGTATAAAAAAACCCATATCATGTTATAAAAATTGATGTAGTGGTTCTTGAGGAAGATGTGTCCTTTAAAGAGCTTCTGATATGTGTGTTGGATTGTAGTGAGAAAGTGTTTATGGGAAAGACCATGTCGATAGTTCACATATTTTGGAAAAATGGATGTGTGAAAGAGGATAGATGGGAAAGATAAGAAAACATGTGGGCTTAGTGGCCAGATCTTTTTGACTCTAAATCTTAAAGTGACATGGGAGTGAAACACGAGGACGAGCTATTATAAGGCGGAGAGAGTGTAAGATCTTGACCTTTTTCGGAGCTTCTCAAGCTTGGTTAGAGTTACTATTTACACAAGTGTTGAGTAATTTTTATTTGGGTTTTACATTTGGGTGTGTTTGTGTGGAGAATGAGAAACATTGATTGAAAGAAGGCTGTGCACACTTGGCGCACACTTAGAAAAAACCTTGCGCCCTAGCCCAAAAAACTGTGAATCCCTGGACAAAGGGGATTTTCATGGTTGTCACATGGTTTGTCAAAAAATAATCCCCCTTAGGAGTAACCATGCACCCCTAAAATAATAGTCTCATAGTTTAGATTCATGTTTAAGAAAAACTATCTTCCCTTTCCAAAAAAACTATTCTATAGTTTTAAAGTCACCCAAAAGTTTTTTTAGACACCCGAACTGCTGAAACTAACCCTATTCAACCAAAACTCGAACCAAATCAATTTATCTCAATTTAATATCCTCTTTGATAGATTCCATGCCTTCTATAAATATATTATTTTCAATCTAATCCCATATCAAATATCCACACCCCTTCCGATAAGAGAATCTTATCCAACTTTGTTTGTCATTCTTCCTTCCTTCCTTCTCTTATTACATTGGTGGTTGTTCTTCATATTTTGGGTTAGATATAAATATAATATTATAGATACAAATATAGTATTATATATTGATATCTATATTAGATATATTTGTATTTATTTAATCCAGATTTAGGGTTTTTGATGTGGATCACATTCTATATTGTTGTGGTGCTCAAATATTTTGGGATTTTCATTAGGTGTTTCTTTATCAACAAATCAAAGTACGTGGTATAATATTCGAATCTCGTATTCAAAATATTGATTTCTTGAATTAATGTTATATAATGTTTAGAGTTTTTAGCAATTTAAATTACTAAATTGAATTAATTAATTTGGTCAGTTCATTAATTAAGGTAAAAGAGAAATTGTGATATTTAGGGATTGTTGAATTAGATATTTAATTGGGTATTTAATTGTGAGATATTGAGATTATGAATTAGGTAACTAAATGTGGAATTAATTATAAGATATTGATTTATAGACTATGAGTAATTAATTGTTGAATTAATTTTTGATAATGGTATTAATTTTGATTTTGAATAATTAACTGTTCAAATTAATGACAGGATAATGATATTTATAGTGGTTGGAATAATTAATTGTTGTAATTAATTATAGGATAATGAGTTTTTTAATTCATTAATTAATTTATTAAGTAATTATGGGATTATCAAGATGTGGATTTTTATTAATAACTTGAAAACTAATTAATGAAATTGATGTGGCAAACTAATTTTTGAATTAGTAACGAATTAATATGATTAAATAATTATTTAGTTAATTAAAAGGATTTTTATGATTAATTAATTGGTGAGTTAATTAATAATATTGTAGAATATTAATTAATTTTGGGGTTAATTAATAAGATAGATAAGATTAATTAATTATTGAGTTAATTAACTAGATGAGAATATTAATTAATTGTTGAGTTAATTAATTAGATTACATTATTAATTAATTATTGAGATAATTAATAATATGAGAATATTAATTAATTTTTGAGTTAATAAATGATAAGGGGAAGACTAATTAATTATTTAATTAATTAATGGGAAAGAGATAATTAATTAATTATTTATTTAATTAATTAAGTTATGAATGGTAAAAATGGAATTCACTTGGGAATTGATATCTAAGATGGTAAAAACGAAATTATAAGATTGAGATGAGATAGAATGGTAACTGTGTATTCTATAACATGAGAACCCTTGGGGATAGTCTAGACTCTAGAATGGGCCGAAGAAGGAATTGAGGTTCAGGTATCCTCAGAAACCTATTGAGTTAAGGGTTTAAATAAAGAATAAATTGATAATGTGATAACGATTTATTAATGCATTATACTTATTTCTTTATACAAATATATACATTGTTGTCGACTGGATATTTATTTAGACACTATTGCTGGTGGCATACTATGTTCTACTCACATCCTACTCAAGATTTCGGATCGATGCCTGAATATATTTTATGTTTTCAGGATAGTATAAGGGAAAAGTCCTTGTGTTAGATGTCTGATTTGGGGATGGAGAATGGATGAGGGAACCAGACATTGTTCGGGACCTTCTTGAGATTTTTTAGTGTATTTACTTTTGAGATTCCTTTTTACACTTTACATGTACTTTAGCATGGCATAATTTCTATTCATTTTTGATATTGTATTTCTAGTTTTGGTCATCCTGTGATATTAGTACTATTTTATTTCTGGTTCTATGTTATTCATTTATTGTTTCTTATTTTTGTGCTGGTGTATTACTCTTATAAAAGATGTTCTACTCTACCTAGGATCAATATTAAACCCTCACTACAACTCGGTAGCCTCAGGTATTTGAGGAGGCATGGTTTAGGTCATGTGGTTGTACGGATTAGGGCACCAGTGCATAGAACCCTATATGGGATGTTACAAGATATGATGCATGTATATAAAATTTAAAATCAATTGTGAAGAATACCTCATAAATTTTTGCAGTGGGATAATGTGATATTTTTACATGAACAAATAGTGAGGATGGGTATTTCTGTTTCTATGAATAAATTCAACAATTAGTTGATAGAGTATATTTATATTTTTTGAGTGATGGGATTGAGTTGATAAGGCATTGACATTGGCAGTTTTCCCATATGTGAAGAGGGGTGGGACACCACATACACTGGAATAAAATATTATGTGTGTGAATAATCTATTTGAGTTGCGCACATACACTTTTTATATTATAATTATAGAAATCTAGTTTGTACAAAGGGAAATGAATTTATGCATGATCATGTGTATGTGAGAATAAGAAAATATCTGAAATTTACACATTAAGTGAGAAGAAAGTGTGGCAGTGTAAGTGTTTGTACTTTATAAAAACATTTACATGCACATAGAATAACACATTCGTAAGAAAAAGTGTTGTGAAGACCATGAATTGTTTGTACACACATCCTTATTGATAATTGCACATGAAACATACCATACATCAATAGGGTAAGCCCCATTTGAACATTACCGATATTTATCAGAAAAAGAGAATTTTAATTTAGTGTAAATTTAGGCAATTCTAGGTTTTTATAGAAATAATTACCACAACTGGAGAAATAGGATGGAACCCCTCATTATATCTCTTGGACTGAAAGTAAGAGATACCATAACAATGAGTTTCCAAAATATTTATGGGTATTTTTATTCCAATCATGGTAATAATAAAAATATATATGTTAATGGAAAAGATAAAAAATATACCATGATGGATTTTTCAAAAAAGGTATACACTAAATGATGGGTCTCCAAACTACCAAGGAGATCTGGGTTAAACTGAAAACATGTTATGAAGGAAATCTCAAATTCAATGAAGAAAAAAATGAAAATATGGAGAAGAAAGCTTGAGGATGTTAAAATGAAAAAAGAATAAATCATTGATAACTATTTCATTAGATTCAATGGTATTGTATGTAATATCTGTGGATTTGGTTGGAAGATGGAATATTCAACAGTTGTGAAAAAGATTATGTGAAATTTAGGTAATAGATTTCATACCAATGATTAATAATTTTAAGAAAGGGAATACATTAAATTAAATGATTTACATATTATGATTATAGATTATGAAAATAGAATTGATCTAAATTTTAAAAAGAAGGTTAAATAAGAGATGACCATTTACGCTATAAGAAAAGGAATGTTCAAAGATGTTGAAATCGAGGAATCAAGTGATTTTGATGATTATGAAGTTGATGAGTACCTCTGTGAATTTTTTTCTCTTATTAAAAGAGTTTTTAAAAAGGTGAAATAGAAATGAAAAGGAAAGAAACTACTAAAGTTATTCACATGTAATGATATTTGACATTTTCCTTAAATTTTCCAATAAAAATTGCTGTAAATGAATATGATGATGAAAGCGAGAAACCACATAACTAGAAAAACAGTAAGATGAATAATAATAATTATTTTAGTAACCTAAAGAGGTATTTTACGAGTAAGAATAAAAAATAAACTTCATTTTCTAGTTATTCTTCAGACAATGAATTCAATTCCATTGATCATATTCAAAAAGGATTAAATTATTCAAAGAGAGATAATGATGGTGAAGTCAAAACATATCTAGAATGGGGTTTGAAATAAGGGTTGAAACTTCTGTTGATATAAAAAATAAACTCAATAAAGATATGAGGAATATGGAAAATGTAAATAAAAAATTATCTAATAAAAAGGAAGATCATGATCAAAGTAAAACATCTCATGTTGAAGAAAATAGAAATTAAAAATTAGAGGTAGATGAACTAGAGAAGATGGTGAATAATCTTTAAGATAGAATCACTCATAAGGAGTAAGATCTATCTAAAATCATCAATATACATGATAGTCCATCATTAATTAGATATGAAACTGGAAGACTTAAAAATTTATATTGAAATAAAATTTGAGTCATCTCAGGCCAGTGAGATAAAAGGTTCCAAAATGATAGGTATATTTGTTGTTAAATAGTTTTAGAATAGATATAATATTAATAATATTATAAGTGAATCTGTGAGGACCAAAAAGTCAAAATAGGTTCATTTTACCACATTAAATGATGAAAGTAAGATTCTAGGAGGATCATTACTTCATAAGAAAAATCAAATACTACCTAAAATAAGATAAAACCATGAATTTTATAAACATTTCAATCAACCAAATAGAAGATAAAAATTTAAAATATTTGTATAGTCTTGTGGAAGTTATGGGAAGAAATCATACTCTTTCTTGTACAACAAGAAATTTCTAGGAAATAGTCATGAAGAAAGGGGGAGCTATAGTGAATAGATAACAAAAGGTTCTCAAATAAATAAATTAGTGTCTAGAAACCCATCAAAAGTGGAAATAAAGAACATGTATGAATTTTTAAATTATGTCTGTTGTAGATGTGGATTATAAGTTCATAGTTCTGAGGTATTCATGACTTAATTAGAAAGAGAGGTTCCCAATTATTTGAATAGGAAGAAAAAGAAGAACCCATAAGACAGGAAGTCATGTATATTATAGAATCAACATGAGACACCCAAAAGGATGAACATATAAATAATTAATGTTTGATTATAAGAGCAGATCAACTCATAATAGATAACCAAATTTAGAAAAATAATATTTATTCTATAGTTGAGAGTATTTATATTATTTTAGTAGAATATACTAAGTGTCACATGAATTTTTCTACTTGTGATGTTATGGGGATTCAAATGAATTATTGTGAAAGAAGTTTTATATGACATGAAGAATTCTATGCAATCAAAATAAAATAAAGTTTCTTTAGATATTAATGTGGATAAAACAAACCCATATGAAGAAATAATTTATGATAATTTAATGCTTCAAAATATGAGATTAATAGGAAGACCGAAAAGAAAAGGATGAGAGAAAAATCTCATTCTGATTGAAATTTCTGAAAAGAAAATAGGTTCTTTCTTATTTCCTTATATAAGTGAATTTGTACTAACATTTATGGAATATAAGTATATGGATGAATCCATTGAGGGGGAGCATAGATTGTGTCCAGATGTTTAGTGTTCAAAAGTCTTATGAATATTGTAATCATTCTCAAATTCATAATCTGAATATTCTTGAAAAATAGCTACAAAAAAGAGATGATATTAAGCTAGAAAGGGGATTATATATGGTTTTTTTCAATTGAAATTTTCACTTTGTTTGTTCATATCAGTGTAGGATAAATATTTTTTCATTAATTGATTTCCCAATAAGCTATAAGTTATGGTGTGAGTGTTTTATAAGAATTTTTTCACATATATGATTGTTTGTGGATAACATTGTTCACCTTAGTTATAATCTCTTTTTTTCTACATTGGGTTTTCCCACATAGTCTTAGAGATATTTGAATAAGAGATTTAAAAAAAATATATGTGGTATCATATTAAGGGTATAAAAACATGTTTTATGAGAAATTATATACTTTACAATATCATTGTATTTATTCTCAATAAGAGAGAGAAAGTAAAATAGTTTTATTGATCTTGATGTTGTTTATATGTATTAACAAATAATCCAAAGGGGGATATTGAAGTTCCCTTGTAGTTGAATTACATTTGTTTTCAATAAGGATGATATTATTTATGTAGAATTGGTTTCAATATTCTAGTAATGAATTAATGATGGGGAAAATTATTAAAATAACTTCATCATTTAATGTGATGATTGTTTAACGACTCCAAAATTCAAATATGTGTGTCAATTTTTATTTAGGGTGAAGTAATGATCTCAATAAGAAAAAAATTACATGAAGATTATTTTAGAATTAAATAAATAATAATTAGTTTTTATCTTTATATGATAAATGGAAAACAATTTTAAATGGTGTTTATATTAAAAATGGGATACCATAACTTCCATAATGGAGTACAATAACCACTTCTTAGGTGGGAAGTCGAACTCTATCCAGCCAGCATGGGTTCCAGTGGGGACGTTCATATCACACTGAAGGTGGAGAACATGAGCATAGAGAAGCCACCATGTGGGGTTGCATGGAGGGGGATGAGAAATTTGGTAAGGGGCAGTGCCAGTAGGAGTCAGAAGTTTACCATGGTAATTGTGTCTGGCCAACTAAGGATGCACTTTATTTTATAATGTACCATGCCACAAGGATTTACATTAATGTGGGATATGGGTATATTAGTTAATATTTCACCATTATTAAATATACATAAGGAAGTAAGGCAGTATGATCCGATTATTTCATTCTATCTATTCAAGTAAGCAATTTTCTTTTACCTCAAGCTGACCAATGGGATTATATGCATTAGGTTTTCTATAGGTTGCACCTCTATTTGATCAATTTGGAGATTCTAAGTATCTTTTGATCATTCTGGTGATTCAAATGAGTTTGAACCTAGATGAAACTTATTTCTAATGAAATATAAATGAATTAACAATTGATATAGAGTGTTTATCAAAAGTAATATTTCTAGTTATAGTGAATCTCAAAGTCGTGAAGCATGAGGTGATCCAATGGGGTTGATCCGCCTTCCCGGATTCTGACGACTCTGCGTCTCTGTTGTCTATGGGACTAGAGAAAGATGTCTCCCCCCAGATACTGTCACTATGAGTCTGATTTCATTGATGGATTGCTCTACGATCATGTCTGCGACGACGAAAATGACACTCCTTTCTTACGACTGTGAGGCCACCTGTGTCGACTAATCGACCTTCCACTCCCGCACAAGCGTTTCTATGTTCTCTCTTGATGGCGTCTTAGGAAACCTTCCACTCCCGCATAGGCTTTTCTCTATTCTCTCTTGACATTGGCTTAGGAAACCCAAGCTTCCCTTACGGTTCGCTGTGCCGCACTCCCATTGTTGGATGCTTGTCGATAGTTCTAATCCATCCTCCTGCGGACTCAAGCATCCAAATCCAGTCAGCGATGTCAGATCTTGTTCCCACTAGCTCATCCCTTTCCCTGAATGGTGTACCCTATCCTGAAGCTTCCATGTATAACTGATGTGGCATATGGTGGTGCTCCCCTTATAGGCTTGGCACAACTTCTTCTAGTGTTGTAGTGTTCACAGTGGTCTTTTTGTAGTGTCCTTATTGCAGAGTGGTTTGGTTTTATTGGATTCTTCTTGTGGCAGGGTAGTCATTGAAAACCTGATCCAGTACACAGACACACATGGTTGTCATAGGAACGCTCAGTGTCGGTGTTCTTCTCCTCACCAAATCTATTCACATTTCCTTACCAGTTTGTACTCCAGTGCTTTTGTTACTTCATTGTTCCTCGATAGCTCTGATTCTCATTGTTTCCTCTCCCATTTCATTGTGCTTCTTCACACACAACCCCATCTTGGTTAGATTTGACGGATTCCCCAATGTTTTGGATTGTGTTGGTGGCTTCAGTGAAGGAAGATATGTTGCGGGTCCTCTTATGGCAAGGTGGTGTCTCTGCATTAGTTCTATGAATCTCTTTCCATCGGTCATATTCTGCATTTGTTTTGGAGTTTTTGACTGGTTCATCACATGTCTTCAATGTTGGATCCCTTTGGACACACTTCTTTTCTTTTGGTTCTTCTTGTTTTGGTTCTTACTTCACCTCAATGTGTTTTTTGTTAGGTTCACACTCACCCATAAAGTGATTTATTTTAAAATACAAAAAAAATGTTTGGATGGAATATTCAAGATTTACTTTTGATAAAGTTGAGAGTGAAATAGAGTAGTGGAAACACTTTTTATTCATAATGTGAATTCCATGCATTTGTGTTGAGAATCTTCCTTAATGATAAAATGATAGTGGTTTCAGTTTGGTGAACCAGTGTACATTTATCCAAATGTTTTATATGATGAAACATTGAGTTCCACAATATTCTGAGCATCGTGAAGATGTTGAGGTTTCGTGAACTAACTCGATACATTAAATAATAACAATCTAGGGTTTCAGGATTGAATATATGCATTAATGATATATGATTCATTCATATACAATGTTAACTGAGTTGTGAATAATCCCTCATAAATATTAGTAGTAAAATAGAGCGATATTCTTGCATGAATAAGTAGTTAAGAGGAGAATTTTTTTCTGCAAAATAATTTTACAGTTACTGTATGCAACATATGCATACTAGTTGGGTGAAGGGGTTGAGCTGAGAAGGATTTTATAGTGGAAGTAATCCCCTGTGAAAAGAAGGGGGAGAAACCACATTCAATGGGAAACATACTGTGTGTACAATAAATTTGTTTAAAATCATGAATACTCTATTAAACATAGAAAAATGAACATCCAGTTTATGAATATGACAATTCATGCATGCATCATCATGAATACATGATAATATGAGGCAATGTGAAATTTATACATACAGTGAGAAGAAATTTTAGTAGTTTAAGTTTGAGTTCATAATGAAAAAACCTACATGAAAATTCAATAACATTTTCATAATTTTTTTTCAAGAACATGCATTATTTTATACAAGCATGATGATTGAGAAGTCCAAATAGAATATATTTTGCATTAATTTTGTGTTGTGATTTGGGAATTAAGACTTGTTTAATTCAGAATATATATTATTATGTAATCAATGGGATGAGATAAATTAAGATCATTTGATGATCATTGGATAGTGAGCACGAATAGAAATTTTTTTATCAATTTAAAAGGTTCATGAATATTTTATACAAGCAGATCAAGTGATATGGTATTTTTGTGGAGTAATAATGCATCTCAATGAAGTTCAAAGGCAGTCTGAAGCTGAAATAGATATCTTCATTAATGGATCATATCCCGGGTGAATCAATATCCTAGGAATTATTTAGTGGGAATCTAATGTAGAAGATGTTTTTGGTGGGGCTCTGAAACAAGTTGGTGGGATACTAGTAACACTCTACACTGTAGTATAAATATCATTCATTGGGGATCAAGAGATGCTAATGTAGGTGGGAACTTGTAATATCTAGTGGTACTCAAGAGTGGATCACTGTGGGACTAAGTTTTAATGGTAATGAGACATTCCCTGGTTATAACTACCTACATATAGTGAATAATATGTAACAAGGGGAATAATCTGTTGTAGTAAAAGGTAGATTTCTATAATGAACTTTTAAAAAACCCTCTCTATTGTGATTAATTTTTAATTTTTCATGTAGGTATAGGAACAAAATTAAGGATGATGTATAAAGAATTTAATTAGTTACACAGGTTTTATTAAGAAGAAATATTTTTTAAAAATAGTGTAACACTCATTCACCCCCTCTTAGTGGTACAGAGTTGATCCTTAGACATTTTAATGATGAGTCGGTGTAAGGCCACACTCCTGTCAAGAAATACCTCGAGGATATTATTTGGAACATTCAAATCCTCTTAATAAACCATGATAAAGGATTATTCCTACCATTAATTTGGTCTCATAATAATGAAAAAAAATTAACCAAACTACTATCATCCATGGATAACTCATCACATTGAAATTACCCTTCCCCTTTATTTCATTGATTAGGGTACTTCATGATACATTGATTAAACATGAAATTTATTTTTTTATTAAAATATTTTCTCCTTGATTTTCATATTATTTTATTTAATGGGTAAGTATTTTATTTAAAATTTATCTTTATAAATATAGTTATGATTTATTTTTTAAGAGATTCCTTATGGAATGTTCTGATTCGTTATGATAACTCATATCAGAAACACATTAGAAATAATTTGGTGATCAATGTGGCTCATAATTATATATCGCATTAAAGTATTTTCAAGTCTCATATGATAAAATAGGCTAGGTTCGGTTTATATCTTTTCCTATAAAATTATATTTCTCTAACATAAGGACTCTGATACATGTTTTAATTTTTTAAATTATGCATTATATTAGTATGAGATAAATGATTATTTTTATCCATGTTTTCGTTTTTTATAAAATTTATAGTATGCACTCTTTTCAAATTTATTTTGGATCTATTCTTGTTCATTTATTCCTTTAATATCACTTATTATATGTTTCATATATTACATTATCCATTGAATTCTATATCATACTAATCCTATGAGATCACACTTTTTTCCATTCCTTATGAAACCTAGAGAAGAAATATATTTTTTCTATGATATGACTGATGGTATAATAATGTGTTCACAACATGTTCATGTTGTATCTTATGCTTATAAATGTTATATATATAGGTATCTAGTCTTCTAAAATTACTAAGATTCACATCGTGTGAAATCTTGTAATCTATACCAATAATGAAAATCCAATATCATCTATGGGTATCTGGAGTCTATAATTTTATAGTGGAATCATTTTTTTATTAAGAACATTTTATCTATAATTTAAGGAACCTAGAGAGTTACAAAAATTATAATGAAAACCCTGAAAAATTTCTAGGAAATACTCTAGAAAACATTATCCGAATTATATTTTATATTATGCTGTAATTATTTAATTATGTGAATGAAATTATATAAATGTTGTGATTAACAAGATGAACAAGAACTATATAAACACCCATCATCAATATAGGTATATTCACCCTTGATAAGTTTCATAAATATGGATTTCAGGTTAATCAATTCAAAACCATATTAGGGAGGTTGGCCTAGGTTATGAAACAATCTTGGCCACATAGAGTAAACTAAGGATAAAAAACATGAAGTAATTGTGTTGTAAAACTTTGTGTGAAACAAAACTTTAGCATATAGTGTAACTACTATTCAATTGGTGGCTTAATAATGGATCAAATCCATATAGAATAACCATCTCACCTTGAGAATTAGTGAAAAGAAAAAATCCATTGTTGATTTATATCTTCTGAATAGAGATGCGTCTTGATTGTTTTTAGTGATTAAAAATTCTAAAGCATAATATGAGATAAATTCCATGTAATTAGGGTAATTTAATAAGGTATTTTATGAAATATACATTCCCCACCAACAAATAGAATAAATTGAAATCTAATTTTTTAACATTAAACCAATGATGAGAAAATGTTACTCAGTATTAAACTAGAATTACTAGGTTAGATAGCCATGTTGTGGACTATATATGTATACCTAAAAGAATTATTGATCATTTAATTTATTAGTTAAAGAGGATAATTTTAATGACATTTGTCTTTTAGGCCTTTTCATCATATGGGTATATAGAATCACAATCCATTAAGATAAAAATGTGTTCTTCGGGATATATGTAATCAAGTAAAATTTGGAGAAGAAGTGGTTGGAAAAGTGAATTGGGAATAATAAATCATAAAATGGGAATAATGGAAGGATGGTATTTCCCACATGAGATAAGTTTATGAAGAAACTCAATTAGGCTTGCAAGAAAGGAACATAATTTTGTAACAAGTGTTGTGAAAAAGGCCATAAAGCTCATAAATATAAGGGAAAGGTAGAAGTTTTTTATGTTAAATGCATTAACTATATGGATAAAAGAAATTATATGAATCAATTACCTAAACATAAATAGATTTTACCTATTAAATGGAATGAAATATGTGGTTACCAAATATGAAGTCGAAATTCCTAAGGAGGTGTTGACTGGTACATTGAACATTGACTTGATGTTAGCTAATATATTATTTGATTTAGGATACTATAACTCTTTTATATCATCCACTAATTCTAAAAACATTATATGTTACCCATCAGATTAGTTAGGGAATTATAAATTGAGACATTAAGTGGGAATTCATGTCAAACTTTAACTGGTTGAGAAGAAGATTGAGAAAGAATGTTAGTTTTCCCAGAGCATATGGAGGAAATAAATTTTAATGTATGGGAAATTCGAGATCATATTAAGGAAACCCATACTACATAAAATATGTATGAGTATATAGAAGACAATAATAAAAATTTATTATTGGTGATCAAGTATTATTGAAGGTTTCACCATGATCGAGATTTGTAATATTTGGTTAAATGTTCAAGTTAAGCCTTATGTATATTTTAAATTTTGAAATACTAAAAATAACAAGAGTTCTATCTTACCTATTGTAAATTACTCTAAATATTTATAAATATTCTTATTTCGTCCATGTTTCAATACTATGTAAATAAATTCTAGATCCAACACTGCAGATATATGAGGGAAAATAGTTGGATCCTGAGGTTTTTTTATAATGAGGATCATGTGAAGATTGTTAGTTATATGGGAAACTTATTGCAAAATTAAACAACTTGATTTTTAAAATTCACATAGAGAAATCAATACATAGATGTTTTAATTAGGGATAGTAAATATTATATGTGATAAAATACCCACATTTGTTGAATAACAGATATATATAAATCATATTTAATGATGAAATTATTTATGTGTGGTAGAATGTATTACATGAGACCCTTTTAAAGTAGGTAACCACCATATCCGGGACTATCATGAAATTCATCCTATAAAGAGCCTTCATTCATAAATTTATTTAAAATATTAATTATTTTAATTTGAAATTGACCAAAATAAATTCATTTTAAAATTTATTGCATCAAAGATAAGTTGTATGAGTTTTTATCTTTTTCTAAAATGGTCTATTTATATTTGAAAAATATTATTTTCACTAAATTTATCTCTTTATAAATTTGTTGTTATATGAGAATATAATATAAATTTAAAAATAATTCTAAGTAATCACCTATGAATTTTAGGAATAACAATATGTTTTTTAAATTATTGTTAGAAATAATAAATTATATGAAAAATATTTTTACAACTAATTAAAATACAACTTTGGTAAAAAATTATATTTGTCTTTTCATTGAATCATGTATTTGAAAGGAAGATTCAGAGTCTTCATACCATGGAAACCTCATACACATTATTTTTTATATAAAATATTAATTTATATAATTGAAAAATTATCCAATATCATTTTATATTATATGTAAATTTAATTCTTGAATATTTAATTTTTTAGAAAACAGTTTTTACATGAATAAATTTTCTTATTTTAAAATTAACCATTTCCTCATTTAGGAATTATATGTGATTAAAATATTTTATAATTTTAAATCAGAAGTATCAAATTAAAAAAAGGGTCAATATTAATATTTTTCATTAAAATTAATTTCTAAAGTTATAAATTAATTACCACATTAAATTTGAATTATGCTAAAAGTGAAGATTAAAAAGAAAATCTATATAACACTCAAGGTTTTCTATAAATATTTTTTGGTGAGTTTTGATACATACACACTATCTTGACCACTTATTACAATATTTTGGTCATTGACCATTTAATTGTAACTTTAAATTTTGGAAAATGAAAGGGTTACTTCCCAAACTACCCTTATACTCACTTTTAAAAGGCTATCATCACTACCACTTGAAGGCTCACCTGTCATTCAAAATTATCCTTGAAACGCTACCATACTTACCCTCTATGAAACCTATCCAAAAAAAAGATTATGTTCACTAATAGTATGATGTCACGAGGTCCTTTTACACATAAGTAAACAATTTTGAGGGAAACATGGCCTCAAGCATGCCTCCTGATATGCTAGAGGTTATTGACTAGCAGTGAGGGTCTAATGAATATACGGTTGTGAGAATATACCCTATGGAGTATTACTAAATACATTTTATAAAAAAAAATTAACTATAGGAAGATAATAATACTATCTGGATAACAGAAATGTTCTCATAAAATCCATCCATGCATGAACATAATATTCTACATGTATAAGGCAGTCCAAAATATCAATAGGTAATACATACATTAGGTGTAAATGGATAAGTGAATAAATAAATAAAAGACCAATCTCATGTAAGAAGTCTAATTACATGTTCGAATAACTTCTCCAATACTATTACCCATCCTAAAACGAGTAATAGCAATGAATCATGATATATGGTTCAAACTTGTAGCCATGAGATCTTCTCTGGTACCAAATGACACAACGAACATGGTGTGAGTAAAACTCAATAGAAAAAAACAAATAGTGTCTAATGCAATATAGTATATGATTATAAATCATAATACTGTGAAGTAGATAAATAATAAAGAAGAAAAGTGGAGGTGAACTGGGGAATACAACTTGGTCTAAGCTATGGAAGACAATCTCTAGTCATAAGTATTATCGAGTAGTTATAAGATCCATGGATAAAAACCCTAGAATTTGAGAACAAGTATCTAGGTAAATCCAAAACAAATTTATTATAACCAATAGAAATTCCATAGGCAATATTGGGATAGACATGATTAGAATCAAATGAGATAATATGAGGAACCATGTGTCTATGGATGATAAGACGAATGAGGAGATATGATTCAAGGATTTATAAAATACCAATACCCTGTATTAAGTCTTTGTACAAGTTTGGATAACTTCTCCCATGCCATTTCCTATCCCAAAATGAGTAATAGAAATGAATCATGATCTATGGTCTTGAATTGTTTCCATGATATCTTCTCAGGTGCAGAGTGGTACAATGAATAGGGTGTTAGTAAAAATCAATAGACCACCACCAATAGTGTATAATGAAATGTATCCCATGAGTATAAATAATTACATTGTGAAGTAGATAAATAAAAAATAATTAATTTGGAGGTTAACCAGGGAATACAACCATATTCAGCCTATGTAAAAATTTCAATAATAATAAGGGTAATAGATTAGTCATAAGAGAAATGGATATAATCCCAAGAATCCAAGAACATGTATCTAGGTAAATTCACACAACATCTATGGGAACTAAGAGAATGAAAATATGTTATATTTGGATAGACATCATTGGAATCTAATGAGATAATATAAGTTACCATGTTTTTAGAAAAAATAAAGTGAATGATGAAGTATTATCTGAGGCATCCAATTTTGTTTAGAGTTTTCATGTAAATCTTGTATTGGAACTAAGAGAAGCCTTAATGTACCATAAAGAATTCCAATTTTTTAATGGGATCCAACATAACCATAGGAGATATTTGAAGGTAATATTGGTATATACATGATTGGAATCCAATGATATTATTTGAGGCACCATGTGTTTGGGGAAAACAAGATTAATGATGGGATATGATCTGAGAATTTCTAATGTTTTTGGATTTTTCATGTGAATTAATGGTGTAAGAAAAATGAATTCAAAATTAGATGACATCAGTTTGATGTAAGGTTGGTATACCCTTTAATATTAACATTAATGAATAATTTGAAATCCATTGGATTCACACCTATCATTTGAATTTGGAAGACAACTCACACATGTGGTAGGACTCCCTACAACAATAACAGGTCTCATTATATTAAAGATCTCAAGGATGATACATAAAAAGAACAAGTTAATAAAGTCATTTATTTAGTCTAGAGGATATTCATTTAAATTATACAAAAAGTATTATTAATTAAAACTAAATATTTTCCAAAAATATATTGCATAATGTATGGTATATAAAAAGGTTATCACATTTTACCAAAAAATAAATTCTTTTATATGCTCTAGGGTGACTAAAATAATGATTAATATGTTCCAAAGAATTAAATAAATTAAATTCAAGGAACTCAGGGTGTAATTAATTGGAACAAGTAATGTAATATCATTAAGGCATTTATTGAAATTAAACTACAGCCTCATTGGTGTCTCCCAAGGTTTCCCATAAGGTAATATATTATTTGATAATAAGTTTAGTATTTTCTTTTAAATGGTTCCTAATAAGAAATTACCTTGGGATTTATCATTTATTCATGACACTTGATGTGATTTTAAGAATTTAAGAAACCCATAACCTTCCTATAGTTTTACTAGGACATCTAATTATTATTTGACATGAATAAAATACACTAAAGAATGGTTCCATAACTTAGCAGAAGAATAAATTTTGGATTTAATAATTTTCAATCAAAACACACCTTAAGAGGTATTTTGGTTTTAGAAAAGATAAGGTTTTATGGGGTGTTAAGATGAACTCACCCCAATTGGTGGGATGAGTTAGGGGTTTTAACCTCCAATGGTGTATGAAAGGATAATACTATATCTAGGTCAGGATTTAGGTGGAAATTAATAAAATTATATATTTTAGGAGTAATTCATGTAATAACTAGTTTTCTTTATAATTGAACATTATATAAATATAATGACTTATTGGAAAAAACATATAGACCACCTAACTTAAACATCAGAAGCTAAAGTTCTCTAGTATCTAGAAAAGATTCAAGATTGTATAAATGAATTCAAAGAAGTAGAAAAAGGCCCTAAATATTGGTTGTAACCCACATAAATGATGTGAGGTAAATTGGAAGAAAAATAAACTTGGAAAGGAATCTGGATTTTGGAAAAAAAATTATCATAATCTCTTGATCACATGAGGTAATGTTCTATTTGGCCAGAACAAATGAGATCTCATATAGTGAAATAGAGGAAGAGGAGGGATTTTTTGGGGGAGAACCTGACTAAATGAGGAAGGATAAAGGGGGTATAAACATATAATGTATGATGGTAAAATGTTAATTGTTCCCCATTTAATGAGTCTCATGGTATTCACAAAAATTCAAGAAATCTCTTTGAAAACTATGTAGATGCATCATCCAAAACAAACCCCAATTTTCACATTTACAGGGAACATTTTGACAAAACATTTCCAACAATGTAGATCCCTCTTCACAACTATAAAAAAATTAATAATTCAATGAAGCCCCTATTTCTTTATGAAGAATTAATGTGCCTTAATTAATAGGAAGCGTGGTTTGAGTTTCATGTTTTGCACTAATCATCCACTAACCCTATGCCTTAGGCTGCTTTTTCCCAAAAACTGAGGTTTCCATTCAAAACGTTCTTGAGAATTATTCATGATCCAAAGATACCTATCAAGCCCCAAACCCAATCCAAAAACCATATATTAAGGCGCTAAAACTCTTGAAATATTATTTTGAATAGATATTTTAAAAATTACATGTCCACTAGATTGATAATTTAAAATTGATTTAGAATTATTAATCTATATGGACATGATACATTATAACATCCACACCTTAGCACTTCTAATATATGATAATGCCTAATGTGATTTAAAATCATCCCTTGAAATACATCGGTCATCAAAATCTATTGAATATACATTATTCCATTTTCAATCACCCATTGTGCCCCCAATGAATAACACCAAGCATAATACATCAGACCACAAAAACACGAGCCAATGATTGTGTTACTTATCAGAAAACCACATAATTCTCCATGACTCCCAAATAAAATTATACAAATGTTTAATTCTCATGTTGTATTTTCCATCCAATGGTTCTATCCACATTAGGGATTAACTTACAATGGTAATTTCAATGTTGGTGCCTCACGATGTTAGAATATCTTATGAAAGAACACTCTCAACGGGTCACTAACTCGATTGGAATTATACTCAGTGTACAATAACTAAGTACACACATGATTTTTGTTAAACACGTAGTATCCCATTGTTTTATTTTTTTAAAGATAAAAGGATGTTCCTTCTTCACCCAATATGAAACTAAACACACCGGTTCATCCTTGTAATGCTTAGAAAATGCTCGTATAAGGTCTTTTACCATTCCATTAATGATTTTAATATGATATACACTAAATGCATGCAAATACACATGGTAATGAAAGTAAAACAACATATATATTACCATTCCAAAAAAACTTGTCTTTACCTACCGATCCATCAACATTATCAAATCAGGATGTATTTTCCCCCAAGATGCATTCTGTGATCATTTAAGCATGCTTCCTAAGGCTCATACCCATCCCTTGGTGAAATTACATGACTATAATCTTACCCTAATTTACAATTTTTTTACTTAATAAATTTTTACGTCACCCTAGAATTACTTTTGAAAACTTTAGTTTACCCTTCCTTAAATTAATAAATCTTTGATTCACCATTACATATCATAAGGAAGCATTAAGTTACCAGTCCATTATGTAAGAAAAATTTGAGTTACATTCAGTAACTTGAGAAGTTTTTGAGTTAACCTTCAGAAAGTTACAAAATCTCAAGTTCACCCTTAATTAACTTCTTAAAAATATAGTTTAACCTCTAATAACATATGAAGTATTCATGTTACCCTTCATTAACTTATGAAACATAATTTTACCCATTTTTAACGTAATAAGTATTTAACAAACTCTATAGTAACTTAATAAATATTTATTTTACCCTTCAATAACATAAGAAATATTCTTGTTATCTTTTAATAAGATAATAAATCATTAGATTTCCCTTTAGTAACACAATAGATTTCTAAGTGACGCTTTAGAAACTTAATAAATCATTACGTTACCCTTAAGTGACATAAATAATCACCAATTTAACCATCAGTAACATAATAAATAATCTTGTTACCCTTTAGTAAGTTAATAAATCATCATGTTACACTTCTGTTACTTAAGAAATATTCAATTTACCTTTTACTAACTTATGAAATATTTAAGTTTCACATTCGTAAATTAACAATTTACACTTTAGTATATTAATAACCATTCATATTACCATTCATTAACAAAATAAATATTCATGTTACACATCATAAAGTGGAATAAAATGAATATATGGTAATATTTTTTCCCAATAGACCTATGATTGATCATCGCCTACCCAAAAACACTCTTTCTACCATGGAATGTGAATCAAAACTACATGATCTCCAATCTCAATCAGGTAAACCTAAGCTATAATAATACTATTTTTGATGTTTATATTCATCCAAAATCATTCCCAAGTCCAAACCTGGAAATATTTGTGTAAACCAGATGTCTCCCCTCTACCTATTCACATCATTATACTACATTGGTAAACTGATAATTGATCTCTAAAACATTATATCTCCCTCACCTGAGGTTTATATCCTAATATAATAATTCTTCTCTAAGCCTTTTTATTTTTATTATTCGCCACATTGAGAAAACTATAAACATAAGCCACAAAGAATGAACAATACACCACTAGATGCAGTTTATAGGCTTGGCCCACATGATTAACCAAGTACCAAAATGACACTCTATCTTATAATATTTATGAACCTCAATTAAAATGGGGATTATTTATTTGAACATATTATGGTCCACCTACCCACACAAAGGTTTAACCCAACCAATTACGAGCATAACTAGAAATATTTTCTTCAAATATGCATGCATGAAACTCTAAATGGTCAGGTAACTCTACCCTAGAATTGGATGGTGAACGTTGGGTTAAATAACTCATGAACACTTTCCATGTAGTCAATAAAATAACACATGTTCTTATGTGATGAAATTTGTCAACCCGCTTTGAGACATTAATTATTGCCACCAAAATGAACATATCTCATTACACCATTTCATAACTCAATGGGAACCATGATTGAAAATGTGTATTGCCTGAATTGTTCTACAAAAAAATGGGTGAATCTATATCAATTGATTAAAATGACCAACAACACCATGAATTTATAGTATGTGATGGCCTATACAAAATATCAACCTAGCTTTATGTTATCCCACATAAATATTATCCTGGTTAGTGAACAGTTGAGTCATACATTTCCATGATTATGTTAACATAACAAACTAAAATTTCAATCACTCCTTACGAATTTTATTCTTTTTGAACATATAAATCCATGACTCTCACTTATCTAACAAGTCCTAACATACTGAATGACCACCCACCTATTTGAGGAGTTATTACACAAATAGTTAACCCTTCCATTTTCTAACAACATGGACTATAAAAATAGGGTCATGACTAAAAATTTACTCGGATTTATTTCGAAACCAGTAGGTCCAATAAAAGGAAAATTCAAATTGAGAGCCACAGTTAATAGACACATTCCCATCAAATTAAATTTTAAAATAAACTCTGAAAATATCCCTTAAAAAGGCTCTTCGAACAAAACAAAACTAATATTTATTTAATCCATTATATCAATTAAAATTTTATATAAACATTATGATGGGTCAGAGAAAGGAAATTTCTAGTACAAGTTATAGGGAAAAAATATTCATAAACTGTACTTGGAACATTATCTTACTAAAGCCACAAGTCACTCTAGATATATTATCTTATAATATCCTTTATATAATTAGTTATAAATTATTTATCATAATTGGGCTCAGTTAAAGATAATTTTAATCATAATATATAGGTGGAAACACTATTTAGGTTATAACTGGAATTTTAATTATCCAATTCCTCATTTTAATAAAACCCCCAAATATATAAATTTTGTTTTTTTAGATTAAGGGATATGTTAAGTAAAATAAAACCATAAATATAACAAAACATACTAATCATACATAAATATTATATATGAATAGATGAATACCAAATACATAACATATTGATCTATGAGAGAATCATTTTCTTCTAGTGCCTTTAGAAACTTTGACATATAATAATCTAGTCCATAAGTGAGATACGTCACCTACCACTATGTTCTTCACAACTATAAACCTTCATAGGCATATCATAAATAATACATTTCTTTATAACACAGGGAATGGGACTATCATAATAGGTGATCTAAATTTCTCAGTAAGTTTAAACAAGGTAGATATCCGCAGAACATGGGAATAAGGGTATGATAACATGAAAATAAAATTTGAAAACTATACCCTACATATCATAGATCATAAACATTAGTCATTGAATAAACATAGATATCTCATAAGACATTAATCATAATTAAATCAAATACCTAATCTATAAAAGAATAACAATGGAATAAGACAAAGATATGTGGAATACACATAAAAAGTGAAAATCATATGTCAAGGCTACCCACAAAGACCATCATAAAATTTTAGGATTGGGGTTACCAACCATGTACTGGCTTCATACTTGGGGTAACCTCCCATTTAACATATTTCATTATTGGAATAATCTACTATGTACTCACTTTTAGGCTTGGGTTATCCTCTCATTCACCCACATTTAGAATGGGGATAACATCTAATATACCCTTTGATCTCATAGAACATTAATCATTACCCAATTCATTGGAAGGAGATATAGGTCATACCCATAACATAATATAATAATTTTTGTTCTATAATACTATACAACATTCTTCATATAATAATTGATGAAAATAAAATGGGTTTCTTAAAAATTTCACTATAGCATTACCCATGAGAAATAGATTGTTCCCATAAAAATATTATCAACATAAACATAAATATAAATGAAACAGAAAAAGAATATGGATGTTACCATTAGATTATATACCTAATAAAATATATGTAACCCCAAAGGTTGTTGTTGTTGATAAATATAAATTCCATAAAAGTATTACTAAAAGATTATTTAGGAAAAAATACTCCTCAATTTTAAATAACTTATTTAAAATAAAAGTATTACTTAAATATTAATGTAAAAATGTTATTTGAAAATAAAATTGGAAACTTGTAAAGGAATAATTATGCCAAATAGTGTTCATGATGTAATGAAATACAATTCAGGTCGTACAAGTTAAAACAATTATTCCTTTCACATTTTTACTAAAAAATACAAGAGTGCCTTGGTTAGAAAAAACATTCCTTTTAAAACACTTTTTAAATAGTAAAACATGGGTAAAAATGTCTTTAAAAAATAATTGAAGAATCATGAAAGTATTTTTTGAAATATTTTTATAAAACATGGGCATAGAAGAAAGATGAGTTTTGATTAAATAGAGAAATAAATTTGGGCTTACATTAAAAAAAATCTATTTGAATCATGATATTATAAATAGTGGAAACTAAAATTAAAACAAATATTTTCATGAAATTACAAGAGGATAGAAAATTTATTTAGTTTAATTAGAGTTAGATCATAAGATCCCATCACTGTAAGAATAATCATAAAAAATTGTGATAAAAAAATGAGATTGTAACATAATATTCTTACAACTTTGGTAAAATTTAATTCTTATATCCCATCAAATAATGAACGTAATACAGAAATGTAAATCCTAATAATTTTCATAAGAATCATCATAAAATTATTTCATAGATATTATAAACACCATATAAATGAAAAAATAATGAATATGGAATGTTTCCCATAGAAATAAAAGTGAGATGAAAATCCATTACATGATTTAGTAACTTTTGAATCATAAGACCCATGAAAGAAAGAACTATATATGGAAATGTAAATTACCATAAATTTTATAACAGACATCATAAAATACATTCTTGGTATTTAAAGACACCAAAAAATTCTTTGGGTTCATGGTAGAAAATAAGGGGGAAGCATGCTTACTAGTGCACAGTGAATAGTTATTTCATGGTTAATTATAGCCAGGAACCATGAACCATGAGTACATGTGGCATGCGCCAAGACACTATGTGACCAGAACCCTTAGATAGTGAGAGGAGGGTTAGGCCACATGTTTTGGATCGGCCAAACACAGAGTTTGGAAAATCATTTTTTAGTCATGCTCCGACATCTTTCTAAGGGGGAAATCCACAAGGTCTCCTAGTCCATGACACACAATTATATTTAATAGGGCACCAAACATGAACTATGTACTCGTTGGCCTCATTTACCCCTATTTCATGTCCCAAACCCCCATAACACCCTCAAATCCCCTCATAATTTTATGAAGTATCTTATTAACAAAAAAATGGTGTTAATCCAAAATTAAAATAATTACATACCTCCTAAAAAGTTCAGGATTTTACTACCTCCCCACCTTATAATAGCTTATCCTCAAGATTCTTTCCTAAGCATCATTAAGATTCCAAGGTAAACATATTGTGCCAATGGACCCACATATCTGTCTCCCAATACCATATTACCTCCTAAATAGTACGATACTTCCACAACATTCAGACCAATGACAAAACCATTCCTTGTAAAACATTCTCAGTATAGTCTACAATACAAACCAGATACTCCTCAAAAGATGCATAAGTAGCAAGATCAACCTCATAAACATACATCACATGAGAATTTTTGGGGTGGTACTACTGATGTTGCGAAACATGAAAAACATTATGCATTCCACTTGACCAAAATGGATGATACAATAAGAATACCACTTGTATTATCCTCTCTACAATCTCAAACGGCCTCAAATACCTAGGTTCCCACTGGTCCTATTTCAAAATCCGTTGGTGCCCCAATCTCAGAGACACCCAAAAGAACACATGAAAACCCATTGCAAACACAAGAGGTAGACATTTCCAATCAAAATATGAATTCTACCTACTCTGTGCCACATATGTATGTTTCTAAATCAACCAAATCTTATCATATTTACCCTTCTTGAGACTCATCCCTAACAACTTTGACTCACCGGATTCCATCCAACACCGTGGTGATGTACATGACTTTCCATAGAGTGCCTCATTTAGTTCCATCAAAATAGTCTCATGTTAACTATTGTTATAAGATAAATCCATGAGCACTAATAATTTATCATAAGATTTGACAAAGTATAGGACACATAACCTCAACATTTCCTATACCAATTGAATATTATATTCTAAGTTCCCATATTTATATGGGTGAAAATACATACTCATAATCTCCTAAGAACTAAAACCCTTATGAAAGCCTTTTTGGAAGAAATATGTAGAATGAGGATCATGATTAAAAACTATAGTTTCCATCAACCCATGTAACTGAACTATCTCCTAAACATATAATTCACCCAACTGGTCCCTCGGAAAAGACTCTATAATCATTATGAAATGTGTTACCATGGTCAAATATTCCAAAATAACCCTTATCATGTCATTTTTATGAGGTGACCTTGAGACACCCACCATAATGTCCATTATGAAATCATAACACTTCTACTCTAGAATTTGAAATGGATCTAACAACCCACTCGATCACTGATTATTGGCCCTCTCATATTGATAAGTGTATCCTCATGTCACAAAACCTACAACTAATTTCTTCATCATAGGTCACTGATACTTTCTATCAATATCATAATACATCTTTATAAAACTAGGGCGCAACTCCCACTTTGATGCATGAAAATCATGCATCAACTCCTCTCACATATATTTAGGAACCACAAAATGGACAAAAAAGTAAACAATATCATCATCGTTAATAGTCTAGTCAGAAGGTGAATACCCACCATCATGGGTTTATCTCAAGGAAAAACACTTAGGATCCTCATTCTTTATATCCTTGATCGATCTCAGAACTATGGACTCAACTAATAATGATTAGATGGTCATTGGTCCCTAGACCTCATGAACCTCTATTTTCATGTCAGGGAACAAATCCATCATCTTCCCCTTAGATCTAGACTCATATATTTATTTAGTTTGTATCATCCATCTTGTAGAATCTGTAGCAGTGTTCCATTTACCTGGAATATAGCCCAAAAAAAATGAAAATATTTCATATACTCAACCTATCATCATTATCAAAGGTTCAAACCCCATTGAGAAATGATATACATTAGTATTTTATGGTCAGTATACAATATTTTCCCAATATGTAATTCCACTAACACATTTAAACATAAACATACATGGAAAACTAAAGATTGTGAATAGGGTTATTATATTCATGGGACCTCAACTATCGTTATCCATAAACACAACTATACATCCCTACAACAACACCACGCCATGTACAGTACTAGATGAATAAAAAAAGGTATACTCCTTATCATTCATGGAGAGGATCAAAATCGGTGCAGTAATCAAACAATTAGTCAACTATTAGAAATATTTGTCATATTCTTCAAGCCAGTAAAAATTGAAAATCTTCTTTGTTAAACCCAAAAGTGGTTCTGTAATGTTAGAAAATACATTGATAAACTATTGGTAATAGAAATCTAAACCAAAATGGATTCTAAAATAATTTTTTGGGATACTCCCAAAATAAATACACTTAAACCCTCTCCCAGTACACTAATACATCTTTATCCCAGATGATTTGACCAAGGAAATGTACCTTTTCGGTCTACAATTGAATCATAGACAGCTTGGTGTATAGAATATACTATCTTACTGTACACAAGAAGATGTCAAGGTGTTTGGAATGATCATCATGTGTTTGGATGTAAACCAATATTCCATCCACAAAAACAACTTTAAACTAGTCCAGTTATGAATGGAGGATTCAGTTCATTAAGCCCATAAGAACAATAGGTTCATTTATCAACCAAGATGGTATTACAACATAATCATACAAACCATACCTTCTCTTGAATGTATTCTATGGTATATTATAAGGTCTCACCCCCAGCTGATGTTACCTTGACCTCAAATCAATTTTAAAGAATATAGAATATCCTTTCAGCTATTCAAAAGGATTTTCTATACAAGGAAGGAGATATCGATTCTTAACTATCTTCTGGTTGAACTTCTAATAATTGAAAAACAACTACAATATCTCATCATTTTCTTTGAAAAAAATAGAGAACCCCAGAATGATGTACTCATATGTTAAAACCCGTTATTAAATAATCCATCAAACTAAGTATAAGGTTCCAAATGTTCTTCTTGTTCCATTATATATGGTGGAATGGAAATGGTCTATTCTTAAGGAATCAGTTCAATTGTGAACTGAAACTCTCTCTTAGGTGGAAGCCTTGATATGTCCTTGGGAAACACATCCATGAACCAATCAGGCACAGGAGGAAATTCATCATTATTTACTCCGCTGTCATCAAGAACAAGGCATGCCACTTGGGCTATGGGATTAACTTATTACTGAAGAACTAGACCTGCATGTCTCGCAAGGTTATCCCATTCCCCATGGTGAATATAAGTTTCATCTTTAGAATATGTTAAACTCAATGTCTAATTGTAACCAAAGATATGATCCTGGTATGTAACCAACTGGTCCATCCTATTTATCGGTAATGTACCAGACATCTCGAGAATAAACAACTCCCAAAGGTAGTGGAACCCACCAATCATGAAAGAACACTCCTTGCATTGCCTGATATTTTCTTCTTATACTCATAACTACGTGTCAAAAGAAAAAACCTGAAACATATATTCCACCTCAATATCCAACATACTCACAAAATGAATAGATAAAAAATAATATGAGGCCCCAATATAAAATAATAAACCAGAAATAATAGATGATATAAGAATCATATCTTTAATAGTTGATGGTCTGGACTCAACACCACCTAGTGCAAGATGAACTGCATGAAATTGACCTTTTCCTCTACCCTAGGATTTTGTATATGTTCTGGGTGCTTCATTACAATGATGATATTGAAGATCTTGTCTTTTTGTACCACATACACCACTATGACTAATATGTTCAGTACAACCGAAACCACCTTCTTGGTATGGGGTTGAATACCCCTTTCCTACACTCTGCAACAATATTGATCCTCGATCACTTATCACCCATTGATGGCTCCTACAAAACCTCTGTATATGTCCCGTCATTCCGCACAGTTGGCACTCAACTAACTGACCAAACATGTATCTCAACCTATCACACTAATAACAGAACACTAGGTCACTACCCTGAGAGACCATTTCTCTTACATCGATATTCTAAGTACCACCATCTTAGTGAAAACCCTCAAAACGACGCTTGCTACTATCAAAAGTTGTACCACTAGATTTCCCAACTGAAACCACATGCCCATCACTAGAAAAATCCATTAAGTTATGTTCTAAAATGTGATCATGATCCACCACATTAGAAAACCTATTAAAATGGAATATATTTACATAGGAATTGATCTCATATCTATGTCTGTCTAGAAAACATATCGCCATAACTGCCTCATCCCCTGCCAACATTGGAAGAAAGTATTACAATTCGGTGATGTGGTCAGCATAATACATCACAGACCTAGTCCCATAAGTCAACCTCATAAATTCCATAGATCTTATCTTATCTCAGAGTATTGAGGTTGAAATTTTCATAAATAATTTCTTAGAACTATTTCCACAACATTCCATCTTCACACCCAATCTCAACCTAGATATCCAACCAATTCTTCCCTAGTTCTTGAAAAATGTAATCCAAAAACATGAATCTCTTCTCAGGAGGCATCCTCAAGTGATCTAGAATTTTTTGTATGGACTCTATCCAGAACTCGACTTCCTTAGGCTCCTCTTGAACAATTGCCTGAGTGTGCTCTAGTTGAATCTCTCACGTCAGGTCAAACATATTCGATGCATCCTATCATAGAACTCACTCCATAATCTGGATAAAATGAGTAATTTTATCATAGAACTGCCCCAACCCTCTAATACTTGTATCCAATGGGGGGTCTACTCCCTCTACTGGAGGAAACTTCTTAATGATGACTTCATTTTATCCAACCAGTAGGCATCATTATGGTGGATTATCCTATAATTCCAAACACCTGTCTCAAAACACATAGCATAAGGACTCAAAAAATACACATAAGAGGGTTCACATCTAATAAATAATACACTATCTATTTTATTCGAATGTGTATAGTAACATATTCAATACTAACCTTAAATAACACTACAAAGGGTTATGGCTAACATAAGGAAACCAATATTTAAAATTAATTTCATGTTAAATACCATATTAATCATTTCTAGTTAACATCCTTTATTATTTAAAAATTAAAAAAATATTATTATGAGATATTTTTAACATTTAATCTATTTTTTTTAATTTTTTATATTGTTATAACATATTTATTAGGCACTTATCAGCAAAATCAGAATAGAATAAAAATGAATTTACCATACCCATAACTAAACACAATATGTTTTCTTGTGCATTTTTAACTTAATGCATGTCACATACATCCCTAAGTTCTTAAAATGATTCATGTATGAAAAAAATCATTCCATTTAATCCCTCAAGAAAGATATCATAAAAAATAACATCATGTATCAAGTGCATCACACAAGGTGAGATAACATTATACTGTAACAACGAATGTCCAGAACGACAATCCTAGCATGGGTATGTGGGTTTTCTATTATACATGGGTTAGCTACTCCTATTAAGAATATCATTAACAATTTTGGATGCATAATAATATATTTTATACCGTAGTAAAAAAATAAATAACCATGAAGAAACTACCTACGTTACCACTTGTAACTCCCATACCTAGGTTCCAATAATTCGGTGCGTAGGCCGATTCATGACATGACCTCAGGTGCACCTACTCATAAGCTAGAGGCTTCCAACTAGTAGAGAGGGTCTAATGACACATTTCTGGAGACTATAAACTCATTATTTATAATAGGAAACATGATATAAAATAATAAATGATGGACACAATATATATAATAAACACAAATCCTAAATCCATTTCCCAAAAATGGGTACATGCCTACAACCAATAATAAATATTCCATGTCATTTCCTAAAATGAATAATATAAAGTGAAAAACCAAAATAATGAAATTATAAAGAATACTCAAAATGGGTCCTCACACCATGTTTTGTTCCCTCATACATTCAAATCACTGATTCCTAAATAAAAAATATATCTTATGTCCTTTTTCCATGTCTTGACCTATGACCATTAAATTTACTTGGGTACCCAACTATGGCCTGAGTAGGGTGTGAGTACAACTCAGTAGGCCACTACCAAGGTTGTATTCAAAATATCTAGTATAAAATAGTGTATGAATAATTATGGAAAAAATCTAAAGTAAGAAAAATATTAATCCAGTTAAATTATTCAAAAAGAATTAATTAGCCACTTTAACCATTAGTTCCATTTTCTTCTCATATTCAACAACTCACTTCAACCCATTCTAGTATTCTAAACTATTAAAAAGTTGTGTCTGTTTATCTTCATCACAGGAAAATATATTTCAAATACAATATATATATATATATCAAATTGCCTCAAATACATAGTCTATGCATTCAAATCATGTGAATTTTTAGGGTCATCGAGCCTGAGTCCGACACCGTAACCCATGGCATACATCGATGGGTCCTATAGGATCAGTCTAGCCTGACATGGGGGAATGGAACCTCAATTTAACACCATAATCATACAATTTACCACATAAAAACGTTTCATTAACAATTATCCACTTTTCCCATTTCGTTATATATCCCATTTAAGACTTCAAGTTATGACAAACACTTCCTTATTCCATATTAACATGGTATATAAAACATACATTGATTTTATCCCATAAACCATTACTGATCAAAATTTACAACTCAATTTCTATTAAAATAACTGGGGCACCCCATACGTAGAACTTTAGGATCAGTCTAATCACCCGTGATAGATTTCTAGGGGATCATGGGGGGTGGGGGGGTTCGACACATCATTTTAAAACTACATTTATCAATTCTTACTAAGGTTTTGAATACAAATCACTATAGTAAAAATGTACAATGACATACACCTAAATTAATCATCAGGACTTTTTTATATAAATTTTTGACAATATACCTCAAGATTCTAGAAGAAAACTCACTTAACCTTGGCCATTGATATGATCTCAAACAACCATTAAAGATACAACAAAGAATCTACTGAAAAAACAGGGGTTTTACAGGATTCATAAGATTAGGAATGATTATACAAGGTCTCTTCCAAAAAATAGAGGAAATATGAGTGTAAGAATATCATAGATATTTTATTCACACACACACTCACTCAAAACATCCAATAATTGAAGGAGAATAACCCTTAGGAATCTTGGGATGAATAAATTTGTCACCCAGTAGCTGTAGGGTGAAATGAGGGTCAAAATATGGTTAGAACCATTAAATGTAGAGGGGGAAAGGAGTATAAGAAGTTAACAATGCATGGTTAGTGAAAAATTAAATGTAAATGTGAACCATGGACAAGGAGACCATGTGGAAGGTCCCCTTGGATAGAGGAAGAAGCCCAACCACCATACATTTTTAGAAACCATGCTGGTTGGCCAGCAAAACCATATTACCTAACCCTTCGCTTGGAATGAGGTTGGTGCACGGGAACCACATCATTTGTAAATCTATATGAGTTCATCAACAAACTATGTGACTAGGAACCATCTTAGACATAGGTATACACATGTTTTGTGCATGGTTTAACCATCCATCCATTCGAACCATTCTCCCTTTTAAAAAATGGAAAAAATTCCAATTTCTTGTATGGAATTTAAATGTTTTTGTAACACCTAGATTTTTTTTATAAAATATTTTAAATAATTTTAATCTTTCAATGGAATTAATTGCATGAATCCATGATTTTAAACAAACCACGAGATTACCATAGTATAAAATGGCCATTTTATCATAGCCACTTGGTTAGTGGTAATAAAAAACCCAACTTATGAAAATGTATGGTGAATTCATTGGCTACCAATTATTTATGAAACAAAAATATATAAATTATATATTTGTGTTAATAAATTGATTGAATTGCTATTATTAAGTTAAATTAATGAAATATATATGTTATATAATTTAGAATTTTTTATATTCATCCAATAGATATGTGTTTTCTTATGATATGAATAAACCTTATTGGATGTATAAAAACACATATTTTTTCAAAGGGAATTTTTTTTGTCTTTTAATGGAGAATCCCTTAAAAAGTAATATTTTAAAACATTATTAATTTTAATATGAAAACATAAACATGATATCTAGATACGGGATATAAACAATTACTTTGGATGAATTATTGATATTTTTTCTGATAACTTTCATGTTATGATGAATAGTAAAAATACACTAAATTTTAACTAAAAACAAATGTTTTAATACAACATAATTTTTAAGGTTAAAGTAAATATTGAAGGGATTTAAAGTATAAATAGAATATTTTTTATGATTCAATATAATGTACTTAATTATCATTAATTTTACATTGAATTCCTATGTAAAAACGTTTCAATTTTTTTCTATGTTTTAACTTTTAAAACCTGTTCTCTCTTTCCAACAATAGGATTAATTTTAAATTAATTAATAAAACCTATGTAATTGGAATTTAAAAAAATGGATTCCATATTTGGAATCAGTATGTCTAAATTATGTAAATAGATTACTTTTATTTTTTGGTCATTATGAATAGTAACATTTGTAATTTTTGTTAATATGGTAAAAGGGTAAATCGAGTAATTAAGAGTTAAAATAATCTTATGAAATTACCCTAAAAATTGTCCTAATATTAGTCAAAAAGTATGTTTTGACCTAAATCATCCTTGGTTTTAAATTTTGTCATTTGGATTCCCCTTGGATGAGATTAGGACATTTAATTTATTTTATTTAAAGAAATGTTTAATTTGTATTACTCAAATTTTAATAACTATATCATTTTCAAAATAAGGCTATAAAGAAGATAAATTAGATTATAATATTAATTTGAAAACTAAATTGTTTTTATTTATTATTATAATTTATTTTCAATTTTTAGAAATTAAATAATTACCTTAAAGGCTTATGTTTTAATGTTGCAGAAATTATTTAATTGTTGAGAAATCAATAAAATAATAATTATTATAGTGATAATAGCCATAAAAAAAGCACAAAACTTGACCAAATATTATTGGATGAGTATATCACTAATATAACAATCAAAGGGTATTTTTATTGACCATTTAGAGGCCTCTATAAGAGATTATAAAACTTATATTATTTTATTTAAAGTGATGATAGACTTGTCACATTCATGTTTTTAAAAGTATAACATTTTTAATAGTGGATTATAAATAAGATATATTCTATTATAAGTATTATCTAAAAATCTATTGGATTTATATTTTTCATTGTATTTTATTTTTAATTTCTTACTCAGTAAATAACCATATTAAATAATTACACCAAAAATTTCATATTAATTATTTTATTAAAGGAAATATCAAATTAATATTATTTAAAATAATAAAATAATAATAATTTGGGATAATTAATACGTAAAAATAAATTTATATATTCTCTTGAAAACTTATAGAAATAAAAAAATTAATTTTTCTAAGTTAACATGTTATATAAATATTTTAAAAAACAATGAATTAAATAGTTTCAAAATTTTCACTATTGATTGTTTATTGGAATAATGATTTATTAAATTATTTAATAATAATACAACATTTTTAAAAATATATAATAATTATTTTATGTTCTAAAATGTTCTAATTTATTTATTTATGGTCTAATGTACATCTAATAAGTTAATATTTCACCCTTTTGATATTGAAATATTTGTTACCCAAGTTAAAAATTAAATAGAATAACTAAGTGTTAATTAAAATGATATGGTTTAAATTTATTGGTTGATGATATTACAACCTTATATAATATCATCTTCAAAAAATTGGGACATTTTTGAGGTTATTTTATAGGGTTTCATTTTATTATAATTTAATATATTTGGAGATCCCAAAAGTACCCTCACCTCAATTATAAAAGGGCACCTCATACCTCACCTATGCACTTCACTTTGAGAATTCAATATTGGACATCACCTATCCATTTACTTTATCAATAGACTTAGTAACATTATGTTTTTTTATTCTTTTAAGACAAAATATAGTTCTTTAATAGAAGATTTAGTGGGAGCACGTTGAAGAATAGGTAATCTCCTATACCGATTCTTTCAAACCTTTTTTTATTATACTTATTATTCATGATTTGATTCATTACAAAGTAATAACTCCAATATCAATTATATACTAAGATTCTATTATGATTATGAAACAACCATATTCCCTCTTCTATCCATTCTATGAAAAATGAAACCACCACGCGTGAGTACATATAACTTACCTTCTCTATGTCGTGGTGTAATATATTTTTAACCACCATACTACTTGGATGGTTATAATGATGTAAATAATAACTATATAGGATTATTATAACATAATATTGATTTTGAAAAATTATACGCCATATAATTCAATATCATTCAACAATAATGGGAATTGTATCATCGCTCAGGCGTACATACGACCTATCATCTCTACGATGCGATGTGATTCAATATACATGATATTCATTAAATGAAGATTATAAAAATGAAAGTAATGAATAAATATGATATATAGTATAATAAAATTAATCTTTAAATGATATAAGTATAACATAATAAAAGGAACACAAACTTATCTAACAAATGCCTAAGAAAATAAAGAAGTTAACACCTGATAGACGAGTAATACTATTATTAACAAACAGATAATAATATGACCATATATGATATCATAAAAAATTAATATGATTATGAAATAAGTCAATTAAATTATTTAAATCATTATACCAGAGGTTCAGATAAATCCAAATGAAAATTAGATATAAGGTAAGGGATAATATTTTAATCTCATTATTATCAAAGATTTATTATATGTAAGTATTTACTGGGGTATATTTATCATCAATGTCCATGATTCCTAATTATGTATTTAAAAAAAATCAATTCTTTTATTTTACAATTTTAAGAGACAATTTTACCCATTTGTATAATTTTTATTAAACAATATGAATGGAATATTTTATCTTTTTTTATACGAGGTAATTTTTATCGTTTCCATAAAAAGTATGAGGAGAGTGTTTTTTCAACTTATACGGCATGAAAACATTTTTATGTTTTCATAATGACTTATTTTCATGAATCATCCTCTATAATATTTCTCGTTTATTTTCAAATAAAATTTTCTCTTTTAAAATTGAATGCAATTTTGAGAAATAAAAATGTTTTTGAAGAGGAAAAGATATTTTTCTAAAGAATTAATTTCAAACATTTTATCCAAATAATTTTACAACTTAGATGATATTATTTAAATAGGGTTATTTTTTTATCCTTATTATCACTATAATCTTATTGTGTTTATTATGGAATGATATTTATGAAATTCATTTTTTTATATGGAATATGATATGAGGGAATGATGTTTAAGAAACCCATTTTTATTTGTTGGTTTATGATATGATGAATGATTTATGTTTTATGGAACATGTAAGAATAAATTAATTATCATATGGGTGATACCTATATATCTGTAAAAATCATTGGGTAAAGATTTATATCTCATAAGTTAGGCATGGATGGCATAAGAAATTATCTCAGTTCAGTAGTACATGGATATAATAAAAAGTGAACTCAGTTCTGTAATGGACTTTGTCCATTATGATAGTCTTTGAAATGAGCCTTGACTAATATGAAATGTGTTTCTAGACTTATGTGTATTCCAAAAAAATCATTTCTTATGTTATGACTTTTTGGATTACGGTCATTGATTCTTATGAACTTTTATTATTTATCCCATGGAAAAATATCACGATATTTCATATGGAGGATAAGATTTTAAAATGTTACGATCTTATGTATTATGATTATGATATGATTGATATCTCTCCTTTTTACCCTTAATAAGCATATGATATCACCATTTCATAAGGTTATTTTTCACAGGTCATGAAGAATAATATTAAGTAGGATATGTCGAAAATGGGTATAGTTATGATGAAATAAGTGGGAGACAATGATGAGGTCTTATAAACTAGTTTTTTATGTTTCCCAGTTTATAAAGACACTATTCCTATATAGCCCTATAATGGATTTATAATATTTTGTAATTAATATTCTTCAATTTTAATGTAATATAAATTTATTTACAGTAAGGGTCATTGTAGTTGGTATTAGTGGGAGGTTACAGATAACCTTTGGAATCTAAGATGAGAGAACTTTAATAAGAACCAGGAGGATATGTTGAAGTATATCTTACAATCATAGTGTTTTAGAAATGATCATTAATAACGTAGAATAAAACCAAAAGTGTTCTAAATTTAAATTTTATTTTTTATTATGTTGTTTCTCATTATGAATAATGTTTCTCACACTATGATTCTTGGTTTTATTCAGTGGATGGAACTCAGAGGAACCTTGTCAATGATGAATGCGATGGGAAATGAAATGATTTTCCTCCTAAGAAACCAAATTTTATGGTAGATGGAATGAAAAATCATGCAGATATCATCAAAAATCTTTCTCAAGATATGAATCATGAATGGATTCCAAATGAGAAACGGAGGGAACACCATTCAATTGAGTCCTTCCTGAAGCATTTTACACCTTCTTTCGTCAGGTCTTATGATCTATTAGTGGTTTAACAATGGATCAGTACTATTGAATAGATATTTTCAGTTCATTTATATTCAGAACATGATAAAGTCATCTTAGAAGTCTATCATTTGGAAGGTGAAACTAATCAATGGTGGAACCTTATCAAGAATATAATTAAAACAGATGAAATTGAATACATGGAATGTCATGAGTTCAAGAACTTATTTTCCAATAAGTACATTCCTCATATTATTATAACAAATATTGAGAAGGAGATCCTTGATCTTAATAAGAAGGATGATAAATCTATTGGTACCTATGAATAAAATTTTACAAGTATTGAAATGTACAATTCTCTAATTTTTATCCATACTGAGTGTAAAATTGATCTATTCTTTAGTGGATTAAAACCAAATCTTTGATGGGAATTATCCATAAGATACTTCAATAGCTATGAGGAAATCATTCGATGAGATCTCAAGGTTGAGATGGAGATTGGAGTAACCCATTAGTCTTATGGGATTGATAAGAAAATAAAAATGGAATTTAAGGGAAACTCTAAAGACCACACTGAAAAGAAGATGGGTCTTCAATTATTCTCAAACAGTGGAAAGAAACATAAAATTTTCTTAAAGGTACTATAAAATTATTAAGCGTGGGAGAGATGGTCATCTGGCAGTTCAATGTAGAAGTAATAGAAAAAAGATGTCTAATGATTTGAATAGTTAAAAGGATACACCAAATGAACCTCCCACACTTCAATGTCCCAAGTTCAAGGAAATGGGGAATTATTACAACCAATGACCAAATACAACTGTTATTGGTAATGATTGATGTTAGAAAAATCTTTAGGAAAAAGACAAATACATGCCACAAGAAATCATTATTAGTGACTTGGAGTACGATAATGATGTAGTGAAACGTACACTTACCATCCACTCTAAAGTATCAAATTATTTATTTGATTCTTGATCCACACACTCTTCTATTTCGAATAATTTTATTAGGGAATCATTGTAATAACTAAACAATTAGATGTCGAGTTACCCGTGACAACTCCTAATGGCACAACCGCCACATAAAAAGTTTACAATTCTTCTCTTGTTGATTTTTTTTGAGAATGTGATTCTTGAAACTCTTATTATACTTCCTATAGTATAATTTTTTGTGATTCTTGGAATGGATTGGATTTCTCTATATAGAGATCATATCTATTTCCATGGAATGGAGGTCACATTTAATATTTGAAATCAATTTATGATCATAAATCGTTACATGGGTGAATATGACATTACAGTAGAAATTTATTCCATATTATGGGCCCTGATTCCTATAAATAAAGGTTATCAATCTCATATAGTTTGGGAGAAACTCACAATTAAGAATACACCCATTGTATGGGTGTTCTGTTATGTCTTTCTAGAATAATTTCTAGGTCTTACATTGAATCATGATGTTGATTTTTCTATAGAACTCATAATAGGTTCTATGCCTATTTCAAAGAAACCTTATATAATTAACCCAATTGACATGAATGAATTTAAAAATCAACTCCAAGATAATCTAGATAAGGGATTAATATGACCTACTGTGTCACCTTATTGTGCACCTATTCTGTTTGTTATGTATAAATATAGATCAATGAGACTTTGAATTGATCATCAAGTACATAACAAGATCCCTATCAAGAAAAAATATCTTATTCCCTCCATTGATGACTTATATAACCAACTACTAAGAGATTGATAATTTTACATTATTGAACATCACTCTAGATATCATCAACTAAGGGTTAATAAGGAATATTTACAAAAGACAACATTCCGTACAAGGTATGGACACTATGAATTTATAGTGATACCTTTTGGTCTTACTAATTCACCCACTATCTTCATGGATATAATGTATAGAGTCTATAGATACTATCTTGATTATTTAGTGGTAGCCTTTATAGATGATATTGTTGTCTATTTAAATTTGAATTATGACTATGAAGATAACTTGAGAATATAATGAAGACCCTGAGAATTGAGAATATTTATGAAAAATTTACCAAGTGTGAATTATGGAATTAAAAATATTCATTTTTGGGTCTCATAATCTCAAGATAATGGATATCTATGGATCTACTAAAAGTATAAGTTATTAAATATTGTCTGAAACCAACAACCGTATCTGAGATCCAAAGTTTTCTATGTTTGTCTAGATATTAACATTTTTTTGTGGATGATTTTTCATGATTATCTAATCCACTCACAAAGTTGACTCAAAAAGGAGTTATATTCATGTGGACAGTGTAATGTGAAGAGAATTTGAAAGAGCTAAATATAATGTTAGCTAGTGCACCTGTTCTCACACTCCCTTGTAGTGGAGAATGGTTTCTAATATACAGTGATGCATCAAAGAATGGGTTTGGTTTTGTTCCCTTGAAAAATAATTTGGTGATAGATTATGAGTCACGATAATTTAAAATCCATGAACAAAATTACCGAACTCAGGATTTTGAGTTAGCTTCGGTAATCATTGTACTAATGATATAGAGGCATTATCATGATGGTGAAGTGTGTGATATTTATACTGATCATAAAATTTTAATGTAGATTTTAACAAAAAAGGAGCTCATTATGTGTTAAATAAAATGGTTTAAGTTGATTTAATATTACAACTACTCAATACATTATCACCGTAGGAATGCAAAGAAGGTGGAATATGCTTTAACTCGAAAGGACCATGAAAGCATACCCATGACGTGGTTAAAAAAGATCCAATCACTATGTATTTTTAAAGAATTGATCTTGAAATTTTAAAGGAGGTAAATATTATCTTTCTCAAATGAATGTTAATCCATCTATACAAGTTAAGCATAAGGTGGCGTAGATGGAAGTTTTATAGCAACAAAAGATGTTGAGAAATGTTTCTAAATTCAACTTCGACTATGATGGAATAATAAGGATCCAGAACTGGGTTTTCATTCCACCCATAATTTAATTAAAGAAGGAGATATTGTATGAGCCTCATAGTTCTTCATTCACTATTCATCTTGGAAGCACAGAGATATACAAGGACATGAAAGAGTATTTTTTTATAGGATGGCATGAAAAGTTAATTTTTTTAATATATCTCTTTGTTCGTGGTTGGTCATCATGTTAAGGTTGAGAGAAAGAGTTATAAGGGGTTGTTATAATCATTACCCATACCAGAATGAAAATTGGAAAACATCACTATGGACTTTTTCATTAGACTTCCCAAAACATCTAAATTACATAATTCAATATGGGTTATAGTTGATAGACTTGAGAATATGGAACATTTAATTTATATTATAGAGGGTTTCTATCTTGATCATATTTATAGGATATATGTAAAGGATGTGGTATGATTACATGGAGTACCAATTCCCATAATATATAAGAGGGATCTGAGGTTTAACTCGATGTTTTGGAGAATTCTTCAGCAGGTTCTTGATATAGAGTTAATTTTCCACACTTCTTATCATCCTCGGATAGATGGTCAGTCTGATAGGACAATTCAAACTATAGAAGGCATGTTGAGAGCTTATTATATGGATTTAAAATGTGATTAGTATAAAAACCTACATTTGGTTGAATTTTCTAACAACAATATATTTCATTCCAGTATTCAGATGTCTCCTTATAAAACCCTCTATGAAAAGAAGTGAATATGTATAACTTTATAGGATCTAGATGGGGAAATAAATCTATTACGACGTATTCTTTTTGATGAAATGGAAGAAAAGTAATGTTCTTTTAAAAAAAACATACGAGCAGCTCAGAGTAAAAAGTGTTATGGTGAAAACGGAAGAAAAGTCCTAGAGATTGAAGTGGGAGAGAATATTTTTCTACAAATATCTCCCAGGAGGGGAGTAATGATATTTTCAAGGAAGGGAATTTTGAGCATAAGCTATATAGGTCCTTTTCAAATTTTATATCATGTTGGGTTGGTAGATTACCGATTGTAACTTCCAACGAATCTCTATAATGTTCATGTTGTGTTCCATGTATGTCTCCTATCACAACCCGACCCTACCCGGGCTCGAGCCGCAACTACCCCAAGCCCGCCTCCAAAGGCCAGGGGTTGGCAACCAGCGCCGAAGGCACAATAACTCGGGGAGACCTTTTTCTAAGTACCTGTACACACACTCACGCAGCATACTCAATGCAGAAGTGTAGATTAAAAGAAAAGACAAGTAAAGAAAAAGAAACTACTATATATTAACCACAAAGTGCATCAACCTCTAAACAGTACAAGAAAAGTGCCGACAAGGAAAAAGGGTCAAAACACATGCCCAACCAAAAAGTACCACAACCCGACAACAGGAAAACAAAAGAAACAGCTGACGGGTCTCCCACCTGGAACCCGGCTACGACCACTTCACGTGGTCCAAGCTCCCAAGCTCCTATGCTCCACTGAAATCACACTCCACCTGTCTGTCGACTGCAAGGGCACACCAAGTGCGGGCAAAGCCCAAGCAGGGGTGAGTATAAAAATACTCAGTAGGATACCCTGAAGGCTCGAGGGAGAAACAAAGGAGGAACCTAAGGGTGAGCAGTAGATCGAACAGGAAAAGTAGAGGAGTACAACTGAAAGTGCAGTAAAGAGTCCAGCTCAACCCAACAAGAGAAAGGAGGTAGACTCATCCAAACACAAGGAGCTGGAAACGGTGAGATGATGAACTTCCCGTAGATTCTTCGCTACATATAGCAGGAGAGTAGAATCGTCCAACCACGAGATGCTTGACACGGAAAGCATGTGGCATACCCCGCACGTCTTCCCCTCTCTTGGATGGAGAGTAACCAAACCCAAGAAGGGTGTATCGGAACAAGGTATATACATATCCTTATGCTCAATCAAGAATCCCGAACATCGTAATAAGGGGATATCCATCCCGTAGCTCAGCTCAAGAAAAAATTAGTATCCAATAATCCCAGAAGTAACACCATCGATGCTCAGCATCCCGCACGTCTACCCCAAACCGCAAGTCAAGGGGCTCAATCACCACACCTTGACACTATCTGATTTGGGCAGCACTGACTCGCTCGCACGGTTTTATATTGCGTCACAAGAACGCATCTCGGTGGGGAAAGTGCCCCTCGTACTTGAGAGTTCTAGGGAAAGTCAAACCACACCTCGTCACTGCCCTGCAGTCGAGAGGTCTCCTCAATGTCAAAGTTATTCCATCACCGACCAGTACAACCAAGTGTCCCGCTCTGGTAATCATAGAGGAAATCCAGAGGATAGCCTAGTAGAAAGGACTGAGCCTGGAATGCCAACTGGTGTCCCACTGCCCAACCCTGCTGGAGGGTAATTCATAACCAGATATCTGGTGACCCACTGCCTAGCCCTGCTGGAGGGTAAACCCTAATACATCATCAGGCGACCCACTGCCCAGCCCCGCTGGAGGGTAAACCATAATACATTATCTGGAGACCCACTACCCAGCTCTACTGTAGGGCAGACCTTAATACATTATCAGGTGACCCACTGCCCAGCACTACTGGAGGGTAGACCTGGAATAAGTCGACAGGAGACCCACTGCCCATCCTTGCTGGAGGGTAGACCTGGAACTAAACGACGGGCGACCCACTACCCATCCCTGCTGGAGGGTAGACCCTAAGAGGTCGTCAGGTGACCCACTGCCCAGTCTCTGCTAGAGAGTAGACCCTAAGAGTTCTTCGGGTGACCCACTGCCCAGTCTCTGCAGGAGGGTAGACCCTAAGAGGTCGTCGGGTGACCCACTTCTCAGTCTCCGCTGGAAGCTAGACACTAAGTGCGTCGGGTGACCCACTGCCCAGTATCTGCTGGAGGGTATACCCTAAGTGCGTCGGGTGACCCACTGCCCAGTCTCTGCTACAGGGTAGACCATAAGTGCGTCGGGTGACCCACTGCCCAGTCTCTGTTGGAGGGTAAACCCTAGAAGTCGATGAGTAACCCACTGCCCTGCCCCACTGGAGGGTAAAACTCAGAACTGCTCTGGCCATCTCTACAGGAGGGTACAACACTGGCCAACCGAACACGGAGTAGGTAACGCGCAACCACCCAGCTCCAGAACAACTCTCCCAAAAGATGTTCAGCGCCTATTCCATCACTGGGTTCCACTAGCACCGCTACTGACCGATCCATCGAGAATGAAACCAGGGGGATACCACTCAACCCTGCTTGTCAAACAAACGAGCACAGAGACAGGGGAAAAGCTCCACCATGTTGGTCAAACAACAAGCACAAAGAGACCCCTATGTCGCGAGAGGTCATGGTCCGAAAAGTAGAACATGGCATGCACATGGGACCCACACGACATGTGGCCCCAATTCATCCCCATCCAAGCGCACGAACGCCTCAGGTAAAAACCGAACGTACCTCCAAGCGCTCTCATATACTCCCAGAGTATACCACGTCTCCATCCCAAGGGCTATCGTGCACACGACACCCAACGTCAATGCGAAGGCGTGACGTAACATTTCAAACTTGCCGCCTCAACGACTGGGGAACAGACAACCACATCTATTTCAGCATTACATCACTCACATGGGAGTGCGCGCGATCACACGCCAAGTGTCCGCTACAACCACAGAAGAAGAATCGCCCCTAGGGCACCTTCACATTTCCACCTTTCACAATATCATGAAAGAAGCTCCGCACAACCATACGGATCACACCGTTGTAATCCTCGCAGAAAAACATGCGAGATCGACTACTTACTCGCCTCGAACCGATATCCGACGGAGAATTCACCAACACCGCCTCACGCCCGAACGACGTCCTGTGATTCCGAGCCTCAACCCCGAAAACAGTCGGGCGCATAAAACCATGATGATCCCCTCGGGAAAACACATCAAAAGCACTACTCACTTGAGTGAAACGGATATCCGGAGAAAAAGATGCATTCCGGCACACCGCACATGAGCGGTGCCACATGGGACTCGCATCCCGGTCCGGAAACTCAACGAACAGATCACACCATTGATATCCTCTCAAAAAAGCACACAGGATGGAATATTTAGTTGTCCAAAACGGTCGCCCGGTGATAAAGATGGAAAACCACCGTCAACGCCCAAACGGCCCTCATCGGCCCCACACCATCGTGCCTAATTTGAGCAGGCGGATTGCACCATTGCAATACCCTCGTAAAAACATCTATAATCGACTGCTCGCACGCCCCGAACGGACACTCACTGAGAAAGTCGCTAAAAGCAGCACGATTCTCAAAAGACGGGCCGTGGGGCCCAACCCTCAAATCTAGTCTCAATGCCCAAAACCACCCTGGAAACCTCTGCCTCAGTGCCTGGGGCCCAACGCTGCTGACGGCGCTCAAAACGGACGTCAAACGCGTCTGCGCCGTCCAAAACAAGAATCTCAGAAAAAACGCTCGTCCACTTAAAGACGTGTCGCACCTCCGAGGCCCCTCATTTCAGGAATTAAAAATTCTCGAAACCATCTCAAAACGTTCCCCTCGACACAAGGTCCACGCTGCCATTGACGGCGCGCAAACCGGACCCCCGTAGTGAAATCTACGGGCATTGGAAATTACAAAGGGGGAAACCCCCTTGGGCCGGACCGGCTCGGTCCGGCCGGTCCGCCCACAGCCCGGCCGCGGGTCCGGTTCGCTCCACTGCTGCCAGCTGGCCGCGGCCTGTCACCACCGACTGGCCGTCAAGGGCGGTCTCCGCTTCTCCCACAGCGACCCGCGTTACGCAGGTTGCAGTCGTGCCGCACGGGGCCGCGCGCCTCGTGCCCCCCTCTTCTCGCAATGCCAGCGCCACCCGAGACCCCGCCTCGCCGTCGCCCTGAAGCCGACCGCCTTCACTGGCCACTCGCCCGACCAAGCCACCTCACGCTGAGAAACCTCCGCCTCCTACCGAGGAGAAGCCGCCGCCGCCTGCCAAGGATAAGCCGCCATGCCTCGGACCGCCGGAGCACCCAAACCGGCCAGAAACAATTCCAAAACCCGCAACCTTCGACGATCAACCCCGGCCTCCTCCGAGCTCTGATTTTGATTCCTAAATAGTAATTGGAAAGATAAAAATGCATACTACGCATCTATGTGATTTTTTTGAAGGTTTAACATCAAATAGACACATGAAAGTTGAATCAAATGTAGGCTCGGGAATGAAAACGCAACGGAAACCTCCTACCTCGCTGGGCTTCGCCCGGAGCTTCGCATCGATCCACCGGTGTCACCGCACCTCGCCAGAGTCGCCTCACCGGACTGTCTCGCTGGAGATGGAGGAGGAGAGGGGAGGGGTTTCTCTAGCGGGTTCAAGGGAGAAGGGGGAGGGGGAGGTTTTAAATAAATTAATTAATGATTTAATTAATTTAAAACCCCCGAAAAGACCCGCATCCGAAACTCCCGACGAGGTCGAGGTTAAGCCTCCCCTAGGGTAAACACCACCTCACGCACAAAATGGGGGTCTCAGAATTTTGATCCGATACCACGTTCAAAATTTATAAAACATAGCGCCCGATGCAGCCAAATAACGAAAACGCCCCTGGGGCCATTTTTCACAGACGGGCCGCGCCCGCAAAACTTACACCCCTCCTAGGGTAAACAGCATGCTCCAAACTCAACGGTGCCCTCGGTTTCTCAATCCGAGCCACCATTTAAGAGATACCTGCGTTTTAACATTAAACGAATTAATTTATTTATTTAATTCGTTTAACGTTCCAAAAGCGGGCGAGGGGTCCAAAAATCCCGCGCCGATATGTTTTATGTCGTTCCTAGGGTAAACACCCCATTTCGGACACATAGGAAGACTCAAGTCCCTGACATGAAGCTCCGTTTCGGAGGTATCGCATTTATTTTGCGTTTCTAGTGTGAACGCACTAAAAATTTATTTCCGGCCACTCTAGGGCTCGGAATCGCACGCCGTCTGAAGGCGCTACTCTGGAATATCATCAAGAATATTACAAAGTCTTTAGTAGCAAAAAACGGGTTCTTACATCATTCCCTCTTTCAAGATTTTTTTCCCTGAAAATAAAAACTTGTGAGAAAAACAGGTTACTAGGCTCACACCTGGCTTTCCCATTCCCAGAAGAACCCACGCACAGCTCTGCATTGTTGTACCTCTCAAACCCCTCGAGGTTTAATTTTCATGATCACAATCACCCTCTTATGTTTCTAACATTGTTTCAAGTGTTTTTGATTGATAGGAATCAAATCAGGTGGCCAAGGAATTGGGCCAAGATAGAAAGCTGGCAAATGGTCTGAAATCCAGACCACCGGCCAGCCGGTGGCACACCACCGGCCAGCCGGTGGCATCTGCTCTCAAGAAGGAGCCACTGCCTTACCACCGGCCAACCGGTGGCCTCAGCACCGGTCGACCGGTGGCACCCAGCCAGAACAGGATGAGCTACTGCCTCACCACCGGCCAGCCGGTGGCTCCTCCACCGGTCAGCCGGTGGAGCCTGGACCAGAATTCTCTCCACATTCCAAGGCACCGGCCAGCCGGTGGCCCTACACCGGCCAGCCGGTGGCCCAGTCAAACTAGCCGTTGGAGCTTTGACCAGGCTGCTCCACTTGCCTCCCAACGGCTCCGAAGACCTCTCCAACGGCTCCGAAGCCTCCCCAAGGGTTCCTAGCCTATAAATAAAGGCCAAGGAAGCCCCGGACACCAACCGGAACTATTGTGAAGCCTACGGACACATTTCTCATCATTTGGCGAACCTCCGGCGGACTTCCTCCAAGGAACCCCAAGAGCTCCAACAACTTCCACATCCAAGGAGCTCCACTCAAGAAGCTTGGGAGAGCACGCTCATCAACTCCATCATCCATTGGCGCCCGAGTCTTCCCAATTACGGGTTTTATTGCATTTATTTATTTTGAGCTTATAACTGGGTTTGTGCCTACAAACCCCAACCCTTTTCTCAACCTCCCTTTCTTTTGGGTTTCACATCACCACTAAGGTGTGAAAAGGTTGACAAGCCTTACCTTGTAAAAGGCTTGAGATCGGTGAGCTAGCCTTCACCCGTAAAAAGGCTAGTGGGTTATTGCTTAACCACTAAAAGCATTGGGTTCTTGCTCAACCACTAAAAGCAAGCGGTAGGAATCTCTCAACGGTTGAGTTGGGAGCGGAGACGTAGGCCGGGTTTTTGGCCGAACTCCGTTATCAATTTTGTGTGTCTTGCCTCTTTATTTCCGCTGCACTTTACTTTGATTTTTAATTTGTTAATCAAGTTTTTAAAAGGCAATTCACCCCCCCTCTTGCCATCATTTCCTTGCTTTTTCCGACCTAACATTTGGTATCAGAGGGAACTTTGAGTAATACCCTAACACGGTTTCAAATTAAAGATCCTATTTTTTTGATGGCTTCTACCGCTTCTTCCTCTCAATCCCCCGAAGGACATTCTTTGGATCGTGCTCCATTCTTTGATGGAGCCGATTATACTTTTTGGAAAACCCGCATGTCAACTTTTCTTAAAAGTATTAGCTATCCAATTTATAAAATTGTTATGCATGGTTTTACGCTCTCTTCTCAAGATGAATCTCAATGGACCCCCGTAGACATTGCAAATTTCGAGCTTGATGGCAAAGCCATGAATGCTCTACATTGTGGGTTAGATCGTAATGTTTTTGATTGTATTTATTCTTGCACATCTTCTCATGATATTTGGAAGCTTTTAGAACTTACCCATGAAGGTACTAGCAAGGCTCCAAAGCAAGAACCCAACAACAAGCAAGAACTCGACGAAAAATTCAAACCCGCTTGCCCACTTCACAAGAAAAGGGCCAAGAAGAAAAAGAAGAAGGCTTCAAAGGCAACATGGAGTGATAGCTCCACCTCTTCATTCTCCTCCTTCTCCTCGAGCGACCAAGGTAAAAAATGCCTAATGGCAAATCATGAGGTATCATCTTCCGACTCCTCCTCCTCTTGCTCTTCAAATTCAAATTCTTTAAATCATCTATCCTATGAAGAACTCTCACATGCTAGAGATCAATTAGAAAAAGGTTTTCATGAACTATCTTCAAAATTTGTTGCTTTGAAAAAGTCTTTCAAAAAACTCTCCTCCGAAAAAGACCAACTTCTCAAAGAGAAGGAGGAGATGTCCCTTAAAATCCAAAATTTTCCAAATGTTGATTCCATGGAATCAACCATCAAAGACCTAAGAGAGACCCTAGCCAAGTTCACCCAAGGTGAACAAAATTTGAACAATTTGCTTGGTTCACAAAGGGTTTCCCGAACCACCAATGGACTTGGCTATACCAACCAAGCCTCCTCCTCCCATGCACCCACTGTTTTTGTAAGGGGGAGCTCTCGCTTTAAATTTTGTAACTATTGCAAAAAATCCGGGCATCTCATTTATGAATGTAATTGCAAAAATGCCCGGTATGGTAGGCCCAAATCAATTTTCTTTTCCGATGAATTTTATAGGAGAAGACCCGCCATGAAACAAGTTTGGATTGAAAAATCCCTCCTTGCGAGTCTCTCCGGGCCTAAAATTGTTTCTTTTCAAAATCCCTCTCCCCGATGATTCATTGTTTTTATTTAGGGGGAGTTAGGATCTTTTAAGTTTTTGTGTTTTCAAAAGTTTTCATTTCAAATTCAACTCTTGTTTCAATTCTTTCAATTCAAAAATTTCTATTCAATTTTCATTTCAAATTTCCAGCAGTTGGTATCGAATTTGTTTTTGATTCAAAACTTTCAATTCAAACTGTTATTCATTTTTTGATTCAAAAATTTCAAAAATTTCTTTTGGTTTCAAATTTCGAATTTCAATTGGTTTTTGATTCAAAACTTTCAATTCAAACTGTTATCCAAATTTTTCAATTCAATTTTTCTTTTCAAAATTTCCAACAATTAGTATCATTTTCAATTGTTTTAAAATCTCGTTTTTCTTCGATTCCCTCAATCAAGTTTTATGCCCCATTCTATTTTGATAATCACAAAGGGGGAGAATTTTCTTGATTGATTGGGGGAGAATGGGAGAATCCTTTTTCATCATGCTTTGCATTTCCTTTTAATTTCATTTTTACTTTAATTGTTTTGGTGATTGTGATCATCAAAATAGGGGGAGATTGTTGTACCTCTCAAACCCCTCGAGGTTTAATTTTCATGATCACAATCACCCTCTTATGTTTCTAACATTGTTTCAAGTGTTTTTGATTGATAGGAATCAAATCAGGTGGCCAAGGAATTGGGCCAAGATAGAAAGCTGGCAAATGGTCTGAAATCCAGACCACCGGCCAGCCGGTGGCACACCACCGGCCAGCCGGTGGCATCTGCTCTCAAGAAGGAGCCACTGCCTTACCACCGGCCAACCGGTGGCCTCAGCACCGGTCGACCGGTGGCACCCAGCCAGAACAGGATGAGCTACTGCCTCACCACCGGCCAGCCGGTGGCTCCTCCACCGGTCAGCCGGTGGAGCCTGGACCAGAATTCTCTCCACATTCCAAGGCACCGGCCAGCCGGTGGCCCTACACCGGCCAGCCGGTGGCCCAGTCAAACTAGCCGTTGGAGCTTTGACCAGGCTGCTCCACTTGCCTCCCAACGGCTCCGAAGACCTCTCCAACGGCTCCGAAGCCTCCCCAAGGGTTCCTAGCCTATAAATAAAGGCCAAGGAAGCCCCGGACACCAACCGGAACTATTGTGAAGCCTACGGACACATTTCTCATCATTTGGCGAACCTCCGGCGGACTTCCTCCAAGGAACCCCAAGAGCTCCAACAACTTCCACATCCAAGGAGCTCCACTCAAGAAGCTTGGGAGAGCACGCTCATCAACTCCATCATCCATTGGCGCCCGAGTCTTCCCAATTACGGGTTTTATTGCATTTATTTATTTTGAGCTTATAACTGGGTTTGTGCCTACAAACCCCAACCCTTTTCTCAACCTCCCTTTCTTTTGGGTTTCACATCACCACTAAGGTGTGAAAAGGTTGACAAGCCTTACCTTGTAAAAGGCTTGAGATCGGTGAGCTAGCCTTCACCCGTAAAAAGGCTAGTGGGTTATTGCTTAACCACTAAAAGCATTGGGTTCTTGCTCAACCACTAAAAGCAAGCGGTAGGAATCTCTCAACGGTTGAGTTGGGAGCGGAGACGTAGGCCGGGTTTTTGGCCGAACTCCGTTATCAATTTTGTGTGTCTTGCCTCTTTATTTCCGCTGCACTTTACTTTGATTTTTAATTTGTTAATCAAGTTTTTAAAAGGCAATTCACCCCCCCTCTTGCCATCATTTCCTTGCTTTTTCCGACCTAACATGCATCACCGCACACAAACCAAAGGATTGATCTGTTAATGCGAGGTCGGCCCTTGCCGATGTCGTGCACCCACTCCAGACTTTGGGGTTAGGGAAAGGTGGTAGGATACATTGCCATCCCTTTACACAGTCTCAAATGGCCCGAAGGCTCTTTGGGGTAGCTCACCTCCCCGACCGAACCTCCACGTCACACGCCGCGATTGGAATCACCGCCCACACCTGGAATAAGGCCCGATGATTCCCTCCTTCAGAATATCCATATGGTGAAACACCCAAGGATATCTGGTCATGCAAGATTCCACAGTCGAGGTCTCACATCCAAGGCCCTCTTACACGCTCGGAAGGCGAAGGAGTCGACACCATCGACTAGAGAAAAAGGTCCCACACCTTTTCCCTTACCAACACAAGGTTACACCAACGCCCCGCGCCACCCTGGTAACAACTAAAACAAGGAGTCGGGAGAAAAACATTTCACATGCAGAGTCTAACAATTCTACTGCAAAAAGGTAGAAGAGATGTAAAGCGTACCTCTTATCACCTCATGCTCTGTAGGGTCTTAGACATCCAAGGCTCACGGCTGTCCGTGGTCCCAACTGTCATCTCCCGGAGCCTGACGTGGACCGCCTAGTGGTGATGCGAAGAACTCGTAAGGTCATCCTCCACTACCAGTTCCTACCTCTCCTCTACTAGAACCACCTCTCTGGGTGCTACCCCGATCATGGTGTTGCCTCTGTCGTGGTGGTGCGCCTGCTGCCAGCCCGAAGCTCTCAGTAACTCGGGTCGGGCAGTCTCATGCCAAGTGACCTCTCCCGTCACAAGCATAGCACTGACTCTCTCTGGGCTGCACTAGTTCCCTATGACACCACTGTGGTGTACGACCATGCCCCTGAGTCTAGTTGTTAGTAAGCCATCTACGTTGAGGTTCTGCCTGTCGACGCCCACTAGCTGCGGCAGACGTCTCAGCTCCAACGTGCCTGCTGCCACCACCAACACTAGAACGCGACAGGAAGCCCTCTATCACCTACGCCTGCTCTAGCACCCCGACATATGTGGAAATGCCCAAGGGTACTATGACAACACGAATCTCTCAGTGGAGAACCGGCTCAAACTTCCGCGCTCGGATGTTGTCCTCATGGACCAAGTCCGGGTAAAAGCATGTACGATCTGCAAAACTAGCCCCGTACTCTGCTACCGTCATCCCTCCCTGCTGAAACTGTAAAAGCTACTAAATCCGAAAGGAGTGCAAGCAGGAGGGGAAAAACTCCTCATGAAAAAACAACTGAAAGTCATCCAACGAAAGAGACGACTCGTCAAGAAACCGGGTCACCAGACTCCACCAACACCGAGCTGCTCCACGGAAAAGGCTGGCTGAGAAAGCCGCTCTCTGATCTGTTGGCGTCTGCACAAGCCTGAAGAGACTAACCACTGTCTCTAGCCAACCCTCTACTGCTTAATGGTCTAGCTCACCACTGAACCTCAGCGGTCTCTGCCGCTGGGACTCACGGAGCGCGCTCAACCAGCGCTCAAACTCAGCCTGCTCCGCTGAAACTGTCTGTTGATGAACAAGTGGGGGTGCTTCTACCGGCCCACCCAGAGAAAGGGGCTCGCATGTTGGGTCCTAGACTATGGCCTCATAGCTCACAGGGTCATCATCACAAACCAAAGCTGGTATCCTGGTTAGCTGTCTTCACGGAGACATCCTGAATATTATCAAGGAGTGCCGCTGTCAAATGAGCATATATGTATATAACAATAACAACAATGATGGAGAGATGACGCAAGAAGGACAGTTAAAGACTCAATCCTATGTGATGCACTAACAAATTTCCCTACAACAAGTGTCTCAGCATGCCGAGTCGACAAGCGGGTTATCAAGGTCCTGGTGAATGGATACGTCGGCCGCCGCACCATCACTAGACTCCCTGGCCTGAGAGCCGCTCTCGAGACACATTAAAACTGTTTCCCTATATACCAACCCATTCCTCTTTTAGGGACATCCGCACAACATCCCAAGGAACGAACCACCTATAATACCACTTTGTCACAACCCGACCATACCTGGCCTTGAGCCGCAACTACCACAAGCCCGCCTCCATAAGCCAGGGGCTGGTGACCAGCGCCGAAGGCACAATAACTCGGGAAGGCCTTTTCCTAAATACTTGTACACACACACACACAAAAACTCAATGCAGAAGTGCAGAGTAAAAGAAAATACATGTAATGAAAATGAAACTTCTATATATAAAGCACAAAGTGCATCAACCTCTAAACCGTATAAGAAAAGTGCCGAAAAGGAAAAAGGGGGAAACACGCGCCCAACCCAAAAGTGCCACAACCTGGCAACAGGTAAAAAAAGAATCAGCCGACCGGTCTCCCACCTGGAACCCGGCTACGACCACCGCACACGGTCCAAGATCCCAAGCTCCTATGCTCCACTGAAATCATGCTCCACATGTCCGTCGACTGCAAGTGTACACCAAGTGCGGGCAAATCCCAAGCAGGGGTGTGTATAAAAATACTCAGTAGGATACCCCGAAAGCTCTAGGGAGAAACAAAGGAGGTACCGAAGGGTGAGCAGTAGAGAGAACATGAAAAGTAGAGGAGTACAATTGAAAGTAAAGTAAAGAGTCTAGCTCAACCCAATAAGAGAAAGGAGGCAGACTCATCCAAACACAAGGAGCTGGAAACAGTGAGAAGATGAACTTCCCATCGACTTTTTGCTACCTATAACAGGAGAGTAGACCGTCCAACCATGAGAATCTAGACACGGAAAGCACGTGGCATACCCCTCGCGTCTTCGCCTCTTTTGGAAGGAGAGTAACCAAACCCAAGAAGTGGGTACCGGAACAAGGTATATACATATCCTTATGCTCAAACAAGAAGCCCTAACATCGTCGTAAGGGGATCTCCATCCCGTAGCTTAGCCCAAGAAAAAATGAGTAGCCAACAATCACAGATGTAACACCCTCGATGCCCAACATCCCGCAAGTCTTCCCCGAACTGCAAGCCAAGGGGCTCAATCCCTGCACCTTGACACTATCCACTTTGGGCGGCACTGACTTCTTGTGACACGGTTTTAGATCGTGTCACAAGAACACATCTCGGTGGAGAAAGTGCCCCTTGTACTTGAGAGTTCTAGGGAAAGTCAAACCTCGCCTTGTCACTACCCTGTAGTCGAGAGGTCTCCTCAAAGTCAAAGTTGTTCCATCACCGAGTAGTACAACCAAGGGTCCCGCTCCGGTAATCACGGAGGAAAGACACAAGCTAGCCTAGTAGAAAGGACTGAGCCTGGAATGCCAATAGGTGTCCCACTGCCTAGCCCTGCTGGAGGGTAATTCATAACTAGATATCGAGTGACCCACTACCTAGCCCTGCTGGAGGGTAAACCCTAATACATCATCAGGCGACCCACTACCCAGCCCCACTGGAGGGTAAACCATAATACATCATCCGGCGACCCACTGCCCAGCCCCGCTAGAGGGTAGACCTTAATACATCATCAGGCGACCCACTGCCCAGCCCCGCTGGAGGGTAGACCTGGAATAAGTCGACATGCGACCCACTGCCCAGCTCTGCTGGAGGGTAGTCCTGGAACTAAATGACGGGCGACCCACTGCCCAACCCTGCTGGAGGGTAGACCTTAAGAGGTCGTCGTGTGACCCACTACCCAGTCTCCACTAGAGGGTAGACCCTAAGAGGTCGTCGGGTGACCCACTGTCCAGTTTCCGCTGGAGGGTAGACCCTAAGAGGTCGTCAGGTGACCCACTACCAAGTCTCCACTGGAGGGTAGACCCTAAGTGTGTCGGGTAACCCACTGCCCAGTATCTGCTGGAGGGTAGACCCTAAGTGCGTCGGGTGACCCACTGCCCAGTCTCTCCTGGAGGGTAAACCCTAGAAGTCGATGGGTAACCCACTGCCCAGCCCCGCTGGAGGGTAAAACTAGGAACTGCTCTAGCCAACTCTACAGGAGGGTACAACACTGGCCAACTGAACACAGAGTGGGTATCACGCAACCACCCAGCTCCAGAACAACTCTCCCAAAATAGGTTCAGTGCCTGTTCCATCACCGGGTGCCACTAGCACCGCTACTGACCGATCCATCGAGAACGAAACATGGGGGAGACCACTCAACCCTTCTGGTCAAAAAAATGAGAACAGAGCCAAGGGAAAAGCTCTACCATGCTGGTCAAACAACGAGCACAAAGGGACCCTCTACGTCGCGAGAGGTCAAGGTACGCAAAGCAGAACACGACACACACATGGGACCCACACGACGTGTGACCCCAAGTCAACCCCATTCAAGCCCGCGAACGCCTCAGGTACAAACCACATGTACCTCCAAGAGCTCGCGTATACTCCCAGATTATACCACGTCTCCAGTCCATGGGCTATCGTGCACACGACACCCAACGTCAACGCGAAGGCGTGGCGTAACATTTCCAACTTGCCGCCTCAATGACTGGGGAACGAACAACCACATCTATTCCATTATTACTTCACTCACACGGGAGTGCACGCGATCACATGCCAAGGGTCTTCTACAACCACAGAAGAAGAACTCCCCCCCGGGGCACCTTCACATTTCCACCTTTCACAAGATCGTGTAAGTGGCTCCGCACAACCAAACGGATCACACCGTTGTAATCCTCGTGAAAAAACATGCGAGATCGACTACTTACTCACCTCCAACCGATATCCGACGGAAAAGTCACCAACACCGCCTCACGCCCGAACGACATCTCGTGATCCCGAGCCTCGGCCCCGAAAATAGTCGGGCACATCGCACCATTGCGATCCCCTCAGGAAAACATATCAAAAGCACTACTCACTTGAGTGCAATGGATATCTGGAGAAAAAGATGCATTCCGGCGCACCGCATACGAGCGATGCCACGTGGGACCGACATACTGATCCCGAAACTCAACGAATGGATCACACCATTGCGATCCTCTCGAAAAAGCACACAAGATGGACAATTCACTTGTCCAAAATAGTCACCCGGTGATAAAGATGGAAAATCACCGTCGACACCCAAACGTCCCTTGTGGGCCCCGCACCATTGTTCCGAATTTGAGCGGGTGGATTGCACCATTGCAATCCCCTCGGAAAAATATCTAGAATCGACTTCTCGCACGCCCCGAACGGACACCCAGTGAGAAAGTCGCTAAAAGCAACACGCCGCTCAAAAGACAGGCCGTGGGGACCACGCCTCAAATCCAGTCTCAATGCCTGAAACTGCCTTGGAAATCTCCGCCTCAGTGCCATGGGACCAATGTCGCTGACGACGCTCAAACCAGACATCGGACGCGTCCGCGTCGTCCAAAACAAGAATCTCGGAAAAAATGCTCATCCACTTAAAGACGCGTCGCGCCTCCGAGGCCCCTCGTTTCAGGAATTTAAAATTCCCGAAACCATCTCAAAACGTTCCCCTCGACGCAAGGTCCGCGCTGCTGCTGACGGCGCGTAAAACGGACGCCCTTAGCGAAATCTACGGGCATCGGCAATTCAAAAGGGGGAAACTGCCTTGGGCCGGACCGACCTGGTCCGGCCAGTCCGCCCACAGCCGGCCCGTGGCCCAGCCACGGGTCCGGTTTGCTCCGTCGCGGCCAGCTGGATGCGGCCTGTCACCACCGAACGGCCGTCAAGGCTGGTAACTGTTTCTCCCGCAGTGACCCACGTTACGTGGGTCGCGGTCGCGCCGCACAGGGCCGCGCGCCTCACGGCCCCCCTCCCTCTTCGCGCTACGTCGGTGCCGCCCGAGACCCCGCCTCGTCGTCGCCCGGAAGCCGGACGCCTCCTCTGGCCGCTCACCTGATCGAGATGCCTCACGCCGAGAAGTCACCGCCGCCTTCCGAGGAGAAGCCACCGCGCCTCGGACCGCCGCCCCTCGGACCGTCGGAGCACCCAAACCGGCCGGAAACAATTCCAAAACCCGCAACCTTCGATGATCCACCCCGGCCTCCTCCGAGCTCGGATTTTGATTCCGAAATATGAGATGGAAAGATAAAAATGTATTATACGTATCTATGAGATTTTTTTGAAGGTTTAACATCAAATAGACACATAAAATTTGACTCAATGGTAGGCTCGGGAATAAAAACGCAACAGAAACCTCCTACCTCGCTGGGCTTCGCCCTGAGCTTCGCGTCGATCCGTCGGCATCACCGCACCTCACCGGAGTCGCCTCGCCAGACCGTCTCATCGGAGATGGAGGGTGAGAGGGGAGGGGTTTTTCTAGGGGGTTCAAGGGAGAAGGGGGAGGGGGAGGGTTTAAATAAATAAATTAATGATTTAATTAATTTAAAACCCCCAAAAAGACCCGCATCCGAAACTCCCGACGGGGTCGAGGTTAAGCCTCCCCTAGTGTAAAAACCACCTCCTGAGCCCAACGGAGGTCTCAGAATTTTTATCCGATACCCCGTTCAAAAGTTATAAAACTTAGCGCCTGATGCCGCCAAATTACGAAAACACCCCTAGGGCCATTTTTCACAAACGGGCCGCGCCCGCAAAACTTACACCCCTCCTAGGGTAAACGGCACACTCCGAACTCAACGGTGCCCTCAGTTTCCTAATCTGAGGCACCATTTAGGAGATACCTGCGTTTTAACATTAAACGATTTAATTATTTTATTTAATCAGTTTAACGTTCCGGAAGCGGGCGAGGGGTCCAAACATCCCGTGCTGACATGTTTTATGTCGTTCCTAGGGTAAAAACCCCATTACGGACACATACGAACACTCAGATCCCTGATCTGAAGCTCTGTTTAGGAGTTATCGCATTTATTTGGCATTTTCAGTGTGAACACACTGAAAATGTAGTTCCGGCCACTCCGGGGCTCGGAATCGCACGCCGTCTAAAGGCGCTGCTCTGGAATATCATCAAGAATATTCGAAAGTCATTCGTAGCAAAAATTGGGTTCTTACATCTCCTAAGATTTTACATACCTAATCCTTCAAGTGTACTAAACTCATAAGTTATACTATTGGAGAAAGATCTTTCTTATGAAGAACAAATGATAGAGATTCTGGGTCATAGTGAAAACGTTCAATGAAACAAGACCACTTTCTCGGTTAATGTTTTATGAAGGAACCACTAATTTCAATAATCTATGTGGGAACTTGAGGATGTGAAGATTCAGAATTATCCTCATTTGATTCTCTCCAAATAACGAATTTCTAGGGATAAATTCTGTTGAGGGGGGGGGGGGTAAAACATAAAACAAAGATGTTTTATGAAATATTTTAAATAATTTTAATTCTTCAATAGCTTTCATTACATGAAACTGTGAGTTTAAATGAACTGCATGATTTGCATAGTATAAAATGACCATTTTTACCTAGATGTTAGGTTAGTTATAATAAATACAACTAACTTATGAAAATTTATTGTGGATTAATTGTCTACTAATTATTAATGAAAAAATATAAATCAATTATATATTTGTATTATTGTATTTATAAATTGAGTGAAATACTATTAGTAAATGAAATTAATGAAATATAAATGTTATATAAAAAATAAAATATTTTATCTATTCATCCAATATATATTTTTGTCATTGGGTATGAATAAACCTTATTAGATGTATAAAAACATATTTTTTTCTAAAGCATAATTTTCCGCCTTTTAATAGAGAACCCTATTCAAGTAATATTTTGACACATTAATAATTTGTATATGACACAATAATAATTTTCTTTTTGAGGGGGATATAAATATTTACTTTGGTTGAATTCTTGATATTTTTCTAATAACGTTCTTGTTTGTATAAATACTAAAAATACAGTAAATTTTAATTGAAATAAAATTTTATTAAAGAAAACATTTAAAAGGTTAAATTAAATATTGAATGTGTTTAAAGAATAAAAATATTATTTTTCTATCCTCAAATATAATTTACTTTATTATCATTACTTTTACATCGAATTTAAATGTAAAAACATTTAAATATTTTCTATGTTTTAACTTTGAAAACTCGTTCTGTCTTTCCGATAACTGTATTAATTTTAAATTTATTAATGAATTTATTCTGCCTTTTATTTTTAGAAACAGATTCCATATTTGGAATCACTATGTCAAAATTGAATAAATATCTTCCTTTTATTTTATGGCATTATGAATAGTAACTTGGGTAATTTTTCTTAATATGGTAAAAGGGTAAATTGGGTAATTAATGGTGAATGTAATGTTATTAAATTACCCAAAGAATTGTCCAAATATCATTGTATGAATATTTTTCAACCCAAATCATCAGTTTATTGATATTTTGTCCTTTTGGTGCCACTTGGATGAGATTTCAACATTTAATTTATTTTATTTAAAGAAATGTTAAATATGCCTTACTCGTATTTTAATACCTATATCATTTTTAATAAAAGTTTATAAAGAAATAAATTCAATTATAAATACTCATTTTAAAGAAAAATTTCTTTATGTATCATGATAATTTATTATTCATTTTTAGGAAATAAATAATTACGTTAAAGACTTGTACTTTACTAATGCATAAATTTTTTTATCGATGAGAAATGAATAAAATAATTTTTATTAAATTACTAACAACCATTTAAAGACCAAGATACTTGAAAAAAATCATATTGGTCGAGTATATATAAACCATAAACATCCATTGTTTATTTTTGGACCATTTAGAGCCTCATAGAAGAGATTATGACACTTATATTATTTTCTTTAAAAGATGATAGACTTATCACATTCATGGTTTAATAAGTAAAACATTTATAATGATGTATTATAAAGAAGATATATTGAATTAAAATTATTCTTATTAAATCTATAGTATTTATCTTTGTCATATTATTTTATTTGTAATTTTTATTCAACAAAAAGTCATATTGAATAATCACACAAAACATTGGTAATAATTATTTTTGTATAAAAAATATCAAATAAATATTATTTTAAATATTAAAAAATTTATTTGGATGATTAATATGTCCAATTAATTTTTTATATTTCCTTAACATATTATAAATATAGCAAAATATTTTCTTATAAGTTAACTTGTTATATTAATATTTTCAAAAATCAATGAATTTAATAGTGTGAAAATTGAAACTATTGATTGTTTATCAAATTAATGTGTTATTAATTTATTTAAAAATAATAATAAATTTTAAAAAAATATATAATAATTATTATATGGTCTAAAATGTTTTATTTTATTCATTTATGGTTTAATTGACATCAAATACGTAAATATTTTACCCTTTTAATATTGAAATATTTTCTTACCCTAGTCAACAATTAAATAGAATAACTAAGTGTTAATGAAAATGATAAGGTTTAAATTTATATAAGAACATTGATAATATTTATTGGTTGGTGTTATTACATCCATATATTTTATCATATTTGAAATTTGTACATTTTGGATGTTTTTTATGGGGTTTTGTTTTATTATAAATTAATGTTTTTGAAGATTCCAAAAGTACCCCTCACCTCAATTATAAAAGGGCACCTCCTCCCACACTTAATCAATTCACATTGAGCCTTCAAGCTCATCCATACAATTTTTATTTCTTTTTTAAACATCCCTAGTTATATTATATAGGCCTTGGACTTCTTAATAGACAAACTATCGTACTTTTAGAGTAGATTTAGAGGGAGCATTTTGAAGAAGAGGTAATATCCCGTTCTAATTTTTTCAGACTTCTTTCCTCTTATACTTCCTCTTCATAGGTCATTTATTTATAAAGTAATAAATCAAGATCAATTATATATTGATATGTTATTAGGATTATGAAACAATCATATTCCATCTTTTATCCATCCTAAGAAAAATGAAATCACCATGCGTGCGTACATACATCTTAACATCTTCATGCCGTGGTGTAATCTATTTGTCACCACCACCTTAATTTAATGGTATAATAAATGAAATAATAACTATATATGATAAATATTACATGATATTTATTGTGAAATATTATAAACCATCCACATCAATATCATTCAACAATTATGGGAATGATATCGCTGCTCACGCATACGTATGACTAAACGTCTCCACGATCCGATGTCATTAATTATATATGTTATTCATCAAATAATGATTATATAAATTAATTTAATGAATAAATATAAATTATATTATACTAATATCATTCTATAAATGACATAACTATATCCTATGAATAATAATAATAACATAACTGAAAAAATGCATAAGAAAATATAGAAGTTAACAGATGATGGATGAGTAATAATTTTATTAAGAAACAGATGATAGTATGATCATATATGATATCATAAAAATGAATCTAATTCTGAAACAAGTTAATGAAATTATTTATATTATAATATAGGAGGTTTAGATACATACAAAGTAAATCAAACCTAAGGTAAGGGATAATTTCACAATCTCATTATTATCCGAGATTGTTTATACGTAAGTATTTACTGTGTTATATTTAAAATCCTTGTCCATGTTTTGTAATTATGTATTTGAAAATATTATTTACATTATTATACACTTCTTTGAGTCAAGTTTACCAATTGGTGAATTTTTATTGATGGTTTTGAAAGGAATATTTGTTCATTTATGATACGAGGTACTTTTTCACTTTTCCAGAAAAAGTACAAGGAGAATGTTTTTTTAACATATATAGAATGAACATTGCTTTATATTTGCATAACAACTTATTTACATGAAGATTCATCTACATTATTTCAATTTTATTTTTAAAAAAACTATTTTTTTAAAATTTCATAGCATTATTAGAGAAGAAAACAGTTTTGAAGAAGAAATGATATTTTCCTTAAGAATTAATTTCAAGTGTTTTATCAAAATAATTTTCCATCGAAGTGGAAATTCATTAAATAGGGGTTTTTTATATCCCTATTATCACTATGTTTTGATTGTAATTATGATGTAATTCTATTTATGAAATCTATTTGTTTTATATGGATTAATATATGATGGAGTGATGTTTATGAAACCCATTTTTATTCCTTCGGTTGTGCTATGATGAATGATTTCTGTTTTGTGGCACATGTTAGAATGGTTTTATTATGAGATGGTAAGGAGATATATCTAAATACAATGCATTGGGTAAATATTTATATATCGTGAGATAGACATGATTGGAATGTAACATGATCTCAGTTCCATATTATAGGGATGGAACATGTAGTGAACTCAGTTCAGTAATTGAGTTTTCATACTTTTATGGTCTTGTAAATAAGGCTTAACTAATATGAAATGATTTTATATGGCTATTTTTAAGACAAAAAATTTCATGTCTTATGTTATTACTTTTGGGATTATGTTTATTAATTCTTATGAACATTTTTTATTTATCCCACGACATGATATCATGATTTTTCATATGTAGGATAAGATTCTCAAATGTTATGCTCTTATGTCTTATGATTATGATATGATAGTTAACTCCCCTATTTACTGTTACTGAGAAACTATGCTCAAACTTTCATATGTTTCTTTTTCATAGGTAATTAAGAATAGTGTTATGTATGATATGTCAAAAAAGGGTCTAGTTATAATGAAATAAGCAGGAGATAATAATGATGTCTTACAGACCAGTTTTTTAGGTTTCCTAGTTTCTAAAGAAACTATACCTATACGGTCTTTTCGTGGATTTTTATATTTTATAATGAATAATATTCAATGTTAAGTAACATAAATTTATGTAATGTATGGTTTATTATAGTTCTTACCTTATTTTCACACTTAACCCACCCTACAAACAAATGGTGATGAAATTATTCTTCCAAAGATTCCTAAGGAACATTATCCTTCAATTATTGGCCAACATGATTGTGGTTGGGTCCGAATTGAATATCTGAGTGACTCTAACACTCATTATTCCTCTATTTTCAAGAAGATGCATTGTATAATCATTCCTATTCTTCTGAAGCCTCTATAACCATCTTTTTCTAGAAGATTATATGTTTTGTATTTGAAGGTTGTTTGAGTTTGAAAGAAGGCTATGGATAATCATGGATGCATCTATAAACTTTAGGTAAGAGATTTATAATCTATATCCCATAGTCTTGATGAATAATTTATGTATATGTGGTTGTGTATTTGGTTTGTATTTCGGTGAATTTTAAACCTAGGTAAGAAGTAATAAATTTAGTATATAATGATGTGCTAAAATCTTCATGATCCATATGGGATCCATTGAGGGGGAATAAACTGTTCCTAAAGGGACACCCAAGGGGTGTGCCACTTATTGAGTAAGAAATTGAGTTGTAAACATTGAACATTAATGGTTTATGGGATAACATCAAGTAAATTTGTGTTTATCTTCTTAATATGACATAATAGAGTGCTTGGATTTACTTGAAAGTGTCAAATGGGATACAACGAAAAATGGGAAAATGTGAATTACTATTAAATAAGATTTTTAACGTGGTAAATGTTTTTATTGGGGGTTTAGACTGAGGTTCTCCTCTCATGGGTTAGGCTAGAATGATGCTCTAGTCCCCACTAATGTATTTCATGGGTTTGGGTTTAGACTAAGATTCCACGACCCTAATGAATACACGTGATGTGAATGTATAGACTGATTCCCTGAGGTATTTTGAAATATATATATATATTTATAAATTGTTTTTTACATTAATGTCCAATGATGTTGAGAAATTGACTTCCCTTATTCATAGTTTAGAAGACTTGTATTTTCCGAAGTGTGTGGATGAATATGGGTAAAAAATGGAACTAATGTTTAAAGTGGTTAATTAATTATTTTTAAATAATGGAACTCAATTAATGTATTTCTTACAATATTTTTACCATAATTTTATATAGACAATTGTATGCTGGATACTTTGAAGACACCATTGGTGGTGACCTACTAAGTTGTACTCACACCCTACTCAAGCTACCATTGGGTACCCAAATAGACATTATTTTTGTAGGTTAGGAAAAGGGTAAAGGCCTTATTTTATAGTGTTGGTTTCAGGATTAAGGATGTGCATAGATGGGAAAAATATACTTAGCATCGGGATCCATTTTGTGGAATCTTAAAATTTATTTATTTTAGGGGTTTAATTTACACAAGGCACTGTAAGACATGGCATGTCATACATACTTTTGGTTTTCGGCATGTACCAAGTTTTTGGAAAAGGATTTTTGATGCTTGATTATTGTTTATATTATTTCCATCATTTATTATTTTATCTACTACGTATTACTCTCATTAATATTGTATAGTATCCTTACATGTCTAATTAGACCATCATTACTAGTCACCATTATCTACCATATGGAGATGCATTCCTGAGGTCATGTAGAGAACTGGACCGGGGCATTGGTTAGTTGAAACTGGGTTGAGAAATCAAATATTAATATGAGATCAATGATTATTTTTATCCATGTTTTAATTTATTATCATGGATATAAAATTCCATCAGTTTCAGTTGAGTATGGATGAATGTTGTTCTTTTATTCTTGACATATAACATATTCCATGATTATGATATTATTTTTTGTATTGTATGAAACCCTTGATCGAGAATTTGAGATAACCTTTATTTGTTTTCCCTTCCCTAGTAAACCTATATGATAAATATTTATAATTTTCAAGGTCATAACAGAAGGTATAATTATGTCCTCCTGATGTTTTCATATTTTATTTTATATTTTTATATTTTATCAATGCATATATACATCCATCAAAGACTAGTAACATCTTTTATATTGGGGGAACTCTTGTAATTTGTTTAAATAATGTATATGACAATAAGATCTCATTTTCTAGATACTAAGAAGTTATACACAATCTTTTTTTCGTTAATGGAAATGGTTCATTCCTGGAACCCAATCACCTAATATATTATTTCATAATATGATATATATGGTGGTGAAAAAATAACATCAATGTAAGTAAATAATTTTTACATAGAGTGGATCTGGTAATGAAATCATAAAATATTTTTTAGAAAATGAATATCCTTTTGGAATAAAATATAGTGTTACAATAATATTGAAATTTTATTTTTGTAAATGTCACCTGAGATAAATTGAAAAGAATGATTAAAAATATATATATTGAAGAATATTTTCGATGATTAACCAATGAAAATAAATAAAGGTTTAAAAGGCGATATGAAAAAACATTAAAAATACATAATTTTTTGAAGTAATCATCAATAAAGATGACTTGAAAAAAACATAAATTTTCAAAAATCTAAATGAAACACAATTTTAAAACCTTTACTATTAGAATTAACATTGCATGATGGAGCCATTAAAAAGAAATAATGATTTCCAAAATGAGTGGTAATTTTTTTGAAAACATTTATTTCTATAATTATTCATTACTCGTGGATCTCTGAATAATAGTAAATATATAAAAGAGGGTGATGTGAAAACATGGTCAAATATTTAATTTTAAGATGAATATTAAATAATAGAATAGTTAATAGTAGATTAAGGTTATGAAAAATTAATGTAGATTGGAAGATAAATTATTTTATTTTCTACAGTTCAAAAGCCTTATTATTATTTATAAATACCATTCTAGAAAAAAAAAATTGTAAAAAGAGTAAAAAAAATATAATTTCTAAATGAGGACACGGTAAATGTAAGTGTCCCATGAGATACCACAAAATTTGGCTTCATAAATGTAAAGGACAACATCAATCTGAATTTAAAATATAGGAATGGAGGGGAAACCATCATTAAAATGATGAAAATTATTCTTAATAATGAGATAACTTTTTTGGGGAAGATATCCATTGGGGAATAAATTCATAATTCAAAGATTATTTTCCCTACAGAGACAATGAAGGTACCATAAAATAAAATGATTAATTTTAATTAATAAATTTTCTAGGAAATAAGTTAAATAAGACACATTATTACTTCATGAATTTAGTTGGGAAGGATGAAACATATATGGAAATGTAAGTGAACGAATAAATGAACATAAGAAGTATACAGTTAAATAGAAATTAAAATATCATGAAATGAATGATATTAATAATATTTTATGTCAATTGTGTGGTGAATACACCATATAATAGAATATATTTTTCACAATATCCAACATGTCTTAGAGATTTGAAATGTAGACAAAGAAACCATTATGAAGTTGGTTTCCTTTGAATCCAATGAATTTTACAAAAATAACATATTATGGATATTCAAACACTATTAATTACATGAATATTGTAAAATAAGTTCATTAGGTTGATGTTAAAAAATATGATATATGTCATGGTGTAAAATAAGAAATTTGTTTGATAAAAATAAATTTGAGATGATGAACCCCTTACAATAATACCTAACATCCACTAAAGTGATTAAATATACTAAATCAAAAAATAACTATCATAATAATATATTTCATAAACATTCTCATATATATAATATTTTTTATACTTTATATATTACTTATTCTCTACATTTATATTAGTACATATTATCTATTTTTAATATTAAGTATGTTTAATATTTATTGTTTTTAAGTATTTTAAAAAACATATGTGTTGTTATTCATTATTCTATCTATTTTCAACATTAACAGATCATATAAGGAAGTATAATTGATGTTTTATGATAGTTTATAAAGCTATTGTTTTATTAAATTATTGTTTTCATCATGGATCTTTTAGATGATATTAGCGATAAAGACTGTTTCAGTGATATTTTACAATCAAATATCAGTATTGAAAGTAATTACTTTAATAAAAATGATTCCATTCAATCAGTATAATAAAATACTTAATTATATTTATATATTATATATAAATAGTAGTTATTTCAATATATTTATCCATTATGATATTTTATATAATTGTTTATCTTGGTGGTTTGATCAACCCATGCATGATTATTCTATAATTAATGGATAATTATTATTATGAATGCGGGATCATTAGGAATAATATCTCAATTATTGAAGAAAAAATATATTATTTAGATAATTCTATTATGTTGAATTATATTTTAACAGTTTTCAATAAATTACAATGCAACTCGGGGATAAATGACATATGTTTCTTCATGGAGGTGGTAGTACGCACAAGGAACTAATAAAATATTCATTTATTAAAAAATGGGAGGGAAATATGGGTTATAATTTTTCTCTTCATAATAATAATTATATTAAATATTTAATTCTTATAATTCAATTTCAAACTTATTATTAGTGAATAGTGGTAGTGATGAATAAAATGAAGTTATTTCTTCGGGGATGTGGTAGTCCACACTACAAAAGAATGCCTGTTTCTTTTCTCATTAATGAAAATGAAAATGGTGGTCAATAAATATTAACATATCATCATAAAATTAATTATAGAAATTTAATTATTTATTCATATAATAATTCGGGAATTATTATTTAAAATATAATATAAAAAGGAAATTATTTTAGAAAAAAATTAATACTCACATTGAAATCATTGCATTTTCCTCGGAGGATTCCAAATAAATGGAGGTATTAATCCAAAATCGTGTGACTAGAGGTTTAAGGGAGATTAAAAGGATTATAGGGGAAGGAAAATGGTAATAATTACATTTGGAAACCTATTTTTGGGACTGGTATGAATTGGGTGGTGTGAGGCCCTTTTTTAATATGGAGAGAATGAGATTTTTTAAATTATTTAAGATTAATAAAAAATTGAACATATTTAACATGTGAATCAGACTTGAAAATTTATAATAATGGGTTATGATAACTATTTTCCTATAAAAACTTCAAACACTCATTTAAAAACATTTTGCTAACATGTTAGGCCTTTTACCCCTTTGGTTGACTCTTTTCACCCTTTTAGAATTAAAGTGGTAATTAGTACTAACATATGTAAATAATTTTTTATTATAGAGAATAAAATGGACCTTATTACCTAATATTTACCTACATATTCTAGATATAGAATATATTTTTTCTAAAAAATTTAGGTTCATAAGAAATATCAATTTTATCATTAACGTCTATAATGCCTTAAAAGCAATTTTTAAAAAAAGTGAAATTTGAAGCTAAAACATTATGTGTATGATACAATTATCGACATATACGATTTTAATGAAAATAAATTTATTATAATAAAAACATTATTTTTTTAAAGAGGGTTAAAAGAAAATTTTATTAATTTTTTAATTAAAAGATAATATAAAAACAGTTTATTTAATTTAAAATTATTACTTTTGTGAATTGAAATTAAATATAGGATTTATAAATTCATAATTGTATATGGGAATTTTTATTTTTAATCCTTAAATAAAAATTTGGAAATACATTTTTTTTGTTTTTTTAATTAATAATTCTTGATATATTCCTAAATGCAATTATTTTCGAAGGAATTATAATTATAACTATTTATTTAAGAATAAATTATTTTATAAAAATGTCAAACAATTATATTTGGAAAAATATTATATTCTAAATTAATAAATTTCATTAATTTTTATGATTCTATTTCTATAAATTATAATTTTAGCATTAATGTAAAATAAAAATATACTAAGAAGAACTGGTTTTATTAAAAATAACATATTAACATTGAGTGTATTTAATATTATTTCATATAAAATTATAAAAAATTTAATATTTATGTATTATTTAAGAAATATAAATACTACAGATAATATTAAATTTTAATTCGGATCAATTAGATTAATTATTGTAATATAAAAAATAAAATTCTAAAAAATTCTTCTTCTAAAGTCAACTTTTTTTAAATTTTAATCAATTTGAAATAAAAAATATAATTATTTTAATTTATACTTGAAATTTTATATTATAATGATCATATTATTTATATAATTTTAATACTTTAATTTTTATTTTAGTAGTTTGTTGCATTAGTTTGGTGTTGTGTGTGACACAATATCAAAATTTTAAAAAAGTATAGGATTTGATTCATTAATTAATGATAATCATTAGGGTTTTCACTAATGCTATAAAATAATAATCAATAAAAAATAACTACAGTAATATAAAAAAACACATATTCTCTAACACTAACTGATGTTCCCCAAACTAAACACCCATATAGAATACATATTTTCACTTGATTTTTCATTATATATCATAATTTGTCACACCTTAGAAAATAATGTTTTAACATATTATAAGATAGGATATATAAATAATTTATTCTATCATATTTTCAACATTATAAAATGTAAGTATTATTACATAATAATCCATTTGATAAATAAATAGTTATATTCTCCTTTAAAACTGTCATGACCCCCTCCCTCCTAAGGTTCCCCTCCTAGGATGTCAATAATTAAAGAAGGAAAATGACCTCCAAGTCCTACCTCTAATAGGATATTGGTTGGAGCCTATTATTTAGGGTATACTAATATCACATATGGATGGAATTACCCTCTATAAAAATATAATACTTGGATATAGAATATCAATTATAAATAAAATTATCGATATAATATATATAAAATAACGAAAACCAACCCACAATTCTTGAATATTGTAAACATAAGGAAGTAATATTTAAATAAATACATAAAAGAAATGACCTATAGAAGCAACTCAATTACATTTCCAAAGGACTGATCTAGTACTTTTTCTATGGATTCTGGGTTTTCCTCCTACAGACATGAAAACTTGCTCATATATACATGGGGTTAACATAGAATTATACTCAATATAATCATACCCGAAGTATCTTATGCACATGTGAAAAGAGAATTATATTTCACCAGTGAGAAAATAGAAAAATAAACATCACCTACATAGGCCAACTAACAAACCCCATTGTCACCATGAAGCGATCACTAAATAAAAACACCAAGAATAGCAACATAATAGAAATAATATGAATAAAAAGGTTTCCTAAACTACCTTTTCATAGGTTTTTCTCTCTCACACCCAATGATGTTTTCCCTAGATCTACTATCTCTTATATATAGTAAACCTAAATAAACACACTAGAGCCGTCACATCTCGCTTGAATAAACCTGGTCCATCAAGTCACATCTCACCCAATGACACATAGTCCATCACATCACATCCATTACTATAAATTGATTAGTAGGGTATCATGAACATGATGGAAATTGACCTGATGCACTCAATCTAACATGACGACCCCTAAAATATCCTCCTCCTCATCTCATAAACAATAAAAACTATCACACTTTTGATTTCCTCCATCACAACCCATGCATATTGGAATCAAATGGAAGTGGGAGTGGGGAAGAGGGGGTTTCCATCGACCCATCCTCAACAATAAGATGTTACGGAAAAAACACCTAAATAATTTTGTTTTCAGAAGTTAGTGTTCGATACTGGTAGGGTTTTTACTTAAATAACATGTAATATTAAAAGTATATATATGTATCATAAGATAAAAATCCATCCTATGGGTTAAAAAATGATTTATCTCAACTCACAACATCACCACTAAGACTTACAACCCCCTCTACTTTCACTACCACCACTAAATTCAGAACACCACATAATGAATCAAAAAGCCACAAACCACATTCTTCTATTCATATCAAGTCAAAAATAATTTCTATATTTCCCATTACTAACCAATTTAATTAATTAAGACCTTTCCTTTTTTATATGGAAAAAAAATCGTTATCAAAACATTTCATTTTATTTCATAGTGTTCACAAGGAAAACCAACACATTGCATTGTAGTTTAATTATGAAAATGTTTTTCCGTTATAACTGAGAAGAAATAATAACAACAAAATAAGTTAAAACTATCTTTACCATGAAAACAAGTACCACATTTCCCTATTTCACATCAGCACTACTCTCATCATAATAGCCAAATCAAAACCACTTCTCATAAAAAAACTATTCACATCATTCACATATCATTGTTTAGATTTATAAAGTTTATTTTCATCAAATTCAATTATTTATATCATGGGGATTCATTAAAATTCCATAATTTTCACGTGGAAACAATCAGTTAGCCATATGTGGGTGATTCATGATTTAATCATGGTCTATTAGAAAATCATACATTAGGGGATCAATAAATACATCCACCGTAGTGAAACCCCCCCCCCCCAAATAACCACGATTTTAAGTAGAGAATTAATCCCATTCAATCTTAATTTCAACTAATATCAAAATTAGTTAAACATGCATCACATTACCTTTGAACATAAAATTTATTTAAAAGAATTAATTATGTTCATTAAGATGGTGCATACCATCTTCACAAAAATTAACAAGATCATAAATCCTCCCACATGATACACCTAGATGATAAATGAAGGATCCCCTGCCTAAAATAAAGAATACTCACATGATTTTCTATAATAAAATATATTCTATACACATAGGATGTAATCAACACACGAAGAACTAAAAATAATGATAGTAGAGTTCCATGAATCTAAGGGGAAAGGATCTGGAGCCTCCCTTCTCATGAGAAAGTGAGTTGGGAAGAACCAAGTAAGGATCCTTATTTTAAAATAAAAGATATTTAATCATTGGCGTTTCAGACCATATATAAGATTTTAGTTAATGATTATTTTAGATCTCCTCAAGTTTCACATGTAAGGAAAAAATAATAGCTTTCTTCATTAAGGAACTAAACAATATAATTACCCATAAAAGTATTTTGAATACCCTTAATTATATCTCTAAAAAAACATTTTTTTTGAAAACTCATAATCATGAATTTTAAGGGTATTTTTTGAAAAAATATAAATTTCCACAATTTGGAAAGTCATGAACCAACTGCTCCAACCAACCGACCACACTATCAGACAAGTGACTTCATGAAAGGGAATAGTGACCACACCAACCAACCACATAATTAACCAACCAATAACATAATGAAACAAGTGAATATAAGTTAAAAGTGATCATTCAAACCAAACACATGACTAACCAACCTACCATAATAAGGACACAATTAACCTTGAAAACTGAACACTTTAACAACTACCATACCCCATAAATAGAAAAGTAACCACAACTAAATATAATTCATAGTGCCAACCAACCACACTACCAATCAATAAACCACATGAGAAAACAAGCGATCGAAATCACATACATATGAAAATTCCAACCAAAATCATGGAAAAATAACCAACTACATTAAATATTAAGTGATAATAAGAAAATAAAGGTGACCATATGAAAAAAAAGTGTCAATAAAAATATAATTAGAAGAATCAATATGAAAAAGACTCAAAACACCCCCTTGACTCTACTATGGCTCAGTAAAAACAAAGGAAAGGGTTTAAAAAAATGAAAAACTTTTATCATATAACTATCAAACAATTATCATCCTTTTTAATAAAAACAAACATAGAAATTATAAATTCAAGGGAGTGTTTAAACAACCATCCCATGAGAAACCTCTCAAGGATCTCATTATAGACCAAATACCCCAATAAACTAATCATAATAACCACAAGTATCTTATCTTAGACAATATACTTCCAAAAACCATTAACCCCCACATAGCACAATAAAAAAATCACCATGACCACAAAATAACTTTACTATAAGCACACAAATCAAAGAATTCCAACTCTTATATCATGATATTATTTTCTTTGGGAAGAACTAAATATTATTCATAGTTTTAAAATGTTTCATCACATAAAATGTATGGATTTGGAAAGTAAACTTTACCCTATTAATATTCTTTATGTTTTATTACCCTTCACCAAAACTAAAAAAATTAATATACCACTTGTAAACCAAAAAATACTCAATCATCACATTATAAAGTAAAATAGAATATAGAAAAACTAAAAAAATGAATGTTTTGGGTGGGAATTTGTGCTTCATATTCCAACGTACTCCCATATAATCTACCAAATCTCTACAATAAGTGAAAAAACTAATATTCCATCCACACAACAACTTAACTAAATGATCCTATATCTCTATTGGTAACTCAATGAACATCATGTCATCCTTGATATATAACTCTCCCTAGGTGATTACATGAGAGTAATTATGGAGATATCATTAAATATAAGACACATGGATGACATTATAGATCCAATATAACTATGGAAGGATCACCAACCTATAATAATCCTTACCAGCTTATCCCAACAACATGAAATGTGACAAAAACCGATGATAATGGTTTCACTCCCTACAAAAAGTCGGTTTACTACATTGAGGGTATATTTTCAAGAGCACATGGTCTCTAATATCATATTATAACAGCCTCCTCTTATGATTTTAATAATACATCATCCATTCGTACTTCATCTTCATCCTCTCACATATAACCATGACCTTCTCTGTCACACTCTTCAGCACATCAACATTGAGAACTGATGACCCACTATTCCCATCATAGAACAACTGTCAATGGTAAAACCTCCCCTATAAAACCATAAATAGGTACATGCCTAAGGATGATTGTTATATGTTTTTATAATAAAAATTAACCAAAGGTATGTGATTTATAAAATATATATAAAAGATCAAGATTCACACCGTCATCATATCATCTAGCGTCTATATAATCTGATCCATCTTCAAATATCATTCTGGGTAGAAAGAAGTGATGAGGTGGAATTAAGTGGAAAAATCATATTTTCTCCCTATAGACTCATGTGGTAAATAAAGAATCCCTGTCTTGGATAATGGAACACATAGAAACATATAGTCACATAACCTCATCCATATTCCTCCTCTTAGAAAACATCCTCAGTTCTTGATTCTTTATTTTATAGAAAGTGATCCAGCTTAATCATCTCATCTATGACTAAACCCCTATCATCAAACCCTCTTTAGGTTCTAGGTCAAACCAATGACAAATTGAATCAATATTTCATCACATTTTAACTCAGGAACATGCAAGGGCTGTAACAAACCACTGTAAGCATCGTTCTCAACCTTTACCTTATAAAAATCTAGAAACCATTCCATAAACTCATCCACCACCCATTTTATCAGGGGTCACCATAATAGTGTCTTTAAGTCATGGTACATCATAGATACTTCTGGGAGTACTACTAAAGGTGAGTTGGTAAATTCATGAAGGAATCCCTCATGCACCACCATTGAAATAAATATCCCTCTGAAATAATGTCTGTTTCCTACCATACATTGAATATTCCCCTAGATAATAACTATGGATAACATGATCATATATGGAAATTTATTCTTAGTATCCAAACTGAGACTTCTCTACCTTCCACATCAGAGATTAATTAGATATAAAATAAAACTATAAACCTCTACTATAAACCACCCTTACATTTGTGTTAGTGTATTCTAACAGATTCATTTCCATCCATAAAACTTCATACTACTTAAAAAAATCCTTTCATGACTTTCTACTCAAATAATAATCCATGAAATTAAACTTTTTTGAGGTGTTAGAGCTCAAAATTTATTATTCATGGTGAAAACCCATCAAAATAAATTTTCACAGATTCAGGTCACACTAAGAAAATGTGTACCTAAATTTCTTATGACCTATGAAGGCCAAAAATCATTCCCCATGGATATAATGCCACCATTAAATTAGCACAAACATAAATTCTTTTATCTTCAGATCAAGGGTGGAATAGTTATGTTAATGGTGTAATAACATACTAGACTAATTATTCATCACTAGGTTCTTCTATATCATGATTAATCCCAAGATTTATTTGGAAGCATCCAAAAACATTTAAAACATCACCCCATCCATTGGAAATTGATTCACTAGATCAAATTTTAATCTCCCTATAAACAAATTCCTTGGTCATTGATGGGTTCAACACCAAAATGTGTTGGGACATGAAATTCCCCATGAAGTGAAACTCTTATGTCCAGAACTATCACATTCAAAATATTAAATATAGTTTTTGGCTTCAAAGAACCTTAAATATAGCTTATATAGGATCATAAATCTCCTTATTTTACATAATGTAGATCAATATGTCATCACTAAACATGACTATGAACTAATCTAGGAATTCGAGGAACTCAAATTTTATGATCCCCTATAACACACTTGGTGTCTTCATGGAAAAAAATTACCATGAACTATAAGTTTCGATACCTACATTTGATGGTAGTCTCCATGCCATCCTCCTCCTTCACCCTCAAGTAGTGATATCCTGACAACCGACTGATCTTGTAAAGACAACTAGCCCCTCTCAACTAGTTGAAGATATCATCAATCCCTGGGAGAGGGTAGTGATTATTAATCATAACCTAGTATGACCTCTGTTATTCTATAGATAAGGTCATACTACTATATTCCTCCTAGTAAAATAATAATGGGGAACCCCCCGATGACTCACTAGGATGGATGGAACACTTATTAATTTAATCATTTATTTCAATCCTTAAATACCACAACTTAGAGAGTTTAATTAGATAAGGTTACATTGAATTAACAAAAACACTAGGTTCTAGATATACCACAAAATATATGTCACATTGAGGGGTTATATTAAAAATGCATTGGAAAAAACATTCAGAATGTCCTTGAGGACCCGAGGAAGCTCCATCATACTGGAATCTACTGATTCCACAAAAGACACAACAATCAATAAAATATGGTGTTCCACACCTAAAATTTCTAACTTACAACCTATATCAACTAGAATAACTTCACAATGACCATCCACATTCAAGACTACAAATTTCTTTCCAAATTTGTTGATAACAACATGAATAGAATATAACTTGTTAATTCTATAGATGACATCATACAGTTTCATCTGAAATAAGAAGAGATACATATGTGAATGAGGTGTCCCCATTATTAGTCTACAACCTGAAACACATTAAAATTAGAAATTCTATCCTCTTAAGAGTGTAGTAAACACCAATGTAATAGGAAGAATCCCTATATCTATTTTTATAGAATATACTAGAGTGAGTAAAAACAATGAGTGTGAATCTCCAAAACTAAACAAGGAGAAATTAAGGATAGAAAACAAAATGATCACGCCAATAATTATCCAATGACCCTATTGTGACACCCAAAACATATTTCTCATGTAATAATAATATTATGGTTTAATTCTATCTAAAAAACACTAGAAAATGAACACAATACTTCCTTTATTCGATGAACACTTAAATGGTTACATTGCTCCAATTAACCAAAAATACCTACTAAAAGCCCTATTAGAGCCACTAGGAGGCCACCTAACACAAAAACATGACCTAATAGGTAGTGATGATCCTTCAGGTAGGTCATAACGAAAAATTATAGCTAGAATCATGGAAGATATACTGAGCATCAGTGGGATGATAAACACCATCTTCGTCAAGCCATCTTGAGTATTGAACACCTTAACTCATGTATTTATAAGGGCCTCAAATTGACTATTTACCTTATAAGACCGTTTAGTTCTAACATCTATGGCTATAGCCATTGGTCTTTCTGGTGGATTAAATTAAACTACCTAATTATAATTTATTTTTCATTTAGTCTTCCAAAATATTTATATTTTTTATTGAAACTATAATTTTGAGCTACACTTAGTGTGATTTTAAAACAAGTTGAGGGTTTCAAACACCTTTAAAATATTTCAACTATCTTGTAAATGTTTTCATTATAAATTCATAAAAAAGTTTTTCACTAAACCATGTCTTTGATTTTTATAATACTAGTATAAGGTTTTCATTATGATGTATAAAATTTTAATTTATAACTTTGTGTTTTAAAATTTTAGTGTCATTAAAACTAGGGGAAATGTTTGGTTAGAAAACACCTATATATATGTGTATAGAAACCTAGTTTTATATTTAACAAATAATAAAACCCTTAGGGGATATCCTTCTTGTTGGGCCAAAGGAGGCAGCACACGCTACGGGGTGGAGCCTAGCATTCAGCCTTAGCACAGGCTATCCATAGGGTGTGTGCGCGCACCTCAAGCACACAAAGAGGATCCTGGGTAGTGTGCCACCATGTAGGGTGGAATGCAGGCACGAGTGGGCAATAGAGTGCACCCATAGAACCCAGTACAGGTTGGTACCGAGATGGGGGAGGGAGTATTTTGAGCATATTCCCAGAGTCCCAAGCCTATAATGAACCCACCGAGGCTCCCTCTGTTTTGATGTGGGACAAAGAAATCGACCAGGATCGAATCTAGGCCATTAGATCGCATCACATGCGATATGGGATGTCTATTTAGATCAATCATATGTTCCTCAATGGTCATAGTATATCTCTGCATTTTTTGTGCCCCGTATGATCTCGATGGATCTAATAGTGTCCATCTGAGTCTATCAAAACTCGGCATCTCACTGTATCTATTTGATCCTATCTGTCATATAATCCCAGGCATTCTTCATTTTCAAAACTACAAACTCATCCCCGACCATCGGATCAAGGATAGATCTAATCCTAGCCATCTGTTCCATTTCCAGAATTTCTTCCCATAGTTCCTTTTTCTTCCTCCCATGTGAGCTGAACCAGTAGCCATGTTACTTACTTTTCTTTTTTCCTTCCACACTTATGACCCTGGTGGCCCCTCCTTCCACACGTTTTCCACTAGACCGACACCTCGGTCTTATTTTAAACCGAATAGGTCTCAGTTTCTATGCAAGTGACTTTAAAATATTATTTATAATTTATGCTTATTATAGTTTATGAACAATCCATTTCACCCTGTGAGGACCAGATTGGGATATACCTAACACTGAGAGGAGGGGTGAATCAATGTTGGGGACTTTTTAAACCAATTCCAACAATTATCCCTGTACCTCTAGACCTGTTAGGATCTTGATTCTCTTATTCTCTTTTCCCTGTCGCATGCAATAATAGAAAGCAGTAAAGATATGCACACGATATTTTTACAAGGTTCACCACTCAATAAGAGTAGCTACGTCCTTGCCATGCATGGGGATGACCAGTGCATGGATTCTCCATTATAATGTAAAATGATGTTACAATGGAGTGGCTAGGAAAACAATCCTCTAGCCAGTGTGAGTCCCTACACTTTGGAGGGGGGTGGGAAACAATCCTCTTCCCTGGACTGGTGAAAGCCTAGTCCAACTTGCAGCCTATAGCTGGTTCTTTATACTGCCTATGAAGACAGTCTCTTGCAGCCTCTAGCTGGTTCTTTATACAGCCTATGAAGACAGTCTTCTCTCTGTTAAAAGAGTTTGCAACAGCAAAAGAATATTTCACCTGTTGAGACCTATTGGATGTCATAGTGCTACTTTGTTCTTCCTCTATTCAATTATTACCTCCTAGAAGCATGAATGTAAACAACCACTTCTTTCTATACAGCAAACCTGAAAGCTGCACAATCTTCTTCCCCTTATTCTTCAGTGCAAAACCAGCTACACTGAGATCGCTTCTGCTTCAATCTGCTGGAATCACAAACTCCCGTTGTGATTATCAGAACAATGAAGACCAGCTCATCTTAGCATCATCAGAATTATATTTCCCTGAATAATTATCAGCCTTCAGTTGGGCATACTCTGTTCTTCTTATTCTCTTCATTCTCTTTGACATAGTATAATTACAGTTTTCTAATCTTTTTCTTCAATTCTCAATACCAACACAAGAGTGTATTGGTATACTACCTTCTTCCGTGGGGCAGATATCAATTAAGTTGCACATATTGTTCTTCCTCACTTCACAATGCACAACGATAGTGTTAAACACCAGTCATGTGAGTGCGGTTCAACTTCTCTTTGTGAAACCGAATGGTTCACAGTTCTTTCTTCTTTGCAAAACTTCTTCTAGAGTGCTATGCACCTATAGATGGCATACGAGAACCTCAAAATTTTTGCGCAACCTTCTAGGTGGCCCGCGCATAAAATTCTAGCCTTGCGCGTAAAAACACCTTTTGGCGCAAAAAACCCTTTTCGTGTAACCCTTCTATTTCGCGCAGAACTTCCCTTTTTCGTGCAACACTTCTTCTTTTCGCACAATACTTTATACTTCACTTTTTCCGCGCGTCAAAGCTCGGGATTTTTCTATGTGTCGAGTCTTAACAAACGAGAAGGGTTAGCCTCATATTTATAGGCATTTTTGACCCCGCGTGAAAAACACTAATCCGCGCATAAAACCTCCTCCATGCGCGTAAAAAGTCTTTTATGCAACTTCATATTTCGCGCCATGCTTCAATATTTCACGCACCTAATGCCTTTTCCATTTTTCATCCTTCTAAGCATGAAGCACAAATTGTGCGCAAAATTCCGCACCGCGTTCCATATTGCGTGCAAACCCAATATTTCCTACGACATCATATTTCGCGCACTGCTCAAATCTTTCGCGCATTTTATGCCTTTGGAAATTTTCGAACTTCTGATCTCAAAACACATTTTGCGCAAAAACATCATTCCTCTATTTCGCGCACCATGCCAGTATTTCGCGCAAACATCATTTTTCGCGCAGCCTACTGATATTACGCACACAACTTTATTCTTCACGCATCTCGCTGATATTTCGCGCATCCCACAAATATTTCGCGCAATGATCCAATTTTTCGCAAAACCCGCTGCTATTTCACGCAGCCCACATATATTGCGCGCACCACTTTATTTTTGCGCGCAACATGCCTAAATTTCCGCGCACTCCATTCCTTTTTCATTTTTCAATGTTCTGACCTTGAATAACTCCTTGCACGTGAAATTATAAACCATCTTCAATCTTGCGCGCAACATCCATTGCCAAGCATATTTCTTCATCTCCCGATTTTCAGGCCCTAAAATTTGGCAAACACTGGAAAACGACGCCACCTTAAACTGTGCTTTTCTTCCATCCCCAGATTGTCCATTTCTTTTTCATTTTCTCTCTTCACTACTTCCCATAACCATTCTTCTGGTCTTATCACAAATCCCACTATCGTGATATTTATGCATTGATAGATCAGCTTTAGCATCGTCAGAGTTTCAATGGGAACTGAAACTTCCCTATCTCCCAGCAGTATCATTCCTTCCAATCAAAACTTTATATGACTGGCATCATCATTTATCCCCCTTTCCTTCATAAGGATTGCATCACAAGTTCTCCTAACTCATGATATGTGTGACATACATACCAACAATGCATCGTCTGATTTAGATACAATGGGAAATGTCTGGCTACCTCAGAATGTCAAGCCCTTCCACATTTTCTCTTCTTCATAACCATCATTTTGCAAATCATATGATTGTATTCTTCAAGTAATCTCTTGCATGGTTCACATGCAATCATAAATCATTACATTGTCTTCTTCAAATCCTCATTCTTCTTCAACCATCCTTAGATAGATGATACTTCACCATTCCGCTCCAATGATCATAAAATGGATGATACCTCTCCATTCTTCATTGTTTTAAACAATGTGTCACCATTGACACATGTTCTTTAAACTTAGGATTAGCTCAACAATCGTCTGAATTTATCGTCTAAGATAATTTCTCAATTATGAAATCCAATGCTATGATTCCATAACAATTCTCCAGGCAACCTCACTTCAGCCGGTCTCCATTAACTTTGGAGTTCTTCTTCATATCCTTCTCCATTTTGACTAGTATTGACAACTGTTGACAAAAAATACAATCGTTAAACACAAAGTGGTCCCAACACACCCCAAGAACGCCTTGGTTGTTCCTCCACCTAAGCTTCCAGCTAGCCTCCTACGATGAATTCTTGAGTCTCTCCTCCTCCTCAAAATAGGTAATGGAATACGTTGTCATGTTTTGTTGCATTGAAGTTATATACATATATATGCATTCTCAGATAAATATATATATATCCATACTGTTTAGATTTAATTTTATCTTTTTCTCAACACTAGGTCTTCTGGATGTTGGTTTTAATTTGTATTATGAGCATGATGGATTATATTACCCATGAAAAACATATTTCTGTACTTGGTATATATACAGTTATTTGTATATATGTATATACGATTAAGAGTGTGACCCACCAATTTACTTCTAATGGAGAGACATTTACCCTACATGATGATTTTAGCCCCTTAACATGCAAGGGTGTGTGTGAGGTCGAGGTTATATATGTGTATAAGTATATATAATTACAGAAAGAAAAAATTGTATATACGGTTTTATAAGAAATTTATAATTGTATTTCATAAACAAACTTTTATAATTAATAACATGATTTTATTTTTTTTCACATTTTATTAACTAATATTATTAATGGGGTTTAAGCATGCAAGTGTCATTAAACATTGATTTAGGAATCCTTTATATACACTTAAATGTTCATATATAATTATATGCTTTATTTAACTCACCTATTGGACTAGTTTTAAGACTTTCAATAATGAAATTCAATGATTAATTTATGTTTTTGATAAACATGTAAGGGTCAATTAATTTTTGTGTAAGACCCTTATGTATACTCAGTTATACATGTATGTTATAAATGTTTACATAAGCAAATATATATATATATAAGTTTTTTTATTAAATAAACCTTTTAAATTACACATTATGATTTGAAATTCAGGGACTCTGGTTAATTGACGTGTCCAATATATTTATGTCATATGGGGGTCAATAATTTTTTGGTTTAAAACCTTTAATACATAATGTATTTTCACTTTTTTGAATATATGTGTATACATATAAACTTAGATCCTCAATTTTATTTAGGATTTCCAAGGATTGGTAAGAAATAATAAAACATGTTTTTTTTGAAGTATGATTGGTTTTTATATACAACTCTTTATATACACCCATGTGTATAAACAACTTTAGACAACACTAAACCCTAATTTTCGATACTCCAAATACTATACATTGGATGCATTTATTATTTATGGATAATTCATGAGTATAATATTTGGGGTTTGCTACTCTAACATTCATATTTATGAATCACTTATTTTCATATATATTAAATTGTATTAACTATGGTTGAGTTTCATGCTTTCCATTTTAAGCATTATTTATATCCTTGTGATGTGTTATACAAAAGCATATCAGTAATAAATGTTTGAGCATCTTTGAGTTTAATACCCGAAAAGAAATATTTTCTTTATCTTCTAATTAATTATACATCTAGGTGAGATTCTAATATATTTTTATTAATAACGTTTTAGAATTTATGGTTGTTATTGTATGTCACAAAACTTTTATTTCATTTAGTACATTAGTTATCATCACATATGCCATAATCTTCTTATCATACTTACCATTGAATAAGATAACCATACAGTTGATCGTATTTTTACTAACACTTATATGCATGATTCACTTTGTATATGAAAATACTGAAAAATGCAATCAAACTCAAATAACCTTTTATGGAATAAAGAAATAAATAATTCAAAGTGGTATGGGAAACTTTGAATAATATGAAATGAGAAATTAAATTATTCAAAGTGTTATGGGACACGTTGTACAATATGAAATGAGAAACCATGTAATATGTGACACTTGGAATGATAAGTGATTTAATAAATCATGTGTTTGAGAAATATTGATTTATAGAAATGTGGAATTCATTGGACTTAGTATGTGACAGGTGGGGCCCACTATATCCCCTCGATGCATCGGTAGGTCTCATGAGACAACTAGATGTGGAATTGGCTAAGGCCTTTTTCTTATGTGATATATGATTTTGGTCGAGGAATTAATCAATAGACGTCTTGACTGAGGCCATGACACAGTCCTGCATATCCACTTTCTTTATTATGTTTATGATAATTAATTAACCAAGTGGATATTCTAATAGTACAATATTCATGGTTAAGAGACATTACTTATGTGTATCATAAGAAGTAAATGCTTATGGAATGACTTTTATTCAGCACTCAGTGATTTATTATCCAAAGTATGTTTCTCAGTAATAAAGGATGAAATTGATGTTAATGCCTTTATGTGCAACTCTGATTATGTATTACTCTTAGTTATTAATTTTGTACTTGAATATTCATATGTCATACTTAATTTTAATGAATTTTACATATTATTCTGAATGAAATTTCTTATAATTGAATAATGCTTCCTTATAACTCTGTCAGAATTCCATGTAATGTGACCTTATGATTCTTAGACTAAATTCTATGTTATTATTCATGTGTTTCAGTATTCCATGAGAAAATGTTTCATGGGAAATTTTAAAATAATGGTTTTTAAAAGTTATAATTGCTATATTATGTAATTTTTAAAACCCCTTACTAGTCATTCATATGCTCATCCTACGTTTTTGAATTAAAATTGTCAAGTATCAGTTTTTAGCTAAAGAAGCATGTTAGAAGAGGCTACTTTCCCAGAACCTGAATCGTAATAATCCTCTATATAAGACATCATGTGTAATATATTAGCGCATTTTTTTGAAATAAATTACACATCATGTTTCAAGGCACCGACTCTGGGTATTCTAGATTTAGGTTGTGACAGTTGGTATTAGAGGTTCAGTTTAGATAACTCTGGAATACCAGTACTAAACAAAAAAATTTACTTAAGAATTACTAAGTATAAATTTTCATAATTTTCAAATGGAAAATGAAAATACATGTATGTTGTCTCTTCCTATTGTGTCTTTAGAAAGCATAGTTTCCATATCCAGCCACGACAACCTTGTAAACTATCCACACATTTGAATGACATGCAAACGCCTCTACGACATGTCAAACTCTTCCAGTGTACTTCAACTCAAGCGGGGAGTGGGTTTAGACAACCTCTTTTTGATGAAAATATAATTATCATCCTACAAACACTGGGTAAAGTACTTTGAGGGTATTTTGGTAGACGGAATCTCGTCCCCCATGGATTTCTATGAAGCGGTAGCAGCGGGAAACCTCCGCGCATCATATATGTGTCCAATCCTATCCTATGGACATTATAGTCAGTTAATGGAATTTTAAATCCATGAAATTGAGGCCTTCTATTCTTTTTTACATACATAAAGTACATATTGATGTGTATTAGCTTTAAACCCCTAATTAATCACTCTAAAGACACCATAAGAAGACCCATGATATTAAACCAGACTGCTTGGGTTGCATTTGGTTCAGGGAGATAAAGTGTTTCAAAACTATTTTGGGGATTCATGTAATTGAGGACTCGAGAAATCGTTAGTCCTAGGTGTAGTGTACCAGTTCATTTATAATAATGAAACTTTTTGTTTCTTATTTATTATACCTATTCATTGTTTGTGCTTTTGGATGAGTTTCACTGATTGAAATATCCTGAAAAGTTTTTATTTATAGATGGAAGGACAAACCCATATCTTATTTATCCCTGTTGAGGTACTAGAAGCCATTATGGTTAGAACCTGTGCTGAAGAATACCTTCCCTTCAAAAACCTATGAAGAACATGAAAAAATCGTTATGAGATATCAAATAGTCCAAACATTCTCTGCTCCTGCCAAGGGAATTCCTATATTAACAACCTCATAGCCACTGTCCAACTTACAAAGTATAGGCAAAGGGGAATGTTCCATGAAGGTCTATTCCTACGATTCACTCTATCCCAAAACATCATGGACATTGTAATGTTTCAAGAATCTACCTTGTAAGGGAACCTTCACATAGCGTACATGCACAAAATCCTGAGCTATGGTTTGTATGACCACGTCCACGACATTGACATTCTCAAACAAGAGACAGTCCAAGAATTTCTTAGATATTTTGTCCATTCGGGCAACATTGAACTTTATACTGTTCGCTCCTCCCTCTGGAATCTTGAGTGTGCGATGCATGAGTTTAACCCATAATGTCCAAGGTTAGTAGAGGCCAAGGAAGCAGAAGAATTGAACACCAATTTGGGTATTCGGCTAGCCACACCTAAGGATCCTCCATGATGGAGGATGTGGTGAAAATCGCCAGAGAGTTTTTTTTCATGGATATATGAAATGAATTTTGATGAAGAAATTCTTTGTAGTGGGGAAACATTTGACACCCCAAAACATATTTCATATATAATAATAATTTTATGGTTTCATTATTTCTAAAAAACACTTGTAAATGAACACAGTAATTCCTTTTTTCAATGAACATTTAAATGGTTACATTGTTCTAATTAACCAAAAATACCTACTAAAAGAACTATCAGAGCCACTAGGAGGCCACCAAACACAACAACATGACCCAGTAGTTTGTGAAGATCCTTCAGGTCAGTCATAACGAAAAAAATTATTAAAAGAATCCTGACAGCTATACTGAGAATCAGTGGGATGATAAGAACAATCTTCATCATGTCGTCTTGAGTTTGGAACACCTCAGCTCATGTATTTATAAGGCCCTCAATTCGACCGTTTCCCTTAGGATACCTTTTAGTTATAACAGCTATAATTATTGCCTTTGGTCTTTCTAGTGGATTAAATTAATCTACCTATGTATAATTTAGTCTTCATTTATTCTTCAAAAATATTTTTGTTATATATTGAAATTATAATTTTGAGCTACGCTAAGTGTGATTTTAAAATTAGGTGAGGATTTCAAACACCTTTCAAATTTTTCAATTGTCTTGTAAATGTTTTCATTATTAATTCTTAAAAAAGATTTTAACTACTCTATGTCTTGGATTTTTATAATAATAGTATGATGTCTTCATTATGATGTTTTGAATTTTAATGTATACCTTTTTGTTTTAAAAATCAGTGCTTCTAATACTATAAGAAATTTTTTGTTTGAAAAGCACCTATATATGTGTATGGAAACCTAGTTTTATCTTAAAAAAATAAAACCATTTTGGGAAAAACCCCCTTGCTGGGCCAAAGGAGGTATCACACACTAGGTGGATGAACCTTGCCTTCAGCCTCAGCACGGGCCAGCCCTAGGGTGGGCGGGCACGCCTCAAGCACGCACAAAGGAGCCTGGGTAGCGCTCCACCATGTGGGGTAGCACAACAAAAGGGTTGGGTGTAGAGCGCACCTGCAAAACCCAATATAGGAAGGTACCAGGAGGGTGACAGAGTATTCTGAGTATATACTCAAAGTCTCGGGCCAATAAAGAAGCTGCGGAGGCTCCCCCAGTTTCGATGTGGGATAAAGAAAATAAACAAGGATTCAATCCATGCTATTGTATCACATCACATGAGATCTGAGCAGTCTATTTCAATACATATTTTGATCCTCAGTGGCAATGGTATAACTCTACCTTTTTGATGCACCTTATGATACCGATGGATCTAATCATAACCGTGTGAGTGCTTTATAACTTCGTGTTTCACCATAGCTGTTCGATCACGTTTGGGATTTAATCCCAACCTTTATTTGTTTTCAAAACCATGGACTCATCCCTGACTGTCAGATCATGGCCAGATCTAATCCTGTCCATTAGTTTGTTTTACAAATTTTCCTCTCGTACCACCTTGTTCTTCATCCCTCATGTTCTAAACTAGTAGCCATGCTACTTATTTTTCTTTTTCCTTCCACACCCATGACCCCGGTGTCCCCCCTCCTTCCATGTGCTTTCCACAAGAATGAAATGTAGGTCTTATTTTAAACCGAATATGTCTCTGATTATATGCAATTGACATTATGTATATTATGGTTTGTAAAAAATCTGTTGCACCCCAAAAAACCCTCAGTTGTTCCTCCTCCTAAGCCTCCAACAAGCCTCCTCGACGAATTCCTGAGGCTCTCCTCCTCCTCAAAACAGGTAAGGGAATATGTTGTCTTGTTTTGTTTCATTGAAGGTATATACAAATATATGTATTCTCATATAAATATATATACAACCTTAAGGTTTAGATAAATGTTTCCCTTATGGATGACTCTATATCTTCTGGATTTTGGGTTTAAGTATTATTATGAGCATGTGGGATTATATTACAGATGAAAAATATATTTATGTACTGGTATATATACAGTTATTGGTATATATGTATATCCAGTTAAGAGTGTGACCTACCCATTTACTTCTATTGGTGATATCATTACCCTACATGATGAATTTAACCCCTTAACATGCAAGGGTGTGTGTGATGTCGAAGTTCTTTATGTGTATAAGTATATATAATTATATAAAAGAAAAGTTCTATATACGGTATTATAAGAAATGTATAAATGTATTTCATAAACAAACTATTATAATTAATGGCACGATTTTCATTTTATATACGTTTGATTAAATAATATTCATAATGGGTTAAAAGCATGAAAGTATCATTAAAAATTGATTTAAGAATCATTTTTATACACATACACGATCATATATAATTATATAGTTTATTTAACTCACCTATTGGACCAGTTTTAAGATTTCAACAATCAACATCAATGATTAATTTATGTTTTTGATAAACATGTAAGTGTTGATTAATTTTGGTGTAAGTCCCTTATGTATACTCAGTTATACATGTATGTTATATATGTTTACATAAATATATATATATATATATATAGTTTTTTTAATAAATAAACCTTCTAAATTCTATATTATGATTTAAAATTCTGGTACTCTTGTTAGTTTATGTTTCCAATATATTTAAGTCATATTGGGGTTATTAGATTTTTGGTTCAAACCCTTTAATACATTATACAATTTCGGTTCTTTGAATATATTGGTATTTATATAAACTTTGATCCTAAATTTTATTTATAATTTTCAAATGATTGCTACGAATGAATAAAGCATGTTGTTTTCGAAGTACGATCTGTTTTTATATACAACTCTTTATATACACCATGGCATACAAACATATTTACAAAAAACTAAACCCTAATTTTGGATACTCAAAATATTATACATTGAATGCGTATTGTATTTATGGAGAATTCATGAGTATAATATCTGGTGTTTTCTAATATTAAATACATATTTATGAATCACTGATTTTCATATATATTAAATGGTATTTGTTATGGTTGAGTTTCATGCTTTCTATTTTTAACATTTGTACACCCTTGTGATTTGTTATTCAATATAATATCTGTAATAAATGTTTTAGAATATATGAGTTTAATACCCCACATGAAATATTTTCTTTATATTCTAATTAATAATAAATCCTGGTGAAATTACAATATGTATTGATTAATACATTTTTATAATTTAAGGTTATCATTATATGTCACAAAACTTGTATTTCGTTTAGTACATTCGTTGTCATCACATATTCCATAATTTTATTATCGTACTTACCATTAAATGACATAATCATACAGTTGATAGTATTGATATTAACACTTATATGCATGATTCACTTTGTGTATGTGAATACTAAAGAATGTAATCAAACTAAAATGACTTTTAATTGTAAAAGAATTAAATTATTCGAAGTGGTATGAGACACTTTAAATAATATGAAATGTAAAATTAAATTATTCAAAGTGGTAAGGGACCTGTTGAATAATATGAAATGAGAAACCAAGTAATATGTGACACTTGGAATGATAATTGATTTAATAAATCAAGTGTTTGAGACACTTGATTTTTAAAAATGAGTAATTCATTGGACTTAGTATGTGACAGGTGGGGAGCGTTATAGCCCATCGATGCATCAGTAGGTATCATGAGACAAATAGACATGGAATTATCCGAGGCCTTTTCCCTATGTGATAAATGACTTTGGATGAGGCCTTAATCAAAATATGTCTCGGACGAGGCCTTGACACAGTCCCGCATATGCACATTCGTCATTATGTTTATGATAATTAATTAACCAAGTAGATATTCTTCTAGTTTAATATACATGGTTAATAGTCATTACTTATGAGTATCTGAAGAATTAAATGCATGTTTCATGATGTTTATTTAGCACTCAGTGATTTATTAGCCAGTGTATGTTTCACAGTAGTAAAGGATGAAATTGAAGTTAATACCTTTATGCACAACTCTGATTATGTATTACTCTTAGATATTAACTTTGTACTTGCGTATTCAAATTTCATACATGCTTAAAATGTCTTTAGATTATTATTCTAAATGAAAATTTTTATAATCTAATCATGATTCCTTATAAATCTATCAAAATTATATGAAATTTGCAATTATGATTCTTAGACTAAATTTTATGTTATGATGCACGTGTTTCTATATTCCCTAAGAAAAAGTTTCATGGGAGATTTTAAAATAATTATTTCAAAATTAATAATTGGTATATTTGTTTTAAAAAACCCCTTACTTAGCATTCATATACTAACCCTGCTTTTTTGAATAAAAATTTTTAGGTATTAGTTTTTAACTAAAGAAGCATGTCAGAAGAGGCTGGTTTCCCAGAACCTGAAATGTAATGATCCTCTGTATGATACATGATGTGTAAAATATCTGTTTAAGTTTTTTGATAAAAATTATACATCATGTTTCCAAGAACCGTCTCTAGGTATTATGGAGTTGGGTTGTGACACCTATGGTTCTGCCACCCAACTATATGAAACAAAACACACATAACATCTCTTCCTCTATACAAATGGTCGTCTCGACCATGCTCAGGTTGAGGTCCCTAACCACAATGAACAACCTGAGGTCAATCTATTCCTACCCCATATCCTATGATAATAGAATAAAATTACAACTCCTTCCATAGAAACAATCCCACATGTGTCTATTTTTAGGATAATAGTGATCGATACCACCTCTTTCATAATAATCTGGATGAACTATGGGGAACTATTTATAATTATGGACACAACCCCAATAGAAAAATAATAGTAGGAAAATTCCACTAGTAATTTCACAAAAACAACTAGCCTAAGAAGGATTGAAAAGATATTACTGAGGTCAACTCTATAATGGTAAAATCCTTGAAATCCTTATCACCCTATACCTTACACTAATAACTCTTCTCCTTTAGAAATAATTTTATTGCTTCATTTTAGGTAATCCTCCTCATTGGTACATATGATAGATCACCTCTACCATATTATATATATCTAATAACATTAGAATTATAAAAGGAGTAACTATATACTAGATAAAAAGGAATGTGTTCCTCTTCAATACACCACACATGGGACTCCTCATTAAGAAAAAATAATTTTGGGAAAACCTAAATGATCCTTGAAAATGATCAAAATATTCCATAAAGACATGGTCCCATGTTGAAGAGAGATCAGAACCTCCCTATTCATTCAATTCATGGTCAATGATAATAACATTTCTAAAAACTCATGAATGATGACCAACGAAACATATGCCTCCTTCCACTCATGAAGATGCACCACCCACCACTAACTCATAGAATCTTACATCTGACTATGTACCAAAGGAACCTGGTAATTTGGTAAGCTCAGAGTCCATGAATTTCATCATTAGGGTAAGGTGTGGGGATAAAATCCTATGTAATAGTTGGTCTTCCTAGTCCAATGTCACACACTAAGAAAAACTGGAATCATTTCCCTACCAACACATGAAATACTCATAGTTCCTAACAACCAAATCCTCCCTATATCCCAATAAAGCTCCTCTCTTAACAATCTTTTAGGAGACCATTCCTCCTATGATACCTCTCCTAAACCTAGAATTAAGAAAGAATGTTAAGGACCCATGAGCCCCACCTCTAGTAGGCCCCAGGTTGGTGACTAGAACCAAGGGTATAAAAGTCTCCCTTATAGAAGGAATTACCTACTATATCAATATACGACTAGGATATAAGATTTCAAAAATCAATAAAATTGAATTAAAAATATAAATAAATCAAATATATCAATCCTATAATGCATGAATAATGTAGGAAAATACAATGAATCTGAAAATAAATTTGTAAATGAAAATGCATATATTAAAAAATCAATAGAAGATCCAAAGGTACATGATAAAAATGTACAAAACAATTCAATAAGTCATGCTATAAACCTTAAAAATAGTTTTTATATACGTGGAGTGAAAATATAATTATACCTCATATAATCATACCCATGGTCTCTCATGCACATGAAAAAAGAGTATACTAATACACTAGAGAGGAAACAAAAAAACCAATAAAACCTAAATAGTTCTACTAAACAATCCCCAAATCAACATGTAATTGTAACAAAATAACAAATTCTAAGAATAGTAAAATAATAAGAAGCATGTTGATAAAAAGGTAGCCCAAACTACTTTCCCACTAGTTTTCTCCTCTCACACCCCAATAATGTACATCTGGGTGCTCCTATATCTTCCACGTTGTAACCCTACCTGAAAAAACCTTGTCCATCTCATTAAATCACATCAAAATCAAAGATAAATAGTACATCACATCACATCTAGTCCTAAGACAGATGCGGCATCACATCACATAAATTTCCATAACTTTAGTAATACGGTATCATGAACATTATGGAAATAACTGCATGCCCTCCCCTAGTAATGAACGACCCCCACTATAGCAACCTCATCAACTCATAAACAATATCCATATGTGTAATTTTTACGTCTAACCTCAAAACCCATGAAAATCAAACATTCAAGGAATAGAGAGTTAGAAATATGGGGTATACATCCATATATCCTCACCACCATGATGTTGTGAAATATATCCCCAAAAATATTAGTTGGTAGTACTTGGTGCTTGACATAGAAGGGGTTCATGTAGAAAAATCATGGAAAATAAAAAATAAATATATGTATTATTAAAAATCCCAAAATGTTGGTCCACAATTAATATCCATTTCAACTCACACCATCACCACTATGACATACAACCTCCACTACCTTCAATGCCATCAATAAATTCATAACATGACAAAAGAAATCTAAAGGACCCCAGAAACCCCTAAGAGGGGAGGGGTGAATAAGAGTGTCAATATTTTATTATAAAGTGATAGATATTGTTCCAAAAATTCTTGGAACCTATTAAAACAATATGATGGGAATGTGCAGTAAACAAACAATCACATGAAAAGAGGGGAAACATCGATTTTACTTAGTTCACAAATAAGGGCTAGTCCAAGGACTATTTTCCAATAGTGTGTTGGTCATATAGAAATAAACTAATATTCACTGGTCATGGTATATTGAAATTTATAAATAGTCGATGTATTCCAGAAACATTTCCTTTAAATGATTTTTGGGATAGAAAACTATATCCCTTGGAGGACTTCCATCGACTCCTCCAGCTCACTACCTTTGGTGAAGTTTTACTCCATTTATAGACATGAAGGTCTCTTATCTAGTTTGTAATTATAGTCTTTGTCCTTGAATAGCATGAGAATATTACTATACCATTCAACTGAGTTTATTCCCTTTGAAATAACTATTCACTAAAAACCAGATGTTCCAAAATTCCATTTTCGATGCTTCTTCACGAAGCTCACTACCTTCACGACGAAAAATGACTATGCAGTACAAACTATGTTTGTGAAGCTCACTTATCCATCATGGAACACTCTATCATCATGTACCACTCATTACTTAGAATCATTGGAATCAATCAATACATAACTAGTCCTTTCATGATGCCCATGCTTACATATAAATATAGATTATTGAAGCTACTGACCTTCACAAAATTGGATCGATTTTGTATTTCCTCTAAAATGTTTCATGTAAAATTGAAGTGGGAGTGGCCTTATATTTACAGGATCATCCATTTATGATGATCCAACACATCCAACACATTTATTGGCTCGTTCAAAAACATCTTCACAATGATCCTCCATTTGTGAAGCTGCCTTAAAATTTGTCGTTGTCATGAAGATCTCTATCAAACCATAACATACTCATGATTCTCCAATTCTAATAATCAAAGAGAACACCATCAAATAATAACAAACTAGAAAATCATACCTTTTTAAAACCTAATATTTTTGAAACCCATAAATTTACAATATTTATGAAGTGTTTAATCCATAAAAAACCCTTCACAATGTTTACGTCTCCCAATGTATTTTGTGCCAAAAAAATTAGCAAACATTGGGAAATGACACCACATTAAACACTATTGTGATATTATAATCCATGATCCCTTGTCTTGGAAAATACTTGATCACCCTAGTGTGGATTGACAAAAAACACAAACCAAACCCCATTTCTAGTAAAGAACATCCTTGGTTCCAAAAAAATCCACACTCTACGGGCCACATTATGCCTGTAATTTAATGTTAATCCAATTTCTAAATTTCTAATTAGGAAGGAATTTTATGAATTAATCCCATTAATTTAATATTATTAAAAACCCAATTTATCAACAATTTACATTTAAATATGATATTTTACACACCAAACCAACCCAAACCATGTTATTCCAATTTATTTATTCAAAAAATATTCCATCACTATCGAGAAAATAGAACAACCCTACATGAACACAAAACAACCCATATTTCCCAAGCCAAAAATCCTCAAATTGACCTAATTTCACATCACTACTAATCTCATCAAAACATCGTAATCACAACTGGTTACCATCCAATTTTTATTCACATTATCCAAGTATCATTTTTCATTTTTATCAATTGTATTTTCGTAAATTTCACTTCTTAATTTCAAGTTAATTATCACTGAATCCAAAATTTTGCTTCACAAAAAAATTGTTAGCTGGATATGAGTGATTAGCTATTTAATCTATGTGATATAAAGAAATAACACATTAAGGGTTCCATAAACACATTATCTATAGTTGAAATAAATCCCCCAACAAACATAATTTTAGTAGGGTATCATGTCTATATAATCTCAATATCAAATAACATTGAAAGTAGTAAACCATGAATTTCATTACTCTTCTCTTTCAATTTAAATTAAAAAAATTCATTATACACATTAGACTTGTGCATACCATCTAAAAAAATATAAAAAGAGAATAAATTCTCCCATAAGATACAACTATATGAGAAATTAATGATCCCCAACATGGAGGAAAGAAACATCACATAATTCACTACACTAGAACAAGGGTTGTGTGTATAGAATGGATTCACAATTGGAAGAAATAGATCAAATTACAGCAGGGTTACAAGTCTCCAAGGGGAAAGGCTATGTAACCACATATCATGAAAGAAATATCTCGGGGAAGAATAATTGAAGGATATTAAATTTTGAATTAATAATATTAAATGATCTAGATTTATAACCACATATAAAATTTAAAATAACCATTAATATAGAACTCATTAATTTATATGCAAAAGGACTCATTAATATCATTTTCCATCAATGATTTTAAGGATATTATTACCCACCATGAAAAATAAATTAATTACCCTTATTTAAATTTTTAAACCAAATCTACATGGAAAATTAATATATAGGGATTTTAAGGATATTCAAGTGAAAACTATAAATTAAATAAATTTTGATACATCATTTATTGACAATACCATCCAACCCACTACACGGTTAGATAAGTGAACACAAAAAGGAAACAACTAACCATTAAAACCAATCACATAACCAAACAACCTACCCCATGAACAAATAAGTGATAATAAGAACAAACATGTGACCCTGCCAACCGATTGCATGACCAAAAATCAATCCATAAGAAGGAAAAAAGTTACCATACCAACTAACCACATGACCAACCAACTGACCACATAATGAAACAACCGACAGTAATACCAAAAATGTGATTGTTCTAACTTACCACAAATCCAACCAAACAAAAACATAAAAAACAAGTGAAAAATAGGACAAACAAGTGACATTTATACTAAATTCATGACCATAAAACACACCATATGAATAAAAAACTTACCTCAAGAACAAACAAGTGACTGTATGAAAAAAAATTCGACTGTGAGAATAGAAATAGAATAATCAAGAAAAAAATGATTTCAAACACCCTCTTGATTGTACCAGGACTAAGAAAAATAAAAAGTAATGGTTTTAGAAATTTGAGACCATATAAAAACCCAATGAATGAAAAAAATATATGAAAGTGTGTGATTAGATTCTTAGAAAGTGTATACAATAAATATCATTATTGAGAATGACAGAAGCATTGGAATCCCAAATGAATGTAGTTCCACCCTATGGGTCAATGTTGATGGGTACAAGTGCCCTATATTACATCAGAGATTTGAGGGGTATTGGCAATCAGATATATTCCCCATCCACCCCTCCAATCACAATGCCTTTTCAGAAGGAGGATGTTTAGTGAGATACCCTAGTGGGAAGTGGGACCTACTAAAAAAAACTCATGAAGTAGTGAACTAAATTGGATAATATTATGTGGTAGGATCCTATAACCATAATGTAGAACCTAAAATTGGAATCATTGTTATGTAGGAGGGCCTCTGATTCAAAGGGTAAGAACTCTGGGGGGAGAATGTTTGAATCCCAAATGAATGCAGTGAAGCACTACAGGTCAAGGTTTCTAGGAGAAGGGGGCCTATCCCACATAGAAGACAAGAGGGGTGTTGGGAATCATATATTTTCCCAAACCACCCCTCCCATTACAAGGACTTTTAAGAAGGGGGATAGCAGTGAGCCACCATGGTGGGAAGTGAGACCTACTGAAGAACAGACCCATGAGGTAGTCCTTGTAGGTATTATATTATTTCTAAATATATTTTAAAATATGGAATGTCTGAATTGTAATGAAAAAGTCATTAAAATAATTTTTTCAAATTTAGTCTTTTAAAAGGATATTATTTTTCCATAATTGTAAAAAATATCCAAAATGGAAAAAATTAAAATATTATTTTAAAAATAATTTTAGAGAGATAAATGTTGTTAAAAAATTACATTATTAAATTATATAAATATAGATGTTGAATTAAATAAAATAATCCAAAAAACGTGGACATATAGTATAAATATTATATACTAAAAGGAAAATGAGTGGTGAGTTTCACTAGAAAGCATCACATCTGATAAACAATTTAACAAGAAAATTTCAATTGAGAGAGGGAATGTAAAAAATAATAATATCCATAAGAGATGATAAATGTTTGATATTTTAGAGATAAAGCTAACAAATTTTCTAAAAAATTGAATGTTAATCTTATAAATTTCCAATTAAAATTATGATAGAAAGGAAACCCATAAAACATTTTTAATATTTGAATCCACGAGACATAAAAGATAGATGTTGGGAAAGAATTTTAAATATCATTAATTTCAAGAAAACAACGATTAAAGGAATTTATTAGTATATATACATAATTGTTTTTGTAAAAAATGGAATTTTCTACAAAGGAATTATGTCGAGATGATATAACCCGACCTGTTTACTCCCAACTTCAATAAAGGACTCTTAACATGTGTACTCCTCAGAATAGCTCTATTTAATATTGTAATAAGCCATTTAAGGGAGTTTTTTTATGATATTCGGACCCATAAGACCTTAATAGGACCTTTTGGGAGGTATTTTGATATATTGTGGTCAATTTATGAGGCATTTATTGTGAGGAGAATTAGGAATGTGCCAATATACCTTTATAATTGAAAAGAGTGGATTTTTTTAATAAGTGATTAACGATTTAAGAAAAGTTTCTCCAACATGGAAAAAAATAGAGAGGTGGTATGTCTTGGTCAAGAAACCTATTGACCACACAAATAAGTGATAGGGATTGAGATATATTTTAATATTTCCTTTTAATTTAACATTATATCATAAATAATTTTTTACTATGTTAAATAAATTCATAACCATCACAACTTTTTTTTTGAAGAAAAATAAACTTCCACAAGTTATCTAATTTTTATGTTTAGTTACAAAAATTAGACCGTATTATAATATTAAAATTTCAAAAGTGATAAAAATAAATTTCAAAATAATAAATGTATAACTAAAAAAAATTATAAAAAATATTACTTCTATTTTAAAATATCAATAATATTTTTCTAATTTAAATATAATATCTATAAATAGAAAATATTACATATAAATCATTTCATTGGTGAAGAATAATGTTTAATTAATTTAACTTTATGATTATATCATAATGATATAATAATACTGATACTATTATAAAAATGTTTTATTTCACAATTCATGTAGCAATTAATATTTTCAAAAAAAAATGAAATAATAATCACAAGATAATATTGTAGTGATGGGTCAAAAAAATTAATATTTTTAGAAATTAAAAAATTAAACCGAGGAATTTAACGTTTAAATTTAAATTTTAAACATAAAGAAATTTATTATTAAATGGTAATGAATTATTATTCAAATATTAACTATTCTTATTGTTATATCCGATCAATTTAAAATTAAATTACTATTAATGAACAATTTGTATCAACAACATATTTAATAAACATTTTATGAAAATATATTTAGTATCTTAATCTAAAAATTCATAGAGCATAAAATGGTAAATTATTAGAAAAATAAATTTTCAACAATAAAATAAATTCGTTATTATTACATTCATAAAAATATTTATTATATGATTTATAATTTATTTCATTGTTTATGTTATCAAAAACGTTTTATGAAATCATTATTTATTATTTGTTAACATTATAATGGTAATAATACCTAAGAATTATTGAAAAATAGTTGTTTGAAAAACATTCTATTTATATTAAGTTACTAGAACATAAATACAATTAGAATGAATTATTTATTTTTTATTCATTAAATTTATCAATATATTAAAATTAAATTATTTATATATATTTTTCACATCATTATTTTGTAATAATCTTTCTAATGTATAAAACATTTTTATTATATAATATTTTTATTAAATATTATATTATTTTCCTTTAAGAATTATTTCTAAATAATAATATTTTAATTTGGTACATATGATAAACAACTTTAGTATACGAATTAGATTCATTTACATCCTATGACTATATCTCCAACGACTATATTTCTATATACTATATATTTAATGATAATAATTGTAATTATTAAATTCCGTTCTATTATAAAGACATACTAAAATCATTCAATCCATTATCACTTCATATGTAGCTCTTGACATTCCAAATTAAAGATAATGATTTATCATTTTGTGATCTTCTTTCTTATTAAAGGTCTCATTCTATAAATAGTGATTCTCAAGGGTGATTATGTTCAAATGTATCCAACTGTTTTATGAATAATGATCATTTCTATTTATTTCCCACTATTAATTTATGAATTTTTAATGAAAATATTAAAAAATGGAATTAAATACATGGTTTAATATACTTTATTGTAATGTTTTACAATAATAAAATATATTTTTGTTTTTTAGTCAAACTTTTAGTGTGACTAAGTATATTAAATATTTTATTTGTTTAATGTGAAATTCATACTAAATCTCTATGTGTAAGATTCTAACTCCTTAAATAAATTCCACCATCAAAATTTAAATTATCACATATTCATAAAAACAGGTATGGGTACCAATAATAGAGACATGACTCAAGATATAATTTCTAATGGGATATCAAACTCACCAAATGATGTAAGACATATAAATTCATTTATTCTTTTATAATGTGAATATCTATAATATAGAGTTATTCCCAAACTATTTAAGCTAAACACCCCTCATGATTGAGTTTAAAAACCCATATATTGAAATTAATTTATCATAGAGAGCTCTTTTTGAATAATCCATTGATATATGATCATAGTTTTGTTGGGATTATAGAATACAAATTCCTTATTTTAGGATTTAATAATTAATCTATGTTAATATAGTCAATCCATACCAAAAATCACCTCAATTTTCTAAGGAATGACAATAATAATTTAATGATGAAAATTACAACCAACATAGACATGGAATACAATTATAAATTAATATCAAGTTTTATCTAGGAATCCAATATTAAAACATTGGGTTGTTTATTTAATTCTCTATGAAAATATCCAAAATATACTTTATTACGTTGAATAAAACCCCAATAATACATCCAAAAATATAGAGTGAATGACAAGTGTACCTTAGTTTTAAAGACAAACATTCATAATTATAATAGCATATGAACTTACATGCTCCCATGGTATAAGAGGCTTCTAATTATTATCATCATTGTTTTTGATTGGGTTTGGTAACAAAAATGTATAATTCCCAAGGTACACATAGTTAAGACATTTATATATTATGGGTGAACAAACCAACCCATTTCATTCTAGTTTAATTATGAAAAAGTTTATTCATCATAACTGAGAAGAAATAATAACAACACAATAAGTTAAAACTAACTTGACCATGACAAAAAGTCTCACATTTCCCCTATTTCACATCAACACCACTCTCATCACAATGGCCAAATCAAAACCACTTCTCAAAAAAAATATTCACATCATTTACATATCATTATTTAGATTTATAAAGAGTATTTTAATCAAATTCAATTATTTATATCATGGGGATTCATTAAAATTCCCTAATTTTCATGTGAAAAAAATTATTTATCCATATGTGGGTGATTCATGATTTAATCATGGTCGATTAGAAAATCATACATTAGGGGATCAATAAATACATCAACCATAGTGAAAACCACCCAAATAACCATGATTTAAGTAGGGAATTAGTCCATTTCAATCATAATGTCAAATAATATCAAAATTAGTAAAACATGCATCACATTACCCTTCCACTTAAATTTTATTTAAAAGAATTAATTATGTTCATTATGATGGTGCATACCATCTTCACAAAAACTAAAAATATCATAAATCTTCCCACATGATACACCTAGATGATAAATGAAGGATCCCATGCCCAAAATAAAGAATACTCACATGATTTTCTATAAAAAAGTATCTTCTATACACATAGGATGTAATCAACGCACGAAGAACTCAAAATAATGATAGTAGAGTTCCATGAATCTAAGGGGAAATGATCTGGATCCTCCCTTCTCATGAGAAAGTGAGTTAGGAAGAACCAAGTAATGATTCTTATTTAAAAATAAAAGATATGAAATCATTGGAATTTCAGACCATATAAAAGATTTTAGTTTATGATTATTTTAGATCTCATCAATTTTCACATGTAAGGTCAAAATAATAGCTTTCTTGATTAAGGAACTAAAAAATATAATTACCCATTAAAGTATTTTAAATACCATTAATTATATCTTTAAAACCACATTTATGTCGAAAAGTCATAATCATGAATTTTAAGGGTATTTTTTGAAAAAATTTAAATTTCCACAATTTGGAATTTCATGAACCAAATACACCAACCAACCGACCACACTATCAAAAAAGTGACTTCATGAAGGGGAATAGTGACCACGCCAACCAAACACATAATTAACCAACCAATAACATAATGAAACAGGTGAATATAAGTTAAAAGAGATCATTCAAACCAAACACATGACTAACCAAACAACCATAATAAGGAAACAACTAACCTTGGAAACTGAACACTTTAACAACTAACATACCCAATAAATAAAAGAGTAACCATAACTAAAAATAAATAATAGTGCCAACCAACCACACTTCCAATCAACAAACCAAATGAGCAAACAAGAGATCGAAATAACACACATATGAAAATTCTAACCAACATCATGACAAAATAACCAACTATATTAAATATTAAGTGATAATAAGAAAATAAAGGTAACCATATGAACAAACGAGTGTCAATAAAAATAGAATTAGAAAAATCAATATGAATAAGACTTGAAACACCCCCTTCACTCTACCAAGGCTCAGTAAAAACAAAGGAAAGGGTTTTAAAAAATTAAAAACTTATATCATATAACTATCAAACAATTATCAACCTTTTTAATAAAAACAAACATATAAATTATTAATTCAAGGGAGGGTATGAACAACCATCCCATGAGAAACTGCTCAAGGATCTCATTATAGACGAAATACCCCAATCAACTAATCATAATAACTACAAGTATCTTCTCTAAGATAATATACTTACAAAAACCTTTAACCCCCACATAGCATAATAAAACAATCACCATAACCACAAAATAAAATTATTATAATCACAAAAATCAAAGAATTCCAACTCTCATATCATGATATTATTTTCTCTAGGATGCGCTAAATATTATTCATAGTTTTAAAATGTTTCATCATATAACATGTATGGATTTGGAATGTAACTGTTACCCTATTAATATTATTTATGTTTTATTACACCTCACCAAAACTAAAAATAATAATATACCCCTTGTAATCCAAAAATACTCAATCATCACATTATAAAGTAAAACAGAATATAGAAAAACTAAAAAAATCAATGGTTTGGGTGGGAATTTGTTCCTCATATTCCCACGTACTCCCATCCAATCTACCAAATCTCCACAATAAGGGAAAAAAGTGATATTACATCCACAAAACACCTTAACTCAATGATCATAGATCTCTACTGGTAACTCAATGAACATCATGTCATCCTTGATATATAACTCTCCCCAGTTGATTACATGAGAGTAATTGTGGAGATATCATCAAATATAAGACACATGGATGACATTATGGATTCTATATATCAATGGAAGGATCACCAACCAATAATAAACCTTACCAGCTTATCCCAACACCATGAAATGTGACAAAAACCGATGATAAATGTTACCTTCCATTCAAAAAGTCGGTTTACTACATTGAGGGGATGTTTTCAGGAACACATGGTCTCTAACATCATATTCTAACAGCCTCCTCCTAGGATTTTAATAATACATCTTCCATTCGTACTTCATCTTCATCCTCTCACATATAACCATGACCTTCTCTATCACACTCTTCAGCACATCATGATTGAGAACTGATGACCCACTATTCCCATCATAGATAAACTGTCAATGGTAAAACCTCCCCTATAAAACCATAAATAGGTACATGAATAAGGATGGTTGTTATAATATTTTATAAGAAAAATTAACCAAAGGTATGTGATTTAGAAAATATATACAGAAGTTCAATATGCACACCGTCATCATATCCTCTGGTGTCTAGATAATCTGATCCATGTTCAAATCTCATTCTGGGTAGAAGGAAGTGATGAGGTGGAACTAAGTGGAAAAATCATATTTCCCCCTATATACTCATGTGGTAAAGAAATAATCATGATCTTGGATAATGGACCACATAAAAACATATAGTCACATAACCTCATCCATATTCCTCCTCTTAGAAAACATCATTAGTGCATGATTCTTTAATTCATAGGATGTGATCCAACTTAATCATCTCGTATATGATTAAACCCCAATCAACAAACCCTCTTTAGGTTCTAGGTCAAACTAGGGACAAATTTCATCAATATTTCATCACATTTTAACTCATGAACATCCAAGGGCTATAAAAAACCACTATAAACATAGACCTCAACCTTTACCTTATATAAAACTAGAAACCATTCCATCAACTCATCCACCACCCATTTTATCAAGGGTCACCATAACAGTGTCTTTAAGTCGTGGTACACCATAGATACATCTGGGAGTACTACTATAGACGAGTTGGTAAATTCATGAATGAATACCTCATGCACCGCCATTGAAATAAATAGCCCCCTGAAATAATGTCTATTTCCTACCATAAAATGAATATTCCCCAATATAATCACTATGGATAACATGATCATATATCAAATTTTATTCTTAGTATCTAAACTGAGAGTTCTCTACCATCCACATCAGAGATTAATTAGATAAAATATAAAACTAGAAACCTCCACTATAAACGACCCTTACATATAAGTTAGTGGATTCTAACCGATTCATTTCCATCCATAAAACTTCATACTACATAAAAACATCCTTTAATCACTTTCTACTCAAATAATAATCAATCAAATTATACTTTTTTGAGGTGTTAGAGTTCAAAATGTCTTATTCATGGTGAAAACCCATCAAAATAAATTTTCTCAGATTTTGGTCACACTAAGAAAAGTTATACCTAAATTTCTTATGATTTATGAAGGCCAAAAATCTTTCCCCATGGATATAATGTCACCATTAAATTACCACAAACACATATTCTACTATCTTTAGATCAAGGGTGGAACAGTTATGTTAATGGTGTAATAACTTACTAGACTAATTAATCATCACTATGTTCTTTTATATCATGATTAATCGCAAGATTTTTTGGAAGCATCACAGAACATATAAAACATCACCACATCCATTGGAAATTGATTGACTAAATCAAATTTTAATCGCCCCTTCAGGTAGTAAAATACTGCATGAAACTAATCAATCCAGATAATGAATTGGTTCTTAAATTTCAGATGTTTCAACATTGACTCAATATATGATAATCAGATATGAACCAATAGTAATATCTTGTAAGAACATGGAGGATACGAACCTATTCCATATTTAGGGGAATCTCCTTAGAAACAAATTCCTTGGTCATTGAAGGGTTCAACACCACAATGTGTTGGGACATGACATTCCCCATGAAATGAAACTCTTATGTCTAGAACTATCACTTTCAAAATATTACATAGAGTTTTGGATTCAAAGAACCTGAAATATAGCTTATATAGGATCATCACGCTTCTTATTTTACTTAATGTAGATCAATATGTCATCACTAAACATGACTATGAACTAATCTAGGAATTATTGGAACTCAAATTTTATGATCCCCATTAACACACATGGTGTTTTCATAGAAAAAACAAAAATTACCCTGAACTATAAGTTTCGATACCGACATTTGAAGGTAGTCTCTATGCCATCGACCTCCTTCACCCTCAAGTGGTGATATACTGACAACCGAATGATCTTGTAAAGCCAACTAGACCCTCTAAACTAGTTGAAGATATCATTAATCCCTGGGAGAGGGTAGTGATTATTAATCATAACCTAGTTTGACCTCTGTTATTCTATAGATATGCTCATACTACCGTCTTACTCCTAGGAAAATAATAACGGCGCACCCCTTGATGAAATACTAGGATGGATGGAACACTTATTCATTTAATCATTTATTTTAATCCTTAAATACCACAACTTAGAGTGTTTCATTAGATAAGGTTCCATTGAATTAACAAAAACACTGAGTTCAAGATATACCCCAAAATATATGTCACATTGAGGGGTTACATTCAAAATGCATTGGAAAAGACATTCAGAATGTCCCTGATGACCTGAGGAAGCTCCATCATACTGAAATCTACTGATTCCACAAAAGACACAACAATCAATAAAATATGGCGGTCCACACATAAAATTTATAACTTTTAAACTATCTCAACTAGAATAACTTCACACTGACCATCCACATTCAAGACTACAAATTTCTTTCCGAAAAAGTTGATAACAACATGAATAGAATACAACTAGTTGATGCTACATATGACATCATACAGTTTCATCTGAAATAAGAAGATATAGGTATGTGAATGAGGTGTCCCCATCATTATTCTACAACCTGAAACACAATAAAATAATACATTCTATCCTCTTAATAGTGTATTAAACACCAATGTAATAGGAAGGATCCCTATTTCTATTTTTATAGAATATACTAGAGTGAGTAAAAACAATGAGTGTGAACCTCCAAAACTAAACAAGGAGAAAATAAGGATAGAAAACAAACTAATCATGCCTATAATTATCTAATGATCATATTGAGACACCCAAAACTTATTTCTCATGTAATAATAATATTATGGTTTAATTCTGCCTAAAAAACACTCGAAAATGAACACAATACTTCCTTTTTTTGATGAACACTTAAATGGTTACATTGCTCCAATTAACCAAAAATACCTACTAAAATCCCTATTAGAGCCACTAGAAGGCCACCTAACACAATAACTTGACCCAATAGGTAGTGATGATCCTTCAGGTAGGTCATAAAGAAAACATTATAGCCAGAATCATGGCAGATATACTAAGCATCAGTGGGATGATAAGAACCATCTTCATCAAGCCATCTTGAGTTTGGAACACCTCAACTCATGTATTTATAAGGGCCTGAAATTGACTATTTCTCTTATGAGACCGTTTAGTTCAAACATCTATAGTTATAAGGTAATATGATTTCATGTTTTGTTTCATTAAAGTTATATACATATATATGTATTCTCATATAAATATATATATCCTTACTGTTTAGATTAAATTTTATCTTTTGCTCGACACAAGGCCTTCTGGATTTTGGTTTTAAGTAGTATTATGAGCATGAGGGATTATATTACACATGAAAAAAATATTTATGTACTTGGTATATATAAAGTTATTGGTATATATGTATATACGATTAAGAGTGTGACTTACCCATTTCCTTTTAATGGAGAGACATTTACCCTACATGATGATTTTATCCCCTTAACATGCAAGGGTGTGTGTGGCGTCGAGGTTCTATATGTGAATAAGTATATATAATTATATAAATAAAAAATTGTACATATGTTTTTATAAGAAATTTATAATTGTATTTCATAAACAAACTTTTATAATTAATGGCATGATTTTATTTTTTTACACATTTTATTAACTGATATTCCTAATGGGTTTTAAGCATGCAAGTGTCATTAAACATTGATTTAGGAATCCTTAATATACACTTACATGATCATATATAATTATATGATTTATTTAACTCACCTATTGGACTAGTTTTAGGACTTTCAATAATAAAATTCAATGATTAATTTATGTTTTTGATAAACATGAACCGGTCAGTTAATTTTGGTGTAAGAACCTTATGTATACTTGGTAATACATGTAAGTTATAAATGATTACATAATCATATATATATAAATATATATATGTTTTTTTATTAAATAAAACTTTTAAATTTCACATTATGATTTGAAATTCATGGACTCTGGTTAATTGATGTGTCCAATATATTTATGTCAAAATTGGGGTCAATAGATTTTTGGTTTAGACCCTTTAATACATAATGTATTTTTTCTTTTGTGAATATATGTGTATACATATAAACTTTGATCCTCAATTTTATTTAGTATTTTCCAAATATTGCTAAGAAATAATAAAACATGTTGTTTTTGAAGTATGAGAGGTTTTTATATACAACTTTTTATATACACCCTTGTGTATAAATAGCTTTACACAACACTAAACCCTAATTTTCGATACTCCAAATACTATACATTGGATGCATTTTGTATTTATGGATAATTCATGAGTATAATATTTAAGGTTTGATACTCTTATATTCATATGTATGAATCACTTATTTTCATATATTTTAAACGGTATTAGCTATGGTTGAGTTTTATGCTTTCCATTTTTAACATTATTTATACCCTTGTGATGTGTTATTCAAAATCATATCAGTAATAAATGTTTGAGAATATGTGAGTTTAATACCCCAAAAGAAATATTTTATTTATATTCTAATTAATTATGCGTCCAGGTTAAATTCCAATATGTATTGATTAATAACATTTTAGAATTTATGGTTGTCATTGTATGCGACAAAACATTTATTTATTTTAGTACATTAGTTTTCATCACATATTCCATAATCTTCTTATCATACATACCATTGAATGACATAATCATACAGTTGATAGTATTTTTACTAACACTTATATGCATGATTCACTTTGTATAAGAAAATACTAAAGAATGTAATCAAAATAAAATAACCTTTAATGGAATAAAGAAATAAATTATTCGAAGTTATACGAGAAACTTTGAATAATATAAAATGATAAATTAAATTATTCAAAGTGGTATGGGACACTTTGTACAATATGAAATGAGAAAAAAATGTAATATGCGACTCTTGGAATGATAAGTGATTTAGTAAATCAAGTGTTTGAGAAACATTAATTTATAGAAATGTGGAATGCATTAGACTTAGCATGTGATTGGTGGGGCAGGCTATAGCCCCTCGATGCATCGATTGGTCTCATGATACAACTAGATGTGGAATTGTAAAAGGCCTTTTTCTTATGTGATATATGATTTTGGTCGAGGAATTAATCATTAGATGTCTTGAATGGGGCCGTGACACAGTCCTGCATATGCACCTTCCTCATTATGTTTATGATAATGAATTAACCAAGTGAATATTCTACTAGTAGAAAATTCATGGTTAAGAGACATTACTTATGTGTATCAGAAGAAGTAAATGCTTATAGAATGAATTTTATTCAGAACTCAGTGATTTATTAGCCAAAGTATGTTTCTCAGTAGTAAAGGATGAAATTGATGTTAATGCCTTTATTCGCAACTCTGATTATGTATTACTCTTAGTTATTAATTTTGTACCTTCGTATTCATATGTCATACTTATTTTTAATGACTTTTACACATTATTCTGAATGAACATGCTTATAATTGAATCATGCTTCCTTATAACTCAGCCAGAATTCCAGGAAATGTGACCTTATGATTCATAGACTAAATGCTACGTTATTATTCACGTGTTTCAGTATTCCTTGAGAAAATGTTTCATATGATATTTTAAAATAATTTTTTTAAAAAGTTATAATTCATATATTATATTATTTTTGAAACCCCTTTCTGGTCATTCATATGATCATCCTACATTTTTGAATAACAATTTTCAAGTATCAGTTTTTAGCTGAAGAAGCATGTCAGAAGAGGACACTTTCCCAGAACATGAACCGTAATAATCCTTTATATTGTACATGATGTGTAATATATTAGTGAATTTTTTTTGAAATAAATCACACATCATGTTTCAAGGCACCATCTTTGGGTATTCTAGAGTCAGGTTGTGACAGTTGGTATTAGAGGTTCGGTTTAGATAACTCTGGAAAACCAGAATTGAACAATGAAAATTTTTCATAAGAATTACTAAGTACTTTTTCTTAATTTTCAGATGGAAAATGAAAATAAATGTTTGTTGTCTCTTCCTATTGAGGCTTTAGAAACCATAGTTTCCATATCCAACCACAAAAACCTTGTAAAATATCCACACATTTGAATGACATGCAAACAACTCTACGACATGTCAAACTCTCCTAGTGTACTTCAACTGAAGCGAGGAGTGGGTTTAGACAACCTCTTTATGATGAAAATCCAATTACCATCCTAAAAACACTGGGCAATGTACTTTGAGGGTATATTTGTAGAAGGCATCTCGTCACTCATGTATTTCTATGAAGCAGTAGCAGCGGGAAACCTCCACGCATCATATATGTGCCCAATCCTGTCCTATGGACATTATAGCCAGTTAATGGAATTTTAAATCCATGAAATTGAGGCCTTATATTCTTTATTACATAAATCAAGTACATATTGATGTATTATAGCTCTAAACCCCTCATTTATCACTCTAATGTCACCATAAGTATACCCACGATATTGAACCAGACTGCTCGGGTTGCATTTGGTTCAGGGAGATCAAGAGTTTCAAAACTGTTCTCGGGATTCATGTAATTGGGAATTGGGGAAACCGTTAGTCCTAGGTGTAGTGTACCAGTTGTTTTATGATAATGCAACTTTTTGTTTCATCTTTCTTCTACCTTTTAATTGTTTTTCTTTTGGATGAGTTTCACTGGTTGAAATATCCTGAAATTGTTTTATTTACAGATGGAAGGACAAACCCATATCTTATGTATCCCTATTGAGGTACTAGAGGCCATTATGGTTAGAAAATGTGAGGAAGAGTACCTTCCCTTAATAAACCTATGAAGAACATGAAAACATCTTTATGAGATATCAAACAGTCCAAACATTCTCTGCTCCTACCAAGGGAATGCCTATATTTACAACCACATATCCACTATCCAACTTACAAAGTATAAGTGAAGGGGATAGTACCATGAAGGTCTATTCCTATGATTGAATCTATCCCAAATCTTCATGGACATGGCAGGGTTTAAAGAATCTACATTGTAAAGGAACCTTCATGTTTCCAACTTCCACAAAATCCTGAGCTACAGTTTTTATGACCACATCCATGACATTGACATTCTCAGACAAGAGACAGTCCAACAATTTCTTATATATTTTGTAGATTCAGGCAACATTGAACTTTCTAATGTTCGAGACTCCATCGGGAATCCCGAGTGTGCGATGCATGAGTTTATCCCATAATGTACAAGGTTAGTTTGGTCCAGGGAAGAAAAAGAATTCAACTCCAATTGGGGTATTCATCTAGCCACACCTGAGGATCCTCCACGATGAAGGATGTGGTGAAACTCGCCAAAGAGTTTTTTAGCAAGGATATATGAAATGAATTGTGATGATGCAATTCTTTGTAGGGGGGAAACATTTGACACCCCAAAATGTATTTCTCATTTAATAATAATTTTATGGTTTCATTATTTCTAAATAACACTTCTAAATGAACACAATACTTACTTTTTTCAATGAACATTAGAATTGTTACATTGTTCTAATTAACCAAAAATACCTACTAAAAGACCTATCAGAGCCACTGGGAGGCCACCAAACACACCAACATGACCCAGTAGTTAGTGAAGATCCTTCGGGTTGGTCATAACGAAAAACATTATTAAAAGAATCACGACAGCTGTACTAAGCATCAGTGGGATGATAAGAACCATCTTTGTCATGTCGTCTTGAGTTTGAAACACCTCAAATCATGTATTTATAAGTCCCTCAATTTGACCGTTTCCCTTAGGATACCTTTTAGTTATAATAATTATAATTATAGCCTTTGGTCTTTTATTGGATTAAATTAAACTACCCAAGTATAATTTATTATTCATTTAGTCTTCTAATATATTTATGTTATATATTGAAATTATAATTTTGATCTACGCTTAGTGTGATTTTAAAATGAGGTGAGGATTTCAAACACCTTTCAAATATATCAATTGTCTTGTAAATGTTTTCATAATTAATGCTTAAACAGGGTTTTAACTAATCTATATCTTTGTTTTTTATTATAATAGTATGAAGTTTTCATTATGATGTTTTGAATTTTAATTTATACAATTCTGTTTTAAAAAATCAGTGTTTATAATACTATAAGAAATTTTTGGTTTGAAAGACACCTATATATGTGTATAGAAACCTAGTTTTATCTTAAAAAAAATTAAACCCTTTGGGGAAAACCCCCTTGCTGGGCCAAAGGAGGTATCACACACTAGGGGGATGAGTCTTTCCTTCAGCCTCAGCATGAGCCAGCCCTAGGGCGGGTAGGCACGCCTCACGCACACACAAATGAGCCTCGGTAGCACTCCACCGTGTGGGGCAGCCCGACAGAAGGGTTGGGTGTAGAGCACACCTGCAGAACCCAGTACATGGAGGTACCAGGAAGGTGACAGAGTATTTTGAGTATATACTCAAAGTCCCAGGATAATAAAGAAGCTGCGGAGGCTCCCCCAGTTTCGATGTTGGACAAAGAAAATAAACAAGGATTCAATCCATCCTATTGGATCACATCACATGCGATCTGAGCCATCTATTTCGATCCAGATTTTGATCCTCAGTGGCCATGGTATAACTCCTCCTTTTTATGCACATTATGATACCGACGGATCTAATCATGACCGTCTGAGTGCTTTAAAATGTCATGTTTCACCATAGCCGTTCAATCACAGTCGTGATCTAATCCCAACCTTTCTTTGTTTTAAAAAACGCGGACTCATCCTGGACCGTCGGATCAAGGCCAGATCTAATCCCAACCATTAGTTCATTTTCCGTATTTTCCTCTCATAGCGCCTTCTTCTTCCTCCCGCGTGTGCTGAACTAGTAGTCGTTCTACTTATTTCTCATTTTTCCTTCCACACCCATGACCCTGGTGTCCCCCTCCTTCCATGTGTTTTCCACAAGACTTAAACCTAGACCTTATTTTAAACCGAATAGGTCTATGATTTTATGCAAGTGACATTATGCATATTATGGTTTATAGAGAATTTGTGGCACCCCAATAAACCCTCAGTTGTTCCTCCTCCTAAGCTTCCAGCAAGCCTCCTCGACGAATTCTCGAGTCTCTCCTCCTCCTCAAAATAGGTAAGGGAATATGTTGTCTTGTTTTGTTTCATTGAAGGTATATACAAATATATATATTCTCATATAAATATATATATAACCTTAAGGTTTAGATAATAGTTTCTCTTATGGATGACTCTATGTCTTCTGGATTTTGGGTTGAAGTAGTATTATGAGCATGTGGGATTATATTACAGATGAAAAAACATATTTATTTACTTGGTATATATAAAGTTATTGGTATATATGTATATACAGTTAAGAGTGTGACCTGCCCATTTCCTTCTATTGGAGAGAGCATTACCATACATGATGATTTTAAACCCTTAACATGAAAGGGTGTGTGTGATGTTGAGGATCTATATGTGTATAAGTATATATAATTATATAAAAGAAAAGTTGTATATACAGTTTTATAAGAAATGTATAAATGTTTGTCATAAACAAACTATTGTAATTAATGACACGATTTTCATTATATACACATTTGATTAACAAATATTCCTAATGGGTTAAAATCATGAAGGTATCATTAAAAATTGATTTAAGAATCATTTTTATACACATACACGGTCATATATATTTATATAGTTTATTTAACTCACCTATTGGACCAGTTTTAAGACATTCAATAATCAACATCAATGATTAATTTATGTTTTTGAAAAACATGTAAGTGTCGATTAATTTTGGTGTAAGTCCCTTATATATACCCAGTTATACATGTATGTGATATATGTTTACATAAACATATATATATATATATATATGTTTTTTTAATAAATAAACATTATAAATTCCACATTATGATTTAAAATTCAAGGACTCCTGTTAGTTGATGTGTCGAATATATTAAAGTCATAAGGGAGTCATTAGATTTTTGGTTCAAACCCTTTAATACATAATGCAATTTCGGTTTTTTGAATATATTGGTATTCATATAAACATTTATCCTATATTTTATTTAAATTTTCTAAGGATTGATAAGAATTAATAAAACATGTTGTTTTCGAAGTTTGATCGGTTTTTATATAAAACTCTTTATATACACCCTGGCGTACAAACATATTTACAAAAAAATAAACCCTAATTTTGGATACTCAAAATATTATACTTTGAATTCATATTGTATTTATGGAGAATTCATGAGTATAATTTTTTTGTTTTTATAATATTACATATATATTTATGAATCACTTATTTTCATATATATTAAATGGTATTTATTATGGTTGAGTTTCATGCTTTCCATTTTTAACATTGTACACCCTTGTGATGTGTTATACAATAGCATATCATTAATAAATGTTTGAGAATAAATGAGTTTAATACCCCACATGAAATATTATCTTTATATTCTAATTAATTATGCATCCAGGTGAAATTACAATACGTATTGATTAAATTTTTTTAGAATTTAAGGTTATCATTATATGTTAAAAAACATGTATTTTTTTGGTACATTAGCTGTCATAACATATTCCATAATCTTATTATCGTACTTACCATTAAATGAAATAATCATACAGTTGATTATATTGATATTAACACTTATATGCCTGATTCACTTTGTATATGTGAATACTAAAGAATGTAATCAAACTCAAATGACTTTTAATTGAATAAAGAATTAAATTATTCGATGTGGTATGAGACACTTTAAATAATATGAAATGTATGAATTAAATTATTCAAAGTGGCATGGGACCCTTAGAATAATATGGAATGAGAAACCACGTAATATGTGACACTTGGAATGATAATTGATTTAATAAATCAAGTGTTTGGGACACTTGATTTTTAGAAATGAGTAATTCAATGGACTTAGTATTTGATGGGTGGGGATCGTTATAGCCCCTTGATGCATCTGTATGTCTCATGAGACAAAAAGACGTGGAATTATCCGAGGCCTTTTCCCTATGTGATATATGATTTTGGATGAGGCGTTAATCAGAAGATGTATTGGCTGAGGCCTTGACACGGTCTTGCATATGCACATTCCTCATTATGTTTATGATAATTAATTAACCAAGTAGATATTCTACTAGTTTAATATCCATGATTAATAGTCATTACATATGAGTATCAGAAGAATTAAACGCATGTGTCATGATGTTTATTTAGCACTCAGTGATATATTAGCCAGTGTATGTTTCACAGTAGTAAAGGATGAAATTGATGTTTATACCTTTATGCGCAACTCTGATTATGTATTACTCTTAGATATTAATTTTGTACTTGCATATTCAAATGTCATACTTGCTTAAAATTTCTTTTACTTATTATTCTAAATTAACATTATTATAATTTAATCATGCTTCCTTATAACTCTATCAGAATTCTATGAAATGTGCTCTCATGATTCTTAGTCTAAATTCTATGTTATGTGCATGGGTTTTTAAATTCCTAAAGATAATGTTTCATGGGAGATTTTAAAATAATTCTTTCAAAAGTAATAATTGGTATTTTTTTTTAAAAAAACCCTTAATTGACATTCATATGCTCACCCTACTTTTTTGAATAAAAATATTTAGGTATTAATTTTTAACTAAAGAAGCATGTTAGAAGAGGTTGGTTTCCCAGATCCTGAAATGTAATGATCCTCTGTATGAGACATGATGTGTAAAATATCAGTTCAAGTTTTTTGATAAAAATTATACATCATGTTTCCAGGAACCGTCTCTAGGTATTCTAGAGTCGGGTTGTGACACCTATGGTTATTACACCTGACTATATGAAACAAAACACACACAACGTCTCTTCCTCTCTACAAATGGTTGACTCCATGACCATGCTCAGGTTGAGGTCCCTAACCATAATAAATATCCTGAGGTCAAACTATTCCTACCCCATATCCTCTGATAATAGAATAATATTACAGCCCCTGGCATAGAAACAAGCCAACATGTGTGTTTTTAGGCTAGTAGTGATCCATACCACCTCATTCATAATAATATTGATGAACTATGGGGAACTATTTATAATTATGGCCACAAACCCAATAGAAAAATAATAGTAGGAAAATTCCACTAGTAATTTCACAAAAACAACTGGCCTAAGAAGGATTGAAAAGATATTACTGAGGTCAACTCGATAATGGTAAAATCCTTGAAATCCTTATCACCCTATACCTTACACGAATAACTCTTGTCCTTTAGAAATCATTCTATTGCTTCATTTTAGGTAATCCTCCTCATTGGTACATATGATAGATCACCTCTACCTTATTCTATATATCTAAGAACATTAGAATTACAAAAGTAGTAACTATATACTAGAATAAAAGGAAAGAGTTCCTCCTCAATACACCGCACATGGGACTCCTCATCAAGAAAAAACAACATCGGGAAAACCTAAATGATCCTTGAAAATGATCAAAATAATCCGTGAAGACATGGTCCCATGTTGAAGAGAGATCAAAACCTCCTTATTCATTGAATTCATGGTCAATGATAATAACATTTCTAAAAACTCATGAATGATAACCCACGAAACATATTCCTCTCTCCACTCACAAAGATGAATCATCCACCAATAACTCATAGAATCTGACATCTGACTATTTACCAATGGAACCTAGTACTCCATAGCAGACTGGAACAAACTGAAAGGTATATTGATCTCCTCTAACTATGTTTATGTATCTAGATCAATATAGTTTTCATAATACTTCCCAAAACTCCATTGATGTAAGACACATATGGTTCTCTACCATGACTCATCCTCCATTGTCAGGTCAATCCTCCAAATAAAATAAGAACAGTAGTAATCGTGATACATGTTCCTCCCCTAAGAATATACCCTACCTGTGATGTCACCTCACATGGTAATTTGCTAAGCTCAGATTCCATGAATTTCATCATTGGGGTAAGGTGTGGGGACAAAATCCTATGTCATAGTTGGCCGTCCCAGTCCAATGTCATATACCAAGATAAACCGGAATCTTTTCTCTACCAACACATGAAATACTCATAGTTCCTAACAACTAAATCCCCCCTATATCCCAATAAAACTCTTCTCTTAAAACTCTTTTATGAGACCATTCCTCCTATTATACCTCTCCTAAACCTATAATTAATAAAGAATGATAATGACCCATGATCCCCACCTCTAGTAGGCCCCAGGTTGGCGATTAGAACCAAGGGTATAAAAATCTCACTTTTAGAAGGCATTGCCTACTATATCAATATAATTTTCGGATATAGGATTTCAAAAATTAATAAAATAGGAAACATAATATAAATAAATCAACTATATATATCCTTTAATGCATGAATAATGTAGGAAAATACAATGAATCTGAAAATAAATTTGTAAATGAAAATGGATATATTTAAAAATCAATAGAATATCCAATGGTACATGATAGAAATGTACAAATCAATTCACCAAGTCATGCTAGAATCCTGAAAAATAGTTTTTCTATACGTGGAGTGAAAATATAAGTATACCTCATTTAATCATACCCATGGTCTATCATACACATGAAAAAAGAGTATACCAATACACTAGAGAGGAAACAAAAAAACCAAAAAAACCTAAATAGTTCGACTAAAAAATTCCACAATCACCATGTAATTGTAACTAAATAATGAATTCTATGAATAATAACATAATAAGAAGCATGTTGATAAAAAGGGAACCCAAACTAGTTTCCCACAATTTTTCTCCTCTCACACCCCAACAATGTACATCCTGGTGCTCCTATATCTTCCACGTAGTAACCCTACCTGAAAAAACATGGTCTATATCATCACATCGCATCAAAATCAATGATAAATAGTATATCACATCACATCTAGGCCTAATATAGATGGGACATAACATCACATAAATTTCCATAACATGAGTAATATGGTATCATGAACATGATGGAAATAACCGCATGCCCTCCCCTAGCAATGAACGACCCCCACTATAGCCACCTCATCAACTAATAAACAATATCCATATGTGTAATTTTGACTTCTAAACTCAAAACCCATGAAAATAAAACATTCATGGAATAGAGAGTTAGAAATATGGGGTATACATCCATATATCCTCACCACCATGATGCTATGAAATATATCCCCAAAACATTTAGTTGGTAGTACTTGGTGCTCGACATAGATGGGGTGCATGTAGAAAAATCATGGAAAATAAAAAATAAATATATGTATTATAAAAAAACCCAAAATGTTGGTCCAAATAAATGTCCATTTCAACTCACATCATCACAACTATGACTTACAACCTCTACTACATTCAATGACATCAATAAATTTTTAACACGACAAAAGAAATCTAAAGGACCCCGGAACACCCTAAGAGGGGAGGGGTGAATAAGAGTGTCAATATTTTCTTATAAAGTTATAGATCATATTCCCAAATTACTTGGAACCTATTAAAACTATATCATGGGAATGTGCAGTAAACAAACAATCACATGAAAAGAGGGAAACCATCGATTTTACTTAGTTAACAAATAAGGGCTAGTCCAAGGACCATTTTCCAATAGTGTGTTGGTCATACAAAAATCCACTAATATTCACTGGACATGGTATATTGAAATTTCTAAATAGTCTCTCTATTCCAGAAACATTTCCTTTAAATGATCTTAGGTATAGAAAACTACATCCCTTGGAAGACTTCCATCGACTCCTCTAGCTCACTACCTTTGGTGAAGTTTTACTCCATTTATCGATATGAAGGTCTCTTATCTAGTTTGTAATAATAGTCTTTGTCCCTGAATATAATGAGACTATTATTATACCATTGAACTGAGTTTAGTCCCTTTGAAAGCATTGTTCACTAAAAACCAGATGTTCCAAAATTCCATTTGCGAAGCTTCTTCACGAAGCTCACTACCTTCACGACGAAAAATGCCTATGCAGTACAAACTATATTTGTGAAGCTCACCTATCCATCATGGAATACTCTGTCATCATGTACCACTCGTTAATTAGAAGCATTGGAATCAATAAATACATAACTAGTCTCTTCATTATTCCCATGCTTGCATTTAAATATATATTGTTGAAGCTACTGACCTTCACAAAATTGGATCGATTTTGTATTTCCTCTAAAATGTTTCATGTAAAATTAATGTGGAAGTGGCCTTATATTTATAGGCTCATCCATTTATGATGATCCAACATCTCGAACACATTTATTGGATCATTCAAAAACATCTTCATGATGATCCTTCATTTGTGAAGCTCCCATGAAATTTGTCGTTGTCATAAAGATATCTATCAAACCATCGCGCACTCGTGATTCTCCAATTCTGGTAATCATAGAGAACACCATGAACTAATAAAGAACTAGAAAAGGAAACCTTTGTAAAACATAATATTTGTGAAACCCATAAATTTACCATATTTATGAAGAGTTTATTCCATAAAAAAACCCTTCACAGTGTTGACGTCTCCCAATGTATTCTGAGCCAAAAAAATTAGCAAACATTGGGAAATGAAACCAACTTCAACAATATTGTGATATTATAATCCATGATCACTTGTACTGCAAACTACTTGATTACCCCAATGTGGATTGACAACAAACACAAACCAAACCCCATTTCTAGTAAAGAACATACTTGGTTCCAAAAAAATACAAACTCTATGGGCCACATTATGCCTTTAATTTAATGTTAATCCAATTTTTTGTTTTTTAATTAGGAATGAATTTTATGAATTAATCCCATTCATTTAATATTAGTAAAAAACTAATTTATGCACAATATACATTTTAAATATGAGAATTTACACACCAAAACAACCCAACCCATGTCTTTCCAATTTATTTATTATATAAATATTCCATCACTACCGAGAAAATAGCACAACCCTACACGAACAAAAAAAAACCCATATTTCCCAAGCCCACAATCCCCAAATTGGCATAATTTCACATCACAACTACTCTCATCAAAACTTCCTAATCACAACTGGGTACCATCCAATTTTTAGTCACATTATCCAAGTATCAGTTTTCATTTTTATCAATGGTATTTTCATAAATTTCACTTCTTAATTTCAAGGTAATTATCACTGAATCCAAAATTTTCCTTCACAAAATTGTTTTAGCCGGATATGAGTGATTAACTATTTAACCTATGTGATATAAAGCAATAACACATTAAGGGTTCCATAAACACATTAAATATATTTGAAAAAATCCCCCAACTAACATAATTTCAGTAGGGCATCATGTCTATATTATATCAATATCAAATAACATTGAAATTCGTAAACCATGCATTTCATTACTCTTCTCATTCAATTTAAATTAAAAAAAATCATTATACACATTAGAATTGTGCATACCATCTAAAAAAATATAAAAAGAGAATAAATTCTCTCATAAAATACAACTATATGAGAAATTAATGATCCCCAACATGGAAGAAAGAAACATCACATAATTCACTATATCAGAACAAGGGTTACGTGTATAGAATGGATTCACAATTGGAAGAACTTGATCAAACTACCACAGGGTTACAAGACTCCAAGGGGAAAGGCTATGTAACCACATATCCTGAAAGAAATATCTCAGGGAAGAATAAATGAAGGATATTGAATTTTGAATTAATAATATTAAATGATCTAGATTTCTGACCGCATATAACATTTTAACTAACCATTAATGTAGATCTCATTAATTTATATGAAAAAGGACTCTTTAATAGCCTTTTCCATCAATGATTTCAAGGATATTATTACCCACCATGAAAAATAAATTAAGTACCCTTATTTGAAATTTTAAACCAAATCTACATGGAAAATTAATATATAGGGATTTTAAGTATATTTAAGGGAAAATTGTAAATTAAAGAAATTTTGATACATAATTTATTGACAATACCATCCAACCCACTGCACGGTTAGAGAAGTGAACACAAAAAGGAAACAACTAACCATTACAATAGACCGCATAACCAAACAACCTACCACATTAACATATAAGTGATAATAAGAACAAACAAGTGACCCTACCAACCGATTGCATGTCCAAAAATCAATCCATAAGAAGGAAAAAGGTGACCATACCAAATAACCACATGACCAACCAACCTACGACATAAAGTAAAAACCAACAGTAATACCAAAAAAGTGATTGTTCTAACTTACCACATATCCAACCGACCAAAAACATAAAAAAACAAGTGAAAAATATGACCAAAAAGTGGTATTTAAACTAAATTCATGACCAAAAAACATACCACATGAATAAAAAAGTTACCTCAAGAACAAAAAAGTGACTTTATGAAAAAACACGCGACTGTGAGAATAGAAATAGAATAATCAAGAAAAAAAATGATGCCAAACACCCTCATTATTGCACCAGGACTAAGAAAAATAAAAAGAAATGGTTTTAGAAATTTCATAGCATATAAAAACCCACTTAATGAAAAACATATATGAAATTGTGTGCTTAGATTCTTAGAATGTGTATAAAATAAAGATCATTATTGATAATAAGATAAGAATTGGAATCCCAAATGAATGTAGTTACACCCTATGGGTCAATGTTGGTGGGTAGATGTGACCTATATTACATCAGAGATTTGAGGGGTATTGGGAATCACATATATTCCCCATATACCCCTCTAATCACACGGCCTTTTCAGAAGGGGGATGTCAGTGAGCTACCCTAGTGTGCAGTGGGACCTACTAAAAAACAATTCCATGAATTAGTAAACTAAATTGGATAATATTATGAGTTAGGGTTCTACAACCGTAATGTAGAACCTAAAATTGGAATCATTTTGATATAGGTGAGCCTCTGATTCAAAGGGTAAGAACTCTAGGGGGAGAATGTTTGAATCCCAAATGAATGCAGTGTAGCCCTATAGGTCAAGGTTGATATGGGAAGGGGGCCTATCCCACATAGAAGACAAGAGGGGTGTTTGGAATCATATATTTTCCCAAACAAACCCTTCCCATTCGAAGGACTTTTCAAAAGGGGGATGGCAGTGAGCCACCTTCATGGGAAGTGAGACCTACTGAAGAACAGACCAATGAGGTAGTGAACCAAAGTGGACAATACCATTTTAGAGTAATCATCAAATAGAAATTCCCATAATTATACCATAATATATAAAACATTAAACAAATAATTAGAGGGATTTATAATTATATAACACCATCCATATATTAAAACCCATATATTTTTATACCATATGAAAATGTAAACATTAATATTTTAAACATAACTCAATTAAATAATGGAATAGAGATGGATATAATAAAAACTATATATATAATTATGTAGGAAATCAGAATAAATAAGGTGGATTGTAATAGAGGAACTCATCCATAATGTGTCATATAGAAAATTGAAGGGTGTTGGCACAAATGAAAAGTCAGTTTTAAAGATAATGGGATAAATCACTTTATAATATTTTAAGAATTCTTAATTTTGATTTTAAAAACATAAATTATTATATTATTTCTAAATACATTTTAAAATATGTAATGTAATAATTGTAATGAATAAGTCATTAAAATAATTTGTTCAAATTTAGTCTTTAAAAAAGAGATTATTTTTCCATTATTATAAAAAATATCCAAAATGGAAGAAATTAAAATATGAATTTAAAAATAATTTTAAAGAGAGTAAATTTTGTTATAAAATTAAATTATTAAATTATTTAAACATATATGTGGAATTAAATAAAATCATCCAATAAATGTGGACATATAGTATAAATATTACATACTAAAAGGAAAAAGTGTGGTGATTTTCACTTGCAAGAATCACATCTGATAAACTACTTACCAAGAAAAATTTAATTGAGAGTGGGAATGTAAAAATAATAACAATATCCATAAGAGATGATAAAAGTTTTATATTTTAGAGATAAATTTAAAAAAATTTCTAAAAAATTAAATGTTAAGCTTATAAATTTCAAATTGAAATTATGATAGAAAGAAACCCATAAAACATTTTTAATATTTGAATCCACTAGACATAAGAGGCAGATGTTGAGAAAGAATTTTAAATATCATGAATATCAAGAAAACAAAAATTAAATGAATTTATTAGTATATACACATAATCATTTTTGTAAAATATAGAATGTTCTACAAAGTAATAATGTTGAGATGATATAACCTGACTTATTTACTCCCAACTTCAATAAAGGACTCTTAACATGTGTACTCCTCAAAATAGCTCTATTTAATATTGTAATAAGCCATTTAAGGGAGGTTTTTTATGATATTGGGACCCATAAGACATCAATAGGACCTTTTGGGAGGGATTTTGATATATTGTGGTCAATTTATATGGCATTTATTGTGAGGAGAATTTGGATTGTGCCGATATACCTTTATAATTGAAAAGAGTATAATTTTTTAATAAGTGATTAACGATTCAAGAAAAGTTTCTCCAAAATTGGAAAATAATTGTGAGGTGGTATGTCATGGTCAAGAAACCTATCTACCACACAAATAAGTGATACATATTGAGATATATTTTAATATTTCCATTTAATTTAACATTATATCATAACTAATTTTTTACTATGTTAAAAAAATTTATAACCATCATAACTTATTCTTTTTGAATTAAAATAAACATCCACATGTTATCTAATATTTATGTTTTGTTAAATAATTTAGACCATATTATAATATTAAATTTTCAAAAGTGATAAAAATCATTTTCAAAATAATAAATTTATAAATAAAAAAATTTATAAAAAATATTACTTCTATTTGAAAATGTCAATAATATTTTTCTAATTTAAACATAATATCTATATATAGAAAATATTACATATAAATCATTTAATTGGTGAAGAAAAATGTTTCATTAATTTAACTTTAGGATTATATCATAATGATATAATAATAATAGTAATGCTATTATAAAAATCTTTTATTTCACAATTCATGCAGCAATTAATATTAAAAAAATAAAATAATCATCATAAGATAATATTGTAATGATTGGTCAAAAAATTAATATTTTTAGAAATTAAAAAATTAATCCAAGGAATTTAATGTTTAAATATAAATTTTAAACATAAAAAATTTATTATTAAATGGTAATGAATTTTTATTCAAATATTAACTATTATTATTGTCATATCCTATCAATTTAAAATTAAATTACTATTAATGAACAGTTTGTATCAAAAACATATTTAATAAACATTTTATGAAAATATATTTAGTATCTTAAAATAAAAATTCATAGAGCATAAAATGGTAAATTATTAGAAAACTAGATATTCAATAATAAAATACATTCATTATAATTACATTCATAATAATATTTGTTATATTATTTAAAATTTATTTCATTGTTTAGGTTATCAAAAACGTTTTATAAAATCATTATTCAGTATTTGTTTACATTATAATGGTAATAATAAACAAGAATTTTTGAAAAATAGTTCTTTGAAAAAATTTCTATTTATATTAAGTGATCAGAACATAAATACAATTAAAATGAATTATTTATTTTTTATTCATTTCATTTTATCAATATATTAAAATTAAATTATTTATTTATGTTTTTCACATCATTGTTTTGTAATAATATTTATAATGCATAAAAACATTTTTATTATATAATATTTTTAATAAATATTATATTATTTTCCCTTAAGAATTATTTCTAAAACATAATATCTTAATTTGGTACATATAATAAACAACTTCAGTACACAAATTAGATTCATGTACATCCTACGACTATATCTCCAACGACCATATTTGTATCTACCATATATTTTATGATAATAATTGTAATTATTAAATTCCATTCTATTATAAAGACTTACTAAAAGCATTAAATTCATTATCACTTCATATATAGCTCTTGACATTACAAATTTAGGATAATGATTTATCATTTTGTGATTAGCTTTCTTATTAAAGGTTTCATTCTATAAATATTGATTCTCAAGAGTGATTATGTTCAAATGTATCCATTTTTTTAAGAATAATGATCATTTCTATTTATTTCCCACTATTAATTTAAGCATTTTAATGGAAATATTCAATAATGGAATTAAATACATGGTTTCATATACTATATTGTAATTTTTTACAATAACAAAATATATTTTCATTTTTAGTCAAACTTTTACTGTGAATAAGTATAATAAATATTATATTTATTTAATGTGAAATTCATACTAAATCTCTAAGTGTTACATTCCAACTCCTTAAATAAATTGCACCATAAAAATTTAAATTATCACATATTCATAAAAATAGGTATGGGTATCAATAATAGCGACATGACTGAAGATATAAATTCTAATGGGATATCAAACTCACCGAACAATGTAAGACATAGAAATTCATCTATTCTTTTATAATTTAAATATCCATAATATAGAATTATTCCAAAACTATTTGAGATAAATACCCCTCATGAATGAGTTTAAAAACCCATATATTGAAATTAATTTATCCTAGAGAGTTCATTTTGAATAATCCATTGATATATGATCATAGTTTTGTTGGGAATATAGAATAAAAATTCCTTATTTCAGTATTTAATAATTATTCTATGTTGATATATTCAATCCATACCAAAAATCACCTCAATTTTTTAAAGAATGATAATAATAATTTAATGATGAAAATTCCCACCAACATAGACTTGGGATACAATAATAAAATAATTTCATGTTTTATCTAGGAATCCAATATTAAAACATTTTGTTGTTTATTTAATTATCTATGAAAATATCCAAAATATACTTTATTACCTTGAATAAAACACCAATAATACATCCAGAAATATAGAGTGAATGACATGCGTACCTTAATTTTCAAGATAAACATTCATAATTACAATAGCATATGAACTTACATGCTCCCATGGTATAGGAGGCTTCTGATTATTCTCATCATTGTTTTTTATTGGGTTTGGTAATAAAAATGTATAATTCCCAGGGTACACATATTTATGACATTTATGTATTATGGGTACCATATGATGAGAATTATTTCACAATAATATGTTTATAAAAATTGTCATCATTCCTTGTCAAATATATAAAATATTCCCTCATTTTCAAAATATTATATATATTTTTGTTCCTTTTTTGATATTTCCTTGGGGGTTTTCCCAATATTATTTATATATAAAAAATTGAATCTTCATTTCTCTAGGGAATTTATCCTAGAACATTCATCAATGTTCATATTTCTATTATTTGGCGTCTTTGTAAATTAACCTAGGGTTATGTGGTTAAACATAATTTGTCATATCTTTTTAGGAATAATAAGAACAATTCATGATTCATCTCATTTATTTTTCAAGTTTATCTTGGAAAATAGTTTCATTGTATATGACACTCATTATTCACACTATTATTATTATTAACTTCTATTTACTATAATATAAAAATTTTATGTATAAGAATTATTGATTTGATACCCTAAAACAATTTAAAATATTAATATTAATGGAATTGATCATAAATTAAACATTTTACCCAAACTTATAGATTTTAAGGTTGTAATTTAGGTTAATTATTAGTTATATACTATTATGATTGTAAGAACCCAAATATTAATTTTAAGTATGGATCTTGATTTCGGGATGTTTTTGAGGAAAATGGATGAAAATAGGGTTTTCTGAGTACACATCATGTACTTCCATGTACATGTTGTGTATGTAGTTTCCATGTACAACTGCATACTATCCATATAATGGCCGAGTACATGGCATTGTGATGACCTAGAAGACCTCTTAAGTTGAGGGCTGATTAAGGAAACTACATGGCGTCTACATTTAATGAACATAATGTGTACTTTTTTATTTTATATATTAGAGCGGGGTTTTGTCTTATGTTCATAAACATATTCTTCTCCCCATGGTTTGTATAAGAGAGTGACAGAATGACTAAAAAACTTCTGACCCCTCCCTGATTCTCTGTCTGATCTCTGATCGAGATGTCATCATGTGCATCTGAATCCCACCGATGCGATCTTAGAACCCCTAGATCCTTTATTCTTTATTCCTCCTCTCTTCTGAGTTATTCAATATTGGGTGTTTTTTATCATTTTGTAGAACTACACCGATATAGCCCTATTCAAGGGTTGAAATTCAAATATATCGATCGTGAGACATCGAGGTAGGTTGTTTTTGTGTTTTGTTGTCTATATTTGGATTATATATGATAAAATTGCCACATAATAATGAATTTGGGCATTTCATGATTTGGAATTTATCCCTTTTTATTACCTAGTTTGGTTTGATTGGTTAATTAAGGGGGTTTTCTTATGAGTATGATTATATATCTTGTTACATGACACCACATGGGTGAATTTCCCTTGATTTATTGATTATGGATGTTTGGTCTAGGATTCCTATTAGGCTAGACCTATTTTCCATGACTAGGTTTATTAGTATGGAGTTTGATTTATTATATGAAATGCATGTGACATGATTTTTAATGACTAGACATATAGAGGTTTCAGATTACATGAGCTTATTTGATATTATATGTGCACTGTTTTTACACACGATCGTGAGAGCCTTGATGTAGATGATTGATCTAGGGGTATTGATTGTTAGAGCGACCCAAGAGGTTGTTTATAAATACCTTATGTAATGTTGACCCAGGGGTACTGACCCTTAGTTCTTCCCAAATGGTCATTTGTAAATGATTAGTGCTATGTTAGACCAAAGGGGATAGACCATGAGATCTTCCTAGAGGGTCGTTATTTAATAAATTAGGTCTATGTTAAGACAAAGGGGTCAGACCATTAGTTATTTACCAGAGGGTTGTTTATGAATGATTGGATTACTGTGACGAGTCTTTCAAGCCAATGCACAAGCTTGGAATCCGTCTTACTTGATTTTGTAGATGGTACTTTGAGACATCTGTTTTATTACTATTACATAAAGTGATATAGATCTTATGCTAGATCTCAAGATTACAAGATTGAAAGGATAAATAAAAAATGTAAATGAATGTAGTTGAAAACTGCAGCATTGTTTACTTTTGAGTATTTCATATTTTTTTTGCTTCATTCTATATATTACCTACTATATATATTCACTGATAGTTAGGAACATATCATTTGGTGGTTTCCTACTAGGATTCATCTCACACCCTGTTTGGGTAGTGTTTTGGACCTAATTAGATTATATGATTGTATGTGTAGATAATGGAAATAAAAATTCTTTATCAGGTACTTGATTACTATTGGAGCTAGAGATCATGGGACTAAGCTGAGGCTAGTGATACTGCTGGAGTTTATTTTTTTCTTTTTTACTTTGGTTTCAATATTTATTTCCAACATTGTGATTTTTTTGAATGTTTTCTTAGATACATATTACATGAATCATATATACATATATATATATATATGTATGTAATTCCCTGACCCTAGTTACATAGAGTCAGTGCATTATTTTAATAAATTGCCATGATTACAACGAATCGAGTCCCAAAGGACTGATCAGTTTTGCAGTCATGGAATATAGATTGAATACATGAACATTAAATTACAATATAAAATGAAAAAAAACAACAAAATTTCCCCCTTTTGAAAACATTCATATCCCTTAGCCTAACCCTACATGTCAACCATAAAATACTTCTTCACATCATGGGAAAAATAAAACATAGAAAGGGTTGATCTAAGATGCTCGGTAAGGATTAAAATGTACCAGAAACTTCCATAAATAAGCATAAACATTTAAGGCAATGTATTAGACTAAAAAAACCTTTTAAATATAAAATTATATATAATATTACAAATTTAAATGAGATAATTCAATTTAATTATTCACATGTTTATTCTACTAGTCGAATAATCACATGTAATATCAATATCCAATTTCATAATGATGGAATGCATAATGCCAGACTTTATAACCACATAGTCAAGGCCTTGTTCCAAGACTAGAAATAAAATTTTGTCAAGGCCTTGTGCCAGGACACTAGTTTGTCTCATGAGACTTAACAATGCATCTAGGATCTACAGCTAGATCCACTAATTACATACTAAGTCCAATTCATTCCTCATATGAAAAGGTTTAGACATAACATAAACATTCGTATTAAAACTAGCATACTAAATGTCAATAATTTATCCATAAACCATGAATGGTATAAAAGTAACACATCCATAGTCAAAAATATCAAAAAAACATCAATACAGTATAGAAGATTTTTATCATATTAAATCAACATTAAACATGTTTAAAATCCTTCAATGGATGTTGACATAGATGAAAATTATTTGTAAAACTATTTGAGAGAAATATCCTTTTTTCATGAAAACATTTAAATATCACACAATTTATAAAGGAATACATTTAAAGTCATTTTTGAATCAATGTGTTCCATACTACTTTGAATATTTTGAAAGTAATTAACATTTAAAAAAAATCATGTCCACATAAATAAATCCTTAAAACCATTTTGAAAACATGAACATTAATGAGAATGATTTAGAAAAATAAATATATAAATCTTTTAAATAGATGTATTAGTAAAAGGTCCTTTAAAATAATCAATTTGAAAACACTTTCATAAAAAATGAAAATGGATAATAAATATGTCCCAGTAGATACTTACGTAAAAATAACCTCGGATAATAACGTGATTGTGAAATTAACCCTTACATTGTACTTCCTTTAGTTGATGGTACCTTTAACCTCCTATATAAATACCGTAGTAATTCATTATATTATACCCAAACCATATTAATATTTATGATATCATACATGATTCGTTTATGACTTTATACTACCCATTTAATAATAATTTCCATGTTAAAATAACATTCCGGGTAATAATCTCTTTCTTTATCGTACGTGTTTTAACTTTTTACTCTTGATTGTATCAATTAGATAATGATTTAAATAACTCCAGAATATAAAACATGATTTAAATATCATATATATTTTGAATATAAATATTTACAATAGACATATATATGAAATAGAAAACATCGTTTATGGAGACGGTAGGTCGTACGTACGTATAAACGTTGTTTCCATTTTCAAATCGTATTGAAAATAACTAAGTGAATAAGATATATGTATATATATATATCCAGTTGAATTATTGTGTCATATATTACATACTTATTAATGATATATATATTTTTATAATCATCATGGAATGGTGAATGTGGAAATGAATCCCATCGCGTCATGGAGACGGTAATCCATACGTACTCACGAGCGACATTATCATTATATTGATGAAGACATCGTATTTAATTCGATGGTATATCATAAATAGAGAATAATTAACATGTTATAGTTATTATTTACATAATTTATACTAATTATTATACCCATCCATATAATGAAATGTTTGAATAACAAACTACACCACGACGTGGAGCCGGTAATTCGTACATACACACATATGGTGACTTAGTCATTTATAGGATGGATAGAATAATGAATATAGTTGTACCTTTTTTTAAAATAACATCAAAGTATATATAATATACTAGAGTTATTATTTTATAATGTAAGCAACAAAAGAAAGAGGACGTTGAAGAAGAAAAGAACTTGAAAGAGGTGATGAAATATTAACCTCTTCTTCGGGTTCTTCCTTTTGATTTGATCAAAAGGGTTCCATAGGTTGGATTTCTGACCAAAGGAAGAACTCTAAGATGAATGTAGGAAAGTTGGGAGGATATTTGGGTAGGGTTTGGCCGAGCCAAAAGGCTTTCTATGTATGAAATTAAGAGAAGGAGAATTTCCCTTTTATAAGAGAGGTGAGGGTCACTTTAGAAAAAACTTGAAATATTATTTTATAATAAAATAATTTTATGTTCTTAATGTCTCCAAAATTAATTATTTAAATTCTAAGGTGGCTATGGGTTGAAAAACTCTCAACCAATAGGTTTTAAACAGGTTTAGGACATCATATTAACCTTATCATTTAAATTTAACCCTTAGTTAAATAGTTTGACATTTACCATGATTCTTTGTATTTTTAAATTATATAGTTAATAAACTTACTATAAAATAAAAATAGAACCCCAAGTGGTTAATTAATGTCATATATGTTATTACATTATTCTTTTGGCGGAAAAATATATTTTTAGGACTATTATTTAAATTTATAATATAACATTTGTTTTAAAAACTCAATTTTGACAATTTTGACACTATTTAGTATTTGATTTTTTTTGAAAGCCATAAAACCATTATCACTTAGAATAAAATTTATTTAAACAACCCTAACATGTCATATTAACCATGAAATTTATTTTAATCTATCAGAAGTATCAATTTACATTTATTTGGATATTTATAATATCAAATATTTGAATATTTCATTAATAAGGTAATTACTGCATCATCATTGTGTCATAAATAGATTAATTTATTTAATTTCTAAAAATTATAAATAAAATACCATTATATATTAAATATTTTTATATTTTTAATGTATATTTATAGTTTAATTTATGTTATGTGTAACTCTTTATTAAAAATGGTTTAGTTATTAAACATTGAATTTAACTCTTTTAACTCTTCTTTAAATAAAATAATAAGAAATGTCCTAATCTAATACAGGTTGACCAAAGAGGATAAAATTTTATTTTAAGTTTTTTTTTGGTTTAATTATACTTATCCAATTAATTTGGACATGTGTTATGGTAATTATGATATTATTTTACCCATAATTACACTATTTTCTTTTAACCGTGGTAAATAAAAGTTAAACGTTACAATTCACCAAAAATTGTTTCATTTTATTGAACCAAATTTTACATACTGATATTAACCATGTCTCTCGAATTTTTGAAATTTTACTCACAAAAGTGGTAAAATTATGTTTTATACAAATTTGAAAATGTTCCTAGAAGGTGGGTAAAAGACGGTAAAAAGTTCAATAAAAATTTATATGTCTAATTTTATTATAAAATGACTCCAATAAATTAAATTGAATTTATATATGTATTATATATCTATTTTTACAAAAAATAAACTTAAATAAAATAAATAATTATTTAAATAAGAAGTCATTTTTAAACAATAACGCAGTGTTTTTCACTATTAATAAAAAATTGAATGTTTTTAGAAAAACACCAAAAATTTACCCTAAGTTAATTTTGATATTCAAATTTAAAAAATAAATTCTATTTCATCAAAATTAAAACATAAATGTTTCATTAATCAGTTTAAAATTAATTCCAGTTATCGAAATCAAAAACCATGTTTTTTAAAAAGTAAAAACTTTCAAAATATTGACATGTGTTTATATAAATTTTAAATGTAAAATTACTTATAATGACCTAAATTGTATTAAATAATAATAATTTAATCTAATTAAACTACGAAACAATTCCAAAGCATAATTTAACACTATAAACAATTTTTATTAAAAATGTTATTTTCAATTAAAATTTAGTATTTTTAAATATTCATAAAAATTTGACAGTTATCAGAAAAGTACCTAAAATTTATCCAAATTAAATTTTTATGTCCCGATTCAAAAAACAGAATTTAATTTCATTAAATTGAGTATATAAAACTGTCATATATTAGTTTTGACAAGGATTCTCAATTAAATAAGTGGTATAATTTCATTTTTTTTGAAAAATACTTATTTTATACGAAAAATAGAATTTTTCCGTATATTACTTCTAAGAGATAAAAAATATGAATTCTAAAATTATATGGAGTATTTAAAATTCAAAATTCATCTAATAATATTCAGAACCACTTTTTTTAATGGCTAGTTTGTGAAGTCATGGTGTGCTCGATCTCGGTGTTGCTTGTAGTGCAAGCTATTGAATTACTTTAATGAGAGAATGTAATATGAAATATTATGGTGTTATAATATATATATATATATATATATATATATATAATGTGGCCTATGTTGGATTTACTTTCAGAATTCCACTGTTTACTTTTTTTTGGTATTACTGCTTCTTTTATTGTTTACTATTTTCCCCTATGTATACTCTACCAATAAATGAATAGTTTTTCCAATATCACATATTTTCCCTCAATTCTAGCCAGTATGAAATAGAATTTGGGGAAATTCACTTGAGGTTATGTGACCAACCGAGTTCAGGGCATCTTTGGGAGGCACCCAGATCTGGGATGGTACAAAGTGGTATCAAAGGAGTTTCTTTTATTATAATCCTTACTATTTGGATCCTATTGACTGGGATTGGAAGAAATGGGTAGTCAGTAATAAGATGTACTCAAGAGTAGCTAAACCATGTACCTGAAAAAGCCAAGTTTCCATGAATATTTCAATTTTTCGGATTTTTCAATTGTTGTAGTTGATTTGATTTACCCAATGGGTGACTCACTTGTTTTGTACGGTTATGGTTGATATAATTCTGGATCTATTTTTTTTACAACCCGAACAGATGAGGGTATGCTATATCATGGATCATATAGGAACTTTCTAGTGATTACATGTCATTTATTGTTTTCATTCACTTTAGGGTGCATTTCAAATTTAATGTTGTTGTGATAGATGTTGTGCTTATGTGCATACTTTTGTGATAGATGTTGTGATAAAAATACCTTCTATTTTGATAGAGTATCGGTATATGTAAAGTTTCATTTTGATGGATTCCATCCTTTGGTTCAGGTGGTTTTATGGGACCGCTTGGATCAAAAATTCGGAGGATCATGTTTGAAATTTAATTAAATTATGTTAAGATATGTAATTTATAAGGATTCCAAACATTTATTGTAGGGGAGTATGGGCTCTCACGGATCAGAACATGGCTTTCCATGGGGAAAATTTTATGATTTTGGGGGTTATAGAGAATATTTAGAGTCTTAATATCTAGAAACCCAGAAAACGCATCGTGTGATGTGATGAACACATGAAATGTGTTCTTATGTTATGGAAGAAATAACCTTTCATAAGTACATGTCGTGAACTAAATGTACAAGTCTTGTTGTTTTTGACCATGTGACTGATTGTGTGAGCATAGACAAAGGGGTTGATATTATATTTTTATAACACACCGTGTACTAGGAGTACACATCTTGCTATTGTCAATTGTATATCCGGCCTTGTGACTATATAAATGGGTGGATTAAACTTAAGTAGAAAATTCTGTGTCTATAGTGAACATGCCCTGTCATTTTACAACAGTATAGTTGTGTAGTACTAGCTATGTAGCAGTACTTAGGAATGTGGGAATATTCATATACATGTCGTGTCTCATGATGAACAAGCTGTGTGTATGGGGTGTTACACAACCATGTTTTAAGAGGTACATTTCCATGTTAAGGCTTAAAGGTAACACACCGTGTAGTGGTTCAACATGCCATGTAACCCAATTTTAAAAATCTTCAATACTTTCCTTATCCTATTCTGTTCTCAAAATTATATGTTGCGGTCCTTGATAATCTTGTACTAAGGTGTGCACTTTACCTTATAGAGTCATTCCACCAGGACTTATTCTAGTTGTACGCCAGGTATATGGCGATGACCAGACAATAGAAATGGTAGAACATAGACTACCATAAGATCCTCCCATCATGCTTGTTTTGGCACCAATTGTTATACCAGATATAGGTGATGATACATAATTCTGTGAAGGCTTTTGAGGATGATGCAGACTTTTTAGGGAGAACCACATCCTACCCCGAAAATGGAAGAGTTGACACAAGTATTCGAGAAGCAACATCCTCCCACATTTTTCCGGGGATGGATGACCACATGCTATAGAGTCATGGTAGGAGTCCATTATTTCAATCTATGGTCATCTGGAGATGCCTCCGGAGAAAAGGGTGATGCTCGCGACTTACATGCTATATGATTCCACCAAGAGATTGTGGGATTTTATCACTCAAGTGGGAAGTCATCGGGATTTTTATTGGGAATAGTTTCATACTACCTTGTATGATTACATATACCCAGATATGTTGAGGACCAACCGAGCCTAAGAGTTCATGCATTTGGAGCAGGGTTCTCTTTCAGTGATGGACTATTCTTCTCAATTTACTGAGCTTCAGTGCTTCACACTTTTTTTGGGAGGTAATGAGTTATCACTAGCTTTGTGATTTGTGGATGGTCTTAGGTATGGCATGAAATCACATGTGAATGTTTTCAGGTTGAAATCAGTGACAACTATAGTAAATGAGGTGCTGATTACTAAGTGCAATCTGAGGGAGTTTGGATCTGTGAGGTAGTCCATTTTAGGATCCATGATTGGTACTATTTAGACTAATAGTAGGAATCTTCATAGAGAGCTTACACATAGTGGTTTTTCAAGTAGCATGGATGTATCTTTAGGTAGCTAGGTGGTGTGATACCAATGCAAGAAGGGTGGGAACACAAGAATGAACTTCCTGAGAGACTTAGTTGAGTTCTGATTTAGCATAAAGATGGTCCATCTTCAACATTTTTTTTGGTTTTTTCTCACCAGAAGCTAGTGAGAGTAGATATGTCATGGATCCACATTCATGAGCATCACCACCAATTTCTCCTTAGTCATGGAACTAGAGCTTGTTCGACCATTCGGGTTGAGGAGGTGTTCATGGATGTGGTATCTAGACGATAGGAGTTTTGCAACATCTGGGTTGATTACCTTAGGGTATCCGGGAAGGGTCCCTAGGCCATGGTATATGTCAAACATTTGGGAAGGAATAGAACCAACGGTAGGAGGATCCCAAACCCTCTATGGTTAGTGGTACGATTCTATTTGTCTTAGTTTTAGCTTCTTCATTTTTTTGATACATGGGATTCCCATATTTTTATATCGGTTTGCATTGTGGAGAGACTTGGGATATGTATCTTTACTTCTGATGATTCTATGATTCCAGACACCGATTGGGGATTAAGACAGCTAGTGTACAGTAGTTAAAGAGTGACACCTTGAAGTTGGTGTTTTCCACATCTTATGGGAAATCTATTTCATAGGGATGAATTGCTTATATTTCACTCTACGAATGGACTTTTTGGTCTCCTATGATGACTTTATTGACTTATATCACCACATGGAAAATTTACCATCACTAAAGGGAAGGAAGTTTCTACAAAAGGTTGAATTGGATGTCCAGGTGAGAAAAACAGGACCCGAGCATCATGGGTTTGGATGAATTACAATCTATATTTCTAGTTTATATCTAGATGAACATGGGAATTCACAGATGAAATTTCCTCTAGTGGTGTATTGTTTCAGATATGTCTTTAAATATGAATTTTTATGTTTAAATCTAGATAGAGAAGTATATTTTCTTGTTGATCCTGTGCAAGGAGTGGCACTTGTGTCTATTCGTCCTTATATGATGGATACACCAGAGTTATATGATCTTAATAAGCAGTTGGAGGAGTTTCAAGCAAATGGTTTCATTCAACCCAGTACTTCTCCTTGGGGTTGTCCTGTTCATTTTGTAAAGAAGGATGATATTACCCTTATAATTTGGTTGGATTATCGAAAATTTAACTAGTTAACGATCAAAAACCGATACCCCTTTCTGAGTATTGATAATATCTTTGATCATCTTCGAGGATCCCAGGTGTTCTCAAGTACTTACTTGAGATATGGTTATCATCAGTTGTGTGTTAGACCATTATACAAACCTCTTAAAACATTTCAGAGTAGGTATGGACTATATGAGTATTTTGTTTTTCCATTCAGTCTCATGAATGTGCCGACAGTTTTCATGGCACAGATGAACCAAGTGTTCTATCATTACATGGATTATTTTGTGGTAGTTTTAATGGATAATATCTTGGTTTACTCTCAGACATAACATGAACATGCCATATATATTGCGATGATATTGAGTACATCAAGAGAGAATCAATTATATTATTCATTCACAATGTTCCACTTTTGGATGGACCATATTCATTTATTAGGCCATGTTATCTCAGAGACAAAAGTATCAATTAAAACAGAGAAAGTTAGAGTAGTAGTTTTCTGAGAGTAGCTGAAGAATGTTTGTTAGGTACAATGTTTTCTGGGGATGGATGGTAATACTGATGCTTTATTCAAGTCTTTTCACATTTGATACTACCACTAACAGGCTATACTAAGATGTTTTTAATGTACTTGTAGAAATATTCTATTTATTCCAACTTTGATGAGCTGAATGGGAGATTTATTTTATCCCCAACAATGATTTTTTATAGATATGAGCAATAGTTACACCGTTTACTATGAAGCATCATGTATTGGGATATGATCAATGCTTATATAGGGGGAAGGAGTCATTGTGTATGGGTCTCGGATGTTGAGGCCACATGTGATTTACTACCCGGTGCATGATATCTAGTTAGCTATAGTTTTTTATTCTTTACATTGTTGGAGAAATTATATTTTGGGAGAGCATTGTGTGGTATATAGTGATCACAAAATCCTCAAGTATATCTTTACTCAATGAGATCTAAATCTGAGATAGTGAAGGTGGGTTGAGTACATTCAGTCTTTTGACATGGAGATTACCTACAGCCTAGAAAAAAACCATGTGGCTGATGCGTTGAGAATGAGGAATCCAATACAGGCAATTCAAGAGGCCATTAATGAGTGGTACCATATGAATATGTTCTCTGAGATGTATTTGGAGGTTCATGAAACACAGGGGAACATATTTGTTTCTTCTATAGATGTTACCTCTACTCTTCTAAATCAACTGTGAATGAGGTAACTATCATATTCCTAAGGCCTAGTCCTACATGAAAGTGTGTCAAGGTAGGGACCTACTCCAAAGTGGAGAGTAGGAAAGGATTATATTTTTCGTTTTCATTGGAGAAAATGGGTGTCAACAGACATAAGTGGGGATATGTTAAGAAACCAGATATTCATTTTAGGTATACATATTGATTTAGGGTTGTTTCAAAAGAAAAGGGAAGAAAAGTGGGTTTTCTGAGTACACGCCTTGTACATCCATGTACATGCCATGTACCCAGTTTCCCTGTACAGCCACATACAAGACATGTAATGGTAGAGTACATAACTGTGTTATGACATGGAAGACCACTTAAGTCAAGGGATAGTTATGGATGCTACAAGACAAGTATTTTTAAGGAACACTCTATGCACCTTTATTTTTATTTGATATATCGGAGAGGGGACACGTCTTATGTCCATAAACAAGGTTTTCTCCCCGTGGTTCATATAAGAGAGTAAAAAAATGACAGACGAACATCAAACTCATCCTGATTCTCCATTCGAGCTCTGATTCAGACATCATTAGGTGCATCATAATCCCACTTGTGAGTTCTCAAAACACCTAGATCCATTCTTCCCAATTCATCATCTATTCCATGTCATTCAAGGTTGGGATTTTATCATCTTTTGGTAGATCTATGTTGATATAAGCTAATTCAAGGGCATAAATTTAGGTATATCGATCGCGAGGCATCGATATAGGTGGTCTTTTTATTCCTCTGTTCTTTTTTGGATTAAATATGATAAAACTACCGCATACCCATGAATTGGGGTATTTCTTGATTTTTAATTTAATCATGTTTATTACCTTATATGGTTTTATTGATTGATAAAGGTTTGTTTCTTATGAGTAAGGATATATATATTTTTAGGAGACACCACATGGGTGTGTTTCCCTGGATTGATTTTTTAATGCCATTAGGTCTAGGATTCCTATTATGATTGACTAGTTTTACATGACTTGGTTGATTAGGATATATTTTTATTGATTATATGAAATTCACTTGATATTATTGTGAATGATTAGCCACGTATTAGACTCATATTACATGAGATTCTTTGATATTATATGTGAACTATTTTTACATATGACCATGAATTCCTTGGTGTATATGATTGACTCAGGGGTACTGACCGTGAGAGCTACCCGATGTCATTTGTAATTACATTATGATATGTTGACCTATGGGGTATTGACCATGAGATATATCTAGGAGGTTGTTTATAATTACCTTATTCTATGTTGACCTATGGGTACTGATCTTGAGAGCTACCTAGGAGGTCATTTATAATTACCTTATGATATGTTGACCCAGGGGTATGTACCATGAGAGCTACCTAGGTGGTTATTTTTAAATAATTAATTCTATGTTAGAACAAAGGGGATAGATGATGAGAGCTTCCTACTGGGTCATTATTTAGTGAATTAGTTCTATGCTAATCGAAATGGTTTGTACCATGAGAGATTTACCATAGGGTTATTTATTAATGATTTAATTTTTGTGATGAGTTTTCCCAAGAAAAGCACAAGCTTGGAATCGATCTTATTTGATTGTTTAGATGGTCTTTAGACACATCTGTTTTGTTACTACTACATAGAGGGATACATAAAATAGGTTAGATGTTGAGATTACATGATTCAAGTAATGAATTATAAATTTTAATGAATGCAATTGAAAACTATAAGATCCTTTAATTTTGTGTACTTAGTAGTTTATTTCTGCATTCTGTATATAACCTCTTATATATATTCTTTGATAGTTAGGTGCAGATATTTTAGTGGTTGTCTGCTGGTATTCATCTAAAACCCTATTTGGGTAAGGTTTTGGACCCAATAAGATTATATGATTGTAGGTGTAGATAATGGAATGTTCCCTTCCTCATCAGGTACTTGATTGGTGTTGGAGATGGATTTCATGGGACCAAGATGAGGCTTGCGATGCTAATTGAGTTTATTTGTTTATTTTTTTACTTTGGTTTTGATATTGATTTCTAGTATTGTGACTTTTTTGCCTTTTTTATTTGATAAATATTCTATACATCATATATATATATATGATGTGGCCTTTTTTGGATTGACTTTTAATCTTTAATTGTTTATATTTTTTTTGATATTATTACTTCTGCTATTGTTTACTATTTGTTTTCCACTGTGTATACTCACTCAATGAAGAAATAGTTTCTTCATTATCACACCTTGGACCTCACTTTTAATCGACAGACTCTGCCATTTGGAGAAATGTGTTTGAGATTATGTGACCAACTAGGTTCAAGGAACCTTTGGGAACCACCTAGATCCTTGACGTTACAAGGATCCCTAACTATACTATAAATATTTTATCAAATCCTTTATACTAGTTCATAAAGGGTATAAAATCACAAAAATAATATCCCATCATAGTATCAAAAAATGGGTTTTTTTGCCTTAGTGTCATGTGTTAGGTGAAGATCAAGTTAATACACTAATATTTATTTTTAGTTTCTTACCCCTATGGGATTATTTTCTAGAGTGTACATCTACATGTATGTATAGAGAATGTTATTTAATTTATAGGAAACAAACTAATATATACTTTATGAAAAATGGATGTTTTACTATATTTAGTATCTCCTCTATGATTTTTACTAATGTTATATAGTCTCGATCCTAAAAAATTTACTATTATATAATAAAACTAAACCCCTATAATAAAAAATAAGGTGACCCTAGATATGAATTTGTATAAATATATTATTTTACAGCATTATTCATTGTGTAACATAATTTATCACACCTCATAACCCAATATTTAGTGTTTTCATAGAGTAGATACCTAAATTTTTTATTCTGAAAAATTTAAAAAAATTCCCAATGGTTTGTATCTTAATTGATAGTCTAGTAGTCCATCGATCCTTTGAATAAATTTCCTAAATATTGAATGGAAAAATAAGAAAGGGTGAGATCAACTACCCAGTAAGGATAAAAAATAAATACCATAAGTAACCATGAGATAATAATATCAGTATCATAACATAATTAAATCCCTTGAACATATTATTATGAGATCATAACAAATTAAACATAGATCATAAGGAATAAATCTAGAATTTGATCATAACATCGTATGTAATCCAACATAACTAGAGTACGATAAAAAATATAAATTTGGCACTAACATAAGCATATAAATCACAAAATAATGAATAAGGAATCAATAACCATTTTAAAAACAATTTACATCATATATCAGTACCTAATTTTGATACCATAGTAGGGAAAGCATATCTTCATTATTCTGATAGTGGATAAATAATCCATATATTAATAATATAATTAACTCAATATATATATGAATTTTATCCAATTAATTGGATGGATATAAATTCCAGTCCCTATTCTCATTTAATGAAATCTTTATATAAGTGGGTCATAATAACATAAAAACATTATTTTCCCAATAGAACATAAATAAAGCATATAAATGTACTGTGTTTCTAAATAAAATTAATGTAATATTTCAATATATATTTTTAAAATTATATTAAATGGTAGTAAAATAATTTATCCATAATGTATTATATAGAACATTAAAGTATTTTGATGTAAATTAAAAACACCCTTTTATTATTATTTGATAAATCACTTTCAAAAAATATTAAATACGACTTTCCTTTTCAAAATCATTATATATTATGATTATTTGGAAGAAAATTAAAAATATGTAATGGAGGATTCATAAATTATAAAGTCCATAAAAGAATATTTTTACATATAAGACATTAAAAATGATTATTTTCAGACATTTGATAGAAAAAAATTCTTTTTTGAAAAATCTAATGGTTTTCGTTGATTTTTTTTGAAATAGTCAAAATAGTAAAAAAATTTACATAATAAATTATGTAATCATTATTACAATTATAAATAAAATCATATTATTAATCTGAACATATATGAGTAAGATTATTTATCTAAAAGAAGAGGTGGAGTTTGTTTCACATATAAGAATCACATTAAGGAAATAATTTACTTGGAGAAATGAAATTGAGTAAAGACATATAAAACACCATTTATAACCAAAGGTTAATAAAAAAATATTTACATAGCGATAAAGTTCGCATAATTTTTCCTCATATAGAAAATAACCCATAAAAATCTTAGTTTGAAAAAATATTTGATATAAAACCTTGCGAATAAGGTAGTAATTGGATAAAAAAACAATAAAAAGAAAACATGTGATGGATTTGTAAATATCTTGATTTTCATGAATGACATAATAAAAGGAATCTATAGATAGATAAGTATAAAAAAATGTGAAGCAGTTATTGAAAATGGGATATCCCACAAAGGAATAATACTGAGTTGAGAGGCCCTTAACTTTTTATATTCTACTTTGAAAAACGATATTGTACCTCATAAATCCTTAAAATAAACCCATCATAAATTTGATTATTACTTTTTTAAGTAAGTTTTTTGATGTGAGATTTATAACTACTAGTACATAACCTACTAAAAAATTAAATGATTTATGGATTATATTTCATCATCTAAATTAAATACAATTTTTATGTTATTCATTCACGAAAAATCGTAAAATTGGATCTTTGTCTCTAATATAATTACAATTCATCCTTAAGCATTATAAGTTTTTTAAAACCTAGGATGTCAAAAAATATTGTCAATAGATATTATAGAATAAAAACTCATTAGTCCTACTGTAAAACTAATAAATCCAAATGAATGATTTTTATTCTCATAATAAACGTTTGAGATCATATATTCATTTATTTTACAATTAAATCATCTTAAATCATTAGTACAATTCATAATTCATTTATTATGAAATATTATAGAAAAAACAACAATATTATGGGTTTCTTAGAAAAAATGAAATTGAACGAATAATTTTCCTTAAAAAACAAAACATTGAACAAATTTATCTTAAAACACAACAACCCTCTTTAATAATATATATACATTATCATACCTTTTTAAATCAAAATATTTCTATAATAATACATTGAAAATATATTTTTCATGTACAATGGGATATTATTCTTACATTAATCCTTTCATGGCTCCTTATAACAGAGTAACCTAACTGGTAATTCCAAAAACCCTAAGGACCAACCCATAACCATTAAAATCCATCACATTACCCAATTCATTAGTGAGATATATATGGCTCACCCATACTTAAATATATATATTTCTCCCCCATCACTCATATTAAATTTTCAGAAACCATAATATCAATAAAACAATTATTAATTTTTAATTAATAATAAATATCCCTGGAATTGGAATTTAAGACCATGAAAATAACACAATTTGTAATATTCTTAAATTGAGATAAAATTTATTTGTCCTCATAATAATATTTAGAATGAAAATCTAGAGTAATTATAAAAATATTGTAATACCTTTACCCAAACCACATGGTCTAAGGAACATTGATATTCCTAAGTAGAGTCTGAGTATAAGACATAGTGGGACAACACAAATATGTCCATAACCTGATGTGATCAAGTATAATTAGTGTATTATATAATAAAAATAAATGCGTAACAATCATAAACACACAATCCAAAAAAGAGTGGTATTGTGCTATGAAATCCACCACAAACCCTTGATTATGCTTGCTTTAGTTCCAGGTCAAAAGTCAATAGGATGAGTTAGAAGAAGAAAACCAGCTTGTATACAATGTCCTCATGGTTCTACGGAGATGATACCTAGTGTTTTTAATCACATAGTTGGACCATTTCACCCATGTCCCATATATGAGAATATCTAGTAATCATATAATTATATTTTTAATTTTATTCTATTATTGTTTGATAATTTTACAAAATTATCAATTGAAAATTTATGGGTTTTATCATTGTTTTAAATATAAATTATTCAAGGTTTTTTATCCAGAATTAATGAAAAAATAAATTGTGTATGAAAATGAACAAATAAAAAATAGAAAAGAGAGATAGCTTATCTTTAACAGCATTTGACACACAAGGGACCACTTGATACCACTTCCATCACACAAGAGATCACCAGAGACTTGACCAGATGTGTGTAAAATAGTTTTGGGATAACTCATATCCAATGGGATCAACTAATAGTGATGGTTTAGAGGTTAAAGAAACCCCAAATGAATTCCATCACAAAAATTCCAAAACCCCTAATTTAATGTCTTTCAACCAAAAAAATGATGTTAGAGTCATTAATTTCACCCATTTAATGTGTTGATGAAATTTTTTGGTCAAAAAACATTGAAATATGTGTTTTTGAAGGTGTAATGAATATAAAAGTGAATTTTTTGTTCATAGAGAAGAACCCAACAATAAAAATAAATTTACTAAATATTTTTTTAATAAAAATATTAAATAAATTGCTCTTTCTTACGATATTACGAAACACCCTACATGCTAAATGTTTATATTTCACCTAACATAAATCCCAATTTATATAATTAATGGTATTCTCAATCATCCCATTCAAGAAATCACTTGAGATATATTCCATTATTTTTTAAAAATAACATTGGCATAATCGAATATATTTAATATTTAAATTTTTTCAATACCGAGGCATGAGCTCTAGAATCCCACACCTACTCATTGGATGACTCAGAAAATATTCTATAGAATATTATAATGTGCTAACTGGTCTTTTATAATTAAATAAATACCTAAAATAATTTATTATTTTATTTTAATGAAAAATAAAATTTTCACATAAAAAAAATCAAAAATTATTATCCAAGAGGGTTTTTATTATTATTGTAAGTTGAGGATTTTATTGTTCTCCCCCACTATTGACTTATCATCCCTAATAAGTTACTTTTGCAGTCTTTCTCAAATGACTCAGGTTATTGACATTGATCATCAGACTCGCACTCTCACATCCCCTCTATGATCCTTTCAATCTTCCACCCAATCTAGAAAACTAGTACCATCTACCCATATTAGACCTTCTCGGTCTAATCCATAATCTACACTAGAAACTCTTCATTAGATTCATAAGGCTCCGACTCAGTATCTTCAAAATCAGTGACATGTAGGATAAGGTACATACCTCTAGATTCGAGACCCATAAAAAACATAATTCATGACTCTATGAGGTGGAGGAAGGTCCAAACATAACAGCACTCTCCCCATACGTTCTGTGATAATGAATAGTCTAACATACTGTGTTTCTAGCTTTCATTTATTCTTTATACATCAGTAGCCTAATAGATTAGTCACACTAAGGAAAATATGATTTCCCATAGAAAACTCCCAATGTCACCTCATATGGTCCCAACATGATCTCTTCTTACTATGATTGGTGATAAATTTATTTTGAATAATATTCAATATATAAGAGGCCTCCTGAAATAAACTAGTCCCCACAAATGCTGACTCACCAAATAAATTCCAATATAGCACAAAACAAAACAAACTTCTAGATTGAGCCACACAAGGTTCCATATGAATCTAAGCCCAGTAATAGTTGTTATAAGATAACACAACAAAGTCTATGTGATCATACCATTCCCTACCAATGTATTGAAAATAAGATCAAAACCTATCCTCTGGTATGTGTATTTTTCTCTCAGAATGCTTTCCAAATCAAGGATGGTACACTATGCTCAATAAAATCGAAGTCCCCATAGATTTATATAACCCTTGTAAAAATTGAAAAATAAAACATGCATATTTATCCGAACAAATTCTCAAGGGAACTCCATTTGGGAATACGATCTCATGGATATAGATCTTTCCATGCTCATCCACTGAGCGAGTCTCTTAGATTAGAAAAAGTATTTTTTTTTAAATGATCTAAAAACACCCTAAAAACATCATGACTCATCAGGGTCTTGGGTAACCCCATTAATAAGTCCATCATGATGTCATCTGACTTACATATAGAAATTAGAAGTGGATTAAGTAACCCACCAAGATGATGGTGCTAAACCTTTACCCTCAGGTAGGTAATATGTTAGGATACAAACCCTATGATGGACCTCCTCATACCTAAACACTATAATAATCTCATGAATTCATTATACATCTTTTCCACACTAGTATATACCAACCATATCAAGGTAAGGAAAAATATATTCATCTCTATTTTTAAGGAAGAAGGAATTACTACTCTCCCTTGTACCATGATCACATCATCATCATCCATTGACCATTCAAGTATTGGGTTACCTCTAGCTAGTTGTTCCCTCAACATAGTATAATCTGGGTATGACTCATTTCCATCAATTATCTAGTCCAAAAGTGTAGATTTTACTACTAGGGGGGTAAAATTCATAGAAACTTGGTCCGTAAATGGATCCATCCTCCAATCATCCAATAGTCTCATCAAGAACCATTACTGCCCTGAGGGCCTCTCACCAAGTTATTGATCATTCTAAATCTTACAACTGAGATAATCCTCAATGAATTTACCTTTACTGGTTTAATATTCAATATCAATGTAAACAAGACTGAAGATACTCATCCCCGAACCTCTATCTCTAGTTTATTTCTCTCTGTTTGAATATATAACAAATGTTATTGTGATCTGTATAGAAAAAATATATCTCACTGAAGAGATAGAATCTACAATACATTAGTTAATGAACCATAGACTCCATATCCAAGTCAATAGTAGGGTAGTTCCACTCATGGTATCAAAGATGACATCATGCATAAGCAACAACCTATTCCCAGTGCATCAACATGATCCTTAGACCAACACCTGATGCATCATAGTGCACTGCATAAGCAATCCTAGGGTCATGGAATTTTTGTAAAAGAGCCATCAAAAACATCTCTTTAGTTCTTGGAATTCATCTTCAAATTTTTTTGACCACTATAGTATCACTACAATTTTTGTTAGTGCAGTCATGGGTACGGATAGTCAAGATAAATCTTCAATAAACCATCAGTAATGCCCTGTTAAAACCATAATTTTACTAAACTCAAACATGTTAGTGGGACAATCCAAAGACACAACTACCTAATCATTGTTGGGGTCTGTGTATATACCAATCTTAGACACTATGTACCCCACAAACATCACCTCTGAAATCCATAATCGGCACTTCAACAACTGGGTGTATAGACTATGTTCATGAAGCTTACATCGGACTATCTCCAGTTTTATAGAACAATCATCTAGTGTCAGTTATTATATGTGGATATTTTCATGCAAAAAATATGATTAATAAGTCTATGTATGGTTGATTGATATGAACACTGCCATCATGTTCTTCATCCTGACAGGAATTACTAAGTACTCATATAATCCATACCTACAATGAAATTCAATATTAGAAATATCCTCCTCCATAAATGTCAAATGATGATAGCCTAATATAATATATATCATGGATAACCATTATTATCCTCATAGATAGACAAAAAGATCATCGATCCTAGGAAATGGGTACAAGTTTTTCCCTACCACCTGGTTTAGCATTAGTTAATTGACACAGAGTTGAATAAAAACTATCTAACATCTTGGAGAATAATATAGTAACACCCAATAGTGAATTTACCATCCTGATAACGAATTTAAACACTAATTCATCAAACTACACCTTGATCTCCATTATCGCAGTCTATTCCATATGACATAAGGATATGAAAACGGGGTTCACACTTGGCATGAGATCAATATTTTATTAAATTTAGGATCCTTAATGTCTCTACTAGGTAAAATAATACCACAAATATTTCAATCCATTCATCATCATCCTAGTTTCCTATGGTTCCTTGAAATGATGAATAATTATAAATTTGAAGTCAGGGTATATTCATCTATAATTATGTACCCTAATTCCTAGGACATGAACTAAGAGAAATGATTTCAGTTGAAACTGCCATACTACTTAAACCATAGTGTAGGTGCATGAGAACGATCAACTGAATTATCCTACATTTCTTTTGTAAATTTATAAAACCGCTACCTTGAGGGATTATTAAAGCCTAATTCCCATGTCTCACGTAATACTACATCATGGGGTCATGTTTTTTTGAAAAAAATGAAACACTTCATAAAAGAAACAAAGCTGTTTGGATAATTCTTATCATTATAAGGGATCACACAAGATTCTCTTATGAGTCAACTATTAACCATAGTTATACTGCTCCTAGAACTAACCCATGTCTCTATCCCTTTATGTAAGTTACAATCATTATATATAAACTAATATAAAAATATAATCAGTTCAAAAAAAATATTCCAAAAAATACATATCACAACAATAAGAGAACATAGATATATCACAGAAAGGGAGACTATATCGAAAAGATAGAACCAATCATAGAATATTATTAAATAAGTATAACCAAACACAACAAATGGTATATATATGGATTGTGAACTAAATGCCTAGTCATGAATCATTAACTCACTCGAAATATCATAAATTAGTAATCAATATCTTGAGTATCACTGAATATGAATTAAATAAAAAAACATCAAAATATAATTTCACCCCCATTAAGGAAACTAAAAGGTCCACAATATAGTAGTGTACAGGTGTTTTAATGGATCCCCTTCTAAGTTCCCATAAATCCCATTTTTTATTTACCATGTACCAAATCAAGTAATATAGAAGAAACAAGTCAGTGATTCATAGTTAAATTCTACCATTTTGTAATTGTGTAACTTCAACAACCATGATAGAGATAGAAGGTCACATGAATTCATGTAAAACTCATCATATTAAAGACTCTATAGAATAGGAGTGAGGGAATGATTCCATCATGGGAGAAACTCTACCCTCCGTACCAAGTTACAAGATCAATAATAAACATTAAAAAATAATGTAAAAACACAGTATACAAGTAGAAATTAAATAAAGAAAATAAATTTCTGATAAATAAAATCGCTCCAAATGTGGAAATCCCATCTAGATTAAAGCATCCGAAAATAAATAAATAAAAAACATTGTGGGGATACGCTATAGTATGTATATGTCCACCACCTAATTTGCGCTCCTCTTCTTATCCTCTTACCACATGACCCTTTACCACATTAAAACCCCTCATGAAATCTACAACCACACCAAAATGTCTGAGTAGGGTGTGGTTAGAAGACTCAATATGACACCATTGATTTTTCATTAACCTAATGTGATCATATATAATAAATGTATTCCATAATAGAAAAAATGAATAATGATAAAAAAACATAAAATCCCAAATAAATCACAACTAGATTAGTCACCTTCAACGATTGATTGGAACCATGGTCGTAGGCAAACAAAACATGGTGGCTAGAGTCATTTAAAAAGTTTTTCTCAATTTATATGGTATAAAATATGATAGTAGGTCATGTATATACAATGTTAAAACTATGGAAATTTTTGGATACAACCATAGCCTAACTATCTAGATTAGAACCTAAGACCATAGTTAGAAGCACAAAATAAGGTTATCTATATCCAGGTTTAAAAAAATTAAAATTTCCAAACATATCCATGGTTTAACTGTGGAAATTAAACCCTAATACCATGGATAAAACCATGTATTAGATAATTCATAGCCAGAGTTTAGAAAAATGAAAATTTTATTCTACAACAATGTTTTAAAACTACAGAAATTGGAAGCAACTTAAATAGTTGAAACCATGGATACATACTCCATATTCCATACAAATAAACTCATAACCTATAACCTATAGGTTCTAGAGATCATATCCTCTAATTTATGTAGGTTATAGAAGAACTCAACACCAATTAAAGCATTAGGATGTTAAAAAAATAATTTAGAATTTAAATAAAATTCATAAAAATTAGAAATACTTTTAATGACTCATCAAATAATGTTAAACTGTTATATAATAAATTAAAATGGATGAAATGAAATAATTTTATATAGTATCAAGTATTCTAAGTCATTCCACAAATCTTGACTAACTTGTATCATTAGTCATTTCATAAGTATTATATAATAATAAATTAACCTATAAATCTTGTTTTGTTATCAGCTTTATTGAATAATTACATTAATCAACCAATTTCACTAAATAATTCCAGAGATAATATAATAACAAAGCCAAAAAAATTCAAATTGTAAAACGAAACTCCAATGTAAGTAATAAATACCAATAAATAAGCAATGAAACCAAAATAGATAATAGAATAAAGCGTGGAGAAAAATATTCTTAATAATCTATATGATGACAATCTGGGATCCAACCAATTACTATAAATAAACTCCCTACTACAAATGAAACATTCAATTACATAAAACATAATGCATTTAGTTTTTATAATAAAATGTTTTATATATAGAAAGTCATAATATAAATTTTGTAAAACCCAATATCTTTTTTTACTAAATATGTTAGTATTTTAATATAAAAATAGTACTATAATTCCAAAAGGGTCAATTAACTTCAGTCCAATTATTCCATAATATGGAATCTCATAAATCAACACATCATAAGACAACTTTACGTTCCATTTCCATATCTCAAACATACCACAACATGTTTAGTGATATATATATCATACATCCCATAAAGAACAACATATTACATCATTTCTTACACATGAAAACTTATATTGTCAATTAACCCCCTACATAGCATGTAAAATGAAGATGGAAATTCAAATTCATTATTAATATTAAAGATCACAATTTCTACATCCTATTACACATAAATAACCTATATCAAGGTCTCAATATCCTATATTTAATTTTAAGGATATGTTCCAAACGATTGTTCAATTATTCTTCCTATGTAACCATTTAATCATTCATTTCCAGCTACATAACATATAAACTCATCATATAACTCACACCATAAAAACGTGGTCTAGAAAAATCATCACAATGTTTTGTTTAAAATACATTATAAATGATTCCCCCTTAAAATTATTACCATATTCCTCGTAATCATTTATCTCATCATTTAACAAACCATTTAAATCATAACTGTATTAAACATTGGTAAAATAGGATCTCAATATTCTATATTTCATGTCATGGTTAATTACCCAACCATTACCCAATTATTAATCCTATGTAACCATTTAGGGATTCATTTTTAGCTTCATTATATATAAATGTTTCATGTAACTCCCACCTTATCAAACTTGGTTAAGGAACATCACATATTTTAGTTTAACATATGTTGGATTTTCTTTCCCCATTAAAATTATTACAATATTAATCTTAAAAAAATATCCTTGAATTTTGATAACCATTTAATGCATACTAATCCTACACTTTCATAAAACATGGCATAAATTTTAAATATTTTATTTTAAGGATAATTACCCTACAATAAACCAATTATTCTTCCTATGTAACTTTTTAAGGATTCAATTACAGTTTCAATAGATATAAATTCATTATTTAAATCACACCTTAACATTCCTAGTTAATGAATATCATAGATTATGGTTTAAAATATATTAGACCTAATTTCCCGCTAAAATCAATACTATATTCCTCTTTAATGTTTTTCCTAAATTTTATCATACCATTTAAACCATAGAAATCTTACACTTTGGTAAAACCGGGTCTCAATATCCCAAATTTCATTTAAAGGTTAATTACCCAATAATTACCTAATTATTTTTCATATGTAACAATTTAAGGATTCAATTTTTGCTATATTATATATTGATTCAACATGAAACTTACACCTTTACACACCTAGTTAAGGCACATTATCACATATTAGGTTTTAACTCACATTAGACATTCTTTCCACCTTAAAATTAATACCATATTCTAATCAAAAATTTATCCTAGAATTTATAAAACCATTTAAAGAATATAAATAATACACATTGGTAATATAAAGTATATGTACAACACCTCAGCACTCTATGGATTTCTATAAGTTTATTCTCCACATAAAATTCTATTACTATCTTTAGATAATCCAATTAAGATAGCCTTAAAATGATTTTAAATCATTCAAAACTTATGTCAATTCACTAATTTAGTCTTGAACATATATCCATCTAAAAAACTAACTTCTACATGAGTAAATGACCATTTTATAAACATGGTATTTTCCACTCTTTTAGAAATATCAGATCAATTTCCATGGTGCTAAAAAAATGTTTTTTGAAAATAAAAGTGATATTTAATTTTACTCACATGCCAAAATGGAATACACCCTTATGAATCATCATCGTAGAAATTATTACATACAAGATTCTTAAAAAAATCTATTATTCAAACTCATAGTTATTGGTGAAAAATCACAGTTTAATCTCAAAAATAGTTTTTAACAAAAATATAGACATGAAAATTAACAAACCAAACACATAAACACTACAAAATAAATAGTGTTTAGCGGTGGTTTTGTGGCGGAGGTTCACAAAACCGCCGCTAAACGTTTTCCAAAATACGTTTCGCGGCTGTTTTTAATAAACCGCCGCTAAACATTTGTTTTTTTTAAAAACCCCGACCCTTCCCTACCCCTACCCCCGTTTCCCCTGACCCCGCGTGCTGCAACCCTCTCCCACAGCCCCCCGCGACCCCCCGGCGATCCCGCGACCTCCTCCGGTGACCCCGCGACCTCCTCCGGCGACCCCGCGACCTCCTCCGGCGGTGCCTGCGACCGGCAACCCGCGACCCCCTTATCCCGACGACCTTTCTCACTTCGACCTCGGCCCCAAAGTGAGTTTTCTCTATTATCACATCCATCTTGATGATTTGTTTCTAATTGAATCTGAGATTCATTATATGGGTCTCTTGGTTAATGGATTTATTTTAGTTTTTGATCCTATTGGTATTTATTTCATTCATTTTTAAAAAAAATATGTGTTTTAGGTAGTAGGCTTTAAATATATCTTTTATTTTATAATCCATACTTGCTATATCATTTTTTTGGATTATATAAGTTGATTAATAGATTGATTTATGATTCTTATAATGGTTTGTTTTTTGAATTATTTGATTAAATGATTTATTAATTTGGAATTGATTTTGAAAATGGATTTTGAATCATGTTTTATTTGAAATTAAGTAGTTTGATTATTGATGTGTGATATTCCCTCCAAATAGTTTGAATTTTTAATTTAAATCCGACGTGTATGGGTCATTTGTGAAATTAAAATCCTTTATGTGTGGGAAAATTAATAAATGAAATCCTTCCAATATGGGCTACCATAGATGGGATCATGTGGTACTTAGTAAGGGATATAATAAGAAAATAATTCTAGGATGAATTGTGGCTACCTATCAATGATTTACACTAAAAATATAACTAAATATTGTTTCCATAGTGGATTCACTTATCAGGGTGATTACCTCATTTAAGGGAACATATTTTAGGGATATGTATGTAAATAGTCATTTGACCATCGATTTAAAAGGATCTTAGATAACTTATACCTAATATACCATAGGAGTATTTTCTATTGTTTTCCTTTACAAAGAGGTTATTTATAAATACATTATTAAATGGTTTAATCACATTTATTTTAAATGGAATATGATGTATCAATTTTATTATTCTTTTTAATATATTCTAAAAGGGTGAATTACCATTTTTTTAATATATATATATATATATTATTATTATTTTATTTTCCCTTAATAAGAATAATTGTTTTATTTTTCTAATGTATCCTTATGAAAAACATGGTGTAATATTTCTAATATTCATTTTCTCACACCATACACTGACCATTGGGTGTTTTCAGGTCCTTTTTTATATAATGTATGTAACGGAAAGGTTCCTCATATAAGTAATGGGTATCCATGTTAGTAGGGTGTGTGATATTTATGGTTACATGGTGTAATTTTTTTCATCATATCACATGGATAAGGGTTGGGATCTTAAAACCTCCCCACCATATAACATATCATCACATATCCAAACTTCCAAAGCATCACAGCACCCCTAAGGCCAATTTTAGTTCCACGGACCCACCTATAAACTTCCATCTTCTAATATACTCCTTGAACTCAACCATGTTATAACAACACTCAGACTAAGGAAAAGGTCCTACCTGAAAACATTTCCCCCAACCATGAACCACAATTAAAACCCAATTATCTTTGAGGACGCATCCACCTCAACTATTTATTATCAACATCAAATGAAAATTAAAGGTTTAGGTAATGTTACTATACCACCGCACAATATGGTTCCTACTTGAGACCATCCAACTTGAAACTCTTGCCACACCATTAATCGATTACTTTCCTTCCATGGTTCTCAACACCATATTACTTACTTCGTCACCACAATTTTCTAGTTTTGAGAACTTCACTCATCATAAAAGAGGTCAACAGAACCTCAACTCAACCTTCAAAACTTCCCTAACATGTTTTCCAACTCACAACATCCATGAAAACTCCACCCAATTCTAGCATTCATTATTTCTGCCAAAACTACCCAGATTTGTCAAACTTTCACCATCCATATCTCAACCAAGGACTAATTGGTTCTTCTTCAAAACTCATTCACATTACTAGGATAAACTTATCATTTCAACATTAACTTGAGGTTCCTCGCAGCCCACCACATCCATTCCCTTTCTATCCAACTATGTCTTTCCATTCCTGCTAACTCACTCCGTTGGTTCCAAACTTCCCCTATTGGCATGTCTCCCCTCTACCCAAACACAGAGACTTCTCACTTAAGGTATACCTCCATCACCTACACACACCATATCCAAGAGAGAATTCTTCAAACCGGGCGAAGGAGGTAATCTCGCACACTGCGGGTTCAAAAAGATTTTCAAGAAGCCGAATGTCATTGGTAATCTTTTAATTAGTTTAAATATTTATAAGATAATATTATCTATTTAACATATTTGATTGATGATTTATCTTTGTTTAATGCAGTCACAGAGTTTAGGGCATGACGCATCCCGAACAGAACTGTGGCTGGATGTTCATAAAAAAACAGATGGAAGTTTTGTTAATGAACCTGCCAGAGAAGTTGGGGTATGAAGTCAATTATTTATTATAATAACTTAATATCAGTTTTTACTATGTTAATATATATTGATATTTGATTTATAGGTAAAAATTAAAGAAATATGGGATTCCAATCCTGGGCAATCCTACTCAGTCTCCCAGGATGACCCGGTTGGTCAAGTCCTTGGGAAGGAGCATCTTGGTAGAGTGCGCGGGGTGGGTTTGGGACCCGTACCATCTGAGGTCTTTCGCATGCCATCAAGGATTTTGGCCTCATCTACTCCTGGTTATAGTCATTTCATACCTGAAGATGCTCAGATAGAGATGTCTGCTCTACAAAAAACAGTTCACCAGCAGGGGGATCAGATATCTGCTTTGCAGAAAGAGTTGCTTGAAATACATCAGCATATGAGCAGATATGCCCCCGGTGGTAGTGCATCGGGTAGTGGTGAGCAGGTAAATCACAAAAAAATCAAAATCATTTAGTTTGCAAACTTTTATTGGTTTTAATTTTTATTATAAATATGCATCAATATTTAATTTTCAATATAATGTTCTTACAGGTGGCAGCAGGTGGTGGAGATGAAGGTGGAGAGGGTGACGATGCAGCATCAGATGATGAGTAGTAGTATTTTTGATGTGTTGAAAAAGTATGATAATAGTTGGTTTGTATATGTAACATTTATGGCACATAGTTGCCACCAAACATTTCCATGTCCTAACATTTTCTTGATTTCTCATGTTTCCTTCTATGCATTTTATTTATTGTGTTCTGGATTCCTCATGTGTTGACAAAAAGATTCTTAATGCAATATGCATGTGATGATACCACATCCAATGAGAATACCATATATGTAACCCATATTCATACCCCTATTGGATCCATATCCAATATTTATCACACTAAAAGACCAATCCCATGACCATAAATGGCTAAGGCATGAAAGGTTAATGATAAAAGGCTCTGTCATGGCCTTAAAATTTTTACACCACTCCAATGGGTCCTGGAATACCAATTTGTTTTTAGTTTAGGCATGGTGGATGTCATTGGATTCGGTGGATGTTGGTTGGAAATTGGTGGTAATACCTTCCTTCTTCTTGGTTAGTTTCCTCTTATTATTCTCTTGGGGATTCAATACAATGATTCCTTTTTGGTCTAGGGTATGAGTTGGTTTAAATTTTGATGATCTTTTGGCACAGTGTAGGTTTATTTGTGGGTTTTTCATGCATTTGTGGTTTATGGTCATTTCTTCTTCACCCTATGGTGTGCTGCGAGTCGAAAAATATTCTTTAAGGTAGGGAATCAGTTATTTCTCTTTATTGTGTATCATGCATGGGGGGTTACTCTTGTTCATCTATGGGTTCTAGTTGTGCTGGCTTAATCAAAGATAAATAATTTTCTAATTGAAACTGAAGGGGGAAAATAGGAATGATTCACATGTTTTTACAGCTTTGATATTATTATGATATGATGGATTGTATGGTATTGATACCTTGGTTAAAATTATGGTCATTGGGGGATTTTCTTTCACTGGATGATATGTGTTGTGACTGTTGTGTCTATTGTTATTGTTTTGATATCACCCTAAAAGGGAAATTAACCAACCACTTATATTTTTCTAATGAAATGGATACTCTATGATTATGGATTGTGTTACAACACTCCTAAAATAAAGTATCATGTGATAAAATACCCGTTGATAAATCTATAAAATGATCCTTGATGTGTTGTGATGAATGTACATGATTATGGGATGATGATGTGTGGATGTCATATTATGTGGGGCTGATGGGTGAGATGTGGCTGTGGTTTTGGAAAATTTAGGGTAGTGGTGGAGCAGATCCAACATATTTTTTTTTCTAGTTCAACATTTAGCGGCGGTTTTAACCACCGCTAAATATATTATGTTGATATTTAGCGGCGGTTTTCACCGTCGCAGAATAGGCGCATCAAACGCCTGAATTTAGCAGCGGTTAAAACCGCCGCGAATAAAAAATGTCAGATACCCAAATAACCGCCGCTAAATGAAGAGAAACCGCCGCTAAATGACGGATCTACGACACATTTCTAAAACCGCCGCGGAATGGAAAAAACCACCGCTAATAGATTGTCGACGGCAAACTTAGCGGCGGTTTTTGTAAACCGCCGCTAGGACCGGCTTTTTTTGTAGTGAAATATCTTATAGTAAAAAAATAATATATTTAAAAGTATAAAAAACTCTATTATATCATGTGATTACAACTTACAGGTAAAAAATAGATAATAAAGATAATATTTCAAATAATTTTATTAAAATTAAATTCAAAATTTGAGTACAAAAGAAAAAGAAACACCACTGAAGATGAACAATTAAAACAATTACCAAGATCTATATTTTAAATAACTTCTCTGGAAAATATCACCCACAATGGTTTCACACAAGAGTCCAGATTAGGATTAGTGGGTGTAATAAATCATGGAAGTAGAAATAGAAGCACTTTTTTATAAATTTAACCATATAAGTTATCCCCATTCATTTCCTATAAGATAATAGATTGAAAAATTAATTTTTCTTGATATTGATGAAAAATGTAATTGAATGTTGATTATTTATTCCACTATTAGAAATTCAAAGGGTCCTTCACTAAACATATTGAGATAACATAACAAAAATGGGTGAGAATTTTAAGTGAAAATAAAAAAATTAACATATCTATTATCAATGAAAGATCAATTTTATATATAATTTAATGAATATTAAAAAATTAATGTCCAAGTAATATCTTAATGTATTAGAAACATAACGTTAAAATATATGTAGTAAATTAAAATAGTAATGAAGTTGTTTTTAAAAAGTAATAATATACATAGCTACTACAAGTAATAAAAAAATAAAAAGAATTTAATATTGAATCTTAAGATAAAATCATTGAAAATTTAATAAAAATGAAATGAATGATTCTAAGGGATTTTGAAGAAGAAAATAATATATAAAGATAACTATTGAAACCATAAATAAAAATTAACAATATATAAACAAATATATTTAATTATTTTTAAAAACTCTAAACATGTGAGACAATTTTTAACAGTTGTTGAATAAAAATAGAATTGTGTACATGTATGCTTTCATGGAAATATCTTATTAATTTTTTATTATGCAAAAAAATGAGAATGTAAATTTTTTATTAATACATGTAGAACAATTTAAACAAGAAACAATGTGATTGTTTCTATAAGAAAATCTACTAAATTATCAAATTTTTTAGATCAATATGATTTTCAAAAACATGGAAGGAACCAAAATAATTTTAATCACATAAAAATGTCAAATAAGAAGAAAAATACATTGATAATAATTTTTTTTCCCCTGAATTCAACCATTCAAATTGAATCTTCCAACCTGAAGGTAATAATTTTGTTTCCTCCATTCAATTTCCATCAAAAAATTAGTTATAACATTATTAACAATAATTAAATACAACAAAAAATAATATCAAAACATAAATGAAAAAGGAAAGAGTTGAGGTCCCAAAATTAGTAATGGGAAAAGCTTGAATAACAAGACACGTTGTTAAATCAATTTATGGACATCCATATTAAATTAGTTCAATTATATTGATATTAGAATTCCCATATAGCTTTCTAGTCATTTACAAATCTCTAAAAGATAACCAATGAATGAAAACATGATGAATTTCAAAAAGAAACTTTTGTAACACACATTAAAATCATTAAAACATGGAGAACAATTCTAAAAAATTTATCAATTTAGAATTATAGAAAATCAGTGCATGGTATTAGTTAAATTTGAAAATAATTTTCTATAAAAAATACATTAAAATGATCATAAATACCATAGTGTACCAATAAATTTCATATCCATAAGTCTAGTAGTTTATTTATTACGGTTTAAACTCAAGAAAATTGATATTAGTTTAACCATAGACTAAAAAATGAATATTTGTATATAGTATTATGACATATAAAAACCAATTTATATTAAAAGAAAAAATATCCAATGATAATAGGGTTTTATCCTCTGAATTAATAAACAAAAATATTATACATCCCAAAAAGAAGATCTGATTTTCAATAACTAGAAAAAACTAAATTTCCACAATTTACATCAACCAATATATTGTTTAACATATTAATCCAAATATATAATCATGATCACACAAAAATAAAACATGCACATGAGATTTTTTCTCAAGAACATAATATAATAGGAATACTAGAAATGTTGATCCAAAATTATGGAATTTCATTACACAATAACATGTGTAAACACAAAATATTTTTATTATAAAAACCACCATTAATGAAACAATTAAATAGATAAATAATATTGGAAAACTAAAACAATATTCTAGTTTTATTATGAAATTTCATTAATGTAAAACATGTATAAAGAATAGATATTTTTATTAGTCAAACATCAGTTAACATTAAAAATAAAAATGAGTTTGATATAAAAGATGAGAAATCTAAATATCATTCTAAAATATTAATAAATCAAAATTGAATAGTAAATTTTAATATATCTAATATACTAAATAAATGTTATAAAATATTATCATATAATTATAAAAACCTAAAGACACTGAATAGAGGATAAAATGAAACATATGTAAAATTAAAATTCATTATGGTAAATGTAGTATACTTGTATTGAAACTAAATTTCCTTATTTTGAAAGTGAATTATGAATTTATAGAAACTTATTATTCCTCTTGTAATATAAAATATTGTTTAATGATTATTCATTGGACTACCCACGGGTTCCTATCATAATTTAAATTTTAAACATAACAAAATAACAATTACAATCTTAATGTAGTCGGTTATTGTAAGGTCCCAACCAAGATTCCATTAATGGTTCCTTGATCTGGGGGGTTACATGGCCTCAAGATAATCTCCCCATATTCTAGAGGTTTTAGAATAGAAGAAAGGGCATTGGGTGTGTTTTTAGGTAGACTATGCCATTATGTTAGAGTGTAACATAGCGATAGTAATCACAGTAGTCAATAGTGGAAGTTGTGAATCATCTAGATAGAAGATAAAAATCCAATATAGGAATGTATAAAAAATACCAAAGGTAATATCATATAAAAATTATGTGTATTTTCAGGTTTATATAATGCAGCAAAATAAGGATAAATACATCCAGTACGATACATGTATGAAAATAAAAAAAGATAAAATTGACTGTCCCAACTATCTTTATGATCCTAGCTTCATCATGTGGTCTCATACTCATAATAAGTTCACCAACCATGCATCGAAATATTGGTGCATTCCATAGTTTCTACCTATATACATTAAGTCATTCTGCGTACCCAATGAAAGACTAGATAATATGTGAGATAACACTCAGTATCCCACCACAAAACATGTCTATAACAAAAATAGGGTGTGAAATAAAAGAAAAAGTAATATGTAAGGTATATAATAGGTATAACAGAAATGAAAAAAATGTTACCAAGAGATATATGATATAATAAAATGAAACTATTTATCCAAACAAGGATCCTTTCAAATAATAATATGAATCCCATAACAAGGGAAATGGTAAAAATAGAAATAAAAAAATTATATTATCTAGTATACCCACTAGGTTCAAAATCACATACCAAGTATATCTATAATAATAGTGAAAACATCCGTCACATCCACACCGAATAATAAAATATATAAAATACATCATGACCACACAATATAAACCCACATAAAACATTTACCATGGCCACATCGTATAATTAGACTCATCTAGAATGACCTCACATTGTATTCAAATGTGTTAGAAAAACAAGGGTCGGATCCATGGTATAGAAGATCAAGTCATTCTCATAGAGGGATGAGAGAATCTCCATGAAAGAACAGTAAATACTTCAGTGGAGTCCTTAGATCATGCAAATAGCACATGTCCAACATGTGTCCAAAAAATTCAGATCCAAGGGGTAGTAAGGCCCGTGGATTCCTATAAAATCAAGAAACATGGATAAAAATTGTACATATCATCCACTACCATACTCATGATACATAGGAGAAATTTCCATGAAATCCTAGGGAATCAAGATCCAAGGTATACAAACCAATTCTTCCACTACCATAATCAAATTATCATCTCATACATTCATCATTTCATAATTAATCACATTCCCTGAGTTCTTTCAACTAATATAAAATTTCCAATTTAAACATATTAATCAATATACATCATGTATAAACATGGAAATGGAGGTTTCAACTCTCTCCTAATCATTTATTTCAATTCTCATCAATTATCACAACTCCATCTAGAATGGTCAGGACTCACACACACAATGAGGTGGTACAAGGTAAGGTAGGTATAAGGGTCCACCCCATTGATCCCTAGGTTGGGGAAACAACGGAAAAAATCTCAATGGAACTATTGGGAATCCCAAATAGGTTCCAATTCATCTTATTCAATCATTAAATCAATTAAATGCGTACTTCCAAAAAGTAAAACATGAAGCACAACAACAAAAATTCTTATAATAAACCAAACCCCAAGGGAATTGTATATAAAAACTACCATTTGTTTGAAGTTGAGAAATAATATATAATTTACCTTTCACTAAGTACATTTCAATAGAAAAATAAAGAAATAATTAAAATAATGAAAATAGGGAATATTATGGTAAACCTAAATAATTCTGTAAACATGAATTCAAATGGATAACTTAACAGGGAGAATGAATAACCCCCAGTGTGAATCCAATGATATTGAAAATGTTCGATTCCATGTCTAGATAGATGAAATTTGGCTAATCGTAGGTTTAGTCATAAAAACGGCTCAAATGGGAGGATGTAACTATTCCCTCATCAACAAGAAATAATAAAAAATGGGTTTCAGAATTTAAACTCAATTATAGAAAATAGTCATTTTTTAAAATATTATTGGGTCACAGGGTTGGCCAAACCATGAACCAACCATGATCCCTTCACTACCTCAAGGGTCACCTTATATGATTTTAAACACACCGTTTGATAAACTTTTCCGAAACCCTGTATGAGGCTCTGCCAAAAATTATAGAGGCCCATGCACATCCAATCACCATAGGTGGCATGGCATCCTAAAACTAAGTGACATCTTGCACACCACTTTCAATATCCACATTTTTAGGGGTAACCGTGTATCCTGTCCCACACATTTTCTACTAACCCTAAAACCTACCTTGATTTCCAATAAAGCTGGGCTCTGAGCTCCGAAAAAAGCCAAAAACACCTCCCAAAACTCCCATGATACCATTATGAAATCACATTAGGCCAAAAATAGAGTTAAATAGAAAATAGAAAGATCAATACATCATAGGAAAGTACTAGATATTTCAATATTTCCCGTTAAATCAATCAATCCCCGAATTTCCCTTCCATATCTGTTCAGGAATCGCCTAAGAATAAACTTTTTCCACTAAGCACATACATCGGCCTCTCAGTCCCAAGTCTCATTCTGTAAATGAATGTGCTTCTATACCACCAAAAATATAGTATCTGAACAACCTCAGAAAAAATTCATGCTCCTATCAACAATACGTATAGGATGCTACTCAAAGGACACATTTATCTTTAACTAGAACTCATTTGGATGAAAAACATGTGATATGTCTGAACTACAGTCATATATATGATAAATTTAGAATATTTCATGCATGGAATGGTATCTCTAAAGTAACTTCACTCAATTAGCTATATACCTAACTAGGACTAGAATATCAAATGACCTGACATATCTTGCTGAAATCTTACCTTGTATCATGATCCGTCTATGTGCTATCCTCGATGACACATGTAAAAAGACCCAATCCCCAACCTCAAAATCTAGAGGTCATAAACGGTGATCAATGTAAGATTTTGATCTCAAATGAGAAGTATAAATCCATTTCCAAATCCACAAGACCTACTCCAAAGTCTCCTAAAAGAGACACTATCCTAGTAAAGCTGCATCACTGGAATCTATCCTGAAAAGGGGTGATCAAAATGGTCTACCATAAAAGCCTCATAAGGTTCTGTTGGAATATTCACATTATAACTATTATTGTAGGAAAAATAAACTTGGGGAATATGCCTCTCCTAGGATCCCATGAAGTCTAGGAAAAATGATCACAACATTCCCTCAAGCACTAGAATCTTTCTATTTGATGTGAAATCGGTTTGAGGGTTGTATGATATTCTCAAAAGAACATGCGTACCCTAGACCCTATATAAAATATTCCAAAAATGGGATTGAAACTAGTTATCCCTATCTGATACCACCATATGAGGAACCCTATGAAGTTGTACTATCTCGCATACATACAACCTCCTAAAATCATCTACTATGAAGTTCTCCATAATTGGACAGAAAAGAGAAACCATCATGAGATTATAAACAACAAATGAAATAACATAACTACATCAAGGTGAACTTGGAAACCCAGTCCTAAAATCCATAATGACATCATACTATTTCTATTCAAGAATGGGTAACTATTTTAAAATTCTATTTGTTCATTGATGTTCTTCCTTCACCTGCTGAATGGTGGAACACCATGTATCCAAATCAGCATTCTCACATTTCATCCCAAGACACCAATACCAGCGATGTAAATCACGATACATCGTTATAATTCTGGTATGCACTTCCCAAATAAAGGCATGAAACTGTAATATTAACTCCATGGATATCTCTTCTAGAACCCATATGTAACCATGAATGCATAAAATCTCATCCTCGAACATAGTCAAACCAAGAGGCGGGTCCTCACCTTCCATACCCTCCCATAGGTATAGGACCCCGGAATCTGATAGATTCCTCATCATTACTCCATCGATAAGGGTATAGGTTACAAATAAGGATGAAAGATAGGTCTTTCACTAATCATATTGCGCCTATAAGTTCATATATTAAAGAATGGTTATAATATTAAACTAACTAATGGAATACAAAACTACATGTATCTGAGTCCTCCCTCTTAGTGCATCAATTACGCCATTACCCTTTCCAAGAAAATAGGAAATATGAAAGTCAAAATACCTTCAGTACTCAACCCACCATCAATAAATCAAATCCAGATCACACTTTGTAAATATATACCTGATTGTTTTGTAATCCATGTACACCACATAATGTTATCCCGGAAAAAAGCGTCTCAAAAATCACAATGCATGCTCAATTTTAGCTAACTCGAGATTATGTTTTTGGTAATTCCTCTTATGTGGCCTCAACTACCAAGACCTGTACACCATTAATATATCTCCCTAAAAAATATTCCTATATTAATACATGATGAACCATAATTCATAGTGTATCTCCTACCTGGAATTTGAAGAACCAGGACTGGTGCTGAATTCAATTTCCCTATCATCTCTAGAAAGTCTACGTCACAGGATTATTAATATAAGAGCATTACACCCTTCTTATTCATTACCATAAATAGAACCAGTATGTATGAGATGTTCTGTATGAAATTATTATAATATCCATCTGTCCCTATGAAGCTCCATATATCAAATAAATTCTTGGAATACTCTAAGGAAACTACAACTCTCACATTATCTAGGTCAACTAATACTACTGTATCCAAGGTAATATGACCCAAAAAGTGAACCATATTCATCTAGAAGTATCACTTAGTGAGATTATCATATAAAACATTTTTTCTCATTATATCCATAATGATATCAAGATGTTTATTATGTTCATGTCACTTGTTAGAGTACACCATGATATTTCCCATGAAAACAACCACAAGTGAATCTAGATAAGGATGGAAAAATATATTAATCTACACCATAAAAACTTTTGGCATGTTCATGAGACTGAATGACATGACTAGATACTCATATTGATAATACCTTCTATGAAATGTTTTACATGGTATTTTTATAGGTTAAACATTCACCTGGTGATATCCATATCTCAAATCAATTTACAAGAAAACATGTGCCCCTCAAAGATGATAAATTTTATCTATTCATAGATAGGGATATTTTTTCATAACAATCAACTGGTTTGATTTTTTTAATCTAAACATATATTAATGGTACCATTTCCCATTTTTGAAAAAAGGACTATTGAACCCCGCATAGCTGCACTAGGTTGTATAACCCCCTTTACCTCCAAATCATCTAACTACCACTTGATCTCCTGTAACTATATACTAACCATCTTGTAGAGAAGTATTCATACTGGTGAAGCTCTGGGAACAATTTCTAATGGTAAATCAACCTATACCTCAAGAGGTAAACTAGAAAAGTAGTCCAAAAAAATGTCCCTAAAATGATCAACCACTAGAGGGAAATCTTCTCGAAGAAATCCTTGACCATCTAGTTACAAACATGATATTTGGGCTATCATACATCCCATCCTAAAATTCTATAGTACAGTTCCACTCACCAAGACATCCCATCCACCTTTATGAATGAATACTCCACCCTATGGTGATGTGAAGGTCACCGTTAGGTTATCGAAATCAGTCGAGTCTTGATACGAAACTAGCCAATCCATCCTAAGTATGATGCCAACCCTGGTCATCTCAAGGAAAATAATATCCCAAATGTAGTGACACCCACCAATATTATTGGGAACTCCATGAACTGGAATTTAACCTCTATTATGAACCCCAACAGAGTATCCAGGGTCATAAGGCCATAAAAAAACAACAAGCACAAGTCTATCCAGAATAGGTAAAAATATTAAACTATGTGATTGGCCTTCATTAAAAAGCACATATACTAAAGTTGAGGCTACTAAATTCATTTGTCTCACCATAGATGGTCCGATTCCCTTCTCATATGGTTTAAGATGTACAAAATATATCTCGAATAAACCATGTACCTATGAATCAACCTCACTACCTAGAGAAAGGCAACTCTACTATCTAGGTACAACTGGTGCCCGGATGCCTCGACCATAACCACCACATCTGTCTGAATGACCAGTATTAGCCCATATTTCATCCTAACACGGTTCTATAAAACCTACTCTTGAACATGAATTTAGATTCTGTCCCCTTCCAATAACTTTTTAGGGATGGTCTTGAAAAGACACTGCATATGGCACATCCTATCATAATTTTGGAACTCAACTAAGTATAAATCACTATAATTACTCACATGTCTCTATCTTTATAACTAATGATAAAAAATATACCATAAATAACATCATGGATGGTACTACCCTCAAAATATGGCTCAAAATATCACTTCCTACCACTGGAAGTTGAACCGATGGGTCGAGAGACTATACTACTCTTCTCTGTACCCCTGTCTTCCCTCAGGATACACTCTAGAATAAGAACCTGATAAATAATAATAGTAATTATACTCAACCTAAACACGTTGAACTAATATCATATGAAATGTTTGAGACCATACTCTAAGAATCTCAAACCTAATGTCTTGTCATCAAGAAATATAAATTCAAAAAAATGAATCTCTTTAAAGAGTGTCGAATATTCCATAGTAGTTAGAACACCCAACTACCAACACATAGACTCACTAGAATTCTCTACACATAGAATCTTGGTGAAAGTTTTTTCCTAGAATCTAATTTTGAAATAACCACAAACCATATCATATAGCGCATCATCCTAGTTAAAACATTCAACTTGTTCTTTTCTTCTCCACATAGTATATAATTCAGGAGATTGAATGTCTTCTCAGGTGGTGTCTCTAGATACTAAAATATCGAAAACTTTGTCTCAATCCATTGGTTGAAAACCGATGGAACTAAATCACCTAAAAACATGGGAAAGTTATGCTTCTATGATACATGCATCAGATCATCCATATATTAGGAAAGCTGTAGTTCTCTCGAAAAAGTATGAATATAGTGTAAAAACACATTGCGGAACTTTTCCTTAACACCTATGTCATGTCAAAAACTGTTTCATCATATATAAATATAGAAGGATCCACTGGTACCCCATAGATCACCACATCTAGACATGGTTTTTATCACTATACTAGTATATGAATTGATGTTTTCATGGTGGAATGTATATAAAATTAAAAACACACGCCTCAAAAAAGAACGATAAAAATAATTTCACAATTAAAAATGTAGGATATGTCAAAACCTTCCTATAAGAATGTCACACCCCTCTACCTCCTCCTATATTCTAGATTGGGTAAAAATAAATAGTCATAACATCACTTGAGAAACTTCCTAATTCCCACTAAAATACAGAGTCAGTGTCAAGTTATCTATTTCACAATTTTTTATTTCCATTTTAATTTACAGTCATTCACTATTTTCTATGAATGGTTGAACCAAATGGTTCACCAATTCAGTTCCATAAGGGCTAATACACATCATGAATGATAATTGGCCATCCATCTACTGTATAACATTACACATTCTAGTCCATTCAACTCATGGTCAAAGACTCAGCATGCAACAATTGGGTACTTGGGGTGTCAATTATATCCTAATTTGGAAAACACAATTTTGGTTATAGAATGAAATCTATTTAATAACAAAATTCATTAATATTATTCAAAAAAAACATATCAAACAATAATTATATTAAACAAGGCATATATCACAAGGACACGATGTCAAGAAATACACCCTATACGAAATAAAATAATTCATTGAATGTAAATTATATAAGGTTCCTAAAATGTTGCATGATATGTATACTATCATCTAATCAGAGAATGGTAAAATAGATCCCCAGTTATATCAATGATAACAAGACATCTCATCTTCATCACCCAATGGTGGAATCAAATCAATTATAATAAGAATAATCTAGAAAACCACAATTCCATTCCAGATAATTTAGATTTTCTATTTATACGGGTTAGCTACTCCTAAAAATAACTCATTAAAAAAATTCTAAATATTCATATTCCCTATCTGTCGTCTCAAAATAGTAAGGAAAAAAAGAAAAAAAAACTTTTGATAACACTTTTTAATGTCTTGACCTTGATGACACAAACGGTGCCCCGAGCCTATGGGTCACATGGCCTCAAGTGCACTTCCCCCAAACACAAGAGGTTTCTGACTTGCAACGAGGGCATAGGGTGTGTATATTGGGAGACTATTCCACAATGTGAGAGTGTAACATAGTGGTATTAATCATAATATTCAATATTATAAGAAATAAATCATCTAGATAGAAGATAATCATGCAAGACATGAATATTTAAACAATACCAAAGGTAATCTCATATAAAAAATAATGTTCCATGTCATGTCTCAATAAAGATAGGACATATATACACCAGAAACTAGTACACTAAATGTATCAAAATATAAAAAAGAACAAAAAAAGACAATCCTAACTTGAATCATGATCTTAGCTTGGTCATGTTCTCTCCTACTCCTGTGCCTAAAAAATCAAGCATCAAATTATGGGTTCTTTCCTCAATATTAACCTATATCCATGATATATATCTGGGTACCCAAAAACACCCTAAATCAGATGTGATATAATACTCATCAGGACACCACAAATGACATATATAACAAGACCAGCTTGTACAATACAAGCTGATGTAGTGTGTAACTTATATTCATGGTATAGTAGAAATAAAACTATGTTCCTAAGGAATATGTGATTTAATAAAAATTAAACTATCTAGACAAATAAGGCTCCCTTCAAACAAAATTTAGGCTCCCATAACCAATGTAGTGATAAAAATTGAAATATTCATGTGATAATATCCAGTCTACCCACTGGAGTAAAATATGCACACCAGGGATATTAAAACCATACAAATAACATCCACCACAGAGGCACTTTATAATAAAATATAACAAATTTATTGCAACTATGTCATATAAATTAATTCACAACATTTACCAGGACCACAACATATAATTCGAGTCATCCAAAATGGTGTTTCCGTGTAATCAAAAGTGTCATACCATGAAGGTTAGAATCCCAGGTACAAAATAGAAAGGCATCCTCATTGGGTTCTAGTATCATCTCAAAGGAAACTCATTAAATATTTCGGTTGAGTCCTTGGATAATGTCAACATCACATTTCTACCATGATTCCAAGAATTCCCGATCTAAGGGGTTGTAAGGACTATGTCATCCTACATAATTAAGACCCAAGGAGGAAGCATGTTCAAGGAATCCACTACTATAATCATGATCCATGGGAGAAGCTACCACAAAATCCTATTAAATTAGTATGCAAGGTATAACAATATATTAGTCTTCTACCATAATGAAATCATCATCTCATACATTAATTATTTCATAATTAATCACATTCCATCTGTTCTTCCAACTCACATAACAATTATCATTCAAGCAGTAAAATAAACTAACATCATGTAAACACATAGAAAATAATGCATCAATTATCTCTTTAAAATTTAATTCTGTTATCATAAATTAGCATGTGACCCTCTATGAAGGTGATAAATCACACTCCTAGAGGGTTTGTATAAGGTAAATCATGTACAAGTGTGCATCCCATGGGTGGCCTAGTTTGGGGGAAAACGGAAAAATTTTCAGTGGAACTGGAGGACATATATAACAGGTTCCAAATCATCCAATTTAACCATTAAATTAATTAAAGGGGGACCAATAGAAAGTATAGCATGTGATATAACATCAATTATTATTATAAAACACAAAACCTTGAGAAAAAGATACAGACCATCCACCATAGGTCCGTAGTAGAGCACTCATATAGTATTGATCTCTGATTTGGTCCAAGTTGAGAGAAAAATGTAGAATGGAAAAAAGACTAAAAATATGTCATATTAGCTTGAACATAAATAAATCCATCGATAAGAGGTCAAACGAAGAGAAATAATTGATGAAGTAATAACTCACTTGAATGGGTCCAATAAGATCAACAATGTTTAATTCTGAGGCTGAATGTATAAATGATTAAAAAGCCTAGGTCTATGCTTCCAAAATCACCCAAATGGGAAGAATGAGCTATACCATATATTCGATGGATAAGAAAAAATATGGGTTTGAATATTTAAAATAATTAAGGGAAAATTTTCATCTAAACCAAAATTCAGGGGTCATATTGTTTGACAACAGGGTTTCCCAAACTGTTCTCCAACTTTGCACCCTTCACTGCCTTAAGGGGAACATCACATAGTTTCATGTACATAGTTTAAAAAACCATGCACAAATCATGTCTCAAACTGTGTAAAAAAGATGTTGTGGCTACTATACAAGAATGTTCCTAATGTCACACTGTTTCATTAAACTATATGACCTCTTATGCCCCATTGTCAAGCCATGAACAGTTAGGGGTGACCATACCTCTTGTCCCACACAATTTATACTAACCATATGACCCACATTATTTCCAAACAATTGGGTGGCTAGGCTCTGAATAGTCCCCTTTTACCCATGAATCTTCTATGATCCCATTATACACTTACATTAGGAGAACAAAGTGAAGTTAAAATGAGACAAATGATCCGTACCTCATAGGAATCCCCAAGATCTTATGGTTGTAGATAAATGAAAATAATTCAAGAAAATTAATATTTTGTAAAAAGATAGAATCATAAATAATTTTAAGATTTTAAATCATGTGATATAATCTAAGAAAATAAATGATATCCCCCTTGAACTATTTAAGATAAGATAATAAAAATATTTTAATAATATTTTAATTATCTATGGAACAAAAAAAGTTAAAAAAAATTACTCAAGTGATGATTTTAAAATTTATATCATCTAGTGATCCATGATTGTATTTTTGTTTCTTAAAAAGGAATGTAAAATAATTAATCATGTAATAATTTTAAATCTTGTTGGAAGGGAAAAATAATTCATTTTTAATTTTATTTAAATGTAAATTTCATTATTAAATAATTTCATCATAAAATTTACATGTACAATTAAGGAAATATTAATTGTAGAAGTAAATGTAATTTAAATAAAAACATATAAGAAAATTTCCTCATCAAAACTATTTCTATGAATTTATAATAATAAATATTTCAAAAAAAAGAATAAAGGAAACCCTGTGGACTGAGAAAAAATATGTTTTCTTAGGAACCAATCCTCACAATATGAATATTTACTATCATATCAAATAGAAAAATCATTGTTAGGTTCAAAAATAAAGTTATAAACATACATTTGGATGGAATAAATATTTTAAAAATTAAAAATATGAATTTTGATAATAAATTTATGAATCACTAACCATAGTATAGTATGTTCTATTAAATGGAGTATAATATAATTAACTATAATTAATAAATTTAACATACTGAAATAAATATAAGGGAATTGAATTATTGGTAATGAATTTAGAATTAAAATTGATATAAATACATATATTGTACACATCTAAAAATAGTTTTAGTTTCTTGTTTCAAGAAATGGAAACCTAGATAAATACGATTTGTGTGTTATGTGTCGACACAAAATAATATATTTCATGAATTATGATATGAATAGATCAAACTTATCACTATATTATCCTGAGAATGTGATATATATAGGAAATAATGGCAGAAAACATGGGGGAAGTGATCCATTCCAAAATATATATATCAAATAATAGATGAATCATCTAAATCTATTGTTGATAAAATTACTGAAGTTTCATGTAAGTGGGGAATTTTTAATTTATTGGAAAATGATAATATGATGCAAAAATGCAAGGTAGCTCTTAAGAAAACCAAATATCAAGATTAGATAATGTTGAGAACACAATGAAAGTTTTTTGGTCGAGTCAAAATAAATAAAAAATAATCAAATTAGATAGAATAATTTAGTGTGAATGATTAATTCTAATTTCTTATCAATTAATATAATGATAAATGGTAAATAGTTTATCATTCAAAACATGAAAATTTAATGGGTGTAGATATCCAATAAAATTAAAAATAATGATTTAAGGAATTTTCCAAATAAATAATTGAGCAATAGAAAATACAATCTCGAAGAATATAAATTATAATAATTTAAATATAATTTAGAAGTTCAATAGAAGAATGTAAGAATCGTACTCTAGGGTATGGGTGTCGAGGGTTTTAGGTAAATACATAGTTATGGGAGGTGGGTTTGATATATAAAATGAGAATGAATCAAAGGGATGGGGTGGACATAACAGAGCTATGTTGAATCCACGTCTGAGGAGGAGGACTATGGGGATGTGGGGAGGTTGTTTCAGAGATGCATTGGTTGGGTGGTGGGGTTTCCTCATCGGAAAGGAAGTGGGAAGGCTATGCCAGATGAGGGTTATTTCCAAGACATGATATTTGGAGGCTGGGGCTCAATCCTGAAGAAGAGAAGTGATTACTAGGATCATCAACATAGGCATGAATGATCAAGATTATATAGAGAGGTATGGTTTGTTATATTAGGATTTTTTTCATAGTTTCAAATAAACCATGGAATCATATAACCTACTTCAATGGTTTTAACAATAAGAGGAATTATGTGCATGGAAATATTTCATTTACTACTTGTGGATAGATAGTATTCAAACCAATTCTATAGACTTTAATTACTATACCTACTTCATCTATATGTGAGAAGCTAACAGAATGAGTCAGAAGAAGCAAACAAGCCCATATAGGCTGTCCTCACGGTGTCATGGAAATTTCACCTGATGTCATCTATCCCTTAATAGGATCATGTCTCTAGGGTCCTATAAAAGAAAATATCTAGTACTCAAAATGACTAGGTTATCACAAGATGTATATTAGATGGAAATACAAGGCCTCCTCAAGATCACCCTCGACATGGCATCATGGCTATATTGTACCTCCACCCTATGCCTGGTGACCTCTTCACCATAATTGAAATCCAAAGAACTCCCCCACTAAGGGATAATCTATCATTATGGTCCATCTCTATTAATAACCAATCACAACCTCAAAAGAAAAGGTTTCACATATATTGAGTGAGCACTCAAGAAGACTTAAAATAGGATTATGAGTATATGGAATCATACATAACATTATTTTATCAAAATCAAAATGAACAAATATACACTAGAATCACCCATGGAATAAAAAATCATAAATGGTTCACACATGCTACACATACACACCTACATGCGCTCATAGTCATGAATGGTCATCAAAACAGAAACTAATACAACCATTAAAAAAAGTGTAGACACAATCCCAAAAGGTAAAGGAATTCCAACCTTAGAAATAGTTACATCAACAAGAGGGATAAACTACCATGGGTGGTTTGAACGTTAGAGAGGAAACCTCTACAAACATGAGAACCACATCATGGGTATAATTATCATAGTTTTTGAAAAATTAAAGCTCACAGTTCATTAAAGGATCTTAGAACCAAAACCATCAATTTTATCAAAAGAATAAAAAAATTATTACAAGGGGTGATACTTTTTGTCTCCTATATAATTTCTGAATTATCATTGCTGGAAAAACAATCACTCATAGTGTTATCCTCAAAATTTATTATAAAAATGAATTCATCAATTTATATATGTAAAATAAATCACGAATATATATGGTAATATATTTTATTTATTATTTAATAAAACTATTATTTTCCTTGAGTGGTTAAATATATTATCATCAGATAATTAGATATATTTTTAACATGATAATTTTATTTAAATTATCATTGAATAATTTATGTAATTATCTCATAATAATTTTCCTTAAATATTATACATCAATAATTTTATTATGATATGTTTTTATAGATTATCCATTTATACTTCCTAAACTGTCTTTTGATAATCCTTATAAATATCCTTTGATAATCTTGCCCAATTATATTTGTTAAATTCATGGAAATATCATTTGATAATTTTACACAATTATCATTATTATATTTTTACAATTATAGTTTCATAATTTTATAAAATCATCACTGATAATTATTTAAAATCATAATTTTATAACTTCCCAAAGTTATAATTATTATGATTTTTATATTATCAATTGATAACTTTCCAAAATTATATATTGAAAAATTATCAGGTTTTTTGTTTTCCCCTTTCTATTATTCAAATTTTCAATATAATTTATGATGAAAGTAATTTTTTAAGAATAATAAATAATAAAAAATTAAATGAATTCTATACTATTTTCAACCTCACATTAAATATAGATGATTTATAGAGATTATCGTTGTCATGTTAAAGATAATGAAAGACTTGAACGAATCTACATAATGGGATTTTGGGATCATCTAAATCCAATGATATAAAAATCAATGAAAGTGAATAGGTTCGACTATTTTGAAGAAACACCAATATTATTCCATATATAAAATTCTAAAACCCCTGATTTAATCTATGTTTAAAGAAATAAACGATGGTGGAGTAATTAATTTTACATATTTAATGTGTTGATGAATATTTAGAGTCAAAACACCCTCTAATTTGGGTACTCGAAGGTGTCTTACATGTAAAATAAGGGTTTATGTAAATGTAGTAGAATAACTCCATGATAAAAAATAACATAATAACTTTTTATATAAATGTTTTAAATAAATTACCCTTGTATGTGATGTTACCAAACACCCATCATACAAAATGTTTTTGTCATGCCTAATGTGAATTACACCCTTTAGTCTGGTATTTCACATCTAATATACTATTCATGAGATATTCCATTATTTTGGAAAAGTACCATGTGTATAATATAATATTATTAATATTTTTATTTTATCAATACTGAGGCTCTATGAGCCTCATAATATTGTACTAACTTAGTACCTGAATTTTAAAATATTCTAAAGAATATTCCATGGTTCTATCTTGGATTTTACCATTACAAAAAACCTTTATATACCTTATTAATATACTTTTATTGAAAATTTAAATATTCACATAGAAATAATCATTAATTATTATAAAATTGGGTTTTTATTACCATTCTTATTTGAGGATATTATATATATATTCATTGAAAATAACCATTTAAACTTATAAAGGAATATTTTAAAAAAAAAATCATTATAAAGGGAATATATGATCATTTGATAACAGTTAGAACAAATATTTTTTTAAAACTATGGTAAATAATGTAAATAACAATATGTAATGAAAATTTTAAAAATATTATTTTTTAATCCATTCATAATGAAATTAAATAATAATAATAATAAAATTATTATTATCAACCTTCAAATATTAAAAACAATTCTTGAAAACATTAAATAAAACTCAATATGGAAGATAAATAGTTGGAAGAAAAACATAAAAAAATATTTTGAAAATAAAGACACTTACATAAAGTGCAAACTCATTTCATTTGTAAGTATTTTATCATGATTAATAAATTTATATTAGTTTTTTTAGAAACTAATAACCATATTAATGTTTTTTACATTAGAATTAATATCTGATTTTAATTTTTCGTAATTATTATTTAGTTACTAAAATGGTTAAGTTCACGTGAGAAATGTTGAGGAAATTTGATTTAGAATACCAAAATGGATTTAGTAGGATGACTATGGTCAAATGGATCATGGTAGCATTAACAAAACTATTTTAATCCTAAAAAACTATTATTTTTATACATTAAAACGATTTTTTGAAGAAGACATGGAAAGTGATCATAGAAAATTAAATACATCATTTCTTGGTGGTATTAGTTCACACATGCACATGATTGATGTTTCCACAGTTCTACTAGATTGAAAAAAACAAGGAATATAATATTATAATTTTATATAATAACAATTATGTTATACCTATAATATTTATTAATTATTTCTATCATCATGACTATCCATGTGAGGTAATAATTACATACAAATAACATCTCTTCATGGATACAATATTTTACATGTACACAAGAGAAATATTATAATTTTATAGTGAATAAAAGGGTAATAATGTACGTAATATATTATAACAAAAAATAGTTTCATTTAATTATAATAAGTATATTAATTTATAAATTTTACCATCCATGTGAGATGGTGATAGAAAATGAAACACCCACTTTGTTGATGTAGTAGTCTATATATACACATGAGGGATGCTTTAATTTACCTTACGATGGAAATATGATATAAATAATATTTTTCAACAACACAATAACCATTAAATATATAGAATATCATAATATTTGAGTGTTACAATGGTCATAATAGATTTAATAATTCTTGATGATGAAATACACATGAAATTGGTAAGTTATGACTTATACCTCCTCCCTAAATTACACCCTTTATCTTACACATTATGCCTTACAGAATTAGTATTTTTGAAGAATGAGACCTCTATGACATAATGAAGATAGTTTAGAATGTTTTCTGTTATATATGGACAATGATAATTAGTTTAAAATGTTGGAATAATATAGGATAGTTTTTGACCTTTTATATGTGATGAAAATGGAAATATTTAAATACTATTAACATTTAAATGTTGTTAACAACTTTCTTATGGTCATGTGGATACAAATGGACAATTATTGAATAAAAGACAGTTTAACTTAAAAATATACTATATAATTAACATTTAGTAAGGTTTTAGTAATATTTTATGCCATATTTCTTAGATTTACACCATGGTTAACCCTTTAAACCTTTACTAGGGTGATAATGCTTAAAAATGGAAACTGTTCATTATTAGATAAAATAAAATTGATCAAATTATATAATTTTACCATCCTCAATAAAAATATTAAATCTATTTTTCATAATTAAATTTATATAATAGGTTGGAATTAATTTCATATATGTGATTATAATGCAATGAAATAATGTTTTTTTAATAAAAAAATTCTGTATAAAAATGAATATACTCTGTAATAAGAAATATTATTTATTCATATAAAATTATTTGTCCTTCATTTAATAAACTCTACTAATTTCAAATTAAAATAATCCAAAATAAAATAAAACATTTTAATTAATTGAAACAAAATTATAATTTTTTTTATAAAAATACTTAATTTCCTTTATTCACTAAAACATAAATCATTTTACAATGATCTAGAATATTCCAAAAAAATTATTATAAAAATTTCAATATCTGTTGTTTAAAATTTTAATTTTAAAATAAGAGCATATATTTCATCGAATACATTTCATATTGGATAAAACCATTTCTTTTATGACTAAGAAATATTATAAAATTACCATATTATGTATGAATACATAAAATATATTTATTAATATTAAAAAGTTAGGATTTTAATTTGTTATTAAATAATATTGGGTAGCCAATTCTTCCTCAGTTTAGAAATTGTCTCCTCGCAATTTTTTTAATTTATTTGACAAGAGAGGGTATTTTATTATGATTGATTTTTCAAATTCAAAATTTCTATATTAAATCATATAGTTTCTCCATAACAAATTTACCAATAATAATTTCTTATTCTATGACACATTTTCTTTAATATTAATAATTTAAACTAGTATTTCCATGTATGAGATATTCTACTCTAGTTGTACCACTTTAGGGATCAAAACCTAAGATGTATTCGATATATACTTATTTAGTAATGAAACATGAAACACATCATCTACATAAGATATAATAATATGTAAGGATACCTAATAAGAAACATATCCCACAATATCCAAAATTTTGTAGTGTCTAATAAACTATGGGATAAACATTCTAATTTTACAAAAATCTCCAACACCATTCTAAAGATATATTTTATGAAATATGGGGTAACCTACCTCCAATGAAAGGTCTTTACCTTGGTTATAAACATACCATTTCTGTCAACATTAAGAAACTTTAATTTTGTGTTAAAATATTCCTTCTAAAAAATACCTTTTACCCATTCTGATCCCAAAAATTTCCTCTAACTCAGTTTTCCATAATATAACAAATAATTACATTAATTTTTATATAATTCCTCAAAATGATCCATTTGTATAGAAGAATTAATGTATTAATTATATAAAAATATAAATAATGATATATACATAACCTAGCATCCTTGATAAACTTATGAAAAAAATACCGAATCATACAATATAATGTCTAAATTATACACTATAATTATCTATTCGATTGGGGATGAAATGTTGCACTGAAATATAATTTAGTGACTATCTACTTTTGGCATTCCTTCCAAAATATTTATTTAAATATAGAATCATGGTTAGATATAATAGATATTGCAACTCAATGTAATCTTCATATTTTACTAAAATAAAGGCTAGAAATCTAATCTAGGGTTTTTTATCTTGAAAATTAATTAAATATAATTATTTAGTAAAATTATAATTAATAATCATAGTCACCTTACTACATTGAAATGTTTTTGGTAACCCACAATCAAATCAATGAGTATATTATCCCACTTCTATTATGGAAAAAATGTCGAATCAACCTAATGTATAGTTTTTTTATGAATTATCCATATAAAAGTCAAAAAATTCTTGAAAAAATTAGTAATATACTTCTTCATGACTTCCCATTGATAATATTACCAATAGATTCCATACATCATAGAGATTTCAGGAAGAGATCTATGAGATTACCATAATAGTTCTTTCTTCTATTGTTAATCACTTAGAACACTTAACCTATTTCAAAAAATCATACATATTTATTCATCCATAATAAACTATAGAATATACATTTTTTACCAATTCTACTCTTTTATTTAACAAATTATCTTCTTTATAACCATCTATAAATCATTCTGACTAGGATGACTAAATCAATACTTGATCTAAAATGAGTTTTTTATACACATCCTCCAGGGGAACATTTAATAAATCAATAACTAAATGATCATGTTCCAAATGTATCATAGTTAATAATGCTTTGTCTTTATGACTCATGGAATCAACAACCATTTTTGTTTTACATTGATGATATTGAATTGTGAAACGAATATCCTTAAATAGTTCTAAAAGCATTCTACAGCTCATGTTAAATTCATGGGTGAATATATAGTTTTATCCATTATAATCAATATATATTTCACATTTCTCCCCATATAGATTATGACTATAGATTTTTAAATCTATAAATGTAACAACAATATGATAGTAAGGTGTAGGATAATTAATCTCAGTGGATCTTAATTGTAAAGATACATATATGACAAATTAAAAATTCTATATAAAAAACCATTTCCCTTCCAAGAATAAATATTGTAAATAAAAAACTCCTTATTTATAAATTCAATGTATAATGTATAAGAATTAACCAATGTTTTTTTCAACTAAAAAAAATCATTCATCATAATAATTTCTTCGACTAATTTCCAAACATTTTTATGCTAATTTTTTCATAAGTCAAGATAACCATGAACTGTTTAAAAAATATATTTTTATTAACTAAATACCCTAGATAATTTTGATATATCCATGAATTTTTAGAGTTTTTACAACTCTTATAATAATTCAGTATTAATAGGACCAACTATTATTATATATTTAGATATAATTTGAAAAGGAAAATAAATACTCTATAAAATAATTTCGTTTACTATAATTTACATGAACCTATTTTATTTTAGTTTTTTCAATATAATTATTCAATGTTTCTAATGATTGTAATTTATTTTATAATACTCAAAGATATAATCATTAAACACAAATAAAAAACATTCCAAATAATCATGGAAATCACATTTTATTAAATCAATAAATATAGTAGTTTTCTAACATAAAATTCGTAATAAAAAACATAATAATGATATATAGTATGAAATTCCATCTTCAAAATGTCCTCATCATTAAATTTCATATATCGGCTCTCAAACATGTGAATAATCATTGAAAAATACAATAATCCCTAGGAAAGATAAAATAACTCATCTATATGAGGAAATTGATTATTATTCTTAAGAGTAATGTATTTTTGGCCACTATAAGAAATGTAAAGTATTATTGAACTATATTATTTTTTAATAAACCATGGAAGGGAACCCCATAGGGATGTTCCAAGCATGATTAATGTAACATCCTAGGTAAATGAAGAATAAAATATTTTCATACTTATTAATATTTGTTAATTAAAAATAAATTTTACATTAAAAGAGTTTCTATGTTCGATAGCGTACCTGATACGCAACAATGGGTTTCTTTGAAATAATATGTTTCACACTAATAATATAATATTATTATTTTAAATGGAAGTTAACTCCTAGCCATTGTATTGGTGGTAATGAACAAAACTAACAATAATATGATTATACATGTTTGTTAAATGTATTTACTTTTATCCAATAAAACTTAGAGGCTTAAAATGTGAATGAATCTAATTTTAAGAATAATTTACATTAAATGGTCGATTTACCACTTTTTAATGGTGAAACCTCATTAAATATAGTTTTATTCACTTTAATAAATTCTATTTGACCAAATAAAATTTTATTTATAATTGGGGCATCAAAATTTACTTTTAGTAAATGTTTGGAATTTTTCAGATAAAGGTCATTTTTTAATGAATAATGAAAATATTGTATTTTAATTCAAAACTTTGTTTTAATATAATTTATTTATATGGTTATATTATCTATTTAAATTGGGTTTAAAGTGTAATTATAATATATTTTTACCATTTAATCCAATTTTGGTCATTGGAATCAATTTCACTTTGAATTTGGACACAAACAAGTGTAAACCTTTTGATAGTTATTGTTTCTTAAAATCATGCTATTTGTTATAAGAATGAGAAGTAATTATAAATTAATTAATTAAACTTACATGTTTATAATTAGGTAAAATATAAATAATTTTTGAATTTTGAATATAAAATATAGCTTAGGAAGAACTTGTGGCATTTTTCTAAAAAACAACAATTTTTGATGAATAGTGAAGCCACTTAGTAGTAGTTTAAAAACAGAAATATTCATTTAAATTAACATTTACCACTTCTGGGAATTTAATTTCAAAAATAAAACATACATGGTTGTTATTAGTAAGTAAAATTTAATTCAATAAGATAAAAATAATTTTTGTTGAATATTAACTTTTGACTTTTATTTACCACGGTTAATTGAAATTATGGTAAATCAAGGTAAAAAAATATTATAATAATTCAAAATTACCTTAAGACTTGTCATAACATTATTTTATGAATAAAGACCGACCATGGGAATCCTTGGGTTGATTTTTGGGCACCATGGAGCCACTTATGAATGATAATGACACTTTAGATTAATTAACTTAAAGTAAAGACAAAAATGACATACACAAAAATATTTTAGTAAATTAATATTATACGGTGTTATATAAGTAATAATTTAGACTATAAATATTAATTAGAAAGACAATAATAGTTCCTACATCATCATATTTTCTTTATAATTTTAGACATCGAATAAATTAAATTATTTGTTACACAATAATGATTCAGTGTTCACCTCATTAATAAATTATTCAAATAAATATGAGTATAAATATTAAAATAACATCCACAACCTATCAAATTGTTATTGGATGATTTTATTTCGTCCGTGAGTCATCTTATCTTTGAATCTAATTATTTTTGGACCTTTAGAAACTGATTATCATTACATAAAAAAAATATTTTCACACTTTTTTAAAGAGCCCCTCTTCCCCCTTATAAAAAGAGACCATTTCTAACCAATTCCTCACACATCTCAAGACTTATTTATGGTCCAACTGCTGCCCAATTAAGCTCCCTACATCCCTCTCCTACACTAGAAGCCTTAACTTAGGTATAAGGCACTTCAAAAATTCATTTTGGTTCAAACGAAAGGAAGTTACCCAAATTAAAGGTAACAATTTCTCTTAACTTCATTTCATTTATTTTAAATCTCCAACCCATAAACTATTTTTATTCCTTTATTTTATAACATAAATGGTATCCTAAATATACTATAATGTTTTTGTGAGAATAATTTTAACTACACTTACTCACACCTCCACTTAATTGGTGAAGAACATACTGTTTTGGTGGATAGAAGACAAACGCCTCACAAAATGATGATTGTTCGATTATCTCCTACAGCCTCTCATGGTGGCCATTAAGATGACACTATATTTATATATGATATATATTATGTTTATGTCTTTTTTATTATTCTGTATTTTTCTTTTATAGCATACCTTTATTGCTTCCATTAGGGGTAAACCCAATAATTTCATTTGAGAAAGTGCGGACTACCGCCCCCTAAAAGTTATATGACTCATTAATGACCTATGTGAGATGTATAAAGGATATATTTAATGATATTATGTATTATATTATAATATAATTATAATATAACTATGTATCATTATTTTTTAATTTTAGTAAAGTATGAAATAAAAATGAAAGTTATGTTCATTCGTACGTACGACTTACCGTCTCCATGAACGGTGCATTTCATTTCTTATCTCCAAAATGTTATGTACTGTTATAAATAAATATATATATTGGATATATATGATGTATATAATATCCAAAAAGTTAATATCATTCTGGATATAATGGAATATTGACCACATGGACAACATGTAAATATAATGTGTTCGTTTTTTTACTCAAGTACCAAATATTGACAAAACGAATGTTATTAACTTAAATGATTACATTGTGTTTATAACATGGTAATAAGTGATATAAAAGGAATAATAAACTTTTAAAAGGTTCTTAAGCAAGTAGAAATTAACTTTAGTTTATTATTCAAGAGATTAACGAATCGACAGGTCAAGTCGGACACGAGGTAAGGGACTTCATTTTAATCTCCTTTCATTGAGGCATATTTTGTTTTAATACACGAATTTCTTTTATACGCTGAATAAACACCCTTTAATTTTCAAACGGTATATTTTTCTAGGAAGATATTTACTAAACAAAAAAAGTAATTTTTCTTTTAATGTAAGTGGTGACAACGACCTTTCCTCCACCGTGAGTATTATTTGTTCTTCAGCTTCCTTAACAAGCTGTAATGTTTTTTTTTATGAAAATAAACACTATATACTATTTTATGATTTTTGGTATTGAAAATTGTTTTGATAATGGATTTTTTATGTCAATATATTTAATTTATATATTGTTATTGAAATGTGGAAATTTTTTCTTTCCTTAATTTTTTTATGTGTTATGATTTTATAATTGTACTTGGAAATTGGATGAGTGGTTACGTGATAAACCAAATGACGGGTTCTGTCATGATAAACCTGGGTGGGTGGTTACGTTATAACCTAAAATTCATTGGGTATGGAATTCAGTCATATGGTTATTCCATTTAGTGATATGTGTGGAAGTTAACCGTGTGGTTATTCCATTTATGTATGTTTATGTCCCATGTTACCTTTATATGTTGTGTGTTCTTTATAAGGGTTTTATGGTAATCTTTTGGTTACAAAAGGGTAAGTAATGATATTTTATTTAGGGAAGAGTACTTACTACTTCATAAAGGTGAAAAGTAATACTTATGATAATGTATTTGTGGTTTACATGTTGTTTTGAAAAACTAATAGTGTTTCATTCTTTGTGTATCCCTTACTGAGATTTTTATGCTCATCCTATGTTTTTGAATTGTTTTTCACAGGACTTAATGTGGAATAGGGTCAAGGATGGGATCAAGGAAATGTCATGCTGTCTTAAACATGCAACTAGACATGACACTTTTTTTCAAGAGTTCTTGTTTTGTGAAAAAATTGAAACAGAGTAGAAGTGTCTGCTTTGTAATTTTTTTTTGAAATGAAATTTAATAGTTATGGCCTAATTATCTAAAACTCTGAACCTAAAAAGATCCTTAATGGGAATTATTCATTTAATTCAAGATTATGTAATGTTTTATGGTTACTTTCTTATAGTCGGTATCATAGGTCGGTTTAGACATCTTTAGGAGTTAGCGTATTGTTAAATAAATTTCCATAAATTAAGTTATCGTAATATTGAAATGATATAGTATTCACATATTACCATGTTTCATCACCAATGATATTTCTGTGTTTAGAATGGTTTTCCGTAGAGAAAACAAGGCAGCTATGTTGGGATGACATCAAGAGGAAGACAACCTTCCAAATCAGCAACCTGAGATGGTCATAATCGGAACTAAACAGCTTGTTGTAGTGATGACACAGTTAACTCGGGCTATAACTGGTGGTGGTATCCATGCACGAGATCAGCCAAATCAACCACAGAGGAACATGTCAGTAGTAGATCATATCACGAGGCAAGATCCCCCACTATTCAGAGGATCATCTGTAATGCCCTGACCCCAGAAGCCCAAAGTTGGTGCATTATTTTAAAACATTGGCATGATTACAAGGAATGAAGTCCCGAAAGACTGACCAGTTTAGCAGTCTTGGAAAATAGATTACATACATGATTTTTACATTAAATATTAGAAAATAAAACACAACATAAATGATCCTTTGACAATTACATTAATCCCCTAGGTTAACCTTGCTTTACAATCATAATACAATTCTTGTAATCCTGAGAAAAGTAAAACATAGAAAGGGGTAAGCTCAGATGCTCAGTAAGGATAACAATATAGCTGAAACATTCATAAATAAGCATCAAATTTTTAGGCAAAAAATAAGACTAAAAAAGCCTTTTAAACTAAAACTTCATCCTAATATGGAAAATATAAATCAAAATAATGTCATTTAATTACTCACATGGATATTCTTCTAGTCGAATAATCACATGAAATATAAATATCCACTTTCACAATGATGGAATGCATAATTCCGGAATTTCATAACAAAATTGTCAAGGCCTTGTGCCAAGACCACAAATAATATTTTGCCAAGGCCTTATTCCAAGACACTAGTTTGGTTCATGAGACCTACCGATGCACCTAGGAGCTATAGTGGGATCCAACCGTCACTTACTAAGTCCAATTCATTCCACATATGAAAATGTTTAAACATAACATAAACATTCATATTAAAACTCGCATAAAAAATGTCAATACATTATCCATAAAACATGAATGATGTAAAAATAACACATCCACAGTCAAACATATCACAAAAAATTCAATACAATATGGAATATTTGTATCATAATAGATCAACTTCAAACTAGTTTATAATCCATTAAATTATTTTGACATAGATGAAAATTATTTGTAAAAATCATTGAGAGAAATATATTTTTTTCATGAAAACATTTTACACAAAATTTAGAAAGGAAGTCATTAAAATAAATTTTTCAATCAAAGTGTCCCATACCACTTTGAATTTTTTTTAAATGAATTAACATTTTAAAAACATTCATGTCCATATAGATAAATCCTTTAAAACCATTTTTAAAATATAGACATTAATGAGAATTTTTTAGAGGAATAAATATTTAAAACATTAAAAATGATGTTTTAGTAAAAAAATACCTTAAAATAATCCCTTTGAAAACTCTTTCATAAAACATGGACATGGATAATAAATATGTCCCAGCAGATACTTATGTAAAAACAACCTCAGATAATAAAGAGATTTTGAAATTAACCCTTACCTTGCACTTTACATTAGTCGAGGGTATGTTTATCCTCTTGTATGAAGACCATATGATGTTATTAAATTATAACATAACCATATTAATATTTATGATATCATACATTATTGATTTATGACTTTATACTACCCATTTAATAATAATTTCCATGTTAAATTAACATTTTGGGTAATAATCGCTTTCTTTATCGTACATTTTTTAACTTGTTGCTCTTGATTGTATCACATAGATCAAGATTTAAATACATCCAGAATATAAAACATGATTTATATATCATATATATTTAGAATATAAATATGAATTTTATAAATATATATGAAATGGAAAACACCATTTATGGAGACGGTAGTCCGTATGTACGCATAAACGTTGTTTTTGTTTTCATATCATATTGAACGGAACTAAGTAAATAAGATATATGTAAGTACAAATAGATATATATATATCTCAAATATCATTATTATGTCATATATTTCATACTTATTAATGATTTATATTTTATAATTATCGTTGAATGGTGAACGTGGAAATGAATATCATCACGTTCGTGAAGATGGTAATACTTACGTACGGACGAGAGATAATATCATTCTTTTGATATTAAAATAATATATAATTGGATTTTATATCATATATAAAGAATCATTATAATGTTATATTTATTATTTAAACCAATTACACATCATTATTGTACCCATCCAAATAATAATGTATTGAATAACAATTACACCACTACGTGGAGACGGTAAGCCGTATGTACGCACATATGGTGACATGTCATTTATAGGATGGATAGAATAATTAATATGGTTGTAACATATTTATAATAACATCACAGTATATATAAGATAATTGAGTTATTATTTTAGAATGGGAACAACAAATAAAGAGGAAGTGGAAGAATATAGGAACATGATAGAGGTAATGAAATATTTACCTCTTCCTCACAATCTTCCTTTTGAAAGAGGGCTCCTTAGGATGGATTTATGACTAAATGAAGGCCTCTAAAAAGAAAAAATGACAGTTGAGAGGGTATTTGGGAAGGGTTCGACCTAGAAAAATGGCTTTGGAGGTGTGAATTAGAGAGAAGAGGGACTTCCCTTTTATAAGAGGGGTCAGGGGCACCTTAGGAAAAACTAAAACTGTTATTTTATAATAAAATAATTTTCAGTTTATAATGACTCAAAAATGGACTATTTAAAGTCTTAGGTGGGGATGGGTAGAAAACAACTCAAAAAATAGGTTTTAGACAGGTTTTTGTCACTATATTAACCTTATGTTTTTGATTTAACTGTTAGATAATAGTTTGACATTTACCATGTCTACATGTATTTTTATATAATATGGTTAATAAACATACTATATACTTCCACAAGAACCCCAAGTGGTTCATTAATGATAAAAATATCACTATATAAGTCGTTTTTCAGAACCACAGATTTTTAGGAATAGAATATCAATTAATAATATAATATTTGTTTTAAAAACTTTTTTATATAAATTTTGACACTATTTGGTATTTTGTTTTTTCTAAATTCATAAAATCATTATTACTTCAAAAACAATTCATCTAACCAAACCTAATATGTCATATTAACCTATAAAATTATTGTAATTCATAAAAAGTCTCAAATTAAATTTATTTGGATATTTATAAGATCGATTATTTTAATATTTCATTAAATTGGTCATTACTGCATCATCATTGTGTCATAAATAAATAAATTTATTTAATTCCTAAAAAATATAAATAAAATACAATTATGTAGGAAATCGTTTTATATTTCCAATGGATATTTATAGTTGAAAATATGAATTATATAACTTCATGTAAAAATTTATTTACTAAAATATATTTGTTTAAATCATTTTTTCCTTTACTTTAAGTTAATTAAAATAAAGTGTCGTTATCATTCATAAGTGGCTCCATGGGGTCCCAAAATCGACCCAAGGAAGCCCATGGTTGTCCTAACTCATTAAATATGGTTAATACAAGTGTTAAAGCAATTGTTTATTATTAAAATATTAATTTTACCTTAAATTACCCTATTTACCTATGACCGCGGTAAATAAATGTCAAAATATACTATTCACCAAAAATTATTTTCATCTTATTGAACCGAATTTTACATACTGATATCAACCATTTCTCTAGGATTTTTTAAATTCAATTCACATAAGCGTTAAAATTATGTTTTATGAAAATTTGTTAATGCTCCTAGGAGGTGTGTAAAAGACTGTTAAAAGTTCGATAACAATTTTATATATCTAAAATTATTATAAACTAACTCTAATGAATTAAATTGAACTTATATAGGTATTATTTATCTATTTTTACCTAAAATAAATTTAAATAAAATAAAAAAATTATTTAAATAAAAAATCGGGTTAAAACAATAACTCGGTGTTTTTCACTATTCATCAAAAATTGAATGTTTTCAGAAAAATACCAAAAATTCAACCTAAGCTAATTTAGATATTCTGAATTCAAAAATGAAGTCCATTTTACCAAATTCAAAACATAGAAGTCTCATTTATTAAATTAAAATTAATCCCTATTGTCAAAACCTAAAAGCGTATTTTTTAATAAATAATAACTATCAAAAGATTAAAATTTTTTATGTCCAATTTCAAATTTAAATTACTTAAAATGACTATAATTGGATTAAATGGAAAAAATATAATTTATTTATACTTAAAAACCATTAAATTGTATAATTTAACACTATAAATTATTTTGATTAAAAAAGTTATTTTCAGTTAAAATATAGTATTTTTAACTATTCTCCCAAATTTGAAAGTTATCCAAAAAACACAAAATATTTATTGAAACTAAATTATTTTTTCCCTATTCTAATTAAGACATTTATTAATTCAATTATAATATATAAAACTTTCAAATATTTTATTTTACAAGGGTTCACCATTAAAGGGCGGTAAAAGTGAATTTTTTTTGAATATTATTCTTTTATTTGAATAAAATGAATTAGTTCTTACATTATGTTTAAGAAACTCATAATATGGATTTTAGAATTATAAGGATTATATAATGTTCAAAATTCATTTAATACTATTCATAACCGCTTTTGAATTTCTAGTTTGGTAAGTTGTGGTGCGCTTGAACTTGGTGTTGCATGTAGTGCAAGTTATTGAATTACATTGATGAAATAACGTAGTATAAAATCCTGTGTTGTTACATTCTTCCCTAATTCAATAAATTTCTTCCTCGAAATTTGAAATTGTTTTTCAAAAATAAAAGGTTGAAAATAGAGGATACCTTTGTGGGAAAACCCACAACATAAATTGGTTTATTAAAATTTAGTATTAATAAGATGAAAAGGCGAATGAAAAGGTCACCACCAAATTTTGATCTCGATTAGGAGAACATTGGTTGAAATTAAAAACCATATTGGAGTAAAAACATAAATATTTATAGGGAGTGATGGAGGTCATCAGTCACAAACAATTGACGAATTGAGGGCCTCAAAGCCATCAATCTATGATGATTTAAAATATCATCAGTTCAACAAAACATAAGGTATTGGGATGACACAATTTTAGTTTTAAGATACATTACCAAAAGATTAAGAATTAATTTATTCATAGAAAAAGAGAAGAAGAAAATATATATTTGACAAGTAGAGTTCCATCCTTTAACTAATTTCTACCACAAACTCATCTTTCACTCAAAAAGATAATAAAAATTAAAAAATATAATATGTTTATCCTATTCGTATAGGGTTCCAAACAAAATGAATTTCTAATTCACTTATCAGACCCTTTAAAAAACAAACTACATTATACAAATGAGGGACTTCACGTAGTCTAGTGGTAGGTGATAAATCCCAATCACGCTATGGTTTTGGGTTCGATTCCCACAGTTTTGTCTGATGCGACGGGTTGTCACACGGTCTGTGTGTTGTCCTTTTTTTAAAAATACAAAAATAACCTTAACAATAGTATCCAATTTCAAACATAATCCATTCCATCCTTTAGACTTATCCAAAATACTTCTATCCATACTCACAGTCCAAAATTTATAAGGAAGTTAAACACAATGAAGACTCTTTTTTTCCGTGTAATAACATGTGAACACCTTCATCTTGTATTATTTTAAAACATGGTAACACCTTGAATTACCATAAAACCTTGTTGATTAAATTCATACTCCATCATCCTTTATAAAATACTAGATATATTACTTATATACAAAAAAAATTGAATATCCCAACAATGTTGAAATAAAAAAAACAATTAATCAGTTCCAAGGAAGTCAAGAATATCCAACATAATTTATCCAAATACACCATCTCTTATTCCAAAATCACTACCTCATTATCAGGACCATATTAAGGATTATATTCCCTACAATAAGTCTATCTTAATATTAATTCAGCTTTCTTAGAACTATATAATCACAAATACTCAATAAAATAGTACTGCAGTACAATTTTTTTTTATCTCCATAATTCATATAACCAATATATTTCTGATACAACACTCAAGTGAAATAATTCTATAATAACAACATAAGAACACTAGTCATTCCTCTTCATCTGAGGTGGTATAATAACTTGATTATTATCCAATAGCATCATTTGTGGTATACTCTGATGATGGGGACGTTGATTTGCATAGTGTCCCATTTCCATGCAGATGAACTAGTGTATATTTGAAACCTTTTTCTTACCCTTGGAATCATGTACTTTGTTTCATTTTTCTCCACACTTATAACAAACTCTCATTCCCTTCATGTATTTACCAAGGTTATTATTTCTACATTTATCACATATGGGAAAATCCTTCTTTACACAATTCCCTTTATCCATCTATCTCTCTACCATCCTTTTCTTCTCTTGCTTCCCTTCAAATCCATAGGACTGAGATAATTCTTTACTTATCATATTAACACTAGATACTATTTCTTCATATGTTGATAATACGTGGGAGATTATTTCCCATAAAAATTTCGGCTTAAGACTGTGAAAGTATAGCCCTTCTTACTCTTTGTTTCATATGTATTGCTGGAGGTCTCATTCCTTCTATTAGGTGCTATTTTTATACAATGACATACACTAAGTCAGTTTAGGAATTGCAATGAATAATTTCAAACTTGTAAAATACCTAACGTAAATTCAACAGTTTGTGGATATAATCCATAGTCATAAAAATATTTTCTTTGAGTAGGTATATACTCGTAAATCCTTGATACTAATTTGTAAAGAAAATGAGAATTATCCTAAGAATATCCCTCGAGAGTGTTGTAACCAAGAGTGCAGCAAGACCCGTTGTCGTGCACCAGTTCCCGTTTGTGTCTAGCTCAAAACCGTGTTTTTGGGGTTTAACACTAGGTACATCTGTGCGAGAGCCACCTCTACTTGCTCGTATCTAAACAGGGATGTATTTTATTGTAAAACTCACAAAAGCGCTAAAGTACCAAAATTCTACAAAGTTCTTATATACTAATATTCAAAGCCTATCTTAGGGATTATATGTTCTAATCAGAGTTTATCAAAATCTAGATTCCAAGGTTTATACTAAACTTCCTCTGATACCAACTATAACGTCCCAACCCCAAAATCCCAGAGTCGGTGCATTATTTTAATACATTGGCATGATTACAAGGAATGAAGTCCCAAAAGACCAATCAGTTTAGCTGTCTTGGGAAGTAGATTACATAAATTATTGTTACATTACACATTAAAAAATAAAACACAACATAAAATATCCTAGGAGAATTCAGTTAATCATCTAGCTTAACCTTTCTTAATAATCATAATACACTTCCTGTAATCCTAAGAAAATTAAAACATATAAAGGGGTGAGCTCAGATGATCAGTATGGATAAAAATATAGCAGAAACTTTCATAAATAAGCATAAACATTTAAGGCAATAAATAAGACTAAAACAAAATCCTTATAAATTTAAACATAATCATAATATGGAAAATATAAATCAAAATAATTTCATTTACTAACTCGTATGAATATTCTACTAGTCGAATAATCACATGCAATATCAATAGCCATTTTCACAATGATGGAATGCATAATTCCAAGCTTTCATAACCACATAGTCAAGGCCTTATGCCAAGACTACATATAAGATTTTGTCAAGGCCTTCTTCCAAGATAGTAGTTTGTCACATGATACCTAATGATGCATCAAAGAGCTATAGCGGTCTCCACCCATCACATTCTAAGTCCAATGCATTCCTCATATGAAAAAGGTTTAAACATAACATGAACATTCATATTAAAACTAGCATTATAAATGTCAATACTTTATCGATAAACCATTAATGGTCTAAAAATAACACATCCACAGTCAAACATATCACAAAAACTTCAATACAATATGGAATATTTTTATCATAATAAATCAACTTCAAACAAGTTTAAAATCCCTTAAAATATTTTAAAATAGATGAAAATGATTTGTAAAAATCATTGAGAGAAATATCTCTTTTTCAAGAAAACATTTAAAAGTCACACAATTTAAAAAGGAAGACATTTTTGAATCAACGTGACCCATACCAATTTGAAACTTTTTAAATAAATTATCATTTTAAAAAGATTCATGTCCATATAGATAAATACTTAAAAACCGTTTTGAAAACATAGACATTAATGAGAATTATTTAGAGGAATAAATATTTAAAACATTTAAAATATTTTTTTTGTAAAAAAAAAGTCCCTTAAAATAATCCCATTGAAAACTATTTCATTAAACATGGACATGTATAATAAATATGTCCCAATAGATACATACGTAAAAATAACATTGGATAATAAAGAGATTGTAAAATTAACCCTTACCTTGCACTTTTCTTTAGTAGAGGATAAGTTTGACCTCCTATATGAAGAATGTAGTATGTTATTAAATTATAACAGAACCATATTAATATTTATGATATCATACATGATTCATTTTTGACATTATACTACCCATTTAATAATAATTTCCCTGCTAAATTAACATTTTAGGTAATAATCGATTTCTTTATCGAACGTGTTTTAACTTGTTGCTCTTGATTGTGAAGTGCACAGATCAGTGTGAATCACTGAGAGGGGGAGGGGGTGAATCAGTGATCCCTTAAAACTTTTTTACTAATTGATTCTTAATCAATTAAACCTCTATGGCTGGTTAAAGCCTCGATCCACTCTTCTTGTATCTCTCATCCTTTCCCGGATAATGCAGTAATGAAAAGGCACAGGACACAAGGATTTACAAGGTTCAGCACCAAAGGCCTACATCCTTGCCATGCTCTCCCAGCATGGATTCTCCATTATAACCTGTTAAAATTACAATGGTCGATACAGAGTCCCACTGTATCTCTCCTGAGTCCCACAGGAGGGTCTTTATACTGCTTCACACAGTGTTACCAGAGTCCCACTGGCCTGCTCCAGAATCCCACTGAAGACTTCTTCTCCCTGAGTCCCACAGGGTCTTCTCTTGGCTCCTCGAGTCGCACGAGTAGCTCTTCTTCACTTTAAGCTTCTTCAAGTATCTTCAGCAGTCTGGGATAAAGACTGCTGGCCTTGCTCTTCTTCTGATCACTTGTGGTGAACAGGTCTTCTCGTCTTGCTCAGGCTTTATCTCCTTCTTCTAAGGATGGCCTGGCTTCTCTCTTCAAGAATCTTCAACAGCCTCTGATAAGGTCTGTTGGTCTTTCTCAGCAACTTCTGATCACTTCACTTGATCAGGCACTTCTCAATTACTGAATACTCATAAAACTGATGTCTTTAACTTCTGTCTGGTCCAGTCTCAGTTCACCTCAACTTCATGCACTGAGTGCATGGAAACTCTGCATCCTCATGCACTGACTGCATGGCCTTCTCAACTTCTTCAAGAACCTTCACGTCTTGGACAACTCAAATGCACACCACTGATTTAACTTTCTTCACGTGTGCACGTGCATGCATGTATGCATGCACTCTCCTTTCTTCCTCTTGGTGCAATAAACCCACAAAGGGTGTAATCAATTATAGCACACACCAACTCACTTCCTTCACACACTTAATTCAATTTGCTTACACACTTAATGTGTGTTATACTTTAGTGTGGATGTCCTCTTCTTCTAGGTGTTTACACTTTTAGTGCACACACTAGGTTCGGCCTTCTTGCTTTGTTTGCACACACACACTTCCTTTGATCAATTAGCAAACACAAGTCTTGGCCTCCTTCACTTGCACACACTAACTCTCGACCTTCTTCACTTCACACACAAAGTGTGGCCTTCTTAGCACATGGCACACACATAAGTGGTCGTAGGGTGTTCTTGTTCTTCACTTAGAATACACCCAATATGCTAGGTCTTCACTTGATGCTCACATAAGGCACTAAGCCTTGGCCTCCTTTAATTTGCACACCCACTGCCCGAATGCAATTAACACTGCCAATATGAAGGCGCGCAAGTGCTTTAGCCGCGGCCTCACTTCTTCTTCAAAGCGCAAGGCACACTTGGTGCACAAGGCAGCATGCAAGTGCACAAGGCCTCTAGGGCGCGCACGCCTCGGGTGCAAGGCACCGTGGGCGCGCAAGTTCTACCGCACAGGGGGTCGCAGTGCACAGAGGGGGCGCGCAAGTTGGCGCTGCCCTTCCTCCTTCCTGTCGCGCAAAGGATAGCGCACAGGGGACTCCTCCTCCTCCTTCTTCTTGTCGCGCAACGAAGTAGCGCGCAAGGGACTTCACCGCACAAGTGTGTGCGGGGCTTCGTCTTCGCGAGGCAGAGGGCTCTCACGGATCAATAGGTCTTCAACAAAAACATCAGCAAAAAATTCAGAGGTCTTGGCCTCTCTTTATATAGGCAGAGGGCCTCGGTTCATCCACGTGGGATATAAATTCAAACTCCCGAATGTTTCGGATCTTTAAAATCTTTAAAATCTTTATTTTCTTTCCTCTGTTTCAACGCAGCTTCTTTTATTATTTTCTTCCTCATGCATGCGATTTAGAACGCATGCACGGACTCTGTTTAAACCCAATCCATGCATGAAAAGCACGAACACCAACTGGCCTCGGCACCTTCGGTTTGCCTTCGGCCAAATCTCGAATTCTTCTTCTCATCGCATGCAAACTCATATTTATGCTTGAATGTGTTCGTAGAGGCCAGACGATCACCATGGAGGTCTCGGTTTGCTCGTAGGTGGCCGGGAACTCGAAATCAGGTCGTCGGGGAGGCTCTGGTTCAGCGGCGGCATGGGGGTGGCTTCGTGCGAGCTTGGAGAAGAAGACGGATGGGGAGCCGTCGGATCAGGCGATCGAAAGAAATCGGACGGCCTGGATTAGATCGCCTTGCCGCGGATGGATCGTGCGGCGCAGATCAAGCGCGAGATCGCTCGGACGGCCGGGATTTGTTCCCGGTGAAAATTGCGCGTCCCACATCGAATTCTCCATCGGTTTATCCGCGCTTTATCAACTAAGCGCTCCCCCAACCGGCTCAGTTGAATTCTCTCCCTCCACGGTGCCGCCCCGCACCGTGTTCTCCCTGCGGGCGCGCTCTGTGCCCACTCTGCTCCTGCGGGCGCGCTCCTAGCGCCCACTATGCATCTCCGGGTGCGCGGGTTTCACCACCGCGTGCCCTCGGGGGCTTACACACGGCCCATGCCTCTGCGCTCCTCCGGGCGTGCCCCAGGCGCCCATGCGGTGTCCTTGGGTGCGCCCTGCCGCCCTGGCTCGCCCCACGGGTTCCCCCGGGCATGGTGCCCTAGTGCCCATGCCTTGGGGTTGAACCCCCAAGGTGCCTTGGCTGGCCAATTTTTTGGCAAAGGAAAATCTAATGACTTTGTTAAAAACAAGGTTCTCCTCCATATAAAGCATGCCAAGTGCCACTTCTTCCAAGCCATCATTCTCATTTCTCCTTCTTCCTCTCTTCTTCTTCATTTGAAATTCCTCCATTATCTTCAACATGTATTCATTACTTAGGAATGAATTCTTTGAAGGTTCTCCATCAACCGAAGCTCCTGAATCAAATAATTCTTCAATGTTCTTCAATGATCCAATTAGAGGTCAAGTTGGATCACATTCACATTGTCATGCACTAAGGATTAGTACACGTTCTTCTTCAGCTCACTTCATCCACTTAGAAGTTGTGGATGGCTCTCTTCATCTCCTCATGCATTGTGAAGACAATGCATGGTCTTCTAAAAGTGTTGTGACTTTGTATCCAGTTGATACAAGTTCTTGGAACTTAATGATCAGCTCAACAATCGTCAGATTTATCACTAGAGAATGTTTCAACCACATCTCCTATGTCACTTAGTGAATCTCCTAAGTGACATGCCTCTATGTTCCATGGCCATTCTCCATTCATCACCAACACCATCACAACCTTTGTCATTCACATCTTGACATTCCCTGACTTCCATTCATTCCAAGACAACAACATGTCTCATTGACAACAAATGCAACACAGTGGACTTCAATCTCCCCCTTTGTATTTGTTGTCAATACACCACTTCAGCACATATGAATGGGTCAATATGTGTGCCAATATTTTCTCCCCCTTATTGGAAATCAAATGCAAAGGTGTGGTGTGGTTCACTTTCAAAAATATCTTCCTCCCTTTGAATAGCATCTTCTTGAAAAACACTAGGAGAGGGATGATGCCACATGTTCTCTTTATCAAAGAACCGTTAGTAAATCAACTCTAAGTCTACTTGGGCTAACCCGGTGTAGAAAACAAGAGTGATGTAACCATGGTACTCAATGCTGTCCAACATTCACTGTACATGTGAGATCATGCTTCAGGGGTTTGAAATTTTTCAGATATTTCAATGAATTGCTAAATCCTGCACATACTTCACAAAACACATTAGAATGTTCAGGTGCAAAGATAAAGCTCCCCCTTTAATCTACTTTCTCAAGATGATATTAATTTCAGAACATCATCTTCTCCAGATTGGCTCCCCCTCAAGGGGTGCACTCCGTTCTGTCCAAACCATCCTCCAGATGAGAATGATCATCATCTTCAATTCCCTGCAATGTTAGCACATGTATATACCAATAGTATAAGGGAATAAGATGGAACCTCCTTGGTTCATTAATGTGAACGACAAGGTTGAGAAGATTCTCTCAACCGAGATGTCCCATTTTCACCAGTCTTCACACTTGCACATTTGATCTTCAATGATGTTTGTGCTGGTGTGGATCTCAATACTTCTTCATGTGAAATCTTCTTCTTCCTTTTTGCCTTAGCAATTGCCAGAACTTCATCTTCAGCTCTCTGGAGATCTTTGGCAAGTTGCAAATGATTTGGCCATATGACTAAAGAGTCATTTGGAAGTGTGGCCTCAGTTCTGGAAGTTCCACATGGTTCTTTTGATGCTGTCAAGCTACCTTTATTAGGCAACTTGTTTACAATCAATCCCTTCTGCTTCTTCTGGATTGATTGTCTGTTTGATTCCAGTCTGCCTCTATTGAATTTCATGGCTTCTTTACAAAGATCCATGATATGCCCTTTCTTTCCACAGTAGAAGCATTTCTTCTTGGTGGTCCTTCTGGATGCATCACCCTTCTTGGATTTAGATTCCAAGGACATCTCTTCATTCTTCAAACTCTTCTTGGGAGCATCTTCCACTTTCTTCTGCTTGCTTCCCAAGGAATCTCTCTTAGCCAGGTTCAGTGATCTTCTCTTCATTCCAGCTTCGGATACATTCGGAGATTGATATGTATCAACTCTTTGACCACTTTTGCAACCATCCCAGATGTTGTCAAGTAATCCAAATCTATTTGTAGTAAACAGATGTCTCTGGACCTGTGGATGTTGCTTCCTTCATTCTGGCTTGCTCCCCCTTGGCATGGGCTTCCTCTGTGCTTTTGCATTCAGTGGATTGTACCAACAATCCTTTGCACAGTGCCCATACTTATTACAACACCAACACTGACCCACAAATCTTGACCTCTTCAGTCCTTCTGATTGTTGGGTACTTTTCTTGACTTGCTATGTTGTTTTAGGAGAGTATTCTTTCTTCACTGTCTTCATCCATACTTGTTTGGATTCATTCTTCCATCCTGCACTTTTAGTAGAAACACTTTTAGAAGCATGAGTACAAGATGGTATGGATGGTACCTTCTTTTTAGAAGATGTTGCCCTTTCATTAGAGGATGTCTTTCTTCTAGAATCATCCTTCTCAAAGCATACTTGAGTAGCAACATTTCTCCTTTCAGCTTACTGGGAGGCTTCAGCTTTGGGTGATTGCAGATTTTTCAATATCACCTCTAGTTCTAAGCATTTCATATTGAGGGAGTTCTTCTCATCCTCAACAGTTCTTAGCTTTCCTTCCCAATTCTCCACCAGTTGTTTCATCTGGTCTTCATGCACCTTCTTTAATTCTTGCAATGAATTGTCCAGCTCCTTCACCAATTTGACTTTTTCTTCGAGTTGAGCATCTCTGACATTCATTGACACTTTGTGCCTCTTTTCCAGTGCATGGAAAACATCTCTGACCATTATTTTAAAGAAATATTTCTCAGAAAGGCTTCTTTGCAATTCTTCAGCAGTGTCTTCATATCTTTCATTGCAAAGAGAAACGGTTTCATCTTTAGCCTTCACCAGCTTTCTGAGAGTGTTGGTTATGCCAACCCTTTTTGCCAATTGATCTTCCATTGCATTGGCTTCTTCTTCTAACTGTGATTTTTCTTCATGAAGATCATGGATGCCTGTAGCTATACACATTGCAACTTCCTTGGGGACTCTCTTCTGAAGATATTTGATTGCATTTAGAAGATCATTGTTTCTTCCATCTTCATCACAGCTAGAGAAGGCTTCATCAGAAGAATGATAAAAGGAATTGTCATCTGATGTGACTTTCACATTTCTTTCCATATAAGGAGTTTCTCTGATTGCACCAGCCTTCTTATTCATCTTCTTTGCCTGTTTCTTCATTCTGTTTTTCAGAGTCTTGGCAGATATCTCCATTTGAGGCTGTTCTTTCATTTCCTCAAATATGCACTCCATATAGACTCTCTTGGATCTTTTAGAGGTAACCTCCCTTTGATACCAATTGAAGTGCCCAGATCAGTGTGAATCACTGATAGGGGGAGGGGGTGAATCAGTGATCCCTTAAAAAAAATTACTAATTGATTCTTAATCAATTAAACCTCTATGGCTGGTTAAAGCCTCGATCCACTCTTTTTGTATCTCTCAACCTTTCCCGGATAATGCAGTAATGAAAAGGCACAGGACACAAGGATTTACAAGGTTCGGCACCAAAGGCCTACATCCTTGCCATGCTCTCCCAGCATGTATTCTCCATTATAACCTGTTAAAATTACAATGGTCGATACAGAGTCCCACTGTATCTCTCCTGAGTCCCACAGGAGGGTCTTTATACTGCTTCACACAGTGTTACCAGAGTCCCACTGGCCTGCTCCAGAATCCCACTGAAGACTTCTTCTCCCTGAGTCCCACAGGGTCTTCTCCTGGCTCCTCGAGTCGCACGAGTAGCTCTTCTTCACTTTAAGCTTCTTCAAGTATCTTCAGCAGTCTGGGATAAAGACTGCTGGCCCTGCTCTTCTTCTGATCACTTGTGGTGAACAGGTCTTCTCGTCTTGCTCAGGCTTTATCTCCTTCTTCTAAGGATGACCTGGCTTCTATCTTCAAGAATCTTCAACAGCATCTGATAAGGTCTGTTGGTCTTGCTCAGCAACTTCTGATCACTTCACTTGATTAGGCTCTTCTCAATTACTGAATACTCAGACAACTGATGTCTTTAACTTCAGTCTGGTCCAGTCTCAGTTCACCTCAACTTCATGCACTGAGTGCATGGAAACTCTGCATCCTCATGCACTGACTGCATGGCCTTCTCAACTTCTTCAAGAACCTTCACGTCTTGGACAACTCAAATGCACACCACTGATTTAACTTTCTTCACGTGTGCACGTGCATGCATGTATGCATGCACTCTCCTTTCTTCCTCTTGGTGCAATAAACCCACAAAGGGTGTAATCAATTATAGCACACACCAACTCACTTCCTTCACACACTTAATTCAATTTGCTTACACACTTAATGTGTGTTATACTTTAGTGTGGATGTCCTCTTCTTCTAGGTGTTTACACTTTTAGTGCACACACTAGGTTCGGCCTTCTTGCTTTGTTTGCACACACACACTTCCTTTGATCAATTAGCAAACACAAGTCTTGGCCTCCTTCACTTGCACACACTAACTCTCGACCTTCTTCACTTCACACACAAAGTGTGGCCTTCTTAGCACATGGCACACACATAAGTGGTCGTAGGGTGTTCTTGTTCTTCACTTAGCATACACCCAATATGCTAGGTCTTCACTTGATGCTCACATAAGGCACTAAGCCTTGGCCTCCTCTAATTTGCACACCCACTGCCCGAATGCAATTAACACTGCCAATATGAAGGCGCGCAAGTGCTTTAGCCGTGGCCTCACTTCTTCTTCAAAGCGCAAGGCACACTTGGTGCACAAGGCAGCGTGCAAGTGCACAAGGCCTCTAGGGCGCACACGCCTCGGGTGCAAGGCACCGTGGGCGCGCAAGTGCTACCGCACAGGGGGCCGCGATGCACAGAGGGGGCGCGCAAGTTGGCGCTGCCCTTCCTCCTTCCTATCGCGCAAAGGATAGCGCACAGGGGACTCCTCCTCCTTCTTCTTCTTGTCGCGCAACGAAGTAGCGCGCAAGGGACTTCACCGCGCAAGTGTGTGCGGGGCTTCGTCTTCGCGAGGCAGAGGGCTCTCACGGATCAACAGGTCTTCAACAAAAACATCAGCAAAAAAATCAGAGGTCTCGGCCACTCTTTATATAGGCAGAGGGCCTCGGTTCATCCGCGTGGGATATAAATTCAAACTCCTGAATGTTTCGGATCTTTAAAATCTTTCAAATCATTATTTTCTTTCTTATGTTTCAACGCGGCTTCTTTTATTATTTTCTTCCTCGTGCATGCGATTTAGAACACATGCACGGCCTCTGTTTAAACCCAATCAATGCATGCAAAGCACGAACACCAACTGGCCTCAGCACCTTCGGTTTGCCTTCGGCCAAATCTCGAATTCTTCTTCTCATCGCATGCAAACTCATATTTATGCTTGAATGTGTTCGTAGAGGCCAGACGATCACCATGGAGGTCTCGGTTTGCTCGTAGGTGGTCGGGAACTCGAAATCAGGTCGTCGGGGAGGCTCTGGTTCAGCGGCGGCATGCGGGTGGCTTCGTGCGAGCTCGGAGAAGAAGATGGATGGGGAGCCGTTGGATCAGGCGATCGAAAAAAATCGGACGGCCTGGATTAGATCGCCTTGCCGCGGATGGATCGTGCGGCGCAGATCAAGCGCGAGATCGCTCGGACGGCCAGGATTTGTTCCCGGTGAAAATTGCGCGTCCCACATCGAATTCTCCAGCGGTTTATCCGCGCTTTATCAACTAAGCGCTCCCCCAACCGGCTCAGTTGAATTCTCTCCCTCCACGGTGCCGCCCCGCACCGTGTTCTCTCTGCGGGCGCACTCTACGCCCACTCTGCTCCTGCGGGCGCGCTCCTAGCGCCCACTCTGCATCTCCGGGTGCGCGGGTTTCACCACCGCGTGCCCTCGGGGGCTTACACACGGCCCCTGCCTCTGCGCTCCTCCGAGCGTGCCCCAGGCGCCCATGCGGTGTCCTTGGGTGCGCCCTGCCGCCCTGGCTCGCCCCACGGGTTCCCCCGGGCGTGGTGCCCTAGTGCCCATGCCTTGGGGTTGAACCCCCAAGGTGCCTTGGCTGGCCAATTTTTTGGCAAAGGAAAATCTAATGACTTTGTTAAAAACAAAGTTCTCCTCCATATAAAGCATGCCAAGTGCCACTTCTTCCAAGCCATCATTCTCATTTCTCCTTCTTCCTCTCTTCTTCTTCATTTGAAATTCCTCCATTATCTTCAACATGTATTCATTACTTAGGAGTGAATTCTTTGAAGGTTCTCCATCAACCGAAGCTCCTGAATCAAATAATTCTTCAATGTTCTTCAATGATCCAATTAGAGGTCAAGTTGGATCACATTCACATTGTCATGCACTAAGTATTAGTACACGTTCTTCTTCAGCTCACTTCATCCACTTAGAAGTTGTGGATGGCCCTCTTCATCTCCTCATGCATTGTGAAGACAATGCATGGTCTTCTAAAAGTGTTGTGACTTTGTATCCAGTTGATACAAGTTCTTGGAACTTAATGATCAGCTCAACAATCGTCAGATTTATCACTAGAGAATGTTTCAACCACATATCCTATGTCACTTAGTGAATCTCCTAAGTGACATGCCTCTATGTTCCATGGCCATTCTCCATTCATCACCAACACCATCACAACCTTTGTCATTCACATCTTGACATTCCCTGACTTCCATTCATTCCAAGACAACAACATGTCTCATTGACAACAAATGCAACACAGTGCACTTCAGATTGTATCAATTAGTTCAAGATTTAAGTACTTCCTGAATATAAAACATGATTTATATATCATATATATTTAGAATATAAATATGTATATTATACATATATATGAAATGGAAAACACAATTTATGGAGACGGTAGTTCGTACGTACGCATAAACGTTCTTTCTGTTTTCATATCGTATTGAATTGAACTAAGTGAATAAGATATATGTAAGTACATATATATATATCATGTAGCATTATTATGTAATATGTTACATACATATTAATGATATATATTTTAAAATCATCGTTGAATGGTGAATGTGGAAATGAATCTCATCACATTTGTGGATACGGTTATCCGTACGTACACACGAGCGACAATATCATTCTTTTGATATTAAAATAATATATAATTGGATAGAATATCATATATACAGAATAATTATCATGTTATATTTATTATTTACATCAATTACACATCATTATTATACCCATCCAAAAAATAATGTATTGAATAACAATTACACCACGACCTGGAGACGGTAAGTTGTATGTACGCACATATGGTGACATGTTATTCCAAGTATGGATAGAATAATGAATATGGTTGTACCATATTTATAATAACACCACAGTATATATAAGATACTGGTGTTATCATTTTAGAATGGAAGTAACAAAGAAAGAGGATGTGGAAGAATAAAGAAACTTAGAAGAGGTGACTAAATATTTACCTCTTCTTCAGGTTCTTCCTTTTGATAGAGGGCTCCATAGGGTGGCTTTATGACTAAATGAAGGACTATAAGATGAATGTAGGACAATTTAGAGGGTATTTGAGCAGGTTTAGGCCAAGCCAAGTGGCTTGGAGGTTTGAATTAGAGAGAATGTGGAGTTCCCTTTAATTAGAGGGGTGAGGGGCACCTTAGGGAAAGCTAGAAATATTGTATTATAATAAAATAATTTTCGGGTTTTAATGGCTCAAAAATGTATTATTTGAAGGCTAAGGTGGGGATGGGTCGAAAACCACTAAACCAATAGGATTTAGATAGGTTTGAGTCACTATATTGACCTTATCTTTTAGATTTAACTCTTCTTTAAATAGTTTGACATTTACCATGTCTCTTTTTAATTTTATATTATATTCTTAATAAACGTACTATATACTTTCAAGTGAACCCCAAGTGGTTAATTAATGATACACCTAATATTATATATGTCTTTTGGATGATCCTTAGATTTTTAGGAATAGAATATCAATTAATAATATAATATTTGTTTTATAAACTATTTTATGTCAATTTTGACACTATTTGGTATTTTGTTTCTGCTAAATTCATAACATTATTATTACTTAGAAATAAATTAATCAAACCAACCCTAATATGTCATATTAACCTAGAAAATTAGTAGAATTCATATATAGTCTCAAATTAAATTTATTTGGATGTTTATAATATCAATTATTTTAATATTTCATTAATTGGGCAATTACTGCATCATCATTTTGTCAGAAATAATAACTCCTAAAATTGCTTCTTTAACTCTAAGTTCAATTTGATCCATTCGATAAGGGGGTTTTGAAATTGGCTTTGCATCAGGAAATAAGACAATAGTAAATTAAACTTTTCAATCAGGTATAATTCTAGGAAAGTCATTAGGAAAAATGTCAAGGTACTCATTTACCACTAGCACATCATTAATCTCAACACTTTCTTTGTTTTCAACAATATGTGAAAGGTAACATTCATTTCCATATATTACTAGTTTCTCAGCTTCCTAAAATGTATTCAAAATCAAGGGTTTATTATTGTACACAAAATTTAAATCTTTCTAAAATGAAACCTCTTTAGCTCTGTATTCAATCTTATCATGATAAACTGACATCCAATCCATGCCCAAAATAACATCAAACTCTACTAGAGGCAAGGTTTTCTCGTAGATTCTTCCGGCACACAAGGACAAGAAGGTTCTTATGTTTTTATTTTGTCTCATCATTTCCTCCCGATGTTTTTACCATAAGTTTTGTATTCATATCTTGAGATGGAATTCCCAATTTACTAGAAAAAAATCTCAGAAATGAAAGAGTGTGTAGACCCTAAATCAAACAACACATTGGCATAATCTGAAAAAACAAACAGTGTACCAGAGACTACTTTGTTTGATGGACCAACATCTGCTGAATTAGTTGCAAAGGATTTCACCACCCCTTTATGCTTATAGTTGGGATTCTTTCCCTCAGTTGAGTTATTCGTGGGACACTTATTTGCATAATTACACATTTTATTACACTTAAAACATGATATCGATGGCTTTTCATTGCCTGCTTGATCATCTTCCTTATAGTTACGAGTAGTATGACCAGACTTACCACACCGAAAGAACTTTCCAGACTTTGATAAACATTCTTTATGATTCTTTTTACCACACTTCTCAGAAGTTGGATATTTAATTTTCTTACCTCGAGGCTTCCTTGATGAATTCTTTCCCTTTTCCTGCCAACTAGACCTCTTAATTTGTTGTTTTTCAACGAACACCTGATCATTGGAAAACTCCATTTCCACCTTCATCACACATCAAACAAGTTTTTCATAACTTTTGAACTCACAAGAGGCTAATTATCTTTGATATGATGGCTTCAGTCCTGAGTAAAATCTATTTATCTTACTATCAAGATCTCGGTTGAAATTTGGTGCATTCCTTGCCAGTCGAGTCAACTTTGCTTCATAAGCATCCAATGAGTCATCCTCCTGCCTCAATTCCAGGAATTGTTTTTCCATCCTAAGACGAACCATCTTAGGAAAATATTTTTCAAGAAACATACCTTTGAATTCATCCCAATCAAGAGTATCAATCTCCTCATATCCCTGATATTTTTCACCATCGACCACCACTGATCAGCTTCACCTTCAAAATGGTAAACAACAAGACTAACATTTTTAGGTTCTTAATAATCTATGACATAAAAAATCTTCTCCAGTGATTTAATCCACACTTCAGCTACCTCAGGGTCATATGATCCTCTAAATGATCGAGGATGTTGCCTCATGAAATGCTCTTCTATTGACATGTTCCTCTGTAGTTGATCTAGCAGATCTCGTGCATGTATACCACAATTAATATAGGTATTATGTATTTCTTTTTTCATAAAATAAATTTAAATAAAATAAATAATTATTTAAATAAAAATTCAGTATTAAACAATAACTCAGTGTTTTTCACTATTCATCAAAATTGATATTTTTATGAAAAATACCAAAAATTCACCCTAGGCTAATTTTGATATTCTGAATTAAAAAACTAATTCTATTTTACTAATTTAAAAACATAAAAGTTGCATTAATTAATTTAAAATTGATTCCCATTGTTAAAACCAAAAAGTGTATTTTTAGGAAATAATAACTATTAAAAGATTGATACTTTTTTATGTCCAATATCAAAGTTAAATTACTTACAATAACCATAATTGGATTAAATGGTAAAAATATAGTCCAATTATACTTCCAAACCATTAAAATGTATAATTCAATAATATAAATTATTTTGATTAAAAAAGTTGTTTTCAGTTAAAATATAGTATTTTTCACTATTCACCCAAATTTGAATATTATTTTAAGGAGGGGAGAATGTAAACCCCCATGCTTCCATGGTATACTTCTCTTTGAATAATATAATAGCGTGTGTTGTACGCAAATTCGAGTTCTAACACACGACAACCAATCACAGAAGCTATTATGAATAGTAATACACACTTTTTGAAATTTTATAAATTTTATCTTTCAAAATGGATTCATTTTTGGATTCTGAATATAGAAATTAGCTTATGGTAAATTATTGGTATTTTTCTGAAAACTTTCAATTTTTGATGAATAGTGAAAAACACAGCGTTATAGTTCAAAACTGACTTTTTTATTTAAATAATTGCTTATTTTATTTAAATTTATTTTAAGTCAAAATAGATATATAATACCTATATAAGTTCAATGTAATTCATTGGAGTTAGTTTATAATAATTTTAGATATATGAAAATTTTATTGAACTTTCTACTGTATTTTACACACTTCCTAAAAGCACTTGCAAATTTACACAAAACATAATTTTACCACTTCTATGAGTTGAATTTAAAAAATCCTAGAGACATGGTTGATATCAATAAGTAAAATGTGTTTCAATAAGATGAAATTTTAGTGGTGAATAGTAACTTTTTTACTTTTATTTACCGTGATTTAAATTAAAATGGGTAATTAAGTGTAAAAATGATATTATTATTACACTAACACATGTCCTAATTCTATTGGATAAGTTTTTTTCGACCAAAAACAACCTTATAAATAAAATTTGATCCTTTACGTCCACTTGGATTAGATTAGGACATTTATTAGTATTTAATTCAAAAAAAGTTAAATGTGTTAAATTTAATGTTTAATAACTAAACCATTTTTAATATAGGGTTACAGATAAGATAAATTTGACTATAAATATTCATTGGAAATATAAAAAAAAATTCCTGAATAATTTTATTATATATATATATTTATATTTTATAGACCTTAAATAATTAAATTTATTTTTGATACAATGATGATACAATAATTATCTAATTAATAAAATATTAATATAATTGATATTATAAATATCCAAATAAAAGTAATTTGAGACTTCTTATGAATTCCACTAATTTTATAAGTTAATATTACATGTTAGGTTTGGTTAGATGAATTTTTTTCTAAGTAATAATGCTGTTATGAATTTAGCAAAAAAAAATTACCAAATAGTGTCAAAATTGACATAAAAGTGTTTTTATAAAAAATATTATATTATTAACTGATATATTATTCTTAAAAATATAATGTTCAGACATAAAGTCTTATATAATTATAGGTATTTCAGTAATAAACCACTTGGGGTTCACTTGGATATTTACTCTAAGTTCATTAACCATATAATATAAAAATACAAAGAGACATGGTAAATGCCAAACTATTTAACTAAGAGTTAAATCTAAAATATAAAGTTAATATAGTGACACAAATATGTCTAAAACCTATTGGATGAGTGGTTTCTAACCCATACCCACCTTAGCCTTTAACTAATTCATTTTTTATCTATTAGAAACCTATAATTATTTAAATGTAAAATAATATTTCTAGCTTTTCCTAAGGTGCCCCTCCCCCTTCTTATAAAATGGAACTCCCCCTTCCCTCTAATTCACAACTTCATTGCCATTTTGATCAGCCAACCCCTACTCGAATACCCTCTCAACTGTCCTCCCTTAATCCTATAGGCCTTCCTTTAGTCAGAAATCTAACATAATGATCCCTTTTGATCAAATAAAAAGGAAGAACCCGAAGAAGTGGTAAATATATCATCAAATCTGTCACGTGCTTTTTTTCATCCACTTCCTCTTTCTTTGATGTTTTCATTATAATATAATAATTTTATTATCTTATATATAATGTGATTTGGTCATAAATATTGTACAACCATATTCATTATTCTATTTATCCTTTGAATGACATGTCACCATACGTGCGTACGTACAACTTACCGTCTCCACGTCGTGGTGTAATTGTTATTCAATACATTATTATTTGGATGGGTTTAATAATGATATTTAATTGATGTAAATAATCAATATAACATGATAATTATTCTTTATATATGATATAACTTCCAATTATACATTATTTTAATATCCAATGTATGATATGGTCACTCATGCGTACGTACGGATTACCGTCTCCACGAATGCAATGAGATTCATTCCCCATCATATCCATTAATGAATAATTTTCATTAGATGATTAAATATTATGTTTAAATACTTAATATCATTTTGAATATGAATAGGATACATCCTATCCATAATAAACATTACTTACGTTACAAATCATATAAAGGAAAACGAATCAGTTAACACCTGAAACGACAATAATACTAAGATATTATTATCAAATCAATATTAAAAGGTCATATATGATATCATATTAATGTGTATGATTCTTGTATAATTTAATAACAATTATTTCACCATTATACAGGAGGTTAACCTGCCCTCTACCAAGTAAAAGTACAAGGTATGGGTTAATTCTACAACCTCTTTATTATTCAAGGTTGTTTATATGTAATTATCTACTGGGACCACTTTATCATCCACATCAGTGATTTCGTAAAAATGTATTCCAAAAAAATGTTACTACTTACTAGAATATAGTTTAAAATCATTTATACCCTTATTTTACCATATACGTTTTGAAAGGAATCTTTCCATCATTTTCTAAACAAGTTAATTTTTGACCTTTTTAAAAAAATTAAATTAAGAATGTTTTTTTAACTTATACAGCGGGTGAGGATATATTTCGCCATTATAACATCATTGAAGCTTCCCTTATAAAATTATAAGAATATTTTCAAATATAAATATTTTCTTTTATAATTATGTGACTTTTAAATGATTTCAAAATAGAAAGAGATATCTCATTAAAACGGTTTTGAATTCATCTATGTCAACATCCTTTGATGGATTTTATGTTTGTCTGAAGTTGATTTATTATGATAGAAAACATCCATATTATATTGAAGATTTTATGATATGTTTGACTGTGGATGCGTTATTTCATACCATTCATGATTTATGGATAAATTATTGACATTTCGTATGCTAGTTTTATTACGAATCTTTATGTTATGTTTAAACCTTTTCATATGAGGAATGCATTGGACTTAGTAAGTGATAGGTGGAACCCACTATAGATCATTGATGCATCGGTAGGTATCATGAGAGAATCAAGTGTCTTTGAACAAGGCCTTGACAAAATATTATTTTTATTATTGGCATAAGTCTTTCACTATATTGTTATGAAAGTCTAACATTATGCATTCCATCATTATAAAAGTGGTTATTGATATTGAATGTGATTATTTGACTAATAGAATATCAATGTGAGTATGTAAACGACATTATTTTGATTTATTTTCTCCATATTGTGATGATTTTTTTGGTGAAAAGGCTTTTGTCTTAGCTCTATACATTTCATTAAATGTTAATTCTTATTTATGAATGTTTCTGTTATATTGTTATCCTTACCGAGCATCTGAGCTCACCCCTTTCTATGTTTTAATTTTCCCATGATGTGAAGAAGTATATTATGACTGACCTGCAGGAAATGAAAAGTCATCGCTAAGATGTTTTAATTATAATGAAATGGGTCATTATGCAAATAAGTGTCCCATGAAGAACTCAACTGAGGGAAAGCAGCCAGAATACAAGTAGAAAGGGATGGTAAAATCCTTTACAACTACTTCAGCAGATGTTGGGCCATCCAACGAAGTAGTATCAGGTACACTATTTTTTTGTTCAGATTATGCCAATGTGTTGTTTGATTCTGGGTCTACACACTCATTCATTTCTGAAAAGTTTGATAATAAATTGGGAATTCCATATCAAGATATGAATATGGAACTTATGGTAAAAACATCTGGAGTAAATGTTGAGACAAAAAGAAAACATAAGAACCTTCATGTCCTTGTGTGCAGGAACAATATAACAGCAAACCTTATTGTTTTGCCTCTAGTAGATTTTGATGTTATTTTTGGAATGTATTGGTTGTATTTTTATCATGTTAATATTGACTTCATAGCTAAAGAAGTTTCATTTCAGAAAGATTTACATTTTATGTACAAAAATGGACCATTGGTTTTGATAACATATCAGAAAGCTGAGAAACTAGTAAAAGATAGAAATGAATGTAACCTTGCATATATTGTTGAAAATAAAATAATTGTTTATATTAATTATGTGCCAATGGTAAATGAGTATCTTGATGTTTTTTCTGATGAGTTTCTTGGTATTATACCTGATCGATAAGTTGAATTTACTGTTGACTTAGTTCCTGATGCTAAGCCAATTTCAAAACCCCCTTATCAAATGGCTCAAATTGAACATTTAGAGTTAAAGAATCAATTGCTGGAGTTATTAGATAAAGGTTTTATTCAACCTAGCACAATACCATGGGGTGCTTCTGTCTTGTTTGTTTAAAATAAATATGGTTCAATGAGACTTTTCATTGATTATCGAGCATTGAATAACATCACTGTTAAGAAAAAGTATCTTTTTCCACATATCAATGATTTTTTTGATCATCTCCAGGGAGCTCAGTATTTTTCGAAGATTGACTTGAGATTAGGGTAACATCAGTTGAAATTAATGGAAGAAAACATTATGAAGACCGCGTTTCATACTAGATATGGCCATTTTGAATTTGTAGTTATGCTTTTTGAATTGACCAATTCGCCTGCTATATTCATTGATCATAGGAATAAAATTTTCTGTAAGTTCTTAGACAAGTTTATAGTTGTGTTAATTGATGGTATTTTGGTTTATTTTAAAAGCAATGAGGAGCATGAAATTAATTTATGGGTCATCTTGAAAACATTACAAGAAAATAGACTTTATGGGAAATTCAGGAAGTGTGAGTTTTCGTTACAAAAAATTTCGTTCCTTGGTCCAATTGTTTCAAAAACATTTATAACTATTGATCTTTCTAAAAGAAAAATTGATGAAAAATGACCAAGACCCACAAATATAACTGAGATCCATAGTTTTCTTGGTTTGTCAGGTTATTACTGGAGTTTTGTTGAGAAAGTTTCAAACTTATATAGTCCAAGGACTATGTTAACTCGAAAAGGTGTTAAGTTCATTTAGACAAAATAATGTGATGATTGTTTTCAGGAATTGAAAACAAGATTGATGAATGTTCTAGTTTTGGCACTGCCTTCCTAAAATGGTGAGTTTGTTATTTACAGTGACACTTCATTGAACGGACTTGGATGTGTCCTTATGAAGAATGATCAGGTAATTACTTATGCCTCACATTAGTTGAAACCACATGAGTTAAATTACCCTACACATGATTTGGAATTAGATGATATTGTTTTTTCTTTAAAAATTTAGAGTCATCATTTGTATGGAGTAAAATGTGAAATATATACTCACCAAAAATGTTTAGAGTATATATTCACAAAGAATGAATTGAACATGAGACAGAGGAGATGGCTGAAATTAATCAAGGATTATGATTTCATGATCCATTACCATCTAGAAATTGAAAATAATGTGGCTGTTGATTTGAGTTAAAAAAGTAATGTCTCATTAACCATGAAACATTTGGAATGAGATGTTTTGGTTTTTGATCTGATGAAATTTGGAATAGAAGTCGTTGGTGGACAAAATTATTCTGTTTTGTTTCAGGTGTTAGTGAAATAGTCTCTTTCAAACAGAATAAAGAAAGCACAGATACAAGGCAGTGAGTTTAAGAAAAAGGTAGAGGTAGTTCAGAGGGGTAAGTTTCATGATTATAATGTCAATAAAGATTGTGTTTTGAGGTTTCAGAAGAGATTATGTGTGACATGTGATTCACAGTTGAATAATAAGTTATTATGTGAAGCTTATAGTTCTTTGTTTCCAGTTCATCCTAGTAGTACTAAGATGTACAGAGATCTTCGGGAGTATTACTGGAGGAATGGAATGCAAATAGATATTGCTGATTTTACTAAGTATTTGACTTTTAAGCAGGTTAAAGAAGAGCTGCAATTACCTAAACGGATGCTTTAGTCTTTAGCGGTGCCAGTGTGGAAATGGGAAATTATATCCATGGACTTTGTTGTGGGATTACCGAAGACATCTCAAGGTGATAACGCAATCTGGATTATAGATGTTCGATTGACTAAATCTTCTCATTTTCTTCCTATTTGAGATACTTTGTCTCTAGATCAACAGGATCATTTTTATGTTAAAGAGATAGTCAGGTTTCATGGAGTTCTCCTCTACATTGTATCTATTCATGATCCCAGGTTTACTTCTATCTTTTGGAAAGACCTTCAGAAGTCATTGGGTACTGAATTAAATTTTTCTAGAGATTTTCATCCTCAATCAGATGGGCAGTTGGAACGAACAATTCATACCATTGAGGATATGCTACATTCTTGTTCACTATATTACCAGGGATGTTGGGACCAACATCTTTCTTTGGTGGAATTTTTTTTATCATAACAGTTTTCATTCTAGTATACAGATGGCTCCATTTGAGGCATTAAATGGAAAGTTTTGTCGAACTCCATATTTTTGGGATAAAGTAGGAGAAAGGAAGCTGATGGGACCAGAATTGGTAGAAGAGATGGCAGAGAAATTTCATTTGATTCAAGAGCACAAAAGAACAGCTCAGAGTAGACAAAAAAGTAATGTGGATAACCAGAGGAATGTGATCATGTATTTCTCAATGTTTTTCCGTGGAAAAGTGTGATGAGTTTTGGTAAGAAGGGACAATTGAGTCTGAGATTCAATGGACCTTATTAAATCCTAGAAAAAGTTGGATCAGTTGTGTACAGAGTGGCTTTACCTCCATGTTTATCCCAGGTACACAATTTTTTTCATGATTTGATTTTGAGAAACTATATACTAGATCTATCTCATATTTTCAGTCTAGAGGTAGTTCAGTTGGAAGAGAATATCTCTTATGAAGAACAACCAGTCTAGATTCTTAACCATAGAGAGAAGGTTTTGCAGAATAAGGTAATTCACTAGGGAAAGGTTTTGTGGAAAAACAATATGGTTGAAGAGGCAATGTGGGAATCTTAAAATGATATGATGGATAAATACCCCCACATATTTTGATAAGTGAATAAAAATTGTGAGGGTGCCATTTCCAAAAGGGGGGAAGGATGTAACATCCCAGGTAAATGAAGAAAAATATGTTTTCATACTTATTAATATTTTTGAATTAAATATTAATTTTACTTTAATATGCTTCCAATGTTCGATAGTGTACCAGAGATGCAACAACAGGTTTCTTTGAAATCATACGTTGGAGACTAATAATATAATAATATTATTTTAAATGGAAGTTAACTCCAAGACGTTGTATTGGAGGGAATGAACAAAACTAACTACAATATGATTATACATATTTTTAGATGTATTTACTTTTATCCAATAAATGTCAGAGGCCTAAAATGTGAATGGATCTAATTTTAAGCATAATTTACATTAAAATGTCAACTTACCACCTTTTAATGGAGAACCCTATTTAAATATAGTTTTGTTCACTTTAATACATTCTATATAACCAAATAAAATACATATTTAGTATGGGGACATCAAAATTTTCTTTTTTTAAATTTTTGGAATTTTTCTGATAAAGTTATTTTTTAAGGAATAATGAAAAATATTGTATTTTAATTCAAAACCGTGTTTTAATATAATTTATTTATATAGAAAAAATATCTTTTTAATTGGTTTTAATGTGTAATTAGAATTTTTTTTACCAATTAATCCATTTTTGGTCATTGGAATTAATTTCACTTTGAATTTGGACATAAACAAGTGTCAATATTTGGATAGATATTGTTTATTAAAAACATGCTATTTGTTTTAACAATAGGAATAAATATTAAATTAATTAACGAAACTTATATGTTTATAATTTGGTAAAATAGAAATAATTTTTGAATTTTGAATATCAAATATATCTTAGACGGATTTTCTTATATTTTTCTGAAAAACATCAATTTTTGATGAATAGTGAAGCAACTTACTAGTAGTTAAAAAACTGAATTTTTCATTTAAATGAAATTTTACCACTTTTGTGAATTTAATTTCAAAAATACTACATACATGGTTATTATTAGTAAGTAAAATGTGGTTTAATAATATGAATATAATTTTTGGTTAATAGTAACTTTTGACTTTTATTTACCACAGTTAAAGGTAAATATGGTAATTGAAAGTAAAAATATTATTATAATAATTCAAAATTACCTTAACACTTGTCCTAAACTTATTGTATGAGTAATGGCCGATCATGGGAATCCTTGGGTTAATTTTGGGATCCTATGGAGCCACTTATTAAGGATAATGACACTTTAGATTAATTAATTTAAAGTAAAGGCAAAAATGACATAAACAAAAATATTTTCTTTACATATTTATTATATTGTGTTATATAAGTAATATTTTTTACTATAAGAATTTATTGGAAAGATAAAATGATTTTCTAAATCATCATATTTTTTATAATTTTTAGATATCGAATGAATTAAATTATTTATGACACAATAATGATGCGGTGTTTACCTCATTAATAAATCATTTAAATAAATAAGATTATAAATATCAAAATAAAATCCAAACCCTATCCAATTCATATTGGATGATATTATTTAAACTATGAGTCATATTATCTTTTACTTTAATGATTTTAGGACCTTTATAAATTGAATATCATTATATAATAAAATAATATTTTCACACTTTCCTAAAGAGCCCCTCACCCCCCTTATAAAAAGGGATCATTTCTAACAAATTACTAACACCTCTAAAGACTTTTTTCTCATCAAAACTCTGAAACATTAAGCTACAAACATCCTTATCCTCTACCTATAAGTCTTACCTTAGGTAGAAGGCACTTCAAGAATTCCTTTTAGTTTAAACCAAAGGAAGTTACCCAAATTAAAGGTAATGATTTCTATTAACTTCTTTTCTTTTATTTTACATCACCAACCCCTAAACTCTTTGTTTTCCTTTATTTTATATCAAAATAATTATCCTCAATGTATTATGATGTTTTTATGAGATTTATTCAAACTACACTTACACACGCCACCATCTAATGAGTGAAGAACATACTCTTTCTGTGGATAGAAAACTAACACCTCACAAAACGATGATTGTTCGATTATCTCATTCCTCGTCTCATGGTGGACATTAAGATGACACTGTATTTATATATGGTACATATTATTTTTATGTTTCCTTTATGATTTCTTATTTTTCTTTTATAGAATACCTTTATGGTTTCCATTATGGGTAAACGCGATGATTTCATTTGAGGAAGTGCGGACTACCGCCCCATCAAAGTGATATGACTCGTTAATGCCAAATGTGGGATGTATAAAATATAGAGTTAATGATATAATTTATGATATTATACTAGAATTATAATATACCTATGTATAATTATGTTTTAATTCTATTAAAGTACGAAATAGAAGTGAAAGTGCCATTTATTCGTACGTACGACTTACTGTCTCCATGAACGGTGCATTTCATTTCTTATCTCCAAAATGTTATGTACTGTTATAAATAAATATATATATACTAGATATATATGATGTATATAATATCTAAATAGTGAATATCATTCTAGAGATAACTGACTATTTACCACATGGACAACTTGAAAATATAAGGTGTCCATTTTTGACACAAGTACCAAATATCAACAAAACGAACGTTATTAACATAAATGATTACATAGTGTTTAGAACATGGTAATAAGTGATATAAAAGGAATTATAAACTTGAAAAAGGTTCTTAAGAAAGTATAAATTAACTTTATTTTATTATTCAGGATTTTAAAGAACGAACAGGTCATGTCTAAGACGAGCTAGGGGACTACATTTCAATCTCCTTTCATTGAGAAATATTTTTTTTAATACATGAATTTCTTTAATACGCTATATAAAAACACATTACTTTTCAAAGGGAATATTTTTTATGAATCATTTTACTAAAAGGAAAAAAGAAATGTTTCTTTTAACGTAAGCGGTGACAACGACATTTCCACTGCCGCAAGTATTATTTGTTCTTTGGCTTCCCTAACAATCTGTAATGTTTGTTTTCAAGGAAAATAAATACTATATACTATTTTAGGTATTTTGGTATTGAAAATGGTTTTGATAATGGATTTTTTTATTTCAATATATTAAAGTGATATATTGTGATTGAAATGTGGAAATGTTTTCTTTCCTTTATATTTGTTTTATGTGTTACAATTTTATAATGTTACTTGAAAATTTGACGAGTGGTAACATGATAAACCAAATGAAAGGTGGTGTCATGATAAACCAGGATGGGTGGCTACGTTATAACCTCAAATGCATTGGGTATGGAAGTCAGCCATATAGCTATTCCATTTAGTGATATGTGTGGATGTCAACCATGTGATTATTCCATTTAAGTATGTTTATGTCCCAATTTACCTTTATATTTTATGTGTTCTTTATATGGGTTTTATGGTAATCTGTTGGTTACAAAAGTGTAATTAATGATATTTTATTCATTGAAGAGTATTTATTACTTCATAAATGTGACAATTATTACTTATGATAAAGTAGTCATCGTTTACTTTTTGTTTTGAAAAACTAATAGTTTTTGTGTACCCGTTATTGTGCTTTTTATGATCATCCCATGTTTTTTACATGTTTTTCATAGTACATAATGTGGAATAGGGTCAAGGATGGGATCAAGGAAACGTCATTCTTTCTTAAACATGGAACTATACATGACTCATTTTTTTCAAGAGTTCTTGTTTTTTGAAAAATGGAATCTGAGTAGAAGTGTCTACTTTGTAAATTTTTTGAAATCAAATGTAATAGTTATGGACAAATTATCTAAAACTCTAAACCTGATAAGATCCTTAATATGAATTATTCATTTAATTCAAGATTGTGTAATTTTTTTAGGCCGGTTCCTCATAGTTGGTATCAGAGGTCGGTTTAGACAACTTTAGGAGTTAGGGTATTGTTATATAAATGTGCATAAATTAATTTATGGTAATATTATAGCATATACAGATTACCATGTTTCTTCTCCTAGGATATTTCTATGTTCAGAATGTTTTTCCACAGAGGAAACAGGGTAGCTATGCTGGGACGACATGAGGATGAAGACAACCTTCCCAATCAGAAACCTGAGATGATCGGAATTGGAACTAAACAATTTGTTGCAGTGATGGAACAATTGACTCCGGCTATAAATGGTGGTGGTATCCATGCACGAGATCATCCAGATCAACCGAATAGGAACATTTCTATAGTGGAGCATTTAATGTGGCAACATCCCCCATCATTCATAGGATCATATGACCCTGCTCTAGCTGGAGGGTGGATTAAATCACTAGAGATGATTTTGGATGTTATGGGGTGTTCAGAACGTAAAAAGGTCATTCTTACTATTTACTGTTATGAAGGTGAAGCTGATCAGTGGTGGTCGATGGTGAAAAATATCCGGAATAGTGAGGATATTTATTCTCTTGATTGAGATGAATTCAAAAATATGTTTCCTGAAGAAATATTTTCCTATAGTGGTTCGTCTTAGGATAGAAAAACATTTCCTGGAATTGAGGCAGGAGGATGACTCATTGGAAACTTATAAAGTAAAGATCACTCGACTAGCAAGGTATGCACCAAATTTCATCCGAGATATTTATAGTAAGATAAATAAATTTTACTCAATACTAAAGCCATGATATCGAAGAGCATTATCCTCTTGTGAGATCAAAAGTTATGAAAAACTTGTCTGATGTATAGAGAAGGTGGAAATGGAGTTTACCGATGATCAGGTGTTCATCGACAAACAACAGAATAAGAGGTCCAGTTGACAGAAAAAGGAAAATAATTCATCAAATAAGCATATAGGTAAGAAAATTAAATATCCAACATGTGAGAAGCATGGTAAAAATCATCTTGGAGAATGTTTATCAAAGTCTAGAAAGTGGTTCTGGTGTGGTAAGTCTGGTTATATTGCTCGTATCTGTAAGGAAGATGATCAAGAAGGCAATGAAAAACCATCAGTAAGATGTTTTAAGTGTAATGAAATGGGTCATTATGGAAATGAGTGTCCCATGAAGAACTCAACTGAGGGAAAACAACCAGACTAAAAACAGAATGGGGTGGAAAAATCCTTTTCAACTACTTTAGCAGATGTTGGGCTATCAAACGAAGTTTTATCAGCTCTAGAGAGCTAATTATTTTTCAAAGATTAACTTGAGATTGGGGTACCATCAGTTGAAATTAATGGAAGAAAACATTCCAATGACTGTGTTTTTTACTAGATATGGCCATTATAAATTTTTTAGTTACGCCTTTTTGGTTAACCAATGCACTTGCTATATTCATGGATCTTTTAAATAGAATTCTCCATGAGTTCTTGTATAAGTTTTTTCTTGTGTTCATTGATGATATTTTGGTTTATTCTAAAAGTAAATAGGAGCATGGATGTCATTTAAGGGTCATCTTGGAAACCTTAAATGAAAATCAACTTTATGGGAAATTCATAAAGTGTAAGTTTTGGTTACAACAAATATCTTTACTTGGTCACATTGTTTCAAAAAAATTCATAATTGTTGATCCTACTAAAACCAATGTTTTTGAAGAATGTCCAAGACCCACAAATATAATGAAGATACATAGTTTTATTGGTTTGGTAGGTTATTACTAGAGGTTTTCTGAGAAATTTTTACGGTTATATATTCCAATGCCTATGTTAACTTGAAAAGGTGTTAGGTTCATTTGGAAAAAATAATGTGATGACTGTTTTCAGGAATTGAATTGAAGATTGGTGAATGCTCCAATTTTGGCACTACCTTCCAGAAATGGTGACTTTGTTATTTACAATGATGCTTCATTGAAAGGATTTGGATGTGTCCTTATGCAGAATGATCAGGTAATTGCTTATGTTTCACGTCAGTTGAAACCTCATGAGTTAAATTATGCTACACATGATTTTGAATTAGCCTCCGTTGTTTCTGATTTAAAAATTTGGCGGAATCAATTTTATAGAGTAAAATGTGAAATATATACTGACCAAAAAAGTTTAAAGTATATATATTTACTTATAAATTATTTATCATGAGATAGAAGAGATTGTAGGAATTAATCACAGATTATGATTGCACAATCCATTACCATCTAGAAAAATCAAATAAAGTGGCTGATGCTTTGAGCCAAAAAAGTAATGTATCATTAACTATGCTGTGTTTGGAACAAGATACTTTGGTTTTTGATTTGATGAAATTTGGCATATAAGTTGTTGGTATAGGAAATTATTCTGTTTTGTTTCAGGTGTCAGTTAAATAATCTCTATCAGACATAATAAAGCAAGCGCAGAAAGAAGACAGTGAGTTACAAAAAAAGGTAGAGTTGGTTCAGATGGGTAAGTTTCCTGATTTTAACATTGATAATGATTGTGTTTTGAGGTTTGGGAAAAGCTTATGTGTGCCTTGTGATTTACAGTTGAAGAATGAGTTGTTATGTGAAGATCATAGTTCTCCGTTTTCAATTCATCCTGGTAGTACTAAGATGTACATAGATCTTCAGGAGTATTACTACTGGGATGGAATGAAAAGAAATATTGCTTATTTTACTGTGAATTTTTTGACATGGCAGCAGGTTAAAGAATAGTGGCTGTTACCGAATGGGATGCTTCAGCCTTTACCGTTTCCAGAGTAGAAATGGGAAATATATCCATGGACTTTGTTGTGGGATTACTGAAGACATATCATGGTAATGATGAAATTTGGGTTATTATTGATCTATTGACTAAATATACTCCTTTCCTTCCTAATTGAGATAATTGTTTCTCTAGATCAACTTGCTCGATTGTATGTTAAAGAGATAGTCATATTGCATGTAGTTCCCCTCTCCATTGTATCTGCTCGTGATCCCAAGTTTACTTCTATCTTTTGTAAAGGCCTTCAGAAGTCGTTGGATACTGAATTAAATTTTAGTACAGCTTTTCACCCTTAATCAGATGGGTAGTCAGAATGAATAATTCACACCTTGGAGGATTTTCTATGTGCTTGTTAACTAGATTACTTGGGAAGTTGGGAAAAACATATTTCTTTGGTTGAATTTTCTTATAATAACAGTTTTCATTCCAGTATACAGATGGCTCCATTTGAGGCATTATATAGAAAGCTTTGTCTAACTCCATATTTTTGGGATGATGTTGGTGAAAAAAGATGATGGCACCAGAATTGGTAGAAGAGATGTCATAGAAAGTTCTGTTAATTCAAAAGCACATGATAAAAGCTCAGAGGAGACAGAAAAGTTATGCGGATAACCAGAGGAAGGATATTTCTTTTGAGGTAGGTGATCATGTCTTTCTCAAAGATTCTCCATGAAAAAGTGTGATGCATTTTGGTAAGAAGGAAGAGTTGAGTCCGATGTTCATTGGAACTTATCAAATCCTGGTGAATGTTGGATCAGTTGTGTATATAGTGTCTTTATGTCCATGTTTATCCCATGTACACAATGTTTTTCAAGTTTCGATGTTGAGAAAGTATATACTAGATCCATCACATGTTTTGAGCCCAGAGGTAGTTCAGTTGGAAGAAAATCTATCTTATGAAGAACAACCAGTACATATTATTGACCATAGAAAGCAATTGTTGTAGAATATGGTAATTCACCATGTAATGGTTTTGTGGAAAACCCATATGGTTGAAGAGGCAACGTGGGAATATGAAAATTCTATGAGGGATAAATACCCCCACTTATTTTGAAAAGTGAATAAAAATTGCAAAGATGAAATTTAAAAAAGGGGGGAAGGATGTAACATCCCAGGTAAATAAAGAATAAGAGTTTTTTATTTATTAATATTTTTGAATTGAATATGAATTTTACTTTAAAAGGGTTGTTATGTTCGATAGCGTACCTGATACGCAACAACAGGTTTCTTTGAAATCTTACATTGCTCACTAATAATATAATATTATTATTTTAAATTGAAGTTAACTCATAGATGTTTTATTGGAAGGAATGAAAAAAACTAACTAAAATATGATTATAAATGTTTGATAAATGTATTTACTTTTATCCAATAAAAGTTAGAGGCATAAAATGTGAATAAATCTAATTTTAAGAATAATTTACATTAAAAGGTCGATTTACCACCTTTTAATGGTGAAACCTCTTTAAATATAGTTTGGGTCACTTTAATACATTTTATATGACCAAATAAAATACTTCATTAGAATTGGAAATCAAAATTTACTTTTTGTAAATTTTTGGAATTTTTCCGATAAAGTTCATTTTTATGAATAGTGAAAAATATTTTATTTTAATTCAGAACTGTGTTTTAATCTAATTTATTTATATGGATAGATTATATTTTTAATTGGTTTTAAAATGTAATTAAAATATATTTTTTCCATTTAATCCAATTTTATTCATTTTAATTAATTTATCTTTGAATTGGGACATAAACAAGTGTCAATATTTTGATAGTTATTGTTTCTTAAAAACACGCTATTTGTTTTAACAACATGAATTAATTTTAAATTAATTAATAAAACTTATATGTATATAATTTGGTAAATTAGGCTTCATTTTTTCATTTGGAATATCAAATATAGATTATACTGAATTTTTGGTATTTTTCTGAAAAACATCAATTTTTGATGAATAGTTAAACCACTTAGTAGTAGTTAAAAAAACTGAATTTTTCATTTAAAAGAAATTTTACAACTTCTGTGAATTGAATTCAGAAAATTCAACATACATGGTTTATATTAGTAAGTAAAACATGGATCAATAATATTAAAATAATTTATGATGAACAATATCTTTTGACTTTTATTTACCACGATTAAAAGTAAATATGGTAATTCAAGGTAAAAAAATATTATAATAATTCCAAATTATCTAAACACTTGTCCTATCCTTATTGAAATAGTAATTTTCGACAATTGTTATCCTTGAGCCGATTTTGGGACCTCATAGAGCCACTTATTAATGATAATGATGCTTTAGATTAATTAACTTAAAGTAACGACAAAAATGACATAAACAAAAATATTTTAGTAACATAATTTTTATATTGCGTTATATAAGTAATATTTTTGAATATAAATATTCATTGGAAATATAAAACTATTTCATACATCTTGGTATTTGTTTTATAATTTTTAAACATCTAATAAATTAAATTATTAATGACACAATAATGATATAGTGTTTACCTAATTAATAAGTAATTTAGATAAATAAGATTTTAAATTTTAAAATAACATCCAAAACCTCTCCAATTATTATTTCCCGATTTTATTTTGACCATGAGTCATCATATCTTATACTGTAATGATATTTGGACCTTTAGAAACCGAATATCCTTATATAATAAAATAATATTTTCACACATTCCTAAAGAGCCCCTCCTCCCCCTTATAAAAGGAGACCATTTCTAACCAATTCATCACACCTCTAAAGCCTTTTGGATCATACAAAATCTACCCAATTAAGCTCCCTACATACATATCCACCAAAAAAAAGCCTTACCTTAGGCATAAGGCACTTTAAGAATTCCTTTGGGTTCAAACCATAGGAAGTTACCCAAATTAAAGGTAAGAGTTTCTCTTAACTTCTTTTCTTTTATTTTACTTCTCCATCCCTTAAACTATTTTTATTCATTTATTTTATAGAAAAACCAGTATACTAAATATAATAGTATTTTTTTAAGATAAGTATTTTAACTACACTTACAAACACATCCATCTATTGGGTGATGAACATACTGTTTTTGTGGATGGAAAACTAACGCCTCACGAAACATTGATAGTTCGATTATCTCCTACCGCCTATCATGGTGGCCATTAAGATGAAACTATATTTATATATGATATATATTATTTTTATGTTTTCTCTATGATTATTTATTTTTCTTTTATATCATACCTTTATGGTTTCCATTATGGATAAACGCGATAATTCCAATTGAGGAAGTGCGGACTACCGACCCCTCAAAGTGATATGACTCGTTAATGACATATATGGGACATATAAAGGATAATGTTAATGATATTATTTATGATATTATACTGGAATTATAATATAACTATTTATTATTATGTTTTAATTTCATTAAAGTACGAAATAGAAAATAAAGTTGCATTCATGTGTACGTACGGCTTGCCGTCTCCATGAACGGAGAATTTCATTTCTTATCTCCTAAATGTTATGTACTGTTATAAATACATATATATATACTGGATATGTATGATGTATATAATTTCTAAATAGTGAATATCATTCTGGAGATAATGGACTATTGACCACATGGATAACTTGTAAATATAAGGTGTATATTTTTGACACAAGTACCAAATATCGACAAAACGAACGTAATTACCTTAAATGATTACATAATGTTTATAAAAACGTAATAAGTGATATAAAAGGATTAATAAACTAGAAAAAGGGTCTTAATAAAGTATAAATTAACTTTAGTTTATTATTAAAGAGATTAAATAATGAATGGGTCAAGTCAGACATGAGGTAGGGGACTCCGTTTTAATCTCCTTTCATTGAGGCATATTTTGTTTTAATACACGACATTATTTTATACACTGTATAAATACCCTTGACTATTAAAAGGGAATATTCTTCTACAAAGAATTTTAATAAACTAAAAAAAGGAATTTTTCTTTTAATGTAATCGGGGACAATGACCATTCCACCACCGTGAGTATTATTTGTTCTCTGGCTTCCGTAACAAGTCGTAATGTTTTTTTTTCAAGAAGAATAAAAACTATATACTCTTTTATGTATTTTAGTATTGAAAATGGGTTTGATAATGGATTTTTTTATGTCAATACATTTAATTGTTATATTGTGATTGAAATGTGGAAATGTTTTTTTTATTTTATATTTGTTTTATGCGTTATAATTTTATAATGTTACCTGGACATTTGACAGGTCGTTACATGATAGACCAAATGATAGGTGGTACCGTGATAAACCAGGATGGGGGGTTACGTTATAACCTCCAATGCATTGGTTATAGAAGTCAGTCATATGGCTATTCCATTTAGTGATATGTTTGGAAGTCTACCGTGTGGTTATTCCATTTAAGTATGTTTATGTCCCAAGTTACCATTATATCTTATGTGTTCTTTATATGGGTTTTATGGTAATGTTTTGGTTACAAAGGGGTAAGTGTTTATCTTTTATTCTGTGAAGAGTATTTAAAACTTAATAAAGGTTAAAAGTGTTACTTATGATAAAGTATTCATGGTTTACTTGTTGTTTTGAAAAACTAATAGTTTTCCTTCTTTGTGTATCCCCTGCTGATATTTTTATGATCAAAATAAATAATCATCAAATAAGATTAAAATCCATTAAAGGATGTTGATATAGATGAAATAAAAACCTTTCTTAAAGAAATATCTCTTTATATTTTGAAATAATTTAAAGTCATGTAATTATAAAAGAAAACATTTATTTTTGAAAATATTCTTATCAGATTTTAAGGGAAGCTTTGATGTTGTTATAACGATAGAAAATATATGTACCCACAGTATAAGTTAAAAAAACATTCTTACCTTAATTTTGTCGAAAAGGTCATAAAGTACCTTGTTTGGAAAACGACCGAAAGATTCATTTCAAAACATCAAAGGTCAAAAAAGGGTATAAATGTATTTAACCCATATTCTAGTAAATATTAAAAATATTTTGAAATACATTTTTACGAAACATGGATGTGGATGATAAAGAGGTCCCACTAGATAATTACGTATAAACAACCTTAGATAATAAAGATATTATAGAATTAACCCTTACCTTATACATTTCCTTGTTCGACGGTTGGTTAACCTCTTGTATAATGGTTAAAAAATTGTTATTAAATTATATAATAATCATATACATTAATATGATATCATATATGATCTTTTAACAATGCTTTGTTAATAATATCTTTGTATTATCATCGTTTCGGGTGTTAACTGATTCGTTTTTTATATGATTTTTTACATAAGTAATGTTTGTTTTGGATAGGATGTATCTTATTCATATTCATAATGATATAATGTTTTAAACATTATTTTTAATCATCTAATGAATATTAGTCTTGAATGGATACGATGGGGAATGAATCACATCGCGTTCGTGAAAACGGTAATCCTTACGTACGGACAAGCGACAATATCATTCTTTTGATATTAGAATAATATATAATTGGATAGTATATCATATATACAGAATCATTAACATGTTATATTTATTATTTACATCAATTACAAATAATTATTATACGCATCCAAGTAATAATTTATTGAATAACAATTACACCATGACGTGGAGACGGTATGTCGTACATACACACGTTTGGTGACATGTCATTCAAAGGATGGATAGAATAATGAATATGGATTTACCATATTTATAATAACATCACAGTATATAGAATATACTGGAGTTATTATTTTTTAATGAAAACAACAAATAAAGAGGTAGTGGAAGAACAAAGGAACTTGAAAGAGATGATGAAATATTTACCTCTTCTTCGTGTTCTTCCTTTTGATTTGATCAAAAGGGATCCTAAAGTTGGATTTCTAACTAAATAAAGGCCTCTAGGATGAAGGGAGGAAATTTCAGAGGGTATTTGGTCAGGGTCTTGCTGAGCTAAATGGCCTTGAAGGTTTGAATTAGATATAAAGGGGAGTTCCCTTTTATAAGAGGGGTGAGGAGCACCTTTTGGAAAAGCTATAAATATTATTTTATAATAAAATCATTTTCGTCTTATAATGGATCCAAAATAAAATATTTAAAGGCTAAGGTGGGGATGGGTTGAATACCACCCAACTAATAAGTTTTAGATAGGTTTAGGTCACTATATTAACATTCTCTTTTAGATTTAACTCTTAGTTAAATAGTTTGTCATTTACCATGTCTTTTTGTATTTTTATATTATATGGTTCATAAACATACTATATACTCCAGGTGAACCCCAAGTGGTAATTAATGATACACCTATCATTATATATGTATTTTGGAAGATAATTATATTTTTAATAATATAATATCAATTAAAAATATAATATTTATTTAGAAACTCTTTTATGTAAATTTTGATACTATTTGGTATTTTGTTTTTTCTAAATTTATATTAGCTGTTTGACTTCGAAAACAATTCATCAAATCAACCCTAACATGTCATATTAACCTATAAAATTAGTTTAATTCATAAAAAGTCTAAAATTACATTTATTTATATATTTATAATATCAATTATTTTAATATTTCATAAATTAAGTCATTAATGCATCATCATTGTGTAATAAATAAATTTATTTATTTAATTTTTAAAAATTATTAAAAAGAAAATTATGTAGGAAATAATTTTATCTTTCTAATGAATATTTATATTTGAATTTATCTTTTGTGTACCCCTATATTAAAAATGTTTTAGTTATTAATCTTTGAATTAAACTCTTTTAACTCTTCTTTGAATTAAATAATAATAAATATCCTAATCTAATCCAAGTGGACCTAAAGGATCATATTTTATTCCAAAAGTTGTTCTTGGTCAAATTAAACTTAACCATTAGAATTAGGACATTATTAAGGTAATGATAATATCATTTTTACCCATAATTACCCTATTTTCTTTTAACTGTGGTAAATAAAAGTAAAAAGTTACTATTTACCAAAAAAAATTCATCTTAATGAATCAAATTTTAAATACTTATATCGAACGTGTCTCTCATATTTTTTAAATTCAACTCATAGAAGTGGTAAAATTATGTTTTATGTAAATTTACAAATGCAACTAGGAGGTGGGTAAAAGACGGTAAATAGTTTGTAAAAATTTTTATACATCTAAAATTATTATAAACTGACTTTATTTAATTAAATTGAAGTTATATATGTATTATGTATCTATTTTGACATAAAATAAATTTAAATAAAATAAATAATTATTTAAATAAAAAGTCGGTTTTAAACAATAACTCAGTGTTTTTCACTGCTCGTCAAAAATTGTAAGTTTTCAAAAAAATAACAAAAAGTAACCATAAGCTAATTTTGATATTCTGAATTCAAAAATAAATTCTATTTTACCAATTTCAAAACAGATAAGTTAAATTAATTAATTTAAACTTAATTACTGTTGTCAAAACCAAAAAGCGTATTTTTAAGAAATAATAACTGTCAAAAGATTGACACTTGTTTATGTCCAATTTCAACGTGAAATTACTTAAAATGACCATAATTGGATTAAATGGTAATAATATAATCTAATTATACTTCCAAACCATTAAAATGTATATTTCAACACTAGGAATTATTTTTATTAAAAAAAATTCACTTAAAATATAGTATTTTTCACTATTCACCCAAATATGAGAGTTATCAGAAAAACACCAAAACATTATTGAAACTATATTATTATGTCCCTATTCTAAAGAAGAAGTTTATTTTGTCAAATTTAATTTATTAAAGCTTCAAATATTGGATTTAAAAAAGGTTCTCTGTTAAAAGGTGGTAAAATTACATTTTTTGAAAAATATTTCTATTATCTGGAAAAAATGAATTTGTTCAGACATTATGTCTAAGAAACTAATAATATGGATTCTAAAATTATAAGGATTATATAATGTTCAAAATTCAGGAAATAATATTCATACCTACTTTTGAACAGCTAGTTTGGTAAGTCGTGGGGCACTTGAACTGAGTGTTGCTTGTAGTGAAAGTTATTGAATATCTTTGAAGAAATAACGCACTATGAAATCTTGGGGTGTTACATTCTTCCCTCCTTCAATAAATTGCGTCCTCACAATTTGAAATTATTTTTCAAAAATAAAAGGTTAAAAAAATGGAAAATATTATTGTGTGAAAACCCACATTGGAAATTGGGTTAATAGAATCTAATCTTAATTAAAGGAAAAGGAGAATGAAAAAGTCACCACCAAATTATGATCTCGTTTAGGAGAACATTGGTGGAAATTAGGGACACATAATTGGAGGAAAAATGTAAATATTTATAGTGAGTGATTGAGTTCATCAGTCACAATAAATTATAGAATTGAAGGCCTCAAAGCCATCAATCTATGTTAATTTAAAATATCATCGGTTCAAAAAAACCTAAGCTATTGGGATAACACTTTTTTAGTCCCAAGATCCCTTACATAAATTTCAAATACTAATTTCTTCATAGAAAAGAAAAACAACAGTAATTTATTCCATTAGAAATGTCAAAGCCTCCATGATCATACATGCAAGTCACTCATAACTAACTTGTTCATTTCTTGGGAAAATAAAATATAAGAAAGGGGTGAGCTCAGATTCTCAGTAAGTGTAAATAATTTAGTGAAATCTATAAACGTTTAAGGAATGATGTGTAATAAAAAAATAGCCTTTCAAATATAAACTTGAACATAATATGGAAAAATAAATCAAACATCACTATATAAACATGCACATGTATATTCTACTAGTCGAATAATCACATGTAATAACTAATTTCATAATGAGAGAATGTATAGTACCAGACATTAATTTCTGTTTCGAGGCCGCATGCCAGGACCTAGTGGCTAACTGTAACCAGACCCCAACCTGGAGAGATTCTATAATAGGACTTCAACCCGGAGAGGCTCTATAACCAGACTCCAACCCGGAGAGCCTTTGTAACCCCACTCCAACCCAGAGAGCCTCGGTAACCGGACACCAACCCGAGGGTCTGCTGTAACCTGACCCCAACCCGGAGGGCTTACTTTTACCATTCCCTAACCCGAGACATACTTGTCCAATAAATTCATCATAAGAAAATATTGAAATATAACGTAAACTTTCGTATTAAAACTATGATACTATATTTCAATACATTATCCATAAACCTTGAATGGTATAAAAATAACACATACACATTCAAACATATCACAAAACATTCAATGCAATATAAAATATTTCTATCATAATAAATCAACATCAATCAAGTTTAAAATCCATTAATGGATGTTGACATAGATGAAAATGATCAGTAATATGCTTTGATAGAAATACACCTTTTCATGAAATCATATAAAATTCTCAATATTTATAAAGGTAGTCATTTAAAAGGTATTTTTTAATCAATGTGTCCCATACCACTTTGAAACTTTTTAATAGAATTATAATTTCAAAACATTCATGTCCATATAAATAAATACTTAAAACCATTTAAAAAACATGGACATTAATGATAAAGGTTTAGAAGAATAAATCTTTTTAAAATTTTAAAATGATGTTTTAGTAAAAGAGTCCCTTAAAATAATACCTTTCATAATTCTTTTATGAAACATCAACATTTATAATAAATATGTCCCAGTAAAAACTTATACATAAACACTCTCGAATAATAATGAGACTTGAGGAATTAACCCTTACCAATTTGGTAACTTATGAAACATACATCCCATGAAATAATTAACATACAATGAAGATGTAAATAAACATAAATTAATGTTCAATACATAATTAATATACTTATGGAAAGTACATACACCACACAAAAGGAAATAGTTGAAATATAGCATGAATCTCACAGGAATAAAGTGTGAGATGAAAACCCCTTACCTTGCACTTTCCTTTGGTCGATGGTACATTTATCCTCTTGTATAATGACCATTATATGATATTATATTATACCAGAACCATATTAATATTTATTATATCATAAATGATTCATTTATGACTTTATACAGCCCATTTAATAATTATTATCATGTTAAATTAACATTTTGGGTACTAATCGCTTTTTTTATCGTACGTATGTTAAATTGTTATTCTTGACCGCATAATTTAGATCATGATTTAAATACTTCAAGAATACAAAACACGATTAATATATCATATATATATATAGAATATAAATATTTATAATAGATAGATATATGAAATGGAAAACATAGTTTATGGAGACGGTAGGTCGTACGTATGCATAAACGTTGTTTCTGTTTTCATATTGTATTGAACGGAAGTAAGTGAATAAGATATATATTTTTTTTAAATAGGTTGATGACATGTATTGGTTTCCCAGTTAATTCCCCCCAAAGGAATTTATTAAAAATAAAAAGTATGCAGTACAGACTCGAGGTGTAATGAATTTACACCAGCGGGGAATAAAAGAGGATACAAGTAAATGACAAAGAAATACCAGAGGAAAAATTCAGGTCTTCAGAATGTGAACACAGTTGTGATTCTTCCATTTGAGACTCCATTACAGCATCCAAGCGCTTCCTAATGTTTCAGCAGGTTCACAATACAGTCATCCTGCATGATGTTCCATTCCATCCTGAACGCTTCATCAAAAGTTGGGAGCCTCCATCGAGCATCGCCGAGCCATGCTCCAGTTTCAGAGACACATCAACCACCTTCGATCAGAGCAAAACCAGCATGAAGAGAATCCAATGGACAGAAGGTGCAACCAGAATAAAGAGAGAAAGGATCAGCACAAGTTTCCATCAAAGTCAGCTAATCTCTTTGGAGAAATAGAATCTTCTTTAGGTGGACTCTTTAATCATAAAATGCAGGAATATGGTTCTTGTGCAACTTCATAAGATGAGGAACTGCAGCGTAAAGTAGTCACACTACTTTTCAGAAGTCCAGAGACTTGCTTTATGTATTGGGAATTGGCTGTCCAGCATTGCCTGGAAAGAAGACATGGGTTTCAACTGATCCAGGCTGCAATCGTACTCAAAAGAAGATTCAGAACAGTTCACCAATTAAAAGCTCATAATGGAACAAACCAAACATCCACCAAAGTGAGTATAGGCACTCCCAAGGTCTAGTAAGTAGAGAACTTTCAAAACAGACTGAGAACTCCTTAAAAATTCAGTAACCAAGTAAGAAGATAAACAGAAATTCCTGATATGATCCTTTCATATCCGGAACAAAAAGCATATGATTCATCCTTCGGTTGCTTCAAAAGCTCCGCAGCACAGTAGAGCCATTGAAATGCAAAATAGGCAGCAAAGAGATCAGAAGTGAGAAGTGAAACTGAAATTTCAGAATTGAAAGCAGGACCATTTGAAGCAGAGAAGAATGCCTTTTCTGCATCTGTCTTTGAGAGTCTTCCAAAAAACCAATGAAGACATTTTTAAACTATTCAAAAATGAAAACTAAAATTTCAAATATCATTCTGAAATGAAATAATAGAATTCCATCCAGCCAAAAAATAACTTCTCAGTGTGTGAAACTGCCAAAACCAGCAACCTCCAGGGAGACCAAATCAACCAAAAAGAAAAAACCATTGAAAATCATACAGCCAGCCATATACTAAAACAACCGCCAGGGCCTCAAGAAGTGTCAGAGTTAGAACAGTCAGAATAATATGGTAGGGGCTCAAGAGGGACTGGTTGTGGAGGCACCTCAAGGCCAGGACTTCTGGCCGCAAAAGATCTTGTGATGATAGTTCTCTCATAATTGACACTGCCTCTATGTTTTCTTGTTTTCTTTGGGGTTGGAGTGATGAAACCATCCGAATCCATGATGACTTTTTTACCTTTTTTATCATTAAGATGAAAAGCCTCCCCATCCTTGGGTTGGAGAGACTCATCTGTATGGCCATCTTTGTTAATCACATGACCCTCAGATATTAAGACTTCCTTCATGTTAGGGTGTGTGATATCATTCTTTTCAGCTTCATGCTTTTCTTGCTGCGAGGTAACAGCAAGAACTTCATTAACAAAATCTGAAAGTTGATAGCTAGCTGCTTGGGAATTCAAACCACCCTTTTCTCCTTCATCACTTTCCTTGATAACACAATCAGAGGGTTTTTTGATATCCTCAACCGCAGGATAGACTTCTTTACTAACTAAATTAGAAGGGCCAGCAAGGCTTTCTTGATTATATTTACACTTTTCTATCCATAAAGGTTTAAAGATTTTAGGATGGTCATTGTCTTTGCAACAATTGCTTGAAGGGTGTCCCAATCTGAAGCACTTAGAGCAGTAGTCCGGAAATCTTTCATAGATAATATCATGAGAAAATCCCAAATTTCCAGATTGAATCCAAATGCTGGATGGAAGATGTTGTGAAACATCTAACTCAATACAGATCCTAGCAATTGAAGGTCTTGTAAGCATTTTTGTTGCCACATCTAATTTCAGTGGAGTTCCAATAAGCTTTGCAATGTGGAACAAAGAAACCTGCTTAAACAGGTGAAGGGGTAACCCTGGGAAGCTCACCCAGATTGGAACAATGGGGGATTCAGTATAAGCATCAAAATCCGGAGTCCACTTGAGAATTTTCAAAGAACAACCTCCGAAGGACCATGACCTCTTAACCCAAAGCCTGTAATATTCCTCCTCAGATGATAACCGAAAAATAATGTGAGAAGGGTTCAGGAGACCGAGCTGAAAACCCATAAAGCCTATCACCTCAAGGGAAGAGCGAAGATACTTAAAAGATGGCCTTCGATTAAAGAATCTCCCAACCAAAACAAATCATAAATCAGAAGAAATCATATTTACCTCCCTTGTTGAGAATGAAATTGCAGGTTACCCACGATGTCGCAAGGGTTTAGGGCAAATCTGGCTTTCCGGAATCGCATCACCTTGAGCAGAATGCTCATCTCTTGATTTCCCAGCTACTACATCTACGAAGGATCGGGAATCTACCCTAGGGTTTGCATCTCGCGCCGGGCTCTTCGGGAACGCTCTGCGGGTCTCCATCAAATCTGGATCAGTGAATAAGATATATATAAGTAGATAGATATATTTATATATATCTAGTAGCATTATAATTTCATATATTACATACATTATAGTAATATATATTTTTATAATCGTCAATGAATGGTGAACGTGGAAATGAATCTCATCGCGTCGTGGAGACGATAATTCGTACGTATGCACGGGAAACAATATCATTTCCGTAATGGTGTGGAATTGGATGTTATATAAATTTTAAAGAGATATTATATTGTTATTTTCATTATTTATGTACATATTACTCATCATTATATCCATCCAAATAACATAGTTTTGAACAAAAAATTACACCACGACGTGGAGACGGTAGGCAGTACGCACGCACGCATGGTGACATTATCATTAATAAAATGGATAGAATAATGAATATGGTTGTTCCATATTTATAATAACATTAAATTATATATAAGGTAATTTAGTTATTATTTTGGTATGGTAATAATAAAGAAAGAGTAAGTGGAAGAATAAAAGAACTTGAAAGAGGGTGGTGAAATTATTTCCTCTTCTACGGGTTCTTCCTTTTGATTTGATCAAAAGGGATCATTAAGTTGGTTTTATTACCAATTTAAGGCCTATATGATGAAGGTAGTATATCTAGGAGGATATTTGGACAGGTTTTGGTCGAGCCAAATCACTTTGGAGGTGTGAATTTGAGAGAAGGGGAAGTGCCCTTTTATAAGAGGGGTGAGGGGTACCTTAGGAAAAATGTAAAATATTAATTTTTTTAATAAATTTATTTTTAGTTTATAATGGATCCAAAATGAATTACTTAAAGGATATGGTGTAGATGGGTCGAAACCACTAAACCAGTAGGTTTTAGATAGGTTTGGGTCACTATATTAACTTTATCATTTAGATTTAACTCTTAGTTAAATAGTTTGACATTTACCATTTTTCATTGTATTTTTATATTATATGGTTAACAAACTTACTATAAACTTTTAAGAGATTCACAAGTGGTTGATTAATAATACACCAATAATTATATAAGTCTTTTTTCTGAGCCTTAGATTTTTAGGAATAGAATATCAATTAATAATATAATATTTGTCTTAAAAAACTCTTTTATGTCAATTTTGTCACTATTTGGTATTTTTTTTCCTATATTCATAAAAACATTATTACTTTAATAAAAATTCATATAACTAACCCTAAAATTTCATATTAACCTAGAAAATTAGTTTAATTCATAAACAGTCTCAAATTACATTTATTTGGATATTTATAAAATTTATTATTTTAATATTTCATTAATGAGGTAATTAATGCATCATCATTGTGTCATAATTAAATTAAATTATTTAATGACTAAAAAATATAAATAAAATATCATTATGTAGGAAATAGTTTTATATTTATAATGAATATTTCTAGTCAAATTTATCTTATGTGTAACCCTATATTAAAAATGGTTTGGTTATTAAACACTGAATTTAACACTTTTAACTCTTCTTTTAATTAAACAATAATAAATGTCCTAATCTAATACAAGTGGAACTCAAGGATAATATTTTATTCCTAAGGTTGTTTTTTTGTCAAATTATACTTATCCAATAGAATTAGGACATGTCTTAGGGAAATAATAATATCATTTTTACCATTAATTACCCTATTTAACTTTAACCGCGGTAAATGAAAGAAATAGTTACTATTCAACAAAAATTATTTTCATCTTATTGAACAACATTTTACTTATTGATATCAACCGTGTCTCTCAGATTTTTGAAATTCAACTCACAGAAATGGTAAAATTCTTTTTTATGTAAATTTGCAAATGCTCCTAGGAGGTGGGTAAAAGACGGTAAAAAGTTCAATAAAATTGTTATATATCTAAAATTATTACAAACTGAATCCAATGAATTAAATTGAACTTATATACATATTATATGTCTATTGTGACCTAAAATAAATTTAAATAAATAATTATTTAAATAAAAAGTCAGTTTTAAACAATAACTCAGTGTTTTTCACTGTTCATCAAAAATTTATTGTTTTCAAAAAAATACCAAAAATTCACCCTAAGATAATTTTGATATTCTGAATTCAAAAAAGAATACTTTTTTACCAATTTCAAAACATTTATGTTTCATTAATTAATTTAAAATTAATTCCCATTGTCAAAACCAAAAAATGTATTTTTACGAAATAATTACGATCAAAATATTGACACTTGTTTATGTCCAACTTCAAAGTGAAATTACATACAATGACCATCATTGGATTAAATGGTAAAAATATAATCAAATTATACTTCTAAAACATTAAAATGTAAAATTCAACATTATAAATTATTTTGATTAAAAAAGTTGATTTCTGTTAAAATATAGTAATATTCACTATTCAACAAAAATATTTACATTTTTCTCCAATTATGTGTCTCTAATTTCCACCAATGTTCTCTTAATTGAGATCACAATTTGGTGGCGACTTTTTCATTCCCATTTTCCTCTTATTAAGAGTAAATTTAATTAATCCAATTTCTGATGTGGGTTTTCCAACAAAATTATTTTATATTTTCAACCTTTTATTATCGAAAAAAATTTCAAATTCCTCGGATGCAATTTATTGAAGGAGGGAATAATGTAACACCCCAAGATTTTGTAGTAGGTTATTTCTTAAAAGTAATTCAATAACTTTCACTACAGAAAACACCGAGTTCAAGCGCACCATGACTTACCAAACAAGCCATTCAAAAGAGGTTTTGAATAATATTAACAAAATTTTGAACTCTATACAATCCTTATAATTTTAGAATCCATATTTTTATTTTATAAGACATAATAAAAGAATGAAGATCATTTTTTCAGATAAAAGAAGTATTTTAGAAAATTTTAAAATTTACCACATTTTAATGGAGAACCCTTTTAAAATCCATAATTTGAAACTTTTATATATTCAATTTTAAAAAATAAACATCTTCATTAGAATCGGGACATAAGAATTCAGTTTCAATAAATTTTTGGTGTTTTTCTAATAACTTTTATATTTGGGTGAATAGTGAAAAATACTATATTTTAACTGAAAACAACTTTTTTAATCAGAATAATTTGTAGTGTTAAATTATACATTTTAATGGTTCGGAAGTATAAATATATATTATTTTTACTATTTAATCTAATTTTCTTCATTGTAAATAATTTCACTTTGAAATTGAACATAAACATGTATCAATATTTTGTTAGTTATTATTTCATAAAAACACGCTTTTGGGTTTTGACAACGGAAATTAATTTTAAATTAATAAAAAAAACTTCTATGTTTTGAATTTGGTAAAATAGACCTAATTTTTGAATTCATAATATCAAAATTATCTTAGGGTAAAATTTTTGTATTTTATGAAAACATTCAACTTTTGATGAATAGTGAAAAACACTGAGTTATTGGTTAAAACCAATTTTTTAAATAATTAATTTATTTATTTGAATTTATTTTTGGTAAAAATAGATACATAACACCTATATATGTTCAATGTAATTCATTGGAGTTATTTTGTAATAATATTAGATATATTAAATTTTATTGAACTTTTCACCATCTTTTACCCACCTCCTTGGAGCATTTGCAAATTTACATAAAACATAATTTTACCGCTTTTGTGAGTTTAATTTCAAGAATATTAGATACAAAGTTGATATTAGTAAGTAAAATTTGGTTCAATAAGATGAAAATAATTTTTGGTGAATAGTAACTTTTTACTTTTATTTACCACAGTTAAAAATAAATAGGGTAATTAAGGGTAAAAATGATATTATTATTACCCTAACACATATCGTAATTATATTGGATAATTATAATTTGACTAAAAAACCTTGGGAATAAAATATGATCCTTTAGGTGCACTTGGATTAGATTAGGACATTTATTATTATTTAATTCAAAGAAGAGTTAAAAGTGTTAAATTCAAAGTTTAATAACTAAAATATTTTTAATATAGGGTTACACATAAGATAAATTATACTATAAATATTATTTATAAATCTAAAAATATTTCCTAATTAATGGTATTTTATTTATATTTTTTATACATTAAATAAGTTAATTTATTTATGACACAATGATGATACACTATTTACCTAATTAATGAAATATTAAAATAATTAATATTATAAATATGCAAATAAATTTAATTTGAGACTTTTTATAAATTGAAATAATTTTCTAGGTTAATATCACATGTTAGGGTTGGTGAGACGAATTTTTTTCAAAGTAATATTGTTTTTTTAAATTTAGAAAAAACAAAATACCAAATAGTGTCAAAATTGACATAAAAGAGTTTTTAAAACAAATATTATATTATTAACTGATATTATATTCCTAAGGTTCTGCCAAAAGACATATATAATGATATCTGTATCATTAATGAACCACTTTGGGTTATCTTAGAATTTTATAGTAATTTTATTAATAATATAATATAAAAATAAAAAGATACATGGTAAATGTAAAACTATTTAAATAAGAGTTAAATCTAAAAGATAAATTTAATATAGTGACCCAAACCTGTCTAAAACCAATTGGTTGAGTGCTTTGAGACCCATACAGACCTTATCCTTTAAATAATTCATTTTGGGGCCATTATAAATATAATATTAATTTATTATAAAATAATATTTATAGCTTTTTCTAAGGTTCCCCTCACCCCTCTTATAAAGGGCACCCCCTCCCTCAAATTCACACCTTCAAAGCCTTTTTTCTCAGCCACACCCTGCCTAAATACCCTCTCAACTATCCTAAATTCATCCAAGAGGACTTCCTTTAGTCAGAAATCCTACCTAAGTAGCCCTTTTGATCAAATCAAAAGGAACAACCCGAAGAAGAGGTAAATATTTCATCACATCTTTCAAGTTCCTTTCTTCTTCCACATCCTCTTTTTTGTTGATTCCATTCTAAAATAACAACTCCAATATCTTCTATATACTGTGATGTTTTCATAAATATGTTACAACCATATTCATTATTCTATCCATCCTTTTAATGACATGTCACAATACGTGCATACGTACGACTTACTGTCTCCACATCGTGGTGTAATTGTTATTCAATACATTATTATTTGGATGGGTATAATAATGGTGTCTAATTGATGTAAATAATAAATATAACATGATAATGATTATGTGTATAGGATATACCATCCAATTATGTATAATTTTAACATCAAAAGAATAATATTGACGCTCATGTTTACGTACGAATAACCATCTCCCCAAACGCGATGAGATTCATTCCCCATCATATCCATTCAAGACTAATTTTCATTAGATGATTAAAAGTAATGTATAAAAACATAATATAATTATGAGTAGGAATAAGATACATCCTATCCATAACAAACATTACTTAAGTAACAAATCATATAAAGGAAAATGAATCAGTTAACACCCAAAACGATGATAATACTAAGATATTATTAACAAAGCAATATTAAAAGATCATATATGATATCATATTAATGTATATGATTCTTGTATAATTTAATAACAATAATTTCACCATTATACAGGAGTTTAACCTACCCTTGACCAAGAAAAAGTACAAGGTAAGGGTTAATTTCACAATCTCTTTATTATCCGAGGCAGTTTATACGTAATTATCTACTGGGACCTCTTTATCATCCACATCCATGTTCCATAAAAATGTATTTCAAATTATTTTTACTATTTACTAGAAAATGGGTTACGTTCATTTATACCCTTATTTGAACTTATATGTTCTGAATGGAATCTTTCAGTCGTTTTCCAAACAATGTACTTTATAACCTTTTTTGACAAAATTAATGTAAGATTGTTTTTGTAACTTATATGGAGAGTGATGCTATTTTCTGCGGTTATAAAATCATCAAAACATCCCTTACAATCATATAACAATATTTCCAAAATAAATGTTTTCTTTTATAATTATATTAATTTTAAATGATTTCAAAATAGAAATAGATATTTCTCAAAAAAAGGTTTTGATTTCATCTATGTCAACATCGTTTGATGGATTTTATGCATATTTGAAGTTGATTTATTATGATACAAAACTTCCATACTATATTGAAGGTTTTGTGATATGTTTGACTATGCATGTGTTATATTTACATCATTCATGGTTTATGGATAAAGTATTGAAATTTTTTATGATAGTTTTAATATGAATGTTTATGTTATGGTTAAACCTTTTCTTATGAGGAATGAATTGGAAGATGTGAAGGATAATCCAAACCCACATCAAAGGTGAAGGTAATCCAAACCCACATCAAAGCAGCTCAAAGTAGGATAAAGAGCTATGCCGATAACTGAAGGAAGGATTTGGAATATTAAGTATGAGATCATATTTTCAGGAAGTTATCTCCATGCAAGGGTGTTATATGTTTCTATAAGAATGGAAAATTGAGTCCCAGGTACATCAGACATTTCGAAATTCTAGAACGAATTGGGGTTGTAGCTTACTATTTGGAAATGCCGCCAAGTATCTACAAAGTTCATGATGTGTTCCACATATCACTGTTGAGAAAATACATGCCTGACCCAATGCATGTAATTAACTATGAGGAATTAGAACTGGAACCCGAGCCATCTTATTGCGAAGATCCTATCAAGGTTCTTGATATAAGAGACCAAGTGATGAGAAACCGAACGACTCGTCTGGTAAAAGTTCTATGGAGAAACCATAAGATGGAAGAGGCAATGTGGGAACCCGAGGAACCTATGATGAAGAACTACCCGAGTCTTTTTATGAAGTAACACTCTAAATATTTTGAAGACTAAATTATCTGAAATAGGGGATAATGTAACACTGCAAGCCTCCATGGTATGCTTCTCGTTGAATAATACAGAAGAGTGTGTTGTACCCAACTTCGAGTTCTAACACATCACAACCAATCAAACTAGTCGTTATGAATCGTAGTACCAACTTTTTTAAATTTTATATATTTTATCTTTCAAAATGGACTTCATTTTTGGATTCAGAATATATAAATTAGCTTAAGGTGATTTTTTAGTATTTTTCTGAAAACTTTCAATTTTGTATGAATAGTGAAAAACCCTGAGTTATAGTTTAAAACATAATTTTTATTTAAATAATTATTTAATTTATTTAATTTTATTTTAGGTCAATATATATACATAATACCTATATAAGTTCAATTTAATTCATTGGAGTTATTTTATAATAATGTTTTATATATAAAAATTTTAATGAACTTTTTACCGTCTTTTACCCACCTCCTAGGAGCATTTGAAAATTTACATAAAACATAATTTTACCGCTTCTGTGAGTTGAATTTCAAAAATCCATGAGAAACGGTTGATATCAGTAAGTAAAATGTGGTACAATAAGATGAAAATAATTTTTGGTGAATAGTAACTTTTTACTTTTAATTATCACAGTTAAAAGTAAATAGGGTAATTAAGGGTAAAAAGGATTTTTTTATTACCCTAAAACATGCCATAATTCTATCTGATATTTATAATTCGACCAAAAACATCCTTATAAATAAAATATGATCCTTTAGTTCCACTTGTATTAGATTAGGTCATTTATTATTATTTATTTCAAAAAAGAGTTAAAAGTGTTAAATTCAATGTTTAATAAGTAATCCATTTTTAATATAGGGTTACACATAAGATAAATTCGACTATAAGTATTCATTAGAAAGATAAATATAATTTACTACATAATGGTATTTTTTTATATTTTTTAGACATTAAATAATTTAATTTTTTTATGACACAATGATGATAAAGTAATTACCTAATTAAAGATGTTTTAAAATAATTGATAATATAAATATCCAAATAAATTTAATTTGAGACTTTTTATGAATTAAACTAATTTTATAGGTTAATATGACATGTTAGTGTTGATTAAAAGAATTGTTTTGAAATAAAAATGTTGTTATAAATTTTACAAAAACAAAATAGCAAATAGTGTCAAAATTGACATAAAAGAGTTTTTAAAAACAAATATTATATTATTAATTGATATTTTATTACTAAAAATCTAACATTCAGCTAAAAGACTTAAATAATATTATATATGTCATTAATGATCCACTTGACGTTTGTTTTAAGTTTATTGTAAGTTTATTAACCATATAATATGAAAATAAAAAGAGACATGGTAAATGTCAAACTATTTAACTAAGAGTTAAATCTAAAAGATAAACTTAATCTAGTGACCCAAACCTATATAAATCCTATTTTGTTTTTTGTTTTTAGAGCCATACACATCTTATACTTTAAATAATTCATTTTGGAGCAATTAGAAACCGAAAGTAATTTTATTATAAAATAATATTTCTAGCTTTACCTAAGATGCTCCTCACCCCTCTTATATAATTGAACTCCCCATTTCCTCAAATTAACACCTTCAAATACTTATGGATTGGACAAACTATACCAAAATACCTTTAAAACTATCATCACTTCATCCTAGAGGCCTTAATTTAGTCATAAAGCCAACCTAATGAGCTTTTTTGATCAAATAAAAAGGAAGAACCCGAAGAAGATGTAAAAAGTTTATCACCTTTTCAAGTTCCTTTCTTCTTCCACATCCTCTTTATTTGTTGTTTCCATTATAAAATAATAACTCCAGTATCTTGTATATACATTGATATTATTATAAATATGGTACAACCATATTCATTATTCTATCCATCCTTTGAATGACATGTCACCATACGTGTGTGCGTATGGCATATCGTCTCCACGTCATGTTGTAATTATTATTCAATACATTATTATTTGAATGGGTATAATAATGATGTGTAATTGATGTAAATAATAAATATAACATGAAAATGATTTTGTATATATGATATATCATCCAATTATATGTTATTTTAACATCAATATAATGATAATGTCGCTCGGGCGTACTTACAGATTACCGTCTCCACGAACGCGGTGAGATTCATTCCCCATCGTATTCATCCAAGAATAATTTTCATTAGATGATTAAAAATAATGTTTAAAGTCTTAATATATTTATGAATAGTAATAAGATAAATCCTATCCATAACAAACATTACTTAAATAACAAAGCATATGAAGGAAAACAAATTAATTAACACCCGAAATGATGATAATACTAAGATATTATTAACAAAGCAATATTAAAAGATCATATATGATATCATATTAATGTATATGATTATTTTATATTTAAATAACAATAATTTCACCATTATACAAGAGTTTAACCTACCCCCTACCATGGAAAAGTACAAGGTAAGGGTTAATTTCACAATCTTATTATTATCCAAGGTTTTTTATACGTAATTATATATTGAGACCTCTTTATCATCCACATCCATGTTTCATAAAAATGTATTTCAAAACATTTTTACTATTTACTTGAGAATGGGTTAAAGTCATTTATACCCTTATTTGACCTTATATTTTTTGAAAGGAATATTTTTTTCGTTTTCTAAACAAGGTACATTATGACCTTTTCCAGAAAATTAAGGTAAGAATGTTTTTTAACTTATACAGCGGGTTCGGCTATTTTCCGCCATTATAATATCATCAAAGCTTCCCTTACAAGCTTATAAGAATATTTCCAAAATAAAAGTTTTCTTTTATACTTTTATGAATTTTAAATGATTTAAAAATAGAAAGATATGTTTCCCTAAAAAAGGTTTTGATTTTTCTATGTCAATATCCTTTGATGGATGTTATGCTTATTTGAAGTTGATTTATTATGATACAAAACTTCCATATTGTATTGAAGGTTTTTTGATATGTTTTACTATGGAAATAATGTTATTTATTCAAGGATACTAATTCTAATGGATAAGAATAATTTGACCAAAATCAACCTTAGGAATAAAATATGAACCTCTTTGGCCCACTTGGATTAGGTTAGGACATTTATTATTATTTTATTTAAAGAAGAGTTAAAAGAGCTAAAATCATATTTTAATAACTAAAACATTTTTTAATATAGGGTTATACATGAGATAAATTATACTATAAATATTCATTAAAAAGATAAAATTATTTCATACATAATGTTATTTTATTTATTGTTTTTAGACATTAAATAATTTAATTTATTTATGATGCAATGATGATGCAATAATTATCTAATTAATAAAATATTAACATAATTGATTTTATAAATATCCAAATAAATGTAATTTGATACTTTTTATGAATTGAACTAATATAATAGGTTAATATGACCTGATAGGGTTGGTTAGATGAATTTTTTTCGAAATAATAATGTTGTTATAAATTTAGCAAAAAAATACCAAATAGTGTCAAAATTGACAAAAAAGAGTTTTTAAATGAAATATTATATTATTAATTGATATTATATTACAAAAAATCTAAGGTTCAGACAAAGAACTTATATAATAGTATTTTTATCATTAATGAACCACTTTATGTTCTCTTGTAAGTATATTTTATGTTTATTAACCATATAATATAAAAATACAAAGAGACATGGTAAATGTGAAAGTATTTAACTAAGAGTTAAATCTAAAAGATAAGGTTAATATAGTAACCCAAACCTATATAAAACCTTTTGGTTGAGTGGTTTTTGACCCATACCCACCTAATCCTTTAAATAATTCATTTTTGAGCCATTAGAAAGAGAAAATTATTTTCTTATAAAATAATATTTCTAGTTTTTTCTTAAGGTGCCCCTCACCCCTCTTATAAAAGGGAACTCCACCTTCTCTATAATTCACACCTTCAAAGCCTTTTGGCTCGGCCAACCCCTACCCAAATACCCTCTCAACCGTACTACATTCATCCCAAAGGCCTTCCATTAGTCAAAAATTCAACCTAAGGAGCCCTTTTGATCAAATCAAAAGTAAGAACCCGAAGAAGAGGTAAATATTTCATCACCTCTTTCAAGTTCCTTTCTTATCCCGCTTCCTCTTTTTTGTTATTTCAATTATAAAATAATAATTCCAGTATCTTCTATATAATTTCATGTAATTATAAATATGGTACAACCATATTCATTATTCTATCCATCCATTGAATGACATGTCACCATAGGTGCGTATGTACGTCTTATCGTCTCCACGTAGTGGTGTAATTGTTATTCAATACATTATTATTTGGATGGGTTTGATAATGATGTGTAATTGATGTAAATAATAAATATAAAATGATAATTATTATGTATATATGATATAACATCCAATTATATATTATATTAATATGAAAATAATGATATTGTCGCTCGTGCGTATGTACGGATTACCGTCTCCACGAACGTGATGAGATTCATTCCCCATCGTATCCATTCAAGACTAATTTTCATTAGATGATTAAAAATAATTTTTAAAGACTTAATATCATTTTTAATATGAATAAGATACATCATATTTGCAACAAACATTACTTATGTAACAAAGCATACAGAGGAAAATGAATCAGTTGATACCTGAAACGGCGATAATACTAAGATATTATTAACAAAGCAATGTTAAAAGATTATATATGATATAATATTAATATATATGATTATTTTATAGTTTAATAACAATTATTTTACCATTATACATCAGGTTAACTTACCCTCATCCAAGGAAAAGTACAAGGTAAGGTTTAATTTGATAATCCCTTTTTATCCAAGGTTGTTTTTACGTAAGTATCTAATGGACCTCTTTATCATCCACATCCAGGTTAATTAAAAATGCATTTCGAAACATTTTTACTATTTATCAGACAATTGGGTAAAGTAATTTATACCCTTATTTGACCTTATATGTTTGAAAGGAATCTTTCTGTCATTTTCCAAACAAGGTACTTTATGACCTTTTCATCAAAATTAATGTAAGAATGTTTTTTACTTATATGAAGGGTGCGGCTATTTTCTGACGTTATAACAACGTAGAATCTTCCCTAACAAGCTTATAATAATATTTTCAAATATAAATGTTTTCTTTTATACATACGTGACTTTTAAATGATTTCAAAATAGAATGAGATAATTCTCTAAAAAGGTTTTTATTACATCAATGTCAACATCTTTTGATGGATTTTAATTTTTTTTGAAGTTGATTTACTATGATACAAAATGTTCGTATTGTATTGATGTTTTTGTGATATGTTTTACTGGGGATGTGTAATTGCATAACATTCATGGTGTATGGATAAAGTATCGACAATTCATATGCCAGTTTTAATATTAATGTTTATGTTATTTTTAAACCTTTACATATGAGGAATGCATTGGACATAGTAAGTGACAGGTGGAGCTCGCTATAGATTCTAGATGCATCGGTAGGTCTAAGGAGACAAAAAAGTGTCTTTGAACAAGGCCTTGACAAAATATTATTTGTATTCTTGGCTCAAGGCCTTGACTATGTGGGTTTGAAAGCCTGGCATTATGCATTCCATCATTATGAAATTGGTTATTAATATTATATTTGATTATTCGACTAGTAGAATATCCATGTGAGTAATTAAATGGAATTATTTTTATTTTATATTTGCCATATTATGCTAAATTTTAAGTTTAAAAGGCTTTTGTTTCAGTCTTTCATAAAAGATCAAGTCTCGAAAGATGGATTATTTTAGTATCCTTGGAAGTGCTAGATACATTCATAAATTTTACATTACATCATAAAATGGAAAAATACAACAACATTGTTTCCATAGAAAACTCTAAGATCACATAGACTATCCATGTTGGTCATTCATAATATACTTCTTCGCATACTGGAAAAAATAAAACATAGAAAGGGGTGAGGTCAAATGCTCAGTAAGGATAACAATATAGCAGAAACTTTTATAAATAAGAATAAACATTTAAGGCAATGTATAAAACAAAAAACAAAATCCTTTTCAACATAAAATTCATCACAATATGGAAAATATAAATCAAAATAATGCCATTTACATACTCACATGTATATTCTACTAGTCGAATAATCACATGCAATATCAATAGCCACTTTCATAATGATGGAATGCATAATGCCAGACATCATAACCACATAGTCAAGGCCTTGTTCCAAGACTACAACTAGGATTTTTTTCAAGGCCTTGTGCCAAGACCCTAGTTTGTCTCATGTTACCTACAGATGCATCGAGGAGCTATACGGACTCCAACCGTCACTTACTAAGTCCAATGCATTCCTCATATGAAAAGTTTGAAACATAACATAGAAATTCGTATTAAAACTAGCATACGAAATGTCAATACTTTAACCATAAACTGTGAATGGTATAAAAATAGCACATCCACAGTCAAACATAACTCATTAAATATAGTATATAAGATTGTATTATAATAGGTTAACCTCAATCGAGAATAATGATGGATATTGACATAGATGAAAATAATCATCAAAACTATTTGAGAGAAATATCCCTTTTTTTCTGGAAAACATTTAAAAGTCACACTATTTATCAAGAAGCCATTTAAAATCGATTTTTGAATCAAAGTTTCCCATACCACTTTGAAACTTTTAAAAGTAATTTTAATTTCAAAACATTAATGTTCATATAAATAAATCCTTAAAAACATTATTAAACCGTGGAAATTAATGAGAAAGATGTAAAAGAATACATTTTTAAAACATTTAAAATGATATTTTAGTTAGAGTTCATAAAAAATGAGAGGCACTTGAATAAAAATAATTGAGGTAATCAAAACTTTAAAATATCATGGTAATAAATGGATTCATGATATACTATGTCCCTATACAGTATATACACCAAACAAAAGTTAGTTGGCGCATAACAACAAAGAAGACTAAATTGAATGTAAGTTGAGATGAAATCCCATATAAAGATTGTATCCTTAGGTTAAGGAAAAATAAATTACATAATTATGTGTGAAAAATATAAATACAATAAATTTGATCAGATATTTAGTGTAAATAAATCAGTGGACATTCACACATATTCTTGTAAAAACAACACCAATGAATTGGATGTTTAACTCAATGAATAGAGATTGAGTTAAAATTATTCTTATCAAGTTCATACCGATGACTTCAGAATTTATCAATGGAGTAATTATGTGTATCAAAAGTATATCCACACAACAGGAAGTGGAAATTACTACAGTATTAAATAAATAGTGATTTCACACATAATCTTGGAGCAAAGTAATCAATGAAGTTTGCGTAAAACCGAATGAGTGGAAATTGAAATTTGAAATTCCCTTATTGATTTGGTAACATACGAAACATAAACCCCATAAAAGAAAGATCATCCAATGATGATGTAAATACCAATAAATTAAATTATATTATGCAAACCATATAATCATGGGCAGTATATACCCCACACAAAAGGTAATAGTGGAAAATATAGCATGAATCTCACAGGAATAAAAGAGAGATGAAAACCCCTTACTTCATTGTAATCAATCGAGTCATATGAACCAAATTTAATAACTATAAAATTAATCACATAATACCTTTAATATCAAGAGAATCATGATAATATATATCAAATGGAAGTACACAATACACCATATGCAATAAACAATTGGCGAATAATGGAAATCTCACAAAATTAAATGTGAGATAAGAAACCCATTACCTTGCAATTTTCCTTGGTATAGGGTACATTAATCTCTTTTATAATAGTTAATTAATTGTTATTAAATTATACAATAACCATATAAATCAATATGATATCTTATATGATCTTCTAATATTGATATTTTAGTATTATCGTCGTTTCGGGTGTTAACTGATTCGTTCTACTTTATATGCCTGGTTACGTAAGCCATGTTTGTTATTGATGGGATGTATCTTATTAGTATTAATAATGATATTAAGTCTTTAACCATTAATTATAATCATCAAATAAAAATTATTCTTGAATGGATACGATGGGGAATGAATCTCATTGCATTCGTGGAGACGGTAATCCGTACGTACGCACAACCGACAATTTGATTCATTTGATATTAAAATAATATAAAATTGGATGGTATATCATATATATAGAATCATTATAATGTTATATTTATTATTTACACCAATTATAAATCATTATTCTACCCAACCAAATAATAATTAATTGAATAACATATACTCCACGGCGTGGAGATGGTAAGTTGTACGTATGCACGTATGGTGACATGTCATTCAAAGGATGGATAGAATAATTAATATGTTTGTACCATATTTATAATAACATCACAGTATCTATAAGATACTAGAGTTATTATTTTAGAATGGAAATAAAAAAATAAAGAGGATTTGGAAGAAGAAAAGAACATGAAAGTGGAGATGAAATATTTACCTCTTCTTCAGGTTCTTCCTTTTGATTTGATCAAAATGGATCCTTAGGTTGGATTGATGACTAAATTACGGCCTCTGGGATGAAGGTAGGAGAGTTGGAAGGATATTTGGGCAGGTTTTGGATGATCCTAATGGCTTTGAAGGTGTGAATTAGAGAGAAGGTGAAGTTCCCTTTTATGAGAGGGGTGAGGGGCCCCTTAGGAAAAGCTAGAAATATTATTTTATAATAAACTAGTTTTCGGTTTCTAATTGATCCAAAATGAATTAATTAAATAATAATGTGGTTATGGGTCTAAAACCACTCAACCAATAGGTTTTAGAGAGGTTTGGGTCACTATATTAACTTTATCAGTTAGATTTAACTCTTTGTTAAAAAGATTGACATTTACCTTGTCTCTTTATATTTTTATATTATATGGTCAATAGACATACTATAAACTTACAAGAGAACCCCATGGGTTTCATTAATGATACAAAGATCATTATATAAGTCTTTTCTCCAAACCATAAATTTTTAGTAATAAAATAACAATTAATAATATAATATTTCTTTTAAAAACTACTCTATATCAATTTTGACACTATTTGGTACATTGTTTCTTCTAAATTTATAATAGCATTATTACTTCAAAAAAATACATCTAACCAACCCTAAAATGTCATATTAACCTCTAAAATTAGTGTAATTTATAAAAATTCTAAAATTTCATTTATTTGGATATTTATAATATTAATTATTTTAATATTTAATTAATTAGGTAATTACTCTGTCATCATTGTGTCATAAATAAATTTAAATATTTAATGTCTAAAAATTATAAATAAAATATCATTATGTAGGAAATATTTTTATATTTCTATTGAATATTTATAGTCGAATTTATCTTATGTTTATCCCTATATTAAAAATTGTTTAGTTATTAAACTTTGAATTTAACACTTTTAACTCTACTTTGAATTAAATAATAAAAAATGTCCTAATCTAATACAAGTTGACATAATGGATCATATTTGATTCCTAATGGTTTTTTCGTCGAATTAAATTTATCCAATAGAATTAGGACATGTGTTATCATAATAGTAATATCATTTTTACCCTTAATTGCCCTATTTACTTTTAACCGTGGTAAATAAAAGTACAAAGTTACTATTCAAAAAAAATTATTTTCATCTTATTGAACCACGTTTTACTTACTGATATCAATTGTGTCTCTCAGATTATTAAAATTCAACTCCCTGAAGTAATAAAATTAAGTTTTGTGTAAATTTGCAAATGCTCCTAGGAGGTGGGTAAAAGACGGTAAAACGTTCAGTAAAATTTTATACATCTAATTATATTATAAAATGACTCTAATGAATTATATTTAACTTATATATGTAATATATATCTATTTTCACTTAAAATAAATTTTAAAGAAAATAATTATTTAAATAAAAAGTCTGTTTTAAACTATAACACTGTGTTTTTTCATTATTCATCAAAAATTGAAAGTTTTCAGAAAAATACGAAAAATTCACCCTAAGATATATTTGATATTAAAAATTCAAAAATAATGTCTATTTAACCAAATTCAAATCATAAAAGTTGTATTAATTTATTTAAAATTAATTCCCGTTGTCAAAACAAACAACGTGTTTTTAAGAAACAATAACTATCAGAAGAATGACACTTTTTTATGTATAATTTCAAAGTGAAATTAGTTACAATGGCCAACATTGGATTAAATGGTAAAAATATTATATAATTACACTTACAAACCATTAAAATATATAATTTAACACTATAAATTATTCTGTTTAAAAAAATGTTTTGAATTAAAATTTCGTATTTTTCACTATTCACTCAAATATGAAAGTTATCAGAAAAACACCAAAAATTTATCAAAACTAAATTTTTATGTCCTGATCCGAAATAAGAAGTTTGTTTTGTCAAATTTAATATATAAAAGTGTAAATATTGGAATTAAAATGGTTCACCATAAAAAGGCGATAAAATTACATTTTTGAAACACACTTCTTTTATCTCTTTTATTTGAAAAATAGATATTTATCTCAAATATTTTACTGATCATTTTCAAATATTTCAAAATCCTTTATAGGATATTATTCCTGATCAAGTTTAATTTATTATGATAAAAATCTTCCATATTTTATTGAAGGTTTTGTGATATGTTTGACTATAGATGTGTTATTTTTATATCATTCATGGTTTTTAATAAAGTATTGACATTTCGTATGCTAGTTTTAATATGAATGTCTATGTTATGTATAAATATTTTCATATGATGAATTTATTGGACTTTGTAAGTGACGGGTGGAGCCTGCTATGGCTCCTCGATGCATCAGTAGGTCTCATGAGACAAACTAGTGTCTTGGCACAAGGCCTTGACAAAATCTTATTTGTAGTCTTGGCACAAGTCCTTGACTATGTGGTTATGAAGTCTGGTATTATGCATTCCATCTTTATGAATGTGGATATTGATATTTCATGTGATTATTCGACTAGAATAATCTCCATGTGAGTAAGTAAATAATATTATTTTGATTTTATCATTTCCATATTATGCTGATGTTCATGTTTAAAAGGCTTTTGTTTTAGTCATATACGTTGACTTAAATGTATATGCTTATTTATGAAATTTTCTGCTATATTGTTATCCTTACTGAGCATCTAATCTTACCCCTTTCTATGTTTTATTTTTCCCAGGATTTGAAGAAGTATATTATGACTGACTTGTATGGATAGTCTATGGGATTTAGTTTTTTCTATGGAAAAAATGTTGTTGTAGTTTTCCATTTTATGATGTAATGTAAACCTTATGAATGTATATAGTACTTACAAGTCTACTAAACTAATTGGTATTTCAAGACTTGATCATGCCAACTGTAATGCCCCGACCCCAGAAGCCCAGTGTCGGTGCATTATTTTAATAAATTGGCATGATTAAAAGGAATCAAGTCCCGAAAGACCGATTTGTTTAGTAGTCTGGAAAATAGATTACAAAAATGAATGTTACAATACACATTAGAAAATAAAACAAAACATAAATGATCCTTTGAGAACTCCATTAATCCCCTAGCTTAACCCTTATTATGAATCACAATACACTTCTTGTAATACTGATAAAATTTAAACATATAAAGTGGTGAGCTCATATGATTTGTAAGGATAACAATATAGCGGAAACATTCATAAATAAGAATAAACATTTAAGACAATGAATTAGACTAAAACAAAATCCCTATAAACATAAACTTCAATATAATATAGATAAGATACAATAAAATAATGCCATTTATTTGATCACATGGATATTCTACTAGTCGAATAATCATATGCAATATCAATAGCCACTTTTATAACGATGAAATGCATAATTCCAGACATCATAACCACATATTCAATGCCTTGTTCCATGACTACAAATTAGATTTTTTTAAGGCATTGTGCCACGACACTAGTTTGTCTCATGAGACCTATCGATGCCTCGAGGAGCTATAGTGGGCTCCACCCATCACTTACTAAGTCCAATGCATTACTCATATGAAAAGGTTTAAACATAACATAAACATTTGTATTAAAACTAGTATAAGAAATGTCAACACTTTATCCATAAACCATGAATGGTATAAAATTAACACATCCATAGTCTAACATATCACAAAACCTTCAATACAGTATTGAATATTTGAATCTTAATAAATCAAGTTCAAAAAAATTTATAATCCATCAAGGGATGTTAATATAGAGGAAAATTATTTGTAAAAAAATTTGAGAGAAATATAACTTTTTCATAAAAACATTTAAAAGGAACACAATTTAGAAAAAAATACATTTAAATACATTTTTGAATCAAAGTTTCCCATACCACTTTGCAACTTTTGAAAGGAATTAACATTTTAAAAAAATTCATGTCCATATAAATATATCCTTAAAACCCATTTTAAAAACATAGACATTAATTAGAATGATTCAGAAGAATAAATATTTAAAACATTTAAAATGATGTTTTAGTAAAAATGCCCCTTAAAAATAATCCCTTTTAAAACTCTTTTATGAAACATGTAAATGGATAGTAAATATGTCCCAGTAAATAATTACGTAAAAACAAACTCGGATAATAAAGAGATTGTGAAATTAACCCTTACCTTGCACTTTCCTTTAGTCAAGTGTACGTTTAACCTCATGTATGAGGACCGATCAATTTAACACTCTTGCAAAATAGATTACATACATGAAGTTTAAATTACATCATAAAATGGAAAACTACAAAAAAATTGTTTCCATGGACAACACTGAGATCCCATAGACTATCCCTGTAGGTCAGTCATAATATACTTCTTCGCATCCTGGGAAAAATAAAACATAGAACGTGGTGAGCTCAAATTCCTATTAAGGATAACAATATTGTGGGAACTTTAATAAATAAGAATAAACATTTAAGTCAATGTATAAGACTAAAACAAAAGCCTTTTAAATATGAACTTTAACATAATATGGAAAAGATAAAATAAAATAATTATACTTACTTATTCACATGGATATTCTACTAGTTGAATAATCACATGCAATATCAACATCCACTTTCATAATGATGGAATGCATAATTCCATAATTTAATAACCACATAGTCAAGGCCGTGTTCCAAGACTACAAATAAGATTTTTTCAAGGGCTTGTGGCGGGACACTAGTTTACCTCATGAGATCTACCGATGCATCGAGGAGATATAGTGGGCTCCACCCATCACTTACTAATTCCAATGCATTCCTCATATGAAAAGGTTTAAACATAACATAAAAATTCGTATAAAAAATAGCATAAAAAATTTTAATACTTTATCCATAAAACATGAATGGTAAAAAATATAACACATCCACAATCAAACTTAACACAATACCTTAAAAACAATATCTAATATTTGTATCATAATAAATCAACATCAAACAAGTTTAAAATCTATCAAAGAATGATGACATAGATGAAAATGATTTTTAAAACTCTTTGTGAGATAAATATCCCTTTTCCCTGAAAACATTTAAAAGTCACACGATTTACAAGGGAAGAAATTTAAAGAAATTTTTGAATCAAAGTGTCCCATGCCACTTTTATACTTTTGAAATTAATTATCATTTTAAAAACATTCATCTCCATATAAATAAATCCTTAAAAATAATTTGGAAAACATGGACATTAATGAGAATGATTTAGAAGAATAAATATGTAAAACATTTACAATGATGTTTTAGTAAAAAATTCATTTAAAATAATAATTTTGAAAACTATTTCATGAATCATGGACATGGATAATAATAATGTCCCAGTAGATACTTACATAAAAACAACCTCGGATAATAAAGAGATTGTGAAATTAACCCTTAGCTCGTTGTAATCAATCGAGTCATATGAACAATAGTCAATAACCACCAAATGAATCACATAATATCATGAATATAAAGAGAATCATGATAATATATTTTAAATGGCAGTACACAATACACAACACGAAATAAATATTTGGTGAACAATGGAAATCTCATGGAAATAAAAGTGAGTTAAGAAACCCCTTACTTTGTACTTTCCATTAGTTAGGGGTACGTTTAACCTCTTATATAAAGACCGTAGTATGTTATTAAATTATTCCATAACCATATAAATATTTTTTATATCATACATGATTCATTTATGACTTCATACTACCCAAATAATTATAATTTCCATGTTAAATCAACATTTCAGGTAATAATCGCTTTCTTCATCATGCATGTTTTAACTTGTTCTTCTTGATTTCATCACATAGATCATGATATAAATACTTCCAAAATATAAAACATCATATATTTTTAGAATATATATATATATATATAATAGATATATAAAGGGGACATGGGACATAAACATACTTAAATAGAATAACTATATGATCGACTTCAACACATATCACTAAATGGAATAGCCATACATCTGACTTCCATACCCAATGAAATGGAGGTAATAATGTAACCACCCATTCTATTTTATCACGGAACCACCCATCATTTGGTTTATCATGTAACCACCTGTCAACTGTCCAAGTACCATTATAAAATCATAACACAGAAAAAAATATAAAGGAAAGAAAGAATTTCCACTTTTCAATCACAATATATCACTTAAATATATTGACATAAAAATAAACTATCAAAACCATTTTCAATAACAAAATAAATAAAATAGTATATAATATTAATTTTCCTTGAAAAAAAACATTACAGCTTGTTAAAGAAGCCAAAGAACAAATAGTACTCCCGACGGTGGAAAGGTCATTGTCACAGCTTACGTTAAAAGAAACATTCCTTTTTTCCTTTTGTAAAATGATTCATAGAAAAATATTCCCTTTGAAATTTAAAGGGTGTTTATACAGCGTATAAAATAAAGTAGTTTATTAAAACAAAATATCCTTCAATGAAAGGAGATTGAGATGAAGTCTCATACCTCGTGTCTAACTTGACCTGTTTGTTCTTTAATCTCATGAATAATAAACTGATTTTAATTTATACTTTCTTAATAACCTATTTCAAGTTTATTATTCCTTTTATATCACTTATTACCATGTTATAATCATTATGTAATCATTTAAGTTAATAACATTCATTTTGTCGATATTTGGTACTTGAGTCAAAAATGAACACCTTATATTTAAGAGTTGTCCATGTGGTCAATAGTACATTACATTCAGAATGATATTCAAAATTTAGATATTATATACATCATATATATCCAGTACATATATATGTATTTATAACAGTACGTAACATTTTGAAGGTAAGAAATGAAATGCACCGTTCATGGAGACGGTAAGTTGTGTGTACGCATGACCACAACTTCCATTTCTATTTCATAAATTAAGAGAAATTAAAACATAATGATACATACGTATATTATAGGTCCAGTATAATATCATACATAATATCATTAACTCTATCCTTTATACGCCCCACATATGGCATTAATGAGTCATATCACTTTGAGGGGGCGGTAGTCCGCACATCCTCAAATGAAATTATCACGTCAACCCATATTGAAAACCATAAAGATATTCTATAAAAGAAAAATACATAATCATAAAAAAATATAAACATAATATATGTCATATATAAATATAGTGTCATCTTAATGGCCACCATGAGAGCGGTAGGAGATAGTCGAACAATCATCGTTTTGTGAGGCGTTAATTTGCTATCCACATAAACAATATGTTCTTCACCCATTAGATGGAGGTGTGTGTAAGTGTAGTTAAAATACTTCTCATAACAACATCCTAGTACATATAAGATTCTGGTTTTGTTATAAAAGAAAGGAATAAAAAGAGTTTAGGGGTTGGAGAAGTAAAATAAAAGAAAATAAGTTAAGAGAATCAGTTGCCTTTAATTTGGGTAACTTCCTTTGGTTTGAACCAAAAAGAATTATTGAAGTGCCTTATGCTTAAGGTAAGGCTTCTAAGTGGAGGAGAGGGATGTAGGGAGACTAATTGGGTAAATTTTGGAAGAGACAAAAGGCTTGAGAGGTGTGAGGAATTGGTTATAAATGGTCTCCTTTTATAAGGGGGGGAGGGGCTCATTAGGAATGTGTGAAAATATTATTTTATTATATAATGATATTCGGTTTCTAAAAATCCAAAAAATTATTAAAGTCGAAGATAATATGACTCATAGTTGAAATAATATTATCCAAAAGGAATTGGATAGGTTTTGGATAATATTTTTATATTTATAATCTTATTTATTTAATTGATTTATTAATGAGGTAAACAATGCATCATTATTGTGTCATAAATAATTTCATTTATTAGATGTCTAAAAATAATAAAAAAATATCATAATGTAGGAAATATTTTTATCTTTTCATTAAATATTTATAGTCGAAAATATAACTTATATAACACCGTGTAAAAATTAATTTACAAAGACATATTTTTTATGTCATTTTTCTCTTTACATTAAATTAATTAATCTAAAATGACATTATCAATCATAAGTGGCCCCATGGGGTCCCAAAAGCGACCCAATGATGCCCATGGTCGGAAATTACTCATCCAATATGGTTAGGAAAAGTGTTAAGGTATTTTTGAATAATTATAATATTCTTTTTACCTGGACCTACCATATTTACCTTTAACCGTGGTAAATAATAGTCAAAAGTTTCTATTCACCAAATAATATTTTCATATTATTGAACCTAGATTTTACTTAATAATAAGAACCATATATGTCATATTTCATAAATTCAATTTACAGAAGTGGTAACATCTCATTTAAATGAAAAATATGGTTTTTTAACTACTACTAAGTGGTTTCACTATTCATCACAAATTGATGTTTTTTAGAAAAATACAAAAACTTCAGCCTATGCTGTATCTGATCTTCCAAATTCAAAAATGATGTCTATTTTTTCAAATTATATACAGAGAAGATTCATTAATTAATTTAAAATTAATTCCCGTTGTTAAAACAAATAGTGTGTTTGTAAGATACAATAACTATCAAAAGATTGACACTTGTTTATGTCCAATTTCAAATTGAAATTAATTTAAATGACCAAAATTGGATTAAATGGTAAAAATATATTCTAATTACACTTTAAAACCAATTAAAAAGATTATATATCCATATAAATAAATTATACTAAAACACAATTTGGAGTTAAAATACAATATTTTTCACTATTCATTAAAAAATGAACTTAATTGGAAAAATTCCAAAATTTTAAAAAATGTAAATTTTGATGTCCCAGTTCTATATAAGAATTTTATTTCATCAAATAAAATGTATTAAAGTGACCAAAACTAGATTTAAAGAGGGTTCTCTATTAAAAGGTGGTAAATCAACCTTTTAATGTAAATTATACTTAAAATTAGATTCATTCATATTTTATGCCTCTAACTATTATTAGATAAAATTAAATACATTTAACAAACATGTATAATCATATTGTAGTTAGTTTTGTTAATTCCTGCAAATACAACAGCTATGAGTTAAATTCCATTTTATATAATAATATTATATAATTATTGTGTAATGTAAGGTTACAAAGAAACTAGTTGTTGCGTCTCGGGTACACTATCAAACATAGAAAACATGTTAAATTAAAATAAATATTTAATTAAAAAATATTAAAAAATATGAAAATATCTTGTTCTACATTTACTTGGGATGTTACATCCTTCCCCCCATTTAGAAATTGCATCCTCACAATTTTTATTCACTTATCAAAATTAGTTGGGGTATTTATCCCTCATAGAATTTTCACATTCCCACGTTGCTTTTAAACCATATGGTTTTTCCACAAAACCGTTACCTAGTGAATTACCTTATTTTGCAAAACATTCTCTCTATGGTCAAGAATCTAGACTGGTTGTTCTTCATAAGAGAGATTCTCTTCCAACTGAACTACCTCTAGGCTCAAAACATGAGATGGATCAGGCATATTCATTCCCAACATTGAAACATGAAAAACATTATGTACCTGGGACAAAAATGGAGGTAAATATACTATGTACACAACTGATCCAACTTTTTTCAAGATTTTATAAGGTCCAATGAACCACGGACTCAACTTTCCCTTCTTACCAAAACGCATCACAGTTTCACATATAGAAACTATGAGAAAGACATGATCACCTACCTCAAAAGAAATATCCTTCCTCCGGTTATCCGCATAAATTTTCTGTCGGCTCGGAGCTATGTTGATGTGCTTCTAAATCAACTGAACATTCTCTGTTATATATTCTTCTAATTCTGGTCCCATCAGCTTTCTTTCACCTACATCATCCAAAATAGCTGGAGTTTGACCACGCTTCCCATATAATGCCTCAAATGGAGCCATCTGTATACTGTAAAAAAAACTATAATTATAAGAAAACTCAACCAAATAAAGATGTTGGTCCCAACTTCCCTGGTAATCTAGTGGACAAGCACATATCATATCCTCCAAGTTCTGAATTGTTCATTCTGACTACTCATCTGATTGAGGATGAAAATTTGTACTAAAATTTAATTCAGTACCCAACGACTTCTGAAGGCCTTTACAAAAGTTCTAAATATACCTGGGATCACGATTAGATTTAGTGGAGAGGATAAATCCATGAAACCTATCTATCTCTTTAACAAACAACTGAGCAAGTTGATCTAGAGACAAATTATCTCAAATAGGAATTAAATGAGCAGATTTAGTCAATTGATCAACTATAACCTAGATTGCATTATTACCTCGAGATGTCTTCGGTAATCCCACAATAAAGTCAATGGATATATTTTACCATTTCCACTATGGTACCGGTAAAGGATGAATCATCCCTTTCGATAACTGGTTCTCTGCTTTAACCTTCTGACAAGTCAAACACTTTAATGTAAAATCAGAAATATATCTTTTCATTCCATCCCACAAGTAATACTCCTAAATATCTTTGTATATATTAGTACTACGAGGATGAACTGAAAATGGAGAACTATGAGCTTCACATAACAACTCATTCTTCAACTGTGAATCACAAGTCACACATAATCTCTTCCCAAATCTCAAAACACAATCATTATCAACATTAAAATCATGAAACATACCCTTTTGAACCAAATCTACATTTTTCTCTAACTCACTATATTATTTATGTGCTTGTTTTATTCTGTCTGATAGAGATGATTTCACGGACACCTGAAACAAAACAGAAAAATTTTCTGCACCAAAAACATTTATACCAAAGTTCATCAAATCAAAAACCAAAGGATCTCGTTCCAAACATGGTACGGTTAATGAGGCATTATTTTTTCGACTCAAACTATAAGACACTTTATTTTCTTTTCTCAGATCATAATGGATCCTGCATTGATTAATTCAAGCCATTTTCTCTGTCTCATGTTCAATTATTTCTTAGTGAATATATACTTTAAACATTTTTGGTCAGTATATATTTCACATTTTTATCTATACAAATGATGCCTCCGAAATTTTAAAGCAAAAACAGCAGTAGCTAATTCCAAATCATGTGTAATGTAATTTAACTCATGCGGTTTCAACAACATGAAACATAAGAAATTACCAGATCATTCTTCATAAGGACACATCCAAGTCATTTCATTGAAGCATCACCGTAAATAACAAACTCACCATTTCTGGAAGGTAGTGCCAAAACTAGAGCATTCACCAATCTTCTTTTAAATTCATGAAAGCAATCATCAAATTCTTTTTTCCAAATTAACATAACACCTTTTCGAGTTAACTTAGTCATTGGACTAGATAACTGTGAAAACTTTTCAACAAACCTCTTGTAATAACCAGCGAAACCGGGAAAACTACGGATCTCGGTTATATTTTTGGGTCTTGGCCATTCTTTAACAACTTTTGTTTTAGCTGGATCAATAGTTATGCCATTTTTTGAAACAATGTGACCAAGGAAAGAAATTTTTTGTAACCAAAACTCACACTTTAGGAATTTCCCATAATGTTTCTTTTATGTTAAAGTTTTCATGATGACCCTTAAATGATTTTCATGCCCATATTTACTTTTAGAATAAATCAAAATATCATCAATGAACATAACCACAAATTTATCCAAGAGCTCACTGAAAATTCTATTCATAAGATCCATGAATACAGCAGGTGCATTATTTAACCCAAAATGAATAACTACAAATTCATAATGGCCATATCTAGTAAGAAATGCGGTCATTTCAATGTCTTCTTCCTTTACTATCAAATGATGGTACCCTGATCTCAAGTCAATCTTCGAAAAATACTGAGCTCCTTGGAGCTGATCAAATAAATCATCGATATAAAGAAAATTATACTTGTTCTTAACAGTGATGTTATCCAATGCTCTATAATCAATGAAAAGTCTTATTGAACCATCTTTTTTTTAACAAACAAGACAAGAGAACCCCATTGTGATATGCTTGGTTGAATGAAACCTTTTTTCTAATAACTCCTGAAATTGCTTCTTTAACTCTAAAAGTTCAATTTAAGCCATTCGATAAGGGGGTATTGAAATTGGATTAGCATCAGGAACTAAGTCAATAGTAAATTCAACTTCCCGATCTTGTATAATACCAGGAAAATCATCAGGAAAAACATCAAGGTATTCATTTACCACTGGAACATCATTAATCAAAACACATTTTTTATTTTCAACAATATGAGAAAGGTAACATTTATTTCCATCTTTTAATAGTTTCTCATATTCCTAATATGTTATCAAAATAAAGGTTTCATTCTTGTACAAAAACTGTAAATCTTTCTAAAATGAAACCTCTTTAGCTCTGCAGTCAATATTAGCATGATAAACAGACATCCAATCCATGCCCAAAATAAAATCAAACTCTACTATAGGCAAAAAAATAAGGTTTGCAGGTAGATTATTCCCGCACACAAGGACGTGAAGGTTCTTATGTTTTCTTTTTGTCTCGAAATTTCCTCTAGGTGTTTTTACCATAAGTTTCATATTCATATATTGAGATTGAATTCCTAATTTATAAGAAAACATCACAAAAATGAATGAGTGTGTAGACCCTGAATCAAACAACACTTTGGAATAATCTGAACAAACAAACAGTGTACCTGATACTACATCATTTGATGGCCCACAATATGCTGAATTAGTTACCAAGGATTTCACCACCCCTTTCTTCTTTTAGTCGGGCTACTTTCCCTCAGTTTAGTTCTTCGTGGGAAAATTATTTTCATAATGACGCATTTTATTACACATAAAACATCTTACCGATGGATTTTTATTACCTTCTTGATCATCTTCCTTACAGTTATGAGCAATATGACCAGACTTACCACACTAGATGCATTTTACAGACTTTGATAAACATTTTCTAGGATGCTTTTTACCACACTTTTCACAAGTTGGATATTATTTTTTCTTTCCTCTAGGATTATTTGAAGAATTCATTCCCTTTTCCTACCAACTGGACCTTTTATTCTATTGTTTTTCAATAAACATCTGATCATCGGAAAACTCCATTTCCACCTTCTCCGCACATCGAACAAGATTTTCATAACTTCTGAACTCAGAAGAGGATAATTCTCTTTGATAACATGGCTTCATTCCTAAGTAGAATGGATTTATCTTACTATCAAGATCTTGGATGAAATTTGGTGCATACCTTTCCAGTCAAATGAACATTGCTTCATAAGCATCAAATGAGTCACCCTCCTGCCTCAATTCCGAGAATTTTTTTTCTATCCTAAGACGAACCACCTTAGGAAAATATTTCTCAGGAAAAATACCTTTTAATTCCTCCCACTCAAGAGTATAAATTTCCTCACTATCCCTGATATTTTTCACCATTTACCACCACTGATCAGCTTCACCTTCAAAACGGTAAACAACAAGACTAACCTTTTTATGTTATGAACACCCCATAACGTCAAAAATATTCTCCAGTGATTTAATCCACCCTTCATCTAGCACAGGGTCTGATGATCCTCTAAATGATGGTGGATGTTACCACATGAAATTCTCCACTACTGAAATGTTCCTCTTTGGTTGATCTGGCTGATCTGGTGCATGGATACCACCACCATTTATAACCTGATTCAACTGTCCCATTATTGCAAAAAAACTGTTCTATTCTGATTCCGACCATATCAGGTTGCTGATTTGGAAGGTTTTCTTCCTTCTAATGATTCCTTAACATAGCTACCATGTTTCCTCTGCGGAAAACCATTATGAACACAAAAATATATTATGTGAAGAAACATGGTAATCTATAAGTGCTATATCATTTCAATATTACAATAAATTAATTTATCGGTATTTATTTAACAATACCCTAACTCTTAAAGTTGTCTAAACCGACCCCTAATACCAGCTGTAAGTATCAGGCCTTAAAACATTACATAATCTTGAATTAAATGATGAATTCAAATTATGGAACTTTTTAGGTTTAGAGTTTTAGATAATTAGGACACAACTATTACATTTAAATTTAACAAAATTATAATGTAGACATTTCTACCCAGTTTCCATTTTTTCACAATACAAAAACTCTTGAAAAAAGGGTCATGTCTAGTTTCATGTTTAAGACAGCATGACATTTTGACTTGATCCCATCTTTGACCCTATTCCACATTAAGTCCTGTGAAAAACATTTCAAAAACATAGGATGAGGATAAAAATCTCAATAGGGGATTCACAAAGAATGAAAACTATTAGTTTTTCAAAAAAAATTAAACCATGAATACTTTAACATAAGTTAAAAATTTCACCTCTATGAAATAGTAAATACTCTTCACTGAATAAAAGATTACTACTTACCCTTTTGTAACCAAAATATTACCATAAAACCCATATAAAGAACACATAACATATAAAGGTGACTTGGGACATAAACATACTTAAATGGAATAACCATACAGTCGACTTCCACACATATCACTAAATGGAATATCCATATGGCCGACTTACATACACAATGCATTGGAGGTTATAACGTAGCCACTCGTCCTGGTTTATCATGGCACCACCCGTCATTTGGTTTATCACGTAACCACCCCTCAAAGTGATATGACTCATTAATGCCATATGTGGGACGTATAAAGGATAGAGTTAATGATATTATGTATGATATTATATTGCAATTATAATACACATATTTATCATTATGTTTTAATTCCATTAAAGTACGAAATATAAATGAAGTTTTCATTCATGCATACGTACGACCTACCATCTCCATGAACTGTGAATTTTATTTATTATCTTCAAAATGTTACGTACTATTATAAATAAATATATATATTGGATACATATGATGCATATAATATCTAAATATTGAATATCATTCTAGAGATAATGGACTATTGACCACATGGACAACTTGTAAATATAAGGTGTTCATTTTTGACTAAACTGCCAAATTTCGAAAAAAACGAATGTTATTAACTAAAATGATTACATAATGTTTATAACATTGTAATAAGTGATATAAAAGGAAAAATAAACCTGATAAAGGTTCTTAAGCAAGTATAAATTAACTTTAGTTTATTATTCAAGAGATTAAATAACGAATGGGTCATGTCGGACATGAGGTAGGGGAATTTGTTTCAATATCCTTTCATTGAGGAAAAAAAATTTTAATAAATGAAAATATTTTATACATTGTATAAACATTCTTGATGGTGAATGCTCCAGTTTTGGAACTGCCTTATAGAAATGGTGAGTTTCTTATTTACAGTGATTCTTCATTGAAAGTACTTGTATGTGTCCTTATGAAGAATGATCAGGTAATTTCTTATGCTTCATGTTAGTTGAAACCACATGAGTTAAATTACCCTACATAGGATTCAGAATTATCTGCTGTTGTTTTTTCATTAAAATATGAAGGAATAATTTTTATGGAGTAAAATGTGAAATATATACTGATCAAAAAAATTTAAAGTATATATTCACTCATAAATATGTGATCATGAGACAGAGGAGATGGTTGGAATTAATCAAGGATTATGATTGCACAATCCATTACCATCCGGGAAAAGGAAATAAAGTGGTTGATGCTTTGAGTCACAAAAGTAATGTCTCTTTAACCATGCTATGTTTGGAATGAGATCCTCTGGTTTTTGATTTGATGAACTTTGGAATAGAAGTTTTTGGTGTAGGAAATTATTCTGTTTTGTTTCAGGTGTCAGTAAAATCATCTATATCAAACAGAATAATGCAAGCATAGAAAGAAGAGAGTGAGTTTCATAAAAAGGCAGAGTTGGTTGAGAAGGGTAAGTTGCCTGATTTTAACGATGATAATGAATGTGTTTTGAGGTTTGGGTAGAGATTATGTGTGCCTTGTGATTCACAGTTGAAGAACGAGTTGTTATGTGAAGTTCATAGTTCTCCATTTTCAATTCATCCTGGTAGTACTAAAATGTATAGAGATCCTCAGAAGTATTACTGGTGGGATGGAATTAAAAGAGATATTGCTTATTTTACTCTGAAGTGTTTGACTTTTTAGCAGGTTAAAGCAGATCGAATGTTACCAAAAGGGATGCTTCAGCCTTTACCGGTGCCAGAGTGGAAATGGGAAAATATTTCCATGGAATTTGTTGTGGGATTATGAAATAAATCTCAAGTTAATAATGAAATCTGGTTTATAGTTGATCGATTGACTAAATCATTTAATTTCCTTCCTATTTGAGATACTTTGTCTCTAGATCATCTTGCTCAGTTGTATGTTAAAAAAAATAGTCAGGTTTCATCGAGTTCCCCACTCTACTGTATTTGATCGTGATCCCAGGTTTACTTCTAACTTTTTAAAAGGCCTTCAAAAGTCGCTGGGTACTGAGTAAAATTTTAGTACATCTTTTGATCCTCAATCAGATGGGCAGTCAGAGTGAAAAATTCAGACCGTGGAGGATATGCTACGTGTTTGTTAACTGAATTACCAGGGAAGTTGGGACAAACATATTTATTTGGTTGAATTTTCTTATAATAGCAGTTTTCATTCCTGTATACAGATGGCTCCATTTGAGTCATTATATCGAAATCGTTGTCGAACTCCATCTTTTAGGGATAAAGTTGGTGAAAGTAAGCTGATGGGATCAGAATTGGTAGAAGTGATGGTAGAGAAAGTTTAATTCATTCAGAACCACATGAGAACAGCTCTGAGTAGACCGAAAAGTTATGTAGATAACCATAGGAACGATATTTATTTTGAGGTAGACGATCATGTCTTTCTCAAAGTTTGTCCATAGAAAAGTGTGATGCGTTTTGGTAAGAAAGGAATGTTAAGTCCGAGGATCATTGGACCTTATGAAATCCTAGAGAATTTTGGATCAGTTGCATACAGAGTGTCTTTACCTCCATGTTTATCTCAGGTACACAATGTTTTCCATGTTTCAATTTTGAGAATGTATATACCAGATCCATCTCATGTTTTGAGTCCAAAGGTAGTTCAGTTGGAAGAGAATCTCTCTTATGAAGAACAACCAGTTGAGATTCTTGATTATAGAGAGATTGTTTTTCAAAATAAAGTAATTATCGAGGTAAAGGTTTTGTGGAAAAACCATATGGCGGAAGAGGCAATGTTGGAATCTAAAAATGCTACAAGGGATAAATACCCTCACTTATTTTGATAAGTGAATAAAAATTGTGAGGATGCAATTTCCAAAAGGGGGGAAGGATGTGACATCACAGGTAAATGAAGAATAAGATATTTTCATACTTATTAATATTTAATAATTAAATATTAATTTTACATTAAAAGTATTGTTATGTTCATTAGTATACTCGATACGCAACAATAGGTTTCATTGAAATCTTACGTTGCACACTAATAATATAATATTATTATTTTAAATAGAAGTTAACTTCTAGCCTTTTTATTTTTGGGAATGAACGAAACTAACGACAATATTATTATACATGTTTGTTAAATGTATTTACTTTTATCCAATAAAATTTAGAGGCTTAAAATTTGAATGAATCTAATTATAAGCATAATTTTCATTAAAAGGTTGATTTACCACATTTTAATGGAGAACCCTCATTAAATCTAGTTTTAGTCACATTAATACATTCTATATGACAAAATAAAATCCTTTTTTTTGTATGGGGATATCAAAAAAAAATTTGTGTAAATTTTTGGAACTTTTTTCGATAAAGTTCATTTTTTAATGAATAGTAAAAAATATTGTATTTTAATCCAAAATGTGATTTAATATAATTTATTTGTATAGTTGCATTATATTTCTAATTGTTTTTAAAGTGTAATTAGAATTTATTTTTACCATTTAATCAAATGTTGTTAATCAGAATTAATTTCACTTTGAATTTGGACATAAACAAGGGTCAATCTTTTGACAGTTATTGTTTCTTAAAAACACGCTTTTTGTTTTGACAAAAGGAATTAATTTTAAATTAATTAATGAAACTTATATGTTTAGAATTTGGTAAAAAAAATAATTTTTGAATTCAGAATATCAAATATATCTTAGGCTGAATTTTTGGTATTTCTTTGAAAAGCTTCAATTTTTGATGAATACTGAAACCACTTAGTAGAAGTTAAAAAAAACTTTTTCATTTAAATGATATTTTACCACTTATATGAATTTAATTTCAAAAATATGACCTGAAATTTTTTTAGTTAGTAAGTAATATGTGGTTCAATAAGACGAAAATAATTTTTAGTGAATATTAACTTTTGACTTTTATTTACCGCAGTTAAAGGTAAATATGGTAAATTAAGGTAAACAATATATTATAATAATTCTTAATTACCTTAACACTTGTACAAACATATTTTAATGAGTAATGGTAGACCATGGACATCATTGGGTCGATCATGGGACTCCATGGATCCACTTATGAATGATAATGAAACTTTAGGTTAATTAACTTAAAGTAAAGACAAAAATGACATAAGCAAAACTATTTTGGTAAATTAATTTTTATATGGTTTTATATAAGTAATATTTTTGACTATAAATATTCATTGGAAATATAATAAGATTCCATATATAATGGTATTTTTTATAATTTTTAGACATCGAATAAATTAAATTATTTATAACACAATAATGATGAAGTGTTTACCTCATTAATAAATCATTTAAATAAATAAGATTATAAATATTAAAATAACATAAAAAACATATCCAATTATTATATTCTGATTTTATTTTGACCATGAGTCATTTTATTTTAGACTCTAATTATTTTTTACCTTTAGTAACAGAATATCGTTATATAATAAAATAATAATTTCACACTTTCCTAATGGTCCCCTCCTCCCCCTTATAAAAAGATACCATTTCTAACCAATTCCTCACACCTCTAAATCCTTTTGGATCATCCATCCTACACCCAATTAAGCTCCCTACATCCTCTCATCCACATAGAATCCTTTACTTAGGTAGAAAGCACTTCATTAATTCTTTTTGGTTCAAACCAAGGAAGTTACCAAAATTAATGGTAAGGGTTTATCTTAGCTTCTTCTTTTTTATTTTAATTCTACAAACACTAAACTATTTTTATTCTGTTATTTTATAACAAAACTAGTATGATCAGTATTCTAGGATGTTTTAATTAGATGTATTATATCTACACTTACTCAAACCTCCATCTAATGGGTGAAGAACACACTATTTCTATGGATGGAAAACAAACGCCTCACGAAATAATGATTGTTCGATTATCTCCTACCTCTTCTAATGGTGGCCATTAATCTAACACTATATTTATATATGATATATATTATGTTAATTTTTTCATTATTCTTATATATTTTTCTTTTATATAATACCTTTATGGTTTTCATTATGGGTAAACGAAATAATTTCATTTGAGGAAATGCGGACTACCGCCCCCTCAAAGTGATATGACTCATTAATGCCATACGCGGGATGCATAAAGGATAGAGTTAATGAAATTATGTATGATATTATACTATAATTATAATATAACTATGTATAATTATGTTTTAATTCCATTAAAGTAAGAAATAGAAATGAAAGTTGCGTTCATGCGTACGTACGACTTACCGTCTCCATGAACGGTGCATTTCATTTCTTATCACCAAACTTTTATGCACTATTATAAATACATACATATATATGATATATATGATGTATATAATATCTAAATAGTGAATATCATTCTAGATATAACAGACTATTGACCACATGGAAAACTTGTAAATATAAGGTGTTCATTTTTTACTCAAGTACCAAATATCGACAAAACAAATGTTATTAACTTAAATGATTACATAATGTTTATAACATGGTAAAAAGTGATATAAAAGGAATAATAAACATGAAAAAGGTTCTTAAGAAATTATAAATTAACATTATTTTATTATTCAGGAGATTAAAGAATGAACAGGTCAAGTCAGACATGAGGTAGGGGACTTCGTTTCAATCTCCTTTCATTGAGGCATATTTTGTTTTAATACACAACATTATTTTATATGTTGTATAAAAACCTTCTAATTTTCAAAGGGATCATTTTTCTATGAAGAGTTTTACTAAATGATAAAAAGGAATGTTTATTTTAACATAAGTAGTAACAATGACCTTTCTGCCGCCACGAGTATTATTGTTTCTTTGGCTTCCTTAACAAGTCGTAATGTTTTTTTCAAGGAAAATAAATACTATATACTATTTTATGTGTTTTGGTTTTAAAAATGGTTTTGATAATGAATTTTTTATGTCAATATATTTAAGTGATATATTTTTATTGAAATGTGGAAATTTTTTCTTTCTTTTATATTTTTTTTATGTGTTAGGATTTTATAATGGTACATGGAAATTTGAAGAGTGTTTACGTGATAAAACAAATTACGAGTGGTTATGTGATAAACCAAGATGGGTGGTTACGTTATAATCTCCAATGCATTGGGTATGGATTTCGGCCGTATGGCTATTCTATTTAGTGATATGTGTGGAAGTCGACCGTGTGGTTACTCCATTTCAGTATGTTTATGTCCCAAGTTACCTTTATATGTTATGTGTTCTTTATATGAGTATTATGGAAATATTTTGGTTACAAAAGGGTACGTAATGATATTTTATTAAGTTAAGAGTATTTACTACTTCATAAAGGTGAAAATTATTACATATGATAATGTTTTCATGGTTTACTTGTTGTTTTGAAAAACTAATAGTTTTCCTTCTTTGTGTATACCATACTGAGCTTTTTATGCTCATCCCAAGTTTTTGAAATACTTTTCACATGACATAATTTAGAACAGGGTCAAGTATGGGATCAAGGAAAATTCATGCTATCTTAAACAAGGAACTAAAAATGAATCTTTTTTCAAGAGTTCTTGTTTTGTGAAAAAAATGGAAACTGAGTAGAAGTGTATACTTTGTAATTTTTTTGAAATGAAATGTAATTTTTTTTGCCTAATTCTCTAAAACTATAAACCTGAAAATATCCTTAATGTAAATTATTCATTTAATTCAATATTATGTTATGTTTTAAGGTCGAGTCCTTATAATGAAACCCTTATCTAGAAACTAATATTGCTTCTTTTTTCAATTATGACATCTCAGCAGAAGCTACTCAACAATGAGGTTATTAAATTTGATTAGAATCAAGAACTACATGAATAGTAAATTCAACATCTAGATCTTGAATTCCACTAGGAAAATAATAATGAAACAGATACATATACACAATTATATCCAGTATATAAAAAATTGGAATGATTTTAATCATTTCAACAAAATGGTGTAGAAAACATACACTCAAATATCTAATTATTTTGTTATTATCTTGATATGCTATCAATGGTCTAAAGTAATTATTATATAAAAAATGGAAATTAACTATATGGATTTAATATTACCTCTTTATCTACAAAATAAATATTATAACAATAAACTGAATCCAATCCATACACAAAGTCGCATCATACTCTAATAATGTTAATATTACTATATTTTCTAGAAAACATATTCCACATATGATTATATAATGTATCCCATTTAAATATTTTACTTTAATACATCAATGATGATTTTTTACCAATTATTTATCATTATTTCTTGAGTTCATATGATCATTATACTATATTATTTCTAAGAAAAAAAATGAATGTGTTTATTTTGAACCAAAAAGACATATGCATACATAGGGTTAATTACTAATATACCTACCACCGATTTATTTTATTTCCCAACAATTTTAATGTACATTTTCAAGTAATTATGCACATTTTATTGGTGATCACTATACTATATTACATTCTTTGAATAAAAATATAGCATTATAGATAATCTAATCACAATTAAATAATTTATATACCTTTTTAACTAATGATCATAAAATTAATATTACTATTTTATTTCAGTACCATGATAACTATCTTGGATTTCAAAATCCTTAACACTTCCTAGATATCAAAGGAAATTCCCCAAAATTATTCATACTATAATTAACGTAAGAGTGAAATTGAATATTTATTATATTATATTTCATTTATTATTTCATCCCCATTACCTATTAGTTGAATTTATTCTTATCTATATTCTAATAAATGTCTATAAAATTATTCTTGATATTCATGGGAAATATCACAATTTCCAAATTACTTGAGAAATCATGAGTGACTATATCCCTTTGTCAACATGGATTCAATCATGAGAATAATTGATCAATTTGATAATCATTATCAAAAATCATTTTTTTGTATACATGGAAAATATAGAGAATTTATCTTCAATGGAACCAATGATTTCCTTCTAAATGTACTTCAAATCATGAAATTTTATTTCAATTTTTAGTAGAATAGATGTTTTAAATACTTTTCACAGAATATAAATTAAATTATCATTCCAATCATGGAATTTTCTTCTTGTTTTTCCTTACGGTTCTTCATCAATGAATACCATTTATTAGCTTCCATTTAAAAATAATTAATAATAAATATTATCTTATGATGTTTTAAACATCCTATAAATTAATATATCATCTATAATGATTTAATATTATTGGGAAATAATTCCTCAAGGTATCATTGAATCATTTTTGCAGTGATTGTATTTGTTGAAAAAGTGGACATATGTGTTGTGATTATTGAAAAAGCATACCATGACATGGAAATGTGTTGAAAAATGGGATTTCATGGTGGAATGTCGATTTTAAAAGATGTGGTTAACGATCAATGTTTTATTCAAGAACATCGACAAAGGAATGGATGATCTGGAGGCGGTAGAAAAAGAATAGATACAAGGTGGCATTGTTTTCTAGTGTTTGCCAAATTTTTGGGCTTAAAAATTGACAAATGAAGAAAAGTGGTTTTTGGAAAAGGGACTAGTACGCTTTGTACTTGAAGGTGAGGAAACTTGCGCACCATATGTTTTTCAAGATCAGATCATCAAAATATGGAAAAGGGATAAGGGTCGCACAAGTATTGGGTTGGTCACGCAGGTGACTTGCGCATCGAGAAAGGACTTGCTCGTTGGTGCCTATGAAGATTAGAAACTTGTGCGCCTATTTTTTTCAAGATAAGATCAAGAAAATATGGAAAAGGAATAATGGAGCCAAAGTTTAGAAGTGGGTCATGCAAGTGACTTTCATGGGAAGAGACCTGCGCGCCGAGACCTACGCACCAAGGTTAGACTTGCGTGCCTTCGCTCCGGGTGTCCAAATGCCTATAAATAAAAAACTATCCCTCCTCATTTTTCACGGAGTTCAACACTTAGAAAAATCAGAGCTCCCATCACGTAGATGTGGTGTTCACGCAAATGGTGTGTTCTCCCACAGGTGGACTTGCACGCCAGTGTTTGAAGTTGGGCGTCGGTTGGTAGTTGTGCGCCAATATTGGCTTGGGCGTAAAAGGGCTTGTGTCGCTCAAGTTTGAAGTTGCAGAAGATTATGTCGCACAAGTGATTGAGTTAGACTTTCGTGCCAGTTGTGACTTGCACGCCGATACTTGCATGCTAGATTAAACCTGCACGCCAAGTATGTTTGATTCACAGTGGTAATTCAGGGCTGTGTGAAAGCTAGAAGATTGCCCGATACCTTCGGTGCAAAGAGTGATTCATCTACGGGTGACAGATGGACTTCAACAGAGCATCTACTTACAATAGAGGATATATTCATTAAAGATAATTAAGATACCTATAGGTTAATAAACAATGAGTGGATCCTTTTATAATAGTGAGCAATGTAAGAGGAAGAAGGTGATCCACTCCACTGGTAGTGATCCAGAGAGAGAGAGAGACAAGGATTGACCCTTGGGAAAGCAGTTAATTGACCCTAAACGTTATAAAGGTAGTAGGCTTGGGAGTAGAATTGATCTATCCCGAACCATTTAAACAACATTGTGATTTTAGTGGATTTGGTAAATCGGCACAGAGCTGGTGTATGCTCCTTGGACGTAGCCTAGTGAGGGTGAACCAAGTAAAAATTGTTGTGTCCTGTGCATGCTTTATTTCTTTGTTCATATTGTGCAATTGGAAAGGAAGAGAAGAGAGTTTTTCTCAACAATGAAACAAGATCACAATGGGCTTTAATTTTAAATTAGGCATACCCTGATTCCCCCCCCCCCTCTCAGGGCATTCATCCTTGAGGACCTAACAAATATATTCTTCAAATATTAGTAGATTTTTTTATCACATAAAAGTAAAGGGGAACTATTTTAAAAATTATCTAATATTGATTTATTTATTTATAGGGATTGTATTTTCTCCATTAAACTGGTGGCCACTTTAATATAGTGCATAAAATGAGTTAACATTTCTATAAAATTATCTATTCTAATTAAAAATATTCCATGTTTATATATTTTATGGATATTCTCCCCATGATTACGTTTTACCTCATCTTAACTCTTCCTCCACAGAAAACTATTCTGAATAATTATGGATTAGATGAAGCGTCATGGAAATCCATAGAATATATCTCAAGATAATATAACTATAAATTATAATCTATTAAAATTATTTTATAATATATTTTTAACCCAAATTTTTCAAAATACCTCATATGAAGCCAACTTTTACAACACAAAAATAAACACCCCACAAAATACCCAATTTATTCCTTATATTCGATCAATTACATCCTAATAACCTTTTATGGTTTTTAGTTAATTATAAAATCCATTATATTACTAATTATAAATTTAATTATAGTTTCTCTATTTTCTTGAAAACATGTTCTTTATAAATAAAAAACATGCTTTATTCAATGTACTTCCATAGCTGGAACTCAATTAATATAATCAATAAGACTTATCTTTATTGAGGGTCTGTATACCTACACAATTATAGCAAGTTTTTTAAAAAATATATTTAAACATATTCCATGAAAAAATGTAAGGAGAACAAGTATTTATTTTAAAATATTACTATATAATTAACATTAAAACTCATAAATCATCTAACAATATCGGGAATAGGAGTTTTAGTTTCTTGGATGATGATCAACATGAGAAACTTATTTAACGATACTTTAGAATATTTCTCCACATTTAAACCACACTATATGAACTTTTAGAAACCTCTAAAGTCAAACTCAAATTTTTAACATGAGAAAAAAATATGAAATGGGTGATATCAAATAAATATATAGGAGCATACTTATCAACATGTTATCAAGGTCTAGATCATAATCACATGTGAAAATAAGAGAAACGAATTAATATTTTATTAAAACTACTTGGTATAATTATAGTTTTCCACATGTCATTGTATAAGTACATATATTCACAGATGAAATATCTTATAATATATACGAATATTTTGATATCACAAAATAGTAAATATTAAAAATGGACAATAATTATAATCATATGGCATGGGAATGTAAAAGCCCTTGAAACAAATCATAATGGTTAACTTTGGATGAAGAAACACATAAGGTAATATTAAAATAGTAAAAAAATGTATATAAATCATGTTATGAATAAAAAAATCCCAAATATATTCTTATTAAAAAAATAAAATTCTTTATGTCTTGAAAAAAACAATTCCCCCACACCATGTTGTGAACAAATAAAAGTTTTACACATCAGATTGTGGGTAAAATAGTTTCCACGCTTAAAATTACTTTTTCATAAGATATACATCTTTAACCAATGAATTGGAGAATGATACATGATCCCATACATCATCATACTTGTATATGTTTTCCACTTGAAATAAAATAGTTTATCTTATGACAAGTAACTAATGGGATGAAATTGGGTTAAATAAATTTTACCAATCTTAAGAAAACATGATAATTTGATACAAAGAAATAGATCACCCAAAAAGAATATAAAAAGTGTGTATATATAGAGTAATTTATGGGATATTACCTCATTGTATTAGAATGCATTAAAAATATAATAGAAATTAGAAATAGTTTTTAAAAAACTTTTCATAATAACACCTTGAAAAGACATGATTTTAAGGTAACCTTCGAAAATAATTATTTTTCAAAATAAAGAGAGTACATTATATAAAATAACATAAAAATAAATTCCAATTTTGAGTCGATGATAATTAATAATACATATTTAAAATTTTATTTCAAAGGGATGAGTATAAGATCAGGGTCTGGAAATTTCATTTAAATATTTAAAATAAACTTTATTAAAAATTGACATTATTAAATGGATAACGAAGACTTTTTTTGAAATGAATAAAGATTGAGTAAAATGATAATTTGAGATAAAATAAATTTTAGTTTACACTAGGTAATGGAGATCATTATCAAGAATTTAAAAAAAATTATATGGAGGAAAATCCATTAAGAAAGATGAGAATTAGTCGAAATCAAAATACATTTTTATAAAATAATATATTCACCAAGGATAAAGAATTGAGTATAAAACATGACTTCTGAATAAAATAATATGGGAATAATACATTACATAATCATAGTGTATGAAAATACAATATTGAATTAGTATAATCAATATTTAGTTATTATGAGTAATGAAAAATATTTGAGTGTTGAATACTATTTAAAATATAAAATAAATTAATGGTGTGGTTTTAGTTACATGGTGACAATAAAATATGATTATTGAAATGATTTAACGAGTGTGAAATATAGTAAATCATATATAATGAATAATTGTGACAATAAATTGGTTTACTTGAATAGATTAATGCATTACCATAAGGAAATAAAAACATTTAAAATATGAAAATCTTACATGGAAAATCTCAGAGTCGTTTCGGCAGCATGATAGTTATAAAAAAGGGTTATGTTAATGGTTTAATTAGAGATAAATATATTTTATAACCACTAGGTAATCATTAGGATAGTAAATATTTTGATTATTTACACATGGAAGTATAATCACATAGAATTCAAATGGGATTTTAAAAAACATGTACTTTAATCTATATAAGGAGGTGGAGAACACATAGCTTACTAAGTAGCTTATCAACACTTTAGAGAACTCCATATAACATTATGAAAAAGTTTGGAGGTCTTTATAGTGGTACAAGGAAGGTAACATCATTTTAATGCCTTTTTATGGTAGTGGGATTTGATAATGTGTGGGTGTGAGCTCCTGTTATAAGTGAAAAAGTGGGATTTTCCATGGAAACATGTGAATGGTAAGGTGTAATAATGGAATCACATGGGTTTTAGTTTGGGTAGTAGTGTTTGCAGTGAATATTGGGGATAAATCTTGGGATTACATTCCAACCTATCAAGTTTATTGTATAAGGTTCTAAAGTTAAGTTTATTTATAAATACTGGGTTAGATTAAGTAACTCTTTTTATCACAAATAATTCTTGATTAAATATTAATCATGGTAATTTTATAATCAATAAATAATAAAATTGCACTTTATACCAATGTATGATGAGTAGAATTAGAATTTTGGGTCCCGTAAACCATATTCAAAATATATATAGGAGAAAATTATCTTCTAAATCATAATATATAATGAGTTGGAAATCCATTTTTATAGAAATATTAGATTCTAATTGTTAGGAATAATATTATTTATAATTAATTTCCAATTAAATTACTAATAATTTATTTTTATATATATCTAAAAAAATTATTAATTTCTTAATTAAATGTATATAACATTAATTTATAAATTTACATTTTTTAGAAAAGTATTATTCATTAAAAGATAAATGTTTTACAAATATAACTAATTTTACCTATGGAAAGGTATTATTTATTACTAAAAATAAAGGGGGTCAACTTTAAAAATCAAGATACACTAATTTTAAATTTTTATTAAAATTATTCTGAGAAATTTTTTAAAAGGGATTACATTTATTTATAATAAATATATAATGTATTAAAACTACTAATGTAAAAAATATTTCTTGACTGTTAAAATATAAAATAAATTCTTTTAGTATATAAAAAATATATTAAAATATATAAGTCATATTAAAATACACATAATTTTAAAATAGAATGTTTTTATAAATTTATAGTTAATTATAATATAGTAATAAATGTGATAAAGTTGAACTATTAGCATATTTCACTATTAGAATGAAAAATAAATTTATGGGAAAATCTAAAAATATTATCTAAGGTTAATATTTCTATGATAATTCCATAAAATAATTTAATTAAATCAATTTTTACTCTTAAAATTTATAAATAGTTTTTTAATCAAAAATATTAATTATAATGAAATAACCCTTTTATTGAAACACAAATTGTGTTATACTAACTATTATTTCTCCAATTAAATTATAGTTAAGTTATTTCTAACATATTATATAAAAAATAAGAATATCATTATATTATTAAATTATAGTAAATATTTTTTAAAATAAAAAACCAATTGCTGAAATTTACTTATATTAATCATAATGTGAATTGAGAAAAATGAAAATTGTAAAATTAAAACAATTCATGAAATATATATACATATAAATAATTTATGACATGATTATATTTTCTTAATTTCAAATTATATAACCCTTTATGATCTCTGTGTAGTAATGTTGCATCATATATGATATGGTTATTATCTTGGGTAGCGACTCAGGTAGCGTAAAAATAGTGGCTATCTCCACAAGAATGAACTTCTACTATGTATGGTTTTACTAAAACCATAATTTCTAGATTTTGGAATAGTCTTGGCCTATGGAAAACCTTAGTTAGTCCATGTCCCTTCAGATCTTTTAATATATTTCTTCAGAATAAGGACTTATGCTTCTAGAATCCATTTCTTCCCATATTAATTATTGATTTTTCAATACTATTACTTCATTTTATTCTATGGGTGAATCCATCCATTCGATAATCATTATAAAAATTATGCTTCTCACACTCTAAAAAATTAATAAAAGAATTATATAGATAATTATTTGAAATAAATTAAAAAAATTTCATGACTTAATGTTAGAATCCTTTAAATAATTAATAATAAAATTCATGATACATATAAAATAACCTCGATATGGATGTAAAATAGTTTTACATAAATGTTAAAACCATATTTTAAAAGAAAAACCCGACATTGATTTCATAATTGTTTCATTTGTATGTGTACCCACCTAATTAATAAAATTATAGTAGTTTTGTATTTTTATAAGATCAATTTTCATGTTTATTCAAATATCATTGTTCTGTTTATATTAATTTTTCAATGTTTTATTTAGCTTCTGAAAATTTTAATATCAAATTATAAATTTTTAGGAAATTTAGTTGATAAGTACGAAATGACTTCTATATCTTGATTAAGGTAAATGGGATCATGGTACCAAAAAAATATAGTATCATAATCATTAAAAAATTATATCCATACATTAATTTTTTTTTTCTGGAACATACTAGGTTACGCGGACATAGAAAATGAAATAAGTCATATCATTGAGAAAGTAGTCTGCAAGTACACATGAACAATTTTTTCACAATTCCATTATATATAAAATAAAAAATTTAGATGTATTACACATTTATAGAATAATAGTTATGTTATATGTGTATTATTTATTCACTAGTTTCGTTATTATGACAAAAACTATTCATATATATTGAAAAGTGAATGAAATATCATAATGATGTTGGTATTCAATACATATTCATGTGCGATATTATCATTTTCAATTGGAAGGAAATTTATAGAATGTTATGGTGACTAAAGCATAAAATTCATAAATATTGCACATTTTTAGAAGAATATTCAACACAAAATAAATTTATACATTCCATTAAACAATAATGGGTCAGTTTATTTGGATATACATAAATATCATATTTCTGAAAGTAACATCAACATCTCAAATTAATCTCGCAATGTTAGAACCCTTATAAAAATATCAAACATAGATTCTTCAATCAAAACCTAGGGGAGTAAGAAATAAAATGGGGTTAGCTTAGATGACTAGTAGAGGTAAACATAGGATATATCAATGAATAATAATATATGAGTATAAGGGTATGATAATGCGATAATAACATAATAAATTAATAAGCAACAAATTAATACCATTAATAAGGATTTATGGAATAAAATTTGGTCATAATAAAGGTCGAATTTATAATTGTTTAAATAATTGATAATTAATTATATTTCATCATAGTATGTTATATAGATAGTAATATCATATAATTATAATCTTATAACATTACGTACATGTATAAATAGTAAAATCTTCAATAATTAAGTTATTTAAATGATTTTATATCTTTATACAAACCCATGGTCATGAATCTCGGTTAATGCATACTTTTGGGAACATGATATTAGGCTTACCCATCACATTTTTTTCTCATTAGATATCCACCTATACAAAATTAATTGGTTGGAAATATAATTATTGACTCATCCATCACATAATTAAAAAAATAAATTTATACTCTACAATATCATAAAACATTCATCATATCATAAGTTCGGGGAAATGAAACCAAATTCATAAACATTTTACAATTTCAACATATCATAAGTCAATAAAATAGAAACTACTGTGATAAATGTATCAATATAATGTAATTAACCGGTTTTAATGAAATGGGTTTTATATAATCATCATTAAATAATCATCATGATAAGATGTTGAGAGAAAAGAGTGGATGAAATCATAAAATAATATCCATAATGATCAAAATCCATCCTTAAAGATGATTTTACAAATGTAAAATAATTTTAAAAGATCATTAAAGCCATTCTTTGAACACATAAGGAAAATATACTTTTTATTTAATATAATTTTTACTAAATATTTCCATAATATTGGGAAAATTATTTATTTTGATAAAATAACCATTTAATCATGAAAATAACTATTTAATGAAATAATTGAACAAGATTGTGGGAAAATCTGTTCAAACCATAAATGTTTTAAGAGAACATTCTTTTCACCCATTTGTAAAACATCATAAATAACTTGTTGAAATATCTATTACATAAAAATATTACATTAAAAAAATGAAACAATGTAAAATTTAATGAAATGTCCTTTTTAAAAATGTCATGGATAGTTAAAACATCTATAAAATAATATTTAAAGGTGCTGATATGGATAAACATGTTCGTTAAACCAAGAGGGAATAATTCCCACTATTCTATGAAAACATTTCATAAATAATTTTAGATATCAATGAGAGAAGAATGGTCTTAATATATTAAAAATATATAAAATAATATAGTAGTATAAAAAGAAGAATTTTAAAGGATATGATATAAATGATTTCCCCCAATCCAATTTTAGAAAGGAAAATATCTAAAAGAAATTTAATTATATCATAAACCATTAACAATTTGTTAGGTTTTGAATAAAAACCCACATGAAATAAAAAAAATTAAAATATGTATACAATGGATGTAATATATTTGTGATATATCAAATAAATGGGTAATTCTATAAACCCCATGAATGAAATTATTGGTGAATATTGTATATGTATTATAGAAACAAAGCTGAGACGAGAAACCCTTACCTCATGCCCCATATTTATTCATACACGTTAAAATATATGATATAATAAATATATATTATTATAAATATATTACATAAAAAATAATTTGATTTATTTATTTATAATTGCAGTGTATCCATCCATTGAAAATTGCATCATTAAAAAGAACATTCATGTGAGTACTAGTGCATTTTCCATGAATTTTTTTGTTAGATGGTTCCAATACTTGCACCTTAGTCTTTTTTTTCATATAAATAATATTAATAATGAGGTATGAATCATATTTATTCACAATACACACTTTTATTATCATTTTATAATTTTGTGATGAAAAATGAATTTACATCACTTTATAGAGATATTAGTCCATACGTACGCACATGCCACATCCTAATTTTCCAATAAATGGTAAGTTAAGAAGGTATAAAATACATTATAAGTATATAATATTAATAATTAATTAAATTAATATTAATATTCAACCATGAATGGATATGATGAAAAGTGAATCATATTGGTACATGGAGGCAGTAGTCTACAGGTATGCCCGAACAATAATTTTGATTCCCCTTTGAAGGAAAAGGATTTGTGTAAAGGTTATTATATAAATATCATGAAATAATAGTACACCAAAGATTCATATTTTATTATATAGGTAAGATTATGAAAGAAATAAATTGGGTAAAATAAGAAAAAAATTATCTATATTGGTGAAAATAGTCACCACTTCTTGGGGCGGCCTCTTGGATTTATTATTAAAGACCCCATGGATTGTCTTTTAATAGAAAAAACTCCAAAACATTACTATGGATGTTTATAATACTTTTTTAGTGTTCGGTTGATATAAGTTTCTCATGTTGTATTGAATAATAGAGGATGATTGAAGTCCTTTTACAATGATGGAAAAGGCAGATTTGAAATTTCTTAAAATATTTAAATCTAATATATTATTTTTTTCATGTGAATGTTTAAATGATTACGTATATGTAATAATGGATATGAATTATACAAAATATTATCATAAAATTAAATTTATACAAGTTTAGGGTATTTTTTTAACACTTATCACTTAATTTTAATCCCTCATTAACCCTTTTTACGATTACTGTAATATAAAAACAAATTAACAATTAGTGGTCAAGAAAGTTAAAATAAAATAAAAGTTACCCATTAGTGTAAAATGGTTTATTTGATATACTATATACCATAAATATTTCCAATGATAATCTATCTTATGAAATTTAAATCATTTAGGAAATTATTATATAAAATAATACACAATTAAAATCATTGTTGAGACTATTCACATAATATAACTTTAATGATAGCCAGATAGAATTAGATTTTTAATATAAACATTTAAGATATCATTGATTTTTTATATCTATCAAAAACACTATTGAAACATTATAATTCAACCAAAATATTTTTCTTTTAATATTTTTAGAAACATTGATTTTATTTCACTATTACTTTAAAATGCATTGTATTAGTGACTCATGAATTTAGGGTTATTATTAAATAAAATAATATTAATAATTAATTATCTTGATAAATAAATTCATTCATCTTTAAAGAAACTAATATAGAAAAATCACTAACACTTTTATTTATAATTACATAATATTAGAGATATTAAAACAAAGAGTGTGATAATTTGAATTTATTCTTTATATAAATTAATATTATACCCATTGTCAATGTAATTTGGCATAAAAATTCCGAAAAATTAATGTTAAGATGATTAATTTTTTAATTAATATATAAATTAAATGAAAAGGATTTTTTTGATATTTTACTGCTTTATCCCATAGTATTAACCCTATTTTATCCATTTTACCCTTAATTTGTAGATAAATGTTTACCATGGTTACTATCAATAATGACCGAATATAAAAGTGACATATTTTCAAACCATTAATATAATGATTCATAATATAGAATTTAATTTACAATAATAAATTTGTGGTGGAGTCATGAATCAATTTAAATATTAATTTTTAAATTGAAATCGAATTCTTTTAGAAAAATGAGTTTTTAAAAGAAAAAATGAAAACATAACCAAATTATGTATAATAATGATTATTATAAAATTAATCAGATTATTTATAATTAAATTAGACTTATATTAATTTATGAATAAATTAAAAATGTTATTTATATTTTAAACTAATTTATTTAATGACTAGAAATTATTGTTTTACAAAATATGTATTTTTTACAATTCACACAACAGTAAATATTTTCATAAAAATCCTGCAAAACTTACCCTTAGGTAATATTTGAATTTTTAAATACCTAACCAAACCATTTTATTAGGCGAAAATGAAGGGTCTAATTTTTTTTTACATCACCAAGAAACAAATGACCGACAATAAATTCTAAGGACTTGGTATAATGGTTGGATATGATTTTCCCTAAAGAAAAAAACATCACCTAACTAGATAAAATACCAACAATGAAAACTAATGAAATTATTCATAATTAATGATGATACACATTAAATGGAAACTAAATAAATAGAAACATAAAGGTATAAATGATAAATTAAAAAAGATAACACAATTAAACAAAATTATATCCAAACATAGTAGCACTATTTTTGTATAACTTGAATAACTATAGTAGAGTTTTAAAGCTCCAAACATCTAAATATTGAAGTGGAATCATGATTCACCGCTATAGAAGTATGAAACCTTTCCCTTTACAATTTCTTGGTGAAAAAAATAATTAGATTCACTACAATTATCATATAGGTGTTGAGTATAAAAATTAAAAGTTAACTCCCAAATACATCCCAATACTTCAAATTAGGAGGAGAACATGTTGGAACATTTTATAAAGGTGAAAAGAACATATAAATATTTTAATAGAAGCCATTGATAAGTTATAGGTCAAAAAACGTTTGAAAAATATAATTACAATTTCTTACCACTCTGAAAAATCATCTGATGTCTAAACTCACACAATCACTCACGTATATACACATTGGATCTTCCAGGGCATGGGAGTAGTCAGTTATCTAGTCACTATGTCATCACTTTATAACCCCCATTGACTATGGTAAATCTAACTGTGATGCATCCCTCAATTTCCTTATTGATGGTGGAAATTTTTACCATGATCCACCCTTATTAACATTAATGCATACCAACAACACATGCCAAATATTTAAAAAATCATTTCTTTTGAAATAAATCTTCTTTAAAGCATTTTATCAAATATCGTTCTAGCATCATCAAAATCAAAAGAATTATTTATTAGAATCAGGCTCAATATTTTATGGATCAATATAATAAAATTTTCAGGATCATGCTGGTACTTCTTCAATTTAGTTACATGAAACACATTTTCCAAGGATCTAGACATTTGTGGTAAATCAATCTAATAATCAACATATCTAATTCATTATTATATCATAAATTGTCCACTATACTGAGTAGAATGTTTTACTTACATACCCAAATGATGATGTCCTATCTCAAAGATACTTTGTAGAAATCATTATGACCCACATTAATTGACAAAATTCATTGGTGAAGATCCACATATGATTTCTAATGAATCATCTATGTCACCATTATTTTTCAAATCATATGAATTTTTATCATTTTCTATTTCATAGGACTAGTTTTGATAAGTGGAGTCTCACATATTTACAAACAAAAACGTATTGAATTAAAAGGTTTACCATATAAATTGTTGAATGGAGCTATAATGTTGGTGGACTAAATACTGTTATTGTATGAAAACTATAATTATTGTATATGACCACATATGATCCTATAAAACCCATAACACAAGATCAGTGAATTTCTTGCAATTACTGGATCATCTATTATAAATTTAAATCAATTTGAGGATTATAATAGGTGCTCATTTTCATTTAGATTTCATGAGATTTATATAAGGATATCCAAAATCAATATGTTAATATGGGGTCTTAGTAAGACAGAATTGAAAATGGTAAACCGTAGAACTTCACAACATCCTAGATGTATACTTTTGACATGTATTTTAGTATATTTTATTAATGAATGTGGATGAAGTGGAATGACCTTGTGAGTTAGACACATTTCCAAATAGAATGATGTTTATGAATCATTATTAAACTCAAAAAAATCAATAGTTATCTTGACCCTTTTCTACACAAGAATAGGTAAAGAATGAAACATACAATCCAGTTGATGGCTTTCCAACATAACCCATTGATATGTAAGGAATATTGATACACACATAATGAATTTATTCTTCATTACATCCTACTAAAACAATGTTATCATTTCCTTATACATATTATAAAAACAAGGATGAAAACCCTATATAAAATCGTGGCAGCAAGAAATAATTATTTCTTGATATGTTGGAAGAATGTCAATATAACATTTAAAACATAATAGAGATATCCTACCAAGATTACATACCTCAATGGTCTCCCCACTATTGAGTATTTACCTCATAGTTAGAAATTCAGGATTTCTTGTATGTGGACATTTTACAAGCTCAATCAAATTAGTTAAAAATGAAAATAGAAATAAAACCACAATATCAACTTATTAATAAAAATCATCATTCATATCATCCATAACAGACACCATTTTTTATTAATACAAATCCTATTTAGTCAACTGAATATATGAATTTCTACTCAAAATATCAGCCACTAAATTTCTTTACCCATTGTGTATAATAAATCAATGTAATGCATTTTAAGTTATTATATCAATATTTTTTCCCTTTTATTGAATTCTCTCTGTACAAAGATTTTTTTTAAAATCTCATTTTTAATGAATAATATGATCTTCTCACTGAAAATATAATGATGTTATGTTATCAAGTAAAGAAGAATGAAAAGTAACTATAAATCATATATAGGGTATTTCTTCTCACCAATCCATAACATTGGTGATATATAAGATAAGAAATGATCACTATTCAGTAAAACACATATTAATAAAGATCCATATACATCATAATAGACAACATATATTTTTTTCATTACTCTAGAAATATAAGAATGGGTGATGAAATAATATGGAAATTGATCTATAAGAAAGAATTATTTCATGAATCTTTCCATTTAAAAGGAATTAGTTTTGTTTCTAGAATATTTTAGTGAGTTTGGTAATCAGAAAAAATGAAAATAGCATCAGTAATATCCCAATAAGTCGAGGAAACTGTTCACCTAAATGATATTATTAAATCATTTCCAAGAGATTAAAATTTATAACTTTCAAGGATTTTTAGAGAATCCTCTTTCCTAAATTATGTAGTTAGTGGACTATAATTATTATATCGAAATATCTGACATTGAAAGCATAAAATATTGTGGATGTTTTCACATGATGAATAACACTATGGAAAATTGTTGTTCATGCTCATCCTTAGTCAGAGAATACACCATGATATCAAAAATGAACACCATCGCGAAGGAGCCAAGATATATATGAATGATTTAAAAAATAAATACCATAAGCATGTATGGTTAATTTATAGGTCCAAAGTTAATAATAAAATATTCACGAAGTCAATTTAAAATCATAAAAAATATATATTAATAATATCCCTCTTTTGAACTCAAAGCTGGTGATACCCTGATTGTAAATAAATCATATAGAACCAATAGGATCCCCTAAGCTGATTAAACATATTATAAATTCATCAAAGAGGATATCGGATCTATATCATATCATTTTTGATGTTATGATAACCCATACAACGTTTTTGAGTTTTGTACCGATTCTTTAAGAAAAGAACTTGGGTTGCCTCTAGATAAGTACTTTTGCGAATGAATCATTTTTATTTCAACTCCTAAATTGTTCCATCAATTAACTTATTCATATTATTATTATCCCATAAGAAATAATTGAAATGAGACTACCACGTATTATGTGAGAAATAATAAAATCCACTTCTTTTTTAGGTGGGAACCTAGATAGATATGTAAAAAAGATATCAAGAAAATGATCCACAATGGTAGGGAAATATCTATGATTGGGGAAATAAATAATTCCTAATGTAACAGATACCATAAAGTAAGATATAGTATTGGAAAATGGTACCAAGGATTCAGATCTACTTGTATTCACAACCCATTCCACTTTAAATATATGTTTGGTGACATCCGAATATATGAAACTAACATACTATGCTTTACAGTCAATGTATTATTTGATGGAGGTTTACTATTAAATTAAAAAAATAACATCAATGACGTGTATATTAAAAATAGATAAATACCAAAAAAATCAATCCCCACAAATAGTTATAGAATACACTACACAATTTATGTGTTGAAATTTCTATTAGTAAATAGTTTTTTTAAGATTTAAGACATGCATAATTATTTTAATATGGATTCCCATGTGATCAACAAGATAATAAATAATAAAATATTGGGATGTTTCTGTATCAATAAAAGATTTTCTAACAGTAGAATTTATGAGAATAGTACCTCATACCATAAAAGTCTGGATTGGTCCTCTATGATCATTTTCATAGAACCATTAAATTTCTTACACACTCCTCCTTGATCATTAAATCCATGATATGAATATATTAATTAATTATTCATGGTGTTACTAGAATGATATTTTATTTCTTGGGTGTGTGGAATATGGTTTTTCTTTTAACATCCATACCTGGGTGCCACAAAGAGATTCCCTGATCCAATCATCCGCAATAGGTCAGGCATTCTTCCAAGCACTCCAGAGGTCGTCTACTAGCAGCGTGAGTCAATATCGATCATAGGGATACTATAGCCTCTTTATCAATGATCCATAACATCAGAAATGACATAAATATAAACCAGCAGTTATATCCATAACAAGAACAATACCACAATCACATGATGACCAAAATAGAAAAATAAAATATCCAAAACTAAATAGTTTCTATTTCCTTACAATACATGTTTTGTTTCAGTATGGAAAACGCCAAAAAATAGACACTGAAATCTCCCAAGAAGGCCCCAATTTTCACTTCGATTTCTTAACTATTCCCCATCCTGACTCAACCATCTAACATAGTTCCTTTTCCTATAACCTCTTCTCCAAAAATGAAATCAATTTGGGTAATGATTAGGAAGCCTGAGTGGGATGTGGGTCCAACTCAGTAGGCCACCACCAATGGTGTCTAAAAAAATATCGGGTCAATAATATTGTTTGTAGTTGTATAAATACTAAAGTAAAACAAATAAACTAAACAGTTTACATTTATTCAATTAGTCTTTGTTTAACAACATAATCACCTAGGTTCCTAAGGAAACATGAACTCCCAATACCTACTTCGACCCATGTCGAAGTCTGAACTATCCCAAAGGGATATAAGATATTTAAATTTCATTATTACCATTAATCAACTCAATTCACATCTAAATTCCATTGTTACTATTTATCATATCAATTCACATCTGAATTCCATTTTTACCTTTCATCATAACAATTCATATATGAATTCCATTGTTACTATTCATTATCACAACTCATACCTGAATGATGTTTTTACCATTCATTATCACAACTGATATATAAATTCCATTGTTACCATTCATCATATCAATTGTAACTATGGGATATTGATTTAGCAGACCATATCCCACACATGATTATCACATATACCACATGTACCACAACAACCCATTAATTAATTCACAAATTAATTAATTTAATTTAATAATTTCTTATTCACATAGTACCACTAATTAACTCAATATTAAATTAATCACCCCAATTTCATTAATTAACACAACAATTAAATAGTAACATCATTTCTATTAATGAATACAACAATTAGTTAATCACATCATTCCCATTTATTAATTCCATAATTAATCAATCAAACTAATTCCATTAATTAATTCAATAATTAATTAACCACATCATTAAAACTAATTAATTCAATAATTAATTAATTACATCAATACCATTTATTAATTAAAAAATTAATTAATCACATAATTTTCATTAATTTACTCAAAAATTAATTAATGACGTTAAGGCCATTATTTATGTCAATAAATTAATTAATATCAATCAATCAATCACATAATCACAACAATTTCTATTAATTAATTAAAAAATTAATTCACTTCAATATAATCAATTACAAAATAAAAACCATCTCCATTAATTAATTTTAAAATTCATTTATTCAATTCCACGATCCTAATAACCCCATACTCAATTCAATAATTAATTATTTTGATTAAAACATATCAATATCTCCAATTTCATAATCCCTACACTAATTAATTTACCAAATTTATTTATTCAATTCAAGAAATCAATTTATAATAATACAATATAAATTATCTAATTATATACATGTAATTTATATCAAGACTCTGTGTTTTGAATAGTAGACCACCTACCTCAACTAGTTGACGATTGATCGCCCACTGGAGATTCCCAATTTGAAATGGATAGGTCAAACCCACAATGAAAAACACAATCTATATTTGAATCCAAGATCGAAGATATACCAAATCTGATCTAACAATCCTAGATCTAGATCTATAACCAATATCAAATACAAATCCCTCTTTTATCCGAGAATAGTAGTGGGAGAGAGTGATCAATCCGGAAGAAACCACATACCAAGAGAGGTTCATAGCATCAATACACCCTTTGATTCACCATGAATAGAGGTTACAAGCCTTAGGAATTTGTCTAGGGTCCTAAACAAATATGGAAATAGGTTTATTTCTGAGTTGGGGTTGATTTTGGGTAAATATAGGGGTATTTGTATTTATAAAACAAATCTCTAGGATAATTGAAAACCCTTTCACAGTTTCCTGGATTGGGGCACATGGTTTTCCAAATAGTATTCGTATTTTATGGGGGTGAATGTTATCTCTTAAGAGGGTATATATTTTTAAAATTCATTCACCCATCATGAAATACCCCCTTTTAGGGGTCACATGATTTTTTGTGCTAGGGCGCAAGGTTTTGGAAAACTGTGCACCCACTATGCACTTCCCTTCATACTTCCAAAATTTTCAAATTAACACCTAAACACTCCCATGATAAAACCCAAAAACAATTATTCAAAAAATGTAAAATTTTTATCCCAACTAGTTTAAATACCCTGATAGGTGTGGGTGATTCTGGGAATGACATATTGAAATAACTTCCCCTTTACATCATTTTTTGGCATTAAAAAATATTCTCTCATTATCTTGTATCAATTTTTGAACATAAATTAAATCGTACAGGAGGAACATAAATTTTAATTGGTTTACCCTCACTAGGCTACATCTAAGGAGAATAAATTGACAACATCGAGTTTACCAAATATAAAAGGCTCACTACCAAAATATTTTTTGGGCTAGATCACTTCAATACACAGACTCACTACCTTTAAAATGTTTATGGTCATCTCACTGGTTCCCCAAAGGTCACTCCCTATGTCTCTTTCTCTATCTAACTTCAAGTGGAAAGGTTCCACTACTTCCTATTTCTTTTCTCATTGATATTGGAAGCGATTCACCCAAAATTTATGGACATGTATGTCCCCTCATTAAACAAAATGAAAATATATTCATCTGTAGACAGATCCTATTTTGAATTCCCACTTTCTTCTAATATATTAATATCCCTTACCATTGATTTACAAGGAAATTCCTTTTAAATACTTTCATGATGCTTACATCCTTCATGAATCTCTTACCTTTCAGGAGTATCACTTAGAATTTGTTAAGCCCACAAATTTTTTGAAGCTCACCTATCTCATGGACCTGAACTAACCTAAACAAAACTCACATATTTAAGATAACTTTTTATGGAGTTCGAGAACATCCAAAAAAATTTGATGCTTAAAATTTTTGGTTGGCATTTATTACCATTGAGAACCACCATCCTTGATGAAAATTTTCACATGAACACCCTTCACAGATCACCTTCATGAATCCATAGCCTTTTGATCTTCATTAAGTGTCAATACATTTCTCAAATGGGTAGAGTCCTATTTATAGTTGTCTCTAATTATTCTATAACTTTCAATCCATGCCAACACAATTTTAAAAAGCTATCATATATTATTTGTGATGCTCCCTATCTTTTCAAGGCACAATGGGAATGTCTTTTTCATGAAGCTTCTCATAGTAGTAGGGATTTCTATATAAAATCTATTGAATTCATGGAACCACCTTCGTGAATCATCATCTTCACAAAACTCATGACTTTGTAATATTTTTACATTTCCTTTAAAGAAATCAATCTTTCATGATTCTAGACATATTCCTTGTTTTGGACCCCCAAAATTTGGAAAAAACGTTCGAAATGGCATCACCTTGATTAAAAACAATTATGTACTGCTACCATGGAATCCATTGTTTTTTTGTGGATTTTTTTCAAAAAAACACAATCAACCAAAAAAAATTAATTTTTCCCTTAAGGTAATTTTTTCCCCAAAATCTCTCCCTTTGGATTTATTGAAAACACTTCACATTTTGATGCGTCATTGAATATTATTCCAACTTCTACCACCATTAGAATATTCAAATTTAGATAATGATCAATGATTTAATCAACACATACTCTAAGCCCACATGATAATTGCTCAATATTAGAAACACATGTAGTATGAAAAGTTCATCAATTAATAACTTCATTCAAAAACCAATAAAATTTCTAAATTATGAACTCTCTCTATCTTGATACATTTCATTTGATAGATCAATTTTAGCATCATAGTATTAAAAACTCCCCCATATCACTTCTCTCTTGTCTTTATTAGGACATTTATTTCCCTTTTATATCCAAAATTTTTCCAATTTGTTCAACAAATACAAAGGACACTTCATTGTGGTCTTCAACAGGGTAACAAACACATATCATCACATTATGAAAAAAGACACCATACCTTGGGGAGAGGGGGATCCCCAACCAAAATTTTTCAAGTTTGAGGAGGTGATTGAACTCCTAGATCTAGTCGATGACATTCAAATGATTCATTGGATATGTCCCTTATCAAAATTTTTACAACATGTAGTTCTATAAGAGAATACTCCATCATCCCCAACCCTTTATCCACCTCCTCCTTGATAAAATGGTACTTAATTTCAATGTTCTTTCACATTGAGATATGGAATGGATTTTTTCTATGATTTATAACACATGAATTATCACAATGGATTTCAGATGGGGGATTCACTTTAGCTCTCATATCATCAAGATGTTGCTTCATCAACAATAACTAAATCCATGCTTGAGTAGGCATAATGTATTTAGCTTATATGGTACTCAAAAAATTACTATATCTTCATTATCCAAGAAATACACAATCCTCCATGATAAATTGCAATAATTTTTGTTGATTATTTATCATCTGTTGAACTGGCCCAATCTGCATCTGTATAGCCTAATAACTCATCCTGGGATTTTCATTTTACATCAAATCGAAATTCACTATGCCCTAGATATAAAAAATTATTCTTTTAACTTCAATGATGTATATTTTCTTGGTATTTTGTTGATATCATTCTTCTTTGGCATGTGGAAAAAACAATATCATGTCTTATCACCATTATATATAATGGAATTCCAATTATTTTTCCATATTTTATTATATTAATTATATTGACTTTATCATCCCATGATAGATTCATCTGAGTAGCCGCTGGAGTAATCATCTCTGTATAATTATCGATTCCAAATATTATCAAAACATCAATGGAATATTTATATGGAGAAATGAATATTCCATTATTTCCTTGTGTTGGCTATAAGCCAAGGAAAAATGTCAGTTCACCAATTTTTAACAATTCAAAATAACATTTCATGAATTCCATGAACGGAGTTCATTATGATTCATATAATCCCCAAAATATTATGTCATCTAAATATACTAACACCATAATACATTAATTACTGTCACTATTTAAATAGATATTGTTTTTAACACCACCATGCTGAAAACTGATATTTTTTAAAAACTGATCTAGGCTTGAATACCATGATCTTGGGGATTAATTCAATCCGTATGGTTCCTTCTTCATACAAAAAAATTTGTTCTCATGTTAATGGATGACAAAACCATATTTATTCTCAATATAATGTTATTCTTCTAGAACCCTATTCAAACATGATGACTTGAAATCTATCTAGAAAACAATGGACCTTTTTTCTATATTATAGCCACAAATAATCTATCTATCTATATCACTGAAATTGGTGAAAAATTTTCATCAACATATATAACCTCTATCTGAGAGTACCCTTTTCACACAAGTCAGTTTTTTTTTGAATCACTATACCATATTCATTCATCTTGTTGCGAAGAACCCATTTAGTCCCAGTGAAATTCATATCATTATGTCTCAAAACAATATCTGATGTCTAATTATTCTCATGTTTTTCATGGTCTTAATTCATTACCTATACAGTATTTTCATCTCAATATACCTCCTAAAAACATTTATGCAAAAAATATGATATAAACAATCCTTGTTTTTGAGTTTTCATCCTCATTATTGGCATTGGTGTTGTCTTATAACTGATTATGTTCTATCTATCAATTTTGTCTCTTCTCATTGATATTTTATAGATTCTGTATTTTTATGATCCATTTAATTTTTTGAATCTTCTTGTCAATCAACCTCTTGAACTGGAACATCCCATGTTCTTCTTATCTCTTCATCTCTATCCTCCAGTGTCTGATCATGAATTTTTGGAAGATTCTACTTATTCTATTTATAGTTAAATCATTGATTTCAACTACCTTTAAGATTCAATTATTTATGTATCTATAATATTTAATTTTCTTTGAGTATCTTGGAAATATCTATTCACCTCCAACGGGTTCAATCTTTCTTTGTTTCACCTTACTGAGAATGAAACACTTACTTCCAAATACATGAATATACTTCACTTTTGGCATATTTATATTCCATATCTCATATAAAAGATTTTATTCTTTTGGAAATAGTAATTAGATATTATATGTTTATACTAATGTCATGAGTATTTATTTTCAAACAATATCAAGAAGGTCTTTCTCAATGAGCATTGTTCTAGGCATGTTTTTTTAATTTGATTTCATCTCTCAACTTAACCATTTTTTATGGAGTTCTTACTTCTAAAACATGGATCCTTATACCATGTTTATTGTGATAATACTCAACCTATATTTATTGAACCCCAATCTATTATCTATTTGTATATTCCATATTATTTGACCAAACATATTTTCAATGTCCCTTCGATAAGTATTTATGAAGCTAAACACATCTGATTTGTGGGTGGAGATAGAAACCAATGCCATTATACATTAAAATCATAAATTAATAGAACATAATATCTCCTCCCACAAATATCTCTTAGTGAAATATGTAAACACCCATCAATATGAACCAACGAAATCAATTTTATTTCCGTTTTCTCATTTCCGTTAAATATATTTCTAATTATCTTCCCTTTTTGAAAGGAATCACATGTATTTGTGTGATCATGTGATAAACTTGGGAAGTCTCAAGAATGATCATATTGCACCATATATTCCATGTAAGTTTCACTTAAGTGACCAAGATGTTTACTCCATAACATGAATTATTATTCCTTGAACAGAAAACACAAATAATATTCTCACATACAAGTTAGAGACTACATTTCAAACACATTCCCAGTAAAAGAACTCCCCCATATTTTTCAATTGTGAAACATAATTTCTTATAAAATATTATAGAATGTATTTTATCATATAATTTTCTGACACTTAGTATGTTGTGAAAGATACCTTCAACAACTAAGACATATATAGGTATCATTCCTTTTCACAAAAACATTTCTTTTACTAGGACAATAATTTTCATGGATTTATCATTACCAAATTGTACAATACATTCCTTATCATATCTGATTCCAGTCACCAAATCTATATTTCCCTCTCATATGAGAGGTGCATCTGCGATCAATGGTCCACATTAAAGGGAAATATAATTATTTGAATGAAATCTATGAAACCAATTCCTTCTATTCTCTTTTCTTTTTGATCTGTATGTTTCACTATATAACTGATATGGATTTTTAATCATTATCTTCTTCACATTATTATGGTCAAGATTCATCTTGTAGAGATTCAATCCAATTTTTCATAATTATCAAATTTTATGATACATTTAACTGCTTCTTATGAACACATTAATTCTTATTTGACACATTTATCTGTATTATTGATATGAATTATCTTTCAATATTTCCAAATAATCTATACATAAAATAGTGACTGTTAAATTATGTTAAGTAATATGGATTTTTCTATGGCTTCCTCCATTGGTCTTGTTCACTTCAATGCCTCTTGGTTTGGGACATTCCTTTTGTGAGAGTTGTATCATTCCACAACAAAAAATATCATATGGGGATCTTTCTAGTGTGGAAATAATGCACTAATTGTTCTCCATTTGGTTTTATGTATATTATGGGTTTTATTTTTAACCAAATATGTCTTTACTCTTAGAGAAGGATCTTTTCGTCTGACTTCTACCAATACTAATTTATGTTTTTGATCAAGCCTCATACCAGCCTTATCATTTTTATTTGATTGTTTCTTTATTTCTATTGGTACTCTATTCTCAACATGAATCTTTTTTTAATGAATGATCTACTTTTCCAATATCATACTGAGCATCGTAATGTTTTCCTGATCCTTAAGACTTCATCATAAGATGATGAATTGCTCTTAATTTTCTTCAATACATTTGATTTTATATTTTCCAGTGTTTGTCAAACTATCAATTTTAGTTTTATTTACTTTGATTTTTAACTTGTACTCAGAAATATTTTATGAGCTATCTGGCATTGAAGAATTATGTTTTTCAATTTCGTCACTCATCTTAGGCATCTCTTCTTCCTAATACTTCATATCATGTTTTTCATCATGAACCACTTTGTTGGAATTCTTTGTTTTAGCTCCCCAAACATCTATTTCCTTAATATTAACATCTCATTTAACTTATGTGTCCACTCTTACTTCGTTATATCCATCATCATTATTTCTTTCTTCCCTTGTTTAGTAATTTTTTATAGCTTCCACCATGTAATCTACTTTATGATCCTTGTAGTCATCTAACTTTATTTCCATAGATTCTTCTGATCTGTCACCCTCTTTTGAAAATATACATTAATTTTCAAATAAATTTTTCTAAAAATTATTCTTTCCTTTCATGTAGACTGAACACTTATTCATGAGTATTTGAACTTCCTCATATTCATCTTCTTGAAACTTCTTGGGGAACCTTGATGCACGAATTCCAACCTTTCCACATTGAAAAATTGCAAGAGGTAGTGTCCCATGGAACATCCATTTTTCATCTTTGATGATTTGAGGAATGTAATTATATCACCTCATCCATCTCATTTTCTTCATGATCATCATCAATGGTGAGATTCACCATACACTTAAATAACACTTCTTTGGACTTTTGTTTCCCCACAAACTCATTATCTTCATTTATCATCTCATATGACATAAGAGTACTATACAACCTATCCAATGTCATATCCTTTGGAACGTTATCCTATAATACAAAAACATTCGCATTGAACAGAGGTGGAAGTATTCTCATAATGCGCTTAACAATCATTACATATTCAATAATTTATTTGAGACTATGCATGTCTTCAAAAACAACATTCACTCAATCAAGGAATGCAATGATAGAATGATTAGGGTGCATTCTTCGATCCTCATACTTGTTCCATAGAACATAAAGCTTTGCTTCACTAACTTTTCAGTCACCATCATAAATATTAAAAAAAATATTCCCACATTTCCTATGATGGCTTATATAAAATCACATTTTTATATATTTCATTAGATTGGGATCCCCGTAAATCATTGATTTGTTTGGAATATGCATTCAATCCCCTACGGTCATCTTCTGAAAAACCAACACTATCGATATTGGTTGAAATTCCATATATGACTGCTGTAAAGAAATCTGTCCCTAATGATCATAAGTAACATTGCATCAGATTCATCCATCATTGAAAATTATTTCCATTGAGTATTTGAACCCCTTTGTGATTGAAAACCTCCATTTATTATAATGATATGTATCAACAGACATTCAAATTTTAGATATAATACCATTTGTTAGACCAACTAGCTTCAATATGTTGAGGAGGGGTGGGTGGGTTAGTCATGGCATGATAAATTAAAAAAAATTCCCTTCATATCTGGTTTAATTTTTAAACAAAACACTCTTCATTAAAACTATTGAAATTTATGAACAGGAATGAAATCATGCACAAGAAAGATAAATTTTACATGGTTAAACCTCACTAGGCTATGTCCAAGGAGCATAAAACAAAAAATGTTCTAATGTACCAAATCTAATGAGAATCACTTCCAAAATATTTTTCAGGTTCGATTACATTAATGCCCAAAATCACTACCCTTACAAGGTTTAGGGTAATCTCACTTATTCCCCAAGGGTAACTCCCTTAATCTCTTTCTCTAGCACACTGCTGTTGGAAATAACCACCTTCTTCCTCTTACATTCATCACTTATCTTGGAAGGGATTCACCCAAAAATTATAGACATGTATGACCCTTTATTAAAAATAATGAAAACGTACCCAGCTATAGATATATGGTCTATTTATTTCCCAATTTCAACCAATTGATGAATATAACTTTACCATATATTTACTGTGAGATTTATTTTGAACACTTTCGTGAATCTACCTACCTTCATGAAGCTCCTTTTATTGTAATGGTCACTTAGCCTTCAAAAAATCAACAAATTTTGTGATTCTCACCTATCTCTAATGTTTAAACTATCCTTCACAAACATCTCAATTTTGTTTTTATTTTTATGGCCTTTGTGAACTTCATTACTTCCACGATGCTAAAAAAAATTTGTCATAAATTTTTGCCTCCATAAAAACCCTTTCATAGTGAATATTTTTAAAAAAAACCCTTCATGAATCATATTCAAGAATCCAAAGACCTGAGATATTCATTAATTCTCACAAGTTTTCTAAAGGGGTATATTCCTATTTATAGGTATTTCCTAAAAAAATTAAAAGATTCCATCCACATAATCGCAATTTCATGAATCTCTGCCATTTCATTCATGGTGATCCCAATCTTCATGCAACATAATCAGATTATCTCATTCATGAAGCTTCTCATAGTCATTGAGATTACCATAAAACTATTAGTTCCTTCACTAAACCCAATAACTATGAAACACATTCATTTCTCGTATTTTTACAAGACCGTAAAAGAAATACATTTTTCACAATTCTAGAAATCCTCTAAAATTTGGACCTAAATTTTCTGGAAAACACTAGATAACATCATCACCATGACAATGAAACATTTTGTACCACTCCAATGGTATCCATTATTTTGTCTTAATAAATTATCAACAAACAAAAATAATCCCAAAATACTATATTGTTACCTAAGGGGATTTTTTCCAAAGAAAAGTGTACCTGGATACTACCCTAAGAGATCTCTAGAAAAGGTTGAGATCTTAAAATCCCCCCCCATTATAATAGCTCCTCCTAATGATATACTCTCATGCATCACTAATATTCCATGTCAAAAATATTGGGCCACTAAGCCTTCATATCTACTTCTCCCCAATGCATCCTCCTAAACACACACATGTTTCTACAATACATAAACTATTAACACCATCTTTCCCAATAAAAATTTCTCACTATGATCCAAGTCATGTATCAAATTCCCCTCACAGTATGCATCTATATCAAGATCAACATCATTATCATCATTAAAATAAGAAGGGTTAGGGTGATACAAACATTATTGTGACACAAGGAAAATTTCATACATAACACAATATCTATATGGATGATCCAATTAATATGCCACCAACTGAGTTCTCTCCACAACCTCAAATAGTCCAAAAAACTGTGGCACCAGCTTTTCCATCCTATGTATCTTTGGATGAACCACCTATGTTAAAAACAATGTAATACATGATCAACATATATAAACTATATGGGTCATCTATCTATACTAGGATACAACTTCTGTCTACTCTAATCTATAACCATTCACTTCTAAATAAGAAAAACCTATTCTAACATCTCCTGAATGAGACTTGGTCCCAACGACACTGACTCATCTGCCTCTATTTGGATTTGAGGTGATCCGCATGGCCTATAATAAGTATCTTCTTATGGTTTTGGTTGAATAGTTTCCTTATAAATGTTTTTATTGGCGAAATCCACCTAAACAATGTTCTCCTACTAAGACCCTCCAATGTTAATGATACTTGTTCATAGAATATACTGAAGTATCTATATCATACATTCCAAATTCCCATCTGCTTGTTGGTGGAATTATGTACTAAGGAAAACCTATGTACCAAGTGCCTTATGAAATCCCAACAATAAGTTTGAAGAAGATAATGAGTCACGTTCTAAATAAATAGTCCATGGAACCCCGTGCGGATTGACTAAATCTTGAACATACAACTCTACCATCTAATCCACTCTAAAATTCTCATATATAGGGAATAAATGAACTTCATTTTTCTACCAACATATATGCTTCCAAATATATTTATTCTTTTGAGTAGTCCTTGGGATACCCACTATGAAATCCATATTAATGTCATCCAACATCCATTATTTAATTGGAAATGATATTAGTAAACCTCCAGGTCATTGATGCCCAAGCATCACCTGTTAAAAGATGTAACATTGTGTCACAAACCCTACAATCTCATTTTTCATGCTTGACCATAGAAACTGTCATCATATGTCATGATACATTTTTGTCAGACCTGAATGGACAACCCACTTTGAGGCATGATATTCATGCATCAAATCCTCCCACATCATTATAGACACAAGAACCCAATTCATAACATATATGCTATCATCCTCACCTATGCTATAATCTGAAGATGTCTCTACATTATCAAGGTTTTCCCACAAGATCAAACATTATGAATCCTCCCACTGTCTATACAAGATCCATATTAAATGTCTAGATACAACTGATACAGATATGGGAGTTACATGCTCTGGGCTATCTTAAACCACAATATGCATCTCATCCAGTAAAGATGGAACTATACTATTGAACTAATTGAATCTATGTTTCATCCTTAATGTGTGAACAACACTATTTCCTTTCTCCACCATATATGTTAGATCAAAGTGAAACCACTGTATATAATCAACCAATATTCATTGTTATAGGGTAAAATATCTATGTGAGAATATTTATTTTAAGATCTTGTGATAAGTATACATAGAAAATTATCATACAAAAGATAATGCCATCATAAATTCAAACCATAAACCACTGCAGCTAACCTGAAGTCATGCATATAGTAACTATGCTCATGTGGACTCAACTTCCAAGACCCATGTGGCACAAATATATCTCCCTACATCGTAACTGATCTATGTCTGATCTCATAAGCATAGAAAAACACCATATACTGCTCACTTGGCTTAGTTATGGTGTCATATTCAAGCGCTTATTCAACTCTTAGAAGGACTTCTCATATGCTTCCGACCATTCAAACATTACTTCCTTTTTGATCAAGCCCAAAAGTTGTACTGAAAAATTGTAATGGAAATGAATAAAACTATGATAATATATAGATAAACCTCGAAATCCATGGATATAAAAAACTATTAGGATGCTCCCTATTAAAAGGAATGAACCTTCTTTGTGTCTACAGACACACCTTCCTCTGAGATGATGTGATACAATAAGTGTACCTAATAAATCCATATCTGATACTAAGATATCTTAGAATATAACTGATGCTCTCTCAGTGTACTCATGCTGATGTGAAGATATTGGGCATGATCATCTACAGTCCTAGAGTACACCAAGATGTCATCCATGAACACTACTATGAAATAATCCATGTATGGATGGAAGATTCTGTTCATCAAGGACATAAAAATTGTGGGAGAATTCTTCAACCCAAACAGAATCACTATAAACTCATATATTCTATAAATTCTTGTAAAATTAGTTATAGGTACATCATAAGGTCGAAATCTCAACTGATGATACCCTGATCTGAATTCAACCTTTGATAACACATAATCTCCCCTTAAAAAGTCAAATAGATCATCGATATGTGTTAAAAGATACCAGTTATTCCCAGTCATCTGGTTCAACTTCCAGTAATCCACAGATAAGCATAGATTTTAGTCTGCCTTATTAGAAAATAAGACCATAGAACCCCAAGGTGATGTTCTCAGATAGATAAATCCTCTATCCTCCCACTATTATAGGTGTGTCTTAAAATCTTGAAGCTCTTCTAATGAAGTTGTTTATGGTGGAATAGAAACCATATCATCCCCATGAATGAGATCAATATTAAATTTCACATCTCTCCCAGTTGGAATCCAAGAGAATTCATTCATAAACAAATCCTGAATCATGTCTACTATGGGTGGATAGATATCCAACTTTACACCTCCATCATCCCGAAATAGACTAGAAACCTATATGGTATTATCCCCAAGATGTTGGTGAATAGGACCCTATTGTACCACCTTGATATCTCACTCTCAACATTGAATAAATTCCATAACCCTGAAACACCCTGATAGGGGATTGGTTAATCAGGGTGTCATTTTTCTAATAAAGTGACAGATCATGATCCCACATTGGTAGGAACCTATTAAAATTTGTGATGGTAATGTATAATAATTTAAACATTCACCTACATAGTGAAAACACATTATTTTTACTTGGTTCACCACTAACAAATAGTCCATGGAGCATATGATGATAATGTTTCTATCATACCTAAATCCCCTAATCTTCATTAGTTTTCAAATAAAGAAGTTCAGACGCAGTCACTCTATTGTAGGCACACTGTGTTTAAACAATTTAAGGGATAACACACTAAGTCCCATAGAACACTTCTATCGATTCCCCCTAGATCACTAATTTGGGAGAAGTCTCACTCAGTTTAAGGAAATGATGGTTGCTTTAGTAGATTGTATTTAAATCTTTGTACCTGACTAGAATGAGACACTTCTTAACTTGATGTATTGAGTTAATTCACTGGAAAGCACTTTTCACTTAAAGATGATTTTAAATACAACCATTTGAAAAGAACTTTCATGAATCACACTATAATCATAAAAAAAAATACATTTATGGAACTAACTCACTTCATGAATCTCACCGAGTTATCAGGGAATACGCATACATGAAATTAATTTTTCACAAACACCTTAGAATTGGTTATGAATAAGATCATCTTTTCACGATGGTCAATCTAACTTTCCAAACATGATTCATGAAAATATCATCCATCATGAATTCATATCAGAACAATGTTTTATCGAAATATTTTCATGTCAACTGATGTGGGGATAACCTCATATTTATAGGCTCATCTTTTGGAAATGCTTCCATGCCTTCAATGGATTTTTCCTGAAACTATAAAAACTATTCATGAAGATCCTTCACTCATAAATCTCTAGTGAAATTAAACCCTCTAACAAATATTCTCATTATAAATATGATTTATCGTCATCCCTTAATATATTCAAGATTCTCCACTTATCATAGTCATGGATATAACCATTAACCCATTACGACACTCATGATGCTTTTCATGAAATCCTTGTTCTGGATTCATCTACATCTTCATGAATATAAACCTTTGAAAAAACTGGTCCTCATGAATTCCATGACTTTATCATATGTATGATGATTCAATGAAAAAACCAAATTCCACAATGCTTGCATCTTCCTCATGATTTTGAGCCCAAAAATTTTGTAAACACTAGGAAATGAAGCCACCTTAAAATTATAGTCTGCATGTTCTCTAAGATCACTTTCCGTGAAATATCATTATCAACCCCATGTGTATGGACAAAAAATACAAATAGCACTCTATTTATATCAATTATAATCCTTGGTTCCAACAATCTATCCCTTTTGGTTTTTTGGAAATATATTAAGAAATTCAATGAATCACCACCCACTATCAAGACCTGATATGCGAGAAAAAAAATCATAAAATACACTAAGTCATTGTAAGATAGGCCTAGTGTAGAAAAAATAGCAGAATCATGAATTGGGTTCTCATTTTTTTGGAATTCTTAAATATGTACAAGAAAAGCCTTGAATGTTTCCTCATAACACCAAAGATCTACATGTTATAGAATCATTGCATGGTTTTTCAAATACCTACAACCAGAAAACCATTAAAACATTGAATTTCCCCACCCCCCTGAAAAAAACACAAAGAACTTATATTTTTACTTATAGATCTAAAAAAACTCTTCCTAGATTTTACCTCCCCCATAAATCTACATCAATTACATAAATATATTTAAAATGTTAACACAAAAGGGGAGAGGGGATGATCCATAACCTCAAATAGTACTGGGAGGGGGATGAAAACTGAGGTTCAACTAATGTTTCTCAAACACCTTTTCTACCAATGGGTTTTTTAGATTATCTGCCACTTGGCCATCAGTTCCAACATAACCTATTTTAATCACAACATGTTCAACCTTTTCTATAATGATATCTGATCTCAATATGTTTTGTATGAGAATTATAAATTATATTCTTCATAATATGTATTGTGCTTTTGTTTTCACAGTGAATCACCGTAGTCTGTTTCAACTCATCCCCAAGAATAGTTTGTTTTGTATTCATCCCAAATATTTTTGTGAAATCATTTTTAGCCAAGATATAATCTACTTAATCCATATTAAGAGAAGTTTTTTCTAGATTGTTTCTCAAATATAGTACACATTTTATACAAATAAATAATGGTCCACCACTTGTGGGATTTATATTCACCACATCTCTAGCACAGTCAGTATCAAAAAATTCTGTGAATTCATTATCTCTTCATTCAATATAGAATAAGTCAAAATTGAGAGTACCTTGAATATATCTCTTGATTCTTTTAGCTACTGCCAAATACACCTCCCCTAGATTACTTTCAAACCGGTTTCTAAGAATATTGAAAACACATTATCTATACATATAAAATTCAAGTATAATAATATTCCTATGATTATTACATACATGCAATGATCCACATAATTATCATCCTCATGATTTCCATGTTTTTTCCTACCGAAATCGGAGATGAAAATGGTTTTGGAGTTTTGCATGCAGAATTTATCCAAAATACCTCTTTCATATTTTTCTTGAGAAATGAAGTTATAATAGTCAATTTTAATTACATATAGCCCTATAAATTAAAAGATTTCACCAATAATGGTTATTTCAAATTCTAATTTCATGTGGTTAGGAAATTCTTCGATTGATCCCTACCCACTTCCGCCAAGTATAATGTCATCCCCATACAATAGAACCATAAATTGGTCTTATTGTGAAGTATTAACATAGTGATTTTGATATACTCATTATATTTTGAATTCAAACTTCTTCATATTAGAATCTAGTCAATGGTACCATGCCTACAATTCCTTATTTAATTTAATAGTGACTTATTTAATATATATCCCATTTTTTCATCATTTATAATTAAAAAATACCATTGGGTGTTCAATGTATACTCTTCTTCCATAACTCTATTTAATAAAGAGTTTTTGACATCCAATTGATAAACATTGTATCCTATTTGGATGTCCATATCATAGATGAGCCTAATCGACTATAGTCTCTCTAATGCAGTAAACATTTCTTCAAAATAAACTCATTCAATCTGTGAATATTTTTTCACACTAATCATTCCTTGGTTATAATATAATTGATATGACATTGAATTTTGTATAAAGATACACTTTGTTCCAATAACATTGTGATTTTAATGTTACATAATAATATCACATGGCTAGCTATTTTCAAAATAATTTACTTATTCATTCATGGATATAACCCACAATTCATCTTCTATTGATTCTTCAAACAATGTTGGTTACACAATATATTTGAATGAAGTTTTTGATTGATTCATCATTCTCTATGTCTGTGTGGGTGTTGTATAGTCCCCAATAATTTTGGATTGATTAATTTATGCTCTTATATTTATACTATGAGGTTCAAATAAAGTTTCTTCAACCATGGTTTTACCTTTTATCCCTATTCAGATTCAACATGATTTCGTTACCCCTAAATGCTTTGTTCACCTTCATCTACTTCTCCATTTTAATCTCTTCCATGTCCAATTTCTTCTTCAAATTCTATCATAAGAGAATATGAGCTCATTATGGTGTTTTTGGGTTTATATTCCATGATATTAACATCATTTCTTTCCATGATTCATCCAATATGATTATTAAAAAAAATTAGGCTTTATTTTTCATTGAATATACAAGGAATATTCCCTCATCTACAGTATCAACATACTTTTCCTGATTTCCTTCTTTATTTGGGATGAAACAGTTACTTCAAAAAAAGAAAATAATTCAAAGTGGGACTACATTCATACCACAACTTATTCGATATCTTGGTTTCTCCCATATGAATCCCTTTTTTATTTTGAGTGTATAATATTTCATAAACTACATGTTTTTATTAATTAAAAGATATGCGACTCTCAATCAGCATCGTTCTGTCCATATTATTAACCTATCAATTTATATGTTAAAAACCCATTTTTCAATGGGGTTCCCACTATAACTATATCATCATTTATTCCAAAATTTTGTAGGTAATTATCAAATTAAATGGATGTTTATTCTCCTCCATTATCAAATCATAAAACATTGATTGTGTTACTAATATCATTCTCACATATTCGATGATAAATTTTCATAAAATAATGAACCTGTTGTTTTATATGTATTATAATTACACAATAAATTATAATATAATAATTAATAAAAATAATAAACTATATATCTCCATATATTTCATACACATTTATTAGAACCCATGCATCTGTGTAGATTAGATCAAGAAGATTTCATGCGCTTTTCTTCTTTGGACGGCATGAACTGCAAACCATCCTTCATCGCATGCTATCATTATATGTATTTTCTCAATAAAGATTATTGTTTGGGATATTGATGACTATATTAATCTTAAATATATTTTTCATGCATTTTTTTATTATTGTGACCCAATCTTCTATGTTAGAAATTGTTTTCTTCTTCAACTATCAAGTAGAAAATATTATCTTTACTATCAACCTGATATTTATTATCATCTATTCTACATCCATTCATGAGGGAATATTCTATCTTTCCTTTTATATTGGACCCATTTTGATTAAATATCACTATTGGTCTCGAGTCATAAATTTGACTCATACTTCGGATATTGTGATGCAAATCGTCCGCATATAGAACATTAGTTTTTTTAAGATCATAATTTTCGACCTATTTACTTATATTTCCTTTGATCTTCAAAGAACCTTCATTGTAGAACCTTATAGTTCCATTAAATATTTTCATAACATTATTCAAAAAATCTATATTTACTATCATATGGTATAATCATCCATTGTCAATAATCCATGTGCTCTTATTCTTTATGCCTTTGAGATCTATTTCTACAGTGTTATATTTTTCAGTTTTATTATTTTCCATCTACAAGATACTTGATTAAGGGAGGATAAATAAGCGATTTCATGTCTCTCCTCCCTAATAATAGGTTCATCATACTAATATTCTTCTTCAATAAGAGAGTAAATATTTTTACAGAGTGAATTCTCTTGGTTGGTGGGTAATTACTTATCTTCGAGTTTTATGTATAATTTTACCACATTTACTCCAACTTACAAGAATAACTTTATCAATATAGTTAGAATAATGAAAAGAATATCCAAAGAAACTAATATTTCTATAAGATAAAGGATACAAATTAATTATTATTATTTTTACTTTCCAGCACTTCACCATTCAAATTTCTCCTTACCTCTTCACAGTATGACATTGTATGGACCAAATAACCACAAAAATTCACACTTCATAAGGATAAATGTGTTCCCACTTCCATTCCACATCCTATCCCACACTTTTCGAAAAATTATTTGACTGGAGATAATCCATGGGTACTCAAGGAAAATTATTAGATATCTTATCTTTTTTATTTGAATCTTTCTCTAATAGGACATCAAGTGCCTTTGTGATATGTCCAACTTTATTTGTCCCTTTATTTTAGCTCATTTTGTTTCCAACCTTTGATGTTTTATCATCACAACCAATTCCATATTTTCCCATGCATGTATATTTTTTATTATTCAAATCCTTCTCTGCTACTTCAGATACATTCCTATCTCTGTAGAATATCTATTCATTTAAGAATTCTCCAAAATTTATTTTTCTTCTTTGATTCCCTTGAATTTTATGCAATTTTTAGTCTACTCCATAGAGTAACAAATTTTTCACAATTCACCGCAACAATCATAGGTATCTCCTCTAGTATGGATGTAAGGTTATTTATGACTATTCACACTCTTTAATTATGAACATAAAATCCAAAAAATATTTTGAGATTTCCTGAGTTGTTGAATTTTATTTTTCTCATCCTTCTAGTCGATCAATATTTTATTCAAGATTATCAATATACATTGATGACTCTTTTAGAATGGATCTCATATTTTTGTTTCGTTTTCATATATTTTCAAGATTATCAAGAGAATCCTCAAGTCCCATCATGTGATCTATTACACCAATCGACTGATTATCTGTATTTTTTTCTTTTGAAGATTATAAATTTTCGACTGTAGCCATCATGGAGGCTTGGTTCTCCGATTTAAAATCTATTTATTCATCCACAAAAAATTAGTTATCATGTTTTCTTATTAATAATTGAAAATCTTTCTCTCTAATTTATTTACTCTTTTGAATTATCCATTTTGGGGAAACTTTTCTGAGTATTCTGTATGTTTCCATCTTCACTTTCTTCACCATCAAACTTCCCTGAGCACCGAGAGTCAATGTTCCCAAATCTACCATATCAAAAAAATAGGCTAGAATAATATTTAAATAGAATATTACTTTTCCTATCATTAATTTTTTTTAAAGTGGAAGAAGTTCATATTAATAATTATCTTTATCAACTATATCTCTAAAAACCTCAAGTTCTTAAATGGATTAGAATTCCATTTTCTGGATTACTCTAGTCTTTAATATTCTGGTTTGACTCTCATTTCATAATCCAGCATACTACTTAATAGACCCTCATGTGAACATTTACATAGATCCATTTATTCAAGGGATGTCACTTTTGGATTTTATAGAAGAGGGGGCCTTATTAATATTTCTTTCATGATGTTATTATATTTAATTTCTACACCATGTCCTAGAAATGATCCAACAACTGTAGTAATTTTATTAAAAAATTTATCTTCATTTTCCTCAGGATGAATCTTCATACCATTGAGCCTGTTATAAAAAAACATGGATTTTATCCTCCTTCACATTGTTGTCACCTTAGTATAAATTTTCTATTTTTTACCACATTGTCTTGTATAAAGTGAATCTTGTTACCATCAGACAGATTTTATCAGATAGATATGAAGTAAGAGAATTCTAGGATTTGACATCTACATAAATAATATTATTGTTTCATTTAATAATACAGCGCCCGGTTACATTAGTGAAATGAATCACCTGTGTAGTGGAAAAAATTACATACATTCCATATAATATTATATGGGATCTCATCTTGTTCATACAATTATAGAATTTGATTCCATCAAATACGGGGAATCCTCTATCATTTATTTAATTATACATGACCAGAAAATAGGAAAGGTTTAACACATAGAACCTCCCTATGGAACTGCTTCTAGAACCCTAGAACACCTTGATAGGGGAGGGTTAAATCAGGGTGAAAAATGTTTCATCTAATGTAAAGGATATTGTTCCCATGTTGGTATGAAATTTTTAAGACTATCTAATGGAAATTTTAATTAATTTAAAAATTCAAATTTTGAGTGAAAACACATCAATTTCACTTGGTTTACCACTAAGGTGTAGTCAAAAGATCTTATGCTGACATTTTGTTAGTCAAACTGAAATCCAAAAATCATCACAAGTTTTGGAATATTGATGTTTAGACAAAGTAACTCTTTTCCGAGAGGCACTACAATTCCATGATTTTTGGTATGGAAAACTACCATCCTTCGAACAATTCCATTAATTCCCCCTAGCTCACTACTTTGGGTAAAGTCTCTCTTAGTGTAATAATTTTATGGGCTCTTCAGTATATTGGAATTAAAGTCTTTGTCCCTGAATATTATGAGAGTTTAATTTCATCGGAGTTCTAATTTGATGCACTTGAAAGAACTGTTCACTTAAATATGATGTTCAATACTTCCATTCTTGAAGATACATCTCAAATCTCACTACCTATACAATGAGAACATACATTGCAGAAAAAATTACTTCATGAAGCTCACTGATTCATCAAGTAATACATCATCATCATGAAACTCATTTTTCCTAGATACATGATGAATGGTCAAGACTAAAATTATATTTCCATGAAGCTCAAGCACTCTTTCAAAACCTGATTCATGAAACATTCAACCTTAATTTATTGAAATTAAGAAAACACTTATTCATAATATTTTTCTTGTCAAATGAAGAGGAAGTAGCCTCATATTTATAGGCTTATCCTTTGGAGATTCTTCTACACCTCCCACACATTTTTATTGAAAGTCTATAAACTGATCGTGAAGAACCTTTACTCACAAATCATCTCATAGTCATGACGTTTTACAGTCAAACATTCATGTATTCATAATTATACCCTTTTATCAATCATAAATAGAACTATCAACCCATTACACCATTCATGATGGTTGTTTGTGGTGCTTCAACTTCTTCTCAAATCTCAACCTATGAGAAAATCAGTCTTCATGAATTTCATGACTTTACCATATTTATGAATGTTCAATCCCAGAAAACCACATTTTGTGATTATTACTTCTTCCTATTAATTTTGATCCTAAAAATTTGGAAAACAGTTGGAAATGATTCCACCTTCCAAACTATAGTCAGAATGTATAGTAAGATCACTTGACATACAAACTCCCTGATCAACACTATGAGGATTGACAAAAAATTGAATATATTTCCATCTATGATCAGACAGGGTTCCAACATATATCTTTCACCCTCATGAGATGTAATGGTCACTCTTATATAATAATAATATATGTGGGCTCAGTATGGTAATAACTAGCACATACCCATAATTAGGTCAGAGCCTATCCTGTTAGAGATGTTGAGATCCCAACTGAAACAATAATCCCCAAACTCGAGAGAAAACCCCTACCTCAAATAGATGTTCATTTACCGTACTCCCAAAGGTGTATCAATAATCATCACCCCACTCATGAAATCCATAACCAAGCTCAAATAATTTATATGTTTAGTAGATATAAAAGAATTTTGGGAACCAATATCAATTAAGGAAATAGATAATATAGAATCTAAAATAATAGTACCTCTCCTTGTCGATGGTCTATCCCCACAATCTGAATGTGTTGGTTGAATGGAATGTAAATGTATTATCCCTCTCCCCTATGATGTTGTTTGAGATCATTAAGATGCACCATTCTACTGATACGAGTTCCCTTTCCCATGAGTACGGTGTCCACTTCCCCTACCTCCATCGCCAGTAGAACTCAAACTACCATCATAATATGGTGTAGAATATCACATTCCCACATTTTGATTCTATTTAAATGATCCATGATTACCCATCTATTGTGGGTTTCTTCAAAATTTCTATAGATGTCTCATCCTACCATAATATTGCCTCTCTATTGGTGGTTAGGGATAGTATCTAAAATAGTGGACAAAACTACTGAACTGATATAAAGGAATGCAGGTAGGATCTTGAGTAACTAATCCTTCCCCTTTTCAACTTTCCCTACTATCTGCATGGATGAAATTATCATATTGATTCAACCTACTCTTAGAATAAGTTTCTATGAATACTCAAGCAACAACCATATATCTTTTCATAGAATCCATTTTAGGTTCCCCTCATCCCTGAGATCCTAATCCACATCCTCATACAACTTGTTTAAACGAAAGAGGTGATCTTGGGATGTAATCTAACATTTAAGACTATATTGGAAATTTCAGGCCTTAGTTGTCTCATCCCCATTTAGAACTAGAGGAATACACTATAAGTATGTAATGTGACCATGAAAGTCCATCACAAATAACATCCTTGAGTAAACCATATGAACTCAGCTTCTATCTTGTGTCTCTACATCTCTAGATAAAATTTCCTTCAGTAACATCTCCAAAAAGTTCTTCTAATCCTTCCAGCATGCCTACCATATTTATTCCTAAACATCCCCCTAGTTCTTCACTAATCCTTACATCATATAAGAAGAATACTTGACCCTCTTCTCAGAAGGGTATCTAAATCATCAAGTATAGTTTGGATGGACCCAATCCAGATCTCGGCCTCCTCAGGTCAACCCTATCTAATAAACATCGTAGGGCGATGTAACTGAAAATAACGTATAATATCAGAAATTATCTTTAAAAATCACCCTATTTCTCTTTCCATGAATTTCATTAACCAAAACAATTTCTCTCATAACTACTCCCTTACTTGTTCACCTAGAACTACTAGTTCCTTAAATTCCACCCCTGGAGGTTTTACATTAGCAAAGCCCTCATATCGTACACTCAACAAGAATCACCATGGAGACATATATCTATAATAAAAAACACACATCTCAAGATACACAACACAACTTTAACCAATTTTAAAAGAGGGTTTTCACATCAAACATTAACAATTAATTCCCCAAACCATACCACATTCAAAATAGAGGTTCTATCACTAATATTTACAATCATATGTCTATTTAATGGTTAAAAAAAGAGTAAAATCTTTCTCAAATTCAAGTTTCTCATTAGACACCCATTTATTCGTATTTTGCATCATTTTATTCTATTTTATATAATACACCATTTTCAAATTCTCATTAGGAATCTTTTTCATTGAAATGTATTCATAAATGGGGAAACAATTTATTTTCAACAACATACCCTGAACACGTTTTCTTATGTGTTCCTAAAATGATACATGTCACAACATAATCCTGAGTGCTTAAAATGATGCATACATACTCAACAATCATACATATCGAGCTAGGATTAAAATCATAAACAATCTCAAAAAAAATATCACATCACACAATAAGTGAATCACTTGAGGTGAAATAGAACCAACTATAACAATAAAAATCAATAATTATAATACCACCATTGGTACTTGGATTTTACCCGTGTACATGGGTCAAATAATCCCATGCATAATCTCTCATCCAAGACTCGACTCATCCAATTATCCCTTATACCTTTCCCAAATTTTAAGGAAAAATAAAAAAATGAAACACCTCTGACACCACTTTGTAACACCGCAAATTGGATGCCACACACAAGTTCCTCATGCCAGCAAGTCACATGACCTTAAGTTAACCTCTATTTATTTCAGAGGCTACCAACTTGTAGAAAGGTTTAATATCACTCATGGGGAGACTATAATATCTTTGTCAATGTATTAAAATAGTAGAAAAGAAATAAACAACAATCAGTAGATATAACTATAATGAAAAAAATACCCCAATCACATGATGGCCAAAATAAGAAAATATAATATACACAACTAAACAATAGATATGTCATCCCAATATGTGTGTAGTGTCCTTATAAAAAATCAAAAATAAATAAAGACATTGAATAATCCCAAGTGGGAATCGATTCTTTTTTTATTCCCTCAGCTATGATCCTTAATGACTTGGCCATCTAACATACGACCTTTACCCTTAACATATCCAAAAAGCATTAAATCTATCAATGTATCATTCGGGAAGCCCGAGTTAGGTGTGAGTAAAACTCTGTAGGGCACCAAAAATGGAATCTAAAAGAATATTTAGTCAATAACAATTTATGAAATTGTATACAAAATAAATTATATGCAATAATGTAAATAGTTTACATTTATTCAATTACTCTTTATTTAACAAGATAAACCCCCAGGTCCTCGAGGAAACCTGAACCCCCAGTACCTACTTTGGCCCTTGGCTGAGTCTAAATTATCACTAAGGGGTATCATAGAATTGAATTCCATTTTTACCATTCATTATCTCAATTCACAAATTAATTTCGTAGTTATGAATCCTCATGTTGATTTATATCTGAATGCCATTTCTACCAATCATCATCACAATTCATATCTAAATAAAATAGTTATCATTTATCATCACAACTCATATTTGAATTCCATTATTATCATTCATCACCCCAACTCATATCTAAATTCCATTGTTACTATTCATCATCTCAACTATCACCATGGGAATTTTAAGTATCAGACACTGTCCCGCACATGATTATCACATATATCGCATGTACAACAACAACCCATTAATTAATTAATTTTAACAATTTATCATTCAGGCAATTTAATTATTCAAATCAATAATTAATTAATCACACCGATTACATTAATTAATTCAAAAATTAATTAACCACATTTATTCCATTAATTAATTCAACAATTAGTTAATCACATCATTACCACTAATTAATTCAACAATTAATCAATCACACCATTCCTATTTATAAATTCAATAATCAATTATTCACATAAATTATATTAATTAATTCAATAAATAATTAATCAAATCATTACCATTAATTAATTCGATAATTAATTAATCACATCAATACCATCAATTAAGTCAAAAAGTAATTAATAACATCATTCACATTAATTAATTAAATAATTAATTAATCACAATAGTATCATTAAATAATTTAATCAATTAATTAATCTAATTCAATTAATTATATAATCACAATATTATCTACTGATTAATTGAAAAACATTTTAATTCAAATCTATCAATTAAATAATCAAAATAATCTCCATTAATTAATTCAATAATTAATTAATTCAATTAAATAATCCTAATAACCCCATAATTTATTCAATATATTAATTATTCTGATTTCAAAATATAAATATTAGCAATTTCATAATCAATTAATTAATTAATTTCACAAATTAATTCAATTCAATTAAAGAAATAAATTATTAATCATCAAATAATAATTATACAATTACATAAATCTAATTGAAATCAATACATTGGGAATTGAATAATAGACCACCCATCTCAATTCATTGATGAGTGATCTCCCAATAGATATTTCCAATTTGAAACTGATTGGTCAGACCCACGACAAAGAACATATTTTATATCTGAATCCTAGATCCAAGATCAAACAAATAAAGATATAAAAACCTATATCTAGATCTACAACCAAATGTAGATAATGTTCCCTATTTTATCTAGGTAGATGATTGGGGGAGAGAGAGAGAGATAAATTGTGTGGAATCATCAAACCTAGAGAGGTGATGATATTTATTCTACCATTAATTTAGTAAAAACAACCATCCAAATCCTTGGGTATTCTTCTAAGAGATACCAAAAATGAGAGTAATAGTATATTTCAAATTTTGGTCGATTATGGGTGAATATGGGGGTTTATGTATTTTTTCCAAAACAATTAGGTTAATTAAAAACTTGTGCATGGTTTCCTTAGAAGAGGCACATAGTTATGAAAATTTTGTGCCTAAACCATGTGTCTATTTTATGGAAGTTTATGTATTGAAAAACCATTCACTATCTATAAAATCTCCCTCTATCTATTGTCACAAGGTTTGCTGGGCTTGGGTGCACAATTTGGGAAAACCATGTGCCTACTGTGCACTTCCCTTCTTCCTTACAAAATTTTCAAATTTTCACCAAACACACCCAAGGTAAAACCCAAACTAAAATTAATAAAAACATGGAAAATAATAACCATAAGTGATCCTAATAAATCTCTAGAAGAGGTTATGATCTTACAATTCTGTTTATATAATATAGATGAATCAGAATATTCCAGATGTATATGAGATGTATTTCCATTAACTGACTCTGGAGTTATATGAAAATACCATTAAAGATGTCCCATCCTAATACAGTTTTTATAATGATTGATTTGGTGCCATATATTCCTGCATAACACGATAAAAACTTCAATGTTTTAAACAAACAAATATGATATTATTTATTTAGAGAATGATTATTGATCTAGTAATATGAGTCTAATTTGTAACCATTTTGATAATAGGTGTCCATATTTATTTTGTTACTAACATTTGAGTTGTCACCTCCTCCTATGGAGACAATCATGCTTCCTTATATAGGATTCCCAACGAGATCACTTTTCTCCATTTTCAATCGATTAATTATAAATATATAATCATTGATACATTGGATGATTATCTTGGAAATAATGTTTTTACCAATCTAGACTTAAATATATGATCCTTAAAGGATTCATTACTATCTACTTAGAGAGAAAATATATCTACTTTTTATAAACAAAATTGGATATTCCTTCACCAATATGAACACTTGTTTTTTGATAAAATATTTAATTTCTTGGGCTATCTTGAATGTATGAAAATAGAATTTTTATTGATAAAATATTAAATTTCATCCCTCATAAGGACTTGTTTTAATTTAAATTGGGTATAAAAAATATAATAATTAGTATGAATAATCCTCCATTACATACACTACAAACTTGATCATTATATCATCCATGTTACCATGGAAATTGAAAATTAGTTTCATTCTATAGAACCACTCCTATAGTGACCTTGCTATTAATAAATTAAATTTACATCATTTTAATTATAAAAAACCTAAAATAATTATACAACTTGGATCCAATGGTTTTGTGTATTGGAAAATCTAGTTCCATACATAACATTTACAACATAAAGCATAAATATTTATTAAATTTTTTCTTCTCTATCTTCTTATCAGACCTTGTTTACTATTTAGTACATATAGTCAATTGATGATAAACATAAAAAAAATGGTGATCTAAAACCTAAGTACTAGGAAAAATAATAACATGAAATAATGTAACAAGTGGTGTTCATAATCATAACATCATTTATATAATATAATAGAATGTGGAAATTCATAAAAAAGAAACATCATCTCTTAGTGGTTAACTACCACACATAGTTGCAAACAAAGATATCATTATATTCACACATCATTTCACTTTAAATCCCGATATTCATCACTTTAACCAATTCATTGGAGAGCTGTATAATTTTGGGATCACCTGTCACATTCGAACAACCATATTATTCAATTTAATTATGGATGCACTCGTCACATCATATCATTTACATTACCATGCATGCCACATAGAAAATATGTCAAACTTGAACATAAAAGTACCCATGGAATGAAATTTTTTTCACATTATAAATCATACATTTATGAAAATTTAGTTCACAATATATATAGGGAATATCATTCTTGACATTGAACTATTATCCATGAGTTAAGAGTGAAACAATCTTTGAGAAGTAAAAAGGGTGTGATTATTTGAAAGAAGAGTTCTTTTGGAAAACAATATATTATTCATAAAATCAATTATAGACAATTTATATCATGGAAATAGAAACATAATGATGAATAAATGATATTTTCGGCTTATCCCTACTAAAAATGGTTTTAATATAGAAAACTAAAAGAAAGAGAGTTGGGTTCATGAATTTCCCCTTACATTGTGTATGGATGCTTTATTCAATTTAAAGACCTATATAATGACATTATATTTATAAATTAAAAATTATGTAGCATTTAATACATGAAATTTTTTAATTATGGTTTTATTAAGTTCTTTTATGGACCTTTTGATGAGTTATAGATCTTAAATTCATTGTTCGAGAGTGTAGAGTTTCTTACCTTTTATGAATGGTTCACTTGTAATCATGAATTGATGTTCATTGAAATGTGCTAAAAAATCCATTTTAGTTATAATATATTATTAGTTACATTATAGATATATAAATTATCTTATAATTATTTTTTACATACTATGAGTATGAATCATTAGATAAAAGTTTAATGATAAACGCTTGGATTAATTTGGCAGTTTTGCTGATAATGAATTTGTTTTGTATATTATTTTATATCATGAGTGTATAAGTATTACATTACATTACATAATATAAAATAAATATATTATGATCTAGTTCTATAATTAAAATGGTTTTATGACCAGTGTCTAAGACAGTAATTCAAATTGACATCCTGTGGTCCTTGAATGTGATACATCAACACATCTCGGATTGTGCTTTCATTTATAGTATACATAGAGAGGGAAGGTGATATTATAATGAATAATATCATTATCATAATATAATTATAGTACATGCATCTTAATGAATTTACCATACCATTTGGTTGAATTTAGGTGAGGAAAGAAAAATAAATGTAAGGAACTTGAATAAAAATAAAAGTATCGGAAAGAGGAGTTTACTAGTTGAGATTTTCTCCATTGAGAGCCTCTTTAAGGGTGGGAATTTGGTATTTTGAGGAGTCAAATGGATTCTGGACATGGGGAAGGAGCTTAATGGGATTTCTGGGATGAATTTAGGTATGTATTTAAGCTTGATATGTGAAATGAAATCAGGGTGTGAGGGGTGGTATTTATAGTGGAGGGATCGAGGGTTTTTTAATTTATATTAACAAATTTAATATATCTCCATAGGTAAAGAAATAATGAAGATTCTTGTGAATAAAAATAGTAATAATCACATGTGAGTTTGAAAACAAGTCCATTTACATGATCCGTGACTCAATCATGATGCAGAAATTCATTTATTTAGCATATTTTGTAAATTATTGAATTTCGTTATTCAAAAAAAATTAATGTATTTCAGAAAAAACCAAAAATCCACCGTAACTATTTTTTATAATTTAGAATCAAAAAAAGAAATCATTTTTTCAAAAATAATTTTCTAAATATGAATAATTTATTTTTTAATTAAAATATAAATTTACTTGAAAAATACTAATTTTACAAATAAGAATAACTTTTATAATGTTTTTAAAAATTACTTAACGTCTTAGAAAATTATATTAAAAATAGAAGACATAAAATTGTTAATTTATGACAACATTTTTGGAAAATAATTTTTTATTTTAAAATATTTAACTAATTTTAATTAATTATTTATAAATTAAAAAATACGAATACTTTTACTATGGTCATACTTTCACTTATAAGATGCCTACTTTTTTTATACATTCATGGGAGAGGTTTCTATTTGTGGGATGATTTAATATTCCTAAGGTTCATATAAATATTAATAAGGTAGGTTATTATTTATAAGGGTAGATGAATAATAACCAAAAATTAAGTTTGTCCTATCGAACTCCAAACATCTTTCTGATCACAACAACATATATCAGATTTTTGAAATTAGAAACACAGAAGTGGAATTTTTTTGATTAAAGTTCACATAGTAGTTAATGTAAGCATGATGTGGAATCATGTTTCCTAATGTAATTTTATATGATTATGATATTACTACAAGAATTGAGAAATTTAATTGATAATAGTTTGGGTTGTTACATTCTTCCCCCATTTTAAAATTTCTCCCTTAAAATTTTGTTTTTCATAAATAGGTGAGGGTACTTCTCCTTCATCACATCATATGGTTCCCATTTATCTTCTTCATACTTATGATTCCTTCAAAACACTTTGAAAATGTTAGTTGACTGTTTGTGTAGAACCTTATCTCTTTGGTCCAGAATCTTTACTGACTGCTCCTCATAAGAGTGATCATATTTCATCTATACCACCTCGGTGTTGTGTACATGTGTGGGATCTTGTATGTACTTCCTCGGGAGTGATATGTGAAACACATCATGAACTTATTCCATATTAAATGGAAGTGAAAGATGATAATCCACATCTCCTATGCGTTCAAGGATCTCAAAGGGGCCAATGTACCTTAGGCTTGGCTTCCTTTTCTTTCCAAACCACATGAATCTCTTCCATAGTATTATTCAAATGAAGACATTATCTCCAACGGAAAAATCTAAGAACCTTTGATGGTTGTCAGACTAGTTTATTTTTTTGACTCTCAGTAGCCTTGACATGTTTTTGGATGACATGAACCTTCTCAGTCATCTCTTGCACAAGATCTTGTCCATGCTGCTTTCTTTCTCAAATGGCATACCAACTGGTTAGAGTTATACATCGCTTTCCATACAGAGATTCATCTGGAGCCACCTGAATACTCGTGTGGAAGCTATTGTTTTATGAGAATTCAACCAATGAGAGATGCTAATACCATCCACCTTTTAATTATAAAGAGAAATATCTTAGCATATCTTTGTGCGTCTGAATAGTCCTTTTAGATTGGCCACTAGTTTGGTGGTCATAGGCAGTGCAAAAATTTTATTTAGTACAAAAAGCATGTTGGAGACTCCTCTAGAATTTAGATGTCAACATTGGATCATTATTAGAGACAATTTAGAGTGTAACCCCATGTAGTCTCATTACATCTTTCACATATATCTTTTCAAGTTGTTTAAGAGAGAGATCTTCCCAAATAGAGATAAAGTGGGAAGTCTTGGTGAGCCGGTCAACCACAACCTGAATACCATTATTTCCCTACAACATCTTTGGGAGACCTATGAAAAATTCCATAGTGTCATTCTCTAAATTACTCATGGATATAAGAAATGATTACATAATCCCTTTTGAATTTTTTCACTCTAGTTTAATTTGCTGACATATCAAGCACCTTGATATATATTCAACAATAGATTTCTTCATTTGGTCCCACCAGAACTATTCTCGGAGATCAGGGTACATCCTGGTGCTACTAGGTTGGATATAGAAAGGTAAGATACATGGATTATCCAATAGATCCTTAATTATCACAGGTCATGAAGGCACAAAAACCCACATTCCAAACCGAATCAAACAATCATCGTCGATATGGGACTCTAGATGATCCCCATCCTTTAATGCATTCACCCCCGTTTTTAACTCTAAATCATCCCATTGTGCTTCCCTAGTCTTATCATGGATATATGGTTGGGAAATAATTTTGGAAAGGTAGGATGTATTCACTACCATTATGATTTCCAAATCCATACTTTTTATATCCATGATGATATGGTTTTTCTCAATCTGCAACATGGATAGAGTAGCATTTTATTTTCTACTTAGAGCATCAGCTACACTGTTCACCCTTCCAGGATAATAGTGAATAGAGTATTCTTAGTATTTTGTAGCTATAAATCTCTATTTGACACATGTAGATATCCTTTTGTGTGAATATATACTTTAGAATATTGTGATCATTGTATATGTCACACTTCTCACCATAGATGTATTTCCACCTGATTTTCAAGGAAAATTTAACGTTGCTAGATTTAGAACATGGGCCGGGTAGTTTTTCTCATGGATCGTCAACAACCATGAGGTGTAGGCTATCACATTATCATTTTTCATGAGTACACATCCCAAGACATTCATTGAATAATAACTGTATATCACAAAATTTTCACCACTCTTTGGTAATGTGAGTATAGGTGAAGTGATCAGCCTTATCATTATCTCCTTAATGCTTCCCTCACATTCTTCCATCCAGAAATACTTTACCCTTTTAATTATTAACTTAGTTTGTAGTCTTGACAGTCGTGAGAATTTTTTCACAAAACATCGGTAGTGCCTCGCTAATCTATGAAACTACTGATTTCTGTGATAGTAGAGGGTCTAGGACATTCCTCAATCACCTTTGTTTTGGAAGGGTTCACATAAATTCCCTCAATTGTGATCACATGTCCCAATAATTTTACTTACTTCATCCAAAAGTCACACTTTCTAAACATGGTGTAAAACTTATCCTTTATGAATATTTCCAACACATGTCTAATATTTTCCCCATGTTCTTCCTTACTCTTGTAGTATATTAAAATATCATAGCTAAAAACAACCAAACAATTTTAGAGGTAATTCCTAAAAACTCTATTCTTCAGATCCAAGAATATTTTAGGGGAATTACTAAGTCTGAAGGGAATCAGTAGAAACACATAGTGCCAATACCTTGTATGGAAGGCAGTCTTCTAAATATATTATTTCTTCACCTTTATCTTGTGATATCCAAAACTAATGTCCAACTTTTAAAATTAATGATCTCCTCATAGATGAATGAACATGTTTTCAATCCTTTGGAGATGATATTTGTTCTTTATGGTGATCGTATTGAGTTACTGATAATTGATACTCAAATGCATTGATCCACCATTCTTCTTCACATAAAACACTGGAACACCCCAAGGTTATGCACTAGGGCGTATAAACCCTTTTTCCAAATTCTCATATAGAAACTTCTTTAACTCGTCTAGTTCGATAGCATCCATCCTATATGGACACATTGTGATAGGATTACATTCGAGTATGAGTTCTATCAAGAACTCTACCTCACAATCTGGTGGAAGTCTAGGTAACTCATTGGAAAATAAATCACCATATTCCCTCAAGATGTGTATTTCCAATAGGATTACACTTTCCTTTAACTCAACCATTTGGGTGAGCTATACCATTTCCCAGGGAATCAACACCTACACTATTAAAGGATTTGCTAGTGGAGATTCAGGATCTTCATTGGATTTGTATAGGAGCATTGGATGTCATAGAATATGAAAAGATAATTCCTTTTCTTGACAGATGATATGTGCACTATAAAACAAGATCCAATCCATTACCATTATAGTATCAAATTCCACTAATGGAAGTATCAAATGATTTCCTAGAAGAATATTCCAACATATGCTAATATGACAAGATTTCAACCCTTTAGTTGTAATGACTTTTCCACAAGATGTTTCTATAGATATCAATACTTCAACGCTTCAGGGTTTCGATTACATAGTTCTAGAAAACTTCAACGATATAAAGGAATGTGTAGAACTAGAATTAAATTAAACATTTTTTTTATTATTTAGTGAATAGTAAGTGTACCCTATACGACTTCATTTTATTACTCAACTTTTTCATTAGTGATGGACTAAGCCTTCCCATCTTCCTTTGGATTTGGTGGCTACTGACGCTGATCACCAATGTGGTCTCGACATTTAGTGAATTGGCTTGCATAGTGTTTTTGCTTCGTACAGTTCTACCATTGTACTATGGTTGGTTCTTTCCTTTAATCCAGCACATTATCTTTCGTTATCATGTGTTTTTGAAATTCATGAGCTTGGTGGTCTTCTCTACTACACATAAATCATTTCCCCATCCCTTTGATGAAATTAAAATGATTCTTCTTCCCACATTTTTGGCATATAGGTGGTTGAGTTTTCTTCCCTCCTTTTTCATTAGATATTCCATCTTGAAATTCCACCTTTTGTTTCTTATCACCAAATCTATGGGACCATTCTAAAAAATTCATCTCTACTTTGAGATCCCATAAAACAAATTCTTCACAATAATCAAAGTTTCGAATTGCATTATCCTTTCAAAGGTGTGGTTTTAACCAACTATATGATCTATAAATTTTTATATCATTGTTGATAACAAAACCTATATCATACGTTTCAATCCTTGGGAAAGTTTCTTTGTAGGATATGAAATAATCATCTTCATTTTTCTATAACCCTATGAATTATATATACATCTTATTATGAAGATTTAATGGGAAATGCTTTCTAATAAATGTTATCTTAATGTCTTACCATTCCATATATTCAATTTCATTAGCTGGTATGGTGTTTTTAATCAAATACCAACATTGATAAGCCTTATCATCTAGATGATAAATGACCATAATCACCTTATCCATCATAGAAAATTGAACCACATAAAATATATTCTCCATGGAGTTGACCATTGTTTTGTAACAAGTGGATCAGAATATGCACTAAACATCGGTGGTCGTTTCCGCATAAAACACTCAATATCTTGTTGATCACTCTTAGGTGAAGTGTTAAATTACACATTATTCACGTTATTTTTCATAACATGAGATAGATGGGGGAGAATCACCATGATATATTGAAATCCTCCTCACAAATAATTGGGGATGTCATTCGAGAAATCGTTGCATTGGACCTCGCATGGGTTGTTGGCATGGTTTCTCTTGGTTTCCACCCTTTTTTTAAAAGAGAAACAGTTGAAGAAAAAAATAAGTCAATGAGTCATGAAAAAAATAACTTATTCATTTTTGAAATTTACACTAAAATCATATCTTATGGTATTCCTGTTTTAATAAATGATTCTTGTGTGTATATTTGTACTTAGTCTCAGAATAGAGGTTTTCTCTAAGGTTCACTAATCCTAATTACCAATTTAACTAAACCTTTCCTATGATACCAACTACAGATAACCTTATTTTATTACATTAACTTTACTCCATTTTAATGATAAAAAACATAAAAATATTATACAATGAGGATCCAATGGTTTAGTTTCTTGGAAAAACTAACATTGTACCTAATATTTACAACATAAACCATAAACATTTACCCAATCCATTCTTCTCTAGCTTCTTTTCAGTCCATGTGTACTCCTTAGTACATGTAGTCACCTGAGGATATACATAAAAATTGTTCAGATAAAATCCTAGTAATTTAAAAGATAATAACATGACATAATGTACCATGGGGTAATCATAATCATAACATCATTTATATAATAACATGGAATGTGTCAATGCATAAAAATGACACACCGTGTCTTAGTGGTTAAGTACCACACACTGTTGTCAACGAAGATAGCATTAGTTTCACACATACGTTAAATTAAACTCAAGATATTCATAACTTTACCCAACACATTTTATTTATATATAATTCTGGGGGCACTCCTCACATTAAAACATTCATATTACGCTATATAATTCCAGGTGCACCTGTCACATCATAACATTAACATTATCATGCATTCCAGATAGAAAATATGTCACGTTTGAACATAAAATAACCCATTTATTGAAAAACAATTCTCATCATAAATCATACATTAATAAACCTTCTGTTCCCAAAATAAATATGGAATATCATTCTTTATAGAGAACCATTAACATTTAGTGATGAGTGAAACAATCTTCAATAAGTAAAAATGGTTTGTTTATATCAAAGAAGAGTTACTTTGGAATGCATTGTATTTTTCAAAAATTAAATTAGAGAACATATATATCAATTAAAATTAATTATAATGATGAATAAATTATTCTAAATCATATCCATACCTAAAATGTTTAGTAGTGGGAAAACACAATGAAAGAGAGTTGGGTTCGAGAATTTCCCCTTACATAATGTATTAATTATTTGTTCAATTTAAAGACATATATAATGGTATTATATTCATCAATTAACAATTACATAGACAGTAATGAATTTATTTTATTGATTATGGTTTTATTATGTTATTTTATGGATCTTTGTATGAGTTATAGAGCTTAAATTCATTTCTTTGGAGTGTTAATTTTCTTAGCATTTATGAATAGTTCCCTTGTATTAATGAATAGATTTTCGTTTGAATTTTTTTTAAACATCTATAATTGTCAATATATATTATTATTTAGATAATAGATATATAAATGATGTTATAATAATATTTTATATAACATGATTTTGAATAATTTGATAAAAGTTTAATGATAAACCCTTGGATTAATTTGGTGGTTTTGTTGACAATGAACTTGTTTTGTATTATTATTTTATATCATGAGTGTATAAGGATTCTAGAACATAAAAAAAGATAAAATAAATATATTATTATCTTTTTAAACAATTAAAATGGTTTCTTGACCAGTTTATATTATGGTAATGAAAATTGACAACTCAGCGTCCTTAAATGTGATAAATCACCACATCTCGGACCGTGTTTTCATTTATAGTATAAATGGAGAGGTAAGGTGAGATTATGATGCAATATCACATTATAATAATATAATTCCAGTACATTTATTTTATTTGACTTATCATACCATTTGGGTGAATTTATCTGAGGAAATAAAAAGAAAATAGAGGAACTTGAAATAAAATAAAAGAATCAGAAAGTGGAATTTACCTATTGTGTTTATCTCCTTCGAGATCCTGATTAGGGGGAGGATATTTTATTTTTAAGGAACCAAGGGATGTCGGTTGTGGGTAAAGATCTTGAAGTAATATTTGGGAAAATTTTAGTTTAGTCTCTAAGTTTGAGATGTGTGAATAAATGAGCGTGTGAGGGGTGGTATATATAATGGAGGGGAGGGGGGTTTTCTTAATATTATTTTTATTAACTTATTATTTCTCCACCTGACAAGAAATAGTGAGGATTATTGTGACCAAAAAAATTAATATGTCGATGTCATTTAAACCAATTTCCATTTATATCATCCATGACTCAATCATGATGAAGAAATTCATTTATTTAAAAATTTTGTAAATTATCAAATTTCACTATTCACAAAAATTAATGTTTATCAGAAAAATCCCAAAAATTAAAACTAACCATTTATCAACGTGTAGAATAAAAAAATACACTCCATTTTTTTAATATATTTATATAAATATGATAAATTTAATTTTTTATTAAAATCATAATTTACTTAAAAAATACAGATTTTAAAATTAATGAAAATTTTATAATGTTTTGAAAAATAACAAAAGGTATTAGAAAATCATCTTAAAGCCATAAGACATAAAAATTTTAATTTATGAATTTTTTTAGGAATATATATTTTAATTTAAATTAATTAATTAATTATAGTTAATTATTTATGTCTTACAAAATTCTAATACTTTACTATGGTCATATTGTAACTTATAAGATGCCTAAATATTATTTATACATTCATGGGTGGGGTTACCATTCTCTTGGATGATTTACTATTCATAATGGTCATATTACTATTAATAAGGGTATGTTACAAATAATAAGGGTATGTTACTATTCATCAAAAATTAAATTTGTTCAATCAAACTCCAAACATCTTACTGATCATAACTGCTTATGTTAGATTTTCGAAATTCAAAACACAGAAGTGGTAAATTTATGTTTAAAGGTAATATAGTAGTTCATTTAATCATGATGTGGAACAATTTTTCCAAATGTAATTTTATTTTATCAGGGCATTACTACAAGAAGGGTGAAATTTAATTGATAAAAATTTTGGTTGTTGCAACTCCTATACCTTTTTTTATTGTGAATTTCCTTAAAATATTGGTGGATTGTGTTTCTGAAATAGTATGTAATGATCCACTTATTGAGGCATGTCATTCTGATTTACTTTATAAATTTCATGTAAATCATGTTACATAATCTTTTCAAGAACTGAAAAAAATATTGGTGAATGCTCCAATTTTGGCACTACCATCCAGAAATGGTGAGTTTATTATATGTAGTGATGCTTCATTAAAAGGCCTGGGTTGTGTCCTAATTCAAAATGATCATGTAATTTCTTATTCTTCACGTCAGTTGAAACCCCATGAGTTAAATTACCCTACACATGATTTGTAATTAGTTGTTGTTGTTTTTGCATTAAAAAATTGGAGGCATCATTTTGTATGGAGTGAAGTGTGAAATATATAGTGATCACAAAAGTTTGATGTATATACTCACTCAAAAAGAATTGAACCTGAGACAGAGGAGATGGTTGGAATTAATCAAGGATTATAATTTCACGATCCATTATCATCCTGGAAAAGAAAATAAAGTGGTATATTCTTTGAGTCAAAAAATTAATACTTCATTAACCATGATACGTTTGGAACGAGATCCTTTGGTTTTTGATTTGATGAACTTTGGAACAGTAGTTGTTGGTATATGAAATTCTTTTGTTTTGTATCAGTTGTCAGTGAAATTATCTCTATCAGAAAGAATAAAGCAAGCGCAAAATGAAGACAGTGAGTTGCAGAAAAAGGTAGAGTTGGTTCAGTAGGGTAAGTTTCCTGAATTTAACATCAATAATGATTGTGTTTTGAGATTTGGGAATTGATTATGTGTACCTTGTGATTCACAGTTGAAGAATGAGTTGTTATGTGAAGGTCATAGTTCTCCGTTTTCAGTTCATCCTGGTAGTAATAAGATGTACACTGATCTTTGAGAGTATTACTGGTGGTATGTAATGAAATGATATATTGCTAATTTTAATGTGAAGTGTTGGACTTGTCAGTAGGTTAATGTAGAGTAGAAGTTACCGAAAGGGATTCTTTATCCTTTAGTGGTGCTAGAGTGGAAATGGGAAAATATATCCATGGACTTTGTTTTGGGATTACCAAAGACATCTCGAGGTAATAATTCAATCTGGGTTATTTTTGATCTATTGACTAAATCTGTTCATTTCCTTCATATTTGAGATACATTGTCTCTAGATCATTATAGACGCTGAAAAAGTCCGTAACTTCTAGAGGATTTTTCGAAATGACGAAGCAAAGTCATATTTGGACTCAGAGGCCCGGTCTGGAGGGCCTGGAAGTGGCGCGTGAAATTAAAGGGTACTCGCGCGGAAAAATGTTGTGTGCGCGAAGGACTCCTGGGATTCGCGAAAAAGAACTGGTGCGGTGCACAATTTTGTGCGCCCGGTTCCGCGTGGGGAGGCCTTACGTGCCGACAGGTCCCGGTGTGGAAGATTTCGCGCGCCACCCTGATTCCGCGATGAGTAATACCTATAAATAGAAGGTGACCCCAAACGTTTTGGGGTTACGGAATTCGGACCAGCTGCCGTATGTGTAAACTGGACTCCCGCTCGCGCAATATGACTTCCAGTTAACAACCTTTTTCGTGCAACCATGCCCCAGGGTTCACCTTTACGCACAATCCCACTGGCTTAAGTGAATTTTCCCAACTCCTCCAGGTTCTTCCTTTGCGGGAAATCCCTTCCCTTCACGTTCAATCCCCTCATATTGTGCGCAATCTCTTCCAAATTGTGTGCAATCCTGTCTTCAGGTTTCTCCCAAACAATATGAATCATCTGGTGCCTCCCACATGCAATCCATTCTCGGTGCGCACAATCCCCCAAGCCACGCACAATCCCTCTGCCCCAATTGCGTGCCAACTCGGTGTTTTGCATGCAAACTTTTTCTTTGTGTGCAGACCCCAGGGCACCTCACCTTTACACCCCCCGGGTGCCTCCCTTCTTAGGCACCCAATGCCCTCCATACCGGGCAAGCGTTGTTTTCCCATACGGCCTACCAGGCTTGTACGAAGTAACCTCATGGTCCCTTGGGCGGTATTTCACATTGTGTTGCTTTTCCTCATGCTTCTTCGCATAGGCACGCTAACAACTATTGCCTCTTCACATAGCCACGCTAACGTGGACCCCTAGGTGGTTCTCCCTATGGCCCCCTTCACCACGGCCTTGCTGATGCCTTCCCTCCCACAAGGGGTAGAGGGTGTTCGGAATGTAAGCCCTAGGGGTGTGGAGAAAACCCACCTCGTCCGAGCTGCAGGACATTAAACTGCCAAGAACCTCATCCTCAACACATGACATTAAACTGTGATCCGACCCCATGCCTCGCACACAGGGTCCCCCCATCTTGGACAATATTTACACCTCTCGTCTCCACGATATTGGAAAATTCCTCACATGAAATGATATCCTTCTCTTGTAGTGGCATTTGTCCACGGGAGAATAGATTCCTCAGAGCGTAAGCCCCTAGCCTCTCTTGTAGAAGGTTGCACCCATGCACCTCCGTACTTCCCCACAACCAAGGCCAGTGGAGTCCATCTCACACTGTTCCTTGTCGCACCATGGGCCTCAATCCCTGAGTAAGTCCCGGAACTAAGGGCTGATAACCACGCATAAGCCCCTATTTCCTCTTTGGGACACTCAACGCGTAAGCCGCTTTCCGCTGCTCACAGACACACCCGTCGCGACGTGATCGTCTGGTCCCTGATGCCCCTTGTTTCTCACACCGAGCATGACTCACATGGGCTTAGAGTGAGAATTGAACATGACACAATCACGGGCAGCACCCATGTGTAAGACCCATACCAGCGAACTATGGGGACTTTGATCTGTGCTAACGCAAGGTACGTAGGAAGCCTCCATGAGGTTCAAGCCCACCACCCGGTTGTTCGGACTTCTTCACGTCAGTTTTCCGACACTTTGGGCTGCCTCAGAGCGTAAGCCCCAAATTTCCAATCCCGCATGACGTTAAACTGTATTCCCTCATCCCGCTTGACGTTAAACTATATCCCGTCTCGCATGACGTTAAACAGTATGCCCCCGTCCTGAATGAAGTTAAACTGTATCCCGTCCCACATGACATTAAACTGTATGCCTCTGTCCTGCATGACGTTAAACTATATTCCCCCGTCCCACATGACATTAAACTGTATCCCATCCTGCATGACATTAAAATGTATGCCCCGTCCCGAATGATGTTAAACTGTATCTCATCCTGCATGACGTTAAACTGTATGCCCTCGTCTCGCATGATGTTAAACAGTATCCCGTCCCGAATGACGTTAAACTGTATGCCCCGAACTACATGGACTTTGATTCCCTGCTATGGGGATACGTAGGAAGCCTCCACGAGGCTCAAGCCCATCACATAGTTGTTCCGACCCCTCCGCGTCGGTTCACAACCACCATTATGGGACGCCTTAGAGAGTAATCCCCAAACCCACCATTATGTGATGTCTCAGAGCGTAAGCCCCATATCCAACACCCATGTCTCATCCTGACCTCTCCTTTGAGCCCACGTGCCTCGGAAATCTCATGACCTAGCATGGGGGTCTTACCTCCTCCAGGCTCCAACCCATGCATTCATTCTCACGGGTCGCCTCTTCAGGTGTCCCACCGTACCACCGAACTACACAGACTTTGATTCCCAGCCATGGGGATATGTAGGAAGCCTCCATGAGGTTCAATCCCCTCTTCACTCCATTACCCATCCTGATCCTTACCCGGGCCGCCACATCCCGGTGCGATCATGCCACCCCATCCAACTACATAGTATACGGGAATCCGCCCACATGTTGGCCCCAATATCGGTGTTCCCCCTAGGGGTCCTTCAATATGATCAACTCTCAGTGTTCCGATCAGTCTGATCCATCTCCGCAGGACGTTAAACTCGCGGAATACCCCGTGTTAAACATGGAAAGCTAAGGAAAATCTCATATGGAACACAACTCCCCGCGTTCGATGTGGGATGCCTCGGGCTTCGACGCCCTCAAGAAGCCCTATAATAAGGGATAGAAGACAGACATGACAATCCCCTAGTGTCAAGGCGCGCCAACGACACCCCAGTGTGACCATTCTCCTCACTGAAGGTTGCTGCTCCGGCCAGACCCCTTGGAGCATCTCTATGGAAGCAGCGTAATTAACTGGCGTCCATGCAGATATGGCGCCAGGAATGAGCTTCACGAACCTATCATAAATCTGTGAGGGAGACCCAGACTAGGTGATGAGTTCCATGGAGGAATCCACAGAAGGAAGAACTGACATCCAATCATCCCGGTTTCGATCAAGGAGCAAACGTCCTTGAACAAGGAATAGATGTCGCCCACCTTTAGAAAGCATGAAGGTGGGAAAACAAGCCACGCGTCCTCCCCCCGCGTGAAGGATGTGCGCGCACCCCGACGTAAAAGCGTCGGAAACCAAAAATGGTGAACCCAATGTGAATCTCTTCTCCTCAATACGAAGACTGGTAGCATTCTGGGTGTCGGAAGATTAGCATGTCACCAGGTCCAGGCACCTAGCACCGGGACGTGAAACCCGCCAGGGGTTGAGGCAGTCAGGATGTTGAGCACTCCGTTCTACGATGTCATCTGCGTGGATCCCTCTCACCGACCACGAAAGATGGAATGACGTTTGGCTATTAGTTGTCAATTTCTTTTCTTGTTAGTATTAATGGGTTCATCTCCCTGCTTCTAAGAATCAGATCGTTGCATCCGAAGCTCGATCGCCAACTGCCCACCGGTACAGGGGTAGGGGACGTACCAACGCGGCCACCCCGCGTGGTCCCGCCTTTTCCATAGTTGATCCAACTGCCGCGACTGTCGGGCGCTCACGCCCCCTATCCCCGTCAAATATTATCCAACAAATAGTGATCAACAACCTTGTGCGTATGTAAGATGAGGAAGGGGTCATCTCGACCATGGACATGTCCCGTTTAGATATAGAGGCAGTTGTGCCTCACCACCATCACTGCCCCCGAGGGCCACGTAGGGAGCCGCCGCTCCCCACTCCGACGTTCAACCATTTCAGGAGCCTCTCCCTAGAATGCCTCGACACCACCCTTCCCTACGCCGGTGAGGTAGGGGATGTTCGGGTTCGCCCGGTTGGATACCTTCTTCAAGGGTCCACAGCAAGGGCCTTAGCCAGGCGGCGTCTACGTCGCCGCCTAACTCCCCGGACTGAGGAGCAGGCGATTTATGTACCCGCACTACTGGCTCCAACCCACCTGACCCGACGCTAGCGTCGGGGACGAGTGAAAGAGAATGCACGTCCTGGGGCACCAACATCAGCAACCACTATGGCCCGAGCCACTTCTAACCCATGTTATCAGACCCCCGCACACATTGAGCAGGGGAAGTTACATGACCGACCTAGATCGAGGCCCCGACTGCCCCGCAGGTAGGTTGGGTCAACTCTCCCGATCACTAGCACATGAAATGGCCACCGCGGAGAAAGTTACGGTAGTGCCATCTTGTGTGAGGGCCCACTCCATTCTAATGATCTGGAAAGAAAAATACTTCCCTGTGACAGCTGCGCTCCGGGAATGGCCTTTTCCAATGCTCACTGCACTTTGTATGGGGTCACTTCTCCTACCGCTGGTCACGAGGATGGAGCCTTTGCATATCTGGTCACACACCCACATGGAGGTCCTCCCCATGTCCTTTCGACATCTGTCCTGGTGCTCCTCGCAACCCGGCCTTCGGTCCTCTTGGCCCTAGCACTATTACATCTAGAGGAATCCATGACAAAAATAAGATTTGCCCCGAGGAGCCACCCAGTGGTAGGAAGGCGGGACGTCGTCGCCACAAGAGGAATGTCAGGGAAGTCCGGACGGAAATCAGACCAGTCCGTTTCTCGGACTCTGAGGCGGAGTACGACTCGACGATGGAGTCTTTCCCCCAAACCTTTGAGTCGAAGGAAGGGATGGGGATGTGGAACATTAGTCTTGTACTCATTGAATGCGAGATCTGCATGATCCCCATCTCCCTCCAAAGGTATGTCCAGGAGGACGAGGACCAGTTGTACCCCCAGGGGTCAAACTTGCAGTTACTGTTGGCCTCTCCGGAAGCACCTTCCACCTCGTTCAGAGAATGCAGAGAACTTTTTTGGGGACCAAAGAAAGAGTCGCAATGTGACACACCCTTAGAAAGCACCGACACTGTGACATGAGGCTTGTTCTCTAGCCCATCATCTCGTTACGTGACAACTAGAACACTACAGCCCTTAGAGGGCGACTTAGGGATCGGCAGCCAATCGGCCTGGTCGCCATATTCTCCACCGGCCAGCCCACCGGCCCTACAGCCTGCCTCGGCGCCACTGCCAATTCCCTGGCCATTCTCGGTTGATGGGAAGGGGCAGTAAGGGCCGGATCCCAAACCATAGTCGTGGATCTTCTGGACCATCCTCATAACAGCCCACTTCCCCAAGAAGTTATGGTTGGTCGTAGGATCGGATTTTGATATACCATAATCGCTCACCCCGGGAGGGTTTGAATGTTTCTTCCAGACTCTCCGGATGACTCAGTCCCATCTTCGCCATCAGTGAGTGCCTTATCCCGGGAGTCAATCACATCTCGAAGATATCGGTGAGCAATGCCGTTGGGTCGACCTGGCCGTGCTCCCCACAGTTCGGCACCCCGAGTCACTTGACCACCACAGGGCCCTCCAGCAGCAATGCGTCAAGAGGTTTCAAGTACTCCGAAAAGTAATTGGGGAGGCCACCCCCCATGCTCACATCCGTGGATGGGGGTAGTACGCTACCCTTCTTTTCCGTGTGATTCGCCGATAGCCCGACACACTGGGCAGCTCTGAAGGAATGCCACCAAGTGCAGTGGAATTCAACATAGCTGACCTTTCGGGACAAGGAAACAGTGTGTAACTCCTCGATGGGGACTCACCCCTAGAGGACAGGATAGTACTGGACCCATCTGGGAGGATTACTCGCCAACAGAGGAACCTCCTAGGTCTCCCCACACCCACCGAGGCATTAACAGTGAGCCGAAACATCTGAAAGGGTAAAGAGAACGTCGGGGCTGTCATGCTTACCGACCCATCTGCCTCAGTACAGAAGGTAGAGGAAGATCTCGAGAAGGCCACGCTATGCCAACAGCTTGCTGACCATAAGAGGCTGGTCGATGAGCTTCTGGACGAATGCATTACAGAGTGGAGACATGACTACGGTGATCCTAGGCCAGGATAGCAGGGGCAGGAACAACTTCCCCTTGATGAGATTCTCTCGGGCAACCGCGATCATGCTGTGTTTGCCGACAGAGGAGAGGTCGGGGCTCATGGTAAGAGGGTGTGATACGTTTCACCAACCCCCCCCCCCCCCCTGAGCGGAGTGATCACCCGAGGGACCCCGCTTGGTTCCCTCCCGCTGCCCCGGGAGTCACTCCACTAGCCGCCCCGCAAGCCGTTGAGCTTGACTACCAGATTGAAGAGCCCGACAATGCGCTTGTGGTTACAGACCCCCCGTCAGGACAGGAACCCGCATCCAGACAATTCAATGGAGGTGCACATTGCTCGCTTAGAGACATTGGAAACTTGATAGGTGGCAATCCCACCGGATGGCAAGCCATACCCCGCATGGGTGGATGACATGTCGGCCCCGTCAAGATTTGGGAACCCCACTTTAACCCCATTTAACGGGACTAGAGACCCGCCACAGCACTTGGCCCACTTCAACTCGAGGTGTAGGCCTGTGTTAGGGACTCCGGCATAGAAGGAGGCCGCCAAGATCCGTTGTTTCGTTCAGACACTGGAAAGACCATCATTCATCTGGTACAGCTAGCTCCCTATCGGATCTATGACTAGCTGGGAGGACCTTCGCATGAAATTCCTCTACCAGTTCAGTTCCGCAACCCGGAAGACGAACATCGCAGACCTCTTCAGGTGCAAACAAAGGTCCGATGAGCGAGTCGCGGACTTCGTCGCCCGGTGGAAGGGTCTCACGTACTCCTTTGACACACCACTAACTTAGGATCAATTACTGACAATGTGCGTAGGGAAAGTCAAGGCAGAGGTGGTTCCTTCTCTGATCACTCAGAATTGCCTCGTAGGGTTCCGTGACTTCTCAGACAAGGCTCAGCACCTCAAAGAAGCCCTACAACAGGCCAATCAGGCACGCCCGCTGCCTCCTGTAATCCCTGCAAGGAGAGCCGCCAGAGCCGAGCCCGCTGTTGTGGACTAGATATGGGCCCCCAGGCAGTGAGAGTTGATACCAGTAAGGCCTGCTCTACAGCCCCATAGGGGTCCACCCCCACAGGCATAGCCTCCGGCCCGACAGCGACTGCCTCACAATCGGCAGGCGCCTCCGCGTAACGTACCGCCACCACCTAGGCGAGATAATCAGGTTCCACCTCCTTAGCATGCTGCTCTGGCCATGTGTCAGGGATAGCCTTCGAGAGCCCCCTTTCAGGACAGAAGGAATCAGACATACTTGTTTGATGAGGCTCAGGTCCCTAGTTATTTCCATAGTGCTCTGGAGCAGAGAATAGTGTGGCTGCCTGAGTTCTGGAATCCAGAAGAGGCGCGTCTCAATGATCACCCTAACTACTGCCCTTATCACTGGACCCTGGGGCACACCATCTAGCGATGCTACGTGTTCATGGACTGGCTCCAAGACCATATTCACAACAATATAGTTAGGATGGGCCTAGCCCCAACACAAGTAGCAGGTGTATTTGTGAGACTAGAGGGAGGTAGTGGCAACGAGGATGAGTGGAAGCAGGTTTCCGACCGTGGGTACCAGAAGTACAGTGACTCGATGGCCGGCAAGACGGTCACCCACGCCCATGGAATCATCCGTGCCCGCCTAAATCAGCCAGAGCCCTTAGAATCTGCGAGCGCTACCTCGACATCGTCATTCGAGTCTACCTTTTCCCAAAAGAGCAATTTGAAGCACAAGAAGAATGAATGTGCCATGCCAATGTCATCATTATTCCACACACTTGGCGATTTTATGCCCCCAGAAATGGGGATCCCTCCGAGACTCCGTCTGGTAGTGGATGAATCCTCAAGCGAAAGTACGGGGTAAGCTTCGGTTAACAACGTAGAGTTGGTATATCCATTTTTGACTCCCGGCGAGGAGGAAATCCAGGTGGACCTTCCCAATTTTCCCACCTCTGGCCAACATCGGCGGAGCCGCAACTAAATGAATCGTCAGGGCATGGCAGTTGGCACCTCCGGTGAGGCCGTGTATGCCATTGAGACCAGGAAGCAAGCACAATATAGATCTCAGCACTTGCGTCCCCTTCATCCAGTGTCGACAGGTTTGCCTCTACCACCGTTTGTGTTGTTGAATCAGGCAGAACCACCTCGGCTGTGCCGCGACCATCTCTACCCTGCTACCAGTCGACCCCGGCCTTCCTGTCCTAATCTCCGGACCTTGACTAGTGAACATCCATACGTTCCTAGTACCAGTCAGCCACCGGTCCTGCCGGCAGGGCCCGTCATGCCTCCAATCGCAGAGCGGCCTCCTATTAGCAGAAGCTCGCGTTTGGCCCGAAAGTATGATGTTCTGAAGCACCTGTCCGGCATTCCATCAAGGCTCTCTATCCTTGAGGCTCTTTGCCTGTCATCCAAAATTCGTGAGGCGCTCGGCGAGGACCTAAGGATCCCCCTCCAGTTTGAGATGGAGGTAGCGGCTACAGACACCTTCCAGGCTGAAGCAACTGAGAACTCCAAATTATAGGAATTGATCTCATTCTCTGGTGCAGATGAAGACCCTCCCATACAGGGGCACATTCGCCCACTGTACATCACCGGATAGTTCAATGGCATGGAAGTCCGATGTTGTCTTGTCGACACAGGTTCTGGGATTAAACTAATCCCAACTCAGACGCTGCACAAGTTGGGGTTGTCTGAGGATGATTTAACTCCCTCCGACCTCAGGATCTAGGGGTATGACGGGACTGGGAAAACTCCACTCGGAATGATTCTCTTGAAGACCGAGTTCGGTGGCCTAGTTGCCAACACCGAATTCATGGTTATCTCTCAGGACACTGCCTACAACGCGTTGATGGGCAGGCCATGGATCCACCTTTACGCAGAGGTCCCCTCATCATATCACCAGTGCCTCAAATACTCCCTTAATGGTCGAGTAGGAATTCTCCAAGGAGATGTGTCTCCTTTTTCCTATTGTGAATCCCATTATCTGGATGCTGACTATTACAAGAGAAAGGACAAGCAGATCCAGGCAGGTGAGGTCGAGCCTGCCACTGTCACAAGTGATCCCTGGGCGGGTTTGGATGATGATTATGTCTTCCCAATCCATCGGTTGGAGTCCACAACCCCCGACATAGGGCAGTTCTTTTTTGTTTTGGGTACCAGAAGAAGGCATATTTTTGGGTCCAAGCAGCGGTGGGAAATCACCTCGTACTCCTACACAAACAAGGCTCAGGTGATCCCCGAGCCTCCTACCCCTATACGGTATCGGGATGTCAGGATCATGGAAACGGTGGTACGTCATACATGTATCTTCCGTCGGGCTAGAATTGACCATCTCAAGCCGACGTGCCACTACTACTTTGATGCCATAAAGCGTGGCCCCTTGGTTCGAAGGCCAGATGGGATTGGATCAACCGCCTTTGTCGCCATGGTCTTCGTGGTGCATGAGTCTCCTGATGTGACGACCACTTCCGCCCAAGCTGGTACCAGCTTCCCTTCAGGGTTTGGTAGCCCCGAAGCAACTCCCCCCGTGGATGATCCCTCCACGAATGGGGAGGAGGACATGGAAGATTCACCCCCTTCCATTGAGGAGGGAGTCTCCACCATGGTCGACGAGTTAGTGCAGGTGAACCTTGGTAGCGAGGCAGAACCAAGAACCACATTGTTCAGTGCCTCTATGCCCCCCGAGGATCGGAAACAGTACGTAGACTTTCTTAGACAGCAGTGCAATGTGTTCACGTGGAGTTACGATGAGATTCCAGGGTTAGATCCTCAGGAAGTTGTCCACCGCCTTGGCCTTCCGTCAAACCATTGCGGATTCAAGAAGCCTCTCAGAAAGTTGCACCCCTCTCATGGTTCCATGGTTGAGGCCAAATTTGATAATCTAATCAATTCCAAATTCATCAAAGAAGTTTAGTACCCCCGGTGGCAAGCCAAAATTGTTCCAGTCAAGAAGAAGAATGGACAAATCAGTGTTTGTATCGACATTCGTGATCTCAATAACCACTATCTGAAGGATGATTTTTTCCTTCCAGTGATATAGTAGTTTATAGATGCCACGGCTAGGTTCCAAGCCCTCTCCTTCATGGATGGGTATTCCGGGTACAACTAGATCCGGATGGCCCCCGAGGATGAAGAATTCACTGCCTTCAGGGCCCCCAAGGTACTTTCTGCTACCAGGTCATGCCCTTCGGCCTAAAGAATGCAGGTGCCACCTATCAATGGTCCATGCATCGCATATTCAAGCCGATTATTGGGACACGGGTGGATGCTACATGGATGACCTGGTGGTTAAATATCACCATCACCAAGGCCATCTCAAAGACCTTGAGAAAGTGTTCGGCTTCCTCCATTCTCACCACCTGAAGATGAACCCATTGAAGTGTGCCTTCGGGGTCACCTCCAAAAAATTTCATGGCTTCATTGTCATATACCAAGGAAACAAAATCGACCCTGATAAGATCAAGGCCATCAGCCAGATGCCTCCCCTGAGTAATATTTGGGATCTCAGAGGCCTCCAAGGCTACTTAGCATATATACGCCGATTCATTGCGAATATGGACGGTAAGTGTAATCCCTTTTCCCGGCTCAGGAAGAAAGGCACCGCCTATGAATGGGACGAAGAGTATCAGATCTCCTTTAAGGAAATCAAGCAATATCTGCTCCAACCTCCGGTCTTGATGCCACCCATTTATGGAAAGCCACTGGTCATTTACGTGACCGCCCTAGAATGATCCCTCGGTGCACTTCTTGCCCAGAAGAACAATGAGTGAATAGAGAAAAGCCTCTACTACCTCAGCTGCATGCTCCTCGATACAGAAATTAGATATTCTCCCATCGAGAAGAGCTTCCTGGCTCTAGTATTTGTCATGCAGAAATTGCGGCACTACTTGCAGCACCATGAGGTACAACTGGTCTCTCGCGTAGACCCGTTGAAATACATCCTGAATCAATTTATGTTGACCAGCCGACTGGCGTGATGGGCAGTGATCCTCCATCAGTTCAACATCAGGTTCGTACCTTATAAGGATATCAAAGGACAGGCGTTAGCATAATTCTTAGCTTCCCACCCAACCTCCGCGGATCAGCCACTGAACCTAGGCTTTCCTGATGAGGTAATCCTCTCAGTCGATAATGACATCCCATGCTGGAAAATGCACTTTGATGGTGCCTCCCAGAGCCCCCCCTGGGAGAAGTCTCAACAATCCTAGGCTCAATAGAGTGGGCATGGGTGTCGTCCTCAACACCTTGGAGCAAGTCGTTCTGCCGTATTCATTCCTGTTGTCAGAAGGCTGCACAAACAATGAGGCAGAATATCATGCCCTCATCACTGGCCTCGAGATGGCTCTCGAGATTGACATGCTCCATATGCATGTGAAAGGGGACTCTGAACTAGTCATTAAGAAGGTCAATGGTGACTCTGTTGTTAGAAATTCAGAACTCATGCCATTGTTGGAGTGTACCCTCCATCTAATGGCTTTGTTCCCTTCTCGGCCAGAGGTCATTCATAATCCCCGGTCGCAGAACAGTCGAGAAGATGCTTTGGACAGCCCGGTCGCGTCGCTTGCAGGGCCCGAACATGACTACCTGATTATCCACATGGCACACCGGAGGGTCATTTCTCCCGTTATCCCAGAGGATGATCCTGGCCCGTGGGTGAACCATCTTACCGCTGCTGCCCGTACATCCGGATCCCCAGGGACTTCAGATGTGGTAATTGAAATAGTTCTTGACTGGAGGATGCCATTGGTTGAATATCTCCAACATGAAAATATTGTGTCGGACTAAGTCGATCGCGAGCGTATCCGATGCTGCGTGCTGCAGTTTACCCTTCAGAGCAGTCCTAGCCATGAGCAGCTCCTTTACAGATGCAGATTTGATGGTGTTCTCCTCTGTTTCCTTCAAGGAGTCGAGATCCCTCAGGTCAATCAAGAAGTGCATGCTGGTCCCTGTGGCGCCCATCAGGTCGGGTCGAATTTTTCCCACTAGATTCATATGATGGGGTAATTTTTTCCCTCCATGATCCATGACTGCATCATGTTCTCCAAGAGGTTTCACGCATGCCACGTTCTTGCCAACATTGTGCATCGGCCACCAGAACCCCTTCACACTACCAAGTATCCTTGGACCTTTGTAGTCTCTGGGTTAGATGTCGTAGGACATTACCCACCGACGACGACTCGCCAATGCCGGTTTATCCTGACCGCTACAGATTTATTTTCCAAGTGGGCAGAGACAATTCTACTCAAGGATGTCAAAGCCTGTTCTATCACTGACTTCGTGAGCTCCAACATCATCTATCGATTTGGAGTACCTCATGCTTTCTTCACGGATAATGGAACCAACTTCTGAGCAACAGATCTGAAGAAACTATACGCCAAGTACAACATTCACTCTAACCATACCGTCCTCTATCACACGCAGGCGAATGGACAGATCGAGGCATTTAACAAAACCCTCTCTAACATTCTGCAAAAGATGGTTGGTCAGAACAAGAAATGTTGGCTGGACATGATCCCCAATGCCCTCTGGTCTTATCGGACAACGACTCACAATTCCACCCAGGTGACCCTGTATTCCCTGGTGTACGGAGTTGAGGCCGTCCTGCCCATCGATATTTAGTTGCCCTCATTGCGCACGGCGGTCTACGACCAGCAAGTGCCCTATAGAGTTGCTGAAATATGTTCAGCTAAATTGAAAGCGCTGGATGAGAATAGTCTTTGCACTTTACATATCCTGGAAAGGCATTAGAGCAGGATGGATTGAGCTTTCAACAAGAAGGTTCCCCTAAGATCATTCCTGCAAGGCGATCTGGCACTGGCCCTCAGGGCGCCAATGATTCCCGGAAGGAAACCACCCAAGTTGGAGCCTAAATGGGAAGAGACATTCATCATCCATAAGGTCCATCCCAATGGTGCATATTCCCTAGTGACTATGGATGGAGAGCATGTAACTCCTGTCACCAAAGCCAAGTTCCTCAAACAATACTTTTCTTGAGGCCCCTGGGTCCTGCATGACCCTAAACTGCACTCGGTCCTACATGACCTTAAACTACACATGGCCCCACATCTGGGCCCCTCTGGTCCGAGTTCTAAGACCATAAACTAAGACCCTTATGTTCTAGCATGACCTTAAACTGCATGTTCATCCTTACTACAAGACGTTAAACTGCAAGCTGGTTAGGTCTCCCTGACCGAGACTCAGCCTCGGAACCCTTTGCCTTCTCGGGCCCCTTAGCCCAGTCCTTACCCGGAGTGTGCAGTGTTGTGTAGGACTATGTCCTCATCCACAATGGGTTACCCGTCTTGTCGTACACATTCCTATAATAAATGCTCCTTATTTTCCTACATGACGTTAAATTGTGCTTCTAGAACTATGTGCAGCTTGATTCCCATTCTTGTGGGATATGTAAGACCTCATGAACGCCTAGGTTTCAGGTCCAGCCTCGTCTCTTAAGAGATCCCATGATCTACCGGTCACCTTGGCCTTTTATCCTATCCCTCCCCACAGGGGGATATATAGGTGTCGTACAGGGTTTTTGGCACCATGCCCCCTCCTCTCTGGAATCTGCCATCTTTTGGCCGCTCCCAAACTGAGCCCTTCGACCCTTTCTAGTGGTCTTCTAATGTTCTCAGAGTACTCTGGTCTAAGACCTGTAGTGTCAGATTCAACTTAGGCAAGTTTTCGTCCACTTTCCAAGCTTCATTATCCCTTTCATCTAGTCCCCCGTTATCTCTCACACCCGGAGGGACCCCCAAGAACGGCTTGGATACAATGCCTAAGGGCTCTCTTACCGTCACGGGCCAACGCCCCTGAGGGTTTTGGACAACAAATTGATACAAATCCCACGTTGCAAACATGGTCAGCAATCGATGCTCATTTTTTTGTCCCCATTTTAGGCTAAGGTGACAGGATATTGTGTTGTGAACATGGTCAGCAGAAATCCTAGGTCGCCATGCTGGATCCTTCGGGCCCTGAATTTTGGTTGCATGATTCACATTGTGTTCCACCCCATCATTTCAAGGTGGAATTTTGACACTCCTTGCACTAGCACTCAGTGCACCTCCACACGTTAGACGGACAAAGATGCATAATGGCGTCTTTCAGGACTCCCATGATTTGAGCGCCAAAGAGTATATTATTGGGTTTTCTCTAAGGACCATGTGAATCTTGACCCTCGTCCCTATGGGTAATGAGGAGTCTTCCATACATTTCATTTCGGGCTCAGATTAGCTGGAAGCTACCATCTCTTTCCCCTTGATTGTTGGACCCTTGTCGGCTCCTTGGCCTGAGGCTCCTCTCCCGGAACTGCCAGTGGTGATGGTATGAGGATATGCCCTCATCCACATTGGGTGCGCCTCATCGCATCATGTGTATTCCCCCATGTCCAAGACATACGGCCTTAAACTGTGCCGTCTGGTCCCACCACATGACCATAAACTATGACGATATCGTCCTGGCCGCACGACAAAAAATGACACTACATTGTGGTGACCTCCCCATAGGGGACATCACATTGGGTATTGGTCGACTACCATACCATTTTTCAATGCCTGTTATGGCTTGATTATTATGGTGATGCCATGAATTTCGAACCTAGGTCAGTCGGTCCACAAAAGAAAAACCATTCGCCTTCAAGGACAAACAAGATATATCAAATGCAACTTCTTTTGGTGCGAGGGCCAGACCTGCACACCCCTCTCATCCTTTGTGCAGGCACCATGATGTATCGTGACCTTATGAACTATGTTTGGCTTGATTCCCATCTTAATGGGATACGTATGAATGCCCAGACCTCCTGTCTTTGGGTCCAGCTCGAGCGCAGCTATTTCTTCTCTTCAGTCCCGCCTTTGGGACCCCAACCATGAGACTGTGTGGCGTAGTGCGGTATTATGTCCTCATTCACGTCAGGCTTGCAATGGCTGCACCATGCGCACCTCGTTCTAAGGATTATCCCTCCTATGTCATGTCCCCCATGACATTAAAAGGCTCCCTCAAGAACTACGTGCTGCTTGCTTCTCATCCTTATGAGATACGTAGGAACGCTTGGTCATTTCATCATGGGTCCAGCCCCAGGGATTACCAAATCTTGTCCACCCTTACTATCGGCCCCTTGGCCAGACTTCTTGGGGGTGGTGTAATTGTGATGTCTACCCCAGATAAGTTCAGGATGCCCATAAGTGATGGTGGGAAGCAACCGTTCTCTCGCTAGAGAGGTCATGTCTGAAAGTTGGGATGATCCGTGACCAGATTAATTCGTCCGCCTAATGCACCGCCACCACAGTGGCGCAATTTTGGGAGTGTTGGACTCTGTTCAAACAAACCGACACTCCACTTTCCACGGTTCGCATTCCCCTTTATTCGGATCCTTATCCTCTTTCATGTCTGGTGAGACCCCCTAACAGTATGGATCATAGAACATTAGTCCACATGCTTCAACAATATGGATGATAGACCTTGGTCCGCCAATTGTAGCAATATAGATGATTGACCTATTTTCCGCCTGATGTTTTAGGCCAACGTTATGGAAGACTGGTCATGTTTGATGGGACCCCCTAATAGTATGGATGTTAGAATTTGGTCTGCCTGCTGTAACAATATGGATGATAGACCTTTGGTCCGCCTATTGTAACAGTATGGATGATAGACCTTGGTCCACCTGCTTTCTTGGGCCAACGTTCCAGATGACTAATCAATGATATTTGAGTTAGGCCGCATGTTGTGAACATGGCCAGTTGTCATCCCTCATTTGTTGTCCCCAGTTTAGGCCAATACGATATGGATGCTGTGTTTACGCCATGGTTAACAGTTATCCCCCATCGTCTCTCCCCCTATAGTGTTCCAGATTTGGGTAACGTGATTCACCTTTTTCATCTCCCTATTTTCAGATAGATTTAAATGCCCCTAACATTTCCCCACTTGTGTGTCAGAACACATTGAGAAGATGGTATATCAATCGGTCTGAGGTCCTCTTCTCAGAAATCCATGCCCGAGTTCGGATTCCTTAAGCTTGGTTAATGTCCCATAGTTGGATGAAATGATAACACGAGCATCGTTTATTCCTCATGTTGGGTGCGACCCACATGAGCTTTGGGGCAAGTTGTTATTCATTTCAGAATTATGGTGAGCATATTCAACCAAAGGTATAGATAAATAGATTATTCCATACATTGGATCAAAATACTGAGCAGTGGAAGAAAAAAGTTCATGAGATGGCCAAAATAGAGCCCTTAGGGATCAGCGTGCTGGATTGATCTTTCCAACGCTGCTACCCTTTGGCTAGTATCCTCCAGGACTGCTTCTCACTCCTTGAAGACTCTCTATTCATCAGTAGCTGCAGATCACATCTCGCCAACCCTAGCTTGTGCCTGTGCCAGCTCGGTTTAAAGTATGGTCATTTGGTGACTCGCCTCCATCAGTTGTTCTTGGGAGTCATCCAGTTGGGTCGTCAATTGCTCTATGAGCTCATATCACATTGCAATGAAGAACTCCTTCTCTGTCGCATGCCCTTCGAGGCACCGGCCCTCCTATTCCGCCCTCAGAAATGCTCATGTGCTCACCGATATTCCCCAACATTGGGCAACGTCGGTGCACTGACTGCTCTCGTTTATCTTCTCGGCCATGTAATCAGAGACTGTCAGATGAAGGAGCTGAGCGTCAGCCCCTCTGGTGCACAGAAAGCGCAGCCAAGTCTAGAGTGATCCCATATGCCTCAGCCTATCTGACTAGGGCTGCCTAAGAAAGCACTGCATACACTTCCACCCATTGCGTCATGTCATCCGGCTCTCCTCGGCCACTTCTAAGTCTGAGTCATCTATCTCCTTGGGATCAGTAGGCCGATACGCCGAAAAGGCAGCCAGAAAGTTGGCAGTAGGATTTTCCTCAGGGATGTCTTCATGAGGAATTGGATCCTCGACATTTGGCCGACCTTCATCTCTTTCCCCGATAGATATGGTTCCTCCTTCAGCTTCTGGCCTGGCCCCAATGACAGCGCTGCTGATGTTCACCACCCCCTACTCACCAACTGCTGGGGCCGACTTAGTGTGGGAAGTATGTTCTGGATGAGGTGGTACGTTTGTCACCGGTCTGCTCACAGACGGCCCGGGCTCAGCAGCCCGACGAGCCTCCAATGTCGAGATCACTGTGCAAGGTGCACCCTGATTAGTTGGGATCTTTGATAGCAAGTTCCAGTAGTGAAGCATGGGACTTACAAGATCCCAGAGTGTCGGCCTCCAATGTTTTGGCCGCTATAGGAGCTGTCGTAAAAGGAGACCCCTCAACATTTGTTAGTTCAATGATGGGCGTTGGAGCCCCATCCTATCCCATCGGTGCCTCTCCTCCCTCCACTATTGGGGATGCCTAATCAGCACCTAGGTTCTCCTGAGTGAGATAGAGATATGGGTTAGAAATTGCAGAGGAGAATGGACAAAGAAAGAAAATGAATGAAGATAGAGACAGACCTCGAGTATCTCGGTTATGTCGAGATCAGAGCCGACAATCTCTCTGCTCTCCCGGAGACTCCCTTGGTAGGTCTCCCCCTGCGACCCCTCACCTCCGGGTTCTCCTTATCCTTCTTCATCCTCTCCTTCGCCTTCATATTCTCCTGTTTTCTCCTCTCCCTCTGACTCCTCGTCACTATCGCCTTCTCCCGACGACATCATTTCCAGATCGTGTTCTTGAACGAGCATCACTTTCACCAGGAAAGGTGCCTCTGCACGCCGAACCCTTTGTCACGCGTATGTGTCCATGGCTATCAGATAGGTATGAAACTGATGGAAGTTTACTCTATCGGTAACTCAGATGAGCCCGACCTCTGGAAGCTGGATCTCGTCCTGCATTATCTTCTTCTAGATGGCTTCGATGCTCATTTATTGCCGCAGGGTCATCCAGGTTGACCACAGTGCCGGGAAAATTTCATCTTCGGAAGGTTCGAGCAAGTATCTTATCTTCTTCCTGGTAGTTCCACGACCGCCTTGTGTGACCCCCCTCTGGACAAAGAGGCCGCGGCAGCGCCACGTGATGTCCCCGTTGTTGAGGTCCCGGCCTGCGCAGGCCTCGCTTCCTGGTGCGCCCCTGGTTCCACCTTCTAAAAGCGCCTTGCCTCCTTCGTCGCCTGGTTTCAATGCAGGTAGTTTCGAGTTGCCGAAATCGCTTGCGTAAAAGCCCCCCAGGTTACACAATGGTCCAGCGCTCGGCGTAATCGGTTGCTAGGCCAGCGTCGACCCTGGTGGGAGGAAGGTTAATGATGTCACCGGAGCCAAAAGTGGTGAAAATCAACCACATCTGGCGTAGGACACAAGGATACTTCTCCTCCCAGATACCCATGAAGACATTCTTCGGCATTCATTGGAGGCACCCGAATTGTCTGGCGAATCGGGATGGCATGTAAGGCTCACATATCACCTTCTCGTCGATCCAAGCCATGAGCACCCCACCCCGGATGCTCTAAAAATACTCCTGCAGCTCCAGCTAGCCTCACCCATTATCCACCATCTGGCTGATCGGGGTGGGGAACAGGCTGAATTAGAAATTGGTGTGATTACCGATTCAGATCCTTACGCCCTCCTCATTGAGTGACATTGGCGCCACCACGGAGATGTTCAGCAGATATGGTCACAGGCCATTTCCTGGAGGACAGATGGCGTTCCGAAAGGTATACCATCCGAGATGAGCCGACACCCAGTAATCAAAGATCTGAAAGGGGCCATATACCCTCCGAGGTGACACCCATTTGGAGATGTGTCCCAGAATGGCATACAAACTAGCCAACACGGGGACCCCCAAATTGAATCTTTTGTTGGAGTCCATGGTGCTCGCCATCACCAGTGTTGCTGGATGGAAGCCCATCCTCACGTCCCGCACCGGCAGGAGCCACCCGCTCAGGAAGTCGGTGAGAAACACGGTGTACCAGACGTTTGGATCTCGGGAATCAACGATGCGGTAGCCCCACGATTGGTACTGCCCCGCCTCCAGGGTCCTCCAATATGACCCATACTTGCTCCTCTGAGCCGCAGTTGGGAACCGTTTACCCCGTCCCAGCATCTTGATTGCTGGGTCCTTCTCTAGAAACTGGCTGAGCATCCCTTGAAGGCAATTTCCTTCAGGAAGTCCTTGACCCCCAGCCTCTCTTTGCCCAGCTCCAATAGGTGCCACATCAGAATGTGGGTCCATGACCTATCTTCCCAGGTGTTCTTTGGAGGAACGAACTCGTCGTATTGGTATCCCTCCAGTGGGATACCTCCGATGCAGTGAACATCCCAGAGGCTGATGCCAACTTCCCCTTGGTGAATATGGAATGTGTTGGTATTAGGGGACCACCGGGTGAATAGCTCCGGCCCAAGCTCAGGTTGACAGTGGAAGTGGAACTGTGACGTCCATACCGCCTTGAACGAGCCAATATCCTACAGCTCGGCCCAAAACTGGTCGCAAGTATGGAAAACCTAGAACACCCAGGCCCACTCCCATGGTAAAGTTTCCCCCGGACCGTAGGTCCCAATATTTCAGCCAGCCCTTAGTGTCATTCATGATGCTCTGATGGAACGTGCTTGCGTAGAGGGACAAAGAATCCTCTACGGAAGGCTCATCCCTAGTAATGGTCCTAGTCCTCAGGTTCAGGACATATACGTCCATGTGCCTGGTCTCCCTGACAGGATGGTCATAGTTGGTAATGTTGTAGCAGGGAAGTTCGTCCTTCCAGGTCACCCATGACCACGGTGAGTCCACCTCGAAGCCCGGTAGAGGAACCTCCTCTAGGATGTCGAAGTTCCAGAGCGGGAGTTTGTCAGATAGAGGATACTCCTTCTGGGTGGGGGTCAGCAGGTTGAACAAGGTGAGGTTGTTTTAAACGACCACCTTGGCGCCATAAACCTCCTCATTCACCGCCATTTCAGCTCTACAAGCGGGGGCTTCTCCCTCATCAACATGGTTTGCAGCCATTCCGAGTTTTCTTGAGAGTTGCACGAAATCAGGAAGAGACGCGCAGAATCGAAAATGGTTGCGTGCAAACTGGGCTTGCGGCGCGCAATTCAGGAGTTCAGTGCACAATCAGAACCATTGGTGTGCAATACTCCGAGTTTGTGTGGAAACACGCCTGTAGTTTGGAAGGAATCACACGCTGCCAAAGCGTTTTTTTTTCGCACAATCGCGGAAGCGATTTCGCACACTAGAGCGTTGAGCCTATCGCGTAGAAAAGCTTTAGTCCGGAACTTGGGAACCATCACCCCTTTTTATATGTGAGGCTAGGGTTCCGTGTGATGCGGAAAGTGAATTCCACACTGACCCAGAGTTTTGCGCACCCGATGTAGTTTTGCGTGCAAAGTGACAGGGAGATCCACCACTTTGGCATTTGCCTCGGAATCCGATCGTTGCGACCTCTCGCCGATCCATTTCCGGGGGGGGATTTGTAGATGCTGAAAAAGTCTGTAACATCTAGAGGAGCTTTCAAAATGATGAAACAAAGTCTTATTCGAACTCAGAGGCCCGGTCCGGAGTGCCCAGAAGTGGCGCGCGAAATTAAAGGTTCATCACGCGGAAAAATGTTGTGCGCACGAAGGACTCCCGGGATTCACGAAAAAGAACTGGTGCAGCGCGCAATTTTGCGCACCCGGCTCCGCGCGGGGAGGCCTTACGCGCTGATGGGTCCCAGCGCAGAAGATTTCGCACGCCACCCTGATTCCATGATGGTTAATGCCTATAAATAGAAGGTAACCCCAACCGTTTCAGGGTTGAGGAATTCGGATCAGCTGTTATGCGCGCAAACCGGACTCTCGCGCACGCAATATGACTTCCAGGTAACAAAATTTTTTGCGCAACCATGCACCGAGGTTCACCTTTGCGTGCAATCCCACTGGATTAATTGAATTTTCCCAATTCATACGGGTTCTTCCTTTGCGCGTAATCCCTTTCCTTCACGTGCAATCCCCTCCTATTGCGCGCAATCGCTTCCAAATTGCGTGCAATCCCGTATTCATGTTTCTCCCAAACCTTATGCATCAGTCGGTGCCTCCCACACACAATCCAAGAACGGTGCGCGCAATCCCTCTTGCCACGCGCAATACCTCTACCCCAATTGTGTGCCAACCCGGTGTTTTGCGTGCAAACCCCAGGGCCCCTCACCTTTACACCCCCAAGGTGCCTCCCCGCTTAGGCGCCTGATGTCCTCCATACCGGGCAAGCGTTGTTTTCCCGTACGGCCTTCCAGGCTTGTACTAAGTAACCTCAAGGTCCCTTGGACAGTGTTTCCCATTGTGTTGCTTTGCCTCATGCTTCTTCGCATAGGCACGCTAACGGAAATTGCTTCTTCTCATAGCCACACTAAAGTGGACCCCTCCATGGTTCGCCCTACGACCCCCCTTCACCATGGCCTTGTCAATGCCTTCTTTCCCACAAGGGGTAGAGGGTGTTGGGAATGTAATCCCTAAGGATGTGGAGAAAACCAACCTCATATGAGCTTCAAGACGTTAAACTTCCATGCACATTGTCTTCAACACATGACGTTAAACTGTGATCCGACCCCGTGCCTCGCACGCAGGGTCCCCCTGGCTCGGACACTATTTATGCCTCTCCTCTCCACGGGAATGGAATCTTCATCACATGGAATGATATCCTTTTCTTGGAGTGGAGTTTTTCCACTGGGGAAGGGCTACCTCAGAGCGTAATCCCCTAGCCTCTCTTGCGGAAGGTTGCACCCATGCACCTCCATACTTCCCCACTACCACAGCCAATGAAGTCTCTCTCCCACTGTGCCTTGTCGCACCGCTGGCCTCCATCCTAGATTAAGTACCAGCACTAAGGGCTGCTAACCACGTGTAATCCCATGTTTCCTCTTTGGGATGCTCAACGCGTAAGCCCCTTTCCGATGTTCACAGACGCACCCTTCACAACGTGATCGTCTAGTCCCTCATGTCTCTTGTTTCTCACACCAAGCATGACTCACGTTGGATTAGAGTGAGCATCGACCATGACACCATCACGGGCATCACAGTTGCGTAAGCCCCATACCAGCGAACTACGAGGACTTTGATCCATGCTAACGCATGGTACATAGGAATCCTCCACGAGGTTCAAGCCCACCACCTAGTCGTTCTGACTTCTTCACATCAGTTCGCCAACACATTGGGCCGTCTCAGAGTGTAAGCCCCAAATATCCCATCCTGCATGATGTTAAACTATATGCCCCCATCCCGTATGACGTTAAACTGTATCCCGTCCCGCATGACGTTAAACTGTATGCCCCCATCTCGCATGACTTTAAAATGTATCACGTCCCACATGACGTTAAACTGTATTCCCCCATCCCGCATGATGTTAAACTGTATCTCGTCCCGCATGATGTTAAAATGTATGCCCCAAATTACGTGGACTTTGATTCCCTGCCATGGGGATACGTAGGAAGCCTCCACGAGGTTCAATCCCATCACCCAGTTTTTCCGACCCCTCCACGTCGGTTCACAACCACCGTTATGGGCCTCCTTATAGCATAAGCCCCAAACCCTCCATCACGGGCCGTCTCAGAGCATAAGCCGCATATCCAACACCCACGTCTCATCCTGACCTATCCCTCGAGCCCACATGCCTCGGGAATCTCATGCCCTGGCCTAGGGGTCTTACCTCCTCCAGGCTCCAAACCATGTGTTCTTTCTCACAGGTCACCCCTTCAGGTGTCCCACCATATCACCGAACTACGTAGACTTTGATTCCCTGCCATGGGATACGTAGGAAGCCTCCATGAGTTTCAAGCCCCTCTGTACTCCATTACCCATCCTGATCCTTACCCGGGCCGCCACATCCCCGTGGGATCATGCCACCCCATTCCACTCCATAGTATCCGGGAAGCCGCCCACGTTTTGGCCCCAATATCAGGGTTCCCCCCTAGGGGGTCCTTCAATATGATCCACTCTCAGTGTTTTGATCAGTCCGATCCATCTCCGCAAGATGTTAAACTCGTGGAATACCCCGTGTTAAACATGGGAAGCTGAGGAAAACCTCAAATGGCACACAACTCCCCGAGTTCGATGTGGGATGCCTCAGGCTTTCATGCCCTCGAGAAGTCCTATAATAAGGGACAGAAGAAAGACATGCCAATCCCCCAGCATCAAGGCATGCCAACGACACCACAGCGTGATCATTATCCTCACCGAAGGTTGCTGCCCCGACCAGACTCCTTGGAGCATCTCTGTGGAAGCAGTGTAATTAACTGGCGTCCATGCAGATATGGCATCGGGAACGAGCTTCACGACCCCGTCATAAATCTATGAGGGAGACCCAGACTAGGTGACGAGCTCCTTGGAGGAATCCATGGAAGGAAGAACCGACATCCCATCATCCCAGTTTCGATCAAGGTGCAAACGTCCCTAAATAAGGAACGGATGTCACCCACCTTTGGAATTTGGGAATGCGGGACAACAAGCCGCGCGTCCTCCCCCCACGTGACAGATGCGCGCACGCCCCGTCGTAAAAGAATCAGAAACAATCATGTTGCTCGGTTGTATGTTAAAGAGATAATCAGGTTGCATGGTGTTCCCCTCTCGATTGTATCTGATCGTGATCCCATGTTTACTTATAACTTTTGGAAAGGCCTTCAGAAGTCGTTGGGTACTGAATTAAATTTTAGTATAGATTTTTATCCTCAACTAGATCTAAAATCAGAACGAACAGTTCAGACATTGGAGGATATGTTATGTGTTTTCTTGATGAATTACCAAGGATGTTGGGACCAACATCTTTCTTTGGTTGAATTTTCATATAATAATATTTTTCATTCTAGTGTACAAATGGATCCATTTGAGGCATTATATGGAAAGCATTGTCGAACTCCAGCTTTTTGGGACAAAGAAGGAGAAAGGAAGCTAATGGGGCCATAATTGGTAGAAGAGATGGGAGACAACGTTTAGTTGATTCAGAAGCACATGAGAACAGCTCAGAGCAGACAGAAAAGTTATGCAGATAACCATAGGAAGGATCTTTCTTTTGAGGTATCTAATCATGTCTTTCTCAAAGTTTCTCCATGGAAAAGTGTGATGCATTTTTGGTAAGAAGAAAAAGTTGAGCCTGTGGTTCATTAGACCTTATGAAATTCTGTAGATAGTTCGATCAGTTGCATAGAGAGTGGGTTAACCTCCATGATTATCCCAGGTACACAATTTTTTTCATGTTTCGATGTTGAGAAAGTATATGTCAGATCCATCTCATTTTTTGAGCCTAGAGATAGTTCAGTTGGAAGAGAACTATCATATGAAGAATTACTAGTATAGATTCTTGAACATAGAGAGCAATTGTTGCGGAATAAGGTAATTCACCAGGTAAAGGTTTTGTGGAAAATCCATATGGTTAAAAAGGAAACATGGGAATCTAAAAATGTTATGAGGTACAAATACCCCCACTTATTTTGATACGTAAATAAAATTGTGAGGACGCGATTTCCAAAAGGGCGGAAGGATGTAACATCCCAGGTAAATAATGAATAAGACATATTTCATAATTATTATTATTTGTGAATTAAATATTAATTTTACTTTAAAAAGGTTTCTATGTTCGATTGTGTACCTGATACGCAACAACTAGTTTCATTGAAATCATATGATGCACACTAAAAATATATTATTATTATTTTAAATGGTAGTTAACTCCTAGCCTTGTATTGGTGGGAATGAAGAAAACTAACTACAATATGATTATGCATGTTTATTAAATGTATTTACTTTTATCCAATAAAGGTTAAAGGCTTCAAATATGAATGAATCTAACTTTAAGCATAATTTACATTAAAAGCTCGATTTATCACATTTTAATGGAAACCCTCTTTAAATCTAGTTTTTTTTCATTTTTTATATGTTCTAATTGACCAAATAAAATCCTTCTTTAGAATGGGGACGTCAAATTTTACTTTAGGTAATTTTTTGGAATTTTTCTGATGAAGTTCAATTTTTAATTAATAGTGAAAAATATTGTATTTTAATTCAAAACTGCGTTTGAATCTAATTTATTTATATGGTTAGATTATATTTTTAATTGGTTTTAAAGTGTAATTAAAATATATTTTTACCATTTAATCCAATGTTGGTCATTGGAATTAATTTCACTTTGAGAGTGGACATAAACAAGTGTCAATCTTTTGACAGTTATTGTTTTTTAAAAACACGCTATTTGTTTTAACAACGGGAATTAATTTTAAAATTAATTAATGAAACTTTTATGTTTTTAATTATGAAAATTAAAAATAATTTTTGAATTCATAATATCAAATAAATCTTCGGATGAATTAATGGTATTTTTCAGAAAAACTTCATTTTTTTGATTGATAGTGAAACCACTCAATAGTAGTTTAAAAACTGACTTGTTCATTTAAATGAAATTTTACCACATCTGTGAATTGAATTTTGAAAATCTGATATACATGGTTGTTATCAAGAAGAATAATTTGGTTCAATAAGAAGAAAATAATTTTTGGTGAATAGTAACTTTTGACTTCTATTTACCGTGGTTAAAGGTAAATAGGTTAATTCAAGGTAAAAAGAATATTATAATATTTCAAAATTACCTTAAAACAAGTCCAAAACTTATTGGTTGAGTCATTAACGACCATGAAAATCTTTGGGTCGATTTTGGGACCCCTTTGAGCCACATGGGATTGATAATGACAATTCAGGTTAATTAATTTAAAGTAAAGGCCAAAATAACATAACAAAATATATTTTAGTAATTAATTTGTATATGGTGTTATATAAGTATTATTATTTGTCTATAAATATTAATTGGAAATATCAAAATATTTCCTACATCATGGTATTTTTTCTATAATTTTTAGAGATCAAATAAATTAAATTATTTATGACACAATAATGATGCAGTATTTACCTAATTAAGAAATGATTTAAATAAATAAGATTATAATGATTAAAATATTATCCAAAACATGTCCAATTCTGATTGGATGATTTTATTTCGAATATGAGTCACCTTATCTTCTACCTTAATGATTTTTGGACCTTTTGAAACTGAATATCATTATGTAGTAAAATAATATTTTCACTCTTTCCTAAAGGGCCCCTCCTCTCCCTTAAAAAGGAGACCACTTCTAACCAATTCATCACACCTCTCAATACTTTTATCTCGTCCAAAATCTACCCAATTAATCTCCCTACATACATATCCTCCCCCTAGCATCATTAAATTAGGTAGAAAGCACTTCAAGAAGTCTTTTGGTTCAAACCAAAGGGAGTTACCCAAATTAAAGGTAACGATTTCTCTTAAATTGTTTTCTTATATTCTACTTCTCCAACCCCTAAAATCTTATTTTTCCATTATTTTGTAACAACACCAGTATAATAAATGTACTAGGATGTTTTTATCAGATGGATTTGAACTACACTTACACACACCTCCATTTAATGGATGAAAAACAGAATGTTTCTGTGGATGGAAAACTAACGCCACACGAAACGATGATTGTTTGATTATCTGCTACCGCCTCTCATGGTGTCCATTATGATGTAAATGTATTTATATATGATATACATTATGTTTTTTTTCTTTATGCTTTTTAAATTTCCATTTATATCATGCCTTTATGGTTTCTGTTATGGGTAAACGTGATAATCTCATTAGAGGAAGGGCGGAGTACCACCCCCTCAAAGTGATGTGAATCATTAATGCCTTATGTGGGATGTATAAAGGATGGATTTAATGATATTATATTTGATATTATACTGTAATTATAATATACCATTGTATCATTATGTTTTAATTCCATTAAAACAATAAATAGGAATGAAAGTAGTGTTCATGCGTACGTACAGCTTACAGTCTCCATGAACGGTGCATTTCGTTTCTTACCTCAAAAAGTTATGTACTATTATAAATACATGTATATAATGGATATATTTGATATATATGATATATAAATCATCAATATAATTTTGGATATAATGTACTATTGACCACATGGAAACTTGTAAATATAAGTTGTTCATTTTTTAATCAAGTACCAAATATCGACAAAACGAACATTATTAACTTAAATGATTACATAACTTTTATAATAAGGTAATAAGTGATATAAAATGAACAATAAATTTGAAAAGGGTTCTTAAGAAATTATAAAGTATCTTTAGTTTATTATTAATGAGATTAAAGAATGATCGAGTCAAGTCGAACACAAGCTAAGGGACTTCGTCTCAATCTCCTTTCATTGAGACATATTTCCATTTATACACAACTATCTTTTATACGGTGTATAAACCCCTTTGACTTTTACTTTTATTCAAAAAGAATATTTTTCTACGAATAATTTTTCTAATAAAAAAAATGAATGTTCCCTTTAATGTAAGTGGTGTCAATGACCTTTTCCGCGGCCGCGAGAATTATTTGATATCTGGCTTCCTCAACAAGCCGTAATGTTTTTAAATGAAAATATATACCATATAATATTTCATGTATTTTGTTATTGAAAATGGTTTTGATAATGGATTTTTTATGTCAATATATTAAAGTGATATATTGTGATTGAAATGTGGAAATGTTTTCTTTTCATTATATTTGTTTTCCGTCTTATGATTTTATGATGGTACGTGGACATTTGACGGGTGGTTACGTGATAAACCAAATAATGGGTGGTGCCATGAATACCAGGACGTGTGGTTATGTTATAACCTATAATTCATTGGGTATGTAAGTGGGCTGTATGGCTATTTCATTTAGTGATATGTGTGGAAGTCGACCGTATGGTTATTCCATTTAAGTTTGTTTATGTCCTAAGTTACCTTTAAATGTTATGTGTTCTTTATATGGGTTTATTGTAATTTTTTTTTTACAAAAGGGTATGTAATGATCTTTTATTTAGGGAAGATTATGTACTTCTTCCTAAATTTGAAAATTATTACTTATGCTAATATATTCATGGTTTACCTGTTGTTTTGAAAAACTAACAGTTTTCTTTTTTTTGTATCCCTTACTGAGATTTTTATGCTCATCCCATGTTTTTGGAAATGTTTTTCACAGGACATAATGTAGAATAGGGACAAGGATGGGATCAAGGGAAAGTCATATTGTCTTAAATTGAGAAGTATACATGACTCCTTTTTTCAAGAGTTCATGTTTTATCAAAAAAATGTAAACTGTGTAGAAGTGTATACTTTGTAATATTTTGAGATGTAATAGTTATGTCCTAATTTTCTAAAACTCTAAACCTAAAAAGATCCTTAATTTTAATTATTCATTTAATTAAATAGTATGGAAGGTTTAAGGTCGGGTCCTTATAATAGGAGATTCCAATCAATAATAATACATGACAATTATATAATAAAATCATGAAAATAATATAATAAATTCATACATTAAAAATTAAAAATGTAAAGGAATAAGGATTTTTCATAATAAATAAAAACATATTATGAGTGTCAAAGCCTTAATAATCAATCCTGATACATGAGAGAATATCATATACAAAGGAATTAAACATATACAACATCTTATGAAATTTTGAATAGTTATAGAAAATGATATGTTAACTCATTAAGATAAGGAAATGAGATCAGGTCCTCAAATAAACTTGTGGACATGAAAAAAGATGGATATATAATCTTATAGACACATATGGAGGTCTATACATGATTTTTCGAACAAGGAATCAGGTCCACAAATAACACAGTCATATCATGAGTTTTATTTCATTTCCCAATGCATTTGTGGTCAATATAATATCTAGAAAAGATGAAAAGTATTGAAAAAAATTCATATATATATATATATGAAAAAATATCTTAATACATTCATTATATCATTATATAATATCATGTGGAATGAAAATTTGTTTCATAAAAAATTCATCGTTTAATCATATCACAAAAAATATAAAATAAACAATTTTTACAAAGGTTTCATAATTAAATAATTAAATTATTGGAAAGAAAATACTTTCATATAATCCCATTCAAAAAATTATCATTATAAATTATCCAGAGAGTGAAATTTTATGTATTATAAGATCAAATCCCCAGTGAATAATAAAATTTCATAAAATATGTTAACATTTATAGAAAAATACTTTTAAAGGACCATTCAACACATTAATTAAAAACTTGAGAAAAATTTCATTTTCTGTAAAATTTTATCAAAAAATTACTAAAACATAAAAAAATATAAATGATTATTTTATAAAGTGAACCATTATAACTCTAGGAAAATATTTTCTTACTATATATGTTAAATGAAAACATTATTTTCACACATTTGTAAAAATTTAAAAACAATTTTTTATGCAAAAATATCTTTTATAATGATTCATTTTAATACACTGTCAATAATATAAATGGAAATGAAATTGACCATTTTAAAACATTTCATGTCTATTTATAGAAATCCAAAAAACAATTTTGATGACTATGGATATAGAAGGAAAAGATTATCATCCAAATTGGAAATAAAGATGATTATTCTGTAAAATAATTTTCATAAACATTTTAGTTAGAAAAGATAGAAACTTATACTAAATGAGAAAAAACTCAGAATAAACATGGGGAATAAATTTATGGGGTTTAAAATATAAGATCAATATAATTTACCTAAATGGAAATTTGGCATAGAAAATCCTATAATGAAATGAGATTGTAACATAAACCATCACCACAATGGTAACTTTTGAATCATAACCAAAATGATATCAATAATATAAAATGGATATTTAAATACCATTAATATAATATGATTCATGAAATTTCATATCAAAGGGGAAATATAAACAGAACATTAAATAATAAATTGGTTAAAATTGAATCTGTCTCATGGTAAAAAAAGTGAGTTCTGAACCCCCTACATCAAGTCTGGTCTTTCATCATATTAGTTGATATATCATTTATAATAAATATATAATTATTATCTATATAAACATGTTCCATATCAATAAATAACATAATAATTATTATTAAATTATAAATTCCATTTATACTTTTATTAAAAATGCTCTATTAAAAAGTACAATTGTGGGAAAACTACTGTCTTTTTCATGCATTTTTTAGATCGAGGATTCAAGTACATGCACCATATGAAATGATTAATTTTAAAAAAATATTAATGATGAAAAAAATATATTATTTATTAAAATTTTATTCTTTTATAATCATTCATATAAAGTATCAGTAAAAATTAATTTACATCAATTTTTGGAAACAATAGTTCGTACATACACACAAGTGACATTATCAATTTACAATTGATGGGAAAGTAATAAGATAGTAATGATTATAAAAATAAATAATATTAATCAGTTCATAAATATAATATATAATCACTGAATAAGTTCTAATAACAAACCGTGAAATATGGTGATGGATAAGGAATCATATCGATGTAAAGAGGTGGTAGTACTCATGTAAACACATGTGATACTTTCATTTATGATTTTTTGGAAAATAATATAGATGAAGTGTATTACATATGAATGATAATATATATTTTATTTTAAATAATGACATTACTATATTTTAATGGTTATGATATAAATTATTCTTATAAAAGAAATAGAAAAATGAATGAGATGAGTTAATAAAATTACCTCCTTCATATTTCCCATTGAGGGCAGAAGATATGGTATTTTAAAGATACCATGTCCTTTTGAAATTCACTAATAATGTTGAAAATTGGATTTTATATGTTTTGGTAAAGATAAGTGACTCATAGTGGTGTGACTAATAGAGGATTTCCGGTGTTCATTTACTGTGATAGAAAGGACACACATGGTATTATATAAAATATTTATATAAAAATAATATTTTTCATCTACAGGTTTAACCAAGTTGATATATTACAATCAAATGATGAGTATCTGTTGACATATTCTAATAGAATAAAAGTTAAACATTTTTTTGTTTTTTTATAACCCATACCAATTAGTTTTTTACCTTTTACCCTTTTGATAATTACTATGATATCAATGTTTTTTACTATTTTGTGGTCATGAAAGTTATTATAAACAGAATATTGACCCTTAATTAAAAAATGAATTCTATTATCAATCATATTGCATTAAATTTTTCAATTATAAAATTTTACTAATTTTAAATTAATTAATAAATTTTTTATCATAAAATAACATAAATGTTGTTTTTGGGGCAATTCATGATGTTCGACTTTAATGACATATTTTTAGAAATGGATTTTGAATATAAAAATTTAATACATAAAAAATAAGATACATCAATCTACTAAATTTTTGGAACACAATAATACATCCATATTTTGTTAATTAATTAAATTCATATATTTTATTTTCTTACTAAATGAACATAAACTATTTCTATATTGCATAACAATTTATTTTAATTATTCCAATAGTAAAAATAAATAATAACCTACCATGAAAAAAAATCATATATAATTAAAATAACCATTTATAACTGAACATAACCTCTTTTTATCCATATGAAGAAATATTGTCGCTATTAAAATTAAGAGTATCATATTTTTTTATTCTTTATTTAACACAATATTAAGGTCATTATCAAAGGGAACTGGAAATAAATTTTCAAAAGATCAAAGAAACTATACTTATTGTTGAAATAAACCTATTAAATGAAATAAATTCTTGTTTTTTAATTACGAGGCCATAAAATAAAGTGTTATCAATTTTTTACCCATTCACCCTTATTGATGTGAAAAATATTTTCAATATTTACTATTCATAATGACTAAAAATAAAAGAGAAAGATTTAAAAAATTTGAAGATCCGAAATAAAAATATGGAATCACTTTTTCTGGATTACTTATCTATAAGTATAATAAATAAATTTAAATACAAATGTGTACAACACAATAAATATTTTTAAGAAAATTGTGTTAATAATAAAGAAATAAACATATTAAAAACATGGTATAATAATTATTATTTATATAATAAATTAGATTATTTCAAATTATATAATAATTCCTGTAATTTTGGATAATGTTTTAATAATAATGGTACTTTTGAATTATACGATTTACAAAAAAATGTATGTTCTAAAAGATTGGTATTTTTCTATATTTTTTTTAAAAATAAACATTTCAAGAAAATATATAAAAAATAACCATAAAATGATATTGAAATTTTAATTTAAAAACAATATTAACTTCATTATATTCAATTTCTAATTATTTTATAAATAAATTAAAATTTTCAGGCACAAAATGTAACAATTAGTTTTTAAAATAAAATAAATTTTTATAAAGAAAAAAGGACTATAATAAATATTTTGTACGTAATTATAATGATTTAATTAATATATATGATTTGGGAATAATATATATATATATAATAATTTGGTTAATATAATTAATACACATCAATTAAATTGATAAGTTAAAATTTATCATAGTTCTTTTTAAGATAGGTGTTGTTTCTCAAGAATGCAGTCAAATATTTAGATTTCTTAAATGGAAATATATTCTAAAACATCATGGTTTTACAAGGTAAATAATATCATATCACTCATTAATATTATTAATTTTATAAAAATAATATTATAATATGTGTTCCTTCTTTATAAAAAAACTGTGTGAGTTGGTGTTGGAAAAAAACACATTGATTCATAGTGGATGGATTGGACACATATGCAGGATTCAAGTTTTATATTCCATAAGGGACAAAAAAGAGTAAATAAATGAATATAATAGCACTTTTATATATTTAATACATTTATGTCATTATTTAAAAGTGCCTTGAACAAATCTAAATGAGTTAATAGAAGAAATAAACATGAAATATGCTTGTTCGTACTTATACCTCCTCCATGGATATCTCTCAACATTTTATAACTTAAGTCAACTTTAACTTTTTTTTGATAACTGTATACCCAATATGATGTGGGATAGTTATTTGGTAACCATATTGGGTTGGAATTAGAGGAACTATATGGCACAAAAGGTTTTAATAACATAAGATATATGAATCCCTTTCATAAGTTTTTGGAGTGGAAATTTTGTAAATAAACAATATTTTTTAATATATTAAAGTAGTTCTCTAGTTCAAGTGCAATCAAAAGGTAATAATTTAGAGAAAATATATGGTAGGTATAAATTCAGTCAAATAATCATATTTTTTAGTGTTTTGGTGATATTTTATTCCTCCTTTTTTTGTTTAACCTCTCTCTATGTTAACCCATTTTATGCTTTAATTGGGTGATAATATTTTACGATAGTGACTATTAATTATAACCATCCATGAAATTAAACACATTAAATTTTTTGAAATTATTTATTCCAAATATTATTTTAATTTTTCATGTCTCAATATTATAAGTAATAGAAATTAATTTAAATATATGTGCACAAAATGAAATAGAAAAGAGGTTTTAGAAAAACATTAATTTGAAGAAAAATAATTATTTTATTGAAAAATCAAATATAATAATGATTAATATGGAATTATCTGGATTATATTTCATGAAAATTCATAGATTTTAATTTATAATCAATAAATTAAAAAATAGAATTTTGTAATCACAGGAAAATATAACAATTTTTTTAGTAAATTTAGTATTTATCATTATTTACAAATAAATAAATATTTTTAGATAAATATAAAAAATATACCTAGGATAATTTCAATATGAATAATAATAATATTAACCTTATCAAATTGAAACTCTATAATTTATAAATTCAATTCTATATAAAATAATGTGTTAATAGAAACATTTCTCTAAAACCACTTTATTTTATGACTTAAAAATCACATAAAAATTTCAATTTATGTATGAATTCATAATATATATTTATAGAAATTAATAATTAATGAAAATAAATTTTTATTAATATTACTTTGGTGTATTAAATAGACCTCTAAAAAGTTTGTAAAATTATTTGGGTTGGAGTTTTTTTGTATATTAGGGTCTAGTTTGAGGTATTTCTATGTGAGGAATGTTAGTGGTGAGGAACTCGTTTTATTAGAAGGATGAGTTAAATTTTTTTTAATTAGAGATTCTTTGTTAAAATAAATTGGGACAAAAATTTTGTAATATTTGAGAGGGGGTATGGCTTGTTCCTGCCACCTCTCATCCACACAAATAAATTATATTGTATTGATATTTTAAGAAATTTCCACTTAATTAATATTTTATTATAATTTCACCTTACCATGGGAAGTCGTTTTTTAGGGTTGGTAAAATAATTTTGTTCATTGATGAAATATCATTTATTAAAAATTTTGACAATAAAATGAAAAAAATGTTATCAATTTTATAATGTTAGTTTTCTAAATGTGATAAAAAATAATTTAAAAAAAATGTATCACACAGAAGAAATATTTTTAATAAAAATAAAACATAGGTTCCAAAATATAAAACATAAAACTTTAATTTAAACATAAAATTTATATAAGAATAATTTTATAAATAAAAAATCAACAATGAAGAAATTTTTTAAAAACAATTACCGGTATGCTTATATCTTGATAATGTTCACAAAATTGTAGTATTTTTTAAATAAGCATGTTTCATTATTCCCCTAAAATTTTATATTTTCAATAAAATACATAAAATTTATAATAATATAATATTTCTATTTTAATTAAAAAATTAAAGGTAAGTTTTTAATATTCATATTCTAGAATTTATGAATTTAACATTTTAATGGTAAAAATGTAATAAAAACGATTTATATGGAAAGAAATATCTCAAGTAATAAATATTAAAATTTATATTTAAAATAAATTATTAATGAAATTATTTTCAATATATTATCAAAATTTACCAATTATTTAATCAACATTTATCTATAATATATTTATTATCTTAAAATAAAAATACATAGAGAATAAAAAGTATTTTTTTCAGAAAAATTAATCTTTCAACCAAAATCTGAATTTATTATTTTTACATGAATAATTATTATTATAGGATTGGGAAATTATTTACCTGAGTATGTATTCAATACAGTCAATTAAAATCATTTTTTAGTAGTGATTTATGTCTTTTATATTTAAATAAATAACGATTTTAGAAAAATAGTTATTCAAAAAAATATCCAATTTACATTCATTGTTATTAACCCAAATACAATGAAAAAAAATTTATACATATATTTTTTAATTATATAATTCTATTCATGTTAGATGATTTATTTTAATTTTATCATATTATTTTTTAAAATAAAAAAAACTTCAAAAAATTGATTCTAAAAATATATTTAAATTATAAATTATTATTTTGTTAGTTATTTCTTAACTCTAAATCATATTAAATAAATATGTTACTAATAATAATAAAAATTACATTCTAATTAGATACATATATATCCAATATCTATATATCTAATGACCATGTTTCAAATAGATCTATGTGAAATCTTAATATTTATAATAGTAGGATATATTTCACAAATAATGACGTAATAAAACCATTCATTCCACTGTCACTTATTATGTCACACATTACATTCCCTATTTTTGAAAATTCATTCTCCATGATTGATTTTAATTATCATTTATAGTTTAATTCTACTAATTGTGATTATAAATGGAAAAGAAGATCATGGAGATTTTATAGTTTTATTGATTTTATTTGTTTTTATTAATCACCCCCTTTTAATTTATATGCATATAATAGATGTAGTAAACCATGGAATGTAATACATTGTTTCATGTAATTTTTATGTATTTTTATAACTTAAAACAATGTATCATGGATTGTTTTATTTTTATCTTTTGTGTCATGAATTAGACTAAAAATAGTTTCAAAATAACAGAAAATTCATTAAAATATCAGGGTGTAATAACAATGAACTCCGTAGATCCCTTATTTGTGCCATATATCGTGGTTTTATTTTATTCTCTCATGAACATGTGAGGACTTTAATGGTGCTCAATAATGATTCATAAAGATATTTTGAAAGATGAGTGGAATATAATATTAATAACATTATGTGGATTGTGGTAAGAGGCATAAAAATTCCATAAATCTTGACCACACGATAATAATTCACATGATATTGAATCTACCTTATTTTGATCTTGGTGGTTAAAATTAACAATGTTCAAGACTCATAATACTTTCTTGAATTGGCAGTGGTGGTGTGGGGGGGTGGATTCTCTAGTTTTCTACTATTTAGATTACAATGTTCTTCTCATGCATTGGTATTGAATTTAATGTCATATATATTATAATTTATTCACCCTATGATCAGGATAGAATGTGAACAATATATTTTATTATGTTTTTACTAAGGTCACTGAAGCACTGGGATTTGGGTCATGGATATGTATATGAAATCAACAGAAATGATGCCAATCCATCATTGTTTATTTTAGTATCACATCCCATAGAATTTTTAACATCTTATTTGATTGTAGATGGGATATTTAGGTTAATATGTGTCCTAAAAAAATAATGATTATCAAAACGATGAATTTGATGGTGTTTAATAGTGTAATTTAATCTTATTAAGGTTCTATTTAGTGTGAATATTCCCATCCACCCAACAATTTCTGTAGAAAAAATCCACCAGTTTGGGTTGTCTTGGGTATAAAAAGGGGCTCTCATTCTATAGCTTCTTCCATATGTGAAAGTGATCAAAAATGAAACTACTATATATTTAGATAAATATAAATAAAATGACCAAAACCTTGACATTGAATTATAATGAAGTAATTGAAATAAATACATTTTGAAATAAAAATATAATGAAAATAAATAATATCATTAACATGAATGAACATCAATTATTATACCTAAAACAACTAACATGATCATTTATTTCTTACCAAATTTTTTTTTTAAAAAATTCATTTCATGTGATAAGAATTTAAATTTCATGAAACATATGAATAATAATAATAAATTATGTTTGATATTATCAATTGGGTAAAACTAATTTTAATCGTAATAAGAATAATAATATTTAATATAAAAAATCATTTTTAGATAAAAATAGATATTTATTATTGTTTTATGAACTTATTAAAAAAATAAGATTTATACATTTTTATGATGAAATTGATTAAATTAACCTAATTATTTATTTCTTCATATCAGAATTTACTTTGTATAATGTTTTAATCATTTTATAAAAGGATTATTTTTAGTAAACAATTGTGTGATTTATAAAAATTATAATTTCCCCCATTTTATCACTCTATATGAATAACCTAAAATATATAAATTTAATTAGTATAATCATATATAAATTTATGGAATTAAATTAAAAACTTATAAATATTATTTAAAAATATAAAATCTATTCAAATCATTTTAATAATAGATTGACATATTACTTTAGTAAAAAATTACTTTAAGTATTTTCTTGGAATCAAGTATATTTCAATGGATATTCAGTTTTCTGTTTCATTGAAAGACAAATATCCTTTAATATATTTTAAAAAATAAGTTAATATCATTAAAATAAGTATACAAAATAATTTTATTGTATATATATATACGAATCATAAAAATATTACTTACCGAGAAATAGTTTTTACGCAATTAATCATTTTTTTAAATTAACTATTCAGACCATTTGAAATGTTATCTTAAAATTTTATTTTAAAATTTAAAATTTTACAAATTAAATTATCTAAAAATTAACATCTTAATACTTTTACTTAATATTAATTACCATGGTTAAAAATTAACTTCCAATGTAAAATTAAGATTAGGTAAAATGAAAAAATATTATTAAAATATATAAATCACTCAATGATGTATCAATAAATATTTTTTGAGGTATGTTTTGAGCCAAAATCAATATAAACTTCTATTTTTACCATTTTTTTCCTTTAACACATGAATAATTTCCATACATTATAGAAAATGTAATTTTTACTCCACAAACTACTGTTTAATTCCATTTCAAAATGGTAACATTTCAACCCCTTCAAGAATCACCATCCTTTTGAATTTATCCATTAAAATAATCCATATTAAACTCATTATAACCCTATAACACACAGTTACATCCCTTGAATCTCATATTTATCCTAATCCTAACATATTCAACTATAAATCCAATTAAAATTCAGGTACATGAAATGTCTTTTATCAAATACTTATTTTTCTTCTTATCTTCCATATTTTAAACTTATTGTAACCAAACTAATATAACTATATTATTATAATTTAAATTTTTAAATTTTTTATATTTATTTTATTATAATTTTTTATTCATATACACAATCCATCATGAAAAAATTTTGCTGATGCGTTGTGCCCACTGCCGCCTCCTCTGAGTAACACATTTCATTTTCTTTCACCACCACACATGTTTTGGTATATGGATGATATAAAAGGATAACTATTATGTTTAAGATATCATTAATTTTATTATGAAAAATGGGAGAAGCATTTAATTAAATTATCTTAAAACAATCAGTGTTATTTTCATTTTCTAAAATAAGCATGCTAGGAAGATAATGTTCCATTTTAAGTCATGTTAGACGTTCATATACACTATTTATTCCTATATATCCTTTTAATTATATTTATAATGATAATAAAAACTAAATAAGATCCTTATTCTCATTTTAAATTTATATTATGTTAAACAATCTCATAATCATTCACTAAATGAGGTTATGTTCAAGTTGCAGTTGCATTGACTAGTTAATTGAACAATACTGTGCATTTATATAATGAAAAACTATGGAAACATAATAATTTGTGAAATTTGACATAAATGTGTAAAGAGATCTTTTTTTTGAGTTTTTGAGATTTTATTTAATTTTTTAATTTTCAACAGGCTTAGAATTTAATATATGGAAATTATGATCCATGGTGTATAAAACATGAAACGCCGAGCTTAAAATACTTGAAATATATTATTATTTAAGTATGCACTATATAATATAACTATTTAATTATTTTATATGAATAGGATTAACTAATTTAATAAATAATATTCCAATTAAATTTAGAAGTATTGATAAATTCTAAATAAATATTCACTCAAATTTTTGTAATGTCATTTTATTCTTTATCGAACAGTTCTTTAAAAATGGTTTTTATTACTTTTTATGATCAATTATTATAAATATTTTCTTGAAAAAAATAGAATTTTATTTATAATATGAAACTAATTTTTTAAATCATCATATAAAAATCATATTACACTAAGTTTTTTTATAAATTTAAATAGAGTTTAATTGGTTTCCTTGAATAGTGAGAAATACTAGTTTTAATTGAAAGATGTCTTTCAATTTAAAGTATTTAATAATTTTGATTTTGTTTTAAATTTATTTTAATTGTTATTTTTTTAAATAATATTATCATTAATATAATTTATTTTATTGGAATTAATTTTATGTTAAAACATGATATAAAATATTTTTTTTACTTAAGATAACATTTCTTTGGGAAAACGGTAGTTTTATTACGATTGTTGGTTTAATTTTTAATTAAATTCTTCCACTTATATGAATTGAATTTGATAAAATTTATTCAATATATGGAATACTAATAGTTTAATTAGGTAATAATATGAACATAATATTTTATCTCAATGAATATTGAAGACAATAAAAAATAATTACCGCTGATAAGGATAAAAAAGGTCTTACACATTACTAACGTCTGTGTTAAAATAAATTTCCACACACGTTTTAATTTTATTCAATAAACTCAATTTAATTTTTAGAGTTGCTTTTTCAAAATTATCTAATAATTATCAATATATTTTTAGTATTAATAGATATATTACATTTGTAAATAAAAAAAATATTACCGTGGTGAAAACAAAAAAAATTAAAGCATGTACCATTTAAGGATATGGAAATAACATTTCAAAAAATGTTTTATTTTATTTAATGGTAGAGTAGTGGATAGAACGTAAATTCTATCAGGTACACAATTTTTTTATTTTTTGAACATTTATCAGGAGTTACTTAATATTATTGAATAGTTTTGGGTATTTACAAAAATGTCACTCCTCAATTATAAAAAGTCACCTCTTATCCTCACTTATTTAGACCTATTAACGTATTACTATAAAATAAAAACCTACCAAAATATCCCCAAAATTCATAGACATTTTCTATTTGTATTTTTATTCCCAAAATACCATCCCTATGGTCCTTAATAAGAGATCAAAATGAAATTTTTTTAAAGAAAGAAAAATATTTTCACTAATCTTATTAATTTTACCGATTTTCATATCATCATAATTAATTGATTAAAAATTACAATATAATAAAACATGTATCTAGAATATAATGGTTTTTTATTATTTTTATGGACTAATATATATCCCTCTCACCATCCCTCAAATGGGAAAGGGACCCATTGATTTTGTGTATGATGAACTACTTCCTCATGAACCGATGTAAGCTGTTTTCCATCACCACATATCAGGGATGGTTATAATGATAGATAATATATATATATATATATACAATTTATTTAACCTTTTAATTATTTAATTATAATATTATATCCCCTGTCTTACATTACAATCTGTTGGAGAACAATAGCGCCACTCGTGAGTACGTGTGGACTATCACCTCCACAAAGAGATATGATTCATTTTTCATTTCTATTTTACATAGATGGTAATAAGGATGGATTTTATGAACATATATTATGTATATTATTTAATAATTATTATGTAAATTTTAATTATAATTTATATTTTTCTAATTATATCCTTTGGAAAATTAATACATTGTTCATGGGTACACACAACCTACCATCTCCATGAATAGTGTAACTCATTTTACAATCTATAACATTTATGAATGACTATAAATATGTATCTATTTAATATATATATATATATAATTATAATAATTAATATCTTTTTGGATATTATAAAACCATGATATATTTATAATTACCAAAACAACCATACCAAATCATAAATGAAAAATTAATTAGTTATTACCTGAAATAGGGATATTAAAAATAGATTGTTATTAAATGGGAGGTAAAGGATTATAAGTAAATAATATATGGTATAATATGTATGAATATTTTTCTTTAATATATTTATAATAAATATATATTTATTATTCATTAGGTTCATTCATGTACGAAAAAATTTAGACATTAGGTAAGTGATTTTGTCTCAATTTCCATTCGTTGAGGTATGTTTTATTTGCTTGAACCAATTTCTTTTATATGGTGTATATACAGACTATTTAAATATTATAACATGAATAAATCATATTTAATATTAATTTATGATTAAATTTAGATTATTTTATATAAGGGTACTTTATATAGAAATCAGTAAGTACTAAGATGTTTCATAACTAAATTTCATTTCATTGGGTTATATTACTTTTCAATAATATTTTATATTATAAGATTACGTATTTAATAGATTTTTTTTATTTTTGGTTTTTTTAAACTTTTTTTATGTGTATTTAAATTATATTTCCATAATCAATTCAATTATTAATTCACACTCTAATTGTATGATCTTTATAATAAATATCATCTCATTTTTCACATAATAAAGGCATATTTGTTAATATGCACCTAATTATGTTATGAGGTTTTTATACAACCTCATTGATAAGTAATGTAATAAATATTTTTAAATTCATGGTATTTAATGTTTCGTTTTATATTATTTATTTCATTTTGGTTATGATTCGAAATTTATAAAAGCAATAAGAGTTTATTTCACCGTCTCATAATTATTTGAGATTTTTTATGTTATTGCCTTTGTTGGGAGGAATTATTTTTCATTTAAATATAAAAAATACTATAATTTTACCAGCAATAATTATTTTTTAAATTTATAAGTTCTCTATTCATTTTATTATTTTATTTTTATAAAAAATCATTTTTAAGATAAAAAACATTTTTTCCATTTAATCTAGAATTTTCCCACCTATAATATTATTTTCTAATTTTTTTCAAGAATGTTTTTAATAGTCTACATTGATTTATTAATGATATTATTAACCATGTGTTACATTTAAAAAATTTTATAGAAGGAATATTCATGTCGTTTTATTAATGAATTAGTGTAGTGACATAGTCTTGACAAACATAAGCATTACATTACATTTTCGAAATACTTAAAACAATATAATAAAGGATTATGAAATAAAATACTAGTCTAGTACCTTTAGAAACATGGAAACATAAAAATTGGTATATAAATGGGATATATCATCTCCCACTAGTATCTTCCTCACTATCACCCTTCTTACACATAACAAACATAATACAAATCTTTATAACCTTTGGAAGGAAATATAAAAAGGGGTGATTTAAAATGCCCAGTAAGGGTAAACAAGGGAGACATATAAGCATAAAAATAAGTATAGGGTATAATAACATGGTCATGAAAATAAAACATCACCCCTTCATATGGAAGATCATAAACAAGAATCTGGACATAAAGATTGGCAGTTCATATGACATGAATCATAAAAAAATAGAGTACATAATCCATGAAATCATAAAAAAAGAATAAAGAAGATAAATGTGGAAAACACAGGAGGGCATAATATGATTAACCATAGTTGCAAAGTAATTTCTTATAAGTCCATATCAGTGGATAAATTCATTTACTAAATTGAGTATAGCCCTGTTCAAGCCCTGTATTACTAAACCTGGTAAACCCCTATTCTAGCCTAACATTACTAAACCGGGTAAACCAACGTTTCATCCCTATATTACTGAGTCGAGTTAATTTCCCATTCCATCCATCTCTATCTAATGATATATAAATATTTACCCAATGCATTTATAGAGTTATAGGTCCCACCAATCTCACAGTGAAATCATACATACATATTCAACAGGATCATAAATAATCATATCACAACCCATGAAATGTAAGGTATCATAAACATGTGATCATATCATAACCCATGGAAGAAGATACAAGTTTCATTATCATTTCTTAAAAATCATAACATGTGAAATAGAAATGTATTTCACAATCATATAACCCATAAAAGAGAAATGGGTTTCATAAAAATATAAACCAAGAATGTGAAATAGGTATTAAAAAGACTATGACATTAAGCATTACCGATTCAGAGAAATAATATAAATTAAACCATTAGATAATTTCATATAAACATATGATTTACATCAACATATTTCATCGTAGACATAATTTTATTGAAAAATATTTCAAAAATGATTCTTGAGGAAAATATCATTTCTTTATTGAAAAAAAAAAGAATTTTTATAAATAAAACCAATTGAAAATAATTTTCTTATAAAATTCCATGAAAAATTAAAAATAATGATTCAAGTCAATTCGAAAACCTTTTTTCCTTGAAAACTAATAAAATAAGAATCAAAAAAATTAAAAATGTTTTTATTTGATTCTCTTTGAAAACATTAAATGAATTCTTGAAAACATTTCGAAAACCATTTCATTGAAAATACTTTGAAAACTTGTAATTAAATCTTGAAATCATTTTGAAAAATAAATTATGATTTTTTTTAAATAATTATAAAGAATTTACAATTTAAACATTGAAATGGTTCTTCACAAAATGATTATGGGTAAACTTTTTCAGGCCATATGACATAAAAAAGATTATTTATTTTTCATGGTAAAAAGGATAGAAAAATGGATTTATTAAAAAGAGATAAGAATATTCCATTGAAAACATTGGTAAAAAATAAAATGGCTAAAAATGTCTTCTAATAATCATAGGATATTAGTAGAATTTTCTTGTAAACCCTTTTTAGTATTCTCTATTTAATAGGAAAACACTTTTTCGACCGAAGAGTGGATAAATTTGGGCATTCTTCGAAACTGTTTTTTAGTTTTCTTACGTATCAAGGAGAAAAATAAAAATTACATTAAATGAATATATCTTTAATATACAGAAGATAATAAAATTAATTAATTTTCCAAATTTTCGGTTCAAATTATTTCATCAAATACACATAATCACTAACAATCATGGAAAATCAATGATATTTTTTCAACAAACTCTTAAAAATTGGTTACTTTGGATAATACTCACCATCTAAGAAATAGAAATCACATAAATCAGAAAATATCATAAAAATAAGTTGAATAATGATATAACAATTAAAATGGAAGTATATACACCTCAAAAATAATTTTTTTTCATAAAAACACAAAAATCTCAAAGAAGGAAAATAGGGATAAAACTATTTCAGAAATTGGCTATATTTTGAAACTTAAACCAAAAGAAAGAAGGATAACAAAATAGACATGTTAATAGCCATAATTTTTTATAATATACATTTAATAGAATAATGTTCATTATATACACCACACTAAAGTAAATAGTGGGGAATATAGCATGTATCTCATAGAAAAAAGTGAGTTAAAATCCCCCTAACCTTGTGTCTTAACTCTCATCATACTCATTTAAACCACCTGTATGATAAAAATAAATTCATTATAAATATTTTGCAGGAAAATATTTTTATATGTTATAATATATATTTTTTTATTATGACATTATTTTACATTCATGTTTACCACCCTATGAAAAGGTTTCACTTCAGATAACAATTGATTTGTTCTTCGCATGTGTCTTAATTCGTTATATCGTTGGTCCTTATGCTTATATAATGATTCTATAATATAAAAAAATATATAAATATCATGTATATAGTTCACATTGTTATTATTATAATCCATATAATATTGTATTATCAAACTGAATACACTTTTCATAGAGATGGTAAGTCGTACGTACGTATTACCGCTATTTTCGTTTAATTGTTTTGTAGAAAGAAGGAGAGTAGAATATATACATACATACATGCATATATATATAATTATTAAATTATATTTATAATATCATATATATAATATATATTTATTAAATCTATCTATAATTAATTCCATGTAGTGTATGAATGAATCACATTGTTTCGAGGGGGCGATAATCTCCACTTCCCCAAACAAAATTATCGTATTAACAAAAAATGGATAGTATAATGATGTATGTTTTAAAATAATAAAATAATATTAAAAACAAAATAAATATTTTATATAATAGATATTAATATATTTTTCATCACAATTTAAACCATGAGAGGTGGTAAAGGAAAATTTAACAATCATCATTTAGAGAGGCAGTTGTCCTCCAACATGTAAACAGTATGTTTATTACCCATTAGATGGATGGATGTGTAAGTTTATGTATAAATATTAAATTAAAAAAATCGTAGAATATTGATTATACTATTGTTTTTATATTATCATGGAATAATAATATTTGAGGAAGTGGAGAAAGGAAATAAAAGAAAGGCATCTGAGGGAGGGTGTTACCCCTTGACTAGGTAACTCATTTTGGTTTGAGCCAAAAGGCTTCCATGGATTGAATTATCCACAAGGTGAGGATAAAAGGAAAAATTTATAGTTCTTCGGGAGTGAATTGGGTAGATTTTTAATGATCCTAATGTTCTTGAGTTGTGTGAGGAAGTGACAGTGAAGGATGCCTTTTATAAAGAAGGGGGAGTGGAATCTCCTGTAATATTATAAAAGAATAGAACCCCACTGAGGTTATTTTATTGAAATTTGTTCAATAATGTTTAAAAATAAATAAAAGGTATTATAGGATCTAAATATTTTCATAAAATGGTTTTAGGACAAGTTTTTATGTCGTTTTGGGTGTTAATATTTTTGTTTTGTTTCTTATAATGCTTAATTTCACCGTAATCGTTGTAATTAATTTTAATTAAATAACTAATATTTTTTGTCACAAATTAAGTTGAAAATATCAGGAACTATTAATTATTCTTATTAAAAATATAAAATCCATATTTTCCAAATTTCAATAACATAAGTGGTAGAAATTAATTTAAATATAATCCTAGAGTCAGGACGACAATGCTGGATTTTAAAATAAAAACATTCCAATGTTTTCCTGGTTTTTATAGTCAATTTCAAAATAAAATAGATTCCAATGTACTAAATTATATTTATTGATAAAAAAATTTTATAATTAATTTTTGAAACCAATTTAAAAAATAAAATAATCCTATAAATAAATTAGATTGAAAATAAGTTTTGATTGAAAATCTAGTATTTTTAAATATTCAATAAAAAATGGAACCGTATAAAAATTACCAAAAAATTTATCCTAACCAAATTTTTATTTTTATCTTCCACAGATTAAGATTATTTTTTCATATTAAATATATAAAAGTTCAAAAAATTTGATTTAAAATTGGTTCACCATTAAAAGGTCATAAAACAACATTTATAACAATATATGTTTTAGTCGTAAAATTAAGCTTGTTCTTATATTATGTATGTCAAATATATTGATGATTATAAAAAATATTTATTGAATATATAACATATATAATACAATAATATCATTTAATAATTGTAGTTAATTTTATTTATTAGGATTAAAATATCTTTGTGAGCATAATATTAGTTTCTATAAAAATACCCCCTTTATATTCAATTTTATTCTTGTATTCATTTCAAAAAAAAATTAATTCACATAATGTTTTGTTAAAACCATATATTTTAAAAATTTAGTTAATAATATTGATAAAAAATAATTTAACTACCGGGTTTTATGTTATTATATATATTTTTATAAAATACTATTGATCGATAACACTAAAACATGTGTGTTACAAGAGTCATCGAGTGAAATCTGTCTTAAATGACACATAATCTTACCTCATTGTTCTTAAAAGAGGAAAAAACATTTATATTTCATATAGTGCATCCTTAACATGAAATTTCATAAAACACAATCCAAATTTATTGCTCTCATACAGATAAAATAACTATTTTCAGTGTTGTGTGAAATTAAAAAAAATATCAAAAAGATTAAATTAATTTGAAAAGGATTTTTCGAAAAATCAAGGAGAGTCACATTACATCTCTCTTAAAATGAATTTCACAATATAAATTTTTCTAGGTTATTAAAGGTTTAACATTTTATATTTCTTATCACAAAAACCCACATCGTAAAAATGAAAATTAAAAGTTCCCTTAAAAAGGGAATGTTGGAATCATAATGGTTCCCCCAAAGAATCTCATAATGAGTGTCCAACATAAGAGAACATAGGTCAAAAGTGAAAACATGGACATAGAGGGTAAATGTTAGCATCATTTTTTGATGGAGAGAGATAGATAACATGTTTATGAGAAAGTTAACAATAAAAAATCCATAAATCTTCGATTTTATAAGGGACCATCTAATTCATCAAAAAAGGATATACTGTGATAAACTTTATGGTTTTTAGATATTTTTTCCTAATCTTAAATAATTCTCATAAAAAGATATATTTTCCAGATTTCTGGACAACATCATCCTTTATTGTTCCTTGATCCACTTTACCTCTTTTACTAAAATTGAATGTACCTTTTAATCATTCATAAAGCACTAACATATCATGATATTTATGATATAACATCAAATTTTTCATTAGTTATCATCAACAAAAAGTTTTTAAAACAATTTATCCAATATTCATAAATTCTCATGTGGAAAGATAATACTTTACTCTAAAAAATCTTCCAAAGTTTAACTCAATAATTCCATAAATGTTTAATCTTATAACTCATCTAAAATATGACAATCCAAAACATTATAAATAATGCCACAATATAAGCTTAACATTGATCCTCCATATATCAAAATGTAGCTCTAGGTTATCACATTCAAAAAATGTGAATAACCCCATCATATATTCTCTTTAAACCTGATAATAATATAAATTACCATAAAAATATTGAGATAACATGCATGCTTACTTATTTAATAGTATATTGGATCTATTCAGTAAATCCAAATATTGTTTAATAATAATAAATGATGAAATATACCAATTTTTTAACCAATCAACAATCAGATCCACGGTAACTAGTGCTATACAATTTTATTTACACCAATCAATGGTCTCTTTGTTCAGGAAAAACACAATTATCTAAACATCTTAGTCACATTAAGGGTTACCTTCCCTTTATCAAAATATTACTTTAAAAAATATTCATCACTATTAAACTTTTCCTTTTCAATCCTTAATAAAAAATTATATTGAACTTACTTATATAGTTTATGATTCACATAACATAATCTTTGAATTCCAAAAGATCAATACATTATTCATCCAACATTACTATAAGACCATTACTCGGGCTTCAACAAATTATTCCTTAATACCGTTTTCCTAGAAAATGAACTTTGAATTAGGTCTTAAGGTTACTAAACCACATTCAAATAATTATTTTTTTGATTAATGTAAAAATTGCTAGAAGAATATCATATACCTTTCACATGTCATATGTTGTCTATTTATGTTCATAAGTATAACCAATACTGATAACAACTTCTAAATTATCTTTATTATATTTTCACTTTGGAAATAAATTTTCATAACTCCCATTCATTATATATTTTAAACATAAAATTTTAACCATGTTCCTTAAAGTTATCTTCATCGACTAAAACAAGAAAGCATAGGGTGAGAAACACATATCATAGAATAAAACAATTTAATCATGAAACATTACTTATATGATTTCTAAATCATGACACGTACCTTTAATAGATGAAAACGTTGGTTTATCATAGCTTATTCAAATCCAAATTATATTTAAATACTTCATAATGGTTCATGAAGAGTTTCTAAATTTACAAAGCATATTTATAAGAAATATCAAACTAGGTGTCTAGAAAGTCATGTTGTTGTGTTTTAGATTACCCCGACTTAGGCCTGAAACAACTTGTTGGAGTTATTACTCCAAGGTATATCTATTCTAGAGCCACATTATCATGAATTATCCAGAAATTGATGTATTTCTTGGAAACTGCATACTTTATCCTTTACCAAAATTCTTGGAATTTTTTCCTAAACATTGTCTCATCCTTAAAGTAATACTTATAGATATCCGTAGACATATCCATATAAATATACATTGGGATCTCAAAATTTTTTTGTCATACTAGTTTCTAAATGTTAACTAAAAATTCTCTCTGATACTAACTATAATGACCCAATCTAGAAATATATATAAATTACATTATATTTATGGAATACTTAAAACATTACAATAACAAACGTCCAAACACCGTAATAGTCTGGTTCCTTTGGAAACATCTAAAAAACATAGGTATATAAAATGGCTACATCATCTACCACTAATAACTTCTTGACTACCACCCTTATTTCACACATCAAACATAATAAAAATCTTCATATCCTAGGGAAGAAAACATAAAAAGTGGTGAGCTCAAATGATCAGTATGAGTTAAAAAGGGATACTTGTTAGGATAAACAAGAACATATGGTATAAAAACACAATCATGAAAATAAAATATAATCTCTTGCATATCAAAGATCATAAATAATAATAAAAGTATAATTAATGTATGTTCATAAAACATGAATCATAAAGAAATAAATGTCATAATCCATGAAATAATAACATAGAAATTAAGCATTTAAATGTAGAAAAAACATGAGCACATAATATGATTTACCATAGTAGTTAAGGAATCGATGCTAATACTATATTAGTGGACAAGGTCCTTTACCGAATCGGGTATATTCATATACCTGCCCTATATTACTTAACAGGGTAAACCCCAATTCCAGCCTTATATTACTGAACAGGGTAAACCCATGTTCCAACCCTATATTACTGAACCGAGTTCATTTCCCATTCCATCAATGTCTATCTCATGAGATAGAAACCTTTACCCAATTCATTGTAGTGATATATAGGACCCACCCATATCATAGTGAAATAATACATACATGTTCCATAATATTTTTAAAAATAATATCATAACCCTTAAAATGAAATAGGTATCATAAAAATTTTATCATATCATAATGTCTAAAAAAAATACAAGTTTCATACTAATTTAATTAAAAGTATAACACATGAAATAAAAATGGATTTCATAAATATATAACATGTGAAAGAGAAATTAGTCTCATAAAATTATAAACCATGAAAGATAAATTGGTTTCATAAAGACAATGACATAAAGCATAACCCATTCAGAGAAATAATATGAATTGAACTATTAGATCATTTCTACATAAGAAATGAGTAACCTTGAAAATTTTCATATTAGGTGGTGAATAATTTAAAATGGAATTAAAAATAATTTTTGAGTAAAATATCCTTTCTTCATTAAAAATTATTTGTTAATACATAAAACCCATTAAAATCATTTTCATAAAAAAAATACCATGAAAATTACAAATAAGAGTTCAATTCATTTTGAAAACCTTTTTCCTTAAAAACATAAAAAATAATCTTCAAAATATTTTAAAAACCATTTTCTTTGAAGTAATTTAAACACATTAAAGAAAAGCATGAAAATGTTTTGAAAAAAATTCCATGAAAATTAAATTCAAAAAACATTTTCTTAAAAATTAACTTTATAAAAATGGAAATGATGCTTCAAATAATGAAGGTGGGTAAATCCATATATGCCGTGTGAAGTAAAAAGAATATTACATTTACATTATAAAAATGATAGAAATTTTTTGGCTTGGAATGTTACTAGAAGATTCCTGTGAAAACATTAGTTAATGAAAAAATGGTAAAAAATCATTAATTATCATAGTCTATTAGTAAAATGTTCTTTAAAACCCTTTTTGAAAATATAGGTTTTGTAGGAACACAGTTTTCCGACAGAAGAGAGGGTAAAGTCAAGCTTTCTGAAAAACATATTATTAACTATCTTACATACCAAAGTGTGAAATAATGATACTAATAAATGAATATATATTTAATATCCAAAGGCGAATAAAATTCATGAATTCTTTTGAGTGGTGGTTCATAATATTTGTCAAAGGAATTTAATCATTAATAATATCCAAAAATCGATGTGATTATTTTAACAAACTCTTACCACTTGGTTACTTAGGATCATACTCTCCACAAAAGAAACTGAAATTAAATGAATCTTAAAATATAATTAAAATAAGTAAATTCGTGATATAACATGTAAAATTAAATTATATACAACTTGAAAAATAATTTTGGTGCATAACAACACATGAGTCTCAAAGGTGGAAAATTGGGACAAAAATATTTTACTGATTTTGTAACTTCTGAAAATTAAACCGAATGAAATATGGATTATAAAATGGAAATATGAATACCCATAAATTTAATTAAAATATTCCTAGAATAAAATCATGGTCAGTATATACACCACACAAAAGAAAATGGTGGTTAACATAGTATGGATCTCACAGAAATAAAAAGTGAGCTAAAATCCTCTTTAGCTCGCGTCTTAACTCTCTTAGTACACATTAATCCCACATTTATAATAAATATAAGTTTATTATACATCTTCTAAAATACCATATTTTTAAATCATACAATATATATGGTTTGATCACAACCTTATATTACCCTCTTGTTATCTGTCCTACAGATAATATTCGCTTTATTCTTTGCTCGTGTGTTAATTTGTTATATTGTTGCTGCATATCATTATATCATGATTATATAATGTAAAAAATGAAGTAAATATCATTTATATCCATTATATAATCATTAAAATAATCTATTTAATATATAATTATCAGACGGAATACACCGTTCATGGAGATGGTCAGCCATACGTACATATGACTGCTATTTCTGCTTAATTATCACGTTGAAAAAAAGAAAGTAAAACACACACACACACACACACACACATATATATATATATATAATTATTAAAGTACGTTTATTATATCATATATATCATACATATTTATTACATCCACCAATAATACATTCCATTTTGTGTGTGAACGGATCACATTACTTTGAGGGGGGGTAGTTCGTACTTTATAAAACAAAATTATTGTATGAATAAAAAATGGATAGTAGAAAGATTTGTTATATAAAATAATTATAGAAGATTAAATAAATAATAAATATTATATATAACTGATATAAAAATAGTTTTTATCACAATTTCTACCATGAGAGGTGGTTAATAAAAATTGAACAATCATCATTTAGCGAGGCAGTAGTCCGCATACATGTAAACAATATGTTCATTTCCCATTAGATGAATGTGTGTGTAAGTTCATGTGGTAATCATAACATAAAAATATCCTAGTATATTGAGGATAACTAATTTGTTATATTATCATGGAATAAGAATATTTTATATTTTGGATAAATGAAATAAGAGAAAGATGTTTGGAGGAAAATGTAACATCTTGATCGGGTAACTACTTTTGGTTTGTGTGAAAAGGCTTCCTTAGATTACCTTATTCCCTAAGGGAGGCTTCAAGGTCAAATTAAGGAATTTTTTGAAGTTAATTAGGTATAATTTTTCTCAAAATAAAGCTATTTAGAGGTATGAATATGTGGAAATTAATAAGGCATTTTATAATGGAGGGGGAGTGGAATCTCTTTAATTATGTTAAAAGAAAATAACACCCAATATTTTTAAAATTTTTTAAAAAATGGTTCATAGTATAGAAAAGGCAGTATGGGACCTAAATATGGATAGAAAATGTCCTTCAGAAAAGTTTAATGGTATTTTTACTCCTAAATGTTTTGGTTTAGTACCTTATTATGCTTAATTTGACCTTAATCGTTGCAATTAATTTTAACTACTTCACTAATATTTTTGGTCAAAAAAAAAATAGTTGTTATGTTATTATTTATGGTAGTTTTGTATAATTATTATTATAATAAATATGGAATAAATTTCTCTAAATTCAAATCATATAAGTGGTAGAAATTAATTTAACTATAATCCAGTAATAGGTTCAACAATGTAAATTTTTTAAGTAAAAACATTCAAACGTTTGCTATGTTTTTATAATCTATTTCAAAATTAAAATGATTCCAATGACATAAATTAAATTCAGTGATACAAAATTATATCTAATTAATCTTTTAAACCACGTTAAAATTTTATTTAATCTTATAAATAAAATACATTATTATTTTTGAATTAGAATCTAGTATTTTTAATTTTTCAACAAAAAAATTAAACTTTACAGAAAATTAACAAAAACTTATCCTAATCTAATTTTTATATTTTTATTCCATGGATTAATTTTATTATCACATATTAAATATATAAATGTTCAAAAAATTATATTTAAAATGTGTTTTTTTTTAAAGGTGGTAAAACAACCATTATAAAAATATAGGTTTTTATGCATAAAATTGGGTATGTTCTTATATTATGTCTATAAAATATATTGGTTGATTATAAAAAAATATTTTTTTGAATATATAATATATATATATTAATGTAATATCACTTAATAATTTTAATTAATTTATATTATTAGGATTAAACCAACTTTTGATAATAATAATAGTTTTCAATAAAAATACTCCATTTATATTCAATTTGGTTATTATATTCATTTTGAAATAATTACTTCGGTTTTTATTTTGTGAAAACAATATATTTATATAACTTCGTTCATAATATTAATAAAACCTAATTTAATTGATAGGTTATATATTTTTATATATATTTAAATAATATATTATTGTTTAGTAATAATTGGTCTTGTGTGTCATACAAGCCATCGAGAGAAGTAATTCTTACATGAGAGGTAATATTACCTCGGGGTTCATTATAGAGGAAGATAACCTTAACACTGAATTTATTGAATGATTAACATGGAATTTCAAATAAATAAATCCAAACATAGTGATTTTTTAAATACAAAATAACTATATTTAGTGTTGCTTTAAATAAAAAATATAAAGAAGATTAAATTAATTTGAAATTTTTTTCCACAATATCTCAGGGTGTTAGAGTTAAATTTTGATTTATTGTACTCAGAATGAATATATTTTTACACCATCATAAAACCTAATGATTAGATTCTTCCTTTACATGTTTCTATGATTCATTTCAATGAAATTTATCATAATATTCTAGAAATTTATAGTTTTTAAAAGTGGGTATCAAAATGAAAATTTCATTTTCCTCAATAATTTTTTGAATTTTCTCTTATGTTATTTATACTCATCAACAACAAAAACCCCTTGTTTTAATTATTTTACACTGAGTATATGTTGTAATTATTTTTGTCTTATTATTTCTTTATATGTTTTATGATAAATGTTTCCGGGGGATGATTTAATATTTGATATGCAAGTTTTCAATTAAAATGTTATTACGGATTATATATTGAATTTTAATTGTCCCCCTTAAAATAAAGAATTAATTACACTTATTTAATGATGGGTGGGTCAAAATTTAGCCACTTGATGTATCTATAGGTACCGTGAGACAAACTATTATGTGTATTTGGTCTAGGCCATACCCATTTATGTATGATGAAATGCCATGAGTTCTTAATGGTATGTCGATGATGTCGTATATTATTCATTCTATGACTAAAAACTAACATTTTTATTGAAATTGAAAGAAATTTTGGTACAAAAAAATCCACGGAGGTCGAAAAAAGTGCAATCTCAAAGTATCATTAATCACAAACTGCATCCCCTCACTTGGAAAAGAACCTATATTAAGGAAAAAAGACATCTTATGATTGGGTGAAGCTCTGGACTCCAAGAAATCTACCACCTGGTTCCCTTCCCGCCATGTGTGAGTGATATCCATAAGATTACCCAAAATCTTCTTGCACTTCCTGATGATATAAACGTTATTCCATGGAACCTGACCTGTACCTTCTAATGCTTTTAAGAGAATTAGTGAATATGTTTCTACCGCTATGAGAGTGATATCCCGCTATCCACACATATCCAAAACCATGAGCATAGCCTGCCCTTCTGCCTGGAAAACATCACCCCTTCCATAGAAAGAAGAAAATGCTGCTAGAATAGACCCTACCCAGTTCCGAATAACCCCTCCACCTCTCATATCCGCCCTACAAGAGATCCATCTTTCTTGAGTTTTAGGCCGAAGTGAAGTGGATGCCAACATACCCAGTGCCGACTGCCCAACTCCCTACTTCAGCTGGAAAGAAAATGGCTGGGTATAATGGCTTTCACCGATAGCGCATCCTGCAAACCAGTACACACCCGGACCAAGTCTTGAAAAGAGTTTTTCATTTTAAAAATAATATTGGCATGTGTACTTATTATATTTTTGTGTCGTGCATTATTCCTTGCACTCCAAAGGGTCCAAAATCCTACTAATATCATAATAGTATGTGCCTTCCTTTGAGGTCCATGACCGCCCGCTCCTTGAAACCATGCAGTTAAGAAGTTTTACATCGTCCCTCCCTGTCCGTTCCACCTAGAGAAAGCAACGAACACCAGCCATATTATTTTCCATGCTCATGTTCTTGATTAACTAATATGTGTTTTATGTTTTTTACCCTTAAATATTTATTATGCCTCATTTACTCAGGATAGTTTTTTTTTGTATGTAACTCTTATTGATAATTTTACATCACTCATATTTTGTATCTTTTACCTATGATATGAAGAGGTAATCAATAAATGATCTTATGGATGAAAAAAAAATTCATTAATTTTTATATATATTCAAATGTAATGTAGAATTAAAGTTTTATCTAGTATAATAAGATGGTTAACAAATTCAGCCATTTGGGATGCAATCTCTTGTATCTTATGCCAATGTGATAATATACCAACTAACTCTAGGATACTAGGGATGGGTTCTATAAATATATTACTAGAAAAATTTTATTAGCATCATCGGGAACTATATTTAGGAAACCATATATTAGATAACATATTCATATTATATAATTTGAGGTAATTCCTTATAGATAATATTTTTATGATTAATATAAGGATATTTTTAAATTTTTATGTTCCATTGTGAGTTAAAAAATCCCTGTATGATTATAACATTAAATTCATAGATACTCTTTCTGAGGTTTTCTATGATGGAAGTACCTTAGATATATTTATTGAGTTTTAATTAATGTTGGATATATGTGTAACCATTATGTATAACTTCTTTTTTAGTGATATGTTTCATTGAATAATAATTTATTTATATTTTCTGGACATAAGTTTAAAAGTATTGGTATCCTTAAAGTTTTATATGTCATCGATGATAAGGTAAAAAATAGTAAATTTAGATCATAAGATTTAGTGGAATAGTTTGTATTGAAATCCATTGTGGTTAAAAAGAAATTTGATGACAACTGTTATTTTTTAGGAAGATCATAATAGTTTTGGAAATTTTATAAGAATTATTTTAATATAGTTATAGAGAAAGGATAACCCACACAATGAGAGAAAACCCCTTGAATCTGATAAGCATGTGGGGCTTGAAACCACAACTGAAGAGTGAAATGGGTGAAATTCCAACCACTTTCCTATATGATTTTCTAGTAAATATGATATTGTTTTTTACTCAAATAGTTTTATAAATAAATATTAGTTGGACTACAGAATCATTTTATATAGTTAATTATTTTTAATTTTTTATGATTTTGAGGTGATCATTGGTATTTAGGGAGATGATTTATTCAGTTGATATATATATATACACATAACCTGTAACACCCCAAAATTTTATGAAAAATATTCTTTTTATTTTCATTAATTTCTTGTGTTTTACGCTACACAAAAAGGAGCTTTCACAACACGCATCCTTGACTTTCCTTGTATTACACGCAATCGCGACCTTCCTCGATAGCGTGTGTAGTACGCAATACAGAGTTTCATTAAACAACAATATGCTATTAAAATATTATTAAAACTAGGCGTTATGAATAGTAATAACCACTTTTTGAAATTTTGTAAATTTTATTTTTCAAAATGGAATTTATTTTTGGATTCGTAATATCGAAATTAACTTAGGGTGAAATTTTGGTACTTTTCGGATAACTTTCATATTCTGATGAATAGTGAAAATTACTAAATTTTAATTAAAAACATCTTTTTTAATCGAAATAATTAATAGTGATAAATTATTAATTTGAGTGGTTTTAAAGTATATTTAGAATATATTTTTACAATTCATTACAATGTTGGTCATTGGATGTAATTTCACATTTACACCAGACATAAACAAGTGTTAATATTTTGATAGTTATTATCTCTTAGAAACACGCTATTTGTTGTGACAGTGGAAATTAATTATAAATTTAATTAATGCAACTTATATGTTGGGAATTTTTTAAAATAGAATTCATTTTTGAATTCGGAATATCAATTATAGTTTAGGGTGAAATTTTGGCATTTTTCTGAAAAACATCAATTTTTGAGGAATAGTGAAACTACTAAGTGGAAGTTAAAAAAATTATTTTTTTCATAAATCTTAATTTTACCACTTCTGTGAATGGAATTTCAAAAATCCGAGAGACACGGTTGATGTCAGTAAGTAAAATGTGGTTCAATGAGATGAAAATAATTTTTTGGTGAATAGTAACTTTTTACTTTTTTTTACCACGGTTAAAAGTAAATAGGGTAATTAAGGGTAAAAATGATATTAATATTACCCTAACACATGTCCTAATCCTATTGGAAAAGTGTATCTCGACCAAAAACAATCTTAAGTGTAAAATATTATCATTTAGGCCCACTTGGATTAGATTAGGACATTTATTATTATTTAATTCAAAGAAGAGTTAAAAGAGTTAAAATCAATGTTTATTTACTAAAACATTTTTAATATAGGGTTATACATAAGTTAAATTCGATTTTAAATATTCATTATAAATCTAAAAAGATTTCCTACATAATGGTATTTTATTTGTAATTTTTAGACATCAAATAATTTAATTTATTTATGACACAAATATGATGCAGTAATTATCTTATTAATGAAATATTGACATAATTGATGTTATATATACCAAAATAAATTTAATTTAATACTTTTAATGAATTCCACAAATTTTATAGGTTAATATGACATGTTATTATTGATTTAATTAACTTTTTTCGAACTTATAATCCTGTTATGATTTTCACAAAAATCAATTACTAAATAGTGTCCAAATTGACATAAAATAGTTTTTAAAACAAATATTATATTATTAATTGTTATTTTATTCCTAAAAATCTAAGGTTCGGCCAAATGACTTATATGAGGTTATATATATTAATAATAAACAATTGGGGTTCGTTTGTCTTGATATAGTAAGTTTATTAACCTTATAGTATAAGAACACAAGAAGACACGGTAAAAGTAAAATTATTTAACTTAATGTTAAATCTAAATGATAAGGTTAAAATAAGAACCTAAACTTGCCTAAATTCTATTTTATGAGAGGATTTCGACCCATCCCCACATTATCTTCTAAATAAAACCATTTGGAACCATTATAAACCGAATTTAACCTTAATATAAAATAATATTTTGAGATTTTCCTAAGATGCCCCTCTCCTCCCTTATAAAAGGGCACCTCCTCCCTCTCTTCCTCACACAACTTTGAGCCTTCAAGCTCGGCCAAACCCTGCCAAAATCTCTTCTCTGCTTCCCTAGTATCATCCTAGATGTCCTGGTCTTCTTCAAAGACCATCCTTAGTTCTTTAAGTGGAGGTTAAAAAAAGGCGCATCAAAAAGAGGTAATATCCATTACCGATCTTTTTCAATTTCTTTCTTCTTAAACTTCTTCTTATTTAGTTGTTTCATGATAAAGTAATAACATCAGTATTTCTTATATACTGATATGTTATTATAAATATTAAACAACTCTAATTAACCTTCTATCCATCCTACGGAAAATTAAATCACCGCGTGTGCGTACGTACGGAATACCGTCTCCACGCCGTGGTGTAATCTATTTTCCGCCACCACCTTAATTGGATGGGTATAATGGTGTAATGAGTAAATATATATGATTAGTATAAAGTTATATTGATACTGAAATAGTATACATACACTTCAACACAATTCCACGACCATGGGAACGATATCATCGCTCGTGCGTACGTACGGACTACCGTCTCCACGACGCGATGAGATTCATTCTCAATGATTAACCATTCATGAATGATTATAAAGTATATATAATAAGTACTAATGAAATATATGACATAATAATGATACTGGATTTATGTATATTTATATGTATGTCATCTACTTAATTCCATTCAATTCAATAAGGAAACGAAAACAGCGTTCATGCGTACGTACGGACTACCGTCTCCATAAAAGGTGTATTTCATTCCATTTATCAATATATTATATATATGTATATTCTGAATATATATATTATATATAAATCATTTTTTACATTCTGGATATAGGTAATCATGATCCAAGTAATCATATTAATAATTACAAGTTAAAAACATGAACGACAAATGAGACGATTTTACCCAAAATGCTACTTTAACATGAATTTACAAAAGAATGGGTAATATAAAGTCATAAGTGGACCATATATGATATAATAACAATGAATATGATTCTGGAATAAGTCAATAACATGATTTAAATCATTATACAGGAGTTTCGAACACGTACAAAGCAAGTCGGACCTAAGGTAAGGGAAATATCACAATCTCATTTTTATCCGAGATTGTTTATACTTTAGTATTTACTGGGGTGTATTTTATCATCCACATCCATGTTTCCTAAATATGTAATATTATTTCCATTCTCCTACAATTTTTTAAATCCTATTTTACCCTTCGGCGAGTTTTTAGTAAAGAATATGAAAGGAATCATTTTCCGTTTTTCGTACGAGGTACTTTTTGACTTTTCCGAAAAAAGTACGAAAAATGTTTTTTTTAACTTATACGGCATGAATGGATTTTTAAAACATTATTTCCAAGAATCTTCCTTTACAAGTTTTCAAGTTTACTTTTAATCAACTTCTTTTATTTTAAAGTCGTATGACATGTTATGAAAGGAAAAATGTTTTTGAAAAAGAAAGGATATTTTCCTCAAGAATGGAGTTCAAGTGTTTTATCAAAATTATTTTACATCTAAAATAATAAAGGGTTCTGTTTTTATCCCTATTATTAAATTGATTTGATTATGTTGTGATGGAATTATTTTTATGAATTCCTTTATCATATATGAATTGTTTTATGATGTCATGATGTTTAAGATTCCCATTTTTATTACATGGGTTATTCAATGATGTATGATTTATGATTTTGTGGCACACATAAGAAAGGATTCAATATAAGATGGGTGGGACCTATATATCCCTCCAATGCATTGGGTAAATATTTTATATCTCATGAGATAGACATGGCTGGAATGGTAGGTTATACCGGTTCAGTGAAATAGGACTGAAACGAGGGTGACTCGGTTCAGAAAGGGACTTTGTCCACTAAGATAGTCTTGGCAATGAGTCTTGACTAACAAGAAATGATTCTCTATGATTATGTGTGTATGCCACAAAGTTTCATGTTTTAAGTTATTATTATTGGGATTTCATTTCACTACTATGATTTATCCCATGTTATTAAATTATGCTCTCTTTTGCAGGTTAAGATATCCAAAAGTTATGTTCTTATGAATATGATGTGATTGATTTTTCTTTTGTTTACCCTTACTGAGCATTTGAGCTCACCCTTTTATGTTTTCTTTTCCCCAGGATATAAAGAAAGGTTTTAGGTAAAAAAAGGGAAGATCTTTATGGGAGATATTCAAGATCTTTCACCACGATTAGATGATTACGTTCCGAGTTTCCAAAGACACTAAACTATTACGATCCTTGTGTGTGTGTTTTTTTGTTATGTACTAAGTATTCCGCAAAAGTAATGTAATGTCCATGTACGTCAGGCTTCGGGTCTCTACAGTTTGTATCAGAGGAAAGGTTTAGTCAACCTTTGGAAACTAGGATGCGAAAACATTTGTGAGATCCCTAGAGATATTTCTAAGGTATGTCTAGGGATGTCTCTAAGGTTAAGTATACGTATAGTATGTAATCCTAGAATTGCGCTAACGATCTTAGAATTTAACCTAAGATGTTAGATATTGAGGGTAATCCCCCTTTACTATGTTGTTTTCTCTAGCATGATTTTTTCCTCTCACAAGATTCTTGTTGTGTTTTAGTTAATGGAGGGAAATAGAAGGAATTCGGTTAACATTGAATCCAATGGAAAAATTGGTGACTATGAGCAACAAAACTGTGTAATTCCTAGAGAGAAAGATATTGTGATTATGCCGAATCAGTCCTCGCGATATTTTATTAACAAGGTGAAATTTAGTGGTATGACTAATTCATCAAAGAAGAGGAAGATAAACTATTATTCATGTTCGCATGTTGAGGAGCATAAAGAAAGGAAGATTGAGATTTCTAAAGAAGGGAAGAAGAACCTTGAGGAATACCTCAAATGGAGGGACTGATGTTATCTGTGTGGAGAAAAGGTTCATAGAGTGACAGACTGTTATGGAGTTTAATGTCTTATTTTCGGAGAACATGGGCATTACCCAACTCAATGCCCTGACCAAAAAAGTTACTTCTAAAATCAAGGAAGGACTTATTCCAGGATAGTCATTGAAGTGGATGGACTGAAGTGTTCATGTATTGGTATTCAAGAATAATTTTGTTGAGGTACTTTTATGGTGTATTGAAATATTTATGTATTGGTCTATTGTGGTTTTCAATAATTTTAAGGTACCGGTAACCATGAAAAGTGATTCAAATATTTTGGAAAGTAGATGATATGCGCATAATGAAGGGTTAAAGAGAAAATGAAATGTTTGAAAGTATTCATGAGCTCATTATTGATATAAAGACTAAGTGATATCATGGTTTGAGTATATAGAATTTTGAGGATTTTGGTATGTGGAAAGAGTTAACTTTTAACAGCACTCATGTTTTCAATAAGGTTCAATGGGTATTCAAGAGAGTACAAGATTAAGGCCTTTGAATGTTTGGAATGTGACCAACAAGATATATCTTATGATATATGGGGATCAACGATGATATTAAATCTCTGAGAGTGGACTGTAGTATTATGGATAAGCCAAAGGATTGGAATGGATTATGTTGGACATAAGTTAGTATTGTTTAAGGATAGAAGTTTTCTTGATATTATTGATGGGATGTTATAGTAATATAATTTTACAAAAAGGACAACCTGCAGAACGGGCGACAGCCCATCGCGTCGGACAAGGCTGTGGAAATCGAACCCACAACCGAAGTGCGACTGGCCTTTATCGCCTACCACTGGCCTACAGGAAGTCCCTGTTTAGTAGAAACTAGTTTTATTATATTAAGTTGTATGATATATGATGTATAAGTTCATTTTAGGAACCATATATCATTAATCTCACTATAGATGGACTTATGTATTTTTTGATAACTTTTTTAACCTTTTGAGACAGATGGAATGACCCATCATTCTATCACATTATCTTCTAACACATCACGAATGACAAATTCAACTTCATTTCTTTAAGAGATGAAGTAGACATTGTCCAAAGAACGACAAACAGTGAGACTATACCAAAATCACAAAAGTATTTCTTCTAATTCCAATTTCATCATCTTTAGGGAAATGATCTTGAAAACCAAAAATGTTGTCCTAGTGATCTTATATCTGATTAATCAGATGGTACCTCAGATCGTCACAAATTTATGGATTTGTGATTGCTAGCTTTTCCATAACCATGTTCTCTACCACTCTGCATCAGAACATGATGGTTAAATTTCTCTTCCATATCCATATTTTAACCTATGTGGAAACCCAGTGATTAGTTTATTTGGGTAACCGTTACATTTCATACTTTTGTTTTTAAAGATTGGTTTTGGTATTCCTTTTTACGATGTGGGTTTCTATTAAAGAAACTTTCGAGTAGTAAACCATTTATAACCCCGACGAATTTCGAGGTCGAAATTCATTTTAAGGGGGGTAGAATGTAACACCCCGAAATTTTATGAAAAATATTCTTTTTAATTTCATTAATTTCTTGTGTTGTATGCTACACCAAAAGGAGCTTGCACAACACGCATCCTTGACTTTCCTTTTATTACACGCAATCGCGACCTTCCTCGATAGCGTGTGTAGTACGCAATACCGAGTTTCATTAAACAATAATATACTATTAAAATATTATTAAAACTAGCCGTTATGAATAGTAATGACAAATTTTTGAAATTTTGTAAATTTTATTTTTCAAAATGGAATTTATTTTTGGTTTCCTAATATCGAAATTAGCTTAGGGTGAAATTTTGGTACTTTTCGGATAACTTTCATATTCTGATGAATAGTGAAAATTACTAAATTTTAATTAAAAACATCTTTTTTAATCGAAATAATTAATAGTGATAAATTACTAATTTGAGTGGTTTTAAAGTATGTTTAGAATATATTTTTACAATTCATTACAATTTTGGTCATTGGATGTAATTTCACATTTACACCAGACATAAACAAGTGTTAATATTTTGATAGTTATTATCTCTTAGAAACACGCTATTTGTTGTGATAGTGGAAATTAATTATAAAATTAATTAATGAAACTTATATGTTGGGAATTTTGTAAAATTGAAATAATTTTTGAATTCAGAATCTCAATTATAGCTTAGGGTGAAATTTTGCCATTTTTCTGAAAAACTTCAATTTTTGATGAATAGTGAAACTACTAAGTGGAAGTTAAAAAAAATTATTTATTTCATAAATCTTAATTTTACCACTTCTGTGAATAGAATTTCAAAAATCAGAGAGACACGGTTGATGTCAGTAAGTAAAATGTGGTTCAATGAGATGAAAATAATTTTTGGTGAATAGTAACTTTTTACTTTTTTTACAACGGTTAAAAGTAAATAGGGTAATTAAGGGTAAAAATGATATTAATATTACCCTAACACATGTCCTAATCCTATTGGACAAGTGTATCTCGACCAAAAACAACCTTAAGTGTAAAATATTATCATTTAGGCCCACTTGGATTAGATTAGGACATTTATTATTATTTCATTCAAAGAAGAGTTAAAAGAGTTAAAATCAAAGTTTATTTACTAAAACATTTTTAATATAGGGTTATACATAAGATAAATTCGATTGTAAATATTCATTATAAATCTAAAAAGATTTCCTACATAATGGTATTTTATTTGTAATTTTTAGACATCAAATAATTTAATTTATTTATGACACAAAGATGATGCAGTAATTATCTTATTAATGAAATATTGACATAATTGATGTTATAAATACCAAAATAAATTTAATTTAAGACTTTTTATGAATTCCACAAATTTTATAGGTTAATATGACATGTTATTATTTATTTAATTAAATTTTTTCGAACTTATCATTCTGTTATGATTTTCAAAAAAATCAATTACTAAATAGTGTCAAAATTGACATAAAATAGTTTTTAAAACAAATATTATACTATTAATTGTTATTTTATTCCTAAAAATCTAAGGTTCGGCCAAATGACTTATATAAGGTTATATATATTAATACTAAACAATTTGGGGTTCTTTTGGCTTGATATAGTAAGTTTATTAACCTTATAGTATAGGAACACAAGAAGACACGGTAAAAGTAAAATTATTTAACTTAATGTTAAATCTAAATGATAAGGTTAAAATAGGAACCTAAACTTGTCTAAATTATATTGGATGAGAGGATTTCGACCCATCCCCACTTTAGATTCTAAATAAGACCATTTTGAACCATTATAAACCAAATTTGACCTTAATATAAAGTAATATTTTGAGATTTTCCTAAGATGCCCCTCTCCTCCCTTATAAAAGGGCACCTCCTCTCTCTCTTCCTCACACAACTTTGAGCCTTCACGCTCGGCCAAACCCTGAAAAAATCTCTTCTCTGCTTCCCTAGTATCATCCTAGAAGTCCTGGTCTTCTTAAAAGACCATCCTTAGTTCTTTAAGTGGAGGTTAAGAAAAGGCGTGTCAAAAAGAGGTAATATCCATTACCGATCTTTTTCAATTTCTGTCTTCTTCAACTTCTTATTATTTATTTGTTTCATGATAAAGTAATAAAATCAGTATTTCTTATATACTGATATGTTATTATAAATATGAAACAACTCTAATTAACCTTATATCCATCCTACGGAGAATGAAATTACCGCGCGTGCGTACGTACGGAATACCGTCTCCACGCCGTGGTGTAATCTATTTTCCGCCACCACCTTAATTGGATCGGTATAATGGTGTAATGAGTAAATATATATGATTATTATAAAATTATATTGATACTTAAATAGTATACATACACTTCAACACAATTCCACGACCATTGGAACAATATCATCGCTTGTGCGTACGTACGGACTACCGTCTCCACGACGCGATGAGATTCATTCTCAATGATTAACCATTCATGAATGATTATAAAGTATATATAATAAGTACTAATGAAATATATGACATAATAATGATACTGGATTTATGTATATTTATATGTATGTCATCTACTTAATTCCATTCAATTCAATAATGAAACGAAAACAGCGTTCATGCGTACGTACGGACTACCGTCTCCATGAACGGTGTATTTCATTCCATTTATCAATATATTATATATATGTATATTATGAATATATATATTATATATCAATCATTTTTTACATTCTGGATATAAGTAATCATGATCCAAGTAATCATATTAATAATTACAAGTTAAAAACACGAACGACAAATGAGACGATTTTACCCAAAACGCTACTTTAACATGAATTTACAAAAAAACGGGTAATATAAAGTCATAAGTGGACCATATATGATATAATAACAATGAATATGATTCTGTAATAAGTCAATAACATGATTTAAATCATTATACAGATGTTTCGGACACGTACAAAGCAAGTCGGACCTAAGGTAAGGGAAATATCACAATCTCATTTTTATCCGAGATTGTTTATACTTTAGTATTTACTGGGGTGTATTTTATCATCCACATCCATGTTTCCTAAATATGTAATATTATTTCCATTCTCCTACAATTTTTTAAATCCTATTTTACCCTTCGGTGAGTTTTTAGTAAAGAATATGAAAGGAATCTTTTGTCGTTTTTCGTACGAGGTACTTTTTGACTTTTCCGACAAAAGTACGAAGAATGTTTTTTTTAACTTATACGGCATGAGTGGATTTTTAAAACATTATTTCTAAGAAGCTTCCTTTATAAGTTTTCAAGTTTACTTTTAATCAACTTCTTTTATTTTAAAGTCGTCTGACATGTTATGAAAGGAAAAAAAAAATTGAAAAAGAAAGGATATTTTCATCAAGAATGGAGTTCAAGTGTTTTATCAAAATTATTTTCCATCTAAGATAATAAAGGGTTATGTTTTTATCCCTATTATTACATTGATTTGATTATGTTGTGATGGAATTATTTTTATTAATTCCTTTATCATATATGAATTGTTTTATGATGTCATGATGTTTAAGATTCCCATTTTTATTACATGGGTTATGCAATGATGTATGATTTATGATTTTGTGGCACACATAAGAAAGGATTCATTATAAGATGGGTGGGACCTATATCTCCCTCCAATGCATTGGGTAAAGATTTTATATCTCATGAGATAGACATTTCTGGAATGGTAGGTTATACCAGTTCAGTGAAACAGGACTGAAATGAGGGTGACTCGGTTCAAAAAGGGACTTTGTCCACTAAGATAGTCTTGGCAATGAGTCTTGACTAACAAGAAATGATTCTCTATGATTATGTGTGTATGCCACAAAGTTTCATGTTTTAAGTTATGATTATTGGGATTTCATTTCACAACTATGATTTATCCCATGTTATGAAATTATGCTCTCTTTTGCAGGTTAAGATTTCCAAAAGTTATGTTCTTATGAATATGATGTGATTGATTTTTCTTTTGTTTACCCTTACTGAGAATTTGAGCTCACCCTTTTATGTTTTCTTTTCCCCAGGATATAAAGAAAGGTTTTAGGTAAAAAAAGGTAAGATCTTTATGGGAGATATTGAAGATCTTTCACCACGATTAGAAGATTACGTTCCGAGTTTCCAAAGACACTAAACTATTACGATCCTTGTGTGTGTGTTTTTTTGTTATGTACTAAGTATTCCGCAAAAGTAATATAATGTCCATGTACGTCAGGCTTCGGGTCTCTACATAACCATTAGGATTAACCTAAATTATTATTGGTAATAATTTCAGTACGTATTTGGAGGCGTAAGTTGAAAGCTATGAGATAACCATTTATTTTAAAACAATCATTAAATTTGATTTTATTGCTGTTAATTGGGATATAGGGTTATTTATTTAAGGAAAATTATATGTTATACCTATCGTTTTATTGTGAGATTTTTGAGATCAATATATTATTTTCTTATATGAATTTTTTTTCTACTACACTGTTCTTATCCTTTTTTTATTAAACATAGGAGTAATAACTTGTCAATATTTTTTAGATTATAGGATCTATTATAAGTTTATTTTAGTAATTCTGGAATAAAAATATAATCTTTAATACTCGCCTCTTGGAGATAATGATGATAATGTAGTGGTAATTTATTAAAGGATGAAATTTTACTTTTCAAGTTATTAAAATTAATTGTTATCTTAGTTTCGATTGTATAATAATTAATAATCTCTAAGAAAACTACCTTGAAATAAATATATAATACATTTACCATCATTTATGATGAATCAATTGTTATTCTCAGAGATCATTAGTTTATGGTTTTTTTTTGTTAACATTATTCTGATAATTCACATTATTTTGATCGATGATCTCTATCACTCTCCATAATAATTTAGTCATTAATAGTTTCTTACATGTCCATTTTTACCTTAAAATTAATTTTATCTAACCAATAATCCCAGGTGTGTTATTATTTATGACGTTTATATTTATCTTGACCTATTTTTAAGAGGATGTTTTATTAACCCTTTTTATATGTGTGTTTTCGATAATGGTATCTTCAAATATCAAACCCTTGATTCATAAGTGCTTATTGAAATTTTTAGGATTCCATTTATTGATGGTTGGGATAATATAACACACCAATATTTTAAAAAAAGAACATTATATTAAATGGTTTATACTACAAAAAAACATATCCTTAACAAATGATAGAATATTATCATTTTTATATGAACAATATAATATATCCCTTAAATAGGAAGGTAAGAGTAGGATTAAATAATTTAACAAATAAAAATATTACTCAATAAGTATTTATTGAAATATTATTAATAAATAATTACCCATGTTTTATTAAGGTTATTTTCTACTTAGAAAACACGTTTTCTTCAAAATGGGATTTATGTTTTTCTGTTAAAATGCAAATATTAATTTCCAAAAAAAATTAGAAAATACATTATATAAAATAATCACAATTTTTAAATCATCCTTTTAAAATTATCTTAGTTACGATTTTTTAGAATTTTGTGAAATGATTAATCTTTTCATTGAAATGGGGAAAATACATATTTTTATGAAAAACTATATTTTTTTAAAATAGTTTAAAATATCTATTTTTTTTTGAAATTGGTTTAAATGTAAAAAAATTATACAATTATTAATCATATTTGTATGATTGGAATCAATTTTATGTTTAAATTTGACATAAAAATGTTTTATACTTATGAAAACATTTCTTTAGAAAATAGAATTTTTATCACGAATGTGGATTTATTTATTAAATTAAATTTTAACACCTCCTTAGATCAAATTTGATAAAATATATTCTATATTTGGATTAATCATAACTATTAATTGTTAATTATATTAAATTAAATTTCTTTAACAATTACTAGCTTAGATAGTAAAAACTATTTACCACGGTTATGGTTAAAATAAGGTTTTGTGCATTACCTGGGCCTATGTAAAATTAATTTTCATCATAAACAGAACATTTATTTAATAATTTTTTCTCCATATTTCTAATTTTTTTCTTAAAATTTATTTAATAAAGTTCATTTTAGTTTTATTCAAAAAAGATTAAATTCCCATATAATTAAAAAAATTAGTTATCGTGATGAAAACTAAAATGGTAAAATTAAATAAACTTAGAGGATAAGGGAATAACTTGCTTAGAAAATTTGCTTTTGTGGTGGGGGAGTGGATAGAAATTAAATTCCATATAATTAATTATTTATTACCTTTTTTGGCAAATGGATTGAGAGTGAGAACCCATTATTGGATTGTTTTGGGTAATTATAAAAATTCCACTCTTCTTTAATGATAAAAGGGAACCTTCTCTCCTCACTTATTCACAACAGATAAGACAATTAGATTGATAAAACCCTACCAAAATTATTACCAAACATCATTATGCACATTAAATAGATAGAAGTCTAACTAAAATTCTATCCTTATAGTCCAAGATAAAATATCCAAAGGTGGGTTTTCAAGGTGACAGTAATTGTTTTCATTATGATCTTTTATCTTACTTGTTATCTTTATACCTTAATTAATGTCTTAATAATTACAATATAATAAAACTAGTATCTAAAATATATTTTTTTATTAAATTTACATCATAATATATATTAATCGCATGTCTCATCAAATGGGAAACAAAACCATCAACCATGTGTACTACAATCTACTACCTCACTAACATTTGTAATTCATTTTGCATCACCAGCTCTCATGGTTGGGTATAATGATAGATTAAATATATATATATATATATATATATATGATATTTATGAAATAATTATACCTATTTTATTATAATATAATATATATCTTCTTACCATTGAATCTATTGGAAAATGATAATTTCACTCATGTGTACGTGTGGAGTACCACCTCTACGAAGCGTTGTGATTAATTTTTCACTTATTATATACATGAATGATAAAAAGGATAGATTTTATGAATATATATGTTTTATTTGATAAATTATTTATTCTTTAATTTGGATTTATTATGTAACTTTTTTTTCTTTCATAAAATTAAAATAGTGTTCATGCGTACGTACGACCTACTATCTCCATGAATGATGTAAATCATTTTATAATTTATAAATTTTATTAATGACTCTAAATATGTATATAAGAAATATATATGGTATTTAAATTGTTTTCAGAAACCTAGATATTATGTAACCATGCTGAACGGACAAGGAGCGAAACAAAAAACGACAATATACATGAAAAATGAAGTAATTATTTTCCGAAACAATGATTTTAACAAAGAATTGGTAATAAATGTGGGATAAAAGATAATTTTTAAATTATATACAGACTAACTTATGTGAGTATGGTTCTATAATATATTTATAATATGTATATATGTATTATACAGTAGTTCAGAATATGTATGAAAGAATTCAGACCTTTTTTAAGGGATTTAGTCTAAATTTATTTTAATTGAGGCATGCTTTATTGTTATGAAAAAACTTATTTTATATACTGTATACACTACAATTTGACATGTTATATCATGAATTATTCATATTTAATGGTATTTTATGTTCCAAAATAATTTAATGTTATCTACGATGATTTCATTTGAAAATTACCAAGTGGTAAGATGCTTTATAACTCAATTTCTTTTCATTGGGTTATATTACTTATTCATATCCTCTAATATTCAAATATGATGTGTGTAATTAATTTTTATTATTTTATTTCCGGTCTCTTATAAGGTCTTGTATCCATGTGGGTTTATCCTTTGTGCATTTATGAATACTGAGTTTCTTGGATGAGGCTCATAGGAAGTCTGGAAGAGTTTGGATGCTAAAATCTAGAAGCAGGGAGATTTCACACCATGTAAAAAATTTACACGACAGGAAAGTAGGTCTCATGGCTTGTGTTGATCAGATCACGACATATAAAAATTTAGGGTTTAAAAATAAAAATGGTACATTGTTTTGAAAAAAATCATTCCCCAAAGATTACATGAAGTGGAGTTGGATTACACATCCTGTAAATCCATGATTTTGTATATCTTTTAATGATGTAGTGTTATGGGTTTCTCAAACCTTACTGCCTGCAGAGCCTCACTCTCATTCTAGGGGACCTGAAAACTCTCTCTTTAATGTTATATGGATTCCATTGTTAATGATAGATCTCTATCTTGTCTTCTTCAATCCAACTTTGATCCAAGGTATGATCAACCTTTGTTATTGCTGGTTATTTATTCAGTTTCCCTTCGTGACTTTTTTCCATATGATTATGCCTGATCTCCGTGTTTTTAATTTTTGTTGCGCGTTTTCTTAGGTATGGTAGTGTACCGACATCCTTGTGTAGATATAGTTCTTACAGGATAAGAAAATTGGATCTTATATGTTGGTCCATTATCATGCGAAGAACATTGGCACCATTTTGAGGTAGGGGAATCGTTTCTTCTCATTAATTATTTGCGATTATAAATTAATCATGATTTATCCCCTCGGATTCTAATGAAATTAACCAAATAAATTATTAAACTAGATTAAATAATTCGTATCAATCACATGGAAATGTTTTTTTTACATGGTAACTATTTGCCTTCAGATTCATTAGATAGTGTGATATGTATGTTGTGTCTGTTAGGATTGAAACTATTAAAAAACATAAAGAAAAAATTTATTGATAATTAATTGGATAAAATATTTAAAAGGAATTTTTAATGAATCTGGTGTGTTATAAACATAATGTTTTAGGAATGGTTAACAAATTTGACCTTCCACGTGTTAATGGAATTGAATAAATATTTGAATCAAGTTAATTCTTGTTGATAATATAATTAAACTCATAATAAATGAATTTTTTAATTAATTATGACATATTTCACTAGCTTTCTTCCTAGGTTTCCCATATTTTGAACTTGTAAATAGTGAATCAGTTAATTCATACTGGAATAAGAATCAGTTGAGTGATAAAAGATAATTAATTTGTAGGTCATGAGTCGCATGCATGCTTGTAAAGGCTGAGTGAGTTTTTCTTTGGATCTATGAGGATCGTTGTCTGTAGAAGATAGCTTCCGTTATTTATGGAAAGTATCTTGGTTCTTAGGTTGGTTACCTGATTCTTGTTATATTCTCTATATATTATCCTTCTGAAGTATGGATGGGGAGGCTCAGATGTGATGTGAGCCTGGGATAGCTGAGCCTAGAGGGCAATTATGGTAAGTGGGGGTAGGGAGGCCCAGATATTGTGCTAGTAGTTGATGCCTATGGTAGTGGGATTCATTTGGATATGAATTTGGGTGTCATGGAGAACACTATAGATGACATGTGTGTTGAATATAGGATTAACCACTAATATGAAAGCTATATAATTCATTGAATATGTTGTTGGGATAATAGATAATTTGTTTGATTATATTCATTCCCTTCAAATTGATTGAGTCAAATGGGTGTTCTTTATTTTATTCCTTGTTTGGTAGATTAGGATGTTTTCCTATAATACATCATAATACGGGAAGTGATAATGTTGAAAAATGAATACATTTGTAACCCATAGTGTTAGAGATTACATGGATGTAATGATGAGGTTATGATTCTGATAAACTATTAACTCAGTTTTCTTATTCATGGATGGAAAAGAATTTTTTTATGATAATGCAATAAAATGTGAAAAATTATAAAGGTTAATTAATGGTAAATGAATTCATTAATGTAATGTACAACTGATGAAACAGGAAATGTAATTTAATTTATCTGATTCAATGGTTGTGTGTTTATATGATATCTAGTCTTAACAGTGGTAGTCGAGAGTCCAAGAGGAATTATTTTTAGTTCACTATGACACTAGTTTATTCCCATAGTGTGTCTTTGAGATATATTATACCATGTAAATTTTGTATTTTTATATGGTACTCCACCCTATCAGCTCCAGTGGCTGACACCCTAGGGATTCTAAGCCCTGTGGGCGTTTTCCCTAACATCCTTGTGGGAGGATAGATGGCTTACTACCCTATTTGACCCCACTATCTTATCTTGGTAGTTGAATTTTCTAGTATGCAAAATAGTTGGTTTTCCTCATATATTTTTGTATATGGATGTAGTGGATTGTGGTTATTTCACAAACATGTATTCTGGGTATAGTTTCCTAATGATTACTATTGGTATAATTTGTATAGGCTCTAATGTCTTGATGATCATTACATAGTGTATTGGATATGATGGATTTAGGTATAATAAATTATGTATGATGCATGTTATATGGGTTGTGGTGGATTCAAAAAACTACCTGGTAACATTTGGTTCTATGGTCTACTTTTTTTTGGAGAGAGATGCTCAAGAAATGTTACATTGGTGTACATGGAAAACTAGTAGGGAAGATGTCACATGGTACCCTTGATATTCATTAATATACTATATTCTCTTTTATGAGATATTTTTGAGAGTATCCATAGTGAAGATGGGAACTATGTATACCTTTTTAGTGACGAGTATGTTTCACTTGTTGTTTATTATGGTTTATCATTTTTTCTATACATTTTTCATGAGAGGCTTAGGGGAGGATACTGTTGAATATTTTTTAATACTCACCCTATGTATATATAAATATTTTTTTTAGTTCGGAGGGAGAAGGTAGGAGATAAAGGTGGTTACTACAGTCATGTGGTTGGTAGGAGTTGTTTGGGGGTTCATGGAAGTTTTTGACTTTACCTATTATTTTGGAACTTTTAATTTTCCTTTTAGTTGTAGAATTACATTCCAATCATTACATATGTACACTTTTATTTTCGTTTATGTTGGATTTTGATAAGGATTTTGTTGGTGTATGTTTTATCTCTCACTTTTTCATGTGTCCTCTTAGACGATAATGGCTTCCATATGGGTTTTTGTTATACCCTTAGTAATATTTTCCGACTTGAGCCTACTGAATGTGGTACTCATGATTAAATATCTCTATTCTCTCATTACTGGCCTAGGAGGGGAACACATTATGGGTATGGGTCATGATAGAGGGGAATCAAAGCCCTGTTTGAGGGATAAGATGGTGTTTCATGTTAGGAATATGTGATTTTGTGTGGGCTGGAAGGGAAGCAATGTCTATTAAGTTTAGTAGTTGCTGTAAACACGGGATACCATCTTAGAGATGGGTATTTAAGGCTGCCTATGATATGATGCATGGAACATTATGATTATAGTAGCTATATAACTATGTGATTCTTGTTGCATGGTAGATACGTAAGAAAGGATCATGGATCATTTTTCTTTTCTCTCGTGTTTTAATGGGTCGAAATTTGTATATTTTAACAAAACATGATTTAAGTAAAACAATTAATTAATTATAATTTCATCCATATTACAGATTTATAGGATCTAAAAAAAATTTCTATTGCAGGAACGGATTCAAATAAAAATCCTCATTAGGTTCTTGTAGAATATGTTCACTAGGTTATACTAGAAGATCTCCACAATGTAGTGGTTGATGATAATGACAATTAGATAAGGACACTCTAAGAGTTTCTGAACAAATGTCTATAGAGGTAAGAGGGATCCTTTTAACATGCCTTCATGTCACACTAATCAGAGAAGGTTGAGAGAGCCTTTAGATTTATCTATTATTACAATAATAATATGTTATAATTGGTTGTGATGTTGTTTCGTGGGGTAGAGAGGTAGTGGGTGATTTTCTCCCTTATAGATCATGAGAATTTGAAAATCTCATGGGAGGTGTTCCGAGAGAAGTTTAGATCCATGTTTCTTTCTTCGACTATGAATGAGGCTAGTCATTGGGAGATTATTACTATTGGGCTGGGGATATCCAAACTACAATATTTTGGGATATGTTTTAGGAACCTACTATGATTTGTTTCATATATTTTGATAAATTAGAAGGTTAGGACAAGAAATTTTAAGGTGGCTTTATGTCTAGAGATCCAGTTTAGGGTCACCCCGTTTATGATGAAGACATATATTAAGGTGATAGTGAGAGAAAAGGTCATCAAGAGTACAATATAAAGAACTAGATCATCATGATAGTGGAGTCATATGGATTCCTAAAGAGTTATAATTGTGGTTCGAGGTTCCCAGTTTCTAGGAAAGAAGAGTTTCTGATAAGTTGGGGGTAGGTCCCATCCATCAATGTATCATTAATCTTGGGGTGGAACCTCTCAGTCCTACTCCAAGGGATCATACACATGTTATTATTGTAGAGGTTGAGGTTATCATCTATGATATTAATCTACCTTTATGATAAATTAGCATGCACTGGTTTTTTCTATTCAATCTCCTCTTCTAAGGAAGTTCTATCTCAGGCATCAGCAATAGGTTTATCCACTTGGGAATCAATAGAGAGTGTATAGGGTAGGGACATGGTTGTATTAGGGATGATCTCCATCCTCAAAGAGTAGAGTGTGGCCAGGGAGTTGGTCAACAATATGGTTAGAGCGACCATGAATCATGTTGTAGTTAGCTTCATTCTTTAGTGTTTCTAGCACCGAGAGAACTCGATATCATTCTAGGTCCCATTTTATTGTTTTCTACATGAGGTAATTACTTTTTTGATCCTATAGAAACTCACACCTTCATATCAACATTCCTTTCCCATTATTTCAGACTTTAGGTAGAGAGGTTTCTAGTTCCCTTGGAGTTAACTACATCAGTTGGATGTCATGCTGACTTGTTTGATGTTTGGAGAGACTATGAGCTAGTGCTGAGGCTGCACCATTCTTGGGAATATTTCCTATTCTTGAAGTTACTACCATATTAAATCATTCTCAACATTTATTGGTTCTATTTAGTGTAAGATGTCATTTAATTCTTTTGGAGGTAGGTTCTATTCTTTGATGCTGATGGAGAGCCAACAATAGTTGTTGGCAAGTGAGACCTTGAAATGGGTCAGAGCCTTATTTTGTCCTTATCATCCTTGATGGACAATATGGTGCTGATTTTTTCGATAGTTAAGTAGTCAGAATTTATTAGGATCATATAAGATTACTTGTATGTCTTTCAAAAGGATATTTTAGTGTTATCCCCTCAACGATAGATCAAGTTTTGGGATCAAACTACAGCCAGGTATGTCTCATATATCTATTTATATATATAAGATGGGACCTTTTAATTCTCAAGAGTTGTGCATACAGATTGATGGTTTTTTTTAGTGTGTAATTGTTCAGTTGAAATTTCCTCCATAGGGTGCACCAATTTTGTTCAAAAAGAAGGCGAATGGAAGTTTGTGTTTGTGTATCAATTATCATCGCATGAAACAAGTGACAGCAAAGAACCACAATCCACTTCCATGGATTGATGATTTATTCAATCAACTATAGGGTGATTGTTGGTTCTCAAAGAATGATTTGAGGTCAATATTTCATTAGATGCATCTAAATAATGAGGATATCCTAAATACTTCATTCTATTGTCATCATGGGCATTACAAGTTTGTTGTGATGCTTTTCGAAATGATGAATACTCCAGCTATGTTAATGGGGATAATTAATTCTATCTTCTGTGAGTTGCAACATAAGATCATGGTGTCTTCCATCAATGAAATTCTTCTATAATACACATCTGAGGAGGAGCATCAAAAGAATATGCATTCCATTTTGGAAGTTGTTCATCATGGGAAGCTATTTGGGAAGTCACTGATGTGTGAGTTTTGGGCTCGAGAAGTCCATTTCTTGGGGAATGTTGTATCCCAATAAAGAGTAGTTGTGGATCCAGCATAGATAGAAGCAGTTGTTCCTTAGGTATCCCCCAATATAGTGGTAGAGGTGTAAAGTTCCCTAGTTCTTGTAGGTTATTATAGGAGGTTCATAGATGCTTTATCTCAGGTTGTGACTTCTATGATAGCATTGTCAAGAAAGGATTAGGAGATATTGTGGATAGATTATTGTCAGATAGTTGTTGTGTATCTTAAAGTGATGTTGGTCAGTGCTCCAGTACTTTTTCTACCAACATAAAGAGTTCAATTTGATGTTTTTAGGGATTCTTATCATATTGGTTTGGGATGTTTCCTGATGCATATGAGATCTGTATATTCTATTGGGTCTCAAAATGTATGTCCCCATGAGCATAAATATGCCACCAAATATCTTGAGTTAGAGAAGGTAGTATTTTTTTGACGTTGTCGAGACATTATCTCATTAGGGAATGTTTTTTGGCCCTCACTATACATAAGAGCCTGAAATATTTTTTCTCCCTATGTGACTAGAACTTTCCCAATATTAATGGGTGTTTTTATTACAATATTACAGCTTTGATATATCAAACACAAGAGAGAAGGTGAATGTGTTACCTGATGCACTGAGCCGGAAGTCATGTAGTGATGTAGTGAGTGATTCAAGTGATACTAAGAAGGTGATAGGAGAACAGTAATCATTACAACAACACATAGGATATTTTAGGGGCCTAGATTTTCTTTTTTAGATGACGGTAAAATCATCTCTGGTGTAGTAGGCAGAGGATCCCCAGTTGGTGGATCATGAGGTTGAGGATTCGTGAGACAATGTTTTTTGTGGTGAGGCCCCTATTGGTTTGTCAAAATATTAATATCACTGATTGTTGTTTCAGGGGATTATTTTAATTCCTTTCATGATGTGTGAGATGGTTCTTTGATAGTTCCATATTTCACAGTTGGTGGTACATCCTGACGTTAAAAAGATGTTCCAATCATTGAGGGGTATGTTTTTGTGTCCCAGGTTGAAGTGTGTAGTTGTAGATTTTGTGTCTCAATGTTTGTACTGGAAGAAGGTGAAGGTCGAGAACCATTTCCCCGTGGTTTTCTCCAGCCATTGGATGTACGTTAGTGTAAGTGGGAGGACATACCAATGAATTTTCGTATCAGTTTAACTCAAGCTCATGGAGTCTTTGTCTCTATATAGGCGTTAATGGACGATTTGATAAAATCAAATAACTTTATATAAATTAAAGAGTCAATATTAGTGGATTGTTTTTCAAGGTAGTATTTGGATGAGGTGGTGAGACTCCACAAGGTTCTGAGGATGATTATTTCTAATTGAGATCCTCATTTTTAACTATATGATTTTGAGTGGTCTCCCACATGATTTTGGTTCTCAGTTGTTTCATAACACTTATTTTCATAAGTATATGGAAATTAATATATTGCAGACCATCCAAACAATTGAAGTTATGTTTCACTCTTATTTCATAGATTTTGGAGGTTCTTGGATTAAGAACCTTCACTTGGTAGAGTTTTCTTACAACAAAATTTTTCACTCCACCATTGGTATATCACTATTTTAATCCTTGTATTGAAGACCTGTACATTATCCATTATGATGGACAATGGTTTGAGATTCATCAATTCTTGTGCTATAAGTGGTAAAAAATATGAAAGAAATGGTTTAGGTGATTCATGATAGGATGAAAGTAGTACAATAACGTCAGAAATCATAGGACGATCATTTGAGGCGACATATGAAGTTTAATTTTGGGGATCATGTGTTTTTAAGGTGACTTCCCATCATGGGTATAAAAGTATTTGTCATGGGAGTAATCTTTCACCACGTTGTTTGGGCCTTTTTAGGTTTTATCTCGTTTTGGAGTTAAAGTGTATCGAATTTCACATCCCCCATAGATGATCTTGATACACGATGTTTTTAACATAACACATGTCCTACATTTTATTTATGATGAATATCACTTCATCGATTAGGGGAAGATCAATGTCGACGATGATGCATCCTTTAAAGAGTGTCTTGAATAGATATATAACCACTTGGAGAAGGTGTTACCTGTGCATCAGATCCCTTGGTTCATGTCTTGTGGCAGTACAATTTTGTTGAGGAGAGTTCCTGGGAACATGAGTTGCATATATGTGCTCAATACCCTGATGTTTTTAATGTTTATATAATCTCTTATAATTTGATTAATTCTTTGGTTGTAGACCTTTTCTATTTTATGATGTCTCTCTCTATTATTTCATGCTATGGTCTACTCTCTTTTGAGAGGTCTATACCCTAGAGATTGTTTAAAAGCTAGTTGTGGTTATTGTGTGGTTCCACATTTATATATTTATGAAATGGTTGAACTCATGAGGTGGTAAAACCCTTGAGAGATATATTTTAGGGTGGTTGTTAGGATGATTCTTTTCAGTTTTACTCTCTCAACTGGTTTTAGATTATTTAAGATGGGAATGCTTTGAGAGGTATCTAATGTAAGGGCCCAAATCCACATGCATCAAACTATTGTGAATTTCCAAATACTAAGGTTCTCCAAGGAGGCTCAAAGGAAGTCTAGAGGAGTTCGGATCGTATGATCTATATGTAGAGATATTTCACGTCATGAAAAAATTTACAATCCATGAAATTTGGTTTCACGACTTGTGTTTATCATATCACAACGTGTAACCAATCTAGGTTTAAAAATAATACGGTTGCAAATTTTTCATAAAAAATCGTTCCTCAAAGATTACAAAATGTGAAATAGAATTACACATGCTATAAATCCCTGATGTTTTATATCTTTAAATGATATAGCTTATAGTTTTCTAAAACCCTATAGCTTCTAGGACCTCCCTCTCGTTCTAGGTGACCCAACAAACTCTTTATCAAAGTTTTATGGATTCCTTTTTCAAGGATCAGACTTTAGATTCCCTCATTCGATCCATCTTCAATAAAATGTATGATCTACCTCCATTCTTGCAGTTTCTTCAATCTGTTTAATCCTATTTCTCTTTTCCATCTCATGGAGCTTGATCTCCATGTTTCTAAAGTAGTTTTTTCAGTTGTTTGTTTTCAGGGTTTTGTGTGGCATCCTTGGGTGGATGCATTTCTTAAGGGATATGTGATTAGTATCTAAAATTTTGGTCCATTATTGCACAAGGAACATTGAAACCCTTTTGGGTTTGGGGATTCTTTGATCCTTTCTAATTATGTGCGATAATAAATAGAGCATGATTTAGCCACATGGATCCTAATCAAATTAACATAATAATTATGTTAAACAGATTAAAGAATTATTATCGATCGCATGGTGATGTAGCTATTTTGTACCGTGATAATGATTTGGATATTGTTTCTATAGATAGTGTGATATCTATGCTATGTTTGTTATACATGAAATTTTTAATGAATGTAAAGGTTGAATTAATTGATAATTAATTGGAAAAAAAATTAAAGAGTATTTTTTTATGATTTCTGTGTGTTTAATACTTAATGTTTCATGGATGTCAAAATGATTTGATATTAAATGTGTCAATGAAATTGAATAAATATGTACAACATGTTGATTCTTTTTATAAATGTATTAAAGTCATGTTAAGTTAGTTTTTTAATTAATTTTGACATATTGTGATAGATTGACTCTTAGGATCACCATAGTTTGAACCTATAAATAATGAATTTGTTAATTCAAGATAGAATAAGAATTATATGTGTAGTAAAAGATAATTCCACTATAGGGAACAATTTTTTGGTAGGGTTTTAACGGCTGAGTATAATGTTCGTTGGAGTTGCACAGCTTGTTGTGTGTGAAGTATGAATGCCTTTATTTAAGGAAAAAAGCCTCCTTTATTTATTTTTTTGATGTATCTTATTATGTTCTCTAAATATAATCCTTGTAATATGGGGTGGGGAGGCCTCGATTTGATGTGAGTTTAGAATGGATGATCCTCAAGGGCTGTTATGTTATTTTTGGGCAGGGGGCTTGGATGTTGTGGATGAAGTTGGAACTTGTGGTGGTGGAATGCATGAGCATATGATTCTGGGTGTTGGGGAGGACATAAGAGATGAAAAATGGAATTAATCTAATATTAACCATTAATATGAAAGTTGGATGACTATTTGTATAATTTTTTTGGCTGATGACTAGGTTGTTTTGTTATCTTTTTTCATTTACTAACAGTTTGAGGCAGATTGATTTTTATGATTATATACATTGTTTGGTAGCTCATGATTTTTTCATAGAATACCTAATAATATGAAAATTGATAATAATAATAATAAATTAATAAATGTTAAACACATTGGGTTTGAGTTTTATGGGATGAAATATTGTGTTTATGATTCTAATAATTTGTGAACTCAATTATCATATGCCTAAAAGGCATGGAAAATTTTTCTACACCTAATGTAATGTAATTGGGAATATGATAATTGTAATTTAATGGTAATTGAATTAATTAACATAATTTGGTACTAATTAAAATGAATAGAGTAATTTATTTTATCTCTTTCAATGGTTGTTCACTTACAGGATATCCAGCCTTAGCAATAGCAGTTGGGAGTCCAAGAGACATTAGCTATAGTTGAGTATGATACTAGGTTATTCTCATAGTATGGTTGTGAGATATAGTATACCATGTATTTTTTTTATTTTCAGATGATACTCCACCCTATGAGTTAGGAAAATTGATAGCTGTGGATTTTGATCCCTAGGGGTGTTTTCCCCAAAATCCCGATGAGAGGATGGATAGATAACTACCTCTATTGACCCCATTCATTTATATTGGTAGTTACTTATGCCAGTATTAAGGATAGTTAGTTTTCCCTATATATGTGTGTAGAGGTATTAAAGGATTATGTTATTTTCACATACATTTATTACGAATATAGTTTATTAAGGACTAAAATATGTATAACATTTATAGGTTGTCATGGATTGAGGTTCCTTACTCAGTATATGTCATGTGATGGCATCAGGAATAATAACAGATGTATGATGCATGTTATATAAGTCGTGATGTCTTTCAGAAAATACCTATTTACTTTTAGTTACATGGATGTGGTGGTGTTCTTCATGAGGTTCATGATGTGTTTCTTTGACTCGATGTATGTTTTCTAGCATTTTTAGAGAGAGACGCTCAAGATGTGTGACATTGGGGAAAAGCAGAAAACCAGTGTGGAAGCGATAGTGGGGAACCCTTAAAATTCATAACAATACTATATTATATTTTATGTGATATTTGTTGATAGTAGCGATGTTGAGGATGGTAACTTAGTATTCATGTTTATGTGATGAGTTATTTTCACTTATTGTTCACTATGCTTTAGCATGATTTATTTATATTTTGCAGAAGAGGATCCAGGGAGGATCCTACAGAGTATAATTTTATAATCACCATATTAATAAGTAAATATTTCTATTCAGGTTAGTATGATTAGGTTGGTGATCAGGTAGGTTACTACTATATTGTGGTTTTCATGTGCTATTTGCGATTCATGGTCGGCGACAACATTACCATTTCATTTTGTACATGTAGTTTTCCTTTTAGTTTTAGTAGTTCATGCATTTCATTACATATGTGGACTTGGGTTTTCTTTTATATTGATGTTTTATAAGTAGTTGTTTGGTGTATTTTGTTATCTCTCTATTTCACATGTGTTCTCTTAGAGGAAAATGCCTCACATATATGTGTTTATGATACCCTTTTGGATACTCGCCAACAAGGGGCTTACTGGATACGGTTCTCAGGTGTCACCATCTATCATCTTCCATTTTTGGCCAAGGATGGGTGCACATTGTGGGTATAGTTCATGATATTTCCACTTTTTTGTGGATTTAAATTTAATACAAATAATTAATTAATTTATTAATTCTCACATCAAGGATATCATCTTGGAATCATTTTTTTCTATTTTCACTCCATTGAGAGATATCTAGTAACATACAGAAAATTATTTTTATAAGGTGTATATATTACCCCATTGATATTATATACCATTAAACTATTTAATTTCATAGTATTTAATTTCATATTTGACATTATTTATTTTATAAGGGGTTTGATTCAAATGTTACCTTAGTCGTAAGGATTTATTTCCTAGTCTCATCATTATTTGGGATTGTTTATATTAAAGTATACTCTAGGGGAATTATTTCATATTTATATATTAAAACAACTATATTTTCTTCTCCACTACTTATTTTTTAAATTTTTGATTTTTATTTTTATTTTCTTATTATATATAATCAAAATACAAAAAAAATTAATAAAAACAAAATTTATTTCTTATTTATTAAAGAAATTTTCCTTCCATGTCCATGTTTCTAAAAATATTTTTAACAACATTTTAAATATTTTTTGATTATTTATTAAATACAGTTTTACCGATGTATATCCTTTAAAAAATGTTTTAAAATGAATCTTCATATTATTTTCTAAATGATGTAATTTGTGTTTTACCATACTCCAAATGAATAGAATTTTACAACAACATAACCAACCGATGATTTGAATAATTATTTACTAGTTTCTAGAATTATTTATAGAGAAATATTTTTATAATATTTTATAAATAAATTTCTTTTCAACTGTATTTTAAAATGATAAGTGTATTTTTATGAATAATGATTTTAATTATATTTTAATTATATTATTATTAATCAGTGAAGACTCTTTATCTTACTTATTTTATACGGTGGATATGGTGTATCCCTTCCAACTATATTCTTTAATTGTATAGTTAATGATTAGATTCATTTGGATAATAATAACATTTAATATTTTGATTTTTTTTATTTGAATGTTTATTTTGATTATGCATTGAATTATTATTACCCAATTTCAAATTAAGATTACATTGAAAATCGTATGTTATAGGTGATACCTAAAATATCATCTTGATTCATTAATTGTTCTCATTAGACACACTAGTTTGTGTATTTTGATGAGGCCTTACCCATTTACGTTTAATGTATTAGCATGATTCCTTGACAATAATTTTGTGATATCCATCATTATAAATTTTATCCACATGAGAAAGTTATTAATATGCATATGATAATTTCAATACTAATGAATCCATGGATAAGTTTCAATAATATGTGATTTTTTATATGGAATTATTTGATCAGTATTTATTCCTATCATATTATTCTTTTTTTCTCATGTTGTTGATTAAATGACACGTGTTTTCAATTTTTTACCATTATATATCGAGTATTCATTATTTAATATTGATATATTCTAATATAATGAACCCTTTATGAGCATTTAAGATCACACAGGTCTAGTTTTCTTTCCCTAGGACATGAAGTGGGAATAATTGAATGAGTTCAAGGATGAAAAATATTTACATTCACAATGTTTTATTTTATGTTTTCAAATGTAATGTGACGTTAATGTATGTATCTTTTATACCAAGACTACTAAAATATTTTGCCCTTTGGTATGTGATCTCTTATATATTATTTCAATTTAAAAATGAAATCACTGAAACTGGGCCACTGGTATAGAGTTCTTTTTATAATTCAATAATTAATTTAAAAAATTTAATCATCAAGAATCATTGTACCATGCTTGTTATCGATTTCATATTCAATGATAAAGACTAAGAATATAATTAAAGGATTTAGAACATATTAAGTGATTATAAAACATCACAATTATTAAAGTTAATGACCAATTAATGAATGAATTTTCAAGTGGAATAAATTTTAACACCACTATTATGAAACTAGTGAAAATAATGAAAACTATAAACAACTGATACTGAATATCAAGAGAAATCATAAATATAATGACTATGTGAAATGTGTCTTAATGAAAAAGGATTAGTTTAATTAAAAAAATTAATTGATTGTGATATATATATATATATTTGTAATATATTATTTAAAAGTACATATGTGGATATTAAGAACATGTTGTAATGGTTTTCACCTCAAATTTGACTCTTTGAGAAATATTTTTTATTATGAACCTTCATTCATTTATGTGATTATTATAATACCTATATGAGATATAATATCATGAATTATATTTTCAAATTGGTATTTTAATTTAAATTAAAATAACACCCTTTAATGGTGTTTTCTGTTAAATGTTTCTAATGTTGTAATAGTTTTCTTTTTCTTAATTCTCTTTCTTTGAGACATAATACTTTCTTTCACGATGATTCTTTATAGAGGTGTATTTACTAGCCATGTCTGTATTGTTTTTCATACACATTGTATTTATTGGGATTTGTAATCTAAATCATCTCCCCTTTTTCTTGTGGATATTCATTCAATTTCTTCTCTAGTAGTCGTAAATTTTTGTGTCTGTTTTTTCATTAATTGATTTATTATCATTATTTTAAATTATTTTATATACGTTTTTTGAATTATACCCATAGATAATATTATGTGTAACTCTATCATTTTCTTATGGATATGAATTCCATATTAATAATCCTTTTTGATAATTTTTCGTAGTTCTTGGGATTTGTTCTGTTGAAAGCACCCTCCTTCATTCTATGGATGGATTAAGATTATGTTATACCAAAACTATCTTATAGGTATAAAAATTTTTATAAATTTATTGAAAATCAAATTGTAAATAAATTAGATTGGATAATTCTCACTGATAAAGTATGATATTATATTGACATGGGGAAAATTAATGATATAACTTATAATATTATTCCAATATGGATAGTTATTAGATGGTTGAATGTAATGTTGAACCATCCATCATCCTTATCTAGATAGGTTATGAACATGATTTAAATTCTATTGAAATAGGGAAAATTATTAGCTTCTTGGTGTATACTGTTTACTAACTCATGTTGATCAAATATTTATAATCTATATTCTTCACTATATGTATGTCGATGTTTCTATTTAACCAAAATTAATTTATGTAATGGTATGAAATGTCTTATTTAATCATATGATGAATTAATTAGACTTAAACAAGTGATATATGGAGAATGAAATTATATATCCCCACAATTCATCTATTCGTCTCATGAGACAAAACATGCATGGTTTTGTGTATACCACTTATCAAAATAGGATAATGTCTAGGAACAAGGCCTTTTGCAATAGGATATCTTTATTGTTGTCTCAACGACAAGTAAGGTTTAATAGAAAAAGAAAATGATAGTAGGATTCCAAAATCTCACATTATTCATTCCATAATTATAATATTAGTATTTTTCATTTCCATATTTCAATTTATTTTCATGTATGTATCATTCTCCTAGTTTTGTATTTATTATGGATTCATGTTTGAGTAATATATTTTCTGAAAGTTCCTGGAAATTTGGAAGAACTGTTTTTATGTTTTTGAAAATAATTATAGGAGAACACAAATCAAAGTAATATATGGTTAATATGGTGTGATATATGTTATATTGAGAGATATATAGGTATAATCGGGTTTGATACAATTTGAGCTACAAAAACTATTGTATAACAAGATAGTGCTATAAAAGGTGACATTTGGAGGTTAAAGTTTCCAATAGTTATATATGAATATTCATTATAATGATGATTAATCATGTCAAAATTATTGTTTTTATAAATTAATAAAACTATAAGGGACCTTGGGTTTGATAGATAATGTGTATATTATCTAAATTAATAACCCAACATTATAAGATCTGGAGTGAGAAACCATGTGATTATTTAAATCCCATAATCATGAAATATGGTTGACAATGTGAATTTAATCAATTCCCAAAACACACCATGTAAGAGAATGATGGATTCACATGAAATATATACTAAGGAAGATGATTAATAAAATTACTTTCAATTTATTATTTATAAAAAAATTGGATGAATGGTGGGGGAAATTAACATAAAGTGATGGGTAAATGTTATGTGTTTGGAGTTGAAGGTCATAAAATGCACTTTCGTAAGGAAATTATAGAGTCTATAATAAATATATTGCTTTAATTACAAGATAATTAGGAATTATGTGACTCAATGTCCCAATCCATGGAAAAATAAGGGAGATAATCACTAAAAACAATATGAATAACTAAAAACTTTTCCAACTAATACATATGAATTGGATAGTGAGTCTTTATACAAGATTCATTCATGTTATATATCATGTAGTTTTTAACAAACTATTACATATCGAGTTTTAAATAAAAAATAACAGTGTTATGATTATCATAGAAATCATTTCCATGGTTTATGGGAGGTTATTTCATATGGATATGAACCAATATCCCTTAATATAATATGATGTGAAATGAGATATTGTTAATCTATATTTATCAAATTATTTTAAAAATATTCATATAGAAAAATATAATCCAACATATTAAAAAACTTATGATTATATATCGCATATATTTAATTAGGAGTACCCTAATGAGATTACTTTGGTTTACAAGAAAAATTGAATAGATACAGTTTATTTATTGGGTGTGGGGGGAATATAACAAACCAAAACTATAATAGATGATTATTTTTAAATAATAAATTTGTTTAATATTTTCCCCACATGAGAAAAGTAAGGGCCCCACAGTCAGTCATAACATTACTACATTGACACTAGATTAAAGGAATATAATATCGAGGATAGAATATTTTAGTAGTTTTGATAAAATATATACATATTTTAATATGATATTATAATTTATTACATAAAATAAATCATATAATTATATTTTAGAATTCCATTATTACCATTAGTTTATCCCTACATATCATTCATAATACAACTATTTGCATCATGGGGAATGAAAAACTTACAAAGATGTGATATCTAATGACCAGTTTTGTTATTCATATATTTGAATTTATCATGAATAAATAATCAATAGTTAATATAGAATGGAAAAAAACATAATCACATTACATTCAACCAATTAAATGAGCATAATACGAAAGGAATAATTGATGATCTCAAAATTTTATTAAAATAATCACACGATCTTGAAACATGAATATGGATACTCTAACTAATTTAGTGATAACATGGAAATTAATAAATAATAAAATAATTAGTTATATTCATAATTTATGAAATCATAACCATACAATCAAGGCCTTATTCCAAGACATCATACATAAATGGATAAGGCCTTGGCCAAATACCGAATCTTTTTTTTAGATGACCTAACAGTGCATCGAGGAGATATAGTAAGCCTCACCTATATCTTACTAACTCTAATTCATTCCTCATATGAAATGGGTATATCATAATCAACCTAAAAATTCATATTGAAAAAATATCAGACAAATTGGTAATACATTCCTAAATGAATAAACATAATCATAAAACATTTAGTGTAATTTGGAGAATGGTATCAATATAATACACCCCTTGTCAAAATGACTATAAAACATATGTATAAATAATAATGAGGGTATCATTAAAACTTATTATCAATGGATAATTATCGAAATAATGGTTATTGTATTTTTTGAATATAAATACTAAAACAATTATTGGAAAATATTTTGAAGGGATGTCTTATATTCATTTTTAAAATAACATTCAGAAACAACAAATTTTATAAATACTATGAATACAAAATTATTCAAAAATAATAATGTAATATTGTGAAGGATGCTTCAAATAAATTAGTTTCCATGATTATGGAAAATTTCGTACATGCATTATAAGTTAAATAAAAATTCCTTCGACACTGTCATAAAAAGGATAAAAAGTTCCCCATTCAAAATAGGTATAAATATTCCATTTAAAATATTTTATTCCTTTCAAACCATTTAGTAAAACTCGAAATAAGGGAAAAATGAATTTTATAAATCCTTTTGAGAATGTTAAAATAATCATGATTTCTTTTAAAAAAAACAAGGATGATGATGAAACCTTATTTTTGAATGAATACAGAAATGAAGTCAGTTTTCTTTAGAAACAGACTTTTGGAATATTTTTTACTAAAATAGATGAAAATAAGAGGAAATCATGTTTTTTCTAAAAATAATCAGAGGATATAAAAATTCATGAGTTTCATAGACCATGGATCCCAATATTTCATCATCTAAAACATAATCATGAAGAATCCTGATAAATAAAGAGATTATAACATAAATGGTTACCACATTGGTAACGTAGAAGTCATGCGACCCATGAAATAAATAACCTCAAATGAAACATTAAATACCATGAAGATAATGGTATTGATGATATGAAATATAAACGGGGAAGTTAATACACCCAATAAAGTAACTAAATGGTGAATATGATCTATGTAACTGGATGGTAAAATTGGTATGAGAAACCCTTACAGTGAAAATAAAATTGATGTGAGAGTTAATCAATGAACTGATTATGTACATAAACTATAAATCCACATAAAAACCGGAAAAAAAATTACACTCATAATCATAGAATGTCAATGAAAATTAAGAATTAATATAACCCAAAGAAAATAAATTGATTTTGGAAATTCCATAAAACTTGGAATCATTCAAGTCAAATACCCTTGGTTGAAATAATTCAAATTAAAACTTAAAAATCCCTAAGGTATGAGGGAATGAATATAATACCTGTGTAATGACCTCGACTCCATTAACCAAAGACGATGTCTACATTATGACATAGACAATGGATATAAGGTATCACATGTTGAATGACCGGATAGTTTAGTAGTTTTTAGCACCAGAAAACAAGTTAAAAAAATATTTCAAATGCTTCCATACATTATCCAGGATCGTACACATTTTTCAAGATTCAATTTGTCAGGTCATAGGGACATAACAGAGTTACAGATTAGGAGTATTGGGCATTTGATGTTGGGATACAGCTTCACGGATCCCATTATTGAAGCTCCCTCCACTATTGTGGAGTAGAGGGAACTTGATTTGATCATCCACCAGTGTCGTGAAGGTTGATGACAGTCGACTATGTGGTTATGAGAAACTTTATTGAACTCCCTCCTGTTGCGGAGCACGATTTCCATCGCGATGTTATTCTCTATTCATGGTGCACATTTTCTCTTCGTGGATTTCTCCGGCGACCTCCATCGCCTATAAATAGTCATCTAACCCACCTTCATAAGCATGATTACGCTGCCCCTTGGGTGGCGGACCTATCACGACCCGTCCCATGGGGCCCGTGTCGTGACTACCCCAAGCCTACCTTCCATAGGCTAGGGGCTGGTGACTAGCACCGAAGGTGTGTTCCCTAAAACTGGGAAGTCATTGCCTTTATAACCTGTAACACACATAACCAGGCACACAACAAGATATGAACTCAAGTAAATGTAATAGTAAACAGAGTGAGTATAGTATGTAAAGGGGTCATAATACACGGTCAACAAGAATGTACAAGAAAAACTAGAAAGTACAAGATGAATGATAGGTAAAAAGAAGCTCCTGGGTCGTCCACCATGAATCCTACCTGAAGGGTAGGTATAGCTCATGAACATTCATCTTCGCGGTCCACCTTGTCTAACATCCACCTCCAAGCTACCTCTAGTCCTGGTACTCTTGTCCTCTGTCAGTGTTGTCCGTCGTCTGCACAAAACACAATTGGGTGTGGGAATAACACGTATAGGGGTGAGTATAAGGATTATCAGTAGGGACCCCAAGACCATCAAAGTCTCACGAAATCCACCAAGGACAAACCACAGATCATGGAATCAACTAAAAAACCTACTTATGTATATTCCCATAAATATACCTATGTTATCGAGTAAACCCATCCTAATCATGAGGAAAACATAGAGTCCAAATAAAAATCCCAAAGATCAATTATTCCACAAAAGAATGAATACCACATATGTAAGTACCACACAGGTAATCCACATAGAAGAATACCACAAAGGTTTTACCAAAAAGGAATGTACCACACAAGTACAGACTCAGATCACACCAAGTATTTCTTAGGTACAATAGTAGAAATGATTATATGTAACTATTGAATCATCTTACTCTGTTAGGAGGCAGACCCACGAAGGATCCCTATTGATCATCAAACCCAGAGAGGATTGTAGTAAATTTTAAAATTCACACGGTATCCTAGTACCTCGTCAGTAAGTCGTAATACCCACACAGGATCCTAGTACATCACTAGTACATCGTCAGACCCACATAGGATCTGTAGGTGCTGACCCACACAAGATCACTGGTTGAGGACCCACATAGGATTGCTCGGTGCTGACACACACATGATCGCTCGGTGCTGACCCACACATGATTGCTAGGTTTTGACCCACATAGGATATCTCGGTGTTGACCCACATAGGATATCTCGGTGCTGACCCACATAGGATCACAATTCTTTCTTCATGTCACAGCCTGCTACTAGGTTCCTTCACTAAGCTTTCTCATCTCCAGGAGGCTCTGCTCCTCAAGAACTGGTCGATAATTCAACTATCACTAAGTCCCACAAAATGTATCTCAAAGGTCCTCCATGAAATAGGGGTCTCAACACAACAGACGGTGCGTCAATTGGGCGCCCGGTCTGTAAGTTATTGGCCTTTCAGTCCCAAGGGCCCGATTGGATTCGTGCTCGATCCAGCCTGACAGTATCCGAACTTTATCCAAATCTCATGTGGGGTATACCAAAGGAATTGTCTTTCTCCAAGGATTACAGTGCCTTTGACATTTGTCAAACGGACACCTGGTGCTAATGTTATGGCCGATTGAGCGAAAATCTCATAGCTGGACGGCGATGCCATGGGGGCCGCGAAAGGGCCATGATATGGCAAGACTGCAAGGGCCGCAGAGGGTTGCGAGGAAGTGAATCCACTGGGTTCCACGGAGGCCGCGGGATGGTGAGGATCCGTAGGGTCGTCGCCTTCGTTGTGGCCACCAGTATGCCAGCCACCGTATTTGTTCGTCGTCATGACACAAAGCCACCTTCTTCCATAAAAAAGAACACACCATTCATGAAGAACGACAGAGGAGTCGGGCCATGTTTGTTTTTCCCACACCCTCTGCGTTACAGCGGTATCAAGCGGCTCAACATAATCTTGAATGAAGAATGTCAAACCGTACAACAACCAGCAATGATTATTCCCATACTCGCAAAATAAATCATCTGCAGATCAACTAGTTATAGATTTGATCCCCTTTATTTGTTTTAAAAGGGAATAACATGGGAATATATAATCATACACAACTAAAACCCTACCTCGAAGATTTTTCTATGGAGGTCATGAGGAAAGAGACAAAGTCATTTGGGACATACGAATGTTGATGACGTCAGTGTTTCCTCGATTGTCAGTTTTTTGTCGTTTAAGACGTTCCTCATCAGCATGAGCATTCTTTATTGGGGAGTACATTTTTCATTGGAGAACACGTTCATTATTGGATAGAATAATCCCCCAAAAGATTATCCTCTCCCAATTCCACCAAAATTTGAAAATATCCCCCCTTGTAAATTTAAATTTATCAAATTAAAAGGTTTCCACAATTAATTGTTGACACAATTAATTGTACGACATTGGCATAATTAATTGGCCTTAATTAAATAGAGGAAATGATTAATGGGGAGTTGGGAGGTTTCTCCCCCAAAAAGAGGGGTCGGGTTGTCCCCGCCCATAAATTCAAAATGGGGGTAAGTTCTGGTGGTCCGCACCTCTAATCATCCACATGGGAGATTTTGGCTCTGGTGGTACCCACAACTATAACCCGAGGAATTCCAACAAAAAAATAAAAATTTTAACATTTTTATTTATTTTCTTCTTTCATGAAAAAAAATTCTATATTTCACCCTCAACCTACTACGGTCGAGGAGAAGGTCTCATTAAGAAAATACTGGCACATTGAATTCAACGGTTCCCTAGAATTTCAATTCCAATAACCGGTTAAAATGCTAGAAAAGCACGCTCATACGTTTACTAAACGTACCGGAAAATTTTTTACGAAATACATTCCAGGCACTCCAGGCCTAGGAATCATGCGCTATCAGTTTTTTCAAACTCGTAAAATTCACCCTTAATTTAAAAAAATTATATGGAATTTATGGGTCTTTACATTCTCCCCACCTCAGGGCTTTACGTCCCCATAAGCCACAACACAAAAATATGAATAGAAGTGGGGGTACTGAGCATGAATCTGAGTCTCCTACTCCCATGTGCTCTCCTGGAGGTTCGTGTGCTTCCAACAAACACGTACAATAGGTATCCACTGCCCATGAAGGACCCTCTCCTATCGATCCTCAATATCAACTAGAACCTCCTTATAAGTCACCCCATATTTGATGTCTAGATCCATGTGGTCGATTGTATGGGATGGGTCATACACGTATCTCCTCAGCTGGGATATGTGGAAGCCAACATGAACTTGGTGCAACTGAGGGGGAAGAGCTAAGTGGTAATCCACCTCAAGAAATTTGTTGAGGACTTGAAAAGGTCCGATGAACCTTGGAGATAACTTGCCACCACAACCAAATCTCTATAATCCTTGTCAGGGTGAGACCCGTAGAAAGATGTGGTCACCATCCTCAAACCCTAGAGGTCTCGGTCTCCTGTGGGAAAAATAATTATATCTACTCTATGGATTCTTCATCTGCTCCTGGATGATCTGAACTTTCTCTATGGTGGCTTGTTCTATCTCTGGTCCCACTAGTGCTGACTCCCCTAGGTCAGTCCAGCACAAAGGTGATCTGTAAGGTCTCTCGTACAACGCCTCAAAAGGTGCCATCCCAATGGTGGAGTGATAGCTGTTGTTGTCTGAAAACTCCACCAAAGGAAAGTGATCCTCAAAACTACGACCGAATTCTAGGACACAAGCATTCAACATGTCCTTGAGGGTCTGAATGGTCCGCTCAGACTAGCCATCTGTCTACAGATGGAAAGCGGTGCTCAAACTAATTTGTGTCCTGAAATCCTCCTGAAACCCCTTCCATAACCGGGAGGTGAAATTTGCATCACGATCAGAGAAAATTGTCGAGGTTACTCCATGTAGCCGCAAAATCTTCTGCACATAGAGGCATCCCATGCTCTCTACTCAACCCTACTCTCATATCAGTAGGAAGTGGGCCGACTTGGTGAGTCGATCGACGATTACCCAAATTGAGTTATGTCCCCTAAATGTATGTGGAATCCCTATTATGAATTCCATGTATATTCCATCCCACTTCCACTATGGGACCTCTAGAGGCTGAACCAATCATACTGGTACCTGATTCTCCACCTTCACTTGATGAAAAGTGGGGCACCCATAGACAAACACTACTACTTCCTTCTTAATTCCCAGACACCAGTGATGTCATCAAAGATCCTGGTACATCTTCGCCACTCCTGGATGTACCTCTAGAGGGGAATCATGGAAGTCCCTCAACACTTCCTCTTGAAGTTATACCAGAACCATGGTACGTCCTCTGAAGAGGATGACACACTCCCCACCTTTAGAAAATCCATCAGGTGCATGTCCTATGGATATCTAAGCACATCATGTCTCGCAGTTATTGTCCCAATTCTGCGCCTCTCGGACTCACTGAAGTAGTTGTGGAGTGAATGTATGTGACTGAAGATAATCTGCTCCATCTCGATCCACAAAGGATATCTGAAAAGTGGCCAGCTGCTTCGTCGGCTCGCCTAGTAGATGTATACCAGACCTCTTGCTGAGTGCATCTGCTATAATGTTCATCTTCCTAGGAGTATATACTATCTAAAAGTCATAGTTTTGGAGGAACTGAATCCAACATCGTTGTCTCGGGTTCAGGTCCTTCTAAGAGGAGATATACCTGAGACTCTTGTAATCCGAGTAGACTATAAAATTATCTCCCAACAAGTAATGTCGCCACATCTTCAAGGTGAAGATCACTTCTTCTAACTCCATTTCTTGGGTAGAGTAGTCCTACTCAAGTTGTCTCAGCTATTGAGAACTATATGTGATCACTTCTTGCTCCTGCATCAGGACACATCCAAGTCTGTTCCCTAATTCGTCACAGTAAACTACCTACCCTACGCCCTCCTCCGGTAGCCTCATGATGGGGGCACTAGTCAGCCTCTGCCTCAACTCTTAAAAACTCTTCTAGAATCTCTCTGACCACACAAAGGGTTGCCCCTTCTTCTTCAATGCTGATAGTGGTGCTAGAACTCTGGAGAAATCTGGCACAAATCTCTAGTAGTATCCGACCAAAACCAAGAAACTTCGTACCTCTATCACACTCCTCGGTGGATCCCAATCAAGTATCACCTCAACCGTTACTAGATCTACTACAACTCCAGCCTGTGATATGACATGTCTCATAAAGTGAACCTCTTGGATCCAGAATTGGCACTTCGAGAGCTTACCATAATGCTTGTGCTCTTTGAGAGTGTCCAATACTACTTGCAAATGATAGGCATGCTCCTCCTCAGTAGTTGAGTAGATCAGAATGTCATTGATGAATACTACTACAAAGAGATCAAGCTATGGCTGAAAGATCATGTTCATGAGTCCCATGATAACTGCTGGAGCGTTGTTCATGCCGAATGGCATAACCAAGAACTCATAATTTCCATACCAATATATGAAATATGTCTTCTACACATCCTTGTATCGTAGTCTGAGCTGGTTATAGCCTGATCTGAGGTATATCTTCAAGAAGTGCTCCCTTCAGCTGATCAAAGAGGTTGTCAACCCTCTGGAGTGGATACTTTTTCTTCACGGTCACCTGGTTCAAGGGATGATAGTCGACACAATGTCTCAAGCACCTATCTGCCTCCTTGGCGAAAACAATCGAGACTGATCAAGGAGATACACTAGGATGAATGAATACATTCCTCTGAAAGTCCTCTAGTTGTACCCACATCTCACGAAGATCCACAGGATCCATCCGATATGCTGGTGTGGATATCGGTGTCATCCTAGGGTACAAGACAATGTAAAAGTCCATCTCTCTGTGAGGAGGTAGTCCCAAAACATCATCAGGGATGACATCCGTGTACTGGTCCACCACTAAAGGATTACTCAGACACTTCACATCAACTGCTCCGAGGGTAAGGATAGCAAACTAAAGAGTGATTGGCTGCACTCTCCTCCATGTAAGTATATCCTGTGATGCAAAGGATCCCTTCTCGTCGGGGAAGGTAAAACTGGTCCCATCCATTCAGACACACCGCACTTTATGCCTAATATAGTCTATCTGAGCATGGACTATAGATAACCATTCCATACCCAGGATGACGTCGTAAGGCCTCTATGCTGCTTCTAGGAGATCCCAGCCGAAGCTCTCGCCACCTAGAGTAATCTCACACTACCGGAACTAGTGCGTAATCATCATATCTTCTCCCGTAGGAGTCTCCATCCATAAAGATTAAGCCAACGGCTCCATCGGAATATCTGAGCTCCGAACAAGGAAAATGGAAATAAAAGAATGATTAGAACCTATGTCTATAAGTACTACAGCTAAGGTGGAGTAGACACAGATCGTACCTTGTATCATATCTGGAGAACTGTCATCGTAGGCCTCACCTACCTGGAGCTAAGCTAGCTATTGTCCTCCTTCTCCCTGTGGTCAAGGTGGACCTCCTGTGGTGGTGGAGGTAACATCTCGAATCGTCTCCCACCGCTAGCTGCACGTCCATCTCCTCTACCACGTCCACTACTCCATGCAGAATTCATCGGTCGAACCTTTGTCTCTTCATGGGTGGTCCTACGACTATATATTGATCATCTCTAAGACTATTCGGACAGTCACGAGCCATGTGACCCTACCCGCCGAATGCGTAAAATTGCCCACTCATATCATGACTGACTCTTCCTTGGGTGCCCCTCACAACCGACCCTAAATCCTGCGGAAGTCCACCTGTAGGTCTGGTCCTCTTAGACCTCTGTGACATCTTTCTGCTTCCATCTGCAGAATATTTCACTAGGTGACGTCTGGTGGTGGGTCTCGATGTTGGTGACTACTCAGCAAGGAAACTCTACACTAAGAGGGCTTTCTCTAACACCCCTACCTACGTCGGGATGCTAAGAGAAATCATTTAAGCCTTGATCTCCCTCCTGAGTCCCTACTCAAAGGTTCGGGTGATAAAGAATGTGTCCTGAACCATATCAGTGGAGTAGCATGAGAGTTTAGTGAACCTCACTGAGTACTGAGCCACAGTCATGCTTCCCTACTGCAGATGAAGTAGCTCTTGTATGCGCATTGCACGAAGAGTCGCTGGAAAAAACTCTATCTAAAACAGGCTCTTGGAGTCTGCCTAGAGAAGAGTCACCTCATCTTGATCCTGGAGCATCAATCTCCACCATCCGCCGACTAATTCCTATAGAAGACTGGTAGAAATGATCAACATGTGATCAGCTGGTGTCCCAACTAGTAGGAAGACTCTCACTACGGCCTCCATCCAATCCTCAGTCGCATGTGGGTCCGTCATTCCCCTGAACCTAGATGGCCTCTGGCACTGGAAATCAGGCAATGCACTCAAGCGGTGTGCACCCTTTACTGCTGGGTTTGATGGAATCACTGGCCCAATGGGTAATGGTACCGCTGGAAGAGGTCCCTGCATTGGGGCCTCTTCTCTCAGTGGGCTATCAGTGCGTACTATATCTAAAACCCTAGCTAGTTGTCAGTGTGGAGGAAGCCTGAAAAGAAACAGGAGTGCCATGACACTTAAGGTATACCCGGTGAGTTAACTCAAAGAGATCAGAAGGAAAAATCTTCAAAACACACATGCAATCAATGTTTTCGTGCACTGAGTCTGAAATTAGAAGTCAGGGTTCTGGTGTATGGATACTTCGGCCGCTGCACCAACACAGGATTCCCCAAACTGATAACCACACTCACTACACTTAACACTATTTCTTTAAAAAGATAAGAGTCATATGTTCTACGGTAAAACCGAATCCTATGATACCAATTTTTCATGACCCTTCCCCCGAGGCTCGTTCCGTGACTACCCCAATCCCACCTTCCATAGGCCAGGGGCTAGCGACTAGCACTGAAGGCATGTTCCCTAAAACTGGGAAGGAATTTTCATTATATCCTAAAACACACACAACTAAGTACACAACAAGATATGAACTCAAGTAAACATAATAGAAAACAGAGTGAGTACAATAAGTAAAGGGGCCAGAATACAAGCCCAACTAGAAAGTACAAGGAAAACTGGAAAGTACAGGACGATGGATAGGTTAAAAGTAGCTCCTAGATCATCCACCACGAATCCTACCTGAAGGGTTGGTACAACACATGAACAGTCATCTCTGTGGTTCACCTTGTCTAACATCCACCTCTAGGCAACCTCCAGGCCTGGTACTCTCATCCCCAGTCAGTGTTTTCCGTCATCTGCACCAAACACAATCGGGTGCGGGCATAGCCTGTGCAAGGGTGAGTATACCGATACTCATTAGGGACCTAGAGACCCTCAAGATCACACAAAATCCACCAGGGATAAACCACGCAACATGGAATCAACTGACAACCATACTTAGGTATATGCCCACAAAAATACCTAATTTATCAAGTAAACACATCTCTATCATGAGGAAAACATAGAGTCCCACTCAAAATCCCAAAGCTCAACTGTTCCACAAAGGGAGGAATAACACATTGGTAAGTAACACATAGGTATGCCACACAAATGAATACCACCAAGGTGTTACTACAAAGGAATGTACCACAGAGGTATGAACTCAGCTCACACCAGCTATTTTTAGGTACATTAGTAGATATGATTATATGTAACTACGGAATCATCTTACTCGGTTAAGATGCAGACACACGAAGGATCCCTAATCATCAACAGAACCATGGAGAATCTTAGTACATTTTCAGACCACACAGGATCCTATTACCTCTTCAGTATGTCGTCAAACCCACACAAGATCCTAGTAAATCACCAGAACATCATCAGACCCACATAGGATTTCTAGGTGCTGACCCACACAGGATTGCTCGGTGCTGACCCACACAGGATCTCTTGATGATGACCCACACATGATCACTTAGTGATAACCCACATAGGATATCTAGGTGTTGACCTACACAGGATCGCTCAGTGGTGACCCACATAGGATCGCTTAGTGCTGACCCATATAGGATCGATATTCATTCTTGACGTCACAGCCAACTATTCGGTTCCCGCACTAAGCTTTCTCGTATCTGGAAGGGTCCTCTTATCAAGCGCTGGTCGATTCTCCAATTGTCTCTATGTCCCACTAAAAATTATCTCAAAGGTGTTCCACTTAATAGGGTTATCAATGCAACAGACGGTGTGTCAATTGGACGCATGATCTGTATGTTATTAGCCTTTTAGTCCCAAGGGCCCGGATGGATTCGTGCTTGATCTAACCTGACCGTATCCCAACTTTATCCAAATATAATGTGGGGGTATATCAAAGGGACTGTCTCGCTCCACGATTTACTACACCATTGATGGTTTGTCAAACGAATGTCTGGTGCCAAATTTATGGCCGATAGAGCGAAAAGCTCAGTGGTGGTCTGGGTCTGGTCCGACCCGGCACAACCTGACCTGGTTGGGGCAACCCAGCCCGCTGGGTCCGGCCCTCCTGGTCTGGCCTGGCCCGTACTGGGCAGCGCGGGGGCCGCAGAGTGACACAAGGCTGCTAGAGAGGTGCAGAGGCCGTGAGGGCAGTGCGGAGGCTGTGAGGGCGGCGAGGCTGCGGGGGCCGCAAGCCTGCGGGACGGTGAGGCTGCGGGGGCCGCGAGGCCGCAGGATAGTGAGGCCATTGGACGACGAGGTTGTGGGGTTCATGGAGGGGCACAAGGTAGAGAGTATGTGTGCATTGCGGAGGCCGCGGGGCGGTGAGGAGCCGCAGGGACGTCGCCTTCGTCGTGGCATGTGGTATGTCGGTCGCCTCATCCATTCATCACCATGTCACAAATCCACCTTTTTTTCGTGAAGAACACACCATTCAAGAAGAAAGGCAAAAGATTCATGCCTTGTTTTTTTTGTCCCACACCCTCTGCATTATATCGATAGCAAGCGGCTCAACAAAATCTTGAATGAAGAATGTCAAACCCTTCAACATCGCACAATGATTATTCCCAAACCCGAAAAATAAATCATACATGGATGAACTAGTTAGAGAGTTGATATGTGTTCTTTGATTTAGAAGGGATGAACATGGGAATATATAATCATACACAACTAAACCCCTACCTCGGAGGTTTATCGACAAAGTTCTCGAGGAAAGATACTAAGTTGTTGGGGATAGACGGACATCGGTGACATCGGTGTTTCCCCAAACATTGGTCAGTTGTAATTGAATATGTTCCTCGTTGGAATGAGTGTTCTTCATTGGAGAGCATGTTCTTCATTGGAGAACATGTTCTTCATTGGAGAGAATAATCCTCCAAAAGGTTCTCCTCTCCTAATTCCACCATAATGTGAAAATATCCCTCTTGTTAATTTATTTTTATCAAATTAAAAGGTTGGAACAATTAATTTTTGGCATAATTAATTGTACCATGTTGGCATAATTAATTTTGGCACAATTAGTTGTACCACATTGTCATAATTAATTGGCTCCAATTAATTGGAGGAAAAGATTAATGGGGAGTTGAGAGGTTTCTCCCCTATTAATAGGGGTCGGGTGGTCCCTGCCCCTAAATTCAAAATAGGGGTTATTTAAGGTGATCCCCACCTTTAAACATCCACAAGGGAGGTTTAGTCTTGGGTGGTTCCCACCACTATAACCCATGTTGATGGTTTTCAACAACAAAATAAAAAAGTAAACATTTTTATTTATTTAATTCTTTCCTGATAAACAAAAATTATATATTTCACCCTCGACCTACTGTGGTTGAGGTGAAGGTCTTCATAAGAGAATACAGGCGCTCTGAATTCAACGGTGCCCTTGGATTTCAATTCTGATCACCAGTTCCAAAGTTAGAAAATCTTGCTCATATGTTTATTGAACATAACTGGAAAAAAGTGCAGAAATACATTACATGCACTCCAGGTCTCAGAATCGCGCGCTGGCAATTTTCATGGACACATAATATTCCCTTCTTATTAAAAAAATCACATGGAACTTCCAATTATTTATAGGACCTACCATTTCATGGAACTCTTGAGCACCGCGAACTTTAGCCCTTCGCAAAGGGCTCTTCCCTTTGAGAAGGGTGGAGCTCCTTGGGGTTCCTCACAAATATGCATAAACCCATGCTCCATGAGACCCTAGGATCCTCACATCCAATTTTCTCCCCAAGAACCCATGCACTGCGATACCCCTTTCTCTGCATGCACCATTACTCCAAGAAGAATCTTCACAAGACCCCTTGCTCCGTAAGCACCTTTCCTCCGTGAAGCTACTTTGTGAAGCCCTATCCTTTGTGAAGATCCTACCATCGCGCCTACCAGTCGATACCATGGGGGTTATGCCCCCACACCCCCACTTGGGATGAGTGAAGGGTTTCATTTCTAGCCCTCCGGGCCATTCGCTTCACTTATTTCACTGATCCCCATGAAAAATGGTGAGTCACACCACAGACTTTTTGGTCTGGGATGTCAGCGTTTTCCACTAATTAATTATGTACACCCACCTTCCTCCTGTGGAATACCGTGATTTGAGATACTCCTCCACACCCCATAAAATACCTTGGGCTGAAATAATCCTCTTGGTTCATTTCCCATGTTGTGAGTTGAGATTCTCATCATCAATTCCACAAGTACCTTGAGTCAAACCATTCCTCATGCAACTCATCCAAACCCCATCACCTGACTTCAATACCATGTTGAACCAGAAAGGTCTTCTCTTGCGTAATCCCTAACACCATCCATTGCTAGGCTCTTTATGCCTAATAATCTTATATGTATGACTTTAAACTATAATACACCCTATGTTCCAGACATTATATTCCACTTGCTCCTAACATGATATGCCTTTTGCACTAAGCATAAGATTCTAATAGTCCTACTTATATGACTTTAAACTGTAGTACACCCTATATGCCAAATATACTATGTGCCATGCTCTAAAAAAGAGATTCCTTATGTGCCAAGCATAAGGTTCCAACAGTTCACTCCACATGATTATAAGCTGTAGCATTCCCTATCATTCAACAGCCGGATTCCTCTTCTTCCAAATAAGAGATGGCTTATGTGACAAGTATAAGATACCTCATGCCATGATTAAAATGGTATAATTTCAAGAGCGTTGGATTCCATTGAAACATTCCATCACTCCACCACATGCTTTGTGTGCCATTAATTTGGATATTCATCCTATTTCATGTATGAAGGGACCCCCTAATGGACTGGTACCATTCCGCCTCAGATCACCTACCGTTCTGGGACAACGCCCTGGAAGACATGGGTGAAAATTTGAGTTAGTTCCTATGTTTCAAACATTTTCAAAAGTTGACCCTCATTTGTTTCTCCCCACTTCAGACAAATGTGATATGGATGATGTTATTTGAACATGGTCAATAGTTATCCTCAATCATCACACCACCCCCACTATGTTTTGAATGTTGGGAAAGTGATTCACACTTTTCATCTCCCTTTGTTCGGACTGATTTCAATGTCCTTGGCATTATCCTAGTTTCTCACTAGTGCAATGATGAAGACCTGAAATATATGCCTCAGCCCACCAGTGGGTTGGGATTCTCTCATGGACAGACATGAGGAGGACATCACAGTCATCTTCCATGCATAAGCCCCATCCACCATTGTCACTCCAAATAAACACCCGGGAAGCTTTCATATATAATCCCCATTCACCTTTTCCGCTCCTTAGCGTCACACGAGAAACTTCCATGTATACTGCCCATTCACTATTACTGCTCTTTAGCAGTACACGGGCAGCTTCCATGGGTTATTGTCATCCACTGTTGTCACTCCTTAGCGACAGCCGGGAAGCTTCCATGTGTATTCCCCAGTCACCATTGATAGTCCTTAGTGGAAAATAGGAAGCTTCCATGCATAATAACCATCCATTATTGCCTCTCCTTAAAGGCACCCAGGCATCTTCCATGAGTAAGTCCCCATTCACTGTTTCCTCTCTTTATCAGCACTCGGCAACTTCCATAGCTAAGACCCATTCACCAATGCGACTCCTTAGTTGCACTCGGGAAGATTCCGTGCACAATCACTATCCACCAAACATTGTGGCTACACCATTATGCCATGATCGTCAGGTCTGTTGTTTACTCTTGTTTCTCACACCGAGAATTACTTACATCACTACTAGAAAAATGGGCAAATCAGTCCCCTAATAAGGGCGACCGCCTTTGGCGGTCGCTATTAGGGGTCAATAGAAACCACCTCTAGAGATCTCTAGCCTTAAAAAACCTAACTATATATTGATCTCCACTCCCCCCCCCCCCGCCACACCCCACTCCCCCCCATTCACGCAAACCCTACCCTCGCCTGACGCCGTCGTCGCCCCTCCCTCTCACCTCACCTATCGTCGCCCCTCCCTTTCGCTTCACTAGTCACCATTCTCGCACCCGGAGCCCATGTTGTCACACCGCCCTCATTCCTCGGTCAGACTCTGCTTCCGCCCCTACCCCCTTCGCTACACTTGGAGCTGTTGTCTCCACCCTCACTATCGCTCCTCCCTCACTTATCACCTGACCTCCACCTTCGCCTCCCCCTCCACAAACCCTCCCCACTGCAAACCATCCCTCTATTCATGAATCAGAACCACTACCACCCCCTCCCCATTGCGAACCAACCCTCCCCACCACGAATCATAGCCACCACCGTCGCAAACCCTCATCGTCGCAATCAAGTCCCCCCAGTTGTGAACCATTCTTTACCATCTCTCCCGTCATGAACCAGTCCTCCCTATTTTGAATCAGAGCTACTGATACCACACAGGTATCCACTTTTTCCCCCACCACCGCACAATTAGCCACTGATATCTTTAAGATTAATGTTCTCCTTTGCATTTCAAATTTTATCTAATAGTGTGTGCATTCACTGAACATCATTTTTTCTTGTACTTTTTTTGTGTAGACACCTCCGTTTTTGATTTACTTTGTGATGATGGACCAATTAATGAGTTTGGATATTTTACGAAATATTAAGCTCATGTTTCATTTTCAATTGAATGTTTTGGTTATTTTTTTTCATTAATTTAATGTTTTCATTACCTTGTTGAGACATTGTTATTGTTAAATAGTTTTTTGAAATATATTTATATTCCCAGATAAAGTGTTGATAGTTAGCTTCATTGATAAAACAATGTTCTTTGAATTACTTTTTGTATGTGAATTTTATGTTTTAGAAAACGTATTCTTTTGCAAATGTCAATTATGTATTATCATTTGCAGCGATGATGAAATTATAATACCATTTGGTTGGTTAACTTTCCTAATAATTTCACTATTCCATAACATAAATGTTAACAATATGGTATATTTTGGATTGATTGAGCAAGTGATTCAGTTTCCATTTTTCATTATGCAGGGATTATTGGATTATTCACTGAAACATTATTCAAAGAATAAGCTGCATGTGAGGTACGTATAATAATCACTGTAAATGTAGTGCACGATCATCCATTTCTACTGTTAACCCCTTGTAATTAGTTTCTATATATATTGTGTTCTTAAATAAACATATTGTGTTATTGATGGAACATTGTGCATTTTTTCATGGTGATTGATGTGTACTGCAAGCTATATGCTTTGAATAATGCTATAAATATTCAACAATAGATGAAGTTGAATAACATCTCTCCTAATCTTATCGCATATAATTACCTTCTTACTAGATTATGTCTTGCTTAGAGAATAGTGAATGCAGGGAGGGGTTATCCCAATCGACTATACCTCTACATGACAAATCTACCACTTGGTTTTGGATTTGTTGCACGATCAGGTAATCCCTAATTTCCCTTTTAGGGTTTTTATTTTGGGCACTTACATCTTCTCTTATTGATCATTATTCTATTTTTTAAATCTTATTACAAGTTTATATGTGTTAGGTGTTAGTACACCTTATTGTGTCGAAAGAACTTCTAACATAACCCTTATTCTTCTTCGCACACTACTCTGGGGAAGATCACCCACGATTTATAGATGTGTAAGTCTACCAAAATTTAAGGACATGTAGGTCCACTATGATCAACAACACTTGCATCATGTTTTTCTAGGTAGATGAATTTTTCATCCTCATTACCGATCCTTCAAAAATATAGAGTTACCTTTATATAAATTTTGGATTTCACAATTGACGCTTACATAGTTCATCCATTTGGTTATCCATTACCATTAAAAGTAAAGTTCGTCACCTTTATACTAGCACCCTTACTACGAGATGACCCTTATCCATTACCACACACTTTCTTCTTATTCTCTTTACTGTAATAGAACTAAATTATGATTCTGTTTCTTCTTCTTCTAGTATACTAGTTGAAAGAAAATTATTCTATCTATTATATCCTATAATTCATAACCACTTATTAAACTTTTTTATTCTATTATTTCTTCACAATAGCATGTTATGGATGACTTTCTTCCCCATATTGGTAGACAGTTCTTCTTCTACATTCTTCTTTTTTCTTCTTCCAAATTTTTTACAAAACAATATTTCACTAGTTTTTATTCTTCAATTATTTAATTTCATGTTCAAAAAAATACACTGGTACTTCTTCATCCTATATTGTCAAGTGAAATTTTTCTCAATGACAATAACACAAAAATATTCTTCTTATACTCTTACTTCACACATACTTCCAATATTCATAAAAGACACCTTCTTTAACAAATAATTCATTTCTGAATTTGAATTTCAAATTCAAATCCCCTTATTCAATCATGATCCTTGTATTAAATAATATCTTAATCTTTACCATTAAATTCAAATTAGTAGTTATAATAGGCTGAAATAACCACCAAAATATGAATATGAATTTAAATAAGAATTACTATCCAAATTTCCTATAATTTCCCAGAAATCTACTTCTATGACATAGCCCCCCCCCCCCCCCCCCGATTATGGAATGAGACAGTATATCAAACATGTTATTTTTTAACTTCTCAAACATATTATGATTTTGGAAGTCACTACGACATGGAGATCTTCAAAAAAATTTGTGGCACCGAAACTCTATCGAACTCCCTTGCATCATGATCCATATACTACAGTGTGGCCTTCCACATTTCTCTAGATTGAATCCTGAAATTTGATCTACAACATAGAGGTCCCAAAGTATCCAGATCCACTGAAATACCATCCTGAGATACTTTTCAACATGATCTCGGTTCCACCATGCATGCACCTTCTTTATATTCTTCTTGTGGTACAATAATCTCATTATGATGTAGAGACCTTTATAGAAATAGGGTTAACAAAAATCAACCTCGCCCCCTTAGTGGAGTGGACCTCCTTCTAAGGACTAAGCACGAAGTCAATTTACTCATTATATTGTAAACTTATCCCTAGAAATTTTAGCTTAATTAATTACCTATATAAAAATTCTTTTAGGAGAATGAATGGGTGCCTGGTAGTAACATGATAATCTTAGCAGGTAGTGGTGGAATTTTGTTTAATACCAGGATTTTTCCTATAATGGTAGTAAAAAATACCATTTTGATGGTATCCTGAGCCTTAGTAGCAATATATCCTTCCATTATCTCCACTTTTAGATGACTTACACACTATTCCTTTGGTTCCTACACCTCCAATGAATAAAAACCAACTTTTGTGAAGAAAAACTCTAACACAACAACTTTCAAACACCACTTTGACCATTTCAAACATGTATTGTTAAAAAATAACCTTGGAAAACCTTCACAATATTTTCATATCACTAATTCACATTAATTATTATATTCAATTATTTATAACATCTATTTGGGATAGATGTCAACTTATATTGTCAAAAAATACAATACCAACTCGTAGAGTTTAAATAAGATGTTAAAAAATAATCTTTTCATTTATGTATTTTTGTTTTAATTTCTTATATTCATTCTATGATCTTAATCCTCCATTAATTGGGATCCAACCAGCATTTTCAGGTTTATGGAGCATGCTATAAATTTTCATAGCAACTACTTATGGCTTTTTCATAGGGTTTGATGGGATGATATCATGATGTTGCATTTGATGGAAGATCAACAATGGAAAATGAATATGTTTTGGTCAGTAGTTTTTATGTTATATATCTGGTTTTTATTTATTAGTTTTTTATTCATCATGAAAAAAACGACATGTTTTGTTCTATAATTTTTGATGTTATATATCTGTTTTGTATTTTACGGTTTTGTTTTTTGTGTTTTTTCTCATGCTTTCACTTTCTGCTGTATGGGAAGCCATACTAGAATTTTTTTTTTAAAAAAATACCCAGGTTAGATACCCCCTTTGGTGGTCTCTAATAGTAAGAGTTCTTTTCCCCCAGCAACCTCTAAAGCGGTCGGTCACTTTGGTTATCCAAGGGCTATAGCGACTACCATTGGCGGTCGCTAAAGGCTTTCACCGTCGGGCTAACTGTGAATGCCAATGGCGGTCTCTCAGTGGTCTGTAAAGGCTATTAAAAACCGCCATTGGTGGTCACTAATAGTTGTATTTGTAGTAGTGTGAGACCTTACACAAAACAGTGAGCAAGACATCCTTCCAAAGCTTCTAACGATGTTTAATCCCCACTCCTCCTCCCACTGATGCACCTTTTCAGACGTGATTGTCTGGGGTTTTGGTTCCTCTTGTTTCTCACACAGATCATGAATCATGTGGGCTTAGAGTAATCATTGACCAAGGCATCCTTCTTGGGCCACCTTAGTGTGTAAGCCCCAAACCATCCTGAACTACTTGTACTTTGATCCTTTTCAAGGCAAGGTACGTAGGAAGCCTCCTTGAGGTTCAATCCCAACACCTTCTGGTCTCGACCCATTCACGCTAATTCCCCAAACACATCATTGGAGTCCAAATCATTCTTCACGGTGTAATATCTTTCCACTATGGGACACACCACCTCAGATCTGTCCTCGTTGGGTGTTCTAATCCATCCATCTGGTAAACCTTCCAGGAGCTCCCTCATATGGATGTACCAATTTGATCTATCTCTTTGGGATGTTCTTATCTCTCTCATTCCATATCCACAAGACATTAATCTCATGGCCTACCTCATGTTAAACATGATATTCCTAAGGAAAACTTCTTAAAACACACCTTTGGAATAACCATCTTTTCTAGGAATTAAACTCGTGGAATACCCTGTGTTAAACATGAGAAGATGAATAAAACCTCATAGAAATGCCTCCAGAATAAGATACCAAATGACCGACATGGGATGCCTCAGGTTCTACGTCCTTGAGATGCCCTCTCATGAGGAAGAATATAGGTTCCCCAATGTCCATGCATCCAGAGATTCCAGGACATGCCTGATGTTTTCATCTACTTTGACCAAAGGATTTTACCATTTTAATACCCCATTGAATGACCTGACAGAATTAGTGTAATTAACCAGAGTCCACAAAGATATGGAAATGGAAACGAGATTCACGAACCATAACTCAAATCAATGAGTGAGACCCGGACTAGGTAATGATTTCCAAGGAGGAATACACAGAAGGAGAAACTGACATCCCATAATCCCATTTCTATTAAAGAGAAAACTTCCTTGAATAAGTGATGAATTTCGCTTGCCTTTGGAATGCGGTGCAACAAGTAGTGCATCCTCGAAAGACGAATGAGTGCCCCGACGAAAGCATTGGAAATAGAAATGGTGAACCCGACGTGAATGCCTTATTTATCAAAAGATATAATACCAAATATGTCTGTAAAATTGAGGCATCACCCTTGTTAATCCCCTATCTTCCACATGTGATAGAATGAGTATCATCGAGTTATAGAAGACTCCACTCCATCGGCTCCTTGCCGACCCCACATCCTTAAGAGGCAGCGTCGTGGGCATCTTCCCTCGACTACATCGGCTGCTCGCTAACCTCGCTGCCTTCAGAGGCTACACCAGGATCATCCTCCCTCGACTCCATCGGCTTCTCATAGACTCTGCCGCCTTAAGAGGCTGTGCTGGGGGAAACCACCCCGACTCCATCATCTCCTCACCGACCCTTCCTCCTTAAGAGGCCGCATAGAGGGCATCACCCCCCCCCCTGACTCGATCGGTTTCTCACCAACCCCACCGCCATAAAGGGATATGTTGAGGCATCTGCAACCCGACTCCATCAGCTCCTCGCCTACTTTTCCGTCTTAAGAGGCCGCGCCTAGGGCATCTGCACCCGACTCCATCGGCTCCTCTCCAACCCCACTGCCATAAGAGGCCCTATAGGGGGCATCCACCCTTGACTCCATCAATTTCTCGTCGACCTCATCCCTACTAGAATCCACTACAATGGTTGTCCTCACACCTCTATCATCGGGGATGAGAGTCTTCCCCATTGCTGCCAGCATATACTATAGAGATTCTCCCCGCACATCTATCATTGGGAATGAGAGTCCTCCTTGTTTCCGACATCATCCACTGCAGAGGTCCTCCCTGAATGGCTATCATCAGGCTTGGGAGTCCTCCCCATTTCCTCTATCATCCACTATGGTGGTCCTCCCCAAACTGCTTTCATCAGGAATGAGATTCCTCCCCATTGCCGCCAGTATACACTGTTGAAGTCCTCCCCAAACCACTATCATCAGGAACAAGAGTCCTCAAAATTTTAGATAGAATCCATTGCAGCAGTCCTCCCCACACCACTATCATCAAGCACGATAGTCCTATCATCACCATCACCAGCCTCTATGGAGGTTTTCCCCGCACTGCTACCATTCAGATTAGAGGATCTCCTCTCCCCTGATATCAACCATCATGGAGTTTCTCACCATGTATATCTAAAATTGGGTGTCATATAACCAACTTGTTTTACATTTATTACATGTATATTTAATGTATTATTACATATAGTTCATTTTTTTGCATGACTATGATATAATAATGTCCTAGAGTACTTGTTGTATTGATAAGGTCATGGTAGTTCCCACTATGACGAGATCCTTGAAATTATATAAAAATATTCTTAAATATAGTTCTGCCATTATATGTCATACTATGATGGGACACATAGCATGTAGACTGTCAGGTGCAAGTAATCATATGCAGATGAGACATCCTCTCATGAAGTTCACACATGGTAATCTCCATGATAAGAGATCATGACAACAGACCCACTAGTTGGATTTCTGTATGTTTTTTGTGTCATCAGATATTTCTATCTGAGAGCATGTGTAATTATCCTTAGACTTTGAGATTATCATAAATACATGTCACGACTTGTGCACTTTGATTTATGGATGAAAACCATCACGCAGTCAGTCGGTGAGAAGTAGGGTACGTTGGGGGCATCACGAGTGGCATTTTATTAATGGATAAGTTGAGGAAGATTTTTTACCATCCATTTATGGAAGTTGATATCTCGGCCCTTCTATTGAAATAGAACCGTTGTGCAAAATTCCATATCCATGGTGTAACGAGGAGTTTATTTCAGGTAGTCATTGAACGAAGTATCAAGCATAAATGTTGATCACACAATCATGAAACCTTCTTGATAAGATATTGAAAAGAAGTGATTGTATTACATAGTGAGCATTTTTATATGGATTTCTTTTTTTCGAATTTACTTGCTTTCTCTTGGGTGCCTTGACATGTTTCTATTCAGTACTCTTAGACTTCTGGAAAACTTGCCTAATTTGAAGGAGAAAGAATCCCATAGGGTCACACAATAAGTGTTTTTGGTGGTATTAGGTAAATTCTATTTGAATATAATTAATAAAATAAATATTATTCTCAAGACCATGGAATAATTTTAGTCATGTTAAAATGCCCTCATTAATTATATAAAATTTATTTATTTATTTTATTGAACATTTAATAAATATTTATTTACTTGTTTGTAAATAAAATATTTATTTAATAGATTTAATTATTTATTTATTTATTTGGGTGTTTAATAAATGGAATTGGAGTTCGAACGGACCAACGTCAGTCCGGTAGTAAAAAAATTCATTGCAAGATGGTAAATAATAATTTAACTAGTCGGAAAAAATTAAAATAATGGTGCTATTATTTTGTAACTTAGAATTTTATTTATAACTCTGTTTTGTGTAATTTGGTGCACCATAAATGGTGACGTGATATTATTATTAAATACATGGGTTTTCTATAAGTTCATGAATGTATTTAATTTTTTATAATCAATTAAATATTGTAACTAAAATTCCATGTATATAAATAGAAAAGTATGCTTATTGAGCCATACACCACAGCACATAACTAGTGAATTGAGAATTGTTAAGCCAAACAATTTCTCTCTCGAATCATCTTCTATCCACTATCAAGAAAGATATAAGTTCTTCATGGATGAAAAAAAGAGATCAAGAATGACCGACACAAGACAATCACTTCACTATGATAGCAACTTGAGAGAGAGTGGTGTCGATCGGAGGACATCAGAGCACGTGCAGATCACCACTGGAGGGATTATTGTTTGGATCCTTACAAGAGATATGAGATAATCTGGAATGGTCATTCTGGATGATCAATATCATCAATGAAGAAAAAAACCAAAGATCTAGGTATTTTTTTTATGAAACTAATAAAATTAATTATAAACATTATGCACAAGATACTCACTAAAGGTATAAAGCCTCTTTCTTCTTTATCTAAATCTTTGATTATATTCTGTGGAGAATGGAGTTCATTGTCTTATTGATCTTGGAGTAATCATTGATCAAGGTAAAAAATCAAAGTTGGGTTCCATCCCAACCACACTTCTACTATGCCCGGAACCTTCAAGTGGTTTTAGAGGAGGTTACATAATAGTTTATAATTATTTAAACATTTCATTGATGAATTATGAATTTAATAATTTAGTTGATTCAATTCAAGTTAATCATTTATAAAATCTAAATCTCAAGATTTATTCTGCCTCTTTTGTTTCTTTTTCAGCTTATAGAAATGAACTTTTCTTTTAATTTTGATTAAAATAAAATATAGGATCTCATCCGGAGGTTCTAAAGATTCCTAGCCATACGACACTAGAACACATGGCATGTATTCAGAAGTACATGCCATGTAGTCAAGATTCAATTCATCAGATCAGTCTGCCAAACCATGTCATGTTTTGGAGTCTTTATATGCCTTAAATGACTCAATGGGTTGACTAGGAATAGGTGGAACACAGTTTCTAGATTACATGTCATGTGACCCAATGGACACAGTGTGTAGTCCCTTAGGGTTAGGGTTGGACCGTGAACCCTACACATGGCCTGCCCAGATAGAGACTGTGTAACGAGGAACTGCATGGTGTGTAGCCCACTGGATACGTTGTGTACAATGACGATTTCCAAAGTACACTCACACACCATTTCCATGGGCATGTACTTTGGATAGATGGTGAAAAATAGTACACCTCGTTTAGTTAGAACTACAGGTCGTGTACTCATCAAATTATGCCGATTTATTAAAATTTATTATTATATTATACAAACCCTTGAGACGTGTACCATCGTGCATGCATAAAGCTGAGGCACAACACATGATAGGTGTTATATATATATGATTTAAATTTAACATATGTGTACTGTTCATTTCTAATTAATGGGTAATTATGAATAGGAAGTCACCGGGTTGCCTCTAAGGTACAAGTTATGTACAAAGATAATTTTACATGAATTAATTTTTTTTTAATTATAATGGATGAGAATATCAAAGAAATTCAGAAAAGGGTTTAAGATAAATGGATTGAATAATTAAATATGATAATTAATTGATTTGAGCATGATTTATATTAAACAAGAACGATTAAATAATTTCTTTCTAGTTTTATTTATGTGTAAATATCATGTCATGTATGGATGATCATGAGCTTGACCAAGACCTTTGTATTTGGATGGTTTCTTTTAATTTGGTTCTCAAATTTCTTGTCATGTGATCCTTCTCCTCATTAATATATAGTGCTTATGTTCCAAAGGTTTCTTTTATGTAAAACCCCCTTTTACCCATCACCTACACGTGAGTTAAAATAGGAATATGTAATGGATGGAACTCCCACACTAGTGGATTCAGTTCAATATGGAGCCAAGACAAAACCAATCGTAGGAGTTAGAGAGGTGGACTAGTGGAAGCTGTAAACATGAACCCAAAAGGTTCAAGGTGTTTCTCCCCTAGGACAGGGTTAGTTTATCAACCTCTATATAAACTACCCATTAGAAAATCTCATGATCATCCCATTTAATTTATTTTGTTTCTTTAATTTTCACGGCATATCATTATATATTTGTTTTTACAATCACATAATTAAAAAATTATACAAGCATTCAAGATAAAACTAAAATAAACCAGACATATGGGTTAATATTATCCAGAACTAGTTAATCACTTAAGTATATTACACTTAATATTAATAGCATGTGATAATAATAAATTCACATATAAGAGATAAAAATCCCTCAAATAAAATATTAAGTCAGACCAGTCTTTCCTTTACATGAATAAGGGGAAAAATCAATAAAACAATGTGTTTGACCAACCCTTTTTGGGACACTTACTTTTATACATGAATCCCTTATGAAAGGTTTTAGGTTGTCTTAACCATATTACAACAATAAGAGTAGTCCTTAATAGAATTTGTGTAATATTGGAGGCAATAGTTGAAGAAATAAAATGCCATGATTTCAGGATTGGAGAGTCCACTCAACAGATCAAGGAACTCTAAGCCCAATGTTGGAAAAGACCTACCTACCTTAATACCTTCTTATTGCTTGACTAGACCCTGTTGGGGTTATGAGAAAGGGAATATCTATCCTTTCCACTAGAATTTCATGGAAACTAGACATTTTGAGCTCAATGATGAGGGCCATTGTGACTTGATAAAATAGTGGGAGACTTAATAAAATTTATTATTTCTCATAAAATGTAATCAATAAAGTATTAATGGTCTTCTCTTTTAATTGTAGAATAAAAATGGAAAGATATTTAATCACACTATCCCTACGATAAATTCTAGATAAAGGAAACATTCTCACTGGCAGTAACTTTCAAGAGTGGTTTAGATGCCTTCGGGTTATCCTACACCATGAACAGAAGTCTTGCATGATGGAATCAACATTACATGATCTGCCTACCAAGCAGGAAAGTTATGAGGATTTCCTTGTCTATGAGAAACATATGAATGACGTGGTAGATTTTCAATGTTTGATGTTATCATCAATGTGTAGTGAGCCCCTAAATTATCATGGAAACATGGATGCTTATATATTTCTTAAGCACCTCCATGGTCATTACTAAGAGATAACAAAATAGGAATGGTTTGAGATCTGTGAGGAACTCTTTTAGAGTAATCTTGGGGAAGGTACCCCAGATGGACCTCTTGTAGTCAAGCTCGTTAGCTACATTGAGCAACTGGAGTTTCTAAGATTTAAACGCCCCAAAGAACTGGGCACCGATCTCAGTATCACATCACTCCCTTAGAGCTTCTCTAACGTTTTTTTCAATTTCAATATGAACAAAATTGAGAAGTCTCTATCTGATATTGTTATCCTCATTCTCTAAGTGGATAAAGATATGAAGCGCGAAAAGCCTTTTGTTCTTATGGTGAATAATATGAAAGATAAGTCAAAGAGATTTAATCCCAAATATTCTTCATGGACATCCAAGATAAATAATATCCAAGGTAAGGCAATGGAACCTGAGGATGTTTGTTTCATGTCTGGAAAGATGGTCCACTGGAAGAACAACACCGAGCCTAATAAGCAAGGGAAAGCTTCAGGTGTGTTTGCTATCAAATTCAATCTATCTATTTCTACAAATTTGGTATTATATATAGGTTGTGATGCTCCCATCATTATCCAAATACAGGAACCAACTAGATTTAAGAAGATTTATCGAGTGGAAGAAGATCTACGAGCATCCAATAGAGCCAAACTTGTAGCTATAGCTATTAGGGACTACCGCCTCATGTTGCCAACTGTTATTATATTAGTGTTAAAGGGTTGCTTTTATGTGGCTTATGTAACCAAAAACATAATTTCTGTATCCGGACTAGATATAGATGGATTTGTTTTCATGTTTGGAAATGAATGTTCCTTCTATTATAAAGATGGAATTTGTTTTGGTAGGAACCATTTATGCAACAGTTTTTATGTGTTGTATTACACAAACCAAGTAATGGCACTCTATGATAAGGATACCTCACATGACTCATACCACACCAAACATTGGCATCATCGTTTAGGTCATGTAAATGAGAAACGATTGAAAAAGTTACATCAAGATGGATATTTAGATTCTTTTGAACTAAAACCACTTGGTGTATGTCATGCACGTTTACATGGAAAAATGACCAAAGCCCCATTTGGTGGGAAAGGTTAAATAGATAAAGGGACTCTTTAATTGGTTCATACCGATATGTGTGGACCATTTCCAGTTGAAACAAGGGGTTGGTACTCATAATTCATAACTTTTACTGATGATTTTAGTAGATATGGATATATATATATATACTTAATGAGGTATAAGTCAGATTCCTTTGAAAAGGTCATAGAATAAAAGAATGATTTTGAGAACCATCTTGGTAAGAAGATTATGAAACTCCACTCAGAACGTGGTTGGGAATATCTTAATCAGGACTTCATTGATTACTTACAAGAGTTTTGGATCCTATCCCAAATCACTCTTCCTTACACACCTCAATGGAATGGTGTAGCAAAATGAGGAACCGCACCTTGTTGGACATGGTGAGATCAATGTTGAGTCACGCAAGTCTTCCACTATCCTTTTGGGGGTATTCATTACAAACAGAGGAACATATACTAAACTAAGTACCAACTAAATCGATAAATGATATTCCATATGAGTTCTGGAGTGGAAGAAAAGTTGTGTTATAGAATTTACATGTGTGGGGTGGGAAATAGTTTGTTAAGTCCTCTTCTAGTAGAAAACTCACACCCGAGGCAGAAAGTGTACCTTTATAGGATACCCCAAGGAAACAAAGAGATATTACACATACAAACTCTGAGAAAAAATGTTATAGTGGGAAGACATTCCATATTAATTGAGAGGGAGAACATCTCCAAGAGATATAGTTGGATCAAGGTAGACTTCAATGAAGTTGAGGCTCAAGATACATAAGAGTTGGTATAGGAATAGATTCCACAAAACCCTAAGGAAGAAGAATTTGATTCAGAGACAGAAGTACTACGTAGGAGTAAAAGAGAGGTTAGAGAACTGGAATGGTACAATTTTCCAGTTACTGAGGATGGTGACTAATTATTTTTTGATAATAATGATCCCCTAACCTACAAGGAGCAGTAAGTGATAGAGATGTTTCCAAGTGTCAAAAATCCATGAATTTTGAAATAGATTCCATGTACCTAAACCAATTCTGGATTTTGTTTGATACTCTAGTTGATATAAATCCCATTAGATGAAAATGGTTATTCAAGAAGAAACTATACCTGGATGGAAAAGTCAGTACCTATAAGGCAGGCCTGGTTGAAAAATGGTTTAAACATCGTCACAGAATTGACTACGATGAAACCTTCTCACAAGTTGAAATGCTGAAATCCATTAGAATTCTACTTCCATTGCGGCTGACCCTTACTATGATATTTGTAAAATGGGTTTTAAACCAAAATTCTTTAATAGGAACCTTCACAAAGATGTCTACATGACACAACCTAAAGGGTTTGTAACTCTAAAGGATTTCAATAAGGTATGCAAGTTGTAGAAATCAATTTTTGGATTAAAGAATGCATCCAGGTCGTAGAACATTTGTTTTGATGAAGCCATAAAAGAATTGGGTTTTATCAATAATTAATGTGATCCTTGTGTCTAAAAATGGTTTAGTTGGAGTGAATTTGTTTTCCTAATAGTATATTTTGATGACATATTACATATTGGAAATGAGATACTAGTCTTACAGTCAATTAAAGCATAGTTGAATCAATTCTTATCCACGAAAGAATTGGGTGAGGCAGCATATATTCTTGGGATCAAGATCCATCGTGATATATCCAAGATATTGTAGGGCCTAAGTGCAAGTACATACATTGATAAGATACAGAAGAGATTTAGTATGGATCAATCCAAGAGGGGATTCTTTTTAGGGTCACATACCATTCATCTTTCCAAGAAAATGTGTCCTCAAATACATGAGGAAAGAAAGATAATTGTAAGTACTCCATACACATAAGCGATTGGGTTAGACATGTATTCCATGCTATGTACTACGCTGGATGTTTCCTACGCATTGAGTGTGGTAGGATGATATCAAGCCGACCGAGGTGACCGCCGTTGGATGGTAGTCATGAATATCCTGAAGTATCTGAAGCGTACTAAGGATATATTCCTAGTTTATGGAGGAGATGAGGAACTAGTCATCAGAGGATATGCAGATTCTAGTTTCCAGATTGATCAAGATGACATGAAGTCACAAACGGGATACATCTTCACTTTGAATGTAGGTGTAGTGAGATGGAAGAGCTCAAAGAAGCATTTGGTCGCAGATTCTGTAGCAAACTCAGAATATCGCAGCTTCTGAGGCAGCTAATGAAGCATTTTGGACAAGAAGCTTCATCCAGGAGCTAGATGTGATACCTAGTAGTAAATATCTCATCACAATATATTGTGAAAATACTATAGAGGTGGTTCTCGAAAAATATCTGAGGTCACATCAACGGAAAAAGCACATACATTGGAAGTATCATCTATTAAGGAATTTTTCTTAGAGAGGTGAAGTTGTAGTGAGCAGTATTTCAATGTAAGACAACATGGCAGACCCCTTGACAAAAGCCTGTGTCAGCAAGAACATGATCATCATGGTAGGTCTAGTGGACTAAAATTCATAGGCAGTTGGCTCTAGTCCAAGTGGGAGTTTTTAAAAGTTATTTTCATAGAACCTACTAGTTATAATTTGATTACATGGATATTTAAGTTATTATTACATTTTTTTACGTTTTTTTTCTTGACTATGATGTAATAATGTCCTAGAGTACTGTTTTCATTGATATGTTCATGGAAATTCCCTGCTATGATGAGAACCTTGAAATGCTATAACAATATTCATAAATATAGTTCTGTGGTTGGATGACATACTATGATGGGAAACATAGCATGCAGACCGTCAGGTGTGAGTACTCATAAGTAGATGAGACTTCCTCTCATGAAGTTCTCACATGGAAATCTCCAAGATAATAGATTATGAGAACAGACCTGCTAGTAGTAATTTTTCATGTTTTAGTGTCATCAAATATTTCTATCTACGAGAGTGTGTAATGATCCTTATAATTTAATATTATCATTAATACGTGTCACGACTCACACACTTTGATTTACTAACGAAAACCATCACGCATGTCGTTGGCGGGAATTAGGGTATGTTGTGTGCATCATGAGTGGCATGTTATTAGTGGATAAGTCGAGAAAGTATTTGTCCCTTCCATTTATGGATGTAGATATCTAGGCACTTTCATTGAAATAGAACGGTCGTGAGAAATTCCATGGACATGGTGTAATGATGAGTTTATTTCAGGTAGTCAAAGAATGACGTATCAAGTATAAAATTTGATGACACAATCATGAAACCTTCTTAATGTGATATTGTAACAAAGGGATTATATTACATAGTGAGAATTCATATCTGGATGTCGTTGTTGCGAATTTATGTTATTTCTCTTGGGTTTATTGACCCATTACAAGACATTACTCAGGGATTTTAGGCCAGCCTGCCTAATGCCAACAAGAATGAATCCTAGAGGGTAACACACTAAGTGTTTTTATTGGTCTCATTTAAATTATATATCAATTTAATTAATGAAATAAATATTATTCTCAAGACTGTGGAATAATTTTATTCGAGTTAAAATGATCACATAAATTAAAAAAATATTTAGTTATTTTATTGAACATTTAAGAAATATTTATTTATTAGTTTGAATATAAAATATTTATTTATGTTATTAAATTATTTATTTATTTATTCGGGTGTTCAATAAATGGTAGTGGAGTTCGAGTAGACAAAGTTCGGTTCGGTAGTAAAATAATTATTTGCATGATGGTAAATAATTATTTAACTAGTTGGCACAAATTAAAATAACACCGATATTGTTTTTTGATGAGGAATTTTATTCATAATTCTGTTTTGCGCAAGTTAGCACACCATAAATAATGATTTGGTAGTATTATTAAATCCATGTGTTTTCTCTAAGTTCATGAATGTATTTAATTGTTACTGTGAAATTATATATTGTAATGAAAATTCCATTTATATAAAAAGGAAAGTAAGTCTATTGTGCCATGCACTACACCACATGACTGGTGAATTAAGAATTGTTGAGCCCAAATATTTCTCTCTCAAATCCTCTTCTCTCCCCTCTCAAGATCGAGAGACTGTCTTCAAGGCCAAAGTACAAGCAATCAAGAACGACTGACACCCGACACACATTTCACCGCACAAGAACCTGGAGAACGAGCAGTGTCGATCAGAGGCCATCAGAGCACGTGTGGATCACCACTAGAGGAATTATATTTTGGATCCTTACAAGCACAACGAGATAATCTGGATGGGTCATTCTGGACGATCAACATCATCAATGAATAAAATTACCAATGATCTAGGTATTATTTTTCATTAGGAAATTAATTAAATTTATTATAAACATGATGGGTAAAATCCACCTTAAAGGTGTCAGGCCGCTTTATTCATTATCTATATCTTTGATTATATTCTATGGAGACTGGCATTCATTGTTGTATTAATCCTAGAGTAATCATTGATCATGGTAAAAAACAAAGTGGGGTGTCGTCCCAACCACGCTTCTGTTGCACCGGGAACCTTCAATATCTACAAAGCTGCCCTACAATATGAGATGACGCTCGAGGCATCAATGCCTTTTGAGATCCATTTCCCATATTAATGATGTTCTAGGATTTTACGCCTTATGGGATCCATCGCCCTTGTTGTACCAATGTTGCATTCTTCAACGCCTTCCGGGATCCAAGGCCCACATTGTAGCGACACTCTAGGATTCCATGCCTTACCCGCTCCATCGCCCTCATCGTACCAATGTACCCGGATTCCATGCCTTCTGGGATCCATCACCCCCATCATACCGACGTTCTAGTATTCCATCCCTTCTAGCCTCCATCTCTACCATCATACCGATGTTCTAGGATTCCACAACTTTCGGGCTCCATCTCCCCCATTGTATCAATGTTCTAGGATTCCATGCCTTCCAGGATCCATCGCCCATGTAGTACGGATGTTCCAGGCTTCAATGCCTTTCGGGCTCCATCACCCCCATTATACTAAAATTCCAGTCTTCGATGTCTTCTAGGCTCCATCACCCCTGTCTTATCAACGTTCTAGGCTTCCATGCCTTACGGGCTCCATCGCCCCTAGCATACCGATGTTCAAGGCTTCCACGTCTTCCGGTCTCCATTGCCCCCATCTTACCAATGTTCCAGTTATCTATGCCTTCCGGGCTCCATCGCCCCCATAATACCAACGTTCCAGGCTTCCACACCTTCTGAGATCCATTTCCCCCTTCATACTGATGTTCCAAGCTTCCACGCCATTCAAGATCCATCACCCCCATCGTACTGACGTTCAAGGATTCCACGTCTTCCAAGATCCATCACCCATGTCGTACCAACTTTCCAAGATTCCAGGGCTTATGGTTTCAATCGCCCCCATCGTACCAACATTCCAGGCTTCCACGCCTTCTGGACTCCATCGCCCCCATTGTACCGACATTCCAGTCATCCACACCTTCCAAGATTTATCACCCTTGACGTACCAGCATTCCAGGCTTCCACCCCTTATGGGATCCATTGCCCCCATCATACCAATGCTCGAGGCATTCGTGCCTTCCAGGATCCTTCACCCTATCGGACTGAGTGCATTCTATCAACCCTAACACCCTTTCAACACTCTTTGTCATCCCAACTAAAAAATTACATCGACATCAGAGGTCCCCCCCTACGGTTTCAACACCATCAAGTGGAATGTTCAATATGATATAGCCCATCTCGCACATGGAGAGCATCCATGCATATGATAAGGGAATTTTAGGATAACCCCATCATATGGGTTCCCCCACATCATCAAGGATCCAAATACATCAAAATGTGGTAGAGATGGCCATAATCTACCTACCAAATCCTTTTGGAAACAATTCTTAGTTGCATGACATTAAACTGTGTAACAACTATGTCCTAGTTGCATGACATTAAACTACATAACAACCATCGTCTTGGTCGCATGATGTTAAACTCTAGGATAGTGTCTTGGTCACATGAAGTGAAATAATAAAACATTTTGGTCAAAGAAACATGTCGTAAAACCACAACAACCATTGTCATTGATATGTGACCCTAAACGCCATCCATCACTCTTCCTAGCTACATAACGTTAAACTATAAAACATTTCGGAACTCTATGACCTTAAACTAAGAACCTTTTCCCCAAGTAATAAGACCATAAACAATTTGAAATGCCAAGTTTTATTACTATGAGTCCAGCAATATCTTCCCACTGAAACGATCTAATGCACTGTGGTGTACAACCCAGAGTGTTGGATTCCAAGTGGACATAATACCAATCCAACTCTATGCTTCATAGTGTCCCTTTATTTGGATCCACAGCATTAATCTTATCTAAAGGTACCATATAATGGCTTGGTCTCATGCCACATTGTCTCACTACCACATTGGGCCAACACCCGAAAATACTTCGAATGGTATTTTGTAACAGGTACCATGTTTCAAACATGGTTAATGGTCGACCCTCATTTTTCTATCCTCATCCATAGTATCATGAAAAGGATGATGTGTTTTGAACATGGTCAATAGCTATCATCCATTATTATAGAACCACAATTGTGATCCATATATCCAATTTTGTGATTCACATCTGTCCACCTACTTATGTTTAGGTGGAACTCCAACACCCTTGGTGTTAACCTTCAATACATCTTTTCACATTGAGTGAGAGAGACAGTAATATTGGGATATTCCTAGATGGAAGCAAAATCCCATTATTACTCCATGTTTCCCACATAGAGATGGAATCATGTGGGAATAGTAGTTTTGATAGGATGTGTAATGACATAGTTGAGAAACATAGAAATCTTTATATGTCATGATGTTAAACTGCTCATTGTCATCCAGAATTATGTTAAACAGTTCATCTTCATCCATTATGACGTTAAACTGCTCATTATCAACCTAAATGACTTTTAATTTCTTATATTCATCCCGCATGATGTTAAATTGCATTATGGGACCTATGTGACCTTAAACCATTATGTCTCAGATGACATTAAACTGTGTGTCGTCCCGCAAGACCTTAAACTGTATTCGGTCAAACATGACCTTAAAATGTTTTGTCCTTCATAAAATTAAACTACTTTTTCATCCCCCATGATGATAAACTATAAAACGGTCTAAGATCTATGACTATAAACTAAGATATGTATGGTCCCACATGACCTTACACTATTTGTTCTTCACCACATGATGCTAAAATGTGTGGTTGATCTGAACTGAAATATGTAAAACTACTCAGAAGTCTCCCAACATGATGTTAAATAGTGAGCGGCAGAAATTCCGTGATGTTTCGAGATCTATGACCTTAAACTATGATCTCCCTATATCCTTCGTCTTGAAAGATGTTAAACTGCTCCTTCAAGAACTATGTATTTCTTGATTTCCATCCTCATGGGATACATAGGAACACTCAGACCCTAGTCTTCAGTCCAACCCTCAGACTTTTCTATTTGACTATCCCCCTGTGCAGAGATTTCTTGGATGATCCCACATAGTGTCGTGTAGGCTTCTTTATCCCCCACTCATGCTCATATTATAGTGATCACACTGTTTTACCCTCTTTGTTATTCAATCCTCCCACGTCCACCCTACATGATGTTAAACTACATGGCCCCTTCATAACTATGTATGGCTTGATTAACATACTCATGGGATATGTAGGAACACCCAGAAATTTCATCTGTAAGCCAAACCCCAAACATTTGGATATCTCATTGTGTCGAAACACATGGTGTGGTGCATGATTTTTCCCACATTCACATCATGTTTATAATGAACACACAATGTAACCCTCTCCCTAAAAATCTCCACTTATCTTCTTGTTTTGTATGACGTTAAACTACAAATTCACATTCATGATTCACACACTCACATTACTTGGGTCTTCATCATATTTCACATCCAAAAGGACTCCCGAATGGAACAGATGTTTGGCCTAAGGGATATCCTACCATTTCAGGACAACATCCATGAGTATATCGAGCAACAAATTCATACTAGACCCACGTTGAGAACATGGTCAGTGGTCGACACTCTTTTGTTGCTCCCATTCCAAGTCACACAATGTGAATGATGTGTTTCAAACGTGTTCAGCATTCATCCTTCATCATTTCTACCACCCCTATATGTCCCAGGTATTGGGTACATTAATTCATTTTGTCCTGATATCCATTCGAGCATCATTCTTCCATGGGAAGGAATGTTAGTCTGGTCGGGGATGACCCGTCCTGATCTTCTTCCCTCATTTCCATGCCCTTATATTTTGGGGACAGCCTGATCCCATTCCTTATTTCCCACACCTATCATTGCTCATGTAGGATTGGAAATTTTTTTAAGGAAATAGCATCATAAAGGGTCATGTTTCTATGGTCCGAGTTCTATAACCTTAAACTAAGATAACCATAATCCTCATTGCAAGATGATAAATTGCAAACTGGCTAGGAATTCCCATCTCATGTATCTCAGGTTTTATAGGCCCAGGGCCGAGGTTCTCACCTAGGATGTGCACTGTGGTATGGGCATATATCCTCGTTCACGTAGAGCTATTTTTTCCACACCGTATACATATCCTTGAGATACCGCTCCATCTTGGCCTTTTCCAAAAGATGTTAAACTGCATAGGTTCAACCATTCTACTCAATTCCCATCATTTGGGTTTCCGCCATCATTCACATCCAATAGGACCCCCAGACTGTACATATGTTTGGTCTAATGGATCTCCTACCATTTTAGGAGAACGTCCTTAAGGATCTCGAGTGAAAAATTGATACAAGTCCCGTGTTGCAAATATGGTCAATGTTCGGTGCTCAATTGGTTCCCCACATCCCTGGTCACACATTACTAATATTGTGTTGCAAACATGGTCAATAGTTATCCTTGATTATTGTTTTTGTTCTGTGGTCTCCCAAATAATAGGCACGATGATTTGTCATATATACCCATCTTTCACACACACATGAAATTAATCTAGGTGTCTACAGTCCACGATTTATGACCTTAAATTATGAGCACCATCAACCTCACCACAAGATGTTAAACTGTGAACTGGTTGGGACTTCCCGTCTTAGATCCCTCAACCTTTTAGGCCCCCTAACCCATGTTCTCATTTGAGATTTCATTGTGTGGTATGAGATTATGTGCTCATTATCATCAGGTTACTCATCGTGCCATACATATCCCTCATTGAGATACATTTCCCCTATCAGAGTCCTTTTCGCATGATGTAAAATTGCACAACAACATCTAGAACTAAGTTTGTCTTGATTCCCATTCTCATGGTATACGTAGGACCACACAAACAATTTTCCTTTAGGTCCAGCCCTATTTCATGGAAACCTCCTCATATCTTTGGCCCCTTCGCCTGATCCCTCTATAATGGTGGGTATGTGGGGTGGTATGGTCTTATGTACTCATTCATGTTGGGTTTGTAACAACCACAGTACATACCTCTTTCTCCTGAGAGCTCTACATCCCCATGTTCTATACACATCTTTTTGAGTTGGATACATTGGAGTTGGGACCCTTGACCCTCTTCAGTAGTTCACCAATGTGCCAAGGATAACTATGGTTTAGGACCTAGAGTGTTGGATTCTATATAGACATGTTATCACCCATTTTCAGGCTTCATGTTCCCCTTCATTTGGGATTTAATTATTTTTCACATCCAAAAGGGCCCCCGAACGGTATGGATGCTTGACCTAAGGACTCTCCTATAATTGTGGGCCAACATCCTCAAGGATCTTAGACAAATAATTGATAAAATTCCCACGTTGTGAATATGGTCAGTGATCGACACTCACTTGTTGTTCCCATTTTAGGTCACACGATATGGATGCTGTGTTTCGAACATGGTCAACATTTATCCTCCATCATCACAACAACCCCATAAAGAACTATATATTGGTCTCTTGATTCACATCATTTTCCACTCCATCATGTCCAAGTGGAATTTTGACACACTTGATGTTATCCCACAGTGTGTGTCTGCACGTTAGGAGGAAAAAGCTATGGTGAGGCATCATTTAGGGCCCCACACTGATTTAAACTTTTCAAGTATTCCATGTGTTTCAAAGACCTTCTCCGACCTTGTTTCCCACATTGAGCATAAATCCTGTGGGATTAATGATCTGTTTGAGGTTTCCACCCATTTGGATGACTTTCTCTTCTCTATGGTCTGAGCTCTAAGACCCTAAAACTAAGATCTCTATGTGTCCTTGTCGTATGATGCTAAACTACAAGAAATATTCTAGAACTATGTGTGTCTTGACTCCCATCCTCAAGGGATATGTAAGAACGCCCATACATTACATTTGTGGGTCAATCCCTTGGAATCTTAAATACTACCCCCTTTCCCCCTTGGCCCGAACTCTTTTTGGAACATGTGGTGTGGCAACTACCTCTTGGGTTCTCATTCATGTTGGGTTTTGAAATAGCCATACCATGTGCCTCCCATGTCTTTTACCGACCTAGTTTGAGTTCAATGACCCTAAAGTAAGACCTCCTTATGGGTTCAACATGTCGGGTTTGGATATGTTTCTGCCCTATGCACAGTCCATCAATCATGGTCCCCTCTTAATGGTCCACTCTATGACCTTAAGCTAAGAGCGTGTGACCCCAAGACCATTGTCCTAAGAAAGGTATTTAATTTCCTCTAACTAACATGTCTCATTGGATTACTCAAATGTGGCGTGGCAAAGAGCCTATGGTGTGGAGTTTTCACATAAACATCCCCTCATTTGATGTCCATGCTTCAGGAGACCTTTATTTGAACCCCCATCCTCTTACACATGTAAAAGGGGACCCCTTTATGGACTGGTCTCTTACCACATTGGCATTCCTACCGTCTTGGGAAAACCCCCATGACGACCTCGAATGAAATTTGCGAAGGGTCATGTGTTTCGAAAATAGCCAGTAGTCGACCCTCATTTGTCTATCCCTATTCCAGGATAAATAAAAACAGATACAATATTTTGAACTTGGTAATTAGTTATCCTTTATCATCACACAACTATCATTGTGGTCCAGATATCAAGCATCATGATTCACATATTTCCACTCCCTTATGTTCAAGTGGAATTCCAACCTACCTGGCTTTACCCATTCGCGCATCTAGGTGCGTTAAGTAGGAAGTTCAGTATTATTGGGATGTCAATAAGCTAGCGTCCCATTTCACCTAATGCATGACTTCCAGTTCCAAGAAATCTCACCACTAGTCCTTGTTTACCACATAGAGCATGACTCACGTGGTCTTAGTAGTGTTGGTGGTGTGCGTATTGGTGCATCTACACCACACTGGCCCTTCATCCCCATGACATTAAACAATGATTCTAGAACTATGTGCCGTAATATTTCCATTCTAATGGGGTATATAGTAACATCCGAGCACTTTTCCCCAGGCCCAGTCTAACTTTCACTTTAGGTCCCTTGACCAAAAAACATCCTCCCAGGATACGTGGTGTGTTGTGGACTCCTTAGGTCCTTATTCACATAAGGTTTATAGCTACCACATCACGTACTTCCTTTTGGGATCCCCCCTTTACAAACTGTTCTATTGTTTGACGATAAATGGCACGAGTCCATATTTCTTTGATGAATGACACTAAACTATGGTTCTACCATGAACAAATTTAGGGTGCCCCATGTTTATCATGGGATGCGCCAGCTTCCCCGTTAGAGAGGGTCCCCCCTTCCTGCATTGGTCTTTGACTACTTTTTTCTTCAAGAACAACATTTGGATTGATTCCCATGTTCATGCGATACTTAGCGACACCCAGAAAATTTTCTCTGGGCCCATCCCCATGGTCATTATCCCTTTTGGCCTATCAGCCCATATCACGGTCCAGTATCAATGAACATAAACTAGGAGCCTAAAGTCTATGTAACATGACTTCAAACTATTAAACTTGGTCTAAGAAGTATGACCATAAAACTATGTGCAACGTCTTGGTCATAAGACATTAAACTATTCCATTCATCATTTGCATCCGTATGATGTAAAATCGCATGGCATTTCAGGTCCTTGCCATAGAGGTCTCATCTGGAAATAAGTTTGATCCCTGATCTGGCTTATGCATCCACATAATCTATTTCCACAAAAGTGGAATAATTTCAAGAGTGTTGGACTCTATTAAAACTACCCATCACTCCAACCTATACACTTTGCATGACCTTTATTTGGACCTTCTTCCTCTTTCACGTCTAAAGAAACCCCCAAACATTATGAATGCTCAGCCTATGGCTCACCTACTATCTTGGGGAAACATTTCTGGAAGACTATGGATGAAATTTCGAGTTAGGCCTTCAAACATGGTCAGTGGTTGGCCCTTATTTTTTGTCACCTTTTCAGGCTAACTCAATAGTGATACTATGTTTCAAACACAGTCAACAGTTATCATTATTTGTCACATCATCCCTATAGATTTATGAGTTTTGGGTATCGTGATTCACACTTTCTACTACCCTCTATTCAGATTGATTATAATTCCCATGGTGTTGCCTCTCTCGTGCACCAAATCATGTTGGGAGAATAAAGCCATCTATTCAGATATCCCCATTCTCCATCTGTAATCCCTCTTTTAGGATGCTCCCAATGGTTATCGATGTCCCGTTCTGATCCCCTCACACATTCTCTTGTTTATCACCATCATACATGTGAAAGACCTCCTATTATATCTTGTTACCTACACCGAGCATGACTCACATGGGAATATAGATTTATTCTATTGTTTAATCAATGCTATCGATATACATTGTACACTAAGTCATGTGTTTTCCTCAATGGTTTCCTCAGAATGTGTTCTGCCTCACCCTCCTCATCCTCATTAGACCCCATTCTTAGGGGAAATTTTTTTACACAGGGAAAACCATCCCAAAATATTCAAAATTCCTCCATAGAAGATCCAAGATCGTATCATGTTTCTCAATCTTTTATTTGACTTGTTGTAGGGCCTGAACGGAGTTACGGATTAGTAGTTATGGATGTTTGAGGTTGAGCTGAAAAACTGGTTTGTGGATCCCATTCCCAAAGCTAACTCCTTGATCGCAGAGCAGAGGTAACTATACCAGATCCTCTGCGAGTGCCGCGATGGTCGATGACGGTCTACTCAGTAGTTATGAGAAAATTGAGAGAACTCCTTCCGGTTGTGGAGTGTGATTTCCTTTGTGGTGTGATTTTCTCTTTGTGGTGTGCATTTGTTCTTCATGGTGTGCTCCACCGACCTCCACCGCCTATAAATAGCTGTATCACCCCCCATCACAAGCATGGTTACGCCACCCATTTTGAAGGAGGGAGATTCTTCGGGTTGCTTGAGGCTCTGCGGAGCCCCATGCTACACAAGAACCTAAGCTCCATGCATACCATTTTCTCCACAAGAACCCATGCTCCACAAGACCCCATACTCTGTGAGCACCTTTCCTCCACGAAGCTCATTAACGACACCCCGTGCTCCGTGAGCACCTTTCCTCCGTGAATCTACTTCGCGAAGCCATGAATTTTGTGAAGCTTCTACCTTCATGACTACCAGTCCATACCAAGGGGACTACGCCCCACACCCTAGCTCAGTATCAGGGATGTAATGTCGTCTCGGCCCTCTGGGCTGGTCCCTTCACTTCCGTCGCTCACCCCAGTGAAAAATGGAGAGTCGCACCGAATACCTTTTGGGTCGGGATGTCCACATTTTCCACTGCACCATTATGTGAATCCCCCTTCCACCTATGGAATACCATGATTTGAGATAATCCTCAACACCCCCTAAAGACCCTTGGTCTAACATACTCCTCTTGGTTTGTTTCACAGGTTGTGAGTTGATATTCTCAACATCAATTCTACGAGTAACTTGGGTCGATCCATTCCTCATGCAACTCATCCAAACCCCATCACCGTAATTCTATACTAGGTTAACCTAGAAACGACCACTCTTGGGTAATCCCCAACACCATACATTGATAGGTTCTTTATGCCTCATATTTCTATCTATATTACATAACACTATAGTACACCATATGATCCAAACAAGATATTTCCTATACACCAAGCATTAAATGCCTATAGTCCTACCTCTATGACTTTAAACTGTAGTACACCCTATGTTCCAAATATAGGATTTCTCTTTCTCTAAACAAGATATTACTTATGTGCTAAGCATAATATTCCAACAACCCAATCTACATGAATATAAACTGTTAATTCCATGTCATTCAATAGTAGGATGCCTCTTGTTCCAAATAAGAGATGTCTTATGTGACCAGCATAAGATACCTCATTCCATGATTACAGATGCATAATTTCAAGAGAATTGGAATCTGTTCAAACCTTTTATTACTCCACCTCAGGATTTTGGGGTCCTTCATTCGGATCATCATCCTCTTTCATGTCTAAAGGGACCCCCTAACAGCTTGGTCCCATACCACCTCAGCTCACCTACCATTCTGGGATAATGTTCTGGAAGACTATGGACGACATTTTGAGTCCGGTCATGTGTTTTGAACACAGTAAATAGTTATCCTCAGACTTCACACCACCCTCACTGTGTTCTGAATACTGGGCATGTTATTTCCACTTTTCTTCTCCCTTTGTTTGGACTGATTCCAATGCCCTTGGAATTATCCCGCTTATGCGCTAGTGAATTGGTGTAAACCTCAAATATGTGCATCAACCCACCAGTGAGTTGGGATACCCTCATGACCAGACATGAGGAAGACATCACAAGAATCTTTTATGTGTAAGCCCCATCCACCACTACCGCTACCAAGCAGCACTCGGGCAGCTTCCATGCGTAAGCCTCTTCCACCATTACCTCTTCTTAGAGGCACCTGGGAAATTTCCATTCTAAGCCACATTCACCATTGCCGCTCCATTGTGGAATATGAGTATCTTCCATGCATCAATCCCATTCACTATTGTCACTTTTTTGAGGCACACGTACAAATTCCATGTGTAAGCCCCATCCATCGTTGAATCTCCTTAGCGGCACCTGGGTTGCTTCCATGCATAATCCCCATTCACCATTATCACTCCATAGTGGCACACGGGAAGCTTCCATGTATAATCCCCATCCACTTTTGCCTCTCCTTAGAGTCACACGAGATGCTTCCATTCATAAGCCCCATTCATCATTGCCTCTCCTTAGTGGCACCTTGGAAGATTCCATGCGTAACCCCATTAACCATTTCATCTCTTTAGTGGAACTCAGGTGACTTCCATGCATAAGACCCATCCACCATCCTTCATGGTCGCACCATTGCACCATAATCTTCAGTCTGTAGTTGCCTCTTGTTTCTCACACTGAGAATAACTCACATGATCTTGGAATAAACAGTGTCCATGAAATCCTTCTTGGGCCGCTAACCTCATGTGAGCCCCACTTCACTTCCCACGGACGCACCTTTGGAGATATGATCATCAGGGCTTTACTGCCTCTTGTTTCTCACACCGAGCATGACTCATGTGGGGTAAGAGTAAACATTGATCGTGGCATCCTTCTTGTTCTGCCTTAGCTTGTAATCCCCAAACCATCCCGAACTACATGGACTTTGATACCTGCCAAGGAAAGGTATGTTGGATTCCTCTCTGAGGTCCAATCCCAACACCTTCTGGTCTAGACCCATTCACGTTGGTTCACCAAACACTTCCGAATTACATGGATAGTGATCTTTTCTAAGGAATGGTGTGTACGAATCATCCATGAGGTTCAAGCCCAACACCTACTAGTCCCCACCCATTCACATTGGTTCACCAAACTCTTCTGAACAATTTGGACTTTGATCCTTTCTAAGGCATGGAATGTAGGAAGCCTCCCTAAGTATAAATCCCAACACCTACTGGTCCCGAGCCCATCACGATGGTTCCTCAAACTCTTTCGAATTATGTGGACTTTGATCCTTGCCAAACCAAGGTATGTAGAAAGACTCCATGAGGTTCAATCCCAACACCTACTTATCCCGACCTCTTCATTTTGGTTCACCTTCATCCCGCATGACGTTAAACTGCATCCATCATTCCGAACTACGTGGAATTTGATCCCTACCTCCTAGACATTGTATGTGGGAAGCCTCCTAGAGGATCAATCCCAACACCCATCGGTCCCAACCACCTCACATCTATCCATCCTCATCTCACATGACGTTAAACTGTATGCCCCCTTTTTGTCCCATAATACATTAAAATGTACCCATTCGAACTTCTTGGGATTTGATCATTCTGTCATAGGAAAGGTACTTAGGAAGCCTCCATGTGGTTCATCCTGATTCTTCATTAATACATTGTCAATCCCAATTGACTCTAATCAGTTGTGAACCCCAACCAGTGGTAAGCCATTGTGAACCCCAAATAGCGGTATGCCATTGGAACCCCATTCAATACTAAACTGCTTTCAACCCTAATCTATGGTAAGCTATTGTGTTCCCCAACCCATGGTAGGCCATTGGAACCTCATTCAGTGGTAAGACGTTGGAACCCCAGTCATTTGTAAGTTGTTGCACCCAACCAGTGATAATCTGTTGTAGTTTGTAATCGACAGTATGTCGTTGTAGTCCCCTCTATTGGGACCCACATATCTGGTCTACCCCTCGAGCATCACACGAACCCTGGGTTGCAAACCACTCATAAGCCCCCACTATATTGCCGGGTCGTTGTCCTATGCGTACACACTGATTCTATACCCCCATATGGAACTACATGGACTTTGATCATTTCCAATGAAATGTACGTAGGAAGCCTCCCTAATGTTCAAGACCAACACCACCTTGACCTGACCCCTTCACGTCGGTTCACCTTCGTCTCGCATGACATTAAATTTTTTCCTCCCTCCTGAACTAAGTAGGCTTTGATCCTTGTTTCTTAGGCAAGGCACATAGGAAGCCTCCCTGAGTTCCAACCCCAAATAGATGGTAATCCATTGTGTTCCTCAGTCGATGGTAAGTAGTCGTGTTCCCAAACCAGTGGCATGCCATTTGAACCCCATTTAGTGGTTATCTATTGGAACCCCATTCAGCGGTAAGCTTTTGTCAACCTCAATCAATGGTATGCCATTGTGTTCCTCAATTTATGATAATCTATTGTGTTCCCCAACCAGCAGTAATACGTTGGAACCCCATTCAGCTGAAATCCATTGGAACCTCATACATCAGTAAGCCTTTGTTAACCCCAATCGATGATAAGTCATTGTGTTCCTCAGTCGATGGTAAGCCATTGTGTTCCCCAAACAGCAGTAATCTGTCGGAACCCCAACCAGCAATAAACCATTTGAATCCCATTTAGTGGTAAGCTGTTTTGAACCCCAATCGAAGGTAAGTCATTATGTTCCCCAGTTGATGCTAATAATTTGTGTTCCCTAATCATTGGTAAACTATTGGAACTACAGTCACCGGTATTCTCTTGTACCCAACGAGTGGTAAGACATTTCAATACACAATCAATGTTAAGCTGTTGTAGTTTGATTTTTGGGACCCACATCTTTGTTCCTCCCCCTAGGCATCAGACCAACCTGTGCTTCTAACCATCAATAAGACCCAATATATAATTGGTTCGTTGTCCTTTTCACACAACCCGATTCTATACTTTCATCCTAAACTACGTAGACTTTGATTCCCTTCTATAGGGAGATGTAAGAAGACTACCTAAGGCTCAATCCCATCACCCATGCCTCATCCTAATATCTCCCTAAATCCTATGTGTTTCAGAAAGGTCATTCCCCAACCTAGAGGTTATACTTCCTCTGGAGCCCATCCATGCATCCATTATGACGGTCTGCCTCTTATGGTGTCCCATCACACTACTTAACTAAGAAGACATTGATTTCGTTCTATAGGGATACGTAGGAAGTCTCTTCGAGGCTAAGTACCAACACTACCATCACCTTCAGGACAGTTCTATCTCATTCCCCACGTACATCATTCGACTCCCCATAACCCATCCTGAATCTTACCTGGGCTGCCACATCCTAGTGGGATCATTCCATTCCCTTGAGCAGGTAATGATGCATAACCACACATAAATATCCACCCAAAATAATCCCTCTTGTGACGGGATACTAACCACACATAATCCCCAACATGTCTCTAGGTCATTTTCCTTTGTGTAAACACATATTCATCACCACTTAAAAATAAGTGGGTTTTTATCTATATCATCTACACATAGTACGTAGGAAACCTCCCCGAGGTTCAAACCCAACCGATGGTAAACCTTGGTGTCCCCCATTCTGGGATGCACTCTCCTTGATCCACCCTCATTGGTGTCCAGATAATCTTACATGGTTTGACATCTTCCATTTTTGGGACACACAACCCTAGGTATTCTCTCATTGGTAATTCTATCCTATCAATCTGGTGGTCCCCATTTTGTGATGCACTCTTTCTGATCCACCCTTAGTGGTTTCCAGATCATGCTTCATGGTGTGATATCTTCCCTCTATGGGAAACACCACCTCATATATGTCCTCATTGGGCATTTTGGTCAATCTATCTGGTAAACCTTCCAGGTGCTCCCTCCGAGGAATTCATCAATTGGATCTGTCTCTATGGGATGTCCTAACCACTCTCATTTCATCACTATAAGATGTTAAACTCATGATCTACCTCATGTTAAACATGAGACGCCTGGGAAAACATTAGAAGACACACCTTTGGCAAAACCATATTCTCTAGACATTAGACTCATGGCATACCCTTTGTTAAACATTGGAATCTAAGGAAAACATTATAGACATGCCTGCGGCATAAGATACCCCACGACCGACATTGGATTCCTCAGGTTTTACCCCTTGAGATGCCCTCTTATGAGGAAGAATACAAGTTCCCCAACTTCCATGGAACCGGAGATGCCCCGACATGCCTGATGTTGTAATCTACTCCGACCAAAGGTTTCTACCATGTCAATACCCTATGGAATGTCCTAACTAATGTAGTGTACTTAACTGGTGTTCACAAGGATATGGAACAGGGAACGAGATTCAAGAACCACGACTCAAATTTATAAGGGAGACCCAAACTATGTAATGAGTTTTGAGGAGGAATCCACGTAAGTTTAAACTACCATACCATCACCCCATTTCGATCAAGGAGAAAATATCCTTGAATAAAATATGGATGTTGCTTGCCTTTTGACAGCAGGAATGCAAGTAAACAGGTAGTGCGTCCTTGACAGCTGGATGTGTGCCCCAGAGAAAGCATTATAAATAGTAGTATTGGTAAATAAGATTCATATATTAAAACCACATTACATTTTAAACATAAAATACAAAAAATTGTTCTATTAATGAAATATTTTATTCTTCTTAACATATCCCTATATAGTAATAAAAAACACTTCTTGGTATCATAGAGAGAATAAAACATAAAAAAATAGTGACCTAAGATGATATTCAAGGGAACGTGTATAGTGGAAGCTATCTTGAATAAGAAATTATAATAAATCTGTAAATGAAAATAACTGATGAAACGCCATTTAATATATAAAATGAGCATACTATGGATGAAATAAACGACGATCAAATAAATACATATAAATTCTCTCATAATCTTCAATATTATCCATGGATGTTTTCAAAAATTTAACAATCAACTGGTAATAATTGATTTCATAATTAGGTAATTCATAATGTTATACATCTGAAACTATCAAGACCTTCCTTGAGATACTTTAAATCATTGAGTATAAACCCATCTAATAAGACTAAATGATTTTTATCATGAGACTTGTTGATGCATCTTGGTTCTATCTATAACTACCCCACCCATGACATACTAAGTCTAATAAATTCCTCCTTTGAAATGGGTAAAACATAAGGAATATAAACATTTATATTAAAAACTAACATACTAATTTTTAATACATACCCCAAAAAACTAAACACAATAATAAACCCGCCAGAGTAATTTGGTGAATGGTAAAAAAAATTGTACATCCTAAATCACATTTATCATATACCATCCATATAAATAATAACGATTCATTACATAAAAAATGTTACTACTGGATCATATGTACAAATGGATCAAGGTCATTGATGAATAAAAATACCAAAAAAAATTCATTAAAACCATTTTTTAGAAAATAAATTTTTACTTTGAAAATCAACTTAAAAATGATTTTTTTTTGAAAACTCTGTTCATAGAAAATAAAATTTTAAAACATATCAAATAATATTTAAAATATTAATTGGTTATCAAGGTGAAAATGTTTGTTCACGTTTTACATGTTAAAAAATATTCCATTCACATTTTCGATAAACGTCGAATGGGACTTATTATAAAAATCGAATGAAGATTACTTTAAATATTTAAAAAAGTAATTTTTTAAAAATATTATTTAATTAATCATCTAGATAATGTTAGAAATAGTTTATAATTTTTTAGAAAACTTGGATTTTGATGGAAATGTATATTTGACTGAAGAGATAAAAAAGTAATATTTTCTTAAAAATGTTTTCTCAATAATTTAAAGTACATTGTTATAGATAAATGGTACTATTACATGAAAAGATCACGAATAACTATAATATAATATAATATATTCATTTTAGGATAATTATATCAAATAATAACCCTATGTAAAACATAAAAAAATGATCTCAAATAATTATGAGAGTGTGAAATAAATACTTAACACTTTAGTAACTTTTGAATCGTAATCCCAAAGAAATAAATAAAATAAAATGAAACATTATGTAACATGAATATAAATATATTCATGATTTAACATATACAAGGGGTATTATATACACCACAAAAAGAAAATAATTGGTTAATATGGAATATGTCTCACATAAGTAAAAGTTAGATGAGAAACCCTTACCCTAGAGACGATTTCATTAATAAATGTCTATAAATCCTAATATTTAAATTTTCTTATTAATTTATACTAGAACCATAATCATATTTATAATATCATATATTATCCAATTATTACATTTTACCACCTTTTTTCAGTAATATTTCATTATTTTCATTGTTTCAGTTGATAATTACCTTAGTCTCTCATTTATGTTAGTTATGAAAATGAAATTATTGTACATAATAAATAATTAAATAATATAATTAATTATAATAATGTTATAAATATCATATTTAATCATTATATAAAATATTAAAACCATTCTTGATTGTTGTTCTTGCAAAATGAGTCGTATCAGTATGTGGAGACAATAGCTCATACGCACGCAAGAGTGACAGTATCACTCCCTTAATGGTTGAGGGGGTGAGGGAGCATGTTATTAAATTTAATTAATTTATATCATATAATATATATCATAATTATTAATTAAATTTTTCCATATTACCATCCATATTATGAATAATTGAAAAGCGAATCACATCACTTCTCATGGCGGTAGTATGTTGTACACATGAGAGATATTATAATATTTTAAATGTAATATAAATTAAAATGGTGTATGTGATATTATTCTTAAATAAGTATAATAATGTCATAGATATTTTATAATATATAATAAATACATCATTATAACCACACAAGAAAGGTGGTGATGGGAAACGAATTAAATCGATTCATGAGGCGGTAGTCCGCCGTACACAAGATCAAGGATTTCGTTTACCATTTGATGGATGAAGAGATTGATATATCAAGAAAATAAAATAATAACATACAAGTATATGATATTATGGTTCTATTATATTGGATGTGTTAATACATAATTTATGGTGGAAATAGAAGAAATAAAATCAAAAAGATTTTTAAAGACAATAACCTTCTCTAAGAGAAATCTCTTTTGGATCTCTTATTAAGGACTGTAGAGTAGTTATTTTGGGGGGAGGGAAAAGAATCTAGAATATGTATAAGGATTTTGGGGAGATATTTTGGAAAAAAATTTTTGATCAAAAAGGCTTGGTATGTATGAGTTAGTTATGGGAAATAGTAACCTTTTATAAATCAGGAAAGGGAGATCACTTTGAAATTACTAAGAAATTTCTCAAAATTAATCCAATATGATAAATTAATTTAGAGGAAAAAGAATCCAAAAAAAATTAGTTACTAATTTTCAATATTATAATTTGGAAATATGGTTATAAAATAACATTTTTACATATTGTTAAGTAATTTTAAACCATAACTTCTTAGTTTAACCCTTGATAATCCAATTTTTACCTTAACTATGATATTTATCTTTTAATATTGTCTGTATTATTTTTTGTAAAAAATTATTTTGATCATATTACATAATATAAATTTTTTATATTTCAAATTAAGAATCCATTTTATCTTTTTGAATAAACAAAATTGGGTGAAATTCACTTTATAATTATGCATTCATATGCTATGAAAAAGGATGCTTCTAAAGATCAAATTGTGTTAAGTAAAAGAGTATTTAAAATAGAAATAAAATATGAAACTGATTAAAAAACTAATTTTTATTAAAAATAACACATTTTAACAAATTTTACTTTAAAATAATTTTAAAATATAATTTAACTTTAAAATAATTTAAATAAAATTTATTTTTTTGTAAAATTCAGAAATTTCACTTTTCATCAAAAAGTGAAACTACATAGAAATAAAAAAACCACCCTAAGAGAATATTGATATGTTGAATTAAAAAATTAAGGTATTTTTATCAAAAAATATTATAAAAGTGAAAATAATTAATTTTATCATAAGTAAATAAGAAACAACGAAACTGTTTTATTTGAATAAGATAGTTTTTTAGAAATAATTATTTTTACTTCAAAAAGATTATTATTTAATTTATAATCAATATATATAAATTTATTTTATTTTATACATGTTTAAACTATAAAATTAAAAAATTTAGTTTTTAGTATTCATAACCTCTTTTTTAATAGCTATTTTACAGTGGTCATGTTTAAATAATAATATTTTAATATAGTATCTTGTCTCGTGTAATCCCCGTGTTGCATGAATCACAGGATGTTGAAAAAATTTCATTTATTCAAAATAAAATATATCGTAAAATCTTGGGGTTATATATTTTTTATAAGCTTGGTTTTTTGTGTCATACACACTATAGAAAATTATGTTCCTATTTTACAATTTTGGGGTGTTACATTTTACCCCTTCAGTAAATTACGGCATCAAAATTTAATCTTCATCTGGAAAATAAAGGGTTTGATATTTAAAAATACCTTTTTTAGGAACCTACATTGATAAAAGGGTTAGTAAAAAATAATCTTGATAATAGATAAAGGGATGTATGGAGGTCATCTAGAATAACACATTACCAGGTCCCCATGTAGAAGAACATTGGAGGAAAATAAAATCATGGACAAGGAAAAGAATACTAATGCCCAATGAGAGATCAGAGACCATATCTCTCTAATATTATAACTGATTAGGGTTTCTCTACCCAGATTATCTGATCTCTACCCTTATGGTTTCTTCCTTTCTCACACTTATGAGATTCGAATCCCATCACTTTTCGAAACACAATAAGAAGCAGACTCATTATGCGTAATGTTTTTCTGAAGAAAAGAAAAGAGAAGAAGACCCCAATGAAAGTGTTGGTCAGAGTGGACACTCAAGAGGGGGGGTTAATTGAGTTCCAATTAAAATTTATGTTTAAAATCCTTTACTAAAATCACCCAATTTAAAATACTAATTGAATTGTAGTGAATTTGAACTAAAGAAAACTTTCAGTTAGGTTATCAAGGGATTGATTAATTCCCAGTTAATCCAATCAGAAGATTAGATAAGCTTTTGAAACTAACCTAATGATTTACAAATAATTCAAACACTTTCTAATTCAATTATCAGAGTAAATTTGAAAAATAGTTTAAGTTTTAAATCACTTAGCAGTGGAATAAAAGGTTTTAGATAAAACAAAATAAATCAAAGTAGATATAACCAAGAGGTTAAATCTCAAGCTGAGACTTAGTCCTCTCAACAATTTATATAAATTTTATCCACACCCTGGATCGGGATTCACAACAATTTACAACTGTCCAGGTCAAAGACCTCTACCATAGTTCTTCATGGGAAACAAAAACAACAGCAAATACAGCTGTCCAGGTCACACACGACCTCTACCACTATCCATAGTGGGAAATAGAATATGTAAAGAGTTTTAATGAGGATTTACAGATCCTCCAGTTAAGTTTTAGGAGACAGGGTATGTGTAAATTAAAACTGAAGACACACACTGCTCGTAATGTAAAGAATAAATCACTGAGAAAGATATAGAGTTTAGAATGGCTCTAGTGATTGTAGTGTAGCTCTAGACTCCTTTGGAATGATCAGAAATGGTTCTGAGTCCTCTTCTGGTTTTTTTCTAGAAAACAGAGTGTCGTTTTCTTGACATACAGGAGACAGTGAAAATGTAGTCGATGATGTTCTTCAAAATCCTCGTGAAAGTACACAGCTCTTCTTGAGTAAGCGTGAGTGTATATGAGATTATCTGTCTTCCTGGTCATGCATGTATATTTGTATGAGCTCTTCTTGTGTATGTCACTTGTAGATCACTTCTGTATGTATGTTGTCTATGTGTTCCACTTGCAGCAGCAGAAACTTCTTATATTTATGGCACGAGCTCCTGAAAAAGAAATGATTTCTTTTTTCAGGTACGAGGTATGGTTCCCTGACATCCAACAACCTTCATTAAATAAATGACAGAGCATTAAAATATACCTGATATGACTATTGGTTAGATTAAACAAAGATAAAGAAATTAAGGCAGCATCGGATTCTCTGGAACGGTAACTTTGGATATTGGTAGTCGTGTGTATCGGTAAGTCTTTATATCGGTAACCTCTTGTTTAACAGTAGCCTTTATATCGGTAGACTTCATGTCTGTCGGTATACTTGATCGGTAGCGGTAGACTTAATGTACCAGTGACCTTTCGTGTAACAAAAGCCTTTATATCGGTAGACTTCCTTCGGTAGCATGTCTATAATGGTAGGCTTGAATAACGGTGACTTGTCTGTATCGGTAACCTTCACGTAATGGTAGACTTGTTGTACCGGTGGAATTGATGTATCGGTGACCTTCACGTATTGGTATACTTGCATAACGGTGACTTGTCTATATTGGTGAGCTTCACATATCGGTAGACTTGCATAACAGTGACTTTTGTATCGGTGGCCTTCACGTATTTGTAGACTTGCATAACGATGACTTGTCTTTATCGGTGACCTTCACGTATCAGTAGACTTGCATAATGGTGACTTTTCTATATCGGTGACCTTCACGTATCGGTAGACTTGTTGTGTAACGGTGACCACTTGTCTGTTTAAGAATTATATTGGCGGGAAGGGTTAAGTTAGAATATACATCCATCCAGTAAGCGAATTTTCTGAAGATAATATAAATATTATAATATATGAATATGTGCATGGTATACAGAAATACTGAAATAAGTAATTAATCATTAATTAATATAGGAACTATCAAACTATAATCGAGCATAGTTGGATTTATCAAAATATAATTGAGCGTAATTGGATTTATCAAAATATAATTGAGCATAATTGGATCTATCAAAATATAATTGAGCATAATTGGGATTATCAAAATATGATTGAGCATAATTTGGATTATCAAAATATGAGTTCAACTAATTTTCCAGATGGTTCAAAGATCTCCCCATTTTTGATAATCACAACTTATTCCAAAGTATTAAGAAAAATAAAATGGTGTTAGAGGAAGAATTTCCAAAAAAAACTTTTAAAACAAAGTTCTTATTTTTCTCCCCCTTGAAATTGCACTCCCATTTCTCATTAGTTTCATTTTTTCCCCCTTTGTGATTAATAAAAAGTAGGGTAGAATCAAATAAATTTAGAGACTAAAAGAGAACATATTTCATAGAAACATAGTAAAGTGGAGAATGTAAGAGTAAATTTACATTAAGTCACAAAAGGTACAAACTGATAAAGTCAGTATTACAAACAATACAAGTGAATCCTATCAAAAACATCCAGAATAACTCAATATTCCTCTTAAACAATAGTCTTTCCCTTAGGACTAGAAGAGGGTGCAGGTTCAGATTGAGTAGATGGCTTAGGAATAGATGAAAGAACAACCGGAGGGTCAGCCACTGAAACTGTAAAGGATCTGAAATATGTGCTCTTCTGTGGGATCATAGGTGTCAAGCTTAGAATATCCTGAACTAGAGTCAACTGAGGTGTACTCCCATAGGCAGAGGCAGGAAGAGTAGGAGGTACAATCACAGGTCTGGCATCCACATCCAAGAATGGTAGCAACAGGTTCCTGAAATCCATAATAATATTACCTCATCTCTCCGTTGCTGACTCAAAATCATCTTGATTTTCAATGAATTTATCCAAGGCAGGAGTAATCTCCCTGAGCTTACTAACCTATTCTCTAAAATCTTGAGTCACTGGAGGCAACTTTATATTCTCCATCAAGAGCTTGAAATGATTGGTCATTTGATGCTTGGTATAGACCTTCTCAAAGTAATAATCCACCATAATCTTAATGGCTTGTTGGGAAGCAGTATCTTCTCATAGGTGATCACGAACACAACTGCTAACTTCCCTAGTAGTAGCAAGGATTTGAGTATCCAAGGTGCCACTGGTATTGGCCTTATCCAACTCTTCTAGGATCACAGTTCTGATATGGTCAATGTTCACAGTGGAGCTGGATGAGGGAAGGGGTTTTACCGAGAAAGCTACTGTCTCTTTGAAAGATTGTGTCAAATTACTAACCACCTTCTGAACAAGTGCATCTTGACTGTTCAAATGTTCTTTGACTGATGCCTTAAAAGCCTCAAATACTTCCACAAACTTCTTGACTACTTCTTTGATATATCTAATATCAGTATTCACTTGGGTTTGAGAGCTGTTCATGGCAATCAATTAAGCAATCGATTTCTTTAGAGAAACCACAGCTTCTGTCCAAATCTTAATTTGAGTATGGCATACATTAACTTCATCCATCACATCCTTCACTGTACTAGAAATATCACATCCTAGAGATAGCTCCAAGGATTTCTCCACATTCCTCATTTCATCAACCAGGCTTTTCTTCAAATCTATAAATGATTCTCTCAGTGCTTCTTTCATTTCAGCCTTTAAAGACTCAAGGTCCTCCTTGGTTTCCAAATTTTCTGCCACAGCAGGTAGGATAATGGAATCCCTTTGAGTCTGGTCTTCCTCATCTGAATCTCCATAATTAAGTCTAAGAACCATATATCCTGGATCTGATGACCAACCTTCGATGTCATACAACACAGAAACTGAACCAAGATTCTCCCCCTCACTTAGAGAAAGTTCCTGAGGAATCTCCTCCAACTGTTCTACTCGAGTTAATTCTGCAACTTCCTCTAAAACATCTGCAGATTCAATAACCATTCTTTCTGAGGGCTCAAAGACTCTGTCATCAATAAATTCTACTTCTACTTCCTGATCAGGTATTATCTTGGCTGTACTATGTATCAGAGGGCTCTAACTGAGCTCTTCCTCTTCATTTTCCTCATCATTTTCTTTAGTAACATCCTCTTTAGAGGTTTACTTAACAACATACTTATATGAATCTTCTTATTCTTCTGTGGTCTTAGTATCAATGTCCATCAAAACAGTTTCTATCCTTGGTAGTTCTTTTGGTGGGCTAGCTTCTCCATATGAAATATTTTGGTGCATAGGACTAGGAGGTAAATCTGGGTCTCCTCCTTCCTTAACTAATGTCTCTTCCTCCTCAGTTTCAGCCTCATCATCACGGTAGATCGGTTCTAGCTCATCTGGTCCAAGACCAGGATCCCTCGCATCCTTTGTTCTAGAAGGATGGTCCACAGGAGTGTACTTTTCATAGATTTTACCTTCATCATTAACCCATTATTTCTTCCAAGGGTTCTAACTAACTTTCATAAACTTACAAACAGTCTTGGTGATTCAAAAATTATCCTTAACCAGAACAGTTTCTTCTTGAGGTCCAACTACATCCTTTGCCTTCAACATAATAGAAATCAACTTAGAAATGAATAGTGCATTGGACTTAGACTTCGGTCTAGTCATATCCTCAATCTAAATCATTAGAAATATGTACAAATTCAACTTTACTCCATGCTTTAATAGATACAACAAATAAATATCCCGAAATCTGAGGGTAGAAAAATCTCCTCTCATTGGACTAATCACATGCAGAATGAACTTAAAAAGTAGTTTATCCTCCCCTGCCATCTCTGCAGAAATGATCTTTCTATGAGTTCCATTTATCGTCTATTCTAACAAGGCATCCTCATAATTGAAAAAAGTCACTAGCAGTAGGTATGGATTTTGAATAAAATCCATAATCCCCTCTATGAAGAACTCTAATGTTATCAGCCCATTCAACAAATGAAAACGAAAATGTCTGACCATTCATAAGGGAAATCATCCTATTCTCCTCTTCTGATGATTCAAAACAGACAAACCCATAGAACTCTTTTACCAGTAATGAATAATATGGTCCATTATTGTTCATGAAGCATTCAATCCATCTTTGCTCTTGTAAAATCTTCAGAATCAAGGACTTACTTTACAACAACCATTCCGCACATAAATCTTTTTCCACTACGATTTCTCGCTTTGATAAATGCGGATTCATAGGATTCCTTCGAACAACACCTCTACTTCTTCCACTAGCACCAGCATTGTTTACTTTCTGCTTCTTAGCTTGCAGCGCATCACTCCCTTCATCCACTAAGGGTCGCTTCACACGGTCCATTTCGGATTCTGAGGCATAGGGTTTTGCAAGCTTGAGAGGTTTTAGGTAGGAGGGATTCAAACAGACGGGTTCGCGATGATTGAGTGATGTCTAGAGTCGGGTTTAATATCATTTAGGATTCACATATAAAATAAATATCATATTTTAAAATAATTAGAAGTCTCGGCCTTAATACGAAAATTTAAAACAGTGTGAGAGATGTACCGGTGAGGTGTCCTTAAATGGTGAGGTTTATCCTAACGGTGAGGTTTATCCTAACGGTGAGGTTTATCCTAACCCTGAGGTTTATCCTAACGGTGAGGTATATCCTAACGGTGAGGTGTATCCTAACGGCGAGGTTTATCCTAACGGTGAGGTTTATCCTAATGTTGAGGTCTATCCTAACGGTGAGGTTTATACTAACAGTGAGGTTTATCCTAAAAGTGAGGTTTATCCTCTCAGTGAGGTTTATCCTAACGGTGAGGTGTATCCTAACGGTGAGGTTTATCCTAACGTTGAGTTTTATCCTAACGGTGAGGTCTATCCTAACGGTGAGGTTTATCCTAACGGTTTAAAAGTAAGTTATCATTCCTATTTCCTGTCTAATGAAACTTAATCATGCTGGACTTAAAGGCTTAGTGAATATATCAGCTAATTGGAGTTCAGTGCCTATAAATTCAAGAGTTATATCACCTCTTTGATAATGATCTCATAGAAAGTGGTGTCTAACATCTTAGAGATATTGATCGCACTAGTGTTATCATAGTTAATTGTAACATGTTTAAAATCAAATCCATAGTCCAATAAAGTGTGTTTCATCCACAGAATCTGTGCACAGTAACTACCAGCAGCTATATACTCTGCTTCAGCAGTAGATAAGGCAATTGAGTTCTGTTTCTTACTACACCATGATACTAGGGACTTTCCAAATAATGACATGTTCCAGATGTGCTCTTTCTATCTAACTTGCATCCAGCAAAGTTAGCATCTGAATAACTTATTAAATCAAATGATTGTCCTTTTGGGTAAAACAGTCCCAAATTAGCAGTATATTTAAGATATTTGAAAATCCTTTTAACACCAAGTAAGTGTGACTCTTTAAGGTTAGCTTTAAATCTATCACACATACATACACTAAACATAATATCAGGTTTATTAGCAGTAAATTAAACTCCCAATCATACCTCTATAATTAGTTTGATCCACTGGTTTCCCAGCTTCATCAATATCTAATTTAAAGGTGGTACTCATAGGTGTATCAATTCCCTTAATACTATCCAAACCAAAACATTTTAATAAATCCTTAGTATATTTACTCTGATTCAAAATAATACCATCTTTAGTTTGAATGATTTGAAATCCAATAATGTACTTTATCTCTCCCATTAAGCTCATTTCAAACCCATTTTTCATAACCTTTGAAAAATCAGTACATAAAGAATATTTAGAATATCCAAAAAAAATATCATCAACATAGATTTATACTATTAAAACATCTTTTGAAATTCTTTTTATAAAAAGAGTGGGATCAGAAATTCCTTTTGTAAATCCTTTTAAAATAAGAAAATTTGTAAGTCTTTCATACTAAGCTCTTGGAGCTTGTTTTAAACCATATAAATCATTAGAAAGTTTTAAAACCTGATTTTGAAAGTGAGGATTTGAGAAACCAGGTGGTTGTTCTACAAAAAAATCATCAACAATAAAACCATTTAGAAAAGCACTTTTCACATCCATTTGATATAACTTGAAATTCAGATGTGATGCAAAGGAAACTAAGATCCTAATTGCTTCTAAACTAGATACAGTTGAAAAGGTTTCATCATAGTCAATTCCTTCTTATTGATTGTAACTTTGTGCAACTAGTCTAGCTTTGTTTCTAATGATGTTTCCACATTCATCAACTTTGTTTCTAAACACCCACTTTGTGCCTATGGTTAAGGTGTCCTTAGGTATTTCTACTAATTCCCAGACTTTATTTCATTCAAATTGATTTAGTTTTTCTTGCATAGCCATTACCCAAAATTTATCTTTGATAGCATCATTGATATTTTGAGGTTCTAACTGTGAAATATAGGCTTGATGTTCAACCTGATTTTTTAGAGAAGCTCTAGTCTTTGTTCCTCTATCTAGATTACCTACAACAGCATCTAAAGGATAGTTCTTTAGAATCCTAGTTGGTCGCAAAAAGGTAGGGCTAGATTTTTCATGTTCATCAACAGGTTGGGAATCAACAGAAGCAGGTTTTGGAAAATTTCCAGAACTAGATGTTTTAACTATAGGTCCACTATTAATATCATTAAGGTTCAAAACAGAGAGATCATCTTCAAGATTTTCAAGAGAGGTCTTAGGTTCATGAGGGTAAGTTTCATCGAATTTGATGTGATCAGATTCCTCCTCACATCTGGTTCTCTTATTGAAAACTCTATTGGTTTTACTATAAATAGAATAACCTAGGAAAATTCCTTCATCACTCTTGGATGCAAACTTGTCAATATTATCTTTGGTATTAAGAATAAAGACTTTGCAACCAAAAACTATGAAGTAGTTAACCTTAGGTTTCCTATGGTTCCACAACTCATAAGGTTTCCTCTTAAGAACATGTATGATCAAAACTCTATTGATATTATAACAAGCTGTATTGATAGCTTCAGCCCAAAAATAAACAGGTAGGTCATACTCATTGAGCATGGTTCTGGAAATTTCCTGAGGGATTCTATTCCTCCTTTCTACTACACCATTTTGCTGAGGAGTCTGAGGGGCATAGAAATTGTGACTATAGCCATTGTGTGAGCAGTAGGATTCAAACTCATGATTTTCAAACTCACGGCCATGATCACTTCTCAAGGTATTAATATTAATTCCACTAAGGTTCTCTACAGATGTGGAATATTTAACAAAGTAAGAACAAGATTCAATTTTGTGAGCTAGAAAGTATACCCAAGTATACCTAGAAAAGTCATCTACTAGAACATAGACATAGTACTTTCCATTTAAACTAGAAACTCTTGAAGGTCAAAACAAATCCATCTGAACCAACTAGAGAGGTTGAGAAGTTGACGCTTCTTTCTTTTATTTGAAAGAAACTTTATGTTGCTTTCCCTTTTGACAGGTATTACAAACATTATCTGCTGGGAATTCAAGTTTTGGTAGGTCGCTAACTAAGTTCTTCCTAGTAAGTTTTATAAGTTAATGTACATTGCAGTGTCCTAATCTTCTATGCCAAATACATGACTCTTTATGAAAATCATTTAAACAAGTAATATTTTTCATAGCTAACGAATTTCAATAAACATCATAGACATTTTCATTTCGCAAGGCAGAAAATAATAAAGCATTTTTAGAATTAAAAACATTGCAAGAATTATTTTAAAATTTAACATTAAAACCATCATCACATAATTGAGAAATTCATAGTAAATTAAACTAAATCCCATCAACCAATAGAACTTTAAAAATTAATACTGAGTCAGTGTTACCAATCTGGCCTAAGCTGACGATTTTCCCTTTAGAATTATCACCAAAGGTGAAAAAACCTCCATAACTCTGAATAAGCATTTAAAGCATGAGAATTCTCCTGACATATGTCTTGAGCATCCACTGTCCAAGTACCAAGTCTTTCTACAGGATCTCTTTAAGCAGGTTCCCTACAAAACAGATTTAGATAGAAAATGATTTTGGTACCCATATTTTCTTGGGTCCAGAGAGGTTTTCCAATACAACTTTAGGTACCCAAATTTGTCTTATGGTTCTCATAAAATTTGTAGAATCAATATATTTTGAAAGATAAACCTAGTTGGATCTGTAACTATGAATATAACTAGTTGAATCATATGAACTTCCAGAACTAGAACTGTCAACATTCTTTCCAGATTTAGAAATAAATCTAGTTTTGGTAATTTTTCTTTGTCCAGGTTGGTATCTTATACCAGTAGTATATCTAGGTGCAATCTGCTTACCTAGAATTTGATTAAGATTAACTTTTCCATTTGTAAATTTTTCTAAATCCTTCCTAAGTTACTCATTTGACAATTTTAGTTCAGTGTTTTCTTTAAGTAACTGAGCATTGTTTTCCATTTCTATTTCAAGATCAGATTTATGTTTAATAGTTAAAGAATACTGTTTCTTTAAACCTTTGTATTTGTCTTTCAGCTCATTATCGATTTCTTCCAACATATCATAGTATTCAAACAGTTCAGATTTTGATATATTTTCAGAATCAGAATCATCTCCAGAATAATATGTATTTAAAGCAGGAGTTTCAGATGTTACCTCAGAAGTGTTTGTCATAAAACACATGTTTGAATTATTTCTGTTTTCAGTCTCAGAAGCTTTAGATTCACTGGAGCTATCCTCAGAAGAACTCTAAGTAGCCTTCATGGCTTTCTTATACTTATTGTCCTTATAGTCATACTTCTTCTTGTATTTCCGCTTTAGACAGTCTGCTTTTATATGTCTTTTTATTTTTCATTCATAGCAGACAATTTCATCAGATATTTCAGATTTCTTCCAGTCCTTTTTCCAGTGACCCTTGTTGTCATACTTACCTTTGTAATTTGATTTTCTAAAAAACTTCTTCTTCCTATAAAACTTCTTAAATATTCTGGCTATGTGAACCATTTTTGCATCCCTGTCAGATGCACTTTCTTCACAGCTTGAGCTATCACTCATGGTCTTAATTTTCTCTTTATCCTTATTATTTTAAGTAGATGTCTTGAAGGCAACTGACTTTATTTTTGTTTCATCTTCTTCATCTTTGTTTACCTTAAACTCTTCTTCATACATCGTCAACTTATTAATAAGTTCCTTGACTGGAAGTTTACCAATATCACAATATTCTCTAATTGAAACAGAGGTGCCCCTCAATCTTTCAGGTAGGCATCTCAAAATTCTCATGATCTGCTCCTTTGATGAAACGTCCTTTCCAAGTGAGATCATTGTATTAACAATTTCTTTAAACTTGAGATACATATCAGAAATGGGTTCATCGGGCTTCATGTTAAAATTATCATATTTTATAGTATAAGCGTTCAATATCATTTCCTTAACATTAGTTGTTCCTTCATGAGAAACACCTAAAGTATCCCAAATTTCGTATGCAGTCATAAAAGAAGATATTCTATTAAATTCCTCATCTCCTAAAGCACAATACAGATCATTCATATCTTTGCAATTTTTATTGTAAGCTGTCTTAGTAGCTTCATTCCAAGTAGATCTAACAGTAGTGGGGATTTTTAATTCTGATTCTATGGTAGTACAAATATCAAAACCCATGCTTTCTAAATGAATTTTCATGTTAATCTTCCACTGGGCATAGTTGTTTCCATTGAGAAAATGGTGGTTTATTAGTAGAAACACCGTCAAGTTTGTTATCCATGATAACTAGGTTAAAACAAAAAATTTAAAGAGATGAAAATTTAGAAATAACAGAAATTTTAAGAACTTTAAAATACAACTAAAATCACAGTTGAAAAACATAGTACATCAGAAAATATTTTAACCCTCTGATACCAAATGTTGGTCGGAGTGGACACTCAAGAGGGGGGGTGGAATGAGTTCCAATTAGAATTTCTATTTAAAATCATTTACTAAAATCCCCAAATTTAAAATACTAATTGAATTATAGTGAATTTTAACTAATGAAAACTTTCAGTTAGGTTCTCAAGGGATTGATTAATTCCCAGTTAATCCAATCAGAAGATCAGATTAGCTTTTGAAACTAACCTAATGATTTAAAAATAATGCAAACACTTGCTAATTCAATTATTAGAGTAACTTTGAAAAATAGTTTATGTTTTAAAGCACTTAGCAGTGGAATAAAAGGTTTTAGATAAAACTAAATAAAGAACAGCATATATAACCAAGAGGTTCAGTCTCAAGCTGAGACTTTTTCCTCTCAACAATTTATATAAATTTGATCCACACCCTATATCAGGGTTCACAACAGTTTACAACTGTCCAGGTCAAAGACCTCTACCACATTTCTTCGTGGGAAACAAAAACAACATAAAATACAGCTGTTCAGGTCACACATGACCTCTACCACTATCCATAGTGGGAAATAGAAGATGTAAGGAGTTTGAATGAGGATTTACAGATCCTACAGTTATGGTTCAGGAGACAGTGTATGTGTAAATTAAAACTGACGACACACACTTCTAGTAATGTAAAGAATAAATCACTGAGCAAGATATAGAGTTTAGAATGGCTCTAGTGATTGCAGTGTATCTTTGGACTCCTTTATATTGATTAGAAATGGTTCTGAGTCCTCTTATGGTTTTTGTCTGGAAAACATAGTGTCGTTTTCTTGAAATCCAGGGGACAATTAAAATGTAATCGATGATGTTCTTCCAAATCCTTGTGAAAGTACACAGCTCTTCTTGAGTAAACATGAGTGTTTATGAGCTTATGTGTCTTCTGGGACGTGCATGTATATCTGTATGAGCTCTTCTTGTGTATGTCACTTGTAGATCACTTCTGTATGTATGTTGTCTATGTTTTCCTCTGGTAGCAGTAGGGACTTCTTATATTTATGGCACGAGATCCGACAAAATAAATGATTTATTTTTGCAGGTACGAGGTACGGTTCCCTGACATTCAACAACCTTCATTAAATAAATGACAGAGCATTAAAATATACTTGATATTACCGTTGGTTAGATTAAACAAAGATAAAGAAATTAAGGCAGCGTTGGATTCTCTGGAATGGTAGCTTTGGATATTGGTAGCCTTGTGTATTGGTAATTCTTTGTATCGGTAACCTCTTGTTTAACGGTAGCCTTTATATCGATAGACTTCATGTCTGTCGGTAGACTTGATCGGTAGCTGTAGACATAATGTACCGATGACCTTTCGTGTAACGGTAGCCTTTCTATCAGTATACTTCCTTCGGTAACTTGTCTATAATGGTAGGCTTGAATAATGGTGACTTGTCTGTATCGGTAACCTTCACGTAATGGTTGACTTGTTGTACTAGTGGAATTGATGTATCGGTGACCTTCACGTATCGGTAGACTTGCATAATGGTGACTTGTTTGTACCATGACCTTCACGTATTAGTACACTTTCATAACGGTGACTTGTCTGTATCGGTGACCTTCACATATCAGTATACTTTCATAACAGTGACTTGTCTGTATCGGTGGCCTTCACGTATCGGTAGAATTGCATAATGGTGACTTGTTTGTATCGGTGACCTTTAGGTATCGGTAGACTTGTTGTGTAACAGTGACCAAGTGTCTGTTTAAGCATTCTATTTGCAGAAAGGGTTATGTTAGAATATATATTTATCTAGTAACCGAATTTTCTAAAGATAATATAAATAATATAATATATGAATATATGCATGGTGTACAGAAATACTGAAATAAGTAATTAATCATTAATTAATATAGGAACTATAAAACTATAATCTAGAACAGTTCAATATATCAAAATATAATTGAGCATAATTGGATTTATCAAAATATAATTGAGAAAAATTGGATTTATCAAAATATAATTGAGTATAATTGGGATTATCAAAATATGATTGAGCATAATTGGGATTATCAAAATATGAGTTCAACTAATTCTCCAGAGGGTTCAACAGAAATGATTCCCATTCACTAGCTCATGGGTAGATCCTCAGGAATCTCATTTCTGGATTCCCTTAAATGTATGTATTTGGGAAAAGATAACACGGCAAAATCTCCTCTTTTCATAAATCTAGATGATGATGGTTTATTGGTTGAAGAGGACTATGATGTGCTACCAAAACCGGGAAAAATGTGAATATTTTCTGTCAAGGGACACATATATTATCTAAAAGATGACCATCCTTGGATTCTTCTTGAATTAAAATCACTTATTGAACACTGTTGAAATATCTCAAACTGGAAACCGATAACAATATGAAAATAATATTTTCAAGATACTGTTAAAATCACAACATGATATTGATAAGGTTTGTAAGATTTAAATAATTAATTTGAAGCTTAGTTTTATTTAATTATCTGATTGGGACTATGAATTTATCCCACATACGCATAAGAACACCATGACACAAGTATGCAATAAATTTCCTGGTCTAAAATGGGTTTTTAGCATCCCAAATTATTTAATGATATTGTTTCTTACATTGGATATACTTTTAAATTGATCAATGAACCTTAAATGATGAATTGAGTCTCCTTGCGAGATTTATGCTGGTAATTAATTTGGATTCAAAGCTACCCAATACAATTATTTTCAATACTAATGTTTATAAAACCAAAATCTGAATAGAGTATGAGATAAAACCTACCTTTTTGTGTGCTTTGTAAGATCATTTGACACTAAATCTCTAATTTTTGGGTGGTTTGGAAAAAAATAAACCAAATGGGAATGAATGGAAGGAAATAAGGAAAAAGAAAAAAGATAATCCCCCTGGTGGACATACCTGAAACTTCTATAAAGAAAAATGAAATCTTGATGAAGAAATCACAGAACATGACACACTTAGGGGACAAATTGGGTATATCCTGGGAAGATGTAGCTAAAGAGGAAGATATATCCAATAATGAACAACACCTCTTATAAGAAATAAAAAGTATGGTTTTGGATACCATTAGGCTCACCAATCAAGAAACTGAGATGATAGAAACTATCACTTTCATGTACTCTGAGCTGGTATCATATTATAATTCCATCAAAGTTAATGAATTTGGATCCATGACCATAAGACCTATGAGCCCAATTGTAAAACTATATAGGAAGTCACATATTTGGTTTCGGGCATTGTATAGATGTTGGAAAATGCACCTGTTACACTGTGTAAGAGGGACACAGTGTCTCCACATGAGAAAATGCCATGTACTTCTTTCAGCACATGCACTAAAAATAATCACAAGACTGATTGCACTGTGTTACATAATGATAAATCTGTGGATAAATATACATTGTTGGCTATGGACATTTTCCATAACTAGGGACCCTCCCTCTTGAATGACACTGCTACTCTGGGTGTGAAGAATGAATGTAACATTAAGATAAATGACTCAGGTACACTTCCCCCATTTTATTTCTATCATTATTTAGATGGTTTCCAAATACTTCATAAGACTATTAGTTCGGGAACTCATGAAAACCTATGTACTAACCATAATTATGATCATGATTAGGTTAGTATTAAAAACTCTATGGTTTCAAGACTGAATGCTTCCCTGAATGATACTCCCACGGATAATGATAAGCCTTGCAATCCTACCAACACTCCCGACATTCCTAGATGTAAGCAAGAACAAACCACTATTAATAATAAGAGTAGTGAATCTAGTTATAAGATCATGAGGCCTATTAATCTCAATAATAAACTTGTGGAGGAATCTACACTCTTGGTACAAGGTGCTAACCAAATGCAGGAAAAGAATGACCATGTTACCCCAGGTTTGAGGGATACAATGTATCCCATTGAGAAGATGCAGTTCCCTCTTACACCATCGGCTTGGGGAACTATCAAGAACCATAGAACCTCCCTCCTTTAATGTCATTGATACATTTAGTGTGGATACAAATCAGGGAAATATTTCAAATACTTATAATGTTCTACAACATGACATTACTTCTCCAAAGGGTTCAATTACATCCGCCCCTGTTTCTATAAATATTTCTATAGATGGTACTAAAATTATTTATACAACTGTTAGTTCTGAGTATCCTGGAAATTTTATTACTAACCAAAATTCTAATCCTACGGATGTTTTTAATTATAACTCTAAGGATTCAAATATGAATGTCTCAATGACAGACTCTCCCGAGGATAATTCTATGGCATGGAATCCAAATGACACTTCTCCCATCTCTAAGAGTAAGAAGAAACATATCACTAACAACAACAATTCCCAAAAAGTTATAACATATTCTATAAATAAAGGTTCATGGAATTAAAAAGGGTGTTCTAACTCTAAATTCTAGTTTAAATGAGGACTATTTATTGGAATTCTTAGTATATTTCCAAATATGACATGTTTTCTGTTATAAAAAGGAAGGATAACACTCATCACACTATACTATTTTCTATTGGTGAGTTGAAAATTAATTTTTCTTCCTAGAAATCTCATTTGTTCCAGTATAGTTACCCTTTTACAGGTTTAATAAAAAATACCTCAATTGTTGAATCTCTCTCTATTTTTTTCACACTCGTCTTTACAGAATGTTCGTATTTTCAACGATTTTGAGAAAACATTTACATGAAATTTTTTTATTAATAGAACATGTTTATTTTTATTTTTTTATGAAAAGAATATATACAAATAAAGGGGTATATATAGAAGGTACATTCATATATAGGTTTAAACATTAATGCTCCTTGCTTTTTATTATTGACTTTAATACTCTACTCAGTTCAAGTGAAAACATTGGTCCATCTGAGGATACTATTTCCATGAGATAATTTAAAACATGAGTTAAATAAAAAACTAATTGAAATTAATCTCATAGATACAAAATTTACTTCGTATAGAAGGAATCAAAAAAGGCGGTTTCCTCCATATTGGATAGAGCCTTCACGAACGTCCTTGCTCTTGATAAATGATACACTATCTCCAACACCACCCTTCACAATAAAAACTTTACCATCATCCCATTATAGTTAATGTCTCCATAAAATACATGAAACTCTAATCACCTTTCATATTTAACAATGTGTGGTTTTTGAATGTTGATTGCACTAATATCATAAAAAACTATTGGTCTTCTATTTCTCACAAAAACTATCCATTTTTCTTTACTATCAAATTAAAATACCTCCAACAGAATCTCAAATATTGGTAAATCTCTAAATCCAAAAAAATTAATAATGACATTTTTTTTCTTGAGGAAGAGCTAAATGAACTAAAAAACAATAACACTAGTTCTGATTTCAACATGGATCCAACTGAGGAAATACGCCTTCTGGTAAAACTCAACTCTTTTCTCACTTTTAAAGAAAACGTGTGGAAATAAGCTTTTAAAGTTAAATGGTTATCATATGGTGACAAAAATACTATGTTCTAAATTTTTTTCAAATAATCATGAAGGCTTATAAATCTCAATCCTTTTTAATATATGGTGACAAGATTCTAGAAAATCAATATAACATTTCTCATCATATTTTCTCTTACTATGAATCCATCTTTAATGGTCCTAATAATAACAAAGACCTATTTCTTTAGGTCATTCTGATGGTGGTCACTAATGAGGAAAACAATTTCATTCTCAACATACTACTTGATCATGAACTTGAATACATTGTCTTTAGTTTGAATCCTTATAGTGCTCTAGGACCTGATGGTTTCAGTAATTATTTCTTCCAACTTTATTGGGATGTTATACATTGCGATGTCTGCAAGCTTGTCAAATCATTTTTCTCCAATAGTGTCCTTCCTCATGCTCTTAATGTTAAATTTCATTCCATGATTCAAAAAGTGTATAATTACCATGAGATTCATTTGTTTATTACCATTTATCTCATTAACACTCTTTATTAAATAATCACTAAAATCATTTCCAATCGTCATTCAACAATCTTGGACAAAATTGTCTCATGGAACCAATTTTTATTTTCTTGAGGGTAGATATATTCAAGACTCTATCTATCATGCCTTTGATTGTGTCAATAACTTGAAATAATTTAATTTAGGAGGTGATAATTCTATTAAACATGACATCAAAAAACATTTTGATACCATGTAATAGAGCTTTATCTTCAATGTTCTTCAAGGTTTTGGTTTTAGCGATTCATTTATTACTACAATCCAAACCCTATTAAATTTGGTGTCTATTTTCATATATGTCAATGGTTTTCCCAATGGCTATTTCAAATTCACCAAAGGAGGTAGCAATGTAACCCACTCTCTTCTATTCTCTTCTCGATTGAGGAAGACTATCTTAGTTTCCTGTTCACCCATCTAGTGGATCCGAATAAACTAAAGCCCATTCATTTTTAAAGAATGTGAATGCTCTCACACACCTGTTATATGCTAACAACAACATCCTTTTCCTTAAAGGCAATAAATGTAACATCATAAATATAAAAAAATTAACTCTCTCATAGTTAAGAGTTTTCAGGTCAAACCATTAGTTATAAAAAATACTACATATTCTTTGGAAAGAAGTTTTCTCCTGGTAGGAAATGTAATATTATTCCTGAATTAGGTCTGAAATAATTCTCTCTCACTTTTATTTATCTTGGTGTTCCCATTTTTTTGGGGTAGACCCAAATATTTATACTTTCCTGCCATCTTTGACTAATTTATTAACAATCATTCTTCTTAGAAAGTAAAATATATATCTATGGTTGTTAGGACATGCATGATCAAATCCACTATTGTTTCCAAGATGGTTTACTCCATGATTGTTTATAAATGGCCGGTTGGTCTTATGAAAAAATTAACACCTCAATAAAAAAAATTATTTGTATTGGTATCACCCAAGAAAGAAAAATTGTGACTATCCCCTGGCCAACTAGTTGAATGCCTATTAAGAAATGAGGTATTGGCATTAATGATCATATATACTTTAATGGAGCCCTTCATGCTGGACTCACATGGAACCTTCTTCATAAAACTTCTTATTCTATTGATTTCCTCAAAAACATATCTCATGACAATATTAAGAAGGTAAATTAAAATATCATTAACTCTTCTATATTCTCGTCCATCAAACAATATTTCTCCATTATTATAAAGAGTTTCATATGGATGGTTTCTAGGGATTCCTCCATGAATTCCTGGTTGGATAACTTGACTAGAAAGACCATAATTTCTATGATCCATCCTAATCAAACCCATGAGAGTAACAACCACTCAATTAAATATATTCTAAACTCTCAACATGAGAAACTCTATAAAAAGATTATTATTTTCATTGAAAAATATACATTCTAGAACACTGATGATTTCTTAATTTGGTATCCAGGTCACAATTGTATGATTTAAATCAAAAAATTATTATAATCATTATTTTTAAAATTTAGAATGTGATTTTAGTTGGGTAAAACATTTTATCAAGCCTTCGATAAATCCATCAAGATGAAATATTATATGGCATCTTGCTCATAATAGAGTCCTCGTAGATAGTTGCCTTCAGTCTTTAAGAATCCATCTCCGTTCTAAATGGAATCTCTGAAATCAACAAAAAGAAAACTATAACTATATATTTTCTCTCTTTTGTTATTAATTCTTCTATTTAGAACTATATTCTCAACAATTTTTATTTCATATGGTTCATTCTTGAATCCATATAATCTGAACTAAATAAATGTGAAAAAATGGAAGGTTCTCTAGAAATCCAAAACCTTTTTCTTACAAAAATTTTTGACTCCACCATGCAATATAGTATGACTGTAATGCTATTATTAATAACAATTACTCATTCAATCAAAAATAAGGTCAAATGTAGATCCTTATTTCCATACATGCATCTTCTTCGAGGGAAGATGGGCATTGCAACAACACTATGTAGGACTTTGGAACCCTGTGACATCTTTGGATTAATTGAAATTTCTACTAGCATCGTCCCATATTGGATGTGTTCTAGAGAGCTCCTCTTCCTGGATTGATTACAGTAAATGTATATAGTTCCTCTAAAGGCAATCTGAGCCCTGCGGGTTGTGGTTCTATCTTCAGAAATCACCTTGGTCAGATCTTTTGATGCTTCCTGTGTAGTTGTGCCATTACCTCCTCTCTTGAGACTGAAATAATGAGTTTGATAAATGTTATTGGCCTCTCCAAGATCATTGGATGGAATAATCTCTATATTGATAGTGATTCGACTACCATTGTGCAAGCTATTTGGAATGGCATAACACCATGGATGATTACTACCTATTGGATAGATTGCACTCATTCACTTTTTGATATCAATTACATCATCACTCGTTCTTACCATGAAGAAAACATGGTAGAAAATGGTCTAGAAAACATGGGTTTAAATCAATAAATTACCTTGTTTGATGATCTTTCAATTGATCATCTTTATTTTCATGAAAAAGATTGTATATGATTCCGTATTTTAGACTCTAATAAACTCTTTATTTTATATTATTTTTGTTTTGTCCTTTTGGTCCAAGGAATTATCATTAAAAACTTCCCAAGGATTAAAAGGGAGTGGTAGAGATCATTGTTACCAAGAAAATGGGTGATCTAGATAAGGATAAAAACCCCAAATCCATAATCTATGATGAGTTAAGGGACAATTTGATTCACAAAAAATGCAGGTTTTAGGAGAATATTTTTTTTCAATATCATTTACATGGATTTGACGAATTCATTAACCATTTTTATTAAAAAAATACAATAATATAGTAACATGATATCTTTATATAATAAAACTTTAATCCTCTTGATGTGGTTCAATCAATTCCTACATCATCTCTTACTCCATGAAATGAATATTAAATAGGAATTTTTGTGGCTAATGTACTATAATCAATAATTAAACGATCAATAGATCAATTAATAAATGACATGTCATTAAACATTCCTCTAGATATTTTATTATACCAAAATGGCAAAAAAAAATATCCAATAACAAAAAATATTCAACTTAATCCATTCAACAAACAGTTTACCATTTGGCTCATAAAAACTTCTGTCTTATTCCAATTATAAATTGTTTTGGAAGGAAGGTCACTAAATCAACACTATATAACCAAAATAATAAAAATTGGACCATATTTCTGCATTCCAAATATTTGAATAACATGGTCATCATAAATCCATTATGAAAACATTCATTCTTAAAAATATAAAATTTTATATTGTCAGGTATATTCAATAAATCAATTCATGCATTAAACTCCAACAAAGATGACATACACTATAAAACATCAAAACAATTTCATCATCATCAATAGAATGCCATAAACATATAATTATTGTCTAAACATAGTGAACATATTAAGGGTTATAATTCTTCAATCATGTGTTTCTCAAGAGTTTCAACGTTTCTCTAAATTAAATTTCTTGGTCATTAGTGACGTTAAATATATGCTCTACAATTATTTAAGAAATAACATAGTAGTAAAATCATTATAAATTTCATAATTACTATAAATATAATTTCATTGATAAAATAACAATTTAACATAATTAATGAATCCAAACACAAAAAAAGTAATCATTCCACTTCATCTGTGTTAATATAATTCGTTTGTCCATGATTCCTTAACATCTTTTAAATTATATTTCCTAAATGCTTATAGAATTAATTTTTATAGTGCCCCATATCCTTATAGCTTAAGAATTTAATATTCAAAATTTATTTCATTCCCATGATATTGCGAGCATGGTGTACTTTCTCTCTACACATATAAAAAAACTCCAAGTCCCATCTAGAATATAGCACATTATTTCCTTCCACAATTATCACAGGTGGTAAAACCCTACTTTCCCTTATAGCCATTATCCAATTTTATTTTTCCATCCTCTTATTCTATAGATTCCCTTCTAATCTATAATACATAAAAAATTATTTCTCTATGTTGATAGCACATGATACCAAGTTATCATATGATGAGAATGTTTTTAATTCTAGATTATTTAGAAATATTATCTTCATATCATCAAAGATATGATCATTATTACATTTTAGATTACGTGTGTTTATACAGTTCATATTCCTTCAGTGAAGAACCAATTATAAATAGTGTAATACAATATATTTCATCATAAATTTATGAAATATAATTTATATTCCCAAAAATAGTTAAATAATTAATAGAAATTGAAAATTTTATGCATATATAATCACATTATCAATAAGATGGTTTCTTTGGGGTATGTTTACATTCAAATCATTCAGAATGGATGGTATGAAAAATGCGAAATTTCTTATGTATATACCCTAGTAGTGTCAACCCAAGTGTGCATTAAGGATAATTTTTGTGCACCAATTTATGATGAAGTCAGACTCAATTCACCCTTTTCAATGTTATTACCCCTATGTACATCTGTTCCAGTCCACTTGTAATTTAGAGACAATGTTTTATTTCTATAAAAAACCACATAATATATTCCTCACCAAAAATTAATGAATTTTTTATACAATTATCCTAAAATTATATCATAGGGTTATTTTCACTAATTTATTTTTTTCTAAAATCTTAGTTCCCAAGGTTTCAACTGCATTTCCTCTAAGACCTACTCTAAAAACCATGACTCTAGTAACCTAGATTCGATGTATACATTATTTAATTGGCACTAGATGAAGGTTATTTGATTCCAAAATAAAAATATTTTAAAATTATGGGTAAACTAGATATATAATTTAAATTCACCTTACATTTTAAAAATAAAATACACTATGAATTTTATTTGTGAACACCATTATTCCCCATAGAAAATCTATGAACATCAATCGCGAAATATTTCTTAGTATCCTTGGGAATATAAAACATAAGTAAGGGATGATCACAAATTCCCAGTACGGGTATATGTACAATAGAATATATCATGAATGAATTAGAATAGTCAATATGGAATGTCAAATAACTGAGAAACATTCCATTTGATCAATAAATTGATCTCAATATGATTGAAATATAGGATGTTCAAATGAATCCATATACACAATCTCATAAGAATGAAACATATCCATGGATATTATAACTAATAAAATAATCACATTAACATAACTAATCTCAAAACGATGACTGACTGACTGATTGAAAATTAACTTTTTTATTATCAAAAACTTTTGAGGAAAAAGTGTGAAACCCAATGTTCAACCACATAAGGATATAATAGTTCCATTAAAGTACAGTTTAATCCTACTGGATTTAATATCCCTAACTAATTTCTAGGAGATAGTTTTTATCTGTATATATGGTTCATCCATTAGAAGATCTTCATACTATAAATCCATCTTGTCAAATGACTTAATATACTCCTCAACATTGATCTTCCCCTCATTGAACCACCTTATAATTATCAAATCTTACTTTTTCATCTAAGAAAACTCTTCCTCATTTGGAGACATCTTCAATATAATTCTCATCATCATGTTGAAAACATCATTAGTGGATTTGATCATTAAAACAAATTCCATAATTTCCTCTCCAGAATGCATGAAAAATTCCAACAATTGCTCCAATACAGCACTAGACTCCACCTACTGGAAGACGGCCTTGAGGGGTTCATTGTCCACTAGCAGAGCTTTCAAATTTTTCATGGATATAGTCTCTATAGAAAATAGAAAATAAGATGTCTCTTTTAATTATATGCGGATGACCATATGCCTTTATTTCCCCTTCGGGCTTGCATCTAAAGAACAAGCTACATGGATGGAATACTCACCGCCGGACTCACTCCCATGGTTCTTCTGCACATCCAAAGATAACTTGAACAGATCATTTCCAAGCTCCTGCACTGATTCATCATTAACAAAACCTTCAAAAAAAATTACCCAAATTAATCTCAACTACCTCCCTTATGGTTCATAACTTTATTGGTTCCTTATAACCCTCTTCCTAGAGTTTATCTATGAAACCTTTCCCTAACCAGACTATCTCAGTCTAAGAAGAAACTGTAGAAGTACTGATTACTTCCTCATCCTCCTTGTGAGGTTCCAAAAATGAGTTATGATTGCTATCATGCTCGAAATCCCAATATTGAGACCTAGAGCTCGAACTCACCCCACCTGCATTAAGATCATTACCTCGATCACTACCATCACCTAAAGCCCCTACAACACCCTGAATCAACACAGTACTAATAGGAATCCCCACTATTAGATCATGTTTTATTATACCATGGATATTAGACACTTTCGGATCCATAGGTGATTCCATGGATTGCATTGACACCCCCTTCCAGCCTCCTAGAAACACAACATCTCAGGAACATGATTTTGAGATCGATCAGGCACACCCAACTCACAATCTGCATTTGGGACACTACAATTCAACCCCAAAGTCCTGTCATGAACAAAAACCTCACATGGTACCAGATAATTCTTAGCTTTCAATACATATTTCTGTTTTCTATACCCACATCTACATTTCACTAAAAAATGTCCAAATCACTTGCAATCGGAATATAGGTCAACCCATGACTCATACAAATCCTGATGCCTCCAATGGTACTCATCTCCTATGGTAATCCAAACGAAATCAGAAGGCTTCCTTGAAGCATCCACTTCCACACACACTCATAGATTAATAGGATAGAACACAACTGATGATCCGTAATCAGATCATAAATACCACCCTACATGTTTCCTAGTCATCCTAATAATTGAAGGATTTTATAATGGAATGGAGAGATTTGGTAAACTCACCAAGATCACCACTTTAGGGGAGTCTCGCTTCATATGGAAGTCGTAGGTCCATCATTGAAGGAAGAATTAGAACTCATTCCAGCTTTGAGGCGTGCTAGACCAAGATTTGATTAGGTCATCCTCTAATGTGAAATGAATAAAGAGACTTCTGGTGTCGAGTAGACCCATAGTAACCCAATCTTATAAATCCCAAGAACCGAAAAAAAAACATATCTAAGGTGTTCACCAATGACCTTCTCTGCGGGAATCAAGCAACCAAGGTGTGATTGTGGAGTGTTGAGGCTTCATTGAAATCAGCGATTGATAATGGAAGATTTGGGAAACCTTCATAGAGCTCGGGAACCTTAGGGCACATGAAGATTTTCGGGAAAGTAGTAAAAATATCTGGTATGGAAAAGGGGGAGAAAGAGGGAACCACTCCCTTTTAGGAAGACAAAGGTCCCTCCCCCGCCGGTGGGGGAGGGACCGACACAACGGTCGTCATCGTCGTCATGAAATGGGGGAAGGCATCACTACACTCCTCCTTAGCTTTATTCCACTCCCCTTGTTTTCCATTCATAAAATGATGGAATTCATAATTTTAGACATTTGAAACTTTCAATATCTTACTAATGACAATTAAAATATTTTGGTAAAAACAATATAATTTGAAAAAATAATTAGTCTTATGACACATATCGATGCATTGAGTCGCTAATTATAATAGAGACTCACCCATAACATACTAATTGCAATGTATTTATTACATGAAATTGGTAAATAATTATCAACATAAAAATTTGTATTAAAAACTAACATATGAAATTTTAATACTCACCCAAATCAAATAAACTTAATTATAAACCATACATGGTAATATGATAAATAAAAAAACATTTGTACATCCTTAAAAGAATAATCCAAAACCATCAAGAGAATGAATATTGAGGATTTTAGAAGACATTTCTCTAATTTATCATATGTAAAAAAAGTTATGTCATTGATGAATAAAAATACCATACAAATTCTATTAAAAACATATTTGACGAAAAACAAATTTTCACTTAGGAAGACACATTTTAAAAAAAATCATATCAGTTTTTAGTAAAAAAAATTATTTGAAAATAACAATTAGAAAATTGTGAAAAATATAATTAAAAATTGTATTATTTAATATGAAGGAAAATTTTATTCATGCCATCTGCTTTCAAACAATGATTCTCTTCACATTTTTGATAAAATCTAAATCGTAAATTTCTTAAACATTTCATGACGATTACATTAAATATTATATAATGTAATAATGGATAAAAATGTATTTAAAAAATCATTCATAAATGGTTATAATAATTTTTTTCAAAACATATATTTTGATGAAAAATGATTTTTATAGCAGAGAGAAATAAATTTAATTTTCTTAAAAACATTATATTAGTCATTTTATGTACTAAATAGATGATAAAATGTAATATTAATTTAAAAATATCATGAGTAAATATATTAGAATAAAATATATTTATTTTTACATAGATATATTTAATAATTACCCCATGGAAAACTTAATTAAAAACAATCTTGAATAGTGATGAGATTGTGAAATAAACACTTACCACTTTTGTAACTATTGAAGAAAAAGACCCATGGAATAAATAACATAAAATTAAACTATAAATACCATTAATATAATTATATTATAGATATAAAATATCAAATTTGTATTATATACACGACATAAAAGAAATAAGTGATGAATATGGTATATGTCTCTTGGAAGTAATAGTGAAACGACAAACCCTTACCTCTTGGAAGATTTCCTCTGTACATGTTTGTAACTAATGTATAATGGTTTTAGTAATTTTATTAATTTATTTAAATACCATTATAATGTTTAAAATATAGTATATTATCTTATTATAATATTTTACCTCCCTTTTGTTAATAATATCTCATTATTTTCATTGTTTCAAATGCTAATTAAATAGTATTCCCTTGCCAGTTTTGTCTTGAATGTTAGTATTTCTGTACATAAAACATAAATATATCATATCCATAGTTATAATAATATTATTAGTATAATGTTTACTCATTTTATACATTATTATAACCATTATTGAATGTGTTCATTGAAAATGAGTCGCATCACTTTATGGAGATGGTTGGTTGTACGTACGCACGAGTGATGATATCATCCCCTTAATCAGTGAGTGGTTAATGGTTAATATGATTAATTTCCATGAACTTATATAATTTAATATATATCTCATATATTCACTAAATATATCCTTATTACATTCTATGTAAATCATAAGTGAAAATCAAATCTCATCACTTCGTGATGTTGCAGTCTGTTTTGCACATGAGAGACTTTATAATTTTTTAAATGGAATGGAATGTGAAAAGCTATATTTGATATTATATTTATATAAGTATAATAAGTTCATAAATACAATGTAAATATGTTAAATTAATAATTATATCCATCATTTAAATGTGGTTACGGAAATCAAACTACATCAGTTTTCGAGGTGGTAGTCTGACGTACACACGATCGATGTTTTTGTTTCCCAATTAATAGAGGAGGAGATAGATAAATATTTCATCATTAACATAATAACAATTAATTATATTATATATACTAATTTTATATATTTCATGTTTTAATACCTAATTTATGGTTTAAAAAGAAGAAATAAAATGAAATATCCTTGTTAAGACAATTATGTTCTCTAAGAGAAACTTTATTTAAATATCCTCTTTAGTTCCCTAGGGTTGGTATCTTGGGAGAACCATAAATCCTAGAATATGTATAAAAATTTTGGGTATATATTTAGGATTTTTTTGTTCAATAAAAAGGGCTTGGGAGGTGTGAATATGTTAAGGGGTTGAGTTCTCTTTTATATGTGAGGAAAGGGAAGCCTCTTAGAAATTACTTTGAGATCTCCCAAAATAATCCAAAATGATAAAGTAATTCACATGAAAAATCTTGAAAATAACATTGTGTCATATGTAACTATATTATAAGGTGTAAATATTAAAATAAAATAATATTTTCAAAGTTGGTCTGTCATTTTAACCCTTATCATCTTGGTTTAACCTCCAACAAACCAATTTTCACTATAACTGCAACAATTAATTTTTAATATATTCACAATTCATTATGGTCAAAAATTAAGTTTAAATTATAAAATGATATAAAGTATTTTTATTACAAATATGAAAACAATTTTTCCACATTCAATTAAAAGAGGTGATAGAGTTCAATTTATAATTATACTCACAGACGTGGTGAAAGTGAGGGGTTCCAAAGAGAAAATTCCCATGTCTAGAAGGTTCTAATATCAAAATCGAATTTCAAATTTCTTACATTTCCCAAATATGTAATTATTTTAATATAATTTTTGTAATTTTAATTCAAAAATTTAAAATATAATATAATTTAAAAAAATTAAATGAAAAGGCATTTTTCAGTAAAGGTTAGTATTTTTTAGTATTCATCAAAAAATGAAACTTCTCAGAAGAATTCTAATAAATAAACCTAATATAATTACTATATTAATATTTAAAAAATTAAGATTATTTTATAATTTTAATTTAGTAATGATACAGAAATTATATTTATCATACCTATGGAAGAAGCGACAAAACCATTTTCATAGAAAAACAGAGTTTTTTTGAAAAAAATATTTCTTTTACATTCAAATTATTAATATTTATTTTATAATAAATATATACATTTAATTTGTTTTATAAATGTTTAAACTATATAATTTTGATAATTTTCATAGTACTATTCATACCCACCACCTTAAGGGATAAGATAAAATGGTTATGTTTAAAAAATATTATTTTAATAGAGTGTAATATTTCATTTAAACTCACTTTTGTGTGTATAATAACTAATTGAAGAGAAATAATTAATTTAAAAATAAATATATCATAATATCTCAAGGTATTATCTTTTATTATAATCTTGGGATTATATGTCATGAACACTATCATGCATGATGTTCCTATTTCAAAATCGTAATGTTGTACATAATGTAGAAGGGGTAGTATATATTGAATAAATAAAATTAGGTTCATAACATTACAATATTCCATAATGGAGGGAAAATTGAGATTAAATACCTTACCTCAGATATGATTTCAATCATATGTGTTGAAACCTCCTGTATAATAAACATATAATTGTTATAAATCTATTAAAAATACATATTCCTATATATAACACAACATATTATTTACATATAGTCCTTTACTACACATTTCTTAACAATTATTTGTTAATCACAATATTTCTCGAGTTAATTACTTTAATTTTCAAGTTTTTTTTGGTTCACAAATTTTGGTCCTTTTATGTTTATCCGAGTTCCATAAACCCCATAATGTTAAACATAATATAAATATCGTATATAATCCTTATAATATTTTTATAATATTATATAATGTTAGCTATGAGAAAATGAGTAACATCATTCATGGAGAAGGTAGGTCATACATACGTAAGAACGTTGTTTCTATTTTTTTAAAAGATGGAAAATATAATGTGAAATAATATTAAACCATTAAAAACCATTATTATATTATATTTGTTTCATATATGTTAACTAAATATACCATTATTACCATTAATTTAAAAATAAAATGAAAAACATTTCACATCGCTTGGTAGAGGTGGTGGTCCACACATAAACATGCACGAATTTATTATTGTCAAGCTTGTTGGAAGGTAAAAAGGTATATGTGAGATCATAATTCTAGATGTATGTTGATGTCATAAATATAATATAAATATTTTAAATCCATAGTTATATCCATCCAAGATATGTGGTGATGGAAATATAACCAAATTTCCCCCCGAGGCAATAGCATGTCGCACACACGATCGATAGATTCATTTCCCATTTGATGGAAGAGGAGAAATATATAGGTAATTACATTAAAAATTTATATATAAGTATATATTAAATAATTTTGTTATTATTTTATCATATAGGGATAATAATTCAATGATTTAAAAGGAGAAGTAAAAAACCGCATAGTTAGAAAATTTACCTATTCTTCAAACAATCTCTTCAGGTTTATTACTAATGCCTTCCTATATTAGATTAATGATAAAACCAATAAATCTATGATTTAGTTAGGAATTGAAATTTTTTATTTCCTAAGCTATTAAAAAAAGTCTTTTATAGTGTGAATAAGTGATGAGAGTGGATGACCTTTTATAAGTGGGGAGAGGGAACACTTGGTATTTTTGAATAGAAAACGTGGTACCCACATTTTCACATGAAAAAATACCAAAATGGGTAATTATCAATAAATGAGTGTGATACGGTCAAATTATTTGAATAAAATTTTAATTTGAAAAGTTTAAATCCCCTTTTATCACTTATGTTTTTAGTTTAATCCTTGATAAACCCATTTTAACCTTAATCACAGTAATTAAATTTACTATTTTAACTATTAATTACGAAAACAAATTATGTTTAAATTAATATATAATATAAATTATTATGAATCCAAATATGGAATTCATTTTTCCAATATATATTTATATAATTGTCTGAATTTAATTTAAATTTAATCTTAATGGCATGATGAAAACTTATATTTCCAAAAATAAATCTTTTATAAGTATACATATTTTTAATTGAATAATTTGAATTGAATTTTATTCTAATGTAATTAATTGTATTTAAAATAATATAATATATCTAATTTTACTTTTAAAAAATCTAAATTCAAAATTGATCTGCTAAATTCATTAATCATAAATTATGTTTGAAATAAAAACAATTATTTTAAAATATTCAAAAAATTAATATATTCGTAAAATTATCAAAAAATGACTATAATAAAATTTTGACATTATTATTTAAAATTTTGTTTCATATTTACCATAAATTTTCTAAATTTGGTATTAATAATTTTAAAATAAGTGTGCAAAGTGCGATGAAAATGCCATATAAAAAATAGTGTTTTTGTAAAAAAAAAATCATTCTCTTTAAAGTATTCTAATTTTATTTATTAAAAATTTAAAAAAAATTATTTATTTATTATATGTATAAACTTTATAATTTTATTAATTTATATATTTGAATTCATACCCAACAATTTAATTTCTATGTTTTAATAATATATGATTCATCTAGACATGGGATTGTGTGTATCACAAGCCACCGAAGAGATTAAATTTGATGAATTATATTTCATGGATCATTTTATCTATTTTTTTCATGTATGGTATAAAAAAATATTCATATTTTAAAATATAAGGTTGTTACATTTTACAGAGCTTAAATAAGTTTCGTCATCACAATTTTTTACATGATCTCGGAAATCAAATATTCATCATTTGAATACACATTTATTAAATTCTCGTATCACAAGAAGAATAAATAAAACATACTATTAATAAAACAGAAATGAATGCACGATGATCATATACAATAACACATAACTATGTTTCCAAATAGTAAGACAACACCTAGTATTGAAAATAAGGACAAGAAAGAAAATGGTAAATAATTATAGAGACAGATAGAGATCATTGATCATAAAAAAGTGAATGATCAAGGGAAAGTTAATGAACTCAAAACCATAAAATTGGGATTATTTAAAAAATATATTTAATAATATATTAAGGTAATATGAAATAAAATCATAATATTTCTCCTTGATTTTATGAGTATATTTACTCTCTTGATCGAGATTACTAATAAATTTTACTTAAAATTGTATCCTTTAGATATTATTCAATCAATTAACACATCATTTCTTACTCAAAATAAATAAATATCGATGATGAATATTTTTAATTATGAATAACTAAAGTTAACTTTTAACTTATCATAAGAGGCATAAAAGAGTGATAATTCCTTTTATATAGATCAAACTATTTCCCAAAACCAAAATGGTAAGCATGAGTTATCCAATATAACACATTAATATCTAGACCTAAATAGTATCCCAAAAAGAAAAAATTTAAAAATTCCATAAGTATTCATACACAATTAATTTAAGAAAAAAAATTAATATTACCCAAGACATTAGTTAGGAAAATTGTAGGTGATTCACCCTTTCTATCCTTCAGTTATTTGATAAATCCCCACAACATTACTGGATTTGATGGTTTGTCACCTGACATCTGCGTCTTCCTTTTTTGAAAAAAATATTCTTAAATATTCTAAAATTTTACATAAAATATGATTCCTATCCTCTCAAATTACATCTGTTCTAAAATCAATTTCTAACCATAAGGGGTTTCTATACGACTTATTATTTTTCCATGAAATCAGATAACATTAATTGACTGTTATTACCTTTGGATAAGGATTATATAAACCCAATAATTTATTAGTAAAATTATTCTTATGTCCAAAAATTTAATTTTTTTATTCATTAAGTAATTTTTTCAAAAAAAACGTATTCTAAACATATATGTTTTATTTTAATAAATGTCTCTAAAAATATCCCTAATCATGACAAAATATCATCACATAATGATTCAAAAGGGATGTTTAATAAATTAAACATAAGATCAAGCATTAAACTGAAAACCCATTATAGTATGCATAACTCTTAAGTGAATCTTACTAAAAGACATATTTGCTTCCAAAATAAACACAATACTTAGACATTTCATGATTCCAATAAAAACATATCATTGGAAAAATAATTCTAATCCATAATTCTTGAATATAAATACACAATAACATTAATAATTCCACATTAGTCATTTTAATAGAATTATATTAACATTAATCCCTTGAATTTTTTTTAATTATAATCCATTGAAACATTTGGAATTACTTCCAATAGTACCAAATCTTTATATAGTTGAATCACTACACATTATATCTTATTTTATTCCATTACAATCATAAGCATGATGTTATTTCTATATACACATGAAAAAAACTCTTATTTACTTTATTCAGTTAGTTAGGTGTTTTTTTCCGGAGTTATCATATATGGGAAAATAATTCTTTCATTTATTCCCTATATTTAATTTTTTATCCACCTTTCTCCTCTTCTTTTTATTCCCTTCAAATCCATAATTAATAGAGAATTATTTCTTTATCCTGATAGAACATGATAATATATCATCATATGAGGCCAAGGTTTTGGATACTAGTTCACTATGAAGGGTTGAAATTAACCCTTAAAATTAATGTTCAATCATACTCATTTTCTTAGATATATAGACTAAAAAATGTATTTAAAACCTGGTAATGTGATCTTGATAATTATAAACATTTTAAATTTCAATTTTTTCATAGAATTAGGTATTTTCTCTTCATATCTTCTCATTTTTCAAAAGGAAAATACTTTTTCAATAATTCTACCTTAATATCCTTCCACAATAGTTTTTTAATTTCTACCTCATTCACAGTGATTCAAATTTATTACCACCATTAATTTACATCCCATAATAAATGATACACTGCAATGAAAATATACAACCTTTGATCACTTTGAAGAGAGATAAATATATCCTCTAAGTAACATATCCACTTCTCAACTACAAATTGATTTATAGTCCAATTTAATTATTTTTTTTTCAATGAACGAAGTGGAGTGACCCTATTACACTACATGTAGGATCATCATTATTCTTCGTATAGAAATGATTATTTCTCATAACATGAGTCATATATCCAAATATTATTACAATTTCGTTAGTTCTAGCTATAGATCCAGCTCTAGATTCATTATATTTCTTTGTATGGAATGCCTACATAGATTATGTGCTTTTAAATGGTCACCATTACTTCTATTAGGCTCCAATTATAAATTATTTAATAGACTATTTTAAAGAATCTCATTATAAAAGACAATTTATAATCCAAAAACTATTAAAAACTAACATAAATTGAAAAAATAATGCATAGGTAATCTCAAAATCATAAAAAAAATTACTTTTGGAATTTTTTAGTATTATAAATATATTTAAAAATCGTTTATAATGGGTGGTAATGAAAATTATAATTATCCCAAGAATATATATCAACATTGTAAAACAAGGTGTATAGTAAGGCTCATTTTGATATGCTAGGTGAAGATCAATTTAAATCCAAACACACCATTATCTGAGTTACTAACCCTAGGAAAAATTGTTCCAGAACCACATCAACTTGTAGTATCTAGACAGGGTGCATATCTTCGAAAGAATCATAATATATTCCACACCACAACATGAGTTTGTTCTTCAATACTTGTCCTTAATGTCTATCATGTCATATTTTTCTATAATCTATGTTTTCCTTAATCATATTACCATCATTTCTAGTAAAAAAAACTTTGATACCAACAATAAATACACAAACCCTAGTAGGCTAGATTTGGTTGATGAATTATTAAATTTGAAATGGACACATGGAATTACATCCCAAATAACTGAATAGTTTTGTTGTTTTGGAAAACTAGGTACAAACATGAATATAATATTACAATTGATAAAATAAAATTAACATATAATTCACATTTATGACACCATTACTTTCATTATCATAATTATTCATATCAATCATAGTATGCTTTTTGGAATCCTAGGGAAATGAAACATAAGAATTGGGTGAGCTATGATGTATAGTGAGGGTTTCTGTACAATATATGAAACCTTGAATAAATAAGTCACAATCAATATGGAATGTTAATATACTAATATACATTCCATTAAATCAATTATTTTATCATAATATGGAATGAATAAATGATGTCAAAATAATTATTTATAAATAATCACATGATCTTGAAACCTAACAATGGAAATTATAACTAATCAAATAATTAAATAGACATAAAAAACTAATTTCTTAAAAAGGTAATTCATAATATTGGACATTGGAATAAAAAAAAATAGTAACTGTCATTGAAATCATGACATCAAGGCCTCATTTCAACCCATATTAAATAAATGGTCAGGGTTATGGACCAATACCCCCTGTAATTTTGCCTCATGAAATATACCTGTGCCTTGAGGGGTTATAAAGGGGCCAATCCTCCAATTACAATGTCAAATGAATTACTCTTATAAAATTGGTGAAATTTTATCAAAATAAACATGTGTAATGAAAAACTAGTAAATTAAATGTAAATGCATTTCATAATCATTAAACCTACATATAAACCATTCAAAGTTTTATGGTGAATAGTATCAAAATAGTAAACCCCCTATAAAACTGATCATAAGCCATCTAGATATATAATAAGGGTGAAACCATTATAAAATATTCCCAATAGATCATATGTTAAATAAAGTTTGTTTTTATTGATGATTATAAGTACTAAAAAAATTGATTAAAACATTTTGGAGGAAAATAACCTTTTATCATTGAAAAAAACATTTACAAATAAAAAATTTCAAGAATATTAAGATAAATATTAATATTTCAATTTCCTTATAAGAATATATAGGAGGCATCAATGTAATTATTGGTCCTGATGGCAGGTAATTCAGTATATTCCATAAGATAAAATATTTCCTTTCATGTTGTTGTAAAAAGGTTAAAAGTGCCTCATTTGATAAAAAATAATAATATTATATTAAAATGTTTTTTTAAAAGTAAAACATGGGTCAAAATTTATTGAAAAATCATTTGGATAATATTAAATCATTTTTTTCTTTTTTTGAAAACATGGATATGGATGAAAATGGGTTTTGGACCAAAGTGAAAAATGAAGTCGGATTTCATTAAAAAAATCCATTTGGTCTCTTCTCTTATTAAATAGAGGAATCTAAGAAGATAACATGTATTATGAAATAACTAAAATGGAAGAAAATTCACAAATTTCTTGATGTTTTTGTCATAACATTTCATCATGATAAACTTAATCATGAATTGTCTTGATTAATAATGAAAATGTAATATAAACCTTAAACACTTCAATAACTTCCAAATCATAATCTCCATGAAAGAAATAAATTCAAATAAAAAATTAAATACCATGAATACAAAGGGACAGACTATCTAAAATATCAATGGGGATATATATAAACAATAAAAAGAACTAAGTGGTGAATGTGGAATATATCTCATGGAATTAGAAGTCATATGGGAATCACTTATAATTGTCATAACATTGATGTGAGAATTAATAAACCAATCAATTATGCATAAAAAATTTATATAAATATAAAAAAAGTGAAAATAAAACATTATATATTAACAATTAATTACACCAAAAATATTGGAATTTTAAATAAAATGAAGAATTAATATAACCTAATGAAAGGACATTGATTTAAGAAATTTATTTCCACTTGGAAATGTTCATGTAAAATAAACATGGATAAGATAATTTATATTGAAACCTAAAATTACACGACGTATAAACGATTCTTGATATTACATGTAAATGTGTATTTATAATCACCATATAAAATAAATTAGTTTAAAAACATTATAATATTCTTTAATGAAGGGAAATTTATACGAAATCCCTTACCTAGGGTCTGGTTTCCTTTATACTTGTTATAAAATATTGTATAATAAATATTGACTTATTATAAATTTATTAACAAAACATTATCTTATATAAATATACATATATATCACTAATTATATGATTTACTAATAGTATATTATCACCTATTTATTTAATATTAATTATTTCCTTTTTATTTTAGAGAAAATTAACTTTTCAGGGGTTAAGTGAGAAGTCGCACAAAACAACAAGCACAAAAAAACATACATGAAATGGAAAGAAACCAAAAATAAGATTATGTTAATAATATATAAAAAACTTTATTAAAAACATGAATAATCACTAACCAAATTTAGAATCCTGTGTAAGAAAGGGAGATTATACCTGAGGATCTAAAGATCCAGATGAAGATGATGAAAATTGATGTTCTTTGTTACTATTCATAGTGGAAAGGTCAGACCTATATTTCTAAAAAATCTATATTTTATACATTATAGGATGAATCTAGATAATATAATTAATTCCAAATGAGATAAGACTCAAAATTGTAAAATAATAATCCAAAGGGAATTGGTTAGGATCAATATCCTAGAAAATGTAATTTAGTGGTGAATCAAACCACTACCCAGACAATTCATCTAATCCATGAAGAAATATCTCCTAAAAAAAACTATAACCTTCATACTTAGTAGAATAATGAATGATATAAATATTATATCTTATAATTATATCAGTATTTATAATATTCCATAAATTTAGATATGGGAAAATGAGTTACACTATTCATGTAGGTTGTAGGCTGTACAAATGATTGCATAATGTTTCTATTTTTCCAATAAATTAAAATATAAGAAAGGTAAATAATATTAAAAATTTACCAAACCATTATTATATTATATATTTTATACATATTTATTAAATATATAATTTCAAAAATCCATTTAAAAAAACGAAAATTACTTCACATCTCTACGTAGAGGTGATAGTCAACACATATACATGAGAAACATTTTTATTTTCCAAAAGGTTGAAAGGTAAGAAGGTATATTTGATATTATAATTTTATATGTATATTAGTTTTATAAATATCATATAAATGTTATTAATAAATAATTATTTCAATTTTTGGGAGATGGTGATGCAAAATAAATTTCATCAGGTTGTGTAGCGGTAATCCTCCGTACAGATGATCGATAGTTTCATTTCAAATTTAATGGAATAGGAGATTGATATAGGTTATTAAATTAAAATAATAACATATTATAATATATTAAATTATGGTTTTATTTTTTTATATATTTTTATAAGATTTTAAGGGGTTATAATAAGATTTAAAATGAAATTTCATGGTTATGAACTTTATCTCTTCTTTAGAAAACCTCATTAGGTTTATAACTAAATCATTACTAGATTTAATTTATGAAAAAAAAGGTGTATATGATATGTTTAGGGATGTAAATAATATATTTGGTAAGGTATTGGACAACCCAAAAGGCCTTGGGAGCGTGAATAATATAGGATAGAGTTTGTATTTTTATAAGTGGGATAGAAGACACACATCTAATTTTTTAAAATAAAAATTTATAACTACGTTTTTCACATTATAAAAGGATAAAAATAGATAATTATTGAACCATAAGTGATATAAGGTTGAAATATTTCTATGTAATTAGAATTGAAGAAGTTTCAAGTTCATTTTAACCTATATCATTTTAGTTTAACCCCATGGTAAACCTGTTTTAACCTTAACCATGTTAATTAATTTTTTCTGTTTTGACTAGTAATTATTAAAACAATTATGTTGAAATTTTTATATAATATTAAATATTATTATTCTGAATATATATTATATTTTTTCAAATTAAATTCATATAACTTTAAAATTTTAATTTAAAAGTAATCCAATAAATGCGATGAAAAAGCAGGTTTCGAAAGAGAAAAGTATCATATGTAAAAAAAATTAATATCACAGAATCAAAAAAATGAATTTGATTCCAATGTAATAAATTGTATTGGATAATGTATAATTGAACTAATTTTCATTTAAAATGATATTTTTTTCAAAATAAAACTTTTAAACGTTTTAAAGAGAAAATATGTTTTCAATATAAACGAGTATTTTTTCAAAATTCATTGAAAAATTAATCATTTCAAAAAATTATTAAAACCACACTATAAGTTAATTATTTCATGATGATTCAAAAACTGAATTAAAATTTTTAATATAATTTTACTAAAATTTGTAATACTAATATTACAATATGTGTTTAAAGTGAAATGATACCACCTTTTAGTGAAACATTTTGTATTTTTCTTCTAGTTCCATGATTAATTATTTTAATGTCATTGTTAAGGGTGAACGTATTGGTATCAACCATTATTTTCCTCCCTAAATATATTTTCTTTTTTTCTCTTAAGAATAAATAGTTAAATTTCAATCTTTATTTTAGTCGTATTAATATCCATCAATTTAATGGATAAAATATAATGTTATATGGTTCATTTAGACTTAGGTTTTCATGTATCAAACGATATAAAAGAGATTAAATCAAAATAAATATAAATCATGGATCATTTAATCTCATTATCATGTGTTTTATACACTATCTTATAACATATTCATCTTCTGAAATCTTGGAGTATTACACGACACATAACATAAATGAAACTGTGGTAAATTTTGATAAAATATTAATAATACCATTAAAACAAAGTCATCACATTAGTGAGAATAAAAAGGAATAAAATATTTATGAAATATATATGTATATTTAAAGAAAATTATTATTCATATGAATTAATTCTAATTAGTTAAAATAATTGGAATAATATTATCATTTATTAATTGGAAAAGTACTATTTTTAAAATGCCTTGTATCAGAAAAGAATTTAACTTTTATGAGAAGATAGATTAATAATAATAAATTATGTTTTATATTAATTATTGTTAAACAAAATTTTATTTATTTATGAAAAAATAATAGTGAATATCTACAAATTTCATTTTCTGATAAAAATAGTATTCATGAGTTTTCAGTAAGGAGGAAGTGTCATCAATTGGGAGTCCCATCCCAAGTAATTGTGGTGCAATGTAGACAACTAAAGATAGAGCTCTTGGATTCTCTTCTCGGGTAAGAACATCAGTAATGTGTTTCAATCCTCCACGAAAATTATCTTATATATTGTTGTTATTTATTATAGTTTATTCTCGTTTTCAAGTAATTTTTCATTAGACAAAAACCACATTTACAATTTTCTCACTTTTGGGAGAAAAACAACATGAGTTTTCATTTGAGAAAACCGATTTAAAGATTACTCTCTTTTATTGAAACCTCAGGTAGATTATATTTTAAGATGTTATTCAGAAATTAGATTTATAAATTTCTGTTTTTATATTTATAAAAATAAAATAATTTTTTAATTCCAAATATATTTAATTACCTAGTATAATTGTTTTATAATTTCTTATAAGTACAAATTTTTTAAAGAAATATCTGATTTAAAAAAATTATAATTTCCTTGAATTTATCACTATATATGTGTGAACTAGATGATTTCAAAACAATTAAAGTAATCTAAAATAAAGGTAAGAAAGAGTATTATAATGTTTGAAATATTATTCATACCTATAAACTCTATATAGAAAATTTTTATAACTAATTAAAATGCAGCATTTATATGAAACCATTTTTGGCGTTTTCTTATAATCAAATATTATTCAAGGGAGATTTGGTTTTTCCATCACCTAGAAGTTACATATCCATTTTTTAATCAATAATAAATTTATTTTCGTAAAATAATTATACAATATAATTTTATTATATATATATAATGAATAAAATATTGTTTCACTAAAAACTATTTTTATGAGGTTTAGTGTGTTTACTTTATAAATAAACATTTTACCCTTTAAAATTATTAATTTATAGAATGATTTTCTAGACTTAAATTTTATGTATAAAATTTGGTATAGTGTTAAATCCCAATAATTTTCATTTACATTTATAATCAAGGCTATAAATTAATAACCAGGGTAAAATTAAGTTTTGGTAAAATATCAAAAAATACAAAATGTCATAAACCACTCAAAATATTATCCAGAAAGATCGGGAGGGGTTATTTTTTAACCAAACATATTCTAAAATCTACATTCCCCAATTTTGCGGACTCCAAAAATTAATAGTAACATTACAAAATTGAAATTGTATGTGATACTCATAAAACTAACATTTCCATCATTTATAAAATTCTAACATATTAACCCATTAAATACCCACCAAAATATTTAATTTTCACTTAAAATACAAAAATTTCAATCTTCCTAGAATCATATTCCATGAAAATAAGTTGTATATCACTCATAATTAGCATATTCTCTTCAAATTCAAGGAGACTTATAAGGAAAATTCAAGTCCACAATGTGTGTATTATCAACCTCTCAAATTTACATATTAAGTTTATTATTTACCATTTTTCTATTAAACCCAATATAATGATATTAGTATCATATACATATTTATATGATACTATATTAATGGTGTTATCATTGTTTAATCACATACACCGTCCATTAAAAAAATAAGACCGTTGTCCGTATATTGTGAGGTCGACCACCACATTGTTGTAGCGTGTATCATTATACTTCACCTCCATAAAAGGATGGGTATAAGGATGGTATTAAAGGATAAATATTATGTTTATGATATCATTATAGTTATTTTAGGAATAATTTTTTAAATCTATTAATTATTTTATGAACAAGTAATCATTGTTAGTAATTCACTAAAAATAAGTCCGATGAAAAGATAATATTTTATTCAAATATAATGAGAGTTTCATATACATTACCTTTTCCACTAAATACTTATAATTATTAATTAACAAAATAATAATAAATAAATAAGATCATTATTCACATGCTTTAATGAATTTAAAATAAAACCACCTCACAATTATTTATTAAATTAGTGTATGTTAATGTTTTGGTCAGTTTAACATTGAAATTGAACAATACTATGAATATATATCATGAATCAATATGGGGAAATATCTACTTTAAAAAATATAAAAATGTATAAATTATTTTTTTTTGTTTTGAAAATTTATAGCTTTTTTTAATTCATTAATTAATAAAACATGATTTGATTGTCATGAATAATAGTAAAGAGATGTATCAATTTCATCATCAAATATAACGACTAAAACACTCATGAATTTATTTTGGGAAATATTAAATGGTTATAAAATATCCTAAATAGTAACCTTATTTTTCTAGTAAATATGAATTTAAATTAAAAAAATAATACAAACACCCTTATTAAAAAACTCGTATAAACGATCAAAATATTAAACAGCTAATGTGGTAAATCATGAGAATTATATAGATAATGACTAATTATGAAGAGTATAAATGAAAATTGATATGTTCAATTTTCAATATAATCTTAATATTATATAAATTATTGTGCTATAAGTGGTTAAAGTATATCCATGGAAGTCATGATGAAGATGTAAGGTTTTTTTGTAAATACATACTCTCTTTGGGACATATTTGATACTTGTGGTTTATATAATTTCTATGTGACATGTTATATAATGGATTATATATGTATGAGGATATTTTAGCTTCACATAAAATCTCTATATTTCATGGGTTCTTTAATCGAATTTTTAAAAGTCTTAAAATATTTCATTCTCTCAATTCCCATTCTTGATGACATAATACATTTTCTACACCATTATTTCTTTATATAGTGTTTTTAATAACCATAGATGAATTTTTATCAAACTAATTATATGTAATTATAATTTCAAGAAACATAATGCCCCCCAAATCCCTATTTCTATTGATTCAGTTCTTTCCCTAGTAGTTAGTATTTTATGTAACATGATATTTGTTCTTTGAGTTAGGATCATTATTTGAAATTATTTCATATTATTTTTTAATGTTATTCCCTTTGATTATATTATCCTGTTACAACCCTAAATTTGGTAACTCAAAGAATGTATCTACATTATTAAATTAGAATATATATTAGGGGTTAATTCCAAATGGACTGAGCAGTTATGTTAGAACAACCCAAAACACGCACTCTTGGATCCAATAATGAAGGCATAAAATTTACATTTTTTGATTTGATGCCAATAATTGCAACATGATATTTTTCAGAAAAAATATAGAACATAAAATTGAAAAATTGAATAACTTATATAATCAAGTATATTTTAGTAATTGAGTTTTGGAGAATTAGGATAAACTCCAAAAAACAATACAAATTTCAATAAATAATTATTTCTCCCACTTAACCTAGAATTTATAGTTCCACGTTAACACATTATCATTACCTATGAGAAATACCTTTTAGACATAATTAATTCAAATTCATTTCTTGATAAATTGTGGAAAAAGAAAAATTATATGGGTGATACAAATGATTTGTAATGGAAAACACAATCATTAACAATTGAATACTGTAAATGAAAATAATAAGTGTATAGGTTAGGATTAAATAATCATAGTGAATGAGGGAATAATGTACCACCCCAACACTAGAATAATAGAGTTATTTACTTTATTAAATTAGCATTATTAAATGGAATTAAATCCTGACAGACCAAAACATTAGCAGTTTTGGAAAACCAAATTACATACATGATTCCCATTTTACATTGATATATTTTAATGAATCATAACATAAAAAATATAATAAAATACATCCTTGAAACTCATTCAAAATTTGTCCCTTCCTAACTTGGGTAAATGAATCAAAAATAAGGCTGATCTCAAATTCTTAGTAACGATAAGTACAATAGAAGTAATCATGAATCAATAATCATTATCAATATATAAAAGAAAATAATTGAACACACATTCCTTTTAAACATTTGGTTAAGGAATAATCAACTAGAAATATTAGATAAGTGAGAAAAATTCCACTTAATCAATAAACTATGCATTAAATGAATCCATATAAAATTTCTATGGAAACATATCATTGATCATAATAATAAATTAATTATCAAAAAAGGAAATTCTTAATTATTGGATGTCATATATCCTATGAACATGATAACTTTACTATAAAGATCTATTCTTAATAAAACATAAATCTATTGGTAGAAACCCATATATTCTTATTAGAAATAAACTCCAAGGGGGTTTCGCTAACTGATTTTGTCTCATGAGACTATCGATGCATCAATGGGATTATTTCCAATGCCCATAACCCATGTATTTCATTTCCAAATCATTCTTAATATATTATATAATCGATTTAATTCATAAACAATGTTACTTATCAAATATTAGTATTTTAAAAAAGGAGAAGGATTTATCAATATTTCCCCAAATAATAAAATAACTGTCAAATTGAACACTGTATGTAAAAATGAAATTCAAATTAGGTAATATTCATATCCATGATAAATGATATGTATATTGAGGGAAAAATTTAATATCTAATGATCATAGGAAATTAAATACTTCAAGGGGATATAAAAATGAATCAAGGAAGTAAATTTCAAAACAATCACTGGAAAAATAAATCATAAATAATGTAGATAAATAATAATGATGGTATCAATACAACATATACCAAGTGGATTAAAAAAAGGGTTTTTATTGTTCATGACTAGAAATACTATACAATGATATTTTTAAAAAATTAATAAGGAAACTATCAGTTTAATTTTGATTTTTATTAAAATACTTTTCTTTAAGAATAATTTTTTAAAAACAGTTGAAATGAAAACTAACCTATTAGACATGAAATAGACGATTCAATGAAACGACAGAAGGTAAGTCCACACATGTTGTTCAAGGTAAGATTAGAATTTCTTTCTCAAGGTAAAAATGATAGAAAAGTATCATGTTTGTAAAGTGAAAATTAAATTTAGTTAAAAACATTTGTTAAAGTAAAAAGGGTAAAATATTAATTAATAAATAATTTGGGAAAGGTTAAAATATATTTTTTAAAACCTTTTTAGAAAATATGGTTTTTAGAAGTAAATAGATTCTCTAACTAAAGAGGGAAATTAAGATGCGAGTTCTATAAATAATTTCTAAAAATTTTTGTAACAAAGAGTATAAAATTGGTAATATTACTTTAAAAAAGTCATGAATAACCATAGAATAATAAAATTAAAATATTTTATTAAATAATGACCCAATAAATTCATGAAAATGACCATAATGTTGAAGTTAGAGTTTTTTAGTGAATTGATTATGTGTATCGAATTTAAATCTGAATATAATAATTGAAAATAAATCAGTAATATTTCAAATTCAATATACACATAATTATAGCATTTTATTAATAATCAAGATGTAATATAACTGAATGAAAAAGGAATTGAGTTATGAAATTTATTTACAACTTTGTGATTTTAAATTAAAAGCTCCTTAGATAAAATAATTCAACTTGGAAATCAGAATAGAATGAATAATTATTAATTCATTATATTATAGGTCAAATAATAATTATTTTTACCATTTATAAGTAATTATGTGCACAACGATAAAATATACCCCAAAGAATGAAAAATGGGATGAAGTCCCTTACCGAGTGTTTCCTTTTGGATGAATGTCCTTTAACCTTCTGTATATTGGATTTAATCATGTTATTAACAAATACAATAACCTTAATAATTTTTATAATAACATATATTATCTTCTTATAATTTTTTATTACCCATTTGTTAATAATCATTCATTATTTTTACTATTTCGGGTGTTAATGGACTAGTTTTTCTAGTATGTTTTAACTTTTTATTATTGTTCTTCTTACGTAAATCACAATTTAATCATATACAAGAAGAAAATAATGGTGTAAATATCATATATATTCTTTATATGTGTATTTATAATAATCCATAATTATTGTAGACAGAAATGAAATGCATTCTTCCTGGAGAGGGTCGGATGTACGTACGCATGAACGCTACTTCCATTTCCTTGACCTTTTTGGAAGAATGAAAAGTAAGATATATTTATATTTATATTATAATTAAAGAATCATATATACATTTCATATATGTCACATATTTTTATTAAAATTATCCTTTATAAATTCCATGAATAAAGTTAACGAATCTCATCGCTTTTTAGGATTTCGTAGTCCACGCAACCACAAACGATGTTATAGTATACCAAAAAAATGGAAACCATGGTGTTATGTGATATAAAATAATTCAAAAAGAATAAATACATTATAAATATTATATATATCATATATATAAATTTAAATCAATCATTATTTTCATCCATGAATGTTTTAATTGGAGGAATGAACGGCATCAATTCATGAGTTGGCAGTCCTCCATACGCATAAACATTGATTGTGTTTTCTATTTAATGGATTTGTGTGAAAGTGTAGGTATAAATACTATCATAAAAATATATCATTATGTTAAATATAATAATTTTATTATATAAGCATGGTATAAAAATAAATGAAGTGGTGGGGAAGTAAATGAAACAATAGTGATTGTTGAAGAACACTACCTCTTATTCGGGTAAATCCTTTTTTATACCAAAATATTTAATAAAATTTCATTCTAAAAAATGTGAGGATTATAGGATGAGGGGATGTATTTTAAGATATTATTTTTTCAGAGTTTTGATGAGAAAAATTTCTTGACAGGTGTGAATAAGCATGAGGGATGAGTGTTTTTTTATGGTGGAAGAGTTATGGTATTCTTATAATTTCTAGAAAGAGGGAATTCCACCAACAATTTTTCCATGTAAAGTGGATCCGATAATGAACGAAATTTGAATAATGGGATGATACTGATGAAATATATTGATAAAATTTATTTTTGAAAAGTCTATATGTCACACTGTTCATTAAATTTAAGGTACATTTCCCTGTTAAACTAATTTTTCTCTTAATAGATGTAATTAATTTTAATCACTTTCACTTATATTTTGGTAAAAATATATTGATCTTATTATAAATTATAATTTATTCTGATTAAAAATATTAAATCAATTTTTCTAAATTCCAATCACAGAACTGTCCGAATTTAATATAAAATTAATCCCAATGATGAGACAACAATGAAGGTTTTTAAAGTAAAAATGTTCAAAAGTTTGAAATGTTTTTATTTCCAATTTCTATGTGAGATTGATTCAAATTAACTAAATTGGATTAATGTAGGTAATATTTATTTAATTATACTTTAAAACCAATAAAAATATAGTATATACTAATAAATAAATTTGATTAGAAAGTAGTTTTTAATTAAAATTCAATATTGTTCACTAGTCAACAAAAAATGAAATTTATCAGAAAAAGATAACAAATTTAACCAAATATAATTTTGAAGTTAATCATTTGAAAATTAAGTTTATTTTGACATATATTATTTGTTAAATATTCAATATTCAGTTTTAAAATAGGTGAATAATTAAAATGCATAAAAACTGCCTTTATAAAAATAAAGCATTTTTATGTGTAATATTGGGTTTATTCTTATATTATTATTATTATATCTATTGTATAAATGTAGAAAATATTATCTTGAATATATAATATATATGTATTTCATATAAATTCTCTAAAAGTGTTAAAATTTATTTAAGTGTTCAAAACATGACTGAATAGTTATTTTTTAACCAGATGCTACATGAATTGTAAACTAACTTAGTATTGCATGCATCGAAAGCTATATATTATATTAATGTTATTTAAATCATTAATTATACCATAAATTATGAAGTTTTTATATTACTTTTTATATATTGTGCCTCTTTTCAGACATGATATCGAATAAAATTTACTGTTTTATAAATTTTCTGAGTGTTACATTCTCCCCACCATAAATTAATTATTTCCTTATAATTTAAAATGGATATCTATAGTAAAAGGATTGATATTTTGAAATTAATTTTTTGAAAAACCCAAATCATAAAAGAGTTTAGAAAATATAATCATAATAATAGAGAGTGATAAGTATAAATGTCACATTGAATAAGACATAACTAGGTAGAAGAACATTAGTGGAAACTAAAAACATGGACCTTGAGGAAATTATTAAATATTTATAGGGAGTGATTGAGGTCATAGTTAAAAAACAAGTGAATGATAAATAGATAATTGAGGGCCTCAAATCCATATATATTTGATGATATAAAAGGCCATCGATTCAATTAATATTAATTTATTAGGATGTTTTTTATTTATAGATAATTTTCTCAACGTTGGATAATTATTTTACTACCTAAGAATATAAAGAAATATAATTACTTAACATGTTTATATTTTATAAACCAGATTCTTATACTTGGTTTTTTATTTGATAAATTTAAAATTCATTCATTACATCAAGAAATTAATATCATAAAATTTTTCCTTTCAAAGATTAATAATCTAATTTTACAATTATTAGGATGTCATTAATGATAATAAAAACACTAAAGCCTATCAATAACTCTACAAATATGTTTATAAATTTAAAATTTTTTATTCCTCTAATATCATTTTCATTAAAATATATAATGTCAATAATTCTAAAAAATATAATTTTTCTCATTAGACTCCCATCCCAAAAAACCTAAAAAGTGATTTTAAAGACTTATAACTTATATTAAATCTTAAACTCATAAATCCATTAGGGTATCCATAACTCTCATTTTAATGAATACAAAATTGATTCTAAAATATTACACAACCTATTTAAAACTTTTCATTCTTATTATAAAAAATATCATTGGTAGAACTACTTATACAATTTAATATTTGAACCACAAATAAATAAATAATTCATCACATTTATTTCAAAATTGCTCTATCCTTATTCTAAGGTTTAACCTAGGTCATTAGTTTTCATTATCTATTCAAATTATTTATAATAGTTTTTATAGAAAATGTAAATTATCCTAAGAACATCCCCTGGGAGTGTCAAACTGGGTTTGTAGTAAGGCCCATTTTTTATACCAGGTTATGTACAATTAAGGATCGATTCAACTTTTAACAGTTTTTACACCTAGGTACATTTGTCCTAGAACCATGCCCACTTTTAGTATCTAGATAGGGATTTATTACTAGGAAGACCCACATATTCTCTACCTTAATAAATTATAGGACTTTATTCTATACTTATCATCAAAATATTACTTTGTGTTATGTTATCTAATCCTTGTTTCTCTATATCTAGTTTACATGGTCTCTTCTAAACATCCTCTAATACCAACTATAACGACCTAATGGTAGAATCTGTCACGACCCGCCCTCGGGGTCCGTGTCGTGACTACCCCAAGCCCGCCTTCCATAGGCCAGGGGCTGGCGACTAGCACCAAGGCGTAAATCCCGGTAAAAAGGGAAGGCATTGCCTTTGTAAAGTAAACAAACACCACAGAGTAAGCAAGCGGAATTAAACACTAAGCAAAATCAGAGTACAACTGAAAGTGCAGAAAAGTAAATGGGCCAGTATACAAACCCAAACTGAAAGTAAAGTACAACTCGAAAGGGAAAATAGCAACTGAAAAGTAAAAGCCGCTACACCGAGCTGTCCACTGGAAATCCCACCTGAAGGGTGGGTACAGATAGCTCCACTACTCCACGGGTCCCGCCGTCCGCTCCGAGCACGTCCCGCCCAGTGGTCCACCTCCAGTTACTGTCCTGTTCTGCAAGCCTCAGCTAAGATCAACGTTGTCCGTCGTCTGCAACCAACACAATGTAGTGCGGGCAAAGCCCGTGCAGGGGTGAGTATAAGCTACTCAGTAGGGACCCCGAGACCCCTGAAGGTCTCTCAAATCCACAAAGGATAAACCACGAAGAAAAGTGCAATCACGAAGTAACAACCGACACTACTTAGGTATATGCCCATACATATACCTAAGTCATCAATTTCAAATACGCTCCAACCTCCGAGCCCAAGTACAACTCAGTCCACATAGGAAAGTAAACGTATTCCACACAGGAAAGCAAAACGAAATCCACACAGGATAGCACAACACAATCCACACAGGAAAGCAACAGGATTCAGCTCACATAGGTATACTTCTTCAAAGGACGATAAAGATGATCTCTGATCCATCTAAGTCGCCGGACCCACGAAGGATCGATAGGTAACTAACCCCCGCAAAAGACCCACACAGGATCGGGCCCACATAGGACCTGTAGGCGCTGGTTCACACAGGACCGTTGAGCGCAAAGACCCACAAAGGATCGGACCCACACGGGATCGGGCCCACACAGGACCTGTAGCACTGATCCACGTAGGATCGCTGAGTGCTGAAGTCGTCGTCGTTGAATCCACACAGGATCTCTATTCTGTCGTCGTCGCAGTCACAGTAGCAGTAGCAGTAGCAGTCACAGTAACAGTCGCAGCCAGCACTAGGGTTCCCGCACACAGCAAGCTCGTTCGGAGGGTCCGCTCCACGAGCCGAGAGGCTGATACATCAACTATCACAAAGTCCAGAGTTGATGTATCCAAAAGTTCCGTATCGTCAACAGGAACTCAACGCAACAGACGGCGCGTCGATCGGACGCCCGGTCTGAGAGTTATTGGCATTTTCGTCCCCGGGGCCCGGTTGGTTGTCAAGGAAAAACCAACCCAACCATACTCCACTTGCGTCCAAACCTCGGGAGGAGTATGCCAAAAGATCCGTCTCACTAAGAGGAACACAACAAAGCTGACGGCACGTCAATCGGACGTCCGTAGCTCAAGATATGAGCGTTTCCGCTCCGAAGGCCCGGTTGGTTTCGTGAACGAACCAACCCGGCCGAACTCAAAGTATTCCGAAACTTTGAGTGCGATATACCGAAACGACCGTCTCGATCCAAGGATCGCGTTTCCGTAGACGGTTCGTCAATCGGAGGTCCGTGGCTCAAGTTATTACCAAAAGACCGAAACCGATTCGAAACGGGGGGTCCGGGTCCGGGCCGACCCGGCCCGGCCGGCCGGCCGACGGCGCGACGGCCTGGCACCGCACGGAGGCAGCGCACAGGGGGGGCAAAGGCCCCCTCTTCCAGCATGGCGGCGCGGCATAAATGCCGCGCCCTTTGGAGATCCGCCCCCCTCGTGGGGGCCTGCTTGAAGGAACCGGGGGGCCGGCTTCCCCCCTCAAAGAAACCCCCCCCCCCCTCATAAATGGTGGGGGGTTTTGGAGCTGGCCGGGGGAATTAAATTCCCCCGGCCTTTGACCTTCCGGCCGGCCATCTGTCGGCCGGTTTTTCTTCAACGGGACCGGAATACCGGTCCCCTTTCCGGCTTCCGACGCCGGCGGCCTGGCTGCCGGTCTTCTCGTCCCGCCGCGGCCCGGAACCGGCCGCGGTGTTCGTCGTCCGGCACGGTGCGACGGCACCGCGCCCCTCCGCCGCGCCTTTGCTTCCCTTCGACGCGGCGCGACGGCATCGCGTTCTTGATGATTCTTCCATGGCGCGGCACGACGGCGCCGCGCAATAAAATCGGGCGAATAACCGCGTGGTGCGACGGCACCACGCCACCTTGTTTCATCCGCAATATAAAACATCAAGAACGAAGGAGGGGGTTCAGCCGTGATCATGCGGTCCGGTCCCCTCACGTTAAACAATAACACATATTTAAAATCCTCATGTTAGTCATGCTAGAACCACGAACAAGGATAATTAAATAAACAATTAACAACAACCCCTACCTTGGGTTCAAGTTCGAAGATTGTCAACGACCCGCGGAAGACAACGTCGCAGAGGTCGGGCGTCGCGGTAGTCGTTCGTCAAATCCGATGACGAAGAGGTACGTCCGAAGAGGTACGTCGTTGGCGAATCATTGTATGCCGACGAAGGAAGTCCGAGGAGGAAGCGGCGTTCCCTTTCGTTGACACGGAAGACGAAGAAGAGAGGAGCGGCGTTCTTCGTCGGAGCTTGAGCGTTCTTCGTCAAGGCTTGAGCGTTCTTCGTCAAAGTTTGAAGAAGAAGGAAAGGCTCTCAAAAGATCTCAAGATGGCTAAAGAGTTCTAACCCAACAAAATAAGATAAGAGCTTATTTTATTCACAAACTTAACAAAATGAATTTCAAAGGTTTGAAATTCAAAAAGGATAACTCCAAAATTAAATAACAATTTGTAATGTCATTTAAAGAGGGGTTAAGGGAGTTTGAGAGAAGAGGAAAAGTTTAGGGTTTATGTGGGCCCCACCACACTTAATCCTCTCAAGGGAGGTTAAGTTGGTGTGGGTCCCACCCCTAACTTTCTTTGAGAGAAGTTAACCAACAAGTTTAAATAAAAATTTGTAATCCACAATTTTTATTTAACTTATTCTAAACTCCCAAAAACTAACTCTCAACCCGAAATAAACGCAACCTCGGAAAAGGTCTCCTTAAGCGAATATCGGCGCTGCGAGTTCATCGGTGTCCTCGGATTTCAATTCCGAGCACCGGATCAAAAGTTAGAAATTCCCGCTCGTTCGTTCACTGAACGTACCCGAGCCAAACTTTGGAAATTGATTCCGGGCACACCGGGCCTCGGAATCAGGTGCCGTCAGAAACCGCGCTCTTGTAAAATTCCAAAGAAAATTAAGAAAAAAAATTTCCCTTGAATTTTACGGGTCTTTACATTACTCCCACCTCAGGGCTTTACGTCCCCGTAAAGATACATCAAAAACTAGGGAAACAAATGAGTGTACTGAGCACGCATCTGAGCCTCCCGCTCCCATGTGCTCTCCTGGAGATTCTCGTGCTGCCATATGATGCGCACAAGAGGAATCGATCGCCCACGTAGGACCTACTCCTGTCGATACTCTATCTCCACCGGGACCTCCGTAAAAGTCGCCCCATCGTCAACGTCAAGCTCCCCATGGTCAATGATGTGCGTCGGGTCGTGAACGTATCTCCTCAGCTGGGATACGTGGAAGACGTCATGCACCCGGTGCAACTGAGGTGGCAGAGCCAGGCGATAAGCCACCTCGCCAATCCTGCTGAGGACCTGGAAGGGTCCGATGAAGCGCGGAGATAACTTGCCGCCTCGGCCAAATCTCCGAATACCACGTCGAGGTGAGACCCGCAAGAAGACATGGTCGCCATCCTCGAACTCCAGTGGCCTCCGCCCCCTGTCAGCATATGACTTCTGCCGGCTCTGAGCTGTCCTCATCCGCTCCTGGATGACCTGGACCTTCTCTGTCGTGGCCTGGACCATCTCCGGTCCCACCAGTGCTGACTCCCCAGGGTCTGTCCAGCACAAAGGAGATCTACAAGGTCGGCCGTACAATGCCTCGTACGGTGCCATCCCGATGGTGGAGTGGTAGCTGTTGTTGTACACAAACTCCAGCAAGGGTAGGTGGTCCTCCCAGCTACGACCAAAGTCGAGGACACATGCACGGAGCATGTCCTCGAGAGTCTGAATGGTCCTCTCTGTCTGACCATCCGTCTAAGGGTGAAAGGTTGTGCTCAGACGTAGCTGCGTCCCGAACGCCTCCTGTAACCCCTTCCAAAGCCGGGAAGTAAAGCAAGCATCTCGATCGGAGACGATAGATGATGGCACACCGTGGAGCCGCACAATCTCTTGAACGTAGAGACGTCCCAAGCTCTCCACTGAGCCCTGCTCTCTGATGGGTGAGAAGTGTGCCGACTTGGTGAGTCGGTCAGCAATCACCCAGATGGAGTCGTGACCTCTGGAAGTGCGTGGAAGTCCAGTCACGAAGTCCATAGATATTCCATCCCACTTCCACTCCGGAACCTCCAAGGGTTGTACCAAGCCCGCTGGTACCTGATGCTCTGTCTTCACCTGCTGACAGGTGAGGCATCAAGAAACGAACTCTGCCACTGCCTTCTTCATGCCCGGCCACCAGTGCTGTCGTCTGAGGTCCTGGTACATCTTCGCCACTCCAGGATGTACCGCCAAAGGAGAAGTGTGAAACTCTCTCAGCACTTCCTCTCACAAAGCGACTGGTACCATGGTACGTCCTCTGAAAAGGATGTCATACTCTGCTCCAAGGGAGAAACCATCAGGTGCCTGTCCCAAGGATATATGTGCATGCCGTGTCTCACAGTCAGCGTCCTCACACTGTGCCTCTCTGACCCGCTGCAGTAGTGGAGGGGTGACTATGAGAGACTGGAGGAAGGCTGCTCCATCTCTATCCACGAAGGATATCTGTAAAGAGGCTAGCTGCTCTGTCGCCTCCTCAAGAAGCTGAATGCCCGTCCTCCTGCTGAGGGCATCAGCTACTACGTTCCCCTTCCCAGGAGTATAGACTATCTCAAATTCATAGTCCTGGAGGAACTCGAGCCATCGCCGCTGTCTCAGGTTCAGGTCCTTCTGCGAGAAGATATACCTGAGACTCTGATGATCGGAAAAGACTGTAAAGCGCTCGCCAATCAGATAGTGTCGCCATGTCTTCAGAGCGAAGACCACTGCTGCTAACTCCAGGTCATGGGTAGCGTAGTTCTATTCATGCGGCCTCAACTGACATGATCCATAGGCGATCACTACCCGCTCCTGCATCAGAACACATCCGAGTCCGGTCCCTGATGCATCGCAGTAGACTACGTACCCTACTCCCTCCTCAGGCAACCTCAAGATAGGTGCGCTAGTCAATCTCTGTCTCAGCTCCTGGAAGCTCTGTTGACATCTGTCTGACCACACGAAGGGTTTCCCCTTCTTCGTCAAAGCTGTGAGTGGTGCCGCAACTCTAGAGAAGTCTGGCACGAATCTCCGATAGTATCAAGCTAGTCCCAAGAAACTCCGAACCTCAGTCACGCTCCTGGGTGGCTCCCATGCTAACACAGCCTCAATCTTCGCGGGATCCACCGCAACTCCCGCCTCAGAGATCACGTGTCCCAAGAAGTGGACCTCACGTATCCAGAACTGGCACTTCGAGAGCTTACCATAAATCTGGTGCTCTCGGAGTGTGTCTAGTATAACTCGCAAGTGATAGGCATGCTCCTCCTCAGTCGTAGAGTAAATCAGAATGTCGTCGATGAAGACCACGACAAACTGATCGAGGTATGGCTGAAAGATCCTGTTCATGAGAGCCATGAACACTGCTGGAGAATTGGTTACACCGAAAGGCATAACCAAGAACTCATAGTGGCCATACCGACATCTGAAGGCCGTCTTCTGCACATCCTCGTCTCTGAATCTGAGCTGATGATAGCCTGACCTGAGGTCTATCTTCGAGAACCACCGTGCTCCCTTGAGCTGATCAAAGAGGTCATCAATCCTCGGTAGCGGATACTTGTTCCTCACTGTCACCTGGTTCAGGCGACGATAGTCAACACAAAGCCGCAGGCTCCCGTCCGCCTTCTTGGCGAACAAAATCGGGGAAGCCCAGGGTGAAACACTGGGTCGGATGAACCCCTTGCCCTGCAAGTCCTCCAAATGTACCCGTAGCTCTCGAAGCTCGGCGGGGGCCATCCGATATGCTGGAGTGGATATCGGGGCTGTCCCAGGGTACAAGTCAATATAAAAGTCTACCTCTCTGTGAGGAGGTAGCCCCAGAACGTTGTCGGGAAAAACGTCCGCAAACTGATCCCCCACTGCAGGAAAACCAGGACTCCGCACGTCAACTGCTCCAAGGATGAGGCTAGCCAACTGATGAGTGATGGGCTGTCCTCTCCTCCGCGGAAGTCCATCATGTGCTGCAAAGGCTCCCTTCTCACCGGTGAAGGTGAACCTGCTCCCGTCGGTGCGTACACATCGCACCTTGCGCCTAAAACAGTCAATCTGTGCATGGACCGTAGATAGCCAATCCATGCCCAAGATGACGTCGTAAGGCCTCGACGCTACTTCAAGAAGATCCCAACCGAAGCTCTCGCCTCCTAGAGTGAGCTCACACTGCCGGCACCAGTGCGTAATCGTCGAGTCTGCTCCCGTAGGAGTCTCTAGCCGTAAGGATCGAGCCAACGGCTCTGTCGGAATCTCCGAGCTCCGAACAAGGGCAGCGGCTATGAAAGAGTGACTCGCTCCTGTGTCTATAAGTACTGCAGCGAGGGTGGAATAGACACAGATAGTACCTCGAATCATCTCGGGTGCGCCGTGGTCGTAGGCCTCTGCTGCCTGGAGCTGTGCCTGTCTCTGCCCGCCAGCTCCCTGTGGTCGGGGTGGACCTCCTGGTGGTGGTGGTGGCAGAGCCTCAAAGCGTCACCCACCACCTGCTGCTCGGCCAACTCCTCTACCTCATCCGCCTCCTCCCTGCGGACCGCCACGGTCGACCCTCTACCTCTGCCTCGGTGGTCCCTCAACCGACTGCTGCTCCTCGGCACGGTGGGTCGGGCAGTCACGAGCCATGTGGCCCTGCCCGCCGCACGAGTAGCACTGTCTGCCTCTCGAAAGACTGGCTCCGCGCTGTGTGCTCCGCACTGCTGAGCCAGTGTCCTGAGGTCGTCTGCCCGAAGGTCTGGTCTGTCTGGACCCCTGAGTCATCCGTCGAATGCCTGCTGCAGATGACTCTACCATGTGCCGCCCTGCGGTGGGTCGCTGCACTGGTGTAGACTCAGCAAAGAAGCTCTCGATCAGAAGGGCCCGCTCCAGTACTCCTGTCTGAGTCGGTATGCTGAGAGAGATCAGCGATGCCCTGATCTCGTGTCTCAAACCCTGCTCGAAGGTCTGGGCCCGGAAGAATGGGTCACGTACCATGTCGGTCGAGTAGCGCGAGAGATCAGTAAATCTCGCCGAGTACTGAGCGACCGTCATGCTGCCCTACCGCAGCTGAAGAAGCTCCTGGATACGCACCGCACGAAGGGTGGCTGGAACGAACTCCGATCGGAAGAGGCTCTCAAAGTCCGTCCATAGTAGAGATGCCTCATCGTGCACCTGGAGCATCAAGCTCCACCATCGTCATGCTGCTGCATGTAGTAGGCTCGCAGCGAGGATCACCATGAGGTCTGCTGGTGTCCTCACTAGCCTAAACACACGTACCACTGCCTCCAGCCAGTCCTCTGCTGCCTGGGGATCCGTCTCCCCGCGAAACCTAGGCGTTCGCTGGCGCTGAAACTCATGCAGTGCGCTGAGGCGACGTGCATCGTCAGCGGCTGGTGCTGGAAGCATCGGGGGCTCGGCGGGTAGTGCTACCGCCGGTGCCACTGCTGACAAAGGGCCCTGCACCGAGGCCTCGTCGCTCGGTGGGTTGTCATCACGCTCGACTCTCGGAACCCTAGCTGGCTGCCGTCGTGGGGCCATCCTGAAAAGGAAAGAGGTGCGCCACGGTCAGAACAGTATACCTGTTGAGCTGATATAAGAAATCACAAAGAAAACTTTGAAACACACACGCAATCAATGTTTTCGTGCATTAAGTCGGAAATCAGAAGTCAGGGTCCTGGTGTACGGATACGTCGGCCGCCACACCAACACTGGACTCCCTCGGGGTCCGTGCCGTGACTACCCCAAGCCCTCCTTCCATAGGCCAGGGGCTGGCGACTAGCACCAAGGCGTAAATCCCGGTAAAAAGGGAAGGCATTGCCTTTGTAAAGTAAACAAACACCACAGAGTAAGCAAGCGGAAGTAAACACTAAGCAAAAGCAGAGTACAACTGAAAGTGCGGAAAAGTAAATGGGCCAGTATACAAACCCAAAATGAAAGTAAAGTACAACTCGAAAGGGAAAACAACAACTGAAAAGTAAAAGCCGCTACACCGAGCTGTCCACTGGAAATCCCACCTGAAGGTTGGGTACAGATAGCTCCACTGCTCCACGGGTCCCGCCGTCCGCTCTGAGCACGTCCCGCCCAGTGGTCCACCTCCAGTTATCGTCCTGTTCTGCAAGCCTCTGCTAAGATCAACGTTGTCTGTCGTCTGAAACCAACACAACGTAGTGCGGGCAAAGCCCGTGCAGGGGTGAGTATAAGCTACTCAGTAGGGACCCCGAGACCCCTGAAGGTCTCTCAAATCCACAAAGGATAAACCACGAAGAAAAGTACAATCACGAAGTAACAACCGACACTGCTTAGGTAAATGCCCATACATATACCTAAGTCATCAATTTCAAATACGCTCCAACCTCCGAGCCCAAGTAAAACTCAGTCCACACAGGAAAGTAAACGTATTCCACACAGGAAAGAAAAACGAAATCCACACAGGATAGCACAACACAATCCACACAAGAAAGCAACAGGATTCAGCTCACACAGGTATACTTCTTCAAATGACGATAAAGATGATCTCTGATCCATCTAAGTCGTCGGACCTACGAAGGATCGATAGGTAACTAACCCCCGCAAAAGACCCACACAGGATCGGGCCCACGTAGGACCTGTAGGCGCTGGTTCACACAGGACCGCTGAGCGCAAAGACCCAAACAGGATCGGACCCACACAGGATCGGGCCCACACAGGACCTGTAGCACTGATCCACGTAGGATCGCTGAGTGCTGAAGTCGTCGTCGTCGAATCCACACGGGATCTCTGTATTGTCGTCGTCGCAGTCACAGTAGCAGTAGTAGTAGCAGTCACAGTAACAGTCGCAGCCAGCACTAGGGTTCCCGCACACAGCAAGCTCGTTCGGAGGGTCCGCTCCACGAGCCGAGAGGCTGATACATCAACTATCACAAAGTCCAGAGTTGATGTATCCAAAAGTTCCGTATCGTCAACAGGAACTCAACGCAACAGACGGCGCGTCGATCGGACGCCCGGTCTGAGAGTTATTGGCATTTTCGTCCCCGGGGCCCGGTTGGTTTTTAATGAAAAACCAAGCCGACCGTACTCCACTTGCATCCAAACCTCGGGCGGAGTATGCCAAAAGATCCGTCTCACTAATAGGAACACAACAAAGCTAACGGCACGTCAATCGGACGTCCGTAGCTCAAGATATGAGTGTTTCCGCTCCAAAGGCCCGGTTGGTTTCGTGAACGAACCAACCCGGCCGAACTCAAAGTATTCCAAAACTTTGAGTGCGATATACCGAAACGACCGTCTCGATCCAAGGATCGTGTTTCCGTAGACGGTTCGTCAATCGGAGGTTCGTGTCTCACGTTATGTCCAAAAGACCGAAACCGATTCGAAACGGGGGGTCCGGGTCCGGGCCGACCCGGGCCGGCCGGCCGGCCGGAGGCGCGGCGGTGCGACGGCCTGGCGCCGCACGGAGGCAGCGCGCGGGGGGGGGGGGGGAATCCCCCCGCTTCCAGCATGGCGGCGCGGCATAAATGCCGCGCCCTTTGGAGATCTGGCCCCCCTCGTGGGGGCCTGCTTGAAGGAACCGGGGGGCCGGATGCCCCCCTCAAAGAAACCCCCCCCCCCCCCTCATAAATGGGGGCGGTTTGGAGCTGGCCGGGGGAATTAAATTCCCCCGGCCTTTGACCTTCCGTCCGGCCATCTGCCGGCCGGTTTTTATTCAACGGGACCGGAATACCGGTCCCCTTTCCGGCTTCCGACGCCGGCGGCCCGACCGCCGGTCTTCTAGTCCCGCCGCGGCCCGGAACCGGCTGCGGTGTTCGTCGTCCGGCACGGTGCGACGGCACCACGCCCCTCCGCCGCGCCTTTGCTTCCCTTCGACGCGGCGCGACGGCGTCGCGTTCTTGATGATTCCTCCATGGCGCGGCGCGACGACGCCGTGCAATAAAATCGGGCGAATAACCGCGTGGTGCGACGGCACCACGCCACCTTGTTTCATCCGCAATATAAAACATCAAGAACGAAGGAGGGGGTTCGGCCGTGATCATGCGGTCCGGTCCCCTCACGTTAAACAATAACACATATTTAAAATCCTCACGTTAGTCATGCTAGAACCACGAACAAGGATAATTAAATAAACAATTAACAACAACCCCTACCTTGGGTTCAAGTTCGAAGATTGTCAACGACCCGTGGAAGACAACGTCGCGGAGGTCGGGCGTCGCGGTAGTCGTTCGTCAAATCTGATGACGAAGAGGTACGTCCGAAGAGGTACGTCGTTGGAGAATCTTCGTATGCCGACGAAGGAAGTCCGAGGAGGAAGCGGCGTTCCCTTTCGTTGACACGGAAGACGAAGAAGAGAGGAGCGGCGTTCTTCGTCGGAGCTTGAGCGTTCTTCGTCAAGGCTTGAGCGTTCTTCGTCAAAGTTTGAAGAAGAAGGAAAAGCTCTCAAAATCTCTCAAGATGGCTAAAGAGTTCTAACCCAACAAAATAAGATAAGAGCTTATTTTATTCACAAACTTAACAAAATGAATTTCAAAGGAATGAAATTCAAAAAGGATAACTCCAAAATTAAATAACAATTTGTCATGTCATTTAAAGAGGGGTTAAGGGAGTTTGAGAGAAGATGAAAAGTTTAGGGTTCGTGTGGGCCCCACCACACTTAATCCTCTCAAGGGAGGTTAAGTGGGTGTGGGTCCCACCCCTAACTTCCTTTGAGAGAAGTTAACCAACAAGTTTAAATAAAAATTTGTAATCCACAATTTCTATTTAACTTATTCTAAACTCCCAAAAACTAACTCTCAACCCGAAATAAACGCAACCTCGGAAAAGGTCTCCTTAAGCGAATATCGACGCTGCGAGTTCATCGGTGTCCTCGGATTTCAATTCCGAGCACCGGATCAAAAGATAGAAATTCCCGCTCGTTCGTTCACTGAACGTACCCGAGCCAAACTTCGGAAATTGATTCCGGGCACACCTGGACTTGGAATCAGGTGTCGTCCGAAACCGCGCTCTTGTAAAATTCCAAAGAAAATTAAGAAAAACAATTTCCCTTGAATTTTACGGGTCTTTACAGAATACCAGAACTAGTGGCTTACTTCATTACATTGGCATGATTACATGGAATCAATTACTGAATGATCAAAATCGTAGTAGTTTTGGAAAACCAAATTATATTCCTGATACCCATTTTAAATTTGGAAATATAAATTAAAAATAATACATAGAAAATATAATAAACTAACTTATTTGAAACTAATTTAGAGGTATTTTATACATAACCTGGGGAAAGGAAACAAAACAAGGGTGAGCTAAAATTATTAAGGGTAGGTACAATAGAAGTAATCATGAATTAAAACGAATAATCAATATGGAAAGGTAAATAACGTAACATATATTCCATTTAAACTACATGATAATAAATAATCAATATGATATAGTAGATAACATAAACAAATGATATTTAGTAAAAAATGAGAATGAAATGAATCCATAAATAATGTTAAGGAAAAAAACCTCATGGATAATATTAATTACTGATTAATTAATAAATAAAATGATTAATTATTAGAATTCATGTTTTTCATGCACTTGATAGCCTCACCGTAAAGATATATTCCAAAGATAGTTTCAATATGTTGGTAGAAACCCATCTATTATTCTTGGAAACAAATTCGAGGTGGTTTTCTCTAATTGATTTCATCTCATGGGACCACCGATTAATCGAGGGGATTATTTCCAATGGACCCCAACAAGTGGATTTCATATCCAAATCATTCCTCATATAATGAATAATCAAATTAATTCATAAATAATGTTCCATGTAAAATATCTGTACTGAATAAAGGACACAGATTTATCAATATTTTCCAAAATAATCAAATAACTATCAATATAGACACCATATTCTAAATTGATATACGGTTTAGGAAATATTCTTAAACATGATAAATTATAAGGGAATTTAGGGTGAATTTAATGTCTATTGATTATAGGAGATTGTATATTCCAGGAGGTCTATAAAAATGAATCATAGAAGTGAATAATAGTACTATCAATGTCAAAATAAATTATACACCATAAAAATGAAGAAAAAGGATGGTATCAATACAACATATCCTATTTTGAGTGAAATGAAGGGTCTTTGTTGTTTATGAATGAAAATACTATAAAAGGTTATTATAAAAACATTATTGAGGAAAATATCATTTTCATTTTGAACAACTGTTTTAATTTTTTTCTACAAAAATCAATTAATAAAAAACATTTTCTTTAAGAATTAACCTTTTAAACTTTAAATGTAAGCTTCAAAGAAACAATAGTGGTTGATTTAGTACATGTCATACAAGGTAAAAAGAACATGTGTTTCTGTAATGTAAAATGGTTAGAAAAGTGCCTTGTTCAGAAAGAGAAAAAGGGATTCCTATGATTTTTTTAAGAAAAGTCTAAAATTTACATTATTAAATAATTTTTTAAAGTTGAAAATATTTTTGAAAACCTTTTCAAAGAATAGGGTTTTTAGAAGATATGAGTTTCTCTGATTAAAGAGAGAAATTATGTTGGGTTTTCATAAAAACGTTTTAAAAAACATGTGAGTGCCAAAGAGTAAATAAAAGTTACTATTAGATGAAAAAAGTCATGAGTAACCAGAGTAGAAGAAAATTAAGGATCGTATTTAACAATTATAAAAAAAATCATTAATGGGATTTCAAGAACAAGAAATCTCAATTTGAATGAGATTTTGAAATAATCCTTTAAAAGGATCATAAAATCAAAGTGAAAATTGATCAAAGAATTGATTTTGTGTACAAAATATAAATAAGAAAAATATGTGTAAATTAATTAATATATCATCCAATTAATGTAACACATAATCATAGAATATTAACAATAATGAGAAAGTAATATAATCAAATGAAAAATGAATTGAGTTATGACATTTCATTATCACATGGTAATTTAAAGTTCAAATCCCCTTAATTGAAATGAAACACCCTAGAATATTACATTTATTTTTTTGAATTTTAATGGGATTATTCTAGAACAAGTCTCTAATAAAGAACATGATTCTGAGGCTCAAAGAGAAAAGAACATTTTTTAAAAAAATTATTGAATGTTTGCTCAGTAATCATGCAAGCAGGTTTTTCTAACTTTTGAACTGGTTCCCAGATCAAAAATATAAGGGAACTATTGAAATCATAATGTCGGGATTCTCATAGGAAATAATTAAACTCGACCAGCATGGGTCGACCGAAAATGATAAATTTCATACTTTTTAAAGAAAAAGGTTAAATAAACCTAAAAGCATTAAAATTTTATTTTATTTCAAATGAGTTCGATGTGACACAGCAACTGAACATCACTACATTGTAGTGATGAGGCGACGCTGACTCATTAATGAATCTCATTAGTGAATCATCATGGCGACACACAATGTGTCTTACACATCTGATTAATCATAGATCCAGGGTTGAAAAACAAACATGGGAAAACCTTTGGCAATGACATCCCCACACTCTCTCTCTCTCTCTCCGACGACGAACAACGAACAATCATGGAGAACGAGATCAAATCTATAAATTAACGAGAAATGGAGAACAGAAACGGGTCATAGCTCGACGAACGGTGGTGATTGATAGTGGATAATATAAAGACGATGATTCAGATCACCATCTTTCATCAATGTTAGATATGGAATCCAAGTAGGGATTTTTATCTACATTCTATGTTATCACCCTTCCCCTTTCTTCTTTCCAATGAATAACACGGATCAACCCACAAATAGGATGGCCTGTAGTTTGGTCATTCATGTGGGATTTGGTATTGATGTTTTGGGGTGATATGGTATTTTTAAATATACTTTAGCATTCTTAAACCCCATTGAAACTTATTTATAATCTCTAACACAGAGTGATGGGGCTAACCTAACATGGCTTGAATCCCTTTGTAGTGGCTATTTGTGTTCATCCTAACTGAACATCAGAATTGTCAAGAAGTGAGATATGATGCCATTACAGAAATGGTGGTGACCCAAGTGTCTTGAGGGTACAATCATAATTGAAAATGGACCACCGAATCATTCCCATCCGTCCATGTAATTTCAGGCATCTGGCAGCGGCCGCTGGCGGTGGAGGCGCACCACGAGGGCCCGCTGAGGAGGTCCACATCCAGAGCGGGATGTGTTGGATACATAGGGGCTGTCGGCATAGGCCAACAACTAGCGGAGGCAGTGTGTCCGGCATGCACTGCAACATAGCAGCAGGAGGCCGCAACCCAACAACTGTGGGAGTGCGTTGGGGATGCAGTGTCGATTGGTGGAAGAGGAAACCCACAATTGTGTGTCGCATTGACCGATGAGGGGGGAATATGGGGTGACCATCCATGCGCGCCCCCAGATAGACTGGCCAAACTATTCTGGGCTAAACCGGACTGGCCGAGCTGATTCAGGCAAATCCAGGTCGGCCCTTCAAGAAAATAAGCCTTAGCCCGGTTGGCAAGGTCTCTGATGGTGCATCCAAGCGACCAGGGATCAAATCTAGGCAGAAGAATAATTTCTGGGGTACTGTAGCAGTAATGTAGCGGGCACTGTTTGTCACTGTAGAAGTCGGAGATATGGCCTCGTTTGGGCCTTCAGGCATCATATTTGGTCCTCGAGTCCTTCATTGGCCTTCGAGCACCCAGGCCTTCGAGTCAGTTGGGCCTTCGGGCTATCCTAATGGCCTTCGGGCCACCTGCAGATACAAACCAGACCAAACTACAAGGAACAAGCTCTACAAGGAGGATGATCAAAGGATCTTTCACCACAGCAAGAGCTAAACGGATTGCAAGAATGAGAGGGTATGGCACCTGCCATCGGGAAAAGCATGTGCATGCACGAGAATGCCTATCCGAACAGCCATGTGGAGGTGAAGAGCTGATTTCAAGATGAAGATGCTAGGGAGGAGCAGTTCCAAGTCGTTAGTCTGGGTTTCATGTAATGTTTGTGCCTATGGGAAATGGTTCCTCTAAGGCCTACGGGCATGTAATAGGGTTCCACCTCATCCCTTGAAAGGTGGATTATCAAAATCAATAAAAAATGAAGGCCTTCGGGCCATTGGATGAGGTCGGCCCTTCAAGCCAGGATGAACCGACCACCCCACCAGGCATGTTGGACAGGCCCACCCAAGTGGCCCATAATTTTCTTGGAGCCAGATTTATTTTAATAGATGGGGCCAACGATTTAAATCTAGGATGCTATGTGGCCTAGGCTGGGAAAAGTGATCGACCGACCAATGCGGGTCGTGTCAGATAATTCTAGGTCACTGTGTGGCTCAGTGGACTAGAACCAAGACCAGCCTGTACTGGTATTAGTGAGGCACATTGGGCTGGGCAGACAGAATGGGTTATACGGGATCCCGGTCTGGGATGGTCAGGTCGGTCTGAACGAGTCAGATTGGGTCCATACACAATCATCCCTTGTTTAAAAAAACTATATTTCTCAAACCGGGCATCCGACTAATACGTCGACAGAGGCTTTGGGACCCCCGCGATGAGGCATTCTTTTTGAAGCACTCTAATTGGTCAGACCATGTCAGGCTAGACCAAGATGCGACCAAACCCTGTTTACAGAAATTTTCATTTCTTTTATACCATACATATAATAGACACACCTTCTATAGTGGTGGGACCCATGCTAAGAGGCAGTCGTTTGAGATACTCTACGTGAGTTTTGAAAAAGTTTGGTATATGGCTGTGTAATATCAGACCAAAATCCAAACAGGCCCTTTTTACTAAAAAGGGCCATATCTTACAGACCGAGTGTCCTTTTAACGTTCCATTTGTTGCATTAGGACCCTTACGATGAGACGGTCCTTTGGGTTACTCTTTTTGGGACTTGTTAGAAGCTGAGGTATGACTGGTTGATTTAGTAGAGGATCATCCTGAAATCAATCATGCTACATGTGGGAATCTAGCGGCACGCTGTGACGTGAAGAATGAATAGTGACCCTTTGTGCATAATCAACAGAGCGACCCATCATAGATTTGTAAAAGAGTAACCCTTCATGGTTCAATAACAAAGAGACCATTCATAGATCATAATGAGAGCCACCCTCTGTGGATTTGTATGAGAGAGACCCTTCATGGATCAGCAGTGGCGCGACCCATTGTGGATCAGTCATATAGTGACCCATTGTGGATCAGTAGTAGAGCGTCTCATCATGGATCAATTGTAGAGCGACCCTTCTTGGATCAAGAGAATAACATCTGAATAGAATAAGATGAAATATCTTTACGAGTAATCATATTTACTTATGAAATTATGTTATAAATAGGGTGAGTTGTCTTTTTCTTTTTTACTTTACATTGATATCATACTTTTTGGAATTTACTTTGTGTATTTCCAAGATTCTTTCCTGGGTCTCGGGGTTCCAATTAAGTATTTTTATACTCACCCTTGCACAGGCTTCACCCTCACATGTTCAGTCTTGTGAGGAATACATACAACTTTGACTGGGACATTGGGAAGAAAGGGTGAGATGGTGCTCGGGGGTGGATCGATAGACATGGTGTGCAATAGTGACATTTGACAGTGATCTGTACATACACTTTAGGTAGGATCCTTGGCGGACGACCTCCAAAGCTTTCACTTCTTTTTCTTTACTTTATTTCTAGTTGGGCTCGTATTCTGGAACCTTTTACATTCTGTTGTACTTTTACTTGCTGTTGGTTCAATTTTCAGTTTATTTTATACAATATGGGCTGCGTGTGTGTCTTCAGGTTGAAATGAAATGCCTTTACTTTTTGGGAAATGTCTTTTTGGTGCATGTTTCCAACCTATAGCCTATGGAAGGTAGGATTGGGGTAGTCACAACACGGGCCCCGGGGGACAGGTCATGACAAAGTGGTATTAGAGGGAGGTCCATTCTAATGGATGTATTATGAGTCTATATTTTTTAGGGGACAATAGTGTTAAGTGTTTTGAGTTTGGATTTCAGGTTAGGGATTCCAGGGTTGGTGCGACAGTTGACATATCCATACACCATAACACTAATTTTTTTTCCTAATCAGTATACAAAAGCACAGGTTTCATGTGTTTTGAAAGTGTTTTCTCTCCATATATTTTGATTTATCTCATCATGTATAACATAACTAAACTAGGTCCTTATTTAATTCTCTTATGATTCCTCCACAAAGAAAACCATTTAGGATTATAGTGACGGATCACGATGATGGTAAACTGAGTGATAAGGCATCAGTGTAGGGACCAATTCTAGAGATAGCACCTTTGGGTGGTGAACCAGAGGCACCACCACCCATTAAGAAGTAGTTGGTACCAACTTTTTCAGAAGAGGATACATGATTACTGAGCGTGTTTCATGAGTTCCATAGGCAAAGACCTTATAGGTTTCAAGGTTAGACATATCCTCATAAAGCTTAGGATTGGCTGAAGCACTAGTACAAAAACCATTTTTTACGTCGGTTTTTTTTGCTTTTTAACGTCGGTTTTTAGGCGACGTTATTGCGAGCGACGTTAAAAATATGATTTTTTACGTCGGTTATTTAATAACCGACGTAAAAAATGGGCTAATATAGTTTTTAACGTCGGTTTTTAAAAAAAACGACGTGAAATACATTCTGGAAATGGCGATAAGAAGCCATTTTTTACGTCGGTTTTTGAAAAAACCGACGTTATAAGTCATTTTTTACGTCGGTTATTTAATAACCGACGTAAAAAATGTTTACAGTATTGTAGAAAATTTGCTAAGCTTTCATTTGACAGGTCATAGAGCTCAAACGGATTTACAGATCAAAAGTTATGACCATCAGAAGTTTGATATTTTTTTCGAGGAAAGATTGAATGAGCCAACCGTAGCTTCATATTAGAAAGAATTTTTGAATCCGTAGGAGGATTTGTAGTTTTATCATGATATAAAGAATCATCCATCATTATAATAAATTAACAATCATTAAATGGTATATCAATTAAGAAAACTACTCATAGAAAATATAAATCATGGTAAAATAATTACAAATACCTTGATGAGGTCGCGGAAATAAGAAATTGTTGATTCACGTTGAAGATAAAACAAGTTGATTCGGTGGAACGATGATGGTTGAATGAAATAATCGTAAAATGGTATGTCATTTAAGAAAACAAATCATAAAAACCATAAACCATGGATGTATGATTAAATATACCTTGACGAGATCGCGGAAAGAAGAAAGAATTGATTCGCGTTTGAGAGAAAAAGAGTCGATTTGGGGGAACGATAATGGTTGAAATAAATGATCGTAAAATTAAGATGGGTGTATAATGGAAACATATAATTGATATTCTATGAGAAAACGCGGTATTAAAAATTTTAGGCGGCAATTAAAAATTTCGATGCCGCGCTGTAAAAAAATTGAAATTTCGCGTTCGCGGGATATTAAAATTTTCATTCACGTCGGTTTTATGATAACCGACGTGAAAAGATATTAAAATTTTCACTTATTTTTCACGTCGGTTATTATAAAACCGACGTAAAAAATCAATCTTCATCACTCTTTCATGTCGGTTATTAAATAACCGACGTGAAAAATCAATTTTCATGACTTTTTCACGTCGGTTATTTAAGAACCGACGTTAAAAGGTATTTTTCACGTCGGTTATTTCATAACCGACGTGAAAAATGTTTTCACAAATGTAGTTCATTTCTCAAGCTTTAATTTGACAGGTCACAGAGCTCAAACGGAGTTACGGGTTAAAAGTTATGGCCTTCCGAAGTTTGACATCCTTAAGACATCGTTTAGAGATGATCAACTTCTGAAGGCCATAACTTTTAATCCGTAACTCCGTTTGAGCTCCGTGACCTGTCAAATTAAAGCCTGAGAAATGAACTACATTTTTTTAAACATTTTTAACGTCGGTTATTAAATAACCGACGTGAAAAAGTCACGAAAATTGATTTTTCACGTCGGTTATTTAATAACCGACGTGAAAAATAAGTGAAAATTTGAATATATTATCCTGGAAAAGGATTTTTCACGTCGGTTATTTAATAACCGACGTGGAAAAGTGATGTACATTTATTTGTAACGTCGGTTATATAATAACCGACCTGAAAAATCAAATAAAATGGATTTTTGACACCGGTTCTTATATAACCGACGTGAAAAATCGGAGAAAATGTATTTTTACGTCGGTTATATAATAACCGACGTGAAAAATCTATTTTTAGATATTTTCACGTCGGTTCTAAAAAACCGACGTGAAAAATGGTGACGTAAAAAAATGTTTTTGTACTAGTGAAGGTGGTGACATGAGATTTCTACCTAGTGACGAAACCTTAAAATGGGAAGCTGGGTCTAGCCACAAGCCTTATTTAGGGAGCGTCAAGGATATGGTCAAGGATGACACTCTATGGGACCATCCTGTTATAATAGGATCGAATAGGGTAGTCTGCTGAGAGGGAAACTTGGCAGAGGAGCAAGACGAATGACATGAGGTGAGCATAGGGACGAGATACTACCACCACCACCCCTAGGAGGTCCACCAAAATCTTCAGAAGTATGTGGATAAGTGCAGGGCAGCTTCTTATGACAGAGACCTATGATCATGGTGCGGAAAAAATGATTAGAGGTAAGATTTGTGTCTACTCCACTGTAGTTGTAGCTCTTATAGACACAGGTTCCAATCACTATTTCATTTCTATGGACCTCGTTCGGAACATGGTGATTCTGACCAAGTAGTTGGGATGATCCTTACGATTATAGACTTCTACAAGATGTGATTCAGCGATCACACACTATTGTTGATAGTGTGAGATTACTCTAGTAGGTGAGAGCTTCAGTTTTGTTCTCCAAGTTCTGGTGTCGAGGCCTTACGACATCATTATGGGTATGGACTACCACGATTCTTGCTCATATTGATTGTTTTACACACATCACAGGGTGTATATGCATAGATGTGAACCAATTTTCTTTTTTTGGTGACAAGGGAAAACGAGTAGTTTAGGATTGTCTAACACAAAAAAAGGTGTCGCATATCACTCTTCTATTGGATAGCATGACCCTTTTTGCGGTTGATGAGATGAGTCCATAGTTTATTTCTTTGTGGGATGAATATGAGGATATCATAGTGATGTCTTTTGGTATGACGAACACCTTAGCAGTGTTCATAAGAATCATTTAAAGGATCTTCTAGGAGTTCTTAGACCAGTTTGTAGTTGTCTTTATAGGTGACATCTTGGTATATTCAGCATCTGATGAGGAGAACACGATACACTTGAGGATGGTTCTAGATGCACCCTGAGATAACTCACTTTATGGAAAGATCTAGATGTGTGAGTTCTGGATACAAGATGTCCATTTCCTTGGACATGTTATCTCATATGCTAGAGTTTTAGTCGATCCCACAGAGATCGATGTGGTGTTTTCTTGGGATCCACCCAAGAGTGTTACCGAGGCGCAGGGTTTCCTTGGGCTGGCTGGGTACTATCAAAAGTATGTACCCAACTTCTCCAAAATAGCAGCACCCTTGATAGTGTTGAAAAAAAGGGGAAACCATTTGTTTGGATAGAATGATGCCAATAGTGATTTTAGAAGTTGAGGAAGAGCTTGACATGTTCTTCTATCTTGAGGGTTCCATAGGAGGGCACCGACTACGTGGTGTTCTATGATGCATCATAAACCAGTCTTGGTTTTGTCCTGATGCATAGAAAAGTGGTGATTTATTATGTATCATGAAAGTTAATACCACATGATAATAATGATGCATCTCAATATCACATGTTGTAATTTGTAGTCTTTACACTGGAGATGTGGTGAGACTAACTTTTGGGTGAGTGTTTCATCATATACTCAGACCACAAGAGTCTGCAGTATATCTTTTCTTAGAATAATCTGAATTTGAGTCATCGATAATGGCTAAAGATCCTCCAGGACTATGAATTCAAGATATTCTATACTCCTTGGGAAGGGGAATGTAGTGGAAGATACTCTCTACAGTTGATCGATTTCACTGTTACTTAATGAGACCTCAGTGCAGTTGGCCTCACTTCAAGTATCCTTCATGGATATGGATGAGACAACTTTTCATTATTCGATGATAGATTCCCTTCCACTCATACAACGTGTTAAAGAGGCTTAACTCAAAGATTGCAGTTTCAAGACGATAATCACTCAAATATCCACAAGGCATGCTCCTGATGGATATTAGAAAGGCAGGGAACACACCATACATTATAGAGGGTGCATTGTGGTACCAGGGACGTTGTGGGAGGAGGTGTTGATGGAGTTCCATACATCCCCTTTGGTGGTACATCCAGGTGCAGAAAATATGTACCAAGACCTCTAACATCAGTACTTGTGGTGGGGGGTGAAGAAGGTGGTGGAATATTTTGTCTTGAGATGCCTCACATGTCAACAAGTGAATAATGAGGACTAGGCTCTAGTAGGTTTGAAACAACCCCTCGGGGTACCCGAGTGGAAGTAGGATGGGGTATCAATGGAATCTATGACGGGCTTACCACATACATCCAGTAGGCACAATACCATCAGGGTGATTGTTGACCGACTCACAAAATCAGCCCACTCCATACCCTTTTCCGAGGAGCGATCAGTATAGGGATGTGGACGCCTCTATGTGTTGGAGAAAGTTAGACTCCATGGGGTCCCATCTACGATAGTATCTGATCATGATACACACTTTTCATCTCTGTTGTGGAAGGGATTGTAGGGGGATTTTTAGGACTCAGTTATGATTGAGCACAACCTTTAACCCATAGATTGATGGTCAGACTGAACGGAACATTCAGACCATATAGGACATGCTTCTTGCTTGTGTCTTGGTTTTTTTTATAGTTGGTAGGACCACCTAACACTTGTAATGATTTCATACAACAACAGTACCACTCCACCATTGGTATGGTTCTATTTTAGGCACTGTAAGGATGACTGTGCCGATCACCATTATGATAAACATACCCAAAGGAGTCAGCATTCATGGGTCCAGATATGGTATAGGCTAACACTGAGAGGGTGCAAGACATCCAAGAGTGGATGAAGACTACACAAAGCCGATAGAAGTCTTATGATAATATGCAACAAAGATCCTTGGTGTTCGGGGAGGGGGATCACGTGTTCCTATGAGAATCTCCTTGATGGGGGATATAAAGATTTTTCCAAGGCAGGAAGTTATCTCTAAAGATCATTGGAACTTTCTTGATCTTGCATAGGGTAATCGAGGTGGAATACTGCTTCTCTCTACCGCCATAGTTAGAGAAGGTGCATGAAATCATCCATGTATCCCATCTGGGGAGATACGTGTATGACCTTTCTCACATCATTGACCTTGGAGAGCTGTAGATATTAGATGGGGTGACATTCATGGAGTACCCGGTAGAGATAGAGGATCGATAGGAGATGATCTTTTGTGGATGGTTAATTCCTATTTTGTGTGTTCATTGGCAGTATGATAATATCTAAGAGAGAATGTGGGAGGGAGCGGCTTAGTTTGGATCTCAATACCCCCCTTCTTTTTTATTATACCATGTTTGGATTTTGGGGACGTAAAGACCTAATGTGGGGAGAATGTAAAACAATGGAAAATTCCATGTATTTCTTTTGTGTTGGAATGGGGTTATTCCAGAACAAGTCTCTAAGACAACTCATCATTCTGAGGCCTAAAGAGGTCGGTACATTTTTTTTAATCCTTATTTATTGTGCATTCAGTAATCAGGAATGTTGGGTTTTATATCATTTTAACCAGTGCCCAGATCAAAAATCCGAGAGAACATTTGAATTCGGAATGTCGGGATTAGGCTAGGAATGGATTAAACTAGACTAGAATGGGTCGACTGAAAAAGATAAATTTTAGACTATTTAAAAAAAGATAAAAAAAAGCTATTAATGTTTATTTTATTTGAAATCAGGTCATTGTGACACAGTGACTGGTCCGTGCTATGGTGGAGCGATGAGTAAACGCTGACTCATTAATTAATCTCATTAATGAATCATGGTGGATATACACAATGCGTCTCCCACCTCTGATTAACTAATGATCAAGGGCTGACAAACAACCCTCGGAAAACAACTAAGTATGAGAATCTCTCTCTCTCTTTATCTCTCTCTGATGATGCTGAACAAAGAACACTCCTGGATAACGAGATTGAATATGGGAATTACTGAGTGGTGGCAAACACCAGTGGATCACAGATCAAAAAAAGGTGGAAAACTATAAAGGATCACAAATTAATGATGACTAGAATCACCCTCATTTATCCACAAAAGATCCTAAATCCATGTAGGTATTTGTTTCTGCGCTCTTTGGGATCTCTATTCGCCCTAATTAATTCCAACGAATAATGAAGAATAACCCATGAAAAGGTTGACCCATGGTTCAATTTTTTTTTGCGGGATTGGGTCTTGATATTGAGTGGAGATAAAATATTATTAAATCTACATTAGAATTTTTGAACCCCTTTGAAAGTTGTTTATAAGCTCTAAAGCATAGGGATTGGGCCAACCGAACAAGGCTCGGATCCCTACGTAGCTGGTGTTTGTGTTCTTCCGGTCTGGACGTCGGAATTGACAAGAAGATTCCCTCAAGGTCGTTGCAGTAATCGTGGTGACCCAAGAGGCTCGAGGGTGCAGTCAAATTTGAAAATGGACCTCCAAGAATTCCCTGCTGTCTGTGGAAGTTTAGTTCGTCACACTAGTGACTGATGGTGGTAGAGTGCCATGAAGGCCTGCCAAAAAGGGATATGGTAGGAGCAGACTGTAATAGATCCACAGGGGGCCGCTGGAGTGAGCCAGCAGCTGGCGGGGGCAGCACACCCTATGCGTGCCACAATAGAGTAGCAAGAGGTCATAGCCGGATGGTCGTGGCAGTGCGCTGGAGACACAATGCCATGTGGTGCTTCATGGTGGAGGAGGCGGCCCGCAACAGCAGGACATGTTGGCCGACGTAGGGGGCATCCGGGATGACCAGCCGTGTGCTTCCCCAGCCGTACCAGCCAAGCCGGTCTAGGAAAATCCAGGTCATCCCTTCGTGATGGGGTGAAAAGGAAGGCTCTGTTCCACCGGCTGGCCCACCAGCCTAGGCCGGGCTGGATGGGCTGGGTTGCCCGAGCAGACCGATGTGTTTTTTGATCTAGTTAATGTTAAAGGTTCAGTCCACCCAAGTGGCCCCATTATTTCCTTGAGCTGGTTTGTTTTAGAAGACCGGGTTTGTAGTATAAAATTGGGGAACTATGCGGCCCGAGAAAGGAAAATAGACTGGCCCACTAGTGCGGGTCGGGCCAGATTAAACCGGGTCATTGAGTAACTCGATGGGCTACAACCACAACCATCCCGGACTAAGTTTATCCAGACCCAATGGGCCAGGAAAACAGAACTGGTTATACGAGACCCCGAGCTGGGTTGGCTGGGTCGGTTTGAACCAGTCAGACTCGGCCCGGAAGCAACATGCCCCTATTTACAAAAACGCTTATATCTCTCAAAATGGGCATCTGATTGATGCATTGTCAGTGGTGTTGGGGCCCTGGCGATGTAGCGGTCCTTTTTTCATACGTCGGTTGGTTCAACCATGTCAGGCTATGTGGAGATGCGACCAACCCCTATTTACAGAATGGGTCATGTATTTCAGACTGTGATTTGATTGAAATGCTATCTACGACGTCAGAGCCCTTGTGATGAGGAGGACCTTTTGAGATATACTAAGTGGGTTTGTTCAGAGGCTGGCATATGGCTGGGATAGATCAGACCTGAATTGAACCAGACCCTTTTTACAAAAAGAACCATATCTTACAGATCATGTGTCCTTTTGATGTGTCGTCTGTTGCGTTGGGACTCTTATGACGAGACGGTCCTCTATGTTACTCGTTGTGGGACTTCTTGGAGATTGAGGTATGACTGATGGATTATGGATCAGATGCTCCGAGAATCATGTGTTATTTGTACAGGAATCCAGTTGTTGGATGTGATGTGAATAATGAAGAGCGACCATTCATGGATCATAAATAGAGCGACCCTTCATAGATCAACAATAGATCAACCGTTCATGGATCAGAAATGGAGTGACCCTTCGTGGATTAGCATGAGAGAGACACTCTATGGATTATCATGAGGGTGGACCTTCATGGATCAGCAGTAGTGCGACCCGTCATGGATCCTCCGTGGAGAAAACCGTTGTGGATCAGCAGTAGAGAGACTTTTCATGGATCAGATGTAGAGAGACCGTTTATTGATCAGTAGTAAAGCCCCTCAACAGAATAAGATGATATATATTTACAATTAATTAGCATTACTTTTATAATTATGTTATATGTAAAGACCCAGAAAACCTATGGGAAATTTTTTTTTCTCAAATACATGAGAATTTTAAGAGTCCGTAGTTTCTGACGGCACTTGATTCAGAGGCCTCGTATGCCCAGAATCAATTTTTGATGTTTTGTTCAGGTATGTTTAGTAAACGTATGTGCAGGTTTTTATATATTTTGAATCGGTGCTGGGAATTGAAATCTGAGGACACCGATGAACTCACAGCGCCGATATTCACTTAAGGAGACATTTACTATAGTTTCATTTTATCGAGAGCAGATGTTAATTTTGGGGTTTCTAAGTAAAATTTAAATATATATATGTGTTGCATATTTTTATTTGGATGGATGTTAAATCCTTCATATAGAGGTTGGTGGTGGGGCCCACCATATCCTAACCTCCCTTGGGAGGATATAACTAGGTGGGGCCCACTATAGTTTGAACCCCCCCCTTTAACCCCGTGCAACTTTCACTTATTTGAGGAGAGACTCTTAAACTTCCAACTCTCCCAATTTAATGTTTAAACTCTCCACCTCCCTTGTTTGAATTTGAAATCAATTCCTCCTTATTTAATCAAATGTTTTGTCATAATTAATGAAGGAAAACTCTTGAGTTGTTGTGCCATAAAAATAATAGAGAACTATCTCTATTATTTTGGCTTAACATTAATGGGATAACTCTTGGAAAAACACCATTATATTCCAACGAAGAACGCCTCTCATCTCTGAATAACGGTCCTCGTCTCTGAAGAACAAGAAGAAACACCTTCTATCTTCTTCAACCGGAGTAAGGAAGGGAAGCACCGCCGCCCATGAAGTACACCGAGGGTGTCGTCTCGCTGCAACTTCACCGAGCTCTACCTCCTCCGATGTTGATGGAATGAAATCCGCCTTCCGCGACATCTGTCTCCTGTGACTCGTCGTCGTACAACTAAAAACATGAGGTAGGAGGATTTGTTTATTTTTAAATGATTAAAATTATACTCCCGTTCTTCGATGAATGCTTTGGTTCGTCATTGGCCAATTGATATCACCTAATGCGGAGGGCGTGAGCCGAACCAACATGGCCTGATACCCCTTATTTGGTTCTTGTTGTTTGATGTCAGAGGTGGAGCCGAAAGGTTGCGGTGTCTTTTCACTGTGTCGGAGAATAACCACGGCGATGAAAGAGGAACTACGACCGGGAGGGCCATGGAGGATGAAGAAGCGCGGAATCATCATGCCGCACGGTGGAGCCAATGGTCGCGACCATGTCGGGTTGCGGCAGAGGTGGCATGGCACTATCGCGTCGCACTGAGGGAAGCAGGCCCGTGACACCGTCACACCGTGGTGGAGGTGCGGAAGCAGCTGGTCGAGACAGCTGTCGTGGAGCTGGACCACAGGATGACCGGCTGGCCGGCCGGCCCGCTGGAAGACCACGGTGCCCGCAGGCACCGCGTGGGGGGAGACCGCGGCCCGCAACTGTGGACCACTCGGATGGGAGAACTAGTCGGCTACGGCCTGCCGCGCTGGAGAATCACGAGGTCCACAGGCGCCACGTGGGAAGAACTGTGGCCCACTGTGCGGGCCGCGTGCGCCGGGTAGAACTGGCCAGCTACGGCAGGCCGGGCAGAGGAGAGGCGGTGCTGCCGGGCGAATCGGTCTGGCCCGCAGCGTGGGCCGGGTCCGCAGGTGGGTCGAGCTCCACCAGGTTGGGCCGACCCTCTAGCCGGGTCAGACCCGCCGAGCTGGGTCGGGCCGACCCACCAGCCCACTGGGTATGACGGGTCGGGCCCGACTTCTCTTAAATACCAATATCTCCTAGAGCGCGCGTCTGATCGACGCACCGTCTGCGGAACTGGGACCCTCACGATGAGGTGGTCCTTTTGTGATACTCTAATTGGGTTTTTGTCAAATTTTGAAAACATCTAGGTTTTGATCGAGCGTAAATCCAACTGGGCCCCTAGAACGGAAATGCTAATAACTCTCAGACTGGGCGTCTGATTGACGTGCCATCTATCACGTTGGGTTTTCTATGATGATATGGTGCTACGGGATACATCAACTCAAGACATCGTGATAGTTGATGTGTCAACACTTTGATTGAGGAGTGGACCCTCCCAGAATCGATCATGTTGTGTGCGGGAACCCTAGAGCTGGCTGCGATGACTACTGTACCGGAATCCTACGTGGGTTTTACTGCGATGACTGATGTACTAGAATCCTACGTGGGTTCGACTGCAATTACTACTGTACCGGAATCCGATGTGGTTTAGACAGCGATGACTATTGTACCGGAATTTTACGTGGGTTCAACAACGATGACTACTGTACTGGGATCTTACGTGGGTCTGACAGTTCTAAATTCTATTCCTGTATCCTGTGTGGGTCCGACAGAATAGCTGGTCATGTATCCTATATGGGTCCGACAGCATATCTGGTCCTGTATCATGTGTGGGACCGACAGATTAGATGAATTAGTGACTACATCTGATAATATCTATCACTCTATGAATGAAGTATACATGTGTGAGTTGAGTCTTGACTTTCAATCAATTATCATTGAGGTGATTGACTTTACTTCCACTGTGGAGTGGGTTGTTATTGGGCTCTAGAATTAGAGTCGAACTGTGATTGATAACTTAAGTATATGTATGAAAATATAACTATGTAAGGTTGTTTGATACTTCATGATTGTATCTTTCTTCTGTGCCTTATCCTTAGTAGATTCTGGGAGACCTTCGGGGGTCTCAGGGTCCCTACTGAGCATCGTTATCCTCACCCCTGCACGGACTATGCCTACACTTTTTTGTGTTGTTTGTAGACGACGGAAAACACTGATCGAGGTAGAGAGTTCTAGAGCTGGACGGTACCTGGAGGTGGACCACTTGACGAGACATACACAGAGCAGACGAATGGACCTAGGGTGCTGAGGAGGCCATCTGTACCCACCTTTCAAGTGGGATTCCCGGATGACGACTTAGTAGTTGTTGTTTTACCTTTCTGCAGTTATACTAGTTTTAAAGTTTTTTGTACTTTACAGTTGGACTTGTATTTCTGGCCCCATTCCTTTAAGAACTTTCTTTTGTATACATTTTTACTTAGTGTTTACTTCTAGTTGCGTACTCTATTGTTTTTTTACTTATTGAAGGCAACGCCTTCACTTTTTTTTTCAAGATTACGCCTTTGGTTCTAGTCACCATCCCCTGGCCTATGAAAGGCGGGCTTGGGGTAGTCACGACACGGGACCCGAGGATAGGTCGTGACATTATACCTGGTGTGAGATATCTTTTTCTTTGTTCATTACATTGAGTTCTTTCATTATGGAATTTCATTTGTGGATTTCTGAGAGTCATTTGAGGGTCTTTTGGTGCCTTATGAGAATTGTTATACTCACCCTTGTACGGGCTTTGCCTGCATCTGTTGTGTCTTCTGTAGAAAACATATACTTTTTCTGGTACTTTGGGGATCTGGGGATATACTATGCTAGGTGTTGGATCGATAGAAGTTGTGTTCTATAGTGAAATCTGACAGTGAGATGCACCTACCCATCAGGTTGGATCCTTGGAGAATGACCTCTAGAGATTGTACTTCCTTTGTTGTACTTTCCTTTCAGTTGTGCTTGTATTCTGGACCCTTTTACTTTATGTAGTACTTGTACATGATGATGGTTCTAGTTCCATATTACCTTCCACAGTGTGGGCTGTGTGTGTGTAAAGGATAAAAGGAAATTCATTCGCTTTTTGGTGCTAGTCTCTAGCCCCTGGCCTATAGAAGGAGGGCTTGGGGTAGTCAAGACATGGGCCCCAGGGAACTGGTCATGACATGAAATGATTTAAAATAAGATTCAAAATAAAATAAATAATGAATTATTCCTGATATTAAAAGTCAATTTGGTGGAATGTGAACCATATATAAGAAATTATATGTACAATGATGATGTAATCCTCATCGAATGGAAATTGAGATGAAGTTCCTTACCTTGAATTTCCTTTTGAGTGAACATCCTTTAACATCATGTATAGTGGTTTTAATAATTTTTGTACCTTATAATAGAACCAAAATAATATTTAAAATATAATATATGATCTTATTATAATATCTTATTACCTATTTTTTAATAATATTTCATTATCTTCACTATTCCATGTGTTAATTGACTAGTCTTTCGAGTATGTTTTGACTTTTTATTTTTCATTTCATACATAGATCAAGATTTAAACATATCATAAATGTAAATAATGGTTTAAATATCCTATATATTCATTATATATATATTTATAATAATCTAAAAAATTTAGATATGTGAAATGAAATACACCGTTCCTGGAGACGGTAGGTCCTATGTACGCATGAGCTCTACTTCTATTTCGATGTCATATTTAAAAGAATAAAACATAAATGATATATATATATATATATATATATATCTCTGTGTGTGTGTGTATTATAATTAAATTTTCATCTTTATGTAATATATTTTACATAGGACTTTTAAAACCATATTTTATACACTTAATGTATAGCATGAACGAAGCATACCGTTTGAGGAGGTGGTTTTCCACACGTCCACAAACAATGTTATCATATTTAAAAAAATAGAAAACATGAAGTTATGTATTGAATAATAATTAAAAAAATATAACATAAATATTATATATATTATATTCATACTATAAATATATCATTATTTTCAACTTTTAAAGGTGGTAAATGGAGTAATGAACGACATCAGTTCGTAGTGCGGTTGTCTGCCAGACTCACAAATGATGATTGTGTATCCCATTTTATGGGTGTGTGAGAATGTGTGGATCAAAATATTACAAAAAAATATGTATATTTAATATACTATGTTTATTATATAATCATTATATAAAATTAATTTAAGGGGTGTAGAGGTAAATGAAACAAAAGTGATTGTTGAAAATGTTTCCCTTTTATTCAGGTAAATCCATTTTGTTTATACCAAAAGACTTTCTTGGTTTTCCTTTAGCCTAAAATGAGGAATATAAATTTTGGTTAGGAATTTTGGGAGCTATTTTGGATGATCCAAATTGTTGGTAGGTGTGAATATGTGGGTGGGGTGAGTTCTTTTTTATAGTGGAGGGGGAGTGACCTTCTTCTATGTTTTAGAAAGAGGGGATTCCACCCATATTTCTTCTATGTATGATGGCTCCATTAATTAAAAACCAATTATAAAAGGTAGTATATGGTCTAAATATATCCATAAAACCTTTTTTCTACTTGTTTTTAGGTTATTTTTATCTTTATGATTAAGGATTAGTCCCTTATTAACCTAATCTTTCTCTTAATCGCTATAATTAATTTTAATCACTTTCAATAATATTTTGGTTAAAAACAATGTTGATATTATTTGAAATTAGAAATTATCCAGATTAAAAAAATGGAATCAATTTTTGATAAATTAATCATATATAAGAGGCAGATATTAATTAAAAATTAATCTTGTAAATGAGACGACAAAATATGTTTTTAATGTAAAAAATTTCAAAAGGTTGAAATGTTTTTATATCCAATTTATATGTCAAATTATTTATAATGAACTAAATAAGATTATTTTATATAAAATTTATCTATATATAATTTAAAAACAATAAAAATATAGTATAAAGTTATAAATAAATTAAATGAAATATAAGTTTTCAATTAAAATTCAGTATTTTTAACTATTCATCAAAAATGAAACTTCTTGTAAAAATACGAAAAATTAACCCTAAAATAATTTTGACATACCATTTCCAAAAATAAAGATTATTTTGACATATAAATTTTGTTAAATTATAAAAAATCAATTTTAAAAAAAGTTCACCATTAATAGGCGGAATAACTACCTTTATAAAAATATAGCCTTTTATGTGTAATATTGTGTTTGTTCTTATATTATGAATATTAAATATATTGTATGAATGTAAAAAATATTATATTGAATATATTATATATAAACTGTTCATATAATTTCTCTAAAAGTGTTAAAAGATAATTACATGGGAATGACGTGATTAAATAGTGTTTTTTTTAAATCGGGTGTTGCATGTATTATAAACTAACTCAATATTGTGTGCATTGCATGTTATAAAATATATTAAATTTATTTAATATATTAAATATATCACAATGAATCAAGAGTTTATATTCATTTCTAATTTCAGGGCTACATTCCATACATGCTATCAAATAAATGTAAATATTTTATAATTTTTGCAGTGTTACAAATCATAAAAGAAAACATAACCATGAATGTAAAAATCATCAATCATGAAACATAAAACAAATATTTCACAAAATCTTGAGTCATTAGAATTAATAATCATGAGCCATGTGATAGTAATCTTCATCAAAGGACTCAATATAACAATAGGAAGATTAGATAAAACAAGTTGGTATCCTGGAACATCATATTCATAAAACACTTATAGAACCCGTAAAGAACTTATGAATTGAATAACCATATGGTTGGCTTCCAATAAAATTATTCATAAAAAATAATCATTACCAAAATCATTAAAGGTAAATCAGGAAGCACAAATCATGTAATATATAACGGGATCACACTGCACTATCTGGGTGCACCTATCATATACAATTTCCATAAATCGAAACATGAATAATGTAAATAGAGGTTTTATTTCATCATAAAACTCATAGAAACAATCGTTTTTCATTTTATAACTTTATTAACCCATGGAAAAGAAATGGGTTTCATGTTAATCTCTTTGAAACATGATTAAACTGTGGAAAAGAAATAGATTCATTAACACTCACATTGAAATAGGGATAGACATTGGAAAAGAAATGGGTTCCATAAAAATCTCTTTGAAACACGATTAACCCATGTAAAAGAAATGGGTTCCAAAAAAATATCCTTTAAAAAATTAAAATCCATCAAGAGAAAGAATTTGGATTGTATCATTCTGAAATATCCCCATTACACATAAGTAACAACAGGGTTTATTGGAATTGATGAATGTAAATACCATTAAAAATTAATTAAATACAATTTATTGAAAATTAACTTTTAATCTTGTAATTAATTTTTAAAAACAAAATTTTCAAAAAATATTGAAAAATCATTTTCTTTGAAAAAAACATTGGACACATATAATGGAATCATTAAAATAAATTTCAAAAAATTATTACGGAAAATAATATTTCTTATTTAAAAATAGTTTTTAAACATAAATTATATTAAGAATATTTTTCATGTAAAATAACCTTGAAAACCTATAATGTAATATTCAATGAAGATAACAGTCATGGAATCAACAAATTGTGTCCATGTTGTACATTTTAAAACAATGATTCCATCCATATTTTTAGTAAATACCAAACAACATTGTTTGGAAACAGAATAAGGTTTCATTAAAAATATAAATTAAAAATTGGATGAAATTTCATTACTAAATCACTTGAAAAATATTAAAAAATAGAAAACAATTTTAGCATATATGGGTTAGGAAGAAAATATATTTATGACTGAGGATAAAAATAAAGTCACATTTTCATAATAGATTTTTTCAATAATTTTAAATAATAATGATTTGAAAAAAAACTATTACATGAAAACATTAAGATTAACCAAAGGAGGATAAAATTATGTAGGTTTATTAGACAATGAACAAATTATTTCCTTCAATTGAAATTATTGATGAAACAATCTCTATTAGAATGACATTTTGAAATAAACCCTTATAATAATTGCAACGTTGAAGTGAGAACTAATAAATGAATAGATTATGTGTATAAACTATAAATCCACATAAAATTATAAAATATAATAAAATCTACAAAAAAAATTACAATCAAAATCTTATAATATCCAAGATAACAATGTATTAATATATACTAATTAAAAAAACTAAGTTATAAAATTCATTACAACTTGGTAAATTTTAAGTCAAAACCAACCTTAAATGAATTATTAAAAATTGGAAACTAAAAAAAAATTACTTGTTAATGAATTATGATATTACATGTAAAAGAGTAGTACTTACACAATATATAACAAATTAGATGCAAAAAAATAAAAGTTTCCTCAATAAAAAGAAATTGAGAAGAAGTCCCATTCCCTCACGATTCATTTTGGATGAACATTATTTAAAATAATGTACAATAGTTTCATATAGGTTTATAACTTATTAAAGAACCATATTAATATTTATAATATCACATATTATCATTTTATAACATCTTATCAAGAATTCGTCAATAATCTTTCATTAATTTCATTTTTTCGAGTGTTAATTGCATTGTTTTCTCATTCATGGTCTCTTGTGAATGTTCTAGTTTCTATGAATATAATATAGTAATATAATATATATATTAATAATAATGACATAATTATCATATTTATACATCAATTATAATCTTTGAGACTTATTATTAATGTTGGCCCTGAAAAATGAAGTACGTTACAGTTATCGAGATGATATGTCGTACATACACATGGGTAATGATTCAATCTTTCAATGATCATTATGAATAGTTTGTAAGTGATATTTTATCTTAATTTATTGGTAATACTATAATAAATTACATTTTTTTTTCTTCAATATAGTTATATAAATCATCCATTTTTGTGGTAAAAAATATAGAGTCACATCACTTCGTGAAGGAGGTAGTCCAACGTACATGAACGACGTTATCATATTTCAGTGTGTTAAAAAGAAAGAATGATAATGATATATTATATTTTAATTATTTTAATTATTTCATTAATATAATTATTATATCATTTATATGAGATATATTCATTAAATTTATACTTATTACCTTCCATGTAAAGCGCTAATGAAACAAATGACATCGATCTGCGAGGTGGTAGTCCTCCGTACAAACAAGTGACATTATCTTATCCCAAACAAAATTTATTGTAAAAAAGGTATATATGATGTAATGAATAATTATGTATAATTATGTTAAAAATATCATATATATAATTTATATCCATCATCAAAACCAAACGAGATAGTTGGTAATGGAAAAACAAAGGACAACGGTTCACAATGCGGTAGCTCGATGTACACATGAACGATGATTTAATAACCCATTTGATAGAAGAAGATAATGATTAGGATTATTTCTCTAAAATAAGAAAATATAATTATATTAATGTTTTTAAGTTATTATATAATCATGTTTTAGGAATAACTTAATAAGGTGGAGGAAGAAATAAAATAAAAATGTTCATTGGGGAACATTTTCTCTTCTTCAGGTAACTTCTTTTGCTTTGCACCAAATTCCTTCTTTGGTTGGATATATTCCTATAATAAGGATTATATTAAGATATTAGTGAATTATATAAGTATTGTTTTCAATCCTTTTCTAAACCATTGGGTCTTTAGGGTGTGAATGTAAGAGATGATGGGGGGAACTTTTATAATTGAGGTGAGTGACGGAATTGTAATTTTTCCAATAAATTAATTACATCCAGGTTTTTTTCATATAAAAGGATCCAATAATGAAATATGACCCATAATAGAAATTATAATACCTAAATATTTCCATCAAATATAAGTCAGACATGTTTTTAGTCATTTAAACCCTTTTATTTTTAGTTTAAGCCCCAGTGAAACCACTTTCACCTTAACTATGGTAATTATTTTTCTATTTTATAACTATTAATTATGGTAAAAAATTAAGTTTATCTTATTAGATAATATAAAATATTAAAATTATTAATATTTAATTCATCTTTCTAAATTAAATTCACATAAGTGAAAAAATCGAATTTAAAATTATTCCTATAAATGCGACAAGAAAAGTGGGCTTCAAAGAGAAAATGTTCAAATGTGTATATTGTTTTTATATCAAATTATGACATGAAATTGATTAAAAATAAATAAATTAGATTAATATATATATAGAAACCAATTTCAAATTAAATTAATTTTAAAATATAATATACCTATATAAATTATTCAAACCAAAATGCAGTTTTAAATTAATATTTAGTTTTTTTAAATATAAATGAAAAAATTAACATATTTTTAAAAATATAAAATATTGCCCACAAAATAATTTTGAAATGATGATTTAAAAAATGAATTTTATTTTTCCAAATAAATTTTATAAAATTTTTGGAAAATAAATTATAAACAAAACCCATTAGCATGATAAAAAATATGGTTTTTGAGAAATGTATTTTTTTTGAAAGAAAGAGATGATTTTAAATTAAATATATGTGTAATAATAATAATTTTTTGAATTTCAATTAAAATTTATTGATATATAATTAAAAATTTTAATTTAAACATTTCATCATAATTTATTATTTTAATTAATTAAAAGGGATTTGTAACATGCACCATAAAACTGTTAACAATGCTTTTAAACTAAAATACAACTTATTCTTAAATACAGTTTAATGATTTTTAAAATGTAATTATGTGGATTGAATATATCTAAATAATTATTATTTCAATTTAAATCATATTTAGCACATAATTTTATTTTTAAATTACTTAATTTATTGATAATAATTTTCATTTTTATAAAAATTGGTATTTTTTCACTATTCATAGAAAATAAATATTTTTCAAAAAATCACAAAATTTCACCCAAATTAATGTTAGATATTTTAACTTAAACAATTAAGTTAATTTTACAATTATATTTTCTAAATTTTTGAAATAATTAATTATAATATTATTTTTCATTAAAATAAATAGAAATAATTTTTGAGGAATACGTATTTTTGAAGAATAAAATCACATTACTAAAAAAGAAATATATCATAATGTTCAAGAAAGTTAAACTATTATCTAAGATCTGTGTTGCGTGTCTTTTATGATATCAAACATGTGTTTCTTCTGTTAAAATCTTGAGGTGTTACATCATCCCCCTTAAAAAATTATATCCCTGCTAGTTGAACTTTATCCAAGTAATAAAATAATTGAAATTTGAAAATATTTTTTTAAAACCTATATCATAAAAGGGAAAACAAAAAATCTTCTCAATAAATTTGAAAGGGTAGTATATAATTCATTTGGAATGACACATAATTGGTTTCCAAATAGGAGAACAAAAGTGGGAAGTAGTGATTTTGATATGGATGAAAAGCATAAATTATTATGGAGAGTTACAGAGTTTATTGATATAATAAAACTAAATGATCAATGAAATGTTTGGGGCCCCAAAAACTATAAATATTTGACAATTTAAAAGATTATATAATTCAAAAGATATGAATGTAATATGATAACATTTTTTGTTTCAAGATCTTGTTTTGAAATTTGAGTAATTATTTCACTATATAGACTGAAAAAATAGTGAAATATACTTACTTTGAAATTAAAATTTCTTCCAATAACCAATTACCATCAAAATCTAATATTTTTTCACAAAGGATTTGTATTAAATATGATTTTTCTGCACTTAAAGCACTAAAACCCCACTTTCAATGTATCATATAACCGTAAAATAGATAACAATATATTCAATCTATATTTTTGAAATTAATGAATACTAAAATGGTTATCACATGGTAAGATAATGGAACAAATTTCTCAACCTTCCAATGATTAAATAAAAATGTAATCTCTAAAATTCAACATTTATACCCAAAGTTCAAACTAAATCATTAATAAAAAACCTCAACATTAAGTAGTGTTTTAACCATAACTTTTATATCATAACATTCATATTTCAAGCCCCAAATATGGATTTTTTTTTGAAATAACATTAATCACTTAGTCACCATATCATATTTAAATCATGTGGTTTTATATAAGATAAAACTTGTGTTCCCATAGTCATTTCAATATCCAAGATCATATAAAAAATGTAGGTTATCAATATTTTAAATATTATTTTCTAAATATCTAAATTCATAAATCACGTTAAACCTAATATTTATATATAATTCAACCTAAAAAATTTCCTTTTATTATTTAATTAATCAGTTTAAGATCTCATCACTTTAAACATAAAAAGGTGTGTATTACAATTTGAATGAATAATCATCCTTAATCTTATAGACCATGATGGTATCCATAACTATTAAGATTACCTCACATGATAACATCACAATAAAAAATGTACCTAAAAAGTTCCTATAATATAAACTATAACATCCCGCAACCCAAACTTTTGGATGCAATGAAGAAATCATAAAAATTCCTTTTTTTATTTCATATCGATATTTTTAACTAAATTTTTTCCCATAAAAACCTTACAACATCAAAAGGAGAAATTGGATCACTTACACTCTCATAGATCTTTTAGGTTTATTGTTTTTATAAAACATGGAAAACCTCCTATATAAATTATACCCATGTTTTTAAATTATAATTTCTCCCATTTAAGTGAGATTTTTTTATTTCACATCCATTCATTGTCATTATCCAATTGTAATCTCTTATAGACATAATCCATTATATGTATTTTTTTAATAACTTGGGGAAAATGACACATAATAAGGGTGACATAAATTTATAAGTTTGGTTAAACAAAAACATTTAACATATGGATTTAATCAATGAACATAACAAGATAATATGGGTATAGAGACATAATTAGAGTATATGAGTGTATCCTAAAATAATATATAAACTTCATTTATTTGAATCATCAATCATTAAACTTGTTATAAGGCTTCAACATATGAAATATTAATGACAATTAATTATCATGATCCATGGGATATTTATCATAATCAGTGGAAACAATATAAACCCAAATAAATAAATGGAAATACATGTTGGTATCTTGAACATTGTCTTCATATAACACTTATAGAACATTTACAAAACCCTTGAAAATATATTAAACAGACATAAAATACCAATATAATTATCCAAAAGGCATAATAATTATCTAATTCATTGAGTACTATCTGGGAAACCCATTATATAATCTATAAAGGAATCATCCAATAAAATACAGGTACATCTATAATATATGATTTCCAAGAAAAAAACATGAATTAAGTACATAGATCATTCATTTCACCCTAAAAATCATAGAAACAATCATTATTCTTTTTATAATACGATTAACCGATGGAAAAGAAATGGATTTATTGTCAATATAATTGAAACATGAATAACTCATAGAAAATAAAAGGCATTCAAAATAATAATTTGGAAACAAGGTTAACCCTGGGATAGGATATAGGTTCCATAAAAATCTATTTGAAACATGAATATACCATAGAAAAGAAACAGGTTCAATGAAAATCTCTTTGATAAAATAATCAACCATCCAGAGAAAGGATGTAGATTGTATCATTATGAAATATATCTATTAGAGTGTTTGTAACAATAAGAGTTATTATCATTGATTAATGGAAATACCATTAAAATATCATTAAATTCATTTTGTGTAAACCCACATTTTCATTCTGAAAATCACTTTAAAAAAACGTAAAATTATCAAAATATTTTGGAATTTTTGTTTGAAAAAAATAGGGAAACATATACGGGAATAAACAAAAATCTTTTAAGGAGATTTCATGAGTAAAATATCCTTTTTTATTTAGAAATAACATTTTAAAACATAAAATATTATGAATAATATTACCTTTGAAAAACCCCTTAAAAACATTTATTGGAATATTCAAAGCAAAAAATGGTCCTGATAATGGTAATTTTTGTTCATCATGTATATGTTAAAACAATTTTTACATTCATATTTTTGAAAAAACTAAAATTGGAAATTTTTAGCGAATGACATGAATGTCCCTTTAAAAAAATTATGTAAAAAATTAAAAATTTGTACATAATTTCATTAATAAATTATTCGAAAAATATTAAAAATATTTTTGAACTTATTTAAAAAACATGGTTTCAAAATGATATGTATTTTTTTCTGAAGAGATAAATGGTGTCGGGTTTTGTAAAAAAAATATTTTGTCAATTATTTTAAGCAAAAAATATTTAAAAAATAGTAGTTATTACATAAATAAAAATTGATTAAGTTGATGAGTATAAAATGATATTGTTTTATTGTAAAAGGATAAAATAATTTTCTTCAACTGAAAATCATGAATAATCAATCTTGATTAAAATGATTTTATGAAATAACCCCTTACAATGATTTTAATGTTGATGTTTGAACTAATAAACGAACATATTATATGTATAAATTTAAAATTAATGTGAAAAAAGTGTAAATATTAAAATATATAGTCAAAATCCAATACAAACATAATATTAGAATATAAAAGACAATTAAAGAGTAATATAATCAAATAAAATGGAATTTAATTATGAAATTAATGAACACTAGGTAGCTTTTTAGTCAAAACATCATTTAGATGTAATATTTCAAAAGAAAATTTAAAATATAATATATTATTAATGAATCATTCTATTCTATATAAATGGGTCATTATGTATACCATTTATAAAAAATAAGTTGTATAATAATAAATTTTCCTCAATGAAGGGAAATTTAGATAAAGTCCCTTACATCACACTTTTTTTAGTTGAAATTTTTTTAAATCCTATATATTGTTTTTTAAAATTTTATTAACTTATTAAATCACTATATTAATATTTATAATATCATATTTTATCCTTTTATAAAATATTATCACCAATTCTTTAATAATATTTTATTAATTTTATTGTTTTGGATGTTAATTTCCTTACTTTTGTAACTGTTATTTGTTACGAAATTTACTTTTCTTGAGAATATAATATAGTGGTATCATATGTATAATATTAATCAGGATGTAATTATCATATTTATACATAAATTACACTTTTAATACTGATTATAAAAATGTTTCTAAAAAAGTAAGCATGTTATTATCATAGATACGGTAAACCATAATTATGCTTGAGTAATGTTATGATTTTTCAATGATCATTATAAAAATAATGTAAGTAATATTTTATCCTTATATAAGTTTGATAATATAAAATATAAATTATTATTTCTACCAACATACTTAAATATATCATCCATGTTGTGTGGTGATAAAATAGAGCGTCACATCTTGTTGTGAATAGGGTAGTTCACACATACATTAAAGATGTTATCATTCTTTTAATGTGTGAAAAAATAATAAATAAAACATTATATTATATTTTCATAATGATAAATAAATATTTAATCTCATAATCATGTCATTTATATAACATATATTCATGAATTGTTTCTTAATTAACTTCCACATAATATGCTAGTGAAAAACAAATCACATCGTTTCTTGAGGCGGTAGTCCGCTGCACACTGTACTGATGTTATCATATCCCATACAAGATTAAATTTAAATAAATAAATATATATATATATATATATATGATATAATGACTTAAGAGGTATAATTGTGTTATAAATATCATATATTTACTTTATACCCATCATCACACTTAACCACGACAGGTGGTATTGGAAGAACAATTAACATTGGTTTGTGAGGCAGTAGTACATTGTACACATGAAGGCTGATTTTTATAACCATTTGATGGAATATGATATGTATTTAGGTTATAAAATTTAAAAATTAACATCTAAATTTATATATTATACTTATGATATTACATAATAGCTGTTTAATAATAATTTAATGAGGTAGAAAAATAAATAAAATAAAATCTTCTCATTGTGAAACATTACATCATTTTCTGGAAACATTTTTTGGTTTCCATAAATGACCTTACATAGATTGATTTATTAAGAAAATAAGGATTTTATTATTTTGGGAGGGAATTTGATAAGTTATTTTGGCAGGAGTTTTCTTAGATGATGGTTTTTTATGTTTTTAAGATAGAAGGAGAATGTGGGGCGTATTATAAGTGATGTGAGTGGCACAATTGTGATGTTTTTAAAAAATATTTTCCACTCAATTTTTATCAATTCATAAGGACCAAGTAATAGATTATTATCAATAATATAAGGTTTAATTTATAAATATGGCCAAAACATATATTTTATATAAGGTTTTAGGTCATTTTAACCATTATTGTCTTAGTCTGACCCCTCGGTAAACCCATTTTTACCTTAACCGTAGTAATTAATTTTTATTGTATTAACTATTAAATATGTTCAAAATTTTATTTTAATTTATTAGATAATATGGATTAATTAGATTAAAAAAACAGGAATCAATTTTTTTAATTTTAATTCACAAAATTTTAAAATTTTAATTTCAAATTAATCACACAGATGCAATGAGAAATCTAGTTTTAAAACAAAAACTGTTCAAATTTTTATTAGGTGTTTATAAAAAATTTCAACATGGAACTGATTAAAATGAAAAAATTGTATTAATATATAAATATATAATTTAATTAATTTTAGTTTAAAAACATTTTAAATATAATTTATCTTTGCAAATAATTGAAAAAAATCAATTTTCAATTAAAACATAATATTTTTCACTATTCATCAAGAAAGTTAATTATTTCAAAAAATTATAAATAATTCAAAATTATATAATTTTAAAATTATTATATTAAAATTAACTCTTTTTTCAAATATTTTTTCTAAAATTGGAAAAAAATTTAAAAGTAAACCCACAACCCAATGAAAAATATGGTTTTCGAGAAGTGTATTTTTTTAAACACAAGATGATTTTTTATAAAACCTATATATAAAAATAATCATTGTATTAAAATAAAAAAAAATAAAAGATATATAATCTATGAATTTCATTTAAAAAATTACACATTATGGATTATTTTAATTAATTATAAAGTAGAATCATTGTGCACGTTAAAACTGTTTTTAGAAAAAAAAACCCATTTTTATTCCCAAAAACAAAGTTAAAAAACTTTAATGATGATTGAAATGTTATTAAGTTGATTAGTTATTAATAAAATATACTTATGTTACTTACAATCATATTCAAAACAAAATGTGACATTTAAATTACTTAGTTTATTGAAAATAAATGATATTTTTTTTATAAAAATAAGTATTTTTTCACTAATCACTAAAATACAACACTTTCAAAAGAATCCAAAAATTTAACTCAATTTTTTTAATTATTTATTTTAATTTTATCAAACAAAATTTCTAAATGTTTATTAAATTAATTACAATATGTATTCTCACAAAAATAAAAAAAAACTTTTTTAGAGAAAACATTTTTTCGATTAATAAAATTACATTATGAAATATTGATTGATTATTTATGAAAAAATAATCCAAATATATATTAAGTAAGAAATATATTTATATCATAAATTATTTAGTACTTTTTATGACATCTAATTTACCAACTATGTTATACCTATTTTATATAACGTGGGTTGTTTAAGCTCTTAGTTGCATGTTGAATAAGCTATCGAACGTAAAAATCATATGGATAAATATATTGAAATATATTTAAGAAACTAAATATATTTAAAAATAAAATTATCATAAATCATTGGGGAGTTACATTCTCTTCTAAGATTACTGTTCTCTGTCGTTTATGCTATCGAACTCAATTTTCTTGTTTTAAAATATCAGGGTGTTACATTAGTAGTCTTGCAGATCCAGATACATACATGATATCCATTTTACATTTGGGATAAAATATGAAACATAGTAATAGTAAAAGGTATACATTGGGGAACACATTAAAAAAATTCTTCTTCATATCTGAGGAAACATAAATAAATGATGGAAATCTTAAATGATTAATAAGGATTACATATAGTAGAATCCTTCATGAGTAAATAAGTTATGATCGACATTTCAATGTAAATAACCAAAAAAAATTTACATTTAATCAATTAAATGAACATAAATATGAAATCAAAGATAATATCAATGTATTAATATCATGGATGTCAATAACTATATTCCCAATGAATAAAATACTTAATATTGGATTTCATGTTCTCATACATCATGATATCTATACTGTTAATACATTGTGTTAGTAGAATTTAAAATAGTGGGTAAAAACTCATTTAATTTTATCCGACTTATTTGTCTCGTGATACCTATCAATGCATTGAGGGGATATACAATTCCCAACCCCACCCATCAATACATGTCTAATGAATTATTCATATATCTAATGATAAATTTAATTCATGAACAATATTCATTATATAAAAAAACTACATTGTCTATAGAAATAGATTTAAAATTATTTCCCCAATATTATTTCATAAAATATTTCTGTTTATCAGCCCATTGAAAATTCCTAGAAGAATCTAGATTGTATAAAATAGTTATGGTAGTTGGGAAGTCTATTATCAACATATAGATTTAGAAACATTAATTTTGATTTTTATTAAGAATGTATAAAACAAATATTTTAAAAAATATGATAAAGAATCTTTTCAACCATTTTTAAAATTCAATTGTAACTTAAAATGTATTTATCAAGTAATTTGAGTAAATAAAAGGACATTTGTTAAATAAATTTAAAAACATGTCCATGGAATAAAACATATCCAATTAAAACATAAATAAAATGATTTCTTATTTTAATAATTTATTTTTCTCAATCCGGTACAAAATAGTGGAATATTTGGATGAAATTCTGGAAATGCTTTAAATTTTTTGTGTATAAGATAATTATTTGTTCTTATGATGCATAAATGATAATAATACATTAACTAAAAATAAAGGTAATACCATAAAAAAGTGAGATTGGAAAATAGATTCTTGCTTCTTTAGTAACATTTAAATTGTAACCGATTGAAATAATAGATTACAATTGAACTTTAATCATCATGATGAAATAGTAATTTTGGTTTAATATATCAAATATATAGTATATACACCATATATTTGTGAATAGTTTCATAATGAAAAATATGTCTCAATAGAATATAAATTTAAACAATGTAACTTACCTTATATTTCCCTTTAGTTGACCATGATTGAACATATATTATAATGGTTTTAATCATGTTATTAATTTAAATAATAACCATAATAATTTTTATTATATCATATTTTAACCTATAATAAAATCATACCACCTATTCGTTAAATATATTTTATACTACCAATGTTTTAGGTGTTAACAGCTTCATTTTCTCATTTATGGTTTGTCTCAAAATATTGGGTTATTTTTTATACGATATAGTTCAATCATCTTCAAAATAATACTAATGTTATAAAAAGCATATTTTTTTAATTATGTACATTTTTAGATTCACTCTTGAATGACGAACATTCAATATGAATGACACCTCTTTGTGGTTATAGTTGGACATTCATATGCATGCATGAAAATATCATAACCTTAATGGGAGAAATGGTATCAAATTAGCTGCTATATTATTTTTTAAAAATTAATATTATTTCATATGAATCATATATATTTTTATTTCTATCATTATGACATTCCATGTGAGTTCGTGATGGATATAAAATTACATTAGCTCACGAGATAATAACATTCCATACACACAAGTGATGTATTTATTTCCAATTTCATAGACAATCATATGGATAAATATTATTACATAAAAATAATAACATCTTAGTATATTTTTATACATGTTTTATAATGATGGAATTGTTAATACATAATTTAAGGTGGTAAAATAAGAACTAAAAAAGAAAGATCTCGGTGAAGATGATTACCTCCGCATAGAGAAACCCCTTTTATTTCCCTTATTAAAGACCATAGGATTTGTCTTCTAAGAAGAGTAACACTACTATAATGTGGATAAGGATGTGAATATGTAAGGGGAGGGGGTTTCGTTTTATAATTAATGAGGACTATAATTTTTATAATTACACAAAATTACTCAAAAATGGGAAGGAACTATCACACCATGTGCACCAAAAATTTATAAATAATATAGTGGATAAATTATAAGGTTCATATAAACCTCCACCACTCGAAATAAATATGTTATAAACATGGTATTTCCTCCACCTCCAACATTACTTACTTTTATCATTTGAGTTTTCACAATGGAAACTAATTATATTACCCTAGGTAATTTATCCTTTAATAAAATAAATAAAATGATCATTATTTTATAATTCAGAAGCATAAATTATTAATATGAAATCCAATTTATCAAATTAAAATTTTATGTTCATGGAAACATATTTTTAACACAAGGGAAAATAACACACAAATAACCATTTTAACCTTAACCATTTTTTTAGTTTATACTATTTTTATATTCAATTTGATCACAAATAATGTTTACCTTATTATATAATATTAATTATTCTGATTGAAAATATCAAACACCTTTTATCAAATTAAAATATCAAAATTTAAAGAATTTAGTTTTGATACAATCCCATAAATCATGTCAAAAAATAGTTTTTCAGGAAATGGAATTTTCAAGCATAAGATGATATTATATTAACTGTATGAATAATAATAATTATGCAACTGATTTAATTTAACATATTTATATATTTGATAAAGAAATTTAATTTAAATCATCTATAAATAAATAATATTTCAATTATTTAAAATGTGTGGACATTATTCCTTTTTATCAGAAACATTTTCCTAAAAAATAGATTTCCTAAAAAATATCCCATTAGACCTACAAATTATATTATCCTTAATTATATCAAATTAATATTTAATCAATTGTTATTTCTAAAAAAACAATACTTATTTTTATATAATATAATTAATAGTTAAATACTATATTTTTAATTTTTTCTTTAATTCCTATTTCAATGGAAAATTATAAAGAAACAATTTAGGATTGTTTTGACAAGTATGTTAAAAATTGATATTTATCCTATAAAATTATAATTTTTATACCATGAAACCATAAATTTTTTATTATATTATAGTTTTAAAAAAATTTCATCCACTATAATTGAGACTTGGGTTTTAAATTCTTTTCCATACAGAAATTTCATCTAGGAAATTATGATTGATTTTGCATTATGAACAAAAGAGGGTAGTTATTATTAATATAATACTCTAATTCCCACATTGATTCCTACATTTTATTATTTTTCCAAAGTAACTTTACTAGTCAAGACATCTGAATCATCAATTTTCTCTAGTCTATGAATTATGGCGATCTACTCGTAATATGATAGATTAGGTTCCAATTATATTTCATTTTAGGTGAAAAAATTCAATTAGTCTGACATATACTTCTATAAAAATAATATATGAAACATAGAATGATCTTTATAGAGGATTAATTTCATTTTTAATCATTAAATAACAGCTCCAATCATTTCTAAATTTTCAAAGAGTCTGATGTACATGGGACAAAGTTATCCCTTCTAACAGAACATCATAACAGCCATCCACGGAGATACTTTCATTAAAAAAATATCTCACACATGAAATTACAAATCATTCTTCAAGTTATTGATAAAAATATTTTTCCTACATTGGTCTGCATTAATACGTGTCTAAATAATCTTTACCATTTTTATTGTCTCTTTAACATGTTTTGGGATTATAAATTTCCTTTCACCAAATTTATCCTAATAATTTGGAGTATGACATCTGCTTCCATAAAGTTCTTCAAATGGTGCCATTTGAATACTATAATAAAAACTATTTTTATAGGTAATATGTAATAAAGGAAAATAATGATCCAATATACCTTGAAATTGAATTGGTGATGAACTAAACAGACATTCTGATGCTTGAAATTTCTGTTCAAACTATCAATCATTTTATGGATGGTAAAAAGTCCTCCAATAAAACTTACTATCAAGATCCTTTTGAAAAATCTCCCAAAAATAAAATTCAAAACTTGATCATGATTATACAAAATAAAAATTGTCAATCCATTAAGTCTTCCAAATTCATTTATATAGAGCCTTGTGAGGTGATCAAGAGGTAAATCATCTCTTATAGAGAGAAAGTATATTTTTTTTTCTGTTAAAAAATAAACCCCATTGCATCATACTATATAAGAGTATTTGGAAAACCAATGAAAAAGTACATAGTAATTTCATCTTATTTCAATGTAGGAATAGGTTCCATTAATTATATAGGTTGTTGTCTCATAACATTAAACTATTGGAAAACACATCATTTTTATTAATAATTAACAATTTTCTCCTTCATTTTACACCACAAATAATGTTCCCTCAAATCCATATACAACTTTTTACTACTAAGATTTATAAAAAAAATTTATCTATAAGAATCATTTGACAATTACCTTTTTAGACATGGTATAGATGAAACTCATAATTTATATCTATGCTTTATAACTCCATATTCAAAAATAAAATTCTTTCAATTTCCCATCATTTATAGATTTAATTATATTCTAAAAAAGCATATCGTGAGATTTTTAAAATTTAATATTTACCAATAAAGATTGTTTCAAAATAATCTTAAAAAGGAGTGATGTCTCCCAAAAATTAATAATTCCCATATCTATCTTTAATATATCATTGAACATAGGATACCTCTCAATATTACTTTGGGTCATTAATCTATAATACATTCATCACAATGCATATGCTACATTATTTGCCTTCCCTGGTTGGTAGTGTATTGATAAATAATAATCCTTGAGTAATTTAAGTTGTTAACATTGCCTTATATTGATCTATTTCAATGAAAATATTTTTTTATTCTCTTATAGTCTTTTTATATCTCATATATTAACAATATTGATAATACCTCTATATATTCAAACAAAATATTATGGATACCAACTCAGTATCATTAGTTGGATATTTATTCTCATGAGTGTTTGACTAACTTGATTACTAATAAATAAATTTATCATTCTATATAATGATACAACCAAGTCCATCCTTCTATAAACTAGTATATTTCATAATCCCATCACTTCCTTATGGTAGGGTAAAAATGAGGGCATTTACCAATCTACTATAAATTCATGAAAACATGGTTCAAAGTATATTACCCATATAAACATAACCACTTTACATGTATGCCTTGTTATTGGGTTATAAAATCAGATAAAATTATAAAAAATCACTGAGAGTTACCTTTCAACCCAATGATACTAAATAACTTGGTTATGTTCATTGGTGTATGGAAGTCTCGAACTACACCTTTCTTTTACGAATCAGTTAGTTTTTTTGGTTTCATGTTGTTACAAATAATTATAAACAATACATAAATTAATAGTGATAAAGAAAATTTAATTAAATAATTATATATCGTTGTAATCGAGGATCATGAAGGGGGAACCATAAATATGATAACTTTCAGTGCAATATAAAAAGTATTTGGGAATCATTTATTAATCTCTTTCATGGGTAAATTATTTCGCAAATAGTTTATTATTTTCATTCCATGACCTATTCTAACACTTGTTTTTTTAATTTATATTCTTGATTCCTAAAATAAGGGTAACTAGGATATAAATATTCCATTTGGAATCATCTAGTAGTGGATGAGTTGATGAATCATCCCTTACGGTGTCTTATTTACAAGTTCAATAATCTATAATATTTTTTGACATATCCTTTATATCCATATTAATAACAATATAAGTTATCTTGATCTTGTGAGTGATCAATCATTACCATGCATCAATGTGAACATCGGTATGTATAATAGGATATGCATACTTTCATTATTTTATGTTTACATTATTATTGAAAGCCTTAACATTGGGAACCTTAATATTTATGTCCATCTAGGGAGCTGGCATGTAATGTTTAATTTAGATAAATGAAATGATTGGTAATTATTATATATATATTTTAGGAAAATATGGACCAGTTTTATTAGTTTTTATATAATGGTACATGTCATATATTTGAAGGTTATTTGACAGGGACCATTTTGTTTCTTTTTACATTCATACAACTATGTCTGAAATAATGTTTGTTATTTTTATGCTTCACAGACCAACAAGGGCACTCTCAAGTTCATGTTCCATGTATTTTTATTTCTTATATATAATTTTCTTATGGGTATGTCTTATTATATGAATTTTTACATCTTTAGGAATGAACTATATGCTATATAGTTCAATTTGATACAACTATACGTACTAAGTGAATGGTTCATAAAATTGATTAGTTTTTTGATGCATACATGAGTGTCTCATTTCTGGTCTAGCATGATAGAATGTATTAGGGAAGGTAGGTTTTTTTCTTACAAGAAATTTGATTCTAATTATTTTTTTCTCACTAAAGGTCCATAGTGATCACATCATTAATGAAAACATGAATAGGGGTCAAACCATATTCTAAGACCAAAAATATTCTTGGTACATATCGATTGGATGTAAAAATTGATGGCAATATGCATGGAAGAGGATTAGATTTTTTATGTCAATAGATGACTGTTTAAAGTAGACAAGGAGTGAATTATGTTCTTTTAGATGTTTCATTATTATACTAGGGATAAAGAACCTTTTTAACAAGTAAATATGTGAATTTGAACGCCCTAAGTGTCCCATCAATTAGGGATAAAATCCTAGAGTGCGTATCTAATTGGATTATCAAACCCTTTTAATAAATTAATACATTATTGAAGCATAGTAACATGAATGGATAACCTATTAATGTAGTTCTGTTGGTCATAATGAATTATTGAATCGAAATAACACAACTGTGGAATAGTTCGTGAATCTTAGTGATGACAAGGTATTTTGGAAAAAAATTAATCTGATTAGTTAAACTATATAGATAGTGGAACATTATAAAATCCATGTTATCCATGTATCTAGAACCAGATAACTGGAAACCGTATTGAGTTTCCCTGCACAGTTGAACTCGAGTATGGAATCCTGGAAAAGTATAACCCTTTTATGGGGCACAATCAAAGTGAAAACCCCATATAAGATCTAATCAATGAGGTTCTATATTGTGTAACCACATCATATGTGATACATTATATCAAACACATGTTAAGTGGTTCCCTTGTATAAAATTTGGGTGAAGTGGGAACCTAGTAAAGAACCTAGTATGTGTGGTTCCCCTATATGGGATTGGGGTAATGTGGCACCCTCATGTGTGTCAACAATTAATTAGTTCTCTAGAGATGGAAAATAATGCAATTGATCCCTATAATAGGATTCCAAGTTAATATGGTTCCCTAGTATGGGAACATGTTGAACTGGAACTCAAATATGATACTAGGATATGTGGAGACCAAATATGGGACAATGAAAATTTGGTAACCTATTATGGGTAAATGGTGAAGTTATTCAAATGGATGTGTGGACTAGGTGAAGGGTCATTGTAGCATCGAGGGATATAAGAAGTGGCTCCCAATATTAGTGTAATAGGTGAATGGAACTGATGTATTAAATCATTGGTGAATTTTTCCTTGGTATGTAATTTTTTAATAATACCATAATAGGGATCTTCGTGATGTGGCGGATAAATAAAACATTTATGTGTATATTCCAGGGTTAGTTGGTTGAATGGTTACCTATTATGGATCTTCTATGATGGAGATCCATTACCCTAGTCTTGAATGAGTATAAGGGACATAGTTTATCATGAATTCTTAATGTTAAAATTATTGAATGATATAATTAACTTGAGTTAACATTATTTTCTATAGGTTTTGAAAATTGATACAGAAGAAGGAGAAGTGGGAGACATGCGTAAGGGTATAAATTGGATCATATTCCTGAATTATTAGTCAAGATCATAAATGACTCTTATGTTTTATTTTCCCCACATAAACATGATAAAATATCAAGGATTATATGGAAAATGATATTAAGTCACTGATATAAGGGGATAACCTACCAACATGACCTGGTATAGAGTAAGCCTGATATTAGGGGACCTTGTGAAAAAAGAAATCCACATTTAGGAATCATGGAAGAAGACATTAGAAATGAATCAATGAACAAGTAAGGGATATAGGTACATATTTGGAAAATAATTAATGCAGGGTTCACTATGATACTCATGAAGGGAGACTATGTTGCGGTGACTTTTCATGGGGAATAGAGTTTCCTAGAGGTGACATAAATATGTAAATGTGACCAAGGAACAATCAATTCAAATTTTCACTAAAACATTTCTCCACCATACTGAATCCTCCAATGATTAGAATTTATTCTTCCAAAAGCATTTTATGAAATTTATATTCATTTAATAAATTTTTTTTAAACATTTTATATTTACTTAATTTTAAAAAATCACTTAAATGAAATTAAGATAATTTTTTTATAATCAATAAATGTTCTATAAATTCTAAAATAAATTTTATAATTACAAATATTCCAAACAAAATCTCATACATATTTTAAATTTAATGGAATATAAATAACAGGAAAAAGATATTCCGCCTAATCATTTGACTCGGAGACACAATGTTTGATTTTTGGTGAAGTTATATAAATAATATTTTATGAAATATATCAATATCACATTCAATTGTATCAAAAAAATAGTTGAGTATCAGAACTATAAAATCCATATTTCATTACAATTGACCAACATAACACTAACCTAGAATTCCACAACCAGAGAATATGAAATGCATTAACAAATCAAAATGTGTAATATTAACCACTTCGACTTGGGTAATTTTATACTATGATTGGAATGAGAAATTAATATGAAATATGATGATACATTGTTCATATATGGATTTTTACCATTAATCAATATAACATAACATATTTTATTATTTGATATGATTCAAAATTTAAGGATTATATTGTATCACCTCATCCAATATCACATATCATTTCAGAATATTAATTATTCCTCATGGCATTTAGTGAAACAATACTATCCATAGAAAACATATAATCTAATTACCCAAAATATAATAAATAAAAAAAATATACTATATATTTTGTATGTCATTTTTAATGATAGGCAATAAAACATTAATGTGATATGAATGTTTCCCAATTTTCATCATGATTAAGAGAATTAATGTAATGAATTTCTCTAATACTAATAAATGACTAATAAGGATAAAATCACTTATTCAAGTATTTTGAAAATATATAAACCTCAAACACTATGATCATAATGATATAAAGACTCAAAACATTTATAAGAAAAATAAGAACATATAACTTCCACAATTCTTCTATATAAAATCATTGTTTATTAACGAATATTAAAGTGTAATGACTAAATGAGTTCCCCCTAAAAAGTGTATACATATATCAACTAAATATAAACATTATTAGGTTGGATGTTCCACTGTACCCATGGTATACTATTAATTTTTTGCAAAAAATAGATGACTTGGAAGAATACATCATGATAGGAAGTGAACATCATGTGTCTTTCAAATGAATCACCAATGACCATTCAAACTACAGCTACCCATGTAATTTTAGAATAATTTATTTTCATATCTTATAAATATTCATCAATTATATATTATAGAGTAATATTCATTATTAAAAAGTATTTTTTAAATCAAAAAGTGAATAGTTAAATTATACTATATTCTCATAAGATTATATTTCAAAATTTAATATTATAATTATAGAATTTTAATTACAAAAAATAAATATTATTTTTTAATTCATTATCTAAAAATTATCTTATGATGAATTTCTGATAATTTTTTTGAAAGAATTCTTTTTTAGAAAATAGTGAAAAATTCTGACTTTGTTATTAAAAATTGATTTTCTTTTCGCGTATTTACTAATTCAAATATTTTTTGATGATTCGTAAAATTTAATTATTTCGTTATTATTTAAAATATTCTAATTACTTTTTTAGAAAAAGTATATTATAAACGAATTTATTATTGAAACATTTGTTCATTAAAAATATTATTTTTCTTAAAAAGTATTTTCCATTAAAGTTCTCCAGTTAGATTATAAATTTAATTCTTCAACCTGTGTTTTTTTAATTTTGGAAAATGGAATAAAAATTACGAATCCTTGGGTCTAATTTTTTTTAAATTTTTCCCTTTTATTTTTGGTTAATATGAATTGTAACTTTAGTAATATTTGTTACCACTATAAAGTGTGAGCCATGTAATAAAATTTAAAAATAAAATGATATGTTTTATAGAAAGGATATTAACAATTTATTTAATTTTATTTGATGACTCCATTCCATCTATAATACTACAATATTATATTATATATCATTTTTTACTATTTGAATTTTATTATAACCATGATACTATTTTATTAAATGAAATGTCTGAAATGTTCACTCTTTTTTTTAATAACTATATTATTTTTAATATATGGTTAACTTGAGAAATGTTTTTTTATAATATTAATTTTAAGGACAAATTATATATCATCATTATATTAAATGTTTTTTAGTAAAAAATGATATTAAATAACAACACAATAGTGATATACTAGTTTTTAAATTAGTGGAAAAATCAAACAAATAATATCAAATATATTAAATGAAATAAAATTTGAGATAATTAATATGATAATATGACTTTATATATTTACATAACATGTTTTTTATGTATTAATTTTTTTACTGATTTTAATTATTTTATTAATGTTATTAAAATCAACGTATTGAATAGTCATAAAAATTGTCATTAATGATATATTATAATAAAAAATATTTTTATAAATTATATAAAATTTCAAAAAAATTATTCTAATACAATTTATTGTATTGTTGTTTATATTATTAACCATGGTAAATTTAAGGGCCTTTTCCCCATTTATAGTAATATATTTACCCTCAACATTTAAAAAACTTATTTTCATGATATGTATGAATGGTGTTGACGAGGGGTTAAAAAATTGATAAGGGTAAAAATTTAATAAAAAATTTGTAATTTTCATATTATGATATTATTTAGATCCATAACCATCCTGAATTTTAAATAAATTTGTTTGGAGTAATTATTAATTGAAATTTAATATAAATTAATTCAATGTTTTGAAAAATTTGATGAGTGTCGATCCCCACTCTTATAAAAGAAAATATCTTATTGAAACTAATTAAACCTCTAAATAATTCATGGATTGACCAAGATATTTGAAAAACCATCCTAAAATTCTTATAAATTTTTTAGAGACCCCGTTTAGAGAATAATACCATACACAACAGTCTTAAGGTTTTATGAAAAGGAGGTTGTCCAAAAGAGAGGTATCTTTATTAACTAAATTGTTTTTTCAGTTATTATTGAAATTAATTATTATAATATTTAACCATGATGAAAAAATATCTTACAAATACTTAGGTTCTTTTATTTTAATTAAATAACCTACATCAATCACAGCTTCCACTAAATAGAAAACGAAACCATCATTCATTTGTATAAAGGACTACCACATCACAAACAGTTGTGATTCATTTTCCATCACCATATCTCCTTGAGGGATTATAGAGATGGAATTAATGTTTATATATTATATTTTTGATATATTTATCATTATAAAAATTTAATATATCATTTACATCCTTACATTTATATTCACCAAAAAATTATAACGTCATTTCTGCGTACGTGTGGACTACAACCTCCACGATGTGATGTGTTAAATTTTTCATCACCACATCACATGGATGATATATATAATTATATTTAAATAATTAATATTATATTTACAATATTATTATAGGTTTTAATGATTATAATAATATGTTCCTCTTTTCTATAATGATTGTTGAAAAATGGAAACCGTACTCATGCGTACGTACGACCTACCGTCTTCGTGATTGTAACGTAGTTAAATTTTCATTAAAATAATTAATGGTTGGATTTAAATTTATAATTCAGGTATAAATATTATAAATATTATTTTTTATATTCTAGATATGATGGAATAACGAACTCTTTAAACAAACTAAACCTACCAAATTCATTTTGGACAATATAAGTGAATACCGTCAAAACATGTGATGTTAACATAAATGATTATGTCATTTTTATAACATGGTAATAATTTAAATAAAATTAATAATAAACATAAAAAGGATCTAAATATATAAAATAATTAGCATATGTTTATTATAATGGAATATAAATAACATACATGATGATTCAGACTCGAGGTAAATGACATTATTTTAAAAATATTCTTTTATGTTTCCCTAAAAACATTATTTTCCATCTATGTGTATATTTTTGAATATTATTTTATGGAATTTTTTATGTGTAAATAAATTATTTATAATGTAAATTTTATATCACCTTTAATATATTTATTATTTTTATCAAAAGGAATATTTTTATGGAATTTTTTGACTTTCAGAACAAAAGACCGAATGAATTTTTTGTTATAATATACAAAATTATAATGAATTTCCCCACCACTATAACCTTTATTTTCAGTTTTTATTCATCTATAATAATTCAGGTTTTCAAGAATGAAACCCCTCCATTTTTTGGGTTATTTTAGTATTGAAAATTCTTTTTAGAAGAAATGGTATTATAATATATGAAATATTTTGAAGATGATTTTAAAAGGGTTTTCAAGAGTTTTAATCATGATATTATCCTTGTAGATTACTTCAAAAGGGTTGTGTACCATTATATCTCATTTGTGTGATATATATATCCTACATAAATCCCCATATAGATAACACAGAGTGAGCCTATTATATCTTTTATGATGGGTGTGCGTGGATAGTACTCCAATGAATTGGGTTATGGTTATGTTCTTTGTAAATTATTTTACAATTTAGACGTATGGTTATTACAAAGTGTATGGTTTTTATAAGGGTTTTAAGATGATGATTTACCAAGGAACCAGCATCACTTTTTTGTTCATTCTAATTATTTTTCAGGGAATTAATTTTATTTCAAAAGGTAATGTGATTATTTTTTTTAAATAAAATTTATTCTTTTTTTAGAAGATTATGGTTTTTAAAAAAGGTTTTTTCATGGGTTTTAATTTTTTTAATTGGAATAACCATTTTCTTAATTTAATACACCAAATTAATATTTTTTACACTTTAGATGTTTTAAAAATGTATTTTGAAATTGTGTAAGGATCGTTAGGGGAAGAGAACAAGTGGGGTTGGAAGTCGTGAATATTTCTCATGATTATAAATTATGTTTTATATTAAAAGATTCATATTGTTAAAATAATTGATACTAATTATAAGATTTACCATTGTATATGTATGTTTTTTTATGTAACATTTATGACCTAAATCTATAAATATATAAACCTAAAATAACTTTGGTAACTTATGAATTGGAATTCTAGTTTAAAGTCACTGTGATATATAATGTTTAAGGACATGTCATAACATTTGCTATGATAGTTTGTTTTTCATGACTTTATTGGTTAAGGTAATGATAATATAATACCCCTAAAATATTTTACATAATATTAATGTTGAAATGATATAGAAATTGAATATTACCATGTTTCCTTGAAAAAACTATATTTTTTCAAAATGGCTTCCCACAAAGGAGGAATAGAGGTAGTTTTAGGAAATAACCAAGAGGATGATAACCTTGTAAATTAGAAATAAATAATGGTTAGAATTTTTACTGAGTAGTTTGTTGCAATGATGAATTAGATAAAGAAACCTATAAATAGTGGCAGAATCCATGCTAGAGAGAATCCAAATCCACCAAAGAGAAAAATAATGATAATGTTGAATTTTAAGTGAGAAAATAATCCCAAATTTAGTTCATCTTCCCTCCTAGTGGTAATAAATGTATGGACTAAGTCCATGGGGAAAATAAACTAATTCATGTTGTTTTTTTGAAATGTTAAATTTTTATCCTGGGAATTTATCATTTTAAGGTGAAGTTGATCGATGGTGTTATTTGGTTAAAAATATGTAATATTGAGATGAACTCGATTCCACATAATTGAAAATAGTTAATCATAACTTCCTTGAGACATATTTCCCTATGGTTTTTTATTAGGGTTGATAAAAAAATTGGAATTAGGGGAAAAGATGAATATTCTTTAGTAGTGTATAATAAAAAATTTAAAAGATTAGATATATATACACATATTTTATCCAGTATATTGATAAAAAGATTGATCTATTTTACTCAGTCTTGAATCCATGATATTGAATGGCATTAGCTTCCTAAGAATTCGAATGTTATATGAAACTTTTTCAGTGTGTTGAGAAGGTATATATAGAGTTCGCTGGTGATAATGTATTTTATGAAAATTAGTAAGAAAAATGACTTGAAGGCAGGAAATAGTGAAGCATTCATTGCTGAAATCCACGAGTAATAAAATCAATTTCTTATCTTATGAAAAGTGTGGTAAAAATAATCCTAGGGAATGCTTGGTATATTATGGAAAGTGTAACCTGTGATAAATACTTGGTCTCCGGTCTTTTAACGAAAAATAAAGGAGTATTGAACAATCAAATAATGAGGTAACTTATATATATGTATTAGTGAGACATTTTATTTTCAATTAGCTGGGTCATTATGCTAACTTGTGTCTAGATTTAGTTACTTAGGATGAAAAAAAATCAAGATTGAAAGAAATAAATTGTTGTAAAATATTTGTTTCCTACTACAGTTAGTGCATGTCCATCAATTAAAAGGGTTATATGATAGAACCACTTTGTGTATAAGGTTGTATTTGTTTTCAATAGTTTTCAATGAAGCTCAAAACGAAGGAAATGAAGAAGTAATCCAATGAAATAGAGTAATGTAAATTCAGATGATTGTTATACTGTTCATAAATTCATAGAACTGTGTCAAAGGTGACACGTCATTTACAACAGTGAAGAATCGTGAGTTGTAATCCATCTGAGTATGTAGAAGAAGACATGACGGTTGATAAAAACATTGCAACTCTTCATGATTTCATGATAACCATGCAAGATAATTCTTGGAGAATTTAATCATATGATTTGAATGAAGTAGAGAATAACGGTTGAAGAAGAATACAAAGTGCAAGGGATTGGAATTCTAGGATGACCATGCACTTCACATTGTATAAAAGTATGATGATGCTAATGTTGATCTGTCAAATTATATATATCACGATAGAAGAGTTCGTGATGAAAGATGAAGAATGGTTATGGGAAGAAGTGAAGATAGAAATGACAAAGGAGGAGACCATCTGGAGGCGGCACAAAATTATAGTTTAAGGTGGCACCGTTTTCTAAGGTTTGCCAAATTTTTGGGCCTCAAAATTGAAAAATAGAGAAAAGTGTTTCCGAAAAAGGGACTTGGGCTCCGTTGACTTGAAAGAGATGAAACTTGTGTGCCTAGTGTTTTTCAAGATCCTAACATAGAAAAATGGAAAGGGATAAGGGCGGTGCAAGTTTTGGGTTGGTCGCCCAAGTGACATGCGCGTCGAGAAAGGACTTGAACGCCAGTGCCATGGAGGATTGGAAACTAGCTCGCCTGTTGTTTTTAAAACCCATAACTTTAAAATATTGAAAAGGAAAGAGGGTCGCGCAAGTATTGGTGGGGTCGCGCAAGTATTGGTGTGGCCGCACAAGTGAGTAGCTCGACAGAGGCTTAAGTGGTTGGACCTGTGTTCCGAGACTTGCACGCCGAGGGGAGACTAGCACACCATTGCGCAGAATATCAAAATGCCTATAAATACAGGTCGACCCAGCCTCATTCAAAATGAGCACAAAAATTATAAGAAAATCAGAGCTCTCATCGCGTAGGTGTGGTGGTCTTGCAAGTGGTGTGTGGTCACACAAGTATAAGATGTGTTCCGGTTGTTGGATGTGCGCCCAAGGCAGTTTGGGAGAGAAACGAACTGAGTCGTGCAAGCTTGAAGTTGAAGTAGGTGGTGTCATGTAGGTGGTTTGGTAATACCTACGCACCATTTTGGACTTACTCGCTGAAGACTTGTGCGCCATATTGAGACTTGTGTGATGGTTTTGGAGAAGCGCACCAAGTGCTATTGGAGTACGCCCGTCTTTTTGGAGCTGCACGAAATTTGAAATATTTCTCGATACCTTTAGTGCAACAGATGATGTATTCATTTGCGAAGACGGAAGAATAGTGAAGAATTTGTTTTTATGAAGAGAATTGGTACCTCACACACATGACTAGTGTTTAACACCCTCGTTGTGCTTTGTGAAGAGAATAAGAACGGTTCATGCAACTAAACATAGATCTGCACAGAAAGAGGGGAATATATCAATACACTTAGTTGTTAGTATTTGGAATCAAAGGAAGAGAAGAAAAAGATTTAGTGCATTCAGTTATTGCACTAAAGAAGAAGATTGAATACAAAAAGAGCATCAACTCAGTACTCTGATGAAAGAATTGTTTCATGCTGAACCAGAGACAAAGACTTCAATGCAAATCTATTCAGTAGACCTTCACATCTATAAACTGAGTGGGACTTCACCAATGGAAGTGATCTAGGGGGAGTCAACGGGAGTGACCCGAGGGACGCAGTGAGCTATCTCTAAACCTTTGTAAAGGCAGTGAGCCTGGGATAGAGTGACTGTGCCTGAAACATTGTAATCCAGAGCTAGTGAAGTATAGTGGAATTTGGTATGACCGGCAACTTGTCGGCTTGTTCTCCTTAGACGTATCCATTATAGGTGAACCAAATAAAAATTTACGTGTCATATCTTTTCATCTGAATATTTCATTACTGATAATATCCATCATACATGTTTAACTAGTTCCTACCAATGTGGGAACAAGATCCTTGTTTTTAAAAGAAAATTTGACACCCAGATTCACTCCTCCCCTCTCAGGGTGTCCCGGGGTCCTACAAGTGGTATCAGAGGGAGGTTCCTGTATGTTTGATACTATATAGTAATCATATTAAGAAGAGGATTTGAGTTTTTTTCCTAATGTCAATATTGAAGAGAAGTCTTGATAATGAATCAGTCATTTTTGGGCAGAAGCCTACATCTAGTAAGACCATGACAAATAGGAAAAATAAAGAGAAGAATCAGTTTAAGAATTCCCTGATATACAAAGAAGATGTAGTATCTGTTTCTCCATGCCCTTCCAATAATGAAGAAATACCAGGCTTGGAAAGTATTGAGCTTTGTGATTCTACCACAGGAATGGAAGAAACTTCTATCTCAAGTGATCAGGAGAAATTAATAAGCTATCTGTGTGATATTCCTAAAGAAAAAGTTGATCCTATTTTTAGAACATTTCAATGCGTTCAGGCCAAGATCAATCGATTGGAATGAGAATATGATAATTTGGAAAAGGTCTTAGAAGGAAAAATTCTTGAAATTTTAAAGCTCACCAAATATATTAAAGTCCTTAAAGAAAAATAGGAAGTCAATAAGACTCTAAAAACAGAACCATGGACATGAAGTTGAGCTAAAGAAGAGAAATGAAGTCATGAGTTTTTTTATAGAAGAAACTTCCAAGAGATTCAAGGAACTTTACTCTTTGTTACAAAAAAAGTTAAGACGCATGAAGATGAGGTTGAAAGATTGAAGAATACTTGTGAAGATAAGATGATCATGATTTAAGAACAGATTGTCATCCTCAATATTGAAAGTCAAAAATTTGTAGCCCAATTGACAGATCCTGAGAAGACACATATTGAGACTTCATAAAAGAATGAAACAGGAGATGCTAGTACTCAATGTTCATTGTAGGATACTAAAGTTGGAATACCTCCAACATGTGACAAGAATATTATGAAAACTCTTGATTATCCATCTCAAGAAAAAATATATGTTTCCATTCAATGCACACTAGAGAATGATAAATCCAAAAGAACTCTAACATGTGATAAGAAGATCATGACTTCACTCATTGATGTATCACATGCAACTGAGAAAGTGAAGGTACCATCCAAAACATCTTGTACTCATGTTTCTAAATATGTTCCCACAATCAGTGCAGGCTGGAATGAAAATTCTAAACAAGTATGGATGAGGAAATGTGAGAAGAAGAAACCTACCACCATGGCTAGGGTGGATGGGAAAAAAAGGAGGAAGTTGGTTCCTAAAATAGAGCACATAACTTTAAAGAAGAAGGCCCAGAAACCTCATATAAGATATAAAAAGAAGAAAATATTTGTGGGTCAATGTTGGTGTTGCAATAGATTTGGGCATTGTGCATTGGATTGTTGGTACAGTTCATTTAATGAAAAAGAACAAAGAAATATTTTATCAAAGTGAAGAAATATAGAGAAGAAGAAGCAACATTTTCAGGTCCATAAGAATCTTTTTACAGAAAACCAATTTGGAATTCTTGATAACATCTGTGATGTATGCAAAGGAAGTGGTCACAAGGTAGTTACATGGCCATCTCAACATGTTTTCACTCTTGATAAGAAAAGAAGACATCTGATGCCGTCTAAGTATGAAATAAGTACATTGGGATGAAATCAGAATAATAGTGTGAACACACATTTCCCCAAGAAGATCTTATGTTGGGACGTTGAGAAGACCCAGGATTTTAGATCAATAAAATTGAAGGGTCGTTCATCCACAAGAGAATCTAAGAGAGATGAAACTCTGATGAACTAATGTGGAAGATCCCAACCTACTGCAACGGTTCCAAATGACATGTTGGTCATCTGGCCAGAAGATTTGGAAAGAATGAGGAACCTTGAAAATGAACAATCCAGGGCTAGTGGTAAAGGAAAAGAAAAACATTCAGGTGATGAAGATAGAGTGCATGAGAGAATTCAAACCAAGAGAAACACACGTGTTAAAAAAGCTCTGTGTGAGAGATGCATGAAATCTGGTCACATTGCAAATGAATGTCTAACTTTAATACCAGAGAAAGAAGAAGTCCAAAAAGGAGTAAGAATGTATCATTCAAGATGGTTATTAATCAGAACAATTTATCACACAAAGAAGAAGAGAATTTGAAGGGAGCCATGTCACTTCAACACATATCTGAACATATGTTCAAATCTGAAAGCATGAAGACTGGAGTGAATAGAAGAACTTATTTGAGAAAAGAACCTAAACCATGCATCTCTTATTGATGAATCAAGGAGGAGCCACCTTCTTCCTATAATCATTGGTTTATTGTATTTGTGCTAATAATGCAAGGAATTGAAGGTGAAACATGCTCTCAGCGGGAGAACCTGAGAACTAGTGAATGTTGTCAACTCTTGATAGCTAAGCTGAAGGAGTTTCCATCCTTGGTGATTCTTCAATTGATATTCAAAGATTAAGATGATTAAGGATCACTCTTGATGAAGATTATGAGGAGTGTTTCCCTTGAGGAGGAGAAAAATGAAGAAGCTTCCAAAATCACGGTTTCAATCAATTTCAACTCCAAGTGGTATAAAATGCAGTTACACAGTAAATTTATTGATAAAAATGTCATTAGAGAAGGTATGTCATTTCTAAATCTATATTCCTTTTTTACTCAAAACAAAGATCATTCTAATAAGGGGGAGTAACTGAATTGATCTATGACATAAGAAGAATAGAACTTCCCCAAGACCACTTATCCTGCCAATTGCCCTTGAATGTTTTTGATCTGTTTGCTGATGTGAGTGCAAGAGTTTCAAGTTGATTATTCCCTATCACATTTGATCTATTTAGCCTGAAATGAAAGTGGTAAACCCTTGAAGACAAAATACATTTGTTCTCATCTCATATGGTATCAAGATTTGTGAAAAATGGATAGCCTTGTTGTCTAAATCATATCCTTTTATTTTCTACATCGAGTATTGCTCAAGTAGACTTAGAGTGAAATGATTAATGAAACATTTCTTATGTATGGATTGCTACCCTCCCTACCATGAGCTTTGTATTTCTTGTCAATAAGGGGGGGAGAAAGTGAAATGAATTTTTGAAATGAAAAGTTAATTGAAGAGAAGATTCTCATTTTGACATTGAGGAATTCATTTCAGAAGATGTATAAGGTATTGACAACAAAATACAAAGGGGGAGATTATTGGAACCACTTTGTGTATAAGGTTGTATTTTTTGTCAATAGTTGTTAATGAATATCAAAATGAAGGAGATTAAGAAGTACTCCAATGAAATGGAGGAATAGAAATTCAGTTGATTGTTGTACTGATCATAAATTCAAAGACCATGTTTCAAAGGTGACACATTGTTTACAACAGTGATGAATGGGGAGGTATAATCCGTATGAGGATGAAGAAGAAGACATGATGCTTGATGAAGACTATGCAACTCTTCATGATTGCATGAGAACCATGCAAGAGACTTCTTGAAGAATTGAATCCTATGATTTTCATGAAGTAGAGAATGATGGTTGAAGAAGAGGAAAAAGTTCAAGGGATTGGAATTATGGGATGACCATGCACTTCACATTGTCTAAAAGTATGATGATTCTAATGCTGATCTAAAAAAGGATATATATCACGATATCAGAGTTCATGATGAAAGCTGAAGAATGGTTATGGGAAGCAGTGAAGAGAGAAATGACAAAGGAAGAGACCATCTGGAGGCGGCATGAAAGAACAGTTTAAGGTGGCACCATTTTCAAATGTTTGCCAAATTTTTGGGCCTCAAAATTGAAAAATTAAGAAAAGTGTTTTTAGAAAAGGGACTTGTGCACTGTTTACTTGAAGGAGAGGAAAATTGCACGCCTAGTGTTTTTCAGGATTAGAACATAGAAAAATTGCAAAGGGATAAGGGTTGTGCAAGTTTTGGGTTGGTTGCGCAAGTGACCTGCGCGTCGAGAAAGGACGTGCACGCCAGTGCCTTGGAGGATTTGAAACTTGCGCGCATGTTGTTTTTCAAACTCATAACATTAAAATATGGCAATGGAAAGAGGGTCGCACAAGTATTGGTGGGGTCGCGCAAGTATTGGTGTGGCCATGCAAGTGAGTAGCGTGACAGAGGCTTAGGTGGTTGGACCTGTGCGCCAAGACTTGCACGCTGAGGGGAGACTTGCGCGCCGATGAACAGACTGTCAAAATTCCTATAAATACAGGTCGACCCCTCCTCATTTGGAATGAGCTCAACACTTAGAAGAAAATTAGATCTATCTTCACGTAGGTGTCATGGCCGCGCAATTGGTGTGTGGCCACGCAAGTAGAAGTTGCGCATCGGTTGTTGTCTGTTCTTCCAAGGTGATTTGGGGGAGAAAGGAACTGAGTTGCGCAAGTTTGAAGTTGATATAGACGGTGTCGCGCAGGTGTTTTGGTAACACCTGTGTGCTAGTTAGGACTTGCGTGCCGTATTGGGACTTGCACGCCGGGTTTGGAGAAGAGCGCCATGTGCTGTTAGAGTATGCCCGTCTTTTTGGAGCTGCATGAAAGCTGGATGATTTCTCGATAACTTTAGTGAAACAGATGATGTATTCATTTGTGAAGATGGAAGAACAGTGAAAAATTTGTTTTTATGAAGAGAAGTGGTACTGCACACACATGACTGGTGCTTAACACCCTCGTTGTGATTAGCGAAGAGAAGAAGAACGGTTCGTGCAACTAAACTCAGATCTGCACAGAAAGAGGGGAATATATCAATACACTTAGGTGTTAGTATTGGGAATCAAATGAATAGAAGAATAAGATTTAGTGCATTCATTTATTGCACTAAATAATAAGATTTAATACAAAAGAGCATCAACTCAGTACTCTGATGCAAGCATTGTCTCATGTTGAACCAGAGACAATTACTTCAATGAAAATCTATTGAATAGAAATTCACATCTATAAACTGAGTGGTACTTCACAAACGGCAGTGATCCAAGGGGAGTCAATGGGAGTGACCTGAGGGATGCAATGAGCTATCCCTGAACCTTTTTAAAGGCAGTGAGCTTGGGATAGAGTGACTATGCCCGAACCTTTGTAATCCACAGCTAGTGAAGTATATTGGAATTTGGTACGACTGAAAACTTATTGGCGTATTCACTTTGGACATAGCCCTTAGTGGTGAACCAAGTGAAAATTGATGAGTCATCTCTTTTCATGTGAATGTTTCATTGCTGATCATATCCATCATACATGTTTAACTAGTTCCTACCATCATGGGAACAAGATCCTTGATTTTAAAATAAAATTTTGACACCCTGATTCACCCCTCCCCTCTCAGGGTGTCCCGAGGTCCTACAAATGGTATCAGAGGGAGGTTCACGTATGTTGGATACTATACAGTAATCATATTCAGAAGAGGATTTGAGTTTCTCTCCTAAAGTCAACAATGAAGAGAAGTCTTGATAATGAATTAGTCATTTCTAAGTAGAATCTTACATCTAGAAAGACCATGAAAAATACGAAAAATATAGAGAAGAAGCGGTTGAAGAAGTCCCTGATATCCAAAGAAGATGCAGTATCTGGTTCTCCATGCCCTTCCAATAATGAAGAAATATCAGTCTTGGAAGGTATCTCACTGGTGGCTCATGATTCTACCACAGGAATGGAAGACACTTCTATCGCAAGTGATCAGGAGAAATTAATAATCTATCTATGTGATATTCCTGAAGAAAGAGTTGATCCTATTTTTAGAACATTTCAATGCGTGCAGGCTAAGGTCAATCGATTGGAAATAGAAGCTGATAATTTGGAAAAGGGCTTGGAAGGAAAAATTCTACAATTTTTAAAGCTCACCATATATATTAAAGTCCTTAAAGAAAAAGAGGATGTCAATAAGACTCTAAAAGAAATGATCCTTGCACTTGAAGCTGAGCAGAAGAAGAGTAATGAAGTCAAGAGTTTTTGGTTGGAAGAAACTTCTAATAGATTCAAGGAACTTGAATCTTTGTTACAAAACAAGGTTAAAACGCATGAAGATGTGGTTGAAATATTGAAGAATACATGCGAAGAGAAGAATATCATGATTGATGAATAGAAGATCATCCTCAATATTGAAAGTCAAAAATTGGTGGCCCAATTGGCAGATCTTGAGAAGACACATATTGAGACTTCACCAAAGAATGAAACATGAGATTCTAGTACTCAATGTTCATTGGAGGATACAAAATCTGGAATACCTCCAACATTTTATAAGAAGATTATGACAACTCTTGATTATACACCTCAAGAAACAATATTTGTTTCAAATCAATGCACACTGTAGAATGCTAAATCCAAAAGATCTACAACATGTGATAAGAATATCATGAATTCACTCATTGATCTATCACAATCAATTGAGAAAGTGAAGGTACCATCCAAACCATCTTTTACTCATGTTTCTAAATATGTTCCCACAATCAGTGCAGGCTAGAAGGAAAATTCTAAACAAGTATGGATAAGGAGAGGTGAGGAGAAGAAACCTACCACCATGGCTAGGGTGGATGGGAAGAAAAAGGTGGAATTTGGTTCCACAAATGGAGCACATAATATTAAGAAGAAGTCCTAACAACATCATACAAGAGGTACAAAGAAGAAAAGATTTGTGGTTCAATGTTGGTGCCACAACAGATTTGGGCATTGTGCACTGGATTGTTGGTACAATTCGTTTAATGGAAAAGCACAAAGAAAGCTTGTATCAAAGGGAAGAAATCCATTGAAGATGAAGAAACATCTGCAGGTCCCTAATAATCTGTTTACAACAAATATATTTGGATGGATTTATAACATCTGTGATGTATGCAACGGTAGTGGTCACAAGGTATGTACATGCCCATCTCAACATGCCTTCACCGTTGATAAGAAAATAAGACCTCTGATGTCGTCTAATTATGAAACAAGTACATTGGGAAGAAATCAGAAGAATATTGCGAACACACATTTCCCCAAGAAGATATCAATTAGGGAAGTTGAGAAGACCCAGGATTTTAGATCCATAAAATTGAAGGGTCATTCACCCACAAGATAAACAAAGAGAGATGAAACTCTGATGAACTGATGTGAAAGATCCCAACCTACTGCAACAGTTCCAAATGACATGTTGGTCATCTGGTCAGAATATTTGGAAAGAATGAGGAAATATAAAAATGAACAAGCCAGGGCTAGTGGTAAAGGAAAAGAAAAACATTCACATGATGAAGACACAGTGCATGAGAAATTGAAAACCAAGAGAAACACATGTGTCAAAGAAGTTCTATGTGAGAGATGCATGAAATCTGGTCACATTGCAAAAGGCTGTCTAACCTTAATACTAGATCAAGAAGCAGTCCTCAAAAAGAGTAATAATGTATCATTCAAGAGGGTTATAAATTGAAACAATTCTCCACAAAAATAAGAATAGAATGTGAAGAGACCCATGCCACTTCAACACATATCCAAACATATGTTCAAATGTGCAGGCATGAAGACTGGAGTGAATAGAGGAACTTGGTTGAGAAAATAACCTGAACCATGCAGTTCATATTGATGAATCAAGGAGTAACAACCTTATTCACTAAATCATTTGTGTATTGTATTTGTGCTAATAATATAGGGAATTGAAGGTGAAACATGCTCTCAGGGGGAGAACCTGAGAAGTAGTGAATGATGTCAACTCTTGATAGCTAAGATGAAGGAGTTTCAATCCTTGGATGATTATTCAATTGATATTAAAAGATTAATATGATTAAGTATCACACTTGATGAAGATGATGAGGAGTGTTTCCCTTGAGTAGGAGAAAAATGAAGAAGCTTCCAAAATCACTGTTTCAATCAATATTAACTCCAGCTGGTATCAAATGCAGTTACTCTGTAAATTTCATGATGAACATGTAATTGGAGAAGGTATGTCATTTCTCAATCTTTATCCCTTGGTTACTCAGAACAAAGATCATTCTAATAAGAGGGAGTAACTGAATTGAGCAGTGAAATAAGAAAAATGGAAGTTCCCCAAGGCCACTTTTCCTACCAATTGCACTTGAAGGTTTTTGATCTGTTTTCTGATGCGAGTGTAGGAGTTTCAGGTTGATTATTCCCTACCACATTTGATCTCTTTAGACCAAAATGAAACTGGAAAACCCTTGAATACAAAATTCATTTGTTCTCATCTTATATGGTATCATGATCTATGAAAAATGGATAGCCTTATTGTCTAAATCAAATCCTCTTGTTTTCTACATCGATCATTGCTCAAGTAGACTTAGAGTTAAATGATTAATGAAACATTTCTTAAGTATGGATTTATACCCTCCCTACCATGATCATTGTATTTATTTTCTATAAGGGGGAGAGAATGTGAATTGAAAGTTTGAAAAGAAAAGTTGATTGAAGAGAAGATTCTCATTTTGAAATTGACGAATTCATTTCAGAAGATGTATAAGGTATTGAAAAAAATACAAAGGGGGAGATTATTGGAACCACTTTGTGTATAAGGTTGTATTTGTTGTCAATAGTTTTCAATGAAGATAAAAATGAAGGAGATCAATAAGTACTCCAATTAAATGGAGGATTGGAAATTCAAATGATTGTCGTACTTATCATAAATTCAGAGAACATCTGTCAAAGGTGACACATTGTTTAAAACAGTGAAGAATGGTGAGGTATAATCCATCTGAGGGTAAAGAAGCAGACATGACGGTCAATGAAGACCATGCAACTCTTTATGATTACATGAGAACCATGGAAGATAATTCTTGAATAATTGAATCCTATTATTTGCTGGAAGTAGATAATGACGGTTGAAGAAGAAGAAAAAGTGCAAGGGATTGGAATTCTGAGATGACCATGCACTTCACATATTTCATAAAAGTATGATGTTGCTAACACTAATCTATCAAAGGATATATGTCACGATAGTAGAGTTCATGATAAAAGCTGAAGAACAGTTATGGGAGGCAGTGAAGAGTGAAATGAAAAGGAAGAGACCATCTGTAGGCAGTACAAATGAACAGTTTAAGGTGGCACCATTTTCCAATGTTTGCCAAATTTTTGTGCCTCAAAATTAAAAAATTGAGAAAAGTGTATTTGGAAAAGGGATTGGCATTCCATTGACTTGAAGGAGAGGAAACATGCGCACCTAGTGTTTTTCAAGGTTAGAAGATAGAAAAATGGCAAAGGGATTAGGGTCGTTCATGTTTTGGGTTGGTCGCGCAAGTGACCTGCGCATCGATAAAGGACTTGCATGCCAGTGCCTTGAAGGATTGGAAACTTGTGCACATGTTGTTTTTCAAACTCAGAAATTCAAAATGTGGCAAAGGAAAGAGGGTCTCTCAAGTATTTGTGGGGTTGCACAAGTATTTTTGTGGTCGCGCAAGTGAGTAGCACGACAGAGGCTTAGGCGGTTGGACCTACATGTCGAGACTTGCGCACCATCACGCAGACTGTCAAAATGCCTATAAATACAGGTTGACCCCTCCTTAATCGGAATGAGGTCAACACATAGAAGAAAATCAGATCTCTCATCGTGCAGGTGTGGTCGTCACACAAGAGTTGTGTGGTCGCACAAGTAGAAGTTGCACGCCGGTTGTTGGTTGCGTGCCCAAGGGGGTCCGGGAGAGAAAGGAACTAAGCTGTGCAAGTTTGAAGTTGAAGTAGGCGGTGTACTGGAGGTGGTTTGGTAATACCTGTGTGCCAGTTTGGACTAGTGCATCGTATTGGGACTTGCGCACCTGGTTTGGAGAAGAGCACCATGTGTTGTTGGAGTACATCCGTCTTTTTGGAGCTACATGAAAACTGAAAGATTGTTTGATACCTTCATTGCAATAGATGATGTATTCATTTGCGAAGATGGAATAACAGTGAGCAATTTGGTTTTATGAAGAGAAGTGGTACCACACAAACATGACCGGTGTTTAACACCCTCGTTGTGCTTTGTGAAGAGAAGAAGAATGGTTCGTGCAACTAAACTCAGATCTGCACAGAAAGAGGGGAATATATCAATAAACTTAGGTTTTAGTATTGGGAATCAAAGGAAGAGAAGAAGAAGATTTATTACATTCAATTGTTGCACTAAATAAGAAGATTTAATAAAAAAGAGCATAAAATTGGTACTCTAATGCAAGCATTGTCTCATACTGAATCGGAGACAAAGACTTCAATGAAATTCTATTTAATAGACCTTCACATCTATAAACATAGTGGGACTTCACCAACGACCGTGAGCCAGGGGGAGTCAACCGGAGTGACCCGAGGGATGCAGTGATCTTTTCCTGAACCTTCCTAAAGGCAATGAGCCTGGGACATAGTGAATATGTCCGAACCTTTGTAATCCACATCTAGTGAAGTATATTGGAATTTGGTACAACTGAAAACTTTTTAGCATATGCTCCTTAGACGTAGACCTTAGTGGTGAACCAAGTAAAAATTTCTGTGTCATCTCTTTGCATGTGAATGTTTCATTGCTGATCATATCCATCATACAGGTTTAACTAGTTCCTACCAATTTCGGAACAAGATCCTTGTTTTTAAAAGAAAAATTTGACACCCTGATTCACCTCTCCCCTATCAGGTTGTCCCGGGGTCCTACATTATATACATATTTCTTTTTTATTCAAATTATAACAATACCATATTTTACTATATATTTTAATATTAATTTATATGTAATAAAGTTTCATGACTATTAAAAATATTACATCATTAATGTATGATATAAATTTTAGTGAAAACAATAGGTGTAAGTATTACAGAAACCATGATATATGGGAATCTCCATATTTTTATCAAAAGAGTGGTATTTACTACAAATCATGTACAACTACCCATGGTAAAGTTTGATATTTTTTGGGTATGGATTGGATTTTATTTTATTATGGTATGAAAAATTTTAGTGGCCAAATTTTTCTTTAAGGATTTTATACATTTTATAAAATACCAAGAAGAATTTAAATTTATTAGAAATGGATGTGAATGTTATATAACACATGTTTTTTAAAATAAATAAACTATATAGATTAGTGAGGTCCCCATAGTGATTGAATATATGGGTGTTTTTTTTATTTGATTTGGTGTTATTCTCCATCAGGAGGTTGAGTTTAATGTTTACTTATTACTGGATGCAATGTTAGTTTAAAAAATCCCTTATCAAATGGATTAAGTAGAACTGTTGATACTGAAAAACCAATTGTAGTATTTTCTAGATAAATGTTTCATTTATCATGTACATCAACTTGGAGTGATCCTATTTTTATTTTAAAAAATAACTATGGTCTATGAGAATTTTCAATGATTATAGTGATTGGAATAACATTAATGTTATGAAGAAGTATACTTTTACTCATATAGTTTATTTGATTGATCAGCTCTAGGGAGAGTAATATTTTTAGAAGACTGATCTCAGGTCAGGGTACCATTTGTTAAAGGTGGAAGAGGTAAATATGTCAAAGGCTTCATTTCAAAATATATATGGGAACAATGAGTTTTTTATTAAATTTGGTTTTCAATGTAACAGCTACATTTATGGATCTTATGAACAGACCCTCCAATAAATATTTGGATAAATTTGTGTTTATGTTTATTGATAATATATTGTTGTATTATAAAAGTCATTGGGATCTGGAAAGATGTGTAAGAAATGTTTTGGAAACATTTAATTAAAATAAACCTTACAAAAAATTTAGTATCTTTGAATTTGAGTTGTAACAAATTAATTTTCTAGGGAATATTATGTCAAAATATGGAATAAAAATTAATTATACAATAAATAATGTTTTTTAAGAGTGTAAAAGACCTACTATTGTCCTATAAATTAATAGTTTTATTATTTTAGCTTGTTATTACTAGTGGTTTTTTTAAAATGTTTCTCGGTTTTATACCCGTTGGGTAAGTTAAATTTAATTATGAAATGATTGTATTCAATAAATAAAAATAAGATTACTAAATTCCTTAACTTTTTCCCTTTCCCTCTAGAGATGAGGAATTTTCAATCAAAAGTGACTATTCATTGAAGGAAGTTTTTTTTTCATTCTGAAGTAAAATGATTAGGTAATTTCTTATGGTTTATCGATATTAGAACCTTAACAGTTAAATTAACCTACACATGATCTAAAAATAACTATTTTGTTTTTTGATTTAAAAATTTAAAGACATCATTTATAATGATTCATGTCTGAAATACATATATTGATTATAAATGTTTTATGTATATATTCATTCAGAAATTGCTGATAGTGAGACATAATATATGGTTAGAATGGATTATTGATTATGAATCTATGATTCATTATCATCCTAGAAAAGAAAACAAAGTAGTTGATGCTTTGAGTAAGAAAAATAATGCTACAATAACCTAGTAAAATTTTGAATATGACCCTTTGATTAATTATTTGATGAATTTTGGCTCAATAGTTGTGGATTTATGAAATTACTCTTTTTTGTTTTATGTTTCAATGAAGTTGACTTTCACATAGAGAATTAAGCACGCTCAAAAGAAAGAAAATGAGAGACCAGAAAATGTGGAATTGGTTAATAAGGGTATGTTTTATGAATTTGTTGTTTATAAAGAAGGTATTTTGAGATTGAGAAAGCGATTAAGTGTTCTATATGATTCTCATTTGAATAAACAATTTTTGAATAAAGCTCATAGTTCCCCATTTTCCATTCATCACGGTAGTACTAATATATAGAGTGAATATAGGAAGTATTAATGATGGGACATAATATAAAGAGATTTTATTGACCTTTCCATGAAATATTTGACTTATGAAAATGCTAAATATGAATAACAATTAGCAAAGGGGATTCATCATCCATTTTCAACACTAGAGTGGAAATTGATAAATATATACATGGAAATATTTTTGGTATTTCCAAATACATATTGAGGTATCAATGTGATTTGGCTTATTATTACTTTACTATATAAATATATAAATTTACTTACCATTTGAAATACTATTCATTTGGATTAACTTTATAGATTATTTCTCAAGTATATTATGAGGTTATATGGAGTTCTTATCGATATAGTATTCTTCCATGATCCAGGGTTCACATAAACTTTTGCGAAAGTACTTTAGAAGTTTCTATGTAATGAATTGTATTTTAGAATAGATTTTCATCATCAATATGATGAAAATTATAAGAAAAAAATTTAGATATGGGAATACATGATTCAAAACTATTCAATAGATTACCATGGAATTTGAGATAAATAATATTCTTTAGGTGTGTTTTATTATAATAATATTTTATCTTTAATGATTATAAATGGAAAATTATGATTTAATATATGGAAAGTGATGTTAGACTCTAACATTTTGAGATGAATTATGAGAAAGGATTATTATGGGACTAGATTTGGTAGAGTAAATGGTTGAGAAGTTAAAGGTAATTCCAAAACATATGATAAAAATCATATAAGGTATAAAATTTATGTATATAACTACAGAAAAGATCTTTATATCAAGGTTTGTGATCATGTTTTTCATAATGTATATCCATGGAAAAATGTCATTTTTTTTAATAAAAAAGAGAATTTATGTTCATGATTCATTAAAACATTTAAAATCATAGAGATATACGAATCAATTGCTTATCAAGTGCCTTTTACACCGATTTTATCCTAGGAACACAATTTGTTTCATGGTTCGATGTTAATAATGTATGTAGCATATTCATCTCATGTTTTGAGCCCAAGAGTAGTTATATTGGATGGGAACCTTACTTATGAGGAAATACCTATTCGGATTCTTAAACATAGATAAAAAATATTTTTGAATAAGTTTGTTCAACAGGTTATGGATTTATATAAAACTCATATGGTTGATGAAGCAGCATGGAAGTATTAAAATGTTATGAGGAAATGGTATCTAAACATGTTTAATATGTGAATAAAATCACAAGGACACAATTTCCAAAATGGTTGTATAATTTTAAAACCAATTTAATGTTATAATAAATCATTTTTTGTATTATCAATATTCATTAGTGAAATATTAAAGAGTTATATTCTTTTTAATTTTTTTGTTATTTTAAATCAAAAAATAAATAGTTTTCTTAAACTATTTTTTTATAAGGTCTTATTAAAAAAAAGTCAAATTTTAATATTATTTAATTTTAATTTCAGAAAAGAAATTTTATTTTTGAATTCATCATGTAAGATTATTCATATGATGACTTTTGAGAATTTTCTAAAATGATTTATTTTTTAGTGAAATGTAAAATGTTTTGAATTTATTATTAAAATTTGTATTTATTTTCAAGTATTCAAAAAGTCAAAATAAATTTTTGATTAGTTTTGAAATTTTATTAGTTTATTTTAATTTAATACAATACAATTATGATTTTTTAGAAGGCATTTTATACATGAATTTATTATAAAAACATTTTCACATTAAAATATCATTTTCCCGATAAATTGTATTTCATCATGTTTATCCTAGTTTAATTTTTATTAAATTAATATAATTATATAATTTAAATTATAAAATATGAATTCCCTATATTGGAAGTAAGGTTTTCAAATTTGGTAATTTTAGTATCTTTTATAATTCGAAAATATGTATAGGAACATTAATAATTTTTGTGACTGCAATAAATGGTTAATCTTATAATTAAAGTTAAAAGTAAAATGTTATGGATTATAAAATGACACTAAAACTTAACTTAAATTTATTGGATAATTCAATTTCTTCTATAATTAAACATGATTCGTTATTATGGCCTTATTCTTCCTTTTAAATGTTGTTATAACCTTTATAATATATATTTTTAATGAAAATTATTAAATGCCACACTCTTGTAATTAAAAACTGTAATATTTTTAAAATATTATTAAACATTGAATATATTATGATATAAATATTATTTTGAAATAATAATGATTTATATTAATTATTATAATATATTTATAATTTTTTGAGAAGAAATATATACATTATATTTTTTCAGGAAGAAAACGGAGAAGTTATTCAATTAATGGGAAAAATCAAATAAATGATATAAAAAATATTAAAATTAATATAAATTTAGATAATTAATGTGATCCATAAATATTACAGATTCATATCAAAGATTAGGGATGTATTTTTTATTTTTATTTTAACTTTATTTTATTAATTTCAATGTAAATAATAGGTCTTTAAGTTAACATTAGCGATATATTATAATATATAGAATTTTATTAAATGAGATAAAATTGATTAAAAATTTATATTTGGAAATAATATTATAATATGGTTGATAATATCATCCATGGTCCATTTATAGACCATTTTTTCATTTAATGTAAATATATTGACCCTTAAAGAGTAAAAAAGCATTATTTGAACAATAAATATGAAAGGGGTTATCGAGGATTAAAACAAAAATTCAAGGATACAAATTTGATCAAAAAATGAATGGTATTTTATGACATGATTTATATTCATACTTGTAATATATTCAAAATAAATCATTTTGGAGCCATTTGAAATTTGAAATTATTTTATTTTAATTCAATATTTTGAGAAATTCCAAGAGTATATGTCCCCTATTTTTTAAAAAAATGAATATTTTATTCCCTTTATATAACGTCGAAAAATGAATTTCTCTCATACAATATATTAAAAAATCCCTTCATAAATATCATACCCATGTTCTATATGCCTTATAAAGGGAATTATACAAACTTTCGTGGTATTAAGGTGTTATGAAAATAAGTTTTTTTGAAAAAAGGGGTATCATTATTAACCATGATTTTTGTTTTATTTATTCTTGGACCATATTAAAATATTATTTAACCATGATTTAATAATAAAACTAGTGTATTCTAAAAAAATTTAACTTAGTTACACAATCTATATCTATCCCATCTTTTATAAAATGGGAAAAAAAGCCATCATTTGTGTGTGTGACAGTCTACTGCCTCATGAACCGATGTAACATGTTTTCCATCACCACCTCCCAAGGATGTATTATAAAAATTTAATAAATATTATACATAATATTAATTTCATATAGATAATTATTAAATGATAATATATCATTCAACTTCTTTCTTTTCCATTCAATGATAAAAGTTTATGTCCTTCGTGCATATGTGTGAACCACCACCACCATGAAGTGATGTGATTCATTTTTGGTAACCACATATAGTGGATGAAATATATAAGAATATATAAAGAATTATTATGATATTAATAATATTATGGTCATTATATAGTAATAAATTGATACTTACGTTCTTTAAATAATGATCATTGAAAAACAAAAATGTTACTCATGCGTACACACAACTTACCATCTCCATGATTATATGTTTATCATTTTTCATAACTATATTCAACGGTTGTATTTAAATTTATAATTTATATATAAAAATTATAATTATTTCATGATCAGTATTCTAGAGAAGATTTTATAATGAAGTCTTTTACCATATTCAACCTATCGTAGTCATTTTCACTTCTAAACCAAATATCATCAAAACATAAAACATGATCTTAAATAGTTATTTAATTTTTATGACATGGAAATAAGTTAAATAAAAGTTATAATAAACCTAGAAAATTTACAGAAAAAATTAAATAAGTGATATAAGTGTATTATTGAAGAATATAAAGAATGGATATGACCATTCAGACTCAAGGTAAAAGAATTTATTTTAAAAATAGTTTTTAATTTTCCCTTAAAACTCTCATTTTAATCCATGTCCATATATTTTAATATTATTTTATGAATGTTTTTGTATAGAAATAATATATTTATAATGGATGTTTTATGTCTCTTTTTTAATTATTTACATTTTTTAAAATGAAATCTTTTTAAGGATTGTTTTTAATTTCATTACAAAATATAAAAGAAATTCATTATTTTAACATATACTGCAAAAAACAATTCCCGCCAATACAACCATTATTTTAAGTTTTGATTCATAAAAAATATTTCATGTTTTCTTCAAAGAAAAACATTATATCTCTTGTTCAGGGTATTTTGTAATGGATTTTTATAATAAATTCTATTTTAATAACTAAAATGTTTTTCACATTGTTTTAAATGATTTTTATTCTTGATATGGTCCTTAGATATTATTTATGAATGGTTGATCCCTAATATTTCACATGAGTGAGCCTGATATATCTTATACATTGGGTGAAAATAGATAGTTCTAGGTGATCCCATTATATCTTATACAATGGGTGCACTGAGATAGAGCTCCAATGCATTGAATTTTAACTATATTCAATAGATAAATATATCAAATATTGGATATATGGTTATTCAATATTGTAAGTGTTTTTAAGGGTTTAAATATGACGATGTTACAAGGCACAATCATGAATTTTCTACGCTTTCTAATGATTTTTCATGAAAATAGTTTTATTTAAAACATAAATATAGTGATCCTTTTTAGGAAAAAATTATGCTCTTTTAAGATAAAAGAAGGATCCTTTTTTAAGATAGGATTTCTCATGATTTTTCATGTATTTAACTATGCTAAAAAAATTCTTTTTTATGTCCCTTATTAAGTTTTTTTTTCTTATCAAGAATTTTTAAGAAAATTTCAGCAGGGTTTGAGGTTGGAAAAGGAAAATCAAAAAAGACAAGTTGAATGATATAAAGATTTTTTGTGCAATAAAATCATGTTTTATTTTAAAATTTTTATATTGATAAAAAATGGATACTAATTAAAAGTGTCCAAATTGTATATATATGTGTTTTTTATCTAAGAGTTATTATCTATCTCTACAAATTAATAATCATAAATTATCATTGGTAATTTAATAAAATGAATTATATTTTACAATCACTATAATATTTAACGTTTATTGATGGTTCATTACACTCAGAGAAACTATATCCTTATATAGCCCTTCGGTTAATTTTTAACCTAAAAAAAATTTAATAAAACATTATCAATATAAAATCAAACATAATCATAGATACATCTATAAATAACCCTTGTTGATATGAAGATAATAAATTTAATACATGTAAAAAAATAATCAGTGATAACTAAAATTAATTGGAGGAAAATGAAAATATTCAGCATTAATATTCCTTAGAATAATAGGATGAAATATTTTTCATGAAATAAAATTATTACACAATATAATATTTATATGATATATAATATGATTAAATAAGGTATAAGTTTCTTTCAAAATTTATATACTATAATTCGGTATATGCCTAACCGATTTTTAACAAACAATGAAATCACACTATAAGGTGTGTCATACCATTACATATAATATATAAAATATACATCATATGTATAAAAAATTTAAAAAATCACCATTTCATGAAAAATTTCTTAAAAAAATAATAAATATAATAGAATAAAAAATATATCATTCTAAATAAAGATATTAATGATCATATTGGTCTATTAAAAGCTCAAGTCCCCTTATATTATATGACTTATTATTGATAAAATAAAAATATTAATGAGTTAATATATAATAAAAATATTCCACATAAATAGAATTATCAAATATAAACCCACTCATATTTGTTATGTTTATGTTTTAATTTATTATCTTTAGTTATATATTGTAACAATCATTAAAAAAATAATTTACACAAAATTATAATATTTTTATTTGTTTTACCCTATATTTATTATCTATATCAATAATATGATAAGGAACATGAATGCACTTTATTTATTTCAGGATATTTTATGATATTTCCATTATTTTTATTATGTTTTAGATTATTATATTTTAATATATCAATTATTGATGAGATACGATGTTATAAAAATGTTATTGTCCCATGAAAAAATGTTACAATTGCCATAATTTCTACAAAAACGTTAATTTTCTTAATAAACTCAAAAGGATGTAATTTTTAATGAATATACATTGGTGTGATATAAAATGAATGACATGATTTTTTATTAAATTTATATAGCTGTAACTAGAATTTTATACCTTATAAAATTAATATATTTTATTGTTGTCAAAATTATTTTACCTTGTCACAAGCATTTATGATATATCAGTTTCACGTATTATTACCTAGTTTTCATTTTGTGAATTTTATTCCATTCAGTTTCTATTAATAATCATACTCTAAAATAATAAATTATATCCTTTAATCTAATTGTTTTTATGAACATATCTATTTTAAATTATGTTATGCTTAACATTAAAGATATCTAATAATATTTAATGGAATGATTCACCTGTTTTTCATGAGAATTTCCATCACGTAGAATATGATATTTAAAAATAAAAAATTTTAAATTACTATCGTGGAATAAAATATTATTAAATAACTATTAATTTAATATCAAATAATTTTATTAAAATCACATTCAAGTTCTTTAGTGGTAAAAATTTAAATTCTAACATTTTAGGGAATTCTCTCTATAAAATTTTAAATTTATATATATATTGATGAAATGGTATTATGAATTATAAATAGTGAAAAGGTAGTTGTTAATAATTCATAGGTTAATGAAAATAAATAGTTTAATGAATCAAATCATTGAATATGGAGACAAGTGAGTCATAATATATACTGAAAATGAAATTATCCATTGTAAACTTTTATTCCACCCTAAATCCATTAGTGATTTTAAATATGTAAGTTTATGAAATAAAAATAATTGTATTCTGAATCCATGGTGGGTTATCTAGATCATGTCACCGTAATTTTTTAGTCCATATAACATATGTAGAGTAGTGTTTTCTGAAAAAAATACATACCAATAATTAAATTAAAATCAAAATTTTAAAATTGAAAATTGATATGAAGATAAATGTTATTTTGAGGTGTATAGAAAATAAAAAACTAATGAACCCTTTTCATTTAGGTGAATTATAATTTTACAATTTTTATTTGAATATTAATAATTTAGGAATTTAAAACACTATATATTAAGAAAAAAATTGAATAATATTTTTAATGAATTCTAATTTTTTACGGTCCATTAAATATATCCTAATTTTATAAAGGGTTTTTTTATTGTTGGAATATATTTTTTACTGTCCCAAATCCACAGTAGTGATATATTAGTAACCTGGTACAGACTATATCATAAATAATTTTCCTCCCATTTTACTAGAGTCATAGATTTGTATACTAAGACAAAATTTGAATAAAAAATTTATGTATTTCCCTTGGTATGGAATAATGATGATTGAAAATGCTACCATAGGAAATGTGAATTCATAGAATGATATTATATTAATTTAAATAATTAAAATATATAATTAAGTTAATTTTCTAATTATATTATTTATTTTATAAGCCTCATATTTTTCTCTCTTATGAAAATTTTCTAGGATTAGCCATATTACCCTGATTACTAGGAGACACCATAGGTAGAGCTTATGATGAGTGACCAAAGAAATAATTGAGATCAATGATCATATAATGAATGTATTCATTGAAAACAACATGAAAATTTTCTTCCTTAGTGATCAATCCAATGATGATGTAGGGATCTCTATTTTTGGGTTCTTAAAATTTAACTCTATTTTAGGAAAGGAATAAATATTTATTAGATTTAATTTCCTTCTATTTTCCATAGATAACAAGATAATTAGTGATTATAACTATTCATTTACTTTAAGGATAGTTTATTCAAGGAATAGTTATCTATTTTTTTCCTTGATTTCTACCTCATGAATGATGTAAAAATATACTTTGGACATTGTTCTCAATTAGACATTGTTATTTTATCCCTTCATTATTCATAATGTTATCATTGATTATCAATTTTTATTGTGGTTTTACCTTCTTTGTGGATAAATTAATCATTTAATTTTATAGATAATTATTGTGAGATCAACATCAATGATTATTCATGCTATAGTGGAACAATATTTGGATGGTGGGATTTCATATGAGGATGGGAAAAAGGATTATTATACTTGAGATTCCTTTATTAGGAAAGGCTTGAGTTAATGTAAAATGTTCTTTTTTTCAGATTTTGGTGGTTGTAATTAAATCCAAATTTGTTTTGGGAGGGATTGAAAATAATTATGGAGTAAAATTCATGCACTGTGTTGATTATTCAAGAAAAAAACATTCACTAAAATTATTGACTACAGGTTAGGTATTTTGAGAAACACATTCTATATCATCTGGATCCTTTGGTTGTTAGGTATTCAATCCATGTTAAATTTCAAAAATACCATGATGATGATACAACATATTCTGTGACCCTAGTCAGGAAGTTGAGTGTGTAAATTGAGTACATGTCTGATACCATGGTTGGTCACACATGTTGTGTGACTTAGGATTGATAATATATATGTTGTATTTTATACACCATGTGGGGTTGTAGGAAACATCCTAGAGTAGACATAGAAGTATACCGACTAATTTTCCATTTATCCAGTATGTATAACTACTTATATCTCCTTAATTTTGGGTGTTTTGGACAAGAAATTAGTCCTTCATAATATAGAATCTTTTTATGATATGATAGTGGAATCTCCTTTAATGTCTATTATAAACCTAAGCTGGTGTGTGCGATGTGCTTCTTTCTACATAGTTTAGTGATGTAATGGAATAAGTTTGATCTGAAGAGAATCATGGGGGTTGATGTGACACCATTATATTTGTTGAAATTTATTTTTCAAATAAATTTAATTTCATTGATAACTTTCATTACATGCAACGCCGAGTTTTTATGAACCATAATATACTGTTAATAGAATTATTTAAACAGGACCATTATGACATGGACATTAAATTAATCATTATAAATAGAAATAAAAAAATCTGAAATTATTTATTATGTTATTAGATAATGAAAATATATTGATAAATAAGTACTAATTTCTCAATATAGTCTTTATATGATTTGAAAATACAATTTTTTTAGAAAATGTATTTCATTTATTTTTGTAAAAAATGTATTTAATTATTAAAAATTTACCAAAATTTATTTTTAAAAATAAAATTAATTTTTTAATTTAACATATGAAAATTATCTTAGAGTGAATTTATGATAATGTTCATAAAATACTAATTTTTTCGATGAATTCCAAATAATACTGATGTTTATTAAAATAATCCATTTAGATTGATTATTTATAAGACCCATTTTGAATTAATATTTTTTTAATATTAATATTAGTTAATTTATATTATTATTAATCCAATTTATACCATTTTAATCAATTTTATCATTAATTTTTAAATAAAACCAATTCACACTCATTAAAACTTTTTATTGGGAAACCATTTTTAATCATGTCCACATGGTTAATTTTTAATTTAATTCCACTAATTATGTGAATTTAATTTATAAAAATTCATTAAAATTTTGTACTCAGAGAAATTAATATTATATGATTTTTTATCATAATTTTATTTAAAAATTTTAGTAAAAATAATGAAAAATAATTACTGTTGTAAAAGTTAAAACAAGTTTACCAGGGGGTTAAACAAAAAAATATAATTGTCAAAAAGGATTTAAAAAATTTATCAACTTTCTATTGTCAAGCCATATGTATACAGTTTCTCATAATTTTATTAAATGAGCCATTTTTAATGTGTAATATGTTGGTATACTTTATTAGTTTCAAAAATTCTGAGTGTGTCTCCTCCCTGACATATAATATGGCAACAACATCCCTCTCATATTTACTCTTAGAAATCATTTTGGTTCTGTAAATCCATAAAAAAAATTACATCCTTACTTCCATAAACATGTTATAAAGTGTAACACCCCAAGATTTTATAGTACGTTATTTCTTGAAAGTAATTTAATAGCTTGCATTACACGCAACACTGAGTTCAAGCACACCACGACTTACCAAACTATCTGTTCAAAAGCAGTTATGAATAGTATTAACTAAATTTTTAACTTTATATAATCCTTATAATTTTATAATCCATATTATGAGTTTCTTAGACATAATGTAAGAACAAATTCATTTGTTCAGATGAAAGAAGTATTTTTCAAAAAATGCAATTTTACCTCCTTTTAGTGGCGAACCTTTTATAAATACAATATTTGAAACTTTTATATATTTAATTTGAAAAAATAATCTTTTTTTTATAATCGGGACATAAGAATTTAGTTTCAATTTTTTTTTTTGTGTTTTTATAATAACTTTCATATTTGGATGAATAGTGAAAAATACTATATTTTAATTGAAAACAACTTTTTTAATAAAAATAATTTATAGTGTGGAATTATAAATTTTAATGGTTTGGATGTATAAATATATTATATTTTTAACATTTATTACAATGATGGTCATTTTAAGTAATTTAACATTGAAATTCGTCATAAAAAAAGTGTCGATCTTTTGGTAGTTATTATTTCTTAAAAATATGTTTTTTGGTTCTGACAACGGGAATTAATTATAAATAAATTAATTAAACTTATATGTTTTGAAATTGGTAAAATAGAATTCATTTTTGAATTTGGAATATCCAAATTATCATAGGGAGATTTTTTGGTAATTTTCTGAAATCTTTTAATTTTTTATGAATAGTGAAAAAAACATTGAGTTATTGTTTAAAACCAACTTTTTATTTAAATAATTATTTATTTTATTTAAATTTATTTTAGGTCATAATAGATACATAATACCAATATATGTTCAATTTAATTCATTGGGGTCAGTTTATAATAATTTTAGATATATTAAATTTTTATTGAACTTTTTACCGTATTTTACCTACCTCCTAGGAGTATTTGCAAATTTTCATAAAACATAATTTTAATACTTTTTTGAGTTAAATTTCAAAACTCCAAGATACACAGTTGATATCATTAAGTAAAATTAGGTTCAATATGATTAAAATAATTGTTGGAGAATAGTAACTTTTTTACTTTTATTTACCATAGTTAAATGTAAATTGGGTAATTAAGGGTAAAAATGATATTATTATTAACCTAACACATGTTCTAATTCAATTAGATTAGTGTATTTCGACCAAAAACAATCTCAGGAATAAAATATGATCCTTTAGTTCCACGTGGACTAGATTATAACATTTATTGTTATTTTATTTAAAGAAGTATTAAAAGAGTTAAAATCAAAGTTTAATAACTAAAACATTTTTAATATAGGGTTATACATAACATAAATTCGACTATAAATATTTATTAGAAGGATAAAATTATTTAATACATAAAGGTATTTTATTTATAATTTTTCTAAATTAAATAATTAAATTTATTAATGACACAATGAAGATGCAGTAATTACCTTATTAATGAAAGATTAAAACAATTCATATTATAAATATCCAAATAAATAAAATTTGAGACTTTTAATATATTCCAATGATTTTATAGGTTAACATGACATGTTAGGTTTGAATAAATAAATATTTTTCAATGTAATAATGTTGTTATGAATTTAACAAAAACAAAATACCAAATAGTGTCAAAATTGACATAAAAGAGTTTTTAAAACAAATATTTTATTATTAAATTATATTATATTTCTAAAAATATAAGGTTCATAAAAAGGGCTTAAATAATATTATATATCATTAATGAACCACTTTAGGTTCTCTGGGAAGTTTATATTTAGTTTATTAACCATATAGTTTAAGAATACAAGAAGACATGGTAAAAGTTAAATTATTTAATTTAGCGTTAAATCTAAAAGATAAGGTTAAAATGGTAACAGAAATTTTTTTAAAACCTATTGTTTGAGAGGATTTTGACCCATACCCACATTAAATTTAAAATAAATTAATTTGGAGTCATTATAAACCAAATATGATGTTATTATAAAATAATTTTTCAATATTTTCTTAAGGTTCCCTTCACCCCTCTTATAAAAGGGCACTCCCCATTCTCTCAAATTCACACCTTAAAAGCCATTTGTCTCAGTCAAACCCTGGACAAATACCCTCTAAACTATCATCCCTTTGTCCTAGAGGCCTTACTTTAGTCATAAATTCAACATAAGGATCCCTTTTGATCAAATTAAAAGGAAGAACCCGAAGAAGAGGTAAATATTTCATCACCTCTTTCAAGTTCCTTTCTTATTCCACTTCCTATTTATTTGTTGTTTTCATTATAAAATAATAACTCCATATCTTAAATATACTTTTATGTTATTATAAAAATGGTACAACCATATTTGTTATTTTTATCCATCCTATTAATGAAATTTCACCACAGGTGCGTACGTACGACTTTCCGTCTCCACGTCATGGTGTAGTCTGTTATTCAAACATTTAATCATTTGTATGGATATAATAATGAGTATAAATGATGTAAATAATAAATATAACATTATAATGATTCTATATATATGATATAACATCCAATTATATACTATTTTAATATTAAAAGAATGATACTGTCGCTCATGCATATGTACAGATTACCGTCTCCACGACGAGATGAGATTCATTTGCACATTCACCATTCAACAATGATTATAAAAATATATATTATTAATAAGTATTTAACATATGACATAATAATGATACTTGAGATATATATATATATATATGTACTTACATATATCTTATTCACTTCCGTTCAATACGATATGAAAATAGAAATAGCATTTATGTGTTTGCACGACCTATCGTCTCCATAAACGGTGTCTTCCATTTTATATATCTATCTATTATAAATATTTATATTCAAAATATATAAGAAATATAAATCAAGGTTTATATTCTGGAATTACTTATATTATGATCTAATTGATACGATCAAGAATAATAAGTTAAAACACATACGATAAAGAAATCGATTATTACCTGAAAAGTTAATTTAACATGAAAATCATTATTAAATGGGTAGTACAGAGTCATAAATCAATAATTTATGATAGAATAAATATGAATATGGTTTTGTTATAATTTAATAACATACAATGGTTATTATACAGGAGGATAAACGTTCCCTCAACCAAAGGAATGTGGAAGGTAAGGGTTATTTCCTCAATCTCATTATTTATCCGAGAATGTTCATGTGTAAGTACTTTCTTGGACATAATTATCATTGATATCCATATTTTATAAAAACAAAATTTAAAAGGGGTATTTTATGGTTTTATGGGAGTTTATATTAAACTAGATAATCAATCTAAATGTTTTACAGATTTATATTTCTAAACCCTTTTAATCAATGTCCATGTTTTCAAAATGATTTTACGGATTTCTATATATATACATGAATGTTTTGAAATGATAATTCATTTCAAAAGTTTCAAAGTGGTAAGGGACACTTTGATTAAAAAATATCTTTTAAATAACTTCCTTTATAAATTGTGATACTTTAAATCAATTTCATGAAAAATTGGTATTCCTCTCAAGTCATTTCACTCTTCATTTTCATCTAGGTCAACATCTTGTGATGGATTTTAAACTTTTTTGAAGATGATTTATTATGATACAATCTTCTATATTATATTGAATGATTTATGCTATGTTTGACTGTGAATGTGCTATTTTTATACCATTAATGTTTATGGATAAATTATTGACATTCCGTATGCTAGTTTTAATAAGAATGTTTACGTTATGTTTCAACTATTTCATATGAGTAATGCATTGGACTTAGTAAGTGACGGTTGGAGCCCGGTATAGTTCCTTGATGCATCGGTAGGTCTCATGAGACAAACTAGTGTCTTGGAACATGGCCTTGGAAAAGTAATTAATTGTATTCTTGGCACAAGCCCTTGACTATGTGTTTATGAAAGTCTGGCATTATGCATTCCATCATTATAAAAGTTGCTATTGATATTTCATGTGATTATTAGACTAATATAATATCCATGTGAATCAGTAAATGGTGTTATTTTATTGTATCTTTTTCATATTATGTTGTTGTTTAAGTTTAAAATTCTTTTTTTAGTCTTATACATTTCCTTAAATGTTTATGCTTATATAAGAAAGTTTCCACTATATTGTTATCCTTATTAAGCATCTAAGATCATCCCTTTCTATGTTTTAATTTAATCAAGATTCCAAAAAGTGTATTATGATTGATAAGGATGGTTAAGATAGGGGATTAATGGTGTTCTCAAAGGATCATTTATGTTGTGTTTTATTTTCTAATTTGTAATGTAACATTCATGTTGTAATCTATTTTCCAAGACTGATAAACTGATCGGTCTTTCGAGACTTTCTTCTTTGTCATCATACCAATGTATTAAAATATTGCACCGACTATGAATAACTGGGGTTGGGGCATTACAGTTTGTATCATATGATGTTAATCAATAACCTTGGAAGATAAATTTAGATAAAATATGATTAGATCACATTACCCTAAGATAGACTTTGAGGATTAGTATAGAATAACTTTCTATAAATTTGGTATTGTTGATATTTTTTGAGTTTTCCAAGAGAAACACATACCTATCTGGATACAATCTGGTAGAGGCGGCTCTGGCACAGATGTACCTAGGGGTAAAACCTGAAAAAACCACTTTGAGATAGACTTGAATGGGAAATGGTGCATGACAATGGGCCATGCTGCACTCTTGGTTACGACACTCTTGAGGGATATTCTTAGGATAATTCTCATTTTCTTTAAAACCATTATGAAGGGTTTATGAGTATATACTTTCTCAATGAAAATATTTTTTTGATTATGGATTATATCCAGAAATTTTTCAATTTACGTTAGGTATTTTACAAGTTTGGAATTATTCATTGCAATTCATAAACTGACCTAGTGTATGCCATTGTATAGAAATGGTTCCCAGTAGAAGGAATGTGAACTCCAGAAAAACGTATGATCCAAATAGTAATAAGGATCATATCTTTCATGATATTAAGTCTACATTTAGAAGGGAAATAGTCACCCATGTATTCTTAACGTATGAAGAAATAATATCATGTGTTAATAAGATAAGTAAATAATTCTCTAAGTCCTATGGATTTTAAGGTAAGCAAGAGAAGAAAAGGATGGAAGAGAGAAATATGGATAAAGGGAAGAGGGAAAAGAAGAATATCCCTATATGTGATAACTTTGGGAAGAAACACCATGGAACTTGACTGAATGGAATGTGATTTTGTTATTAGTGTGGATAAAAAGGACACCAAGTACGTGACTGCAAGGGTAAGAAAAATTTTTCAAATGTACAATGCTTCATCAGCAAGGAGTTGGGACACTACGCGAATCAATGTCCAAATCATCATAGGATACACCAAATGAAGTTATTGGATAATAATAAAGTTATGATACTACTAAAGATGGATAGGAATGATTATTTTTCTTACATTGTTATATAATTATTATGTCGATGATGTACATGTTATAAGAATTATAGAGTATGTAAGGATTGTATTGCAGTACTATTTCATTAAAGACTTGAGATTTTCTAGAACCAAGAAAAGTGACTCAATAAGAAGGTTAAATGTTTAGAAAATATATGGTTGAGAGAAAGATAAACCATAATATGGTTCTGGTACCAAGGTAGTGATTTTTGGAATAATACATGATTGATTTGGATAAATAATATTCGATATTCTTGACTACCTTGAAAATGATTAATGATTTGTATATTCTATCTTTGTTGGAGTGTACAACATCTTTCATAGATGGAGTATATCGAGTGTTCTATATGAAATAAGGGAGCATGAATGTAATCAATAAGGTCTTATGGTAATTCAGGATGTTGTAGTGTTTTAAAAGAATACATAATAAAGGTGTTTACATGTTATTATGTAGAAAAAAGGATCATAATTGTGTTTACATTCCTTATAAATTTTGGACTATGAGTTTGAATAGAAGTATTTTGGATAATTCTTGTTTGAGATTATTTTTGGATTTCCATAAAAAGGAAAACCCGGAGGTCGGGCGGCAACCCGTCGCATCCGGAAAGGCTGCGAGACTTAAACCCACAACCGAAGGGTGACAAGGGTGTATCACCAACCACTAGCCCACGTGATGTCCCGGATTGAATAATGTATTTTTTTAAAAGGTCAGGTAGATTAATTATAAATTATTTTTTTTAACCCAATAAGAATAGGATAAATAAAATATCTTTTTGAGTTCTATTATCTTTTAGAGTGAAAGATGAGTTTGTGGTAGAAATTAGTTAAAGGATGGAACTCTAATTGTCATGTATATATTTTTTTCTTCTCTTATTCTCTGAAGAAATTAATTCTTAGAATTTATGTAAGTGATCTTAAAACTAATTTTTTTATCCTAATACCTTATGTTTTGTTTAACAAATGATATTTTAAATCATCATAGATTGACGGCTTTGAGGCCCTCAATTCTACAATTTTTCGTGACTGATGACCTCAATCACTCCCTAAAAATATTTACATTTTTCCTCCAATTATGTTTCTCTAATTTCCACCAATGTTCTCCTAATTAAGATCATAAAATGGTGGTGACTTTTTCATTCCCATTTTCCACTTATTAAGACTAAATTTTATTAACCCAATATTCGATGTGGGTTTTCCCACAAAGGTATTTTCTATTTTCATCCTTATATTTTCAAAGAAAAATTTCAAATTGCAAGGAGACAATTTATTTAAGGAGGGATGAATGTAGCACCACAAGATTTCATAGTACGTTATTTCTTCAAAGTAATTCAATAACCTGCACTACAAACAACACTGAGTTCAAGCGCACCACGACTTACCAAACTAGCCGTTCAAAAGCGATTATGAATAGTATTAACTAAATTTAGAACATTATATAATCCTAATAATTTTAGAATCCATATTATGAGTTTTATAGAAATAATTTAAGAACAAATTCATTTTTTTCAGATGAAATAAGTATTTTTCAAAAAAATCAATTTTACCGCCTTTTAATGACGATATTTTTTTAAATACAATATCTAAAACTTTTATATATTAATTTTAAAAAAATAGAATTCTTATTTAGAATCAGGACATAATAATTTAGTTTCAATAAATTTTTGGTGTTTTTCTGATAACTTTCATATTTGGGTGAATAGTGAAAAAATACTATATTCTAACTGAAAACAACTTTTTTAATAAAAATAATTTATAGTGTTTAATTATAAATTTTAATGGTATGTAATTGTAATTATATTATATTTTTACCATTTAATCCAATTATGGTCATTGTAAGTAATTTCACTTTGAAATTGGACATAAAAAGTGTCCATCTTTTGGTAGTTATTGTTTCTTAAAAAAACGTTTTTTGGTTTTGACAACGGGAATTAATTTAAAATTAATTAATGAAACTTATATGTTTTTAAATTGGTAAAATATAATTAATTTTTGAATTTGGAATATCAAAATTATCTTAGGGTGAATTGTTGGTAATTTTCTGAAAACATTCAATTTTTGATGAATAGTGAAAAACACGGAGTTATTGTTTAAAATCGACAATTTTTTAAAATAATTATGTATTTTAGTTAAATTTATTTTTAGTGAAAATATATACATAATACCTAAATAAGTTCAATGTAATTAATTGGAGTCAGTTTATAATAATTTTAGATATATAAAAATTTTATTGAACTTTTTACCGTCTTTTACCTATCTCCTAGGAGTATTTGCAAATTTTAATAAAACTTAATTTTACCACTTTTGTGAGTCGAATTTAAAAATTCCGAGAGACACATTTGATATCAGTAAGTAGAATTTGGTTCAATAAGATGAATATAATTTTGGTGAATAGTAACTTTTTACTTTTATTTACCACAGTTAAAAGTAAATATGGAAATTAAGGGTAAAAATGATATTATTATTACCCTAACACATGTCATAATTCTTTTAGATGAGTTTATTTCGAACAAAAAAAACTTAGGAATAAAATATGATCCTTTAGGTTCACTTGGATTACATTAGAACATTAATTATTATTTTATTTAAAGAAGAGTTAAAAGAGTTAAAATCAAAGTATAATAACTAAATATTTTTTAATATAGGGTTACACATAAGATAAATTCAACTATAAATATTAATTAGAATTATAAAAATATTTCCTATATAAAGGTATTTTATTTATAATTTTTAGACATTAAATAATTAAATTTATTTATGACACAATGATGATTCAGTAATTACCTTATTAATGAAAGATTAAAACAATTGACATTATAAATATCCAAATAAATCTAATTTGAGTCTTTTAATGAATTCCACTAATTTTCTAAGATACGATGACATGTTAGGGTTGATTAAATTTTTTTTTCAAGGTAATAATTCTGTTATTAATTTAACAAAAACAAAATACCAAATAGTGTCAAAGTTGACATAAAAGTGTTTTAAAACAAATATTATATTACTAATTTATATTCTATTACTAAAAATCTAGGGTTAGGCCAAATGGCTTAAATAATATTTTATATGTCATTAATGAACCACTTGAGGTTCTCTTATAATTTTATAATATTTTTATTAACCATATAGTGTAAGAATACAAGAAGACACTTTAAAAGTTAAATTATTTAACTTAAAGTTAAATCTAAAATATAAGGTTAAAATGGTATCCTAAACTTGTCTAAAACCTATTGGTGGAGCTAATTTAGACGCATACCAACTTTATCTTCTAAATAAATCAATTTTGAGTCATTATAAACCGAATATGATTTTATGATAAAATAATATTTCAATCTTTTTCTAAGGTGCCCCTCACCCCTCTTATAAAAGGTCACTCCCACTTATCTCAAATTCACACCTTCAGAGCAATTTTCCTCGGCCAAAACCTTCCCCAATACCAAATAAACTGTAATCCATTCATCCTAAAGACCTTACTTTAGTCAGAAAGCCAACCTAATGAGCCCTTTTGATCAAATCAAAAGGAAGAACCAGAAGAAGAGGTAAATGTTTCATCTCCTCTTTCAAGTTACTTTCTTATTCCACTTTTTCTTTATTTGTTGTTTCCATTATAAAATAATAACTCCAATATCTTCTATATATGTTGATGTTATTATAAAAATGGTACAACCATATTTGTTATTTATCCACCCTATGAATGAAAAGTCACCACAAGTGCGTACGTACGGCTTACCGTCTCCATGTCGTGGTGTATTTTTTATTCAACCATTTCACCATTTGAATGGGTATAATAATGAGTATAAATGATTTAAATAATAAATTTAACATAATAATTATTCTTTATATATTATATACCATACAATTATATGTGATTTAAATATCAAAAGAATGATATTGTCGCTCGTGCGTACGTATGGATTACCGTCTCCACGATGCGATGAGTTTCATTTCCATGTTCCCTATTCAACGATGATTATAAAAATATATATTATTATTAAGTATGTAATATATGAGATAATAATGATACTGTAGATATACATATGTATTTATGTACTTACATATATCTTATTCACATCCGTTCAATACGATATGAAAGCAAAAACAGCCTTTATTCGTACGTACGACCTACCGTCTCCATAAACGTTGTTTTCCATTTCATATATCTATCTATTATAAATATTTATATTATAAATATATATGATATATAAATCAAGGTTTATATTCTGGAATTATTTAAATCATGATCTAAATGACACGATCAAGAATAACAAGTTAAAACATGTACGATAAAGAAAGCATTTATTACCTCAAACGTTAATTTAAAATGAAAATAATTATTAAATGGGTAGTATAAAGCCATAAATGAATCATGTATGATATAATAAATATAAATATGGGTTTGGTATAATTTAATAACATACAATGGTCATTATACATGAGTTTAAACATACCCTCGACCAAAGGAAAGTGCAAGGTAAGGGTTATTTCCTCAATCTCATTATATATCCGAGATTGTTCATGGGTATGTACTTTCTGGGAAATATTTATCATCGATATGCATATTTCATAAAAATGGTTTCAAAAGTGATCTTATATGGTTTTATGGGAGGGTCTATTTACCTAGACCATCATTTTCAATGTTTTAAAGATTTATTTTTCTAAACCCTTATAATCAATGTCCATGCTTTCAAAATGACTTTAAGGATTTATATATATGGACATGAATGTTTTGAAATGATAATTCCTTTCAATGATTAAAATTATTATGGGAAACTCTGATTTAAAAAACTCTTTTAAATAATTCTTTTAAAAATTGTGATACTTTTAAATGATTTCATCAAAAATGGGTATTTCTCTCAAAGCATTTTACTCATCATTTTCATCTATGTCAACATCCTTTGATGGATTTTAAACTTGTTTGAATTTAATTTATTAAGATACAATATTCCATATTATATTTAATGAGTTATGAGATTTTTTACTTTGAATGTGCTATTTTTATACCATTCATGGTTTATGGATAAAGTATTGACATTTCGTATGCTAGTTTTAATACGAATGATTATGTTATGTTTCAAACTTTTCATATGAGGAATGAATTAGACTTAGTAAGTGACGGGTGGAGCTCGATATAGCTCCTCGATGCATTATAAGGTCTCATTATGCATACTAGAGTCTTGAAACAAGTCCTTGGCCAAAAAAAAATTAATTGTAGTCTTGGCAGAAGAACGTGACTTTGTGGTTATGAAAGTCAAGCATTATGCATTCCATCATTAGGAAAGTTTCTATTGATATTACATGTGACTATTCGACTAGAAGAATATCCATTTTAATAAGTAAATGGAATAATTTTATTGTATCTTTTCCATATTATGCTGAAGCTTAAGTTTAAATGCCTTTGTTTTAGTCTTATACATTGCCTTAAATGTTTATGCTTATTTATGAAAGTCTCCGCTATATTGTTATCCTTACTGAGCATCTGAGCTCACCCCTTTCTATGTATTAATTTTCTTAGGGTTCCAAGAAGTGTATTATGATTGATAATCAGGTTTAAGCTAGGGGATTAATGGCATTCTCAAAGGATCATTTATGTAGTGTTTTATTTTCTAATGTGTAATGTAACGTTCATGTATGTAATCTTTTTTCCAAAACTGAAAAACTGATCGGTCTTTCGGGACTTGATTCTTTGCAATCATGAAAATTTATTAAAATAATGCACCAAATCGTAGTAGCAGGGGTCGGGGAATTACATGGGGGACTTAATTTTATAATGATACCGTCTTAAGAAGGCTTTTGTTGCAAACCTAAATTTTTTTTCTAAAGAATAGGTATCATTCTTAACGGAGCACTTTTGTTTTATTCATTATTCCAACTCCTTCAACTATTTTTAATTTTTTTTGATATAATAACATCATTATATACTGTATAATAAGATTTTATTATTTTAATTTAATAAAATAAATCCATCTCTTCTTCTATCAAATGGGAATCTAACCCACACTTCTTGTGTATGGTGGATTACTGCCTTGCAAGCTTATGTAATTCATTTTCCAGCACTCTCTCTCCATGGTGGATATAATGATATATTTGAATTATGTGATTGATATTAATTATATTATTATACTTTATGAAATATAATATCACATATAACTTCTTACCCAACAATACATCAGAAAACGATAACATTGTTCATTTGTGCTTGTGGACTACCACCTCCATGAATCGATGTGATCCATTTTTCCTTTAATTTTTAAATTTATGGTAATTATAATTGATCTAATTAAATTATATGATGTATATGATATAATAATTATTCTGTAATATTTATTTACTTTTTTTCCATTATTTCATTCCATCCACAAAGAAAATGTAAACTGTGCTCATGCATACATACGAACTACCATCTCAATGAACAATGTAATTTGTTTTATATAACTAACTTTTATGAAAAACTATAAATATGTATATAGTGAATAAATTTTATATCCATATGATTATAAAAATTCTATAGATGATGGATCCATAATCAAAGTACAAGGATAAAAACTACCAAACCAAAATAATCAAGAAAAACCGTTTATTTATTACCTCAAAAAGTGATTTTAATAAATAATTGTTAATAAATGGGAGATAATATGAAATAAGTGGAAATTATATGGTATAATATATGTGCAAATGGGTTAGTAATATAAGTATAATGAACATATATTTATTATACTTGATTATTCAATGTGTATGAATAATTTCAGGACATGCAGTAAGGGATTTTCATCTCATATTTATTTCATTGGGATACATGCCATATTCAACACTTTTTATTTTTTTCTGTTTATATATATCCACATAATGTAATTTATGATTCTTATATATAAAAGTTTGGGATATAAATATTCAAATAAATTTATTTCTTTAATGTAACTTATGATCCAAAATTTAGTGAAGTGATTAGTGTTTTATATTAAAATGTCTTTATTTACCACGTTTGATTATTGAATATTAATTTTTTTTAAATGATTTTGAGAATGATTTTCTATTCAAAATTGATTGTTTTTATAATTTTTTACCCATGTTTTAACCATTTTAAATAAAATTATAAGGATTATTCTTTTGATGTTCTTGAAATCATACTTTTGAATTTCATAGAAAATGTGATTGGAATATTTGATTTAACATATATGGAAAGAACATTATTTCCATCTATCGTGACAGCTAAACGACAAGATGTTTATGGAAAAATTTTATTTTTCATGGGTTAGGCCTATGGAACCCATTTATTTTAAACATGTTATGATCTAATTAAATGATAATGAAAGTCATTTAATTTCTATGGGTTATGATATTATTACTTTTTTACGACAGTTTTTTGACAAATTTGTATGACTCTAATTATTTTACTAGTGGGAGCATAATCATATAGCCCTCCATTGAATTAGTTAATTCCTGAAATATCATGATATAAACATAAACGGAATATGTAGTGAAAGAAGTTCAGTAAGAGATGTTTTCAAATATGATAATATGGTTAGTGAACCTTGGATACTATGATGGATTGGTGAGTGAACCAAATATACAATGATTATTTTTTCAATGATCCATAACTACTAATGAAATTATTTTCTATGATAATATGATTTTTAAAAATTTATATATTATAAAAAATTTATATTCTCATGTATTTTTTTCTTTGATACTTTTATGATTTAGTCTTATGACCTGCCAAGACTTATTTGATGACTTGGGTTTATGATATATGATATGAAGGTTATATTTTTCAAATTTTATTATCATATTCACATACCCTTATTCTCATGTTATGTTGAAATCTCCCTTGTTTAACCTTACTGAAAATATAATACCCCACTTTATCTTGTTTTTAATTCCTAGATAATAAATAATTTTATTATGTTTGATATTTCTAAGAATGGTGCTTTTTATTAAGAACAAGGTGGAATATGATGTAGTTCACTAATGAAAAAGTTGTTTGTATATATACTTTTCAAATGATACTAGACCTATAAAATTATAGCATGGATAGTTTTTCTTTGAAATGAATATTAATATAAATATATTTATGATATCTATGTATGAAATGTGTGGGTTTCTATACACATCATCAGAACAAGTTTTAGTAAAACATTAGAAACCAAGATTAGAAAACATTATTCTTAACCCTAGGGATAAATATAAAAATAAGAAAATTTTCCATAATGTTATTGAAAGATATAGATAGTGGTTTCTAATAAATAACATGCTTTTTTGGATACTATAAGTGGTTGTTTCTCTAGAAGACTTGTACATAGGGGTAATTACTCTAAAATGGTTCATTGGGATTTTATTTGATCATCGACTAGTTCACAACAATGAGCCTTGCTGCACGTCCTATATAAACTTTTAAAGGGGTAATATGTTTTGGAAATTCCGTAATTATCTAAAAGCCATCATGGAAGATTTAAATAGATGATGAATATGAATATCATAGGTTAAACATAAAAAGTAAAATATTGAAAAGAAGGTTTTATGATTTAAAAAAACTATAAATCTTTTTCTTGAATATATGGTTTACCACTATAATTGTTTTTTCTCACACTATTTTTTTTGTTTTAGTTGATGTATGGAACCTAGATGAACCATGATAATTTTAAATGAAATAGAAAATTTTATAAATGTCATTGTGATCAACCAAATGTTATGGGAGATGGAATAAACATTTTCATTTCATTTCTAAAAAATCATTCTTGGGCTATGAATAATACTGAATAACCAAAAGAGAAAAGGAGGGAACAACATTCTATTGAGTCCTTCATGATGAAACATCCACCTTATTTTTGCATCTCCACTAATCCAGTGCATTTTATGAAATGGATCAGTACTATTGACTTGTTATTTTCGATTATCTATTTTTTGCAGAATAAAAAATTCATTTTCATTATCTATAATTGGGAAGATGAATCATACTAATGTTGTATTCTTATCAATACTATAAGGTAACAAGTTCAAAATGAATATGTGTAGTGGGAGGAGTTTTAGAGATAACATTTCAATAATTTATTTCCTCATATTCTATGATTGAAAATAGAGATAGAAATCAATGAGATATAATAGTAGGATGATTAATGAATTAATATATATTATGTAAATTTTAAAGGACTGATGAGGTTTGATTCAATATTATAATCCACCATGAATGTGAGATTTATCTATTCTTCAATATCTTAAAACTACATCTCTGAATGGATTTATCCATAAAGGACTTCAGTAGCTATGAATAAATAAATAGATAATCTATCAAGGAAGAATTTAAGATAGTAGTTGCCCATAAATCTCTTGGTGTTAATATGAAAAGAAATATGGATTGCAAAGGAAACATAGAAATACATGAAGATAAGAAGATGAAAATTTATTCATGCTTGACACATGGAAGGAATCATGGAAAAAAATTAGGGGGGCCAATAAATGTTTTATGTTTAGACTATAACGTTATTGAGAAATATATTTCCAAATTAATGGGAAGAACTTAGATAACTATATGAATACAAAGAAATATCCTTAGAATATACCATCAACACTATAGTGTTTTAAATATAAGGAGTTTAGGAATTACATTAAATAATGATCAAATATGAAGGTTATTGATGATTATCTATGTTAGTAACCTCATCTATCAGGAGAGAAATTAAAATCTCATGTGATCACTCTTATATATTATGGGTAATATAAAAATATAGAGAAAGGCACACTTACTATACAATCTATAACTATTAATTACTTATTTAATTCTAGAACAACCTACTAATTTTAATCAAAATAATTTTATAAGGTTATTGAAATTACACACCAATGATTAGATGTTGAAATATCAGTGAAACCCCATAATGGAATGATGATCAAATATCATGTCTACATATCTTCTATTTTTTTAAGATTATGGGAATGTTCTTTTCACAAATCTCATTAGTCTTCTCTCTATATGAATTTTATTTTATCATAATCGTAGATTGTATTTCTATAAATAAATCCCGCATCAATTTTTAAGTAAGGGACGACACGATTGAAATTAATAATCAACTTATAATCATCTATTAGTGTGATTATCAATATAAACATCAAAGGGAAGTCCCATATATTGTATTTTTCTTGATTGATGGGGTGTTTATCTCATATGGTTAGGGTGAAACTCAACATTGATTATATGAATATTTTTCAGGAGTTTTTTTGATGTATTTATAGAATTGTTAAATATGTTTCCACAAAATTGTGATATTTTTTTCTCAATATAACTCATACCTAGTGCCACAACTATTTAATATAATCTCTATAGAATAGTCTTGACTGAGTAGAAGGAATTTAAGAAAAAACTCATGGATAATATTGAAAAGGGATTTATTCAGCAAAGTGTTTCACCATTGCATGCACCTATAATTATTTTATAAATAAAGATGGGTCAATGAAAATATATATTGACTATCAAGAATGTAACAAGATTACAATCAAGAAATACTATTACATGACCTATATTAATGGCATGTTTGATCAATTGGATGGATGCCAATACCATTACAAGATTGACCTTCAATCTGGATTTCATTAATTAATATCTCAAAAAGAGTACATATACAATAAAAAATTCCATAAATGGAATGGAAACTATGAATACATAGTGATACCATATGACCTTAATATTCACCCTACTATCCCTATTGATTTAATGAATAATGTCTTTAGAGACTACCTGGACCCGTTTTTGGTAGTATTTATAAATGAAATTATTATACATTCAAATATAAATTAATATCATTAAGATTCCTTGAGAATTGTATTGAATAACCCAAGGGAGGATATTTTTATATAAAATTTACCAAGTGTGAATTGTAGAAACAAAGGATTCATTTTTGGGTCATGTAATCTAATTAGAGGGTATATTTGTGGATATATCAAAGGATAATGTTAATGAACATTAGCGAAGACCAACCACTATGATTGAATATATAGTTTTCTTTTTATTATAGGATATTATTAATGGTTTGTGATTAATTTTACATGATTTTTTTATCCAGTCATCAAGCTTCCTAGGAAGGGATCCTTGTTCCATTGGAAAAATGGATGTGAATAAAATTTCAATGATTTGAATAAAAGTTTATTCAGTGATCTTGAGATTATATTACCCTAAAGTAGAGGATCGATTGTAATATATAATTAAGTATCAATGAAGGGATAGGTATGAGTTCCCATGAAGAATGATATGGTAATAAATTATGCCTCATGATAATTTAAGGTCCATGTGAAAAATTAAAAAACTCATTACTGGGAGTTAGATATGTTAATTTTTTCATTAAATATATGGATTCATCATCTTCATGGAAACATGTGCTATATATATACAAATAATAAACGTTCAAAGAATATATTCTCACTGAAAGAGATGAATATGCACTAGAGATGATAGTTGGAACTGATTAATGATTATGATTTATCATTACATTACCAACTTACGAAAGAGAAAACGGTTTCCAATTATTTAAATAAAAATTATAATGAATACTTATATATTATAAGGGTCACAAAAATCCCATGATTGTGGATTTGAAAAGGATAGATCATGTAAATTTTATGAAATAAAATAAATATTATCTTTCTCAGATAAGTGTTTTACCATATATCCATATAAATATTATTGATGCACATAAAGAAGATGTAGAGATACAAAAGAAAGTGAGAAATGTTCTAGATTTTACCCTTGATTTTTGTAGAATGATATGGTCCTAGAACCGTGTATTTATTCCCTCAATACTATATTTGTATAAGGATATATTAGAGTAAGCTCAAAGTTCTTCATTCCCTATTCATTCTAGAAGTGAAAATATTTATAGATATATGAATGTGTTTTTTTGGGGGGTGGAAAGAAGACTGATATTGGTGACTATATATCTTGGTTCTTGGTATTCTAGTAAGTTACGACTGGGAGACAAAATTAAAAGGGGATTCTACAACCACTAGCCATTCCATAATTGAAATGGTAAAACAACACCATGGATTTTATCATAGAAATCCCCCAAAAATCTAAATGGTATAATGTCATATGGTTTTTAGTTGATTTCCTTATAACCAAATAAAAATTAATTTCAATATGAAAAGACTTATGTATGGTTGATCTTTATAGGATATAAAGTAATGTAGTAGAATGTTTGAATGGACTACCATGTTGTTTTTTATCTAGATATGAGGTTCAAATAGAAGTTCTGGTAAAGCCTTCAAAAATATCTTGATATAGAGTTAAGGTTCATCACAGCTAATCATCCTTAAATAGATGGCCAATATGAGAAAAAAATTAAAAAACTATAGGATATTCAATGATCATTTTTTATATATTTAAAAGGTGTATTGGATCAACATCATCCTTCAGTCGAGTTTTCTTAAATCAATTTATTTCAATAGAGGATTCATATGGATCTTTATGAAGCCCTAAATGGAATGTGTGTTAGAACTTTGTAATTATATGATGAAGTTAGAGAAATAAATCTATTTGAGCATGAGATATCTAATGAAATGATTTATAAGGTTAGTTCTATTCAACAACACATAAGGACTTCTCAGAGTCAACATAAAATATTAATTGATAGTCATTAATATGATATGGAATATGAAGTTGGTGATTATGTGTTTATATGAATTTTGTAAAAGGAATAAAATTTTTATATTTATAAATAAAGTAAAATTGATCCCTATGTATATTTTCCATTTCATCAATAATGATCAAGTATAGATGGGTTCTTATCAGTTGTAACTTACACTGAACCACTCTAAAGTCCACAATGTGTTCCATACATCTCCCCTGAAGAAGTACAAACATGATCCATCAAATTTACTAAACTCATACGTCATAACAATGGATCATGATATTTCCCATGATGAAAAACCAATGATTACTCTGGATAATAGAAAAAATTTGGTATGAAATAACACCACTCTCCTCGAAAATGTTTCATAGTGTTACCACCATTATGAATAATCTATATGGGAATTATAGTATATGATGAGGTAGAAGTATCCTTACATTTTTTGTATCATGGGGATGAAATTTCATGGGGTAAATTATTTTTATGGTGTTTAGAATGATAAAACCTTATATTTTATGAAATATTATTTACAAAAGTAATTTATTTATTTTTGATATCTTTTGTTATAAACAACACCTTGATTTTACGACCACAGTATACTCATAATTTTTTTATATTAACATGACCATTGTAACATGACAATTAAATTTTATGGTATAAATAAGAATAATATAATTTTAAAAATTAATCATTAACTTTTTAGAGAAAAACAATATATTTATAAATAAGTACTAAATTTTTAGTACAGTATTTATACTATTTAAAAATATTTATTTTCCTCCAAAAATAAATTTTATTTATTTTTTTCTAGAAAATAGTAAAACTTATTTTCAAAAATTTTATAAAATTTATATAAAAACAAAGGATTAATTTTTTAAATTCACATTTCATAATTATCTTAGAGTGATTTATATAGATTTTTTTTAAAATATTATTTTTTTGAGGAATAGTAAAAATAGAGGTTTTTATAAAAAAACATATATTTTAGTTATATAATTTATATGATGAATTTTATTTTTTTATTGTTTTAAAAGTTAAATTAGGGTAATAATGAAATTATTAATCCAATATATTCATTTCAATAAAATTTATCTTTAATTTTTATATAATTACATTTTACATTTATGAAAACATGTTCTTTAGAAAAACATTTTTTTGTCATGTTTGGGGTTTAATTTTAAATTAAATTCTTCCACTTATATGAGTTTAATTTTGAAAAAATTAATCAGTATTTTGAACAATAATTTTTAATATTATATAATGCGTATTACCGAATATTTTTTTCATAATAAATTGCAATAAAGGCAAATCATAATTACCATGGTTAAGGTTAATATTTTTTTACCGTGAGGTTAAATTAAAATGATAATGGTTAAAATTATATAAATAATTTTCCAATTAATATTAGATAGAAAAATATCAACCTATATTTATATAATATTATATAATGATCTATTTTTACCCTTTATTTATGTGTCAAACATGAGAATTATTTATTCATTACAAATATTCCAAGTTTGTTTTTTCCCCTACTTATAAAAGGGAATCCCAAATCATGTTTTATTAACTTTTGAAATGACTTTTGGTTATGAAAATTACTAGCAAAATTAAATACCTAATTTTCTCCAAAAATATTGGATGACTTATTTTTTTATGAAATCCTCTTAATAAATCTTTTGCTTATAACCTAAAGATGATTTCCAAATAAGAGGTATCATTCATAACCGAGATTTTTTTATTTCTCCTTCAACCTCCTTTAAATATTAATAAAATATGATGATATAAAATGATACATATCTAAAATATAATTATACATTATTATGTTAATGCAATAAATTATATATATCTCCTCTTCCATCAAATAGAAAACAAAACATTTGATCATGTGTATTATAGGCTACCTCCTTGCCAACGGAAGTAATTCATTTTCCTTCACCACCTATAATTGGTGGATATAATGATGCTTTTAAATTATATATATTTGATATTTATGATATAATTATACTTATATAATTATAATACCACATATACCATATTACCTTCCAATCGTTTGGAAAACAATAACATCAGACATGTGTGCGTGTGGGAAACTAACCCTACAAAGCGATTCAATCTTTTTTTTTTATTTTTTACTAGATGGTAATAAGGATGGATATTTTGAAAATAATTTATTTATATGACAAAATAATTAATCTTTAATGGTGATTTAATATTCATATTTCCTTTCATCTATCTATTGAGAAATTGGAAACAACATTCATGCATATATACGACAGACCACCTCTATGAATGGTGTAATTCATTTTCTATTAATAAATTTTATAGATTAATATAAATATTTTTTTAATAAATATATATTATAATAATATCATTATTTACATTATGGAGATGATGGAACCATAATAAACATACAAGTATCCAAAAAACCAAACCAACATACATGAAAAACATAGTAATTTTTTGAAATAGTTATTTTAACAAAGAAATGCTAATAAATGGGTGATAAGTGGAAATAAATAAATTATATTTAGTATTAAATATATAAATTTAGATATATATAGTAGATATATAATAAACATTTATTTATTATACAGTAGTTTCAAACATGTATGAAGAATGTTGAGACTGGCGATGAGGTATTTTTGTCTCACATAATTTCTCCGGTACAAATTTCATATTCACCACTTGATTCATTTCTGATGTGCATGTACTTATCATGAATGTATTTTAAGATAATTTTCAATGAAATTTTAGGATATAAATATCTATTTAACTTTCTTTCTTTCATGGGTATTACAATTCAAATTTTACTAAAGTGCTTAGTGTTTTTTATAACAATCTCATTGATTATTGGGATTATATTATATTCTGATTCTGATTAACATATGTTATGACATATATCTCATGAAGCTCATTATTTTATTTATTATATAAACTTTTCATGTTAATATAGGTTTTCTATCCATGTTACTATTTTTAAGCATTCATCATATTGAAATAATATTTGTTATAAAATCAGTTTCATTTCTCACTTTCATTAAAAATAATTTTTCTTCCATCACCATGTTTTCTAATTTATTATATAAAGATAGTTTTTACTATTATCAAATTATTTTTTGAAGGAATATTTTCCCATTTTTGAATCTTTAAAAAATCAAATTAATTCTTCTTTTCAATTTCCTAATGATGTACTTTTGATGTGTTTTTAAAAATATGAAATAAATATTTGATTTATCATATACGACATGATGTGTATTTCCCACCATAATGACCACTAAATAGTTTAAAACATAATTTAAATGTTTCAATGGTTATTTAAAAAAATCTGTAATATTTGAGAAATTTTTATATATTGAAAAGTGATTATCAAAGTGGAAACAATATTTTACTAAAGAATGTTTTAAATGACATTTTAAGGGTATTTCTATTCATAAAGGACAAAAACACTTTATAATACATATATTATACTATGTAAATGAATATATTAATAAATCCATATTATTTATCATGAATATTTATTTTTATTATAAATAGATTTTTATGAAACCCAATTATTTTCCATTTGATTTTCTTGTGAAACCAATTTCTTTTCCACAAGTTATGGTATAATGAAATGTTCATGAAACCAATTTCTTTTCAATGGTTTATGATATGATGAACATTTTAAAATCTTATGATATATATATGTATGAATTTAATTATGTGATAGGTGAGCCCAATATTATATATCTCCTTAATATATTGGATAATGATGGATTTCTCATGAGAAAAATAAGACTATAATGGGGAGTGAACCTAGTTTTTTAAGAGAGGTTGTCCACTATAATATTCTTCTGTATGAAGCTCGACTACGACAATGGTTTGGGGAGTAAACACATTAAACTATTATTCTCTTGAAAATTATCCTAGAATACTTAGGAAATGATTTTCTATACCTAAGTTTGTGCCAACATTATATGTTATATACCAATATAATGCTCTCATGGAATTTTTCTTTTGATTTATTTATGATTATTTTATTATGAACTGCTATGATTTAAACCATGACCCATGATTATGATCTATGATATGTACGGTATGTTTCCAGAATTTAAATCTCATGTTATCGCACTATTAAGCTCATGATATGTTGATATCTTCTATTTTTCCCCATAATATACATCTTAGAACAACCATTCTTTTCCGTCCTTTCTCCAGGTTATCAATAATGGTATTATGTATGATATTTCATTACAGGGTGAAAGTTATTAAGAACATTGTTTGAAATGATGTAGTTCATTTATGAACCATTAGTTTATGAATCCATATATCTAAATAAACTAGACCAGAATGATTTTTTCATGGGTAATTATATTATGTAATGAATATTCATCTATTACAACGTGATATATATATATATATATATATGAATGTTTTGGTTCTCTATAGTCTATTCCAATAGAACATTTAATATATTTTTTAGCATGGTTCCCAAACATCAATGGTACATAATGTGTCAATACGACCCCACCACTACACTCATACCCACACGTGTAATGGGGATTCAGTCTACATAGTTTCTACCTCTTCATATTTGAGACATGGTAAGACATTGGTCCCCCACATGAGTTTGGTGCACCCCTCAACCCATCTATTCCATTTATACAGAATGGGAGACCCATATAAGATCTTGTGAGGTTAAGTTGCACTACTATATTTGAGAATGAAATGACAATTAGAGTTTCATGTAGACACTTCATCTGTAGTAGGTTATGGTGATCGAGAAATCCCTCTCTACCATCCACTCATTTTCATCAGTTAATTGATCTTCTAGTATGGTTTTTTTCCTTCTTAATTTTTGTATAGTTTTAGGTCAGAATTGATTACCACTTATTAACTTTTAGTTTTTAGCATTACCTGGAGGATATTTATATAATAAAAAATTAAATGTATATACCTCCACATTTCATTTCATTAAAATATGATATACTATAAATGTTGATCTTAAAGAGCCTTATATTGATGGATATTAGTAAATATTATTGTTAGATATTGTAGGTAGAGTCCAGTATAAGTGGTCTTGGATGGTGTTCTAGCTCTTCAATATTTTCTAGGTTGGGAGATTATCTATATATATTTGGGTGTGAATATTCCACTTTATAAATCGGATATATTAATATCCCATTAAACTAGTTATTGTGATAGGTTATCAAATACATTCATATCCTCTTTTTGGTACAGTTTTATCTATCATGAATTTTTTTGTTATACATCATGGTCTATATGTCTATGTATTAATAGCTTTATTAGAATAATGCCTCCCAATTGTGTTATATTGAATCTCAGTGTGATTTTACATCACTTAGCCTATTTAAGGTGGGATTTGTTTTCCCACATAACTTAATTCTAGTCCATGATAAGCCATTGTGGGTATAACCATGATATAGTGGTATCATAGTAGGTTTATCCGAGGGATTATGTTAAGAAACAGATGTGTTGTGTGTATAAATTTTGTAATGTTGGGATAATGTCATAATATTTCATGAGATTATCTCTCATGATAGGGAAACAAATGAAGTTATGTAAACTAATATATATATATATATATATATATATAATCCAATGCTCAAATAACCTATTTATTAACATAGAATGTTGAGGCAATCATTACAAGGAATACTATAGTACCTGAATATGATAAGAAATGCTAATTTGATTCCATTTACTTATAGATTAATATCCTTATAAATAATCAGTAAACTGTGGCATGTATTATAAACATTATATATGTAGTTATAATGATTTATAGATAGGGTTTTGATACTGATTAATTATTAGGACTATTTGAGTTATGGCGATTCAGTGTAGGGGAATGGTCATGAGATTTTCTCTCCAATAAAGAAGAGTGCAGTGAATCCACCAATATAGTGACCCATAAACCCTATATATCATATCATATGTATGTTCATATTTATGTCAAGTAGTTTATTGTTGCAATGATCTTGGTAGAACATCTGTATTTATAGATCATTTTTCATAGTTTTATGTGGTAGTTACCATTTAGGTTTTATGGTGAGTCTAAATCTAAGACTATGGTTGATAGGTTAGAGAATAAATTCCATTTATTTTGACTCATGAAGAAAAAATCCAATAGTATGGTTATGCTCGCTATAAATATTTTTTAAAGAGAAGTATGGTATTTGTGGGGTTTAGACACCAAGACCCATGATGATGTGACACTCTCATAGATTATGTATTAGTGGCTATTATATGGAATGTATTAATAATCAACCATGTAGTCGGTATGGATTTCAATAAATAATTTGTTAAAGAATGGGGATGTGATTATTTTAGAGTTTTCATCATGGTTCACCAACATCATTTCATAATCCATTAATATGGTTTGAGAATAAAATCACTATGAACTAAAGACTGAGTTGGGGATCTCCAGTGAAATCTGATTTAGTGAGGTATATCTATGAATCCCCTCTTATAGTGTTGTTTCTAGAGTGGGACTTGGTGACTAAGAGAATCCTATAAAATTATCATTAGGATGATAGAGCTACCCATGGACATTATGGATTGAATTAATCTAATGTAAGAAAGAGGAATGAGACATAAGAATTTTTGCAAAGGATTCCTTCACATAGGTGTCATAAGTCTCAAGTATTGGAAGTATAGGGACCCCAATAAGGATTTAGTTATACGAGATAAATATGGTGCTATTTTTGATATAGGTGTCATATGATTGATCTTGATTCCACAACCCAATTCCCATTAGAGGAGAGATAAACAATAGATAAACCACCATGGTAGAGGAAACACTATTCTCAAGGATGTCCTAGTGGTAGTAGGATAAAAATAAAGAGGCAGTTCAATCATAGGTATTAATGGATCCTCGTGACGAGGGGTGAAATGTGGAGCAATATGATATGACCTACTCCCACCCCGACCATAGGAGGACTATGGAATTTTCAATAGGATATATCTTACGATCATTGTTATATGCATGTGATGGAGGAATTTTTTTAGGATGCACATGAGATGAATATATATATATATATGATCTATCTATTGTTATATTTAGAACTAGTATAAGTAAACAGAGATGAAACCCATTCACTAATCACCTTTTCATTTATTAAATATCTTAAAATTTCCATGTAACCTTTATCTTGTAAATTGTGATAGGAGATTCATATTGGATGTTTTTTTAAATGTCAAATCACAATATATAAAATAAAAAGGTTACAAGAGACGAAAAGATGATATTTTTTTACAATCTTTGTCGAAAAGATAAGATAAATCAGCTGGCAGAGTGTCAAACCAAGTCATGCTTTGATGGACTTTTTTGTTAGCAAGGGCATCAGCAACAACATTTGCTTCACGGTAGGCATGAGTAGCAATGTAATCAATCCCATGGAGAGTCTTTAAGAAATTCATCCAGCGTGTAGTGAGAGGCTAGGCCAGATGAATGATGACATTCCAGATGGTATGAATGATGGTGGTAGAATCACTTTCAATCCAAAGCTTTCTCCAACATTTTTGAAGCGCAAACTCAACATCGTGAATGACTCCAAGCATTTCCGCCTCCAGAGATGAAGAGTGACCACAACCAACATAGAAGAAACCCTGACATTGGCCAGCTGAGTCTCTGAAGATAGCACCACAACTGGAAGGTCCTGGATTTCCTTTAGAAGCACCATCAACATTCACTTTGATCCATCCCGGTATCGGCGATTTACAGAAAACTTCAAAGGAGCGTTTGGGTGTAGGGTAGCTTCCAGGAACACGGAGATGACGAAGTATCTCAAAGTCACCAACCGAGTTATTGCAACAGTTTTTTTGAATTGAGTCGGCTTCATGGATTGCAATAAGAATCTGAGATTTTCCTGCATTGAGACTAAATGAGCGATTATTATGAATGAGATCATTTCTAGCATACCAGATCTCATGCAGGAGTTCCGCCACCGCCGCAAGAAAAATATTTTTAACCTGTGAAGAAGCTTCACGTCTAATACAATTTTTTAAAAACAAAGAAATAGAGTCAGTTAAGATCCATCTGCAATTGAATAATTCAAAAACATAATTCCATAAAGCAGAGGCCATGGCACAAGAAAGAAAAAGATGATTGGCGTCCTCCCTGTGTTGATTACACAAGCGACATTTAGAACAAAGCTGAATACCGAACTTTTGCCGAATAATTTCAGTGGGCAATCTATTATGGGAAATACGCCAAATAAGGGTGATCCTAGAAGGTTTAATCCAATGTTTATTGAAATGACACACCCAAAGATAATTAGAATCCTCATTAGAAAAGTTATGCTTATAAAAGTTTTTTGAGTCAAGCATACCATTTGGAGCAGGTTCCCAAACAAGGAAGTCCCCATCAGAGGAAAAGGGATAACTATCAATAGTCTGCACAATATGTTCAGGGAGGTCATGTCTATGTGAATGTAAAACATCTTTTATGGACTGACTAGTATCAGCAGGAATGACATTGGGTGGTAACAGAGAGATCAGGGGGTTACCACACCATTTTCCACACCAGAAATTAATGGAAGAATCAGCACTGACCATCCATCTAGAATTTTCCATGATCTTACGGTAAGAGTCTCTGATAGAAGGCCAGATTGAGGAGTTGATGAAAGTTGAATTACCCGTTAAAATTTTATGAGGAAATCTATGATTTAAAAAATCATAAACTTTATAAGTAGAATTGATAATACTCCATGTTAGACGGGCTTGCAGAGCGCTATTGAATAACTTTAGATTTTTAATGCCAACTCCACCTTTATCAATCGTTTTACAACAAGAATTACAGGGGATAGTGACAAGATTATTTTCAAAAATACTTCCAATCCAAATAAAGTTTTTAATGTAAGTATTAATTTTTTTGAAGATGCTTATAGGCCATTTATAAATCATGATGGCGTAGACCATTTTAGAAACAATGGTGGATTTGACCAAGCATATTCTCCCAGCCATGGAAATGGATTTACCCTTCCAATTAGAGAGTTGGTTAATGAGTTGATCTATGATATTAGCAAAGTGGATAACTTTGGGTCTACCCCAAAAGATAGGAACACCTAAATAAGAGAAAGGTAAGAGACCTTCTTTGATACCCAGATAAGTGGTAATGGTAGATTTTCTTCTAACTGGAAAGTTCTTACCAAAAAAATATGAGATTTATTCCAAGAGATAGCTTGACCAGAACCTTCCTCATAGTGGGTTATGGCTCTCTGGAAAACTTGAATTTTTTTTTGATCCCCTTTAAGAAACAGAATAATATTTTCGTCATATAAAAGATGAGTAGGGGCCATTAAGTATCTGGTAACTTGAATAGGCTTAAGTTTACCCTGATCCACCAGACTGCTGAGAAGCCTACTTAGGTAATCCTCAGTGATAACAAAAAGGATGGCAGAAAGGGGGTCGCCCTGTCTGACACCTTTAGAGCATTTAAAAAAACCTCTAGGAGTGCCATTAATGAGAATAGAGATAAAAGCTGATTGAAAAAGAGTCTTAATTCTTCCAATAAAGGTATCATTAAACCCAATGATTTTTAATACTTTGAAGATAAAATTCCAATATATGGTGTCAAAAGCCTTTCTGATATCTAATTTAATAGCCACACATCCTCCTCTAGTGTTTTTATTTAGACTATTGGTACATTCGGAGGCAAGACAAATGCACTCTTGAATGGACCTACCTTTGATGAAACCAAATTGATTCCAAGAAACAATTTTATTACAAATAGGAGCAAGTCTATTCGTAATGATTTTGGTAATAATCTTATAAATAGTGTTAATCAGGGAAATCGGTCTGAATTGATGGATATGAGAGGAATTTGCAACCTTGGGAATTAAGGTTAAAAATTGAGCATTGATCCCATGTGGTAAAGATCCATGAATAAATAAGGTCCTGACAAGTTTACAAACATCATTGTGGATAATATCTCAATGCTTTTGAAAGAAACCATTATTGAACCCATCTGGGCCAGGTGCACTGTCTGGATTAAGGCCAAAGATAGTGTCTTTAATTTCATGGTCGAGAGGAATGCTTAAAAGCATTACATTGTCCCTTCCATCCACCATTAAGGGAATGATGTCAAGTTTAAGCTCAGTATTAATATCTGGGCCGTTAAATATGTTATATAAGTAAGAGGTAACATGGTCCGTAATGGCCTCTTTTGAATCTATGATTAAATCATTATGGATAAGCATAGAAATAGGACGATTTACCTTTCTGATTCATTGAAGGCAATTGTAAAATTTGGTATTACGATTGCCATCTGTAATCCATTTAGTCCTAAACATTTTTTTACGAATATCATCCTTAAAAGTGATCAAGGAGTTAAGTTTTAGGGAAATGCTTGCTTCCAATTGAGGATCCATATTGAAATCTGAATTGGTATTTTGAATTTGAACCCTGTTAAGCTCACTTTCAAGATAGGAGATATCATGATCTATTTGTGAGTTCGTAGTTTTACACCAATCTTTAAGGGTCTATTTAAGAATTTTCAATTTATGTTAACAGGCAAAGGAATCATTATGATGATTCATAGAGTTCCAAGTGTTAAAGATTAAAGTGAAACATTTCGGGTTTGTGGACCAAGCATTATTAAATTTGAAGGGGAGAATAGGCTTACAATCATTCATAAGGCAGCTAACAAGGATGGGGTGATGATCAGAGTTGAGTCTAGGGAGAGTAACGCTGTATATTTTATCCCAGTTATCAAGAGCCTTCATGTTAACGAAAGCTCTTTCAATATTACTGGAAACATTTTTGTTGTAGTGTTTCATGTACCATGTATATTTAGCACCAATAAGAGAGATTTCAAAAAGGCTACAATTTTCAATTGTAGACCTGAATTCCCTAGAGGATATGGAGAGATGCGAGGGGCCAATTTTTTCAAGAGAGCTAAGGATGGAATTGAAATCACGCATCACTACCCAAGGATCGGTAATAGAATTGGCTAAATCAATATGTTCATGCCATAGAACTCTTCTATCTTGATATCTATTCTTGGCATAAACCATAGTGCAAAAAATGTGCCTTCCATTCCACGAGAAATCACAGGTGAGTTTCTATTTAGAAATTCTAAAGATGTTGATATTTTGAAGGGAATTATGAAAAAATATCCACATGGAGTCTATCTAAGGACTATTTTGACAAGAGCAAAGAAAACTGTAGTTAAGAGATCCAAATCTCATAAATCTTGTATTAAAATTGACTTTAGGTTCTGAAATGACAAAGAGATGGGGCTTATGGTTGTTTAAAAACCTCCTAAGAGTTGTGAAGGTATCCTTGTTAGCCACTCCCTGACAATTCCAATAAAGAAGATTCATAACTATTTATGTTTTGGGTTGGAACCCTTCTTTTTTTTGATTTTCTAGAACCCTTCTTCCCTTGGGATCGTGTGACCATAGGGGAGGAAGTAGGTTTATGTTTGTTATCATAAGTTTCAGAACTTTTAAGAGCATTTGCTTTCAAAACAGAATTTGAACTATGTTCAGGAATATGAGTATTGACAGTAATGTCCATGGGGGTATCACTCATAGCTCCATGAGTAGTGTTGTGTTCAATTGAATTAGTTATTTCTAATCCAACCAGAGAAAGTTTAGAATCTGTTGAACCTTTAACTGGATTAGACAGAGAAGGAGGAGAATTTATAGGAGAATTGGTCTGATTCTGAACCAAAATAGCAACCTGAGTAGGGGGGTTTCCAGCTACTGTCTGTACAGGTTCAGAAATAACTGGGGAGTTCACATCGTTTTTGGGTTGATTGACAGTGTAATCCTCAGGTTTCAAGGGTTTAGGGGTGGGAATAGAAATAAGAGGGTGAGGATGTGGCATTTCAGTGTTCTGTTTTGCAACAGAAGGGCTGGAAACCACCCTATAATCCAAAGCAGGGGGAGAATCAATAGAAGAACTGGTCTAGTCATGGTCCAAAACAGCAACTTGAGCAGGGGGTGACAATTTCCAGCTGCTGTCCTGACAGTATTGGCTGAGGATTTCACATTATTTTTGGGCGTGACAGTGAAATCCTCAGGTTTCAAGGGAACATAAATGGAAGAGGAAGTATTAGAAGGAGGCTGAGACATATCAAAGGTCTGTTTGTCAATAGAGGGGCTGGGAAACAGCCTGTTGTCCAAACAGGAAGCAGGAGCTTGAGCAAACTCAAGTTGTAAAATAGTAACAATAGGAGGAGTGCGTGAGATACTGTGTGGCATAAAAGTATTAACAATGTTATTAGTATCAACACAAACAGTGGTTATAGGAGTAGGAGTGGTAGTTATCTCAACAGATTTGTGATGCTGGAACACAACTGAGTTCTGTATGCCAACAAGAGGGTTGGACACACCTCTATTAACAGTAGCCGACTCATTATGTGGAATAGGGATAGGAACAGACGTGTGTGTGATGCTGTGTGCAGTAGTATTAGCAATAGTATCAACATTAGGATCATAGGACTCTATTGCAGGATTTACAAAAATAAGAGGACAAGACTTAGAAATAAAAGTGTGCAGAACAGAAATACCTGGATCTGAAACCTTTTCCATGCCACTTTGACTCTTCTTAGAGACATCAGAGGGACCATTCATCCCTGAAGTCACTGAGGTCTCTATGTCCCTACAATCAATCTCATTCAAAGTAGATTTACCAGAAATGGAAGCAATATTAACTGAATTAGGAGTAGTGTTGGGATTGATTATGTTAAGGTCATTACTATCACTTTCGGTCACTATTTTTTGACATCCAATAGCAGTGTTATCTTCCCTTTGATTTTCCTCTTCATCCTCAACCAATTCCCTCCAGGATTTACCATCCAAGGTTGTGGAGACATTAGTTTTTTAAACCCAAATGTATTGTTTTTTCTCAGGAAGCCCAGTTTTGTCTATGATTTTCTTCCCTTTCTTGGCATGTTTAGGGTCCTTCCAGTCATTAATAGTTTGGGGTCCATTTGTTTCCGGACCACCCTGCAATTAGCATAGTTATGACCAATCAGTTTGCATACTTCACAAAAGGGTGGTTTTTTTCATATTCAATGCAAAGTTCAACTCTATTACCAGGAGCATTGAAGCCTATATTAGTTGGGAGCTCACATGCCAAATTAACTTCCACCATTAATCTAGCATAGATACCAAGATCTCCATTTAATGTTCTATGATCAATCTTAATGGGGGATCCTATGCATGAAGCAATGTAATTCAGGATCTTTGGGTGCCTATAAAACCAATTAAGTCCATGAATTCTAACCCATACATGTGCCATATGATTTTTGTGTGTGAATGGGTTAAAAGAAGCATCCCAGTCTGACAGTCTATGAAATCCCGGATTGAGCTGTAAATTACCCATTTTCCATACCTGATCAAGTTCACCTTGAGTGCTGAAGAGGATGTGATAATAACCTTTAACAATGGGAACCATCTTCCATTTTGATGAGCCCCAGTAGTGAGCAATCCGGTTCTTAAGCTCGAAGAGGGGCCAAGGCCGGCCACCTGTGTTGTAAGAGACTCGGCCATGAACCGAGTGTTTGAATAGTTGCTCCCTTTGTTTCAGGGCTTCTGGATCTGCGCCAACTAAGTAACCACCATCTTCGTGCTTTTTAAAGAGTGGCTGCTTGAAATCTTTCACGCTACTGAGATCCGATCCTTTCAAGGCATCACAGAAGGAGATTGGTAAATAGTGAAGAGGGATTTCGAGGCTTCCCACTTCAAATTTAGATGAGCCAAGATCCATAGGAGCAAGAGGAGGAGAGAAAGAAAGCTCCCATGTCGGATCAAAGCCAGCCATTAGAGAATCTCAACATCGATCAGTCTTCATATTGGATGCGATTCCCATATTTTTCACATATTCTGCTAGTAAGAGTTTTCCCTTGGTTGATAGATAATAACTTGGAACCTCTTAGTAGATGTGATAAAACTATATGATATCATTTTCTGTATCGAATAAGTATCCATATTATCCTCATAGAGAAAATATGACTCTATGATATTTTGGTTCTTAAGGGTGGATTTCATTAATTTTTATTAAATGTTGATAAATTACTATGAGTATAATGGGCGGGGATCATGTCATGTAAGCTACAACACATCTCAAATTATTTGGTGAGATTGGATATTCATTATGTGGTCTCTTAAAATAAGTTTATTCCCATGGAAGTTGTTGGATACATCGAATCCCCCTCAAAGATATTTTTGTATTACATTTATGTCTAGAGATGGTGATCTTATACAATAGCAATGCAATACTTCTCTAATAAACTATAAAACATATCATATCCAACCTAATAAACTCTTATAGTTGAGGTGGGTTTTAAATGATCTTCTAGATAATGGATTCATTAGGCCATGATTGTCCCCATTGATAGGTCATGTATTGTTAAATAAAAATTTATATCTGCGATTGGGTCTCTTCATTTATTATCATTTCCTGATTCATGTGGAAATGAAAAACACATACTCATTTACAAATATCATTAACATTATGGAACATATTAATAGGTGATTTGTTTCTCAATGATTTACCTTTATATTATTTACTAAAATATGTAGGTTCATGAGAATGAAATTTTGAAAAAATATTTCTTGTATCACAATGAGCATTAATGGTTTCTTCTAATACACTTTGGTGTGGTGACATCCCTTATGTATTCATAGGAAATATAATATATATCATTAAGAATATAATTGAGTATTCATGGTTTATTTTATTGATGAATTTTTAAATTATTACGATTATGAGATAACATAATACAGTTGATGATAATAGTAAACATTCTTCAGGAACACAGGTTATATGCTACACTATTAAATTGATAGTTCTAGTTTTGATAGGTTAATTTTCTAGTTTATTCCACCATATAAAATGGAGTATTTGTCGACCCATCATAGATAAATTATGTTATTTCTTGTGACACACCTAGTAGAATATAATATGGGTATTGTTATAATATTTTGCCTATGTACTATCGGATTTTTGGGAAGGCTTCTAAAAAATTCTCACCCATTTCAATACCATTTCCATATATGTGTACACATTCACATTATTCATGAAACATTATAAATCCTTTGAGGGGTTGTGTAAGTGGAACACATATCTGTTTTCTTAGATGAGTTTTATTGAGGAAGTTATGTTTGTGGTGTTTTTATATTCATCTAGAATAGTGGGTAGATAAAAGTTGTTGCATATGTAGATATTGATTTATTACTAGTATGGGTCATTGATATCAAATTATTATAAAATATTTTCTCATGATATAGAGTTCACAGTAGTAGTCATCTTTTTGATGTCCTGAAAGAATTAACTTCCATGTAAGAATTTTTTTAGTTTACTCAGGAAACCAATGTTTGAGGTACATCTTATATAAGAGAGACATCAAGCTAATACATAATAATTGGATAGACATAAAATATGACTATGACTAAGATATAGAATATTATCTATGATTTATCAATGTAGTGGAATATTTCCTTAGTTGAAAATCGTTTTCAAGATTGGTGGAGGAGGAAATAGAGTAGTTGGCCTCATTACAACAAATCCTGGTATAATAGGGATGGTTAACTTATCTAAAGATTACATTTGAGATTCCAATGACTCCCTATTGTGTCAAGCTCACCATGTTGTGAAACATGGATTCTGATTTTCCATATGACATGATATCCTTATAAGAATCACTGTATCTATTTTCTAATTTTGGGGGACACATTATCTTTTTATATGGATGGTTAGCAGTTCTGTCTTGGTCATATAAAGTGGTATAGAGAGATTATCATATTTCCCCATTTTTGGTACATACCGAAGTTTAAAATTTCAACCAAGACTGTAAAAATTGATTTTTTGGTAGAAATGAGTCATAATGTTTATTATTTTTCTTCGTTATGTATCACTAATAAACATGTGAATATTGAACATCAGGTTCAGGCATGTTTAACTAAACCTCATTAAATTATAAAGTATAATTGGAATTACATGTAAATGCTTTTTTTAGATTTTATGAATTCAAAGGAGATATAATACAATATGGGTGATTATTGATCAACATAAAAAATCATCTCACTTACATTTTATCGAGGAGAAGAGTATTGTGGAGATTTTGGGGTGCATGTCCATGTGATATAACTAGACATATGGTGTTACCCTAAATATTAATCTCATTCCATGATTCTCAGAATACAATATGATTTTTGAGAGGTTTTTAAGATTCCTTTGAGACCCATTTATGGATGACTGTGGTATTCCACTCAACAGAAAATGGGAATACATAATAAATTATTCTAGTACTTGATAACAAGTTGAGATACAGTGTTTTGAACATCGGTTAGTGAAAAGAGGATCTCATGACAAGGTAGAATCATCTAACAATAATATCTATCACTCAACATACACCATTGAACCATTCTATACATTTTTTTTACCATGCCAAGAACCCGTATGTTGAATGGAGATAGGAAAATCATTACTTATGAGATCGAAGATAATTAAGTTGATGATGGATAATGTTCTTGTGATTCAAGAGATAATGAATAATTATAAGAATTAGTTAATATCATGTGGGGACTAAAAACATCAACATTTAGACTTCAATTAGGGTTACCATGTGTTCTTGATATTGTATCTATGATGATTTTATCAAAGGACCGATTATGGTGGGAATTTATTACTTTAGTTCAATAGGTCCTTCTAGATCCAATGTTGGGTTTGAGATGTGGATTATGACATGTCATTACAACTATTATTAGAATGAATATATAACATATTCCACATGTCATATCTTAAGAGGTACATGAAGGTTCCATAACAGTTTATTGACTATGGAGAGATGAAGGTCGATGATGGGGCCACCTTTTTTGAAATGTAGTAACCAAGAAGATAAGCAATAGAGTATAATTTAGGGGAGATCCATTAAAAATGTGGGAGATATATAGTTGTATGAGAACCACCATGAGATCATATGAATGTATAAGATCCTGATCCAGTCATAATAACCTAAATTTTTAGATATGTATGGCATCTTAGTATAACAATACTTGAATATGTGAAGAATATATTGACTCTAGTTTTTTATTATAGAACATTTGGATATTTCATTAATTTTTTATTTTTTTCATTTCAGAGTTGGTTTGGGGTTTAATGTGTCATAAAGCATTGATGTTGATGTATTAAATTAATATATATATATATATCTGTGTGTGTGTGTGTGTGTTTGTATTAAATTATGTGTGCACTAATTCAGAAATAATGATCTTCACCTCGAATGGAGTAAATAATGGAGTAATATTATATATAGACAAATCGATAATATAAATTAAATCCTAGGAATGACATATGGTTCATTTTCATCTGACCAAAGAGAAATAAAAATTGCATGGGTGGATGTAAGATGAATTAAATAATTATAATTAAATAAAATATTTAATGGTGTAAATTAATCTTTTTACAAAAACAAATCTACTCATTTAATTAAACATATGAAAATCCTTAGGGGTTAGCTATATGACCCTGATAATTGAGAAAAATAATTAGGATATCATCTAACAAGTGATTGAGGATGGATCACAATCAATCTAATATTGAGGTATAAAATTCTCTATGTTTATATAAAACCTTTTCATTTCATTACAATAATGGAATAATTAGATATCTTATTTTCATTCATTCATTTATTATAATTTTTTGAATAAATTTTGATTTCCCAAGATTATATTAATAAAACTATTTATTCATAGAATCATTATCACCATATTTTTCCTCATATTTTGACTGATGAATGAAATCCAAATCCTATAAGGATATCAAAGGGATTTCAATTTAGTGTTTTATTTTATTTTATCCCAGTTCTATATTGGATTCCATTTCAATCCATCAAATTTGTTTAGTTGTTCAACATTCTCCACAGACCAATTAATTATGCAATTTCAGAGCATATTGTTGTGAATTCATTATCAGAGATGATTCATAAGGTTTTAAGTGAAGATATATTATTGTATTTTCCTGATGGAGGATAACTCAACAAATTAAGGATCATGAGAATGATGAAACATTATTTGTTTTGATGATTTGTTATTGTAATTGTATCCTAAAATGCCTTCAAACTTTGTACACTCATCAGGAAGGATTCCTGGAGAATATTGGGGAAAATAAGTTCCTTTCAAATATTATTTGGGACAAGGATATACATTATTCAAAAAAAATCAACTAAACCCATAGTATTATATAGTACCACAATCTATGTCTTCCATTTACAACAGTGGATAAGGTTTTAGGTCGATTTTAAAGTCAAATGAATGTGTTAATGAGAACAAATACGCTATTACTCTTTCCAGGAAGCTAATAATGGAAAAAGAGGTGATTCCTTGGAACCCTAGTGATCCCACACACACCATGAATCATGACCCAAAAGGTGTTTGTGGTTAGTTACACAATATAGGACACACATAAATGTTTTTATTGGATATAGAAGTAAACCCCATGTACCTAAAAAGGTGGATTCTGTGAAATTCATCATGTTTGTTATACCTCATAGATCTCATTTATTAAGCTCAATATTATACCTAATTGTAATCCCTTCAGAATAGAATCCCTCAAAATGATTCATAGTGTATTTTATCTAAATATTTTACATATATATCAAGGTGGCATGAATCGTTCTATTCATATAGTGGGGTGTGTTATAATTGGAAGTCTATTTTGATCTTTAGCGTGACATTGGGGTTGATAAATCATTAAACACACACACACACACACACACACACACACACACACATATATATATATATCTGGGTATAGGTCCAGTATATCCTTGAATCATATAGGGTTAGTCGGATAAAATTCCTCCTTATTACCCACTCTGGCCATGGGAAATTTATCTATGGATTCATTACCCCACCATCAATTAGATTTGATGAGGTGTGAGTACTCTACTAGGGCTTGGTACCCCCTTTACCTTGATGTTCCATTACTGTTGTGTGTGTCCTCTACATCAGACCAGGTAAACTTTTATTAGATAACTAGAATATGGAAAATAGTGACAATTAGTGTTGTGTTAAGATTCATCATCCTTAATTGGATATGACACCAGGGATCTATCTCTTTCTTAAGCTGAGTTTCTTCTATGAGCACAACAATTGGATGGGTTTCCTCTCTACTATTATTAGTGTGTGTTGAGATGAATATTTATTTATAGTAATACTTTTTTTCTAGTTTCTAGGGTTTTTGACATTGTATGTTTATACTGAACATGACTTTGGGATTTTCATTATGTTTTGTGTTGGTTATAAATAAATAAAACTTAGATGGTGTAATGACCTGACCAACCAGGGCCCACCTAGCCAATGACAAGAAAGGTCACTGAAACACCAATCCCACCATCAATTGTCAAGGTTCTACTAATAATAACTAAAAAGGAAAAATAATAATGGGATGCCCTTGACCAAGTACCTGTATTCACTCCTAAAATCACCTTTTCACAATAGTGTAGATGAATAATATAAATAATGAAATGTCTAGAGTAAATAAATTAATGAAATAACTTCCAGGTAAAACGTTATAGTATGAAATCCTAAACCAAGGCATAAAAATGTGACAAATACATTCCCAACCAGATATGAAGAACCATACGAACAAAAACTAGAATAAAGGAAAACTAAGAGATACCAACTCTTGATATATGATTCCACATACCATAAATGGTCAATTCACAAATTTAACATATGCTCTAATGATGTCACTAATGAAGTACCTATCAAATACATAAGACATGAAACTTGTGGAAAAATACCATTAAAGGGTGAATATATATATACCTTGTTGGATGCCTCATAAATTGCAATGGTAGAAACAAATAGATATAAAAGATTAATTCATCTAAACCTATACCAAGATGGAAAATAACACAAATATATATGCAGATATGTAAACCCAGATGACTGAGAGAGAGGATCTCCATATCTATAGCACAACAAAGAAAAATGGTGAAGCATGCAGCCCTATGACCTATATCTAAGGCCAAATATCATGTGAAAACAAACCAAAATACATGAAGAAGCCCCCCACATATCCACTTATCTAAACATACAGGGGAGAAATATCTCTATTTGTAGTTGCTTGTACCACAAAAGATGCAGAGTGGATGATCCCTCCCCACTACTATGAATCCCAGAAGAAGGATCAATATATCCAGTCTATAAATCATGAATAAATTTACTATAATGATCTGTGGAAGACCCACACCTCACCACTACTCCACACCCCCAGGGGCACAATCTCTAATAGAGGAACCACACCATAGTGCGATAGGGGGTGTTCTACTCAGTGGATAGATTAATAACCCACTCCATAGGGATATAATTGTTCCACTCTAGGGTTATATAGATTTACTATGCCCTAGTGCATCGAGGTAGATTCACTCTGTGGATAGATAGTAGAACTTCACCCCAATACATCATGGGGGTTCCATTCAGTAGATATATAGATGACTCATAACCTAGTGTGAATGTGGGGTTCCACTAAATACTTGGAGGACAAACTCCCTATAATGATGGGAGGTAGACCTCAGAAATATTAAATACTTGTAGCTCTCTAGTAGGATGAAAAATTTAGGGGTCACAATGTTCAGTAGATGACTCACCCTAGAAACCCTGGGGGATACCACTGAACAAGTGAAAATATTATGGGGTACCCACTTCCTGGTGGGACATGTGTGTGAGTGTATATTGGGGGTGAAACCTCGCATCTCTCTGATTATTCTTTCTAACCACTGTTATATGTCAATTGTCACCTAAGGAAGTTTTATTCTCTCAATACATTACATAATAACTCAAAAATTCACTATGAAAGATACAATATCATTCTACATGGAAAATTACTCTTGAAAAGATACTCTTGTGCCAAAATGTGAGTCCAAAAAAATAAATATATGCATTTTTTATCTTCATACTAAATGTATATTGTCTCTACATAGGATTAGACAACATGTGACCTATTTTGGACACCATGCAGTTCCCTCTCTTGCACACTACTTGGATATCCATTCAGTACTACACAATGTGTAAAATTACTACATAGTGCGCCTTGTCCACTCAGGGTCTACCCATGTTCGTTTTTTCATGCTCATGTGATAAAGGTTGTAGCCATACACCAACCTATGTATGAGTATTGGGTCATTACCATTTACTCCAACCAGTGTCTAAGTGCTGGTTTATTCCCTTGTACTCATGGATATGACTATGTGGGTATCCATTCATGTTCCCACGTGCTGCCACAGTATATAATGATCCACCAGCACCTGTTCATACGAAATGTAGGGTCTATATATGGTGTGTGATTTTTAACTTCTTCCCAAAACCCTATCTGCCACTAAAAAGTTTATACACAACATGTGTTCTTTTACGACAAAACATGTAGTTATCTATTTTATAGTAATTGGGATTCTTTTTGTGTCATCATCACATCTCCACCACTACTATTTCCACCTCTAAATTTTTGAGAGGTTTTGGATCTAGGGAAGTCTATGATCGATCTTTCGCAGGTGGCTAGATTCAGGATACCCAAACCCAACACATATTTATCCATCACTACGCACAAGTTACATCAATTATTTGGATATCAAATCAATATATACATCACCCATAACCCACATATCTTCTTGATCCATCCACAAATCCAAAATACATTTGTCATTCTTGAAACCTCCATTAATTTGGGGGTTCGATCATGGTCAATCCTACCCCATCAATGTCGAACAGTAACCCCATGGGTGAACATTGAAGAAAGTAAATAATGGAGGGTAAAAAAAACATAAGCACGATGAATCGATTTTTTTCCCAGTGTTCATGGATAACAATTAAAAAAACAAGATATCTATCATTATAGCAGGTGAAATGTAGGAATTATTTTGTATCAATATAACCAATAAATTTTGGGCTAACGTGAAGAAAAAATATCATAGATCATTATGTAGATAATAATCAATGCTCACTATTGTAATAAAAGGGTAAAAAACAAAATTGAGAAGTCCTACATCAATTTATGATCGATCATTGGTAATGCATGAATTTACCAGCAATGAGGAAGACCCATTGCATTCATTGTGTCTAAATCCACTGTGATATGATTACCATTCATCATTTGATGTCGATCCTACAACAAATAATTCCCACTACTCCTCTCAAATTCTAGGAGGGGTATGTGGATAACCTGTGAAATTTTTTATAAGGTGGTTTTCATAGATTATTTATAGGCTATTCCATTTAATAAAAAAATCAAATAAATTTAATTATTTTTTTAACATAATCATTGATGAATGCCTCAATTGGATGTCCAATGCTAACCAACCTTAGGTAATTTCTATGGTAAAACCCATGTTTTTGAATCAACAATGATCTCAATTTTCACATCTGAGGTCCCAAAAAATAGGGAAATTTTAAATAATCAAATAATGAGGGAACATAAATTAATATTTATTAACATTTTTCATATATTAATTTCGAGCTCCTAAGACACCCAATCACCACACTGACTCAAGAGGATTAGTCCAGATATATACAGATAAATATTCATAAGACTAATCCACAAAAACCAATGCAGCTTCACACTACTATACTTCATGTCTTCTTTCCACAAAAGTAAATAGTACACAAAATGGTTGGGGCCCTGAGTATATATAACATTCCTACTCCAAGGAGATATCATGTATACTCTTTTTATTCCTGAACACATTAACCAAGGTAATGGTCCATGAACATCAGACCCTCTCCTACTAATCCTCGATCACCACCAGGTACTCGATGAACGTGGATCCATCCTTGATGTCTATATAAACCTAGTCAATAATGTGAATAATTTAATGTATTTATCCCCTCAAATATGAAATAATAAATATTCCATTCATGCGATGCAACTATAGAGAAAGGATAGGTAGTACAAAACCTCACCAACACTTCATAGGATATCAAATGACCCGATTATCCTCAGGGAGAGCTTTCACCCCCAACCAAATCTCTAGAATCAGTGTTTTGGTGAGACTCTTAGGAAAACATGGTCTCCATGCTCAAACTCTAGGGTCCTATTACATTAATATTCATAAGATTTCATATTAATTTAGGCTTTCCTCATATACTCACATATCACCTGAATATTCTCCATTATCTCATCCACCATCTTTAGCAAAACTAAATAAGTATTTCCAATCTCTTTCTTGCATACAGGTGATTTGTAGGGTTTCTTATATTTGAATTCCAAATGTGATATTTTGATAGTATAGTGATATATGTTATTATAATAATACTATAAAAATGGAACGTGATCCAATAATGTACAACCTAATTACAATAAAAAATCTTCCAGCATATCCAACAACAACAAGTTATTATACACAGTCTGCTCATTTTTTGGGGCTGAAATGATATACTCATCCTAAATAGGGTCAATATGTAATCCTATAATCCTATCTAAAATTTTTATCCAATACACACATCATGGTTGATGATAATATTCATGGGTACCCCTTGAATCCAGATGTTCTCATATACATCGAACTACCATAGACACTCCACAAAACTCTTCTCCCAAATGAAAATTAATTTTTTTGACTTCGTGATTTGATCAATAATCACCTAGATATCATCATGTACTATCACATTAAATGGAAACCGTATAAAAAGTTCCTTGGATACTCTATCCAGTTTCAACTCTAGGAGCTCAAGAGTCAATTACAACCCTTTTTAGACCTAGTGAATCAGCCTTTATTTTCTAACATGTGTGACAATGAGAGATGAACTCAATAATTATCTATCCCATTCTGGCCCACCAAATATCCCCAATTATGGTTCTTGGACATCATCACCATGTTAGGATGTAAATAAAAATGGGATTTATGAAAATCCTTCAACACATCCTTTTATAACATGACTGGAACTATAATTCATCCCTAAAAATGATGAAATTCTCTACTCATTCCAAAAAACCATTAAGTGAATTTATTGAGGATATATGGTCATGTAGAACATCACTATAAATGTCTCCCAACTAAACCTCTCACTCAAATTGAATAAGTCAAGGAGTTACCATTATCCAATACCAAAATCTAAACCCTATCCTCTATCGAGGCCATACATAAGAAAGCCAAAAACGTAGAAACCTCCTCTGTTATGTGAGAAAATGACTTCCAACTAAGTTAATATATCACCATGTTACCCTTCCGATGAGTATAGACTATCTCAATGTCATATTCCATCATTATATCCAATAAAACCCTTTTTCTCAGATTATTATATCTATGTGAAAATATATACATGAGAATCGGATGGTCTATGTAAACACCAAGACACTCACTAAAAAGGTTGTTTCTTGATATCATGAAATTGAATACTAACACTACCAACCCAGTCTCATGAGTCTCATAGTTATAATCATGGGGTATCAACTGCATAAAACCCTCTATGATCATACTCTACATCGACATGAACATGTTCCCAGCAACAGACTCATCAAACAACACTACATACTCCACAACCTCCTCTCGTAGTCTCAACACATGATCCAAGGTCATCCATAAACTCAACTCCTTAAAGAAAATTTGACATTACTCGGTCCATGTGAAAAAGTTACCCATACTCTTTGCAGTAGTAAAATGGTATCAAATCCTTGATAAGTCCGCCATGAACCTCTTGATTCCCAAACAAACTATAAGGAAGCATCTTATATATTTGGAGAACTCATAGAATGCTTGGAACTAACCTCAATATTTCATTCACTACTTATATTAACAACAATCTGGTATCTAGGTGGGAACTCTGGGTCTAAAAAATCCCTAGCCTATAGTCTCCCTAACCACTCCTTCACGTCTCATAGATATATGGTGTATTTCGATAAGCTAGTGTGGTTATTGGGCTATCTTTGTTGTTTGTACTTGAAGGAAATAAACTCTTAATGGAGAGGCCATTGTTAAAAATACACATGGAAGAATTTTTTATACCTGTCCAAACATATAGTAAATGAACTCTCATAGGATCCAATACTCCAAGGGTCATACTAGAAAATTTATAAGGAATCAGTTGTAACCTCCTTCACACAACCACATCTTACTTTTTCCACGATTGCTTCTTACCTAAGAAGGATAAATTCATTATAATAATCATTATTACACATAAAAACTCAATGGTATAATTCAAATGGGATTCTTAAATAGACAACCTATACTTACAGAGGAAAAAATCCGATGGCCTCATTACTAGAAACAAAAATATTCCAAACGTGGATCCATCTCTTCCCCAAGTTAGTCCACACAACCAGTAAACGTGTGCAATCACTGATGATATCTATAGAAGAATATAAACATAAGTTTCAAGAAAAAAGGATCCACTAGTATTATTATTACACATGCATGGCCTAAATCCATTTTAAATTGTCTTATTAGCACGTACCAAAACTAAAATGTGAGGAAAAAATACATAGGTTGTACCATGATCACACCTGGAGAATTTGGTTCACAGACCTCCACAGATTGAATCCATTATCCTCGTTCCCACCTATCCTCTTAAACTAGGGCCCTATCTTACACCATCAAACAACAAAATATCCCTAAACATAAAATTAAATGTAACTCATTTTCCACACCTTGACACTATTCACTTTTTTATCATTTACATTCCATCACGACTTTGGATCGCAACACAAGATCATGTATCAGTGGGGGAAGCATCCCTATCCCTTGCGTACTCAAATCCACTCCAACATCACCAACATATAGCTATATAAATGAATAAAATTTCACTAGATAGGGATCATACAAAGTATTATCATCAAAAGGGCCCTACCCAAATAGAATCCTCCTCCTAAAAGTTCATGCAGGTCCTCTAACGGCTAATAAGGGGGTTTGGCAGACCACAAAGCCTATGAGATCTTTGTATCTACAACTCATGAAGATCACACAGTACAACTAGGTCATATTCTAGTACCACCATAATTAACTAATCATCCACAATAGAGTATAGTAACCAACATGACTGATTGATTACTCAATCTGCACAGGTTGGAAAACATATACCACCACCTTCATCCAATCCTCCACTTCCTAGGGATATTCCTTGCTATGAAACCTCAGTGGTATCTTCTGATAGTACTCACATACCACATTAAGCCTTTATATGTACATTAATATAGTCATACTGATACTATCTTCCACTCGATATAATGGGGAACTATTCTATGCTTTATGTTTTGAAAATCCCAATGTACGGGTCCCAGAACTAAGGCGTCACCACTCAATTATTATTCATTAAAAAATGTCTCAAAATACAATATGGAATTCATTATAGAGGAATATTTAATGTTATCACGACCTAAAATGTTAAATGATCTAAAAAATATGGGGAGCGACCTCAAAATGGAAAGTGAACGGACAAAATCCAATATAATCCATGTACCAAGGTTCCCTACAATTGAGGTCTCAGTATGTTGAGATGACGAATAGGTAGTCAATGTTTTGAGGAGTTGATACTTATTGCACCACAAAATTTAAAATTTCCCTAGATTTAAATACTCACATGATACACATTGAAATTGTTTCAATAAGACCTACCCAATTTCTCATGTGTTCAAAACTCCAAACACCAATCAAAATAATAAACTACTATAATAAAATACGATAATGACATGACCTACCATATCCTACCTTGATAGTAGAAATAAAAGATTCCAAAACCCCAATCCTACCTCTATAAGAATAAGGGTGTCAACAAGAGCTGAGTATGAATAATATAAATGGGTGGCCTTAGCCAAAGAACCTATGGACATGCACACAACCATCTAAATCAACATTGTAGAGGAATAATGTAAATACTAAAACATCTAGAGTAAAACCATTCATGAAATATCCTATAGGGAAAACATTATAGTGTGATAGTATAAAAAAAAGAATAAAATGGGGAAAACAAAACACCCCACTAGAAATGGAGTCCCAAACTTACAATAAAATTAATAGAGGAGTGGTAAGATTTATTGACTCATGATCACCATATAAGAACACTTCACATAGCCAATGAAACTATGTACCTCTATGCTCCATGGATTTAATTTCCTAACTACATATCACCATCCTAAGACACCACAAATTTGGTAAAATCCCATTCATTTGTGAGTTTATACATACCCATTAGGATTAAAATAAAACCACCAATGGAGTAATAAAATGATACAAAAAGTATTCAGTTAAACCCATAGTAAGAGGGAAAATAGATCCCAAGCTATATAATCATAAATAAACCCATATGAGAGAGGAAGAAGATATCCATATCTTTAAACAAGATAATAAATATTAGTTGACCTGTAGCTCTATGTGTCCATATCTAATATAAAACATAATGAATAAACATGTCAACATCTATGTGGATGTACCACACATTAAAATTGATTTAAATAATTGAGGGGATATGTATCCAATGGTGTTTTATCATACCATATAATATTCCAATTGGAATCTCTATCCTCTCTATTGTATATCCTAGTAGTGGGCATACCATCTATAATCCATTAATCTCATGAAACCTTACAAAAAATCCATGTGGAGGACAGACACATTTACACTACTCCACAAAACGAGGGAGCACAATATCAAATAGAGGACCTATGAAATAGTTAGATGGGGGGATGGATCCTAGCTGATATATATAGGACCAGTCCATAGTGAAAATGGTAGGGGGTTCTACAAACTATATAGACAGGGACCTATTCCATAGTTTATCAGGGTGATACCACTCAATAGATAGATAGATGACCCATGCACTAGTATGTTAGAGGGGTTCCACATAGTGGATAGATAAATGAATCATTCCTTAGTGCACCAGTGGTGTTACAACTAAAGCATAGATAACCCTTTCCCTAGTATTCTAGGGGGTACCAATGAATTGATAGTAGACCCACACCTCTCCATTATGATACATATTCATGTGGGAATAATCTGATGTAGATGACCACACACTAATATGTTAAGGGGGTACCACTAAAATAGTAAAAAGCATATGGTTGAAAGTATCTATAATGTAATAGGGGGTTTTTAAACACAAACTCTCTCTAATGGTCCTTCTTGATCATTTTTGCAGGTCTAGCATCTTTTTATGAAGCTTTATGCACTCAACACCACACATCATATCTCAAAATCAACTACAAATGATACCATCATTTTTTATATTGATAAATGATTGGGGTATTATACTCATGGGTAAAAACATGAATCCAGAAGAAATAGATATTCATGGTGGGTGTTCCTAAGAAAATTTTGAGGTGTGTACCTGGGGTCACATGACATGTGATTTTGCAAGGACACAAGGATGTGTGCTCTCTTGCACATGACTCGGCTGACTATGTCATGGTAAATTGTCTGAAATGTTGTCACACAACATGTATTTTCCACTCAGGGCCTTATTTTGTTCCTATATCCATGTTTGTGAGCTTTGGGATATGCATGTGTACCTGGACAAGTTTGTGTATTGGGTCATGCTTCTGTAATTCTATCCATTCTCATGTACTAGGTTGTGCATGTGACCAAAGCCATGACCGTTCATGTGTTCTCCTGGGGTATGTGATGGGACTCTATCATTGGGTCACATGGTGAGTAGTTTTCATATATAGTGTCTTATCTTATGCTATTCCTGACACCCTAGATACCACAACCAAGGGACTACAAATATTGTGTTTCGGGACAATAAGATGTTGAGATGGATTTTTCATAGAAAATATAGGAAGCTTCACACATTGAAATCATAATATTAACACTAAATATTCCATATGAAAAACACATAGTGTTATGGATTTGGGTCTATCCATGCTCAATCCATTACCGATTGATGGATTTCATCCACCCAAACTCTGCACGGCTTCAGCCACCTCATCACACCAATGTTATTTCCGATTTGTATCCTAAATATATGGAGGAATGAAACAAAACACATAATTCATATATATCCATCCCAAAATCAAAAATACATTCATCATTATCAAAAACCACATGAATCATAGGGTTCGATCATGCTTGAACCCTCCCAAAAAATATTGAACTACAAACCCATGTGCCAATGGATAAGAATGCAAAGAGTGGTGGCAGAAAAAAAGGAAGGTGGATCCATAATTGGCCAAAAATTACTGTATTATTATTAAAAATTCAAAATATAAAGTGTGATAGTTAATGAAATGGATGAAAAATATATGAAAAATATAACCAACAATTTTTGGGTTCATGTGAAGATAAAATATCATAGATCAATAAGCAGATAATAATCCATGGTCAATCATTTCCTAAAATGGAAGTAAACCACAAATGATGGGTCACACCATGATTTAGGATTTATATTTACTGAATAATGTGTTCGATAATGATGAGGAATACCTAGGGAATTTTTTTACCTCTCAATCCACCTCGATCTGATAACCATTCATCATATGATCTTCTTCCTCAAGTAAATATTGTCTAATACTATTACAAAATCCTCTCAGTACTGTGTGGATAACAATGTATATTTTTTGTTGGGGGTTTATAGAGGATTTCTAGGACATGTATTTTAAAAAAAATACATAAATTCAATTAATTATATTATTATAAACACTCACCACACAACTACCTCAACCACACATCCAATGCTAACCAGCATTAGGTTGTGCCTAGTGTAAACCACAAGTTCTAGAATAAACTATTGTCTTAAAATTTTAATCCAAGGCCCTAGAAAATGGAAAAAATATAAAACATGAAATAATGGGCTCATGTGAAATAAAATATATTAATAATTTTAATATAGTAAAATCTAGGCTCCTCAGACACTCAAAAACAACACCATCTATAATGATAAACCATGATACATATTAAAAGGACCAATCCATCAAATCTATAGTTTCTATAGATAGTGACCTTTTGATCCCTGAATTAGATGATTTTAGTATTACTTGGTGACATAGTTCATGCATAGTAGTTATTATTGGTGGGTGAAGGGAGAAGATACCATTATGTATAAAAGATTCTATGATTTTGATATCTTATGAACCTGACTTTGGTAAAAAAAATTCACTATATTCAATTCTAGTGGATAAAAAAAATTTCATCATATTGCATTATTTTTCAATGTTATAAAATATTAATTGGAAATTTAAAAATAAAAAAATTCAACACACATTCTATAAATGGTTTGGAAAAAAAGAAATATTATTCATTATTGGTAATCAGTTTTCTTTTTCTTTTATATCTCCCTTGAATATCACATATAATTCATCTCTTTATTCAATGTTTAGTATCCACTTGAAATTTTTTTCTAATGATATAATATCTAAATCACACTTATCCTTTGATCACTCATCCTATATTAAATAGTACACACTTTTTTAAGAGATATCATGATTTATGGAAAACAATTATGTTCTTATATATCTACCACTGTCATGGTTATAAATTTTTATTAGTATAAAAATAATTATAGAAATAATTATATTCTATTTCATGTTATTAATGATTACTACAATTATTTATATTATGGTATGATCATATAAATGAGCTTTTCTTTAAAATCCATCTAATAATTAGTGTTCCTTCGACAATAATTCAATAATTAGTTTACACATTTTAATCTAGAAATTATAATATATTATTTTTAATTCATTTTTTTAATCATATATATTAGTTATATTCAATCCATAATATAAGATTTGATGTTTGATTCATGTTATTTATATAATTTTATCTATTTTATAATCATAATACATTTCATGATTGAAATGAATTAATTTTTGTATATTTTGTTTTGATTATAAGTTTCTACATAGGTAAAGGTTATTTTGTTATGTTTTTTCTTAAAAAATATCTTTTTATGGAATTATTATAATTCTATAATATTATATATGTATTTACACATATATTATATGCGGTGGTAGGGTGTTAGGGGATTGGGGTGTTGGTCAAAGGGCCAAGTACCAGGTCCATTTTCTTTCCTTATATGAATTTTAATAAAAAACATCAAATACAATATGAAATCCATTAATCACACAATATCTATATAATAATATAAAAAATGAAGGAAATTTCATTAATAGGACTCTAAATCAATACATGACTCACAGACCATAGTGGAACAACTACAAACACCTAGACTCAACCAAATCCAATTATCCATATTCGGTTAACCATGATAGCAGAAATCATGATACTCTCCAAGAGAAATATGAAATATTATTCATTCATATAATAGTGAAATTATCATCTCTATATTCACCAAATTAAATATGTAGTTTTCATGTAATTATTCCCGGTATCAAACTCCTAATACTTCCCTCACATTCAATTACAACTAGAAAGTTGGTAGGTTCATAGTTCTAAAAAACCTAAGTACGATATATCAAAAAATTTCATCAAATCAACAATTCAAAGAAATTAAATCGAATAAATTCAATTTTCTCATTAATTCAAAAATTCCACAGAGAATACGCTTTCTATATTAATACTAACACACATGAATATTGAATGATAGACCCCATTCTTGCGAATGGTGACTCATTCCATCACCAAGTCATCAGAAGTTGATCTATCCCTTAATCAATCATATAGAACTGGGACCCAAATCCACAACAATATGACCTCCTATAATGTAAATGAATATAAAATGACTGTGTGTACTATGTTCCCATTCTAAACATAAATTTTCACCAAAAAACATCACCAATTTTGAAACACATTGTATTTTTAATGAACATGAGTATTTTCAAAACAACATTCATTCCTATAGATTATATGAAAACATTTTTTCATGAAATTTTGATTTCATAATTCAAATCCCTTAAAAAAATGGGGTATATTTATATAAAATTTATAAAGGGGTTATATTAAAAAATAATTATCATTAACCAATGGAATAAGGGGTTGTTAACAAGGATTCAATAATTTTTTCATGGAAAACACTATACATAAATCACTAATTAAATAAAACATTTAAAAACTAGGGATAAAACAATGTTATAATCATCATTCAGCTTGATGGTCCTTTTTAAACCAAAAAACGGTTTTTAAAATCTAATTAATTCAATTTATAGTGATGTTTGATTGGTAGAGATGAAACATACCTCTATAACCAATTTCACCACCCAAGAATGAGATCAAGAGAGAGAGTGATTTCTACCACAATATCAAGAAATCAAATCAATATTTTTTAATGACTCTTTTATCCTGGTAAAATTATGAATTATTTTATAGAATATTTTCAAGTCTTGGGAATGATTGAATGTAGGATTACGAGGCTTTGGGAGGATTGTTATTATCATAATAAAAATATAAAATATATTATATCACACATATGTAGTTATTATGAATTAATATAATAACTTCCCAATGGATTCTATGAAAAGAAATAAAATACCTTCATTAAATATAATGTGTTGGTCTTACCCTTGGTGAAATATAATATTTTTTGAAATTGGGTTGTTTGATTAAGTTCTGTCTCTTGGAAAAAAATGGAATAAAATAATTTATTTGTTATTTAATGTGCACTACCTAACACTCCATTATAACATTGAAGTTATAACCAAACTATATGGGATTCCACATAGAAATATCATTATTGAGAGACCATCAGATGAGAAATTTGTGTAATAAAATGACCATGGTCCAATGATTGGTAAAAATACTACATTCTATACAAATGGAGTTCATGGATCTCACTAATGACAAAAAAAGATCCATTCTTCATTAAAGATCAATCCAAACTCATGGTATGTAATTTTTTATTTCGTTTTAATCTTGTATTTGTTTTAACCAAGTTCAACATGAATTAATTCCAAAAAAATCAATTCATGAGTATATTATTTGATTACGATAGTTGAATATTTATTCATAGAATTAGGAACTGATGTTAATTTTTTTATCATTTTTATTTCTTATTTATTCATTATATCCATGAAATTGAATTGAGTTTATCCATAAAAATAGAAAATATTTATTCCATACATTTAGGTTATGTTCGTTTCTACCACATTAATTGTAGAATTATTATCAGTAATCCTTTCAGATAGTAGTTTGACAAATACTCGGTTAACAATCATTGCAGAAACATTCATTTATGAATTATATCATTACCAATGGTTTTAATTTGATATGGATTTCATGTTCATGGTGTGATCATTATAGATGAAGATTGATATTGGATCAGAGGTCCCAATTTTTCCATATTATGACATTCCAATGATGTGATGTGATAATGGGATATTCCAGAGAAACAAGGGTGGCCCAAAAATTTCTAGTAATGATATATTGTCTTGGTCATGTCTAGATACATATTTTGAGGGAATGATTTAGCCTAAGATCAATAGATGAGGTTCCATGAGTGGAACCTCAATGAAACTAGTTTGTGTTTCCATATAATGATTACATGCATGGTGTGTACTTCAGAATAAAAAAAAATACATGTAGTCCCATATATAATATGGAAAAGTATTAATGATAATTATATATTTCACACTATGTATGACCCATACACACTATGTGACAAGGTTCCAGTGGATTGGTGTCCACACCATGAGTACATTTTCATAGGCATGACCATGTGCACTAGCATGACCAAAGTAAACAAGCACAAACTGGGACATGAACAAGGACATGGCCAGAGTAACTAGATAATTCCAGGTGTATGGGAATATATAGAGTACATTAGAATGGGATGTAGTAAATTAGAATGGGATAGAGTACAAGTGCAGACTCGAGGTATCTAAGACACACCATTTATATGCTATAAACTTTGTGTACTTTTACAAAGGAAGGTTGAGGCCCCAAAACTATTTATTATTGAACAATATCTCAAGGTTCAATCAATATGATCTATACCTATGAGGGTAAAGTGAGTAATCATGATAAGAGAATAATATGTGATCCCCTGTATAAAATATTTCTAGGATAAAGTCAGGAATCTTGTTGTGTGGCATAAGATATAATCTTATATCATCATTAGACCATAGGATCAGTTTGTAATCCCATTAACAATTATCAGGGAATGTGATCCTCATCCTACTGGGTTATCACAGTTAACATCGGGAATTTTTTATAGTCCCTAGGTGTAATCCCATTTTTTCATATTAATTCTCTTATATTTACAGCATATACTTCTACCTAGTGAGGCTCGATGAGAATGACTTCTCAAATGAGATACATCAGTGTCATCATACTCAATTATTTAGTTCCCATAGATGTGCATTATCATTAAACCTCGAGCATTATCAATTGGTTGTAGTATGGGTTTGACATTAATTTCATATTTTGTGTATAGCTAGAAAATATCTACATTATTATTTTTATGTCTCATATTATGATTGAAATGTCTTAATCATGATGATATGAGAATTATTTTTGATACATTTTGTTTAGTAATTTAGAGGAGTCCTATTTTGTAATGTTATAGTCACACATACATTTAATCCTCATACGCATGCCATGTATTATACAGAGTACATTCATTATGACATAATCCTAGAAGGAATAGAAGATGGTATAGAATAATTTATCTAGCCAAATATTGGATTATTATAGGTTTAATTTGACTACAATCGCCTCCATGATTAGCATGTTAGACTATTTTGTAGATTTGGTTGGCCTATATTGTTCCTTTAATGGTTTATCATGATTTTATAATACATTAATTTGAGATATATTTGTATTCAAACATTTTGGTATCACTTTTAACATTACATTTCAACATTTTTCTAATTTTTGGAGATGTGTGTGTGTCTGGGTACTCTATGCTAAGTCCTCAATGATTTTGTTTTTCCTACTGAGGTCTAGTCGTAATCCACTAGCCTACTGGAGGTGGGAATGGGGAGTCACACTCAAATTATCACACCCAAATATCAGATATTTTCATGATATGTGGTTCGGTTTTGGAACTAAAAAATTAGATTAAATGCATTTCGTATTTTCCCCTCAATCTAGGTAACCCAATTTTTGTGTGGCAGCCCATGAATCAATTCACTAAGACTCTGAGAGCATTCTTTTTGACTCTTTATATGTTGGGAAATGATTCAAGGAAAACATTTTTACATGAATCATATATTAATGGGTTATGATTTCCATTTATTTCTTGAGTAATCTACTCAAACATTCTCTTTGACCATAGAACATATTGACTTTTTAGGATTCCACCATGATGGAATATAGCTAGGGTTCTGTATAAATAGTGCACGGATGATCCACCTATTGATGAGGCTTTAGTATAGGGTCATATACAAGATGTGGTACCTCATGGTGGTTTTCCAGTCTCACCACCCCTGTTGAGAAACTAGTTTGACCAAAAGTATCAATAGATGATGTGGATAGGCTGATCACCCTGGATGAGTTCTATAGGTATACATCCATTAGGATTCAAGGTGATTCATAACACAACAATATGAGGACTGGATTGATGTTGTTGTGATAATTTTCCACCCAATTTGGACCCCTCCATAATATATGGTTTTCCTAGTAGAGATCCTTCTCCATGAATGCATAGGGTGATGGTGGAATATGGTGACTAAAAATATTGTTGAGGAAATTATTTCATGGAGAGTGTTTGATAATATCATTAAAGTGGTGTTTAATGAAGCTAATATGTGATAAGTACACATCTAAGAGATATTGTAGCTATATTAGTGTAGTATGTTAGTGGATGTGTATTCACTAAGGTTCACTAACCTCTCACGATACTCTATAACAATAGTTCGATATTACTTCTTCCATGAATGGACCTTTTAGAAAGTCATTTATAGATATATCTAGACTAGGGTGAAATATATTTTCATTCTTACTTATGATAGAGGTCTCACTAAATCTTTGGTGGTGGATAGATTATCGGTGGCTACGTCGATAATGGTTAGCGCTGGTAGTGGGAACCCTACAATTGGGAATTTAGAAGATGGGGGATAATGGAGGACTCATGGATATAGGTGTTCAAGTAACTTGCATATATATTTTTTTTCTAATAGTTTCTTTATTTTAGGACTCATAGTATGGGTCTAATAATGCAATTTAGAGGCAATTTTTCTCCAATGATGGGTAGGATAATCTCATGCATGGTTGACTGACCCATCTTGTGGTTGATAGGAAGATGGTCGATAGTCATCCTAGTTATAGGTACCAGATAGATAAATGAAGTATTAAGGTTGGTATACATGGTATATTAGTTGGTATATCAGTTGGATGTGATTGAAGATTTATTATGTTCCCACCACCACCCCATGCTCAATGAACTGGTGGTCAAGGATGACGGTAGTTGTAGGATTTGGATCGATTATGACATAGGTCTCCAAGTATGATTTGAGTTATTATATGTGTCTTATATAATTTATCTACATTTTTTATAGACATAGTAATGCTTCACTAGTTTCTTTCCACATACCTTGTTTGAGATATAGAGATTCAAGTAGTGCATTTTCCTAAACCCTTGTAATTGGAGACTCCCACTGGAGTAGATTTATTAATCACACACTATTTTTGATGTGTGGCTTATATATTGGTTGAGTTATATTTACATGGATTTTTTCATAGTGAAGATGAGGCCTTATGATTTCATTATAGATATGTAATTTCAATCCTTGGTTTATACACATATTGACTATTTATAGTAGAGTATGTGGTGTGACCATGTTGATGGGATGTGTTTTTTCATATTCAATGAAAAGTAAACCAAGGTAAATAAAAAGAGCATCGTACATAGTCTGATTTATCAGATTAATACTTATTGGGATATTATTTCCGTTAGATAAGTAGTTTCTATGGGTGTTATACTTCTTATAGTGTTGGAAGACTTGGAGTATGTCGTCCATGAAGATGTGTTGAGCTTACAACCTCACCAATAGAGTGAATTTGGAATAGAATTGAACCAAGTTGATAACTTAATATCTTTTCCAGAATATTTAAAAGATATTATTGATCATTATGAGCTGAATATGCAGTTGATGTAGTTAAAGACTAAGGGAATTGTCAGACCTCATGCTTCCCCCTGGCCATCCCCAACTTTGTTCACAAAAAATGATGATGGGATCTTGAGGTTATATGTGAAATAAAGTCACATGATTTTGGTTAAAATAAATAATAAGTGTCCACTAATGATAATAAATTACCACATCAACCAGTTGAACATTGTGTGGTGGTTCATGAAGATTTACCTTAGGTTGGGATATCACCAACTCTGAGATCGAGATGAGGATATACCACTGATAAACTTCTAATTTCACTAAATTCATTGAGAGTACATTAAAAAAATTGAATGATTAACTCCTTATAATTGTTAATGGGACCAATAAAAGTGATTTTAAATCCTTTATTATATCGGTTCATAGAGATATTCATTGATTATGTCAAACTATACTCAACATCTAAAGAAGAGAAAGTGAGACATTTGAGGATCAACATGGTCATAATTTCAGAAAACCATCTTTTTATAAATCTCTCAAAGTGAAACTTCATGCTTTGAGAGGTCCACATGCAAAGAAATTTAATCTTTATTGAGATTTTAGTGGTGGAAGAATTGAAGGTTGGGGCACTTCATTCTTGAGATACACCCAATTTTGTGACTAATATATAGATATTCCATGTGGTGGCTGGATTATATTAAAGATTCATGCCTAATTTCTCTAGTATTGTGGAACCCTTCACTACTATGATCGAAATGGGGCATCATTTCAGGTGGATAGAGAGGTTAAATTTATTTTATTTTTGAAAACGGTTTATGAGCACACTTATCATTTGAATACTAGAAGAGGGTGTTCAGTATGTATTGCTTTACAGTTCTTTTGGAACCATGTATGAATGTATTTTGATACAAAGGTGGGGAATGATCAATAATGGGTGTCAATATCTAAGACCCCTTGATTATTACTATGTGACCAATTATTGAGATCTGGTATCAGTGGTCATCTCCATAAATATGTAGTTACACTACCTTATGGGTGTGAAGTTTATTATTTATTCTGACCACTAGAGTCTCAAGTACATATTCTAAAATAAGTATCATAACTTGAGATAGATAAGGTGGTTATACTTTTTCAATAATTATGAAACTAATACAATTTATACTGTTGAGAAGAGAAAGATAGTGGTAGATGGTCTAATTGAGTTATCATGTTCCCATATGTTGAGTGAGGCATTAGAAATTTGGCGACATTATAGTTGTAATTATTAGATGAGGATAGTGGAAATACCTCCGTTAAATGGATGTTGTACTTCTACTTCTATTTCATGTTATGGAGGCACATATTAGAGAAAACTATTCGAAAAACATGCATTTAATATATCCACTAGCCATTCCCAAAATGGATTTTATAAAGGTGGGAAGTATTTCATCAATTTCAGAGGGATTTTGATGGTACCTATGAAATAGAGAGATGTGATTTTGAGTGATTTTTCTACATCCTTCATAGTAGTACTTCCATAATTGGTGAAGATTTACCATGAAATTTGGCATTAGATATGGTGTCTATAGATAAATAAGTGTGTAACTGATTTTTTCTCTTGTTGTGTCACTTATTCCCTACTGAAGGATGGGCACAAGGATCCAGTGGGTTTGTCTCAACCCCATATGGCGTCAGAGTGGATGTGTGATGGCATGTCTAAGGACTTGATGATAGGTACTCTATGTTCATCTATAGGACATGATTTTATTTGAAAGATCATAGACCAACTCACCATTAATCCTACTTCTAATCCGTGTGATAGCTGAGTTTATTTGAGAGCATGGTACTCCTTTATGTTCAAGAGATAGTCCGGCTTCATGGATTTCCCTATATGATCATTTTAGATTATAATTGTACCTTTATTTCAGTATTATGGGGAGTATTTAAAAATTATTTTTAGACTCAACTATATTGGATCATGGTGTTTCACTCTGAGAGAGACAAAAAGAATGAGTAGACCATTTAGGTTGGGAGGAAGTATTTGAGGACCTTTGGTCATTAATTGGAGGACAGCGTACCTTTGTTAGGGTTTTTGTATAATAATAGTTACCTCTCCACCATCAGTACAGAACCATTTGAGGCCCTATAAAAGAGACCCTATATGTCACCACTATATTGTATTGATCTATGGGATTAAGAACTCATGGGACTAGAATTTGTTTAAGTGACAACGGATAAGGAAAATATCTTCCAAGTGATAATGATAACTACATAGGGCAGACTTATTTTGACTTATGATATAGGAATTTAGAGTTGATTGTAAAGGCCATGTTTTTAAGAAGGAGTCACCTCATCAAGGATCATATAGATTTGTCTAGGTTGGGAAGTTCTCTTTTATATTCATAGGAAATTTCTAGATAATGTGAAGGGTTTGAGAGGTGGATTATTTCTTGTCCATATCACTACTATTAGACATGTTTCGTGATGTCTTCCATGTATCATAGCTAAGTTGGTATGTTCCCAACCAATTATATGTTATTTACTGAGGAGATTTGGATATTTTGGATGAACATACCCTCAAAATGTACTTAGTAGTGATAAAATGTTGGTTAGTGAAGATACTTACTAGGTGAGTGATTTCCTTAGTGTATATATGGTGGTGCCAAGAGAATATTCTGGATAGATCATGAGAGCATGAGAACCTGATATGAGCTCAGTTTTCTCATATTTTGAAATAGTTATTCTCTTTTAGGGATGAAAATACCTAAGGAGTGATGAATATAATGACTTTTCCCCCTTGTAAACATTGAATTATATTTTAGAATATTTTCAATTATAGGAACCGAGTTTTGTTGGAACCAAGTATATTATTGTCTAGAATTTTGTTATGGTGTGTGTTTATTGTCAATCCTCATCAAGGAATATCAAGGATATTGAATGAAAAGGTATATTATTGTTCAAGATGAAAATAGTATTGAATGTAGTGTTGTTTCCCAGTGTTTACCAAATTCATAGGGTCTAAAATTTGAATTTTTCTTGAATAAAAAAGGTGGATTTCATTGAAATAATTATCAAAATATGGTAAATGCATGAGTTTCGTCAATAAGAGCTACATGAGTTGTGTCATGTGAAGGTTTTATGAATACTAATATTGTGATTTGTGATTGCGATGAGAATCATAAAAGGTAGTTTTATAGAATCAATATATTAGAATAGGGTAAAGGAATGGATTTCACAAAGCCTTGGATTATATTTGCGAAGTTGAGGTGAATCAAGAACAGAGATTGTGTTTCTACATGATTACAAGAAGAGGCGAATCATTATTGTGTGTTTTTTTGACAGAAGTATATACCACTACGACAAGAGGAATGGACAGTAAATTTATTTGGAGCATCACAATGGGAGGAGCACCACGAATTTGTTTTTTAGTGATCTGAAAATTACATAGAAGTTTGTGGAATGTTGAGAATGACTGAGCTTGTAAATAATAGAAAATCCCTCTTAATTGAAGAAATAAAATTTCATGTAAAATCTAGAATTGATCTGATTTCACAAATCCAGTGGGTATCTATAAAACTAAGATTCTATACAATTAAGATAATTGAGAAAAGACATGATAAGTCATAACTGATGTCAATGATTTTGTTTAAAGGGTGATTTATGGTGATGCGGTATTCTAAATTGACATAGTGTGTTTCATGAAAAATGGTTGTTCCATGAAGGAATCCAGCTTCATGAAGGAAGTGTGTTCCATGAAGTAAGAGGCCCTACATGAATGAGCGAGCTTCACAAAGGGGATTTGTGAAAGGAAGTATTGAACATCCGTTTTCGATGATTAGGGATTTCGGTGTTCATCAACTCTGGTTTTTAGTAAAAGAAGAGAATCATACTAAGTCAAGGAAAAAATATTTAATTCCAATCCATTGAATAAAAATTCATGTTAATAAACTGAGTATGTATTTACCCATAATAGTGAGCAAGGCGGATTCAATAGAAGTGTTCTAAGGGATACAATGTGATATTAACAAAATCATTGTAAAAGTAGTGTTCTCGGCATAGAGTGACTATGTCTGAACTCATGTACTCCACGTCTACTGATGATTAGTAGAAGTTGGTATGACCAAAAAAAACTTTTAGTGTATGCTCCATGGAATAGAAATTAGTGGTGAACCATGTTAAATTGTTGTGTCTTCTCATTGCATGATATTATTTAATAGGTTTAACAGGTTCCTACCAATTGGGGAACACGATCCATCTCATTAAGAAGAAAATTTTGACACCCTGATTCAACCCTTCCCACTCAAGGTGTTCTATAGTCTTAGAAGTGGTATTAGAGAGAGGTTACACATTGCTGGTGTTAAATCTGTCCTAGTTTTCCTTCATAGATAATTTAGTAAATAATAGTGGAGTTTTCCTATTTGATGGAAGAAACCATTAGATATTGAAGAAAAAGATGAGATCTCATATATGATCTCTTGGAATAGAAGTCCTTTTTTCCACTGAAAAATTAATACATGAAACTGATCCAACATGGCTATCTAGTATAGTTACATATAGTGAAATGATTGATACAGATGCAAAATCATAGAATGCTCTTACTAAATCTCTTTTTGATTATATCTATCTAACAGTAATTAGTTTCACATCTTCTAATTCAATTTGGCAGAAACTAGAAAGTATTTATGAAGGTGAAGGAATAGTGAATGAGTAAGAACGCAAAGTTTTGAAGAATAAGTTTGATGATATGAAGATCATCCTGATGAAAATGCAGATACCTTCTTTAATCGAATTACTAAAGTTCTAGGTGAAATTTGAGGGCATGGTGAATAAATAAAAGACATTGAAACTGTAAATAAAATATTTAAAAGACATCCAGCTATTTATAATCCAATATATTCATCTTTTGAGGAAATATATTTCTAAAAACAATCTTTGGATGATCTACTAAGTAGTTTTGTTTCATTTGAAATTAGAGTGAAACTGGAGGACACAACTAGTAATGCCAGCATTGATATGTCATTCAAAGCCATGAAAAAACTAGATATTTCTGGAGATTGTTTTAATGAATATGATAAGGATGCATAAATCCTTTCACTATTTTCAAATAAATTCAATATAGTAAAAGGGATATTTGATGGAAATATAACCTTGGTATTTTTTTCATTTTGGTAGAGTTGGAAACACTGTCTCTTAGTTCTCAAGGATGTTGGATGATAATTGAGGTGAAACTAGAAACTCAATGAATCCCCATGAAAGGTTTTATCAAAAGGAAAACATTAGATCTAGAAAGAAACCATAAAAAAATGGTTTCTATATAAATATGAAGACAATGATAATGAATTAGTTTTGGAAAGAAAAAAATAGCGTATAAATCTAGAAACCAAGAATCTATGATGGCTACCATTGAGATGTTAGAACCAGCAAAATATAAATCTATAGATCATCATTTCAGTTTGGATGCTGATCCATGGTTAAAAACTATGTATGACCTTGGTATACTTGTGAATCAAAGAAACAGATGCAAAAAATTGAGAGTAGTTATTGAAGAATCATCAGAATATGTTTATCATCTTAAATCTAAGATATAATTACTGAAAAAATTAGAGAATGTTTAATAAAAAACCCTTAAAGGTAGAAAAGATATAATGGAACTAAAACTCATAATTGAAGAATAGGAAAATCTCATCGATGACCATACCTTCAGATTGGATAATAAGTCCAAGACTATTGAGGGTTTTGAAGAATAAGTTGTTACTCAATGGAGTAAACTTGAAAGCGAATCAAACCCAAAATAAGAAAATAAAAAAATATGGTTTGTAAAATTCTGTTAAGATGAGTTTCAAGATAGATATAAGAGTGGTTCTATTGGTGTTGAAACAGATTGGAATGATAAATAATAGAAAATAATGGTAACAATGGAATCAGTTGTAAGTCCAAAACATCAAATTCGATAAATAAAATGGGTCAGAATAAAGGAAATAGGAATGTTTGACATATTGAAATGTCACATTATGTGATGAAAAGGTAATAATCAATTCAAAAAAAAGAGAACTAAAAACATTTCTCAGGAATCCAGAAATGATAGGCGGAAAACCTACCTTCATAAGGAAGGATATGTGAGAAGTAATATAAGTGAGAATACATTTACACTTATGAAATTTCAAATATATGGCTATCTGGGCCATACCATGTCATACTTTGAAGAAAAATGAGTTATTTGAAGGGGGAATATATAGGAATAAAAAAATTGAGTAAATTCATATGCTACTTCTTATAGAATAATGAAATTATATTGAAATTGTTTTTGTTGTTATAACTTTTTCAATAACATTGTTTCTTTTATGTAGAGGAAAGACATGAACAATTTATAAATAAGCTAGAGAAAAGTCAATACTCATTGACCAGACATTATTGCTCTCACAAACATGTTTTATCCTCTAGAAAAATTATATGAGTATGAAGACCTGCCCACATAGAAGGGATATATAAAAACACATCTTTTTTCCTTCATCAATAGAATATTTCATGGAATGAAAATAAGAAAATTTAAAATCCAAACCTTGAAAAAGTATTATAAAAGCTATAAATAGAAATAAAACCTAGATCCTTGATAGCAGGTATTTGTTCCACATGATTTAAATGCTGAATTATTATAAATGTTAATAAAATGGTCAATGGAATGGAAATAGTAATTATGTTGCATTGAATATAAAAGTTAGTGGAAGTACTAAACTAGCTAATAGAAAGTTGAAGAAAACTAAATTTATTAATATGGAAGGATTGAGTCACAATGTTCTTAGTGTGAGTTGACATTGTGACTCAAGACATATAGTGAATTTCTATCATAAAAGGATGTACTATAAAGGGAATGATATGGAATTATCTCATGAAAGGCTACACACCAGATGGAAACTTATATCAAATTGATAGTTATGAAAACATTTCTATCAAGTAGTTGAAGAAGAAAAAACATGTGGCATGAAAGGGTGGGACACATTAATCACTATTACATGGAAAGTATATGTAAGCTGAAGATATTTAGGAACATGCCCAATATGAAGCATGTTCGGGAAAAATACTTTTCATGCTCACGTATGAGAAAAGATGGACTGTAGTTCTTATCAACCAAAGAAGAAAAGGGAATCAAATCATCTTGTTCTCATATACACAGACATATGTGGTTAAATAAATGTTTTTAGAATTCAGGGATTAGGGTACTTCATCCTTTTTGTTGATTATTATAGTAGAATGAATGGTGTGATAATTATACATAGGAAATGACAAGTGCTAGATTGCAAGAAAAAAAATCACTAAATTGCCGAGAATGATACTAGATAGACAATAAAAGTTTTGTAATCTAAAAATGTATGGGAATACACATCCATTGAGTTTGAAAATTACTTGGAGAACCATGGAATTCAATATGAGGTGGATACAATGAGAAACCCATAGAAAAATGGTGGCACTGAGTCTATTAGTCAATAAGTGAACAATATGGATACAACTATTCTGATTGTTAGTAATATCCTTCAAAAATACAAGAAAGAGGTTGTTCAATATGTAGGGTATATTTATAATTGAATAGGGATTTGAATGGAAAAAACCAAGATACTGTATAAGATGTGGAATGGAATGAATCCCTCTTTGAAGTATTTTCGTGTTTTTATATGAAAATGTTTTATGAGAAATAAATAAGAAATTAAAGTAACGTATGGTGATGCAGAAGATGAAATGATATTACTCAGATATTCAATAAATAGAAAATTCTACAAGTGTTTCAATAAAAGTCTTGGAAAAATTATGGAAAGTGGTGATATTAATATATTTGAAGATAATACCACAAATACAATGAGAGAATCATATACATATTTACCTGAAGATGAAGAATATAGTAGACATGGAACATATTCAAATGAATATGTAGAAAGAGTGAAAACATTAGGAGGTCACAAAAATATATTGATTTACAAAAAGAATTAGAAGATGAAATTTTGGTTTATGAATATTTTTCTAAACCTCACAGTAGAAATCCAAGAGAAGAAATTGATCAATCCAATATCATTCGTTATTGGACAAAACACACACAAACAATGAGAATGAAGAATAATGAACAATATAACTTTATATTGGTTGTAGATCAATCATTATTTAAAGAAGCAACAAAGGATTAATCATGGTATAAATACATGAATGTAAATTTGGATCATATTCATAAGAAAAAAACATGGGATATTATGAAGAGAACAAAAAATCACAATGTGGTAGGTACGAAGTGGATTTTCAAGGGAAAATTTGATGATCTTGGTAATGTAATCTGAAACTAAGTGTGTTGTGTGTGTAAAGTATATTCACAAATTAATGATGTTCATGTTGAAGAAATATTTTATTTTGTAGTGAGACTGGAATGGATTAGGATTCTCCATACCATAGAAATTCAGAGTGGATAAAAAGTTTATCAAATTGATGATGAAACATCTACCTTGAATGGTGTTATTGAATAAGAAGTCCATATAGAAAAACTATTGGGTTTTATTCTTGGTAATGATGAAATGAAGGTTTTCAGATTAAAGAAACCTCTCTATGGAATAAAACTAGCACCATGAGAATGGTATTCCTGACTGAATTCTTATCTAAAAAAGTTCAATTATTAAAGAAGAGGATTGGATCAAAATCTCACTGTGAGGAATTTTTAGAAAGATTAGTTCAACATGCTTGTGTACGTAAATGATTTTATATTTAGTGTAAGTAGATAAGGATTAGTTGAGGAATTACACATTCACATTAAATTAGAATTTGAAATGTCTATGATTGTGGAACTCATGTATTTCTTGGGGCTATAAGTTATTCATAGGAAAGACATCACTTTTATTTCTCAAGAAATTTATATAAGGGAGTTACTGAAGAAATTCAATATGCATGATTCAAAACCAATGTTGATTCTGATTTCAGTTGGGACAAACCTCGGAAATCATGAGGATAGGAAATCTACAGATCCCATGATGTACAAGAGAATCATTGGAAGCTTACTGTACTTGACAGCAACACAGATAGATATTACCTTTACAACAAGAATATCAGCTCGCTTTCAAAGTAATCTGGAAGAAGAACATATTGATGTAGTGAAATGAATCATGAGGTACATTCATGGTACTCAGAATTATGGATTATACTTTGATTCAGTAAGGGATGGTGAACTAACAGTGTTTTCTGATGCTGACTGGGATAGAGAAATTGTTGATAAAATGTATACAAGTGTTGGATCATTAATTATTGATAATAAATGTGTGGGATGTTTTTGTAAGAAACAAAAAGTACTTGTTTTAGTACTACTGAGGCTGAGTATATCTACAATAAAAATTCATGCACGTAGATAAGTTGGATGAAGCAGCAACTAACTGATATTGGTGATGAGGTAAAATAGCCAATGGTGATTCAATGTGTTAAAAAGAGAACAATATATGTTACAATGAATCCTTTTCAGAATTCTTGTATGAAACACATTTAAATTAGATATCACTTAATTAAGGAAAATGTAGAACAAGGAATGAATAAATTGTACCATGTTGTAACTAATGATCAAGTGGTTGACATACTAACCAAGCCATTGTCTACATAGGTGTAAGAGAAGCATCAATTGATCCTTGGGGTTCAACGACCTCCCAGTGCATGAGTTGGTTACCATTGAACCCCTATCCCCAGTTTATTTAACAAATTTATTCTATTTGTTAATGTGATTCATTTTTTTGGGGGGTATATAATCTGGGGGGAGTATGATTTTGAGCTTTACCATATACAAATTCTGGACTTTAGGTTTATTACCAATGGGAGAGAATGGATAAATTAAATGGTACAAATTAGGAAAATGATGAGTTAAAAAAGGGATAATAATGATTTTTGATTGGGGGAAATGAATATTTTATGTTATGATGAAACCATTGAGGGCATGTAATTCTTTTGAAACACATTGAGAATTTAGTGTTATGAGAAATAGTTCAGGGCATGCAATGATTATGTGAAATGGTCGATGAATGTATTTGAAGTCATTAATAATTATAATACATGTGATCCAAATTAATTTTTCCCATATTGTTTTTTACACTATTCTTTTCTCACATATACATATAGTGTTTTTTGTTTTGTTTCTCACGTATCAGGTTTGGATTGAGGTTGGTGCTTCGTTGAATTTATCTGCATATTTCCAACAAACCTGAAGGGGGATATTTTTGGAACGAAGACTGTTCTTTGATGGAAATGCAGAGTGGTATGTGATTTCTTTTCAATATGCATTACGTAAGATTAGAGATATTGAATGAAATAGTATGTTATAGTTCAGCCTGACAATCGTATTGAAGGTAGTGGTATTTCCCAGTGTAAACCACACTTTTTGTGTCCAAAATTTTGAAGATGGATTACATTGTGGAAAATGTATTTCCATGAATTTCTTATGATAACATGGAAAAGGAATGAGTTTTGTGATGAAGGGTTCCATTATTTTTGTCTCATGAAGGATTTATAAAATTTTCCAATGTGCTCCGCGATTACGATGAGCAACACAAAGGTAGTTTTATTGAATCAACATTTCATAAATATGGAAAAATCATGGATTTCAAGAAGCTCGGAATTATGTTTGTGAATTTTAAGATCCTAAAGGACATAGATTGTGTTTCTGCACAATTATGAGAAGAGGGCCATCACAACTTCCCAATGTTTTTAAGGATGCCTCTGTGACTATGACAAGCATCATGGAAAATATACTTCATTGGTGAATTGCAATGGTAGGAGTGTTATGAAGGTGTTTTTGGAAGATATGGATATCATGCTGGAGGTTATGGATCTTCGTGAATGACCAAGACTATAAATAAGAGTCTACCCCTCTTCACTAAAGATGATGTTTTCAATAAAAATTTGAAATCACTCTAATTTCATAAATCTAGTGGAGCTCTATGAAACTAGAATTCCATGAAATATTGAGCATCATAAAAAGACATCATAAGTGTTAATGGATTAAAATGAATTTTTTAACGATTTATTAAAGATTATGGGGATTACACATTGAAATTGTGAGTCTCACAAAGGAAGGTTGTTTCGTGAAGGAATTCCGCTTCGTGAAGGTAGTGTGTTACGTGAAGGTATAGGTTCTTCATGAAGGAGTGAGACTAGTGAATGTGCTACACTAAAGGAATTATTGAACATCAGTTTTTTAGTGAACATGAATTTTGTTGTACATCAACTCCGGTCTTCAGTGAAAGCAGAGTCTCTTGATAAGTTAGGGACAACGTATTTTATGTCATTCCATTGAAGAGACATTCAAGTCGATAGACTGAGTATGTATTTACCCACAACAGTGATCAAGGGGGAGTCAAGGGAAGTGTTTTGAGGGATGTAGTGTGTTATGTCTAAAATCATTTTAATGTTATTCTGCCTATAATATAGTGACTATGTCTGAACTCTGGTACTCTAAAACTAGTGAAGATTAGTTGACTTTGGTTCAACTGAAAACCTATCAACACATGATATTTGGACCAGACCTTAGTGTTTAACCAAGTAAAATTCATGTGTATACTCTTTGAATATGACTATGTGACAGGTTTAACATGTTCCTACCAATATGGTAACATGATATGTCTCATTAAGAAGTAAAATTTTAAATCCTCATTAACCCCTCCCTCTCAAGGTGTTTTGGGTTCATATAGTTGGAATGAGATTTTAGGGCCTGGGGTGGCTTGGTATTGGTATAATAAAAAAATTAAATATTTTACATCATGCCCACATAGTTGTTCTAAGATAATTGATGAACTCCTAAATGTAGTGTCGTATGGGAAATCTATGACATCCATTAAATATTTAATAGGTTTTTTACACTAGGAGTGTAATAATCATTATCGGTGTCAGTTGGATGGTTTAAGTGAAATCACGAGCATAGAAAATAAAATAAATAATATGAATTTAATTTAATTTTTATTTAGTGACTATGACCTAATATTGTCTAAAAAAGACTAGTTTTTTCCAAACCCTATAGTGAAGAACATAGCCCTAGATTTCTTAAGATGGCCATGCATTTTTTTGGTATTGATGGATACTAGTCTAATGATCTGCATAACTTGGATTGTATACACCAATGAATTTAATGTATTTTTCCAATGATAACAATTCAGAACTAGTATTCATTAAAAATCAATCAAAACTCGGGGTTGGGTATATGTTGATGTCAGTTTTAATCCCAACTTTTGTTACCTAATTAGAAAAAATATTTATCCCCAAAAGAATAATACATGGTTCTATTTTCTGATTTTGGTATGTGAGTCAATCTTAATATAATTATGAATTGTTATTATTTGTTTGTCCTTATTCATTCAACCTCACTAAACACAATAATGAAAACTAATCGAGGGAAAATCAAACAATATATGAGGTTCATTACATATGGTTATTTTTTCTTATTTTCTCTCTATGTTATTTTCATGATCATTATTGACATTATATTTTTAGGGTGGTTCATGAAATACCCATTGATCAATCATTGAAAAATTATTTTTTGTCATAATAGGTCATTACCATCAGATAAGATATCGGATCGATGAAATAATTGAGGTTATATGATAAAGGAAAAGTATCTAGGATAGATCATAGGTCCTCATATTTTTGTGATTTGTTTTTTTTGGTGATGTGGTGTGATGATGATGGATTCTTGAGTGAATGGGGTGGCCAAAATCCATCCATCATTGATGTCCAGAAATGGTCAAACCTATGTCCTCATATTGTGGGTGTGATTTGTGGGTGGGAATAAAGGTGGAGATGGACAGAGTGTAATCTCATGGAGAGGAGTGAAAGTTTTTTATCAATCCTAATATACACTGTGTTTACTTTGGAAGAATAGATGTCATGAAGTCCTCTAGCTGCATAGATAAGGATTTTAAAAAAAATACCAAATGATGTATATAACCCATACACATCATGTGACATGGTGTTGGTGGCCAGCTATATACCCCATGGGTACATGGGTACATGAAAGGATGTAAAAAACTGTATAGATAGAGTACACGAGAATGTCCTGGTACACATTCATGGATATTGACAAATTTCCAAAACATGAACATATACACATTCACAACATGAGTACATGGGCATGAGGTATAGTAAATAAGCTTGGTATGGGGTACATGGAAAGAACAAGGTTAGCCATGACATTCCGTGTTTACACTTACAGTTAGTGTACATTTTTTGGGGTATTTTGAGGCCCTCATTCAATTCAGTTTTGACCAATATTTGTAGGTTTTTTCCCCTTATTCCATCCCTATGAGGGTATCATGAAGAATTGTGTGCTGATAATAAGATTTGATCCAATTTATAGGATTTTTCTTAGATAGAGTCAGTATTCCCACATTTTATCCTAGGGTTTGATAATATATAATCATTCTTCTCAAGGTTGTGTTAATACTCTAGTTACTGACTATTTGGTCAAGCAATCCCCATCATGGTGGGTTGTTATAGTTAGGGGTAGGAATCCCCCATAAGCCTTAAGTGGGATTCGCTGTCTAAGTATTAATATCATTATAGTTTTAGCGTGTACTTATTATTGGTGAATTCGGATGATAATAAATTCTCAGATGAATTCCATTTGTTTTATTATACTCATGGAGTGAGTTATCTTTGAAAAGTGTCACATTGATGTATACAGTAGGATCATATGATAATAGTATGGTTGTGAACTCTATTTGATATTTGGTTTCTATATTGATTTTATATGGTTTATCGTTGTTATTTATCATATTATGACTGACATACCATCATGATAATGAGATGAACTATCCCTTGATGCTATATGTTTATTGATTTCAGGTTTTACACAGAGCATTGATGAGTTAGATAGACAATGGTTAGTTCCTTGCAACATTTCATAGAAGTCTCGTCCTAGTTTTTCATGTCAGATTGTTTTTCATTTTAATAGGCTTTTATTTGTCCCTTTATTCATTCCCATACATTTTTATGATTTTATGATGGATATAAATGAATTCATGTGTTTTTTTATCATTTGTATCCTACCATCCATTATTGTATTGGTTGTGGGAGAAATCTGTCTGTATACAAATACCCATGTTGAAGGCCTCCCATGTCTATGTTATGCCTACTCACCACCAGTTACTAGAAAATTTGCTATTAATGTTGGGATTTGGGTGTCACACGTGGCCTACTTTCTTTGAGGCAGGCCAAAATGGCGGTTTCCATGGCATATTTCAAATCAAAACGTCAAAAGATCACCCTAGATTCATCTGGTACAGAAAACCTACGGAATATAGGGTTATAAGACGTTATAAGAGATGATTTTCAATCAAAAATTACATTAAAAACTATAATATAAATTTATAATGTCTATACATAAATCCTACTCTGGGATTGGTGATAGAATCAAGTTTATATCAGAAACATGTTTGACCATCACTATAGCCTAGTGCTGCTACCACATTTGTGGTGCCTTCAATCATGAAATGTCTAGGAACACACCATGGTGTTACACTATGTCCTATATCAATGACCCAATCGATTTTATACCCACCACACCTATAATAATGAAAGGGTGGGTCCTCATATGGTCATCATTCATAGAGCGTCCCGAAGACAAGAACACCCTCCATAATGTAGTGTTACAAACTATAGTGGACCAAGAAATGCCCAAACACTTCTGAACTCTCCGAAAAACATTATAACGCCCCTAAAAAAGAATAAAACCATGAAATGGATTTAAGTATCAACAAATCATTAAATATTATAAATTTTGACACCATGATATTTTATTATATATTTCCTTTTAAATAAATTTAATATCCTCAAGGGTTTGGGACACATTCAATCCCCAAATCAAAATGAACCCTAATATTGTATACTATTATAATATAGCCATTAAATTGGAGCATTTGAAATCTTATAACTAAATTATTAAAATTATATGGTTTACACAATAATGAAATGAATTCATTAGTTAGAAATTATTTATAAATGAAAATTATAATAATGTAAAATTAAAAAAAGTTTTTTTTCTAAAAATATATGTTTATGCATTAAATTTTTTTTATAGTAAGAAACAAAAATTTTCAATATTGGTGAATGATTTTAATTATATCTATATATTATACAATAAATAATTTGCTTTCATTTATCTAATATCTTTCTAGTGATGGGATATGAATAAGTCCAGTTTTATTCTAAAAATGTATTTTTCTAAAAATATATTTCATTTTGTTCTATAAAGTAATTTTTTATTTTTTTTATAGTTATAGAATATTTAAGTGAAAATATTAAATTTATTTTGAGAAAAAAGTCAAAATTATCTTAGGGTGTATTTTTTCATAATTTTTTGAACAGAATAGTTTTTTGATATATAGTGAGAAATACATATTTTTATTAAAAATTTAATTTTCTTTTATAGAATTTCAAAACATAAATTTTAATTTTAAAATTATTTTAGAAGAAATAATTTTTCAATTATATAATTATTAAAAAAATTAAATAATTGGAATCTTTTTTTTAATTTAAAATAAATATTTTGGTTACTTAAGAAAAATTTTACTTTTGAAAACTTTATTGTCATCGTTCTTGAAGGTTCAGTTTAGAATTGAAAGCTATAAAGTTTTTCAATTGAATTTATAGAAATACACTACATATTATGAATAAAAAAATTATTATTTTTTAATAAGTTTTACTTAATGTTTTGGTCAAAAGGAGTATTACTGTATGTAAAAATCAATTACAACTGTTACAGTTAAAATAAGAATATCGAGGGTTAAACCAATAGATAATGGTATGTTTTACAGTTAAAATTTTATAAATACTATTTTATACATATATTTATACATTATACTTTCCAAAATGATATGATTTTTTGAATCATTTTTTTGATGATGAATTTTTCATTTAATTCTTTTTGGAAATTTTAAAGTGAGTCATCTCCCTCACTTATAAAAGGAAACCTTCAATGATCTATTATTCATTCTTAAAAAGGCTTGTGATTCATAAAATAAATAAAATAATCTCATACTTAAATCCCTTCCCATTATCTAGAGTACCGGTTTTGATCAGAAAACCATCCTTTTATGATGTTAGGTATAAACCTAAAGAGGTTACTTGATGAAGATATATATTTCTTAACCAATCATTTCTATATTATTTATTCTTCCAAGGAGATAAAATTTTATTAAAATAGGGAAAATTAATAACAATATATCTTACATATATTGAGATTTTAATATGATAATGGAAGAACTTATATGAATCTCCTCATTCATCAAATTTGAAATGAAATTATCAATCATGTGAATGGAAGACTACCACATTACGAATCGATGTTTCTATTTTTCCATAACCACTTCTCGTGACAAGATAAAATTATGGATTTAATGTAAATATATATATATATGGAATTTTATACATAATTCTACAATTGTAATTATAATATCATATCTACTTTCATACATTCCAATCTGTTGGAAAATGGTAATGTTTGTCATAAATACAGGTGGACTACCAGAAAAGAACAGTCAGAGGGAAAACCTCTGACCATTTATTAAAATAAACGAAGAGTACAGAAAGAAAATACCACGAGCCAGAAAAGACAACTACAGATCATAGAAATCACACCCATCGTCGCATCCATGATAGATTTATTTCTCCATTTCAGCAGACTCCCACTCTGATCTTTCATAGTGCTTCAGAATCTTCGCATATGTTTTTCTAAGATTCAATTTCTCCAAAAATATAAATTCCATATAAGACTGTACACCATTTTTCAAACCAGATACTGTCCCTCCTTTCTTCTTGACAGAAGATCTGGTAAACACCAACTATGGCAGATAGGAATAGTCTTTCCTCGACCTTCATATCGGGGAAATCATAACTTCCTCATTCTTCGACACCTTGTTCTTCACACCCTGAAAAAAGTCACTATTGGAAGGTGTGACCATGTCATTATCATTTTCCTTATCACAATCAGATATATCCTCCATTTTACAAGGATATTCACCTCTTGGTAGCCAACAGTCACTCCCCAGTTCTGCTGAAATTGACTGTTATTATCAATCATGGCTAAACAGTGTGGTTGTTCTATAAACACATCACCATCATTTATCTCATTCTTCAAAACAAACTCCTCCACCATCCCTTTTTCTGAATTAAAAAAATTCATAGAGATTTATCATTAAGACCATTTTCCACACAAGTGTTTTTTTCACTAACCTCACCTATATCAGCCAAAACATCTTCAGTAATCCCTTGCATATTTTCACTAGAAGCATGCATGTATTCCATCACCTTTTCTTTACATTTTTACCTGACATAGTCTCCATTGTCTTTGAGAGAAATGATTAATCCCTTCGCCATTTGTTTTCTTTCTCTGTGACCAAGGTGAAACCTCCCGATTCAGACCTCTGGTGCATTCCCTTCCTTGCATTATGAAAGATATTTTCATGCTTACCTCCCAACCTGTCTGAGAAATAGCTAGATAAATCCACATCCGTCTCAATCCCACTTTGTGCTTGTTCATCAATGGAATTCTATTGATCCAGAGACAAGCCTTCCAAACCTGCAAAACAATTTCATATTGGGATACCCTCCTGCCCTTGACGCTGGCCTACACTAGCCAGGTGACAGGTGGACTACTACCTCCATGAAGTGATACGATTAATTTTTAATTTGAGCATTAAATAAATAGTAATAAGGTTCTATTTTATGATTATATAATATATGAAAATTATTTTATAATGTTTAATTTAATTGTTCATTTTATTCATTCTAGTATCTGACTAATTAAAATAGATTTAATGTTTAAATAAAGTGTACCATCTATAGGAATGGTGTATGAAAATTTTCAATTTATAATGAATATAAATAAATTTTTTATCAAGATTATAATTTTTTATAATATGGACATATTATCAATGTACAAGGAAAAAATTAACAAACCAAAACATACATAAAAAATTGACCGCGTATTAACCAAAATATTTATTTTAATAATGAATTATTAATTAATAGGATATTAAAGATTAATAGTAAATAATATATAGTGTGATATATATAAATATATTAACATATTTTTAAAATGAGTTTATAATAATTGTATATTTATTATATTATATAATTAATCATGTACGATGAATGTGTGACTGGTGTTGAGGGTTTATTTCACAATATCATCATTATTCGAGACTGTTTATCTTTATGTATCCACTGGAGAAATTATTTTTTATTTATATCTTAAAACTGATATATTTTATTCTACTTTAGTTATTTCTATATATGAACCATTCTGATTTCAATTTATGCTCATCAAGTACTCAATATACAGAAATATCATCTTAATGGGAAATCAAATTTATTATCATAATCAAAAAGGAATGTTTTCCTTCAATGTCCATATTTTCCATAAATTGTATAAAACAATATTTTTAACCATTTAAAATGATTTTTTAATCTCATTTTTATTTTTATTTATTTGGTTTTTAAAAAATGTTTTTAAATGAACCTTTTTGTAATTTTTTAAAAAAGGATTTTTTACCTTTTTAAAAAAGCGAGAAAAGAACGATTCGTTAAAAATAAATGACATGAATAGAAATTATTTTTATTAAGACCGCTCATTGATTTGGAACTTACTTTATATGTTTACAAGTTTATTTTGAAACAAAATTTTGTCCTTTATATTCATAAATTTTATTGAAAATTTATTTGAAAGTAAAAGGGTATTTTCCTCATGAAATCTTACAATGGTATTGTTAAATTATTTTCATCTATGCTAATATCATATTTTAAATATTATCGATTTTATGTAATGATACATTTAAAATTATTTCTATAGATGGTTTGTGATGACATTTACTATAGGAAATTTCTAATATTCAATATTCTAGTTCTTCTAGTACGAGCCATTATTGATTTCTAGAGGCATTTTGATTTTGTTCTATTGATTACTCATTTGATGACTACATTAAACTTATCACGTTATGAGCGGGGATCTGAATTACATAGAATCCTAATGCCTCCATAGGTCTCATGAGACAAACATTTTTAGGTATTTAGTTGAATAATTACCTATTTATGTATAATTTCTTCCCATACGGCCTTGATTGTACGTTTTATATGTCCAAAATTATGAATTTCATAATCATGAAATCATTTATTGATTTCAATGTAATTATTTAATTTATTATGATATCCATGGACAAGTTTCTATATCATGTGATTATTTATATAAAATTTTGTAATCATCACTTATTTTCTCCATATCATTCATTCCTTATTACCTTCCACTTTAAATATTCCCCTATCGAGCATATAATCTCACACCATTCTTAGGTATCATTTCCCTATTATGATAAGACATGTATTATGAATGATATATAGGGATATGGTAAATGATAAAATAGTGTTCTTAAATAAAATGATATGTTTTGATTTATGTTTTCAAAGGTAATTTGGGGAATAATGATGTATCTAGTTTACAAAGGCTTCTAAAATATTCAATATTTTGGGATTTGATAGCTTATGTATTATTCTAATTTAATAAAGTACCCCAAACTTATAGGATATTGGTGTCAAGGTATTTGTAGTTGGTATTATAGAATTTTTACTAGAAAACTAAGGAACTATATTTACAAAATCATAAATTAGGGAAATTACAAATATGACACACTTCGAGGATAAATTCAAAATATAGGATAACATCATAATGTATATTTATGGTATAGATTATGTGGTTTTCCAATAAAATATCCTTATTTAGATAATAAATGTGGACATAGATTTTTCACAGATACATCTACTGAAAATAACCCCAAAAATATTTGGTTTGAGTACATATGAAACTTCATTATAGTGTATGGTTGGTGTTCCCATAATGAAAACCTTTTTTGACACTTCGAGGTGATATGATTGGGTTAATTCAAATTTTCTTTACAAAACATTATAAATGTTTTGAAAATATTTTAATGATTTAAAAGATTCCCAAAGAATCCATGTTTATTATTTTGAGATTATTTGTTCATAAGTTTTTAAATTTACAATAAGTGTAATTATAAATTATGATTTATAAAATTATGATATAATACAGTGCATGAAATTACATAGAAATGGAGAATTGCATACGAAATGGAAACCCAATCAATACATGTAATCCATGATGGGATATCCCTCCTAGAAGAGATATTGAACCCAGGGTTGGAGCTATAGATGGATATGAATAAATTATAACTATATTAGGGTATATGACTGAGGTTAATACTAATAAAATTTCCCTTCTCTAGAAATAAACTGATCCAAAATGTAGTAGGTCAATGTTAGAAAACATCACATATCAACAACTAGACTCATTTAATGGGACTAAAAATAAATTTTTAGAATATAAATGGATAACTTATGTAGAGAATATATTTCTCAAATTATGAAGTAATAAAATAGAGAAGACTTCCTGGATGTTTATCATCTCTAATGGGATCAAGATTAGTAGTTCCAATTAATTCAAAACATTATGGATGAGGAGTAAATAAAAACTGTTGAATGGAATTATTTTAACAAACATTTCATGAAAAAATATTTTCCTCACAAAAAACGAGTAGATAATGAGAAGAAACTCTTGTGTCTGAGAAAAAAAGAGGAAAATGTATCAATGCTTGAAGCTAACTGTACATGGTTATTAAGGCATGATAAATAATACATACATAATCCATAGTGTATTATTGACCATTTAATTTTTTTCATTTTTTTAATACTTCAAAGGGAACATGTCTCCCCAAAATTATCATTATATGAGGATATAGAATCATGTGCTATAACGATAGAGAAATAATTCCCCATGTCTTTTGGATTTTAACGAAATTAAAAAAAATAGGGTAATAGAGAAATAGATTGATAAAGAGAATAATAGAATAAGGAATTTTCTAAAATTTTATCTCTTTTGAAAGAAACACCATGAAACGTGTTTAATAGAAAAGGACACTACTAAAACTTTGGAGAAAAATCACACCATTCTCATAAATTTAAGGGTAATGTAGAAGTTATTAAAGTAATGTTTGTTAATTAGAAGGATATGGGTAATTATTAAATCCAATGCACCTCACCTCAAGGAAGAATTATATAAATGAATCCAATAGGATAAGGTATATCTTATGAAATTATTATAGATTATGTGAATATTCTTAGCGACATAGTAAAATTTTCACATATCATCCACTCTAGAATTACAAGTGTTTAATTTGATTCTAGTTATACCCACCCATTTATTTTTAAATATTTTTTTATGAATATCACATCACAACCTTAATGATTAGATAATATTTTGGCGGTGAAAACTCTTAATGGTAAAATGAGAACATCGTATGTCTATAAAACCTATTTGATATAATCTTGTGGGATAGATATTTTTGTGAAAATTTTTATACATCACCTAATTTATTATAATGTAATTTATTTATTTATGGTATCTCTCAATATACAGCCCATCTCAATTTACTAAAAAGGTATATTGAAATGGATATTTCAAATCAACATTGAATAATATATTAGTGTGAGGATAAACACAAACACAAAATGTAAATTAAATCAATAATATTGTTTTTTATCAATTCATTAGTTATATTTATCATAAATATTTTTGGAAAATTCAATATTAATAATGTTCAAATTGTTCAATAGAGTACAGATGTGTTTTTTTGAACTTGTTGAGTCTTATACAGAATCATGAAGATGGTATTTAAATTTAACTCATACCTGGTGGTACACCTATTTCAAATATTCTATATAGAATGGAATTTATTTAGTTTATTTAATTGAATAATAAAATCAAGAAAAATATATATATGGTATTCGTCCCACATATTTCGTCATCATGGGGTGTAGCATTTCTTTTTGTTACTAAGAAACATGGGTCAATGAATGATTACATTGACTGTTGGGAAATCAACATTACAACTATTTAGAGGAAGTATACTCTACCATGTATATTGGATCCATTAAATTAATGATTAGAACATCTATATTTTTTAAAATATTGATATTTGAAATAGGTATCATCAGCAAGGGATAAATAAGGGGGTATACTAAATAAAATCCTCCATACAAGTTATGATCATTATGAATTTATAGTAATTCCATCTGGACATACAAATTATCTTATAATATTTATAGATATAAAGAAAATGGTCTATATAGATTACCTTTATTAGTTTATGGTATTCTTTATAGACGATATTCATATATATTCAAAGATCAAGGAAGAACATAAAAAACATTTGACCCAGATGTTGGAGGCCTTGAGCAAGGAGAAGTTGTTTTCCAAATTTACCAAGTTTGGTTTTTTCATATAGAAAGATCAATATATGGGTTATATAATCTCAATTAAGGGTATATCAGTGGATCCTTACATGATATATTTTATTGAATATTTTACCATACCAACAGCATTTACTGATATTATTATTTTTCATTGTTGCGATATATAAAATTGATTCTTTTTGGAAAAATTATTATCAATATCAAATACACAATCCAATTTAACTCAAAAGTGATCCAAGTACCATTATACAGATAAATGTGACGAAAATTTCAATGAACTATAGAGAAGGTTAGTTTGTGAAACTATGCACACACTACCCTATATTTGAGGCGATTATATAATCATTAGTGACATGTTAAATTATGAAATAGGATAAACAATTATGAACAATGATATGGTGATAGACTAGGCTTCATAAAAGTTGAAGGGCCAAGAGGAAAATTACCCAATGATTTTTCTATGTTATTTTGTTTCACAAATGATATGGTATAAATATTGGTGTGAAAGGTTTAATATATATAATGATCATAAAATCGTGAAGTATATATCTAAAATTATGGAGTTTAATATGCACTAAAGAATATACTTTTAATTAAGAAACGATTATGTTTTTTGAATACATGACCACCTAGGGACGGATAACAAGGTGGATGATTCTCTGAGTCGAAGGGATCATACTATCTTATCGATGGCGAGGTTCAAAAAAGATCTAAAAATTATGGATTTTCAAAGGATGGATCCTGAAATATTGATGGAAGGGGAGGAATCATATAATAATAAAATGTGTTTTCAATGATTTAACAATGTGAAGATATAATAGGTGTTAAAGAAAGATGTAAAGAGGAAATAGAAGGTCCAAAATGTTCATGTGTTCAACTATGATTATGATGGGATGATAATGTTTCTAAAAAGTGAATGTGTTCTATCTATATAAGATTCTAATGAGCTATTATATGAGGAAATATTTCATTATTTCCTATCAATCCTTGAATTATAAAGATGTTTACAGATTTGAAAGAGTATTTCTGATGGGGTAACTTGAAGAGAGTCGTTTTGGAGTATGTATCTTAGTGTTTGGTATGTTAGAAGGTTAAGGATGAGATAAAAAAATAAAAGTAGATTCTATAACCATTTCAGATATCATAATGTAAATGGGATAACACCACCATGTATTTTTTTTCGAATCCCTAAAATTATAAAAGGATTTAATGAAATAAGGGTTGTATTTGATCACTAGATAATGTCGGAAAAATTAATTTCAATCATAGAATAGTTCTCTCAAGATAATATTTCTAGATATGCATGAAGGATGTTTTAATGTTTGATGGATCACCAAATTCTATTTTATCTAATCAGGATCTTTGGTTTTCTGCAATGTTCTGCAGAATTTTATCGGGGTCTCTAGATATAGAGTACAATTCCAATATGACATATCATTATCAGATAGATTATATCTATGAGATACCATTTAAACCTAATAGGGTATGATGAGATATTTTCATATGTAATTCAATGGTCATTGGGATCAACATATTTCTCTATTTTAGTTCTCGTATAATATTGACATCCAATAGAGCATCCAGATATCCCCTTATGAATAATCGTATATAAGTACGTGTAAAACTCAAATGTGACAACATGAAGTTTGTGAAATAAATATATTGTGGCCTGAATTAGCTATTGAAATGTTAAGGAACATTAAACTCATTCAATAACACCTCAAGGCTACTAAGATTCCTCATAAAATATAAACTAAAAATAATCTACATGATCTAGAATTTGAAGTTGGTATGATGGTATTTTATATAATGTTTTCATTGAAGAAGGTAGTGATGGTCTAAAAGAATAGAAGGATAAAACCTAGGTATATTGTCTCTTTCATGATTCTTGTTTGGGTAGGTATGATAGCATATAAATTGGAAGCTTAATCCAACCTACCTCATGTTCATGTTGTGTTCCATGTATTATTATTAAAATATAACATACATAATCTTTCACATGTAATAAACTTAGAGGTCATACCTCTAAGACATAATATTTTATATCATGAACAACTAGAACAAATCCTTGATTTTAGATATAATGTACAATAGAAAAATATTACTCATCAGGGTAATGTTTTTTGGAGGAATCATAAATTTGAAAAAGATATATTAAAACCCAAGGTTGGGATGAGGAGGAAATATCATATTTTTTTAGTGGAGTAATACAGTTTCTTATGTTAAATTTTTTTAATGGGGTAAAATGTAACTCACCATGATTTTTTGATATATTTAATTTTAAATAAATTTATTTTGTTTGATAGATTGTGATGTACAAAAACCCAAGTCTAAATGAACCATAACATTGTATACCATTACAACACAGATGTTAAAATTTTGAGAATGAGAATGAATAACTAAGTTATGAAAATTATATGTTTTACATGTGAATAAAATGAATTCAATTTTTAAAAATTAGTTAGAAATGAAATTAAAAATAATTTAATTTAAATGAAATTTATTTTTATAAAAAAAAAAATTTATGCCTACAATGAATTTTTATTTTAATAAATTAAAATAATTCTAATTGAAGATTAATTTCAATGATATTTAAAAATTATATATTTAATGATTTTTTTATCATTCATCTAATATCATTATAGCCATGAGATATGAATGAATAAAAATTTATGCTCAAAAATGTATTTATTATGAAAAATGATTTCTTATCGTTCAGTGAAATTAATTTAAGTTTAATTTTTTGAACTTTTAGAAAATATATTTGAAAAAATTGACTTCAATTTTTAATCATAGTTTCAAAATAATCTTACAGTTAATTATTGATATTCTTTTGAAAAGATTATCTTTTTGAAGAATAATGAAAAGAAATTCTTTTTTACAAATTACATTTTTATATAAAGATTTAATAGAGTTTAATTTTTCATAAAATAGTTTTAAAAGATAAAATAATTAAATTATATTAATATTAATTAAATTTATGTCATTAAAATCAATTTTATGTTGAATTTTATATAATAACCTTTTAAAATTATCAAAAAATATTCATTAGAAAACCATATTTGTGTTACGTTTGTGGGTTTAATATTAAATTAAATTATGATAATTAATTGAATTTAATATATTAAAATGTATTACAGATTAGGAATAATAATAATTTTTATTAGGTAATATGGTTAACTTAATTTTATCATCATAATGAATAGGAATGATAATGAAAATTGGTTACTACAATTAAGGATAAAATGGTTTTATCGGGGATTAAACCAAAAGACAAGTGTATGATTACCAATTAATCATTTATAAATTGTATTTAATGTTCATATTTTGACCATATATTGTACCAAATTTTAATATATTTTCATTTGGGGGAATTTATTTTGATAATGGATTTATCATTTTTTATTCTCTTAGTAAATATCCAAGTGGGTCCCCCCGCATATTAAAAAACACCTACTCTCTTATCATGTTAAAAATTAAAGAGAAATTTTGTTCGAAAATTACCTGAAAAATAACTTTATTAAATCCCTCAATATGACCTTTATTCCTTAGCTTGATCATAAATTCATACTACGAGGTCTTTTGCTATATACCTAAAGAGGTATTCCAAAGAAGATGTATTATTCGTAACTAATAATTTTTCTTTTATTTATTTTCCCACCTCATTTAAATTTTTTTTATCAATAACGAAATAATAAAACAAGAATATTTCATATATTATGAATTTATTATGTAAATAAAATTACATATACCCATGTTTTCTTCTATTAAATGTTAAATAAAACCATAGATCATCGGTCCAACGAAATACCTTCTCATGAACTGATATAATTCATTTTCAATCAAGACCTCTCATGAATAGATATAATGATGGATATAATTTATATAAATTATATTTATGAAATAATTAATATTTTTAAATTTTAATATCAAATATACCTTTTACATTCTAATCTGTTGGAAAACATTACTTCCCTTATGCCTACGTGTAGACTAATGCCTCTACGACGCGATGTGATTTGTTTTTCATTTAAAATATACATGGATAGTAATACAGAAGAATATTTTTTGAATATATAATATATATATGATACAATAATTATTTAATGCAGAAGAATTATTATTTATCATTCTTGTGTACATACAATCTACCATCTCCATGAATAGTGTAATTAATTTTTCAATTTCTAAATTTAATGGATAACTATAAATACATCTATAATTAATATATATGATATTTATAATATGAATATAATTTTTTATATGACAGAGCAATGATCAATGTAAAAGTACTAAGACTACTGATCCAAAACACGCATAAAAAAAGAAATAGTCATTGTATGAAACAGTGATTTCAACAAATAATTGTTAATAAAAGGTCCATAAATGATTAAAATTAAATAACATATTTTAATGTAAATATATTATTTCAGTTCTGGGATATATTTATAATAAATATATTTTTATTATATAGGATTACTGAAGAGTTATGATGGATATCGAACCTAAGATATGGGGTTATTTAAAAATCTAATAATTATTGTGGGATTGTTTATGCTTATGTCTGCACTAGATAAATTATTATTATTTTTATTTAACCCAAAATATTTTATTATCCAATGTTTATTTTTTAAATTATAAATTTTCCATTTAATTTCATCTCTTTATGTACTCAGGATACTAAAATAAGGTTTAAAAATAAAACAACTTCATTTTTCTACTCTGCCAAGAATGTTTTTCTTTTATGTATATATATTCATTAAAATGTAAAAAATAGTGTTTCAAATAGTCTCTAAAGATTAATTATTAATTTTTCATTTGTTACTTTTAAAAAATTGTTTGGAAATCAATGTTCTTTTCATTTTTTAAATACTGTACTTTTTGCCATTTTTACAAAAGTTTGAATGGAATGTTTTTAATCTTATATGTAATGATTAGAATATATAATCATTATTAACCCTGACTGATTTTATTCTTATAATACAAGTTTGGAAGGTTATTTTAGAATAAAAAATTCCCTTAATAATTTGGAAATTTTTAGGTTTGAGTTTTCACAGTGAAATGGAAATTTTAATGAAGAAAATTTCATGTGATATTTTAAAATTATTTTCATCTACATAAACATAATTTATTAAATTTTGTTGTTAAAATATAATGAAACCATTCATCTTAATTTATCTGTCTCGATTAATAATAGTTTTATTCAGTAATGTATTGATATTATAGATGGTAGTTCTTCTAATATGGGAAGTTATTGATTTTTAAATGCATTTAGGTTATGTTTTATTTATTTTTCATTAAAAAAATTCATTATTTTTATTAAGTTATGGTTGGGGCACAAAATTACATATCCCCTTGATGAATAAGTATGTGACATGAGATAAACTAGTTTCATTATTTGGATGGGGTCTTATCCATTATGCATGATGTCATGGAACAAGGCCTCTATAGTATGTTTTAAATGTACAACATTATGTATTATATCATTATGAAATTAGATAATGATGTCCACATTATTATTATTTTATTAAATTATCCATGGAAACATTTCCAGATTTCATGATTATTTATTTGATAAGCATTTATTCTCTCCATATTATTATTTCCTAGTTAGCTTCCATTGTATTCATACACTTATTGAGCATATGATCTAACCCCTTTCTCATGTCACATTTCCCCAGGATGTTAGGAAGGTTATTATGATTTATATTCATAGACATAATAACTGGGATAATGGTTCTGTCAATGAAAAATTTTATGTTTTATATTTTTTTACAATGTTAATTTTGAATACATGTATGTATATATTTAAAAAAAAGATAAAATATTCATATATTTGGAATACGATCACTTGTATATTTTTCCAATGTAAAGCATTAACCATCAATTATAGGCTACCAGAGTCAGGGAGATTACGCACACAGACAAACCTATGGAGTTAAATTTATGGTACAAATAATGCATTTTGTTTTTTGTTCTATATTTATTTTTTTCATCTATGATATTATATATGCGTAAAAATAATTCAATAGGTATATTAAATACAAGTATATATATTTGAAAAAATTATTTTTTATTCAGATTGATGGATATAGAGATTATATGTAGAATAAAATATTTATAAGTGATAGTGTAAATACCAATAATAATAGAGTCATGATATATTGGTAATTATATATTTATTTATTAGATTTGATTATATATTCATAAATACAAACGTAGGTTCCTTCTTAAGAGGAAATAGTCCTTTGGAATGAGAATTGATGGACAATATTTTATGATTATATTTCCTCTATACAAGAAATGATGAATCCTAGGAGGGAATAAAATTGTCAATGCATAGTGGAGTCTCCATCTATACATATTTTTTTTGTGAATAAGTGGTGATGTTATTATAAAAAAGAGTCAATATATAGATGATATGATTAGAGAAAAATTAAATTCATGATACATTAATAAAATAACTAGTTGGACAGATTCTTGATGGTAACCATGATATGTGATGATTATTGATTTACATAAATAGAAATACATGTTCTAATAAAATAGAAAATATAAAAAAATAGTTTTGAAATGTTTTGGATTAAGACTAATTTTTGGGAGAATAAAAAAATATTCCAATAAAGTTTTCATTGGATTTTTTAGTATGATAAACATATCTAAATTATATATGAGTTTTTGATGTTGTTAAAGAAATGTATGAAATATTTAGACTAGGAAAACAATTTGACGAAGTATTCTTCTTAAAATTCTTTTCAGGATCTATATAGGAATCAATATTGTGATGTATATAAGTCATTTCTGACATATGGATGAAATTTGGATAGAGGAATTAATATGTACAAGAAAAATAGTAAAGAAAAATAGTATTCAATTACATTTTACATAAGAATCATAGTGGTCTATTTAAGAGACATATAAATCTATATATGAGTCATTAGACTCAACATAAAATTCAATAGGTCTATGTAACCATTATTCATTCTATGTATAAGTCTGAATACTCTTCGTAAAATCAATCTACATTTAAAATATATATATATATATAAGGAATGAATTATCATAGTAACATTGAATAATATCATAATAAAAAATATTATAATGGAGAGTGGAAATTAGAAAACACTTCAAATATATATTTATTGAGAAGACAAAAAAATTAGTTTTTTCACCTTTCAGTTTTTAGATAGAGTGATATGATTACTTTCACGTCGAATACCTACATGGATTTATTAAGATGTGTATTTTATGAAAATTATAAATAAATATTTGGATTATGTGATGTTTTAATCATGGAAATATCCCTTGCCTAATTGGATTTATATAATTATTTTGATTGATATTAATAAAAGTTTTAATTTTAAAATAGAATTTATATTTTAAAAAAATTAAAATTTAATGATATTATGGTTTTAATAAATCTCCATGTTTCCTTAATTCCATTTTGGAAACATATATTCATGATATTACACTATTAATATAAATGTGTATAAATATATAGAAGAAATATGGGTAAGGATTTAAATGGAGGGTCCCCCATAAACCATAATGTCAAGTAGATAAGAATAATATTGATGTTGGGGGAGATTCATTGAGGAAGATACATACTATAATTGATAATTATAGATAGATATTTATTAGATCATGTATACCCATTTATAATTATTTGATTTGAACATATCGCATGGTGAACTACTAACCTCATCTTCTTGAGGCAAAAGATGGGTATCGTGTAGAGTAAAATAAACTAGGAGAATAAATAAGGTCTTTATTATTGTAATTTTAAGATTTTGTTTAGTCATATGTTTGGGGATTTTTTTTATTGACAAGATCTTTATATTAGAGAAAAATAGTACTCTATAACAATTGGTTTTTGATGATAAATACTATAAAAATATTATATAGAAGAGAATTTCATATTAGGATGACAAACCAATCATGATATGGATTTGTAATTTATAGTTTAAGATTATAAATACCTATGTGTTTTCACTTAATATCATTATTTAATTTGAGATTATGGATATATTATATTGAACTGAGCAAGATCTAAACAGAACACAACAGTTGAATTAAAATGGAATTTTACAAAAAGTAAAAGTAATCACTGATTTACTTGTTCCTTAAGAGATGTAACATTAATGGAGCTATTAAAATACACACACACACACACATATATATATATAATCAACTAATTGATGGTGATATTTTTAATGTATCATAACCTTAATAAGTATACGAGTTTCTTGGTAGTGTATCTTGTATTCTAATCATGAATCGAAGTAAAATTTGTCAATATTACTACATTTTTATTGGATGATGGTAAAATTTTATTTATATATTAACTATCATTATTGAAAATTATGATGAACATGGAAATAATAAAATTAATTTATGAACTAAATACTATATAATTTCCTAATTTCCTAATTTATAGGGGATTTATATAGACCTTGAATTGTGACAGATATCATAGCATGTGATAATGAACTCTTTTGGTATAATATGAACTCAAACAATACACATGTTCATTTTAAACCATGTAAACATTATAATATGATATCTGTATAATTTAAATGATCCTATGCATTAGGGATGATGGATACATGGGTTATAAGTCATGATTCATTTGAATGAATTATGAAAGATCTGTTTAAACATGGTATCAACATTATTATGAGGCTTATACCAATGAATCTACTTGGGATTCCACACAAACTTATTCTTTGCAGAAAACTATTTCCTTTTTAGACCGCATATCTTTTATATGACTTATTTTTTTAAAATATTTTATGTATTTATGAATATTATATTCCCATAATCAGAAACAATTAGATGATGATTTTTATTATTCTTCAATTTATAGGTTAATGTACTGTATATTGTTTCACATTAATGAAAATTTTATTTTCATACCTTTTTAACTATGCTTGAATCCTAATTTTTTGTGTTGGTTTAGGTAATATATTAAATCGATATTTTTATCTTTATTCTCATGCATCATGAAATCAAATTTGTTGATATGTTCATAAAACAAGATATTATATATTATTTTATTTTCATTGTTTTCCTAATTAACTGTTTGAAACCATATATGATTTACAATGACCACCCAATAAATAAAATATAATAAGTTTTTACAAAATTCTTTCATGATTATTATGTTAATATAGATTTTGAATTTATTTTAATTTATGTTTGAAAATCATGTGTTTCCCATTAGATTTTATTGTATTTTATGTTAATATGTTTAGTAACCCTAAATACTAAACCCCATAGATGATATATAATTTGTTAAATTTTCATATAAACAAGGGGGAAACACTAAAGGACCAATCAATTTTTTGTTTTCAGATATCCAGATACATACATGATACCCATTTTACATTGGGGATAAAATATAATACATAGTAATGGAAAATATTTTTCACCCTTGAAATTATTAAGTGAAATATTCTTTACATCATGGGGAAATAAGACAAAATAATTTTGATATTAAATGCATAGTAAGGCCATGTGTAATGGAATTATTAGGAATAAATAAGGAATTATCAATATGGCTGGGTAAATAACTGAAAAAAAAAATTATTCAATAAATTACATGAGCTTGAAACACATCCATAGATAATATATATGCAATAATATCATGTATAATATTTAGTAAATTATAAATTATGTAAATTAATAATATTTTAATTAAAGATCTCATAAACCATGATATCTATACCATCAAAACCATGTGATAAGAAAAATTAAACCTCTTAGTAAAAACTAATTTAACTTGGCCAATAGATTTCCCCCATGAAAAATGTTGATGCCTTGTAGTGATAAATAATTCCAGGCCCCAGCCATCACTATATGTCCATAACATTACTTATATATTGAATTATTAATATAATTCATGAACAATATTATTTATCAATAAATGATTGTATTCAGAAAATAGTAAATAAAATCTATGATTCCCCAATCAATATAATAACTTTAAATTTAAAAAACCTTATAAAGAAATTATAAATGGTTTAATACATTATAATAAATATGATAATGAATATGTAGATTTTTGTTAAATATAATTTATATTGATCTCATGAAATTTAATTTTTCAAGAGAATATAATGACCAAGAAATTAATAAGAGACAATAGATATCTAAAGGTACATTAAGAATATTGTTATTGTAATAAAATAATGTCCTTTAGAAGAATAAATGGAATAGAATTGAAATGTTAAAATTATATTTCATAACATATATTTATTTATTAAACCATTTAAAATGGGTATAGAATCTAAATTTTTTAATGTGGTTACAGTGTCAGGGGAGACCATTATTCCGTTATATGTTAGAAAACATTCTTTTCGAATATTTATAACGAATTTCAAAAAAACAGTCCTTTGGGAAAAAATTATGAAAACTTTATTAAAAAACATTTAAAAATTCTAGGATGACATAAAAATTACTTAATAAATATTTTTATTAAACAAATTTACTTTTGTAAAATAATTTTAAAAATATTGGACATGGAAGAAAAGTACATCAGAATAACAAAGAAATAAAATAACATTTTATTTTAAAATTTTAATTGATTGATTAAATTACCAAAGAGATGCAGTTTTGGAATAGAATGTGGAAAATCCATAAATAAACAACATATAAGAAAATTATTTCAGCTTATGTAGTAAGAATTTCAGGATTCCATCAATGAATAAAGCAATCCCAAACGTAAGTGAGATTGTAAAAAATATTTTTACCTCTTAGGGAACATTAAAATTGTAACCCTTTGAGATAAGATAATTGAATTGAAACATTAATAATCATTAATAATTATGTATTAATGTTAAATACATCAACGGATCAGTGAATACACTATGTAAAATTGAACTACAGTATAATAACATATGCGTCTCAATTGAGAGTAAAGTGAGATGAAATCCCTTACCTCATGCTTCCCATTATATAAAAATTAATTAAACTAATATATAATGATATTATGTATGTTATTTATTTATAAATAACAATATTTATATTTATTATATCTTATATGATCCCATTATAACATATTACAACCCCTTCGTTAATAATATTTCATTATTACTATTGTTTGGGGTGTTAAATGATTTTTTTCTCATGATTGTTTTTACATAGAATTTATAGTTATTATGACTAGGATTTATATCCATAATAAACAAAATTTTATTAAGGTTATAAATATTGAATTTATTCATTAGATATATTTTAGAACAATTCATGAATGTTGGACATGGAAAATGAATCACATCTCTTTGTGGAGATAGTAGGGCGTACATACACACGAGGCGGTAGTATGTCATATGCACAAGTGATGACTTTTCTCAAATTTGATGGAGATAGAGATAGATAAATAATATTCTACAGATATAAAAAATCTCATTATATTTTATGTAGTAGTGTCATTTTATTTTAATTATTAATACATAATTAAAGGTGGTAAAATAAGAAGTAAAAAAAGAAATATCTTAGTGAATAATGTTACCTTCTCTTACAATAACCTACTCTGGATATCTTAATAATGATCATAGGGTTTGTATTTTGGGAATAACATCACCTATATAATGTTTTTAATGATTTTTGTGGTAGATATTTGTAAGGTTTCGATGATATAAATTGAATTATAGGTGTGAAGAGGTGCGGGGAGGGAGTAACATTTTATAATTGAGAAGTGACATTTTCATAAATACAAAAAACTATTCATTAATGGGAACTCATTCTTAATCCAAGTTCCTCAAAAATAGATAAATAATGGTTTGGGGGAATATATGATTGATATACATAATCAATATCAATAGGAATCATGTTTTAAATATGTCATTTCCATTACCCCGTTGGTTATATACATTTTCCATTCGATTTATCATCTTGGTATCTAATGTTTTAACACTTGTTAAATTAAAATTTTAGAAATAAATTAATAGAATACTTTTAAATAAATTTAATATACTAATTATAAATATAAATTCCATGTTATCAAATAAAAATTATATGTGTTTGGAAAATAAATTTTACACAAGCACAAGTAACGCACAAAACCTCATTTTAACACTAACCATTGTAATTAATTTTCACTATTGTTACTATCCATTATGAACTAGAAATTTTTTAAACAATCATATATATTAAATCACTTTATACTAAATATAAAATCCATTTTATAAAATTTTTATTAAAATTTTTATTTTTTTAAAACAATCCCACAAATCGTGTTGGAAAATGAGTTTTAAATAAATGCATATTTAAGAATTAAATGATCTTATATTAACTATATGACTAGTAATAATCATTAGATAAATTGAAATTAATATATTTAGATATAAAATATAATAATTTCAGTATAATTATTCAATATGAATTATTATTTTAATAAATTATTATTGAAAGAAATTATTCATTTTTAAACAAAAATAGTTTTCTAAATAGAAAATTGTTCTCTGAATAATACACCTTTTAAGTCCAAATAATATTATATTTATTTATATTAAATTTAGTGCTGATAAATATTTAATTATTCATATTTTGAAAAAAAAATCAATAGGTAAATACTGAATTTCTTATTATTCATAAAAGCTTATTTCAAAGGGAAATTTTAGAAAATTAATTACATGTGTATTTTGACCAGGATCAAAATAAACATCATTAAATAATGTTATAATTTTTATGCCGTGAAATATTAAAATGTGAAATATTGTATATTTTTATTAAATTATAGTGTTAACCTACCATACTTGAAGCTCGCGTGTCATATTCTTCCAACCTATAAATGTATCATCCTAGAAATTTTCAATTATATTACTTTCGGAACACATTTGGGATGTTTACCTTCATAAAATCTTCTAGTTACCATTTTCTTACTCTATTTTATGATTTCTCTAAAGTAACATTATATTCAAGTCATCTAATTCCTCATCACCTTCCCTCTAGTATCTAGAATTTGGACAGGCTCTTCATAATAAGATAGATCAGGTCCCAATTATAATTTTTTAAGGGCGATAATATATGTTGGGTCTTTCATCTAAATTCATTAGAATGATATATGGAATAGATCAGGTAATTGAAAAAGGATTCTTGGAATTTAAAATAGATAAGAAACAACTCCTATTTTTTCACGAATTTCTAAATGCCCAATGATCTTTAGGATCAATTTCCTCTTCTTATAGAACCTTATAACACCTTCCCATTAAGATACTTTCATGAAAACGTGATTACCCATATTAGATTATAAATAAAATTTTTGGTTATTTTCATAAATCTTCTTTATACATTTAGATTATTTAATATATGTCTAAATTTTATTTACCATTTTCATTATCTCAAAATCATGTTTGGGCCCTACAATTTTCCTATCACTAAATTCGTCTGAAAAAGTTTGAGTATAACATATATTTTCATAAAATTCTTCATATAATTCAATTTGATAACATTAATGGAAATAATAGTTATAAGAAAACACTTAAAAGGGTAAATATTTATCACACATCCCTCTAAATTCAAATAAACTCAAAATGTAATCTCATGATTGGATTGTATTTTTGAAATGTCCATCAATTTGAGGATGATAGGTGGTGCTCAAATAAATCTCAACATCAAGAGGATTCTTAACAAATTATGATTTTTGATGTAAAATGGGGATCAAAATATGAAACATTTTAAATTGTTATTCCATTATGTCTTACAATTGCATTTATATATAGAGATAGGAGGATATCAAGTGGTAAATCTGCTCTTATAGCGAAGAAATGTGTATATTTTCTTAGGTGAATAATGGTAACACATATTATTTCATTCTTTATATGTGTTATTAGTATTAATATAAATAATTACATTATAGTTTCATCTAATTTCCACATATGAATAAGAAGAGGTTTCATGAATCCTATGGGATTTTTTCTCCCATCCATCACCTTTTGAAAAAAAGGAATCATGATAAAAAATAATCAATTTTTAGATTCAGGTTATCCTAGAAACATTTTCCCCTCAAATCCCCATGAATCGTGCTGATACCAAAGTTTATTGAGAAATTCTAACTATGAAAATCATCCAAAAAATCCATTTTTAGATTATTTATAGATTGTACACACAGTCTCTTTTCAAATTTCAGAATTCCTTCTTCACAAATGACGTTTGAAAAATTCATATCCTTCAATGCGATAAGTTTCTTTGGAAATTATCATCATTAGGCTGGGATATTTTTTTCTGTTCTAGTAAAGATGGGTTTTCAACCATTATAAAAATTAATATGTCTACCCTTCTTTAATAATTCAAATATCTATATTAAGTAGATCTATTAATATAGTATCCCTCTAAATCCCCATTTTGTTCTGGAATCCAAGATCTTTGTTGATCAAAGCTTACTCTACCTTATTTTAATTCCCCATGTAAGTCAAAATCCTTGATTTTCTTAATCTATTAAAATTTCCTCATATTGGTCTCTTTTTGTGAAAAGATGTATATAAGGCTATTATGGTATGTTTATATTTAACATCATTCACCATAGAGATAATGTCTCCATTTTTTCGATGAAAATATTATGGCTTCCAAATCAAGACATGGTTTGTATAGCTATTCTCATGAGTCTTTAACAACCATGATTAATATGTAATAAATTTATAATTTTTCATAAAGATAAAACCAGGTCCCTTATTTTATATATATCAATGTATATCAAAAACCTATCATAACGTGATTGTAGCTTAAAAAAATGAGCATCAGTAAATGTCTTATTAAATTATTAAAAATATTCTTCAAATTATTTTACCAATATAGACTTAACCACTTTACATTTAATCTCAGTTAATGGTTTATCCAATCAAGAAATATTTGTGTGAATAAAAAATAGTAACATGCCGAAAATATTAAACTATGAACCATAGTTATGTTCGTTGATGTAATAAATTCCCTAACTACAATTTTCTTTACATGATAAACTAATATTCCATCCTTGGAAATAATATGGATAAGAAAATATTAATCTTGAAACCATAATTCACACTTTCTAAATTTCCAAAATAATTTTATTATATTACAAGTTTCAATAATTAGTTTCAAGGGATTCTCTTGGTCCTCATATCTTTATGAATACATTAAGATATAATCATTAAATACCATAATGAAATTTTCAAGTTATTCATTCAATAATCTATTAATTGAATCCATAAAAATCTATGGTTCATTAGATAACCCAAATTTCATTACTATAAACCAGTAATGTGTATACCTTGTTCGTAATATTGTCTTCAAAATGTCCTCCTTCGTTACTCATAATTGATGATACTCAGATAGAAAGACAATATTGAAAACAATATTGAGCTCTACAAAGTAGATGGGAAAAGTAATCAATTTAAGGAATATTATACATAATCTTTATCATATTCACATTGATTTATCTATATTTAATGCATATTCTCATGGATCCATATTCTTTCTTAAAAAAATAAAATTGGTTCCCAATGGTGAAACACTATAGAGTATAAATCCATTATCACACAAATCTATTATTTTTATCTTCAGCCCAAATAACTATACATTGTACATTCATTAGGGAGTCTGATAAGATGAATTCATATATACATTTTTATACCATTTAGTTACAAACTTTTATTGATTTAATTGATAATGAACTTGGTTTATGCTGGATTTTTAATGAAATGGGATCCAAAGGTTTCAAATAAGGAAATACAAAATAATAGTAAAAAGATACCTATTACACATCAGAAAACCTCATTTCACGTCATGTAATAGAGTCTCATGGGATTTTTGATATCATGAACCTATTTTTGACTCGTGTTATGAGGTCTGCATGATAAGAATCCATTACATGTCATGAGCTTTGGATACACATCATGAACCACTTAAACATGAAATTCACTCCTAAGATTTAGATGGAATGACTATACATGCTGTGATACCAGGATTCACATCTTCAAAGTAGTCAAACCTCATATCTAAAACGATATACACACGAGACACACATATGATTCAAAAACTATAGAGATATACATGGATTGATCATTAAATTAAATGAAATATATTACATGTCATTTAATATTTTGTCTATAAATTAAGGATCTCGGTGTGAGATTAGGGTGTTACCCCAAATAAACTCATTTTTTCTATTTTTTGTTTGAGGTACCTCATATTCCCTTACATCTAAAATCAAAACTCTTCAAAATTTTCATTATTTTATTCCAATACCATTGTTGGGAATCGTTTTCAACACCGCCTTCAATCCATTTGTTACATCTCCACTGTCATTCATCATCATTCATAAAAATTGTCATTTTGAATCCATTTCCTCTCTCATTCCATGTATGTACATGATTGCATTGTGATTTTCATGTTTATAATCACCAATTTCATGCTCTTACCTTTTTTGAATCTTTACCATTTCATGTGTATTAAATAATTAAATTAAATTGTTATTAAAATGGAAAGCATGGTTTCAATTAATAATTTCATTTATCCTCATTCCTATAATGAGTTTCTAAACCATCCAGGGTAGGCATTGAGAGTCGGTGTATCTGAATATTATTAAATAATTAGTTCTCAACATGCTAACCTTAAAGAATTAGTAATCTAAGAAAATAATAAATATATAACGAAATCATTTAAGCTTCCTCAATCATGGGATATTTAAGTGAATTCCCCTATCATGGGTGGAGTATAATAGGTTTCGACCAATAGTAAAACATGAATTCTACCTAAGAATATATGATTAATGAATCTAGGTTGTGACTATCTCCTGAATAATGAATAGTTACCTCTAAGGTATAACTAGTTGATTACATCAAAATCAACTAGAAGCCTCTTCTTACTCCACATCATAAGCCTTAGGATCTTAGTAATTTACAATAAAGATCATTTTATCCACAAATACATAAAATGGATCTTTACACCCTTTTAATAATTAAATCATCCATTAATAACTATAGATCTAGAATTTCCCAAAACAAAGAAAACAAGAAAGGACTTTTACACCAAAGGTTCTTAATCGATATACTTTCAAGATCCAACTTCCTCCCCCATGGGATCGACCCTAGACCATCAATATTCTGTGCCATAGTAGAAAGTGATGTTTGGTAAATCAATAATCCTAATCTGACCACAGCCCACGTGAATTTAACAATACATGAAGGTGCATCAAATTTTGGATCCTATAACAAGGATTACAACAATGGTATTCTATAATACTCTGGATTAATGGTATGTCATTACCTTTCCCTAACCCCCTTTCCTTCATTCATTTCAAGACACCCTTGTGTCACTATTATGATATATAGTGCATGTACCATGGTCTTTCGACTCCTTCAAATAAACATGAGACAAACGAACCATTAATATTTTCCCCCAAGATCTAAATTTACATTTCTTCAAGCTACTAGAATATGATATCTGACCTCATAAATCCAATAGGACCCAACCTTACAAACCCTCAAAACATGCACCAAGTAATTCCAGGGTAGCACCCAATTCTATAGGAAGGAACCATCATTGATTCTGGATTTCCATCAATCCACGGTGCCACTTTGAGCATCGTGCATCCTTGGATCCAAGATAATACCTTTCAAACCAAGCCTGGACTCATTCATATGATCCAAAACATGGTTCAATTATGTAGACTCCAAAGTAAAGACCCATATAAGAACATCTCTATCTCCATAGAAACTTTTGATACCATTCGCAACTTGAGAGAATTTTCAGACACAATAAGACTCTATATCATTCCATTTTCCTTTAGTGGTTGAGATAAGGAAGTAAATAAAATTCAAGATCCCAAATCATTTATGACTTGAGATGATATTTTCCAGAAATTCCATCACAAATAATTCACATTGATCCAGACCTAGAAGCACTTGAATGACATTTATAACAACACTAATTCTAATGGAGAATCCAATTGGAATGCTTGGGACAGGTTTAAAGATCTAATGAGTAACTAACCACACCATGGCTTAGACATGTGGATTCAGCTACATATGTTTTACCAAGGACTCCAACTAGCCACAAAAATAGTTTATGATGTTTTTGTCGATGGAGGTCTGATTTTTAAGATCCTGGAAGTGGGAAGTTCCATTCCTGAGGATGTTTCTCACAATCCTATCCTCTAGAAAAACAATTATGGACCACCTCAGCATGGTATCCATCATGTTTATGAGAACACCAGATTGGCATCACAAGTTGATGTGACCACAAAGAAGCTCAAATCATTTAATCTTCCTACTACACAACATACTCATACCCCTATAATGTAATTAAAATCGTATTAAATGTGCAGTGGACTACACTTATATCAATGTTGAATGATAGGAGTTGAAGAAACAAAAGCACAAGATTTTAATTATGCCAATTATGATCAGCCTAACCCATTATTTCAACAACTTCTGCAATATAATCAATAAGGGAAACATCATCAACCACCTTGGAAAAGTCAAGGCTATTTTTAGAAGTGAAGTGGCCAATAACCCTTTTGTAATCAAGTTCCACCAAGGTATCATCCCGTTAACCCTATACTAAGACTAAAACATGTGTAGGAGAAACCCTTCCCCCAAAAAGAACAATAGTATTTTTAGTCACCCCATCCAAGACCTCTGTTGAAACTTTATATTATTCAAAGTAACCTCAAGAACCTCATATATACCATTGATAGAAAGTTATACTAATGATTGACTACTCAGGAGATTGATATGTAGATACAATGAACTGCATACAAAACCTTAAAGTTCAAATGGGTAAAATATTGAAGACTTTATCTGACAGATTACTAGGTACATTACCTGGTAATATTGAGATATACCCAAGGGAAGAATTTAAATATGTAGTTTTGAGAGGTGGAATGATCTTGGAGTGTCATAAATCTTGCGAACGATACAAATGGAAACAGAAAGATCATAAGATGAAACAACTAATAGAATAAAAAGTTGATGAAACCACACAAGTGAAACCTTAATAAGTATCACTATAAATAGAAGCATAGAATCTTGAGAAACCAAAAGAACCAGTTTATGTTCCCCCCCCCCACAATAAAATCCAACTATTCTTTTTTTGGATGAGAAATACAATGCTAAAAAGTGTCGAAATACAAAATGATCATGGTGATGTTCAAGAAACATCACATTAACATGCCTTTTGATGAATATATTTCTCAAATGATAATGAAAGAACGATTTCTCAATTATATGATATCTAAAAAAATTGATAGAATATATTGGTGTAATCTCATTAAATGAAAAATTATATATTGTCAAGTATTCTTACGTAGGAGTGTCATCCTATCTACCAATAATTATAATATCCAAATTATCTCTTGCATAAGAAGAATAATTAGTTGATGCTTTGAAGAGATGGATACAGTCAATTACTTTGGGAGTGAGAGACATAAAAGGAATCAATCCTACTGAATTCACTCACAAGATTTTACATAAGAAATATGTATTTTTAAAATTCCAACTCCATGGCGGTTCACACCATAGATGAAAGAAGTTATCAAAAAGAAAGTACTAAAACTCATGGATGATGGAATAATATTTTCCATATCATATAGTGAATGGGTGACCCCCCCCTACAAGTTGTTCATGAGAATGGTGGACTCACAGTAGATAGAATAGATGAAAATGAATTAATTTCAACATGTGTCATAAATGGGTGGAAAGTATGCTTAGATTTAATATTCATGAATACAACAACAACAAAAGATAATTTTTCCTCTACCCTTCTTGGATAAAATATTGTAATGAATTTTGGGATGAAAATTATACTATTTCTTATATGGATATTCAGGATTGAACCAAATTATAGTCAATCTCAATGATTAACCAAAGACCACATTCACATCATCATTTGGCACTTTTGATATCGGAGAATGTCATTCATAATGTGCAATGTTGTTCCAACCATTAAAGAAATGGATGATGCATATTTTCAATGACATGGAAGAAGAATTTCTAGAAATATTTATAGATGACTTCTCATTCTAAGAAAGATATTTCGAGGATTGTTTAAACAGTATTAAATTATTCCTTCATTACTGTGAAGAAAAATTCATATTCCAAAATTTGGATAAATCTCATTTTACGGTCCAAGGATGAATATTCCTCAGACATAAGATCTCCAAATAAATAATAGATGCTGATCCTAAAATAATAATAGTCATCAAAGACTTTCTTGAACCATCAATAGTGAAGGGAATAATAATAGTTCTTCTCCATGAGGGATTTTACAGACGATTCATAATAGACTTTGCAATGGTTTCGAGGCCATTGACGAAATTATTGTCAAAAGAATCCCCCTTTGATTTCACTCAAGAATGTCAGAAGTCATTTATGTCATTGAAAAAATACCTAATGGTAGACCTAAAAATAATTTCCCTGAATGAGGATAAGGAATTTGAGTTAATGTGCAATGCCAGTGGCCTCTCTATTGGTGTTGTGTTACGACATCGAATTGGTCACATATTTGTTTCCTATCTTCTATGAAACCAACACACTATGTGATGCTCAAGTCAACTACACTAATATAAATAAATAACTCCAAGACATAGTATATACCTTTGATAAATTATGTTTTATCTAGTTTTTTCCAAGGTGATCATACACACTGATCATGCTTCCCTTAGATAGTTAATGAACAAGAAAGATTCCAAACTAAGGCCGATAAGGATGATCATCTTACTAAAAGAGTTTATGATTATAATCAAAGACAAAAAAGGAACATAAATTGTGATTGTTGACTATCTATCATGAAATCCTCATTTCACTCATCAAGGAATATTAGGATACTGACATTAAAGGTATGTTTTTATAAAACAATAGTCATGAACCCTCGGTTCACAACCCGAACCCTAAACCAACTTATTCTCTCAACTATCCTCATCCCCCGTCGCTCATCCAGACTCTGTTTCCAAACCACCCTCACCTTGCCCCCCCTCTCTATCGACCTCCCAAAACTAGACTACCTTCATCCTATTCCTCTAACAACTAGAAACACCATCCACTCTCTTGACCATGCATAACCCAAACCCCCTAACCCATACACTTTTCTTGACTGCACATGAACCCGCACCGCCACAGTCCCCCTCCATCCTCAATGGCACAAAACAAGTACCCACATCCTTTCGACTTATCGTCTGACTACGATGAGAAACCACCTTCGAAGAAGGCATAGAGGGCCAATTATACCACCCCGATTACACCTCCTTCACCACCTGCAGCAGACCGTGATGAACCAACTGCCCAAGTCACCTCCTCCCCCACCTCCAAATACTACTCTAGTAATCAAAACCTCCATTTTCACTCTTTCCTATGCTTTTACCACCCCTTGCACAGGGTAAACCTCATCAGGTTGCATGCTAACCTTATGCAGATAAACATGACCTTGGATCTACCCATCATAGCCCTACTAAACCACAATGATGTTATCCTCGATCTATTGGAGACATTGCATATGTACTGGATCATTTAGGTGTGATAGGAAAATATAGAGATATATTTCTAGAATTCTGATCCATAGTCGAGATGGTCATTGATAGCATCATATTATTCCTGGGTGGTCAGCCAAATGATCTTTCCATTTTTTGAGTTTGGCATTGGCCTCGACATCTACATCGATGTGTTTTCCAAAGAAGATGTCTTCACTACACTTCCACTAGAGCCACTCTAAGACGATTCTCAACATCTATGGCAGATTATCACACAGTACCCTCAACTACCCCATGACCCGAGGATCATAAAGTCTACCCAGTTATAGATCCCAACACTATGAATTATTTACAGGGATATGACACATTGGTGGTTCTCAAGGGCTGAGTAACATGGGAGTGTCATCCAGGTGGATATTCATATTTGTAAAGCATCCATGGGTGGTCCACCCTTCTACATGGTAACATTGTTCGCTCAATACTATAAGGCTCACATGCAGCGGACACACGGTACTTTGATGGGAGGATCTTTCATTAATCAAATGGATATAAACCTTTGTGTTTTCAATAATTCACTTCCACTTACCTACTTAGGACCCATTAGGATTATTTATATCGTCATTATACACAAGATGACGTTTTTAGTGAAGGAGGATGATATCTACAGTTGGGAACCGAGCATGAATGAGGTAGTGCCACATGAAGAGGCCCCACAACCATTAGAAACCGACTCATTATCTGATCCATACTCCACCTATCCACCCATACCACCCACTCATCATCCTACATCTAACACCTCATCCACCATTCCTCCATCCACCCATCCCACTCTTCCATAACTGTGGGCTACACCGCTATTCATCCTGGTGAACTTGTGACAGATTTAAACTCTTCTTCATCTTCCTTTCATCGAGGATTCAGAGTTCACATCTCAACCACCACTAGCCTCTATCGAACCCTCCACTTCTACCATTCCCACAACACCCATATCCCTCCCTGACCTTGCCCTAGATCTTACTAACCATGATTCCCAATAAGATTATTTTGGTGAGCATGCACAGAGGGGTAAGGGTCTGGCCACCAATACATCCACAGAGGTACCATTCATTGATCTAGAAGTCTGAACCATAGACCCTTTACAAATCAAGACATATACACCACCAACATTAGCCCGTGTATCAACCACTACTACTCCACCCTATGTTACTGACCCACCCACTTCTGCTACCACTATATCCATTGATCCAACATCATAGCTTTAATCACCCCTAGTGGGTGGGCTGCCATTGGAGGAGATTTATTTCCCTAATAGATGATCTTAGTCATCCATTTTATTCATTTTTAGTCTTTAGAATTTTTTTATAGGGATGGTCATTTCATTTTTTCTTTTTTTGAGCTATCATTTTAGTAATAATCATATATATATATATATATGGAAATAGATTTTTATATCTTTATGAATTGGATTTATTTTAATTTCTTTCAATTCCGAAATATCCATGTCTAGCTATTATTTAACATCCATAGTTGATGATGGACCCATTCCGCCATCTGTTCTAGTCCGAAGGGTGACACAGCATGTCACAGAAATAGAACACCAACATTAGGAACTATCCATCGAGATTGATGCCCAACCGAATCCACCTATAGAAATGATTCTATTCCCCCCACATCTGATTCATGATTATGCTACACCCGATGTTATCTATCCATCCAAGAGAGCTCGTGAGCTGGAGCACACTTCCACTAGCAGCTAGAAACACAAGAGGAGAAACTAATATGATAAAAATCACTGTAGGATATTTTGGGTCTATCAGTCTGGATGATGACATCCTATTAGGGATTTATGGGAGGCAACCCATTGTTTATCACTTGTCTCGATTGAGCTATCATGTTGAGTATCATTCTTTTTTCATTTTGAGTCCGTTGAAATTTTTTGTAAATATATGATAAATATAAATAAAATTCATTTCTTTTGTTCATCATATTGTACACCTACCTATTTTTCTACTTTTAATATGATTAACACCTATAGTCTAATGTTTCATTTAATGCATGAATTATTTTCAAACCATTTTTTAGGTGGACCCATTTTAGGAAAATACATCCCACGTTCCCTTGTGGAAAGACAATTTTTATAGGGAGCTCTTATTTCCCTCAAATTTTTAAATTTTCCAATGAAATATTTTTTAAATGCATTATTATCTATAACACACCCACAAGAATTTCATGGACAGTGCAGACACTGACACCTTCTTAGTGTGAGGGAGTCTCTCATGATTTTTACTTTTGATATTCTTGAGTTATTGTTGGTTCTCACTTTTATATGAGACATTTCTAAAAATTGTAATCATTATTTATACATGAAAAAAACTATTCCCATTTAAATAAAAAAAATTAAATTTTGAATAGTTAGAATCTTTGTTTTTTCTCTATTTATTTTTTTTGGAATTTTTAATGATTAGAAATTAAATTAAAATTTAAATGTTTTTAAATGATGGTTAATTTTATTACATATTAGTTTTATACATGTTGTGTTTAACATTTTCATTTTATTTTCATTATCTGAGAATATTCTAAGCCTAAAATTCCATATTCATTTCTAATAATTTTTCTTGAGTGATAACTAGGACATGTAAACCTATCAGAACATACAATAATATATTTTTGAGGTTATGAGTGAATTAGTTTAATTTTGAAATTATTACGGAAATATTTTTTTAGAAAGTGTTTATTGAGACCCACCTTGAATCCTTCCCTCATTAAGACCATATATAACTCGAATGACATTATCTGGTAAAGGTATTATAAGTCGATTTTCCCTTCCCACCCTGCTCTGTGTGTAATGCATGAATATACATTAAACATGTGTGGGGGATTCATTTAGAAAACATGATATTATTATATTTTAGTTATGTATTAGGATAATCATCAGACTATTCTATTTCAATCCATGTATACTTTGTAGTATTTCACATCTATTATATTCCATTTCAAAATAAAAAAAGAAAAGAGAAAGTGACATGGTTTATGTATTAGGAAGGTCAAAAATCACAATTTCTAGACTGCTAAATCCCCTGAATGATCATATGTTTTTAGGGGAGGGATGTGAGATTTGGCCTAGACATGACTTTTAAAAAATGAATATACAAAAGAAATAGGAAAGGAATAATATACACTTTCTTGGCATGTACATGACATATACATCGATCCAACTAGATTTGCTGGGATTGTGGAATGGTATAGCTTGTAAGAGTCATCATATTACACTTTTAATGAAATTAATGCATTATAATTCAATTCCTACGCTCCTTATGATCTTTATTTTTACTTTTTACCTACCTTACCATAGGCTCAGATTCATCAGAACCCAATTAATAATACCCTCATGAATAATTCTATACTTTTATTTATAAAGTGGAGATGATAGAACTAATATAAGCCTATGGTTAGAAGCGTGTACTTAGGGTATGAGCATAACTACAATTTCATTTTACCCAGAGTGATGTGATGGGAATAGAATTCAAGGAACTATTAAGAGATTGTAATTAAAATAATAGAATTTATTTAAATAACTATGCTATGATTCATGACAAATTTTTTTATACAGGCATAATACTAAAGACTAAACTTTTCGGCTTAAACTTAGTTTTATTTTCCTTTACCTAAAGAATGTTTCCTATTTTAAAATTTTCATATCATTTTGATATCACTATTGAGACCTTTTTTTATTGAGGACAAGAAATTTTCCAGCTACAGTAGAATTTGATAAGCCAAATTGATATTTAATTTTTACTTCCATTTAAATAATGATTTAGAATTATTGATATGATAAAGAACTTGGTTTATGTTTAATTTTGAAAGAAATAGGTTCCCAATGTTTCAAATAAGAAAATGAAAAAAAGTGGAAAATGTTATCTATTATAGATCATGAATCCTCACTTCACTCCATGCAATTGAGTCTCTTGGGATTCCATTTTTCATAAACCTAATTGTGACTCAATTCATGATTTCTGGATGAGAAGCATCCATTACACAGTTTGAGCATTTCATACACATTTTGAACGCCTTGAATTGGAAATCTGCTTCAAACATTCAGCTGGAAAGACGATCCATGATGGGAGACCAGGATTCATGTTGTGAAAGTAGTCAAACATCATAACTTATATGAGATACACATGAGGTACTTGTAAGATTCAAAAACCATAGAGATATAAAACTATTCAAAATTACCCAATGTGAAATAAATTAAATTTCAGGTAATATTTTGTCAATAAATAAAGGAGACCGATAGTAGAATTGGGAGTTACTATAGTAGCACTCTTTTATAATTTTTTTCTGTTCATGTTTCATATTATTACCTTCCCTAAAAATTCATATTTCTTCTCCTTTTTCATTATTTTATTCCAATAAAATTATCATGGATCATTTTCCAACACCTCTTTGAATTCATTTTTCACATCACCAATATCATTTATCACCATTCATCAATGAATTCATGTTGAATCCATTTCATATATCAATCCACATAAGTAAACGATTTCATTATGATTTACATATTATTAGACAGCAATCAAATGATAACCTATTTTAGGAATCTAAACCATTTAATGTGTACTAAACATTTAAATTCAAATGCTCATAACATGTCATGCATGGTTTCAATTACTCGTTTGTTTTCATTCATTCCTACCCTGAGTTATTAAGCCACCCTTGGTAAGGATCTAGAGTAGGTGTATTTGAAAATTATTAAATCTTTAATTTTCTACTTGGTAACCTTAAGGGATTAGTAATTAGGATAAATAATCAGTGTGTAAACAATTCATTTGAATGTCTCTAACCACTTGATATTTACGTGAAGGACCCTATCCTGGTTGGAGTAGATTAGTCTATGAAAAATATTATAAAATACTTTCTACCTTAGAATATAATCTTAATACATCTAGGCAATCACTATCTCCCAATCAATTAGTAGTTACCATATAGGTAGAAATAGTTTATTTGATCAAATTAAGTAGCGACCTCCACTTGCTTCACAACCTAATCCTTAGGATCCCACCAAGTTAGAAATTATGATAATTTTTTAGACATATACCCGAAATTTATCATGTCCCCTTTCTCATTATTAAAACATCCATCAATTATTATAAATAATGAATTTACCGAACTAAAGAAAACTTGAAAGGACTCATACCCCAAAGGGTCTTAAGACATTGTATTTCAAGATCCAGGTTCATCCCTATGGGATCAACCTTCGTTTATCACTATACAATGCCTTAGTAGAAATTGACATTTGGGAAATCAGTAATTAGAATCGGACCACAACCTGAAGGAATTCAACAATGTGTGTCAGCGCGTCATAGTCATTGATATAGGACTTGTATCGAGGATTAAATCAATGGAAACTAAACTTCATGATTTAGTGCATATCCATGTAATTTATCAGAAAAAACCTTAATATATTACAATACAATATGTATATATTCAATTTAAATACTACCTTTTCCATTCATAGAAAGTCTTTTCTCTTCTTCGTCAAGAATCCCATTGAGAAGAGCTAATGCGGATACATCTAGACATGTCCCATCTAAGGAAATAAACTCTACATATTATTCACAAATAATAATTTCTTTCTCCTTTAAACAATTTTTTGAGTCATATTTTGAAAGATAGTAAATATCATTCATCATATCAAATGCAACCCTAAGAGTAAGGATATTATTAGAAAATAAGGTAAATTTATGTTTCACAATGTGAACTTCATGAGACATCCCTAATTAAATGATATTTTCACATTGTGTTTTAACTATGAAATCCATCATTAATGTCCTTGGAAAAAATGTAATTTTCCTAGAAAACATGTATGATATGATAGATTCAAAATATCAATAATCAACTAAAGCATTTCCAAAATTTGAGGCTATTATAAATGAAACTTCCCCCACATTATTGGTAACTTCCACCTCATATTTTGTGATACAATAAGACAAGAATTATCCCTTTGGCCTGTTTTTTCATATGATCTATTAAAACGAAGATTTTTCAAGTGAATAATTACCAATTTATCTATAATTTAATCACTATAAATTATTGATACATTTATTCCCATTTCATTAATTACCTATACGATTCTTATCACCTCCACTATAACAAACTAAAACTCCATTAAAACATTTTCTATATTGTTTCATCCCACAATTTTAACGTGATGGAAATTGGTTAATTTTCTTCAACTTCTTTGATGTTTTCTCTTTTTCAAGGGGTGAAGCTGGCCACTTCTTTTCCTAATTCCCCTTGAATATGTAGGATATATAAAATTCATTATCTATTGTGATCATGTATAAAACTATCTCAATATATGACAAAAATTTGTAAGAAACCATCACACTTAAAATATTTTTATTAATCCATTCAAAGGAACGGTAAATTATAAATTATTATATAAATATATAATATATATCACACCAAGTTAGTCTTATAAATGTTTCATCATAATATGTAACAATTTCTTTATCCGTTTTTATAATGATGAGGAACAATTTCAGAACTTCAATTCACTTCTCATGAGGAAAATATTTTCAGAATAATCATTCTTTAAATGATTTCCATCCTGTGTTTTCTATTTCATATTCCTCCCTAGTATTTTAGGAAAATGACCACCATTGTGTTAAGATGGTATGTGAGTATGATATACTCTATAATACCAAATGTAGGATCTAAATAATATAGATACTGAGTAAAGTATCTAATGATGCTCAAAATACAAGAGGGGGTGAATTGTAAACTCTACAAAATTCCTTTAAAACATTTAAAGATGGTCATGTTTAACAAGGTTAACCAAGGGAATTCACAAAACCTATAGTTCTACACACTTTCTTGATTCAGGAAATACAATTTTGAGAAAGTGAGTCCAGAAAGATGGTTCCGGAAAATTAAACTTAATGAAAGATAAATATTCTACCTTAAAATGTATAGAATCATACTAAATCAGAGTACAAGTATAAGGAATTATAAGATAGTTATACTTTCCTCAACAAAAAAATGCAGTGGAAAACTTGTAACAATACAAGTAACAAGTTGTAAATATTTTCACCCAAAGAGAAGGGTATCCAACAACCTTGCATAAAGGTCCCTTGATTTATACTTTCAAGAAATCTTGTCTTACTCACACCAGAGTAAGCCCTCAATACGAAGATTGGAGTTTGTCTTGTTATCCCCGCAAGCCCTCAACTTCATGGTAGTCGGCACCTCTTTCCTCCTCAGCAAAGAAGTCCTCAACTTTTAGGGAGTTAGCACCTCTATAATTCTAAAGCCAGAAGCCCTTTAATGTACTCAGCAACATTCAGAGTCACACAATGTAAAACTGAACAATAAGTTCAGTATTCACGAAGAAATTAAAGTCTCTCTCTAGAAATAACTTCAATAGCATGTAATCTCTAGAGTCTTAGAATAGTGTTGAGCTCTTTCCAATGATCTCATATTTATAGGCATAGCGTCAATGGTTGGCTCCCTCATATAACGGTCATATTTTCCTTGAATTTCATTGGGACTTATACACCTATCACTGAAACAGCGGTTAGTTAGTAACTGAAAGCACAACATCATTTTATAACAAAAAAAAGTGTAAGAAAAAATATGGTAACATAACCAAAATCCAATATTCTGAATGTAAGAAAATAAAAGTTCAGAGTCTAAACAAAAATGAGTTCGGAGTCTACAATACAAATATATTCTGATTATGTTTTTCTAAGGAATTAGGAACCTGCAATCTATAGATTTCTTGAGTCAGAATTTAAAGGAAATTTGGAATCTGTATTTACAAAGTTCGGAGTCAGAGTTCATAAGATTTCAGAGTCAGAACTGATAAGAATTTATAACCTGAATTTGGTGTCATAACATAGAAGAATTCGTAACAAGAATTTAGAGTCAGTATTCATTAAGAGTTTGTAATCAGAATTCATATTCAGAATTCGGAGTCAGAACTCAGAAGAGTTTAGAGTCTAAATTCATAGAACTTGGATTCAGAACTCAGAAGAGTTCGGAGTCTGAATACCGAATTCTTCTTTATCTAAGTATTATATGATTTTGAGGTTTTTTCTATGAAACCAAATTTTACACTTAGACAAGATGATGAACAAAGAAAAACAAGATAAGGATAAATTTACATGGGGAAGGAAAATTTTCATTATAGAAGTGAAACATAGGGTAAAATAAGATTTTCCATGAGATAAGGTGTTTGTGATTTTCAAAATAATAAGGAATGGTAAAGTCATAAGGAAAACCTTATTGACTCAACAATATCCCCCATTTTGGAAAGCACAAACATACTTAAAAAAAGAATAAAAGGACTTAGTCAATATTTTTCTTGACATTGAAAATAAAACTTATCTCCCTTTATACATGGTGAATGATGAATACGACTAACTCCCCCTTAGGCTTCAGAACTCTAAGGATCTTATTCTAGATTTCCGGAATGAGATTTTTCATTTACATGATTACAAAAATCTCTGTAATGAAAACTCCCCCTTGGATAAACTCCCCCTTACTTAGGGATATTTATTATTTTCTTAGTATTCTTTTCCCTTTTTCCCCCTTTGTGATTTTTTAAAAGAACGTGAGGGAATGGAAAAGAAATTATTTTACCTAAAATATTAGTACAAAGCAGAAAAACAAATACAGACAACCAAAATTTCATTATGATAGGAAGAATTTGTACAAGGAAGAAAATAAAAATAAGATCAGTTTGGATCTACTTTTCTTCCTTCTCCTTGGGTATCAATTTCCTCACAATGGTTTTCAGCTTCTTTCGCTCCTTTTGGTCTTCCTCTGCTTTCTTTAGGATCTGATCACAATCCTCTACTTTCTTCTCTAAAGCTTTGATCTTTTCTTCTTGAGTCTTCAAAGCCTCTTCCTAAGCCTTCAACAAATCATCTTGCTTAACTAGATTCTCTTCGATATTATTCTGAAGATCCCTTTCCCTATTCCATCTTTGAGAAAAAGAATATAGCTTCCCATTCAGATCCTTTACCTCTTGAATCTGAGTATTCTTCTCAAGGGATAGATTTTTCTTAAAGCTAGTCACGAGATCCTTGATTTTACTATCTTCATTATCAAAAGCTTCCTTAACTTCATGTTGAAATTATTCAAGATCTCTCATGTATTCAACTATTTTCTTTGACCAGATGACCACATTCTTACAAGATTTTTTGTGGGAATCGTAGTTGATAAAGAAGTTCTTGAAATAAGCCTCAAGTTGGATACACTTAAACATCACCATGGATACTGAATCCGATTTTTGATTCATGTTGTGTTGGATCATCTGACATATCGAGTCAATGCTTAGAAAGATCATAATGGTTTCAACAAGTCTTTTCAGAGATTGAATGACAAAATCATTTCCTAGGGAAGATGATTCTGAATCTGAGAGTTTTCTTGGTGAGGACTCCTTCTCTAGTTCGACAAGCTTCCTCTTCGAATATCCACGAGACTCCTTCTTCCTCAAAACAACTTTAGTATGTGTATCCTCAGACACATGTTTCCCCTTATCAGTTCTCGGAACAGCTTCTTCATCCGGAGAAACATGTTCGCTGTCAGACAGCTAAACAACTCTATCTTTATCTATCTTCTCCTTCTCAGCTCCTACCTTAGCATCTTCAGGGTGATGAAATGTTGATTATAACTCTCTTCCTCAAATAAATTATTCACTTCATCTTCATATTTTTCATCAACCTCAGGAGTAGCAAGCTTTGAATATTCGGCTTGAGATGTCCGGATTGATAATTTCTCAGAAGCACATTCCTTCTCATGAAATTCTTCAACTTGTTATATGAGGTCTTCTATATTAGCACTACTTTCCTTTTATAGCACTTCTTCCACAACTTCCTTCTCTTCCACAACTTTCTCTTGGACTTTTTTCAGAGTCATGTACTTCTTCCCCCGAGACTCAAGTAAGGGTTCTACTAGAAATGATTTCGGTACGGGGATATTCTCGGATTTAATTTCAATATTCCTCAGAAGGTATTGTACAATCTCAGCTTCTAACATCGTCTTCTTTTGCTTATTTTCCTTGGATTTCTTCTCAATCTCATCAGCAGTATTCTCTTTCAAAGACTTTGACTCAGCATGATCCAAGCCAAACATTAGATCTCATTCATTCCTATTCATTTTTTCTTCCCTCAAATTTTCAACAACCTCATCCAGATAGGCTTTCTGCTTCTTGGGTTTTGGAGTTGTCGATTTAAATTCCTTAGATTTAGTAGTTTTCTCTTCTTCTTCCACTTCCTTTAACTTCATCTTCTTTCCAACCTTTTTTTATGGTTCTACTACCTCTTTCTTCTTCAGAATGAATTCTGCTTCATCCTCTAGTAAGTCATACAATTCTCCGGAATCTTTAGCGAAACCAATATTCATTCTCTTCAAAGTATCATCACATAAAAACATGACATTGCAATTCCTCAGCTTGGAACTGCAAGGAATCTTAAAAGACTCATGAAATAGAACAATCAACATAGAAAGAATAGACGGATAAATTATAATCTGAGCTTTCAAATTCCCATTCTTGATATTCTCTATCGTAATGGGAATATGCTTCATCAAGTTGATCTTCCACAGATTCACCAAAAAATCTAGGATATACATGTTTCTCTTATTCAAGGTGTCCTTATCACCTTTTCTCGGTATGATGAAACCTTGAACCCACAATTTGAGGATCCGATTATTTGTTGAAAAATTAGCAATCTTCGGAGCCATGACATATGAAAGTCCAAGACACTCCATAGCCTTCACCTTAACAAAACATTTTTGTACATCTAGTAATTTGCAGGAACAGAACTCAGCTTCCCCATCAAATGGAACTCCAACCAAACAGGCTACCTTTGTATATGATAGAGCGTAGGCCTTACCATAACATTTAAAGAAAAACTTCTCTCTTACTTCTTCCTTAAAGAAACTAATTGATTCATAAAACTCGATAAGCAGATCTGGATACACCAAGTCTTGAGCTTCTGGATTTCAGATGCAAACACGTTCCCATCCATTCAACCAGATGTTCTTGTATATAAAGGAATCGTACATGGAAAAGAAATTCAGATGCACCAATCTTTCTCGGTAAATATGCCACTCTGAAATGGACTTGACAGTTGACATTTCTTTAGAAGGAACTTCACCAGACATTCAGATTTGAGGAAGATTTTAGAGGTTCGGAACGGGTTTTTTAAAGGGAGGTAGATCTTTGGCATGCAAAGACTTGAAAACCGATGTGGGATCACCCTTCGAAGGTCCTTTATATAGGCATTGATGCGACAGTTGAACTTCAAAATAAAATTGAATGGTTGAGAAATCTTCAGATTAGATCTGAAGGCTGAAATGATTTCCATGAGGAAAATTTTGTAGGATCCCATCTTTTGAGGTTTTAAATAAAAAATTTTGGATTTAAGGAAACTAGAATCTGAAAAATTTAAAACACAGAAGAAAATACCAACAAGTAAATAAAGATTATGAAATCTCAGGAAATGAAACATACCTTTCAGATTGCTAGGAATAGTATTCATAATAGTTAATATTCTACTTTAAGGACTTTAGATTTGGAAAAATGTGATTACTAAAAGAACATCTTTTTTATAAAAATTCTCATTATGAAAATCATGAGTACAAAAATATACATTATGAAAATTTTGAGTATGAAAAATCTCATTATGAAAAATTTTGGACATCTGACTATGAAAAATATCCATTACGAAAAATTTTGAAAGACCAAATACGAAATATTTTCATTATGAAAAATTTTGAAAAACCGACTACAACGAATTTTCAATATGAAAATTTTAAAAATATGAATACGAAAAATTTTCATGATGAAAATATTTGAAAAACTGACTGCGAAAAATTTTCACTACGAATAATTGTATTTAACTAACAAGAAAATGTACTCCCCCTAAGAAAAGGAGTTTATTACTATAAGGAGATTGATTTCAATAGAAAGTTAATAAGGAAGATTAACTTATGGTTATCATTCCTTAATTCTATTTAATGTGTTAAAATTTATAAGAGGGTAAGGATTTTGAGAAAATATTAGAATGTTGATGTTGTGTTCCGATAAATTGAAGAATAATATCTCCTTTTTATATGTGATCTTTAAGAAAGTGATGCTAAATATCTATGTGTTTTGCATGAGAGTGATGTGCATGATTTTTACTAAGGGAAATGGAACTATTATTATCACACAATATTTGTGTTTTGGTAAAACTCATACCATACTCTGTGAGTGTGTGTGGCATCCCCAACACCTGAGCACAAAAACATCCAGCTGCTACATATTCAGCTTCAGTAGTGGAAAGTGCTACTGAGTGTTTCTTCTTGTACGAAGAAGAAACTATTAAATCTCTTAAGAAATGACATGTTCTGGATGTATTATTTATATCCATTCTACATCCACCAAAGTCTTCATCTAAAAAACCTTTTATAACAAAATCATTTCTAGATGTATAGAAGAGTCCTAAATCCATAGTGCCCTTTAAGTAGCGAAAAATTCATTTCAATGCCTTTAAATGAGATTCCTATGGATTGGATTGATATCTTCCACATAAGCATACTGGAAACATTAAGTTTGTACGACTAGCTATCAAGTAAAGTAAACTTCCTATCATACCTTTGAAATATGTTTGATCTACTGGTTTCCCAGATTCACCAAGATCAAGTGTATTTGAGGTACCGAGAGGAGTACTTATACTCTTAGTGTTGTCATATCCATACTTTTTAAAAAGATCATTAATATACTTGTGTTGGGATATATAGATTCCTTTTGGTTTTTGTGAAATTTGAAAACCATGTCAAAATGTAAACTCACCCATCATACTCATTTCAAACTCAAATTTCATTAGATCCGCAAAGTAATCAGTTAAGTATTTCTGAGTTGAACAAAATATAATTTCATCAACATAAATTTCAACAATCAAATTGCTTTTCTTATCTTTCTTTATAAAAACCGTTGGATCTGCATTTCCATAAAAATTATTATTTTGATGAAAAAATCATGTAAGTCTATCATACCAGGCTCAAGAGGCTTTCTTAATTCCATAAAAATATTTGGTAAGTCTAAAAATGTGATCAGGTTGTTTTTTATATTCAAAACTAGAAGGTTTTTCTACAAAAACTTCCTCTTAAACCTAACTATTAAGGAAAGAAAATTTCACATCCATTTGAAAAAGTTTGACATTGAAGAATGTTGCAAAGGCATATAAGATACGAATAGATTCATGTCTAGCTACTAGAGCATAGGTTTCTTCATTGTCTATTTCCTCTTGTTGATTCTATCCTTTAGAAACTAATCTAGCTTTATTTCTAACTATGATACCATTTTCATCACACTTATTTCGGAAAACCCATTTTACTCCAATAGCAGAAGTTTCCTTAAGTATTTCAACCAAGGTCCAAACTTTTTTCCTTTCAAATTCATTTAGTTCATCTTGCATGGCATTAATCCAATCATCAGCACCTAAATCCTCATCAATTCTTCTTGGTTCTAATTGGGAAGGAAATTCTAGATATTCTACTTCATTATTTAAGGAACTTCTAGTCCTTAAGGGTTGATTTACATCACCAATGATACTATCACTAGGTAGATTCTTAATAAACAACTAATTTGGGTTTTGTAAAACCTTTTCATCAATATAGGGTTTAATGTATTCTGGGTTAAATTCCTCAGAAACAACTTCTTGGACATTTTCCTTATCAGAAGGATCTTCTAAAAAAGGTTTATAATAAGTTTTGGAAAACACATCCAAAGATGTAGGATCGGGTTATTTGAAAACAAAAGGATCAGTTTCATAAAGTTTGACATGTACTGTCTCTTCAACAGTACAAGTGTTTTTATTGAAAACTCTATAAGCCTTAGATGTTTTCAAGTAGCCTAAGAAAATTCTTTCATCAGATTTTGGAGAGAATTTGTGTAGATTATCTTTAGTATTTAGAATGAATACTTTGAAACCAAAAACCTTGAAATAGGAAAGTCTAGGTTTTCTACCATTCCATAACTCATAGAGAGTTTTATTAAGAAAAAGTTCTTATCAAAACACGATTTATAGTATAACAAGAAATACTTACAGCTTCAGCCCAAAAATGTTTGTCTATAGAATATTCACTCAACATGGTTCTTATTATCTCTTGAAGAATTATATTTCTTCTTTCAATAACACCATTCTGTTGAAGAGTTCTTGGTGTTGAGAAATATTGAGTAATGCCTTTTCTACTATAAATAGTTTAAAAATTAGAATATTGAAATTCTCTTCCATGATCACTATGAATAGTTTTAAATGGATGGTTTTTCTCATTTTTAACAAGGTCTCTAAAACTTTTAAAATACGATAAGGCTTTAGAATTCTTTGCTATAAAATAGCCCAATGTAAATATAGTGTAATAATAAACTAAAACAAATACATAATACTTGCATTCAATGATTCTTGTTTATGTAGGATCCATATGCACTAACTGTAATGCAAAAGTAGTTGAGACTTCACTGATTGATTTAAAACATGATTTTTGTTTCTTTCCATATTGAAAAGGGTCACAAAATTTTGAAGAATCATATCTATGCTCTGGTAGATCCTTAAATATTTTTTTATAAGAGATTTTACATAGGTTCCTAAGGTTACAGTGACCTAACCTTCTATGCCAAAACCAATAATGATCTTCCACTCTACTAAGGCAAGGTATATCTTGGATCCTAAGGTCTTCTAAGTTTAGTGTGTATAAATTCTCTTACCTATGGGCAGAAAGAATAAACTCTTCCTCATAATTGTGTACTAAGAACTTATCCTTCCTAAAATTCACAAGGTAACCTTCATCATGTAATTGGATTATGCTAATGAGGTTGTTCTTAAGACCCTTAATAAATAAAATATTTTAAATCAATGTTTTTTCCATAATAACGATGTAACCTATACCAATAATTTCTCCCTGATCATTTTCTCTGAAAGTTACTTTTCCACCTTTCATCTTGATAATATTTTCAAAATAGTTTTTGTTACCAGTCTTATACCGGGAACATCCACTATCCATGTAACAAGTATTGTTGTTGGTACTCTCCCTATTTTCCCAGAAGAAAAAGATTTAGACTTTCGGAATCCAAAATTTCTTGGATACAGAAATTTCAGAAAGAAAAATTTTAGGTATCAATATTTTCTAAGAAAAATAGGCTTTATTAAATCCTAAAATTATATTTAGTTTAATTAACAATTATTTTCCCAGTTTCCACCACACTGACACTTAGTGAAGAATGGAGAACTTTGAGGAACAAAATAATTATTTCTAAAAGGCAGTTTAGAACTAGTATAACAAAAACCACAACTTTTCTTTAGAGATCGAATTTGAGAATATATTTTTTCAAAATTTTCCTTACCTAAGGTAATATTTGAAAAAAACTTCCTCAAGGAAAAAATTCAGATTTTAGTTTGACAACCAATTTCTTGTCTTCTAATACATCTGATTTTGAACTAGAGTTTGGCTCGAGAACATTTTTCTTAGAAATCACGTTTTATAGATCCTTAGAATATTTATTCTTATCAGAATTTACTTCCTCGTGATTTTTTTAAATACTTTCATAATCAACAATTTTCTTATCAAGATATTTAGAAAGAAATGATATTTCTTTAGTAAGAATAGTATTCCTAGAATTTGTCTTATCAAGTTTTTTCATGAGTTTTGAATTCTCAATTTCGAGAAGTTTGGAAAACCTAGATTCTTCTTCATAGAAAGGTAAAGTATTATATTCATCAGAAGAAGATTATTCATCTGAAGATTCATAATATTTATCATTACTATAATTTTCATTTAAAGAAACATTGGTCATCGATTCAATACTGTGTACCTTATCCATCATACAATGATTGTCAGTAGGTATTCTGGCTATTAGACCAAGATTCTTCTATCCGGATGACTCGTAATATGATGATTCATCTGAAGATTGACAACCACTGGAACTCCAGGTGTCATTAGCTTTCAGAAATTTTTTAGATTTACATTTTTAGCACATCATTCTATTTATTTTGTAATGATTTTCCTTTATTTCACTTCTTTTGAGAATTAGACAATCATTCCTTATATGTCCAGTTCTCTTGCATTCATTACATGTGACTTCTAAATCATTGTTGTCTTTACTTTCCTTATTCTTATATATGGATTGAAAGTTCTTCTGTCCAACAATCTTGTTCATTCATTGAGCATGATTTTCTAAATCATTTTCTTAAGATTCAATTCCAGTAGATTTGGATTGAATAATAACCTTCTTATATTTAGATCTATTAACTCTCTCATGAGTCTTGGCTTTCATATGATTTGAAGTAGTCGTAAAAGAAACTCCTCCAATCCAATTCTTCTTATTAACATTATCAGCATCTCTCTTCATTCTAGTCTCATGTTGTAGAAGAGTTCCAAACAGCTCATCTAATGAAATATGGGTGAGTTTTCTATTTTCATCAATTGATTTCCTCTTGGACTCACACTCATTTTGCATAATTTCTATGGTCTTATCAACAAGAGCCTCAACATCCAAAACTTTTTCTCCCATAGATTTTAAGTTATTTATAATAGTCATAAACATTTGTTGAACTTTTCCTATAGGTTCCCCAAATGGAAAGTTAAAGCCATGGTATTCAGCTCTCAACATAGCTCTTATTGTATCTATAAATTTTGAAGTACCAAAATGTGTAACTGTTGGAGTTGGTGGTCTAGAACCAACTACTTTGTACTTTATTCATTAAATAAAAGCCTTATCACATCTTGATGGTTCTTCTGCGTGACCTGTCATGTGATAATGTCCTAAGGACAGCTATTGCATTAAAGGGTCATAGTAGATCCCTGCTATGATGAGAACCCGGAAGTGCCATAACACTGTACTTGAATGTATGTTCTATGGTCGGATGATATTATTTGAGGGACACAAATAATATAGGTCATTAGGGGTGAGGACTCATAAAACATTGAGGCACCTTCTCATGGTGTGTGCCCTTGGTAATATCCAGGAGGATATTATGAGAACGAGACCCGCCAGTAGGAAATCCACATTTCATAGTGTCATTGGATGTTCCTATCTGTGGACATGTGTATTGGTCCTTAGACATTAAGATTATTATTAATGGGTATTACAACTCGGGCACTTAGATGTATTGACGAAAACTGTGACGACACACTGTTCGCAGTGAGGTAGGATACGTTGGGTGCGTCACGAGTAATACCGCATTAATAGATAATGCGAGAAAGGATTTGTCCATTCTGTTCCATAATAGAAGTAGATATCTCAGGCCCTTTTATGGAATTGATATAGCCTAAATAAATCTATGGCCATGGTAAGGTATGGGAAAGTTCAATTCTGGGAAGTCAAAGAAAGAATAATCAAGAACATGGGTTGAGGGCACTAGCATGCAACCCGCTTGATTGGAGATATCGAGAAAAAGGGTTTATATTACACGGTAAGCGTTCGTAGGAGGTGACACGTCATGGCAGCGTTAACATCATTCTCTATGGGTGCCTTGGCGTGTTTCTAGACTCTAACCTTGGACTTTAGGCAGGCTCAACCTAATTCCACTGAGAAAGAGGCCTAGAGGGTCACACACTAAGTGTGTCCAAGTATCTCAGTTAAATATTAATTTAACAAGTTAAATAAATATTTTTCCCGATTGTGGTTTAATAATTATTCAAGGATGTATGATCACATTTATTTCGACCCTAGTTATTCGAGAGAATATATTGTGGGAGAAATAATATATATTTATTAGCGAGTAATGCAGTTACATTTATTTAAGAAATAAATATCCATTACTCAAGGTCTAATAAATATGGTGGAGGAAAATAAATAAAACTGAAAAATAAAAGTACACGCCGTGTATATTTATATATACACGCCGTGTAGTTTAGTTTTCGGGATTTGTGAAAAAAAATATTTTTTATTTAATTAAATGATATTAAATGTAATACGTTGGATGCATGTCAAGTAATAATGATGGTCAACTGTCATTATTAAGACCTGGGGTATTACTAAGAATTAAATGAAATGATTAAATGCTTATGATCAATTAATTTATTTTATTATTCTAGGTATTATAAATCCTAATTAAATTATTCTCAAAATGGTTAGCCATTTTGGTTGTTCACAACAAATTGGAAATACTCTCAATCCAAGAGAGAATTTCCTTTCCACCAAGAACGCTTTCAAGTTACGAAAGCAGGATCCTCCACCGGATCAAAGCGATCGAAGATGGACATCGCAAGAGAAGGATTTTACCTGCTAGCACCCAGAGTTCCCTTCGGTGACGTCTAGATATATGTGGCACATGTGAGGATCACCGCTAGAGGAATACTACACTTGGATTCTCCGACGCAACGACAGATCACAGGATCGTGACCGGAGACACCAACGAAGAAATAATTCCATCGAGGTAATTCTTATGAATTAATTAAATTAATTATAACTAACATATGAAGAACCTATCTCAAGGGTTCTGGGACTCTTATTTTCTTTTTCATTCTTCATTCTATTCCGAAGATCCGTCGTTTTATATCATGGCGGATCTCGGATTGAACACCGTTTAACACTAAAATTAAAGTTGGGCTAACCCACCAACGCGGTTCTGCTGCACCCGGAACCTACAAGTGGTATCAGAGCTGGGTCATATCGTTGATTATAATTATTTATGTTTTCATTGCTAATTTACACATTTAATAATTTAGTAATCTCAATTCATGTTTAATCATTCTGGAAATCTGAATATCGAGATCTATTCCTCCTCCCTCGTTTCTCGTTCACCTCACAGAAACGATTTTTTATTTTAATTTTTATTAAAATATAATAGAGGAACTCATCCGGAGGAGCCAAACGTTTCTGGCCATATAACACCAGAATACACGACGTGTATTCGGAAGTACACGCCGTGTAGTCTAGGTTCAAAGCATTGACTGATCTGCCAAATCAGGCCGTGTATTGGATTTATTCTAAGAATTTAAGACACCGTGTGTTGACCAGAAACAGGTGGCACACGGTTTCTGGAATACACGCCGTGTGGTCTAATGAACACGGCATGTAGTCCTCTCGGGTTAGGGTTGGGTCGTGTACTCCGTACACGGCCTGTCCGGCTGGAAACTGTGTAACGCGGAAACTACACGGTGTGTGTCCCACTATAGACGCCGTGTACTCTGAAAATTTCTGAAGTACATTAACACGCCCTATCCCACGGCGTGTACTTCAGATGGATGGTGAAGAAAAGTACACGCCGTGTAGTCGGAACTACATGTCGTGTACTCACCCAAATTACGTACATTTATTAAAATTTATTATGATATTATACAAACCCTTGAGATATGTGCCATGGTGCAGGCGTAAAGCTGAGGCACAACACGTGATAGGTGTTTTATATATATGTGTTTAATTTAACATCTGTGTAATAAATGGGAATTCACCGGGTTACCTCCAAGGTATAAGTTACATACAAGGATAATTTTAAATGAATTTATTTGTTTAAAATTATAATGGATGATAATCTCAAGGAAATTCAGAAAAGGGATTTAAGATAAAAGGGTTGATTAATTATTGATAATTAATTGATTCGAGCGTGATTTATCTTAAACAAGAACGATTAATGAATTGACTTCTAGTTTTATTTATGCATAAATATTGTTGCATGTATGGATGATAATGAGCTAGACTGATACCTTTGTATGTGAATGGTTTCTTTTAATTTATTTATTTAAATTAAATTTGTTGGCCTGCGAGCCATCTCCTCATTAATATGTAGGGCATGCGCGCCCAAGGATTCTTTTATGTAAAACCCCTTTACCCCTAACCTTCATGTGAGATAAATTCATATGTAATGGATGGAGCTCCCAAGCTAGTGGAGGCGGCTCAAGTCAGGAGCCATGGTGAAACCAATCCAAGGAGATAAAAAGGTGGACAGGTGGAATGTTGTAAACACGAACCCGAAAGGTTCAAGGTGTTTCTCCCCTAGGTCTTGGGTTATTTTATCAACTTCTAGATAAACTAACCAATAGAAAAGCTCATGATCATACCATTTATTTTATTTCTGTCAGTTGCATGGTTTATATATTGTGGGTGTGTTGTCACGATCACACAATTAATGAATTAAATGAGCATGCAAGATGGAACTAAAATAAAACCGGATTATACGTAAATATTATCTTAGACATGGTTAATCACTTAAGTATATCCCACTTAATATTAACAAGCCTGTAATCAAAGATAATAAAATGGAAATTTACGTATAAGGATATAATCCCTCAAAATAAATATTAAGTCGGCATAGCCTTCCATAATCTTGGTTAGAATCGAACCATAGTTCAAAGTGCTTGACCAACCCTAGTTTGGGTGCTTTCAAATATCGGGGAATTCTAATTCAAGGTTTTGGGTTGACTTGACTTCGTTCGCATCAAGGGTTGACTGCCACAACAGGACTTGGGGTGACCAAGAGGCAAAGGTTAAGGAAATCCAAAAAAGGATTTCAGGATTGGTGAGTCCACTCAGTGGATCAAGGTGCTGCGAGTTAATGTAGTTGGAATTTGTAATACCTACCTAAAACCCTTCAAGTTGCTTGACCAACCCTAGTTGGGGAAATGCGAAGGGAAATATAGATCCTTGCCACTAGAATATTCACGCAACAGAATATTCTGAAGTCAATGGTGAGGGCTGTTGGATTTTGATAAAATAGTGGGAGACTAATAAGTATTAATTTATTTATTTGTCTCAATTTTTGTAATAAAGTACTAAACCTTTTCTCATATTAATTTGTAGAAATGGAAAGAAAATGACTTCAAACATATCATTTTGCACCATACTCGAGAAGGAAAACCTTCTCACCAGCACCAATTTCCAAGTGTGGCAGAGGCGTTTACGCGTCGTCCTTCACCATGAAAAGAAATTATATGTGCTGGAAGGGCCTATTCCAGTTGCGCCTGGGAAAGAGGCTAGTGATGAAGAATTATCTCTCTATATGAAACACATGGATGATGCCACATATGTCCAGTGTTTCATGCTATCGTCCATGTCTAATGATATCTTGAAGCAACATGAAAACATGGACGCGTATAGCATGATGTCTCACCTTAAAGATCTCTACCAAGAGAAGGCGAGACAGGAGAGGTATGATATCTACAATGCTTTGTTTACCACGAAGCTTGGAGAGTCTGCGCCAGTTGGGCCTCATGTATTCAATCTTATTGGATACATTGAACACCTAGACATCTTAGGGATTAAATTCCCGGATGAGTTGCGTACATATCTCATCCTATCATCACTGCCCAAGACCTTCTCTAGCTTCATTGTCAACTATAACACGAGCGGCAATGAGAAGAGTCTATCAGAGCTTCTGACCTTGATTCGCCAGGCAGATAAGGACATGGAGGGTGACAAACCCGCGGTCCTTATGGTGAACAATAAAAGGAAGGACAAGGAAAAGGGGTCAAAGACTTATAAACGGGCTGAAGCCCCCGAGAACCGTCCCTCCATGAAGGGGAAGATCCAGAGGCATGGCAAGGAATGGGACGTAGTGTGTTTTTCATGTGGAAAGCAGGGCCACTGGAAGAGGAACTGCACCCAGTAGCATGGGGATACTAAAGGTGCGTTTGTTATCGAGTGCAATCTTTCTATTTTTACACATTGGTTATTAGATACAGCTTGTGGGGCTCACATATGTATTCAAATGCAGGAACCAAGTATATTTAGAAAGATTCCCAGAGGAGAGGTGGATCTTCGAGCTGCCAATGGCGCAAGGCTAGCTGCGTTGGCTATTGGCGACTACCACCTCTCATTGACGACAGGGATGATTTTGGTTTTACATAACTGTTATTATGTTCCTAGTGTTACCAAGAACATAATTTAGGTATCTTGTTTGGATATGGATGGATTTGTTTTCAAATTTGGAAATAAGGGTTGTCTCTTTTATAAGAACAACATATGTTATGGTATGGAACATTTAAATAGTGGTTTGTATGTATTGAATTATGAAAACCAAGTGTTGGAAATCGATAATGAAACAAACTCACATGACTCATACATCACCCAGTTATGGCATCACCACCTTGGTCATGTGAATGAGAAGCGTTGGAAAAAGCTCTGCCATGATGGCTATTTAGACTATACTGAGCTAAAACTACTTGATAGATGTCACGCTTCTTTACAAGGAAAAATGACCAAGCCACCTTTTGGTGGACAAGGTGAAAGGGCCACAGAGCTTCTAGGATTGGTACACACGGATGTGTGTGGACCATTTCCAGTAGAATCTAGAGGTGGATATTCTTACTTTATTACTTTTACTGATGATTTGAGTAGATACGGCTATGTCTACTTAATGAGGTATAAGTCAGAGTCCTTAGTGAAATTTAAGGAATTCAATAATGAAGTATAGAATCAGCTTGGTAAGAAGATAAAGAAGCTTTGATCGGATCGAGGTGGAGAATATCTGAACCAAGAGTTCATCAATCTTCTACGAGAGTCTGGGATTCTATCTTAGCTCACTCCTCCTTATACACCACAGTGGAATGGTGTTATTTAAAGGAGGAACCGCACCTTGTTGGACATGGTGAGGTCGATGATGAGTCGTGCGGATCTTCCATTATCCTTTTGGGGATATGCATTACAAACTGAATCATACACATTAAACCGAGTACCAGCTAAGGCGGCAAATGGAATTCCATCCGAGTTATGGAATGGAAGGAAACCCACATTGTCACACGCACGTGTATGGGGATGCGAGGCATTTGTTAAGGCCTTCTTAGGCAAAAAACTAGCACCCAGGGCACGAAGTGTATCTTTATAGGATATCCCAAGGAAATGAAAGGATATTACCTATATAACCCTCAAGACAAGAGAGTGATTGTCGCTAGAAAATCCGTATTTCTTGAGAGGGAGCACATCCCTAAAGAAGGATAGTGGGAGGAAGATTGACTTCGACAAAGTTGATTCTCAAGATACAGAGGAGTTGGTATAGGAACAAGTTCCACAGGTCCCCGTGGAAGAGGTTCCAGAAACACAAGTATTGTGTAGGAGCTCAAGAGAGGTAAGGGAACCAGAGAGATTTGGTTTCCTAGTCACCGAGGATGGTGAATCATTATTGTTGGACAATGATGAACCTCTCTCCTACAAGGAAGCAGTTGAAATCTCAGAATCTGCAAGATGGCAAGAAGCTATGAATTCTAAGATGGATTCCATGTATCAGAACCATGTTTGGGTTCTGGTCGATGAGCCAGTTGATGTAAAGCATGTTGGATGCAAATGGGTATTCAAAAAAAAGCTGGACATGGAAGGTCAAGTTAGCAACTATAAAGCAAGGCTAGTGGATAAAGGATTCAGAAAGCATCAAGGAATTGACTATGATGAAACCTTCTCGCCAGTTTCCATGTTTAAATCCATAAGAATCATACTTGCCATAACAGCTTACCATGACTATGAGATTTGGTAGATGGATGTGAAAATAGCATTCCTTAATGGGAACCTTCAGGAAGATGTCTATATGACACAACCAGAAGGTTTTGTGACACCAGGTGAAGCCAAACGGGTTTTCAAGTTTCAGAAATCCATTTATGGATTGAAACAAGCATCCAGGTCATGGAACATTCGATTTGATGAAGCCATAAAGGAATTTGGTTTCATTAAGAATGAATGTGATCCATGTTTTTATAAGAGGTTTAATGGGAATGCGGTCATTATCCTAGTGGTATATGTTGATGACATATTACTTATTGGAAATGACGTACCAGACTTACAGTTAGTTAAGGACTGGTTGAACAAGTGTTTCTTCATGATGGACTTAGGAGAAGAAGACTACATTCTAGGGATCAAGATCATTCGTGATATATTCAAGAGGCTGCTTGGACTTTGTCAGGGTACATACATTGACCAGATACTAAAGAGATTTAGTATGGAGAAATCCAAGAGGGGATTGGTTTCAGTGTCACATGGATTAAATCTTTCTAAGAAAATGTGTCCCCAGACACAACAGGAGAATGATTGGATGAGTAAGATCCCATATGCTTCGGCTATAGGATCCATCATGTATGCCATGTTATGTGCCATGCTTGATGTTACCTATGCACTGAGCATGGTAGGAAGATATCAAGAAGATCCAGGAGAACAACATTGGACTGCTGTTAAGACTATCCTTAAGTATCTGAGAAGAACTAAGGTTATGTTACTGGTGTATGTAGGATAAGAGGAGCTTGTCATCAGAGGGTATGCTGATGCTGGTTTTCAAATAGATCAGAATGATGTGAAGTCGCAATCTGGATATGTTTTCTATCTCAATGGAGGAGATGTGAGATGGAAGAGTTCAAAGTGGCCAGTTGTCACCGATTCTACAGCGGAGTCTGAGTATATAGCAGCTTCTAATGCAGCCAAGGAAGCCGTCTGGATTCGGATCTTTGTCCAAGAGCTTGATGTGGTGCCTATCAGTAAAGATCCCATTACATTGTATTGTGATAATTCTGCAGTGGTGGCTCTTGCAAAAGAACCAAGGTCACAGCAATGAAAAAAGCACATACTCTAAAAGTATCACCTCTTGAGGGATTTATATCAAAGGGGTGAAGTTTTAGTGAGCAGAGTGTCCACGGAAGAGAACGTGGAGGACCCCATGACTAATGGCCTACCTCAGCAGAAGCATGAATATCATGTGAGAGCTAGCGGGTTAAAGGTTGATAGCAGTTTGCTCTAGTCCAAGTAGGAGTCTGTTGGAGTTGGTGGTCTAGAACCAACTACTTTTTACTTTATTCATTAAATAAAATCCTTATCACATCTTGATTATTATTCTGCGTGACATGTCATGTGATAATGTCCTAAGGACAACTGTTGCATTAAAGGGTCGTAGCCAATCCCTACTATGATGAGAACCCGGAAGTTCCATAACACTGTTCATGAACGTATGTTCTATGGTCGGATGATATTATTTGAGGGACACAAATAATACAGGTCATTAGGGGTGAGGACTCATAAAACTTTGAGGAACCTTCTCATGGTGTGCGCCCTTGGTAATATCCAGGAGGATATTATGAGAATGAGACCCGCCAGTAGGAAATCGACATTTCATAGTGACATTGGATATTCCAATCTGCGGACGTGTGTATTGGTCTTTAGACTTTATGATTATTATTAATGGGTATTAAAACTCAGGCACATAGATGTATTGATGAAAACTGTGACGACACACTGTTTGCAGTGAGGTAGGATACGTTGGGTGCATCACGAGTAATACTACATTAATAGATAATGCGAGAAAGGATTTGTCCCTTCCATTCCATAACGGAAGTAGATATCTCAGGCCCTTTGATGGAATTGATACAGCCTAAATAAATCCATGGCCATGGTAAGGTATCGGCAAGTTCAATTTCGAGAAGTCAAAGAAAGAATAATCAAGAACATGGGTTGACGACACTAGCATGAAACCCGCTTGATTGGAGATATCGAGACAAAGGGTTTATATTACACGGTAAGCGTTTGTAGGAGGTGACACATCATTGCGGCGTTAACTTCTTTCTCTGTGTGTACCGTGGCATATTGCTAGACGCTAGCCTTGGAATTTAGGCAGGCTCAGCCTAATGCCACTAAGAAAGAGGCCTAGAGGGTCACACACTAAGTGTGTCCATGTATCTCAGTTAAATATTAATTTAACAAGTTGAATAAAGATTATTCCTGATTGTGGTTTAATAATTATTCAAGGATGTATGATCACATTTATTTCGACACTAGTTATTCGAGAGAATATATTGTGGGTGAAATAATATATATTTATTAGCAAGTAATGCAGTTACATTTATTTAATAAATAAATAGCCATTACTCAAGGTCTAATAAATATGGTGGAGGAAAATAAATAAAACTGGAAAATAAAAGTACACGCCGTGTATATTTATATATACACGCCGTGTAGTTTATTTTTCGGGATTCCTGAGAAAAATATTTTTTATTTAAATAAATGATATTAAATGTAATACGTTGGATGCATGTCAAGTAATAATGATGGTCAACTGTCATTATTAAGACATGGGGTATTACTAAGAATTAAATGAAATGATTAAATTCTTATGAGCAATTAATTTATTTTATTATTCTAGGTATTATAAATCCTAATTACATTATTCTCAAAAAGGTTTTCCATTTTGGTTGTGCACAACAAATTGGAAATACTCTCAATCCAAGAGAGAATTCCCTTTCCACCAAGAACGCTTTCAAGTTACGAACGCAAGATCCTCCACCGGATCAAGGCGATCGAAGACGGACATCGCAAGCGAAGGATATTCCGAGCTATCACTCGGAGTTCCCTTCGGTGATGTCTAGAGATACGTGGAACATCTGTAGATCACCACTAGAGGAATCCTACACATGGATTCTCCGACGCAACGATGGATCACATGATCGTGACCGGAGACACCAATGAAGAAAGAATTCCATCGAGGTAATTCTTATAAATTAATTAAATTAATTATAACCCACATATGAAGATCCTATCTCATGGGTTCTGGGACTCTTCTTTTCTTTTTCATTCTTCGTTCTATTCCAAAGATCCGTCGTTTTATATCGTGATGGATATCGGATTGAACATCGTTTAATGCTAAAATTAAAGTTGGGCTAACCCACCAACGCGCTTCCACCGCGCCCGGAAACTACAGTAACTTCAAGTTTCTTCCATATACTATTTTTATCTTCCCACGAAGATATTTGGCTATATATATTTCTAGTCATAGAAAAAATCAACGTATTTTGTACCTTATAATTCATTTGATATTCATGCTTTTCTTGATTGGTGAAGGTACTAACTTCCTTGTCAGGTATTTTATATCGTTCAATAAGAATGAAAAAATTTTCAAATCCAATATTGATAATGAATGTCTTCATGAAATATCTCTAGTAATCAAAATAATTCCCATAAAAAATAGGTGGTCTTGTGGGATTTAAGTTGTAAATAGAACCAACATTGATTCCTGCCATCTTAAAGAAAATATTTCCACAAAAACTTGTTAATAGAAAAAGTTTGAAAACAAGGAAAATATTCTTCAGTATGAAAAATATAGAACCAGAGTTTTTATAAGAAAAATATGAATCCCAACATGATGAGTCTGAAAATATTATTCCGAAAAATAGAAGAAGAAGATTTCTCTTCTGAATCTAATCATGAGATTAATTCAGATAGTACCTTTTCTCTGATACAAATTGTTGAGATGGTATGTGAGTATGATATAATCTATAATACAAAATGTAGGATCGAAATAATATAGATACTGAGTAATGTATCTAATGATACTCAAAATACAAGAGGTTTGAATTGTCCACTGTACAAAATTCTTTTGGAACTTTTAAATATGGTTATGTTTAACAAGGTTAAACAAGGTAATTCCCAAAACCTCTAGTTCTACACACTTGCTTGATTCAGGGAATATGATTCCAAGAAAGTGATTCTGGAAAGATGGTTCCGGAAAATGAAACTTAAAGAAATTTTACAAAGTTAAAGATTCTACCTTAAAGCATATAGAATCTTACTAAATTAGTGTAAAAGTATAAGGAAGTATAAGATAGTTATACTTTCCCCAAAAAACAAAATGCAGTAGAAAACTCTTAACAAGACACGTAACAAGTAGTAAATATTTTAACCCAAAGAAAAGGGTATCCAAAAACCTAGGATAAAGGTCCCTTGATTTATACATTCAAGAATGACTGTCTCACTCACACCAAAGTAATACCTCGATACAAATATTGGAGTCTATCTTGCTATCCCCACAAGCCCTCAAATTCAAGGAAGTAGGCACCTCTATCTTACTTAGAAAGGAAATCGTCAACTTCAAGGTAGTTGACACCTCTGTCTTCCTATCCCTAGAAGCCCTTGAATTTACTCAGCAACATTTGGAGTCACAGAAAGAAAAATTGGAAAAGAAGTTCAGTATGCACGAAGTAATGAAATTCTCTATCTAGAAGTCACTTCAACAACACGTAATATCTAGAGTCTTAGAACAGTGTTGAGCTCTTTCAAATGAGCTCCTATTTATAGGAAAAACACCAACAGTCGGATCCCTCCTCCAATGATCATATTTTCCTTGATTTTTGTAGGGACCTGTACATGTGTCACTCAAACAGCGGTTAGTTAGTAACTGAAAGCACGACATCATTTTATAACAAAAACAAGTGTAAGAAAAAATATGGTAACATAACCATAATCCAAAATTTGGAATGTAAGGAAATACAACTTTGGAGTCTAACCAAAAATGAATTTAGAGTCCACAATACAAATATATTCGGATTCTGTTTTTCAAAGGAATTCAGAAACTAAACTCTATAGCTTTATGAAGTCTGAATTTCAAGGAAATTTGGAATCTGGATTTATAAGGTTCAGAGTTAGATTTCACAAGATTTCATAGTCATAACTCTTTGTAATTCGTAACCTAAATTCGATTTCAGAACATAGAAGAATTTTTAATAAGAATTCAGAGTCATTATTCATTATGATTTCATAATCAGAATTCGTATTCAGAATTCAGAGTTAGAACTCGGAAGAGTTTGGAGTCTGAATTCAGAGAACTCGGAGTCAGAACTCAGAAGAGTTCAGAGTCTGAATACAGAATGATTCTTTATCTATGTATTATATGATTCTAAGGTTTTTTATGTGAAACATAATTTTACACTTAGACAAGATGATGAACAAAGAAAAACATGATAAGGAGAAATTTCCTTGGGGAAGGAAAATTTTCCTTATAGAAGTAAAAGACAGGGTAAAATGAGATTTTCCATGAGATAAGGTGTTTGTGATTTTAAAAACAAGAAGGAATGGTAATGTCATAAGGAAAACCTTATTTACATAACACATTGATCAGCATCTACTTCAAGAAAATATATTTTAAGTATAACATTTTCTTTCTCATTACATCATATGGACATAAATATATATTCGTGGGAAATAATCCTTTACTAAGATAAAATTGGATTTGTAGTCCCACTGAATGATAAGGGATTCTATCACATGAATTGATCCAATAAAGGGGAATCATGATGTGGAACAACTTGTTTCTCAATTCAAGAGAAGTTATTTTTCATAACTTTATTAAGCAACCCTAATAAATCCATGATCATCTTTGTTCCAATACAAGTAATATGATCATCCTCGGTAGTGAAATTTTTACATTCATCATGAGTTTTGATGAAGAGATCCTATTTTTTCTTTATATAACTTTGAATAAATTTTATATACGTTTTCAAATCTAGCTTCATAGAATACATGTGATCCATAGGCCCGATGTTCCCAGAATTAATTTTTTAAAAATATTACAAATATTATATATTTCAAACACATAGTTTCTTAGTGAAAATGATATAAATATTAAATGGAATATGAGATCCAAAATCCATGACCAAATTTGAGTTCATAACATGATATGTACCGTAGGTGAAACCTAAAATAGGTCAGTGCTAGATGTTTTGATAAAAGTAGTAGTGGGAGGGTGCGTTTAGTGAAATAAATAATTAAATTTATTAAATATAATGATTTACATAAATATATTTTCATATATAAATACCTTTTCATAATGATAATCCAATATTAACTTAAACCCTAGGAGAATCAATAGGCATTCTTCATCCTTATGTTGGTGAATTAATATCCGACTATGAATCAATAGATTGTGGAAGATATGTACGATTAGAAGGGAAAGGCCCATCTTCTTTATCAGAGAGTGCAATATTTTAAGAATAATGATCTGAATCTTGGTGTTACTTTTCATTTGTGGATTATTCCTCAAATGATTAAACTATTGAGCATGATAATATTTTTATAATTGATTTGAACCAATTGCTATAATTGTCATGTTCATGTGTACAGACTAAATTGATTAAGTATTTTTTTATCTCCATGGATTTCCCCAATTTTGTTTGTTGGCCAGTGATACTTAGAAAAAAATTATTGAACCTCTTTTTATTATTCGTTTATACCCCCATTCTTCTCATTATTCATCATTGTACCATGGGGTCATGATTATACGTTTTCAGGTTGGTTCGAGCCTAATATGACCCATAGATTTGCAATATATTCAAGTGTTATTGATGTAATGAGGACCAAAGGGTGGATTTGGAATGATATTGGTTTATGGGTGATTGATTTGTTGATCAAAACCCAAAATGGAGATGGTACGACCTGAGATACATGAACTATGCATATAAGAAGAAATGAAACAAAAAAAAATCAATTTTCATCCACCAAATCAATGGAATCTACCAACTGAGGCAACATCCATAGATTTTTAGAGGCCTAGAGGAATGATCATAGGTGAAATGGATGGATCATGAATAAAAAATTAGATCTGGAGAACTATTGAAAAACATTAATACACACCATGTAGTCAGATGAACTCATGACTTGTTTCCATGATAGTTGAAAAGCTCGTGTTTCTGTGGAATAATAAGTATCACATGGAATTTGGTACCCCCACAAACCATATCACCATTGTGTGGGTGACTTGGCGTGTAATCTAGATGAACATGGGGATTTGAATGAATAAGTTCACACTATTTTCCAAAGTACATAGATAGGGGCATGATACATGGAAACAGGCATGGAGCATGGGAAGGACCCTAGGTGGTAGAGGCACACCATTTAGTCCACCTATACTGTATTTATAGCTATATCGGAAGCAATCTGTGATCTTTACAAGTAAATGGCTAGGTGATGGATCATGACCACATGTTGTGTGGGTCCCCTAGCATATCATGTACACTTAACTTCTACCAAGGAAACATCAACCTATCGTATTTCTTTCATTTGGAATTTTTTTTGCCAATGATTAGCCTATCCCTATTGTATTTCAATATATAATGCATTGGTGGCCTCCCATGAAAATTTTCAGATACAATGTGATATGTTTTAGATGTGACTCTTATTTATGGGGTTCCTAGTGATTATATTGATTCAGTATGATCAAAATAGGCTTTATAGTAACACCATATAGCTAGGATAGGGATGGGTCCTCTACAAATCTATATAGTGGAACCCTCTTACATCATAGGTAATAGGTCTTCTATCTAATACTAGAGTGGAAACCTCATACTGGGATTGGGCACAGTTCTTACACCGATCAACTGAGTCTAACCCTCCTATGGAGTTCTGGTATGTATCCTTAGTTACCATGGTTTTATCCTACTTCTGGGATATGGAATGGGACCTCTATCTATTCCCCAAGTGGCACCCTCTTGCGAAGTTAGGTCTTGGGTCCTCAATTACTAGAGTTTCATCCTACAGATGTGTTGGGCATCGGTCCTCAACTAAGAAAGTGGAACCCTCCCTTGGTATAGGTAATGGATTCCCTATTTTCTATCAAATTATCACACTTCTATGGTATTAGGGTATGGTTCCTCAACTATAAGATTGGAACCCTCCAACTAGGATTTTCATTATTCCTTTATTGACCATTAGAGTGGCATGCTCCAATTGGGTTGTGCATGGGTCCACTTCCAATTACTTGAGTGACACCCTCCTTATGAGTCATGCAAGGGGTCCTCTATCTATATATATTGTGTAACCCTCTATTTCTACTAGGTAATGGGTCCTCTATAGATATTTTTGCCTCTCTACTATGCAACAAAGTGGTAATTTTTGGTATTACTTGTATTTCTCTTTAGATAGACACATGACATGCTAGTCATCATTGATGGACCATATTATGTAACTATTATCACTAATTCTTGGGATAGGTTGTGAGATATAGGTCATGTTCTCTCTCATTTTGGTTTTTCTGAGCGTAAATATATATATATATATATATATCCATGTTGATGGATTTTGTGTACTCTATTGATTTGGATTGAGATTTCGGTTGTTTATCTATCCCTATTGTGTCTCTAACAACTCAAACTACAACATTTGTGGAATATTAATGGGTATTTATATACTCACTCACGCATGGTCTTTTCCCACACAAGTCATGTATTACGTAGATGACAGACATGTTGGTAATGACTACGTAGAAGTACAAAGATACCTCATTTGCTGGACCATGTATGTTTTCCAAAACATGGAGATCAATATTTTGTATCTCTCATCACTATTATTGTCTAGTTTTCATATTTTGGGACATATTTCTAGTTTGTATGTATTTTCCTTGTTTATATTCCATTTTCACTATAGTACACTTGTACAGACAAGACTTTTTTATATACATGGTTATATTCTAAATATTGAATATATTTATTATTATAAATATTCACTTCTAAATTTAGATGGGATGTTGTTTGTGTAATTAAAAATTAGGCCAACACCTCCCATGATATATATGTATTTTGGTGCTTGTTGTTATCCATGGTCTTATGGTGGAGGACTTGGGGTAGTTGCGGTAAGATTCACATTAGATCATTTTATGATAGATTAAAACTTAAGGTGGTTTGATCATTGGGATGACAATTATAGTAGTCACCTTATAAGGATTTGTTATAGATTTATAGAAATAGTGTCAAAGTGTTTCGATTACAGGTTGTAGTCAAGAGAACCTAGTGTTTGGTTGAATATTTAATTGAAACTCTCATGATCCTTATGGGATGTATTTAGATTTATTAGACTATTTTATGGCCACCCATTTGGTATGTCAATATCCCCAAACATGTAAAACAACAATGATAATCCTAGAGTTGATTTATGTTGAAATGGATACCATTATAAATATGTTTACATTTTTGTATGAATTATAAAGAATCACAAATAGTAGTTGAGTATATTTGTTGGTAATGACAAAAGGGACTGTTTGGAATAATGTGAAAGGTTTAAATGAAATTATGTGAATGTCTTGAATGGATTATGGGTTTTAAATGAAAATCATAATTATTTTAGAGCTTGCGAATTGAGGAATATGTTAAATGGGATAATATATGTAAAATGATAAATATTATTAATGGGTTGAATCATGAGAAAGGGAAATTGGATAAACGGGATATGCAATGTAATTGGTAAATGTGATAATGGGTTAATACTTGATATTAATTCACATGTTGAATAATTATGAGATATGGATGTTATGTGTATTGATCTATGTATGGTTTTTCATATGGTATATGTTGTAAATGGATACAGATAATTTTTCACATTTTTTAGTAGTTTTAGGGTATTGGAATTTAGGGTCTAGTCCAATGGGTCGGGCTATAATAATGCTATAAACCTTACCCCTATAATGCATGGGTAAGGGAAGGGAATAAAGGATTTATACCCCAAATGGATTAATTTGAAGAGACTACTAGGACCAAAGATCCAAGTTATGTGTGATGTATTTGTTTATGAAATTTTAATCCCACGTGAGATAGGAAACTTGATGTATTCCCTTATGTAGGTAACTGAATGGCATAGGATTTAGTGTAAATGACGTAAAATTCTAACCCATGGGAAAAATGATGAAAATGGATAAAGTTAATATTGTTATATAATATTACCCAAGTTTTATATTTTTACATTTTCAATTATTCAATACTTACATTAAATATAATATTATACTAGTTATTATTTAGACATCATTGGTGGTGGCCTACCATGTTGTACTTACACCATGATCGGACCACTATGGGAACCATAGCAGATTTCATGGTTGCAAGTTAGGATAAGGGCAGAGGATCAATGTTGGGGAGTTGGGTTGGGCTTTGGATGTGCATGTATGAGGATCCATACATGTAGTCAAGACCTATTTTGGGGACTCATCTGTTGGTATATACTTTGGGTATTCCTTCAGCTTTGGAACTATTAGCATGACATTTCATATTTATTGTTTGGTAGTGGTTTTTACCCTATTTGGGAAAGGGTTAGTAATGCAGATTTATGGTTGATTGCTTATTTTTTCCAATATTTAATATGTTATATATGGTGGATTACTCTATTAAAGAGAATTTAGTCTCCCCAAATGATCTATAAGACCCTCACTGCTAGTCAGAAACCTATATCATATTAGGAGGCACACTTGAGGTCATATGGAGACCCGAGTTGGGGCACCAGTTTAGTGGATTATGGTTTGTGTACGTTTCATAGTGGTATCAAAGGAGTTATTTTCTCTTTCATACTATTTGTGAATGGTTTATGGAAGATTATTAAGTGTTTATCCTTAGTAATGAGCTCATCCATGGATGTACCTAACCCATGCATAATAGAAAAACCCATTACATAGGTGGAATTTTTTGTCATTAATATGTTTTGTTACAATTGAATGATATTTCACCATTGGATGATGTAATTGTTGTATGATGTGACTGTTTATGATATTTTTTGTGGCCTTAATGGAATAAGGTTGGGCATTCAGGGATCATTATCATAACCTAGGGGAAAAGGTGGCATGCATCAATATAGGAACACATGAAAAAGGTGTCTTGGACATGGAGGGAATAATACATCTCATATTAATTAAGAGTATATGGAAAGTAATGTCTTATAAAGTTGATGTAAATGGGTAAATGAAAATAATGTTAAAGAATGTTCTTAATGGGTTGAGTCATGAGAAAGGGGAAATGGGATAAATAGGATATGCAATGTAATTTGTAAATGTGTTAATGGGTTAATTATTGATATTAATTCACATGTTGAATAATTATGAGATTTGGATGTAATGTGTATTGATTTCTATATGGTTTTTCATATGTTATATTTGGTAAATGGATAAAGATGAATTTTCACATTTCATAGTAATTGTAGGGTATTGGAATTTAAGGTATAGTCCCATGGGTCAGGCTATACTCATGCTATAAAACCTGCCCGTATAATGCATGGGTTAGGGAAGGTAATGAAGGCTCTATACCCCTAATGGATGAATTTGAAGAGACTACTCGGACCAAGGATCCAAGTTATGTGTGATGTATTTGTTTATCAAATTTTAATCCCATGTGAGATAGGAATCTTGACGTATTCCCTTATGTATGGTAATTGACTGGCATAGGATTTAGTGTAAATGATGTAAAATCCTATCTCATGGGACAAATGATGAAAATGGATAAATTTAATATTTTTATATAATAGTACCCAAGTTGTATCTTTTCACATTTTCATTTATTTATTACTTCCATTAAATATAAGATTATACTAGTTATTATTTAGACATCATTTGTGGTGGCCCACTGAGTTGTACTTACACCTTGATCAGACCACTATTGGGCACCAGAGTAGACTTCATGGTTTCTGGTTAGGATAAGGGCATTGGATCAATGTTAGGGAGTTGGGTTGGGATTAGGATGTGCATGTATGAAGATCCATACATTGATTCAGGAACTATTTTTGGGACTCATCTATTAGTATATACTTGGGGTATTCATTCACCTTTGGCACTATTAGCTTGAAATTTCATATTTATTGTTTTGTTTTGGTTTTTACCCTGTTTGGGAAAGGGTTATTAATGCATATTTACTGTTTATTGCTTATTTTGTCCATTATTTATTATGTTATCTATGATGGATTACTCTAGTAAAGAGTATATAGTCTCCTCAAATAATCCATAAGACCCTCTCTGCTAGTCGGAAACCTCTATCATACCGTGAGGCACAATTGAGGTCATATGGAGACCCGGTTCGGGGCACCAATTAGTGGATTATAGTTTGTGGATGTTTCATAGTGGTATCAAAGGAGTGATTTTCTCTTTCATACTATTTGGGAATGGTTGATGGGAGATTATGAAGTGTTGATCCTTAGTAATGACCTCATTCATGGAAGTATATATCCCATGTATAATGGAAAACCCCATTACATAGGGTGGAATTTTTTTTCATTGATATGTTTTGCTACAATTGAATGAAATTTCACCATTGGGTGATGCACTTGTTGTATGATGTGACTGTTTATGATATTTTGTGGTCTTAATGGAATATGGTTGGGAATTCTAGGATCATTATCAGAACCTAGGGGAAAAGGTGGCATGCATCAAGATAAGAAAACATGAGAAAGTTGTCCTAGACATGATGGGAAGAAGACATCTCATATTAATTAAGAGTATAATGAAAGTAATGTCTTATAAAGTTGATGTAAATGGGTAAATGGAAATAATGTTAAAAAAATGGTTAATTAATTATGATAAATTATAGGTTATTAAGGAGTTAAAATGTTGGTTGTATCAAGTTGAAATGATATAAAGGTGACCAAATGAGTATGATTTATATTTTTTTGGTAAAATAGCTTGAAAAGGGTGTTAAATGATACTTTGTGTCTATGTAATTTGGTATCCCCATGTTGAACATAACTCGTTGTAGGGATGCTTGAGGTTAGTGTTCTAGGTGTAACGATGTTCATTGGAATATTGTGTGCAGGATAAGTTGTTTTATGGATAGTATTGAGCCTTATTTTGAGAAAATGATTAATTTTTATGTTAACAGTTCTGAGTTGTGTGTCTATTATTGTAAACAAATTCCACCATGATGACAGGTGCTGATGGGAGACAAGAGGATATCACTAAGAATTCTCTTCCAAAGGTGGGGTAAGAGATTATTGTGGTTATGGGTAACTGAGGAGAGGAAAAGTTCCATGATAATATTTCATGTTTTATGTAGATGATGGAATGGGACCCAGGGTGGGTAGTTCCCAGAATGTTTGATTTGACCAAAGAGTTTCAGTTGAAGCACCCTCCAACATTTTCCAAAGTGGGTGGTCCTATTCCATAAGTATTTTGGATAGATTCCATCGATACAATTTTGGATCACTTGGATACTCATCCTAATAAATGAGTCATGTTAGTAGCTTATATGTTGTGGTAACCAGCAATGCACTTGTAGTATATTTTTGTTCATGCTCAATAGACTGATGGTATGTTATAGAAAGACTTCCATGAAAAGTTTCTTGAGAATTTCTATATAGAGAACATGATATAGAATCATGATTAATATATTATGAGAATAACCTAGGGTACTATGATAGTTGTTGATTATGGTGACTACTTCATGGACATTCAAAGGTTCTCTATAGTATTGTAAGGGAACACGACCACTATAATGATATTTTTCCAAGATGAAATTAGACATGATATCAAGTCTCAGGTCGATATATTTCCTTTAAAAATATTTTTATTAGTGGTAGATTGGGCCATTATTTTAGAAGGGAACATATATGAGACCTCTGGTTGTGGATTTTTTATTCCATTTGGAAGAAACATATTTGTGTGAATTTCTTAGGCAGAAATAGTCTTATTAGAAATTTTCCCCATGGAGGAGTTTTGTAGAGTTTTTAGAAAAGAAGACCAACATAACAAGGTGGTAACCAAGTGTTTTTTTACTAGTGTGGAAGACTAATACACATGCACGGCTAGTGACCCTAACCACCGGTTAAGTGCCAAGTGTGTGTAAAAATAATACATGTCCATATGTCTGTAGAAACCCTCAAAAGCTGGGAATAGATAGAGGATCAAGGCCAATGATGATTATTGTAAAGGGTTTGGTTACCCCATATTAGGTAGGTAGTTAGATATCTACTGGACATACCAGTTGAGTTTGGGGTTTATTACTCTAGGGAGAGACCATCTATATCATCAGGGTACTATAACACCAGGTACACATACTGAAGCCCAAGGTAGAAGGGTACGCCAGCTTCATGATGTTCAATTAACACCAAGAGTTGGATAGGTTAGACCATTGACTATTCAATGTATTATTATTATATCTTATATGTTTGTTAGTGCTTTATTTTATATAGGTTCCTCACATTGGTTTGTATCTAATCAGATTGTGAGTGTGTTTGGTCTAGTGGGGGATCATATATGTGGGGTTATGTCGATTGATAGAGTGTTAGTGGTCAAGAGAAAAGGACTGGCAATGTAAGGGGTATGTTATTGAGTTTGTTGGTAACATTTATTATGGGTCATTTTTGTGATTGAGAAATAAACTTTTGATATGATTTTGGGAATGGATTTTATAGTGTTTTACTAAGACCATATTGATTTTAACCAACATGGGGTAATGTTCATGTCTCTTTGGGTAGACACTTATATCAATCATGGTGAATGGGATATACAAGAAGGCCGTTTTGGGCCATTTTTTTAGCATTTGGGTGAACTCAAATCACATGTGTAATGTCATAATATTGATGATAGGAAACTATATTTTCTTGTACATCTTACTATAGTGGATCGGTTTTAGGAAGTGTTTCTTGAAAACTTTTCAGGGTTACCACTAGAGAGAGATGTCAAGTTCATGATAGAGTTTCTTTCAGGAGAGAAAATAGTTTCCATACCTCCATATAGAATTGAATCAAAAAAACAACAGGACATTAATGATTAGTTAGAGGATTGTGAGAGTCAAGTGGTTATACTTCTTAGTATGTCACCATGGGGATCTTCATTGTTGTTTTCTAAGAATCCTGATAGGTTGGTGTACTTATGTATCAATTATAGGAAGCCAAAACAGATGGAAGTTAACTATAGATACCATCTTCCTTGAATCGATAATCATTTTGACTAGCTGATTGGTTCCTCGGTGTTCTCAAGTATTGATTTGATATTAGGGTATCATCAAATAATGGTGAGATCTTATTATGTACCATGGATTACCTTCAATAGTAAGTATGGGTTGTATTAGTTTTTTGTTATGTCATTCGGGTTGACCAATGTGCTGATATTATTTATGGCCCCAATGAATCACATCTTTCACCCACACATAGATCATTTTTCAGTTTTCTTTACTGATGACATATTTGTGTACTGAGAAACTTATGACGATCATTTCAAACATATTAACATCATCCTAAGAACACTAAGTGAGAATATGATATATTCCAAGCTATGTAAAATCCATCTATTGATTGAAGATGTATATTTTTTGGTCATATCTCCTCTTAGGAAGGTGTTTTACTGGACCCAGAAGAAGTGCATAGAGTTGTGTCTTGGGAGAAAACCAAGAATATTTTGTTTTTCCAAAGCTTTCTAGGCATAACATGCTATTACTAGAGGTTCATCAAATACTTCTCCCATTTGGATGCACATATTTTTGGATTTATTAAAAATTAAATGATGTTTTAATTATATTAGGCACATGAGAATTCCATAAAGGAGTTAAATTTGTGGTTGACTAATGCACTAGTCTTGATTCTCCCTGATCCAGGTATAGAGTATACCTTATTTCATGATGCATCTATTATTGGGATTGGGGTAGTGTTCATGTATAATGATTAGTTCTTGGTATATGGGTCTTTTCAGTTGAGGCCTCGTGAATTAAATTACCATAATCATGATCTCACATTAGCTTTAGTGGTTTATTCTTTAATGTTTTTTATAGAATTACTTGATGGGAGAACGGTTTACAGTGTGTACCAATCATAAAATCCTTAAGTATATCTTATCCCAGCATGATATGAATCTTTGACAGTGAATGTGGGTTGGTTATGATAAGTCCTTTGACCTTGAACTGATTTATATTCTTAGAATTATATAGAGTGTTGTAGATTCTTTGAGTCGGATGTCTTAGAATCTGGCGGTTTTAGAATCCAGTTTTGATTGGAGGATTGTGGAGTTATTTTTTGAGATACATCTAGAGGTTGAAGATAATAAATGGAATATGAACCTTGAATTTGTGGTAGATGAGTCCATGATTTTGATCCAAATCTAGGAGATGAAATATGAGGGCCTATAATGTTTGGTATTGAAGAAAATTCTTAAAGGTGGGGTGTCACCTTCTGGTTGGACTATTGGTGAGGATGAGATCATTTATTTTCTTAGGTATGTTGTAGTACCTATATGTAGATAGAGAGTGTTGATGCACAATTTTCATTAATTGACGTGGGATGTGCATATTCGTTTGAGAAAAATGTATCCTGATCATCATAGGTAGTATTGGGGTCCCTAAATGAAGAAATATTTTTAGGTTTTCATTGAACGATGGTATACGTTTCAGTAGTTGAAGACTGAGTATTAGTGACCGTGTGGTTTGTTATATCTTTTTCCTATTACATAATGGAAATGGGATGATGTTAAAATGAATTATGTGGTGGGTCTCTCTAGGATGAATCATAAGAATGATGTGATCTGGTTAGTTTTGGTTTGGTTGGCTATGGTGGATAATTTTATTCCAAATCAAGTGAATTTATCATTGGATCTGTTGGGTGTGTTGTAAGTTTGAGAGAGTGTGTGATATCATGGGGAACCATATATTATATTTTCAGATCATGATCGGTATTTCACATCGTGATTCTGGTATAAAATACTAAAGGCACTGGGTAACAAGTCATTTGTGAGTGTAGATTTCAACATGTCGATAGATAAGTAGTTAGAGTGTACTTTTCTAGTACTAAAGGAATTTTTGAGGGCTTGTGTCCTTAAATTTTATGGATCAACTGAGAATAACATGTCCCTTGTTGAGTTTTCCTATAAAAAAGATTACCAGGAGAAGATTTCGATGGAACCATATGAGGTGATCTATATTAGATCATGTAGATATCCATTAAGATGGGTAGAGGCTAGGAAATTAGATTTATTATGGCCGAGTCTCATGGATGAGACATTGGAATAGGTTTAGTTTATTTATAAATGTATACAATAAATTTTTAATAGAAAAAATTCATATATGGATATAGGTCATAGACCTCTTGAGTTTGTGGTGGGTGATCATGTGATTATTTGGGTTTCAAAAATGTTGGGTCACCATAAGATTAAGAAACAAGGTAAGTTGGGACATAGGTATGTGGGGCTTTTTGAGATTATGGAGAGTATTAGACTGGTGGCATACTGATTGTCTCTTCTACAGTGGTATAGTGGTGTGAATTTTTTTCATGTATCATATATTTGGTAGTATCCCACTAACCCAACTCACGTGATTTATGTTAAGGATATTTAGATTGATGCAGATGTGTCCTTTGACGAGTATCTAGTTTGTAATGTGGATTATAGTGAGAAAGGATTCTAAGTAAAGAATGTACCCTTGGTTTGAGTGTTTTGGAAGCAAGGTAATGTTCTGGAAGAAACATGGGTGAGAAAGAGACAGACATGAGGGCCTAGTGGCTTGATCTCTTTACCTCAGAAGTTTTGTGATGCTTGGACATGAAACTCTTGGATGAGACATTACAATGAGGGGAGTTTGTAAGATCATGGACTTTGTGGAGGTAAGTTATCATTAAAATTTTGGTTTAAATCTCATAACATTGGTTAATTAAGTGTTTATCAGGTGTATGAGTAGGTTGAAGGGTGTTCTAGGGGTTCAGAACACAAAATAATGGGGTATTGGCCATCCAATTCATATTTCATGGTTGGTGCTTAGATAGAATAAACTCTACACCCTAACCATGTGTGTATGATGGAAGGGTGGATAGTTTGGATGAAATCACGCAAGAGGAATCCCAAAATGTTTGGTCATGGAATGAGTGATTCAAAATGATTGGTTCCATAGTTTTCAAGTAGTGTGGGATTCTTAGGTAAGCGTGTGATATAGAACCCTCTTAGATAGAGCATGCAGCCTGATTGAAGCATGGTTTGGAAACTCATGTGGAAAATCATGTTCCTCATTAAAATTGGGGATTTGCCATTTTTTCCTATGCATTTTTAGTTTTCTACACAATTTGATCCCCCATTTTTTCTCTAGAAACACTATTGATAGACCAAAATGACCAAGACATCCCAAGGATTGATCACCTTTCTTTCTAGGTTGTTTGGAGTGTTGTTGGGTGTCGTTCAAAACTCCAGGTGAGTCTAATTTATATCTTTTCTCTATTTTTATGATTAGGGATTGTTTTTTTTCTTCTCCTTATAAAACCCTAAAACCCTCTTTTTCTGTTGGATCATAGTTTAGGGATACAGAGGCAATTTTAATCCAAGTCAATGTTTGAGGTCAAGAATGCATTCATCTTCAGAATTGAGGTAGGTGTTCTATAAGGTATATCATATAGACTCGATGTAGACTTTTTTATGTGTGGTTGTTTTAATGGTTCACTATTATGGTGTATTTTTATTCTTTAAATGGATTTTGTAAAATGGTTGGTTGAATGATGAATTTAACCTCTCATGCTCCTCGTGGGATGTGTTGAGATTGATTAGATAAATTTAGGGGCACCAGATGGGTGTTCCCCAATTCCCAAAAATGAAAAATAGTAAATTTAATCCCACATTTGATTTATGTTTAAATATACTCTATAATAAATATTTTAACACATTGGTTTGTAGTAAAATGAATCACTAATAGTATTTGTGACTAGTTTTTTGAAATGGAATAAGCAATTGTTTTTTGTAATGTGAAAGGGTGAAATGTAATTAAGTGAATGCATAAAATGGATTATGATTTGTAATTGAAATTCATAATTGGGTTAGATCATGTGAATTGAGGTATATGCTAAATGGGATCATGTATGGAATTGTTGAAAATTATTAAAGGGTTGAGGCATAAGAAAGGTGAAATAAGTTAAATAAGCTACTCAATGTAATTGGTAAATGTGATAACGGGTTAATGCTTCAGGTTTATTCATATGTTGAATAATTATGACATGTTATTCTTGTGTGTATTTATTTGTGTATGGTTTGTGATATGGTATATGTAGTATATGGATAATGAAGCATGTGCACATTCCATAGTTGTTTTGGGGTATTGGACCTGAGGATCTATGACCACAAATTAGGTTAGACTGAGGCACTAAACCCAATTCCAATAATTCATGGGTTAAGGAAGGGGACCAAGGATCTATACCCATAACGGTTGTAATTGATGAGACTAACTAAACTAAGGCTCCAAGGTAAGAGTGATTTATTGTTTTATGAAATGTTTATCCCCAATGATATTTGTTACTTAGAAAATTCCCTTATGTATGTTAACTAATCAACATAGGCAATAGTGAAAATGATGTAATTTCCAAACCCATAGGACAAATGATGAAAGTGGATAAATTGAGTACAATTAACTAATGGTACCTGAGTTCTCTTTTTTCCTTTTAATTTATTTATTAAATTCATGTAATATATGTTTAGACTTGATATTTTTTTGATACTATTGGAAGTTTCCTACTGATTTGTACTCACATCCTTCTTAGGTCTCCATTTGGTACTCGAGTATATTTCATCATTATAGGTCAGAACAAGTGGAAAGGCCCTATACTAGGGAGTTGAGTTTGGATTGGTATGTGCATGTATGAGGATCCAAAAATAGATCTGGGACCCGTTTTGGCGACTCAAAATTTTTCCTTTTCTTGGGAATCCTTCACATTTGGAACTATTATCATGACAAGGCATATTTGCTATTTTCTTGTGGTTTGAATCCTATTTGGAGAATGGTTTGTAATACATGTTTGTAGTTATTTTTTTAATATTTTCCTTTAATTCATATTTTACCTAGTGTGGATTACTCTAGTAAATATGGTACAGCTTCCCCCCATGATCCATTAGCCCCTCACTACTACTCGATAAACTCTAGTGTATAGGGAGGCACTATTGAGTTCATGTGGCGAACTGGATTGGGGAACCAATTTGGTGGATTCTCGGTCTAGGACGTTGAACCTAACATATAAATGTTGTAATGATCCCATAGAAATTGATTCTACCCAACCTCTAGAGAACACCCCTTGCATAGGAAGATTTTCCTCAACCTTACTCCCAAACATGTATCTATCTTCATCACCCCTATTATAAAATCCACTTCCAGACTCGACCCGTTCACAACTTGTGAAAAAATAAAAGTATGAGAGGCACCAGTACCAAATTGGGCAGTATAAAGTTTAGAAGCTAAATGAATTCTACCCCTAATTATTGATGGTCTAACATTGTTAAACACTATTATAAGTTGAATTACATGACATTTTCTTGTCCTTATTCCCTATGATACATCATGAGTCCCCTTAGTTTCACTACTCTGATGATATAGTAACTCTTTCCTAGAATCACCACATCCACTGCCTCAACATCCATGAACAGTAGAACAAGAAATACAAGACGGATACAGCATAAAAGATCCTCTTCCTATACTCTGATTCTACTTATCTGGTCTATCACTACCTATATGTTGAAAGTTCCTATAGAAACTCTATCGATGTCCCATCCTATCATATGCACAGAACTGTACTGGTGGTTGGAGACATTTTCTACAATAGTGTCTAAACCAACCTAATCAGTGGAAAATTTCTCTAGTAAAATAATTAGTAACTAAAACTTCCCCTATGCACTCTTTTTTCCCAAGATATGTTCAAAATTATCAAAACAATTATTCTTACCTTCAAAATAATTACCTCCTAATCATCCAACAGAAACCAACTATCATCCACTGGAATACTCATCTAGGTTAGTATCAGCTTTGAGAGCCAAATCCAGCACCTCATTGATCTTCTTTAAATGAAATATATTTACCTAGTACTTAATATCACATTTAATCCCATCCTGAAAATTCCTTCTTGTATCTATGTCATCACCTACCAATGAAAGAGAAAAGCACTACAGGTTTTGTGGTGACCTGTATTGTCCATCAAAGTCATACTTCCCTGAGTCAACTGCTTGCACTCAACTACTCTCTCCTATATCAAAATATGTCGATAAAATTTTTCCATGAACTTTTTCACAACATCCTTCCAACCCATAATGTCTTGTAGCACAGTCAGACCATAAACATCGCACCAGTTATTGGGATATCCTCTCAAAATTTAAGCAACCAAATTGACCCTCTTCCCAACCAAATTCTAAAAATGGTTATGTTTACTCTTAATGGAATGAATCCATATGTCAGTTTCCTCAAGTCCACCCTCTCTAGTGAATGGAAAAGAGTGTGGTAATGAAAACTCCTAAATCAATCTACACATACTCCTCAAAACCCCTATTGTGTATCTCTTTATAAAATTAATGAAGTAAGAAAAGTTCTCCTAGAACCGCTCTCCTTCTTCTTCACCTGACAATATCAATGGATCAGGATCCACTACTAGAGGATTATCTTGATCCATTCCCTTATATAATCCTCTAAAAAATCATCATCATGGGGTAATATCTCTAAAATTCGAAACACATATATCAGGAAATAACACAACATTAACACATTTAACCATAGGGATTCACAATATCCATAACACATCATTTCCCCAAACCCCACAACACAATCAAAATCAAGGGATATCATTACCCTTAACTATCCTATATCTATGTCATGGTTAAAAAAGATAAAATCATTATAATTATTCATTTTTTACATTAGACACCCATTTTTTCACATCATGAATCATTTTAACATTTTATACTTCAAATCTTGCACATTTTTTAGACCAATTACACAAGAATGAAAAAACATTTCAATTTCAACAATATACACAAAACCTATTTTCTCGAGATTTCCTAAAATTATGCATTCCACAAAAATAACCATGATTTCCTAGAATGATGCATTCATACTCAAATCTCAGGATTTATTGGTACATGATTAAAATTTTAGAAAAAATTACAAATAATAATCACATTATACAATAATTGAATCACTCAAAGTGAAATAACTTTAAATGTAACAAAAAACATTAATAACAATAATCTCACATTAGGTACATGGCTTTTACCCATGTACATGGGGTTAATACTCCCATGAATAAGATCGTAACTAAGTCCCCACTCATCCTATTCTTTTATATATATTTCTAAAATAATAATACAAATGGAAAATAAAAGAAAACTCAATTGATACCACTTTTTAACATCACGACCTGGGTTCAAGGCCCTGATTCCCCGTGTTGGTTGGTCCAATAACTTCAAGTGTGCCTCCCCATATTCCATAAGCTACTGGCTAGCAGTGAGGGTCTATTATCGACCATGGGGAGACTATACCATCTTTATCAAAGTAACAAAAGATAATAAATAATAAACAATATAAAATTTATACATCCAATAATCAACCCAACAAGTATCACATGATGACCAATATACGAAATACAATATCCATACTCATCAGTAGATATGTGAAGAAAAATATGTGTTAAGTTCAAATAATAAAAATGAAAAATATATAAAGACACAGAAAACTCCAAGTAGTTATCAACACCAACTTTGGTTCCCTCATCCATGATCCATTTTAATTCAACCATCTAACAAAAGGATCTTTCCCTTATCCTTTCCTAAAACCATGAAATCAAATAGGGTGCCAATCAAGAAGCCTAAGCAGGGTTTGAGTACAACATAGGCGTTCAATACCAATATTATCTAAAAAATATACATTCAATGATATAGTGTGAAATTGCATAAATAACAATTTACCTGCAATAAAGTAAACAATCACAATTATTTAATTATTCTTTATTTAACCACAAAACTCCCTCAGGTTCCAGAGGACACCCAAAACTCAATAAATTCATTTTTACATACTAGAGTTTGAAACATATCACATATCATAGTTATCATTAATAAGTTCATATCAATTTTAGTCATAACCAATTTGAACCCTAGTAAAATTCCATCTTATGGGTATAGAATGTCATGTCTAACACCCCATAAGTATTTGGAGCCTCAGTCCTTCTTCCCCACCTCATTATCACATGGGTATTTGTAGAGTCATTTCCTATGAAATACTCGTATTTCATATTTATATTTTGAGCCTTATTCCTTGTCCCAAACACATTTATTACACATGGGGTTTTGAAGCCTCAATCCCCATCCCACCCTCATTTATCACATGTGGGTATTTAGATCCTTATTCCAAATCCCAAACACATATATCAATATGGGATTTTAAAGTGTTAGTCTATATCTCCCACATGATTATCAAAATCACACATATATCTCATATAACACATCAATAAAGTTTAATCATCATTAAACAACTTAAAACATTTCACATCATGGTGTTTCAATTCAATTATCAAAACAAATAATGATTCAATACTTTAATAGTGTGGCATAGAATGATAAATTCACCATTTATACCATATAATCCTATGATACATTAAATAATTTATCAATTAATCAATCTAATTATGCAACCCAATATCTCATTAATTAATTAAATAATCAATTAATCACATTTCCTTGATTCCAATATCACTTAAATTCTAAAATCACAATATTTAGTAATTTTATTCTTCAATTAATTATTTCAATTTATATATTTTCAAAAATTAATTAATAAATTAATTTAATCAATTCAACATTCAATTTCCAAAAAGTACAATTGAGAACTAAAAATGCGTAAATGAAATTAGATTTAAGAATATATGAATTGAATTGAGACCACATACCTCATGAAAACTGGTGATGCTTGTCACCCCATATCACCAATTTGAAGTAGAATAAAAACGATCGTGATGAAGAAAATGATCTAGAACCAAATTAACATCTCAAAATGTATATCTTGATCCACTATAAATATAGAAAAATGTCCCTTCAAAAAAAGGGAGAAAGATGAGAGGGGGGAAGAAACTATATGGGATGATATTCTTTTTCTGGGAGAGGTGAAGATATTCAATCCTAGTTTCAAATCATCTAGAATGGTGGTCGATATCCTCATGTTTTTATTTAAGACCACCAAAAATTAGAGTAATAGATTAGGGATGAGTTGGTTCAATTTGGTGTGATGACTGGGGGGTTTTAGATTTTAAAATACATTTTCTAGGTTAATTAAAATCATACACACAGTTTCCTATGAAATGTTGAATAGTTTTCCAATCCCTGTTCATCAACCTTCTGCCTCTTCTAGGGGGTTCATAGAAAGTCATAAAAGGGTCCACTATTTGACAAAACATGTGTTATTCATGTGAATATCATCTATTTTGTTCCACATAGTTTGTTGTGTTAGGTTCATGGTTTGGTAAAACCAGACACTAACTATGAAATTCATCTCTTCCTTCCAATTTTTTTGAATTTCACTAAAAACTACTCCAAGGTAACACCCATGAAAGATATCATCGCAAATCATATCCTAAAAAAGAGCTCATGAAACCTCCATAAAAGTTTGGGATCTTACATCCCCAAACATCACCATATTTCAAATGTATTTCTCATAAATTCCATGATTAAATTAATTTGTGGAAAATATACCCTATCAATGAATTTAAATGTAGAATAAATAATATGGAATACAAATATTTACACCATCAATAAAATATCATTCAATGTAAAAAACCTTATATATAAATGATATAAATTTTACAAAATAATCATATCAATGATAAAGAAAACAGATATTTAAGAGAAATTTAATGTCTAATGATCATTATAAAATAAATGTTTTGATAAAATATAGAGACCATGAAATTAACAAGAGATACATGGTGCTTATTTTTTCACTAATAATATGTGTTTACCAATAAGATCACGACCATTGGAAGAATAAATGGATTGGAATTGAAGCATTAAAATAATATTTTATATTAGATTATTAATTGTAGATCCATTGAAATAATTTAGTAGAAGCTCAATTTCATATAATGGTTACTGTGGTGTGGAACTATATTATCGTCATATACTTTATGAAATATTACATTAAAATTTTTTATAATAAATTTGAAAACACAAAATTTAGGTAAAATTAAAAATATTACTTTAAAACCCTTTTTAAAATTTAACAAAATCATAAAATTTACTTAATTAGAAATTTGAGTAAATACAATGACTTTTTTAAAATAGTTTTGAATTTGATGGACGTGGAAGAAAATATATATAATTAAAAGAGAAATATTTTTTTTTTCTTTTACAACATTATAGTTTTGATTCAAGTATCAAAGAGAGGAATATTTGGAGTAAAATATTTAAAATAATTAAACATATAGTTGATAAGGAATTTATTTTATCTTATATGGGATACATGATAAGATTCCTTTAAGGAAAATGAAAGAAATCCCCAAAGAATGTGAGATTGTAAAATAAAATATTTCCTCTTTGGTAAAATTCAAATTGAATCCTCTTGAATAAATAGGCTTGAATTGAAAATTAAATCATCAAGAATGAATATGTATTCTATTTAAATACATAAAAAGGTATATATATTCCACATAAAATTGAATAGGTTCATAATAATAATTTTGAATCAATGGACTGTAAATTGAGATGAAATCCCTTAACTCTTATTTCACTTTAGTTGTACATTGTTATATCTACTATGTAATGGTTTTTATAATTTTTTTAATTAAAAAAAAATCTATATTTCAATTATTATTATCAAATATAATACTCTTTTAACATCTTAACACCCATTTGTTAATAATATTTCATATTACCATTGCTTTAGGTTCTAACAACATCATTTTATCATGAATGTATTTTCAGGGAAAGTCTTGTAATTGGTAATATGACATAGATAAATCATCTATATAATGATATTAACTTTATAAATATCAAATTTATTCATTAGATAAAATGTTATAACCATTAATGAATGATTTAAATGTAAAATAAATCGCATCACATCCTGGATGTGGCAGGGTGTATGTATGCACGATTGATGATATCATAGATTTAATGGGTCAATGGGTAAATAAGTGGATAATGTATTAATTTTAAATAATTAATATGATTTCTCATATATCATATATATTCATTATTAACATTATTACAGTTATCCCTGTGATTTGGTGAATGAAAAAAATACATCAGTATGCGAGGTGGCAATCCACTGTACAAATGAGAGATGACATTGCTTATTATTTATTAGAGAAGAAGATAGATAAATATTATGAAATAAACATAATAAGATATAATTATATGATATATACTGGTTTTATTATATTTTAACACTCTATACAAATTTTTTGGTGGTAAAATAATAAATAAAAAGAAAATAGTTTCGTGAAAACAATTATATTCTCTTAGAAGAACATACTTAAAATGTATCTTTAAAGGCCCTAGGGTTAGACTATTGGGAAGGTAAAAACATATATAATGTGTATAATTATATTATGTAGAGATTTTGGTAGGTTTTAGCAAAGAAAAATCTATTCAAGGGCTTGAAAAAGTGAGGGGAGGGTGTTCCATGTTAAAATTATGGTGGATTGATATTTTTTCAAATACCCAAACTATTCAATAATAGAATGTCACTTTAACCCATGTGACACATAATATGATAATTAATATTTTCTAATGATTATAATGATAATTAAAACCTCCAGGACTAAAAATATATATTTTTTATACATGGTATTTTGTTAACCTTTTTTGTTACATTATTTTACCATTTGAGTTTTCACCACTATAACTATTGTTTAGATCATAGGTATATAATCCATTCATCATAAAAATAAAATTATAATTGTTATATTATTTGGCCTCGCTGATTATAATTATAAAATAATACTTATTAAATTACAAATATATACGTGTGGAAAATTAATTATAACCAAAGCACGTGTAACACGCAAAACCCCATTTTAACTTTAATCATGGTAGTTAATTTGTATAGTTTTTTATATTAACTATGAAAAATTAAGTTTAACATATTAAATAATGTTAATTAATATGATTCATAATATGGAATCAATTTTAACAAACTCAGATCAAATATATTTAGTAATTATTTTAAAAAATTAAACTAGATAAGTGTGTTGAAAACTGGTTTTTATGAAATGAATTTTTCAATAATAGAATCGTATTACATTAAATATTTGAATTTAAATAATCATTATATGTATTTAAATAAAAATATTGATATATATAATCTATAAATTTATATTTAAGTCATTCAATATTTAATATTATTTAAATTAAATAAAATAGTTAAACATTAAGCCTTTTTAAATTCTAAATTTTGGTATACAATGTTTTTTAAAACATGCCCCTTTTACATCCAAATGATCCTATATTTCTTCCTATTAACTGATTAGTTAATTAATTTATAATTTGACATATTATTTCACATTATTATGAATAAAATGGGTAATATATAAATATTTCATTTTCAATTATTTATGAAAGATTAATTCTAATAGAAAATGTCAAAAAATTCATTCTAATCATACATTGACAAATTATGTTCAAAATTAATATTAATACCATCAAATTGGAATTTTTTATCTATGAAATATTTAAATATTATTTTTATTGTTTTATTACAATATGAGGCTCACCTTCAATAATTGAATCTTGGGTGTTACAATATGTGAATCTTTTTTTTGATATAATTATAGATATGTTTTAGGAGTGGTATATAAACATTGATATGTTAAAACAATATTAATTGGGAGGGGATTTGGGGATGCATATTTGAGTTCTTCACTGGAAATATTTAGCAAAAAGTGTTAATTTTAGAATAACTATTGATTTTGTTGATCATCCTTATTTAATCTTGTCATAATGGAGGAGACATAGTCTATATGTTCATGATGTTTTTGGATATGTAGGAAAAAGTGGACTATGTATAACTGTGGTTAACAGGTTATCCTATTTTATAAGTAGTGAGGAATCTTATAAAATAATGGTTATTATTAATGATGTTGTGAATAGGTACTAAGGACACCATGGGTGATGATCCATATATATAAAAATATGATTTAGATACTTTCAGAATGATTATAAATGGCCTTAAGAACCATTAATTAAAACTATATGATGACTAGAATATCAATACAAAACATATGTCTTGGGATGGATGCATAAAAAAATTTATGAGATCATAGGACTTCCGTACAACATTTACCATATCTTGGCTAATATTATTTAGTTTTAGTAAAATAAATAATGTAATGGGGATGAAAATAATGTGAGATTGTATAACCATAAGATGATGTAGAATATCATGAAGCACAAGGGAACAAATTCATTTTTGAGAATACATTATAATTTATGATATATTGAGAACTATGTAAAATAATTTAAGCACGTGTATGATATTTATGTCCATGCATGTGCCATTTTTTCTATATCTATGATATTTTAATAGGACACATGATATATGAAAAACAAGAATTATATTCTAGAATTCATAAAATACCTCTCAATTATTTTATAATATCTATTTTTATATGTTTTTATATTTAGTGAATTCTTATGGGAAATAATATTAATTTGGATAGTTTTTCATTATAGTATTAAATTAAATGTGGTTTTTTCTATGTTTTACAATGATTCAAATATTTTAACTGGTGAAATTACAGCAATAAAAGTCAAAAATTGAGGAATCCCTTTTTAAAAATAAGTTTTATACTTTGATAGGTTCCACAAATTTGGAGAACCATCCATGCCACAGTTCTATAGACATGGAAAATTCAAATGTACTAAATGAATGTATTTTAAGTGAGGAATATGTTATTATAATTAATAAAACGTAAGAAAACTTTATATCCTTCTTTTAATTTAAATTGGACAAATAAATATAATTTTTTTTTTCAGATTTCAATAAAAAATTCATAACTGGTATTTTTGGGAGATTTATGTGAGGATTCGAATTAGGAAATATCTTTTACTTTGAGAAATCAGATACCAGGGCATCAAATTATGGGGAGTTTCCCAATATGAAATGAAAAAATATATATTCAAAACTCTCTAAATATTATAAGGATAGGGGAAGAATAATTTATAAGTCACTTTCTACACTAATTTTACATGAAGAGAAACGTACAGTCGAGAAGGGATAGCCCGATTGTTTAACTACAAGTAGAATATCATCTCATATTAGTGAAAATATATACAAAGGATGAATATTAACAAATTTTTCATTGATATCAATTATTAAAAATATTACAGAACTATATCATATATGTTGAGACACAATTCATATAATTAGTGGAAACATTTAGTTTGTTAAAATGATCTAAATCCGATTTAGGGGAAGGGAAAGGATAAATCCCCACTATAAGTCAATATAATTTTTATTAATTGAAAGGAATAATATACCAAGAGTTGAATGAAAATAAGGGTGTTATATAGATTCTAGTAACACTATGTGAAGTAGAATAAATAACCACTAGTAGTACTATAGGATCCATTATAGGACTCCCTATAAAAAAAGTCTAATATAATTCCATGTAACCACTTGATGTGAAATAGTGGAAGAATTCAAAATGGGGGGGTGAACAATTCACAACATGAAAAAGGATTTCATGCATGAAGCTTGTATATAACTATCTTCTTACTAATTATTTTGAAAAAACATTTGTCTTAGAAAACTGATAAATAGAGGACTAATTCATTATTTTTTATAAGGAGTTGAATTAAATTATAATAATTCAAAAAAAAATAGACCACTGATTCATTTTAACCAATTATTGGCCCCCCTATCGTGAGAACTATGAGTTGTATCAAATTAAATATGGTTTTTTCTTAATAAATATAATTTAAAATTTGATTTAATTACCCTATATTATATTTTTATTTTAGTAATCTTTTGAAATTATTTAGATGGATAACATAGTCTATGGACTTATTATAGCAATGGTGTATGTCTCAACTAAACTCTAAAGAACATAATTAAATGGGGGAATGAATCTAAAGAAGAATTCAAAAATATATGAAGGAAATAAAAAAATTAAAGGTAATCAGATTGGTGGAAGTTTTGATAATTCAATTTATTATGATTATTCAAATAAATCTAGTTTGATCTATGATAATTGTGTATCACTTAGTTGTCATCCTTAATAAATCATAGATTATTGGATGAATTTTCACATATAATTAGTTACGTTTGAATTCATTTTTTAAAAGGTGTTATTTTTGAATAAGTATACCATTAAGTGGATGTTAATGAAATATACAGTACATGAACTAATGAATTTAGAATGTGGAGACCAATCACAGAACATCTGTATTAGAGAAAACCAAATGATATCACATTGAAATAAAATAAGATATCTTAATGAAGTGGAAATTAAAATACATGTTTCTGAAAATGTTATATCTAATATAATATTTGAGGATGTTATTAATTAACATGAGTAACTAGACAAAAACATTGAAAATGATAAGGATTGTAATTTTTTTTTAAAATAAAATAAATTTCCATGATATCTATTTAATAGAATCATGGAAAATTAATGAAGATCTTTTTTAGAATTAGAATCTATATAGTAAGACAAGATATTAATATTTCAATTTGAGAAGAACACCCTTAATGTAATTTATATTGACTGTGAGGTGATGTTTGAAAATCATAAACCATTAAATGATAGAAATTCTGATATTAATAATGAAAATTATTCCACCACACAAAATTCCATTGAATGTTAGTTCTATAATATGACAAATACTAATAGAATAATAAACGTGAAGACATCCACTGATTAGGTTGTATAATTTTTCAATAGGTAGGTACACCATTGCCTAGAAATTTTATTTTTCACTATTTTAGTTTCTAAAAATGATTGACATTTGAATCTAAATATTTTACTAATACAGATCGTGGAAATTAGAAAATGGAAACCACTACATCAAATATTTATTTATGAAAATTTTAACACTCGATTGTCATTTATATTATACATATCTATTTTAGATAAAAATTATTAAAATTTTAAAATAAGTATTTAATAATATTTTTAAGAAATAAATAATATATTTATTGAATTTAACTATCTTTAATAAGTTTCATTTTTAAGTACACATATAAAAATTAAAATTAGATTAAATATTGGGTTTTTTTTGAAATGACTGATTTTTTGTGAACACTGAACATTATCGACTTTTCAAATACATCTTTTTTATTTTAGATAAATTAAGTAATTTTACAGTCTAATTATATTTTTTCATAATTATAAATATGATACATTTTATTTATAACAATCTAATCATTAATTTTTCTAATTTTTATATAAGTAAATTTTTATAGTTAAAATGCATTTTTTAAACTCTTTTTTGTTGAATTTAATGTAGTTATATTGAAATTAATATCTTCCACTTCTAGAAAATGAATCATGCAAATTTGATACCATATATGGAATAAGGATGTTCAAATCTGATAAATAGGGCCCATTATTTTTTATGCATTATGAATTGTAACTTTTATAAAATTTATCACATCAGTAAAAGTATATAGGTTATTTAAGGATACAAATAATGGGACAATGCATTAAAAATAAACCATTCACTTTCATTTATTTCATTATATTGAATTAATTCATCAATATTTATTCAGAATACAAATCTATGGAATTGTGGTTCTATTTTACCTTAGTAGTAACACTTATATTATTTTAATAAAAGAAAAATAAAAATTGTATCACTATTGATTATAATTTATTTTATATGTTCACATAAGAATAATAATAATTTTTTAATGAATATAGAAAATAATTTTAAATTAATTTAATTTATTTTTATCAGGGTATTTTTTAAATTTTAGTGATGTAATAATTATCTTAAATTCATTATGGAATATTGACACATAATTTATTAAAATAATAGAGTAATAAAAAAAATATGACTAAAAACATTTATAGTATTGTTTCATTGGATTAGTTTTAGAAACCCACCATTTTATATATATATATGGAATATTATATATGTTTTTAAATTTATATATTCTTAATATATATTTTTCAGGATGTCATCAAATACAAATTAAATGAATAGTCTAAAAAATTTCATTATTAAAATTTTATGAAAAATTTCATTTTATTAAAATTTTCAAAAATCATTAAAATAATTCCAGTGGAAAATTATGATCTAAAATGGTCTACAATGTCATACATTGAATTTTTATGAAAATATTAAAACATTATATGTAAAATTATAACCAGTTATGACTGAAAATGTCATTAACGTAGTTAAGGATAAAATTGTTAATTAAATGGGATAAAACAAATGATAAGGTTTGACATACCACATAAATTTATATAAATTTTATTGGTTGGGGGGATTCTAATGATATAATTTATTTTCTATGAATTTATTGCCACATTGATCCAATTGAACAAGAAAAATGAATTTATTATATTTAAATATTATTATTAATTTCTTGTGCCTCATTTCATTCAAAAAAAAAAGCCACTGATTCTAATCTATTATATACACCATATAGAGTAAAATATATTGAAAACCCCATACCAAAGACACTTCTCATCATCTTGATCCATGTTTTGGAGCCGCTGGTCTTCCAAGAATATAGACCCTAGTTTGATTATGTGATGATCTAACAGATCTATTTAAAAGAATAGGTAATCACCTTTACAGAATCATCCAGATTTATTTCTTCATTAATTTTACATAATTTTTCTGTAAATGTAATATCCTGATATTTTAAAATAATACTAAATTTGAAATCATATCACATACACAACATCAGGTCTAAACGAACCATGAAATATAATAATTTAAATATGACTATTATAACCTTGTGGTTAAATTGGTTGGTATAAATAGATATAAATACTTTATGAAAGTTATATAATGTTTGTAATAAATAAATATTTATTTATAAACTCTTAGTAAAAACATACTCAATTTTAGAAAATATAATTTATTCTTCAAAGTTATTTTATCTTCAATAAATTGTTTTTATTCCTTTTTATGAGAAAGTAATATAATAAATTTACAGATCTATTTGAAATTATATTTGATAAAAAAAATTGGAACTCATTATATCAAAATAATTCTATGTTTAAATTTTTATATTTTTCTAAAAAGTATTATTTCACAATGAATCGTGAAAAATACTGAATTTTTCATCAAAATTGTATTTTATTTTAATATATTTTTCTTCGGAAATACTATTTGTCCTTAAATTTAAAATTTCATTGTATTTTTTTAACAAAAATAATCCAATTATTTTCTTTAAAACTAATTATATACTTAAATTAGGTATTGAACCATTTTTATATTTCAAAATGAAATTATTTTAAAAAACTTTTTTTATCCCATTTTGCGATTTTACTTTCAAAATTAAATTCTGACACTTTTATGAGTTGAATTTTTTAAAAATGGGTTCCAAATTTGGAATAATTAGTTTAAAATTTGTAAAATATTCCACCCTCATTTCTTAACATTATAAATAGTAACTTTAATAATATTTTTCCCATTGTAATTGGTAAATTATGTGATTTTGATTAAAATAACATTATAAGGACTCCAAAATGTCCCTAACACTTGTTTTAATTTTATTTTATGATTATATATCACCCATAGTCATCTAGAAGTAAAATATATAGACTTTTTCACATTGGACAATGATTTTGACCCTATATATTATTTTATATAGTGAAAAGAAAAAAATGTATATCTCTTTGTTTTATTATATCTATGTTTTTGACATAAAGAAAATAGAGGATATGTTTGGATATAAATATTAATTTGAAATATAAATGATTTTTTAATAATTTTTTTTAATTTTTCATGAATAAATAATTATCATAAATGTTTATGCAACACTATCACAATGTTTGGCAAATAGTAAAACAAACTGGTAAAATAAATAATAAAACATTAAAAATAATATTATTTGATTTTGTTTTTTTATATAATTTTTTTTATAAAAAATAGACAAATTGTAGTGGTTTAGATTCATTATATTCTAAATACATTTTTTATTATAATTTTAACAATAGAAATTAATGAATAGTTCATAAATTGATATTAATGTTATTTTATAAAAAATAATATTTTATTATATATTTAATAATTATTAAAAATATTATATTAATACATGTAAATATGATATTATTTATTACATAAAACATGGTCTATTTATATGTTGATTTTCTTTTTATAGTTACTATATTAATCCCTTAAGTGTAAAAAATTTCGACATCGCCATTATAGATAAATGGGATAATTAAGGGTTGAAAAACGATAATTGAAAAAATGTTGTCCAAACATGCCCAAATATTATTTTCTGAGAGTATTTAGACTCATCCTACTCTCCGATTATAATAATAGCAATTTGGGACCATTTGTATGTCAACATTAATTTATTTTAATATAATATTTTTTGGTAATTCCCTGAGTACCCCACCCCTCTCCTATAAAAGGGAACCTATTCATCTCATTTCCTTACACATCAAAAACCATTTGGTTCAGAACATACCGAAAAAAATCTAGTAATATAATCCCATCCCATTTTCTAGAGTTCATAGTTTTGGTGTAATACCAACCATAGGGGGGGTTAGGGGCCAATAAAAGGGAATTATTCGAAGAAGAGGTGTGACTTTTTACTAAATATTATAATTATATTTCTTCTTCCACCTCCTTAAAATATTATTTAACCATGATTTTATGAAAAATACATATATCCCATATAATATTATAATATTATGCTAATGTCTTAATCCACATCCATATCCTCTTCTATCAAAACGGGGAAGAAAATTGTCATTCGTATTTGTGGAGGAATACTTCCACACATACCAATGTAATTTGATTTCTATAAATCCTTTAAAATATTTTTTAATGGTCATATTAATGTATATATATTATAATCAAGAAATAATTTTATTTGTTTATTTTTAATATAACATCCATTTTCTTAAATTTTTATTCACATAAAAATGATAATGTTGTTCAAGCGTACATGTGAACAACCACCTCCAAAATGCAATGTGATTGGTTTTTCATCACCACATCAAATGAATGAAATATATAATTATATTTGAAGAAATTATATGGTATTTATGATATAATTATAATTAAATGAATATAAAATAATACATATAATCTTTATATAATAATCGCAACAAAATAGAAACATTACTCATTCATATGAATGACTTATCATATCCATGATTGTAACATTGTTCATTTTTCGTAACATTATTCATGGTTGGGGTTAAAAGTATAATTTCTGTATGAAAATGATAATTTGGTATTTATTATTATCATGGATATTGTGGAAAAATTATGATGTTGATTGTGACCAATATTCAAAATTCATTTTGAATGTATATTCTGAACATCATTAAACCACCCAATGTGGACTTATATAATTAAATGTTTAAACAAAATTAATGAAGAAAATGGCTTAATGATAAACCAAAAAACCTATAAAATGTTTTCAAAAATGTAAATAATTTTTATAAGTTTATTATAAATCATTTAAATACATACATTGAATGTATGGACATGTGGTAAGGTATTGTGTCCCAATTTCCTTTTATCAAGGAATTTTTTAATGCTACACACCTAATGTATTTTATATGGTGTATAAAATAACATATTTCATATTATATAATTAGTCCTTCATACTTCATGGTATTTTTTTTCAAAAGGTATTTGAATTGAATACTACCAAGTGGTAAAAAAATCATAACTCAATTTTTTTAATTGATTTATAACATGGTTGAAATTTTTATACCATGATTATATGTGAATAAATAACTCAATTATTTAATTCTATATTTCAACTATTTTCTTATTTTTATCAATATAGGGATCTATTTTTGTGAGGTTAATTTTTCTAAAATTCTATTTCATTGAGTTATAATTCTATGTTAGGTTGATATATTTTATTATAAGGTGTATAACCTAACAATTTTAAATGTTATATATGAATCTATTTATGTTCATGATATTTAAAGTTTAATTTGAAGTAATTATTTCATGGGTAATATTTTTGAAAATTAATCAAAGTGTCAAAGCCATTATGTTATAATCCCTTTTCATTCTGAGATAGTTTATATTTATGGTTCCTTTAGAGTAAATCATCTGATCTTATTTTATTTAACCAGAAATCCTTTATTCCCCTGGTTATGAATTTTATTAATTCTTTTTATTTTATTTTATCCCTTTATTATTTAATAAACTTACGGAAAGATATTTTCTAGTGATACAGATCTTGTAACTTCCTTTAGATCTGGAATATATCTCTTACATATACGTATTTTCTAAAATGTTTTAAAAATTGTTATTTTCTCAACATAAATGATTTCATAAATCCATTTCATATGATCATTGAATGTATTTTAAAATGTTTTAAAAATTAAATATCATAACATTTTAGAAATGGGTCACTTTTTAGTCTCTTTACAATAGTTTTAAAAAAATATCTTTTACATTTAAAACATGACAAATTTTCTCACCATGATGATAAATATTCTATTTGAATCATACTCTATATGTTTTCATGGTTATTTTCAATGACAATTGTTTTAATAATTTTCTATGAATCTTTATATTTTAAATGTAATTTTTTAAATTAAAACGGTATTTTCCATAAGAATGTTTTTCAATATATTTGAATTATGTTTCCATTCATCTCCATCAATAACGTTTTATGTTAAACATGTTTTACTAGGGATATTTTCTAATGATTCCATCCTCCTTATTTAATTATATGGATTAGGATTCTTCCAAATAGATTTTTCTGTAACAATATTCATTTTCATAGGTAAATCAAGTAAGTAATAAACATTTATTATTATTCTGATAGATATGTGAATAATTCTATATTTTTTATTCATGAATTGTAATTAATGATTTTATATAAGAATAGTTGAGCTCTATAAAGCTTATATGATGGGTTTATACTAATTATATCCCATGATATGATTGGTTGAGCCATGTTATATCTCATTATATGATGATTGATAAATATTATAGCTCTCTAATGCATTTGGTATGAATTTTATTGGAAGCCATCTATATAGTTATTACAATTTCTAGGGATATTATTTGGGTTATATAAATATGGTTTTCTAGATACCATCACATTTTTGTTATACATTATATGGGTATTATTATTCCCTTTGGATTAGATTGGAATTGTAAGGGTTATGAAGATTTTTTTCAATCCCTCATTCCTTTGTTAAATAATTATGCTAATTTTTATGATTAATGACCCAAGTATGTGTGGGTATGAATTATGTTATGTTATGATTATTCACATCAGTTATATCATCATGACCTTATGTTAAACATATTCTCACTAATGATATTCAATTTTTAAATCATATATTTTCTCTAACTGAGAATTTGATCTAGTCCTTCTTATGTTTCCTTTTACCTAGGTTATGGAAAATGAGGTTAAGTGATTTTCATCTTGAAATGGTTCATATGTGAGGTATTTAATTGGTATTTTTATTACATAATATGGAATATGAAAATATTTTTACAGAAGAAAATATACTCTCTTAAAGCCATGGGTACTGATTATTTATGTCTTTTACTTAATCTTCTAAAACTGTGAAGCTAATAATTTCTTGGCTATAAAAGTGATCGAATATATCATTTTCATGTTTTTTGTTTTGGATATAAAATATTGGGCCACATTAATCAATATCATGGATAGAATGGTAATGTTTATTTTTTTAGCACTAGATTTGGGAGTGATGGTTAGGGTTCCATATAATTGGTATCAAAGTAGAGGAGTTATATCCCTCCTTGGGAACTCTCATTTTTAAAATTTGAACGAAGCATGGATATCTTCTTAATGGATTCATGGGGAAAGGGTTTCTACTTGGGATAGTGGTGACAGTCCCTCATGGGAGGTGTATCTTCCAATGGAGTACCTTGATAGGTATCAAATACAACCAAAAATTAATTAGTATATACCATTATAGTTGGTATCAAAACATGGTTTCAAAGACTTTGGAGAATAGTATATTTCACTAGAGGTTATATAAGATGTTATAGATACCATCATAGGTTTTCAAGTATAATATTGATTATAAGTTAAAAGTCTTAGAAACCTATTTTGAGTTTTTATGTGAAAGAATTCTAAAATGAATAATAATATTTGGGGTGATGTTTTATTATTATTTTAGTTATACGTAACCCTTAGTTTTAACATAAAATGCTATTTTTTGATTCAAGGTCAAATTATTGTTTTGAATCATATATGATCATAATGTGTCTTTATGTTGATTCAAGTTATTTATGGAAATGATTATCTTTTTTCCGAAATTATGATATTAGAAAATATACATTTTTCACATATGACTTTATAAGCTACTAATGATATTTAGAGACAAATGTTAAATATATTAGGGAAAAATATGTTTTCAAAGACCAGAGATTTTTGGGTTTCAAAATTGGGAATGAATATGTTGAATAATTGTTATGGATAGTTATTTATGGAATTATTTAGTTTTAAAATTTTTTATTACTATTTAATTTTTTATATTAATATTATATTGATTCAAGTTATGATTTTTTAATTTCTGAAATTATCATATCATGAAACAAGAACGTTTTTATTTAATAATTTATAAATATATGAATAATATATTTTTATAATTTTAAGGATTTTGTGATCTATTAGAAGTTTGTTTTAGTGCTTCCACCACAAAACAATATTATTAAATACTCATCGGTCAGAGTGGTGGATGAGATTGTATTGTAACTTTATTAGGGGATAATATTATATATATCATCAGGGTGTATTTCATTTTTTTCAAAGTCTATATGGTAATATAATTCCTCAACTCTATGAGAATGGTAAAAAATAAAAAAAATATCATATTACATTCTCTTCCAATGAATCAATGGTAATTTTAAGATCACTTTTGGTTATGACTTTCTAGTAGTTATCTTTCTCATGACCATGTTCTCTATCAATATGTATCATTCATTGGGTGTTATTTTTCAATTCCATTTCTATAGTAACACATTATACTAATGTTAATCTATTTAGAAAACATTTTATTTGTTATTCTTTATATCCTTCATATTTCCCAATCCATATTTTCAAGATGATGTTTTATTTACCCTCTTTACGATGTGAGATTCAACAAAAATATTTTCAGATGAAAAAACATGGATTACTAGGTCTTATTGAGAATCTAAAATTTATTAAAAAGTTCAGGATATAATAATATTTCTTTAAAGGAATAACATTTTTGAGATCATAAGGACACACAGAAGAAATTCCAAATTAACCATTAAATATTATTATTTAACTATAATTGTTATAAGCTAGCCATTAAATTGGAGGGTATGAATATGGTTAAATACTTTAAAATATATATATAAATTATCTAATATATAAAAACTTATTTATTAATGATAAATAAAAAATAACTCACTTTTTAGTAAATCCGCTTTATTCTTCAAAGATATGTTTTCATCAAAAATAGTTTTTATTTCATTATTTGTGAAAATAAATTAATTAATTTTTGAAACTTTTAGAAATTTTATTTTATTAAATTACTATCACTTCTTAAATAAACATAAAGAAATTATACTATGGTAAAAAATTTATTTTTTTAAGATTGATTTATCAAGGAATAGTGGAAAACTGATGTTTTTACTGAAAACTAAATTTACATTTGATGTACTTACAAATTAAAATTTTATTATGGGTTATTTTAAATCTAAATTATTTAATTTTTGTTTAAAATAATAAAATTATATTATTGGATGAATTTTATAATTTAAATTTTTATAAAAAAAATCCATAATTTTAAAAAATAATTTTTCTTAAAAATCGTGTGTTTTGGGTTTTATGAGAGTAATTTTAAAACTAAATTAATAAAAGTTTGGAATTGAATTTTAAAACATATTTCATAATAATTGGTTCCAAATTTTATAAATATTAATCTTTTATTGTTGAACATTCTTCAATTGTAACATTAGTAAAATTTTTACAATGGTAAAGCGCTAATTTGTTAATTTAGGTTAAAAATAATATGATAATGACTCTAAAATGACCTTAACATCATATTTATTTTTATTATATGATTATATCAGGTAAATAATAATAAAATCATTGAATATATAGACTTTTTTCCATTTTCAATTATTTTGGCACTTAATATTATTTTATATAAATTAATAGGAAAATTTTCATTCTATTTTTTATAATAATTAAATTTTTCACATAGGGACAACAGATTAAATGTTTAGTTATAAATATTCATTTAAAATATAAATGATTTTTTTAGTCATGGATCTTTATTTATTAATTTTTAATGAAGTAATAATTTGTTTAAATCATGTGATAGACTAACACACTATTTTATATGCCCCAAAAAAAATCTAAAAAATGATTTTGAAAACTAGAAAAATAATATCTTTTGACTAATGTATGGACTTTAATGATTTTTTACATATTGATGAAGTAAAATATAGGTTTAAATGAATTGGTTTTGAATTACTTTTTCCTTGTATTTTTAAAATTAAAATTAAATTATTTATTTCAAAATTGACATTATTGTAATTTTATAATAAAAAATATTTTTATTAAATTATTTAAATATAACAAAACTATTCTATTTTTTCATTTAATTTGGATATAGTTTATTTCATCATCCATGGTTCTTTTCTTTTATTTTATTTTTCATTTTTCATTTCCTATTTCTTCACATTATGTTTAAAAACATTTATATCACTAAAATGGTCAAAAGGGTTAATGCGGGGTTAAAAAATAGACAACTATCCAAATTTGATCCAAAATTTTCCAAAATTTATTATATGAGAAGAGTTAAAATATAAATATTCTAATAATTTAATATTTTGAATTTGGATCCATTGGGTGTAACACCCCGAGCTTCCGCGATACGCCTCTCTTTCAATAATGCAATAGCTTGCATTGTACGCAACTTCGAGTTCGAAAACACCGCGACTAATCAAAGTAGCCATTATGAATAGTAATAACCACTTTTTAAAATTATAGAAATTTTATATTTCAAAATGGACTTCATTTTTGTATTCGTAATATCGAAATTAGCCTATGTTGAATTTTTGGTATTTTTCTGAGAACTTCTAATTTTTTATGAATTGTGAAAAATACTTAAAAACAAATTTTTTAATCAAAATAATTTATAGTGATAAATTATACTATTTAGTGGTTTTAAATTATAATTAGAATATATTTTTACCATTTTATCCAATGGTGGTCATTATAATTAATTTAACATTAAAATTTGACATAAACAATTGTCAATCTTTTGATATAAACTGTTTCTTAAAAACACGCTATTTGTTGCGACAGCGGGAATTAAATATAAAATTAATTAATGCAACTTATATGATTGGAATTTTGTAAAATATACATCATTTTTGAATTCGGAATATCAATTATAGCTTAGGGTGAAATTTTGGCATTGTTCTGAAAAACTTCAATTTTTGATGAATAGTGAAACCACTAAGTGGTAGTTAAATAACTAATTTTTCGTTTAAATGAAATATTACCACTTCTATGATTTGATTTTCAAAAATCTGACATACATGGTTGTCATTAAGAAGTAAAATGTGGTTCAATGAGATTAAAATAATTTTTTTGGTGAATAGTAACTTTTAAGTTCTTAATCGCGATTAGAGGTAATTAGTGTAGTTTAAGGTACAAATAATGTTATAATAATATGAGATGAGCATGAAACTTGTCCTACTCCTATTGGATGATTCATGGCCAACCAAGACAACCCATGGATCAACTTGGGGACCCCATGGAGCCACTTTAGTTGGAAAATGACATTAATATATATTTATTTAATGTTAAAATTAAATTGACACAAACATGAGTTAGTTTACTAAAACAGTTTTTAAGTGGGGTTACACAAGTCCAAATTTTGATTATAAATATTCATTAGAAATATAAAAAGATTTAATACATCATATTATTTTTTTTATAAATTTTAGACATTAAATAAATTAAATTATTTATGACATCATGATGATGCAGCGATGACCTCATTATTTAACGATTTAAATAAAATGGGAAGATAATGCAAAATCCAAGGATTACACTTGTCCAAAGCCAATTGGATGAGGATATTTAGAACCCTTATCACCTTATACTCGAATTATATAAGTGTGGGACCTTTAGAATCCGAAAAGCATTGTGTAATAATGTAACATTTCAATCTTTCCAAAAGAGACCCTCCTCTCCACTTATAAAAGGCCCCCACCTCTCCCACCTTATTCACACCTTAAAGCCATTTGGCTCGGCCAAACTCTGCCCAAATACTCTCCCAACATCCCTCTCTTACTCCTAGAAGACTCACTTTGGGCAGAACTCTTCCCAAGGAAGCCTTTGGCTCAAATCGAAAAGAGTTACCCGATTTTGAGGTAATGTCTTCTCTAATGTTGTTTTGTTTTGTTTTTCTCCAACCCCCTAAACTCTTTTTATTCATTTCTTTTGTAACAACACCAGTATCCTCAATATACTAGGATTTTGTTATAAGATGGATTCGAGATACACTTACACACACCAACATCTAATGGTTAAATAACATACGGTTTCTGTGGATGGTGAATTTCTGCCTCACGAAACGATGATTGTTCAACACTCATATAACACCTTCAAAGGTGGCCATTAAGATGTCACTATTTTTATATATGATATATAATATGTTTATGTTTTACTTATGCTTCTGTATTTCTCATTTATGGAATACTTTTTGATTTCCATTATGGGTAAAACGCGATAATTTCATTTTAGGAAGTGCGGACTACCGCCCCCTCAAAGTGATTTGAATCGTTAATGCCATATGTGGGATGTATAAAGGATGGAGTAAATGGTATTATACACTATATTATACTGGAATTATATTATACATTTATATCATTATGATTTTGTTCCATTAAATATGAAATTGAAATGAAAGTAGCGTTCATGCGTACGTACGGCTTACCGTCTCTATGAATGGTGCATTTCATTTCTTACCTCTAAATGTTACGTGACATTATGAATGAATGTATATACTGTATATATGATATATATGATATCTACATCATGAATATAATTCTGGATATAATGGATATTTCACCACATGAACAACTTGTAATTATAAGAAGTTTATTTTTGACTCAAGTACCAAAGATCGACAAAACGACCGTTATTAACTTAAATAATTAAATAATGTTCATAACATGGTAATAAGGGATATAAAAGGAATAATGAACATGAAAAAGGTTCTTAAGTAAATATAAATTAACTCTGGTTTATTATTCAGGAGGTTAAAGAACGGTCGAGTCAGGACAAGACGCAAGGTAAGAGAATTTCTTAACCCAACTTCCATTCTTTGGGTTAATCTCCTACTTTCAAATTATGTCATGATATTATTATGTATTTTTTTTGTATTTTTTTTACTTTCTTTATGTGTACCTATAGTGAATACACATAATAGATCTATTTTATTTTAAAAATGATCTTTTTAAGGACTTCGTCTCAATCTCCTTTCATTGAGGCATATTTGGTTTTATACACAACCTTCTTTTATACGGTGTATAAACCCCTTTGACTTTTATGTTTACTCAAAAGGAATCTTTTTTATACGAAGAGTTTTACTAAACAACAAAAAGGGAATGTTTTTCTTTCCGTACTTATGCGGTGACAACGACTTCTCCGCCGCCGTGACTATTATTTGAGTTTCGGCTTCCTCTACAAGACATCATTTTTTTAATGAAAAATAAATACAAAGTTTTAACTTTCTTTTATTTTGGTATTGAAAATGGTTTTGAAAGAGTTTTTATTATATCAATGTTCTGTATTGATATCTTTTGATTGAAATGTGGAAATGTTATGTTTCCTTTATGCATGTTTTATGTGATACGATTATGTTATGGTTTATGATATGTTTAAACCTATTCATATGAGGAATGCATTGGACTTAATAAGTGACGGGTGGAGCCCGCTATAGCTCCTCGATGCATCGGTAGGTCTCATGAGACAACTAGACGTGGAATTGGCCAAGGCCCTTTCCCAATTTGATTTATGGTTTTGGCCGAGGCCTTAATCATTTTAGACGTCTTGGCCGAGGCCTTGAAAAAATGTTTCAGAATGTCTGGCATTATGCATTCTATCATTATGAAAGTGGTTAATGATATTTCATGTGATTATTCGACCAGTAGAATATCCATGTGAAGAAGTAAATGGCATTATCTCATTGTAATTTTGCCATATTATGTTGATGTTCAAGTTTAAAAGGCTTTTTTTTAGTTATACATTTCCTTAAATGTTTATGTTTATTGATGAAAGCTTCCGATATGTTGTTATCCTTACTGGGCATCTGAGCTCACCCCTTTCAATGTTTTAATATTTTCCAGGATGTGAAGAGGTATTTTTATGAATGACCTGCAGGGATAGTCAGAAGAGGATATAAGTGTGGACTATGAAAACCTTGTTATTAGTTTTTAACTTTATGATGTAATGTAACATTTATTAATGTATCTAGTGTTTCCAAGGCTACTAAACTAATCGGTCTTTCGAGACTTGATCTTTTGTGGTCATGCTAATGTTACGAAGTAATGCACCGACTCTGGGTAGCTGGGGTCGGGGCGTTACAGTTGGTATCAGAGGCAGTTTATTACTAACCTTGGAAGCTAGATTTAGATAAACTCTGATTAGAGCACATAGCCCGAAGATAGACTTTGAGGATTAGTATAGAAGAACTTCCTAGAATTTTGGTATTGTAGAGATGTTGTGAGTTTTCCGAGCAATACATCCCTGTCTGGATACAAGCAGGTAGAGGCAGCTCTGGCACAGATGTACCTAGGGGTAAAACCTGAAAACACCGCTTTGAGCTAGACTCGAACGGGAACTGGTGCACGACAACAGGCCTTGCTGCACTCTTGGTTACGACACTCCCGAGGGATATGCTTAGGATAATTCTCATTTTCTTTACAAACCACTATAAGGGGTTATGAGTATATAATTTATCAAAGAAAACATTTCTTTTTATGATTATGGATTATATCCATAAATAGTTCAATTTATGTAAAGTGTTTTACAAATATGGAATTATGTATTTTAATTGATAAACTAATCTAGTTTATGCCATTGTTTAGAAATGGCGCCTAGTGGAAGGAATGGAAACCATATCAATGCACGCACTCCGTGTAGGGATTTCCCTCCTTCTCAAGATAATTATTGTGGATCTGGAGATACAACTGGTGCTGATCAACTTATTACCATACTGGGACAACTCACACAAGTTTTGAATAATAACCTTACTCGTATGGAGCACCCTGATCCGCAACGTGGAGGATCAATGCTAGATCGTTTCATGAGACAACAACCACCAACCTTCAATGGGAGTACAAATCCTATAGTATATGAGCAATGGATAGATTCCTTAGAGAAAATATTCCATGCCTTGGGGAGTAGTGAAAGGGAGAAGGTTGTCATGGCAGTTTACCGCCTCACTGGAGATGTCGATCAGTGGTGGTCGCTGATTCAAAACACAAAGGAAGATGATGATGTATCCAATATGGAATGGAGGGAGTTCAAAGAGATTTTCTTAGAAAAATACTTTCCTCATGACCATCGAGCAGATATGGAAAGGCAATTTCTGAGTCTGAGGCAGAAGGAGGATGAGAATGTCGCAAAGTATGAGGCTAACTTTACAAGGTTAGCGAGGCATGCTGCCGATTATATACGTAACCCAAGGAGTAAGATTGATCGTTTCTTTGATGGGTTAAAACCATTTCTCCGTCGAGCTTTAGTATCACAATCCTTCTCATCATACGAAGATATTGTCTCGTGTGCTATCAAGACAGAAAAGGAATTCTCTAAGTCTTATGACAACAAAGTAAAGCAAGAGAAGAAGAGAACGGTGGAACAAGAGACAGATAAAGGGAAAAAGGGAAAGAAGGATTTTCCATTATGTGATAATTGTGGGAAGAATCACCCTGATACTTGCCTAAAAGGAATGGGAGTTTGTTATAAATGTGAAGAAAAGGGTCACCAGGCTCGTGATTGCAAGGGAAAGAAAGAGGCTATCAAAGTTGAATGCTACAATTATAGAGAAATGGGTCATTATGCAAATGAATGTCCTAAACGTCAGGGAAACTTACCTCAGAAAAGGCCAAGGGATCAAGACCAATCTTATGCTGTGACTATAGTTGAAGCGGAATAATTAATGTATTGGTGCTTTTGGACTCAAGGATTATATTCTGGTTATAAGAATAATGTGATATATATATAAGGATTGTACTTTAGTACTTTTTGATTTCAGTAAGGTTTTAATATTATTAAGGTAATCATATTTTTAGTATGTGACAATAAGAGAAACTTTTCTTGTTTGGGGAATCTGATGTTACAATTGATTTTGGAATTTAGAGACCTTTTAGAGAATGTCTGGACGGAGGTATTTTTCATAACTATTAAGGTTTGAATGGATTAAGTTGAACCATGGATAGTATTGTTTAAGGTTAAAGCATTTCTGAAGATTATTTTTGGAATATTATAATACTATAGTTTTAGGAAAAAGGACAACCTGCAGGGTGGGGCATAACCCATCGCGTCGGACAAAGATGCAGGAATCGAACCCACAATCATAGTGCGACAGGCCTTTATTTCCTACCACTAGCCTACAGGAAGTCCCTGGTTATTACAAAATAATTTTACTAATCTAAATGGTATGTGTTAACATTTGGAACCTTATACAATTAGGATAAGTATAATATTTTTGAGTTCTATTATCTTTTTGAGTGAAAGATGAGTTGAAGGTTGAAACTCTAATTGTCAAGCATAAATATATATATACCTATCTCTTATTCAATGAATAAATTAATTCTTAAACTTTAGTAAAGGGATATTAAAACAAAAAAATGTGTTATCCTAATACCTTATGTCTTGTTGAACTGATGATATTTTAAATCAACATAGATTGAAGGCTTTGAGGCCCTCAATTTGACAGTTGATTCTGATTGATGACCCCAATAGATCCCTACAAATATTTACGTTTTTCCTCCAATTATATGTCTCTAATTGCCACCAATGTTCTCCTAATCGAGATCATAATTGGGTGGTAACCTTTTCATTTCCCTTTCCCTCTTATTAAGGCTAAATTTTATTAATCTTATTTCCGATGTGGGTTTTCCTCAAAGGTATTTTCTATTTTCAACCTTTTATTTTCCAAGAAAAATTTCAAATTGCGAGGACGAAATTTATTGAAGGAGGGGAGAATGTAACACCCTGAGCTTCCTCGATACGCCTCTCTTTCAATAATGCAATAGCTTGCATTGTACGCAACTTCGAGTTCTAAAGCACCGCGACTAATCAAAGTAGCTGTTATGAATAGTAATAACCACTTTTTAAAATTATAGAAATTTTATATTTCAAAATGGACTTCATTTTTGTATTCTTAATATCGAAATTAGCCTATGTTGAATTTTTGGTATTTTTCTAAGAACTTCTTATTTTTTATGAATTGTGAAAAATACTTAAAAACAACTTTTTTAATCAAAATAATTTTTAGTGATAAATTATACTATTTAGTGGTTTTAAAGTATAATTAGAATATATTTTTACCATTTTATCCAATGGTGGTCATTATAATTAATTTAACATTAAAATTGGACATAAACAATTGCCAATCTTTTGATATAAATTGTTTCTTAAAAACACGCTATTTGTTGTGACAGTAGGAATTAAATATAAAATTAATTAATGCAACTTATATGATTGGAATTTTGTAAAATAGACATCATTTTTGAATTCGGAATATCAATTATAGCTTAGGGTGAAATTTTGGCATTGTTCTGAAAAACTTCAATTTTTGATGAATAGTGAAACCATTAAGTGGTAGTTAAATAACTAATTTTTCGTTTAAATGAAATATTACCACTTCTGTGATTTTATTTTCAAAAATCTGACATACATGGTTGTCATTAAGAAGTAAAATGTGGTTCAATGATATTAAAATAATTTTTTGGTGAATAGTAACTTTTAAGTTCTTAATCGCGATTAGAGGTAATTAGTGTAGTTTAAGGTACAAATAATGTTATAATAATATGAGATGAGCATGACACTTGTCCTACTCCTATTGGATGAGTCATGGCCGACCAAGACAACCCATGGGTCAACTTTGGGACCCCATGGAGCCACTTTAGTTGGAAAATGACATTAATATATATTTATTTAATGTTAAAATTAAATTGACACAAACATGAGTTGTTTTACTAAAACAATTTTTAAGTGGGGTTACACAAGTACAAATTTTGATTATAAATATTTATTAGAAAGCTAAAAATATTTCCTACATCATAATATTTGTTTTATAATTTTGAGACATTAAATAAATTAAATTATTTATGACATCATGATGATGCAGCGATGACCTCATTATTTAACGATTTAAATAAAATGGGAAGATAATGAAAAATCCAAGGCTTACACTTGTCCAAAGCCAATTGGATGAGGAGATTTAGAACCCTTATCACCTTAGCCTCGAATTATATAAGTTTGGGACCTTTAGAATCCGAAAATAATTGTGTAATAATGTAACATTTCAATCTTTCCAAAAGAGACCCTCCTCTCCACTTATAAAAGGCCCCCACATCTCCCACCTTATTCACACCTTCAAGCCATTTGGCTCGGCCAAACTCTACCCCAATACTCTCCCAAAATCCCTCTCTTACTCCTATAAGACTCACTTTGGGCAGAACTCTTCCCGAGGAAGCCTTTGGCTCAAATCAAAAAGAGTTACCCGATTTTGAGGTAATGTCTTCTCTAATGTTGTTTTGTATTTTTTTCTTCTCCATCCCCCTAAACTCTTTTTATTAATTTCTTTTGTAACAACACCAGTATCATAAATATAATAGGATGTTGTTATAAGATGTATTCGAGCTACACTTACACACACCAACATCTAATGGTTAAAGAACATACGGTTTCTGTGGATGGAGAATTTCTGCCTCACGAAACGATGATTGTTCAACACTCATATAACACCTTAAAAGGTGGCCATTAAGATGTCACTATTTTTATATATGATATATAATATGTTTATGTTTTACTTATGCTTCTGTATTTTCATTTATGGCATACTTTATGATTTCCATTATGGGTAAAACGCGATAATTTCATTTTAGGAAGTGCGGACTACCGCCCCCTCAAAGTGATTTGAATCGTTAATGCCATATGTGGGATGTATAAAAGATGGAGTAAATGGTATTATACACTATATTATACTGGAATTATATTATACATTTATATCATTATGATTTCATTCCATTAAATATGAAATTGAAATGAAAGTAGCGTTCATGCGTACGTACGGCTTACCGTCTCCATGAACGATGCATTTCATTTCTTACCTCTAAATGTTACGTGACATTATGAATGAATGTATATACTGTATATATGATATATATGATATCTACATCATGAATATAATTCTGGATATAATGGATATTTCACCACATGAACAACTTGTAATTATAAGAAGTTTATTTTTGACTCAAGTACCAAAGATCGACAAAACGACCGTTATTAACTTAAATAATTAAATAATGTTCACAACATGGTAATAAGGGATATAAAAGGAATAATGAACATGAAAAAGGTTCTTAATTAAATATAAATTAACTCTAGTTTATTATTCAGGAGGTTAAAGAACGGTCGAGTCAGGACAAGACGCAAGGTAAGGGAATTTCTTAACCCAACTTCCATTCTTTGGGTTAATCTCCTACTTTCAAATTATGTCATGATATTATTATGTATTTTTTTGTATTTTTTTTTAATTTCTTTATGTGTACCTATAGTGAATACACATAATAGATCTATTTTATTTTAAAAATGATCTTTTTAAGGACTTCGTCTCAATCTCCTTTCATTGAGGCATATTTGGTTTTATACACAACCTTCTTTTATACGGTGTATAAACCCCTTTGACTTTTATGTTTATTCAAAAGGAATCTTTTTTATACGAAGCGTTTTACTAAACGACAAAAAGGGAATGTTGTTCTTTCCGTACTTATGCGGCGACAACGACTTCTCCGCCGCCGTGACTATTATTTGAGTTTCGGCTTCCTCTACAAGACATCATTTTTTTAATGAAAAATAAATAAAAAGTTTTAACTTTCTTTTATTTTGGTATTGAAAATGGTTTTGAAAGAGTTTTTATTATATCAATGTTCTTTATTGATATCTTTTGATTGAAATGTGGAAATGTTATGTTTCCTTTATGCATGTTTTATGTGATACGATTATGTTATGGTTTATGATATGTTTAAACCTATTCATATGAGGAATGCATTGGACTTAATAAGTGACGGGTGGAGCCCGCTATAGCTCCTCGATGCATCGGTAGGTCTCATGAGACAACTAGACGTGGAATTGTCCAAGGCCCTTTCCCAATTTGATTTATGGTTTTGGCCGAGGCCTTAATCATTTTAGACGTCTTGGCCGAGGCCTTGAAAAAATGTTTCAGAATGTCTGGCATTATGCATTCCATCATTATGATAGTGGTTAATGATATTTCATGTGATTATTCGACCAGTAGAATATCCATGTGAAGAAGTAAATGGAATTATCTCATTGTACTTTTCCCATATTATGTTGATGTTCAAGTTTAAAAGGCTGTTGTTTTAGTTATACATTGCCTTAAATGTTTATGTTTATTGATGAAAGCTTCCGATATGTTGTTATCCTTACTGGGCATCTGATCTCACCCCTTTCAATGTTTTAATATTTTTCAGGATGTGAAGAGGTATTTTTATGAATGACCTACAGGGATAGTCAGAAGAGGATATAAGTGTGGACTATGAAGACCTTGTTATTAGTTTTTAACTTTATGATATAGTGTAACATTTATGAATGTATCTAGTGTTTCCAAGGCTACTAAACTAATCGATCTTTCGAGACTTGATCTTTTGTGGTCATGCCAATGTTACGAAGTAATGCACCGACTCTGGGTAGCTGGGGTCGGGGCGTTACATTGGGACATCAAAAATAGTTTATATTATTTTCATATTTTAGGTAATTCCAAGATTGCTCCTCCCTATGCTAATAAAAGGTAACTTCTTATTCTCCTTTGTACACACATCAAGAATCATTCAGATCATAAAATACTGACAAAAATAAATTTATTTAAACCCAATAAATTTTATAGATGACTTATTTTAGGAATAATACTAACTATAAGGGAATTAAGGTTCAATACAATGGAGGTTGTCTAAAGAAGAGGAATAACTTTTAACCGATGTTTTTTGTTTTATATTTTCTTCAACCTTTTCAAAACCCTAATTATCTTTGTTGATATAATAAAACATATAAATATAATATAATTTGATGTTATTATAGTAATTTAATTAAAAAATTAATTTCCACTTCTATCAAAATGGGAAAAGAAATCTTCATTCTTGAGTACAATCGACTACAACCTCATAAACTAATGTAATTTATTTTCTATCATTACCTCTCAATGGATATTTATAATGATGAATTTAATATATATATATATATATATATATATTGTTCATGAAATATTTATGATTGTGTTGAATTAATATTATATCCATTTTCATATCTTTTCATTGAATAAAAAATAATAGCATCGTTCATGCATATGTGTGGACTACCTCCTCTATGAAGTAATGTGATTAATTTTTTACCACCACATCACATGGATGAAATATAAAAGTATATTTTAAAAATATAATATGGTATTTATTATATTATTAGCATTTTTTATATATAAATTAATACTTACCTTCATTCTATAATGATCATTGAAGAATGGAAACAATACTCATGCATACGTACGACCAATTGTCACCATAATTGTAACATATTTAATTTTTCATAATAATTTGACATGGTTGGTATTAAAAGTTTAATTTATGTATAATAATGATAATTTTATCATGACAATTATTATAGATATTGTGGGATAATATCTCATTTGGCCATTGTTAACATAACAAAATCATTATGAAATTATGAACGGAACATCCTCAAAACCCACGATATGGAATTAACTTATTATGTATTTAAATATAAAATTATTTTAAATGAATAAAATGGTTTAATAATAATGTAAAAAACTTCTATAATTTTTATAAGTAATCAAATAATTAATATAAGTTAATTATACTAGAGTTAAAGGAAAAAAATTTAATGTTTGGAATTGAGGTATGAGATTTCCTCTCAATTTCCTTTCACATAGGCATGTTTGAATGTTATGTTAAAAATTTATTTTATATGGTGTATATAATTCCATTTTCATATTCAATAATGAATGTATTATAAACAATGGTATTTTATGTATCAATTTTAATTAGTTTATCCAATGTTTTTTGACTTGAATGTTACAATATGGTAAAGGGGTTCTTATCTTAATTTTGCTTTGTTGTGTTATTACTCTTCTTAATTAACATATTTATTAAATGATTATTTTTTAATTTATCTCTAAATTATTTTATCCTATGTTTAATTTTTTTTATTTATATTTCTTAAACAAAATATCACTATTGATTAATTCTCAATTCAATAACATGATCATTGTAAGGGTAATTTAATTCAAATTATATTTCTTTGGGGATAGATGATTATGATATACACATATTATTTTATGAGGTGTATATACTACACTTTTGACTTATTATAACATGAATATTCTAATGTTCATGAAATTTTTGTTTTCTTTTGAATTTATTATTTCATAGTGCATATGATAAAATTTTATCAATGTGGAAATGGATTTATGTTACAATCTACATTCTTTTCAAGATAATCTATGATGAAAGTTATTTTAGAGGAAATAAAATGATATTATTTTCAAAAATAATTTATATTTTCTTTCATATGGTTATGAATTTATTCTATAGTTGTATTTCCATTTCATCAGTTATTTATTGAATAACCATAAAAAACATGTTTGTAAGTGATACCAATATTATATGTTTATTTCGATCACGAATGATTCCCATATATATCCATGTTAGTAAAATTATTTTAAAAAATGTAATTTTAAAATAAAATTGATTTCCTAATTCTGTTTAACATGTTAATTTACCTTATTTAAAAAAGTGTAAATAATAAATCACACAAATTTTTCTAAACAGGTCACTTTTGACTCTTTTAAAAAGTTTGATAAAATTTTTATGTTTAAAATTTATTATTTGAATGGATTTTCTTTCCATCATGATCATTTTATTATTTTATTCTTACATTATATATATATTTCTATGAATATTTTCAATAAAATGAGTTTTTATTATATTTTAATAATTTTTTAATTTTAAAAGTGATTTTGAAATTCAATAGGGTATTTTCCTCAAGAATGTTATTCAGGGTATTTTAATGGTATTTCCACTCATCAATTCCCATAACTTATGATGTTACATATATTCCATCATGGATATTTTGTAATGATACCATCCTCATTATATCTCTAAATAGATTATGATTATTTCACAAATATTATCCAAGAACCCATTTCTTTTCCAATGGTATATCAAGGTATAAAAGAACATTGATTATTCTTGTGATTGGAAAGTAAAGGGTCATAAATTATTAATTCGTGAATAATATAGGGACATTTTTTATTATAATGGTATAGGATAGGTTGATCCCCATTATATATCTTTACATGATGAGTTGAGCCCCATTATAGATCAGGATTTGATAGGTGGCCTCTATTATATCTCTCTTATGCATTGGATAAGAATTACATTGGATGTTGAACATATGATTATTCTTGTTGCAAGGGATCATATAAGGTCTCTATAGTGATGATGCTATAAGATAGAAACATATTTTTTTATGATTTCAATTAGTTTTTAATGTATCATTTTATCAAAATTAACATCACATGGATCATGAATATTGATTCCTTCAACTCTTTCCTTTGATTAAAATTTATTCCATTTTTAAGATTGATGATCATATTATTGATGGTTATAAATTGTCTTATTTTATGATCATGCACTTAAATTATGTAATCATTCCCAATTTCTAATCATATAATCACAGATGATAAAAAATTTCTAATTATTATGTTTACTCTTACTGGGCATTAGAGATCACCTATTACTGGTTTATTCTTCCCTAGGTTATGAATAGAAATGTTATATTATTAGTGTCTATAATGGTTTCATATGTGAATAATTTGATAGGATATGTTGAATATTTAATATAGAATATGAAAATTTCGGTATAGTGGAAAATATACTCTATTGATGTCCTGAGTATTTTTATAATTCTATAAAATAGTAAACCTAAAAATTATTTAGGAATGTATGAGATCCAATATAAACTTCTAGTTTTTTATATTTTTGAATCAAGAAATTGGGTGACATTTATTGGTATCAAATCCATAAATGTAACATTTATGTTTTTAACACTAGTTCTGGGAGTCTGTATTCCTAGCTTTTAAAGTAAAAATCATAAAATAATCAATCAAGAATAATAAATATTCTATGATGTTGTTGGTAAAATAATACATTAGATTTATATCTCTTTTTTATCCAATGAAAATAGAAAACATCGCTCTCGTATGTTTATGACTTACAGTGTCCACGTAACTGTGTAATTCCTTTCTTATTAGCACATTACTTGGATGTTTATAAAGAGTAAAAAATTAATTTATATGATATTTATAATATAATTATGCTTATGTAATTATAATATCATATATACCGTCTTACTTTCTAATCCATTGGAAAACAATAATGTTACTTGTGCATATTTGTGGGCTATCACCCTATCAAAGCGATGCAATCCATTTTTCATTTTTTGAAATTAACGGTAAGAAGGATCGATTTATTGGATATTTAAGAAATTTATATCTGTATTAAAATTAAATAAATTATATAATAATAGTCATTATTTACGGAAAGTGTATTCCATGGAAAAACATGCGTGAGAAAATAAACCAATTAACACCCTATAAATTTATAATAATTAAAGGTTTTGATAAAAAGGTAATGATATATTTATGAGAATAATATATGATTGTAAAAATATTATTATAATTATTTTATAAATTAATATAATTTTAAAACCTATTATATAGGGGGTTAATTTAGGTTTAACTGAGTGAAAACATGAGGTATGAGACTCTGTCTTAATTTCAACTCAATTAAGACATATTTGTTATTATAAATATTTACATTTTATTTGTCTTGTATACAATTATTTTGAGGAATTTATCATGAATATATTTTTATTCATGATTATTATGGTTTCATTTCCTTTTTAAACATTCAACATGATACAATTTAAATGTTATTAATGAGGTGATAATTTATTTTAATATCTCATTTTTTGGATTTCTATTACTTTCATGGATAAATCACATTATATATCTTACTAATAATACAAAAAATTCATCATCCTTTAGATATTTATGACATTTGTTTATTTTATATCATCTTTTATTATCGTTTTTACTTGATTAAAGTGAGGAAATATTTATGAAAGATGATAATTTTATTTCCATTTTGATTGGATATATTTTTATTCTATGTATATATTTTGGAATGTAGTTCTATAAATTTTGTTTCCCTCAAATGATTTATTTGGATCAATTTAGGTTATAATCTGATATTTTAATGGTTTTAAGGGAATCTCCTTGAAGTTTTTTATAAATGGGTATTTTATCTTTATTTATAAAAAGTTAAAAGGAATGTTTTATCTTAAACGTATATGATATAAATTGATTCTCCCACCACTATATCTATTTTACTCAATTTAAATCTTTCTATATGTTTTCAATGGTTTTACAAAAAATATTATTTAATGAAATATTATTTTAATATTTCCCTTTTATTTTCCGTATTTCTCTGAAGGATATTACTTTTTACAATACTAATATTCTGAATAATCTATGAACTTAAATTGTCTATTATTAATTATATATTCATTAACCATATCTTGAAACATTCAATTTCATATGATAATTGGAAATTACATTTTTTCATATAAATATTTTTTGTAAAATGGACATTATTATTTCATAAATCAAGTAAAATGTCGATATACAGTTTTTGACATTAATATTATTTTATTGACTTATGAAATATTGATATTACATATTACCTATTCAATTCATACATTTATTGATAAGGCATATTGAATATTAATTAAATTAATCATTAAATATATGAAGAATGAATTGTATATGATGTGACGAGTGGGGAAAAGAATTATATAGCCCCTCAATGAATCAATAGGCCTCATGAGAAAAATATGTTGGCCAAAATTATCAAATAGGTTTTGTTTTTGTATTCATACCCATAGTTTATGCTCTTATAGAAAAAAGGATTTGACGGTATAGATATTTTTTTGTTTGAGATCATTATAACCAAAACTATTCATTTCCTACAATGATAAATTTTTTTATTATCCGTGATATTATTTCATTTATATTATCATTGTATGTATTATTTTCAAATATAATTGATTAAATGGAATCTGTTTCCATTTATTTACCTTACCATACTGATTTTTCCTTATTTATTCACAATAGATTCCATTTTACACCACCCTTATTTATAATTTCATATCACCCTTATTTTTTTCCATTCCACATTATATGAAAAAGAAATATTCAAATGGACTAAAAGGATGTTGAAAATTTTATTTTGTTATGTTTATAATTTATTCCCATTATAAATTCAGTATCATGTATGTATATAGTTTTCCAAGACTAAAAAACTGATCATTCCTGGATTCGATTATTCGTATCTATACTAATGTAATAATTTTGGCATAGGCTATGGGTTTTTGGAGTTTGGGTTCTTATAGTTTGTATTAGAAGATGTTTTATAGATACCTTGAGATCAAGATTTTTAATGATCATAAATAACATGAGAATTTCAATATTCTCTTATATTAATTGACACCTTTTACTCTTAGAGGGATTTTTATTTTATAACTCAAAATTCATGATTATTATGATATTAGTGTGTTATTTTATTTAGTGATCTATCTAAATGGATGAATGAGAATCAAACCCATTTTAAATGTGGGTATATCCATGTCGATTCAGAAAAATCAATAAGTTTTCGAGCTAAGAATGTCAATGACAGATTAGGATAGCCAGCCCAGGTAATGTTTAATGAGATTTAAAACATGGAACAACATGATGTTCCATATAATTATACACCTATATATGATCTTTTCATGTGAAACAATGACGCCATATTTTAGTGGAACTACTAATTGATTTGTAGTAATGAAATTTATTAAGTCTCTTGAAAAGATATTTTTGGCCATGTGATGTAATAAATGGAAAAACATTTATATTGGTAGTGTCTTTTCTTAATGGTGATTTTGATCATTAGTGGATGTGGATTCATAATACTAGAGATGAAGAATATAAGGAACATATGGAATGGATATTTCATAAATTAATATTCTTAAAAAACATTTTCTACGTGAGAATAAAAATAAAATAAGGAGAAAAATACTTAACATTATGTAAATTGATGAAGAACATGTTGCTGGGTATGAGGATTATATTACAATAATAGACAGGTACTCTTTGTATTACATACATATTCATGAGAAAAATATTCACATTTCCTTTTAAGGCCTCATGACAAACCTCTGAATGGATCTAGTCTCTATTATATTTTTATCATAGTAATATATGTTATCAAAATAGGGAATAAATTTTCTACATCATATATCTTTATTTTAATCTAAGAGAAGAATTAATTTTATGAGTGAAAAAAGTAAATTTAAAGAAGAATAATGGAACAAATAAATTTTCTTCATGTGAATATTTGGACAGAAACATTCTTGAAAATTATTAAATGGTGTTATAGTTTTTATTATTGTGGTGCTAAGGTTTATATGAATAAAAAATAAATTGGGAAGAATGAAACCAATAACTTTTATTTATTATAATATAGATAAATAGTTCATTATTCACACAAATATACCATGAATCATAGGAACCTAACATATAAGTGGTCGAAGGTTAAGGCTGAGCTTATGCATTATAATATTCCAATAATATAGTTTCAAGTTCTTTAATTATAGCCTCAACTTTTACTAATTCATTATTTGATTCCAGATCATCGCACTCTTTAATATATTCCATATTTTCTAAGAAAACTATACATTTTCCTAACACCTTAAGAAGTGAGTTTTTAGTAAAAACTCATAACATAAATATCACTAAAACTAGTACGTGTTATCCAATTCTCATTATAACATATAAAAAAGCATTTTTTCAAATATTATTTTTAAAACTATGGTTGAAATTAATATAATAATAGGTTAATGTTGGATTGCAATATATAATAGAAAAATTCATCTCCAATAGAATAAAATTATGATTTTTTATAAGGATGTACAATTCATTGTCTTTAATGGTAATCTCCATCGTGGGTTTGTATCATAATCCTTCTAGTAGATATTCTAAATGAGATTATTGAGGAATGATAGAAGAAAAAATATAAATATTTAGAGGGTGATATTCAAAGTGAGGATGAAATTATTATACATGAATACATTTATGTGTTTATTTAAAAATTACTTATACTTACACCAGAACATGAAGTGGAGTTTTCTTTTGATTTCATACCCATTTAAATATCCATATAGAAGACTCCTCCAAGAATGGACATGGTGGATTTAGTGTAGTTGAATAAGAAACTATAGGAATTGTGTTTAAAGGGGATTATATACTCTATAACTAATCTTTGGTAAGCCCTTTTTCTTTTCATTAAGAATAAATATAGATAATTATGTTTGTGCATTGTTAATAGGGATCAATCCTATTACTTTAAATAATAGGTATCTTCTTCCTCAAATTGATTATTTTTTTATTAACATTATAGAGCATAATATATTAAAAATATTTACCTTATTTAATTCTATAATCAAATTGTGAGTAAATGATTATGATTTTATGAATAAATATTTTGTAAAAGGTTTGGACCTTATAGTTTGCATTAGTTCTAATTGGAATGACCAGTGAACACTTTATTTATATGGATCTAATGAATCGGGAAATTAGGGAATAACTGGATAATTTTTTGTCATATTTAATTATGATATCATTTTGTACTCTAAATGAAATGGGATAATTAAAATCACATACAGATCATTCTTAAGAATCTTAGAGAAAATGAGTTATATGATAAATTTATCATGTGTGAAATCTAGATTCAGAATGTTCTATTTCAAGGAAATAGTGTCTCAAATTATGGAATCACAGGTGATATTGTCATTAAAATTATATTTAATTAATATAATACATTAATAAACATAAATGAGGTATTTATATTAATTATATTTTTAGGTTACTGTCAAAAATTTGTTCAACATTTTTCCTGATTGGCTAACCTATCAACCATGTTTACTAGTAATTGAGTTATGTTCACATAGGAAAAGGAATTTGTTATTTTTTTAATATTTTAATTTGATATTGTTGAATTATCTTAGTTGGACTCCACCATATGGGAAATTTTGTATTTTTAATATATAGTGATGCATCAAATAATGGATTTGGTTGGGTCATTATACAGAAGGGAAAAGTTATTTCATATTTCTTAAGGGATTTAAACACTCAATATTTCTCAATATCTTGAGTTGGAATCTATAAAAAAAATTAATGGTATTGATACATTATTTCTATACTTTAATGTGTGAGAAATGAGCATACCGCAAGATCCTAAAATACATATTTTCCTAGAAATAGATCAATATGAGGTAATGGGGGTGGATTGAGCTACTCAAGGATTTTTATTTATCAATATACTAGAACATAAGGAAGTTAATTAGGTACTAGATGCATTGTGCAAGATATATCATGTATTACTAACTAAAATGAGTGTTGACATGCATTTTATGTTCTTAGATTTAACAAAGATAAATATGGAAATTACGTTAGAAGGGTAAAAGAAGTCCTTTTTAAAATATTTTTAAACTATATTTTTGGAAAATATAATTTATTCTTAGCATGATGATAATAATTTTCAAAAGAAAATTTATGCCATGAATGTTGGTAAATTGGAATAATTTTTATTTGAAGATGTCTTTCTAATATTTTAAAAGAGTCTTTATACTAAAACTATACCTTGTATAAAAGTGGAATAATTATACAATTCACACAGTTTTAATATCTCTATACACAATTGTTGCACCAAAATGTATAGAAATTTGAAGGAATGTTTTTTTGAGGGATAATATGTTTAATGGACCCAACCTTGTATCTTGTTACTATGCCAAAAATCTAATGTCTGAGGTGTCTAGGGATAGTATGTGGTTATTTGTGACATGTGTTTCATTCCCATGGTGATTCATTCCAATAGTTTTCCAATGGTGGCTCATCCAGGAAGTGACTCACCTAGCAGGGACTCACCTAGTAGTGACTCGTCTGGTAGTGACTCATTTGGCAGTGACTCATATAGCGGTTACTCCTTTGAGTAGTGACTCATCTGGTAATGACTTATCTGGAACTGACTCCTCTGGCAGTGACTCTTCTGTTGACTCGTTGGAAAGTGACTTTTCTAGAGGGTACTTCTCTGGATGTGACTCTCCTAGCAATGACTTGTCTGGTGGTGACTCATCTGGTAGAGACTCATCCTAGAGGTTACTCGTTTGGTGCTGATTGGTCTTGAAATGAATCATCTTGGTGGTGACTCATTTCATCAGCTTTCCATTTTTCAGAAATTTTATAGTTTTTCTAGTATTTCCCTTTATACATCTGTTTTGATGAAAAATGTGTTTAATAGCACAATCAATGATTTGTAAAGACATTAAAAATGGATAAATCATTTGATTAACTCTTTGAAAAGTATGAAAGCCTTATAAATACTATAAAGCTGTGGTCATGATGAGATTCACATTAATGGAAACTCAAAATTGTATCTAATTGTAAAAATTTAGGGTATAATATTTCTAAAGATAAGATCATTCCTTATATATTTCATTCTAGATTTCTATGGAGACTAGAGATCCCAAATCTGGGTTTCTTGGAGTCAAGTAATCTGGTTTCTATGGTTAGTTTGTGCTTTTTCCAAAGAGTGTTTCTTTCTATACGAATATATCTTTTTTGGTGCAATAAGGGTGTGTTGAACATCTTTAATCTGATTTGGGTTTCCTTTTTCATTATTGATTATGTATCTTTCATGATGGGTTATACATTTTATCCTTGTTGAGATATTTGATTATGAATTATTAATTATAATAGAATTGGTCTAAAAAATAAAAATGTCCAGGGGAAGCTGATGTTTGATCTTACAATTTTATTGAAATTTACTTATGTTTTGATTTATATGGGAGAATTTCCCATTAAAAATTGTGGTTGTTGGGGTCCTTTTTGTGGAATAATAGATGATTTTTGGAATAAATTATTGTTTTGTGGTTTCTGACAAAAACCTAATATGTAATTGGCTAATCAGGTATTGTGGGTTTATGAATAAAATTACCCATTATCTAATGGCTTCTATGAAAATATCCTTAATTAACAAAGTGAAATTGAATAATAAATCCCTTGATAAATCTGAATGTATGTTGTTATGTGGTGTGTGATATAACATATGGTGGTAGTGGATGAAATATGGATGTCTAGTGGGGCTATTATTGTCGTGATGTGGTTGTATAGTGGGACTCTGGTGGAAGATGGTTTTGAACATGGTTGTTGGGATTTTGTTTTAGTATTCTAGTTTTGTGTTTTATGCTGTGTTAGATTCCTGTTTTGTATGGATAATGAAATTAATATTAATCATGAACATGAATTATTACATGAAAATGATTTAAACTCCATGTTTCATGGATGATGATAACAATGATCTTCAAAAATAATTATGTGCATGTTCTATTAGAATATGATGGTAATGGAGAATTTGGTAAATGACTTAATGATAGTTTAGGGTGGAAATATAAATTTTATCTTATCTTTTTATTATATGGAATTATTCATTTAGAGGTGGAACAAGGTGGGGAAGTCATGAGTAGGCTGGTGTTTTTTTAACCCATAGGTTGGGATTCTGTGCATTTCTATAATAATACATGTATACAATTTATATTCTCATGATTTATATATGAACCCCTCCCATGTTGATCACTTTATGCTGACACAAACATAGTCACATTTGGTTTTCTTTCCCAGCATCCATGTGGGAGGATTGATGGTCGGTCACTTGCTCTTTCATACTCCCTCTTCTATGTGATAATGTACTAGGTGTCATCAGGTGTGTTGTAAAGTGTGGTCCCAGGTGTCCTCAGGATGTGTTTTGGTGTGCTATCCCAGGTGATTTTGAGATGATATGTGTTGTGATAGACCAGGTGTGTGCAGAAAGGATGTGATGTTTTGTGACATACTAGGTGTGTGTGGGGGGGATGTGTTGTGATGTGTGGCCTAGGTGTTTGTGAGGACATAATTTTATATAAGTGGAAGTGTTTAAAGTAAAAATATTTTTTCTATTAGGGTGTTAGAGCAACTAATTAGTGGGAAAGTGGTTCAAGGTACCCTATCATCATTGTTCATTATATTATATTATATTATGTTGATGATTTATTTGGTGAGTGGGCCTTGGTGAAGTTGGGAATATGTTTGGCCTACCTATTAAGTTCTATCTTGTTTTTTTATCGTGGATGAAATATAATTCTCATTACAATTATGCACGAGAGATATTGGTCATCCAACTGAGTATACCTATATGCTCACCCTATGAATAAAAAAAATATTTTCAGGTTTCCATGATGAGTATGTGGACCCTGATGACAATTACTAGCTCAAACCATTGGATAGTTTCAATGTTGATTCCCTAGTTTTGTTTTTGGGCATTTATATTGTAGACTTTTATTTTTATTGGTTTTATTTACACATTCATAGTTGGATCGATTTTTGTTTTTATTATATATATATTTCTTGTAGTAGATTATGGTTGATAAAAACCATATCAAGATATTGTTTCTTTATAAAGGTTAATGCCTTCGATACTATGATATTTGTACACCCTTAGTGCTATTTTCCAACATGGGTCCTACTAGAGGTGGGAATCATGGGTCATTGTCTCTCTCCCATAATTATAGTGTCTTTTGTAGGAGGGGGTCGTCATAGAGTGGTATCAGAGGTGATAGTTAAGATATATGGTAGAGTTAAGAGTTAGGAACAATGAGTAATTCATGGGTTGGTATGGAAACAGTGTTAGTTGACCTTGGCGCATATCATAGACTAGAGTGACCGACTAGAACATGGAATTTTAGGGCACCTTTGAAGTGGTTTAGGGACACTGAGATTATTGAACGACCAAGTGTGATGGGACTTCTTGCATGGTAGAGGCCTTAAGGATATACATGCATCATGATCACTTGTGATATTATTTGAAGTGCATTGTTCGAGAAATGTTAACATGGATAAAATTAATTAAAATATTTCATAATGAAAATACATAATACCATGCTTAGAAAATCTGTATTTCTCTTTTATCTATAGCTCCTAATCGTCTTCTTCGAGTGGCTCAGGAAGAGGAGATTCAGTAGGTCTACCTGATTTATCGACATAGGGCTGATCCGATTGAGGATGATGATTACTTTATAAGGAAATTACAACCTTTATAGTGGTACACTTTGGGAAATTACATGGATAGTGTTTATGATATATAAACAAGGAGTTTCCTAGAGGATCTGTAAATCTCTTATGTTTCGATCTGAGCCCCAAAGGAATACAAGGTCCTTTGGTGGTTAATAGGATGTTCGGAGTTATACAACAGTGATGGAAACTGGACTTTGATGAGAAGATGGAGGAAAATGTTTTATGGGTCTAATTCTTTAAGGGGTTTGGGGGAGAGTTCCTATCATCAAACATAAATGATGAGAATATGAAAAAGCTACCCTCCCTTTATCAAGGGAGTATGTCTATGCAGGAGTATGGTATGATTTTAAAGGACATTTTCCACATCCCCCAAGATCTGTTTCTAGATGAGGAGTCCCAAGTGAGGTGTCTTTTGGAGGAACTATGTCCTTCGATAAAGTATTTAGTTATACAGTTTATATTTCCAATGTACCTAATGGTTTATGATAAGGTATAGGTGTTCAGGAAGATGCACTCACAATGAGGTTTTTTGCGAGAGGGGAACCAATATGGTTCTATATAGAGAAGAGTTGACGGTAGAAAGCCCTGAGTGCTAGGTCCGTAGAGGTTTCGACCAACCAGGAGTTGACCTTGGAATTCCTCCTATCGACCATATAGTTTTTGTTCCTTTCATGTGGGATTGGGTCTGATTTTTTTTCTTTTATGGTTTCATGGCCATCTTCTGGACTATAGCCGAATGGATGATAGGGCTCAGTTTAGTTGATGTAGACATGTTCAATATCAGCCTCAATAGAAATTACCAGTGAGTCCATTCAAAGAAAATGCGATGTAGTATTATGGTCTAGATATGGAAGATGATGTAGGAAGTGGCCGACCTTAATATATTCATTGAGCTCAAGGACCTCAACCTGTGCATGGTCATAGAGGCTTACATCAGCAAAGAGGCATGGGAGCTGTGTGTGGTCAATTCCATGCAGTAAAGGTAGCAACAAAAATGGGATATAGATCATTAGTGATATGATTAATTTATCATATACACTTTTCCTTTATTTTTTATTCTAAATATTCTCACTCCTTCATGGAAACCACTCTAATCCATGATTTCAGACTAGACATAGAGAGGTTTCTCATACCCCTACTATTTATTATGCCAGTCGGAGGACATAACCACTTGTTTGATGTGTACTGGGTTTGTAGACTGATGATGGGGCCACATCAGTACAATGTTGATATTTTCTTTCTTGAGACAAACCAAAAAATTTCATCCTTAGTTGTATTTTCCAGGTTAGTGTCTAATTTCGGAGGAGAATCGTGTTTTCGGATGTAGATGGCTTGCGTGCGGCTTTCATTGTTGAGTGGATTTTTCCTTTGGATAGTTGGAATGTCATTCCATTTCATTCCTTGTTAGAAGACTTGTCAGTGGAATTAGTGGATGATGGGATGGTAGATCATCCCAGGGTCAATAGAGAGTTCATAGATATTTTCCTTGAGGAGCTTGTGACACTACCACTTGAGATAACGTTATGTTTGGGATAGAAATGCAGCCTCTTGCCTCTGTAATTTAGATGGATCCCTATCAGATGACACCTTATGAGTTTGGAGAGTTGAAGATTTTGAAAAATGATGTAATAAAGAGAGGGTTTTATCCGACCCTATGTGTCATTATGGGGTGGTCCAATGTTTTTCACAAAAAAGGAAGATGGCAATCTGAGTTTTTCTATAGACTATCCAAAGGTTAAATCAGGTGACCGTTAAGAAAAATTACCCTCTTTCAAGGATAGATGATATTTTTAACCATATGATAGGGGTTGTTCGTTTTCTAGATCGATCAATGATCTGGATATCACTATTTGAGTTTGAAGGGGGGATATATCCCATAGACAGCCTTCAAAAGCATGTCTGGGCACTTTGATTTTGTTGTCATGATTTTTAGTGTAACGAATGCACCAATAATGTTCATTGGTCTTATGAAACCTATCATTTGTGAGTTCCTAGACTAGCTCTTTGTCATATTCATCAGTGATATCTTGATCTACTCAGATTCATAAAAGGTTCAAGATAATCATCTCTAAGCTGTCTTATATGTTACTTGACGCCACCATCTATTTTTGATGTTTTCCAAGTGTATGATTTGTACACAATAGTTTCATTTTCTTCAGTATGTGGTGTCTCAACAGGTTGTATAAATTTACACAAGAAAGGTCAAGGCTGTTGTTTCATGGTAGGAACCCAAAAAATTTGTATATGTTCACAAATTTATTTGTATTGTAAGATATTATTAGAGGATTGTGCCCGATTTCTCTTGATTTGAATCCTCGTAGAGAAAATAAAATAGGAAGTACAAAGATTTGGTGTGGACCAATTAGCTATAGTTAGCATTTGATTTCCTAAATTGGGATTTGGTCAGTTCTCTAGTGCTTTGGCGGCCATAAGATGGTGTGATGTTTGAGGTTTCATGTGATGCATCCTGTTTGGGCATAAGGAGCATCCTAATGTAGCTTAAGAAAGTGATCTATTATTGGTATATGAAGGTATTACTTCATAAATGTAACTATTACATCCATGATCTTGATCAAGTGACAATTGTGTTTGCGCTAAATTTGTGGTCACATTACCTCAGTAAGAATGATTTTTGGTCTTCATAGACAATAAGTGTATGAGGTATGTCTTTTCTCTGTGTGATCTGAATCAACTGGAGTGAAGGTTGATAGATTTTATTTAGGACTATGATTTTGATATCTCCTCCACCTCATGAAAGGGGAATATCGTGGCCAATTCTTTGAGCATAAAGTGACATAAAGATTTTGTTTGGGATCTTTCATATTTTTGGAGAGTGATTTGTGACTTCGCCTACCTCCACACGGATGCAGGGTTGGATAGTGGTAGAGTAAATTTTTTAGATGATTTTTCATTCTTCCTTGATGAAATATGTGGAGGATTATTTGTGGGGAGAGTCAGAAGTGAAGGTGTTACACGATTGTGTTGGCCATGGTGATTCTCCAGAGTGGTGGTTAGGGGAATGTCATAACTAAATTGTTTTTCATGAGAGGATATATTTTCTGGTAGAAATCATTAATGTATGTCTTCTTGATTTCCATATATTACATTTCTCCAAAAACACTATAATTTCTATGATCTACCTAGACTTGATGCTATAGATTCGGTGGGCTAGGATGAAGTGGGAAGTGGTAGATTTTGTGGAAATGATCTTGGTTTCCCAACATGTAAAGGGAAATCATTGTGGTCATGGTGGTTTTGTGCAACCATTGCATGTCCTGGAGTGGAAATGGAATGAAATATCGATGGATTTCATCAAAGTGGTACCATGATCTCAGGGTGGTTGTCATGCTATCTGGGTGGTGATGGATAAGTTGATGAAATCATCTTACTTCATAGTTATTAAGGAGTAGGGAGTAGTGAATGATTTGTTTAAGAGGTATATGGATGATGTGATATGGTTACATGGAGTTAAAGGCACATTGTCTCAGATTGTGATTCCCATTTTAACTCATGATTATGGAGGGGATTACAGTAGGATTTTCGAAAAAAGTTCCACCTTAGCACTACTTTCCACCCTCAGATAAATTTCAAAATGGAATGGACTATCTAGATGTTAGAGGATATGTTGTGGGTATGTGTCTTGTACTTTGGAAGATCATGGAAACAACAACTACCTTTGATCAAGTTCGATTATAATAATACTTATCAGTATTCCCTTCGCATTTCCCTATTTGATGATTTTTATGTATAACCATGTTGTTCCCCATTGGGATGGACTGAGGATGGGGAGGCATTAGTTTTGGGTCTTGAGGTGGTGTTGAGTTCAATTGAGAAGGTTCTCTTGGTTTGACATATGATGAATGTAACACAATTCAAGTACAAGTCTTATGTTTATTTCATGAGTATTTCCATAGAGTTCGTGGTCATATGCCATGTGTTCTTGATGGTTTCACCTCAATGTGGTAAATGGAGATTCAGGAAGGGGATTAAGATCCCACCCCAGTTTTTATACCTTTCATGGGGTTGTGGAAAATTAGTGAAGTGGAATAATAGTTTTCAATACCACTGTGGCTGGGAAGGATCCACAATGTCTTCCACATCACTCAACTTCTTCGATATCTTTATGATGACCCGAATGTCATTGATTATGGAGAGTTTTATATTTATAATGATGCAGAATTCATGGAGAATCAAGTGGATATCCAAGACCATTGAGATAAGGTGCATCGATGACAATCTATTCTCCTATTTCGTTTGTTATAGAGGAACAGTGGCCTAGAATAGAGTACTTGGGAGCATGATACTTATATGGGAGCCCCCTACATGGAGTTCTTTTTTTGATTTTTCCATTCTATTTTATTTCATTGTGATATTTTTTAGAACTTTTGTTTTCTAAGATATATTTTTTTAAACCTTATTGTTATGTTTCTTTTGTGATATGTGATGAAATTCTAACATGTTAAAAATGGAATACCTAGTTCCTAGTCAAGATTAATTATACTACGATGTGATTAAACCCATGCCAGAAAGTTATTGATGCACAAAACAATAGTATCTTTAAATGGAGGATGGAATTCCTTGATTCCTATGTCCAAGATAGAATGGATGTTTAGAAATTATGAGATTTTGGGTTATTGGGATTGATTGGTGGTGGTTTTTCTGTTGTAACAAGGTCCTTAATAGGTATCTCGAGAGAAGGTTTTTTAGACCCTTCCTCTATTTTCTTCTCAGTTAGTTTTTAATTCTCAATGAATGTTATATTTTTAGGGGTATCTAATGTAATGACACATAATTTATGACCTGTTATATTTCCAAAAATCTGATGTTTTAGTTCTATGGGGGTATTCTGGGGTGTTTTGGGACATGTGAGTCATTCTAACGGTGATTCATATCAATAGTTTTCCAAATTTAAAGTTTTCTAATGGTGGATCATCCTAGTCATGACTCATCTGGAGGTGACTCTTCTTGTAGTGACTCCTCTGGTGGTGACTCATCTGGTATTGACTCATCCAGCGGTGACTCGTCCAATGGTGAATCATCTTGCTTGGACTCACCTGGTGTTGACTCGTCCAATGGTGACTTTTCTGAAGGTAACTCATCTATTGGTGACTCATCCAATTGTGACTCTTCTGGCGGTGGCTCGTCTGGTGGTGACTCCTTCTGTCTTTGAATCGTCATGGTGGTGGCTCATCTAGGGATGACACCTCTGGGGGTTACTCATCTATTGGTTAATCTTTTGGTGGTGACACAACTTTTAGTGACTCATTCAGTCAGTGACTCATCTAGTGGGGACTCATATATAAGTGACTCTTCTAGTGGTCAATCATTTCAATAATTTTCAATTTTTTCCAGAATTTTCCATTTTTTATAGTGTTTCCATTTTTTTGTCTGTTTTGATGAAAAATGTGTTTAAAAAACACAAATAATTATTTTTAAAGTCATTTAAAAATGGATCAATCATATCAATAAATGTTTTAAAAGTCTAAATGTCTTATAAAATTTTAAAATATGTGGTCATAATGAAAACTACTTTAGTGGAAATTCAAAACTCTATTTGATTCCAAACAGTCAGGATCTAATCACTCTAAAGAAAAGATCATTTCTTCTCAATTTCATTCTAGATTTCTCTTGAGACCAGATACCCCAAATCCTTCTTACTTGGAGTCGAGTTACATGGTTTCTATAGTTAGTTCTTTTTTTCCTTGGAGAGAGTTTTTGGTTATCCAAGCATCTCTATTTTTTGTGCAATAAGGCTATGTCAATAATCTTTCTTCGAAGAAGGGTTTCCTTCATCATTCCAAATTGTGTATCATGAAAAATGTGTATATAAATTTCTATCCTTGTGGATATATTTGATTATGAAATAAGTAAGATAATAGAATTAATATAAAATAAATATAAAGGGGCATGAGAATGTCGTGTTTGATCTTACTATTTGATTGAAATTGACCGATGTTGTGAATTGTATGGGAAACCTTTCCACTAAAATTACTAGACATTGGGTGGTCCTTGTTTGTGAACTATTTAATGATTTTTAGAATAAATGCTTCTTGTGTGGTTTTTGAAAAACACATAATATGTAATTATCTAATCAGGTATAGAGAGTTAATGAATTAAACTATGTAGGATCTAATGGCTTGTGTAGTAACACCCTTAATTAATAATATGATGTTGAATAATATATCATTTTCTAAATATAAATGTATATTGTGATGTGTTGTGTGATATAAGATGTGGCGGTCAAGTAGTGGATGAGATATTGTCGTGTAATGAGGTTGTGATGGTCGTGATGTGGTTGTGCAATAGTGATATGGTAGAAGATGGTTTTGGACATGGCTATTGGGATTTTGTTTCACTATATTTCTTATTATGATTTGTGTTGTCTTAGTTTCATAGTTGGTTTCATTGATGAGATGAATAATAATCATGAACTTGAATTATTACATGATAATGATTTAAATGGCATGTTTACTGGTTGGTTATAATACTGAGTTTTGAAAATAAATCTGTACATGTTTTAGTGGAATTGGTTGGTAATAAAGAATCTTTGAAATGGATCAATGATAGTTTGAGGATGAAATATTAATTTTGGATTTTCTTTTTATTGTATGGTGTTATGCATTGTGAGGTGGAAGAAATGTGGGGAATTCTTGAGTAGATTTTTGTTTTGTTTGTAAACCCATAAGTTAGTCTTGTGTGATTTTTCTCCCTATATATGTATAAAATGTGTATTGTTGTGATTTATATATGCACCCACACATGTCAAGAACTATGTTCCAAAAACGGTATGATTAAAAGGGAGGTTTCTTTCCCATCATCTTGGTGGGAGGATGGATGGATGGACACCACCTTATCCCTACTCTCACTTCTAGTTGATAATGGACCAGGTGACTTCGGGCGAGTTTTGTTGTGTGGTCTTAGGTGTCTTTAGCAGGAGTCATGGTGTGTTTTCTCATCATTATTCAGATGATATGTCTTGTGATGGCCTAGGTGTGTGTGTTCTGGATGTGATGTGTTGTGATTGACCAGGTGTGTGCAGTCATGATGTGTTTTTAGGTTTCGCCCAAGTGTGTGTGGGCAGGAAGTGATGTGATATATTAAGAAGAGGTGGGAGCACAAAGACATTTTTCATTGGGGTTTTGGGAGAATCTAATCAGTGATAAAGTGATTTGGGGTACCCAATCATAAATGTGATTTATATTATATTATATTACTTGGATGTTTCATCTGGAGAGAAACCCTTCGTGAGGTTGGGGTTATGGTTAGTCTAACTATTTGGTGTTTTTTGGTCTTGTTGTTGTCTTATGGGTGGATTACTATTCTCTTTCAACATGTGCACAGGAGACATTGGTCTTACTAATGATTATATATGTATGGTCACCTTACATATATAAAAAAATTTCATGTTTCAATGAGGATTATGTTGACCATGGTTGATATTACTAGCTTGGACCTTTGGATAGTTATTGTGTTGCTACTCTAGTTTTATTTTTGGGTATTTACATGTGACAATTTTATTTGTAATGGATTTATTTACAATTTAATTATGGGATGGTTTTTGGTTTTTCATATATATATATATATATAATGGAGTTGATTATGGTTGATATATCATATCTCTTAATCTTGACTCCTTATAAAAGGTAATGGCTTCTATTTTTTGAGATTTATACACCCTTGGTTCTAGTCTCTAAACCAGGGCATAATAAAAGAGGGACTAAAGGGTCTATCTCTATCCCATCATTGTGGTATATTTGATAGGATGGTGTCGTGAAAACATAAATTTGAAAATTGTTCATTTTTTGTCAATATAATGAGTTTTTAAATAGGTTAAAGGTTAGAGACAATATCTTAGAGGTGTAATGAAAATTATACATATTCCTACAAGAAAATTAGATGAAATTACTTATGAATTTTTCACAATATTACCAAAGACCCCATGAAAAATTATGAAAATGGGTTATTATTGATCACCTTATAAAATATATAAATTTAATTGATATAAGAAAATATTCACCACTTGACCAACCATCAATACTGTATATTAATTATGTTATATGAATTGATGGTGTAAATCATTAAATTATTTCATTCATGATCTAATGGTTACAAATAAATTATGGAAAATTATTTAAAAGGCTCAGATTACTGATCTTTAGTTAAGAACATCCTATAACCTTCAAAATAATGGATAATCAAAAATGTTTATTCAAAAATTAGAATACATGTTGAGGTCATGCTCAATTGACATTCATGGTATGTAAGATCCATATTTATCTATAGTGTAGTTTTCCTATTAAAATATCAACCATTCAGGTATTCAAAAGTCACCCTATGAAGAATTATATTGTATGATATGTCATAATATGACATGTTAGGATGTAGTTTGTGATATAAATCTAGTGGTCATAGAACTTGTTGAGGGGTCATTGGAAAAGTTAAAGGCTATCCAAACCCATTTCTAAATGCCTCTAAACCTATCTAAATTATATGATGTGTTTCAAAAATATTTATTGACAATGTATATGACAGATTAAATAGATGTCCCCACCTACGAGGAAATATAATTTAAACCTAATTTAACTTACTATGAAGATCCTATCCATATTCTTAACACTAGAGAACAAGTGATAAGAAATCAGATGACTTGGTTGGTAAATGTAATTTAGGGAAATCGTATGATAAAATAGGTGACATGGGAACCTAAAAAAATATAATGAATAAATACCAATTATATTCATGAGGTGAAATTTTGGAAATATAGAGGATGCATTTTTTGGAGGGAATAATGAAACACTTGCACTTTAATTAAAGTTTGTTTTTTAAAAGAAACTATGACATAATAATAAAAAGTTTTATTCAATAATGTGATCAAAAACTAAATACTCAATTTTTATAAATTTCATTTTATTAAATTAATTTAATTTTTTATATCACCATATCAAAATTTAATGAGGGGGAATTGTTGTATTTTTTTCAAATGATTGATTAGTCATTGAAGAGTGAAAAATATTATTTTGTTCAAATAATATAATTTTTTTCATTAACTAAATTGATTTAAATGTAAAATTATAATTTATTTATAAGGTGAAACATTATCCCTTTTATTTAGAATAATATAATAAAAAAAATCATGAAATTTTAGAAGTTAATATTTATTCATAAAAACACATTTTTCTAAAAAAAATTATTTTTAATTTCCTTTCCTGAATTTCTATTAAAATTAATTTTTTCTGAATAAAAAATGAATCATTAAAAATGAATAACATATTTTTTATCAAGGGGCTCAGATTTGTTAAATTGTAACATTTTATTTTTATTAATTTTAATTGTAATCATTGTAAAACATATGGCATCAATACAGGGTAAATCAAGTAATTAAGGTTAAAAATAATGTCATAAGTAATTAAAAATCAATGTAAAACATTATTTTATTTCAGTGGATGGTTGAAATTTGTCCATTAACATCCTAAATTTCAATATATAAAATTTTGGGGCCATTTTACCTTGGTAGTGACCATTATATCATTTTAATTATAGAAAATTCTAAAATACCCCCTCTTGCTTTTAATTTCTATTATCCATTCACATAAAAATATGATTATTTTAATGAATGATTATAAATTATTATTTTGTATAAAGATAATTTATTTTTATAATGTAATTTTATTTCAAATTTTCAGGATTGAAAAATTATATTAAATTCTCACTCAGCATTGGCACTTTATATATTAAATTAGTAGAGAAAAAAATAAATTATTTTTTAAAAACACTAAAAAATATATTTTTTTTGGGATATTGTGCCCCAAACATTTTAGAGGCATATATGAAATATTAGATATGTTTAATATCCAAGAGTCAAAATTTAAATATTTCATGTTGATTTTACCATTAAATTAATTAAATATGGTCAAAATTGACCATATTGGTATTTTATGGAAAGTAATATTTAATTAAATTAATTAAAAATCATAAATATTTTTAATGATATAATTTAGGATATGAATTTTTCCAAAATTTCAACCCTTTTCGATTTTTTAGTAAATTTGTAAATTTAATATTCAATTATAAACCTCTAAGATTGAGAAATTCATTATTGTAGTTATGTTTAAAAATTTTTAACAAAGATTTAAACCGAAATATTTGGATTAAAATACCACATAAATATATCCAATTATTTTTCTTGAATGCATGTCAAACATTTAATAAATTATATTTGAAATTATGGAAACATTGTACTCTTTCACATGAATATGGATTTATTATATTTAAAACTTTTATTTAATTTCATGTGCATCCTTTTGTTCATAATAAAGAGGAAAACCTGATCCTATATTATAAGAAAACCTAGATCTATTTCTCTTACTAAAAAAAGAAAAAAAACTATTTTAAACAACTTTTCCATGGTTTTTAGTTTTAATACTTTTGAACAGACCATCCCCAGGTCCCATAATTGAAGATCTAAATGTGATCATTTTAAGAAGAGGTAATCATCTTTATCATCTATTTTAAATATATTTATTCATAAGATTATTCTAAATATATTATAACAAACCTAAAATAATTAATCCAATATCGAAAATATATTGATATGTTATTATGAATGTTTCAAAATAATTTTACATATTATTTCTATCATATGATAATTGAAAATATCTCTCATGCGAACATATGGCTTATAGTTTCCATATAGTAGTGTAATTCATTTTATGCACAAATTTACATGGATTTTTATAAATATGAAACTAATAAATATGTAATATTTTTATAGAAGAAAAATTATTTTTGAGTTAAATTTTAATTTATACCTTCTTATCTTCCAATCCATTGTAAAACAATAACACCTCTCGTGTAAACATGTAGACTACGCACTCCACGAAGTGATGTGATCCATTTTTCATTTTTTCGTGATGTTGAAATTAATAAGGATTTATTTAATTGATATATACACTATATATTTCATGATTATCATTATTGAGATTATGTAACAATAATCAATGTACAAGGACCCCATATCTCTTGAAAAAATATGTATTAGAAAATAAAAAATTTAACAACAAAAAATTGTTATAATGAAGTATTATTGATGAATGTTTGATAAGATGTTATAAGAGGATAATATTTTCTATTTTAAATGTTAATTCTGTTTTTTTATAAATTAATAAAATTTTCATAGACATTAAATTGGATGATAATGTGTGTTAAACTAATGGGAAACACGAGGTAAGAGATTTCAACTCAATTTCAACTCTATTGTGAAAAATTTGATATTACACATCTGTTTATTTTTAGGATTGACTTTATTTTCAATTAAGGAATCATATAATATATCCTTTTTAAAAAAATCATATACACTAGATATTTGTGAATTTTCCATGTTTTATCCAACTTTTATACCTTTTTAAATAGATCTATGAAAATAAATACTTAAAAAAGTGCTGATATTATTTATCTTTTTATCCTAAATATTTTCCATCCATGTCCATATTTTGTAAAAAATGTTTTACAATAGTCCTTTTTACCACTCAAATGATTTATTAGGAATAATTTATATTATCCATAAAATGTTAGGTGGTTTCAATGGAATCTATCTAAAATTTTCCAAAATGGTTCATTTTCTAGAGTCTTTATAAAAATAAAATGGAATTTTTTCTTTCTAATATATTTGGTGTTAACAAATCCTCACACTACCATAACTATTTTACATTTTTTATCTTATTCTATAAGTTTTCATGGGTTTTATAAAGAAAAATATTTCATGAAATCTTATTTTAATATTCCACCTCTCTTTTATTTATTTATCCAAAGGGTGTGATTTTATTAAAAACCATATATCACTAACGAATCAATGGTCCTCTCCCATATGTTATTAATTTTATAGTCATTAACATCCACTTGAAACATTAATATTTATATGATCACTGGACTATATATTTTTCCTAAATATGAATATTCTTTATATCATGTATATTATTATTCCCTAAAACATATACCATGTGTACATATAGTGTTTTTCATTCAATTTTATTAGATTTACTAGGAAAATATTGATATATTATATTATTAATTAAATAATGAAATTTATTAATATGAAATATAATTTATGAATTAATGTGATCAATCAAAACATGAGGAATTAAATGTTTATGAAATGATGGGTGGATCCCAGATTTATATATCCACTCAATGCAACGATGGGTAAGTTGATTCAAATATATCATAAAAAATTAATAAAATTGTTCTTGGTGTATATATACTCATTGATTTAATACTCTTGGAAGAATGATTTGATTGTATTGATATAATGGTGCCTTTGATGATGATGTTTTTCATTATGAATTTACAATACTAATAATTTATTTATTATTATCCATTATATCATTAAATTAATGTTATCCATATATGTATTTTATACATATTTTATTGATTAAATTGGATATGTTTCCTATACTTTTCCCTTCCATTAAATGTTTCCTTATTAAATCATATTAGGTTCCATTTTACTCTACTATTAATGAATATTTTAGATCACCCTTATTTATTTTTCCTTTCCTCGTTATAGGATGAAGAAATTTTCAAATTATCTTCAAGGATGATGAACAATTACTTTTGTTATGTTTTAGATTTTATCCCAAATTTAAAATGGGAATCATGTATATATCTGGTTCTCCAAGATGACTAAACAGATAGGTTTTTAGAAATAGAGCCATTTTATATATTCTAATGTATTAAAATGTAAATAAGAAATAGGTTATTGGATAATGGGTTATTATATAAAATAACAATAGTATCTCATGAAAGAATCTAAAAAGTAAAGATACTCCATCTAATGTCAGAAAAATAAACAAGTATAATTTTTTAGATATATTACAATAATAGTATATAGAAAAAGGATCATTGTAAACTGTTAGTTTTTTGGGGATTCAGTCATAGTGTCTTAGAATATAGAATCATTTTTCAACTTCTATATAAAATAAATGTCACTTTTTAATGTGAATAAAATTTGAAATTGAAAATTGACCTATATTATTTTTGTTTATTTCGTAATAAAGGAATGATACATATTCTTATAATATGTTTGGATACTTGGATAATTTATAAGGGAACTAAAATTTTAATGGACATTGTTATTAATAATTATGGTATATACCAAATGAATAAAAATCAAATTTTTATGAGGGAGATAACTATACCCAAAATGGATTATGGTGAAATGTATTGATGAGTCTACCATGGGAGACAACCAAGTTCATTAATGGATAACAGTCTAGAAAGAAACATCCCAAAAGTCTGAATGGATTTATATTGTTTATATAAATACCAAATATAGGTTCTTATATTATGAGAAAACAAAAAACACCATTGATCAGTATAAAAAGTTCTAAAAGATAAAAATAAAAGAATTAAGTCGAATCAAAAACAGAATTATGTCTATGTGATACATTGTTTCCCTCGGAATTTGGGGATGACCTCGTTGATTGAAGGTTCAAATATTCCAATCGATTTCTAACGGCTTTTTTTCATAGAACCAAAAACATCCAATTATTCCGTATCCATTTGGACCTACTTTCCAAAGGTAGGCGCTCATTAGTTGTGAACTGCTGAGGCTTAAGAATTTGCATTGGTCGAGAGGATGGGAGGTCGGACTCATCACACCTTTTTAGGGGAATTATTGTCTACTTCAGGACTCTCTTTATAGATTTAAGTTATGTTAGTGAATCCTTATTACATTACCAAGTATAAAATGAGCTTTCCTTTAGTCTAACAATCAATGATTGATATGTAAGAAATTCAGAGAATCTTTTATATGTATTTGAGGTTTTCCATCGATGAAGTATCATCTGTATTTTTTAAAGATTCTTAGTTAATGGTAACCTTAAAATACATAAAAGTATCTTGGTCATTATGATGACCATACTGGTTTTAAAGCCACTCAGTGGGGCACTTGAAGTTTACCGTCACTAAAGAGGGTATGGATTATTTCAGAATTGGGGTTGTACCCTTTGATGGGCTATCTACGTATCCTTTGTTTTGAAAAAGGAATCAGAACTCATGTAGTTAGAATAAGGGAGTATGATGCTTATGCATGATTGATGGATCAAAGAAAGAAGTCATGATTTCTTTTACACTCTAAGCTGATGTGAGTCATGCTCGGTGTGAGAAACAAGAGGTATTGGTAAAACCAGATAATTGTGCCATGAAAGATGCAATGATGTGGGGCATATGTGTTTACTGCCCAAAATAGAGGGAAGAAATCCATGAACAGGGTCCATAAAGGTATATTTACTTTATGGAGATTTGGATACTCTAATCTTGGGGCTTACTCCTAAGGAAGATTCCCAAGTTAGGAGTGGGCTTATTATTGGGTTTTACTCCTGATAAAGAAGCCCCAAATAAAAAGTAAATTAAAACTGGGTAAGAGACATTAAGACTGGGGCTTACTCTTGAGAAGGAGGCTCAGGTTAAGGGACTTGAAAATTCAAGGGACTTGGGGCTTACCCCTAAGGAGGATTCCCATATTTGAGAATTCTGACTGGGGATTATTCCTAAAAAGGAGGCCCAGTTTTAGGATTCTCTCATCTTAAAGGATGAGGTTGAATGAATTAAATCTCAATCTTTAGTGACATAAATATATATAAATCACTAGGTTTTGAGAGATATTCCACAAAATTCCTTTCATATAAGGAAGTCAAATCAAGAAATCATGCCATAAATGGCCATGAAGAGTGAATTGAAGACTGAATCTTGAATAGGAGAGGTGGAATGGAATAAGATGGGTGAAATGGGCAAGAAGGGCACCCAAAAAGGCAGGGGCACGCAAGTCCTGGTAGGCACGCAGGTACTGCGTGAGCACGCAGGTACTGCGTGAGCACGCAAGTACTGGTCGCGCAGGTATACCTGCGCGACACATGGATACTTGCGCATTTGTAAACCAGCATGGTAATACTTGGGCGATTCTTGACCAATGCCTTTATCATTATCCTGAGGTACTTCTAGAGGAGAGGCGCACAAGTTTTGGTGAGGAAGTAGGGCGGCGCACAAGTATGTTCATTTCCCTTAAGGGTAAAACACCTTAGGCGCGCAAGTGTTAGTTAATTATAACACTTAGACCTTACTCCTCTTGTTTAGACCTTCCATTATAGGTAAATAATTACCTTAGAAGTGTTCGGAAGACCTGAAGAAGATACTTGGGCGTTCAGAGCTCTAAATCTGAATTCTGGAAAAATTCCTCCTCAAATGGGGGGCTTACTGGGGGTATTTATAGGCTGGAGAAGACCCCGGGCGGTTATCACCTAGGGCGTGCAAGTGACTTGCGTGACCAACTTCGGCGTGCAGGTGTACTTGCGCGACCATTGTGGCGCGCAAGTGTACTTGTGCGACCATTGTATAACTTGAGAGACCCTTGTGCAATGTTCTTATTTTTCATTACTTTGTAAAATTTTGACATTTTTTCAAAGGTTGAATCACTTTGAGCTAAGATATTCCCCTTTTCCAATCTTTAGACTCTGTGACGAATGGAGTGTCAACAAAAGTCCCCCTTTATAGTTGGATCCGGAGAGAAAAGGGGATTTGACTCGGAGGAAAAAAGGAGAAATCATGGGTCTTTGTGGTTATTGGCAGTTTAAATTCATGCATGTCGGACATAAAAAGGATAATGTTTAAGGTCGAAATAGCTTTGACCGAAAAGGGTTGAAATTGACTCAATTCCTTGATAATTTTCCTCATAACATACTATCATACTTTAGTGTGAGGGAAAATATGTAAACTATAAATTAAGAAAATTTGGATCTGAGGAATGATATGAAAAAGTGCTAAAAGGAATTAGAAGAATTAGTCCCCAAGAATGAGGTTTCCATTATTTAGAAAACCCATTAGTGGGTTGAATTATGCAGGGCCACCTAAGGTATTTGGTTGTATAGTCAAATAAAAAGCATCTTTTGGCTGATAGATCTGTTATGTAGACTACTTATGGAAGGTCGCCTAAGGGAACGTGCTGCATAGTCAGTCAAAAGAACTCTCAGAAATTTACTTTCCTAGTGCTAAAAAGCCAGTGAAAGTTTATGAAGATTCAAATTTTCCAAAATGTAGATTTTGCTATATGGATAGAGGTACTTGAATATGGAGAAGATATTTCCAAAAATGATTATCGAAGATGTATACTACTTATTCAAGGCCGCCTAAGGGAACATGCTGCATAGTCAGTCAAAAGAACTCTCAAAAATTTAATTTCCTAGTTCTAAAAAGCCAGTGAAAGTTTATGAAGATTCAAATTTTCCAAAGTGTAGAGTTTTCTGTATGGAAAAAAGGTACTTGAATATGGAGAAGATATTTCCAAACAAGATTATCGAAGAACTGGATGAATATCACTCCTATAAAGGTCTGACCCAAACATAGGGAAGGAGAATATAAACCATAGACTTGAATACTTTCAGATCATGAGAAAGGATATGGGACAAGTATGTTAAGGATGGCTATTTTTGCGGATCCCTACATATTGTCATTAATAAAAATAAGGAAAGAAGAGGATTTCTTCCCAAGAATGAAGTTACCAGTATTTAACAAACTCGTTAGGTGGTTGAATTATGCAGGGCCACCTAAGGGAATTGACTGCATAGTCCAATAATAGCATCTTTTGGGTGACAGGTCCGTTATGTAGACTGTTTATGCAAGGCCGCCTAAGGGCACGTGCTGCTTGGTCAGGCAAAAGAACTCTCATAATTTTAGGCCTTTTGTGATTATAAGTTATGAAAAGGGTTATGAAGATCTGAAAATATTTAAGGTTAGGAGTATGACACATAAATATGGGTATTTTCCAATGTATGCAGAGATACAAAGATTAATGCTAACCATAATCATGTTGTGGCTGGGTCTTGAATGGAAATGTTGGACTTCACTATGTATCACATAAGGATGGGAATCAAGCCATACGTAGTTCTTGAACTACATTTTAACGTCATGTGGGACAAAAGGATTAGAGATCTTAGTTTAGGGTCATAGAGCTTGGACCATTATAAGAAATACACAGTGTGTGTTTTTTCATGGGGACTTTTCAGCCAGGGGAATGAAAGTGGAATTTGGGGTTAGGCCCAAAAGACTTGGGGTTAGATTCAAGGGACACTCGAATGTTCCTACATATCCCATAAGGATGGGAATCAAGCCCACGTAGTTCTGGAAATACCCTTTGTACAAATTTGGTCCGTACATGTGAAGGGTGAAAGGGGACTTTAGTACAATGATGGTTTAACCCAAGAAAAAAGGTTTGGGCATTGCCATGTATGCACGTAGTCTTTGAAATGAAACATGATTGAAAAATCAATTTAAATAATTGTTCCCTCTAAGGTGAGGGTATCAAATAATATTGTATTTTATTGTCATACTGGACAAAAGTGTTGTATAGTTTAACGTCGTATAACAAGGAAGAAAGTGAACCAATGTAAAGATATTGATTCTAGGGGCGGTTTCACGAATCAACATTGTATGAGATGGAGGTGAACTGATGTGAGGAGATTGGTTTTGGGATTGAACCTTTGGAGGATGCCTACGTACCCAGCCTGGAAGTCAAGGATCAAAGTCCGCGTAGTTCAATTAAAGAATGAATTAATGATCAAGTTGTTCATGGGGACAACGGCCTAAAAAATGATGTTGGGACTTACGCATGGTTAGCGGCCCAGAGAGGGTGTTATGGTTGAAATTTTCTCTAAGCTCACGTGATTCATACTCAGTGTTAGAAACAAGAGGTAATAAAAATATTAATGATGCACAGTTTATTGTCATGTAGAACATATAAAGGGACTATGCAGTTTAAAGTCTTGTAGTTAGGACTATTGGTGTTGCACAGTTTAGTGTCATGTAGCAGGGACAAAGTACAGTTTAATGTCATGTAGGACGTATCAAAGGACTTTTAGTACATTTTATCATCATGTAGTTAGGACGATGGAGACAACACAGTTTAACGTCATGTTCGACAAAAAGACAACTGTGCAGTTTAATGTCATGCAGTAAGGACAAAAGAGTACACCATTAAACATCATGTTGGACGTATTAGGGACATTTTTTCATGGTTTAACATCATGTTGGACGAAAGTGACACAAATAGTTTAAGGTAATATGTATGGACCATTGATGATGCCGTTTAACGTCATGCTGGAAGTAAGGGACGTTTTCACAGTTTAACGCCATGTTGGATGAAAAAGGGACGATACAGTTTAGCGTCACGTTGGACAAAAGTGTGAATAGTTTATGGTCATATGCATGGACCGTGGATGGTGCAGTTTAATGTCATGCTGGACTTAAGGGACTTTTGTACAGTTTAGCATCATGTAGTCAGGACGTTACTGTTTAAAGTCACGTGAGACGAAAAGAATACAAATAGTTTAAGGTCATATGTATGGACCGTTGCTGTATAGTTTAACGTCATATAGCAAGGATGATGAAGGGGACACAGTTTAACGTCATGCTGGACGTATGTGCAAATAGTTTAGGGTCATATGCATGGACCGTTGATGATGCATTTTAACGTCTTACTGGATGGTGGTGCATTTTAAGGTCATACCAGACCATGGATGATATATTATACAAAATACTTCTTCAAAAATCTGGCATTGGTTGGAGTAGTGATGAATTCTCCATCCATCGAGATTAATGAATAAGCTCCATTGGAGTAGACCCTATGTATTGAATAAGGTACATCCCATTTTGGCTCAAGCATGGGAGCTTTCTTTCCTGGTATCATTGGAGTTATGAGAACTAATACCAATTCTCCCTGAGTGAATGAACGAAGATGAACTTTTTTGTTAAAAGGTCGTGCTATTTGATTCTGATAGACTTTCAAGCGGTGAAAAGTACATAATCTTTTCTCATTTAATCGTTCCAATTCATTCAATCGCTTTTGAGATTGTTCATCTGTAGACGTGTGATCACAAATGGCTACTCTAAGTGAAGGCAATTTAACATCAATGGGAAAGACAACTTCTGTTCCATATACCAGTGATTATGGAGTTGACCGAGTTGCAGTGCGGATGGTAGTCCTATAAGCCCGTAAAGCATGAAAGAGTTTATCAGGCCATGACCTCTCATCTTTATCCACCATCTTTTGCAATATATTTGAATGATTCTTGTTGAAAGATTCTATCTAGCCATTGGCAGCTGCATGATACCGAGATGAATTGTTGGATCTGATGTTGTATTCTTGATACAACTTCTTCACCTCTGATGAACAGAATTTGGTGCCATTTTCCGTCAATATGGTATAAGGGACACCAAATCTGGTAATGATGTTAGACTTGATGAAGCTAAAAACACATTTAGAACTGACTTCCTTGAGAGGTATTGCCTCTGCCCATTTAGAAAAGAATTCAGTAGCAGTAAGAATGTACTTAAACTGCTTGGCCGTTGCCGAAGGGTAAGGTCCCACCATATCCATTCCCATGTGAAAAATGGCCACGAGTATTTAGCTTTATAAAGAAACTCTGGAGGTTGATGAATGAAGTTGACATGTACTTGGAATGAATGATAATTCTTTGTGAAATCAACACAATCTTGTATCATTGAAGGCCAAAAGTATCCAAGCCTTCGAATCTGATCAGACAGTCTATGTCCAGACTGGTGGGCACCACAGACTCATGCATGCACTTCTTTCATGACATCCATTATCTCTTCACCATCAATGCATCTTAAGAGAACTCCATCAAAACCACGTTTGTAAAGAATTTTCTCTAGGTGATCTGGGCTATCATAAAGAGTAAAATTGACCACACGTCATCAGATTTGTTCTTTCTCGGCTCTATCAGGTGGAAGTGTTCCATTTTGAAAGTATTACCTGATAGGTGACATCCATCCTCTAGTATGACCATACGGTTCAGGAATGGGACTAATTTCATTAATTTCCTATGTTCTGATTCATAAATAAGGTGAAATTGCACGACGGTGGGCAATACTGATGGTTGTCTCATCCTGATTTGGATCTGCCAGAGCTGTGGCTATATTATCCAGTCATCAGCTTGAGCATTTTGTGATCTTCGGACATAAGAAAATGTTGGTTCCAAAGGGAATTCCTCCATTAAATCTCATACATAATCATACAAAGGGATTAGTTCTTCTTTTCTAATGGCATAACCCCCATTAACTTGTTTGATTACCAGGTCTGAATCACCTTTCACCTTTAAGTGATTCACTTGTGCTTGATGCGCTAATTCCAAGACTATGATGAGAGCTTGGTATTCTGCTTCATTATTGGTACCACCTTCCCACAATAAGAAGGAATAAGGTAACACTGCCTTTTTTGGAGAAATGAGCCCAATTCCTAAGCCAAATTTTTTGAATTTAGGATTTTCCATTTTCATCCTTGTTGGACTTCTGGAAGCACCATCAAAATACATTTCCCATGCCTGAGGACTTTCTTGAAGAGAGGAGACTTCCTCATCAGGGAGATCAATATATGAAGATGTATCTTCCACTTAAGGGTGTTCAGCCAGGAAATCAGCTAGAGCTTGGCCCTTTATCGCCTTTTGAGACACATACTAAATGTCAAATTGCTGCAAAATAACTGCCCACCTTACCAGACGTCCTGTAAGCATTAGACGACTAAGGATGAATTTGAGCGGGTTATTGCGAGATACCAATTGGACCTCTTGATGTTTCAGGTAGTGTCTCAACTTCTGAACTGCAAAGATTAATGTCAGGTAGCACTTCTCAATTCTTGAATACTGGGTTTCTGCTTCAAGCATAGTTCGAATAAGATAGTAGAGGTTGTTTTCATTCCCAGCATCATTCTTTTGAGCAAGAAAGGCACCCAATGATCGCTCTAGAGTTGTCACGTAGAGGATAAGTGGTATTCCTTCAACAGGTGGCATGAGTACCAGTGGACTCAAGAGGTATTTCTTAAGAATATCTAATGCTTCTTGACATTCTTCAGTCCACTGGTAAGTGACTCCATTCTTCATCAATTTGGTAAAGGGTAAACTTTTTCCATCCAAATTGGCGATGAAACGCCGAATATAGGCTAAGTGTCCTTGAAGTACTCTTAATTCGTTCAAATTTCAAGGAGGTGACATACTAAGGATTGACTTGGTATTCTCAGGATCGACTTCAATACCATGATGGCGTACAATAAAGCCGAGAAATTTTCTTGAGGTTACCCCAAAAGCACATTTTAAGGGGTTCGTCTTCCAATTATGTTGTCGAAGCTTGCAGAATATGACTTCCAAATCAGCCAAGTGATTAGAAAGTTGTTTGGATTTGACCAAAAAATTGTCTACATAGCATTCAAGAAACATCCCTATGAAGGTTTTGAAGATACGATGCATGACACGCTGATATGTTGCACCTGCATTCTTTAAGCCAAAGGGCATTATCCGGTAGCAAAACACACCTTGAGGGGATCTAAAGGCTGTGGATTCCTTGTCTTCTGGGGCCATTCGGATCTGATTATATCCAGAATATCCATCCATGAAGTAAAGTGCTTCATAGCCAGCTGTTTCATCAATTAAAATCTCTGTAATCGGAACTAGAAAATCATCCTTAGGACAATGCCGATTAAGATCTCTGAAATTGATGTATACTCTAATTTGTCAGTTCTTCTTCTTTACAGGGACAATATTATCCAACCACTTGGGATATTGAAATTCTCTAACAAAGTTAGCTTTAATAAGCTTATCCACTTTAGGCTCAATTTTGGAAGCATAAGCTGGGTGTGTTCTTCTCGCGGCTTGCTTAAATCCTCGATGTTCTTCTAGTAAACCCAAATGATGAGTAGCAACATCAGGATCAAGCCCGAGTGTTTATGTATAGTTCCAAGCAAATATATCTCTATTTTTCATTATAAAAGAAATATACATCTCTTTCTCTTCCAGAGTTATGGCCGCACTAATTAAAGTTGGGCGTGGATCTTCTTTTGTACCTAGATTTATTTCTCTGATTTCATCCACAGTGGTAGAGATACCCTCTTCAAATGTTGGAGGAGCATCTCTGAGATCTTCCTCTTCTTCTTCATCATGTGTTATTTCTTCTGTTTCTACTTGCATAGTAAATGATAAAGCAAAATTTTCATGATCAGAAGATATGTCAAAATTTTCACATCTTGAAGAAGAAGCTTCCATTTCCGACCTGATTGATAATGAAGGGTCTTCTTTTGGTAATAAAGAGGAGATGATGGATTGAGAATCGACATCATTGTTCACCTCTTATGTTTCTATAACTTATTCTGGCCTAATTGGCGAAGTATAGACTTTTTGTATTTCAGCAGATGAAATAAAGATGTCACCATTTGTGCTTTCATCACTACTTGGTGGGTTACCAATTTCTCCCATGTTGTCTGGCACGATTGTCGTAACTGACATTATGGATCTTTCCATAAGAGTATTTTGATTTGGGTATATCATGTCAATTTGACTGATAGGAAACACATAATCTGTACTCACATGTGTAAATGGATTTACTGGAATCTTCTCCAAACCATATGGAGCATTAACTTTGGTAATCTCTTTTGTTGTGGATTTCTCCCTTCCCTTCATGCGATAGAATTCTGCCTCAATGTATAGAGACTCACATGTCTTGAACGGGGCCTTATCACCATACAATGTCCCAACTTGACCATCGAAACAATATTTTAGACTTTGATGGTATGATGAAGGGATAGTCACATGTCGATGTAGCCAGGGTCTTCCAAGCAAGATGTTGAAGGCTGAGTCTTGATCAACAACCATGAAATCTGAATTGGATACAAGATCTCCAAACTGAGTTCTGAGTGTAACTTCACCCAGTTGTTCTTGTTCATTTTTATCATATCCTTGTAACATCATGGTAGAAGGAGATAAATCATATTCTGTGAGGCCCAACCGATGAAGTGTACGAATGGGCATGAGGTTGACTCTTGAACCATTGTCAATAAAACCTCTCTTGACGTCTACTCCATTGACCTTTCCAGATAAGTACAAAGGTCTAATATGCCCATACACAACGTCATCTTCCTATTCATCCGTAAAAGATATTATTGCCTGGCATTTTGCAGGATTATTCTCTATGTGATAGACTTCAGCTGCAGCAATTTCAGTTTCAAACTCCTGTGGACTTGACAAAGCCTCGATGAGGGATTCCCGAATATCTTTTGACATATTCAAAGAATCCAAAATTGCTAACTAGGATGGTACTTGGGCCAAGTGTTTAAATACATCATACTTTTGATCTAGAGGTCTGCATTTCCCAATAGGAATATTTAGTTTAGCAGGTACCTTGGAAGCAGATGCTTTGGAAGTTGATGCATCTTGTATTGGGATAGGATTTGGCAATATTCCTGGTTTTAGAAGATTAAACCGATTAGATCCATTTACTTGCTGAGAGGAAGAAGTTGGAACCTTCAACCAATCTTCCAATGTAACTATTCTAGGACTTAATTTTCTATTGGTAGAACAACTTTCTTGTTCTTGATGAGCTCTCTAAAGGGCTCTACCACGTGTTTCCACTGCGTACACAGTCCTTGTAGGGGTAAAATTAGAATAGTGGCTTCTGAAAGATCCATGTCTTCCACTGTATCCTGAGCCTCTGGAACTTCCTCTGATTCCCCTATTTGATACAGGGAATTCAGGCTCATCGAAATTGAAACTGTGACTGGAAAATGGATCTGTTAATTGAATCATATTAACGGAACCGAAGATTAACTCTTTGTCTGATAAAGACATTGCCTGATTAGCCTGTTTAGGTTGTGCCATTTGGTGGGGCGGTGCCTGTGGCTTTGAAGTAGATGGCATGAAGTCTTCCAGAGTCAAAGACAAATTAGGCTTTGACACTTACTCATCTTCTTCTGATTCTTTTTCTTTCTTTGAATCATGTCGTGTCTTTGATGACATTCCCTCTGATGAAGAGGGTTTTGGCGCAACATTCATGGAAGAAGACACAATCAGTTTCTTTAATTGTGTTCGAAAAATATCATGAGTTCGGTTTATTATCTTTCTGACCATCCAATCATCATACTTTTGTGCATTTCTGCTTTTGACTTCTTTCCATTCGCCTTCCTCCTCTGGAACTGTAGCAGTAACACATGCTACCTGAGCTGAAGAACCTTTCAGTTTGACTTGTCCCGAGTCGACCATATTTTACAGGAGGTCTTTTAAGACAAAACACTCTTGGATGGGATGCCCCAACTTGTGATGAAAAGGAAAATAATTGGGACAGTCTTCATCTCCTTCCTTGTTTGACCTCTTAGGCCTTGGAAATTGAACCAGATTATTTTCCAGAGCCGAAATGAAGTAACCAGGAACTTGTTCATTTTGTAAATAGTATGTTTTTCTCTTTAGATCGTCAAATTGATTTCCTCTTTGATCTCTTTGATCATCTGGACGAAACGACATTCTCTGTTGGTGCTTAGGTGGTGGAGCCCTTTGAGAAGATGAAGGTTTTGAAGTAGAAACAGGTACATGTGCTTGTTTAAGCATAACTGTAGCAGGTTCTACTTTACCCATTCTCCTTCCTGGAGCTGATGGAATTACACGAGATTTAGCATTAGCCTATATACGGGAATATTCAACCTGCTGAACGATTGAAGTAAGGTCTCAAAACCCTCTTGTGTATTTTACAGGGATCAACGGCGTGTGTAATTCATCACATAGATTTTCTGCACAGATTGGTAATAATTCCTCTTGAGGGAGTGCTAAGCTTAAAGAATATGTTCATCCCTTCCAGTGGGCAATGGAATCTGAGACCCTTTCATTCTATCTTTGCGTACACTTTGTAAGATCGAAATTGTTGTCTTTGGAAAAGTTGAGTTGAACTGAAGAATGAATTTTTGGCGAAGATCCTTCCATCCAGTAATTGACCGGGATTGCAAGCTTGTATACCAGACAAAGGTTGGTCCTTGAAAGGTCCATACGAAGCATCTGAGTTTTACTACTTATTTCTGCTCTGGAGTTCACATCGTAGGATCACAACAAGACATGTAATGCTTCAAATTCTATTCAGGGTCACCTGATCTATTGAAAATAGGGAATACAGGGTTTCCAGATCTGGATGGAGGAGAGATTGAATCTACCCATTCAGGGTAAAATTTCTTTTCTGGTTGAACCTGCACACGTTTCCCTTCCATAGTTTCTAACTAAGCTGTTAATGACTCAATGGTAGTTATTAAATTTTGAGAAACATCTGGTTGAACTTGGACTTGGGTAGTTTCAATGATTGGAGCTTGAAAAAATGTGGTGGTTGGTGCTGCAACTGATGGTAGCACTTCCAACTGTTGTTGCACTTGACCCATATGATTAGACCTATGATGGTGTACTGATAGAGGAGGATATTCTCGATCCATCTCAGTAACTATAACAAATTCCCTTGGCTGACTGACTCCAGCATGCTAAAGAAGAAGACTACACTGAAGTAGTTCTGCATTAAACCTCCTTAATTCCTTCATTTCTTCCTCTTGTTGTGCAAACCTTTGCTCTAGTGAGAGTGATTGGCCTTCTCCAGAGGAAGGATATGTAACCTGATTCTTTCCCCTCCCTTTTTTGGATCCCTTTCGGAGAGGGGGAAGTGGGTTACTCAAAGTATTACCTAGGTTCTTAGTAATCCTTTGATTTTGTGTATGCACACCTTCTTAATTTGTGTCGGTGAGTACATCTTCTTGAGCAAGAACCTCTTCATCTGAGTCCCCTGAGTGAGCCTCATCTGGTGGATCAACAAAAACGGCATTGATGACATTGATTGATGCATAACGCATCCCATCCCTTCTATCAGCATTTCTGTGATATTGTCTTCTTCCATGTCTTTGATGAGACATTGCCTTTTGTTGATTCGATCCCTCAGGAACTACTTGACGAACTGTAATTTGGAGGGAATAACCTAATAATTTGGATCTTCGTTCCTCTTGAGGCTTCTTCCCCAATCGAGAAAAGACTGACTTTATCTGAGGAGGGGATTGATGATTTGAAAAAGTACCCAGTTCGGTGGACTGGGGTTGTTTCTGCTGTTCCCGCTCAACTCCTCAAATCCTATTTGTTGATTTCGAGGGTTGGTTTAAAAGATTCCCTAGTCTAGAAAGTTGGGGTGGATCTTAACATGCTATGTCTGAGACATTCATAAAATCTCTCCTGATCTTGTGAACCTTAGTCCGCAAATTAGTTGGATGCGTTAACATGTATCCACTTTTATCACCTGGTTCAAAAGACCGTTGGATCATTTCCGACACTTCTGTCACTTGATTATGTTCTTGCTCCATATGAGAGGCATGTTCAATATTCTCGTTTTCTTGATGCATGAGTAACTCAACAACTTGTTCTCTATATGCTTTATTTTGAGAGGAACTAGTTAATGCATGTTCCTGGGAAAGATTTTGATTACAAACAAAGCCCATTGACTTTGGTCGGCCATGGGCAATAACATTGCATGAGACCATTTTCGGCGGGCTTTACTGACTGGAGAGCACAGTGAAATGTAATTCTCCATGAACACCCCATACTCTTACATGAATACCAGATGGGGAATTGGAAATTAACTGACGCAATTTTCTTAGTGCGCCAAGGCATGGATGTTGAAGGGCTCTCTACTGCTTTTCAGCCTTTGGATATCGAGATACTGATAGAGATGCCAAATCAATCTGACGTTGTAACCCTCCTATTATCTTAAGATGATTTTCATATTCATCATAAGATAATACTTTCTTCTTCAACTGAAAAATAGTTTTCCATATGTTGAGACGAATATCATGGATTCCATCTTCCGTCAACATCTTTGGAATGTCATACTGAGAGTCAGCCAGAGGTGAAAACATGACTGGTACATCACTTTTTTCAGTTATTTTCTCATGTTCATAATTTCATCTTTATCATTAAATTAATATTATTCTACCTGATTTGACCAGAGCTGGTGCTTCCTTGTTACTTCATCAGATTCAACAAAATTGGTAGAGAAATTACTGATCAAACTAGAAGATGCGTGACTTAGGGGTGGTTTGGAAAATGACCTACACCCTGGGCTATCTTCTGATTGAGAAAGTATTTCACCTGCTAGCGATGAAGCATCAGACATGACTGGTTTTGCATTTCCAAGTTCCTCAAGATAAGAGGGATTTATCAGCACTACATTATCCACTGGATCATTTTCCGGGCAATGTGCATCACTACTGCGGAGAGGACTTTCTCAGTGAAATTCATCATAATGGAGAGGACCACCATGATGGGTTACAATAAAAGATGAGATCTCTTGCTCTTTGGTCCTCTGACCACACAGAGGGTTCCTGTGGCTCTCATCTGAAGATGAAACTTCAAGATCAACCGAATTGTCATGAAGCAAGCCTTCATGAGGAAGTTTCTGTTGAAGACCTTTGGAATTAATGTTCCCACTATTGAGAAATGAGGGCGTAGAATCTTGAATTCAAATAGATAACTGTCTGAGGGCTTCAAGAACTCTAGAATCGAGCAAGGCCTTCTTACAGATTGGCTCTTGATCTCCTGACTGTGCTGGGGGGTATTTTTCTTAGACGCCTTCTTAATTTCCTTGGAAACCACTTGTTGACGAAAGTGGCTACTCTGAGCAGGTGTATGTGCCTGATCATGAAAGATGGCTAGTTTTGGCTGACGGTCTCCACTCAAATCAGGTGTGTGTGCCTGACTTGGTTGTCCGTATGATATGGGGGAGTATACCCCACAACCCTCTTGGACTGGAACAAATGTGTGTGTCTGTTCCGAAGTGAACTGTTGATATGTCAGTCCACTGGTAGGGATAGATTTATCTGTCTTTCCCTGAGATGCTGCTGAAGCTTTTATAATATCCTGGCAAGTGTCCGGAATATGAGTAGGGATTTACTTATGCTCTTTCACCATTAATAAAATATGCTTGGTGACTTTAGCTGCCGGAACGGGTATATACGTCCATTCTGTGGTTGGAGTAGGTGTATGTGCCTACTCCTGTCCTCCTTTTCCTATCAGTGAATCCTGACTGTACTCAAGTGTGGGGGCAGAGAGTTGAGTCTGCCTCATGATTGTCTCCAGAGCTTTCCGACTGACTTCTCAGTGTGCTACCAATCGAGACTGTTGGTAGGCTTGATTAATACTAGCAGGTGTATGTGCCTGCTGAATGTACTTCGTCGAACATGGTTGACGAGCTCCATCATATGTAGTCAGACGAGCCTGCTCACTGGATGATGATGTATAAACAGGTGCATGTTCCTGCCTATAGTACTGCACTGTAATTTCCTGGCGGGATTGATGTGATGTTGCTAGACAAATCTACTGGACAGTGGAATTAAAATGGGAAGTTGTATGTGCCCGCTCATTTCTTTCCACCAAGTTAGGTTGGTGGACTTCTCTGGAGATGGCAGAGATGAGAACATGCTCACTGTTGACCGGATTCCGCCTCTGGCGGTTCGTCTTGCCTACTCGGGTTCGAGGAACCTGAGCCAAACGCCTGGAGTTGGTACCCTCCTCATGTTGAGGTCGTACTGCCGCACGAGTCTGGCAGCGATTATTGATAGGATCCCTCAAGAAGGACTCTTATTTCTTTGAATTAAGGCCCTGAGGGACCTTCTCATTCACCTCCGCAGAATATGGGAGTGAATGCTGATTATGTTCTGGGGTTAACAACCTGAAACGGTTGTAGACGGTGGTTAGCACCTCTTGCTTCTTGATCACTGGTCATCGTTGTTCGGACGACCGGTGTGAGTTGTTCACTTAGAGGGCTTGTCGAGCAGCCTCCAGAGTTGGGATGGTGCCGTGTTGACGGTACTCCTTAACCAGCGCATTTGATACCCAGCGTTGAAGATGCTGAGTAGGTGATGTCATCTTTAGAGCAGATGACAATCCAGCAGGAGTAGTAGCAGAGGCATTTGCAGCAGCAGTATTCACAGGTGTGAACTTGAGAGAAACCATGCTGGAAATGCATAAGATCTTGGAAAAGAGTGCATGTTTGATATAACAGATGTAATCAAGATAAATTCAGCCACTACATCTTTTGGATGAGCACATATTTCATTGATTGTTTTTGTTTTCCCTATCATTGAGTTTTAAATAGGGGACTAACAAATAGGTAAAAACATCATTTTAACTTGGTTAAGGATTCATGTTGGGTTTACCATTTTTTGTTTCCATCGGAATTTGGGGATGACCTCGTTGATTGAAGGTTCAAACATTCCAATCGGTTTCTAATGGGTTTGTTCATATAACCAAAAGCATCCAATTATTCCATATCCATTTGGACCTACTTTCCAATGGTAGGCGCTCATTAGTTGTGAACTGATGAGGCTTAGGAATTTGCATTGGTCGAGAGGATCAGAGGTCATACTCATCACACCTTTTTGAGTGGAATTATTGTCTACTCTGGGTCTCTCTTTATAGATTTAAGTTATGTTCGTGAATCCTTATTACATTACCAAGTATAAAATGAGTTTTCCTTTAGTCTGACAATCAATGATTAATATGTAATAAATTCAGAGAATCTTTTATATGTATTCGAGGATCTTCATCGATGAAGAATCATCTGTATTTGTTAAAGATTCTTAGTTGATGGTATCCTTAAAATACATAAAAGTCTCTTGAAGATTATGATGACCATACTAGTTTAAAATCCACTCAGTGGGGCACTTGAATTTTATTGTAATTCAGGAGGACATGGATTATTTCAGAATTGGGTTCGTACCCGTTGATGGACTACCTATGTATCCTTTGTTTTGGAAAAGGAATCAGAACCAACGTAGATTGAATAAGGGAGTATGATGCTTATGCATGATTGATGGATCAAAGAAAGAATTCATGATTACTTTTACACTCTAAGCTCACGTGAGTCATACTCCGTGTGAGAAACAAGAGGTATTGGTAAAACCAGACAATTGTTCCATGAAATATGCAATGATGTGGGGAGTATGTGTTTATGAATGCCCAAAATAGATTAGGATTAAGATTTACTTGAGGGAAGAAATCTAGGAATAGGTTCCATAAAGGTATATGTACTTTATGGAGATTTGGATACTCTAATCTTGGGGCTTACTCCTAAGGAAGATGCCCAAGTTAGGAGTGGACTTATGATTGGGTTTTACTCCTCATAAAGAAGCCACAAATCAAAATTAAATTAAAACTAGTTAAGATAAATTAAGATTGGGGATTACTCCTGAGAAGGAGGCCCAGGTTAAGGGACTTGAAAATTTAAGGGACTTGGAGCTTACTCTTAAAGAGGATGCCCATATTTGAGAATTATGACTGGGGCTTATTCCTGAAAAGGAGGCCCAGTTTAAGTATTCTCTCATCTTAATGTATGAGGTTTAATGAATGAAATCTCAATCTTTAGTGACATAAATTTATATAAATCACTAGGTTTTGAGAGATATTCCACAGAATTCCTTTCAGATAAGGAAGTAAAATCAAGAAATCATGCCATAAATTACTTTGAAGAGTGTTTTGAAAACTGAATCTTGAATAGGAGAGGTGGAATGGCATAAGAGGGGTGAAATGGGCAAGAAGGGCACCCAAAAATGCAGGGGTGCACAAGTCCTGGGAGGCGCGCCGGTACTGCGTGAGCGCGCAAGTCCTAGTCGCCCAGGTATACCTGCGCGACACATGGATACTTGCGCATTTTTAAACCATCATGGTAATACTTGGGTGATCCTTGACCAATGCCTTTATCATTATCCTGAGGTACTTCCAGAAGAGAGGTGTGCAAGTTTTGGTGAGGATGTAGGCCGGTGCACAAGTATGTTCATTTCCCTTAAGGGTAATACACCTTAGGCGCGCAAGTGTTAGTGAATTCTAACACTTAGACCTTACTCCTCTTGTTTAGACCTTCCATTCTAGGTAAAGAATTACCTTATAAGTGTTCTTAAGACCTGAAGAAGTGACTTGGGAATTCAGAGCTCTAAATCGGAATTCTGTAAAAATTCCTCCTCAAACGGGGGGCCCACCGAGGGTATTTATAGGCTGGAGAAGACCGCGGGCGGTTATCACCTAGGGCGTGCAAGTGACTTGTGCGACCAACTTAGGCACACAGGTGTACTTGCGCGACCATTACGACGCGCAAGGGTACTTTCGCGACCATTATAGAACTTGCGCGACCCTTGTGCAATGTTCTTCTTATTCATTCCTTTGTAAATTTTTGATATTTGTCCAAAGGTTGAATCACTTTGAGCTAAGATATTCCCCTTTTCCAATCTTTAGACTCTGTGACGAAAGGAGTGTCAACATACTTATAAGGGTTGGAATGGTTCAAGAAATCTATTTTTAATATCTAAAGGCATTACAAAAGAATTAAGCACAAATGTTGTAAATATGAAAAGAATGTCCTTTCCTACCATGAAAACATCAAAATAGAAAGTGAAAGGGAATTAATGTAAAAAAAAATTCACAATGAAAAAACAAGAAATCTTAAAATTATGTCAACAAAGAGATAAAAGTGTCGACCATACGTACAAAATTCAATGTCAAAGGTAGTCCTACCAATTCCACTTATATTTCTCTATGTGTACTTACATACTGGAATTGAAGGAGTGGAAAATATAGTAATATATTATGTGATGTAAAGAACTGCAAAATATAAATAACATATTCATCATGAAATAAATTCAATCATAGTAAGGGGTTAGACAATTTAACCCATATTTTTGAGAAATAATTATTATAATATTTGATAAATAATTGATTTAACTAAAAATTATAAATTACAAAGTTCTATACAAAACCAGAGAATGAGTTGTTTCTAATTACACATAAAAAACTTTTTCTTATTATATCTAACTTATTTATAAATGGGGTTTGTATTTTAATGAAGCAATGTAACACATTAGAGTTTTTATATCCTATATTTACCATTAAGATTTATTTTTTGAGTTGAGTATAAAAGGAATTTGATTTACAAAATCTATTTCAAACAACAAACAAAACTACAATATTTTAATGATTCACGCATGTGGTTGTTAATGGAAAAAACTTGAAAACATAATATTTTAATATAATTTTCTAAATAGGGTTTTCCCTCAAATAATTAGAGATTAATGACTGAAGGATATTTAATTACAAAAACATGTTGTAGTATCCTTCATACTAGTGGAACATGCTATTATGTATATAAGAAAAAGGGAAATAAAATGGTTTCAAATGTATTCATGTGAGGTGAGAGGAAATTAATTTTATCATTGAATTTATTTTCAATAATAAGGAGAAATATTCTCCAACATATTTAATTAAATAATTGTTTTGTGGTATTAAAAAAAATAAAAAGTCGGATATGTTTTCCCATTGACTTGAAATTTACTTTTATATTATCAAAATACTTTTTTAAAAAATGTATAAATCCGCATAGGTTCACTCAGTAAGAATAAGTCCATAAGATATCACAAAATCATTGTAAAATAACTTAATTATTTTGGAATAATTATCCCTAATTAATTTCTATGAGAGAGTGGTTACAGTTGCTTCTGTATCATCCTTTATAAGTTGTTCAATGTGATAAGCCATATTTTTTTATGTTTGAATTTAATACATTATGTTGATTTTCCTTTCATTGAATCCTCTTATTAGTATAAGATCTTTCTTGTTAATCCATGATTTTTTATCACAGTTTGTATCCATAAACATCAACATTTCCATCATCATGTAATCCTACTTTGGAATGAAATTATTAAAAAGATACTCTTCCACCATTTCTCCTTCAAAATGGATATGAATATCTACTATCTTCCTATTTATTTAATTCACTGCACCTATCTCCCTTTACTGACTAGTCAAGACACCCTTAAGGGGAATGACTATGTCAAAAATGGCCTCACTTTTATCAGAACTATTGCCATAGAGGTTCCCTATAAATGTTCAATACAAGAAAGAACACATACCATCTCCTTTGGACTATTTTTAACAGACTTGGTGATGGAATGTCCTTTATTGTAACTCCTGAAATGGTGGTGGCCTCACTAATTTCATAATCTTATATAATAGATCCTCCCTACCTTAGATAAATAAAATTCACTTTATCATATGTATTCACTTTTTCTTTTGTATAATCACATTTTATTTCATTCTAAAGGGAAGAGAAGTCATTAATTATCCCTTAAGATTGCAACTTCATGGGTGATCTTTTCTCTATTTGTTTAGGAAGTTATGACTACTCCTTCTTCCCATTAAATATGTTCTCTATGGTATGAATGCAGATTTCTGAGTTAGGGGAAGCCTTCATCCATTTTTTCTCCTTGGGATGTAAGGCCCTATGGTATGGTCATACTCCGAACAGTCTCCATATACATGAATAAACACCTCATAAATTGAAACTACCCTTTGAAATACTTGTACCTCCCTACAGATCTATTTCTATTCAGGTTCACTTTTATCCAGGGTCAGATCATCAATTCCAAAGGCTTCAAACCAGTTACCAAGATTTGTCATTGGGAACATCCTATTAAGAGATAATCCCTTCACCGCATTCATGCACCCCTCTGATCATTGTGTTGAGATATATTGTACCTCACATCCCATAGATCCTCTCTTATTTGACATTTATAATAGAAGTTCAGTATTATGAGCACTACTATAGAACAAAGTCCCTAAATATGATTTAGTGTTTGAAAATTTGAGGTAAGATTCAACTATCACACCCACTCCCTCACTTCCCACTAATGCTGAAGAAACTTTTAATGGCTGAAGTTCAACCATATCCTTACATAAATGGTTGAAAATTTCTGTTATCCTATAATTAGTGCCCCAAGTTCTTGCCTCATCTTGGTTGGAGTTTGTTGGAATTGACCCACCATGACCAACCTGGACTACAGTCAGAGAAGTGTCCTTCTCAAATCCATTCAATTTTTGAAACCTAGAATCAAGGTCTCTATGTTCTTATTGATGGTATTTACAATAAAATGACATATATTAACCCAAACACATGCTATAAATACAGAAGTCATATGATTTGAAAATAATTACTTGTTTTCAATAGAACTCTTCCCCAAAAGTGATCCAAACCCATTCCAGTGGTGGATTAGATATATCACCTTCAACAAAAATGTGGGGGGAAATCGTCTGACACACCTAACTCATTCAACTATCAATACAAAAAATACCAACCAACAAGGATTCCTAGAAAACAAGTAATAAAGGGATTTTGAAATGACAAAGGGAGTTTTAGGAGACTTACCCACATTGTTTTGGTAGGATTATATTGATTCATAAGAAACTTATAAGACCCTAGAAATATATAGATTTGATCTCCATTGTTTTTAAGAAAATATCTGGACAAGGGATTAAATAATTCATCCATCAAACATAAGTAGTTCATAATATGTCATTTATCAAGAAGACCAACTATTGTGCATTACTACAAATGTCAGGGTCCAAATAAAAACTTTTCAGACATCTCAAAAGGTGTATGTTGATCCCTGAATCGAGAAAAGAGATTCAAATGCAGATGAACCAAGGCTTAATTGAATTTTCAGGTCGAAATTGAGATTTTTGGCGAGCCATTAACTAGATATGGGACCTTCATACAAACTGATACAGGAGGAAAAGGCGGTAAAAAATAGGGATTGAGAATGGGATGAAGGGGACTATCTGAGTGTGAGGAGAATATGCATGAAAAGATTTCCTCCATCTAATGGGGAGGGGGAGAAGGCTTCATTAATTGTACTATAATGGATTTTTTATCAATAATGTTGATTGGATATAATGTAGATGTCAATATTTGATGATTATTAATATTTAAATAATTATTAATAATATAATTATTAAATGGAAAGGTTTATGGAATAAAATCATAGATGTTCTTAATAAAAATTTAAGACAATAAAAAAATTGAATAATGATTCATTGTGATTATATTTATGTATATTAAACTTGATAATAGAGAAGAAATTGTATATTATAGGTTCATGATATTTTCAGATGTGCGAATCAAATTGTATGATTCATAATAGAGGAATAAATGTTTTTAAATCTTAAAAAGGATATGAAATCAGTAATAAGTATTATTATTACTAATTTTTTTGTAAACAGGTACTGAAGACCTTTTGGGTATAGATTATAAGATTTTTTGAGATGGTTATTAATGTTTTGGAATTCATTGGAATTGATTATGTATAATTAAATTAGAATAATTTTATGTATTAAAATTACTTAGTGATACACCTCAAGATTTAAGTTTTTGACTTATATGTATGATATATTATTTTATAAGAAACAACTAGATTATCCATAGAGAAACATTCTTTAGAAATATTGTTACATTCATATGACCATTATAAACATGTCATTACATTAATTGTTTTGAATAATATTAATCACAATATGATACATATATCTAAATGTATCCCTAATAAAAATATATTAACCAATTTTAAATAAATATGTATTTATATTTTTTTTAAATTTAATCACATAATGTTAATGATAATTAATGTTTATATGGGTGATTGTTATGTAAAAGTATGTTTTCGTTATAATATAAATGTTTCTTTTAAATGATAAATTTCATATACTTAGATTATTAAATTTATTAAAAATGAATATTTTTTACATGTAAATTGATGAAATATAATTCATATATTTATTTTCAATTTTATATAAATGAATATAACATAATTTGATTATATAAAAGATATTTTTCTTGAAAATTACTTTCATGGGTGTAATGAATTTTATATTATTAAATTCAAATTATAACTATTAAAAAAATAATTAATGTTTTTATATTATATTAAATCAAATAATTTAAACATAATGTAATGTTTTTTACTATCTAAGGAATGGGAATTAATTTTTTTTATCATTTAAAAATTAATTTTTCTAAAAATCCTTTCTAGGCATTTTAGTGTGAATATTTACATTATTCTCTATCATAATTAGAAATTTTATTGATAAAGATAATATCCTTTTTTTATTTAATTATATTATTATTATTATCTCTAGATATTTATTTTCATTTTTCAGAAATACTTGATTTTGGTGTAAATAGTGAAAAATATAGATTTTACAAATAATGTCACTTTAATGACTTTGTCATGATATATTATCAAATAAAAATATTTTTATGAATTTATATATTATAAATAAATATTTAAACAAAATTTTAATATAATATTTTGACATATTATTTAATATTGAAATCCTTGTTTAATATTTTGGAAAATTGGGTTTTGTTTTTATTCAAAAGGAATGATTTTTTACTTCTTCTCATTTTCATAAGGTTTTAAAAAGGTTTAATTTGGTATGTTTTATATTGAAGGTAATATAAATATAATATTTTATAGGAAAATAAATTAATCCCTTTTTAACAAAAATTATAATTGTTTTTTTGGAAATTCATTTATATACTTTAAACAAACATTTTTTAAAACAAAATCATGAATTTTACTTAATAATATTAAATTTTATTTCAAAATTTTAAAAACAATTAATCATTTAAAAGGGATTTTATAATTTTTATCATTATAATATCATTATCTAATGGGTTCAACATAACTTTGGTAATATTGAATTGTAACCGCAATACCAAATTATCACCTCAGTTATGGGTAAAATGGGTAAAAATGGTTCAAATAAAGTCATAACATTCTATGATAACAAAAAATACATGATTAAATATCATTGGATAGGTTTATTTAAAACTCACCCCTATATGTTTCTAAAATATATCATTTTGGATCCAAATGACTTCAGTATGATATATATCATATAATAATGTTTCAAGTATTTAAAAGTTTTCCAGCTACCTCTTTATAAAGGGATCCTCATCTCTTATATTATCCACCAAACATGAGCCACATAGATTTACAAATACCTTAAATAATACATTAAATAATTTATATTTATCATTATAGAAACTATGTTCATCTCAAAATACCACATCAAGAAGGATTAATGTGTAGCTAAAGGATGTTACAAAAAGAAATGTTATATGTTTTTATGGAGATATTTCATGTTCCATTATTATTAGAACAAATTCAAATAAATTATAACCATATTAGCATAATTAAATAATTATATTTTTTGTATATATATTTTTTATGTTAATGTTATGTCCATTTTCTATCTCTATTTCTTCCGGTTGAAAATCAAAACATTGATCATGCATATGTATAAACATCATATCCCTGTACAACTACAATTAATTTTCCAAAATCTCCTAACATGTGTGGTCATAGAAAGGGATTTATAATTATATATTACATTTATTTAAAAATAATTATTATATAGATATATTATATCAACAACATTCTCATGCTCAATCTAGTAGAAAATGTCGACATCTGTCGTGCGTACATGTGGTCTACCACATCATTGAAGCGATACTATTCATTTTTTATTACCTACATTCATAAATGAAGTTGTAATTTTATAATTTTAATAAAATATATAATCATGAAATTATTACAGTTCTGGATATGGTGGGTCCACTTCATAACACCATAAATCATGGTCAATATTTCAATGTGATTTTAGATAATTGTGCCTAATTTTCTACAGTGGTCGACGTAAGTAGAGACTATTCAATTAATTGATGTATAATCATTATAAAAAGACCTTAAAAATGATAATTAGAAATAAAATTCTTAATGAGGGATTAAATAAATTTAAATTTTTAATTTTTAAGATAAAACATGTATGAATAATCAAGAATCAATGGTATGGGTTTTTAGCCCCAATTTCTCTATATTAAGACACATATTATATAATTAACCCTTTTTGTATTACTTATAAAATCTCATTTATCATATTATTTAATTATTTTCTATTTATTCAAGGTATAAAATTTATTAATTATTCTTTTTTAATAGGTTTTAATTAAAAATTTATTAATGTCTTAAGGGATAATTTTATAATCTCGCACCTATTTGAGATTATCATTTTTAAATTTAATTTTAATGAATTGTATAATATTCTTTCATAAAATATTATATTTCCTTATTTTCTAGATATTTATAGAGTTTCCATGATTTTATAATAACGTTTCCACTTTTTTCATGTAGAATAATAATTTTTTGAACAAATTTGACATGTTTCTTTTTATTATTAATGTTATCTAACATATGATAATATTTAATTTATTTATGTTATTCATTATTTACTATCAAATGAATGTAATTTTAATCTTTATGCTTTGATTTAATTTTTTTACGATATTTGAAATTAATATTTATAATAGACTTGAAAACAATTTTTATTAACATTTTACAAATGCATAAATGGAATGTTCATTCTAACCTGAAAGTCATTAAAAAAATTCCATCTTCTATGAGAATTATATCTATTTAAGTTTCCAATAAGTTTATATGTTTTTTTAATTAAGAATACGTCATTAATATTTCTATTAATTCTTAGTATTCATATTAAAATCAAACCGAATTATTTCCATTAAGTATTAAAAATAGATATCATATTAATTAAATATATTCATTAGTCTACTCCAAATTTTAATTTATAATCATGGTATATTTTCAAAATAATAATACTTTGAAAATATTATTATTATGTTCACTTAAAACCTCATTAAAATAGTATTTTAATTGTCTAAAACATTATTTTTAAATAATGATACAAATGCTTTATGGAATGTTCATTTTAATGATTCCATACATTTTTATTACATAATTATCAAATAAATATTATTTACTTAAAAACCATCAATTATAAAAGATTTATGGTCTTTTATCATCCTTTTTTAATTTTTGAATTATACAATAATTTGTAATCATTCACATTCATGTGATCATATTCTCTATTAGTCTCCATTATTTATTGGACATTATTTTTAATCATCAGGTCCATATTTTATATAACATGGATATATTTAATATGATTTTTAATCTATTGATATTTTATAAACTATATTTCATTTATATATTTGGTGTTGAAAGATTATTAAGAATGTTATTTCAATTTCAGGGGAAATGTTTATGTTTCATATTTATGTCTCAATATGGGTATATTATTTATTCAAAATCAATATTGATCATCTATTATATTATTGAATCAATATTTAAGGAAATTATTAGAAATTCCTAATTCAAGGGTGGGCCTAGTTCTAGAGATTCACTTTATAAATTCATATAATTTATGATGTTAACATATTGACTATTTTTCATTTTTTTGTTGTCCCATTAATTATAAATGTCATTAAACAATGCCTTGATGGTTTGTATGATTCCATGGAATAAGGTCATGAAGGTAAAGTTCATAATGACATGGAATAATTCCTTTAATGACAATATCAAAAATCTTAACAATATTCATTTACTACATTAAAAATTCATCTATTATTAACCATGGTATTGATTTTATTTAAATCGGTATATTTTGATACTCATGTTATTGATTAAATAGAATGTGTATTAATAATTTCCTACACCATATTATTATATCAATTATTTTAATAATATCATAAACCAAATTTTTTGACCTATTGAGCATCTGGGGTAACCAATATTTTCCCTTCCCCGTGAAATAATGAAGGAATATTAAAAAAAATTAATCATGTAAGAAATTTGTTTTTCTTTTTCTTCATCATACAATGTAACATGGATTTTTTAATAAAAAACAACTTTTTAAAGATTACTAAACTGATCAACTCATCATGTTGTGATCCCTTTTATAATTTTAGAATTAAATAATTTAAATTTAATATTAGGGTTATAATTTTTCTTTTATATTTAGTTTCAATATAAGATTTATAAGACCATATTCTTTTGATTTTAGAAGAAAATATTTTGTTTTATGATTGAGATGATCACCTAGAATGTATGAATGTTTTCTAGTGTATTCATATTATGGAAAAATATTTTTAATTTTATGGGATAATTATCTGTGTTTAAATGTTTAGAGATTGAACCTAATAGAATAAAGTGAAATTATTATAAAAACTATAATAAAAATATGAATTTACCAAATAAAAAAATCAGTGTAATTGGTATTGGAGCAAAGAATATCATGACCATATTTTGGAAATAGGGCCTCATTCTAATAAATATCCTAGTTTTAACATAGAAACCTATTATTTCATCATATATAAAACCTATTTTGAATAGCCTTATGTGAAAAAAAATTATGTCATTTAATGATTCTAAAAATCCCATGGTAGATATGAAATGGATGATGTCCCTTGATATTTTTAATTTTATATGTAAAGAAATTTAAATGGTTTTTAAACCAGTTTATTGTTGAAATATTTCTATAGTTTAATAATTTTCATTAATATGGAATACTATAAAGTATGAGGAGATATATGGATTTTTATATAAAATAATTAAGGTTAATAAATATGAGAAACATATTCCTTTATAAGAACTAGAAGATATGTCACACACCAACCAAGATAACCCATCGATCTAGTCATCTTATTTTATTCAAAAAATGAACAATATGTCATTATATATCCCCATTGGGTGGAGACTATAAATTGGCCATCATGAACCAAATTTGGGAATTAATTCTCCCTAATATAGTCTCTAAACATATATTTAATATAAAAAATAGATTCATGTGAAAATTTAATAAATAACAAGTATATGTAATAAAATGGAAAATATCAACCCACAACAAAAAATAATTATGAAAATTATATAACTATCAACATATATCTTAACAATACATGGGTTTCTCAACCCCCCCCCCCCCCCCCAATCCACACACACGTTACTGCTAACATCCCATGTATATCTATCATAGATACCCATTTCCTCTATCTGACACATTTCATTTAATTAAACCTATAAAAAAAGTATTTATACTCTTGACACTATATATAGTGGATGAGAAAAAAATCCACATTGGATCCCACAAAGTGTTTCATAAGTAATCTATATTAAATAATACAAAAATGATTATTTTTTTCAAAAAAACATGTGGTATTCATATTCACATTTTGAATCAATAAATTTATTTCAATCATTTCATAAGGATTTATCAAAATAGCTATATGAAACACCTTTTAGATTTTTTTTCATACATTCATTTATAAAACATATTCTAGAAAATCATTCTGGGAATATTTTTTAGAAATCATATTTAAAAGATAGGGGATTACCTAGAAATTTATTTCAAGGATCAAGGTCCTCACATTTATTAATGATAATATTTTTTTAGTCCATTAAATACCATAGCTTTATGAACCTAGGCGGTACGATTCTATCCCAAGAAGTATCTCATTTCCACATTAATATTTTTTTAATTTTTTAATCATTAATAAAATTTATCAATATATCTATAAAATACTAATGCTTTTTTCCTTGTTTGAAAACCTAAATTCATTGGTACCATGGTAATGAAATCACATTTCAGTAAAGTAATGTAGGAAATCGATAAACAATCTCACTAGTAATTTAACAATCAATCCAAATTAAAGATGCCAAAATCCATATTAAAATTATTTCTAGAAAAAAGTATAAATGGTTTTACAAAAATTAATGTCATTATATAAATATCATCTTCAAGGATATTTTAACATGCCATGTTATCTCATATTAAACACCAGATTCAATTAAATATTAATAAATCAAATCATTTCAACTGGAAAATATTTTTCTTCCAGGATATTTCACATTGATTCAACAGTTATTGGAAAAGGTATTTTTTGTCCTTATTTATTATAATATAAAAAATAATTAATAGGTTAAATTTAATGCATCAAATATCATTTCAAAAAAAATTAAAATAACATATCAAAAAGTTTTTTAATTAAATAGGGAACTCATATGATACCACATACCTCAATTCTCAAAACAACAATCTATCAGAAAAAGGGTTCCCCCTATTATTAAGAAGGAGGTTATAATGAGTCCATGAAACCATAAACAAAAATCAATATTCATGATTTAATAATTCTCTTTGTTTTCATGGTTGATCAGAAGTGAGGAACAAGAGAAGAGGAGTTATTGTAATGACCTAATATTTTATATCCTATAAAATAAATATTACGTTCGATAACATGGTGTACATTCTATATTGAAGGTAAATGAATGAAGACATAATATAAGGAACTTATTAATAAATCTATTATAAACATTATGCTCATAACACATTAAAATAAATATTGTTTAGCAGATAAATAAGTAATAAGAGTTAATCTTGAAAAGGTTTATTTTCAATAAAAATCATTATCATTATAATATAAATTATTTAAAAAATTATATTTTAAGATTTTATAATTTAAATTTTTGAAAAAAATAATAAAAAAAATTGAACATCACTTTGGAAAATTTATGTATTTTGAATTTTTTTAATTTTTGGTAAATATGTAGTTTCAATTAAAAACACAGTTTCTGTGAAAATAATAATTTCTATGATTTTATCACTGTGTATATAGACAAAAGAATTATACACAAAAAATTTAGTTGAAAAAATATATTTATGTTAAAATATTATTCAATTTAATACATTCTCTCATATTATAAATACCATGTGCAACATATCTATAACCAAAGAAAAAGATAGATTGAAAAAACCTATTTCTGGTCTTCTCTATGTTGGAAGTAAGGTCAAGGTCAGATTTCATTGAGTAATTACATTAAATAGAAATAAAATTTATTTTTTTAATAAATCAATACATGTTGTTGAAATAAATAATAATGAAATTTTTATATTATATATAAATTTATTTTCTAAAAACATCGCTTTTCAAATTACTATTTATTATTGATCAACTATGTTAATTTTAAATTTAACTTATATCTCATTTATAAACTTGATATGATGAAAATTATTTTCTAATATAAAACCATTTTCTATAAATTATTTAAAAGATTTAATTTTCATTCCCAGTATTAAAATAAATTACTGATGATTAAGAGTAATTACATATGAAAAAATAAAAAAGTGTTAAACAGAATTTTAAATATGGTTAATAGTTAAATAATTGTTAAAAAATGTTTTCAAATAAATAATTGAGATTTTTTTTAACTTTAGATTTTACCAACTCATATTTTGTAGTTTTTTATTCATTAACCCTTAAATAGTTTCATGGAATTATTGAAAAAATGATGAGTGTTTCCAAAAGATCCATTTTCTAATCTTATTAAAGGATACCATGTCCTCCCTTTCAAATATAAAAACCAGCATCAAACTAATCCATTAAACGATAATATTTTACTCTAACACGATCCCCTCCCATAAATATAACAACACGGTCTCTCATTGTTAGCCCAAGACCTATAATTTCATGGGAAGTTTAAAATAAATATTCTACTATCCAATGTCTGTATTATCTCAATCTTAATATTTAAATCTAAAAAATTAAACATAAAAATACCATATATTCATAAAACTAGAATAAATTTAGTGTCATAGGTATTCTGATATGTTTATATTTTAATGTTATATGAATTAGATATTCATTTTTATCCCCATATAAAAATCTAAATATAATCATTAGTGTGTGGCGTGAATTAATGTTTCTTGGGTGTATCACTATTTGTTTTTTATTACTGCCTTTAATGTTGTATATTAATTGTGATAATTACGAATAAATATTATATATCTCATATAATTATGATTCATAAATTTCAATTTAATATCCAACTCCACCCCTCTCATGCATTGGGATATAACAATTCTAATCACGTGTATGTGTATCACAACAACAATAAACCAATATTTATTTTTCATTTATATTTAACGAATTACTGAAAAATATTAAAATTTGATTCAAATTTTAAACAAAATAAAAATTATAGTAAAATTATTCATTTATTATTATATTATTTCAAAATAACACCTCGTTATCCCTACATGGTGACAGAGTTATGGGATGTAGTTTTTCTGGTTAGTTTAACAACCAACCTGAAATCTACTTTAAAATAAGACTATTGGTAACCATGTGTACATGAAAAATAATAATTTTAATACATAATGATCAAAAAATAATTTTTATACGCTATTAGAAATAATTTATTCATTATCTAACTTTTTTTTGAAGTATCTTTCTTCATTCGCCAACATCATTGAAATAAGTCAACCACAAATCCAATTTTACACACCATAAGTAAAACACATTTTAAAGTATATAGGATATTTATTAATAAATAAACGATATATGTCATATTATAGTATATTATATATTAATAATTTATTTTGTTCCTAAGGATGGGAAATGACATTAATATTATAATGCATGAAAAAATGGTTAAAGTTATAAAAACTTGATGGGTAAAATAACTGATAACAAATAAATAAATCCATGATTTAATTATAAATTATAGATATAATAGGTAATTAATATCAATATTCTTATGAAATATATTATTAAGGTATATATGTAATTTTATTGGAATTTAGAGTGTCGTCAACTATATAAGGAAACAAGGTATGGGTTTCATCTTAAATTTTCCATCTATGAGAAAAACATTATTTTATGGACATAATTTCAATTAAATGATTTCTATAATACCTATTGGCTATAAAATATTTTTATTTATAATTATCATGGTATTTGAACTTCAATTTGGATCCATACTTTTAAAAAAAAATTATTTTCAAATTTCATAAATTGTAAGTTGTTTTATCTAAAATTATTTTCATTGAGGAATATTTTAATGTTATACATGAATTTATTATTTCTATGTTGTATTCAATTTATAATAATTTTTTATGAAATAATCCATGATTTAATCAATAGGATTTATAGAACCATTTTTTTATGTTTCCAATGACATTCGAATTAAAATTAACTAATGTCAAACAAGATTTTTGAGGCTTAATTATCTTACGTCGTTTATAATCACTCATATTTGTATATTATCTTTAAAATTTTATTCATTTAACCTATTATGATATTATGTTTAATTTCCACCTTATTTACTATGGAAAATAATTTTTCACACCAAAATTATTCTTCCTTGATGATTTTAATGTTTTTTTAATTCATTTTTTGTTATGAATAATTCAATATAAATTTATTTATTTTTTATTCCATTTCCATATCTTTACTTTCCAAAAATATTTTCTATTTACTAGTGGGATAAAAAAATTGTTTTAATCTCCAATGATACCTTTTTCACCTTTATTCCTTTTAAAAAAATTATCAAAATCTGAATGATGTGGGTTCACAATAAGGTCAATTAAAAATAGTCAAAATATTTTTCCATACTATCAAAATAAATATGATTCATCATCAAATCCACATTTTTTTATAATAATAATGAATATTTTTCTAGGGTTTATTATAACTGATGTTTTTTTAAATGTAAATGTTATCAATGTATTTTCAATTCCATTTTATAACAATTTATGTATTTTTTTAAGTATCCATTATTAATGATTATTTTAATGGTAAAATTTGTAAAGATATTTTCAGTCCCTTTTTTTATGAACTTATTTCATTTTTTCTCATTTAATAATGATTATTTTAAAATTAAATAATTTCCCTCTATTTTTAATTATACTTTTGAATAACATTTTTTTTATATTCAATTATGTTTTATTTGGAACTATTTATATTATGGTTTTAAAATTTCATCACATTCCCCTAAAAATTCTTATAAATGTAACTTATACTTCAATTTTTTAAAATATTATTTGAAAACATTTTTGTTTTGGTACTTATTTACCATATAAGGTCTATCATACATGAATTGATGTTTTTATCAACCTCTATATGTTATCATGAAAATATTCCTTTTTTAGGATGAGATTTTTGATATATTAAGATTTATTATTATCATGTTAGGAGGTGGTTTATAGTAGTAAAGGAATACTGTTATTTTTTCACAGGTTCTTTATTTAATGATTTTGAAATGTAATGAAACCAATTTATTTTCTATGGTAAAGTTTAGTATTTTATGATTTAATTCTGAAGGGGCACCAAAATGTAGGGATAATTTGGCAAGTGACACTTATATATAACACCAATGAATCATGTAATGGATTATATCACAAGGGATAGAGATGTTATGTAAATGGCTTTGTAAGTATTTGGGTTCAAAAAGGGTTAGTGTGGTGGTGTTCAGATATACTCACAATTTACATGTAATGATCTTATAGAGTAGCCATGTATATAATGGGTGTATTTGAGGGAATTTATATCTACTCAAAATTTAATTAGTGAATAGGTTGTAGGGTATACATGTTAATAATAATAATAAATTGAATCTTTAAAACTATGACACATTTTTTTCTACGTTATATAGAACAAGTAATTTTATTCACGTTTTATTTTGTCATTATATAGTAAAAGTTATTTCATTTAAGATGTCATTCATATGGTTAAAACTTAATGATTTATGTTCCTTTAAATTGGATATTTTTCCTCATTCGGGAATGTATATATAATCATAATCTAAGCATTATGAAATTTTTTATGTTGTCCCTAACATAATGTTTGAGATAATCACTTTCTTATAATTCCAATCCATAGTTTATGAGGATGATAGTATCATATGAGATGTATTGGAAGGGTATATAGGAGTCTGATTATAGATATAGTTTCATAAGTGTATTAAAATAATATATTAATGTAACTAATCTCCAAGAGACAAAACCTTCAAGACTTTGTGATGTGGAACTATTTCTAAGATATAAAATTTAAACCATGGTATCAATGTACTATTTATGTCAAGTTTAGATTTGGTCTCTTCAGTTTTTATTAGAGTATGAATTAGTTTTATAGATTATTTTAGTTAGATTTCGTGTTTGGGTTAGATAACCTTTAGAAAAACCCTACCGATGATTCTATGTATAATATGATATCATGAAATACTGATAAAGTATTTAGAATACTTTTTTAAAATAAATAAATCCATGTCTAAATAATACAAGTATATTTTGTTTTGGAATATAATTATATTGTATAAATAACCCCAAAAGAGTTTGTTGAGTTGTCACAACCATCATTATATTGTGTGTAGAATGTTCCCTTTTGGGTTCCTTGTTTGAAAATCCTAGTATATATTCTAGGATTTAATATATACTCTTTAAAAACCATAATAAATAATTGATTTTCTATATAATTTTATGATTTATGATCATAATCCTAATATATGGTAACATAAATTAACATTGGTATAACCAAGAGAGTTATATAATAAAATAATTATAATTTTTTTGTAAATGAATGAATCATAAGTCAAAATTAAGGTTTCATTGGAGAATACATCTTAGTATTGAACTATCATATTCACAGACTTTAATTATTTTAGACATTAGTATAATAATGTTTTCTTATATTTGGTTGAATCAAGACAAATGAAATGAATTTATGAATGGTTTTCCCCAAATAACTCATATGACCCATATTGGGATATTTATTATAACATATATAATGAGGATAATGATGTGGATATCATTGTAGATGATAATGTTTTCTCCCATGCATCAATATTCCTTTTCCTTTAACAAACCATAATTAAAATTTGGAAGATGTAAAAGGGGAAGAATGTAACAACCAGAGATTTTAAATTATCTAATATATATACATTGTTAAATAACATGTGATATAAACTCCAAAAAACATAAAATAATCTCAACGTATTATAAGGACATGATTAATAAATATAGTATAATCAACAAAATAGTAATGCATTAAAATCATTTTCCGTCAAAGTATAAATAATTTATAATAGTTAATATTGAAAAGGTTGTTTTCAATAATATTTGTTTTGATTATATTGTAATTTATTTTAAAATATAATATTCATATTCTAAAATGAAAATAAGATAAAATAAAATTCTTTTCTTAACTCATTATAGGAATATTAAATTTTTTATGATTTCATATATTTTTTATTAAAAGATAGATTTTTAATCATGAATATGGTATTTAAAAAATATTTTAAGTATTTTTCTTTTATCACATTGTAATTTAATTATATAAGTTTAAATATAATCATAAGTAATAAATTATATATTTAAGGAATAAAATTAGGTGTTTTTGTACATTTTTTAAAATTACAAATACATTGTCCATAATTTTTAGAAATAAATAAAAATTATAGATTAATAAAAACTATTGTCATCCTTATTTTTAAAAGAAATATTTACAAGATGATTTTTTTTGGATTTACATTAATGTACCAGAGTTTTAATTCTATTTTTAATAAATAAATTCATTACATTAAAAAACAATATTAATTTTATATTATATATAAATTGAATGTAGAAAAAACAAAAACAAATTAAAAACTATTTTTACATGATTAATTATGTTATTTTCCACATTTAAGATTTTGATATAATAAAATTAATTTAAAATTTAAAATAAAAATGTAAAAATTAGTTAATATGTTTGACTTTAATTTGATTGATTGAAATTAATTACTATCGAGATAAAAATATACATTGTAAATATGTAGTAATGGTAAAAAGAATTTTATTTAGGGAAAATAGTGAAAAATAGTTAAAATATTTGAAAAAAATTAATATTTTTTGAATTTGTATCATCCAAAAATATATTTTCCCCCTTTTATCCATTTAAATTGAATAGGGTTATTTCATTATTTGATTAATGAAGAGTTTTTCTAAATGTATCCTTTTATCCTCTTATAAAATTTTATCACACCAGCCTTTCAAATATAAAACTCACACACTAATTATCCCTAAAAAATATTCAATTTGGATCTTTATTGAAGTGTCTCCCATGAACCAAATCCCCTAGTTACTCATTTTTTTAATAATACCTTCAATTTGACGGTAACATCCAAAGTAAAATAAAGTCTTTTACGCATGTATTCTATCCTCCATAATATTTTCATCATAATCTTACTATTCTAAATATCATACAAAAATAATAATATGATAACATAAGTTTTATTAGTGAACATATTCTTTAGTTATAGTAATTTAATAACCCTTAGTTATTCGTTTGTATCGATATATAAAAAAATAATGTTGTTAGTGTGTTGCGTGAAGTATTGCCTCCAAAAAGGGACCTCAATTGTTATTCATTACCACTATTAATTACTGGTTCCAATGATGTTAATGATAAATAAATATAATATATATAATATAATTATTATTATGAAATTAATATTTAATATTCACATTCTCCCACTCTCATGCATTGGGAAACATAAACGCTAATCGTGCATACGTGTAGATTACCTCTTCCATTATGAAATGTATTTTTTTATTTTTATTTTCATATATTATATGACATGTAAATTATTTTTCAAGATAATTTAAATTAAATATTAAATATTTATTATTCAATTATAATTATATAACTTCAAAATAAACAAACTTTAACTATTTTCTCCAACATAGTTAAATTGTTTTCATGTTTGGGTCGGTTTAACAACCTTCATTAATGATTCTTTAATATATGATTATGGATATCCGTGGGATAATTAAATAAAATAATATTAATATATAATATTAAAATAACTATTTTTATATTGTTTTGGAAATATTATACTATGTATTTAAATAATTTTAAAGTATATTTTTTCATTCTCTAAAATCACTAAAATAATCTAAAAATAATTCCCCTTTTATACAGAATAGTTAAAATACATGTGGAATGATATAATAGATATATAAATCAATATGATATATGTGTTAAAATTCCATAAATTATATATTAAGGATGAAATGTGTTTCAAATTATGGGTAATTACATAAACATTACAAAAAAGAGAAAATTGTTAAAGTAATTAACACCCAGTCGTTAAAAGAAGCTATAACTAGCTAATATAGCCAAAATATATATTTAAAAATAGGTTATTTAAAAGTTAATTTATATTAATAGGGTTATTAATTATATGACTAATTTAACCATGCTTTTATAGAAAGTTATAGTTTTATCAACTAAGAAAGGAAAAAAAGATGAGGGTTTCATCTCAAATTTCCCTTCTTTGAGCCACACTTTATTTTTCACATATAAATTAATTTAATTTATACAACCTATTGGTAATATAAAATAAATAATTATATTTTTCATTGTATTTTAACATTGATTTAGGGATCTAATTCTTTAATGGCTTTTTATTCGAATCTTAATTAATGTGTAACTGTTTTTTCACCTCAACATATTTTCATTGATACATGTTTTAATGTAATGTACCAATTTATTATTACTATAGTGTATATACAAACCATGAATTTATTTTGATATAATCCCTGATTTAATAAATGGTTTTCATATAACAATATTATTTTAATGTTCCAAATATTTATTTATTTAAAATAAATAATATCATATAGTGTTTTCATGAATCAATTTGCTTCATTGGGACGTAATCACATTCACTTGACAATTATATTTCAATATTTTCTTACATAAAATATTTTTTGTGTCATGTTTTATTTCCACCATTTTTTGGAAAATATCATGTTTCACAAAAATGACTTCTTCCTTAATAATTTTAATGCTTCATTAAAATGAATATTTTTATGAATAAATCCCATCAATTTTAAATAATTTTTCATCAAAAAAATTAAATTTACATCCCATAAAATGAGACACCCCATGACTTTATATGTATTTCCATTTAAATAAAAATTAAATTATTTAATATCATGAATTACTTGCAACCTCAAGTTTTTATGAACCAAGACACAGTAAACAGTTATAACACCTCCCTTAAAATTAGTTTGTATAAATAATAATACCCACTATATAAAAAAAATTTATATTTGGTGTTATTAATCGATAATATTTATTTACACAATTTACAAAAAAATATTTTATGCCTGAAAAATACGCTTTCATCCTAATTTATTTTATTCACATTTTTTGTAAAATAAAATTAAAATTAATTTCTAGTATTTTATGAAATTTTATGTAAGTAATATATTCGTGATTTTTAAATCAACAATTCAATATGACCTCTTGGTGATTTTTTATGTTTTAATCTAAAAATATTTTTTTCTAGTGAAAAATGAAAAATTCCACTCTTTGTAAAAAATTCCATTTAATTTCATGTAAATTTACCATTATGTTTTTAAATTCATCTTAAATGAAACTATCTAAAAAATAAGTTTTAAATAATATAATCAATTACATTTTAATCATCATTATACTTTATTTTGGTATGTGATATTTTTATGTTTAGAAACAATTGTTTCCTAAAAAATATATTTTTATGTGCACAATGTGTGTTTACCAATGTAAAATAGTTTATCATTGTTTTTTATGGTTTTTAAGAAATTTCAATATTATATATTCAACATAATATTTTGAACATTCATTTAAAGGTTTGTACAATTCATGTAATGGAATTAAATTTTGCTTTACGTATAAGAATCCATTTTTTGAAAAAGGGTGTATGTTGTATTTTGCATTCTAAATTAAGATTATATTCCTCAAATTATTTAAATTTAATCTTGTAAAATGGATTACATATTTTTAAATATATTAAGTAATATAATTTAATAGTGTGAACATAATTTTTTTCACAGTGATTTGAAAAAAATAATAAAATGTTGTTACCACAGTTAAGGTTACAAAAAGTTTATCGGAGGTGATTAAACCATGAGATACATGTAGTATTTACACCCAAATCAATAAAATTGTTATTATTTTTATTATATTTCAACATTTTATTATCCATAATGTTAATATCTATCCATTTATATCCACTCTCCCATGAATTTGACCTCAATTCATTAAATTGTTTTTTGAAATTCCATGTGTGTTCCTTTCTTAATTTATAAAGAGTATCTATTCTCTTCCATTATTGTGGCCATTTGAACATTATTGTTTAAAAAATACTAACTTAAAAAAATTGATAATCATTCCCTTCACCCAATAACTTCTATTCTTCTCCTATGACCAATCCTTGAGCGATTCAGGGGTAGGATATAGGAAGTCTCTCCATGAAAATGTTTATATTATAACAAAGTATGTTTAATAAAATTTAATCTTCTACTTACAATAAAAATTTAATATTCAAAAAAACATATTGAATCAAGTTTCATAAATATAATTATATGTTATTTTGATTATGGGATAAACATTTACCACATCTTCTCAATATAATGGTAGATGAGAGGATTGCTCTTGCATACGTGTGGGCCACCACCTTGACGCTGAGATGCTATTCATTTTACACATATATCTATCATGGTTGGTTACTAAGATATATTAAATTTTTTGTAATGTCCCTAACCTCTCTGATCCATTACTTTGTGAAAATGTGGTGTTGGAGGTGTTCTGGGAGGTCAAGGTGACTTATCCCCAACACTTTTCCAAATTTCCAATTCTGTGAACAGTGTTTCCAGTTTTATGAACAGTATCGGTAGGTGAACATTGTTTCTATCGGTGAGGTCTATTGGTAGACTTGTACAGTGTTTCTAGATCGGTATACTTGAATAGTGTTTCTATCGGTGAGGTTTATCAGTAGACTTGTACAGTGTTTCCAGATTGGTAGACTTGAACAGTGTTTCTATCGGTGAGGTCTATCGGTATACTTGTACAATGTTTCCAGATCAATAGACTTGTACAATGTTTCCAGATCAGTAGACTTGTACAGTGTTTCCAGAACGGTGAAGTCTATCGATAACCTCTAATGGTGAAGTCTATCGGTAACCTCTAATGGTGAGGTGTATCAATAGCCTCTAACAGTGTGGTCTATCGGTAACCTTTAACGGTGAGGTCTATCGGTAACCTCTAATGGTTAGGTATATCGGTAACCTATAATGGTGAGGTCTAATGGTGTCCTTTTCTTTCCTTTGCCAAATTTTGAGTATGTGAACAGTGTTTCCAGCTTCCCACAGTTTCGCCCCTTGGACGTTTCCATTGAAGTAAAATACATTTAAAGCCTTATTTTAAGGAATTTAAGGCTGATTCAAATGCCATAAATCCTATATTAATTATTCGTATAGATCAGGATGTTTTTAGTAGCTTAAACCGCGTGGGATAATGTGATCCTATTTTAATGGATAATTAAGTGTATCTTAAACCGGCGCCCCATTAAATCTTCAAAAGGGACGATATATCATCCTCCCTTATTCTTCCTCTTTGTTCTTGGCTATGAGACACATGTAGGAGTTTCACAATCAAACACTACTACTCGGATTTCTTCTGCTCTATTTTGGATGCAATCGAGCTGTGTCAGTCAATCTTTTATATTAGGTTTGTTTTATCGTTGTTCTTTTGGGGATCATCTTCTCCTGTTTCTCCCTTCCATATTATACCATGTAATCTCCAAGATTATAATGGGTTTTTCATGGGGTTTGGTTGGTGCTGTCGTACCATGGCATCCTCTGGTAGATGCAGTTTTCTCGAGAGGAGGATTGTGACCCATTGCGTGGATAAAGAACGTCAATAATTGTTGAGGTAGGGGATTTGTTGTTTCTCTTTTCTTTTACGTGCAACTGTATCGTTATCATGTTTTATCCCAGGGGATCACAATAGAATTTACATAATAAATATTTGAACAGGATAAATAAATTGATATCTATCATATGTTATTGCCTCTTGTTGTCTTGATAGTGTGATATCTATTCTTTCTTTATTTAGCTGTTTGTTCTCTATGCAAATCGGTAAAGAACGTAAACCAAGATTAATTAATAAATGTTGGCTAAAGATAAAGACACATGAAAAAAAATCTGATTCTTATTATAATTTGATGTTAATCAAATTAGTACAGTAAGCATGATTAATTATTTGTGATAGCTTACTCATTAGGTTTCCCATGTTTGGAACCTGCATTTAATAAATCTCTTAATTCAAGATGGATTAAAGAGACGCTTGTTTGATAATTTCTAAAAGTGTTCTGAGTTACCCTCTTTATTGTTCAAGGGTCAAGATCCCATTGATGTGATTTTTGTTTTCCTACTGTTGTGATGTGATCCTATATTGGTGTTGAGATATGTGGAGTCAGGGAGGCCTTGTGATTGTGGCGGCGGATGATGCCTATGGTGGAAAGATGCACCGGTTTATACATGTGGGTGTCGGGGAGGACACCAGGGATGATGGAATGGGATGGATGTGATTGTTGGATGCTTGTTGATTCTTTGGTTGATTATCTGCTTTAATTTTTTCCACTACTCAAGGCATCTGGTCTTGATTACCCTTCTACCGTAAGTGGAAAAGACACACGGGGTATGCCACGTGCTTTCTATGTTTAGCCTCTCAAGGGAGAATGGGTCTACGCTCTTGCTATAGGCGGCAAAGACTCGATGGGTAGTACATCTACTCACTGTGTTGAGCCCTTTGTGTTTAGTAGCATAGATTGATTTTCTAGAATGCCTGGGAATATGGTAATGTAATTCTATAATGAATAATTGAATAAATGGTGTTAACTCATGGGGTTGGAGTTGCTGGAACATAATGACCAGGTTGTAATTTGGATGGTACAGTGGATATTGGGTGTGATGCTAATGAAGTTTAATGTTAAATTGTTAATGGTTAATTAATGTTTAAAGAATTAATTAATGTATAATGGAACTGATAAAAAGGTAATGAAGTAATCTAATAAAGCTCTTCAAATGGTTGTGTGATTATAGGATACCTAGTCATAGAAGTAGTAGCCTTGAGTCTGAGAGACGTTAGCTGCAGTTGTGTCTAAGACTAGGTAATTCCTATAGTGTGGTTGTGATATATAATATATTCTATAATGTTTATGTTTTTATACACTACTCCACCCTTTCATTAAGGGAAACTGACACCCCTGGGATTCTGATCCCTAGGGGGTGTTTTCCCCAACATTCTGGTGGGAGGACAAATGGCTGGCTACCCCTTTTGGCCCCGCACTCTTATCATGGCAGATACATGTGCCAATAGGCACAACGGTTAGTTTCCCCATATATGTGTGTAGAGGGATGTAATGGCTTGTGGTTATTTCACACACATATATTATAGATATAGTATCATAGGGACTACTATAGGTGTAATGTGTATAGGCTATGATGGTTTGAGGATCCCTACTCGGTGTATGGGTTGTAATGGCTTGAGGTATAATACCTAACATATAATACATGTTATGCGGGCTGTGGTGGCTCCCAAAACTTACTTGGTTACTTTTGGTTGTGATTATGTTTTGGTTCTTCACCCAGGTGTCAGCGGTCAAGCCATTGTGGTGTAGGAGGTGAAGATTGTGTTGCTTTGCCCAGGTGTCTGCGGGCAATCCTTTTTGGAGGGAGATTCTTAGGACGTGCGACGTTGGGGCAAAGCGGAAAACCAGTGGGGAAGTAGTAGCAGGGTACCCTTGATATTCTTTACTATATTCTATATTCTTGTATGCTTTACTTGGTGAGAGGAGCCATGGTAAGGTTGGGAACATAGTATACCTGTTTAGGTGAAGAGTTAGTTTCACTTGTTGTTCACTATGCTTTAGCATTATTTCTTTACTTTCACACGAGAGGCTTCGGGGAGGATCCTACTGAGTATACTGTTATACTCACCCCACATATATATAAAATGTTTTTCATGTCACTTGGAGTAGGTTGGAGATCAGACTGGTTACTACTAGCTTGTGTTTCCAGGAGCTGTTCGGGCTTCTGTTCACTGCTGTTTTTACTTTCTTTTGGGTACTTGTAGTTTTCCATTTTAGTTGTAGTAATTTTTCATGACATTAAATATGTTCACTTGGGTTTTCTTTTATAATTCACTTCTGAGAAGGATTTGGTTGGTGTCTATCGTATCTCTCTCTTCCGCATGTGTTCTCTTAGAGGGTAATGCCTCCCATTTGTGTGTTTATTATACCCTCGGTGCTAGTCTCCAACCCGGGGCCTACTATAGGCGGGACTCGGGGGTCATTAACTCCCTTCTCACATTGACAGCCTAGGAGGGGTGCACTTTTTGGGGAGGGGGTGTTGACAGTGTGGTATCAGAGTTCTTGTTGAGAGATAGGAGGGAGGTTGGAGTTAGGCACAGGTGAGGCTGCATGGGTTGGTAGGGAAATAGTGTCATTCATGTTTACCAAGTGAGGTAAACATTTAAGACCGGCTAAGACATAGGTGTTTAGGGCCCCCTATGATCTGATGTACAGACCTTTAAGTTTACAATGGCCACTAAACCGTGTGATACTAGTTGGAGGGAGAGACCTAGGAAAGTATCATGCATCATTCTTCTTTGTTCCTGTGTTTTAATGGGTAGACCATGGGATAGGTTAACCTAAAATTAATAAAAGAAAACTAATAATTAATTAATGTTGAGTCTTCCATATTCCAGGATTAGGAGCCCTAAGTGTTTGTTATTTTGCAGGTATGGCTCCAGGTCGACATGCTCGTCAGGTTTTCATAGAAGATGTCCATCAGGCTATTCCAGCAAGATGTCGTAGGGTAGAGGTTGACGACGACGACACTTGGAGGAAGAAACTCCGAGATTTTCAGTGCTAGAGTCTGTTGAATTATGAGGGATCTGTTTCAGATACAGTCATGGAAGACTGGTTAGAGGAGGTCGAGATCGTCTTTAGTTCGATTCGTGCTCGTAAGGAGCATTGGGTGTCCTTGGTTGTTACATTTCCGTGTGGAGCTATGAGGCAGTGGTGGTTCTTGGTCCTCGAGGATCATGAGGAGTCAGTGATCTCAAGGTAGGAGTTTCGTGATAGGTTTAGAGTCGAGTTTCTTTCTTTGACTGTGAAGGCGTCCAGTTTCCAGGAGATTCTTACCCTTCGACAGGGGAGCTCTAGTGTTCGAGAGTTTTTAATCCATTTCAGGAACCTTCTACGGTATGCATCGGACTTGTTACCAGATGAGGAGGCCAGGGAGAGGCATTTCGAGGTATCTTTGCATCCAGAGATCCAGCGCCAGGTCACCCCATTTATGCTGAAGACATATCTCGAGGTGCTGGCATGGTCGGAGGTTGTTGAGAGGACTCTGGCATGTATCAGATCATCACGAAGGGGAATCGGCATGATTCCTCATGAAGAAAGGTTGTGGTCCGAGGTTCCCGGTTTTCAGGGCAGTAGAGTTTCCGTTCAGCCGGGGGTAGGTACCAGCCCTTCATATCACATTTTTCAGAGGCAACAACTCTCAGGCCTATGACAAGGGATCATGCGCTTGTTTTTCTTATGGTGGTCATGGTCATTAGTAGCGGGAGTGCCCGACCTTTCAGGGCGGTCATCGTTCATTAGGCGCTCTACTCTAGGTTCCTCCATTGAAGTAGTTCCAGCCGAGGTAGCAGTAACCAGTTGCACCATCTTTTGATCGGAAGAGGGTAGATGGTGCAAGCATAGGACAACCCCGTGACACTCCTCATCCTCAGAGATCAGCGCACGACCGTGGTGTTGGTAGTCATCAGGGTCAGAGAGGTCGTGGAGTAGGTCATGGTCTGCTTCATGGTCTAGCGTTGCCAGCTCCAGATAAGCCAGATGTCATTCGAGGTACCCTTTGCTTGTTTTATACCTTGGTGTATGCCTTGTTTGATTCAGGAGTGACACAATCCTTCATACCACCTACCCTTGTCCATGCTTTGGGACATGAGGTGGAGAGGCTTACAGTTCCCTTGGCATTGACTATTCCAGTTGGAGGTCGAGCTAGCTTGATTGAAGTATGTAGAGACTGTGAGCTAGTCTTGGGGCAACACAGCTCTTGGAGAGATTTCCTATGTTTATGGATACAACCATATAATGTCATCCTTGGCATGGATTGGTTGTATTCGGTGTAGGCTATCATAGATTGCTTCAGTAAGAAAGTCGTTTTCTTTGGTGCATATGGAGAGAAAGTGGTGTTTGTTGGTGAGCGAGATCCTCAGATGGGTCATAGGCACATTCTATCCTTATCATCCATGATGGTTGAGTTGATGTAGAGTTCTTCAGAGGTTCAGCAGTTGTCATTTCCTAGGGTCGTAGTGGAGTACCCTGATGTCTTTCCCGAAGAAGTTTGAGAATTACCCCATCGACAAGAGATTGAGTTTGGGATCGAGCTATAGCCAGGAGCGTATCCTATCTCTATGTCTCCATATAGGATGGCCCGTTATGAGTAACAAGAACTGCGTATGAAACTTTATGGTATGTTATAGTGTGGTTTTGTTCGGCCTAGTGTGTCACCAGGGGGTGCACCAGTTTTTTTCATGAAGAAGGATGACGGCAGTTTGCGGTTGTGTGTCGATTATCGTCGCTTAAACAAAGTGACACTATAGAATATCTATCTTCTTCTACGGATTGATGATTTATTTGATCAACTGAATGGTTCAAGTTGGTTCTCAAAAATCGACTTACGGTCAAGATATCATCAGATACGTGTAAAGGATGAGGATATCCCGAAGACTGCTTTCTGTTTTCGTCATAGGCATTATGAGTTCGTTGTAATGTTGTTCGGCGTGACGAATGCTCCAGCTGTGCTCATGGGATTGATGAATGCTGTGTTCCATGAGTTCTTAGACAAGTTTGTGGTGGTTTTCATAGAAGAAATCGTTGTGTACTCCACATCTGAAGAGGATCATTCAAAGCATCTACGAGCCGTTTTAGGAGTTCTTCACCAACTTCAGCTGTTCGGGAAGTTGTAGAAGTGTGAGTTTTGGGCTCGATATATCCGTTTCTTGGGGCATGCTGTGTCCCAATAGGGAGTAGCTATGGATACATCCAAGATAGAAGCAGTCGTGTCTTGGGAAGCCCCCCAAGACAGAGTTAGAGGTTCGGAGTTTTCTTGGTCTCATGGGCTACTACAGGAGGTTCGTAGCCAATTTATCTCGTGTTGTGACTCCTCTAACATCTTTGACTAGAACGGATCAAGCTTTCATATGGACTGATCAATGTCAGGCAGCTTTTGAGTATCTAGAGGAGAGGTTAGTAACTAATCCAGTTCTTTGTCTTCCAGCTGAGGGACTTCAGTTTGAGGTTTTCTTCAATGCTTCGCATCTGGGGTTAGGTTGTGTCCTCATCCAGTAGAGGTCAGTGGTTTCATATGGGTCTTGGCAGTTACGTCCCCATGAACATAACTATTCCAACCATGATCTTGAGTTGGTAGCCGTGGTGTTTGATCTAAAGTTGTGGAGACATTACTTCATTGGTGAGCGCTTTGTGGTTTTCACCGATCATAAGAGTTTGAGGTATGTTTTCTCTCAGCGGGACTTGAACTTGCGACCGCATTTGTGGATGGAGTTCTTTTAGTAATACAACTTCGAATTATCGTATACACTTGGAAAAGGGAATGTGGTAGCTGATGCACTGAGCCAGAAGTCACGTAGTGATGCTGTGCGTGAATCCGGTGATTCCTGGAGAGTAATGGAAGAACTATAAACATTACATCATGATATGGGAGAAGTTGGGGGTAGAGGCTGCCTTTTTCAGATGACGTTACAGTCATACCTGACGCAAAATGTGGAAGAGTCCCTGTTGGGAGATCTAGAGTTAGAGGTCTGGAGAGACTGAGTTGTTTGTGGTGAGGCCCCTGATGGTTGGTCTGAGGATGAACAACATCGAGTGTTGTACCAAGGAAGGCTTTTCGTTCCCCTGACGATGCGCCAGATGGTTCTCATAGAGTTACATAGTTCACCTTTAGAAGTAAATCCTTGTGTGACAAAGATGCACCGATCCTTGAGGAGTCAGATTTGGTGGCCTGGCCTAAAGCGTGCGGTTGTGGAGTTTTTGTCTCAATGTTTAGTCTGCCAGAGTGTGAAAGCTGAACACCGTGTTCCTGGTGGTCTTCTCCACCCATTAGAGATTCCTCAGTGGAAGTGGGGGGACATCTCAACGGACTTTGTTATAGTTTTACCTAGAGCTCTAGGAGGACATGATGCTATATGGGTGGTAGTGGATCGTTTAACAAAATTGGCCCACTTCATAGTGATCAATGAGTCAAGCTCATTGGAAGTTTTGTCGAGGCAGTAGCTGGAGGAGGTGGTGAGACTTCATTGAGTCACTAGGACTCTAATTTATGATAAAGATCCTTGTTTTACCTCCAGGGTGTGGAGGGGTATCCAACAAGCTTTCGGTTCTCAACTATGCCTTAGCACTACTTTTCATCCTCAAACTGATGGTCAGATAGAGCAAACCATCCAGACTCTTAAAGACATGTTGCACTCTTGTGTTCTTGACTTTGGAGGTTCATGGATGAGTCACCTACCCTTGGTGGAGTTCACTTACACTAATAGTTATCACTCCACCATTGGTATGGCGTATAAGGACCAGGACTTAAAAATTACTTAATATTGAATTAAATGAATAATTCCAAATTAGGATCTTTTCAGGTTTAGAGTTTTAGAGAATTAGATCATAACTATCACATCTCAAAAGATTACACAGTAGACACTTCTACAAAGTTTCCTTATTTTCAAAACATGAACTCTAAAAAAAGTCATTTCTAGTTCCATGTTTAAGATAGAATGACTTTTCCTTGACCCTATTCCACATTATGTCCTATGAAAAAAATTTCAAAAAATCTTGGTGTGAGCATAAAGAGATCAGTAAGGGATACACAAAGAATGAAAACAGTTAGTTTTTAAAACAATAAGTAAACCATTAATACGTTATCAAAGTAATACATTTCACCTTTATGGAGTATTAAATAGTCTTCAATGAATAAAATATCATTACTTACCCTTTTGTAACCAAAAGATTGCCATAAAACCCATATAAAGACCACATAACATATAAAGGTAACTTGGGACATAAACATACTTCAATGGAATAACCATATGGTCAACTTCCACACATATCACTTAATGTAATAGCCATAAAACAGAATTACATACCCAATGAATTGGAGGTTGTAACATAACCACCCATCCTGATATTCATGGCACCACCCGTCAAATGGTTTATCACGCAACCAGCCGTCAAATTTCTAAGTACCATTATAAAATCATAAGACATAAAACAAATATAATGAAAAGAAAAAATTTCCACATTTTGATCACAATATATCACTTAAATATATTGACATAAAAATTACATCATAAAAAACATTTTCAATACCAAAATACATAAAAGATTATATGGTATTTATTTCATTTTAAAAACATTACGGCTTTTTGAGGAAGCCAAAGACCAAATAATACTCGCGGCAGCGGAAAAGGTCATTGTCACCGCGTACGTTAAAATAAACATTCCTTTTTGTCATTTAGTAAAAGGCTTCGTAGAAAACGATTACCTTTGAATGAAAAAAAAAGTAAAAGGTGTTTTATACAGCATTAAAATAAAGTCTTGTATTAGAACAAAATATGCCTCAATGAAAAGAGATTAAGACGAAGTCCCTTACCTCGTGTCCGACTTGACTCGCTCGCTCTTTAATCTTCTGAATAATAAACGATTGTTAATTTATAATTTCTTAATAACCTTTTTAGAGGTTATTATTCTTTTTATATCACTTATTTCATGGTTATAAACATTATTTAATCATTTATGTTAATAATGTTCATTTTGTCGATATTTGGTTCTTAAGTCAAAAATGGACTTCTTACAATTACATGTTGTTCATGTGGTCAAAGGTTCATTATATCCAGAATGATATTAATGATTTGGATATCATATATATCATATATATCTAGCGTATACATGTATTTATAATAGTACATAACATTTAGAGGTAAGAAATTAAATGCACCGTTCATGGAGACGGTAAGCCGTACGTACGCATGAACGCTACTTTCATTTCTATATCATATTTAATGGAGTGAAATCATAATTATATAAAGGTATATTATAATTCCAGTATTATATCATATATAATATCATTAACTCCATCCTTTATACGTCCCACATATGGCATTAACGAATCAAATCACATTGAGGGGGTGGTAGTCCGCACTTCCTAAAATGAAATTATCGCGTTTACCCATAATGAAAACCATAAAGGTATGACATAAATTAAAAATACAGAAGAATAAGGAAACAATAAACATAATATATATCATATATAAAAATAGTTAAATCTTAATGGCCACCATGAATGGTGTAAAAAGAATATTGAACAATCATCATTTCGTGAGGCAGAAATTCTCCAACCACAGAAACAGTATGTTCTTTAACCATTAGATGGAGGTGTGTGTAAGTGTATATCAAATACTTCTCATAAAAACATCATAGTATATTTAAGATACTGTTGTTGTTACAAAATGAATGAATAAAAATAGTTTAGGGAGATGGAGAAGCAAAATAAAACAAAAGAACACAAGTGAAGACATTACCTTTAAATCGGGTAACTCCTCTTGGTTTGAACAAAAGGGGTTTCTTGAAGAGATTTATGTTTAAGAAAAGGCTTTGAGGATGAGGATAGGGATGTGGAGAGATAAAATGAGCAGATATTGGCCGAGCCAAAGGCATGAGATGTGTGGGTAAGGTGGTAGAGGTGGGGGGCCTTTTATAAGAGGAGAGGAGGAGCACTCTTGGAAAGTTATAAAATGTTACTTTATTATAAAATGATTTTCAGATTTTAAAGGTCCCACAATTATATATTTCAAGGATAATGTGATAAGAGTTCTAAATCCACCCATACAATAGGTTTTTGACAAGTTTAGGTCTTATATTTTACATTATCTTTTCATTTTATTTAAATCGTTAAATAATGAGGTAATCGCTGCATCATCATGGTGTCATAAATAATTTAATTTATTTAATGTCTAAAAATTATAAAAAAAATATCATGATGTAGGAAATATCTTTATATTTATAATTTATATTTATAGTCAAAAATATGACATTTATAACCCCATGTAAAAATTGTTTTAGTAAAACAATACATGTTTGTGACATTTATAGTTTAACTTTAAATAAAAAGTTATTAATGTCATTTTCTTACCCAAGTGGGTCCATGGGATCCCCAAGTTGACCCTTGGATTGTCTGGGTCATCCATGACACATCCAATAATGGTAGGACATGTCTCAAGGTCATTTCATATTATTAAACCATTATTTTTACTTGAATTACACTAATTATCTCCAATTGCGATTAATAAAACTTAAAAGTTACTATTCACCAAAATAATTATTTTAATCCCATTGAACCAAATTTTACATCTTAATGACAACCATGTATGTCATATTTTTGAAATTAAATTCAAAAAAGTGGTAAAGTTTTATTTAAACAAAAAATCAGTTTTTTAACTACCACTTCGTGGTTTCACTATTCATCAAAAATTGAAGTTTTTCAGAAAAATACCAAAAATTCACCCTAAGCTATATTTGATATTCCAAATTCAAAAATGATTTCCATTTTAAAAAATTCAAAACATATAAGTTTAATTAATTAATTTAATAATTAATTCCTGCTGTCAAAACAAATAGCGTGTTTTTATGAAAAATATATATCAAAATATTGACACTAGTTTAAGTCCAATTTCAAAGTAAAATTAATTCCAATGACCACCATTGGATTAAATTGTAAAAAAATATTCTAATTGAACTTCAAAACCAATTCAAAAGATAATATAATCATATAAATAAATTATATTAAAAAGTGGTTTTGAATTAAATACAACATTTTCACTATTCATTAAAAAATGAACTTTATCGGAAAAATACCAAAAATTTACACAAAGTAAATTTTGATGTCCCGATTCTAAAGAAGAATTATATGTGGTCCAATAGAATGTATAAGAGTGAGAAAAACTATATTTAAAGAGGGTTCTCCATCAAAAGGCGATAAGTCGACCTTTTAGGGAATATTACAGTATCTATGCCAAAAATTGAATTCTTTTCTTATTTTAGGCCTTTATCTTTTATTGGATAAATGTAAAAACATTTAACAAACATATATAATCATATTTTAGTTATTTATATTCATTCCCGACAATACAACGGCTATGTGTTAACTACCATTTAAAATAAAATTATTATATTACTAGTGTGCAACGTAAGATTTCAAAAAAACTCTTTGTTGCGTATCGTGTACGCTATCGAACATAGAAACCCCTTTAAACTAAAATTAATATTTAATTCATAAATATTAATAAATATGAAAATGTATTATTCTTTATTTAGCTAGGATGTTACATCCTTCCCCCTTTTCAGAATTGCGTCCTCACAATTTTATTCACTTGTCTAAATAAGTGGGGGTATTTATCCCGCATAGCATTTTCAGATTCCCACGTTGCCTCTTCAACCATATAGTTTTTCCACCAAACCTTTACCTAGTGAATTACATTATTCCGTAACACTTGCTCTCTACAGTCAAGTATCTAGACTGGTTGTTCTTCATAAGTGATATTCTCTTGAAACTGAACTACCTCTCGGCTCAAAACATGAGGTGGATCTGGCATATACTTTCTCAATATCGAAACATGAAAAACATTGTGTACCTGGAACAAACTTGGAGGTAAAGCCACTCGGTAAGCAACTGATCCAACTCTCTCTAGAATTTCATATGGTCCAATGAACCTTGGACTCAACTTTCCTTTCTCACCAAATTGCATCACACTTTTCCATGGTGAGACTTTGAGAAAAGCATGGTCACCTACCTCGAAAGATAGATCCTTCCTCCGGTTATCCGCATAACTTTTCTGCCTGCTCTGAGCTGTTCTCAGGTGTTTCTGAATCAACTGAACTTTTTCTGCCATCTCTTCTACAAATTATGGTCCCATCAGCTTCTTTTCACCTACATCATCGCAAAAAGTTGTAGTTCGACACCGTTTTCCATATAATGCTTCAAACAGATCCATCTGTATACTATAATGAAAACTATTATTATATAAAAATTCAACCAATGAAATATGTTGGTCCCAACTTCCCTGGTAATCTATCGAGCAAGCACATAGCATATCCTCCAAGGTCTGAATTGTTTGTTCCGACTGCCCATATGATTGAGGATGAAAAGTTGTGCTAAGATTTAATTCAGCACCCAACGACTTCTGAAGGCCTTTCCAAAAGTTAGAAGTGAACCTGGGGTCACGATCAGATACAATGGAGAGGGGAAATCGATGCAACCTAACTATCTCTTTAGCATACAATCGAGCAAGTTGATCTAGGGACAAAGTATCTCGAATAGGAAGGAAATGAGCATATTTAGTCAATCGATCAACAATAACTGAGATTGCATTATTACCTCGAGATGTCTTTGGTAATCCCACAATGAAGTCTATATATATATTTCCCCATTTTTACTCATGGCACCGGTAATGACTACATCATCCCTTTTGTTAACTGTCACTCTGCTTTAACTTGCTGACAAGTCAAACACTTCATGGTAAAATCAACAATATCTCTTTTCATTCCATCCCACCAATAATACTCCTACAGATCTCTCTACATCTTTGTACTGCCAGGATGAACTGAAAACAGGGAACAATGAGCCTCACATAACAACACATTCTTCAACTATGAATCACAAGGCACACATAATCTCTTCCCAACCCTCAAAACACAATAATTATCAATGTTAAATTCAGGCAACTTACCCTACTGAACCAGCTCTACCTTTTTCTGCAACCCACTATCTTTCTTCTGCACATGCTTAATTTTGTCTGATAGAGATGATCTCACTGACACTTGAAAAAAACAGAAGAACTTCATACACCAAAAACTTCTATGCCAAAGTTCATCAAATAAAAAACCAAAGGATCTCATTCCAAATGTAGTATGGTTAATGAGGCATTACTTTTTTGACTCAAAGCATCAGCCACTTTATTTGGTTTTCTCAGATGGTAATGAATTATACAATCGTAATCCTTGATTAATTCCAGCCATCTCCTCTATCTCATGTTCAATTATTTCTGAGTGAATATATACTTTAAACTTTTGTGATCAGAATATATTTCACACTTTACTCCATACAAATGATGCCTCTAAATTTTTAGAGTAAAAACAACAGAAGCTAATTCCAAATCATGTGTAGGTTAATTTACCTCATGATTTTTCAACTAAAGTGAAGCATAAGCAATTACCTGATCATTCTGCATAAGGACACAACCTAGTCTCTTCAAAAAAGCATTGTTATAGATAACAAACTCACCATTCCTAGAAGGATGTTCCAAAACTGGAGCATTCACCAATCTTCTTTTCAACTCCTGAAAACAATCATCACATTCTTTTGTTCAGATAAACTTAACACCCTTCCGAGTTAGCTTAGTCATTGGACTAGATAACCATGAAAAATTTTCAAAAAACCTCCGGTAATAACCTGCCAAAGCAAGGAAACTACGGATCTCAGTTACATTTGTGGGTCTTGTCCATTCTTCAATAACTTTTGTTTTAGCAGGATCAACAATTATGCCATTTTTTGAAACAATGTGACCAAAAAAAGAAATTTTTTGTAACCAAAACTCACACTTTCTGAATTTTCCATACAGTTTCTTTTCTTTTAAGGTTTACAAGATAACCCTTAAATGACTTTCATGCTCCTATTTACTTTTAGAAAACACCAAAATATAATCAATGAAAACAACCACAAACTTATCCAAGAACTCATGGAAAATTCTATTCATAAGGTCCATGAATACAGTAGGTGCATTGGTTAACCCAAAAGGCATAACCACAAATTAATAATGGCCATATCTAGTATGGAACGCAGTATTCAGAATATCTACTTATTTTACTTTAAACTGATGGTACCCCCGACCTCAAGTCAATCTTCGAAAAATACTGAGCTCCCTGGAGCTGATTAAACAAATAATCGATATGAGGCAAAGGATACTTGTTCTTAAAAGTTATGTTATTCAAGGATCTATAATCAATTCAAATTATCGTTGATGCATCTTTCATTTTAACAAACAAGACATTATCACCCCATGGTGATGTGCAAGGTCGAATGAAACCTTTATCTAATAACTCCTACAATTGATTCTTTAACTCTAAAAGTTCAACTTGAGCTATTTGATAAGGGGGTTTTGAAATTGGATTAGAATCAGGAACTAAGTCAACAGAAAATTCAACTTCACAATCATAAATAATACCAGGAAACTCATCAGGAAAAACATCAAGATACTCATTTACCACTAGCACATCATTAATCTGAACAGTTCCTTTATTTTCAACAATATGTGCAAGGTAACATTCATTTCCATCTTTTACTAGTTTCTCAACTTTCTGATATGTTATCAAAAGCAAGGGTTCATTCATGTACACAAATTGAAAATCATTCTGAAAAGAAACCATTTTAGTGCTACATTCAATATTAGATTGATAAACAGAAAGCCAATACATGCCCAAAATAACATCAAACTCTACCGGAGGCAAAAAAATAGAATTTGCAGGTATATTCTCTCCACACACAAGGATAAGAGGGTTTTTATAATTTCTTTTTGTCTCAATGTTTCCTCCAGGTGTATTTACCATAATTTCATGATTCATATCTTGAGATGGGATTCCCAATTTACTAGAAAACTTCTCAAAAATGAAAGAATGTGTTGACCCTTAATCAAACTACACATTATCATAATCTGAACAAACCATCAGTGTACCTGATACTACTTCATTCGATGGCCCAAAATCTGATAAAGTAGTTGCAAAGGATTTCACCACCCCTTTCTGCTTGTATTCTGGATACTTTCCCCCAGTTGAGTTCTTCGTTAGACACTAATTTGCTTAATGACCCATTTCATTACACTTAAAACATCTTACCATTGGATTCTCATTACCATCTTGATCATCTTCCTTACAGTTACGAGTAATATGAACAGACTTACCACACTGAAAACACTTTCCAGACATGGATAAACATTCTCCAGGATGCATTTTACCACACTTCTCACAGGATGGATATTTGGTTTTCTTACCTCCTTGCTTCCTTGATGAATTCTTCCCCTTTGCCTACGAACTGGACCTCTTATTCTGCTGTTTGTCGAAGAACACCTGATCATCGGAAAACTCCATTTACACCTTCTCCGCACATTGAACATGTTTTTCATAACTTTTTAACTCACAAGAGGCTAAAGCCCTTCGATAATTTGGCTTTAACCCTGAGTAAAAATTATTGATTTTACTATCAAGATCTTGTATGAAATTTGGATCATACCTTTCCAGTCGAGTGAACTTTGCTTCATAAGAAGACATGGAGTCATCCTCCTTCCTCAATTCTAGGAATTGTTTTTCCATCCTAAGACGAACCACCTTAGGAAAAATATTTCTCAAGAAACATACATTTGAATTATTCCCAGTGAATATCAACAATCTCATCACTATCCCTGATATTTTTCATCATCGACCACCACTGATCTTCTCCACCTTCAAAACGGTAAACAGAAAGACTAACCTTTTGATGTTCTGAACACCCCATGACATCAAAAATCCTCTCTAGTGCATTAATCCACCCGTCAGCTAGCACAGGGTCAGATGATCCTCTGAATGATGGGGGATGTTGCCTCATGAAATGTTCCACCACTGACATGTTCCTCTGCGGTTGATCTGGCTGATCTTGTGCATGGATAGCACCACCATTTATATCCTAAGTCAATTATGCCATCACTGCAACAAACTGTTCAGTTCCAATTCTGACCATCTCAGGTTGATGATTTGGAAGGTTTTATTCCTCCTGATGTCGTCCCAAAATAGCTTCCTTGTTTCCTCTGCAGAAAACCATTCTGAACAGACATGTCTTAGATGAAGCGACATGGTAATATTAAAATTCTATATAAAAACAAATATTTTTGTATAATCATGTAATATAATTCTAACTCCTAAAGTTGTCTAAACCGACCTTTGATACCAACTATAAGGCCCTGGCTTTAAACATTACTTAATATTGAATTAAATGAATAATTATCATTGAGGATCTTTTCAGGTTTATATTTTTAGAGAATTAGATCATAACTATTACATCTCAAAAGATTACATAGTAAACACTTCTACAAAGTTTCCTTATTTTCAAAACATGAACTCTAAAATAAAGTCATTTCTAGATCCATGTTTAAGACAGCATGAATTTTCCTTGATCCCATCCTTGACCCTATTTCACATTATGTCCTATGAAAAACATTTCAAAAAAACTTGTGGTGAGTATAAAAATCTCAGTAAGGGATACACAAAGAAGGAAAACTGTTAGTTTTTCAAAACTACAAGTAAACCATGAATACATTATCAAAGTAATACTTTTCACCTTTATGGAGTATTAAATTCTCTTCACTAAATAAAAGATCATTACTTACCCTTTTGTAACCAAAAGATTACCATAAAACCCATATAAAGAACACATAACATATAAAGGTAACTTGGGACATAAACATACTTAAATTGAATAACCATACGGTCGACTTCCACACATATCACTTAATGGAATAGCCATACGGCCGACTTCCATACCCAATGACTTGGAGTTTATAACATAACCACCCATCCTAGTATTCACGGCACCACCCGTCATATGGTTTATAACGTAACCACCCGTCAAATGTCTATGTACCATTATAAAATCATAAGACATAAAACAAATATAATGGAAAGAAAAAATTTCCATATTTCGATCACAATATATCACTTAAATATATTGACATAACAAGTCCATCATAAAAACCATTTTCAATACCAAAATACATAAGAGATTATATGGTATTTATTTAATTTTAAAAATATTACGGCTTGTTGAGGAAGCCAAAGACCAAATAATACTCGCGGCGGTAGAAAAGGTCGTTGTCACCGCGTACGTTAAAATAAACATTCCTTTTTGTCATTTAGTAAAATGCTTCATAGAAAAGGATTCACTTTGAAAGAAAAGAAAAGTCAAAGGTGATTTATACAACGTATAAAATAAAGTCTTGTATTAGAACAAAATATCCCTCAATGAAAAGAGATTGAGACGAAGTCCCTTACCTCGTGTCCGACTTGACCCGGTCGCTCTTTAATCTCATGAATAATAAACTACTGTTAATTTTTTCTTGCTTAAGGACCTTTTTCAAGCTTATTATACCTTTTATATCACTTATTTCCAGGTTATAAACATTATGTAATCATTTAAGTTAATAATTTTCATTTTGTCGATATTTGGTTCATAAGTCAAAAATGGACTTCTTAAAATTACATGTTGTTCATGGGGTCAAAGGTTAATTATATCCATAATGATATTCATGATTTGGATATCATATATATCATATATATCCAGCATATACATGTATTTATAATAGTATATAACATTTAGAGGTAATAAATGAAATGCACCGTTCATGGAGACGGTAAGCCGTATGTACGCATGAACGCTACTTTCATTTCTATTTCATATTTAATGGAGTGAAATCATAATTATATAAAGGTATATTATAATTCCAGTATAATATCATATATAATATCATTAACTCCATCCTTTATACTTCCCACATATGGCATTAACGAATCAAATCACATTGAGGGGTCGGTAGTCCGCACTTCCTAAAATGAAATTATCGTGTTTACCCATAATGAAAACCATAAAGGTGTGCCATAAATGAAAAATACAGAAGAATAAGGAAAAAATAAACATAATATATATCATATATAAAAATTGTTACATCTTAATGGCCACTATGAAATTTGTTAAAAGAATATTGAACAATCATCGTTTCGTGAGGCAGAAATTCGCCAACCACAGAAATAGTATGTTCTTTAACCATTAGATGGAGGTGTGTGTAACTGTATATCAAATAATTATCATAAAAAAATAATAGTATATTTAAGATAATGATTTTTTTACAAAATGAATTAATAAATAGAGTTTAGGGGGATGGAGAAGCAAAATAAAACAAAAGAACACAAGTGAACACATTACCTTTAAATCGGGTAACTCCTCTTGGTTTGAACAAAAAGAGTTTCTTGAAGAGCTTTCTACTTAAGGCAAGGCTTCTAGGATGAGGAGAGGGATGTGGAGAGATAAACTGAGAAGATATTTTTCGAGCCAAAGGCTTGAGATATGTGGGTAAGGTGGTAGAGGTGGGGGCCTTATATAAGAGGATTGGAGGGGCACTCTTGGAATGTTATAAAATGTTACTTTATTATAAAATGATTTTTGTATTTTAAAGGTCCCACAATTATATATTTCTAGGATAAGGTGATAAGAGTTATAAATCCACCCATTTAATAGGTTTTTGAAAAGTTTAGGTTATATATTTTACAATATCTTTTCATTTTATTTAAATTGTTAAATAATGAGGTAATCGTTGCATCATCATGGTGTCATACATAATTTAATTTATTTAATGTCTAAAAATTATAAAAATAATATCATGATGCAGGAAATATTTTTATCTTTATAATTAATATTTATAGCCAAAAATATGACTTGTATAACCCCATGTAAAAAGTTTTTTAGTAAAATAATACATGTTTGTGACATTTTTATTTTAACTTTAAATAAAAAGTTATTATTGTCATTTTCTTACCCAAGTGGATCCATGGGATCCTCAAGTTGTCCTTTGGATTTTCTTGGTCATACATGACACATCCAATATGGGTATGACATGTTTCAAGGTCATTTCATATTATTAAAACATTATTTTTACCTTAAAATACACTAATTACCTCTCATCGCGATTAATAAAACTTAAAAGTTACTATTCACCAAAAAAAATTATTTTAATCCCATTGAAACACATTTTACATCTTAATTAAAACCATGTATGTTAGAGTTTTGAAATTCAATTCACAAAAGTGGTAAAGTTTCATTTAAACGAAAAATCAATTTTTTAACTACCACTTCGTGGTTTCACTATTCATCAAAAATTGAAGTTTTTCAGAAAAATACCAAAAATTAACCCTAAGAAATATTTGATATTCCCAATTAAAAATGATGTCTGTTTTACAAAATTCAAAAAATATAAGTTTCATTAATTAATTTAATAATTAATTCCCGTTGTCAAAATAAATATCGTGTTTTTATGAAACAATATATATCAAAATATTAACACTAGTTTAAGTCCAATTTCAAAGTGAAATTAATTCCAATGACCACCATTGGATTAAATGGTAAAAATATATTATAATTTAACTTTAAAACCAATTCAAAATATAATCTAATCATATAAATAAATTAGATTAAATAGTGGTTTTGACTTAAAATACAATATTTTTCACTATTCATTAAAAATGAACTTTATCGGAAAAATACCAAAAATTTACACAAAGTAAATTTTGATGTCCCGATTATAAATAAGAATTTTATTTGGTCCAATATAATGTATAAGGGTGACCAAAACTATATTTAAATAGGGTTCTCCATCAAAAGGCGATAAGTCGACCTTTTAGTGAATATTAGAGTATCTATGCATAAAATTGAAATCTTTTCTTCTTTTAGGCCTTTATCTTTTATTGGATAAATGTGAAAAAATTTAACAAACATATATAATAATATTTTAGTTATTTCTATTCATTCCCTCCAGTACAACGGCTACATGTTAACTACCATTTAAAATAATATTATTATATTACTATTGTGCAACGTAAGATTTCAAAAAAAACTCTTTGTTGCGTATCGGGTACGCTATTGAACATAGTAACCCCTTTAAAGTAAAACTAATTTTTAATTCATAAATATTAAAAAATATTAAAATGTATTATTCTTTATTTACCTGGGATGTTACATCCTTCCCCCCTATTGGGAATTGCGTCCACACAATTTTATTCACATATCAAAATAAGTGGGGGTATTTATCCCGCATAGAATTTTCAGATTCCCACGTTACCTCTTCAACCATATGGTTTTTCCACAAAACCTTTACCTGGTGAATTAACTTATTCCGAAACACTTTCTCTCTACGGTCAAGAATCTGTACTAGTTGTTCTTCATAAGAAATATTCTCTTCAAACTGAACTACCTCTGGGCTCAAAACATGAGATGGATTTGGCATATACTTTCTCAAAATCGAAACATGAAAAACATTGTGTACCTGGTACAAACTTGGAGGTAAATCCACTCGATAAGAAACTGATCCAACTCTCTCTAGAATTTTATATGGTCCAATGAACCTTGGACTTAGCTTTCATTTCTTAACAAATTGCATCACACTTTTCCATGGTGAGACTTTGAGAAAAAAATGATCACCTACCTCGAAAGATAGATCCTTCTTACGGTTATCCGCATAACGTTTCTGCCTGCTCTGAGCTGTTATCATGTGTTTCTGAATCAACTGAACTTTTTCTGCCATCTCTTCTACCAATTCTGGTCCCATCAGCTTCCTTTCACCTACTTCATCCCAAAAAGCTGGAGTTCAACACAGTTTTCCATATAATGCTTCAAACGGAGCCATCTGTATACTGGAATGAAAACTGTTATTATATGAAAATTCAACCAAAGAAAGATGTTGGTCCCAACTTCCCTGATAATCCATCGAGAAGTCACGTAGCATATCCTCCAAGGTCTGAATTGTTATATCTGACTGCCCATCTGATTGAGGATGAAAAGATGTGCTAAGATTTAATTCAGTACCCAACGACTTCTGAAGGCATTTCCAAAATATTGAAGTGAACCTAGGATCATGATCAGGTACAATGGAGAGGGGAACTCCATGCAACCTAACTATCTCTTTAATATACAATCGAGCAAGTTGATCTAGGGAAAAATTATCTAAAATATCAAGGAAAGGAGAATATTTAGTCAATCGATCAACAATAACCCAGATTGCATTATTACCTCGAGATGTCTTTGATAATCCCATAATAAAGTCCATGGGTATATTTTCCCATTTTTACTCTGGCATTGGTAATGACTGCAACATCCCTTTCGTTAATTGTCGTTATTCTTTAACCTACTGACAATTCAAACACTTAATAGTAAAATCGGCAATATCTCTTTTCATTCCATCCCACCAGAAATACTCCCGCAGATCTCTGTACATCTTAGTACTGCCATGATGAACTGAAAATAGGGAACTATGAGCCTCATATAACAACTCATTCTTCAACTTTGAATCACAAGGCACACATAATATCTTCCCAAACCTCAAAACACAATCATTATCAATGTTAAATTCAGGCAACTTACCCTTTTTAACCAGCTCTACCTTTTTCTGTAACCCACTGTCTTTCTTCTGGGCATGCTTAATTCTGTCTGATAGAGATGATCTCACTGACTCCTGAAACAAAACAAAAGAACTTCCTGCACCAACAAATTCTATGTCAAAGTTCATCAAATCAAAAACCAAAGGATCTCGTTCTAAAGGTATCATGGTTAATGAGGCATTACTTTTTCGACTCAAAGCATCAGCAACATTATTTGCTTTTCCCGGATGGTAATGAATTGTAAAATCATAATCCTTGATTAATTACAGCCATCTCCTATGTCTCAAGTTCAATTCTTTCTGAGTGAATATATACTTTAAACTTTTGTGATCAGTATATATTTCACACTTTACTCCATACAAATTATGCCTCCAAATTTTTAGAGCAAAAACAACAGCAGTTAATTCCAAATCATGTGTAGGGTAATTTTCCTCATGAGTTTTCAACCGACGTGAAGCATAAGTAATTACCTGATCATTCATCATAAGGACACAACCAAGTCCCTTTAACGAAGCATCACTATAGATAACAAACTCACCATTCCTAGAAGGAAGTGCCAAAACTCGACCATTCACCAATCTTCTTTTCAACTCTTGAAAACAATCATCACATTCTTTTGTCCAGATAAACATAACACCCTTCCGTGTTAACTTAGTCATTAGACTAGATAACAGTGAAACATTTCCAAAAAACCTCCGGTAATAACCTTCCAAACCAAGAAAAATACGGATCTCAGTTACATTTGTGGGTCTTGGCCATTCTTCAACAACTTTTGTTTTAGCAGGATCAACAATTCTTCCATTTTTTGAAACAATTTGACCAAGGAAAAAATTTGTTGTAACCAAAACTCACACTTTCTGAATTTTCCATATAGTTTATTTTCTTTTAAGGTTTTCAAGATAACCCTTAAATGACTTTAATGATCCTCTTTACTTTTAGAAAACACCAAAATATCATCAATGAAAACAACCACAAACATATCCAAGAACTCATGGAAAATTCTATTCATAAGGTCCATGAATACAGTAGGTGAATTGGTTAAACCAAAAGGCATAACTACAAATTTATAATGGCCATATCTAGTACGGAACGCAGTCTTCGGAATGTCTGCTTCTTTTACTTTAAACTGATGGTACCCCGAACTCAATTCAATCTTTGAAAAATATTGAGCTCCCTGGAGCTGATCAAACAAATCATCGATATGAGGCAAAGGATACTTGTTCTTAAAAGTGATGTTATTAAAGGATCTATAACAAATGCAAAGCCTCATTGAACCATATTTATTTTTAACAAGCAATACAACATCACCCCATGGTCATGTTCTAGGTCGAATGAAACCTTTATCTAATAACTCCTGTAATTTCTTCTTTAACTCTAAAAGTTCAACTTGATCCATTCGATAAGGGGGTTTTGAAATTGTCTTAGAATCATGAACTAAGTCAACAGTAAATTAAACTTCCCGATCATTAATAATACTAGGAAACTACTTCATTTGATGGCCCAACGTTTGCTGAAGTAGTTGCAAAGGATTTCACAACCCATTTATGCTTGTAGTTTGGCTACTTTCCCCCAGTTGAGTTCTTCATTAGACACTCATTTGCATAATGACCCATTTCATTGCACTTAAAACATCTTACCGCTAGATTTTCATTACATGCTTGATTATCTTCTTTAAAGTTACGAGCAATATGACTAGACTTACCACACTAAAAGCACTTTCAGACTTGGATAAACATTCTCTAGGATGAATTTTACCACACTTCTCACAGGATAGATATTTGGTTTTCTTACCTCCTTGCTTCCTTGATGAATTCTTCCCCTTTTCCTGCCAACTGGACCTCTTATTCTATTGTTTGTCGAAGAACACCTGATCATCGGCAAACTCCATTTATAAAAACCCGCACTTATTTCGTACATAATCTTGAATTTATTCAAGAAAACACTTCCTTTTACATTGAGTATCTTTTCAAGTTTAGAGCTTTAGAGAATTAATACAAAACATTCATAACATTACACATTGTTACATAGTGGATACCATAAAATCAGTTTCCATTTTTCTCATAATATAAAACATTAAAACATAAAACAAGACTCCTTGGAAATTATTCAACATTTAACATGTATTCCTTCCTTATATTACTCATCCATTAACCTGTGAAAAATCATTTAAAAACCTGGGATGATCACAAAAGCTCAGTAAGGTATGAAAAAGAAGGAAAAATCACATTAGTCCATGAATACACATGACGTATGAAAACATTTTCAGAGGACATGATTTCCACCCATAAATACATAATTTGTGTAACAATATATTTACACAAGATCCAAACAAACTTAAATATAATCACAGTGGCATCATGGGGAATTACTTACATAATCTTGTAACCATCTTGGCTACCTTAAAATTTGTAACCCTCACGGCTACCTTACTTTGTGTAACCATCACAGTTACACTTGGAGTAACCATACAGACGACCTCCAACTTACTCATACCCAATACATTGGAGGGAAATATAGGTCCCACCCTTCATCATAAACAATTCCCAATAACCAAAACATAATCATACAACATAAACAATAGCATAAACACATACCTTTTGAATCTTATAAAACATAATTTTAAAAGAGGATTTTAAAAGAAAAGTCCCTTATAAACATCATATACTTGAAGTGAGACTTAATAGAGTGGATGGAATATGTATATACTCTGTAAATACACATAATGAAACATAATATAAACAGAACCCATCACACAAACAATTTAAATAGAAAATAAATTATAAAGTAGAAGGTTAACCCAAAGAATGGAAATCGGGTTAAGAATTCCCTTACCTTGGGCTTGTCTTACTTCAAAATTGTTTAAACCTCCTGTATAATAGTTAAAAGAGTGTTATTAGTATTTTACAGAAACATTTTCATGTTTATAACATATTATATGGTCATTTCATAACCTCATTTCACCCCTTAAATGTTAGTATTTTGGTCCTTGCATTATTTTGGGTGAGTTCTTTTGTGATTTTCACAATCGGTTCATGATGAATCGTTCTTGTTGATTGGAAGTGAAACTCCAAAATTGGAATGGAGTAGTATTTAAATATTTCCAGTACCATAAATTATACCATTTATCACTTTGGTTCTTTATATGATGATGATTTATAAGTTAAAACATTAATTATGTTCGTTTAGATAATTTAAGTGGTTCTTTGATAATTACAACCTCATTTAGTCTTATAAATTTGAAACATGGGTACAAAAGAATTACAGAACCATATATGAGTTATAAAACCTATATTATAACTTGGTTCAACCATATAAATTATTTCATGACCAGACTTGAAATAATTAATGGAAAGTGAAATTACATCGTCCACGATGTCGGTAATTTGACACATCACGAACAATGTTCTTATTCCTTAAATAAGTGAGAGAGGAGAGGAATAATGATTTGTAATTTTCCATAAACATGACAACATCCGGAATATACATGATTCTGGAGATTTCATGCCTCTTGGATAAGAGAGGGCGAAGAAATAAGAGAAAGGATTCATGAAATAAAGAAAACATGAGAAATTTCTTACGAAAATTCGGCAGCCTAACGGCGTCTCTTAAAATTTTATAAAAACACGATTGATGAAAGGAATGGAATATCTCATCATTCATAAAAAATTTTGATAGTAAGGGGAAATATTTAATGAAATATCCCAACAAAAGACAAAGGGAAAGGAAGATAATAACATAAAATGGAAGAAAAGAATGAAAATGAAAGAGGATGTTTACCTCTTGATCTCTTCTCCTTGAGATCCTTCTTTAGGGCTTTGAATTTGTTATTTTGGTGAGACCAGCAGCTCTAGGTCGTGGGAAAGAAGATTTGGGAGGGAATTTTTCAGAAATTAGACAATTATCAAGGCTTGAGAGGTGTGGGTGGAAGAGGGGAGTGAGGGTGATATTTATAGTGGAGGAGGGGAGGTATTTTAGATTATTTTAATTATTATTATAATATTTTTATCAAGACTGTGAATAATCTCAAATCAAGTGGCCTTAATTAGTGAAAATATCAAGTGAGTTCGATGCAAGTGGCCTTGCATCACTTATGATGTTATAAATAGTGCATTTTTACTGATAAATTGATTATATGGTATTTTATCGTATTTCACTATTCACTGAAAATTCAAGAGTTTCAGAAAAATACCAAAAATTTACCCCAACCATTTTTCGATGTGTAGAATTCAAAAATGAACTCCATTTTTCAAAAATAATTTTCTAAATATTATTAATTAAATTTATAAATAAGGTCACAGTTAATTCGAAAAATAACAATATTGAAGTGTAATTAGTTTTATGTGACATTGGAAAATTAATTAATATCCCATTATCCTATTTCAATGGGAAAATAAAATAATATTATTATTTACTATTCATGATGTCATATTACTATTCATATTACTATTCATAAGGGCATGTTACTATTCACCAAAAAAACAAGTTTGTTTCATCAGACTCTAAATAACATACTGAACACAATTGTATATGACAGTTTCTTGAAATTCAAATCATAGAAGAAATAAAATTATGTTTAAAGGATAATTATAAATATATACCTTAAACAAAATTTCAAGCATTTTCAATTTATTTTTAGAAAACCTTGGGATGTTACATTATCCCCACCTTCTTGAAATTGCATCCTCGCAATTTTATTTACTTATTAAACAACTGAGGGTAATTTTCCCTCATAGAATTTTCAGAGTACCATGTTGCTTCTTCAACCATGTGATTTCTCCACAAAACCTTTACCTGGTGGATTACCTTATTCCGCAATACCTGTTCTCTTCGATCAAGAATCTGAACCGGTTTTTCTTCATAAGGAAGGTTCTCTGCCAGCTGAACTGCTTCTGGCCTCAAGACATGTGATGAATCTGGAACATACTTTTTCAACATCGAAACATGAAAAACATTGTGTACCTGAAATAAGCTTGGAGGCAAAGCTACGTGGTATGCAACTGTTCCAATTTTTATCCAATATTTCAAAAGGACCGATGAACCGTGGACTTAGTTTCCCTTTCTTACCGAAACACATCACACTTTTCTAAGGAGAGATTTTAAGGAAAACATGGTCACCTACCTCGAAAGAGAAGTTTTTCCTTCTGTTATCTGCATAACCTTTCTACCTGCTCTGAGCTGTCCTCATGTGTTGCTGGATCATCCTCACTTTCTCAGCCACTTCTTCTACTAATTCTGGCCCCATCAACTTTCTTTCACCGAATTCATCCCAAAACGCAGGAGTTCGACACCTCTTTCCATACAAGGCCTCAAAAGGTTCCATCTGAATACTGGAATGGAAACTGTTATTATAAGAAAACTCAACTAATGAAAGATGATGATCCCTACTTCCCTGATAATCCATTGAACAAGCTCGAAGCATATCCTCCAAAGTTTGAATCGTTCGTTCTGACTGCCCATCTGATTGAGGATGAAAAGCTGTACTGAAATTTAACTCTGTGCCCAAAGACTTCTGAAGTCCCTTCCAAAATTTAGAAGTAATCCTGGGATCTCGGTCAGACATAATGGAAAGAGGAACTCCATGTAACCTGACAATCTCTTTGAGGTACAATCGAGAAAGCTGATCTAATGTCATTGTATCTCGAATAGAAAGAAAATGAGCAGACTTTGTTATCTGATCAACAATAACCCATATCGAATTGTTACCTCGATAAGTCTTTGGTAGTCCCACCACAAAATCCATGGATATATTCACCCATTTCCATTCTGGCACTGGAAAAGGCTGAAGCATCCCCTTCGATAACTGCCGCTCTACTTTAACCTGCTGACATGTCAAACATTTCATTGTAAAATCAGCAATATCTCTTTTCATCCCATTCCACTAGTAATACTCTCGAAGGTCTCTGTACATCTTAGTACTTCCAGGATGAACAGAAAATGGATAACTATGAGCTTCACACAACAATTCTTTCTTCAGCTGGGAATCACAAGGCACACACAACCTTTTTCCAAACCTTAAAACACAATCTTTATCAAGATTAAATTCTGGAAACTTTTCCATTTTAACCAATTCTACCTTTTTCTGTAGCTCACGGCTTCCCTCTGTGCTTTCATAATTCTGTTTGACAACGAAGACTGCACTGAAACCTGAAACAAAACAGATATATTCCCTGTACCAACAACTTCTAAGCCAAAATTCATCAAATCATTAATCAAGGGATCATGTTCCAAACGTATCATGGTTAATGATGCATGATTTTTCTGACTTAAGGCATCCGCTACTTTGTTTTCTTTTCCAGGATGGTAATTAGTCGTGCAGTCATAATCCTTTATCAGTTCTAGCCATCTTCTCTGCCTCATGTTTAATTCCTTCTGAGTGAATATATACTTAAGACTTTTATGGTCAGTATATATTTGGCATTTGGTTCCGTATAGATGATGCCTGCATATTTTCAAAGCAAAAACCACAGCTTCCAATTCCAAATCATGTGTGGGATAATTCATCTCATGAGGTTTAAGTTGTCTCAAAGCATAGGCAATTACCTAATCATTCTGCATCAAAACACAACCATGTCCCTTCAAAGAAGCATCACTGTAGATGACAAACTCACCATTCCGGGAAGTTAAGGTTAAAACTGGAGCATTCACCAATATCTTCTTTAGTTCCTGAAAAAAACATCACATTCCTCTATCCAAACAAATTTCACCCCTTTCCGTGTTAACTTAGTTATTGGGCTAGATAACTGTGAAAAGTTCTTAATAACCCATCGGTAATAACTTGCTAAGCCCAAAAAACTGCGAATCTCTGTAACATTTGTGGGTCTTGTCCATTCATCAACTACTTTTGTTTTGGCAGGATCAACTGTTATTCCATCCTTATTTACAATGTTCCCAAGAAAAGAAATCTGTTGCAACCAAAAATCACACTTGCTAAATTTTCCATATAGTTTCTTTTCTTTTAAAGTTTGTAAAACAACCCTTAGATGTTTTTCATGATCCTCTTTATTTTTAGAAAAAACCAGAATGTCATCAATAAATACAACCACAAACTTATCCAAGAACTCATGAAATACTCTATTCATAAGATTCATGAATCCAATAGGTGCTTTAGTTAACCCAAATGGCATAACAACAAATTCATAATGCCCATATCTAGTATGAAAGGCTGTTTTTGGGATGTCATCCTCCTTCACCAACAGCTAATAGTATCTGGATCTCAAGTCAATCTTGGAAAAGTATTGAGCTCCCTGGAGCTGATCAAACAAGTCATAAATATGAGGCAAAGGATACTTGTTTTTAACAGTGATGTTATTCAAAGCTCTATAATCAATGAAAAGTCTCATTGAACCATCTTTCTTTTTAACAAACAAAACAGGGGCTCCCTATGGTGAAGTACTGGGACGAATGAAGCCTTTGACAAGCAAATCCTACAACTGATTTTTCAATTCAAGAAGTTCTATTAGAGCCATATGATATGGGGGTTTTGAAATTGGCTTAGCATCAGGAACTAAGTCAATTGTGAATTATACTTCTCGTTTAGGTATGACACTGGGTAACTCCTCAAGAAAAACATCAAGGTATTCATTTACCACTGGAACATCATTAATTTGAATAGTTCCCTTGTTTTTAACAATATGAGACAGATAACTTTCATTTCCATCTTTCAGTAGTTTCTCAGCTTCTTGATATGTTGTCAATTGTATGGGTTCATTCTTGTATACAAACTGAAACTCTTTCTGAAAAACAACTTCTTTAGCTCTACAGTCAATCTTAGCATGATAATCAGAAAGCCAGTCCATCCCCAGAATAACATCAAACTCGACTAAGGGTAAAACAACAAGGTTTGCAGGTAAAGTCTTTCCACATACCACAATAGAAATATTCTTATATTTCCTCTTTGCTATAACATTTCCCCCTGGTGTTTTAACAAAAAGTTCGGGTATCATTTGTTGAGGTGATATTTCCAATTTACTAGAAAATTTCTCAGAGATGAAGGAATGTGTATAACCCGTATCAAACAAAACTTTAGCAAAATCCGAGTGAACAAACAAAGTACCTGATACAACTTCATTGGATGGCCCAACACCTGCTGACGTAGTCGCAAAGGATCTCACTACACCTTTCTACTTGTAGTCTGGCTTCTTTGCATCATTTGGATCCCTCTTTGGAAAGGCATTTGCATAGTGACCCATCTCACCACATTTAAAACACTTCACAGTTTGCTTATCAGGATTAGTCATTGGATCATTTTCATTGCAATATTGGGCCATATGTCCAAACTTACCACATTTAAAACACTTCCCAGTTTTGATAAGACATTCCTCAGGGTGCTTCTTGCCACACTTTTCACAAACTGGAAACTAGATTTCCTTACCATCAGATTTCTTTGGTTGATTCTTACCCATTTCTTGCCAACGAGACCTCTTCTTCTCTTCGTTTCCAAAATGCATGTGATCGTCAGCAAATTCCATCTCTACCCTCTCAGTACATCGGACAAGTTTCTCATAACTTTTGAATTCACGGGAGGCCAACGCCCTTCGATACCTTGGCTTCAATCCTGAGTAAAAGCAGTTGATTTTTCTATCAAGATCTAGAATAAGATTTGGAGTATACCTCGCCAGTCAGGTGAAGTTCGCCTCATACATAGCCACTGAATCTTCCTCCTTTTGTTTCAATTCAAGGAATTGTTTCTCCATTCTAAGTCGCACCACATTAGGAAAATATTTTTCAAGAAAAAGACTTTTAAATCCATCCCACACTAAGGCATCAAAATCCTCTCTACCCCTGATATTCCTTACCATTGAACACCACAGATCAGCTTCCCCTTCAAAACAATAAATGGAATGACTTACCTTTTGATTGTCCGAACATCCCATAACATCAAATATCTTTTCAAGGGCTTTAATCCATTCTTCTGCTGCCATTGGGTCAGAAGATCCATTGAATGCAGGAGGATGTTGTCTCATAAAATGTTCCACCACTTTCATGTTCCTTTGGGGTACCTCTATTGGTTCTATTGCATGGATTCCACCACCATTTATAGCCTGCGTTATCTGAGCCATTACTGTCACAAACTGCTCGGTTCCAATCCCTACCATTCCGGGCTGTAGATCAGGAAGGATGTCATTCTGTCGGTGCCTCTCCTCTTAAGTATCCATGTTCCTTCTACGGACAACCATTCTGAAAAAATATTTCTTAGATGAAGCAATATGGTAATCTTTAAATGCTATAACAAATTAAACATAGATTGAAAATTATTTATGGTATTCTATTAGCAACACCTTAACCCCTAAAGTTATCTAAACCATCCTCTAATACCAACTATACAAACCCGCACTTATTTCGTACATAATCATGAATTTATTCAAGAAAACACTTACTTTTACATTGAGGATCTTTTCAAGTTTAGATCTTTAGAGAATTAAGACAAAACATTCATAACATTACACATTGTTACATAGTGGATACCATAAAATCAGTTTCCATTTTCCTCAGAATATAAAACATTAAAACATAAAACAAGACTCCTTGGCAATTCTTCAACATTTTACATGTATTCCTTCTTTGTATTACTCATCCATTAACCTGTGAAAAAATCATTTAAAAACTTGGGATGAGCATAAAAGCTCAGTAAGGTATGAAAAAGAAGGAAAAATCACATTAGTCCATGAATACGCATGACGTATGAAAACACTTTGAGAGGACATGATTTCCACCCATAAATACATACTTTGTGTAACATGATATTTACAAAAGATCCACACAAACATAAATATAATCATAGAGGCATCATGGGGCATTACTTACATAATCTTGTAACCATCTTTGCTACCTTAAAATTTGTAACCCTCACGGCTACCTTACTTTGTGTAACCATCACAGTTACACTTGGAGTAACCATACGGCCGACCTCCAACTTACTCATACCCAATGCGTTGGAGGGAAATATAGGTCCCACCCTTCATCATAAACAATGCCCAATAACCAAAACATAATCATACAACATAAACAATAGCATAAAAACATACCTTTTGAATCTTATAAAACAGAATTTTAAAAGAGGATTTTAGAAGAAAAGTCCCTTATAAACATCATATACTTGAAGTGAGACTTAATCGAGTGGATGGAATATGTATATACTCTGTAAATACATATAATGAAACATAATATAAACAGAACCCATCACAAAAACAATTTAAATTGCACATAAATAATAAAGTATAAGGTTAACCCAAAGAATGGAAATCGGGTTAAGAATTCCCTTACCTTGGGCTTGTCTTACTTAAAAATTGTTTAAACATCCTGTATAATGGTTAAAAGAGTGTTATTAGTATTTTACAGAAACATGTTCATGTTTATAACATCTTATATGGTCATTTCATAACCTCATTTCACCCCTTAATTGTTAGTATTTTGTTCCTTGCATTATTTTGGGTGAGTTCTTTTGTGATTTTCACAATCGGTTCATGATGAATCGTTCTTGTTGATTGGAAGTGAAACTCCAGAATTGGAATGGAGTAGTATTTAAATATTTCCAGTACCATAAATTATACCATTTATCACTTTGGTGCTTTATATGATGATGATTTATAAGTTAAAACATTAATTATGTTCGTTTAGATAATTTAAGTGGTTCTTTGATAATTACAACCTCATTTAGTCTTATAAATTTGAACCATGGGTACAAAAGAATTAAAGAACCATATATGAGTTATAAAACCTATATTATAACTTGGTTCAACCATATAAATCATTTCATTACCAGACTTGAAAGAATTAATGGAAAGTGAAATTACATCGTCCACGATGTCGGTAATTCGACACATCACGGACAATGTTCTTATTCCTTAAATAAGTGAGAGAGGAGAGGAATAATGATTTGTAATTTTCCATAAACATGACAACATCCAGAATATAAATGATTCTGGAGATTTCATGCCTCTTGGATAAGAGAGGGCGAAGAAATAAGAGAAAGGAATCATGAAATAAAGAAAACATGAGAAATTTCTTACGAAAATTCGGCAGCCTAACGGCGTCTCTTAAAATTTCATAAAAACAAGATTGATGAAAGGAATGGAATATATCATCATTCATAAGAAATTTGGACATTAAGGGGAAATATTTAATGAAATATCCCAACAAAAGACAAAGGTAAAGGAATAGAATAACATAAAATGGAAGAAAAGAATGAAAATGAAAGAGGATGTTTACCTCTTGATCTCTTCTCCTTGAGATCCTTCTAAAGGGCTTTGATTTTGGTCTTTTGGTGAGACCAACAGCTCTAGGACGTGGGGAAGAAGATTGGGGAGGGAATTTGTCAGAAATTAGACAATGATCAAGGCTTGAGAGGTGTGGGAGGAAGAGGGGAGTGAGGGTGATATTTATAGTGGAGGAGGGGAGGTATTTTAGATTATTTTAATTATTATTATAATATTTTTATCAAGACTGTGAATAATCTCAAATCAAGTGGCCTTAATTACTGAAAATATCAAGTGAGTTCGACGAAAGTGGCCATGAATCACTTATGATATCATAAATAGTGCATTTTTACTGATAAATTGATTATACGGTATTTTATCGTATTTCACTATTCACCGAAAATTCAAGAGTTTCAAAAAAATACCAAAAATTTACCCCAACCATTTTTCGATGTGTATAATTCAAAAATGAACTCCATTTTTCAAAAATAATTTTTTTAAATATTATTAATTTAAATTTTAAATAAGGTCACAGTTAATTCGAAAAATAACAATATTGAAGTGCAATTAGTTTTATGTGACATTGGAAAATTAATTAAGATCCCATTATCCTATTTCCATAGGAAAATAAAATAATAATATTATTTACTATTCATGAGGTCATATTACTGTTCATATTACTATTCATAAGGGCATGTTACTATTCACCAAAAAAACAAGTTTGTTTCATCAGACTCTAAATAACATACTAAACACAATTGTAGATGACAGTTTCTTGAAATTCAAATCATAGAAGAAATAAAATTATGTTTAAAGGATACTTATAAATATATACCTTAAACAAAATTTCAAGCATTTTCAATTTATTTTTAGAAAACCTTGGGATGTTACACCATTTCTACCTTCTCCGCACATCGAACAAGTTTTTCATAACTTATGAACTCACGAGAACCTAAAGCCCTTCGATACTTTGGCATTAACCCTGATTAAAAATGATTGATTTAACTATCAAGATCTCGTATGAAATTTGGATCTTAACTTGCTAGTCAAGTGAACTTTTCTTCATAAGAAGCCACAAAGTCATCCTCCTGCCTCAATTGTAGGAAGTGTTTTTCCGTCCTATGATGAACCCCCTTAGGAAAATATTTTTCAAAAAACATACCTTTGAATTTGTCCCAGTGAAGATCATCAATCTCATCACTATCCCTGATATTTTTCATCATCGACCACCACTGATCTGCTTCACCTTCAAAACAGTAAACAGAAAGACTAACCTTTTGATGTTATGAACACCCCATGACATCAAAAATCTTCTCCAGTGCATTAATCCACCCTTCAGCTAGCACAGGGTCAGATGATCCTCTAAATGATGGGGGATGTTTCCTCATGAAATGTTCCACCACTAACATGTTCCTCTGCATTTGATCTGGATGATCTCGTGCATGGATACCACCACCATTTATAGCCTAAGTCAACTGTGCCATCACTGTAACAAACTATTCAGTTCCAATTCCGACCATCTTAGGTTGCTGATTTGGAAGGTTTTCTTCCTCCTAATGTCATCCCAACATATCTGCCTTGTTTCCTCTACAGAAAACCATTCTGAACAGACATGTATTAGATGAAGAAACATTGTAACCTTTAAATGCTATATACAAAAATATTTTTTTATAATAATTTAATAGAATTCTAACTCCTAAAGTTGTCTAAACCGACCTTTGATACCAACTATAAGGCCCCGGCCTTAAACATTACTTAATATTGAATTAAATGAATAATTCTCATTAAGGATCTTTTCAGGTTTAGAGTTTTAGAGAATTAGATCATAACTATTACATCTAAAAAGATAACACAGTAGACACTTCTACAAAGTTTCCTTTTTTTTTCAAAAAATGAACTCTAAAAAAAGTCATTTCTAGTTCAATGTTTAAGACAACAAGACTTTTCCTTGATCCCATCCGTGACCCTATTCCACACTATTTCCTATAAAACAATTTCATAAAAACTTGGGGTGAGCATAAAAATCTCAGTAAGGGATACATAAAGAAGGAAAGCTGTTAGTTTTTCAAAACAACAAGTAAACCATGAATAATTTATTAAAGTAATACTTTTCACCTTTATGGAGTAGTAAATACTCTTCACTGAATAAAAGATCATTACTTACCCTTTTGTAACCAAAATATTTCCATAAAACCCATATAAAGAACACATAACATATAAAGGTAACTTGGGACATAAACATACTTAAATGGAATAACCATACGGTCGACTTCCACACATATCACTTAATGGAATAACCATACGGCTAACTTCCATACCCAATGCATTGGTGGTTATAACGTAACCACCCATCTTGGTATTCACGGAACCACCCGTCATATGGTTTATCAAGTAACCACCCGTTAAATGTTCAAGTACCATTATAAAATCATAAGAAATAAAACAAATATAATGGAAAGAAAACATTTCCATATTTTGATCACAATATATCACTTAAATATATTGACATAACAAGTCCATCATAAAAACCATTTTAAATACCAAAATACATAAAATATTATATGGTATTTATTTCATTTTAAAAACATTACGGCTTGTTGAGGAAGCCAAAGACCAAATAATACTCGCGGTGGCGGAAAAGGTCGTTGTCACCGCGTACGTTAAAATAAACATTCCTTTTTGTCATTTAGTAAAATGGTTCATAGAAAAGGATTCCATTTGAATGAAAATAAAATTCAAAGGTGTTTTATAAACCGTATAAAATCAATTCATGTATTAGAACAAAATATGCCTCAATGAATGGAGATTGAGACAAAGTCCCTTACCTCATGTCTGACTTGACTTGGTCGGTCTTTAATCTCCTGAATAATAAAATAGTGTTAATTTATACTTTCTTAAGAACCTTTTTCAAGCTTATTATTCCTTTTATATCACTTATTGTCAGGTTATAAACATTATGTAATCATTTAAGTTAATAATGTTTGTTTTATCGATATTTGGTTCTTAAGTCAAAAATGGACTTCTTACAATTACATGTTGTTCATGTGGTCAAAGGTTCATTATATCCAGAATGATATTCATGATTTTCATATCATATATATCATATATATATCCATCATATACATGTATTTATAATAGTACATAACATTTAGAGGTAAGAAATGAAATGCACCGTTCATGGAGACGTTAAGTCGTACATATGCATGAACGCTACTTTCATTTCTATTTCATATTTAATGGAGTGAAATCATAATTATATAAAGGTATATTATAATTCCAGTATAATATCATTAACTCCATCCTTTATACGTCCCACATATGGCATTAACGAATCAAATCACATTGAGGGGGCGGTAGTCCGCACTTCCGAAAATGAAATTATCGTGTTTACCCATAATGGAAACCGTAAATGTATGCCATAAATGAAAAATACAGAAAAATAAGGAAAACATAAACATAATATATATCATATATAAAAATAGTGACATCTTAATGGCCAGTATGAAAGGTGTTAAAAGAATATTGAACAATCATCATTTCGTGAGGCAGAAATTCGCCAACCACAGAAATAGTATGTTCTTTAACCATTAGAGGGAGATGTGTGTAAGTGTAAATCAAATACTTCTCATAAAAAAATCATAGTATATTTAAGATATTTGTTTTGTTACAAAATTAAGGAATAAAAAGTGTTTAGGGGGATGGAGTAGCAAAATAAAACAAAAGAACACAAGTGAAGACATTACCTTTAAATCGGGTAACTCCTCTTGGTTTGAACAAAAGGGGTTTCTTGAAGAAATTTATGCATAATTAAAGGATTCAAGGATGTGTATAGGGATGTGTAGAGATAAAATGAGAATATATTGTCTGAGCCAAAAGCATGAGATGTGTGGGTAAGGTGGTAGAGGTGTGGGCCTTTTATAAGAGGAGAGGAGGGGCACTCTTGGAATGTTATAAAATGATACTTTATTATAAAGTGATTTTCGGATTTTAAAGGTCCCAAAATTATATATTTCTAGTATAAGGTGATAAGAGTTTTAAATCCATCCATCCAATAGGTTTTTTATAAGTTTAGGTCTTAGAGTTTACATTATCTTTTCATTTTATTTAAATCGTTAAATAATGAGGTAATCGATGCATCATCATGGTGTCATACATAATTTAATTTATTTAATGTCTAAAAATTATAAAACAAATATCATGATGTATGAAATATTTTTATCTTTCTAATTAATATTTATAGTCAAAAATATTACTTGTATAACCCCATGTAAAAATTGTTTTAGTAAAACAATACATGTTTGTGACATTTTTATTTTAACTTTAAATAAAAAGTTATTAATGTCATTTTCTTACCCAAGTGGATCCATGGGGTCCCAAAGTTGACCCTTGGATTGTCTTGGTTGTCCATGACACATACAATAAGGGTAGGACATGTTTCAAGGTCATTTCATACTATTAAAACATTATTTTTACCTTAAATTACACTAATTACCTCTAATCGCGATTAATAAAACATAAAAGTTACTATTCACTAAAAAATTATTTTAATCCCACTGAACCACATTTTACATCCTAATGACAACCATTTATGTCATATTTTTGAAATTAAATTCACAAAAGTGGTAAAGTTTCATTTAAATGAAAAAATCAGTTTTTTAACTACCACTTCGTGGTTTCACTATTAATCAAAAATTGATGTTTTTCATAAAAATAACAAAAAAATTACCCTAAGATATATTTAATATTTCGAATTAAAAAATGATTTATATTTTAAAAAATTCAAAACATATAAGTTTAATTAATTAATGTAATAATTAATTCCCGCTGTCAAAACAAATAGCGTGTTTTTATGAAACAATATATATCAAAAGATTGACCCTAGTTTATGTCTAATTTCAAAGTGAAATTAATTCCAATGACCACCATTGGATTAAATGTTAAAAAATATATTCTAATTGAAATTTAAAACCAATTACAAAGATAATAAAATCATATAAATAAATTATATTAAAAAGAGGTTATGAATTAAAATACAACATTTTTCACTATTTATTAAAAAGTGAACTTTATCGGAAAAATTCCAAAAATTTACACAAAGTAAACTTTGATGTACCAATTCAAAAGAAGAATTTTATTTATTCTAATATAATTTATAATAGTGACAAAAACTATATTTAAAGAGGGTTCACCATCAAAAGGTGATAAGTCGACCTTTTAGTGAATATTAGAGTATCTATGCCTAAAATTGTATTCATTTCTTATTTTAAGCCTTTATCTTTTATTGGATAAATGTAAAAAGATTTAACAAACATATATAATCATATTTTAGTTATTTATATTCATTCTTTCCAATACAACGTCTACGTGTTAACTACCATTTAAAATAATATTATTATATTACTAGTGTACAACGTAAGATTTCAACGAAACTCTTTGTTGCATATCGGGTATGCTATCGAACATAGAAACCCCTTTAAAGTAGAATTAATATTTAATTTGTAAATATTAATAAATATGAAAATGTATTATTCTTTATTTACCTGGGATGTTACATGGAGTCGTTTGAAGCCTTGTGTGGTCGGCCTTACTGTTCTCTATTGTGCTAGACTAGGGTCAGAGAGTCAGCAATTCTTGTACCGGAATTAGTGAATAATACAACAGAGATGGTTCAGGTGATTCATGAGAGGATGAAGATAGCGCAAGATCATCAGAAATCATATTCTTATCAAATAAATAGACCCTTAGATTTTAATGTTGGGGATCATGTGTTTTTGAAGGGGACTCCCCGTCATGGGCAGCGAAGGTTTGGTCGTGGAAGTAAGCTTTCTCCCCGGTTTGTTGGGCCTTCCGAGGTGTTAGCTCGTGTTGGAGCTATAGCGTATCGAGTAGCACTTCCCCCTCAGATGAGTCGGATATGTGATGTTTTCCATGTATCACAGCTCTGTCATTATCTTCGTGATGACTCTCATGTTATCGATTGGGGAGAGATTGATGTTGATGATGATGAAACCTTCGAGGAGCGACCTATAGAGATCCAAGACTGCAAGAAGAAGGTGTTTCTTGGGAATTCTATCCCCTTAGTTCATGTCTTGTGGTGACACGGTGGCATGGAGGAGAGTACGTAGGAGCGTGATTCATAGATACGTGCTCAGTACCCAGAGTTGTTTAATGTTTAACTCTTTTCATGTAATGATGTTTCCTTAATGGTTAAACCTTTCATGATTTATTTATGAACTTCTTTTGTTCCTTTTGTGGATTATGATCTTTTTGAGAGGTATCTCGATGGGTGGTTGTTCGGACACTTTTCTTTTTTTTGTCCCTTTAGGTAGGTTTTGAATTATCGAGGATGAGAATGTTTTGAGAGGTATTTGATGTAATGCCCCGGACCTCTCTGGTCCATTACTTTATAAAAATGTGGTGTTGGAGGTATTCTGAGAGGTCAAGGTGACGTATCTCCCACACTTTTCCAAATTTCTTGTTATGTGAATAGTGTTTCCAGTTTTATAAACAGTGTCAGTAGGTGAATAGTGTTTCTATTGGTGAGGTCTATTGGTAGACTTGTACAGTGTTTTCAGATCAGTAGACTTGAACATTGTTTCTATCGGTGAGGTCTATCGGTGAGGTATATTGGTAGACTTGTACAGTGTTTCCAGATCGGTATACTTGAACTGTGTTTCTATCGGTGAGGTCTATCGGTAGACTTGTACAGTGTTTCCAGATCAGTAGACTTGTATAGTGTTTCGAGATTGGTAGAATTGTATAGCATTTCCAGAATGGTGAAGTCTATCGGTAACCTCTAATGGTGAGGTCTATCGGTAACCTCTAACAATGAGGTGTATCAATAGCCTATAATGGTGAGGTCTATCGGTAACCTCTAACGGTGAGGTCTATCGTTAACCTCTAACAGTGAGGTCTAATGGTGACCTTTTCTTTCCTTTGCCAAATTTTGAGTATGTGAACAGTGTTTCCAGCTTCCCACAGTTTCACCCCTTTGACGTTTCCTTTGACATAAAATACATTTAAAGCCTAATTTTAAGGATTTTAAGGCCAATTCAAATGCCATAAATCATATATTAATTATCCCTATTACTCATTATTTTTTTACTTGGTCAAATCGGGTGGGATAATGCGATCTGATTTTAATGGAGAATTAAGCGTATCTTAAACCGTCACCCCATTAAATCTTCAAAAGAGAAAAGATATCATCCTCCGTTGTTCTTCCTCTTTATTCTCGTCTATGAGACGCATGTAGGAGTTTCACAATCAAACCCTACTTCTCTGATTGGTTCCACTCTATCTTGGATGCAACTGAGCTGTGTCGGTCAATCTTCCACATAAGGTATGTTTTATCGTCGTTCCTTTGGGGATCATCTTCTCTTGTTTCTACCTTCCATATTATACCATTTAATCTCCAAGATTCTAATGGGGTTTTCATTGGGTTCGTTTAGTGCTGTCGTACCATGGCATCCTCCGGTGGATGCAGTTGTCGCGAGAGGAGGATTGTGACCCATTGTGTGGATAAATAACGTCAAGAATTGTTGAGGTAGTTGATTCGTTGCTTCTCATTTCTTTTACATGCTACTATATCGTTAGCATGTTTTATCCTAGGGGATCACAATGGAATTGACATAATAAATATTTTAACTGGATAAATAAATTGATATCTATCTTATGTTATTGCCTCGTGTTGGCTTGATAGTGTGATATTTACGCTTGCTTTGTTTAGGTGTTTGTTCTCGATGGAAATTGGTAAAGAACGTAAACCATGATTAGTTAATAACTGTTGGCTAAAGATAAAGAGGCATGAAAAAGAATCTGGTTCTTATTGTGATTTTATGTTAATCAAATTAGTACAGTAATAATGATTAATTATTTGTGATACCATACTGATTAGGTTTCCCAAATTTGGAACCTACGTTTAATAAATCTGTTAATTCATGATGGATTAAAGATCCCCTTGTTTGATAATTTCTAAAAGGGTTCTGGGTTACCCTCTTGATTGTTCAAGGGTAAAGAGCCCATTGATGTGATTGTTGTTTTCCTGGTGCTGTGATGTGAGCCTGGATGGATGTTGAGATATGTGGAGGTAGGGAGGCCTTGTGATTGTGGCTGCGGATGACTCCTAGTGTGGAGAGATGCATCGGTTTATGCATGTGGGTGTTGGGGAGGACACTAGGGATGATGGAATGGGATGAATGTGACTGTTGGATGCTTGTTGATTCTTTGGTTGATTGTCTACTTTACTTTTCCCCACTGCTCAAGGTAGCTGGTCTTGCTTACCCTTCTTTAAAAAGAGGTGAAGACACGCGGGGTATGTCGCGTGCTTTCCGTGTTTAGACTCTCAAGGGAGAATGGGTCTACGCTCTTTCTATAGGTGGAAAAGACCCAACGAGTAGTACATCTACTCACCATGTTGACCCCTTTGTGTTTAGTATCATAGAATGTTTTTTCTAGAATGACTGGGAATATGGGAAAGTAATTCTATAATGAATAATTGAATAAATGGTGTTAACTCATGGGGTTGGAGTTGCTGGAACATAATGACCAGGTTGTAATTTAGATGGTATAGTGGATATTGGGTGTGATACTAATGAAGTTTAATGTTAAATTGTTCATGGTTAATCAATGTTTAAAGAATTAATTTACGTACAGTGGAACTGATAAAAAGGGAATGAAGTAATCTAATAAATATCTTCAACTGGCTTTGTGCTTATAGGATACCTAGTCTTAGAAGTAGTAGCCCAGATTCTGAGAGATGTTAACTGCAGTTGTATCTAAGACTAGGTAATGCCCATAGTGTGGTTGTGAGATATAATATATTCTGTAATTTTTATATTTCTATATGCTACTCCACCCTGTCAGTAAGGGAAACTGACACCCTGGGGATTCTGAGCCCTAGGGGGTGTTTTCCCCAACATTCTAGTGGGAGGACGAATGGCTGAATACCCCCTATGGCCTCTCACTCTTCTCTTGGTAGATATCTATGACATTAGGCACAACGGTTAGTTTCCCCATATATCTGTGTAGAGGACTGTAATGGATTGTGGTTATTTCACACGCATATATTCTGGATATAGTATCTTATGGACTATTATAGGTTTAACGTGTATAGGTTGTGATGGCTTGAGGATCCCTACTCGGTGTATGGGATGTAATGGCTTGAGGTATAATACCCGAAGTATGATACACGTTATGCGGGCTGTGGTGGCTCCCGGAACCTACCTGGTTACTTTTGGTTGTGAGGATGGTGTGGTGTTTCGCCCAAGTGTCTGCGGGCAAGACTTTATGGTGCAGAAGGTGAGGAATGTGGTGCTTCACCCAGGTGTCTGCAGGAAAGCCTTTTTTAGAGAGATTCTTTGGACGTGCGACGTTGGGGCAATGCGGAAAACCAGTGGGGAAGTAGTAGCAGGGTACCCTTGATATTCTTTACTATATGCTATATTTTTGTATGTGTTACTTGGTGAGAGTAGCCATGGTGAGGTTGAGAACATAGTATACCTGTTTAGGTTATGATTTAGTTTCACTTGTTGTTCATTGTGTTTTAGCATGCTTTCTTTACTTTTTCATGATAGGCTTCAGGGAGGATCCTACTGAGTATACTGTTATACTCACCCCACGTATATATAAACTATTTTTTAGGTCACTTGGAGTAGGTTGGAGATCAGACTGGTTACTACTAGCATGTGGTTGCATGAGCTGTCTGGGCTTGTGGTCGCTGCTGTTTTTACTTTCTTTTGGGTACTTGTAGTTTTCCCTTTTAGTTGTAGTACTTTTGCATGACATTACATATGTGCACTTGGGTTTTCTTTTATACTTTATTTCTGAGTTGGAGTTGGATGGTGTCTATCTTATCTCTCTCTTCAGCATGTGTTCTCTTAGAGGGTAATGCCTCCCATTTGTGTGTTTATTATACCCTCGGTGATAGTCGCCAAACTGGGGCGTACTGGAGGCGGGACTCGGGGGTCATTATCTCCCTTCTCACATTGCCGGCCCAGGAGGGGTACACTTTGTGGGGAGGGGGTCATGACATTTTTATATTGGATATTTATGTGATAATACATTTTATTTAATGGTGAATTAGTATATTATTATATTTCATTCCAGCCATGATGAAAAGGAAAAGTCACTCCTGTGTACGTATAGACTACCATCTCAATGTAGTGATGTTATTCAGTTTTCATCACAACATTATAATAAAGGTTATAAATTGATATATAATGCATCTATATTATATTAATATAATTATTTATATTCTGGTGATTAAGAAACCATCCTCAACATTTCTAAACCATAACCACTGAACCAAAACAAACATGAAAATTTATACAATTAACACCCAGAATGATAATGATAACAAAAGATTGATAATGAATTGAAAATAAGATGATATAAGTAAATAATTTATGGTATTCTATTAATGGTTATGAATCATTTATATAAACATAATAAATATTTTATATAGTATCTTAGAGTCCTTACGAAGAAATACGTGATTTATGTAAGGGTTTTTTCGTGTTATTTTCTCTTCCTTATGAAATTTTTCAATGTTAACCACAAATTTATTATCTCAATTGAACATATAATGAAAAGGAATTAATTTATTTTACAATCAATTAACTAATTAAAATTATTTATATATCTATAGTATTTTTATTCATTCAATTACCTTATATTCAATGATAAATAAATCGATAAGTTTCTTATGTTACAATATTTTTGTTACCGAGATTGTTTATGCGTCAACATTACAATGATGAAATTTTATGATATATCTGTAAAAAATAATATTTAATTTCTTGTACTAAATCTTTTTTAGTTTAATATTTTCCTTTTATATTTCTCTATTTAATTACTCAATAAAGAAATAGTGTTTTTACAGAAAACACACATTATTTTTCCCATAAGTCGAAAATATTTTCCTCAATGTAAATATTTTATTTAAAATGATTTTATTATTATTAAGTGATTATTTATGGTTATTATTTAACATATATTAATTTTCTTATAATTATTTAAATTTAAAATTCGTATATTTGTCCAAAATTGGAACTTTTGGTTTTCACCAAATTTGTGAATGTAATTTTTCTGTTAGCATACTTTGAATGAATATATTTCCCACATTCATAAATACTTATTTCCTTATAGATTCCTTTATAATTTAATTTTTCTCCAATGAACGTGTTATATATCATATTTTATAATAATTTTTTTTATAGTATAATTTGTTTCAAATAATGATCTTATTTTCCAAAATAAATGATTTAGTGATCTTTTAAATGCATTTTAAAGTACAATAAAATCATTTTATGTTTCTTATGATTTGTTTGGTATATTATCCAATGTTACCATATTTATTTCTTTCTTATATGTTTAATGATTTTTAATATGGAATTTTTCAAAAACTGTATCATTTTAATGATCTATAATATTATGATATCATGAATGTTTTATTATATTGTGGCACACATTTGTATAGTTTTGATTATGTGAAGGGTGGTTATGTTATAAAATAAGAATGGATGGTTACATTATAATACATGGTAATATATGTATTTTATATCCATCTAATACAGTTTCTAAATAATTATATATCCTGAGATAATATGGAATTTTATGGGGAATGAACCTAGATCGGTAAAAGACTTTATCAAATAAGATAGTCTTTGGAGTGAACCTTGACTAAGGAAATGATTGAATGGGAAGTGAACCCTATCAATAATTATATTCTTGCAGTGAACCTTGACTATATAAATTAATGTATATTCATATAAAAATATTTCATTAATCATGACTTATTATTTATGGTTTCACACTCTTATGTTTTATGTTTTTTGATTGGTAAAAAGGTTTACCACGTTTCATTAATTTGATAAATGAGTTGATTGGTGTGAGTTTATATAGTTAAGATAATTTTATCATAAAATTACATTTATATTATGATCATTAATGTTCATTTATTAATATTTATTATATTTAATCCTAGTAAGAATCTGAGCTCAGCTATTCTGATATTTCACTTCCCCTGATTATGGACAATGGTTTTAAGAAATATTATGTCTAAGAAATGTCTTACTTGCGTAAAACTAAAAAGTAAATAAATATAACATTTATTTATTATATATATATATATCCATGTATGAAATACTTTTAATCCCTTATGAAACTCATGTGTTTATTAATAAAAGATTTATGGACTATTAAAATAAAATTATGTAATATTTATACATGAATATAATGTGTTGATATAGTTTATATCGAAGGTGTTTTTTAGTAACTATTGGAAGATAGGATAAGGATACTTTAGTGGGAACCCTTAAGATATGAATAACCATAATATAACATGTAATTTTATAGTAAATAAATGATAAATGTTTTCATATAAAAATGCATCCCTAGGTGTATACTACAAGTTGGAGTGGTTTTGGCATAGATGCATCTATCAGAAATAACCCTGACAAGAGTTGTTTGAGTATATATTATCTATAATATTGCTTGTTAGTGAATGGTCCCTTATTTTTCACCTTGTTTTACATTTCTTTGGGATATTCATAGGTCAATTAATATTTTATTTAAGATCCATTATGATAGATTTGAATAGATGATGACCATAGATGACAAAGATTAAACCAAATGTATTATTGATTAAAATTAATGTGTAATGTTTTAAAAATCCTATAAATAATTTATATGAGTATATTATTTCTGAAATTTTTTATTGTTTCTCACACAATATTTTTTGTTTTTTTCAATTGGTTAAACCTGAAGGAAAAATGTTAACACCAAATGTGATGGACAATGAAAAGATTTTCCTCTTTAGAAACTATTAAAAATATGACATGTAATACAAATTATTTTGATGATTCATAATGATATATTGTGATATATTATTAATGACATAAACATAATTATTATTACTAACACATAAAACAAGAGGAAAATGGACTTTGATAGATTTTCTAGTGGGAATGATCATACAAGGAAAAATGTTCAACTTTCTTCAGGTCTAAAATATGATAAGAATCACATAGGATAATTTCTAAATGTAAAGGGAATATTTTTTTCATTTTGGAAATGGAGGGAATAGATAAATGAAATGATAATTAATTAGATATCTTATATTTTAATAATATAGGTGTTATCTGAGTTAATATTATATTCTGGTGGATAACTTCTAGACATAGGAAAGTTATGTGTTATGAAAATCACTAAAGTGGATCATAGTGGTTAAGGAGTACTTATCCTCCAGTCCAAAGATAATTATTTCATGTCAATGATTATAGGAATATTCCATAAAATATTATTATTATTATTATTATTACTTAGTGTAATCTGATAAGATTTTTAGAATTGACATCTTTCTCTACATGGATCCCATATAATATATTTTTTGAATAATAAAATCACATTTTATAACCCAATAAAACCAATGATTTTATATTATTTCATGGATAAATATGAACTTAAATGGAAATTACATCTATTTCATAGGCCGTTATTTCTATTCCAAGTGGGAATGTGTTGTAGATGATTGGGAAAAAACTAAACATCGATGATATGCCTATTGTATGGGAATTTTTTGACGTATTTATAAAATATTTTCATAGTTTTCCTCAAAATCATAAATGTTTTGTTTTTAAAATAACATAACCCCATGGATAAACATGTTCCAATGGCTCTATATAGAATAACCTAAACCCATGGTGCGCCACCTAGATTATCCTCTAGGGTCTGCTACTCCCATTTCACAATGGTGCTCACCTCAAGGTGTTAGGTGACTTCATCTATGTTTCTCTATGTGCGTATGAGTTCACTCAGAGATGTACTAATGCCTCTATAGGTCGGACTTGTGTGGATTAAGACATCTCTATTCCTCTTCTAGAAAAAATATCCTTGAATGTATGGGAGTCACTTTAATGGAACCATGACATTGCCTATCATTTTCTCCCCACGTTTTCACCTCAATATCTCCACAGGGTCATTCTATGCAGGTGTGTAGTAATCATCATTGAGGAGGTCATAACCATCCCCCATATCCTCAGAAATCCATGTCTACAAGCGTCCTTCATCAACCCCAGTATGAGGGTTCCCTCCCAGATCCCAATCAAGTACCATCTCTAGCTACCTCTGATTCATCAATTATAGATAAAGACGATTGATCTCTCCATTTTGGAGATGGATCCCTCTGTTCAGTTGTAGTCCTGCTAACACCTCCCCTTATTTTTCCTCCACCCTTACCCACATTGGTTTTTTCCTCAATCCCCTATAGTTTCTAAAAATGGTTACGGGTTAGAGGGCCTCTAGAGATCACTATCTAGATGTCCAGGCCTCAATACAATGCTTCCTCCCCCTATAGTGGTTTTTACCCTCTCAAATATTGAAGATCCCATTGGATACGGTCATCTTCCTTACTCGCTAGCCATACTTTTTCCTCCTACCACTTTCCTCTTCAGTATTGATGTTCGGTTTCCTCCTATCTATGAAGGGATCCTTCTATTCGATCCTCCTCATCCAGTTCCCTACACCTAGGCAGATAGTGAGGGTATTCAACATGGTGGGAATGGTTACCCCTGATCATTAGAATCTCAGAAAACCAACCCCTTTAAGCAAGGTGAGAGAAAATTACAAAATGTTTTGTTTGTTATCAGCTTATCTAGTGAAGTCATACACATCAAGGAACAATGGATTATATACATGGTGAAGATGAAAAACTATTCAAGATTGTTCATCCTCCCACATTCATAAGACCAAGTTGTCTGGGTCCACTGCCAAGATCTCATTTTTCCAATGATACCATTCTTTATTTGTAACTCTTGAGGGATCAATGATTAGGTTAAAATAGACTACTTATCCATGTAAATCCATAGGAAAATGGACCTCATTGTCACTATCTTGGAACATAAACATATGTCTAAAAAAATTACCATCTTTACTTGTAATTTCAGAATGCATGTTACATTGTATGCATCCCCAACAAATAGTCATATTTGGATCATATGAAAAAAGGATATTCAAGTGGATGTGGATCAAGATGGATACCAATTTTTCACAATTAATGTTTATAATAAAACATATTCCATCTTCATTTAATTTATGTATGAGATATTTAACATGAAAAGGAGTGATGTTCTGTGGAAGGATATAAACAACATTGATCCAGAGGAATCTTATTGGTTTTTTGGTGGTTAATTCAATATAATCACTAGTCTAGATGAGAATTGTGGAATAGGAGATTTTCCTCAGATGACCAGCCTAGCCTTTGTTCAATTCATTCCTTGTAAGTGCCTATTGAATATGGGATTCTTCGAGGATCATTTTTCTTTGAGTAATAACCATGAAAGTGAGTATAAGATACTGGAGTCATTTGGATCAGTTCTTGGATAACATCCATTCCATTTCCAAGTATCTTGCAGATATAGTTTATAATCTTGTCTGTAGTTTATCTGATTATTCACCTCTCCTAGTTTCTGTGGCTCCCATAAATGATGGGTATGAATTCTTCAGGTTTTAAGGGAAATGGATCAACATCCCGGGATATCAATATCTTTTCAGTGAGGTATGGTAAGAGTCTACTCAAGGGAACTCTTGGGTAGCTATCCACAATAATCTAGGATGACTAAAACATAGGATCAAGCATGGGATAAGGGTTTGCCGCTTATTTATTAGGAAATAGAAATTCTAAAACAGATCACTGGTCATCTGAAGTTTATTATGATGGATGCTTGCGATGACTAGTTGTTTGAGGAGATATCTAGAAATATGTCCATCCTGGTGGACCATATTCTGAAACAGGAATGTATTTGTTGCGAGAGATCAAGGGTGAAATGGTTGCATGAATGTGGAAAAAATATGACCTATTTTTATGTATGAATCAAAGAGAAGATTCAACCTATCCAAACCAACATCGTGCTAGAGGATGGTTCCCACTCAAAAGATAGAGATGTAGTTGGGGGGTATGTCTTTTTTCTTTCATTAAAAAAATTCTTTGAGTTCTAAACCTGAAGATGATCAATGGCTATCCATGTGGGAATTTAGAGATTATAGAGGTGATCCCCAACATAGTATTCAATCTGGATAATGTTTTTTTTGAAGTAATTCTGAAGGAGAAGGAGGTCCATAAGGATATGATAAAACTCAACCTAGATAGTGCTCTAGGTCCTGATGGCTTTCTAGGATCATTCTACCTGGGATCATGGGATGTGGTTAAAGGTGGTATTATTGCACCATCCAGGACTTATTTGGAGGTGGAAAACTACCAAGTTTAGATGGGGCTATGAACCTAGTCTTGATAAAAAAATATTAAAGATTCTTCCTCCATTCTCCATTATACTGTGGTAAGTATATGTAACATCACCTATAAGATTATTCCAAGTATCATCAACATGATCTTATCCCAGAACATCCTTCGGTGGGTTTCCCTTGAACTACATGTCTTTGTGGAAGGCTAGTATATATAGGGATCTATAGCCTTGGATCAAGAAAATATTAGAGATATCAACCTCGAGACCCATATATAAAACTTGGCATTAAAGCTGAATATTAATAAAGAATATGATAGAATAGGATGAGGATTAATCAATAGGGTATTATTATGTATGGGTCTCTCTTTATGGGCTACAGACCTAATTTTCAGATGTGTGAGTTCCCCATGGATGGAAGTGTCTTTCATGGGCATGTCTTATGGAATTTTTAAGGCTACTCGCAAGCTTATGAAAGGGTACCCCATCTCCCTGACCATTTTCATTCTTATATAGGACACCCTTAATTGGCTTATCAATAGAAGGTTATCTATTGGGGAGATCCTTCCCTACCACAAGAATAGGAAAATTCCCTCTATTTGAAATTTTATGTTTGTAGATGATTTGATAATACTCACTAATTATAGTAGTAGATTAGTTCATGGATTCAATAAAATTATGAAAGAATATTCACACTAGAGTGTCCAAGATATCAACAAATCAAATATCACCATCTATATCTCCAAAAAATTCGGCTCTAGTAGGGTCTTCTCCATGTGGAACAAACTAGACATGCAGAAATGATCTTTTCAATTTGAGTATCTTGGCGCCATGATATCATCATTAATAAGCCACATTTGGGACTTTGATCGCATCATAAACAAGATAACGAGCCACATGTTCAACTGGAAGAATCACTACCTATCTTTTTGGGGCTGAATCACCTTATTCAATAGTGTACTCTCGGTGATACCAATCCATGCTCTCTCATTCATCATGGTTCTAAAGGGGGTAATCTCTACCATTGATAAAATATTTGATAGTTTAATTTGGGATAAAATGGATGATGTTAATCATCACTAGACCTTATTGATAAGGATGGTGAGGCATATTCATGAATTCAGGATTAACCTGATAAACCTAAAGGATACTATTCATGGAATGCCTGAAAATATCGTCTTGGAGATCATGGAAGAGTGTACTCTTTGGGGTAAGATAATTTCCTTTAAAGGCACTGGGAACATATATAATGGTAGTTCCCATGAATACCTTATCGGATCCATGATTTTCCCACTCATCCTAGCACTTTTTCATCACATATGGTGGATCTTGGGAGAAGGTAACATTCTCTTATGAAACCAAAACTGGGTGGGTTCTACAATTGGATTATCGGGGTTCCTTGATCCATTTATTTTCTTTTAAAGAGGCCAGTATGAATCTATAATTTATATAATATGTTCTTGATGATAAATAATAGGAGTTTCATGATCTCATTAGCATCAATTATAAACTATACGATTGCATGTTTACCCCCCTACTCACAGTCCTTTACATTAAGGGATTCTGAATAATTAACATTCAAAAGGATCAGTGGGGTAGCTGGAATAGAATGATATGGTGCAATAAAATTCCTTCAAATTAAAATTTCCCAACATAGATGATAAGGAATCATGTGGTTCCCATGGATTAAAACATTAAAAATATGGGATTCTTTCTTTATTCTTGATGACACTATTGTAAAACCCTAATGAAGGAAACCAAGAACCACATCTTCTTTGAGGGGTAACGGGTTATGGTAGTGGGGAAATTCTTTGGGGACTTCAATACTCTACCCTACCAAGGAATTCTTGTCACCACTTTCTTGGGGCGATGGTTTCCTGGTGTGAATGTTTTGGGCTTGAAAAAAACTAAAAATATCTATCATTCTAAGTGTGGTCTGATGGTGCATTTGGTTTTCCAGGAACAAGTCTAGGTATGAGGGTATTTAATCCCCTAGAATATCCATCATCAGGATAAAAATATCCTTCCTTGTCGATGTTGTAAGTGGTATCTAATGTGTTCATGATGCGCCCTCACTGATATGTATTTAGGTTAGTGCATCTTCATGTCTTTCTATCAATGCCAGGGCTCAGGGGAAGTGGGAATGGTGGCAACCACTAGTTTCTGGTTTCAAATTAAATGTCAATGGATCATGCATGGAGGGGGTCATGCAGGGTGTAGGTTTCATTAAAGACAACATGGGTATCATCCTACAACATTTTCTATTTATTTTGGAGAAGGGAGATCGATCCAAGAGGAAGGAAAATAAATGCTTGTGAAGATGAAATTATGTGACCATAAGAATATAGAACATTCCTAGGTTGAACCAATTCTATGTATAATCATTAATATATGAATAAAAAATGCTCAACCCCTTGGTAGATATTCTAAATCATCATAAAATGAAGATCCGTTATTCGCAACAACATTTTGGGTTCCATACATAGAGGGAGGGAAATAGGGTAGTAGACAATCTCACTTCTATGACAGTAGTGGACCGGGGCCCCAGAGTCACATACTTCTCCAAAAACCATTTTATTAAATCCATAGGGGGTTAATCTTATTGTAGGGGATGATCTTGGCCTCCAAAAAATTATGCTTCCTTGGGCCTAGTTTCTTTTTTGGTCATTATTTGGTTCCTATTTGTCTGTACATATTTCATGCTTAATAAATATACAATGATGAAGATATAGAGATTTAGGCATAATAATAAAATCATAGATATACTTAGGATGGGCATCAGGCCTCAAGGTTGTCACAACCAAACTAGTACCCATAGGATTCCACTTTATTAAATCAATGTTCCAATATAATCCTCTCTAATATCCATTCCATCATCAGAGACACTAATCGAAGAGGTTCTGACCAATTTTTCCAACCCATGAAATCTCACCAGTCTCATAATACCTTAATACATAGATTGGTGATCACACCCAAGACCACTGGGGGACACCACTAACCCAATATATATAAACACAATTTATAGGGTATCGTACTACAATTATACCATATACCCTACTAAAACATCCTTCTAGATTGAGGATCAACATCCTACCTTAGGAGGTCATTCCAATTCCACAAACCCTACATATGGTATAAAATTATAGAGGACCACACTATGGTCACATGGAGGGACACCAAAAACAAAATTTGATACTCATCCTACAAATGAGATCACAATATAGATATATGGATGTAATACCACATGGTAACAATAAAGGGATAAATCAATGGAACACACTCAACTGATACTGATCTAGACTGAATAAAACAGGGGAATTGAATACCCTCTAAAGGGGTACAGAACATGCACAGAAGGGTACATGGAATTTCTAGATTACCCCAATCTACTAATTTGTTTCTTCCTCACACAACATGTAAATATACATATACCAATCATGTATGAATAATTTTTGGTCTGTATATATCACATGAAACTCTTCCCAAGCAGTCTAGTTGTGCCCATGTACAATATTGATTTTTGTGTACTCTTAAGGTGTCTGATCCCATTTAACCTTTGAGTTACGCACCATTAAACTGAGTACATTTAAAATATAATGTGATAGGGTCACACACTATGTGATATTTAACTCTTCATGGAAAACCTAGTGCCGCTACAAAGGAGTCGTACATGCCATGTAATGCTAGATTACATGTATTGTTAGTTTATCATTAATGAATCCATATATTCTTCCTTGGATTCATCCACTCGTGCTTCTCCCACTGTCACCCTCATTAGATATCATGGATCTATGGTTATCCAACACTCCCAATGATAGATATTGGGATTCTATGCTTTGAATCCTATTAGAAAACACCCACATTCATTATCTGTAGATGTACTATCGAACACGGGATAAACGGATTCTATAAATCTTTTAAAATATGACTTTGATCATCCTCGATCATTACCACACCTATATTGCACCATCGATCATGAATCAAACCAGTGGTATTTATATTTTTCACTGAATACCGGTCAAAAAATGATCAAATATTAGGTGTTAATCAAACCACAGGCTATGAAAAAAATGATTTCACTATGCGTGAGACGAAATGAAGGAAGAACCCAACAAACCATAAGATATCAGGAATGATTCTTGAAATTTTTTCACTCATCATCAGTCTGTTGTCTGAGATTTATGAAATATAATAGGAAAAAAACAATGAAAAATAATAAATCCATCAATTTAATCAACCATCAATGCGTAAATCGATTCTTGTTTGTGGAATTTATCCACATTTGATAAGGATAATAGAATAGGATGTAATTGGAAAAATAAAACATCATATCTGGTGTTTGGATCAATTGATAATAAAGAACAATCCTGCATTAATGTCATTAGTGAGATCCATGAACTCTGATGGCAGAACAATCCTTGATCCGATCCCTATCTATTATTCTTCTCCAAGATATCCTCCAATCCAATCTCTATGAATACTCTCAAATTTGTATGGTTATGAAGCTAAACATTTAGAATGGATATAAAATCACTTAAATAGAGGATTTTGGTCACAATTTCAAATAAAATAAAATAAATCAATCAATTAATTAGTTTTATTAATTACATTCCCATGAAAAGTTTTCACAAATTTGTGATGCTGGCAATGTTTATTTCATGACCTTGGAAAAACACATGGTCTTAGCTCAATTTTAATCTCAGATTTCTGATATAGGCCCCTACTCAAGAGTTATTCTCCCATTCAGGAAAACATCATGCACTTTTTTTAATTTATTTAATATATTTCAAACATTAATTTTGGTCAAATAGGGCCTCTGATTTTCACACCATCTTAGTGCCTCACTATAAAAATAATACATATAAAATCTAAATGTAAAAAAAGGAAAATCATAGTCATTATATTCTCCCTATATTAGGTATTTTTGACCTAAAAATAGAATAACCTACTCAAATAATGAACATACATGGCTCACATCTAGGTCTACCTCTACCATGTTCTCTCTTGAAGATTCTCATGCTTCTAGAAGACACACACTAAGAGAATATATCATCCAAAAATGATCCTCTCCTGGCGATCATTTTTCTACACCAAGTACTTAGCAAAGGTAGATTTATCCTCTATTTCCACCTCACCCCAATTGATAACATGTGATGGGTCATTCGTATACCTCCTCAGCTATGACACATTGAATATGTTGTTTACCATGTCCAATTGTGGTGGTAGAGCTAAGTGTTATTCCACCTCACCAACTCTATGTGTTATTTATGAATTACTAGTGAATTTCAATGATATCTTTCCACCCTGACCAAATATATATAATCCGAATCAAGGTGATACCCTTAAGAACACATGGTCTCCCTCGTCGAACACTATAGGTCTCCATCATCGGTTTGCATAATATTTCTGATAGATTTTTTATATTCTCATTTTCTCTTGGATGATCTTCACCATCTTTGTAGTAGTCTAAAAAAAATATGGTCCAATGGGTGATGTCTAACATTGATTAGTCCATGAAAGTGTTCACCAATATGGTTTCACATATAGTGCCTTTAATGGTTCTATATTAACGGTGGAATGATTACTGTTGTTTTACATAAACTTCAGCAAGGGTAGGTGATCCTCCCAACTATGACCATAGTCTAGAATTAAATCCTTGATCATGTCCCCTATGACCTTAATAGTCCACTTAGTGTTGTACATAATCTATTTTTGAAACACCATGCTTGAATGCAACTAAGTCCCAAAGGCCTCCTAAAATCCCCTCCTTAATCATGATGTAAAATGAGATTCATGGTTTGAAATTATCATCAATGGAAATCCATGGATTCGGGCCATCTCTAATATGTACATGTGTCTCAATATCACTACTGAACTATTCTCCTGAATGACTAGGAAGTGGGCCAACATGGTTGGTTTTACTATGATCACTCGGATAAAATAATTTCCCCAGGAAGTACCTGGTAACCCCATTACAATGTCCACATATATCCCATCCCACTTCAAATATGAACCTCCTAGGGTTGATATAAACTCAATGGAACATAGTGATCAGCCTTCACTTGCTGACAAGTGAGGTATTGTGAGACAAATGTTTAAACACAACACATCATGAATAGCCACTACAACTGGAATTGTAGGTCCTTCTTCATCTTTTTGACATGTAGATGTATTAACAAGGGGATTTAGGAAACTCCCACATCACCTCCTAACCCTATTACAATGGTACCATAATCCGTCCTCTGAATAATATACCCTGCATCCCACCTTCATAATATTCATTATGAGCACATCCAGTGGATATCTGAGTATGTAAGGTACCACGGTTGGTATCTCCAGTCTAAGAATCCCTGAAGTGCTGTAAAAGTGATGGGGTAATAACAATCAAAACAATATATGAATCACCATCCATTTTTACTAATGAAAACTACAATGAGGATAAATACTCTAATGCCTCGACCAATAAATGAGAACAAGATCTTTTGCTAAGGGAATATACCACCATGATCCCCATCATAAGAATATAGAAAATACTGAACTCATAGTCATGGAGGAACTCTAGCCATCACCTTTTCCTCAAGTTAATATCCTTATGATAGAATATATGCATGATAGTCATGTCTTCATAGTAGATGATAAAACACTCACCCATCATGCAGTGTCACCACATCTTCAATACGAAGACTACCACTACTAACTCAAGATGATGGTCCATGTAGTTCTTCTCTTATTGTCTTAAATTATGTGAACTATAGGCTATAAAAACATTCCATTGTATCAGAACATAACCACACTTGATAGCTGATGAATCACAAAACACTATATACTTGACACCCTCCTCTTCAAATCTCAAGATTAGAGTGCTCCTCAACCTTTGCCTCAACTCCTGAAATCACTACTTGAACCTATCCATCCACATGAATGTTTTACCCTTTGGGTCAAAGATTCCAAGGGTTCTACCACTCTACATAAACTAGTTACAAACCTCTTATAGAACCAGAGAAACCTAAGGATACATCATGCCTTGGTAACACTATTTAGTGCCTCCCAAGATAGCAGTATCTCAACATTTATCAGACCAACTCCCACACATACCTCTAAGATGATATTTTCTAGTAATTGGTTATCTCAATTCCAAAACTTACACTTCACGATCCTCCCATAATATTGGTTCCCTCATAGTGTGTCCAGGAATACCCTCAATTATGTTGTGTGCTCCTCCTCAGATACTGAGTACACTAAGATCTTGTTGATAAAGACTACCACAAACTGGTCAAATAGGGGACGAACAATCAGGTTCATTATTCCTAACACTACTTCTGGAGTGTTGAACATGCTAAAGTGAATCCCCAAGTACTCATAGTGACCGTAGATACATCTATATTACATCTCTGTTATATCCTTGTACGTACTCTCTACTGGTGATAGCTTAACCTGAGGTCAATCTTCAAGAACTACCACTCCCATCTCAAATTATCAATGAGGTCATTAATCAATGGAATTAGATACATATTCATTATAATCACCTATTTTAGGTTACATTTTTTCATATATAAATTCAATATCTCGTCCATATTCTTGTAAAACAATGATGGGGATGCCTGGGGTGAAACACTAGGTCACACAAAGACCTTCTCTTGAAAGTCTTCTAACTACACTACTATCTCAAGAAGCTATGTGGGGGGCATCTAATATGATGCGGAATATATTGGGTATATCCTGAGGGTAATTCAATGTATATGTCTGGATCGTGGTAGGGAGGTATGCTTGGAACATCCTCTAGAAATACATCACCATGCTTTTCCTCCAATGCAGGGTACTGGTAGCCCATATAATCCCCTAATCCAAGTTAAATTTTTGAAAACTAGTTATTAATAGGTTTCATTATTCTATTATTGAGATCATCCTACTCCACCAATGTTTCTTTTTCACCCAAAAAGGAAAAAATAATCACCTCACTATGGAAACACCCCATCATCCACTTAAAATAATCAATTTGGAGATGAACTATAGATGGCCAATCAATACCTATGATGATGTCCTAAACCCTCATCACTTCTACAAATATATCTCATGAAAAACACTCACATCAAAGAATCAAGTCAAACTTATCAGAGGAAGTGAGAAATCAATGGGTCAACTTCTTTTAGAGACAGCAAGTGAAAGGGTTGAGCTAAAGGATTGACCCAAATCAATTTGTATCAAAACAGATAAATGGATTGAAATTAATGAATCATAATTTTGTCAATAAATACTATATATAAGGTATAATAGACATAGATCCTACCTTATATATACCCAAGATCCTTAGTATCATAGGCTTCTATAGACTTCTTTTGTCCTTTTCCCTGAAAAATATCTCCCTGAGTCAGTCATGGATCACCTAGTGGTGGTGGTGCTAATAAGTCAAACCTACAACCACATCCTACTACTCTACCAGCTCCTCTTCCGAATTCTCCACCCAATGGACAACCAAGCTTCTTCTTATGTATCTCACTCAGTGGTACCACAACATATCCCAATCATCTATATAATGGGTCAGAAAATCCTATGAAATATGTCCTTGACTATAATAGAAGAATAAATTCCTTTCCCTCAGCTATCTCGAGCCATCCTACTAGCCCTACATCATTGGAAGTCTATCCTAGGATCATATCTAAAAGTGTATGGTGTTCCTAGGTACCTTATATGGCCATCAGCTACTTTCTTCTAAGGTCTCCCCTCTTATTTACCCACTACAAGTACTCAATATTATTGTATTCCCTTCAAATAATTCCTCCACCACCAAGCCCCACTCAAGCACTCTACCCTAGGTAGGAATGTGGAGTGATATCACAGAATCCTTGATATCTATACATATGTGTTTATCAAAGTTCTATGTTTTGAAGAAAAAATACTGCACCACATCCATGGATTATCATTGTAGATTATTAAACCACATTGAATACTCTACCATGATCATGCTTCCCTACTATATACTATAAGGAAATTTGATGTGAACTGATCAAAAAATGGATAGATAAAACTCCTCCTAGAAGAGATGCTTGTAGTATGATATTGAGAGAGGTGTCTTGTCATGTGTATGAGTCACTAAACACCACCATCTCCCATTAGGCACCCAAATAAGTATCACCGTGAGGACCCTCATATGATCTTTATGTGTCCACATATTGTGTAAAACTCATATGGATTCCTTTAGAAAGTCCTCAGCAACCTAGGGGTATTTCTAACCCCAAAACCTAGTAAGTTACTATATCTGGAACACATGTAGTGCACTCATCCTATGTGAATCCTCTACTAGGAAAAAAAGCAGTAGATTCTTGTCAACGGGTGGTGGTATATATGATAATACACCAAGAGGTTATATCTACGGTTCATTCCTCTATACTAAAGCCTTGTTGTTCGTTAGATCATCCGTGTGATCACTCAATGGAATCTTGGGTGGTTGTCTTCATGGAGGCATCCAAAATTAAACAAGATATTCCACAGTCAGAGAGTATATCTGGGGAGTTGACTCAAGAAGGAAATTTAAACCACACACCATTACTATATTATTCATGTATTAATTTTTTCACCGTAATAAAGGCCTTCAAGTACCAAGTCGAAAGGTAGGTAATCATAGTCCCCATGCAGGGATATATTGGCTACCCCACCAAAACTAGGGTCTCTAGCCTAAAATATCATCTCATAAAACTTAATATTATTTTCCAAAACAAATATCAAAGACTTTGATCATGTGGTAAAGCCTTCTTTAATACCACTCTATTATGACAAGTCCCAGTGGGTCCCGAATCAAGACTACACCAAGCCCTCCTCTAATAATCCAAGGATTGGTGACCAGCACTGAGTAGGAATATCTCACACATGGGAGGCATTAACCTAATTTAAATGTACATACACACACACACACACACACAAATATATATATATATATATATACAATTTGAAAACATTATGATATTTAAAACAAGTATACCGATGCATTCATCAATTTATGATCCAATATTTAGAGTACAATTATAATGTCCAGAAAGCAAACAAGAGGCAAAAAACAATCCCATAAAACTAAAAATAGACTAACATGCTCCAATGTGGAGGAATAATCTTAAATGAAACCATCCATAAAATACCTCGGTCAGTGAAGCTCAAGTAATGATGCACCCTCTCCATATCCTTCCCTTCCACTATAAAAAGGGTGACTGTCTGCATAAGACATGACATGTGCAACCATATACCATGTCGAGGTGATTATAAAAATACCTAGTAAGCCAACCTAAAAACACAAAACATGAATAATTATTAATATTATGATCATAAAACTAATATATCTATGAATTCATAATAATAATAAAACAAATATACTCAGGAAGGACATTTTTCATCCATGAGAACACAACCAAATTTCCCTCCTTACGATTCTACAAGATGAAATTATTATTCTTGGAGAATCCACTCAATGATCTATTATATAATTGGATACACTCATCCATAATTTCATGATCATTAGGCCCTACCCATGAATTTTTAATAGTCTTTGATGACCCCGATATTCATATTGGAGATAACACATGGGACCGATAGGGGACACTGAAAACCTAATTTGGATCGAAATTCTATGTAGGGGATCATAATCCAATGATATCATGAACCCTAGTGAAACAATTTAATATATGGAGGTTCAAATAAATACTCAAGGAGGTCATTATGATTCCAAAAACCCCCCAATAGGGTATAAAAAGATATAGGATCACACTCCAGTCTCACAAAGTTACACCACAATATTTATCTGATACTCATCCACCAGAAGGGATAACAATCTAAATATATAGAAATAACGCCACAATGTACCCTAGTGGGTATGTAAAAAGGGAAAATATTTGACTTATACTGGTCTATACATAAGAAATAGGGGCTTTTAGCTCCATTAATTTATGTGCAAAACATGTTATGAAGGATACACAGTCTGTCCAACAAACCCCTAGTCTTCCTGGGTGGTGAAAACTAAAAAACATGTAAACATTCATATAAATGATGTGTGGAAATATTATATGGTTTATATAGATTTAAAAAAACTCTTACCATTCTATCTAGACATTCTCATTTCTACTGGACCTTGAATGTGTACACAGGTCGTGTCCGTTTACTCCGGCTATGGCTATGCACCTCTAAACTCTGAGTAACACACCAAGACCATGTAACAAGGTGTGTGATAGGGTCACACAACATGTGATATGGTCATGTGAAATGTAATGTATAAATATTCATGTAATTCATATTACTATATCTAGGTGTCCCACACAGTGTGTAATTTCAGATTAAATGTTGTGTCACCTAGGGTTTTCTAGATCTGATGGTTCTTCCTTCATGTCTTCTTCCATACACTGAAACTATCACCCTCAATGTAGATAAAATATCAATGTTTTAAAAACACTACCATAATAAAAGATAAGGATTCAATGCTTTAAATATTCTTGGGATGCAACCACACTCATCATCCATAGACACATCGTCGAACCCGATATGGACAGACAATGAAAATCAATTCATATTCCCCTCTGATCTTCATCTGTCATCATAAAACCATTATCCCACACTTGATCATGAACCTCATCAAAGTTACTTATATGACCATATGTATAATTTTTTCGAAAATGATCAAATAACTATAAATCATTGAACCACAGGAAAAGAAAATTCTAAATATGAATATATGATGAAACATGGGAAGAATAAAAGAAATAAGATGTGAGGAACGAACCTCAAAATATGTTCATTAGAACTCAATATGTTTCCATAGATATAGAAAATACAAGAGGGAATAAACAATAAACAAAATAAATCAATCATCTTAATATAATTTCGGGGGGAAAATCATTTTTTGTTCATATAATTAATCCATGTTCAATCGACATGAAAGAATGAGACAAAATTTCCCAAATCAAACACACTACTTGGATTTTGGATCAATTACAGATAAATTAGAATCTTATGATTCTATTGTTGGAGATATCCACTAACTTTGATGGTGTAATGATCCTTGATTTGATCATGACCCATTGTAGTTATCCAATATCTCCTCTAATTCCCTCTCCAATGGCTCCTCTAAAAATTATAGGGTTATGTGGGTACCTCTATAAATTATCCATAATTTAATTTTAATAAAATAGTTCAGTCACTCTATAAAATAAAATAAATATAATCAATATTTATTTTCTATTTAACTTTTGTGTATGCTATAAATATTTCCTATATTACCTATGTTGAAAAATGATATGTCACATCTAGGGTAAAACCCACATTCTAAACTCAATGATTCCCTCAGATATCAGATATGAGCCCATATTCAAGAGTTATTCAACTTTTTTAGGAAGAATTCCTGATCATGATTTTAATATATTTAATATATTTAAAAATTTAATTCTTGGAACACTAGGGATCATAATTTTACACCTTATCAATATCCAGATATGAAAATAATCCATATAATATTAAAAATTAATACACAGAAAATCAGAGTAAATACATTATTATATATTTGAAGTGGAAAGATGAGCATGAAGATTAGATGAGGACAGTACCATATATCATTATGAGGGGTAATTGTTATGTAAAAATTATCATGTATTAAATTTATCTATAAAAAGTTATATTTTTGGGATATATAATCTCATGTGATTATATATAGGTGGATCCATCACAGAATGATGTTATTGAAAAATATCATAGACTAACCATTTCAACTAAAATACATAGTTTTCTTAGATATGATATATATTACAGACACATATTGAATACTTTCCCATGGAAATCTAAGACAGTCACCATGTTTACTCATAAGGGTGTTATGTTCCTTTAGACTGATGAGTGTGAAGAAAAGTTCAGGGACTAAAGAAAAGTGTATGATCCTAGATTTTATATAAGGTAGATAACCTTTTAAATAAAGATTAAATATTTTTTGTCAAACAAATATGAATTAATATTGAGGGTTTGAGGGTGTTTGAGGCTTGATTGGAGCCCAGATCCTTGTGTTTTGGAGGAAACTGATGGGAAACACAGTTAGTATATACGATGAATCACAGTCCACATGGTTAACCATGTAGTGTGATCCACTGTATAGTAGGGGCAAATGGATTTTCTTAACTGTGTGACCATGGATGCATGGTCGTGTAGGTGTCTTTAGAACTTTTTACATAGGTGTCTCACATTTTCAGTTCATGGTTAGCCTAACTGTTTGCCTACCACATGCTAGGTGAGTTACTTGGATAATTCATATCACATGGTTGGTTTATGTTTTGTCAAGCCTTGTAGAAATACTCTATGACCTATTAAAGAGGGAAATTTTTGATTTTTCTCATATCCCCTTACCTATTTTAACCCATATTTTCCCCCTCATTCCAATGTCAAACTCCCCTGCTCCATTAGATATTCCATTTGGATTCAATATATGAAATAAATTTTTTTCCCTCATTCAGAATCTAGTCATATGACCGGATGTGAGGTAGGATCCCTCTTAGTACGATATTAGTTCTAATTTATTCCATTCAAAGTTTATCTTTCTATCTTCAGCACTATTTTGGTGTGAGATAATATGGCATATTTTTAGGGACTTTGTCTATTCTTCCATTTTATTTCAATTATGAAGAAACTAAGGGATGATATAAGAGGATTCATTATCTAACTCCATAAGGTAGTCCATCTAGGAATTTTCCCAAATGTTTCATAGGTTTATAATTTTCTCTATTTTTCGCGCACTAGGTTCACCCGTGCATTACCTCTAAAAATAAATTTTATTTAAATTATATTTTTAAATTTGAATATCAATTCTTTATTAGACACAATTATTTTAATTTTAGGTCATGGGCCTTAACTTGAACCACCCTTTAGTGTGTCATGATTTTTCCTATAAGATATATGGTATTTTGACATCTGAAAAAACCTTAGGTGTGTTGGTTTTTACATTATCATGTGTTTGGGTTAATTTAAATGGATTAATTGACAATTTATAACTGGGAATGTATGTTTATGTTGGATCTTATTAATTTAGAATCAAATAATTAATGGTATTACATCTTCTATACCTTTTTACACTATTTTGAAAATAATTACATACTTGAATTTTATAATGTCAATGAATTGGAATGATTATTACATGGCCTTGGTTATTTTATTAAAAGTACAGTTCCTAATTATAATATAGAAAATTTCCCTATTATATGAGTTATTATACTTGATTCAGCCCTGGATTACAATTGGAAATCCTTGATATCTTAGAGGAAACCATCCCAATTCATTAGACTGGTTTCCAAGGGAGGTACCCACCATATAATTTGATCAATGTCTTATTATAAATGAAGGACACAGTGTAGTACTGACGATTCACATGAATCATTTCAAGATATTATAAATATTTTGATAAACTAATTGTATTCATATAATGTCCTATGATAGGAAGAGCCTTGTATTCTTCCCTTCAGACCCAATTACTTTTATCTTAGGAATTACTATGTATATTCTCCATGAACTCAGTTAGGCACGTTTAAAGTAGAATTATTGGAATGAACCCCTTGGATTACACTTAGTCTCTTATATCTGGGATGCATGGTTTTTATTATGTGATTTAGCTTTTCCTTATATGTTCAAGGTTTTTTTATTCCTATTGGATCTTGTACTACTTTCATTATGAATTTGATAACCTAGTTTCATGGTGGGTCAAATTTATGATTTGTTAGACGGGTAAACATGGTTATAAATTCTAGAGCCTAACCTCCTACAGCTTCCTTATTTGTACATTACCAGCATGAGATGAAGTAGGTATGGTCAGCTGAGTATCCCATGAGGGGTTCGATCCCTACATGATTTCAATTTCCCTCATGTTATTACAATACTTATCCTTATATTTACACACCACTTATTTTATATTCATGGTCTGTATTTGCATAGATTTTATTAGTGGTTTCCTTCCAAGTGTATGTCATGCATTGTTCGGGCCACCATTTGGTACTTGGATAGACTTCACGGATACTAGCTGGGACTAGGGAAATCACCCAGTCTTGGATTCTTGATTGGTATTACCATGGAATCTTGGGAGCGTGGGTCCAATCCTTGTCCCATGATTCTATTAGATATCCTTTTGGGTTTGTATCCTTTTTGATATATATGTACATGTATGCCTATTTATTTTTAAATATCTCCTTGACATACTAATCATTTTTTATATGGTGTTAATTTTTGTTTTATGTATTATTATTGTATGGATGATTTACTTATACTACTTTATTTTTTATTATTATGATTCTTATCTTTGTTCTTAATCATACCATTATGCTACTATGATCTTGAAATTATAATATCCCCATTATACCACCATGGATCCTCACTTATAGTGTTTGGCTTCTAGCATATGAGAGGGAAATATTGAGGCCTTGTGATGACCCAGGTTCTATTACTTATGAGTGAATAGGGTCCATGAAGTTATAAATTGGTATCATAGGTCTCTTTTAATTTGGAATTACTATTTGATTTATTATAAATGAATCTAGGATGTGTTTATATTTGGTAATGAGACCATGTCTGGGAGTATATATCCCCCATATGGGGGAAAATAATAATTTACTGGGATGGGATTTGTTATTATGGATTTTTCCTATTATGGATGTACTGATTTCACCATTAGGTGATGTAAAAGTATTTTGGATTTCATTATTATTCTGTACTTTTCTACCCTTGGACTGGTATGCAAAGGTGGTATTGTCTCATGAATCATTATAATCACATTTGGATTTATATGTCATTAATTATTTCATGGAACATTTACTTACTACGAGTATTATTGTTAAATATTCCTTGTTCCTTGAACGTTATATTTGAAATTTTATTAATTTTTCTTATAGGGATAAATAATTAGACCAAATAAAGTGTCTTCATGAACCTAAATGGTAAATTCCTATATAGTGTGATGAGGGTACCTTTATCATCCCATTACACTGAGTTTGTTCCATGAACCATTGGGGCCACATACTGAAATGCTAGTCTATAGCAATTATATGTATAGAAAAATTAAATTATAAAGAGTTTGAGCCTTTATAAATTATGAATAGTGATCCATATAATTGAACCTTCATAAAATCATCATTGCAGTTTAATGTTTTACAATCATTAATTTATAAAGTTTATCACATTATAACATGGGAATGATAGACGTGTGTAAATAGACCATGATATATGTATATATATATATATATTTATAGATATATGTAATGACATATTAATGAACTATTGATTTATAAGTTTAAGTGGAAATGGATTCTATAAAATAGTGATTCTAATTGAAATATAAAGAGATGATTCATCTATAACTTTCAATTGAAAAACAATATAACATAACCCTAATATAAATAGAGAACTCGACCTAAACCCGACCTTAGGAGGGGTATTTAAGAAGTATCTCTAGAATTTTATCATTTTTTTATAATTTTATGAGACCTAGATTTATGATTAGTGGGATGGTTTGATTCTTATATAATAAGGCATGTTCCTATCCTATTCTTGTATGGACGGTCTGACATCCTATCAGAAGTTATGACTCAAAATGATTGTTGTTTCACAAAAGGTATTCCACTACTTATCCATATATCAGGAAAATACTGCTTTTATATTCACAAACTGGATTAGTATATACTGCATAGGTAGTGGACTACTAAATTTATCCAACACCTTATTTGGGATACCATTGGTACCTAGATAGACATAATGGACACATGAAACGATAAGGGAAAGTGCCCAGTCTTGGATTCTTGAATGGATCTAGCATGGTAGATGGGGATCATGGGATCAAGTTCAACTGGTGATACAATATGATAGATTTTTTATTTTATTTTTTTCATTATTGATATATATGTATGTATGAATTTTTTTTATATAGACCCATGATATACTCATAGGTTTTTATATGGTTTTCATTTTGATTGATGTATTAATACTGTATAGATGATTTACTTCTGTTACTTTGTTTTTTATTATTCTTCTCTGTTATTTATTTTCCCTGAATTTCCTGAAGGACTTATTTTTTTGTTGATTTTGGACAACCCCCCTTTCAAGGGATGAGTGGAAACCCTTCCAAGGCCTGTAGGCTTAGATATCACATGACCCGTAGGCCTTAGGAATTACACAGACTATACGTGGAACTCCTCCTCCCAGCTTTTTCATCATGATATAAGCTCTCCACCTTTCGCATGGCTATCCGGCTAAGCTTCCCATGTAAGAATAGACTGGTCCTGATGGAAATTATATACCCTATCTTTTTGAAAAATCCTCTTAGCTCCTGCTCTGGTGAATGTTTCTGTTGTGATCCCCATTTGAAGTCTTATCCTTATAATGTCTGTCTGATCATTAATCACAAATTCCATGTGGCCTGAAGGCCTTGAGGTGTTTCAAATTCCTTGAGGTGGCTCAAAATCCTTACAGGCCCAATGGCCTTGGGGAGGCATGATTAAGGCCTTGTGACCAACCATGTTCAGTTACTTATGAGTGAACAGGGTGTGGGATGTTATAAAAATGTTAGCCAATGCACATGTACTCACACTGACCTACAGTGGAGAAGGGTTTGTGAAATATAGTGATGCATCAAAAGAAAGGTATGGGATATGTTCCCACACATATTTATTTGGTAATATCTTATTCCTCATTATAATAAATGGTTCATAATAAATATTATCTATCTCGTGATTTGGATTTAGTAGTTATAATCTATTAAATAAACATCTTGTGCATAATATTAATTGGTAAATACATGAAATATATATATATATATATATCATAAAAGTATAAAGTATATAAAAAAATTAAATATTTTTACATGTTTACAAGAATATGGTTGGAGTTAATTAATTCTTATGGCTGCTCGACACACTACCATCATGGAAATGTGAGACAGTTGGATGATTTTTTGAGTCAAAAGGATCATGATAAAATTTCAATGATGAGAATGAAATAAGATCCAATATTTATGGATTAAAAATTGATGAAACATGAAATAATTATGGAATGTGAAGGAATCATATTGTCATAAAAAAATCAACAATATATCCATGTAAATATTAAAGTTAACCAAATGAAAGATGTGGAGCTTCAATAGAAAATGAGAAATGTTACTGAGATCAAATTTTATTGTGATAGAATGGTAAGGGTTTGGATGAGTATGTGTCCCATCAAAACCAATCCTACTGATGGAACTATTAGAATTTAATTATATCTCATCATTAACTATTCATCTGATAAGTTTGGTGATGTATATAGATATGAAACATGTATCTATATTATGAAAATATTAAGAGTGATATTGTAAAGTATGTATCTTGGTGCTTGGCATGTCATCAAGATAAGGATAAGAGAATGAATTCGAGGATTATATTACAATATTTAATTATTGGGAAATTTAAATAGAAAAAATCAGCCTGGATATCATCATTGTACTATGAAAAAATCTAATGGCCATAATACTATTTATGTTATAGTTTTTCACCTTAAGAAGTCAGTGAATTTCACTTCTATAAGAAGAAATTTCTATCCTAACTAACTTTCAATGATGTACATTAATGAAGTGGAAAGGTGATATGGAGAACCACATTATATTGTATCTAATTAGGATCTGATGATTACCATTACATTTTATATAAGTATTCAGTATGTTCTAGATATAGAGTTATGTTTCCGTAAATATTATCATCCTTTAAAATTTGGATAGTATAAGAGAAAATTCATTCCATAGAGGATATTTTTAGAATATATTCTCCATGTTTTAAAGGCAGTTCAGGTAAACTCCTTTCTCTTGTGGAGTTTTTTAAAATAATTTAGCTTTTACTAAGGGATTCATATGTCTCTTTATGAAGTCTTATATCGAAGTAAGTGTAGAACTCCAACATATTGTGATTAATTTGAATATAGAATATCATTAGTATATGATATAGTTGTAGAAATTATAGAAATGGTAAGATCCATTCTATAACACATCATGTTAACTCAGTGTCGATTAATTGTTATGTTGAAAATAATCAGAAAGATATAGAATTTGATATTTTTGATAATTTTTTCAAGTGATTTTTTTCAAGGAAAAGGATTAAGACATTTATAAAAATAGGAAAGTTGATACCTAGTTATTATGGACCCATAAATATTCTTGACTGAGAAGGGACCATTTTTTATCACATAGCACTCACACCAGACCTTTATAATGTTCATGATGTATTGAGGAAGTACAAAAATAATCCATTTCATGTACTGAACCCAGATTTTATAACAATGGAACAAGATAATTTATATAAATACTTATATGTATAAATGATTCATTATATATATAACATTATATTGAGAAGTACTACTCCCTTAGTTAAATGTTTTTGGTTGAATCTGAAAATTAAATAAGTTACATAAGAACCCAAGTATCTAATGAAGGAGATGTAAAATCACTTTTTATAACATATTCATTGAAATATGAAGTTAATATTAAATTTAAGGGGGTATAATATAACACCTTATGATTGTTTATTTATTTCCATTGAAATTAATCATGATGTACTAGATAGCCTGCCTTTCAGGAAACCATGAGTCTATATAAGCCATGATATTGTATATCATTATAAACAAGCTATTAAATTTTATTTTATGAATATTAATAAAATATTTATGAAAAATATTTAGAATGTTTTTTATTAATGAAAATGTATTTATTAATTAATAATAAAAAAGTACTCATTTTTTTGTAAATTCATTTTATTCATAAAAAAATATTTTCTTCAAAAATGTTTTCTATTATTTTTTCAAGAAAAATTATAATTAATATATAACTATTATGAAATATTATTATATAAATTTAATTTAAATTTAAAAAATCATCATGTCAATGTTATATTTTTTAAATTTTTATTATTTTCATAAAAATATCTATTTTTCATTGAATAATTAAATATAGAAATTCTTATAAAAAATTTCATTTCTCTTCATGTAAATTTTCTATTATATTGTGAAATTGATATTATTGTGACCTCAATATCAATTAATTAAAAAAATATAAATATTCATATATAATTAATCATTATAATTTATTTTGGCATATCATATTTATTGGTCATAAAAATATGTTTTTCAAAGAAAACTTTTGTTATGTACACTTTGAGTTTTTACCTTAATAAATTAATTCCATATATATTTATTAAATATTTCAATGACATTTATTGATTATATGTTAAATATAATATTTTATCACCAATTTTATGGTTTTTACAAGGAAATGAATACAATTAAATTATGATTTACTCTTGAAAATTGTTTTATTGAAAACCATTTTCCATTGCGGTTTGAGTGAATAATTTAAATTAGTTTGTGTCACTTATAGAAATTGAATATAGTAAAATGGATTATTTTTTTTGAATAATTATTATTAATATAATTTAATCATGTTAGATTAATTTTTTGTCAAATTTATTAGTAAAAATTTAAAATTTTATTACCATAGTTAAGGTTATAACATGTTTACTATGGGTTAGCCCATGATATATGAGACATATTTCCACTGAAACCAAGAAAATTACTATTTTTTAAAGATATATAAGAATTATATAATACAAAATTTGAAAAAATATACATTTTTATCCATATTTCTAGGAAAGTAACCTTTAATCATTGAAATCATTTATGAAATTCTACGCATGTATATCCCCTCACTTATAAAACAGAAACTATTTCCCCCATTATTAACAATATTTTATACTTCTAGATTTGAAAATACATACTCTATAATTGTAATATAATCCATCCTTTATCGTTGATCTTATAGTATTATCCTAATAAAAATCATTCATGAATTAAGTAGTAAGCCAAAATAGGTCCACCTAAGAAGTAATATAGAAATTACAAAATCTCTTACAAATTTACATATTCTTCAACATCATGTAAAAAATTTGTATCAATAAAAAATTTATATATTAATTATCATAAAAATAAATAGATTTATAATTTAAAAAAATCAACCATTTAAAATCTCATCTCATTCCGATTGGAGATGAAACTATCTCATGTGCGTATATGTGGACTACTACCTCCATATTGCGATATAAATCATTTTTACCCACATTTATGGTTGTATATTATGATAGATTAAATGTTTATATAATATATTTATATTATAATAATTATTCTTTAAATTATTATTAAGACTTAAATTTATTTTATTCTATCCATTTAAGAATGGAAATGTCACTCGTGTGCATGTATGGACTTCCATCTACACAATATGATGTAATTAATTTTTCATCACTTACCTATTTGAATAGTTCTAAAGAGGTATTTAATAAATATATATGATATTTTAATAAATATTTAAACTATATAGTTAATTTAAACATAATATATTTTCTATTTTAATAACCACCAAACTAAAACATAGAATAAAATGGAAGCATTTACCACCTAACATAAAAAAGATAGTAAAATATTGTTCATGAAAGAGTGATAATATTTCATAAATATACCTTTTTCAGTATTAAATATATGATTATTTTTAATATATATATATATAATAATAAATTTAAATTTTGTAAATTTTAGGTTAGATATTATATTAAACAAGACAGATATGAGAAATGGGTTCCTCATCTCAATTTCACTTCATTGGGAAATGTTTTAATGTTATGCACCAATATCATATCTCTATTATGTATATAATTCCCAATTATATTTTTTCAATAATACATGATTTAGTTCATGGTATTCATTATTCAATATGATTTTGATGAATCCAATTATTTTTTTATCAAATCATTATTATGACTTAATTATTTTATGTTACAATATAATTTTCACCATGATTTTTTATGCATAAATTTTTTGATTATGAAACTGTATGATCTATATATCCTAGATCAAATTAATTTTTTTCTACCCTTCTTATTTTTGGTAAAATTATGTTTTAATTTCATTTTTCACTCATTATATACTTAATAGACTAAAATAATATTTTTATAGAAAACAATCAATGTTTATACCTTTGGTCAGGAAACACTTATTCTATATCCTTATTTTGAATAAAATTACTTAATTAATATTTTTACTATTACAAAAAGATTAGTAAATGTCATTTTTACTATATTTTACATTCCTTATGGGTTTTTCAACTAAAAATTCATTTTATTTTCTTATCTTGGAAATTTTTCTTTCAATAAATATGTGAACAAATGTTTTTGTTTAAAATGCAATACATAAATGACATTACCAACAATCATGAATAAATTTTTCAATAAATATTCCACTATAATTTTCCTTTTTTCATTGCAAGTAAAATTATTTTATGTACATTTTAAAAACATATATATTCCAAATATGACCTTTCAAATGAAAAGTTTATTTTTCTCATAAAATTTTATACTGTTCATTTTATGGAAGTTTCATCAATAATAACATCTTTTGATGTTTCTTAGGATTTACTATGGATATAATCCAATGATACTATTTTGATTCATTCATTAGAGGGTTTGATATTTATGTTATAAAATTTTTATAAATCATGTATCCTTTCATTAGGATATCATATGATGATATAAGAAATTTATATGATCTTATAGAACACATATGTATGGTTTTTAGTGTGTGATAGGTTCTTCTATTATAAAGAAATGACGGGTGGTTAAATTATAATACAAGGTACAATAGATCCATTATAATCCTCAAAAATATTTTTAATTAATTTATATCTCATGAGATTACAAATACTATAATTAGGAGTGAAACTAGTTTATTAGTATATTATATAAAGGAAGAGAGTATGTGTAATGAACCTTGTCTAGGGAAATGATATAATGGGGTGTAGAACCAATCTAGTATGATAGTTTTGGAAATGAACCTTCAAAAAAAGAATGAATTTTTATGCTTCTCTTAATTCCAAAAAAAATATTTCTTATGGTTATGATATTTTTTCGAGGATGAATATTGATTATTGATGGTTTCATAATCTCTTTTATTATGTTTTTCAATTGATAAAAAATTATTCCATGATTTATGATTAAGATATATGAACTTATGGATATGCTTTTCTAATGATTAAATCATGTAATCATACCATTATTCTTATTGTATACTCATAAATTATCATTTATTGGTATCTCTTATGTTTACCATTACTAGGAATATGAGGGCATTATTTGTGATGATTCCATTCCTTAGTTTATGAATAATGTTTTTAAGTATGTTATGTCGAAGAAGGGTATATGTTGTGAAGAACAAAATAAGATATGATGTAGATCTTTTATGTATATGTTTTATATTTATTAATGACTCAAAAAAATTAATCCACTATGGTCCTCAAGTGTGTATTCTTTTGAATATTTCATTAATATTCATCTAAAATGATGTAATATTTCTAAATTAAAATAATAAGTCACTATACCAATTTTCTTCTTTCCTTAGTGGAAACAAAATATGTTTTTCTAAAAAAATGATCATTTTCTCTACTTTATTAATTCTAAAAGAATTAATCAAACTTTAAATGATGTGGGATCTCAATATCGTTGTTTCCAAATGAAAACAAGTGTTTTTCAATCCATTTAAAATATTTATCTTGTATAATCCACTATATATTTTCATTTGATAACATTTATGTCTCGTTTTTAAGGATCAATTAATAAATGCTTTTTTAAAATAAAAAAATCATTATATTTTCAAATAATTTTTATAAAAAATTATGTCTTTTTCAAATATATATTATTAAAATTATTTTAATGGTATATTTTTTCATGCTTTTTTGACTTAAATTTTTTTGGGACATTATGTATTTTTCAAGTAGCCATTACTAAGGATTATATTAAAAGTATAATATGTCATATTATTTTCACTTATAATATTTTATAAACATTATATATTTTCATGGATTTTATGGTAAATAATTATATGAATTTTTTCATTTGTATTATCTTTCCCTTATAAAAAAGGTTTTTTAATGTAAATATCCCTTTAATGTTCTGAAATATTCTGTGAAAACATATGAGTTTTAAAATTTATTTACCCTACATGGTTTAACTATCATAAAGTGATGTTTTGATCAACATTAATTTGTTTTTATGTTATGATGACTTTTGAATGAAGATATATTTTATAACATATGATTTAATAAGTGTGTAAGATGTGATGTTTATGAAATTCATATCAAACCAATTATATTTTTATGGGTTCTTTATATAATTATTTTAAAATTACATGAATTCTATATTTATTTTTATGGTGTACATTAGGACATGATGACTGTTTTGATAAGTAGGGACATAAATTTTTGGGTTCTGTGATGTGGGGGACTTATATCTCCAACCAATTCATTAATTTAAGAATTATATCTCATGAGATATAAATGATATTTGAAATCATTATCAAGTATATATTCTCACAAGGGTGAGTGGTATCGGGTTTATCCTTACTCATCATTTTAAGTTAAACATTATAGTGAATATCATGGTTTATAAAGGATGAGTTTTGTGGTGTTCAACTCTACTAAAAATTTTCGGAGTGAATGGGTTGGCGGGTATCCTGGTTCAAATTGATAAGGAATCCAATTTTTATGATTATTCCACATTTATTCCCTTGTTTCATGGATATGGTTATTTGAATCATGTTGTTTTTATCATTCCATAGTAAAAGTGTTATAATTTCATATGTTATTCTCATTGTTAACAAATAATGATTCGTGCTCCATTAAATAATATAGTTTTCATTATTTTTACTTCCCTATATATTTATGATGTAACAGTTATGGTTGTTTTTATGTTATCCCATAGTATTTATTTGATCTCACACATTTATTATGATTCTAATATCTTGGTTATGATGATGATTTTATCACGTGAGATTCATAAAAATGGCTTATACAATCATGATTGTGGATGAATTCTACTAGCATATTAAAATAATATTTTTATATAATTATCTTTGAGACACTAATGATTTTAATCTTACTGTTGTGAGAATTTTTATGGGGTGTATTATTTAAATCATGGTATCAATGTATTATTTAAGTCATGTACATTTTGGTCTCATTATAGATTTTATATAAAATAAGTTCAGTATTGATTATGAGAAACTACCAAGATGAACAATTCTTCAATCTTATACGAATTGAGTTTGGAGATCCATGAACTTCCAATAGTGATACAAGAATTGGATGTATCAAATTATATTAAATGAATCGTGGTAAAGTAATAGAAATAAATTTAATCACAAAAAATTAAAATATGAAACTAATGTTTCTTATCCATATCAACATCCCTAGTGAGACATTGGTTACATAGTAACTAACTGGTGGAACACGGCCAATCCATGTGTGGCTTATCAGCTAGCCAGTGGTTTCGAAGAGAGTTCATATAACCTAAGACATCCACCATCCCTTCGATGGATGTTCACAAGACACATATGGTTATAAGAATAATTTTTCCAACATATAACTTCCACAAAATTTTATATTGTTGGAATCTCACCAGCTAGTAGACCTCTTATAGTTTGGAATATCCCATGCCTCTCCACTACAAAGTAGGTGGAACTCAACACATAAAAATGGTACCTATTGTAACTTTTCCTTCTATTGGATCTAATCTAATCAAAAACCATTCTCGCATAGTGACTCCCTTGTCCCTCAGGGACAGAAAAAACATGAACAACTACGATCAACATGCATAGAGACAAAAACAATGAATATGGTTTTACTAAAATAAAATAGTTGGATATGGAAATTATGAAAACCATATTACATTATGCCCTAAGAATAAATATTCATTGATGATATACCCATATAAGATGAGGTCATAGATCTCCAATTATAGAATCTTAGTCAAAACCTCAAGAGTATATTATCCATACTTCCACTGATCTCAAACAAATTGTATGGATTTTTCATGAAGAACCATTACCTAAGAGTCAGTAATTTGATACTATTTCATGGTCACATATATATCTGATTCCATGTGAACTTCATACAAATTAAGAAAATATTACATGTCTTCTTGATACTTGTTTAGTTAGGACACATATGATAAATTTTGGATTAGAGACAACTATGTTCATAAATGTACCACCATAAATATTATGTATAAAAGAATAATAATAATGATATATTTTTTGGCACACAAAAAAAATATTGAAATGAAATGTGATATTCAATAAAAAAAATTATTATTTAAATATGAATTTTATAACCTAAACATTTAATTTGAATATATTAATAGGATTAACATCATTATGGAATTCTTGTATAATGAAACTGCTCAAAAAAATATATGTTAATTCATTGCAATGAAGAACTGAATTTTTAGTAAATTTATTTTATGTATCACAAATAATATTTCTATATAAATTGTTTTTATTGATTTTTATGAGTGGATATTACAATTAATTTAAATGACTTTCTTAAATATTATTTTATAAAAATGATATCATTATTTAAATGAAACAATTTAAATTATATTAGTGTGATATTTCATTATTAACCTGAAAATAATTATTTTCTTAGTTAATGGTGAAAAATACTGAAATTTTGCTTTTCTTTTCCTGTTTTATATAATTTTTTTAAAGTGAAATGATTTTAAAATTTTATTATTTCCATTTCATTAAAAATATACCAACTGAATATTTTTTAATCAAAATTATGTTAATATTTATATATAAACTTATTTATAAAAATATAATTTTTTTGGAAAACCATTTTTATTACATTCTGAATTTTCATTTTAAAAGTAATTATTGAAACATAAATTGATTTAATTTTAAAAATGGATTCTATATTTCGAATTATAATATGAAAAATTGGTAAATATGACATATTATTGTTTTATAAGGAATATTAACTATGGTAATTATTTTCACATTGATAAGGGAATTACCCAATTGTTCCTAAGAGGTTTTTGGAAAGGAGATATTTGATAAAGAAAATTACTTATTGTTTCCTCTACACTCCGAATAAGAGATGTTTATGGAGTCCTTAATTATAAATATTCTAAAGGAAGAGAATAATATAACGTTATATAGGCGGATCCATGTTAATATTAATTTGTAGAAAAATCATGTATTAGAAAATAAGATCAGATCTTAGAATGTGCAATTAATGGGAGGAAGAGAAACCAGATGGATTATATTTATTAATGGGAAAAGATGGCATATCACTTTCAGAATCTCATTAAGGAAGTCCCAAATATAGAGGTAAATTATATGTATTACAGTTTATATCATATTGAGGATTCAACCTACTTCAATGTTTTTAATTTAATTATGATTTATTAAATGTTATATGTTTTGGACCGATTGAATTCTGTTAGGTTTCTTACTTACCAGTTAAAAGTGTCTTTTGAAATAAAATCATAATTTAGTAGTAATAAGGGTAAATCATATAATTAATGTTAAGATATAGAGAAAAGTATTTAAAATAAATCTAAAACATTCCTTATTTAAATTTTATGTGTTTAGATCAAACATCCTCATCAAATAATATATTAATTATAAATAAGGTGAAATTTCCCATAAATAATGGTAATATTATTATTTTATAAAAAGATAATTACAATATCACTCTCTTTATTTTAATTACCATAAATTTTCTAATAGGCATAAAAATATATTAATTTATATTAAAATTTTCAATTTAAAAGTTTAATGAAAAATTTTAATCTGTTAATTTATTTTAAACTTAATCAAGGAATAATTAAATTAATTGATTATAAAATGTTGAAACAGTGTTTGGCTAAGTAGTAGAAACATAAAATAAAATGATTCTAGAAACCAAAAAATTATTATCATATATATGACATATGGGTTCACATGAATTTTATGTTTAATATTAATGTATAATTCATGGTTAATGATTTTATAATAGAATTATATTCCTATATTGATGTAATTAAATTAAAAACATTTGAATATTTATTAAAATTACATTAACGGGGTTTTATGTTAAATATTATATTATTACATGATTTGAATATCATAAATTTATTGAAAGTGTTCTATGGATGATGTAATATAGTCTATAATATAATCTCATGAAAATTTTTATCTAATTTATATCCTATATGTGAATTTATAACCCTTTTATTATTGAAAATGTATTTACTATAGTTGTGGTTTAAATTGTTTAACAAAGGGGATTATCCAAAATATATATTTTAAAACTCCATATAAAAATATAATATTCAAATATACTAAAGTTATGTCAACCTTAACCTATATTATATTTTAAATTTTACCATTATTTTACACTTTCAAATGAAAAAACAATTATTACATTTAAATCTAATAATTAATTCTAATTGTTTTCATTATCCACTATAAATGGACACCACATATCCCCTATTAATAACACCACATTGAGTTACCTAGCATGATTAAATCCCACAAAAACCTATTCTAAAAATACTTACTCACTTTTTAGTGGATCGAGTCCCTCGAAAACACCTTCCCTAGGATTCTTAAAGAGTGATCAAAATTAGGTTCTTAAAAGAATAAGAAATCGTCTTAATTGAGCATTTTCATTTTACTTATTGTTTTACCTCCTTCAATTCTGTACTAATGATTCCAATATATAAAAACTAGAATATATATTATAATAATATGTCATTATTATTTTTTGAGTAAAGTTTTTCATATATTGTTTTTCAAAAATTGTAAATGAAATTATCAGTTATGCATATGTGTAGGATACCACCTCCATGAAGCGATACACTTAATTTCCCATAAACACCTTACATAGATTTTTATAATTATGAATTTAATAAATTATGATACCATTTATGACATTACTCTTATTTTTTAATATTGAATTACTATTTACATGTTTGCCTTTTCATCCACTGAAAAACGAAACATCACTCGTGCGTACGTATGGACTATCGTCTCCATGAAGTGATGCAATGATATTTTCATCAACAGTTTAAATTATAAATGAAAAAATTGTATGTAATGATTAAATGTTATAATCATGAAATTTTTAACAATCTATAGATGATAGAACCATAATCAAAGTTCATTAATGGAAATTTATGAACTGAAACATAATTTAGAAACACAATAGTTAACACATTTAAACAAGGATTTCAAAAATTAATTATTAATAAATAGTATGTGAAATGTTTAAATTTTGTTGATATATTAATTTAAAAACATGTATATGGTCTTTTTATATAATTATAATTAATTTAAATTTATTATAATGTATGTTATAGATGTTATAAAGAATGTAATATGTGAGGTAAGGGTTTCTCGATTCACTTTTATTTCCTTAAGCCATATTCCATATTCACCACATGTAACATGGTGTTGTATATATTATTCCCATAAAATTATTTTGTATATTTAATAATGAAAATTATTGGTATTTAAACATCCAAATATATTCCTCTTTCCTGGGGTTTTTATTCTGATATTACTAATGTTGTAGCGGTGATTTGTCTCAATATTATTTTGTTCAAATGTTCCTATTGTTATAAACATATATATTCTATTGAGGACTATATAATACCAATTTTAGATGTTATATGAAAAATACTTATTAATTATTTATATTTAATGTTTAAATTCTAAATATTTCATCAATTTGGTATCTATTTGAATTTTATAAAAGTGGTAAGGGTTTATGATCTCAAAATTTATTCTTTCAGAAATATGTTATGTTATATATCTATATTATTTTATAACATGTATCTACTTCCCTTTTATATCTTGTATTAATAATATCCTTATGATAATGTTATTTAATAATTAATTATATGTTATTTTATTATTTTTATTTATGATTCAATAGTTACTAAAGCTTTATGGTTTTAAAGTTATGATATCATTTTTATTATGATTAATTAAGATTAAATTTACAATAATGAAATTATATGATAATTAAATCCTAAATAATATATAATTTCTTTTTATATGGATATTTACGTAGATCACATGTTTTTATTTAATTTTTTTCTCTTTATGTACTCAGGAAACCTGAATAATCTTTTTAAAGAAAAAATACTTGTTTTACTATTCGGTTGGGAATCATTTTCATCCACATGTATGTTTTAATTAATAGTTTAACATTATTCTTGTTAACATTCTCCTATAATTTTTTTAAATATTTTATTAATTTATGTCTTTCTATGAATATTTTTATAAGCAATATTCCTTTTATTTTTAAAGCAAGTTACTTTTTATATTTTACCAAAAATCTGAATAGAATCATTATTTTAACGTACACAATAGAAACAAAATTTCTTTTCATCATGACTAAAGAATAATTTGAATCATCGTTTTTATATTTTTAAGGTTTATTCCAATGAATATTATTTTCTTAATATTTTTTATATCTTTATATTTTAAATTATTTATTTCAAAATTTAAAGGAATTATCATTAAAAAAATATACTATTGATCTATTAAAAGAATTTTTAATCTTGGGTGATTTCCTTAGATGATACTTATGATTCACTTGATATATAATCTTTAATACCATCCTTAATCTATCTATATAAGGTTAATAGTAATGATGGTGGAATATTGAATAACCTTTTTTTCTTTTCCATGTGTTATGTTATGATGGAATGTTAAATGTTTTCATGATCATATAGAATGAATTTAAATAAAAATGATTTTTTATGTGTGATTTTTTATATAAATACATTGTATTGGAAAATGTTTAATGTTTTATGATCTAAAATTTTATACATGATGATATAAAATTCCCAAAATAGGGTATATTTATCCCTAGACAAAATGGGGTTACATGGGAAGTTATCCCAAGCATGGAAGTTGGTTTATAGAACGTTATCTGAAGCCCAAAATAGGGTTCAAAAGATGATATCCTAATCCCAAAATAGGTTACAAAAGAGGTTATCCAGAGACTTAATGTCATACTTCGGTGGTTAGAACAATCCTAACATGTGATTAATTTATTTATTATTATCCTTGATATATGATTTCTCTAATTATTATTATTCCACACTTTTGACCTCTCCTTAATAATAATGTCTTCTAATAATATTAGTTTTTCGAGTCTCATAAATTTTTATTTTATTAATATTAATTACTTATAAATAAATAATATTTATTCCACAACCCATGATTGTTATTTTTGAATTGTGGGCTATTAATTTCTATTTTTATGATCATTTTTACATACCCATATCCATATGGTATGATTTAGGATGATCATTGACTCATATCTCTTATGATTTACCTTAATAATAATATGATCTCACACTTTATAATGGTTCCTTTTATAAATCCTATGAAGAATTATTTTATGTAGGATATATATAAGAATGGATCTACTTGTTAATTTCATTGTGGGATTTAATTTAGACCTTTTAGGTAATTGTTTTTTATAAATTTGATTTCTCGAAGACAATAATCCATTATAGTTATGGATTTGATCATACAAATATAAAATGAATATTCAACTAAAATTATGAAATTTTTATGTTTAAAATTATTTGGTATCCTAAGTTAGTATCATAGAAAGGATGTGTTTTTTATAAACTAAGATAAAAAAACATAAATATGAACTCAAAGTATGAGAAAAAGTATAGTAGAATACTTTATGCTATTGTAAATAATGTACTGTGGTATTCCTCAAAAATAAATCTATTTTTGGATATTTTTATATGGATATAGTTATTCCCAGGTAGACCTTATTGGTAAAACATTTAATGGTGAGAACTGGGTATTAAATACATCATCACTAGTTCATGATTTCTGGCCCTAAGACTATACACCATGTTGGACACTCTTAAGAAAACTTCCAGGTTAACTCAAATTTTTTTAAACCACTATAAATGATTTAAAAATACAATGAACATAGATACATTGGTTATAATAAGGTTTCATAGAGTTAAAATAGGCTTCCTTCATTTACATATCCTATTTAATATTTCACATGATCATGTGATTTCGCACTATAATTATTATTGGTCACACTAAGCCTTTTGGTTTTAGTTAATAGATGGATCAAATAGGATTCATGTTAATGTGGACTATGACAAACAATGAAATTATTATCCAAAGGAGAAATAAAATTGAATGAGAGATAGAATATGAAACCTAGGGTTTAATCCTAACTAAAAATTTTATCATATGAAAAAAGAAACAATACAAAGGTTACAGTCCATATGAATGAGATGTGTAAACAATGTATTATCCTGGTGACAAAAGAGGAAAGTGGAATTGACATCCTACATATATAAAATATAGGAAGAGGAAACTAGAGAAATGTTTTAATGGAATGGTAATAAGTTTTAAGTTTTTTCATAAGGACATAAAAAAATAATTTTATTGGGAAAAATGAAATTATCAATTTAGAGAAATAATGTATATTCTATGTTACCATTTATTGTTCAGTGTCTCGTATTTGGGGAATATGGGAAGTGTCAGAGACAATTCCATAATCAATTGGTTAACTCCAAGACCATTATGGGGACTATGATATGATAATAATTAATATTTAAGTGTGGAAGTATTTATGTATTTTGATTTTAAATTTGTATTGTAGAAGTCTTTGATCAATGATATTTTCGTTAAATGAATCCGGAATTATCCATGTACTTTTCTACAGTAATTTTCTTTTAGTATTTTTAAAAATATATTGACTCGTACCAATTTCATAGAATAATGATTTATTAGTAAGGTGATATTATTTAAAAACCCCATGATTTAGGTATAGATAACCCTTAATAAGGTTAATATGTTGAGAAAATAATTTTTAGTTTTGATGAAGGTATGATAGATATTGACAATATAAATTTAATAATAGTGATGTACATGGAATTGATTAGTGATTTGATGAAAAAGTAATATTTTTTATCTTTGAAATTTTTTTCTGAATTTTTAGATTTGAAGAATTTATTTTACAGTATTTAATATTATTTAAGGAAAAATGATAGAGTTAATTTTTTTAAAAAAATAATTTTTTATTTAGTTTTTATGGTGATTTCTATCATTTTGTAAAATCTTTAGTGTGTTTTAAGATAATATATGATCATGTTATTCATGTGTTTAGTGTGTGAAATTATATGATACTATATACTATTTGGGGATTAATGTTATGTTTGTTTCAAAAACTAGTGACCATATATTCATAATAATGAGTTTGAATTTAGTGAGACATATTTTGGATGAGTCATAAGGATAACTACTTTTGGAATGGTTTATGATGAACCTTGGTTGTTGTTGTTATTGTTTAGGTTTTATAGAATACTGTATTATTTAATCATATGATTATTTATCCACACTAGGTAATTTGTGATATCTATTTTGGTAAAAATATATAGACATGAGGAATGAATTATCATTCTTTCATGGATATTATGATCTGTTCAATGTAAATTTTAATGCTTCAGTAATAAAAATTTCATCTACAATATTTTATTCTTTTATTAAGTCAAGACGTTGCAATTAAATGATGAAAAAACAAACTAATATTTTTTTTATTAAATAGAATTAAATAATGTTTATATTTTTTTATCATGGCCTCATTCATGATAAAAAAAGCCCCTGACATTAGAAATATCACCTTAAAATAAAATTTTATTCTTTTGTCTTATTTTCTTATGAATTGATGGTCTTTTTACAATTCAGTAATTTATTGTTTTATGGTCATTAACATTTTACATAAAGTTTTATATATCAATCTCTTTTATTATTTCGGTTTTATTTTCACCTCTATGTATATATTTTAACTTAAAACTAATTTAATCATTATCTAGAAACTTGGTTAGGTTTTATTTCAGATAACCATTCTGTTTGAAAATTCCCTCTATCAATGGATGTTTTATTATCCGTTTGTACTATATGTGTTTTTAGAAAATTAATTTTGAAATATAGATCCTTTTATAACATATAAAATAATTCTATAATGGAATTTATTAAAGCAAAGATAATTTATCTACATAAAAATTTAGTTTAAAAGAATAATATCCTCAATATATTTCTTAACATGAACAATGAGCTCTAAGATAAATATCATATATAATAAAAATATTATTATTTAAATTCAATATTAATAACAAAGTCATTAAGTTTGTGGTTGTTAATAAGATTAACTTCAATATGAAATATATTTATAATGGACTTACTCAATATAAATGTATTCATTAATCCTTATGAAATGAGAGATCAATTTTTATTAAACTAATTTTAGGATTCCGAAATATGTTTTAATTATAGTTATTTTATTTATTATAGTGATAAAATATTAAAATTAATTTCAAATTAATATAGATATTTTATTTAATAAAAACAACATTAATTTTGAAATCGGTAAATGAAAATTTGTATTATGTAAAAATTTCAGATTTTTATAAAAAGATTGATTTATCATTGAATAGTGAATAATAAATTAAATTTTTTAAATTTAAATTATTTATAGAGTCCCATTTAATTTGTAATTAATTTTAAAATTTCATTACATAATTTTGATCAAACTGAATATAATTAATACATTGTAATTGACATTATGCTTAATTTTTGTATAAGAAATATTTTACACAAAAATACATTTTTTGGATAGATATTTCCAACATGATTTTTGAGTATATTTAAATTTTAATTTATGCCACATGTATGGATGGGATATTATAAAATGGATTCCAAATTTTTAATAAAAGTTTCTAAATTTGGAAAAAATTTCATCTTTATTTTTTGTCATAATGAATAGTAACCTTGCTAGATAGTTGTCAACACAGTAAGGGTAAAAATGAAAACTAAGTGATAAAATAATGTGATAATGAGTTAAATTTCTATCTAAAACTTATCATATTTCAATTTTATTATTTTTCCCCATCCTCATCTAATATTTAATTATATGGAAACATTGTTCACATTTTCTTTGATAATTGTCTTTATATAAATTTTTGTAAATAAAAAATACAAATGGCCACCCTCTTTATTTTAATAACCCTAATATATTTTTATAGGGATAAATGAAGTTTATGTTAAGTCATAAATTTTTATTTTGAAGATGAATTTATTTTTTTATTTTGGTAATTTAGTTTTAGTTTATTTTATGGAATAGTTACTGCAAATGATTACACAATACAAAAAAACAAAAGCACACACAATAGAACAATAAATATAAAAGATTTTACAAACATAAAAATTAAATTAATTTTGATGAATTATTTTGTCTCACTAATTATATGGTTACTATTAATTTATAATTATTTGAAAATTAGTTTAATTTCAAATTTAATGGAATTTTTATTTCATTAAATTTAGTACATGTTTTTAGTTCTTAAAAAGATCTTAATGTAATGTTTTGTAAATAATATATTATTTTATGATTTAAAAATCATAATTATCCAGAAATTGAAAAAGGGGGATGGGATTCCATAGAAAATTTCATACCATTATAGTTTTTTATCCAATGTTTACCATAGATGTTAAATTTTAACTCTTTATTATAGTATAGGTTGTTATGGTAAAAATCAGTTAACAAAGGGGTTAAACCAAATGATCGGGTTGAAAATGTAATATAAACCTATCAAAATTTTATTTCTTTAAGGGATTACAACTATATCCTCTCTTATCTTTATATTTTTTCCACATAGTGCTACATGAAATTATAAAATGGTTTATTTTATTTAAATTTTTTAGGTAATTCCAATCTGTTGTCCCCAAATATGGAAATTTGAAAACTCAAGAGGGGGTGAATTGAGTTGCATAAATTTTCTATACAAAAAAAAACCTCACTCTTTAGATATTATAGATCAAATATTTTTCTTTAAAATTACATAATAATATAAATATAAAAACATAACGTAAATAAATATTGAACACATGATATTTATAGTGGTTTGGGTAATACAAATCCCCAAGACCACTCCAACAACACTCTAATCCATGAGTTTGGTGATTTTTACTTTAAATACCCTTTTTTGGGGGCTTCTATCTTAGTACAACAAGCAATAACTTAATTAAATGGTTTATTAGTTTTCATCCAAACTCTACCTTTAAAATAACTATCCATAATCTCAACACACACTCTTACAATGAGTGTAAAAAAACCCGAATGAATTTGGAATGAATGTTTACAAAACATTGCTGCAAGAAAAAAATCAAAGTAGTCAATGATGAGTCTTGAAATAATTATAGTCTTCAAGGTGTATCTCATAACAAACATAATTATAATGAAAATAATAATAAGAACATAATGATAATATGTGTTTTATCTTTTCTATCTACATGAATTTATAGTATTTGTATGTATGTGTGTGTGTTCTGCTCATTATTCACATCCATTTATTTTCATTCATTGATTAATTCCTTTTTTATGTATTCTCATTTAACATACAACATTGTGATAATCATAATATTCAAGTGATTAATACATTGAAAAGTTTATAAGACTAGACAATATGGTCATGCGTCAATTCATTCCAAATATAAAAATTACATTTTTAGCTGTGATGTAAGAAATATTCTTATACTTCAAATATTTGCAATCATATAAAAGTTATATAGTATAATTATAAACCCTTATATAAATAGATAATCCAATTTATGATTTGCTGTAAAATAACGCAACGACTTATCAAGATATTATCAATGAAATCATGACATTCTACAAAACAACTGGATCTTCGAAATATATTAAACTGATATTATTGTTCATAAAAAGATAAATTTTTGAGAGACTTCATAAGACAATAAAGATATTTGAATTAAAATTTTCATAAAATAATTTGTCTTCAACACCATGTAATAGTAAATATTTTTCTATGATTTGATACTTATCTTTCTCAATTTTTTCTAACTCTCTTAAGATAACATTTTACAGTTATTCTTTTCGTAAGGAAACATATTTTCATTTTATTCATTTAGTATGTGATATATGTATTTGAGTACATTGAAACTCAATAATTATCTTCATTTGATATAATATTATATAGTATGATAAAATTTCTATATGGTATCTTCTGATTCTGAGTTGATAGAAGATAATATTTGATTCTCAAAAGAGAAAATACCTTGTCGCAAAATGAATATTTCACACATCATAAGATACTCAAAGAATCAAGGTAATATAACTTATTTTTATAAATGTAATCTGAAGAACTTAAGAAATTTTAAATAGAATAAAAATACAAATTTTTTAATCATCAAAACACATAAAAAATAATATATACTAGAACAACATAATTTTTTCCAACAATCTCTAGGTTTTCTTATTATTAAAACCCCATGAAATAGAAAAAAAATTGAAAAAAAAACATTTTAACTTTCAAACTATTCTCCCATTATGATAAACCATTTAAAATATATATTCTTCATTTTTCTTCTTCCCCTTTGATATAATTGAAGCACTTTTAAATAAAATATTTGAATTTTTTGTATTCTCATTTTCGATTCCATAAATTAAAAATTTTAACACTTTAAATGTTTGTATTCAATTTTTTCATCTCTATAAAATAAAAACATTATATTTTTGTATTATAATTTTCTTCTCCACGTTTTTTTGATATGAAGAAGATGTAGAATAAAGGAATACAATATGAATTTCACACAAGTAGTACTAAATAGTTAATGATACTAATTATGAACATGATTTGGTATCAAGTTGTGTAAAAAAATTGGAAATAAAGATAATTAAAGAAATAAGGTTACTAAAATAGAATTAATAATAGTGAATAGATACTAATGATAAACCATATTAAATATACAAATTTAAAAAAATATCAAAAAATAAAGAGAGAATGATATTATGCGACAAGAACTATAAATAACTGCTAAAAAATAAAATCTAAGTACATTTGAAACAAATACTTTAGTATGAAAAACAAATGCATTATAATTATTAATATTAATCATTCAACAAAAAGTCACTATTAAAATGTTTAAAAAGGATACGTAATGAGTCATGATTCAAATTTAAAAAAAAAATTAAAATGTTTGTGAAATACCATTTAACAAAACAGTAACATTGTGAATGTTTTTCAATAAATCATCCTGAAATGACTTTTTTGGGGTAGTTTTTTGAATGATAACGGTTGATCTATAGGTATGGTGGATAAAGTCATAGGATCATCAATTTTATCTTGAATAATGTCTCCCAATTTATGTATAGATGATAAAAGACATTATTGATCACTCCGAGTGGTCCTCACATATGTGGATTCAATGTTGGGAACAACGTTTTGAGGTCTCACCAAATCAAACTTATCTATAGGTACAACAGATAATTTATAGGGTAGTTTTGGATAAGGTAAAGAAAATTATTTTTTATACCAGATGTTCTCCTTTAAATAAACATAATTCGGTTCAAATATATCCCTTAATCTATTAGAAGTAGAAGTATATCAAACAACTATAGGATATCCTAGAATACATCTCCCTCACATATTAAATAGGGCATGATCACAGACATTGATTCATTTTACTATGACATTCTTACAATAATCCAGGATATTCATGGATCCAATAAAACCATATTGAGGCATATTTCTTAAGATATTTTGTATATTTCATTTGTTAGCAACAACAATTTCCAGCTTCTTCAATTCTTCAAAATTATTATCCAGCAAAATCCCTGGGTGACAAACAGAAGTTATTTCCTTTCCTTTCATAGAGGTCAGAGATTATTATCGCTCAACAAAGGCATATGATTCTTCTTCATATTATTATTTAGATTATTCTTACATTAAACTACTTACAACAATCTAATGTATGTCATCATAATTTTCTAATATAACATAGAAATTATTTTAATGAGAAATAGACAATCTTTATAACTAAGTTATAATAAAACTTACATCCTTTTTTACATCATATGAATCACTCTAATATTATGGTAAAGCTTCTTTAAAAAAATATATCTCTTTTCTAGATTGATTAATTGATATAAGAGATTCAGGTGGAAAAATTTGGATCATTATTAATTCTTTTACTATATATTTGTGATGTTCCTGAATTTTTTTCATTGATAGTATGTTACACTATATTTATATAATGGAATATTAAAATGATTTTATTTCCTAATACACATATTCTACCGATAAAAGTACATAAATTTAACTTTTAATTTCTCTGAATGATTATGATAAATGATTTTTTAGAACATTATGAACAATCAAATTAACTTTATTTACTTATTCCATGGAATTTTTACTCTCATAAAGGGTAATAATATCACTTCTATATTCACCTAAATGAGATTTCATAGATTTAACTTCCACTAAAAACTTATAATATATCTCTTAATAACTCTTAGTAGAATCTCTACCAATGTTAGGGAATTCTTTTTTTCTATACTCTTCATGGAAAAGTGAGTATCTGTCATGTTGAACTTCTATACTATAACCCAATCTTGTTATGATTGTTCGACATGAGTTATTTATTCGACGTGGTGTGATTACCAAGATTCATAACTTATTCTTCTTCAAGGATTAATATACCCAATTAGTAATAATTAGAATAAACAATAAGTGTTGAAATTTATTTTATTAATGGGATTTTACCTTCATGACCAATAAAAACATGAAGAGTAATTTTAGAGGTTATCCTCTCTCTATTGGAGGGAAGAGAAATATAAATAGGCTGAACATGGGAAAGGTGGTGAACTCTCTTAGGGAGCTATTAATTCTCTAGATTTAAAAACAACTCTAACTATCATACTTATTTTTATAAGTTTCTAGTTATCATCATGGATTTGTATTACATCCACACCTTCATATAGTATTCCTATCAAAATATGTTTTTCATGTAGGTGTGATGACTGAAACTGAGTTGAAGTGGGTCAACTTCCACTTCTCAAGATACCATGGGAATCAACTTAATCATTGTTTAATTATAGTGAAAATCACATTTTAATAAGATATTTGAAATTAATATTATCACACCATGGTAATTAAATACATTATTTTCATCCAACAAAACTCCAACATTATTAAAAAATAGAGTTAACATGCTCTTGAAATGGTAAAATTATAATGATTTATTCTGAACATGAAACATGTACCTCAATACATATCGTGCTTGGTTAAAAAATTAAATCATGAAAAAATAATGGTAAATGAAATCTTGATAGGGAAATTATTTAAACTAACTTCCCATATGATCAATTGAAGGATAAATAAATTTTATAAGTACGGTAGTATCTGTCTCTTCGTCCATCACCAGTTTATTTCACAATCCAATGTTCCAAATAACGACTACATCAATTTTGGTGGGGTAACAACATCTACAAAAAATAATATATTTAATAAATAATAACCTCCACGAGGGATATTGAATGCTTCAAAATTCTGGAAGGAGGTTATAAAAATATTTTTCTTGTTCACTATTTTAGTGACTAAGTCTTCATTATCATTGATGTGAAAAATAATTCATAAAAATCAGGAAATTCTTTCTCAAATGAAATATCTATTCATTTATAATAAAAAAACTCACACCCTTGAAGATTGATAAATTTATTGAGTAACATAACACTCTTATCTAAATACCTTAATATATTGCATTAACACTCATAACATTTCATGATGTTGTTCATATTTGGATTGTTTTTTTATAGACACTATCATTTCTCTTAGTTTTTTCCATTTCAAAAGTTTTTTGGTGGTTTTGGAAGATTATTCCAAGAGTTTTTCAGATATAAGAGATAATATAGGATTGGAAACATTTTCATGTGGTTTCATGTGTATGATTGACACGCTTTATTTTTTCATAGTAATCAAAGGGTCACACATAAATAATTCATTAAAAATATTGGTCACACGCTCTATTTGATATGAATACTATTTAAAATAATGATAAAAAATCTCAAATAAGATACGGTTAGATATAAGTACTGTTTTAAAAATTATATTAGTACATAACAAAAAAATAAATAATAAAATAAATAATACTAATTTGTATTTAATAAAATGAAATATGTCATCAAGAAGTGGTTTTGTAAAAATTTATTCCTGTTAATTTTATTCGCAGATAAATTCTAGACAGATTTTATTTTTTGAATTATTCTGTAATAAATGATTTCTCAAGTCAATGTGGATTGTTCTAAATTGATTTATCATATTCTAAGAAATATTGATACAACATGTGTCATCAAATTGGATTGGAAAAAATACAAATTAAATACAAAATAAATTAGAGAATGTTTCATAAACAACACATGTGAACAACAACTTCATACTTCCATAAATAATTATTTAGTGATTTATAATGATATGGAGTGTTGTTTCTTATGTGGCCAAGATATTATAGATTTTTCAAAAAAAAATCACAAGTTCATATGGTTCGTTTTGTATTTAATATACATCCAAAAAAATCATCTCCTAAATATGAAGTTAAATTAATGCCATATGTTTTTGGAAAAAAGAGAAATAGTAAAACTTGATTTCAAATTTCTAAAAAACCTTCTTTAACTATTTAAATTATATTCTTCAATATTGGATTGAAATCATTTCCCAAACAAAAACTAAATAAATAATGTATATTCTACTTTTAGTAAGATATATCTTCAAAAGAATACTCTATTTTAATTTTTATCAAATAGTAACATGTTTCATCCATTCATGATTAATATTAGAGCTCATAAGAGTTGTGTAGGTATTACTATTTTGTATTCCAAACTTTTTAATTAAATAAAGTATATATTTTATTTTTTAAAATCATTTCCAAAATATGTTAGCAATATTTTAAATCCTATAAATTAATTTATCTAACCCATCATACTCATTTCAAATTCATTTTTCATATGTTTTTAAAAATATTGAAAATATTTTTTATTTTTTATCTGAAAATAAAATTATCATATATCTTTTTTCTAACGTAATATCCAAGGATGATGTTTTATAAAATAATATAGGATCTTCCATTCCAATTGTATAACCATTATATAAACTAAAATAACTCATGTTTCTTACCATTCTATTGGTTCTTGTTTAATTCCATATATAGATTTATTAATTTTAGAAATAGACTTCTGAATGTTAGGGGATTCAAAACTAGGAGTTTTTTCTAAATAAAACTCCTCTAAAAAATACAATTAGAAAACAAGAATTAATATTCATTTGATATAATTTAACATTCATATATGATGTGTATACTAGATGATTCATAATTTATTCTATTCAAGATATATGGGAAAAATTTGCTTCATTATCTATTCTATCTTACTTATTATAAACATTGGAAACTAATATTTCGTTCTTTCACGTGATTATTCCATGATCCTCTTTCTATTTTATAATTACACATATTGTTCCAATTATAAGACAATCATAGGGTTTTTCACCTATTTATATAACTTTATTCAATTTGAAATAATTTAACTCTTCTCGCATACCTAAGAACTAACTTTTATCAGATAGAGATTCTTCTACAGTTTTTTGATATAGTTGGTATAGAAAGGTATATAATTATTCTTTGTTTCTTATACTTATTTTAGTTTTAATTAATTCATATAAGATTCCTTTAATTATTTTCTAATGAGTGTATTTGATATTTATTAGTTATTTCGGAAGAACATATTTTGTTTCACTAGTATCAAACCTTAGTAGTTTTGGTTTAAGATAATCAAGTTCCAAATCATCATACCTATTGTTGTTAAAGAGAGGTTCATCTCTCATATCCTTGAGAGAATCACATTGTTTATTATATTGAATAATTTTTTTATCAAAACAAACAGTTTTATCAAAAAATTTATGACTTTATTCTTCTATAGTACTTGAAGTTTTTAAAATAAATATACAATCCATAGATGTATTAGAGTAACATATGAAGATTTATTCATAAAACTTTGGATAAAAATTACTAATATTTTTATTGGTGTTAAAGATATAAACCTTGTATCCAAATACATTGAAGTGTCCTACATTTGGTTTTATATTATTCCACATCTCAAAAGTTGTTTTATTAAAGATATACATCGTTTGAAATTTATTAATGACAATACATAGTGACTTAGCATCTCCATATCAAAAAAATGGGGAATGTTAAATTAACATACCATAGTCATATAAATTTCTTGAAAAGTAATATTCCTCCTTTAGTCAACACCATTATATTGAGGTGTCCTTGGGGAAGATAATGTATGTTTAATTCCTTTCATTGAGCATTACGAATTACATTCATGATTCCAAAATTATTTTCTATGATCAATTATTAAAGATAAAATTTTGACATCTTTTAGTTTTTTAGAAGATTATATAAATAAATAAAAATATAATAATCTTCACTCTTATGTTTTAAAAAAATAACCAATTTTAAATATCAAAAAATCAGTAACCACTCATAAAAAAACAGTTTTCCCACAATACTTGAAGTTCTAGTCGTTATAAATAGGTATACATGGATAATATCAAGTGGTATAGATATAGTAACCTCTTTAATTAGTTTAAAATATGTCTTTTGTTTCATTTTGATTTGACATGAATCACATAGCTTTACTTTATCCAATTTAAGGCCAGTAAATTCATAAATAAAATTTTCTTATAAAACTTTTTTAATCAATGAATAATAAAATTTCCAAACCTTATATTCCAATTCCATGATTCATCAATTTCAACATTCTAACAGTTTACATTTTCACTACACAAGTAATTTAGATCCAGTGTATTGACACAATCAGTTCTAGATTCCTTAAAGATGATATATTTATCCTTGAGAATTTAAAATTAACTTTTAGAAAAATCAAAATAATAACTATCATCATAATGTTGGGAGATAATTATTAGGTTTTACTTCAAGTCTTTGACATAAAGAAATATTTTTATGATAATTGACCAAGGACTTCCAAAAGATCTAATTCCAACGTAATCATTTCCATTTCTCCATTGTAAAAGTAACCCACCAATCACCTATTATTCAAAAAACCTTGAGAAACATATATAGATAAACTCCTAAAATATATATTATAAAAATCATTATCCATCTTTCATATGTTCCATTCTCTCAAAATTTTCATCCATATGGTCATTAAGAAGAGATCAAAAGGCATTTCTTCAAAGAGCAGTTAATCATATTTACTGAGTGTTTTTATTTTACTTCTTCTACATAATTAAAATCCATCATAACCATTCCAATATCTTAAAATTAGTGTCTCTTATATATTGAGATGTTATTTAGTTATTGAAATAACCTTATTCAGGTCCCCTTTCAGTAAAAAGGAAAATGAATGTATTAATCATGTGTAAATGTTGACTGCCATCTATATGAAGGAACTATGATCAATGCAAAGGATTGTAACTATCAAACAAAAACATTCAGGAAAAAATAAACATTTAACACTAAAAAATGATCATTTAAATAATTAATTAAAAGTAAATGGTTTTGAAAATAATTTAATTGGATCATAAATGATATAATAATTATTTTTATGTTTTTTTAATAAAATTTTAATAATTTTAAAATTTTTATATATAATGTTATATATCTTATGAATAAAGTTGAAGGTGAGATAACCAATTATCAACTAACTATTATTTCAATGAAACAATTTTCATAATCACGACTTATTTTTCTTATGTGGTGTATTTCTGGATGGTGAATTTATTTTTTGATTTATTTCATGATAATTATATGTATTTATAAATACATATACTATTCTCCATTTTATGATATTTTTATTAAGATATTACCAAATTTATAAGGGTATTTTCTCCTCAATATGGTTTTGTGGAGGCATTTTTTATGTTATGAGCCCATTTATGTTTACAAGGATTATATAATACCCAATTTAAATGTTATATCATGGATACTTATTAATTAATGGGTTTCAATGATACAATTCTATATATTTCATCAAATGGGTTTTGATTTGAGAGGTATTAAAGTGGTAAGAGTTCATCATATCATATTGTCAATTTTATGACATATGTTAGTTTATACACCTATCATCTCGGATGCGGTGTATCCAAAACCCCATTCATTTGTTTCATTAGTAATATCATTATGTTAATGGTTTTTAAAATTTTATTTTATGTTAATTAATTCACATGGGTTATGATTTAGAAGTTTCCAAAATCGTAAGGGTTCTATATTATAATTTCATTATTATCAGAATTTATTATGCATACATTTATTATATTTTTTCCAAAATGTTCTATATTTTCTTCTACACTTTAAATTTATTGATATTATAATTTTTTCATTCATTTCACTCACCTTATGTACTCAAGAGACTAAAAGAATTATTTTAATAAAAACCAATATTGTTTTACCGTTTTTCCGTGAATCATTTTATTCAATGTTAATGTGTTTTTAAAAATGTTTTTAAAAATGTTTATATTATTCTCATATTATTTTCAATGTCATTTTTACTCATTTATTACATTCTATAAAATTATTAAAATTAGTGTTCCTATAACTTTGTACATATGGTTCTTTTGAATATCAATAGAAAATTTTAAAGGATTCATGTTTTAATATACATGATAAGAACTATATTTCCCACTGTCATTACCACTAAATACCATGAATCTTATATTTATATGTTACATTTTTCTTTTAACTAAAAGTTCATTACTTCATATTTTTGAAACCTTAATATATTAAATAAGTTATTTCAAAATGAAAAGGGTATTTTCTTCAAGAATTTTCTCATCACTCATTAAAATTCATGATTCTTGAATTATAACAGATTTTTATGTTACTTATGACTCATTGGGTATATAATTCAATGATATCATCCTTATTAGTGATATAGATAGTTTAATGCAATGATTAAATGTTGGTAAAACCCATTTTATTTCACACAGGTTATGCTAATATAGAATTATACATATTTTTAATATCTTTTATAAAATAGATTAATGGATTGTGTTTATATCATAGGTGAATCTGTTATAGACCTATAATGAATTGGGTAACGACTAATTTTTTATGATCTCAAATTGTATAATGGATGTTATCTCACACCCCTAAGAGGGTACATGAGTGGTAATCTCATGCCTAAAATAGGGTACATGAGGCGTTATCCAAATCCCAAAAGTGAGTACACAGGAGGTTTTATCAACACCAGAAAATGGTATTCGGGAGGTTACTCTATGCCTAAAATAGGGTGCATGAGACATTATACCAATGTAGAAGTATGTATATGGGTGGTTATCCCAAGACTAACAGGTCTTGAATATTTTTCTTGGTATACATGGAATAATATTTCTTTGATTACGATAATGAAATTCTTTATTCCATACTATAAAATAATGTTATTATGAAAATGTTATATCTTCATGGCTTAATAATTTAGATTCTAATAGGATTCATAACTTATGAACATTCAAGTTATATTCCATGACTCTTGATTATGATCTATGATTTATTGGGTGTGTATAAGGACTGGCCTTATTACATTACATAATCTTGAATTTTAGTCAACAACTCACTTCCTTTCATATTGAGGAACATTTCATGCTTAGATTCTTAGATAATTTTGATATAATACATACATTATTTTCCCCATTCATATAGAGTAGATACCACAAAAATAGTATTTATTTTTTTCTAAAATATAAGTCTATTTAGATCAAACATGTTTTATTTGAAAAATCTTCATAAAATTTATCTTGTATTACTTCTTTTCTTATAAATTCATATAACATGTGAAAATAATATAAAAACATGTGATGAGCACAAAAATATTAGTAAGGGATATAAAAAAAGGAAGGAAAACAATAGTCCATGAATACTTGTAACGTATGAAATCATTTTCAAAAAAGAAATACTCGCTACCCATATAAACTTACTTTGTGACAGTTGATATTTCCATGAGACTTAAAAAAACATATAGAACATAAATAGAACCATAAATTTATCTTGGGCCCTTACATACATATTCTTATAACCCTCTTGGCTACCTTATAATCTTTAACCCTCACAGCTACATAACAATTTGTGTTACCATCGTAGTTACACTTGGAGTAACCATATATACGATCACCAATATACACATACCAAATGCCATGGAGTGAAATTTAGGTCACAAATTTCATTATAAACAATCCCTATGAAATAGAACATAATCATTCAATATGAATAATTTCATAAAAAATTCCTTTTGAATTTAGTAAAATAGAATTTTGAAGAGGATTTTAAAATAAAAGTTCCTTATAAATATCATATAATTGAAGTGATAATTAATTGAGTTTATGGAAAATTTATATACACTGTGAATACACATAATATAACATAATATAAAAAAATAATCTCACAAAATTTTTTAATACCTTATAAATAATGAAGTAGAATGTTGACCTCCAAATCAGGTTATGAATTCCCTTTCCTCAGGATTGTCTTAATTAATACTCATTTAAAAAATATTTATAATGGTTAAAAGAGTGTTATTAATATTTTACACAAACATATTCATGTTTACATCACCATATATTATCATTTCATAACATCTTTTCACCCTGTAATTATTAGTATTTTGTTCTTTCCATTATTTTGGGTGCATACTTTACATGATTTCCAAGGCCGGTTTGTATTTTATTTTCTTGTCGTATCGAAGTGAAATTCCAAAATTGGAATGAAATGGTATTTATATGTTTCCATAATATATAATGATACCATAAATCAATTTATTATCATATATGATGATGGATCATTAGATAAAACATTAATGATGTTTCTTTAGATCATTTTTGGTGGTTCCTTGATAATCATGAACATGTTTCATTATATAATTTAATTTCATGCATAGAAGTTCATTACAGAACATAATAAAGGTTACAAAATACACTTTAAATTTTTTCAACCATTAAAAGTGTTTTATGATTGGCTTTAAAAATGTAACGGATATTGTAAAAACATCGTCCACGATTTTGGTAAATCGGCACATCATAGACGATGTTTTTATTTTTAGAACAAGAGGGAGAGGAGAACAACAAAGATGATGAAGCATTTTCATAAAAATTATAAAATATAGAATATATAAGATTTTTTATATTTCATGCCTCTTTTTTATGTGGAGGTAAAGAGATTATAAGAAAATAAAATAATTTTAAAAGAAAACACACAAAAAAGGAAGAGGATTCTTACCTGTTGATCTCTTCTCCTTGAGATCTTCCTTAAGGCCTTTGGTTTTGGCCTTTCGGTGAGAGAAATAAGTCATGGACATGGGGAAGAGACGTTATGAGGGAATTTGGTAGAACTTAGACAATTAACAAGGCTTGAGAGGTGTGTTAGAAAGAGGGTAATGATGGTGGTATTTATAGTGGAGGATAGGAGAGATTTTACATTATTTTAATCATTATTATAATATTTTTTCCCTAGACTATGAATATTATTGATTCATGTGACCCCAAATAGTAATAATTTCATGTTAGTTTCAACCATGTGTTCTTACATAAGCCATGCATCACATATGATCCTGTAAAACATGTATTTAGCATATATCATAATTTATCATATTTTACTATTCACAGGAAATTCAAGAATTTCCAAAAAAATACCAAAAATTCATCCAAACCATTTATTGATGTGTATAATTAAAAATTGAACTCCATTTTTTGAAAATAACTTTCTAATAATTATTAATTTATTGTTTAATTAAAATCATAATTTATTAAAAAAAACAATATAAAATCTATAACTCAATTTTTAACACCTTGGAAAAATAATCAATATCTCATTATCTTATAACCTTAATAAAATAAAGTAACAATATTATTTACTATTTATAAGGGTCATATTACTATTTAGATTAATATTCATAAGGATATGTTACTATTTATCAAAAAACAAGTTGGTTCTATTAGACTCCAAATAACTTACCAATCCCAACCATAGATGACCGTTTTTTGAAATTCAAATCATAGAAACTGCAAAATTATGTTAAATATATAGTTATAACTATATACTTTAAAAAATCATGCATTTCAATTTATTTTTTAAAAACCCTGGGGTGTTACATTTTCCCCACTATCTAAAAATTGAATCCTTGCAATTTTATTTACTTATTAAACAGGTATGGGTACCTTCCCCACATATCATTTTCAGACTCCCTTGTTTCTTATTAACCATTTGGTTCCTATTAAAAACCAATATATAGTGGATTAAATTATTCGGTAATAATTATTCTCTTTAATAAAGGATCTGAACAAGTTTCTCTTCATAAGAAAGGTTCTCTTCCAGCTGAACTACTTCTGGGCTCAAAACCTAAGTTTAATCTGTCACATACTTTCTCAACATCGAAATACTAAAAACATAGTGTACCTAAGAGAAACATGGAGGAAAAGCTACTCAGTAGGTGACTGGTCCAACATTTTATAGGATTTCATAAGGTCCAATGAACTATGGAATTATCTTTCCTTTATTACCGTGATGCATAACATTTTTCCATGATGAGATTCTAAGAAAAAAATGATCACCTACCTCAAAATAAAAGTATTTCCTTCTATTGTCTGCATAAATTTTCTATCTTATTTGAGTTATCCTAATGTATTGTTATATCATCTTCACTTTATTATCCACTTCATATACTAATTCTGGCCCCATAAACTTATTTTTTCCAACATAATCTCAAAAGGCTGGAGTTCTACACTGCTTCCCATTCAATGCCTCGAAAGGTGCCACCTATTAACTAGAGTGTAAATTTTTATTATATGAAAACTAAACTAAATAAAGATGTTGATCCCAACTTCCCTGGTATTCCATTGAACTAGCTTGAAGCATATCCTCCAAAGTCTGAATTGTTCATTATAACTACCCATATGATTGAAGTTGAAAAGATATACTGAAATTTAATTTTGTTCCCAACAATATCTGAAGTCCCTTACAAAATATAGAAGTGAACCTAGGATCCTGGTCACACACAATGAAATGATGAACTCTATGTAACCTTAAAATAACTTTGAGGTAAATTAGAGAAATCTGATCCAAATACATTGTATCTTGAATAGAAATAAAATGTGCGTATTTTGTCAGTTGCTCATCAAAAACTCAAATCACATTGTTAACTCAAGAATTATGATGTAGTCCAAACACATAGCCCATGGATATATTATCACATTTTCACTCTTGTACTGGTAGTGGATGAAGTATCCCCTTTGGTAACTATTGCTCATATTTAACCTATTGACATGTCAAACATTTCATAGTAATATCTAAAATATCTCTTTTTATTCTATCCCACTAATAATACTCCCTAAGGCCTCTATACATCTTAGTACTACCATGATGAACTGAAAATGGAGAACTATGAGCTTCACACCACAAATCCTTCTTCAACTATAAATCACAAGGCACAAACAACCATTTACCAAATATTAAAACATAATATTTTTCAAGGTTAAATTCTTGAAACTTACCCATTTTAACCAATTATACCGTTTTCTTTATATCAGGGTCTTTATTCTACACTTGCATAACTATGTCTAATAATGATGAATGCACTAAAACATGAAATAAAATAGATGAATTTCATGCACCATAATATTCTAAGACAAAATTCATCAAATAATTAATCAAGGGATCGTGTTTCAAACGTAACATGGTTAATGATGCATGATTTTTTCTATCCAAGGCATCCGCCACTATTTTTGCTTTTCTCATATTTTAATTGATCTTGAAATCATAATATTTTATCATTTCAAGCCATATATTATACCTCATGTTTAATTCCTTCTGAGTGAATATATACTTCAGACTTTTATTGTCAGTATATATTTTACATTTGGCTCTGTATAAATGATGCCTCTGAATTTTCAAGGCAAAAAACCATAGCTTCCAATTCCAAATCATGTTTCGGATAATTTAACTCAATATTTTTTAGTTTTATTCAATCAGAAGAAATTACATTTTCATTATGTATCAGAGAACAGCCAAGTACCTTCATTTAAGCATCACTGTAGATGAAAAACTCACTATTTTGGGAATATAAGGCCAAAACTAAAGCATTCACCAATCTCTTGTTTAGTTCCTAAAAACAAACATCAAATTCTTGTATCCAAATAAATTTAACCCATTTTCACGTTAACTTAATTAAAAGGCTAGATAACAGTGAATTTGTTTTAACAAACTATCATTAATAACCTACTAATCTAATAAAACAAAAAATATCTGTAACATTTGTAGGTCTTGACCATTCATCAAACACTTTTGTTTTTGGAAATGTCAACTGTTATTCTATCATTATTTACAATGTTCCAAATAAAATGAATCTAGTTCAACAAAAAAATCACAGTTTCTGAATTTTCCATACAGTTTCTTTTTCATTAAGTTTTCTAAAACAAACCTTATATGTTTTAAATAATCCTCTTTACTCTTAGAAAATACCATAATTTTATCAATAATCACAACCAAAAACTTATGCAATAATTCATGAAATATTTTATTCAAAATATCCATGAATACAGTAGTTGAATTAGTTAACCCAAACAGAATAAAAAAATTCACAATGCCCATATGTATTATGGAATTCTATTTTTAGTATTTCATTCTCCTTCACCTTTAGCATATTGTATCCAGATCTCAAATCAATCTTGGAAAAGTACTGATATCCCTCGAGATGATTAGACAAGTCATTGATATGAAGAAAATGATACTTTTTTTAACAGTGATGTTATTCAAGGCTCTATAATCAATGAAATGTCTTATGGAACAATATCTCATTTTAAGGAACAGAATAAGATAAACTCATGGTGAAGTGCTACGATGAATAAATCCTTTATCAAGGAAATCTCGTAACAAATTTATCAATTCAATAAGTTTTACTTTACCCGTTTGATATGGGGGTCATACAGTTGGCTTATCATTAAGAAATAATTCAATTATTAATTTGTCTTCCTAATCACATATGGAATCGGGTAATTGATCAAGAAAAAACATCAAGGTATTCATTTAGTACTGAGATATCATTAATCTAAACAGTTCCTTTTTTTCAACAATATGACCAAGATAACATTCATTTCCATCTTTCAACAGTTTCTTAGATTCCTAATATGTTATAAATTGTATGAATTCATTCTTATATTCAAACAAAAACTCTTTCTAAAAAAACTTCTTTATCTTGATAGTCAATATTGGCATGATAAACAAAAAGGAAAATCCATTCTCAGAATAATATCAATCTATACTAAGGGTAAACAATTTTAATAGGAAAATTATTTTCATAAACCATAATAGAATGATTCTTATAATTCCTCTTTACTATAATATTTCCACCTGGTGTTTAATAATAAGTTCTAGTCTCATTTTTAGGATATATTTCCAATTTACAAGAAATTTCTTTAGAAATAAAAGAATGTGTAGACCCCATATTGAAAAAAAAATCTTTAGAAAAATCTGAGTAAACAAACAATGCACCTAATAAAACTTCATTGGATGGACCGAAGTCCACTAACATAGTCACAAACGATCTAACTACACCTTTCTTCTTAAAGTCTGGCTTATTTGCATCATTTAGATCTCTCTTTGGGAAAGTATTTGCATAATGACTCATCTATCCATATTTAAAACACTTAACAGTTTTCTTATCAGGATTAGTCTTTGGATCATTTTCATTAAAATCCAAGGCCATATGTCCAAACTTACAATATCTAAAACACTTACCAGTTTTGGTATGTCATTCCCCAGGATACTTTTTGTCACACTTTTCATATACTAGAAACTGTAATTTCTTACCATCATATTTAATTGGTTGATTCTTACCCATCACTTGCCAACTGGACCACTTCACATCTTTGTTTTCAAAGTGCACGTGATCATAACAAAACTCCATATCTACCATCTCAGCATTTTGGAAAAAAATAATCATAAATTTTGAGTTAACGGGAGGCCAATTCCATTCGATACCATAGCTTTAATTCTAAGTAAAATTGGTTGATTTTTCTATCAATATCCAGAATAAGATTTAGAGAATTCCTCACTAGTCAGGTGTTGTTTTATTCATACACAACCACTGAATATTCCTAAATTTTCTTCCACTCAAGTAATTTCCTCTCCATCCTAAGTTTCACCACCTTAGTAAAATATTTTTCAAGGAAAATAAATTGAAATTCATCACACTCTAAAGCATAAATCTCATCTCTATCCCTGATATTTTTGACCATTTAACACCACTGATCAGCTTCACCTTCAAAATTATAAATATAAATACTTACACATATATTATCTAAATATCCCATAACATTAAATATATTTTCAAGGGCCTTAATCCATCCTTTAGCCACAAGTAAGTTAGAAGATCCATTGAAATCAAGTGGGTGTTGTCTCATAAAATGATTCACTATGATCATGTTTCGTTGTAGTACCTCTGGTTGTTCTCTTTCATGGATTCCACCATAATTTATTTCCAGTATTATCCGATCCATTACTATCACAAACTTCTTAGTTCTAATCCCTACAATTCTGGTTTGCAGATTCAGAAGGATATCATTCCACTGGTGCCTCTCCTCTTTAGCTACCCTGTTTATTCTATAGAGAACCATTGTGAAAAAACATATATTAGTCGATGCATCATGGTAATCTTTTAATGCTATATCATTTCAAATTAATAATAAATTAAAAATAATTTATGGTATTTTATTAACATAATCTTATCCCCTATGGTTATCTAAACTATCCCCTAATACCAACTATAAGGACCGGTCTTATTACATTAAAGAATGTTGAATATTAATCAAGAACTCGCTTCCATTCATATTGAGGATATTTTGAAGTTTACATTTTTAGAAAATTTGGATATAATAGACAAATAATATTCCATATTCATATAGATAATATACCACAAAAATAGTATCTATTTCTTCCAAAATATAAGACTTTTTAAATAAAACATGTTTTCTTTGAAAAATATTCATAACATTTAACATGGCATCATTATTTGTCTTACACATCCTTATAACCTATTACAATCATTTAAAAACTTGGTATGAGAACAAAAATCTCATTAAAGTACATGGAAATATGGAAAGAAAACAATATTCCTTGAATACTTGTAATGTATGAAATCATTTAAAAAAAGGCATACTTGTTACCCATATCAACATACTTTGTAAAACTTCATATTTCCATGATATTTAAACAAAACATATGGATAATAAATAGAACCATAATGGTATATTGGGGCATTACTTACATAATATTTTAACCCTCTCGGCTACCATATAATTTGTAACCCTCACGACTACCTTACAATTTTTGTAACCATTGAAGTTAGAGTTGGAGTAACCATATGGCCGACCTCCAACATAAACTAACCCAAATGAATTGGAGGGAAATTTAGGTCCCACCCATCATCATACATAATTCCCAAAAACCAAAACATAATCATACACCATGAATAATTTCATAAAAACATTTCTTTTGAATTTCTTATAACTGAATTTTAAATGTGGATTTGAAAACAAATGTCACTTATAAATATCATATAATTGATATGAGACTTAATAGAGTGCATTGAATATGTATATACACTATAAATACACATAATATAAACAAATTTAATCTCAAAAACAATATTAATACCACATAAATAATGAAGTAGAATGTTAACCCAAAGAATAGATGTTAGGTTATGAATTCTCGTACCTTCAGTTTTTCTTACTTAAAACTCACTTAAACCTCATGTATAATGGTTAAACTATGGTTATTAATTTCTTAAATAAACATATTAATGTTTAAAACACCTTATATGATCATTTATTAACACCCGTTCAACCTTTAATTATTTGTATTTTGTTCCTTCCACTGTTTCGGGTGCGTTCTTTACATGATTTCCATGGACGGTTTGTATTGGAATTTCTTGTCATATGGAAATGAAATTTCAAGATTAGAATGAAATGGTATCAATATGTTTCGAGAATATATAATGATCCCATAAATCATTTTTTTATCATATATGATAATGAATCGTTAGATAAAATAGTAATGATGTTTTTTAGATCATTTTTGGTAGTTCCTTGATAATCATGGAATCGTTTCATTATATAATTTAATTTCATTAATATAAGTTCATTACAAAACATTAAATAGATTAAAACATAAAATTTATATTTTCTTCAACCATTAAAATGGTTTTATGATATTCTTTTAAGGTGTTAATGGATATTGTAAACACATTATCCACAATTTTTTTAAATTGACACATCCTGGACAATGTTTTTATTTTTAGAACAAGAGGGAGAGGAGAGGAAGGAAGATGATGAGTATTTTAAATGAAAATGATACCATACAGAAAATATAATATTCTGGTGATTTCATACCTCTTGGATAAGTAGAGGGAAATATTTTATATGAAAATAATGGAATTTGAATGAAAACACGTGAAAAGGGAAGATGATTCTTACCTCTTGATATATTAACCTTGAGATCCTTCTTATGGGCATTGGTTTTGGAATTTTGGTGAGAATAAAAGGTCCTAGATGTGTGGAAGAACCTTAAAAAGATGATTTCCCAGAATGTAGACAATTCTCAAGTCTTGAGAGGTGTGTGAGAAAGAGGGAAATAGGGGTGGTATTTATAGTGGTGGATATAAGGGATTTTACATTATTTTATTCATTATTGTAATATTTTTGCTCAAGACTATGAATATTATTTATTCTTGTTACCCAAAATAGTAATACATTCATATGAGTTTTTAACAAGTGGGCATACATCAGACCTGCATCACCTACGATTCAGTAATACAATTATTTAACATTTATCGTATTTTACTATTCATCAAAAATTCAAGAATTTCAAAAATATACCAAAAATAAACCCTGGAAATTTTTTGATGTGTAGAATTAAAAAATAAACAACATATTTTATAAAAAAAATTCTAAATATTAATAATTTGACTTTAAATATCATAATTTATTCAAAAATAACAATTTTAATTAACTAACACATTTTTTAACACCTTGAAAAATTAATCAACATCTCATTATCTTATAACCTTAAGAAAATAAAATAATATTATGATTTAGTATTCATAAGGGTCATATTAATATTTATAATGGTATCTTAATATTCACCAAAAAAACAAGTTTCTTCTATGATACTCTAATTAACATACTGATCACAACCGTAGATGACCGTTTTTTGAAATTAAATCATAGAAGCTAAAAAATAATGATTAAAGGATAGTTATAACTATCTACTTAAAAAATTTAATGCATTTAAAATTATTTTTAAAAAACCTTGGGGTGTTACTTTTTGAATTTCTATTGTAAATATAATTTTCTTAAACCCTTAATGACTTATTATTCATAAAATTTTTCATTCAGTAGTATCTCCCATGTCGACCTTACTAAGCATAATATCTCATCATATATCATGATTCCTTTTATCAATGGTATAATTAATTTTTTTAATTACGATATGGGTTATAGTTTCAAATAACTAAGTGGGTGATTATATATAACATTTATATTATACTTGTTTATATATCAATGTTCCCAAAAAAGATAATGTATTATAGTTCTAGAATGTTTTATAATGAAATGTAATGAATATTCATCTAAAATGATTTAATATTTGTGTATGAAATTTTCGGGTAATATAATTAAATCCAAATTTTATTTCATATTTTTAACATGTTCTCAATTCTGAAACGGTCCCACATACCTCAAACCCAACTTGACTAAATTCCCCTCAATGACCATGATAATGTGAGATTCTCCTAAATACTGGATCACCAATTGAAGACTACAATGGTAAATTATGTTGATATTTCTAATAATTTTATTATATTTGAGTGTCCTCTATACACTAAAAAATCATATGAATATTCTCCATCATTTAATGAATCAATCATAATCTAAGGACTATTCACCAACCTTTTCCGAGTTGAGTTTTGGTTTATAGGGTAACACACATAAAGAATAAAAAAATTCATCTTTATGGAGTATTTATAAAAAATATTTTCTAAAAATTAAACCAATACCAGATGTATATCACAATATCCACCTTGGGATAGAGTATAGTCATGGATCATGTAAATAATAATTTTATTTTCCCACTACATTATTTCGTCTTTCTGAGCATGATATTATATGCTCAACTTTACCAGAGATCCCACCACCTTATAATGTCTCTTGTAATACTGATATACGATGTAAGGATATATCTCTAATATAATCACCATGTAAACCACATGAAACCTAATGATATACTACATATTCAACTTCAATAGTTCCACCAACATTGTGGTGTCCTGAATAAGTATTAAATATGGTGACTTGTTTGTACATTCAATCAGAACAGAAATGGGATTCTTACATCTAAGGATAATGATGTAAGAGTGTAATTCAATCCGTTAATATATCATTCCTTTTACATTTTCATATGAGGATCAGATGTAGAAATTTTAAGGCTTAAAACTTATAACATTAATATGTTGAAATATATAGCATCAAGACACAATGTTGGATATGTATTTTGACATGAAAAGAAATCATAATAGGTCATCATATTATAAAAAAAAAAATTTGGTTCTCGATTCGTCAGCCCAGTCATAATGATGAAAATCACTCATCACGGACTTTTATTAAAACAAATATGGATATAACGATTTATAAAGTAACAAATTCCTTACCAAATGAGATATAATTCATTGAGGATCTCTCCAATATATAAATAATCTCTGAAATTTATGGTCTCATTATCCTACTATTTATTTTGGAGGATCATTTCATGTAGAGATTAGTTCAAATGAACACTTTTTATATCATTACTTGGATCTTCCTCTCTAACACTCTAGTAAAACTATGGAAAGATCACTATTAAAATCAATTCACCCTTCTCATACCTAACCAAAAGGGATAGAAATACCATTATAATATTATCTATCACTGAATTACCATTTCATAGATATTTGAAAATATTGGAGTTCAAATACTGCTGGTATTCAAATCACAATCGATGTAAGAGATTAAAATATATTGTAAGGAATATTTAAGTGTAAATATAATGTTTAGATTATATGATTACATTTTACCCAATAATGTAGTGTCTCCAAATATTTAGGGAATTTATAATATCTGTCATTTCTAGATCCTTCATGGGGTAAATCATCTCATTACATCCAAGATAACAGGATCCATGATACAACACATGATCTCCTTTTATAAGAACAAAACCCTAACTAGAATATGATACATCACAAATAACCACATATCAAAGCCATGAATCTAGTAGAGAAATAATAGCTGCATAAAAAACTACTTCATTTCATAAAAAATCATGAAAATTTGAGTCGCATGAGAATATTACCCACTTCTAGTTGATTTTCATGAGGTTTGATTAATTAATTTAGAATCACTTCACAAATTGATGGTAATAACCTAATATACCTAGGAAAATTTTGATCATAAATACATTTTATGGTTCATCCCATTACATGATGAAATTAAAATTTTCTATAAAAAATGACATTACATGTTCTAAGACCATGTTCCCCAAACATTTATTTTCACATATCATGAATTGAAATTTTGAAATAAATTCATATTGGCAATGATCCTTTATTATGTTCAAAACATCACTATACTAATATTCTTTATCCTCCTCATATTTTTACTAAATAATGATGTTATCTATAAATACCATAATAATAGAGATAGGAAACTGGTGGAAAATAAATTTCATGAACACCATAAAGAATTACCTATCAATAATCAAGACAAAGGACTGCATGAGGTACTCAAAATGTCCATAAATTCTATTTATGGTGGTCTTTGGAATATCTAACTCCCTGATTAAGAGATTACAGTAAATAGACCAATGATAAATTCTAAGAATGGATTTTGGGATTTGAATTCACTGAAAAAAAATACTTATTTTCATAAAAGTGTACTTTTTCTTTTCCATTACTTGGTTTATTTTTTCATAATAAAAAAACAAGTGAATATTTCCATCATCCTTATTTTAAAAGAGCACTATAGACTCCCAAGGTGACATAGGTGGCCATATGATTTCCTTTTCTCTCAAATAAACCAGTTAATGTTTTAGCTATTTTAACATAGCTGGATTCATGTGGTATAATGATATAAATATTTTTTTTCTTGAATGATTTAAATATAAAAACACATATCCCTCGATAACATAAATACATGAATGTAGTCTAGGAAAACATTAAGATACTCAACAACTTCTAGTGTATGTTCCAAAAAAATTATTATTGATACCTATCAAAAGAAAATAAAATTACTAACATATTATTCTCCGGAAGAGGTGATCCCGCCTGACTAGAACTTCTTTCCAAATATAATTTAAACACAAATGAAATTCCATTAGTGTTTTTATTTTACAACCTCTTATGATAATATTTGATTCTATATTTTTGGGAAACCAACCAATCTATTGTGAAAATAAAGTTAAATAAACTCTTTTTTTAGAATATAACATCCTTGACTAGCATGGCTTATGATAATGAAAATATATTGGAGGGGAATCAGTGACCCAACTCCCTTTTAGTTTAAAGAGTTATAGATATATATAACATAAGGAATGTGTTCCATTAGAAGACTCAATAGTTTCACATAGTGGGTTGATATAAAATAGTTTACGTCATCGGTATCAAAAAAAATAAGATGCTAAAGATGAATAAATAGAAATAGTAAATCTCATAGTTACTAGGCCTATATCATCATCTGAGGGGAACACTTACACTTCATATAAATTAATTGTTCTAAAGGCATGTGGATGGAACAACATTGTTCATGTTGCATCTAACTGATCCACAGTTATCTGAGGTGTTGAAAATAATGTTCCACTACATAGATTAGAGAAAACATGAGAGAACCTATGTAGGAGGGAATATATTTTCTAATATATTTAGAACTATAGTGGGTATAAGATAGTATTATTTGAGGGACCTATCATACCAAATTGGGAAAAATTTAGTGATAATTTATTATAGCTATAGAAAATATATGGTATGAAATCTATCATTGGGAAACAACGCTATTTTTTTTGTGAGACTCATCTGAAAACCATTTAAACTTACTAGACTCACAAAAACTACCACCAGGTTTAGGGGGAATTCTAATCATTCATTTCATGATTTTATGTGTATCTCCCATATCAAATCCATATCCAACACTTTTATATTGAAATATAGATTAAACATTAAATCCTTTGATAAAATATCAGGACAACAACCCCTCTTGAACCTTTGAACATTCAAATTTTTATTCGACATAACCCTAGTTAGAAACTAAGAAACATCAATAAAGCAATTGGAATACTCTATGATATTATGATTCAATGTATTAAGGATTAGTAATTCTATTGATTTCAAAATTCCATATACTGTAGAAACCATTTCATTGTGAATATATCCTTCAACTCATTCCACTCAAATAAATAATTCTTCATTTAAAAAATAATTGAATCTAACCACACTCCATGGAGTATTTCAATCATGAAGGGTCCATAAATTAATTTAATGGAATATAGGGTTCCTAGGAATTCAACGGGATTTTCGATATTCCCCCAAAAAATATTAGCCCTTATTGGGGATCGTTCCTCCATCGAAAAAAACTATATATTTAGTTTATAGAACCTAAAGGATAAATCCATATTGTCATACTTTCATGGTTATTCCACAGAATCTTGATCAAGGAAATTTTACAAGACTAGTTTGTAGCTCCAACTACCTTCACAACTTTATCGATTTGATTTTTTTCTATTAATGGTTCTCCTAAAGAATGTTAATTGGAATCACCCTCCCATAGTCACACAGGCAGTTGGTGACATAGTGTTATACAACACCACCAAAAAAAATGGATTACATTATATTTAGGAACAAGTTCCAACATGAACAATATAAAACATGAAAAACAACTCAATTTAGTCATAACATACCTCCAAAGACTTATTTTCTGACATCAAATGGTTACTGAATTTTTTTTTGCAATTATATATGGTAAATAACATGCTTATCACCTACCCCTTAAGTCTTAACATTCCAAAATAATTTCTAGAAGGTCATCCAAAAAATACATACTGATAATTAAAAGATCCCCAAAAACAATTGATACTAATTTTTCAACCATATAACTAAATAATCCATTGATTTTGGAATCCTATTTGATTCATGAAATTTATGGAATCACATTCCTAAGATCCATAATATAGATAATATAAACTTGGTGTAATAACCCAAAATAAATCAATGAGACTAATGAAGAATGTTACATGACCTTAGGTGCACCTCTCTGTGTACAATAGGTTTATGACTATTAATGAAGGACTAATGTGGAATCATAGGGGGAAAATCTGATCCTTTGATGTGCACTGTAGATATAAATAACCAATGTATAATAATATACAATCAGTGAAAGTGGAAAATACAACAATAACCCATTCAATATTTCTTTGGCATGCTAGATAAATAACCAAAACTAAATAAGGATATACAAAAATATGTAATGGTAGTAAATAAAATAATCATACGATGTCTTGATCAAACTAAATCTAATAATTGCAACATCATCATGCTCTAACTTCTCAAATATACACCATAAGTCCCTTTACCTCTATAGAATCATGATTCATGAATTATTCAAGCACAAAAAAATACCAGAGTATGGTGTGTGTACAATACTTACTAGGATACCTACAAAAACCTTTAACATTAGTCCATGAAATATATAGGTTCATTTTATGAACATTATCTAGGTACACTTATAAATAGAAAAAAAAACCAAAAAAAACAAAACTTATGCAATGTCCTAAAACACCATCCATATCCATATTCACACTATACTAGAAGAAACAAGGCTCTAACTTCTTTTACACCATTCTAGAAGAAGCATCAGTCATCTTCATTACATATACCCCTTGAAGAATATCCCAAAAATATGAAAAAAATATATTTTAAGGGATAGCCTATGTACATGTCGATGAAAGTATGGTACATCACTCATGAGTGGATGGATCCAAGCATGGGACACATCCAACTTTCCAGGATATCCCAATTACATGCAAACCTATGTCTAGAACATACCTCTTGAATGGATAACCCAAATAATGTGATAAATCCCACCAAATAGTATAGAATATTTACATTTTAACCAAATTATGACACATCCCTCTTTGAGGAAAGCCTAAATAGGAGAAACCATTAAAATCAACTATTGAAGATAGAGACACCACAAATTATATAGGAAACATAATTTAGGTTAATCATCACATCAAATCAATAGGTTTAATAATCATTAGAATATGTATGCATGAAACAAAAGGATATATCAATGGATGTACCAAAATAAATCATGTTATCAATAATCCAACATTGGTTTCTCATTTCTATACAATGAATACATTAATCACTCCAATAACCTATATAATACATTAATGAAAGATAAATAATTCCTAACACATGATTGTTGATGATGAAATATGTGGTCCATCAAGGAAATATCACCTAGATCATGTTTACGTGTATTTCAGTATAATGTGATCCCCAAGGATTAATATAACTAAATACAACTAAATTATTTTCAAATTAAATTAAATTTCAAATGAAATTATTAATTATATATCTAGGATAATCTATAATAAATGTGATAATTACATATTACCCTTCTCTATAGTTCCAAATTATTTTTTAGAGAATAATTAAAATTACACATGGGATAATATATTCTCCCCCTTTGATAAATTTTTAATTATAAATTAAATCCATAACATGTATTTGATTGTTTCTTACTGCATGAATATTTATAATTCAGAATGTGATGACAATACCTCTCTCTTAAATAAATGATATAAACAATAATATTTCTAAATATAATTTTACATAATTCACGATTATCATCATTTTGAGATTTCTTTATCAGTCACTGATAAGTTAGATTTTATTATAAATTATGAAATATGTATTCAAATCCTATATAAAGTGAAAGAGTCTTTATTTTCAAATTTAACATGGAATGAATTCCTAGAAATTAACACTTTTTGAAACACTACAAAAAGGTAGAGGATAGATGAATTAAGACCTACCCATCTATGAAACTAGAAGAATGGTTGGGATTAATCATATTAGGCTCTACAAATCATGAATAATTAAATTCATGTAATTATAAAATTCAAGAGAATCTCTTAAATAAAAGGTATCAATGTTAAAATATTTTTAGGAAGTAAAACCTCATACTGGTTCATAGTAAAAAAGGAATAACCTAAGTTATTAATTTAATTATTATTTTAAATAAATATTGAATACAGAGAAATAATAAAATTCTATTAAGGGATTAAAAACATTAAATGGGACAAGGAAATCAAAACACATTAAGGAATCTAAAATCATTAAAATAATTTAATGATGCATTCTGTGGGAGAAGAAATGAAAAATAGCGGAAAAATGTATTCATAAAAAAAGGAACTGTGTAAGGGTAACATGGTTTACCCTTACACAACTCATAGCACCTGCATTAGGGTAATAATATTTTCCCTTACATAGAATTCAATAGTTATGCATCCATTGAAACTCAAGGACTAACCTTACACAAATCCCTTTTTTCCATTACACAAGTAGGATTAAACTAAACTTACATTTACATAAGACTCATGATTCCCTTACTTGATGCCCTATTTTCCCTTAAGTGGGATAATGAAAACACTAGTTACCTTATCCAACTCTATGGGTACCCTTATATAGAGTTTTCAACCATTATGTAACTCTTAAAAATATTTTTATGGGTAGTATTTTTTAGAAAACAAACTTGATCATGTAAGAAGACATATAAAGTTTTCCAAAAAAAGTTTTTAATAATAAATAAATAAAGGAAGGTTAAAATAAGTATCTCTAATAACTTATTATCTTCCAGAAGTATTTCTAGAAGTTAACATCTAATAACCTAAGAGAACGTTGATATATTAATCAATAAAACTAAAAACAAGATAGGCACACACAAGGGTTCACTATAAGGTTAGAAATAATATGATACCCCTAAGTATAAGGAATAATATATTAAGCACTAGACAAACTCTTTGTTAAACCTCTTATACTAGGATATCAGTGACATCTACAAATATATAAACTAAATTATAAAATACATTACCTCAAATAATGTAGGAAAAATATAGTGCACCAATCCACATATCCCAATTTATAAATTCATCTATTTATATGGGATCTTTGTAATAAGAGAAAATTGTATATATTGAATGTGAACCTATGTGCCTACCATGATGTATTAACACACATATAATCACAGAAATCATATATAAAACATCATTAGGATCATCCAGGGTGAATTTAATCAATGATAACATTATAAGAAAAAGACATAATTTCCGCATTTATAAAAACTCGGAAGTCTACTATATAGTGTAGATCATATGTAGATACAGCTCCCCTACAAGAGTCCCAACAATCATACATCCTGTCTAAAAATTCCCAAATCAAGTAAAAGAGAAAATACATGTTATTTAATCCTAGTATCATAATACTATTTTGTAACATGCTGACTCAAACCACAATTTTTGATCCATAATACTACATGACATTAGGAATACCTCCCTATATATTAGAGGTTTTAAATAATAGGAATGGTGTCAGTTGGAACCATAGTGTAACTATACAATCTCTTAAAGTGTAAATATGAAATGAATAAAAACATTTTTACAATAGAGAATTAGTGTAACATGAATGTATAATCAAGACCCTTGATCGATTAGTATATAATAACAAATAAATAACTTCAACTAAATTAGGATCCAATAAATATATAACAATATTAAATAATAGATAAAGAAATTTCCCACAGGAACCTAATATAACAATATATATATCATCATTATCCACCTTCTCATCCATACACTATAGGTCCCTATCCATTTATGAGTATATTGAGCATGAAATCTACAAGTGCACCAAAATTATTGAGTAAGGTAGGAGTATAAGACTATGTATGTCACCACCCACATCCCTTAACATCAATGAATAAAAAATATAGAATCATTACATGAACCTAAACATGGAAAAAAATATAAGCATAATATATCACACATGTAAGAATCTGATATCGGGTCCTTATGGATGGACCCTACCTTTATCACCATTATGCCATAAGAAACATCCCTCTTGAGTGGATATCCCATAGAATATCTTAAAAGAATATCCTAAGAAATATTCTTGAAAAATATATACAAATCTAGCTCATAGAATATCCTAAAAGAATGTGGCACATCCCACAGAATCAGATATCCCATTTACATGTTTGCCTAGGTTTGGAACATCCCTCTCGCGTGGATAGCCCAAGAATGTGACATATCCCACTATCTGGGATATCCCATGTACATGTAAACCAATGTTTTAAACATCCCTATAGAATTTATATGACAAATCATGTAAAAATCCCACCAACTACGATAGCCTATGTATATTCCAAAAAATGTTTCGGACATCCCACTAAAAGGATACTCTAATTGAACCAACCCACACAATCAACTGTATAAGATAGATACAATGTTACACTAAGAGATTTTGTGATTTATTTTTTAATTTAAGTTATCCTTTTTTATAATATTCATTTCATGAAACATTGAAGATAGTTCATTTTATATTAAAGAACTATGTTTGTCATGAATTATGCACAACACCGTGTTAAGTGTGTACTATCTGCTACATAAACCTTGGGCTACTCTATACGAAACACTGAGGCTAGATTGCCTTATACTCAAAAATGACTTTCCTGGAGGACATGCATAACACAAAAGACCAAGGTTTACCAAAAAAAAATATACTATTAAAATATTACTATTTAATACAATAATATATAACCTTGAAATTAAATTATATGATATTAATAGTATTAAATAATTTATGAAAACATATGGTTTATATAATATAATGTGAATTCAAAGGTTACCAATTAATTATAAATAAATATGAAAACTAATTGAATATAAAATAAAATATTAATAGGGTCACAAAGTTGGTTTACCCTATTAAATTAAATTTTAATTTATGTATTACAATTCACTAAGTTAAACATTCATTTCACATAAAAAATTAACTTGGTGTACATTACATGAAATACTGAGTTTCTATGAAACATCATCATATTATTATAATTTTTTAAACAAGTTAGTTATAACATAGATGTTAAAACATAATAATATGAATGTTAATAAATACTTACCAAAATTTTTCTGTAATTTTTTATATAAAAAAACATATTGATAATGAAAGATATAATATTTGGTAAAGTAATTTTATGTTTAAAAATGTTGTTTTCTTGAATGATCTGATTTAATTTCCTTCTATAAAAAACAATAAAATTAATTTTAGAAACATTTAGAAATTGAATTTCATAAAAAAATATAACTCAGATGGTCAAAAAGTATAGGTTTAATGTTTGGTATTTTTCTGAGAAAAATCATTTTTTTATGAATACTAAAAAATACTTCTTTTTAGTTAAAAGTGCATTTTTTTAACTAATTAGTAATTCTAAATGATATTAAAAAAATTAGGTCAAATTATATAAAAATTAAATCTATTAATGAAATTTAATTCATTAGAATCAATTTCACTTTCAAATTGAATATAAAATCCCAATAAACTTTTGAGCTTCTTTATACTTTAATGACCAGTAACTTCATCTGATATGTGGGATTACTATTAATATTAAATTTTTCAGTTATGTGAATTGAATTTAAAAAAACTGAAATATACCATTATAATCTATATAATATTTAGAGTCTAGTTATATCATTTATATTTTTGCCCAAAATGATTAGTGAAAGTGATTAAAATTAATCACAACGATTTAGGATAAACTAAGCTTAATTAAGGACTAAACATTAAAATTAAGGGGCCAAATTATCTAAAAAATTTCCAAACCCCATTATATGTCTATATTTTTTTCATAAACCTTCCATTGTTGATTGTTTTTATGAATTTTGTTTTTTAAGAATATGTGTTAACCTAACTTGTTTTTAAAAAATTCCAAGTGAGTTTTTTCCCATCCCAATAAAAGGACACCACCTCTACCCACTTTCTCACACCTCTCAAGCCCCTTATATCACCCAAAATCTTCTCAAATAATCTCCCAAATTTTATAAATTCTTCTAAGAATCCATACCTTGGTAAAAAGGAAATGGAAGGAAGCCTATTGGCACAAACGAGGATGAGTTACCCGATTAAGAGGTAACGTCTTCTAGGAAGCTCATTTCCTTTATTTTCCTTATACACAACCCCCACTATCTTTATTACATCATTTTATCATATCACCAGTATCCTCAATACAACAATTAAAATAGAAACCACGTTCATGCATACATACAACTTACTATCTCAATGAACAGTGTGTTCCATTTTATAATTCTTTATGCTATAGATTATTATAAAATAATTATAATGGATAAATAATAAATTTATATAATTATTTAAATTATAAAAAAATTATATATGTATAAATACCTAAGATATAACAAATTAAGACACATGTGATGAACATAACGAATATTACCCGTAATGAAGCATGAACATATGATTGTTAACAATAGTGTAATATAAGGAAACAAACAAAAAATACATGGTATTATTTATAATAATATTATTAATTAAAATAATTATATTAAACTTATATTTATTAAATAGTAATATTTTATGAGTATGAAGAGATTCAAGAGACAAAGTACGGTGATTTCATCTCACTTTTTATTTCTGTGTGATATAGGCTATGTTCACCACTCTTTCCCCTTTTATAGTGTATGTACATTTAATTATTGTATAATTGTTATCTTATATTTAAATTTATGGGTATTTAAATATCTATTTTATGACCTTTCATTTGTGAGGTTTAAGTTTAAAAATGTATCGAAACCATAAAATAGTTTTGTCTCAATTTTACTTGTTTGAGACTTGTGTTTGGTTATGCACCTAAATTGTTTTTCACTTGTATATAACTCCAATTTATATTTTATATCATGAATATAATTATTTTCATGATATTTTATACTTTATTTAATTTCCTTTTCTTTAATGGATATTTTGATCCCATGTTACCATGTTATAAGTTTTTATTGAGACAATCTCATTTTTTTCAACATTGTTTATGTTTATGTTTACATGGATGAGATCCTATTATATATTTCTCAAGAATAGTCATGAGTTTAAATATCCTCTGTTTATTCAAGATAAATCCATTTATTAGTACATTTTTTCCACTCTTTGGTACTTAAGATAATCATTTATTTCAAATCTTAACACCTCTCCCTTTGGTCAGAAATCTATTGTATTCAAAAACCATGTTTTAAAAAATATTTCAAAAATGATTTCAAAAATGTTTTAAAAAGATATTTGAAGCCAATTTTCATATAGAATATATTTTAAAAACTTTTTTTGATTTAAAATTATTCTTTCATAAGTTTTTGAATCTATTTTCAAAGAAAATTGTTTTTAAAACGTTTTATGTTTTAAAAAACAATTCAATGGAGAAAGGATAATTTCCTCAATTAATGTTCTGAAAATATCTCTAAAAATTATTTCCCATCTAACATAACATACATTGGTGCTCATGACTATAAGGGGAAATTATTCATTGTTTACATTCATATTATTTCTCTGAATTAAATATTTTTTGATGGAATGATTTTGATGAAAACCGTTTCTCTTTCACGGGTTATATGCTTTTGAAACCCAATTCTTTTCATGGGTTATGTTAATGATAAAATTATTATGAAACATTCATTTCTCTATAGGTTATGTTATGATTACATGTTTAAAATACCCATTTCATTTCTTGGGTTATGATAATATTTTTAACGATCTTGTTGTACATGTATGTATGATTTCATTATGAGACTGGTGGGACCTATATCTTTATCCTATGAATTGGTTAAAGATTTATATCTCATGATATAGACTAACATGATATTGGGAATGATCCTTGACTAATGATATGACCATGGTAGTGAAACATGTCTACCAAGATGGTATGAGGAGTGAACTCGTGCTACTAAGATGGCCATGGGAGTGAACCATGACTACCAAGATGGTATGGGGAGTGAACACATACTACCAAGATGGTCTTGGAAGCGATTCCTTGGATACTATGTAAATCATATTATATTATTATGTGTCTGAATCTATTACATATCTTATTCCTATGTTATGATTTCATGGATTATGCTCTTTATTTCATTATGAATTATGTCCTATTAAGTTCCATTATTTATGCCATGATCCATATATATGATCTTTTATATTAAGGGTATGATCTTTTATTTTCTTCTCTATGTTCTCATACCCTTATTCTTTTTATTATTCTTATATATCTCCCTTGTTTACCGTTGTTGTGAATTTGAGCTCACCACTTTCTTATGTTTCCTTTCCCTGGTTTACAAAGAATGTTTTTAGGTATAATTACTAACTTAGATATCTTTATGGGATATTTTTAAGATCTTTTACTAGGATAGAAGATTTTGTTTTCTTGTTTCCAAATAAAATAAACTATTATGGTCCTCAGGAATTTATTACTTTAATTTATTGAATATTCATCTAAAATTATGTAATATCTATGTATGTCAAGTCTAGGTCACTATAGTTGGAATAAAAGGAACGTTTTTTTCATCCTTTTGAAAGTATTATAGAAAAACATTAGTGTGATCCCTTGGTATATTTATAAGGATTTGTTTAGGGATGTTTCTAAGGATAAGTATAAGGATGAGTCAATGTTTAGAAATATTTCCTAGAATTTTTCTAAAGGGTGGATTTACTGGTTTCTTATTAATATATCCATGTATGGATACTAAAAGTTTATATTACTCTGGAAAAGATATACCTAGGGGTAACCACTCTAATAAGATGTTTCAGGCATGACTCGGTGTAATCTGGTACATGATAATGAGCCTTGCTGCACACCTGGTTTGACACTCCCAGGGGATATGATTTTAAAATTCACAAACTCTTCACAAACCATCTTAAAGGATTTAAATATAAGTTATATATGAGTAACCTAGGATGATCTAAGTGTGTAGTACATTATGGAAGGTGTCATTATTTATAAATTCTATAAGTAAATCTTTTCACAACTATGTGGTTTTCTAATATGATAAGTAATTCTCACATTATGCTCCTAATTTTAGACAATGTTGAGAACCAAAAGGAACTTGATTAATGATTAATATGATAGAAGATTTTATAATGAGAATTAAAGTGGTATGATCACTAGATTGAAAGATGTTATGATCATGCCTATTCACTTTTTAGGGAACATTATTAACAAAATCTACCTTACCCAACTCTCAGACTCATCAAGTAATATAGAAGAGTTAGTTGAGCGTTCGAGTAATGGAGACCATGGAGAAAAGAATATTCAATTTCCTTCGTGTAAATAATGTTGAAAAAATCATTTATGTGAATGTATTATAGTAACAAGAAGATGTTTTAACTATGGAAATTAAGGACACAAACCAAGTGACTACAAGGTAAAATTGAAGAGTTTTGTTAATGAAATGGATGAGAGTATTTTACTCCCATTGAAATCATCAAAGGTGAAGTGTTTAAGTTTGAAGAAAATGGTCATTATGCAACTCAATGTCTCGAGTGGAATATTCCTGAAGAAAATCAGCAAGGTGGTGTGAGTAATGGTTACATTGTTGTTGATGATTATTCTATAGATGAAATGTAAAAGGAAATAGGTATTGTGTTATAGGATGAGGTAGCATGGTTAATGGAATAAAGATAAAGTGGAATAATCAATTTTTACAAGTATTTGGATTCAAAAATTAAGTAATATGAATGCTGAAATATACAAGGGTTGTTCTACTTATGGTTTTTTCTTAGTATTTACAAGTTTATGTTTAAAATTATTAATTGACTAGTGGAGGGACTTAATGATAATGTGATATTTTAAGTAAGGTAAGGTAACCCTTAATATGATCTTTATGTTATGATATTGAGTTCATGAATATGTAAATTGGTTGGTACAGATTACCATGAAACCAAGTAAAGACATGTCAATAGGTGGGTTATGCTATCATTGATAAAGTTTTAAAAAATTTGGGATTTAAGGAATATATCCAGTATACTTTTGAATAAGGAATAATGCATGTTTTAAAAGATTACTTATGGTAATTAAGGATATTACCATGTTTTAAGGGAGTATTCACATGTTTGGAATGTGACAAACAAGTCGTACTTTGTGATATATGTGGGATCAATGTTAATATGATTTCCAGATTTTCATTATAATTATTTGGATTTCCATATTATAGAATGGTTATAAGATTAACCATTGATGAAATTTTATGTTTAAATTCAGAGAATGTATTTATATATTGATTTTATAATAAAAACCTTGGATAAAAGGATATTTATTGATTAAACTAATTTCAATTATTTCCATAATATTTATTTTGTAAATTTTATTATATTGGTTTTGAAAACCAATTATGTCTGGCAAGGTTGTGGGTCTTGAACCCCTGACTGAATGACGATATGGGTTTCACACATACCACTTCCTTGTACGATGTATTAGTTTATATATTATTATTTTTGAAAAATAATTATTTATGATGAAATGGAAGTGTTACTTTTTATGTTTCTAGATTAATGTATTAGACGTATTGATTTTTAAGAATATTTTAACATATATAGTTATATTTTTTATTCATTATAGGTCTTAATATCGGTTAAAGGTGTATCTAAGTGCTTTAAGAATCAAAGCTAATTTATGGACATTCATTTGTTGATGTAATGGATGAAATGGAAATAGATAAAATCAACACCAAAGAAATAATTTTTTTTATTCTTTTTCAATAAAATAATTAAAAATGATTGGATAAAGATAAAAAAATGTCATAATACCATAATTTGTATTAAACTGATGTCCTTTTAAATAATCACAGATTTATGACAATGTGGCCCTAAACTTTTATTTTATCATTAAATTGTTTTTAATTTATGACCTCAATCACTCCTTATAAATATTTACGCTTTTACTTTGTATCCAATATTCACTTCCCTCTTATGTTCTCCTATATGTAAACCTAGTTATATGTTACTTTTTATAACCGTCATGGTTCTGACATACCCTTTGAAAGGAATTTTTAGTGTTCATTTTTACAATGTGTTTTTCAATGAATAATACTTTTAAGTGTTAAACCCTTAATAATCTAGATGAATTTCGAGGGAAAATCATTTTAAGGGGGGTAGAATGTAACAACCTGAGATGTTTTGAATTTTTTTGATTTAATTTAACCATTTTGATATTTTTCATTTCATGAAACACTGAAGATAGCTCATTTTATATTATATAACTATATTTGTCTTGCATTAAACACAACACAAAGTTAATCATTCACTATATGCAACTTAAACTTTGGCATGCTCTTCACAGAAAACTGATGTTAGCTTACATTATACACAACAATGAGTTTCCATGATGAATTATGTAACATGAAGGAATGAGGTTTACCGAAAAATAATATTTTATTAAAATATGAATATTTAATATAATAATATAAAAAATTGGCATTAGATTATAGTTTATTTATAGTATTAACTAATTTATGAAAATAAATCGTTTAAATAAGATAATATTAATTCATAGGTTACCAATTGATTATAAACGAATATAAAAACTGATTAAATATAAAAGGAAATATTATTATGGTCACAAATCTATTTTAACATAATTAATTAAATTTTTATTTTAGTATTACAATGCACTAATTCAAATATTCCATTCACATAGAACATTGACTTAGCGTACATTACACTCAACACTAAGTTTCTATGAAACATCATTTTATTAGTATATTTATTTAAACGAGGTAGTTATAACCTAACCATTATAACATAGTAAAATGAACAGTAATAAATACTTCTCAACTATTTTTTATAATTTTTTTATAAATAGAACATATCGATATTGAAAGATGTGATTTTTCGTAAAGTCCTTTTATATTTAAAAATAATGTTTTGTTGAATGAACTGCTTTTAATTTCCTTCTATGAAAAATAATAAAATTAATTTTAAACACATTTAGAAAAATAATTTGACAAAATAAACAATATTTTTGAATTTATAACATCAAAATTATATAAGGGTGAATACATGGTATTTTTTCTGAGAATCATCATTTTTTGATTAATAGTGAAAAATAATTCTTTTTAGTTTAAAAGTACCTTTTGTTTAATTAATTGAAAATGTCAAATGATATTATAAATTTGTTTTAAGGTCACATTACATAAAAATTACATCTATTAATAGAAATTAATTCATTAGAAACAATTTAACTGTGAAATTGAATATAAAATCATTATAAACTTTTGATCTTCTTTCTAGTTTAAAAACTAATAACTTTATCATGTCTATGGGATTAGCATTCATATTTAATTTTCCACTTCTATTAATTTAATTTTTTAAAAAATTACATACACCATTGTAATAATTATAATATTTTTAGTTTAATTAGATCATGTTGATTTTTGATCCAAATAATTGGTAAAAGTGATTAAAATTAGTCACAACTATTAAGGCCTAATTAAGATTAATTACATATTAAACCTTAAAATTAAGATCCCAACTGATCTAGAAGATTTTATAAAACCCATTTTATATCCATTTTTTTTATATACCTTCCATTATTGTGTTCTTTGGTTCATTATGAATTTTTTTAGGTAAGAACATATGTACACCTAACTTGTTTCTAAAAAATATAAGTGAGTCCCTTCCCTTTCGTATAAAAGACCACCACTTTTACCCATATCCTCACACCTGTCAATCCACTTATATCTCCCAAAATTTGTTAAAATAAGCTCTTAAATTTTATCTCTTACTCCTATAATCTTTATATTGGGATGAATAAATCTCAAGGAAGCCATCTGGCATAAACCAAAATGAGTTACCCGACTAAGAGGTAACGTCTTATAACAAACTCCTTTCCTTAATTTTCCATCTCCAACCCCTCCACTATATTTATTTCATTCTTATATTATAATTATAGTATACTCAATATACTATTATTTTTATATTATAGAGTTTCAACCTAAAATTACCCACACCGCTATCAAATGGGTAACAAACGTATTATTTTTTTGTAAGATGAACTACTACCTCAAGAAAGGATGATTGTTCATTTTTCCATTACCACCTACCATGGTGGTCATTTTGATGGAAAATATATATATGTGTAATATATTATATTTATTTTTTATTTAATATTATTTATTTATTTTAAAACACATATATGTTTTTTTAGTTTTAATATGATAATTTTGTTTGTGGAAGTGTGGACTACCGCCCCCTAAAAGCGATATTATTCATTCATACACAACATGGATTGTATTAAAGATTGTTTTAGTAAATATATAAGATATATATTATATCATAAATATAATTTAATAATTATATGTATTTGAACTTATATGTCATTTTATTTCATTCATTTAATAATATAATTAAAATGGAAACAATGTTCATGCGTACGTATGACTTATAGTCTCCAAAAACGGTGTATTCCATTTCATACTTCTATTTGATATTTGTTATTATAAATTAAATATAATATATATAGAAGATATATATATTGTTATTTACATTATATAAATCATTATATAAGTATAAACACTAAAGATTTAACAAATTAAGACACGTGCGAAGAACAGAGAAAATATTTCCTGAATAGAAACCTTAACATAGGTTCATTAACAATAGGGTAATATGAGATCATAATGAAACCATATGTGTTATTATGTTTTAGATTATTATTATGTAAATTATTTATAATAAACTTGTATTTATTATACCAAAATCTTTTATGAGTATGAAGAGATTCAAGACATAGGATAATTCGATTTCATCTCACTTTTTATTTCTGGGAGATACATTCTACATTGGTCAATGTTTTATTTTGTGTGATTTATGAATTGATATTTATTTTATTATATTTATCTTATAATTAAATTTATTTTTATTCAAATATCCCTTTTATAACAATTCTTTCATGAGTATTATTTTTCAAAAGTTACTAAGTCGGTAAAATAATTTTTTCTCAATTTTCCTTCTTTGAGACTTGTGATTTTTTATGCCCATAAATTATTCTTGAGGTCTTTATACATATAATTTACATGTTATATCATGAATCTAATTGTTTTAATGATATTTTATGCTTCATGGAATTTTTTTTTTCTTATATGGAGAGTATGATCCAAAGTTACCAATTTATAAGTGTTTATTAAGAAAGTTCAATAATTTTTTAAATATTGTTTATATGTATGCTTATTATAAATAAATACTATGATACATATCTCAAGAACACTCATGAGTTTCCATATCATGTACTTATTCAAGATAAATCCATGTATTATTACCATTTTCCCACTCTTTGGTACTTAAGATAATGTTTTATGTAAAATCTGACCACCTCTCTCTTTAGTCTAAAATCTATTGTATTCAAAAACCATGATTTAAAAAATGATTCAAAAATGTTTTCAAAAGATATTAGAAACCCATTTTGATAGAAAAGTTATTTTAAAAACGTTTTATGGTTTTCAATGCTACATTTATAAGTTTTTAATTCTATTTTCAAATAAAATGGTTTTCATAAGGGTTTTATGACTTAAAAAAGTGTTTTCAATGCAGAAAGGATACTTTCCATAAGATATGTTTTTAAAATAACTTTAACCAATATTTCACATGAAATATAAAATAGATTGGTGTTACTCGTTCCATTCTAGGAAAATTATTTAATATTTCCATTAATACTCTTTCTATGAATGGATTATTATTTTATGGATTGATGTTTATGAAACATGTTTCTCTTTAATGGGTTATATGCTTTTGAAACCCACTTATTTTTTTGGGTTATGATTATGTTGAAATGATAATAAAACCTGTATTTCTCTATAGGATATGATATGATTAAATTTTTATAATACCCATTTCATTTCATGGGTTATGATATAATGTTTATTTATCTTGTGACACAGGTAGGTATGATTTCATTATAAGATGGGTGAGACCTATATCTCCCTCCAAGGCATCAGGTAAAGATTTATATCTCCTGATATAGTATAATATGGTCTTGGGAATGAACCTCGACTACTAATATCTCCATGGGAGTAAACCATGACATCTAAGATGGTATAAGGAGTGAACTCGTGCTCTTAAGTTTGAAATGGGAGTGAAACATGACTACCAAGATGGTATAAAGAGTGAACCCATACTACCAAGATTTTCCTAGAAGTGATTCCTTGGATAGTATGGAAATCAAATTAGATTATTATGTGTGTTCCACAATTCCATGTTTTATTCATATGTTATAATTTCATTGATTATTCTCTTTATTTCATTATGACTCATGTCTTATGATCTATCAGAATTTATCCCATGATACATGTATATGATCTTTGATATATAGGGTATGATGTACAATTTTCAGGATCATGTTCACATACAATTATTCTCATTATTATGCTTACATATCTCCCTTTTTTACCCTTAATAATCATTTGAGATAAACCCTTTATTATGTTTCATTTCCCTAGGTTATGAATAATGGTTGTAATACAGGTACATACCTTTAAAGGAGATGTTGGTGGTCTTTCACCGGGATAGAAGATTTTGTTTCCAAGTTTCCAAAGACACTAAAATATTATGGTCCCCAGGATTGTATTATTGTAATGTGTTGATTATTAATCTAAAATGATGTAATATCCATTTATGTAAATCATGGGTCACTATAGAAAATACATATTAAACTAGAAATATATGATAGATAAATCAACCCATAAAATCAACATCCATCATAATCATAGAAATATGTTATCAAGAAAAAAATTTTCAAAATATAAACATGCACACATCATGTGATCAAGAATCAAACATCTGTTTCTCAATTCTACATGTTCATACTAAAAATCATGCCAATAACATGTGTAATACATGCACAAATTGTAAGAACACCCAATATCAAGATCATTTGATAAGACATCCAAGGTTCATCAAGGAAACATAAGTCTAATAAAATTCATGTCTTTTTTAGATCAAACCACTCAGAAATGATTATGAGATCCTAATAAAACTATTTTATTTACATAATAAATAAAATATTTCATGGATAATAAAATATCTCTCTTGATTAATCAATAATAAACCTAATAATTCAATATTATTTCATAGAGAATAATTACAGTTCCACTTGTGATAATACATTATATTTGTAGTACAACTTCTAAATTATCCATTAAAGACACAAGAATGGTTGGAGAGTTTCATTCATTATGAATAATTATAATTCCATATATGATTATAAAACCCCCACTCTTGAATAAAAAATATAATCAAGAATAATTATCATTATTTCTTTTTGTAATTCAAAGAAATCATGATTTAAAGAATCATTCTTCATTCATTGATCTTTTATATATTATTATCAATTAATGAATCTATATTTTATTCTTATACAAAGGTTATGAAATTTTATTTTCATGTTTAATAATGAATTAATACCTAAAAATACCACTTTTAGAAAGAAATCACCAAGGTAGAGGAGATATGAATTCTATCAATCCAAGATAAAAAGTAGAATATTGATTCAAATAACTCATAGAGGGATCCATCAGCATTCAAGAAGGGAATTCTTGGATTTTTTTTATTTATGAGAATAACCAAAAGAGATAAAAATGTGTGAGGTATTTTTCAAAAATGAAAACATTAAATTAGTTTGTAGTAATAAAAACCATAAATTCAATTAATCATTTAATTTACATTTTACCTAAATCGTGAATGGGGAGAGATTAAAATCACCCATAAAATGATTACATAATTTAAATGAGTTAATATAATCTTTTCAAATGATTTAAGGGAATGAAAATCATCAAAATATTTTACATACACTACTATAAAATTCATCTTTACCAATGGTTTAAAATCGTTGTTAAACGATGGAAAACTGTTGGTATAAACGATACCAACGGTTGTCCAAACCGTTGGGTCTTAAGCCGTGGGGATAGGCATATCCCAACGGTTCTAGGAGAACTATTGGGATATTTCTGGAAAATTGAGTATATACCAACGGTTTATTAAAACTATTGGTATAAATGATTACCAATGGTTTAAAACTATTGGTAATATCAAAAATCATCTCTATATAAACGGTTTTGCAAACCTTTGCTATAGACTTTTACTAATGGTTTCCCTCAAAATGTTGGAAAATATCAAGTAAAAATACCTATACCAATGGTTAAAAAACATTGGTATATACTTTTACCAACGGTTTACAAAAAACCATTAGTATAAGTTCTGTTTTTATAGATATTCCAATGGTTATAAACTATTAGAATAACCTTTATGTGCATACAGCAGCAAGTTGACCTCCCCCTGTGTAGCTGCAGCACTTCTACCAGCTTCCACCAGCAGGCATGCCTCCCCCTGTGCAAAATTCATACACAATTCTCAATATCTACATAAAACATACATAATTCAGTATGAATTCATACAGAATTCATACAACATGTAATTCATATAGAATTAGGAATACCTCCAATTCTGTATTTAATTACCCTCTACACACATAAATAATTAACTCATAATTCCTACGGTAATTACATAAAGTATACACATAAAACAAGTATACCCATACAACAAGTATACCCATACTCCATTAACACATAATTCATAAGTTAATTAAATACATAAAGAATTAAATTCTTAATTCAAAGGGTTGGGGGTTGTTCATGGGGTTGGGGTGGCTGTCCTAGGGGGTAGGGGGTGTCAAGGGGTGGGGGTGTCCTAGGGGTGGGGTGTCGAGGGGGATGGGGCATGTCCAGGGGGGCTGTCCAAGGTTGTGGGGGTTGTCTGTGGGGGTGGGTGTCCAAGGGGGTGGTGGTGTCTAGGGGTGGGGTGTGTCTAGGGGGTGGGATGGTGTCCAGGGGGTGGGGGGATTTCCAAGGGGGTATATGGTTCCCAGGGGGTGGGGGTGTCTAGGGGTGGGGGTCCAAGGTTCGGTCGGTCCAGGGTGTTGGGGGTTTTCCAATGGGGTAGGGGTGTCCTGGGGTATGGTTTGTAAAACGGGTATAGGGTGTCTAGGTGGTAGGGGTGTCTAGGGGTGGGTGGGATATCTACGGGGGTGGGGTGATGCCCATGGGAGTGGGGGGATGTCCAGGGGGGTACGGGGTGTCTAGGGGGTGTGTGGGCTATCCATGGTTGGTGGCGGGGATGTCCAGGGGGTGGGAGTGTCCATGGGGTAGGGGAGTTTCCAGGTGGTGGGGTGGTGTCCAGGGGGTGGGGCCGTCTAGGGGGTGGGGGTTTTCTATGAAATAGGGGTGTCTAGGGGGTGGGTAGGTTGTCCATGGGGGTGGGGGTGTCCATGAGGGTGGGGGTGTACAAGGGGTGGGGGTTGTCTAGGGGGTTGAGGGCTATCCAAGGGGGTCATGGGTGTCCATGGGGGTGTTTGGGTGGGATGGGGGTGTCTGGGGGTGGTGGTTGTGTCTAGGGGTGGTCGGGCTCTCCACGGGGGAGGGGCTATCTAGGGGGTATGGGGTGTCCATGGGGTCGGTGGGCTGTCCACGGGGGTGGCCGGGCTATCCAGGGGGTATGGGTGTCTAGGGAGTTGGTGGGTTGTTCACGGGGGTGGGGGGAGTCCACGGGGGTGGGGTGCCCAGGGGCGGGGGTAGTCTAAAGGGTTTTGGGGTATTTCTAAGGGGGTGGGGTGTCTAGGAAGTTGGGGTGGTGTCTACGGGGGTGGGGGTGACTAGGGGTAGGGGTTTTCCATGGGGGTGGGGGTGTCCAGGGGGTAGGGGTGTCCTGGTTGTGGGGTGGTGTTCAGGGGGTCGGGGTCGTCCAAGGGGGTGGGGTCGTCCAGGGGGTGGGGTGTCCATGGGGGTGGGGGTATCCCGAGGGTGGGGGTGGTCCAGGGGGTTGGGGGTTGTCCAAGGGGTAGGGGTGTACAGGGGGTGGGTGTCCATGGGGTGTGGGTGTCCAGGTGGTGGGGTGGTATCTAGGGGGTGGGGGCGGTTCAGGGGGTTGGAGCTGTCCAAGGTGGTAGGGTTGTCCACGGGGGTGGCGGGGCTATCCAGGGGGTTAGGGATGTCCAGGGGGTGGGTGGGATGTCCACGGGGGTGGGGGTATCCTGGGGGGTGGGCGGTTTGTCCACGGGGGTGGGGGATTTCCAGGGGTTAGGGGTGTCTAGGGGGTGGGCGGGCTATCCATGGGGGTTGGGGGTGTCAACGGGGGGTGGCTGGGGTGTCCATGGGGTGGAGGTTGTCCAGGGGGTTGGGGGTGTCTAGGGGGTTTGGGGTGTCTAGGGGGTGGGCGAGTTATCCACATGGGTGGGGGGATCTCCATGGGGTACGGGGTGTCTAGGGGTGGGAGAGTTGTCCACGCGGGCTGTCCACGGGGGTAGGGGTGTCCAAGGGGGTGTGCGGGCTGTCCACGGGGGTGGGGGGCTTTCCATGGGGGTAGGGAGTGTCCAAGGGGGTGGTGGGGATGTCCAGGGGTAGGGGTGTCCAAGGGCTGGGCGGGCTATCCACGGGGGTTTTTAGGCTATCCAATGGGTGGGCGGGCTGTCCACAAGGTGGCAGGGCTGTCCAGGGGGTAGGGGTATCTAGGGGGTGGGCGGGCTATCCACGGGGGTTGGGGTGTCCACTGGGGTTGGGTGTCCAGAGGTGGGGGCCGTCCAGGGGGTGGGGGTTGTCCAGGGAGTACAGGGTGTCTAGGGGGGTGGTCGAGCTGTCCACAGTTGTAGCGGGGCTGTTCAGGGGGTAGGGGGTGTCCAGGGGGTGGGTGGGTTGTCCACGAGGGTACAGGGTTTCTTGGTGGTGGGTGGGCTATCCAAGGGGTACGGGGTGTCCATGGGGGTGTCGGGGATGGGGGTGTCCAAAGGAGGGGTGAATCAATCACAGCAAATCATGAAGTCATGTTTTATTATTATAGACAAAAAATATATAATGTCACATACCTAATCACACATATATTCTGGCACAATAAATCAATAAACATCACAGGTCAGTAATATCAGTCAAAAAGGTAACGGATCAATCTGTCCATCATCACCATCACTATCATCACCGTCATCATATTCCTCACCGTCGTCATCATCGTCATCCCCATCATCCTCCCCACCCTCTTCAACACACTCATCCCCACCCTTGTACTTCGCCTCGGCCTCCTCATCACCCTCCTCCTCACCCTCCTCCTCCTCCGCCTTGGCCTCCTGCTCTCCATCGTCTCAACCACCACTAGAACTGACACCTATTGAACCATATATAGAATGCATCGACAACATATATTCAACACAAGCTATGATAGCCTCTTCTGGAAGTCTTTGACATAAAACTTCCATCAGTTTCATAAATGCAGTTGTTGCCCTAGTATACTATTTTTTCATCACCGTGGCCCTTTTTTCATCATGTTCTGCATGTGCATTAACCTTCTATAACTCTATGGAACTACAAATCGTACCTGAGGAGGGCCAATACCTCTTCAGAACTATACTCTTCCCAGGTCGGCTGCGTACTCTACCAGGGTTCTCAACTCCCTACACCTGATATAAGTGATCATTTGGCCCCAAATTGTTAGGTCTATGCGCATTAAGGGCCTCTAAAGTAGCCTGTTAAAAATAAAAATAGATTATTAAGTCACAAAATAGACATTCAAATTTTAAATCTACAAATTAAAACTTATAATTTGTTGTTGAGTCGGCTCATTAACCACACATTCATATTTCTTCCTTCTACTCAAGCAAAATAGTTTTTCTAGAGGCACACGTCCTTCAATATAAAATTTATTCCTATACAATGAAATTTAATGTAGGAAACCATAATTAAATATAGGATACCAATAAATATTTTCATAACTAAAATTATATAACAAATTTATCAATCTAATAAATTATAGAGGAAGCAATAGAAAGTGAAAGTCATAAATAAAAATTATAAACTGTCATACCTACTTCCTCTCATGATATGGAATCGTAGTATGTCCCAACATGTGGAGGTATTTTTTAGCATCAATGTTTTTATTATTTCTTCAAGATTATTCCTAAATAAAATTCAATAATTATTATTGACAAAAAACACGAAAATTTTCATTTAAATATCTCTAAGGTGATTAATACTGTAAATTGGCTAGTCACCCAATGAGTAATCATCTGTCGATGCTATTCTAACACACAATCATCCATGATAGGGACCACCTCTAACTCTGTGCCAACTCTAGCATGCCATCCAATATACAACTCATTCTTATAGGATCTTCAAAGCTCACCTAAATCCTTTAGACGTGCGGGTGCACCCTGACCATCGGGTAAATTAAACCAAAGCTGACACCAAAATATTAATTCATATAAATACAAAAAATAATACTTTGCATTAAATACAATAGATATTTTTACCCATATATGTTCCCAAGAACTATCCTTGACTTCATTTGGAAACTGTCTCCATGATATCGGGCTAATAGGAATGATGTCGGGGTATTTGGAAAGCATCGCCAAAAAACTCCGAAATTGTTATCCTAATTTTTCAATAATTTGACTATATTCATTGTAGTCCACCATCAATTTCATGTGGTGGTTCCACACTACACACATGCATGTACACACCATCTCCCGCCTCTTATCAGTAGATTTATCTATTATGAAAGAAAAATAATTATTTTATCTATACATGTTATAATGAAAATAAATAATGGTGTAAAAAATATACGGTTGTATAAGCATACTTGTGGTATTCGGATCAATGGGATCTGCTGGATCCACAGAAACTAAAGGAACACCCTGTATAGGTGGAGTGGATCACAATATATTCTCTACAGAGACAGACTCTAGGGGAGCATGAGTCGAAGAAGATGGAATATAAAATCTTGGATAGAAGGATGCATAAGTAAAACAAGATGATAGGGATGGCTAGATGAATGCTGGATGGGGAGTGAAAATCATCATCGGAAATGATACAAATGGGTGAGGAGGCTCATATGTAAAGGGTGGTGAAAACATGGGAGGCCTAAATATCTTGTGTGTCCCTAATGACACACCAGGATCAGAATGTGGTATGGATGGTATGTACGTGGGAGGGGCAGGGTCTAATTAGATATGCCGACCAAATTGTCTAACTCTCCTACCACCACCACCACCCCCTCGTACAAACACCTTTAGTACTAGGACCACTACTAGGATTCTCATCAAATAATTCTCTCCTAAAAGGTGGATACTGCAAAAAAAATTAAAAAAATAATCACCTGACATTATATGTTATTTTAATATATATATTTGAAATAAAATACTCACTACAAGAACTAATGGTGGAATGCCCATCTCATTCATGCGACGATTGATGTCCATCATCTGTTTCTATCACCTCTCTTCAATTGGTTTCATTTATTGTATTTGAAAATAAATATGGAATCAATTAGAAAAGGATAACTAATGTGTATCCCAAAAAACAAAGTAAATGAGAGGGAATATGGAGATTCATGGATAATTTAACTATCCATTATTTTAGGTTCACTTGAACAAATATATAATAAAGTCAATAAATCGTACAAGATGTAATAAAGAAATTTAATTTTTAGTAGTATGGTTATTTACTAAGATTCATCAGTCTATTAAAATCATGGAACATTGATTCTAACAGATTCATAAGGGGTAAATCAGTTGTCAAAATTAAAGAAAAATTTTAATTTCTTTATCCTAGGTAGATAATGCAAGTTTCTATACATTTTTTGTAGAAGAATACAAAAAATTATGTTCATTACCTGGTAAAATGTTAAAGAGAGGTCTTAGAGTTATACTAATTTTATAAATAGTCAATAAAGCATTGAAATGTTCACCAAGTTAGAAATTTTGTTTTCATAGGTGTGAATATAGTTCAATTCCAAATTAGAAAATGTAATTCAAATAAAATTAAAACCAATAAACATTAAAAATTCACATAACAGTAAATTCAGATACAACATATTTGTAATAAATATTAAATAAATTTGAATCATACCAACCTTAACAACCCATGTCAAGGTAAACCAATATAATTGAGAACATGAACGGATTATTTTATATATTTCCCACCACAACTTTAGGTTCACAGTAAACTTTGAAAATTGAGATATTGGAGTCATCAAAAGTAATAAATGGATCATTTCTAATGGTTGTAGGGATGATGTCAATTCCATCATCGTCATCATCAAAAATATGTCTTGGAATTACTTCAATAATAACACCAAATTATGGTTGAATATGGTCTTTGACATAAAAACTTGTTTTTCCATTAATGCCAATACATATGGTTCATCGGTAGAAAAAGTGAGAGTCATATCAATTACTCAAAATCCACAATCATCAATAAGTGTGACCTACCTCTTCATCAAATCAAACCAATGTCATTTCATCACGTGACTCATCTATGAGAATAATAATCCAATAGTATTATTATTTCAACGACTCCATAATAACCTACATTTTCAAATCACAGTCTACTATCTGATGCACTAGCATAATAGTATATTGTGGCAGTAACCATAACACCATCATGTCGTGTTCTCATGTTCCTTACTCGTTTAGTGATAATAAATATGTACCCATTGATAGCAATTGATTTACAATCATGAACTATGGTATTAGGACCAAAAGACAAAGCTCTTATTTCCTCAGAGACAGATTCAGTAGGAAAACTCAATACCTGAAATATAAATGAATATTAAATTTAATTAAATATTGTGTTAATTATTTTAAATAATAATTTTATTACCTATAATTTTAACCAAGATGAAAACACTTTTCTATGCAAAGTCTCCCTCTTTCTCAAATATAAACAATGATGATTTCTATTTATCATCGCTTTATGTTCCCTATAGATAAAAATAGTAATAGTTTAATAGCTATATTTATATATAATATATACATATTCAATTTACTTACAATATTTACTCATAGAACAAATCATAGTTAAACAAAACCATGCTATGTGAAATCTCCCTCTCTTCAAGGCTCAATGTCTTCAATGTATATGATCCAGTAATTCCTACTGTTTGAGGAAGTGATGGAAAACTGGGTTTAATTTTCACATAAAACACTTATTCATTTCTTATTGGTATGTTCATTCTTGTAGTAATATCAGAAAAATACATAGAACAAAAATCCATACATTTTTTATTCAAGTAACTGTTCATGATATATCATTCAGGATTATTCCTATTACGGACATAAGAATTTAATGTGTACATATTTATTTCAGTGGGATACATCCAACGAAAAGAAATTGGTCCTCCGAGAAGTATTCTAGTTGAAATATGGATAGTAATATGTAGCATGCATGTCAAAAATGATGGAAGAAATATTTTCTCTAACTCACACAAAATTAATGGGGAATCTGCCGAAATTGTTTTCAAGAAATACTTGGAAGACTTCTTAGCACAGAGATCTCTAAAAAATGGCACAACCGAATAACATACACCCTTACATTATTGTACAAAAGATGATGAATTTATATTGGAATCAACTCATGTAGAAGGATGTGATAATCATGAGTCTTCAAATATTTTAGCTTCAACTCTCTTCTGTTGACTCATTTAGATATGTTTCTTGAATAGCCATCAGAAACGTTAATAGTATCTAGTACTTCGAGAAATTTCTTTTTTCTTTAGGTTTCATCACATAAGAAGCACATGGAACTTGCCATTTATTTTCACTGATACGCACAGGATAAAATTATGGTCTGATTCCCCAATCCACAAAGTCACGCCGAGACCGTAAATCATCTTTTTTTATTTCCTGTAACATTTAGAATAATTGAAAGAATTATTTCACATATATTTATTTCAATTTTAATTGTGTCTATGCAATGACGTAAAAAATTGGTTGACCAGTAAGAAAAATCAAAGAAGATACTTCTATTTTTCAAATTGTAATAGGTTTCAGTGGAAACATTCTTTCTCTTTCTTGATTTCATTTGACCCTTCTTGAATGAAATACTGAAATCTTTTAATTCGTTAATCACATCAATTCCATACATATTCTGAGGTGGATCATTGGTCTCCATGGTATTTTCAAATATTCGATGATTATTTCTATATAGATGGTCCACTGGAAAGAATTGTCAATGTCCCATAAAACTGAAACTACAATGATGTTTCAATCTTCTGGATTGTATATTATTCATAAAAATAGAACATGATAGTTTTCCATTCATTATCCATACATACAACTTTGCATAAGGATAAAAATCATTGATCTTCCACATAATCGCAGCACGCATCTAAAATATGTCTTCCAAACATGCATCGTATGTGCGCACACTCACATCCAAAAAAAGTTGCAACTATTTTATTAAAGGTATCATGTATACGTCTATATAATGTTTGGGATCAGAAGGGATAGATATGTGTATACTCATGAAAGTGAAAGGTTTTTTTATACACAACCATGGGGGAATATTATAAATGTGTATAAAAACTAGCCATGTGTTGTGTGACGTAAGCATCTACCCAAATGGATTAAAATGGTCACATTAAAGAACCAACCTCACATTATGCACATCATATTCCAAATCAAGATATCGAGCATCAAATTTATGACATGAAAATCCATTTTTACGGTAAACCAACTCATCATTAGTCTTCTTTCTCTTGGTATCATTCCATCGCATGTTTATTGATATTTCATCAGAAATTAAAAGATTTTGGAGTTTGGGGATTAATGGAAAGTGCTAAATTACTTTCTATGGCACATGGGATAGTGTTCCATCAGCTTTTGGATTCCAATGGGATGTGCCAAATTTTATACAATCATTTCGTTCAGCAGTTTCCTCCCAGAATAAACTGAAATCTTTCAGGCAAGCATGAATTTTGTTTCTTGAAAATCCACATTCATCAGATAACATCCATGTCATATATTGGTTTGAGGAAATATCTGATTCATCTAGAAGTAATTCCTTCAAGAAGTTAAGAATGTAATCGATGGAAGTATTAGAAATCCCATACATAGATTTCCCATGAAACAATCAAATTAAAAATTCCAGCTTTTTCATTTTACTGCATTGTTGATATATTGGAGTCATGTCAGCATCATTCAATTTTTTCACCCTTAAAACATCATCATTTTCATTATATTTATAATGTGTTCTCATATATAAATCTTCCTAGGTCAGAATCCTTTCTTTTTCATGATGATGAATAAATAACAACTGGTTATATAAAAAATTATCCAATCCAGTCCTTTCATTTGGATTCTCTGTAATTGGATGTTTCATTTTCTCCCCATTGTGATACAACATAGAATAGTTTTCATGAAAACTATATTTGGTTATGTGGTAACTGACTTCTTCACGGCTCAACCAAGGTCTTACAACACAATTGTAATAGGGAAAATGTATGTGACCACTATCTGAATCATTTTGAAATAAAAAATCTAAAAAGTTCTCTCAATTGTTTTCAAAATCACTTGAGATATGATCAGTTTCATACATCCAAATTCTATCCATTCTGTAAAAACATATTATTATAAGTCATTTCTTCATAATACTTTTAATAAGATTAATTATTCATCAAAAATATATTTAAGTAAATGAAAAATTTTCACTTTATATGAAACCATAACTAACACACTACTATATATGAGTATAATAATATAAAAGATAAAAAATACTATTTTTATAAAAAAATATCTTTGAAGAACAATACATGAGTGTACAAGATAATGTACACTTGTGGAGGATAATTATTCTAGATTTGGGTAAATTTTATATCGAAGAAATTTTATATTTTAGTATATTATTTGAGAGATCACATGCACTGCTCAAGGGGGTGAGGGTGACTAGGGGTGGGGGTGTCCGGGGTGTGAGGGGCTATCCCGAGGGTCAGGGCTGGCCATAGGGTCGGGGTGTCCAGGGGGTGCAGGCTTTCCAGGGGGATGGGGTGTCTAGGGGGTGGTGGACGAGTGTCTAGGGGGTGGGAAGGTTGTCCATGGGGGTTTGGGATATCTAGGTGGGTACGGGGTGTCCAAGGGGTGGGCGGGCTATCCACGGTGGTAGCAGGGATTTCCATGGGAGGCCGGGTGTCCAGGGGTGGGGGTTGTTCAGGGGGTACGGGGTGGCCAAGGGGGTGGTCGGGCTGTCCATGGGGGTGTAGGGTCTGACCAGGGGGTACGGGGTGTCCAGGGGGTGGGTGGGATGTCCACAAGGGTGGCGGGGCTATCCAGGGGGTAGGGGTGTCCATGGGGTGGGTGGGATTTCCACGGGGGTGGGGGTTGTACAAGGGGGTAGGGGGTTTCCATGGGGGTGTGCCGGCTATCCACAAGGGTGGTGGGTCTGTCCAGGGTGGTTGGGGGTTTCCACTAGGGTGGCGGTATTGTTTAGGGGGTAGGGGTGTCTAGGGGGTGGGGGAGCTGTCCACGGGGGTGGGGGCTGTCCAGGGGGGGTAAGGGGTGTTCAGGGTGGTGGTCGGGCTGGCCATAGTGGTGGTGGGGATATCCAGGGGGTTAGGGGTATCTAGTGGGGTGGGCGGACTATCCACGGAGGTGGGGGCTATCCACGGGGGTGGAAAGACTATCCATGGGGGTGGAGCGGATGTTCAGGGGGTAGGGGTGTCTAGGGCTGGGGTGGTGTCCATTGGGGGTGGGGGTTGTCTAGGGGGTCGGGGGCTGTCGACGAGGGCGGGGTGGTGTTCAGGGGGTGGAGGTGTTCAGGGGCTTGGGGAGCTATCCAGTGGGTTGGGATGGTTGTCCAAGGGGGTAGGGGGTGTCCATAGGGTGGGGGTTGTCCAGGGTGTGGGTGTTCAGGGGGTTGTGGGGTTGTCCAGGGGGTGGGGTTGTCTAGGGGTTGGGGTGTTGTCCAAGGGGATAGGGGGTTTCCATGGGGTGGGGGTGTCCAAGTAACATTTATAATCAAGAAGCGCAATTTCATATCCCTATTAACCTATAATTACCATTGGATATGGGTTCATGACTCACCTATAAAACACAAACCAATCACCATATAATTATCCAAAAATATTAAGAAAAATAAAACACTCTAATATTGATTCCTAATTCCTATAATAAAAGAAAAACAATATAATACAATAAAGTTCACAACAACACCTCAGGTGAACCTCCACAGAATTCAAATACTATCAACTATTAGTGAATAATTATGTGCACATGACCATGCTATTTTGTTTTGTGAGATATATATCAAAGATAAAATAATGTATAGGCATGAACAATATTAGTGAGTTCTATGATGGTTATACTCCTTTATTGTGGGTGCATTCCGAGGATACAAAATGATATAAGTACCTTAATAATGCTTTATAACTACCTAAGAGAATTATGGCATTAATTCCTAACACTCATTTTTAATTTCAAAAAATATTACAAGTGTATGACCGAACCGCTTGATGGAGTAGGAATAAATGATCATGTAATAGAGTAAATTTGGGTTATATCATCATTCACACATGAAAAAGACCCCAAACCAACTCTAGTGGTTTAGGTGGAAGCTCCACTTCATTGAATGACTTATAGTGTGGGTATCATCATCTTAAAGTTAGAGTGTGATATTTTAAAGACAACATTTATGGGTATATTCATAATGCATGAGTATCTTATTGATCCTATTAGGATAAAAAAAAATATATAACTGTATTTATGTCTAACAAACTAAATCATGTCAATAGACCATAAATTTAAAATAAACCAAAGATAAAATAACTCATGATCATATTGACATTTTCAATATCAATTAAAATTATTCTATATAGGTAAATCACAACAAAACTGAAACCTAAAATGATATATTTCTAGTGTTCATAAGGGGATCATAATACATAGAACATTGTAGTGAAATGGAACTAAAAAATATAAAGTAAATGATGGAACACGTACCAATTTAAAATGTAAAAACAAAAATTACTTGAATCAATGATAGATGATTGGTTGTAAATTAGAGTTAGCACCCTCGAAAGCAGGTTGGAAATTAGGGTTCGAACCACAACCTAAAATGATATATGACTTCTGTTCATAATGGGATCATAATACACACTACATTGTAGAAAAATAGAATGAAAAAATCTAAAATAAATGAACTCACACATACCGATTTAAAGAAGAAGAACAAATCATTGGGAAACCAGACCTGTTGTGCTGGGAAGCAGGGTTCATGTCACGATTTAGGGACAAATCTTAGAGATGATTTAGGGACAAATCTTAGAGATGATTGAGGTTTAGGGAAAAATATTTGAGATGAAGCTTCGAGCTCTCGTTTAGGGAAAAACATTCGAGATATCTAAAGTTCGAGATCTATGGAGGCATCGATTTGGGGATTTTCTTTCCCAATGGTTTTAAAAAACTTTTGGGAAAGTAATTTTATCCCAATAGTTTAAAAAGTTTGGGAAAATACTCTATAAAACTATACCCAACGGTTTGTTTAAACCTTTGGGAAAACCCTCTTAATCAGCACTATACCCAACAGTTTCCTTGAACTGTTGGAAAAAAACCATAAGAATATACCAATGGTTCTACATAATTGTTGGTATAGTAGCCTTTTCCCAACGGTTTTTTTAAACCGTTAGGAACATTGTGTTGGTATAGGTGGGATTACCACCAGTGATATGATTTATGGTGAATAATAGACCCAAAAAAATTTTAAAAAATCATTTAAAAGTGTAAAATGTAAGGATAACATGGTTTACCATTATAGAGATCATAGAAATCATGTAAGGTTTCACTGTTTAACCAATATGTGAGTTTCATAACCTTATGAAAATCCCTTTATAACCTTATGAAAGTAAAAGAAAAAACATGTTTATCTTTACTTAAGGCTAGGGTTACCCTTATGTAATTACTTTTTACAATTATGTGGCTAGATGAAAACTATATATAAATTAATTAAACTCTAATGATACCCTTACATAGAACTATTAACCCATATCCAACACATAAAAAAAATGATAATATGGATATTTATTAAAAGAAAACATATTTTTACATAATAAGACTTATAAAATATATCTAGAAGAGGGTCTGAAGAACCACTAAAATTGAGAATGTTAAAATTATATCCCACTACTAACTTATCATCATTAAAATATAATTATTATGTTATTTATATAATAAACATATATAAATACAAAACCTTAAACCAAGATATTGAAAATCTCTCACACACACAGGGGTTCAAAACAATGTTCAACCATGGAGGCTACGAATAAGTACATGGAACAAACCCCTAAAAACTAACCAAACCCCAATTTATATATTCAAAACCTTCATGATAGTAATATATCTACACACTCAATCATATAATACAAAAATATTAAATAATTTATGCAAGAAATAATTTTCCAATACATATATAACAATTTCTACAAGCAGTTGATTTTGTGGGATCAACTTAATGTAAAAAACATGTCTATACAGCATGTTAACTTATGTTTCTAACTTGTTAAATGAGTACACAAAGTCCCATAAATATTATATTAACATCATGTGAATAACCAAGTGTTACTTTAATCGATGGTAACATAAAAAATTGAAAATATAATTTCCCCATATTATTGAAACTCTGAGGTCTATTATATATTGCTGACCATACACTAGTATACTTCCTTATTTGAATTCCTAACTTCCCTATTTCTTATCTACCCTATCCTAAAAAAAGTCATATAGAGAAAACAACATAGTGGATCCTGGTCCTCTAATACTATTTTTAATACCCTTACTTAAACCACTAGGTCCAAGCCTAAATTCTCCATGACATCAAGAATGCCTCACCATATGATTGAGGTTTTTGACTAGCTGTTAGGGTCACAATTATAACCATTGGAAGTCTATACCCTCTATCTGTGTAATTAACTGACCTAGGTTGACCTGAAATGTCACCATAGCTGACCCTCCACATGGACCAAAGCATGTTCTCGATTTCCATATGGTGAGGAAAATAATTGGGCATAACCAACGATCTCCTAGGAAGGATTTTACAAAGGTAAACCGTCATGACCCATACTTAATACATAATGGCCCCAAAATTTTATTCATAATATAAAGTAACAAAAAAAGTAGATTCCATATTTAACAATGTTCATCATAAACAGAACATTACATAATATAATATAGACAAATGTTATCACAAGTCATAACCAAAAAATCGAAGGAATAAGAAAAATTCAAAATAAGGCCTATACATACATCCCAACTGATACAAAATCCTAAAACAACTAAATATTATCTAACTCTTTTATACCACATATCCTATACAAAAAACAAGATAATGGTAATCAAGATGATATACCCTGGTACATGGGGCCATTTCCAATACCTGTGTACCATACAATAAAGTCCACTTACACCCAAGGTAATATTTAGGGTGTGATCCCCAAATCATAAAAGGATACCACTATGAATCAATTTAAGTATTTTACCCATAAAATCAATAAATTAGCATTAAAGCACTTTCCAAATATAAATAACTTGAAAAAAATTTCTCATTCAAATAATCATTCGAAATTAATTTGGTTTTCCATTATAAAACAAAACATGTTTTCCAAAAAAAATTATGGATCAAATAAATGAATGCAGCCTCATGCATGACGTACATATAATATCCATCATGACATTACAAAGTTGAGCATAAACATCAAAATACGACCATATGAACGAAAATATGCATAAGAAATAATCATATCAATAATGTCACTAATAAAATTAATAAATACATATAAACCAATAAAATATGAGAATGTTATCCTTGGGCTCTAACTATAAACATTTATTTTATTTTTTTTCTAAACAAATCATGCTTTATCATTGTGAAAAGTGCATGCTCTCATGGTATTCATCGGTCCTACCTCTAAGATCTCTCATAGTATCTTGAAAAATAAATAGAATATCTTATTATCTTCCTACAAAATTTCCTCTTGGTCCCTTAGAACTAAATAAATTCTATAATATTCTTCCTTCAGAATGTCTCTAATTGTCCCTCAGACAACCCCTTTATCACACCCTTGTTAACCCATGTACTAATCAATGCCAAAATAGTCACAAAGAAGGTTATATACATGAAAGACCATTTCAAATAATAATTTCTTAAAAAACATGCCCATTTTATCCAAACATCATTCCCAAGGTAAACCAACTTCCAAAATCATTTTTTAAACCCATTTAAATCCACAAAATACATTTCATCAATTTTAATTAACACTTGGAGTGCATACGAGTCACACCTGTTTGGAAACCCCTCTTTAAACCCTCAATTTCAAAACCAAGCCATAAAGAATAAAAAAATGGAATAATTATCAAACATAAATAAGAAAATTTAAATTAAAAAACATAAGAAAAAGTCATTTAACAATTTAAAGGAAATCTATGTCAAATTATCGTAAATATAGTCACTAACCTAGAATTTGGTTATTTCATTGTATCCTTCAATGATAACTACCTGGAATAGGAGGATCAAGGAATAACACACCTGATACATTATAAAAACATCAAAATTAAAAATTAAAAACAATAGATATGAAAATAACTAATACAAAACACCTTGATAATTAAATAATATTGGTAAGAAGTTGGAAAATAAAGATAACCCCAGAATAAGTTGAACAACCTCAATCCACAACTCCATGATGTTAAGGTGAATCCACCACCATAAGAGAGGGAATGCTCCACCATGATAGATAAGGGGATTTGCATGATGTTAGGAAGAAATAAGGGACAAATCATTATGAAATTTATCAGAGAAAAAAATTAAAATACAAATTTTTAAGTAATCATGATAGGTCGTATGATTTGGATGCACGGTTAATAAAATCAAGTTCCAACCATGTGTGGCTATTGTCTCCCCAGAAAATAGGATTATTGGTTACACTTAGGAATTTTATGGTTTGAAATACATTTCTAAACCCATGGAAACCCCCATTTTTACCCCATATAGCACAGTTGTATGTTTAGCCATATAATTAGTCAAACCATGTGCTAATTGTGCGACTTGTTCTATTTTCCCAAAAAAAATCCATTTTCAACCCCCATCACCTGGGAACTCTAAGACCAAACCAAAATATAAATAAAAGTCAATATTTTATATAATAATGACATGGTGGTAATCATTCACTCTCCCCCATACCACTTTCTACCCCCAGAATTTCTCAAGAATCCTCAAAATAAAACAATTGATCCCACTACTCCCTAATGGATACTCTAAACTCATTTGAAACATAGATATAACCACTATTACACCAGTGCACACAACACAATATGATCGACTTATCACCGAAAAAACTTTTTTGGATAATCTAGAATAAGAACCGGATGATCCATAATGGTGGTATTAGGTTAAATATCTAAATCATCCCACTACAACACATGATTTGGGTTTGGATTGTAAACATTCCACTATAGACATGAAATATTTCATTTATTGAGGCCATATATAGTGGAACATGTAAATGATATTCTACTTTTCCAAGATTCTCTATAACATGAAACACCCCAACATAAAACAGTGCTAATTTCCCTTTCTTTCCCAATGATAATGCCCTGGTCAAACTAATACTTGAAATAATTCCCATCACTAACTTATAAATCCAATAGGTGATGATGATAGTCGAAAAATAAATTATGGTGACTATGAGATACCTATAACCATTTATGAATCATTTATGATGTCTCATTCATCTCAAGTATGAGGTTTGGTCCAACTAAGGTACACTCACCCTCCTTCTCCCAACATAATCGAGACTCTCATGGCCATCTATACAATGCCTCAAAACGGTCTATCCTAGTCAATACAAGATATCTATTATTATATGAAAACCTATAAAATATAATGTGATTATCCAATAATCTTTTAAAATCAAGAACACATGCTCAAAACATTTCATTAAATGTATGGATGGTCCACTCAGACTAGCCATTCATCTTTGGTTGATAAAAATTCTCAAATTCATCTTGATTACCAATGATTCATGTACGCCCCTCTAAAATTAGGATGTGAAACTTGAATACTGGTAAGAAAATGTTGCATGGGAAACCATATAAAGCTAAATTACCTCTTGAACATAGATCCATCTAATGTCCCCCACCCCCATCAACTCACTAACTGAAAGAAAATGGTATGGTTACATCTGATTATCAATAATCACCCATACAAAGTATTTACCACTCAGAGTATTAGGTAGATCAATCAATGAATCTAGAGAGATATCATACCACTTTCACATTCGAATGGGAAATTATTTCAAGAACATGGATAGTCTCTAATGCTCAGTTTTGATCCTCTCATAGGTCAAGAATATGAAAAAAAAGTCTGACACTTCACATCTCATCCCAATCCACCGATATAGACCCCTCAATGTATAAAACAAATTTGATTAACTGGGGTGCATGAACCAACAAGAATGATTCACCTCACACATAACCTCCTATATCAATATCAAGGAAACAATAATCTATTTAATTAATATGGGATAACCATTAGGAGACTGAGACTAATCACCTAAGGTCTCCCAATAATTTAAATCACTTCTAATCTAACGGATCATATAGAAAGATAACTTCTCATTCATAACCCTATCGATGAGTGGGGGTGTTACCTACACACTTTTCAAGATAAACATCTCTCTATCTTCGTATACATACATATTTAGATTAGAAAAAAAAACTCATCAAGCCCCACTCATCCATAAATTAAAAAATTTACTACATTATAATCATCATTCCCAATGTATTTGTGACAACATTCCATATCTTGGGTTTATAGGAAACAAAAAGAGAAAATTTATAAAGGTAATGGACCCAACATATCGTTATATGGGTCATGTCCCTCTAGGAGAAAATGTAAATTATGCTCTTATGATCCCAATGTCGTATAAAATTCACCCTTAATATGTAATGTTTTCTTGTGTTCAGCACATAAAGAAAAACTAAAAATTCTTAGTCATGGGTGGGATAATTAAACTTATATATGAATAGATTATGAAAGACAAAAGAAACAAAATTTATATCCTACATCATCACTTTCCCCAATCCCAGACTATAAGTATCACAATACACAACATAATATCTCTGATTTTTTAAGAGAATCAAAACAAGAACATATTTCATACGGGAATACAATTTCTCAAATCCCCTCTAGAACTTATCATCCAACTAAAGCATTACCCCATATGTCGTCAAGAGCGTCATGGTAGAATCCATCATGGAGAAGTACTGAATGAAGCATCTATAATACCAATCCATTCACTGAAATATATGGACATAAAACACATTCTTTGGATTTTCCCAACACATGAATTATTGACCTTTCTCTACTTCCTTTGAAACTCCTGCATCATAAATCACATTACACCAAAACATCACTTTTTGAATCCAAAACTAGTACATTAGAAAATTTTCATATAGATTATGATCCTCTAAACAGACAACACATTCTCCAGATGTTCGACATGATAATTATTCATCTTATAATACAAAAATATGACTTCCAAAAATATGACCATAAAGGATGCAAAAAAGGGTGATATATATTTTTCATCTATTCCACAATGACTAATGGGGTGTTTCTGAGACTAAAAGGAATAACCAAATACACACAATCTCTATACCATCTTCAAAATTGTTTTTTTGGGAATTCTTCTTCTAAAACCCTCAGTGGTACCTGGATCTTAAGAAAACATTTCAAAACCAATAGGACCATTTGATCTAATCAAATATATCATGAATTTGGGGAAACAAGTGTTTATACATCACGTTCAGATGGTTCATATTATGATAGTATATTACAATTCAAAGACTCCCATATTCCTTATTCAAAAGTAGAACTATAGAACCCTATAGTGACACTCTAGGGTGGATAAATCTCTTTCCCTTGAAATCCTATAGGATAAAAAAATTTCTTCCAACTCTACTGTAACCATGTGGTAAAAGTAAAAAAGAAATTTGGCTTGTCCTCGAGCACATATCGATAGTAATATCAACCTCTCACATCATATTAAAACCATGAAAAATGATTTGGAGGCACACATGTGTAGATATCCACGACCACTAGATGTTATCTCACGAAACTATTCTCAACAACACCACGAAACAACATATAAATATTGCATGAGATCAACCCCAATTTAAAAATATCTGGTCATTCCCACCCTAATTGAAGATCCAAATCACCCTAACAGATGCATGTTCTCTAATCAATAGTAATGAAATAAGACCTATGGTAATTATAGTAACCAATAACCTTAAATATGGAAAACCAATCCATTCTCAGGGTATTGTTGAAAACATCTAGTTCAAAAAAATAATGCCACAAATGAATCCCATGTCATCTATTAAAACACGACACTCAGGGAACTTGAAAACATTTTCATTATTTAGACCCAATGAGGTTTTAAAATATATATCATAAGGAGTCAAAATATATCAAATAACTCGTTAATAAATCATTTTGTATGAAATTAAGGAATGGGATTCACTGGTCTAAAATAAAATAGATTCCATATAATAAGAAATAAACATTATACCTCCCACAGTGGGAGGACCAGATTTGGTATCCTCATAAAAATCTCTACTGCATGAATACACCATGGATTTTGACTTCCTCGAGTTTTCATTCACTAGATATAATCTCCCATATCAAAATATTGAAATCCCCCACCATTTTAAACCTTTTACTACAGTTAAGATTCCTTTGAAAAATTAGGTACCACATTTCTACACATCAAATCCAATAGATAGAATAAATGAAGATGAACTGGATGTCAACACTAGTGGAACATCCTTGGAGTATTTAATAAATTATTATTAGTATGTCTCACCTTTCTATAAAAGTAACATAAAACCGGCTTACACCCTAAAGAATCCATAAGCTCTCAACATGGTGATTATTGGATACTCTTTCAACTACCCCGATAGGGATCATATTAATTTGTCTTCTATCATGAAAGATAAATATAGATACTTACCATTAAATGACACCTATGAGACCTATATTTCCTATCAAATCAGCCTCTTCTATGTCCTCTTTATCAACCACCTCTGAGTAGGTTTGTAGAAAAATAATAATAATAATAGACCATATAACTGACTGCAATATCATCTTAAAATGTTGCTCTATAAGATATTCCTTGCATATGTGATCTATAAACATTAACTAACTTAGTAAATATGGTGGAATACTCAATCATTGTATGATACCCTCTCCTAAACATTAATAACTCACAGGCCCTCACATCCCTCAATGTCCCAATTTGAAGTACCGATAGAAACTCACCTTGAAACTTGTCAACGTCAGATCCTCATGCATCCTCAAGAGTACCATAGACACCCACCCTTTCTTACTCGTTCCTTATAGTATGTACATGATGAACCCCACATTATAATTCTCAAAATTATTTATAAACTAAAAGATCAACTCATTGTGATCCAACCACTCCTTTGGTTTATTGGTTCCGTTGTCGCCAAAAAAACATTGGTGGGTTCTACCTTGAAAACTCCTAAGTATAGTCTATGATCCACATATTCTCTAAAAAACAACTGTCCAAAGGATTAGATCATAAAAATCACCAAATCCACCAGATCCTAATCAAGTGGAGAATTTTTATGTGATGTATTCTCCCTAGAACCCTATATACACTTGGGCATGGTTTTTCTAAGAGGAATTTCCCTCAAGACAGAATACATAAGATTTTTGAATAATAATTATATTTCAAACTATAATAATGAACAAAAACAAACACTCATCATGGGTATCAAAAAGAAACATTGGAATCGTAAAAAACTCTATATGAAAAAAGAGAAGAAAATATGAAAAATGTCAATTAATTCCCACAATTCATGGATTAGACACATGGAACAACTATCCATGTTCTAACCACATGTTTTTCACTAGAGTTAGTATAAAAGTATTCATTGGATATGCACTATTACTACTAACCAAGCATAATAACCATGAAAATATCCAAACCTTTTAATTTCACACCCAAAACTCAATATTTCTTCTAATCTCAAACTAAAACTTGACAATGACTAAGAAACACCTTGAAATATCATGAAGAAAAAATATCTAGGCTAAAAAAAACAAAAATACAAGATATACAATGGAAACTCGATATATAATACAATGAATAGAGAACCAAGAACTCATCCATTCCAACCTCTTGACCCTTGATGATCCAAGATCCAACAAAACTTTAAATCATAAATAAAAAAACTTTTCTCTAATATGAAAAATTAACCAGTAGACCTGGTTCAACCCTACCCATCACTCATGTTATCTCACTATACATGTCAATTAATATTCATGATCTACACTGTCTGGTGATAAGAATAAAAAATTTATAACAATATCTTGGGAATTGTTTCTCCAATGGTAAAACATCATGACCTATCCATAAAATAGGTTAGCCACACTAATATCACTCACGTATGAAAATAAAGATAGGAAAATACCAAAAGATACATTTTATTTCATAAAAACCTTTCATGATAGGATATACATATATGGCGTCTCAAGTCCGAACCCAAAACTCAAAATAATGGGAATAATTCCAAACATGGCATGTACTTATATACCAACTAATAAAAAATCCCAAAAAACCCCAAATGAAATATCTCTATGAGACCATGTCTCCTATTCAAAATACTGGATGGAGGTAATCAAGAAGATCCACCCTGGTACATGGCTCCCTTTCCATTACTGATGTCCTATAAAAAATGTCTGCATATTCTCATAGGCATATTTATAGTGCAAGATAGAAATCCTAGTAGGATAAAAACATTAATATATTTAATTATTTTTTCAAGGAAACCCAATAAACTAGATTAGAAATACTTTTCAAATCAAAATAACTTGAAAACATTTCTCTCTCAAATAATCCTTTGAAATTCATTTGGATTACCATTCCAAACAAAACTCATTTCCCATAAAATTTTCAGCATGGATCAAATAATGGAACAAGGCCCAAGGAATTCCATGATCAACATATATATCATGGTATACTAATGGTGAGCATAAACATAAGAGTATTGAACATCCCTCTTAGAGGATATTCCAAATAGGCCCAAATACCATAATCAACGTAGAAGATAGATATATCGCATATGATACGTTAAACATTTTACAGATCAGTCATAAAGACCAATACACATGTATAGTCATCATAAAAATTCATATGTGTGCAACATAATGACATGTCAAGGGTTTCATACACACCTCATGTGATAAATCATCAACCATAGGATTCTCATTGATACACATAGAAACCCAAAATCATGTTAAACCCTATATAGAACATGAAAATATTTAGAGACATTCTACGTCAATCACATTGATGAAGAACTCTGTGGTTCATCAAGGAAACTTCATCATAATCACATTCATGTGTTTTCCATCATACAAATGTCACCACTAATTTCTAGAAACTAATAAAACTATTTAATTTTTAAAACAAATAAAATATCACATATAGTGATCAATTCTCTCTTCAAGATAATCCATATTACACATGATAAATTATATTTTCCATCCTAATCATTACAGATTATTTCATAGAGAATAATAGAAATTCCATATATGTTTTCGAATTAGTTCTCCTATATAATTTCAAAATGATCCATTTAATATATAAAATGTGTTTAATATTTTTTTAGTGAATAATATTTATAATTATACATGTGGTGATAAAACCCACTCTCTTGAATAAAAATGGAAAAAATATTAAATCTCATTATTCTCTTCCATATTTCTAGATTATGATTATTCTAAGAATTATTTGTTAGTTATTGATATTATCCTGATTATTATCATTTAAGACTACATTATTCAATTCCACTTGAATTATTTGAAAATCATATTTTCAAATTTGAAAATCAATAAATAATTAAAATTGACCATTTTTAAACACTACAATAAGGTATAAGAGAGATTATGTATGTCCTAAAAATACATAAAATCTGAATATTGGTTTGGATTGATCAAAGAAGTCTCCACCAATTTTGATGAAGTTAAATCTTGGACTAACCAGATTCAATAGAATCACCCTAAACAAAGGAAGGTGGGTTTGATCATTTTTCAACATGGAAACCAATTACTAATTTGTGGTAATAAAACCAATATATAAATTTATTCATTTAATATATATTTTACGTGAATCTTGAATGTAGTGTGATTAAAATTTACTTTAAAGAGATAAAAACCTTTAAACAATATAATATAATCATTTCAACTTATAAAGTGATGTAAAATCGTCAAAGAGGCCATTTTTGTGTTCTTGGTAATAAGAAATGAAATAAATGATAAAACATGTTTTCCTCTAAAAATTTATTGTGTCGGGGTAACATGGTTTACCCTTATATATCTCATTACACCCAAATTAGGTAAGTAGTGTTACCCTTATGTGGGTATCAAACCCTTTTGCATCTCTTTAAAATCAACAACTAACCATAATGAAATTCCTTCTTACTCATATACTAATTCAAGAAAAATAAACATACAATTACATGAAACATAGGTTACCCATATTGGATTTCATGTTTATCCTTACACAGGGAGAGGAAATCTCAGTTTTCCCTTATGAAACTTAGGAGGCACCCTTATACAGTTCTATCGACAAATTTTTAACTCTTAAAAACAAGAGTAAGTTTAATATTTATTAGAAAAATACTTTTTCAAAATAATTAGAGTTATAAATTTTATCTAAAATTGTGTACTAAAAATTACTAAAAATTTATAGGGTTACACTTTTCATCCCAAATATCTAATGGGAATAAAATCACCATAATAAAGGATTAAAAACCCATTGAATACAACAAAATATAATCGAGTTTGAACATGACACATTCTATATAGAGGTAGATAAGAAGAAAAAAATAACCGATATCAATAACCAATATGTACATCAACACCACTATCAACCGGTCTCAATGAAACATGTGGGTCACTCACCCTACATGTTTACATTGATATATGATCTCCCTATATCATGGATACCCACCAAATCTAAGAAGATCATCAAATTTACCTAAACCTAGAAAAAAAAGCCCAAATGTATATACAAAATTCAAGAGAAACCCCCAATAAGATCCCTCAAGGTGTTTCATAAGAAGTATATATTATAAAATATATATATATAATTGTTTTTAAAGAATAAAACACATGATAAACATTCTCTATATTTGTGTCAATAACCACATCTAAAATATTTTATAATAAATTTTAAAGACAAGGATATTCAATACTTTTTATAAAATGAACTTTTAAAAAATTGATTTTTAAATAATCTTCTAGAAAAATATACAACATATATTTTTACGAAATCATCAAACCGTGGTATTAGAGTACTAGATATGTTAGGTAAAGGATCAATGATTCTTACATATCATGGAGATCATGGAATCTTATTTCATATATTACCCTCATGAAATAGTGTTAGGGGATATGACACCACTAATATATGAGTCACCATTCCTTAAGAATTTTTTTTAGTGTTTTCATCATCAATATTTTTTTAGGTAGTGTTAAACATGCTTAGAGTTTATGTCTAAGACTACCTGCCTGAATTTTGTATAACCATTATATTTAAAATATATTCCAATCATGAGTTATCATACATCATTATACAGTCTAATAAATCATTTATCAATCTACCAAAATTCAATATTTCACAAGCCATGTCAGTTAAATTTCAAGAAAACAACATCAATAGTTTTCTCATCAGTTATTTCATTCAAAAAATAGATTATTTTCAAAGATATCTCAACATGTCAGGCAATTTAAAATTCCACACCAGGACTAAAGAAATCATACTAAAATAATAAATTCAACAAAAAAACATTTTATTTGAAATACCATACACATTTATTGAATATTAATTAAAAAATGGTAATTTTATCATTCATCATTCTATTAAAATATCATTTCCAACTGAAATTGTCTCATGCTTCAAATATCATTATAAAAACTTATTTCTAAACATGTAGGAATCATGGTGTATATCTCATATGGACATCATATGAAAAAACCATACATTTTTTATCAAAGTATAAAAAAATTATAATGTGGATAAAAAAAATACAAATTTATTTTAATATAATAATATTCTAGGTGTCTTTTATGACATGAAACACCAAGATTTAATAAAAAATTGATATAATATTAAAAAATATTATCATTTAAATGTTCCCATTATAACCATGACATTATATTATAGGGTATTAATATAAATAAATAATTTTTAAAATTAATTTATAATTTTTCTACATAATACTAAATTATTAATTAATTCATAAGAAATAAGAAATAATTTTTTTGTATGGTAATTTTATACATTATAATTCATTTTCTTAAAAAGATATTTTATATCATTTTGTGTGTGGAACATATAAATATTTTTTTCAATTTCAGAAATTCTAATTTAAATTATCAAAATAATTTTTTAAATATTTATATAAAAATCAACAAAGGGTGAAATTTTTAGAATTTTTTAATATTTTTAATTTTTTAGTGAACAGTGAAAATATCATTTTTTCAAATATTATCATTTATTATCATTAAAATAAACTACTTTTTAAGTAACAATATCTTTCTGAATTACCTATTATTATCCATTTTATTTTATAATTAATTAATTCTATTTTATTCCTAAATATTCATGATTGTTATATAAAATAATTTTTATACTTAAAAATGTATTTTGTAAAGAACTGTTTTTATTTTCATTTTTAGAATTGATATTAATATTTATAATATAAAAAATAGAAATTGAATATTATAAAATGTATACCATATTTTTTAATCATGAGGTTTGAATTTGGAAAATAGTTTACTTTTCTTTTGGGTCATTATGAATAGTTACTATGGTAAATATTTTTCACATCAATAAGGGTTGAATGGGTAAAATAGTGTTACAATGAGGAAATAATGTCTGATAATCGAATAAAAACATGATTTAATTTCATTTTATGCGAAAAATTTTTCCCTATCCATCCCATATTTGAATTTATGGAATTTTGGATCCATTTAACATTGATAATGATATTTATATTATTTTAAGTAATGAAAATTCCAAAATTTCACTGTATTGACTTTAGTATCTTTAAAAGTTTTACATAAGGATAAGAAGAGGATAAGTTTTATTATCAATTTATATTATAATTATGAATAATTTTGTTAACATATTTATTTATTTTATTATTTTTAGTGATTATATAATAAACATATATTCTTACACAATACTAACACAATTCTTGTGGAAGGAGCAGAATAATCATGTCAATGATTTTAAAAAACTCTAAATGTATTATTTGTTTTTGTTTGTTATATTTCCCCACTAATTTTTAAATTAATATAACATAATTGGTATATTATAAAGGTTAATATTATAATTCTATTTTAGTCTTAATGTCTTTAATGTCAAATTAAATTCATATTTTAGAAAAAAAAACATAAATGATATTGTATGAAAATGAATTGTATATTAAAAATAGTTAAAAATAATAATAAAACATAAAAGAGGAAAATTAAGATGATACATTTTCTACCATATCATAGCTTATCTAATTATGATCCAATTATTACCTTATATGTAAAATTATAACCCTGTAATATTAGAAAATCCATTACAGTAGTTTTGGTTAGAAATGATTAAAAAAGAGGTTAAACCAAACAATAAGAGTTCATGTGTATGTATAACCAACTATCTCTATGAACATTTTAATTAATTTTTCTATATCAACCACTCATTGATGATTTAAAATATTTAAATAATTAATATATATATTTTATTTATTTCTATATTATAATTATAGATATTATGGAAACATTATCAATATAAAATGACAAAAAAAATTGAACCGAATCATATATGAAACATTTAACACTCAAAATCAAGGATTTTAATAATGAATAATATTTTAATTCATGATAAAATGTTATTATTAAAAAATATTTTGTTTTAAAAATATGAATATGGTTATTTTATAAATTGGTAACAAGTTTAAAACCATTATACTTGAGTTTAATGTAGGGTTGAAAAAATGGAACCATTGGGTAAGGGGTTTATTTAGTTTATTCCATTAATTGGTTCATACATGTACTTAATTAAATATGTTTTTACGTGCTTATGTCTAAAATTACAACTGATATTGTTTTTTTGTATATTAACTTGTGTTTTTTTATTTACATTTCTTACACATAACCACCTCATGGATTAGTTCTCACTTCAAGGATTCAATATTTTTAATGTATTTCATCGCAATTTACTCTCCATTGGGAATTTTTTTATTATGAACATTTTAACATTTATATAAATTATATAATTCCCCTTTTAGGTATTTCAAGAATGTATATTTCTTCATGAAGATTATTTCATAAATTAAATTTTACCGCTTCAATTGGTCACAATTTAAGTGTCACGAAATGGGTAAGAATTTATTTTAAATTCTCATATTTCAAGGATTTTTTTTATTATATGTTAATTTAATATTATATTTTATCTTCTATAAAATCAATTTATATCTATATCTTATTGATATTTAATGAATTTCAATGCTTCCTTCCAATAATTCCTCACTTTTTCACTAGATTAAGTTCATGAAAATTTTAAAATAAACATGTATCATGTTTCTCTTTTGATCAAGAATATTTTTATTCCATTTTAATTTTTTTAAAAATTTACAAAACTTGATTTATATTTATTAAAATTATTTATAAAGTAAATTTTATTTTGTCCTCGAAGTTTTACATGGTTTTAAATTAGTGTTTTCAATATTTTTTGAAATATAATTTTTATCATTCATTATAAAAAGTCTAAATAATTTTTTTTAATGTATACAATGTTAATTTACTTTTGAACCCCTATATCCATTTTCAGGATATTTAGATTCTACATTAATATTTTAATGGTTTCAAAATAGAATATTCTATTGAAAACTTATTTTAAGGTTTCTATCTTTTGTTATCCAAAATATATAAATTCATTACAAACCCTATATTTTTTAGGAATTAACAATAATAATAATTCACTAATTAATTTTGTTGGAATTAACATTCCCTTGAGAAATTCCTTTCTAATAAACATATTTCAATGGTCATTAAATTTATTTAAAATATGCATATTCTTTGTATCATGGATATTCTTAATTCCTAAACTATATCCCATTATTTTATACAATGATTTAATATAAAAGTTATTAGATTTTTTGGTAAAATGTTGATATTTGGTATTATTTACTCAATGAAAATATTTATTGATAAGGAATAGTATTTATGATTTAAATTTATAATTTTTTTCGGTCAAAGACTGAGGCACAATTTATTGAAGATAAAATAAGATGTTACAAGAGTCTAAAGGATGGGAGTTTCCTACAGTCATTGTCATAAAGCTGAAAAAGATCAAGAGGGAGTGCATCAAGCCAGGTCATCTCCTGGTTAACTCCCATGTTTTCAAGAACATCAACAACCTTGTTTTATTCTCTAAAAGCATGAGTAGTGATAAAGTTGATCTGCAGAAGAGTGTCAAGGCACTTCATCCAGCGAGTAGTGAGTGGCCGGGCTAGATGAGTCATCACCTTCTAGATTTCTTGAACGATGGTGGTCGAATCACTTTAAATCCAAATCTTCCTCCATCCTTTTTGAAGTGCATTGTTGACAGCGTGGATCACACCCATCATTTCATATTCTAGAGATGAGACAGTGCCACAGCCAGTGAAATATAATCCATACCATATACCAAGATGGTCTCTGAAGATCGCTTCGCAACTGGTAGGGCCTGGGTTTCCTTTGGAATCACCATCAACGTTCACCTTGATCCATCCTCGAAGCGGGACCTGCCAGAATACTTCAATGGTGTGTTTGGGTTGTCTGAATATTCCATCAATGAGAAGTCTCCAAAGAATCACAAACTCCCTAATAGTATTATTGCAGTGAGCCTTTTGAATTGAGGCAGCCTCACATGTCGCAAGGAGGATGCAGGATTTACCTATATTAATATTTGTTGAATAATTATTATGAATCATATTATTTCTATCATACCAGATCACATGAATAAGCTCCGCAATGGAAGAGAGGAAGATATTCTTGATTTGTTGAGATTCCTCTTGCTGGACACATCTCTTTAATTGTGATCCAATAGTATCATAGAGGATCCATCTGCAGCCAAATATGTCAAAAATATTATTCCAAAGAGCAGAAGCTGTAGCACAAGACAAAAAGAGATGATTCGCATCTTCCCTGTGTTGGTTACAAAAGAAACATTTAGAGCATAGCTGAATACCAAGAGATTGTATGCAAACATTAGTAGGAATTATAGAATGAGAAATTCTCCAAATAAGAGTAAATCTTGAAGGATTGATCCATGGTTTGTTAAATTGGGCCAACCACTCAATGTTGGATTCAGTGTTTATGAAATTATGATCATAGTAATTTTTTGAGTCAAGGATTCCATTATTAGTTGGTTCCCAGATAAGAAAATCATCAGTATTGGATAAAGGATAACTATCAATGACTTGCGTAATGTTATCAGGGATATCACTATTGTAGGAGAAATCTATAATGGTGTGGTTTGTGTTTTCAATAGTTTAATTAGGAGAAATCAAAAATATTAGGGGGGTGTCAGTCCAATTATCAATACAAAAATTCATGGAAGAATCAGTACTGACCATCCATCATGAGTTATTCATAATATTGAAGTATGTGTATTTGATAGAGGGATAGATCGAAGAAGTGATGTAATTTAAGTTTCCTTTTTTATGTTTATAAAGAAATCTCTTTTTAAGGAAATCCAAAGCATCTGAGTTGGTATGAATTAACATCCAGGTGAGTTTGGATTGGAGCACATCATTAAAGAGTCTAATATTTTTTACCCCAATACCACCTTTTTCTAAAGTCATACAACAGGTGTCCCAAGGGATGGTGAAAAGTTTTCTTTCAAGGGTACTCCCGGTACAAACAAAATTTTTTATATAGACATTCAGTTTTTTAAGGGTGTTAATAGGCCATTTATAAACCATCAAAGAGTAAATAATTTTAGAGATAATGGTGGGTTTAACAAGATAAATTCGGCCAGCCATGGAGAGGGATTTTCCTTTCCAAGTGGAGAGTTGTTTAGTGAATTGATCAAAAATGTAGGAAAAATAAAGGGATTTTGGCCTTCCACAAAAGATAGGAACACCTAGGTAGTTGAATGGGAGGGATCCCTCTTTAATTAATAATTTGTTGGTGATGGAGACGTTTCTGTGTGGGGAGAAATATTTACCAAAAAAGAAAAAGGATTTATTCCAACATATAGCTTGACCAGAGACCTCATTAAAGTGAGTCAGTATAGTTTTTAAAACCTGAATATTCCTTTTGTCCCCATTTAGGAATAAAATTTTGTCATCGGCATATAAAATATAAGTAGGGACATTCATGTTCCTAGAAGCTTGTATGGGCTTGAGTTTACTTTTCTCAACAAGTCAGGTAAGTAATCTACTGAGGTAGTCTTCTGTAATAACAAACAGAATAGCTGAAAGGGGATCTCCTTGTCTGACGCCCTTAGTGATTTTAAAATACCCCTTGGGGGATCCATTGATCAAGATGGAAATGAAGGAAGAGTTAAATTGAGTTTTTATTCTCAAAATAAAAGTATCTTTGAATCCAAATCTTTGTAGAACATTGAAAATGAAACTTCGGTCAATGGTGTCAAAGGCTTTTCTAATGTCCAGTTTAATGGAAATATTTCCACCTCTTTAATTTCTATTAAAGATATTGGTGCATTCCGAAGCAAGGAAAATGCACTCTTGAATGGATCTGCCCTTTATAAAACCAAATTGGTTCCATGATACATTTTTTTTGCATATAGGGGCAATCCAATTATCAAGAATCTTGGTTATGATTTTGTAGAGAGTATTGATACGGGAAATAGGTCTAAAAAGATGGATCTCTGAAGCATTATCCACTTTAGAAATTAAAGTAAGGAATTGAGAAATCAGACCATGGGGGAGGACACCATCAGAGAAGAAATATCTAACAAGTTTACAATCATCTAGGTGTATGATATCTCAGTGTTGTTGAAAAAAGCATTATAAAAGCCATCAGGACTAGGAGCACTATCAGGCTTTTGACTAAAAACTGTGTCTTTTATTTCATGGTCAAGGGGAGTGCTTAAAAGATAAGCATTATCCATAGCATCCACCATAGAGGAGATGATGTAGATCATAAGATATTTGTTGACCTCTGGGCCATTGAAAGTATTATGAAAATACGAGACAATATGATTGTAAATGGCATCCTTTGTGTCAATAATAATGTCATTATGAACAAGGAAGGTAAGAGGCCTGCTAATTTTCCGAATTCTCTAAAGTGAATTATAAAATTTAGTGTTTCTATCACCATCAGAGAGCCATTTTGTTTTAAATTTTTTTTCTAATGTCATCTTTGAGGCTGAGAAGTGGGTTTAGTTTTACAGAAGTACTAATTTCAGGTTGGGGGCCAACTATGAAATCAGATCTAGTAGCTTTGTTTTTAATGTGAGGTACCTCATTCTCTAGGAGGGAAAAATCAGTTTCAATTTGTTTAATTTGAGAATAACACCAATATTTAAGGGCATGTTTAAGATGTTTTAATTTAATATTATAAGCAAAGTCATCTCTATAATGATTCATAGAATCCCAACAGTTTTTAATGAATGATACACAATCAGAGTTTGTAGACCAAGCATTGTTAAGTATAAAGGGAAAGATAGTTTTATAATTTTTTGTGAGAAAACTGACAAGAATTGGGTGATGATCAAAGTTCAACTTAGGTAGGGTAATGTTAGAGATGGTATTCCATTTATCAAGAGCAGAGACATTGGTGAAAGTCCTATCCAATTTCCTAGCAACTACCCTATTGTATTGCCTTCTATACTAGGTGTATTTAGCACCAGTGAGGTTAATTTATACTAGATTAGAGTCCTCAATAGAATCCCTAAACTCATGAGAGGATATGGAAGAATGTGATGGGCCAATTTTTTTACTAGAGTTGAGAATAGAATTAAATTCTCCAAGCACAATCCAGGGGTCTTGGATACTAGAAGATAAGGCATTGAGATCATTCCAAAGAGGACGTCTTTCCTGGTATCTATTTTTAACATATATTATAGTGCATTAAAGGTGTATGTTATCATAGATAAAGTCGCAGGTAAAATGTTGATCAGAAAAACCATAAGTATTAACATTTTGAAGAGATGAGTGGTAGAATAACCATAATGAGTCAACCACAGGTCCCTATTTACAGGCTCCAAGGAAAACATAACCATAAGAGCCGAGGTGTTTAAAAGTAGAGGAGAAGTTTATTTTAAGTTCAGCAATAGCAAATAATTTTGGTTTGTGAGTCATCAATAATCGCTTGAGCACAAAAAGTGTGTCACAGTTAGCGATTCCTTGACAATTCCATAAAAAAATATTCATTTGGACCTATGATTAGGGTTAGAAACCCTTTTTTAGAGTTACCCAAGCCTTTAAACCTTTTTGATCATCCGATGGATTGAATAGAGGTTGTACTGGGTTTCCTATCCTGATTATTAGCAGGAGTGACAGTATAATTCTTAAGCGTAGGAGTATTAACTACATTTTGTGCAAGAGAGGGTGTTTTAGTGCATTTAGGGGAAGATATAAGACATACCTCAGCTTGCAGGGATTCCTTAGGAGCAGGTTCTGGTTTGTTTTTTATTCTGTAAGAGTTAGATGTAAAAGTATCGTGTTGTGGTGGGGTCAAGATAGCATCTAATTCCACTAATTTCGAATAAGAGTTAGGAACATTGACATAAATACAAGGTGATGAACTGGGAAAATACTATTTTCCATCCTGGACATCCATATTATCAGGTTCATTTATACTAATATATGATTTGGAGGAATCAATAGGTAAAGCAGTAGACTAAAAGGGAGTTAGGGCAGTGGCAGTACCTGTAGTCTTCATGTCTTCTTCACTAACCTATTTTTCCAGAGTGAAATACAGGCTGGGGTTCCTCTGCAGTTCTTGCTTCTTTTCTAGCTTTGTTAGTGCAGAAGCAGATCTTGTGTTCTTCAATTTTGTTTCTCTAATCTGTATAGGAACAGATAATGCAATGGAATCTAAAGAAATAGATTGAGTAGTTTTAGCATCAGTGTTATCCTATCTATCAACAGTTTCTGGAGTAGATCCAGATACAGTGTTTCGAGGCATAGTAGTAATAGCATTTATATAAATAGAAACATCATTATTACCTTGTTTTGAGGCACTGTCAGAGGATGAGGCAGCTATAATAGGTAAATAAATATATTTATCAGATCTAACCTTATTTTCCTAAGTGAAAACAAGGTTGGAGTTCTTTTGTATAGCAGGAGAAGTCTTATTCTCCTTGATATCAGTTTTAGAATCACCTGTTTTTTCAGAAGGCTCCTCTATAAGGTTGGTATAAGATTTGTTCCTGCAAGTGTCACCTTCCTTTCCTGTTTCATATGCATCATAGGGGGAGGGATCTAAAATAGGAGGTTGAGAAGTTGTAATAGATTTTGATTCTTCATGTAAATCAAGTCCATTTACAAGATTTTCCTCTTCCTCAACCATATCGCCCCAAGATTTACCCATGCTTAAGGGGTTAAAAGCATTTGATTTTTTTACCAAGATTTTTTTTCTTAGTGGGTTCCTGGGTCTCAATTAAAGGGGCTTTTCCTTTTTTATTCTCCTTAATATCTTTACACTCATGCTCTAAAGGCTTGACAACTTGTTTTCTTACTACACGACATTTAGCATAGTTGTGACCTATGATTTTTCATACCTCACAAAAAGGAGGTAGTTTCTCATATTAAATCGAAATTTCAGTTATATAATCATGAGAACTGAAAGTTATAGAATTAGGAAGTTTTGATTCAAGGTTCACTTCGACCATAATTCTTGAAAAGATTCCAATTTCAGCAATAAAGGTTCTTTGATCAATTTTTACAGGAGAACCAATGCAAGATGCAATATCGTTTAGGATCATAGGGTGCTAAAAATACCAGATCAGGCCATGTAGCCTAATCCAAACCTGAGCTTTATTGTTTCTATGAGTGTGTGGATTGAAGGTAAATTCCCACTCAGATATCCTAAGAAAACTAGGCTTCAAATTTAAATTTCTAATTTTCTATATACGTGCAAGATCATCCTATGAGTTAAACAGGATATGGAATTAGCCTCTTCCTATTGGAACTAATTTCTAGTTTTGTATGTTCCAGAAATGTGCAATCCTAGGTTTCAATTCAATTAGATTCCAAGGGTGGTCTCCTTTTAGATATGAAACATGACCTAGGATAGCATACCTACATAAATGAGCCATTTGTTAGAGCGCATAAGCATCGGCCTCTAATTGAAATCGTCCATCATCTAACCTTTTAGATAGGGTTGGCTTCATTTTCTTCAGGTTGCAAAGATCTAGTCCTTTTAGCGCATCAATGAAAGAAATATCTTTGGATCCCCCCGCATATCGATGATTGTGTAAACTTCCAACCGGTGACTGAGAATCATGAGTTGTTACTTTGTCTTCCTTGGGAAAGAGCTCCCATGCCGGATCAAAGCCCGCCATGAGGGATTAGTATAGAGAATATGAGTTTGAGGTGCTAGGTTTTACGATGTAGAGGGTTCGAATTGCTCTCCGCAAATCTCCCGACGCTCCCATCTCTCTCCGCTCTCAAATTTATCATTTAATATAATAGGAATTCATTGTAATTATAATGTAATGGGTGTTGACAATTATACCCATTTCATATATCGGTAGGTCTCATTACAGAAATTGGTAGGGGTATTTTGTTTATGTAATAATTATATATATATTGTCTTAGAAGAAGTCCATGAAAATAAGTTTATGATGTTCAGAATTATGAATTCATTAATTATTAAATTTCTTATTTATGTCCATGAAATTATTTGAATAGTTATGATATCCATGGACAAGTTTCAATATTATTTGATTATTTATATAGTATTATTTTATCATCATATATTTCTATCTTTTTTTCACCATGCTCATGTTATTGATTAAATTTAAGTTGTTTTCAGTTATTTACCTTTCCATATTAATTATTCATTATTTTATAAATATATATTCCGTTGTACTTAACCCTTACGGTGAATTTGACCTCACTCTATTTTTTTCATTCTACATGATATAAATAAGGAATAATTAAGTTATTACAAGTATGAATAATGTTTATTATTAATTTATTTTATATTTTATTTCTATTGTGAAAATAATAATCATGTATGTCTCATTTTCTTATTGACTACTAAATTTTTTTGTCTTTTATAATTTTATATCTTTTATCTTATTAAAGCTAATAAATTTTATATTATCTTTGCATTACTAGAATGGATGTGTTATAGGATCCTTTTATCAAAAATGAGGAAGAAATTAAATTTCCTTGAAACCATAAAAACTATTCAATATTCAGAACTTATAGATTCTATAAGGATTTCATGGATGATAAAAATAGAGGAACAATATGAGAGGATATATTCCACTCCAAATAAGGTAAAACTCATAGATTGTGAACCAAAAAGACCATTGACACATCAATACACATATAATTGAGTCTGGGAGAGCCATTAACATCCATGAATAAAATTGGGACCTTGAGAGAAAATGAATATTTAACACTTATGTTTTTTATCCATATTGATATAACCAGATAATCATTGGAATCCTACCCTTAGGAATTTTTTGCCTCTAACTGGTTAATAATTACAAGACATATAGCTGGTGGTAGGAGATATAATACTTGCATCCCATGACCTCCACCGGTGAGTTGATGGGTAGTAACTAAAAATATGGTGGACATCATATAGACTATATTAAAATATTCGTATCCACTAACTAGTTATAGGAATACCTAGATATAAAGTAGAATAGATATTTCATTTCAAAAAATAGTCTCATGACCACATAAACCCCTCACTACAATGGGAACTCCCTTGATACCTCATAGACTAAAATACAATTAGAAAAACTAGGGATAAATAGGTGAATAAAAATAAAAAAAACAATAAAATAGTCAGATGTGAAAAAATAGTGGCAAATGACTTGATATAGTAAATAAATTTTTTTATTTAAGATGAAATGAATAGAAAATTTTGATTAAGCATGTGAAAAGAATAAAAAATTAAGATATCCATGAGATGAACTATGTGTATAATCCAAAAAATATTTATTAGAAATTTATTTCAAATACATATGTCTAACTTCTAAAGGGAACTGATCTCTCGTAATTTTTAATCATATGATTATATATAATTATGTTTCATAGAGAAATTGAGTGAATTATCAATTTTTTATATAATAAAAAAATAAAGAGAGTAAAATGATGATTCTTAACATAAGATAAAGAAAAAAGGAAAAGAAGAATAAGGAAATGAAGGAACCTTAAAAATGTGACAATTGAGTAAATAATCAGGCTGATAGATTTTTGAAAGCAATGATGGATTATAAAAATTATAGATATAAGGGACATATAGATCATTAATTGAAAGTAAATGTGAAATCTTGGCCCATGATCCACTAAATGGTGACCCAATATAGTGGGTCACATTGCTCCAAGAAAACCTCCTCATATGTCCGAGGCTACCGACTAGCAGTGAGGGTCTTAGATGTTATAATAGGGAGACTATACATTCATGATCAAAGAAACTCAACATTACCAAAAATAAATATATAATAGGAATCATAATATAAATAATTATCATTAGTAAATAAACATTTAAATGATAGGAGTAATAATAAATGAAAAAATAATAATCATATACCCAATGATGTATGTCATGTGTCTATAAAAAATGGAAGGTAATACATGGAAACATGACTATAGTAAAAAAACATGTATCAAAAGTAAAAAATAAAAAATATTTCCAGATAGAATCAGGAGAATAGCTCAGTCATGTGCTACCCTACTCTTAAGAACAACCAATCATGCCATTTAAAGAATGTTATTTCCCAATTCCCTACCTATAACTATGAAGTCTATTAGTTTTACAAATAGTGTCCTAAAAAGGTTTTGAGGTAACACTCAGTAGGTCGCCACCAATAGTGTTTATGACAAATCCCATGAATTTTTATAAGATAAAACATTGTGAAATATATAATAGTAATATATATGAATAAGAATGAGTGATACCATGTAAAAAACATGGATCACTGTAAACCATAAACCACAAACACTTTCTAATTATAATCCATGATATAGAATGAGTGATACTACCCAGTCTAACAACTGTAATTAATAACCCATAACAAGGGATATCAGTAACATATAATAAAACATCTTCTACAACCTATTCATAGTAATCCATTTTTAGGCCTAAAAGGACAATATACAAGGTATAAAATTACCAAGGCATCCTCATTATGTCTATAGTGAATCTATATCACAAATCCAGTAAAGACATTTTGGGATTCCATTGAGCATGTCCATAGAGCATGTACAAGGAGGACCAAGAAAGCCGGTTCCTGAGCATAAAATGTCCCAATCATCCAAAGTAATCCATCTACATAGATTAGAAATTTCCATGGTATCCAATGTCATTAGGATCCATTTATTATAAATTCTAGTGACATCTAATGTAATCAAAACCATTTCATTTTACCAATTTCAAAATCATACCCAAGCCCTAAGTTCATCTAAATCATTCCACATTTTCTATTCAACCAATTTCATCAACATAATAAAATGTAATCACATGGAGAATGAGTCATATACCCTATCCTCCTATATCATTTAACTCACTATTTATCCCTCTATGATGGAGATCACACACACACAGACACCTAACAAGATGGTATATCATTGGACAGATACATAAACACAACTCTCTATTGGTCTAGGTTGACTTTGACAACATTTAACTATCACATGGTTCTGAGTGTGTAAACTATCAAAGTTATAATAATTTAATCAAGTAATTTAATTATATTATAAGAAACTCAAGAAGGTTCGATATGTGGAACAATTAAAATATAGTGTATAACAGGTACACATTTTTGGAAAATGTATAGGCTACCTACCTTATACCCATGGTTTGACAATGTAATGGCCCGAACTATTATCAATGGAATTTATCCCTTCTTGTAGTAATTTGATATCATATGAATCACATATAATCACTTATAGGATATAATAAAAACTTTTTAAATGATGAATAAGTGAAATGAGAAGTATTTCTAGATGTTAGGAAACCTATATTGATGAAATAGTAACCCGACCTTAGGAATAGTAATATAAACCTTATAAATAGTAAACTAGACAAATAAATAGTCATCCAACCCATGAAAATATAAGTAAAATTTAATAATCTTATAAATAAAATTATGGTATAGTTATATGGTAGACTAAGTAATTAAATGTTTTAAAAATTATTAATTAAGTGTTGGAATTTTTCTAAGTTATAAATATTTAATAACAGTTTTATGAATAATTTAATAATTAAAAAGAAATATTTTTCATAAAATGTATTCATAAATAAAATATTTTATGTATTATTATTTTAAGACCATTTTTTTAGACCTTAAGTAATTTTCAAAGTGCTATAAAATCAGTTATAATTTTAAAATCTGTTTTTTCCAAGTAAGTGAGGATTGTAATTAAAAATTAAATTACTCATAATTAGAAAATTATTTTCATAAAATGGAGTTAATTTATTAATTATATATATATAAAATGGTTCAGATTAATTTTTGGGATTTCTTAGGAGTACTGGAATTGTTTATGAATAGTAAAATACGATACTTTACAATAAAATCTAAAGACATGAATTGTGGAGTCATATATGATGCAAGGAAGATGTATGCACATAATAATGAACTCTTCTTCATTATTTTAATATTTTATAGATAATTCTCAAACTATTCAAATTCATGATACAAAATAATAAATTAATTTTATGATATTGAGAAACCACCACTCTCCTCCACTATAAATATCCTCCCTCGCCCCACTTATCCTCACACTTCTCAAGAATTGAGCCTTTCCTAAATTATACCCAATAAACTTCCCTAGTCACTCTCCCATGTCCATAAGATATTGGTATCACCAAAATACCCAATCCTTTCCTTAACGAGGATCTCAAGGAGGATAAATTCAAGAAGTAAATCATCTCTCTCTTTCATGTAATTTCATTTATTTCTTATTCTCTCCTCACATCACTTAATCCCAGTAGAATGATAACTCCAATATTTTTTATATACTGTAATTATATCATGATAATATAATATTTATCCTTAAACACCACCCTCTCTCTTTCTCTTTTATTTCAAAAATAAAATTTTCACCCTTGATGTGTCAATTTACTGACATCGTGAATAATGCACTTTCATTTTCGATTATCACCTTAAATGATGTTAATTAAACTATTGAATGGTTTAAAACAGAATATAAAGTTTTTTTATATCCATATTCCTGTTCTGAAACTATCATTTATTCCTAATACTAAATGATAAAACAAAAGGAGTTCGTTGTGATCAAAAAACTGCCAAAATTAACCTACAACAATCATCATTAAATTTTATCTAAAGCTTCATTATCATGCCATATAACCCAATTAATTAAAAGATCATTTAATATTAGTTAATATAATTAATTACATATAATAATAATTATTTATATTTATTTTCATTTTACAAAAAATTTCATTCATGTATACAAGTGAACCGATCTTGAAAACTAAGAAAATGAACACACCCAACGATGAAGGTAAACTCTATAACTCATCCAAACGTACATAAAAAACATAATAAAAACATAATTAATCATATTAATGTATACAATTTTATTTAATTTTTAATTAATTAATCTAATGTGATCTTAATGGACATTAAAGTGAAGAAAACATTCAGACACACGGTAAGGGGAATTCTCAAACCCAACTCTCTTTCTTTGGGATTTCCCTATTTCACCACATTTTTAGTATGGATATTCATTAAATGTCATTTATTTATCATTATATGAACTTTTATGGGATATAAATTTTTTCTAATTATGTTTATTAAAAACACAATGTTTTCTAAAATAACTCTTTTTTCAAAAAAAAACACCTTCTACTTCTCGAGATTGTGTCTTCTTCACTCGAGGTTGATGATTCTTATATCAATTATTTTATTCCATATTTCATTTGAGAACCCAAATTCTATTAATTTATTCTTATTAAATGTAAACCATTCATTTACACGGATTATTTTATGTTCAATATTGATATATGTTCTATGTTTCATGTCTGATAATGTAAATGTTATGATGTTATGGGTGCGCTAAGAATTATATAGCACATTGTAAATGTTATAATGTGATGGGTGTGACCAGAATTATATATCCCTATAATGAATTTTATTATTTTAATAACTGCATGAGATAAAGTAAAATATGGGTAAAAATTATGTTATCTTTTTTTCACACCTGTGTGTGGTAGTTCACCACTAAGACACGATGTTTCATTTTTATGCATTTCCATATTACATGAATTTTATTAATGCTTCCTCTCATGATTATGATTATCTAACTATGTTTTGATGATAATGATTATGATCACCCCAGGTTATATTGTTTTATTTTCTTATCTATAATCTTAATAGACTTTTAAATCACCCATTTTTATGTATATCCTCAGTTTATTACTTTTACTAAGGAGAATTAAAGGTTAAAATTGAACCTAGAGAATAAGTAATTAAATAAATGTTTATGCTTTATTTTGTAAAATTTATTTATGGAATTAGTTTTCAAAAGAAACTAAAACATTGGATTTTGTTTATGTAATTATTTTATGTTTTCTATAATTAAAATTATGTCAGATTAATGTAAGAAAATAGGGGTATCTATTGTTTTTATTAGATCATAGTTTAGTTTATTTGGTAATTATGATTAGATAACCTTATTTAAAACCATTAGTATAAGACTATGTATATGTAAGAAACCAAGATACTTTGTTCTATAAAATTCTAAACATAGGTATCCCAAAAGATATTCCTTTAAACTTAATTTCACAATGGAATAAAATATTTATTTATAACCTTTTGACTTATTTTTTGTTCCAAACTTTTATATTTTAGAAAACAGTGGGTACCAGAACAAACCAGGCCAATAGCCTCTGCGAAGGATAATGCAATGATTTCTTAAAATACATCCCTAATTCATTGAGAGGTGGAGTTAAAATCTTCAGGGATGTGATTACCTATATGTCTCAAGTTATGAAAAATAACAAGAATAATGTAGAACATCTACCTACACCTAAGATGGATCAACTAGCTATTGACTATTTTATACGACAATGGCCACCGAAATTTAGTGGATCTTCTGATCCACTAATTTGGGAATAGTGGGTCATCTAGATAGAAAAGATATGTTATTTTCTTCCCTATTATTTTATGAATATGTGAATCTCTTTGTTTATCATCTAGATGGAGAGGCCAATAAATTGTGGTATTTGATTAAAAATACCAAGCTGAGGGGAGAAAGTAAAGAGATGGAGTGGGAATACATTAAGATAATATTTCAAAATAAGTAATTACCTCAAACTCTTCAAACAAATATAGATATAGAATTCATAGACATAATGAAAGAAGAAGGTGAATCTATCACATTCTATGAATAAAACATCACAAGTCTTGCAAGGTATTCTTCGGGTTATATTATAAAAAATGATAGAAAAATTCATATATTATTTAGTGGATTAAAACCACACCTTTAAAAGTCTCTTTCAATTTGAGACTTTTGTATTTATAAAGTTGTTGTTTGATGTGCTCTCAAGGTGGATATGGAGTTTGTAAAATTTCCCATGGATATGGTGATAAGAAATAAAAGATAGAGTTTCAAGATGAAGGGTCTAATGAGAATGGTGCAAAGAAAACTCAACCACCCACATGTCAAAAATGTTGGAAGAAGAACCATGGGAATTGTCTCAACTGGGCAAAGAAATTCTTCATGTGTGGGAGAGAAGGACTCCAAGCCCATGAATGACAAAAATAAATTATGAAGTAGGAAAATTTGGTGGAGGAAAGGAGAGAACCACCTATGGTCCAATGTTATAACTATTGGTAGAAAGGGAACTATGTAAAGTAGTGCACTAAACCTTTAGTTATCATGGGAAATAAGCATAATCTGTAACGAAATCTAAAGGATATTGAGAAGGCTTATTCTATCACTATAATGTATGTAGAATAATAAAATTAAGTTGTACAAGGTTTACTTCCCATTCACTCTAAATGGAAAAATTATTATTTTATTATGGTTCTACACTCTCCTTTATATCTTCCATGTTTTCTAGAAATATTAAATCAGAGCCTCAAAACCTTGAATTAGAGATACCTGTAAAAACACCAAGTCATTAAATCATTAAAACCCAAGTGTTGGACTCTTATCCTACTAGAATATGTGGGAATATTCTTCTATAAAATCTTATAATAATTCCCTTGGTGAAAATCGAGGCTATATTGGGAACGGATTAGCTCTCATTATATAGAGAACATATCAACTATTGGGAAAAGGAAATATATTTTCATATTTTGAACTAAGCAATGATCCTCTATAAATTCAAGGAAGATCGTGGATATACATTTGAATATACTTAAACTATTTGAGTGTTGATTCCCTATGATGAATCATACCTCACTCAAATGGTTGAGTCAAAGGAAGTTATCAGCCTTGGGGAAATTCCCACCATGAGGGAATATAGTGATGTATTTCTTGAAGTATTACCTAGACTCCCCCAAATTGTGAGGTATATTTCTCAATATAACTCATACCCAAAGCTAAAACTATTTCAAAGTGACCCTATAGGATGTATCCTATCAAACTAGAGGAGTTGAAGAAGTCACGACAAGAGCATTTGGACAAAGGGTCCATACACCCTAGTGAATGAACATGGGGTATGCTAGTGCCTTTTCATATAGAATGATTGATGAATGGGGATATGTATCAATTATAGGGATCAAAAAAATATCCCCATTAATGAACAAGTATCCTCTTACAAGGATTGATGACTTGTTCAATCAGTTGTGTGATCTCAGTATTTCTCAAAGGGAGATCATTATTCTAGATATCATCATAAAAAGGTGAATAAGGATGATATTCTAAAGGTTTCCTTCCCTAAAATGTATGGGAACTACTATTCTTTATTAATTCTATTTGGACTTACTAATCCCCCCATGATATTCATGGACTTGATGAATAATGTATTTATAAATTACCTCAAAAAATTTTTTTAGTGTTTATCGATGGTATTCTCATCTACTCCATGAGAAAGTAGGAACATGAAGAACATATCAAGATTGTGTTGGAAACATTAAGGAATGTTAATTTGTATTCCAATTTTAGAAAGTGTGAAATTTGGATGTAGCATGTCATGTTCTTCGGACATGTGATCAGAATTGAAGGAATTTATGTGGACCCTTCAAAAACAAATGTGATTGAGGAATGTCCCAGACCCTCTAGTGTCACATAAATTCATAGTTTTCTTGGATTTGTTGGGTATTACAGAAATTTTGTGAGAAATGTATCATGATTTTCTAGCCTGATAATTGAGTTAACATGAAATGGGATGAAGTATATCTAGAAAGAAAAATGTGAGTAAATATTCCATGTGCTAAAGAGAAGGCTTATCACTGCACTAGTACTCACATTACTGAAAATTAGAGAATGTTTTGTAATATATAGTGATTCTTAAAAGACATTATTGGGTTTTTTACTCATTAAAATGTTAATGTGATATCATACACCTCATGAAAGTTGAAGATCCATCAGCAGAATTACCTGAAGCATGATATGAAGTTTGTAGTTTAGATTTTTTCCTTGAGAATCTAGCAGTAGTACCTCTATGGTGAGAATTGTGACATATATGCAAATATAAAAGAGTCTAAAGTATATATTAATAAAAAAATATCTCAATAAGAATCAACGGACATGGTTAGAGCTAATAAATGACTATAATTTCTATATTCACTATTATCCTTGTAAGGAAAATAAGGTAGATGGTGATCATAGCAAAAAAGAACATGCTACTCTATCCATGTTGTGTATTTAGAAATTCCATGTCATCATGGAGATGAAAAGGATGGATTTTTTAATCATAATGGCATATAATAAATCTTACATTTCCAAAAATTATTTAACAACCATCTATCTAAGAAAATATTAAAGAGGCACAAATGGATTATCTAGAGTTACAAAAGAAGGTGAGTGTATTAAAGGAAGGGAAGGCACAATACATCTATATTAATGATGATGGTGTGATTCAGTTTGGAATAAGGATTTGTGTTCCTTCATCACTCGAGATAAATAAGGGTCTGTTAGATAATGTACATAGCCCAACCTTCTATATCCATCCTAGGAGTACAAATATGCACTATGATCTCTGAGAAAACATATGGTGGGACAAAAAAATAATGAGATTGTTGTGTATATCTTAATATTCTTGATATGTTATAAAGTTATTGATGAGTAAAATAAGTTGAAATTCCTGATACTACCACTGCTTACACCCATGTGGAAATGGGATAATGTCACTATGGGCTTTGTCATGGGTCTCCCAAAGACAACCATATGAAATAATGTGATATGGGTTATGGTGGACAGACCCACCAAGTATTCCAACATTATAATTATTTAGGATGATCTCCCTCTTGAAAAAACTGAAATGATATATGTGAATGAAGTGGTGAGACTGCATGGAGTTCCACTCTCAAATGTCTCTGACCATGATATTAGGTTCACATCTATATTTTGGAGGAGTATTCAACATGATTTGAATACTGAATTAAATATTAGCATGACCTGTCACCCCTAAACATATATCCAGTCTGAAAGGACTATTATGATGCTCGAAGATATGCTAAGAGCCTTCTCATTGGAATTTGAAGGGGGATGGGATTAGAATCTCCCATTGGTTGATTTATAATACAAAAAAAATATTCCACTAAACTATTCATATGGATCCATATGAAGTTCTGTATAGAAAATGATGTAGAACTCCAACCTATTGGGATGAAGTTGGTGAAGGAAAGCTACTTGGAACTAATCTTGTGCATGATATGACAGAGAAGGTGCGATCCATTCAGTAACATATCAAATCTTCTCAGAGTCATAAAAATTGATATTCTTGAAATCATTGAATGGACTTGGAGTTTGACTTTGGAGATGAAGTCTTCCTTAAAATATCACCATGGAAGAGAGTCATGTAGGTTGGGAAGAAAGGGAAGAAATGCCAAAGGTACATTAACCCCTATCTGATCCTTGATCACATAGGATTTGTGGCCTATTATATTTTACTTCCACCAAATATGGATCAAGTTCATGACATGTTCCATATATCACTCTAGATTATGTACATACTAGATCCCTCGTATATACTAAACTTATAGGTGATACAACTGGAAGATGATCCCTCTTATGACGTGCAGACGGTAAAATTTTTGGAGTCGAGAGATGAGGTTCTACACAATAAGACAAGCCACCATGTCAATGTGTTTTAGATGAACTATAACTATGAAGAAGAAACATGGGAACTGAATGAGGCAATGAAGGATAAGTACCATCACCTATTTAGGTAAAACGAATTTTCTAAGGTGGGATTTCAAAAGGGGGGAAGAATGTGATGACCCAAACTTTTATCAAGGGAATTTATCCCTTCTTATAGTAATTTCATATATTATAAATCCCATAAAATCACATAGAGTTCATAAAAAAACGTATAAATTAAGAACTAGTGAAATTAGAAGTATTGATAGAAGTTAAGAAATATATACCGAAAAAATAGAAACTTGGCCTTAGGAGTAACAATATGAACCTTAGGAATAGTAAACTAGATAACCGAATCGTAACCCCACCTATGAAGGTATAAATAAAATTTATGTATCTTATAAATGAAATTATGGAATAATTATATCATAGACTATTTAATTAAATGTTTTAAATATTAATAAGTATGTGTTAAATTTTTTTCATTTTATAAATATTTAATTAAAATATTATAATTAATTTAATAATTCAAATAATAATTTATTTTCATAAAATGTATTCACATATTAATATTTTTATGACTTATGATTTTGATATAATTTTATTAGACCTTAATTAAATTTTCAAAGTGTTATAAAATTAATTGTAATTTTAAAATCATTATTTTGTAAGTAAATGATAATTATAATTAAAATTAAAATACACATATCTAGAAAAATATTTTAATTAAATTTAGTTTATTTTTTAATTTTATACTTCAAAAAATGGTCACGTTTAATTTTTTTAATTTTTCTAAAATACTTGAATTTTTTATGAATAGTAATATACGATAATTTACAATAAAATCTAGATACATTAATTATGGAGTCATATATTATGAAAGGAGGTTGCAAGAACAAAATCTAGAACTCTCCTTCATTATTTTAATATTTTTATAGATAATTCTCAAACAATTCATAGTATAGAGCCAAAATAATAAATTAATGAATATAATATTGAGAAAATACACATATCCCCCGCTATAAATACCACCTATCACCCCCACTTCCTCTAATACATCACAAAATTTGAGCTTTGTATAAATTTCTCCAAAAATTATATCCTAGTCCCTCCCCCATTTATAGCAGTTTTTGGTCTCACCAAAGGACCAAAGCCTTTCCCTATGGATGATTTCATGGAGGATAAATTCAAGAGGTAAATTGTCTCTCTTTATTTTAATTTCTTTTCAATTTTATTTCTTTTTTTATTCTCTCATCATCTCCCTTCAATTAAATGGCATAATAACTATAGTATTCTATATATACTGTAATTATACTATGTTAATGGAATATTAATCATTAAAATACACCATCTCTCTCTCTCTTTTATTTTAAAAATGAAATCGTCTCCCTTAATGTCTCAATTTACTGGCATCATGAGCGATGCACTTTCATTTTCCTTTAACACCATCAATGATGTTAATAAACCCGTTAAATGGTTGAAAACATATTTTAAGGTGTATTGTATAACAAAATTTATGTTTTATAACTACCTATTTATCATAATAGTAAACGATAAAACAGAACGAGATCATTGTGATAAAAAAACTGCCAAAATTAACCAAAAGTAATGATTATTAAATTTTATTTGAGGATTCATCCTCATACCATATAACCAAATTCATTAAAATATCATATAAACATCTATAATATCATTAATAAAGAATTATAACAATTATTGATATCTATCTTCATTTTATACTAAATTCCATTCATGTATAAAAGTGTATCAATCATGACTAAAACGTACATTTTATTTAAAAAATACTTTAAGGTAAAGTGAGAACCTATACAGTTCAGAATACAAGACTCAAGTACCAGATAATATGTTTGATCCAATAAAAAATAACTTCATCCTATTCGACACATTATCCTTAAGTAACTACTGAGGTAGACTACTGACCTCTTTGGCAATACCATCCTTGATAATATCTGCTAACCAATAAGCTATTTTTCCCACGTTTCTATGTACTCCTCCAATGTCATTTTCCCTTAATTAAAGCCTCTTACTAGAATATGGTATTTCTTGTTGATCCACTTTGTCTTCTATTTTTCTGTATCCACCATAAGCTTCCTCTCAAGCATCCCATCAGCATCCTCTTGCGATCCACGAATTAGAATCCACTCTTCCAGCATAACCTCCTCCGAGTGATTGATAAGGTCCCAGGTTGGAACCTCCATGGATTCCTCCCAATAATGAATAGTGGACTCTCCCATATTGGGATAAACCCAACCATTTATGTTATTATTTTGTGATAGTTCAATCACCACTAGAGCATCATGTAACCTATTTGTTAATCCCAATACATCTTTTGTCTTTTTCACACTGACTCTCAGCTGACTTGCACCTTGGCCCTTCTCGTGGTTCGAAATGATGAAATTAAACTTTATAACTCAACCAAAGGTCCATAAAAGAACATAATAAAACCATAATAATTAATATTCATGTATAAAAGGATGTATAATTGTTTTATAATTAATATAATGTGATTATATAGGATACTAAAGTGAACAAAGCATTAGGACACATGGTAAGGGGAATTCTAGAACCCAACTCTCTCTCCTTAGTTTTTCCCTATTTTAACCCATTTTTAGTATGTATATTCCTTAAAAATAATTTATTATTAATTTTCTTACCTTTTATGGATATATGTTTTTTCTATTTTAATTTATCACAAACACAATCAGTTATTCTATTTTAATTTATCACACACACAATATTTATCACACCTTGATTGGAATTTTTTTCATAACAAGGACTCTAAGTTGTGGGAGGTTTTTAAGGAAGGTATTTTGATAGGGAAAGGTGGAACCAATGGGTTTTGTAAGTGAATAACTAAGAGGATATGAGGTTCACTTTTATAATTGGTGATGAGAGACATTCTTACAAATACCCAAAACTATTCATTAATGGGGAGTAACTCTCAAGATATGAACCTATAGAATTAAAAAATAAATGATTGGATGAGATTATATTAATATTAAAACATAGTAAATTAAAAATAAACAATTTTAAATCATTTTATTATATTTAATTCATTTGTACAACCCCCAATAAACTTGTTTTAATATCAACGGTGGTTAAATATTTTTACCGTATATAATATTAATTATGATCATTAGTTAATTTGACCATGTTATATAATATTAATTATTATGTTACTGATATGGAATATATTATCTCATAATCAATTAACAGATGTTCCTGAATTTTATTTTAAAAATAAACATGCAGACATGTCAAAAAATGGGTTTTTAACAAATGTATTTTTCAAGCCTAAGATGGTTGTATAATAATTACATGGAAAATAATAAAAATTAAATTATTTTAAATTTAAATTTATAAATATATAATATTAAAATTTAATTAAAATTATTCCACATTATGGGTTATTTTAATTAGTTAAACTAGAGAAACATTATTTACTTTAAAACATATTTCAGCAAAAAAAAAATTAAGCATAAATATTCAATTATCTTAAAAACCATCATAAAAATGACATAAATTTATTTAACTGGATGAAATAAAACTAAATAATACGTATTTTGAATTTATATAAAATTAAAATAATAATCTTAATTTTAAAGTACTTAATTTTTTTAAAAAAATGTTGTTTTTTTAGAAATCGTTATTTTCAATCTTATTAAAGAAATTAATATTTTAGAAGAAAATATAAATATTTAAAAGAAATTTAAAATTGATATGTTTATTTCAAAAAAAATTATTTATATAAAATAAAATTTATAAAAATTTAAATAATTAATTATTATATTATCTCAAAAAAGATAAAAAAATATAATTTTCAAAAATTTGTATTGTTTGAGGAATAAATGTCCTTATTAATAATTGAGTACATATTTCCTAGGAATTTAAAAAAATTGTAAAAAAAATTGTAAATATTTTATAAATTATTTAATCCTATTAATACCCAAAAATATAATATCTAGTTATTAATTTTTAAATTTAAATAATCATGGTTATTTTTTTTTGTATCAAAAAAACTATAAAATATTTTTTTACCTTTTAAAAATTTAGGGTGTTAAAACATGTAGGTCATAGTTATAGATTTACACTTTATGAATTTATAGTTCTCATGGGATAAGCATAATGGGAATTTACCATTTTTTGTTGAACTATACAATTAAAATGTCGTCAAATAATGCCTTGAATATATGTAAGATATCTTGGAATGAGGAACTTATTGTATAGTTTATGCAATCACAAAATAGGGCCTTAACGACATGACCATGACACCCGAATTTATGCATTTACTTCATTAAATTTTTTTTCTATTATAAATGTGATTATTTTATTATATATCTTTATAATTTGAATCTAAATATATTAATTAAAAATAATATGTGTTGATTATTTTTTTCTCCAAATCATATATTCCTTTTATATTCATTATTTATTATAGTGTATGATTTTTCTAACAAAGAATATGAGTGCACCATTTATATATTCTTCATTACCTAGTATATGAAGAAGGAATCATTGAATGATTCATAATAATTTTAGTAATATTTTCATAATATGGTTTTATAAACCAATGTAAAATGAATTTCATATATGTATCTGGTTTTCAATTAATAATAAATTAAGCAATCCGATATTGTTTGGTCACTTATATCCAATACAATTTTAATATGGTAAACATCAAATCTAGGATACTGTTGTTGAATATTCGATGTGCATATCATGTATGAAATTGTAGGGATTCTTAAAAATAAAAGGATCTTATAAGTCTTCACATCCACATAATTATTAGGTTTTTTCGTATGTCGTTGTTTGGTAATGGAATGTTAAAAACTATAAGATACTAAATATTAACTATTATGAAATTGATAAAATATAATATTTATATAGGATTAATACCTAGAAGATAATTTTTATAATATTATAATGTGTACAACACTTTTAGGCCAACTAATAATATTTAGAGGGATGTCAATTATATTTTCATGTGTATGCTTTATTTAGGTCTATGTTTATGATTATTCCCTTTGTACATGAAATATATGTATATTTTTTTCTAAAAACTGGAAAATCCTTATATTGATATGTGTTTATAATATGATATATAATATGATTTTTTTAATTCTCTTATGATTTTTTTTCATAATATATTACTCTTTTTGAAAAATTAGTGAAAATATAACAAGTCGGAATCATGTTTTCTTAACAATTAACTCAAATGAAGTTATTGTGATGTTCTTTAAGGGTTGAAATTTTTTTACTAATAAAATGATCATAATAAAGGATATAAACAGATTAATATCTACTAATGAAGACTCTGGATACTGAGATGTGTTCCACACAATAAGTGAATCTTCAAATTCATAGTTCCATGGATGTGGTTAATTAAAGTTTAGTGAATGCATGAATACTGATTGAAAAAAGATGATGTGATATTCAATATCATGTGAAAGAAGTATGTGAATTTAGTGATTATAAATGGGGATAATCTTCAATGATTAAGATATATTTGAATTGGTAAACATTGATCAGGATTTTAGGGAATGTAATATATAGATTCAGATTGGGATAAATCTTCTAGTTGGAGAAGGAAGACACACTACTGTCGAAATATGATGATATTAAATATAATGCATAGAATATAAAAAATTATAAATTTATTAATATAAATATAATTTTTGAAGAGTAATTGATAAAACAATAACATTGATGGAAATCATCAAAAAGTTAGAACATGGAAAATCATGTGCTAATTAAATTGGTATCCTTGGTGGTGGTGGAATAGTTCATGATGATCTTCCAGAGTTTATGAAGTGAAATATAATGGTAAATTAATTAGTAAATTATAAAATAATCTAAGTCAAAATGCTAAAAAATGGTTCAAGAAAGATCTACTCATCAATAGACTTAGGTTGGTGAGTTTTCCAGTGGGATGCTGGTGAGAGTAGTGAGAGATTTATAAGAGAGGGATAGTAGAAATATTATAAAACCTTGTGATGTAGTATATTGATCTTATAGTGTAAATTTTGATGTACCAACCTGAAAATTTAGTTATAAATAATATTATCCTCAATGGCTTTCTTAACACACAATAGCGATCATTAAGAGAACTATGATGTACTATAAACATATTATACAAATGTGACAATCATAATCTAGATATTAAATAAAAGGAATTAATAATAATATACCTATTATTTATGATAAATATTATATATTTTAATTATGAAAATGTAATGAATTATGAAGAATTAATTAGTACTAAATTTATAATAAATTCAATTTAGGCTTCAAAAATAGGCTTTCTTCAAAAATGGTTCTTATTGTATTATGTCCATACAAATTATATTTAATTTATTAAATTTTATAAATTTTATTTTTATGAAATTAATATAATTAATTTAATAATAATTTGAATATTATCTTAGGGTGACTTTTTGGGATTTTCAGAAAGATTTATTTTTAAGTGAATAGTGATTTTCAAAACTATCATTTCATTTTATTTAATAAAATAATATAAAAGTCAATTTTCTGAATTTGAATTCTAAGTATCATTATTCTATGTTAATTTTAAATTATCTAATTAATTACATATGAATCATCATTATAGTTTATTTTGGTAAAGTTCATTTATATATATATAAGCAGATGTTTTAAAAAATATATTCTTATTTTAGAAATGCGTTTTTATAATAATAAATTATATTATTTAGAATTTATTGAAAATTATAAAAACAATTATATTATATATTCTATAAAATATTTTTATATTCATTTAAAATCTAGTAATGGTGTGATAGTAAGCTCAATTTTATGATTAAAAATTCATTTTTCTAAAAGTGGATTTAATTGTGTTTTTTAAAATTATATTAAAAATAAATATTCCCACTAATAGAAATTTAACTTGATAAAATTAATTAAAATTATATAATTGTCATGTAAAAAATTATAATTATTCCACTTTAATATTTTTCATAATGAATAATAAAAATAGTAAAAAAAATACCATGAATGAAGTAAAAAAAAGTTTACAAGGTTTGAAAACTTATATATAATGGTATGATTTCCATATAAAAATGTATAATTGTTACTTACTAAAAAAATTTCAACCCCATAATATAAAAAATTTGAATTATTGGCTCATTTGAGAATCCTACATAAGGAAATACAATTATATTATTTAAATATTTTAGTTAATTTCAAGTGTGTCCTCTCCCTCACTTATAAGAGGGAACCTAATCCCCTCCATTATTCAAAAAATAGTTGATCCCTCAATATTGTCCAATACCTACCCAAATACTTCCAAGAATCCTTGACAAATTCCTAGAGCCTATGTTCTACTTTGTAGAAAAATCCATCAAGGATAAATTTTTAATAAAAAGGATCTCTCTCAAAGAAGAGGTATAAGTTAAAACCGAGATAGTCAAATTTAATTTCATTTTCCACCTTTTCCATAAAAGTTGTATCCATAATAACATGATGAATAGAATATTTTCAATATAATGAGATTTTTTAAATATGTTATAACCATGTTCCACATCTTTTCAGCGTATGGGAAATGAAACTATCCCTCATGTGTACATTTGGACTACTACCTCCATGCTATGATATGATTCATTTTCCATCGATGTCATTAATGGATTGATATTATGATTTATAAAATATTTATATATTATATTTATTACCTAATTATTAATATGTTATTTTAATATCTCACATGCCTTTTTATATTCCCATTCTTTAGAAAACAAAAATGTTGTATGCGTGTATATGTTGTCTACCATCTCTATGAAGCCATATTATTCACATTCCTTTTTTATTTACATGGAAGGTAAAAAAGATAGATTTAATAAATATATATGATATTTAAGTTATAATAATTATTGTGGAATTTTTAATTATTATTTACTTTTATTTCATTCTATTCAATAAAAAATGGAAACATCTCTTGTGTGTTCTTATGGACTATTGTCTCCATGATGTGATATAATTTATTTTTCATCAAAAATTTATATGAATGGTTATAAAAAGATTTTAAATTGATTTAATATTATAAATATGAAATTATTATTATGTTTAATATTATAATTATTGAACGATATTAAATTTCATGGATATTTACCCTCGAAGTGAAAATTACTGGAAAAACAAAACATTTATTTCCTAAAAAACAATTTTAAATAAGAATTATTAATAAATTTATGAGGAAAATTTTAAGTGGATAAAAAATGATATTATAAGTATTTGAATGGTTCATATATAGATATATAATAAATTAACATTTATTATATAGTTTTTTATATTTCTTACAGATCATGTTTGAAATAAAGTACTGGTTTTTCTTTTTAATATCCATTCATAGAGACATGTTGGACATTATACAAATGTTTTTTATTAGGTGTATATACATTTAAGAACAAAATTTTTCAATCATGTATGGATCCTTTAAATTTTGTTCTAATTCATTATTTTCGACCTCATATGGATGCCTAGGGTTTTTTGAAGGTTCTGAGGGTGTATGAGGCTTGTTCAGAAACCAGAACCCATCTTTTTGGGGAAAACTAGCCATGGGGCATAATTAGGTCTAACTGTGTGGATGGTATTCTTTTCTGGTAGAACCATCTTTCATGGTTATAGGATTTTTTACCAAAATGTGCAACATTGTCGTGAGAGTTCCCCTTATTCCTCGGTATTCATGCATAGTTTGTGCATGGTTTTTCAATCTATGCACACAAACCAAACACAAGCTATTTTCTAGGTAAAATGATCATTTACCTTACTGATCAAATTAAGATCATTATTCCTTCCTAATATGATTTCAAGTAGTATTGGCCTCATTTACTCTCATTTTTCATCATTTTGAAGGGCTAAGGTAAGTATCAAGATATATCCTCTAATCAGGATTCAATCATGCTTATGTTCGTCACGTTGGATGTGCAACTATAAGTACACAAGACCTTTTTAGCCATTCTTCTCCTATACTACTCTCAAACCTAGTTATCGAGGTGTGATCATGTTTCCCTTTTTCTCAGATATACTCTATTCTAAGTCAAATTGGAGGACTATATCATAAGATGAGAGTTGTACAAGCCAAATGTGGGTGGTCTATAACCCATCCCTCAAGTTCATAGATTATAAAATTAACGTATGGGACCCACCAATTTCATCAGATATCATTTATTGAATTTATATTACATGATTATAATAATTATAACCATATGGTTATTATATTTTAAAATATTTGATTAGTTATTAATGTTTACTCCCACAACTCCATCCATCCCATGTAGGATGTTATGCCATAATTTTCGTTTTGTTGTTTTGAAACGTTTAATCTATTATTCGGGTGTGCCTTGGAATGATCTTCTTAAAGGTAATATTTTCTAGAGTAAATTGATTGATTTATATTTTTAATTGCATAATGTCAAGTACCATGTAATCTCACAACATATTCCACCTAAGGTAAGTGCTTCAATTGAAAATTAAATGTGAAATTGAAATTTTCAGCCCTATGTATGTGACTTTCCATATTAAATATAATTTAATAATATGTTTCATGTTCATATCACCCCTTACCATGTTAATGTAAGATATAAGAGAGAACCTTTATTATTAAAAATTCATTAAATGTATTAAATAAATGGTTTAATGCTACTTGGACTCGTCACACTAATGAAACGCAAGGCTTGAACCAAATAGACTAATTGATTAATTATGACTTGATTAAATGGATGCATCCTTCATTAGCCTTGTCACATTAATAAAATATAATGGCTTGAACCTTATGAATCATACAAAACTTCTTTATCAAAATAAGATTGGTTTGAATTTATACCTCCTTGGATTCCTGAGCGAATTCTTTAAGCACCCGAGGACCCCATTTCAAATTCAAGGATATAGCTTGCTTAGGTTGAGACCCACCTAGAACCTAATATTTTTATAACATTGGATACCTGGTATGACTCTATAGGATCCCTCATGTAGTACTACATGATGCATTAGATACCCTCCTTGGATCTGGCCATGAAAAGTAGGTGCCCTTGTTAAAGCCCATCGGGACCAGTGATTGCATAGACCAGTTTTATCATTGATGAAATCATTGGATTATGTAGGAATGTAATTTTAGAATGAATTAGACTATGGTACATGTATTACACTCTTACCCCTATACAGGGTATAGTTATTATTGAGTTTGAGACCCTTGATTTCAATGTTCCATTCTTTATTTCCATGGGACTTCATTGTTAAATATCCATACATGTTTCCCTATTACATCATGGGACATAAACTATTGTTAACATGTGACATAATTATGTACTGGTAATAATACAATAATAAACTAGTGTCTTTTTTAGACACCAACTGATGGATAAATCTGGTATTAGGGTATTTAGTTACATTGCATTTCTTTACTTTATATATGCATGCTTGCACAATTTTACATTTCCATTACACAGACCTAATGTTATAGACACCATTAGTGGAGGCCCACTGATATTTATCTCATAACCTATCAGGGTGCCTTTTGGTACCCAGGGAAGATTACATGAATGCATGTGTCGAAAAAGGGAATCATACAACCACGAAAACATGCTTTCTTACTGTTTAGGATAGGTCATGATAGAAAATGACAGAGGCATAGATTGGGATGCTCAAGAAACTATTTTTTTCATTTATAATTTTTGCAGGACATGTTATTCCTACTATCATGTATCATGTTCTACAGTTTTTTAGTGACATGATATATCATCATTAGTTGATTTATGGTAGTATGTTAATCTAGTTATTTCAGTTATTTGTATCTCTCCATTTTCTGCAATTCTTTCTGTTTACTTTTATTACTTCTTTTATTTTTCTATATTTATATTTATCCTCTATCTTACACTATGGTAGTGAGGGTATATTCTCCCCATGGAAACACCCTAGGCCCCCACAGCTAGTTGGTATCCTCTTATGTTTGGGGATTTTCTCATGATGTCATGTGCTCCACCTTGATCGTGGCACCTATTAAGTGGAAGCGGGCCTGGGATGTCAAAAATGGTATTAGAGGGGGTTATTATCTTTCGTTACAAAATGAAGACAATAGTCAGGAGATTATGAAATCTTGTGACTTGGTCATAAGACGTTATTAGGCATCATGAATCTAGGTTTGGGGTGAAATTCATGTTACCCAAAATATAATTATAGTTATATATTTTCCTATTAATTTTTACATTATTTCACCATTGGGTGAAACACATGTTGTGTGGAGTTTTTTATTATTTTTATGACTAATATTATACTTTATCCTTGGCCTGATGATATGAGGGCAAGGATCATTGTTACATGAATCATTATGGGCACCTAAAAATCACATTTAATGCATATTTCCATGTTATATATGTGTATTTAACTATTTTAATTTCTTGATATGACTTTTATTGTTGAGGGCTACTGTGATAGTTATATTATTCTTGTATTACTCTTGGATGTGATTGATTGATTTATTGTCTCAAATCATGAGGTGTATTAGCTCATGTGGTTTGGGGTGAGTAAATTTCCAATTCAATACATTATGCTATAAATAAATGGGTTTTGTTTTCATTAATGATTTTTATAGGCACTAATTCAATGGGAATGGAAATCCATCAAAATGGAAAACATGAATTATAATATGAAATGGTTGCACATCCTTATAATATTTTTTCATATTCATGAAAGTTAAAGGAGTGAACCGTGCAATTAAATGTAAAGTGAAATTAAACATATACTTCACAACTTACTGATACCTTATTATCTAATAATGTAGTTGGGGTAGTATACATTGGGTAGTGATCCCTTCCTTGTTTTTCTTTCGTAAGTGTTTCTATCTAACTAATAAAAAAATTTCTATGGTGTGTGCTTGGAATTTATAAAACAATTCCACCATGACAACCTCTTATCTTATGATAGGAAGGTGGTGACGATCAGGCTCTAGATGTGGTGGCCCCTAAGCCTCTAGTATTTCTTCTAAGAGTGCCACTTGAGGCACCGCCTACTGTACTAGATCTGGGCACTGACATTCAAGTTCATGATAGTTTCCTATATCTAATGTAGTCCACGCATGGTTCTTCATGGATTTCACCTATGTTGGATGATCTAACTCGTGAGTTCTAGTAGTAAAATCCATCTACATTCTTAGGGTATTTTGGTCCATATGCTACTGAGTCTTTGAAGAAGACACCCTATCTAACATTGATCATCTGGAGATTCCTCTAGAGAGGAGGGTCAAGCTTTCTACATACATTCTTTGGGATTCATCCAAGCATTAGTGGGATGTAGTTAACCAGACTGATTTCCATGAATACATGATATGGAATGACATAAAGACTATTTTATATGAGAAATTATTTCCTTGGGTGATGAGAGATGATATATCCAGATATTTCATGAATATTTAATAGGGTAATATACCATTTATGGAATATTCAGTGTCTTTCATGAAGTTGTAGCACCTTACACCACTTGTAGATGGTGTTGAGATTTCCTATTCTAGAGGCTTTGAGGATGGGCTCCATTACTCTATCCATACGGAGGTGAATGTCTTTCTCCTACCTAATTATTCTGATATACTCAATTAGGATATTATCAATAAGTGAAACTGGAGGTACATCAATAGTACTAGGAAAATAGGATCAGTGTCGTGGAAGGTCGTTAGTTCTTCCTGTGCAAAGAATCATTCCCTTGAGGTTTCTCTTCAGGGCAGTGAAAACCATAGTACCTGTTTTGATAGCTCCTTGGTGTTTCATCAGTGTGGAATATAGAGTCACCTAAAGCCTCATTGTGATAGAGACCCAATGGAGTGTCGGGATTGTGGGCATATGGTGCGTCATCATCATTTCTGTAGCACCTTTTCACATACTACAAGTAAAAAAGGATCCTCACCTGGTCCGCCTTCAGGAGCAGGTTCTTTTGTTCCACATCAGGCATGGAGTTTTAATAGCACTAGAATGACTGGCCAAGGATGAGTTTGTGGTTATGGTAGCTGGACCCTTCATCACCAGCAGCACTGGTAGAGTAGTTATGATTATGGTAGTCCATCTATTTCACAAAGTCATTGATCTGATCAGTTTCATTAACTATAGTTGATACTTGTGTATCAGGATATAGGACCATCTAGAGTATGAAGTATAATTACTTTTTCATCTACAATAGTATATTATTTATTTCATACAGGTGATTTGAACACTTTTATCTCTATATCTATCATGGAAAATTTTGGCAGGTACTTCCTTCACCCTTTCTCAAACCCCTATTTCCTTCCCCTTTCCCTCAGATCTCTATTGGCCCTAAATTCCAGTATTTGATTTATAGACTTCCTAATCTTCTGATCTCATCCTTGGAGTTCAACAAGGCTTCGGGTATTCTGATTCTCTCCCTGGTTTCATGTTTCAAGTAGATGTTTCCATCGATGGATTCAATTGACAGGTACATATTCAGGTCATGGTATTACAGGACAGAGAAATGGTGGGTTTACTTGATTCCAGTAATATTTGGATTCAGTTCGCTTCAGATGATGATTTGTTAAATCTTGGTCTAGTACTCCACGTAGCTATAATGGTTAATGGTTCTACATCTTCCTCTAGTCGTATTATTTCCACAAGCAATGTGACTCACCTACAGCTATGGTTTGGGATAGTCTCAAGGAACTTTCTTTACCATTTTAGAATCCCTTGATTTTGAGAATGTTAGGTAACCTTGTTGGTAGATTTTTGTGTGCTGATTTGAGGACTAGGGAGTTATGTCATCCAGTTAATCCTTGTATCTATGTGTAAATTTATTTCTCCAAAATTCCTCCTGAGTTTGTGTGTATTACAGTGGAGGGTGAGTATCGACACAAACATGACATGGTCTATGAAACATGGTTCGTCTTCTGTCTTTCCGGTAAGAAACTGGGAAACTATGTGGAAACCTGTAGACATGGGAATAAGGAACCTTTTTATCATGTGGAGTCATGTGGTTGCGGCAAGGTATTGGGTATGGGTGATGGAAGCGGAAATGTAATGGAATTAGAGATAGAGTTGGCATCGGAGGATAGCCTGCAATAGGTGAAGGTGGCGACAGGGTATGGACCTGGTCCTGCAGCTCAAGACACATTGAGGAAAATACCATTAACCTCTTCAAATATGAGGGTGAATGATGTTCTTTGAAGACTGAATAGGGATCTAAGGATGAGCATAGATAGTACAGTGAACATGGGTGCTGGTAAGGAAGGTGCAGTGGTGCCCAAAGATGTGGCAGATCCAGTTTTCAATGAAGAGGTTGGGAAAAATCTCGTATTCTATTAGAAGGGGGCTAAAATGAAGGCAGCATAAACCACCAAGAGACTAAAATTGCATTTCAGTTAGCTTCTCCAACATCCAAAACCATTTTTGTTGACCAAGGGAGCCTACAAGGACATAGACTTTAGTGATTATTCCCGGATCCTTGTTCTGAAGGACACCTCAAAGAATTTCCAATATATGGTACAAGGCTTTCAATATGAAGGAGCCCAAGATATTCCAAAGCAGGACATGTAGGAAATAATTTCTTATGCCATGAATGTTAAGTCTTGGGGATCGAAATTGAACTCTCAAAACTTGTTTGCATTGTTAGGTGCAGAGGATGGCCATGATACTAGGGAGATGAATGGGATGGAGGTTGCCCATGGATAGGCCCCCCATGGTAGATGTGTAAGAACATCAAGAGGACATGAATGATACTTTTGAGTCCCCTTCTGTGTCCAAGGAAGTTTTCATTGGGGATTACTATCTAAATTCATCTTTGTGGAAATGTAAACACGTTACTAGGGATTCTGACGGTTTTATTATGAACAACTGGAGTCCAAGACGTAGGAAGGAGTATTATAACCTACCCAGTCCTACAATTATTAGATATTAAAGTAAATGGAATTTTCCCCTTCATGCTCCTATTATTGTAGGAAGCACCCCCACAAGCACATACAAATGTTATGTCAAGCATAAATTGGCTGACACCTCCAATGTCCTCACGTCTGCCAGATATGAGGTTGTTGTCCCTACCACTTCCCCGAGGGGTATGTTTATAGACACTAAAATGAAGAATAATAAAAGACCCACTGAAAACCCTCAGTGATAGATAGCCTCGGTGCTTGAACATGTGGATCTTCTTTATGCACTCGAATGAGGAAATAGTGGAGGAAGTTCTGGAGTTCAAAAAGTCTAAGAATATGGAAAGATCGCTTTGTGTGAACATCACTAAGAAGCATGGTCAGTGGTTTGATAATCAGACCCTCATTTTTTATAGGGTTTTAATATGGATAATATTATCAAGGAATAATACAATAGATTTTGGGAAAACATGGTATATCAATACGATGGAATATTAAAGGACCACCCCAACTCTCATGTAAATTCTATCCCCTGGATATTGTTTAAGGAGATTGATTCAAATTGGCTCAAACTATTTTTCAACAAATCTATAGTGTCTTTTTATGTTTAATCTAGAAGCTGTGAGGGATCTCACTTTACCCTTAAAATTGTTTGGAAAATAAAAAATATATGTTGGAGGTGAGGAGGTAGGATTGTAACCTTTCCGATCAATCCTCTTCATTCTTGAGATGATAGGATTTAATGTCATTATTGGGATGTACTGGTTAGTTCCATATCACGCCGTTGTAGACTACTATCACTGGATGATATCATTTACATCACTATAGGGTAGAAGTTATATATATATATTTTTGAGTGGTATGTTCATACTATTAGAGTGGGACTAGAGCATCTTGGGTTTTGTGGAGAGACTTCAAAAATGGAAAATATCTTCACGGAAGATCGGTTTTTATATAAAGCTAATTTTCCCCTAGTATTAGATCATACTAGGGACATCTTTCTTGATAATTTTTCTATATTACCTTCAGAGAGAGAGGTGGAGTTTAAAATCGATATTGTTCTAGGAGTAGCACCAGTGTCCATTCCCCCATATAGGATGGCACCTATAGAGATTAAAGAGCTCAAGCAGCAGTTAGAGGATTTAGAGGCCAACATATTTATATGGACTAGTACAACCTATTTGGGTTATCCCTTGATTTTCTCTAATAAGTATGATGTAACCTTTCATGTATGCAAGTATTACAAAAGGTTAAACAAGCATACAGTCAAGAACAATTATTTACAGTCTTGAATAGTTGATCTCTTCAACCATATCTGAGGAGAAACGATCTTCTCAAAGATCGAATTGAGATCTGGTTGTCATTAGGTATGAGTCAAGGCATCAGGAATACCTCATATAGATTTCCATAGTAGTTATTGCCTATATGAATACCTTATCATGTCGTTAAGTATTATGAATGTGCTCCCCTTTTTCATGGATCTAATGAATAGGGTTCTCCCTCTATATCTTGACTCTTTTGTTGTGGTATTTTTGCATGAAATATTGTTGTATTATTGTAATTGTAATGACCATTCCAAACATATTAAGATCATTCTGAGTACGCTGAGAGAGAGCATCATCTTTTTGAAAATCTTGTTAATTGACACTTTTGGATTGAAAAATTTCACTTCTTGGGTCATATTATATCATAATCAGGCTTATCTGTTGAACTAAAAACATTTAATGTTATGGTTTCATGGGAGCATCCTAAGAACATTTTTGATATATGATGTTTCTTGGGGATGGATGGATATTCCAGTCATTTCATACAGGACTTCTCACATCTTTCTTTAACTCTTACTAGAATTAATAATAAGGTTTTTATGTTCCAATGGTCAGAAGCATTCCAAAAATCCTTGCAGGAGATGAAAGAGAGGATTATCTCAGAACCTATTCTAATTATTCCAGATCCATGCATAGGTCATACTTTCTTCTATGATGTATCAGGCATCAAACATGGAGAAGTGCTGATGTAGGAGTACATATCCTTTGTTTATGGATCTCAGTTGTTGAGGCGTCATGAGAGAAATTACCCAATTCAAAACATTAAGCTAGGATAATTTTTAAATTACTTATGTTTCTTTAGACATTATCTATTAGGTGATCACTTTTTTGTGTACATGGACCAAAATAGCCTAAATATATATTTAATCATCATTTCTTGAATCTCAGATAGTGAAGATCGGTCGAATATCTACAGTCCTTTAATTTTGAGCTTACCTACACACCTGGGAAGGGAAATGTATTTGTAGATGTGCTTATTCAAAAAACTCTAGAATATGATGTACGAGAAGACCGTGATGAATGGAAGTTAATAATCATCTTTTCTGAGTTGCATCTATATATTCATGATGGTCATAACAAACCTTACCTCTCATCTTTAATAGTTACCTCTTCTCTCATTGAGAAGGTTAAGGGGGTACAATTATTAGATCTTGAGTGTTTGGTTCTTCGTGAGAGTATATTAGGAGATAACCCACCTTCAGATTTGTCTTTGGATAGAGACAGCATCATGCACATTCATGGAAATTTATATGTTCCTACATATATGAGATATGAGTTTATGTGTGGGTCCCTTGCTTCTCATTGGGCAGCTTTTCTAGGCATCTTCAACATATGTCAAGATATGAGACACTAGTATTGGTGTCCTGGGATGAAATGTTAGATATCAAGATTTATCACTAGGTTTTACACCTATCAATAGGTGATGTCAGAGCACCAAAGACCTATAGGCTTTTTAAAACAACTTCCAGTATATAATGGAAATGAGAAGATGTTGTGGTGGAATTTGTAATATGTTTTACTAGGTCACATAGAGTTAGAGATGATGTATGGTTTATCATTGACAGACTAATGAAATTGGATCACATCCTTCCTATTTAGGATACTTTCTCAGTTGATGAGATGGGAAGACTATATGTCTGTATCATATGATTACATGGGGTCCCTTGTACTATCATTTCATATAGGCATGATCGTTTCACATCACAGTTCGGTTAGAGGTTGTATAAGGATATGGGAACACATTTTCTTATAAGCATAATTTTTCACCCACATATTGATATAAAATCATAATAGACAATACAGGTTTTATAGGATATGCTTCGAGCATGTATCCTTGATTTTGGCAGTTCATGGGAGAAGCAAATGCCTCTTGTCGATTCCTCCTATAATAATATCTTCCAGGCAGCAATTCAAATGGATACTTTTGTGGAATTATATAGTTGGTCATGTCGTTCAACCCTATACTGGCTAGAGATAGGTGAGGCCCCCCTACTAGGTCCTCATCTCGTATAGGTGACTTCATATTGGGTTCTGTTGATTAGAAACGGTATGACTATTTCTCAGTCTAGATCTAACTCTTATGATGATCACCATCAACAACCTCTAGAGTTTGAGGTCAGAGATCATTTTTACCTTTAGGTATCACTGAGGATAGAGAATAGATGGTTATGAAAGCAATAGAAGTTTTCACCTCATTATATAGATCTGTTTGAGATCCTGGATAGAGTCAGGATGATTTCCTATCAGTTGTGATTACCTCATAGGTAATGTTCCATGCACGACATCTTCCATGTTTCAAAACTTCACTAATATCATGTCGACCCATCAGATAACATTGATACTAAGGAAGACTATTTAGATATTGATTCTACCATTGAGGAGTATCCAGTACACATCATTGACCAGAGAATGAAGGTTATCTGAGGCTTGTATATCCCTCTAGTATAGGTGATATGGAAGCATGGGTGTGTTCAAGATGATATTTTGGAGTAGGAGTCTGATGTATATTCCCTGTGGCCATATTTGTTCTCAGACAGTATTTCTCAGTCCTTTGAAGGTGAACTCGAGGACGAGTTATTTTAAGGGTGGAAGACTCTAAGAACCAGGGTTTTAACTCAGCTATGGATCCTTTTAATTTCAGGCTTATTAATTATTTTTGACCTAATATGGATGCCTAATGAGTTAGAAAAGTTTATGAGGGTGTACAGGGATTTTTCAGAGCCTGAAACCCATATTTTTTGGGAAAACTAGACCACTTGAATGGTTAGAGTAAACCGTATGGGTAGGGTGCATGATTCGATCTAACTGTTCGAATGGTTTTCATTTTGGGCAGAGACATCTCTCATGGCTGACACATTTTTTACCTAACCATGTGGCCTAACCATGAGAGTTCCCATTTTTTCAACATACCCATGTATGGTTTGTGCATGGTTTTTCAAACCATGTGGAAAAACCATGCACAAGTTAATTTCTAGGGAAAATGACCATTTTACATTTAATGATCTAATTAAGCTCCTCCATACTCCATAATCTGATTTCTAGTAGGAAGTGCCTCCTTTACTTTCAATTTAGAACATTTTGGAGGCCTATGTTTGGGATCAATTGATCTCCTTTATTTATAATCTGATTGATATTCCTTTCATCATGTTAGATGTGCAATGATGAGTACTCAGGTACTTTTTAACCATTCTTATCCTCTCATACTATTGACCTAGTTATCTAGGTGTGAGTTGTTTTTACCTTTTTCATAGATCTATTATATTATAAGATGTATAACATGTCGATATCATAGGAGGAGAGTCATTCAAGCCTAATTTGGGTGGTCTATAACTCATCTATCACATTCATTGATTTTGGAATTGTAGTGTGGGGTTCAATGATTTCATCGGATGTTGTTTGTTGAATTTATATGCCATGATTATAATAATTAAAACCATATGGTTATTATATTTCCAAATATGTGATTAGTTATTAGTGGTTACACTGAAAACTCCATCCATCCCATGTTTGATATTATGCCATAATTGTCGTTTCAGTGTTTTACCACATTTTAGCTATCGTTCGAGTGTGCCTTGGCATGAACTTTTTAAGGGAAATATTTTCTACATCGAATTGATTGATCTATATTGATAATTACATAATGTAAGGTACCATGTGTGCTCACCACTTGACCAGCCTAAGATAAGTACTTTAATTTATAACTAAATGTGAAATGGAAATTTGAAAGAATACTAAGTATTCGACTTGGCCTTATTAAATATAATTGAATAATAGGTTGCACGAATATAGAACCCCATACCATGTTAATGAAAGATAGTGAATTGAACCTTTATTATTTAAAATTTTTTATATGGATTAAATGATGGTTTCATGATACTAGGCCTCATCACAGTAATGAAAGCTAATGCTTGAACCAAATGAACTTATTGATTAATTATGACTTGATTAAATGCTTGCATGATTAATTAGCCTTATCACAATAATAAAAAAAATTGATTGAACCTTTTGAATTATATAATACTTACTTATCAAAATAGGAGTGTCATGACTCGAGATGGCCTTGGATTCTCAAGGGAAATCCTTAAGCACTTGAGCACCCCATTCCAAATTCAAGGATACAACTTTCATAGGTTGAGACCCAACTATATCTAGATTTTTTCCTAACTTTGGATTCCTGGTATGACATAATTGGATCCCTCATGTAGTACTACATTATTCCTTGGATACACTCCTTGGATCCATCATTGGGGAGTAGGGTCCATGGTTAAATCCCATCGGGTCCAATCATAATTTAGCCTCATTTTACCTAAGATGAACACTATGGACTCTGTAGGTGTATCATTGTATAGTTCCTTGGAATATGATCCTTAGAATACACTATTACCCCTAGAAATTCTATAGTTATTACTAACTTGGTGTCCCTTGAGGTCTACGTTTCCTTAGTTATTCCCTTGGGACTGAATTATTAAATATCATTACTGGTTACCTTATTACAATATGAAACCTTTAATATTGATAACATGTGACATAATTATGAATGGGTAATAATCCAATAATGAACTGGTTACATGTTAAGACACCAAATGAGGGATGAAGTAGGTACTTTAGAATTTAGTTACATTTCCTTGATTTACATTATATATGAATACTTTCACACTTTTACATTTCCATTACATGAGACAGATGTTATAGACACAATTGCTTGTGGCCGATTGAGAGTATCTCACACCTTATATTGGTTCCTTTTGGTAATTAAAGTAGATTTCATGAATGCATGTGTTGACATAGGGAAGCATGCAGATCTGAACACTTGATTACATGTTTTTTAGGATAGATCTTGATAGTACATGACCAATATAGATCTCAGGATGCTTTAGATAGTCTTTTTTTTTATAATTTGTTGGAAAATGTTATTTCTTTTTTCTTGTATCATGTTATCCTTGTTTCTAGTGTCATGAAATATCATCATTAGTTGTTTTATGCTTGTATGTTAATTCAGTTATTCTAGTTATTGTTATATCAACATTATCTATTATGCCTTATTTTTACTTATATTGCTTCCGTTATTTACCTCTGTTTATATTTATCCACTATGATATACTCTAATAATGAGGTAATAGTCTCCCCAAAGACACACCATAGGTCCTCACTACTAGTAGCCATCCTCTGGAATTTGGGGAGATGAACATGAGATCATATGGACCACCGGGCACGAGGCACCTATTAAGTGGCATCCATGTATAGTATGTTAAAATATAGCTCATTTAAAATTTTATATTATGGATCAATCTTAATTAATTTTATTTAATGTTAAAATTCATATTAATTCTTCTAAGGGGTTTGATTTTAAATTTAACGAGGTTTTATGGGTTTATGTTCAACAATTGTATTCTTTAGAACATATGTTATATTGTAAAAATATTTTATTCAATTAAGTATGTATACTATACCATTGAAATGTTGTATCATTATATTATTTCTATTAATATTTTTTAACAATTCATTTGGTGTTATTTCATTCATTGGGTTTCTGATTCAAATATTTCTGAAGAAGAAAGGGTTTCACGTTATAATCAAGCATTTTATCAGGATTATTAATGATTAAATTACATTTGATGAAAATATATGATCTATATATCATTAATCTGCTATATTTTATTCTCATATAGAAATTTATAGAAGATAAAATTTTCCATTTTTCCTCCCTCTATGTAATCAAATGTCTCAAAAATTGTTTTATGGAAAATTGGATTGGTTTTCTAATCAGACATTGAAGGTTTTACTTCTATGGATATATTTTCCCTAAAATGATTTCCAGATTACATTTAATATTATCCAATGATTAATTAATTTTATTTTGATCCATGTTTAAATTTCTATAATAATTTTTACAAGTTATCTTATTTTTTTTATAATGAGGTACATTTTACATAAGGTATTCATGGAATCATTATATTAACATAATTTTAATGAATAGTTTTTTCCACCATCAGGAATTAACTATGTGTTTGAGATTACATTTCATATTTCCAAGTTTAATAACAAAGAAATGTTTTTATTAATATTTTGTAAATATATATATTTTAAATAATTTATTCCAAAATTAAAATTTTATTTTCTTCAAGAAATTTTTTTGTGTTGTTTTTTATGTATATTCATTTATAATAATTACCATAAATTCTTATTGTGATTTACTAGGAATATGATTCAATATTACTATATTTAATAAATCTATGGGTAGTTTATTTTTATGAATATGAAGTATTATTGATGCCTAATTTTATTTCCATGAGTTATTATTTGATTAAATGATAAATTTTATCACAATCATGCTTCATATATATAAATGGATAATTATTATGTGAAAGGGGGTCTATTTTATCACTCCAATGAATTGGTTAATGATTAATGTTTTATGAGATCAATTCTACATTTTAGTTTATCCCAATCCCAAAAGTGGGTATACCTATGGTTATCTATGGAATAATATTTGGTACATGGGAGGTTATTCTATTACCAAATAAATTACATGGGTGGTTATCTAAATAATAACAATTGATTGATATATTGGTGGGTATCCTTGACATAATATTTATCTGATTTTAATTTTTCCTTACATTATTCCTCTATTTTATGACATGGTCTTATACCAATGTTATTATCTTATTAGTCATTTTCTTTATTTCTTATATGGTTCATGTTTAATGAACTTCTAAGATTCATCTTGCGATTCATGATTATGATCTATGAGTATTTGGGAATGGATTTATAATATTAATATATTGTTCTCATAGAATTATACTAATTATATGTTTTAATGAATATTTATATATCCATTATTTACACTTACTGAACATTTGATATCACCTCATATTACGTTCCCATTTACATATTATATGAATAATCATTTTAAGTATGACATGTAAAAGATAAATTATTGTTTTGAAGAACTTGGTGGGATATTATTTAAATTTTTTATACCATTTGAATATATATCTAATATTCTAAAAATATTGAAACATTCTAGTTATAAAATTGATCATAATTATATGAAATGAATATTCAACTAATAATATTTAATATTTTAGTATGTGTTATTTGGTTCATGTTATTTTGTATCAAAAAATGGGTTAGTTATTTTAGGAATGTATGAAGATAAAAAATTAGTGAGAACCATTATAATAATAATAGTTATAAGAGAATATCTAAAATTAATGTAAATATTATTGTGTGGTCCTCCTATAAACTACAGCCATGTATGAATGATATAAATTTTATCTGGTTGTAATGTCTCTATTTTTTCTTGTAAGAATTTGGAATATATTATAGGATATATTCGGAGCTAGGTGATAAGATGAAGTGAGATTTTGAGCCCTGGTGAGTCTATGTGTTTATATACTAAATTTTTTAGATATATTATATCACATAAACATTTTTTTCTGAAATAATGGAAAAAATCTATAATAGAGTATCTGATCAAAAATATGAGATTTTTATTGAATCAAGAATACATATTTTATCATATAAATGAAATAATCCATGTCAGTATTAGGTATTTCACTATTTATTAGGAGAGATTTATTAAACAAAATTATTAATTAATTAATTAATATGGTTTTTTTATTTTACATCCCTAATAATATCCTATATAATCCCCATTTTTAAAAACCCCTAAGGTCAAATACAAACAAAAGGGATTGAGAGAGGGGCTATTAGAAAAAATATTATTATATTATAATTAGATTGAGGATCTAAGATCGATTTTTAAAGGACCATTTATTCAAACATAGGTTGTGAATCTCACTAATGAAAATGCCAACCATTCTTCATCAGCAATTTATCCAAACATGAGGTAGGATTTTTTGTGGATTTTTTCCCCGTTTTCTATCCCATGATGTATGTGGTTCATTTATTCATATAATATTGATTCTTGGATTGATAGTTAATTTTCTGGTTTTTCTTTATATTCTTATCATAAGGAATTGTTGATATTTGATTATTATTTATTAGCTCTTCGTTTATTATTCTAGTTGAGATTAATCAAGGGAAACCTGTAAAATGGATGAGTTTCATTCCTATAGTTTTTTTCCTAACTATTATTCATGTGTTCATCATCAACATTCTATTTGTTCAACTATATAAAAAATACCTGGTGGAAAATCATTTCACATAAACTCTTTAGCACAAGACATCTTCAACATGGGCTCAGGATTATGATCATCGATATGAATGATGTGCATATATGTCCACGGTATATGGAGTTCTGTGTTAGTGACTCTCATTTCATGGATTGGAATGTAGTGTTGGTGTATTTCTTCAAGGATAATTTCCTGAGGAGGGGATATGGCTTGAATCCAACCATCAATGAAGAGGAAAGTTTGTTAAACATAGATTTAGATTCCATAATAATTTTTTCAATGGATTTAGTAGTGGTTATGGAATTAGTATACAACACATGGGAATTATAGGATTTATAAAAAAACTATTGAGTACATAGAGTGTTTCCGAACACAAGTGATTTGGTCCCATGTCATGTTAAACAAGGGTGTATGTATAGTGAAAAATATAACACATCATGTTACACCAGTAAAATTACATGTGACTCATTCCTGATGACTCAGCATGTATCACAGGGTTACACATTCATGTAAATGGCCAAGTATACTTCCATGAATAGAGTTCATGGGTATCAATCGGTACTTATACATGGCCAGGTACTCGAACACCACCATGTACATGTTCATGACCAATGTACATCATCACAACTCGAAGTGCACAGGTGCTAGAAAGAGCGCACATAATTAACTAGGGAAGGAAATGAATTTCATGCACCCCAAACACACACCAATCACTTTATCTCTGTTAGTTTGGTACCCTTTTTTATAATAGAATAGTTTTCTTAGGGTACATTCCCTTAGTCTGTCATGATGAAGGTATAATAAGGACTCATTTTATAAGAATATGTTATGATCCCACCTATGGGATCGGTCTTAAATATAGTTTAATCAATCCCTCTAAATCTTTATTATATTAGCATCCCTAGGTGGGGTTCTAGGAATTAACCTTACCAATTTACATGGGGGTTGTCCCCTACTAATCAGGGTAATCTAGCTAGGATTTTTAATGTCCCACATGGCCCTGGGTAGGATCCATTATTTGTATATAATGATATTAAGAGTTCTAATAAATACTTCTTAATGGTGAGAAATGATGAGAGCGACCTCTCAGATGATCTCCATCAGCATTATCGGGCTCATGGAGTTAGTTCTTCCAGATGTGCGTCACCTTGATGGTTCAAGTAGAATCCTAGGAAGAAATTTCATTAGAAACCATACCTTAAGATGTAGTTTCTATATTTATTATATAAGTTTTATTATTTAAATTTCATTCATTATTATTAAAATTAATTTTTGATGATGATTTTACCACTATCTTGATCTTTTATGTTTGGTGATTTCAGGGTTTCCTACTGGGTATTGTTAAACACATCCTCACATGTTATATGACCCCAAAATTCATTTCTTATGTATATGAAAATCCTTTTTATGGATTCCTCAAAGAAATTGGATTTGTTGAGCATTGTGATTTTTGAATATTTTGGTTCTTACATGGTATTTCATTTTACATCAGTACCCTTTCTCTTAGAAATTTTTAAACTTTTACAATTTTGGTGGGATTTTATTTTTCCCATTTTTATTTACATACTATATGGTACATTGATGGTGGGATTTAGGTGTATTCATGTATTATGTAATCACTTGTTCTATTTTAAATTACAACATTTTTTGGGTAGTAAGATATGTTCATGTGAATATAGGTACTTTAGGGTCATGAATCCCACGTGTTTGCTATGCCTACTAGGTGGATACCACCATTCCATGGGGTGTCATGCTCATATTACCACCCGCCAGGGGGCGCCAGTTGGTTGGGTCATTATATAATGGAATCAAACGAGGCTTATGTTTGGCTAGATTTTGATATTTTCTAACTTTTTGGTTTTCTTAGTGAATTAGGTAAATATTATTAAAGTGTTTCAAGTTTGAATTTAATGATACGGAATCCAATGTTATTATAGTGGCTGACATATCCATTCACTGGGAATCTGATAACCTTCTTGTTGAATTAGTATATATTGGAACTGGTTTCAGGGAAAACATTAGTACGTGCATCATATAGGAATGTGTTGGGGTTTCTAGACCCTTCTTGAGTATGCTCCTAAAACATACCCTTGTCCATGGTACAAATTTCAAATTTCACAATTCCACCATAATAATTTTCATCTAGGATACAATAATAGGATTGATAGGATGATCCTCCTAGTGATGACTCTTTTATATGGGGACATGTTCAAGAGATGTTACCTCTAGGTGGTTTTATACTCTTACCATCACCAGTTGAGAAGAAGGTTGTACTGGAAGCACCGAAAAATTAGGTGTCCACTTTTGGAGAAATTCATGAGTTTCATATATAGTGATCCCTTAGGGTTCAAGAAAATCTAGACCATAGGTATCTAAGGAATTTCTTAAGGTATTTAAATGAGTATTCTTCTTTTTCGAGACCCCTATAATCTAGAGAGTAGTTCTAAAAGAGATATTTCTTCATGGATCAGTATAACGTTGGTGGAGTTTGTTGACTCAGTAATATGATGAGAAAATTGTCTCGTGTATAATGTTTTAGTATATTTTTATATAGGGTTTCTATATGGATACATTGTAGTAATTGTGTATCCATAAGATCTAGTAGCGTTAATAAGGTAGAACGATTGTGCTAGATTATTCTTCGTGCTTCACAAACCTCTCACAAAACTCCATGTATATGGTTTAATATGTGTTCTTATTAGAATGTAATTTTGATAAAGGACGATATAGAGGTATATGATATAGTTTAGTGAATATTTTAATTCCTACCCATACTGGGGTAATAGAGTTATTTTTTAGTAGAGATATTTCTGGATGATAATACATCGATAGTTGTTACTAGTAGTGGGAACACATGAGTTGAAACATCATTTGTATGTAGATGATGGTAGAAAAATCGATCATGGAATGTGATATGATTTATGATAATATCTTATTATATATGGGATGAAATTCTGGGCTTTCATGATAGTTATAGACAGAAGACATATATGTGGTGATACTCTTTTAATAGATTGGGACATCTTTTATAGGATTCTACAACCTACTATGAGGATGACATAGATATAGTCTATGGACCACCTTAGAAGAGATGGTATAGTTCCATAGGGTATTAAATGTGGTATAGGATATGGGAGATCAACAAGGTGTGTAAGGTAGTTTGATCTTTTTCCACAGCCACCCTAGGTAATCCCCACTAGTCTCAGGGATCTGGTGGGTAGGTACAGAGACTATGGCTGACAATGGATTCCTACAACCCAGATGATCTAGTGATGATTAGAGGTACAATCTATTGTTTTTTACTATATCTACAATAATAATAGAAGAATGAGTGATCCACTCATTTAATTTTACATACCTAGTTCAAGACCTCAAGATTACAGTTGTGCCTTTGACCCAATCCTTTCATTTAGAGACTCCAACTAAAGGGAATTAAATTATCACACTCTTCTACTGATAGTGTGACCTGACTCTTGGAGGAGAGATATTCCATTGGAATCTCTCTTGTAGTAGAGATGAGGCATTATGAAATCATACAATTTATTTATTTTCTATACAAAGTTCATGTATATATTGACTATTTTATGAGTAATATGTGGTGTGACCACATAGATGCGATGTTGTCTTACTTAATTAGTGAGAAGGAATCATAGACATAGTAGAATGGGCTCATATGTTGGAGGATATAGTAAATTAATCCCCATTTCTTCAGTATTAGCATTTTATTAGTGGATTTCATGGGAATCTAGATTCCTATAGTGGTGTCAGATTAAGAGAATATCCTTCTAGGGTACATGCTAGGCTTACCTACCCACAGATATATTGACTTCTATATAGATAACATAAAAGGAATACCCTGATATCTATTCCATAATATTATATGGATACCATATAGATTCATGAGCCAATGTTTTAGTTTTAGTAGTTGTATATGAACGAATTTTTTAGAACTATTGTATCACATTATACTACCACAATGTTTTTATCCAAGAAGGGTGATTGGAGATTAAGGTTTTGTGAATATTATCTTCTATGAACCATGTAACCGTGAAGAATAATTATACACTATTAGGGATTGATAACCTATTCAACTGGTTGAGAGGATAGAGATGGTTCTATATGATTAAACATTGGTTAATTTATCAACATATTTGAGTTTAGGATGAGGACATACTAAAGATGATATTTAGATGTCGTTATGGTAACTATGAGTACTTGTTAATGGATTTTTTCCTAAAAAACTCCCCTTTATATTTAATCAAACTCTTGAACCAAACCATTCATCCCTTCTTTGACCAGTTCATGGTGGTCTTCATCGATGACATCCGAGTTTCCTCAACATATTAGGAGGAGTATTTGAGAAACTTGAGAATTTATATGGACAAACTCTCAGAGGAACAAAATTTTGGGAAGCTCTCGATGTGTAATATATGGATTTAAAAGGTCCATATTATAGTGAATTTATTCTTATAATTTGGAGTAGTAATGGACTCATAAAATTTTGAGTCATTTCAATCATGAGATTCACCCATGTTCATGATCGAGGTAACTAGCTTCCTTGGGTTGGCAGGATACTATCAGAGATTTGAACCTAATTTATCTTTTCTTTTGGAACCCTTGACATATCTGAAATAAAAGGGGAGGACTTTCTGATGAACATAGAGATTCCAAAAATATTTTCATGTGTTTAAGTAGATGTTGATGAGTTCCCCCATCTTGTGGCTAATATTGGAGGATTCTGTGTAAGTTCTGTTCTATGATGTATTTTGAAAAATGCTTGGTTGTGTTCTGATTTTGTATAAGGTAGTGATCTACTATGGGTCCTAGTAGTTGATACCACATGATCTAAAATATGTGACCTAGGATCTTTATCATTTTATGATAGTCTTATCCTTGGTCTTGTAAAGAAACTACCTTGTAGGTTAGTGGGTTTTCATCTATTCTATCCACAAGATTCTAAAGCATGTATATTAAAACAAGGGACAAAACTTGAAACAATGGAGATGGATATAGTTCATCCATGATTATTTATTAAAGATAGTCTATAATTCCTAAAAATGAAACATATTGTAAAACTCTCTTAGAAGGAGATCATGTTCATAGTTGTTGAGTGAGGTATCAAATATGTTTTTTTGATTTCAGTTTTCCTTGGTGGTTGAGGATGGTACACCTTACAGTTAGTCAACCGTTGTTACCCCAAATCATCTACAACATGTTGTGGGGGATTATATTTTGGATACTGACTATGGTAGCATGTGTGTTTAGTTATCTATTATATGTTCCCCTATTGAATTTTATAGATGTGGGGATCACATCAACCTTTTCTGAGGATGGTAAATGGTACCAGAGACATTACAAGAGGATGTTATAGGGTATTTTCTTAAATCCCCCTTAGTCGCACATCTAGTTGTTTAAAATATGTAACATGACATTTTATTTTAGTTTTTTGTTTATAATGTTGATCTAGGTAGTATATTTTCTCTCTTTATTCCTCAATTAACTGTAGGTGAATGTTCACATCGAGTTTCAATAGGTTTAACAAAAACCCTTGAACGACATAAATAGAAGTGGAATGGTATCTCTATGGACTTCATGATAAAGATAACACAATTATCCAAGGTAAATGATTCTATCTAGGTTATTATAGACCGGATCACCAAGTTGTCACACTTCCTAGCCATTTTAGAGATGATTTCATTCAACAGCATGTGATTCCTTTACATGAATAACATAGTTCAGTTTTAAAGAGTTCCCATAATGATCATTCCAGAACATGATCATTTCTTCATGTAATAAGTATAGAGGGGATTTCAATAGTATTTTGGGACACAACTACATTTTATCATAGAATTCCACACCCGCATAGATTAACATACATAGAGTATTATTCATGTTCTAGAGGACATGACTTAGGATTTCATGTTGAAATTTTTTTATAATCAGGAGGAACACCTATCCATGGTCTATTTTTTATAAAAAATACATACCATTCCACTAGTGGTATAAAATTATTCAAGGGATTTTATGTGATTCCCTATAGGTCACTACAATCATGGACTGATTCAAGGGAGTTTTCACTTATCGGTGTAGAGTATTTGTAGTGACAATAAGAAGGTAAAAATCATCTAGAAGTGAATAAAGTACTTCTAAATCAATCAGAAGTATTATCCAAACACATTATGGATTCCTTTATGGTACTAAGAGGGAACAAATGTGTTCATGAAGGTTTCATTTCAGTGATGATTTCTCGTATTTTGTTGGAGTGGTATGTTATCTTTCTTTTTTTTCTATTCTCTTCAAATAATTCATATGGTCCGTGAGGTGTAATACTACATAGAACTACCATTACAGTTATACCAAATACATGATATCTTCCATGTGTTTTAGTTGATGAGGTATGTACATCACCCATCACATTTAATATACTTGGGATATATGGACATCGAAGATTGTTCTACCATTATAGAGTACCCAGAAGAGACAAACAAATTATATGAGAATATCCTTAATGATCAAGTAATTACCTTGATGTGTTTCCATTGGAAAAACAAAAAGCATCATAAGACCTCAAAGGAGTGGGGGAACCAGAAGAAAGCCTAATACCCTCATCTTATTGAGTAGGGATTTTTTGATTTTTGGATGATAATTATTAATGTGTATAGAATGTAACATCCAATTTTTCCCGTATATGCCTTTGGAATATGATAAGGAATATTTTTAGAGCTATTAGCTATAACGACATGAGATTTCGATTCCCTGTGATCCTTGGTGTTGATATAATAAAAATATTATATATATTACATCATTTGCACCTATATTTTATGGAATAATGTAATAATTCTAGAACAAAGCCTCAAATTGGAAATCTAATAGCTATATTAAGTACAGAATGGGGGTTTTACCATAGGCATGTCATAATATTTATTAATTTAATGTTATTCATTCAAAATATATCAACCGAGAATAATTAAATAGATAAATTAAATAGATTAGATTATTTTATTACTTAATTTACCATACCTAATCCTCTTGTATAAAATCCCCATTATGAAAAATCTAGATGGTTAGCTGAATAAACCTGGGGAATGAGACACTGGATATTGGAGGATATCTTGGTAGATGAAAATGGGATCGAGGATCAAAGATTGATTTCCAAAACAAAGTTTAATCCAATTGAGTTTTTTACTTTTCTAACAACAATGTAAATTTTTCTTGATTATTGAATGATCCAAACTTTATAAATGATGTTTTTTTATTGATTTTTATCACCATTTATTTATCGCAAGTAAAACTTGAGTCTAACCTTTGAAAAAAATTGATTAATGGATCACATGTTAGGTTTTGGGTTATCGTTTTTTTACTATGTTTATGAATTAATGAAATTTTATTATTGTTTATTGGTTCTTCAATAGTTGTTAGAATGCTGATGAATCAAGTAAAATCTAATAAAATGACAAGGATTATTACTATTGGTGTGTTTTTTTCTATCCCCTACCATTATTTAGGGGTTCAACAATGTCATTATATTTGGATTCCAGTTCCAAAAAATTCATATTTGATAATCATTGTGAAATTTTTCTTTAGTGTAATGTATCATCATCACATGATTCAGAATGAGATCAATATAATTATAGATTTTCAAAGAAGACCGTAGGTGATTGAGGTTTACATAAGAGACCCAGGTTTTGTGGTATAGAATTTGGTGATTGCTTTATATGGAGGGGTTCATTTACTAAGTGGTGGATGAAGATAAAATCCATCCATTATGAAATATCGGAGTTCATCAAACTCCGATCTAGCTTCCATGGTGGGTTTCATGGAAGATTCATCACTGTAGGAGGTGTGAGTGGAAAACCTATTAACATTCTAGGTTTTTGGAAAAATAATATCTAAATGTTGTGTAGTCTGAAGAACATAGTTCGAGTACACCCCCTTCTATATTGATTGGATTTGCAGGTAGTTAAAACTATCACATTTCCTATGAAACATGTCTCAATACATGTGACCCAATCCCATTAATTTAGCATGTACCTCAATGGAGACATGTGTAGATACTACCTAGTATATGTGAATGGCCATAGTACATTTTTATAACCTAGCACTCAGACATATCCAACTACTCATACATGGATAGGTACACATGAATAACTAATTTATAGAGGATGGTCCTGAAGTACGTGGATATGGACTGGAGCACATATGAAGACCTGGGGTAGGAAAGACACTCTGTGTACCCCCATTACACATATTATAATTTCACTGAAGTATATTGAGACCCCTTTTATCTTTAGTGTGGACCAAAATCCTTAGAGTACATTCCATTGATCCATCCCCTTGAAGATATAGTGAGGCATCATTTATAGATAATTGGATATAGTCCACTATATGGGACAATTTTCAGATATAGTTTTACGAATCTCACCTTGTGGCCCATGGTGTGAACCTATAGAATATTTTCTTCCCTAGGTGTGGTTCTATGAATATGAGTGGGAAACATACATGGGTGTTGATACCTTACGTAGTGGGTTAATACAATTTGGGTATTTGGAATCTCTAAAAACCATGTGTATGATCTATTATTTGAGTATCATGCTCATTTGAGTTCCATCACATACTTATTGGCGGTTATTTTTTGATGATCATGACCTCTTAGATGAGTTCCATCTATGTTATCATGATTGTGGAGTTATTTCTCTTGAATGATCATTACCTTGAATAATATAGTATAATACATTCTTAGAAATGTGGTTGTGATCATACCTTGAGAGTTAGTGTCAATCATGATTTTTTCTGGGATATTATTGAAATGTCACGTATTATTATTGATATGATTTTGTGATTTTTATATAACTAATCTCTTTATTATTTATGTTTGGTGACTTCAGGGTATCCTATTAGGTATTGTTACACTTTCCCATTCATGGTCACTTCCATAACAAGGCATGACTTAGGTCGACAAAAGTCAATTTGATATAGTCATAGGGGGACCAAGAGTAGGTAGAGTATATTAAGCTAGGAAGACCATGGTTCTTACCAAGTGTTGAATTTTATAGAAGTCCCCTCTTTATTAGAAGGTTGACTATTTCATATTTTTAGTGGGCATTCATTTAGAAATTTTTCATTTCATACAATTTGGTACTCTTATGGATCGATTTAGATGTATGGATGCATTATAGTATAAGTTGTATCGTTTTACCTTCCATCATTGTATGGGTATTTGGAGACATGTTTCTACAAATTATTACATTAGTATAGGTCCTCACATTTGTGTTATATTACTAATGCATGCTTATATTCAACCCCAATCCTATTATAGTTAGTGTTGGGTAGTCACACTCAGCCTACCACTAACTATATGGGTCCTAGTGGGTTGGGTTATGATTGCAACTATGAAATAAATGATCCTAGGTGTATTAAATATAAATATAGAGGATTGGGTGTCAAATAACTCATCAGTGGTGCATGATGAGTGGTCCTAAGACTTCATACATGTAAATACACTACCAGTGGATATGGTTCAGTTCTTTCACATTGTTTATTATTATTTATGCAGGATTTGGATAGAAGTTTACCATATATGAAGAAGGATAAAATTGAGGAGTCAAATATTGATATAAGGTTCCATGTTTTATGCATATTATGTATATTTTCAAGATTATATGATTACTCACTATGATTATTATTTCTCAAAATATGATTTTAGGTTTCAAAAAATAGTTGGAATGATTAATTTTGTTAACACTAAATATGGCGGATGATGAAATGCTTGTCCTCGTGAAAAATAAATTGGAATGAGATATGAAATGTGAAAGATTTTTATAATACCCATGGTCATTGGTAATTTTTATCATTTTTTTTATTTTCATGTTATTTAATCATAGGAATTAGTTTCATTATTTTAAATATGACTTTTTTATGATTTGTAAGCATTTCTACCAGTGAACGGTTTGATAATGGTAAGTAAAAATTGTGCATATTCACTTGGAAACTATACATGGGGTTCTTGGGAGTCACTCAGAAGGTAAAAAAATTGTATAAACCATATTTTTTCCCTATATAATCAATTTATGTTGAAATAGTATAAAAATACATATGATTAATGGGGTTTCAAACCATATGATTCGATCTATTTATGTTGGAGATCCTTAATGGTCATTTTGTCCTTATTTCCTACCATCCTATCAAGTTCTTCTCATATTATATCACCTGAATCATTAGGTATTTTCTTCTATGGATAGATATGTGTCCTAAAATATATTTTTATATGAGAAGTTTTTGGATCTATTGATGGGAATAAGACTAGTGGTCATATCTAGATATTTTAGAGCCATTCATCATTTTTTATATCTATTGAGAGGTAATTTCCATATATCTAATATCCATATGTTGTAAAATTTAAGGATTATATTAATTTAAAGTTTTTTATTTTATCTTTCATGGAAATGTTGGGTTATTTAATTAAGTAATGTATTTTGGTTTGTTTTTTTAGAAATATGGAAAATTGGAGGTATTTTGTAAAACCACCTTTTCTTGTAGTTTTTAAATGATAATTTTAAAATTTAGTTACAGTTTTGATGCTTGAAAAATGTTTAATGAAATTATATTAATTGATTAATTTTTCATGTTAAATTTTTTATAATATAATTTGGAATAATTGAGTTGGTGTGTATTCTGTGTGAATGGGGTGTGTTCATAAGTTCCACCATAATGGTATGATATATTATGATCCCCACGTACCACCACCAATGGTACCATCGAGCATGAATGTATAGTTTTGTGTGACTATTTCTATGTTTTTATATGAACATGTTAGTTTTTATGAAAAATTTGAATGATGGGAACTAATCATGTTTATTATTTTTTCATAAAGGTCTCACTCATGGTTTCATATAAACTATTTAAATTATTTTAAACTATTTTTTTTGTACGATTCGATAGAAAACTCTTATCATAGTGATGCTTGTTGGGATGTATCTTGGTAATTATTACTGATTTTATAATCACACTCCTGTTATGTACTTTTGTATGTTCTCAATTATCATACATTGAGAAATAAGAATGGGGTAGGTATCTTATATCTCTAGTGATTCATCATAAAATTATAGACATAGAAGGTGATGTAGTTGAGGCTTGGGATGTCACATTGGTATTGTTGTGTCATGTTTCCTTTAGGTTTGAAAAGTTTTTGTTTCCCATTCTATTTGCACTCTAATAACTTTGTTCCTATGTTTCAACATTAGTACTGTATTACATATGCCTGTGCATCATACTAGATAAATGGATATATGTTTTTTATATTTTAATTTTTTATATCTAATGATAAAATAATCTAGGAATGTTTTTCTTAATCCATTGGAATTTATTACAAACATTGGATGAGTCAAGGATGTCTTATATGTTTAATTTCACCCCATATATTCTCATTACAATGAGATGGGGAATAATATTAAAAATGGTGTTAGACTTGGTTTGTCTGTCACCCTTTTGGGATGTTAGCAAGGATATAGGAATGTCAAAACATGATATATATCATAAAAATACATAAAAATAATTTTGTTATTGATAATATAGTTACTAGTTTGTATAGGTACAAATATGTTCTAAGACACTTCTAGGTTTTTATTAATTGCATCATCATGGGTTTAAATGATAAGTGTATCCCATCACAGATTAATAGTGAGACATTCCACTTGGATATCATTGTTCATTTTTGAGTTTAATAATTATAAAAATGGTTATAAAGCTTAATTTTTTTAAATGAAGGTTGTAATGATCATTCATTATGGGTAATTTGAATATTATAAGTTTTGAATGTATTTAGAGGGTTTACTAAATTATATTTTTATCTAGTTAGAGATGATGGCTCTAGTAAGGAACTATAAGAACCACTGTGAATAGGTTTCTAAAAATGTTGTTACACATAAGGCATTGGTGATAAAAATAATTTATCCAACAAATAATTCACTATCCTTAATATTTAGAAAGTTAAAATCAAAATTTTGAACCCCAAAAAGTGGAAAATTTCATGCAGTTATGGAAGAACAATCCACCCATCATTTAATGAAATTATGAGAAAAAATAGGTGGTGTTGTAGAATTGAATGGACTAAATCTTTTAATTCTTTAGTTCCTAGAATATCCTAAATATTATGTTAGAAACATATATACTAGAGGATATTTCACACAAATGGTGGGATTCACCTATTTATGCTAAATTCATCTAATTAATTACATGGGAGAATTTTGAAGAATTGATCAATAAATAATTATACCCTCACATATTTAATATTAGAAGTTCAACCCATTTCATCACCTCAAAAAACAATATAATATATCAACCACATACTATGAATATATGTTTAGGAATTTTGTATTCTTTACCTTTGTAGATGTCACTAGTGTTCCATTGATGGAACACATCTTTGAGTCCAGGATCTGACCAGAAATTATCTCTAAAATATCTGTTTTTTTATTATGGATTATACAAAGATGGTAAATATAGAAATAGTGATAGAAAGAAATATTTTTTTAAATATAGATAGAAGAAGTATTTTTATCACTATATGAACAAGTGGGAACTCAAATATTTCAAATAATAGGTATGTGGAAACTCACTTCCCTGGTGATGGGGTATATTAGAATCAATGCACAAGATCTATTAATTTTGATACATGACCAAATATAAATCCATATTGTTTCCAATGTAGTTCAACTTACCATATAAATAAATTCTTCATGACATTGTCAATATTTTTTCACAACTATAATCAAATGGGGAAAATTCAATGTTATTTTCATAACAATCCAAAATCGAGTGTGGGAGATGCATCTCATGCTTCTCAGAAATCATATTCTTTGATAGAGAAATATCTGAAAAATAAATCAATTCATCAAAACTGAGAAATTAATGGTTTTTCAACAAACACCATGACTTCTTAGGTTATTCAATCTCAGTAAGTAAGAAAGGATATGGGAGGATCTAGTAAATAACACTATGGTGTATAAAAAATGATCGTGCATGATCTACCAAGTCCTTTGATTGTGATAGGCATAATTATATTGGATTCTACTCTCATGAACTACATGATTGATATGGATGAATCCCCATATTTTATCGCATATTGTGTTTTGGATCATATATGTTTACATGTTGAGATAATTCATACTATTTTGAAACATCAAAAACTATTGATATAATATGCATGGCACAATTTTATGAGTTTAATGTTTTTATGAATAATTTATGGGTATGATGTTATTTAGGATTTCAATATTCTAGAGATAGGTATTGTGACCCGGTCTAGGAATCATTTGGTTGACATCATTAAATTCCTTAATCAATTATTCTTATCGATGGGTTAGTTTCATATCATCTAAATTCATTAAACATCTCTTTAAAGGAGAAAAGGGAATGAATGAAAGCATAAAAAATATTGGTGGTACTAGAAAATGGGACTATATCCAATCAGTTATCATTGATTTATTTATTATTTGTTAATTATAGGATACATACGAATTTTCCAATCGTGGTTGGGCAATTTCCATTTGTATTTATTTAATATTTCTTTGGGTTTCCACAAGAAAGAGAATTCGAATATACCATTTATGTAATTTTAGGGACCAACAATATTTCACTCCCATATTATAAAATGGAATTAATGGAATTAAGAGAATTTAAATCCTATTTAGAAGATTTATAATGAAAAGGGTTCATTTGATCGAGAACATCCCCATGAGAATCACTGATTCTTTTTTAAATAACACAGAAAAAACCCTTGTATTTATTTGGAATATAATAGGCTCAACCATGTCATGATAATGAATCAATATCTTATTCCACAAATTAATGAACTATATTATCAATTAAGTGGAGCTCAATGGTTCTCTAAAATTGAATTATTTTTATCATATCACTAACTTCAATTTATCGAAGAGGATATCCTCAAAATACAATCCAGGATCCATTATGGTGACTGTGAACTTGTGGTTACTCACTTTGGTTATAAAAATGTACAAGTAGTGTTTATTGAATTTATAAATAAGATGTTAATAGGTATATTTTTTATATTTTATTGGTGTTTATTGATAATTTTATACTGTATTTTAAGACTGAGGTAGATTATGGACAACACTTTGATATTATAATGGGTGTCTTTTAGTGACATTTCTTTTATGCCAATATTTAAACGCTTGTTTTAAGGATATAATAGGTACATTTCCTTGTCCATGTAATTTATGAAAAGGTAGATTCTATAGATTATTAAATGATTGAAGAAGTAATCTCTTGGAAACAGACAATGAATGAATTTGGGATACATAGTATCTATGGATTATAGAGATATTACCAATTCTTTTTTATGATTTTACATGACTTTACTCACCAATGATTGCTTTGAAAAGGAATGAAGTTCCATTCAAAGATATTGATGAGTGTCATAATGATTTTCATGAGATTAAGGTTACACATACATCATCATCCCTCCTTACATTTTCTAAATAAGGACATGGGTATGTGGTCTATTATAATGCATTGGGATCTAGGTTGGGTTTTTTCCTTATATAAGAAGATCAAGTTGTTACTTATGTTTCATGACTATTACATGTGTCTAAGAAAAAACTTCCCAACTCATGATCTAGAATTTTATGATGTAGTTTATTTCTTAATGACATGATGTAATTATCATTATGGTGATAAATTAATGGAATTTACAGATCACAATTGTTGAAAGATATTTTCTCACAAATGGGATTTAATATATGGAAATGCATATGGATGAAATATTTACAGATTTTTTACTTTAAATTGATATATAAATTAGTTAAACAGAATTATATAGTCTATGACTTGAGTATAAAGTCATATAATTATTTACAAAAATAGACTTTCAATCAATGGCATATATTGATTGTTATAGATAATCTACATCTGGATTATGTTGAGCAACCTAAAGTGGTATTTTTCTTTCCAGTTCCTCTCATTACTAATTTGGTTGGGAATGATTAAATGATTTAACATATAATCCTGAATGTTTAACCATGAGGTGAAGCTAAGTATTGGGGAAACAATTAAGGGATAAATGCGATGTAAGAGTTAGTTTTCTTTATTGTTAAGACCTGATTGTAGTTCCTTCAACCTATCAAAAATATCCTATTTCTAACTACCATTATTTGAGATAGAATATTCATCATGATATCCAAAATATTTTTAAAGTGAAAAGTGCATAGTTTTTTGTGTGATAACATGAAGAGGAATGTGGAAGTGTCTTTTTTAAGATTCCCCACCTAATAAAAGGTCAATGAAATGCACCAATAGGTAGAAGGTGTGTTACATTATTTATCTATTTCTATTCAAAAATGAAAGTAAATAGTTATATATTTTGTCATAAGTCTACCAATAATGGTTAGGAAACATGATGCCTTATGGGTGATTGTGGATTGGCTCACAATTTTGGCTCACTTAATCCATATTCATGAATCAAATATGGTGGAAACTTGTCTAAAATCTATATTTGGGATGTTATAAAGATTCATGGAATTAGAATTTCAAGTTTCTATGACCAAGACAACATTTTTACATATCAATTTTTGAATCCTATGTTTCTACACATTAGAAGACAAATGACCATGAGAATAACTTATCATCCTCAAATGGATAAAAAATATGAAAAGAAATTTAAATTTTTGGAAGACATGATAAGAGTTTGTGTGAATTATTTTACAGTATCATGGTAGAAGAATGTAACATTAGTGGATTTCTCATACAATAAAATTTTTATTTCCTTGTCATATATGCCTCATTTCAAAGCATTTTGTAACTTTCATTATATTTTTAAATTTCTATATGTTGAAATAGTGAGTCTTAACTTATTGGAAATAACATTGTAAAAGTGATGGTAGAGATGATTAAAATGATCATAAAGAGGATGGTGATAGATTAGATTCATCATAAATCTTATCTGGTTGATCTTAGATAGTTTTTGTAATTTGATGTGACTGATCATGTTTTCTTTATAATATCTCCAATGATGGGGCATTTTTGTTTTTCTAGAAAAGAAAAGTTTACTCCATGATACATTTGTCCTTTTGATATATTTGGATAAGAGGGTGATAAATATTATAAGTTGGAATTACCACCAAGTTTTATTACGATTCAAAATGTGTTTCTTGTATCTCTATTGAAGATGAACCAACCTATTATTGACCACATGATTCAATGAGACCATGTTAACCTTGAAATAGATGCTACATTGATTCATGTGCTGATACAAATTGTGGATATAAAATGTAATCAATTGAATTTGAAAATCATTGATTCAATATTGGTTTTATGAAAACATGTTAATGGTAAGAAAGAGGCATAGGAATGTGAAGAATAAATATTGTATCATTTTCTTGATCTCTTGAAAAGAAATTTTTGTCATCCACTTTATGAGGAAATAATAACCAATTATGGATAGAGTGTAACACCTTAGTTTTAGGTCCTTTAACATTTTTATGTATATTAAATATATTTAATTCATTATTTATGTTTCAGGAGTTTAGATAATATTTTCAAATTTTTATCATGTTCTTCTAGAGGTATACATCACTAATATGGTTTGTAGAAATCATAAACTATCTCTAAAAAACCATGAAAGGTGATGCATGGATTAACCAATAAGGTGCATGGATAGTGTATGGTTTGAATAAATCATAATAATTCATATAAAAAACATGAGTGATGGAACATTGGAATGAAATATGGTTTCCAAATAGTTTTTCAAAACATTTGAACTAGCCATTCAAGGGTATTTTTTATGACGGTTTTAGTGCATGGTACGAAAAACTATAGATCCCAACTGCTTGGATCTATGTTTTGAGAGGTTGCAGCATGCACATGGTTGTTTCCTGATTTGTTAAATAATGTGACAAAATGGTTCTATGCGTAGTTAATACTCTAAATATTATATTTTTAACTATATTAAAGCTCCACAAACCTAATTTCCCCAGTTATTCTTGGGTATCAAACTCTTATTACACCCTGGGAGCCCTTAGAGATTTCTTATGGTTCAGAGGTATCTTATGGTGAATCTATTGGAATTAAAGATATATAATTTTTGGTAATTCCTAATTCATATTCTTCCTCTTTAGATAATCACATATTATCATTCCCAAATCCCTAGATCAATTCATACCAAGATATGTATGTGTTCTATATTATATATTTTGATGAGATCATGTTTGATCTATTAAATGGAATAATATTCAAGTAAAGATGTAAAAGTTATAGTTCAATTAATTATTTTTTATATCTATTGGGTGGTAGATGGCTCCTCTATCATATTTAATTATTCCAGAAGTCAATGATATAGTTTCATTTAAGGGGTTTTCCTGGGTTTTTTAGGGAAACATTTGATGATTTCATGAAGGAATGTATTTTGGTTTGTGTTTTTGAAATATGGAAAATCAGTTGGATTTTAGAAAACCCTGTTTTTTTATATATGTAAAATATTTAATTTAAGATTTATTTGTGGTTATGACACATGGAAACTATTTTATGCAATGATTTCAAAGGAAGAATTATTTAGAATGATTTTTTTAATGTAAATGGACATAATTGGGATATTTTGTGTTTAAATTTTCCCAGCTGTGGTCTAAAGTGCCACCGTCAAGGTTGGACAGATTGTGGTAAAGTAGCATCATTTTCAACAGTAACACCATTCATGAGTTTATAGTAATGTTTCTATGTGTTTTAACGTGGTAATAGTTTTTCCATATGTGAATGAAGTGAAAAAAAAATTTATAGTTTTCTAACAAGTATTTCACTAATGGTTTTATATAAACTATTTAATTACCTTATAAATATTATACAAATATATATATAATATGTTAACCAATTATTATCATAGTGGAATATGTTGGGAAGTATTTGTGGAATTCTTACAAAATTAATACCAATCCCTTCTTGGGAACATTTGTGTATTTATAGATATTGTATACTGAGAAATAAGAGTGTGGAATGTGTCTTATTTCTATAATGATTCATCTTAATACCATCTACATGGAATGTGGTGTTGGATTTGGGAGCTAGTTTGGATGATTCGTGGGATGATGCCACATGGGAATCATTGGTTCATGTTGTTTTTGGGTTTGATTACATGATGTTCCTTGTTCCATTTCCACTATGATAGTATTGTTGTGTTTTTTATTATTTGGATTGTATTACCAACATTAATACATCATACAAGAGGATTTTATTTTTATATTTTATATTTTATTAGGTTGCTTATATCTAAAAATAAAATCATTACCCAATGTTTTTTCTAATCACTTAGTATTTATTTTCATCCTTTGTTGTCTTTGGGCTATCACATAAGGTTATTAGCACCATGTATCATATCAATACAATAGTTGGGGTAGGAGTTTATAGTTATGATTATTAACAACCCAAAATCTTGTTATATGATTAATGAAATGGAAATATGTATGTTTCTAAATGAACCAAATAAGGGAAGAGTGGTGTTTCATAAATATCAAGGATAAAATATGATTCAAATTCCTATAAGTTGAGAATGTGGGAAGAATCACCTAGTAAAATGTCTCATTCAAACAGAAATTTCTTTTATATCTGGAAAAGGGAATAATGAAACTAATTGATGAGGAAAAATTAAGAGTACAATGATGGGAAATAATTTACAATATAATGTACCATTTCATATTCAATATGTTTTTGTGGGGAATATTGGAAATACATGTGCCAATTCCCTAATCCAAGTGATAACATCTAGACTATGGAAGGGCCTATAAAAATCCAATTTTTGAATTTGTATTATTGAAGTGATTAAGTATTGGTACCCAATAATTATATTTTTTAATAGTTTTATCAATGATATTATTGTTATATGAATCATGAAATATCTAAGGATTATTCTGTGGTAGTTTTTCTTCACGAATTTTCTATAATTTTTTTAAATGGTACTAATAAACTAGAAAATTGATTTTCATATGAGGGGATATTATTAGAATAATCATGATTGGGATATATATATATATATCACTTAATATTGCTTGATGTTGAGATAATACCATTTTATTGTGATATAAAGATATTTAGATTGTATTAGTGAGAATGAAATAGATTAGTGAGTTGATGAAAAAGGGATTTGTGTTATCAATGACGATAAGTATTGGATATTTGGATTTATTTTATTTATTTGATGGTATATTATGTTATTTGTTGAATATGGATAGATAATTTTTTTGTAATAATATATGTTTCCATTGAGGTCTTAACAAGATTTATGTTATAGGAATGTTTCCAATGAATATATGATCAAGGTATTCACATGTTTTATATGTTACATTATGAGATTAATTATGTTTTTTTATGGGATAATGTTAAACTTAATTTGGAAAAAATTTGGAATTTTTTTTAATTTTTATGTTTTAAATATTGGTTAATAATTCTATGATGTATTTTTTAATATAGATATTTTTAGAATGAATTAAGTATATCATTTAGTTTTATTATTTAAATATTTGATAATAATTATTCAAATTATTGTTTATTTATATTATTTATATTAGCATATAATACAAATATTTGTTTTACTAATAAATTTGATATACGAGGAATATATTACCATTTAACTATAGATATTATGATTCATAAAAAAAAATTTAATTATTGAAGAATTTAAAATTTATATTGTTCATTCATCATTGGAATATGGGATCAAAGTTGGTGGCAACTAATTTCCCTCCAATGGCCCGAAGGCCTTCATTTTTTATTTAGTTTTGATAATCCATCTTTCAAGGGGTGTGGTGGAATCCTTATAAGGCCCGTTGGTGTAAGTATTACATGGACTATAGGCCTTAGAGGAATTCATTGCCCGTAAGCTTCAAACATTACATACACCCTAGACTAACTACTTGGAACTGCTCCTCCCCAGCATCTTCATCGTGAAATCAGCTCTCCACCTTAACATGGTTGTTTGGCTATGCTTTCATATGCATGCACAGGCTTGTCCCGATGGCAGGTTTCATACCCTCTCATTCTTGCAATTTGTTTAGCTTCTGTTATGCTGAAAGCTCTTTGCTCATCCTCCTTCTGAAGCTTGTTCCTTGTAGGTTGTCTGATTTACATCTGCATTTAAGGTGGCCTGAAGGCCTTCAGGTGGCCAAAAGGCCTTACTAACTCAAAGGCCTGGGTGGATCAAAGGCCTTAAAGGACCCAAGGACCAAATTGGTGGCCCTAAGGCCCAAACGAGGGAATATCCCTAGCTACTACAGTGCCTGCTACAGTGCTGCTATAGTGCCCCAGAAATTAGCCTCCACCTGGATTTGATCTCGGGTCTCCTGGATGCACTTAAGGAGTCCTCACCAACTAGGCTGAGGCTCATGTGCTTGGTGGAAACTAATTTAAACACATAGAAAATGGATGAGAATTTTTTATGGGTTTTCAAAAAAAATATTTATATTTATTTATTACATTATTAAAAAAATCATAAACTCTTGGAAAATGGATCTTGAAAAAGGAAATATTTTCCTTTTGACTATAATTTCTAAATAATTTATGGTCTTTTCCATCCCTAACTGACTTATATTTTTTTGGTCATTAACTTTCGAATAAAAGTGATATATATATATATATATATGTCTCTATTATTATTTGTACAATATTATTCTCCTCTAATTCAATATTTTAATTTCTTTAAAATTTTCTCCTTTTTCAAGAACTGATTTTTTTAATTTTAGGTGACCAATATATTTCAAAATCTTTCTTTTAGAATAATGTTTTATTACCTCTTTGTATGATTTAGGATTTCTAAAATGTTATTTACTAATGTTGAAACTTTATTAACAAAGTAAAAAATTTCAAGGATTTTGATTATTTATTTTTGTGAGAATGTAAAACCTATAAAATATTGTTTACAAGAATATTATTCTCAATTTATTTCTTTACATGCAACACAGATGGGTAAAGGGGTTTTGATATACTATAAATATAATAATTTATTATGACTATTATAACCTTTCCATTAAATTTCTGGTAAGAATAGGAATAAATAATCTATGGATAATTTTTATAAAGGATTATAAAAATTAAAAAATATTTATTTATCAATTATAATTAAAAACTCAATCTTAGTTTAACTCATTTTCTAATTTAAAAATATGTTTTCTAAAACATTTTTTTAATTTCATTTTGATAATGGGATTTATAATTAATTCAAATAATATTAGGACATTATATTTTAGGAAATTAATATTATTTATGAAATCATCATGTCAATATTAGCTTAGGGAAATGTCTTTTGTATTTTTCATAAAAGATTCATTTTTTAGTGAATTGTGAAAATAATGATTTCTGTAAAATGGTCATTATTTTCTATTAAATCAATTAATTTAAAAATATAATTATTTTTTAATTTTATATTAAATATAATTAATTATACTTGGATTTTATAAAATATAATTATTTAGAAATGAATCATCATTATATTTATTTTTGGTAATGTTCATTTTTGGGATTTAAAACTCATTTTCCAAAAAGTTGTTTTTATATTCACAATATGATTCTATCATACTAAATAAAAATAATTGAAAATTATTTATAATTATAATGAAATGTGTATTTTATATTTTAAATAAAATATTATTACATCAATATAAAAAAATTCTATTCAAGGACTGATAGTAAGCTATGTTTTATGATTAAAATTATAATTTTTTATCTATGGTTTTTTCATTTTTCACAGTTATTTTAAAAATAAATATTTTCCAATTATATTAATCAAATATGATCAAATGGATTATATAATTAAATTATTCATTTAAATATTTCACAATAATTCCATATTCATTTTTTTCATAATGAATTGTATAAATAGTTAAAAATTGATACCATGTCAAAGGTCAAAAATGGTTTATTGGTAGTTAAACTAAGAGATAAGGGTATGATATCAACATAAAAATGTATAATTATTATTTATTGAATATAATAAGACCTTATTTCATCTTATAATTGATTTATTTCAAAATTTTTCCACTTTCAATTGAAAATGACATTAGATTATTTAAATATTTTATGTAATTCCATGTGTATCATATCCACTATTTATAACTGTGAACTTACTTGCCTCCATAATTTATGAATTTTGACACTAATATATATGATATTATCCAACCCAAAACCATCATATATTTATAACTAATTTCATAGATCCCATGGTCTCATTCTAAGAGAACTCTTTTAGGGCATATGGTTTAAGTCAAATGTTGTCACTCAAAGATGGGGTATAAATCTAAATTGAGATTTTTCAATTCTATTTCTTATTAAAAAATATCTAAAATCATTTTTTCCATATTAAACTTATTTCTAAAATATAATTAATATTTTAGGATATGTTTATAATGATGTAAAAACTATTTTCATATCCTTTCCATGAAATGGGAAGTGAAAATATCATTTGGTCATATATGTGGACTAGTGCCTCCATCTAGTGATATGATTCATTTTGCATCACCATAATTCATGGTGTTCTATTTTTTTCATTAAATGTATATATATGATCTTTATGAAATAAGTATTATTCTTTAACTGTAATATCTTATCTACCTTCTTACCTTCCAATTTATGGGGATATAATATCATCACTCTTGTACATGTGTGGACTACCACCTCTCTAAAGTGATATGATTCATTTTTGGTTAATGATTTACTAGTAAATTAATAATGGTTGGGTTAATAAATTTGTAATAAATTTATGATTTAATAAGATTATGTAAATTTGAATTCTTATAAACTTTTTATTTGATCCATTTTTCTAAAATATGAATCATCACTTGTGTGAATGTAAGGACTAGCATCTCAATGGAGTGATAAACTCATATATAACCATCTATTATATCTATTGTTATAAATGTATATATATATATATATTGATTAAATATGATATTAATGTGTTGATTAAATATATATATATATATATATTAAGGAAAAATATTAATATAACATGACAATAATGACTAAAATGAAACATACAGGAAAAAAATAGTTCACACTAGGAAATGATAGTTTGAATAAAAATATATTAATAAATTGTAATTGAAATTTTTTTAGTGGGAAATATAGGATATGATATGTATGTAATTTTTTTTGGTATAAAATTATAATATATATAAATTCATTATATAGGATGTTAGAGTGATAATAAAATATTTCAAACATAAGGTAAGGATTCTTAAACCCAATATTGTCTCATTAAAACATGTTTGGTGTTATAAACTTATTTCTATTTATGAATTCAATATACAATTCCTTTGAAATTTTATATAATATATAATACATATTTCATTTTATTTATGTTTATAATTTTAATTATTTCATAGAATTGTGTTTTTTAAAAACATTCATCGAATTAGTTAGTGTTTATGGTCTTAGATTGTCTTCTTTTGCACAAATGCCATAATATATACCTATCTTCACAAATGAGATATCTATACAACCCATTTTATATATTATATAATGGTTATATTTATATTAATGGTATTTCATGTTTCATTTTTGATTATTTATTTCATGGGTAATATGATTCAAATGTTACTAAAGTAGTAAAGGATTAAAAATACAATCTTTCTTTTTTAAGGGACTGTTTAGGCTTAAATTTGTAATAATATAGAATATGATCTCTCTATAATAAATATATTATATTTTCTTACCCAATTTTTATTTATAATGTCTATATGTTTTTAACTTTTTTTTCTCCCTATGTAATGAAAATTATGAAAGAATAGTTTTATAGAAAACTGAATACTTTTTCTATTCAGTCAATAGTTATTTCCATCCATGCCCATATTTTATCTAAACGGATTTCAAGATTAATTTAAATATTCCAATATAATTATTTATAAAGAAGTTATTTTTTATTTTTGTACATTTTATTAATATGTTTAGAATGATTTTTTTGATTTCGTGAATGATGTTCTTTTTATCATCGGTGTGAATGAAATCCATGTTATAACATATACCACATGAATTGAATTTACCACAATCATTACTAATATATAATTTGGAGTGTATATTAAACAATTAAAATTTAATTTTAAAATAATATTTGTCCTAGAATATTTGAGAAATTTTTATATTCTAAATAAGTGGTTTAAAATGAAAAAAGTATTTTTGATAATAATAGTTCCAATTATTTTTAATTTTTTTCATATGTAACAAAATATTTTTATGTTTCCTATAATTTAATGGTAATATGATCCATCTATAACATAGTTATTTTTTTCATGTTTTTTTATTATTTTCATGACAAAATATTAATAAAACTAATTTTCATTTCGATAGGTTAATCTATGATGTAACGATAATAATTTTCATGATATTGTGGCTTATGCATGAATTAATCAGGATAATATAATGGGTGAGAACATTTTGGTTTATGTTTTATGAAATAAAACGTTATATGTGAGCTTATATCAATCATGAAATATAGTATATAGGAGATTATCCCAAGTATAAAATAGGGTGTACAATAGGTTATCCAAATACCAAAGCAGGTACACTAGTGGTTAGCCCAATACTAACATGTGATGAATGCATTGGTGGTTATCCTTCACATAATATTTCCTTGATTATGACTATTTAAAAAATTATTTCACTATTTTATGGCATGATCTTATGAAATTGTTTTTCTCTCAAATCTCATTCTCTTTTATTGCATTATGATTAATGTCATGTGAAATGTCAAGCATTATGCCTTGAGTCATTGTTATGTCAAATGAATTACTGGTTATGGTATTAAAAATTGAATCTCAAGTGCTCATAAAATTCCTCTAATGTTATTCATAAATTATTATTGATATAGCCCTTTTTTACTCTTACTAATAATTATAGATCAGACATTATGATTTTTACTTTTCTAAATGACATAGAGAATGGTTTTATTTTTGATATGTGAAAGTAAGGTTCTAGTTATGGTAAAAAAGTGGGGAATGATGTAGATATGTTATGTACCAATTTATTATGTATCCAAGTTTCTAATGCATTAATATTATCACAATTTTGGTGTGGATAACAATGAAATTTAAATAAAATTCAACTAATAAGATGTAATAATTATGTTTGTAATCTCTGGTTCACCTCACTAGATCCCATAGTGGGACACATAAGAATCATTATTTCAAACCATTAATTGTCACAAAATCATAATAAATTGTGTAATGATTTGTGTAACACCCTCATATTTTATGAAATATAATTTTTTCAAATACATTTAATTTTTTTGATTTCTTGAGTTACATGCAAGATCATGTTTTAATGAACTATGATATACTATTAATTTTATTATTTAAAATTGACCAATATAAGATTGATGTTAAATTTTTTTATGAATAGGAATAAAAAAATTAAAATTAATTATAAATATTTTATAAAAATAATATATATTTTTAAATAACTACTTATTTTTTATTAATGTCATTATATGATTTTAAAATACATTTTCCTTGAAAAATTGGTTTTATTGATTTTTTTAAAAAAATAATTAAATTGCATTGTGGAAATTTTCAAAATTTAATTTATTTTAATTTAATTAATTTTTCAAATCAATATGTCAAAATTTTATTAGGTTTAAATTTAAATAATATTTTGAAAATATTAAATTTCAATGAATCGTGAAAATACGGATTCTTATTAAAAATTGTATTTTCATTTGAAAAATTTAAAATATTAATATTATTTTGAGATTATTTTAAAAGAAAATTTGTTCAATTATATTATAATTAGTCCATTATAGTTCAGTATAATTTATTTCATGTTTAAGTTTGATATAATAACATATTTATCTGTTGAAAATGTTAATATTAGAAAACCACATTTTCATCATGTTTGAAGGATTAATTTTAAATTAAAATATTTCATTTCAGTAAATTGAATTTGGGAAATAGATTACATATTTTTAATGTCTATAATTAATAATATATAATAATATCAACTTAATTCTTGGTGAAAATTAATTATAAATAAGAGAAAAATTGTTTACCATGGTTAAGGTTAAAACCAGTTTTGGGGGGGTTAATCTAAATAATAAGATGTGAAATGACATAGAAACATGTTCAAAAACATTTTTTAGGACATTTTTCTATGTTATCACCTATAAGATTTGATAATTCCCCATTTTGGAGCCCTATGACATGTGAATAATTTAGGTAAACAATATTCATTTAAAAACATACAGTTGTGTCCTTTCCCCCACTTATAAATGGACACATGCTCTCCTCCCATCATCATAGTTAAAAACATTTTATTCCTAAAATACCTAAAATGGTATATTAATTAATTTACTCCCCTCATATTATATTCCAAATTAATATTATTAAACCCTCATATGAAGGATTTATCTCTACACATAATGAGGTTCCCTAAAGAAGAGGCAAAATACTTAAACTTGCATTTCTGTTTTATTTCTTCTTCCTTCTCCTTAAAATATTATTCATCTATAATGATATAATACTAATATAATCTCCCATATAATTAAATTTTACTATTATAATGTAATAACTTATATACATATCCTCTTACATCAAATGGGAAATGAAATCATCAACCATGTGTGCGGCAAACTACTGGAAAACGAACCGACGTAATTTGTTTTCTATCACTACATCTAAAAACTAGATATAATGATGTTTTTAAGATTTATATATGATATTAATGATATTGTAATACTTATTTAATTATAATATCACATACACCTTCTTGATTTCCATTCATTAAAAATATGATAGCATCACTCATGTGTACGGTGGACTACCGCCTAACAAAGAGAAGTGATTATTTTTTCACTAAGGATTTACATGGATAGTAATAAGTATAAATTTAATAAATATATGAAAAATATATAAAAAAATGAATTAAAAAAATTTTATATCTTATTTACCTTCATTTATTTTCATCCTTCGAGAACATGGAAACTGTTTTCATACATATCTACTACCTATAGTTTCAGGAATTATGTATTTCACTTTTTGTATCTACCTTTTATGGATTACTATAAATACATATATAAAATATATATTAGATTTATAGCATGGATTACATTATGGAGATTTTAGATCCATGATCAATTAAAATTGAGTGAAAATATCGATCCAAACATACATGAATAACAAAGCAGTTATTACCCGAAGCTTTGTTTTTACAAGGAATTTTTAATAAACATGTAATAAAAGGTCATATATAAGTCATATATGTATAATTTATATAATAATGGTTTGGTAATATATGTAAAACAAAGTTATATATATTTTAAATAATTCTTGAAATTGTTACAATGAAGATGAGTGTAACTACTCAGGTAATGATAGAATAAATCATTATCTTGTTCATTAGTATTCTTAAAAAAGATAGTTATATAAATTAAAATATATTGAGTAATTATGAAAATAAAAATTTGAAATATTTTTGATACACTCATTTATTCTAAGGTTTTATTTGAATGTTTAATTTTCAAATTGTTAAATTTGAATTTTAAAAAATGATTTCATTTTTCAATTAATCATGTCAAAATTATCTTAGGTTGAATTTTTTATAATTTTTTAAAATTATTGTTTTTTCATTAAATTGTTGAAATAATTTTTTTATTTAAAAATGTTCTTTTATTTTTAATTATTTAAATTTTAATATTTAATTATTGATTATTTTTTTAATTTAATTGTTTAATTTTTTTAATATAACCGAATTTATCTTTTTGAAATAGACTTTATACATGAATTTAGTATAAAATTTTATTTTTAAATAGGGAATTTTATAAAAAAAACTGTATTTATTTACATTTATCTGATACAATTTTAAATTGAACTCATCTAGTTCTATTTTATTAACCTTGAAAATTAGTTTCATATTTGAAATGAGGTGTCCATATTTTTTTTAAACTATCACCTTTTATTTTTTAGTCAAAAATAATATAGACCTTGGTAATTTCTGTTACTATGAAAATGGGTAAATTGGGTAATTAATGGATAAAAATAATTAGAATATCTATGGTATCGACCCTTAAACATATAAATAAAAGGTTAATATGAATATTTAGGTGCTACCAAATATATTACAATGATGGGAGTGGATCACACCCCTCAAATACACATATACCAAATAAAAAAAGAAAGGGTCCTAAAGGACCACAATATTGTTCTCGTCTCTATGATTTATTTCATTGAAAATGTTTGTAACACTGGATTATATTCTTATTAAACATGCAAGGAAACTAAATTTATGTGTATGAATTTATTGATAAAATAAATCCATTGAGGAAGGAGTCTCCATGGGACATTCCCGCTTCTCTCTTTCAAAACTTTGATGGTGAGTTTGGAATCAGATTCAATCCATAGGGCATTCCAATTGTAATGAACAACATGCTGATGGAATAGATTATCTCCCATAATTCATCATCATATGATATGATAATTATAATATATTGATTCAAACACCCTTTTAAAAATCCATAGTTTCTCTATAAAACACCTCAACAACCTGATACATCTAGCACTCCAGAGGCTACACCATTAACATTGATGTTTATCCATGAGTGGATTCAAGGAATCCTGAAACTATATTTCAGGACCAGTATCCTATTTAGTCTATCCTATAATCTTAAAAGTCTTAATATGTTATTTTCATTGATGCAATTATTATTTGCTTTAACCTATACACTACTAGTGGCATGTATTACTCTATGCAAAATAATATATCTCTCATGAAATTAGGGTGTTTGGTTTTTAGAAATAGATTCATTTCATATTTTCCCTGACATAAAAAACATAGATATATTGGATACTAATATAATGTTGGGTAACTTCCCACTCATATATACCTTATTGATGTCTTCCATGAGATCCTCCATTTTCATGCTTCTGAGAAACTTAATGTCAAATAATCTAGCAAAATACTACCACAGCTTCTGAGAAAAGATAAATCCCATGAAGAGGTGATGAATATTATCTTCCTCCCTTATGCATAAATTACATAATGAAATAGTAAACTTCTTGGTCTTCTTCAATTAGAAATGTTTTGGTCACCACTTTTCCCATATTTTCTCGATAAGAAAAAATCATGAAGGATTAATGAATGTACCTTAAATTTCAACAACCATGTTGGAGTTATGTTTGTGCAAGCACATTCCATCTTGTAGTATTGTTTTTTATTGAACAATAAATTTCAGTTGGGATTCCATATATGTGTATCAAAATTTTTGAAAGCATGTTTCTTGATTTCCAATCTAGCCTATGGGTGAATAGTCAGATCAGTTATGCTATTATGTGCTAGCATATCTGTAATTGTTATTTTGATCTTATCTAGTGGGATATACATGGTGTCTTAAAATTGTATGTTCAAAAATGATTTTTTCTATCTATTGAGGATGGAATTTTGGATTAGCATCCATTTAGATATGTTTATTATTTGATTATAGGAGTTCTTGATTTAGGTCCAAATAGAAGATTATAGATGATGTGGATATCCATCCAGTAGCCTCCTATTGAACCTACTAAATAAAAATTCAATAAAAATTTCCTTATATGTCAGGATATTACTTGTGAATTTATTTAGAATGCCCTCATTAAGTATCCTATGATCTTTTATACCAAGTCCCCTCATTACAACGGGTTTGAAACATTCCTTCTAGAAAATAGAGACTAATCTCATTTCATGCAATGAGCAAGACCATATTAAGTTCCTGATGTTGGAGTGAATTTTATTAGTGAGGTTTCTTATAAACCTATTGGGGGATAAAGAATATAATAATATTGATTTGATCACTGAGTTAACAAGGAATACCCTCCCTGCTTGTGACATGGTCTGTCCCATTCATCTAGTAATCTAATTTATGGTGCCTAATTATATATATTCAAATTGTTTCCTTTTAATTTTTATCTAGAATAAGGGGACCCTAAGATAATTGAGTGGGGAGATTTTCCTCTTCACTCTAAGAAATTTGGTTATCCTATTCTTCTTTATTATCGATAATACATCAACAAATATAATTAGATATTTTTCATAGCTAATGGATTTCCTAAACACTTCATCATAATAAGTAAACAAGACTTTTTTGTAGATATATATATTTTTAGGCATGTATAGGTAGTATAATTTCATCATCTGAAAAAATTTATGATGGAGTGAAGACATCTCTACCAGTATTTATTTTCTTAAAATATTCAAATTGTGAAAGATCATGTTTGAATCTACTCAGATAATCATCATTAATGGGGAAAAAATTCTTGAGAGTGGGTCCCCTTATCTAACACCTCTGGTACACTGAAAGTAGCCTCTTTTAGATCTATTTATAAGGGTTGGGGGAATAATCATATCTTAGAATGGTGATAATTAACTTGATAAAATAATTTGAGAATCCATATTTCATTAGAGAATAAAAAATATAGCTCCATTTTAATGTGTCAAAAGAAATAGAGATATCAAATTTGAATGAAAAAAATTCATTTTATTTCTTCTAGATAATATTAATTCTTTTTAATGTATATAATGAAAAATAATGGATATTACGCATAGGGACAAACCCAAACTTGTATGAGTTCAAATGTTCCTTGATCATTCCTCTCATCCTGGTCATAATAATCCTTATGATTATTTTGGGGATAGTATTCCAAAGTTAAACTGGATTAAATTCATTAATTTTAACCATATTATCCTTATTTGGTAATAAAATAATGAATTATTAGTTTATCCCATAGAGAATAGAGGCATAATAGAAAAATTCCTTAACTTTACTGGTTAATTCATCATGCATAATTTCTTAATATAACTTAAAATATTTGTTTGTGAAATGATCTGGGATAGTTCCACTCTCCATGTTGAGAGATAAAAGTAGTGTCCACAATTCTTATATAGAATGGGATAAGATGAGTTCTTGGTTTTGAGGATCCATAATTAAATGGGGTTTGTTATAGATCTTTAATTGTGTGATGTTCAATCCATCATCAGAATATAGTCACCTAAAATAATTCTTAATGACAATATAAATATCATCTTCAAAAGTGTGGAGGCTTCCATTCGTCCTAATTAACTGGTTCAATGCGGCAATTCTCTTCCTCTTGTGTAATATTTGAATTAATTTCATGTTTCTATCTCTATATTTCATTCATATGATGTTATATTAGAATTTTTTTCAGTCATTATTTTACATTGAGTTGGTCATATTTTCTGTTTTCATCTTGAAATTCTTCTCTAGAGTGTGTATTTTGGCACTTATTATGGATTTGGATGCTTTTAATAATTTTTTAATCAATATTAATTTCCATTTCTAGATTGTAGAAAGACTTTTTTCTCCATTTCATTTGAAGAATTTGGTTCTATTAATCTTTACATAATGTTTCGTGATGGGGTTGGCCATAGGTTTCAAATTATAGGCCTCAAGTATGGTCTCCCAGCATCCATGCATAACATGCCAATCATTCTTAAATTTAAATATCTTCACCTTCGGAGATGAGTGGAGAGTTAAAATATGATCGATTTTTGATAAGAGTGTGGTTTGGAGAGTTTTTTAACTGATACCACATTAGTAGAACTTGTTTTATCAATATATATGAATCATATATCAAGTTTTCTTTCTTGTACATCATGATTGGCATACCTAATCCTTGTGAACATACCACAAAAAATTGGGACCTCTACAAATTTTCAGTTATCACTATATTTAGAGAACATCAGGTAGGCAGTTGTACTAAAATTGAGTCCATTATTTTCCTTAGGCTTCAACATATTGTTAAAGTCCCCCATTAAAATCCAATTAATACTCATATTTTTCAGAAATTGTCTCAAGGTATTTCCATAACTCCATTCTTCTGATGTATGAGGTAGAAACATATAAAAAATATATGGTTAATTTGGAGCCTTGGGTTTTGAATGAGATAGAAATACTCTATGAATACTTACTGCATGTGATAATGTGGAAGTTATCATGCTTGAAGATCTATAGTTAATCCAAACTAGTTTCATACAGATTCTGAATGAGTACATCTCATCCATAATAATCAAAATGTTCTATAAATTTCCTTTTTATTTCCATTTATAGAAGATTATGACCTTCATAATATTTTATTTCAAAAAAATATAAAAATAATGACACTCTCTTGTTTTTAAAAAATATAAGAAAAATTAACATAATTATAACCAGAAGAAATGTTTAGTTGAAAATATTATTTGGAAATAAAAATTATTTATCTTCAAAATCATAATTTATTTTTTAATTTTCCTTTAATAAATAATTTATTGGAATGATTAAACAATACAAACTAGACATTATTGACTGAATGAAAAAACAAATTATATTATATTAATAGTAATTCAATTAATATAATTTGAAATAGTTAATGTGATTCATGAATTTTGTAGATGAAAATGAAATTTCAAGGATGTATTAAATATTTAATTTGACTTTTTATTATTATATTGAAATTTTTAAAATTAATTATTAAAATTAATGTAATTAATAGTTCTAAAATTGAGATTAATGATTTATTATAAAAACTAATATCTTATTAAATGATATAAAAATCCTAAAAATATAAGATTCTGTCGTGTAATTAAAATATGTTTGATAATATCAATCATGGTATACTTATGGGTTGTTTTTTCATTTATAGTAAATATATTATCCCTTAATTTATGAAAAACCACACTGTTACAGTAATTTTAAAAAGGATTAACGAGGGTGTAAACGAAAATAATAAGGGTAACAAAATAGTAAAAACTTCAGTAAATATTATTGGACAAGTATATTTAAACCCATCTCTTGACATTATGAAGTGTGTCCCATGAACTCTATAGAACTCATTATTTTATACTCACTTAGAAACCAAATTCCATGTTCAAGTAGAAATATGTATTCATGTTTGAAGAAGGAATTGATTGGATTTCTATATGATGCAATAATTCTCACACACCAAGAGATATAGATTCCAAAGATATGTTACCCAATCGAATGTAATGGTTTTGATAACCTACCTTTGAAAGTAGGATATATATTAAGAATGATATGTGGGGTTGTATGTATGATGACCCAAACTGTCCTAAAGCCATCCAAAAAAGTTTGTGAAGTCACTCTCCATTTTTTATGTGAGAAGTGATGGTAGCTAGGGGACCAACCCAGAAGTTCGGGACTACATCTCAGAAGTGATATTGTATAGGAGTGCAGGGCTGATTCTCCCGCGGTACTGAGTAGTAGTTTTACCTTGATGGTCTTGTACAAACCAAAACTTTGCACCATAAGAATGGAAGATTTCCTAGCTGCGTAACCTAGAAGAAGTAGTAACCCCTATGCAGGTAAGTTGCATGCACCAACCTTGTGTGAAAATAAAGTCATGACCACCCTTACACTGAGTAATTATCATAGGTTTATATTCCATGAAACTATACAGGGTAACACCTTCAACCAGGGTCTCGTGTTTTCCTATAATTAGAACCCTAAGAATAAGAAGAAGCCCTGATGCTCTGGTCGTGAAGACACTTCACCCAGGTTCTCCAGAAACCCTCAAGTAGCAATTTGAAACCAAATAGATGTGGTAATTATAGGATATAGTGAGATAAAAGTACCTTAAGGGTCTAAAAAACATGAAACATGTGTGAGGATCCATTTTATCCTTGTTCATGACCACTTGCGCGAAGGCAGCATCCTTAATTAGGTACCTGTGAAGGACCCTTCCTAGGAAATCTGTGGTGACCACCGGTTCCTAGGATAAGTCCTCACCAAAGATTTGTTTCCCAGGTGGTACATTTTCTAAGGAATCTTCATCTCACACAGGCCTACCACATGTATGAAGAACCTCAAGCACCTTCCAGGCCCTACAAGAAGAACCTTTTTTCAACATGCGAGGACCTACACAATCCACTTCCTAATCCCTCTTCCAAGACACCAATGTAAGGTATCCTCTAAATTTGGACCCCTAATATGAGGGATATCAAATTGAAACATCCAATAAAGTCTCCATACATGAAATACCATAGAAAAATGTGCACCAGTGTGTCTCCCATTTGGAAATGAATTCCTTCGATTAGAGGGGTCATGCACTTGTCCTACTTGATAGATGTGGTTCTTAGGGTAAATGTAGATATGAATTCACATGGTTATGGGGACGCTGACCCTAGGAGAAGTGTCAGGGAATTTTTTGTTAATAAAATGAGGTCTAGGGAATTTCTATTTACTCAACATATCTAAGACAAGGAACCTCCAGCTGTAGTAGGTAGGTGGAGGATCACACTTTCCTTTCCCTTTGATGTGTAGTGAACTATCTTTCTCTCTTCCCAAGGAACCAATTTTAGGGCATACCTCCAAGATTAGTCCCTTATAATTTATTCTAGAACCTATATGACATCATTCCTTCCTCCTTCTCCACGCATGTAGGATATATCTATATCAGTAGTCAGATGTGACTATCCATGGTATAATGAAGGGAGTGAATAGGCATATCAAAGAACTTTCTTTTTCTCCAATCACTCCAGTCTCTTCCACCAATGATAGAAGAATTGTGTGGTTTTTCATATATACTGCTTCATCTTGACTCTTACAATGAGAATGAATCACGTGGTATTAGAGGTTATTGGTGATCATGACATATACATGATCCAAAAAACATGGTTCTCATTCCATTAGTAAGACCCATATATGCAATAATTTCATCAAAAGAAAACAAAATTTTGTAAAAACAAACAAATAAAACTATGAGAACTATAATTATTTTTGTGATCATGATACATAGGATTCCTTCTTAAGGACTGGTCTCTAAAGGTCATTCATCTGGGAGTAATCCCCAACCAAACCTCTAAATATCCATTCTCCATGATATCACTTATCTTCCCATTCAAAATAGAATCCTTTTATACAGGGTATTCCCCAAGAAAAATAACATATGGACATCATGCCAAGTGTAATCCCCAACCAACCATGGGCCTATTACTTGGTATATGCCGAAGCCATGTCATCACTATCTTAATGGGACATATCCCATGTGATACAAACCCATGAGGACCTCCACAGGCATGGTTCCTCATGACCATTCATCTATCTCAAATAAATATCATTCATTTCTAGAAAAAACATTATAGGGACTTTATATGTGTGGATCCTCATGACCAAACTATGCAGGCATTGATTCCCATCTAAGTGGGATATGTAATAAGCCTCTAAGAGGTATAATCCCCACACCCAAAATCAATACTATTTATCCATAGGCCAAATTCATAGTAGGGTATTTTTTATCCTGAGATCCCTTATCACTTCCAGGTTATATGGTCCACTTTGGAATAAGTTCCAATCCAAACATCAACTAGGCACCTTCCACCAAGACGTCCTCGCTTCAAGATGTTTAACTTCATGATTTGGTATTTATAGAACTACTATAAAAGGTATGATATGTCCAATTAAATGACCCTAAACTACATGGATTATGATTCCTTTCAAAAGGATACATAGGAATCCCATTTCATGGGTATCATCCCAACACCCAAAAACCCCTATATACATGGATGATGATAAACTCCATAGATCCTCACTATGTGGCTTAAAACCATCATCATAATAATAAATGGAAACAAGAATATATAATATATTCTCAGTAGGATACAATTGATGGAGAACCTTAGATATGTACAGATGTCCCAATGATGAATAACCATGGATACATAAAAATGATACTAATTTCCATGTATGATAACACTTGAATGTTAATTCAAGAGTGACCCATGTTATACATGGGATTTAATGAAGGATTCAAAAACTTATTTTAAATCATTAAGAGAGTATTGCAATAGTCAATAATTCCCCCCACCCAAAGGGTGTGATGATACTGACCTCACATTTTCTTGACCAATATGATTTTTATGTATCATTGGCTAAATTACCCAGTGAGTTCATACCTTTGGAAAGATGGTGTATGATTCATCACAAATATAAGAACTTTTGGGTGTTTATGGATCCAGGAACAAACCCAATTGGAGGTCGTTCGGAAGTACTGAACCCACCAGGAATGATTTTTAAAATCTCAACCACCTATAATCAATCATCAGGGAAAATGATTTTCATTAGAAAAAAATTGTTAACCCAACATGAATCCTTAACTAAGATGATCGTTTCACCCACTTATTCAGCCCCTATCAATATCAAAATAAAAAATATCCAAACCAGAAAATAAGTCATGCATGTGTTTTTTTATTGAGATGTTTCTTTGATGGGGTCTTCCTATTTCAGTTTGTAATCTATATTTCAGGAACGCCCAACTAGATATCCATCCAATCCAAAGGTAATTGCACCAGATATCAGAGATTTATACCATGGAAACTTCTCATGGTGGGTCCTCATCCATGTAGAGTATTTAGTCACCAACCCAGCAACTTCAACACTATATCTCGAATGCAATCATAAAATAGTAACACCAAAACGGTACCATCCCAACCATTGAGTTTTCATGATAGGCCCTCTAGCTCACAACACCCAACAATTTTTCCAGTCAATGATTGTCATTGGTCCAGAATTAGATGATACCAATCATCATATTCAACTTTTTTTGGAGCTTATCCCTAGGATAAAAAACTACCCCCCCCCCCCATCATAGTTAGGTGAAGAAGGATCCACATATAGACTCATTTAGAAGACATAGGGGTCCTTCCAAAGAGATCCTACCAGTAATTTTCATTTCCAAAACTATGCGACAGTGAATCTTAACTATGATGAGGGTGCAATCCTCAGTTGTCCAACCCATGCCATCTAGACCCAAGCATGAATGAAAGCCTTCTAGGGATACCAACTGGCCAACACAGACCATGGAAACACCACTGTCCCCTCTAAATAATACCACCAATAAAATTTTTAGTAAAATTGTTATTAGGAACATATGCTTTCCCACACCAACCAAGATTACTAGCAGCCTCTTATGAAAGTTTCCAAGGAAGTTCACTATTAAAATTTGATGGAAATCCCTGAATATTCACAGAAACATTCCCAAATAAATCAAGCCCATCAACAGCCTCATCTGGTGATGTCCAAATAATTCCCCCATTCAAATCAACCAGAAAACTACGAGCAGGTGCACACACCTCCCCACACTTATCAAGCCTTCCAACAGTCTCATCAAGAATCACATATAAATGTTATTCATAAATACCAGGATAAAAACATGGGAGACCCAAATATCTTACCCCAAACCTAATCACTATAATTATCCACTATCATGAAATAGAGTACAGGAGTGGAAACATACCCTAACTCCACAAATATAATGGACATATATCTCTATTTTAATCGCTAAATTCAACAAGAATATCCTGATAATGATAAAGTGGCAGGCACAAATCCATTCCCACATCCTATAAACTTTCCATTATATCATAATATTGAAAATGGTAGTAACTGAGGTGAAATCATAGAACTCCACACCCACATATTGGGTGACTCATTAAGGTGTTACCCGAAAGCAGACACACACCTCTTCTCCCATCTAGGAGGGTTGTGGAGAAAACTCCCCCATGATATATAGACAAAAAGATTAGGAACGTACACCCATTCAAATAGGAGGAAATCAACCTATTCCAATGGCCACTCAAAGGTAGGAACAACCCCTAATAACTATCTAGAAACCCATTAGTAAATTCCGGTGGCGAAATGGGAGCTTAACAAATAAGTGTTTGTTAGAAAAATCTTTTCCCAGCATGATCCCCTAGTTTCTCAAAATAAGGAATCCAAAAATAAGCCTCCCTAGAGATTACTAGAAAATAAGTATATGGTTTACGATCCCACCCTACATAAATTAAGATTTCATGAATCCACTACATGCTTATTTGTGGAATCTCAATATCTTACTCTCCTATTAACAAATTATGAAATTAGTAACAGTAATTCTGAAGGCCCTCATTGGATACTTCATCATGAATGATTTCTTCATACCATAACATGATCAATCTAGATAGTTTATGTCCTAATGTGAGTCATGGAATACCCCTGCAAGGTTGGAATACCCAACAATAAGAGGGTCTTCCCCTTACTATCATCCAACCAAAAGGTCCTCCCCAGGTTAAATGTTGTAGGAACTCTCCTTGCAATCATACATCAATCCATAATTGTAGTCATCTCCATAATAGAATTCATTGAAAAATTCTCTATATAGTAGTGTCTTGCTTATTCAAAATGGTCCTCCACTTAGTTATTTAATGATGAGAAAGGCCTCCTACTAAAAATGAATGGGGAAAACAAGGCCAATCATTTATGATTTGTTATCATTGAAATGTGAATTCCTTTTCCATATAGATGATATCCCATGGTGATTTTCATTCTCTAATCCACACATGTATCTCCCTACCTTCCAATGTGATAGAGGATACCTCTACAAATTTTTTTATTACAATAAAGTGGATTGAAATCAACTTTATTGGAATAATATGTTGAGTAACCTATAGAAAAAGATGAAAAGTATAAATTGAATATGAGAATACTATTTACTAATGATGACATGCCAGTCATGTTCTATCCTTAATTCACTTCTCAAATTATCATTCCAGAAGAATTATTAGAATATTGATTGCGTGATATCCACCTTAATAGATGGAACAATTTTCATCACATAAGATTAAAGGAATTACACTATGAATGGTATGAAATTCATGATAAGGTAATAGTAGGGATGCACCACCAAATTGACTTAGGAGATCTCCTATCTACAGGACATCCAAAATTGGGAAATTATCATAGAGACCTTCAGTGTTCCTACGAAAACATCTTAGTAGAATTTCATCAGCTGATCACAGCCCCCCATGATGAAGTGCTCATATCAGAGGATTGGTTGAATGCTAAGTGTTTTATTTTACCATGCCCCCCAATAAACAAATCCCACAAAAATGGAATATTACAATCCCATAGCTTGTTTCCATCTTCAACAAATAGACTTCATTCAAGACTAACAACATGATCAATGAAATTAGTCTCTGATCGAATCTCAACGACATCAATCTAGAAGAGATAAATCCTTTGAAATACTTTTTAATCAGGCTTCTAAGACTATCTATAAATCCTATTTATTATGGGAACTCAGTTTTTAGATAGAGAAAATTTCATAGATTGAATAATAGTATTTGAGAGCAAGCCTTTAAGGTGTAATCCAAATGATACTTCCAATCCATGTTAAAAAATAGTTGATAAGATTAGAATCGAAGTTGCATCAGTAGAGGCCATAACAGTTCATGTAATGCACTAACCATAGATTCACGAAGTTTGTGCATTATATTATTATAGTGGAATGATTAAAAGCAATCATATATCAAATGATAAATCATTTTATCAGTCTTGGAATGCTAGATTAAATATATTATACCCATAATACATTGAGAAATCCAAAATAAAAACATGATACATAATAAATTAAAATAAACTGCATCCTTAAAATATTATTCAATGATTTATTCTTCATAATCTAGGGAAAGGAAACATAGTAAGGGTGAGCTCAAATTCTCTGTATGGCTGAGTAATTTGGAAAAAATAATTAATTAATAGGAATAAATTAACATGGAAAATTATATAACTGATAACATATTCCATTCAAATAACTAGATAAGTCAATATCAATATAGAAAGGTGAGAAACTGAAAACACATGAAATTAAATAAATAAAATGAAAATTAAATGTACCCATAGATATGTCAACACAAAATCTCATGGATAAATAATAACTGAATTCTCAATAATAAATGATTAATTATGGGACATCATGTTTCCCAAAAATATGATACCTTTACTATGAAGAGATAATTTAAACTATTTGGAAAAATAATTCACCTTTTGAGACTACCGATGAATCAATGGTCTTTAATTAACCAATCCCCAACCCTTAGGGATTTCTTTAAATTTTCCCCAACCCATGTATCGCATTTCCAAATCATTCCTTAAATATTGAATAAATAATGTGCCTTATCAAATATAAGTATTGAATAAGGTATATAGATTTATCAATATTTCCACAAATAATCAAATAATATTCAATGTAAACACCATATAAAAAATGGTATATGGTTTATGCAGCAATCATATCCATGAAAAATGGTATGGATATTTAGGGGGAATTCAATTGCAAATTATGAAAAGAAATTGAATATTTCAAGGGGACTAAAAGAAATCAAGTAATTGAATGTGAATAATATCATTGGAAAAAATCAATCATATTCCATCCATATGAAGAAAAAAGTATGATATTAATAAATCATATCCCAAGTGAAGGAAAATAAATGGTTGTCATCATTGATTAATAGATATAACATAAAAATCCTTTTAAAAAATTATTGAGGAAAATATCCTTTTATTTTGAAAAACCTTTTGTAAACCCTCTCCTTTGAAAACCACCTTTGAAAATATTTTTTTTCAACTGTAACCTTTTAAACATGAAAAGGAATATTCAATGAAATGATGTCAGGTAAATCCATACTAGTCGTACGAGGTTTAATGAGCATCCCTTTTTCACAGTTAAAGGTTATAAAAATACCATGTTTAGAAAGTGACAAGAAGATTCCTTTGAAAACATTGGTAAAAGAAAGAAAGGGTAAAATTTTCTCTACAAAATAATTTTAAGAAAAATATATTTTTTTAATAATATATTGTTTTAGAAGACAATAGGTTCTCCGAATAAAGATAGAAATATTGTTCGATTTTATGAAAAACATTTCCCAAAAAAATTAGTTATAAAGAATGGAAAATGGTACTAATACCTGAAAATGGTCATAAATAGAAAAACTAAATAAAATTAAAGGTTTTATATATAAATGTTCATAAAATTTCTTGAATTTAAATACCATTGACTGGTCATTAATGTTATTTTTGAGGAAAATAATCATTAAACCTTCCAAAGTGTCTCATACCACTTTAAAACATTTTATATCATTGTACTCATTAATGAATAAAATTAAATGAAAAATTAAAATACCATTAAGGTAAGAGGATTAATGATATAATATAAGAAAAATGGGAAGTAGATACACCACACAAAATATATAAGTGGTGAACGTGATATTTATCGCATGGATGTAAAAAAGTGAGATGAAAATCCCTTACCTTATACTTATTTTTTGTTGTGTGATATTTAGCCTCATTTATAGTGGTTTAAAATATGTTAATAAACAATGTCATAACCATACTCATGTTTATAATACCATATATTAACTTCTTATAATGTCTCATTACCCATTTATAGAAAAAATCGGTCTCTCAAAGACACTCATAAAATGACTGTAATGAATTACGCATTAGTGAATGTCATAAACACTACCCTAACAAATACTGTAGAACATGGGGATAGTGCGGAGGAGGGGGAGGAGTATATTTTGGTTCATAATACCATACATACTGAAATGATTGAAGGAGGTGTACATACCAAAAACCAAAGTCTTTCCTTGAATTTGGGATATATTTCAACCAATCCATCACTACCACCTCCAAGATCACCTAATAAAGAAAATGTGAAAGGTAGGGTCATGCCTCACCTACCCACTAAAGTGGTTAAACCCCTTACACTGAAAAAAATATTTTCACATCAAGATAAATACATGAATGAGTTGATAATACAAAACACATAACTACTCTAATTCAATATTCCTACAAGGTATGTTCTAAAAACATAGCCTCATCCCACACTTCCCAAAGAGACACCTCAAAAAAGATGATATGCTACAATAACCTAATTGGATCAAGGACATTCATTAAACATGTGGTACCAAAAGACAATATACCTAGAACAAATAGAAATAGATAATAATTCCTCTCCATTGGTTTCACAACCAAAATAGGGATAGACCGAACCTTATAGGCCTTCCCCTATAGGTTACCCATGGAAAATACTAGAAGGTACTCCATAATTTGTCTTACATGTTGTTTCCTCTGTTAAAGATCCTACTCATCTAAACATTATTCAATGGTGCATCAATACTTTTTAGTTTATAATGGCTCAATTAGAATCTATGGAGGAGTTCCTTTCACTGATACAATAGGATATGAAACCTTACCCCGAATTGGTTGATACGACTCTTCCCTCGCCAAAAATCAGAAACCCTACAATTCTAATTTTTAATGGAATAGGGGAACTGGAGTAGCATTTTACACATTTTCATGTATGGTTGTAATCCCACGATGGGGTCCTCATAATTGTAGGAGGTAGTTAAACACAGGTGCTTAATGCAAAAATTACTAGGACTAGACTTTATATGGTACACTAGTTTGTTGGGTCAGTTAATTATTGGGCGGGATGATCTACATTGGACGTTTCTCTTCAAATATAGCTCAAATATATACAAATTAAAGTCCTCTACCACTCAAACTATAAATAATAGGAAAATAAGAGGGTATTAAATTTCATCTCTTGGTGGGAAGTTTTGAAAAACTCCATAATCCTTTAGCTTCCCCAAGAGGATTTTTTGTCCATATGCATTGGGAGTCTTCATGAAAACCTACACACAATACTCATCCCTGTGAAATATATAGGAGGTTTTTGAGACCCTGTTGTGATTACCTAAAGAGTGGAGTCCTCTATCACACAAACCAAGGCTAATTCCCAAGTAATTCAATTAGTTAAAGTAAATAAAATTGGGAAGGAATAGGTTTCCATTATTACACTTAAGTAATACCATCCTCCCTCTCTAACTATCACACCATACCATGTGGTCCCCATCTTCTGCATCAACAACAACGCCCACCTCATTAGGACAATAAAAGAGAGAAAAAATGAAAACATTTTGATGTGTTTAAAAAAATTATTCTTTTTAAAGTGATTGTGTCCCTAGATACTTCATTTTGACATTAGAGAATAACTTGATCAATTTACCAAAACCCAAGAATCCTAGAAACAGTTGTGATGAAGATATCCCAATTTATCTACCCTTATATTGATCATTGGGGAATAGAATCCAATATTGTTTCTTTATCAAATACATCCTATAGAAAATGGTGTAATCCATGCAATTTAAGTTGGTGATGTCACCAGCACAAGTAGCATGTGTCTACGCCACAAATACGAAAGAGGATAATGAATGGAAGGAAGTTAAAAAAAGGGTACATAGAATTTTAGTGACTGGATATAACACCTCAAGATTCTATGGTGCGCTTCTCTTTTAATAATACAATAGCGTGTGTTGTACGCAACTTCAAGTTCTAACACACCACAACCAATCAAACTAGCCGTTATGAATAGTAATACACTTTTTGAAATTTTATAAATTTTATCTATCAAAATGGAATTCATTTCTGGATTTGGAATATCGAAATTAGCTTATGGGGAATTTTTTGTATTTTTCTAAAAAATTTCAATTTTTGATGAATAGTGAAAAAACTGAGTTATAGTCTAAAACCGAATTTTTATTTAAATAATTAATTATTTTATTTAAATTTATTTTTGGTAAAAATAGATACATAATACCTGTATATGTTCAATTTAATTCATAGGAGTCATTTTTTAATAATATTATATATATAAAACTTTATTGAACTTTTCACCGTCTTTTACCCACCTCCTAGGAGCATTTGCAAATTTACATAAAACTTAATTTTACCGCTTCTGTGAGTTGAATTTCAAAAATCCAAGAGACACAGTTGATATTAGTAAGTAAAATTTGGTTTTATAAGATGAAAATAATTTTTTGTGAATAGTAACTTTTTACTTTTATTTACCACGGTTAAAAGTAAATAGGGTAATTAAGGGTAAAAATGATATTATTATTACCCTAACACATGTCATAATTCTATTGGATAAGTATAATTCGACCAAAAACAACCTTAGGAATAGAATATGAACCTCTTTGGTCCACTTGGATTAGATTAAGACATTTATTATTATTTTATTTAAAGAAGAGTTAAAAGAGTTAAAATCAAAGTTTAATAAATAAAACATTTTTAATATAGGGTTATACATAAGATAAATTATACTATAAATATTCATTAGAAAGATAAAAAATTTCCTAAACAATGTAATTTTATTTATATTTTTTAGACCTTTAATATTTTAATTTATTTATGACACAATGATGATGCAGTAATTACCTAAATAATGAAATATTAAAATAATTGATATTATAAATATACAAATAAATGTAATTTGAGACTTTTTATAAATTCCACTAATTTTATAGGTTAATATGACATTTTAGGGTTGGTTAGATGAATTTTTTTTGAATTAATAATGCTATTATGAATTTAGCAAAAACAAAATACCAAATAGTGTCAAAATTGACATAAAAAAGTTTTTAAAACAAATATTATATTATTAATTGATATTCTATTCATAAAAATTTAATGTTCCACCAAAAGACTTATATAACGATATGTTTATCATTAATGAACCACTTTGGGTTCTCTTAGAAGTATATAGTAAGTTTATTAACCATATAATATAAAAATACAAAGAGATGTGGTAAATGTCAAACTATTGAACTAAGAGTTAAATCTATAAGATAAGATTAATATAGTGACCCAAACCTCTCTAAAACCATTGGCTGAGTGTTTTTCAACCCATCCTCACCTTATCCTTTAAATAATTTATTTTGGAGCCATTAGAAACTGAAAATGATTTTATTATAAAATAATATTTCTAGCTTTTCCTAAGGTGCCCCTCACCCCACTTATAAAAGGGAACTCCCCCTTCTCTATAATTCACACCTTCAAAGCCTTTTGTCTCTTCCAACCCCTACCCAAATACCCTCTAAACTGTCCTCCCTTCATCCTTAAGGCCTTTCTTTAGTCATAAAGCCAACATAAGGATCCCTTTTGATCAAATCAAAAGGAATAACACAAAGAAGAGGTATAATATTGATGTGTAATTGGTATAAATAATGAATATAACATGATAATGATTCTATATATAGGATACACCATCCAATTATATATTATTTTAATATCAAAATAATGATATTTTTTCTCATGCGTACGTACGGATTACTGTCTCAACGAATGCGATGAGATTCATTCCCCATCGTATCCATTCAAGAAAAATTTTCATTAGATGATTAAAAATAATGTTAAAAGACTTAATATAATTATTAATATGAATAATATACATCCTATCCATAACAAACATTACTTACATAACAAAGCATACAAAGGAAAATGAATCAGTTAACACCTGAAACGATGATAATACTAAGATATTATTAACAAAGCAATATTAAAAGATAATATATGATATCATATTAATGTATATGATTATTTTATAATTTAATAACAATTATTTTACCTTATACATGAGTTTAACCTACCCTTGACCAATGAAAATTACAAGGAAAGGGTTAATTTCATAATCTCTTTATTTTTTGAGGTTGTTTTTACGTTAGTATCTACTGGGACCTCTTTATCATCCGCATCCGTGTTTTCCTAAAAATGTATTCCAAAACATTTTTACTAATTACTAGAATATGTTTTAAAGTCATTTATACCCTTATTTGACTTTATACGTTTTAAAAGGAATCTTTTTGTCTTTTTTCAAACAAATTACTTTATGACCTTTTCGAAGAAAAATTAAGGTAAGAATGTTTTTTTAACTTATACGGCGTTTGTGGCTATATTCTGCCATTATAACATCGTCAAATATTCCCTTAAAAGCTTATAATAATATTTTCAAAATGAATTTTTTCTTTTATAATTATGTAACTTTAAATGATTTTGAAAAAATAATGAGATATTTATCTCAAACAGTTTTGATTTTATCTATGTCAATATCCTTTAATGGATTTTAATCTTGTTTGAAGTTGATTTATTACTATACAAATCTTCCATTTTGTATTGAAGGTTTTGTGATATGTTTGATTGTGGATGTGTTATTTTTCTACCATTCATGGTTTATGGATAAAGTAATGACATTTTGTATGCTAGTTTTAATACGAATGTTTATGTTATTTTTAAAACTTTTCATATAAGGAATACATTGGACTTAGTAAGTGATGGTTGGAGCCCGATATAGCTCCTAGATGGATTGGTAGGTCTCATGAGACAAACTAGTGTCTTGTCACAAGGCCTTGACAAAACCTTATTTGTAGTCTTGGCATAGGGCCTTGACTATATGGTTATGAAAGTCTAGCATTATGCATTTCATCATTATGAAAATGGTTATTGATATTTCATGTGATTATTCGACTAGTAAAATATACATGTGGGTAAGTAAATGGAATTATTTTGATTTATATTTTCCATATTATGATGAATTTTATGTTGAAAAGGCTTTTGTTTTAGTTTTATACATTGCCTTAAATGTTTATACTTATTTATGAAAGTTTCTGCTATATTGTTATCCTTACTGAGCATCTGAGCTCACCCTTTTCTATGTTTTATTTTTCCCAATATTTGAAGAAGTATATTATGAATGACCTATAGGGATAGTCTATGCGATCTCAGTGTTGTCTATGGAAACAATGTTGTTGTTGTTTTCTATTTTATGATGTAATGTAAACCTTATGAATGTATACAGTACTTCCAAGGCTACTAAACTAATCAGTCTTTTGAGACTTGATCTTTTGTGATCATGCCAATGATACGTAATAATTCACTGACTCTGGGCTTTTGGGGTCGGGGCGTTATAGTTTGTATCAGAGAAATTTTAGTACAAAACTTGGAAACTAGATTTAGATAAACTCTGATTAGAGAACATAGCCCTAAGATAGAAATTGAGGATTAGTATAGAAGAACTTACTAGAATTTTGGTATTGTAGAGATTTTGTGAGTTTTCCAAGAAATACATCCATGTTTGGTTACGAGCAAGTAGAGGCGGCTCTGGCACAGATGTACCTAAGGGTAAAACCCGAAAACACCGCTTTGAGCTAGACTTGAACGGAAACTGGTGCACAACGACGGGCTTGCTGCACTCTTGGTTACGACACTCGCGAGGGATATGCTTAGGATAATTCTCATTTTTTTTACAAACCATTATGAAGGGTTTATGAGTATATACTTCCTCAAAGAATACATTTTTATGATTATGGATTATATCCATAAACGGTTCAATTTATGTTAAGTGTTTTACAAGTTTGGAATTTTGTATTTCATTTCATAAACTAATCTAGTTTATGTCATTGTTTAGAAATAGCGTCTAGTGGAAGGAATGAAAATAGTATCAATGCACACACTCCATGTAGGGATTTCCCTCTTGCTCAAGATAATTATAGTGGAGTTGGTGATGCAACTGGTGCTGATAAGCTAATCACCATACCAGGACAACTCACTCAGGTTGTGAATAATAACCTTACCCGTATAGAGCACCATGAACCGCAGCGTGGAGGATCAATGTTATATCGCTTCATGAGGTAACAACCACCAACATTCAATGGGGGTAAAAATCCAATAGTATCTGAGCAATGGATAAATTTCTTAGAGAAAATATTCCACGCCTTGGGGATTAGCGAAAGGGAAAAAGTTGTCATGGAAGTTTACTGCCTCTCTGGAGATGATGATCAATGGTGGTCATTGATTCAAAACACAAAGGAAGATGATGAAGTATAAAATATGGAATGCAGGTAGTTTAAAGAAATTTCCTTAGAAAAATATTTTTCTCATGACCATCGAGCAGATATGGAAAGGAAATTTCTGAGTTTGAGGAAAAAGGAGGATGAGAATGTCGCAAAGTATGAATCTAACTTTATAAGGTTAGTAAGGCATGCTGCAGATTACATACGTAACCCGAGAAGTAAGATTGATTGTTTCTTTGATGGGTTAAAACCATTTCTTCGTCAAGAATTAGTCTCACAATCCTTCTCAGCGTATGAAGATATTGTCTCATGTGCTATCAAGACAGAAAATGAATTCTCTAAGTCTTACGACTTTAAAGAAAAGAAATAGAAGAAGAGATCTATTGAACACTCTAGAAATGGAAATAAGGGGAAGAAGGGAAAGTTTGAATATCAATACTGTAGTAAATGTGGGATGAAACACCCTGGTACGTTCCTGAAGGGAATGGGAGTCTGTTACAAGTGTGGTGAAAAAGGCCACGAAGCTCGTGATTTCCTGGGGAAGAAAGAGGCTATCGATTTTGAATGATACAATTGTAGAGAAAGGGACCATTATTCAAATGAATGTCCTAAGTGTCAGAGGAACTTACCTCAGAAAAGGCCAAGGGATCAAGGCCAAGCTTATGCTATCACTACTGCTGAGGTTGAAGCTCCGAAAGATGTAGTGGTAGGTAATTTAATGGTTTCCTCAAGTTTAGACAATGCTTTATTTGATTCTGGATCATAGCATTGTTTCATATCTTCCCAGTTTGATAATAAAATTAGATATTTATAATTTTATTTAACAAGGGAGTTTTCAATCAAAACTCCTAAGGGAAGTATCATTGCAACAAATTTTTGTGAATCAGTACCCATTAGGGCATATAAATGTTCTTTATCTACTAATCTCATCATCATACCCATGATTGAATTTTATATAATCCTCAGTATGGATTGGCTTTCAGACCATGATGAAAAAATTTATTCTAAGAAGAAGAAGGTTACTATTTTTGATGACGATGATAAAGAATACCTTATCTTTAGAGCAGAATCATCACCACCTAATTCTTATCTAGATCCACCCCCAGTAGGTTAACTAAATTCAATTATTGGAGAGGAAGAGAGTGAAATAATTGTGGGTGAGTAAAGGAATGTTCAAATAAATGATTTACCTATTGTGAAAGAATATGTTGATGTGTTTCCAGAATATTTACCTGGACATCCTTCAGAACGAGAAATTGAGTTTTCCAATGATTTAATTCTTGGATCAAGGCCCATATTGAAGACCCATTATAGAATGGACACTATGGAATTACTGGAACTAAAAAACAACTAGAAAAATTCAGTAATATAAGATTTATTCACCCTAGTGTTTCTCCATGGGGAGCCCCTATTTTTTGTTAAGAAGAAATATGGATCTATGAGGTTGTGCATTGACTACAGGGAGATCAATGCTATAATAATAAAGATCAAGTATCCCCTACCTCACATTGATGATTTATTTGAGCAACTTCATGGAGCTGAATACTTTTCAAAGATTGACCTTCGATCTGGATATCATCATTTGTGTGTGAAGAAGGAAGACTTTCTGAAAACAGCATTTCGAACTAGATATGGGTATTACAAGTTTACAGTAATTCCTTTTGGATTGACTAATTCACCCTCTATATTGATGGATCTAATGAATAGAGTTTTCAAGGAATATCTTGATGACTTTGTAGTGGTATTTATTGATGATATCTTGGTATACTCCAAAAGGTACGAAGATCATTAAAATCACTTGCGCATTATACTGAGGACTCTTAGAAGACATGAATTATAGGAGAATTTTAGAATGTGTGAATTATGGCTTCAAGAGATATCTTTTCATGACCATATTGTCTTTAAGTATGGAATCCCTTTTCATCCTTCTAAGACCAAAGCAATCTAAGAATGGCCAGCACCAATGAGTATAACCGAGGTATGCAGTTTTATTGGTTTAGCAGGTTATTATCGACGTTTCGTCCAGAATTCTGCCCGATTGGATAACCCATTAACCAAGCTCACACGTAAAGGGTTTAAATTTGTTTAGACAAAAGAGTGTGAAGAATGTTTTCAAGAACTAAATAGAATATTATTCAATTCTTTTATATTGACTCTACCATTGGGGAATGATGGGTTTTTTATTTATAGTGATGCATCAAATAAAGGACTTGGTTGTGTCCTTGTGCAGAATAATAGGGTTATTTCCTACACATCATGACAACTACAATTCATGACCAAAACTATCCTACTCATGATCTTGAGTTAGTAGCTGTAATCTTTTCTTTGAAGATATGGAGACATTATATCTATGGTGAAAAATGTGAGATATATACAGATCTCAAGATTTTGAGGTATATTTTCTCATAGAAATAACTCAACATGAGGTAAATGAGATGGATTGAACTACTCAAGGATTATGATTGCATGATACACTACCACCCAGGGAAGGAAAATAAGGTGGAAGATTCTTTGAGCAGAAAAGATCATGGATTTTTGAACAAGTTGAGAGTTGAAAGGGATCCTATTCTCATGAATCTAGTAAAGATGGATATGGGAATAACCATTGAAGGTGGATCATCAACACTTTTTCAAATGGTTTCCAAATCATCTTTACTATAAAGGATAAAGAGTTCTCAGAATGGTAATGAAGAGTTTCAAAAGAAGATTAAAGCTGTGAATAACGGGAGATTGAGTGACTTCGTATATGAAGATGAAAATTTGAAATTTGGGAAGAGACTTTGTGTTCTCGATATACCTGATCTAAAAAGGCAATTACTGGATGATTCTCAAAGTTCCAATTTCTCTATACACCCTGGTAGCACCAAAATGTATAGAGAATTGAAGGAATATTTTTAGTGGGACAACATGAAAAGGGAGATTGCTGATTTTGTGTCAAGATGTATGGTTTGTCAACAAGTGAAAGCTGGAAGGAAACAGCCTGGGGGAGTCATGAAACCTCTTCCCATACCTGAATGGAAATGGGATGATATCACAATGGACTTTGTCAAGGGACTACCAAAGACTCCAAGAAGGAACGATGCAATATGGGTCATTGTTGATTATCTTACCAGGTCAGTACATTTTCTTCTTATAAGAGAATATTTACCACTTGAATGATTAGCAAGACTATATATTAATGAAGTTGTAAGACTTCATGGAGTACCACTATAGATTTTTTCTGATTGTGATCTCCGTTTTACATCAAGATTCTGGAAAAGTCTTCAAAAAGTCCTGGATACAAAACTTCGTTTGAGCACTGACTACCACCCTCAAACTGATGGACAATCAGAATGGACTATTAAAACCTTAGAAGACATGTTGAGATCTTGCTCAATTGACTTTCAAGGTATGTGGGATCAATATTTACCTCTGTTATAATTTTTCAATAACAATCGCTTCCATTCAAGTATTCAGATGGCACCATATGAAGAGTTATACAGAAAGAGATGTCGCACACCAACCTGTTGGGATGATATTGGTGAAGGAATACTCGTAGGCCCAGAACTTGTGGAGGAAACGATGGAAAAGGTGAAGGTAATCCAAACCCACATCAAAGCAGCTCAAAGTAGGCAGAAGAGCTATACCGATAATTTAAGGAAGGATTTGGAATTTCAGGAAGGAGATCATGTTTTCTTGAAGGTATTTTCATGGAAGGGTGTTATACATTTCGGTATGAAGGGAAAATTGAGTCCCAGGTACATTGGAGCTTTTGAAATTCTAGAAAGAATTGGGGATATAGCTTACCGTTTGGCAGTGCCACCAAGTCTCTCCAAATTTCATGATGTGTTCCACGTATCACTATTGAGAAATTACATGCCCAACCCAACGCATGTACTCACCTATGAGGAATTAGAACTGGAACTCGATATGTCTTATTGCGAAGAGCCTGTCAGGTTTCTTGATACAAGACAATAAGTGCTGAGAAACCGGACGACTCATCTGGTAAAAGTTCTATGGAGAAACTATAAGATGGAAGAGGCAATATGGGAACCCAAGGAACTTATGATGAAGAACCACCCGAGTATTTTTACATAGTAATACTCTAGAAATTTTGAAGACGAAATTATTTGAAGGAGGGGATAATGTAACACCCCAAGCTTCCATGGTACACTTCTCTTTGAATAATACAATAGCATGTGTCATACGCAACATGGAGTTTTAACACACCACAACCAATAAAACCAGCCGTTATGAATAGTAATACCAACTGTTTGAAATTTTATAAATTTTATCTTTCAAAATGTACTTAATTTTTGGATTCGGATTATTGAAATTAAATTAGGGTGAATTTTTGGTATTTTTCTAAAAACTTTCAATTTTTGATGAATAGTGAAAAACACTGAGTTATAGTTTAAAACTAAATTTTTATTTAAATAATTAATTATTTTATTTAAATTTATTTTTGGTCAAAATAGATACATAATACCTATATATGTTCAATTTAATTCATTGGATTCATTTTGTAATGATATTAGATATATAAAATTTTATTGAACTTTTCACCGTCTTTTACCCACCTCTGGAGAGCATTTCCAAATTTACATAAAACAAAATTTTATCACTTCTGTGAGTTGAATTTCAAAAATCCTAGAGACATGGTTGATATCAGTAAGTAAAATGTGGTTCAATGAGTTGAAAATAATTTTTGGTGAATAGTAACTTTTTACTTTTATTTACCACGGTTAAAAGTAAATAGGGTAATTAAGGGTAAAAATGATATTATTATTACCCTAACACATGTCCTAATTCTATTGGATAAGTATAATTCGACCATAAAAACCATAGGAATAAAATATTAACCTCTTTGGTCCACTTGGATTAGATTAGGACATTTATTATTCTTTTATTTAAAGAAGAGTTAAAAGAGTTAAAATCAAAGTTTAATAACTAAAACATTTTTAATATAGGGTTATACATAAGATAAATTCGACTATAAATATTTATTAGAAAGATAAAAAGATATGATGCATAATGGTAGTTTATATATATTTTTTAGACATTAAATATTTTAGTTTATTTATGACACAATGATGATGCAATAATTACCTAATTAATGAAATATTAAAATAATTGATATTATAAATATCCAAATAAATTTAATTTGAGACTTTTTGTGAATTACACTAATTTTATAGGTTAATATGATATGTTAGGGTTGGTTAGATGAATTTTTTTTTGAAGTAATAATGTTGTTATAAATTTAGAAAAAACAAGATACCAAATAGTGTCAAAATTGACATAAAAGAGTTTTTAAAACAAATATTATATTATTAATTGATATTCTATTCCTAAAAATATAAGTTTCATCCAAAAGACTTATATAATGATAGGTGTATCATTATTTAACCACTTTGGATTTTAGTAGATGTATATAGAAAGTTTATTAACCATATAATATAAAAATATAAAGAGACATGTTAAATGTCAAACTATTTAACTAAGAGTTAAATCTGGAAGATAAGGTTAATATAGTTACCCAAACCTATCTAAAACCTATTGTTTGAGAGTTTTTTGACTCATAACCACCATAGACTTTAAATAATTCATTTTGGAGCCATTATAAACCGAAAATGATTTTATTATAAAATAATATTTCTAACTTTTCCTACAGTGCCTCTCACCCCTCTTATAAAAGGGCACTCCCCATTCTCTCAAATTCACACCTTCAAAGCCTTTTGACTCGACCAACCCCTGACCAAATACCCTCTCAACTATCCTCCATTCATCCTAGAGGTCGTCCTTTAGTCACAAAGCCAACCTAATGATCCCTTTTGATCAAATCAAAAGGAATAACCCAAAGAAGATGTAAATATTTCAGTATATTCTATATACTATGATGTTATTATAAATATGGTACAACCATATTTATTATTCTATCCGTCCTTTTAATGAACTGTCACCATACATGCGTACGTACGGCTTACTGTCTCCACATCGTGGTGTAATTGTTATTCAATACATTATTATTTGGATGGTTATAATAATGATGGGTAATTGATGTAAATAATAAATATAACATGATAATGATTCTGTATATATGATAAAACATCCAATTATATATTATTTTAATACCAAAAGAATGATTTTGTCGCTCGTGCATACGTATGGATTACCGTCTCCACGAACGAGATGAGATTCATTCCCCATCGTATCCATTCAAGACTAATTTTCATTATATAATTAAAAATAATGTTTAAAGAATTCATATAATTCTTAATATGAATAAGATACATCCTGTCCATAACAAACATTACTTATGTAACAAAGCATACAAAAGAAAAATGAATCAGTTAACACCCGAAACGATGATAATACTAAGTTATTATTAACAAAGTAATATTAAAAGATAATATATGATATCATATTAATGTATATGATTCTTGTATAATTTAATAACAATTATTTCACCATTATACAGGAGGTTAACCTACCCTAGACCAAGGAAAATTACAAGGTAAGGTTTAATTTCACAATCTATTTATTATCTTAGGTTTTTTTACGTAAGTATCTACTGGGACCTATTTATCATCCACATTCATGTTTTCCTAAAAATGTATTCCAAAAAATTTACTATATACTATACTATGGGTTAAAGTCATTTATACCCTTATTTGACCTTATACATTTGGAAAGGAATCTTTCTGTCATTTTCCAAACAAGTTACTTTATGACATTTTTGACAAAATTAAGGTAAAAATGTTTTTTCAACTTATATGGCGGGTGCGGATACATTCCGACATTATAACATCGTCAAAGATTCCCTTAAAATCTTATAAGAATATTTTGAAAATAATTTTTTTCTTTTATAATTATGTATCTTTAAATGATTTCAAAAAAAGAATGAGATATTTCTCTCAAACTGTTTTGATATCATCTATGTCAACATCCTTTAATGGATTTTAATCTTGTTTGAAGTTGATTTATTATGATAAAAATCTTCAATTTTTTATTGAAGGTTTTGTGATATGTTTGATTGTGGATGTGTTATTTTTCTACCTTTCATGGTTTATGGATAAAGTATTGACATTTCGTATGCTAGTTTTAATACGAATGTTTATGTTATGTTTAAAAATTTTCATATGAGGAATGCATTGGACTTAGTAAGTGACGGGTGGAGCCCACTATCGATCCTCGATGCATCGATAGGTATCATGAGAGAAACTAGTGTCTTGGCACAAGGCCTTGAAAAATTCTTATTTGTAGTCTTGGCACAAGGCCTTGACTATGTGATTTTGAAAGTCTGGAATTATGCATTCCATCATTATGAAAGTGGCTATTGATATTTCATGTGATTATTCGACTAGTAGTATATCCATGTGAGTAAGTAAATTGCATTATTTCGATTTATATTTTCCATATTATGATGAAGTTTATGGTGAAAAGGATTTTGTTTTAGTTCTATACATTGCCTTAAATTTTTATTCTTATTTACGAAATTTTCCGCTATATTGTTATCCTTACAGAGCATCTGAGCTCACCCCTTTTTATGTTTTATTTTTCCCAGGATACGAAGAAGTATATTATGACTAACCTACAGGGATAGTATATGGGATCTCAGTGTTTTCAATGGAATCAATGTTGTTGTAGTTTTCTATTTTATGATGTAATGTAAACCTTATGAATGTATCTAGTGCTTATAAGGCTACTAAACTAATCGGTCTTTTGAGACATGATCTTTTGTGATCATTCCAATGATACGTAATAATGCACCAAATCTGGGCTTTTGGGGTCGGGGCGTTACACTGCACTTTTTTAAATACAATCAACTGGGATTGTGTTATCTTCCAAGAACAAATGAAATAGTTAACTATGCCATCAGTCACTTCTAATCTGTCACATCCAACATCCTTTGATTGTCAACATTCTGAAATCAAAACATCCAAGAAGTTACATGGACAGAAGATAAAGAAGAAAACATAATTTTATGAGCATCTTATAAGTCCAAAGTTGTATTTGACCTTAGAAAACATCATGCCTGCAATCTCAGAATCATGAACACTACCCTACCAAATGGTACAATATGAGTTAACATGGAAGACGAAATCATCATCAGAAAAATATTTGATCTTTGATTCCATTAATTTTATTCACATAATGGATAACTTATTAGACGATGGTCATAAATATTAACTTCAATTCCCTACAATTTATTGGGTAAATGGGGAAAGAGTTCATTAGGGATGAGGATACATGGGAATACATGGTCATTCTATGAGTCCCTACTCTAATAAAATCCTAGCTCGAACCATATATATAGACGGAAATCATGGAAGATCCCTCCAATTAAGTCACCAGTAGAATAATGTTACCCCACATATGATAGGGTTTTCCCTGAAATAATCATCTGGGATAATTGACTATAGGAGACACTATCTCATAATCATCTTTTTCATGTAAGTAGGCCTAGTCTACATAATCCACCAATGGAAGAAGAACCATAAACAGATGATCCAAGGGTTGATCCATCCATTTCAAGTACTTCAAATTACAATTAACATAGAAAATAAAATCTCCATATAGGGAAGCAGTGGACTTTATACCAGTAGCATGAAATCCTGAAATAATTAACCCTGGGGTCAGCTAAGTTGTTAGTCTTGGATGCTTTGAGTCTATCCAAAGACCTTCAAGAATAATTTGTAAAGTATTTTTCAATCCCTCAAGAAGTTTAAGTCATGGTTACTAATTCCGAAGTATATCGCATGGAGAATGATCTGGTGGAATTCCACATGATCACTCTTTCACAGACGAGGAACCAGCGTACATCATATAGGGACACGTCAGATCTGTGTATGTATTTGGAAATATAAATGGAATTGATATCTCGTGATCCTTTATTGAAAATGGTTCTAGAGTCAACATCATTACTTTTTGAACACTCCATCAGCTATATTAAAATATTTCCCACTTACCCCCCTCCATTCCAACCCAACAGGGTTATCGAAAGAATGATAAAAAACTTCTTGCAGAATTAAAACTCTGGGTTTAGTTTGAGGATATCATATTGAAATAGTGGGTTCCCTAGAGACAAATATTACATACTTTTAATTACCATATTGTGTATTATGTAAGCTATACATGTTTTTTTTATACCAATATAGTGTATTATTTTCTGTGTCGACTATTTAAATGGTAATGTCCATAGATTAATGATTGTATTAAAAGGTTATAGAAGTTCACAAGATATAATGAGAATATATAGATACTATGACATTAATTTGGAACAAAGGTCCAATGGTCTAGAAATAAATTAATTATTGGACATAGTAGATGTTTGACTATCAGTTTTTTAGAGGTAATAAGCATTGATACTTATTCTCATGAAGATCCTACTTGGGGATCTCTATTAGTGAGATCATAGGGACAAACCCACTAATAGGAACACCACATGTTTGGGGTGTCATTAGTTGTTCATATCTATGGACATGTGTAATGGTCTCCTGACTTGAGATCATTGCCAATGTGTGCTATTTGATCGCGTACCTTGATGCAAGATGAAAACCATGATGATGAAACCATGGTGAGGTAGCTTGTTTTGGGTGCATCATTGGTGTCATTACATTGGTTGAATGATCATGAAAGGATTTGATTCTTCTAGGTTAGGGATGATATATATTTTGAACTATATTGATAAGGATGGCAGTACCTTCGTAATACCATGGCCATGGAAGTTGATGGTAACTCCATCTACTTGGATCAACAAACAATAAAGAAAGAAAAGGGAGATTACAATTTTGTGCATCATTCTTTATGAGATATTAAATAAAAAGAGATTATATTACACAGTGTGTGTTGGTATGTTGGTTGTCGCTACTGTGACAATTCTTATCTCATTAAGGGCCATGATGGGTTTCTAGATCCCAGTCTTGGTATGTGAATACAAATTAATGCTATAAAGATAAGGGCCTAGAGGGTCACACACAATAGTGTATTCAAGAATCTTCCATATCCAGTTGAATATGATTATAAGTCATTGTGGTCCCCACCAATGGGGTTCAGGTTTGATACAAAGAGATACATTCACCAATGAAATAAATAATTGATATTATTCAAGTTAATAATAATGACCATTGAATTTATTTATTAAATGTATTTACATGTTTTTATGAAAATATTAATTAAAACAATATTAGTTTAATATATTCAAGGTTTAATTAATATTTGGAGGAGTATGAGCTGAGTTAATGGATCTGGTATTGTTGATGTGGTAGTGTTTTAACACTCATTGCCACACCTATTTGTATTTTTTATTCAATTACTTATTTGAAAATGTTTTTTTATTAAATAATTGATAATTATTGTGTTTTTGAATTTGTTGTGTAAAATAATCAGTTTTTAGTTTAAAACATGTGTTTTAATGTGCATTAGTGTCATTTTAAATAATTCTTAAATTAAATTAGTCTTGAAAATTAGACTTTTATTTATTTATTCTTTTATTTTTATAATTTTTCATTCTAGTTAGTTTATTAATTCATTAATTTAATTAATTAATTCTTTATTCTTAAAATTGTAAATAAATAAATCATTGTAGTTTTTTTTAGTCTTTTGATAATTAAATTAATTTTAAAAAATTAGTTTTATTCAATTAATATTGTTATTCTTCAATTTAATTAATTCTTTAATTAATTGGTTAAATAATTTAAGCAAGTAACAATTTTAATTTTAATTTGTTTTAAATTATTTTATTAAACCCAAATAAATTCATTCATTTGAAAACAAAATTAATTTTATTATTTAACTTTGTTGTTTTTATTTTGTTAATTCCATTCTTTTTTATTTAATTTATTAATTGATTAATCTATTTTTAGATTTAATAAATTATTTAGTTTTAATTAATTTAATTGTTGTGTTTATTTTGTAGGTGTTGCTGCGTGTCGTGGTCTCTTCACAGTCACGGTGCCACCGTATCGCCTCAGCTTCATTGTCTCACCGTGAGCATCAGTCACGGTGGCACACCTAATTCCAGCCACGTTTTCTCTTTCACTGTCTCACTGTTTCACTCACGGTGAGACCGTGAAAAATATTCACGGTGCCTCCTTCCTGCTTTGCCACTGTTCCACCTCTAATCACTGTGGCACCATTTCAGAACCGGTGCCACCATCTTGCACCCCCACACACCGCTTCCTCATGGTGGCACGTCTCAATGAGTTCCCTCTGCTCCACCCGTATCCACGTAGCGCCACCAACATCACAAAAAATCAAACATATTCAACAATAGGCTCAACCAAAAGGATAGTAGAAACATAAACCACAAAAGTAGTGGAATTGAAAAAATTCAATAGCAGATTCGAACCAGAAAAAAATCAACGAATCACAAAAAAAAAAGAATAAGCAAAACAATAAATGAGAAATGAGAACAGATCAGAATACCTAATTTTCTAAGATCTGAAGAGCACTTGCGGGTGAACCAGGCTTCCGAGTACCGCACTATACCTGAAATAGGTTGCTGGAGAATCCTCTGCTTAGTCGAACCCACACCTTCACCGCTCGCCGCCCCTCGGTTCCCCTGCTGAGCGAACCTCGCCATAGTCCCCTTCTGGAACACCCGAAGCCACCACAATCTTTCCTCTTTGTCGCTCTGCCCCTCGGATCAAGCCCTAACCCGAACCAGCCTTCTCCGCTGCCTTTCCTACGCCGCAAGCCATCATCCTCCACACCAGAGACCCGAGCTGCTGCACCGGAAGCCTCTAACTGTCGTCGTGTTCCTCTACTCCGCCGCACGAACCCCCCTCCCCTATCTCATTTTTGTTCTTTTTTTAGTTTTTATTTTATTTTATATAATAATATATTATAATATATATATCATATATTATTCAATAATAATTATATTTATATTAATAATTTTATATAAGCTTATATATAATATTAGTTTATCATATTAACAAATATAATATCAATATTAGGTATTATATATATATATACAAGTATTTTTATTTAAATAATAATATTAATATATAGAATATAATAGTTTCATTTTATTTTTTATTTGAATCATGTGTGTTTTTTGTTGTTTCGTTGCAAGGGCGGGATGCACTTACATAGAGTTCACTTAAAAGATCATGACATGCACATAAAAGAACGCCATGTGGATCTGCTATTTCCAGGGAAGGAATTAGCCCGCCGCGCCTGTATATTTTTCATTCAGTTAGGAGCAACTGCACTGGTGACAAGCGCAAGAGGAACATCACAGTGAAATCCACACGTGGAGTCCAGGGATCTCTTCAGGGGAGATTCCATAGACTTCAATTGGGTGATAAATGCATGAGAGATGGGAGAGGCATTGATCAATCCAGCTAAGCAGGAGCATTCAGGGGAGAACATTGGAGGTTAGTTTAGGAAATTAATTAGAGATATAGGGGAAAATCATTCAGGGAGACAAAGTAGTGGGACTTTGTTCGAGACTGGGGGAAACAGAGCAAGAGCAACTTATAGTATCTTCCATCGTGAGTAATTTGGAGCACCGAGAGTTGTATATCAGAGCATTTTCATACCTCGATTCCCAGGGTAGGACATCGAGTAGATTTCAGAATTGTTTCTACCATCAAGCAGCAAGAGTTGGTGTTTCTGGGAGTTCGACTAGGGAGTTCGAACTTCTTAGTTTTCCCTGCACTCTGTTTTTCTGCAACTAATTTCAATATGAATTTCATTGCTCTTAACTCTATTGTTGCATTAAAACCAACCACAATGTCTGACTAAATTAATTTCAGGGGGGGATAAACTCACTGATTAGGTTTGTTTAATCTGATTTATGCATTGCATCATTTCCTGACATGTCTCTCTCACTCAAATTTATGTTCAAAATAAAAAAGGTTGAGTGAAAACTGATCTTCATTGAATTTTAATTTGAGTAACTCACTGAAAAGTTAGTTCTGCTCGAATGATAGAGACACACTAAACTCAACTGACAAGTTGAGCCCGGTGACATCTGACTTATTTTCACCATTGGATGGAATGACTTTTACATTCGAAGGACTGTAAGAGTTGTTTCATCACAAACTGACCAGACGACAAATCTGGCCAGTTACTTTTAGTCAGATCCATATTTTTTAAAACTCTAGTGCATGAATGAGGCTGAGCAATATCGAATCGGCCAGTGGACTTTCCCCCTATTTTTCTATTGGTTGTTTACACCATAACTTCTCTTGCTTCTCTATCTACTCCCTTTTCACTCACTAGATTACACTCACTTTTTCACACACTAAAATCTCATTCACTATACTTCACCACCACCAAGTGTTTTTTTTTTCTTGTTTTTTCATGTGTGTTTTTGTTTAGATTATTTTTAGAACTCCAAACACAACATGAGGCCTCCTTGTGGTTCAAACATGTCATGCAATTTTCCTAAGTAGTAAGTAGGTTATAAATTTTAGTTTGTCGCTCATTCCCAACGACGCGCGAGTGTGAAAATTTTGGCGCTGTTGCCGGGGAGGTTATGTGAATTTAAAAAAAACCAAACAAAAATTCACAAATAAAAATAATCAAAAAAAGCACTAAAAAAATATTCAAAAAAAGGGAAAGGAAAAAATCAAAATACAATTGTGAACTTGCTGCATGAAAACCATGTCTAAGTCTGAACACTTAGTACCTGGTAACCCTGAAATTGATAAGCACCTTAAGTAAGTGAAAAATAACAAAGACAAGGTCAAAATGGAAGATAATAAAAATGAAAGCTTGAACAACCCACTACCTGAGAATTTAAACCAACCTGGAATGATGAACCCACCTGGGAATGACATAGCTAAGAGGCACAGTTTGATAGAGTTCTTATTACCGTCAGTTTCTAGAAACCCTTCATGTATTAGACTCTCTCTTAGGTCCAGGAATTATGAGATCAAGTAATCTATGCTTATTCAGCTGCTCACCTTCAATGGAATGCCTAGTGATGACTCTCTTGACTTCATTGGAGCCTTCTATTGTAGTGTCCAGTAGCTACCACTTAGGGGTATCACTGAGGAAGATCTTAAACTGAGAGTGTTCCCCTTTTTCCTCAAGGGAAATGCTAGTTCTTGGTTCCAACAGTTAAAAGAAGATATCTTTTTCACCTGGGATCAAGTTTACAATGCCTTCACAATGAAATTATATCCTAGGAGGTTGACATCTGATATTAGGCCCAAAATCACTGGATTCCTTCAGGATGAAGGAGAACTGTTTCATGAAGCCTGGGATAGGTTTAGAGGTTTTATTAGGAAGTGTCCAAACCATCAATGTACACCTCAATTCCTCATGGACACCTTCTATAATAGTCTCACCCCTTACCACCAAACCTTGGTGGATCAGTTGTCCGGAGGAGACTTTAGTGATAGGACTACTGAGGAGCTCAAACAGATCTTTAACTCCTTAGTTCAAAATTCCCAGCACAAATGCTCTAGGAGGAGAACCGTTGTGAGAAAGGAAACTGCCCCTGCTCCTCAAGCTGAAGCCCAAGCTGTTGGGTTCTTTAATGAGAACTCATATCAAATCCTTAAGGATTAGTGCCATCACTGTGGCATGTATGGCCATTCTCAAACCTGTTGTCCAAACTTTGATATGCCTATCCAGCCTCATGAGAGTGTTAGCTTTGCTATCTATGGACCTCGGATGCAGCCTATGGATAATCCTTTTTCCAACACCTGCAATCAGAGGTATAAGAACCATCCAAACCTATCATGGAGGGAGTAGGGAGTCCTCCGACCTTCTGCCCCTCCTGGATTCAAGCATCCTCCTAGGCATCAAATCTAACCCCAATCCCAACCAAAGGATGAGTCATCCAACTCAAAAGATGAGGTGAGAGACATGTTCCATCAATTGATAGGGATTTTTGATGAAAAAAATACCAAAAATGATTATGATAAAGTTCAAATGGATGCTAGAATGAAGAACTTGGAAATTCAAATGGGTCAGTTGGCAAGGGATGCTAGTAATAGAGAAAAGGGTAGGCTGCCTGGAACCACTAAAACCAATCCTTGGGAGAATGCCATGGCTGTGACCACCATAAGTGGTCTCCAAACTCACCAAGAGCCTAGGAAAGAACCCAAAAATGCTGAAAATGAGAAACTAGATGAAGCTACTCAAATTTGAAAGAACCTAAATCTAGAAAACTGGACAGCACCACTGGAATTCCTCCATTCCCTGCTGTTCCAACTCAAAAACCCAAAGAAAATGGCTTGAAAAACAAAGAAAATAAAGGGAAAAACATATTGAAGAAGAAGCTGTAGAGATGCCCCAAATTGTGAGGAATTTTTCCCCTACAATCCCCTTCCTACAAAAAATTAAGAAACCAATTCATGATTCTGAACTGTTGAAATTTTTGAAAGTGGTTAAAAAGCTGAACATTGATATCCCATTCTTGGAAGCATTGATTCAAAGCCCATCATATCTAAAATCACTCAAGGAAATTTGTTCAAACAAAAATACATTAGAGGAATTTTCCACCTATAGCTTAACAGAGGAGTGTAGTGCAGTCTTGCAGAATAGGATACCTCCTGAGCTTTAGGACCCAGAAAGCTTTTTCATCCCTTTCACTTTTGGAGATAGTGGTGGTAAGTTCAATTTTTTGTGTGATCTGGGTGCTAGTATTAATCTGATTCCACTGTCACTTTTTCAGCACCTTAGATTAGGAGTTCCCCATCCCACCACTGTTGTGTTACAGCTTGCTGATAAGTCCATTACTCATCCAGTGGGTAGGTTCGATGATCTGTTAGTGGTAGTAGGAAAACTCTTTTTTCCTATTGACTTTATTATCCTTGATATGGAGCATGACCAGGAGGTTCCTATCATTCTTGGTAGGCCCTTCTTGGCCACAAGGGGAGTTGTGATAGATGTGTCTAAGGGGAAACTGATTTTTAATTTGGGTGAACAGAAGGAAGAATTCAATGTGTTTAAGAAAATCCAAGAACCCACCCACCCATTTTTTCCAAAATATGAGATGTTAGTTGCTGAGAGTAGTGTTGATAAGGAGGAAGAATAGTTTCTGAGAATGATAGCTGAAATCAACAGTGAACCTGAAATCATTGCTGCCTCTTGCATGGGGATCAGATCAAGTAAGGAGAGAGAATTTGTTGATGAATATGAGGGAGAATTCTTGGAGAACATAGATGAGTTTTTTTGGAGCACATTCTTACCCTGAGATAGGAGTCTATGTTTGAGGAGATATTTGTTAGAAGCTATTGCACTGAGGAAAAATCCTTGTTTACTACCTTATTCAAGGGGTAGCATGAAGACCTTGGGCCACCCAGGCCTAAGTGTCTTCCCTCAAGCCAGTCACAACCCACCCTTAAACTCAAGCCCCTCCCTTCCCATCTCAAATACTCCTTTTTAGGAGATAATTCCACCCTTCCCGTGATCATTTCATCCAATCTAGAAGTGGGTCAAGAGAAAAATATGCTTACTATTTTGAAGAAGTACAATTCTATCATAGGTTGGTCAATTGCTGATATCAAAGGGATATGTCCAGCATTCTGTATGCATAAAATTCCCATGGAACCTGAGTGTAAGCCTAGAGTAGAATCCCAAAGAAGACTCACCCCAACAGGAAGGAAGTTGTGAGAGAAGAAGTGATTATGTTGCTTGATGCTAGAATAATTTTTCTAATTTCTGATAGCCCCTGGGTCAGTCCTATCTAGGTGGTACCCAAAAATAATGGAGTGACAGTTGTCACTAATGAAAAGAATGAGAAAATCCATACAAGAGCAGTGAATAAATGGAGAGTCTATATAGACTACAGAAAGTTGAATGCTTCCACAAGAAAGGATAACTTCCCCATACCATTTTTGGATCAAATGTTAGAGATATTGGCAGGAAATGAATTCTTCTGCTTTCTTGATGGTTATTCTGGTTACAACCAGATTTCCATTGCACCTGAAGACAGAGAGAAAACAACCTTCACCTGTCCATTTGGAACATTTTCCTACTGATGGATGCCCTTTGGATTGTGTGGTGCTCCTTCCACTTTTCATAGGTGCATGATGGTGATTTTTTCAGACATGATTGAGAGGATTATTTAAGTGTTCATGGATGATTTTTCTATTGTGGGAGATAACTTTGAGAACTGTCTGAAAAACCTGGAACTAGTGTTAGAAAGATTCCAAGAGACCAACTTAGTCTTAAACTAGGAAAAGTGCCAATTCATGGCCACTGAAAGCATATTTTTGGGACACAAAGTTTCTAAGAAGGGGTTGGAGGTAAATAATGCTAAAATTGAGGTCATAAAAAGTTTTCCCCACCTAAAAATGTCAAAGGAATTAGAAGTTTTTTGGGTCATGCTGGGTTATATAGGAGGTTCATTAAGGACTTTTCTAAGATTACTAGACCCTTGTTCTCCCTGTTAGTTAAGTACACACCCTTTGTCTTTGATGAGACATGTATAGAGGCCTTTAATTTTCTCAAGGAGAAGTTAACTACTTCACCTGTAATCACTGCTCCTGACTGGAAGCTTCCCTTTGAGGTTATGTGTGATGCTAGTGACTTTGCAGTAGGAGTTGTGTTAGGGAAGAGGAAGGATAGGAAATTACATATTATTTACTATGCAAGAAAGCTGCTAAATGATTCCCAGAAGAATTATTCTACCATTAAAAATGAGTTGGATGTTGTGATGTTTACTTTATAAAATTTTAGGCAGTATTTGATAGGATCAAGGATCATAGTTTTCACAGATCATTCATCCCTTAACTATTTTCTAGCTAAAAAGGACTCAAAGCCCAGACTCATGAGGTAGACCTTGCAGTTACGGGAATTTGATTTAGTGATTAAGGATAAGAAAGGGTTTGAGAATGTAGTTGCAGATCACTTTTCTCGATTTCCCAATTCCCCAAGTAAGGAACCAAAAGAGATCAACACTTCTTTCCCTGATGAACAATTGTTTTCTGCTTCTGTGCAGTAGTCTGCTTGGTTTGTAGACTATGCCAAATTTATGGCAGCTGGATTCATGCCCAAGGATCTCTCACACAACCATAGGAAGAGGTTTATATCTGAACTGAAATATTATTTTTTGGATGACCCTCTTCTCTTTAGAAGGTGTGCTGATGGGATTCTGAGAAGATGTGTGGTTTAAGATGAGATTTTTCCCATTCTTGAGAGCTTCCATTCATCATCTTGGGGTTGACACCATATAGGAGAAAGGACTGCTCAAAAGTTCTTACAGGATGGTTTCTACTGGCCAACACTATTTAAAGATGCTAGGAGTCTGGTTATTGGCTGTGTAAAATGTCAAATGTTGGGAAATGTTGGAAGAAGGCAGGAATACCCCAAAAAATTATTCTGGAGGTTGAAATATTTGATGTGTGGGGCTTGGTATTCATGGGACCATTTCCATATTCTTATGAGAATGATTACATTTTAGTTTTTGTGGACTACATGTCCATGTGGGTTGACGCAATAGCTATTCCCGACAATTCAACTGCTGGTGTTGTGAAATTCATCAAGAAAAAAATCTTTTCCAGATTTGGTGTGCCTCGAGCATTCATCACTGATAATGGAACTCACATTAATAAATATGAGTTCAGAGGTTTGATGGAGAATTATGGGTGCTCATATAGGACAGGCACTACTTATCACCCACAGTCTAGTGGGCAAACAGAAGTTTCAAACAGAGAGCTCAAACAAATTTTAGATAAAACAGTGTCTAGCTCTAGGAAAGACTGGTCAAGGAAGTTGGATGAGGACCTTTGGGCCTATAGAACTGCATATAAGACTCCTATAGAGATGTCACCATATAGTCTACTCTTTGGGAAAGCATGGAATCTACCTATTGAGTTACAGTAGAGATCTTATTGGGAAGTGAAGGCACTTAACTTTGATTTTAAATCTGCTGGAGAGAGGAGACTGCTAGAGCTGAGTGAACTGGAAGAGATTCGAAGTGAGTCCTATGAGAATGCTGAAATTTAAAAAGAATGAACAAAGGATTTTCATGACTCAATCATTCAAAATAGGAATCTCAAGGTTGGTGAGAGAGTCATGCTTTTCAATTCATGATTGAAGCTGTTTCCAAGAAAGTTGAAGTCCAAATGGTCAGGACCCTTTACCATTGTTACTGTTTTGGTTAATAGAGCTGTTAAGCTATTTGGAGATGAGAATAGACCTTTCTTAGTCAATGGTAAAATAATAAACCACTTATTTGAAGGGAATCCAAAGGGATTGGCTGCCATATCTATGTTGGAAGAATGAGCTGATTCAAGTCTAACTGAGGAAGTCAATCTGAATGATTATTACTATAGTCCTTTGTAACTGGAATAAAATGGGAAACTGGGATCCCACGGTGATTATCTGAGACAAGGTGCATTAGGTGTGTTTCTGTGAATAAATAAAGCCAATTTAAATTTTAATAAGTTCTATGCATAGTGCTGCACATGGAATATGGCTGAAAAAAAAAGAAATAAAGTGCCCTTGTCAAAAATGAACTCATTAAGGTGAGGGAAATTTTGAACCCAGATGAAGAAGGGAGAAATTGACTTGGGTAATTTTTATTTGAGTTGAATCAATAAAGTGATCAAGTTAATGGACTTTAATTTTTGGAACCTGGGGGAAGGTGAGAATGGAAGGTGCACTTGGTTAAGTTTTGAGTTCCATTTCATCTAACCTGTCAACACTCCTTGAATTAGTACTTGAATTGGAAGGTGAAGTAGGATAGTTAATGAATACACATTGGGGGCATGACATACTTGACAGTGTACGAATTTGTGATGCTCTTGACTTCCAGTAAGTTTTTGAAGCTAAACAGGACATCATTGTTGAACAACTTTGGATAGCCTGACCCATTGTTTGGTCATGCTCCTTTGGATATTAAAGTTTAACCATGCCCCTTTTAAGCTGAAACTCACTAAACATCTTTCTGTTTTAAGGTCAAAGACATGAATTTGTTTGAGGGAAAACAAATCTTTAAGTGTGGGGGATTTTGATGTGGCAGTGTTTTAACACTCTTTGACACGCCCTTTTTGAATTTTTTACTGAATTTTTTATTTTAAAATGTTGTTTTTTATTAAATAATTGATAATTATTGTGTTTTTGAATTTTCTGTGTAAAATAATCAGTTTTTAGTTTAAAACATGTGTTTTAATGTGCATTAGTGTCATTTTAAATAATTCCTAAATTAAATTAGTCTTGAAAATTAGACTTTTATTTATTTATTCTTTTATTTTTATAATTTTTCATTTTAGTTAGTTTATTAATTAATTAATTTAATTAATTATTTATTTATTTTTTAAATTGTAAATGAATAACTTATTTTAGTTTTTTTAGTCTTTTAATAATTAAATTAATTTTAAAAATTTATTTTTATTCAATTAATATTTTTATTCTTCAATTTAATTAATTCTTTAATTAATTGGTTAACTAATTTAAGCAAGTAACAGTTTTTATTTTAATTTGTTTTAAATTATTTTATTAAACCCAAATAAATTCATTCATTTGAAAACACAGTTAATTTTATTATTTAACTTTGTTGTTTTTAGTTTTTAATTCCATTCTTTTTAATTTAATTTATTAATTGATTAATCTATTTTTAGATTTAATAAATTATTTAGTTTTAATTAATTTAATTGTTGTGTTTATTTTTTTGGCGTTGCAGCGTGCCGTGGTCTCTTCATGGTCACGGTGCCACCATATCGCCTCAGCTTCACTATCTCACTGTGAGCATCAGTCACGGTGGCACACCTAATTCCAGCCACTGTTTCGCTTTCACCGTCTCACTGTTTCACTCACGGTGAGACCATGAAAAATATTCACGGTGCCTCCTTCATGCTTTTCCAACGTCCCACCTCCAATCACTGTGGCACCGTTTCAGAATCAGTGCCACCGTCTTTCACCCCCACACACCGCTTCCTCACGGTGGCACATCTCAATGAGTTCCCTCTGCTCCACCCGCATCCACGTAGCGCCACCAACATCACAGAAAATCAAACATATTCAACAACAGACTCAACGAAAAGGATAGTAGAAACATAAAACACAACAGCAGTGGAATTGCAACAATCCAGTAGCAGATTCGTACCAGAAAAAAATCAATGAATCATAAAAAAAACCTGAATAAGCATAACAAGAAAAGAGAAATGAGAACAGATCAGAATCTCTAATTTTCTAAGATCTGAAGAGCACTCGTGGGTGAACCAGGTTTCTGAGCGCTGCACTATACCTGAAATTGGTTGCTGGAGAAGCTTCTACTCAGTTGAACCCACACCCTCGCCGCTCTTCGCCCCTCGATTCCCCTGCTGAGCCGACCTCGTTGTAGTCCCCTACTGGAACACCTGAAGCCACCGCACTCTTTCCCCTTTGTTGTGCTGCCCCTCGGATCAAGCCCTAACCCGAACCAGCCTACGCTGCTGCCTTGCCTACGCCGCAAGCCTCCAACCGCCACACCAGAGACCCGATCCACCACACCAGAAGCCTCAAACCACCGCCACGTTCCTCTACTCCGCCGCACGAAACCCCCCCCCCTTTCTCCCCCTTCGCCAGACCCGATTCCCCCCCCCCCTCATCTCATTTTTATTCTTTTTTTAGTTTTTAGTTTTTTTATATAACAATATATTATAATATATATATATCATATACTATAAAATAATAATTATAGTTATATTAATAATTGTATATAAGCTTATTTATAATATTAGTTTATCATATTAGTAAATATAATTACAATATTAGGTATTATATATATATATAAGTATTTTTATTTAAATAATAATATTAATATATAGTATATAATAGTTTTATTTTATTTTTTATTTGACTAATGTGTGTTTGTTGTTGTTTCGTTGTAGGGGGTTGGATGCACTTACATAGAGTTCACTTAAACGATCGTGACGTTCACATAAAAGCACGCCATGTGGATCTGTTGTTTCCAGGGAAAGAATAAGCCCACCGCATGCGCATGTTTTTCATTCAGTTAGGAGATACTGCTCCGGTGACAAGCGCAGGAGGAACAGCACAGTTAAATCCACACATGGAGGCCAGGGAACTCCTCAGGGGAGATTCTAGAGACTTCTATTGGGTGAGGAATGCGCGAGAGGCAGGAGAGACATTGATCAGTCAAGCTAAGCAGGAGCATTCAAGGGGGAACATTGGAGGATAGTTCGGGACATCAATTGGGGATAGAAGGGAACGTCATCTAGGGAGACAAAGCAACGGGACTTTGTTCGAGACTGAGGGAAGTAGAGCAAGAGCAACTTACAGCATCTTCCATCGCGAGTAATTTGGAGCAACGAGAGTTGCAGATCAGAGCATTTTCATACATCAATTCCCAGGGCGGGATATCGAGCGGATTTCAGAATTATTTCTACCATCAAGCAGCCAAAGTTGGAGTTTCTGGGAGTTCGAACTTCTTAGTTTTCCCTGCACTCTGTTTTTCTGCAACTAATTTAAATATGAATTTCATTGCGGTTAACTCTATTGTTTCATTAAAACCAACCACAATGTCCGGCTAAATTCATTTGGGGGGGGGGAATAAACTCGGTGATTATGTTTGTTTAATCTGATTTATGCACTGCATCATTGCCTGACATGTCTCTCTCACTCGAATTTATGTTCAAAACAACAAGGTCGAGTGAAAACTGATCTTGATTGAATGTTAATTTGAGTAACTCGCTGTATAAGGCCCCAGTCTTAAACCTTACTTAATCTTGAGTTATTACAAGATTACACATTGAGGATCTTTTCAGGTTTAGAGTTTTAGAGAATTAGATCATAAAACTTTCATTACATTCCACATTTAAACAAAGTAGTTACATAAAAGATAGTATTCATTTTCTTCCATCAACAGAAACATATTTAAAAATAAAGCATGGATTCTTTCTTGACACTTCCTTGACACTATCATCATATCATGTACCTTTCCCTTGACCTATGAAAAACATTTAAAAAAACATGGGATGAGCATAAAAAGCTCAGTAAGGGTTATAAAAAAATATGGAAAGGAAACATGAGTTCATATATACATAATAATGAAATCATACTTTACCCATAAAACATAGGCACTTTAACATACCTCATCAAATCATGAATAAATCATAAGAATCATAAGACATAAAAGGTAACTTGAGGCATTCATAACATTCTTACGTAGGGAGTAACCCTCTTGGTTACGTTTGGAATACCCACCATAGTATATTCCCTAAATCTCTTCGGAGAAACCTTAACATTTCACTCCTTCGCGTTACCCAATTCATTGGAGAGCTATATCGGGCTCACCCACCCTTAGTTTTTCATTGAACCACCCGTTTTCATAACAATTCCCAAGAACCATAACATAAACGTATCACATAAAACATGCATAAAGGAAACATAACATTTCCACATTTCAATCACAAGATAACATTTTAGTATATTGAAATAATGAATCCATTCAAAAAGAAATCATTTCCAAAACCATTTAAAAAATTTAATAAAGAGATTTTTGAATCAAAGTGTCCCATACCACCTTGAAGCTTTTAAAATTTTAAACCATTAATATCCATATAAATAAATCCTTAAAACCATTTTGAAAACATGGATATTAATAAGAACAAATAATTAAAACATTTAAAGTGATATTTTGGTTAAAGGGGTTTTACCAAAATTAGAGACACTTGAATACAATAATTGAGGAATAACATTTAGTCAGAACTTTATAATATCATGAGAATAAATGGATTCATGATATACTATTCCAAAGGATAGTATATACACCATATAATAGTGAATTGGTGCATAACAACAATGAAGTCTCAATAGAAATGTCAAATGTGATGAAATCCCTTATAAAGAAGGTATCCTTAAATTAAGGGTAAATCAATCTCAAAATTATGTGTGACAAATATAAATACGCCCAATATAAGTGGATATTAAGTGTAAAACAATAAAATTTCATTCACACATATTCAAAGGATGACATATTCAATAACTACATGTTGAACCCAAAGAAATCAAAATTGGGTTAAAAAGTTCCCTTGGTAAAATTCGACAGCCTAACGGCATCACTTCAAAATTCAGAAAATGAGTTGATGAGAGATAAAAAGGGTATTTCATAACATGGAAATAAAATTTAAATCAATAAGGATATAGAAGAAAATATCCCAACATAATATTATGTGAATTAAAATACATAACAAAAGAAGTCCTTTAAAAAGAGGAGGGTGAAAGGTTCCCTTACCGACATGGGTATCTTTCGAAACATGTGCCCCGTGAAAGAAGGACAATAAAACATTGATGTAAATACTCATAAATGAAATTATATTACACAATGAGTAAAATAATGGGCATTACATACACCACTCAATGTAAATTGTGGCAAATGTAGCATAAATCTCACGGGAATAAAAGTGAGATGAAAAATCTCTTACGAAAACTCGGCAGCCTAACGGTGCCACTTAAAACTTCCAAAATTGATTGATGAGAGGAAATAGGGTCTCTCATAATATCAACATAAAGTTTATAGAAAGAGTAATATAAAAGAACATCCCCCAACTTAACAAAGAGGAGCTTAAAATAAGTTACATAAAGGAGAGTACTTAAAAAGAAAGAGAGAGGTTGCATCTCTTATGAAAATTCGGCAGCCTAACGGCGCCACTCAAAACATCCAAAATGGATTGATGAGAGAGAATAGGGTCTCTCATAATATGAACATAAAAATTACAGTAAGAGTAATATAAAAAAATATCTCAATAACAAGAAAGATGATCTTTAAAAGGAATGACATAAAAGAGTGTACTTTAAAAGAAAGAGAGGAGTCAGATCCCTTACCTCAAGTCCAACTTGTCTTGTTCGTTTCTTTTTATTCCTTAATAATAAACTTTGGTCAATTTATAATTGCCTAAGGACCTCATTTAAAGATTATTATTCAGTTCATATCACATATTATAATGTTATAATAATTTTTTAATAATGTTAGTTCATATCAGACGTTTTTGCCGATGTTTGGTACATGAGTCAAAAATGAACTTGTTTGAAAAATGATTGTCCATGTAGTTATAAGTAAATAATTTAAAGAATAGTATTAATGATTAAAATATCATATATATCCAGTAAATATTCATTTTATACTATTCCATATCATTTGGAGATAAAAAACGAAAACCACCGTTCATGGAGACAGTAGGTCGTACGTACGCATGAACGCTACTTTCATTTTTTCTTTGTCATATTAACGGAATTAAAAATAAATGATATATATATATATATTATAATTCCAGTATAATATATATGTTATATAGGTCACATATTTTCATTAATTTCATTATTTATACGTTCCATGTATTGCATGTACGAGTCACATCACTTGAGGGGGCGATAGTCCACACTTTCTCATATGAAATTATCGCATTTACACAACATGAAAAGAATAAATGTATGGTTTAAATATAAAATACATAAGCATATAGTAAACATAAATACCATATATATCATATATAAAATACAGTGACATCATAATGGCCACCTTTAAAGGTGTTAAAAGAATATTGAACAATCATCGTTTCGTGAGGCAGAAAATCACCAACCACAGAAACAGTATATTCTTTTACCATTAGACGAAGGTGTGTTTAATTTTATCTCTAATACTTCTTATAAAAACATCCTAGTATATTGGAGATAGTGGAGTTTTTACAAAATAAATTAATAAAAAGAGTTTAGGGGGTTGGAGATGCAAAATAAAACAAAAGGACACAAGTGAAGACATTACCTTAAAATCGCGTAACTCCCTTTGGTTTGAGCTCAAAGGCTTCCTTGGGAAGACTTCTGCCCAAAGTAAGGCTTCAAAGAGTTATAGAGGGATGTGTAGAGACAAAATGGGCAGGTGTTGGCCGATAAAAAGGCTTTGGAAGTGTGGGTAAGGAGGTAGAGGTGGTGGCCTTTTATAAGAGGAGCGGAGGGGCACTCTTGGAAAGTAAAGAAATGTTACTTTATTTTAGAATGCGTTTCGGATTTTAATGGTCCCACATTGATGTGTTTCGAGGATAAGGTGATAAGGGTTCTAAATCCACCCATCCAATATGTTTTGGACATGTGTAGGTCTTATATTTTACATTATATTTCCATTTTATTAAAATCGTTAAATAATGAGGTCATCGCTGCATCATCATGATGTCATTAATAACTTAATTTATTTAATGTCTAAAAATTATAAAAAAACTACTATGATTTAGGAAATCGTTTTATCTTTCCATTTATTATTTATAGTCAAAAATATGACTTGTATAACCCCATGTAAAAATTGTTTTAGTAAAACATCTCATGTTTGTGTCATTTTTACTTTAACATTAAATAAAAAGATATTTATGTCATTTTCCAACCAAAGTGGCTCCATGGGGTCCCCAAGTTGACCCATGGATTTTATTTGTCGGCCATGACACATCCAAAGAGGTTAGGACATGTGTCTAGGTCATTTCATTTTATTAAAACATTATTCTTACCTTAAACTACACTAATTACCTCTAATCGCGATTAAAAACTTAATAAGTTACTATTCACCAAAAAATTATTTTAATCCCATTGAACCACATTTTACTTCTTAGTTACAACCATGTATGTCTTATTTTTTAAATTCAAAACACAAATATGGAAAAAATTCATTTAAACGGAAAAATCAGTTTTTATAAGTACCACATAGTGGTTTCACTATTCCTCAAAAATTGATGTTTTTCAAAAAATTATCAAAAGTTCACCCTAAGCTATATTTGATATTCCGAAGTCAAAAATTATGTCTATTTTAAAAAATTCAAAACATATAAGTTGCATTAATTAATTTAATAATTAATTCCCACTGTCAAAACAAATAGCGTGTTTTTATGAAACAAAATGTATCAAAAGATTGACACTAGTTTAAGTCCGATTTCAAAGTGAAATTAATTCCAATGACCACTATTGGATTAAATGGTAAAAATATATTCTAATTTAACTTTAAAAACAATTAAAAACATAATCTAATCATATAAATAAATTATATTAAAAGAGGTTTTGAATTAAAATACAACATTTTTCACTATTCATTAAAAATTGAACTTTTTCGGAAAAATACCAAAAATTTACACAAAGTAAATTTTGATGTCCCGATTCTAAAGAAGAATTTTATTTTGTAAAATATAACACATAAAATTTTCAAAAAGTGGATTTAAAAGGGGTTCTCCATCAAAAGGCGGTTAATCGACCTTTTAAAGAATATTAGAATATTTACGCTTAAAATTGGATTTATTTGCATTTTTAATCCTCTAACATTTATTGTAAAAAGTAATAATATTTGACAAACATATATAATCATTTCGTAGTTAGTTCTGTTCATTCCCGCCATTACAACGGCTAGTCGTTAACTACTATTTAAAATAATATTATTTTATTATTAGAGTGCAACGTAAGATTCCCAAGAAACTCGTTGTTGCTTGTTGGGTACGTCATCGAGCATAGCATCACCTTTAAAGTAATATTAATATTTTATTCACAAATATGGATAAATATAAAAATGTAATATTCTTTATTTACCTGGGGGGTTACATCCTTCCCCCTTTTGGGAATTGCGTCCTCGCAATTTTAAAATTGAGCTTGGAAACATCCTTGAAATTTCCACATCGGAACAAGAGTCGGTAAAACAATCACTTTAAAATAAAGAAAGATAAGTATAGAGGTCACCCGAGTTAACCCATACTAGGATTCCATGTAGGAAAACATGGACATGGAGGAGAAAACATAGGGTCATGTTCTGATGGAGAGTGATAGTAAACATGTCTAGGAGAAAGTTAACCACAAGAAAATCACAAACTTGTGATGGGTTAAACGGTATTTGATTCTCCAGTAGGAAAAGTTAATAGAAAACATTTTTGTTTTAAGTTACTTTTTATTGAGTTATTTATTCATAAGGAAACATAATCACTTATCATGTTGACTTTCAACTTTTATTAGATTCCTTACACAAACTCATATTTTCTCCAAAAGACGAGTATTTAGGAAGACTTGTTCACATTAAGAGTACTATAGTCAAATTATAGAGAATCACATAATCCACAAAAGAGAACTATATACTTCCCATGTATTTAGACTTTAACCAAAACCAAAACCAAAAAGGTTAGTACAAGATCAGATAATCCAGAAAAGGATAAACCTTTATAAAAAGAAAATCTATTCTTAATCTCCAAAATTTGTCCAACAAAACCCAAAGTTCAACGAGGATCATTCTATAAACAATTTGTCCATAAAATTCTTCAAATTAAACCAAACTATGATTGAAACCCAAATATTTGAAGGATTTAGTCACATAGTCTTCCATGTTAAATCCTAACATTTATCTCCAAACAACAGAAGTTGATCTTAATGTCTCGTATTGAAAATTAATTAACCTAATCACATATCCTCCATGATATATTAATAAATTTCCATAGATAACCCAAAATCAACTTAATATTAATTCATAAAATCATCTAACTAAAAAGAATCAGTCAAACTAACCAGGGACTTCACGTAGTCCAGTGGTAGGCGATAAATACCAGTCGCACTTTGGTTGTGGGTTCGATTCCCGCAGCATTGTCCAACGTGACAGGTTGTCACACGGTCTGCGTGCTGTCCTTTTTATAAAAATCCAAAAATAACCCTAACATGTTTTAACCTCAATAGTTTCCTTATACCTCTCATTTTCATCCAAATTCGTTACGATCTCAACATCTTAATTCTTGAAGTCTTATTTCACCACTATAAGATAAAATAAAACGATTCCCAAAATGAATAACATCATACCTTGATCATGGAGTCCACTCGGTTTCATCGTCATCTTGCTCACGTAGGTAGAAGTCCCATGCATTACAACAATGATTTAGAGATCTTTCAAAATCATTTTCTTCCTGCATCCAAATACACCTTGTACAACATGGGTCATATGGTTGTTCACAGAAAAACAGTTTTGGAAAATAATCATGTATGACATGTAATTCCAAAACATCTGATAAAACATGATTTCTATAAAATAGTCAGACAGAATTTGAGTTGAAACTTTCTATTATTGGTCTTTTTAAAATACCATAAGTATGTGCTGAGAGACTATATTTTAAAAGAAAATATAAATAGGTTGTGCAAGGGTCTCCTTCCTCAGCAACATTTTTAAAATCATAATATGCTTCAAATTCTTGTGATAAGGTAAAATATTTGAAAATATTTTGATAATATTTACCTTTCGTGAAAATATGAGAATATTGTGAAAATAGTATTTGCCTAAAAACAACCCATGATCCACGATGATAACGAGGTATAGTGGAGGTGTTTGATATCTCAAACAACTTCTTGCAAGTGAGTTGTATGCTAGAAAAAGTTTCACAATCATCCGAACATGACTTTGCAATAATTATTGCAAGCATGTCATCAGGAAGAGATGGGAATGTCGTTTGAGATCCTTTTCCTTCCATTCGTAACCGACTTTACTTGACCTGAAAAAAAGTTATAAAACAAGGATCTAACTGAAATAATAGATATAGGGACTAATCATGTGTCTAACAAAAACTCCTAATCCCTAAAGTTGTCTAAACCGACCTTTGATACCAACTATAAGGCCCCAGCCTTAAACCTTACTTAATCTTGAGTTATTACAAGATTACACATTGAGGATCTTTTCAGGTTTAGAGTTTTAGAGAATTAGATCATAAAACATGCATTACATTCCACATTTAAATAAAGTAGTTACATAAAAGATAGTATTCATTTTTTTCCATCAACGGAAACATATTTAAAAATAAAGCATGGATTCTTTCTTAACACTTCCTTGACACTATCATCATATCATGTACCTTTCCCTTGACCTGTGAAAAAAATTTAAAAAAAACATGGGATGAGCATAAAAAGCTCACTAAGGGTTATAAAAAAATATGGAAAGGAAACATGAGTTCATATATACATAAGAATGAAATCATACTTTACCCATAAAACATTGGCACTTTAACATACCTCATCAAATCATGAATAAATCATAGGAATCATAAGACATAAAAGGTAAATTGAGGCATTCATAACATTCTTATGTAGGGATTAACCCTCTTGGTTACGTTTGGAATACCAACCACAGTATATTCTCTAAATCTCTTCGGAGAAACCTTAACGTTTCACTCCTTCGGGTTACCCAATGCATTGGAGAGCTATATCGGGCACACCCGCCCTTAGTTTTTCACGGAACCACCCATTTTCATAACAATGCCCAAGAACCATAACATAAACGTATCACATAAAACATGCATAAAGGAAACATAACATTTCCACATTTCAATCACAATATAACATTTTAGTATATTGAAATAATGAATCCATTCAAAAAGAAACCATTTCAAAAACCATTTAAAACATTTAATAAAGAGGTTTTTGAATCAAAGTGTCCCATACCACCTTAAAGATTTTAAAATTTTAAACCATTAATATCCATATAAATAAATCCTTAAAACCATTTTGAAAACATGGATATTAATAATAACAAATAATTAAAACATTTAAAGCGATATTTTGGTTAAAGGGGTTTTACCAAAATTAGAGACACTTGAATATAATAATTGAGGAATAACATTTAGTCAGAACTTTATAATATCATGAGAATAAATGGATTCATGATATAATATTCCAAAGGATAGTATATACACCATATAAGAGTGAATTGGTGCATAACAACAATGAAGTCCCAATAGAAATGTCAAATGTGATGAAATCCCTTATAAAGAAGGTATCCTTAAATTAAGGATAAATCAATCTCAAAATTATGTGTGACAAATATAAATACACCCAATATAAGTGGATATTAAGTGTAAAACAATAAAAGTTCATTCACACATATTCAAAGGATGACATATTCAATAACTACATGTTGAACCCAAAGAAATCGAAATTGGGTTAAAAGGTTCCCTTGGTAAAATTCGACAGCCTAACGGCATCACTTCAAAATTCAGAAAATGAGTTGATGAGAGATAAAAAGGGTATATCATCACATGGACATAAAATTTAAATCAATAAGGATATATAAGAACATATCCCAACATAATAGTATGTGAATTAAAATACATAACAAAAGATGTATTTTAAAAAGAGGAGGGTGAAAGGTTCCCTTACCGACATGAGTATCTTTCGAAACCTACGCCCCGTGAAAGAAGGACAATACAACATTGAGTTAAATACTCATAAATGAAATTATATTACACAATGGGTAAAATAATGGGTAGTACATACACCACTCAAAGGAAATTGTGGCAAATGTAGCATAAATCTCATGGGAATAAAAGTGAGATGAAAAATCTCTTACGAAAACTCGGCAGCCTAACGGCGCCACTTAAAACATCCAAAATGGATTGATGAGAGGAAATAGGGTCTCTCATAATATCAACATAATGTTTATAGAAAGAGTAATATAAAATAACATCCCCAAACATAACAAAGAGGAGCTTATAAGAAGTGACATAAAGGAGAGTACTTAAAAAGAAAGAGAGATGTTGGATCTCTTACGAAAATTCGGCAGCCTAACGGCGCCACTCAAAACTTCCAAAATGGATTGATGAGAGAGAATAGGGTCACTCATCATATGAACACAAAAATTGCAGTAATAGTAATATAAAAGAATATCCCAATAACAAGAAAGATGAGCTTTAAAAGGAATGACATAAAAGAGTGTACTTTAAAAGAAAGAGAGGAGTCAGATCCCATACCTCAAGTCCAACTTGTCTTGTTCGTTTCTTTATATTCCTGAATAATAAAATTTGGTCAATTTATAATTGCCTAAGTACCTCCTTTAAAGATTATTATTCAGTTAATATCACATATTATAATGTTATAATAATTGTTTAATAATGTTAGTTCATATCAGACGTTTTTGCCGATGGTTGGTACATGAGTCAAAAATGAACTTGTTTGAAAAATGATTGTCCATGTAGTTATAAGTAAATAATTTCCAGAATAGTATTAATGATTAAAATATCATATATATCCAATACATATTCATTTTATACTATTCCATATCATTTGGATATAAAAAATGAAAATCACCGTTCATGGAGACGGTAGGCCGTACGTACGCATGAACGCTACTTTCATTTTTTCTTTGTCATATTAACGGAATTAAAAATAAATGATATATATATATATTATAATTTCAGTATAATATATATGTTATATAGTTCACATATGTTCATTAATTTCATTCTTTATACGTTCTATGTATTGCATGTACGAGTCACATCACTTGAGGGGGCGGTAGTCCACACTTCCTCAGACAAAATTATCGCATTTACACAACATGAAAAGAATAAAAGTATGGATTAAATATAAAATACAGAAGCATATAGTAAACATAAATACCATATATATCATATATAAAATACAGTGACATCATAATGGACACCTTTAAAGGTGTTAAAAGAATATTGAACAATCATCGTTTCGTGAGGCAGAAAATCGCCAACCACAGAAACAGTATGTTCTTTAACCATTAGACGAAGGTGTGAGTAAGTGTAGCTCGAATAATTCTTATAACAACATCCTATTATATTTAAGACACTGGAGTTGTTACAAAATAAATGAATAAAAAGATTTTAGGGGGTTGGAGAAGCAAAATAAAACAAAAGGACACAAGTGAAGACATTACCTTAAAATCGGGTAACTCCCTTTGGTTTGAGCTCAAAGGCTTCCTTGGGAAGACTTCTGCCCAAAGTGAGGCTTCAAGGAGTTATAGATGGATGTGTAGAGACAAAATGGGTAGGGGTTGGACGAGACAAAGGCTTTGGAAGTGTGGGTAAGGAGGTAGAGGTGGGGGCCTTTTATAAGAGGAGAGGAGGGGCACTCTTGGAAAGTAAAAGAATGTTACTTTATATTAGAATGAGTTTCGGATTTTAATGGTCCCACATTGATGTGTTTCGAGGATAAGGTGATAAGGGTTAGAAATCCACCCATCCAATAGGTTTCGAAAATGTGTAGGTCTTAGATTTTACATTATCTTTCCATTTTATTTAAATCGTTAAATAATGAGGTCATCACTGCATCATCATGATGTCATAAATAATTTAATTTATTTAATGTCTAAAAATTATAAAAAAAATAATATGATGTATGAAATATTTTTAGATTTCCATTTATTATTTATATTCAAAAATCTGACTTGTATAACCCCATGTAAAAATTGTTTTAGTAAAACATCTCATGTTTGTGTCATTTTTACTTTAACATTAAATAAAAAGATATTTATGTAATTTTCCAACCAAAGTGGCTCCATGGGGTCCCCAAGTTGACCCATGGATTGTATTGGTCGGACATGACACATCCAATGAGGGTAGGACATGTTTCTAGGTCATTTAATTTTATTAAAACATTATTCTTACGTTAAACTACACTAATTACCTCTAATCGCGATTAAAAACTTAATAAGTTACTATTCACCAAAAAATTATTTTAATCCCATTGAACCATATTTTACTTATTAATGACAACCATGTATGTAGGATTTTTGAAATTCAAAACACAAAGTTGGCAAAATTTCATTTAAATGGAAAAATAAGTTTTTATAAGTACCACTTAGTGGTTTCACTATTCCTCAAAAATTGAAGTTTTTCAGAAAATTACCAAAAGAACACCCTAAGCTATATTTGATATTCCGAATTCAAAAATGATGTCTATTTTAAAAAATTCAAAACATATAAGTTGCATTAATTAATTTAATAATTAATTCCCGCTGTCAAAACAAATAGCATGTTTTTATGAAACAAAATGTATCAAAAGATTGACACTAGTTTAAGTCCGATTTCAAAGTGAAATTAATTCCAACGACCACTATTGGATTAAATGGTAAAAATATATTCTAATTTCACTTTAAAACCAATTAAAAAGATAATATAATCATATAAAAAAATTATATTAAAAGAGGTTTTGAATTAAAATACAACATTTTTCACTATTCATTAAAAATTGAACTTTTTCGGAAAAATACCAAAAATTTACACAAAGTAAATTTTGATGTCCTGATTCTAAAGTAGAATTTTATTTTTTCAAATATAACACATAAAATTGTCAAAAAGTGGATTTAAAAGAGGTTCGCCATCAAAAGGCGGTTAATCGACCTTTTAAAGAATATTAGAATGTTTACGCTTAAAATTGGATTCATTTCCATTTTTAATCCTCTAACATTTATTGTAAAAAGTAAAAATATTTTACAAACATATATAATCATTTTTTAGTTAGTTATGTTCATTCCCTCCATTATAACGGCTAGGCATTAACTACTCTTTAAAATAATATTATTTTATTATTAGAGTGCAACGTAAGATTCCCAAGAAACTTGTTGTTGTGTGTTGGGTACACCATCGAGCATAGCATCCCCTTTAAAGTAATATTAATATTTTATTCACAAATATGGATAAATATAAAAATGTCATATTCTTTAATTACTTGGGGTGTTACACACTGACAAGTGAGTTGTGCTCGAATGAGAGAGACACACCGAACTCAACTGACAAGTTGAGCCCGGTGACATCTGACTTATTTTCACTATTGGATGGAATGACTCTTACAGTCGAAGGACTGTAAGAGCTATTTCATCACAAACTGACCAGACGACAAATATGGTCAGTTACTTTTAGTCAGATCAATAGTTTTTAAAACTCCAGTGTATGAATGAGGCTGAGCAATATCGAATCAGCCAGTGGACTTTCCCCCTACTCATCTATTGGTTGTTTACACCAGAACTTCTATTGCTGCTCTATCTACTCCCTTTGCACTCACTAGCTTACCTTCACTTCTTCACACACTAAAATCTCATTCACTCTACTTCACCACTACCAAGTGTTTTTTTCTTGTTTTTGCATGTGTGTTTTTGTTTAGTTTATTTTTAGAATGTCAAACACAACATGAGGCCTCCCTGTAGTTCGACCATGTCTTGCCACTGTCCTAAGTAGTAAGCAGGTTATAAATTGTAGTTTGTCACTCGTGCCCAATGACGCGCGAGTGTGCAATTGTCATATAATATATTTATTATATTACAATAAAAGTGATGATAATAATAGATGATATGTATGGGTCAATATAGTAGTCATAATATCATTAGTATAATGTGTTAATTATTTGAGGGTCGGGTTGACATTTCCTAGTAATTTCATTTCAGATTATAAATAGAGGAGAAAAGGTTTTTCCAAGGAAAATCCATGGGATTTCTTTCTCTTCTCCTCCCTCCCATGTTCTAGGGAGAGAGGATTTGGATCCAGGATCTCGTATCAAGCTCTTTCTCTTAGGAATCTCAAGCAAGGAGATGTACGAATCGTCAGAGCATTGAAGGCATTGTTGGATGGTTGTTATAGTGCCCAGATTTCAATGAGCGGTGCTCTGGTAGTTTCTTGAAGCATGTCTTGACGATCTAGTGGATTTCAGCATTAGATTCTTCGAGAAGCGACCACAAACGGTGAGTAGACATCGTGCATGACTTCCGATCTAAACCTGGTATTTTATGGTTTTAATTTTGAGCTTAATCTTCTTCACATGAGATCTTCGGCTTCAACTGGGTAGCGACTCGCCGATGTCAATGAGTCCATGTCGTACATTGGTGAGAAAATTTTAAAATCCTAGCTTTTCGGGATTCCATTGCATTCTTGGTACCTTCAATTGGTACCAAAGTGTCAAATGTTGATTTTAAGCCAAAAAAATAATAATTTTGCAGTAAACCTTATAGAGTATCAATACGATCCCAACACTACAGACAGATTCTAAATCGGATATTGAATGCCCAGTTAGCGGTCATCCAATGTTTTGAATTTGGATTGAAAAAATATATTGTACGGGTTATATTTTTAAGCATGCGCGCACATGCACACACATCCCCGCACGCACTCACGCACGCAGGCACGCACCCACACACACAATATTATTGGAAGTTTTTTTATAATAATATTATTTTTATTGTAATAACAATATTATAATAAAAATATTCTTATTATTCTAAGAGTAATATATGTAGGCTTTATAAAAATATTTAAATGGCTTAGACCGTTGGGGCTTGGGGTCATGGGAGAAGAAGAATCCTAAAAAGGGCGGGGAAGGAAGATCCCTTTTGGGTCTTCTCCATGCGGGATGGTCCACTCGGTTGGCCCCACTCTCCGCATTCTAGGTGAACCATATCAAAGGGTATTTTAGGAGGGTGAGTTTTTTTTAATTTTATGGGGCAGGGTTTTTAAATTTTGGGGATATGGGTTTCTTCGGCGCCACATGAAGTGGTGCTGAAGAAAAAAAGGGCAAAGCGCCACTTGAAGTGGGGCTTTGACCCCACACCCCCCAAACCCAATATATATATATGTATATATATATATATAATAAATTTATTTATTGTAATAAAAATAAAAAAATACAATAAATACATAATTATATTTTTTATAATAAATACAAAAATTATAATAAATTTAATTATTTATAATAAATATCTAATAAATATTATAATATTATTATAATAAATATACATTTTTTATACATTTATTATACATTTATTACAAATATTATAATGTTATAATATTATAATATTCATTATAATAAATATCTAATAAATGTTTTAATAAATACTATTATAATAAATGCACAATAAATGTATAATAAATGTATAATAAATATTTATAATACATTTATATTTATAATAAATACTTATTATAATTAAATATTATAATATTTACAATAATAAATATCTAATAAATGTAAAATATATATTATTATAATAAATATACATTTATAATATCTATTATAATAAATATTAGAATAAATGTATGATAAATATTATTATAATAAATATTATAATAATTGTATAATTATAATAAATATACAATTATAATTACAATAATTATATAATTATAAATATAATAAAGATATAATATTATAATAAATACATAATTATAAATTTAATAAAAGCATAATTATAATATATTATAATAAATGTAGATAATTTTAATAATGTTTATTTATATATATATATAAATTTATAAATAAATTTGACATGGATTAATTATGTATTTAAATAATTATATATAAATTTATAAATTTATAAATAATTATAAATTTATAAATAATTATATATAAATAAACCTTATATTTAAAATTTATACATTTATATTTAAATAAACATTATTAAAATAATTTATCTTTATATAAATAAACTTTATTAAATATTCTTTAATTATTATAATTACATATTTATTATAATTATGTAATTACTATAATCATATATTTATTATATTTATAACTATATATTTATTATATTTTTAATTATATATTTATTATATTTATAATTATATAATTATTCTAATGATATAAATATTATTATCATATCTTTATATAAATAAACCTTATTAATTATATATATATATAAAATAAGTATATAATTACGATGATTATATATTTACAACAATTATATAATTATAATAATTATATAACTACAATAATTATACATTTATTATAATAAATATACATTTATAAATGTAATTATAAATATACATTTATTTATTATAATAAATGCAATATGTAATTATTTATTTATTATAATAAATGTAATATGTAATTATACATTTATATTTATTATATTTATTATACATTTATATAATTATAAATATACATTTATTATAATTAAAAAAAAAATGTATCATATTACATTTATTATATTATATTACATATTACATTTATTTATAATATAATTATATAATTATAAATATAATAAATATAGATATGATAATTATATAATAAAGATAAATAATTACATATTACATTTATTATATTATAATTAAAAAATAAATGTATTATAATATTTATTATAGATTTATTGTTCATATTTATTATAATAAATGTATAAAATAAATGTAGATTTATTATAATAAATAAATGTATATTTATTATAAATATAAATATAAACATACATTTATTATAATTAAATATTATAATATTTATTATAATAAATATACATTTATAATAAATGTATTATAAATATTTATTATACATTTATTATACAATTATTATAATATTTATTATAATAATATTTATCATACATTTATTATAATATTTATTATTCATTTATTATAATAAATATTATAATAAAATTTATTATAATAGATATTATAAATGTATATTTATTATAATAAATATGTATAATAAATGTATAATAAATATTACAATAAATTAATTTTTTAATTATAATATAATAAATGTAAAATGTAATTATTTATCTTTATTGTATAATTATCACATCTATGAATAATTATATACTATAAATAAATGCATAATTATAAATATAATAAATATATAAATATATAATTATTATATTTATAATTTATTATATAATAATTATTATATTAATAATTTATTATATAATAATTTATAAATACTTAATAAATTAAAATAAATATAACTAATATAATAAATATAATATAATAATTCTATAATTATAAATATAATAAAAAAATACAATAAATACATAATTATATTTGTATTTGTTATATTTATAATTATAGAATTATTATATTTATATTTATTATATTTATAATTATCTAATAATTATATACAATAAATACATATTTATATTTATATTTGTTATATTTTTAATTATATAATTATCATATTTATATTTATTATGTTTATAATTATCTAATAATTAAATTTATAATTATATAATTATTAATTATAATTAATATATATAATAAATATAATAAATACAATATAATTATTTAATTATTGTATTTATAATTATATAATTATATAATTATTATGAATTTAAATATATAATTATTATTGTAATATATAATTATATTTATTATATAATAATTATATAATAATTATAATAATTATAATTTATTATATAATTTTTATTATATTTGTAATTTATTATATAATTTTTATTATATTTGTAATTTATTATATAATTTTTACTATATTTATAATTATTATAATATTTAAAATTATAATAATTATATAATTCTTGTTATATTTATATATATATAATTATAATTATATTTATATTCATATAATTATTATATTTTTTAATATATAATTATATTTATTATATATTTATTATATCTATATTTATTATATTTGTAATTATATAATAATTATTATATTTATAATTTATTATATAATTATATTATATTTAAAATTTATTTTGTATTTATAATATTATATTTTATTAATTATTATATCTAAATTTATTATATTTATATTTTTGTAATTGTATTTATTTTATTTTGTTAATTTTATATATATATGGGTGGTGTGGGGCCGAGCGCCACTTGAAATGGCGCTGTGCCCCACTTTTGTCCAGCGCCAATTCATTTGGCGCTGGACAGCCTCATTTCCCCAATAAATTCAAATCTAAACCCATAAAAATAAAAAAAAATTAAAAAAACCCCTAGGTCTAAAATACCCCCATATCAAACCTTGCTGTAGCATCCGGACTGGACTCCTCCCTCCAGCTACTCCCAGGTCCGCATGACCCACTACCCTACTGGAACCCACATCCAGCGAACCTCACCTGGCCACATGCGGCTCGGCCCTCCTCCACCGGGCTTCCCACCTTCACGCCAGGGATCCCTCTCTTGGCCAACGACAGCCCACCGGCGCCCCGGACTGCCCTAGATGGCCCTCCCTACTGGCGAGCCACACCGTCGCCCTCGCCACTGACATGCAGGTCCCGTGGCGTGGGTCTCTCCTCTACAGCACCTCACTGAAGCGGCACCCCGGACCGACCCATTCCCTTTTTATCAAGCCCACCACCCGCATCTAGGCCACATCCGGTCCCCGCCTCTCACACCTCACTGGACAGATCGTGGCAGCTACGGACCACACTGACTCCATCGAGCAGCACCGATCTGGTGAGAGGTAACCCTTATGTGAGTCCTATTAGACCCGAACTGACCCAAAATGTGACGGGGTGGGTCTGCCCAGCATGAAATGGATGTGGGCCGACCTGTCCAGCCTAGAACCCTGGCACCGGGTCGGGACAACCTGAAACGGGGCTGCACGGGTTCATCCTGACCTTCATAGGCCCTGGTTAGAGTTTTCGGGGCCCAAGTAATTTTAATTTAATCAAAAAATAGATAAAATAATTAATTTAATTTTGGTTGAAAGTTAAATTAATTGAATAATAATTTTTTATTTTTAAATTATTTGGGGTTAATAAATTTAATTTGGTGATATTTAAATTAATTAATTAATTTAATTTTTAGTTTTAACATTAAATTAATTAATCGGGACCAAAGGAAATGAATAAAGAATTTAAAATATGAGAGAATTTTTAATTCAATTATAATTCCCATGAGTATAATTTAATGGAAGTTTAATTGTTATTGTACATTAATTTTCAAATACACGAGTTAATGTGTATTGACTAGCCATGAGTCATGGACCAAAAAATGCTTGTTTGGTACATGTTTATTTATTTATTTAATTATTGCATACTGATTTGTAATAATTAATTAATAAATGGCGAAATGTGTATCGTCTTAGAGTCCTTATATGTATAAGGACACACATTTCCACTTTAGAGTTGTATTTTTACTCCCATGTTCCCCTCGTCTATGTGCGAGTACTGTTGTATAATGACGAGATGACCAGTGATGCACTTCGTGTCAAATGATGGAGAAGCACTATCCACGAGCTAGATGCAGTGGATGGGCAGATGTCGCAACTCCAGTCACAAGAAACACAACTCATGGTATATCTCCTAGGTTCTAGGTTGGTCATTTATTCACTCAACAGATCATCGATTATTATCGGCTCATGATCAGATCGTCTTTTTTTTTAATCATTGTTTATTAATATTTTTGAATGTTTAGTTAATGCACGAACACAGTGTAATAATAAAAAAGAGTGCACAGATAAAATGAACATGTGGCCTAATAGATTTTTTTGTTTCATACATGATCAATTGTGAGTGCGATCACATATTACATGCTAAGAATATATAAAATTATTTCTTTCATCACATTAATAACACAAAAAACTGTAAAATAAATATAAAGTCTAAATCACCTTCCATCATTCAATTTTGAACAAAACAAGATGTTCAGGATGCTCATCATGCCAAAGATGAGGGTGTCTCTTACTATCAGTGCATTCTTATAAGAGTGATGAGTTGACTTAACTAAAGTTACAACAAAGAAGTATCCAAATCTAGCTTGTTTTAATTTTACACGCAAGTGTTGAGTAAATCAAGTAATGATTTAAGAAGTTGGGACTTCACTCATTTGATCAAGGTACCATGAGTTAATTCAGTTGTCCAGCCAAACACCCACCTTGAACCCTCCAAGTAGTGGAGTAGCCAAAGCTTATAGACTATGAGGGTAGGTTCAAGGATCTATGCCACTGGAATACTCAAGTGACCGAGTATTTCGATTCTAGAACATAGGGTTCCTTGAATTCGATTAAATAGTGGGTGACATTTAATGATATAATTAATTAACCAAAATGTCTAAGTCAGTAATCGTGTTAAATGAACTAGTCTTTTAAAATTTACTTTAATTGAAAAATGGAATGTTATACCATAAGTTTAAAAACTATGATAAATAATGGAAAAAGTAATTGTCATCACTAACATGAGTATCCAAGAGTATTATAGGTTCATGTGCACATTATTATCAGAAACTCAAGGGGCTACTGTCCCCATACCTGTTAAACTACCTTACGAAGTGAGGGTGAAATTGCTTACATGAGACTAATGTAAAAAAACATATAATGTTTATGTAATTGTGCTTTCATCAACATCCATTGTTAGTTGTGGTTTCTATATCAGGACATGAATTATATAATATGAAGTCTCATCTCTGAGTGGTTTTCAAGGAGAAAGCGAAGCAATGATATGAATAGGTAATGGTTACACTGAATCTGTGTAAATTGAAAGGCTAGTAATAATATTTCAATACAACCTATTATAATACCATTTTTACCCCTTTACTCTGGTCTCATTTTTAGTTGAAAAATGAACAAGTATTGAGTAAACACTTCATTGCCAGTTTAGATAATGTTTCCCCAAGTGAATAAGAATATAAAGAACATGTTAATCATTAATTCTTATAGTGAACAAATTGAAAGGAAAGGAAAAAAGTCCAATGGAAAGTAATGCCAAAAAAATATTCTCATATTCCTTCAATGGAAGTGGTATTAACAGGAGTTTATTTTCATTTCATATTATGAAATAATACTTTGGAATCTACATTGTAATAAACTAAATTTAAGTAGCAAGTTACTGCTTATTCTTCATGTTTATTCATAAAAGTATAAAATATTGTTTCAATTTAATTCTTGGGTATTTATTACTATAAGTATATCACATATTTGTTTTGAAATACAGTAAACAAGTGAGTATATAAATATTATTAGAAGTCAATTGTATTCTCCAAGTAGCTAAGAAAGGGTGATACCTAGTCCAGAGGTGAGAAGTATATAACATCTACATTACCATGTGAATGATTCTTGTAGAACTATTATTGAGTATGACTAAATCATTCATCGCACTTGTCCTTTTGGACATAAGGAGACATTATTCTAGGTTCAATAATGAATGTTGTTTGCGGTGTATCATACTAAACATATAGTCTAGTGACACTTGAATCATAGGTAATAAGTGATGAATATAAAAGTGTAAGACTTATTTTCCCAATTATTCCAATATTTTTTTTTCATGTAAAACTAAAATTGGACATCATGAATATACCTCGTATGGTATTTAGGCTCGGTACAGCTAAACACCTTTGGTATTATCAACGTCTTCAGTTTGGACAAAGAAACCTTTAGAAAGATTATGGAAATGAGATAAATACGCGGCAAGGGAAGCACTACCCCTTTAACAATGCTAAAAAAAGCGCTGATAAAGGGGGGGGGGGGGGGGTGGCTTTATCAATGCTAAAAAAAAGCGCTGATAAAGGGAACTTTTAACAGCGCTAAAAAAAAACTATTAAAAGTGACCCTTTATCAGCCCTTTTTTAGCGCTGTTAAAGGGACCCCCTTTATCAGCGTTTTTTTAGTAGCACTGATAAAGGGGGGTTTTATCAGTGCCCATTTTCCTAGCGCTGATAAATGTGTATATATCAAAAAAAAAATCATAAAAAATAATATATTTACATATAGGTATATTTATATTGATATAAATATAATAAATATTTTTTAAAATATGTTTTATATCGATTTGATATGTCATAGACCCAAAATGGACACCCCGGAGCAGAAATTATGGTCGTTTGTAAGGATTAAGGACCTTTTCATACATTGAAGAATATGAGAAGGTGTTACAATGGTCATCGTAGTGTAGGTATGGTCGCAATATTCGATTTGATATGTGGTTGAAGCAAAACAGACACTCGGAGCAGAAGTTATGGAAAAACGGACCCCTGGAGCCAAACTTATGACCGTTCAGATGGGTTTTGGTCCATTTTTAACCTAAAAGAAAGTGATAAAGGGTTTCAGTGATCATGGAAGTGTGTAAAATTTCTTAATCTTAGATTTGATATGTGGTAGAGCCAAAACGGACACTCAGAGCAGGAGTTATTGTCGTTTGAAATTTTGCAACTCTCGTATCTCCTAAAAATCTAAGAAACCAACAACTCACTAAAATAGGCATAACTTCTTCTCTGGTTGTCCATTTTAGCACTGCGACCAATCAAATAGAATACCGCAAAACGAGTGACGACCACGGCTAGTCGAACCCATTAGAAGATCAGAGGAACGAATGATATATCAGTTATAACACTCCAAAAAAAGTCCAACTTCAAACCATCATAACTTTTGATCCGGGTGTCTGTTTGGTCTCTACCACATACTAAATCAAAGAAAACAAAGAGATATATGTATAAGGTTGACTCGGAAATCGTCTCGATCAAGTTTGAGACCCAAAAATCCCAAAAAACTACTAGAAGTCCTCCAAAATGCAGTTTCTGTGTCCGGACCCCTGTAAATGTTTTATTAAAATGGTCATTACTTCTAATATGAGTTTATATTTGGCCTCCGAAACCTGTGTTATCGTAGTTCGTTCCATGAGATTCAGTTTGACTATTAACTAAGCTGAAATGGACACCCGGAGAAGAAGTTATGTTTTTTCAGTGACTGCGATTTGTTAGGTTTTTCGAGACCTCATTTCTAGCACTTTTGTATATATATATATTAATATATAATATTTGTAAATATATATAAATATGTATAATTATACCTAAAAATATACATAAATATAATATATATCTGTGTGTGTGTTTTTATTGTATATATGTATGTATGTATGTATGTATTTATTTATTTATAAAAACACACATAAGAAAACATATTTTATAAATGTATTTAAAATTAATCTTATAAATATATATTAATATATAATAATATACAAAGAAATATACGGATAAAAAATTATAACTAAATGTATATATAAATAGATATAAATATATATTAATATACATATATATATATATATTAATATAATTAAATATATGTATATATTAATACGACTAAATATATATGTATATATTAATATGACTAAATATATATATTTATATATATGTTAATATATATATATTTATATATATGTTAATATATATATATTAATATAACTAAATATACATATATATTAATATATGAGTAAATATAACTAAATATAACTAAATATAACTAAATATATATATAAATAAATAGATATATTAATAAATGAAAAGTAAAGCAATATGGTGGAGTGGTAAAGTCTTAGGAATGTAGGCTAGAGGTCTCGAGTTCAAATCCTGGGGGAGGCAGGTTGCACGCGCAGGTGTGGGGAATTACCTAGTGCTGTTAAAGGGGGGGGGGGGGGCGCTGTTAAAGGGGCTGGGGCTGGGTGGAGCTGCCTGGGGCGTTTGTGGTCTACCATGGGTGGTGGGAACTATTAAAGGGGGGATTCAAGCACTGTTGAAGCCCCCCAGAATTGCAAAAATATATATATTTTTATTTTTTAATATTTTTTCAACTTTTATCAGCGCTAAAAAAAGGTACTGATTAAAGGGGCCTTTATCAGCCCTTTTCTAATTATTGATAAAAGGGACCCCCCTTTATCTTCACCTCGATTAACAACACTTTTTTTAGCACGGTTAATAGACTTTTCTAGCGCTGATAAATGCCATATTTGTAGTAGTGATGTAAGAATAAACTATTCCAAGGTAAATCTCATGGTAAAGTTACTTCATAAGATTCCTTCAAGCTATTAAGGAATTTGATAGTGAAGTAAATGCATAGTCAAGAGATATGAGTTGCTTCAGATCGACATTCTGAAGAATATCTTGAACAAGCATTGAACGATCATTATAATGTAGCGTGGAGTAATTCTGAAATGGACATTACCTTATCTACCTGACAACATTGATGATAATGAGGAGGATCAATGATATTGTCATACATTTCAACACTAATCAAACAAAATGCATCATGGAGAAATTCCTAAACGTATTTTTTATACATCAGAGTTAATGATGTAGTAAGTATCAATGTTGCAACTTCCAAAAACATCCATTGTATTTCATGAATTGATTTACAAAAAGTGATGATATCCCATAACCTTATGCTAACTAAAATGACAAATAGATATCATATAAGTGATAATTTGATGAAAATAGATTATGTCATAAGGACATGTGTTTAGATGCAAAGAGTTTTTTACGATATAAATAAACTTTCATCAGGAACAAAAACATAGTGCATATAAAGAAATTAACCAAACAGTTGCTTCCATTATTATATAAATTCCTAATATACAATGTTTTTGAAAAATGATAGACCACATTTACATAAAAGGGTGCACATCTCATTAGATATAGTGGGATATATATTGACTTTTTTAGTCACTACTTGATATGCACATGTAGTTGGAATATGAGCTAGTTCCCAAGCGCATGTGGAACATAGTATGTTCTAGAGACACATACATCAAAAGAATGATAAAACAATGGTGATGGATTTTGTATTCACTGCAGTTGGTGATATATTATTCATTTTGAATAATATTTCATTCAAGTATGCATTATATAGAAAATAGCTGAGATTTAAAATACCAATTAAAATTAAATAATGGATTCTATGTATCAAAGTTAAAAGGGGGTTATTATTATGAATACTGCAGGGGGTATTCATGTGAAAAGATTCATATATGATACAAGAGTAGTACCAATAAGGTTCGATTTTTATACTAATTTAGTATGCCTAAATCCTTTAGAATTTTACTTGTCATAGATAATTTCTAGGATCATATTATTAGTAATTGGATTTCACGACCATTAATCCTGGAAAGTGACTATATGATTCAACAATGAGAGTATGGTCACATGATAGAATGATAATAAAAGTTTCAATTTAATGATATCCAGATCATGATTTAAGTAAGAAACAAGATCATAGAATATAGATTTTAAATAAATGTTTTCCATGTGTCTACCAGAGGTTAGTGGGAGCGCCATGTTTTTCCAAGTAAAATATGTTTGAAAAAATATGGAAAACAGATTAGTCTTAAGGGATGGAATTTATTCTCCAATGACTAACTTAAAGTAGAAAACTATGTTCTAGGGAACAAGATATACTCAAGTAGATCTAATGGTTTCTTGGACCTAGTCAATAGTACATATAGTGAAATGGTATTGAAAAATTAAAGCTGGAACAATTCAAGAGAGAATTGTTACCAATGTCACATGGCATAATATCTCTAGGTTGAAATCTCCAGGACATGGGAATAAATTAACGTGGTGAGATTAATTCTTTGAACATTATAGATGGATTAATCACATATTCCATGATATGTAAAAGAAATGATATTGTTGAGATATAATTTATAGTAGTCCAATATCAGTTTTACCCAGGTGTGCTACAAGTGAAGTAGTCAAAACAATCTAACAGAACTTTTTCAAGTACAAAATATAGGTACCTGGTTAGTGTATAAATAAGGATATTAGTTTTGGAGGGTACACAAACTAGTCTTACTAAGATCCATGTGACCAAATATAACATTTATTCTAAGGTGATGAGCTAGTCCTAGTCATAAAATCTAGTTGTATCCATTCATAAAAATATCGAGTATGTTGCATATTATAAAGAACTTAAGAAGATATTAAACACAATGACTTGTTTCAGTTCTTGGAATCACACCTATTAAGAAGAGTATTATCATAATATAAATTATGATATTCTTACTAACCATTATGTAATGTTATGATAGTGGAAGAAAGTGATATACTTAGGGATACTATCTCATGAGGAGTTTTACTCAAGGAGATGAGGTCACAAATAGAAGAACAACCACACATTAGAATGGTGGCTGGACCAACACCTAAAGTCGTTACTCATAAGAATCATGATCATTATTATGTGAGTATCTAACATTTTTGGTTAGAAAGGTGGATCTAGTGGAAGTGGGAGCATTGAAATAGTGGATTCCCTAGACCCAACTATTCATTACTTTTTATTACCTTATCATGTATATATTTTTCTACACATTATGTTTCCTTACCATTATACTGTAGAATTTTCTGTTTCCACTATTGAATTGGTAATGTCCATAGATTCATTTTCCTATAAAAAGGTTATAGAAGATCCTAGGAAATAACAAGAACCTCAAGATACTATGACATTAACTTTAATCAAAGGTCATATGTTCTAGATATATCTTATTCATTGAACTCAATATATGTTTGAATATCAGGTGATGGGGGCTCATAATAATTGATACTTCTTCTCATGATGTTTTCATTTGGTGATATCTATTAGTGAGATCATGAAGATAGACCTTCCAATAAGAACACCACATGTTTGTGGTGTCATTGGTTGTTCATATCTACAGATATGGGTAATAGTCTCCTGACTTGAGATCATTTCCAATGTGTGCCATTTGATCACGTACATTAATGTAAAATGAAATCCATGATGACGATATTTTTGTGAGGTATCTTGTGTTGGTTGCGTCATTGGTGGCATGACATTGGTTGAATAATCAAGAGGGGATTTTTCACTTACAGGATAAGCATGTTATATATCTCTGGCCATGTTAAAAAGCATGGTAGTAACTTCTTGGGACCATGGAAAAGGCGGTCTATGGTAAATATTTCTAGTTGGATCGATAAGCAATAAATAAATAAATGGGTGATAACACGGGTGTGCATCCTACATTACGAGATATTAAATACAAAGAGATTATATTACACATTTTGTGTTCATAGGTTGGTTCTTAATGTTGTGAAAATATTTATCTATTTACGGTCCATGATGGGTTGATAGATCCTGATCTGGGTCTATGAATAATAACCACTTCTATTAATATAAGGGCACAAAGGGTCATAAACAATAGTGTATTAAGGAATCCACCTTATTCAGTTGAATAGGAGTATTGGATATGGTGGGCCCCACCACTGGGGTCTGGGTTTGGTCCAGGGAGATATGATCACCAATGTAATAAACACATTATATTATTCAAGTTACGAATACTGAGCATTGAATTTATTTATTAAATGTATTTATATTTTTTTATGTAAATACATGAAAATATTAATTGAAAAAATATTATATTAATATATTCAAGGTTCAATTAATATTTGTGGGAGTATGAGCTGAGTTAATGGATTGGGTATTATCATGTAATATATTTGGTATATTACAATAAAGTGATAACTATAATTAATGATATTTATGGCTCAGTATTGTTGTTGTAAAATCAATTTTATAGTGTGTTAATTATTCAGGGTTTGGGTTGGAATTTATGAGTAATTACATTTCACATTGTATATAGAGGGCAATGCAGTTTTCCAAGGACTATTAAAGTTATTTATATATCTTCTCATATCTCCCATGTGCTAGAGAGAGAGTATATGGATCCAAGAGCTCTGATCAGTATCATTATATCAGGCATCACAAGTAAGGTGATGTGGTGATCTTCAGAACATCAAAGGCATTGTCGGATCTCCGAGCTAGCTCCCAGATTTTGATGATCGGCACTTTCACAGTTTCTTGAAGTGAACTTGAATTATCTTGATTAATTCAGATTCAAATTCTTCAAGAATTTATCATCAATTATGAGAATATGTTGTGTGCAGATTTGGATCTAAACGAGGTATTTTATGGTTTTAATTTTGTGGTTAATCTTCTTCACGTGAGATCCTTGGCTTCAACCGGGAAGCGACTTTCCAATGTCTATGAGCTCATTTGTACGTCGGTGAGAAAATTTTAAAATCCCACCTTTTGGGGATTCTTCTGTGTTCCCGATACATTCATCTCATGTCTGACTCATAATTAATAGTTGTTTGGTAGGACATGATCTTCAACATTTTGTTGGGGAGGACTTGGTTACATCACCTTGTAGCTATCCACTCATCATTTAATCAATGCCTCAAATATTTCATCAATTATCAAATTGGGCATTTCATGGTGGAAAATCCCAATTAAAATTATGTCAATCACAATACATAGATACATTATTATATAATAGGGAATGGAAAAAGCACCTAAAGGATAATGTTTTTTGAATTAACATTCTGAATGGTCCACTAATGACCCTGGATAATCCTTTAAAGAATCTCAGTGCATAGTATGTGATACCAATTAATCAAATTGAATAGGTGAGTCCAAATTTAGGAATATATTCAGTGTGTTACATGCTCAAAATAGTGAAAAATAAACCTGTTAACTCTAGATAATTCATCAAATCTCCAGATAGTGATAACGATATGGGTTAAAATCCCTTCATTCCAACCCATGAGCATTAACAATTCCCTTCCTCATCAGCTTGGTTGGAAGTAGGTTCTTCATCTTCCAAATGTCAAAATATTGAATACACCCCTAACACTGATATATTGGATTCATCACATACTTCCTAGTTGGATACTAAAGAGTAAAATTGCGAGGAATAGGAATATGATGAATAGCACAGGGATTGCCTTCCATCATTTGAGAAAAGTGTCTCTACCACTATTGAAATAATCAAAGAAATAAATATAGGCTCAGTGGAGGATCCATGACCCGATTTGATTTTTGAATCCATCAATTCTGAATAAAATGAGGTATATACCTTCTTTTTAAAGAAATATTGGGACACTTTCTCCTAGAATTACAAAAAAATGTCAGTCCTGTATCATGAGGAGGACACTCATCACCTGGGTTTTCCCGAAGACAATTATGGATACAAATAGGTATCTAAAAGGATGATCCCGACTCATCCCTCCAAAAATAAGGATAAATTGGAAAATATTATCAAGGTCCACTTCATCAAATAGGTTCAACATCCCAAATGGATGGAAAAAAAATCCTAATAAAGAAGAAGAATAGGAAGATCATGGTCTATATCAACTTAAGAGATCTCAACTAGCACTGTTCGAAAGAAGATTTCCCAGTTCCAATCATATAACTAATTATTGATGCAATATTTGTATATGAAGAACTATACATTATTGATGGATATTCCAAGTATTACCAAATTCTTATGGCTCAAGAAGATGAAGAATAAAATGCCTTTAGGTCCCCCAGTGAGTATTTTCTATCAGGTAATTCCATTTGGTATTTAGATTGCAGGCACCACATATCAATATATCACACATCGCATCTTCAAACCCTTCAAGGGAATGTTTTTGGAATTATACATCGATGATTTCGTGGATAACTCCAAAAAATAATTCTGACCACTTATCTAATATTTAGACCATCTTTAGAAAATTACTGCAGTATAACCTGAAGGTAAAACCCTTGAAATGTGATTTTAGTGCTACCTCAATAAAATTTCTCATCTTCATCATACCCCATCATGGCATCAAAGTCGACCTTCAGAAAAAAAATCCATTCTTACCATGTCACCACCTCGAAACCTCAATGATTTGAGTCGAGTTCATGGAAACTTGGCCAAAATCCAATTATTTATAGCCAACCTCATAGAGAAGTTATTTCCCTTCACCAATTTAATGTATAATGAGGTTATATATCAATGGACGAATGACTATTAGTAACCATTTGAAAAACTCAAGAAATACCTCTTCATCACACTGGTTCTAATGTCTCCCATTGAGTGAAATGTGCTTATTCAATATGTGATGACTTTGTAGTGATCACTAGGTTCTTTACTTGTACAAAATAATGAGATTGTGAATGAAAAAATCTTTTATTATCTCACTAGAACCATTCTCAATTTTGAGACTCATTATTTAGATATCAAGAAGATTTACCTAGCATTAATCATTATGGTTAAAAAACTGAGGCAGTCTTTACTATACAATGAGGCTCATTTGGTCTCTCACAATAACCCACTCAAATATATCCTCATTCTTTCTATGTTGAAATTTCATTTGGAATGGTGGAATTTTATCCCATAGAAGTTTGATATACGATTTGTTCCTCATAATGTAATGAAAGGTAAGGATTTGGAATATTTTCTTGTGGAACACCCCTCTGCAGAAACAACATCATTAAATACTAAATTTATATATAATGACATCTTTTCTATCTGAGAAGGAACCTAGACATGAAAAATGTATTTTGATAGTGCATCCAGGAGCCCAATAGGATGGAGAATGGAAGACCCTATGATCCATAAAGTTGGGTTAGAGATTGTTCTCATTTCCCCAGTGATGGAAGTTTTAGCATACTCTATCCAATTATCAGAAGGCTATACAAAAAAATATGAATGAATATTAGGACCTCATTATAGGCTTGGAACTGGAACTCTAAATACCAGTGGACCACCTAGAGATGAAATAAAATTCATAGTAGGTAATCAAACAGATCAACAAGGATTATTCCATCAGAAAAGAAGAGCTAATACCCCTACATGATTATGTATGGGGGTTAATGGTCGAGTTCCCCCCAGATCCAACATTGAATCAAATACTAAAATCAATGAATTCCCTAAAGTATGCATTTGAAGATGCATCTAATGATTTGGTATATCCAAACAGGGATGACATGGTCATCAACATTGTGCATCGATGAATGGTCTCACCCATTTCTCATACCAATATAGAATAGATCATTGAAATAATTTATATCACTAGACCATATTTTCATACCATAGTTTGGATTATTCCAATCATAAAATACCTCCAAAATGGTGTAATTACATTAGAAAAAACCAGGAATAATAAAATATGTCGGTGAGAAATGAACCCCAATCATTATTATAGCCCTAATCACAAGAAAGTACTATATAAATGATTCTTTGATAGATTCATTCTTAGATGTCTCAACGGATAAGAGACAATGGATATTATGAGAGAAGTATATGTCAGAGCTTGTGGTTCCCACCAGTCTAGGTACTGGATTTCCAACAAAATATGAATTCAGGATACATCTAGCCTTTGATGATGTGGGATTTAACTAAATTCAAAATGAAATGACATTCCTACCTATTACATGCTGAATTAATCCATAAAACCCAGGATTTGATACATCTATCCAAATACTACAATTCATTTGAAATATGGGGAATGAATGTTGTGGGACCATACCCTCCACTTAAAGAAAAGAAATTTAAATACATCTTAACTGCTATAGATTTCTTCGAAAAATGGGATGATGAAATACCCCTCGAAGAAGTTAGGTACAAAATAATCATCCTCTTCATGAAGGATAACATCATTACCATTTTTGGTTTCACTCATAAAATACTGATGGACAACGACACCAATTTATGTTTCAATAAGGTGGAAAGTGTATATCAAACATATAACGTAAGATCCAACCTCCCGTCTCTCTATCATGCAATGACTAACGGACAGATAAAGACCTTTAACATGACCCTATCAAACATACTCCAAGAGATGGTGGATAAGGATAATAAATTCTGCCTAGATAAGCTCTTTCATTCCTTTTGGGCTTAACAAACCAAAACCAGTACCACCTTGTAGGAAACCATGTATTCACTTATATACTGTTCAAAAGAAATCCTACCAATCAAATTTAAATTTCATTCACTCTACATTTCCATCTGTGGTCATTTATCCATGGATGAGCTATCCCAAAAATTAATGGATTATTTTGAATGACTCAATCAGAAATGATTACCCAACATTCATTACTTGGAGGTCCATCAAAATAGGATAGTGAGGTATTTTAACAAGAAATTACACCTACATTCATTCCTCCAGGGAAAACGTGTACTAGTCCTTTGGACTCTAATGATACCGGGAATAAAGCCTCCAATTCATAAGCTATAGTGGGAGGGACCTTACTCCATAAACAAGTTTTACACTAACATGGCTTATACTTTAATCTCAATGGATGGAGAACTCATTATGACCCTAAAAAATTCAAGGATCGTGAAGAAATATTGCGTGTATTCCCACAACACTCATCCATCTAGAATGGTGTTAAGAATCATAGAAATAAATTTCCCATGATGTAAGAATTTAAACTATGTATCATGTCATCTTAAGAATATGAAATTAAACTGCATGGTATATGTCTCAACTGAATAATGCTAAACTATATAGTCTGTCTTTATCAGAATACCTTAAAAATCATGATGAATTTTCCTAGTCACAAGACATGAAACTATTTGAAAACAACCATTATTTATGTTTTAAAACTTCATGGTTCACATCCTTGCTTCATAACGTTAATCTACATAGAATTTTAGTCTGTTTTTTAGTGAGTCACATTTGCGGGTGCTTGTTTCCAAAAACACCATCCATCAAGAACTATGTGTGTCTTTATTGTCATCATAATGATATACATAGTGATTCCTTGACCTTACATCTTGGACCTATTTATTAAATATGAAAAACATAAATACCTGCTTCCTCGTGTTAAACCCTTATTGATGTTGGGAAGTATTTTGAAGAACTACATTTTGATTTATTCCTTCCATCACATGATATATAGTGATTCATGGACCCCTAATATTTGGCCCAACCACAATACTACTGTCCTTCCATGCGGGGTTACAAAATTCCTTACCGCAATACATTAATATTCAGGTATGATGTCATCATCACATGGAAATAAAATTCATTATCATGTACAGATTTAAGTGTGGGTTGATTATCATTTTAATGAGATAAATAGTGACATATAGATCTTCAATACTGAGCTTGTCCACAACAAAAAAAATACCCAAATCCATTGGTAGGGGACATATCTACATAGGTATCATTTTAAGATATATGTATTGCTTCATTTTAATTCTAATGAGATACATAGAAACTCCTAGAATATACATCCTATCCCAAACGCCACAGAACCTAAATTCCCTTATCCTTCACCTGCATTTTCTTTCTGTAGTGGAAGAATCTATCAACACTCCATGTTTCCTACATTAATCGTAGCTCACGTGGGATTTGATGGTTTTTTAATAGAGATCCCTATAAAATAAAGGCACATCAATTCACATCAAGGTTATCATGGCCCTAGATACAAGACATTAAAAGGAACTCCATATGACTTCACTACATGAATTTAAAATACATGGTTCTTTGATAACTATGTATGGATTCATTATCATTCCCACTATATATGTAGTGACGCAAAAACCTACATTATGGTTTAGCTACAATACAAGAAATACACACACTATCCAATGTAATAATCAAATCTTCATAAGATAATCCAATACGATTTTTCACCCTATGTATGATCCCGTATTCAAAAGAATTCCTTTCTCTACTCATGTGAATTCAATCATTATGGGGAATTATTTTTAGAAATATGTGCAGATTGATTCATCATCTAAGAACATAGTCAGTGACACTCGGTTCCTATACCTAGAAAAAATCACAATATTCCCTTTTCACTTCGAGTCACCTTCATCCTTACCACCTGATGTTAAACTGTGTGGCTAATGTCCTTTCCAGATGACATTAAACTTCATGGTACCTCAAGAACTAAATTTTGATTGATTCCCATTCTAGTAATATATTTAATGATTTCTAGGACTCATGTTCTAATCACAACCATTGGGTAAAGAAAAAATCCATGGCTCTCCAATATATGAATAAATATTTATAAAAGGTATTTTAATTTGGGTTCCATCATTCAAGGGTGAAAATTGGAAAGAGAGATATATGCACCTACATGCGAGTCAGATCCATGAAATGGAATTCACACTTCATGACCAATATCAGTCCAATTAATTTATTTATTCTTGTACATATATCTTCTATACATCATACTCCCAATCAGAGGCACTTTAAAATCTTCATAATCATTCTCCATCCATTGATGATAGAATTTATGATAACTATGTAATCATATATCTAAATATACTATAAAACACCCTAATTGGATTTTCATAAGTCACCCACATAAAGGTCTTCTCATCTAGAGGATTCTAATGCTCGACTATGCAGTAACACACCCTAGTGGGATTTTCATAAAGTTTCCCAAAATGAGTTTTCATCCAAATGTACTTTTCTCCCTTTATAAAATCCAATTCTATCTCTTTTAGCCTCGATGAAATTGTGTTGAAACCCAAAATTCTAATTTGGTTCGTGATCACCTCTCATATATTGTTCCCATACATCTTATCTCAATATGAGAACCCCCTAAGCTCAATATTTACAATTTCCTCCCTCTTGTATGAAGTATGTTAGAATGAACTTGTTCTGATTGGACACATATTTCCTATCATTCTAATAATATATGGTCCCAGTTTAATGACCTAAAACTACATGCACCATATTTCCCCCAATTGGGTCAGACCTATGTAGGAAATATATTTCCTAATTATTGGGTAATTTTGAATTGAGATATTCCTTCCATATTTAGGCACTTTTCTTCCATGAAACCAGACTCTATGTCCGAGGAAATTTGAATCTCCATAAGATTCCTTTTTTCCATTGGTAATAGAATTTTAAAATTCCAGGGAACTCCATTGCATGAATGCATAGAAAAATTCCCAAGTAGGCTTTACATAATATGCCCTCATGATTGGAATGTCAGCCATAGGATTCCACTATTTTACTATATAGTAAAAAATCCCAATTTCTTCACAAAAGTTACCCATAAAATGGGTTTTTCAACTAGTGGAAATTTTATCCTTGGGAGAGAACTACAATACCACCAAAATTCATTTTCCATGTACTACAAATTGGATCCAAATATCCCCATATCACAACTTACATATTTTCAACTTCATACTTGAAAATGATGGAACCTTCCTAGACAGATTACCATGAACAGAAGAATTATAAATCTTTCATTAAAACCAAAATGACAATAAATTATAGCCCCCATGCCATTATTTTATGACATTAAACTACATGACAAAACATTCTAGTCATAATACGTTAAACTCTATGACAAATTCCTTACCAAAATATGTTAAACTACATGGCCCATACTCTAGTTGCACAACATTAAAATGAATGATTCTTCAAACCTTATTTAAGAGGGACCTTACCCCTAACATCAGTCACTTAACATAATATTTCATCCTTTACATAATCCAAATTAGTATAGGAGCTATTTCCCATTCATGGAGAATGCTAATTAAAATTATCCCCTCATTCCCAGATATCTTACATTAGGAAAATCACCCTTCATGATCCTTAGAAATCTGAATGTCTATAATGTTCCTCATACATCAGCAATGAGTTTTCAAAATTCTGGAGAACTACTTTTTCAGACTATGTTGTAACACACCAAAGTCATATTTTCATAAATTCTCCCACTAAACGAGCCTATCATCCAGATGATGTCACTATTTGACTGTACTGTAACACAACCCATATGGATTTTCATAAATTCGCCTATAAAATTGGGTTTTCAACAACCAACATATTCTTCATTAGGAGATACCTCCTCTACTCCAATTTACCCAAAAAAAAATCATACATGAAACTGCTTTTCAAACTCGGTATGTGGTCACTTCTCACGTACTTGTCTCATAATATTTTTATATTTAGAAATCATTTAACAGTGACTCAAAATTCCCCTTGGGGTATCTAAAGAATGTTGTTACATTCTTAGTGAACAATCCTTTTTTGGGGTTGTCATTTTAAATCTCCTGGTCAAATATTTTTGACCAAAAACCATAGGATTTGTAGTAAAGCATTCATGAATTTAATCTTCTCTAAAAAAGAGACACGATACTCTATAGGATGGTAACATACAAAGGGAACTCTAGATAAAATTATTGCCTCAACTCTCTTACCTATGCTCTTCATGGTTTAGGAAATATTAGAGCACTGGAATACTAAAATGAACCAAAATATTTAGCTAAAAACTGTAATGTGTGGCCTAAGAAAAATCTAAGTCTCATCTGTTATTTCTTCGTCATTGGATTTAAGAAAATTTTAAGGAGATGAAATAAAAGACCCAAAGTTTATAGGGTTTTCCATGTGTCCCTAATAACAGTTGAAAAGTTATCGCTAGTACCCATGACATAGGAAAAATAATTTCATACTTCTAGGGTTGGATAGATCCAAATCCCACCAAATGACATTGGAACGCATCAGAGTTCACTAATGTTAACTTTGAACCACATTATTTTTATTCCAACCAAATATAATTATCAGGGGGATTTGGTTGACATAGTGAAGTGTGGTCAATGATATTTTCCTCTAATTTCATGATGTGATCTACACTTATATATAGAATTTAAAGTTTGAGTAGAAATAAAACTTCATGATGGAAAAAGGAGCAGACTGGGTTTCCTTGTGTTAGAGTATTTCTGACACACTGAGAGATGGAGATTCCAAAGAAATGTTTCCAAACCAAATTTAATGGTGGTGAGAACCGATATTAGAGAGTAGGAATTGGATTGGGAATGAGAGGTGGGGTTGTATGTTTGACAACCCAGAAAGTCCTTGACCCATCCTAAAAAGTTTGTGGTGAGACTCTCCATTCATCATGGGGGAAGTGATGGTAGTTAAGGGGCCTTCATGAAGGGTCAGGATCATAGCCCTATAGTCAACCAAGCAAGTGTGTGGGGGTGAATCACCCATGGTATAGAGCATCAAGTTTTCCTAGGTGAACTTGGATGAAACAACACTTCACAATAAGAGGATATAACATGCTTGGATTGTGCATACCAAAAAGTACATACACCCCTGTGTGAGTCACATGAAGACACCATACTTTTGTGAAAATAATGGAACAAAAACCCTTATGTGGACTACCTATACCATCTAACTATACCATAAAACCGTGTTGGGTAACTCCATCAACTAGGTTCCCCCATTTGCATATAAATAGGACTCTAGGACTCGTCATTTTGACAACTAGAAAATCGATAGAATCCTTGAGGAACTGGTCACACAAACCCTTCTCCCAGGTTCTCCAAAACCCCCCAAATATCCCTCTGTATCCTAATAAAATAGGAAATTAAATGAGATAGTGAGATAAAAGTCTCTCCAAGTTATAAAATACTAGACACCTATATTAAGACCCATTTCCCCCATGTTTATGACCACTAGTTTGATGGTCCCTTTTTTAATCATGGATTTGCATAAGACCCTTCCAAGGAAACCTGAGGAGACAAGTGGTACCTAGTCTAAGGTATTAACCAAGTTTGTTTCCTAAGTGTTATATTTATTAAGGAATCCACATCTTTCACAGTCCTACCCTTAAATAATGCCCTTATATATCCTCTCTACCCATGAATTAAGAACCACTTCTCACCAAACTAGGACCAGAATGAGCCTCCTTTTGATCCCTTTTTGAGTCCACCAATGTTGAAATATTCTCAATTTGGACCCCTCAACTGAGGGAGATCAAATTTAAAACACCACTAAATCCTCTAGACATGAAAAACCATGCAATGATGCACTATAACATATCTCCCATTTGGATACGTATTCCTTCAGTTGGAGGTGTCCCACACATGTCAAACCTGACAGTTAGGGTCATCGTGGTACATATATATATATTAATTCTTCAAGGGCTGAGACACTTGGATTAGTTTTTAGGACTTCCCAGTTTTCCACCCAAGGGGTAGGTACATTACCTCCCCTCATCATCTCTAAGAATAAGTACCTATAATTCTAGAGGTAATGAGAGTCTCATTCATCCCATTCCCTTTTATATGTAGTTAATTATCCTATTGTATTCCCCGTGGACCAATTTTAGGACATACCTCTAGAATTTAGAACCTATCTTATCTTATAGGACCACTTATACTTCATTCCTTCCACATTATCCATGCCCGTGGGTTTTATTCATATGGGTAGTCAGATGTGACTATCCTGGTTACAACAATTGGAGGGAATGGGAACATCAAATCCCCTTATTATTCTCCTATTTCCCCAACCACATCCACCAGTTGGAGAAGGATTGTGTGGATTACTATATCTAAAACTTACTCTTGTTTCTCATAACTATAATGACTCACATGGGCTTAGAGGTTAGTTGTGACCATGAAGTCTTCACAATCCCTGACACATGGTCCTAAATCTTGGTTTAAGCCCCATATATGAAATAATATCATCATAAAGTAACCTTAGTGTTTAAGATATAAAAAATAAAAATATGAGAAATCATATTCCTAAAGTACTGAGGATATGTATGATGCCTTCCTATGTACTAATATCAAATGGGTATCCCTCCTGAAGTAATACCCAACCAAACCTACAAATATCCATGATTTAAGATATACCTTATGGCCCCATGGATAAGTTCATCATCCTACATGATGTGATCCTTGAGACCAATAAACCATCGGAATCATTCCATGTGTAATCCCAACACAACATGGGCGTCCTTCTCTATATAGGAACTAACCATGTCATCATAATCTCAAAGGTCCATATCTACAACTAGAAAAACTCTTTAGGTATACCATTAGTGTCGGTCATCGAGACTATTAATCCATCACAATAAGCCTCATTACCTATGAAACAATCCTTAAGTAGGAATACATAGGCATGGGTCCTCAAGTCTGAACTACATGGGCTTTGATTCCCATCTAAATGGGATACGTAGGATACCTCCATGAGGTCCAATCCCAACAACCATAATCAATCCTATTCTCTTCGGGACACACTCCAAATAGGGTCTTATTCAAGATGGGGGATAATATTCCTTCCAGGTTCCCTATGACGCTTCAGAATAAGTACCACCCAAAAATTTGACTATGCAAATTCTATATAAACATCTTTATTGCAAGATGTTAAACTACATGGCTGGGTAATTATCACATGACCTTAAAAGGTATGATGTGTCCCAAAAAAGGAACTAAACTATGTGGGTTATGATTCCTTTAATGATGATATGTAAGAATCCCATATCATGGGTTTGATCCCGAAACCTAAACAAATCCCATATCCCTAGATAATTATAAACTTCAGACCGCCTCAATGTGCAGGTTAACACAAGAATCATAATAAAAATGGACAAAAGAATCTCTAATTTGTAGGAAATAGGGTACCAATGATGGAGAACCACAAATACATACAAATGTATCCATTAATGAAGAAGATCGAATACATATGGATGATTCTAATTTCCATTCATGATAAAAATTTGTTGTTAATTAAAGAGTGAAACACATCATACAAAAGAATTAATGAATGATTTCTGACCATATCTTAAATCTTTAGGATATTTTTGGAGTTGGTAATAATCCCCCCCCCCATGGTATGATGATCCCGACCTCACATGCTTTTTAATAATGTGGGTTCTTAACTATCATTGTATAATTTACCAAGTGAGTTCATTCCTTTTGAAATTAGGTCAATTGGTCAACAAGGAATTGAGAAACATTGGGTTTTTCAGGCTCCACAAACAAAACCTATTGAAGACTATTCAGAAGTAGTGAACCTGACAAGAATGATTGTACAAAAATGACCCAATCCAATCAATCATCAAGACTAATTATTTTTATAGAAAAAAATACTAAACCTATATTATAAATAAAATCAGTTTGTATTCATTTATAATTAAATATTAATTTATATTAATTTAATTTTTCGATGAATTCCAATAGTGAACAACCCCTCTCTTATAAAAGGGAACCTATTCTTCTCAATACTTAAAACATAAAAACTCATTTGGATAAGTAAATACCCAAATAAATTCATTCCTAGAATCCCTAAACTCATTTTATATATATATTGGTTTAGGTATCACACTATCTTTATACGTCTTAATCTAGTAATCAAAGGAGGTTTTCCAAACAATAGCTACAACTTTTATGCACACATTTTAGTTTTATTTCTTTTTCCACCACCATAAAATCATATTAAACAATTATAAAATAACAAAACATGTATCCAAAATATATTATTCTTTTATTATGTTATGGTAAAAACCTATATCTATCTCCAACATCTATCAAATGGGAATGAGATCCATCGTTCATTTGTTTAGCGGACCACCACCTCACGATAGGATGTAATTTGTTTTCCATCACAGCCTCTCAGAGATTGTTAAAATAATTGAATTAAATATTATATATGATATTAATGAAATATTTATCATTATAAAAATAAAATGTATATTTTAATTTCTCACCATTCCATTCATTGAGAAATAATAACAATGTTCATACGTACGTGTGGACTACCACCTCCACTTAGTGATATGATTTTTTTCATCACCACATTACATGGATTGTATATATAAGTAATTTTAAATAATTAATATGGTATTTATGATATTATTATCATTATATAATGATTAAATAATATGGAAGGCTACTCATATGTACGTATGACCTATCGTCTCCATGATTGTATTATAGTTCATTTTTCAATAACATATTTTATAAAACAATTTAAAAGTATAATTAACATATAAAAGTTATTATTATATATTGATAATTATTTTAGAGATGGTGGAATAATGACTTATTTGAATATTTTTAATTTAACATATCCATTTCTGATATACGAGCTGAATATCATCTGAAAAATTCAACATGAACATAAATGATTAAGTAATAATACATAACATGGTGATAAGTGATATAAAAGGAGTAATAAAATTAGAAATGATATTTATAAATTAAATAATTGACATAAATTTAACATTCTGGATGATAAATGACATATGTGATGATTCATAATCAAGGTAAAGGTCTTTTTATTAAAAATAATCTTTTAAAGTTCCCCTTTACACTCTTTTTAACAATGTGAAAAGGAATTTCTTTTTAACATATATGAAAAGAAAATAATTTTCCACAACCAGGATGACTTAATGTATTGAAGTTTCATTTATATGTTTCCAAGGTTCTTTTAAAAAAATAATATATCTTTATTATGTGTGATTATTTTAGGTTTTTGAAACACTTTTTTAAAAGAAAAGGGTATTCTTATATCCAATTTTTTTCATAAGGGGGTAAAATAGGTTTTGAAAATTATTATGAGGAAAATTTGAAGGAATAATTTTTTATAAGGTACATGGGAATTATATGTGAAATAGGTGAGCCTGATATAGCTTATACAATGGGTTAGGCACCATTATAGCTCATAGGTTTGATCGATATAGACCATACGTAGGGTAAACCTAAATAACATCAAGTGAGATTCATAGAGAATATATGATGGTTGCACTCAGATAGTGATCCAATGAATCATGTAATGTTCCTTATCTTAACAGATAATAAGGAATGTTATTACCAAGTAGTTTTCTCCTATGGATTTTACTGGGTTCCAGTTATTTCTCACAAGAGTGATGATTATAATTCACTAAGTTTACAAAATGGTCTTTATTTACATTCTTTGAGTATAAATATTTTTAAATGAAAAAGTGTGTTTTTTCATTTGTAAATGATTTATATCATCTTCTCATAGATCCTTGATATATAGGTAATCATTTCAGGGGGATTCATGTTTTTTAATATATTTTTTTCTTCTTATTTTTTGTAAATTACTGAGACTTTTTTTTATCATTCCACAATTTAAAATGATTTTTAAATATTTTATGGTTGAGTAGGGAAATTTATTAAGTCATGATCAAAATTTTGAAGATATTTTATAGAAATAAAACTTTTTTTTAAAAAATTTGTTTTTGAGAAAAATGGATACAAAATAAAGGTGTTCATTTTATGTTCTATGGGATTTTAAAAATTTATCTATAAACTCTCTATATAAAACTATAATCCTAAAATATATTTGGGAATTTAAGAAAGTGGATTCTAGATTAATGTCCTTATAATATGTAATTTTTATGGATGGTTATTTATAGTTAGTGTAACAACCCATTGTTTTTCAATGGTAATTCCATTCTTAAAAATGTGTCATAAAATCACATGAAAATACATCATAATGAACTACTAAGTGATAAGTGACCTTTAAAAATAATTTTTTCACTTCTGTGTTTGGAATTTCGAAAATCTGATATACACGGTTGCAATCAGTTAGTTATTTGGAGTCTGATAAGAAAAACATAATTTTTGGTGAATAGTAACCTACCCTTATGAAACATAACATACCCTTATTAATAGTGATATACCCTAATGAATAGTAACCTTACCTATGATAGTATAAAAATAATATTCAAGTTGAAAGTATGATATACATATACTTTAGAATAAGTAAATGAATATTTTAAAAATGGTTTCTGATAATAAATTATGATTTTAATTAAATATTAAAATAATTTTATTTAGAAAATTATTTTTCAAAAATGGACTTCATTTTTGGATTCTACACATAAAAAAAATGGTTAGGGTGATTTTTTGGGATTTTTCTGAAATACACGAATTTTTTATGAATTGTAAATTATGATAATTAACAATAACTACTAAATAATGAATTTATTGAGTCATAGATGATGATCTGATGATTTAAGCCCAATTGTTTGAATTGAAATGCATTTAATACTATTCTTAGTCATAGAATACTTACTATTCCTTATCTTGTGAAGAAATAATTAACTAATGATTAAAAAATTACGAAAACCCCCCTCACTCCCCCTTCTCTTCACTCCTCTCAAGCCTTGTGCCTTGCCAATATTCTTCCCAAATATCTCCCAAATATCCTCCCCCAAGTCCAAAATACTCTAGCCTCTTCAAAATACCAAAACCTCTCCCTTTAATAGGTTCTCAAAGGAGGAAGTATCAAGAGGTAAATTCCTCTTTCCAATTTATTCATTTCTTTTAAGTTCTTTTCTTTTTGTTTCTTTCCTCACCTCCATTCACCAAAATAGTATGATAACTCAAGTAACATACATGTAATGTGATGTTTTTATGATAATGAGTTATTTAATTATCTTCTCTCCTTTCCCTGCCTTTTATTTGAAACAAATGAAAGCACCATTTGAGATGTGCTAATTTAGCGCATTCAAGGACAACAATTTATCAATTTATATTATTATCCTTAATTATGGTAATGAAACCATTTGTGTTATGGTTGAACTAGATTATTATATAGCTAATATATCCTATTTTTTTCTGTAATAATTTTATACAAATGGAATAAATTTATAAAGAAAAAACAAGTTCTTTGTAATGAAACTCACTGATTAACAAAAACGGTTGTCACTATGGTTTTATATAATATTTTGACTTCCCTATAAGTAAAAAAATTAAATTTAAAACCATGTAATATAATTTATGTTCACTAATATAATATAACTTCAATTCTGGACAACCACTTTCATATTAAATGTTTATCCAAACATGAATATAAGCGAACTGGTCATTAAAACCAAGCAAACAAACGAGCCCGAACAAAGAAATTGAACCTCATAACCAATCAAAAAGGTTATAAATGAACATAAAATGATTATAATAAACTAATTAAATATATATTAGGTTCTATAATTATTAATTAATAAGCCTAATTTTTTTATTTAGGTCTTTAATAACAAGTGGAGAACACCAACAAATTTAAGGTAAGGGATCCTCTTCATTTCACTCTTAAATCAAGATTTTCCTCTATGCTATGCCATTTTATGTGTAATACATAATGATGTGGTGTGTTTATGAACCTCCCACATACATCAATATTGATTTATAATTGATGATAAAACCATTTTATCTTTCATCAAGCCCTCTTAGTTACATCTGATACCATGCCGATAAACCGTAATGAATTCTACCCAAACCTTCTTTGTTCTTTCGGGTTGCCTTATCTCTCTTTATGTACAAATGGAGTTATTTTATTTATTTCTTAACATATTATAAATTATTTTTAGTTTTAAAAAATTTATTTATTAATACTATTTCATCACTCTCTTTTGGGGATATGTTTGTTTTTAAATGATTCCCTCCTTAGAACTTTCGGATAAGGAAACCTGTTTTAAGGGAACTTCCCAAATTTTTACCCAATTTCAAGTGAAATATATCCTCTATTTTAAGACACAATTGTGTTTATAAAATAAGTTTTTTTATTATGAAAACCTTCTTGGTTAAATTCTGGTTTTATATAAAATATTTTCCTCTCTTATATTTTAAAGGCTCTATAGTATTTTCCTTAAAACCGTACAAAAATGTTTTAATGATAATGTTTCTCAAATACATTTCTTATATGTTGTCACTTATATTTGACACCACTTACCATGTTATATTCATATTTTACCTTATTAACGTACATGTATGTTCTAAAGTATTTCTTTCATGGACACTTTCATGATACACCCATTAGTTATGCTTTATGACATGATTGTGGTACCCAATTATTTCGTTGGGTATCCTCATGTTCATGTATGGTTGATTATGTATGATTATTTATGTGGAAAGAATATTCACTAAAATGTTGAGATGGGTGTGCCCAGATAGAACTCCAATACATTGGGTAAATTTTGGTCTCATTATATGTGATGTAAAATAGGATTGGCGGTTAGCCTTGACCAGTACTAAAATGGGAAACGAGATTGGCAGTTTGCCTTAACCGATACTAAAAGGGGAAACAGGATTAGCGGTTAGCCATGAAACATACTAAATACATGTTTTATGATTCTTACACATTTATATGATTCCATGTTTATATGATCACATTCTTATAATATACAATTTTATATATTCTATTCTTTGGATATCATTATGTCATGCCTCTTAACTGATGCGCTTAAGACGTATCCTTATGTTCTTTCCCATACTGGGCTTTTTAGATCATCCCTTTTTTCATGTGTTCCCTAGTGTACCCTATGTAGATGTAAGGGCTCAAATGAAGTTAGGATCTTTTTATGGAGATTAAATAAAGAAGGGTTTTTTAGCCCCATGTTTTATGTTTTATGTACCTATTCTTCCAATACACTAGACTTAACGATCCTTGGATTGTACTATGATGTATAATTATTCATAAAATCATGTAATGATATATAAAAAAGTATTGGGTAACTATAGTTAGTATCATTTGAGGATTTAAATAAAATTATTGTTTAGGATAATGATAATTGGAGACACATGAAATATTTTACATAATGGTTATAATGATATAGATTTTTTATATTTTAAAGTTTCTTCATTAAAATAATAATTGTTCAGAATGGGTTTACACAATGAAAAGAGGGTGGGTATTGTGGGAAGGAACCAAGGTAAGGATATCCTAAAAAATCATCAACTAGGGATGGTTAGAATTAGAGAATAGTAGTTTGATGTAGTGATGGATTAGTTGAAGCAAGATACAAATAGTGGTGAAATCAATGTAAGAGAGTATCCAAATATACCGAAAGGAACATGATGATATTATAGAATTTTATAAGGAAAATCATCCTATATTTAGCATATCATATGTCAAAATGGTACTCTAATTATGGATTAATTCCTTGGATAATATATATAAAGTCACGGGTTATTTACAACATCCAAAGGTAACCCCTTCCATTTTTATTTTTATGGTGAATTTTATCTATAGTAGTCTCTAGTTAGAATACCTAAGGTAAATATGATCTTGATTCTATGGAATACGAAACATATATAAATATTTTTCTAGAAAAATATTTAATATGGTTGTTCAAATCATAATGGAGAAATGATACTTGGAACTAAGATATAAAGATGGAGATTTTGTGGGTATGTATGATACCAATTTTACAATACGATCCACATACTCACAAAATTTTTATTTTAATATTAATAGTAAAATTAATAGAATTTACACCAATTTTAAACCAAGTATATTAAGAGAGTTAAGACATGGGAATTTAAAAGTTTGGATAAATTTGTTTATTATGTTGAAAAATTTGAGATAGATTTTTATGACACATAATTTTATCGATATGATAAGTGTAACCTCTGTTATTTTATTTTTAGGTGCTTCCTTTTTTTTTCTTATCTTGGTTTCTTAATATCCCTAGGTGTTTTTGAAAAAAAAATTATATTTTTGTTCTCAGTAGTAGTTGGGGCACAGTTGGTGTATGGTTAGGGTAAACTATGTGAAATTCTTGGGAAAACTATGAACCCTGGATAGTGGCTCTATCCAGGACACAAGGCCTTGATAATGGGATTGGACCCTCCCTCAGGTAACCATGTGGAATCATTCCTCTTAGGTAGAGAGCCACTCATAGATGCTACATGTTTTAGAAAACTGTGTGGGCTAACTGTGTGTCATGTTAAGGCCATTAATAATTATAAATTACTCTTTCCCACCTTCATATTTAACTACAAATCTACAATAATCCGAGATATACAAGATTTACAAGCCTATGAGCCTCTTCTACACCTTTTTGGACCTCTTGAGCCCCAATTTTTTGATTTTTTAGAGTGGATAATCAAGGAATCATCAATTAAGTATCGTTTCATTTAGATATCTCCTTCTTCTAGGATTTTTATTCACTCTTTCATAGGTTATTCTTTTTCAGTGGGCTATTTGAGCAAATGAGGTGTTTATCATGTGTTTTTGGATGAAATCATGATGGTTGTTGTTCGATATTTATTTTATTGTGCCTTGTTGAGGTTAATTTGTGGTTTTACACTATATTTTGGAATTTTCCAAGCATTAGGTATGCGGTTCCATGATTGTACATTATTAGATGATTTTGTTATGCTTTTATGGTTGCTAAAATTTGTTCAATGAATTATTTGTCTGGTATGAAATATATTCTAATTTTTTTTTGATTCGTATGTGATTGAAGATAGAATTTTAAAATAAATTTGATATATTTCTTATGTCATTCATCTTTTGTGCTTCTTGAATACATTTTATGCCTTGTGTGAATGGTTCTAAATTTATCTTCAAAGGAAATTGAGGTGCGAATGTGTTAAAATTTGGGTTTCACAAAGAAATTAACATTGTTTCTTGTGTAATTTTTATTTGTGCACCATGGATGGGGTTTGTGAAATGTGAATGTGATGGGAAATGTGTTTCAAAATTCATTTGGTGTTTATATATATTTGAAAGGGTGTTTTCCCATCAAAATGTTTGTATTTCATGTGTACTGTTCTTGTGATATTTCCAAATGGGTTTTATAAATTGTGAACTGAGTTAGAGATGTATATCCAAATTTTTTTCTTGTCCATGTGAATTTAAAAGTATTTTTTTTAGAAAATATGGGTTTCCATGTTATCTTTGATCATTAGATCAATGTGGATTATAAAAATACTGATTTCATTGTGTGTTCATGTTGCATGGAATGTGTGTGAATGTGACGGTATATGTGACATGTAAAATGGAATTTGATCATAAATGAAATATAGGTATCTAGGTGGGATAAGAACAATTAGTATTCTATTTGATTCGGAAGGGATTAAGGATAGATTCATCTAGAAATATTGACGCAACAACACTAACAAGAAATGTGATATGATCAGAGAACACTAGACCTTGGGATGGGATCCCCTCTAGTGGCTCATTCACGAGAACACTGTTGATTTTAGATTATGATATGGAGACCACTAGACCTTGGGATTTGATCCCCTATAGTGGTTTATTCACAAGGATGTTGTTGGTTTATTTAGAGTATTTTGATCACCATGGTATGAGGTTCATAGGGTCCCACTAGTTCTAGTTACCAATAGGGGTTACTCTTAGTGCTATTTTTTCATATGATGCTTGTGTGATGTGGTGTTATTCATTGGTATATGGTGGTCCTTGTGTGTGATTAATTTCAAATAAAAATTATTTTGAGAAAAGGTTTTCCTTAAAATATTTTCCCTGAAAATGTTCTATTTGAAATGATTCTAGAGAATATATTTTATGTTCTTATGAAAATGTACATGTTGATTTATATTATAATATTATAGAATGGAATCCTTCTTTAGGGTGGAATCCTAATGGGCCTTGGATCACACTCTACATACACCATTGGATGTATGTTGAATTTGTTATGTATTCACTAGGTAAAGTAAATATGTATCATGGTGGTGTTTTTTGATCTTGTTTCTAGTTGTACACTTATTTCTGGTGTTATTGGCAGTGGCTTGAGGGTGATGGATCTCTCCACAAATGGTGTTTTTTTTTCAGTTGTGTTTTAGTTTTTTCCATTTTATTATCGTAATTTGGTTTTGGTTAATGTTGTATAATGTTGAATCTGAAAATTATTGTATCCCTTTTTTGGTTTTCATTATCAGTTTTGTGATTGTGTACTATTCGTGTTGATTGTTTATTGTTAAAAACATGGGTAAAATAATTTTCAAAAGTGAAAATTTTACACCTAGGAACTAGTTTCCATTTCTTGGGGATTGAGAATACCCTTCGAGACATATCTTGGGCATGATCAGTTATCAGGTTTGATGGAACCCCGACACGGTTTGTGAAAAACCGATATTAGGGGAGGATTTTTTCTTTTTGGGTGAAATTATTTTGGAAGATTCTAGATACAATTGAGATTGGATTGTGGCGGCTTGTGGTTCTGGTTTTGAGTTGGGTGTCTAGCTGACACACCTCATGACAGGACTTGAGTCGCCATGGGATGTTATAAAATTTGTTTTGGATTATCCTCCAGGTGAGATGTACAGGTAAAAACCTATATATGGACACTCATTGTAGGAAAAATGGTTTGTTATGGATTGTTATTAAGTTGAATCTGGTCTGTTTTTATTTATAAAAATGTATGGTACATGTTTTTGTTGTTGAAAAATTTCAGTGTGTTGTGTTGATGGTTTTACTGATATTTTTTTCTGGTTGTTGTTATTGTTACAAGATGCCTCCCTGAAGACATCCTATATAACCTCAAGAAGATATTAGAGATAGTTCTGCCTCACCAATTGATTAAAAAATAATGGAAGTCACGGTTCGAGATGGCCATGATTTGGTATCTCGAGCATGCCCTGGTCCTTACCAAGATAGAGAAGCTGAACCTAGTCCTAAAAATGAAAAAACTCAAGAGTTCCTCAAGAATTATCCTCCTTCCTTACAGGGTATCACAAATCTCTAGGAATATGAGTATTATCATGATAAAATAGAGATGATGTTTGAGTTTTGTAATACCCATAATCCAACAAGGGTAATTTGTGTCTTATTAATGATGGAAGGTTCAAGTTAGATATTGTGGGACCCAGTTGTTCAAACTGAGAATCAATAGAAGATGGGTTGAAATGATTTCATGTTCATCTTAAATTAGAATTATTTACCTAATACTCTGGACTTCACTAAGTCCTATGAGTTTCTAGATCTTTGTCAGGGATATAATACCTTGATGGAGTATGCTAACAACTTTGTAGAGTTTGTTCTGTTTTCACCTGAGGTAGTCTCCAGTGAAAAACTCCAGGCTCAAAATTTAGGGATGGGGATGTGATAAGAGATTTGTTCCTAAGTATTTGTGTTCATGTAAAAGACCGATAAAGAGGTTGTTGATCATGATTTAATGGTATGGATTGATCATAGAGGTTTTTTAGGTTTATCTGGTTCAATGTCAGCAGTGCGCCAGGGAAGTGGTAAATTATGTGAGAATAAGAGTAAGCAAGGTGAGAAAGTGATGAGAGGAGGTGATAGTCTTGGACATCCTTCCTAACTGACTTCATCTGTTTCTTATGATGCTAGATAAGTTATGTTACATTTTTGTTGAAATTAAAATCACATGTGATCTACATATTCAGATCCACCTAGACCATTCAATTGATGTGGAACTATGGGTAACATGCAATGTTTTTTCATGGTGGCACTCCCATTTCATAGTGGTGTAAGATTTATATCATTCAAAGGGATTTTAGATCCTTCAAAAACATCCACGACAATAGGTTCTCAGTTTGGATGTTGTGGAAGTAGGGCTAGAACCTTTTCTAGTCAGAGTATATTTGGGGTAGAGCCACAAGTCAATGTCCGTTCTCAGGCTCAGGCTGAGACGAGGCATCTTCATGTTATGGATCATGTTAAAACAGAATAAGACGTTGGGCCTAATACGAATTCCTATACCGTTCTTGTTGTATCATATTTAGCTTCTGTTCTATATAATATTGGTGCATATGTTTCTTTTATTTCTTCCTATATCATGGATGTGTTAATATTGTTTTTAGGGATTCTGGCTTACACATTGGAATAACTAATTCCACTTGTTAAGAAGCGAGAGTAGGGTTTTATGTGTCTGTCTTGTGCTCTCACTGTGTTAGGGTTCGATCTAGAACTATATATCCTGATTTTGGAAATGGACCTATTTTAAGTGATCCATGGTATGAATTTTATGGTGAGTTTCTAAGTACACAATGATTTCTATTGGTGGAAAGTATGTTTTATCGAACCAGATCAAAGTACCCAAGTTTTTCAAGGTAAATGGGATCCTCATTCAGGATGTGTTGGACCTCAACTTTCAGAATTGGTAAATCTTATTTTTCAGATATCATCGCCCATGTTTTAGGATGATGATAATGGTGTGGAGGTGGAATTGAATCTTATGGTTGATGAGTTCCCAGAGGTATTTCTAGATGATTTTTTGTGTTTACCCCTAGAGTGGGATGTAGAGTTCACCATTTATTTGGAACTGGGAACACAATTGATCTCTCTTTTCTTATATCGCATGGCCCCCACCAAGTTTAGGGAATTGAATTTATTGCTAGATGATTTGGAATCCATATGATTTGTTCACCTGAGCGTCTCACCTTGGGCCTCCCCAGTTCTATTTTCAGATAAGGTCGATGGATATCTAAGGTTGTGTATCGATTACGAGAAGTTGAATAAGAATACAATCAAGAACAAGTACCCCTTACCCAATATTTATTACCTTTTCAATATTATCAAGGTGGGATGGTGGATCAAAAAGATTGATTTGTGTTCCAAGTATCTCCATTTTTGAGTTAGAGAGGTGGATGCTCTGAAAATCACCTTTTGAAGTAGTTCGTCTAGTTTGAGTATTTGTTCATGCCTTTCAGATTGACAAATGCTCTAACAATATTTATAGTGCTTATGAATAGGATGTTCCATCAGTATCTCAACTCGTTTGTCATGGTATTCATGGATGACATCCTGGTCTACTCTGGGACCAAGGAGGATCATGATTGGTATTTGAGGATTTTGTTAGGAATGCTTCGGGACCATCATAACTATAAAATGTTTTCTAAGTGAACCTTCTAGATCAAGGAGATGAAGTTTTTGGGTCATGTGATCTCATAATGAGGGGTTTTTGTGGACCCTAAGAATATTAGTTATGTGATTTTATGGGGAAATATGGAGAAGTTTTTTTGAAATTAGATGTGTTTTGGGATTGTAAGGGTGTTATATGAGGTTTTCTCCATGATTTATCCTGGTTTTGTTTGTCCATGACTTTTCTTACCCTGATAGGGGTAAGGATTTAATGGATACTAGAGTTCCAAGCATCCTTTTAGGAGATTAATTGATAGTTGACCAGAACCCCAATTTTGATAATTCTAGAATATGGAAAGGGATACATCTTCTACTATGATACTTCACGTATGGTTCATTGGTGTGTAATAATGGAGGATGACCATGTGGTAGCATATGGTTTATACCAACTATGACTGCATGAAAATAATTACCCAACCTATGAACTTGAGTTAGTGGCGGTGATGCATGACTTGAAGACGTGGCGTTAATAACTATTTGGGGAGAAATTTTTGGTCTATTTAGATAATAAGAGTTTGGAGTACATATTATCATAGAAAGATCTGAATTTTAGGTAGAATTGTTGGGTTGTGTACCTTTAGGGGTTCAATTTGGATATCATCCACACCCCATGTAAATGAAATGTGGTTGCTGATGCCCTGATAAGGAAAGTGATAGGGCAAGCATTAAATGTTTCCAATGATTAGTGGATTTTTTTGGGTATTTTTATAAATTGTATCTGGAAACGAAGTATCATAGTATAAGTGTTTTCTTGGTTTGTTTTTACCCGACACATCCCCTTATAGTGTTAATTCAACAAGAGAAACTGAGTTATGCGCTATGTAATCATTCAATGAAGTTCTTAAATGGTGGGGAGGTTTCTTGTGAGTGGTCATTGTATTTTGAGGGAGTTTTTTATTCAAGGGGTTCTTTCTGGTGTCATTGTCATTGCAGAGTTGGTGATGATAGATAGACACCTATCCAAGTGGGATGACCAACCTGGTACCCCAAGATGCTATATGATGTGTGTTGAAAGTTCTGATGGCCTTGAATAAAGTGGGACATAGATGAATTTGTATCACAATGTTATACATGTCATCAGGTTAAATAAAATCACCAATATTCCTTCAGGTTTCTTCATACACTACTCATTCCTTCCTAGAAGTGGGATGAGATTTCAATGGACATTATTGTTGGCCTACCTCATAATCCCCAGTGATAAAATGCTATTTTGGTAGTGATTGACCATTTGACCAAATCATACCACTTCATACAGATCAAAGATTTATAAAAAGTTAATGAATTAGGATAGTTTTATGTTCAAGAAATAGCGAGGCATATTGGTGAATCATTGGAAATTGTTTTGGATACAGACTCTCACATTAATTCATGATTTTGGGAAGGCCTTCAGAAGGATGTGAGGTTTCAAGTCCAGCTGAGTACGACATAACATCCTCCAATGAATTGTCAGATTGTGTGGGTGAATCTGATCTTGGAATACATACTTTGAGAATGTGTGTTGGATTTTATACTCTCATGGGATAACAATTTGTTATTGGTCGAGTTTTCATATGATAATAGTTACCAATCATCAATTTGAATGGTTCCCTTTGAGGTGCTTTATGGATGCTCCTGTTGGTCCTCTCCATGTTGGAATGAGGTGGGTGAGACCTCATTTTTGGGACTGATCCTTATTTAGGAAACATTAGATATTGTTATTTTGACCAGGAAATGATAATTGAAATTATAGATTCCCCATAATTCTTATTAAGATCAGAGCCATCAAGCTTTGGTGTTTTTTATGGGTGACCGGGTGTTATTGAAAGTGGCGCCTTGTTTAGTTCACCATCATTTGTGTATGAAAGGGAAGATAATATAAAGGTAAGTAATACCTTTTGAGATCAATTCTAGTATTGGTAAGGTGGAATAATGGTTATATTTTCCTTCTCATTTGATGATAATCCATGAGGTGTTCCATCTCTCTCAGCTGAAAAAGCATAATTCGGATCTGTCTCATGTGCTGAATTGGGAGAAGTTGGAGCTAGAACCTGACATATCTGTGTTCGAGTGACTAAAGAGGATTGTGAATTCTAAGGTGAACTTTCTTCATGTAAATTTCATACCATTGTTTTTATTTATTTTCTAGAAATCTAGGGATGAGCATGAGACTTGGGAGCGAAAGTTGTGGGTTGAAGAGACACATATGTTTATTTCTGTGATCAGACTTTGAGTTGAATTTCTTGGGGAAGCTTTTTTTCGTAGAGGGGAGTATTTTTACTCCCGTTATTTTATTTTAAGGTATTCATCTGTATATTTTAGGTATTATCTTGGATTCGTAGTTTCCCCTGGTGGTTTTGGAGAAAAATGATTTTTTGGTCTTGGATGTAAGTGGCACATGATTGGTGCACGGTTAGGGGAAACTGTGCACCATACCATAGAAGAGTTTTCTTTCTATATAGTGGCTCTATCCATGACACACACCCATAAACACATGCATGTTCCCTCCCCTAGGTAACTTTGCAGCCTTATTACTCTTGGTAAGAGAGCGATGCACAATTGTCACACGGTTTGGATAACCGTGTAGGATAACCATGCAGTTTGTCCAGGTCACTAATAATTGGAAAATTACTCCTTTTCCTTTTTATATTTAACCCTAACTCCCATATAATATGATCTATATAGTATTTTCCACCCAAGTAGACTTCTCCAAACCTTCTATTACCTATTGAGCCCTAATCTATGGGTGGTTTCGGTGTAGATTCACCAAGTAAGCATCAAGTATTTCTCTTTCACCTCAGTTTCTTTCTTCTTCTAAGGTTTCTCTTACCTGATTCTTAGGTTCATATTTTCCAGTGGGATGTTTGAACTAATGAGGTTCTGATCTTCCGTTTCTAGGTGAAATCATGATGGTTTTTGTTTTGTCTTAACATTATAGGGGATTATAGAGGCGCAGTTGTGATTTTCTACCAGAATTAGGATTTTTTCAAGATCGAGGTTGGTGGTTCCATGTTTTTACATAATTATATGATTTTATTATGATTTCATGGTTGCGTAAATGTATTTGATGTATTATTTATGTAGTGAAAAATATTTTTTAAAAAGGTATTGAGATTCATATGTGATGGAAGTTGGTTTTTTCAAACAAATTATTTATATTTGATGTGTGGTTAAATTATTGTGGTTCTTGAATGTGTTTTATGTCATGTGTGAAAGGGCATAATTGTGTTTTAAATGGAATTTGAGGTGAGAATTTGTTGATAGCTGGTCTTCCTAAAGAAATAGACTTTTTTTCATGTGGGATTATTTTTTTTCACCTTGGATGTAGTTTGTAAATTGTGAAAGTGATGTGAAATGTGTTTCCAAATGGATTTGGTGTGTGTATGGATTTGAAAGTATATTTTCCCATAGAAATGGTTGGATTTCATGTGTACTTTTCTTGTGATATTTCCAAATGGGGTTTTTAAATTTTTAATGTGGTGTTAAATATATTTCCAAATGGTTCGTTTTGTTCTTGAGAATTTGAATGAGGTTTTGTTAATTGAAAATGATGATTTACATGTGAGCTCTGATCGTTGGATCAATTTGAATTTTTAAAAATGGTGACTTACATTTGTGTTCATGATGCTTGGAATATGTGTGTGAATGTGATGATTTATTTGAAATGTGAAATGGAATTTGAGAACTAAGGGAGTCCTGGGTATCTAGGTGGGTGAAATAGAACTAGTATGCTAATTGATTTGGAAGGGCTAAGGCCCAAATTATTCAAGAAATATTGGTGTTGAAACACTTACTGAACATGTGATATGATTAGAGAATACTATATCTTATGATGGGATCCTCTCTAGTGGATCATGCATTGGAAAACATTTGGTTTTGGTTTATGATATGGATACCACTAGGCCATGGGAGGTGTTCCCCTCTAGTGGCTCATACATAAGGATGATTTGGTTTTGGTTGGAGGATTTTGATCACCAAGGTACTATGTTAAGAGTGTCCCACTAGTTCTAGTTACCTATAGGAGTAATCTATGGTGATCTCTTGTGATATGATTCCTATGAGATGCGGTGATAACTGCTGGTATACGGTTGACCTTGTGGGTGTTTGATTTAAAACTGGTATTCTATTGAGAAATCATTTTCCTTAAAAGTGTTTTCCTAAAAATGATTCTTTAGAAATGATCCATGAGAATGTTTACAATGTTATTATGAAAATTCTCATGTAGATTTATGTTCTAATGTTACAGCATGAAATCTTTCTTTTTGGTGGCAACCTATAGGGATTTGGCTCATAGCCTGTATACACCATTTGGTGTATGTAGACTTTTTTATGTACAAACCAAGTTACGAAGAGATGTTTTGTGGTTATAATGGTGGATCTAGTTGCTTGTGTTCCACTTCATGCAGGTTTTGGTGGTGGTAGCTTGAGTGTGATTTTCCTCTCATCACATAGAGATTTTTTATTATGGTTTATTTATTTCTCCTTCTGTTGTGTTTTTTTTGTTTTGGTTAATGTTGTCTAATGTTGAATTAGAAAATTTTAGTATCCATTTTTGGTTTTGGTTATCAGTAATGTGATGATGTATTATTATTTTTATTTTTTATTGTTAAACACATGGGTAAAATCATTCCCAAAAGTGCATTATTGATACCCTAATACTAGTATTCTACTCGTGGGGATCAGTAATGTCCTCCGGGCCATATCTTGGGCTAGGTCCGGTATCAGGTTGGATGACACCCTAGGATGGATTGTGATAATTAGAGAAATAAACTGTTAAGGTTGCAGGAAATAGGGAAGCAACTATCTAATAAATGTGGAATAAGGTCCCAAAATGTCCATGTATGGTATGTTACATTTAATTTAATGTTTAATAGGTTTTGGAAATTGTTACTAATGTTGTGTGATTGGTCATATGGATCATGAATATATGGATAAGTGTTCTGAACAATCCATGAATAGGGTAACAAATAGCCATCTAGTAGTGAGGTTATTTCATTGAAATGATTTTATACATTATACTAACGTGTCAAAGATTAGTTATAGAGTGTGTAAATCATCATGATCAGAAATATAATGGTGCATAAAAATATTTTTCTACAACTATATATGATTTTGGGCTGTCAAATGAAGTGGTTAAAGTTATGTTTCTTATTTATTCAAATTATTCCAACGTCCTATTTGACAATGGATATTCACATTCCTTAAAAACTAATAAAATTTAAATTTTATTACAAATATAAACCCATGATTGTATGATCTAACTTTTTATAAAAGTTTTTTTGAAAATATTTATGAATCAAATATTTATTGGAATCTTCCAATTGTTTTTAGAAGGATGGCCTTTCCTGAAATACATATCGAACATCCCAATTTAGAGTTTGATATTATTTTGGGTTTTTAATAGATTTCAATTTATTATACTAAGATATATTTTAGATCTAATAATGTTTTTTTAAATTATTTAATACCTTTAATAAAATATTATAAAATTGATAAATTGATCAGAGATTGTAGTGAATGTTAGTTTTCTCATGTTTTTGAAAACAATGAAACTGTTCAAATTATGTATGTACCAATATTTAATGAATATATGATTTTATTTCCTAATTTTATTCATGATTAAGAGTTTGAGTTAACTATTTCCATAGTTCCTTAGGATAACCAATTTAAAACCCTCATATCAAATTAAAATTATAGAAAATTTTGAATTTAGAAGTAAGTGTAGGTGTTTCTAGATAAAGGATTTATTTGTCTATGTACTTCATCTTGTGGTTCACCTATTTTTTTGTTAAAAATAAATATGGTTCCATGAAGATTTTTATTGATTATAGATCCTTGAGAAACATTATAGTTAATGACAAGTAACATTTTTATTATATTGATGATTTGTTTGATCAACTCTAAGGAGTATTGTATTTTTCAAAGATTGATATCAGTTTAGGGAATCATAAATTGAATATAAAGGAGGAATATGATTCAAATATAGTATTTCAAACTATATATGTGATTATGAGTGTGTAGTAATGCACATTTGGTTTTCCAATGTAGTAGCTGTATTTATGTATCTAATGAATATAGTTTCACATAAGATATTTGATATGTTTGTGGTTGTTTTTATTGATAATATACTTATATATTCTAAAATTCATGAAGAACATTAAAGTCACCTAATGATTTTTTTCAGCCCCTAAAAGAAAATAAACTCTTTGGAAAATTTATAAAATGGGATTTTTTGTTGAAAAAAATTTATTACCATGGTTATATTGTTTATAAAGATGTAATTTTCATAGATAACTTTAAAACACATATTGTTGAAGACTAGATGATCCCAAAAAATTTCACATAGATTCCTAATTTTCATTTATTTTTGGCTTACTACCAGTGGTTTTCTAACACCATTTCAGTTTCACTACATATAGAATTAGTTAACTCTGAAAGGTTTTAAATTCATCCATATAAAAGAATGTGGTGATTGTTTTCATGAAATACAACGAATATTGGTGAATGATTTAGTTTTGGCCCTTTCCCTGCAAGAATGGCAACTTCATCATTTATGGTGATCCTTTTTTGAATGGAAATTAATGTTTTCTAATATAGAATGATTAGGAAATTGGTAATGCTTCACAAGAATTAAAACCACAAGATAAAAATAATCTTACACATTATTTCAAATTAGTTTATATGGTTTTTCTTTTAATGTTTGGTGGAATCAATTATATATAGAAAATTATGGAATTATAATGATAAAAAATGTTTGAAGTATATATTCACTCATAAAGAGTTGAAAATAAAACATAGAATATGGTTAGAACTGATCAAGGATTATGACTGCATAATCCATTACCATCCTAGGAAGGAAAACAATGTAGATGATTCTTTGATTTTAAAACAACATTCTTCATTAACCATGATAGGTTTGGAACATGACATTTTGGTTAACAATTTGATGAATTCTGACATATAAATTGTAGATTTAGGAATTTAATCTATTTTATTTTAGGTTTCAATATAGTAAAATCCATTAGAAAGAAATAAACAAGATCATAAAATCGATAATGTTTTATAAAAAATGTATTGTTTTTAATAAAGGTAATTTTATAGAATTTAATGTTAACAAAGAAGGTTTTATGATATATGGAAAGATATTATGTGTTATTTTTTATTACTTTATAAAAAGATAATTTTTTAAGGATTCTTGTAGTTCCCTATTTTAAATTTAGTAGGGAAGTAATAAGATGTATAGATACCTTCTCGATTATTACTGGTGGGTTGAAAACAAAAGATATATTGCTGACTTTACCATGAATGTTTTGACATATCAATAGGTTAATTTAGAATGATAATTGTCAAAGGGAATGATTAAAACTTTTCAAATTTTGGATTTTAAATGGGAAAATATATCAAAATATTTTTTCATGGGATTTACAAATACATCTCAAGTTAACAATGTGATTTGGGTTATTATTGATAGATTAACTGATATCATAATATTTCATTCCCATTAAACATTATATGTCATTGGATCAACTTTAAAAAATATATTTCAAGGATATAGTTAGGATACATGGATTTTATCTCTCCAATATCTCTAACTATGATCCTAGATTTACTTTTAATTTTCGTAACGCACATGAAAATTCATTGGGTACTGAATTAAATTTCAACATAGCTTTTCATCCTCAATATAATGAAAAATATAAATGAAACATTAAGAACATGAAAGAATTTTTTAATTCTTGTTCAACGGTTTACTAGGGATGTTGTGATTAAAATATTCCTTTTTTTGAGTTTTATTATAATAGTAGTTTTTATTTTAGTATAAAGATGACGCCTTTTAAGGTATATAGAAAATGGTGTTGAACTACATCATATTGGGATGAATTATGTGAACGGATATTTATGTGACCATAATTTTTAGAGGAAATGGATAAGAAGGTGAAGATGATTTAGAAATATATGAATACTAAAGAGAGAGGACATAAAAGTTATATATATAACCACAGGAAAGATCTTTCTTTCAAGGTAGGTGATTATGTTTCTCTTGAGATATCTTTGTTGAAAAGTGTTATGTGTTTTGGTAAAAAAAGGAAATTTATATACATGAATCATTAGACCATATGAAATTCATGAGAAATGTAGATCAATTTTATATATAGAGGCATTACCTAGGAGTTTATCCCTACTACCTAACATATTTCATGATTTGATATTAATGAAAATTGTGATGAATTCATATAATAATTTTAGTGATGAAATAGTTCAACTAAAAGATATACATTCTTATTAGTAACAAAATTTTAAGATTATCGACTATAGAGAGCATGTATTTAAAAATAAGATAATTCATCACAATAATGTTTTTTTACAAACCACATGGTTGAAGAAAAACATGGGAATCTTAAAATACTATGAGGGAAATGTATTAATAATTTTTAAATAAGTTAATAATAATTTTTGAGGATACAATTCGAGAAAGGGGTGAATGTAAGAACATAGGTAATTATAGAATAAATAATTTCCAGGTTTATTATTATTTATTAATAAGATATTTATATTAGCTACAAGTATATTAATTATTTTTGAAAATAAAAAATTTAAATAGTTTTATTAAACTCAATTTTATATGGTTTTATTTCAAAGCTTAGTTTTCAAATTAACTAATTTTAATTTGAAACATGGATTTGTTTTTTACTACATCTTGTCAAAATTATCACAATATGAATTTATGATAATTTTCTTACAATATTGATTTTGAATTAATTATGAAAAATATTATTTTTTATTGAAAAGTAAACCTTTCAGTTAAAGTATTTACAAAGTGAAACTATATTTTGCATTATTCTTAAAATTTCATTATATTCTTTATTTTTAATTATAAAATTATGGTTTTGGAAATTTATATTAAAATTTAATTTAGTATATAGAAATTTTTTATTTAAAAAGGGATTTTTTTAGAAAACTGGTATTCATAACATTTTTCTAATTATATTTTAAATTAAATTCTACAACTTAAATATTTTGAACATTTAAAAATTGAATCTATATTTTGAATCAAGAGTTAATTTTGTTTGAAAATGTGTCCCTTATATTATTAAGCCAAAAATTAATAGTAACTTTAGTGATTTTTTTACTATGGTAAAGGGTAAATTAGATAAGTAAAGGTTAGAAATAAAATTATATGTGCAATAAAATAACCCTAACACTTGTATAATTTTTATTGTATGATTATATATCGTCCATAATCATATAAATGTTATTTATATGGATTTTTGGTCAATTTGTATGAGATTCTGACCTTTATATTATTTTATTTCTAAAAAAGTAAAAAATGTCACATTTTTTAATGACTATAATATTATTACATATGTATAACCACATGATATTTTATATTATAATTATTATTTTTAAATATAAATGGAATATATTTTTCTTAGTAATTTATGTTCAATTTTTAGCGAATATATAATTACCTTAAATTCTTACACAACACTATTGTACTAATTGTTCAATTAATGGAAAAATCAAATAAATGACATTAAAAATATGTAAATTAACATATTTTTGAGATAATTAATGTTATCCATGAATTTTATAGGTAATAATTACATTTCATAAGTGTATTAATTTTCTTCTTCAAATTTTACTTGTCTTCTTGATGTTATTATAATAAAATTAATGAATAGTTCTAAAAAATGAAATTAATGATACATTATAACAATTAATAGTTTATTAATGGATATATAGTTATTATAAATATTATATTCATAAAAATGAATAATATACGGATTATAATATCAACTATGGACTATTTTGGTGACTTTTTTCTATTTATAGTAACAACATTAACCCTTAATGTATAAAAAACCTTGTTACAATGGTAAGTTCAAAAAGGGATAAAAAATTGTTAAAAACAACAGATAAGGATAAAAAATAGTCATAACATGAATAAATTTTATTTTATGATGATATTTAAACCCATACTTACATTATCTTTGAAATAAATCATTTTTTAGTCAATCAGATTTGAATATTAATTAATAATAATTTAATATTTTTGAGAATTTCAAGAGTTTCCCTCTACTCTATTATAAAATGTAACCTATTGTATTCAATACCTTAAAATTTAAAATCCATTAGGTAAGGTCAATCCTAGAACAAATCACTTCTTATACTCCCTCCCCTCATTTTAGAGGTCTTGGTTTAGGTAGGACACCAACCTTGGAGGGAATAAGAATATAATTAAATGAGTTTTTCAAAAGAAATTTTATAGTTTTTTATTTGCATGTTTTTTTCTTCTTCTACATCCATAAATGTATTGCTTCAACATTTTATGAATTTTTTTTAAAAATATTTCGATGACTTCTTTTATTTCAAGAAACATCGATTTTTAATAAACTATGAAAAACTATTAATACTATTAATCAAACACAACCGTTATTACCTAACTATTTAAATTGGAGACATGAGTAGTTATAATTAGATTTTAAATATTATGTATAATTTTTTTTATAAATAAAACATATTGATAAAAAAAATCTTAATTTTATGGTAATGCCTTTATACGTTTTGAATATACTATTTTATTAGAAAACTGATTTTTACATTTTATAAACTAATAATAAATATATTTTTTGAATGATTTAGAAATTTTATTTTAAAAATTAGCCTTCATTTTTAAAATATAAATTACAAAATTTAAGAAGGTTTAATTTTAGGGGTTTATTTTGTAAAGATTAATTTTTTGATGAATAGTGTAAAATTTTGGTTTTTATTTAAAACTGAATTTTTATCTAAAGAATGTATAAGGTTTAATTTTTATTTAAAATAATTTAAAAATATTTTTTATTAAATTATATATTAATTAATATCATTAATGTAAATTGAATATTGAATTTTGATATAAAAATGTTTTCAAATTTTGAAGATTTTCTCATTGGAAAACCGCTTTCCCGTCGCATCAGTGGGTATAATTATAAATTAAAATTTTACACTTATGTGAATGGAATATGGATAAATGATTCCATATTTTTAATCAATATAATTTACATTACATAATAATTTCAATATAATTATTTTATAATGAATAGTAAAATTGTTAAAAATTAATTATCTCTCTTAATATTAAAACGGGTTTATAGTGGGTTAATCTAAAAAATAAGAGATAAAATGACCTTTAAAATTATTAAAAACCAATTTTTTTTGTAATTTTTTTACCTTATAATTTATAAGTTTATATATTATACCATTTTAGAGCTTTTTTGTATTTGAAAAACATGGGTATAATTTATTCTTTTCAAAAATTCCAAGTGGGTCCCCTACCACACTTATAAAAGGCCACACCCTCTCCTCTCCAATTCACACATCCAAAACCATTTGGTAAAACCAAGGCCTAACCAAACATATTCATTATAACCCCAAAAATTCCTATAGTCCATGGTTATATTATAAAGATAATCTAAAAAGGCTTTAGGTTAAACCTAAATAGGTTGTCCAAAGAAGAGGAAAATGTTTTAAACTATATGTTTTTTTCTTCTTCTAACTCATTAACATATATTTCAATTATGATGAAATAAAATAAAAACTATAACCCATATATTAATATATCTTTAATTTAATTTAATAAATTATACATATTTTTTCATCCATGAAATGAGATATGAAACCATTATTTGTGTGTATGAAGTACTACTGCCTCGCAAAACGAAGATATTCATTTTCTATCACCACTTATCACAGATGTATATAATGATAGATTTAATGTTTACATATTATATTTATTATATTACTATACATATATAATTATAATTCCACATCTACATTTATATATCCGAACCCATTGGAAAATAATAGCATCGATCATGTGTACGTGGACTAGGGCCAAGCGAACCGATGTGATGCGTTTTTTTATTTCTATTTTACTTGGATTAATATAATGTTATATTAAATGAAAAAATATTTTATTTTAATATAATTATAATTTTTTAATTAATATATCCCATATCCTAGCTAATTTCCATTATGTAGGGGATATGATAACGTCATTTCGGTGTACGACGTACTACTAGCTCACAAAGTGATGTGATTCATTTTTCAAAAATGCTTTGCATGAAAGGTAATTAGGTAATAAATAATGAATATATGTTATATATATATATATATGAAATATAAATTATTTTGAAAATATAATATATCATTTACCTTTATTTCAGTTTATCCTTCTAGAAGATGGAATCAACGTTCATGCATACGTACGATCTACCGTCTCCATGAATGGTGTATTTAATTTTTTATATCTAATTTTTTTGGATTACTAAATTTAGATATATAATGAATATATATTATATTTATATCATGGTTGAACTTATTTATATTAGGTAACCATGATCAAAGAAATAGGATAGAAAACAACAAGTCACAACATATACAAAAAACAATGCAGTTATTACACAAAACACAATTATAACATGGAATTGTAAATAAATAGATAATTATGGTTTTGTAATATATTTATAATAAACTTATATTTATTATATCATAGGTTCAAACGTATATAAAGGAAGCCAAAACTTAGGGAAATGGATTTATGTCTCACTTTTTTATTCTGTGAGACACATGGCATATTCACCATGTGTTTCTTCTATTTGTTGTATATAATTCAACTAAATGGATTTTATTATTATTATACTGAAAATAATTTGGAGTTATATATCCATTTTATTATATCTTCTTTATGGGGCTTATGGTTCAAAAGTTACCAATGTGGTAAGATATTTTTGTCACAATTTTTCTTCTTTGAGACATATGTTATATTATTCAGCAATTTTTAATGAGGCTCATATACTACCTAATTTACATGATATATAATGAATATACTTATATTAATGATATTTAAAATTTAATTTAATTTTATTATTAATGGGGTTTATGATTCAAAATTTACCAAAGTAGTAAGGGTTTTATGATACAATATCACCATTTATCAGGATTGCTTTTATTTACAAATTGAAAAATAAATATCCTGATTAATATCTATAAAAATAATTTAATTTTCTTCACCTATGTTTACTTAATGAAAATACTTGTTTTATTCCATTTTTATCTCTTTATATACTCAATATTCGATTTTTTAAGGAAATTTGACTATGTGTCTCTCTTTAGTTGAAACTATTTTTCTTATATATAAATGTTTTATAAATATTATTTCAAATTTTTTTTAAAATTTAATAAAGGATTTATTAAATACATTTTAACCATATTAAACTTTTTACCTATATTTTTAAGTAAAATATTCATTTCATTTTAAAAATAGGCCTCTTTGGATTTTATCGAAAATTTCAAAGGAATATTTCTTTTAATGTGTATGTAATGAATGATATTTTCCACCCTCATGATGATAAATTATATTAGTGAATATTTTATATGTTTCCATGTTTATTTTAAATTAAAAGGATTTTAAAAATATTTTATTTTTTTAAGAATATTTCTTTAATGTGGAAAGGATATTTTACCCATGAAATGTTTTAAATGATTTTTATATATTACATAATATGTTTCCAATGATATTTTAAAAGAAAAGTTTTTTTAAAATGTTTTATGTTTTAAAAAGTTTATTTAATTTGGAAATTCTATTTTCATTAGGAAATGTTCCACATAAAAATTCAAAATCACTGTCTATATAAGATAACATCTTTTGATGTTAATCATTATTTACTAGAGGATATGATCAAAGGATATTATTGTTATTATTTTTATGTATGGTTTACAATTTTTATGAAGATATATTTTTGAAACACATTTATTTCCCATGGTCTTGGATGTAATGAAATGCTTTAGAAATCCCATTTCTATTCATGGGTTTGGATATGATGAATATTTTATGATATTATGGAACACTAATTTATGGTTTTCATTATGTGATTTTGGTTATGTTATAACCAAGGATGGTGGTTATTTTATAAATAAATATGGGTATGAACTATATATCCCTCAAATGAATTGGTTTATGATTAATATTCTATGATCTCAGATGGTATGTGAGTGGTTATCCCAATCATGTAAGGATGGTACATGGGATTTTATACCAATCCCATAACAAGTAAATTGGTTGTTATCCCAAGCCTGGCAGTTTATTATTTTCTTAGTGGGTAAAAATAATATAAGGTTTTCAATGTTTTGTGTTTGAAATGACTCTATGTCTTAATCCAATATTATTGTCTCATTTCACGTGTTCTCAGATTCATTTATTGTTCATTCCTTATAAACATACAAGATTATTCCATGCCAATTTTTATGATCTATGATATGTAGGGTATGGGTTTTCAAATGTTTTTCTCATGTTCTCATACAATTATTCTCATATTATGATGATATATATTATTTATACTCGTTGATCATCTAAAGTAACCTTTTATAATGTTTCCATTCTCTAGGATATGAATAAATGTATTATGTATGAGTTTTTTAATAATAGCGATAGTTATGATAAAATTAGTGTGAGATAACATAGCTTACTTATGGAAAAGTTTTTATGTGTCTATGTTTCTAATGAAACTAGAAAAAAATGATTCATTCATAGATCATTACATTATTTAATGACTAGTCATATATTTAGATTTAATACTTATATATGAGAAGTTTGGGTCTCTATAGTTGGTATAATAGAAAAGGATAAGTTAAAAATTTTCATAATAGGATAAGAAAAACATTAGTGAGGTTCCTTGGATATGTATAAGGATGATTCTAAAGATAAATCATTATATAGTAAAATATATTTCAATATTATTGAAGGATTGAGTGAGTATTTTCCAAGGGATTACATCCCTGTCTTGAAACTACAAGTAGACATTGCTCTAGCATATATGTACCCCAGGTGTAATAACTTTGATAATAATTCTTTGACATAAACCCGTTCATCACTAGGTGCACAAAAAATGGCCTTATGACACACCTAGTTTGACACTACCAAGGGATATTATTTGGAAATTCATAAAATATTTATTAAACATCACGGTGGATTTAAATAATATCCTTGAATGAACCAGGTTGTAAGGAAACTAACTCCAGTAACATAGATTCAGGGTCTAAATTGTTAAATTGGCACTAGATATAAGCGATCACATGCAAATGGACAAAATAGTTTAGTAGTCAATAAGAATCAAATACATACATGATACCCATTTTACATTTGTAATAGAAAAATAAAAAAAAATCATAACAAAATATTATTATCTATATACTTCAAACTCATTCAAAGACTTCCCCTTCATGTTTAGGGGAATAGAAACAAAGTAAGGGTAATCTAAAATGCTAATTAAGGGTTCCATAAAATAGAATAAAACAGTAATAAATAAATAATATTCTATATGATTTTGTAAATAACAGAAAACATTCCATTTTATTAATAAATAGAGCATGAAATAAGGCATAATAAATATAGAAAGGATGATGTATTGGCACTATGGATGATGAGCTCGTAAGGGGTGATCTTTGTGAAAACACTTTCCTCTCATCATCGCTTCCTCCTCCTAGGGTTGGTGTGGCACCTCCTTCCTTGTGCTCAGAGAATTCATGGTGACAGATACTTGGTTGCGGTGGTGTCGGTGACTTGGACTCGACCTTCTTTATTGGCAACACTGCTGACCTCTTGTCGCCCGAATTCCTTATCACCAGTTAGGGTCTCTCAAGGTAGCACGTTACCGGATGGTGGCCAAGGTCCAGCTTTAGTAGCCTGTGTGTGCTACCACATCCTACATCTGTATTCCAGGTGGTTCGTCGCGGTCTTCGTGTGTGACAGGGATGGTGGCGACGATATCTGACATGCGGCGGGTCTACCTGCCGTAGTTTTGGTGATATTTTCCTGTTTTTTTTGCAGTTGATCCTGGTTTGGAGTGCAGTTTCGTTGATGAGCCGACATCTGTTTTTTGATTCATGATTGGGATGAGGTTTGATGTTGGTTGGATGTCTGGTTCCTCAACTATTTTCTTCTCATCAGGATTCTTATGATTTTTGATGTTTTTGTTCAGATTATGGACGATGGCATTCGGGTGGCTGAATAAGGTGATGGATTTCAATCCTTGATCTAGATCGTGTTAAGTTTTTGGATGCGAATTTTTGTATGTCTTGCGGTGCACTGTGTGACTATTCTATTTTGAATCTTCTTGTCTTGAACCTTTTCTGTTCATGATTTTCATTCTTATTGAAGCGGTTGTTGTGCATCTGCTTTTATTGATCAGGTTGGGCTGATTTCTTTAAAGATTCACACTACATGGATCTGCTTCAGATGAGGATCTGGGCAGGAAGCTTTCTCTTTATCATGTCATTCGTCTTTGGAAGTTCAAGAGGGTATGACTTTTCCATCGGTACCATTCCCGTGCATCCTTGAACGAGTCAGATAATTGAGTGGTCATGCAATGGTGAAATCTTATCATCACGATGTAGTCGCTAGGGAGGAGTGGATAGTATAGTCTTGATCCGGGTTATCATCTTACATGGTTTTAATTTGTTGTAATGTTTAGATCTTTTGGTTTCTAACTTTTACCTCAAAAGTGTTTTGATAATAAAGAAGTTAATTTTCAGTCAATAAATAAAGGTTACTAAATGAACACACATTCCATTTAATCAATAAAATGAGAATGAAATAAATCCAGATATAATATCAATGATAAAATATAATAGTTAATAATAATAACATAATTATAAAAGAATAAAATACTGAACAATTATACATTTATGGTCTTAGACATCATTGTATCTTTAATGGAAAGACTGTTCACATGATAGTTTAAAACAACGGTTAAAAACCCATCTGATTTGGGGAACTGGTTTATCTCATTAGACATATTGATGTAATGATTGGATATCTAAAACCAGAAACAACCCATAAATTAATGTCCAAACCATTACTCACATATTTAATAACCTATTTAATTCATGAATCAATGTGAATTATTATCAAAAATCCATATTGAGTAAAGGATACAAATTTATAAATAATTTCCAAGTTAATCAAATAAATGTCAAAGTAAACACCATATGTAAAAACTATATAGTGTTTTGGATATAAACATATAAATCTCAAATTAATGTGTATGTTTAAGATAAATTTAATTTAAAATGAGAATATGATCTCAATAAAGTGATTTATTATGAGAAAGTAAATAAGAACAAAATAATTTGAGATTGTATAATAATTTTTACCTCTTTTGTAAATTTTAATTTTTAACTTTGTGAAGAATAAACATAAAATGAGACATTAATAATCACTGATAAATAATAATTCATGTTAAATACATCAATAGGGTAGTATATACACCACATAAAATTGAATAAGTTCATATTATCAAATATGTATCAATGAAGTAGATGTTGAGAGAAAATACCACACCCCACACTTTCCTTTTAGTTGAATGTTCTTTAAACTCCTGAATAATGGTTTTATGAATGTTATTAATTTATAAAATAACAATAATCATATTTATAATATAAAATTTTATTCTATTATAAAATATAACCACTATTCTGTTAAAAATAATTAATTATTATTATTATTTCAGGTGATAATCTCCTTGTTTTCTCATTCATATTATTCATGAAAGTTCTTGTAATTGTACATAGGATATAAATAATTCACATAAATAAAGATAATAATTTTATAAATATCATGTTTACTAGTTATAAACACTATTATAACCATTATTGAATGTTGGACATAGAAAATGAATCACCTCACTTTGTACAGATGATTGATCACATGTACGCACGAGCGATGGATCATTTCCATAACGAGTTAAAGGGTAATCGAGATTATGATATTTTAATTTAAAAAAAATATAATTTCTTATATATATCACATATATTAACTAAATGTATCCCTATTACCTTCCATGTAATGTGTAAGTGAAAAACGAATCACAACACTTCAAGAGGCAGTAATCTGTCGTACACATGAGTGACATAATTTTATTTTAAAATAAATGGAGAGTAAGACATTATATGTGATATTAAAATTATAGAAGTATAATTATATCATTAGTAATATATATATGTTCAATTTTTCATTAAATATTACTTTTATATTTTTTAGGGAAAACAAGTTACATCGGTTCGTGAGGTAGTAGTCCATAGTACACACTATAAAAGATTTTGTTTCCCATTTGATGGAATAGGTGATAGATATATGATACTACATTAAAATAATGAAATATTAGTATATGTGATATAATTTTATTATTAAATCATAATTATTTAATATTATTTGAAGGAGGTGGAAGAAAAAATAAGATAAAAACAATTGTTTAAGAATGCTACATCTTCTTTAGACAACCTCTTTAGGTTTTCACTAAAATCCATCCTAGAAATGATTTATGATAAAAAACGTATATAGAAGGTTTTTATATGGTTAAATAATTTATTTGGGATATATTTTAATGAACCAAATGTCTTAGAAAATGTGATGAGGATATGAGACGAAGTGGCCCTTAATAAGCGGGTGAGAGGACACACATGAATCTTTTGAAAAGAATAAAGTGTACCCATGTTTTTAACATGCAAGAAGGATAAAAATGTGTAACTATAAAAATTTATAGATTTTAAGGTCTTCATAGGTCTATTAAATAGATTTTGGACATGTTTGAGGTCATTTGTAATCCTTATCTTATTTTTTAACCCCCAGTAAACCCATTTTTATCTTAAAAGTGGCAATTAATTTTTTTCACTATCCTTTATGGTAAGAGATTAAGTTGAAATTATTATAAAATATTAATTAATATGATTGAAATTATTTAATCCATTTTATAATGTTCAAATAAATGAGGTGGAAGAATTTAATTTAATATTATACCTGTAGACGCGATGAAAAAACGGGCTTCCAAAGAGAAAATTATCCCAAGTATAGAAGTTTTCAATATGAAAATTAATTATAAAATTGATTAATATAACCAAATTATAATTTATTATAATGTAAAAGAACTAATTTTAGTTTTAAAAAAATTTATTATATAATTTAACATTGTAAATAATTTAAATGAAATGCCAGTTTTCTGTCCAAATAAAAAAACACTATGTATCAGTAAATGAAATTTTCATAAAAATAAAAAAAAATTAACTCTAAGATAATTAATATATATTTATTAATAAAATTAATTTAATTTAATCAAATATATTTACAAAATTATTCAAAAAATAGTTTTATGATATGTTTTTAAGAAGTTATGAAACTGTTTTCTTTAAAAAAATACTATTTTTTTAGAAATCATTTCTTTTGCTTTAAAATGATTTTTATTTTTTGTTATAATCAATAGATAACCAATTTAAATGTGTAAAACATTTATTTTTAATAATTTATTTAATACTATTCATACCTTTTAACATATAATCTAGTTTATAAATTTCATGTTTAAATAAACATATTTTAATAGAGTATCATGTTTCATTTATGTATGGTATTCCATGAATCACAAGATATCAAATTTATTGAATATATTTAAAAGGAAATTAAGCATAAGGTCTTGGGGTGTTACATTATTCCATACTAAAAATAATTAATCTTCATTTTTTTGGGTTATTAACTTCGAAATAGATGGAGGTTTTTCTTCTTTAAAACATCATCTCATTCCCATATTGTTTCTTTCATTTTATGACTTCTAAAAATCACCTTTACCATTCTGGTCATAATATTCTTCAATAACTGATATATAGTTTCAATAATTTTTATGGAATCTTCATAGTAATATATATCAGGTTCCAATTCTACTTCATTAGAGTTGCGAAAATTCACCAGGTTTATCATGTACATCCTTAATAACGATATATAAAATGTATCATGTACTTTAGTGAGGCTGAGTAAAATTTAAAACAAGTATGAAACACCAACAATATTTCGCAAACATACAAAGGGTTCGATGTACCTATGGGTTAAAATTACCTTTTTACCAAACATTATAACACCCTTCTAGGTAGATACTTTCAAGAAAACATGATCTCCCATTTTGAATTCCAAATCATTCCTCTAATTTTTGGTATACCTCTTTTTACAACTTGGTATTATTTAATATTATTTTTAATATTCAATAAATTTTTTTTCTCTTTAAAAAGTTTAGGGAATACAGGTTTCCTTTCACCAACATCATTCCAAAAAGTTAAAGTATGAAATCTCTTATCATATAATTTTTTATACAGATCTATTTGAATACTTGAATAGAAAATATTGATATAGGAATACTCTTAAAAATATAAACACTAATCCTAAATACCTTTTATTTCAAGTGATAAATACCTCAACATATCTTTAATTATTTAAATAGTAATTTTGGGATTTCCATCAGTTTGATGATGGTCGGTTGTGCTCAATTGAAGATCAGTATCAAGATCCTTATAAAGAGTCTTATAGAATTTCAATGTAAAAAGGGGATCATGGTCAGACATGATCTAAAGTTGGTCCCAATTAAGACTTAAAACTTCATTAATATATATCATTAAAAGTTTATAAATATTTTAATCATATCTTATTGTACAGAAATTTACATATTTTTTTTGGAGATCAATAATAACCTATATTGTATCAATCTTCCTTAGAGTATTTTGTAGTAGTGTGGGAGTATACAAAGTAATTTCATCTCATTTTCACATTATAATAAGAATATTTTGTTTGAATCCTTTAGGATTATGTCTCACAGCTTTCCCTTGTTGACAATCCAAAAATCTAGATACATGATCAATAAATTGTTTATTCATTTTATCCCACCAATAGTTTTCCCTAAAATTTGTGAACATTAATTTTCTACAATGGTGTATATAAAAGTATGAGATATAGGCATAATAAAGAAATTCCTTTTTAGATTATTTACAAAATTAACAAATAATCTCTTTCTAAATTTCATAACACCATCTTCACAAATTATGTATTCTAATTTCCCATCATTCACAACATTAATTTTCTTCTTCAAATTGAAATCCCAAGAGTGTGAACTTGTTATAAATTCCAATAAATATTATTTCTAAAAAATTTGAAATATGTGTTATGTATCCCCCTACATTATAATTACCATATCCATATTTAATAGATTAATTAACGTAGGATACATCTCAATCCCCATTTGGGTCAGAACTTCATGATCTTTCCTATTCAATGCATCTGCAACATTATTTTCTTTCCCTAGGTATTAGTCCATTGAGTAATCAAAATCCTTGAGCTTTGTGATTCATTTCCATCATCTCATGTTTATATCTTTCTATGAAAATATGTATTTTAGGGTTTTATGATCCATATATATCTCACACAATTCACCATATATATAATTTCTCCATATCCTCAAGCCCCATAATACAACATCAAATTCAAGATCATGGGATTGATTGTTTTTTTGTGATAATTTTACTACCATGATTCATATTTAATAACATTATCAATTTTAATAATTACATAGCCTAGACTATTATTCAAAGCATCACTATATATCATAATCCCAAAATCTCTAAAGATTAGAGTCAAAATCGGTGCATTGGAAAACTTACACATTAGTTCATAAAAAAATTCTTCTTATTCATTTATCCAAAAGAACATAAATCCATTACAGGTAATCTTGATTAATAGTTTATCCAATTAGGAAAAGTTCTGAAAATATCCCTAATATTAACCCCCCAAACCAATGATACTATGTACCTTATTAATGTTTGTTGTTGTACGCCATTATCAGGCTACCTTTTTCTTCATTATATAAAATTATATTATATCCTTATAGACAATATGGCTACTAAAATAATTATTGAATCAGTAAATAACACTTACTAAATTTTCCATATAAATCATTAATTTTAAGAGTCTCAAGAATTATCCAAAATTGATATTTTTGGCCCTCATTGTGTTTAGAATACACCAATATATCATCAATGAATACCACAAAAAACATCAAGATATTCCATAAATACTATATTTACTAGATCCATAAATAAATAGTGTATATTATTCAATATAAATGAAAATAATGTAAACTGAAAATATCCATACCTCATTTGAAATACAATCTTTGGAATTCCTTCTTTATTTACTCTCAATTAATGACTGCTAGCACAAAGTTCAATCTTTGAAAAATATTATACTCTTTGAATATTATTGAATATGTCATCAATTATAAGAATAAGAAACTTGATCTTTATTGTAATAGCATTTATTTACCTATAATCAATGCAAAAACACAAAGATAAGTATTACTTCTCAACAATGAGAATAAATTATCCCCATGGTAAAATACTAGGGGGAGTAAATCCTTTATCTTACAACCCTCTTGTTATTTATTCAACACCAGTAATTCCATAGTGGATATTATATAATGTAATGACCTGAAAATTTATCAAAGGAATTTATTCCTTTATATATTAATGTGATATAGTATAAATCTCATAAAATCTCTTATATACCATAATAAAAGCTTGATAAATGAAGAATTATTGTAAAAAATGTATTATAGAAGTTCAGGAACCCATATTGGAGAAAAGAAAACTTAACCTTAGGAATAATAATATGACCCTTATGAATAAAAAACCCTCCAAATGAATACTAAAATCACCCATGAAAGTATAAATAAAATTTAGGTATCATATAAATGAAATTATGGTATAATTATATCAGTGCAAGTAAATAAATATTTTAAAAATTATTAATTAAGTGTTGGCATTTTTGTATGTCATATTTATTTAATTACAATTTTATAATTAATTTAATAATTTAAATGAAAATTTACTTTCATTAAATGAATTCATAAATTTATATTTTGATGTTTTATGATTTTATGATATTTTATGAGGCCTTATATAATTTTTCCTAGTGTTATTAAATCATTTATAATTTCAAAATTTATAATTTCCAAGTAAATGATGATTTTAATTAAAAAATTAATTACATAAATTTATAAAATTATTTTCATAAAATGGATTTCATATTTTAATTATAAAAATCGAAAAATGGTTAGGCTATTTTTTTGGATTTTTCTAAAATAAATGAATTTTGGATGAATAGTTAAATAAGATAATTACAATTAAAGATAAATACATTAAATATGGATTCATATATGATACAAGGATGATGTAAGCACAAAATATAAAACTATATATCATTAATTTAGTATATTTAGTGATAATTCTCAAACAATTAATACTATTGATCAAAAATAAAAATGTAATGATTAAAATAATGAGAAAACACTCACCCCCTTCACTATAAATACCACACTCAAACCCTATTCTACTCACACATATCAAACTTCAATCCTTGTCCAAATTTTTTCCCAAACCTATCCCTATGCCCATATCCCACATCTTGGAGCTCTTGGTTTCATCAAACCACCAAAACGTTTTCTCTAAGGAGGTTCTCAAGGAGGATAAATCCAAGAGGTAAAATCCTCTTCTTTTTTCATTAATTTATTTTCAATTTCATTTCATTTATTCTATTATCATCACCTTATTTTATAAAAATGGAATTATAAATCTAGTATTTTTGATATAAAATAATTATATCCTATTAATTGAAGATTAATCATTAAAATCATCCCCCGCTCTCTCTCTCTCTCTTTTATTATAAAAATGAACTCATCACCCATGATGTGTCAATTTACCAACATCGTGGGTGACACATTTTCATTTTACATTAACACCTTAAAGGATGTTAAAAACAATTAAATGGTTAAAAATAGATTTTAATGTTACTATTTTACCCCTCTTTCTATTTTGTAACTAACAAACATACGTAATAATAAATGATAAAACAAAACGACTTCATTGTGATCGAAAAACTACAAAAATTAACACGAAGCGATCATCATTAACTTTTATCTAATGAGTCATCCTCATATAATATAAAAAAATTATTTACAAGATAATTAAAATGATATAATATAATTAATAACATATAATAACAATTGTGGATATTTATCCTCTTTTTAGACGAACATCCACTCATGTATAAAAGCAAACCAATCATGAAAACCATGAAAACGAATGCTCCTAAACAATGAAATGTAACTCTATAACTCAATAAAAATGACAATAAATGAACTTAATAAAACCATAATGAATCAAATTAATTTAATAAGGTATATTTATTTGTAATTCATGAATATAATGTGATTATATAGGATATTATACTGAAGGATGAATTCGATCATAAGGTAATGGAAATTCTTGAACCAACTCTGTTTTTTTGGGTTTTCCCACTTTCAACCTTTTTTCAGTATGGATATTCCTTCAATATAATTTTTAAACCTTATGTTATCTTTTATTTTATATATACATTTTATAATTGAGTTTATCACAAACACAATGTTTTCTAAAATAAATATTCTTTTAAAAAACACACCTTTTACTTCTCGAGATTATTTATTCTTCACTCAAGGTTGATGATTTTTATATTAAGTAGGTTATTCCAACTTTCATTTAGTAAACCAAAGTGTATGAATGTATGATTTATTAAATTAATCCCATTATTTTCTTTGGGTTATTTTATTTCCATGATTGATATATGTTCTATGTGTAATGAAAGATAACATAAATGTTATGATATGAAGAGTGCACCCATAATTATATAGCGCAATGTAAATATTATGATTTGATGATTGTGCTTAGAAATATACAGTTCTATAATGAATTGTTTATGGTAATTTATATCATGAGAAAATTTGAAACATGCATGAACATGATTCTATATTTGTTCAAATCTATGTGTGGTAGTTGACCACTAAGACACGATGTTTCATTTTTATGCAATGCCACATTCAAAGACTTTTCTAAATTATACCTCTCATGATTATAATGATTAAGTTATTATTATTCTCACCCCATTTTATATTATTTCATGTTATTATCTATCCTCTTACTAGGATTTTATCTCACACCTTCTTTTGATTTATATCCACTGGTTATTACTTGTACGAAGTATAATTTAAGGGCCAATAAGAAGATAAAGAAGATGAAATTAAATAAATGTTTATGTTTTATTTTGTAAATGTTATGTGTGGTACTAATTTTACCAAGACATTAAACCTTTGGATCCCAATCATGTAATTCACTTATGTTTTTTATCATTAAAATTATGTAATATTAATCCAATAAAAAGCAGTGTCTCTATAGTTAGCATTAGAGCATGATTTAGTTAATTTGGGAATTATGATTAGAGAACCTTAGTGAAAACCCTTAGTTTGAGACTATGTATATATAAGGACCCATGAAGCTATATTTTCTAAAATTCAAAACATAGAGATCCCATATGATATGCCATTAAAGTTAATTTTTAAAATGGATAAATTATTGACTACTTGTTAACATATGTTCTGTTCTAACATTTTTTATTTTAAAAAATGGTAGGAACCATGATAAACCATGTCAAAAACCCATGTGAGAGAAAATTAAGTTTTTTCCTAAATGACATCCCAAATATATTATGGGATGGATTTAAGAATTTCATAGTGATTCTTACACAACTATCCCAAGTTATGAACAATAACTGGAATAATGTGGACCATTTTACTTTACCTAAGAGGGATAAATTTTCTATCGAGTGTTTTATAAGGCAAAAACCATCAATGTTTAGTGGATCTTATAATCCACTAGTTTTGTAATAATGGTTTAACTCAATGGAGAAGATATTTCCTATTCTTTATTGTTTTGAGATATAGAATGTGACTCCGGCCATTTACTATTTATATTGAGAGGTAAATCAGTTGTGGTAATTGATTAAGAACACTAAAATGAAGGAATAAATTGATGAGATGGAGTGGTAAGACTTTAATATAATGTTTCTTGACAAGTATTTCCCTCAAAATAATCAATAAGAGATAGAGAAAGAATTTATAGAGTTGAAGTAAAAGCAAGGATAATTTATCACAGCCTACAATGAAAATTTCACAGGGATTCCGAGGTACACATTGAGTATTGTTATCAATATTTATAGATAAATTTATAGATTATTTAGTGGTTTAAAAACACACCTTAATAAGTACATAGAAATTCAAGACAGTAAGAGTCATGAAGAAGTTATTTTATGTTCTCTCAAAGTGGAGTTGGATTTTGGATAATGGTACCATGGATTTGGTGATAATAAATGAAAGTTATAGTTTGATGATCGAGGATTTCAAGATAATGGTGTAAAGAAAACTCAACTACACACATGTCAAAAATTTGGGAAGAAGAATCATGGGAACTACCTGAAGGTGACATAGAAATGCTTCAAGTGTGGGAGAGAAGGACACCAAGCTCATGAATATTGAAAATAACCGAGGAAGATAAATAATGTGGTTGAGGAATGAAGAGAACCAACCATAGTCAAATGCTATAACTGTAGGGAGAAAGGGAACTACGCAAGCTAGTTCATTAAACCCAAAGTCCTCATGGGTAATCAGTTTAATCCAACACTAATAAAAAATAATCAAGAAATTCATCTTCCATCACTAATGCTGAAGTGGAACATGAAAATGAAATCATACAAGGTGCAGTTCTTATTCATTCAGGAATGGAAAATCTTATTTCATTATGGTTCTATGAATTCCTCTATATCTTGAAAGTTTTATATAACTATTGAATTGAAACCCCGAAACCTTGAAGTAGAGATATCTATAAAAAACCTTATGGTTCAATCTTTTCAAACAAAGTGTTGGACTCTTAGCATGTTGGAATATGTGGGAATATTCTTCTAGGGAATCTCATGATACCTCCCTTGGTTGAATTTTATATTATAATGGGGATGGATTGGCTCCCCTTATATATAACACAGATCAACAATGGAAAAACAAAAATATATTTTAATATATTTAACCATTCCATACTCTTAAAATTTATGTAAGATCATGAATATACTTTTGAAAACAATTCAACGATGTGGGTATTTATTTTATGTGAAGAATCATACCTCACTCAAATTATTGGGTCAAAGGACCATACCAACTTAGGAGAAATTCCTATTGTGAGGGAATATAGTGATGTATTCCCTGAATAGTTACCCAAACGTCCACTATATTGTGAGGTAGAGTTATCAATAAAACTAATACCTGGAGAAACTCCTATCTCAATGTGCCTCTATAAGATGGAACCTATTTAACTGGAGGAGTTAAAGATGCTGCTGCAATATAATTTGGACTAAGGGTTTATACGCCCTAGTGCTTCACCTTGGGGCGCTCCAGTTCTCTTTGTGAAGATGAGTTATGGATCAATAAAAATATTTATTGATTATCAGGAACTCAACAAGATCACCATCAAGAATAAGTATCCTCTTCCATGGATTCATGAATTTTTCAATCAGCTATGAGGATCAAAGTACTTATCAAAGGTGGATATTTGGTTTAGATATAATCAGCTAAAGGTGAAGAAGGAATATATTCAGAAGACTGCCTTCTGTACAGGGTATGGGCACTATGAGTTTCTAGTAATTATATCCAAAATTATTAATTCAAATATAATATTTATTGATTTGATGAATATAGTCATTATAAAATACCTCAAAATATTTGTGGTACTGTTTATCGATGATATTATCATATACCCCATGAGAAAGGAGGAACATGAAAAACAACTAAGGATTGTGTTGGAAATATAACATAAGGAGAATTTGTTTTTTTAAGTTTAGAAATTTTGAATTTTGGATTCAAAAGGCCATATTATTTGGAAATGTTATCACAAGTGAGGGAATTTCTATGGACCATCCAAAATATAGGCATTTGGGGAATGGCCTAGACCCTATAATGTCATAGAAATCTACAGTTTTCATATATTATATTGGTACTACCGATGTTTTGTGATAACTTTATCATGGTTTTATATCCCACTAACTATGTTAATAAGGAAATGGGTAAAGTATGTATGGATGGAGGAATGTGAGGAATGCTTCAAAGAGCTAAATATGAGGCTGATCAATGAAAATATAATCACATTAACAAAAAGTGGATAATGTTTTGTGATATTGAGTGATTATTCAAACAATGGATTGGGTTTTTTACTCATGAAAAATGATAATGTGATAGCCTAAATTTCACGACATTTGAAGATCCATGAGCCGAACTACCTGACACATGATCTAGAGCTAGCAGCTATGATTTTTTCCTAGAAAATCTGGCAGTTCTACCTCTATGGTGAGAAGTGGACATCTATACCGATAAAAAGATGATAAACTATATATTCATAGGAAAGGAGCTCAACATGAATTAAAGGATATGGTTAGATCTAATCAATGCTTGTTATTTCTCTATTCACCATTATCCTAGTAAGGAAAACAAGGTAGCTGGAGAAATTAGTAGAAAAGAACCTCCTACTCTATCCATGTTTCGGATTGAGAAAGACCCTATATTTATAGACTTTCAAAATATGGATTTGGAAATCATAACTAAATGGAATAAATTTTACCTTTCCCAAATGATTTCCCATCCATCTATCTGAGAGAGTATTAAAGAGGCATAAATGGATGATTCAGAGTTACAAAAGAAGGAAAATGCTATAAAATAAGGGATGTTGAAAGAGTTCCATATTGATTATGATGGTGTGATTCACTTTGGAATGAGGCTCTATGTTCCTTCATCACATGGGATAAATAAGAATATATTGGATAATGAACACATCTAAACTTTCTATATGCATATTGGGAGTACCAAGATGTATCATGATCTCTGAGAAAACTTTTGGAGGGACAACATGAACAAGAAGATGATGAGTATATCTAAAGGTTCTTGATATGTTATAAAGTTAAAGAAGAGTGACATATTTCTAAAGGGATGATGTAACCATTTTTTATAACCATGTGGAAATGGGATAATGTCACTATAGACTTTGTCATGGGTCACCTGAATACATCCAAATGAAATAATTGTAGGACCCCGGGACACCCTGAGAGGGGAGGGGTGAATCAGGGTGTCAAATTTTTCTTCTTAAAGTTGTGGATCTTGTTCCCACGTTGGTAGGAAGTACTTAAACCTGTATGATGGACATGATCAGCAATGAAACATTCACATGCACAGAGATAACACAACAATTTTACATGGTTCACCACAAAGGGCTATGTCCAAGGAGCATACGCTGACCAGTTGCTGGTCGTACCAAATTCCACTAATCTTCACTAGCTGTGGATTATAGAGGTTCAGGCACAGTCACTCTGTCCCAGGCTCACTGCCTTTACAAACGTTCAGGGATAGCTCACTACTTCCCTCGGGTCACTCCCGTTGACTCCCCCTGGCTCACTGCCGTTGGTGAAGTCACACTCAGTTTATAGATGTGAAGGTCTCTTCAATAGATAGACATGAAGTTCTTTGTCTCCTGTTCAGCATGAGACTTTGCTTGCATCAGGGTTCAGAGTTGATGCTCTTTTTAGTTCAATCCTTCTTCTTTAGTGAAATGACTGAATGCACTAGATCCCCTTGTCTTCATTTGCCTGAATCACAATCACTTGTGTGATTTCTGAATAAATGATGCTATGTTGAATTCCAAATTTCATCCACTGATGAATACCCCTTTTGCCTCTGTCCACTGGGTGAACAACCTTTGGAAAGCGCCTTCACAAAGTACCCTACTATGCAAGGCTCCCAATTTTTCAAAGCTCAAACAAGGCTTCGCGAAGTCCCTGCCTTTTCGTGAAGCTCAATCGCAAAGCACTCTCGTGATGCTCCAGACTTCACAATTCTTGGATATCGCGGAGCTCCTGCCTCTTCGCGAAGCTCACTGAGCCAACGTGGGGTGCACAACTTTCGCAGAGCTAGAATAGCCGCCACGAAGCTCCTCTTTCCCGAAGCACACTGCCTTCGTGAGTGACCTTTGCGAACCGAGAGCAAAGGATTTTCTCTGAAATTCTCTCTCTTTCTCTTGAGTGGGTCAGCCTCTATTTATAGGTCATTCCACCGACACTCGACCCTTCCGCGCGGTCAACGCCACATCATCTCAAATCATGAAGCTCCAAAGATTCCGCTGGAATTCTGTCCAAATCGCGAAGCACCTCAGCAATTTTCGGATCGCGGAGCTCGTCGTAATCGCGTAGTATCACCGTCATCATTCCTTCGCGCCTTCGCCGCGAAGCTCCCTCACAAAGCCCTTCACCGCCGCTATGCGCTTCAACTCTTCCGTTTGCGAAGCTTTGACGTAATTGCGAAGACTCACCGCCTTCATTCTTCTGGTCTTAACGATTTCCAAACCATGAATCCTCTCTTCGCGAAATTCATGCCTTTTCCATATTTAATCATTATCTTCATGTAAATCCACTTTTCGCGATGCTCAGCAACTTCCAGATTTTGGACCCCAAAAATTTGGCAAACACTGGAAAACGGTGCCACCTTGTATCTGCTCTTTTTTCTGCCTCCAGATCATCCATTCCTTTGTCGATGTTCCTTGAATAAAACATGGATCATTATCCACAATCCTTGAACTCGACATGCCACCATGGAATCTCCTTTGTCAACAAATTTTTATGTCATCTGTTAGCTTTGTCAACAAGCATGATTACCTCAACAACACTTGTTCTTGGTGATATGTATCCTTCAACAACTCTTCTGCTTTTATCACAAACTCCACTATTGTGATATGTATTCATTGAAGGAATAGCTTCATCATCATCATCTTCTATGACAATGTGACGTGCATGGATATCACAGAATTCCAATCATTGCACGAACTTCTTAGAATTCCAATCACTGGCACATTTTCTTCTTTGTCAACCGTCATGATCAACTTCATGCAAACCATGTGAGTCTATTCATCAATAAGTCTCTTGCATGGTTCTCAAGAAATCATGAGTAATTTCATGGTCTTCATCAAAACCCATGGTTCTCATGCAATAATGAGGAATTGCATGGTCTTCATCAAAACCCATGGTTCTCATGCAATAAGGAGGAATTGCATGGACTTCATCCAAAAACTCCATTCTTCTTTAATCATCCTCATATGGATTACACCTCACAGTCTTCATTGTTCTAAACACTGTATCACCTTTGACACATGTTATTTAAACTTACGATCAGTACACCAATCGTCTGAATCACCATTCCACTACTTCAGCGGAGTAATTCATGATATTTTTCATTTTGATCTTCCAATCCTCCATTTCATTGGAGTACTTCTTGATCTCCTTCATTTTGATCTTCATTGACAAATATTTACAACAAATAAAAACTTATACACAAAGTGGTTCCAATAATCTCCCCCTTTGTATTTTTTTGTCAATACCTTATACATCTTCTGAAATGAATTTTTCAACATCAAAATGAGAATCTTATCTTCAATGTACTTTTATTTTCAAACATTCATTTCACTTTCTCTCCCCCTTATTGACAAGAAATACAAATCTCATGGTAGGGAGGGTATCAATATATACTTAAGAAATGTTTCATTAATCATTTCACTCTAAGTCTACTTGAGCAATGCTCGATGTAGAAAACAAGAGGATTTGATTAAGTCAACAAGGCTGTCCATTATTCACAGATCATGATACCAACATGAGATGAGAACTCATGTATTTTGTCTTCAAGGGTTTACCATTTTTATTTCAAGCATAAGAAATAAAATGTGATAGGGAATGATCAACCTGAAATTCCTGCACTTACATCATCAAACTGATCAAAAACATTCAAGTGCTATCTGCAGGATAAGTGACCTTGGGGAACATCCATTCTTCTTATGTCACTGATCAATTCAGTTACTCCCCATTTGTAGAATGATCTTTGATATGAGTAACCAAGGGATAGAGATTGAGAAATGGCATACCTTTTCCATTGACATGTTCTTCAACAAATTCACAGAGTAACTGCTCTTGAGTCCAGCTGGAGTTGATATTGATTGACACAGTGATTATGGAAGCTTCTTCATTTTTCTCCCCCTCAAGGGAAACACTCCTCATCATCTTCATCAAGAGTGATCCTTCATCATCATAATCTTTTAATATCAATTGAATAATATACTAAGGATGGAAACTTATTTAGATTGAATATCAAGAGTTGACATCATTCACTACTTCTCAGGTTCTCCCCCTGAGAGCATGCTTCACCTTCAATTCCCTGCATTATTAGCAGAAATACAATACACAAATGATTAAGGGAATAAGGTGGTTCTTCCTTGCTTTATCAACAAGACCTGCATGGTTGAGGTTATTTTCTCAACCAAGTTCCTCTATTCACTCCAGTCTTCATGCCTGCACATTTGAACATATGTTCTGACATCTGTTGGTGTGGCATGGCTTTCTTCACATTCTCTTTTACATTGTGTGAGGAATTGTTCTGCTTAACATCCATCATGAATGATACATTCTTACTCTTCTTAAGGACTGATTGTTGTTCTGGTATTAAGGTTAGACAACCTTTTGCAACGTGATCAGATTTCTTGCATCTCTCACACAGAACTTCTTTGACACGAGTGTTTTCTTGGTTTGTAATCTCTCCTGCACTCTGTCTTCCTCACGTGAAAGTTTTTCTTTGCCTTTAACACCATCCTTGGCCTTTTCATCTTCAAGTTTCCTCATTTTTTCAAATATTCTGGCCAGATGACCAATATTTCATTTGAAACTATTGTAGTTGGTTTGGATCTTCCACATGGGTTCATCTGTGTTTCATCCCCCTTAGTTCTTATTTTGGACGAATGACCCTTCAATTTAATGGATCTAAAATCCTGGGTCTTCTCAGCTTCCCTACTTGATATCTTCTTGAAGAAATGTGTGCTCACACCATTCTTCTGGTTTCTACCCAAGGTACTTGCTTCATACTTAGACGGCATCAGAGGTCTTATTTTCTTATCAACAGCGAAATAGTGTTGATATGGACATGTGCCTACCTTGTGACCACTGCCATTGCATACATCACAGATGTTATCAAGAATTCCAAATCTGTTTGCGGTAAACAGATGATTCTGAACCTGCAGACGTTGCTTCTTCTTCTCTGGTTTACTTCCCTTTGATATAGGCTTTCTCTGTGATTTTCCATGTAAGGGATTATAAAAAAAATCCAGTGCACAGTGCCCAAATCTATTGCACCACCAACATTTGCCCACAAATCTTTTCTTCTTTGTTTCTTCTGTATGAAGTTGTTGGGCCATCTTATTCATCTTTTGTGCTCTATTTGGGGAACCAACTTCCTCCTTCTTCTTATCCACCCTAGCCATGGTGGTAGGTTTCTTCTTCTCACCTTTCCTCATCCATACTTGTTTATAACTTTTCTTCCAACCTGCACTGATTGTAGGAAAATATTTAGAAACATGAGTACAAGATGGTTTGGATGGTACCATCACTTTCTCAGTTTCTTGTGATAGATCAATGAGTGAAGTCATGATCTTCTTATCACATGTTGGAGGTCTTTCGACAATAGAATCCTCCAGTGAGCATTGAGTACCAACAACAACTGATTCTTGATGTGGATAATCAAGAGTTGTCATAATCTTCTTGTCACTTGTTGGAAGTATTTCAGCTTTAAATTCCTCCAACGAACATTGAGTATAGGCATCACTCATTTCATTATTTTGTGAAGTCTTAATATGTGTATTCTCAATCTTGGTCAACTGGGCTTCCAATTTTTGACCCTCAATATTGAGGATGATCTTCTGATCTTCAATCATGATCATCTTCTCTTCACAAGTCATCTTCAATCTTTCAACCTCATCTTCATGCATCTTAACTTTGTTTTTTAGAAATGATTCAAGTTCCCTGAATTTCATGGAAGTTTATTTCAAACACAAACTCTTGAATTCTTTGCTCTTTTTCAGTTCATCTTCAAGTGCATGGATATTTTCTTTTAAAGTCTTATTGACTTCCAATTTTTCTTCAAAGACTCTAACCTGTTTGGTGAGCTTCATACTTTCCAGAACTTTTCTTTCCAACCCCTTTTCCATCTGTCAGCTTCCCTTTCTAATCAGGTGATCTCAACCTGCATAGATTGAAATAGGCTACAAATAATAGCAACCCTTTCTTCAGGAATATCATGCAGATATGTTTTTAGTTTTTTCAGAAAGCTTGAATTAGGGGTGTCATCCTTTCCTCTGGTAGAATCCTGAGCCACCTGCTTGATACTTTCCAGGCCTAATGTTTCTTCATTATTGGAATGGCATGGAGAACAAGACACTTCATATTCTTTGGATACGAGGGACTTCTTCAGCTACTTCTTCTCTTTCTTTTTCCTATTTGTCATGGTCTTACTAGATGTAGACTTCTGCTTAGAAATGTCTGACTCTTCATCAAGAATACTCTTCATTGTTGACTTTATGAAAGAGACTCAAATCCCTTTCTGAATATAATTACTAGAGAATATCCAACATACCTGAACCTCACTCTGATACCACTTGTAGGACCCCGGTACACCCTGAGGGGGGGGGGGGGGGTGAATCAGGGTGTCAAATTTTTCTTCTTAATGTTTTGGATCTTGTTCCCACGTTGGTAGGAACTACTTAAACCTGTATGATGGACATGATCAGCAATGAAACATTCACATGCACAGAGATAACACAACAATTTTACTTGGTTCACCACAAAGGGCTACGTCCAAGGAGCATACGCCGACCAGTTTCCGGTCGTACCAAATTCCACTAATCTTCACTAGCTGTGGATTATAGAGGTTCGGGAACAATCACTATGTCCCAGGCTCACTTCCTTTATAAAGGTTCAGGGATAGCTCACTGCTTCCCTCGGGTCACTCCCGTTGACTCCCCCTGGCTCACTGCCGTTGGTGAAGTCACACTAAGTTTATAGACGTGAAGGTCTCTTCAATAGATAGACATGAAGTTATTTGTCTCCTGTTCAACATGAGACTTTTCTTGCATCAGGGTTCAGATTTGATGCTCTTTTTAGTTCAATCCTTCTTCTTTAGTGCAATGACTGAATGCACTAGATCCCCTTGTCTTCGTTTGCCTAAATCACAATCACTTGTGTGATTGCTCAATAAATGATGCTATGTTGAAGTCTAAATTTCATCCACTGATGAATAGCCCTTTTTCCTCTGTCCACTGGGCGAACAACCTTTGGAAAGGGCCTTCACAAAGTACCCTACTACGCAAGGCTCCCAATTTTGCAAAGCTCAAACAAGGCTTTGCGGAGTCCCTGCCTTTTCGTGAAGCTCAATCGAGAAGCACTCTCGCGATGCTCTAGCCTTCACAATGCTTGGCTATCGCGGAGGTCCTGCCTCTTCGCCAAGCTCACTGAGCCAACACGGGGAGCACGACTTTCGCGGAGTTAGTATAGCAACCGCGAAGCTCCTCTTTCGCGAAGCACACTGCCTTCATGAGTGACCTTTGCGAACCGAGAGAAAAGGATTTTCTCTGAAATTATCTCTCTTTCTCTTGAGGGGGTAGGCCTATATTTACAGGCGATTCCACCGACCCTTAACCCTTCCTTGTGAAGTCAACGCCACGTCATCTCAAATCGCGAAGCTCCAAAGTTTCCGCTAGAATTCTATCCAAATCGCGAAGCACCTCAGCAATTTTAGGATCATAGAGCTCATTGTAATCGTGGAGTATCACCATCATCATTCCTTCGCACCTTCTCCGCGAATATCCCTCGCAAAGCCCTTTACCACCGCGATACGCTTCAACTCTGCCGTTCGCGAAGCTTTGAAGTAATCGCGAAGACTCACCGCCTCCATTCTTCTGGTCTTTGCGATTTATAAACCATGCACCCTCTCTTCGCGAAATTCATGCCTTTTCCATATTTAATTATTATCTTCATGTAAATCCACTTTTCGCGATGCTCAGCAACTTCCAGATTTTGGACCCCAAAAATTTGGCAAACACTGGAAAATGGTTCCACCTTGTATCTACTCTTTTTGTCCGTCTCCAGATCATCCATTCCTTTGTCAATGTTCCTTGAATAAAACATGGATCATTATACACAATCCTTGAACTCGACATGCCACCATGGAATCTCCTTTGTCAACAAATTTGTATGTCATCTGTTTGCTTTGTCAACAAGCACGATTACCTCAACATCACTTCTTCTTGGTGATATGTATCCTTCACCAACTCTTCTGCTTTTATCACAAACTCCACTATTGTGATATGTATTCTTTGAAGGCATAGCTTCAGTATCATCATCTTCTATGACAATGTGACGTGCATGGCTATCGTAGAATTCCAATCATTGCACGACCTTCTTAGAATTCCAATCATTAGCACATTGTCTTCTTCATTAACCGTCATGATCAACTTCATGCAAAACATGTGAGTATATTCATCAAGAAGTCTCTTGCATGGTTCTCATGAAATCATGAGTAATTGCATGGTCTTCATCAAAACCCATGGTTCTCATGAAATAATGAGGAATTGCATGGTCTTCATCAAAACCCATTGTTCTCATGCAATAAGGAGGAATTGCATGGACTTCATCCAAAAACCCCATTCTTCTTTAATCATCCTTAGATGGATTACACCTCACATTCTTCATTGTTGTAAACACTGTATCACCTTTGACACATGTTCTTTAAACTTATGACCAGTAAAACAATCATCTGAATCACCATTCCACTACTTCAGCGGAGTAATTCTTGATCTTTTTCATTTTGATATTCCAATCCTCCATTTAATTAGAGTACTTATTGATCTCATTCATTTTGATCTTCATTGAAAACTATTTACAACAAATACAAACTTATACACAAAGTCGTTCCAACAATAATTTGATATGGGTTGTGGTAAAATGACTCACCAAGACTGCCCTCTATTTAAGAAGATCTCTAATTTGAAAAAGATGCAATGATACATGTGAAGGAAGTGGTGAGACTGCATGGAGATCCACTCTAAATTTTCTCTAATTGTGATCCCTGGTTCACAAATAAATTTCGGGGGAGTCTTCAACATGCTTTGAGTACTAACTTTATTTTCAACATGTCCTATCTCCCCAAACTGATGGACAATATGAAAGGACTACTCATATTATTAAATATTGTCTAATATCATTATCATTATAATTCAAAGGAAGATGAGATTAGAATCTACCATTAGCTGAGTTCTCATACAAAAATTTCTTCCACTCGAGTTTTCAGATGGCTCTATATGAAGCTTTGAATGGAAAGCATTTTCGAACTCCATCCTATTGGGATAAAGTTAGAGAAATAAACCTACATGGACTTGATCTTGTGAAAGAGAAGGAAGATAAGTTTCAATCTATCCAACAACATATCAAAGATGGTTAGAGTTGGCAAAAGAGTTATGCTGACAACCATCAAAGAGACTTAGAGTTTGATGTTGGAGATAAAATCTTCCTTCAAATATCACCTAGAAGTGAGTCATGCAGTTTTTAATGAAAGGGAAGATAAGCCCAATGTACATTGGGGAATTTGATATCCTTGATCACATACAATCCATAGCCTAATAGTTGACACTTATTCCGAATATGGATCAAGTTCATGATGTATTCCATGTATCACTCTTGAGGATGTATAGACCAGATCCCTCATGTGTACTGAACTCATAGGTGGTACAACTAGAAAATGATCTATCTTATGATGAGTAGCATTTAAATATTTTAGACCAGAGAGATAATTTTCTTCAAAAAATGACAACCCACATTGTTAAAGTGATGTGTAGGAACCATACATATGAATAAGAAACTTGTCAACAAGAGGAGGTGATGAAGGAGACGTACCCTTACATGTTTATGTAAAACATAATTTCAAGGGAAAAATATAAAAAGGGGGGAAGAATGTGATGAAACAAACATTTATCAAAGCAATTTATTCCTTCTTATTGTAGTTTCATATAGTATTAATCTTATAAAATCACCTAGATACCATAATAAATGCATTATAAATGACTAATTAATTAAAAAACAAGTATTTCTAGAAGTTAAAGAACCAATATCGATGAAATAGTAACCTAACCTTTGGAATAGTAATATGAACTTTATGAATAGTAAACCTGCCAAATGAATAGTAACCTCACCCATGAAAGTATAAACAAAATATAAACATCATTTAAATTAAATTAGGGTATAATTATATCATAGTCCAATTAAATAAATGTTTTGAAAAGTATTAATTAAGTGTTGGATTTTTTGTAAGTCATAAATATCTAATAAAAATATTATGATTAATTTAATAATTTAAAATAAATTTAATTTTAATCAAATGTATTCATAAATTAATTTTTTTATTTGTTATTATTTTAAGATAATTTTATGATACCTTAAGTAAATTTTCAAAGTTTTATAAAATCAGTTATAATTTTAAAATATGTATTTTCAAAGTAAATGATGATTTTAATTAAAAATTAAATTAATCATATTTATAATATTATTGTCATAAAATGGAGCTCATTTTAGAATTCTACATATTGAAAAAATGGATAGGGTGAATTTTTTGGATTTTTAAAAAAAATCATGAATTTTTGATGAATAGTAAAATACGATAATTTACCATAAAAGCTAAATAGCTGAATTACAGACTCATAGATGATGTTAGAACAAAATATAGAACTCTGCTTTATTATTTTAATTTATTTTGTAATAATTATCAATATATTCATAGTATTGATCAAAAATAATAAACTAATGACTAAAATAATGAGAAAACATCCCTCCCCTCAACTATAAATATCACCCCTCGCACCCTCTTCTAATTACACATATAAAGCTTAGAGTTTTGAATAAATTATTCATAAACCTATCCTCAATCTCTTTTCAGATTTCCAGAAATTGTGGTTTCATAATATGTCTAAAACTATTTCCCTAAGGAGGTTCTCAAGGTGGATAAACTAAAGAGGTAAAATCATCTTCCTTTTTTCATTAATTTATTTTCAATTTCATTTATTTTCTCCTCTTATACTCACAATATCTTATAAAATTTTCATGATAAATCCATTATATTTAATATACATGAGTTATATATTGTTAATGGAATATTTCTCATTAAACTCCTCCCAAACCCTCTCTCCATTTCATTCTAAAAATAAACTTGTTTACAGGGATATGTCAATTTACAGATATCGTGGGTAATGCACTTTTGTTTTCTATTAACTCCACAAATGAAGATAACGAAACCATTAAATGGTTTAAAACAAATTTTAATGTGTATGATACATCCCTCTTTATGAACCAATACTAACTTATATATATAATACTAAATGATAAAACAAAACCAATTAATTGTGATACAAAAACAACAAAAAATAACCTAAAATGATTATCATTAACTAGTATCAAATGATTCATCCTCATACCGTATAACCAAATTCATTATAAGATCATTTATTATTATTTAAGATCATTAATAACATATAATAGAAATTATGGATATTTATACTCCTTTTACATGAAATCCCATTCACGTATACAAGCAAACCAATCATGAAAACCATGAAAATGAATGCCTCCAAATGATAAAATTAAACTCTACAACTCATTGAAAATTCTATAAATGAATGTAATAAAACCATAATTAAAAAAATTCATTTATAAAACGTTTTTTATGTGTAATTAATGAATCTAATGTGATTATACATGATATTAACATGAAGTAATCATTCGTATATAAGGTAAGGTGAATTCTCGAACCCAACTCTCTTTCATTGGGTCATCCCTATTTCACCCAATTTTTAGTATGGATATTCCTTAAATATCATTTCTTAATCATTATATTACAATTTATAGAATATTCATGTTTTATGTTTGAGTTTTTATAAACACAATTTTTTCTAAAACAACTAATCTTTCAAAAAAAAACATACCTCTTACTTCTCAAGATTGATTCTTCTTCAATCAAGGTTGATGATTCTAAAATCAATTATGTTATTAAATATTTTCATTTGGGAACCTAATTTTTTTGAATGTATACTTTATGAAATTAAACCCATTCCTTTCCATGGGTAATGTTATGTCCATGATTGGTATATTTTTTATGTAGTGTGCATGGTAATGTAAATGATATGATGTGACAGGTGTGCTCAGGATTATATGGCCCAATATAAATGTTTTAATGTGATGGGTGAAATTAGAATTATATTTTAATCTAATGAATTGGATAATGTGACATATCTAATAATAAAAATTGAAATATTCATGCACATGATGACATATTTGTTCAGAACTATGTGTGGTAGTTGATAACTAAGACAATATGTTTTATTTTTATGCATTTCCACATTACAAGTATTTTCTTAAATATTCCTCTCATGATTATGATTATGATGTTATGATTCTTTCCACCACATGTAATATTGTTTCATATTCTTATCTATCCTATTAATGGGATTTTATCTCACCCCTTTCTTTGATGTACATCCTCAAGTAATTATTTGCAAAATGGAAAATTAAAGGGCCAATAAGTAGCAAGAGAAGAAGGAATTAAATAAATGTTTATGTTTTATTTTGTAAATGTTATGTATGGTCCTTATTTTACCACAACACTAAACCTTTGTACTAGTTCATGTAATTATTTTAGGTTTTTTTATCATTAAAATTAAGTAATACTAATGTATGAAAAAGAAGGGTCATGATATATAAGGTGTCTTTGATATTTTTCATACATCCGGGATTAGATCAATGAAAAATTAAATTTAATTATTTGGTTTATTTCTTGGTAATTCCTCATTAAATAAATAACAATATTCTTGAACAATAGTTATATCATCAATTTTATTATATCCTTAATTAACAATGGGTTTTTTCTCTTCTTCCCCAAAAATCCGACTTAGAAGAAATAATGGTGGTGGACTTAGATGTAACTCAAATGATGAAGTATCTACACTAAAGGTATGGAAATATAAATATTCATCACGAATCATAACTTCATTTTCATTACAATAATTTTTTAATCATATTTGTAAATTCACTCCATACCAAGGATTATACCAAATTAAACCACAGGTATGATTATAATGTAAAAAAATAATGTTTATGTGTCATAATAAGGACTTAATGATACATAATTATTATAATGAGACTTCTACTAAGGTTTTTTAATGAAAAATACCTTATTAATGTGTAAGGGATATATTTATATTTCATAGAAAACATGTAAGATATAAAAAAATTTGAAGATCAAGAATCAAATAAGTAATTTTATAAATGTGAAGCTACGATTAATGTACCTTCAACCACATCATTGGTTATTTCCAATTTGGCTGTAGTAATAGTATAAGCTTGGACATCTCCCCTAGATCTCTTATTTGGTAGATTCCTTTGATTCTTATAGAATTAGTTTAAATATTTTTTTATCTCTATATAGTTGAAACACTTAATAACAGTTTTCTCTTCCTTCACTTTACAATATTTATCCTCATGACCATTATCTCCACAATTACAATAAAAAACTCCCAATCCCTTCAAGAATTTCCATAGATAATTATTTCCCCAAATCTCAGAATATGGAAATTACTTCATTCTCTTGTTATTTATTAACACATTCCATTTTTTCACGGTTCCTAGTCAACCACTTATTTTCATTATTCTCATTTAACTTGTAGGTTATTGAGAATTTCCTCACTATTTTTATGGAAGATAAAACTATTTCATCATATGATGAAAATGATTGAGTGGCCAGAGACCTTCAAAGAATTCTCTTAATCCCTTCAACGAAATGGTCAATCTTTTATTATGGGTTGAATATGTAATATTTAAAAGACCTGTATTTCCTTTTAAAGATAGCATCATACTCTACCAAAAAATCTTCTACCTTTTTTCCTTTAAGATAAAATTTATTAGTATTTCAGTTTATTAATTTTAAGGGAAATATTTTTTGATGAATTTCTCCTAAAAGATTTTAGTTCCATGTGTTCTATTTCATCTTACTATTCAGTATTCTTGATCCATAATCACCATTGATCAAAATTGAATTTGATAAAATACACTACAAGTATAATAATTTCTTTATCATCACATCTCAAGTATATAAAATTAAACTCAGGAGACTTGAAACATTTCTCAGATACCATTATTTTAGTAGTCCTACCAAATCTAGAGGGATTTTTTCGCATGAAGATGTCCAACATAGGATAATCACACCATAGAAAAATAGGTTACTCTATTTGGACAATGTTTTTTGACTTAACGTAATTAAGATTCTCTCATATAGCCACGATCTTCTTGGTTCCAATACTCAATGTATTGGAATTATCCCTAGGGAAATGTCAACATTGGACATGAGTATTGATATCCTTATTTATTATAGGGTAAATTTATAATCAATGGAATGTACCAGGTTAACTCATAAATTTATGAATTTCAAATCACAATGTAGAATTATGAATATGATTTACACATATCAAAAATTGATAATTTATGCATGTCAGTCAGATTTGGACACTCAAGAGGGGTTAAATTGATTTCCAATAAAAATTTATATTTTTTATTACGAGTCCCCAATTTAAAAAAATAGGCAAGTTAAAAAAAGTAGAAAATTTATAATAGTTTTGAATGTTTGATGAATTTATCAAGATATTGATTATTTTTAGTTACATCAATTTTAAATATTTATATAAAGTTTGAATGTAATTTAGTAAATCAATAAACACTTATAAACACTATCTATGATTAACTATCAAAGAAAATTAATGTTTTTAGGTTTGAATATATAAATAAAGGCAAGAAAAATAGAACATTAACATATTGGATAAAAAATAGGTTCATTATCAAGGAAAGAACTAGTACTCTCAACTAAGTGATCACCTACTATCAAGAAGTTTATATAAACAAGGTTTATCTATACCTCAGATTGGGTTTTAAAATAGAACACAAGATGTCCAGGTCAACTAGACCTGTACCACTATTTTATGTGGGATAAAAAATACATCTAGGTCACATAGAGACCTATTCCACAGTTATATGTGGGAGTAAAATGGTATATAAATATGGGTGATTGAGGATATATTTTATCCTACAGCTTATCTCAGGAAAGAGTGTGTGTTTTTGGTACAGATACACATAATCCTTGAAAACTAGTAAAATTATACACAACAGAGGGAAAAAATTTAGAGGGTTTAAAATGCTCTGAGTGATGTTCTTGATGCTTCAGGAATTCTTGAGTAAGCTGATGTCAAGCTCCAATCCACTTATGTAAAAAACACATAAATAGAGTGTCATTGATTCCCTGTGTTCTATTTTCCAATGAGATGCTTCTTGTAGATTCTCTATTTTGATTTGTTGCTGCAAGGATGTTCGCACTCTTTGGTTCAAATTTTTTTTCTTGTTTACATATAGAAGGATTGGCATGTATCTGTTCTCTCATATCTAGTATTTTATGTCACACCACCTATGTCAAACTTCTCACACACCTCTTTTATTTATTCTCATAAGTTTTTTCCTTTTGCCAATAGGGAGCATGATATTCGTCACATGCAGGTACCTCATACCTAGTACTACTTACTAAAATGGGTATAAAAGATAATTAATAATATTAGTATCGATAAATAACTCTAATATCACCTTCAATAATAATTTTTAATTTATGTGATAAATGAATAAATGACTATGTCTGGAACAGTGTCTTAGGAGTAGTGACACATGAGCGGTGACTCAGAAGTGGTGACTCAACATTTATCTCTGAATGGTGTTGAAGACTTTGTAAAAATTATGGACTGATGTAATAATAATGGTGTCTCAAACATTGTGAAAATAGAGTAACGTTGTCTAGTCCCTTGTGATAATTCTAAGCTAGTCAGAACGATGTCTTTTCCTCTGTAAAAATTCTGAACTGGTAGGAATGATGTCTTGTCTTATGCAAGAATTCTGAATTGGATGGAATGATGTATTGTCCTTGTCAATGGTGTCTGGTCCTTTATGAAAATTTTGTAACGGTAGATCGGAACAAAAATGTCTCATAATTTACTGAATTTCAGACTGAGCAGTGTCACTACAACTGTGAATCATACTTTGTCGATTTTCTGACTGAAAGGTGAGACTCGTGACTATGAGGTCATTGACGGGTGACCGTGAGTCCATTTACCGATGAGTTTGAGTCCACTGATCGGTGACTCATACTTATTCAAATATTTTCAACTTGTCTTATAAAATAATACTTGAAATAATTGATTAATATTATACATAGGCATGATGAAACATACTTTGACAAGATTAAGTATGATTAAACATGATTTGTGAGCATTAAAACTAGAGGAGTCCAACATTATATTCCGTTTTTATGGTAAAAATTAGGGCATTTAAAGTACGTACATAATGATTAATGGATGATAATGTAAAATTAAGACATAAATAGAGAACAATTTTATTATTAGCAGGGAATCATATGATAAATCATTTGAATACCATAAATTTTGAATACTATAAATATTGGTAGGTGAATAAAATTCCATCTCTAAGTTCTCCCCATTTTTGGGATTATCAAAAGAAATACAGGGATATAAAATTAATAATAATCACAAAATGCCATCAACAAGTGAATAAAAGAGTGATCATATTTCATTGAATACATCAATACAGTACAATCACAAAAATAACATCATATCCCTATCAAAAAACATCCAATCACATTAGATATATGTCTACTACATTTTTCCATTGAGAGTGACATCATGTGTAGAAGCAGTAGGTGGAGAAGTTTTATGTATGTAAGGGAAAAATCTAGTAGAGAGTGAAGGTATTTGTATCCCTTCTAAAAAATATATGGTTCATGGTTTGGTCTAGAGGAATATTGAGGTAAAGACTTCTCAGTAAGGATTGGCCTAATCTTGAATAGACCCTGAGTAGGGGTCACTGTGACATGTGAAAAAGAAGTATAGTTAGAAGGAATCAAACATGGTATGAAAGGGGAAGTAGCTGGATCAACGATTGTTGTGTTGTGATGATCCAGATAAGGATTCAATATATTGATGTAGTATCTATTGACTTAACTACCAAACTCTATAGAATTATCAGAATCATCCCTATTATGTATGAACTTCTCATGGGTATGAGTAAAGTACTTAAACGGTTTGACTTTCTCCTTGAATGTTTGAGTCATTGGGGGTAGCTTCAAATACTATACAAAATAATTGAAATGATTTGTTAGCCGGTGCTTGTTATATTCCCTCTTAAAATAGTAATCCAATTTTTGGGAGATTTCTTATTGAGCATCAGGGGTAGTTTTAGAGTAAGATTTTACCATGTAATACACATGCTCATTGTGATTTTGAATATTACCAAGGCTTTCCTGATCAAAACCACCAATCATAGCTTAAAGCTATTCTCTTATAATTTATCTAAGAAAGTCATTGTCCAACAGCTGAGAGGTATGGGTAGAAGCTGATTGATATGGAGTATCTGAGGTGAAGGTATTAATAATTTTAAGAACCAACTCTATGAATCCTTTATATTCATCATTCATTTGATAGATTACAGACATAGGGACACGAATTTCATTGGTTAATTTTGTGTTGTTATTAACAAATTCTTCTACCACTGAAATAAATTTAGGTTAATCTGAGATACAAACTTTCTTAGGAGAATGTATTCATTATCCTCACATAGACTAGAAACTATATATGGAGTACGAGGATCATACAAGTCCTTCCTCATCTCCTCAACCAATGATTTTAAATAATTCAAGGCATCACATACCTATCAATTTTAAAGTCATTCCTCTTGTATTTCATGAATCATTTTAGGATGCATTTTCCATGTTAACTTCTATATAAGAATTCCAACATCCCATTCACTAAGGTTAGTCTCAGAAGTAGGATTTGAATTCATAAGATTTCCAATACCAGATAAGATATTTTCACCAAAAGCTTTTAAATATTCATGACTCACATAGTTTGGTGCTTCTTGTACAGGTGTAGTAATAAGTAATGGATATTGACCAGAAATCACTTTTTTAGATGTGGCGGGCTTGAGTTGAAACACTGTTGAAAGATCTATTTCCTTAACTAAGGATCTCTGAGAGACATAAACATCAAAAAAACTTGGGAACTTGTTCCATGCATAAACTAAACTATGATAAATATGACTTGGAACTTCAATCATCTCCAAAATGGGGTTTTTCTCCCCCTCAACAGATGCATACCTTGGAGAATTAAGTGATTCCATCACCTAAAATCTTTCCACATCTTCTACCATATTTTGATTCATTTTAATATCAGCTAAATTTACTTTTTACTATATAGCATGTTCAACACTCTTTCCACCAGGTAATGAGGCTTATATTTCGTTGACTTTATCATGATTAGAGTCATTACCCTCAATCAGATATTTTTATTTATTCATTCCTTTTTATTATAATATTTAGCTACATATATAGTGGATTCTACTTCTATAATTTATTCTTATTGTTTCAATTTATCATCAAATTCTTCCACATTAGATTCTTCCCCATCAAAAATGTAAAGGTTAGCTAAATTTTATCCATTTTCATCATGAATACCTTCATTTCATTCTCTATCAGAAACACTCTCTTCTTCAACATCATTTCCCATTTCCCCATATAGGTATTCTACTACCTCATTTGGTTCCAAACTAGGGTTAGTGATATCCTTGGTTCTCTAGGGATATGTAATAGGATTAAAATCCTTATAAATCATTTCATTGTTTTCAACCCATGTCATATTCTAGGGATTATAACTGATCTTCATCCATCTGCATATTTCCTTAAAAAAACAAAAATCATAATCCTTAATAGTTTCTTTATTTTCCCTTAACAATCCTTTGGCATGCATCATTATATAGATGAACCTTGAATAGAATATGGAGGTAGATTTAAGGGATGTTTTTATCATATTAAACATATAAAGGATAAGATATTTTCAAAAGTTTATTTTATTACCATTTTTCAAGATATAAAATAAGAAAACATTTTGATACTTCAAGTTAGAAAAATCATCTCTCCTTGGATAGATAATATTTTGAATGAACTTGAATATCTATCTGGTTTCTCCATCCAAATCAACAGTAATAGGTCTTCTCCACTTTACATCTCTTGTTAAATCACCCAAATCCTCTTTTAGGATAAAAATATCACATGGAGGTGGAGGTAATCCTTATTTATCCCAAAATATACCTTTATAAGGTACTATTAAACAAAAATCCCACATACTCGAAGAAAAATAAAACATTTGTCCATTTACCCAACTCTTGGCCATGAAATCATCTTTGGAATTAGACAAAACCTCAACATATTGATAAATCTCGAAAACAAGTTTCAGGTATAAGGGTCTCATGTCATTGGTAAACCATTTTATAAATCCTTTATCTTACAATACCTTAATAAAAAGTGACTTACTTGAAAGAATCCATTTTCCACAAATATCCTTTTCTCACATGAATACTCTATTTGTGAGACTGGGGTTTAAGGGTTTCTCAGGAATTATGATTGGAACCTTTTTAATCTATCCGATGATTGAAATTTTTCTGTGGTCGAAAAATATGGATGATTAAATCTCTCAATTCCCAACATGTAGATATATTTCAAAGGAGAATGAAGATTTCGAGAGATAAGAGGTTTTCTTTCGAGAGTTCGAGAGAAATAGTGAACTAATAAGTGATATGGAGTGACCAATTTTTATCATTTAGGGATTTTAATGTTGTATATTTAAAATTTAGTATAAAATAAAATGAAATCAAATAATTAAAAAGGTGATACAGGAAAAATTACTATGTATAAAGAGGAGATTTCTTACAGTGTGTTATCAATAGTGACATCATAACAGTGTCAAATCAAATAGTGAGACATCAACCGGTGAGACTGAAAATGTAGAGATAATAACTGATGAGAACACAAATGGTGAGACAATAACTGGTGAAACATCAACTAGTGACATATCAAATAGTTACTCAAAATTTATCATACCTAATTAATGTATGATGTATTTCATTCTTTTAGAATTTAACGTTTTATTGAAAATTTCAGTAAGATGATGTTTTGTGCCAATGAATTCTAAAGTAATATCACTTTATTGATAATGATCTCTCAAAAAGTGAGGTCTTAGACAAATTTATTTTGTTATTGAATGAGAAACTAGATTCATAGTGATTTTAATATCACATGTGTTATCATAGTTATTGGGACATGTTTAAATTGATACCCATAATCTTGTAATGTGTGTTTCATCTACAAAATCAGTGCACGAAAAATAGCAGCAGTTATGTATTCAACTTCAACAGTAGATAATGAAATAGAATTTTTCTTTGTTCTACACCATGATACTAGAGACTTTCCCAAAAAGTGACATGTTCTAGAGGTTCTTTTTCTATCTAACATACAACCACTAAAATCAGCATAAAAATGACTAAGTCAAATTATTGTCCTATAGGATATAAGAATCTTATGTTGGAAGTATGTTTGAGGTATTTGAAAATTCTTTTAAAAACAATAAGATGTATCTATTTAGTATTTTATTGAAAAGAAGCACACATATACATAGTAAAAAATAATATTAGGCTGGCTAGAAATCATGTACAAAAACTTCCAATCATACCTCTATAATTGGTTTGATCTATATATTTTCCATTTTCATCATGCACCAATTTATAGGTGGTACTCATATAAGTATCACTAATTTAAGTTCTACCCAAACAAAAATGTTTTAGAATATCTTTAGTATATTTTCTTTGATTTAATATAACAACTTCCTTATTTTAGAAAATTTTAAATACAAGAAAGAATTTAAGTTCACCCATTGAATTCATTTAAAACTCATTTTGAATCATTTTTTATAAATCAACACATAAGTAATGTTTTGAATATACAAAAAATAATATCAACAACATATACATGAACTATCCAAATATCTTTATAAATTATTTTTATAAGATGAGTAGGATCACCTATACCTTTTATAAAATCATTCGAAATAAGAAACGTGTTGAGCCTATCATACCTAGAACATGGAGCCTATTTAAAACAATATAAATCTATTGGTAATTGAGTGACATGATTTGAAAAATGAGGATTTTTAAAACTAGGGGATGTTAAAAAAAACATCCTTAACTATATACTAATTTAGGAATGCACTCTTGACATCAATATGATAAATCATAAAATTCAAATGTGCTTCGTATACTAGTAAGATTATAATGGTTTCATATCTGGATATAGGTGGAAATGTTTCTTCATAGTTAATTCATTCTTCTTGACTATATACTTATATAACCAGTCTTTCCTTATTTCTTACTATGGTGATAGCTTCATCCACTTTATTTCTAAACACCCAATTAGTGCCTATGGTCAAAATTATCATTGGGTTTATCCACTAGTTTCCAACCATTATTTATTTTAAAATTATTTAATTATTATTGCATAGCCATTACCCATAATTAATCATTGACCACATAATTGATGTTCTTATGTTTAAGTTGTGACAATAAGGCTTGATTTTCAACCGGGTTTTTAAGAGAAGCTCTAGTATTTGTCCCTTTATCTAAGAATCTAACTACAATGTCTAAGGGGTAATTCTTAATGGTTATAATAGATATATAAAAGTAAGTATTAGTTATTTCAGGTTCATCCATAGGTTAAGGTTCATTATGGTCAGAGTCTAGAAATTTTCCAGAACTGGATGATATAATAGATTGCTTAACAGCAGAATCAAGCGGTCTAGCATTTATATCCAAATTGGAAAGATCATCCTCAATATTTTCAAGAGTGGATCTAGGTTCATGTGGATCTATTTCATCAAATTTTCTATTCATATATTCTTATACACAATTAATTCTTTTATGAAAAACACTATTAGTTTTTCTAGAGGTTGAATAACCTAGAAATATTCCATCATCACTTTTGGATGAAAATTTTCAAGATTATCCTCAGTGTTAAGAATATAAACTTTGTAACCAAAGAAATTGAAGTTTATAACTTTGGATTTTCTATTATTCCACAACACATAGAGGGTTTTATTAAAAATAGGCCTAATTAATACTATATTAACAATATACCAAGTTGTATTCATAGCATCTACCCATAAATAAACAGGTTAGTCATACTCATTAAGAATTTTATGGTCTATTTATTGGAAGGTTATATTCCTTTTTTCTACAACTCCATTATACTAGGGTGTCTTATGAGAAGAGAAGTTATGACTATATCCATTTTCTGTGAAAAAATATTCAAACTCTTATTTTTAAAACTCACGTCCATGGTCACTTCTTAAGGATTTAATTCGAGGACCACTTAGGTTTCCTAGTATTATAGCATAATTGGTAAAGTATGAACAAGATTCAATCTTTTGAGCAAAAAATAAAGTCAAAGTATACCTAGAGAATAAATCTACATGAATATAGACATAGTGATTCCCATTAATACTTGAAACACTAGATGGTCCAACCAAATCCTTTTGAAACAACTCAAGTGGTTGAGATGTTGAAACTTATTTCATTGGTTTGAAGGATATTTTGTGATATTTTGAATTTGACAGGATTGAAAACCTTCTTATTTGTAAATTGTCATTTAGAAATATCCTTGACTAACTGTAACATCCCAAGTAAGTAATGAATAATAGATATTTTTATCTATGTCTATTAATGATAAAGATAGTGTTTTAGAGGCTTAAAATGAAAATAAATACAATCTTATGCATGGAATACACTAATATTCTTAAAGGATTGTTTTAGTGCCTTTTGATGGAAAACCATTTTTGAATCTATATTTTGACAATTTTAGAAACTATGTTTGTCAAAATAAAATTATCCTTTATGATTGGGACATCAAAATTTACCTTGTGTGAATTTTTGGTAATTTTCCGACAATGTTCATTTTTAAATGAATAGTGAAAAATACTGCATTTTACATCAAAACTACTTTTTAATCTAATTTATTTATATGATTAGATTATGTTTTGAATTGGTTTTGAAGTGAAATTAGAATATATTTTTACCATTTTATCCAATGGTGGTCATTGGAATCAATTTCGATTTGAAATTAGACTTAAACTGGTGTCAATCTTTTGATACTTATTGTTTTGTAAAAACACGCTTTTTGCTCTGGCAGCGGGAATTAATTATTAAATTAATTAATGTGACTTATATGATTTGAATTTTGTAAAATGGACTTCATTTTTGAATTCGGAATATCAAATATAGATTAGGGTGAATTTTTGGTAATTTTCTGAAAAACTTCAATTTTTGATGAATAGTGAAACCACTAAGTGGTAATCAAGCAAACTGATTTTTCGGTTAAATGAAATTTTACCACTAATGTGTACTGAATTTTGAAAATCCGACATACATGGTTGTCATTAAGAAGTAAAATGTGGTTCAATGAGATTAAAATAATTTTTTGGTGAATAGTAACTTATTAAGTTCTTAATCGCGATTAGTGGTAATTAGGGTAGTTTAAGGTATAAATAATGCTTTAATAATATAAAATGACCTAGACACATGTCCCAACCTCATTGGTTGTGTCATGGCCGACCAAGACAAGCCATGGCCAAACTTGAGGACCCCATGGATCCACTTTTGTTGGGAAATGACATAAAATACTTTTTATTTAATGTTAAAGTGAAAATGACACAAACATGATATGTTTTGAGGAAACAATTTTTAAGTGGGGTTATACAAGTCCAAATTTTGATTATAAATATTCAATGGAAAGCTAAAAAGATTTCCTACATCATAGTAATTTTTTTATAATTTTTAGACATTAAATAAATTTAATTATGTATGACATAATAATGATGCAGCGATGACATCATTATTTGACGATTTAAATAAAATAGAAAGATAATGTAAAATCTAAAACCTACACATGGACAAAACCAATTGGATGAGTGGATTTCGAAGCCTTATCACCTTATCCACGAATTATATAAATGTGGGACCTTTTAAAACCGAAACACATTTTCAAATAATGTAATGTTTCTTTACTTTCCTAAAGTACCCCTCCTCTCCTCTTATAAAAGGCCCCCACCTCTACCTCATTTCACACACTCTTCAAGCCATTGGCTCGGCCAACCCCTGCCCATTTGCTCTCTCCACATCCCTCTCCTCATCCTAGAGGATTCCCTTTGGGCAGAATCCTTTCAAAGGAAGCCTTTAGGCTCAACTCAAAAGGAGTTACACTTTTTAAGGTAATTCATTCTCTCATGTTCTTTTGTTTTATTTTGCTTCTCCAACCCCCTAAACTCTTTTTATTTACTTCTTTTATAACATCACCAGTATCTTCAATATACTAGGATGTTGTTATAAGATTTATTTGAGCTACACTCTCACACAACTACATCAAATGGTTTAAGAACATACGGTTTCCGTGGATGGCGAAATTCTGCCTCCCGAAACGATGATTGTTCAATACTCATTTAACACCTTCAAAGGTGGCCATTATGATGTCACTATTTTTATATATGATATATAATATGTTTATGTTTTCTTTAAGCTTCTGTTTTTTTTCATTTTTGGCATACCTTTATGGTTTCCATTATGGGTAAAACACGATATCTTCATTTTAGGAAGTGTGGACTACCGCCCCCTAAAAGTGATTTGATTCGTTAATACCATATGTGGGATGTGTAAAGGATAACGTTAATGATATTATATATGTTATTATACTGGAATTATAATATACCTATATATAATTATCATTTATTTCCATTAAAGTATGAGATAGAAATGAAAGTAGCGTTCATGCGTACGTACGGACTACCGTCTCCATGAACGGTGCATTTCATTTCTTATCCCCAAATGTAATGTATTATTAAAAGTACATGTATATAATGGATATATATAATTAATGATATATCTAAATGATGAATATAATTCTGGAATTAAAATATACATACCTCTCATTTAGTTTTAATTCCATTAATATGACAAAGAAATGAAAGTAGCGTTCATGCGTACGTACGGCTTACCGTCTCCATGAACGGTGCATTTCATTTCTTACCTCTAAATGATTATGTAATATTTTAAATACATGTATGTACTGGATATATATGACATATATGATATCTACATCATGAATAACATTCTGGATATAATGAAACATTGACCAAATTAACAACATGTAAGTGTAAGAAGTCTATTTTTGACTTAAGAACCAAATACCGACAAAATGAACATTATTAACTTAAATGATTACATGATGTTCATAACATGGTATAAAAGGAATAATGAACTTGGAAAAGATTCATAATCAAGTAGAGATTAACTAAAGTTTATTATTCAGGAGTTTAAAGAACGGTCGGGTCAAGTCAGATACGAGGTATGGGAACTTCTTAACCCAATTTCCATTCTTTGGGTTAATCTCCTACTTTCAAATTATGTCATTATATTATTATGTCGTATCTTGTATTTGTACTTTATTTATGTGTACTTATAGTGAATACACATAATGTATCTATTTTATTTTAAAAATTATCTTTGTATGGGACTTCGTCTCAATCTCCTTTCGTTGAGGCATATTTTATTTTATACACAACTTTCTTTTATACGGTGTATAAACCCCTTTGACTTTTACGTTTACTCAAAAGGAATCTTTTTATACGAAGCGTTTACTAAATGACAAAAGGGAATGTTTTTGTCGTACGTATGCGGCGACAACGACTTCTCCGCCGTCGTAACCGTTATTTGAGTTTTGGCTTCCTCTACAAGCCATACCTTTTTTTTAAAAGAAAAATAAATACCATGTTTTACTTTGGTATTGAAAATGGTTTTCATAATGTTTTTATTATATCAATGTGTTGTATTGATATCTCGTGATTGAAATGTGGAAATGTTATGTTTCCTTTATGCATGTTTTATGTGATATGATTATGTTATGGTTCTTGGGCATTATTATGAAGACGGGTGGTTCCGTGATAAACTAAGGGCGGGTGAGCCCGTTATAGCTCTCCAATGCATTGGGTAACGCGAAGGAGTGAAACGTTAAGGTTTCTCCGAAGAGATTTTAGGGAATATACTGTGATGGGTATTCCAAACATAACCAAGAGGGTTACCCCCTACGTAAGAATGTTATGAATGCCTCAAGTTACCTTTACGTATTATGATTTATATGATTTATTCATGTTTTTATGAGGTTTGTTAAAGTGCCTATGTTTTATGGGTAAAGTATGATTTCGTTCTTATGTATATATGAACTCATGTTTCCTTTCCATGTTTTTATAACCCATACTAAGTTTTTATGCTCATCCCAAGTTTTTGAAATGTTTTTCACAGGTCAAGGGAAAGGTACATGATAAGATGATAGAGTCAAGGATGTGTCAAGAAATAATCCATGTTTTATTTTAAATGTGTTTCCATTGATGGGAATGAAGAATACTATCTTTATGTAACCACTTTGTTTATATGTGGAATCTAATGCAAGTTTTATGATCTAATTCTCTAAAACTCTAAACCCGAAAAGATCCTCAATGTGTAATCTTGTAATAACTCAAGATTAAGTAAGGTTTAAGGCTGGGGCCTTATAGTTGGTATCAGAGGTCGGTTTAGACAACTTTAGGAGTTAGAAAAGTGTTAAATTATAATATGATTGAAATGATATAGCATTTATGGATTACCATGTTGCTTCGCCTAAGATATTTCCATGTTCAGAATGGTTTTCCGCAGAGGAAACAAAGCAGCTATGTTGGGACGACATCAGGAGGAAGACAACCTTCCAAATCAGCAACCTGAGATGGTCGGAATCGGAACTGAACAGTTTGTTGCAGTAATGGCGCAGTTGACTCAAGCGATAAATGGTGGTGGTATCCATGCACGAGATCAGCCAGATCAACCGCAGAGGAACATGTCAGTGGTGGAACATTTCATGAGGCAACATCCACCATCATTCAGAGGATCATCTGACCCTGTGCAAGCTGAAGGGTGGATTAAATCACTGGAGAAGATTTTTGATGTCATGGGGTTTTCAGACAATCAAAAGGTTAGTCTTTCTATTTACCGTTTGGAGGGTGAAGCAGATCAGTGGTGGTCTATGGTTAAAAACATCAGGGATGCCGATGAGATTGATGCTCTTGACTGGGATGAATTCAAAGGTATGTTTCTTGAGAAGTATTTTCCTAAGGCTGTTCGACTTAGGATGGAAAAGCAATTCTTGGAATTGAGGCAAGAGGAAGACTCAGTGGCTGCCTATGAAGAAAGGTTCACTCGATTGGCAAGGTATGCTCCCAATTTTATCCGGGACCTTGATAGTAAAATCAATCGTTTTTACTCAGGATTAAAGCCAAAGTATCGAAGGGCATTAGCTTCTCGAGAGTTTAAAAGTTATGAAAAGCTTGTTCGATGTGCTGAGAAGGTGGAAATGGAGTTTGCCGATGACCAAGTGTTCTATAACAACCAGCAGAATAAGAGACCGAGGTGGCAGGAGAAAGGTAAGAATTCTTCAAAAAAGTCTGATGGTAAGAAAACTAAGTTTTCAGTTTGTGATAAATGTGGAAAAAGGCATGCTGGGGAATGTCTTCTGAATTCTGGGAAGTGCTACCGATGTGGTAAGATGGGACATAAGGCTCGTGATTGCACTGAAAAGGATCAAGGTGAAGGTAAGAATAAATTTGATTTACAGTTAGTGAAATGTTATAAGTGCAATGAGATGGGTCACTATGCAAACGAGTGTCCGACAAGGAGCTTGAGTGATGGGAAGCAGCTAGACTACAAGCAGAAAGGGGTGGTAAAATCATTTGCAACAACTTCAGCAGATGTTGGGCCATCGAATGAAGTGGTATCAGCTCTAGGGAGCTCAGTATTTTTCGAAGATTGACTAGAGGTCAGGGTACCATCAGTTGAAAGTAAAAGAAGCAGACGACTGCGTTCCGTACTAGATATGGCCATTATGAATTTGTAGTTATGCCTTTTGGGTTAACCAATGCACCTGCTGTATTCATGGACCTTATGAATAAAAATTTCCATGAGTTCTTGGATAAGTTTGTGTTTGTGTTTTAAGGTTTGTGAAGACGTTATGTGTGCCTTGTGATTCACAGTTGAAGAATGAGTTGTTTTTTCATCCTGGCAGTACTAAGATGTATGGAGATCTGCGGGAGTATTACTGGTGGGATGGAATGAAAAGTGATATTGCTGATTTTACTATGAAGTGTTTGACTTGTTAGCAGGTTAAAGCAGAGCGGCAGTTACCGAAAGGGATGCTTCAGCCTTTACCAGTTCCAGAGTGGAAATGGGAGAATATATCCATGGACTTTGTTGTTGGATTACCAAAGACATCTTGAGGTAATAATGCAATCTGGGTTATTGTTGATCGCTTGACCAAATCTGCTCATTTCCTTGCTATACGAGATACTTTCTCTCTTGGTCAACTTTCCCGTTTGTATCTTAAAGAGATAGTCAGGTTACATGGAGTTCCTCTCTCCATTGTATCGGATCGTGATCCCAGGTTTACTTCTAACTTTTGGAAAGGCCTTCAGAAGTCGTTGGGTACTGAATTAAATTTTAGTACAGCTTTTCATCCTCAATCAGATGGACAGTCAGAGCGAACAATTCAGACATTGGAGGATATGCTACGAGCTTGTTCTATGGTTTATCAGGGGAGTTGGGACCAACATCTTTCTTTGGTTGAGTTTTCATATAATAACAGTTTTCATTCTAGTATACAGATGGCACCATTTCAGGCATTATATGGGAAGCGGTGTCGAACTCCAGCTTTCTGGGATGAAGTGGGTGAAAGGAAGTTGATGGGACCAGAATTGGTAGAAGAGATGGCAGAAAAAGTTCAGCTGATTCAGAAGCACATGAGAACAGCTCAGAGCAGGCAGAAGAGTTATGCGGATAACCGGAGGAAGGATCTATCTTTCGAGGTAGGTGATCATGTTTTTCTCAAGGTTTCTCCTTGGAAAAGTGTGATGAGATTTGGTAAGAAAGGAAAGTTGAGTCCAAGGTTTGTTGGACCATACGAAGTTCTAGAGAGAGTTGGATCAGTTGCATACCGAGTGGCTTTACCTCCGAGTTTATCTCAGGTACACAATGTTTTTCACGTTTCGATGTTGAGAAAGTATATGCCAGATCCATCTCATGTTTTGAGTCCAGAGGTAGTTCAGCTGGAAGAAAACCTATCTTATGAGGAACAACCGGTCCAGATTCTTGACCACAGGGAGCAAGTGTTACGGAATAAGGTGATTAAGCAGGTAAAGGTTTTGTGGAAAAACCACATGATTGAAGATGCAACATGGGAATCCGAAAATGCAATGAGGGATAAGTACCCCAATTTATTTGATAAGTAAATAAATTGCGGGGACGCAATTTTCTAAAGGGGGGAAGGATGTAACATCCCAAGTAAGTAATGAATAATAGATATTTTTATCTATGTCTATTAATGATAAAGATAGTGTTTTAGAGGCTTAAAATGAAAATAAATACAATCTTATGCATGGAATACACTAATATTCTTAAAGGATTGTTTTAGTGCCTTTTGATGGAAAACCATTTTTGAATCTATATTTTGACAATTTTAGAAACTATGTTTGTCAAAATAAAATTATCCTTTATGATTGGGACATCAAAATTTACCTTGTGTGAATTTTTGGTAATTTTCCGACAATGTTCATTTTTAAATGAATAGTGAAAAATACTGCATTTTACATCAAAAATACTTTTTAATCTAATTTATTTATATGATTAGATTATGTTTTGAATTGGTTTTGAAGTGAAATTAGAATATATTTTTACCATTTTATCCAATGGTGGTCATTGGAATCAATTTCGATTTGAAATTAGACTTAAACTGGTGTCAATCTTTTGATACTTATTGTTTTGTAAAAACACGCTTTTTGCTCTGGCAGCGGGAATTAATTATTAAATTAATTAATGTGACTTATATGATTTGAATTTTGTAAGATGGACTTCATTTTTGAATTCGGAATATCAAATATAGATTAGGGTGAATTTTTGGTAATTTTCTGAAAAACTTCAATTTTTGATGAATAGTGAAACCACTAAGTGGTAATCAAGCAAACTGATTTTTCGGTTAAATGAAATTTTACCACTAATGTGTACTGAATTTTGAAAATCCGACATACATGGTTGTCATTAAGAAGTAAAATGTGGTTCAATGAGATTAAAATAATTTTTTGGTGAATAGTAACTTATTAAGTTCTTAATCGCGATTAGTGGTAATTAGGGTAGTTTAAGGTATAAATAATGCTTTAATAATATAAAATGACCTAGACACATGTCCCAACCTCATTGGTTGTGTCATGGCCGACCAAGACAAGCCATGGCCAAACTTGGGGACCCCATGGATCCACTTTTGTTGGGAAATGACATAAAATACTTTTTATTTAATGTTAAAGTGAAAATGACACAAACATGATATGTTTTGAGGAAACAATTTTTAAGTGGGGTTATACAAGTCCAAATTTTGATTATAAATATTCAATGGAAAGCTAAAAAGATTTCCTACATCATAGTAATTTTTTTATAATTTTTAGACATTAAATAAATTTAATTATGTATGACATAATAATGATGCAGCGATGACATCATTATTTGACGATTTAAATAAAATAGAAAGATAATGTAAAATCTAAAACCTACACATGGACAAAACCAATTGGATGAGTGGATTTCGAAGCCTTATCACCTTATCCACGAATTATATAAATGTGGGACCTTTTAAAACCGAAACACATTTTCAAATAATGTAATGTTTCTTTACTTTCCTAAAGTACCCCTCCTCTCCTCTTATAAAAGGCCCCCACCTCTACCTCATTTCACACACTCTTCAAGCCATTGGCTCGGCCAACCCCTGCCCATTTGCTCTCTCCACATCCCTCTCCTCATCCTAGAGGATTCCCTTTGGGCAGAATCCTTTCAAAGGAAGCCTTTAGGCTCAACTCAAAAGGAGTTACACTTTTTAAGGTAATTCATTCTCTCATGTTCTTTTGTTTTATTTTGCTTCTCCAACCCCCTAAACTCTTTTTATTTACTTCTTTTATAACATCACCAGTATCTTCAATATACTAGGATGTTGTTATAAGATTTATTTGAGCTACACTCTCACAAAACTACATCAAATGGTTTAAGAACATATGGTTTCCGTGGATGGCGAAATTCTGCCTCCCGAAACGATGATTGTTCAATACTCATTTAACACCTTCAAAGGTGGCCATTATGATGTCACTATTTTTATATATGATATATAATATGTTTATGTTTTCTTTAAGCTTCTGTTTTTTTTCATTTTTGGCATACCTTTATGGTTTCCATTATGGGTAAAACACGATATCTTCATTTTAGGAAGTGTGGACTACCGCCCCCTAAAAGTGATTTGATTCGTTAATACCATATGTGGGATGTGTAAAGGATAACGTTAATGATATTATATATGTTATTATACTGGAATTATAATATACCTATATATAATTATCATTTATTTCCATTAAAGTATGAGATAGAAATGAAAGTAGCGTTCATGCGTACGTACGGACTACCGTCTCCATGAACGGTGCATTTCATTTCTTATCCCCAAATGTAATGTATTATTAAAAGTACATGTATATAATGGATATATATAATTAATGATATATCTAAATGATGAATATAATTCTGGAATTAAAATATACATACCTCTCATTTAGTTTTAATTCCATTAATATGACAAAGAAATGAAAGTAGCGTTCATGCGTACGTACGGCTTACCGTCTCCATGAACGGTGCATTTCATTTCTTACCTCTAAATGATTATGTAATATTTTAAATACATGTATGTACTGGATATATATGACATATATGATATCTACATCATGAATAACATTCTGGATATAATGAAACATTGACCAAATTAACAACATGTAAGTGTAAGAAGTCTATTTTTGACTTAAGAACCAAATACCGACAAAATGAACATTATTAACTTAAATGATTACATGATGTTCATAACATGGTATAAAAGGAATAATGAACTTGGAAAAGATTCATAATCAAGTAGAGATTAACTAAAGTTTATTATTCAGGAGTTTAAAGAACGGTCGGGTCAAGTCAGATACGAGGTATGGGAACTTCTTAACCCAATTTCCATTCTTTGGGTTAATCTCCTACTTTCAAATTATGTCATTATATTATTATGTCGTATCTTGTATTTGTACTTTATTTATGTGTACTTATAGTGAATACACATAATGTATCTATTTTATTTTAAAAATTATCTTTGTATGGGACTTCGTCTCAATCTCCTTTCGTTGAGGCATATTTTATTTTATACACAACTTTCTTTTATACGGTGTATAAACCCCTTTGACTTTTACGTTTACTCAAAAGGAATCTTTTTATACGAAGCGTTTACTAAACGACAAAAGGGAATGTTTTTGTCGTACGTATGCGGCGACAACGACTTCTCCGCCGTCGTAACCGTTATTTGAGTTTTGGCTTCCTCTACAAGCCATACCTTTTTTTTAAAAGAAAAATAAATACCATGTTTTACTTTGGTATTGAAAATGGTTTTCATAATGTTTTTATTATATCAATGTGTTGTATTGATATCTCGTGATTGAAATGTGGAAATGTTATGTTTCATTTATGCATGTTTTATGTGATATGATTATGTTATGGTTCTTGGGCATTATTATGAAGACGGGTGGTTCCGTGATAAACTAAGGGCGGGTGAGCCCGTTATAGCTCTCCAATGCATTGGGTAACGCGAAGGAGTGAAACGTTAAGGTTTCTCCGAAGAGATTTTAGGGAATATACTGTGATGGGTATTCCAAACGTAACCAAGAGGGTTACCCCCTACGTAAGAATGTTATGAATGCCTCAAGTTACCTTTACGTATTATGATTTATATGATTTATTCATGTTTTTATGAGGTTTGTTAAAGTGCCTATGTTTTATGGGTAAAGTATGATTTCGTTCTTATGTATATATGAACTCATGTTTCCTTTCCATGTTTTTATAACCCATACTGAGTTTTTATGCTCATCCCAAGTTTTTGAAATGTTTTTCACAGGTCAAGGGAAAGGTACATGATAAGATGATAGAGTCAAGGATGTGTCAAGAAATAATCCATGTTTTATTTTAAATGTGTTTCCATTGATGGGAATGAAGAATACTATCTTTATGTAACCACTTTGTTTATATGTGGAATCTAATGCAAGTTTTATGATCTAATTCTCTAAAACTCTAAACCCGAAAAGATCCTCAATGTGTAATCTTGTAATAACTCAAGATTAAGTAAGGTTTAAGGCTGGGGCCTTATACTAACCCTTTCCTTGTAAGCTTTATAAGTGAGTAAATGTTATAGTGGAATAATATCATATAGAAGAGCCAATATTCTTTATGAAATACACTTATGAAAGAAACATTTTAAGAAACTAATAAATCAATTTTTTCCTCATAAACATTATCCTTTCTAAAAGTAGTAAATACTAAGTAATTTTTATAATTAATAAAATTACATACATCATTTTCAAATTTAACATTGAAACGGATATCAAAAAACTAAGAGATACTAAGATTATTTCACTTTAATTCATCAAAAAATTACTTTGGAAATTAAAATTGAAGTAGAGTATCTAATTTGGCGAAGTCTAATTATTTTTTCCTTTAGCATTGTCACCAAAAGTGGAATTCCCACCATCAATCGTTTTAAGATTCTTGAAGCTCAAGTAGTCCCTTATCATGTGTATTGAACATCCACTCTTCAAGTACCATAATATTTTATAGGATCTCTTTAAGCATGCTTCCTACAAAAGAAAATTAAAAAAAGAAAATATTTTGGCACCCAGACTACTTGGGTCCAGTAATATTAGTAATTAATGATTTGGGAACCCATACTTGTTCATGGGATTCCTATAAGTAGTTTGAAAGGATTTGAAAAAATAAAATCTATTTGGTCCTAAATAACATTAAACAATAAGAGATGTTTCAGCACTAGAAATTACAGTAGATTTTCTAGAACTAGGATTAAAAGTAGATTTTATAGATTTGGATACAAAATTATTTTTCACAATGTTTCATTGTCCTGGTTTATAACCTATATGAATAACATATTTTAGTGTACCCTGTTTACCGAGAATTTTATTAATAGTGTTCTTTCCATTGGTAAACTTTTTTACATTCTTTTTCAACAACTCGTTTGATAATTTAAGCTCATTATTTTCATTAAGAAATTGATCATTTTTCTATTTCTCTGTACTAATCGCAGATTTAATAGTAGATATAAGAGCATGTTGTTTCTTCAAACCGGGGTTTATAACAATATAGAAGCTGTCTAGGTAAACTAGACCTCTACTACAGTTTTACGTGGAAGAAAAAAAATAAAACTATGTCAGACAGAGACCTATTCCATAGTTATACAAGGGAGTAAAATGGAATAGAAAGATTAGTGAGTGAGGATATATTGTATCCTCTTGCCTAGATCAGGATACAATGTGTGTTTATGATACAAATACACACACTACCCGAAAATTAGTAAAATTATTCACAACAGAGAAAAAATAATGAGAGAGGGTTTAGAATGCTCTGAGTGATGTGCTTGATGATTCTAGGATTATTGAGTAAGAATATTTGAAGCTTGATTCTAATCCTATGAAACATACACCAAAAAAGAGTGTCGTTGATGCTCTATGTTCTGGTTCCCTGTGAGATGCTTCTTGTAGATTCTCTATTTTGATTTCTTTCTTCAAGGATGTTCACACTCTTTGGTTCAAAACAAATTTTTTCTTGTTCACAGCTAGTAGGATTAGTTTGTACCTGTTCTCTCATACTTAGTCTTGTATGTCACCAAACCTAAGTCAATATTATTGCACACCTATTTTATTTATTCTCAAGTGTTTTTTTTGTCTGACAGGGAGCATGATCTCCACCATGTGCAGGTACCTCATACATATTACTACCAACTAGAAAAGGTAAAAAAGATAATTAATAATATCAGTATCATTAAATAACTAAAATATGACCATTAATAATAATTTTTAATTTAAGGGACAAATTAATAAATTACTATACCTGGAAGGGTGTCATAGGAGTGGTGAATCCTACGCGGTGAGTCACCATTTATCGCTGAATGGTGTCTTAATAATGTTGTCTTAGACTTTGTGAAAATTATTGACCAGTGTCCTATGAACGATGTCTCATACTTTGTGAAAATCTAGCAATGTTGTCTGGTCCTTTTTGAAAATAATGAATTGGTAGGAAAAATTTATTGTCCTTTGTGAGAATTATGAACTGGCAGTAATGGTGTCTTTTCCATGTCAATGGTGGCTGGCCATTTGTAAAAATTATGGACTGGCAGATTGAAATAATGGTGTCTCATAAATTACTTAATTTCAAACTGACCGGTGTCACTGCAACATTGACTCATACTTTTTTGATTTTTTGACTGAACAGTGAGACCGATAACTATGAGTTCACTGACCAGTGACTATGATTCCACTGACCGATGACTATGAGTTTATTGACCGGTGGCTCATAATTACCCAAAAATCAGCAAACTATCTTATGAAATAATGCATGACATAATTGATTAATATTATACACAGGTATGATTAAATATATAGAAATAAGATTGAGCATGAGTAAACATGATTAAAACTGATTTGTTAGAATTAAAACTAGGGGAGTCCAATGATAGTTTTTATAATATAAAAATAATAAACATGGAATATTCGGAGATATATTTATTATCAAATTCACCATAATGGTAAATAAATAAATTGAGATTTTTCCTATTCATATCCCCTAAGAGTTTCAAAACAGGTAGACATTAAGGCATGTTGTTCTATACTTGGTAATTCTTGAGTCAAACTTGACACACTTATTTTTGGTTTTATTACCACTATGTACATAAATTATAGAACAATTCCTACTTATAGTATGCAATCAGGGATGTATTTCTTGAAAAAACCAAATAATATTTTCCGCAGAAAAATATTAGGATATTCTTATATAATTATCCTAAAATAATATCATAGGGTTATTTCCCATAAAATATGTTTTCCCTGATCTTGTTCCCATGTTTTCTACTAAAAATCCTCTAATACAAACTATAACAACCCTGACTTTAGTAACCTAGATATGGTGTCTACATTATTACATTGGAACTAGATACAAGTGATGACATCCCAATGGACTAAATTTTTTACTATTCTTGAAGCAAAATATGCATAAATGATACCCATTTAATATTGGGAATACCAAAATAAAACATATTACACAACAAAGTAAAATAATTGCATCCACAAAACTTATTCAATGGTTTTTTTCTTCATATCCTAGGGGAAAAAATAAGGGTGAGATCATATGATAATTGAGGGTTATATAAAGAATAATCTAGCAATATAAAATAAATGAGATTCAATATGGAAAGATAAATAACTAAAAACCAAATTCATTTAACCAATAACTTGATCATGAAATAAGGCATAATCATTATGGCAATGAAACTAACTGAACACACATTCCATTTAATCAATAAAAATAGAATGAAATAAATCATGAGATAATATAAATGAAACGAATAATGGATAATAATAAAAAATGAATTATAAATGGAATAAATTTTTAATTATTGGATTTGATGATCTTAGTCATCATGAATACTCTACTTCAAGACGATTTATAGTAAAATTTAAAACTACGGTTAAAACCCCATATGATTTGGCCAATAGATTTTCACCATGAGACCTTTTGATGCATCAATGGTATTTTTTAACCATTCCACTCCCATATCTATATGTCTAAATAATTCCTCATATATATAATAGTATATTTAATTCATGAATCAATATTCCTTATCATCAAGTGTCCTTCTTTAATAAAGGATACAACTGTATGAATATTTCCCCACTTAATCAAATAAAATAAAATGTAGACATATGTAAAAATAATATATAGTTTTTAAAATAAAAATATCATTCATATAATAGAATGTATATTTAATTTAAATTTAATTTACAATTAAAAATTATCTGATGAAGGTGATTGTTTCAAGAGAAATCAAACAATCAAAAAAGAAAGTTAAAGTGTACAATAATTTTTACTCTTTGGAGACATTAAATTGTAACCTATTAATAATATACATATAATGAAACATTAATCATAATGAATAAATTTAAATTAATGTTAAATACATAAAATGGGTTGTATATACACCACATAAAAGTGAATAATTTCATATGAAGAAATATGTCTTAATAAAATTGAAATTAAGTCGAAATCAATTACCTTAAACTATATATTAATTGGATATGATTTATAATTTTTATAATGGTATTAATAATTTAATTAATTTATAAAAGAATCTTAATATTAATTAGAATATCATATATTATCCTATTCTAACATCTTACAACTGTTTCTTTTAAATATTCAATTATTTTAATTGTTTAAGGTGTTGATTGATTTTTTCATGTGTGTTTAGCCATGAATGTTATCATTCTCGTACATAGGATATAAATACATAATATCCCGCATGATTGTAATTTTATATATTCTATACTAACTCATTATATAAATTATTATAACCATTCATTAATGTTACAAAATGAAAATGAATGACATCTCTTTGTGGAGATGGTAGGCCCTACGTATGCACGAGTGACAATATCATTTCATTAATGGGTTAAAGGGTAAGGAAGTGTGTGATATATTAATTTCCTAGAATTATAATAATTTCATATATATCAAAATTTTTATTAAATTTATCCTTATTACCTTACATGTAATGTTTAAGAAAAAAAAAGAATCACATCGCTTCGTGACGCAGTAGTCTGTCATACACACAGACAACATTATCATATTTTAAAATTAATCAATAGTAAGAAGATATAAGCTAAATTATAATTCATGAATTATAATTATATCATAAATTTTATATATTTAAATAAAATAAGTCATTATATCCAACCGTTGGATGTGTTTATGGAAAATGAGTTACATCGGTTCATGAGGTGGTAGTCCTCCACACACATGATTGATGATTTTGTTTCCCATTTGATGGAAGAGAAGGTTATGATAAGTTGTTCCATTAAAAAACATATTATTATATGGTATATACTATATTTATTATGGAATCATGATTTAATATTATTTTAATGAGGTGGATGAAGAAATTAAATAAAAAAATCTTTTAAAAACGTTACCTCTTCTTCAGACAACCTCTTTAGGTTTTCACCAAAAGCCTTACTATGATGCATTTATTATCCAAAAAATGATATAGGATGTTGTTATGGGATTAGGTAAGTTATTTTATTAATTATTTTCATATCTAAATGGAATTTTAAGTATGAATAAAAGAGGATATTGGGTGACCTTTTATAAGTTAGGGATATGACACACATAGAATGTATTAAAAGAGTAAAGTGTAATAACATTTTTGACCTGAAAATAGGCTCCATGATTGTTCATTATCAAAAAATAGTGGATATTTTGTTGAAATATTTCAATTAAATGGGTCTTGTGCAAGTTTTAGTTCATTTTAAACCCTTATCTTCTTAGTTTACCCCTAGGTAAACCAATTTTTACCATAACTGTGGTAAATAATTTTTACTATTTTCACTATTGATTATGGTTAAACACTAAATTAGCCATATTAGAAAATATTTCTTATTATAATTCATAATATGGAATTAATTTTACCAAATTATATAAACATAATTGAAAAAATAATAATTTGAAATTATACCTATAGATACGAAAAAAAGTGGGTTTCCAAATAGAAACTTCTTATAAGTATTAATGATTTTAATCCGAAAATACAATCTCAAATGGATTCAAACGAACAAAATTTAATTTATTATAATATAATTTTTCTAATTTTACATTAAAACAACTTTATAATATAATATATGTTTGTAGAAAATTTAAGAAAAAGTTAATTTTGTAATAAAAAATCATTATGTTTTATTATCCAACAAAAATATATCTTTTCATAAAAAATACAAAAGCATAATACTAAATTAATTTCAAAATTATGAATTGGAAAATTAAGTAAATTTTATTAAATAAATTTCCTAAAATTTTCAAAAATTAATTTTATTATATGTGTGCCAAATACAACAAAACAATTATAATTAAAACAATATAGGTTTTCAGAAAAAAATTAAAATTATTCATAATTTTATTTTAATCAATTGATTACCAATGAGAATGTGTGAAAAATATAATTTTTTTTTATTTTATTTGTTACTATTCATACCCAAAAACTTAATGTCTATGTTATAATTTTTATTTTTAAATATTAATATCTTAAAAGGGTATTGTGTTTTTCTAAAACCTTGTGTTGTGTGAATGACATGCTATTAGAGAGATTGAATTTATTTAAAAGTAAATAAATAATAATGTATAAGTGTGTAAAATATGTTAATCCTTCTGTGTTATATAGTGAAAACAATATATCATGATTTAGACATCCTATAAAGGATTTTTTATAATTATGTGGTCCCCCACTATGACTATTATAACATACACTATGATTTTTGGTTTTAGTCAATGGATAAAACCCAAAATAAACTTTGTTAATTATGAAATAAATGGAAAATAAAATTATTTTCCACCTAATAAACAAAATGTTATGGTAGATGGAATGAAAATTTTTATTTATATTCTTATGCAACATTCCCAGGATATGAATCATGATGAGATTTAAAAAGAGAAACGGGGGGAAAATTATTCTGTGGTTTCATTTATAAGGAAATATCTTCCTTCTTTTAGTAGTTTTGGTGATCCACTAGTTTATACGAAATGGATCAGTATGATTTAAATATATTTTCTATTTCATAGTATTTAGTTCATTAAAATGTTTTATTTTCTATCTATCATTTGGAATGTGAATATAATTATTATTTTAATCTAACCAAGAATATAATACAACAAGATAAAATTGACTATAGGGATTGGGATAAGTTTAATTTATTTATTTTTCATTAAGTAATTCCTTCTTATTAATCATATAAATGTTCAAAAGTAATTATTTGATATAAAAAATTATATTAAATTTATTGGTTCCTATAAGGAAAATTTTGTAAGACATGTCATGTATGATTATGGTATTATCATTCAACCTGAATGTAAGGTTGATTGATTCATTAGTATATTAGAACCAACTCTATAAAGGGTGTTATCCATAATAGAAATTTTTATACGTGAAGAAATAATTATTTTTTCCATAAAAGTGGGAATGGAAATTAGAGTTACCAATAAATAACATGGTTTTAGTATGAAAATGAATATGGAATTAAAGGGAAAAGTATAAAACCCTTTGATAAAACGAGATGATGTTTTCTTTATACTCAAAGTGTGTAAGGGAAAATGAAGAATTTTTCTTAAAGAGACTAATAAAATTATTATGTGTTTAAAGAAAGTTAATTGAATGGATGAACACTAATGTGATGGGAGGATGATAGATAATAATTAAAATATGGAGAAAGATCCATGGAATGCACCTCCCACATTCCATTGATTCATGTGCAAGGTGTTTGGGAATTATGTGAATCAATTCCCTAATCCAAGGGATAATGTTCATTATAATCCCCAAAAACCTCTGATGAAATATTAAAAATCGATAACATATACAATCAGAACAGAAAAAGTGAGTAATGGTAATTAGGGGACACTTATCCTCTCCACCTTAATTGTAAATTTTATGTTTCATTTTTTTATGAATGAGCCCTTTTAAAATATTATAGTTTTTCCATCAGAAGAGCGTCATGTGATTTTGTGCATTGATTATCTCCCGCTACATATATTATTGAATAACAAAATCACAAGTGATATTCTATTCATTAATAAAGGAAACCATGCTTCCAATGGAAATGTTTTTGTATTATATAAGAGATTATTTAAGGAATAATGGGTGAATTATCTTTTGGAAGCATATATGTCTCTTGGTAATATTATCATAAGAGTCATGGATACAATCATGGGGTTACGATTTTAAGGTTGATCATAATTTCAAATTCATTGATACCCCTTTTGAGGTTTTATGTGATGGGAGTTTATCAATTTGAGGATATTTTATGGGAAATTTAAAGAAATACTTCCATTGAGTATTGTATATGTTTTAGTGACAAATTTATTTGAGTAGTAATTACATTACACTTCATGTACATATGATTAAAGATGTCGGTAACCAGTATGTTTTATTTTTTCTTTGAATCTGTGGTAATTATGGGTCTTTGTTGATCACATTATAATGGCATCACACTTTGTTACTGTTAGAGAAGATTTCCCACTCACACAACTTGAAAAAGTATATCTAAGAAGGGTAATGTTTCATAGAGAACCACATTCCAATGTATCTTATCATAATCCAATGTTTACCAAAATATTCTAGAGAAGTATTTAGTATCCCATGGATATAGAGTCATGTTTCAGTGATTTGTATCATCCTCATCCAGAATATCAGTATGAGAGAACATTTTCAAATGCTATATGATATGTAGAGATCTTGTTCTATGGAATTTAAAAGTTGGTGGAATAAACACCTTCCTCTAGTAGTGTTTTATTAAAATAAAAGATTTTATTATAGAATCTAAATGGATACTAATAAATAAATTTAGGAAAAAAAAATGTATAACTCTAACTTACAGTGATGAAGTTGGATAAAGAAATCCATTTGGACCATATTTTGCTGATGTAATGGCAAAGAAGTTTAGATCAATTTAGCAACCGATAAAGAAAACTTAATGTCGAAAGAAAGGTTATGATGATCATCCACGATACTATATTGAATTTTATTTTGATGATAATATGTTTTATGCATTTATACTTAAAAGAATAAGGTAAAATCATTTCATAATTATATCTGGTCCATTGAAATTGATGCTCTTATAGGGAAGGTAACCTATCATTTTGTGCTTCCTCTATCCTCTCTCAGGTTCATGATGTGTTCCATATATCACTCCTATAGATGTAAATATATCATTCATCACATGTACCTATACCAAGGGTCATACCGATTCTTCATGATATATCTTATGAGGAATAATTGTTCGATATTCTAGATAGTACGGATAAAGGTCTATGAAACAAGACCACTCCCCTGGTAAATGTTTTGTGGATAAATCACTAGCTTGAGCAAGCTACATGGGATGTAATGAGGAAAACATATCCAAATTAATTTATGTAAAATTGAAGGAATTTATTGGGTGAAATTAATTTTAACGGGGGTAGAAAGTAACACCCAAATATTTTATGAAATATTTTTTTCAAATCAATTTAATTTTTTAGATAGCTTGTGTTACATAGAACATCTAGTTTTAATAATCCATGAAAAATTATATATATTATTATTTAAACATAATAGTTATTAACTAGTATTTAAAATTGGAATAATGGTTATGGATAAGGAAATTTTAAATATTATGTATAATGGTTTCATATAAAGAATAAATATTGATAAAAAAGTATATAATTTTATGTATAGTCTTTATATGTTTTAAAAAAAATATTCTCTAAAAAAATGTTTTCATTGATTTTTGTGAAACAATAATTAATGTAATTTTTTAATATTTTATAAAATAAATTTTAAAAATGAAATTATTTTTTTAAATCTACATGTCGAAATTATTTTTTGAGAGTTTTATGGATTTTCCTAAAAGATTTGTTTTTCGTCATCTTCTGAAAAATACTATTTTTTAAGACACCATTTTATTTAAAGAATATAAAAGGATCATTTTAAAAACATAGTATCAAAATTAATATTAGTTAAATTACCAATTTATTATTCTAATTATGGTCATTGTAATTAGCATCATATTGAATTTTGATATAAAAACGTTTTATGCTTTTGGGTATTTTCTCTTCAGATAATAACATTCTCATTGCGTCTGTAGGTGTAATTTTAAATTAACTTTTTACACTGCTATTAATGGATTACTGAAATATGGATTAAATATTTAAAATTAAAATAAAATATATTCCACCATAACCTAAAATTAATCTTTGTTCAAAATAAATAGTATAAATAGTAAAGGTAAATAACCATAGTTAAGGATAAAATGAGTTTACTCGGTGTTAAACTAAATAGACAACATGTAAAATGACCTAGAAACATTTCCCAAACCAATTTTATTACCATATATCTACCTTATAATAAAAAATTTATACTATTTCCAATTTTATGATCTTCTTGTCATGTAAAATTTTTTGGCACACTTTATTCTTTTTTAGTAATTCCACGAGTGTCCTCTCCCCCACTTATAAAAGGCCACCCCTCTCCTCTCCTCTCCTGACTTCCAAAACCATTCAGTTTATAAAATAAATAACCAAACAACTTCCTTAATTCCCTTATCACATACTAGATTCATTTTTTATAAATTAATACCAATAAAGTATGTATTTAGGTTATCCATAAAGAGGTTGTTCGAAGATGAAATAATGTTCTAAACTATGCATATATATTTTACTTCTTCTTCTAACTCCATAACATATTATTAAAATATGATGAGATAATAACATTGGAATATATCATATACATATATGTTATTTTTTTAATATAATTACTTACATTGATATCCTCTTCCATCAAATGGGATATGAAATCATCATTAATATGTACAATGAAATACATCCTTGTTGACCGATGTCATTCATTTTCCATCACCACCTCTCATGGTAAGATATAATGATGTATTTAGTATTTATATATTATATTTATGAGATTATTATACCAATAGAATTATAATACATAATATACATTATTTCCTATAAACCTTTTTTGTAAAAGTGATGTCGATTGTGTTTATGGTGAACTACTGACTCATGAACCGATGTGATGTGTTTTTTATTTTTATTTTACATGGATGATAATATGGATATATTAGATGAATATATATTTTATTTTAAACATAACTATACTTATGGGATTATTATATCACATTTACCATCTTAATTTCCATTCCATGTGTGGTATGACAACATTAATTGTGTGTGTGACAGACTACCAACTCGTCAACTAATGTGATTCATTTTTTACTAATGATTTCCCTAGAAGTTAATTAGGATAAATTTAATTAATATATGTGATATATATGAAATATAAATGATTATATAAATGAAATATACTATTAAAATTTATTTAATTTGAACCTTCTAGAACATTGAAACAGTGTTCATGCATACATACACCATACCGTCTTCCATGAATTGTGTTTTCATTTTCTATATATTTCTTTTATGGATTACACTAAATAAATATATAATGAATATTTTTTATATCTATATCATGGTTAAAATTTTGGAGATTATGGAACTTTGATAAAATTTAAAAACCAAGGTAATGATATAGTAAATCATTTTCTATTATTTTTAATATTAATTAGATAGTTATATTAGTTATAAAAATATTAAGTAATTGTTAATAAAAAATGAAATCACTTTAGTTAGACACTTTTATTATATTATTTTAATTAAGATAATAAATTATTTATTTTAAAATTTTAATTTTATTAAATTAGTATCATTTTTGAAATCATTATATCGAAATTTACATTGGGTTAAATTTTTGGATTTTATGGGAAATATATTTTTTTCATTAAAGAGTTAAAATACCAATTTTTGTAAAAAAGTCATTATTTTTAATAAATTAATTAATTTAAAAGTTTAACTATGTTTGGAATATTTTTTAGGTAAAATAAGTATTATTTTTTATTTTTATTCCAATTAATTACTTCTTAATCAACTTTATATTGGTTTTTAATATATGTTTGTTTTTGGGTATATAGTCTATTTTTTTCTAAAAAATATTTTCAATTGAATAATGTTTCACCTTTTTAATTAATTGAAATAATACATAATGGGGGATGTTTTAAATTAAATTTATAGACTATATATAATTAAATATTAAATCAGTGTCATATAAATATTATTATTAGTCACATAGTTAATATAGAATCATCTTTTTTCTAAACAACAATTCTTGTTAAAAACTCAATTTGTCACCGCATCTGTAGGATTAATATTAAATTAATTTATTAAAATTATATGAAATGTTTTTTAAAAAATTGATTAAATATTTTCAATTATAATAATTATTATCATATAATATTTTCAACATAATTCTTGACCAAGGTGATTAACGAAGATAATTAAAATTAATCACATTGCTTAATGTAAAATAAGAATTACCAAGTGAATAAACTTTAATAATAAAGAGCCCAATTACCTAATACATTTTAAAGTATCCATTTTATGGTCATATTTGGACCTTAAAACTTATATGATCTAGTTTTATTCATTATTCTATTCACTTTACAAATAAAAATCATAGATGTAAGTCCCACTTTCAAAACATTGCAAGTTTTCCACTCACCCCCTTATAAAATTCCCCCACCTATCCTCCTATACCAAAACCTATAAATCCTTTTTATCATAAAATACCTGAAAAAAATATCTTCTATACATACCTCATATCATTATATATTCACTTATTTGGTAAGAAATACATCTATGGAATTCCTTTGGTACAAAACAAAAGGAGTTACCCTAGAAGAGGCAATCTTCATCAACATGATTTTTTTTAATTTTCTTCTCCACCCGGATAAATTATTATTATACCATGATTATATAATAAACCCAATAGAATAAATATGAAGGGATTTTTTATGTTAAATTTATTACCTACATATATACACACTTACATCAAATGAGTTATGAAATCATGATCTTTATATATGGTGGACTACGGTCTCATGAAACAATGTCATTCCTTTTTCCATTTCAACCTCTCAAGGTTGGTCATAATGTTGTAAATAATGTTTATATATGTTTTTTATGGTATTTAAAACATAATAATACCTATATAGTCATTATATCATATTCATACTTTTTACATTTCATATCATAGCGGATACGATAACATCACTCGCGTGGGAAGTATATAACCAGCTCGTGAAGCGATGTAATGCATTTTTTCACTAAAATGTTACATGAAAGGTAATAAGGGTAAATATAAAGAATAAATATGATATAAATGACTTATTTATAATATTCATGACACAATTATATTTCCTTAAAACTAATATAAAATTTTATTATTACCTTCTAACATACTAAATAAGTGATAATGTAATTCATGGATGCATGGACTACCGCCTCCTTCAAGCGATGTGATTCCTTTTACATCACAAGAATGATATATATAAGTATATATGATTAAATTTAATGGTATTTATGATATTATTATCATTATGGTAAGATAAAATATTACATACCTTCTTTCTATAATGATCGTTGAAAATGGAAACGTTACTCATGCGTACGTATGACCTACCATATCCATGATCGTAATGTTTAATTTTTCATTACCATATAACATGATTGATTTTAAGAGAATAATTAACATATAAATTTGATTATTATTTTATTATTATTATTTTTATTTATATGATGTAAAAATGACCCATTTGGACTATAGTCGAGCTACCAAAGTCGTGTTTTACACACAAAACAAATATGGTCAAAACACCTGAATTAAATTTAATTAAAGAAGTAATTGTATATAACTTGTTAATATGAGGAATAAAAGTAATAATAAACATTAAAATGTTATTAATAATGAAAATAATTAATAATAGTATATTATTTTGGAAGATAAAGGTGCATGTGACTATTCATACTCAAGTTAAGGGACTTCATCTCAATTTACTTTCATTATGGAAATTCTTGATGTTATGAACCATTATTATTTTATAAGGTGTACATAAAGACCCATTGAAATTATATATCAATAATTTACCTATTCTCCTGATATTTAATGTTTCTTTTAATGTCATCTATTCATTTGGTTAACTTTTCAGGTGGTTCCCAAGAGATATACAAATTTTCATTGAAAAAAATATTCTTTTAAAGTCTTCCAGAAAAAAATATTTCTCTTTAGTGTCCATGTTTTCTAAATCCTATTCAAAAATATTTATAAAAACAAAAATGATTTATAAATTTCATTTATTATTCCATTTACTTTATTTCAAATTTATTCAAAAGGAATTTTTTTGTGTTTTAAATGGAATGATAGTAAATTATTTTGATACGACCATGAATGTTTCTTAATTTATAGATTCATTTTCAAGTTATATTTTTTCTTAAATAAAACCCCATCCTTCCATTTTTGGTTTTTTTGAATTAAATGATTTTTTGAAATAAAATTTTATTTTTATGAAATATGTTACTTTGAAAGAAAATGGTATTTCAATTTATGAATGAGATTTGAATACGAGTTTAAAAGAGTTTTTTAAATGATGAAATATTTTATTCATGATGCGGTTCTTGGACATTATAAATGATGGTTGTCCCCAAATAACACAGGGTTTTATTTTATCACTTAATCAATGGTTTCAAAAAGATAGTTCTAAAATTAATTGGGTAATTAATATATTATCATGTAAAATATATTGGAATTTGATTATGTGGTTATTATAATTTATAAGGGTCTAATATTGGTCTATAATGCTTATACGAGATGATGTACCAAGGTACCTACATGGATTTTCTATGATTTATTATGAGTTTTCCTAAAAAAATTATTTAAAAATGTAAAACAAATAATATTTTTAAAGTAACTATATTACCTTTTTAATAAAATGTTATGTTTTTAGGAAAATGGGTTTTAATGGGTTTTATTATTTTTAACTGTACTAATAGTTCACTAATTTTTGTATCCATAAATAAGATATTTTTTTATAATCCCATGTTTTTAAATGTTTTCCATATTATTTTAGGATGGGTAATGGATTAGAAGAGGTAATAGTTATTACTAGCTTTCATGAAATGAAATTAGGATTTGTCTTAAAATTTTTATTTGTTGAAAAAAGGATACTGATCAGAAGTGTCTACATGTATTATATGGTTTTTAATGTGTGATTTTTGACATATTTCTCTAAAACTCTAAACCTAAAAATATCCTTAAGGTAAAATACTATGAAATTATTCACTAAAACATAAGATTAAGTCTTTTTTGGGTCATGGAATTATATTTTTTATTAATGGTTGGTTTAGACAATATTATAGGTTAAGGTAATATTAATAGCATGCCCTTAAAATATTTTACCTCATGTTCAAGTAAAAATATTATAATGATTACCATGTTACTTCATCAAAATTATTTTTATTCATAATGGTTTTCACACAAAAGAAATATGTAATCTATAGTAGGATATAACTGAGACGAAGATATCCTTCCAAATAAGCATCTTGAGATGGTTGGAATCATAATAGAACAATTTTTTATAATGATGGATCAGTTTAATGAGGTTATAAATAGTGTTGGTATCCATTCTAGATATTAACATGATCTATAAAGACATAATTTGTATTTTTTTGATCATTTCATGAGGAAAAAACCCCTTAATTCAATGGATCATCAATCCATGTGGTTACTGAAGGATGGATCAATGATCTGGAAAAGATATTTTATGTCATGGGATGTACATAATGCAAAAAGATAACCCTTGTTGTTCATTATTTTAAAATTTAATCCAATTGATGGTGGCCTTTGGTTAATAATACCAAAGAGAAATATAATATTGGTTCAATGGAATGGGAATAATTCAAGGATCATTTCCTTGAGAAGTATTTATGAAAGGTTTTTTGACTCTATATAGAAAGGAATTACTATAATTGAGGTAAGAAGATAAAGATTATATAGTTTCATATGAATAAAACATCAAATGATTTTCTAGGTATGTACTGTATTTTATTCAAAACACTGTATAAATATTGATAGGTTTTTACTCATGGGTGAAACAAATTCTATAAAGGTATTTGACCACATTAACATTTAAAGTCTATGAGGGAGTTATTTTTTGCGTTTAAAAGTTTGAGATGGAGTTTTTTGACTCTTTTTTTCCTTATGATAATGAAAGTAAGAAGGACTCATGATGAAAGGTGATGGGTAAATATACATACAATAAATCTAGTGGAAAGAAATTAATGTTCTCATATTGTGGTAGGTCTGGTACAAATAACCTTGGAGAATGTATTAGGAAGATAAAGGAGTGTCACCGATATGAAAAGTTTGGATACATGGCATGAGAATGTAAGGAAAATAATCCTTAAGAATAAAATAATGGGGGTAACAGATAACCATATGATGGTAATATGTTTTCTTTATAATGATTTAGGAAAATCTGAAAATTTGTTTACGAAGTTTGTTACATGGGATAGGAGTCTTCATGATCCGAAAAAGGTATATAAATGTTATTTTCTACTACTATAGCTGATGTTAGACCATAAAATGATGTGGTTATAGGTATATCACGTGTGTATTTAGATTTGGAAAATACCTTGTTTGACTTGGGATATTCACAATTTTTCATTTCTGAGTAATTTGTAATTAAATTTGGAATATCACCTAATGAAATTAAGATATTAATTTTGGTGAAAAATTTAGGTGGAAGTATTAATGCACCCATGATTTGTAATAATATTATTATTTTTATAAGTGGATGGTCTTTCCTATAAATCTTATTGAACTAGAAATTGGAGAGTTTTAAATATTTCTTGGTTCATATTGTATTATTGCTTAGCATGCTATGATAGATTATCATTCTAATAAAACTGTGTTTAATGATTTCATACCTTTGATTACCTACAAAGAAGTTGAGAATTTTATTAGATATGGCAGGGAAATTTACATAGCTCATATTTTTCTAAAAGAAAGTAACTATTCAAATTATTTATGTACTATTAGTAAATAAATACATGTATGTTTTTCTAAATGATTTTCCTAGTGTTGTTCCTGATCTAGTGGTTGAGTTTACTATTGAATAATTTCATGATGCTAAGACAATTTCTAAATTCCATATCGAATGGTTCAAATGGATTATTTATAATTGAGAATAAAATTTCAAGAGTTATAATATGATGCTTTCATTTGAACTAGGACAAAACCATGGGGTTCTCCTATATTGTTTTAGAAAAGAAATATGGTTTAGTGATTACTTCCATTTCTTATAGATCCTTGAACAACATAACTATTAAGAAAAAGTATCATTTTCCTCATATTATTGATTTTTTTGAACAACTCCAGAGAGCACTGTATTTTTCAAAGGTGGACTTGAGGTTGGGGTACCATATGTTGAAAGTAAAGGAATAATCTATTCCAAAAACTATGTTTTATAGTAGATATAGTAATTATGAATTTGTAGTTATGCATTCTGCTTTATCTAATTAACCTGCTACATTAATTGACCATATGAATATAATTTCTCATGAGTTCTTAGATAGTTTTTCATTTGTTTTTTTTAATTAAATTTTGGTATATTCTAAAATTAAAGAGGAATATAAAAAGAACCTAAGGGTTGTTTTAAAAACCTTAAAAGAAAATAAAGTGTGTGGGGGAATTTATCAAGTTTCATTTTTTTCCAAAAAACTTATTTACATGGACATATTGTTTGTGAAGATGTCATAATTTTTAACCCTACTAAAAATGTTATTGAAGAATGTCCAAGACACACAAATATTACCAAGAATAATACTATTCACGTATTAGTGGGTTACTACCAATATTTTTTGAAAAACATTCATAGTTTTCTATACCAATGACTTTGTTAACTCAAAAAATGAGTTCATTTCACCAAGAAAAAAATTACAAGATGATTATTTTTATGAAATGAAAAAAAATTGGTGAATTCCTCATATTTGGAACATCCTTATAGAAATAGTGAATTTTTCATCTATACTGATTCTTCATTGAATGTACTTGGTTGGGTCCTAGTGCAGAATGATCATGTAGCTTCTCAAGATTCACAACATTTGAAACCTCATTAGTTAAATTATCCTACACATGATTTTGAATTATCTGCCATTTTTAATTTATAAATTTGGAGGCATTATTTTTATTGAGTAAATTGTGAAATATAGAATGATAAAAAAAGTTTAGAGTATATATTCACTTGAAGAGAAATGAATATGAGATAGAGAATATGGCTCCAACTAATAATGGATGGAGATTCCTAAATTCATTACAATCCTGGAAAATTAAACAAAGTGTTCAATGCTTAGAGTTGAAAATTTAATGAAACATTAATAATGTTAATTTTATAATGTGACCCTTTGGTTAAAGATTTGATTAATTTTTTCTTTGAGGTTGTAGATGCAGGGACATCCTATGTTTTGTTCTAGGTTTCAATGAGAAGACAAATTTGGGATATAACTAACACTGAGATGGGAGTTGAATCAGTGTTGGGTAATTTTGAAACCAAATCCAAATTTCTATCCCTGTACCTCTTGACCGGTTAGGATCTTTATTCTCTTATTCTCTTTTCCTTGTTGCATGTAATAATAGAAAGCAGTAAAAATATGAACAAAATATTTTTACAAGGTTCACCACTCAAAAAGAGAAACTAAGTCCTTTCCATTCATAGGGATGACCAGTGCATGTATTCTCCACTATAATGTGATATGATGTTACAATGGTTTGACTAGGAAAACAATACTCTAGTCCGTGTGGCTCCCTACACTTATAGGAGGGAAGGAAATAATTTCCTCCCAGTATTTCTCCCTACACTCGGAGGGGGTAAGGGAAACAATACTCTTCCAACTTGCAATGAGTAGGATATACCCTTACACTCGCTAGTTATTTATACTTCCAGTGTAGATAGTCTATTGCAACCTCCAGATGGTTCTTCATACTGCCTCTGAAGACAGTTTTCTCTCTGCTAAAAGGCTTTGCAACACGAAAAGAATCATTCACTATTGAGACCTGTTGGATGTCACAATGATAATTTGTTCATCCTCTCTTCAATTATTACTTGCCTAGCATCATGTAGGTAAACAACCACTTCTTTCTCTGCAGCAAACTGAAAAGCTACACAATCTTCTTCCCCTTCTTCTTCAGTGAAAAACCAGCTACACTAAGATCACTTCTACTTCTATAAGCTAGAATCCCAAACTCCCTTTGTGATTATCAGAACAATGAAGACCATCTCATCTGAGCATCATCACAGTTGTTATGTACCAAAAAATTTAATATAGATTGGCCACTCTCATATTCTTATTCTCTTTCTTCTGACTGACACAACATAATATTGAATAGTGCAGTAGTATCGTATAATCTTTTTTCAATTATCAATACCAACACAAGAGTGTGTTGGTATACTTCCTACATCCTTTATGAGGATATGAGTTTAGTTGAACATATTTCTCCTCATCTCCCTAGAAACAACACCCCTAAAAACAATGTATATAAATCATGCAATCATAGAGTGCTCACCTTCGTGCAAGCAGAGAGATCCATAGATCTTCTTCTTTACGCAGAGGACCCGTGATTATTCTTCACAGAACCAGGGATAATTTGTTGATCTATCTTTGCAAATCACTAAAAGGGTGACTATTCACCTATTGTATACTCACGGGATCTCCTTCATGGAACACAATGAGGGTTCGAGAAAACCAGTTGCTTTTTTGCAGTTTCTTCTTCGCACAGAGGGTGCAGTTCTCCTTCAGAAGACACTTCAAGAGTGCATATAACTTGTTAAAAGCATGTGGGACCCTCAAATGTTTTGCGCACCCTTATAGGTGTCTTGTGTGTAAAATTCATACTGTGTGCATAAAACACCTTTTGGCATGAAAAAGTATTTTCACGCAATGCTTCTTTTTCACATAGAACATTCCTTTTCATGTAACACTTTCTTTTTCACGCAACACTTCTTTTTTTTCGCGCACTAATTTATACGTCAATTTTTCCGTGCATCAGAGATTGGGATTTTTCTAATTTTTGATCCTCTTTAAATGATATCGGGTCACCTCATATTTATATGAATTTTTTACCCTGTGTGTAAAATCCCTTCCAGCACGTAAAATCCCTTCCTGCACTTATCACTTATTAATATTACGCACACCTTCCTTTATTTTCACGCACTGCCTGGATTTTTCACGCACCTCATAACTTTTCCATTTTTCATCATTCTGAACATGAATCCTCTCTTGTGCGAAAAACATCAAACCCACATTTTTCACCCAACAAATTTTACATGCACAATTTTGATGTTTCATGCACATTGTGCGAGCATCTTTTATTTTTCGTGTGCCCCTTGGATTTTTCATTTTTCTACATTCTAATCATGATACACCAATTACCTTAAACATTCCACACCGTGTTCCATGTTGTGCGCAAAAACAACCTTTCATGCACCCCTTGAATTTTTCATTTCTCTATTCACTACATTCTATACCCATTCTTCAGCTTCCATCACGAAATCCACCATCGTGATATGTATCCTTTGACCAAAAACTTTTAGCATCGTCAGATATTCTAGGGAAAGTACTATAACTTCCCTATATTCCACTAGTATCTTTCCATCCAATTGAAACCATATATGAATAGAATCACCTTTACTCCCCATTTCCTTCATAAGTCTTACATCATAAGTTCTCCTGACTTATGATATTTGTGAATTACAAATAAGAAAAGAAACTTCTAATTTATCACCATTATTCATTGTTGTAGACAATGTATCACCTTTGATACACATGCTTTGAACTTAGGATCATCTTAAAAATTTTCCGAATTCCATTCATGGAGAATTGACCAAGCATGACATTCAATGCTTTAATTTCATAACAATTCTCTAGGTATCCTCACTTCAGCCGATCTCCATTAACTTGGGAGTCCTTCTTCATCTCCTTCTTCATTTTGACCAGCATTGACAACTGTTGAAAACAAATACAATCCTCATACACTAAGTGGTCCCAATAATATCTCCCTTTATATTTGTTGTCAATACCATAAAGTTCTCCTGAAATGAATGTTTCAATGTCAAAATGAGAATATTTCTCTCCCCCTTACTTTTCAAACATTTAGTTCACTTTATCTCCCCCTTGTTGACAAGAAATACAATGTTCATGGTAGAGAGGGTATCGGTCTATACTAAAGTAGTGTTCCATCAATAATTTCACTCTAAGTCTACTTGAGCAATGATCGGTGTAGAAAACAAGAGGATTTGATTTAAACAACAAAGCTGTCCATTACCCACTAAATATGACACCTCATGAGATGCGAACTCATATAACTATCTTCAAGGGACTTCCACTTTCATTAAAGGATTTGGATAATAACTGTGATATAAAATAGTCAACTTGGACTCATGCACTTACTTCAACAAATGGATTAAAAACATTCAAGTTCAATTGACATGATAAGTGGCATTGGGGAACTTTTACTCATCTTATGTCACTGATTAACATTGTTACTCCCCCATTATAGAATGATCTTTATTTTGAGTAACCAAGGATGATAGATTTAGAAATAACATACCTTTTACAGTGACATTATCTTCAAATAATTTTCAGAGTAATTGAATTTTATACCAACTGATATTGATACTGATTGTGATAATGACTCTGGAAGCTTCTTCGTGTGTCTCCCCCTCAACGGAACACTTCTAATAACTGAATCTCAGGTTATCTCCCCGAGTTCATGCCTCCCCTTCAATTCCCTGTATGATAAGAAAAAATACTATACAGAAAGATTCCAGGGAATAAGGTGGATCCTCCTTGCTTTATCAATGTGAAGAATAAGGTTGAGATGATTTCATCAACCAAGATGCTCCATTATTTACATATTCACAACTGATATTCAATGTTGACTACGATTGTGTGGACCTCACTATTTCTTCCATCTCTTTGTGTGTGAATATTTTTCTTCAAGGGATTTAAAAGCACTAGAATCTCCTGATGAAACATTTATATTCTTGAGGAATTATCATTCAGCTGGAGTAAATTCAAAGCATCTTCCAATAGTGTTACCATCCTTGTTGCACCTCACACACATAACTTCTTTGTCTTCATTTAGAATATCCTTTTTGTTTTTAGCACTATACTTAACCAGTGAATCTTAAATCATTATAATTATTTCCAAATATTCTGGACAAACCACCAATATATCATTAGGGACTGAAGAATCATGATTGGATCTTCTACATGTCTTATTCTGAGTGGAATCCTTCTTAGTAGTTCTTTTTGGATGAACCACCCTTCACATTATTGGATTTAGAATCCAAGGACTTCTCAACTTTCCTCTTTAGAGACTTCTTGGGAGTGTTTTCTTTTCCAAAATTCTTATGAATCTTTCCCAAGGATGATTTTCTTTCATAGCCAGCTCTTTCAATCTTCTTTTCTTATTAGCTTTGGGTACCTATTGAAATGTACATGCACCATTCATGTGACCAATCCTAATGCATACATCACAGATTTTATCTAACATTCTAGATTTGTGGATGTTGCTTCTTCTTCTCTGGATTTCTCCCCCAAGAGATGGTCTTTCTCTACGATTTTATATTTAAGGAATTGTAATAACAATCCAGTGCACAAATCTCAAATCTATTACAGCACCAGCATTTACCAACAAACCTTGACTTCTTTCCATCTTCTTGATAAGGTTTTTGAGTCTTATTCTTGGTATGTTGTGCTTTCTATGGGGATATATCTTCCACACTATTTCCCCTATCCTCCCTATCCATGGTGGTAGGCTTCTTCCCACTTTTCTTCATCCAAATTTTTTTATAATTTTTCTTCCAACCTGCACATTTTTTAGAATCAATTTTAGAAACATTAGTAAAAGTTGGTATGGATGATACCTTTACTTTATCAGCTGATTGTGATGGATCAATGAGTGAATTCATGATCTTCTTATCACATTTTGGAGTTCTTTTGACAATAGAATCTTCCAATGAACATTGAGTATTAGTAGAAACTGTTTCCTTATTTTGTGAAGACTCAATATGTGTCTTCTCAAGATTGGTCAACTGATCTTCCCACTCTAGACATCTCATATGGAGGATGAATGTTTGGTCTTCATTCATAGTCATCTTATCTTCACAAGCCTTCTTCAATATTCCCACTTCATCTTCATGCATCTTTACTTTGTTTTGTAACAAAGAGTCATGTTCATTGATCAACTTAGAGTATTCTTCCAAATATACCTCCTTGAATTCATTTCTTCCTTTCAACTCATCTTCCAGTGCATAGATCTTGTCTTCTAGAGTATGGTTGAATCCCTCCTTTTCTTCAACATATTTGAGCCATTTTGAGGAACTTATTTATAATGGCCTCTCTGTTGTTTCAAAGGAACCAAACTTTTTGGAGATATTTAAACATTTAACAATCTTTTCTTGCAACCCTTTATCGAAAACATAAGTTTCTTCTTCCAGCTAAGTGATATTTTCCTACATGCATTGAAATACTCCACAAACTAGGGATTTACTTTCTTCAAGAATACCATCTAAAATAATTCTTAATCTATCAACTGATATTTCATGAGATGTTGTAGATTGATCATCACCACTTGTGCTAGCATTTTCATCATGAGAATAATTTTAAAATGTATAAACAAATGACTCATGATCAGCTGAGTTAGGAAGGTTTTCCATATTATTGGTGGGGGTTTGATCCACCTTATCATTACTTTCCTTGTGTAGTGTGTCTTCAATGTTATCCGGATATGGAGAACCAGATACTTCCTTTTATTTAGATAAGAGGAATTCTTCTTCAAGTTTCTTTTCTCTTTATTTTTCATATTCATCATGGTCTTGGTAGATGTTGCCTTCGGATAAGAGGTAATTGAGTCTTTACCAACACTTATTTTCATTGTTGAATTAGGAAAGGAACTCAAATCTTCAAAAGAGAATAACTTCACTATAGAGAATCCAACAGAGGTGAAACTGTCCCTCTGATACCAATTCAGAGGACCAGTTTGGGATATACCTAACATTGAGAGGGGGGGTGAATTAGTGTTGGGTAATTTTGAAACTAATTCCAAATTTATATCCTTGCACCTATTGTCCTATTAGGATCTTGATTCTCTTATTCTATTTTACCTATCGCATGCAATAATAGAAATCAGTAAAAATATGCACACAATATTTTCACAAAGTTCACCACTCAAAAAGATAAGCTACGTCCTTTCCATGCATGGGGATAACCAATGCATGGATTCTCCACTATAATGTGATATGCTGTTATAGTGGGTTGACTAGGCAAACAATCCTCTAGTCAGTGTGGATCCCTACACCTGGAAGAGGGAAAGAAATAATCGCTTCCCAGTGTTTCTCCCTACACTCATAGGGGAGAAGGGAAACAATACTCTTCCAACTTGAAACGAGTAGGATATACCCTTACACTCGTTGGTTCTTTATACTCCCAATGTAGATAGTCTCTTGCAGCCTCTAGCTGGTTCTTTATATTACCTCTGAAGACAGTCTTCTATCTATTAAAAGAGTTTAAAACACCAAAAGAATCATTCACTGTTGTGACCTGTTGGATATCACAGTGCTACTTTGTTCTTCCTCTCTCCGATTATTACTTTCTTATAAGCATGCAGGTAAACCACCACCTCTTTCTCTATAGAAAACTTGAAAGCTTCACAATGTTCTTCCCATTCTTCTTTAGTGCAAAACCAGCTACACTGAGATCACTTCTGCTTCTATCTTCTAGAATCACAAACTCCCTTTGTGATTATCAGAACAATGAAGACCAGATAATCTTAGAATTATCACATTTTTTATGGCCTTAATAATTTAATATAGATTGGACACTCTATTCTTCTTCTTATCTTCCTTCTGACTGACACAATATAATATTGAATAGTGAACCAATGTCTTATACTCTTTCTTCAATTTTCAATACCTAAACAATAGTGTGTCGGTATACTTCCTAATTCCTTTGTACAGATATGATTTTAGTTACACATATGGCTCCTAATCACACAAGAAAAAACACCCCTGAAAATAGTGTATATAAATCGTGCAATCAGAGAGTGTTCACCTTTGTGAAAGCAAAGAGCTCCATAGATTTTCTTCTTCATGCAGAGGACACATGATTCTTCTTCATAGAACTAGGGATGGGTCGTTGATATATAATCGTAAAGCATTAAAATGGTGAGTATTCACTGGTAGTGTAATCATGGGATTTTCTTCACGGAACACAACGAGGGATTGAGAAAACCAGTCACTTGTTTGCGGTTTCTTCTTCGCACAGAGGGTGTGGTTCTCCTTCTTCGTGAGAAACTTCAAGAGTGCATGGAACTTGATAAAATCATACGGGACCCTCAAATTTTTCATGCACCCTTCAAGGTTTCTTGTTCATAAAATTCAAACCTTGCACGCAAAAACACCTTTTGGTGTGAAAAAATATTTTTGCGCAACTCTTCTTTTTGCGTAGAACTTTCCTTTTCACGCAACCCTTCCTTTTTTGCGCAACACTTCTTTTTTTCACACAATACTCTATACTTCAATTTTTATGCACGTCAAATATCGATATTTGTCAAAGTGTCGATATTTTTTAAATGAGAGGGGGTCACCGCATATTTATAGGCATTTTTGACCCCGTGCGTAAAATCTATTCCTGCGAGTTAAAGCCCTTCCTGTGCGTAAAACGATCTCTAACTTATTTCTATTACACTCACCTTCCTTTATTTTCGCGCACCGCCTGGATTTTTCATGCACCTCATGAATTTAACATTTTCATCATTCTGTACATGAATCCTATCTTGCACAAAAAATATCAAACCCACATTTTGCGCCCAACAAATCTTACATGCACAACTCTGATGTTTCGTGCACATTGAGCGACCATCTCCGATTTTTCACGTGCTCCTTGAATTTTTCATTTTTCAAAGTTCTAATCACAATACACCAATTATGCACAAAATTCCACACCGTGTTCCATATTGCGTGCAAAACCAATCTTTCACACATCATCATTTTTCACGCACTCTGCCCAATTTTTATTGGACTCCATGCCTTTTCCATTTTTAGATGTTCTGACTTTGAATCATGCCTTGCACACAAAATTCTAACCAATCATCACACATTCTTGCAACATCCATTTCCAAAAACACATTTCTCCATCTCCCATTTTTCAGGCCTAAAAATTAGGCAAACACTGGAAAATGAAGCCACCTTATAACATTCTTTTGTGCCACCTCCAGACCATAAATTCCTTTTTTATTTCTCTCTTCACTACATCCAATACCCATTCTACAGATTCAATCACGATTTCCACCATCTTGATATGTATCCTTTGACTGAATAGTTTTAGCATCATCATATTTTACAGGGAAAGTACTATAACTTCCCTGTCTTCCACGAGTAACTTTCCTTCCAATAGAAACTGTATATGAATAGAATCTCCTTTACTCCCCCTATCCTTCAAAATTCTTGCATCATAAGTTATCCTAACTTATAATATTTGTGAAATACAAATTAGAAAAGGATAATATGATTTATAACAATTATTCATTGTTGTAGACAATGTATCACATTTTTATACACGTGCTTTAAACTTAGGATCATATCATCAATTTTCTGAATTCCCTTCATGGAGAATTTCCCAAGCATGTCATTCAGTGCTATGATTTCATAAAATTTTTTTAGGCTTCATCACTTCAGCCGATCTCTATTAACTTTGTAGTCATTCTTCATCTCCTTCTTTATTTTGACCATCATTGATAACTGTTGAAAACAAATACAATCTTCATACACAGAGTGGTCCCAAAAATCTACCCATTTTTATTTGTTATAAATACCTTAAAGTTCTCCTCAAATGAATGTGTCAATGTCAAAATGAGAATATTTATATATCCTTTACTTCTTTCTCTCCCCCTTACTTTTAAAACTTTCATTTCACTTTATCTCCCCCTTATTGAAAATAAATACTATGTTCATGGTAGAGAGGGTATCATTATATACTTAAAGTAGTGTTCCATCAATAATGTCACTCTATGTCTACTTGAGCAATGCTGAGTGTATAAAACAAGAGGATTTGATTTGGACAACAAATTTGTCCATTACCCACTGAATATGACACCTCATGATATGAGAACTCATAAACTTTTATTAAAGGGACTTCCTCTTTCATTCCAGGATTTGGATAATAATTGTGATATAAAATAGTCAACCTAGAACTCATGCACTTACATCAACAAGTGGATTAAAAAAATTCATGTTCAATTGACACGATAAGTGGCCTTGAAGAAAATTTACTCATATAATGTCACTAATTATCTTTGTTACTCCACCATTGTAGAATGATCTTTATTTTGAGTAAAAAAGGATGAGATATTTAGAAATAACATACCTTTTCCAATGACATGATCTTCAAAAAATATTCAGAGTAATGGAATTTTATACCAACTGATGTTGATACTGGTTGTGATAATGACTCTAGCAGCTTCTTCATGTGTCTCCCCCTCAAGGGAACACTTATATTCACTGAATCCCAGGTTCACCCCCTGATATCTTGCCTCACATTCAATTCCCTATATGATAAAAAAAATACAATACACAAATATTCAAGGTAATAAGGTGGATCCTCCTTGCTTTATCAATGTGAACAAAAAGGCTGAGATGATTTCCTCAACCAAGATGCTCCATTCTTCACACTTTCACAACTGATCTTCAATGTTGACTGTGATTGTGTGGACCTCACCATTTCTTCCATCTCTTTATCTATGAATATTCTTTTTTCAAAGGCTTTCAAAGCACTGGATTCTCTTGGCGCAAAATTTATATTCTTGAGGAATTCTCATTGGGATAGAGTAAATATAATGAATCTTCTAACAGTGTGACCAGCCTTGTTTCACCTCACACACATAACTTATTTGTCTTCATATAGAATCTTCTTTTTGTTTTTAACAGTAGACTTAGATAATGCATCTTCCATATTTATCATTATTTCCAAATATTTTGTGCAAACCACCAATATATCATTAGGGACTGAGGAATCAAGATTGGATCTTCTAAATGGATTCTTCTGAGTGGAATCCTTCTTAGTAGTTCTTTTGGATGCGCCACCCTTCACCTTCTTGGATTTAGAATCCAAGGGCTTCTCAAATTTCCTCCTCAGAGTCTTCTTGGGAGTGTTTTCTTTTCCAACATTCTTTCGACTCCTTCATAAGGATGATTTTACTTTCATAGCCAGCTCTTGTGATCTTCTTTTCTTATCAGCTTTGGGTACCTATTGAAATGAACATGCACCATTCATGTGACCACTCATATGGAATACATCATAGATTTTATCTAAAATTCGAAATCTATTTGCAGTATACAGATGCTTCTGGATCTGTGGATGTTGCTTCTTCTTCTCTGGATTTGTCCCCCTTGAGATGGTCTTTCACTTTGATTTTATATTTAAGGGATTTTACCAACAATCACTACTGGAATTTTAGACTTTACCAATGGTTAAAAACTGTTGCTAAAGCCCTGAAAACCATTGGTATATAGTATACCAATGGTTCCCTAAATTGTGGCCAAGTAAGTCATGACAATAGGCCTATACCAACGGTTCTATGAAAATTGTTGGTATAGGTGTCAAAATAGAAGTTATACCAACGGTTTGCTATAAACCATTGGCATATGTGTGTTAAAGTATAACATATTTCAATGGTTTGTGAAACCTTTGGTATATGTGTGTTACAATTATGCCAATGGTTGAAAACCGTTGGTATAGAGGGGATATGGCAAGCGATAAGGCTATACCAACAGTTCTGTTATAACCGTTGGTATACATTTTCTCAACTCCAAAGCAACAGGCCCCTCTCCCCCCTCTCCAGACCTGAAACAACACAACTCCATAGCAACACACCTCCCCCTCTCCAGACCTGAAATAATACCAATACAAAATACCCATCCAAAGTACTCAAAATTTAGAATTCATTCCAGAATTTAAAAATATAGAAATTTAGAAATTTAGAAATTCAAATTCAATAACACCCATAAGAGAAAAAGCCTACATGTTATAGGAAATTCAATAACACCCATAAGAGTATTCAAAATTTTGAATTCATTTTTCACTCAAACCACAACACCAATACATATAAGAGTATTACAAATTTAAAATTCATTCCTCACTCAACCCACAACACTAATACACATAAGAGAAAAAACCTACATGTTATAGGAAGCACATGGGATGTTTAGTCATAGTATTGGGTTGAGTATATCAAAACCAACAGAAAAACTTGGGTAGAGTGGACAAGGATCATGATACCCATAATATAGACAATAGTAGTGGTCATGTGCTTAGACCTAGGATGAGTTATAGGAAGCACATGGGATATTTATATTCCTATAATGATTATGTATCCATGTATAAATGGTTCCTGATTTGTTTTTGGGAAACATTGGCCAATCTTGACATATGAGATGGGTTATCGGAATATCCTACAAGTTTTTCATATACTTTTCAATTACAATAAGGGGGTATGTGGCTAATTGTAATTTTCTCTTCTAGATGTGATGTGAGATGAATCCCCATCTTGGGTAGGGGGTATGAATATTCCATTAAGTCGTTGGTATTGGGTTTCCAAAGGGACTTTGGTTTGGTCATAGAACCCACAGTTTGAGGATGGGATTGAGTTGATCCATGGGGCTATAGTGTCACCATATGTATTCCTCACTATTGGGGTCTTTTTATGAGACTTTGAAACATATTTTTCAAGAATCTATGTATAGCCTTATTGAGAAATTTTATTATATATTATTCTTGAGTGTTCATAAGTTTCATATAAAATCACTATATGATATTTATTTTTTGTATGTTATTGTATAGAATGAACAACCCATGATTGGGAATTAGAACATGAGTGTTGGTGCATGTTCATGATGGGATGTCGAGACTCATTACTAATATAATTCATGTTTTTATACATATACTATAACCCATTGTGTTTCAATCTATGCCTTGGGAATATTTTATTCTAATAAAATATGACCAATAGACCATATTTTATTTTTTATCCCTTAATTTCAAGAATCTATGTGTATCCTTGTGAAGATTTTCCATATGTCGATTGTTGTTTTCACTTAAAATGTTGTCCATTTCAAACAAAAGTGAGACACTTTGAGTGATACCAGTCACATTGTGCCTCAGATTGAGGTGGGTTTGACTCGTACCCGTCACAAATGATCCATGTATCATTGTGCTAAAGTATCAATACAATCTGAATGCGTTTGGTCAGTTTTCCGTATGCCAATTGTTGTTTTCACTTAAAATCCTGTCCATTTCAAACAAAAGTGAGACAATTTGAGTGGTACTCATCACACCGTGCCTTGAATTGAGGCAGGGTTGACTCGTACACATAAAAAATTACCCATGGATCATTGTCCTAAAGTATCAACAGAATCCGAATGTGTTTGATCAGTTTTCTGTATGCCAGTTCTTGATTTCACTTAAAATGTTGTCCATTTCAAATAAAAGAGAGACACTTTGAGTGATATCAGTCACACTGTGACTTGGATTGAGGAGGAGTTTACTCTTACACATCAAAAATGACCCATGGGTCATTTTCCTAAAGTATCAACATAATTAGAATACATTTGGTTGGTTTTCCACATGTCAGTTGTTTTGACTTAAAATGTTGTCCATTTTAAATAAAAGTGAGCCATTTTGAGTGGTACCAGCCACACCTTGCCTCAGATTGAGGCGTAGTTGACTCATACATATCCCAAACAACCCATGGATCGTTTTCCTAATGTATCAACACAATCCAAATGTGTTTGGTCGATTTTCCGTATGCCATTTGTGGTTTTAACTTAAAATGTTGTCAATTTCAAATAAAAGTGAGACACTTTGAGTGATACCAGTCACACCATGCCTCATATTGAGGTGGGGTTGACTCATACCCTTTAAAAATGATCCATGGATCGTTGTGATACATTATCAACACAATCCAAATGCGTTTGGTAGGTTTTCCGTATGCCATTTTTTTTCACTTAAAATCCCTTATATTTCAAATAAATGTCAGACACTTTGAGTGGTGACGGCCACACCATACCTAGGATTGAGGCAGGGTTGACTCATACACGTCAAAAATTACCCATGGATTGTTTTCCTAGTGTATCAACACAATCCGAATGGGTTTGATCAGTTTTTCCGTATGCTAGTTGTTGATTTCACTTAAAATGTTGTACATTTCAAATAAAAGAGAGACAGATTGAGTGATACCGGTCACACCGTGCCTCGAATTGAGGCGAGGCTAAATCCTGCACATCCAAAATGACTCATGTATCATTGTTCTAAAGTATCAAAAAAATTCAAATACGTATGGTCGGTTTTACGTATGTCAGTTGTTTTGACTTAAAATGTTATCCATTTTAAACAAAAGAGAGACACTAAGAGTGATACTGGCCACACTGTGCCTCAAATTGAGGCGAGACTGACTCTAACATGTCAAAAATAACTCATGGATAGTTTTCCTAAAGTATCAAGACAATATGAAAGCATTTGGTTAGTTTTCCATATGCATGTTTTTGTTTTCACATAAAATCCTGTCTATTTCAAATAAAAGTGAGACATTTTGAGTGGTATCGGCCACACCATGACTTAGATTGAGGTAAGGTTGACTTGTAAATGTCACAAATTACCCATGGATCATTTTTATAAATTATAAACACAATCAAAATGCCTTTGTTCGGTTTTACATATGCCAGTTGTTGTTTTCACTTAAAATTTTGTCCATTTCAAACAAAAGTGAGACACTTTGAGTGATACCAGTCACACTGTGCCTAAGATTAAGGCGGTGTTGACTCATACCCGTCACAAATGATCCATGGATCATTGTGATAAAGTATCAAAACAATCCGAATGCGTTTGGTCGGTTGTTTATAGGCCAGTTATTGTTTTCACTTAAAATGTTGTCCATTTCAAATAAAAGTGAGACACTCTGAGTCGTACTGGACACACCGTACTTCGGATTGAGGCGGGGTTGACTGATACACATCACAAATGACCCATGGATCGTTTTCCTAAAGTATTAATACAATCTAAAAGTGTTTGGTCAGTTTTTCGTATGAAAGTTATTATTTTCACTTAAAGGCATGTCCATTTCAAATAAAAGTGAAACATTTTTAGTGGTACAAGCCACACCGTTCCTCAATATGATTCACTAACTACATAAAAGGAGTGGCTATGATTAATTAAAATCAAGTTGATTCATATAATCATGACAATAGAATTGTATAATGAAAATAGAAAATAAATCAAACTGTAATTATTGGGTATGTCATGCCACACACGACACCACCTGGTTTAAGTCAAATCAAAATTGAAACAAACAATAAGAGATGGAAAATATTAAAACTAAGTTTAGAATTACCGATTTGGTGTGTAGAACTAAAAAGTTTATTGACTTCAGATGGATATATAGGGAGGAAGGAGTTCCCATCCTGGGTAAAGAGAGAGGGATCTAGTTTAGACTAAATCAAAACAGAAAATAAAAAAATAGATGAATAACATTAGGACTTATAGATTAGAACGAAATAATTGATTGATTGAAGAGGTTAAAAGAATTTTAAAAGATTGGGTAGTTTTGAAACCTGGACGGGGAGTTTCCTGTCGTCTCCTCGTACACCTCACAAATAAAAATTAGGGTTTTTGTGTGTGATTTCAAGTCATTCTGATGTCGTTCAGTATGCATTTGAGCATCAAACTCATGTTTTGTCCATTTACGACACACAGAGTGTGTTTTTGGCCACAACGGTCACACAAAACCTTTGATTGACATGACATCTCGATGACCATTTTATAGTTCACCCACCCTTTGTTTTCGTCCGATTTTATGGCATTCTGAGATCGTTCGACCGGTTTTGACCACCCCACGCATGCTTTTCAAGTGCACTAAACACGTAAAAAACACATATTCAATAGGGCCATGCAAAACGCACGTCTGAATGATGTAATTTCTCCTCATACACCTCAAAAATAAAACATAGGGTGTTTTTGTGTGATTTCAAGTCATTTCGATGTCGTTCGATATGCATTTGACCGTTAAACACATGTTTTGGCCATTTACGACACGTGGAGTGCGTTTTCGGCCACCACGGTCACACGATACCTCTGATTGATGTGTTGTCTGGCCTACCATTTCACAATTCACCCACCCTTTGTTTTCATCTTATTTCATGGTATTCTGAGGTCGTTCGGCTAGTTTTGACCACCCCACGCACGCTTTTCAAGCACGCCAAACACCTAAAAAACACATATTCAGTCATGCCATGAAAACCACAATTCCGAATGACGTTTATTCTTTTCATACACCTCAAGAATAATAATTAAGGTGTTTTCATGTGATTTCAAGTCATTCCGATGTCATTGGGTATGTATTTGATCGTAAAACACATGTTTTGGCCATTTAAAACACACAGAGTATGTTTTCGGCCACCGTGGTCACACAACACCTCTGATGGATGTTCCGTCTGGCCGACCATTTTTCAGTTCACCCACCCTTTGTTTTCATCCGATTTCATGTCATTCTTAGGTTGTTCGGCCGATTTTGACCACCCCACGCACGCTTTTCAAGCGTGCCAAACACCTAGAAAACACATATTCAGATGTGACACACAAACTGCATGTCGGAATGATGTTTTGTCTCCTCTTACACCTCAAGAATAATAATTAGGGTGTTTTGTTGTGATTTCGAGTCATTCTGATGTCATTCGACATGCATTTGACCGTTAAACGCTTGTTTTGGCCATTTACGACACATGGAGTGCATTTTCGGCTACCGTGGTCACACGAAACCTCCGATTGACATCCCGTCTGGATGAACATTTCAAAATTCACCCAACCTTTGTTTTCGTCCGATTTCATGGCATTCTGAGGTTGTTCGGTCAGTTTTGACCACCCCACACACGCTTTTTAAGCGCGCTAAACACCTAAAAAACACATATTCAGCTGTGACACGCAAACCAAATGTCTTAATGACATGCCGTCTCCTCGTACACCTCAAGAATAATAATTAGGGTGTTTTCGAATGATTTCAAATCATTCTGATGTTTTTAGGCATGCATTTGACCGTTAAACGCATGTTTTGGCCATTTACGACATGCAGAGTGCGTTTTCGGCCACCACGGTCACACGACACCTCCGATTGACATGCCATCTAGATGACTATTTCAAACTTCACCCACCCTCTGTTTTCGTCTGATTTCATGGTATTACGAGGTCATTTGGCCAGTTTTGACCACCCCACACACGCTTTTCAAGCGCGCCAAACACCTAAAAACTCATATTCAATCATGCCGCGCAAACCGCGCGTCCGACTGATGTGTCGTCTCCTCATACACCTCACAAATAAAAATTTGGGTGTTTTTTTGTGATTTCAAGTCAATCCGATGTTGTTCAGTATGCATTTGACCATTAAACGCATGTTGTGGCCATTTACAACACACGAAGTGCGTTTTAGGCCACCACAGTCACACAACAACTCTGATTGATGTGCCGTTTGGACGACCATTTCAAAATTCACCCACCCTTTATTTTCATCCTATTTCATGGCATTCTGAGGTCGTTCGGATAGTTTTGACCACCCCATGCATGCTTTTCAAGCGCGCCAAACACCTAAAAAATACATATTCAGCCGTGTCATGCAAACCGCGCATCCGAATGATGTGTCGTCTTTTTTACACCTCCTGAATAATAATTAGGGCATTTTCGGGTGATTTCAAGGCATTACGATGTAGTTGGGTATCTATTTGACCGTAAAACACATGTTTTGACCATTTATGACACATAGAGTGCGTTTTCAACAACCGCGGTCACACCACACCTCTGATGGAGGTGCCATCTAGCTGACCATTTCACAATTCACCCACCTTTTGTTCTCATCCGATTTCATGGCATTCTGAGGTCGTTCAGCTGGTTTTGACTACCCCACGCACGCTTTTCAAGCGCGCCAAACACCTAAAAAACACATATTCAGCTGTGACAAGCTAACCACGCATCTGAATGACGTTCCGTCTCCTTTTAAACCTCATGAATAATAATTAGGGTGTTTTCATGTGATTTCAAGTCATTCTGATTTCGTTCAGCATGCATTTGACCGTTAAATGCATGTTTTGGCCATTTACAACACGTAGAGTGTGTTTTCAACCACCGTAGTCACACGACACTTCCAATTGACATGAAGTCTACACGACCATTTCAAAATTCACCCACCCTTTGTTTTTATCCGATTTCATGTCATTCTGAGGTCGTTCGGCTAGTTTTGACCACCCCACGCTCGCTTTTCAAGCGCTCCAAACACCTTAAAAACACATATTCAACCGTACCACACAAACCGCACATCTGAATGATGAGATGTCTCCTCATAAACCTCATGAATGACCCATGGATTGTTGTGTTAAAGTATCAATACAATTCGAATACGTTTGGTCAGTTTTCCGTATGCCAGTTGTTTTTACTTAAAATGGTGTCCATTTTAAACAAAATAGAGATATTTAGAGTGATACCGGCCACACCATGCCTTGGATTGAGGTAGGGTTGTCTTGTACACATCTCAAATGACCATTGGACCATTTTCCTAAAGTATCAACATAATACAAATACGTTTGGTCAGTTTTTTGTATGTCATTTGTTGTTTTCACTTAAAATGTTGTCCATTTCAAACCAAAGTGAGAAACTTTGAGTGATACCGGCCACACCGTGTCTCGGATTGAGGTGTAGTTGACTCGTAACCATCACAAATGACCAATTTATCATTTTCCTAACGTATCAACACAATTTGAATGCATTTGATCAGTTTTCTGTATGTCAGTTGTTGTTTTCACATAAATTCCTGTCCATTTCAAATAAAAGTGAGACACTTTGAGTGGTACCGGCCACACTGTACCTCAGATAGTACCCCCACCCCCCGGACAACCCCCCTCACCCCAGAAAGCCCCCCCCCCACTGCTTAGACAGCCCCCCTCACCCCAAACACCCCCACCTCAGACATCCCCCACCCCCATAAAGCCCTCCACCCCCCGTACAGCCCCCCGCACCACCCAGACAGCCCACCCGCACCACTCGGACAACCCAACCACCCCACGAACAGCCCTCGCTCAACCCGGACATCCCCCCACCCCCGGACAACCCCCCTCAACCCCCCTGACAACCCCCTCACTTCGTACATCCCCCACCCTCGGACAGCCCCCCTCACCCCAAACAGCCCCCCACCTCGGACAACCCCCACCCCTGGAAAGCCCCCTACCCCTCCGACATCCCCCGCACCACCCACACAGCCCCCCCGCACCACACGGACATCCCAACCACCCCCGTACAACCCCCCCTTCAACCCGGACAGCCCCCAACCCTCGGACTACCCTCGACCCCTCGGACAACCCCCACCCCAAAAATCCCCCCAACCCCCGGACAACCCCCACCCCCCAGACACCCCCACCCCGGACAACCCCCACCTCGGACATCCCCCACCCCCAGAAATCCCCCCACCCCCCGAACAACCCCCACCCCCCGGACAGCCCCCCACACCACCCAATCTTTGAATAAAAAACGAAGACGAAGTATCAATTTCACCAATTCATTATTTAAATATTCATTGAAAATAAATCTAAACAGTCATGGAATTGAATAATTCTTAAACAGTTGAAAGATTTCAAAATTTTAGTCATCAAATTCATGACTTGTTCAATTCAAGGACAATAGTATTAAATAATATTTCAAAAGAAATTTCAAGGAAAACATTCATAGAAATTTTGTTAAAAATTAATAAACACATATAAATGAATTCACAAGTAACAATTAATTACAAGATGAAGGAAAAGCATAAAAACACATACTTTGAAAATATGGAATCCAAAAGCAATGATTCTAAGATGTTTCACCTCTGATGGAGGGTTAAAGATTTAATTAATTAAATGTATCCAATGGGAGGGAGAAAATATAGGTTAAATCAAAATAGAAAAAAACGATATACATCAAAATCAAAACACAAAACTGAAATATTAGATGAATAACAATAATAATAAGGTAACACTTAAAGATTTTAAGTATAGAAGGAAGAAGATACCTGATTTGAGATGGATATGATTGAGATTTAGCAGTTCAGATGGGGGAAGTCGAGCGAGGACGGGCTGTGGCTACTGCACATTCAGTTCTGTTCGCGAATGAGGAGGGGCTGCTAATTGGGGAAAATGTTTTCCAACGATTTTTAAAATCTTTTGGGAAAGAGTGAATATTCCAACAGTTTATATAGAACCATTGGTAAAATCCCCTAAAAGAGGCTTTACCCAACAGTTCTGTAGAACTGTTGGTAAAGCCTCCTACAAACAAGACTTTCCCAATGGTTCTCTAGAACTGTTGGTAAATGATCCTACCAACCGACCTATACCAACGGTTTTGTTAAACCATTGGTATAGGCTCCCTTTCCCAATGGTTTAAAAAACCTTTGGGATAAAAGTGTTGGGAAAACATCCATTTCCAGTATCAAATCCAGTGCACAATTCCCAAATCTATTGTAGCACCAACATTGAAAAAACAAACCTTGACTTCTTTCCATCTTCTTGATAAGGTTGTTGAGTATTCTTCTTGGTATGTTGTGATTTCTGTGGTGATCTATCTTCCACACACTTTCCTTTATCCACCCTATCCATGGTGGTAGGTTTATTCTCACTTTTCTTCATCAAAACTTGTATATAATTTTTCTTCCAACCTTCACTTTTTGTAGAAGCAAGTTTAGAAACATTAGTACAAGTTGGTATGGATGATACCTCTACTTTCTCAACTGCTTGTGATGGATCAATGAGTGAAGTCATGATCTTATTATCACATTTTGGAGGTCTTTTGTCAGTAGAATCCTCAAATGAACATTGAGTACTAGCAGCAACTGTTTCCTTCTTTTGTGAAGACTCAATATGTGTCTTATCATGATTGGTCAACTGAGCTTCCAACTCTAGACATCTCATATCGAGGATGTCTTTTTGGTCTTCAATCATAGTAATATTATCTTCAAAACCCTTCTTCAATCTTTAAACTTCATCTTCAAGAATCTGTACTTTGTTTTGTAACATAGAGACAAATTATTTGATCTTCTTAGATTCTTCTACCAAATATACCTCCATGACTTCATTGCTTCTTTTCAACTCATCTTCAAGTGCATGGATCTTATATTCTAGAATCTTATTGACTCCATCCTTTTCTTCAATATCGTTGAGCCATTTTGAGGAACTTATTTCAAATCCCCTCTTTGTTGCTTCAAAGGCTCTAACATTTATGGGGAGATTTAAAAATTCAATAATTTTTTCTTGCAACCCTTTCTCCAAAACATCAGTTTCTTCTTCCAGATGAGTGATATTTTTCTACATGCATTGAAATACTCCACAAAACAGGGATTTAATTTCTTTAGTAATACCGTGCATAATTATTCTTAACCTATCAACTAATATTTTTTGATATGTTGTAGATTTATCATCACAAATTGTGCTAGCATTTTCATCATGAGAATAACTTCCAAATGTACAAACACATAACTCTTGATCAGTTTATGTAGGAAGTTTTTCCATATCCTTTATGGGGGCTTGATCTACTGTGTCATTACTTTCCATGTCTTGTGGTTTTCAATGTTAGATGGATGAGGAGAACCAAATACTTCCTCTTCTTTAGATAAGAGGGAATTCTTCTTCAACTTTATTTTCTCTTTCTTTTTCCTGTTCATCATGGTATTGGTAGATGTAGCCTTCGAATCATAGGTAATTGAATCTTTACCAACACTGCTCTTCATTATTGAATTAGTAAATGAACTCAATTATTCAAAAGAGAATAACTTTACTATCGAGAATACAAAAGAGGTGAACATGTCTCTCTGATACCAATTGAGAGGACCAGTTTGGGATATACCTATCACTGAGAGGGAGGGGTGAATACATTTTGGGGACTTTTCAAAACCAATTCCAAATTTCTATCCCTGTACCTCTTGACTCGTTAGGATCTTGATTCTCTTATTCCCCTTTCCCTATTGCATGAAATAATAGAAAGCAGTAAAAATATGCACACAATATTTTTACAAGGTTGACCAGTCAAAAAGAGAAGCTACATCCATTCTATGCAAGGGGATGACCAGTTTATGGATTCTCCACTATAATGTGATATTCTATTACAATGGGTTGACTAGAAAAACAATCCTCTAGTCAGTGTGGATCCCTACACTTAGAGGGGGGAATGAAATAATCACTTCCCAGTGTTTCTCCCTACACTTGGAGTGGGGGAGGGAAATAATACTCTTCTAACTTACAACGAGTAGGATATACCCTTACACTCACTGGTTATTTATTCTTCTAGTGTAGACAGTCTCCTACAGCCTCTAGTTGGTTCTTTATACTGCCTTTGAAGATAGTCTTCTCTCTGTTAAAAGAATTTGCAACACCAAAAGAATAATTCACCATTGATACTTGTTGGATATCATAGTTCTACTTTGTTCTTCCTCTATTCAATTATTACTTTCCTAGAATCATGCAGTTAAACAACTACTTCTTTATCTGTAGAAAACTTGAAAGCTGCACAATCTTATTCCCCTTATTCTTCAGTGAAAAACCAGTAGCACTGAGATCCCTTCTGCTTCTATATGCTAGAATCACAAACTGCCTTTGTGATTATCTGAACAATGAAGACCAGCCCATATTAGAATCATCACAATTGTTATGGCATGAATAATTTAATAGAGATTGGACACTCTCTTCTTCTTCTTCTCTTCCTTCCGACTGACACAGTATAATATTGAATAGAGCACTAGTGTCTTATACTCTTTCTTCAATTCTCAATACCAACACAATAGTGAGTCAGTATACTTCCTACTTCCTTTGGGAGGATATGAGTTTAGTTTCACATCTACATCCTCATCACACAAGAAAAAACACCCCATAAAATAGTGTATATAAATCATGCAATCAGAGAGTGTTCACCTTCGTGCAAGCAGAGAGATCCACAGATCTTCTTATTCTTGCATAGGGTGTATGATTCTTCTTCACAGAACCAGGGATGGTTCATTGATCTATCTTCTAAAAGCACTAAAAGGGTGAGTATTCACCGGTTGTTTACTCACAGGATCTAGTTCACGGAACACAATGGGGGTTTGGGAAAACTAGTCACTTTTTTGTAGTTTCTTCTTCGCACAGAGGGTGAAATTCTCCTTCTTCGCGAGACACTTCAAGAGTGCATAGAACTTGTTAAAATCCTGCAAACCCCACAAATTTTTCACGAACCCTTGTAGGAATCTTGTATATAAAATTCAATGCTTGTGCATAAAAACACCTTTTGGCATGTTTTTTTTGCGCAGCTCTTATTTTCACGCAGAACTTTCCTTTTCACGCAACACTTTATTTTTCATGCAGTACTTCTTCCTTTCATGCACTACTCTATAATTAATTTTTTCTGTGCATCAGAGCTTGATATTTGTCTAATTTTTTAGCATTTTTAAATGAGAGGGGGTCACCTCATATTTATATGCATTTTTGACCCTGTGCGTAAAATCACATCCTGCGCGTAAAAGCCCTTCCTGCATGTAAAACTGTCTCTCACTCATTTCTATTACGCGCACCTTCCTTTATTTTCACGCACTACCTGGATTTTTTTGCACACCTCACGACTTTCCCAATTTTCATAATTTTGTACATGAATCATTTCTTGTGCGAAAAACATCAAACCCACATTTTTTTCCCAACCAATTTTACGCACACAAGTCTGATGATTCACACACATTGTACGAGCATCTTCAATTTTTTGAACTCCCCTTAACATTGTCATTTTTCAAAGTTCTAATCATGATAAACTAATTGAGCACAAAATTACACACCATGTTCCATATTGCATGAAAAACCAATCCTTCAGGCATCATCATTCTTCGCACACTTTGCCCAAATTTTCACGCACTCAATGACTTTGCCATTTTTTGTTGTTCTGAATTTGAATCATGCCTTGAATTCAAAATTCTAACCCATTTTCAAACATGCGCACAAAATCCATTTCCAAAAAACATTTCTCCATCTCCCATTTTTCAGGCCTAAAAATTTGGCAAACACTAGAAAAAAATGCCACCTTAAAACATTATTTTGTGCCACCTCCGGATCATCCATTTATTTTCCATTTCACTATTCACTACATCCCATACCCATTCTTCAGATTCCATCATGAAATCTACCACCGTGATATGTATCCTTTCACCAAACTAATTTAGCATCATCAGATTTTCCACGGAAAGTACTATAACTTCCCTGTCTTCCACCAACAACTTTCTTTCCAATCAAAACCATATATGAATAGAAGCACCTTTACTCCACATTTACTTTATAAGGATTGCATCATAAGTTCTCCTAAATTATGATATTTGTGTAATAAAAAATCTGAAAAGCATCATATTATTTATCACCATTCTTCATTGTTGTAGACAATGTATCACCTTTGATACACGTGCTTTGAACTTGGGATCATCTCAAAAATTGTCTGAATTACCTTCATAGAGGATTTCCCAAGAATGAAATTCCGTGATATGATTTCATAATAATTCTCCAACCATCCTCACTTTATTCGATTTCCATTAACTTTGGAGTCCTTATTCATCTCCATCTTCATTTTAACCAGCATTGACACTAGTGACAACAAATACAATCTTCATACACAAAGTGGTCCCAACATTCAATGTAGTGTACTTTTTTTATAAATAATTATTCAAGATTAGAAGGAGGATAAATCATTACAGAAAAAGGTAGAATATAATAAAATGGAGAGGTTACCTAATTTTAATATTGATGAAGAATTTTTTTTTATGATTTTGAAAAATATTAGGCGTTCCTTGTGATTTATAATTGAAAAAATAATGGTGGAATAATGCTTATTATTCTCTAATTTCCATTCAGACTAGCTACACTAATATGGATATACACCTTTGAGAGTATTATTGGTTGGATGGAATGGAAGGATATTGTTGAATATACCATTAAGTGTTTTATTTTTAGTAGGTTAATGCATAATTACAGTTTCTAAAGGGGATTATTCAACCATTTCCTTTGTTGGAGTGGAAATGGTAGAATATATCATCAAATTTCATGGTAAGATTTCCATATAATTCACAAGGAAATAAAGTGATTTGGGTTATTGTTGATCGATTAACTAAATCTTCACATATACATACTATTTAAGACATGATGTATTTAGATCAGAATTATCAATTATATATTGAGGTAATTTTCAAGTTTCATGGATTTATTCTCTCTATTATATTAGACCATGATCCCAATTTCACATTTAATTTTTGGAAATTTCTTTTGAAGTCATTAGGTAATGAATTAAATTTTAGTGCATCCTTTTATCTTCAATATGATGCACAGTTTGAGTGGGAAATTCAATCTATGTAAGATACGATTTGTTCATATTTAATGGACTACTAGGGAAGTAGGGATAAGTATCCTTCTTTGGTTTAGTTTTCTTATTATAACACTTTTTGTTCCAGTATACATATTGAACCATTTCAGGCATTGTTTGGAAAATAGTGCTAGACACGTACATTAAGGTGTGATGCAGGAGAATGGAAGTTAATGGGAATATATATTTTTAGAAGAAATAGAATAGAAGGAGTAGTTGAATCATATACACATGAGGAAAAATCAAAGTTGGTAGAAAATTTATGTAGTTAAATGGAGGAAAGATCATTCTTTCACGGTATGTGATCATGTCTTAGTCAATGTTTTTCCATGTAAAAGTGTGATGTGTTTTGGTATGAATGTGAGGATGAGTCCATGGTTCATTGTATGATATGAAATCTAAGATAGTTTTGGATCATTTTACAATCGATTTGTCTTACCATTGAGTTTATCTTACGTACTACACAATATATACCATGTTTCAATGTTATTGAAATATTTGACAGATTAATCTCATTTGGGAATCCCCGAAGTATTTTAGTTTGAAGAGAATAATTTATGTGATTAATATCTATCTAATGTTCTTGAATTTGGGATACTATTTTTTGGAATATAGTGATTCACCAAGTTAAGGTTTTATGGAAAACCCATATTGTTGAAGAGGCAACATTGAAATCTAAAAATGCTATGGGGGGAAGATATCCCCACTTATTTAATAAGCGAATAAAGTTGTGATGAAACAATTTATAAAGGGTGTTAAGGATATAAAAAAATATTTAAATATATAGTAAATCATATTCAATAATTAGTAATTTTAATTAAATTATTATATTATTTATATAAACGATAAGTAATTTCTAATCAAAAATGAAAATATTATAATTATGCACTATTATTATAAGTTTTTATTCAAAATATTTAATTCTAAATCGTTTAATTTGATATCCATAAATTAATATACTTTTTTTAAATTATCATATAAAATTTTACATTGAATAAAATTTGTGGAATCTTTTGGAAAATGTTGATTTTTTAATGAATAATGAAAAATCTAATTTTTTTAAAAAGTCATTTGTTTCTAATAAATAATGTAATTTAAAAGCCTATATATTTTTTTAATATGATTTTAAGTAACTTATGTATTATTTAGTTATATCTATTCTAGTTAATTAATCCTTCATGATATTTATAATTTTTTAATATTTTTTTCTCATAATGTCGGGGTTTTCTATAAACAGTTTCAAAATGCATAATGTTTCACCTTTTTGATTAATTAAAATATTTCATAGTGGGGGATTCTTTAAATTAAATTTATAGACCATATATCATTACATATTAATTAATTTTTATATATTTATTATTCTTACATAGGTAGTTAATATAGAACAATATTTTTCTAAAAAATACTCCTATCAAAATCTTGATGACTCATAGTGTATACGAGAATAATTCTAATTTTTTTTTCACTTCTTTGAATTTAATTTTGTAAAATATATTCCATATTTGAAATAATAATGATTTATAATTTCTAAAAATTACAATATAATTTTTGACCATTGTGTTTAGTAAAAAAACAATTTAAATTAATAACAGCAATTAAGGAAAAAATGATAATTACCAAGTGACTAAACATTATACAGAAGGGTCCAAATGGCATAGAATCATGTCAAAAACCCATTTTATTGACATATTTTTACCTTATTAAATCTATTTTGGATTTTAATGCATTATTGGATCCACTTGACATGGAAAAAACATGTGTGGAATTCCCTCTATAAAAAATTTACATGTTTTCCACTCACCTCCCTTATAAAGACCTCCTATCCTTCCCTCCACACACCTCTCAAGACCTTTGGTGTAACATACCAGCCCTACTGACCACTAACAAGTTAGTTAGACTGGTGGGTCACATGACCTCAAACATGCCTCCTCGTACTCCATAGGCTACCGACTAGAACTGCGTGTGTAAATGTGGTTCAGTGGGGAGACTATAACCTCATAATCAGAGTTGCACAATGAGATAACATAACATAAACAACAAACATAAATAGGAAAATAATATAATAATTGAATAGAATATAAAATGGCCAATGGAAGGTTATAAAATTCATTCATGGATTGATGTTGACACATAGATAAAACTAACATATAGAATAGGAAGTAATGTTTTACAGTACAAGAGTGATGAAAAGAAAAGACACCAAAGCAACAAGGGTGATCTCCACGAGCATCCTGAGTACTAGCTCAATCATGTGCTTCCTAGCTCCCAGGTATGAAACATAACACAAGAAATAAACTAAAGAACTGTAAGCATGTTGGACTTCTCAGTTACCCCACTATAATGGAATCCCATGTAGGGTGTGAGATAGAAATCTTAGTAGGTTGTCACGACCCGTCCTCGGGGCCCGTGCCGTGACTACCCCAAGCCCGCCTTCCATAGGCCAGAGGCTGGCGACTAGCACCAAAGGCGTAAAATCCCGATATCTGGGAAGGCATTGCCTTTATAAGAAAACAAGCACCACAGAGTACAAGCGGAAGTAAAACACTAAGTACAAAAAGAAGAGCTGAAAAGTAAAAAGGGCCGGAAATACAAGCCCAACTGTAAAGTACAACTCGAAAAGGGAAAACAGCGACTGAAAAGTAAAGCTGCTATGTTGAGATGTCCACTGGAAATCCCACCTGAAGGGTGGGTACAGATAGCTCCTCTGCTCCTCGGGTCCCGCCATCCGCTCCGAGTATGTCCCGCCCAGTGGTCCTCCTCCGGGTACCGCCTCGTCGTATAGTCCACCTCCAGGTATCGTCCAGTCCTCGAACCTTCGGCTTCTGTCAGCACTGTCCGTCGTCTGCAACCAACACAACGAGGTGCGGGCATAGCCCGTGCAGGGGTGAGTATAACGATACTCAGTAGGGACCCCGAGACCCTCAAGGTCTCACAAAAACCAACAAGGTTAAACACAAGAAGATCTCAACAGATAAACTCTACTTAGGTATATGCCCATACATATACCTAAGTTATCAAGTAACCCATCTCAATCATGAGGAAACACAAGAATTGTGAAATCGACGGATAACCACTACCCGGGTATATGCCCATACATATACCAAAGTTAGCAAGTGACCCATCTCAATCATTAAGTAACACAGGGTCAAAAGTCTCAGCTCAAACCAGGATTTTCATTATCGAAACCGTAACTGCTGAAGAGCCCCGTCTCTGAAGTGTGCAGTAGTCCTGTCACGACTCCGAGGTACTGCTCACTAACCTGAGACTGCTGAGGTACTCCTCCTGTCGAGTACTGCGGGTTTGCGGCCAACTACCTGGCGCTCCGTCCGCTGAGGGTCTGTCGCCAAATACCGGGCGCTACCCAGATAGCCTGCTGAGGTACTCTCCGGACGAGTACCGCGGGTCTGCACTGTCACACACGTACTCCGTCCGCCATGGGTCTGCACCTCAGAAAGTAGTGCTCCGTCCACTGGGCTAGTCGACTCACTCCAAGTCGAGTCGGTCAAGCAGTCGTCAGGTCTCAGCTAGTTACACGGTCTCCGTACTCTGCACGCTCGTCTCCGGGAGGGTCCGCTCCACGAGCTACTGGCCGATACTCCAAGTATCTCAAAGTCCCACGAAGAAGTGTCTCAAAAGTCCGTCTCGTCACAGGGGTCTCAACGCAACAGACGGCGCGTCGATCGGACGCCCGGTCTGAGAGTAAAAAGTCTTTTCGTCCCAGGGGCCCGGTTGGTTTCGTGTGCGAACCAATCCCGGCCGTATCTCAACTGTACCCCGAACTCCCATAGGGTATACTCAAAGGGACCGTTACTCAACGTAACTACCAACGCCGCTGACGGCTCGTCAAGCGGACGTCCTGTCTGAAAGATATCAGCTTTCCCGTTCCAGGGGCCCGGTTGGATTTCGGGAACAATCCAACCCGGCCATACTCCGACTGCATCCAAAACTCGGGCGGAGTATGTCAAAAGTTCCGTCTCATCAAGAGGAAGTCAACAAAACAGACGGCGCGTCAATCGGACGCCCGGTCTGTGAGTTATTGGCATTTTCGTCTCCGGGGCCCGGTTGGTTTTTAAGGAAAAACCAACCCGACCGTACTCCACCTGCGTCCAAACCTCGGGCGGAGTATGCCAAAAGATCCGTCTCACTAAGAGGAACATTACGCGACTGACGGCACGTCAATCGGACGTCCGTAGCTCAAGATATGAGCGTTTCCGCTCCGAAGGCCCGGTTGGTTTCGTGAACGAACCAACCCGGCCGAACTCAAAGTAACCCGAAACCTTGAGTGCGATGTACCGAAACGACCGTCTCGATCCATGGATCGCGTTGCCGCAGACGGTTCGTCATTCGGAGGTCCGAGGCTCAAGTTATGAGCCAAAAACCAAATCAGGTTCGAAACGGGGGGGTCCGGGTCCGGGCCGACCCGGCCCGACCCCCCCCCCCCCCTGGGCGGCGCGGTGGCCGGCGGCGGCGGCCGGCGGCGGCGGACGGCGGCGGCGCGGTGGCCGGCGGCGGGCCGCGCTGGCGGCTGCGGCGGGCCGCGCTGGCGGCGGCAGCAGGCCGCGCCGGCGGCGGGGTGCGCCGCACGGGCTGCGCACGCGGGGCTATGCCCCGCGGTTCCTGGGTGTCGGCGCGACATATAGCCGCGCCCCTTTGTTTTTACAAACCGCCCCCCCCCCCACGTGGGGGGGCTTGATTGAAAGGGAACGGGGGGCAAAGCCCCCCCCTGCTTGTACATGGTGGCGCGGCCTTAGTGCCGCGCCTGGGTATCAAATCGGCCCCACGTGGGGTCCGGTTTTAGAGGATCAAACCGGGGGGCTGCTGCCCCCCTTTCATGGACCGCCCCCCCCTCTTAAAGAGGGGGGTTTTAGGGCTGGCCGGGGAATTAATTCCCCGGTTCAACGGCATCCGGCCGGCCAGCTGGCCGGCCGGTTTTCTCCAACGGGACCGGAATTTCCGGTCCCCTCTTCGGCTTCCGACGCCGGCGGCCCGGCCGCCGGTCTTTTCTTCCGTCGCGGCCCGGAACCGGCCGCGGTCTCCTCGTCCCACCGCGGCCCGGAACCGGCCGCGGCGTTCGTCATCCGGCGCGGTGCGACGGCACCGCGCCCCTTTGCCGTGCTTTGATAATCATCCAACGCGGCGCGACGGCGTCGCGTTTCTGTTGTTTCTACCATGGTGCGTGCGGCGGCATCGCGAAGATAATTGCACTTTTATCCGCGTGGTGCGACGGCACCACGCCACTTGCTTCCTTCCGCAAGATAAAATCAACATAAACGTTGGAGGGGTTCGGTCGTGTTCGTACGGACCGGCCCCCCTCACGTTAAATTAATAACGCATCTTAAAATAATCAACATCCCATGTTAGTTATACGAACCACGAGAAGAATGAAATAATTAAATATTAAATCAACCACCCCTACCTCGGGTATAAGTTCGAGGATTTGACTAAGTTCCCGGAAGACGACGTCGCGGAGGTCGGGCGTCGCGGAAGCCGTTCGTCAAATCCGATGACGAAGGAAAGCGTTCGAAGTGACACGTCGTGGGCGAAACTTGTACGCCGACGAAGATTGTCCGAGGAAGGTGCGATGTTCTCCCTCGTTGACACCGAAGACGAAGAAGAGCGGTGCGGCGTTCTTCGTCGGAAAAAGAGCGTTCCTCGTCAAGTCTTGAGGAAAGTCAAATTATAAAGAGAACAACGAACTCAAGAATCTCTACCTCGATAGTCGCACGGTGACGGAGTCGTGGAATATCGGTGTCGATTCCTTTGACGTCGGAGGAAGAGTCGTTATCGAAGGCGTTCGTCGCGGAAAACCGTCGCGGAAGAGATGACGCGGAAGAAGTACGTCGCGTCGCGGATACGGCGTCGCGGATGGATCGTGTTCTTCGGCGGAGAAGTTCTTCGTTGAAGAACGTCGTTCTTCGCGTTCTTCGTTGAGTTTGAAGAAGAAGGAGAGGAGCTCTCCACCTCTCAAGAAGACAAACGATCAACCCAAAATAAAATAAGATCACATCTTATTTTATTATTACAAAACATAAAAGAATTTCAAAAGTTTGAAATTCAAAAGAGATAACTCCACATTTAACTCACTTATTTAATATACATGAATTGTATAATTAAATATAAGTTAACTTGTCAAGCCATTAAGAGGGAGAGTGGGGAGTTGAAAAGGTGGGGGTTCGTGTGGGCCCCACCACACTTAATCCTCCCAAGGGAGGTTAAGTGGGTGTGGGTCCCACTCCCAACCTCCTTAGATAGGTTTTAACAAGTTAAAAATAAAATTGTTCTACACAATTTTATTTAACTCAAACCTAAAACCCCAAAACGAAACTCTCAACCCGCAACAAACGCAACTCCCGAAAAGGACTCTTTAAGCGAATATCGGCGCTGCGAGTTCATCGGTGCCCTCGGATTTCAATTCCGAGCACTGGATCAAAAGTTAGTAATTCCCGCTCGTTCGTTCACTGAACGTACCCGAGCCAAACTTCGGAAATTAATTCCGGGCACTCCGGGCCTCGGAATCAGGTGCCGTCTGAAACCGCGCTCTTGTAAAATTCTAAAGAAAATTAAGAAAAAATTTCCCTTGAATTTTACGGGTCTTTACATAGGTCAGAAACACCAGTGTCCACGCCAAAACCAGTTCTTGGAATATAAATTAATATAGTGTTCCATATAGAGTAATTACAGATAAATAAAAAATAAAATGAAAAAAACCTTGATATGGGTTCCAAAAATAGACCCCCATCACATACCACCTGCATTATCCTAAGAAGGATTTGAAGAATGGGGTACCTTTGCAAGTTATAAAACATATAATGTAACACCCCAACCCCAATTACCTAGAGTCGGTGCATTATTACATAACATTAGAATGATCACAAGAAAGATCAAATCTCGAAAGACCGATTGGTTTAGTAGCCTTGGAAACACTAGATATATTCATAAAGTTTTACATTACATCATAAAGTGAAAAACTACTACAACAACATATTGTCTCTATAGTCCACACTATTATCCCCTCATAATATCCCTGCAGGTCAATCATAATTTACTTCTTCACATCCTGGGAAAAATAAAACATAGAAAAGGGGTGAGCTCAAATGCCCAGTAAGGATAACAATATAGCGGAAACTTTCATAAATAAGAATAAACATTTAAGGTAGTTAATAACTAAAACAAAAGCCTTTTAAACTTCAACATCAACATAGTATGGAAAAAATAAAATGAAATAATTCCATTTACTTATTCACATGGATATTCTACTAATCGAATAATCACATGCAATATCAATAACCACTTTCATAATGATGGAATGCATAATGCCAGACTATCATAACCACATAGAAAAGGCCTTGTGCCAAGACTAAAAATAAGATTTTTTCAAGGCCTTATGCCAAGACACTAGTTTGTCTCATGAGACCTACCTATGCATTGAGGAGCTATAGCGGGCTCCACCCGTCACATATTAAGTCCAATGCATTCCCATATGAAAAGGTTTAAACATAACATAAACATTCGTATTAAAACTAGCATATGAAATGTCAATAATTTCACCATAAAACATGAATGGTATAAAAATAGCACATCCACAGTTAAACATTTCACAAAACCTTCAATACAATATAGAATTTTTGTATCATAATAAATCAACTTCAAATAAGCGTAAAATCCATCAAAGGATATTGACATAGATGAAATCAAAACTCTTTTTAGAGAAATATATCATTCTATATTGAAATAATTTAAGAGTCATATATTTATAAAATAAAACATTTTCATTGAAAATATTATTATAAGATTGTTAGGGAAGCTTTAAAGATTTTATAACGGCAGAAAATAGCCGCACCCGCCGTATAAGTTAAAAAAACATTCTTACCTTAATTCTGTCAAAAAGGTTAAAAAGGACCTTGTTTGGAAAACGACGGAAAGATTCCTTTATAAACCACTTATAAAAGTCAACAAGGGTATAAATGAATTTATACCATAGTCTATAAAATATAAAGAATGATTTGAAATACATTTTTACGAAACATGGATGTGGATGATAAAGAGGTCCCAGTAGATAATCACGTATAAACAACCTCGGATAATGAAGAGATTGAGAAATAAACCCTTACCTTGTACTTTTCCTTGGTTGGGGGTAGGTTAACCTCTTTTATAATGGTGAAATAATTTTTATTAAATTATACAATATTCATATACATTAATATGATATCATATATGATCTTTTAACATTGATTTGTTAATAATATCTTAGTATTATCGTTGTTTTGGGTGCTAAATTACTCGTTTTCTTTTATATGTTTTGTTACATAAGCCATGTTTGTAATGGATAGATTGTATCTTATTCATATCCATAATGATATAAAGTCCTTAAACATTATTTTTAAATCATCAAATGATAATTATACTTGAATGGATACGATGGAGAATGAATCTCATCGCGTTCGTGGAGACGGTAGTCCGTACGTACGCACGAGAGACAATATCATTCTTTTGATATTAAAATAATATATAATTGGATAGTATATCATATATAAATAATTATTATCATGTTATATTTATTATTTACATGAATTATAAATCATTATTATACCCATCCAAATAATAATTTATTGAATAACAATTACACCACGACGTGGAGACAGTAAGTCGTACGTATGCACGTATGGTGACATGTTATTCAAATGATGGATAGAATACTGAATATGGTTGTACCATATTTATAATAACATCATAGTATATATAAGATACTGATGTTATTATTTTATAATGGTAATAACAAAGTAAGAAGAAGTGGAAGAAGAAAGGATGTCGGAAAAGGGTGGTGAAATCATTACCTCTTTTTCGGGTTCTTCCTTTTGATTTGATGAAAAGGGAACTTAGGTTGGATTTATGACTAAAGGAAGGCATATAGGATAAAGTGAGGGAAGTTTAGAGAGTATTTGGTAAGATTTTGGCCGAACCAAAAGGCTTTGAAGGTGTGAGTTAATGAGAAGGGGGAGTGCCCTTTTATAAGAGGGGTGAGGGGCACCTTTGGAAAAGCAAGAAATATTATTTTATAATAAATTCATATTCGGTTTATAATGTCTCCAAAGTGGATTATTTAAATTTTAAGGTGGGGATAGGTAGAAAACCACTCAACCAATAGAATTTATACAGGTTTGGGTCATTATACTAACCTTATCTTTATGTATTAACTCTTAGTTAATTAGTTTCACTTTTACAATGTCTCGTTGTATTTTTATATTATATGGTTAAAAAACATACTATATACATCCAAGAGACCCCCAAGTGGTCCATTAATGATACACCTATCATGATATAAGTCTTTTTTCCGAACCTTATATTTTTAGGAATTTAATATCAATTAATAATATAATATTTGTTTTAAAAACTATTTTATGTCAATTTTGACACTATTCAATAATTGATTTTTGTAAAAATCATAACAGAATGATTACTTCGAAAAAAATCAATTAAATCATTCCTAACATGTCATATTGACCTATAAAATTAGTGAAATTCATAAAAAGTCTCAAATTATATTTATTTGGGTATATGCAATATCAATCATTTTAATTTTTCACTATTATGGTAATTACTGCATCACCATTGTGTCATAAATAAATTAAATTATTTAATGTATAAAAATTATAAATAAAACGCGTTTATGTAGGAAATATTGTTATATTTTAATGAATATTTATAGTCGAAAATAAAATATAAAAACCCCTATGTAAAAATTGTTTTTTTAAAAGATATATGCTTGTGTCATTTTTGTATTCATTTTAACTTAATTAAAATAAAGTGTCCCTATCACTTACAAGTGGCACCATGGAGTCCCAAAATAGACCCAAAGATGCCCATGGTCGGAAATGTATCAACCAATAAGGTTAGGAAACATTTTAGGGTAATTTTTTATTATTATAATATTATTTGTTTAACCCTTATTTACCGGATTTACCCTTTAACCATGGTAAATAAAATATTTACCGAAGTAATTATTAAAAATATCTAAAAATAAAATTTACCTATTTACACAATTTGAACATCCTGATTCCAAATATGGAATCCATTTTTACAAATTCAAAACACAGAAGTGGATGAAATTAATTTTAAATTAATTCCTGCTGTCAAAACAAAAAGCGTGTTTTTAAGATATGATAACTATCAAAAGATTGATACTTGTTTATGTTCGGTTTAATTGTGAAATTATGTCCAGTGACCAAAATTGTATTAAATGGTAAAAATATATTCTAAATATACTTTAAAACCACTCAAATTCATAATTTATCACTGTTAATTATTATGATTTAAAAAAAGTTTTTTAATAAAATTTAGTAATTTTCACTATTCATCAAAATATTAAAGTTATCCGAAAAGTACCAAAATTTCACCTTAGGCTAAATTCGATACTCCGAATCCAAAAATGAAGTCCATTTTGAGAGATTAAATTTATAAAATGTCAAAAAGTAGGTATTACTATTCATAACGGCTAGTTTGATCGGTTGTGGTGTGTGTTAGAACTCGATGTTGCGTACAACACACGCTATTGCATTATTCAAAGAGAAGCGTACCGTAGAAGCTTGGGGTGTTACATTCTCCCCTCCTTCAAATAATTTTGTCCTTGAAATTTCTAGAATACTACCACATGAAAAGACTCAGGTGGTTCTTCATCATAAGTTCCTCGGGTTCCCACGTTGCCTCCTCTATCTTATGGTTTCTCCACAAAACTTTTACCAGACGCGTCGTCCGATTTCTCAGTACTTGTTCTCTCGTATCAATAATCTTGACGGGTTCTTCGCAATAAGACAGATCAGGTTCCAGTTCTAATTCCTCGTAGGTGAGTACATGCGTTGGTTCAGGCATGTATTTCATCAATAGAGATACGTGGAACACATCATGAACTTTGGAGAGACTTGGCGGCATTGCCAATCGGTAAGCTACAACCCCAATTCGTTCTAGAATTTCGAAAGGTCCGATGTACCTGGGACTCAATTTACCTTTCTTAGCAAAACGTATAACTCCCTTACATGTAGATACCTTCAGGAAAACATGATCACCGACTTGAAATTCCAAATCATTCCTTCGATTATTAGCATAGCTCTTCTGCCTACTTTGAGATGCTTTGATGTGATTTTGGATTACCTTCACCTTTTCCATCATTTCATCCACTAGTTCTAGGCCTACAAGTTTTCCTTCACCAACGTCATCCCAACAGGTTGGTGTACGACATCTCTTTCCATATAACGATTCATATGGTGCCATCTGAATACTCAAATGGAAGCTATTGTTATAGGAAAATTCTACCAGAGGTAAATATTGATCCCACATACCCTGAAAGTCAAGTGAGCAGGATCTCAAAATGTCTTCTAAGGTTTGAATAGTTCGTTTTGATTGTCCATCTGTTTGAGGGTGGTAGGCAGTGCTCAAATGAAGTTCAGTATCCAAGGCTTTCTGAATAATTTTCCAGAATCATGAAGTAAAACGGGGATCACGATCAGAAACAATCGATAGGGGTACTCCATGAAGTCTCAGAACTTCATCAATATATAGTCTTACTAGACGTTCCAGTGGTAATCTTCTCTTATAGCAAGAAAATGTGCTGACTTGGTAAGACGATCAACAATGACCCATATTTCATCATTCCTTCTAGGAGTCTTTGGTTGTCCCATGACAAAGTCCATCGTAATATTGTCCATTTCCACTCCAGTATGGGAAGAGGTTTCATGACTCCTCCAGGCTGTTGCCTTCCAGCTTTCACTTGTTGACAAACCATACATCTTGACACAAAATCAGCAATCTCCCTCTTCATGTTGTCCCACCAAAAATGTTCTTTAAAATATCTATACATTTTGGTGCTCCCAGGGTGTATAGAGAAATTGGAACTATGAGCATCATCCATCAATTCCCTTTTTAGATCAGGTATATCAGGAACACAAAGCCTCTTCTCGAATTTCAAAATTCCATCTTCATACACAAAGTCTCTCAATCTCCCATCATTCACAGCTTTAAACTTCATTTGAAATTATTCATCGTCGGTCTGAGAACTCTAAATCCTTTCTAGTAAAGATGGTTTGGCAACCACTTGGAAAAGCATTGATGTTTCACCTTCCCTAGTTATTCCCATGTCTATCTTCACTAGATCCATTAAAATTGGATCCCTTTCAATTCTCATATTGTTCAAAACTCCATGGTATTTTCTGCTCAAAGCATCTTCCACCTTTTTTTCCTTCCCCGGGTGGTAGTGTATCGTGCAATCATAATCCTTGAGTAATTCAAGCCATCTCCTTTTCCTCATGTTGATTTCTTTTTGTGAGAAAATATACTTCAAACTCTTATGATCAGTATAAATCTCACATTTTTCACCATAGAGGTAGTGCCTCCATATCTGCAAAGAAAAGATCATATCTGCTAACTCGAGATCATGTGTAGGATAGTTTTGATGATGAATTTTCAACTATCGTGATGCATAGGCAATAACCCTATCATTCTGCATAAGGACACAACCAAGTCCTTTCTTCGAGCATCACTATAAATAATGAACCCATCATTCCTCGATGGTAGAGTCAATATAAGAGCATTGAATAATCTTCTCTTCAGTTCTTCGAAACATTCCTCACACTCTTTTTTCCAAACAAATTTAACCCCTTTACTTGTGAGCTTCGTTAATGGGTTAGCCAATCAGGAAACATTCTGGGCGAAACATCGATAATAACATGCCAAACCAATAAAACTACGTACCTCAGTTATACTCGTAGGTTCTGGCCATTCTTGGATTTCCTTGGTCTTAGAAGGATCAACAGAGATTCCATATTTAGAGACAATATGGCCAAGAAAAGAAATATCATGAAGCCATAATTCACACTTGCTAAACTTCCCATACAATTCATGTCTTCTCAGAGTCTTCAGGATAATGCGCAAGTGACTTTCATGATCTTCGTAGCTTTTAGAGTATACCAAGATATCATCAATAAATACCACCAAAAATTCATCGAGATATTCCTTGAAAACTCTATTCATCAGATCCATGAATACTGAGGGTTCATTAGTCAATCCCAAAGGCATTACAGTAAACTCGTAATGCTCGTACCTAGTTCGAAATGATGTCTTCGGAATGTCTTCCTTCATTACACACAACTGATGGTATCCAGATCTAAGGTCAATCTTTGAAAATTATTGAGCTCCATACAGTTGGTCAAATAAATCATTAATGCGAGGTAGGGGATACTTGTTCTTTATTGTTATAGCATTGATCTCCCTACAGTCGATACATAACCTCAAAGATCCATCTTTCTTTTTAACAAAAAGAACAGGGGATCCCCATGGAGAATCACTAGGGCGAATAAATCCATTATTACTCAATTCCTCTAGTTGTTTATTTAGTTCAACTAATTCTACAGTGGCCATTCTATAAGGGGTCTTCGATATAGGCCTTGATCTAGGAATTAAATCAATGGAAAACTCAACTTTTCATTCTGGAGGATGTCCAAGTAAATCTTCCGGAAATACATCTACATATTCTTTCACAACAGGCACATCCTCTATTTAAACATTCCTTTCCTCACCCACAGTCATTTCATTCTCTTCCTCCCCAATAATTGAATTTAGTTGAGCTACTGGGGGTGGATCTAGATAATAATTAGGTGGTGACGATTCTTCTCTAAAGATAAGGTGTTCCTTATCATCATCATCAAAAATCGTAACCTCCTTCTTCTTACAATAAATCTTCACATCATAATCCGAAAGCCAATCCATACCGAGGATTATATCAAACTCAATCATAGGTATGACGATGAGATCAACAGATAAAGAAAATTTATGTGCTCTAATGGGGACTGATTCACAAAACTTTGTTGCAATGATACTTTCCTTAGGAGTTTTAACTGACAAATCACTTGTTAAATCAAATTAGAAATATCTAATTTTCTTAGAAAACTGGGAAGATATGAAACAATGTGATGATCCAGAATCAAATAATGCATTTGATAAACTTGAGGAAACAATTAAATTACATGCCACCACGTCTTTTGGAGCTTCTACCTCAGCAGTAGTGATAGCAAAAGCTTGGACTTGATCCCTTGGCCTTTTCTGAGGTAAGTTCCCCTAACGATTAGGAGATTAATTTGCATAATGTCCTATCTCCCTGCAATTTTAGCACTGAACATTGGTAGCTTCCTTCTTCCCTTTGCAATCACGAGTTTGATGGCCTTTTTCACCACATTTGTGACAGACGCCCATATCCTTCAAGAAAGTACCGGGATGTTTCTTCCCACATTTACCACAGGATGGATATTCAACATTTCCCTTCTTTCCCTTATTTCCATTCCCAGATTGATCAACATATCTCTTCTTCTCTTGCTTTGCTTTAAAGTCATAAGACTTAGAGAATTACTTTTCTGTCTTGATAGCACATGAGACAATGTCTTCATACGACGAGAAGGATTGTGAGACTAATGCTCGACGGAGAAATGGTTTTAACCCATCAAAGAAACGATCAATATTACTTCTTGGGATACATATATAATCTCCAGCATACCTTTCTAACCTTGTAAATTTATCCTCATACATTGAGACATTCTCATCCTCCTTTTGTCTCAGACTCAGAAATTGCCTTTCCATATCTTCTCGATGGTCACGAGGAAAGTATTTTTCTAAAAACAGATATTTTAACTCCCTCCATTCCATATTTGATACTTCATCATCTTCATTCGTGTTTTGAATTAATGACCACCATTGGTCAACATCTTCTGTGAGGCGGTAAACTGCCATGATAACTTTTTCCCTTTCAATACTCCCCAAAGCCTGAAATATTTTTTCTAGGGAATTTATCCATTGCTCAGCTACTAATGGATTTTTACTCCCATTGAACATTGGTGGTTGTTGCCTCATGAATTGATCTAACATTGATCCTCCACGCTGCGGATCAGGGTGCTCCATACCGGTAAGGTTATTATTCATAACCTGAGTGAGTTGTCCCAGTATGGTGATTAGCTGATCGGCACCAGTTGCATCACCAGATCCACTATAATTATCTTGAGCAGGAAGAAAATCCCTACATGGAGTGCATGCATTGATATGGTTTCCATTTCTTATACTATGTGCCATTTCTAAACAATGGCATAAACTAGATCAATTTATGAATCAAAATTCATAATTCCATACTTATAAAACACTAAACATAAATTGAACTATTTATGGATATAATCAATTATCATAAAAATGTTTTCTTTGAAGATGTATATACTCATAAACCCTTCATAATGATTTTTAAAGAAAATGAGAGTTATCCTAAGCATATCCCCCGGGAGTCTCGTAACCAAGAGTGCAGCAAGGCCCGTTGTCATGCACAATTTCCCATTCGAGTCTAGCTCAAAGCAGTGTTTTTGGGTTTTACCCCTAGGTACATCTGTGCCAGAGCCGCCTCTACTTGCTCGTATCCAGACAGTGATGTATTGCTCGGAAAACTCACAAAATCTCTACAATACCAAAATTCTAGGAATTTCTTCTATACTAATCCTCAAAGTCCATCTTAGGTCTATGTTCTCTAATCAGAGTTTATCTAAATCTAGCTTCCAAGGTTTGTACTAAACTTCCTCTGATACCAACTGTAACACCCTGACCCCAGTTACCTAGAGTCGGTGCATTATTACATAACCTTGGTATGATCACAAGAAAGATTAAATCTCGAAAGACCAATTGGTTTAGTAGCCTTGGAAACACTAGATATATTCATAAAGTTTTACATTACATCATAAAGTGAAAAACTAATACAACAACATATTGTCTCCATAGTCCACACTATTATCCCCTCATAATATCCCTGCAGGTCATTCATAATTTACTTCTTCACATCCTGGGAAAAATAAAACATATAAAAGGGGCGAGCTCAAATACCTAGTAAGGATAACAATATAACGGGAACTTTCATAAATAAGAATAAACATTTAAGGTAGTTTATAACTAAAAAAGCCTTTTAAACTTGAACTTCAATATAGTATGGAAAAAATAAAATGAAACAATTCAATTTACTTATTCACATGGATATTCTACTTATCGAATAATCACATGCAATATCAATAACCACTTTCATAATGATGGAATGCATAATGCCAGAATATCATAACAACATAGCCAAGGCCTCGTTCCCAGACTACAAATAAGATTTTGTCAAGGCCTTGTGGCAAGACACTAGTTTGTCTCATGAGACCTACCGATGCATCGAGGAGCTATAGCGCGCTCCACCCGTCACATATTAAGTCTAATGCATTCCCATATGAAAAGGTTTAAACATAACATAAACATTCGTATTAAAACTAGCATACGAAATGTCAATACTTTTACCATAAACCATGAATGTTATAAAAATAGCACATCCAAAGTCAAACATATCACAAAACCTTCAGTACAATATAGAAGTTTTTTATCATAATAAATCAACTTCAAATAAGCGTAAAATCCATCAATGGATGTTGACATAGATGAAATCAAAACTCTTTTTAGAGAAATATCTCTTTCTATTTTGAAATAATTTAAGAGCCATATATTTATAAAATAAAACATTTTCTTTGAAAATATTCATATAATCTTGTAAGGGAATCTTCAAAGATTTTATAATGGCGGAAAATATCCGAACCCGCCGTATAAGATAAAAAAACATTCTTACCTTAATTCTGTCGAAAAGGTTAAAAAGGACCTTGTTAGGAAAATGATGAAAAGATTCCTTTATAAACCACTTATAAAATTCAACAAGGGTATAAATGAATTTATACCATAGTATCTAAAATAGAAATAATTATTTGAAATACATTTTTAAGAAACATGGATGTGGATGATAAAGAGGTCCCAGTAGATAATCACGTATAAACAACCTCGGATAATGAAGAGATTGCGAAATAAACCCTTACCTTGTACTTTTCCTTGGTTGGGGGTAGTTTAACCTCCTTTATAATGGTGAAATAATTGTTATTAAATTATACAAGAATCATATACATTAATATGATATCATATATGATCTTTTAACATTGATTTGTTAATAATATCTTAGTATTATCGTTGTTTCGGGTGTTAACTTACTCGTTTTCTTTTATATGTTTTGTTACGTAAGCCATGTTTTAAATGGATAGGTTGTATCTTATTAATATCTATAATTATATAAAGTCCTTAAACATTATTTTTAAATCATAAAATGATAATTATACTTGAATGGATACGATGGAGAATAAATCTCATCGCGTTCGTGGAGACGGTAGTCCGTACGTACGCACGGGCGAAAATATCATTCTTTTGATATTAAAATATTATATAATTGGATGGTATATCATATATACAGAATTATTATAATGTTATATATAATATTTACATGAATTATAAATCATTATTATACCCATCCAAATAATAATTTATTGAATAACAATTACACCACGACGTGGAGACGGTAAGCCGTATGTACGCACGTATGGTGACATGTTATTCAAAGGATGGATAGAATACTGAATATGGTTGTACCATATTTATAATAAAATCACATTATATATAAGATACTGAAGTTATTATTTTAGAATGGTAATAACAAAGGAAGAAGAAGTGGGAGAAGAAAGGAACTTGGAAAAGGGTGGTGAAATCATTACCTCTTCTTTGGGTTCTTCCTTTTGATTTGATCAAAAGGGATCTTAGGTTGGCTTTATGACTAAAGTAAGGCCTCTAAGATGAAGTGAGGGAAGTTGATAGAGTATTTGGGCAGAGTTTGGCTGAACCTAAAGGCTTTGAAGGTGTGAGTTAATGAGAAGGGGGAGTTCCCTTCTATAAGAGGGGTGAGGGGCACCTTTGGAAAAGCTAGAAATATTATTTCATAATAAATTCATATTTGGTTTCTAATGGCTCAGAAGTGGATTATTTAAATTTTAAGGTAGGTATAAGTCGAAAACCACTCATCCAATAGAATTTAGACAGGTTTGGGTCATTATACTAACCTTATCATTAAGTATTAACTCTTAGTTAATTAGTTTCACTTTTACAACGTCTCTTTGTATTTTTATATTATATGGTTAAAAACAGACTATATACATCCAAGAGACCCCCAAGTGGTCCATTAATGATACAAATATCATGATATAAGTCTCTTGGCCGAAACTTAGATTTTTATGAATTTAATATCAATTAATAATATAATATTTGTTTTAAAAACTCTTTTATGTCAATTTTGACACTATTAAATAATTGATTTTTGTAAAAATACTAACAGAATGATTACTTCGAAAAACGTTAATTAAATAATTCCTAACATATCATATTAACCTAGAAAATTAGTGTAATTCATAAAAAGTCTCAAATTATATTTATTTGGGTATCTACAATATCAATCATTTTAATTTTTCACTATTATGGTAATTACTGCATCACCATTGTGTCATAAATAAATCAAATTATTTAATGTCTAAAAATTATAAATAAAACCCCATTATGTAGGAAATATTTTTAGAGTTATAATGAATATGTATAGTTGAAAATCCAATATATATAACCCTATGTAAAAATTTGTTTCCTAAAAGATATATGCTTGTGTCATTTTTGTATTCATTTTAACTTAATTAAAATAAAGTGTCCTTATCACTTACAAGTGGCACCATGGGGTCCCAAAATAGACCCAAAGAGTCCCATGGTCGGACATGTATCAACCAATAAGGTTAGTACACCTTTTAGGGTAATTGTTTTATATTATAATATTATTTTTTAACCCTTATTTACCGAATTTACCTTTTAACCATGGTAAATAAAATATTTTCCGAAGTAATTATTCAAAATGTATAAAAATAAAAGATACCTATTTACCCAATTTGAACATCCTGATTCCAAATATGGAATCCGTTTTTCCAAATTCAAAACATAGAAGTGGAAGAAATTAATTTAAAATTAATTCCCGCTGTCAAAACAAAAAGCGTGATTTTAAGATATAATAACTATATAAAGATTGATACTTGTTTATGTTCGGTTTAATTGTGAAATTATGTCCAATGACCAACATTGTATTAAATGGAAAAAATATATTCTAAATATACTTTAAAACCACTCAAATTCATAATTTATCACTATAAATTATTTTGATTAAAAAAAAGTTTTTTAATTAAAATTTAGTAATTTTCACTATTCATCAAAATATTAAAGTTATCCGAAAAGTACCAAAATTTAACCTTAGGCTAAATTCGATACTCCGAATCCAAAACTGAAGTCCATTTTGAGAGGTAAAATTTATAAAATTTCAAAAAGTAGGTATTACTATTCATAACGGCTAGTTTGATCGGTTGTGGTGTGTGTTAGAACTCGATGTTGCGTACAACACACACTATTGCATTATTCAAAGAGATGCGTACCGTAGAAGCTTGGGGTGTTACATATAACATGTTTCATTGTAAAAAAGGAAACTAAAAAAATAATTCCCCCAATATTTTTCATTGGCGTGGGTTATCATATCTAAGTAAAAACATGGGAAATAAAATGTATAAGAAATAATCATCAAGAGATGGAACAAATGGATCATAACAATAATAAAATATTCATCTTAAAAGAGGAAAAAATCAATCGTTCAAATCCATCAAATCTATTGGTGGAGTCCCATTCCCATCCAAGGCAATCTAAAACGAGTCCAAAGTATCACAATATAGACATAAGATAATCCAATACCACTTATTCCATCCTAGACGATCAAAAAGAATTCCAAGTATCACTCGAGACATGGTGACTCTGATTCAATCCTAGATATATAACTAGAGGACCATGTATTACCCAAGGAATAGCCTATCCATATTTCCAATGGTCTCATCCAAATCTTCTCCCCTAGGTAACCATTATCACTTATGAGTATAATAAAATACATGGGAATCAATAAGATGGAAAGCCAAAGCATCACCCTCAGCGTGTCATGGTATAGCCACACGAGCATAGGAGTCCATTCATGAGTCCTTAATACGGAACTCATGTTCTCACCCGACTCACATCAGGTGAACAAAGTCTCCAAGTGACATTGAAAGGAAAACATAAATTCATATATGACATGGAAATAATATATATAAATAATTCTATCAAACAAGAACCATGATCTACAATCTATTCAAGCTATCAAGTAGAACAATCCAAGCCATCAATATAGCATAAGGCATTTAGAATGAAAGTAACTCATTTCTCTAAGCTATATCACTAGGAAATAATAAATAAACATATAAATGGTTTATTAAATAGGCACATATACATGGTATAATCTCTAACAGTGATATTAAACTAGATCCACATGGCATTATCATGCCTTTAATCATTTTTCATCAATGACATTTCCTGGTCTCTAGCTATAAATATTGACCCTATATTTTATATAACCAAGGGAAAACACATTGCCATAAGAAATATGAATAAACAAGCATATTCTCAAGGTGAAAAAAATAATTACTAGTCATATTAATTATCAAAGGTCCCACTCCATGGTTTAATTTCCATTTCAAATGAAGTTATCAATTTGGGATATTAATCCATGGTGCCACACACTCAATCAAGTTGAAACACGACTCAATGAATTAGGCTATTAGACCATTTAGGTTGGGCGCACCCAAAGGGGTATCCAAGTGGTAAGGAGAACCCCCTAGATTAGGTTTCACCACAAGAGAAGTTCACAATGGACCCTATAAGAAAAACCAAACAACTTAATATGTGATGACATGGCATCAGCGGAAGGTTTGGGTGAGTGACCCAATGGCGAGACTTTAGATAAGTGATGAAATAAAGTGAAAGTGGGTAGATTACATACACCAGTAATACCTATTTATAAGGAATGATATTTAGTTTACAAAATATTCCAAATTCCTAAACATTCCATTTAAACAATATGATCAAGACAAATCTATTCAAATTAATAAAGCGGAAATTACTTACATTCAACAAAACCATCATAAAAAAGCATGCATATGGAAAAATCAGACCATAAATAAGAATGATATATATAACTATCACTCTATTTTGGTTTAAAAATCAGAATACCCTAGTTGGAGGGGTTTTATTAAACAAACATGAATTTACCTTATCAAAAACTTTATTTAATTATATTTAATATTTTTTCTAAAACTCATGAAGAACTAATCAAGATAACGGAAAGTGTGGAAGAAAATAAGTAAGGCATATTTTAATTTAAAAATGGAAAAAATTAATGGTATCCTACCTAATGAAGTACACTATTCAAGATAAATAAACATAAATTATCATAATGAGTTTTTGAAGACAGTGCACCCCTATTGGAAGGATCTTGTTATAAAACCATGAATTTATTTCTCAACCAAATCACTTATCATATTTAAACATTGATTATAAAACCAAGCATAAAAAGTCAATACCCAAATTATGTGAGGGATGCTTGTAATTAATGGATTCTTTAATTAAAGGGGAATTGACAAGGACCCTTCCTCAAAATGGACCAAGACAAACACTCAGAACATGAAAGATTTAGCGACAACCACTCTAAAACAGTCAGTAAAAACCAATAGACTACATATTAATGACTTAGGATTCAAAAAAACATAAATAACCTAAGTAATGTACTGTGAAATAATGCAGTGGAATGAAACCTTCACCTTGAGTGGTGGTGGCACACCTAATCGGAACCAATACGCTTCAACTTTAGAAGAGGATGTCAAAATACGCACAAAAAAGACCAAAGGAGGCCGTTTCATACAATAACCATAGAAGAAGAAAAACATTCGGTTGAACCATATCCTAGGGTTTGGTCAAACCAAAATAGGGTGATGAAGACCAATAATAGACCATACATGGATGGAGACAAGGGCATAAGTTCTTACCTCATTGGATTGGGAGAGATTAAAGAAGGACTGTGGTGGAAACATTGAATAGAGAGGGAGTTAGGAGAGGAGGAAATCATTTGTAAAGAGGGGGAAGGTGCTAATGCAGTCCAAGTAAGGGGAGAGGGATAAGGAGAAACTCACCATTGGTTCACTTAAAATAAAAATAAATAAAAATAAATAAATTTTTTTTTTCATATTTTATAATTATAAATTTATTCTCATTTATTTTTTTTAATTTTAATTTTTTTCCATTTAAATTTAAATTGTATTTAATTTTAATCTCTTAAAAGAAATAAACTACAAAAATTCATATTCCATCTGAATTTTGTTTGGTTCAAAACATGGGTCGTTACACTTGTCTCGACCAAGAAATTTCCAAATCACTTATCCAATTCCATATAATAATCGTATAATCCTTAGTTTGGGAATAAATCTTACTGAGGTTGTTTTTTGATGAAAACCAAAAGGATTTACCCAAAGAATATGTAACATTCGTCAACGTGCATTTTTGTTTTATCTCCCCCTTCACACCCTTAAATAGTTATTATAAATTTCTTATATAATTTCATAAGTATACTAAATATAATTATATGATTTTATGTTAATGGTGAAACCAAAACACACACATTTATCCATCAACTAGGTTATGAAATCATCATTCATGTGTACAGATGACTACCACCTTATGAAACGGTGTTGTTTGTTTTTCCGTTATCACCTCTCATGGTTGGGAATAATGATAAAAATAATTTAATATATAATATGTACGATATTTATAACTTACATATACCACTTTAGTCATTATTTAATATTTATACTTTTTATGTTTCATTCCTTAGGGTATACGATAACATCACTCGTGTGTACAATGAATTACCACCCCATGTAGCCACATAAAGAATTTTTTAGCTAACATGTTACATGGAAGGTAATGTGGGTAACTATAATTAATAAATAGTATATAAATTAAAAAATTATATTATTAATTACATAATTATATTTATATAAATATAATATATAATTTTTTTCTTACCATTTCACACACTGAAGAGTTGATGACGTCATTCATGGATATATGGACAACCGCCCCTTAGAAACAATTTTATTCATTTTACATCAAAATAATGATATATATAAATAAGTATATATAACTAATTATAATGGAACTTATGATATAATGAGAATTTTGTAATGATGAAAAATTACATACCATCTTTCCATAATGATCAATGAAAAATGGAAACGTTACTCATGATTACACACGACCTATCATCTCCATGATCATAATGTTACTGTATCTTTCATAACCATAATCCCTAAAATGATTTAAAATAAAAATTTGTGTATATATTTGATTATTATTTAATGATTATTATTATTTATATGTTTAAATAATGACCCCCTTTGACCATAGTCAACCTACCAAATTTGTTTCAGAAACATAAACCCAATATGGTCAAAACTCCCGACATAAACCTAATTGATAAATTAAATTTATTTAACATGTTAATAGGTAAAATAAAATTAATAATAATAATTAAAATGTTTATATGTCAATTAAATAATAAATCTGATTTTATTATTCAATAATATAAAGACACACATGACAATTCATACTCAAGGAAAGGGACTTCGCCTCAATGTTCTTTCATAGAGACAATTCTTGACGTTACACATATTTAATATTTTATATGGTGTATATAAATCCCCATTGAAATTATATATCAATAATTTATCTATCATCATGATAATTAATTTTCATGATCCATCCCATAGAGGCCCGTGCCATGAATCTCGAATCCCGCCTTTAATAGAGCATGGGCTGGTGACTAGCATTGAGTAGACATATCACTACCCAGGAGGCCTTGGCCTACGTTCCTATACGCATGCCCACATATCCAAGCCTATATAATGATAAAATAGTAAAAAATTTAACACCCATGAATACATTCATCTAAATCCCATAACCATATTATGATAGGATGTAAAGGAATGTAAACATGGCCAAATACAACACCACCACAAAGAGTCTCAAACATAAGTCCAACCTGAAAGTATGTATGGAGAATACATTCAAAAAGCTATAGGAACACAACTGGATCATCATGGTATCTCTAAGCACCATTTGGTCATGTTCCTCCAAGGAACCTGTCTAATGATCAATCATCTATACGTGACATGACATGTTTGGGCAAAGACCATGAAGGGGTGAGTATAACAATACTCTGTAGGACACCACAAAAAACACAAGGCATGCAAAATGGGGAATATAGTTAGCTCTACATAGGTATATGTATGCAACACATATAATAAGAATATCTAGATATAATCAGTAAATAAACAAGATATAAAGGTAAATCACAACTATAGTATACCAGCATTTGATTCCATATCGAAGATTCCACAATGTACTCATTTGGGAGAACACACTCTTGAGTTTTGTAGCACTGATGACGTCCTTCTAAGAGGTAGTGATCATTGGGTATCTCCATGAAAAAATATACAATAATAGTCCAAATATAATATGATATATAGATGAGGATCATTTCTAAGGCCATGGGGTGATACAAACAACTCAATCTGTAATAAGCCGCTATGTAGAGGAATGACACCCACATAGTAGGCATCACACACTGAGTCCCTTCAGCCTGGGTCTGACCCATGTATACATCCTATGGCACTTACCTGTGTGAATGCATAAGTACATGACGTGTAGGCTACCTTTGTAGTCCACTAGTGTACCAGTACATGGCTTCATCCTGTGTATATGTGCCAGTGTACCAATACATGGATTAACCAATGTTTTTTTTCTAGGTTAACTCTATGTGGTGGAGTACACAGTGTTAAGCCTGCTCATGTAGTCCACCTATGTTCATGTACCTCCATGTTACAAGACGAGCTCACCCGGGAGATACAATAATATATGTGATAGGGGTCACATGTCATGTGATAATTAACTTTCTCCCAAAACCCTATTAGCTGGTAAGAGGGAAACATAAGCTGGGTATTCATAGAATACACTCCATGTAGATTGGGATTTTCTAGAAACCCAAATTCTTCCTTCCACACATGCCCCAACTTCCACCACCTTGGATCTCTACTACAATTATTCTAGAAATATTGGATCTCCCTTGGCCAAACCTCACCATGGATGTTTTCCGGAATCCAATATTTGAATTCATTCTAAAAATAGATTATGTTCATCTTGATTGGAATCCTCTCACCCCACATGAATTGGGGGTTTCCAAACCAGTATGATATTTGTAACACCCGAGACTTTTATGTTATATAAATCATCAAAAGAATCTTTTTCTACACAACACTTTCTTGGCTTTCTTTACACGCAATCGCGACCTTCCTCGATAGCTTGCGTCGTACGCAATACCGAGTTTCACTAAACAACAATATGCTATTAAAACTAGCCGTTATGAATAGTAATAACCACTTTTTGAAATTTTATAAATTTTATTTTTCAAAATGGACTTCATTTTTGGACTCAGAATATCGAAATTAGCCTAGGGTGAAATTTTGGTATTTTTCTGAAAACTTTCAATTTTTGATGAATAGTGAAACCACTAAGTGGTAGGTTAAAAACTGAATTTTGCATAAAACTTAATTTTACGCTTCTGTGAATGGAATTTCAAAAATCCGAGAGACACGGTTAATATCAAGGACTAAAATGTGGTTCAATGAGATGAAAATAATTTTTTGGTGAATAGTAACTTTTTACTATTTTTACCGCGGTTAATAGTAAATAGGGTAACTAAGGGTAAATATGATATTAATATTACCCTAACACATGTCCTAATTCTATTGGACAAGTGTAATTCGACCAAAAACAAACTTAGGAATAAAATATGACCATTTAGGCCCACTTGGATTAGATTAGGACATTTATTATTAATTTATTTAAAGAAGGGTTAAAATAGTTAAAATCAAAGTTTAATAAGTAAATCATTTTTAATATAGGGTTATACATAAGATAAATTCGATTGTAAATATTCATTAGAAATCTAAAAATATTTCCTACATGATGATATTTTATTTGTAATTTTTAGACATCAAATAATTTAATTTATTTATGACACAAAGATGATGCAGTAATTATCTTATTAATGAAATATTGACATAATTGATGTTATAAACACCAAAATAAATGTAATTTGAGACTTTTTATGAATTCAACTAATTTTATAGGTTACTATGATATATTAATGTTGATTTAATCAACTTGGTTCGAACATATAATTATTTTATGACTTTCACAAAAATCATATATCAAATAGTGTCAAAATTGACACAAAATAGTTTTTAAATCAAATATTATATTATTAATTGTTATTTTATTCCTAAAAATCTAAGGTTCGGCCAAATGACTTAGATAAGGATATATATTTTAATAAGAAACAATTTTGGGTTCGTTTGGCATGTTATAGTAAGTGTATTAACCATATAGTGAAAGAAAACAAAAAGACATGGTAAAAGTAAAATTATTTAACTTAGAGTTAAATCTAATTGATAAGGTTAAAATAACACCCTAAACTTGTCTAAATCCTATTGGTTGATAGGATTTCGACCCTTCCCCACTTTATCTTCGAAATAAGACCCTTTGGAACCATTATAAACCGATTTTGACTTTAATATAAAATAATATTTTGAGATATTCCTAAGGTGCCCCTCTCCTCCCTTATAAAAGGGCACCTCCTCCCCCTCCTCCTCACACCAAATTGAGAACTCAAGCTCGGCCAACCCCTGCCATTTTCCCTTCTCCACTTCCCTAGAATAATCCTAGAGGTCCTGGTCTTCTCCAAAGACCAATCTTAGTTCCTTAAGTGGAGGATTCAAAAAGGCGTTCCAAAGAAGAGGTAATATCCATTACCGATCTTTTCAATTTCTTTCTTCTTCAACTTCTTCTTCTTTAGTTGTTTCATGATAAAGTAATAAAATAAGTATTACTTACATACTGATATGTTATTATAAATATGAAACAACCCTAATTCACCTTCTATCCATCCTACGGAAAAATGAAATCACCGCGCGTGCGTACGTACGGAATACCGTCTCCACGCCGTGGTGTAATCTATTTTCCACCATCACCTTACAAGGATGGGTATAATGGTGTAATGAGTAACTATATATGATTATTATTAAGTAATATTGATACTGAAATAATATATATATATACTCCAATACAATTCCACGATCATAGGAACGATATCATCACTCGTGCGTACGTACGGAATACCGTCTCCACGATGTGATGCGACTCGTTCTACATGATCTTCATTTCATAATGATTGTATAAATGAATTGAATGAATGAATATGGTATATACTACACTAATACCATTTTGGAAATGAATTATCTATAACCTAAAGATAAGAATAAGAATTTATTCGACAAAACACGCATAAGAACAAAAAGTTATAAAGACCCGAGTAACAAGTAACAATGAAATATTACTAACAAGAAGCTAATAATATGACCATATATGATCTCATATCAATATGTATGATTCTGGAATAAGTCAATAACATTATTTAAACCATTATACAGGAGCTTCGGACACGAACAAAGCAAATCAGATCTAAGGTAAGGGAAATATCACAATCTCATTTTTATCCGAGATTGTTTATTCGTAAGTATTTACTGGGGTGTATTTTATCATCCACATCCATGTTCCCTAAATATGTAATATTGTTTCCATCCACTTGAAATAGTTTAAATCCAATTTTACCCTTAGGTGAGTTTTTAGTAAAGAATATGAAAGGAATCTTTTGTCGTTTTTCCGTACGAGGTACTTTTTGACTTTTCCGACAAAAGTACGAAGAATGTTTTTTTTAACTTATACGGCATGAATGGATTTTTAAAACATTATTTCCAAGAAGCTTCCTTTACAAGTTTTCAAGTTTATTTTTAATCAACTTCTTTTAGTTTAAAGTTGTATGACATGTTAAGAAAGGAAAAATGTTTTTGAAGTAGAAAGGATATTTTCCTCAAGAATAAAGTTCAAGTGTTTTATCAAAATTATTTTCCATCTAAGATAATAAAGGGTTCTGTTTTTATCCCTATTATTACATTGATTTGATCATGTTGTGATGGAATTATTTTTATGAATTCCATTATCTTATATGAATTGATTTATGATGTCATGATGTTTCAAGAATCCCATTTTTGTTACATGTGTTATGTGATGATGTATGTTTTATGATTATGTGGCACACATAAGAAAGGATTCATTATAAGATGGGTGGGACCTATATCTCCCTCCAATGCATTGGGTAATGATTTTATATCTCATGAGATAGACATGGCTGGAACGGAAGGTTATTTCGGTTCAGTGATACAGGACTGAAACGAGGAGTGAACTCGGTTCAGAAAGGGACTTTGTCCACTAAGATAGTCTTGGCAATGAGTCATGACTAACAAGAAATGATTTTCCATGATTATGTGTGCATGCCACAAAGATTCAAGTTTTATGTTATGATTATGGGGATCTCATTTTCACTTCTATGATTTATTCCATGTTAAGATATTATGATCTCTTTTGCAGGTTTTGATTTTCATAAAGATATGATATGATTTTTATTTCCTTTATTTGCCCTTGCTGAGCATTTGAGCTCACCCTTTTATGTTTTCTTTTCCCCAGGTCAGGAAGATGGATATTAAGTAGAATATGCTAAAAGGGACCCTAGATATGATGAAATAAATGGGAGACACTGTAGAAGATTTATGAACCAGTTGTTTATGTTTCCCCAGTTTCTAAAGACACTATACCTATACGGTCCTTTGTGGTTTTGTCATATGTTGTAATAAGAGTGCTTCAATTTTGAAGTATTAACAATGTATGTAAAGTGTGGGTCGTTATAGTTGGTATCAGAGGAAAGGTATAGTCAACCTTTGGAAACTAGGATGTGAAAGCCTTAGTAAGAACCCTAAGGATAAGTCTAAGCATAGAACACAATCTTAGTGTTTTAGAAATGGCCTTGAATAACCTAGGATAAGACCTTAAGCATGAAAATTTTATTCTTGAATTATGTGGTTTCCTATTATAATTAGTGTTGCTCACACTATTCTTCTTGGTTTTAGTCAATGGCTGGAACCCGAAGGAACCGTGTTAATGCGGAATGCGATGGGCAATGCAATGATTGTCCCCCTGAGCAACCAAACGATATGGGAGCTGGAATGCAAAATCTTGTAGCCATGCTCACACAACTTTCTCAAGCTATGAATCATGCAGGATTTCCAAACGAACAAAGAAGGGAGAAACATTCTGTTGAATCCTTCATGAGGCAGCGTCCACCATCTTTCAGCGGGTCTACTAATCCATTAGTTGCTGAACAATGGATTAGTACTACTGAAAAGATATTTTCAGTTCTTCAATGTTCTGAGCATGATAAAGTCATCCTAGCAGTGTATCGTTTGGAAGGAGATGCGGATCAATGGTGGAATCTTGTTAAGAATACGAGGCAAAGGGATGAAATTGAGTCTATGGAATGGGACGAGTTCAAGAACTTATTTTTCAATAAGTACTTCCCTCGTATTCTCCGAACAAAGATGGAGAAAGAGTTCCTTGAACTGAAGCAAAGGGATGATGAATCTGTTAGTACCTATGAAGCAAATTTTACAAGACTTGCAAGGTACGCTTCTGGTATTATTATCCAACCTGAGAGTAAGATCGATCGATTCTTTAGTGGCTTAAAACCAAGTCTTCGAAGGGCGTTAGCCATAAGGGACTTCAATAGCTATGAGGAAATCGTTCGATGTGCTCTCAAAGTCGAGATGGAGATTGGAGTAACCCATCAGTCACATGGGTTTGATAAGAAGAGGAAGATGGAATTCAAAGGAAACTATAAAGAGCACACTGAAAAGAAGATGAACTTTCCCTTATGCTCAAAGTGTGGAAAGAAACATGGAGGGAGTTGTCTTAAAGGGACAAGTAAATGTTTTAAATGTGGAAAGGAAGGTCATCGGGCATTTGAATGCCGTGATAATGTGAAGAAGATGTCTAATGATGCAAAAAAAGGAAGGGATACACAGAATGAACCTACTACACTTCAATGTTTCAAGTGCAAGGAGATGGGGAATTATGCCAATCAATGCCCAAATCCAAGGGTTGATGATGATGGTCGACGTCAACAAACTCTTAAGGCTAAAGACAAAGGAAAGTCACATGCAATTTCTATCAGCGATGTGGAGTACGATAACGATGTGGTGAAAGGTACACTTACCATCCACTCTAAAGTAGCAAATGTTTTATTTGATTCTGGATCCACCCACTCTTTTATTTCTGAAAAATTTTCTAAGGGTATCACCGTATTACCTCAACAATTAGATGTTGAGTTAGCTGTGACAACACCTAATGGCACATCAATCGCATCAGAAGTTTATAATTCTTCTCCGATCGAAGTTTGTGGGAAAGTGCTTCCTGCAAATCTTGTGATCCTTCCTTTAGTGGAATTTGATGTGATTCTTGGCATGGATTGGCTTTCTCTACATGGAGCTCATATCAATTGCCAAAGAAGGGAAGTCACATTTCATATTCCAGATCAACCTACGATCGTCTATCAATGCAAGGATGAACATAACCTTCCAGTGGAAATTTCTTCCATCTTATGGGTATTGATTCCACTAAATGAAGGTTATTTATCTCAAATGGTTGGTGAGAAACTCACGATTAAGAATATGCCCATTGTACGGGAGTTTGATGATGTCTTTCCGGAGGAATTGCCGGGTCTTCCACCAAATCGTGAAGTTGAGTTTTCAATAGAACTCGTACCGGGTGCTTTGCCTATTTCAAAGACACCTTATAGAATGGCCCCAATTGAGTTGCAGGAATTGAAGAAGCAACTCCAAGAGAATCTTGATAAGGGATTCATACGCCCTAGTGCGTCACCTTGGGGAGCACCTGTTCTATTTGTTAAGAAGAAAGATGGATCAATGAGACTCTGCATTGATTATCGAGAACTTAACAAGATCACTATCAAGAACAAATATCCTCTCCCACGCATTGATGACTTATTTGACCAACTACGCGGAGCTCAATACTTTTCCAAGATTGATCTTCGTTCAGGGTATCATCAATTAAGGGTCAAAAGGGAGGATATACCAAAGACGGCTTTCCGTACAAGGTATGGACACTATGAATTTATAGTGATGCCATTTGGTCTTACTAATGCCCCTGCTATCTTCATGGATCTAATGAATAGAGTCTTTAGAGACTATCTTGATCAATTTGTGGTAGTCTTTATAGACGATATTCTTGTCTATTCAAAGAGCAAGGAAGAGCATGAAGATCACTTGAGAATTATATTGAAGACCCTGAGAAAGGAGAAGCTTTATGCCAAATTTACCAAGTGTGAATTTTGGCTTCAAAAAGTTGCATTTTTGGGTCATATAATCTCAAAAGAGGGGATATCTGTGGATCCAGCAAAAACAGAGGTTATCGAAAGATGGTCAAGACCAACAACAGTAACTGAGATCCGAAGTTTTCTTGGTTTGGCTGGATATTATCGACGTTTTGTAAAAGATTTTTCACGGTTATCTAATCCAATCACCAAGTTGACTCGGAAAGGAGTTAAGTTTGTCTGGACAGAGGAATGTGAAGAGAATTTCAAGGAGTTGAAAAGAAGGTTATCCAGTGCACCTGTGCTCACACTGCCTTGTAGTGGAGAAAGGTTTGTGATCTACAGTGATGCATCCAAGAAGGGATTGGGGTGTGTTCTTATGCAAAATGATATGGTGATAGCTTATGCCTCACGACAGTTGAAAATCCATGAGAAAAATTACCCAACACATGATTTGGAGTTGGCTGCGGTAATCTTTGCATTAAAGATTTGGAGGCATTACCTTTATGGTGAAAGGTGTGATATTTATACTGATCATAAAAGTTTAAAGTATATTTTCACACAAAAGGAGTTGAATATGCGTCAAAGAAGATGGTTGGAGCTGATTAAGGATTATGACTGCTCAATCCATTACCACCCTGGGAAAGCAAACAAGGTGGCAGATGCATTAAGTCGACAAGAACATGCTAGTTTATCCATGATGAGGATCACAAAAGATCCAATATTTATGGATTTACAAAGGATGGATCTTGGAATTATAATGGAAGGGGAAAAATCTTATCTTTCTCAAATGAATGTTCAACCATCTATACATGTGAAGATTAAAGAGGCACAGAAAGAAGATGTCGAGTTACAAAAGAAGGTGAGAAATGTTCCTGAATTCAACCTTGATTGTGATGGGATAATAAAGTTCAGGAATCGGGTTTGTGTTCCTCCCATCCCAGAATTAAAGAAAGAGCTGCTGGATGAGGCTCATAGTTCTTCATTCTCTATTCATCCTGGAAGTACGAAGATGTATAGGGACCTGAAAGAGTACTTCTGGTGGGATGGCATGAAAAGAGATGTTGCTGAATATGTCTCTCGATGCTTGGTTTGTCAACAAGTTAAAGCTGAGAGACAGAAGTCTAAGGGGATGTTACAACCATTACCCATACCCGAATGGAAATGGGAAAACATCACTATGGACTTTGTCACAGGACTTCCTAAAACATCCAAAGGCAATAATGCTATCTGGGTCATAGTTGATCGTCTTACAAAGTCTGCACACTTCATTGCTATTAGAGAGGATTTCTCTCTAGATCAGCTTGCCAGGATATATGTAAAGGAAGTGGTAAGATTGCATGGAGTACCACTTTCTATTATATCTGATCGAGATCCGAGATTTACCTCGAAGTTCTGGCGAAGTCTTCAGCATACTCTGGATACAGAGTTGAGTTTCAGCACTGCTTATCATCCCCAGACAGACGGTCAGTCTGAGAGAACAATTCAAACCCTAGAAGATATGTTGAGAGCTTGCTCTATGGATTTCAAAGGAGGTTGGGATCAACACCTACCTTTGGTAGAATTTTCTTATAATAATAGCTTTCACTCCAGTATTCAGATGGCTCCTTATGAAGCTCTCTATGGAAAGAAATGCAGGACTCCAACTTGCTGGGATGAAGTTGGGGAAAGAAAGCTATTAGGACCTGATCTCGTTGATGAAATGGCAGAAAATGTCAGATCTATTCAACAACACATAAGAGCAGCTCAGAGTCGACAGAAAAGCTATGCCGACAACCGAAGAAAAGACCTAGAGTTTGAAGTGGGTGATAAAGTGTTCTTACGAATATCTCCCTGGAAGAGGGTTATGAGATTTGGAAAGAAGGGGAAGTTGAGCCCTAGATATATCGGTCCTTTTGAAATACTGGATCGTGTTGGGAAGGTAGCTTACCGATTGGCGCTTCCACCGAATCTCTCTCAAGTTCACGATGTGTTCCATGTATCTCTCCTGAGAAAGTACATACCAGATCCTTCACATGTACTCAGCTCAGAAGTTGTACCGCTGGAGCAAGATCTTTCTTATGAAGAACAGCCGATAGAGATTCTGGATCGTAGCGAAAAAGTCCTACGAAACAAGACCACTCGCTTGGTGAAAGTTTTATGGAGAAACCACCAACTTGAAGAAGCTACATGGGAGCTTGAGGATATGATGAGGGAGAAGTATCCTCATTTGTTTGTTGCAAAGTGACGAATTTCGAGGGCGAAATTCTTTTTAAGGGGGGTAGAATGTAACACCCGAGACTTTTATGTTATATAAATCATCAAAAGAATCTTTTTCTACACAACACTTTCTTGGCTTGCTTTACACGCAATCGCGACCTTCCTCGATAGCTTGCGTCGTACGCAATACTGAGTTTCACTAAACAATAATATGCTATTAAAACTAGCCGTTATGAATAGTAATAACCACTTTTTGAAATTTTATAAATTTTATTTTTCAAAATGGACTTCATTTTTGGACTCAGAATATCGAAATTAGCCTAGGGTGAAATTTTGGTATTTTTCTGAAAACTTTCAATTTTTGATGAATAGTGAAACCACTAAGTGGTAGGTTAAAAACTGAATTTTGCATAAAACATAATTTTACGCTTCTGTGAATGGAATTTCAAAAATCCGAGAGACACGGTTAATATCAAGGACTAAAATGTGGTTCAATGAGATGAAAATAATTTTTGGTGAATAGTAACTTTTTACTATTTTTACCGCGGTTAATAGTAAATAGGGTAACTAAGGGTAAATATGATATTAATATTACCCTAACACATGTCCTAATTCTATTGGAAAAGTGTAATTCGACCAAAAACAAACTTAGGAATAAAATATGACCATTTAGGCCCACTTGGATTAGATTAGGACATTTATTATTAATTTATTTAAAGAAGGGTTAAAATAGTTAAAATCAAAGTTTAATAAGTAAATAATTTTTAATATAGGGTTATACATAAGATAAATTCGATTGTAAATATTCATTAGAAAGATAAAAAGATTTCCTACATGATGATATTTTATTTGTAATTTTTAGACATCAAATAATTTAATTTATTTATGACACAAAGATGATGCAGTAATTATCTTATTAATGAAATATTGACATAATTGAGTTATAAACACCAAAATAAATGTAATTTGAGACTTTTTATGAATTCAACTAATTTTATAGGTTACTATGATATATTAATGTTGATTTAATCAACTTGGTTCGAACATATAATTATTTTATGACTTTCACAAAAATCATATATCAAATAGTGTCAAAATTGACACAAAATAGTTTTTAAATCAAATATTATATTATTAATTGTTATTTTATTCCTAAAAATCTAAGGTTCGGCCAAATGACTTAGATAAGGATATATATTTTAATAATAAACAATTTTGGGTTCGTTTGGCATGTTATTGTAAGTGTATTAACCATATAGTGAAAGAAAACAAAAAGACATGGTAAAAGTAAAATTATTTAACTTAGAGTTAAATCTAATTGATAAGGTTAAAATAACACCCTAAACTTGTATAAATCCTATTGGTTGATAGGATTTCGACCCTTCCCCACTTTATCTTCGAAATAAGACCCTTTGGAACCATTATAAACCGATTTTTACTTTAATATAAAATAATATTTTGAGATATTCCTAAGGTGCCCCTCTCCTCCCTTATAAAAGGGCACCTCCTCCCCCTCCTCCTCACACCAAATTGAGAACTCAAGCTCGGCCAACCCCTGCCATTTTCCCTTCTCCACTTCCCTAGAATAATCCTAGAGGTCCTGGTCTTCTCCAAAGACCAATCTTAGTTCCTTAAGTGGAGGATTCAAAAAGGCGTTCCAAAGAAGAGGTAATATCCATTACCGATCTTTTCAATTTCTTTCTTCTTCAACTTCTTCTTCTTTAGTTGTTTCATGATAAAGTAATAACATCAGTATTACTTACATACTGATATGTTATTATAAATATGAAACAACCCTAATTCACCTTCTATCCATCCTACGGAAAAATGAAATCACCGCGCGTGCGTACGTACGGAATACCGTCTCCACGCCGTGGTGTAATCTATTTTCCACCATCACCTTACAAGGATGGGTATAATGGTGTAATGAGTAACTATATATGATTATTATTAAGTAATATTGATACTGAAATAATATATATATATACTCCAATACAATTCCACGATCATAGGAACGATATCATCACTCGTGCGTACGTACGGAATACCGTCTCCACGATGTGATGCGACTCGTTCTACATGATCATCATTTCATAATGATTGTATAAATGAATTGAATGAATGAATATGGTATATACTACACTAATACCATTTTGGAAATGAATTATCTATAACCTAAAGATAAGAATAAGAATTTATTCGACAAAACACGCATAAGAACAAAAAGTTATAAAGACCCGAGTAACAAGTAACAATGAAATATTACTAACAAGAAGCTAATAATATGACCATATATGATCTCATATCAATATGTATGATTCTGGAATAAGTCAATAACATTATTTAAACCATTATACAGGAGCTTCGGACACGAACAAAGCAAATCGGATCTAAGGTAAGGGAAATATCACAATCTCATTTTTATCCGAGATTGTTTATTCGTAAGTATTTACTGGGGTGTATTTTATCATCCACATCCATGTTCCCTCAATATGTAATATTGTTTCCATCCACTTGAAATAGTTTAAATCCAATTTTACCCTTAGGTGAGTTTTTAGTAAAGAATATGAAAGGAATCTTTTGTCGTTTTTCCGTACGAGGTACTTTTTGACTTTTCCGACAAAAGTACGAAGAATGTTTTTTTAACTTATACGGCATGAATGGATTTTTAAAACATTATTTCCAAGAAGCTTCCTTTACAAGTTTTCAAGTTTATTTTTAATCAACTTCTTTTAGTTTAAAGTTGTATGACATGTTAAGAAAGGAAAAATGTTTTTGAAGTAGAAAGGATATTTTCCTCAAGAATAAAGTTCAAGTGTTTTATCAAAATTATTTTCCATCTAAGATAATAAAGGGTTCTGTTTTTATCCCTATTATTAAATTGATTTGATCATGTTGTGATGGAATTATTTTTATGAATTCCATTATCTTATATGAATTGATTTATGATGTCATGATGTTTCAAGAATCCCATTTTTGTTACATGTGTTATGTGATGATGTATGTTTTATGATTATGTGGCACACATAAGAAAGGATTCATTATAAGATGGGTGGGACCTATATCTCCCTCCAATGCATTGGGTAATGATTTTATATCTCATGAGATAGACATGGCTGGAACGGAAGGTTATTTCGGTTCAGTGATACAGGACTGAAACGAGGAGTGAAATCGGTTCAGAAAGGGACTTTGTCCACTAAGATAGTCTTGGCAATGAGTCATGACTAACAAGAAATGATTTTCCATGATTATGTGTGCATGCCACAAAGATTCAAGTTTTATGTTATGATTATGGGGATCTCATTTTCACTTCTATGATTTATTCCATGTTAAGATATTATGATCTCTTTTGCAGGTTTTGATTTTCATAAAGATATGATATGATTTTTATTTCCTTTATTTGCCCTTGCTGAGCATTTGAGCTCACCCTTTTATGTTTTCTTTTCCCCAGGTCAGGAAGATGGATATTAAGTAGAATATGCTAAAAGGGACCCTAGATATGATGAAATAAATGGGAGACACTGTAGAAGATTTATGAACCAGTTGTTTATGTTTCCCCAGTTTCTAAAGACACTATACCTATACGGTCCTTTGTGGTTTTGTCATATGTTGTAATAAGAGTGCTTCAATTTTGAAGTATTAACAATGTATGTAAAGTGTGGGTCGTTATAATATTTTCACCACTACCACTATCACACCCTTAATGTATCATTCCAAGCCCAGATCATCAATTTTTGATCATTGTGCCAAGAAACTAGTTTGAAATTAAAAAGTGATCAATAATATTTTATACCATGTTCCATACAAATAATTCCTATGATGAATGAAGAAAGATAGGATAAAACCACAAAACATGTAAAATAGGAATGAAACTTGGTCGTGTTTGGTTAACCTAGATTCGTTTCTGTTAGAAAGTCGAATGAAGAATAAAATAATTAAACAACTCCCAATTTAAATCCCCTAAAAAAACCCATCTGATATAACGATCGAACTATGTATCAATATATTCATTGATTGATCTATTTTCATCATAGAAATAATGAATTGAGAAAAGAAACAATTCACAAAATTTCCATACCATGATTCAGACCGATCATTGAAAAGGAATGGGGTATCTTGTTTATCGTTGGAAATATCCTTTGAATCTCTTTCACATAAATTATCGATCCATGATCTGATCATCGTTCACATGAGATAAATCATCAAACATTCACTCCATAGGATATCGAATGGCTCTACGGTTATGCAATTAACCCTGATATTTTTCCACAACAGACTATTTAAAGACTAACTAATCAGCGCATCAAGAATTTGAAATAAAATAATTCATTTAATTATTTTATTCATTTCTACACCCATGATGACCATTATGTAAACACATTTCACTTACCAAGGTTTGGTAACACATAGGGTAAAACCCGTATTCTGAACTTAATGGTTCCCTCAGATTACTTATCCAGGCACCCATTATATTTTATTCTACTTTTTCATGAATAATATGCATGTGTTCTATTTAGTATATTTAATATTTTACCACTAGCTGTTATGGTCACACCGGGCTTCATAATCACATTCCGTATTAGTTCTTAGTCTCGAAAACAATCCATATGATATCCAAAATTAATACATGTAAAATCAGGAACTTTATATTTCCCCCACCATTGTGATTTACATCATTGAAAATCCACAAAAAATGGACACTCAAAAAATATAGGTACTAAGCCTGAATTTTAGCCTCTAGATTCCATGTGCTCTCCAAAATATTATCATGCTCCCACCTGACATTCAATAAATGAATCAATCACCCATAAAAATCCCCTTCTGCTGATCCTTTATTTCCAGCAGGTACTCAGCTATGGTATCTTCATTCTCAATGTTCAGTTCTCCCTAGTCAATAATTTGTGATAGGTCATGCATGTACCTCCTTTGCTACAAACCATGGAAGATTTTGTGTACCCAGTCAAATTGTGGAGGATTATCTAAGAGGTATTCCACCTCCCTAACTCTATGAATTATCTAGAAATGGCCAATAAATATTGAAGATCACTTGACACCCTGGAAAAATCTCCATAATCCATATTGAGGTGAAAACCATTGGAACACATGGTCTCTATAATCATACTACAAAGGCCTATTTAATTTTTTCATATAGGATATATGTTTTTTCTTTGTAGTCTTCATGCACTATTAGATGATTTTCACCTTCATTGTAGTATCTTGCACAAACTTCCAACCCATGAGCGATGAATCCCTTTGTTCAGTACATGAACATGGTGATTTATAGGTTCTCCATAAAAATCCTAAAATGGTGCCATACTGATGGTGGAATGGTAGCTTCTATTGTATGTAAACTCTAATAGTGGAAGATGATCCTTCCAACTATAGAATAATTCTTATATGCTAGCTCACATAATGTCTTCCAAAACCTGAATAGTCTGCTCTGTTTGGATGTCAGTTTGGATGTGAAACACTATGCTAAAGCATATTCGAGTCTCAAACACCTTCTGTAATACCTTGCAAAACTGGGATTTGATGCAAGAATCATGGTCGGAAATGAGTGCTGATGGAACTCCATGGATTTGAACTATCTCTTAAATGTAGAGGCGTCCCAAGATCTATACCGAACTATCCTCACGAATTTCAAAGAAGAGGTCCAATATGTTGATTCAGCTATGATCACCCATATGACATTGTTTCACAAAAACATACAGGTTAATAACATAATGAAGTACATGGATATCCCAACCCACTTCCGTTTGGGCTCCTCAAAGGGTTGAGACAACCTTTCTGGAACTTGGTGCTCAACCTTCACTTGATGAAAAGTAGGGCATCGAGAGATAAACTATGCAACTCCTTTCTTCACCCATGGCCACAAAAAATGATGTCTAAGGTCCTAGTACATCTTTTCCACACCATATTGTACCACTAATGGAGACGTATGAAACATTCTCTAAACCTTCTCTTTCAACATTGCAGGTATAATCATTCATCCTCTAAAATGAACAACGTTCTCCCCACATTTAGAAAATTCATCAGGAGCAATCCTTGTGGATATCTGATTATATAGGTTCTCACTATCATTATACCCTATTTTTTCAAACCTAAATCACTACACGAGTAGAGGGGTGACAACCATTGATTGGAGGTAAGCTGATCCATCTCCTTTCACAAAGCATAACTTCAAATAGGCCAACTTCTCTAACACCTCATTCAGTAACTTCCAAAAAGACTTCATGTTGAGAGAATCTGCTACTAGGTTCTCCTACCAAGGAGTATTGAAAATTTCTTATTCATAAAATTGGACGAACTCTATCCATTTATTATGTCTCATGTTAAGATCATTTTGAGAGAATATGTACATGAGACTCTTGTGATCATAATAAACAATAAACCACTCACCCATCCGGTGGTGTCACCACATGTTTAGTGTCAAGACTACTGTTGGTAACTCAAGATCATGGCTTAACTAGTTATTCTCCTATGGTCTGAAGTGTGTTGAGCCATAGTAAATCATGGCTTTACTCTACATCAGAACACAATAAATCCTAATTTTTAATGCATTGTAGAACACCACCCACTCGACACACTCCACTAGAAATATCAAGATGGGAGATTTATTCAAACTCTTACTCAACTACTAAAATTATTATGGGAACCTCTCTGTCCATATGAAAGGCATCCACTTTCAAGTCAAATATAACTTGGGTGATGATACTCTGAAAACATCTAGTATGAATCTGTAATAATATCCTACAACGAAATGGAAGCTATGTACCTCCATCCCATTCATGAATGTATCCCAAGATAACACTACCTTGACCATAGATGGGTACACTACCAATTTATATGCTAAGATAAAATGACCTATGAAAGTTGACTACCTAAATCTAGAATATTTACTTCAATAGATATCTATAAAATTGTTACTCTTAGAGAATGTCTAGAATTATCCAAAAGTATTTCGCATGCTACTCCTCATATGCCGATTACACAAGGATATCATTGATGAATACTACCACAATCCGGTCTAGGTAACATTGAAATATATGGTTCCTAATTCCCATGAAAACTATTGGGGAATTCATCATGAAATAGGGAATACCCAAGAACTCATAGTGACTATTGTGAAACCTTAATATTATCTTCAGTATATCCTCGTCCCATACACACAGTTGGCGACAGACTGACCTGAGTCTATCCTTTAAGAACCGTCATTATCATCCCAACTGATCAATGATGTCATCAATCCATTATAGTGATTACTTTTTTTCATGATCACCAAGTTCGACCATTGGTAGTCCACACACAACCTCAATCTCCCACCTACCTTCTTGAAAAAAAAACATGGGCAACCTTGGGTGAAAATTTGGGCCTAAAAAATCTCTTTCTCAGTAATTCCACTAACTTCACTCTCATATCATGAAGATCTATGAAATACATCTAATTTTATAACGTATATATTGGTGTCATCATGGGGTGTAGAGTAATGTCGAAGTTTAACTCTCAGTGGGTGGATGGTAAACCTAGAACATCCTAAAGGGAGACGTCCTCCTACTACTCCTCCACTACAGGAAACTAGGAATTAATAAAATCTACCAAAACATGGGTTAGGATATCCAAACGATGATTAATTACCAGCACCCTCTTATGCATGAGTCCATCATTCACTTCTTGGGATTCCTTTTCACCAACAAAGGAGTACATAGTTCCATCACTACAGACACACTGTATCTTTATCCTAAAATAGTTAATCTGGGAATGAACTGTAGATAACCATTCCATTCCAAGAATGACGTCATAAGGCCTCGACACCAATACTAAGATATTCCAATAGAAACTATTTTTCCCCAAGTATCAGGTCACACTGTTGGCACATGTGTGTGAACACTGAGTCTTCCCCAGTATGTGTCTCCAAGCATGAGGTTCGAGCCAAATGTTCAACTAGAATCTCTAAGTCTCGTACAATGTATGTGGAAATAATGTAATGAATAGAACCTATATCTATCCTAACTAGAGATATTGTAGAAAATACATAGTTTTTAAATCAAATCATTCTCGGAGCCCCTAGTTCATATGATTCGACCACCTGTAGCTATCCCAGCCCCTATCATCTAGCTTCCTAAAACTGGAATGGAACACCTAGGGGGTGATAGTGGTAACAAGTAAAAAATTTAAACCACCTCCTGCTGCTCTCTTAGATCCTAAATCACATCCAAAACCCTACTAACCTTCATCCTCTTACCGATGCCTCTACCTCAACCGCATATCCACAATTTCTCTTTCATCTATATGGCTGGTCCTACAGTATCGTGCATAATGACCCCTTCCATCACATGAGTAGAACCATCTATCTCAAGGATTTATGGACACACGTTATGATCCCTAAACCAAAAATCAACTTTTTGGGACCTCCACCTCAAATTTTTAGAACATCCAAGACCATGAGACTAACATAAACACCCTACTGTCGAGGTATCTACTCCTGATTTCCCCTTATTAACAACTAATGGTTGTATCTACTTTGTCAAGAAACTATTAACCACCAAATATCTCTCTAAAATCTTAGGATAGAAAGGAATATATTCTTGGATAACATTGTCTTGGATGTCTCTATGCATACCTCACTCAAAGGTCTAATATTGGAAGAACTGATCCTGAACCATATCCAATGAGTTCCTAGAAAGGTTGGTAAAACTCGATGAATACTCAATTAATGTTTTTTTATGATGATTAAGATATATAATCTCCTGGATATGAACATCCCTAAGCGGAGGTGGTGATAAATTCTACCTGAAATGTTTCTTGAATTCTATCTCTCAAAGCGTTTCCTCAACCTAAGACTCAGTCACTAACCCCCACCATCACCCTACTGAGCCATGACGAAGGCACACAACTAGGACCACCATATAATTTTATGGTGTCATAACTAGATGGAAAAAATCAGGTCACTGCATCTAGAAAATCCATAATCAGATGTGGGTCTGGATCTCCTCGGAACCTAAGGGGTCTCTGTAACTAAAACTCGTGAAGCACGCTCAGATTGAGAACCTCATCCACTGGAAATCATGTGTTGGTACACATGTGGTGGTTTGGATGGTGCAACAACTAGTGGTAACAGATTGAGAACTGGTCCTTTTATAAACACCTCATCATGTAGGGGGTCATCCTCATGATCATCTTGTTGAATCATAGCTGTCATACATCACAGAGGCATCCTGAAAAAATGATATACCACAGTCAATGAGTATATCTAGAGAGTTGACTCAAGAAGGAAATGGAAACCAAAACCCATTATAATATGATTCATGTACCATTGTTTTTTCTTGGATAATGTGTTCCGATGTACTTATATGAAAAGATGGTGATCAGAGTCCTGGTGTATGGATACATTGTCCACCACACAAACACTGGATACCCTAGCCAGAAAGACGAACCCAAAACAATTAACACTCTTTCCCAAATCCAATATAAAAAACACTAGTCATGATGTACAAGTGACCACCTATGATACCACTCTATCATGACTATTACCATAGGGTCCCAGGTCGCGACTCCCTAATATCTCCTCCAATAGGCTAGGGGCTGGGGACTAGCGACAAGTAGGAATATCAATGACATGTGGGGCCTTATCTAAAGTTCTTATACACATACACATATATAGGAATATATAATGATGAAATGTAAAAACAAATGAACAACCATGCATGAATACATCTAAATACTAGAAACAGAGTATGACAAGAATTAATGCAAAGTAAATAGGGACAAATATAGGCCCACCAAAAATATTATGAAACACAAGTCCAACATAAATGTAAGTATTGGGACTGATATCAGAAATCCATAGAAACACACCTTAGTCTTTCTGGTATCCCTAAGAACCATCTGGTCCTGGTACACCTAATATTATATTAAAAGGTTGATCATTTGCACCAGACACGACACATGTAGGAAATTATCATACAGGGGTGAGTATAAAAATAGATGGTAGGACACCTTGAAACCACACAACATACAACAATGGAATTACAGTCAACTATACACACGTATATGTCTACAGAACATATAATAAGAATATCCATATATACTCAACAAATACACACAGTCTAAAGGAAAGTCACAACCATAGTATACCAGCCTATGATACCATCTCAAAGGTTTCACAAAGAACTCGTCCATGAGAACACACTTCAAATTGTGGTAACAATGATGGTGTACATCCAAGAGGTAGTTCTTGTCGTGTCTATCCATTATGATGCACAAACTGATAATCTAAATAGATTATGATACACAATTGAGGATCACTGCTAATTCCATGGGGGGTGATATCAACAACTCAATATGGATTAACCAACTATGTAGAGGATTGATTCCTAGGCAGTTTCGGTCATGACGATATCAATAAATCAACCTATGATCAAAATATGAATAGAGGACCTCACTATGGTACTTTCGGAGGGATTCCAATAACTCTATCCAAGAAGTTCTTTAGAAGGGATTGTAGTCCTATAAGTATGATATTATTCCATACTAACTCTCAAGGAATGAATAAGTGGAATGTATCCTAATGAAACATGTCCAAGATACGTAAGACACTAGCTCTAAGCCTTGTATGAAAGAGTACACTACATTTAGTAGGGGTCACACAACACGTCCCTTGACCCTGGGTGCTTCTCGTGTAAAAGGCCTATGTATTTTTCCTGTGTCAGTATAGAAGTAAACAATGTGTAGTCTTCCCAAGTAGTCTACCTATGTTCCAGTACATGGATTCATCCCTTGTACATGTGCCTATGTATGAGTACACACCTTTTCCCCTTGTACTTTTCTAGGCCGTGTCTATGTGGGGGAGTACATGACATGTAGACTGATCATGTAGTCCACCCCATGTTTTTGTACATCCAAGGTATATGTAGAGTTCACTAGGGAGACACAAAATACCAGCTGATAGAGGTAAAATGTTCCATGAAATTAAAATATTAATTTTATTTAAATTAATATTATTTTTTCATAAATTTGAAGATGAAGATTTTTTAATTAATAAATTTATAAAACAAAGGTATTTTTTTCAATCAAAATAAGTTTTTATTCAAAATTATAAAAATATTACTTTTCAAGAAATATTATTTTCTTTTCAAAAATGTATTTTTTTAAAAATTTCAAATATTTTACTTATTTGAATGTATGTTTTAATATTTACTATTTTGAATATATTCTTATTAAACACAATATTTTTTTTAAGGTGGTATTGATTTATTTAAAAGACTATTTTAATATAAATATATTTTCTTGATCATTTTTGAAAAAATATAAGTTTTGAATAAATATATTTTTTTGAAACTAAAAATGATTAAATTTTACACATATATAATGAAATGTATATACATATTTATATACTTATTTTAAAATTTACGATACTATTTATAATTAAAATTTTAACTTTATTTTGAAATAATTAAAATTTATCTTAATATTGTAATGATAATAATGATGATAATAATAACAGTAATAATAATTTAGGGTAAAAATTTTTTTAGGACAAAAATTATTATTATTTTTATGCTAATATTTTCTTTTTATTAATATATGAAAATATATTATTTTTTTATTTAATAAAATTTTTAAATTATAAATATATATAATTGTTATATTATAAAAACACACATTATATATATGTTAAAAAATGTGGATTTTAATTATTTATATACATAATGATATATATATATACATATTTCCAAAATTATAAAACTAAAACTAATTTAATTATCTAATTATAAAAAAAGGTATCATATATTAATAATGATGGGTTTTTGAATATATTTTAGAATATATTATACAATTATACAAAAAATGAATTTTGTAAAACGTTTTTTTCTAAAAAAAATTAAAACATATAGAATTAATGGTGAAATGATTATTAAATATAATAATATATTATTAATATAATTATATTTGCTTGAAAAAACCAAAAATTGAGAGAGAAACGAGAGATAAAAAAGAGAAACATGATGGATAGAAAAAAATTGAAACGGTGTGACAAACCAACACCCAAGTGGACTCATGATACAAATAAAAAATGAACTAAAATATAATATTAAATATAATATAATATGAAACGATGTTTGAGAACACAATAAAATATAATATTAAATGATGATTGATATATAAAATATTATTTTATTTGTGTGTGTAAAAAAGGTAAGTTGTTTTTTTATTAAAAGTCTCTTCACTTGTATAATCTATAATTATTAATGTAAAGTATATATGTGTAATGAAATAATAATGAAATATAAAAAATAAATAAACTAAACCTAAAATCAATTATTCCAACTTGATCTTGCTCCAAAAGCATTATATATATATATATAGGTATAACCCTCCTTTCCATACCTTGAAACACCGTACACAAACTTTCTTCTTTCCTTTAGTCTATCAGCACTTCTCTTCCTTTCTCAAAAACAAGGTAAGGGACTTATTATTATATTTAAATTTATTTTTTAAGGATTTATTTTACCTATAAATTTATGTTTTTAAAATTTATAAGGGTTCAATTTTGTCCTATCAAATTATGTTGGATTTATCAAAAAATTATATGTATATATAAATAGATGTTATACTTCTAAATTTATTGATAAAGTCATTTAAGGGTTAGTTTTATATCGAGTTTGATTTAAATATTTATATTTATATATGATTATATATAACTATTTTTTAGAAAGTAAAAGAGAAGGGGTTTGATTTAAATTTTTATTTCTAAAGCCTTAAATTTTTAAGGGATTATTTTATTTTTATCAGTTTATGTTCCAATGTTATATGTATATATATATGTATATATATATAACAATATAAATATATATATTTTCACAAAATTATGAATGTAAGCTAATTGTTATTTTATTTATCAAATTTTTTTATGGATATACATGGATTTTAATTTATTTTTTATGATTGATTTATAGAGTTTTATGTAAATAAGAATTTATATATGTTTATACATCCATTTGTTTTAAAAATATATGATGTAAATGGAATTATTTAGATTTATTTTTCAATTTATATTTTAGTCCATTGTTTTGTAAATACGTTTTTATAATTATTTAGATTATGGTTCCCAATTTCCAAATTAGGAAGGAATTATATTTATTTTCATCAAATAATAATTGAATTTATTTTGAAAAATTTTATTTTAATTATTTTACCTTTTAAATTATATCTCATAACATATTTTCATTTAAAAAAATATGTTTTATTTTAGGAATCATCTATAATCTTCTGCAACAAAAATTTTTATTATTAAATTTATAAAATATAATTTTATAAGGTATATAAACTTATGAAATTTATGTCTTAATTTTAATTCATGACTTTGCTGCAAGTGACATTTTTTTTATCAAAGTTTTCTTTAAACATGAATTTATTATGTGATTATCTAAATTACAAATTCCATGTCATATATATATATGTTATTATTTTGGTAAAAATCATGTTATTTTATTTAGAATTTAAATTCAATGTTTATAAATATACATATATTTATCTACATATGTATTATTTTGATAGAAAAGATTTATAGTCGAATGACAATAAATACCTATATATAAACATGTGTATAAATATTTCAATTTATCTAAACCTATTTTATTCATGATGTTTATGTATGTAAATTTATATATTCATGTGTATATGTTATTTTATGTAAAAGTGTCGCTATTTTTAATATCGATATGTATATTCATGTGGGTATGCAATAATGTTTTATTCAAATTTCAATATTTATGCATTTATATATATATATATATTATGTAATACTATTATATACATATTGTAAAGACTTGGAGTTTCCAAGTATTGTTTTTAATTAAATGGGAATTTTACGAGTCCATGAAAATTGACGGCGCGTGATTCCGAGGCCCGGTGTGCCCGGAATGAATTTTTGAACTTTTATTCAGGTATGTTCAGTAAATGTGTGAGTGAGTTTTTTTAATTTTTAAACCGGTGATCGAAATAGAAATCTGAGAACACCATTGAACTCGCAGTACTGATATTCTCTTAAGGAGACTTTCACCTCGACGGGAGTTGGTTGAGGGTGAAAGTTAGTATTGGGGTTTTTTGTGAATGAATAAAATAAAATAAAATTGTGTAACATTTTATTTTATTTGTAACTGCCATGTGGATGTTGAGAGGTGGGGAACACCAGAACGAAACCACCCATATGAGGTTATAGAGGTGGGGATCACCATAATTAACCTCCCATGTGGGTTATGGTGGTGGAGACCACCTGAGGCTAAACCCCCTTGAAATCCCCTCTTAATGGGGGAGAAACCTCTCAACTCCCCTAATTAATTTTATGTGTCAACATAAAATTAAATGTTAAGTTATCAATTAATTTTATGTGTCAACATAAAATTAAATTTTAAGTTATTATTTAATTTTTTGTGCTGGCTATTTATTTTTTTTCGTTGGAATTGGGGAAAGGATTGGTGAATAGAAATTGGGAGAGAGCTTAGAGGATTATTTTCTCCGACGAAGAACATGTTCTCCAATGAAGAATGCACTCCCCAATGAATAACACTCATGACGATGAGGAACATCTTCAATGGCAATGAACCAATAATTGAGGAAATACTGACGTCACCGACATCCGTCTATCCCCAACGACATCATCTCCTTCCTTGCAGCCTCCGTCAACAAATCCGAGAGGTAAGGGTTTATTTTCATGTGATTACCACTTCCCATGTTATTCCATTCTAAACTAAGAATGCGGATCAACTCTCATAAACTAGTTGATCAACATATGTTTTCTTTTGCAGGATTGGGAATAGTGATTGACGAAGGTTGTGGGGATCGATGTTTTTAAATATATTCCATACACTTTCTTAATGAAAATTTGTGAACCACTTGACACCGCTCTAACGTGGAGGGCGCCGGCCAAACAAACATGGTCCGATCCCTCTGCCATTATCCTTTTGTGTATTCTTCGTGATGGTGATGGCGACCGGTGCCAGCACTTGGCAATAGTGGAACACGAGAACGGTGGCCGACACCACCACCGGTTGCGACGAAGACAACAACGTCGCCCCACGGCCCTTGGGCTGCCCGCGACCCCCACCGTCCGCTGCCCTGCAATGCCCCACGGTCACCGCGCCGCCGCGGCCTCTGCCGCCCTGCGGTCACCGTGCCGCCACGACCTCCACTGCCCCGCGCCTCCGCGGCCTCCACCGCCCTGCGTCCTCGGTGCCCCGTGGCGCTCTGCCGTCCCACACCACGCGGTCGCCCTGCCCCGTGGCCAGGCAGCGTTGCCCGTGGCCGCGCCGCGCCGCCTGCAGCCCCGTCGCACCGCTCGCGGCCCCACTGCACTGCGCTGCCGCCCCGTCATGCCGCCCCACGGCCGTGCCACCGACGACCCCACCGCGCCTCCCGGTGGCCGCACCGCGCCGCCCCGCGGCCCCATCTCGCGACCCCGTTGTGCCGCCCCGTGCCCCGTCACGCCGCCTCGCCGCCCCGCAGCCACGCCGCACCGCCTCGCGGTCGCACCGCGCCGCCTTGTGGATATACCACCCCAGGCCCCACCGCGCCATCCTATGGATCTTCCGCCCTGTGGTTCCGTTGCGCCGCCCGTGGCCCCTACCACGCCCCCAGTGGCTCGCCCGCACCACCTGTGGCCCCACAGCGCCGTCCCGCGGCTCCACCGCACCGCCCGCGACCCCAGGGCTTCGCCGTCCTCGCGACCCCGCGAACTCTGTGCCATCCTGCGCCGCCCGGCCGGGCCATCCAGCGCGGGCTGAGCATGATGCAGCCGGTCGAGCCGGGTCGGTCTGACCGGGTCGGACCGGACCCTAACCCACTACGACCCATTTACGATTTTTTGGCCATAACTTTTGGCACCAGACGTTCGTTAGACGAACCATCAGCGGTGTTGTAATTCATTGAGTAAGACGGTCCCTTTGAGTGTACTCCACTAGAGATTTGGGTAATGTTGGGGTACGGTCGGGTTGGATCGGGCATAAATCCAACCAGCCCCTCTAGACCTAAAGGCTAAAAACTCATAGACCGGGCGACCGATTGACGCACTATCCATTGTGTCTAGACCCCTATGACGTGGAATTTTTTTGGTATACTTCTTTATGGGACTTCGTGATAGTTGGAGTATCGAGCAGTTGCTTGAGGAGCGGACCCTCCCGGAGATGAGAGAGATTTGCGTGAGAACCCTGTAGCAGGTTGTGACATGAAGAATGAAGAGCCATCCTGTGTGGGTCATCACCTAGCGATCCTGTGTGGGTCAGCATCGAGAAACCATGTGTGGGTCAGAACCGAGGGATCCTGTGTGGGTCAGCACCGAGCGATCCTGTGTGGGTCAGCACCTAGCGATCCTGTGTGGGTCAGCACTGAGCGATCCTGTGTGGGTCAGCACATAGCGATCTTGTGTGGGTCAACACCGAGTGATCCTGTGTGGGTCAGCACCGAGTAATCATGTGTGGGTCTTCCTCTTAACAGAGTAAGATGATTCAGTAGTTACATCTAATCATCTATACTACTGTACTTAAGTTATACCTAGTGTGAGTTGAGTTCGTACCCGAGTGTTACTTTCCATTGTGGTAATACCTTGGTGGTATTCTTCTGTGTGGTGTACCTGTGTGGTACTTACCTTAGCGGTATTCCTTTTTTTTGTGGAACAGTTGAACTTTGGGATTTTGAGTTGGACTCTATGATTAATCATGTTTGAGATGGGTATACTTGATAACTTAGGTATATGTATGAGCATATACCTAAGTTGGGTTGTCAGTTGATTTGATGCCTTGTAGTTCATCATTGGTGGATTTTGTGAGACCTTGAGGGTATCAGGGTCCCTACTTAGTATCGTTATACTCACCCCTGCATGGGCTATGCCCGCACCCTGTTGTGTCTGGTTTAGACGACGAACAACACCGATGGAGGACGAGTGTACTAGGAGTGGAGGTAACTCGGAGGTGGACATTAGACGAGGCGAACCGCAGAGACGGCCGTTCGTGATATTTACCTACCCTTCAAGTAGGATTCGTGGTGGACGATCCATGATATTCTTTTCACCTATCAACCATCTTTTACTTTCCAGTTTACTTGTACTTTCAGTTTATTTTACTTTACGTTTGGGCTTGTATTCCATCCCCTTTTTAGTTATAGCACTCTTTTGTTATAAAGTTTACATATTGTTCGTATCTTGTTGTGTGCTTGGTTTCATGTATTTACATGTTATAAAGGCAATGCCTTCCCAGTTTTAGGGAATACGCCTTTCGGTGCTAGTCCCCATCCCTGGCCTATAGAAGGCGAGTTTGGGGTAGTCACAACATGGGACCCGAGGGATGGGTCTTGAAAAATTGGCATCAGAGGAGTTGGTTCTGCCATAGAGAATAAGACTTTGATCTTTTTAATGGAAATAATGTTATGTTTAGTGAGTTTGGTTATTAGTTTAGGGAATCCAGTGTTGGTGTGGTGGCCGAAGCATCCATACACCAGGACCCTGACTTATGATTTCCAACTCAGTGCACGAAAACACTGATTGTGTGTATGTTTGGAAGACTTTTCTTTGTGATATCTTTGAGTTAGCTCACCAGGTATAAATTTTTGACTGTTGCTCACCTGTTTCTTTTCAATATGCCTCCCTGAAGACAACTAGCTAGGGTTCCGAGAGTTGTATGCACTGATAGCCCACCGACCGATGAGGTCTCTTTGTAAGTCCCTTTTCCAATAAAGGCACCAGTGGAGGCACCAGTGCTACCATTACCTATTGGGTCACTGATTCCACCAGTCCCAGCAGTAGAGGGTTTATGATGCTTCAGCATGTTGCATGAGTTCCAGCACTAGAGGCCACCCAGGTTTAGGGGATAGATGGACCCACATGCGGCTGAGGATTGGCTGGAGGCTATGGTGAGAGTCTGTCCACTGGAAGGGACACCATCCGATCTCATGGTGATCCTTGACACCAGTCTTCTATAGGGAGCATCAGAAAGATGGTGGAGTTTTATTCTCCAGGCTCATGATGAGGTGACGCTTCTCTGGGAAGACTTCAAGAGCCTATTTCGGGCAGATTTTATCCCAGAGACTCTTCGCGCAGTGCACATTCAGGAGCTTCTTCATCTACAACATGGCAGCATGACTGTGGCTCAATACTCAGTGAGGTTCACTAACCTCTCTTGCTACTACACATATATGGTGCAGGACCCCTTATTCAGGGCTCAGACCTTCGAACAGGGACTCAGGCGAGAGATCAGCGCTTTGATGATCTCACTCAGCATCCCGACGCAGGCGGGGGTGTTAGAGAGAGCCCTTTTAGTGAAGATTTTCCTTGCTGAGAAGTCACTAGTAGTGAGACCCACTACTAGTCATCACATAACAGAGTATTCTGTAGTAGGAAGCAGACATATGACACATAGGTCCAAGAGGACCAGACCTACAGGTGGATGACCGCATGATTCAGAGTTAGTTGTGTGGGGAACCCGAGGCAGAGCCGATCATGTCAGAAGTGGGTAGTGTTATGAATTTGGATGGCATAGTCACATGGTTCATGACTATCTGACCCACCATATGGATGATCAGTAGATGGTCGAAGGACCGCCCAGACAAAGATAAAGGTTCGACCGAGGAGGTCCGTAGGGAGTAGGCAGATGTGGTAGAGGAGATGGTCGTGCAGCTGGAAGTGGGCGACAATTCAAAATGTTACCTCCACCACCACCCGATAGACCACCCTGACCACAGGGAGTAGGAGGAAATGGGTGATCTTAGCTCCAGGTAGCTAAGTCCTACGATCATGATGCTTCGGAGATGATACGAGGTACGATCTGTGTCTACTCTACCATAGATGCAGTACTTATAGACACAAGTTCCAGTTATTATTTTATTTCCATTGCCCTCATTCGGATCTCAAGGATTCCGATGGGGCCGTTGGATCAATCCTTATGGCTAGATACTCCTATGGGAGCGGATTCGACAATTAAACACTAGTGCCGGCAGTTCAAGCTTTCTCTAGGAAGCGAGAGCTTCGGCTGGGATATCCTAGTAGCGGCGTCGAGGCCTTACGATGTTATCTTGGGTATGGACTAGTTATCTACAGTCCATGCCTAGATTGACTGTATTAGGCGCAAATTGTGGAGTGTCCACATGGATGGGACCAGGTTTACTTTCTCCGGCAAGGAGGGAGCCTTTGTAGCACAAGATGGACTTACCTGGAGGATATTGCATCCAATTAGTCATCAGTTGGCTAGCCTTACCCTCAGGGTAGTTGCTGTGGAGTGTCCGTGTTATCATATAGTGGTGGACCAGTACACGGATGTCTTTCCTGATTTTTTCTAGGTCTACCTCTTCGCAGAGAGGTGGAATTTTAGATTGACTTATACTCCTGGATGACACTGATATCTACACTAGCGTATAAGATGTCTCTCATGGAGCTTCGTGAGCTACAGGTATAGCTAGAGGACTTGTAAAGGAAGAGATTCATTGGGCCCACTGTTTCACCTTGGGTAGCCCCGATTTTGTTCGCCAATAAGGAAGATGAGAGCTTGAGGCTTTGTGTTGACTATCGGCGCCTGAACCAGGTGACTGTGAAGAACAATTACCCACTTCCAAGGATTGATGACCTCTTTAATCAAATGAAGGGACCACGATGGTTCTCGAAGATAGACCTGAGATCATTCTATCACCAGCTCAGAGTATGAGATGAGGATGTGCAGAAGACGACTTTATGATGTTTGTACGGCCATTACGAGTTCTTGGTTATTCCATTTGGTGTAACCAATGCTCCAACAATGTTCATGGGACTCATGAACTGGATCTTTCAGCCATACCTTGATCTCTTTGTAGTAGTATTCATCGATGACATTCTGATCTACTCGGCTACTAAGGAGGAGCATGCTTATAATTTGCAGGTAGTACTAGACAGACTAAGAGAGCACCAACTTTATGGTAAGCTCTTGAAGTGCCAGTTCTGGATCGGAGAGGTTCACGTTCTAGGACATGTCATATCGAAGGCTGGAGTTTCAGTTGATCCAACGAAGATTGAGGCAGTAATAGCTTGGGAGCTACCCAGGAGTGTGACAGAGGTACAAAGTTTCTTGGGTTTGGCTGGATACTATTGGAGGTTTGTGCCATATTTCTCCAGAGTTGCAGCACCTCTATCAGCACTGAAAAAGAAGATGAAACCCTTCGTGTGGTTGGAGAGATGCCAACGAAGTTTTCAGGAGCTGAGGCAGAGGCTAACTAGTGCACCCATCTTGAGGCTACTGAAGGAGGGTGTAGGGTATATAGTCTACTGCGACGCATCAGGGACCAGGCTCAGATGTGTTCTAATGCAAGAGTGAGAGATGATCGCATATGGTTCTCAATAGCTGAGACAGCATGAGCAGAACTATGATACCCATGACCAGAAGTTAGCACTAGTGGTATTCACCTTGAAGATGTGGTAACACTATCTGATGGGAGAATGCTTTATGGTGCACTCTGATCACAATAATCTCATGTATATCTTTTCTCAGAAGGACTTGAACCTGAGACATTGACGTTTTCTTGAGGTCCTCCAGGACTATGACTTCGAGATAGTATATACTCCTGGGAAGGGGAACATTGTAGGAGATGCACTCAGATGGAGATCTGCTATACAACTGCTAAGTGAGGCGATGGAGTAGTTGGACGCTTTGCAGATATCCTTTGTGGAACATGATGGAGCAGTTTTTATTCAGTATATTATAGTCACTCCCCCACTTCCTCAGCGAGTCAGGGAGGCACAACATGGGGACTCTGACTGTGAGGCTCGATGTGCTCAGTTATCCACGGGACAAGCACATGATGGATTTTCTAAAGGTGGGGAGCACATCATCCTCTTCAGAGGACATACCATGGTACCAGTGTCGCTTCAAGAGGAAGTGATGTGGGATTTCCACACATCCCCTCTATTAGGGAATTCAGGAGTGGTGAAGATGTACCAATATCTCCAACAACAACACTGGTGGCCGGGAATGAAGAATGTAGTAGCATATTTTGTTTCTTGGTGCCGCACTTGTCATCAAGTGAAGGCGGAGCATCAGGTACCCATAGGCTTGGTTCATACTTTAGAGGTCCCAGAGCGGAAGTGGGATGAGATATCCATAGAATTCAGGACCAGGATTCCACATACATCCAGAGGTAATGACTCTATCTGGGTGATCGTTGACCGACTCACGAAGTCGGCCCACTTCCTACCGATCATAGAGAAGGGTTTAGTAGAGGGCATGGGACGCCTCTATGTGTAAGAGATTGTATGGATACATGGAGTACCATCGACGATTGTCTCTGATCATGATACATGTTTTACTTCTCGACTATGGAAGGGGTTGTAGGAGGCTTTTGGGATGCAGCTTCATTTGAGAACCACCTTCCATCCTCATACGGATGGTTAGACTGAGCGGACCATTCAGACCCACAAGGAAATGCTACATGCTTGCATCCTCGACTTCGGTCACAGTTGGGAGGATCACTTTCCTTTGGTGGTGTTTGCATACAACAACAGTTATCACTCCACCATTGGGATGAAACCTTTTAAGGCATTATACGGGTGACTTCGCAGATCACCTTTGTGTTGGATTGACCCAGGGGAGTCAGCACTAGTGGGAATAGAGATGGTACAGGCTACCACAGAGAAGGTGCAGATCATCCAAGAGTGGATGAAGACAACACATAGCAGAAAGAAGTCGTATGATGATGGGAGATAAAGACCTCTAGAGTTCAAGTATGGCGGCCACATCTTTCTATGGGTCTCACATCGACAAGGTTTGCAGAGATTTGGCCAAGGTGGAAAGTTATCTCCGAGATTCGTCGGACCTTTTCAGGTCCTCACCAGAGCTGGAAGGGTGGCATACCGCTTAGCTCTTCCACCTCAGTTACACCGGGTGCACGACGTCTTCCATGTATCCTAGCTAAGGAGATACGTGCACAACCCTTCTCACATCATTGACCAAGGAGAGCTAGACGTCGATGATATGGCGACATTTATGGAGGTTCCAGTTGATATTTAGGATCGACAAGAGCGGGTCCTTCATGGGCGGTCGATACCTCTGGTGTGAATTCGTTGACAGCATAAGAACCTCCAGGAGAGCACATGGGAGCGGGAGGCTCAGATTCATGATCAGTACCCCCACTTGTTTTCCTTAGTTTCAGTTTTTTCTTGCAGGGACGAAAAGCCATAAGGTGGGGAGAATGTAAAGACCCAAAATTTCCATGTAAATTTTTTAATTAAATTTTAATTTTACGAGCCAACGAAAATTGACGGCGCATGATTCTGAGGCTCAGTGTGCTTGGAATGAATTTCTGAAATTTTATTCGAGTACATTCGGTAAACGTGCGAGCGGGTTTTTATAAATTTTGAATCGGTTCTCGAAATAGAAATCCGAGGACACCGTTGAACTCGTAGCACTAGTATTCGCTTAAGGAGACATTCACATCGATGACAGTTGGTCGATGGTGAAAGTTAGTATTTGGGTTTTTCGTGAAAGAATAAAATAAAATAAAATTATGAAACATTTTTTTATTTGGAACTCCCATGTGGATGTTGAGAGGTGGGGACCATTAGAACTAAATCTCCCTTGTGAGGTTATGGAGGAGGGGACCACAAAAATTAACCTCCCATGTGGGTTATGGGGGTGGGGGCCACTTAAGGCTAAAACCCCCTTGAAATCCCCTTTTAATGGGGGAGAAACCTCTCAACTCCCCCAATTAATTTTCTGTGTCAACATAAAATTAACTGTTAAGTTATCAATTAATTTTATGTGTCAACATATAATTAATTATTAAGTTATTATTTTATTTTTGTGTCGTCTATTTATATTATTTTCAGTGGAATTGGGGAAAGGATTGGTGAAAGGAAATTGGAAGAGAGCTTGGAGGATTATTCTCTCCAACGAAGAAAGCATTCTACAATGAAGAACGCGCTCCCCAACGAAGAACGCTCACACCGACGATGAATGTCTTCAATAGTAATGAACCAATGATCTAGGAAATGCCGACGTCATCGACGTCCGTCTATCCCCAACGACATCATATCCTTCCTTGCAGCCTCCGTCAACAAATATTCGAGGTAGTGGTTTATTTCTATGTGATTACCACTGGCCATGTTCTTCCCTTCTAAACTAAGAATGCGGATCAACTCTCATAAACTAGTTGATCCGTAGATGTTTTCTTTTGTGGGACTGGTAATAGTGATTGATGATGGTTGTGGGGATTGATGTTTTTAAATATCTTCCATACATGTTCTAGATGAAAATTTATGAACCACTTGCTACCGCTCTAACGCGGAGGGTGCGAGCCAAACAAACGTGGCCCGATCCATCTACCGTTCTTCTTTTGTGTGTTCTTTGCGATGGTGACGGTGACCGGTGCCGGTGTTTGGCACCAATGGAATAGAAGAACGGCGGCCGGACCCCCCGCCGGCTGCGCCGACGGCAACAGTGCCACCCCACGACCTCCCCCATCCGTGGCCCCTCACCACCGCAGCTGCCCACGGATTCCGCCGCCCCGCGGCGGTGCACTGCCGCACCGGGCTCCGCGGCCCCGCTGCCCGCGACCCCACCGCGCCGCCTCGTGGTGTCGCCGCTCCCTGCCCCGCTGTGCCGCCCTGCGGTCCCGCCACCCGTGGCCTCACCGTGCGATCCTATCACGCTATCCTACTCCTCTGCCCCCCACGCCCGCGCCGCCCGCACCGCCTGATAACGTGTTAGAGGATACTAGTTTTCTTATCATAGCAGGGTACTATATGTGGTTTGTATAATAATTATCTAGTTTTTTTCCCTTTTGACTGCCATGACATGAAAAGGGAAGCCTTTTACCTAGAATGAGTAGTGATAAATGTCTATCAAAGAGTTGAGGTTTTGGTTGATGCGTGATATTGTTTTGATACTACCAAAGGAGAGTATGAAGTACATAGTGTTGTTCATGCCTCGAAAACTGGTCTCATCTAAGTGTTGATGCACTAATACAAAGTTAAGGCATAAAAGAAGAGGAAGTTGAATCCCATGTGTAGTACTATGCAAATCAGAACCTAGAGTTGGATGTGGTATTCATCTTTATAATTATTTTTAGGAACTATATTCTCATAGAGTGATTTATGGTTAACTCAAACCATCAGATTCTTAGGAATGTCTTCACACAGAGAGACTTCAAACTTATATAGCAGTGATGGTTGTATTTATTAAACAACTATGAATTTAGGATAATATAAACTCTGGGGAAGGGAAAGATAGTACTTTAGTACATTAGAAGGAAGTCACATACTCACATAGTGCATGAATCTTATGAGTAGTTAGCTTCTTTGTAGCTAAACCTAGTAGAGCGTGTGGGTAAAACTTTTATGTAGTTTTTGGTGTTGAATCCTATACTTCTCTAGCCTATAAGAGAGTCCCATTTATGAGACCTTGAATGTGAGGTATTTCATGACCATATATCAATAAGGTATTCAAAATATGGATATTATGAAGTATGTAATCATGTCATTCCTTTACAAGGATGGTTGGTGGTCTTAGTCACGATGCGGGAGGAGGTGATACGAGAGTAACAAACTTCATCCCAACATGTATACCTTGGTGTGGGAATGATTTATAGAGACATTAAGATACATTTTTGGGGGTCTTTAATGAGATGGAGAGTGGATGAGTTCATCTCTCGGTGCCTCACCCATCTCAAGTGACGGGTGATCACCACGTTCCAATAGGGTTGTTGCAGCCCTCTGAGATTCTGGAGTGGAAGTGGGATGACCTATACATTGACATTGTGATAGGGATACCACAGAAAGTGAAGGGCCATGACGCCATCTAGGTGAGATTCAACCAACTAACAAAGCCGAAATAATTTTATAATATCATCGTGTAGATTTCGGTGGAGTGTTTAAGGTAGTTGTATGTGTGGGAGATTATATGCCTCCCTAGGATTCCCTTAATTATTTTCTTCGATCATGACATGTGGTTCATTTCATGAGTGTGGAGAGGACTATTGGAGGAATTAGGGACCCATATGTGGATGATTATATCCTTTCACTCCCATGTATATGGGAATATCGATCACACTATCCAGGTATTGGAGGATATGGTGATGGCTTTCATGTTAGGATTTAACCGAAGGCTGGAGGATCACTTATAAGAATTTGTGTATAGAAAAAACTATCACTTTACTATCAGAATGGATCCTTTCTAGGCCCTATACGAGAGACCATAAATGTTACCCTTGTTCTATATAGATATTGGCGATACATCTCTTGTGGGTCTGTAGATTGTGTAGGTGATGACAGAGAAGGTCATGGTTCCCTACTAGTAGATTAGGATGGACTAAGATAAGAATAGGTATTACACAGATCATAATCATAGGCCATTTCTTGATTGAGAAGGGAGGCCATGTTTTTTGGAGAGTCTCCCCATGATGAGGATTATGGAGGTTCTCCTATGGATTAAATATATCCTTGAGATTCATTGGGATTTTTGAGATCTTGTAGAGGGTCTGAGATGGTGCTGACCGCCTCACCCTACCCACACTGCATGAGTTAGTGTATGACACCTTCCACACGGTACATTTGAAGAGATATGTTCATCACCATATAGACTTCATAGGATAGGGTGATTTGTACATCGAGGATGGGGTGAATTTTTTCGAATCACTCAGTGGTGATAGTGTGTCGATAAGAGAAGAACCTACATGAAAAGAACATTCCCTTGTGTCATTTGTTGTGGGTACATAGGAATGTGTAAGAGAGATTTTAAGAGTGAGAGAACTAGACACAGGATCAACATCCTTAGTTGTTCATGTAGTTTTTATTGTTGAAAAAAAAATTATTAATGGATGGAATGATGGAGAGAACCTTTTTTAAGACATTAAAATATTTGAACATATATTTTTGGAGACAGATGCTGAGACAAATTGTTATTCTGAGGCCCAGTGTGTAACATCCCAGGTAAATAAAGAATATGACTTTTTCATATTTATTAATTTTTGAATTAAATATTAATTTTACTTTAAAAGGGTTTCTATGTTCGATAGCGTAATCGATACGCAACAACAGGTTTCTTTGGAATCTTACGTTGCACATTAATAATATAATATTATTATTTTAAACGGTAGTTAACTCTTAGCCTTTGTATTGGTGGGAATGAACAAAACAAACTACAATATTATTATACATGTTTTTTAAATGTATTTACATTTATGAAATAAAATTTAGAGGCTTAAAATGTGAATGAATCTAATTTTAAGCATAATTTACATTAAAAGGCCGATTTATCGCCTTTTAATGGAAAACCCTTTTTAAATATAGTTTTGGTCACTTTAATACATTCTATATGGCCAAATAAAATCTTTCTTTAGAATGGGGGCATCAAAATTTACTTTGTGCAATTTTTTGGAATTATTCTGATAAAGTTCATTTTTTAATGAATAGTGAAAAATATTGTATTTTAATTCAAAAGTGCCTTTTAATATAATTTATTTATATGGTTATATTATCTTTTTAATTGGTTTTAAACTGAAATTAAAATATATTTTTACCATTTAATCCAATTCGGGTCATTGGAATTAATTTTACTTTGAACTTGGACATAAACAAGTATCAATCTTTTGATAGTTATTGTTTCTTAAAAACACACTATTTGTTTTAATAGCGGGAATTAATTTTTAAATTAATTAATGCCACTTCTATGTTTTGAATTTGGATAAATAAAAATCAATTTTGAATTCGGAATATCAAATAATTCTTAGGCTGAATTTTTGGTCTTTTTCTGAAAACTTCAATTTTTGATGAATAGTGAAACCACTTAGTGGTAGTTAAAAAAACTGACTTTTTCATTTAAATGAAATTTTACCACTTCTGTGAATTAAATTTCAAAAATCCGACATAAATGGTTGTTATAAAGAAGCAAAAATTGGTTCATTAAGATGAAGATAATTTTTTGTGAATAGTAACTTTTGACTTTTATTTACCGGGGTTAAAGGTAAATAGGATAATTCAAGGTTAAAAGAATATTATAATAATTTAAAATTACCTTAACACTTGTCCTACCATTATTGGTTGAGTCATTAACGACCATGGAAATCTTTGGGACTATTTTGGGACCCCTTTGATCCACTTGGAAGTGATAATGACAATTTAGATTAATTAATTTAAAGTAAAGGCCAAAATGACATAAACAAAAATCTTTTAGTAAATAATTTTTATATGGTTTTATATAAGTCCTAATTTCGACTATAAATATTCCTTGTAAAGATAAAAAGATTTCTTACATCATGGTATTTTTTTTATAATTTTTAGACATCATATAAATTAAATTATTTATTACACAATAATGATGCAGTATTTACCTCATTAATAAATTATTTAAATAAATAAGATTATAATGATTAAATTATTATCCAAAACATGTCCAATTCTGATTGGATGATTTTATTTTGAATATGAGTCATATTATATTCGACCATAACGATTTTTTGACAATTATAAACTGAATATCATTATATAATAAAATAATGTTTTCACACTTTCCTAAAGAGCCCCTCCTCTCCCTTATAAATAGAGACCACTTCTAACCAATTAATCACACCTCTCAAGCCATTTTTCTCGTGAAAAATCTGCCCAATTACACTCCCTACATCCCTCTCCTCCTCCTAGAAGCCATAATTTAGGCAGAAGACACTTCAATACGTCCTTTGGTTCAAACCAAAGAGAGTTACCCAAATTAAAGGTAACAGTTTCTCTTAAATTGTTTTCTTTTATTTTACTTCTCCAACCTCTAAAACCTTTTTATCTCCTTTATTTTGTAACAACACTAGTATCCTCAATATACTATGATGTTTTTATGATAATTATTCGGACTACACTTACACACAACTCCATCTAATGGATGAATAACATCATGTTTCTATGGGTGGAAAACTAACGCCTCACAAAATGATGATTGCTCAATTACATCTTACTGCCTCTCATGGTGGCTATTATGATGGAACTGTATTTATTTATTATATATATTATGTTTATTATTTCCTTATGCTTCTTTACCTCCCAATTATATCAAGCCATTATGTTTCCATAGTGGGTAAATACGAAAATGTCATTTGAGGAAGTGCGGACTACCGCCCCCTTAAAGTGATGTGACTCGTTAATGCCTTATGTGGGATGTATAAAGGATATAGTTAATGGTATTATATATGATATTATACTTTAATTATAATATACCTATGTATCATTATGTTTTAATTTCATTAAAATAAGAAATATAAATGAAAGTAGCGTTCATGCGTACGTACGGCTTACCGTCTCCATGAACGGTGCATTTCATTTCTTACCTCTAAATGTTATGTACTATTATAAATACATGTATATACTGGATATATATATAATATATATGGTATAGAAATCATGAATATCATTCTGGATATAATGTACTATTGACCACATGGACAACCTATAAATATAACTTGTTCATTTTTGACTCAATTACCAAATATCGACAAAATCAACGTTATTAACTTAAATGATTAAATAATGTTCATAACATTGTAATAAGTGATATAAAAGGAATAAAAACTTGAAAAAGTTTATTAAACAAGTAGAAATTAACTTTAGTTTATTATTCAGGATATCAAAGAACGATCGAGTCAAGTCGGACGCGAGGTAAGGGATCTGACCTCTCTCTTTCTTTTCAAGTACTCTCTTTTATGTCATTTCATTTATGCTCCATGTTATTATGTTGGAGTATGTTATTTTATATTCACCATACTGTAATTTTTATTTTTATATGATGAGAGACCCTATCTTACTCTCATCAATTCATTTTAGGAATTTTTAAGTGGCGCAATTAGGCTGCCGAATTTTCGTAAGGGACTTCGTCTCAATCTCCTTTCATTGAGGCATACTTTCACTTATACAGAACATTCTTTTATACGGTGTACAAAACCCTTTGAATTTTACTTTTATTCAAAAGGATTATTTTTTTATGAAGCGTTTTACTAAATGACAAAAAGAATGTTCCTTTTAACGTACGCGGTGACAATGACCTTTTCCGCCGCCTCGAGTATTATTTTATCTTTGGCGTCCTCAACAAGCCGTACTGTTTTTAAAAAGAAAATAAATACCATATAATCTTTTATGTATTTTTGGTATTGAAAATGGTTTTGAAAATGGATTTTTTATGTCAATATATTTATGTGATATATTTTGATTGAAATGTGGAAATGTTTTCTTTCCTTTATATTTGTTGTATGTGTTATGATTTTATAATGGTACTTGGAAATTTGATAGGTGGTTACATGATAAACCAAATGATGGGTGGTGCCGTGAATACTAGGAAGGGTGGTTACATTATAACCTCAAATTCATTGTGTATGGAAGTCGGCCGTATGGCTATTCCTTTTAGTGATATGTTTGGAAGTTGACCGTATGGTTATTCCATTTAAGTATGTTTATGTCCCAAGTTACCTTTACATATTATGTGTTCTTTATATGGGTTTTACGGTAATCTTTTGGTTACAAAAGGGTAAGCAATGATATTTTATTAAGTGAAGAGTATTTACTACTTAATAAAGGTGAAAAGTATTACTTATGTTAAAGTATTCATGGTTTATTATTGTTTTGAGAAACTAACCGTTTTACTTGATTGTGTCTCTCTTACTGAGCTTTTTATGATCATCCCAAGTTTTTTTGAACTGTTTTCACAGGACATAATGTGGAATAGGGTCAAGGATTGGATCAAGGAAAATTCATGCTGTCTTAAATATGGAACTATACATGACACTTTTATTTTTCAAGAGTTCATGTTTTGTAAAAAAAAGGATACTTGGTAGAAGTGTCTACTTTGTAATTTTTTTGAGATGTAATAGTTATGTCCTAGTTCTCTAAAACTCTAAACCTGAAAAGATCCTCAATGTGGATTATCCATTTAATTCAATATCATGTTAAGGTTTAAGGTCTGGTCATTATAGTTGGTATCAGAGGTCAGTTTAGATAACTTTAGAGGTTAGGATTAAAATTTAAGCATAAGTGAAATTACCACAATGGTTAGGATTTTATAAAGAGTCATAGTTATTTTTATAAATTGAATGAGTTTAAGATAACATGAATAAGTATATCTTAGTGTTTACCCTCCTCATAAGATATTATATGATGATTTTACTGATATACTCACACTGAAATTTTTGGTTATAGTAAATGGCTGGATCTAGCAGGCACCAAAGTAATAGTGGATGTGAAGAAAACTATGACAGTTTTCTGAACGAGCAGTTGAATGATATGGGAGCTGCAATGAGAACTCTTATGGTTATTCTCAACCAACTATCTGGAGTCATGATTTACCACATGAACCTTAGCAATCATTATAAGGCATCATATATGCAAGAAACAAATCCCTACGGAAGTTCAGGTAATAATCATAAAGGTAAGTGTGTTCAAAAACCTATGTGTCAAAGATGTGGAAAGAAACACCTAGGAAAATGTTTCAAAGGGACAGAAAGTTACTATAGATTTGGAAATGAAGGTCACAAAGCAAGAACCTAACTTGGAAAAAGGAAGCATCTAGTTGACTCTAAGAAAGGGAAATAAGTCCTTTCCGAGGGATCAATTGAATTTTTTAAATGTGGTGTGCATGGTCATTATGCAAACACATGTCCTAAAAATAATTTTCAGTAATGGGATCACTTGGATCATACAAATATATGTTTACCAACACCCAATTCCATTCTGATTGAGGATGAAGAAACTGACAGTGACCAATGAAAGGTATGGATTAATTCTTAACATATGTTTTAATATTATTGAATCTTAGGATATGATTCATGATTTTTTTATGTAGGAAAGAAATATTTCAGAATAAGATGGTAAATAATGGTTAAGGGATCATGGAGAACGTTGAATGAGTAAGAGGTCAACATATAAAGGATTCAAGAGTTATGGTAGATTTTAGGATGGTGAAATGATTAAAAGTATTAAAGATCTTTTGATGATGGGTTTACATTAGAATACTTTTTATAGTATGTGTAACCCTAAATTTTGATATATGAAAATTTTATTCATGGAGTGATTATCTTTTATTTTGTGTTTATAGTTATAAAGAACCATTTTGGTTTATATGATCCTTGAATTTGAGGTAATTACCTGTTAATACATTGTGGGATGCCAAACAAAAGTTATTGGATTACATTTGTGGTTAAAATATGTTATGGTTATTTTTGATGAATTTATCTCTTTTTGGGAAAGTTATAAAATTATGTTGTTTTTGAAAAGGGACAACACACAAACCGTGTGACAACCCATCGCGTCGGACGAAGCTGTGGGGATCGAACACACAACCAAAGTGCAACTGGTATTTATCTCCTACCAATGGGCTATGTGAAGTCCTTGGTTAGTATGACTAATTCCTTTTAGTTATATGATCTTATGAATCAGTAATAAGTTGATTTTGGGTTATCTATGTAAATGATTAACCTATCATGGAGGATACATGATTAGGTTAATTATTTTTCAGTATGAGACTTTATGAGTAACTGATGTTATTTGGAGATAAATGTTAAGATTTACCTTGGAAGACTATGTGATTAAATCCTTCAGAGATTTGGGATTCAATCTTAGTTTGGATTAATTTGAAGAAGTTTAAGTATAACTATTTATTAAATGGTCTTTCTTGAACCTTGGGTTCTTTTTGTTTAATTTTGGAAATTAAGAGTATAATTTCTTTTTATAAAGGATTATCCTTTTGATGATTATCTTATCTTATACTAAACGTTTTGGTTTTAGTTAATATCTAAAGACATGAGAAATATATAGATCATCTTTTGTGGATTATTTGATTCTCTCGAAGTTGATTATAGCACTCTTAATGTGAAAAAAGCCATCCTGAATACTCGTTGTTTGGAGAAAATATGAGTTTGTGTTAGAAATCTAGTAAAAGATGAATGTCTACATGAAAAGTAAGTATATTTACTTATGTTTTTTTTAAGATCATAAATAAAATAATCAAAAAAAAGTAACTTTAAACAAAAACCTTGTCCGTTAACTTTTCTTACTGGGGAATCAAAGACTGTTTAACCCATCACAAGTTTGGGATTTTCTGGTGGTTAACATTCTCCTAAACATGTTTCCTATCACACTCCATCAGAACTTGACCATTTTTTTCTCCCCCATATCCATGTTTTCATGGAATATTAGTATGGGTTAACTTGGGTGACCATTGTACTTCTCTTTCTTTCTTTTAAAGTTATAGTTTTACTGACTCCTTTTTCCGATATGGGACTTTTAATAAAGTTTTCAAGCCCAAATTTTAAAATTGCGAGGATGCAATTCCCAAAAGGGGGAAGGATGTAAAATCTCAGGTAAATAAATAATATGACTTTTTCAATTTATTAATTTTTGAATTAAATATTAATTTTACTTTAAAATGGTTTCTATGTTTGATAGCGTACCCAATACACAACAACGGGTTTCTTTGGAATCTTACGTTGCACACTAATAATATAATATTATAATTTTAAATGGTAGTTAACTCTTAGCAGTTGTATTGGTGGGAATGAAAAAAAATTAACTAAAATATTATTATACATGTTTGTTAAATGTATTTAAATTTATCAAATAAAATTTTGAGGCTTAAAATGTGAATGAATCTAATTTTAAGCATAATTTACATTAAAATGCCGATTTATCACCTTTTAATGGAGAACCCTTTTTAAATATAGTTTTGGTCACTTTAATACATTCTATATGACCAAATAAAATCTTTCTTTAGAATGGGGACATCAAAATTTACTTTGTGCAATTTTTTGGAATTATTCTGATAAAGTTCATTTTTTAATGAATTATGAAAAATATTGTATTTTAATTCAAAAGTGCCTTTTAATCTAATTTATTTATATAGTTAGATTATATTTTTAATAGGTTTTAAAGTGAAATTAAAATATATTTTTACCATTTAATCCAATTCTCTTCATTGGAATTAATTTCACTTTGAAATTGGACATAAACAAGTATCAATCTTTTGATAGTTATTGGTTCTTAGAAACACACTATTGGTTTAAACAGCAGGAATTAATTTTTAAATTAATTAATGTCACTTATATGTTTTTAATTTTTCAAAATAGTCATCAATTTTGAATTCAGAATGTCAAATAATGCTTAGGCTGAATTTTTAATATTTTTCTGAAAAACTTCAATTTTTGATGAATAGTGAAACCACTTAGTGGTAGTTAAAAAAACTGAATTTTTCATTTAAATGAAATTTTACCACTTCTGTGAATTGAATTTCAAAAATCCGAAATACATGGTTGTTATCAATAAGTAAAATGTGGTTCATTAAGATGAAAATTATTTTTGATGAATAGTAACTTTTGACTTTTATTTACTGCGGTTAAAGGTAAATAGGGTAATTCAAGGTTAAAAGAATATTATAATAATTCAAAATTACCTTAACACTTGTCCTAACTTTATTGGTTGAGTCATTAAATACCAGGGGCGTATTTGGGTCTATTTTGGGACCCCTTTGATCCACTTGGAAGTGATAATGACAATTTAGATTAATTAATTTAAAGTAAAGGGCAAAATGACATAAAACAATCTTTTAGTAATTAATTTTTATATGGTGTTATATAAGTCCTATTTTCTACTATAAATATTACATGGAAAGATAAAAAACTTTCGTACATCATGGTATTTTTTTTATAATTTTTAGACATCAGATAAATTAAATTATTTATGAAACAATAATGATGCAGTATTTACCTCATTAATAAATGATTTAAATAAATAAGATTATAATGATTAAATTATTATCCAAAACATGTCCAATTCTGAATGGATGATTTTATTTTGAATATGCGTCATCTTATATTTGACCTTAATGATTTTTTGACAATTAGAAACCGAATATCATTATATAATAAAATAATGTTTTCACACTTTCCTAAAGAGACCCTCCTCTCCCTTATAAAAGGAGACCACTTCTAACCAATTTCTCACACCTCTCAAGAACTTTTTCTCATCCAAAATCTTCCCAATTACACTCCCCAAAACCCTCTACTCCTCCTATAAGCCTTACCTTAGGCATAAGGCACATCAAGAAGTCCTTTGGTTCAAACCAAAGAGAGTTACCCAAATTAAAGATAATAGTTTCTCTTAAATTATTTTCTTTTATTTTACATAAAAAACCCTTAAAACCCTTTTATTTATTTTATTTTGTAACAAAAACAGTATCCTAAATATACTAGGAGGTTTTTATGATAATTATTGGAACTACACTTACACACATATCCATCTAGTGGATGAAGAACATAATATTTTTGTTGGTGCAAAACTAATGCCTCACGAAACAATGATTGTTCAATTACATCTTACCGCCTCTCATGGTGGCCATTATGATGGAACTGTATTTCTATATGATATATATTTTGTTTATTATTTCCTTATTCTTCTTTAATTCTCAATTATATCAAGCATTTATGGTTTCCATAGTGGGTAAATACGATAATGTCATTTGAGGAAGTGCGGACTACCGCCCCCTTAAAGTGATGTGACTCATTAATGCCTTATGTGGGATGTATAAAATATAGAGTTAATGGTATTATATATGATATTATACTGGAATTATAATATACGTATGTATCATTATGTTTTAATTCCATTAAAATAACAAATAGAAATGAAAGTAGCGTTCATGAGTACGTACGACTTACCGTCTCCATGAACGATGCATTACATTTCTTAACTCTAAATGTTATGTACTATTATAAATACATGTATATACAGGATATATATGATATATATGATATCTAAATCATGAATATAATTCTGGATATAATGTACTATTGACCACATGGACAACCTGTAAATATAAGGTGTTCATTTTTGACTCAAGTAACAAATATCGACAAAATCAACGTTAATAACTTAAATGATTAAATAATGTTTATAACATGGTAATAAGTTATATAAAAGGAATAATAAACTTGGAAAAGGTTCTTAAGAAAGTAAAAATTAACTTTAGTTTATTATTCAGGATATTAAAGAACGATCGAGTCAAGTCGGACGTGAGGTAAGGGATCCAAACTCTCTCTTTATTTTCAAGTACTCTCTTTTATGTCATTTCATTTATGATCCATGTTATTATGTTGGAGTATGTTATTTTATATTAACCATAATGTAATTTTTATTTTAATATGATGAGAGACCCTCTCTTACTCTCATCAATTAATTTTAAGAATTTTTAAGTGGCGTAGTTAGGCTGCCGAATTTTTGTAAGGGACTTCATCTCAATCTCCTTTCATTGAGGCATACTTTAATTTATACACAACTTTATTTTATATGGTGTATAAACCCATTTTAATTTTAATTTTATTCAAAAGGATTCTTTTTCTACGAAGTTTTTTACTAAATGAAAAAAAGAATTTTCCTTTTAACATACGCGGGGACAATGACCTTTTCCGCTGCCGCGAGTATTATTTTATCTTTGGATTCCTCAATAAGCCGTACTGTTTTTAAAAATAAAATAAATACCATATAATCTTTTATGTATTTTTGGTATAGAAAATGGTTTTGAAAATGGATTTGTTATGTCAATATATTTAAGTGATATATTGTGATTGAAATGTGGAAATGTTTTATTTCCTTTATATTTGTTCTATGTGTTATGATTTTATAATGGTACTTGGAAATTTGACAGGTGGTTATGTGATAAACTAAATGACAGGTGGTTCCATGAATACTAGTATGGGTGGTTACGTTATAACCTCCAATGCATTGGGTATGGAAGTTGGCCGTATTACTATTCTATTTTGTGATATGTGTGGAAGTTGACCGTATGGTTATTCCATTTAAGTATGTTTATGTCCAAAGATACCTTTATATGTTATGTGTTCTTTATATGGGTTTTACTATAATCTTTTGGTTATAAAAGGGTATGTAATGATCTTTTATTCAGTGAAGAGTATTTACTACTTCATAAAGGTGAAAAGTATTACTTATGTTAAAGTATTCATGGTTTAGTTGTAGTTTTTAAAAACTAACAGTTTTACTTGATTGTGTATCCCTTACTAAGCTTTTTATGCCCATCCCATGTTTTTTTAAAATGTTTTTCACATGACATAATGTGGAATAGGGTCAAGGATTGGATCAAGGAAAAGTTATGCTGTCTTAAATATGGAACTAGACATGACACTTTTGTTTTTCAAGAGTTCATGTTTTGTAAAAAAAATTGATACTTGACAGAAGTGTCTACATTGTATTTTTTTTGAGATATAATAGTTATGTCCTAATTCTCTTCAACTCTAAACATGAAAAGATCCTCAATGTAAATTATCCATTTAATTCAAGATTATGTTAAGGTGTAAGGCCGGGTCCTTATACAGTGTACCCAAAGATAATTTTATAAAAATATTAAAAATATTTTATATTATTCACATGTAAATTGTTATATAAAATGGTAAAAATATTATATTGGAGGTAAGATTAGAAATCAAAGACCACAGTTGAATCTGTAATGTGACGTTTACCCTAAGCATGATCTAAGATAAGTCAAAGTGGGGGCATTCAAATATCTCGCCCATAGGTAGTGTATTCAGTTGGTTAATCAAAGTAAATAAACTAATTAAAACTAATTAGAATCCTATAATAATATCACAATTTCAATTTTTCTAGGTTTAGCTTCATAATCCTAAGACCGTTGATATAATATCCTCCTCTCATTCCGTCATCGAATCAACATTCAACAATATTGAATATCTTGATCGAGGCAGATCGGGACACAACAAATGCTACAACTTATTCCATTTTTGGTGAGCATGTTATTTGATTTCAAATGATCCAATCTTCTATTAAGACTTGTCAATTCATGGATTTCTCTCATTTTAACTAAATTGATTGAGAAAAATCATCTCATTTATGATCTGCGTCAATTCTTGAACCTTTTCATTCTCATATATACTAGATTAATTATTCAATATTTTTTTTCTAACCCTAGATATCCTCATCCTTGATCTTTGGACAAAAAATCATTGAAATGATCATTTAAAAATTTTATTGGTGATTTTATCCCTTATTTCTTTGCATTCTTTGTGGATTGGACATCGCTCTCCTGATTTGACATTGTTGGGTGGTACCGAACCCGATCAGACCACTAGAATCAAGATAAATCTGCATGTGGGGGTTGAATAGTTAATCAAGGTTGTATTTGGGGTTTATTCATGGAATAATGGTTTTTGACTGTCATGGTTTTGAGAACTGAGACCAATGGAGGTAATTGGATTGAGTAGTGGAGAGATGATGCATATAAATTCACATAAGAAAAAACTAGGATTTAGCTTCCGACCACCAATGGGATAGAAATCAATATATTGAGGAAGATATACCATTTTTGAGTGAATCTTGATATAAGAATAGTGGCATCGTATCAGGGTTATATAGAATAGATCTTGAATTATATAAAATACCCATTACACATCATGTAGTTCTAAGAACACACAACATGTCTTCCTTTGGGTTAAGTGGCTAGTGTTTTAGAAAATTATATGTATCATAGGTTATGTGTGATGCACACATGTTGCGCGTCCTTGTGATGGAATAATTAGCATGTAATCTAGCAGTACACGGGCATGGGCATGGCCAGGTACACCATCTACCAATGTAAATGGACATGGGGTTAAGTACATTGACCCAGTATTGATACATGGTCATGGAAAAGGTTCACTAGTAGAGACCCTGAGTGGCCCAAACATTCGATTTATATTCGAAAAACTTTTTATAGCTCCACATGGGTAGCAAGTGATGTACCTAATAGGACATTTCTAGGTAATGGAGCAGGACCACACATCATGTCTATCCCCTCACACGTCATGTACACCTTGGTTCCTTTTGAGGAAACATCAAACTCTAGTATATTCTTCGTTTATAATCGAATTTTGGCCCGTGGGTATCATATCCATGGTTTTTAACCACATATACCATTATTGTTTGATCAGTTTTAGATTTTGGAATATAATGTTAGATACTCAAGGAATGAATCTTATTTAGTCGTAACCTAACTGTGACAGTGATCAAGAAAAGGATCACATGTGACCTATAGTGTGGAACCCCGATCAACTTGGTGGTGGTTTCTCTACCTCCCAATTGGAACTTCCCAAAATGATAGAGTTTGGGTCCCCGAGATTTTAGAGTGAAACTTACTATCACACTATGTCATGATTCCTTGACCAATAGTGGAACCCGAAATTATCTTTAGCGTAGGTCCTATATCTATCATGTGTAACCCCCTATCAGATTGGACATGGGTTCTCTATGATAGGAGTGGAACCCCACTATCTCACAAGGAAAAAATTCCTCCATATAATGAGTGGTGTCCCCTTATCAGATATGGTGTGGTCATAGTGACACCAGAGTGAAACCCCCTAACTCTCGAGGACAACATTTCTCTACTGATACATATTGAGTGGCACCCCTGATGCACTAGGGCTTGGGTCTTTGACTAGGATTTTTTCCCACCTTAAATTTATGGAATTTTGGTTAGGTGTGATACTTCACATAGTTAAATCTAGGAATACATGTGAGATGTTGGGCATCATTGATGGAATTTTAGAATGGATGGAAACACTTTTTCCAGGGGTGGGCTATGAGATGTAGATCCCTTTACTCCATTATTTAGGATTCTTTTTTATGATCGTATATATATATATATATGTGTGTGTGTGTGTGTGTGTCTCCATGCATTTAGAGTCATTTACTCTCCTACCATGGGATGCAAAGACACACATGGAATGCTACGTGCTTTCCATGTTTTGATTATCATGGTTGGATTAGTGTACTCTCTTGTAATGGGTAGAAAAGACTCAATATGTTGTCGATATACAAACCATGTTAATCCCATTATGATTGGTTGATTTTTTTATTTCTCTTATTATATGTTTAGTTGCATACTATTTACTATCTACTATCCTTATATTCCTATTGTATCTCTCACTTATCCCCCTTTTAGGTTTTGGGGTATCCTACTAATCATGTATATACTCACCCATACTTGGTCTTTTCTTGACCATGTCATGTCTTATGTAGACGAGGGACATGTCGATTTTTACTTCAAAGGATCCTAGGGATACATGGTTTTTTGGACTGCATACGGTGTTCATAGCTTGGGGATTATGAGTTGGGATCTCTCAACCTTTTAATTTCTAGTTTTTTATTCCCGGGACATATTTCTGGATGGGCGTGTTTTCACCCCATTACTTTTGAGTTTTCATTGTCATGATCTTAAATAGCCTAGATGTTTTACATAATAGGTTTAAATTCAAGAAAATTCATCTTTTTATTCTTATTCCTCATCATTTCTATATTGATATGGTTTGTGCATGTGTATATGTACATAGGTAAAGGCTTCCATGTTTTAGTTATGCCTTCGGTGCTATTCTCTATCCTCTGGCCAATGGTGGCAGGATTGGGGTAGTTTCAGCTTGAGACCCAGTTAGGGTGGGGTCATGGAAATATCTTACATGATAAATGTTCTGAATAAATAAAATAATTAATGTATTTATCTTTATTTAGGAATACAATGACCATATCTAATGATTCAAACATCAGGAAAAGGGAAAATTACCTTAAAACCCCATTTTAAGTGTTTAAAATATTTACTTTCTTAATCATTCTCTTCCTTATCCATATTCATAAAAATAAATTATAAATGATTTTATTTTGAAAAAATGAGTTATATAGGATTTTTTGTCTCTATTTTACTTTCATTCAATGGGTTTTAGAAGGAAATTTTTAATATATTTTTTATAGAATGTTTTGAAAAGAAGAAAATAGAATCTCCTTTTTTAACCTATACAACATTAAAATATTTTTCAACCACCATAATAATTATTTGATTTTTAGTTCCTTTACATGATTTCATGTGTTCAATAAATAAAAACACTCCATCACTTGGTTCATTAAATTTTCATAAAGGGTTTTAAATTAAATTGATATTTCATTATCCATAAATGTTTTTGTTATGGTTCTAAATAATATTATTATGAGTGTAATATTAAAATTTCATAATTTAATGATATATAATTATATTATGATTTATGGGAATTGTTTATGGTCACATGTGAGACTAATATAGTTTATGTTTATTCATGATCCTATTATAGATCACTAATACATTTCATAAAGGGATGGATTTAATGAGATGGATTTCTCTAATGAAATTATTGGAATTTACAAGGTGGGGTATTACATTTGTAAAATTTATTATAAGAGTGATATATGAATGAGATGAAATGTTACCTAAAAGTCTTATCTCTTCATAGTATTAGTTTTAACAATAATATAATGATATCACATTGTTTTATAATGAGAATATGTTCAAAGGGATGGTTATGATTATTCTTAATGAGGAAATTAATATCATTGTGAAAATGTTTTCATAACGTTTTCATGATTCCAATAAAATAATTATGAATTTTATTTTTAAATTCATGGATTAATATGGTAACTTTAATGAAAATATTTGGGAATATAAGTTAATTTCACGGGAACGAAATTGTTTATTTTTTTCTCAATTTTTTTTTGAATGTAGAAAAATTTTATGAGTATTCATGGACGGATGGTTTTAATTTTTATTATTTTATATATCCCATGAAAGGATTATCATTATTATATTATGTATTTAATTATTTTACAGGGTTTAATGATGTATAATAAAAAATAGGAATTCAAGATGAATGTCATGATATATTTCATGAATAAAAAATGTGTACCATTTTAAAAATTTTAAATTATTTAAAGTGGATACCTAGCATGAGCACCCACTTTTTAATATATAGAATTGTTATGTAATTATTATAAAATTATTTTCTGAAACTATAAAATGGAATTATCCTAAAATTTAAAGAATGTAAAATATTTTCTAAATATACAATTATGTGATTATTTATGATCTTATCCTTATAACGTGCCTCTAGAGATCTGTGAACATATACAGATCTATTCTTAATTATAAAAAGACCACAAACACATTAGATCCATCCCCAATATATCATTGATACAAGTATTTATAATTATATTTCATTATAATTTATATAACTATCCCTGAAATGTTGGAACTATGATTTTTGATAATATAACAGTGGTAGATCAAGAGGAAAACTGAATAAAAGTGGTTCATAGATCACATACATTAACTCACAAATCACCAAAATGATTCAATCCAATATATTATAGCTTTATAAGGATATAAATTTCTATGTCAGTTAAATAGGGTCTCTAGGTTCAATATGGATGTAATTAGAAAAATGAATGAGTCAATTTAGATGATTTATAGAAATTTAAATGTATTTTTGGATCCTAAAATCATGGGTAAATAGTTTGATCACACTTTTTTTAGAAATAATGCACCAACCATGTGAGGATTTCTTCCTATCCTTATCAACATTATGGTATGGGTGAATTATTTGGTATACTATATGAGAACATTTATTTTTCTTTACTATCCAATGCTACAAGGTTTCTAGGGAATATCACATGGTTTTTTCTAACAGTGAACCCATCGTGTTCCACCCAATACCATTAAATGAACATGACATAGAGTTTATAGGGAAGAACCACATGGTTTATTATACTTTTATACTAACTATTCATCCCCTTTAGGCCCCTAAAACTATCTAATGGAAACAAAAAACCTCTAAAACTTAGCTAAATAATTATTTGTTTACAAATAATGAATAAATAATCAATTAAATGTATTAAATACATAAAAATAAAAGGATCATATATTCTCCCCATATAAATACCACTCAACATTTATAATCCTATCTATATATATTTTATAAAAAACAAAGGCCTTTGAGAATTATTCTCTAAATCTTACTCCCATAAATCCACCTAGATATAAACATTCTTCCATAGGATCCTAACATGTGGCACAGTCTTCCATTGAAATCCCTTCTCACTCTGGTCTATGATTCACACAAGGCATTCCATGAAAAATTCTTTAGGATCCAATGTAATTTTCTCATACTTGATGGCATTTTAATGATCAAGAATTCACCTAATTATCTATTACACATGGAGAATATAATTAATAATTTGTAATGTGATGAAAGATAAACACTGTACATGATTTTTAAAACTCACTCGGGAATCTAAAATTATCTAAAAAATATTGGGGATATCATTACCTAATAATACATATTCCAAATCCCATCTGGAGAAGTTACCAAAAAGAAAACTCTTATGACCATTGTAATATCCAAGGGTCACCTCCTCCTACCATGACATGATAGAAACCTTCTTTGTGTGGTGACTAACCTATTCTAGATGAACAATAGTCATATAGAGTTCAATTTGACCATTCCTGGCACAAAAATAACTACCTCACCAACCTCATTCTAAAAAAGTGGTTAGGGACATGACCACCCATAAAGAGCCTCAAAAGGTTCAATTTTTATAGAATCCTAGTAACTATAATTGTACACAAACTAAAACACAACATGGTAACCAACATATTCTCTAGTGATGTCCATACCACATTTTGTCAACATATCCTGTAAAATATATATTTTTTTCTATTATTTGACAGTAGTCATTGAATGATACACTATATTGAGTTTTATCTCGCTGCCAAATGACTTTTGTAAGTCCCACTAAAATTGTGACATGATGCACACATTTCTATTTTATAGGAAGGTCACATGATCTCCATTAAAGAATATGACCACCCTTACATTAAATTTCCCAAAACATGGACTCAAAGGGTCTATAGAATTGGTAAAATATAGAACACTTTCATTGAATAATATACTATCACCCAAATATAATATTGACTCTTTAGAGGCCTGGTCAATCCCATCCTGAATTATTTCATATCATAAACTAAAATACACAAAGGATCTATAATTAGCTAAATAAAACCTTTAGGATATTTATTCTTGACCACTATCCTTTATCAAGTTAGGCTTCATGGGACAAAATTAGTGACATCTCTCTTTATACCAAGACACCAAATCTAATAAAAAATATCATTATACATCATCATTGAACATGGTTAATCTATCCATTTTGATAGATGATAGTCTCTCATTATCGCATCCCCCATGGATGATGACATATATATCCCTCCACTAGAGTAGATCACATAATCAATATCTAAGGGACACCATATTAATAAATCATTTCATGCTAATATTTACCACATAATAACAAAATAGAGTTCAGACTGCTGTCTCACTTTCACACAGAAAACTAAAGAATTCATAAAAAGATAAAAGTTTTCAGGTCATAAAACCAAGATCCTCGAATGAATCCATTAGACATGACACTATCAAACTCAAAAAATTCCATTTCCCCATTGAAGGCTTCTCTCCTACCTCTCATATCTTTCATATTTTCCCACAAAGAGAATATAATATAACATTACCATTCATGGGCGCATAAACCACCTCAATTTTTAAGGATAGAAGTTAATCAGATCAACTTATCTTCTTAATATTACCACCACACTTAGAAGATATGTATCACAAGATCTCAAGGAAATTATATAAAAAAATCAACTCACAAAAGATATAGTTTCACTAACACATCATGGTATAGACCATATATTCAAACACTAAGTCATGTGTCTGGTAGTTTTCCTTATTGGTCATATATGATATAACCCATAGGTGAATACCTGACCCCCAATATCATTACAACAAAAAACCTATCTTTTGATGAATCATAGTAAACTCCATATCCAATACTAGGATATTCATGGGTCAAAAGTAGGGAAATGAATAATCTCCTCTTAGGATCTATGAAAGCCACTTGACACTAAGCCAACTAATCAAACTACACCACAATTTGTTCAGCTCTATACTTAGTGTTACCAAACCTGAGATGTTCCTCATGAAGCATCGATAACACCCCATGATCATAGGGAATATATTACCCTCAAACACATACCAAGAAGGATCACATGACCTCATGAACTTTACCTTCTCTAGGTCGTCCAAAATATACATCTAAAATATAACATGAAAATTAATCAAAACATATTGAATAAAAAAGTATCACTTCAAAATTTGGGTATAAAGATGATGTGTTTTATGTGTTGTAAATAGAATCTAAAGGTTCCTAAAATTCATTTTTGAAGACATGAAATATATTAGGATAGAGTACATGAATACAATGATGAATGATTTGAGATATTTGTGGAATATCATATTTATGGGGTTCATGAAAAATACATGAGAATTTTTTAAACCAATAGAATTGATAATATAAACATAATTTTTATATCTACTACTGAACATAATATTAGGAATATCTTCCCCCATTACCAAAAAATGATTATATCATGAATGAATATAAATTATGGATAACCATACGGGTCCCCATATCAAATCAAAGAGATCATCAATCCTTGTAATGGACACATTTTCTTCATTTTTACATGATTCAACTTCTTATAGTATACAAAAATCTTTAGAATATCTTTTTTTTCTCAGAATAAAAACCCTAGAGAACTACAAAAAGATAAGATCAATATGATAAGGCATTCAATCACAACTCATCAAGATAAACCATGAGTTAAATTCAATAGGCATACTCCATATGATATGGGGGAATCAAAATATGTATTTCTCCCAAAACGTGTTCATAATAAAACTACACTACCCTAATAAGTCGAAGACTAGAAAATTCATATGCAAAAATATAAAAATAAAGACCCACCATTGTAGAGAATGCAGAGGGACTTATAGGTGACTCTACTAAAAGATTTAATATATCAAATTTCACTATGATTGATCTAACATGTATCAAATATTTTCTGATTCTTCTATCTAATACATCCCACTCATAGGTTAACTCTTAATTCTCTCCCTCAAGTGAAATATAAGATACAAGTATCTCATAAATTTTGATGTGAGTTTGATAGATTGTTATTCAATCGATATAGAATATCAAAAAAATATTTTCACACCATGGATTATGAATCACATATAAATTAATAGTTGGAATCCAATACTTGACACTCTATTCACCTATAGATACGATCAAAATTATATATTAAATGTGTGTCAAGATAAGTATTTTAGAATAAATTTTAATCAGTAATTCTAGGTCAACAAAAACATGATAAGAAATAAATTAATTGGAATAACATGTATCAAATAGTAAATTATAAATAATATAGGTGACAATGAACATTCCTCAGATGTTTAATTGTCCCTCCCCACCTTCAGCTAAAATTGGTCCAATACATACACCTAGAATATCTAATCTTCATGAGAATATCCCTTATATACATGGATTAAATGAGTCATCTTCATATAAGGTTTCTGAATGAACTGTTGAGGACCTATCCTAGTCCCAAGGCCCAATGCCTTTATTTGACTCAAACCCTAGATGCACTAGATACATTATTCCTTTGAGAATAAACATTATAGACTCTCTGTCTTGACACATCAATGGAACTTCATTTGGGGTACTAATGAATTCTTACTATAATGGAAAATCTACCCATAATTATAACATTTCATAACAACGGGAAAAAATAAAGACCTAAGATGTATCATATTTTTACAAAATTCCTTCTACCTCTCCTCAAACATAATTTTCATACCATCAAAAAAGGTTCTCGTATATGAAGTAGGTTGAATACATATCGGTCCAATGGGAAATAGAAGAATATATACCATAGTTTTATCCTCCAATCGCTTCTGATTGTGGGATCCCTACCAAATATTTCAGGGTATGTATTCAAGTCAATGTTCCTTAACCGAGGTCTAATATAAAAATAAATACATATCACAAACTTCCTCAACTAATGTGGTTCATTCCCACAAAATATTGGAGAAAAATAGAACATTTATGCGATATAAACTATATGTATAGATACTAATATCATCCCATAAGAATTATCCTTGAGAACTTGTACCCAATCATGCTTTACTATTTAATGTATGAACTCCTTGATGAATAAATAGAAATATTCATTCCATGTAAATCCCCTATGTCTACCAGTATTGTTAAATATACTCCACCATCTCTAGGAGGGACCCTGAAGACTAATGTTAACCAACATGACCCACTATTCATTAGGAGACTATATCAAGTTAAATAGTCCCTCAATAAGGTTAATCTGGTCCTCAATATCCTATATAACACTGGTACCCTATAAATTTGGTGGATAATGAAGCTAAAAATCATGTACATAATGAACCATGGTCCTTGGTGTTCCCTCATCCTCAAAAAAGCCCAATATAGAATAATTATGGGTAGATTAGCTCCAATGTCAAAATCAATAGAGTAATTATAGAATCATGATCAGATGTGCCTTAATTTATATTTGAATATGGCATAAAGGAGTTTTACCTTACAAGAGAATTCTAATCAAACACTAATTATTATCGCATAATATATCTCTGAGGTGGATGTTAGTGAAACTCCAAAGAAATGTTTAGAAAAACATCATAGTTTTCTAAAGAGAACATCCTAAAAAACATTAAAAAAATAAATAAGTGCTTAAATTCAAGAGATATATCCTTATATATTTCTACATAGAAGGTATAACCCCTATTTTTTTTAACTAAATCTCAATCCAAGTCCTATATACCTTCACATTAGTCAAAATTATATATATATTTATATATATATAATATCAGTATAATAAAACTCAAAAACGAATTCAAAAAAATATATCACAATATTAAGGAATCCAATAAAACCCTAAAAACTACTAAAGATCATGTAATTTTTTTAAACACATTGTATGTAGTTCACAATAGGTATATATGTGGCATGTGATACAATTTTCCATCATATTATGGAATAATAAACCCAAATCACCTCACTGATAACTCGTATGTCTGTTGTAAATGAGCTGGATAGGAACATAGAAACTCCCCAAATTGATATCCCCATACACACTCTCCCTTTTACAATTATCTAGAAATAATATAAATAATTAAACCCCACATACTTGACAACATTTTTTTAACTCGCCATCTTGGATCACTCAAATTGAATCAATGTAATGAAACTACATGACCACATGTGTGCCAACCCATATGAAAGAAGCTGGTAACGAGCAGGAAGGGTGTACATGTGTAGTGGGGAGACAACACCCTTGGTAAAAAGAGTAAAAACTATACAACAAATATAATGACCCAAATAAATATATAAAGACAAAAAATATGGTAAAACACTATTTCAACCCATCATATAATTTTATACTATTTATCCCAATGAGAATGGTGAAGAGAATTTTCAACAAACAGAATGTATAAAAATGATCTACAAATTCTATAGAGTATATCCCAAAATTATATGCAACATTAAGACGCCACCTCCTCATGTAATTCTCCGACCATAGATACCTAGAGTCGGTGAAATATTAAATAATATTGACATGATCACAAGAGATCATGTCTCAAAATACCGATTAGTTTAGTATCCTTGGAAGTGCTAGATACATACATAAGTTTTACATTAAATCATGAAATGAAAAAAACAACAACATTGTGTCCCCTTTGAACAAACTCATATCCCTTATCCTATTCCTATAGGTTAATCGTAATATACTTCTTCGCATACTGGAAAAAAATAAAACATAGAAAAGTGTGAGCTCAGATGATCAGTAAGGATAAAAATATAGCGGAAAGTATAAAAAATAAGCATAAACATTTAAGGCAATGTATAAGACCAAAACACAATCCTTTTAAACATAAACTTCATCATAACATGGCAAAGGTAAATCAAATAATTTCATTTACTTATTCACATGGATATTCTTATAGTAAAATAGTCACATGTAATATCAATATCCAATTTCATAACGATGGAATGCATAATGTGGAACATCATAAACACATAGTCAAGGCATCATGCCAAGACTACAAATAATATTTTGTCAAGGCCTAGTTCCAAGACACTAATTTTTCTCATGAGACCTACCAATGCATTTATGAGCTATAGTGGGATCCACCTATCACTTACTAAGTCTAATACATTCCTCATATGAAAAGGTTAAAACATAAAAAAAACATTTCTATTAAAACTAGCATCCAAAATGTTAATAATTTAACAATAAACCATGAATGGTATAAATATATCACATCCACAGTAAAACATATCACCAAACCTTCAATACAATATGGAATATTGTATCATAATAAATTAACTTCAAACAAACATAAAATCCAACAAAGGATGTTGACATAGATGAAATCAAAACTATTTGAGATATATATCTCTTTCTATTTTGAAATCATTAAAAAGTCATGTAATTATAAAAGAAAACATTTATTTTCAAAATATTATTATAATCTTGTAAGGGAAGCTTCAAAGGTTTTATAAAGGTGGAAAATAGCCACACCCTCTGTATAAGTTAAAAAACATTATTTATTTAATTTGTTGCAAAGGTTATGAAGTACCTTTTTTGGAAAGCGATGGAAAGATTACTTTCAAACAATTTTATAAAAAAGTAAAATGAGGGTATAAAATTAATTTAAACCATGGAATAGTAAATAGTGATTTTTTTTTGAAATACATTTTAAAAAAACACGTATGTGGATGATAAAGATGTCCCAGTAGATACTTACGTACAAACAACTTCAGATAATAAAGAGATTGTAAAATTAACCCTTACCTTGTACTTTTCCTTGATTGCGGTTACATTAACCTCATGTATAATAGTTAAATCATTGTTATTAAATTATAAAATAACCACATATATAAATATTATATCATATATGATCTTTTAATATTGCTTTGTTTATAATATTTTAGTAGTATCATTGTTTCGGGTGTTAACTGATTCATTTTACTTTATATATTTTGTTACATAAGTCATGTTTCTAATGGATAGAATTTATTTTATTCATATAAAAAATTATATTAAGTTATTAAACCTTATTTATAATCATAAAATGAAAATTATTCTTGAATTATTACGATGAGGAATGAATCTCATCGCGTTTGTGGAGATGGTAATCTGTACGTACGCATGGGCAAAAATATTATTCTATTGATGGTGAAGTAGTATGTAATTGGATGGTATATCATATATACAGAATCATTAACATGTTATATTTGTTATTTACATCAATTATACTCATTATTATACCCATCCAAATAATTAATTGTTGAATAACAGACTACACCACGACGTGGAGACGGTAAGCCGTACATACGAAAGTATGGTGACTTTGTCATTCATAGGATGGATAGAATAATGAATATGGTTGTACAATATTTATAATAACATAAAAGTAAGTATAAGGTACTGGAGTTATTATTTTGGTATATAAAAAACAAAGAAAGAGGAAGTGGAAAAAGAAAAGAACTTTGAAAGAGGTGATGAAATTATAACCTCTTCTTCGGGTGATTTCATTTGATTTGATAAAAAAGGCTCCTTAGGTTGGATTCTTATCAAAGTAAGGCACCTAGGTTTATGTTAGGGTAGTTGGGAGGATATTTGAGCAGGTTTTGGTCGATCCAACTGTCATTGGAGGTGTGATTTTGAAAGAAGGGGAAGTACCCTTTTATAAGAGAGGTGAGGGTCACTTTAGGAAAATCGTGAAATATTATTTTATTATACAATCATATTTGGTTTATAATGGATCCAAAAGGATTTTTTCTTGGATAAGGTGGGAATGGGTAGAAAAACTCTAAACAAATATGTTTAAGGTAGTCTTAGGTCACTATATTAACCTTATATTTTGGATTTATCTCTTAGTTAAATAGTTTAACTTTTACCATGCATTCAGGTATTATTATAATTAATGGTTAATAAACTTACTATAAAAATCCAAGAGAACTAAAAGTGGTTAATTATTGATATATCTAAACTTATATAAGTCATTTGGAATATCCTTATATTTTTAAGAATATTATATCAATTAATAATATAGTATTTTTTTTAAAAACTCATTTATGTCAATTTGGACAGTATTTAGTATTTGGTTTTTGTTAAAGTCATAGAAACTTTATCACTTCGAAAAAAAATTATTTGATCAACCCTAACATATCATATTAACATATAATTTTTTTAATACCTCAAAAGTATCAATTTACAATTATATTAATATTTATAATATCAATTATTTTAATCTTTCAATAATATGGTAATTACTGTATCATCATTGTGTTATAAATAAATTTAATTAAATAATTTATAAAAATTATAAATAAAATACCATTATGTAGTAAATCGTTTTATATTTCTAAGGAATATTTATATTAGAATTTATCTTATGTATAACCTTCTATTAAAAATGTTTTAGTTATTAAACATTGAATTTAACAGTTTTAACTATTATTTAAATAAAATATTAATAAATGTCCTAATCAAATCTTTATGGACAAAAAGGATCATATTTTATTTATAAGGTTGGTTTTAGTCGAAATACACTTATCCAATAGAATTATAACATGTGTTAGGGTAATTATAATATCATTTTAACCTTTAATTACCCTATTTACTTTTAACCGTGGTAAATAAAATACAAAAGTTACTATTCAACAAAAATTATTTTCATTATATTGAAACACATTCTAAATACTTTTGTCAACTGTGTGTCTTGGATTTTTGAAATTCAATTCACAGAAGCGGTAAAATTATGTTTTATGCAAATTTGCAAATGTGCCTAGGAGGTGGGTAAATGAAGTTAAAAGTTCAATAAAATTTTATATATCTAATATTATTATAAAATGACTCCAATAAATTAAATTGAACATATCTAGGTATTATGTATCTATTTCTACCTAAAATATATTTAAATAAAATAACAAATTATTTAAATAAAAATTCAGTTTTAAACAATAATGTAGTGTTTTTCACTATTCATCAATTATTGAATGTTTTCAGAAAAATAACTAAAATTCACACTATGATAATTTGGTATTCTGTATCCAAAAATGAAGTCGATTTTGAAAAATAAATTTTTTTAAATTTTTAAAAATTGGGTATTACAATTCATAGTGGCTAGTTTGATTGGTCGTGGTGTGCTGGAACTTGAAGTTGCGTACAACACAAGCTATTGCATTATTCAAAGAGAAACATTCTGTGGAAGATCGAGGTGATACATTGTTTCCTCCTTCAAATAATTTCATCCTCCAAATTTCTAGAATACTACTGAATAAAAATATTTGAGTGGTTCTTCATCAAAAGTTCCCCAGGTTTCCACGTTGCCTCTTCCACCTTATGGTTTATCCATATAACTTTTACCAGATGAGTCATCCGGTTTCTCAACACTTATTATATGGTATCAAGAATCTTGACATGCTCTTCGTAATAAGATAGATCAAGTTCCGGTTATATTTCTTCATAGGTGAGTACATGCATTGGGTCAGGCATGTATTTTCTCAACAGTGATACGTGGAAAACATCATGATCTTTAGAGATACTTAGAGGCATTTCCAAATAGTAAAATACAACTCCACTTCGTTCAATAATTTCAAAAGGCCCTATGTACCTGAGACTTAATTTATCCATATTACTGAATCATAAAACAGCCTTTCATGGATATACCTTAAAGACAAAATAATCTCATACTTGAAACTCCACGTCTTTCCTTCGGTTATCGACACATCACTTTTGCATTCTTTGAGATGATTTGATGTGGGATCGGATAATCTTAACCTTTTCCATTGTTTCCTCAAAATATTATGGGCCTAAGAGTTTTATTTCACCAACATCATCCCAATAAGTTGGTGTGAGACATCTCTTTCTATATAACGCTTCATATGCTACCATATGAATACTTGAATGGAAGCTGTTGTTATAGGAAAATTATACCAGAGGTAAATATTGATCCGAGATACCTTTAAATTCAAGTGAGAAATATCTCAACATGTCTTCTATGGTTTTAATAGTCTGTTCTGATTTCCCATCAGTTTGAGGGTGGTAGGAAGTGGTCAAACAACATTCAGTATCTAGGGCCTTATGAATACTTCTGCAGAGTCTTGATGTAAAATGGGAATCATGATCAGAAATAATTGATAGGGGTACTCCGTGAACTCTTAAAACTTCATTAATATATAGTATTGATAAAGATTCAAGTGTTAAATCTTCTCTTATAGGAATAAAATGTGTTTAATTGGTAAGATGATAAAAAATGAGCCATATTGTATCATTATTTCTAGGAGTCTTCGGTAGCCCCATGACAAAGTCCGTCGTAATATAATCCCATTTAACCTCAGGTATGAGAAGAGGTTTCCTAAATACTCTAGGATGTTTTCTTACAACCTTAACTTGTTGACAAACCATACATATTGGCACATAATCAAAAATCTCACTCTTCATATTGTCCCACCAAAAATGTTCCTTCAAATATCTATACATCTTAGTGCTAACAGAGTGTATAGAGAAATTGGAGCTATGGGAATCATCTAACAATTCCCTTTTTAGATCAGGTGTGTCAGGAACACAAGGTCTTCCAAAATTTCAAAATTCCATCTTCATATACGAATTCAATCAATCTCTAATCATTCACATCTTTAATTTTATTTTGAAACACCTCATCATCAATCTGAGAACTTTTTATCCTTTCTAGTAAAGATTGTTTTTGCAACCATTTGAAAAAAATATTTATTTTTCACCTTCAATGAATATTCCCAAATCCATCTGTTCAAGATCCATGAACATATGATCCCTTTTAACTCTCATCTTGTTCAAAACTCGATGATCCTTTCTACTCAAAGCATCTGCTACCTTATTTGACTTCCCCGGGTGGTAGTGTAATATGCAATTATAATCTTTGAGTAGTTCAAGCCATCGTCTTTTCCTCATGTTGAGTTCTTTATGTGAGAAAATATACTTCAAACTCTAGTGATCAATATATATCTCACATTTTTCACCATAGAGATAGTATCTCCATATCTTCAAAGAAAATATTACAGCTGATAACTCAAGATCATGATTGGGATAGTTTTTGTCATTAATTTTTAGCTGTCATGATGCATAGGAAGTAACCCAATCATTATGAATAAAAACACAACCAAGTACTTTATTTAAAGCATCACTATAATAAAAAACCCATCATTCCCCGATGGTAGAATAAAGATTTGAGAATTGACTAATCTTCTCTTCAATTCTTCAGAACATTCTTCACACTCTTTTGTCCAAACAAATTTAACCCCTTTCCATGTGATCTTGGTTAATGGGTTATCCAATCGGGCACAATTCTAGGCGAAATGCTAATAATAACCTACTAAACCAATAAAACAGTGTACCTCAGTAATACTCATCACTGTTGGACATTATTTTATTGCTCTTGTCCTAGTAGGATCAACAGAGATTCCATACATAGAGATAATATGACCAATAAAAGAAATCTTCTGAAGCCAGAATTAACACTTTCTGAACTTCCCATATAATTTATTTCTTCTAAGAGTCATTATAATTGTGCACAAGTGATTTTCATGATATTTATAGCTTTTGGAGTAAACAAAGATATCATCAATAAATACAACTACAAAGTCATAAAGACATTCCATGAAAATTATATTCATTAGATCCATGAATATAGAGGGTGTATTAGTCATTCTAAAAGGCATTACTGTAAACCCGTAATGCCCATACTTGGTACGAAATGCCGTCTTCGGAATGTCTTCCTTCTTCACACACAACTGATTATATCCAGATCAAAGGTCATTATTTGAAAAATATTGAGCTCTATGAAGTTGATAGAATAAATCATCAACGCAAGGTAGGGGATAATTTTTCTTTATTATTATAGCATTGATCTCCCTATAGTCAATGTAAAACTTCATAGATCCATCATTCTTCTTAACCAAAAGAATAGGGGCTCCACAAGGAGAAACACTAGGGAGAATAAATCACTTATTACTCAATTATTCTAGTTGTTTCTTTAGTTCCTATAATTCCACAGTGGCCATTCTATAAGGGGTATTCTATATGGGCCTTGAACCATGAATTAAGTCAATGGAATATTCAATTTCTTGTTCTGAAGGATGTCTAGGTAAATACTTTAGAAACACATCAACATATTTTTTCACAATAGGTACATCCTCTATTTGAACATTCCTTTCCTCAACCATAGTTATTTCATTATTTTCCTCCCCAATAATTAAATTTATTAGAGCTAATGGGTGTGGATCTAAATAAGAATGTGATGGTGATGTTACTTATCTAATGATAAGGTACTCTTTATCATCATCATAAATTATTAACTCTTTCTTACAATAAATTTTCACATCATGGTCTGAAATCCAATCTATACCGAGGATTATATCAAATTTAATCATGGGTATGACGACGAGATCAATAGAAAAAGAACCTTTATATGCCTTAATGGGTACTGATTCACAAAATATTATTGCAATGATACTTCCCTTAGGAGTTTTGACTGACAACTCCCATATTAAATCAAATTTAAAATATCTAATTTTCTTAGTAAAATGGGAAGATATGAAACAATGAGATAATCCAGAATCAAATAAATCATTGGCTAAATTTGAGGAAACCATTAAATTAGCTGCCACCACATCATTAGGAGCTTCAACCACAATAATAGTGATCACATAATCTTAGCCTTTCTCCCTTGGAATTTTATGAGGTATGTTTCCTTGGTGATTAGGACATTGATTTTCATATTTCCTCATTTCTCTATAATTTTACCATTCAACATTGAAAACCTTTATTTCCCTCGCAATCACGAGCTTGGTGGCCTTTTACACCACACTTATAATAGACTCCCATTACCTTCAGGAAAGTACTGGTGTGTTTCTTCCCACATTTACCACAGGATGGAAATTCAACTTTTCCCTTCTTCCCCTTATTTCCATTTCTAGAGTGTTCAACAGATCTCTTCTTCTCTTTCTTTGATTTAATGTCATAGGACATAGAGAATTATTTTCTGTCTTGATAGCACATGAGACATTATCTTCGTATGATGAGAAGGACGCTGAGATTAATGCTCGAAGAAGATATGGTTTTAACCCATTAAATAATCTATCAATATTACTCCTTGGGTTACGTATATAATCTTCCGCATGCCTTTCTAACCTGGTAATGTTATCCACATGCTTTGTGACATTCTGATCCTCCTTTTTCCTCAGACTCAGAAATTGTATTTCCATATCTTCTTGATGGTCACGGGGAAAGTATTTTTCTATGAAAAGTTCTTTAAAATCCCTCCATTCCATATTTGATACTTTATCATCCTCATTTTTGTTTTGAATTAATGACCACCATTGATCTTCAACTCCCGTGATGTGATAAACTTCCATGACAACTTTTTCCCTTTCTCTACTCCCCAAAGCATGAAATATTTTCTCTAAGGAACTTATCCATTGATCAGATACAAATGGATTTGTAGTCCCATTGAATTTTGGTGGTTGTTTCCTCATTAATCGGTCTAACATTGATCCTCTGTTTTGTGGTTCATGGTGCTTCATATAGGTAAGGTTATTATTCATAACCTGAGTGAGTTGTCGCAATATTGTTATATGTTTTTCAGCACTGGTTTCATCACCAGCTCATCTATAATTATGTTGAGTAAGAGGGAATTCCCAACATGGATTACGTGCCTTGATACAGTTTTCATTTCTTCCACTAGGACCCATTTATATACAATGTAATACACTAGATTAGTTTATGAATAACTATACATAATTTCAAACTAGTAAAATACCTAACATAAATTGAACAGTTTAAGCATATAATCCATAATCATAAAAAATGTTTTCTTTGAGTAGGTATTTACTCATAAATACTTTATAATGATTTTTAATGAAAATTGAATTATCCTAAGCATATTCCCCAAGAGTTTCGTAACCAAGAGTGCAGCAAGACCCGTTGTCATGTACTAGGATACCCTGGGTCAAGCCCGAAAATCCATGTTAGAGTTGTCACTCATATGTACATCTATTCCAGAGAAAACTCTACCTACTTGTATCCATATATGGATGTATTTCTTGAAAAATTCACAAAATCTCTACATTACCAAAATTTTTGGAAGTTTTTACATACTAATTCTCAAAATCTATCTTAGGGTAATGTTCACTGGTCAGAGTTTTTCTAAATCTAGTTTCTAAGGATTGTACTAAACTTCCTCTGATACCAACTGTAATGCCAAAACCCTAGTTACCTAGAGTGAGTGAATTATTACATAACATTTTTATAATCACAAGAGATCATGTTTCGAAAGACCGGTTAGTTTAGTAGACTTTTAAGTTCGAGATTCATACATTAGTTTTACATTACATCGTGAAATGAAAAAAAAACATTGTGTCCCCTTTGAAAACACTCATATCCCTTAGCATATTACTGTAAAATAATCGTAATATAATTCTTTGCATCCTGGGAAAAATAAAATATAGAAAGGGTTGAGCTCAGATGCTCAGTAAGGATAACAATATAGCAGAAACTATTATAAATAATCATAAACATTTAAGTCAATGTAAAAGAAAGAAACAGAAACCTTTTAAATATAAACTTTACCATAATATAGTAAAAATAAACAAATAAATCCACTTACTTATTCACATGGATATTATAATAGTTGAATAATCACATGTAATATCAATATCCAATCTTATAATGATGGAATGTATAATGCCGGACATCATAACCACATAGTTAAGGCCTCGTTCCAAGAATACAAATAATATTTTCTCAAGGCCTTGTGCCAAGACACATGTTTGTCTCATGTTATCTATCGATGCATCAAGGATCTATAGCGGGCTCCACCCATCACATACTAAGTCCAATGCATTCCTCATATGAAAAGGTTAAATCATAACATACACATTTATATTAAAACCAGAATAAAAAATGTTAATACTTTAACAGTAAACCATGAATGGTATAAAAACAGAACATCCATAGTCAAACATATCATAAAAACTTGAATACAATATGAAATATATTATCATAATAAAAAAACATCAAAGAAATGTAAAATCCAACAAAGGTTGATGACATAAAAGAAATCAAAACTATTTGAGAGAAATATCTTTTTCTATTTTGAAATAATTAAAAAGTCATGTAATTATAAAATAAAACATTTATTTTCAAAATATTTTTATAATATTGTAAGGGAAGCTTTGAAGGTGTTATAAAAATGGAATAGAGCCGCACCCTCCATATAAGTTAAAAAAACATTATTTCCTTAATTTTTTGAAATGTTCATAAAGTACCTTGTTTGGAAAGCGATGGAAAGATTACTTTCAAAAAAAATTATAAAAAGTAAAATGAGTTTATAAATTACTTTAAACCATAGGATAGTAAATATTAAAAATGTTTTGAAATACATTTTTAAAAAACATGGATGTGGATGATAAAGAGGTCCCAGTAGATACTTAAGTACAAACAACCTCAGATAATAAAGAGATTGTAAAATTAACTCTAACCTTGTACTTTTCCTTGATTGAGGGTATGTTAACCTCCTATATATTATTTAAATAATTTTAGTTAAATTATAAAAAAAAACACATACATAAATATGATATCATATATGTTCTTCTAATATTACTTTGTTAATAATATTTTAGTAGTATCATTGTTCCGGGTGTTAACTAATTCATTTTACTTTATATATTTTTTTATGAAACTCATGTTTATTATGGATAGGATTTATTAGATTCATATCAAGAATTATATTATGTTTTAAAACATTATTTTTAATCAGAAAATGAAAATTATTCTTGAACGATTACGATGGGGAATGAATTTTATCGCGTTCGTGGAGACGGTAAGCCTTACGTACGCACAAGCGAAAATATCATTCTATTGATGGCTAAATAGTATATAATTTGATGGTATAAAATATATACAGAATAATTAACATTTTATATTTGTTATTTACATCAATTATACTCATTATTATACCCATCCAAATAGTGAAGTGTTGAATAAAAAACTACACCAGGACGTGGAGACGGTAAGACGTATGTACACACGTACGGTGAATTTGTCATTAATAGGATGGATAAAATAATGAATATGGTTGTACCATATTTATAATAACATAAAAGTAAGTATAAGTTACTAGAGTTATTGTTTTGGTATGGAAACAACAAATAAATAGGAAGTGGAATAATAAAAGAACTTTGAAAGAGGTAATGAAATTATTACCTCTTCTTCGGGTGCTTCATTTTGATTTAATAAAAAGGGCTCCTTAGGTTGGATTATGATCAAAGTAAGACCAGTAAGTTGAAGTGAGGGTAGTTGGTAGAATATGTGAGTGGGGTTTGGCTGAGCCAAATTTCATTGGAGGTGTGATTCTTAGAGAAGTGAAGTACACTTTTATAAGAGAGGTGAGGTTCACTTTCGGAAAAGATTGAAATATTATTTTATCATACAATCATATTTGTTTTATAATGGATAAAAAGGATTTATTTCGAGTATAGAGTGGGTATGGGTCTAAAACCACTCAACCAATATGTTTTAGATAGGTTTAGGTCCCCATATTGACCTTATCCTTTAGATTTAACTCTTAGTTAAAAAGTTTAACTTTTTTCCATGTATTCCTGTATTATTATAATAAATGGTAAATAAACATACTATAAAAAGACAAGAGAACCCAAAGTGGTTAATTATTGATATATATATATCCGTCTCTAAGTTCTTTTTCAGAACCTTATATTTTTACTAATATTATATCAACTAATAATATAGTATTTGTTTTAAAAACTCATTTATGTCAATTTTAAAACCATTTAGTATTTGGTTTTTGTGAAAGTCATAACAACTTTATAACTTCAAAAAAAAATATTTAATCTACCCTAACATGTCATATTAACCTAGAAAATTCTTTGAATACATTAAAAGTTTCAATATAAAAATATATTAATATTTATAATATCAATTATTTTAATCATTCAATAATAAGGTAATTACTGCATTGTCATTGTGTCATAAATACATTTAATTACTTAATGACTAAAAATTATAAATAAAACACCATTATGTAGGAAATTGTTTTATAATTCTAATAAATATTTATAGTCGAATTTATCATATGTATAACCCTATATTAAATATGGTTTAGTTATTAAACTTTGAATTTAACACTTTTAACTCTTCTTTAAATAAAATAATAATAAATGTCTTAATCTAATCCGAGTAGAACAAAAGGATCATTTTTTATTCATAAGGTTTATTTTGATCGAAATAAACATATCCAATTGAATTAGGATATGTTTTAGGGTAATTGTAATATCATTTTAACCTTTAATTACCATATTTACTTTTAATCGTGGTAAATAAAATTCAAAAGTTACTATTCAAAAAAATTATTTTCATCCTATTGAACCAAACATTACTTACTGATGTCAACTATGTCTCTTGGATTTTAAAAATTCAATTCATAGAAGCTGTAAAATTACGTTTTATGCAAATTTACAGATGTGTATAAGAGGTGGGTAAAAGACGTTAAAAGTTCAATAAAATTTTATATATCTAATCTTATTATAAAATGAATCCAATGAATTACATTGAACATTTATAGGCATTATTTATCAATTTTTACCTTAAATAAATTTAAATAAAACAACTAATTATTTAAATAAAAATTCTGTTTTAAACAATAATGTAGTTTTTTTACTATTCATAAAAAATTGAATGTTTTTAGAAAAATACAAAAAATTCACCCTAAGCTAATTTTGATATTCTGAATCCAAAAATGAAGTCCATTTTGAAAAAAAAAATTATTAAATTTTAAAATGTTGGTATTAATATTCATAAAGGCTAGTTTGATTGGTCTTGGTGTGCTGGAACTCGAAGTTGCGTAGAACCGAAGATATTCCATTATTAAAAGAGAAACGTACCGTGGAAGCTTGGAGTGTTACACCTCATCACCCAATCATAGATTCCTTTCCCTTTAACAGATCTCAAGCTTTGAAATCTACACATTTATTGGGATTTCAATGTAGGGTGTGAGTTTAACACAATATGATACTAATAATAAGATGATAACAAAATGTTCACACAAATATATATATATATATATATAGAGTTTTATTCCATTTTAGTAATAAAAATTCCAACACATAAGTAAATTATAGAATACTAGGCATCAATGTGCTGTCCAATCCACAAAAACTCTTATTATACCCACAATAGTTCCATACCAAAATACAATTTTACTCGTTATGGAAACATCATTAGTCGATGGTATAGCCAAAAGTATGCTCAATAGTAATACATTCCCAAAGAAATAGGTTAAGATGAAGAATGCTATCATGCCCCACCTATAGGAACAACATTGTAGGTTAGTGCATATAAGGCTACGAAGCCACATCTTCACTGATTCCTCTCAAGTCCAATCACCAAAGGAAATCATTCCACAAGGCTAGGAAATGTCTGTCTTTTAACTTGGTGTAATTATCAAGTCAATAGAAACATCTATACATGCTCCCCTTATTTGGAGACCATGCCACGATGGGTCCACCTATCACATTGGCACCATATATATAAGTACAAAATATATCACATACCAAATAAATAACATGGAAATATTTTCATCATATAATTCACACATATCAAGTGACATATCACAACAATCATGGTTTTCATAGGCTACACACACACTGTTATAATATATCACATAAGGTTCGCTATGACATGTATACACATGGACCACCATGTCATGTCACACAATGATCCTAAGGATATGAAAAAATATACTACAGTGTATGGAAACAGACTCATTCTCGAGGCCCTATATAGTAATGAATTCATACACATTACTTGCTGATGAAAATATCTGAGAGTTGTTGAGTGATGACACATTAGTGAATCCTGTGCACCAACCTATCAAGCCATAACATGAAGGACCCGTAAAATAGATCTCAATTAAATAACATGTAGGTTTATAGAATATGATTCATGGAGATTATAATTTCAATTCAATTTATTTAAAACTATATAACTCTTGAAATTCAACAATGCATATATATAATGGATTGATTATAGAATGCTCATAAATTCACTAGTTCTATCTTTGATCTATCATTGATGCATGAATTTGTTGTTAGGATTAATTATAATACATATATATATCCATGAAATAAAATTTATATAATTTATATCAATTGAAGATATTTAGACCTATAATAATCCCAAATAATGGAGGTTCGTAGATCACATATCTCAATTCTATAATAAAAAACACACTTAGATCCACCGAAATCGAGATCAAAAGGGAATAAAATTTATATATAGAGTATATGGGCTCTAAAAGTTAAAGAATTAATGAAATAAGATTAATAATATTTCAATTATGATTATTTTTGGACATTTATGAAATTATTTGGATTATTAAATCATGCAGAGACAGTTTAGTTCATAGTTTTCCAAATGGTATGCCTACAATGTAAATCTTTCAACATATCCTAGTAAGACACATGGTTTGTCTACATGTTTTGGTAAACCATGAACCAACCATATTTTTATCCACTATCCTAATTGACATGGTCTCTAGTAAATATCAATAAATTTTTTCTAACCATGCGCTAACCCTTCATCACCTATTATTTATCTCTAAATAGGAAGGACATTTTATTAGGAAGAATTGCACATTTTCTTATTAATATAGGCCAAAATTACACCACAATATGGTCCCTAAAACTATAGGAAAACAAAGAAACACATTAAACTCATACAAAAAATTCATAGTTCTAAAATACATGAATAAATTATAAATTTAACTATTAACTTAGATGAAACATTTATGTTTTTTTCACTTTTCACTTTAGATATGCATCTCATTATTGATTATAAAATCTCAAGATTCATCACCAGTGATATTCAATTCAAATTATACATCACATCATTTTATAATGTATTAATCTATTAACCAATTTATTTTCTTTTTCATTCATGTTTTTACATTTCCACTCAATTAATAATCACAATAAACACATGAATATATTTTATAAATGGAACTGCCATTCATTATCTACACATAGAAGCCTTGATGAAACCATTTTTTGAGTATGTAAGGAAACTCACCGTAGTCATATATTAAGGATAAATTCCATGTTGAATTTTTGAAATCTGAATGATCAAATTAATATTACCTATTATAATTTCCTTACCTAATTGAGTGAACATTCAATGTAAAGACCACATGGAAACCATTTTGTAGACATGGTTTATAAAATCCATATTCATTTATTTATATGAATCTGAATGCATTAAATGTGATGGGAAATTTATTTTTAAGATAAATATAGTGTATATCTATATCTATTGTGATTCCATCAGAGATTGTGGATTAATTTTACATTTTATCATTCTAATTTGATTCTATCATTGATATAATTTTCATTAATTATTTGTGAATCCTACCCACCCCATCCTATTTTCAATTATGTCACAATGTCAAATAATATTTTTGATACATAAGAGCTAATATATGGTATTGATATCAGGTAAGTTAGGGGTATTTATAATTTTCATTCCTTACTACTTATATATTGAATTCATTTTATCTTAAGACAGTGAGTTTTGTGGAGGTTTATTATGTGATTATGAAACATATAATAATAAATACACTCTGAATTGATATATTAAAAATCTATTGCATCTCTATTTACTCAAATTTTCTAATATAATATTTTTTTATGGAGTTAGGTGATGGAAAACATAAAATGGATTTTATAAATTTTTAGTAGAACTCTATTATTATGTTTTCAATCTTTTTTCCCTATTGAGATGAAGGATTTGAAGTGTTCTAAAAAATCATTGAAGTAAAGGTACATTCATAATATAATCATAATTATTTGAATAATAGTTTTTTAACATATGGAAGTATTCTATACATTTATTAGAAGCCATTATGGATTTGATATAAAAACAATAGATTATTCAAATTCTTCCTATTTCTAGTTAGTAACACTACATGAATTATAGTTTGATATTTATCAAAACATTACACACTCAACCCGATATTTAAATCCTTTTAAAATAATTTTAATTATAATGTTTAAAAAATATCCAACAACATCAATCTCCTTGAATTGGGTTCCATAAAATCATTTAAAATTACCATAGTTATGTATTTTTTCTAAAATATGTGTTTTAAAAATATTTATAGATTTTACATCCCATATTAACCCTGAATCACACAAAAAACTATAATGGAAGAGAAGTGTGTTTGATTTTGTTTGTTTCTGTTTTTTATTTTCATTTATTTTCTTTATTAAATCAAAATATGACATACTACTATATAAATTAATAGTATTATTTAAATTATTACTAACATGCTCATATAGATAAATGTTATTAAAGAAAAAAATAAAATAAAAAAACATAGGGATGATATTACATAAATATATAATCTATAAGAATATATAATTCATTCTTTAAAAAAAATTAAAAGGAGGATCATGTATAACCTTATCATTAAAAATTGGTGTCTCCCACAATTTCCATTGGGTTAAAAAAAATGAAATGACCACCTTCTAATTATTTTTGATTATGGTGGATGCAAAAATAGAAAAAGTATTATAAGAGTATTAATATATTATTTTAGAAATAAAAAATCCAATCCAGTATTTAATTTAAAAATAGGAAGATTTTTAGGATTGAAAAATTAGGGAAAATATTTAAATTTTCATATATTTACTTATAGTATTGTATAAACTGAATTGAAATATAATTTCCCTTATTAATAAATAAAATAATTGACCAAATAACTGAAAAAATGAAAGAGAGGAGAAAATGTGGCCTAAATAACCAAGAAAGCTGTTTTTATTTTCTAGGGGGAGATAACAACTGATAAATAGATAAAAAAAGATATTTGGGAGGCCTTGTATATATAGGATAAACTCAATGATAATAATAATATGGGAGATAAAAGTTATATTCATATATTCCATCTCAATGACATTGAAGATAATTTTAAAAGAAAAAACTAATGTTTGATATTTATAGAATTTGTACAATTTTTGAAAGACAATGATAAAGATGATTCTAAGGCCACATTGGATAATGATTATTTTAAAGAAGGAATGTTGAGACAAATGATGTTACCTTTTATAGATGATTGGAGAGGTAGAAACCTATTTTACCACCATGGAAAATTTCTTACTCTCATAATGGAATAGGAAACACTCAAAACAATTTCTTGGATATATAATTAGAAAATACTACCCCACGTGAAGATAAATAAGATGAGAATTAAAATTCCTCCCACCCCACCATGAAATTATATTACACTGATCAAGGGTTGGAAATGAATAATTAAGTAATATGGTTACCCCCATTAATTTGGGAAGAGGTGAACATTATAAGGAATATGTTTTGTGGATTGCGTCAAAAATCCATATCCTCAATAAAGTTATAAGTGAAATTTTATACATCAAAACTAGGGGATATAAAAATATATTACAAATGTAACATCTTGTTACTAGATTTGTGTATTTATATACTCCCTTTTTGGCCTCCATTAAGTCAAGTCATTTTTTTGGGTCATTATGGGATACATTGAATCTATTTGGAAGCCCACGGGGTTGTGCAAAATTGGTGCATGTTTAGGGAAAATTGTTCCATTTGGCTTAGGGAATTGTACGCCCTATTGTGAGACACTATAAGGGGGTTCATAGTTTGTCTAAAATATTAATATAGTCCCACAAAAACGTGGAAACCCAAATCCTGAATGTATTTATGGTTGTTGGATGGTTTAGTAAACCATTTTCCCACCAAGGAGAAACCATGAACCCTACTAGAAGGGGTGTATGTTTAGGGAACATGGTTTGTCTAACTCTGTGTCCCTAATAAGTATACCATGCATACAAGTTTTAATTCCTTTAAAAATTATTAGAAAAATCCCAAACACCCAGTTTAAGTTGATAATCATCCCCATTTTCCCTAAACATGATACCTTGGTCATGGAAGTATTCAAAGAGTTGATTTTGGATACTAAAACACATTTTTTTGTCAATAAAATAATTATTGATCTCGTTAGATCTACTTAGGGTAAGTGGATCTATTTACATGTAGTTTCTAATGATGTAAATTCATATACTCCTTAAAGTGTGTTGGAATATCATGATATTTATGTATCTAAACACTTTTTTGGACCCTGATTTTAAGTTGAATCTCTTGATATAATTTTCTTCATTCTTTACTAGTGATCTAGTTTTAAATCTTGTATTTGACCATGTGATAAAAGTTAGGTGTTCCATAATTATTTTCAATACAATTGAAACCTTTAATTTCTTGATTATGTTGAATAGTGTTTTTAATTTATTTAAAAACAAAGATTACAAATAATTTTATGTGAGATTTAAAAAAGCAAGTAGATTTATGAGAAACCGATAATTTTAATGGAATTTAAATGTGGGGAAGATATTTGGATTAATGATGGACTGATTTTGATATTAATTTCATAAAATTATTTGGTTTTTTATCCTTGAGAAATTTTATTAAAGTGAATGTTTATTTGAAAAAGAGTAAATGAATGAAAACTGATTTGTGGTTTTGAATTGATCAATTCATGGTGAAAATTGAAAAATTTGAAAATTTTATTTTGAATTCATTTGAAATTTTTTATTATACTATGTTTTATTGATTTATTTTTTGAATAAAATGTTATACTGGGTAGTTATTGGAAACTAGGACAATCATGCTAGGACCTTTACTCCCTAGAAATGGATACAGATGATAACTATTACTAAAACACTATGACATGACTACCTGTGATGGGTTCTCATATTCATATTCAAACTTCCCATGATTGGCTCCCCTATTGGGGTATATTTTTGGGTGCAAACCCTACTAGCGTCAAGATCACTATTGAGATGTGTAGTGATTCCATTACATAATAAACTGACATATAATATGTCATTCGTACACAGTTATTTTCTATTATTTTTCATCCTAATTATACATGATAATTATTATTGAAATGTTTCAATCATGTCAACTGTTTTATATAAGAGTATTATATAAAAAATTTTCTCCAGCCAGTTTTGATATGTATTTTGACTCTTTGAATGTGAAATTATGTTTTGGTTTAAAAATAAAAAATTTATTGGAATGACTGTTTGAATTTTTTCTAATATAATAAATAGTAAATTGTTATGGTAAAGATTATGAAACACCTGGTGAAACCATACTATCCTTTATATCTAATTTCTGATGTTTTTCTTTATGTGTTTTTAGAATTTCTTATTCTAGGTCTGAGAAATGGGAACATTACACTTAGAGGTGGTGGATCTTATTAATCCCCTATCCTTTTAAGTTATGATGGTGAACACTATAGATTATTTCCACTTATTAAAAAATAGTTTTTGATACATATTTCTAGATTATTTGTTTCCATTAAGATATATAAATTACTAGCTAGGTACTGTTTTACATGTTTGTTTATAATACTTCTCCTTTCAGAGTGATGAGATTATTGAATTTTTTATTTTATTTCCAACTTTGTTTTTAGAAAATATTTTACATATATGATATTTCATGATTCCATGTGGTATTCACCAAAGTTTGGGGATCAATAATTCCATTTGGGTCATGTTAATGCTGGCTCGTGTATCATGGTACTAAGGTATAAAAACTGATTTGTGAAAAATTGATATCAGAGTTCCATCTTATGCATATTTCCTAGATGTTAGTATATAGTTTGGGATGTCTTTCTGAGGCATACAAGGTAATTGGAATTGAGTTCATCACTATATCTCACTGTAAGAAGCCTTATGTCACCATTGGTGTTGGGAAAATGTGTCTATGAGATTTTTTTGATTCGATTCTAGTCTTTTCCATGCCTTTGAGTCTATATTATTTGAAATCCCAGTCTTAAATATTTTTTCAATAGAATTTATATTTTTTGTATCTTTACTTGGTATATAATTTTTGATGTCCTCATTATTTTCTTTTTTTTAGTGGAGAATCACACCTCTAATAAGATGTGTGATTATTCCCTAAGGGGGAGATATTATTGAACCACAATAAGAAAATCCTCAAGTGGAGATTTTTTTGAGATTGCAGTGCACACTGTTCAATCTCTATGACATGTACATACACACATTCATGTCCATGATGCAGTTGTGGAACCTAGAAGGGATGAATCTCAGGATCAATCTCAAGATTTTATTTTTCAAAATCCATATGCTTTACAATGATCTAATGATTATCAAGAGGAAACAGAGTGGTTGAGAATGATAGAGATTATTTTTTATTTCCTAAAAATTCCCAAATCTATTAATTTCAAGTGTACTATCATTAAGCTGGAAGTTCCAAGTAGGTGATGTTGGAATTCAATGGTGAATTCAAATAATAATGAGGGATTTTGATGGAAAACATTATTGTTATTTTATATAATTCTTTCTATCCATAATCTATTTTCTTATAGAAATCCATGGAGTTTCTCAAACTCTAGACAGATGATATGAAAATGAATCAGTATGAAAACTACTTTGCATATATTTTTATGTTTTATCCTAATGTGGTTATTAATGAGAAATTAATGGCTTGAATATTTGAGATGGGTATTCGATCTTTCATCTGATATTAGTTTCTATTGATGAAGCTACATTCTTATACTGACATGTCATATAGGGAAATGGTGGTTGAACAAGACCTAGATTGTATGTCAGGGTTGACGAGAGTTCAATTTTATCCTTGTTTAAATTCATCGAGTTCCTTCAAATGAAACTAGGATCATGATGAGTCTCATGGTGGTTCTAGATAAGAGGAAACTACTAGTAATCATTTAGTTCTATAAATATCCACATCAACCTACTTTTAGAGTGGAAAGGATAGAAATTCACGATGTGTTTGTATTGAGGTGACAATGATCTACAGTTCTTATTATTACTCAGGACATCTAAAGTATTTCTTAAACTTATTTTATACTATGTAAAGTAGAATTATATTATCATCTCCAAAGAGTACTATGGTGCAATCAAATTATTCATGATCTATGGTGTTCTAGCCACATTCATTCATAATTAATTTTCTTCACATCGTGTAAGAGTCTCAAGAGGAAGGTGATATATGGCTAGTGACTGTGATAGGTACAATCTCAATTTATTCATCCTAAATGACCAATTTATTTATTAATGGTGAACCTAACTTATATATATTGACTCAGTTTTTGAACATACTAAATCATCCAATAATAAATATTTCTTATGTTAATGATATTACTATACTACTTAGAATGAAGAGAGAGTAGGGACTCTATTGTCATGATTATGTTTTCTATTTATTTGAAATTGAACTTTTATTGAATTTTATAATTTCTGATATGAAACCACTTGACGTCATCCTTAGTATGGATTGGATAATTCATAATAATGTATGAATTGACTTTTATCATAGATAGGTCTCCTTTACTACACATTATGGGGTGTCCCATGTCTTTCAGGGAGAAAGGGGCATGGAGTAAAATAGAGTTGGACCATATTTTCATAAGTTGTGAATGGTAGTGTCAATGTTTTATTTATACATGGAGGTTGATTGTTTTAGTGATGATCTCCCTCTAGTTGCCATCCTGTTTCAAGATGTATTTCCATCTACTTTCTCTCATCCATAAGTGGTAAGAGTGGTAGGGTTCATTATAGATTTAGTACCTGGTACTAGACCTATTTCAATTCCTCTATACCCTATGGCACTTACAAAGTTTAAATAAATAAATACTTAGTTGGATTATTTTATAAAGAATGGTGTTATATGCCCGAGTGTGTATCATTGGGTAACACATGCTCTCTCCATGATGAAAGTCAATGAAACACTTCACATATCTCTTAATTACCAATAACCAAATTATGTTATAGTAAAGAAAAATAATATGTTACCAGAGATTGGTGATCTAATCGATCAGTTTAAAGGGGAAAGACATTTCATGAATATTTTTCATTGGTTTTTTATCACATGTTTAGAAAAAATGAATATAAAATTTAGAATATAACCTTCAAGTGTATGTTTCTCGATTATGAGTATCTTATCTTCCCATTTTATATAACTAATGATCTTTCATTCATTATGGATTTGATGAAGACAAATTTCCATGAGTACTTTGACTCATTCACATTAGTCTTTTTGGATGACATATTGTATTACTCTAAGATTGAGGAGGATCATGTACATCATCTATAAGAATTAATAGAGACATTTATATATCACAAACATTATTGAAGATTTCAAAGTTCAATTTATGATATGGGAAGAGAAATTGTTGGGACATGTGGTCTAAAAATATGGAATATTAGTTGGTACTAAGAACACGAGGGATGTTATGAAATGGGAGAAACCATTTAATGTCTTTAAGAAATGACGATTCTCAGGCTTAGCAAGATATTAACACATGTTTTTGAAATATTTCTCAAAGTTGGAATCTCCAATGAATACCCTCAATCGGAATGGTATGAAGTTCTTGTGAAATTAAAATATCATATTTCTTTTGTTGATTTGAAAATTATTATTATTTCTTCACTAGTTTTGACTCAGTTAGAGAATGGGAAGGTCTATGGGGTTTTCTTTGATGCATTGGGTTCAGGTTTGGACTATTTTTTATACAGGGTAGTCATGTGGTATCCTATAGCTTTAGATATACTAGGAAAAAAGACAAGAATTATCATACCCAATATCTCAATACTGTGGTTATGGTTCATTATCTTACGTTTTTGAAGAATTTACTTATATTGGAATGGTTTTTTGTTTATTCAAACCACAAAACAAGGTGTTATATCATCACTGAAAAATATTTTAACCATCTTAATTTTTTTTGGTGGAGTACATGAATCCTTTTGTATTCAACATTTCCTACACCTTGGGGAAGGTAAATATCATTTCCACTAATTTAATCATGAAACATATAACATAGGTAGTGAATGAATCATCAATATAGTAGAACATATATGATCTTTTTTCACAAATTCATTTTGGAGTCCTAGATTATGTTATAATGTTTGTCTTGGAATGTGTTCATTTTTCCTCCAATCATCTCAATTTTATTATTTTTAGTATCATCATGATGAATAGTGCCATATTATTATAGAATAACTTTATTGTAGGGAGACTTTTTTGTGAGTATATGTTCTCTTCTTTAAGGCATCATATGTTTTCAGAATTTGTTGGTTAAACCTTTTCTTATAAGAATGTCCGTAATGGTGGATATCCATAATTCCCAGTGCGATGTGAAAAATGGACCAAAACATGTTTTATGATATTAGGTGCATATTATAGAGGATAGGTATGATACTAGACATCGCTAACTTTGTTTCTCATTGTTATACATATCATTATGTCAAAGCTGAGCACCAATGACCATTGCACTTTCTTAAGCCACATCTAGTGCTAACATTGAAGTGGGATGAGATCCCTATAGACTTCATTATTTGGGTTTCTTATTCCCCCCATAATAATAATATGATATTGATAGTGATCGATCAACAGATGAAATTGTCTCACTTCATACCCACTCATGATGTAACTTGTGTTGAGGAAATATGACATCTCTATGTGTAGAAGATTGTTAGATTGCACAGATTCAATTTTTATGATAGTATGTGATAGGGATCCCCCTTTTACATTTTGATTTAGGAGAGGCCTTCATGAGGCACTAGGATCTCAAATACATTTGTGAATGGAATATCATCCACATATAGATAGAAATATATAATGATCTATTCAGATCATTCAGAAAAATATTTTTGTATTCGATCATGATTTTAGTTGATCATGGGATGTCAGATTGGATTTTTTTGATATTTATTATAATAAAAGTTACTATTATACAATTTCGATGGTTCTTTTTGAGGCATTGAATGGGAAAACTTGTAAATATCTATTGTGTTGGTCCTAGATTGGTGAAATATCTTTCTTTGGAGTGAGTTTGGTCTAAGAAATAATGATGAAGATCAAGTTGATTCATCATTTATGGTTGGTATCATATTTTCGGTACATATATTAGTTTTACCACATTATTGTTACCTTTGTTGTTTTTAGTTTGTATCCAGGAGTTTTTGAGAGTTTCACAATATTTGGGTCATCAACGGAATGGGGAACATGAAAATCATGGACCACATCATGTGGGACCATTGTAGGAGGTTGAAAAGGTGGGGAAATATGCATTCCATTTAACACTCCCACCATATTTGATGTTCAGACATATTTTGTTCCTTGTATCACAAAATTGTAATTTTATTTTTTCCCATATCATATCTTTAGTATAGTGGATCTTGATTCGGATCCAGATTTATCTATGACTTAGTATCTAATCTGGATTATTTATTATAATAAAAATATACTTCATGGAAGGAAATTCTATTTTTCCATGTTCTATAGAATAATGGTTCTTATTAACATGAGTCATTGGTGAGAGTGTACTGTCCTCATATCTTTGGCATTAAATCTTCATGACAATAATCTGGGGATATAATGTTCTTACGGTGGTGAGGTTGTGACATCAATTTGCATTTTCATGTATTTCAGGACCCTAGTTTCAATAAGAATTACATTATGTATTGTTTTTAGGGAATTTATAAGTGAATTTGTTATTTTTTGGAAGTCCAAGAGATTTGTCAATTATGGTACAAATTTATGGAAAACCATGTGCTTTTTCCCTATAAATCATGTGCCCATTTTTAAGCAATTAGAAGGGGGTGAACGGTTTTCTAAAATCATGTGGCTATCCCCTCTTAAACCGTAAAACAACAAATAGGGAGGGTTATCAAGGTTTTCACTTGTTTTAATAAACCATGATCCATCCTAGTAGAAATAGTTCACCTAGTGGAGGTGCATTATTAGGGTACACTATTTGTATAACTGTGTGGCCCTACACAGAAAAACACATTCTCGGGTTTTAATTTCCCTAAAATTTATTTTAAAAAACATGAACCCCCAGTGTACATTTTCAATCACCCCCATTTGACCCTAATCTGAAACCTCAGTCTTAGAAGTCTGCAAAGAATTATTTTGAGTTCCTCAATCCCATTTTCTAGGTGGATCGAATAATATTTTATTCCATTTGATCTCTTACAGGTATGTGGATATCCTCTTGTGTGGTTTATTCTGATATATTTTTCTCTCCTATATAAAGTGTGTTGGATCGTCACGTTATTGAGGGATATAAACATTATTGTTTGTAACTTGATTCTATGTATTAATTCATGATCTCTATTTCATAGTTATTCATTGGAAATCCCATTTTGAATGTTGTCTTCGTGAAAGTGACAAAATTTTGGAGGTTCTATAATAATTTTCAATGTGATTGAAACCTTAAATTTATTAATTAAATTAAACTCATTTAAAGACATTCATTTGAAAGGATTTTATGTGATATTTTAAAATGTGAGGAATGATTTTCTACAAAACCTAAATTTTAATTATATTTAATAGTTGGGAGGATTTTGGGAAAAACTATTTCTTGATTAAGAAATTTAATTGATAAATTGATTTAATTGTTTCACATTGAGTAAATGTATCAAAAAGAAAGTTTATTTGAAATATTTTGAATTGATAAATACCTTGTCTTGGTTTTGAAATGACAAAGTCATGTTGAAAAATGAAAACAAGGAAATTATAATTCTAATTGATTTGAAATGTTTGATTTTATCATTTCTTATTGATTGATTGTTTGATCAAATTTTTATCATTTATAGAGAGTGGTAACTTGGAAAAGTATGCTATGACCTTGAATCCATGGTAATGTATGATGATTAAAACTACTAATAAAACAATTTTGGCATGAATTCCCATAATGTGTTCCACTACTGGTGTTTAGAATACTGAGGAAGAGTTCACCTATTCGGGTTTTATTTCTGTGTGTATACCTAACTAGAGTCTATATCACTATTGAGATGTGTGAGGATCCTATTACCTGAAAAAACAAACAAACCAATAAATGGTTACTTGTAATGATTTTTTGACATAATTTTACATGACAATGATTGTTGAAATGTTTTATTCATGCCAACAATTTTATTTAAATATTTAATATAAAATGATTATTTACGTCAGTTTTATATATCTACAATATAATTGAATTTGAAAGTATTTTTTTATTTAAAATATTAAAAAGGTAATATTATTCTCAATTTTATTTTTACAAATATCATAAATTGTAAATTGTTAGGGGATTGATTAGGGAAAACATAGTGCGACCCTACTAGGCTTTATAGCCCACAACCTACCTTTTACGCTAGGCATTTATAGACTTTCTTTTTCCAGGTTAGAGTAAATGGAAAGCACCATGTGGAGTGGTTGATGTTATTGATCCCAAGGAGTGTGGTGTGATAATGGTAACTAGTAGAGATTTTTTCCAATTATTCCACATGAGTTTCTATGACCTTTTCATAGTTCACTATTTTTTTTCATTTGGGATATTTATCAATCTATCAGGGTATTTTTTTAACATATTTTTTAGTCCTTAAACTATTAGGGTGTTGACGAAGTCCAATTGTATCTTTTAACATCCAATATGTGTGTGTACAATTCATTCACACTTTGATCTTGTATGATTTTAGTTATTAGTTTCTAACTCATAGGGATCAAAAGTGTCCTTCAAGCCATGTCATTGATGGCTCAGGTAAATGGGTACTAGGGTACTCAGTTTAGTTTTAGAGAAACCTCCATGTGTTTCAAACCATGATTTCAATTCCTATAACCATTTTATTTTTATGTTTTCATAATTAAAATAAATACATGTTCTTATTTAATTTAATTTATTATACACAATTATGGATAATGAGAATCACTAAAGATATTGTATATGAATAACAATTTTATGTACCTCTAACTCATTCAATTTGAATTACTCAATTTTAGGTATTTAAAATAGTATAGGGGAATCTATGCCCAGAGGGGGTATATTTAGATTTTTGAAGCATTTTATTCCTTTGAATAAATGGATTTTAATTTTTCTTCCTACTTATAGTCAACTTATTATAATTTTTATAGGAGATATATTTCATACAAGAAAATATTTAATACATTTTTTTTGAAAATTTAACACTCAATGTTAATTTGGAATTGATTTAAATGACTCATAGATTAAGAAATTATAGCATGTTTTTGAGCCTTTAATTTAGGTTAATATGTTACTATGTTAAAGTAAAACCTTTTCGATTGAACATAAATATAAATTATTTTGGTCCATTAAACTATGGTAAAATTTGAAAATGGTTTTTAAATTGATTTTATAAAATATAGTATAAGAATGTTTTATTCATGAAAAAATAAAGATATTATTAATGATATTGAATTATTTGTTATTCATATGTCTAGAATATTTTTTTATTCTTCATATATCATAAATAACATCATGGGTGCATTTTTTTTTGATTTACTAGATCTAGATCTCCTCAAAACATCAAATATATATAATGAAAAAAAGAATTATTTAAATTTTTTTCAATTTGTAATTTTTATTAACATTAATGGAATGGATGATGGATATTAAAATCAAACAAAGAAGAGGAAACTGAAATATTAAATTTTATATAGATATTTCAACAGAGTTCTAATGTTGTGTCTTAATGAGAAACATTAATATGATAATATTTGAGATGGTATGGTGATTTAACGATGATATTTACATATAATATTAAAAAATAATAATTTATTAACAAATGATGGAACATGGGATAAAATAGATTGTATGTGAATATAGTTGTTGATAGAAATTCCTTGAGGATAATCTGTAACGACTGTGTGGAAGAGTGACTCAACCATATATATCATTTTACCTATATATAATTTAGTATAATTATTATATATATATATATTATATTATTTAAATTAAATAATTTTCTATTTCATGAGAATAATAGTGTGCCAAACATGAAAAAACACTAATTCATGATTTTTAGTGATAAAAATACTATTATAAAATTATTTCACTATATATATATTTTAAAAAGTGATTTTTTAATTAGTTTTTTATTTTAAGGATTTATTGTGGATAACTAAATAGTATTTTTATAAGTTGTGTGATATTAAATTAAAATTTCAAAGAGATTCATGAGATTATATCAAAGGATGTCTCACTATAAAAATTAAACTGATCAAAATTAATGTTTCATTAAATAAAACTCAAAATTTTAGGATATTCATAAGAATAATAATGTGATTAATGAGACATATTTTATAAATTGTGTAAAATCCAAGGCCTTATGAGATAAAAAGGAATCACTCATTATACTAATTCAGAGATCTATCCTACATCACCTGTGAATGATCTCATCTCCCAAAAATGATATGTTATAATTAAATAGAGACATTCTCAATATTTATGTATGATTAACCTGAATATTATAATACCTATGTAAGATAAATTTACATAGGAGTGAATTTTTTCCCATCCTAATAGATTATAATGATGTCACATGACCTATATTTTTGAATTTTCACAGTACATTTCTTAACCTTATATGCTATAAATGATTCAATTCCATGCCCTAGAAGATCCACAAATAGCTTCTATAGCTCAAAATCATCATTAAATCCACCAATACACTATGGTAGAATCCAAAAACCCATTAATGGTTAATTCAGTTAGTATTCTCATCACAACATATCCATTGTTACCGTGGATTTTTTTTATGAATCCCTCTACACCACAGTGATACAACTCACAAAAGATTAATGGCATGCTAATCTACAATGCCTATTATAATAACTCCCAATGATATTTAATATATTAATTAATTTTTATTTAAAATCATTATTTATTATCTCATGATTTTGATTTAATTCTTCATAAAATATATGTTCAAAATCAAACCCAAAACTATATTTAATGGTTGATTCGACCTCTCATTTTCTACCTACTGAACTATTCGTGGAAACACATTTTTATAGATTTTTGGGAACTAAAAATATTCATTGATTAATAAATAATATCATTTAAATTTCATTAATCCCATGGGGGTTTATATAATATTTATTGTGATAATTTTTAATAAAAATCAGATATGGGTTCAAAAAAATTCTATGTTGGAATCATTTATAGAGGGAGGAATATAGAGTTCACGGGGTGCTCATTTCAATGGATCCCAAGGATTATAAAAGCATAAATAAATGTTAATTAATAATAGATGTAGGATTATTTCCAGTCTTATTGTAAATACCTCACATGGGATTGATAATTTATACATGTATTTATATTATTATATATATATATCATTATGTTTTTTACATGACATTTTTGTGCATTTTCAAAAATTACCATATTTTTTTATATTTCATTGAAAAATAATTATTACATAGAAAAATAATAGATAAAATATCATTATCTCATGGTAATTATTGGTATTCATAATATTAATTCATTATTTTATTTATTTTTAATCCATTTCATTATGTTTTAGTGAAGTTTGAAAGGTTTGATTTAGTGATTTTGAATCAACTATAAATAACTACACCCTAATTTAATCCACTAACAAGAAAATTATTATTAAAATAACAAAACATTTACATTGATTAATGGGATTCTGTTAGTTTATTGATGAAGAAAATATGATGGGTTTTGGAGTTAATGTAGTACCACTTTGTAAATTCTAGTTTCAATCGTCCTTTCTCATTGGCGGAAATTGATGAGAACACAGATTATATATTACTGAGGGAAATTTTTATTTACAACATAAGATATGGATGATGATTAATTATTTATATTTAGTTAAAAACCAAATGGACTCCTGAAAAAAATATTTAAAAATGTAGTATTCAACTGAAAAACAGATCTTCTCATTTCATTGTAATATATTTATTTAGTCTCATTCATTGTATTTATATACTCTTCAGGCTATAACACACTCTAATATATATATATATATTATTTCTTCTAAATTAATTTAAATATAAAAATTAAAAAATATATAAAATAATATTAAATCATAAATTTTTTATGAAGCCTCCTTGGGAATCAACCTTGGTTTGCCACTATAAAGAACAATGATTATTCAAAATATTTTCTACCATTAAGGCCCATGATATCCTCAAAATAGTAGTCAATTTAAGATTCATTATCACATAGTATAGTATCAAATCAAATATAATAAAGAATTAAATTATTTTCTATCCCCAAAAGAATAACTAATCTTATTGTGAATAAATATATTAATTCTCTATTACTACATAAAAAATAATTCTTGTAGTAATAAATATCGAACCTCGCATCACATATATATATATATGTTCATCAAAATTAATCAATATATATTATTTCTCATCTTTATATAGAATCACCTAAAAATTTTAAGTTATTAATTTTATTATAGAGAATATTTTCACACTATACCTAGAGCGTCTTACTCATAATACATTGGCTCATCTACCAAAATATTTTATCACCATGCATGGTCAAAAGTGTTACCACTAACCACCTAGATAAATATGTAATTATATATCTTTTATTAGTTTACCATAATATATGGGAATCTTATGGACGAATATTATGGATAGTTCAAGTATTGGTGTCATGTAAAAGCATATAAAAAGTTATCATGTAATCATTTCCCAAGGAAAACTATAAAATAATCCCAAGTATAGTCTCCCTAGTTATTTCATTACATACCTTTCCAGTTTATAAATTAATTCCTCCACCCCACTGACTAAATATGAAAAATTAAACCTTTCTCACATGAACTATATTTTCCTCTATATAATAAATTATTCCAACTAACATTTCATAGGTTTGGAATTTCAAAACAATGATCAATTAGTAAATCTATTATCCTTGAATGACTTCAAAATATTTTGCATTAATCCACCCACTATTCACTAACATAATAATATGCATCATGAAAAATTATATCATCGATTCATAATTATTTTTTTAAATATTTACCATTTTAGTTTAAATATATTAGATGCTCATTCTAATAATAGGACCTCTGGGTAATATAATTCATTAATGATTCTCTAATATCTTCTCTAGTGATGATTTACAACATTCCCTACAAACTCAATTTCATCCAACAACACACAACAAATACTCTTTAAAAGAAATGATCCAAACAAGACTTTTGATACATCTATTTTTTTTAGAAACATGTTTATTGAATAGATCATCTCATTACTCTCCATTTTATACCACAACAGTTCATCACTATTAAATAGTTGTTGGTTTTGATTAAAAAAAATAAAAGACCTATTTAAAATTCCATATTTACCTTAATTTGAATCCTTGAAAATCATATGATGATGATATATTAATTTTCACATGGAATAATATAATGTTTTTTTATATTTTAATTCAATAATATTTGAAAATATTTAATCTGTGAGTGTTTGTTTAAGAGAATCATATTTCTAATAAAATTTAAAATACAATTCACACAAAAATGATTTAGATGTATGAATAGTAAATGGGTTTTCCCAAAAGAGGTCTATCAATATTGATATTAGGGTACATAATGTAATAATTTTTAAATAAATATTAAGCTATGCAGGAATTGAGATTTATATGGGGATTCTATTAAGTATATCTGAGAAGGAATGATCAGTAATGGATATACCATAAATGGTAAAAAGTGTTTTTTTATAAATGTTTCTATCCAAAAGATTTCATGAAAAAATAATTTATGGTAAGTCCTAGAATGGTTTAGATGAATTTTGAAAAGAGAAAATGGTAAAATTAATGAATTATCTGCATTATCCTAAGGCATGAAATTAAAAATAATTTGTTCGGATGAAGAAAAATAATTGTGTGGAAGATATGGATTGTTTTACATAATTTAATTGATGATGATCGATTTTAGTAATTTAACTGAAATTTATAATTTTTATATTTACTTTTATTAATAAATATTCCAGATTTGATAACATAGGAAGTATTGGAAAAAGAAAAAATACTAGGATTTGGATTACTAAGAGCTCTAGAAGATTTATTATATAGATAAATATCTATAAAATATAAAAAGTTATCAATGTTTGATCTTGAGGTATCTTAGAATGTGTATATAAAGATAATATTTTAATTTTAATATGATTATATATAGACGATAGTGAATTTAAAAGATTTATTGGGAGAATAAGATATCCATTATCCCGATATTAGATGATATGATGTTTCTATGGAAAAATATATCTAGAAGGTCATTTGTTTTGTAGAGTAAACATGAATATCAAAAGGCCATATGAGAGTAACATGGAGTATCTCAGAATTTCAATATAAATATATAAAATAATTAATTTTTCAGATAAAAAATTAATTATGAATATCCTATGTTTTAATTTATAATCGATTAATCAAGTAAATTTTAACTGATTCATTCTAGGTTTTCTTGATATTAGAGTATGATAAATGATAATTTAAAAATAATAATATAATGTAATTAATTATTTATATAAGTGGTACATAATATTGAATTATTTTTAGAAGGCCACATTTACATGTTTAGAATTATAGGAATTCCAAATTTACCACATGTTTTTTATTTTGAAGGAGGATTCCCACTTAATGTTGGGATGAAATGGTGGCCTAATTTTTGAATAATACAATGAAATGAAGAAGAAAAATTTAAATTTTTAATATAATTATAAATCTTTCATATGTGATATGAGATGAAACTAGAAATCATGTTTCCTAATGTTCCATGAGAAAATACAATATCTCTCACAAGTTGTATAGATTTTTTAATTTCATATTCTAGATGTGCAAAAGTTTATATATTGATGTTATTGAATAAGTGAATATATATTCATTAAAAAAATTAAATGGTTTGAAGAATTATAAACAATTTATTATTTAATTTAACTAGATTAATTACAATTACTCATTTGATGTATTAGAAAACCATTATTGTCATTCTATTTAGATTTTCTACAAATCATAGTGTTTTTATATAATGACATTCAGAAGACTAATATAGAGATATAATACTTGTATAGTTATTATACCATCCCAATTAAATTTGGATATTATGATGGATGATATATTCTTTCATTTTTATTATTTTTTATGTATTATACCATATTTAAAAGTGTAATCACTTTGTCTATTAGATAAAAAAATGCATAACATGCACTTAATATGAATACAAAAATAATGGTATCACCTATATTAGAGGATAATAATATTAAATTATGTTTTAGTTTTTTACATTACATTTATTTTACATTTTTTATAGTATAATAATTAAGTAATTAGTTGATTTTGACACTAGAATCTTTAAATGGATAATTCCATAAATAAAATTATAAAATGAGTAACACTGACTGAACCCCTATCAATGTGTTACAACATAGACCTCATAATATCATGTGGTTATAGAGAAATCCGAAACCCCATTAAAGGGTTCCTATCTTGGAAAATATAAAATTTTAATAGTTTTAATTCTGATAGTAGTAGAGGTGTACTCACATTTGAAAAAAATATAAATTAAGGAAAAAAATATATGGTGATTCATTTTAATGTTTTGGTTTTCTTTTAATTTATTGATGTTTATACAATGGTTTCTACCATTAAAAGGAATGAATATACAATGTAATTTTCATATAAAATGAATATATATGTATATATTGATTTCATGGAATGAAATTATATTTTGATGTCCTTATCTAAATATTTTTTCCATTTTGAAGGGGTTCCAAATGAAAAAATAATGTTAAGACATGCATAAAAATATTTAAAATGGGAATGTAAAGGATATGGAATATATTTTATAGATATAGAGAGATATTTTCTATGATTTTGGGGGCGATTGATGAATTATGTATTGTTAATATCTTCAGAGGAGTAAATTATTTTTTAACATGAAAGGATTTTATGTTACAATATAATATTTTAATACTTTTATGAAATTATTTATAGACCTCCCACACATTTTTATGCACATTTCTTAAGGTAGGTATGATATATCTCTTGGTAAATTTAATAATATTCTTGTTTGTTATGAAATTTTTATAGAAACGTTTATTACAAAAATAATTATAACGAGTTAAGATATGGAATTTGAAGCCATGGAAAATCATAAAATCAAGGAAATGAATGATAAAAACACTAGTAAATCTAAATGTGATTGAAACATAGATGATGTGTTTTTGGGTGTAATGCATCGTATCTCAATTGTAATAAAAAATAAAAGGTAATGTTTCAGATAAAATCCCTCATAAAATTTTTATTTCTAGAAGAATTGGACACTTTGGAATTTATTTACCAATGTTGATATTGGTTGAGTATAATGTTGATGAGAAACAAGAATATATTTAAATAATTAAAATCCATTAACATTATTTTAATATTATTAAACCCATTGAGAAATATAAATTTTTATCATAAAAAAACAAAATAAACATTATTATTAGTGATGTCAAATACTAATTAAATACATTTATTTAGACCAAATAAAAATGTAATGGAATGTTTAGAAAATTTATGGAATGTATTCATTAAGATAAATGTTTCTCGTGTGGTAATTATAGAGGTGAAGTGATATAAATTGGATATATGTTAAAAAATATCATTAAGACTATCTTAATGAAATTAACAATATAAAAAATTAAAACTATATATTTGATAAATGATCTAGGTGAAATCAATATTTTCTCAAGGTGTTAGTAGATTTCATTGTTGAATTTAAGTAACTTAGGTTGAGAATTTCACTACAATAAAACTTCTAAATAGTCATTAAAAAAATCATTCTATAAATTAAAAGGATTAAAACCATTGATAATAATTTTATATTTATACTTAAAATATCTTATATAAAAATAGGCTTGATTTTAATAATGATGAGGAAGTCAAGGATAAAACAACAGGATGTGTTGAGAGAATTTCACCCAAAATTCATCTGATGTCTACTCCATCAAAATTCAATGGTTTTAATTTTTTTTACTAATATTATACATTCTAAATCTAAAACAATGACTGTTTGAGAAATGATATTTCTACAGTAATATAATATAACTTCAATGGATGATAGGGGTATCACAAAGTTGAATAAATCTTATTGAAAAAAGAAAAATAGAGCTCAAAATTTGATTTAAAAAATTATATTATGTATATAACTAAAATAAATATGTAACATCATAAATAAAATATTGTTATGAGATATATGGAATATTTTTTAAAAATCCTATGATCTCTAGTATTTCATGTATTTTCCATGAAATTAATCAATGCATACGTTTTGGTGCAAAAATATTTATTAATGATAACAAATGTGAGGAAATCCACAATCTCTCTACACAAAATAAAAATTTTATTATTAGAAATAATTCTGTAGAATATGTGTCCTAAAATATTTTCTATTTTGTATCATATATTACCAATCATTCAGTATATTTTTCTCATCCTAAAGAAGATATTAATGTCCAATGAAAACGTGTTGGAATAAACTCACAAATTCAAAATTTTTACTTCAAATGGTTATAGGAAAATGAATCCATATTTATTTATTTATGGAAAATATTTTCAAATGGTAGGTTAGATGAGGATATTGAATATTTTTAATTTTCTTGATAGATTTTATGTTATGTTTTCAAATGAAATATCCAGTAATGATAAATGAGTTGGCACAATAGGTATTGATGATAATAAATTGAAAACCAAAGATATTTTAGTTATGTAAAATTTAAAAGTATTTAATAAGTTTAAGAAAACATTATAAAAAATGGAATGGTGTTAATACTATAAAGAACTATTTTATAATCATGTGGATAAATTTTTTCAGAAATATAAATAAGGGTGAAAAAAGAATAAATAACTTGTTAAAAGAAATTTATATTTGTAAGTCATGTTATTTTAGTTCCAAATATGAAAATAATATATAGAATAAAATAATTATCCCTCTTTGTAAAATGAGTTTAAGAATGATTTAATCAAATATTCGATAATGAAATTTCTGAAATTAAAAAGAAAAAGAGAATTCACTTTTAAAACATTCCAAAAGGGGAAGATGATACTAGAAGTCAAAAAATAATTTATTATAATTCCACTAGGTATCAGGAACCTATAAAATATGTTTTATATAGTATAGTGATTAATCCATCCACTATAGTTGATAGTCAATTTATAAAATTAATTGATAATTTATGATGTATAAAAACATTTATGTTCACTGATCCGATGAATGATGTAGTGGAGATGATCAAAATATTCTAAAGACAATTTTAAAAACGATTGGGTATATATATGATGGTACCTAAAACATATAATAGAGAGGATAATAATTTAAATTATTTTGAATACCATCTTTATATGTAATAGATTAAGCATCAAAATAGTTCTATATTAAACCACATCAGAAATGTGTTTGAGATAAAAATATTTTCTAAATATATAAATATTAGAAATAGATTCATATTGAGACAAAAATCAATAATAGCATATTTTAAAATGAAATACAAGCATAAATTCATAGTTATTTATATAGAAATAGTTGGAATACTATATAGTACATTAATGGATATTTAATATATAGAATGGATTGAGGAAAACATTTATGAGGGGATTTAAATTGGTTATAAATCCTAGGATATAGGATGTTGATGAAAGAATAAGTGAAAACATAATAGGACTTACTAAATTAATGAAAACATAAGTGAAAATATTCAACATTTTGGTTATATAAGTGAATGATAATTTGACTAATTGATGAGATATGCTATGAAAATTTATATAAATCCATTGAAAATATGACGTACCTTATTTATATTTAACATTAATTATATATTTCTTATATAAAAGTAGACATAATACAACCTTAAAGATAAATAAGTCTAGTTATTGGGTATTAGATACACTACATGAAAACTTAAAACAAGTAATACGATTTCATTATTGAAATCCTCCTTAATATGTTCATAATATTCCTCCATACTAAAAACTTCTAGGGATAATGTTGGGACATATAGAAGAAATAGGTGACCTATAAAGCCCAGTAAGGGAATAAAAATGGAATAAAATTAATAGAATAATACATTTTAGATAATAGGAATATACATGGAGCAGAAAAGTTGTAGCAATCATAGAAATGAATAATGAGATATTACATAGCATGATAATCATAAATACAACATAGGAAATTTAGTAATAACTTAAAACACTTCATAATATACATAGTTCAAGGTTAACTTACAAGACATCATAATGGAATAAGTCCCATAAATTATTTTGTTTTACTCCTTATCCGATCTTGAAATCTCATGATACAAAATTTTACCCAATGCATTCGATTGATATATAATTTTGGTCACGCCATTCACTTTCATTGCATTATTAATATTATGTTTTCCACATACATCATACAACATGAATTCATTCATAATTATATTTTATTACAAAATCGAGGTTTAGGGAATAAATACATGTATGCCTCAATTCAAATATGTATATATAAGGACCCGACCTTAAAAAATTACTTAATCTTGAGTTATTTTAAGAATAAACATTGAGGATATTTTTAGGTTTAGAGTTTTAGAGAATTAGGCCATAACTATTACATATCAACTTGGATATTACAAATTAGTCACTTCTACTATAACTGATTTTTCACAACAATAAAAAATCCTTAAATAAAACAAGAGTTCGTTTCTTGATATAAATATTCTTGAATAATTCCTTTATCTTACCCTTCCTTATAACCTATGAAAAACATTTCAAAAACTTGGGATGAGCATAAAAATCTCAGTAAGGGTTATAACATAATGAAAGGAAACATTAACACATCAATAAATACAAATCAATGAAACCATAATTTTTCAATCATAACATACCTTCTGAAATCATAATATTTATGAATGACACATAGTAATCACAAATCATAATGTTAACTTAATACATACATAACATAATTAAATTGTAGCTATCACAGCTACATAGGGAGTCAAATTTGGAATACCCATCACAGTATATTCCCTAAATCTTTTAGGAGAAACATTAACGTTTACCTCCATCATGTTACCCAATGCATTGGAGAGCTATCTCAGGCTCACCTGCCCTCGGTTTATTATGGAACCACCCATATACGTAACAATTACTAATAACTATAACATATTAATAACACATAAAACATTCACAAAATAAATATAACATTTCCACGTTGCAATTACAATATATCATTTCAATATATTGACATAATCAATGCTTTATCAAACCATTTTCAAAACCATTTAAAACATTTAATAAAGAGATTTTTAAATCAAAGTGTACCATACCACTTTGAAGATTTTAAAGGAATTACTATTTTAAAACAGTAATGTCTATATAAATAAATCCTTAAAACCATTTTGAAATATGGACATTAATAAGAAATATTTAGAAGATTAAATCATTAAGACAATATTTTAGTTAAGGAGTTCTTAACAAATAGGAGATGCTTGAATACAAATAATTGAGGAATAAATTTAATCAAAACATTATAATATCATGAGAATAAAGGTATTCATGATATAATATGACAAAGGAAAGTATATACACCATATCAAAGTGAATTGGCGCATATCAACAATGAAGTCTCAATGAAATGTAAATTGAGACAAAATCCCTTATAAAGACGGCATCATTTGATTAAGGATAAATATATTACTTAATTATGTGTGGAAAATAATAATACAACCAATATAATTGGATATTATTTGTGAAACAATCAGAGTTAATTCACACATTTTCATAGGATGACATATTCAAGAAGTACAAGTTTAACCCAAATTATTGAAATTGGGTTAAGATGTTCCCTAAAATATTCGATATCCTAACGACGTCACTTTAAAATTCAGAAAATGAGTTGATGAGAGAGAAAATGGTATCTCATCACTTGGACATAAAATATACATCAATAAGGATATAGAAGAACATATCCCAAAAAATAATATGTGAATTAAAAGACATAACAAAAAGAATCCTTTTAAAAAGGGGAGGGTGAATGGTTCCCTTACCGATTTGGTAACTTACGAAACATACACCCCATGAAAGAAGGACCATAAAATACTGATGTAAATACGTATAAATGAAATTATATTAAACAAAGAGTATAATAATGGGCAATAAATACACCACTCAAAGGAGATAGTGACAAATATAGCATGAATCTCACGGGAATAAAAAGTGAGATAAAAACCCCTTACTCATTGTATTCAATTGAGTCGTATGACCAAAAGATAATAGGAACCAAATGAATCACAAAATACCATGAATATAAATAGAATAATTATAATATATATATATATCTAATAAAATTACACAATACATCACATGCAATAAATAAGTGGCGAACAATGGAAATCTCACGGAATTAAAAGCGAGATAAGAAATCCCTTACCTCAAGTCCGACCTGTCGTGTTCGTTTCTTTATATTCGTGAATAATAAACTTTGTTCAATTTATAATTTCTTAAGGACTTCCTATAATTTTTATTATTAAATTCATGTCACATATTATCATGTTATAATAATTAGTTAATTATGTGAGTTCATATCATACGTTTTGTCGATGTTCGGTATGTGAGTAAAAAATAATCTTGTTTGAAGATAATTGTCCATGTAGTTATAAGTAAATAATATCTGGAATGGTGTTCATGATTTAAATATCATATATATCCAGTATATATGTATTTAATAATATTCCAAAATGTTTTGAGATAAGAAATGAAATGTACCATTCATGGAGATGGTAAGCCGTATATACGCATGAACGCTACTATCATTTTTTGTCATATTAATGGACTTTAAAACTAAATGAGACAAAGATATATTATAATTAAATTATAATATATATGTTATATAGGTAACATAAGTTCATTAATTACATTCTTTATAAATTCCATGTTTGGCATGAACGAGTCACATCACTTGAGGGGGTAGTTGTCCACACTTCCTCGTAAGAAATTATCGCATTTTCAAAACATGGAAAGCCTAAAGGTATGTTTTAAATATATAATACAGAAGCATAGAGATGACATAAATATAATATATATCATATATATAATATATATATATATATAGTTACATCAAAATGGAAACCATGAGAGGTGGTAGGAGAATATTAAACAAACACCGTTTCGTGAGGCATTAATTCGCCATCCACGGAAATGGTATGTTATTTAACCATTAGATGGAGGTGTGTATAAGTGTAGGTATAATAATTATCATAAAAAAATCCTAGTATATTGAGGATACTGGTGTTATTATGGTATCAAATAATAATAAGATAGTGGTGAGTGAAGAAGGAAAATAAAAGAACGAAACTTGAGAGAAGATATTACCTCTGAATTGGGTAACTCTTTTTGATTTGAGTCAAAGGCTTCCTTGGAAATACTTATTCCCAATGTTAGTATTCTAGGAGTAAAATAGGGATTTGGAGAGATAATATGATGAGAGGTTGGATGATCCAAGGGCATTATAGGTGTGGGTAAGGGGGTAGAGGTGGGGGCCTTTTATAAAAGGGAGGAGAGTCACTTTTGGAAAGTCTTGAATTGTTACTTTATTATAAAATGATTTTCAAATTTTAAAGGACCCAAAATGATATTTTTTTAGGATAATGTGATAAGGGTTCTAAATACACCAATAAAATAGGTTTTAGACAAGTGTATGTATTATATTTTACCTTATATTTTAATTTTTTTAAATCGTTCATTAATGAGGTAATCAATGCATCATCTTGGTGTCATAAATAAATTTATTTATTTAATTTCTAAAAATTATAAAACAAATACCATGATGTAGGAAAACTTTTTATCTTTATAATTAATATTTATAGTATAAGATATCATTTATGTAAAAAAAATTAAAATTGTTTTACTTAGGATATACAAACCTTTGATATATTTCTCTTCTTTTTAAAAAATAATGTCATAAATGTCACTATCACACCCATGTGAGTCCATGGGCCCTAAAGTATGGTAAAAATATTTCCATGGTAGGAAATAACTTAAAAACTAGGATTTGGACACATGTTGGGGTCATTTTATATTATTATGATATTATTTTATTACCCTTAACTACCCGATTACTAATTAATCACTATAATTAAAGATAATTGTCATCGTTACTATTCATAATGTCCAAAAACAAAAGAGTATTAATTACATAATTTGAACCTTATGATTCCAAATATGGAATCAATTTTATCAAATTAAAAACACAGAAATTTCAGTAATTAATTTAAAAATAATTCCCATTGTCAAAACAAATAGCGTGTTTTTAAGATACAATATCTATCAAAAGATTGACACTTGTTTATGTCCAATTTCAAAGTGAAATTAATTCCAATGACCAACATTGAATTAAATGATAAAAATATATTCTAATTAAACTTTAAAACTAATTAAAAATATAATATAACTATATAAATAAATTGGATTAAAAGGAGGTTTTGAATTAAAATACAACATTTTTCACTATTCATTAAAAAATGAGCTTTATCTGAAAAATAACAAAAATTTACACAAAGTAAATTTTGATGTCCCAATTCTAAAGAAGGATTTTATTCTGTCAAATATAACATATAAAATTGTCAAAAAGTAGATTTAAAAAGGTTTTGACATCAAAAGGTGGTTAATCGACATTTAAAGAATATTAGAATATTTATGCTTAAAATTGGATTCATTCGCATTGTATGCCTCTAAAATTTATTGGATAAATGTAAAAATATTTAACAAACATATATAATCTTTTTTCAGTTAGTTCTGTTCATTCCTGCCATTACAATAGCTAGGCGTTAACTACCATTTAAAATAATAATATTATATTATTAGTGTGCAACGTAAAATTTCAAAGAAACTCGTTGTTGCATATTGGGTACACCCTTGAACATAGCATCCACTTTAAAGAAATATTAATATATTATTCACAAATATTAATAAATAAAAAAATTTCATATTCATTATTTACCTCAGATGTTACATCCTTCCCCCCCTTTTTGGAATTGCATCCTCGCAATTTTAAAATTGGGCCCGGAAACTTTATTGAAAGCCCCAGATCGGAAAAGGAGTCAATTAAACTGTCACTTTAAAAGAAAGAAAGATATGTACAAAAGTCACTCGAGACAACAGATACTAGGATACTATGAAAACATGGATATGAAGGAGAAACAAACCATCAAGGTCTGATGGAGAGTGATAGAAAACATGATTAGGAGAAAGTTAACCACCATAAAATCACAAACTTGTGATGGGTTAAACAATATTTGATTCCCCAGTAGGAAAAGTTAACAAAAAACGTATTTGTTTTAAGTTACATTTCATTGATGAATTTATTTATGATCTTAACTAAAACATAATGAAACATACTTACTTTTCCTGTGGACTTTCAACTTTTACTAGATTTATAACACTAACTCATATTTTCTCCCAGCGATGAGTATTCAGGATGACTTGTTCTCATTAAGAGCGCTAAAATCAACTTTGAGAGAATCACATAATCCACACAAGATGAAATATATATTTCCCATGTCTTTAGACCATAACAAAATCCAAAATGGTTAGTACAAGATTAGATAATCCCTAAAAAGGATAATCATTTACAAAAAGAAAAACTACTCTTAATCCCCAAAATTTTTCCAATAAAACCCAAAGTTCATCAAAGACCCTTTAATAAATAGAGATCCATAAAATTCTTCAAAATAATCCAAACTAATATGGAAACCCAAATCTATGAAGGAATTAAGCACGTAGTCTTCCCAGATAAATCTTAACATTTATCTCCAAATAACATCAGTTACTCTTAATGTATCATATTGAAAAGTAATTAGCCTAATCACATATATTCCATGATAGGTTAATCATTTCCATAGATAACCCAAAATCAAATTATTCTTGGTTTATAAAATAATCTAACTAAAAAGAGTTAGTTAAACTAACCAGGTACTTCACATAGTCTAGTGGTAGGCGACAAATACCAGTCGCACTTTGGTTGTGGGTTTGATTCCCAAAGCTTCGTCCGACACGATGAGTTGTCACATGGTCTAGATGTTGTCCCTTTTCAAAAACTATATAATTTTATAACATTACCAAAAAGAAATAAATTCATCAAAAATAACCATAACATATTTTAGCCACGAAGGTTATTTAATAACCTTCATTTTGCATCCCAAAATGTATTAACCTGTAATTGCCTCAAATTCAAGGATCATATAAACTCAAATGGTTCTTTATAATTATATCCACAAAAGAAAATAAAATTATTCCTTGAATAATATTTTCATATATCAAGCATCAGGGTTACACATAACATAAAAAGTCTTCTAATGTAATCCCTCCATCAAAAGAGCCTTAATACTTTTAAGAATATCACCATCCTAAAATCTACCATAACTCTTAAATACCTTATATGTGGACTTCTTACTCATTCAACATTCTTTATGATCCATTAACCATTACTTTCTAACTTATTCTAAAATACATATTTCCTACAAACAAAATCATGAATCATATCCTAAGAATCAATAATGTAACACCCCAGGTAAATAATGAATATGGAATTTTAATATTTATCCATATTTGTGAATAAAATATTAATATGACTTTAAAGGGGATGCTATGCTCGATGGCGTACCCAACACGCAACAACGAGTTTCTTGGGAATCTTACGTTGCACTCTAATAATAAAATAATATTAATTCAAATGGTAGTTAACATGTAGCCGTTGTATTGGAGGGAATGGATAGAAATAACTAAAATATGATTATATATGTTTTTTAAATGTTTTTACATTTATCCAATAAATGCTAAAGGCTTAAAATACGGAAAGAATTCAATTTTAGGCATATATGCCCTAGTCTTCACTAAAGGTTCACTTATCGCCTTTTAATGGAGAACTGTCATTAAATATAGTTTTTTTCACTCTTAAACATTCTTTTGGACCAAATAAAACTCATATTAAGAATCGGGACATCAAATTTTACTTTGTGTAATTTTTTGGTATTTTTCCGATAAAGTTCATTTTTTTAATGAATAGTGTAAAATGTTGTATTTTAATTCAAAACCTCTTTTTAATCTAATTTATTTATATGATTAGATTATATTTTGAATTGGTTTTAAAGTGAAATTAGAAAATATTTTTACCATTAATTCCAATAGTGGCCGTTGGAATTAATTTCACTTTGAAATCAGACTTAAACTAGTGTCAATCTTTTGATACTTATTGTTTTATAAAAACACGCTATTTGCTCTGACAGCGGGAATTAATTATTAAATTAATTAATGTGACTAATATGTTCTGATTTTTGTAAAACGGACTTCATTTTTGAATTCAGAATATCAAATATAGCTTAGGGTGAATTTTTGGGATTTTTCTGAAAAACTTCAATTTTTGATGAATAGTGAAACCACTAAGTCGTACTTATAAAAACTGATTTTCTGTTTAAATGAAATTTTTCCATAATTATGTTTTTATTTTCAAAAATCAGACATACATGGTTTTCATTAAGAAGTAAAATGTGGTTCAATGAGATTATAATAATTTTTTTGGTGAATAGTAACTTATTAAGTTCTTAATCGCGATTAGAGGTAATTAGTGTAATTTAAGGTAAAAATGATATTATAAGAATGTGAAAACACCATGACACTTGTCCTACACCTATTGGGTGAGTTATGGCCGACCAAGAAAAGCCATGGGCCAACTTGGGGACCCCATGGAGACACTTTGGTTGGGAAATGACATAAATAACTTTTTATTTAATGTTAAAATTAAATTGACACAAACATGAGTTGTTTTACTAAAACAATTTTTAAGTAGGGTTACATAGGTCCAAATTTTGCTTATAAATAGTCATTGGAAAGTTAAAAAGATTTCCTACATCATAGTATTTTTTTTATAATTTTTAGACATTAAATAAATTAAATTATTTATGACATAATAATGATGCAGCGATGACATCATTATTTGACGATTTAAATAAAATGGAAAGATAATGTAAAATCTATGAACTACACATGTCCAAAACCAATTGGATGAGTGGATTTCGAAGCCTTATCACCTTATACACGAATTATATCAATGTGGGACCTTTTGAAATAGAAACACATTTTGAAATAAAGTAATATTTCTTTACTTTCCAAAAGTGCCCCTCCTCTCCTCTTATAAAAGGACCCCACCTCTACCTCATTTAACACACTCCTCAAGCCTTTGGCTCGGCCAACCCCTGACCATTTAATCTCTTCACATCCCTCCCCTCATACTAGAAGATTCCCTTTGGGCAGAATCCTTTCAATGGAAGCCTTTAGGCTCAAATCAAAAGGAGTTACACTTTTAAAGGTAATTCATTCTCTCATGTTCATTTGTTTCATTTTGCTTCTCCATCCCCATAAACTCTTTTTATTTATTTCTTTTGTAACAACACCAGTATCTTTAATATACTAGGATGTTTTTATAATATTTATTAGAGCTACACTCTCACACAACTACATCAAATGGTTAAAGAACATACGGTTTCCGTGGATGGCGAAATTCTGCCTCCCGAAACGATGATTGTTCAATACTCATTTAGCACCTTCCATGGTGGCAATTATGATGTCACTATTTTTATATATGATATAAAATATGTTTATGTTTTCCTTAAGCTTCTGTTTTTTTCATTTTGGGCATACCTTTATGGTTTCCATTATGTGTAAACGCGATATCTTCATTTAAGGAAGTGCGGACTACCGCCCCCTCAAAGTGATTTGATTCGTTAAATACCATATGTGGGACGTATAAAGGATGGAACTATGATATTATATATGATATTATACTGTAATTATAATATACCTTTATATCATTATTATTCCATTCTATAAAATACGAAATAGAAATGAAAGTAGCGTTCATGCGTACGTACAGCTTACCGTCTCCATGAATGGCGCATTTCATTTCTTACCTCTAAATGATTATGTAATGTTATAAATGCATGCATGTACTGGATATATATGACATATATGATATCTACATCATGAATACAATTCTGGATATAATAAACATTTGTCCACACGAACAACATGTAATTGTAAGAAGTCCACTTTCGACTTAAGAACCAAATATCGGCAAAACAAATATTATTAACATAAATGATTACATAATGTTTATGACATGGTAATAAGTGATATAAAAGGAATAATCAACTTGAAAAAGGTTCTTAACGAAGTAGAAATTAACTCAAGTTTATTATTCAGGAGATTAAAGAACGATCGAGTCAAGTCGGACCCGAGGTAAGGGATCCGACTCCTCTCTTTCTTTTTAAGTACACACTTTTATGTCATCCTTTTTAAAGCTCATCTTTCTTGTTATTGGGATGATCTTTTATATTAAACTTACTGTAATTTTTATGTTCATGTGATGAGGGACCCTATTCTCTCTCATCAATCCATTTTGGAAGTTTTGAGTGGCGCCGTTAGGCTGCTGAACTTTCGTAAGAGATCTAACCTCTCTCTTTGTTTTTACGTACTCTCCTTTATGTCACTTCTTTTATGCTCCTCTTTGTAATGTTGGGGGATGTTCCTTTATATTCCTCTTGCGGTAAATTTTATTGTAATGTGATGAGATACCCCATTTGATCTCATCAATCCATATTCGGAAGTTTTATGTGGCGCCGTTAGGCTGCCGAGTTTTCGTAAGGGATTTTCATCTCACTTTTATTCCCGTGAGATTTATGCTACATTTGCCACAAATTCCATTGAGTGGTGTATGTACTGCCCATTATTCCACTCTTTGTGTAATATACTTTCGTTTATGAGTATTTACATCAATGATCTATTGTCCTTCTTTCATGGGGTGTATGTTTTGAAAGATACCGACGTCGGTAAGGGAACCTTTCACCCTCCTCTTTTTTAAAAGACTTCTTTTGTTGGGTCTTTTAATTTACATATTGTTATGTTGGGATATGTTCTCATATATCCTTATTGATGTAAATTTTATGTCCAAGTGATGAGATACTCTTTTTATCTCTCATCAACTCATTTTGATGTGATGTCGTTAGGCTGTCAAAGGAACTTTTTAACCCAATTTCGATTTCTTTGGGTTCAACATGTAGTCATTGAATATGTAATCCATTGAATATGTGTGAATGACCTTTTATTGTTGTACACTTAATATACACTTATATTGGGTGTATTTATATTTGTCACACATATTTTTGTGATTGATTTGTCCTTAATTTAAGGATACCTTCTTTATAAGGGATTTCATCACATTTGACTTTTCTATTGAGGGTTCATTGTTGTTATGCACCAATTCACTCTTATATGGTGTATATACTGTCATTTGGAGTATTATATCATGAATCCATTTATTCTCATGATATTATAATGTTATGAATAAATGTTATTCCTCAATTATTTTATTCCAGTGTCTCTAATTTTGGTAAAACCCCTTTTAACCAAAATATCGTTTTAAATGTTTTAATTATTTGTTCTTATTAATATACATGTTTTCAAAATGGTTTTAAGGATTTATTTATATGGATATTAATGGTTTAAAATTTTAAGCTTCAAGGTGGTATGGGACACTTTGATTCAAAAATCTCTTTATTAAATGTTTTAAATGGTTTTGGAAATGGTTTCTTTTTGAATGGATTCATTATTTCAATATACTAAAATGTTATATTGTGATTGAAATGTGGAAATGTTATGTTTCCTTTGTGCATGTTTTATGTGACACATTTATATTATGGTTCTTGGGCATTGTTATGAAAACGGGTGGTTCCGTGATAAACTAAGGGCGGGTGAGCCCGATATAGCTCTCCAATGCATTGGGTAACGCGAAGGAGTGAAACGTTAAGGTTTCTCCGAAGAGATTTAGGGAATATACTGTGATGTGTATTCCAAACGTAACCAAGAGGGTTACTCCCTACGTAAGAATGTTATGAATGCCTCAAGTTACCTTTATGTCTTATGTTTTCTATGATTTATTCATGATTTGATATGCCTATATTTTATGGGTAAAGTGTGATCTCATTCTAATGTATATATGAACTCATGTTTCCTTTTCATATTTTTATAACTCTTACTGAGATTTTTATGCTCATCCCATGTTTTTGAAATGTTTTTCACAGGTCAAGGGAAAGGTACATGATGTGATGATAGTGTCAAGGATGTGTCAAGAAAGAATCTGTGTTATATTTTAAATGTGTTCACGTTGATGGGAAGAATGAATACTGTCTTTTATGTAACCACTTTGTTTAAATGTGGAATGTAATGCAAGTTTCATGATCTAATTCTCTAAAAATCTAAACCTGAAAAGATCCTCAATGTGTAATCTTTTAATAACTCAATATTAAGTAAGGTTTAAGGCTGGGGCCTTATAGTTGGTATCAAAGGTCGGTTTAGATAACTTTAGAGGTTAGGGTATTCTTTAAGCATAAGTGACATTACCATAATGGTTAGGATTTCAGAAAGAGTCCTAGTTTTAGATAAAGTGAATGAGTAAGTATATCTTAGTGTTTATCTTACTCATTAGTACATGATGGTTTTGTTGATATACTCACACTGACATTTCTGTTTTTAGTGAATGGCTGGATCTCGCAGGCACCAAAGTGACAATTGGATTGAAGGAAACTGTGGTGGATCTATGATTAAGATACTAGGTAAAATGGAGGATTCAATGAGGAAACTCATGGTTTTTCTAAACCAACTATCAAGGAGTCATGATCAACCACTTCAACCTTGGTGAGTTCTCTAGTGCATCATGTACGAGATGGCCAACTCGATGTGGAAATTCAAGTAATAATTATTAAGGTAACCATTAGGGTTTATATGATCCTTACTTTTGAGGTAATTATGGGTTATTATATGTTATGATGGAAAATGAAAGGCATGAGATAAACTTGAGGTTAAAATATGTTATGATCATCTTTGAAGATTTTATCTCATTTTGGGGAATGTTTTAAGAATTATATAGTTTTGAAAAAAGGACAACATGCAGACTGTGTGACAACCCGTCGCGTCGGACAAAGCTGCGGGAATCGAACCCACAACCAAAGTGCGACTGGTATTTATCGCCTACCACTGGACTACGTGAAGTCCCTGGTTAGTTTGACTGATTCTTTTTAGTTATATGATTTTATGAATTAAGAGTAAGTTGATTTTGGATGATATGTGATTAGGATAATTACTTTTCAATATGAGGCTTTAGGAGCGACTAATGTTGTTTGGAGATAAATGTTACGATTTAACTTGGAAGACTATGTGACTAAATCCTTCAAATATTTGGGTTTCAATCTTATATTGGTTTACTTTGAAGAATTTTATGGACAAATTGTTTATCGGATGGTCCTCATTGAACTTTGGGTTTTGTTGGACAAATTTTGGAGATTAAGAATAGATTTTCTTTTTTATAAGGGGTTATCCTTTTCTGGATTATCTGATCTTGTACTAACCTTTTTGGTTTTGGTTTTGGTTAAAGCCTAAATACATGGGAAGTATATAGTTCTCTTTTGTGGATTAGGTGATTCTCTATAAGTTGATTATAGTACTATTAATGGGAACAAGTCTTCCTAAATACTCATCTTTTGGAGAAAATATGATTTTGTGTAAGGAACCTAATAAAAGTTGAAAGTCAACATGATAAGTGATTATGTTTCCTTATGAATAAATTCCTCAATAAAAAGTAACATAAAACAAAAATGTTGTCTATTAACTTTTCCTACTGGGGAATTGAATACCGTTTAACCCATCACAAGTTTGTGATTTTTTCATGGTTAACTTTCTCCTAAAGAAGTTTTCTATCACTCTCCATCAGAACATGACCCTTTGTTTTTCCCTCAATGTCCATATTTTCATACTTGGAATCCTAGTATGGGTTAACTCGGGTGGCCTTTGTACTTATCTTTCTTTATTTTTTTTACCGACTTTTGTTCCGGTGTGAGACTTTCAAGGATGTTTTCAAGCGCAATTTTAAAATTGCGAGGACGCAATTCCCAAAAGGGGGGAAGGATGTAACACCCCAGGTAAATAATGAATATGGAATTTTCATATTTATCCATATTTGTGAATAAAATATTAATATGACTTTAAAGGGGACGCTATGCTCGATGGCGTACCCAACACGCAACAACGAGTTTCTTGGGAATCTTACGTTGCACTCTAATAATAAAATAATATTAATTCAAATGGTAGTTAACATGTAGCCGTTGTATTGGCGGGAATGGATAGAAATAACTAAAATATGATTATATATGTTTTTTAAATGTTTTTACATTTATCCAATAAAAGCTAAAGGCTTAAAATACGGAAAGAATTCAATTTTAGGCGTATATGCCCTAGTTTTCACTAAAGGTTCACTTATCGCCTTTTAATGGAGAACTGTCATTAAATAAAGTTTTTTTCACTCTTAAACATTCTTTTGGACCAAATAAAACTCTTATTAAGAATCGGGACATCAAATTTTACTTTGTGTAATTTTTTGGTATTTTTCCGATAAAGTTCATTTTTTTAATGAATAGGGTAAAATGTTGTATTTTAATTCAAAACCTCTTTTTAATCTAATTTATTTATATGATTAGATTATATTTTGAATTGGTTTTAAAGTGAAATTAGAAAATATTTTTACCATTAAATCCAATAGTGGTCGTTGGAATTAATTTCACTTTGAAATCAGACTTAAACTAGTGTCAATCTTTTGATACTTATTGTTTTATAAAAACACGCTATTTGCTCTGACAGCGGGAATTTATTATTAAATTAACTATTGTGACTAATATGTTCTGAATTTTGTAAGACAGAATTCATTTTTGAATTCAGAATATCAAATATAGCTTAGGGTGAATTTTTGGGATTTTTCTGAAAAACTTCAATTTTTGATGAATAGTGAAACCACTAAGTGGTACTTATAAAAACTGATTTTCCGTTTAAATGAAATTTTTCCATCATTGTGTTTTTATTTTCAAAAATCTGACATACATGGTTGTCATTAAGAAGTAAAATGTGGTTCAATGAGATTATAATAATTTTTTTGGTGAATAGTAACTTATTAAGTTCTTAATCGCGATTAGAGGTAATTAGTGTAATTTAAGGTAAAAATGATATTATAAGAATGTGAAAACACCATGACACTTGTCCTACACCTATTGGGTGAGTCATGGCCGACCAATACAAGCCATGGGACAACTTGGGGACCCCATGGAGACACTTTGGTTGGGAAATGACATAAATAACTTTTTATTTAATGTTAAAATTAAATTGACACAAACATGAGTTGTTTTACTAAAACAATTTTTAAGTAGGGTTACACAGGTCTACATTTTGATTATAAATAGTCATTGGAAAGATAAAAATATTTCCTACATCATAGTATTTTTTTTATAATTTTTAGACATTAAATAAATTAAATTATTTATGACATAATAATGATGCAGCGATGACATCATTATTTGACGATTTAAATAAAATGGAAAGATAATGTAAAATCTATGAACTACACATGTCCAAAACCAATTGGATGATTGGATTTCTAAGACTTATCACCTTATCCACGAATTATATCAATGTTGGACCTTTTGAAACCGAAACACATTTTCAAATAATGTAATATTTCTTTACTTTCCAAAAGTGCCCCTCCTCTCCTCTTATAAAAGGCCCCCACCTCTACCTCATTTAACACACTCCTCAAGCCTTTGGCTCGGAAAACCCCTGACCATTTACTCTCTCCAAATCCCTCTCCTCATCCTAGAAGATTCCCTTTGGGCATAATCCTTTCAAAGGAAGCCTTTAGGCTCAAATCAAAAGGAGTTACACTTTTAAAGGTAATTCATTCTCTCATGTTCATTTGATTTATTTTGCTTCTCCAACCCCATAAACTCTTTATATTTATTTCTTTTGTAACAACACCAGTATCATTAATATACTAGGATGTTTTTATAAGATTTATTCGAGCTACACTCTCACACAAATACATCAAATGGTTAAAGAACATACGGTTTCCGTGGATGGCGAAATTCTGCCTCCCGAAACGATGATTGTTCAATACTCATTTAGCACCTTCCAAGGTGGCCATTATGATGTCACTATTTTTATATATGATATAAAATATGTTTATGTTTTCCTTAAGCTTCTGTTTTTTTAATTTTGGGCATACCTTTATGGTTTCCATTATGTGTAAACGCGATATCTTCATTTAAGGAAGTGCAGACTACCACCACCTCAAAGTGATTTGATTCGTTAAATACCATATGTGGGACGTATAAAGGATGGAACTATGATATTATATATGATATTATACTGTAATTATAATATACCTTTATATCATTATTATTCCATTCTATAAAATACGAAATAGAAATGAAAGTAGCGTTCATGCGTACGTACGGCTTACCGTCTCCATGAACGGTGCATTTCATTTCTTACCTCTAAATGATTATGTAATGTTATAAATGCATGCATGTACTGGATATATATGACATATATGATATCTACATCATGAATACAATTCTGGATATAATAAACATTTGTCCACACGAACAACATGTAATTGTAAGAAGTCCACATTCGACTTAAGAACCAAATATCGGCAAAACAAATATTATTAACATAAATGATTACATAATATTTATGACATGGTAATAAGTGATATAAAAGCAATAATGAACTTTGAAAAGGTTCTTAACGAAGTAGAAATTAACTCAAGTTTATTATTCAGGAGATTAAAGAACGATCAAGTCAAGTCGGACCCGAGGTAAGGGATCCTACTCCTCTCTTTCTTTTTAAGTACACACTTTTATGTCATTCTTTTTAAAGCCCATCTTTCTTGTTATTGGGATGATCTTTTATATTACACTTACTGTAATTTTTATGTTCATGTGATGAGAGACCTTATTCTCTCTCATCAATCCATTTTGGAAGTTTTGAGTGGCGCCGTTAGGCTGCCGAACTTTCGTAAGAGATCTAACCTCTCTCTTTCTTTTTACGTACTCTCCTTTATGTCACTTATTTTAAGATCCTCTTTGTAATGTTGAGGGATGTTCCTTTATATTCCTCTTGTGGTACATTTTATTGTAATGTGATGAGATACCCCATTTGATCTCATAAATCCATATTCGGAAGTTTTATGTGGCGCCGTTAGGCTGCCGAGTTTTCGTAAGGGATTTTCATCTCACTTTTATTCCCGTGAGATTTATGCTACATTTGCCACAAATTCCATTGAGTGGTGTATGTAATTCCCATTATTCTACTCTTTGTGTAATATAATTTCGTTTATGAGTATTTACATCAATGATCTATTGTCCTTCTTTAATGGGGTGTATGTTTTGAAAGATACCCAAGTCGGTAAGGGAACCTTTCACCCTCCTCTTTTTTAAAAGACTTCTTTTGTTGGGTATTTTAATTTACATATTGTTATGTTGGGATATGTTCTCATATATCCTTATTGATGTAAAGTTTATGTCCAAGTGATGAGATACTCTTTTTATCTCTCATCAACTCATTTTGATGTGATGTCGTTAGGGTGTCAAAGGAACTTTTTAACCCAATTTTGATTTCTTTGGGTTCAACATGTAGTCATTGAATATGTCATCCATTGAATATGTGTGAATGACCTTTTATTGTTGTACACTTAATATCCACTTATATTGTGTGTATTTATATTTGTCACACATATTTTTGAGATTGATTTGTCCTTAATTTAAGGATACCTTCTTTATAAGGGATTTCATCACATTTGACTTTTCTATTGAGGGTTCGTTGTTGTTATGCACCAATTCACTCTTATATGGTGTATATACTGTCCTTTGGAGTATTATATCATGAATCCATTTATTCTCATGATATTATAAAGTTCTGACTAAATGTTATTCCTCAATTATTGTATTCCAGTGTCTCTAATTTTGGTAAAACCCCTTTTAACCAAAATATCGTTTTAAATGTTTTAATTATTTGTTCTTATTAATATCCATGTTTTCAAAATGGTTTTAAGGATTTATTTATATGGATATTAATGGTTTAAAATTTTAAGCTTCAAGGTGGTATGGGACACTTTGATTCAAAAATCTCTTTATTAAATGTTTTAAATGGTTTTGGAAATGGTTTCTTTTTGAAGGGATTCATTATTTCAATATACTAAAATGTTATATTGTGATTGAAATGTGGAAATGTTATGTTTCCTTTGTGCATGTTTTATGTGACACATTTATGTTATGGTTCTTGGGCATTGTTATGAAAATGGGTGGTTCCGTGATAAACTAAGGGCGGGTGAGCCCGATATAGCTCTCCAATGCATTGGGTAACGCGAAGGAGTGAAACATTAAGGTTTCTCCGAAGAGATTTAGGGAACATACTGTGATGGGTATTCCAAACGTAACCAAGAGGGTTACTCCCTACGTAAGAATGTTATGAATGCCTCAAGTTACCTTTATGTCTTATGTTTTCTATGATTTATTCATGATTTGATATGCTTATATTTTATGAGTAAAGTGTGATTTCATTCTAATGTATATATGAAATCATGTTTCCTTTCCATATTTTTATAACTCTTACTGAGATTTTTATGCTCATCCCAAGTTTTTGAAATGTTTTTCACAGGTCAAGGGAAAGGTACATGATGTGATGATAGTGTCAAGGATGTGTCAAGAAAGAATCTGTGTTATATTTTAAATGTGTTCACGTTGATGGGAAGAATAAATACTGTCTTTTATGTAACCACTTTGTTTAAATGTGGAATGTAATGCAAGTTTCATGATCTAATTCTCTAAAACTCTAAACCGGAAAAGATCCTCAATGTGTAATCTTGTAATAACTCAAGATTAAGTAAGGTTTAAGGCTGGGGCCTTATAAATAATAAGAAAACATATGTTAAGAAATAATCCATACCTTTTATTGGTAATTGTTAGTTTCTTTATCCTCAATCGAAATGGCATTAGGTATTGGTAAACAAATATTTTTACGATCTTGGTGATCCCATTCCCGAAACTTCTTCGTAGGAAATGTGTTATCATAATGACAATGGAAACCACATTTAAAACATTAAATTGATCCCTCAGAAAGAAATTATTTCCCTTTACTAGAGTCAACTAGGTGATTCTTTTTTCCATGGAAGGTTCTTGATTTATGACCTTAATTTATACAGATATAACATCTTTCTATCCCTTTGAAACATTTTCCTATGTGTTTCTTTCCACATATTTGACACATAGTATGTTGAATACACTTACCTTTATGATTATTTCCTGAAATTCTGTAGGGATTTGTTTCTCGCATATATGATGCCTTCTAAAAATTACCAAGGTTTATGTGGTCAATCATGACTCTAGATAGTTGGTTGAGAATGACCACAAGAGATCTCATTGAAGCTCCCATATCATTTAGTTGTTCTTTCAGAAAACCGTCATAGTTTTCTTCACATCCACTATTACATTGGTGCCTGATAATCTATCTATTTACTAAAACCAAAAAGGTCAGTGTGAGTATATAATTAAAATCATCATATAATACTAAGATATAATTATTCATGTTACCTTAAACACATTCAATTTATCTAAAAACTATGAATCTTTCTAAAATCCTAACCATTATGGTAATGTCACTTATTCTTAAATAATACATAACCTCTAAAGTTATCTAAACCGACCTTTGATACCAACTATAAGGACCCATCTTTATAACATTAATTAATATTGAGTTACTTCAAGAATACACATTGAGGATATTTTCAGGTTTAGAGTTTTAGAGAATTAAGCTATAACTATTACATATCAACTTGGATATTACTAATTACACACTTCTACTATAACCGATTTTTCACAACAATATAAAATCCTTAAATAAAACAATTGTTCTTTTCTTGATATTAATCTTCTTGAATACTTCCTTTCTCTTAGCCTTCCTTATAACCCATGAAAAAAATTTCAAAAAATTAGAATGAGCATAAAAAGCATAGTAAGGGTTATAACATAATGAAAGGAAACATTAACCCATCAATAAATACAAATCAATGAAAACATAATTTTCAATCTTATCATACCTTATGAAATCATAATATTTATGAATGACACATAGTAATCACAAATAATAAAGGTAAATTAATACATACATAACATACTTAAATTGTAGATATCATAGCTACATTGGTAGACACATTTGGAAAACCCATCCAAGTATATTCCCTAAATCTCTTAGGAGAAACATTAACATTTACCTCCATCACGTTACCCAATGCATTGGAGAGCTATCTCGGGCTCACCCACCCTAGGTTTATCACAGAACCACGCATATACATAAAAATTCCAAATAAACATAACATATTCATAACACATAAAACAGTCATAAAGGAAAGATAACATTTCCACATTACAATCACAATATACCATTTCAATATATTGACGTAATCAATGTTTTATCAAACCATTTTCAAAACCATTTGAAACATTTAATAAAGAGATTTTTGAATTAAAGTGTCCTATACCACTTTGAAGATTTTAAAATAATTAATATTTTAAAACAGTAATGTCCATATAAATAAATCCTTAAAACCATTTTGAAACATGGAAATTAATTAGAAATATTTATAATATTAAATCATTAAGACGATACTTTAGTTACGGAGTTCTTAACAAATAAGAGATGATTCAATAAAAATAATTGAGAAATAGCATTTTATCAAAACATTATAATATCATGAGAATAATGGTATTCATGATATAATATGCCAAAGGAAAGTATATACACCATATCAAAGTGAATTGGCACATATCAACAATTAAGTCTCAATGGAATGTAAATTGAGACAAAATCCCTTATAAAGACGATATCCTTTGATCAAGGATCAATCTATTACATAATTATGTGTGACAAATAAGAATACACCCAATATTTTTGTATATTAAGTGTGAAACAATCAGAGTTAATTCACACATATTCTTAGGATGACATATTCAAGAAGTACATGTTTAACCCAAATAATTGAAATTGGGTTTAGAAGTTCCCTAAAAACTACGACAGCCTAACAACATCACTTTAAAATTAAGAAAATGAGTTTATGAGAGAGAAAATGGTATCTAATCAATTGGACATAAAATATAGATCAATATGGATATATAAGAAAATATCCCAATAAAAGAAGATGTGAATTAAAAGACATAACAAAAAGAAGCCTTTTAAAAAGTGGAGGGTGAATGGTTCCCTTTCCGATTTGGTAACTTACGAAATAGAAACCCCATTAAAGAAGGACCATAAAATGTTGATGTAAATTCCAATAAATGAAATTATATTAAACAAAGAGTATAAAAATGGGCAGTACATACACCACTCAAAGAAGAAAGTGACAAATATAGCTTGAATCTCACGGGAATAAAAAGTGAGATAAAAACCCCTTACTCATTGTAATCAATCGAGTCGTATGACCAAAAGATAATAAGAACCTAATGAATCAGATAATACCATGAATATAAATAGAATCATGATAATATATATCAAATTTATGTACACAATACACCACATGCAATAAATAAGTGGCGAACAGTGGAAATCTCACTGAATTAAAAGAGAGATAAGATATCCCTTACCTCATGTCCGACTTGTCTTGTTCGTTTCTTTATATTACTGAATAATAAACATTGTTAAATTTATAATTTCTTAAGGAATTCCTTTTAAGTTTATTATTAAATTAATATCACATATTATAATGTTATAATAATTAGTTAATTATGTGAGTTCATATCATACGTTTTGTCGATGTTCGGTACATGAGTCAAAAATAAACTTGTTTGAAGAGAATTGTCCATGTATTTATAATTAAATCATCTCAGAAATGGTGTTCATGATTTTAATATCATATATATCCAGTATATCTGTATTTAATAATATTACAAAATGTTTGTAGATAAGAAATTAAATGTACCGTTCATGGAGACGGTATGTCGTACGTACGTATGAACGCTACTTTCATTTTTTTCATATTAATGGACTTTAAAACTAAATGAGACATAGATATATTATAATTACAGTATAATATATATTTTATATAGGTAAATTAATTTCATTAATTACATTCTTTATAAATTACATGTTTGTAATGAACGAGTCACATCACTTGAGGGGGCGGTTGTCCACACTTATATGAAATTATCGCATTTGCACAACATGAAAAGCATAAAGGTATGTTTTAAATATAAAATACAGAAGCATAGAGAGGAAATAAATATAATATATAAATTTAGTCCCGTTATAATGGCCACCATGACAGGTGGTAGGAGATGATTGAACAATCATAATTTTGTGAGGCAGTAATTCGCCATCCACAAAAACAATATGTTCTTTAACCATTAGACACAGGTGTGTGTAAGTGTAGGTAGAATCCTTATCAGAAAAATTTCTTAGTATATTTAGGATACTGGTGTTATTATGGTATCAAATAATAAGAAGATAGTGGTGAGTGAATAAGTAAAATAAAATAAAGAAACTCGAGAGAAGACATTACCTCTAAATCGGGTTACTCTTTTTGATTTGAGCCAAAGGCTTCCTTGGAAAGCCATCTGCCCAAAGTTAGTATTCTAGGAGTAAGAAAGGGATGTGGATTGATAATATGAGCGAAGGTTGGATAAGAAAAAAAGGCTTGATAGGTGTGGGTATGGGGGTATAGGAGGGGGCCTTTTATAAGAGGGAGGAGGGTCACTTTTAGAAAGTCTTAAATTGTTATAAAATGATTTTAGGATTTTAAAGGTCCCACAATGATATATTTTGAGGATAAGGTGATAAGGGTTAGAACTACATCCATAAAATAGGTTTTAGACAAGTTTCAGTCTTACATTTTACCTTATATTTTCATTTTATTTAAATTGTTCATCACTAAGGTAATCATTACATCATCATGGTGTCATAAATAAATTTATTTATTTAATTTCTAAAAATTATAAAACAAATACCATGATGTAAGAAATAATTTTATCTTTCCAGTGACTATTTATAGTCTAAGATATCATTTATGTAAACAAAATTAAAATTGTATTATTTAGGATATACGAACCTTTGTTATATTTCTCTTCTTTTTAAAAAAATAATGTCATAAATGTCTCTATCACACCCATGTGACTCTATGGGCCCTAAAGTTTGGTAAAAAGCTTCTAATTGTCGTACATGACCCAAAAAAGAGGATTTGGACACATGTTGGGTTTATTTTATATTATTATGATATTATTTTGTTACCCTTAAGTACCCTATTACTAATTAATCACGATAATTAAAGATAATTGCCATCATTACTATTCAGAATGTCCAAAAACAAAAGATTATTAATTACATAATGCAGACCTTAGGATTAAAATATGGAATCCATTTTACCAAATTCCAAACACATAAATTGCAGTAATTAATTAAAAAATAATTCCCGTTGTCAAAACAATTTAGCATGTTTTTAAGAAACAATATCTATCAAAAGATTGACACTTGTTTATGTCCAATTTCAAAGTGAAATTAATTCTAATGGCCACCATTGAATTAAATGGTAAAAATATATTCTAATTAAACTTTAAAACCAATTAAAAAGATAATGTAACCACATAAATAAATTGGATTAAAAGGAGGTTTTGAATTAAAATACAACATTTTTCACTATTCATTAAAAAAATTAACTTTATCTGAAAAATAACAAAAATTTACACAAAGTAAATTTTGATGTCCCAATTCTAAAGAAGGATTTTATTTTGTCAAATATAACATAATTTTTTTTTTCAAAAAGTAGATTTAAAAATGGTTTTCCACTAAAAGGCGGTTGATCGACCTTTTAAAGAATATTAGAATATTTATGCTTAAAATTGGATTCATTCCCATTATAAGCCTCTATCATTTATTGGATAAATGTAAAAATATTTAACAAACATATATAATTATTTTGTATTTAGTTCTGTTCATTCGCGCAATTACAACGGCTAGGAATTAACTACCATTTAAAATAATATTATTATATTATTAGTGTGCAACGTAAGATTTCAAAGAAACTCATTGTTGCGTAATGTGTACGCCATCGAATATAGAATCACCTTTAAAGTAATATTAATATTTTATTCACAAATATTAATAAATATGAAAATTTTATATTCATTATTTACCTGATCTATTACAGTATATGTGTATAAATTTTAATACCCTTGATATGAAATTGGAATGGTATTAACCACATAATTGTTTCGACATGGAAAACCACGGTGACATTTCGGCAGCATAATGATGTCGCATAAAAATTCATAAAATGGTTTTATGAGATATAATATAGTATATCATAATTTTAAAATTAAATGAGAAATAATATGGACATGTAAATACATATCCCAACATTATAAATTCGAAATATAAGGCACGATATAATAAAGAAACATTAACAATGAATAGAAGGTGAGGATCCTTTACCTTGAGAGTGTGACTCAAAATGATTAGTGGAGCTTCTTGAGAGATTTTTGAATCCTTTGGAGGACTCTAGAGAGGGTAGGGTGGATTAATTATGTTCATGATAGATTTTGAGTGATGTGAAATGAGAGTTTGGGTGGTTTTACATAGGAAATGAGTGGGGAATTCATTATTATTTCTTGAACATAGGTTTTAGACACTATCTAATAAATTAACCAAAATTATAGACCTTGCCATTATTTTTTCTAATGGTTTCCACCAAATGGGAGTTCTTTTCATTATTTTATAAGTCCGTTGGCTTAAGATAATAACATAAAACCCTTTATGATGTGGATGTGAGTCATACTCTTAATGAAATGATTTTAAAACCTTAAAATATATTAATGGTTTTAGTGGATTCATAGAAGATAATAAAATTCAAAACATAAAAATAAAATCTCTTTATTTTAAATTTAAAACACACATTATTTCATTTATACCCTTTATAGTAAATTTTACATCACTTTTGGGTCATTATGATGTCATAATACACACTGTATATTTATATGGTACTTAATATTTACCCAAAAATTAGTTTCTCTCATAAAATTGAGAACAATTCACCCATATATAATTTTGATGTTCTAATTCCAAAAATAATATTCATTTTATCAAAATTAATTTTATAAATATGTTCATTTATACATTGAAAATAATAATAAACATTTATTAAGAAATGATGGGTTTTTTGACAATAACAATTTTTGAACCCTTATAAAAATTACATTTTATTTCATCATAACATTATAATCATTTATATTTCATAAAAAATATTCAATACTTTTTTTACTAAAATATTATTTATTTAAAAATCAGTAATTCATAAAAATAAATTTCTTAATTGAAATTTAATATTAATTAAAAATTCCAACTTCAAACTGTAGTTCAAATCAACAATTGTTAACATTAAACTTATGTCAACTCTAAGTTGCCTTGATGTGATTCTTAAAATTCAAAACATTTTCTATCATTTCATAAACAATTCTAGGACCTGGTAGTTTTCATTCCACAAATTTATCCCAGCATGCGGGTTTTCATTACCTATTCCTATAAAGGGCTTTATAAGGAAATATTTGGATGCTCTAGTATAAGTTGTCATTATATGATAACTCAACTTGTGGAAGATGTTGGTCTCATCCTTTTTTTGATGTTTATAGAACATACTATCGACATGTCTTCTAGTGTCTGCCTTGTCCACTCATTCTGGCCACTAGTTTGAGGATGATAAGCCGTAATGATGTTTAGCTCATTGTTTTGACAATGTTAGAGACTTTTCTAGAACATAGAGGTAAATCTCAGATTTCAATCAAATACAATGTATAGTGGAACTCCAGGAAGCATCATTACTTATTTGATATATATCCATGAATTTTGGTCGAGTGGGAAGTACTCTAGAATTGTGATAAGTGAGATTTATTTTTAAAATGATATACAATAACCTATAAAGAATTGTTTTCTATGGATGTATTCAAAATCCTGATGAAAAAGAAAAAGTTTATTTTTCCCATTTCCATGCTGGTATAGGTAATTTTTGCATCGTCCACTTAATTTTTTTCCTTTTGTCTTCCACTTATTGATATACCAGGAACTATGATGTATATTCAGAAATATCCTTCTTTATAATGTCCCATGAATAATCCTCTTAGATATCTTGATACATATTTGAGCTCCTTGAGTGAATAAATAATCTTTCCCTATGAGCTTCATTGAAAATCTCCCTTTTTTATTTCTTTAATGTATGGTACAAATAGTTGTGACCAAAAAAATACGAATCCTTCATCATCAATTTTTAACTCTGATGATTTCTCTTCTCTGATAGAATCGACCATTTTTATATATTCCACATTATATCTTTTGTAATTATTTCTCTTTTCAAAAAGAGGTGGATGTGAACTAATTTTTCAAAGGATTGATAATATTTCTTCCTTTATGATTTCCATGCCATCCTTTTTGTGTTTAAGAAGAGAATATCCATCATAATTCTCATTAGTGATAGAATTTTTGGATCCTTTCTACATAGATCATCTACCAAATTGTTTTCCTTACCAGGATAGTAGTGGATTGAGCATTCATAGTACATGATAATCTCTAACAACCATCCCTAGTGCATATTAATCTATTTATGTGTGAATATATACTTTAGGATTTTTTGATCCGTATATATATATAACACTTCTCCACAAATAAGTAATACCACTAGATTATCAATGCAAAGATCATTGAAACTATCTTTGGATTGTGTGTTGGGTAGGTTAGTTTGTGAAATTTCAATTTCTGTGAAGTATAGGCTATCACTCTATAATTTTCAATTAACACACAACCGAATAACTTCTTTGATGCATCACTGAATACAACAAAATTTTCTCCAATGGAGGGTAGTATGAGTACAAGTGTTGTTATGATCCTCCATTTTAACTCCTTGAAGATATCTTCACATTCATCATTATAATAAAACTTCACTCCCTTATGAGTTATCTTGGTTAGACGGTTTGAGATTCATGAAAAAGTTATCACAAATTAATGATAGTGCCTAGCTCATATAAAGAATATATAGATATCTAACATAGATGATGGATTCATCCATCCCTCAATTGCTTCCATTTTTAAGTGTCTATATATATCTCATTTCTTGTGATGATCTGACCCATTAATGATACTTTATTCAAGTAGAGATCACATTTGTTTTACTTTTGATAAATATTATCCTTTTATAGGGTCTTTAGAATAATGATCATATTATCCTCACACTCCCCCTTTTATTAGGAGTATATTATAATATCATCTACAAATACTACCAAATATTTATCATAGTAATCCCTAAAGAATCTATTCATCAAGGCTATAAATATTTATATAGTATTAGGGAGTCTGAATGGAATTACATTGAACACGTAGTTCCAGTGCCTTGTGCAAATAGAAGACTTGGGGATGCCCTCCTTCACACTAACATGGTAATATCCAGATTGTAGATCCACCTTGGACAAGGATTTTTCCCCACATAGAAGATCAAAAAAGTCATCAATCTATGGAATAGGATACTTGGTCTTCATTATTATATTTTTGAGCTCACATAAATCAATGTAAAGGCGCATTGACCTATCCTTATTCTTAATGAAGAGGACTGGTAAACCCCATGGTGAAAAACTTGGGTTTATAAACCTTTTATCTAGATTATCCTATAGTCATTTCATTAGCTGCTCAATTTCAGTAATAGACTTTTTATATGGAGTGTTGGATAATCGAAACACCCTAGTTATAGGATAGATTGAAAATTCAACCTCTTAGCTAGGAGGAAGACCAACAAATTCTTTAGGAAACACATCATTGTATTGCCTCACAATAGAAATGTCTTCATGTGTGATTCTTTCCATAGACTCAATAATTTGAGATAAATATTCTTGCTCATAGTAAATAATATCCATTCTTGAGATGTTGTTTCTTAAGAATATTCATTCTTATTTTTGAACATATATATAATTATAATATGACTCATGATATGAAGAGTGATTTCATTCTCATGGAAATTTATGTTGGTTCTATATAGGGAAATCCAATATATACCCAGAATTGCATAAAATTCCACTAAAGGGAGTATAACGAGGATCATTGGGAAGTTTATCTCATGAATTATGAAATGGGAGGAGTTATATGCTTGGGATTCAATTATTATCCATTTTTAATTTTCACCAAAACACTACTTCTATTATTTGTGGGGGTGTGTGAATAGTTATACTAATAAATCATGATATAAAGGAATGCATAGAACCAGAATAAAAAATGTAAGTTCACTATTAGTTAATGAATTACTAGTGTACCTATCCCAACTTCATTATTGGGATCCACCTATGTGGTTATGATGAAAAAATATATCCCTTGCTGCCTTGGAGGTAGTTAGTTTTCTATGAAAAACCTTGGCTTTGTGAATTGGTTTTAAACGTGCCATGGTTCCTTGTAGTTGAATAAATGAACTACACATTAATGATAGATTAGAGAATTGATTTTTTAAATAACATTGGTGGGTTTATCCTATTGGTAATCACTTTCTAGGATCCTTACATCCCACACCTAATTAATTTCCTCTCCTCCCTTAGGTAATTTCTAGAGTGCTTCTTTATACACCCGTGATAAGTGGGATGTTGATATTTCATAGCACAGTTATATTTCCCCATAAGACATTTAGAATTAAAATCAACATTCATCTTCTTATCCCCATGATACCCTTGAGATTAATTGATATCATTATTGAATTTTAGGGCACATCATACAATTATTTTCATAGATATAATATTCTTAGATCACGAGGGCTTTTCGTAGACTAAATTTTATACAACCAAATAAGAGGTTAACCTTACATATAAAGGTAAAGTCAAAGTTGAATGTGTATCATGAATGTATAGTAATAATTTATATATAAACTCTAATAAAATTACTTTAATTTTCTTGATCTCAGCGAAATCCCATTCCATTTTAAATAAGAGATTACGGAAAACATATTTATCAAAAAACATTTTCTGGAATTCCTTCCACCCCATCACTTTGATCTCTCCCTAAAGATTTGTAATGTATACCACTGATCATATTATCCCTCCAAATGATAAATATTTAGTAGAAAATTCTCATGCTTATAACATTAAAGGATGCATAAGAATGTCTCAGTGGAGTTGATCCATTGTTCCACGATTAACATATTAGATGATCCACTGAATGTTTGAGGCCTTTATCGCATAAAGTTATCAATCGCAACATGTTATATCTTAGGAATACTTGGATGATTCTATTTATATAGGATTATATTCATAACCTGAATCATATGAGATAGTATCTTTATAATTTTCATGATTCCTACTCCCATCAGGTTTTTCATCTCTTTGGGGTAGTCACCCCATTTCCCATCACATTGGTTATTTACTCGATTCGTCCTATTTTTGGCATTTTTATAGAATAAAACGAAAAATATGTATGGGTATTTTTAAACAATTAAACACATAAAGGTTAATCTAATGGAATTATAGGGATAACTTATAAATTACAATTATTTCCATGACTATGAATTTCTAGGCTTTAATCAATGTAATACATGATCTATTTTCTAACATATTTTCTTATGAATTTTTTTTCCATTAATAGAGGTTTTTAATTAGATTATTAATTTACCAAAGAATATCCCCATAGAGTAGAAAAATAGGTGTTCAGTAAGGCCTATTTTCATGCACCATTTCTTGATTGAGTCTTGATCAATGTGATGCTTTGGAGTTTGACCCCTATGTACATCTATGCTAGATCCACATCCACTTGTAGTATCCATACAAGGATTTGTTTTCCTGATAATACACTTAATCTAAACATACCACAATTTTGGGATGTTTTATTTTCCATAGTATTATCCCAAAGACTTTCGGCATACTTTTCTAATCCTAATCCCAAAAATAACTAAACTTTTCATTTGATACCAACTATAAATACTATACTCATTATTACACATTAATTCTTTATTTTTCACAAAAAGTTACACATAATACATCCTAGAATATCGATAAGTCTAGTGTACTTTTGAATTATAAAAATTACTTAACAACTTAAAATAATAAATAAATTATATTTATTGAAAAATTCATTAACATGTTCATAATGTTCCTTTATATTTAAAACTGCATGTGATAACATTGGGACATACATAAGATTTGGGTGTTCTATAAAGCCTAGTAATTGAATAAGCATAGAATTATATGAAGATAATAATAAATGTTTGACAATAGGCATTTAAATGGGTCATAAAAGGAGTAGAAATCATAAACATGAACAATGATACATGATATAGGATGATAAAAATAATGGAAACATGGGAAATTTGAAACCAACTTAAAACGTGACATCTTAAATATAGGTCCAAAATAACTACCAAGACATCATAATATAAAAATCCAAATAAAAGAATAATGTTTAATTCATATCCCAACATGAACTCCCATGATAAAAACCATTTCTAAATGCATTAGAGTGCTAAATAATTATGGGTGCTCCCGTCACATTTATTTAATTCCCATGCTTATGTGTGCCACATAGATCATACAAAACAAATTCATTCATCATAATATTTTATTCCCCAATCAAGGAGTGTGAAATAAATAATTTTATGACCCCTGATAAATATTTATAATTTTATGTAGTTGAATACCATTGATATAAAATGGGTATGGTAATCATTACACATTTTTTTGTCATGGAAAATTGTTGTGAAATTTCAGCAGCATAACGACATCACATAAAATTTTGTAAAATGTGTTGATGAGATTGAAATGGGTATATCATAATTTTGAAATAAAATGGAAAATGATAGGGATATTTAAATACAAATCCTCATATTAATAATTGTAAATAGAAGAAATAATAAAATAAAGAAATGTGAATAGAGAAAAAAGGTTAGGATCCCCTACCTTGAGAGTGTGACTCCAAATTCTTGGGAGGAGCTTGTTGAGAGATTGGGAGCACCTTGGAATGGAATTATAGATGTAATGAAAGATTAAGTACGTTATAGAAGTATTTTTAGGGGAGGTAAATTGGATTTTGGATTGGTTTATATATTAAATGAGTGGAGAATTCATTATAGTTTCTCAAACGTAGGTTTTGGACTCTATAAAATAAAATAACCAAAACTGAAAATAATACCATGTTTATTCCCATGGTTTATTCAAAGTGGTAGTGGTATTCATTATTTTATAAGGTAAAGGGTATAAATTAACAAAATAATACCCTTACTGATGTGGAATTGAGTCATACTCCTAAGGAAATTATTTTAAAACCATCAAATATATTAATTGGTTTTGAGAATTCATAATAACTTTATAAAATTAATCACATAAAAATAAATTCAACTTATTTTATCGTGAAAACATATATTTTGTCATTTATACACTTTTTAGTATTTATTACATCACTTTTTGGGTTATTATGGAGTCATAATACACACCATATATTTATACAATATTTAATGTTTACAATAAAATTTTAATTTTTCTAAAAATTATGAAAATTTTACAATTGGATAATTATGAAATTATAATTCCAAAAAAATCATAATTTTATAAAAATAATTTTATAAATTTTTTCATTTTCACTTTTAAAATAATTATCTACATTCATTGAAAAAATGATGGGGTTTTCGACAATAACTGTTTTTGAACCCTTATAAAAATTAAAATTTACATCATAAACATTATAAAATCCTTAATATTTAATAACAATTATTTACTAATAATTTTTTATTGAAATACTATGTGTTTGAAAAATCCATTAATTCATCAGAATAAATTTCTAAAATCAATTTGAATACTAATTAAAATACCATTTTAGATTTGTTGTATAAAAATCAAAATCATTTATAAATTAAAGATAGGAAAAAAATATGAACATTATTCAATTGAAAATAATATATATATATATATATATATTATTATCATGATACATATCCATCTAATTTACAATTAAACATTCAAAGATTATGTGGCATGATGGTGAGACTTCCATGGGGTGGTTCAATGAATATGGTTTGGGTCATGATATCGATAAGGTTGAACTTCTCTTATAAACAGTTTCGATCATGCTTATGTCGTTGGATCTTAGCTTATGCATGGTCATGGGAATATCCCAGAGTTGATATCTCCCTAAAAATATCTATAAATTTGCTTTATAGGGGATGATCCTATTGGTTGAGGTCATCACTTCCTTTGTCTATTGCAATTGGATTTGTTAATACCCTTTATTTACAATAATCATGTGATCACTGTTCAATGACCATATTATCAATGGTAATGATGCTTAACAGTCTTCTAAATCTCATATAATAAGGCCAAATAAGTGAATGTTTTTTCTATAACCATAATATATAATAATACATTTAAATAAATCCAAAGGGGAATTTTATTTATAAGTGTTTGGGTCATTACAAAAAACGTAAGGTGATTATGAACCCAATCAAGTTGATATGAATTCCTATAATTCCAACGAGGGTTACTGTATTATCTTATGATAAAAAAAACAATTTCAAAGGATATAAAATTATGATGAACTCGAATAAATCATTGAAAATTTGGAATAAACTATATAAACTAAAATAAATTTACATCATGATAATTAAACAAATTTTTTTTGGAATTAAACCTCATTAAATTTTATATGTTATTAAATGGAATGATTTTATAAATTTAAATAAATGTGATCTTAAAATTTTTGAAATTGAAGATCATTTGGATCATTATCCATGACATGAAATGTTAAATTTATAAATTGTTGATTTTATATTTTATAAAAATAATATTTTATTTAGATTCAGTATGATAATAATTACTTTGGATTCTTTTGGGGATTTTTTGGAAATATATATTTTTTATATGGATAACAGAAAATAAATTTTTTAAAAATAAAAAGACTTTAATGACATTATAATGATATAAAATTGAGTTAAAAATTTATTAATCTTAATTCCTATTTAATTATTTATTCATTATGTAAAATTATGAACATTAAATAAGATATTAAATTTAGAAATATTAAATTAAAATTTTTCAATCAAATAAATATACTTATCTAACAATTATTTTCTTCTCTTACACATTAATTATTTTTAATAATTTTTATATATTTTAAAAATATAAAATTATAAATTCTTTCTCTGATTTCTAATAATCCTATTCAAATTATATGAAAATTTTAATTTTTTTTTAGACCTGGAAATATGTTACTGAGGATAAAAAATGAGTTAGTATGGTTGAAATAATTTTTTTGGAAAATTAAAATAAGTATTGTAGACCATAAACTTGTTAATAAATTAATCCAAATGAATAGATGAAATAATTAATGAACAAGGGTTACCTCTAATAAATTATTACTTAATTTTAGATCCTTGACTCACTGAATGTCACATGACATTAATATAATGATATTATTATTTACAAAAGTGCCACCCATAATGTTATACAAGGATATGTTCACCAACCCACTTCTCCTCAATCCATAATCCCGTTATCGTGACTTGTATCTACCCAATTTACTCCCAAACACTCTATAACATACTCTAGATGTTGTTTTGTTAAAAAATGATAGTTCAATTTAAAATCTAGTAATTTTCATAGTATTAAAGGAAAATCATTAAATCACTCATATTCAAATTCAATAAATTTAAATACTTTTCTAGATTTACCAAATCCACTATACCCATACTTTCATAATTACATCAATCTAAATCGTATAATAAAATTTAATTATATTTACGATAAAATCATTATGTTACCACTACTGGAAATCGGATCTTTCCCAACACTTATATACACCCTTTCCCAACGGTTCTCCCAAACCGTTGGGAAAGACCCCCCCTTTCCCAACGGTTTGGGAGAACCGTTGGGAAAACTCAGCCCCAAATTCAACATCCACCCCTGAAAATTTCCACCTATCCCAACAATTTTGAGAACCGTTGGGATAGGTCTATCCCAACGGTTTTGAGAACCGTTGGGATAGATTCTTTCATTTCTTCCAGGTCTGCTACCCGAGAACATTATATAAATCTAAATTTTAAATAATTATGATAATACATATATATATTTATGAAATTATGTTTACAAAAGTGATGTTATCTTAGTGGTTAAGTCGTTCGATTATAAACAAGGGGTCGTGGGATCAAATCCCAGCACATGTTTTTTTTGAAATACATTTACCAACGGTTTTATATCCATTGGATAGATTTTCATATTACTTATACCAACGGTTTTGTAAACCGTTGGGATAGGTCTATACCAACGGTTTTGGGAAAACCGTTGGTATAGACCTATCCCAACGGCTTACTTCGCAACGGTTCTCCAAACCGTTGGTATAGGCTATACCAATGGTTTGGAGGCCTATACCAACGGTTCCAAACCGTTGGTATAGGTTAGTATTCTACTAGTGTACAACCTATAAATCATTTAAAAAAATTAAAATGTCACTTGTGCATACCTGCAGTCTACTGCCTCCACAGATGATGGGTTTAATTTTTCATAGTCAAATTATATGAATGATTATAAAAAAATAATGAATCCACATGATACACATGAAATAATTTATATTCTGGAAATATATATAATTTAATACTATATTTTCATTTTACCCATTGAAAAATGAAAATGCAACTCATGCATACGTGTATACTATAACCTCCATATTCGATGTGTTTTATATTTCATCATTTCCTTACATGGATATTTGTAAAAATGTATACATCTAACATAGATGAATAGAATGATTACTTTTTTATGGATAAGATTAAAAAAAATAAAAAAAAATGACCATGACAATGTAACTCATTGATATTAGTAAAGTATTCGAAATAAACATGTCTTAGATTTCATTTTCACAAACGATATACATGACTTACTTGAAAAAAACACGACTTAGTAAATAATTGAAACAAAATGATTCAAATATATTGATTAATATATTACTGATGAAAATTATTTCTACAAACCCACATTATCATCATTATTAAAAACCATTTGTAAAATAAATTTTATTATTAAAAATAAATAATTAATATAAATAAAAATTAACTAATATATGTGCGGGGAATGATTATATATGAACTATATAAAAGGTAATAAAGATGAATAAGGTTATAAAATAAATGATTAAGATATTTATACTTAATTTATAGGATGTTAAATAAATTTCATGAATATCATGGTTAAATTATAAGGGTTATTTCATAAAAATTTTCCATTATTGAGATATGTTCAATATTCACCACATTGTTTACTTATGAAGTATTTATATACATTCTAAAGATATAATTTTTTTCTATCATTCATTTATGTCCTATTATTAATATTGTCAAATATTTTTCTTTCCTTTAATGGATTATAATTAATCATCTACCAATGTCGTGAGGATTTATTTTTGAATCTCATTACTTTTTGGCTAGGAATTAGATTTTTATATATCCATATTACACATACAGATAATGTTCTACTTTCATATTTAGAAATGCAAATTATTTCTATTTAAATCTTCCTATATATACATATTAATAACTTTTAGAATTTAATTCATCTTACCATTTTTTACAATTTCTATTTCAATAATGATATATTTATATATTATTCACATTCGTATATGGTATCTACCACTCCATATTTTTTGGTTTTCCATTATTTATTTTGAAAATGACATTATTCATAATATATATGTTGAAATTATTTTTTGAATAAATTAATCATTTCATTTTTTTTGTAAAAGTATACTTACATGTGGATTTATAAATAATATTTTATTAACATTCAACCCCAATAAAAAATGTGACATGAATATATTTCGTATATTTTCTAAACAAATTCCTTTCCCATGTATTTGTAAGTCTGTAATTTGAATAATCCATTATAAATTTCAATGTTTTTTATAATATATTTTTATACCGTTTAAAAAAAATAATATATCAAAAAAATTCTAAAAATGTAATGGTTATTTCTTCTTCACTGTCCATGTAAAATTTTAATTATATTTTAAAATTATTTTTCACCTATGTGAACATCTTTTAATAATTCTTCTATTCAACATAGATTTTATCTAATAATACCATCAACCCTCTTTCATAGGATGGGTTGTAATATTATTATAATATTTATTAACATGGGAAAATATTTTTATCTCGTAAGGTAATTATTCAAATACGTATGTTTATAGATTATTAAGGAAAGTTGATTACATATTTTATATTTATTTATGATGTTAGGTATGTGATTACAATTGTATGAATAATTTGTTAGTTTTTTATGATAGTTTGAATAATATATTGGTTGTGGTCATGATGTAATGACTAATGTCTTTATTATTTTCATAGTAGTAAGAATAATGTATTGATTTTCATCATAAAGGTAAGAAAAATATCCAAGAAATAGTCACTATGGTAATTATAATTTATTTTCCATGTTCATTAAAATAATAATAAAGTCTTATATGTGGTCATGGAGATAGAAATAATTAATTATATTTGGTTATAATGTAAATTCTGAGTCATTGGATGGGTAATTTACATTATGACTAAGATTATTGTAATTTTAAATTACATTAGTACAGAAAAAGTTATGGTTTTACAAGTGATTATATACATTTCTATGTTATCATCTGATTTAATTAATTCTCATATTTTAATAAAGTTATAGGTTATTTATTCTTCAATATATTTTATTCAATTTTTACCCCCAATAGGTTTTAGTTTATTAAACCCCATAATGTTCATCTGATGTCCCCCTTTTTTGTTACATTTTATAATGGTCCCAATATGGTATCATTTAAAAAGATTATTGATTTACCAAGTGGTGCAATGGTTTTTGTAAGATGTTTATAATGTTGTGATTTAATGTATCTAATGTAAAATATATATCATTTATGTATATAGTCTATCGATATTTCTATAATATGTTACCCATTGTGTTGTTAAATCCTATATATTTTACCAATTTAATGTTGTAACCATAGGATCTAGGTTACATGATTCATAGTTTTTACATTTGGTATCAAATTATGTGTAGTTTTAACCTTCAAAACAAGTTTTATAAAATAGAAAATTCAGAAGACAACCCTACATATGACACCAAGGATAAGTCTATTTATAGAACATATTTACATCTCATAAGGTAATTAATCAAATATAGATGTTTATAGATTACTAAGGAATGTTTATTACATATTTCATATTTTTTTTGATGTCAGGTTTGTGATTATGGTTGAATGAATAATATGTTAGTTATGATTATAGCAATTTGAATAATTTATTGTTTGTGGTCATGATGGTATGACTAACGTTTTCATTATTTTCATACCATTAGAATAATGCCTTGGTTTTAGTCAAAATGTTAAGAAAAATATCTTACAAATAGTAAATATGGTAATTATAATTTATTGTCCATGTTCATTAAAATAATAACAATGTCTTAGATGTGGTCATGGTGATTGAAATAATTCATTATCTGTGGTAATAATGGAAATTCTGATACATTGGATGGGAAATTGACAATATGACTAATATAATTCCTATTTTATATTCCCTGATTATGTAAATAGTTATGATTATTCATGTGATTATATGCATTTCTATGTTATCACATGATTTAATTAATTCTTATATTTTTTAAACATTTATTAGTTATTCATTTTTTAATATAGTATATTCAAATTTTACCTATGATAGGTTTTATTGTATGAAACCTCGTAATTTTCATCTGATGTCCCCATTTTTTGTTACATTTCCCAATGGTTCCAATATGGTATCATGAAAAAAATTCATTGATTTAACAAATGGTATAATTGCTTTTGTAATATGTTTATAGTGTTGTTTTTTAAAGTATCTAATGTAATATATCTATCATTTATGTATTTAGTCTCCTGAGATTGCTATAATATGTGACCCATTGTGATGTTAACTCTTTTATATTTTACCTATATAATGTATTAACCATAGTATATAGTTTAAATTATTCATAGTTTTTTACATTTGGTATCAAATTATGTTTAGTTATCACCTTCAAAATAAATTTTATAAAATTGAATATTAAGAAAATAACCCAAAAATAAACTCTAAGGATAAGTCTATTTATAGATAAATATCATAATATTTTGGTTAAGTATGGAATATATGATTTAATACCAATAAAATATCATACCATGATACAAAATTGGGGATGTTGTCTCTGACATAGGTGAATATAATAGTAAAAAATGATATGGATGGTTAGGTATAGAATCATTATTCAAATAGTTCACAACTTACTAGCCTAACTGTAAACATGGATTCACTCTACCATGTGAAATAATTTAATAATTTAATATTATTTTTATGAATCATTAGTAAGAATTTGAATATATTGAATTGATTTCATGATATCCCCAAAGGCACTAACATTGTTTTATAAGAGTGGCTGCTGCATAAATTTACATTTTTTTGTTAAATTTTGAACCAGATTAGAAATTATATAATGTGATTTTTAATTCATTATTTCATTCCTAAACTATTTATGTGTATGAAATTATATATATATATATTCTTATTAATGAATATCCCATTTCTATAGTTTTGGGAAAAGTAAAATCACCCTTTGACTTTATGAGAGACATGACTTTTTATCATAATTTAAATATAATCATAGCCATAACTGATTAAAACATAATGAATAATGAAAACCATAGATTTCATATATTGAGTAAAAAATTGGAACCCAAAGAGGATGATCATGACATGTAATTTATAATTAATTGACTAAGAGATATATAATTACCTAAACATGTAATATAGCTTTCATTGATGATATGTTACCCTTATCTCTTCATATAGTTGTTTCAGTATTGTATCCAACTTTAGAATCCCTCCATCGATGATTAATACATGTAAAAAATATTTGAACATTTATTTAAAATCTATGAGTGCTAACATGGACCATGCTTATCGCTATAATTTTTTGTGGTTGATTTTATCTGATTTATTCTTGAATGGGGAAGAACTATTGTTCATATTTTAAAGGCTTGGGATATTAAGAAGAGATAGTAGACTCTGGATATATATATTTGAGGTGTGAGGGAGTCCCTCTTAATATATTTTCCATATTAAAAGTACATTTATGAATGTATTATAATTGCATTATCATTTTGTAATGTTTAGTATTAGAAAATTACACACAAACCGATTACCAACATTGATATTCATATATTACCCCTTATCCATTAATAGTAATATTATTTTTATTAATCTCATTAAATATGCATCAACTTAAGAATATAAATAAATATATTCTATAGCACCTCAAATTAAACTATTAAACCAATACCTTATTATTTTCTCTATATTTATTGAGCATTGAATAATAAATGTTAAAAATAAATAAATGTTAATAAGTTATTCAATGATAAATTCTTTAAATATTAAATTCACCAAAAATGCATGTAAATATTTATTATTATTACTTAACATACATCTTATTTTGAATAATGTATGAATAAATTATTGTGATAAACTAATCTTGGAAAAAATATTTATTCTAACTTGTTAAATTCAATACATTGATTTATTCGAAATTTAACAGACACTTAGTGTGTGATCCTCAAGGAAACATTCTAAATGGAATTATACATTACTGCCGGAAGTAAAAGGTTAGTGTCTTGCAATATGACACGGTATCCATAGATAAATTTGTGACTGTTGGAGAAAAATCCAACCGATGGCAAACAATTACCATTTAGTATAATCCATTCACATGATATCTCCCCTAAATCAGGTTTCATAAAGGTTCCATAAACCTATATGATTGACAACCATTTTTTTATATTTCTATAAATTAAATTTCCCACTAAAAACCATGGATATGAATTTATAATAGAAGATACATTCCCATCAAAAGGTCTAATATACCATCCTCTGACAAGATACATAATTGATAACAGATCTTTCAGATTATCCATTAATGAAATATCTCTCATGATTTACTCAATATATCCAACATCACCACAAATATATTTCCTCATTGGGTTCATAATTATATCAATGTACTTGATTCATGATAACCTTTAATGATAATTAAATAGTATATAGATCAATACATATTTCTACATATCAGAACAAATAATAAAAAATTGAAAATTTTATTTCCTATTTTTTGATCAATTCTCATAACCTCTTATCATAGAGATTACTAAGGGTAAACACCAAGAAAAGGTACCAGATTTAATTTTGATCCTCCTAATCCCAATGACCAATATTCTATATGCACCATCGGACAATATAGTCTATCCAAATAAAAATATTCAATAATATTATCATGGAACCTCTAGGCTCTCATCATAGTAGGGATCTTTTACTCTCTTACGTTGTGATGCATATTCTTAGGAAATTATAACATATAAGACTCATAAAAAATATATATTATAATAAACTTATTTAATAAATAAATACACGCAATCAAGTACTATTAATGTTTGTTAGATGGAACAAACTCCTATATACTCCCACTTTCACTAGAGTAAACTAATAACAACATACACTCTACTAGCTCTCATATGATACTCATACCACTATTTAGATAAATCTCCCTTCAAGGGATACATTATGGTTTTATCAATGGATACACTACTCACCACAATATCAACACATTGAGGTGAATCACTCAAAAGATAAATCTTATAAATAATTTTCTTTGTCTATTGATTTGACCTTAATAATTTGGATAGAACCAATACTGTATTATTATCACAATAAACTATCATATGGTCTGAATTTCTAGGTAACAAATCAAGATCATGGAAAAATTTTTGAATAAAAACTACTTCTTTAGTAACATAGAGTCCACAACCTACTCGTTATCCACTCTAGTATAGGTAAAAAAATTGAACTCATCTTTCTTACAACTCCATTGTTGAGAAAAATCATATACACAAATAATGAAATCAGATAATTTTAATTTGTTTGAAGGAAATAATCCATATAACGCATGGTGAATACCTCTTCATATCCACCATACTCTGGGAACATATCCTTATTTTCCCTAATATACTTAAGGAAAGACCTAATAGCAGTCCAATACTATTCACCTAGACCTACTTGATATTTTCATATCACGATCCAAGCATAGGAAAGAAAAAGTCTTGCATATAACATGGAACATATATTGGATAATATCGAAAAATAATATGGAATTTTACTCTTTGTATCAACTTCAACTTATATGTAATGACCCGTAAATTTCAAGGAATTTTTTTTGTTAAATTATTTGGGATTTTACGAGTACAATGTTTCTGACGGCTCCTGATTCTGAGGCCCGGTGTGCCCAAAATCAATTTCTGAAGTTTATCCTGGGTTCGTTCAGTGAAAGAACGAGCGGGTTTTTCTAACTTTTTAACCGGTGCTCGGAATAAAAATTTGAGGGCACCGATGAAACCGCAACGCCGGTAATTGCTTAAGAAGACTTCTTCTAGAGTTGCGTTTGTGCGAGGTGAGTTGTTAAAAAAAGTTGATTAAGTGTAATGTGAAATATAATTGTGTTACCATTTTATTTCACTTTTTAGTGGATTAATCCCATGAGTGGGAGTTGGGGTGGGACCCACTTGATCCTAAACTCCTTTTTTTAGGATACTAGTGAGGTGGGTCCCACACAAGCCGCACCCCTTCAAATTCCCAAACTCCTCTAAACCACCCTTGTTTTAAATGTTGTGGGTTCTCCTTTTCCACATTAATGTTGCCAACTTAACACACCATTAATTTTGACAACTCAAGATTAATTAAGTGAATTCAACTTTTGTAATTTTGAAAAATCATGGCATGTGTTAATAAAATAAAGAAGGACTTATTTTATTTGGGGTTGTTCAGTTGTGTGAGGATATTTTGAGATAATTCTATAAGTCTTGGAGAACTCCATCATCTTCGTTAAAGAACGTCAAGACCTCGACGAAGAACGCCGTCACCGCAAGGAGTGATCGACGTGTCGTTCTTCTCCTCTCTGCAGCTGGTGTGAGACGTCATTCCCTCCTTGGACGTACACTGACGCCATCAACCATGACGTTGAATTTTTTCATTCTTGTTGAGGTAGGGGTTGTTTCATAATTCAAGTATTATTTTGAAGTTCTTCGTTATTTATTGGACGCTTGTTATCAATATAACAGGAGGAGGTCAGACCGCACAAGCACGGACGACCCTCCTCCCCTGTTGTTGTTGATGTTCGTTGTGGTTTGGAACAGAGGAGATGTGGTGCCGTTGCACCGCGTTGGAACGAGAGGACCGCGGTCGAAGCGGGCCACGACGAAGGAGAGCGGTGCCATCGCGCCGTGTTGGTGAAGTCGAAGGAGGCCGTGGCCAAGAGTGGGTCGCGACGGAGGGGTGCGGCGCCGTCGCGCCATGCTGGAGCACAAAGGAGGGACACGGCCGGGGCGGGCCGCAGCAGAGGGGCGCGATGCCGTCGCGCCGTGCCAGATGGAAAAGAGCCGTGGCCCTTTTCCCACGGCGGTTCAGCAAGGGGCATCAGGAGGCGAGAGCCCCGGGGGGGGGGGGGTCCCGTGGCAGCTCACCGGCCGTTACCAAGAATACCGGGGGTTTGAAACCCTTGGCGGTCAGCTAGGGCAGAACCCACATGGGTCTGCCATTTCAGAAATCTGGGGGGCGGTGCTTCCCCCCCCCCCCCTTCCGCGTCCGCCCACGCTGGGTCGGTCGCCTGCGCTGGGTCGGACCGCCCGTGCGGGGCTGGATTGCCCGCGCTGGGCCGAGACCCCCGCGCTGGGCCGGACCACCACGATGAGCCGGGCCGTGCAGGATGGGCCAGGCCATGCCTTAATGGGCCAAACCCGGACCCGGGGTCGGGTCGACCTGGTTCGGGCCGACCTAGGGGGTATTGGGCCGGGTCGGTCCGGGCCCAAACCCCCTATCTTCGAAAAGATCCACTCAAACACCCATAACATGGGCTACAGACCTCCAATCGCCACACCGTCAGGTGAGTTGGGATCCTTGGAATGATACAGTCGTTTAGGTATATTACAATCAAGGTTTCGGCGAACTTTAAGTATGGCCAGGATGGTCCGAACACGAAACCAACCGGGCCCTCAAAGCGGGAATGCTTATGACTTGAGTTCCGGACATCCGATTGACGTACCATCAACTTTGTTGGATTCATCTTGATGAGACAGAACTTTTGGCATACTTAACCTGAGGTTTGGATGCAGTTGGAGTAAGGCCGGGTTGGATTGTACCCGAAATCCAAACGGGCCCCTAGAACGGAAAAGCTAATAACATTCAGACCGAACGTCCGTTTGAAGAACTGTCAGTGGTGTTGGTAATCACATTGAGAAATGGTTACTATGAGTATACCCTATGAGAGTTCTAGATATAATTGAGTTATGGTCGGGTTGGTTGGTATACGAAACCAACCGAGCCCCCAGGACGAAAAGGATAATAATTCACAGACCGGGCGTCTGATCGACGAGCCGTCTGTTGCGTTGAGACCCCTATGACGAGGTGGTACCTTGTGATACTTCCTCAGGGTATTTTTTTATACTTAGAGAATCGACCAGTAGCTCATGGAGCAGACCCTCTCGGTGACGAGCGAGCGGATTGCAGAGACCTAGTAGCTGGCTAAGACGTGATGACTACTGATCGATCAACTCGGAGTGATTCAGATAGCCCAGTGGGGAGCGCTTGGTTGTAGCGGCAGACCCACGATGGAGGAGCGCTTGGTTGTTGCGGCAAACCCGTGGTACTTGACAGAAGGAGTACCTCTGTAGGCTATGATGGGGTGTGCTTGGTTGTTGCGGAAAACCCATGGTGGGAAGCGCTTGGTTATAGAAGTAGGCACATAGTACTCAACAGGTGGAGTACTTCAGTAGTCCAAGGTTAGAGGGAAGTGCTAGGGTGTAGCGGAAGGCCCACTGTACTCGACAGAGGAGGAGTTCTCCAACAGCTGTGGTTTTGACATCGTGAATAAAATCTTAGTTTGAGCTGAGTCAATGACCTTTGTGTTTAGCTCATTATTGAGATGGGTCACTTGTTAACTTAGGTATATGTATGGGAATATACCTAAGTAGTAGTTATTCGTTGATTTCATAACCATTGTGTTTGCTCATGATTGAGATGGGTTACTTGATAACTTAGGTATAAGTATGGGCTTATACATAAGTAAGGGTTATCTGTTGAGATCCTTCTCTGTGGTTATCCATGTTGGATTTAGTTATACCTTGAGGGTATCAGGGTCCTTACTGAGTATCATATACTCACCCATGCACAGGCTTTTCCCGCACCTCGTTGTGTTGGATACAGACGACGGACAGTGCTGACAGAGACTGGTTGTATGAGGACTGTACGGTACCTGGAGGTGGACGTCATGATGAGTCGGTACCGTAGGAGGATGACAGACGAGGGCGCTGAGGAGACAATCGAAACCTACCATTTAGGTAGTATCATTGGTGGACGATCCAGGAGCTGCGCTATCTATACCTACCCTTCAGCTAGGATCCGAGGTGGATTTCCCAGGAGCTGCTTCTATCGTTCAGGTGTTTGTCTTTTCTGTTGTACTTTTGTTCAGTAGTAGCTGTAATTTTTAGTTGGGTTTGTATTCTGGCCCATTTACTTTTCATCACTTTCGTTTGTACATAGTGTATTACTTCCTTTTGTTCTCTTGTTGGATGTGTTTATGTTTTATAAAGTCAATGCATTACCAGTTATCGGGATTTATGCCTTTGGTGCTAGTCTCCAGCCCCTGGCCTATGGAAGGCGGGCTTGGGGTAGTCACGGCATGGGCCCTGATGAAGGGTCGTGACAAATTGGTATCAAAGGAGTCAGTTCTACCATAGAACTTAGGACTCTGATAATTTCTTCTATGTGGAGCAATAGTGTTAAGGGTATTGAGTGTGGATCTTAGTCCAGGGAGTCCAGTGTTAGTGCGAGCAGCGGACGTATCCATACACCAGGACCCTAACTTCTAATTTCTGACCCAGTGCACGAAAAAACTGATTGTGTGTGTGTTTTCAAAAGTTTCTTTTAAATCAGCTCAAACCAGGTCAGCTCACCAGGTTTAGTCTTTGACCGTGTCATATCTGTTTCTTTCAGGATGCCTCCCCGTAGACAACCATCTAGAGCCCCAAGAGTTTTACGTACTGGAAACCCGCCGAGCGACGAGGCCTCAGTTCAGGGCCCTCTTCCAGTTGAGGCACCAGTAGAGGCACCAGCGGCACTACCACCCGTTGAGCCACTGATGCCACCATCCCCGACAGTAGAGAGTGCACGTCGCTTGAGCACATTGCACGAGTTCCAGCACCAGAGGCCACCTAGAAACACAATAATGAATAATAGAGATAGAATTTAGTGTCATAATGACATCCAACCATTAAAAAATTTATACCTTGTAATATAAACCATTATCATTATATTTTAAATAAAGTGGGTTATATGTTGGTGCCATTAACCAGTATGATCAATGCATATTTCTATAAATTCTTATAAATGAACCCAGACACTGAAAATAATGGCCATGGTTTTATATAGGATGTTTCATTCCCATCAAAGGGGCTAGGATATCAACTTCCATCAAGGTGTAGAATGGATAAATCCTTTCACACATTATCTATTAATAAAATATCACTCACGATAAAACCAACATACCCTACATCACTGTGAGTATACATCATCATGATTGACCTGATATATAAATGTACATGAGTGGTGATATCTGTTAAAGATAATATTAATGATAAAATTAATTTCCAAATATTAATAAACACGACCAGAAATAGGAAGACACATGGAAAAGATGATTTCCAATTATTATCCTTGTTCTCATAACCTAATATCTTGTAGGTTACCAAAAGAAAACATTAAAAGGTGTATCAATGTCTTATGAGCCTATTACACAAGATATATCATCAATGTCCCATTAGAAAATCTCATATTTCCAAAAAACTATATTCATGAATGTTGTTATCAAACCTCTAGGTTCTCATCAAAGTGGGGAAATTTTTTTACCCTTTTATTATGGAATATTTTATAAGGAAATTATCAAATTGATTTTTCATGAAATGTAACAATCATGAGGTGATAATAATCATGATTAATAAAAAAACATGCAATTAAGTACTAAAAAAGTTTTTTCTAGGGAACCAACCCCAATAATATCAACAACCATAATCAATGTAGTGATTTACATTTGGGAAATGTAAAAAAAACTTCGACTAGAACTGTGCAAATTATGGTTATATTAAGGAAGATAAATAAGGTTATAGTGAATAAAGTTTCATTTATAGTTCAGCATACTAATACATAACATGGTACAACATTGTTAGATTTCTTCATATAATAACAAATTCTATAATTTCATATTACTAATTATCTTTTTTTATCTGAATAGTGGATCAATCTCTTTGAGAATACATATTTGATATTAGAATGTAGTGAACAGGAGAGAATTTTCATGGTTTTTTACCACTTAAATTAGAATTTTATCAATGGTGGATACTCCGTCAAAATAACAAGGTGGTAGAATAGATTTAAAACATGGAAGGAAAGACTTATAAGGTGTTATTCATAAGTAAATAAAACTCTTGAGATAAATGAGAGGTTATTGAATGAAAATATCTATGTTTATAAGATATGGAAGGGGAGAGTGTTCCAAAATAATAAGACAATTTTAAAATATTATCATGGAATGAGGAATGATATGTATAAAAAATAAAATATATTGGATAAAAACATTCATTAATTGGAATAAGATGGGAATCTGGAGGGCACTAGTCTCTCAAACATTTTCATCACATGGTTATACAATATCAAATGATATTATGGAAAAAATTAATTATCTATTTTTAATATTTTTAATGTGAATAATTATTAAATAGCGTGGTTAAGAATCCTGAAAAAATAAAATATGGAAAAAAATGAATGGTGAATTCTTAAACAAGTAATAATATTTACAAAAAACATCTTTTATTTGATTAATGGGAATGTGAGTCTGCTAAATTTTTTAACAAAAGAGACTTCTGGCTAATGAATGTTAGGTAATCTGTTAAACTGAAATCATCTAGTTCTTCCATGTAATGAATATAGGGAATTATTCATTCCAATTTATAAAGTTTCATGGAAATACACCCCACTAGTTTCCTCAAAAGCAGAGATAAGCCTATTTGATTTCAATAAATAATGATGAAGTTTCAAATGATGTGATAACATGTATAATGATCATAAAATAAATGTTTTAAAATACTTTATTTGATTGTATATTTTTCTAGTTTTATATATTTATTATTTTCTATGAAAATTTATTCACCCACTAGCACTATGAGAAATCATTTTTCAATCATTACACTTTGTGAATATATTATTAGAATATAGATATATTAGGAATTTAATATTAGGATAAACATATATTATGATGATGAAAATTTTATTATTATACCAAGGATTGACCTTGGTATAAAAAATAATCTTTATTATCCCATGATGTATAATTTAAGAGTCATTTGATGAAACAATTAGGTTAATATTCCTGGATGAATGGAATTAACTGTTTTTAGAGGTGATACATCATTAAATTTTGGTTGTTCAGATCTACCATTAGTAACTCTTATTGAAATCCATTGATAATAAGTGAAAATGAAACTGATTGATCATTGATGAAACCTAGGAATCGAGGATGTAACAAATATGTACGAATATATTGAAGTTTTACCATAATAATCTCTAGATCATCATGTTAGTCATCAAATTTATATTATAATTGAACATAACTATAATTCCAAACCTATATTTGAGATGTGATATAAAATTCCCTAAATGTAATTATTGGATCTAGAATAATAACTATAGGATTTTTGTGATAGGGAATTTATTTTACATATTATAACTAATTGGGGAGCCCCCATTAATTTTTTTAATATTTATGGGGTTATGAAATTTTATATATATTTCTTTTAGATAAATTCCATTTCAATAATGAATATATTTCTTTTATATCATATTGATATATTATTAGATAAACAAAATTGATATTATAATTATAAAAGATTGATGTTTACTCTAGTTATCATTAATTCTTATTAAAGAAGTATGACATGCTAAAATACAATAATTTAAATGATTTATGGAAATTATGAGTTTATAGTAACAAACTATGGATTCATTAATTCACAATAAGTATGTATTGATTAAATGAATTATCTATTAAAGTATTTTCTTGAAAATTTATTGGTAATATTCATTAATCCTATTATAATATAATTTAAAATTTATTAGGAACATGATAATCATTCTCAAAATATTCATGAGGCTCTCATAGAAAATAAATTATAATTAAAAATTAAAAAAAATGTGATTTTTTATTCGGGGATATTTTTCTTGGGCATATTATCTCCATGAAAGGAATATATATTAACCCATAAAAGATAAATTATATCATGGATTGGCCTAAAAATGAATATTATTGAAATAAGATGTATCATTGTCCTATTAGGTTAACATTACTAATTTTTTAAAATGTTCGCCTAATCAACCAACCTGTTAACCCAGATTAAGGATAAAGGGATTATATTTACATAATCAAGGGAATATGTGGAATGTTTTGATTATCTAATTTAGAGATTGGTTAATGAATATTTATGGATTAAAATAATAATAAAAATAATTATTTTTAATAAATTATGACGATTCAAAGGAAATAATGGATTGTTCCCCTAGGTATAATTATAAATTAATTTCGTATGAATCAATGAAATTGAAAATCCATGAACAAAACCATCCAAAAAATGATCATGATGATGAAAATATAATATTTTACTAAAAATATTGACATAGTACCATTGTGGGGAAGAATGTGACACATGTACCAATCAATGAAGATTTAAATATAACATCACATCGACATATTTTAACACGATATAGTGGAACTAGATAGACTGATTCAAGGAATTTGAGTGTAAAACATTCTTCAATCATAGTATTAAGAAAAATGTGATAGATTCATTGAGTGGGAAAGGTTGTTTATTACATACTATAATGGTATTTGAAAAGTATCCAATGCTAATAGATTTATTCAACATAGAAAATCTAATTTCTAGGGAGGGGGAAACCCATTTTATTTCTACGTTATTACCAAATTATAATTTTTAGATATGGTAATGAATTTAAAATAGGATTATCAATGTTCCAATAAAACGATCAAATCTATGTATATTGGGAGATAATCATACATAATCTATGAAGATGTTAGTATGATGTTATGATAGTATACTATGTGTTCCATCCATAAAAAACCATTAAAGATAATCACTTGGTAAAGAACATAGATCATATTTCTCTATATGTCTTTATTAAAAAATATTTAAAGGTATTAAATAAATTATTTATTGTTGAATGGTATAAAGTGGAAAATTGTGAACAATGTGTCATATAAGTTGGTATTAAATAAGAAAATGTTTAAAATAATGAATAAAAAAGTATTAATCAAACCTATCCCTATAATAATGTAAAAGTGGGACAACATTACAATGGACATTGTCAATAGACTTCAAAAAAACCTATGAGAAATAAAGATATTTGGTTCATTATGGATCACCTCATAAATTCTATATTTTTCATAGAAATATGGTTATTCTAACCCTTGGATTTGGGCTTCATGGGACCTAAATATACATTGTGCAACAATCGTAGAGGTTTGAGTTGCATCTAGTGTCGGCTGGATAGATGTATCACCAACATGAAAGGGTTAGATCTTTTTTCAAGAACATCAGTTACACATCTTTCACTTATCCTTTCGAAACATGCTCCCCTTTTGATTGAGGTTAGACATGAAGCAATGATCGGAAACTCTTGCCACTATTCTAGTGAGTGGAACCATGATTATGTGTTCATGCAATTATTGAAAGAGTCTTGGATCAAGGAGGAAAGAGGGAAATCTTGGGGAGGACTAGTGAATCGTCTCAAGCGACTGAAATAGGATATCAAAGAATGGATGATTAATCAACCAGATACTTCTAATGGAGTAGTCTGCATGAAAGGAGAAATCGATAGATTGGAGGATTCCCTTCAGTTGTCCTGGGATGAGAACACGTTTATTATTTATTGTGATAAGAAGAATACCCTTTTAGAGAAATTTTTAGAGATGGAGAGAGTCTACAAAGAGCGGTCTCGGGTAAGATGGCTAAGAGAAGGAGATTGTAATAATGCATTCATTCATGTTTTCTTTAAGTAAATGAAAATAGTGAAGATTATCCTTAAAATGGAGAATGGGTCCTTCACTTAAGATGTGAATATTGCTAGGAATATGGATTTGAATCACTTCGAGGGACTTCTGGATAAGGAGTCCACTTCAGGTTTTGAGAGTAATTCCAAAGATAGTTTTTATTTCTTGAGATGTTTTCCTCTTTTAGTGAATGATAGGGATAATGATTGTCTATATTCTATTCCTCAGGAGAATGAGATCATGGAATCTTTGATGATCATGCAGAAGGAGAGTGCACCCGGCCAAGATGGTTTTCCTGCTTCCTTTTACAGTGATTCCTGGGATATTGTGGGCCCATTTGTTGTGGATGCAATTCAAGATTTTTTTGGTGGGGGACCCTTGAAAAAGGGTTTTTCTTTGTCAAGGGTGGTTCTTGTTGCAACAATCAAGGACCCCAGCCTCATTAATCACATCCGTCCCATTTGTCTTTGTAATATTTCTTATAAGATACTTTCCACAGTTATTAGTAGGAGAATTTAAAAAATTATTCCCAAGGTGATTTCAGCAGAGCAACATGGTTTTATACAGGGTCAAACTATTCAGGGGGTGGTTGGAACTGCTAGTGAGTTGGTTCATGACATTAAAAAATGCACAGTGGGGTCCAATTTCATCATTCAAGTTGACATAAATAAATCTTCTGATAGATTGGAATTGAGCTTTATCATTCGGGTCATGAGGGGGTTCGGGTTTCCGGAACTGTTTTGTGATACTTGTTTTAGGTGTTATTCCTCACCTTGGATTTCAGTTTTTATGATTGGGAAGTGTTTTGGTTTCTTTAAAACCATGCATGGTGTCAGACAGGGTGATCCACTTTCCCCTACTATTTTTGTCCTTGCTCGAGATGCCTTGTCCAAGAATTTGAATAGAAGCTTAATGGAGGGAAAACTGAAACCATTCTATGGAAGAATGAATACGGGGAACATCTCACACTTGATGTTTGATGATGATATTTTTCTTTTCATGAATATAAGGTGTAGATATTTAAATCATCCCAGAGAAATCATGTCCAGATATAGAAAATTTAGTAGACAATCTATCAACCCCTCGATGATCCACACATTTCTTTCTAATAAATTTCCTGATAGAATATGTAGGTTTATTCAGAGAATACATGGTTGCAAGCAGAAGAAACTCCCTATTTTGTACCTTGGGGTACCGATCTATTGTGACCGGATTAAGAAACACCACTTCAGAGGGATCCTTTATCATCTTCTGGGAGGATTTTTAATTGAAAAAACAAGATGTTATCGTTTGGGGGTTGGGTCATGCTCATTAATAGTGTGTTGTTGTCCATTCCCATGCATATATTTTCTATTATCAAGCCTCCTAAGGGTACTGTGGAGAATATGAAATGCATCCTTACTTCATTCCTTTGGGATGATAAGATGGAAGGACTATGCCACTGGGATTCTTGGAAGTGGTTGGCGCAACCTGTTGATAAAGGGGGTGTCGGCCTTCATGACATTTGTGACACTGTTCTTGGTTTGCAATCTCGTTTAGCATGGGATGTCATTAATGGGGAGACCCTTTGGGTGCGGTTCTTTAGAAGGCGTTATGGATGGAATGAGGATATTATCATGCATGGTGCGACTGGTTTAGCTAAGTGTATGTTTTATCATATGGAGGCGTTGTATAATTACACCAGATGGATTGTTGGCTGAGGGGATATCAACTACTGGAACGAGAATTGTGAGGGTGTAAAGCTTGATTATACAGGTTGTCCGTTCCCTTGTATTACTTTCAGGAATGAAAGTGACAGGTATGAGTTTATTAAGGCATCATTAAATTCTACTCAGATGAACCAGTTTGAAAACCTTGTGATGATCGATGATCTATATATGTGTTTCTCCACGGAGGCAAGCTTTGGCAGGTTTAATGTCAGTGATTACAAGAGAATTCTTCAGAGAAATCGTCCTATAGAGGAAGGGGGATCGGTTGCTTGGTGCAATGAGTTACCGACGAGGATGAACTTCTTAGTGTGGAGGATCAATAACAGAGCAATACCAATGGAGGAGAATATCCAGAAAAAGGGGTCTTCATGGTGTCACGATGTTACTGTTCTGAGGCTTCGAGATTAGAGACAACGGTACACTTATTCTTCCAAGGTCATTGGGCCTCGTTTCTTTGGTCCTGCTTCACTCAACGTCTGTTTCTTAATGGAGATTCTAGGTCCTCTTAAGAGTTTTTGTCATCTTGGACTTTTGGAACTGAAAACAGAGCAATGGAGCAGACAGTAAGGATCATCATTCTAGTGGATATTTGTTGGATAATATGGGAGGCACGAAATCAGGTTAGGCTGGGTTCTAAAAGATCTATCTTATCTCTCCATATTTGGATTAAGACATTTATTATGGAACTAGCTTCGCTTGTCAAAGGTGGGATGACTTAAGTTACAATTTGTAATCTTCTTAAAATACCATGCATGCTACAAAGGAGGGGTGGATGTTTGGTGAGGTGGTAGCCCCCGAACCATGGGTTGAAACTAAACATCGATAGGTCTTTCATGGAGGGAGTCATGAGGGGAAGAGGATTACTTCGAGACTGCTGGGGTTCTGTGCATGTTGCTTTTAGTGCTTTTTATGGCCCAGGAAACTCATTGGGTGTAGAGGTTCGAGCTCTTCTTTCTGGACTGATGGTTTGTAGGAGGAGATGTTTGCAGGTGGCGGAGGTGAAATTAGATTCTGAGGTCTTGGGTAAGGCTATACAGAGAAGTTATGATATTCCTTGGGAATTGATTTATCTTATTCGAAGGTGCAAGAAAAAACAAAAATCATGGAAGGTTAATTCACCATAGCTGGAGGGAATATAACTTTTCCGCTGATTCACTTGCTCGTTTGGGCAGGCAGGAGGAGTCTCTTATGATTTATGATGGTCTTCAGTCTCTTCCCCTTGAGCGTCTTTGTGTGGTGAAAGGGGATACCCTTGGAATGCACTGCTTTCATCCCCCTTGAAGGAATACTCCTGGTTTTTCTTTTTCTCCTTTGAAATAATATAAAAAATTACTTTCAGACTTTTGACTAATTATGGTGAGATGAATCTATTAGGTCTAGAACCTATTAGTGAAAAATCGAGGAACGTGATGAATATACTGAATTATATTTTGGATTCTACAAGTGTCTAGAATAAAAATTTATATATTGAAATAAATGATATTTCATTTAAAGTGGGGGATTAGGTTTTCATAAAATATATGCATTTATGTAGGTTATTTCATTTTTTTGAAGGGGAATGTGGGTATACGTCACATAAATCAATTTAATATTTTGGAGAAAATTTATTTTGTTTCCTCATTTTGTTATTTTCCAACTATTCTATCTAACGTTCATTATATACCCACTATTTTAATATTAAGGATATTCATTCTAGACACAATATTGTAATAAAAATAAGAAAAACAGTGTTAACACATGAATTTTCATATAATGAAGAGCTTGTCTAGATTCTTGACCCTCGTGATCATGTGTTGTGGGATCAAAAAACTCGACTACTATGTGAACTTTGGAGGAATCATATGATAGAGGAAGAAACGTGGGAACCCAAAAGATCAATAATGAATAATTACTCACATTTCATTAGGATTTTATGATTATAATATTTTTGTAATGAAACTATTCATGTGGGTATACTATAATAACTTATCATCTAATATATTAGGTAAATACTAGATCCCAAATATATTTTAAAATGCGCGTTGTATCACTAAATAATGATAAGTTATATAATATTTTATTTAAAAGTAAGATTTCAAAATTATATTATTTATTTATGTATAAAAATGAAAATAGCTATGGATTTAGAGTGGTAACAATAGCTGAGAAATATTTTTTAAAAATTTTATTAGAAGATTTATTTTTAGGTGAATTTTAAAAAACATTTACATAAAACAAAAAATTTATGGAATAATTATGATATACTAAACAATATAAAAACTTAAACCCTTTTCTAAATTAATTTTTATTTTAATCCGAGAAACATTACATTTAATATGTTATGTTTAATTTAGAAGTCGATAAATAATATTTTGAATCATTGAATTTTTTTTACAAAATTATTATTTTTTTTATAAACATATTATATTAACATTAATATTAATTAATTTTAATAATTCCAAATAGAAATATGGCTTTCAAATATAGAACCATAATATTAAAATTATATATTTAGAGATTTTTTAGGAAAAAAATAAGTTACTAAACTTGAAATATGAGTCATCCTAGTAAAACTAAATCAATGTAAAAAGGTAAAATAAAGATAAGAAACATAAATAAAGATAAATTATATTTTTTTCAAATGAATTATTTATCTATTTGATGAAAAAAGTTAACAACCTCTCCATTATATTTATCTTTTAGGGAAACATACATTTTAAAAATACATTGAATTAATATAATTTTATGTGTATTTATAAAATTTAAACTCCATTAACTATAAAAGGATCTCTTAAACCCAAAATTTATTCTCAAACCATAATCCCTTTACCCTCTATAATATCTACCAAAATTACTCCTTAAATATCACTCCCATGTTATAGTGGTGTTACTCTCAGGAAAATGCCAATTTTCGGGATCAACCATTTTTCATGAGAAGTAAAAGTTACAAATCAAGCAGTTTACATGTCTCTTCATTTAATTCCTCATCTACCTCCACTATATCTATTCTACACATATTAAAATAACTCCATAATTATAATTACTATAATAAAATTACATTATGTTTATATAGAAGTCATTTCTTCCATCCTCTCAACCATTCAAAAAATGATAACATTTATGAAGTTTATGTGTGCACCACCACCTCTATTGATAATGTGTTTTATTTTTCATCACGACATAGAATAAATATTTATTTATTTATATTAAATTTAAAAATATTAGAGTAGTTAAATAATTATTATTCTATAATAATAAATTATTATCTATCCTCATATCTTTCTAACCACTAAAATTTGAAAACACTGCACGTGCGTATGTTTATACTACCTCTTTAATGGTCAATGTGTTTCATTTTTACACATAGGAATACTTTTAATATTCTAAATAATAATTTTACGAATATATATATATATATATAATATTATGGTTTTATATATTTCATAAAATCTATTCTCCAAAAAAAAATTATAATTAAAGATAATTATATTATAATCATTTGATATCGGTAAATTACATGAAACATAATCATGAAGGATTTTATTTTTGAAAAATATACCCATAAAATGCATGGAATTAAAATGGGATTTCATAAATAATTTTATTTTAAAAAAATTAAACAATCTAGTAATAAATGATATTATTTAAATACTCATGAAAGGATATCACTATCACATAACACTATTAAAATAAATGAAATTATTAACATCCTATAATGAAAATAAACAATAAGTAAATAATATATGTTTACATAAAGAATATATATTAATAGTAGATATGGTAATAGATATGAAAATGGTTTTAGAATAATCTATTTTTACGGTTATATTTATCAAATATCAAGTAAAAATTATTTCATAAAATTTGATTTAAAATGGTTGGGGTTTTCTCATTTAAATTTGCATTAATTGTGATATGTTCTATATTCACAACACTATTTCATTACATGATATATAAATAATTCCACATGACTATACATTACCATATCCATCAGTTAATTCATGGGATTAAAAATTCCATATCATTCACTTTCCATTAATGGATTTTATTTTAAAAGTTAACATAATTGTAAGGGTTTATTTTCCAATATCACTCCTATATCGAAATGAATAAATTTACTATATATCAATATTAATTTTCCCAGAAATACAACCTTTTTTTATGAAATCAAAATATGTATTATTTAGTGTACCCTTTTTTTTCTAATTAATATTCTTTAAAATGAACATGTTATTACCCTGTGAACTACATGCCTTGAAATAAGGATATTGTAAAATATTATTTATATTTATATTCATGATTTTACATTATATATTAGTTTAATTATCCTTTATTTATTTTCAGAGTTCCAATTTTCATGATTACCAATTAGAAATAATTTCTTTAAAAATAACTCTATTCATATTTTTTAATATTATATTTAACTATGGCTTGTGACTTCCTTTCTGATTAACATTGAACTTCTCGAAAAATTTAGAGAAAATCTATTTTTATCTTATTCAAGAAAATAATAATCAATTTCATCGTTTTTGTTAATATTAATTTTTGAAAATTTTCCACCACGATTCACAAAAACTACCACGATTCAATTATTCTTTATAGATAATCTTTTTATTATTCTTTATATGGATGGAATATTTTTTATTACTATATTACAATTTATTTTGAAATGTAAATATAACTTTTTTCACATAAATATATTTCAATTTATTGTTGATAAAATTTTCATTTAAAGATACAATGTAAGCATAAAAAAACATGGTAGTTTTAGTGAAACTGATCTAAGATGATATTCTAAAATGTTAAAATCAAAATACTAGGAAGAGTATAAATTAGGAGAATATATTCAATTATAGAATCAAGGCTAGATATTTTATTTGAGATATATTTATTGGAAAAATATAAATGTTGTCTGATCAAATAACAATTTCTTAATTTCCTGATAATCTGTACCTATCTCAAATGAAAGTTTCAGTACAGTTTAATTTTCTAAATATGTAATGAATAAAATTTGTTTATATTCACTAACACTGATTGGATTCAAATTCTAAATTATAATAAATCAATATGAGAATAAATATTCTTTTTGGGGGAATTTTTTTATACTAGAATTAACACAAAATACGTGAACATTTATTAATTTCGAATTCGAATATATCCTTCTGCCACATACAAAAACACAATAAGTATGGATATTGGTAATGTGTGATGATCATAATATGGATAATAAAATCAATTGAGGATTTTATATTATAATGAAGATCTTATTTAAAAATATTTAAATCCTTTATGACACTTTATATATAACATTTTTATATAAAATATCATTTAATTAATATGAATGATGAAAACGGTGATGATCTGATTTTATATATTTATAAAAAAATCATATTATTTATATTTTTCTGTAATGATATTCCTAGAGTTTGATATCATGATTTCAGGATTAAATCAAATATTTTTTAATTCCATGTGAGAACATAATATTTAAAAGATCCAACAATATTTTGGATTCTTTTTTCAAAAGGAATGTAATAATATATGTCATGCATCCCATGGTCTAGTATTTAAATGATATTTTTCTCAATAAATTTAGGAAAATTTTTTGAGTATGTGGGAATATAGAAAATATAATTCATCATAGAAAATTTGTTTGTTCAATATGGTATTATGTTCTCTTAATATTATATATTTATCCTATAGTGTGGTGATAAGACGTTTTTCTTTGAAATTTTTTGAAGTTTTAGGAAACATTATTTTGTGTTAGAGTTGGAAACCAGTACATATGGGATATCAAATAATCCATGGAGTTATTTAAGGGGTTACAAATATTTTTATGATTAATATAAGAAGATTTGGTTAATTAATTTATATATATTTTTTTTCAGATAATTTTGTTGAAGGAAAAATCACAAAGATGTGTGAATGGACGAGGATTAAGAAAATTGTATCAATAAGTGATTTTTTTAATTTATTTCAGAAGATGTATCTTCAAAATTAATAATTATAGAAGATATAGGAAACTATGGTTATTTTTAGATGGCTATTTTTATCTATAATAAGAATATTTTTGTAAGCATACTGAGTTCACGACAATATAATAATACAATAAATTATATCATTAATATAATTTCCTTAGATACTATAATTTATAATTTGTTGATAAGATGGACATGTTCTGTTTTAATAATGTTTGAAAATCAAAAATGGTAAAATTAAAAAAATTTACTAATTCACTTTGAGGATCATATCCAAAAAATGATCATATTAGAAGAATAAATAAGAGGAGGGGGAATATAAATTCTATAGAAGAAATTAGGGATGATGAACAATTTGGATAATGTGAATGTTCAATATAATTAATATAATTAATATTTTAATTACTATTATAGACGAATATAATTTTTTAATGGGGATGAATAAGTGAAAACATATAATATAGGTAACTAAAAATACAATGAGATTTCTAATATAATAGATATTCCTAAAAAGATATAGAGATCCAATAGATTGGACTTTTAGTATCCTTTAAGGTGTTTCATAAGAAAATATATGAATGTTTATAAGATTATAAGAGGATTATTATCATTTTTAAGGAGAAGCTTTAAGAATAGATTCCTTTGGAATTTTTTTAAAAGATTAAATGTTGGTATAAAATAATAAGTATGGAATCATACAAGAACCATTATATTATCTCGGAATATATGAAGTCGGTGTCTGCCTACCCTAGTGTTTTTTTGGAAGAACATATTTAATATAAAGTTTAAATAATATTTTTATAGAAGTAATTATTTTGACGATTATAACCTATTATTATGAAAGTAAATATAACTATTTATATGTTACAATTTAATCTCTATTTATAATATATTTTATTTGGTGGAGACTAAAAATCATTTATGATGATTTCTTATTCAAGATGATTATTTTATAGTATATATGAAATGCTGAGTGTGATTTTAATAAAGTTATTGAATGATTATTAATGCAATAAATTAAGTTTTTAGTAAGATCTTCATATATTCATAGAGTTTTAAAACCTAAAACCCCTTTTAAGAGGTAATATTTTCAATAAAGGAAGGAATTTTGGAGATGATAGAGTCTAAAAAACATAGTTAGAATATATATAGTGTCAATGAGAAAGGATGATATTGTAGATATTTATGTCAATGATTTTTTGTGAGTAATATTATTTTTTGGATATAGCCTATATGGATTCTGAAATATGATATTATAATATTTGAAAATTTCATACATTGACATTCAAATGGAATTTTACATATAATGATCATGAATATTTTCAATTCTTAAAATAATAATATAAAATAGTTATATATTCAACATTGGGAAAATTATATAAACTATTTATAATGGAATCAAATTGATGTGCACATATCTTTCAAATTAAGATTGTTTTTATGGTAAACTGAAGGGATTGAGAATAACCATAATAAAAAGAGTAATATCATAAAATAATGTTTTTTCATGGATGATACCTTTAATATTTTTTTATTTTTTTGGGTAATCATTATTGTATTATCTCCTCCTATAATTACTTTTTATATTAGTATCAAAATCTATGTCTTGGAATAATCCAAAACAAGGTAAGGATATATTCATCCACATTATAGATAAGCATTATAAAAATCCTACCATCGGTGTGTTACGTTATATTTCAATTACATGATGGAATGGGTGAGAATTTGTAATTCTAAAGATTTAATCTATAACATGTTTAAGAGTTTAATTTCAAAAATGATATGTTAAAATATGGAACAATAAATCATCCTTAAATCATCAAGATACAAAATATTCATGGGAATTTCATTTATAATATCTCGCATAATATTAAGGTCAATATGAGTATTCTAAACTGTTTCATTTACATTCTATTCTCAATTATATATTTCTTTGGTTCATTATTATAAAATAAAAAAAATCTCATAAAATAAAATATTCCTTCTAGAATTCATCATTACTAAAAATATATACCCTAAATATTGAACACGATTCATGAAATTAAATTATAAAATTTTATTTTATTTGATTTACGAATACATTACATTAAAATTTGATAATTAATTTTTATTTCAAAATAAATTTCAAAATATTAATTACAAATTATTTTAAAAATATAATTTCATATATAAAAATTATATTTAATTAATTCCATGTCAGTTGGCTCTCTCAATCATATCAACCATGTTTCGAAGGCATTATATCATTTTGGATTATTATTGGTTAATAATTCAAAAATAGAGTCTGGTGTAGTTATCATCAAATAATCATTTAATTTTTACATTTTAGTAACTCATAGTAAATAATACAAGTATTTGTAATGTGTTATTTAGTAAAATTATAATATCAAATATTGTATTATATATGCTTAACATATAACTGAAGGCTTAAAAATAGTCTTTATTTTCTTCAATTCTATAACACCACATACTTGGAGCTCAAATATGTCAAACTGATATGGGAATCCACATGGTCTCAAAAACATTTCTCAATATCCATTATAACAATAGGAATATTTTTTCAAAAAATAAATTTAATAAATTGTATCACATTAAACACCAATGTCAAATTACCAATAAGTATATTATCTGTATTATTATAATATGAAATTAAATTAACATAATCATTCATGATAAAAGTTAAAAAAATTATGAAAACTTATGTATGATTACAAATAAAGATAAATAAATAAATTCCATGCTTGAGGTATTCATCCTCACAGTCAACCATGAAAATCATACTACTATGTACACTTATATAAGGATGGTAAATAATTAAAATATAGTGAACATTTTTATTGATAAATATATGATTGGAATTAATGAATTCTACCAAAATATGAAAGGTTGTATATAAGAGTGTAAAATTATATATAAAAATTATATATCATCAAATATATAGTCGTTTCATATATGGTCATTTAGATAAATGATTAAAAAATATTTAAATTGTATGTTTTAATTATGATATTTAAAATATAATATTTTTATACCTATTAATATCATATAGAATTTAAAATTTATTAGAGAATGAAATAAATTCTTTAATTTTTTTTATTCCAAACCAATCAAGAAATTCTAGAATTGGCACATAGACTAGTATATGTCATGAATTAATGGTAATTATAGATCCCCATGAACTGGTAACATTTTCCAACAATTTAGAATACACATGTAGAATAGTTTATCCGATAAATAAAATATAATTGCACTATTTGATAACCCAATGTGTTATCTTCAAATATTTGTTTGAAAATAATGAGCATACTGAGTCATAATAAGATAAAAAAAGTCATAAATATTATGGTGTAACAAAATACACACAAACAAGTCATCAAAAGAATGTTTTTTATGATTGAAAGTAAACATACACCATACACACTCAAAATATATAGAATAATATGATATACGTTAAAGAGACACATTTTATAAGAATAAAAATACTTTAAGAAAAATAAATTTTACAAAAATATTCACCTATACATCACCATGTTACTTAATGGACAACCAATCACGTGACATCCCATTTCCCAGATAAGATTATCAATAAAACCCACCACCTCTAATGGGTGGTTTTCATTAAGAAGAATCCATATAAATGATTTCTTCATATACCTAATTCATATATTTTGGGTATGAGTAAAATTACCCATCTAGGATCCCAATAATTTTCACTTCTTAATAATATGTTTTAAAAAAATAAGTTATTCTAGTTTTAAATCAATGATAAAAAGTATGATTTCATTATTTTACATAAAATAAACAATATAGATGAAAGTATCTGACTATGTAAAAAAATAGGTGAACCATGTAATTAAAATTTTTAAACATAAAACACTGGAAAAAACAGTATAAATTCTAAGCATATTGTAACTAATAAATATATACCCCAAATTATATAAAACCAACAATTAGTGTAAAATAGATAAAATTATGGCATGTGGATAATGGAATTAAAACATCACTACTGTTGTGGGAAGATGACTTAAATGTACTTCTAGTTAGGGAATCACCATAATAAGTAGAAATTACATCATATAATTTTTGTAATAAAACCCAATATCATAAGAATTATAAATAATATTAATCAATATCATATACATCATTAAATAATACATACTCTTCTTCAAATTCATATGTAGTTCCATTTTCAATCATATATTCTGTTCCATTGTTTCCAAATTCAATTGAGTTATCAAATAAGTAGTTTCATATTGAAAAAAATCTTAAAATAATTCATAAAATAACTAAAATTTCTTTCTTTATGTTTAATTAAAACTAAAATCATCCATGAGTTCAATCCATTAAAATACGAAATATAAAAACCTACCTTTAATAATTATATAAATTTTAATATAGTGAAATTACATAGAAAGAGGGGAAACTTTATTAAAATAACCAGATGGAATCAACATCTTACAAAACTAGAACTACATGTTATTCCAAGGGAAAAAATTATTTTAGGTTAATTGGGTTTTTGAAATCCAAAACTAAAAGGAATGATATAAACCAGAAGAGTTGAATGAATGACTTACAAGTGGATTTCCTTAATAAATCCATGATGAATTCTATTAATATATGAACAATGTGGAGAGTATTAATAATACTCAATAATGGAATGGAGTTTTGAGTGAGGGGTGGAAATTGGGGCTTATTGTTTTAATTTTCTTAGGTGTTTTTGGTAAATTCCTGTTTTTATGTTCAATATAGGTTGAACATTTTGACCACGTAGTCTACCAACTATGAAAAAACTATGTTTGAGACACTAAAGCTCCTAGAAACTCATATGGTTAGCCCAACATGTTAATCAAACCATGTGAATCTTCTCCACAAAAAACTACTTACATTCTATACTGGTACCATAAGGTTTGACATAACAATGCACCATCCATGAAAAATATCATGTTTTATCATTTTCATAATTTTATAAAAGAAAAGTCTTTATGGGATAAAATAAATGTATTAACCATGAAAATATAAAATTGTACCAAAAATTTCATGGGGGTTGTGAAAATTCATACCTCCATATCACATAATATCCCAAAAATACCTCCTTGGTGTTCGATCATTGAATAAGTGATCCCATTGTACCCCTTCAAGTGATTACAACTCCGATGTTTAATGGGAGCCACTCCCAGGATGACAATAATTATGGAAAATAAAGATTGACATAACGTGAAGTACATTAACATGGTGGTATACTATATAACATTAGAGTTAAGTAATTAAAATATCTAGCTCAAATACAATATATTACATATTTAGTATATTAGAGGGGTATAACTATTACATATATATTTATGAAACATGGAATTCATCCTCAATTTCAAATTGATTTGTAAATTTTAATCAATATAAAAACTTACCCACTCATTTTGTAATCATTTAAGGACCTCTAAATCATAGTAAAGGCATCCCATGATTTCAAAATCATTGATGGCCTATCCACTGTGAAATACGTAAGAAAACCTATCTAATAACTGAAAATTTAAAGATATGGAATATACTATTGATATATGATTTATAATTCATTTGATAAATTTTTATATGATACTATATAACATGATTATTCTTAGTCATCTCTTTGAGAAGGTTAGGTCCCAAATTGGAGATATCACCCACCATTGTGAAACATAATGGTTAGTGAAATGTTTGACTATAAAGAGATTCAAATAGATCCATTTTAAAGGACGATCGATAAATATTATTTTATGAGAATTTATCCAATTCCAGTTGAGTGTCAAAATATCTACCAAATACTAGAACATAAGATCTCATCATTTCATCAAAAATCTAATTTTCTCACTCTATTTTAAAATATGTTCGATGATAGTAAAATATACTCAATTAACATGAAGACCCCTTTTACTATAGAAATACAATATACTCAAATAAGTGATCATTTAATACCTTTAAGATATAATATAAGAAATAACACCATGTATCCCCACATTTACTAGTATATAATGCTTCCTAAGATCCACCAATTTGGTGTTTTCTTCATCCAATATAAAATTAGTGGACTTCACGTGTTGATCAATGACAAAAAAACCAAATTAATTTCCTTGGGAAAACATGGTAGACTAATAATGACATATATGGACACTTCATAAAACATCCAATTAGGGACATTAAGTGAATGAATCAATCTTGAGGATATTTTATGTTCATAATTTATTTATTGTCCCATAGATAATAAATATGTGAACTCGTATATATCATGCCTCATACCTAGAAACCAAAAATGACATCTCATTTCATAGTACATCATTGAGTTTAGAAGATTGAAAAAATATTGTGATTGATGATAGAAATCCATGACCACTTTTCTCTCAAAAAAATAACTACACATCTTCTCTTCATGAAAAAGAGGCATTTTGAGGAGATAATAAGTTTTCAAGGATGGAATCACAACCATATATAAATATATATATATATATATAGTCCTTGATATTATTTCACCCATAATCCTTCAAATTCTATACAAAGATAACTTTTAGGAGAGAAGTATTCAACATTAAACATTTATGAAACATTTTTTTCTTTATATTTAACCTCTATATGAAATGAATCCACAAGACCCATGAGGTTCTAATAATCAATGAACTAGTTTTACTATTGAGATTTTATTTTCCTACATAGCTTGAAAATTATGAAATTACAATTATAATTATTATATTAATCTTCAACATCAAACTTATATAGGTACTCTACTAACATCCTTTTTAGATGATAATATTCTATTGGGAAAATACATATAACATTATTTATTATTTAGTATAGACCCTAAATTTCACACAGACACAAAATAGTGTCTCCAAAATTTTAGTGGATACATTCGTGATGAAAGATCATTGTCATGTGTTATATATTTATTCTTATAAGGACATATATATCCTGAGATTTATGTCACAACAAAATCACTTGACATTTGGATATTACCTTTTATAATTTTTGAGGAATCATAGATAACCACATACCCTTGACCTTAATATAAATTTATGATTAAAGATTATTTGAGACACTTATTTAATTACTCAAATAATGATTGAAACTATGAGATCCACAGAAACATCACTCTAATCTGAGTGATCATATTTAGAGTGATACATTATTTAAAAATTCATGATAGGAATTTTGATAATATCTTTCCAATATAAGTTTGTTTTGTATCTCAGTTAAATTTCATCATTCTCCCTAAGAAAAAATTCTTTTACTTTCTAAAGATTGACTACAACACCCAATTTGAAAAATTACTATATTAGGAAGATGAATTTAAAAAACGTAATGCTATATTTTAGAAATTTCTCAGTGATTCATTACTCACAAAAATATCCAAAAATTATTAACAAATGCCTTGATTTTTTCCTCGTCATTGAAATATACAAAAATATTCTGTCTAAAAACCCACAATGAAGTAATTAAAATACTGAATAAATAGACGATTCATCAAAAAAATAAATCGCATTGTAATCATTTAGGACTATAGTAATCACATGATATTCATAGTTCCCTTATTCAGATTGAAAATCAATCTTTGGAACAATATATTTCTTTACTGAGAGGTAATTATAACCTGAATAGATATCAATTTATAAGAACCACCTCTCCCATTTTAATTTGATCAAAAAAAGTCTTTGAATCACAGAAATGGGTACATGTTCATAATAGTAAAATAATTAAATTTATGATTTTTCATTCAAATAAAATAGATCCATCATCCCTTTTTTCAAGGAACACTAGGGTGGTCACTGTAGACAACTAAAAAAAGATGAACCCTTTGTCCTCTAAATCATAAAGATAGATATCATACTACTTGAGTTATACAGAGACACATGGTAGTAATTTAAGGATATCAATTATGTCCCCAAAATTAAAATGATCTAAAATGCTCCATCCCTATATTTAGGTAATCCTAATTTGTAATCAGGAAATGAGTTGTCTAACTCTTTATCCATTAGAGGTATCCCACTCTTGAATCCTTCCTCATCAATCTCAAGTAAATGATAAGATATATTCCTAATAATATGGTCAATAATGAAAAGTGGGTTATATTCATAGATTCAAGGAGTATCCCACTCCCCTAAAAATAGATGAGTTCTCTATCAGGTGAGTAAAAAGATATGTTCTAATTATTTTAGTATGTTCTTGTTTCAAATATATCTTCTAGTCTATTAGGAAGATAACATAAAAAATATCTCTCTCAAGGAAAAAAAATCAAGGATAGCTCCACCTAATATATATTCAAAATCTGTGATGGGAACCAACATACATGATTCTTTTTCTTTGTAAAAGGATTTAATTATTCCATCATATAGAAAATGATCATGTAGGGGAAATCCAAGAAAAGTACAAAGCAAGAAGAAATAAATGATTGTAAATAACTAGATTAAAATAATATAATATATATATAGATGATGAAGAAAATTTATTACCATTATTATAGTAACCTATTTTAATTTTTTACATTATAAAATTTTTACAATATACAAGGGATAAAAACATGTATAAATGATTATTTTACCAGTTTTGAGACACTAGGTACATATAAGATTTCCAAATTACATTGGAAAATAAAACATATAATAAAAAATTGTATTGAATCCATAAAGATAAATCAATGATTACCTTTTCATATATAAGGTTATAGAAATCATAACATCTTGTGAGATTTGTTTGATAGAAATATTTATATATGACATAAGCTACATTAGTAGAGAATTAATAAATAATATGGTAGAATGGGTAATTAATACATCATTAATTTTATATATTAATTGATCTTGAAAAATTATCCATAGAAAAGGTCAACATAATAATCACGTCGATAATAATAAAGGAAATAATATTGAGGGAAACTCAAAATGGAATGCATCATGATCTTTTCATCAAGACCCCTTGCCATGACACCATGAAACTTACTATAAAGGCTTTCTACCAAGACAATTCAATAAATGGGTAGGTACACACCCAATACCCAAATGATTGTCCAAATATTTGTCTCGTGAGACCTATTGATGAATCATGGGGTTACATATAATTTTATCCCAAATGAAAATTATATTTATATGATATATTCATCATTTATTAAATAACCAATATAATATAATATCTATATAAACTTATAAAAAAATTATTTATCATGTTGTATTTTTCACATTGGTTACACATAACTAGGCTGAAAAGACTGTTTTTTATTCATAACATTGGTTATTATATAAGTGACATGAATAAGTTGGATATTTAAATTTATCATATTATTTTTATAATAATTGGTGTTGTAATGTGATCTACCTTTTTTATCACATTAGTTTTCATATAACAGACATGATAACGTGGTTTTTAACAGTAGTCATATAATAACCTATGTGAAAAATATGTTGAATCTATATTATCACATTAGTTATCATATAACTGAGGTCAAAAGTAAGTTTTTTAATGTTGGTTATATAATAACTAACATTATATACCATTTAAAATTTTATTATGAATCAATTTTAATCATTTTAGTGTTATTCATTTTCATGAATGAAGACTTTTTTCTCTCATGTGAAATTATTAACCATCTTTTCTTCGATCTAGTGCACTCCAAAAATGAATTTCCATATTTATACATCCTTAGTTCTCAACAGATCATTACTGTTAATTTTATATACTCATCTCTCAAGTAATACTCACACATCTAACCAATCATTCGGTCATTCAATGGTGAGATATACTTATCTCTAGATTTTTTGATTCCAAGGACTCAAATCTCACATTATCATCTTCATTAATCCTAGAGTTCTTTCAACCTAATTGTTGCATGTTCTAATATGAATCTTCTCATCTCAAATCTATCATTACCATCATCATTTACCTTAGGTATGCATAAATTTATGTATACAGTTGCGTTGAATTCATTATATCATAATGTTCTATGATAGATCATAAATTTAATCAATATATCATAATGTTATGGTGTTTCTAATATATGTAAATTCAATTTAACTAAATTGTTTCACATATGGTTATATTTCATCACAACTTATATTTCTACATTTAATATATAAATTTTATTATTCAGATGATGTTTGTGAATAATTCATTATTTATGCATACACTTCCATGTATATGTATAAATTTCAATTGTTGGTATGCATTTATTATAGACTATGTAATCATAAAATGTAATTTATATATACATTTAAATTTTCATATAGTTCAATATACAATATAACATATGTATTTTATATGGATAACAACACTATTCTTGTTATGTGAGCGTATTCCTATCCTGAAAATTCATATATTTAATATGTTGTATGTATATTATTACTTACTACCAATATGATGTTGACATTATTTGTGAATACACAATAAGAATTTTCAATTTGTTCCTTAACATATTAATTTTATATTATGATAAAATGGAGATTATGGTGGTTGGGAGCTTTAACTGAATAAATTTTTCAAAAAATATCATTGGGTACATAATTATATTTTTTACAGGTTAGTGAAATGTCTAGATACATATACGGAATATAAGGATTATTGAAACCACTTACATAATTATTTAGGAATTACTCATCCTTTTATGAATGTGATAAGATTATGATAGATATCCTAGTTGAAAGTTGGGTCAAAGTATAAAAATTTATATTACTATCTAAATAATTTTATGATGTATATGCTAATTTTTGGAAAGCTTTGTATGGTTCAAGGTTATAATAGTCTATTAAATTTGAAAAATTAACTTTATCATAGTCCGTATAATATTGAAAAAATTAATTAAAATCCCATAATAAATTCTCTTATGCTATGTGAATAATAAACCCTTATATTCTAAATGTGAATAAGAACAATTGATTACATTAAAATTGTACCATCACTAAGTAATACTTTCCAATAATAGTGAATACATTTCAAATATAGATATATTGCTTTTAGATTTCGAAATTTTAATACTTACAAATTATGACATCATTGATATAAATTTTCCCATTGTTATTATTATTGTATAATTATTCCAATTAATATTATATTTAATCTCCAATGTTGTTAACTTTATAAAAATTATATTCACTATTAATGAAAATCATATAAACATTTTATTGATTAATTCATCCACAAGTTTCTCTACTTGAATATAGTTGAAATAATCTACTATTTCTCCATATTACTCACTTTTATCACTACTAAATTAGATTGAAAATATATTAATTTATTGATGATTGTAATAAATAATAATGATTCCAAGTTACACTCTAAAACTTTAAAAAAGTGGTGAATATAAGGAAAGTATTCAAGATTTTTTTGGAATTTTCTGAATGAATGTTCCGAAACGTGATATGTTTATATTTACATGTCTTAAATGTTTAAATATGAATAAGTGAAAAATTATAGATCTTAAAGATCATTTAATTTTCTATGGTTTAAATCTGACATAAAACCTTGGATTTTTCATAGTGAAACTGGGTAGAATTTCAGATCAATTATTGATGATTCTTTACTAGATAATAACATTAATCAAATTTAATAAACAATTCATGATATTGACGAAGAGTAAATTTATAAATAAATTATAATTACGAGTATATATGGTGATTCTTAAGAATCATTGTATCTAGTTTTTATGGAATTAATGGTTTTATCAATGGTGTTAATATTGATCAACATAAAGGTTAAACATGGATGAGTGACAAGTGTTTTACAAGGACTCTATAATTGTTTAAGAATATTCTTCCTATGTATAATAATCTTATATATCCACATTATAAAGCAATGAAAATAATATGAATAATGGGATTACTATAAAATAAATACATGTATTCCAGAATGATTGTCACCTATATAAGAAGGAATATGAAGTTTTATCAAGGTGTCCTAAATGTGGGACATCGTGATAAAAGTTATAATAGAAATCACAGGCTGATCAAGAAGTCACATAGACCCCCCCCCCATCCAAGTATTTTTTTATATTCACATAGTTAATTATTTGAAACAATAATTTTTAAATTAACATGATGAAAAAAGGTGAAGACGACATGCATATGAGTATATTTGTGATAGAAAATTTCGACATCCAATTAATTTTCCACAGTGGAAGAAAATTTATAAGAAGTTTCCTACATCAAAAATTAAGATAGAAATATCATACATAGACTATGCATAGATGTAATTAATCCTTATTTAATCCTTTTTAGCACATATAGTTTATGGCCCATTTTTTAGTAATATAAAACTTATCTCTTTGAATTTTTATAAAGAGATAGTATGTTATATTGAGTTTAATGACATCTCTACCAAAACATCCCAGAAACAATATTGATTTTTTCTTATCACCACTAATTAATGATTTGAAAATCTTATATAAGGATGGTATTGGGGTGTATTATTATTATAAAATATAGTATTTTCAACTACATGCAATTATTATTTTAACTATAAATGACAACCTAGTGTATGGAAATTTTTCTGGATATAGTGGAAAGGGGTATAATGAGTGTCCATTTTCTGAACAATAGACTTGATATTATCAAATGTATTAGGGGTGAAAAGTTATATACTTGGGCTATATAATGTTTTTATTTATGGTTCACCCTTATTAAATATTAAAAATTTATTCAATGGCCCATAAGAATTTTATATTTCAGTAAAACCATTATCCACTGATCAATATTTTGACAGGGTGAAAAATATTTATGTGACATTTGAAACAAAATATAAATATCTTAGTGATAGAAATAATTGGATGAAATGGTTAATATTTTTTGGGCTATAATATTGGAGTATCATTTGGTCAAAAAATAAATTTATTTCACGCACGTGGAGAATAATACCAGTGATAGATTCATTAGAACATTGTTAGATATTAATGGAAAGACATAAGATGGGATGAATGTATGTTTAGACTTACTCTAAATGGTAATACATCTATAGTTAGCTCCCAATATTGATGGAAGGTGATAATTCCTTCCCCAATATTATCATACAATATCAAATAGGGAGAAAACTATCATTTTTAATGACTTGATGATTTCAAATTTCCATAATGTTATTCTTCAAAAGGAATATTTTTTTATTTAAATGATTTGAAGTTGTAGTTATGAAATCTCTTTATTTTTACGTGATGATGCAACAAATCATACAAATTTCACTACATGCAATATTTATCATCTATTCTATAATGAATATCATGATGGTGTGGTAATTTTTAAATTCCATTTGTAATAATGTGATTGATCTGAATGCTTTGAAAATTTTAGAGAACAAAGCAGTTTCTATACTCTATTGGAAGTTCATTTTCCTTTAATTTTTTTGACATCATGATACATGTAATGGTTAATTTTTTGCAATGAATAAAGCTTTATGGACTTATATAACTATGTTGGGTGCATCCATTTGAACAATATATGGAGTTATTGAAGGGGTATGTTAGGAATCCATATCGACCTAAAGGTTCCACTATTGATAATTAAATTTCTGAGGTGGTTGTCGAGTTTTTTACAAGATAATTTTCAGCATTAGATCTCATTTTTTCCCTACATATCACCATGAAAGAGTAAATTATGTTGGAATGGGGATGTATGGCATGAAATTTAAATCATTGATAGGTGAACAAATAATGAACGTACATTTAAAAATATTGAATAATACAGACGATTCTCCGTCATATATAACATTGCATATTAATGTGTTGAATTTTTTTTAACCAAATAAGAATCATATGTGGATTTTTTTGAGTAAAACAAAACTTTTTTCTATGGTTTAAAGAGACTATTATTGGTAATCAAATGCATCTAAAACATTGAGTTCCTTAGTGGGTGGTTCAAGTTTAAATTTTATAACATGGTGTTGGTATCACATTATTGGATATATATTTCATAAAAAATATTAGAACCATAGAAGTGAAGCTCCAAATAGTAGTGTTTTGGTTTTCACAAAAGTAATGTATTTTTCGAGTGCCAAAGAAAAAACACAATTTTTGAATCAAGTTAATGTTATAGTCATTGAAGAGACATGGCAGGTTTATTAAAGTAAATTTAAAGTTCTAGTGTTTAAATAAAAGTGTTTTATCTATAATAATAGTGTCATACATGATTATTTTGGAATGACACTAGTTAATTTGGATAAATTATAATACATAGTTGATCCTTTTATAATGGAAACACATGAAAACCAAATTGTCTATGTTCTTGATCAATATGATATGCAATGTTTTACGGTTTGACAAGGAAAAAATACCATGTTGGTGATGATAACATTAAGAAGATGTATATTTATGTTATATCCCTAATTATATGGAATGATTAATAGATAATATCGATAAGCACGCCATAGACATAATTTGTGCCATTTGGAACAATCATGAAAACGGAATTTGGGAAATAAATCCTTTAGTACATTCCTAATATTACAGGTAACATATGTTCATTACTCATTTATTTATTTTTAAATCTCATTAAATGTTGTAATTTTTTATATTTTTTTAAAAACATGTATTATAATTAATAAATTAAATTGTTTGTTTATATTTTTTTATTTTTGCTTATTATAACATGTTTACCCTTATGTAACATATAAATTAATTTATTTTATTGGAAAAAAATCATTTTAAATATAATATTTCAAATAAAAACAGAGATATTATATAATATTATATTCAAAAAAAATTGTTTTTATTGTAAAAAATGATTTATTTGGTTGGAGATTTTTTCTACTCATACACAATTTTTGGATTTTTTTATATGTCATTTCATATCTCAATAATTTTGTTATAATTTTAGTTAACTCTAATAAATATGAATTAAAATGTGTTATTTTTTTGTTTAGTTTAATTTTTTGTTAGATAATTTTTGTTATTTTATTTACATTATTATGTAATAGTCAAATTACTTTATTTGTGTACTAATTGTTTGTTTCATTGATTTGTAGGACATGTATAAAAAAATTAATTGATCCACCACACTCTTATAGAGATGATCATACTCATGACTTTAGAGAGGAATGTACAAATGATCCTATTGATGATCTCTATCATTCATTACAAGAGACATATAATCTTATAAGGTCAAAGAAGAGTTTGATGGTTGTTAAATGTGGAAGAACATGTTTATTAAGATTATCAGTTACCTGTATGTAGGACTAGATAATACCGATAGAGTTAGATGTTAATAATATTACAAGAGGTCCCAATTCAAAACAATTGATTACTTTTATATTAGTTCAGGATAAAATCATAGTCAATATTTTGATTTTTAATTGGATAAGTATTGACAAATATACACTATCTCACTTATGGGATTATATATTGGTAGGATCAGTTGTTATTATTTTACATATTTTAAATAGTTTATAATAATATATCTTGTCCCATTATGATGAGATGATATAAGATATACCTAATACAGAAGGAGTAAGGAGGAAATGTTTATAATTTGTTGTGAGGAGATGGAGGGATTTTATATCAACCCAAAAATCATATTTCATTTTTTGGAATAGGAAAAATAATAATCCATGCGATATATATCCATTTATAGATGAATATACATGGAATAATGTTTTTGAAAGTAGAATACAATAAGCATATTTGGTAAGTGAATTGTTACATTTTTTTATATTAATTATTTTATTAATTGTTTTTATTGATTTATTCATTACTAATTTACAACAAATATGATATCTCATCAAGAGTTATAATCTAGAAACACATACACTCATAAATTATCTCAGAGATGGTATATGTTATTATAAGAACAAATGATGGGTGAAAAATTCCAACAATAGAGATCCAAGTCTTTTGGCTGTGTAGAGGATTCCCTTACACCCCCGGGCTAGACATGAAAAATATAATACGGCCTGGATGAGTAAGAAATGAAAATATATTATGGAAGAGTAAAGGTTTGTAGATTAATGGATTTAAATATGTTTACATAATTTATTTATTTATGTTAATTAGATTATTTATATATTTTTATTCATTACATATTTGTTAAAATATTTCACAGTGTATTCTATTGAGGAGTAGAGCACACTGGGGTGAGTTTTAGCTAAGGGTAGGAAAGATATTTTAGCTAAAACATTGGAAAATACTAGACACTCATGTCGTGTATGAGGAAACCCGATAGGTGTATCGGTGAAAAAATATTTTCCATGATCTGCGACTTCATCAATGGAGGATGTTTATAAAAAAATTGAATTTTAGGAAGTTGATGTTCTTAATATTCGTGGGACGATGGGAAATCAGATCATAGCTTCAGTAAAGTCAATGTTTAAAGTATTTCAATGATATTTTTAGACTGAAACTATAACTCTTCAACCTATTCTAGTATCTCCAACTCCTCCACCACTTCTTGCAGAGCCTACTCATTCTTATCCTTCTCCTACTCCCCTCCTCTACAACTTCCCCGTTATTTTGTACAATATTTTTATGATACCAAACATTATATTATTGCATATGGAATGATGTGTTATATCATAGATACCATTAATCATTTATGGGTATAGATAGAACATAATAGGGTAACAATATAGGATATTATAGATATATCAGCTGAAGTACCACTACCTTTAGATTTGGTGAGTATTTTTTGACAATGTATCATCCAATTTTTAGTTTTGGCATGTAGACATTTTCAAAATATTACCCATGTTATGTATATATTTTATCTTTTATTTTATTTCTGTATTCATTTTATTACAATTTAATGTTTATATATTTATCTTTTTATTTACATGAATAATTTTTACGTAACTAAATAATCTATGAATAACAAAAATTACAAAAGTGTTGTGAATTAAGATACAATTTCATATAATCTTGATATATTGTTAAGATATTCAATTTTTTGTTTGATGTTTGTGAAATTCCAATTTAATCTGGTGTTTGGGGGTGTGCAATGACTATGGCAGTTTTGAGAAATGATATCATAGAGTGTGTAACTAGAGATCAGTTGGTCATCAACATGATAAAATTACATTCCATGTATGACATTATATAAATCCTTTTGTATGTTTAATTTACTAAACATTTATACTTATATTTTTTTATTTGGAATCTTTATAAAATGTGGAAGGTGAATTACAAGATAAATGCATATGGATTTATGGAAAAAAATTGTTGTTCTACTTATATAGATGACAATGATTGAAGTAGAAAGAACATTTTATATTGTTGATATATTTCAAAAGAATGCAATTATTTAGTGTTATATATTTTCATATATTCAGCAATATTAAACTAATATCTCACTAAGTGTTATATATATTTTATCATAATAAAAACTAATAATAAATTTTATATTATTTATGTTTCCATTTGATGTTATGTGTTTATAAGGGAGAAGAAATTTTACAATTTATTCTCTATCCATGGTGAAGTGTAATTTTTCTTACAATTATTTATATTTTTTTTGAATTTTGTTTTATAATTTTTTATATTATAATGAATTTTAAATTATATCATTCTTATTATTTTCTAATAGGGCATACAATTTATTTTGAGAGACCATAAGAAAAAAGAGTTCCAATATCAAATATATAAAATAAAAAGTGAATTATCATTTATAATTAGTAATTTTTCGATAAATTACTATATAATGTTATTTTTAATTGAAAAACTATTTTAAATAGTTTTTTAATAAACACGAGGGCATAAAATAATGTGGATATTTTGATTTAAGATTTATGTATGAAATAATTTCAACTAGAATTGTTATAATGTTCCACCAGGATAGATTTCATTGTAAACATTGTCCTAATATTTCATTAATTTTATTAATAATACATGTTAAATTCTTTCATATTATATTTTATATTTATGATGACCCTCTTACTTATATTTCACAAGAGATAAGACACTTACAAATGGAATAGTCAAATCATTTTATAGTTGTGGTTGTATTTTAGTTTTTCTAAATATTTTATAAATTATAAGAAATATAATTTTATAATTTTTTGGATGGGAAAATAATTTTAATGGCGTGGTTGTATTTTAGATCTTTTATAATATATTGTAAAATTTTGAATATTCAAATTATAAATGTGTTTTTTTTGGTTTTTCTTCCAATACTAATGCTTGTTTTCTGCTTTCATTTATCTTGGGGTTTCTACATGTTTTACTTTCTTGTCTATTGTGGAGAGGAGGGTGGAAATTAATATTACTAAAAAAAATTGGGTTTTCACGTCGGTTATCAAAAAACTGACCTGAACAACACATTATTGGGTCGATTTTTCACATCGTTGATGTGATAACAGACAAGAAAACATTATTTTTACATCGGTTATGTGATTATATATGTTAAAACCAAATAATGAATGGGTTTTTACCTCAGTTATCAAATAAATGACATTAAAAACCAATATCATGTATGTTTTTCACATCAGTTATCAGATAACCGATGTGAAAACCCCAAAAATAATTCATTTTCAACATTGGTTTTTTAACTGAAATTAAAAATTTATTCATAACATCACATGAAATTATGTTTTGTACTACCAAAGATTATAATTAAAGAGAAACAAATTTCAAGACGCACTTTGTACCCTAGTGATATCATATAAATATATAAATATCTATATTGAATCATGAATTGATAATATCAAAATTCCACTAATAAATGAAATAACATTCTAAATAATATTATTACATCTAAAACCATATTTTAAAATAATACATAGTATAGAATATACTATTGTGTTATTATATCTATACAATATTTCCATGATAGTAAAAATATGGTCATGTAGGTGAAAAATAATTTCAATTGAATGATGAAATTTGATAAAGAATATAATAAAAATAAATTTAAATTAAAAAAAGGTATAATTCATGAATTAGTAGTAGCTGATAGAAGATGAATAAATTGTTAGAAATTAAGGTTTTAATTAACATAATGACTTAAGATAAATATATATGTTAATGTTATTGAATAATGAAAAGTGAATTCTTTAATGATTTTTGAACTTTTTTTTGTAAAAACCTTATTATAAATCACATATGAAATTATTTCAAACCATTTTGAATATAATTTCATTATATAATAATATAAAATCTAAAAATTTACATAATAATGGAAAAATTATATTACTTATTAAATCAAGTAATCTTCTTGAATAATATATATATTGATTAATAGTAATGGAGGTGGGAAATGAAATTCAAATTATATATCTTACAAAGAATACACCTTTCACACATTTGTATAAAATAAAAAACAACCCATTCAGAGTGAAAATGATTATTTTATAATAATATACACTAAATGTAAAATATAGATATAAATTTGTTTAAAAATAATTATTTAATAAAAAATAACAATATTAAAAAACATTAAATTATCATGAAATGGAGGAAATCAATACCCTACAAAAAATAAAAAATATAGTTGGGTTAGAATAACAAAATTATTTCTATCATTGAGGAAGAGATAAATGAAATGTCTGAATAAAATAATTAGATCCACATAAATTTTTGAAGATTATAAAATAGGTGGGTTTTGTTTATATAAAAAGTATATAATTCTTCCAACATAAACATGAAAATTACTAATTCCAAATAATAGATAGATTATAAAACAAACATTTATGGCTTTAATTGCATTTGAAAGAAAATTATTAAATGATAAAAAATGAATTGAAATGTTAAATACCTATGATAAAGACTTGTTAATGATATAATTTATTGTTGACGCAGTATATACACCATATAAAAGAAATTTTGTGCATAATATAAAATTTTAATTAATGGAAAATATTTGAGATTAAAAATTATTAACTTTGATTCCAATATGGTAGGATGTGTTATATCATCATGAATAATAAATTAAACATTATTAAATAAATTCTAAGTAACCTTTTCCAATTATATTCAATTTTTATGGTTTTTTTATATTCATTTTTCATCTATTCGATGAATATATCTTGATTACATTGACCACATAAGGTTGTTTGGTCAATTTCTACAATATTAAGTCACTATATTGACAATGGTTAAAGACGTTATGAAAAGTTACAACAATATCTATAATGATAATATTATCATAAGTATAATTTTTATTCACTATTTTATATTTTTAAAATTTTCATGTGTGACGGTAATTGGGAAATTAATAACATTATATTTTGGATGTGGTTATCCACACATATGCACAAGTGGTGATATCATTTGTCGATATATGGAAGTGTAAAAAGGTTATCTATGTCATATACATATAGAGTTATATTTATACCCTAAGTTTAATATTTACTCACTAATTAAATAACTATTACTAGCCAATTGAACGATTGATATAAAAAAATCACTCTGCTATATGGAGAAGATATTTTGTAATTATTATCGAGTTATGTTTTTCTTTTTCCATTGGATGGAAAAAAGAAAGATAATTGATATACCATTAACATAACAACATGTTATAATGGTAGTTATACTAATTTAATTATGTTAATATATTTAAGAAAATTTTTATATAGGATTAAGAATAATGGAACTTAAAAAATATCAACAAGAATATTACCTATTATTTTAGAAACCACCTTTAGCACACAATATTTTCTTCTTTGAAGCGGTATTTTGAGAAAAAAAGAACCTCTAGTTCAAGAAAAAAATTGTTGAGAGGTAATTTTGTTAGGTAGTGGTTCATATATGTGAATCATCATTTCTAGATAATAGAATTGATAACTATCACTTTTATAATTGAAGATTGTGTCAAACATGTATATTTTAAGAAAATTAAAATATAATAAAGTCACTCTCAAGGGAATGTAACTCCAAAGGGGAAACATTTTGAGGATGGGATGATATATGGATAAAATAAATTCTGTATATTTTATTTATATTTTTTTATTAATGTGATATTTTAAACCCCATGTTAATACTTTTAAACCCATGCGACAATGATATATATTTTCCATGGTTACATTTTATAATGAAAAAGAACAATGAACAAAATAAATAATATTAATTATTAATATTCTAAATATGGAATCAATTTTATAATATTCATATTTTATTATAGGATTAAATTAATATTAATATATTTTCAAAAAAATAAACAAAATACAATCCTTTGAAAATATCACATTGAAGAATAAAAATATTTTATACCAAAATTATGTACAATTTTAGTTACCATTGAATGAGTGAGATTAGGTTAAATCAGAATATAATTATTTTAATAAGAAATAAAAAAACAATATTTAACCATGGGAAAACTTTATTAAAATATAGGATTCAAAAATAGTTTTTATTTGATTAAAAATATTACTCAAAATTAAAAATTGTTAAACATAGTTTTCAATGTTGAAAATTATATTTTTTCAATGATTTATATAACATATTTATTATATATTTTCTATAAAAATCAGCTTCATCATATTTTAATTAATATTTACTTAATAGAAATGAAATAAAAGTTATATTTTTGGAAAATAGTTATATTTTCATAATAATCAAAAAATAAACTATTTCAGATAAATCTAGTAAAAATGCCAAATTAAAATAATTAAGGGCTCTATTAAAAAATTAAATACATTTAATCATATTTTAATTTAAAAAGTTAATAAATTTTCTAATCAAATTTATTAATAATGGAATCTTCCTTCATAAACAATGTATTTAAAAATAAAATGTTCTTATAATTGTAGATTAGGTATTACTTTCCGCCCATTAAACATTTCTTCTTAAAAATTTATACAATGTAACTGTATATAAAATGGAGGTATTTTTTATCCATAACATCCTTATGATTCAATATTTCCTCCAATAATACATGAATTATCTAATTTATCTTTTTTATCCAAGTCATCTAACTTCACAACACTTATTCTCTATTGTCATGAATCGAGATAGTTGCTCCAAATTAAGTTATATTATACTATAATTCCATTTCATTTGAGATGAGTGGATGCATTGGGTCAAGAATATAATTTTTAGAAATTGTCATATAAGATATCGTATTCTTCTAGGAACTAATTTAGATAAAATAAAATGTTAAACCATAGTTCCATTTTATTACAAAATATAAGAAGGCCTGAAGTACCAATGACATTTTTATCATCCCCAATAAAGATGGTTTGCAAATAGTTTGGAAATGGATTCATATTTCTTCTAATATAGCTATTCCCATATACATATTTACTATATCTATAAACACATGTTCTTCATTGTACCTCTTTTTAGTCATAGATTCATGATCTCTCTTAGTTAGGACTTCAATTATCTTATTTTATATCCCACAATTGTAGTGTAATGGGAAATTATAAACCATGAATAGATCTGGCTATCTACATTTTCAAATTTTATCAACATCATTTAAAATTATGAACTACAGACATCTATTTTCCATACATATATAATATGTTTCATGGTAGATATAAAGCCTCCATAGCATCATGGTGAGGATTATGTATGAAAACTCAATATCATGATTTATATAAATATATTCATAGATTGTTTACTAACATGACATATATAAAAATATTTTCCATTCCATATAATAAATCTTCCATGTCATTTCTTCAATGAATAACTAAATATCACCAAACTATACCTTCCTAGTGGTAATTTCAATATCAAATTATTGTCCAATCTCCTCCTTAGTTATTCAAATCATTCATTACGTTCTTCGGACTATATTAATGTTACCCCTTCAAGTGTCTAGATGGTTAATAATTTATTTAATAAAGTTTTTTTTATCAATGTACCAATAAAAACATGTTTATCCAAGGAATGTACATTTTTTGGATTATGTTAATTGGTGTAGAACATTCTTCAACTACCATTATATTTGAAGGATCAACTAGTGTTCCATAATTCGAAATAAAATGTACAAGAAACAAGAATTCCAAAAAAATTTACTTAACAAATATCTCATATAACTCATGATTACCATGTGTATTAAAAAATTCAATCATTTGAATATCATCATTCATTAATAAAAGTTGGTTATGACCATATTAGATAATAATATTTGAAAAATATTTATATCCTCAAAGTTGATTCAATTATTCATCAATCTGATTCAGATGATACAAGTTCTTTATAGTAATATAATCTTATTCTTTATAATAAATGTAAAAACTCAAGACACATCCATATTCTTAAAACACTAACACGGAAATCCTTATTTAAAACAATTGGGAGAATTATTCCACTATTATAATACTCTTAATTATTTTTCCAAATTCCAGAAACTCAAGTATTTATATTCTTTATGGTGTTATAGATATAAGGATTTCATCATGGATAATATCAATTGAAATTTCTAAATCATTTTTTGGTGGATTTGTGGATAATATTTGATGAAACACATCATTTTATTCTTTAAATAAATATATACTTAATCTAATGTTTCACTTTCCCATACCTACTTTTTTATTCTCTTCATATCCAATAAATTGAATATGGAGACCAGGTAGCGGTGAAACCTATATATTTTAGTAGAAATTGATCAAATTATTTATGTCTAAAAATTATTTAGAAATATAATTTTCATGACCCCTACTCCCAATGGTAACCCTCTTTGTCCTATAATGAGATAATGTAGATAATGATGCTCAATTGCAACCTTGAACAAGCCATGGTTTTGTGTCTAGCAACTAGGGTATAACATACACATAGATTGGAGGCATGACTGTATTATACATAAAATGTAAGAGATAAGATGAGAATAACCACCAAAACCCTCATACTAATTATAAATAAATAATAAATCAAGTACATGATATGAATATAATGACATACTAATGAAATAATTTAAAAGAAAAGAATAAATACTCAACATAATGATGAATGTTAAACATGACTGGAACAACACATCATACTAGGAAACACCAAGTCAATCAACATCCATATCCCGTTAACCTAAAAAACTGTTTATATATATATATATATGTAGGGTGATAATAACATATATACTCAGTAGGATCCTCCATGCAACCTCTCATGTAAAATTTGAATGAATCATACTAAATCCCAATGATTCAAAAAATGAAATCATCATTTCACTTAAACAGTTGATCTATTATTTTCCCCACATCACCACAGGTACCTCTACCCAAGTATGACATAAAATAGATTATATAATATAACAACAATATATTATAACCCAGTACCTCTACCCCAATTATTTTTTGTTCTATGTAAACTTTGTATATCTTAAACATTCCCTCTCAAAAGATTTCTTGAAGAGACCAGGGTTAAAGTATCCCAACCCAAATGAACCATGTCAATTTTAGCATGCACCTTATGTATCACGTCATCCCATCATCCCAAAAACATAATGAGACTATAACCAAGCAGTTTCTCGGAGCAACCACCAACCATAGGTTATCATTTATAACACAATCCATCAAATCATATACTCAACAAACCTATAATAACCATTTAGATTCTATATCTAGGGATAAATGTTTTTTAAAACAAATTCCCTTACATCGCACTACACATGTATATTAGAAAAGTCAACCATCATGTATACAAGCACATAATATACCTGAAGAAGTGGGTTAGTACAAAAGTTGTAGTTATCCATCCATTCAATTACAACCAAGATGTTGGAGAAAACACCCTCACATATTCAACTATGTTTCAGTATCCCTATGCACATCGGTTGGTTAGCGTATGAGATCAAAAAACACATATGATATATTTAAGTTTTAAAACCACACTATTGGAAATTTCCAATCCTAAGACTCATCACCTGTAAATGTCACACAAGAATATATACTACCACTTATAAGATATAGTTATAAAATAAGAATATAAGAATCAATATTTTCTTTAATTCGTTAATTTTATTGTTAGTTAATGTTATTTTTTTTCATTTCCAAGATTATCATTTTTATCTTCTAAGTTGATTTTTGATGGAACTATTAATTCTTTTCATGTATTATCAAGTAATGATCATATGTAATAAATATGAACAAACCAAAATGTTTCATTAAGTATTTAATAATTTCATAAAAATAAAAGAAATATAGGGCTCGACCAAGCTACAATGTAATATATGTTCTCATAATGATTATCATCCAACTGATTACAATAGTTGGAAACTAATTATAAATAACCATCTCCCATCATCCACTCATCAAGAATATTATTATCAATAAATCATCTTAGTATTCCACACATAAATATTTGTAAAACACATATTCAAAACATTATATCATTCTAGGTGTTATCCAAGGAACCACCAAATATAACAAAATATCTGATATCTCATTTCAAAAACATCAACATAACCAGAACCTAGTGCCACCATCACAACCTCTTGCGCCCCTAAAATTTCATCGATATAATTAGAACCACATTCCACCATCAGAGCCTCAGGAATCCCCAACCATATAATCACGGTATCCAATGTCATGCTCCAATATAATAGTATTGGACATCCCTACTCATTATTCTAACATCACAAGGTTGAAATTTAATATCATCAAGGTTTTAAATCCATATATCATAAATAAAAAGTAAATATTTTATTATACATATAATTCCAAGTAAACTTTGACTATAATAAAAAAGTTAATTCAACCTTTATCAAATATAATCTGGTTTGATAATCCTTATATAAATGAATTATGTAATAAATCATGTTTTATAACTATATTCAATTAAACATTTAATTTTATAATTAATTTTAAAATCTATATCATTATAAATTTATAAGTATAATTATTATTTATTTAATTTGGAATTATCCCTTAATATTATTTTTAAAACATATCCTCAATCTTGACGATAATCATTTTAACATGCCTATTTTATTTTTAAAAATAGAATTACCATCATTAAGTTCTTATCAAATTTACATGAAATCTTACCATTCTTAAGAACCATAATAATAAATAACACATTATATAGTAAATATTAGAGTTAGAAGGGTGTACCCCGTTCTTGTGATCACACATTACAAACATTTTAAGTATGAGTATTAATATTAACACATGTGATGATATTTTTGGTTCTATAATATAGTTAAATTATATCCTTTGATAATCATATCAATTTCATTATTCTAATAATTAGGATTATCAAATAATTTTCATCAATAATATTTATGAATTTTAGCATAATAATATGTTATTATTCCATTATCTCTCTCAAATAATTTCTATACTAATTACTATATTTTTACAACATGTGGGATGTTATTTTTTTAATTCATTTAAAAATTGTACATATTATAATTTTTTCTCTACTGGATGAAATAAAATAATTCCAATTTATAAAATTATTAACAAAAAATATAGTATACATAAATTTCAGTAAGTAATTCTACATATTGTAAGATTAATTTATTTATCCACGACATGAAATAATATCTTTAATTAAATTTTGCATATTTTACAAAACGTGGATATGAATTTTGATTAAAAAGTAATCTTAATTTTTATTACTTGAAATAATATAAGAAAATTAATTCTATTGAATTAATTTTGCGAAAAATAGAGGCAAGTATACTACATAAATTAATCATTCATTTGATAATTACTAATTAGAAACATTTCATTAACAGAATTACATATAATATAATTTATCCACGTATTTTATAATTTCAATATTATCACTTATTCATTCCCCAATGGATTATTTTTTTATATTATTATCTGTATATAGTTAATTTCACTAAATATATATTTTTAAATCTAGATATTTCCATACATTTATAATATAAGAAACAATATCAAATATCCCCTACTCAGTATTTCCATTCTAGTGAAAATACCTACACCTATAATGATATAAGAGAGAGATACCATGAATCATTAATCTTGGAAACCCCAGATTGGCACACATGGGAGATGTTCAGATCAACTAATAATGTATTTATAAGACCATAAAGAAGACATTGAGATAATATAGGCTTGACAAGTAAGAGCAACATGAAGGTGGTGATATGGTAATTTAGAATACATTAAAAAATTCCCTTTTAAAAAATTTATTTCTATCACATTTCATTTTACAATAGTTTTCATATGAAAGGAATTAAAATTTTCTAAATTTATGGAAAGGAAAAGATTTCATTGAAAATTATTAATCAATAAAAAACATTGATTTCATGATTAAATTCACTTCATTTCAGAGATAATTTTTTAAGAGATTTTTAAAGGGAAAAATGATTATTTTTTCAGAAAATTACACCACCCTTACATATGAAATACCCAAAACATAAGGGTATCATACGTTTTACATTACGTAGGTCATTACACTTAAGAATGATTTTTAAAAGGCTCAGGTTAACTTACGCGAGCATTGATATTTTTATCTTTCCATTACATGAATAGGGGTTTACCTTTATGTATGGTTGATTGATTTTGACAGACCATTAAGCATGTATTTAGTTAGAATTACATAGTCTTATGAAACATGATACTAAATTTATATAAGGAACAAACAAACATTACACAACACTCAAAATATACTTATGTTAAAATAATATTCCTAGGGTTACCCTTATGTGGGTATCAAAAAACATAGTTAACGCTTATAGAGGTAGTATAAACTTCTCGTTACCTTTAAAAATCCATTAATATAAATAAATTATTTTATATATGAGAAATGAATTTTGTAACAGTAAAAGTAACATTGAAAATTATTTTTCCCACATAGTAAAACTCAAAAATAACCAATATAAGGATTTATTATTATTTAGAAAATAAAAAAACTATTTTTTTTGAGTCGCTCTAAAAACATCATAATTAATTTCTAAATGAAAAATTATAATTTTGAAGTCACTTAAAGGGTTTATAAAATCACTATGAATGTTAAACATCACTGGAACAACGCATCGTACTAGGAAACTGCAAGTCAATCAACATCCATATCCCGTTAACCTAAAAACTGTATATATATATATGTAGGGTGATAATAACATATATACTCAGTAGGATCCTCCATGGAACCTCTCATGTAAAATGTGAATGAATCATACTAAATCCCAATGATTAAAAAAATTAAACCATCTTTTCACTTAAACAGTTGATCTATTATTTTCCCCACATCACCATAGGTACCTCTACCCAAGTATGAAATAAAATAGATTATATAATATAACAACAATATATTATACCCCAGTACCTCTACCCCAATTATTTTTTGTTCTATGTAAACTTCTTATATCTTAAACCTTACCTCTCAAAAGCTTTCTTGAAGAGACTAGGGTTAAAGTATCCCAACCCAAATGAACCATGTCAATTTTATCATGCAATATATGTATCACTTCATCCCATCATCCCAAAAACATATTGAGACTATAAACAAGTAGTTTCTAGGAGCGACCATCGACCATATGTTATCATTTATAACACAATCCGTCAAATCCTATACTCAACAAACCTATAATAACCATTAAGATTATATATCTATGGATAAATGTTTTTTAAAAAAAATTCCCTTACATCGCACCACACATGTATATTAGAAAAGTCAACCATCATGTATACAAGCACATAGTATACGTGAAGAAGTGGGTGGGTACAAAAGAGGTAGTTATCCATCCATTTCATTCCAACCAGGATGTTGGAGAAAAAACCCTCACATATTCAACTATGTTTCAATCTCCCTATCTACACGGGTTGGATAGCATATGAGATCAAAAAACACATATGATATATTTAAGTTTTAAAACCACACTATTGGAAACTGCCATGCCTAAGACTCATCAGTTGTAAATTTCACACAAGAATATATACAACCACTTATAAGATCTAGGTATAAAATAATAATATAAGAATCAATATTTACTTTAATTAGTTAATTTTATTGTTAGTTAATGTAATTTTTTTTTCATTTCCAAGATTATAATTTTTATCTTCTGAGTTGAGTGTTGATGGAACTATTAATTCTTTTCATGTATTGTCAAGTAATGATCATATGTAAGAAATATGAAAAAACCAAAATGTTTCATTAAGTATTTAATAATTTCTTAAAAATACAAGAAATCTAGGGCTTGACCAAGCTACAATATAATAGATGTTCTCATAATGATTATCATCAAACTGATTACAATAGGTGGAAACTAATTATAAATAACCATCTCCCATCATCCACTCATCAAGAATATTATTATCAATAAATCATCTTAGTATTCCACACATAAATAATTGGAAAAACCATATTCAAACCATTATATCATTCTATGTGTTATCCCAGGAACCACCATATATAACAAAATATCTGATATCTCATTTCAAAAACATCAACATAACGAGAACCTAGTTTCCCCATCACAACCTCTTGCGCCCCTACAATTTCATCGATATAATTAGAACCACATTCCACCATCAGAGCCTGAAGAATTCCCAACCATATAATCATGGTATCCAATGTCATGCTCCAATATAATAGTATCAGACATCCCTACTCATTATTCTAACCTCACAAGGTTGAAATTTAATATCATCACGGTTTTAAATCCATAGATCATAAATAAAAAGTAAATGTTTTATTATACATATAATTCCAAGTAAACTTTGACAATAATAACAAAGTTAATTCAACCTTTATCAAATATAATCTGGTTTGATAAACCTTATAAAAATGAATTATGAAATAAATCATGTTTTATAACTATATTGAATTAAAAATTTATTTTTATAATTAATATTAAAATCTATATCATTATAAATTTATATGTATAATTATTATATAATTAATTTGGAATTATCCCTTAATATTATTTTTAAAACATATCCTCAATCTTGATGATAATAATTTTAACATGCCTATTTTATTTTTAAAAATAGAATTACCATCATTAAGTTGTTATCAAATTTTCATGAAATATAAACATGATTAAGAACCCTAATAATAGATAACACACTATATAGTAAATATTAGATCTAGAAAGGTGTACCCCGTTCTTGTGATCACACATTACAAAAATTTAAGCACGAGTATGTATATTAACACATGTTATGATATTTTTGGTTCTATAATTTAGTTGAATTATATCCTTTGATAATCATATCAATTTCATTATTCTAATAATTGAAATCATTAAATAATTTTCATCACTAATATTTATGAATTTTAGCATAATGATATGTTATTGTTCCTTTATCTCTCTCAAATAATTTCTATACTAATTAATATATTTTTACAACATGTGGAAACTTATTTTTTTCATTCATTTAAAAATTGTACATATTATAATTTTTTTCCTACTGGATGAAATAAAATAATTCAAATTTATAAAATTATTAACAAAAACTATAGTATACATACATTTCAGTTAGTAATTCTACATATTGTAAGATGAATTTATTTATCCATGACATGAAATATTATCTTTAATTAAATTTTGCATATTTTACAAAACGTGGTTATGAATTTTGATTAAGCAGTAATCTTCATTTTTATTACTTGAAATAATATAAGAAAATTAATTCTATTGAATTAATTTTGAGAAAAAATAGAGGCAAGTATACTACATAAATTAATCATTCATTTGATAGTTATTAATTAGCAACATTTCATTAACATAATTACATATAATATAATTTATCCATGTATTTTATAATTTCAATATTATCACTTATTCATTCCCCAATGGATTATTTTTTTATATTATTATCTGCATATAGTTAATTTCACTAAATATATATTTTTAAATCTAGATATTTCCATACATGTATAATATAAAAAACAATATCAAATATCCCATACTCAGTATTTCCATTCTCGTGAAAATACCTACACCCATAAGGATATAAGAGAGATATACCATGAATCATTAATCTTGGAAACCCCAGATTGGCACACATGGGAGATGTTCAGATCAACTACTAATGTATTTATAAGACCATAAAGAAGACATTGAGATAATATAGACTTGACAAGGAAGAGAAAAATGAAGGGGGTGATATGGTAATTTAGAATACATTAAAAAATTCCCTTTTAAAAAATTTATTTCTATCACATTTCATTTTACAATAGTTTTCATATGAAATGCATTGAAATTTTCTAAATTTATTAAAAGGAAAATATTCCATTGAAAATTACTAATCAATAAAAAACATTGATTTCATAATTAAATTCACTTCATTTCATAGATAATTTCTTTTTTAAGAGGTTTTGAAAGGGAAAAAAAGATTATTTTTTCAGAAAATTACACTGCCCTTACGTATGAAATACCCGCAACATAAGGGTATCATAAGTTTTACATTACGTAGGTCATTACACTTAAGAATGATTTTGAAAAGGCTCAGGTAACCTTATGTGAGCATTAATATTTTTATATTTCCATTACATGAATAGGGGTTTACCTTTATGTATGGTTGATTGATTTTGACAGACCATTAAACATGTAATTAGTTACAATTACATAGTCTTATGAAACATGATACTAAATTTATATAAGGAAGAAAAAACCTTACACAACACTCAAACTATACTTATTTTAAAATAATATTCCTAGGGTTTCCCTTAGTGGGTATCAAAAAACATAGTTACCGCTTATAGAGGTAGTATAAAATTCTTGTTACCTTTAAAAATCCATTAATATAAATAAATTATTTTATATATGAGAAAGGAATTTTGTAACAGTAAAAGTAACATTGAAAATTATTTTTTCCCACATTACAAAACTCAAAAATAACCAATATAAGGATTTATTATTAGTTAGAAAATAAAAAAACTATTTTTTTGAGTCACTCTAAAAACATCATAATTAATTTCTAAATAAAAAAATTATAATTTTGAAGTCACTTAAAGGGTTTATAAAACAACTATGTATGTTAAAAATCATTGGAACAACACATCGTACTAGGAAACTCCAAGTCAATCAACATCCATATCCCGTTAACCTAAAAAACTGTTTATATATATATATATGTATGGTGATAATAACATATATACTCAGTAGGATCCTCCATGGAACGTCTCATGTAAAATGTGAATGAATCATACTAAATCCCAATGATTAAAAAATGAAACCATCTTTTCACTTAAAAAATTGATATATTATTTTCCCCACAACACCACAGGTACCTCTACCCATGTATGACATAAAATAGATTATATAATATAACAATAATATATTATACCCCAGTACGTCTACCCCAATTATTTTTTGTTCTATGTAAACTTCGTATATCTTAAACCTTCCCTCTCAAAAGATTTATTGAAGAGTCTAGGGTTAAAGTATCCGAACCCAAATGAACCAAGTCAATTTTATCATGCACCTTATGTATCACGTCATCCCATCATCCCAAAAACATATTGAGACTATAACCAAGTAGTTTATCGGAGTGACCATCGACCATATGTTATCATTTATAACACAATACATTAAATCCTATACTCAACAATCCTATAATAACCATTAATATTCTATATCTAGGGATAAATGTTTTTTAAAACAAATTCCCTTACATCGCACTACACATGTATATTAGAAAACTCAACCATCATGTATACAAGCACATAGTATACCTAAAGAAGTGGGTTGGTACAAAAGTGGTAGTTATCCATCCATTCCATTCCAACCATGATATTCGAGAAAACACCCTCACATATTCAACTATGTTTCCATCTCCCTATCTACATGGGTTGGGTGGCATATGAGATCAAAAAACACATATGATATATTTAAGTTTTAAAACCACACTATTGGAAACTTCCAAGCCTAAGAATCATCATCTGTAAATGTCACACATGAATATATACTACCACTTATAAGATATAGGTATAAAATAAGAATATAAGCATCAATATTTACTTTAATTAGTTAATTTTATTGTTAGTTAATGTTTTTTTTTCATTTCAAAGATTATCATTTTTATCTTCTGAGTTGAGTGTTGATGGAACTATTAATTCTTTTCATGTATTATCAAGTAATGATCATATGTAAGAAATATGAACAAACCAAAATGTTTCATTAAGAATTTAATAATTTCTTAAAAATACAAGAAATCTAGGGCTCGAGCAAGCTACAATGTAATAGATGTTCTCATAATGATTATCATCAAACTGATTACAATAGTTGGAAACTAATTATAAATAACCATCTCCCATCATCCACTCGTCAAGAATATTATTATCAATAAATCAACTTAGTATTCCACACATAAATAATTGGAAAACCCATATTCAAACCATTATATCATTCTAGGTGTTATCCCAGGCACCACCATATATAACAAAATATCTGATATCTCATTTCAAAAACATAAACATAACGAGAACCTAGTGCCACCATCACAACCTCTTGCTCCCCTACAATTTCATCAATATAATTAGAACCGCATTCCACCATCAGAGCCTTAGGAATCCCCAACCATATAATCACGATATCCAATGTCATGATCCAATATAATAGTATCGTACATCCCTACTCATTATTCTAACCTCACAAGGTTTAAATTTAATATCATCAAGGTTTTAAATCCATAGATAATGAATAAAAAGTAAATGTTTTCTTATACATATAATTCCAAGTAAATTTTGACAATAATAACAAAGTTAATTCAACCTTTATCAAATATAATCTTGTTTGATAAACCTTATATAAATGAATTATGTAATAAATCATGTTTTATAACTATATTCAATTAAAAATTTAATTTTATAATTAATATTAAAATCTATATCATTATAAATTTATATGTATAATTATTATATATTTTATTTGGAATTATCCCTTAATATTATTTTTAAAACATATCCTCAATCTTGATGATAATCATTTTAACATGCCTATTTTATTTTTAAAAATAGAATTACCATCATTAAGTTGTTATCAAATTTTCATGAAATATAACAATGATTAAGAACCCTAATAATAGATAACACACTATATAGTAAATATTAGAGCTAGAAAGGTGTACCCCATTCTTGTGATCACACATTACAAACATTTAAGCACGAGTATTAATATTAACACATGTGATGATATTTTTGGTTCTATAATTTAGTTAAATTATATCTTTTGAAAATCATATCAATTTAATTATTCTAATAATTAAAATTATCAAATAATTTTCATCAATAATATTTATGAATTTTATCATAATGATATGTTATTATTACTTTATCTCTCTCATATAATTTCTATACTAATTACTATATTTTTACAACTTGTGGAAACTTATTTTGTTCATTCATTTAAAAATTATACATATTATATTTTTTTTTCTACTGGATGAAATAAAATAATTCCAATTTATAAAATTATTAACAAAAAATATAGTATACATACATTTCAGTTAGTAATTCTACATATTGTATGATGGATTTTTTTATCCACGACATGAAATATTATCCTTAATTAAATTTTTCATATTTTACAAAACGTGGTTATGAATTTTGATTAAGCAGTAATCTTCTTTTTTATTACTTGGAATAATATAAGAAAATTAATTCTATTGAATTAATTTTGAGAAAAAATAGAGGCAAGTATACTACATAAATTAATCATTCATTTGATAATTATTAATTAGCAACATTTCATTAGCAGAATTACATATAATATAATTTATCCACGTATTTTATAATTTTAATATTATCACTTATTCATTCTCCAATGGATTATTATTTTTATATTATTATCTGCATATAGTTAATTTCACTAAATATATATTTTTAAATCTAGATATTTCCATACATGTATAATATAAATAACAATATCAAATATCCCCTACTCAGTATTTCCATTCTAGTGAAATTACCTACACCCATAATGATATAAGATAGAGATACCATGAATCATTAATCTTGGAAACCCCAGATTGGCACACATGGGAGATGTTCAGATCAACTACTAATGTATTTATAAGACCATAAAATAAGACATTGAGATAATATAGACGTGATAAGGAAGAGAAACATGAATGGGGTGATATAGTAATTTATAATACATTAAAAAATTCCCTTTTAAAAAATTTATTTCTATCACATTTCATTTTACAAAAGTTTTCATATGAAAGGCATTAATATTTTCTAAATTTATGGAAAGGAAAATATTGCATTGAAAATTATTAATCAATAAAAAACATTGATTTCATGATTAAATTCACTTCATTTCATAGATAATTTCTTTTTTAATAGGTTTTGAAAGGGAAAAAATGATTATTTTTACAGAAAATTACACTGCCCTTACCTATGAAATACCCGCAACATAAGGGTATCATAAGTTTTACATTACGTAGGTCAATAAAATTAAGAATGATTTTAAAAAGGCTCAGGTAACCTTATGCGAGCATTAATATTTTTATCTTTCCATTACATGAATATGGGTTTACCTTTATGTATGGTTGATTGATTTTGACAGACCATTAAGCATGTATTTAGTTACAATTACATAGTCTTATGAAACATGATACTAAATATATATAAGGAACAAAAAAACATTACACAACACTCAAACTATACTTATGTTAAAATAATATTCCTAGGGTTACCCTTATGTGGGTTTCAAAAAAACATAGTTACCACTTATAGAGGTAGTATAAACTTCTCGTTACCTTTAAAAATCCATTAATATAAATAAATTATTTTATATATGAGAATGGAATTTTTTAACAGTAAAAGTAACAATGAAAATTATTTTTCCCACATAATAAAACTCAAAAATAACCAATATAAGGATTTATTATTATTTAGAAAATAAAAAAAACTATTTTTTCAGTCACTCTAAAAACAACATAATTAATTTCTAAATAAAAAATTATAATTTTGAAGTCACTTAAAGGGTTTATAAAACCACTATAAATCAAAATTATAAATTAAAAAAAACTAAAAAAACATATACATTTATTAAATTTCACTCCTAACTCTAGAAACCAACGAAATAAGGGAAGGGTTCTGGAAAATTCCTCACATATAAATTAGATATTTCAAAAAATTCTCTTTTTGGATAATTACATCAAAATAAAAAATGATAGGGACGTTTTTGGGATGGATTTGACCACATTATGAGATACCTCTCTAGGATGTTTCCATATTTATGAAATAAAATCCACTATTGGAACACAGTGTATAGAAACACAAAACATTAAAATAATCACATGTTATGATGCCTCTCAAATATGAGAATGGGAAATAATAATGACATTTAATTAATTGTATAATCAATCTCATATATCAATAATATTTAAAATAAATCATCCCAAACAAATCAATCATTAAATTAAATAGTAAAATTTAGCGCACATTTGTGCCTCTTACTCCGAAGAATGTTAAAATAAAAAACCACATAGAAAAATAAAGGAAATAATAAAACTAATAATTTTAATAAAAAATATATTATAAAAATAGAATAATTCATTAATAAAATAATCACAATGATTCAATAATAAGGAAAAATATATATTTTATAAAAACACCATTATCTATAACTTTTCAAAAAAAATATTCAGTGGAGAAATCAAAATAAAAATGACACATTGTATATATCTTTAATCATAGAAATAAACATATTACCTAAAATTAATGATATAGAATTCATAATATGTCATGAGAATGAGTAGATTTTCATGATTCCATGATAATTTTTTAAAACATTTAATTATGATTTATACATAATTTTATAGAGTCCAAGATGAAATTAATTTTCAAACTATAAACTTTCATTCGAAATGATTATTTTCATACAATACATATACCAAAACGTTTAAAATTTTAGTCTTCTTAAATATGAAAACATGCGGCTAAATAGTTTTCACCATGTCTGGAGATATTATAATTTAGTAGGCCATGAAATCATCAAGTGAAAACCCTTTTTAAATTATTCTTCATAACATGGTATTTATCAATATATTCATTTAGAATATTCTTTAAATACATATGAAAAATATGTTTTAAAATAAATAATTTTTTTATGGAAGACATGAAATTAATAATTTAGTGAAACTTTTTTTCATAAAAAAAATTTCTAAGAGGGTCCGAATGAATGTAATTATATATCATAAAGAACAAATTGAATAATTACATGTACAATATAAGATTTAATTTCAGAAAAAATTCATATTTAAATTCAGATTTGTGATAACTCATATATGTATTAAACGTACATTCCTTCATCAAATTATTTTTCATCAAATAACACATATCTATAATGAACTTTATAAAATTATAATTAGAATTATGAAACATATAATAATATTTAACATAGCACAGAATTCGTATAAAAAACATGACATTGAAAAAATCTAATTTTGTTGTCTTTAAAAATATTCAATGTTTTTTACAAATAATTAATCAGCATGGGATTACTCATGCAAAATCATTAAGGTATATAATTCCCCAAATTAAATTTAACAACCACCATATTTACATTCCATTACATTCAATATTTTTTTATAAACATCACATAACATTTCTCAACCATGATATAGGCGATGATCAACAAAGTTATCATAAGCATACAAATCTAAGGAACACATCAACCATACCATGATCTATGTTGGTAAATATAGACTCACCTCTATGATTTTAAATTGTGACTTTATATAGCACATAATGATATGTGAATTTTACCCTCTATTCATACAATAAAGGACCTATAATATGTAAAAATAAAGTGAGATACCCCTTTTGGGGATGTAAGTACACCTAGTCATAGCCATATCATAAACATGTCCAGATGCACCACACACATCATATAAGAATTTTAATTCAAAACAGAGAGTGTAATCAATTTGAAAATTGGAATAAATAAATTAAATAGAAACATGTAATATTATCATTTATCAAACCGTGGAACATATCACCTAGAAAATGTGAAGAGAATATTGATTAAAATAATGGAATCCATTTAAGAACCCATTCCCCCATACCAAATATTCACTATATGTTTCCAGAGAGAAGGTTAAATGATGATAATAATGAAATAAACCCCTCCCCATACCAAATAATGGATCTATGAGAGTTTAAATGATTGATATAAACAAAGTTAGATAATCCCTTCCCCTAGAACACATCTCTATCTCACCACCAGTATTAGGAGGAGTTATATTTACCGTATATGTCTACCAATATGTGTGTATAGGAAACTAAATATTAAATTTATATAAGTGATAATGTCTCAATGATTTATTTATTGGGATTTAATCATGTAAATAAATAGGTTACCATATACTAATATTGAAGGATGTGTAGTAAAATAATTATGATAAACCTAGTCATTCTCTTCATGGTGATAACAATCGAATGTTTGAGGCCCAATAAAGAAATTAAACTCCCACCATGCATATCAAGAGTAGATAATTGAAAGTCCCATAAAAGTGGGAGAAATAGATGATTGAGAAGCTACCCTTATTAGTGTAGAAAAATGAAACTAAGTATATAAACTATCCTTATAAAATTCCCCATAAAACATAAAACACCTCACAAAACCCGGGGAACAAAAAAACGTTTATCAAGAAGATACATATAAAATATTCACAACATATAAGGATCATTTATCCCAATTAGTATTATGTAAAATAATTTCCATCATCCACTACATCAACCAAACTGCCTTTCCATAATCTAAATTCAATCCCTCAGGATTCTTCAAACTCTGGAATTGGACTTCCTAAAGTGTTCTCCTCAAATAATTATCATTTTCATCCTCCAATATGCTGTGATTTAATAACACATATTTAAATTTTATTACTCATAAACCTCATAGGTATTTTGACTTATAGATAGTAAATAAAAATAGAAAACATCATAAACTCCATACACAAGACTTAGATTATTTAAGGTTAATCAATAACTTTATTTTTAAAAATTCTTATTGTCTACCAAATTCAAACACTGGTGCATACATGCAAGATGAATAATCCTTTTCTAGTTCTCTATCCCACAAGTACAAAAACATAACATATAATACCAAGTAATATTTATGGTCTTTATGTTAGATACTGTGGGAACATAATTTCCTATGTCATAGTAGTTAACCATTATTTATAGAATGTAACTATCACAACTAATTTTGTCGCCCTACTAACTATTGAATACTCACGGGTTCCTAACTACAAATACCATCCAATATCAGAACCTTTAGCTCTGATTCCACTCCTTCAAGACTAACTAATCATGAAGACACAACTCTTGGGCCAACATTGAGTGGACAATGATAATGGTATAGGAATCTCACATCCAATTGGCCATGGGTTAGGGACTATCAATAAGGGTAAAATATATACAAGGATATAAGTGACCATGAATCTCTAATGTCTATTGAAAAACACACCATGTATACAATTATAGCATAATAACTATCTATATATTTATGACTAAAATAGTATTCCGTATATCGGTAGTGTGAAAATAATAATAAAACTCAATGATCTTCTATGCCACCTCTAGGGGAAAATTTGAAAGAATTATTATAAATCCTATTGAGTAAAAAAATAAAACCCACATATCCCCTAAATAGGTTTACTACTCTATTAACATCGTCACCATAGATAAATATCACCATGTATCACACAAAATAAATCATATAATACAATAATACAATAGGTCACCCCTTCCACTTCTCGATTTTTTTGAAATCTCCTCCAACACTGCATGTCCTAAGACATCTCTCTCCAAATATAGTTTGAATATACACTTGAGATAAAGTATGGTTTCCCAAAGACACGAGGAAAAATATATTATTGAACATTTTAATTACATCATCCCATTATTTTATCCACATATGTATATAGAAGATGAATATTTTTTGGGCATCACCAATAACACCCAGAGATTTAAGAAAATGATATTATGTTCGATAGATTACAAGACATGTAACACAATGGTTAAACGATCTGTGAAATATATAATTTCTATAACCTAGAATTTAAATTGGTGGGTATTAATAATATTTCATACCTCTAGAAAAATTTATTTAAATTTCTTACCCAATATAATTTTATTGATAAATTCTCAGTAAATAATCATTAATTTTTTTTGTAATTTCGTTTTATTCATCAACAATACATTTTATTCAGAAATGATTAAATTTGTTTTTTAGAAAACATTACCCTTAATTTATAGAATTTTTATTAATATTTTTTGATTAAAATAAAATATTATTTTATAATCATACAAAAGTTATCTTAGATATTTGTTTGGGTATTTTTTTGAAAATATTAAGTTTTTTTATGAATATTTAAAAATATAGATTTATAAATTGTTATTTTGTTTAAACAAATTAATTAATTTATTAGTAAAGTTTATATATGAATTAAATTTTAATTAACATAAAAATTATTTATTTAAATTTAATCCAACTATTTATATTTGAATTATCATTTAACTATATTTTAGTATATGATTGTTTTTGGTTTTAAAATTGGTGTTTTTCAGTAATCTCTTTTAATGTGCCTAAGGATTATAGTTTTTAATTAATTAAAAAACCCAAAAAGTTAAATTATATAAAATAAATGTATAGATAATGTATCTATAAATATATATATTAATTGATATTCATAGAATTATTATCACTACTCCTAGAGTTAAGATAAAATTATATTCTCCTAGAAAAATATACTTCTTTAAAAACACATCTTTTAGTCATGTCTGTAGGTTTTATTTTAAAACATATTCTTCAAATTATGTGAATTGAATTTAGTAAAATTATTTTAAAAATTATAATTATAATAATTTATAATACACAATATGTTTAACATAATTTTAAGTCATGATAAATTTTGAAAATATTCAAAATATTTTACCACATTTTATGTGAAAACGGTATTACGTGGGGTTAATCTAAAACTATAGGGGTTAAAATGAACAAATTTTTTTTATAAATTATATTTTAGGACATATTTAAAACTTATAAAACGTAATTATAAATAATTCTCAATTTCTCTATATTTTTTCTTGTGATAAATTTGGGTATCACTTTTTATTTTCAAAAATTAAATGTGCTAGTTACCTCACTTATAAGAGTCTATCCACTATCCTATAATATTTACACATTAAATACCTATTGGTTTTTCCAATAAAAACCCTATTAACTTCTATACATACCACCCATGGTCTATCACCCCTATTATTATCATAGAACCATCTTAAGAAGGCTTTTGTTTTTAACATATGGAGGTTACCCAAAGAAGAGGTATCATGCTTAATCGACTATTTTAATTTTATTCTTTCATATAAATACTTAAAAAACATATTCAATTATTATTATATAATAAAAAATCATCTAATATATATTAACGTATTACTATTTTAATATAATAACCTAAATAATTATCCCCTTCCATCAAATTGAAAAAACCATCATTTGTGTGTATGGTGGACTACCACCTCGTGAACCAATGTATTTTGTTTTTCCTCACTGCACCTATTGGATTGTTATAGCGATTGATAAAAATTATATAATTATATTTGTAGCAAAATTATACTTATTTATTTATGATATCAAATATAAATTATTTCTTTAATTTTTTTGGTGGATACGATAACACCGCTCGTGTATACGACATAATATCATCTCAAAAAGCGATCTGATTCACTTTTCAGTAACGACATAAATAGAATGTAATAATGATACATTAAATTAATATATGATATATTCATGAAATAATTATGATATTATTGAAATATTTATCACTAATAAAAAATAATGTATCATTTTTATTCTTACCATTACTCTCATGTAAAAATGATATTGTCGTTCATGCACACGTGGTGACTACTACCTCTACGGCATGATCTGATTCTATTTTAAAAAACCACATAAAATTAATGATATATATATATATATTAATAAATAATAAGGTATTTATTTATTGAAAAAATAAAAATAAGGTATTTATGATATTATTATAATTATTTAAAGTTAAAATATTACTTTATTTCTTTACATATTTATCATTGATAAATGGAAATGTTACTGATGCATATATATGACATACCATCTCCATGATTTTAACGTAATTCATTTTTAATTTCTGTATTTCATGATTGTTCTTAATATTATAGTTTAGTTTTAAAATTATATTTATTTAAATAATATTAATCATTTTATTATTGAATAATGACCCCATTTTCCTCGGTCATCACTCCAAATCTCTTTTAAAATTATGGAACAAACATCCTCAAAAATATGTTGTGGACTTAACTGATATTGTAAATAAATAAGTAATTGTAATAAGTGAAACAAATGGATTATTTAAAGGTTAAAAAACATATAAAATGATCTTAAAGAAGTAAATAATATTTATATGTTTATTATAGTGAAGATAAAGGATATACCTGGAATGTCTAGACTCAAGGTATATGTTTCTCATATTTCATTTAATTCTATAGAATATATTCCACATTCACCAATTATTTTTATTGTATGGTGTATATGATACAAAATAATATAATTTATTATTATTTAACAAAAATTATTGGGATTTAAATATTTATATTAAATTCTCCCTATCATGAGGTTTTGATCTAAATATTACCAAAGTAGTAAGGGACTTCGTGTAAATTTTCCTTTATTGTCGCATTTTTTAATTTTATGCACCAAATTTTGTTATATATTGTATATAAATACCCTTATAAATTTACTATCATTAATAGAAGTTTTTTTGTATTTAAAGTTACAATTTTAATTATGTCCTCCAAGGGATTTGACATGAACTTTACCAATTGGTAATGAATTTCAAAACTCACTTTCTTTTCATTGGGTTACAATACTTCTTCCTTGTATTTGATATACTGAAATCCATATTTTAAATATTTTTTTATATAATGATTTATTTAAAAATGTTTTATTTTTATTTAAATTTTTAACAGATAATTAATTAATTAATTAATTATGAAATTCAATCTTATGATCACTATAATGGTTATTCATCCCAAATTCTCTTTCTTTGATATATATATTTTTAATATGTTGAATTATTCATTATTGAGGAGTATATACATCCCTTTTGAAATTTTATATCCCTAATCACCTTATTTTAATGATATTTAATTTTCTATTAGATGTTATTCTTTCATGAATCTTTAGATTTAAGTGTTAATAAAATCAAAAAGGTTTTATGTTATAATCTATTTTTTAATAAGGATTGTTTATGGTTGAATTTACATTGAAAAAAATTATTTTTTCATTGTAAAATAAATAAATTTAATTTTATTCCTTTATTCTTATTCATGAATTATTCTTGAAATATATTATTTTTCCTCGAAATGGTACTTAAAATTATTTAATAAAATATTTTTATGAAAATGTGACACCATTTATCTCTTTGGTTAGAGATAAATGTTCATCCAAATTAATATTCTCTAAAAATGATTTCAAAATTTTTTACTAGGATTATTTTATAAATATTTTACCCATAATTTTATTTAAAAAAATAATTTAATAGCAGTATTCATATCATCTTCTAAATGAAAAACCTTTTGATATTTATAAAAAAATTTAATGAATGATTATTTTAACATAAAAGAAATTAATAAAATTTTATACCATAATGACCACTTACTAATGTAATGATTCCATTTTAAATTTTAAATTTAATTTTCCTTGAAAATTATTTCTTTATTGTTTGAGAAATGTTCAAATTATAAATAAGTTATTTCAAAATTTAAAAGATATTTTACATAATAAATATTCCAAGTGATCTTTCAATATTATTTTCCATATAAGATGAAATATTTTGATGTTACTAAAATTGAAATGTATTTCTTCCTCAAGAATTTTTTTAATGATCAATAATGGTATTTCCATTAATCAATGTTAATAAAAATTAATGATACATAAATTCCACTTGGGATTTTTTTAATATCATAGTTATTCATTCTATGGATGGATCATCTTATAGTCATGGAACCCATCTCATTTTCATGGGATAACTAGTATTTTAATGAATGTGTAATATATTTATGATTTTAAATTTAATACTTATAAATGTGGTCTGTTAGGTTGGTATGGAGTATGATATTCTCCAATGACACCAACTCTAGGATCGAAATGTAATAGTAGATGATCAATATACAAGAGGGGGGGGGGGATTGTATACTTTAAAAATTATTTGGGAAATTTTAAAGCTGGTTGGAAACCCTAATACTATTTAACATGGTTAAACAAGGTAAATTCACAAAACCTCTATGTTCTACTAACTTGCCTAATTCTGGAAATGTGATTCTGAGAATGTGATTATGAAAAAGTGATTCCAGAAATTAAACTTAACAAAGATTTACAAAACGAAGATCCTACCCTAATGTGTATAGAATCATACAAAGCAGAGTATACAAGTATAAAGAAGTATAAGATATTTATACTTTCCTCAACAAACAAAATGAAGCCGAAAACTTGAAATAATACAAGTAACAAGTAGTAAATCATTTAACCCAAATAGAAGGGTATCCAAAAACCTTGAATAAAGGTCCCTTGATTTATAATTTCAAGAAATTCTATCTTACCCACACTAGGGTAATCTCTCTATACAAAGATTGGAGTCTGTATTGCTATCTCCGCAAGATCTCATATTTAAGGTAGTCAACACCTCTGTCATCCTATCCCTGGAAGCCCTCGAATGTACTCAGCAACATTTGTAGTCCTACGAAGCAATTCTGAACAAGGTGTTCAGTACACACAAAGTAATAAAGTCTCTCTCTCTAGAAATCACTTCAGCATCATGTAATCTCTATATTTATCAACTTGTTGTGAGATCTTCCAAATGAGATTCTATTTATAGGAACACTATCAACGATCAGCTCCCTCCTCCAATGGTAATATTTTCACTTGAATTTCAGAGGGACCTGTACATGTGCCACTAAAATAATTGTTAGTTAGTAACTGAATAGATGACATCATTTTATAATCAAAACATGAGTAAGAAAAAAAATATATTTACTTAACAAAATTCAATTTTTAGAGTGTAAAGAAAAATAAAAGTTTAGAGTCTAACTAAAAACCATTCGGTGTCTATAAAACATGGATATTTGTATTCTATCTTCAAAGGAATTCGTAACATTAATTCTATAGAATTTATGAGCCGGAATTTCAAGGAATTTTGGAGTCTAAATTCATAAGAACTTGGAACTTGAACTTAAAAAGTTCAGAGTCTGAATTTTGAGAACTCGGAGTTTGAAATCAGAAAGTTTGGAATATGAATTCAGAGAACTCAGAGTCTGAACACCGAAAGTTCGGAGTCTGAATTTAAAGAACATGGGATCTGAACTCAGAAAGTTTGGAATCTGAATTCTGATAACTCGGAGTCTGAACTCAGAAAATTCGGAATCTGAATTCAGAGAACTTGTAGTTTGAACTCAGAAAATTCAGAATCTAAATTTAGAGAACTCGGAGTCTAAACTCAGAAAGTTAGGAATCTGAATTTAGAGAACACAGAACCTGAAATCAGATCCTGAAAACAGAATTCTATAAATTTAAGTAATTTAGATTCTGAGTTTTTGGATACACAACCAAATGTTTATACATATATAAAATATGAACAATGGAAAACATTGTAAGGATAAATTTTCTCTGGGAAGGAAAATTTTCTTTATGAGAGTAAAGCATATGGTAAAAGAGATTTTCTTTAAGATAAGGTGATAGTGATTTTCAAAAAAAAAAGGAATGGAAAACTTCATAAGGAAACCTTATTGACTAAAAAATCTCCCCAAAACATGATTGAATGGAAAAGTCATAAGGAAACCATATTGACTCAACATGGTATTCATGAAACATTTTTTGAGATTATTGATGATGAATGGGTGAGTCTATTAAAAATTATATGATAAGTTGAATCACATTATAACAAATGGGTGAGACTGATGTAGCTTATAAAATGGGTTTTCCCAGATAGATTTGAGTGAGATCAATATATCTTATATTATGGGTGCACCAAGATAGTTCCCCAATTCATTAGATAATGTTCCGTTTCATTAGTTAAAAGATGGACATAGTAACCATAAGATTTCTACTATGGATTTAAATATGATTTAGTTATTTTATTCAAGGTAATAAAATAGGTTTGGATGAAAATTTTGTAAATATACCAACACATTTTCTTTATTCTTTCTATTTGTTTTAAGGATTCCTTTGAAAAAGATAGGAATCAAGTGGCTCGAGATTATTTATAAGGCCCCGGCCTTAAACCTTACTTAATCTTGAGTTATTACAAGATTACACATTGAGGATCTTTTCAGGTTTAGAGATTTAGAGAATTAGATCATGAAACTTGCATTACATTCCACATTTAAACAAAGTGGTTACATAAAAGACAATATTTATTCTTCCCATCAACGGAAACCTATTTAAAATAAAGCACGGATTCTTTCTTGACACATCCTTGACACTATCATCACATCATGTATCTTTCCCTTGACCTGTGAAAAACATTTCAACAACTTGGGATGAGCATAAAAAGCTCATCAAGGGTTATAAAAATATGGAAAGGAAACATGAGTTCATATATACATAAGAATGAAATCATACTTTACCCATAAAACATAGGCATATCAAATCATGAATAACTCATAGAAAACATAGGACATAAAGGTAACGTGAGGCATTCATAACATTCTTACGTAGGGAGTAACCCTCTTGGTTACGTTTGGAATACCCATCACAGTATATTCCCTAAATCTCTTCAGAGAAACCTTATAGTTTCACTCCTTCGCGTTACCCAATGCATTGGAGAGCTATATCGGGCTCACCCGCCCTTAGTTTATCACAGAACCACCCGTTTTCATAACAATGCCCAAGAACCATAACATAAATGTATCACATAAAACATGCATAAAGGAAACATAACATTTCCACATTTCAATCACAATATAACATCTTAGTTTATTTAAATAATGAATCCATTCAAAAAGAAACCACTTCCAAAACCATTTAAAACATTTAATAAAGATATTTTTGAATCAAAGTGTCCCATACCACCTTGAAGCTTTTAACATTTTAAACCATTAATATTCATATAAATAAATCCTTAAAACCATTTTTAAAACATGGATATTAATAAGAACAAATCATTAAAACATTTAAAGTGATATTTTGGTTAAAGGGGTTTTTCCAAAATTAGAGACACTTGAATACAATAATTTCGGAATAACATTTAGTCAGAACTTTATAATATCATGAGAATAAATGGATTCATGATATAATACTCCAAAGGACAGTATATACACCATATAAGAGTGAATTGGTGCATAACAACAATGAACCCTCAATAGAAATGTCAAATGTGATGAAATCCCTTATAAAGAAGGTATCCTTAAATTAAGGACAAATCAATCTCAAAAATATGTGTGACAAATATAAATACACCCAATATAAGTGGATATTAAGTGTATAACAATAAAAGGTCATTCACACATATTCAATGGATGACATATTCAATGACTACATGTTGAACCCAAAGAAATCGAAATTGGGTTAAAAAGTTCCCTTGACAGCCTAACGGCATCACATCAAAATGAGTTGATGAGAGATAAAAAGTGTATCTCATCACTTGGACATAAAATTTACATCAATAAGGATATATGAGAACATATCCCAACATAACAACATGTAAATTAAAAGACCCAACAAAAGAAGTCTTTAAAAAAAAGAGGAGGGTGAGATGTTCCCTTACAGACTTGGGTATCTTTCGAAACATACGACCCGTGAAAGAAGAACAATACATCATTGATGTAAATACTCATAAATGAAGGAGTATTACACAATGAGTAAAATAATGGTCAGTACATACACCACTCAAAGGAAATTGTGGCAAATGTAGCATAAATCTCACGGGAATAAAAGTGAGATGAAAAATAACTTACGAAAACTCGGCAGCCTAATGGCGCCACTTAAAACATACAAAAATGGATTGATGAGATCAAATTGGGTATCTCATCACATTACAACAAAATTTACAGCAAGAGGAATATGAAATAACATCCCCCATAAAAACAAATAGGATCTTAAAAGAAGTGACATAAAGGTGAGTACTTGAAAAGAAAGAGAGAGGTTAGATCTCTTACGAAAGTTCAGCAGCCTAACGGCGCCACTCAAAACTTCAAAAATGGATTGATGAGATATAATAGGGTCTCTCATCACATGAAAATAAAAATTACAGTAAATGTAATATAAAATATCATCCCAATAACAAGAAAAATGAGCTTTAAAAGGAATGACATAAAAGTTTGTACTTAAAAAGAAAGAGAGGAGTAGGATCCCTTACCTCGGGTCCGACTTGACTCGATCGTTCTTTAACGTCCTGAATAATAAACTTGAGTTAATTTCTATTTTCTTAAGAACCTTTTTCAAGTTCATTATTACTTTTATACCACTTATTACAATGTCATAAACATTATGTAATCATTTAAGTTAATAATATTTGTTTTTCCAATATTTGGTTCTTAAGTCGAAAGTGGACCTCTTACAATTACATGTTGTTCGTGTGGCCAAATGTTTATTATATCCAGAATTTTATTCATTATGTAGATATCATATATGTCATATATATCCAGTACATGCATGCATTTATAACATTACATAATCATTTAGAGGTATGAAATGAAATGCACCGTTCATGGAGACGGTAAGTCGTACGTACGCATGAACGCTACTTTCATTTCTATTTCGTATTTTATAGAATGGAATAATAATTATATAAAGGTATATTATAATTACAGTATAATATCATATATAATATCATATTTCCATCCTTTATACATCCCACATATGGTATTTAACGAGTCAAATCACTTTGAGGGGGCGGTAGTCCGCACTTCCTTAAATGAAGATATCACGTATACCCATAATGGAAGCCATAAAGGTAAGACAAAAATGAAAAATACAGAATCATAAATAAAACATAAACATATTATATATCATATATAAAAATAGTGATCACATAATGGACACCTTTGAAGGTGTTAAATTAGTATTGAACAATCATCGTTTCAGGTGGCAGAATTTCACCATCCACGGAAACCGTATGTTCTTTAACCATTTGATGTAGTTGTGTGAGAGTGTAGCTCGAATAAATCTTATAACAACATCCTAGTATATTGAAGATACTTGTGTTGTTATAAAAGAAGTAAATAAAAAGAGTTTAGGGGGTTGGAGAAGCAAAATAAAACAAATGAACATGAGAGAGTGAATTACCTTTAAAAGTGTAACTCCTTTTGATTTGAGCCTAAAGGCCTCCTTTGAAATGATTCTGCCCAAAGATAACCCTCTATGATGAGGAGAGGGATGTGGAGAGAGTAAATGGGCAGGGGTAGGCCGAGCCAAAGGCTTGAGGAGTGTGTTAAATGAGGTAGAGGTGGGGGCCTTTTATAAGAGGTGAGGAGGGGCACTTTTGGAAAGTAAAGAAATATTACTTTATTTGAAAATGTGTTTCGGTTTCAAAAGGTTACACATTGATATAATTCGTGTCTAAGGTGATACGTCTTCGAAATCCACTCATCCAATTGGTTTTGGACATGTGTAGTTCATAGATTTTACATTATCTTTCCATTTTATTTAAATCGTCAAATAATGATGTCATCACTGCATCATTATTATGTCATAAATAATTTAATTTATTTAATGTCTAAAAATTATACAAAAAATACTATGATGTAGGAAATCTTTGTATCTTTCCAATGACTATTTATAATCAACATTTGGACCTGTGTAACCTTACTTAAAAATTGTTTTAGTAAAACACCTCATGTTTGTGTCAATTTAATTTTAACATTAAATAAAAAGTTATTTATGTCATTTCCCAACCAAAGTGTCTCCATGGGGTCCCCAAGTTGGCCCATGGCTTGTCTTGGTCGCCCATGACTCACCCAATAGGTGTATGACAAGTGTCATGGTGTTTTCACATTCTTATAATATCATTTTTACCTTAAATTACACTAATTACCTCTAATCGCGATTAAGAACTTAATAAGTTACTATTCACCAAAAAATTATTATAATCTCATTATACCACATTTTACTTCATAATGACAACCATGTATGTCGGATTTTTGAAAATAAAAACACAATGATGGAAAAATTTCATTTAAACGAAAAATCAGTTTTTATAAGTACCACTTAGTGGTTTCACTATTCATCAAAAATTGAAGTTTTTCAGAAAAATCCCAAAAATTCACCCTAAGATATATTTGATATTCTGAATTCAAAAATGAAGTCCGTTTTACAAAATTCATAACATATTATTCACATTAATTAATTTAATAATTAATTCCCGCTGTCAGAGCAAATAGCGTGTTTTTATAAAACAATAAGTATCAAAAGATTGACAGTAGTTTAAGTCTGATTTCAAAGTGAAATTAATTCCAACGACCACTATTGGATTTAATGGTAAAAATATTTTCTAATTTCACTTTAAAACCAATTCAAAATATAATCTAATCATATAAATAAATTAGATTAAAAAGAGGTTTTGAATTAAAATACAACATTTTACACTATTCATTAAAAAAATGAACTTTATCGGAAAAATACCAAAAAATTACACAAAGTAAAATTTGATGTCTCGATTCTTAATAAGAGTTTTATTTGGTCCAAAAGAATGTTTAAGAGTGAAAAAAACTATATTTAATGACAGTTCTCCATTAAAAGGCGATAAGTGAACCTTTAGTGAAAACTAGGGCATATACGCCTAAAATTGAATTCTTTCCGTATTTTAAGCCTTTAGCTTTTATTGGATAAATGTAAAAACATTTAAAAACCATATATAATCATATTTTAGTTATTTTTATCCATTCCCGCCAATACAACGGCTATATGTTAACTACCATTTGAATTAATATTATTTTATTATTAGAGTGCAACATAAGATTCCCAAGAAACTCATTGTTGCGTGTTGGGTACGCCATCGAGCATAGAGTCCCCTTTAAAGTCATATTAATATTTTATTCACAAATATGGATAAATATGAAAATTCCATATTCATTATTTACCTGGGGTGTTACATCCTTCCCCCCTTTTGGAGATTGCGTCCTCGCAATTTTAAAATTGCGCTTGGAAACATCCTTGAAAGTCCCACATCGGAACAAAAGTCGGTAAAAAAAAATAAAGAAAGATAAGTACAAAGGTCACCTGAGTTAACCCATACTAGGATTCCAAGTATGAAAATATGGACATGGAGGAGAAAACATAGGTTCATGTTCTCATGGAGAGTGATAGAAAACATGTTTAGGAGAAAGTTAACCATGAGAAAATCACAAACTTGTGATGGGTTAAACGGTATTCGATTCCCCAGTAGGAAAAGTTAATAGACAAAATTTTTGTTTTAAGTTACTTTTTATTGAGGAATTTATTCATAAGGAATCATAATCACTTATCATGTTGACTTTCAACTTTTACTAGATTCCTTAGTCAAACTCATATTTTTTCCAAAAGGCGAGTATTTAGGGAGACTTGTTCGCATCAAGAGTACTATAATCAACTTCTAGAGAATCACCTAATCCCCAAAAGAGAACTATATACATCCCATGTATTTAGGCTTTAACCAAAACCAAAACCAAAAAGTTTAGTACAAGATCAGATAATCCAGAAAAGGATAACCCCTTATAAAAAAGAAAATCTATTCTTAATCTCCAAAATTTGTCCAACAAAACCCAAAGTTCAACGAGGACCATCCGATAAACAATTTGTCCATAAAATTCTCCAAAGTAAACCAATATAATATTGAAACCCAAATATTTGAAGGATTTAGTCACATAGTCTTCCAAGTTAAATCGTAACATTTATCTCCAAACAACATTAGTCGCTCCTAAAGCCTCACATTGAAAAGTAATTATCCTAATCACATATCCTCCAAAATCAACTTACTCTTAATTCATAAAATCATATAACTAAAAAGAATTAGTCAAACTAACCAAGGACTTCACGTAGTCCAGTGGTAGGCGATAAATACCAGTCGCACTTTGGTTGTGGGTTCGATTCCCGCAGCTTTGTCCGACGCGACGGGTTGTCACACGGTCTGCGTGTTGTCCTTTTTTCAAAACTATATAATTCTTAAAACATTCCCCAAAATGAGATAAAATCTTCAAAGATGATCATAACATATTTTAACCTCATGTTTATCTCATGCCTTTCATTTTCCATCAGAACATATAATAACCCATAATTACCTCAAAAGTAAGGATCATATAAACCCTAATGGTTACCTTAATAATTATTACCTAAATTTCCACATCGAGTTGGCCATCTCGTACATGATGCACTAGAGAACTCACCAAGGTTGAAGTGGTTGATCATGACTCCTTGATAGTTGGTTTAGAACAACCATGAGTTTCCTCATTGAATCCTCTATTTTACCTAGTATCATAATCATAGATCCACCATAGTTTCCTTCAATCCAATTGTCACTTTGGTGCCTACGAGATCCAGCCATTCACTAAAAACAGAAATGTCAGTGTGAGTATATCAACAAAACCATCATGTACTAATGAGTAAGATAAACACTAAGATATACTTACTCATTCACTTTATCTAAAACTAGGACTCTTTCTGAAATCCTAACCATTATGGTAATGTCACTTATGCTTAAAGAATACCCTAACCTCTAAAGTTATCTAAACCGACCTCTGATACCAACTATAAGGCCCCAGCCTTAAACCGTACTTAATCATGAGTTATTACAAGATTACACATTGAGGATCTTTTCAGGTTTAGAGTTTTAGAGAATTAGATCATGAAACTTGCATTACATTCCACATTTAAACAAAGTGGTTACATAAAAGACAATATTTATTCTTCCCATCAGCGGAAACCTATTTAAAATAAAGCACGGATTCTTTCTTGACACATCCTTGACACTATCATCACATCATGTACCTTTCCCTTGACCTGTGAAAAACATTTCAACAACTTGGGATGAGCATAAAAAGCTCAGCAAGGGTTATAAAAATATGGAAAGGAAACATGAGTTCATATATACATAAGAATGAAATCATACTTTACCCATAAAACATAGGCATATCAAATCATGAATAACTCATAGAAAACATAGGACATAAAGGTAACTTGAGGCATTCATAAAATTCTTACGTAGGGAGTAACCCTCTTGGTTACGTTTGGAATACCCATCACAGTATATTCCCTTAATCTCTTCGGAGAAATCTTAACGTTTCACTCCTTCGCGTTACCCAATGCATTGGAGAGCTATATCGGGCTCACCCGCCCTTAGTTTATCACGGAACCACCCGTTTTCATAACAATTCCCAAGAACCATAACATAAATGTATCACATAAAACATGCATAAAGGAAACATAACATTCCCAAATTTCAATCATAATATAACATCTTAGTTTATTTAAATAATGAATCCATTCAAAAAGAAACCACTTCCAAAACCATTTAAAACATTTAATAAAGATATTTTTGAATCAAAGTGTCCCATACCACCTTGAAGCTTTTAACATTTTAAACCATTAATATTCATATAAATAAATCCTTAAAACCATTTTTAAAACATGGATATTAATAAGAACAAATCATTAAAACATTTAAAGTGATATTTTGGTTAAAGGGGGTTTTCCAAAATTAGAGACACTTGAATACAATAATTGCGGAATAACATTTAGTCAGAACTTTATAATATCATGAGAATAAATGGATTCATGATATAATACTCCAAAAGAAAGTATATACACCATATAAGAGTGAATTGGTGCATAACAACAATGAACCCTCAATAGAAATGTCAAATGTGATGAAATCCCTTATAAAGAAGGTATCCTTAAATTAAGGACAAATCAATCTCAAAAATATGTGTGACAAATATAAATACACCCAATATAAGTGGATATTAATTGTATAACAATAAAAGGTCATTCACACATATTCAATGGATGACATATTCAATGACTACATGTTGAACCCAAAGAAATCGAAATTGGGTTAAAAAGTTCCCTTGACAGCCTAACGGCATCACATCAAAATGAGTTGATGAGAGATAAAAAGTGTATCTCATCACTTGGACATAAAATTTACATCAATAAGGATATATGAGAACATATCCCAACATAACAACATGTAAATTAAAAGACCCAACAAAAGAAGTCTTTTAAAAAAAAGAGGAGGGTGAAAGGTTCCCTTACAGACTTGGTTATCTTTCGAAACATACGACCCGTGAAAGAAGAACAATACATCATTGATGTAAATACTCATAAATTAAGGAGTATTACACAATGAGTAAAATAATGGTCAGTACATACACCACTCAAAGGAAATTGTGGCAAATGTAGCATAAATCTCACGGGAATAAAAGTGACATGAAAAATAACTTACGAAAACTCGACAACCTAATGGCGCCACTTAAAACTTCCAAAAATGGATTGATGAGATCAAATAGGGTATCTCATCACATTACAACAAAATTTAAAGCAAGAGGAATATGAAATAACATCCCCCATCAAAACAAATAGGATCTTAAAAGAAGTGACATAAAGGAGAGTACTTGAAAAGAAAGAGAGAGGTTAGATCTCTTACCAAAGTTCAGCAGCCTAACGGCGCCACTCAGAACTTCAAAAATGGATTGATGAGATATAATAGGGTCTCTCATCACATGAACATAAAAATTATAGTAAATGTAATATAAAAGATCATCCCAATAACAAGAAATATTAGCTTTAAAAGGAATGACATAAAAGTGTGTACTTAAAAAGAAAGAGAGTAGGATCCCTTACCTCGGGTCCGACTTGACTCGATCGTTCTTTAACGTCCTGAATAATAAACTTGAGTTAATTTATATTTTCTTAAGAACCTTTTTCAAGTTCATTATTACTTTTATACCACTATTTACCATGTCATAAACATTATTTAATCATTTAAGTTAATAATATTTGTTTTGCCGATATTTGGTTCTTAAGTCGAAAGTGGACCTCTTACAATTACATGTTGTTCGTGTGGCCAAATGTTTATTATATCCAGAATTGTATTCATTATGTAGATATCATATATGTCATATATATCCAGTACATTCAAGCATTTATAACATTACATAATCATTTAGAGGTAAGAAATGAAATGCACCGTTCATGGAGACGGTAAGCCGTACGTACGCATGAACGCTACTTTCATTTCTATTTCGTATTTTATAGAATGGAATAATAATTATATAAAGGTATATTATAATTAAAGTATAATATCATATATAATATCATATTTCCATCCTTTATACATCCCATATATGGTATTTAACGAATCAAATCACTTTGAGGGGGTGGTAGTCCGCACTTCCTTAAATGAAGATATCACGTATACCCATAATGGAGGCCATAAAGGTAAGACAAAAATGAAAAATACAGAATCATAAATAAAACATAAACATAGTATATATCATATATAAAAATAGTGACATCATAATGGCCACCTTTGAAGGTGTTAAATGAGTATTGAACAATCATCGTTTCAGGAGGCAGAATTTCACCATCCACGGAAACCGTATGTTCTTTAACCATTTGATGTAGTTGTGTGAGAGTGTAGCTCGAATAAATCTTATAACAACATCCTAGTATATTGAAGATACTGGTGTTGTTACAAAAGAAGTAAATAAAAAGAGTTTAGGGGGTTGGAGAAGCAAAATAAAACAAATGAACATGAGAGAGTGAATTACCTTTAAAAGTGTAACTCCTTTTGATTTGAGCCTAAAGGCTTCCTTTGAAAGGATTATGCCCAAAGGGAATCCTCTACGATGAGGAGAGGGATGTGGAGAGAGTAAATGGGCAGGGTTTGGCCGAGAAAAAGGCTTGAGGAGTGTGTTAAATGAGGTATAGGTGGGGGCCTTTTATAAGAGGAGAGGAGGGGCACTTTTGGAAAGTAAAGAAATATTACTTTATTTGAAAATGTGTTTCGGTTTCAAAAGGTCCCACATTGATATAATTCGTGTATAAGGTGATAAGTCTTCGAAATCCACTCATCCAATTGGTTTTGGACATGTTTAGTTCATATATTTTACATTATCTTTCCATTTTATTTAAATCGTCAAATAATGATGTCATCGCTGCATCATTATTATGTCATAAATAATTTAATTTATTTAATGTCGAAAAATTATAAAACAAATACTATGATGTAGAAAATAGTTTTATCTTTCCAATGACTATTTATAATCAAAATTTGGACCTGTGTAACCCTACTTAAAAATTGTTTTAGTAAAACAACTCATGTTTGTGTCAATTTAATTTTAACATTAAATAAAAAGTTATTTATGTCATTTCCCAACCAAAGTGTCTCCATGGGGTCCCCAAGTTGGCCCATGGCTTGTATTGGTCGGCCATGACTCACCCAATAGGTGTAGGATAAGTGTCATGGTGTTTTCACATTCTTATAATATCATTTTTACCTTAAATTACACTAATTACCTCTAATCGCGATTAAGAACTTAATAAGTTACTATTCACCAAAAAATTATTATAATCTCATTGACCCATATTTTACTTCTTAATGACAACCATGTATGTCGGATTTTTGAAAATAAAAACACAATGATGGAAAAATTTCATTTAAACGGAAAATCAGTTTTTATAAGTACCACTTAGTGGTTTCACTATTCATCAAAAATTGAAGTTTTTCAGAAAAATCCCAAAAATTCACCCTAAGCTATATTTGATATTCTGAATTCAAAAATGAAGTCGGTTTTACAAAATTCAAAAAATACTAGTCACATTAATTAATTTAATAATTAATTCCCGCTGTCAGAGAAAATAGCGTGTTTTTATAAAACAATAAGTATCAAAAGATTGACACTAGTTTAAGTCTGATTTCAAAGTGAAATTAATTCCAACGACCACTATTGGATTTAATGGTAAAAATATTTTCTAATTTCACTTTAAAACCAATTCAAAATATAATCTAATCATATAAATAAATTAGATTAAAAAGAGGTTTTGAATTAAAATACAACATTTTACACTATTCATTAAAAAATGAACTTTATTGGAAAAATACCAAAAAATTACACAAAGTAAAATTTGATGTCCCGATTCTTAATAAGAGTTTTATTTGGTCCAAAATAATGTTTAAGAGTGAAAAAAACTATATTTAATGACAGTTCTCCATTAAAAGGCGATAAGTGAACCTTTAGTGAAAACTAGGGCATATACGCCTAAAATTGAATTCTTTCTGTATTTTAAGCCTTTAGCTTTTATTGGATAAATGTAAAAACATTTAAAAAACATATATAATCATATTTTAGTTATTTCTATCCATTCCCGCCAATTCAACGGCTACATGTTAACTACCATTTGAATTAATATTATTTTATTATTAGAGTGCAACGTAAGATTCCCAAGAAACTCGTTGTTGCGTGTTGGGTACGCCATCGAGCATAGCGTCCCCTTTAAAGTCATATTAATATTTTATTCACAAATATGGATAAATATGAAAATTCCATATTCATTATTTACCTGGGGTGTTACATTATTGATTCTTATGTTTTTTGTTTCAATAATTATTTATACCTCTCCATTATTATTTTGGAAACATGATTTTTATCTATTTTAATATATTCAAATCTCATTAATGTTTTTTAATTGTTAATATAGTTATGCATTGATCTTGATGGCCATTGTACTTCCCTCTCTCTTTTCAAGTGTATGTTTTATTAACCATTTTTATGATGGATTTGAATATGGGTATTTTAAAATTTTAGAACTATGACTATGGAGATAATTTTAAAATTATAAGGGTAAAATATATTAAAGGGTGGTAATGTAACAACATGATATTTTAAAAATAATATTATACTCCATAGAATACAAGATACGTAACATTGAGAATAAAAAACCCGTCAAATATATGACTGTTACAACAGATCCACTAAATTTGTTTGAATGAATGTGTAAATAAATTAAAAAATACATATATAAACTCTTCACAAAATATAATTATATTAATAAATTATCACTAAATAATCCCTCAATTTTTTGTAATAAAATTTTATTCATCAAAAATACATTTTCTTCAAAAAATATTTTTTATTTACTTTAATGAGAAAATTATAGAAAAAATTTGCAGAAGTCTTAGAAATTTTATTTAATGAAAATAAAATAAAATTTTAAAACATAATATCAAAATTAAATTAGGGTTAATTATTTTGGATGTTTGGAAAAATATTAATTGTTTCATTAATATTGAAAAATAGAGATATTTGTAGAACTATCATTTCACTATAATAAATTAAGTAATAAAAAAGATTTATTATTATTTTATTTTTATTTCAATTAAAATAAATTTTAATTATATATATTTAGTCAAACTAATTAAATTTTAATTTTCTTTATAAAATATTTCAGTGTAAATTTATTTTTGGGTTTAAAAATAGATTTTTTCTAAAAAATTTTATAATCTCTATATTGGTCCTCCATTTAAATTAATTACAATAAAAATTAATTTGGAATTATTTAGACTAAATTTATATATTATAAATTCAATATATTAATTTAATTTTAAATAATTATTCTTATAATCCTCAAAGTTAATATAAAATCATCTTTTTCTTTAAAAATACACTTATTGGAAAACATTTTTTCCTTCACATCTACAAGTATTATTATAAATTAAAATATATCAATTATGTGAATTTAATATTTTAAATTTTATTATATAATTTTATTTATCATGTGTTATATTATATAATATGGTTAAATTATATTTAATCCATAATGAATACTTAAAATAATTAAAAACTTTTACCACGGTTAAGGTAAATACTATTTTACTATGGGGTTAGATTAAAATGTTAATGGTTAAAATGACATACCAAATTTTATAAATTTTGTTTGTATTTAATATTTAAACCTTATCAGTTATAAGGCACAATATTGGTCAATTTATAAGATTTTTGGCAGGTGAAAAATGTTGGTATCAGTTTTTCTTTTCAAAACGTACAATTGTGCCACTCACCTTACTTATAAAAGGTTATAATCTAACCTCTCTTATTCAATAATTGAAACCATTTTATAACAAATACATAAAAAATATCACCCTTAATTACATCCTAATAACCTATATACACATATGTGATCATAAATACATCCTAAGATTCATTTTGGTGGTAACCTAATGACGTTTCTCAAAGAAGAGGAATTGTTCTTAATCAATAGATTTTATTTTATTTCTTCATCCACCTAATTAAAACCAAATTAAATTTGAGCATATAATAATATATATATCCACAATATATGTATATTTTATTATGTTAATATAATAATCTAAATCCAAATCCTCTTTCATCAAACGTAAAACAAAACAATCATTTGTGTGTATGGCGGACTACTTCCTTACGAACTGATGTAATTTGTTTTTCATCATATACTCTCACTGTTTTTCATACTGATTGAATAAATAAATATATATATATATATGATATTTGTAACATAATACTTCATATTTAATTATGATATCACATATAACTTCTGAAATTCAATGTTTTTATGGATATGATAACGTCGCTTCTGTGTACATTAAACTACAGCCTCACGAAGAGATGTAATTAAATTGTCACTTAACCATTATATATAAGATAATAAAGATATATTTAGTGAATATATGTGTTATATATGAAATAATTATTACATTTATGAAATATATATCATTAATAAAAAAATATATCATTTATTTCTTACAATTACGCTCACAAAAAATCAATAATGTCATTTCTGTGTTTGTGTAGACTACCACCTCCGGGAAGTGATGTGATATTTTATTTATAATCAAATCACATAGATTATATATAATTATATTTAAATAATTAATATGTAATTTATGATATTATTATAATACTATAAATATAAAATATTACTTACCTTCTTTCCACAATGAACATAGAAAAATGAAAGTGGTACTCATGTGTATGTACGACCCGTAATCTCCATGATTTTTACATACTTAGTTTTATATTAAAATCAATATTTATTAGTTTTAAACGTATAATTGATATTTAAGAATGATAAATTTTATTTATTATTATTCTGGATATGATGTAAGAATGTCCACTTTTACAATTGTCAACACAATGAAGATATTTAAAAATTATGGACTAAACGTCCTCAAAACACACATCATGGACTAAAATGATTATATAATAAAATAAGGAATTATAATAAGTGAAAAAATGGTTTAGTGATAAATTAATAAACCTTTATAATTTTCTTGAAAAATTAAATATTTGTTATATGTGTTTTATATAGAAGATAAATGGAATACAAATAATGTCTAAACTTGTGGTAAGGGTTTTTTACCTCACTTTTACTTCTATAATACATTTTCCATATTAAAAAATTATTTTTATTGTGGGGTTTATATATTTAAAATTAATTTATTTTAAGATACTTTTCATTAAAATAATTTGGATTTCCATATTAGTTTCTTCCTTTCATGATGTTTTGATCCAAATATTGCTAACATAGTAAGGGACATCATCTCAATTTTTCATCATTAGGGTATATTTTCATATTATGAAACTAATTTATTTCATATGTTATATATAATTCCCTCTTTACATGTCATATCATGAATAAATCAAGAACCATGGTATTTTATGTCTCAATTTAAATTATTTTATCAAAGGGGACTTGATTTGAAAATTACAAGTTGTAATGACATTCATAACTCAATTAATTTTATTTTGGTTATATTACTTATTAATTGAATTTTATATTATAAATTTATGTGTTTAATGACTTTTTATTATATTATTCTTTTTTTAGACAATTTTAGGGGGATTTAAATATTATACACATAATTAATTCTTTTATTAATCCTCAAATTCTAGGGTATGATCATTGTAGGGGTTGTTCATCTAAAATTCTGTATCTTTGAGACATACAATTACGATTTTCACATATAATCATTTTTGAGATTAATTTACATCCATTTGAACATTCTATATCATTAAGATCTTTGTGTTAATGGTATTTAATGTTTAATTTGATGTTCTAATTTCATTAAGATTATAATAGAAGAGTAAGAATTTCATGAAAGGATTTACGTTACAATCTAATTTTTGATGGGGATTTTTCATTCTATAATTTTCCATTAAGGAAATTATTTGATAATTTTATAATAAGCGCAATTAATTTTCTTCCCATATATTTTTTCTTGGAGTTTTTAATTAATACTACCATTCTACTCTCTTTAGTACCTAAATTGTTTTAACTGTTTTTTAAGAAAAGAAGACTTCATTTCTCTCTTTAGATGAAAATAATTCTTTTCCCAAATACATGTATCTTAAAAATTTTTCTGATTTTTTTACTCTGATCTATTAAAGTAAATTTCCCCATTATTTTCTATAAGTAAATTAAATCTAATATTCCTGTTACTTTCCGAATGAGGCACTTTTTGACATTTTTTGAAAAATGTTAGTGGAATATTTTTTAGAATATTCAATAAGAACAAAATTTTCCACCATAATGACCAAATTTTTTTATAATGCATCAGTTTTATGTTTCTAACTGTATTTTCAATGATTTTTTATCATTAAATTGTTAATAATAAAATTTATTTTATATATGGGTTTTCAAAAAAATGTGATATTGTTTTCAAGAAATATTACTAGTGATCATTCCAAATCAATATTCGTCTAAGATGACATCCTTTTATTTTACTAAAAATATAAAATATACTTTAAATAACATTTTTAATGATATTTAAGGGTATTTACATTCATCAACGTCAATTAATCTTGATTATAGCTACACATAACAAGGGATATGTGTTACTGATTCTATACATATTATTTATTTAGATGGATTATGAGATTGTCATGGAACCTTTTTTTACACTAGTTAATTGGGCTATGAAAAAACATTGATTATTATTATGATTGAGATTTTATAGATTCCAAATGCTTTATTCATAAATGGTTCATTCACATTATTTAGGACGATGGTTGAGAATTATACAAATTATACAAAGGGTTGCGCCCCATTATATCTCAATAGTGAGATTAATATAGCTTATAAAATAGGTGTGCCTAGACAGTGTCAAATGATCATGTTATATCTTATATGATGGGTAAAATCAGATAGAACTAATGTATTCGGTAATGTTAATTTTCATTAAATTAAAACAGGGAGTATCCAATGTGTTTCTCTTATGGATTTAACAGGGCTCTATTTATTTCTCATGCATATATAAAATAGGAAATAAAGATAATTTTACCAAGATACCAACATGTTTTCTTGATACTTTCTACAGTTTTTTAATGATTCATTTGAACAAGATTGAAATCACAAAGCTCGTGGTTTTTTATACTTATATATTTATATTTGATAAATTAGTAATCCATGCTTCAAGACTAAAGATCCAGGTACTAGTTTTTATTAATATTATTATGATGCACTCAAACACATTTATTTTTTTTCTTCATACTATTATCCTCTTATATTATCACTGATTACATACAATTGATAATTATTATGTTTTACCATAATAATAATTTGAGCTTACCCTTATTATGTTTCCTCATCCAATGGTTATTGAATATAATTTAAAATGAATAATGTACAGATGGGCGCACAATGGATGATGACAATGACTTATTTTGAAACAAAAATAAAGGATTGGTATAGTGTAAAGATAATCTGTTGAATTCATATGTATTATTTATGTTTTAATTTTTCCAAATTATTTATAAAACTAAAATTAAATGGTTTTTAGTTATGAAAGTAATCATTTTTTCCTTTTTATATTGTAGGTTTTGGAAGGGTAAAATATGGTCACCATAATCAGTATCAAATCCATAAATTTAAAGATAATTATTTTAGCACCAGATCATGGAGTGTGGATTTCAGTATCATATACCATCATAGCCCATACACAATGTATTACACATAATGTAATTATAGAACACACCAATAATACCTATAATTACCATTGGGATATTATAACTTGAGATATATGAGTGTGAAATAACTATAATCCATTAAAAACATCAAAACATGGATATGTGGAATTATAACTACTATGCATACCTACACATAATATCTACAGAGAGAAGAGAATGGTCGGAGGGGGTGGTCCGTAATCAATACTTTCCGACTAGGATGTTAGGGAAAAACTCTCCAAGATCCCTCTTTATGTTAGTTTCCTTAACTACATGGGTGGGGTGGAGTATTATACAAAAAACATATATGATATATATAAGGCTCATAACCATACTATTTGAATCTATATAACCATATTATCATATTCCGTTAATTTCACATAAGACTCACCACTGCCATTGCCATCGGACATGTACCAAATAATAATCCAATCATCAATATTCACTTTAATTAATTAATTATATATTAATTAACAATTTTTTCTATTAAAAGATTAAAATTTTAGTATTTGGAGATGACTTCCAAGGAAACTATTAATTATTTTCATCTATTATTGTGTAAGTAATCATTATAAGAAATCAATATGACATAACCCCCTTCATTCATTAATTCTTTTATCATTTGATAAACTATAAAGTATTTTGGAACTTGGCCCTTGCTACTGCACATATATTCACTCAGAGTGCATAACAACTAGCTTATTTTTACAGTTGGAAAATGATTATAAATTACAACCATCCACCATCCATTAAATAATCATATTCATTATCAACAATTAATCTTATCTTTCATCTCAAAAATAGATTGTAATCCTTCCTTCAACCCACTATAACCCTACTAGTGAAATCCCTAACACTACTACACCTAAAAACACATCTGAAATCCCATATTTATATCATTATCATAACTTGAACCTCATACCCACATCATAGACTCATTCATCCTCACCCACATAATCACCATAACTGGAACCTTATTCCACTATGACATCCTGACACATCCCCACCCATACTGTATCCATAATTGTCACCTTGTTCAACAATTATAGCATTGTCCATCCCTGCACATTATTCATACTTAATAAGGTCTATATTGAATCAGAATAAGAGTATAAATCCCTATGTCATACTTTTATCTTAAATTTATTATTTGAGATATAATTACACGGAATATATAACAAAAACAATCCTATAATTCCAATATTTAGCAAATAATATTAGGCTCAATCAACCCCCTTTTAGTGATTTAAGTAAACATTAAATTTTTATTGTAATTTTTATTAATTTATTATTTTATCAACTATTCATAGTATCTCTAACCCTAAAAATTTCAAATGTTAAATATAATTTATTTAATATAGAAATATTAATTAATTATCTTTTTCAAATTTATCATCAATCTTAATGATAAAAATTTCAAAATATTTATTTTCATATAAATAATGCATTTCTATTTTTAAATTTTTATCAAATATCCATGAATATCAACAATGATTATAAAAAATAACAATATATATATCAATATAATGAAAATCTCAGAGGAAAAAAATGTTACACAAAGAATAAAATGAAACATTACAAAAAATTCAAACATGAGTATTAATATTACCACACATGGTGACACTTACTCTTCAAAAATGTAATTAATTTATAACATGAGATAATAATATCCATTTAAATATTTTAAAAATTAGTATTATTGAATAATTCTCAAAAATAATATTTAATAATTTGAACATCATAGAATGATATTATCTCTTTATATATACCTATTGAATAATGTATTGAATAATTATCATTATTTTAGAAGATTCAAATAAAAATATTTCATATTCCTATTATAATCTTACATATTATGAAATAGATTTGTCTACTACATGAAATAATTCAATAATTTCCATGTTTGAAATTATTATCAACAATATTCACTATATATGCATTCCAATAAGAAACGTTAAAGACTCTGATATAACATTATTTATTGATGATGTAAAATATATTCTTTATTTCATCATTTGATATTTAACAACAATCTATAAACAATTTTTATCAAGAATTAATATATATTTTTTCATTCTGTGAAATAATATAAACATAGTAATTAAATTGAATGAAATTCCATAAATCATAAAATAAACTATACCATATAAAGCTGTATTCCATTAGAAATTTTGTAATAAATAATATTTCATTAAATAAATAATATAAAATGAAATTTGTCTTACTCTATTATTATTTCCAAAATACCACTTATTAATTCCATATTAGATTATTTTTCCATAATTTAATCTAAATATTGTTAACAAAATTTATCATAATAGGGGACTATAATTTCTGAAAATACCACACTTACATATTAAAAAAAATAACACATCCCCTACATGGTACAACTTTTTCAGTATAAATTGCGGCACCCATAAGGATATAGGAGAGAGAGAGACAAAGAATACATCATATTGGAAACACATTATTGGAACATGAGGGATAATCATGGATCAACTACTGATGACGTTTACATAATCTAGAGTAGTCTATGAGATCATCAAGAAATGAGATGGAAGAAATACTCAAATGGGGATATTTTCTATTTTAAAATAGATAATCACAGTACAATGCTCAAATTTAATTCATACTAAATTTTATTTTAAAACTATTTCTATAAAAAATAATTCAAATCCTCCAAATTTAATGAAAGTATGATATCTTATTGAAAAAACATAAACAAGAAAAAACCAATGATTTATACATTAAATATCATTAATAGAACTGACAAATTTCTTCAATTAGGTTCAATAATTGAACCCTATGGTTTTTAAATATTTTTTTTCTACCCATAATGAGACATACCCATTATATAAGGGTGGAATAAGTTACAAATACACTACTCATTACATTTTTCATGGTTTTGAAAAATCCAAAGTAACCATACTTGAACTTTAGGATTTATGGGTTGCACTTATAGAAGTGAGGATATAAAATTGGTGGAGATTGATAGATGTAGAGACATTTCTATGTAAGAGTTTTTCATATTTCTAGTATTATTCAAAAAGTTAGGTTTTGAGACAGTTTCATATCCTAGATCCCGTAGAGCCTTGGTGCATTGATGTAAAAAATATTAAATATATTTTATATCACACAAAGTTATTCAGTAAATTTGGAGTAACCCCTATGAAAAGGATCATATGGGAAATCATTTTTTGTTTGAGTTCAGAATATGATTTTTATTCTAGGCGCAATTTTATGTTTTTTAGCATCGTGTTTCCAGTATAGGGATAATATTTTTGGGGTGTAAAATGGGCGCTTATTCATATAATATAATTTAATGAATAAACCCCCTACCCCTGTTGGTTAATTAGAATGGTGGTTAGGGAGTATCCCCTTGCAGGACAGATTACACCTTGTCCAACCGTGTAGATAAGATTCTATTGATCTCTGTTCTTGACGTTGATCACCATCGAGTCAAGAAACAACACGTTCTGGGCATCATTTTTGACTCAAATCATTGTAATTTTACCATTAGTTAGTCGTATTTATGATATTTATATCTTGACCCCATTTTGATGTATTGTTTTATGTTTTATTTCCCTTATAAAATTGTTATGGTCGACATGGGGGTCGATCTATGGTTTGTAGGTGGAAAACATGGGTTTCAAAAGACCTAAAGAAAATTCCCTCCTAGAATATCGGATCACATGATGAGTTGTGTAGTAGAACATTCCATATATTGTTTTTATTATGTAAAGATGATCCTTTGGGAGCTACATGTTGTATAATGGGGGTATACATCATATAGTGATCCTTGGTCTTGTGGCCAAGGGACATGGAAATATATACCATGTCAAAGTACATGATTGTGTAGATGTACATAAGAAGAGTACACGAACACATGGTGATGGAAACATACATAGGCTGAGCACATGGAAAATTTTATAGATAGCCAAGAGACTCCTTATACCATTGGTACACTCCATGTATGGACACATAGCCATCCGGTCCTGTAAGGAAAAGAACATTCCTAGATCATCTAGCAAGGTCAAGTACCATTTAACATGGGGTACATACAATTTATTCACGTTACACATTTCATGTACCAAGATGAAACTAATACAGGGGATGATGTTAGTAGGCATGTTTTGTACTATGGGTACATGCCATGCAGTTCCCTTATAGATTTTTATCCTTCATGCATCTCTTTCTTTGGGACTCGAATAGATGCACATGAGTAGCCTATCCTAAGTATATTACCCAAAAGAACATAATGGTGGCCATAGTTTTGGATTTTGTGTTGTTACATGAGGTGACATTGTGAGTCACTTTTTTTAGAAAATTCTTGACCATGGTTGGTTGGGTGAGTTCCCTTGGTATATTCCTATTACAGTTTAGTTTGGTATCACATCCTCATCACAGGATCATGACCCACTATGGTCACCCTGAGCTTGTGCAACATGGGTGTGTTCCCTTAATTCTGGAGTGATTTTTCAAATTCCACATCGACCATATATTCAGTGGAATAGATAATGTAACCCACTATAAGGCCCAGAGGAATCCCTATATCTTTTTGTGTTTCCCTTGGTAAGTTTATTGGAATGAAAATGTCCTATATTTTCATGGGGGTTGATCTCCTATCTAGGGGTTATTTCTAGTTGGGAAAGAGCCCCCAGTGATCTCTGAGAACTAACCACCAATATGTGTAGTGCTATATGATATTTTTAGTGATATAGTATTTTGATGGATTCTGTATCTTGTATAAATCCCCTCAGTTACCTCAATGTTCTACTAGGATGTTTTATATAGGTGGAGTTTGTGGAACCGATATGACCAACTCTACATGGGAATCAATCCTTTACAAAGAAATTTATTCCAAAGTGGGGTTGTGTTGTGATACCCTTTCTGCATTCAATTTTCTTCTTAGGATTCATAGTATCCCTCAGTGGTCCGGGGAGTGATCCCCTATATGTGTTTGGAGATACACTGGGTCAATGGGTGACTTTCTATATTATGATGTCGAACGAGTGAACTCGCTCATATAGTTACCACCATAGATGACATGGTTGTACCATTAGTTTAGTGATATCTAATTAGTGGTTGATTGGATTCCATATGGGGTGGTAGGGATGTGATGTTGTCTTGGTGACTAAAAATGTATGGTATCCCTTATTGTTGTTCCCCCATGGATGTCATGTCACATAGAGAGATTACTCTTGGACAAGCTTATCTTGGAGCCTTATGTTGGTGGATGTGAATTCCATTATGGATGAGGTCTATCAAACATAGAGTCAGTTTTGTGTATATTTGAGACATTATAGGAAAATGTGTGGTACCTTTAATTTTTCTTGACATACTAGCTGTGATGTGATGACCAACCTTATTTATATTGGGAGTAGTCGAGATGGAGTTATCTCTCTCTCCATATCATGGGTTTTCTCTTCAATCTTGGGGTTGAGATAACAGATTCATATTAGTTACACCTTTTGTTGTGGGTTTCTAGGGAACAAAATGGGTATTTTTATACTCAACCATGCAATGGAACTATAGAAACAAGTTGTGCCTTGTGTAGACTGTAGGTACACAAGAATTTTCCTAGGGGACTAAGTGCATCTAGGAGACAGTTTTGGGCTAGATAGACTAAGGAGTGTACCGGTCATATATTTGATAGTAGTCCCCTCCTACTGAGCTGGTTGGACTCTTTGGTAGTTTCTTTTAGTGTTCATGTATTTAGGCCTTTTTATCACTATCTAGAAAATTTTTAATCTATTTTATGGGATATAGATGTATGCATGCATTTTTTATTAGTTTTTTTTTTATATAAATTGTTTCATGGAGATGGATGTGGGTTCATGAATACTAGTATCATAGGCTAAGGCCTCCCAAGTGTGTGATATTCAGACTCAGTTCTTGCCTCCTAACATTTGTCTGTTGGAGGAGTCTCGGGGTAATGAAGGCTTGACCTTCCACTTCCCAAGTGGGACCTAATGGTTTAGGTCATTACAGAGTGGTATCAATGATGGATCCACTTTGAGCTTATAGTTTTAGGTGTCTTCTAACTATGATTTTGGTTTGGGTTTCATGGAAATAGTGTCAATGAATTCTAATTTCATCTTTCAATCTAGTGACTCAATTATTTGTACGGAGGATTATGTATCTATACAACATAAATCTGAGAAACTTCTTATTTATATAGAGAATTAATAAAATATTAGCAAATAAATGATGGTGAATGCATCATATATGACTATTTTGTGGTTTCCATGTCATTTTTTAGTCTTATCCCCAAATTTAATCTTTTATTATGAAACATATTTTTATCTTTCAAGAAATTTCCAAGACTACACCATTTAGGGTTTCTACTTCTTGGTCGAGTTTATGAACTGATGAGTGACAAGTTCTCCATACAGGGTCTTGATGACAAGGTAGTTTTTATCTTAGTGAATATATGGTATATTATCCACCCTTTGAGTAGTGTATTGATCCTCGTATGAGAGTTCATGTGGTTGTGGATTTTCATATTAATCCATAGATGGATCTGTTATTACTGGATGATGACATGCAGGGACCAAGTGAGTGTTGAGGGATTCTGAGGTAGGGGTCTCTTGTGGTCCTCGTTAAGAAGGACCCAAAAATAATAGGCATTCAATGTTGGATGCTCCATTATTCAAGGATACCTGAGGGTAAGCTCAGTCTTATGAGGATAATGATTTTTTATTCTTGAGATGGCAATGGAAATATCACATGGAAATGTCATGCACATCAAGTGGTTGACTGAGATATAGTTTTTAGACTGATGAGATTGATTCTGGAGTTTTAGTAAGGCTCGTAGGAAGGTGTACGTGGGATGGGAGATAGAAAAGATGTATGAGGTATATGAAATATTGATGTTTCTACCCCCATTACCCACATTTGGTCCAGACCAGGCCTAGGGAGCTAGTGGACTTGAAAAAGTGTGCATTCAGGCACTGGAGGACTTTGACCCAGAGGATATAGGGGATTTTAGAGGTATAATATTTATCTTAACATCATTTATATAATTGTTTTAGATATAGATGAGAGACAAATTTCCATTGACACTTCTATATTGATGTTTTTTAGTGAGATCTAAGGAATCAGTGCACCCTTTTTGTGTTTTTTTAGGTTTAATCCAACTCAAATGAAGTAAGGATGCATCCCCCAACGTGATGTGTTCATGTGATGTGATACAAAAATGCTTGATCGATCCGTTGCTACCCATAGTGGATACTGTCAAAGTGTGGTTGATAAGTCAAATTTAATTATGGATTATGTTTATTTTGGGGTTTTGATGTGTCAAAGAATGATCTAGTTATTCGAGATTTAGTCCTTTTATAGGAGCTCTTTTTCTAATAAAGGTGAGAGCATGAATGACTAGATATTAAAATTTTATTACGTGGATAGTATGACTCTTGGAGTAAAGGTTATATGGTATATCATATCCCTGTTATCTTATTAGAGATGTAGAGTCTTCCCTTCGACATTCTGGGTTGAACGGACTTTGAAAAATGACTTATTCATAGTCTGGATCTAGGGGTCATCCCCAAGGTTTGTGTCAGCATATTGGTGGGATTCCATGGAGATTTGTAAGGAGTGGTGCAACTGGAGGATTGTAGATAGAGGGCTTGTAATACTCAGTGTGTTATCTTAAGAAGCCCTGTGTTGTTGACCATGGAGGGGTAATACTTGAGGTTTGGTAGGGTTGATTTCAGCAGGTGTAGTTGACTTTTAGGGAGGATAACCCACACCCATTAATGGATATCTTCTTTTCCTAGAGACTTTGGGAGAAGGGGTTGTCAATATTTGCCCTAAGGTTTGGTTATCAGTATCTCCAAGTTCGAGTGGAGTGCTTCATAGGTTTATGGGGATACTTATTTTTGTGTTAGGATCACCAATGTTTTTTTTGATAATGGTGGAATGAATCCCTTAACCATGTTGGATTTATTCATGGTATACTTACTTGTAAAAAATTTATTGTACTCAGTGTCAATATTTGTGAACACGAGAAACCTGAAGATAGTTATATCAATTCTCTTTATGGTGTGTCTTCTCAGACACTGGAGTGATGATAGAACTTTCAAATGGCTGGGGAAGATTCTTTCAATAACATTTTCCATCCACTATTTGAATGATTTCTGACAGATATGTTCTCCTTGTTGTTGATATTCTAGTATGGGATTGTTTTGTTGTTTCTCTAGTTGATAATTTTTTACTCTTAAATTTTTCTACATTCCAGGAAGGCACAACATGGATTTTCTATTCATTGGGTCTTGCATTAGGGGGTATCTTATGGATAATTTCTTGACGCTTTATCATAAAGTTGGGGAGTATGTCACTCTTCTATGGGTTAACATTGGTACCAGTAATTTTGTGAGATTAGGTTTTGATGAGGTTGATTTCCTTTATATTACACCTAAGAGAGGGGTGGTAGTACCATAATTATTTGGATGTGACTTTGGTGACCAGATTTTGATGATGAGGTCTTGTGTTTGGTGAAATTTCACTCATTGATGGTTAAAGATAGTGGGATGGGGTAATAGGATACCTAGGGAGCTCATAAATCCTTTTTCTATTATTTTTTATTAACGAGGTGGCATGCCACTGGACCATTGTAAAGATCATTAGGTTGGGTGTTGTGTGTTTTCTACTTATCTGAACATAGAAGATATGTGTGTGACCCATTTCACAAAATTGAATTGAATGAAATAATTGTTGATATTGGAGTTGTTTTCCATGATAAGATCGTATCTGGGGATGTGGTTTCCCCACTTTGTGTTTGATGGTATCACACGAACCATCTGAAAATATTTCTAGTGTGAGGGGTCTAGTTAAGAGATCATTTTTCTCCCTTAGGCCTAGGCCTTCTCTTTTTGGGATGAGAATAATTGAATGATGGAAAAAATATAGATACTCTGATTTTTTCAAGTAATGATTTGGAATATTTCTATGAGAACATTTGATGTTAGGAGATGAGTCGGTACAGGTTCATGGGGCCTAGAGAGCCTTAGCGAGGTGGTGGTAAAAATATTAAATATATTCTACCAAACCCACATAGTTCATTAGTAAATGTAAAATAACTATCAATAAGAGAACTGAAATGGAAATCTGAGACATTGGTTGAGTTTATAATATGGATTTTACCCTAGGTGAAACATAATGTATATCAGCATCGGGTGCCCGGTTGAGGGAGAGTGTTGGCGGTTTGTAAAAATCATAGTTATTAATTAAATAAAATTAAATGAACAAACCCCCAACAAATTTTTGTTCACCTAAATAGAGGATTGGGGCGTTTTGCTTACATGATGGATGAACCAAGGTCAAACCAAGGAGATGAGGTGTTTTTGATCCCCTTTCTTGACATCAATCATCACCAAATTAATGATCAACATGCTTTGGGAGTCATTTTGGGACTTAAGCTTCAGTGTTTCACCATGAGGTAGGAAGATATATGATTTCTATGTCTCTAACCAATTTCTATGTGTCTAATTATGGGTTTAGAGACCTTTTATGGCTTCTAGGGACCCAATGGGGTCAATATATGGTTTTTCAAATTGGGGGATTTATGTGGATCTTTGTAAATTACCAACTGTAATTTCTGATCACACAACGTGTAGTATAAGAGAAAACACCATGTTTTCTTCCAATTTTGGTAAAATTATCTTTTGGGGAATATATACCACATACTGGATGTACAAGATTTATAGTGATCCAAGGTCATGTGGCCTAGGGACACAACCAGATATGTAAAGTTAAGGGACATGGTCATGTGGAACAATGTGGACCGAGTACATGAAAACATGGTTCTAGTCATGGAGATGGGATAAGGACAAGACTGAGTAGCTAGATGTCAAAAACACACAATGTACCTATGGTACATTTTTTGTAGGGAGACATGTCCATCTTTTTATGTATGTAAAAGGACATTCCTAGAGCTTCTAGTGAGGAAATATTCCATGTGACCTAGGATACATGCCTTTTATTCCATTTATATAGACTACATATAAATAATGAACATGTATATGAGACAATTCTGAGATACATGCCATTTGTCATGGGTACAGAGTATGTAGTCCCCTTGTTCACATTTCCCCTCATTCATATTTTTCTTTTGGACTCTGATAGAGGTCTAAAAGTATCTTATCTTTAGTAGTTTTCAATGTATGATGTGTTGGTGGATAATGTTTTTTTGTTTTATGTTGTTTTGTGAGGTGAAGTTGTGAGTATCTTCATTTAGTAATTTCAAGACCAATGTTGATTGGGTGAGTTCCCTTGGTCTATTATCTGAAGGTCTAGTGTGGGATCATGTCCTCATCATAGGATCATAACCCCTTTATGGGTTTCATGAGCATGTTGAACATGGGTGTGTTCCCATATTTCTAGATTGAGTTGTCTCAATTCACTTTGACTACATTTTCCAAAACATGGAGCATGTTTCCCTCTGAGAATCCTAGAGTGATCCTAAAAATAATTTATATTTCACATTTTAGGGTTTGTGGTATCGAGGTGACCAATATTTATGTGGGAATAAATCCTCTATTTATGAGGATATTTTCCATAGGGGATAGATCCCCTAGTGGTACCTAGTCACTAACCACATACCTATGTATCATCTTCTGATCATTCCAATGAAGTAGTGATCTGATGGAGTGTGTATCTTAGACGAGTCCCCTTAGTTCCCTTCATCCTTATAATGTGATGTTCTCTATAGGAGGATTTTCTAGAATCAATGTTACCAACATTATTGTGGTTTTGATTCACTTGATAGAGAGTTGTCATATATTGGGGTTGTGTTGTGATACACTTTATATGTTTTGTTTTCAAGTAAGGGTTCATTGTATCCCCCATTGGTCTTGTGAGTGATCCCCTATCTATGTAGAGAGATCTACTAGGTCACTAGGTGGCTTTATCAATGACAACGTCCTACGATCATCCCCTCTTGGAAAGTTTACACCCGAGAAGAAAGGGTTGTCCCATCGGTTTAACGATACATGATAAGTGGCCGATTTGGTTTCATCTTCAATAGAAGGGTAGTGATGTTATATTATTGATTCTCTATGTATTCTATACCTTAGTTGTGTTCCACCAGGGATGCCAGTGCACATGGATATCATACTCTTTTATGAGAATATGTAGAAACCTATATTTGGTGGCTACAAATTCCTTTATAAAAGAGGTCCATGAGACTTCGAGTCTGTTGTGAGTATATATAGGATATTATGAAAAACCTTATGGTATGTGTCATATTTCATGACATAATACATGTGACGAACTGACTAGGCTTATTTAGTTAAGGATTGGTTGATATGGAGTTCTCCCTCCCTCTCTTGGGATATCTCCCCAAGCTTGGGGTTGAGATAAATGCTACCTACAAGTTACATTCTTTTGTATTTTGATTTTGTGCAAGAAAATCATTATTTTTATACTCACCCCACATAGGATCTTCCCAAGAATGTTGTGTCTTATGAAACCTGTAGATTTTCTAACACTATCCCTTTAGGATAACGTGAATGTGGAGCATAGTATTGTGCTAGATAGACTGAGGAGTTCCCTGGTCATGAATTTGATTGTAGTACCCTCATAGTGAGTAGGTTATAATGTTTTGAAATTTATTTTGGTGGACCTGTATTTAGAACTTTTAATCTTATTCTAGTACTGATGTACTCTTTTTGTAAACAATAGATGTATGAATCCATTTTTTATCAGTTTAATTTTTACCTCTACACTGTTGCATGGAGATACATATTGGTGTTTATATACAGATACCATAGGCTAAGGCCTCCCATATGCGTGATTTGACAACTCATCGCTAGTCAATAGCCCCTGTTATATTGGAGGTAGGCATGAGGTATTGGGGGCTCATCCTTCCACTAGCTAGGTGGGCCCCTGTGGGTTTGGATGTTATAATGGAGGTTGGACGACCTTTATAGAATTCATGATTTACCCTTACATAGAATTTATAAACTCAAAAATACCCTCATTCATGGATTAGAAAACATATACACAACATAGAAAAATCCATTTATTCAAATAGAAGAATCCATATGTTACCCTTATGTGGGTATCAGAAAACATGGATATCTATTTTTGATGGAGTATAATATTTTTTTTACCTTTAAAAATGTAATAAAAAACATGAATTAACCATATCCATGAGTAAGGACTTAAGTAAGTGTAAAATTAACTTTATAAATAGCTAATTTCTAAATACAAAAATTATATATAAACAATTTAAGGAATTATTATTATTTATAGAATCTAAAAAAACATCAAAAAAATATTTGAATCACTTTAAAAACATCCATATTAATTTCACAATGAACATTAAAAAATAAAGTTACTTATATTATTTGAAAAACCATTGATTTACACTTAATAAATTTCAAAATAAACATAAATAACATATATATTTTTGAATTTTCTCTTGAACAACTAGTAACCCCAAAAACCAGAAAAGGATGGGTTTGGGAAAATTTTTGACCCTGATAAGTGTAGGGGTGAATATAGGTTTATCTGTAGGGTAGGAAATCCATATTTTTTTTATTCCTTCATAAAAACCAACAAAACAAAATAAAATATGGAAAGTAGTGATTAATGATGGAAGAAATAAAGGGAATGTGAATAAATTGTAGTGATAATGATATAACTAATACAATAGCTATAAAGAAAAAATCAGGGAATTGATCACACGTAAGAGACATTCAATTAATTATTTATTTGAATTTGATTGGGTAATTTTAAATATGTTTTCCCTTATTCATGAACACCAATGAAAACACTAGAACTAATTTTCACATTCTTACCAGCTTTTGTAATGGTCAACCAATAATTAAATGTTTCCTATAGTTCATCAATGGTAGAACTGACTCATTCAAAAAATGAGGAATTCATAAATACAATAATATCAACATGTTGGTTAATCCCAATGTCACACTCACAAAAGATTGATTTTTAATTTTAGTTAAATCATCAAATAATGAAACAATATGTGCATAATTTCAATCCAGATGAGTTTTAATTGATAATTGATTCATTGTAAAAATACCATTCTAAAAATAATTATGAGTATCATCCAATCAAATTGATTCATGAATATTGTAAAAAACCCACCATCACAACCACATTACCTTATTAAAATATAGTCAATCTTGTTTATAAAATAAAATTTTAACAATTTTTTCATTTAAACCATCAAAATGGATGTATTATAATAAGATATAAAGAAAGAGAGAAACGCTCGCAGTTGAAGAGTTCCCCAATTCTCCAACAAAAAATACTTATTAGTATTCCTTAATCAAATCTATTAATTTTGTATCTCCTTTTGATCTTATCTTATCTTCTCATAGTGAAATATTCCATCCCCAATATTCTAGGTTCCTTCATTTTAAATATAAATTTCCATGGTAATCTTAATCATGAGATTACAGTCACCAGTCCATAGCTTCTCCCCATCCTCTATGTAGAACCTCCAACACTTCACTTCTTCCTAAAAAGTGACACAATCCATGTCCTACAAATTTATTATGCTTATACACACATGGTATTGTATATAATATTTAATGATCTTCAATAATGTTCTTGTATTAAATACATAGTGTTTTGATTGGTGGGAGACATTATAACCCCCTTTTCTGATCATGAAATTGGTTCCTCTAGACTTCTTAGAATATTATGTTTGAAATTTATAATAAGAAATGGAAATGTAAAAGTGATGGGATTAAGATAGGGTGGACCATTAGGGAAAAAAGTGCTTACAAATAATTGATCATTCCTTGTGCTTTTGTAGTGGGGAAAAATAAATTTTTTGGGACCCGTTATGATCCCCCAGAACATAAACGAAATTATATAATTTCAGTTTTATATTTAAAGACATTGAACCTAGTAGCCAAATGTCAGTGGTAATTTTATTACATTGGAATAAGATACAATTAATCACATCTTGAAGCAGTAAATAGTTTAGTAGTTTTTTTAAACATGATATGTACGTGAATATCACATTTCGATTAAAAACATATAATATTAAATTATATATTCATTGAGTACAACATTATTCTCTTTCCCTAGAAACCAATCATAGTACCCTTCCTAGAATACTTTGGTATGGAAAAATATAAAACTGGTGTGCTTAGATGCTCAGTAATTTTATTAATATTGTGTAATTATTAAATAATAAATGATGTATAATCTATACGAAAAGGTAAATAACAAATGTTTTTTTTCAATAATTTACATGAGGATAATATGACCTGGATAAATTATTATCAAATAATTTTATATAAATAATCACATAATGTTGAAACATAACTAAATATATTCTCAAAAGTATATTAATCATGTGGAACATCAATAATGAATCTCATAATTAGGGACTTTATACTAATCAACATCATAACTTTACCATCAAATCCTCATTCCTGGACATCATACAAAAATGTGTAAGGCCTTGGAAAAAAACCCAAACTAGTTTGTGTCATGAGACCTACCAATTCCTCGAGGGGCTATAGAATTTCACTCTCTACAATTAGTAAATCTAATGAATTCATCATATGAAAAAGGTGAAACATAATAAACATAAATAATTATATTTAATAAAAAGAAAATGAAATATTAATAATTTTCCTAATCAATAAATATATTCATAAACCAGTCCAAGTGATATGGTGAATGTTTTAAAAATAGTATATCCCCAATAAAACTGATAATAAATTCCTTGTTGAAAAAATATGAATGGTGTCATTCAGACATATTCCCAATAGACTATAATTGAGGTAGGGTGTCATGACCCTACTTCCTTAAGATAAGGGAAGGAAAAACAATGTTCCATTCCCATCCTTCTCGAAGATGATAGAGAGATAATGACCCCTAATTCCCACCTTCAATCGGCACAAAAGTGGAAAATAAGAAATAGGTTATAGAATCTAACATAATATGGAAGGTATTGCCCTTTTTATAAAACAATATCGGGAGATAAGATGCTAAATCCCGAGAAACTAAAAAATACTAAGAGTAAATGAAAATCCAAAATCCATTCCCACACGCATGTTCAAAATTAAAGTTGATACAAGGAACAAAAAACTCTAAATTAATGTAACAAAAGAAAAGAGTCTAAGTAGCAACAACAACTAATCTAGACTCCTAAGCTAGTATATTCTAGCATGTCCTTTAATGTCCTCTTGGAAACCTGAATATTATTTTATATACATATGGGTGAGCATACAAGTATACAAAAAATATAAACTAGAGCTACTCATGCACTAGTGGGGGAACATAATAATGTCACTATGAGAAAGTAGTATAACCTCAACAAACCTACAATGGAATACTAACCAACCCAACCTCACCAAGGTACACCCACCAAATAACTCTTGTAATGTAAGGTAGTATTATAATCACATCGACATTTAGATACCCCACACCACTTTTCCACCAGTAAAATGCTCATACATAATGGCTACCATATTTATGCCACCACTTTTTCAATATGTAGTCCCACTTCCACAACCTACCAACATAGACCTGGGCCTCAAACCACTCACAATCCCACCCATAGACACTTGGGCCATGACCACCATGACTCTCTCCCAAAGAAACCTGGGTCTCATCCTGGAGACCCTGGGGAAAAAAAATCCTGGACCACAAACACCTAGGAATATCATCCAAAAAAACCTACCAAAAGGATCTGTGAATATAGTAAGACTCATGCCATTACAAAATGCACAATTATTCTTGAGCCATAAGAACTGAAAGAGAATTTGAGGAAGAAAGTTAGTAACCAGCCATCTATTCTCCTACTGGGATGTTAGGAAAGACACCCTCTACCATGAAATGTTGGTGTTTGTCACACGGTGCTCAACATGAGTGGGTTGTGTAATGAAATTACAAGTAACTAGAATTTATACATATATTTAATCAAACAATCATACCACACTATGGGTTTCAAGAATCCAAACACACAAGACCATCAGTATCACTTTTGATTCTACCCCTATATTAAAAATCACACAACACACTTTTACATGCATAAACCCAACACATTTTCATTTAACCAATTTTAATTTATTTATTTATGGGGATTCACCTTAATTTATTCCAGCACTACGAAGAAACTACATACCATATCCATACAAAAACAATAACAAAACCAGATTTGTAGTCCCATTGCACACCCTCATTAAACCACTCCCAAATATAATTCTTCAAAATTATACCGAACAATCCTTCTCCCACAACCCTTTCTCACTGTCCTGTTTCCCAACAATTCCCAAGTGCAGTCCCACTGGATACATGTTCATAACCACCCTGAAATCCCACTGCCTAACGCCATTCGATAGCCACGACATAAACAAAATTTGTCCCACTCTCTACAATTCCACCCATTCCCCAATCAACCAGTCTCTCAAACTGGGATACCAACATACCCCCTTTACCATCCCATACAAAAATCCCATATAAACTACCATTCTAACCATAAACCCACCTCACACACATCCCACTCCCTTCTCACAAAACCAACCCCCTTTCCCACCTTTGTTCCCATAACCAAGCTCCCAACAAAATCACCATACAACTCATAAAAAACCCAACAGAACCCAGCACTAGGACACAAGTATCAAGAGGATATATTTAGATTTTGGTATACTATTTTCTAATCCACTTTTATTAATAGGAATAATCACACAAGGGTTTTCATCATGGGGAATCCATTTCAATTTAACTAAGTTTTCATGTTTATACATATTTCTCATTAAAACTGATTATCAAACATCATAATAAAACAAATGGAACAACACCAAAGCATAGGAAATTACCACCATTGGACATGATTTTTAAAGGGAATACAACCACAAAAACCCCAAAATAATCAAAGATAACATAATAAAATAGGTGATCAAACATCAAACTACCCCTACTTGTTAATTTATTTACCCTCGTTATCTTTTGATTATACCCCCTTCATATATAATTTTTTTAAAAGGAACTTATTAACCCATTATTTGAAAGGAATCATTAGTACACCCATCCCTCATGATGCACAATTGAAGATGGATAGAAGATATCCCTACTTTGATGATCAAAGGATCGAAGTTCCTTCTTATGTCATTAATAGGGGTCGCACGAGCAATATGAAACTATAAGAAAATAGAGTGGAAGGGGATATAGGATAGTCCCATGACTCATCTAGGGAGGAAGGATCTATAAGAACCAAAGGGAAATGGAAAACATGCTTGGAAGGGAAGATCCGTTCATTGAAGAGCCTCATCCTATATTAAAGGAAGAACAATTTCTAAAAGTCATCAAATGTGAGATCATGGTCAAGATCATGAAGTTTGAGTATCTCAAATCCCCAGGAATGTTTAGATATTAATGATATAATTAATATCCTTCTATATTCCCTTAAAAATCCCAAGGAAGGATTGAAACTCGATTTATGTCAAATAAGATGTAAGAGGGGAAAAACAGAGAAAACTCGAGAAATTGGAAATTCAGTAAAGTGTAAGACATTGTTTGGTGTTCTACTTTCAGGGTGCCACCCTTAAGGTTCCACTGTATCGGTGTGGAACCATTATGGTCGCACCATTACAATGCCACCATTTTGGTGTGGCACTGTTACAATGCCACCGTTATGTTGTGCCAGTGTTGTAGTGTGCCACAGTTTCGGTGTGCCACCATTTTGGTGAAAACATTTGGAGGAACTGTTTAGAGAAATAGTATTTTTGGTTAACCCCCAAAAAAACCACTGCGACCTCAAAGAACACCACAAGAAACATATTTTCATAAAGGAAATGACCAAGGAAATCAGTATTATTACATTAGATACCTCTCAAAATATTCTCATCCTAATAATTTAAAACCAAACTCAGAAGGAAGAGGGACTCGAACAACCAGCCCATAATATTCCTATCAAGGACATAAGACCCTTCATTGTTCGAAAACAATAGAGAAAACTTTAACATCCAATAAAACCTCCTTAACATATATCTCCTGAATAACTATATAAACACTAAGGCTCCATTTTCCCATGCAACCACGCAAACACCCAAGGTCACACTATCCAAACTCATGGATTCACTAGATCCTTCCCGCATGTCAAAATATTATCCTCTTTGGGTAGTACTGACTCACCCACACATGTTTAATAACTTCCCAATTAATGTGTCTCAACTAGGGATTAGGTGCTCCCCTCTACACATGTCAAGATTTTTCGCACACATTCAGAGAATATGGAAACAAATTATCTAATAACAAAGGAGGTCATGCATTACATCAAAGGGAAAATCAAAAAACTAAAAAACATAAAAAAACACAAAACAACTGCTGTTACTGGGCATGAATCTATGAATTTTTCTCTTAATTACTCTCCACAATGCCACCAAGCCACTAGAGTTCAAGAACCAATGGAATGGTACGTCCATGAAGTCGTTTCTCCTCAAAACCCATGATTATTACTGGCCTCTCCACGAATGTTGTGTTGCTATCGATATCAAACCCTCCCATGCCAATGATGTGAGATTCATTGTGTAGATACTAATAGATTTGAGATGCATGGAATATTTCATGGATCCTATAAAACTATAGTGGAAATGCTTGCCGACATGCCACCTCGACAACTCGTCCCAACACCTCAAAATGTCCGATGAACCTGGTAGAAATCATGCATTATCTTTCAAACCTATAATTCCCACACTGAGGGGAAACATTCCCAAAAATACGGTACCTGACATATAAATCTCTGGGCCACCTTATATGATTGAAATATTAATTATATAGGTTCTAAGACGCCTTCATCCTCTCATGTACAAGCTGATCCATTTCAATTATGCTCTAAACTACCTCCTGTCCATGAACACTTGCCTCCCCATAATCATTCCAGTATATGGTTGAATGAAATGGTCTTACATAAAATGATTTTAATGGTGAAATGACAATGGTATGGTGATAGATATATTTGTAATAAAACAGTACTAGAGTCAAATGTCGTACCCATGATCATCCGAACACCAGAACACATGCTCACATCATATACTCCAATGTTTGGATGGTCCTCTCTATAAGCCCATCTATCTGAGGGTGAAAAAAGTGTTGAAGCATTGATGGGTACGAAAATAATGTTTTAATCCCCTCCAGAATCATGAGGTAAACCATGCATCTTGATATGAGATGTTGGATTTTTGAACTCCATGCATCAAAACCACTTCACCTATGTACCTCTATGCTAAAGAATCCACTACGCCTGACTCCTTAATAACCCAGAAGTGAGATGATTTCATCAATCAATCTACCAATAACCAGATAAAAATATAGCCTCCTTATTCCTTGGGTAGTCTTGTGACAATATCCATAAATATGTCATCCAAATTCCAATCAAGAATGTCTATGGGCTGTAATAGACTATCAGGAACATGGTTCTCAGACTTCACCTATTCACACACTAGGCACCTTCCCACAAACATCGCCCCAACCCAATTCACCCTGGGCCACCAAAACTATTCCCTTAGGCCTTGATGAATCTTGGATAATTATGGGTGTACCACCAGGGGTGAGATATAGAACTCATGGAGATGTTCGTCACATATTTTTACTCAGAAAAATAGCTTCCCATGAAACTACATTTGATTCAGATTATCCTCTGACCATCCTTCCAGATCATCACTCTAGCCAACATGATCATGAATCACCCTAACCTCTGAGTCTCCCCACTATGACTCCTCTATATTCCGCACCATGGAAGACTACACTGTCATATGAATAAAATATCTTCTTCCACTATCCTCCCTAGAATACAGGTACAAAGCGGCCAAATCTTACATTGCCTTCCAAGAATCTGTGGATTACCGAACTCCCTCCTTCCATGACATCCTTCTCAAAGAATTGGGCACAAAATTCTAATTTTTTAAGGTGTAAGAAATATAAAATTTGTAGTCCTAGAGGAACTCCATCCACCTTCATCATTGCAAGTTCTTGTCTTGCTGGGAAAAGATATATACTTCAAGGTCTTGTGATCCATAAAGACCAAAAAATTCTTCACAATGAGGTAGTTTCTCCACAACTTCAGCATGAAATTGACCCCTACAAGCTTTAGGTCATGGGTGGAATAATAACATTCATGAGGATGTAATATCCAAGACCCGTAAGGGATTACTCCCCACGGCTGCATCAGAATACATCCCAATCCTAGACTTGAAGCATCACATAACCCCTCGAACAACATGCCTTCCTCTACAACCCATGTTATGGTGCACTGAAAAGATTTTCAATAATATAACTAAATGATTATTGAAACTTTTCAATTCACATGAAGGATTAGTCATTTTTGGTAAAATTTTTCAATGGAGTTACAACATGATATAATTTGATTACGAACCTCCATAAATATCCTTCCAGACCCAAGAAACTACAAACCTTCTCCACATTCATGTGTGCTACCCATGAAAAAACTACTTCAACCTTTTATGGGTCCACTTATATCCCTTATTGAGACACTATGTGTAAAAGGAAGTGAACCTATTCTATCTAGAACTTGCACTTGGACAACATCCCATAGAGCTGGTGGTGTCAAAGGACCTCCAAGACTATCCTCATATGCTCATCATTCTCCTAATCTGGCCATGGGTAGATCAGGATGTCGTCAATGAACCTGATGATGAACGGACCCATGAACTCACACAAGATATATTTCGCGAGTCACATGAACACTATTGGTTTATTCGTAACACCGAATGACATGAACAAAAATTTGATGTCCCTATACCTACATCTAACATCAGTCTTTGGGATGTCACCCTCATTTACCCTAAACTGGTGATACCTAGATCACAGATCGATATTAGAGAACCAAACTGCACCCTTTTACTTGTCAAAAACATCTTTGCTCCTCAGATAAGGGTAACTATTCTTGATCATCACCTCATTTAGTCTTAGGTAGTCTTTGCATAGTGTTATACCAACATCTTCTATCTTCACCAATATGACTAGAGCACCCCATATCAAAACACTTCATCAAATAAAACTCTTATCCATCAGGTTGTCAACCTGAATCCAAAACTCTTATAACTCATAAGGCACCATGTAATAGGGATCCATCAAATTCAGATGGGCAACAGGTTGAAAGTCTATTCTGAACTCAACGTCACACCGAGTGGGTAGAGTCACAACCTCTTCTGGGAATACATCCAAAATCTCTTTTAAAACTCCTGGACTATGACAACCCTGCTTTTTTTTATTACAACTTAAGAATTATTTATTACATAAAACTTCACTTGATACAACAAAGAAGGTAGAGAGGTTTAGTGTCTTTGGGGCTTAGGATCATTACATAAAAACTTTAAACATGAAATACAACATCTTTATTGAAAACTTTCTTTACATGACCACTACATTCCTTCGTACTTAGCATTGCATGGGATAACCTGAGGACATATATAAGAAAAGGCTGAGCTATAAAGCCCAGTAAGGGAGTACACAATGAATAACATGAGGAGTACAATACATGTTAGGAAATAGGAACATCAATAGAGCATTAGATTAACATGAACAAAAGGGCATGATAAAGCATGATAAACATAACATGGAAATGTGGCAACAACACTTAACATTGAATTAGCATGAGCCAAGGCTCATTGCACATGGAGAATGAGTAAACCCTCATTGCACTTGAAGCACGAGTAAACCCTCGTTGCACTTGAATTAGCATGAGTTAACACTCATTGCACATGACGTATCATGATACTATACTTTACCCAATGCTTTGGAGCGCTATAAGGGCACACCCTTCTTAAACATTTCTTTTCATGCATAAGTGTGCCACATGGATCATAAAACATGGATTCATAAAACATAATCATTTATTCCACGATAAAGGAATGTGGAATTCATACATGAAACTTTATAATCAATAAGTAAATGTGCAAAAAGGTGAATACCCTTGATGGAGAAATGGGCATGGTATTCACTACACAATGATATTGGCTTAGAAAATCTGTGTGATTTCGGCAGCGTAACGGCGTGACATAAGAATTCATAAAAAAGGGTTGATGAGAGAAAAAAGGGTTAATAATCATATTTACATGTAATGGACAGTAAGGAGGTCATATAGATACATGTCCCAACAATTGAAAAGGAATTTAGATTCATGATACAAACATATTGCTTGAATATAAAAGAGGAGAAAAAAGTTCTTTTTGGAATTTCAGCATAGTAACGGGTGTACATGGGAGGCATTTAATGAGAGAGAAAGGGGTCTCCCATAATTAAAACAATAAGAGGGCAGTATGGAGGAGGTGCTAACCCATACCCCAACATTCATAATTGAAATTAAAAGGGCAATACAACTTAAAGAAAATTGACAAAAATGAGAAAGGAAGAAAAAACCCTTACATGGAAGTGTGCTTCCAAAGGCTAGAGAGAGGCTTGTGAGAGGCTTCATGGGAGCATTGGAAACCTTGGGAGGATTTTAGAGAGAGTAGGGAAGAGGATGGACGAAATACAAGGGATTTTAGTGAGGAGGAAGTGGGAGCTTGGGTGGGTTTATATAGGAAAGGTGAGAGAATTCTTTATTATTTAGGTTTGAGACCACTTATATTAAAATAATCCAAACCACAAACCATACCATGGTATTTGCCCATGGTTTCTGGAAAAGGAAAGAGGAAAACGATATTTTACAAATCCAAGGTCCGAAATTATTAAAAAATTAGGGTTTCTTATGTGGAGGTGAGTCACACTCCCATGGAAATTAATTTAAAAAGGCAAAGTGTTGAATAAGTCTTGAGGGCTCCATTAATTATTTGAAAAGTAAGTCAAAAAAACCCAAAACCTCATTATTTTAATGTTAAAACATATATTGGCCGAACATAAGGATTATGTTATTTTATTACATCACCATTGGGTCATTATGATGTCATAAAACACATTATATATTTAAATGGCATTTAATTTTTACCCAAAAATTTGACTATCTCAGAAAATTATGAAAAATTCACCGTTGGATAATTTCGACGTCCTGAATCCAAAAATAATATTTATTTTATGTAAATAATTTTCTAAATATGTGAATTTTCACTTTTAAAATAAAAACCGACATTTATAAAAAAAAATCACGGGTTATGACAGAAATGGCTTTCAAACCTCAATAAAAATTTTAATTGCATTCATAAAATTATAAGATCATTTATAATTAATAAAAAATTAATTTAATATTAATAATAATATTTTATTAAAATATTATTTAATTAAAAAATCCTTTAATTTAATAAAATATAATTCTTAATTAAATAATAACCAAAAACACCATTTGTACTTTAAAAACTAATTACAATGTATCATAAATGACTAGAAATTATATTCATTATTATATACAAAAATAATGTACATGAACATGGTGCTACTTATTTGTTACATAACCCCTTAAAATAGCCGTATAAGACCTAAGGGTAAGGTGTGCGATGGTGACAGACTCATGGGGCAGCTCAGATAACATCGCTCGAGTGGTAATTTCAATCAACTTCCACTTTTCCCGTAGACGATCACGTTAGAGTTTGACTTGATGAAGCTCAGTTTGGGCTTGGTCAAGGGAAAAGCCCAAATACGCCACCTCTTTTCCGAGCTCTAACAAATGGGCTTTGTATGGGGAAATTCTACTGGATGAGGCCATCACTTCCTTTGTCTGAGTAAAATTGGGTTCGTTAAAGCCTTATATTTATACTACTCATGTGATCACTGTTCAATGACTATAAAAGTAACGGTCACAAATCTTAACGTAAAACTAAAGAATTTGACATCTTATAAAAACATTTTTCATAAAGAAACATTTAACTGGATCAGGAGAGATTTTATATTAATGAAACTTTGGGTCGTTACAATATTCCCCCCATAAGAAATTTCGCCCTCGAAATTTTCCTTTTCCCACACTAAAACAAATGTGGGTAACTTAGCTTCATCATATCCTCCGACTCCCAAGTTGCTTCTTCAAACTTGTGGTTTCTCCACAACACCTTGACGAGGGGCATTGTCTTATTTCGTAGAACTTTTTCTCTACAATCTAAGATCTCCACTGGTTGCTCCTCATAAGAAAGATCGTCTTCTAATTGTTCCACCTCGGAAGAGAGTACACGTGAAGGGTCTGGTATGTACTTCCTTAAGAGGGATACATGGAAGACATCATGCACCTTGGCCATAGTAGGTGGAAGTGCTAGTCGATAGGCCACAGCCCCAACACGATCAAGAATCTCGAAGGGGCCGATGTACCTTGGACTTAACTTCTCATTCTTTCCAAACCTCATGACCTTCTTCCACGAAGATATGCGTAAAAATACCATGTCTCCGACTTTAAACTCAAGGTCTCATCGACGATTATCTGCATAACTCTTCTGTCGACTTTGGGCTGCCTTGACTTGCTGCTGAATGGTTTTCAACTTCTCCACCATTTCATCGACCATTTCTGGTCCAAGAAGCTTACGTTCACCGACCTCATCCCAACATGCTGGTGTACTACACCTTTTCCCATACAGGGCTTCATATGGTGCCATTTGGATGCTCGAGTGGAAACTATTATTATAAGAGAACTCAACTAGAGGAAGATGTTGATCCCATCCTCCTTTAAAGTCCATTGAGCACGCTCTCAACATATCCTCAAGTGTTTGGATAGTCCGCTTGGATTGACCATCAGTTTGAGGATGATAGGCCGTACTGAAGTTCAGTTCAGTATTCAGAGCATGTTGAAGACTCTTCCAAAACATAGAGGTAAATCATGGATCTTGGTCAGACACAATAGATAGTGGTACTCCATGAAACCGTACCACTTCCCTGATATATATCCAAGCCAGTTGATCCAAAGAGAAATCCTCTCGAATAGCAATGAAGTGTGCAGTCTTTGTAAGACGATCCCCAACAACCCAGATTGCATTGTTGCCTTTGGATGTCCTTGGAAGTCTGGTGACAAAGTCCATGGTGATGTTCTCCCATTTCCATTCTGGTATGGGCAATGGTTGCATCATCCCCTTAGACTTCTGCCTCTCTTCCTTCACTTTCTGACACACCAGGCACTTTGATGTATATTCAGCGATCTCCTTCTTCATATTATCCCACCAAAAGTTTTCTCGGAGATCTCGATACATCTTTTTTCTCCCTGGGTGAATAGAGAAATTTGAACTATGTGCATCATCCAAAAGTTCCTTCTTCAGATCCGAACTTGATGGAACACATAGTCTTTTCCCAAACCGCACAATTCCTTCTTCATTAACATTAAACTCTGAGGATTTTCCCTTTTTGATAGCTTCCACTTTTTATTGGATTCCCGCATCATCCTTTTGAGCATCCATTAACCTTTCCAAAAGAGATGGTTGCGCAATCATTTGTGAAAGTATTGATGATGTTCCCTTCTTTATGATTCCCACGTCCATCTTCTTCAAGTCTAAGAAGATTGGATCCCTCTCAATTCTCATCATTGATAGAATCGCTGGATCCTTTCTACTTAGGCCATCCGCCACCTTGTTCGCCTTCCTAGGGTGGTAATGTATTGAACAGTCATAATCCATGATGAGCTCTATCCGTCTTCTCTGGCGCATATTAAGCTCGTTCTGTGTGAATATATATTTAAGACTCTTGTGGTCAGTATATATCTCACATTTCTCTCCATAGAGATAATGCCGCCAGATTTTCAAGGCAAAGATCACTGCTGCCAACTCCAGATCATGCGTTGGATAGTTTCGCTCATGGATTTTCAACTGCCTTGAGGCATAGGATATCACTTTATCATTATGCATCAGCACACATCCTAATCCCTTTTTCGAAGCATCACTGAATACCACAAAAAGCTCCCCACTTGTGGGTAAAGTGAGCACGGGTGCAGTGATAAGCCCCCTTTTCAACTCCTTGAAGCTTTCTTCGCATTCATCACTCCAAGAAAACATTACTCCCTTTCGAGTTAGCTTGGTAAGAGGGTTGGACAATCGTGAGAAATTTCTCACAAATCGTCAATAATATCCAGCTAACCCCAAGAATCTAAGGATATCAGTTACCGATGTTGGCCTCAGCCATCCCTCAATTGCATCTGTTTTGGAGGGGTCCACAGATATCCCATTGCTTGTGATTATATGGCCCAAGAATGAGACTTCCTTCAACCAACACTCACACTTGCTGTACTTTTCATAGATCTTCTCCTTGCGCAAAGTCTCTAGTACAGTTTTTAAATGCTCCTCATGGTCCTCCATGGTTTTGGAGTATATTAGAATATCATCTATAAAGACTACAACAAATTTGTCAAGGTAATCTCTAAAGACTCTATTCATCAAGTCCATGAATATTGCTGGAGCATTGGTGAGTCCAAAAGGCATTACTATGAATTCATAGTGCCCGTACCTTGTACAAAAAGCAGTCTTGGGGATATCTTCCTTCTTCACCCTTACTTGATAATATCCCGACCGAAAGTCCACCTTGGAGAAGTATTGTGCTCCACGCAGCTGATCAAAAAAGTCATCGATTATTGGGAGAGGATACTTTTTCTTTATTGTTATTTTGTTAAGTTCATGATAATTGATGCAAAGCCGCATTGACCCATCCTTCTTCTTGACGAAGAGGACTGGTGCACCCCATGGTGATGCACTTGGGCGTATAAACCCTTTATCCAGATTCTCCTGTAGTTGTTTCTTTAGCTCTTCAAGCTCAACAACAGCCATTCTATATGGAGTCTTGGATATTGGTAGCTCCCCAGGTATATGTTCAATTGAGAACTCAACATCTCTTCTTGGAGGAAGACCAGGAAGTTCCTCGGGAAATACTTCAGCGAATTCCCTCAAAATAGGCATTTCTTCAAGGGTGGTTTCTTCCTTGGACTCAATCATCTGAGCCAAATATGCGTTCTCATAAGGCAGTAATATCCATGCTTGAGATGATGGAGCTAAAGGAGATTCATCTTCCTCCTAACACTTGTAAAGAATCGTGGGTCGATTCTCCATATGGAGTGTGATTTCCCTCTCCCGACAATTTATGTTGGCTCTATATAAGGAAAGCCAATCCATGCCAAGAATTGCATCAAATTCCACCAAAGGGAGTATGAAGAGGTTCTCCAGGAAATTCAATCCACAGATTATAACAGGGGAGGACTTATATTCATGGGATGCAATGATTGCCCCATTTTCCGTACTCACCAACATCTTTACTTACAGGATTTGTGGTGGTGCTGGGATTGTTCTACTAAACATTTGAGATATAAAAGAATGCGTAGAACCTGAATCAAAAAGTACGTTCGCTATTCTTGAATGAATAACTAGCGTACCTGTCACCACTTCATTGTTGGGGTTCACTTCGGTAGAAGTGATGGCAAAAGCTCTTCCTTGCTGTCTTGGAGGTTGTTGGTTGCCTCCGATAACCCTTGGATTAGGGCACTGATTCGCAAAATGACCCGGTTAATTGCATTTGTAGCATTGAACAACGCATTGAGGTTCGAACGGAGCGTTCCTCTCCTCTGTCACAGCCACAGGTCCTTATTTCCGACAATTAATAGCTAGGTTCCCTTCTCTTCCACACCTAAAGCATTTTCTCATCCCCCTAAGGCAATTTCCAGGTTGCTTCTTTCGGCACTATTGGCAAGTGGGGTGCTGGAACTTCTTAGCACCATTGGATTTATCCATCGGACCACCAGCATTGAAGTCCACCTTATGCTTCTTGTCCCCATGATACCCCTGTGATTCTTCGATATCCATTTCAACTTTGAGGGAACATCAGACAATTTCCTCATAGCTGTTGAAGTCACGGATCGCTAATGCTTTTTGCAAGCTAGGCTTCAGCCCACCAAAGAAGTGGTCAAACTTGCATTCGGGGGTAATGACAAAGCCGGAAGCATATCGTGCAAGCCTTGTGAAGTTTTCCTCATACGCTCCCACAGATTCTTCATCTTTCTGCTTGAGGGAAAGGAAGTCCCTTTCCATTTTAAGACGGAGGGTGCGCAGAAAATATTTATCGAAAAACATCTTCCAGAATTCCTTCCATTCCAAAGCCTTGATCTCCTCTTCAGGCTTCGTATTTTTTATCAACGTCCACCATTGATCAGCTTCACCCTCCATACGATAAGCCACTATGAGAACCTTCTCTTGTTCGGAACATTGAAGGATAGAGAAGATATTTTCAATGGAGTTGATCCATTGCTCAACGATCGTGGGATTAGATGATCCACTAAAAGTAGGAGGCCTTTGTCTCATGAAGCTCTCGATAGCAACTTGTTCTTTCTTAGGGGGGGGGGGGGTTGAACGTTCCTCTTGACCCGTGTTTCTATTCAAAGCATGAGTTAGCTAAGAGAGAAGCGTGACAAAGTTCGCAATTCCTGCTCCCAATGGATTGGGCATCTCATTAGTACAATCATCACACTGATCTTCACAACGGTTGTTAGCCGGAGTTCTCCTATTACCGGCCATTGGCTGGAATAAAAGGAAAATTAGGGGTAACACATAAAGGGTAATCCAAAGACAAATTTTGATGACTTATAAATAAACATTAATCTCTTTAACTCATGAGTCTATAGGATTCAATCCAGGCTTTTCATGATCTTCCTTCTAACATATATTCTTAGGGGCATTTTTCCCTTAATAAGGGTTTATACTAAGATTGTGAATTTATCAAAACATATCCCCCGGGAGTGTCGTAACCAAGAGTGCATCAAGGCCCGTTGTTGTGCACCAGTTCCCGTTCGAGTCTAGCTTAAAGCAGTGTTTTCGGGTTTTACCCCTAGGATACATCTGTGCCAGAGCCGCCTCTACCTGCTCGTATCCAGACAGGGATGTATTTGTTTGATAAACCTCTTACTTAGTATTTACCAAAACATAGGGATGTTTTTATTATGATTAGTCTTGTATCTAAGGATTTACTAGGGTTTTCTAATCCCAAAAATAACTAAACCTATCCTTTGATACCAACTATGACAACCCTTGTTTTTTATTACAACTTATGCATGCTTTATTTAAAAAAACTTCACTTGATACGACAAAGAAGATCGAGAGGTTTAGTGTCTTTGGGGCTTAGGATCATTACATAAAAACTTTAAACATGAAATACAACATCTTTATTGAAAACTTCCTTTACATGACCACTACATTCCTTCGTACTAAGCATTGCATGGGATAACCTGAGGACATGTATAAGAAAAGGGTGAGCTATAAAGCCCAGTAAAGGAGTACACAATAAATAACATGAGGAGTACAATACATGATAGGCAATAGGAAAATCAATATATCATTAGAGTAACATGAACATAAAGGCATGATAAAGCATGATAACCATAACATGGAAATGTGGCAACAACACTTAACATTGAATTAGCATGAGCCAAGGCTCATTGCACATGGAGCATGAGTAAACCCTCATTGCAATTGAAGCACGAGTAAACCCTCGTTGCACTTGAATTATCACGAGTTAACACTAATTGCACATGACGTATCATGATACTATACTTTACCCAATTCATTGGAGCGCTATAAGGGAACACCCTTCTTAAACATTTCATTTCATGCATAAGTGTGCCACATGGATCACAAAACATGGATTCATAAAACATAATCATTTATTCCACGATAAACGAATGTAAAATTCATACATGAAACTTTATAATAAATAAGTAAATGTTCATAAATGTGAATACCCTTGATGTAGAAATGGGCATGGTATTCACTACACAATGATATTGGCTTAGAAAATCGGTGTGATTTCGGCAACGTAACGGCGTGACATAAGAATTCATAAAAAATGGTTGATGAGAGAGAAAGGGGTTAATCATCAGATTTACATGTAATGTAAAGTAAGGAGGTCATATAGATACATGTACCAACAATTGAAAAGGAATTTAGATTCATGATACAAAAGTATTGCTTGAATATAAAAGAGGAGAAAAAAGTTCTTTTCATAATTTCGGCATAGTAATGGGTGTACATAGGAGGCATTTAACGAGAGAGAAAGGGGTCACCCATAAATCAAAAAATAATAGGGCAGTATGGGGGAGGTGCGAACCCATACCCCAACATTCATAATTGAAATTAAAATGGCAATACAACTTAAAGAAAATTGACAAAAATGAGAAAGGAAGAAAAAACCCTTACTTGGAAGTGTGCTTCCAAAGGCTAGAGAGAGGCATGTGAGAGGCTTCTTGGGAGCTTGGGGAACCTTGGGAGGATTATAGAGAGAGTAGGGAAGAGGTTGGATGAACTCAAAAGGATTTTAGTGAGGAGGAAGTGGGAGCTTGGGTGGGTTTATATAGGAAAGGTGAGAAAATTCTTTATTATTTAGGTTTGGGACCCCTTATATTAAAATAATCCAAACCACAAACCATCCCATGGTATTTGACCAAGGTTTCTGGAAATGGAAAAAGGAAAAAAATATTTTTCAAGGCCAAGGTCCGAACTTATTAAAAAATTAGGGTTTCTTAGGTGGAGGTGAGTCACACTGACATGGAAATTAATTTAAAAAGGCAAAGTGTTGAATAAGTCTTGAGGGATCCATTAATGCTTTGAAAATTAAGTCAAACAAACCCAAAACCTCATTATTTTAATGATAAAACACATATTGGCCGAACATAAGGATTATGTTATTTTATTACATCACCATTGGGTCATTATGATGTCAAAAAACACATTATATATTTAAATGGTATTTAATTTTTACCCAAAAATTTGAATGTCTCAGAAAATTATGAAAAATTCACCGTTGGATAATTTCGACGTCCTGATTCCAAAAATAATATTTATTTTATTTAAATAATTTTTTAAATATGTGAATTTTCACTTTTAAAATAAAAACCGACATTTATAAAAAATTCACGGGTTTTGACAGAAATGGCTTTCAAAGCTCAATAAAAATTTTAATTGCATTCATAAAATTATAAGATCATTTATACTTAATAAAAAATTAATTTAATATTAATAATAATATTTTATTAAAATAATATTTAATTCAAAAATCCTTTAATTTAATAAAATATAATTCTTACTTAAATAATAACTAAAAACACCATTTGTACTTTTAAAACTAATTACAATGTATCATAAATGACTAAAAATTATATTCATTATTATATACAAAAATAATGTACATGAACATGGTGCTACTTATTTGTTACATAACCCCTTAAAATAGTCGTATAAGACCTAACGGTAAGGTGTGCGATGGTGACAGACTCTTGGGGCGGCTCGGATAACATCGCTCGAGTGGTAATTTTAATCAACTTCCACTTTTCCCGTAGACGATCACGTTCGAACTTGACTTGATGATGCTCAGTTTGGGCTTTCTCAAGGGCAAAGCCCAAAGACGCCACCTCTTTTCCGAGCTCTGATAAATGGGCTTCGTATGGGGAAATTCTACTGGATGAGTCCATCACTTCCTTTGTCTGAGTAATATTGGGTTCGTTAAAGCCTTATATTTATACTACTCATGTGATCACTATTCAACAACTATAAAAGTAATGGTCACAAATCTTAACGTAAAACTAAAGAAGTTGACATCTTATAAAAACATTTTTCATAAAGAAACATTTAACTGGATCAAGATATATTTTCTATTAATGAAACTTTGGGTCGTTACAATATTCCCCCCTTAAGAAATTTCACCCTTGAAATTTTCCTCTTCCCACACTAAAACAAATGTGGGTAACATAGCTTCATCATATCCTCCGACTCCCAAGTTGCTTCTTCAAACTTGTGGTTTCTCCACAACACCTTGACGAGGGGCATTGTCTTATTTTGTAGAACTGTTTCTCTACGATCTAAGATCTCCACTGGTTTATCCTCATAAGAAAGATCGTCTTCTAATTGTACCACCTCGGAAGAGAGTACATGTGAAAGGTCTGGTATGTACTTCCTTAAGAGGGATACATGGAAGACATCATGCACCTTAGCCATAGAAGGTGTAAGTGCTAGTCGATAGGACACAACCCCAACACGATCAAGAATCTCAAAGGGGCTGATGTACCTTGGACTTAACTTCCCTTTCTTTCCAAACCTCATGACCTTCTTCCACGGAGATATGCGTAAAAACACCATGTCTCCGACTTTAAACTCAAGGTCTCATCGACGATTATCTTCATAACTCTTCTGTCGAATTTGGGCTTCCTTGATATGCTGCTGAATGGTTTTCACCTTCTCCACCATTTCCTCAACCATTTCTGGTCCAAGAAGCTTACGTTCACCGACCTCATCCCAACATGCTGGTGTTCTACACCTTTTCCCATACAGGGCTTCATATAGTGCCATTTGGATGCTTGAGTGGAAACTATTATTATAATAGAACTCAACTGGAGGAATATGTTGATCCATCCTCCTTTAAAGTCCATTGAGCACGCTCTCAACATATCCTCAAGTGTTTGGATAGTCCGCTCGGATTGGCCATCAGTTTGAGGATGATAGGTCGTACTGAAGTTCAGTTCAGTATTCAGATCATGTTGAAGACTCTTCCAAAACTTAGAGGTAAATCATGGATCTCGGTCAGACACAATAGATTGTGGTACTCCATGCGACCGTACCACTTCCCTGATATATATCAGTGCCAGTTGATCCAAAGAGAAATCCTCTCAAATAGCAATGAAGTGTGCAGTCTTTGTAAGACGATCCACAACAACCCAGATTGCATTGTTGCCTTTGGATGTCCTTGGAAGTCCGGTGACAAAGTCCATGGTGATGTTCTCCCATTTCCATTCTGGTATGGGCAATGGTTGCATCATCCCCTTAGACTTCTGCCTCTCTGCCTTCACTTTCTAACACACCAGGCACTTTGATGTATATTCAGTGATCTCCTTCTTCATATTATCCCACCAGAAGTTTTCTCGGAGATCTCGATACATCTTTTTGCTCCCTGGGTGAATAGAGAAAGTTGAACTATGTGCATCATCCAAAAGATCCTTCTTTAGCTCCGAACATGATGGAACACATAGTCTTTTCCCAAACCACACAATTCCTTCTTCATTAACATTAAACTCTGAGGATTTTCCCTTTTTGATAGCTTCCACTTTTTCTTGGATTCCCGCATCATCCTTTTGAGCATCCTTTAACCTTTCCAAAAGAGATGGTTGAGCAATCATTTGTGAAAGTATTGATGATGTTCCCTTCTTTATGATTCCCATGTCCATCTTCATCAAGTCTAAGAATATTGGATCCTTCTCAATTCTCATCATTGATAGAATCGCTGGATCCTTTCTACTTAGGGCATCCGCCACCTTGTTCGCCTTCCCAGGGTGGTAATGTATTGAACAGTCATAATCCTTGATGAGATCTATCCATCTTCTCTGGTGCATATTATGCTCTTTCTGTGTGAATATATATTTAAGACTCTTATGGTCAGTATATATCTCACATTTCTCTCCATAGAGATAATGCCGCCAGATTTTCAAGGCAAAGATCACTGCCGCCAACTCCAGATCATGTGTTGGATAGTTTCGCTCATGGATTTTCAACTGCCTTGAGGCATAGGATATCACTTTATCATTCTGCATCAGCACACATCCCAAGCCCTTCTTCGAAGCATCACTGAATACCACAAAAAGCTCCCCACTTGTGGATAAAGTGAGCACGGGTGTAGTGATAAGCCTCCTTTTCAACTCCTTGAAGCTTTCTTCGCATTCATCACTCCAAGAAAACTTTACTCCCATTTGAGTTAGCTTGGTAAGAGGGTTAGACAATCGTGAGAAATTTCTCACAAATCGTCGATAATATCCAGCTAACCCCAAGAAGCTACGGATATCAGTTACCGATGTTGGCCTCAGCCATCCCTCAATTGCATCTATTTTGGAGGGTTCCACAGATATCCCATTGCTTGTGATGATATGGCCCAAGAATGAGACTTCCTTCAACCAAAACTCACACTTGCTGTACTTTGCATAGAGCTTCTCCTTGCGCAAAGTCTCTAGTACAGTTTTTAAATGCTCCTCATGGTCCTCCTTGTTTTTGGAGTATATTAGAATATCATCTATAAAGACTACCACAAATTTGTCAAGGTAATCTCTAAAGACTCTATTCATCATGTCCATGAACATTACTGGAGCATTGGTGAGTCCAAAAGGCATTACTATGAATTCATAGTGACCGTACCTTGTACGAAAAGCAGTCTTGGGGATATCATCCTTCTTCACACTTACTTGATAATATCCTGACCAAAAGTCCACCTTGGAGAAGTATTGTGCTCCACGCAGCTGATCAAACAAGTCATCGATTCTTGGGAGAGGATACTTGTTCTTTATCGTTATTTTGTTAAGTTCACAATAATCGATGCAAAGCCAAATTGACCCATCCTTCTTCTTGACGAAGAGGACTGGTGCACCCCATGGTGATGCACTTGGGCGTATAAACCGTTTATCCAGATTCTCCTATAGTTGTTTCTTCATCTCTTCAATCTCAACAATAGCCATTCTATATGGAGTCTTGGATATTGGTAGCGCCCCAGGTATAAGTTCAATTGAGAACTCAACATCTCTTCTTGGAGGAAGACCAGGAAGTTCCTCGGGAAATACTTCAACGAATTCCCTCACAATAGGCATTTCTTCAAGGGTGGTTTCTTCCTTGGACTCAATCATCTGAGCCAGATATGCGTGCTCATAAGGCAGTAATATCCATGCTTGAGATGATGGATCTAAAGGAGATTCATCTTCCTCCTGACACTTGTAAAGAATCAGGGGTCAATTATCCATATGGAGTGTGATTTCCCTCTCCCGAAAATTTATGTTGGCTCTATATATGGAAAGAAAATCCATGCCAAGAATTGCATCAAATTCCACCAAAGGGAGTATGAAAAGGTTCGCCAGGAAATTCAATCCACAGATTATAACAGGGGAGGACTTATATTCATGGGATGCAATGATTGCCCCATTTTCCATACTCATCAACATCTTTACTTCCAGGATTTGTGGTGGTGCTGGGATTGTTCTACTAAACATTCGAGATATAAAAGAATGCGTAGAACCTGAATCAAAAAGTATTTCCGCTATTCTTGAATGAATAACTAGCGTACCTGTCACCACTTTGTTGTCGGGGTTCACTTCGGCAGAAGTGATGGAAAAAGCTCTTCCTTGCTATCTTGGAGGTTGTTGGTTGCCTCTGATAACCCTTGGATTAGGGCACTGATTTGCAAAATGACCCGGTTCTTTGCATTTGTAGCATTGAACAACGCGTTGTGGTTCGAACAGAGCATTACTCTCCTCTGTCGGAGCCACAGGTCCTTCTTGCCGACAGTTAATAGCTAGGTTCCCTTCTCTTCCAGACCTAATGCATTTTCTCGTCCCCCTAAGGAAATTTCTAGAGTGCTTCTTTCCACACTTTTGGAAATGGGGTGCTGGAAATTCTTAGCACCATTGGATTTATCCATCAGACCACCAGCATTGATGTCCACCTTACGCTTCTTGTCCCCATGATATCCCTGTGATTCTCCGATCTCCATTTCAACCTTGAGGGCACATCAGACAATTTCCTCATAGCTGTCGAAGTCACGGATCGCTAATGCTTTCTGCATGCTAGGCTTCAACCCACCAAAGAAGCGGTCAAACTTGCATTCGGGGGTAACGACAAATCCGGAAGCGTATCGTGCAAGCCTTGTGAAGTTTTCCTCGTACGCTCCCACAGATTCTTCATCTTTTTTATTGAGGGAAAGGAAGTCCCTTTCCATCTTAAGACGGAGGGTGCACGGAAAATATTTATCGAAAAACATCTTCCAGAATTCCTTCCATTCCAAAGCCTCGATCTCCTCCTCAGGGTTCGTATTTTTGATCAACGTCCACCATTGATCAGCTTCACCCTCCATACGATAATCCTATAGGAGAACCTTCTCTTGTTCGGAACATTGAAGGATAGAGAAGATCTTTTCAATGGAGTTGATCCATTGCTCAACGATCGTGGGATCAGATGATCCACTAAAAGTAGGAGGCCTTTGTCTCATGAAGCTCTCGATGGCGACTTGTTCTTTCTTAGGGGGGGGGGGGGGTTGAACATTCCTCTTGACCCGTGTTTATATTCAAAACATGAGTTAGCTGAGAGAGAAGCGTGACAAAGTTCGCAATTCCCGCTCCCATTGGATTGGGCATTTCATTAGTACAATCATCACACAGATCTTCACAACGGTTGTTAGCCCGAGTTCTCCTATTACCGGCCATTGACTGGAATAAAAGGAAAGTTAGGGGTAACTCATAAAGGATAATACAAAGACAAATGTTGATGACTTATAAATAAACTTTAATCTCTTTAACTCATGAGTCTATAGGATTCAATCCAGGCTTTTCATGATCTTCCTTCTATCATATATTCTTAGGGGCATTTTTCCCTTAATAAGGGTTCATACAAAGATTGTGAATTTATCAAAACATATCCCCCGGGAATGTCGTAACCAAGAGTGCAGCAAGGCCCATTGTCGTGCACCAGTTCCCGTTCGAGTCTAGCTCAAAGCGGTGTTTTTGGGTTTTACGCCTAGGATACATCTGTGCCAGAGCCGCCTCTACCTGCTCGTATCCAGACAGGGATGTATTTTTTTGATAAACCACTTACTTAGTATTTACCAAAACTTAGGGATGTTTTTATTATGCTTAGTCTTGTATCTAATGCTTTACTAGGGTTTCCTAATCCCAAAAATAACTAAACCTATCCTTTGATACCAACAATGAAAACCCTGCTTTTTTATTACAACTTAAGCATGCTTTATTACATAAAACTTCACTTGATACAACAAAGAAGATCGAGAGGTTTCGTGTCTATGGGGATTAGGATCATTACATAAAAACTTTAAACTTGAAATACAACATCTTTATTGAAAACTTCCTTTACATGACCACTACATTCCGTCGTACTTAGCATTGCATGGGATAACCTGAGGACATCTATAAGAACAGGGTGAGCTATAAAACCCAGTAAGGGAGTACACAATGAATAAAATGAGGAGTAAAATACATGTTAGGAAATAGGAACATCAATATATCATTAGAGTATCATGAACATAAAGGCATGATAAAGCATGATAACCATAACATGGAAATGTGGCAACAACACTTAACATTGAATTAGCATGAGCCAAGGCTCATTGCACATGGAGCATGAGTAAACCCTCATTGCACTAGAAGCACGAGTAAACCCTCGTTTTACTTGAATTAGTATGAGTTAACACTCATTGAAAATGACGTATCATGATACTATACTTTACCCAATGCATTGGAGCGCTATAAGGGCGCACCCTTCTTAAACATTTCATTTCATGCATAAGTGTGCCACATGGATCATAAAACATGGATTCATAAAACATAATCATTTATTCCACAATAAAGGAATGTGGAATTCATACATGAAACTTTATAATCAATAAGTAAATGGGCATAAAGGTGAATACCCTTGATGGAGAAATGGGCATGGTATTCACTACACAATGATATTGGCTTAGAAAATCGGTGTGATTTCGGCAGCATAACGGCGTGACATAAGAATTCATAAAAAATGGTTGATGAGAGAGAAAGGGGTTACTCATAATATTTACATGTAATGGACAGTAAGGAGGTCATATAGATACATTTCCCAACAATTGAAAAGGAATTTAGATTTGTGATACAAAAGTATTACTTGAATATAAAAGAGGAGAAAAAAGTTCTTTTCGGAATTTCGGCATAGTAACGGGTGTACATGGGAGGCATTTAATGAGAGACAAAGGGGTATCCAATAATTCAAACAACAAGATGGCAGTGTGGGGGAGGTGCGAACCCATACCCCAACATTCATAATTGAATTGAAAAGGGCAATACAACTTAAAGAAAATTGACAAAAATGAGAAAGGAAGAAAAAACCCTTACTTGGAAGTGTGCTTCCAAAGGCTAGAGAGAGGCTTGTGAGAGGCTTCTTGGGAGCTTGGGGAACCTTGGGAGGATTCTAGAGAGAGTAGGGAAGAGGTTGGAAGAACTCCAAGGGATTTTAGTGAGGAGGAAGTGGGAGCCTGGGTGGGTTTATATAGGAAAGGTGAGAGAATTCTTTATTATTTAGGTTTGGTACCCCTTATATTAAAATAATCCAAACCACAAACCATCCCATGGTATTTGCCCACGGTTTCTGGAAAAAAAAGAGGAAAACAATATTTTACAAGGCCAAGGTCCGAACGTATTAAAAAATTTGGGTTGCTTATGTGGAGGTGAGTCACACTCCCATGGAAATTAATTTAAAAAGGCAAAGTGTTGAATAAGTCTTGAGGGCTCCATTAATGCTTTGAAAAGTAAGTAAAACAAACCCAAAACCTCATTATTTTAATGATAAAACACATATTGGCCGAACATAAGGATTATATTATTTTATTACATCACCATTGGGTCATTATGATGTCATAAAACACATTATATATTTAAATGGTATTTAATTTTTACCCAAAAATTTGACTGTCTCAGAAAATTATGAAAAATTCACTGTTGGATAATTTCGACGTCCTGATTCCAAAAATAATATTTATTTTATGTAAATAATTTTCTAAATATGTGAATTTTTACTTTTAAAATAAAAACCGACATTTATAAAAAAATTCACGGGTTTTGACAGAAATGGCTTTCAAACCTCAATAAAAATTTTAATTGCATTCATAAAATTATAAGATCAATTATACATAATAAAAAATTAATTTAATATTAATAATAATATTTTATTAAAATATTATTTAATTCAAAAATCCTTTAATTTAACAAAATATAATTCTTAATTAAATAATAACTACAAACACCATTTGTACTTTAAAAACTAATTAAAATGTATCATAAATGACTAGAAATTATATTCATTATTATATACAAAAATAATGTACATGAACATGGTGCTACATATTTGTTACATAACCCCTTAAAATAACCGCATAAGACCTAAGGGTAAGGTGTGCGATGGTGACAGACTCTTGGGGTGGCTCGGATAACATCGCTCGAGTGGTAATTTCAATCAACTTCCACTTTTCCCATAGACGATCACGTTCGAGCTTGACTTGATGAAGCTCAGCGTGGGCTTGGTCAAGGGCAAAGACCAAAGACACCACCTCTTTTACGAGCTCTGAAAAATGGGCTTCGAATGGGGGCAATTCTACTAGATGAGGCCATCGCATGCTTTGTTTGAGTAAAATTGGGTTCGTTAAAGCCTTATATTTATACTACTCATGTGATCACTGTTCAATGACTATAAAAGTAACGGTCACAAATCTTAACGTAAAACTAAAGAGGTTGACATCTTATAAAATCATTTTTCATAAAGAAACATTTAACTGGATCAAGAGAGATTTTATATTAATGAAACTTTGGGTCGTTACATGGACCCTCTACCATCTCTGCATCCGTCAACCCCTTTGATATCTTGGCTAACAAATAAGTAAGGGGTCCCTTGATCCGACTTCCAACCTAACATACTCTCTATCTAAAGAATTCTATGTATTGGTAGCATATTTTTTTAGAACAAAACTCATCTCTGGATAGAATAATGGAATGCATAGAAAACAACCATTAAATACCTAGTATGATATTGTATGGATGCATTTGTAGTGGAAGAAGATCCCCACTAGACTGATGTGGTCCCATCATTAGTCTATATCCCCATAACACATCAAATAGAATGATATGACATACGACTAGTGTACTACACACCATGGAAATTAAAAACATCTTGATATCTATTCCCATGAAATAGGCTAGAGTGGGTGAAAAATGAGTGTGAAGCTCCTGTATCAAAAAAATTACATGCAAGAGTACTAAAAATACTGATTGTACCTCGAACAACCTCTTGTCCTACTTGAACTATTGCCTCTGTGACATGAAAATGCCTATGCCCAGATCCTATACCTCTCTATTATAGAAAACATCCCTAACCATGACCAGGTCAAGGTCCCTGAGGATCACACTAATGTCATCCTCCTCTTACAACTTCTACCCTTGGTAGAGAAGCATCCTGCTACCAATGTAGATGAAAAGGCATGATTGGAAACTGCTTCTACTAAGGTGGGTGATCAACCTACCCACCCACACCATACTACCCCTGAAATGGGAACTGGTTCTGAATATTTCTACATCCCCCACGGATGAAGTACCTCAGTTTCGTGCCCATTCGAAAAAAGAGAGGACTGAGAGATCATAACTAGAAATGATAAGGCCTACTCCCTGATAGATGAATCATGGAAGGCCCTAACTCTAGAGTCCTACCACTAACTACTTTTTCCTTTGTGAGACTCAGATGGATCCCCTCTTGAATTACACATACCAGAAATTTTATAACTTAAAATAACTTAGCCTTCTTCTGAACGTCTATCTTTGTCAATATAGGGATGGTAGTAACAACATATTGAAGAGAAGGTTGGATTTCCTCCTCTATGTGTCTCTCTAGGGACTCCTCATCTGGAAGAGATCTGATGAAAAGTATTGGAGATCCTTGAACTTGATCCCCAATTTCCTTACTGACATGCTACCCTACTGGAGGGAGAGTAGGTTTTCCTCTTCTCGACCTTCATCAGGGATGAAAGGAATTTTTCTCATCACTCCTTCTCAAAGTCAACCCACGAAACCATTGTTTCATTCCTCTCTAAAAGGTAAAGAGCCCACCATTGACATGATGCTCCCCTCATTTAGCTCATTACTAGAGGGACCCAATACTACGTAAGAGCCCATTTCAAGATCCAAGAGATCACCATATCCTTGATCTAACTTTTCATCTCCATGTCTGAGATACTACCCTCATACTTTTCCAGAGTCTGCAGCTAGTAGGAACAAAGCGTATTCTGCCACGGGTCATCCTCTTACTCTCGATCGGCCCTCCGCTGATCAACCAGGTCAACCTGTTGGGGCTAAACTACTCGTACCACACATGAATGACGTCTGGGTTCCATAGCTGAAAATGTTAACAAATAACCCCTATGCCCAAGTAGTGTTAAAATTTTATTTTTAAATTCATTTTAACTCTCTGTTTATTTTATATACCCAAGACCCCCAGGAAACCGAAGAAAAAAAGTCATTATGATGAATTTACCTTTCGTAGGGTCTCTACCCTACAATTAGTCTATACTCTCTTGATCATTATGTAGGTCTAGGGTCCTTACATCAGACCAAGGGGGGCCCTAAAATCTAGTGTCATATCTGGTTTCCCTAGCTTATTTCACATACCAAGATTTCTTATCACTATCACCCTACCATCCCATACGATCCTCACTATGCCTATATCATAACCCCATTCTATCTCTCAACCCCCAAAACCCCTCTTTGATACCATTTTATCATGACCCTCCTTATTCAACATGAGATAAGGGACCACAAAGTTCCATGACCTTCCTTCCTAAAAATGAAGGAGAGATAATGACACCCCGAGTCCTATCTTCAATAATTCACAGAGCAGTGACTAGAACCATGGGTATATAATCTCACATTAAATGGAAGGTATTAACATTTTTGTATAATAAGATCAAGATATAAGATGGTAAATCTCATGAAACACCAAATACTAAAAGTAAAATAAAATCTAGAATCCATTCCCCCATGCATGTTCAAAAGTAAAATCATACATGTTACAACAAAAATCCCAAGTAATGTACCAAAATAAATGAGACTATGTAGAAACAACAACTAATCCTGATGCCAAAGCTAGTAAAGTCCATCACCATCCTCAAATCCCTCCTTGAATCATGAGAATAGATATATATAAGTAGGGTCAAAATACGAGTATACTCAGTAGGAAAACTAAAGCTACCCATTATAAAGTGGGAGAATATACTAATGTACCTATAAGAGAACAATAGATACTTAAAGAACCAATTAAAGAATAATATATATCCCAACCTCACCAAGGAATACTGACCAAATAATTCATATCAAGAAATTTAGTAGTATAATCACATCGACATTTGGGTACCCTGCACCACATTCCCACCGGTTAACATGTCCTCCCTAATGGATAACATCTTGATCCTACCACTAGTCCCATATTCTTTCCCACTACCATGACCTACCCACACACACATAGGACTCAAACCACACACAATTCTTCCCACATACACCAGGTTCAAGATGACCACACCTCTCTCCCGAAGACACCTAGGCCTCATCCCAATGACGCTTGGAAAAACTATCCTGGCCTGCAAACACCTAGGCCTCTCATCTGCAAAAAACCTTCCTGAAGGATCTAGGACTAATGTAAGGGTAAAGACATTACAACCGACCCAAATATACTTGACCCGTAAGAACCAGAAGAAGGTACAAGGAGTAAAGGTAGTATCCCACCATCCGTCCTCCCAACAGGATGTAGGGAAAGACACCCTCCCCCATAAAATGGGGGTGTTCATCACATGGTGCACAACAAGGTTTATGTGCATATATAAATCACAAGGAACTAAAATTTACAAATATAGGTAATAAAATACTCAGCCCAGCCTACATGTTTTAAAAAACCAAACAAATGATCCCACAAGTAACACTTTTGTTGCTACCCCTGTATGAAGAACCACACTACACCCACTTACATGAATAAACATAAAACTTTATCATTTATCCACCTTAAATTAATTTATTTAAGTGGATTTACCTTAATTTATTCTATAAATACTGGGAAAATACCAACCATAACCAAACCAAAACAACAACAACCAAATTTACAGTCCCACTGCACACTCCAGTTCAATCACATCTAACTATCATTCATAAAAATTATACCGCACATTTCTTATCTCAAAACCAAGTCCCGTAGCCCCACTTCCCATCAAATCATAGATGTAGTCCCACTTCATTAAAGTTCATAACCACCCATCAGTCCCACTTCCCAACTTTGTTCGACAGTCATGACATAAACAAATACAGTCCCACTACCTAGAAGTACATTTGTTCCATAATAAATCAGTCTCCCAAACTGGGATACCAACATACGGCACAAATCCCATAGTAAATACCATTAAAACCATATCTCTTCTATACACACATCTTATTCCCTTCTCAAAAAACCAACTCACTTTCCCACCCCTATACCTCTAACCGTGCTCCAAATTACTGCACCACACAACTCACACAAAAAAAAACATAGCACTCATCCACACCTATCAACATGATATATTCAGATTTTGGTACACTATAATTTAATCCACATTGATAAACACTAGTCATTATAAAAGGTTTTTCATCCTTGGGCATCTGTTTCAATTTAACCAACTGTACGTGTTTAAGAAGATTTCTTTTTATGGATGATTATCCAATATCATAACAAAAAAAATGAATCGCCACCAGAGTTTATGCAAATAACACCAATTACCATTATTTTTAGAAGGCATAAATCCACAACTACTATAAAATATTCAAAGATAACACAACAAAACATTCGATCAAACATCAAACTAATCCCTACCTGTTACTTTATTTACCCCTATTATCTTTTGACTATACCCCATCTTATTTATCAAATTTTAATATAGAATTATTCACCTATTCTTCACAAGGAAACATTAGTACACCCACCTCGCATGATGAAAAATTAAAGAGAGATTGAAAAAACACTACTTGGATGATCAAAGGACCAAAGTTACTCCTTATTCCAAGAATGGGAGATAACATGAACAACAAGAAACTACAGGAAAAATTAGTGGGAGGGGCTCTCGCATAGGCGCATGAATCTTTTAGGGAGGAATTATATAGAGACACCAATTGTGAATACAAAAATACACTAGGAAGGTTAGATCCGGGATTTGAAAAGCTAGATCCTTTAGGAAAGGAAGAATGGTTTCCAAAAGTCATTAATGTGGGATCGTGGTCATGATAATGTGGTTTGAGTATCTCAAATCCCCTCATAAGTTAGGACATTTAATATATAATTAATATCCTTTGAAATGCCTTAAATAATCCCAAGGAAGTCTTGAAACTCGGTTAACGTCAAATAAGATGTAAGAGGGGCACAACTGGGAAAAATCGCAAAACTTGATATTCATTAAAGGGTGAGACACCGTTTGCTGTGTAATTGTTTCAGTGTGGCACCATCACAGTTACACCATTACAGTTCCACCATTACGGTGCCACTATTTTGGGAAACATGATTTTTGGAAAACCCTTCAATAGACCACTACGACCTCCATGAACACCAAAATCATTGGATTTTAATAAATTAAAGACCAAGGAAAATCTTGGTTATTACATTGGGGGGGGGGGTTTCTTTCTTTAATATAAATACAATAAAAATTTCTTAAAAATTATTGTAGAAAATAACTTTTCAAATTTAGAATCACATTAAAAAAACAAACAATTCTAGTATAATAATAATAAAAAATTCCTTAAACACAACCTTGAAATTATATAAAGGAGTCATAAAAATAATAACATTGGGTAATTTTGTAAATGTTTTATAAGTTAAACAATTTAGACTCCGGTAATAATATTTAAATATACCTTGTTTGGAAAATGACAAGAAGATTCCTTTCAAACTATTTTATAAAAGACAAATTGGTGTAAAAATTCCTTTTATATATTAGTTGAATAATGATAAAACATTATTGAAAACATCTTTAGAAAACATGGATATGGAAGAAAATGAGTTTTATAATGGAGAGATAAATGAAGTTAGTTTTCTTTAAAAAAATTATTTTGGTATCTTTCATTCTTAAATAGAGGAAACTGTGATGATATTACATATTTGTTTTGGAATGTGTTGTAAGAACAACACTATTTGAATCATTTTATATTTATTCTCATTAATAAACTTGTTTTTTACTAATGAAATTACTTTAATTGTTTTCCAAGATTATATTTCTTCAGAAATATATATAATTTATGAGTTATATTTTTTATATGAAGTATTAAATATATGATTTCAAGTTGTCTAGAAACAATATTGATACCCTATATTGGTATGAATAATGTATGGTTTTCAAACACAATGTTTGGAGTAAATTTTTTAATCAAATACCCTATGTTGTTATAAAAGTATGGATATTGAACCATATTTTTGGGAAGAAACCTGATAATTGTAAAAATAACGTATGGTTCAAACACAATGTTTTGAATTCGACCATAAGTTGTCAACCATAATTTAAAATTTAACTATTTATTTGACTATGTCAGATACAATTTTTAAAATTTTGATATTTTCATATCTTTAGTAGTGATCTTTCCAAAATTAAGTATCTTTTTAATGATTATTAATGACTGGTTCATAGAATTCAGTTAAATAGGTTAATTAATTTCTATTTACAAGGGAAGATATGAATATTTTTGAACATTATAAATTAATATACATGTGATTTGTTAGGACATATTTTTGGATTTTTCTGATAAAATTAAAATTAGGGTTGTCTTGTTAAATACCAAGAGTTATTCCATTCATAAGAGAGAACCATTAAAAAAATTAATGAATGCATATCGAGTGAAAAGAGCTACACTTTATAGAAATAAATTTTAGGATTTTCTATTGTTTGAATTTTAATCTATTGTTGCGGTTGATATGTCCCTGTTGTGGTATTTCATGAAGATAATTTGAAACATGGACCTTTTAAAAGTTTTTATTTCTTGAGGATTCTTATTTTTTAAAAAATAAAATCCATTATCCTCTATTTTGTACTAAAACAGTGAGCTAAATTTTTTTGTTAATCAAATAAATTATTCTTGTTTTTTAAAGCACCATATTCTTGTACTCAGTCAATATGTAGTGTAAACTTCTATTTCTAAGATATAGATATTTATGTTCCCTAAAATAGTACTAGAATGACTTGTGAAAGGCTTATTGTAAAGTTGAAACTACCTTCACTCCGTTGTGGAGGTCTTATGATAAGTGGAACTATTTATAAAAAATCACGAAACTCAATGAGAGATATAATTATTAGAGTGGACTAGGGGATCTTTGTGTTTTAACCCACTATAGAAAATGATGTGCTCTTATACTTCGTTTTTCTGCTACATATCAGTTTAAAATAAGATAACAATTTATATATTTATATTATACAAAGAGGGATAAATTTTGAATCTATCAAGGTTTTTAAAAGAACACAATTTACCCCCTTTTTTATATCTTCTTTTTATTCCAACCTAAAAATTGGTATTAGAGGTGTTTTTTTATGATTTATAGTAATCTCTATCAATTTAAAGTAAAAGGTCTATATGAAGATAGACTTTGAATAATAACATAAATAAGGGATGTTTAGGACATGTTCTATTTTTTTTAATGTATATAATTATATATATTAGAAATATTATATGATCAGGTATCTAAAAATACTTTGATTCAATGATTACCCCAATATTTTCAATTTTTATGAAATATTTGAAGAACTAGAAATATGGGATACTGCTAAGGAAACATAGTATGATGTCAATTCAAGAGCCATGAAGGCTATTATATGATAACTTAGTCCGGATGAAATTAATTGTGTATCTCAATGTGCTACTGAATTTTCGTTATGGAAAAATATCATTAATTCTTATGAAGGAATTAACAATGTTATGAAATTAAGAAGAAACATTAAAAAGCTAAAATTATACACAATAAAAATGTATGATTATGAAAAAATATATTAGATGAATAGAAGATTTACTGAAATAGACAATAGTCATTTTTCTTTGGGGTATCTAATTAAACAAGAGGATCAATCATTAAAAGTTCTAAGAGTGTTACCCTCTAAATGGAAATGAATATTTATTACAATCAGAAAACAAACTTGTTATCACAACTAAAAATGAATGATTTTTATTGGAACACTAATGATGTATGAATAAAAAAAATTTAATATGAATATCATATGATGATAAAACTAGAGAATACATCTATTAAGGTTAATGTTAAAAAATATGTATTTTAATCAAAAGGGGAAGAACTAATCTCAAATGATACATAATTTCATTATTATGGAATGGAACTAGGTCATCCATCTTAATTATTCATATAATTTTACAAGAATATTAAAGGATTCAAAAAGTAATTCAATAGTATAAAGAAATATGGTCAAGGACTTAAAAAATATTGATGATATGAATTCACTAAAATTGGACATATCAGACCTGATTATCCGCAACTAAAAAATGAGAAAAGAAAAATGGAAAATAAATAAAGGAAGTGTCAGATGAGAACTATTTATGATAACAGATATAAAATGCTATGAATTATTATTGTAGTGCCTATGGGGACTACAAAAGTACATCTAAAAATGATTCATAAAAGTAGCTAAAAAACTAACAGAAAATCAATGCTTTATGGATAAGGAAGATGACGAGGTACAATAAAGATATTCTTCTTTTTCTGATTCATAATGTTTCAATAATAGTAATTAAGCCTCTTAGTGTTCAATGCATAAAAAATAATGAATATTGTAAATCACTAAAAACCATTCATAATTATTTTTTAATTAAAAATATTTTAGGTTATAACATGACATTGAATTTAATGAAAAATTATGAAAATATGCCTCAAATCACACTATTGGTAAAAATAGAATTACATAGTTGGATGTGAAAGTCTATTTATTAAAAAGTTTTACCATTATATTAATTATGGGAGAAGAATATATAAATCATATTATTTGTAAAAATCTTCTTAAATAGTAGAAGTATGGAATATGAGTAATTATAGAAAATCCAAAATTATACAGATATTATTTTCTACCTACTTCAAAAATTGAAGACATATCAATATTTTCTTATTTTTACTGTGTACATAGAGTTTATTTTTACTATTATTGTTTATGGTGAAATCCGAAGATCAATAGAATAAAAAAGCATTTTTTCTAGAAATATACTTGAATAGAGTAACATAGATTTTGGAAAAATTAGGAAACTATGGTTACCGAGATCATTTCATACTGACATTGTAGTCCCCAAGAAAAATATTATACCAAAATAATATTTCTTAAAAATATTTATAGGAATAAAGCCATAAGAAAAAAATGATGTATGTTATAGGGATAGTGGATGCTCAAGAAACATGAGTTCAGACTCTTTAAATTTTCATACATTTTAAAAATTAGATAGAGGCCTAGTAACCTTAAAAAAACACAAAAGGAAAAATAGTCGGCTTTGGATTAGTTGAAAATCAAATATAAATTTTGGCCAATAAAGTAATAAATGTTCAAGGGTTGAAGAACAATATGATAATTATCTTTCAACTCCGTGATAATAGTTTTTATTTCTATTTATCTAATAATTTCAAATCTATTTTTAAAGAAAAACTATTTAAATTTAGAGAACTTTTAACTAAAAATATTTATACATTTAATCTTAACTCATTATGCGAACATGTTAATTGCTTAACTACTAAGAAAAATGAATCCTATATTTGAAATAGGATACTTGGAATAATTATTGTATTTATATTATAATTGTTTTAATAAAAAATTAGTTTCTAATTAAATTATTCTTAAATTTATTAAACTATATTTTTTAATATGTGTTAAATAGAAAAAAAACAAAAATCTTCCACCAAATATATTAACAAGGCTTCTACATCCAAACCTCTAGAACTTATCCACATTCATTTGTTTAAACCTTCAAGAGTATCAAGTTTAGATTTAAGATCTTATGTTTTTATTTTAGTTGATTAATTTTCATGATTTAGAGGGGTTTTTTTTCTAAAACATAAAATTGGTGGTTTCTCTATTATTTTATGATTTTTTTAAAAAATTCAACATGAAAAATATTTTAACATAATTACATTAAGAATTGATTATTGTAGATAATTTTAGAATCAAGAAACTAATTCTTCTTACGTAGACCTTGTTATTTAACTTACCTTCTCTTCTCTAAAAACACCTCTACAAAATTAAATTGTAGAATAAATAAATAAGATTATTCAAGAAATATCACTATTCGAGAAATAGAAATAAATAAGTTCAATGAATACACCATTCCTACATAATTTTGGACAGACATTATTAACAAAGCATGCCATATCATGGATATAAGTTAAATAAAAACTTTTCTTAAAAAGAAAACCTATAAACTTTTAAATAATATAAAACCTTATGTTATATACTTTAAAGTGTATGTATTAAAGGTGTATTTCATTAAAACTAAATTAAATCATGGAAGATTTTATTTGAAGGATGATGAGGTAATCTTTAAAGGATATTTTTATACATATAAATATTATATAGAGTGTAACAAAAAGTCAAATATAGTTGAATAATATGGTCATATAAAGACTGATGATAGTGATCCTTCAAATAATAGTAAAAATCAAACAGATTTAGATAAAAATATATAGAAAATATAATACTTGAATCTATTAAAATAATTTTGAAAATAAAGTAGAATATGATGATGTTCATTCTAGTTCAGAAGAACATGAAATAGGTGAACCATAATCTATTTTACCTAGATAACCTAGAACCTTATAGGATAATACTTTTGAAACTATTTTTAGATATCTATATATAGGAGTTAGTACATTAATAAGTATATGAAACATAATTTAATACCATTCCATACAATATCAATTATATGTTAAATCTATATAGTACGCATTAGAAGTTGAATGATGGAAATATCTATATAAGAAGAATATATCCATTTTAAAAGAAATAATATTTTGGAACTAGTTTAACAACCATAAAATAATCTTTTAATAGATACCAAATGTGTTTTTAATAACAATAAATATGACCAAGGGATAATTAGGTGAAAAAATATAGATTAGCAGATAAAGGATACAATCCAAAAAATGAATAGATTATGATGATACCATTGAACTTGTTACTATACTATAAGAGATTATCATCCTTCTATATTATGAATCATATAAGAATTTTAAATCATATCAGATTGATGTAAAATATTCTTTTCAAAATGGATACTTAGTGGATGAATTTTATATCAAATGAACACCTATTTTTAAAAAACACAATCTCCCAAATTCTGTTTTCAAACTTAACAAATATCTCTCTATCCTTAAACAAGAATCAAGATATTTGTATGAATGATCAAGTTATTTCCATGTAGAAAATGGAACTTTTCTAGGATTGGAATATAATAATCTATTTATGATTTTTTCCTTGATTTATTAGTAATTTATGTTATTGCATATGATATTTTTATTGTCTCAAATAATAAAAAAATTGGTAATGAATTTTCAAAACCTATGAAAATTGGATTTGAAATGAGTATGATGTCAGAATTATATTTCTTTCTTTGTTTTCAAATCACTCAAAATGACTATGGTAATGTTTTAAACCAAGGTAAATATATTATTTATTTTTTGAAAAAATATGGACTAGAAAATAGTAAAAAATTTGTAACACCCTTATATACAAATATAAAACAAGATTTGGTTGAAGATGGAAAATCAATTAACAAATTTTTATTTAGTGGTACGATAGGAATATTTCATTACCTTATTACTAGTATACTATACATTATGTTTTTTCTATATTAATGATATATTTGAATCAGATAAAAAATTATATCTTCTTATTGTTGTTAGAATAATTTTTAATATTTGAATGGAACTATTTTCTAATCATTACATACCAAAAAAAATGTTGGTTTCAATTTTTTCTCACATTCAGATATTAATTTTAGAGGATGTATGTTAGATAGAAAGAGTAATTCAGGAACCTTTCATATTTTAGGAAATTATATAGTTTTGTTGTCAAGTAAGAAACAAAATTTATTTCATTTATGAATATTTAAGGTAAAATATATCTCAATTGTTTGTTTCTTTGCACAGAGATTGTGGATGAAATACATACTAGTAGACATTAGGATCACATTTCATAATATTCAAATTTTAGGTAACATTAAAAGTGTAATTAATATTTAAAAAACTATTTTATGTCACTCAATATATAAGGATATTGATATAGAGAATCATTTTCTATGTGATCATATTCTAAATTATAATATATTTTGAGTTTTTTAATATTGAATATCAACTAGAAGATATTTCCAATAAACCACTTATGACTGCTAGTTTTTAGTTTATTATGTGGAGTTATGTATATTTAAATAAATATAAAATTCTAATTAACTTTTAATATTATATAATTTTATTTAATTTTTTATACTTTATATTTAGATAATATTTTTTTATTTTTTTATTTTTGTAGTTATGGATTTATTAATTTTTTTAAAATTAATCATTTCAAAATTAAAATCTTCATTGATTACGATGAATATTTTTGCTTGATAAACCGAACTGACATCAATGAAAACTATCTCAAACACTCTCTATCTCTTACCATATATCTAAAACATTCTTTTAAAGATCTCTATTTATCCTCAAAACCATAAAATATGATCATCAAACCTTCATATTTCTTGTAATGTGAAAGAAAGAGAGTATTATGTAAATTTGACCCAGTTGATATAAGAACCAACACCCATTAGAAGTTGATAGATGAGTCCTTAAATGAATGGTTTCCGACATTGAGTGGTTATTTAAGATGAATATTCTATTAATTAAATCTTTTATTTCCAATGTTTTGAATTTTTATTCCATAGTTAAAATAAAGAATATTGTTTTGAAATTGAATCCAATGAGTTTTATGAACATTACCACATTAGTTTTGGATACACATATGATGTTTTCTCCTAAAAGGTAAATAATATAGTGTTATGGTCACATTTTTTTAAATAGATATGATATTTTAGTTTTCCCATTATGGGGATTTTCATTTTATCCATCTGTATATTGAAGATGAGAATTATAAATCTCAGGATATTTTGTCTTTTATTTTTGGATCTACCCTAGTATGAAAGAATTTTTGTTAAGGAACATGAATCTATCCAAAAGTTATTGGTCAAATTTATATAGTATATAAAGTTCCACGGATTGTTGAGTTAGAACTAATCTCTTTTCAGATATGTATATAAGTTTTTATGTTAACTAACATCAAATTTAATTTTAGTTTCTATATGTTGAGGTATATAATTCAATGCTGTCAAAATGAGTCTAGAATATCTTTTTTACCTATATAGAAGGCCTGTTTCACCAGTTTTATATAAGAAGAATACGATTTTTGATATTTATTTAGCAATTATATGTAATCACAATAGCATTATTTTTGTTGGAACCTTAAGAATGTTTTGTTTTATTTTGGATCACAACAAAATGAAAAATAATTTTGGTTTGTGTTAGCGATCAACAAGTATCTATTGCACATGTTTAGGGAGTTCAAGGCACTCAGATACAAAATAGATAAATATAACTTCATGGAGATGATGTTGGAGAATAAAGAATATAGGATGTTGTTGAATAAACTTTTTGGATACTTGAGGTTTATGTTATTGACCAACATGCTACTAGAAGTGTTTATAATTCATCTGAAGAACCTAATGAATAATTGTCTAGTGATTCTCTTATAATAATCCCTTAACAAAGAAAATAACCCAATGTTTAGGAAAAAGAAAATAATGTTGTAGAAAATATACAACCAATGTTTATATGAATAAAAAATAAATTTTTGTGAGATAAAATTATAATAGAGATGATTATAAGGCTCATGAAGAAAATAAAGTTATATACAATGCTCAAGATTGTGACCAAGTGAAGTCATTAGTAGATAAAACTGTAAAAAAATAGAAATTCAGACAGTATCTATTATTCCAAAATCTTTTGAAAATGATTCTAATAAATCATGTGAGAATATTGAAGTTCTTGGTCTAATTTCATTATCATCATGTGGGAAGAATGAAGGTTTTTCACTATCTGTAGTGAAATATGGAAGACAATCTCAAATTTAGGAATGATACTATTCTTAATATCTTAATTCTCAAATTGAAATTTTGGGTTTCGAGTATAATAGTATGAATAAAAAGAATTTAACATTCAAATGTGAGATATACATTATAAAAAATATATTTGGAATATTTGAATAGTTCAATAGTTTGACAAGAATAATAAGAATCAATTAAAGATCAGTAGCACAACCATTATGGAAATTATATTTAAATAATAGATTTTGATTCCTTTTAGTGAGATATGATTTATTAAATTTGGGAGATCAAATAATAATCTATTTCAATGTAAAATTTTGGGGATTTAAATAAATACAAGGAATTTGAATTTGAATTTATAAGAAATACTTCATGTAAATCAAGAGAATCTGCTTCTATTAATCACAATTCTACAGACCTACTAATAATATCTGAATCTATTAATTCAATTCTATATTTAATTAAGGATAAAATTAATATTTTACAATGTTATAGTATTCCACTTCATGTAATTTTTGAAAAAAAGTTCTAATTTAGAGGTTAATATATGATGAGCATGGTATTATAATCCTTCTCAATCCATTAAGCGAGATACTGATGATGTTTTTATAATATATGGGGTCTATTTATAAGTTTTTGAAGGTCAATTTTATTGAAAATTTTAAAAATCTATAGGGCTCAATGCTTTTGAGGAAATGATGGGCTAAGATGTTTATCATAATTTTAAAGGAATGATGGAAAAGCTCAAGGATATTCATCAGGATATTCAAAATTCATCCCCATCCAAAACATCATATGAACTAGAACCATTTCTCTCTTCCAATCCTGATTCATAACATTTTTTGCAAAATATTTCTTGTAATCATAAAAAACACTTTAATAAAATTATTTTCATCATTATAATTGTTTTTTATTTCTTTATTTTTATGTTTAATTCTATAGTGAATAACCATGAATCATTTTTTTATTTTTTTACAAGAATATTTACTCTCAATTTTTTCCTGTATAAATTGTGTTACCATAAAATTCTAATATATTTTTTATATCACAGAAAATTGGGAGAAAAGTTTGGAAAACAGAAAATTATTTTAACTATCCTATATTAAAAAAAGAGAATAAACGAATGTTTACTTAGTAATTTCAATATTTGTTCTTTAAAATAAACCTATTTAGTTTGGTCAATATACTCATCTAATAATACTCATTATTTATCCAAATATTATAAAACCATAAATGGGAACTATAATTTTATTTATATATATATAAATCTCTATTTTATTTGGATTTACATTTCTGATAATTCTTATAATTTTTTGGCATATGGGTTCTATGAACATAAAAAGGGGAGATATTATTGGGAATGTATTACCTCAATAATACTCTAAAAATCTTATAGATTTTTTTGCTCACAATAACCTTATTGTTCTTACTAGTGATAATACTTTAATTATTATTCTGGATTATATTTATTGAGAAATTTATCATTGTTATGGTTTAAATTTTTTATCCAATGTATCATAGATTTGTTTTCATATAGTTTTGAAACACTCCTTCTATTGTTTTATTGTACATGTAATGTATGATTTTCAAAATCTATGCTAGGAGTAAATATATTAATCAGATACACTATGCTATTATAAAATTATGTATCCTGAATTTTACTTTTGGGAAGCTACCACACAATTTTGAATCTAACTTTGGATTCAACAACAAAATTTTTTGTTGTTAATTGTACGTTGTCAACCAAAATTGGAAAATTTACCCTTGGTTTGACTTGGTCAACTGTATATTTTAAAATTAATATATTTTATATGTTTTTAGAAATGGTCTTCTAAGAATGGCATATCTTTTCAAGTCTACATAATGACTGATTCAAATGTTGGTGTTCAACATATTAATCAATTCCAATTTCTAAGGGAAGTTATAAATTTATTTGGAAATTTTAAATTATTATATGCATGATTGGTCATGTGATATTTTTAGATCTACTTTTCTTAAAGAAAATAGAGTTTTTGTTATTAAATACTATGAACAATTTCATTCATATGAGAGAACCTTTTAAAAATAAAAAAATTTATAATCTATTCAAAAGTGATACACTTTGAAGACAAGAATTTTAGGATGTTGATATTTTTGAATATTATTTTATTAGTGTTGTTGATATTTCAATTATTCTATATTTCATGAAGATAATAATCAAATAGGACCCCTTTAAAGATATTATTTTTTCAATACATTTATCTATTAAGAATACGATTTTTATCTCATAGTTGCTACTACAACTTTTGGCTAAAACAATTTACCAATCAATTTAATTAATATTGAATTAATAGAGTATATTATGCTCATACATTGTCATCATGTATTAGAATCTTCTAGTTCTAAGATTTAGATATTTAATTTCCATTTAAACGAACTATACGTCCCTATAATATTTTTTGTAAAGGAGTCAACTTCATACACTCTGCCGTGGAGGTCTTATGATAAGAGGACATATATAGTGAAAATCACTAAGATCACTGAGAGAGAATTAGTAGAGTGGACTAGGAGAACATTTTTCCTTCAAACACAATAATAAATATTTTTTTCTTATTCTATTTTCTTTTATAATTCACAAATTTATTAAAAAAAGAACGCTGCATATTTTCATATTATAAAAAGAGGTATAAAATCTGAATATGTAAAGATTTGTGAAATAACATAATTGACTCCCCTACTGCGTATTTTTATATTATTCTGACCTAAAATTATTCTCAAGAAATAACTACAGGAGAAAACAATTCACGAATTTCTTGAAATATAGATCATATTAATTCATCTTTTGAAACATAAACATTAATTATCCTGATAAAAAATTTGATTATAACATAAACCATTACAACTTTGGTGACATATAAATCATGATAAAAATGAATGAAATAAAATAAAATGAAACATAAAATTCATTTTAGATAATTGTATTAATGATATAAATTATTTAATGGGTGTGTATATACACCCCAGGAAATAATTAAGTAGTGAATATGGAATACTTCTCACTGAAGTAAACTTGAGATGAGAAACCCTTAACTCATATTGGATTTCCTTAGAATGTGGTAGTACCATAGTTTAATAAATATAGATTTAATATAAATATATTATATAACCATACTAATATATTTCATACAACTTCGGATTTAATTATAGTCTTATATGACACATGTACTGAAATTATTTGTTTAAAGAATTATTTTAGATGATAATTATTCATTTTTCATGTAGGTTTTGGTTTGTTAATTTCAGTATTTTTATATTGACCATGGTTCCATCATGTACAGAATTTTAAACTTCATATAAATAAAATATATAATCATTATACAATTATTTAAAATATTCCATAAAATATACATATGATAAAATTAATTACACCATTGATAGAGACAGTCAGTAGTATATACGAATGAATGTTGTTTCAGTTTTTCAAACTCATGGAATAAAAGAAAGGTAAAAAATAATTCACAAATATAGAAACATTTTTATATCAAATATATCATATATATTTATTAAATATATCTTTATTTCCATCTATGTCAAAATAAAATAAAAAACATTTCATATTGCTATGTGGAGGCGGTAGTGTACATGCACGCACAAGTAACATTATTAGTTTCCAATAGATTAGAAGGTAAGAAGGTATATGTGATATTTTAATATTATATATATATATTATTATCATAAATATGACATTAATATGTAAACTAAATCTTTATATCCATCCAATAATGGGGGTGCAACAAAATGAATTGCATTACTTCACGAGACAGTAGTCCGTCGTACACAGGATTCGTGGCATCATTTCCTATTTGATGGAAGTGGATATCAATGTAAGTTAGGTAAATAAAATAACAAAATATCAGTATATATTATATAATAGTGTTTTTACCATATTTGGATAATATTTGATAAATATAGAGAATTAATTTAAATGAAAACACATGCTTAAGATCATTACCTATTCTTCAGACAACCTGTTTAGGTTTGTACCCAAATCCATTATAAATAGGATTTCTCATCCAAAAAGGACTATTGGATGTGGAGAGAGGTGTAAGGAAGAAAGTTTCCTAGTTATTTTCTAAACAAAAATTTGTTGGGAGGTTGAATATGAGAGGAGAGGGAATGACCTATTATAAGTTGGGGGGGACATTGTATTTTTAAAAAGAAAAAGTGATACCCACATATTTTACATGAAAAGTCTCCAAAGTGGATCATCCTTGATCCATAGGTGAGAAAAGGTTGAAATAAGACTATATAATATGAATTTTAGAATTTTATAAATCATTTTAACCCTTATATCTTTAGTTTAACCCATATTAGAACTGTTTTAACCTTAACTTTGGTAACTAATTTTTATTACTTTATTATTCATTGTGACCAAACCTTATGTTGACCATATTATATAATATTTATTATGATGATCCCAAATATGGAATCTATTTTTTATAATCCAATTCACTAAAATGGATGAATTTAAATAAATATAAATCCCCCACACACTATGAGAAAATATAAATTTTCTAAAAGTGGTAAAAATTAATATTAAAATGTCTATGAGAAGCATGACAAAACCTCCATTAAAAAATAAATTATTTTTTTATAAAATATATTTTTTATTTTAAATGATTAATATTTTATTTTTAATTAATAAATAAACTATGAATTTATTTTATTCATTTTTTAAAAATATAATGTTCATAATTTTGGTTTTATTGATATATTTTTATCCATTATCCTTTAAAATCACCAGAAACATAATTATCATCTTTATTCAGAATAAAAAAACGTGGTTTCACCATGTTTTTCCCATCGAGATCATTATGTAATTGTAGAAAGTCTAGAACATAATTTTAGTATTTAATATTTTTAGTCTAAGAAAATTAAGTTCAAATAAAATTTACTATGTTTGTTTCATTCATAAACTGATATAAACTAAATAAAAAATTATTTATAACAACAATTGGGAATAAGGAGTCCCCCAAAATGTCATATTTATCATCCACCTACAGAAAGTCCATATAGAAATCATAGATTAATAATTAAACGCCCCTGGAATTTCAAATATGAGGAGGCCCTCTCCAATAATGTCTTTGTTTCTTAATATGGTGATATTGAATTAGGCCTCTACACACTGTTCATTGTATCTTATCACCTAGGATATGAATATATACTCATCTTAAACAGATCATGTTCCATTATAATAGGTCATCCCATTAATCATAAATTCATAGCTTCATGAAACTACATTTAACATATATCTCATCACACCTTGAATTAAATGAACCATCACACACAATAATATCCTCTTTCATCAATCTACTTAGTTTCTTCTTCATCACAAGGTACAAATTTGTATCAAATATTGAAAAAACTCATTGGATTCTTATTTATGTAGGAATAAGAAAATATCCATCAGCGTTCCATGTGATCATTTTCATATTGTGATTTCTTTCTAGATTATAAACATGGATTTTAAATCCCATAAATTATGATGGTACGCATCGAAATAGATTTAGAAGACCCCCACCAAGCTCATAATATATTTAAAGGTTGGTAAATCTTTGTTCAGTCACTAGAAAACTTATATTTTAGTAAATTATTGGTCAAAACTATTCTTCCATTACCTGTTGTCATGCTGATAGATCATTATAGAAATTTCAAATTACCATACAATGTGTCAATGCTTCTTTAAGAAGTTTCAGAGTAATTGGTTATTTGATTAATCTATATTCATTGTTTTAGTTATGGTTATCACTATTGCATATTGTAAAAGAATGAAAATCAATCTTACTTCAGTTGAGATCAGGCGTTTTAATTCGTCGGCTTGTCTACTCAAGTCCCCCATTTTTTGAACATTGGATCGAAGATCCCCATTTTCCACTTCATATATTGAATTAGTTTTTTGGGTATAAAACCTGAAAAACTAGAGTGGTAAATTTATGGAAATTCATGGCACAATTTTCCTGTAAGGAAGATCCAGATGATAGTCTGCAATCCCTTATGTTATTTATTTGAAATATTCTATAATGGTTGATTAAAAATTTAAGGAGTTTTAGTTGACTACTATGGGTTAAAATTATTTCATAGTTAAATTTCCAAAAATTTATCTATAATCAATTAGAAGGGGGAATGCATTTGAGTGCCCTATACTTTCTAATTTATGGAAAAACCAATCCATTCCACGGTCAGATGAATACATTATTTCCACATCATATCATGTGGCAACTTTAGTTAATAGGCTCAATATCATTCCATTACCAATTTATGACTTATGATCAACCGAGATGTAGGAATGGTCAATTTCCTTTTAATTTTTTTTAATCATGATATCTCCAACTTTTCACCTTAGTTGATCTAATTTTCATACTATCAAACACATTATTACATTAAACCTAAAAATATATATAGGAAACATGTGACTATTTTTAATACATTCGAATAGTGAATTTCTGGAAAAATAATTTATATAAAATAAAAAAATCTACATATAATAACTTATTTCAAAAATCCAAACCACTATAAAATAATTTTCAATAAGAAATAAATAATAATAAGAGATCATAAATTATCTGAAATTTGTAAAATTTGTTTTATAAATTAAGCATCCAAAACATTAATTTTAATAACATTTTTAATGAATACTCGTTTCCCATAAAATTAATAAAATATTCATTAAACTCCAATTGACAAACACATATACATTTAAAAATAATAATATAAAGGATTATATGTAAAAAAAATTACTAAAAAATGTCACATAAAATTACAAAACACATAATCAATTTAAATAAAGTGATTTTAAATTGACATTATGTTTTATTTACCTAGAATCCTAATGAAATTGATTATCCTTACCAGGGTGAAATTAAAAAATGAAATGAATAATATTAGTGAACCTTACACTAAAAAATATTTTATTTCATCTTATATGAATCCTCTACACATATATACTCCAAACCCCGTTTGAATTCTCGTTCTACGGGTGTGATATAATGATATTTTATATTGATTAAATCTACATCAGGAGCCACTACCAGTTTTCAATCTCTTCATGGCTCCTCCATCAGTTTTTTTACTTTTTAATTTATTAAAAAAACTAAAATAATATTTTTATAAATCAATTTTCCAATTCATTATTATGGGTTATCATTATCTTCATATAAATGGATTAATATTTTCAAAGGAACTTTATTTCATTTTACCTAGACATGATGTTTTATTATAAATATGAAACACACTTATTGAATTTGGATTTTATTTATTTACAAAAAACTGTGTGTATATTGTCTTGGTGAAATGAGGATTTAGAATATATTTATCTCTCTGTTTTCCATCCTCTTGGTGATTCCATAGAATGATGATGGCATCCCCCATCCTTAGGAGTGGGAAGGGGGAACTTTAAACTTGGTCTTATTATGAGGCTCGACCTCCCACTTTCACTTTGTTCAATCATTATTATTTTTGGCCTTTCATTCCAGCTATTTCGACTAGTTTGAAGGTCATAAATATTTACGAAGGCTCACGTAAGATTTCCCTCTCAGCCTAAAAGTCACAGAAGCCTCAATTATTTCGGATCAAACTCTAGTTACATGATTTAGATATCATAGGCTTTATATTTAACCCTTTGATAGGTTTATCTTCACATCATGGGGTTTTAAGGATAATGTAATTGTTGGTCTTTGTGATAAATGACATATCGTGATACATTTTTCATAGATGGAAGACCTAATTGTTTATTGGTCCATAGATCTTCATATATGCATAGGTACTCAATTCTACATATTTAGGTAGTCATATGACTTACACATGAATCATGATGATCCTTACACATATTTGTGGGTAATTATACTTGAACAATTGTTTTCTTTTCAGAATATATCTATTATCTATTTTCATTTAAATTGGGTTGGTTAGTATCTATGTTGGTATAGTTTAATGAATATGGATTTTCATCTTATTTACTTATGTATATGTGTTTATTTTTATGTCTCTATGAATCTATAGAATTGGGTTCGTATCACCATTGGGTAAGAGTTTTGATGAAAACATGTTATGGTTTTTGAATCCTTGACATATTACCATGTGTCTTGTATGTGTTTGGGTCATCTTCCTTTGACGGGTTGTGATGTACATAAAGGGGAACATTGGAAATATTATTTTATGATTCAAAATTCACCTAAAATTTCCACTATAGAGAATAAGGTATGTTTAATTAGTTCATATCTAGGGAAACCAATTAAAAAGGAGGGAAGATTCCAGAATGAAACTTAAAATATTGTGAAAATTTTCTACCATGAGAAGAATGATATGGTCGATACCAAGTTAATATTTTCATATCATTAGGGTTTAGTGGGAACTAAATTAGTGGCTTTTGTGGGATTTTTTTATACCTAACATCAATAATTTTAATCTTTCTACTTCTATAGGAGTTGCACATTCTTTAAATGGACTTAATTTTGAAATTTTGATTCAGTAGAATGTGAGGGAGGTTTAATGGGATGTAATTCTTGGGAAAGTTTGGTGTGAGGATCTGATGGAAGGGTGTAACAAGAGTATGGGTCCAGTAATAGAATGATCATGAAACATATAAATTCAATAAATCACTCTTAAATATTTGGAGTTGGAGAGTTTTTAACAAATCAATGAGATATTGAATAAGCTAAGATATCCAAAAAGGTAACCGTCTATTTGGGATAGTATCATGTGATGAGGTTACTATTAAATTTTTTAAATGACATATAGAGAAGGTACATGGTATTAGGATCCAAAAACCACGGAGTAAAATGGGAGGAAGGTAAATTGGGATTCAAGGAGTTATATTCTGTTTAAGAGAATGAAATTAAAAGTGATGATAAAATACTATTATCTACCAAACCTATGGAAACACATTATATCACAAAGTAGATACCCAAGGATATGGAAGGTGTATTCAGTTATAAAAATAATGAATCAGAAGGTGGAAATGGAAAGAATAAAAAATAAGAAATTTTGTGTGATATAAAACCTTAACCTGATGTAGAGAGGACCTATATAGGTAGATTATGAAAACTGTGGGGACACCGTTGTTCTAGATGATAATATGATGGTTGTGTTGGATGATACAAAACAAAAAAAATGTAAAGAGGATAAATATTGAAATAATTCATTATAGATCATCATCAGTTTTGAGGAATATAGTTTGGAGAAGGAACTATTAATTAAGGACTCCATAGAGGAAGCATAGGAGATGAGAAAGGGATTTATTTTAGTGGACACCAACAAGATAAGTGTGAGTGGATCAGTAAGCATGATCTTATTTTGACAAGAGGATTAAATTAATGGAAGATAAATGTGGAGGAGTTTGTTTATATGTGGTACATGATGGACTATCAGTTTGAATGCTTTATTAAGGAAGATTCGATGCTGTTGGGGGCTTATAAAGGAAACTAGTTTTAATTGGAGATTATTTAGGGATAATGCTTCTAATAGGATCAAACTTATTTTTAATGGTTTGGTGATCTCTTATAGTGCATGATTTTTTTGGTTTTTCATTATGAGGTACCTCACTTATTCCACAGTTTTTTAAAATAATAAAAATGTAATTTTCATTCATAATGTCTCATAGATTAACCATTGGTTACAAATTTCAATTTATACTCCAGTTTCAAAAGAATTATATTAATCATGGTAAACATGGTTCCATGAGGTGCTATATTTCACAAAAGTTATGTTACTATGTTCAAGTTAAAACATAATTTTTTTCTTTATTTATAATCCCAATTAACAAAAAACATACATATCATACTTTCTTCTCTATTTTTGAAATATTTTTCTATTAGTACAACGAACTACATCACCCTACAATCATTAAATTATAAAAACATCAAAACTAGTATAATCCCAAAAAATGATCATGAAAATATTTCGCATGGTAGGAAACATGAAATTTTAATTTTTTATCTTAAAAATAAACAAATATTTTATTTATTGAAAATGAGAATATACAAAACTATTTTTGAATGTGAGTTAGTTTTGAAAATAATGGGCAGGGGGGTTGATGTATAAAACAAAAAGGCTTTATGAAGTAATAATTAATGACATTATCACCATACATTCAACCCAACATTATACCTAATTCACAGTTCAAATGTGGTAGAAATAATATAACATAATTATGTACAAAACAGATATATAATTTCATCCATTCAGGAAATATTTCGAGGGTTCACAAGAATGTTCAAAAATCACATTTTTCAGATCAAATATGATATCTATAACATAATTACATAATGTGAACTTTTTATTTTATGAACATATATATTAAATTTAAAACTCTTTAAAAAAAGAATGTTGTTAAATATATAGGATTTATAAAGGGTACTAGATATGTTTGAAATTCTTCTTGGATATATTTTACACTCTATAGAAAAATGAAATCTAAAAACCTCGACTAAAAAAAATACTGAAAATTTTCATAAATAATACGTGAATCCCCCCCACACATAGTTCATGTCCACATAAAAATTAAAATAAAATAAAAAAAAATTATTTTGATGTGGAAGAATTCATCAATACAATGCAACTATTTCCTACCTTATTTTCATTAAATATATTCTCTATGTACTCAGTTCTAGTTGAAAAAAATTAAATAAATCAACATTAATATGAGACATAATAAAATAAAATGTGGTGGGAACCAAATTTTCTATTGAATTCATTTATTTCATACGATACAGAATATAGTTTCACAGTATCTTGGTTTTGGGCATCATATTTCTTGAGGATTAACAATACAAAAGAATCCCACATATAGTATATACAAAAAAGATAAATATTTTCAACTTTAAATCATGATATATAGAAATGGGTAAATAATTTAATAATTATTAATAGTAATGAGGGAATAGGAACTGAGATTATTTATATTTTAAAAAAATAAAATCCATAGTAGAAAAATAGTTTAGTTCCAACAAAAATTTTGAGTTTATATTTCATAGTTCAACTCAGTGAAAGATATGTTTTCAAGAAAAGATATGGAATCTAATTACTTATGTTAGCCATCACTGAATTACTTTTTTCTTAGGACCTAGTGAAAAAATCTTCTGATTATCCTCTCAATCCAACATTGTATCCCCATTTACAAGAACACATAGAATTGTAAAGGGTCTTGAATAGTTGGTTATAAGTTTACCTGAAAAATGATTCATCATATAATTAAAATGATATACCATTTAAAAATAATTATATCTATATTTTAAATTATTATTTCCTTAGAGTATTTTTCATTCATTTTAAATATTTACATTCTTATATGATTATATTCTAATTTCATCAAGCGTAGTCAACTCTAGAAACCTTCTCTATCCAAAATACTTAAAATAATTGCTCATGGACTTCAAAAACCAAAGATATCTATGATTTAGTTTCACAAGAAGAAAACATATCATTTAAAATATGACTCTATAAGTATACATCCATGTTGGGGTCTTGTATATAGTGCAGAAAGAACACAATGCTCCATCCACCTCATAGATCAATTTTTCCAAGAGATTGACATTATATTCACCAAGATTTGTTCAATGTCCCTATAATAAAACTCAAATTTACCATAAGACTATGGGTGATGGGTTTTTATAAGAACCCATGACATTAAAATGTATTTATTTTATAACAAATTTTAATTCATCAATATGTTGTGATGCACACAACACCAAATTTAAACAAAATGTATCAATATATTAAAATAATAATAAAAGTAAACATTTTAACCTATCCATTAAATTAGAGGTTATGGATATAACTATATAAAATATGAAAAATATATTATTTTGACTATTTAAATTTTAAAACATTTATTATAAATTAAAATAAGAATTACTTAGACGAAAAATAAATGTTTTTTGAACAACATCTTTTTTTTTTCTAAAAGATGTTTGGTTTCCCTTTCTTTAAAATATTTAAAATTAATTTTTACAAATTTTTGAAAATTTATTTTCTAAAATGAGTTTTTTAGTAAAATAATAATTTTTTAATTTTCATTGGATAAATATTTAGGACTAAAAAAATCATTTTAGGATAAATAGGAAAAAATACTTAATTTTAATTGAATACTTCCTTTTCTCTTAAATAATTTATAATGTTAACTTTTATTTTGATTTTTTTTAATGTAACATTATCTAAACTACATATAAAATAACCCAATTTACATCATTTTAATATTTTTCATTTTTAATTTTTATATAAAAAGATTATAAACATTTTATTATTTTCTCTATGAAAACCCACCACATAATTATGTTTGCTGGATTAATTTGAAATTAAAAGTTTCCATGTATTTGAATGGAATTTTGAAAAATTTATTCCATATTTTAAATAAGAATAATTTATACTATCTAATAATTTAAACATAATTTCTTACAAAAATAAATATTGAAACCTAAAAAAATTAATTACCATGGTTAAGGTAAAAATGGATTTATTGGGGGTTAGATTGAAATTATAAGGGTAAAAATGACCTATAGAACTGTCTAAAAACATTTTATGGACATATTTTAACACTATAATGGATGCGTTTCTGAAATATTTTATTTTGACTAATTTGGAGTGTGAAAAACCTAGGTTCCTCTTTCGATTTAAAAAAATTACAACTGTACCACTGACATCACATATAAAAGGTCAGTCAATATCCCTTCACACCCTTTTCATTCAAAAAAACTATAAATAAAATTTTAAAACATCCCTACCTCATCCTTGAAACATTGTTTTGGGAATAAATCCTATTTTGGATGGGTGTGGTGCAAACCAAATGATGTTATATGAAGCAAAGGTAACGTTCTTTGACGAGATTGTTTATTTTATTTCATTATCCAACACCTTTAATTAATATTAAACCATGGTGATATAATATATTAAGTATCTTGAAAATAGTTATATGTTTTTTTATTTTATTACCAACAACCATCTCCACTTCCATCAAATGGGATTTTAAATTTTTATTCGTGTGTACGGTGGACTACCGCCCCACGATCTAATGTCATTAATTTCTCCATTACCACCTCTCACGGTTGGGTATGATATAGAATATAAAGTATATATATATAAATATGATATTTATAAAATAATTAAGACACTAGAGTAATTATGTAATATATACCTTTTTTATATTCCATTTTAAGGGTATACGATCACATACCTCATGTGAACAACAGTCTAACGCCCCGTGAAGCGATTTGATTTATCTTTCACAAACGCTTTACATGGGAGGTGATAAGGATAATGTTGATTGTTATATTAGATATACATGGAATAATTATTATATTAATGAAATAATTATCATTTTTTAAATATAATATATCATTTTATTTCTATCCCTGTCACTCACTTAAATATGATTACACCATTCGTGTATGTGTATACTGCCACATTCACAAAGTGATGTTACACTATTTTCATCACAAAAAACAAGGATGATATATATAATAATATTTAAAGAATTAATAAAGTAGATATGAAATTATTGTAATTCTAGAAAGTTAAAATATTACTTACCTCCATTTCATAATGATCATTGAAAATGGGAAATGTTAATCCAGAATAGATAAGACTTATCATCTCAATGATCATAACATATCTCATAATCAAAAAAATATTTAATGATTGGTCATAAAATTATAATTTATATATAAATATGATAATTAGTTCATTATTATTATTCCATAGATGATGAAACTATATACCATTCATAATAACCAGGATGATCATGATAAAGAATGAATGACAAGATAAGGCAATTAACACACGAAACAATGAAAATAATGAATGATTATTAATGAATGGGTGATAATATGTTATTAAAGGATCATAAATGATTCTATAAATATTAATATGGTTCTTATATATGTTAATAACATTTTTAAAACCACTATACAGGAGGTATAATTATTTTCACACTAAAGGGTGCACGTGGTATCAAATTTCATCTCAACTTACATTACATTGATCCTTATTTGTTATTATCAAGGAATTCAATTTTATGTTGTGTATATAATTTACCTTTAACATTTAATATCATTAATGATTCATAAATCATGTTATTATAAGTTTCAATTGGAATTAATTTATCCAAGGTTATTTGGATTGAAAATTACCAAGAGGTAAAAGTCATTGAATAATATAACTTTCTATTATGATTGTAAAAATTCTCCTGAAACAACCACTTTATTATGACAATTTTTAAATAGAAATTAAATTTACCTTGAATATATATATTCTTTTATGATGTATATGATTATTTCATAAATAATATACCATTTGTATACGTGTTTTTTACCTTGATAAGTATTTTATTAACTAGAAAAATATTGATTATTCTGTATCCTTTACCCAATATAGATATTCAGTTATAAAGAATATTAATTCATGAATTAAATAGATTATTTTAAAGAGGTGGAATTATTTTTACCTATACTTATGGGTGGTTCCCAATATTATATATCTCTTTAATTCATTAGTAGGTCTCAAGAGACAAATTAATTAGACAAATTATGCATGTTTCCACCTATAGATTGAAGTTTCATGTGAAAATTATTGATGTAGTGGTATCAAGATTCTAAATATCTTGGAATCCAATAATTATTCATTATATTCATTGGGAATTAATTTATGATTGTTATTTTTCATATTTTCATAATGATTATGTGTATAGATTCATTTCATTATCGTATTATTTAGTAAATGGAAAGCATGTTCAGTTATTTACCTTTCCATTTTAATTATGCCTTATCTATTCATGTAATAATGTTATTTAAATGTCATATGTGTTGAGTTATTTACCTTTTTAAATTGAATATCATTTATCAATTCATGACAGGTTATGTTGAACATAACCCCTACTGATCATTTTTTATTACTCATATTTTGTTTACCTTCTCTAGTATATGAAGAAGAGATCATTGAATTAGTTTTCAAGGATAAATTTCATTTTATTTTGTTATGTATTATGTTTTGTTTTATATTACCAATGTTTAATGGGTATCATTTATATATATATATATATTTATCCTAAATTTCTAAAATGATCGGTCCTTTTGGATTTGACCCTTTATATGTATGACTATTTAATAAAGTAGACACTAGCATTGGGATACTGGAGTTGAGGTCATTATAGTTTGTATTATAGGAAACAAGGTAGAAACATTGAGAACCTGATTAAGGAAAACATAGATTAAGGAATATAACACTATGATGGACTTTTAGCATACGATTAGAAGAACATACTAATATTTTCGTAAGGAATAGATTATATTTTTTACCTTAAAATAAATCCATATTTAGATATTATAAGTGGACTAGTTTTTGATGTAGAGGTACCTAGGAGTTATAAATCTAAAAAAGGAACATTGGAACTGATCCAAATATCACATGGTGTATGACAATGAGCCTTACATTGTATATGGGTGGGAACTCTCAGAGGGTATGCTTATAATAATTCACATTTTCTTTACAAACTATTATGAAGGATTTTAATTTAATTGTAGAAATGAAGAGACCATTTTTACGATCCTAAGAATAAAAATTACAAAATTTTAATTTGTTCTTATATGTTAAAACATATTTTATGTTTTACATTATGATTTAAAATTAATAGTTTTATTATAAAATCTAGTATTTTCCATTTTTTTGAAATGGTTCCTTGTAGGAAGATGGGTATCAATAATCTTGGAAAATGTAGAGACTACCCTATTTGGGAAGCTAGTATATATGGTACTGGAACTGATCAAATTATGGATATATCTAGAAATCTTATTCTGGTTTTGATAGAAAACATTGCTCAAGTGGAGAAACCTATTCCATAGAATGATGCTTTGATGTTGGATATCGTTATGTGATAGAATCCCCCATAATTTTGGGGTTATACTAATCCAGTGATAGTCAAGTAATGGATTAATTCTATGGAGAATTTATTTATGGAAATAAGATATAGTGAAAAATAAAGGTTACACTTACATTGTATAATATTAAAGGGTATACTGATCAATGGTGGGAAATGATCCAAAATACTATGAAGGAAGTGGAAATTTAACCCATTGAATGGAATGCTTTTAAAGATAAATTATTTAACATATATTCTCTTATTGAGAAACAAATCGATATTAAGAATTTTTTTTGGAGATGATTCCTTAGATCCAACTTCTGTGTACTTTATGACAACTTGAATTCATGGTTTTTAATATTAATTAACTAATTATCACTTCATTATTGTTCTTATGAGTAACATTGTATATGATAATGTCTTAAGAGTAGTTGTAACACTAAAAGAGCATAGCAGTTACTCTCTATGATTATAACCTGGAAGTGCTACGACAATATTATTAAATATATGTTTTATAGAATTATTATATCACATACACGATAAAGGTTATCAGAGGTGAAGACTCAAAGAAATTTGAGGTGCCTTCTCATGGTGTACGCCCTTCGTAATATCCAGTATGATATTATGAGAATGAAACCTAACAGAAGGAAATCCTTATTTCAATGTGACATTGGATGTTCTGATCTGTGTACATATTCATTGATCCTTAAACATAATGATGATTATTATTAATTATTACGAGTCATGCACTTAGATTTATTAAAGAAAATCACAATGAAAGATATTCACGATGAGTTAGGATAAGTTTGGCATGTCACAAGTAATATCTCATTAATGAATAATAGGAAAAAGGTTTTTTCCCTTTTTAATTAATGGAAGTTGATATCGTAGTGCCTTTTATGGAAATTATATAGCCTAAATAAATTTATGTCCATGATGTTCTATAGGGATGTTCCTTTTTTAATAAGTCAACGAAAGAGACATTGATAAAATAGGTTGATGGCACTAGCATGAATAATTCTTTATTAGAGATATCATTTTAAAGATATTATATTATATATTAAGCATCTATGTGATGTTACATGTTGTTTAACCATTAACTTCTTTCTCTATGGTTATCTTGGTGTGTTGCTAGAGGCTATCCTTGGACTTTAGGATTCTTCACCTAATTCCTCTAAGAAAAAGGCCTAGATGGTCACACACTCTGGGTATAAATAATATCAGTTCAATAATATGACATCATTTGTTATTTATCAAGTAGAATAAATATTATTCATAGACATGGTTTAATAAATATTCATTTATGATTTATCACATGTATTACATCACTGGCTATTTGAGTGAATATAATGTGAGTGGAATATTTAATAAATATTTATTTTATATTTAGTGAATATAATATTTATTTATTTATAAGAAATAAATTTATTGATATTTATTTTATAAATAAATATTAATTGTTCAAGACACAAAAAATATGGAGTAATGGATAGCCGAGTTTTTATGTCTAGTGATAAATAATAAACATTAAATATTATTTAATTAAATAACATTTAATATAATTTACAAGTTAAGAAAATTTTGAGAAATAATGATATTATTATTTTTCTTTGACCAGGAGTTTTTTTCATGGATTTAATAAACAATTAAGGAAAATTTTAAAATTATTTTATTTTAACCCTATAAATATATAAGAACATTTTTATTATTTTCATAATAAGAAAATTCATTTTTCTTGGTTGTGCATAATGGAATTAGATAATCCTCTAAAGCCCAAAAGAGAACCGTTCTCCAAGAATACTCACAATAATAGAGAGCAACCAACCTGCACTAGATCATGGGGAACATATCAGAAGATGTTCTCATAGGTATCAATACAATATGATACATGTGAAATGATTTCTCGTGCGGGCAGTAGGGGATTCATTCGGCGATGTAGGGATATTTGGGGAACACCTGTGGATCACCTAAAGAGGGAATTAGAACTTTATTCCTAAAATGAAATGATGGTGTAGTGCATATCTTTCACTAGAACCATCAACATAGAAAGATTCCAACAAAATTAATTCTTTATTTAATTAAATTGATTGTAAATAATAAGTGATGCTCGTCTCTCTGGTTATGTCATGGTTACCCTTGTATGATATCATGTTTGAAATTCTATAGATAACAACATTTATCATTGTATAGAGTTTGTATTGGTCATCAATCTTGAAAAAATGTTATTTTGGGCACCACCCATAGCAAGCTCCCACTATGCCCAGAACATACAAGTGGTATTAGAGTAGGTAACATAATTATTTAAAATTATTTATAGATCATTGATGATTTATACATTTTAATTTAGTTTTTTAATTCAGGTTTAATCGCCATTTTAATATGAATCATGAAATATTATTATTCCTACATTTCTCTCGTAGATCTAATTGAAACGATTAATTTTATGATTAAAATAAAATTGAAGAACTCATCCATAGGTTCCAAAGGTTCTAATCAGATAACACCAAAGTACACACTGTGTGACTAGAGTTACACACCATGTCCTCATTTTCAATGGCCCATAAATTAATTCTGTAATTAATTAATATTTTATGCATTGATGACACATTTTGTAGTTAATTGTTACTCCAAATGTAGACCATGAAATATTGGTCCAATATCAACTAGTGTACATGGAATATAACTTGCATACACTATGTGTAGTCTCTTTGAGTCAATGATGGGATGTGTATTTCAAAACATGGCCTAATTTACTAGTGACTGTGTAATTTTGAGATCACCTAGTTTGTATCCCATAGGACATTTCATGCACTCTAAATTTTGAGTCTTGATTTACATGTCGATTCCCTAGGAATGTTCCTCAGATAGACAATGAGAGATATACACGTCGTGTAGATTTCTTGAAAACACTATGTATTGATACCAAATTACATAAATTTAAATTTTATTTATTTTACTATGTAATCCATGATACATGTAATATAATGTGGTTGTAGTGACATGACATTCCATATGATAGTTTTTAATATACATAAATATTTAAATGTTTAATTAATATACTCGTAATGTTCACATCTTCATATCCTGTATGATTTGTAGTACAAGTTGATACTCTATGTTCACTAAAGAATTATATGTGAACAAAAAATCACATAATTTTTGTACTCATTTGTGAAGTACACATTGTGAAATGACATGATAATTAATTTATTCAATATGTCACAAGATTAAAATACAATAAGAGTATAATACATGTTGGTAAGAATCATACAGGTCTTCACTATGTTTCCTCCAAGATATATTTTTTTAAACAGTTAATTTAAAATGAATTTATTTAATATGTTTAAAATTATAATTGATGATAATATCCTGGAAATTTGGAAGAGAAATTAGATAAATGAATTGATTGATTAAAGACGATAATTAATTAATTCGAGTGAAAAATATCAAAAATAATAAAGATTAATAATTTAATGATAGTTTTAATAAGTATGTAATTTGGTGAATGAATGTGTATGATCTTGATAAATTACTAGAACATTGTATGTGATTGGTTTGATTTCATTTCATTTATTATTAAATTAAATAGTTGTCATGTGTTCCCTCTCTTCTTTTATTATGTAATGCCTTTCATTCACAATTTTTCTTTTATGTAAACAAATTTTCCCCTTCCCCAGAATGAGACTAAAAGGAATATGTAGAGGATGAAACACACAATCTAGTAGAGGTGGTTCAATTTTAGAGTTGAGGTGAAACAAATCCAAGGATATACAAAGGTGAGCATGTGGAAAGTTGTAACGCAATCCTTAATTGATTTAAGGTGTTTTTCTCCTTGTTTAATGATTGGTTTATCAACCACTAGATAAACTAACCATTAGTAAATATCAAGATCATACATCTTTAATATTTTACTTCTTTCACGTTTCATGGTAATTTCATTATGGTTATTTTTATCACGCCCACATAATTAATTAAATAACGATCATGCAAGATAGATCTAAAATGATTTTTTTGTGTAAATAATATCTAAGATATGGTTAATAGCTTAATTAAATCCACTTAATATTAACAATAATGTGATAAAGATAATAATTTTAAATTTATGCATAAAAGATAAAATACCTCAATTATATATATTAAGTTGCTATATCCATCCAAAACATAAGTTAAAATCAAACCATAGTTCAAAGGGATTGAACAGTCAATGTTGAGGTAATTTGAATTATTGATGAATTATAACTTGATGTTTTTGATTGACTTGACTATTTTTACATCAAGGGTTTCATATAAAAGTAATACTTGAAGTAAGTGAGAGTAAAATGTTGAGGAAATTCAATTTAAGGATTTCAATAATTGGAGTCCACTAAGAAGAGAAAGTAACTATGAGTTAATGTTGTTAGAATTTGTAATTCCTATGTAAAACCATTCATGTTTCTTGACTAACAATTTTGGGGTAATTAGAAGGGGAATATGTATCCCTTTCACTTGAATATCCATGAAAAATGATATTTTGAATCCAATGGTGAGGGATATTGGGTTTGGATAAAATAGTGGGAGACTAATGTATATAATATTTTCTTATTTGACAAAATTAATCAGATATAATATTAAAATCTCTGATCATTATATTTGTATAAATATTAATATAACATCACATAAAACATATCATTTTTATTTATAATTTATTTGGGAAACCATCTCATACGAAAAAATTACACTAGTGGAAAAAATTCCTACGTTCTATCCTTCACTGTGAAAGAAAATTATATGTGTTGAAATAACCTTTTCTAGTTTCACTTGGTAGTGAGGATAGTGATGAAGAGTTATATCTTTATGAGAAACATCTAAATTATGCTGTAGATGTTCTATGCTTCATGATTTCAGCAATGTCCATTGAGATTTTAAATCATCATGAGGATATGGATGCTTATATCATGATGTCTCATTTTCAGACTTTTATCTATATAGGGCGAGATAAGAGAGTTATGCGATCTCTAATGAATCTTTTATAACTAATCTTGTAGATTTTGTGCTAGCTGGGCCTTATGTTGTTAAGATTATTAGCTACATTTAATGCGTCTACATATTAAGGATTAAATTACATGATGATTTGTGCAGAGATCTCATACATTCATTATTTTCTATGACATTATCAATTTTTATTGTTAATTACCATATGATAAATACTGAGAATACTATTTTAGAATATCTTACATTGATTCTACAAGTTGATAAGGAAATGGGGCGTAATAAAACCACATTACTTATGCTGAATAAGAAAGGAAAGAACAAGGAAAAGGGGATCAAAATTGATAAATATACTAAAGCTACTGAGCACAATTCTTCCAAGAAGATGAAGATCTTGAGGTAGTGAATGGAAAAGTATGTAAAATATTTTACATGTAGCAAGCTAGGCCACTGGAAGAGGAACTATTCCCAGAATCAAGGGGATGTTAATGACATGTTCTTTATAAAGTGTAATCTTTCAATATATAAAAATTATGTATTATATATTGCTCTTTGGTCTCACATATGTATCCAAATTCAGGAGACAATTAGATTCAAAAATATTCCTAGAGCATTGGTGGATCTAAGATATGCTATTGGTGGGAGGCTGACTGATGTATCCATTGGTGACTACCAATTTTCATTGCCGACAAGAATGATTTTTGGTTTTAAAATACTCATATTGTGTACCTACGATGACCAAGAACATAATTTTTACATCTTATTTTGATGCAGCTGATTTTTTTTCAAATTTTAAAATAAATGATGTTTCCTTTAGATGGAATATATATGTTATTGTATGGAAAATTTAAATAACATTCTTTATGTACTAAATTTTGAAAACCATGTATTATAAATTTATAACGAATCATATTCACGTTACCCATATAACACCCAGTACTAGAATCACCATCATCATCATGTAAATGAGAATCTTTTGAAAAAGATCTATCAATGAGGTTATTTAGACTATTTTAAGCTAAAGCCACATAAAATATATCATGCTTGTTTACAAATAAAAAATAGCCAAACCACCATTTGGTGGATAGATTGAAATTTCCATAGAGATTCATGTATTGGTACACACTGATATGTGTGGACAACATATAGTAGAAACTAGAGGTAGATATTATGACATCATTAATTTTACTGCTGACTTGAGTATTTATGGATATATCTACATGATCAACTATAAGTTTGATTCCTATGAGAACTTTTTGGAATAAATGAATGAAGTAGAGAATCAACATGGTATGATGATAATAAAGTTTCAATTAGATCATGTTGGAAAATATATTTACCATGATTTTATCAACTTCTTAAGGGTGTTTGGAATTCTATCTCAACTCACTCAACCTTATACACCATAATGGAAATGTGTTAGGGAAAGGAGGAACTGTACTTTGTTAGACATGGTAAGATCGATAATGATTCATGTAGTTCATCAATTATCCTTTTAGAGATATTAATTACAAACTATGGTATAAAAAATAAACAAAGTACCCACTAAAATAGAAAATAACATTCCCTTTATGTTACATAGTGGGAAAAATTTGTTGCATACATGTGTATGGGGTTACAGGGAGTTTATTAAGGCCTTATTGTGAAACAAACTACCACCCCACAAAACAAAGAGTATCATTATATGGTATCCTATGGAAACAAGTTAATAATACCAATACAACCCCTCAAACATAAAAGTGCATGTCACCAATACTTACATCTTTCTTGAGAGGGGGAACATCCTCAAAAATGATAGTGGGAGATAGATTAATTTTGATGAATTAGATATGCAAGATACACCAGAGTTGGTATGAGAAAATTTTCCATAGGTCCCTATGGATAAATTTGTTCCTGAAACACATGTACTATGTTGGATCGCATGAGAGGTAAGAGAACCAAAGAGGTGTATTTTTCAAGTCAATGAAGACGGTGACTCATTATTGGTTGAAAATGATAAACCTACCTCCTACAAGGAGGTAGTAGAGAACATAAATGTTGCAAATGTAATGAATCCATGAATTTATAAATGGATTCAAAGTATCAGAACCATGTTTAGGTTCTTCTCGATGTGACAGTTAATATAAATCATGTTGGATATAAATGGGTATTCAAGAGGAAACTAAACATGGATGTTAAAGAAAGTACCTATCATGCAAGGCTAGAGGCTAAAAGGTTTAAAAAAACTCATTCAATTGACAATAATCAATCCTTTTTATCATTTTTGATGTTTAAATAAATTGGAATTATACTTTCTATAATAGATTACTGTGAATATGAGATTTGGTAGATAGATGTCAAAACTAAATTCCTTAATGGTAACCTTATGTAAGATCACTACTACAAATAGGTCTTACAATATTGCTAAAACCCGCATTTAACAGTGCTAAAAAAGTGATGTTAATCTCAGAGAAGATGAAGGGGGTCCCCTTTATCAGCGCTTGCTTAGCGCTGATAAAGGTAGTATTTATCAGCTCTATTTTCAGCACTGATAAATGGATAATATATCATCATTGAAAATAGCGCTTATAAATACTATCTTTATCAGCACTACTTTGATCGCTGATATATTATCCATTTATCAGTGCTTAATTAGCTCTGATAAAGGCCAAATTTCCTATGCAAACCCAGAACATGCACAACACCTGCACAACACCTGCACACATATGATAGCACTTGCACATAGTAGAAACAAAACCCACAGACAAAGCATAGAAGAACAAAAATTCTATATAAATATACTTGAAATCATGAATACAAAACAAAACACTGCTATATACATTTCAAACAATGTTTAATTTTGTTACAATTAAAATTATCCAACAAAAAGTTAAAAAACATTGATGTTTCATCCTTTTTGCATCCATGATCCACTCTAAAAAAATTTCTTCCATGGTATTAGTTTCCAAACCAAGCATTCAAACTCAGGAATAAAATTTCATCTATATAAGAAAAAAAATATTATATTAGTAATACAATAATGAAATAAATTAAACATTAATATGAAAAAATAAATTAATAAAACATCAATTGTAACTTTTTACAACCTTTACATGTCTATATTTCCTTAGATATCACGCCCTCCCTCCCCAGGACGACACCCCCCTCCCTCCCCTTTCATCCCTCCCTTTCCCTACATAGCCCCCTTACCACCTCCTGGATAGCCCCCCTCCTCTTTTGGAGAACCCCCTCCCCTACTGGACAAATCCCTCCCTCCCCTCCCCGAGGCAGCCACCCTAGACATCCCCCTCTGTACCCCTAGACAACCCCCTTCCCTCCCCTTGCACCCCCTCCCTCCCACCACTCCACATACAGCCCCACTTCCTCTTCAAAGACAACCCCCCTCCCTCCCCTTGCAACCCCCTCCCTTTCCTTGGACATCCCCCTCCCCCCTGGATAGCCCCCTCCCCTCCTAGATAGCCCCTCCTCCCCTCCTGGATAGCCCCTCCTCCGCTCCTAGACACCCCCACCCACCCTCCCACCTAGACACCCTCTCAATCCTGGACACCCCTCCTTCTTAGTTCTTTAGTTTATACCCACTAATAACCTTCTTTATCCCACTATATTTTCATCATCTATTTGATAATGGAATAAATATTCATCATACACCATCATTCAATAATATAAATTATAAAATCATATATATTTTGAAGAGATCCAATTCAAAAAATCAAGGGAAAACACCAAACAAAAAATACATTGGAGGAATAGGAATGAAATTTCACATAAATCTAATGTGAGAAAGGTAAATGATGCCTATTTTGGGTCTTTCTGACATTAAATAAGATATATTGGGCCTTAAATTAAACTGGAATATAATTATTGGGCCTTTACATGGGATTTTAATTGGTTTGGTTGGTTGGAACTTTTGATGCGTCACTACGAACCCACATCAGGATACTCTATAAGTGATCTTCCCATTGTATATTATAATTATTGAATGAAATTGAATGGAACATTGTCTAGACACCCCCTCCCTTCTAGACATAGCCCCTCCCTCCCCTCCTGGACACCCTCACACTTGGACACCCCCTCCCTCTTTGACACACCCCTCCTGGACACCCCCCACACATGGACACTCCCTCCCTCCTGGACACCCCAACCACATATAAGGGAAACTAAAATTATAAAATTGATAATCCAAGATATTGGTTCCTATCAAGCTCTAAATATGATCATGAGTGGACTGAATGAATATGCATTGGTCGACTTACACACTATCGACCAGTGTAGTCCAATGAGTTATTCTTTACTAGAAAGACAAATCATTTCTAAAACCATTATTCACAACCTAAGGATATAAAATATAATAAAGGGTCATTATATATGCTCAATAAGTTTAAAAAAGGGAGATATCAATGATAATATATAGATAACATAAGTAGTACGAATTCACCTTCATCCTATTTGTGTAGAATCTTCCATCAGGTATATTGCCCATTCAATTCTAAACACATCTATATCTTCTTCTGAATATGCGTTTTTGCGATAGTCATGGTTGTACTAAAAAATATAAATATAGAAATGGTTAATAAATATTTTAAATTAAATCATAAATATTTTCAAAAATACCTCGTTAGGGATTCCAATTTTTTGATGAAATACAATATCTTTCATAAATTTACAATCATAATAACCACAATCCTTTCCATTTTTTTTGTTTTGGACACTGTATAAACATCGAAAACAATAAATAATTTGTTTTGATATGTGTTTGGATAGTGCAATGTTATTATATATACCAGGATACTTTTCCAATTGTAGATATTGTAGGCGTTCTTATCCTTAGGCCCTAGATTCATTCCATACATTAGATGATATTGATGCACCTCCCTATCATAACATAATCCTCATTAAAAATAAGATAAATTATATAACAATATTTTTTGTTTTAAAATATTGGAACTTGTGTATTAAAAATTAACAAACACCATCATGTGTGGTCAGTTTGTTGGATATCTATGCATTGAATCCAAAAAATAAATCTATGGAGTGTCCAAATTACCTGCAATCAGCATCCAATGCTGCCTAAAAATACAAAAAGGAATAAGTAAAGAAAGAAATGAAAATATAGTCGATATGATTAAATTGTAGTGTTTTACCCCAACATCGTTGGTATTAAAAAGAGTCTATCATTCATAATTTTGTTTTCAAACGATTTGAGCGGGGATGACATTATTCTGACCTCTTTATCAAAATCTATTTTGTCTTTTGAAGAGGTGGTGTGAGGACTAACGAGTCAAATTTTTTTCATGGGGAAATACCTTCAATTGTTTTTCATATATACACCTGTGAAAAATATAAAATGTATTTTGTCATAATTATTACAGTATATTAGCTTTTGTAAAATCAAATCATGAAAACATACATCCTATATACATTTATAACTGAGGAACCTATCCATTCATACTTGAGGATTTCATTTACATTTTCAGAACAAATTAAATCTCATGTTTCCTCTTCGTACATATTTTTTCAAAATCAACAATGTGAGCATTGATGTCCATCAACTTTTTTATCAACATGAGCCGGCAATGATATTAACTGTGGATATTGAACAGGCAGGGTTAAAGTGCTCTCAATAGACCGTTTTAATAGGTTGGTTTATCCTTGAGATATTTTTGAGCTGATATTTCATTTCACCCCTTCTCTTTGTCGTTCTGTAATAACATTCATCAGTTCAGACATTTTTTTCATTAAATGTGTAAGGTCCAGCTTGAAAAATAAATTGGAAATGGATACCTCCTTGTAGACATGTTTTTTTACAATAACATTCATCTATGCAATGAATGTTCCAATAGCTTTTTCAACCATATAAATGTTGTCATCATCATTTGGAACATGTAGCTCATCACACGGCTCATTAGCTACGTTAATTGAAACTATGAGATGATCTGTTGGAAGCTGTCTGTTGTGTAGCATGTCGTTCTACCTATTGAACACCATAGCCCTCAATACAAGGAAATAAGTGGGAGTTGATAGATATAAATCACATTAATTTTTACCCTATAGAATATTAGTACAGGAAAGGTATCAATTTATATGTGAATCACATTTCATAGAAAAAATTATTAAAACATTGATTACCTCAGCTAAGTCAGGTTTTTTAGGGGAATAGCTCACTTCAAAGCTGGTGGGGGTGGGGCGGGATCATCATGCACAAGTTTTTGTTGAGTTGTTTCTTCTCTTCACATCTCACCCATTAATGTTTTTATCATCTATCTTTGGTATTGTAATTATTCTTTAAAAATAGCTAATTTTTCGTGAAGATATTTAATTTTTCATTTTGATCCTCCACTTGTTTTTATTTTTGAAAATATGTTCGGGGTGTCACCCCAAAACCCGCACCCCTGACGCAACCATACTGTTCTAGATGCTTCATGGCTTCATGAAAGTATGTCTGCATCTGGTGCAGTTTTTGTTGATTCCTGTGACTATGTCAGATAGAAAATATAGAAAAATAAGTAGTCGTTGTAATGTTATAGCGATTTAATGAAAATCAAAATTATATTATGTCATACTTACACATGTTTCGCACACTTTTTGTGTGTTTTCATCTATTAGTATCCACTCTTTATTTACAAAAACCTCCTTCCATAGCACATGGTGTGGGATGGATATGGATTTTGATTTCGATTCATCAGTCTACATATAAATAGAGAAACATGGTTATTGTGTTGTTTTATGTCACATACAAGTAGTACGGTTTATTTAAAAGATGTACCAATTTTTTCTCACGTGAAGCATACCCCATCCTTGCTTTACAGAAAGGGTACGCTGGTTCTGTTGCGCTTTTTTTATTTTCAGCACTCAGTTGCTATTTCATAAATGGAAAACTGTCAATCAAAGTGTTTAATACATGCAACATCAAACAACGTATTACCCCACACAATGTACCTGAAAAGTCTTCTCCCCATGATTGTTCCTAAACACATCCCACGCTCATTGGGATATCAAGTGTGCATAAAGAGGATGTGGGTGCAGCTTGAGTTTTCCTTCAGCATCTTTAAGATGATATTTCATTAAAATTTTATGTAAACCTCTATGAATCCTTCCTGCAACTTAAATGGCATATTCCCTGTGTGATGCATCTACTATAAATGCACTCTGCAATAGATGATGAAGAGTAATTCAATGTTTTGGTATTTTATTTTTATGAATTAAAAAAATGATATCATAATGTTACCCTAATCTCTTCCCACATTAGTGTCTTCAGCCTGGTGACAACATGGTTCCATGACTATACATCAATTGGAACGCATTTCCGAGTGATGATTCCAATGTAGCTACTAAAGATAGCTCTGTTGGGGTTAACATGTTGGCCTCACTTATTCCATCCCACCTCAAATTTGATGCCTTTTGCTTTTTTCCTTAAGGATTTTGGCTAACAATGTCAAACTATGACACTATTGTTTTTTTACGCTTTCAAGGTTTCATTTTCTACCATTTCCTCAGAAGTATCATCAATATTTTCCTTCGGAGTGCTAGCATTAGCACTGGGACCAGTAGCAATAGGTTGAGAAACCTGTTGTACATCAGCACTGGGACCAGCAACAATAGGTTAAGAAACCTGTTGTTGCTCTGCACTGGGACCACCAGTAGCTGGTTGAGAGACCTTTTGTGCCTCAGGATTGGGCACACCAGCAGGTGCATAAGTTATTATCAGCAGAAGTGGTTTAAAATTTAACTTAGATTACATAAAAGTAGTAGCGAACAGATAATAACATAATGTAACACAATGTATATTACAATAAACAAATAACCTGATTATTGTACTATGTTTTTTCTTTAAAGGCTGAAGAGATTTTAATCCTCTATCAACTATGTAAATACCTTCATTGTGGTCTCCTATGATATAGAAAACACCATGTACAATGGGACCACTGTGAAATGATTTTTATGTCCCTATAAAAGGTTCATCCTCCATTGAACTTTCATCCGACCCTTCAGTTGTTTTGGTCGATAACAAAACAATTGACCAATTTCGGTTTGCGGGGTCTGGAACATAAAATACTTGTACTACCTGTGATGCCATTATAAATGGTTCTTCTTTCTCCCCTTCCTTACTGAAATCAAAATTCAAGAATCCTAAATCATCTATTTTAACAACACTCTTGTTATCAACCAACTTGCATTAAAAATCATCAATTTGAATTTTGTATAATCCAACTCCCATTTTCGTTTGATGATGCCAAAGTATGACATATTCGCATAAATTGGATATCTTTCCTTAGCATTGAAAACATGCATCGCCTTAGCCACAATTATAACCCCACTATTCTGCATGGTAATGTCTTCATCATGTTCATTAATATATAATTCATAACCATTAACTGCATATGAATTGCAAGATAATACATACACACTTTCTGCTCTGGTTAGCCATCGATGTCGTTCTTAAATTGAGTCTGGATTTTCATCTAACTGCTTAAAAATATGGTCTCGAAACCATCCTATAAACTATCTATTATGTGTATCTGATATCCATTTTTATCCCTAGAAGGATTCAAACGCCTAATAATTTATTTGTGGGTTTGAACATATGGTCAACATCAAAACTGTTATGAAAAACGTAAAGGTGAGCATGCTCCCGATCAGTAATATGGATTATGACAACCACTCTTCCAAAAATTCCTTCACCCTCAAGCCGCTCATTGTGATGATATTTCGGTAGGCCAATGTTTTCCACACCAAACAGGTATTCGGTACAAAATTCAACGGCTTTCTCAAAAATATATATCTCTACAATACAACCCTCTGGCCGACGTCAATTTTTGACATAACCTTTCCCAGTCTTCATATACCGTTCAATGGGGTACATCCATCTATAATGTACAAGACCACATAGTTGAATCTGTCTTACCAAATGAACCATCAAATGAACCATCATATTGAAAAATTTTGGTGGGAAGAACATTTCCAATTCATATAATATGACGACAATTTCTCTTTCCATAGTTGGAAATTTCACCGGGTTTATAACTTTGATGCATATAGATTTGAAGAAGAAACATATATTCGTTAATGTATGGTGGAAATTCTTGGAAAAAATGAAACTTAAATCTATAGTAATTTGATCTTGCATAAAAACATGACAGTCATGTGATTTCAGACCCTATAATTTTAAATTTCTTATTGAAATTATGTTCTTGATATTTGATGAATACCCCTTTGGAACCTTTACATCATTTAAGAAGTTGAAAAACTGATATCTCTCATTTCTGGAAAGAGTGTATGTAGCAGGAGGAAGAAATTTTCGTTTTTCAACCTTCACCGGGGCCAACTCTTTTCGTATTCCCATCTCAACCATGTCCAATCTAGCTTTAATTCCATCCTTTGTTTTTCGATGTGCATTTAGAAATGCGACGATGACACTATCACATACATTTTTTTCAAAATGCTTAACATCAAGAAAATTTATAACATACAAATAATTCTACTATAGTAATTAAAAAAACTGATCTCTTTTTTCAACTAGTTTTTGTATGGTTTTTCAAAAATGGTTTACCAAAAGTAGTGTCTAAATATTTTTCTTTCTCAAAAAATTGATCACCTGTTAGTTAAGATGGTGCTGTATGTTCATCTGAAATTCTGTCAAATGATGTCATCCAAGATCAATACATATGCCGTTAGGGTATAAATCTGAAATTTCCTAGAAACATGGTTTTTGATGAATTTTTTAACCTAATTTACAGTGTACCTTGTTCGAAAATGGGACACCCTTGAGTTCCTTTAATTTTATTTCCTGAAAAATTTTCATAAGCGGGGATGTCATTTATCATCCCGTACAACATGGATTTCAAAGTGAAATATTTATTTTTGTAAGCATCATACAACATAACACCTAAATCCCACAATATTCTCAAATCCTCGATCAATGGGGCCAAATAAACATCAATATCATTACCTAGTTGTTTTGGTCCGGATATAAGCATAGATAACATGATGTATTTTCGTTTCATGCATAACCATATTGGTAAGTTATAATTTTCTAATATAATTATCCATGTATTGTGATTGATGCTTTGAAAACCAAAAGGATTCACCCCATCTTTAGATAATGCCAGACGAAGGTTTCTCAGCTCATTTCCAAATTCAGGATACTCGTGATCAATTCTCTTCCACTGAGGAGAGTCTGGCAGGTGACGTAGTTTCCCATCATTAATACTTGTATCTGCATGCCATATCAATTTTCCTGTAGTCTCCTCACTTCCTTATAGGCACCTAAACCGTGGAATTATTGGAAAGTACCATACAATATTCGTAGGACTAGAATCATCATTCTTGTATCAAGAAGAACAACAATTTGGGAATTATTTATGTGATTTGTGGTCCTTCCGAAACAACATATAGTCATTCGGGCAGACATGTATTCTTTTAGATATCATACACATCAATCGTAGCATTCATTTGGCATCGTATGTTCGGCTTGGGAGTTCATTATCTTCTGGTAGCATGTCATTCAGGAGAGAAACTAGTTCCGTAAAAATGGCATCACTCCCCCTGTTGCCTGCTTTCAAATTATACAGCTTTAGTACGACTGAAAATGCTGTATATATAGTGCAACCAGCATACAATGGTGTTTTTGCACAACTCTTTAACTTCCCAAACAATTTTGGGCCATCACAAAGTTCATCATTAACTTTCCTTGTTATTTCCACAATACGATCTTCATCATCATTCACATCTGTAATCACACCCTCCATACGATCGTCTTCACTATTCACACTTGTAATCATATCAAATGATCCATAAAACTCCGTGTTATCTGATCCACTACCTACATTTGTTTTCCCCCATGTTTATTCTAACATGTATATCTTCGATCTATTCCGTGAAAGATCAGGTGTTCTTCAAAATCCTCTTGAATAAATTGTCTTGAATAACAACAGTGTAAACATGGAAAAAGGATTTGAGAAGGGTCACATGCATGATCTTCTGCAAACTTGATAAACTCTTTCACGCAATCTTCGTACTCTTTTTTCAACTGATTGGCATTCATCCATTCTTTATTCATATTCATCATCTTTATGGGTTTGACCTCAATCATTCCTAATATTATGTTATAATTAATCAAGTATCATTGTTTGGGTTTTATAAAAAAAATCAGTGTACAAATTCCACTAAAATGAAATAGAGGAACCTACCCCAAAACATGTGAATGTACATGAACTCTATCTATATACGAGGGACTGTGCCCTATCTTTTGTATATCTTCATAGAATACCGAAAACCTATTGTAGACGCCGGAAAAGTCCGTTGTTCCCAAACGAAGCTCCGGATGCGGAAAGCGAGGTCATATTTGGAGTCAGAAGAATGTTTCGGAGGGCCCGGAGGCCTTGCGCGGAATTTCAGAGGTCTGCGCGCAAAGATGATGATCCGCGCGCAAAACCCCCGGGATGCGCGCAACTCCCTTGCGCGCCGTGCCCGATTCCGCGCCCGCGAGGAGAATTCCGCGCTCGCGCCTTGGATTCCGCGCCCGGGGTTGCCTATAAATACTAGGCGACCCCCAACGTTTCAAAGGTTGCTGGAAGTCGAACGGTCCCCCGCGCGCGCAATTCAACCCCTTCCGCGCGCAATGCCGATCTTCAGGTAACCTCCTTTCTTTCGCGCAATAGAGCCTTGGGGTCCGCCTTCATGCGCAATCCCCTTGGCTCATTTCCTTTGAATAAATTTCAACCCGAAGGCCTTTGCGCGCAAAAGAAGCCTCTTGCGCGCAATTGCCCCCGGGTGCGCGCAATCCAACCCGATTGCGCGCACCCCCCATCTTCAAAGTGGTCATTCGTTAGAGAATGAGCCGTTGCCCACACGCGCTACCCGAAGCCCGGTGCGCGCAATCCCAATCATCCGCGCGCAAAGCGCTGGCCCAATTGCGCGCCAGCCCGCCATTTTGCGCGCCGATCCGCGGTTTTGCGCGCAAAGCTCCTCTTTTGCGCGCAATCCGCCAGGGTCGCCTCCCTTGACCCCCTGCGGGTACCCGCCTGCGTGGCGCCCGATGGTCTTCATCGCAGGTGCCCGCACCGTGCGCTGTCTTCCCGTGCAGCCTTCCAGGCTCGTGCGAAGTGACACGGACCCGTCGGCGGCAATCATTCGTCCAGCATGACGTTAAACTGCATATTCGTCCTGCATGACGTTAAACTGCACATATGTCCAGCATGACGTTAAACTGCATATACGTCCCGCATGACGTTAAACTGCGCATTCGTCCAGCATGACGTTAAACTGCCCATACGTCCAGCATGACGTTAAACTGCACATTCGTCCAAGCTGCACGACGCTAAACTGCCTAGCCCCCCATCGTCCGCGCTGCAAGACGTTAAACTGCCAAGTGGTTCGTCCTCAACACACGACGTTAAACTGTACTTCGTCCGGCAAGACGTTAAACCGTCCGCTTCGTCCTCAACACACGACGTTAAACTGTACTTCGTCCGGCAAGACGTTAAACCGTCCGCATCATTCTATCCCGTGCCTCGCACGCAGGGTCTCCCCCGGTTTGGATGTGGCCCCCACCCGCTCGTCTCTTCAGGGATGTCGAGATTGTCCCCCTTTTGGGACGATTTAATGGGAGTGGCTTTTCCCTGCGGGGGCAGGGTATTACAAACCCCTAGTTTCTCGTGGGAGGCTGCACATGTGTATCTCCATTGCGCCTCCCCACTGCCGAAGCCAGTAGAGGGTGTGACTGGGATCGAGGTGTCTTCTGCTTTCGGTCCAAGTCCCTTCCAACTGAGTTTTGCCGCATCCGGGCTGCCTCAAGTGCGTAAGTCCTGACAGAATGAACTACGTGGACTTTGATCCCTGTCTTCTAAACAGGGTATGTAGGAAGCCTCCCTGAGGTCCAAGCCCACCACCTGGTCGTCCCGGTCGTATTTACGTCGGTTCGTCCATCAGTGGACCCCTCCAGGGTTCACGCTTGCGTCGATTCACCTATGAATCCGCCCCTGTGGGAGACTGCCCGTGTGTATCTCCACTGTGCCTCCCCACAGCCCCCTTTCCCATTTCTCCTTTTATCGTCCAGCATGACGTGAAACTGTGATCCACCCAGCCGTTCCACCCCCTCTGTGCGAGGTGGTCCGGTTCAATCCTCCGCCCGGCGGCCTAGACCTCTTCGTGAGTCGGCTTGCCGACGTCCAGCATGATGTTAAACTGTATACCCGAACTACGTTGACTTTGATCCGTGCTAACGCGCGGTACGTAGGAAGCCCCTACGGGGTCCAAGCTCTTCACTCCATCATCCATCCTGATCCTTACCCGGGCCGCCACATCCCGGTGGGGTCATGCCACTTCACTCCACTCCACGTTACTTGGGAAGCCGCCCATGTGCTGGCCCCAGCGTCGGAGGTTCCCCGCAAGGGGTTCTGTCATCCGATCCACTTTTCGTGTTGATCGGTCTGATGCCGTCCCCGCTGGATGTTAAACTCGCGGCATACCCCGTGTTAAACATGGGAAGCTGAGGAAAACCTCAGGTGACACAGTTCCCCGCACCTAGTACGGGATGCCTCAGGCCATCATGCCTTCGAGAAGCCCTATTAGGGACGGAAGACAGACGTGCAGAGCCGCAGTGTCACGACACGCCCCCAGCACCCAGAGCCACCCGGCCTTCTCACTGCAGGTTGCTGCCCCGCCCAGACTCCTTGGAGCGTCCGGGCGGAAGCAGCGTAATTAACCGGTGTCCATGAAGATATGGCACCGGGAACGAGATTCACGAACATTCTTAAGTCTATGAGGGAGACCCGGATTAGGCGACGAGTTCCGAGGAGACGTCCAAGGAAGGAGGAGCCGACATCCCATCATCCCGGTTTCGATCAAGGAGCAGACGCCCCTGAATAAGGGACGAATGCTGCCCGCCCTTGGAAAGCGGGACTGCGGGACCACAAGCCGCGCGCCCATCCCCTCGGGTTGACAGGTGCACGCGCGAACGCGTCCTGGCGGAACAGCGTAACCCGACGCACATCCGCACCGAAACAGAAAAATGGTGAACCCGACGTGAATCTCTTCTCCTCGATACGAAGACCGATGGCTTTCAGAGGTGTTGGAAGACCGGCGTGTTGCCCGGCCAAGCATTCAGTCTTACCTGCCAGGGGCTGGGGAAGTGAAATCGGGCACTCCGTCTCGCAACGTCGAGGGCCTGGGTTCCCCCCACGGAAGGCGTCGTGGCGCTAATGGTTGGTTGTCGATTCCTTTTTCCTGTCAGTGTTAATGGGTCATTCTCCATGCTTTCAGAAATCAGGTCGCCCGATCCAGTGCCCGATCGCCACCCGCCCACTGGCGCAGGGATAGGGGAAACACTGACGCGGCTACTCCGCGCGGTCCCGCCCGTTCCACAGCCGTCCCAGCAGCCGCAATTGCGGGACGACCACGCCCTCTCTCCCCCTCGGAGGTCATCCAGAGAAGGGTGATCAACACCCTGGTGCGGAGATACGAGGAAGAGGGAGTCATCCCCACTAGGGAAATGGCTCGCCTAGACCTTGAGGAGGCTGCGCCTCACCACCACCGCCGCCCCCGAGGGCCGCGCAGGGAGGCACCGCTGCCTACCTCAACGTCCAACCGCTTCGGGAGCTTATCCCCGGAGCGCTCTGACAGTTCCCTTCCCTACGCGGATGAGGTGGAAGAGGCCCGGGATCACCCTATCCGGGATTCGCTCCAGGGATCTACGGTAAGGACTCCCGCCAGGCCATGGCGACACCACCGCCAGGCCTCTCCAGTCGAAGAGCGGGCTCTCCACCTGCCCGCGCCGCTCATTCTGACTCGCCTTTCCCGACGCCAACGTCGGGCACGAGCGGAAGAGGATGCCCACCTTGGGGCTCTAGCAACAGCGGCCGCATTGGCCCAAGCCACTGCTGGCTCCAGTCGCCAGGCCTCTGCGCATCCTGAGCAGGGGAACTCCTATGCCCGACCTAGATCGAGGCCCCGACCGCCCCAAAGGCAGGTTGGGTTGACTCTCCCGGTTGCTGGCACTGGCAGTAGCCACCGCGGACCACCTCGCGGTAGCGCTATTCACCGGCAGGATCTACTCTGTGTGGCCGATCCAGGAGGCATGGGTCATCCCACCTTCCGATCCCAGCCCGGAGGCCTGCCCGGAATCATCTCTCCCCGTGTCCCCTTTGATATCTGTCCCGGTGCCCCTCGCACCTTGGTTCCCAGTCCTCTTGGCCCCAGCACCAGTGCGGCCGGAGGACGCCAGGACAGAGATCAGCCCTGCCCCGAAGAACCACCCAGGGGCAGGAAGGCAAGGCGTCGACGCCGAGGGAAGAATGTTACGGAATTCCGGACAGAGATCCGACCGGTTCGCTTCTCTGATTCAGAGGCGGAGTACGATTCGGCGACAGAGCCCTTTCCCCAATCCCGCCAGTCAAGGGCCGGGGTAGGAATGCGGCACGTCAGCCTCGTGCTCCCCGAGAGCGAGATCGATGTGATCCCCGCTTCTCTCCGAAGGTATATCCGGAGTAACGAGGGCCTGGTAGACCCCCAAGGATCAAGCTTGCGGTTGGTACCGGCCCCTCCGGAAGTGCCTTCCGTCTCGATCAGAGAAGCCGGAGACTTTTTCTGGGGACCGACGGTCGAACCACGATCTAGTGCACCCTCGGCGAGCACCGATGCTACGGCATGATGTTCGCTCGCCGGCCCGTCCTATCGTGATGTGGTAGCCAGGGCACCGCCACCCTCATAGGGCGGCCCGGGATATGGAGGCCAATCGGCCTGTTCGCTGTATTCACCGTCGGCCAGCCCGTCGGCCCGGCGGCCCGCCTCGGCACCACTACCAGTTCCCCGTCCGTTCCCAGCCATGGAAGAGGACCAAGGAGATCTGGGTCCCGAGTTTGAGTCGTGGAGCTTCTGGACCGTCCTTGCAGAGGTCCACTTCCCTGAGAAGTTTTGGCCAGTCGCAGGACCGGGCTTTGATGCACCCGAATCGCTCACCCCGGATGAGTTCGAATGCTTCCGCCGAACTCTCCGGGAGACTCGCTCCTGTATTCACCGCCTACAAATGCCATACCCCGGGAGTCAAGCGCACCTGGAGGATATTGGTGAGCAGTGCCGTCAAATTGACCTGGCCATGCTCCCCGCGGTTCGGCACCCCGGGTCATTTGAGCACCACGAGGCCCTCCAACAACGATGCGTTGAGTGTTTTCAAGTACTCCGCAAAGTTATCGAGGAAGCCACTCCCCACGTGTATATCCGTGGATGGGGGCAGTACGCTGCCCTACGCTTCAGTGTGATTCGCCGACAGCCCGATTCGCTGGGTGGCCCTGAGGGTATATCCCCAGGGACAGAAACAGTCAATATGGCTGACCTGTCGGGAGAGGGGAATGACTTGGAACTTCTCGACGGGGGCTTCCCCCCCGAAGACAAGCCGTCGTCAGATCCATCAGTGAGAGTTACTCGTCATCAGAGAAACCTCCTAGGGCTCCCCGCACCCACTGAAGCACTGACGTTGAGCCGAAACGTCAGCAAAGGAAAAGAGCACAGCGAGGCTATAAGGCCCGCCGACCCATCTGCCTCCATGCAGAGGGCAGAGGAGGATCCCGAGAAGGCTACGCTACGTCAGCAGCTCGCCGAACAGAAGAAGCTGGTTGACCAGCTCCTCGCCGAGCGCGCTGCAGAACGGCGGCCTGACTACGGTGATCCTAGGCCAGGACAGCAGGGACCGGAACAACCGCTCCTCGACGAGACTCTCCCGGGCAACCGTGATTACGCCGTGTTCGCCGACAGGAGAGAGGCCATTGCCTATGGCAAGAGGGCGCGGTATGTTTCGCCACACCCTCCCGAGCGGCGTGACTACCTGAGAGATCCCGCTCGGATTCCTCCCGCTGCCCCAAGGGCCGCTCTGCCCGCCATCCCACGAGCTGCCGAGTTCGACGACCCGGTCGACGACCCGATTGAAGGGCCATGCAATGCGCTCGTGGTTAGAGATCCTCGCCAGGACTGGAACCCATGTCCGGACGATCCGATGGCGGCACTCATTGCCCGCTTGGAAGCCTTGGAGACTCGGCAGGTGGCGATCCCACCGGACGGCAAGCCCTACCCAGCATGGGTGGATGACATGCCGGCGCCTCCGGGATTCGGGAATCCCACTTTTTCCCCCTTCAACGGGACTGGAGATCCGCCACAGCATTTAGCCCACTTCAACTCGAGGTGCGGGCCTATGTTGGGGACTCCGGCGCAGCAAGAGGCCGCTAAGCTTCGCTGCTTTGTTCAGACACTGGAAGGGCCAGCATTTGTCTGGTACAGCCAGCTCCCCGTCGGGTCGGTAACCAGCTGGGAGGACCTCCGTAGACAGTTCCTCTACCAGTTCAGTTCCACGACCCGGAAGACAAGTATCGCAGACCTCTTCAAGTGCAAGCAGAGGCCTGATGAGCGAGTCGCGGACTTCGTCGCCTGATGGAAGGGTCTCACGTATTCCCTTGACATGCCATTGACTCAGGAGCAGTTGCTGACAATGTGCGTCGGGAACGTCAAGACCGAGCTGGTCCCTTCCCTGATCACTCAGAATTACCCCGGAGGGTTCAGGGACTTCTCAGACAAAGCTCAACGTCTTGAGGAAGCCCTGCAACAGGCCAGCCAGGCACACCCGCTGCCTCCTATGATTCCTGCAAGGAGAGTCAGTAGGGCTGAGCCCGCTGCTGTTGCCCAGATAGAGGCCCCCAGGCCGTTGGAGCTGCTGCCGGCGAGGCCAGCTCCACAGCCTCACAGGAATCCGCCTCCACGGGCTCAGTTCCCGGCCCAGCAGCGGCAGCCTCAGAACCGGCCGGCCCCTCCGCGTAATGTACCACCGCAACCCAGGCGAGATAATCAGGGTCCACCTCCTCGGCAGGCCCCTCCAGCCCCTCGTCAAGACCACGCTCCCAGGGGCCCGCGACACCTGACTTACTCATTCCATGAGGATCAGGTCCCCGGTTATTTCCGGAGCGCCCTGGAGCAGAGGATTGTGCGACTGCCTGAGTGTTGGAAGCCAGAGGAGGCACATCTTACGAATAACCCCCGCTACTGCCCCTACCATCGAGCCCTGGGGCACACCATCCAGCGGTGCTATGTGTTTAAGGATTGGCTCCAAGACCAGATTAACAACAATGTGATCAGGTTGGGCCCAGCTCCAGCACAAGTGGCGGGCGTGTTCGTGGGATCATATGACGATAGTGGCAACGAGGACGAATGGCAGCTGGTCTCCGACCGCGGATCCCAGAAGTACAATAACTGGATGGCCCGTAAGACGACCATTCGCGCCCATGGAATCATCCGTGCGCGCTTGAATCGGCCTGAGCCCCCAGAATCTGCGGGTGCTGCTTCGGCATCGTCGTCCCAGCCTGCCTCTTCCAAGAGGAGCAAACGGCGGCAGCGTAAGAAGGAAGAGCGCGCCCCGCCGGTTCCGCCACTATCCCGCACTCTCGGCGATTTCATGCCCCCGGAGATGGGGGTCCCTCCTCGGATCCGCCCGGTGATGGATGATTCGTCCGATGACGGTATTGGGTACGCTTCGGTTAACACCGTCGAGCTGGTAAATCCCTTTTCGGTTCCCGACGTTGAAGAACACCAGGTGGACCTCTCTAGTGTCCCCGGTCGTCGCTACCGTCGGAAGAACCGCAGCAATAGGAGTCGCCGGGGCACAGCCGTTGGTACCTCCAGCCAGGCCGTGCACGCCACTAAGACTAGGCAGCAGGCCCAAAACCGAGCTCAGCGCGCGCAGCCCCCCCATTCGGGGATGACGGATTCGCCTCCGCCGCTGTTTGTGGTGTGGGACCAGGCAGAACCGCCTCAGCCGCGTCGCGACCAGCTCCGCCCTGCCACGGGTCCATCCCGGCCTCCTGACTCCAGTACGGTGACCATTTCTCGGACTGCGACCAGTGAACAGCGAGATGCGCCAAGTACCAGTCGGCCGCCGATCCAACCGGCAAGGCCCGTCATGCCACCAACCGCAGAGCAACCTGTTGCAACCAGGGGCTCGCGCTTGGCCAAAAAGTATGATGTCCTGAAGCACTTGGCCGACATCCCAGCAAGGCTCTCCATCCTTGAGGCTCTGCGCATGTCATCTGAGATGCGCGAGGCACTCGCTGAAGCCCTGAAAAGCCCCCTCCAGTTTGAGACAGAGGTTGCGGCTGCAGAGGCCTTTCACGCCGAAACGATCGAGGACGCCGAATGTCAGGCAGTTATCTCGTTCTCTGGTAAGGATGAAGACCCTCCTATACAGGGACACATTCGTCCGCTGTATGTCACTGGCCAGTTCAATGGCCTTGAAGTCCGGCGCTGTCTTGTCGACACGAGGTCCAGGATTAACCTGATTCCAACTCGGACGCTCCGGAGATTGGGGTTGTCTTAGGATGACGTGATTCCCTCCGACCTCAGGATCCAGGGGTACGACCGCACTGATCAAACCCCGGTCGGCAAGATACGTTTGAAGACCCAGTTCGGTGACTTGGTTGCCGACACCGAATTCATGGTAGTCTCTCAGGACACTGCGTACAACGCATTGATGGGCAGGCCATGGCTCCATCTTCACGCGGCGGTTCCCTCGTCATACCACCAGTGCCTCAAATACTCCCTTAATGGTCGAGTAGGTGTGCTTCAAGGAGATGCCTCTCCTTTTGCCTCGTGTGAAGCCCGCTATCTGGACGCGGACTATTACAAGAGCAAGGATAAGCAGATCCTGGCAGGTGAGGTTGAGCCTGTCGCTGTTGCAAGTGATCCCTGGGCAAGTCTGGATGACGCTTACGTCCTCCCGATTCACCGGTTGGACGTCGCCATGGTCTTGACGGTCCGCGAGTCTCCTGATGAGATGGCCGCGAACGCCCGCGCCAGCACCAGTGGCCCAGCAGGATCTGGTAGCCCCAATGCAGTTTCCAACGCAGTCTCTCCTGTGGACGATCCCTCCCCGAGTGGAGAGGATATGGAAGATGCACCCCCATCCTTTGAGGAGGGCGTCCCCGCCACGGTCGATGAGTTAATACAGGTGAACCTTGGAACCGAGGCCGATCCAAGACCCACATTGGTTAGTGCCGCCATGCCCTCTGAGGAGCGGCAGCAGTACGTGGACTTTCTCAGGCAGCACCGTGATGTGTTCGCTTGGGGCTATGACGAGATGCCGGGGCTAGATCCTCAGGTAGCCGTCCACCGCCTTGGTCTCCCGGCGAACCATCGCGGGTTCAAGCAGCCTCCCAGGAAGATGCACCCGTCCCACGGTGCCATGGTTGAGGCCGAAGTTGACAAGCTTATCAAAGCCAACTTCGTGAGGGAAGTTCATTACCCCAAATGGCTGGCCAACATTTTGCCGGTCAGGAAGAAGAACGGGCAGATCAGAGTCTGCATCGACTTCCGCGATCTCAACCGCCACTGTCCGAAGGATGATTTTCCCCTTCCAGTGACAGAGCTGTTGATTGATGCCACGGCAGGGTTCCAAGCCCTCTCCTTCATGGATGGATACTCCGGATACAACCAAATTCGGATGGCCCCTGAGGATGAGGAGTTCACTGCCTTCAGGGCCCCCCAAGGTACCTTTTGCTACCGGGTCATGCCCTTCGGCCTGAAGAATGCAGGTGCCACCTATCAACGGGCGATGCACCGCATATTCAAGCCAATCCTCGGCACACTGGTGGAATGCTACGTCGACGACTTGGTTGTCAAATCGCGCCAGCGTCAGGACCATCTCAAAGATCTTGAGAAAGTGTTCAGCTTCCTCCGGTCTCGATGCCTGAAGATGAACCCGTTGAAGTGTGCCTTTGGGGTCACCTCCGGAAAGTTCCTTGGATTTGTGGTAAGATACCGGGGTATTGAGATCGACCCAGAGAAAATCAGGGCGATTAGCCAGATGCCTCCCCCAGGTACCGTCCGGGAACTGCAAGGGTTCCAAGGCCACTTAGCCTATATACGCCGATTCATCGCGAATCTGGCCGGCAAGTGTAAGCCCTTTTCTCGGCTCATGAAGAAAGGTGCCACCTATGTATGGGATAAAGAGTGTCAGACCGCTTTCGAGGAAATCAAGCAGTACCTGCTTCAACCTCCGGTCCTGATGCCGCCTGTATCCGGGAAGCCGCTGGTCCTCTATGTGACCGCCCTGGAACGGTCCCTGGGTGCCCTTCTCGCCCAGAAGAACAACGAGGGAACAGAGAATAGCCTCTATTACCTCAGTCACATGCTCCTCGATGAGGAAGTTAGGTATTCCCCCATCGAGAAGAGCTGCCTGGCGCTCGTATTTTCCGTACAGAAATTACGGCACTACTTGCAGCACCATGAGGTACAGTTGGTTTCTCGGGTAGACCCGTTGAAATATATCCTGAGCCGGCCTATGTTGACTGGCCGTCTAGCACGGTGGGCTGTGATTCTCCAGCAGTTCGACATCAGGTATGTGTCTCAGAAGGCCATCAAAGGGCAAGCATTGACAGACTTTCTGGCTGCTCACCCAACCTCCGCGGATCAGCCGCTGGATCTAGGCTTTCCTGATGAGACCAGTCTCTCGGTTGATCGAGCCGATTCATGCTGGCAGATGCACTTTGACGGTGCATCCCGGAGCCCCACCGGTAAAAGACTCGATAATCCTAAGCTCAACAGAGTGGGCTTGGGCATCGTCTTCATTACCCCGGAGCGAGCCGTGCTTCCATACTCGTTCCTGTTGTCAGAAGGCTGTACCAACAATGAGGCGGAATACCATGCCCTCATCACCGGCCTCGAGTTGGCTCTCGAGATCGACGTGCCCCGTTTGTGCGTGAAAGGGGACTCCGAGCTGGTTGTTAAGCAGATCAATGGCGACTACGTTGTCAGGAAGCCGGAACTTGTGCCATTGTTGGAGTGCACCCTCCTTCTGATGGCCCGGTTCCCTTCTCGGCCGGAAATTGTCCATGTTCCCCGGTCGCAGAACGGTCGAGCAGATGCTTTGGCCAGCCTCGCTGCGTCACTTGCGGAGCCTGAACGGGACAACCTGATCGTCCGCGTGACGCGCCATAGGCTCATCGCTCCCGTTATCCCGGAAGAAGATCGCGGCCCGTTGGTAAGTAACCTCACCACGGTTGCCCCTATGCCCGGAGCCCCGAGTACCCCAGATATGACAGTCGGATCAGCCCCTGATTGGAGGACGCCTTTGGTTGAGTACCTCCAACATGGCATTCTTCCATCGGATCGGGCCGAGCGCGAGCGAGTTCGACGCCGCGCATCGCAGTTCGTCCTCCAGAGCAGTCCTGGCCTGGAGCAGATCCTCTACAAACGCGGATTTGATGGTGTTCTCCTCCGTTGCCTTAAGGGAGTTGAGATCCCACGAGTCATGCAAGAGGTCCATGCTGGTTCATGCGGCGCCCACCAGACTGGGCCGAAGCTGTCCCACTAGATTCGGAGGTTGGGATACTTCTGGCCCTCTATGATCCATGACTGCATCGAGTATGCCAGGAGGTGCCATGCGTGCCAGGTTCATGCGAACTTTGTGCATCGGCCGCCGGAACCACTCCATACTACAAGGTATTCCTGGCCCTTTGCAGTCTGGGGACTGGACGTTGTGGGACCTTACCCGCCGGCGACAGCTCGCCAGTGCCGGTTCATTCTGACCGCCACGGACTTCTTCTCCAAATGGGCAGAAGCGATTCCGCTCAGAGAGGTCAAATCCTGTTCGATCGCTGACTTCGTGACCTCCAACATCGTCCATCGATTTGGAGTGCCTCACGCTATCCTCATGGATAACGGAACCAATTTCCGAGCAGCCGAGTTGAAGAAGTTGTACGCCAAGTATAACATTCGCTCGAACCATACATCTCGCTATCATGCGCAGGCGAATGGACAGATCGAGGCGTTTAACAAAACCCTCTCTAACATTCTGCAAAAGATGGTTGGTCAGAACAAGAAGAGTTGGCCAGACAAGCTCCCCAACGCCCTCTGGGCTTATCGGACGACGACTCGCAATTCCACCCAGATGACCCCTTATTCCCTGGTGTATGGAGCTGAGGCCGTCCTGCCCATCGAGATCCAGTTACCGTCCTTGCGCACTGCGGTCTACGACCAGCAAGCGCCGGACAGAGTTGCTGAAGCCCGTCTAGTCGAGTTGGAAGCACTGGATGAGAATAGACTTCGCGCTTTGCACAACTTGGAGAGGCATCAAAGCAGAATGGCTCGAGCTTTCAATAAGAAGGTTCGCCTCCGCTCCTTCCTGCAGGGTGATCTAGTGCTAGCCCTAAGAGCGCCGATGATCCCCGGCAGGAAGCCGCCCAAGTTGGAGCCCAAGTGGGAGGGACCGTTTGTTGTCCAAAAGGTCTATCCCAATGGCGCATACTCCCTAGCAACTATGGATGGTGAGCGTGTCACTCCTCCCACCAACGCTAGGTTCCTCAAGCAGTACTTTGTCTGAGTGTGCCCACGTCCTGCACGACGTTAAACTGCATTCGTCCAGGCTACAAGACGTTAAACTGTTCAGCATTCGTCCGCGCTGCAAGACGTTAAACTGCCAAGTGCTTCGTCCTGCATGACGCTAAACTGCACTACGTCCGAGCTACAAGACGTTAAACTGTTCAGCATTCATCCTGCATGACGTAAAACTGCCCCTCAAGAACTACGTGCGGCTTGATTCCCATCCTTATGGGATACGTAGGACCGCCTGAACATTCATGTTTCAGGCCCAGCCCCATCCTTTGGGAATTTCCATCCCATCCCGGGCCCTTGGTCCAGTTGCCTCTGGGTATGTGGCGTATGGTATGAGCGCGGGGGATTATGCCCTCATTCACGTCGGTTTTCTCGCCACGCTGTACGCCCCCCACGTTTGGGGATGCCTTCTGCTCCCCCCTTCTTTTCCCCTCATCGTCCTGCATGACGTTAAACTGCACTTCAAGAACTACGTATGGCTTGATTCCCATCCTTATGGGATACGTAGGACCGCCTGGACATTCATGTTTCAGGCCCAGCCCCATTTCCCGGGAATCTCTATCCCGCGTTGGGCCTCTGGCCCCAGTTCCCCTCCTTTTTGTGCGAGGCGTATCGCGTGAGCGGGGGATTATGTCCTCATTCACGTCGGTCTACTGGCCGCGCCGTACGCCTCCCCCGTGTGTGGGACTACCTCACACCCCTCATCGTCCTGCATGACGTTAAACTGCCTCTCAAGAACTACGTATGGCTTGATTCCCATCCCTATGGGATACGTAGGACCGCCTGAACGCTTGTGTTTCAGGTCCAGCCCCGTCCCTTGGTTGATCACGGGAATCTGCCCTCTTTTGGTTGCTCTCAGGGTGAGTCCTCCGACCCTTTCCGGAGATCTGTTAACATGTTTTGGGTACTTCAGTCTATGACTCGTAGTGTCAGATTCAATCCCGACAAGTCCTGTGTTGCTTGTCAGGCCTCACGCTTCCTCTTGTTCGAGCCTTCACTCAAAGGGATCCTCGTTAGCGGTTTGGGTACGATGCCTCAGTGCTCTCCTACCGCTCCGGGTCGATTTACCGGCGGGTCTTGGGCCGCAAATCGATATGAATCCTGCGATTGAGAGGTCGATGCTCGTTTGCTTGCCCCGTCTTAGGCTGACGCGATCGGATGTTGTGTTGCGAATGCGTCAGCAACATCCTTGATCGCCATGTCAGCTCCTTCAGGCTCTGAACATTGGTTGCGCAGTCCTCATCACACTCCGCCTTTGTGCGTTGTAGTGGAATCTTGACACTCTTTTCATACTGACCTTCAGTACACCTCTACACGTTAGGCAGACCAACCAAGGTAATGATGTCGTTCGAGGCTCCCATGATCTGAGCACCAAGGATATATGCGGATATCCTCCCTAAGGGCCATGCGTAGCTGGACCCTCGTCCCCATAAGAAGGAAGGAGTCGCCCGAACAATTGCGTTATGGGCCCAGTATATCTGGAGGCTAGCATCTCTGCCCCTCGGGTGATGGACATACGCAGGCCCCTATCCCAAGACTCTTCTCCTGGAATCGTGCGTGACCGCAGGGCTGGGTATGCTCCCACCTCCGCCGTGTCCGTCGTACCGCGATAAGCGGATTCCTCCATGGTCCGAACCACACGACCTTAAACTGTGTTGTCTGGTCCTACCACACGACCGTAAACTGTGATCGTCTTGGCCGCCCGACGAGAAAACGGCACTGCATCGTGATGTTCCCCTCAGGGGGCACTCATGTTGGGCGCTGGTTAATAACCACGCCATTCATCAATGCCTTCCATGGCTTGATCATTGTGGCGACGCCAGAGATTTCTCAATCACAGGCATGTCGCCGCACGAAAAACCATTCATCTCTAAGGACAAACAAGAAATATCAAATGCCGCTCCTTTTGTGTGCGAGGGTCAGACCCGCACTCTTCCCCACGCTGGTGCCCGATTGTGTTGCGCCGCGCTTCAAGAACTACGTGCGGCTTGATTCCCATCCTTATGGGATACGTAGGAACTCCCGGATGTTTGAAACTTCGGGTCCAGCCCCCCACCTCTTAGAGATTTCCCCTTCTCTGGGGAATCCGCCGCCTTCAGGTCACCCTCAAGGCGCGTTCCCCGACCCCTTGCAGTGGTCCACCGGTGTCAAGAGTACTCTGGTTTATTGCCAGGAGGGTCAGGATCCGCTTGGTCAGGTTTCCTCCGCTTTTCAGGCTTCGTGCTCCCTTTCATTCGGACCCATCGTCTACGCCCTGGGTGGAGCCCCCGTGAACGGTTCGGACACAATGCCTCAGTTCTCTCCCACCGACTCGGGCCGGTACCCCCAATGGCCTCGGGCAGCAAATCGATATGAATCCTGCGATTGAGCGGTCGATGCTCGTTTGCTGCCTCATTCCACCAACGGTTAGTGCGATGTTGATGCTGCTTTTCCGCCACGGTCGGCAGTACTCTCATATCGTCACGCCGGTGCTCCCGGTCCTCGAGTGAATGGCCGCATGATTCACATTTCCCACCTCCCATTCTGACCAGGCGAAACCTCGACACTCTCGACACTATCCCTCAGTGCATCTTTGCATACCCGGGGGATGGGACCACGATGCGGCGTACTTTGAGGTCTTTATGGTCCGAGCTCTAAGACCTTAAACTAAGATCTCTCTTTATGGTCCGAGCTCTAAGACCTTAAACTAAGATCTCTCTTTATGGTCCGAGCTCTAAGACCTTAAACTAAGATCTCTCTTTATGGTCCGAGCTCTAAGACCTTAAACTAAGATCTCTCTTTATGGTCCGAGCTCTAAGACCTTAAACTAAGATCTCTCTTTATGGTCCGAGCTCTAAGACCTTAAACTCAGATCTCTCCTTATGGTCCGAGCTCTAAGACCTTAAACTAAGATCTCTCTTTATGGTCCGAGCTCTAAGACCTTAAACTCAGATCTCTCTTTATGGTCCGAGCTCTAAGACCTTAAACTAAGATCTCTCTTTATGGTCCGAGCTCTAAGACCTTAAACTAAGATCTCTCCTTATGGTCTGAGCTCTAAGACCTTAAACTAAGATCTAGCCCTTATGGTCCGAGCTCTAAGACCTTAAACTAAGATCTACCCTTATGGTCCGAGCTCTACGACCTTAAACTAAGATCTCCCCTAAACGGGATTCTACGTCCTGCATGATGTTAAACTGCACTCTCAGAACTACGTGTGGCTTGATCTCCAGCCTGATGGAGTACGTAGGAACGCCCGGGCATTCCGACTCGGGTCCAGCCTCAGGGATCGTTAAGTCCTGCCCCTCCTCGTCGCCGGCCGTCTGGCCTGACTTCGGGTAGAGTGGTGCAGTTGTGATATTCTCCCTGATTCAGCTCGGGATGCCCCATCGCAAGGATGGGAAGCGACGGTTTCCTCATCAGAGAGGTGCTGTCTGAGAATTGAGGTGACTCACGGCCAGATTAGTGCATCCGCCTAATACGTTTTCCCCACGGTGGCGCAATTTTGAGAGCGTTGGATTCTGTCCGAACAAATCGTCACTTCGCCCCACGCTTCGCATGCCCTGTTGATCTGGATTTTCCACCCTTGTGTCTGAAGGAACCCCAAAGCGGTATTCATGATGACATGTGGTCCGCCTCCTGCAATATGAATGAAGGCCTTTTTCGGTCCGTCTATTGCAGTTGTTATGGTCGATCCACTGTCCGCCTACCGTCTTGGGCATTTCCTGGAAGGCCGACCGTTGTGGATGTCCGGATTCGGGACACGCGATTCACCCTTTCTCATTTCCCTATGTTCGGATAAAATCTCAACGCCCCTAGCGTTGTCCCGCTCGTGTGTTGGAACAGGTTGGGGGAATGGTACATTGATTAGGTATGAGGTCTCCTTTCCTAGGAATGACCTCCCTCTTTTCTCCAGAAATCCAGGCCCAATTATGGATGCCTGATGCTTGGTTAACACTCCCGCAAGACAGTGAATTGTGGTTGAGCATATTAAACCAAAAGATGCAGATAAATATATTGATTCATACAGATGGATCAAAGTAGCGGAAGCAAATGTTTTGGGAATGGCAAAACAAAGCCCTTAGGGATTAGCGTGCTGAATGAGTCTTTCTAATGCCGCTACCCTTTGGCTGGTGGCCTCCAGAGCTGCTTCTCGCTCTCTGCGTGCCCTCTCCTCGTCGGCGGTCGCAGCGCGCAGTTCGTCGATTCTGGCCTGTGCACGCTCCCGCTCGACCTGAATTGTGACCATCTGTTGGCCCGCCTCCGTCAGCTGTACCTGGGCGTCAACCAGCTGGGCTGCTAGTTGCTCCACAAGCTCGGTACACGCTGCGACGAAGGCCTCCTTCTCTGCCGCCTGCCCTTCGAGGCGCCGGACTTCCTGCTCCGCCGCGAGGAGCGCCCGCGTGCTCTCCGACATGTCCCGACTTTGTGTGACGTTGGCACGCCGGCAGCTCTCGCGCATCTTTTCGGCCATGAAATCACGGACCGTTAGATGGAGGCGTTGAGCATCATCTCCCCCGGCACACAGAAAGCGCAGCCAGGTTTGAAGTGATCCCATGCGCCCCAGCCACTCCGACGGGTCACGCTTGAGGAAGCGCTGGATGCACTTCCACCCCCTGCGGCGCGTTATCCGGCTCTCCTCGACCGCCTCCGTGTCTGAGTCGTCCATCTCCTCGGGATCGGCGGGCCGGTAGGCAGGGAAGGCAGCCAGCAGGTCTGCTGCAGGGTCCGCCCCTGGGAGGTCCTCACGAGGGATAGGTTCCCCAACATCCGGGCGACCTTCTTCTCTCTCCCCAGCGGCGCTGACACCCTCGTCAGCCCCCGACCTCTCTCCGATGTCAGCACCGCCGGCGTCCGCAGCCCCCTGATCAGCAGTTGGTGGGGCCGGCTCGGTTTGGGAAGTCTGTTCCGGAGAAGGCGTCATGTCCACCACTGGTCCACTCGTAGATGGACCGGGTTCGGCAACCCGATGAGCCTCCAGTGTTGAGATCACTGCGCAGGGCATGCCATGGTTAGTCACGGATCGTCAACGGCAAGCACCAGCAGTAAAGTAAGGAGACTTACGGGAATTCAGAGCGTCATCTTCCGCTATCCCGGCCGCCGCAGGAACAGTTGCAGCAGGGGACCCTTCCACGCTTGTCAGTTCGATGATGGGTGTCTGCCCCCCGCCTTGTCCTGCTGGCGCCCCTCCTACTCCCGCTGAGGACGCCTGACCAACATCCGTGCGCTCCTGAGAAAGATGGAGAAATGGGTTAGAAGCTGCATAAGAGAATGGATGAAGCAGATTGAGTAGGGATAGAAGCGGACCTCGAGGAGCTCAGTGACATCAACGTCGTCAGAGCCGGCCACCTCGCCGCTCTCCCGCGGACTCCCCTGATGGGATCTTCCCTCGGAGCCTTCATCCTCCCCCATTTCCTCCTCTTCTTCGGAGTCGTTGCTACTGTCGTCTTCTTCCGGCGGCATCTGTTCCGGAGCGGGCTCGAGACCGAGCATCACCTTCACCAGAAGGGATGGCTCCGCGCGCTGACCACGTTGGCGCGCGTACTCGTCCATGGCCGTCAGATACGCATACTGCCGGTTGAAGTCCACCCTGTCGGCAATGTGGAGGCGCCCGACCTCTGGCAGATGGATTCCTTCTCTGAGAATCTTTCGCCAGATGGCGTCGGTCCCCATTGACTGCCGCAGGGTCATCCAGGCCGACCACAGCGCCGAGAAGACTGCATCGTGGGAGGGTTCGAGCAGACGTCTCACCTGCTTCCCGGGCCGCTCTTCGACCGCCGCATGTGCCCCCTCTCTGGGCGCCGAGGTCGTAGCGGCAGCCTGCGATGTGCCCGCCGCCGAAGTCCCTGCTCGCGCCGGCCCCGCTGCTTGGCGCGCTTCCGTTCTCCCCCGTGTGGCGGCGCCTCGCCTCCTCCCTTGACGCCCGGTCTCCGCACGGGTAACCTCGAGCCGCCGAACTAGCTTCCGCAAAAGCCCCTCAGGGTACGCGATGGCCCAGTGTTCGGCGTACTCGGTTGCCAAGCCTGCGTCAACTCCGGTAGGAGGGAGAGTGATGACGTCACCAGAGTCGAAAGCGGCAAATATCAGCCACATCTGGCGAAGGACGCCAGGGTTTGTCTCCTCCCGGACAGCAGTGAATACCCTCTTCGGCATCCGTTGAAGGCACCCGAACTGCCTGGCGAAACGGGTCGGCACGTAAGGCTCGCAGATCACCTTCCCGTCGATCCGAGCCACGAGCACCCCGCCCCGCATGTTCAGGAAGTATTCATGCTGCTCCAGCGGACCCTGCCCATTGTCGATCATCTGGCCGATGGGAGTGGGGAACGGACTGAAGTTGAAGTTGGCATGATTGCCAATCCGGATCCGCACGCCCTCCTCACTTAGGGTCATCGGAGCGACCCCCGCGATGTTCAGCAGGGAGGGTCGCAGGCCGTTGCCCGGAGGAATGATGGCGTTCGGAAACGTGTACCCACCGAGGTGAGCAGCCACCCAGCCGTGGAAGAACTGAAAGGGCCCACAGATCCTTCGTGGCGACCCCCCTCGTGAGATGCGTCCCAGGATGGCATACAGCCTCGCCAGCACTGGGACCCCGAGGTTGTATCTCTTGTTGGCGGCCATAGCGCCCGCCATCGCCAGTGTCGCCGGGCGAACGCCCATTCTCGCGTCCCGCACTGGCAGGAGCCACCCACTCAGAAAGGCGGCCAGGAACGCCGCGTACCAGACATTTGGGTCCCGGGCCTCAATGACGCGGTACCCCCATGAGCGGTAATCGCCCGTCTCCAGGACCCGCCAGTACGACCCGTTCCGGCTCCTCTGAGCTGCGGTCGGGCACCGCTTCCCCCTGCCTGGCATCTTGACCGCCGGGTCATGCTCCAAGAACTGGCCGAACCATTCCTTGTAGGCTATGTCCTTCTGGAAGTCTTTGATCCCGAGCCGCTGCGTAGCCAGGTCAAGCAGATGCCAGGTCAGGATGGGAGTCCGTGACCTGTCCTCCCAGATGTTCTTCGGTGGCAGGAACTCATCGTATTGGTAGCCCTCCAGCGGGATACCTCCGATGCAGTGGATGTCCCAGAGACCGATGCCGACCTCCCCATGGTGAAGATGGAAGGTGTTGGTATCCGGAGACCATCGGGTGAACAGCTCCGGCCCGAGCTCGGACTGCTGGTAGAAGTGGAACTGCGACGTCCACACCGCCTCGAACAGGCCGATGTACCGCAGCTCCTCTGCGAAGTGATCGCAAGTGTGGCGTACCCAGAACGCCCAGGCCCACTCACTGGTGAAGTTTCCCCCAGACCGCAAGTCCCAGTCCTTCAGCCAGCCCTTGGTGTCGTCCGTGACGCTCTGGCGATATATGCTCGAGTAGAGGGCTGGAGAATTCTCCGCAGTAGGCTCACCCCCATCAATGGTTCGCGTCCTCGGGTTCAGGACATAGACATCCAAGTGTCTGGTCTCCTTGGCAGGATGCCCATTGTTGTTGATGTTATAGCGGAGAAGCTCGTCCTCCCGGGTCACCCAGGTCCGCGGCGCATCAATCTCGAACCCTGGCACCAGGACCTCATCTAGGATGCCGAAGTTCCAGAGCGGCAGGTTGTCCGACAGCGGATATGTCTTCTGGGCCGGCGTCAGCAAGTCGAACAAGGATTGATTGTTGGAAACAATCTCCTTGGCTCCGTAAACCTCCTCGTTCGTCTCCATCTCAGCCCTGCGAGTGGCGGCATCCCCCTCATTTCCTTGATTCGCGGCCATCTCAGAAGTTCCGGGGGTCGTGCGGGTTAAGGGATGAAGTGTGCGGAATCGGACGAGGCTGGTGGAAAAGTTTGAGAGTCGGCGTGCAATCCTAGTGGACGGCGCGCAATCGGGAAGTCGTTCGCGTAAAACCCCGGGTATTCGCGCAAAGACAGAGCGAAATCCAGACGGTTTTGCGCGACGAGCGGGCGAATTCCGCGCCGGAAAAGGCAATTTCGCGCACGAGAGCAGAGATGCTTATCGCGCGGAAGGACAATGTACGGCACGGAGGGACCCAGTGCCCCTATTTATAGGCGAGGCCGGGGTCCGCGCTGCGCGGAAAGCGCTTTGCGCGACCGCAGCGGTGAATTTCGCGACCGGCGCCCCTTTTTGCGCGCCTAAGTCCCGCGCCGCCCAGGACTTCGGCATTCCGGCGTCTCCCTCGGAACCCGATCGTTGCGACCTCTCGCCGATCAGATTCCGAGGGGGGGCTTTTGTAGACGCCGGAAAAGTCCGTTGTTCCCAAACAAAGCTCCGGATGCGGAAAGCGAGGTCATATTTGGAGTCGGAAGAATGTTTCGGAGGGCCCGGAGGCCTTGCGCGGAATTTCAGAGGTCTGCGCGCAAAGATGATGATCCGCGCGCACAACCCCCGGGATGCGCGCAACTCCCTTGCGCGCCGTGCCCGATTCCGCGCCCGCGAGGAGAATTCCGCGCTCGCGCCTTGGATTCTGCGCCCGGGGTTGCCTATAAATACTAGGCGACCCCCAACGTTTCAAAGGTTGCTGGAAGTCGAACGGTCTCCCGCGCGCGCAATTCAACCCCTTCCGCGCGCAATGCCGATCTTCAGGTAACCTCCTTTCTTTCGCGCAATAGAGCCTTGGGGTCCGCCTTCGCGCGCAATCCCCTTGGCTCATTTCCTTTGAATAAATTTCAACCCGAAGGCCTTTGCGCGCAAAAGAAGCCTCTTGCGCGCAATTGCCCCCGGGTGCACGCAATCCAACCCGATTGCACGCACCCCCCATCTTCAAAGTGGCCATTCGTTAGAGAATGAGCCGTTGCCCACGCGCGCTACCCGAAGCCCGGTGCGCGCAATCCCAATCATCCGCGCGCAAAGCGCTGGCCCAATTGCGCGCCAGCCCGCCATTTTGCGCGCCGATCCGCGGTTTTGCGTGCAAAGCTCCTCTTTTGCGCGCAATCCGCCAGGGTCGCCTCCCTTGACCCCCTGCGGGTACCCGCCTGCGTGGCGCCCGATGGTCTTCATCGCAGGTGCCCGCACCGTGCGCTGTCTTCCCGTGCAGCCTTCCAGGCTCATGCGAAGTGACACGGACCCGTCGGCGGCAATCATTCGTCCAGCATGACGTTAAACTGCATATTCGTCCTGCATGACGTTAAACTGCACATATGTCCAGCATGACGTTAAACTGCATATACGTCCCGCATGACGTTAAACTGCGCATTCGTCCAGCATGACGTTAAACTGCCCATACGTCCAGCATGACGTTAAACTGCACATTCGTCCAAGCTGCACAACGCTAAACTGCCTAGCCCCCCATCGTCCGCGCTGCAAGACGTTAAACTGCCAAGTGTTTCGTCCTCAACACACGACGTTAAACTGTACTTCGTCCGGCAAGACGTTAAACCGTCTGCTTCGTCCTCAACACACGACGTTAAACTGTACTTCGTCCGGCAAGACGTTAAACCGTCCGCATCATTCGTTCCCGTGCCTCGCACGCAGGGTCTCCCCCGGTTTGGATGTGGCCCCCACCCGCTCGTCTCTGCAGGGATGTCGGGATTGTCCCCCTTTTGGGACGATTTAATGGGAGTGGCTTTTCCCTGCGGGGGCAGGGTATTACAAACCCCTAGTTTCTCGTGGGAGGCTGCACATGTGTATCTCCATTGCGCCTCCCCACTGCCAAAGCCAGTAGAGGGTGTGACTGGGATCGAGGTGTCTTCTGCTTTCGGTCCAAGTCCCTTCCAACTGAGTTTTGCCGCATCCGGGCTGCCTCAAGTGCGTAAGTCCTGACAGAATGAACTACGTGGACTTTGATCCCTGTCTTCTAAACAGGGTACGTAGGAAGCCTCCCTGAGGTCCAAGCCCACCACCTGGTCGTCCCGGTCGTATTTACGTCAGTTCGTCCATCAGTGGACCCCTCCAGGGTTCACGCTTGCGTCGATTCACCTATGAATCCGCCCCTGTGGGAGACTGCCCGTGTGTATCTCCACTGTGCCTCCCCACAGCCCCCTTTCCCATTTCTCCTTTTATCGTCCAGCATGACGTGAAACTGTGATCCACCCGGCCGTTCCACCCCCCTCTGTGCGAGGTGGTCCGGTTCAATCCTCCGCCCGGCGGCCTAGACCTCTTCGTGAGTCGGCTTGCCGACGTCCAGCATGACGTTAAACTGTATACCCGAACTACGTTGACTTTGATCCGTGCTAACGCGCGGTACGTAGGAAGCCCCTACGGGGTCCAAGCTCTTCACTCCATCATCCATCCTGATCCTTACCCGGGCCGCCACATCCCGGTGGGGTCATGCCACTTCACTCCACTCCACGTTACTTGGGAAGCCGCCCATGTGCTGGCCCCAGCGTCGGAGGTTCCCCGCAAGGGGTTCTGTCATCCGATCCACTTTTCGTGTTGATCGGTCCGATGCCGTCCCCGCTGGACGTTAAACTCGCGGCATACCCCGTGTTAAACATGGGAAGCTGAGGAAAACCTCAGGTGACACAGTTCCCCGCACCTAGTACGGGATGCCTCAGGCCATCATGCCTTCGAGAAGCCCTATTAGGGACGGAAGACAGACGTGCAGAGCCGCAGTGTCACGACACGCCCCCAGCACCCAGAGCCACCCGGCCTTCTCACTGCAGGTTGCTGCCCCGCCCAGACTCCTTGGAGCGTCCGGGCGGAAGCAGCGTAATTAACCGGTGTCCATGAAGATATGGCGCCTGGAACGAGATTCACGAACATTCTTAAGTCTATGAGGGAGACCCGGATTAGGCGACGAGTTCCGAGGAGACGTCCAAGGAAGGAGGAGCCGACATCCCATCATCCCGGTTTCGATCAAGGAGCAGACGCCCCTGAATAAGGGACGAATGCCGCCCGCCCTTGGAAAGCGGGACTGCGGGACCACAAGCCGCGCGCCCATCCCCTCGGGTTGACGGGTGCACGCACGAACGCGTCCTGGCGGAACAGCGTAACCCGACGCACATCCGCACCGAAACACCTATACATGGAGGACTCTTTAACGAAACATTGGGGAGTACCATACTCCATATTTTCTCCAAACATCTCACTTGTCACTTCTTAACTCTCAAGAAGAGTGAAGATAATTAAAATATCCAAAGCACATCATGTGGAATTTTCAATGAATGAGGGAATCAAACTATTGTGATCTACCTGAGAAGATATTTATAATGGGAAACTCATACATGAAATAATATCATCTAAGTGAAAAATAAATAATAATAATGAAAATAACATAGCACACAATTTGTTAAATGGATACACAATGTGTTGCATTCTCAGTCAAGGTTGGTTGTATACTACCATTTCTAAACTCATGTGAAATCCATATACATGGTGTGTCCAGTTGGCTGAACATCGTGTATGGATAAGATACATGATTTAATCTGACATATATCAAATTAATTCCAAGTTAGTCTTACAAAGACTGCATGATTCCTCTGATAATATATGACATATAGAACAACTTGAGCTAAAGGCGTGTACTTTAGATACATAATGAGTCACCTCACCGGATATGCATCATATTTTTGGGGAATACACGGTGTGTAGTCCTTACATGACCACTAAGTGTGTATAGTCTATAAACATCAAGTTAATATGGTATCTATACATGGTTTGAGTGAAGTAAAACACATATCATATAGTTTTACCATTATTTCATAGAATGTACATGGTTTCATGCTAAAGTATATGTCTAGGAGATACATTGTCTGTGACCTAGGTTCACATGACATGTATCATTTAAAATGAAACTTATTCCAAGTTTGAGTTAGAAGATGAGTCATGTGGTGTAAATTTTGGAGATATATATTCTATGGCATTAAAATATATGTACGGTGAATCATGTTCCATTTAACAAGACTACATACAATGTATTTTAAAAATATTTAGAATCTGAAAAAAATAATCTTCACACCATAAAGTGTCTCAGAGAGTCCTCTAGAAGTGGTTTTCTAGGATTTAGTGGAATTTCACTAGTAACAAAGTGGCGGTGCCATTGAAATGGGTAAAGTTTGGATTGATATTCAATGGTGGAAGAACTAAAACATGGAAAACAAATGGCATATAAGTCATTCCAAAAATAGAAACACCATACAAAAACACAATCGTGCTCACAATTGCAACACCATACAAACGAAACAATCTCAATTTTATATTTTACAAAGCATCCATTATTCAATTTTGTTTGTTAATTTAGGGGTTATCACAGTTGGTTTATCATCTTGGGGAGTTTTTTCATAAGTTAAGTATATGTAAAATACCAATTTTTATTTTCAAATGTTTAACAAGAACCAACCAACATGCAATTCATTTAGTGCGCAAACAAGGAGCACCAAAGGCCACGATTTTCAGCAGGGCGTTTAGCCTGTACATTTCACATTATAACCATCAATATCAAATAACAATAACATGCAAACAAGAGGAAACCAATGAGTAAAAGGAGAAAACTCACCGTGAAGGTGTCGTTAAGCACACGCCATAGGTGCATTCGTGGCAGAGGAGAGGTTCACAACAGAGGAGATTTCCAACTGAAAAGAAAACATAAAACAGGGGAAACCCATATAATAAAATAATCTAAAACCGAGTACACCATTTAACACATCCCACAAACCCCAAGAACCCACTAAAACCAAAATCAACCCACACCATGGTTAAACACACATTAAGATAATAAGAGATTATAGAACCCACCTTCGATAGAACGATTTCAACAGACTTTTGATAATATAAATGATGAACGTACAATGGGTAAGCCCTGAACAATAGGTCCTCCTTACTAGGTATAATCCCCAAGTTTATTCTCGATAGTATATCCCAAATGAGTAAGCCCTGATCAATCCTCTGTTATCACACCATTCATGACACATACATCTTAATCGCATGACTTTAAACATCATGGTACAATCTTTTCAAACAACCTTAAACTATTCCCCTTAGACTATGTGGACTTTAAATCCTATTTCAATAGGATATGTAATATTCCATCTTGACTTATAAACCTATCTTTATATTTCATACCCATCCTCATGAATCCATATTCCTCATGAGATCATCCACATCATTCCCTTGCCTAACTTATGAATGTGTGAGACATTAGGTGTTTATAGTTATATGAATAAACCCATTGGAAATTTTCCGAAAAAGAATCATAACCTAACACAAATATTGTGCTACCATACTCAGTCCCCCTCAAAATCAAGAATCGGGCTATGTTGTTTTGATTTCAAACAAAAATGATGAAACTAATATGAAATTATTCAATAACTAAATAAATTAGGTTCCCCACATGCCAGGACATTTTATTTGCCTGTCATATACAAAAAAAAGTGAACCCAATTTGAATTTTTCAATGAGCATATAATGGTGTTCCTAGGATGTCAGGATAATTTGTTTCATGTTTTCCACATAATCAAATTTTTTTAATATAACGTGAATTATTTACTTGTTAAAATGATTAATCGAATATATTTATTTGTAATAATTAACTAATCAGTATTTTTTTTGCTATTTTTTGTATATAGGCACCCCTTATGAGCTCCATTAAATCGAAAGTGAAGGTCTCTTCATCCACTAGATGTTACCATGCTTCAATTGCGGCCAAATCTACGACCCTCATGATGCAAAGGAATACATCACCTATTCAGAGACCTTAAAATGAGTTGGATGACATGATGGTAAGGGGTACCACTAACACAGTACTGTCCATACTCTTGAAGTTTAATATGAGGGTCTTTACGTGTTGAAGCCTCATAACCCACCCTGTTATAAGGAAACTATAATAAAGCAAGTGGAACCTACCACCACCATTAATTAATTCAAAATTATATCCCTAGAGAATAATTATATTTACATTCTTTATCTTAGGAAGGTGGATAATGATGTCATCCATGACCTCAACTCAGTTCAGGGGTCACCTAGTAGGGCTCCTAACAATCGCCACTATCGACAACATCATGTGTATACTAACCCTTAGAATCCGGTTGCGGGAACTACAATGCAGACCCCTTTCATAATCTCTTAGATTGAAGATTCTATGAGGTCTCTCTAGGAATTAAGATCTATTGATCAAAGGGAAAATTTTCATATCCCCACTTCCCCATAATATGTTTTCCAACACAACACGTGGTATCTAGTGAGTAGGATCATATCCCTATTTAAAATCAATGAGCCTACCCATACATCTTGACAAAAATTAGGGGGAACACACATATTTCCACACCCATGCATAAATTCCACCAGTTTCTTTGGGAAGTGGATGAGGGGAAAGAGTAGGTATATATTCACACTCCTACAAACAACCAAGCTCATAATCCTATTGAAATTATAGAATCCCAAAAATACCACTTGGAGGAAATATAAAAGAAACCCTATATCCCCACCCATGGATTAAATATTTGTGAACATATATTAGAAGTATTAGTAGAATGTGGTAATCTAAATATATCAAATATCACATAGGGGTAAGACCATATTCATGCTTCCATAAATGCTGATCAAGGTAACATCATATCCCAATTTCCATATGATACCACGCCTATATCCCCACACTCCTTCAAGAGGAATATTAGCATATCCCAACAAATACATAGGATTGGATTCATATTCTCACATATGTCTTGAAGGAGAACAAGTATATCCTAATTGAATCTTTGAATTAATCACACATTCCTGATCCCCTCCAACCTAAATAATAATGATGACATAACTCAACAACTACTAAAAGGTAGGAACATAATCCATTTTGGCTTGAAGGGATCCATTAGAAATTTTTAGTAAAACATAAGGTACAATCCCATATTCATATCCCTTGCTAAAAATCCCATCAGTTAGCTCTATCAACGGCATGTGATTCATCCATGAACACTCACATTAGGTAGGGTCACCAATATTACTCAAGGATAACACCTAAATGATCTAAAGGAATATAATAAGTGAAGAGAAGGAAAATAATCCTAAAGTGACTAGCAGCGGCGGAGGCAGCAGCGGCGGAGGCAGCGGCGGTCATGGTGGTAGAGGAAAACCCTGCGGCGGCGGCAGAGGTGGAGGAGGAGGAGGAGGAGGAGAGGTTACTATAGAAGAGGGGCTTGGTTCAGCTTCCGCGAAAGCTTGACCGCGTGCGAGAGAGGAGGGCCTATTAGGGTTATTAAATAAAAACCACTGTAACCTTTATCATCGCTCGTTGAAAGCGCTGACAAAGGTATGCTTTACCAGCGCTAAAATAAAAGTGCTGATAAAACATACATTCATCAGTGCTTTTATTTTATCACTGATAAAGCATAACTTTATCTGTGCTTTCAACGAGCACTGATAAAGGTTCCATCAGTTTTTATTTAATAATTTATTTATATTCTTATATATTTATTTAAAATGGCATATACGATAAATATATATCTATTTATTAATAATTATAACAATAAAGAGTATATTTTTATAAATATTGGTATATAATTGTTAATCTATAAAAAACCATTATTTTTTATTATAAATATTATAATTTTATATAAATTAAGAATAAAAACGTTTATCAGTGCTAAAATAAGCACTGATAAATGTTACTATTTATCAGCGCTTATTTTAGTGCTGATAAATCTTTGATTTAATAGCACTTTTAACTAGAGCTGATAAAGGCATAGCCCTTTATCAATGCTTTCTATTTAGCACGGATAAAGGGAAGTTCTTCCCTTGCCCTCTTTTGTGGTAGTGGATGTCTATATGATACGAACCGAAGGATTTAAGATGCTAGGTGATTCCAAAATTATTTTCAAGTTGTAGAGATCTATTTATGAATTTATGTAACCATCCAAGCCATGAAACATTAGATTCGATGATTCCATAAAATAATTTGGTTTCATTGAGAATGAATAGGATCCATGTGTTTAGTAGAGTATTAGTCGGAATGCAATCATTATCCTAGTCGTATTTGATAATGAAATATTAATTATTGGAAACAACATACCAGCCTTACAGTCTGTTAAGAATAGGTTAAAAAGGTGTTACTCCCTGAAGGACACAGGTGAAGAACCCTATATTCTGGGAATCAGTATCATTCATGATAGATCCATGAGGCTTCTTGTACTATGTCAGTGTACATATATTCAACAGATACTAATGATATTTAGTATGGAACATTCCAAGAGGGTATTGGTTCCAGTTTCACGTGTTTTACATATTTATCAAAAAATGCGTCCCCAGGAACAACAATAGAAAAAGAGAATGAGTAAGATCCCACACACTTCAGTGATATGAATAATCATGTAACCCATGTTTTTCAATTGTCTTGATAATTATAATGAATTGAGGATAGTACAAAGATATAAAGATGTTCCTAGAGAATAATATTGGACTATTGTTAAATTTACCCATAAGTATCTAAGAAGAAATAAGGATATTTTCCCAATGCATGTAGTAGATGAGGATCTAGTCATCCGAGGTTATACTAAAACATGTTTTATGATAAATTATAATTATTTGAAGTCACCATCAAGATATTTGTTTTGTCTCAACAGAGGTGTTTTGAGCTGGTGGATTTCAAAGCACCTAGTTATTGCTGATTCTACATCGGAGTCTTAGTATATAGCATCTTCTGATGTAGCAAAGGAAGCCTTTTAGATTCAAAATGCAATGCCCCGACCTGAGTTACCTAGATTCAGTGCATTATTACATAACATTGGAATGATCACAAGAATGATCAAATCTCGAAATACCGATTCGTTTAGTAGCCTTGGAAACACTAGATATATTCATAAAGTTTTACATTACATCATAAAGTGAAAAACTACTACAAAAACATATTGTTTGCATAGTCCACACTATTATCCCCACATAATATCCCTGCAGGTCATTCATAATTTACTTCTTCACATCCAGGAAAAAATAATACATAGAAAAGGGATGAGCTCAAATTCCCAGTAAGGATAACAATATAGTGGAAACTTTCATAAATAAGAATAAACATTTAAGGCAGTGTATAACTAAAACAAAAGACTTTTAAACTTCAACTTCAACATAGTATGTAAAAAATAAAATGAAATAATTCCATTTACTTATTCACATGGATATTCTACTAATCGAATAATCACTTGCAATATCAATAACCACTTTCATAATGATGGAATGAATAATTCCAGACTATCATAACCATATAGCCAAGGCCTCGTGCCAAGACTACAAATAAGATTTTTTCAAGGCCTTGTGCCAAGACACTATTTTGTCTCATGAGATCTACCGATGCATCGAGGAGCTATATCAGGCTCCACCCATCACATATTAAGTCCACTGCATTCCCATATGAAAAGGTTTAAACATAACATAAACATTCATATTAAAACTATCATATGAAATGTCAATACTTTCACCATAAACCATGAATGGTATAAAAATAGCACATCCACAGTCAAACATATCATAAAACCTTCAATACAATATATAAGTTTTGTATCATAAAAAATCAACTTCAAATAAGCGTAAAATCCATCAAAGGATGTTGACATAGATGAAATCAAAACTCTTTTTAGAGAAATATCTATTTCTATTTTGAAATCATTTAAGAGTCATATATTTATAAAATAAAACATTTTCTTTGAAAATATTCTTATAATCCTGTAAGGGACGCTTCAAAGATTTTATAACGGTGGAAAATAGACGCACCCGCAGTATAAGTTAAAAAAACATTCTTACCTTAATTCTGTCGAAAAGGTAAAAAAAGACCTTGTTTAGGAAACGCCGGAATGATTCCTTTATGAACCACTTATAAAAGTCAACAAGGGTATAAATGAATTTATACCATAGTCTCTAAAATATAAATAATGATTTGAAATACATTTTTAATAAACATGGATGTGGATGATAAAGAGGTCCCAGTAGATAATCACGTATAAACAACCTCGGATAATGAAGAGATTGCGAAATAAACCCTTACCTTGTACTTTTCGTTGGTTGGGGGTAGGTTAAACTCCTGTATAATGGATAAATAATTGTTATTAAATTATAAAAGAATCATATACATTTATATGATATCATATATGATCTTTTAACATTGATTTGTTAATAATATCTTAGTATTATCGTTGTTTCGGGTGTTAACTTACTCGTTTTCTTTTATATGTTTTGTTACGTAATCCATGTTTGTAATGGATAGGTTGTATCTTATTCATATCCATAATGATATCAAGTCCTGAAACATTATTTTTAAATCATCAAATGATAATTATACTTGAATGGATACGATGGAGAATGAATCTCATCGCGTTCGTGGAGACGATAGTCCGTACGTACGCACGACCGACAATATTATTTTTTTTGATATTAAAATAATATATAATTGGATGGTATATCATATATACAGAATTATTATCACGTTATATTTATTATTTACATGAATTATAAATCATTATTATAACCATCCAAATAATAATTTATTGAATAACAATTACACCACGACGTGGAGACGGTAAGCCGTACGTACGAACGTATGGTGACATGTTATTCAAAGGATGGATAGAATACTGAATATGGTTGTACCATATTTATAATAAAATCACAGTATATATAAGATACTGAAGTGATTATTTTATAATGGTAATAACAAAGGAAGAAGAAGTGGAAGAAGAAAGGAACTTGGAAAAGGGTGGTGAAATCATTACCTCTTCTTTGTGTTCTTCCTTTTGATTTGATCAAAAGGGCTCTTAGGATGGATTTATGACTAAAGAAGGGCCTCTAGGATGAAGTGAGGGATGTTGATAGAGTATTTGGGCAGAGTTTGGCCGAACAAAAAGTCTTGGAAGGTGTGAGTTAATGAGAAAGGGGAGTGCCCTTTTATAAGAGGGGTGAGGGGCACCTTTGGAAAAGCTAGAAATATTATTTTATAATAAATTCATATTCGTTTTCAAATGGATCAAAAGTGGATTATTAAAATGTTAAGGTGTGGATAGGTCCAAAACCACTCAACCAATATAATTTAGACATGTTTGGGTCATTATAATAACCTTATCTTTAAGTATTAACTCTTAGTTAATTAGGTTCACTTTTACAATGTCTCTTTGTATTTTTATGTTACATGGTTAAAAAACCATACTATATACATCCAAGAGTCCCCCAGGTAGTCCATTAATGATACACCTATCAATGATACACCTATCATGATATAAGTCTCTTGGCCGATCCTTATATTTTTAGGAATTTAATATCAATTAATAATATAATATTTGTTTTAAAAACTCTTTTATGTCAATTTTGGAACTATTCAATAATTGATTTTTGTAAAAATTATAACAGAATGATTACTTCTAAAAAGTTAATTATATCATTCCTAACATGTCTTATTAACCTATAAAATTAGTTTAATTCATAAAAAGTCTCAAATTATATTTATTTGGGTATCTACAATATCAATCATTTTAATTTTTCACTATTATGGTAATTATTGCATCACCATTGTGTCATAAATAAATTATATTATTTCATGTCTAAAAATTATAAATAAAAAACCATTATGTTGGAAATATTGTTATATTTCTAATTAATATTTATAGTTGAAAATCAAATATATATAACTCTATGTAAAAAGTGTTTTTCTAAAAGACATATGCTTGTGTCATTTTTGTATTCATTTTAACTTAATTAAAATATAGTGTCCCTATCACTTAAAAGTGGAACCATGGGGTCCCAATATCGAACCAAAGATGACCATGGTTGGACATGTATCAACCAATAAGGTTAGGACATGTTTTAGGGTAATTTTTTATTACTATAATTATATTTTTTAACCCTTATTTACCGGATTTACCCTTTAACCATGGTAAATAAAATATTTACCGAAGTAATTATTCACAATGTCTAAAAAAAAGTTACCTATTTAAACAATTTGAACATCATGATTCCAAATATGGAATCCATTTCTTAAAATTCAAAACACAGAAGTGGCATAAATAAATTTAAAATTAATTCCCACTGTCAAAACAAAAAGCGTGTTTTTAAGATATAATAACTATCAAAAGATTGATACTTGTTTATGTTCGGTATAATTGTGAAATTATGTCCAATGACCAAAATTGTATTAAATGGTAAAACTAAATTCTAAATATACTTTAAAACCACTCAAATTCATAATTTATCACTATTAATTATATTGATTAAAAAAAATTGTTTTAAATAAAATTTAGTAATTTTCACTATTCATCAAAATATTAAAGTTATCCAAAAAGTACCAAAATTTCACCTTAGGCTAAATTTGATACTCCGAATCCAAAAATGAAGTCCATTTTGAGAGATAAAATTTATAAAATTTCAACAAGTAGGTATTAATATTCCTAACGGCTAGTTTGATCGGTTGCGGTGTATGTTAGAACTCAATGTTGCGTACAACACACGCTATTGCATTATTCAAAGAGAAGCATACCGTAGAATCTTGGGGTGTTACATTCTCCCCTCCATCAAATAATTTCGTCCTAGAAATTTCTAGAATAATACTGCATGAAAAGACTCAAGTGGTTCTTCATCATAAGTTCCTCGGGTTCCCACGTTGCCTCTTCCATCTTATGGTTTCTCCACAAAACTTTTACCAGACGCGTCGTCCAGTTTCGCAGTACATGTTCTCTCGTATCAATAATCTTGAAGGGTTATTCGCAATAAGATAGATCTGGTTCCAGTTCTAATTCCTCGTAGTTGAGTATATGCATTGGGTCAGGCATGTATTTCTTCAATAGAGATACGTGGAACACATCGTGAACTATGGAAAGACTTGGCGGCATTGCCAATCAGTAATCTACATCCCCAATTCGTTCTAGAATTTCGAAAGGTACGATGTACATGGGACTCAATTTACCTTTCTTACCAAAACGTACGACTCCTTTCCATGGAGATACCTTCAGGAAAACATGATCACCAACTTGAAATTCCAAATCCTTCCTTCAATTATCAGCATAGATCTTCTGCCTACTTTGAGATCCTTTGATGTGATTTTGGATTACCTTCACCTTTTCCATCGTTTCCTCCACCAGTTCTGGGCCTACAAGTTTTCTTTCACCAACATCATCCCAACAGGTTGGTGTACAACATCTCTTTCCATATAATGCTTTATATGGTGCCATCTGAATACTCGAATGGAAGCTATTGTTATAGGAAAATTCTACCAGAGTTAAATATTGATCCCACATACCCTGAAAGTCAAGTGAGCAGGATCTCAACATGTCTTCTGAGGTTTGAATAGTTCGTTCTAAATGTCCATCTGTTTGAGGGTGGTAGGCAGTACTCAAATGAAGTTCAGTATCCAAGGCTTTCTAAAAACTTTTCTAGAATCCTGAAGTAAAACGGGGATCACGATCATAAACAGTCGATAGGGGTACTCCATGAAATCTCACAACTTCATCAATATATAGTCTTGCTAGAATTTCTAGTGGTAGATCTTCTCTTATAGCAAGAAAATGTGTTGAATTGGTAATACGATCAACAATGACCCATATTGCATCTTTCCTTCTTGGAGTCTTTGGTAGTCCCATGACAAAGTCCATCATAATATTGTCCCATTTCCACTCCGGTATGGGAAGAGGTTGCATGAATCCTCCAGGATTTTGCCTTCCAGCTTTCACATGTTGACAAACCGTACATCTGGACACAAAATCAGCAATCTCCCTCTTCATGTTGTCCCACAAAAAATGTTCCTTCAAATCTCTATACATTTTGGTGCTCCCAGGGTGTATAGAGAAATTGGAACTATGAGCATCATCCAGCAATTCCCTTTCTAGATCAGGTATATCGGGAATACAAAGTCTCTTCCTGAATTTCAAAATTCCATATTCATACACAAAGTCTCTCAATCTCCCATCATTCACAGCTTTAATCTTCTTTTGAAATTCTTCATCGTCAGTCTGAGAACTCTTAATCCTTTATAGTAAATATGTTTTGACAACCATTTGAAAAAGCATTGATGTTTCACCTTCCCTGGTTATTCCCATGTTCATCTTCACTAGATCCATGAAAATTGGATCCCTTTCAATTCTCATATTGTTCAAAACTGCATGGTCATTTCTGTTCAAAGCATCTTCCACCTTGTTTGCCTTCCCTGGGTGGTAGTGTATCGTGCAATCATAATCCTTAAGTAATTCAACCCATCTCCTTTGCCTCATGTTGAGTTCTTTTTTGTGATAAAATATACATCAAACTCTTATGATCAGTATAAATCTCACATTTTTCACCATAGAGGTAGTGCCTCCATATATTCGAAGCAAAGATCATAGCTTCTAACTCAAGAACACGTGTAGGATAGTTTTTCTCATGAATTTTCAACTGTCGTGATGCATAGGCAATAACGCTATCATTCTTCATAAGGGCACAACCAAGTCCTTTCTTCGATGCATCACTATAAATAACGAACCCATTATTCCCCGATGGTATAGTCAATATAATAGCATTGACTAATCATCTCTTTAGTTCTTCGAAACATTCTTCACATTGTTTTTTCCAAACAAATTTAACCCCTTTACGTGTGAGCTTCGTTAATGGGTTAGCCAATCGGGCAAAATTCTGGACGAAACGTCGATAATAACCTTCCAAACCAATAAAACTGTGTACCTCAGTTATACTCGTTGGTGCTGGCCATTCTTGGATTGCCTTGGTCTTAGAAGGATCAACATAGATTCCATCTTTAGAGACAATATGGCCAAGAAAAGAAATCTCATGAAGCCAGAATTCACACTTGCTAAACTTCCCATATAATTCATGTCTTCTCTGAGTCTTCAGGATAATGCGCAAGTGACATTCATGATCTTCATAGCTTTTAGATTATACCAAGATATCATCAATAAATACCACCAAAAATTCATAGAGATATTCCTTGAAAACTCTATTCATCAGATCCATGAATATAGAGGGTGAATTAGTCAATCCAAAAGGCATTATAGTAAACTCGTAATGCTCGTACCTGGTTCGAAATGTTGTCTTCGGAATGTCTTCCTTCTTTACACACAACTGATGGTATCCAGATCGAAGGTCAATGTTTGAAAAGTATTGAGATCCATGCAGTTCGTCAAATAAATCATCAATGCGAGGTAGGGGATACTTGTTCTTTATTGTTATAGCATTGATCCCCCTATAGTCGATACATAACCTCATAGATACATCTTTCATTTTTACAAAAAGAACTGGGGATCCTCATAGAGAAACACTAGGGTGAATAAATACATTATTCCTCAATTCCTCTAGTTGTTTCTTTAGTTCAAATAATTCTACAGTGGCCATTCTATAAGGGGCCTTCAATATAGGCCTTGATCCAGGAATTAAATCAATGGAAAACTGAACTTCTCATTCTGGAGGATGTCCAGGTAAATATTCTAGAAATACACATACATATTCTTTCAAAATAGGTACATCCTCTATTTGAACATTCCTTTCCTCACCCACAGTCATTTCATTCTCTTCCTCCCCAATAATTGAATTTAGTTGAGCTACTGGGAGTGGATCTAGATAAGAATTAGGTGGTGATGATTCTACTCTAAAGATAAGGTGTTCCTTATCATCATCATAAAAAATCATAACCTCCTTCTTCTTACAATAAATCTTCACATCATAGTCCAAAAACCAATCCATACCGAGGATTATATCAAACTCAATCATAGGTGTGACGATGAGATCAGCAGATAAAGAACATTTATGTGCTCTAATGGGGACTAATTCACAAAACATTGTTGCAATGATACTTCCCTTAGGAGTTTTAACTGACAGCTCCCTTGTTAAATCAAATTGTAAATATCTACTTTTCATAGCAAACTGGGAAGATATGAAATAATGTGATGATCCAGAATCAAATAATTCATTTGCTAAACTTGAAGAAACCATTAAATTACCTGCCACCACGTATTTTGGAGCTTCTACCTAAGCAGTAGTGATAGAAAAATCTTGGCCTTGATCCCTTGGAATTTTCTGAGGTATGTTCCCCTGACGATTAGAACATTAATTTGCATAATTTCCCATCTCCCTGCAATTGTAGCACTGAACATTGGTAGCTTCCTTCTTCCCTTTTCAATCACGAGCTTGGTGGCCTTTTTCACCACATTTGTAACAGACTCTCATTCCCTTCAAGCAAGTACCAGGTTTTTTCTTCCCACATTAACCACATGATGGATATTCAACCTTTCCCTTCTTCCCATTATTTCCATTCCCAGATTGATCAGCAGATCTCATCTTCTCTTGCTTTGCTTTAATGTCATAAGACTTAGAGAATTACTTTTCTGTCTTGATAGCACATGAGACAATGTCTTCGTACGACGAGAAGGATTGTGAGACTAATGCTCGATGGAGAAATGGTTTTATCCCATCAAAGAAACGATCAATATTACTTCATGGGTTACATATATAATCTCCAACATACCTTGATAACCTTGTAAAGTTATCCTCATACTTTGTGACATTCTCATTCTCCTTTTGTCTCAGACTCATAAATTTCTTTTCCATATCTACTCTATGGTCACGAGGAAAGTATTTTTCTAAAAACAGATCTTTGAACTCCCTCCATTCCATATTTGATACTTCATCATAATCCTTCGTGTTTTGAATCAATGACCACCATTGATCAACAACTCCAGTGAGGCGGTAAACTGCCATGATAACTTTTTCCCTTTCACTACTCCCCAAAGCCTGAAATATTTTCTCTAGGGAATTTATCCATTGCTCAGCTACTAATAGATTTTTACTCCCATTGAATTTTGGTGGTTTTTTCCTCTTGAATCGATCTAACATTGATCCTCCACGCTGTGGATCAGGTTTCTCCATACGGGTAAGGTTATTATTCATAACCTGAGTGAGTTGTCCTAGTATGGTGATTAGCTGATCGGTACCAATTGCATGACCAGCTCCACTATAATTATCTTGAGCAGGAGGGAAATCCCTACATGGAGTGCGTGCATTGATACTGTTTCCATTTCTTCCACTAGGCGAAATTTCTAAACAATGGCATAAACTAGATCAGTTTATGAATCAGAATACATAATTCCGTATTTATAAAACACTTATCATAAATTGAATTATTTATGGATATAATCTATAATCATAAAAATGTTTTCTTTGAGGAAGTATATAGTCATAAACCCTTTATAATGATTTGTAAAGAAAATGAGAGTTATCCTAAGCATATCCCCCGGGAGTGTCGTAACCAAGAGTGCAGCAAGGCCCGTTGTCATGCACCAGTTCCCGTTCGAGTCTAGCTCAAAGCGGTGTTTTCGGGTTTTACCCCTAGGTACATCTATGCCAGAGCTGCCTCTACCTGCTCGTATCCAGACATGGATTTATTTCTCAAAAAACTCACAAAATCTCTACAATACAAAAATTTTAGGAAGTTCTTCTATACTAATCCTCAAAGTCCATCTTAGGTCTATGTGCTCTAATCAGAGTTTATCTAAATATAGCTTCCAAGGTTTGTACTAAACTTCCTCTAATACCAACTGTAATGCCTTGACCCCAGTTACCTAGAGTAGGTGCATTATTACATAACATTTCCATGATCACAAGAAAGATCAAATCTCGAAAGACCGATTGCTTTAGTAGCCTTGGAAACACTAGATATATTCATAAAGTTTTACATTACATCATAAAGTGAAAAACTACTACAACAACATATTGTCTCCATAGCCCACACTATTATTCCCTCATAATATCCATATAGGTCATTCATAATTTACTTCTTCACATCTTGGGAAAAATAAAACATAGAAAAGGGGTGAGGTCAAATGCCCAATAAGGATAACAATATAGCGGAAACTTTCATAAATAAGAATAAATATTTAAGGTAGTGTATAACTAAAACAAAAGCCTTTTAAACTTGAACTTCAACATAGTATGGCAAAAATAAAATGAAATAATTCCATTTACTTATTCACATGGATACTATACTAATCGAATAATCACATGCAATATCAATAACCACTTTCATAATGATGGAATGCATAATGTCAGACTACCATAACCACATATCCAAGGCCTAGTGCCAAGAATACAAATAATATTTTGTCAAGGACTTGTTCCAAGACACTAGTTTGTCTCATTAGACCTACCGATGAATCGAGGAGCTATAGCGGGCTCCACCCGTCACATATTAAGTCCAATGCATTCCCATATGAAAAGGTTTAAACATAACATAAACATTCGTATTAAAACTAGCATACAAAATGTCAATACTTTCACCATAAACCATGAATGGTATAAAAATATCACATCCACAGTCAAACATATCACAAAAACCTTCAATACAATATAGAAGTTTTGTATCATAATAAATCAACTTCAAATAAGCGTAAAATCCATCAAAGGATGTTGACATAGATGAAATCAAAACTCTTTTCAGAGAAATATCTATTTCTATTTTGAAATCATTTAAGAGTCATATATTTATAAAATAAAACATTTTCTTTGAAAATATTCTTATAATCTTTTAAGGGAAGTTTCAAAGATTTTATAATGGCGTAAAATAGCAGCACCCACCGTATAAGTTAAAAAACATTCTTACCTTAATTCTGTCGAAAAGTTTAAAAAGGACCTTGTTTGGAAAACGACGGAAATATTCCTTTATAAACCACTTATAAAAGTCAACAAGGGTATAAATGAATTTATACCATAGTCTCTAAAATAGAAATAATGATTTGAAATACATTTTTAAGAAACATGGATGTGGATGATAAAGAGGTCCCCGTAGATAATCACGTATAAACAACCTCGGATAATGAAGAGATTGAGAAATAAACCCTTACCTTGTACTTTTCCTTGGTTTGGGGTAGGTTAACCTCCTGTATAATGGTGAAATAATTTTTATTAAATTATACAAGAATCATATACATTAATATGATATCATATATGAACTTTTAACATTTATTTGTTAATAATATCTTAGTATTATCGTTGTTTCGGGTGTTAACTAACTCGTTTTCTTTTATATGTTTTGTTACATAAGAAATGTTTGTAATGGATAGGTTGTATCTTATTCATATCCAGAATGATATAATGTCATTAAAAATTATTTTTAAATCACCAAATGATAATTTTACTTGAATGGATACGATGGAGAATGAATCTCATCGCTTTCGTGGAGACGGTAGTCCGTATGTACGCACGAGCGACAATATCATTATTTTGATATTAAAATAACATATAATTGGATGGTATATCATATATAAAGAATTATTATCATGTTATATTTATTATTTAAATGAATTTTATATCATTATTATACCCATCCAAATAATAATTTATTGAATAACAATTACAGCACGACGTGGAGACTGTAAGCCGTACGTACGCACGTATGGTGACATGTTATTCAAAGGATGGATATAATACTGAATATGGTTGTACCATATTTATAATAACATCACAGTATATATAAGATACTTATGTTATTATTTTATAATGATAATAACAAAGGAATAAGAAGTGGACGAAGAAATGAACATGGAAAAGGGTGGTGAAATCAGTACCTCTTCTTCGGGTTCTTCCTTTTGATTTGATCAAAAGGGCTCTTAGGTTGGCTTTCTGACTAAAGGAAGGCCTCTAGGATTAAGTGAGGGAAGTTGAGAGAGTAATTGGGCAGAGTTTGGACGAACCAAAAGGGCTTTGAAGGTGTGAGTTAATGAGAAGGGGGAGTGCCCTTTTATAAGAGGGGTGAGGGGCACCTTTGGAAAAGCTAGAAATATTATTTTATAAAAAATTAATATTCGGTTTATAATGGCTCCAAAGTAGATTATTTAAATTTTAAGGTGGGTATAGGTTGCAAAACACTCATCCAATTGAATTTAGACAGGTTTTGGTCATTATAATAACCTTATCTTTAAGTATTAACTCTTAGTTAATTAGTTTCACTTTTACAAAGTCTCTTTGTATTTTTATATTATATGGTTAAAAACATACTATATACATCCAAGAAACCCCCAAGTGGTCCATTAATGATACAAATATCATTATATAAGTCTCTTGGATGATCCTTATATTTTTAGGAATTTAATATCAATTAATAATATAATATTTGTTTTAAAAACTCTTTTATGTCAATTTTGACACTATTTAATAATTGATTTTTGTAAAAATAATAACAGAATGATTACTTAGAAAAATGTTTATTAAACATTCCTACATGTCATATTAACCTATAAAATTAGTTTAATTCAAATAAAGTCTCAAATTATATTTATTTGGGTATCTACAATATCAATCATTTTAATTTTTCACTATTATGGTAATTACTGCATCACAATTGTGTCATAAATAAATTAAATTATTTAATGTCTAAAAATTATAAATAAAACTCCATTATGTAGTAACTCTTGTTATCTTTCTAATGAATATTTACAGTCTAATCTCTAATATGTATAACCCTAATTAAAAATTGTTTTTCTAAAAGATATATGCTGGTGTCATTTTTGTATTCATGTTAACTTAATTAAAATAAAGTGTCCCTATCACTTACAAGTGGCACCATGGGGTCCCAAAATCGACCCAAATATGCCCATGGTCGGACATTTATCAACCAATAAGGTTAGGAAACGTTTTAGGGTAATTTTATTATTATTATAATATTATTTGTTTAACCCTTATTTACCGGATGTACCTTTTAACCATGGTAAATAAAATATTTACCGAAGTAATTATTCAAAATGTCTAAAAAAAGTTACCTATTTACACAATTTGAACATCCTAATTCCAAATATGGAATCCATTTTTCCAAATTCAAAACACAAAAGTTGCAGAAATTAATTTAAAATTAATTTCCGCTGTCAAAACAAAAATAGTGTTTTTAAGATATAATAACTATCAAAAGATTGATACTTGTTTATATTCGGTTTAATTGTGAAATTATGTCCAATTACCAACATTGTATTAAATGGTAAAAATATATTCTAAATATACTTTAAAACCACTCAAATTCAAAATTTATCACTATTAATTATTTTGATTAAAAAAAAGTTTTTTAATTAAAATTTAGAAATTTTCACTATTCATCAAAATATTAAAGTTAACCGAAAAGTACCAAAATTTCACCTTAGGCTAAATTAGATACTCCAAATCCAAAAATGAAGTCCATTTTGAGAGATAAAATTTATAAAATTTCAAAATGTAGGTATTACTATTCATAATGGCTAGTTTGATCGGTTGTGGTGTGTGTTAGAACTCGATGTTGCGTACAACACACGCTATTGCATTATTCCAAAAGAAGCGTACCGTAGAAGCTTGGGGTGTGACACAAAATATGTTTAGAGATCTTGTTTTAGTACCTATAAGTAAATAAACTATCACATTTTATTATGATAATATTGCAGCGGTGGCTCTTGCAAAAGAACTATGGTGACACTAATAGACAAATCACATGCGCCTAAAGTATCACCTATTGAGGTATTTCAATAGAAGGGGTAAATATGAAGTAATAATATTATCTATAAAAGAAAACTTGTCTGAAGCCTTGACTAGAGTCTTATCTCGAATGAAGCATGAGTATCATGTGAGAGCTATCAGACTTAAGGTAGTTAGCAGTTGGCTCTAGTGCACGTGTGATTTGGTTATATTTGACTCCCAAGAACCAACTTATTTGTACTTACTGATAAATTTTAATCATGGAATATATTATTAATGAGCTACATAGAACACCGTGATTGTTCTTATATGTAACATTGTAGTTGATAATGTTCTAAGAGTAGATGGAACACTAAAAAGTCACAGTTTTTCTCCACTATGATGAGAACCAAGAAGTGCTATGACACAATTCAAAAATATTTGTTCTATAGACAGAAGATATAAATTTTGGGGAAAAAATAATACAGGCTATCAGGGGTAGAGACTCATAGGAATTTGAATCACCTTATCATGGTGTACACCCTTGGTAATATCCAGAAGGATATTATGAGAACGAGACACGCTAGTAGGAAATCCAAATTTATATGTTTCATTGAATATTCCTATTTTCAGAAGTGGGTATTGGTACTTAGATATTGAGAATATTACTAATGAGTACTAAGAGTCATGAAATTAAATATATTAATTAAAACAAGAATAATAGTTTTTCACGACAAGGTAGAATATATTGGGTGTGTCACGAGTAATATTAAATTAATGAATAATCTGAGAAAGTATTTATCACTTCTGTTTATTAATGGATGTTGATATATCATAACCATTGATAGAAATTATATAGCCTAAATAAATCCATAGACATGGTGTTCTATAGGAATGTTTATTTTTCATGATGTTAAAGAAAGAGACATCGATCACATAGGTTGATGACACTAAGATGAAAATTGTACAATTAGAGATATCATGAGAAATGGATTATATTAAATAGTCAGCATCTCTAGTAGTTAACATGTCTTTAAGGGACTTAATTCTTTCTCTATGGGTGCCTTGGTATGTTTTAAGATTATATATTTGGACTTTAGGCTACTTCGCTTAATTCCATGAAGAATGATCTCTACAGGTTCACATAATTAGTGTATCCAGAATCTCAGTTAAATAATATATTATTATTTATTTTTTAACAAGTTAAATAAATAGTATTATTGGCCATGGTTTAATAATTATTCATGTATGATTGGTTGCATATATATTGTCACAATTTATTCGATAGATTATAATATGAGTGGAATATTTAATAAAATTCTATTTAAAATTTAGTGAATATAATATTTATTTATTTATTGCTGAATAAGGTAGTGATATTTATTTAATGATAAATTAATAATTATTCAATTCATGATATATAAAGAGGAATGTAGGACTGAGTTATTAGATCTGGTGAGAAATAATAAATATTTATTATTATTTAATTAAATAATAATTAATATAATTCATAAGTTAGGAGCATGTTGAGAAATAATAATATTATTATAATACTTGAAACATAGATTTTTGTAGGATTAAATAAATAATTAAGGAAACTTGTGAAATTATTTTATTTTAACCCTAGCGATATATAAAACCATTTTTATTATTTTCTCAATAATCCAATTAATTAATATTTTTTGTGAATATTATAATTGGAGAATCCTCTCAATCCTTAAAGAGATCCCTTCTTCAAGAACACTTTCCAGAATGAAAAGAAAACATCATCCACAAGATCAAAGAGAATGATTTCATAGATGTTCTCATAGTGATCGAGGGAGAATGATGTAAGTGCAAATATCTAATTTTCTAGACACCATGTATTATTTTGGAAGCATCTGCAGATTTTTAGAACATGCATTGATCATGGATATATGGAATCTCTCCTTTATTCCAACATTGCAATGAATGTACATCACTGATTTTTCACCATATCCATCAATGAAGAAAAAATTCCAGAAAAGACAATTATTTATTTAATTAAACTGATTGTAAATAATATGTAATAATCCTCCCTATGATTCCAAGCATGATAACACGTGTCTAATATTATTGATCCAATTATTTAGATCATGAAATTTATTGTTGTGTTGATCTTAGAATGTTCATAAATTAGGACAAAAAACAATGTTGGGCACCGCCCATCGCGTGCTTTCACTATACCCGAAACCTAAAAAAGTTAACTAGATTAATAAAAAAGGAAGAAGAAAATTTTGAAGTGTATGAGAATATATTTATAAGGTTATGTAGGTATTCTATGTACTACACATGTAACATGGAGTGGAATATTGATCATTTATTTACAGGGATTAATCTATGTATTTGAATGGAACTGGTCTCACAAACTTTTTCGACATACGATAAAATATTGTGTGTTCCATAAAAATGGATATGTAATTATATTGAATTTACATATTCAAGGTGAATCATGAGATTAATATTTCATCCATCCCCCAAGAGAAATGTAACATGTTAGATAAGAAGATGATTACAAATAAATACTGAGCATGTGAAAATTTATGAAAGAAACATCATGATAAGTGCTTAATTGGAATGGTAGTATGTTAGATGTGTGATGATAAGGGGTATATCTCTCATGAATTAAAGAGTTATAAATAATCAATATTTTCTATTGTTTTAGTTGTAATGAAATGTGCCTTATTCACACCAATGTCTTATGCATTAAGGGAATATACCATAGAAGAGTTGAAGGAAAAAATGCCTAGCTTATGTGATCACAACATCCAAGGAGTAAATTACCAATGATTTAGTGGTAGGTATATTAATGATATATTAAAATTTATCTAATTCGTTATTTGATCATGGATCCTCTCACTTTATTTTATCTACCCAGTTTTATATGAAAAATAAGTGTTTCCCATTTAATTTAACAATGATGTTTTTTATAAAAAACTCAATGGGGGAAGTCTCTCTTTAATAATTATTTTTCATAAAATCCCAATTATGTCGCATAAACATGATTTATTGTTTTTTACATTATTGTCATACAAATGTTTTAATTCAATATAAGTTATTATAGACTTGATTTAAAATTATGAGGAAAAATGCATTGTAAGGATAATGAAATTTTGATTTTTGAGGAAGATATAGAATTAAATATTGTTAGAGAAGAGACTTCATCATTTGAGTCATACAATTATCCACTATTATTTGCTATATTGAATGAGATTTTTGGGGAATATGGAGAAAAATCGAGGTATGGAGAATGTAATTTTCAAATTCAGGATAAACCTATTATATATGAAAACATTGATGTATTTAAAAAGAATTATTTAGAAATACCACATATGTGAAGTTGAGTTTTCCATTGATTTAATATGTGATTCAATACCAATACTAAAGGCTCTCTATATAGTGGACTATTTGGAATTAGTGGAGTTAAAGGAAAAACTATAGGTGTTGTTTCATTAAGGATTTATTTGAAATAGTATTTTACCTTAGGGATACCTTATACTCTTAGTTAATAAGAAAGACATATCCCCAAGACTTTGCATTGGTTATAGGTAAATAAATGCTATTACTATAAAGAAAAATTATCATATACATCTTATTGATGAAATATATGATCAACTTTATATAGCCCCCTAATTTTGAATGATTTAAATTTGTTCTAGGTATCATAAACTGTGAGAAAATAAGTAAGAAATTATAAAGATAGATTTTCAGAAGAGGTTTGGTCATTATGATTTTACATCAATTACATTTTGATTTATAAATACACAATCTATTTTTAGGGAACTAATTAACCAAGTATTGAAGGAATATCTTGATGATTCTTTATTCATTGATGATATTTTGGTTTATTATAAAATCTGCAAGGACCATGAGAATCAAGTAGAAATTATTATTTAGTATCTTTGTTTCTGACGCTTTTACGCCAGGGTGCGCGCGCGTGTCCATCACTCATAGGAGGACGCGTGGCTCGCAGCCCCGCATTCTTGTTTTCCAAAGGCGGGCGTCATCTGTTCCTTTTTCAGGGACGTCTGCTCCTTGATTGAAACCGGGATGATGGGATGTTGGCTCTTCCTTCTGTGGATTCCTCCTCGAAGCTCGTCACCTAATCCGGGTCTCCCTCATAGATTTAAGACGGGTTCGTGAAGCTCGTTCCTAGCGCCATATCTGCATGGACGACAATTAATTACACTACTTCCGTCGAGACGCTCCAAGGGGTCTTGTCGGGGTAGCAACCTTCGGTGAGGAGAACGGTCACATTGGGGTGTCGTTGGCATGTCTTGTCGCTGGGGATCAGTATGTATATCTTCTGTCCCTTATCATAATGCTTCTCGAGGGCATGGAAGCCCGAGCCATTCCACATCGAACGCGGGGAATATGTATCATTTGAGGTTTTCCTCAGCATCCCATGTTTAACACGGGTTATGCCGCGAGTTTAACGTCTTTCGGAGATGGATCAGACTGATCAAAACACTGAGAGTGGATCAGATTGAAGGACCCCCTAGGGGGAACACTGATGTTGGGGCCAACACGTGGGTGGCATCCCGGATACTATGGAGTGGGGTGGAGTGGCATGATCTCACCGGGATGAGGCGGCCTGGGTAAGGATCAGGATGGATGATGCAGTGACGGGCTTGAACCTCGTGGAGGCTTACTATGTATCCCCATGGTGGGGAATCAAAGTCTGCGTAGTTTGGTGATACAGTGGGACACCTGAAAAGGCGACCCGTGAGAATGGACGCATGGATTAGAGCATGGAAGAAGTAAGATCTCTGGGCTAGGGCATGAGCTTCCCAAGGAACGCGGGCTTGAGGGGGAAGTCAGGATGAGAGGTGGATGTGAGGCATGGGGATTATGCTCTGAGACGGCCCAAGAGGGGGAATACAGTTTAACGTCATGCGGGATAAGATACAGTTTAACATCATGTGGGATGAGGGCATACAGTTTAACGTCATGCGGGATGAGGAATTTGGGTGTTACGCTTTGAGGTGGCCCAAAGTGGGTATGTGGCTTAAGCTCTGTGGCGGCTCATGTTGGATATGGGGTTTACGCTCTGAGGCAGACCATGTTGGATATGGGGCTTATGCTATGAGGCGGCCCATGGTGGATATGGGGAACCGACGCGGAAAGGTTGGAACGACCGGGTGGTGGGCTTGAACCTCGTGGAGGCTTCTTACATACCATGAGTTAGCATGGATCAAAGTCCACGTAGTTCACTGGGATGGGGCTTACGATCTGAGGCGGCCCATGTGAGGATGTCATGGTCGATGCATGCTCTAAGCCCATGTGAGTCATGCTCAGTGTGAGAAACAAGGGGCTGCAGGGACCAAACGATCACATCGCAAAGGGTGCGTCCGTCAGAAGCGGAATGGGGCTTACGCGTGGTTAGCAGCCAAAAGAGGAAACAGGGGCTTACGCGTGGTTAGCAGCCTGAAGAGGAAACAGGGGCTTACGCGTGGTTAGTGTCCCTGGGCGCTGGGTCTTACTCCAGGGTGGAGGCCCGTGGTGCGACAAAGCACAGTGGGAAAGGGACTCCACTGGCCTTGGTAGGGGGGAAGTATAGAGATGCATGGGTGCAACCTTCCGTAAGAGAGGCTAAGGGCTTACGCTCTGAGGCAGCCCTTCCCCTGTGGACAAACGCTACTCCGACAAGTAGTATCTCATTCCATGCGAGGAAGAGTCCATTTTCATGGAGACGAGAGGCGTAAAAAATGTCCGAGCTAGGTGGACCCTGCGTGCGTAGCACAGGGTCGGACCACAGTTTAACGACATGTGATAAGGATGAGGTGCTCAGCAGTTTAATGTCATGCAGCTTGGACGAGGTGGGTTCTCTCCACACCCCTAAGGCTTACATGCCCAATGCTCTCTACCCCTTGTGGGAGGGAAGGCATCGGCAAGGCCGTAGTGAAGGGGGGCCACAGGGCGAACCATTGGGGGGTCCACGTTAGAGTGGCTATGCAAAGAAGCAATAGACGTTAGAGTGCCCATGCGGAGAAGCATAAGGCAAATAAATGAAACGGGAAACACCGCCCAAGGGAGCATGAGGTTACTTCGTATGAGCCTGGAAGGCCGTACGGGAAAACAATGCATGGCGGGCATGGCCGGTAGGGAAGACATCAGGTGCTGGCGCGGAAAGACAGCCAAGGGGCGTCAAGGTAATGGGGTCCTGGGTGTTGCACGCAAAAGGAAGGTTTGCGTGCAAAACACCGGGATGGCACGCAATAGGGCCCGAGAATTGTGCGGGGAAAGGGGATTGCGTGCACGGTATTATGTGCACGGAAGGGGATTGCGCGCACGGGACATGGATTGCACGCAAGGAAAGAACCCAGAGGAGGGGAAAAATTCACTTGAGCTAGTGGAGTTGTGCACAAAGGTGAACCCCGGGGCAAGGTTATGCGAAAAGAGGGATTACCTGGAAGTCATATTGTGCGCGGGGGGAGTTGAATTGTGTGCACGAGAGCTGATCCGAATTCCGTAACCCCCAAACCGCTTGGGATCGCCTTCTATTTATAGGCATCGACCAGTGCATAATCCAGGCGGTGCGTGAAAGTTTCTGTGACGGGAACCGTTGGCGTGAAAAGCTTCACCGCGCAGAACCGAGGTGCGCAAAATTGCACGCACCAGCGGCTCGATTACGCGAATCTCGGGGATGCTTCGTGCACAAAACAATATTTCGCACGGATCCTTCTTCATTTCTCACACCACTTCCCTAGCCTCCGGATCGGGCCTCGGATTCCGAATATGACTTCGCTTCGTCATTTTGAAACTACCTCTGGGATTTACAGACATTTTCAGCATCTACAAATGCCCCGCCTCGGAATAGGATCGGCGAGAGGTCGCAACGATCGGATTCCGAGGGAAACCCCGAAACGCCGAAGTGTTGGGTCTCCTGAACACTTTGCGCGCAAAATTCCAACGGGGCGCGCAAAACGACGGGCTCACGCGGAATCCTCTTTTCACATGGCGCGGAACCCTGGATTCGCCTTTAAAAAGGGGAGTGGGGTCACGAATCCATACCCAAGATTTTCCGCGCGATAGGCTGATCGCTCTCGGGCGCGGAATTTCTTTCGCGGCTGCACGTAAAAACGCTCTAGTAGCATGGAATTCCTTCCGAATTTTGGCCGTCTTTGCGTGCCTACTCGGGATTTTCCGCGCATGATGTGCCGATTGCGCACAGTACACCCGGATTTCACGCAACTACTCTGGATTTCGCGCAACACTCTCTGATTCCGCGGCCTGTATCCTGATTTCACGCAACTCTCAAAAAAATTAGTGATGGCCACAAACCGAGTTGATGAGGGGGAAGTCGCCGCTCGTAGGAGAGAGATAGCGACAAACGTGGAGGTTTATGGCACCAAGGTGATCCTCTCAGACAACCTGACCTTGTTCAATCTGCTAACTCTGGCCCAAAAGATGTATCCCCTGTCTGACAACCTCTCGCTCTGGAACTTTGGCATCCTAGAGGAGGTGCCCCTGCCGGGCTTCAAGGTGGACACGCCGTGGTCATGGGTGACTCAGGAGGATGAGATTCCTCGCTACAACATCACCAACAACGACCATCCTTCCAAAAAAACCAGACATATGGACGTATATGTGCTGAACCAGAGGACCATGATCATTACTGGTGATGAGCCTGTCGCAGAGAATTCTCCAGCCTTCTATGCGAGCACGTTCCTTCAGAACGTCACAGATGACACGAAGGGCTGGGTGAAGGATTGGGACCAGCAGTACGAGGGCAACTTCACCAGCGAATGGGCCTGGGCGTTCTGGGTTCTCCATACCTGTGACCAGTTCGGGGATTAACTGCGGTATATCGGCCTGTTTGAGGCAGTATGGATGTCGCAGTTACACTTCCACCGTCATCCTGAGCTCGGGCCGGAGCTCTTCACCCAGTGGTCTTCTGATACCAACACATTCCACCTTCACCATGGAAAAGTTGGCATCAGTCTCTGGGACATTCAGTACATCGGAGGTATCCCATTGGAGGGCTACCAATATGATGAGTTCGTTCCAACAAAGAACACCTGGGAAGACAGGTCACAGACGCCTATGCTGATGTGGAACCTGTTGGAGCTGTCCAAAGAGAGGCTGGGGTTCAAGGACTTCCTAAAGGACATTTCCTACAAGGGCTGGTTCATCCTGTTCCTTGAGAAGGATCCCGCCATCAAGATGTCGGGATGAGGTAAACGGTGCCCAACCGCGGCTCAGAGGAGCAGGGATGGGTCATACTGGAGGACCCTAGAGGCGAGGTAATACCAATCATGGGGCTATTGAGTCATTGAGACCCAGGACCCGAATGTCCGGTATACTGGTTTCCTTGCCGCCTTCCTGAGCGGGTGGCTCCTGCCTGTGCGGGAAAAGAGGATGGGCATCCGTCCAACAACACTGGTGATGGCGGGCACCATGGCCACCAACAAACGGTTCAATGTGGGCATCCCCATACTGGATAAGCTATATGCCATCCTAGGATGCATCTCACGAGGGGGGTTTCCTTGGGGAGTATGTGGCCCCTTACAGATCTTCCACGGCTGGGTGGCGGCTCATCTTGGTGGGTACACTTTCTCAAATGCCATCCATCATCCGGGAAATGGCATGTGACCGTCCTTGCTGAATATCGCAGGGGTGGTGCTAATGGCGCTCAATGAGGAGGGCGTGAGAATCCGCATTGGAAACCATACCATCTTCCACTTCATCCTGTTCCCCACCCCAGTCGGCCAAATGGTGGACAATGGGCGAGGCTCTCTGGAACAACAGAAACATTTCTAGAGCATTCGTGTCAGGGTGCTCGTGGCTCGGATCGACGGGAAGGTGATCTGTGAGCCTTACATGCCATCCCAATTCGCCATGAAATTCGGGTGCCTCCAACGAATTCCAAAGAAGGTATTCACGACTGTCTGGAAGGAGAAGAATCCTTGCGTCCTGCTTCAGATGTGGTTGATGTTCACCACCTTCGGCTCTGGCGATGACATTACTCTTCCTCCCACCGGGGTTGACACTGGCCTAGCAATTGAGTATGCCGAACACTAGACCATCACGTACCTAGAGGGGATTTTACACAAGCGAGTCCAGCAACTCGAGGTTACTCGTGTGGAAACCGGGCGACGGGGGAGAAGGCAAGGGGCTGCCGGAAGAGGGGAACCAGGGGTGCATCAGGCAGTGAGTCCTACGCAGGTCGGGACTTCCGCAGCGGGAACATCACGCAGCACCACCGTGACCTCGCTGCCCGTGGGGGGGTCACATGAGGCGGCCAGGGAACTGCCTGGGAAGAAGATAAGATACCTGCTCGAGCCTTCCCAAGATGAAATTTTCCTGGCACTGTGGTCGGCCTGGATGACCCTGCGGCAATCGCTGAGCGTTGAAGTCGTCTGGCAGAAGATCATGCAAAATGGGATCCAGCTACCAGAGGTCGGGCTCGTTTGAATTACCGACCGGGTGAACTTCCATCGGCGACATGATTATTTGATGTCCATGGACACATACGCATTCCAAAGGGGTCGGCGTGCGAAGCCACCTTTCATAGTGAAAGTGATGCTCGGCCAGGAGCATGATCCGGAAGCGATGCCGCCGGGAGAAGGCGACAACGACGAGGAGTCGTAGGGGGAGGAGGAAACCGGAGAAGAAAAAGGAGAAGGAGAAGATGAAGAAGAAGGAGAACTCGAGGGTGAGGGGTCACAAGGGGCGACCTACCAAGGGAGTCTCCGAGAGAGCGGCGAGATTGTCGGCTCTGATCTCGACATAACCGAGATACTCGAGATCTGTCTCTATCTTCATTCATTTTTCTTATTCATCCATTATCCTTTTCAACTTCTAACCCATTTCCATGCCTCACTCAGGAGAAGCTAAGCATTGGACAGGCGTCCCTACTAGAGGAGGGAGGAGAGGAACCGGTGGGACATGATGGGGATCCAACACCCATCATTGAATTAACTAGCGCAGAGGGGTCCCCTATCATGGCGGCTCCTGCAGCGGCTGGAACATTGGAGACCAATGCTATGGACTCCTGTAAGTCTCACACTTCACTACTGGTGCTTGTTATCAAAAGATCCCAACTAATCAGTGTACGCCTTGCGCAGTGATATCAACATTGGAGGCTCGTCAGGCTGCGGAGCCCGGACCGTCTATGAGCGGACTAGTGGCAGACATACCACCTCATTCCGAACATGCTCCCTACACTGACTCAACCCTGGAAACTGGTGATCAGGGGGAAGCGGACGTCCACGACACTGTTCTTGAGGCGAGGCCAGAGGCTAACGGAGGCATAATCGCTGTTGGGGCGAGAGAGGAAGGTTGCATGGACATAGAGGATCCTATTCCTCATGAAGACATCCTTGAGGCAGATCCTGCTGCCGATCTGCTGGTTGCCTTCCCAACATACTAACCCTATAACCCTAAGGAGGTAGATGACTTGGACTCAGAGGCAGCCGAGGAGAGACGGATGACACGGCGCAAAGGGTGAAAGTGTATCCGACGCTTTCTCAGATATCCCCAGTCAGATTGGCTGAGGCGGATGGGATCTCTCCAGACCTGGCTATGCTTCCTGTGCACCGGAGGGGTTGACGCTCATCAACTTTATCTGACGGTCCGTGATTACATGGCCAAGAAGATACACGAAAGCAGCCGGCACGCCGATGTTTCCCATTGTCCGGACAGATCGGCGAGCGCCCGAGTGCTGCTGAGGGCGGAGTAGGAGGTCCAAAACCTCAAAGGGCATGCGGCAGATAAAGATGCCTTCATTTCAACATGATCTGAGCTTGTGGAGAAACTGTCGGGCCAGCTGGCTGACGCGCAGGAACAACTGATGGAGGCGAGTCACCAGATGACTGTACTTCAAACCGAGCGGGCGCAGGCACAAGTTAGGTTTGGCGAGCTGCGCTCTGCGGCGGCCGATGAGGAGAGAGTCTCCGAGGAGCGAGAAGTGGTCCTGGTGGCTACCATCCAAAGGGTAGCAGTGCTGGAAAGATCGATTCAGCACGCTAATCCCTAAGGGCTTTGTTTTGGCCATCTCACAAACTTCTTGGTTGTACTTCTCATCATCTCAATCAAACACATGGCCAAACTCATTCATTTGTACCCTTGGTTTAACATGCTCACCCATAATTCTGAAATGAATAAAAACTCATCTCTAAGCCCCTGCGGGTCGCGCCCAATGCGAGAAGCAAAGGATGCTCGTGATACCATTTCATTCAACCGTGGGGCATTGACCAAGTTTCAGGCATCCAAAATTGGGCCTGGATTTCTGAGGAAGAGACCTCAGACCGATTAATATATCACCTTCTCAATGTGCTCTGACACACGAGCGGGACAATGCCGGGGGCATTGAAATCCATCCAAACATAGGGAGATGGAAAGAAAAGGTGAATCATGCTTCCCAAATTCGGAACACTATTGGGCGCGATGATGGAGGATAACTGTTAACAGTGACAGAAACACAACATCCATATAGTGCTGGCATGGAGTGGGGACAATAAATGAGGGCTGACCACTGACCATGTTCGCAACATGGGGCCTAACTCAAATATCGCCGGTCAGTTTCCCGGAACGTTGGCCCAGGACAGAAGGCGGACTATAGGACTATCATCCATGTTGCTACAATAGGCGGACCAAAGGTCTGTCATCCATATTGTGGAAGCAGGCGGACCAAAGTCTATCACCCATACTGTTAGGGGGTCCCATCAAACATGACCAGTCCTCCGAAACATTGGCCCAGGACAGTAGGTGGACTGTAGGTCTATTATCCATACTGTTAGGGGGTCCCATCAGACATGAAAGAGAACGAGGATCCGAATAATGGGGCACACAAAGCATGGAAGGTGGAGTGGTGGTTTGTTTGAACAGAGTCTAACACTCCCGAAATTGCGCCACTCTAGAAGAGGCGCATCAGGCGGGCGTACCAACCTGGTCATGGGTCATCCCAATTTTCAGGCAGGACCTCTCTGGAGAGAGAACTACCGCTTCCCATTACCACTATGGGGTATCCCAAACTTATTCGGGGTGGATGTCATGATTACACCACTTCACGCGAAGTCAGGCCGAGGGGCCGACAATAAGGAGGGACGTGGTTTGGTAATCCCTGGAGCTGGACCCAAGATGAAAAGTTTGGGCATTCCTACGTATCTCATTAGGATGAGAATCAAGCCACTCGTAGTTCTAGAGAGGCAGTTTAACGTCATGCTGGACGAAATATAGTTTAACGTCATGTGGGATGGGGGACACATCTCATCTGGGGGTACGCATGGAACGGCGGGTAACCCGACATGAATGAGGACATGATCCCACACCACGCCGTACAATCCCACAAGAGAGACTGAGTCGCGTAAAACGAAGCAAAGGATCCTAGTTTTAGGTCTTATAACTCGGACCAAAGGAGAAGGGGAATGAGAGACAGATGGTGAAGTGGGTGCAGGACCCAACGTGAGTGTGGGGAAAATACATGCTTACTATATACTCCTGGGGACGCGTTTAGGCCGAGAGACCGAACACGAAAAGTTAGGCTAGGCCTATGGGGAAGTTCCCAGGCGCTCCTACGTATCTCATAAGGATGAGAATCAATCCATACATAGTTCTTGATAGGAATCGTGGCACGATACGACACCTGCGCAAAGGACGAAGGAGTCGTGCGGGTCTAGCCCTCGCACCAAAAAAAGCGGCATTTGATATGTCTTGTTTGTTCCTGGAGGTAAATGGTTTTTATTTTGTGGGGCGACTGGCCTAGGGTAGAAGTTCCTGGAATCTCCATAATAATCAAGCCATAACAGATGTTGACAAGTGGCATGGTAATCGACCAATACCTGGCATGATGTCTCCCATGGGGAGGTCATCACAATGCGGTGCCATTTTTCGTCATGCGGCCAGGAAGATATAATCACAGTTTATGGTCGTATGGTTTGGACCAACAAAATAGTTTAAGGTCATATGGTTTGTACCACCAACACAGTTTAAGGTCGTAAGGTTTGGACCAACAACATAGTTTAAGGTCCTAAGGTTTGGACTAACAACACAGTTTAAGGTCATAAGTTTTGGACCAACAACAGAGTTTAAGGTCATAAGGTTTGGACCAACAACACAGTTTAAGGTCATAAGGATTGGACCAAAACCACAGTTTAAGGTCATATGGTTTGGACCAGCATCACAGTTTATGGTCGTATGGTTTGGACCAACAGAACAGTTTAAGGTCATAAGGTTTGGACCAGCAGCACAGTTTAATGTTCTATGGTTTGGACCAACAACACATTTTAAGGTCATAAGGTTTGGACCAGCAGCACAGTTTAAGGTCATAAGGTTTGGACCAGTAGCAGAGTTTAAGGTAGTATGGTTTGGACCAACAACAACGTTTAAGGTCGTAACGTTTGGACGAGCAGCATAGTTTAAGGTCGTAAGGTTTGGACCAGCAGCACAGTTTAAGGTCGTAAGGTTTGGACCACCATCATAGTTTAAGGTCGTAAGGTTTGGACCAGCTGCACAATTTAATGTCATAACATTTGGACCAACAGAATAGTTTAAGGTCATATGGTTTGGACCAGCAGCACAGTTTAAGTTTGTATGGTTTGGACCAGTAGCATAGTTTATGGTCGTAAGGTTTGGACCAACACCAGAGTTTAAGGTCATAAGGTTTGGACCAACAGGAACATGCATGATGCGATAAAGCATACCTAATGCGGGTGAGGACGTAATCTCATACCATCACCGCACGCGGTTCCGAGAGAGGAGCCTCGGGCCAACGGGGCCCACGAGGGTTCAACAATTAGCGGGGGAGATGCTAGCTCCCAGATATACCGGGCCCGAAACGCAATATCTAGGTGACTCCTCGTTCCCCATGGGGATGAGGGTCAAGCTGCACGCAAACTGTAGACAAGAGACCCGAGCACATACTCTAGCACTCAGATCGTGGGAGCCCCGAGAGACACCGTTACACAGTTCAGTCTGTCTGATGTGCGGGGGTGTACTGATGGTTAGTACAAGGAGTGTCGAGATTCCACCTTGACATGGTGGGGGCGGAACACAATGTGAATCATGCAACCAACATTCAAGGCATGAGGAAGCCGGCGTGACGACTGAGGATTACTACTGACCATGTTTGCAACACAGCATCCTATCGCGTTAGCCTAGAAGTAGGGGAAAACAAATGAGTATCAACCATTGACCATATTCACAACATGGGATTTGTATCAATTTGTCGCCCAAAACCCTCGGGGGCGTTATCCCATGACGGTAGGAGAGCCTTTAGGCATTTTATCTAGGCCGTTCTTGGGGGTCCCTCCCAGTGTGAAGGATGGTGGGGCCTGAATGAAGGGGAACACGAAGCTTGACAAGTGGACAAAAACTTGTCTAAGTCGAATCTGACACTCCAGGTCCTAGACCAGAGTACTCTGAACACATTAGCAGAACACTGGAAAGGTTCGAAGGGCTCAGTCTCAGAGCGGCCAAAGGATGGAGAATTCCCTAGGGAAGGGCAGGCCAAAAGATCGAGGAAACCGAGATATCATGGGATCTCCTAATAGATGGGGCTGGACCTGAAATTTAAGTGTTCAGGTAGTCCTACGTATCCCATAAGGATGGGAATCAAGCCATACGTAGTTCTAGACGACGCCTTTTAATATCATAGAGAACACGACATAGGAGGGCTAATCCTGAGAACAGGGCGCGCGTGGTGCAACTATTGCAAACCCGACTGAATGAGGACGTAATCCCATACCACGCCACACGATCCTATGGTCAAGGTCCTAAAGGCGAGACAGGCACGATGCATTAGCGGACCTTGAGCTGGACCCAATGATAGAAGATCTGGGCACTCCTGGGGCTGGAACCGAGACAAAATGTTTGGGTGTTCCTACGTATCTCATTAGGATGATAATCAAGCCATACATCGTTCTAGAGAGGCGGTTTAACATCATGATGGACAAAATATGGATCTTAGTTTTAGGTCTCAGAATTCGGACCAAGGAGCCCAGATGTAGGGAAGAGTATAGTTTAAGGTCGTTCTGGACCGGGTTCAGTTTAAGGTCATGCGGGACCGCACAGTTTAAGGTCATGCAGGACCATTCAGTTTAAGGTCATGTGGGACCATACAGTTTAAGGTCATGCTGGACCCAGTGCAGTTTAAGGTCATGCGGGACCGGTGCAGTTTAAGGTCCCGAGGGACCGCAACAGCAGGCTTAGGCAAAGTACTGTTTGAGGAACCTGGCGTTGGTGGGAGGAGTTATGTGCTCAACATCCATATTCACTAGGGAATACACGCCATTGGGGTAGAGTTTATGGAAAATAAAAGGCCCCTCACATTTAGGCTCCAACTTGGGTGGTTTCTTGCTGGTAATCATTGGCGCTCTGAGAGACAGCACCAGTTCACCTTGCAGAAAGGAGTGGAGGCGAACCTTCTTATTGAAATCTCGAGCCATCCTGCTCTGATTCATTTCCAAGTTATGTAAAGTGAAAAGCCTACTTTCGTCCAGTGCTTCCAATTTGGCTAGACGGATTTCGGAAATTCTATCCGGCGCTTTCTGGTCGTAGACTGCCGTACGTAATGAGGGAAACTTGATCTCGATGGTCAGTACAGCCTCAGCTTAATAAATTAGGGAATACGGAGTCACCTGGGTGGAGTTACGAGTCGTTGTCCTATAAGCCCAGAGGGCATTGGGGAGCTTTTCCGGCCAACTTTTCTTGTTCTGACCAACCATCTTTTGCAGAATGTTAGAGACAGTTTTGTTAAACACCTCAATCTGTCCATTCGCCTGCGCATGATAGCGGGAGGTGTGGTTAAAGAGAATGGTGTACTTTGCGTGTAACTTCTTCATCTCGGCTGCTCGGAAGTTGGTCCGTTATCCATGAGGATAGCCTGAGGTACTCCAAACCGATAGATGATATTGTAGCTCACGAAGTCAGCAATCGAACAGGCCTTGACTTCCCTGAGCGGGATTGCCTCCGCCCACTTTGAGAAGAAATCCGTAGCGGTTAAGATTAACTGGCACCGGTGGGCCGTCGCCGGCGAGTAAGGCCCCACGACATCCAAACCCCAGACTTCAAAGGGCCATGAATACTTGGTAGTATGGAGAGGCTCTGGTGGACGATGCACAAAGTTAGCAAGAACATGGAATGCATGATACCTCTTGGCATACTCGATGCAGTCGTAGATCATGGAGGGTCAGAAGTATCCAAGCCCCTGAATCCGGTGGGACAACTTCGACTCAGCCTGGTGGGCGCCACGAGAACCAGCCTGCACTTCTTGCATGACCTGTGGGATCTCGACTCCTTGAAGGCAACGGAGGAGAACACCATCAAATCTGTGTCTGTAAAGGATATTCTCCAGGCTGGGACCACTCTGAAGGGTGAACTGTGGAGCACGATGTCGGACTCATTCTCCCTCGGCTCGGTCCGGCGGAAGATTGCCTTGCCGGAGATATTCAACCAATGGAGTCCTCCAGTCAGGAACTGTCCTGATTACCGCTCCTGAATCCCCCGGGGACCCTGATGTAGGGGCGCCAGCAGTGAGATGGTTCACTCGCGGGCCACGATCGCCTTCTGGAATAACAGGAGCAATGACTCTCCAGTTCACCATGTGGATGATTAATTCATCCTGTTCGGGTTCCGCAAGTGATGCGGCCAGGCTGGCCAAAGCATCTTCTCGACTGTTCCGCGCCCGGGGAATGTGAATGAGCTCTGGCCGGGAGGGGAACTTAGCTATTAGATGGAGGGTGCACTCCAACAATGGCACGAGTTCCGCCTTTCTGACAGCATAGTCACCATTGACCAGTTTGATGACTAGCTCGAAGTCCCCCTTTACATACAAATGGGGTACGTCAATCTCGAGAGTCAAATCGAGTCCAGTAATGAGGGCATGATACTCTGCCTCATTGTTGGTGCAACCTTCTGACAATAGAAACGAATATGGCAGAAAAAATTGCTCTGGGGTGATGAAGATGATACCCAGGCCCACTCTGTTAAGCCTAGGATCATTGAGCCTTCTACTAGTGGGGCTCCGGGAGGCACCGTCAAAGTGCATCTGCCAGCAAGGGATGGCATGATCAATTGAGAGGATTGCCTCATTAGGAAAGCCTAGATCCAGTGGCTGGTATGCGGAGGTTGGGTGGGTAGCTAAGAAGTCTGCCAATGCATGTCCTTTGATGGCCTTCTGAGATACGAACCTGATGTCGAACTGCTGGAGGATCACCGCCCAGCGTGCCAATCGGCCGGTCAACATATGTTGGTTCAGGATGTATTTCAACGGGTCTACCCGAGAGACCAGCTGTACCTCGTGGTGCTTCATGTAGTTCCACAATTTCTGCAGGGCAAATATGAGCGCCAGACAGCTTTTCTTGATGGGGGAATATTTAATTTCTGCGTCGAGGAGCATGCGGCTGAGGTAGTAGAGGCTATTCTCTGTTCCCTCGTTGTTCTTCTGGGCGAGAAGTGCGCCAAGGGATCGCTCCAGGGCGGTCACGTAAAGGAGCAGCAGCTTTCCGGAAATGGGTGGCATCAAGACCGGAGGTTGAAGAAGATACTGTTTGATTTTCTCAAAAGCGACCTGACACTCCTCGTCTCATTCGTAGGCGGCGCCCTTCTCCATGAGCCGGGAAAAGGGCTTACACTTGCCGGCCAGATTCGCAATGAATTGGCGTATATAGGCTAAGTGGCCTTGAAGACCTCTCAGCTCCCGAATATTACTCGGGGGAGGAATCTGACTAATGTCCTTGATCTTTTCTGGGTCGATCTCGATGCCTCGATACCTAAAAATGAAGCCAAGAAACTTTCCGGAGGTGACCCCGAAGGAACACTTCAACGGGTTCATCTTCAAGTGGCGAGAACGGAGGAATCCGAACACATTTTCAAGGTCTTTGAGATAGTCCTGGCGCTGACGAGACTTAACTACCAGGTCATCCATGTAACACTCCACCAGCGTCCTGAGAATCGGCTTGAATATGTGGTGCATGGCCCGTTGATATGTGGCACCTGCATTTTTCAGGCCGAAGGGCATAACCTGGTAGCAGAAAGTACCATGGGGGGCCCTGAAGGTAGTGAAATCTTCATCCTCGGTGGCCATCAGGATCTGGTTATACCTGGAGTACCCATCCATGAAGGAAAGGTCTTGGAACCCGGCCGTGGTATCGATCTACAACTCTGTCACGGGAAGGGGAAAATCATCCTTTGGATAGTGGCGATTGAGATCGCGGATGTCGATACAGACCCTAATCTGCCCGTTCTTCTTCCTGACTGGCACAATTTTGGCTATCCACCAGGGGTATTGGACATATTTGACGAAGTTGGCCTTGATGATCTTATCAACTTCGGCCCCAACCATGGAACCATGAGAGGGGTGCATCTTTCTGGGAGGTTTCTTGAACCCGCGATGGTTTGCTGGAAGGCCAAGGCGGTGGACGGATACCTGGGGATCTAGTCCCGACATCTCGTCATAACTCCAGGCGAACACATCTCGGTGCCGTATGAGGAAGTCTACGTACCGTTTCCATTCCTCAGGGGGCATAGCGGCGCTGACCAATGTGGGTCTCAGGTCCGCCTCACTACCGAGCTTCACATTCACTAACTCGTCGACCGTGGTGGAGACACCCTCCTCAAAGGAAGGGGGAGCATCTTTCATGTACTCCTCTCCGCTTGTGGAAGGATCATCCATGGGGGGAGCCGTCTCGGGGCTGCCAGACCCTGATGGGAGGCTGGTGCCGGCTTGGGCGGCAGAGGTCGCCACTTTAGGGGACCCATGCACTGCGGAGACCATGGCGACAAAGGCGGTTGATCCAATCCCATCTGGCCTTCGGCCCAAGGGGCCACACTTTATGACATCAAAGCAGTGGTGGCACGTTTACTTGAGCTGATCGATTCCGGCCCGGTGAAACAGACACGTATGATGTACTGTCGTTGCCATGATCCCAACATCCCGATATCGTACAGGGGTAGGAGGCTCGGGGATCACCTGAGCCTGGCTGGTGTAAGAGTACGAGGTGATTTCCCGCCGTCGCTTGGACCCAGAAATATGCCATCCTCTGGTACCTGAAACAACAAAGCACTGCCCCATGCCGGGGGTCGTGGACTCCAACCGATGGATTGAGAAGACATATGCATCGTCCAATCCTGCCCAGGGACCACTTGTGACAGTGGAGGGATCAACCTCACCTGCCAATATCTGCTTGTCCTTGCTCTTGTAATAAGCAGCGTCTATATAACAAGCTTCACAAGATGCAAAAGGAGATGCATCTCCTTGGAGCACGCCCACTCGACCCTTAAGGGAGTATCTGAGGCACTGGTGATACGAGGAGGGTACCGCTGCGTGAAGGTGGAGCTACAGCCTTCCCATAAATGCGTTGTAGGTAGTGTCCTAAGAGACAACCATGAATTCAGTATTGGCAATTCGGCCACCGAACTGGGTCTTCAGACGAATCTTTCCAAGTGGAGTTTGCTCGGTCCTGTCATACCCCTGGATCCTTAGGTCAGATGGAGTTAAATCATCCTCAAACAACCCCAGTTTCCGCAAAGTCCGGGTTGGGATGAGGTTAATCCCAGAACCCATGTCAACAAAACAGTGGCGAACTTCCACGCCATTGAACTGGCCGGTGATGTACAGTGGGAGAATGTGCCCCTGTATGGGAGGGTCTTCATCTTCACCAGAAAATGAGATAACCTCCTGACATTCGGTGTCCACAATCGCCTCAGTGTGGAAGGCTTTTGTGGCCGCCACCTCCGTCTCAAATTGGAGGGGGCTTTTTAGAGCCTCGGTGAGCGCATCGCTCATTTCAGACGATAGGTGAAGGGCCCAAAGGATAGAAAGCCTTGCCGAAATGCCGACCAGGTGCTTCAGGGCATCTAACTCTCGAGCTAAATGCGAGCTTCTGTTTACAGGAGGCCGCTATGCGATTGGAGGCATGACAGACCCTGCCGGCGGGACCGGTGACTGACTGGTACTAGGCACGTCTCGCTGTTCACTAGTCGAAGCCCGGGAGGTGGCCACCGTGTTAGGACCGGAAGGCTGTAGTCGGCCTGTGGCAGGTCAGGGCTAGCTGCGACATGGACGAGGTGGTCCCCCCTGATCCAGCAACACAAACGGTGGTGGAGGCGGACCTGTCGACACTGGGTGAGGGGACCACATGTGCTGATCTCTGTATCGGGCCTACTACCTGGTCTCAGTAGCGTGCACGGCCTGGCTAGAGGTGACGACTTCCATGCCCTGGCGATTCGTGTAGCCACGGCTCCCCCGACGTTGGTGATGGATGGGGACATTGGGAAGGTCCACCTGGCATTCCTCATCGTCGGGATCCAAAAAGGGATTTACCAAATCTATAGTGTTAACCGAAGCGTACCACAAGATTTCACTCGAGGAGTCATCCGCTACCGGACGGAGTCTCGGAGGGATCCCCATCTCTGGGGGCATAAAATCGCTAAGCGTGCAAGAAGATGACGACAATCGTAGGGCGTGTTCTTTCTTCTTGCATCGCCGCTTGCTCTTATGGGACGAGGTAGGCTGGGACGACGATGCCAAAGCGGCGCTCGCATATTCTGAGGGCTCCGGCTGACTCAGGTGGGAACAGATGATGCCATGGGCATGGGAAACCATCCTGTGGGCCATCCAGTCATTATACTTCCGGGACCCACGGTCGGAAACCTTCATCCACTCATCCCCGTTGTCACTGCTGCCATCAGATCTCACGAAGACACCTGTCACCTGTGCCGGGGCTAGGCCCAACATGATTATGTTGTTGTCAATCTAGTCTTGGAGCCAGTCCATGAACAGATAGCATCACCGGATGGTGTGCCCCAGGATCCGGTGATAAGGGCAGTAGTTAGGGTGATCAGTGAGATGCGCCTCTTCTGACTTCCGGCACTCAGGCAGCCGCACGATTCTCTGCTCCAAGGAGCTACGGAAATAACCGGGGACCTGGGCCTCTTCAAACGAGTAAGTCTGATTCCTTATGTCTAGAAAGGGGGCTCTTGGAGGCTGACCATGACCAAGGGCCGAAAGAGCATGCCAAGGAGGCAGAGCCTGATTATCTCACCTGGGTAGTGGCGGTACGTTACGCGGAGGCGCCTGCCAATTTTGATGCGGTCGCTGCTGGGCCGGAGGTTGTGCCCGTGGGGGTGGAACCCTATGGGGCTGCTGAGATGGCCTTACTGGCAGTAACTCTAGCTGTTTGGGAGCCTCTATCTGGGCTACAGCAGCGGGCTCAGCTCTGGCGGATCTCCTTGAAGGGATTATAGGAGGCAGAGGGCGTGCCTGAATGGCATGTTGCGGGGCTTCTTCAAGGTGCTGAGACTTGTCCGAGAAATACCGGAACCCTCCAGAGTAATTCTTAGTGATCAGAGAAGGAACCAACTCTACCTTGACGATCCGTACACACATTGTCAGGAATTGCTCCTGAGTTAGTGGCATGTCAAGGGAGTACGTGGGCCCCTTCCACCAGGCGACGAAGACCGCGACCTGCTCATCGGGCCTTTTTTTGCACCGGAAGAGGTCTGAAATGTTCATCTTCCGGGTTGTGGAACTGAACTGGTAGAGTAATTTCCAGCGAATGTCCTCCCAGGTAGTCACAGACACAACAAGGAGTTGGCTGTACCAGATGAAGGCTGGTCCTTCAAGCGTCTGAATGAAGCAACGGAGCTTGGAAGCCTCCTGTTGTGCCGGAGTCCCCAACATAGGCCCACACCTCAAGTTGAAGTGGGACATGTGTTGTGGTGGGTCTCCTGTCCTATTAAAGGGGGCGAAAGTGGGGTTCCCAAATCCCGGCGGGGCCGGCATATCATCCACCCATGCTGGGTATGGCTTACCGTCCGGTGGGATTGCCACCTGCCGAGTTTTCAGGGCCTCCAAGCGGGCGATGAGCACTTCCATCAGATCGTCTGGACATAGATTCCTCTCCTGACGGGAATCTCTAACCACAAGCGCATTGCCGGGCTCTCTAATCTGGTAGTCAAGCTCAGCAGCTCACAGGGCGGCTGGCGGAGCGACTCTCAGGGAAGCGGGAGGAAACCGAACATGGTCCCCCAGGTGATCCCACCGCTCGGGAGGGTTTGGAAAGACGTATCGCACCCACTTTCCATGAGAGCCGACCTCTCCCATGTCGGTGAATGTGACATGGTTGCGGTTGCCAAGGGAATCTCGGCAAGGGGTAGGTACTCCTGCCCCTACTGTCTTGACCTGGGATTACCGTAGTCAGGTCACCGCTCTGTGATGTGTTAGGCCAAGAGCTCATCAACTAGCCTCTTTTCCTCAGCAAGCTGCTGGCATAGCATGGCCTTTTAAGAGTCTTCCTCTGCCTTATGCACCGAGGGAGATGGGTCGGCGAGCATGACAGCCCCGACATGCTCTTTACCCTTGATGGTGTTTTGGCTCAGTGTTAGTGCCTCAGTGGGTGTGGGGAGACCTAGGAGGATCCTTTGGTTGGGATTAATCCTCCCAGACGGGTCCAGTGGCGGCTTGTCATCAGGGGGTGAGTCCCCATCGAGGAGCTCCACACCGTTTCCCTCGTCTGAAATATCAGCCATGTTGACCGCCACTACCTTTGGCGACATTCCCTCAGGGTAGCCGGGTGAATCGGGCTGTCGGTGGATCACACAGAAAAGAAGGGCAACATACTGCCCCCATCTGTAGACATTCACGTGGTGGGTGGATTCCTCGATAACCTTGTGGAGTACTTGAAAACCCTGAATGCATTATTGCTAGAGGGCCCTGTGGTGACCAGGCGACTCGGGGTGCTGAACTGCAGGGAGCGCTGCCAGGTCGACCCGAAGACACTGCCCACCGATATCCTCAAGATGTGCTTGACTCCCAAGATAAGGTGCTAGCTGATGGTGAAGACGGGATTGAGTCAACCGGAGAGTCTGGAGAAAACACTCAAACTCTCCTGGGGTGAGTGCCTCTGGCATATCAAAATTCGACCCTACGACCGACCAAAACATCTCGGGGAAGTGGCCCGCTGTGAGGATGGTCCAGAAGCTCCATGACTCTGGTTCAGGGTCTGGACCTTGCTGCCCAAGCTCATCAACCGAGAATGGCTAGGGAGCTAGAAACGACACCGAGGAAGGTCACCGGGCCGGTAGGCTGGCCGGCGGGGAATACGACAAACATGCAGATTGGCCGCTGATCCCTGAGTCGTCCTCCAAGGGCTTCAGTGCCCTGGCCGCCACGTCGCGATAGGATGGGCGAGCGAATGGTCCTCCTGTCACAGCGTTGGTGATCACCGAGGGTGTGTTGCCTTGCGACTCTTCCGTCGGTCCTCAGAAAAGTTCCCCACCCTCCCTGACTGTGGTGGAAGGCGCTTCCGGGGAGGCCAGTGGTAACTGCGGGTTTGACCCCTGTGGGTACGCCAAGTACTCGTTCTCCTGGATATACCTTCGGAGGGAGCAGGGAATCATACAGACCTCTCATTCGGGGAGTACAAGACTGATGCGCCGCGTCCCCATCCCTACCCTCAACTCAGAGGGTCGGGGGGAAGGTTCCTCCGTCGAGTCATACTCCGCCTCAGAGTCTGTGAAATGAACTGGTCTAATTTCCGTCTGGACTCCCCTGAAATTCCTCCTACGGCGACGACGCCCCGTCTTCCTACCCCTGGGTGGCTCCTCAGGGTAAGTATGATTTCCGTTAAGGAGTCCCCTGGCCGTAATAGTGCTGGGGAAGAGGGGACTGAAGGATGGGGTGTGGGAAGCACCGAGACAGATGTCGAAAGGGACATGGGGAGGACCTCCATGTGAGTGAGTGACTCGATATCCAACAGATCCATACTCGCTGCCAGCGGTAGGGGGAGTGACCTCATACCCAGTGCAGTGGGCACTGGAAGGAGTCATACCCAGAGCGTGGCTGCCGCGAAGAAGCCTTCGCCTTCCCAGATCAGTGGCACAGAATGAGCCTTCTTGATGGGTGGCACTACCGCGGATTGGTCCACGGTGGCCATTGCATGTGCCCGCGACCGAGAGAGTCGACCCAACCTGCCTGTAGAGCTGTTGGGGCCTCGACTCCAGTCGGGCATGTGACTTCCCCTACTCAACATGTGTGGGGATCTGGTAGTAGGCGTCAACATTGGCTCGGGCCATAGCGGCTGCTGAGGATGGTTCCCCAGGATGTGCACTCTCTTCTGCTCGCAACCGACGCTGGCGTCAGGTTAGATGGGTTGGAGCCGGTGGTGAGGTCATAAAGATTGCCTGGTCCTCAGCCCGGGGAGCCGGGCGATGACGTCGACGCTGCCTGGCGGGGGTTCTTGCCGTTAACCCATGGGACAGGTCTCCGATCGGGTTGACCTGGACATCCCCCACCTCATTGGCATAGGGGACAGATGTGTCAAGGCACTCTGGGGATAGGCTCCCAAAGTGGTTGAATGTCGGAGTGGGGAGCGGCAGCTCCCTGCGCGGCCCTCGGGGGCGGCGACGATAGTGGGGCGCAACCGCCTCTAGATCCAGATGGGCCAGGCCCCTGGTGGGGATGATCCCTTCCTCATCGCACCTGCGAACCAGGTCGTTGATCACCCTTCACTGGATGATTTCTGACGGGGAGAGGGGGCTTGAGCACCCGACAGTCATGGAAATCGGAGTCGGAGTGAGTGTGGAAAAGGAGGGACTGTGCGGGGTAGCCGCGTCGGTACTGCCCCTGCCCCTGCGTCGGTGGGTAGGTGGCGATCGAGCTCCAGATGTAGTGATCTGATTCCTAGAAGCCGGGAGATGAACCCATTAGTACTAATAGGAAAAGAAATCAACAACCAATAGCCCATCTTCATCCCATCATCTATGGTCGGAGAGATGGATCCACGCTAACGACGTCACTGAATGGAGTGCACAACATCCTGACTGCCTCAACCCCTGGTGGGTTTCACGTCCCGGTGATAGGTACCCGGACCTGGTGACATGCTGATCTTCCAACATCTCGAACGCTACCTTTCCCCATATTGAGGAGAAGAGCTTCACGTCGGGTTCACTATTTTCAGTTTCCGATGCTTTTATGCTGGGGTGCACGTGCGTGTCCGTCACGCATGGGAGGACGTGTGGCTCGCAGCCCCGCATTACCTCTTTCCAAAGGCAGGCGACATCCGTTCCTTATTCAGGGTTGTCTGCTCCTTGATCGAAATTGGGATGATGGGATGTTGTCTCTTCCTTCCATGGATTCCTCCTCGGAGCTCGTCACCTAATCTGGGTCTCCATTATATATTTAAGACGGGTTCGTGAAGCTCGTTCCCATCGCCATATCTGCATGGATGCCAGTTAATTACACTGCTTCTGTTGAGATGCTCCAAGGGGTCTTGTCAGGGCAGCATCCTTCGGTGAGGAGAACGGTCGCGTTGGGGTGTCGTTGGAATGTCTTTACGATGGGGGTCAACATTTCTATCTTCTGTCCCTTATCACAGGGCTTCTCGAGGGCGCGGAAGACTGAGGCATCCCACATCGAACGCTGGGAATATGTATCATCTGAGGTTATCCTCAGCATCCCATGTTTAAAACGGGGTATGCCGCGAGTTTAAAGTCTTGCAGAGATGGATCAGACTAATCAAAACACTGAGAGTGGATCAGATTGACGGACGCCATAGGGGGAACACCGATGTTGGGGCTAAAACGTGGGTAGCTTCTCGGATACTATGGAGTGGGGTGGAGTGGCATGATCTCACCGGGATGTGGCAAACTGGGTAAGGATCAGGATGGATGATGGAGTGACGGGCTTGAACCTCGTCGAGGCTTCCTACATATCCCCATGGCAGGGAATCAAAGTCCGCGTAGTTCGGTGATATGGTGGGATACTTGAAAAGGCGACCCGTGAGAATGGACGCATGGATTGGAGCCTGGAGGAAGTAAGATCTCTGGGCTAGGGCATGAGCTTCCCAAGGCACGCGGGATTGAGGGGGAAGTCAGGATGAGACGTGGATGTGAGGCATGGGGCTTATGCTCAGAGACAACTCAAGAGGGGGAATACAGTTTAACGTCATGTGGGATGAGATACAGTTTAACGTCATGTGGGACGAGGGCATACAGTTTAACGTCATGCGGGATGAAGAATTTGGGGCTTACGCTCTGAGGCGGCCCAAAGTGGGTATGGGGATTACGCTTTGAGGCAGACCATGTTGGATATGGGGCTTACGCTCTAAGGCGGCCCATGTTGGATATGGGGAACCAACGCGGAATGGTCGGAATGACCGGGTGGGGGGCTTGAACCTCATGGAGGCTTCCTACGTACCATGCGTTAGCATGGATCAAAGTCCACGTAGTTCATTGGGATGGGGATTACACTCTGAGGTGGCCCATGTGAGGATGTCATGGTTGATGCGCGCCCTAAGCCCACGTGAGTCATGCTCGGTGTGAGAAACAAGAGGCAGCAGGGACCAGACGATCACGTCGTGAAGGGTGCATCCGTGAGAATCGGAATGGGGCTTATGCGTGGTTAGTGGCCCAAAGAGGAAATAGGGGCTTATGCGTGGTTAGTTGCCCGAAGAGGAAATAGGGGCTTACGCGTGGTTAGTGACTCTGGGCGCCGGGGCTTACTCTAGGGTGGAGGCCCGTGGTGCGACAAAGCATAGTGGGAAAGGGACTCCACTAGCCTTGACAGGGTGGAAGTATGGAGATGCATGGGTGCAACCTTCCGTAAGAGAGGCTAGGGTCTTACACTCTGAGGCAACCCTTCCCCCGTGGACAAACGCCACTCCGACAAGGAGGATCTCATTCCATACGAGGAAGATTCCATTCCCGTGGAGACTATAGGCATAAAAAATGTCCGAGCTGGGGGGACCCTACGTGCGAAGCACAGGGTCGGACCACAGTTTAACGTCATGTGTTAAGGACGAGGTGCTCAATAGATTAACGTCCTGCAGCTTGGAAGAGGTGTGTTCTCTCCACACCCCTAGGGCTTACATGCCCAATTCCCTCTACCCCTTGTTGGAGGGAAGGCATCGACAAGGCCGTAGTGAATGGGGGTTGTAGGGAAAACCATTGGGGGGTCCACGTTAGCGTGGCTATGAGAAGAAGAAATAGACGTTAGCGTGCCTATGCGGAGAAGCATAAGGCAAAGCAACGCAACAGGAAACACCGCCCAAGGGACCTTGAGGTTAATTCATACGAGCCAGTAAGGCCGTATGGGAAAACAACACATGGCGCGCATGGCCGGCAGAGAAGACATCAGGTGCCGGTGTGGAAAGGCAGGCAAGGGGCGTCAAGGTAAAGAGGTCCTGGGTGTTTCATGCAAAAGGAATGTTTGCGCGCAAAACACAGGGATGACGTGCAATAGGGCCATCTAATTGCGCGCAGAAAGGGGATTATGCACACGGTATTGTGCGCACGGAAGGGGATTGCACACACGGGACACGGAATGGGCGCAAGGAAGGAACCCGGTGGAGGGGGAAAATTCACTTGAGCTAGTGAATTTGTGCACAAAGGCAAACCTCGGGGCAAGGTTGCATGAAAAGAGGGATTACCTAGAAGTCATATTGCGCGCGGGGGGAGTCAAATTGCGTGCAAGAGAGCCAATCCGAATTCCTCAACCCCCAAACCGCTTGGGGTCGCCTTCTATCTATAGGAATCGACCGGTGGGGAATCTAGGCACCGCACGAATGTTTCTGCGATGGGAACTGTTGGCGCGCAAAGCTTCACCGCGCGGAACCGGGGCACGCAAAATTGCGCGCACCAGCGGCTCGATTACGCGAATCCTGGGGATGCTTCGCGCGCACAAAAAAATTTCGCACGGATCCTTCTTTATTTCGCGCACCACATCCTTGGCCTCCGGATCGGGCCTCTAATTCCGAATATGACTTCGCTTTGTCATTTCGAAACTTCCTCTGGGAGTTACAGTCTTTTTTTGCATCTACAATCTTATAATTAAATAATTAAATGGTATATTTAGTAATAATGGGTTTTAGCATCAAGAAGTTTTTTTTTCCATGGACATATAGTCTCTAAGGATGGAATCTCAGTTGATCATTATAAAAAAATATAGTCAAATATTGTATTATACCAATGAACATAACGAAAGTACATTGTTACATTGGATTGGTAGGTTACAATTGATGATTCTTTTAGAATTTTTCCTGATTGGAAATACCATTAACCAATCGTAAACATATAGTTGTTATGTTTTCATTAACAAAGTAATGTGAATAATGTTTTGATGAACTAGAGAAAATAATGTTTAGTGCTCTGAGTTTTACTCTACCATTTGAAAATGATGGGTTTGTGATATATAGTTATTCAAAAAAGAAGGGACTTGATTGTTTTCTAAATGATAAATTATAAATTTATTGCATATGCATTAATGAAATTGAAGAATCTTGAATATAACTATCCAACCCATAATATTGAGATTGATGCAGTAATAATTTCTTTGAGGGTACAGAGATATTTTCTCTATGGTGAATGATATTATATATTCATGGATTATAAAATACCAAATTATATCTTAAAAAAAAATATTTCACCATGAGGTAAAGATGATGGTTTGAGCTACTCAAGGATTATGATTTCCCAATACACTACCACCCAAGGAAAGGGGATAAGGTAGAAGATACATTGAGTATGAATTATCATGTAGTTATGACCAACATAGGGATCAAGATGGGTGTTTTATTCATTGAACTAGTAAATATAGATATGGGAATTATAAAGGAATGTGACACGTTATTCATTTTGTAAATGATATTGAAACCATATTTTTTAGAGAAGATAAAAACTTTCTCACTATAATGTTGAGGTCATTCATAATAAATTTAATCCATTGATTGATGGGATATTAAAAGACATTTTTTATATTGATGGTGTTATGAAATTTCTAAAGAGTTTGTGTGTTCCACACATACCTAAAATAAAAATAGAATTGATGGGTGATTCACAAATCTCATGTTTCTATATACAACTTTGTAACAGAAAGATGTATAGGGTTTCGAGGGAACATTTTTTATGTGATGATATGAAGAGGTATATTACAAATTAAGTGAATATATATCTAGTTTGGAAACAAGTGAAATATTTTAGATCAAATCCTATAGGATTCATGCAGCCTCTCTCTATTCTTATATGGAAATGGGATGTACTTTCTATGGATTGTTTTACAAGACTACCATAGACTACTAGAAAGAATTATGCAATATGTATTATCATTGACTTATTAACCAAAAATCCACATTTCCTTACCATAAGAGTGGATAAATATTTTTATTTCCTCCCAAGTCTCTATATTAATAAATTTTTAAGACTTCATGGTTAACCTCTATCAATTTCCTCTCATCATGATCCCGATTTTACATTGAAATGCAAGAAGTTTTGTGATAATTCTCTTGAAACTAATGTTAAGTTGAGCACTACCAAACAACATTAAACTGATGGAAAGACTAGAATGACTATTCAAACAATGGAAGACTTGTTGAGGTCATTCTCCCTTTTCTTTCAGGGTATTTTGGATTAATATTTAATATTTTTATAGATTTAATATAGTAATAGTTCCATTCAAGTATTAAAATGGAGATGTATGAAGAATTGTATGTCAAGAGATGTTATAATTCAACTTATTTGTGAGACAATAATGAAATAGAAATTTTAGGCCCATAACTTTTTGAAGATACAACAACAATGGTAAATTATATGTAGGTTTATATTAAATCATCTCAAAGTTGGAAAAAGGGTTTCACATAAAATTGGAGGAATGATTTTGAATTACATGTACGATATAATGTTTTATTAAAAGTATATTTATGGAAGGGTGTTTTAAGGTTCATTAATAAGGAGAAACTGATCCCCAAGTATATATATCCATTAGAAATTATAGAAATAATTGGAGTTGTTTCTTAATGTTTGGATATTACACCACGTCTCACAAAATTACATGAGTTGTTCTATATATCATTGTTAAGGAGGTACATGCCAATACAAACCCATGTGCTCCACACTGGAGAAAAAGAATTGGAAATTGATTTATCATTCGGTAAATAACCCATCGTGATTATTGATATTAAATATTACGTATTGAAGAATCAGAAGCCTCATCTGGTAAAGTTACTTTCAACAAAAAACTAAAAGGGAAGAAGCAATGTGTGTTAAGATGGTATATCTAAGTATGGTATACTCTATAATATGAAATGTAGGATCAAATATATAAAATGAGATAAAAATATAAGAGGGGGGGGGGGTGAATTGTATTCTTTAAAAAAACCTTAATGAAATTTTGTATAACCAAAATTCACAACACCTATAATTTCTAATAACATGCTTTATTCTGGAAAAGTGATTCCGAAAATGAAACATAACAAAATTTTACAACAATTAAGATTCTACGTTAAAGCTTATAGAATCTTACAGAATCAGAGTACATGTATAAGGAAGTATAAAAAAGTTATACTTTTGTCAACAATACAAATGCACAGTGGAAAAAAGTAGTAACACTACAAGTAACAAGTATAAACTCTTATAACCCATAGAGGAGGGTATCCAACAACCCTGGATAAGAGGTTCCTTGATTTATACTTTCAAGAAAGTATGTCTTACCCAAACCCATCTAAGCCCTCAATCTGAATTTTGGTATCTGTCTTGCTATCCCGGCAAGCCCTCGATTTGTAAGGAAATCGGCACCTCTGACTTCACAACCCTAAGTCTCTGATTTTAAGGAAATCGAACCTATGAACTATGAAAATATGTATGAAGAAAAGTTTGAACAACTTGTTCAAAATTTCTGCATGAATCCTGAGAGTTTATAAGAGTCTCTCTCTCTAGAAATTACTTCAACAACATGTAAGCATAGTTGTCAAAGTTCTGTCCAAAATATGGTGTTATCTCTTTCAAATGAGCTCCAATTTATAGGCACGACTTCAACGGTCGGCTCCCTCCTTCAACGATCATATTTTTTGTTAAATCTCGAAGGGACCTGTACATGTGTCACTCAAATAGTGGTTAGTGAGTAAATGAATGCACACCATCGTTTTATAACTAAACATGTGCAATCATAACCAAAAAAATGATATTCAGAATGTAGGTAAATATGAAAGTTTGGAGTCTAAACAAAAATGAATTCGGATTCTAAAATACAAAGGTATTCGGATTCTGTTTTCTAGGAATTCGAAACCTAAATTATATAGAATTATGGAGATTGAATTTCAAAGAAATTTGGAATCTGGTATTCATAAGAATTCAGAACCTAAAATCTTAAAATTCAGAGTCAGAGTTCATGAGAACTTGGAGCCAGAACTCATAAGAGGTTGGAGTCTTAATTTAGATAAATTCTAAGTCAGAACTTATATATGTTCATATCCAGAATTCGGAGTTAGAACTCAGAGTAGTTCATATCCAGAATTCATATTCATAATTCGGTATTCAGAACTCATAAAGTTCATAAAGAAAACTTGTAGTCAGAATTCAGAGTCAGAACTCAGAAGATTTCATAACAAGAATTTAAAGAATTCAGATCCTAGAATAGAATGCTTCATTTATTGGTATTTATAGTATTTTGAGGTTTTGGTCTTAATCCCAATTTTACACTTAGTGAAAATATGATATAAGAAATGAGAACATGGTAAGGATAATTTTCCTTGGGGAAGGAAATTTTCTTTAGAGAAGTAAAACAAGGGTCAAAAGAGATTTTTCTTGAGATAAGATGTTTGTGATTTTCAAAACAAGAGGAATGGTAAATTCATAAGGAAACCATAATGAATTAACAATCTCCCCCTTGAATGAAGGAATGGACATTTCATAAGGAAATCCTTATTGACTCAATAATGTGGGGACTAAGAGAATATATAAATAATAACTACCCCTATATGTTTAGAAGGTAATATCCATGAAATTTCAAGGATGAGTTTTTTAGGGAAGAATAGTAAACCCTAATAAGTAAAAATATATTTATTTTATAAAAAATTTATTTTTTTCGATATGTCATGATGAACACAACACCAGGTTTAAAGGAGCCATGATACTCTATTAAAACTTTATTTAAGCAAGAATATATTAACCTAGACATTAAATAATATGCTGTTAATAAGATTTAATATGTTATGAAATATATATATTTTACTCCCATGTATTTTTTTTCAATTTATTAATAATAAAAATAATAATCATTTGGAAGAAAAACAATTGTCTTCTGAAAAAACTATATTTTTCTAAAAGGGGGTTTAGTCTCGTTGTTTAAACATGAATTAAAATAAAATTTTATTAATTTTTTAATTTTTTTGTTAAAATTAACTTAGGGTTCAAAAAAATAATATTAAAATTATCTTATGGTTAATTTTGGTGATTTTATAAAAAGTTTCATTTTTTTACAGTGAAAAATACTAAATTTAAATTAAATCCTATATTTTCATTTATATAATTTATAATATTAAATAATATTATAAATTAATTCAAATTAAAAAATATTTCATGTAAAAATAAATTAATCCAATTTATTCCACTTAGATCATTTTCATAGAAAATTTTGATCTATAACTTTGTAACCATTTGAACATTTTATGATTCAAAATCCATCGTCTCCTCACATATACAGGACTAATTTTCAATTAAAATTTTCCTATTATGAGTATTTAATTAGAAAAATCTGATTATAGCTTTGGAATTATAATAATGTATATTAGATAATATGTTCATATTATTTTTTGACCAAAATTATTAGTGAAAATAATAAATATTAATTATAGTGGTTAAGGTAAACATGGATTTACTAGAGAGTTAAAATAAAATAATAAGGGTTAAAATGTCTTAAATTCTGGTATAAATATATTTATGGAAATATTTATACCCTATAATTTCTATGTGTATAAAATAACTGATTTCATAACCTTTTTGTATCTGAAAAAGAAGGGCACACCATTTTGTTTCGTTAATTACATGTGTTCCACTCACCTAACATAAAAAAGTCTGGCCCATCTCCTCAATTATTTAAATGATAAAACCCTTTTTTTCTACAAAACCATAACAAAATAAATTCACAACTTCCCTAACCTCATCCTATAATAATTATGTTGGAAAAAAAACCCACCATAGAAGGCATTGGTGAAACCTAAAAAGGTTACCCGAAGAAGAGGTAACATTCTTTAATGAGATTTTTTAATTTATTTTTTCCTCTTCCTCTGTCAGTTATTATTAAAATAAAATGATATAAAATCCTCAGTTTCTTCCATAAAAGAAGATATTTTAATTTTTATATCATTAACTAAAACCATCCTCACTTACATTAAATGGGTTATGAAATAATAATTCATGTGCCCAGCGCACTACGACCTCATGAACCAATGTCATTTGTTTTTCCATCACTACCTACAATGGTTAGTTATGATGAAGTATATAAGGTATAGATATTATATTTATAAAATAATTAGGACTCAATATTTATTATGTCATATACAAATTTTTATGTTCCATTCTATATGGGATACGATAAGGTGGCTCCTTTATACGGTGGACTACTGACTCATGTAGTGATGTGTTTCATCTTTCACTAACACATTACAAGGGAGGGGATAAGGATAAATATAAATATTATATGTGATATAAATGAAATAATTATGATATTATTAAAATGTTTATAATTATTTAAAGGTAATATATCATTTTATTTCTTACTTTTCACTCACTTAAAGATGATAACATCATTTGTGTACATGTGGATTACTACCTTTACAAAGATATGTTACTCTCTTTTAATCACCACACCACATTAATGATATATATAAGAATATTTAAAGAAATGAAATTATATATATGATATTATTATCACTATTTAATTATAAAATACTACTTACCTTAACTCAAAAATGATCATTGAAAAATATAAATGTTACTCATGAATACATACAACCTAATGTCTCAATGATCTTAACATACTTCATTTATCAGAACCATATTTTGTTATTTTTATTAAAAGTATGATTTATTAATAAATATTATAATTATTTTTTTATTATTATTTTTGAAATTATGGAACTGTATAATATAAAAAATAATACAAACAATTATACGAAATAACGAATGAGAAAACAAGATAATTATCACCCAAAATAATTGAAAAAATGAAATATTATTAACGAATTATTTATAATATATCATAAAATGATAAAATATTATTATATATATATATATATATTAATATGGTTCTTTTATAATTTAATAACATCTTTAAAACCACTCTAAATGAGTTTAAATCACATTAACTCAAAAGTAAGGGCAGGGTAATGGATGTCATATAAATTTTCATTCCATTGAGACTTATTTGTTATTAAGAATCAATTAGATTTTATGTTTTTAATATATGTCTAATTTTACATTTAATATCATTATTCTTTCATAATTCTTGTTATTTTTATGTTACAATATGAATTGTTTCATTCAAGTGGTTTTTTTCATGGAAATTAAATAGTTTTAAATGTTATTGAACAATATCACATTCTATTATGATTATTAACCTTCTCTTGAATGAATCTCTTAGTTTTCATCAATTATATATATATAAATTAGTATTATATTAAATATAAATATTAATTTATGACTCATTTTATTAATTCTTAAACCATATTCCTTTTTTAAATATTTTTTTTACTTTTAATGTCATTTGATTAACATGGAAAATATTAATAAATCTGTATCCTTTACCCAATAATGATATTTGAGGACATGTAATATTGATTCCTAAATAAAATCAATTATTAGATATTTGATGAATGATTTATAATTGAAGATATGGGAGGGTCAAAATATTATATATCCTCTTGATGCATCAGTATGTTTCATGAGAATAATTAATTTTCCAAATTAAATGGGTTTCCACCTTAAGATTTAAACATCTTGTAAAAGTTGTGGATCTAAGAGGTATCATGACTCCTTAAATCATTGAATCTAATTATTAATTATTGCATTCATTAATAATTCAGTTATTATTATTAGTCATGATATTTTCACAATAACATCATCTATTGATGAATTTCATTATCAGATTATTAATTAAATGGAATATGTGTTCAGTTATTTAGGTTTATATGTTGATTATTCCATATCTATTTATATCATAATGTTATTTAAATAGAACTCTCATTATTTTACTTACATATTCATATTTATTATCCTGTGTCGATTGATGTTAGCTTCTAATTTAATTAACCTTTAATGAGCCTTTAAGCTCAAGATTAATTTTTTCATTTTCCTAGGATATAAATAAGACATATTATTTGAGTATAAAAGGTTGGATTTTAATTTTTTTAATATGTAATTGTTTTTCTATTCCCAATGTAAAATAAGAATCTTGTATATATATGGTTCTCCAAAACTTCTAAAATGATTGGACCTTGGGGATTTTACACTTTATATCTATGTCAGTGTAATAAATTATGCAACAACATTGAGATACTGGATTTGGGGTAATTACATTTTTCATATTATATGTGAACACCCATAATTCCCCATAAAATTCTTGTACGTATAATTCTGTAAATAAGTTTCATTATCTGTGATGAATTCCTTAGGAACATTGGACCATTAAAAATATTATTTTTATGATTTTTACAATAGTATAAGTAAGATTATTTGGAAACATCACTACATCAACCCAATTAGACACATATCCCACAGTAATGATAATAAATTCATTTTCCTATGTTCTTATGAAAGATCAAATAAAATCTTTGACCCATGGATCAATACATTAACCTCATGAATTCCATTCTTTTGGATAATCTATTCTCCTTCAAACTGTTACATGCCATTGACACTTTTCACAACCCATCATAGAACACTTATAATCCTTTAATAATGTTTTACATTACAATCATGCTTGTAATAATTTTTGGGTAGTCATTCTCCTCTATGGATTCAACCCCATGTAGATGAATAAACCCATCATGAATGGGTATCATGTAATTGTCAAACACACATCTACTCAAAATACTATCAAAATGTCTCTTAAAAAGTATAGTTTAATAAAAGAAGTAGTACATAATAAATATATAAACTTATTTCTCTGGTTTTATAAAATACCCTTCGGTATAACACCTATTGTAAGAAAATAATCATAGTATGAATACCATGTAAATTGAGTCAATGATGAAAAACAGTTTATATTACTGGATTTAGGTGTTTTTAACCTTGGTTCAATGGTTTTAGTGTTAGGGGTCTTGGAAAATAATCAGCAACCTTATTTTTAACACTTTGTTATCATTTATTTATAAATGGAACTCTTATAATTGAATAGTAAATCTCATCATCCATGTTTTTGATTATTTCATATATAGTAGGAACATGATGTATAAATGAATATGAAGATGATTACTATGGACCATATCTATTATTTTCTAAATTTATCCATTTCATAGAGAATAGTAGCTCCCCCCTTTTATGTTTTTGATTAATTATTCTCAGTGTCATCAAAAATAATTTAGGCCTAATAAAAGACATGCACTATGTTTGGTTTTATTTTTTCCAATGTAACACATATGAACACATAAATAGAATCACATATCACATAGAAACGATTATTATAGTATAGGGAATTTAACACTGATGTTGTTTTGATATTATCTTTAACCGGGATGATGGACTCTAGAAATTTTTCATAGGTTACAAAAGGGTTTTCCCTAAAAATTTGGAAAACAAAATGGCATAGAAATCTTAGAAAAATCATTGATAAATATATATTAAAAATTTATTTTTACAAAAAAAAATACTAATTATATTAATAGTTTCAAGAGGGGGTAGAATATGAATAACGTATATTATAGATTTTATGCCTATATTCATTTCTTTGGAACCTTTTAAAACAAAAACATTCCTTTAGTAACCATTTACTGTCACCATTTTTAATTTAGGACAATATTTTCCCTTAAAATTTGTCTAAAATACTTTTAGATTCTCTATGTTTTTTGAAAATCAATTCCATATAATCCAAAATCATCGATAAAAACAACAAATAACCTATTGATAAAGTTTTAAAACATTTCCCTCATGAATCTTTGAAAAGTTTCAAGAGTTCTACAAAATCCCAATGGAATTAACTAATAGACACAATGACATAAATGAAAAAGTGAATATGGTCCTATTATGATCAGTAGGATATATGTAAATATGTTTATAACCACAATTGGAATCAATAAAGTTTAATATCTCATTTTCATACAACATAAATAACATTTTTTCAAAAAAAAATTAATTATTAAGAGGTCTTTCTCAATGGCCTCTAAACTGATGTCTTTGACTAAGAATATGCATAATTATTTATTCATAATCCCTTTTAATACTGAGTGCAGTGTTGAATATGGGTCAGTATAAAGGGACTCAATTCTATTGATTGTGTGTGACCAAGAAAACAAGAAAAAAACTAAATAAATCATGTAAAAGAATTATGATGGCCATATGAAATGTTTTTGATGAGAAAAGATTATATTTATGATGAAGTAACCAGCACAGAAAGAGAAGAAGATCAAAATGAGAAGGAGATAAAAATATATATAAATTAAATTGATGAAAGTTGGGAATATGATTATATAATTATAAATATTGTTTCCCATATTCATGAACACTAATGAAAATACTAATACTTATTTATTGAGGATAACCAACTTTTATAAAGGTCAAACTATGATATTAGGAGTCATTAATCTCTTAACCATAGTAATATCATAATCCCAAATTGATGAAATAAGAACAACTATAGGACAAACTACTTAGTTAATCCTAATTTCATTCTCTCTTGAACATGAATTTTTTCAATATAATCCTCAAATGATTAAACACATTGGAGAAATTTTTATTAAGAATAGTTTTCACTAACACTTAGTCCTTTGAATTTTTTTGTATAAAATGAATTGAGATTATCATCCAATAAAAATGATGAAATATTTAGGTATTAAAAATTATAAGAACATTATACTTCCCCAAATAAAACATAGAAGATCATTCCTATTGAATTAATATATAATAATGTTTTCATTTTATCCATTATAATTTATGTATTAGAAGAAAATAGAGAGGGAGATAAATATTCTACATTAAAGAGTTCCCTAAATTTCTATCTCTAAATTATTCTCTAGATTCATTTTTTGTATCCATTGATTTCCCACCTCCTTTTAATCATTATTGATCTTATCTACATGTTCTCCTCCATATACAAAATAACATGTTCTATTAAATTAATATAAATTATTTTTTCAACATCATTCATGTTCTTATAGTCACTACTAGGTAGCTTCTCTTCAAACTCCATGTGAAACATTCATAACAATACATATTTAAAATTGGTGATAAAAAAACACATACTAATGAACTTTTATACTATTCTAGTGGGAACTTATATACTATTTATAAAACATCAAAAATATTCATACAATTAATAATTTCTGTTGCAATGAATTTGAACAACTGCAACACCATTACTAGACCATGATATTATGGTGCATAGCATCCTCAAAAATTAGGGTTATATTTAATAAAATTACATGTAGAAGAAAAGTGATGTTATTCAAATATGGAAATATATAGAGAGAAAAAATATGATAATTTGGATGTTGAGTGTATCGTAGGATTGTTTAGTGCGGGACAATATTTTTGTTTCCCCAACTTTATGATCCCTAAAAAACAACAAAAAAATTACATAATTATATATATATATATATATATATATTATTTCCTTTATGTAGACCCTGAGCCAACCAAATGATAATCTGTTTGTGGTGAGACAACCCTTCCTTGAGCCCCTAATTTTGGTAACATGTATGTCTCCTTCATCCATTAAAAGAACATAAAAAACCCACTATTTTTTAATCAACATAAAAAATAGGACATATTCATGTGGTTTATTGGACAATCTCACCTAGAAGGTTAATACCATATTCAACTTTATTTTAATAGTCAAAATTTATAGGATAATATAATTTATGGAAAAATGAATAAACAAAATAATTTTATCATGAAAATTATCCTCACTATAGACCAAATTATCAACTATAACATTTAGGCATGAAGAATTACCTTTATTGTATTATTCATATTCTAGATACACAAAAATCTACCTGGAAGTCACATATCAATAATAAAACTCCAATGGATCTTGGAAGACTATAATTCCCTTTCGAATAATAGCTTCATTTCATATCCAGTTATTCCTAAGGTAAAAACTCTTACCAGCTTGACCTAACTTATCACATAGTTTTAGAAGAAGTAATATTCTTCAAAAGTTCTTGGTTTATAACTATAGTTCTACCTATTCATATCAAATTTTCCGATTCAAAAAACCACATTCAACTAGTTCTTATTTCACTACAACATCAAAAAACCAACACACATGATCTTCAATTAGTTCATTTATCATCGTAGTGTTTTTATTCTTCACATCGTATATATTCAGATTCAATATTATAAGGATAGATTTGGTTCAAAATTAAACTTGAAGAAGAATTTATACATCCTTATTAAAATTTTAAACATTCTTATTAAGATTAAAATTGTGATTCATAACATTGATTTTGTATCACTTTGATTATTCCAGTATGCATCAAAAAACACCAGACAACCCCCAAAAAATTCAACACAGACTAAATGATAGTTTAGAGTTCATTCCACAGTTCTTCCATTTCATGTTCTAAAAATACTTAGTCTAAAAAAATATTCCTTGGTCAAGAATCCACCTTGGTATTCCTTTCTTCAAATTTCAAATCAAATTATTAAATGTTCAAAATTCATTAGGGTATAATGGCTGCATCTATTCACATCGTTAGTCAACCTCCATCTATCTGTTCAATCTTTCTACTAGTTTATCTTCTTTCAGTATTGGCATATATATGACATCACCATAGACAGGGTATGTTCATGAATTGATTCTTTTGATCTTGTCCCTCAGTTATTCAAACATCAGATTTAGAATCACCCCATTAAAAATCCTTTTTAGGTCTTTTCTTCTATCCAGAAAAAAAATGTTTATTGAAGGATACATGTAGTGAAAAAGTATAGTGTAAAATTGCCATATAGTGGACCCAAACCCTCTATATAATCAATTCAAATTTTAGTGGCTCATTCAATTTCAATGTGGAAGAGGAGTGGAATATAATTTTGGTTATTCATGTAACACCCCAGGTAAATAAAGAATATGACATTTCATATTTATCCATATTTGTGAATAAAATATTTAAATAACTTTAAAGGGGACGCTATGCTCGATGGCTTACCCAACACGCAACAACGAGTTTCTTGGGAATCTTACGTTGCACTCTAATAATAAAATAATATTATTTTAAATGGTAGTTAACATGTAGCCGTTGTAATGGAGGGAATGGATATAAATAACTAATATATGATTATATATGTTTTTAAATGTTTATACATTTATCCAATAAAAGATAATGGCTTAAAATACGGAAATAATTCAATTTTATGCGTATATGCCCTAGTTTTCACTGAAGGTTCACTTATCACCTTTTGATGGAAAACCGTCATTAAATATAGTTTTGATCACTCTTATATATTCTTTTGGACCAAATAAAACTCTTATTAGGAATCGGGACATCAAAATTTACTTTGTGTAAATTTTTGGTATCTTTCCGATAAAGTTCATTTTTTTAATGAATAGTGTAAAATGTTGTATTTTAATTCAAAACCACTTTTTAATCTAATTTATTTATATGATTAGATTATATTTTGAATTGGTTTTAAAGTGAAATTAGAAAATATTTTTACCATTAAATCAAATAGTGTTCGTTGGAATCAATTTCACTTTAAAATCGGACTTAAACTACTGTCAATCTTTTGATACTTATTGTTTCATAAAACACGCTATTTGACATGACAGCGGGAATTAATTATTAAATTAATTAATGTGACTTATATGTTTTGAATTTTTTAAAATGGACTTCATTTTTGAATTCAGAATATCAAATATAGCTTAGGGTGAATTTTTGGGATTTTTCTGAAAAACTTCAATTTTTGATGAATAGTGAAACCACTAAGTGGTACTTATAAAAACTGATTTTCCGTTTAAATGAAATTTTGCCATCATTGTGTTTTGATTTTCAAAAATCCGACATACATGGTTGTCATTAAGAAGTAAAATGTGGTTCAATGAGATTAAAATAATTTTTTGGTGAATAGTAACTTATTAAGTTTTTAATCGCGATTAGTGGTAATTAGTGTAGTTTAAGGTAAAAATAATGATTTAATAAAATGATATGAGCTTGACACATGTCTTACCCTAATTGGTTGTATCATGGCCGACCAAGAAAAGCCATGGGTCAACTTGGGGACCCCATGGATCCACTTTGGTTGGGAAATGACATAAATAACATTTTATTTAATGTAAAAGTAAAATTGACACAAACATGATATGTTTTACTAAAACAATATTTAAGTGGGGTTATACAAGTCATATTTTTGATTATAAATATTCATTGGAAAGATAAAAAGATTTCTTACATCATAGTATTTTATTTTAATTTTTAGACATTAAATAAATTAAATTATTTATGACATAATAATGATGCAGCGATGACATCATTATTTGACGATTTAAATAAAATGGAAAGATAATGTAAAATATATGAACTAAACATGTCCAAAACTTATTGGATGAGTGGATTTCGAAGCCTTATCACCTTATCCACGAATTATATCAATGTGGGACCTTTTGAAACCGAAACACATTTTCAAATAAAGTAATATTTCTTTACTTTCCAAAAGTGCCCATCCTCTCCTCTTATAAAAGGCCCCCACCTCTACCTCATTTAACACACTCCTCAAGCCTTTGGATCGGCCAACCCCTGCCCATTTACTCTGTCCACATACCTATCCTCATCCTAGAGGATTCCCTTTGGGCAGAATCCTTTCAAAGGAAGCCTTTAGGCTCAAATCAAAAGGAGTTACACTTTTAAAGGTAATTCATTCTCTCATGTTCATTTGTTTTATTTTGCTTCTCCAACCCCCTAAACTCTTTTTATTTACTTCTTTTGTAACAACACCAGTATCTTCAATATACTAGGATGTTGTTATAAGATTTATTTGAGCTAAACTCTCACACAACTACATCAAATGGTTAAAGAACTTACGGTTTCCGTGGATGGTGAAATTCTGCCTCCCGAAACGATGATTGTTCGATACTAATTTAACACCTTCAACGGTGGCCATTATGATGTCACTATTTTTATATATGATATATAATATGTTTATGTTTTATTTATGCTTCTGTATTTTTCATTTTTTTCTTACCTTTATGGCTTCCATTATGGGTATACGTGATATCTTCATTTAAGGAAGTGCGGACTACCGCCCCCTCAAAGTGATTTGATTCGTTAAATACCATACGTGGGATGTATAAAGGATGGAAATATGATATTATATATGATATTATACTGGAATTATAATATACCTTTATATCATTATTATTCCATTCTATAAAATACGAAATAGAAATGAAAGTAGCGTTCATGCGTACGTACGGCTTACCGTCTCCATGAACGGTGCATTTCATTTCTTACCTCTAAATGATTATGTAATGTTATAAATGCATGAATGTACTGGATATATATGACATATATGATATCTACATAATGAATACAATTCTGGATATAATAAACATTTGGCCACACGAACAACATGTAATTGTAAGAAGTCCACTTTCGACTTAAGAACCAAATATCGGCAAAACAAATATTATTAACTTAAATGATTACATAATGTTCATGACATTGTAATAAGTGGTATAAAAGTAATAATGAACTTGAAAAAGGTTCTTAAGGAATTATAAATTAACTCAAGTTTATTATTCAGGGGATTAAAGAACGATCGAGTCAAGTCGGACCCGAGGTAAGGGATCTTACTCCTCTCTTTCTTTTTAAGTACACTCTTTTATGTCATTCCTTTTAAAGATAATCTTTCTTGTTATTGGGATGATCTTTTATATTAATCCTACTGTAATTTTTATGTTCATGTGATGAGAGACCCTATTCTCTCTCATCAATCCATTTAGGAAGTTTTGATTGGCGCTGTTAGGCTGCCGAACTTTCGTAAGAGATCTAACTTCTCTCTTTCTTTTTAAGTACTCTCCTTTATGTCACTTCTTTTAAGATCCTATTTGTAATGTTGGGGGATGTTATTTTATATTACTCTTGCTTTACATTATATCTTAATGTGATGAGATACCCTATTTGATCTCATCAATCCATATTCGGATGTTTTATGTGGCGCCGTTAGGCTGCCGAGTTTTCGTGAGGGATTTTTCATCTCACTTTTATTCCCGTGAGATTTATGCTACATTTGCCACAAATTCCATTGAGTGGTGTATGTACTGAACATTATTCTACTCTTTGTGTAATATACTTTCGTTTATGAGTATTTAAATCAATGACCTATTGTCTTCCTTTCAAGGGGTGTATGTTTTGAAAGATACCCAAGTCGGTAAGGGAACCTTTCACCGTCCTATTTTTTAAAAGACTTCTTTTATTGGGTCTTTTAATTTACATATTTTTATGTTGGGATATGTTCTCATAAATCCTTATTGATGTAAATTTTATGTCCAAGTGATGAGATACACTTTTTATCTCTCATCAACTCAATTTGATGTGATGCCGTTAGGCTGTCACGGGAACTTTTTAACCCAATTTCGATTTCTTTGGGTTCAACTTGTAGTCATTGAATATGTCATCCATTGAATATGTGTGAATGACCTTTTATTGTTTTACACTTAATATCCACTTATATTGGGTGTATTTATATTTGTCACACATATTTTTTGAGATTTATTTGTCCTTAATTTAAGGATACCTTTTTTATAAGGGATTTCATCACATTTGACATTTCTATTGAGGGCTCATTGTTGTTATGCACCAATTCACTCTTATATGGTGTATATACTGTCCTTTGGAGTATTATATCATGAATACTTTTATTCTCATGATATTATAAAATTCTGACTAAATGTTATTCCTCGATTATTGTATTCAAGTGTCTCTAATTTTGGTAAAACCCCTTTAACCAAAATTTCGTTTTAAACGTTTTAATTATTTGTTCTTATTAATATTCATTTTTTCAAAATGGTTTTAAGGATTTATTTATATGGATATTAATGGTTTAAAATGTTAAAAGATTCAAGGTGTTATGGGACACTTTGATTCAAAAATATCTTTATTAAATGTTTTAAATGGTTTTGGAAATGGTTTCTTTTTGAATGGATTCATTATTTCAATATCCTAAAATGTTATATTGTGATTGAAATGTGGAAATGTTATGTTTCCTTTATTCATGTTTATGTGATACGATTATGTTATGGTTCTTGGGAATTTTTATGAAGAACGGGTGGTTCCGTGATAAACTAAGGGAGGGTGAGCCCGATATAGCTCTCCAATGCATTGGGTAACGCGAAGGAGTGAAACGTTAAGGTTTATCCGAAGAGATTTAGGGAATATACTGTGATGGGTATTCCAAACGTAACCAAGAGGGTTACTCCCCACGTAAGAATGTTATGAATGCCTCAAGTTACCTTTATGTCTTATGTTTTCTATGATTTATTCATGGTTTGATGAGGTATGTTAAAGTGCCTAAGTTTTATGGGTAAAGTATGATTTCATTCTTATGTATATATGGACTCATGTTTCCTTTCCATATTTTTATAAACCTTACTAAGATTTTTATGCTCATCCCAAGTTTTTGAAATGTTTTTCACAGGTCATGGGAAAGGTACATGATGTGATGATAGTGTCAAGGATGTTTCAAGAAATAATCCGTGTTATATTTTAAATATGTTTCCTTTGATGGGAAGAATGAATACTGTCTTTTATGTAACCACTTTGTTTAAATGTGGAATGTAATGCAAGTTTCATGATCTAATTCTCCAAAATTCTAAACCTGAAAAGATCCTCAATGTTTAATCTTGTAATAACTAAAGATTAAGTAAGGTTTAAGGCTAGGGCTTTATAGTTGGTATCAAAGGCCGGTTTAGATAACTTTAAAGGTTAGGGTATTGTTTAATCATAAGTGACATTACCATAATGGTTAGGATTTCAGAAAGAGTCCTACTTTTAGATAAAGTGAATGAGTAAGTATATCTTAGTGTTTACCTTCCTCGTTAGTACATGATGGTTTTGTTGATATACTCACACTGACCTTTTTGGTTTTAGTAAATGGCTGGATCTAGCAGGCACCAAAGTGACAATGGGTTTGAAGGAAACTATGGTGGTTCTATGATTAAGATACTCGATGAGATGGGGGATTCAATGAGGAATCTCATGGTTTTTCTAAACGAACTATCAAGGAGTCATGATCAACCACTTGAACCTTGGTGAGTTATCTAATGCATCATGTACGAGATGGCCAACTCGATGTGGAAATTCAGGTAATAATTATTAAGGTAACCATTAGGGTTTATATGATCCTTACTTTTGAGGTAATTATGGGTTATTATATGATATGATGGAAAATGAAGGGCATGAGATAAAATTGAGTTTAAAATATGTTATGATTATTCTTGAAGATTTTATCTCATTTTGGGGAATGTTTTAAGAATTATATAGTTTTGGAAAAAGGACAACACACAGACCGTGTGACATCCCGTCGCGTTGGACAAAGCTGCGGGAATCGAACCCACAACCAAAGTGCGACTGGTATTTATCGCCTACCACATGACTACGTGAAGTCCCTGGTAAGTTTGACCGATTCTTTTTAGTTATATTATTTTATGAGTTAAGAGTAAGTTGATTTTGGAGGATATGTGATTAGGATAATTACTTTTCAATGTGAGAATTTAGGAGCAACTGATGTTGTTTGGAGATAAATGTTACGATTTAACTTGGTAGACTATGTGACTAAATACTTCAAATATTTGGGTTTCAATCTTAGTTTGGTTTACTTTGAATAATTTTATGGACAAATGGTCCTCGTTGAACTTTGGGTTTTGTTGGACAAATTTTGGAGATTAAGAATAGATTTTCTTTTTATAAAGGGTTATCCTTTTCTGGATTATATGATCTTGTACTAGCCTTTTTGGTTTTGGTTTTGGTTAAAGACATGGGAAGTATATAGTTCTATTTTGTGGATTATGTGATTCTCTAGAAGTTGATTATATTACTCTTAATGTGAACAAGTCTTCCTAAATTCTCGTCTTTTGGAGAAAATATGAGTTTGTGTAAGGAATCTAATAAAATTTGAAAGTCAATATGATAAGTGATTATGTTTCCATATGAATAAATTCCTCAATAAAAAGTAACTTAAATTTTTTTTTGTCTATTAACTTTTCTTATTGGGGAATAGAATACCGTTTAACCCATCACAAGTTTGTGATTTTCTCGTGGTTAACTTTCTCCTAAACATGTTTTCTATCACTCTCCATCAGAACATGACCCTTTGTTTTTTCCTCCATATCCATATTTTCATACTTGGAATCCTAGTATGGGTTAACTCGGGTGACCTTTGTACTTATCTCTCTTTATTTTAAAGTGTTTGTTTTACCAACTTTTGTTCCGATGTGGGACTTTCAAGGATGTTTCCAAGCGCAATTTTAAAATTGCGAGGACGCAATTCCCACAAGGGGGGAAGGATGTAACACCCCAGGTAAATAAAGAATATGAAATTTCATATTTATCCATATTTCTGAATAAAATATTTAAATAACTTTAAAGGGGACGCTATGCTCGATGGCGTACCCAACACGCTACAACGAGTTTCTTGGGAATCTTACGTTGCACTTTAATAATAAAATAATATTATTTTAAATGGTAGTTAACATGTAGCCGTTGTAATGGAAATAATGGATATAAATAACTAAAATGTGATTATATATGTTTTTAAATGTTTTTACATTTATCCAATAAAAGATAATGGCTTAAAATAAGGAAATAATTCAATTTTAGGCGTATATGCCCTAGTTTTCACTAAAGGTTCACTTATCACCTTTTGATGGCGAACCATCATTAAATATAGTTTTGATCACTCTTATACATTCTTTTGGACCAAATAAAACTCTTATTAAGAATCGGGACATCAAAATTTACTTTGTGTAAATTTTTGGTATCTTTCCGATAAAGTTCATTTTTTTAATGAATAGTGTAAAATGTTGTATTTTAATTCAAAACCACTTTTTAATCTAATTTATTTATATGATTAGATTATATTTTGAATTGGTTTTAAAGTGAAATTAGAAAATATTTTTACCATTAAATCCAATAGTGTTTGTTGGAATCAATTTCACTTTGAAATCGGACTTAAACTAGTGTCGATCTTTTGATACTTATTGTTTCATAAAACACGCTATTTGACATGACAGCGTGAATTAATTATTAAATTAATTAATGTGACTTATATGTTTTGAATTTTGTAAAATGGACTTCATTTTTTAATTCATAATATCAAATATAGCTTAGGGTGAATTTTTGGGATTTTTCTGAAAAACTTCAATTTATGATGAATAGTGAAACCACTAAGTGGTACTTATAAAAACTGATTTTCCGTTTAAATGAAATTTTGCCATAATTGTGTTTTGATTTTCAAAAATCCGACATACATGGTTGTCATTAAGAAGTAAAATGTGGTTGAATGAGATTAAAATAATTTTTTGGTGAATAGTAACTTATTAAGTTTTTAATCGCGATTAGTGGTAATTAGTGTAGTTTAAGGTAAAAATAATGTTTTAATAAAATGAGATGAGCTTGACTCATGTCTTACCCTCATTGGCTGTATCATGGCCGACCAAGACATGCCATGGGTCAACTTGGGGACCCCATGGATCCACGTTGGCTGAGAAATGACATAAATAACATTTTATTTAATGTAAAAGTAAAATTGACACAAACATGATATGTTTTACTAAAACAATTTTTAAGTGGGGTAATACAAGTCATCTTTTTGATTATAAATATTCATTGGAAATTTAAAACGATTTCCTACATCATAGTATTTTTTATATAATTTTTAGACATTAAATAAATTATATTATTTATGACATAATAATGATGCAGCGATGACATCATTATTTGACGATTTAAATAAAATGGAAAGATAATGTAAAATCTATGAACTAAACAGGTCCAAAACTTATTGGATGAGTGGATTTCGAATCCTTATCACCTTATCCACGAATTATATCAATGTGGGACCTTTTGAAACCGAAACACATTTTCAAATAAAGTAATATTTATTTACTTTCCAAAAGTTCCCATCCTCTCCTCTTATAAAAGGCCCCCACCTCTACCTCATTTAACACACTCCTAAAGCCTTTGGCTCGTCCAACCCCTGCCCATTTACTCTCTCCACATCCCTCTCCTCATCCTAGAGGATTCCCTTTGGCCAGAATCCTTTCAAAGGAAGCCTTTAGGCTCAAATCAAAAGGAGTTACACTTTTAAAGGTAATTCATTCTCTCATGTTCATTTGTTTTATTTTGCTTCTCCAACCCCCTAAACTCTTTTTATTTAGTTATTTTGTAACAACAAAAGTATATTCAATATAATAGGATGTTGTTATAAGATTTATTTGATCTACACTCTCACACAACTACATCAAATGGTTAAAGAACATACAGTTTCTGTGGATGGTGAAATTCTGCCTCCCGAAACGATGATTGTTCAATACTCATTTAACACCTTCAACGGTGGCCATTATGATGTCACTATTTTTATATATGATATATAATATGTTTATGTTTTATTTATGCTTCTGTATTTTTCATTTTTGTCTTACCTTTATGGCTTCCATTATGGGTATACGTGATATCATCATTTAAGGAAATGCGGACTACTGCCCACTCAAAGTGATTTGATTCGTTAAATACCATATGTGGGATGTATAAAGGATGGAAATATGATATTATATATGATATTATACTGGAATTATAATATACCTTTATATCATTATTATTCCATTCTATAAAATACGAAATAGAAATGAAAGTAGCGTTCATGCGTACGTACGGCTTACCGTCTCAATGAACGGTGCATTTCATTTCTTACCTCTAAATGATTATGTAATGTTATAAATGCATTCATGTACTGGATATATATGACATATATTATATCTACATAATGAATACAATTCTGGATATAATAATCATTTGGCCACACGAACTACATGTAATTGTAAGAAGTCCACTTTCGACTTAAGAACCAAATATCGGCAAAACAAATATTATTAACTTAAATGATTACAGAATGTTTATGACATGGTAATAAGTGGTATAAAAGTAATAATGAACTTTAAAAATGTTCTTAAGGAATTATAAATTAACTCAAGTTTATTATTCATGAGATTAAAGAACGATCGAGTCAAGTCGGACCCAAGGTAATGGATCTTACTCCTCTCTTTCTTTTTAAGTACACTCTTTTATGTCATTCCTTTTAAAGCTCAACTTTCTTGTTATTGGGATGATATTTTATATTAATCCTACTGTAATTTTTATGTTCATGTGATGAGAGACCCTATTCTCTCTCATCAATCCATTTTGGAAGTTTTGATTGGCGCCGTTAGGCTGCCGAACTTTCGTAAGAGATCTAACTTCTCTCTTTCTTTTTAAGTACTCTCCTTTATGTCACTTCTTTTAAGCTCCTATTTGTAATGTTGGGGGATGTTATTTTATATTCCTCTTTCTTTACATTATATTGTAATGTGATTAGATACCCTATTTGATCTCATCAATCCATATTCGGAAGTTTTATGTGGCGCCGTTAGGCTGCCGAGTTTTCGTGAGGGATTTTTCATCTCACTTTTATTCCCGTGAGATTTATGCTACATTTGCCACAAATTCCATTGAGTGGTGTATGTAATGCCCATTATTCTACTCTTTGTGTAATATACATTCGTTTATGAGTATTTACATCAATGACCTATTGTCTTCCTTTCATGGGGTGTATGTTTTGAAAGATACCCAAGTCGGTAAGGGAACCTTTCACCCTCCTCTTTTTTAAAAGACTTCTTTTATTGGGTATTTTAATTTACATATTTTTATGTTGGGATATGTTCTCATAAATCCTTATTGATGTAAATTTTATGTCCAAGTGATGAGATACACTTTTTATCTCTCATCAACTCATTTTTATGTGATGCCGTTAGGCTGTCACGAGAACTTTTTAACCCAATTTCGATTTCGTTGGGTTCAACTTGTAGTCATTGAATATGTCATCCATTGAATATGTGTGAATGACCTTTTATTGTTTTACACTTAATATCCACTTATATTGGGTGTATATATATTTGTCACACATATTTTTTTGAGATTTATTTGTCCTTAATTTAAGGATACCTTCTTTATAAGGGATTTCATCACATTTGACATTTCTATTGAGGGCTCATTGTTGTTATGCACAAATTCACTATTATATGGTGTATATACTGTACTTTGGAGTATTATATCATGAATCCTTTTATTCTCATGATATAATAAAATTCTTACTAAATGTTATTCCTCGATTATTGTATTCAAGTGTCTCTAATTTTGCTAAAACCCCTTTAACCAAAATATCGTTTTAAATGTTTTAATTATTTGTTCTTATTAATATTCATGTTTTCAAAATGGTTTTAAGGATTTATTTATATGGATATTAATGGTTTAAAATGTTAAAAGCATCAAGGAGTTATGGGACACTTTGATTCAAAAAACTTTTTATTAAATGTTTTAAATGGTTTTGGAAATGGTTTCTTTTTGAATGGATTCATTATTTCAATATCCTAAAATGTTATATTGTGATTGAAATGTGGAAATGTTATGTTTCCTTTATTCATGTTTATGTGATACGGTTATGTTATGGTTCTTGGGCATTGTTATGAATAACGGGTGGTTCTGTGATAAACTAAGGGCGGGTGAGCCCGATATAGCTCTCCAATGCATTGGGTAATGCGAAGGAGTGAAACGTTAAGGTTTCTCCGAAGAGATTTAGGGAATATACTGTGATGGGTATTCCAAACGTAACCAAGAGGGTTACTCCCCACGTAAGAATGTTATGAATGCCTCAAGTTACCTTTATGTCTTATGTTTTCTATGATTTATTCATGGTTTGATGAGGTATGTTAAAGTGCCTATGTTTTATGGGTAATGTATGATTTCCTTCTTATGTATATATGAAATCATGTTTCCTTTCCATATTTTTATAACCCTTACTGTGCTTTTTATGCTCATCCCACGTTTTTAAATTGTTTTTCACAGGTCAAGGGAAAGGTACATGATGTGATGATAGTGTCAAGGATGTTTCAAGAAAGAATCCGTGTTATATTATAAATATGTTTCCGTTGATGGGAAGAATGAATAATGTCTTTTATGTAACCACTTTGTTTAAATGTGGAATGTAATGCAAGTTTCATGATCTAATTCTCTAAAACTCTAAACCTGAAAAGATCCTCAATGTGTAATCTTGTAATAACTCAAGATTAAGTAAGGTTTAAGGCTGGGGCTTTATAATTCACATCTTCTTGGTGATTATTCTAATGAATCATATGTGGTGGATAGGAAATGGTTTGCGATTGACTACCATATATTTTATCATCTACCACACATAAATTTTTTCTAAAAATTGATCAGCCACTTTATTTCAATAGAAACTTTTATAGTAGTTTTTTCTAATATGCATGGTATCTTTCCATTTTTAATTTCCTACTTATTATAAACCACATGGTAACTTATTCTAAAAAAATATTTTCAATTAATATTTTAAAATTTTAACTATATAAAAACTTTGATTTCACTAATCATAAATATAAATAAAATTCCAAATTTTAATTTTCAACATGGAATATTTTATTTCCAAAATCCAATATAGTAATAAAAATTCAATAAAAATTCATGAATAAAAATATATCTTGAAAACTAAAATTTATACAATGAAAATTTATCAATTAAGTACCCATTAGATCAATTTTAATCAAAATATTAAATGATGATTTATTTCATAAAAAATGTTATGATATTCAACAATCACTGTTTAGTGAAAGCTTTAACAGCTAAAAACACAATTTAATTGTTGATTTGATGTGGAAAATGCACAAAAATAAAGCCACATCACTTGATAAAGGAGAATCTATACATGATTCAAATGATGATGTTTCCCCTCAGAAGAGAATTAAATCTATATATTAATTTAAAATGACATTTTAATTTTCTTTGAAATAAATTTTCCCATTAATAATTGAAAACAAATCCATAACAATGATTTTATTAAATCTTATAATAGGGATAATAATGAGGTTTTTTAATTTTTTATATTTTTTAATCATAATGAAGTCCCTATGAAATATTGTTTTTGTAATAATAATTCCACTATGTGTTTTTACTAACAACTATCTTCTTCTTTTTCTGGAGGATGATTCGATTTTTATGGGAAAAATTAAAACTTCAAAGAGATAAATTATCCAAAATTAAATTAATCAATATATAGTTTTTAGTTATTTGTCAAAACTGTCACGAACCAGCCCGGGTCGACCCTGAACCGGTCACCTGAGCCGGTCCGTGGCAGGTCCCGAGGGGCGTTCCCGATCCCCCCGGGATGGCAACAAGTGTCGGGCACTAAACATTGATCGTTGGGAACGATTTCGGCCCAAGCTAAAAACAGGATCGAAAGAACGAAAGTAAAATAAACAAAAGGGTAAACACTAAAGACACAAACAAAACTATACCACGACATACCTCCATGTGACCTCGCGGGTCACCACCCAACTACAACCAACGTCGCTCCCACACTGAGCGACTCAAGCAGGAGAACCTGAACCAAAGGAACCTGCAACTGAAAAGGTAAAAGATAGGCGTGAGCACAAAAGTACTCAGTAGGTGAGCCCCACAACAAATCCCAATGCACTGCCAGTAAATAAAGAATCTACCTATTCCAGGTTTGAACTACAATGTATAAAAGTATGCTTTTACAATGTTTCACTTGAAAAACTAAACACAAGCCATCACCCTTATTCCTTTTTAAAAGTTGAATTTCTTTTCATTGATTCTAAATTCGTTCTGAACGATAAAGAAGTGTTACACTTTCAGTTTTACTACACAAGAGAAAAACGCATTTTTATTTGAAAACCATTTTCGCAAAGCAACCAGTACAAGCGGTAAAGAAGAACTGAAAGTAATCAAGCAGGAAAGAAAGCAAGTGCAAGTAGAAGTAAACAGGAAAGGAAAAAACCAAGTGCAAGTAAGAATAAACCAGAAGTTATCAGCAATAACCATGGGCACACACGCACGCACTCACACACTCACGCACACACACACACATACTCACACACGCACACACTCACACCCAAGTGGTCCCCCGTATTCCAACGGAAGGCACCACGCCAGAGATGGTAGAGCACTATGGGTAAATCCCCTAAGGTTCATCTAGCTCGCGTGGGACCCTAGAACCTCGTGTCTCGGTGAAACGTGGCTTAGAAGGCCACGAACCTCAGAAAACGTGGCTTAGAAGGCCACGACCCTCAGAACACGTGGCTTAGAAGGCCACGACCCTCAGATATCATATGTTTAGTTAGTGTTGCAATCGTCAATCCAGCTAAGTGAAACAGGGACGACACCCATCTGTCTCACTAGCACACTAGTTCTAGTCTGCCCACCTAGATACCCAGGGTTTCCCCGTGTGCTCAAACAAGCTTCACATTCACATAGTATATTTCTTCCTCATATCGCAGGCCAAACCAGATATCGCACACACAAGTCACCATTTCCACACCCAAACAATATTTCAAAACTCACGCACGTCAAAAATACCTTTCTGAAAATATAAATGTCATTACCCAATCTTTTCGCAAAAACCCCTTTTTGGAAACATTCAAACAAAAACATAACCAACTTTCACAACCTAGAAAACATCATTTTTAATAACACAACAAGGGAAAACATCTTTCTTCAACCAAGAACCACACGTAAGGTTTCCAAAAACAATTTCAAAGGGTCACACGACGTTTTCACTAACCAAGGTTACAAGAAAACACCATTTTCCATAAACAGTACATTTACTAATTTACACATGCCAAAAACATTTCAAAACCCAATTCAACATGTCTTTCGTTACCCAGGAAGATCCATTTAGCGACATTACTATGAAATACCACAATTGAAACCAAGAAAACATTTTTTTAATGAAATGCCAGAATTAAACAGTTTGCATTTTCAGCGAATCACCACAATATAAAAACTACTTAATATTATTTTTCTTAAATTTACTGAAACTTAATAAAAGGACAAGCAATAAATAAATTCTTAATTTAGAGGCAAGTGCATAGGGAGACCTACCTCAAGATCAAAGCGCGACGGTAAAACGACTTTGGCACCAAGGCGCGAAGACGGCAGAACCTCAGAAACAAGGCGCAGTGATGGCACTCTATCGGAAACGCCCTGCGCGGGTCCTAAAAAAAATCCTAAACCTATCAAAACAAAAATAAGTTGATGAGAAACCCCTAACAAAGCAAAGGTGAAAGCCAAAGTAATAATAATGATAATAATAGTAATAATAATAATAATAATAAAAAAATAACAATAATCATAATAATAACTATAGTGATAAAATAATAATAATAGTAACAAGATTAATAATGACAATAGCATCAAAATAAAAATAGAGTAATAATAATATTAAGAATAACATAATGTAACAATAATAATAAGGATAACATAACATAAAAATGATAATAACATAATGTAACAATATAATAACAATAACAATAATAATATGATAATTAAAATAATAATAATAATAACAACTATAGTAATATAATAATAATAAGAGTAACAATAATATTAACATAATAATAATAATAATTATAATGACATAATACTAATAACAACAATAATAAATATAATAGCGCAATAATAATAATAATAACAATAACAACAATAATATGATAATAATAATAAGGAAATAATTTAATAATAATTATAACAATAATAATATATTAATAATATAATAATATTAACATAATAAGCATAATAATAATATAATTATGATAATAATAAAAATAGTAATAATAACATAATATAATAATAAAAATAACAACATAATATAATAATAATTAAAACAATAATAAATATATTCATAATAATAATAATAATAATAATAATATAGTATTAACAGTAATAACATAATAATAATTATAATAATGATGTAATGAGATTAATAATATTATTAGAATAGTAATAACAATAATAAATGTAATAATAATAATAATAATAATGTAATAATTATAATTATAACAAAACAAAAGATAAATAAATATATATAAAAATAAAGAAAACTCACGAGCAGGGGGGTGGACGGGTCGGCGAGCAAGGGGGGGTCGCTGCGCGGGGAAGCCGGTGGTGAGGGGAGGCCTACTCGAGGGAAGCGGGGGAGTCGAGCGGGAGCCGGCCGCTGTCACCGGAGCGGAGGAGCCGGGTGCTGCTCGGTGCGGTGAAGGAGAGACAGAGGAAAACGGGGGATGGGGTGGCGGCTACGGGAATAGGAATAGGTTAGGGTTAGGGTTTCTAAAATATATATATATATATATATATAATAATAATAATAAAAAAAAAATTATCCAATTACAATAATAATTATTATGATCAAACATTTAAAATAATGCAATCATTTAAAATAACACCCATATATATATTTACACATATATAGATGTATATATACCTACAAACATATACACGCAATTACAATAAACACATATATATGTATAACATATATAGACCTAAACATATATATGCATATATACACATATAGACATATATATATATACATTAATATACACGTCTATAAACATATATAAAAATGCTACAATAATAGTAACGCAACTCAAATAGTAATAATAATAAAAAGTCAACGTAAAAACTTTAATATTTAAAACGTCGGGTGGACACATCCTCACCCGGGCCGAACGCACGATCACCGCTAGCGATGCGATGACCGCGCACCGGTGTGAAACCATCAATCACAATTAATCTTCGAAAAATTTAAATCGGGACCAAGAGAGGAGAAAAATTACTGATGTCCGCGGTCGGGGTGTGACAATTCTCCCCACCACAGACACTTTCTGCCCCCAGAAAGTCACCAGGTCACAAGTCAGCCAAAAATCCAAGTCTATGCCCAACAGTACTGAAGAAAACTGAAGTTCTCGGGGATGACCTTACTCTACACAGGTCACACCCGACCGATTCAAGAGAAAACTGGGGTCCGAGGGTGAGGGGAGAACCCGAAGGGGTTCTCCCCACCACAAGAACTTAACTAGTGCAGAAATGAAGACCATTTAAATAGAACAACCCTAGAAAAAAAGGGGGGTCAACGCGGGAACTCCCAACCAATTCAAACCAACTCTCATCGCGCGATTAAAACAACACCTCCGTCGAGACTTTGAACCCACGACTAGAGTCAACAACCTTCAACTCCAGGGAAAACCCACAGAAGAAATATTTAACCAACATCAAATTGGAGACATGATCCATTGAAGTCCATAAAACATAACCACATCGACAACATAACTAAAACGAGGTCAACCCACACGAGGGTCAAACACACCTTTCGAAAGACACACGATTTAGAATACCACGTCCACACGACACGTCTGCTTAGATTATCATAGAACAATTCCACCATCACTTTAAAGAAAAACAACGCATTTACAACGTTGTTGGGACCTCAATAGCAGGGAAACAAACATGAAAAGGTTTTTTAATTGCTCCACCGTCCATACGGAATACAGAACTTGGACCAAGGCTTCACAAACCCGGGAACTCCTGACTGTGCACGAGCTTCACCCCGAGACTTGTGGCTGGGGCTCTGATGGCTGAAGCATCTTCTGCCTCACAGTCAGGTACTGACATTCTCCCATCACAGCTTCCTCTTCAAGCGACGCTTCTTGAAAAACTTCTCCAGATGACCCAGACAACCACAGCGATGACACGTCTTCGGAGGGTTGCGACAAGACGACTTTAAATGCCCGAAACGACCACACTGAAAGCATGACATCAAACGATCTGATGAACTGGAAGCTGGGACCAAAGGGGATAACTCATTAGGAACAGGTATCTCTGGAACCTTTTCCTCACCAGAGGGGGAACTCTTACGAACAACAACAGGGAACGCTGGAGTATCAACCACCCGCACACCAGAAACTAACTCAGCCAAGAAAGCGTCCTCCACCAGCTTCTCGAAACAAAGGTCTCCATAAGGGAGAACTCGCTCCTCGATCTCTGGACGAAGACCCCCAGTGAAAAGAGAGGCCTTCATGAGCTCATGCGAAGCTACCTCTGGAGAAAAGGAAATTAGTTCCTTGAAATGGTCAACTTATGCCTTCACCGTCCGTTGGCCTTGTTGAATATGCACTAGCTCTCTCTTTTTCTCCAGCTTCACTTCCTCAGGTACAAACCATTGGATGAAAACAATTTTAAAGACATCCCACGTCATTTCAACTTGCATCAATGGTGGGGCAACCACCTTCCACTGGTCCAGAGCTGGACCCTCAAACAACTCCATAATTGCACGGACCTTAACACTATCGGGAGTTCCCAATATTCTAAAGACACGTTCCACTTCCTCGAGCCATTTCACTGCTTCTAACGGACCCTGATCACCATGGAGAATAGGCAAGGTCTGAGGAGGACCAAAAACTGGGCATGACATATCCGAATCCTTAGAGACCTTCCTGGGCGGCATTTCCTGAGCGATATATAAAACTCAAATCCAAAACCAACATCAGATCGAAGCAACATCAATAAAAGCGCCTTCATCAAAAACAGTCAGCACAAGGACCAATCAAATACAACACAACCCAAAACAAAATCTCCTCTTTAAAATTCCCTTTTAATTTTTTTTTGATTTCAAAACCACCCTTTTTCAAGATCAATTTCCAAAAACCAATCCACTTTCAAACCAAAACTTTTCAAAACTGTTTCCCCTTTAAAACCAATTTAGAAAACAAAGTCAAGCCTTTAACTTCAAATACACACCCCGGTAATCTCATGAACCGTTGCACATGTCCTTACCCATATTCCATTCATACGTGCATCCACACACACTTTCCATGCATTCTCACACATGTGCAAACGTTCATAAAGAGGAACCGAGGTTTCAACTCAAACCATTCTTATCCAATTCCAAGAAAACAACAGATTTCCAAATCAAGAGATTTCAGTTTCTAAAACCCATTTTATACATTTAAAATCCTTTAAAAGAAACCAGTCAAATTTTTCAAAAACCCTTTTTCCTTTCCAACTACGCACTCACACAGACCAAAACGGAAACAACATCCAAATTTGCATCAACCACCGAAATGAGGGACTAGTAGTCACACTCAACCTGACGACATGGTAGTGGGCCATGTCCCAAGTCAGCGTCGACCACTAGGAGGAATTCAAACCACGTACTCGGACTCCACATGGGTCACTACTCCATGTGAAATCACGACGTAACGTCAGCTTGCCTCCATTGTCATCTCTCAATCCAAGACGAACCAGAAAAGATAAGGACACAATTCCCGAACTACCCCTGGTAACTCGAAGATCAGTGCGAGCAAGAGTTCGCGACGCTCTTCCCGTACTTACCCCTCGAGTTCCGACAGTCCTAATCTCCTTCTACCGGACAACCCAAATAACAAGAACCTCCCTCTGATACCATTTTGTCACGAACCAGCCTGGGTCAACCCTGAACCGGTCACCTGAGCCGGTCCGCGGCAAGTCCCGAGGGGCGTTCCCGATCCCCCCGGGATGGCAACAAGTGCCGGGCACAAAAAATTGATCGTTTGGAACGATTTCGGCCAAATCTAAAAACAGGATCGAAAGAACGAAAGTAAACTAAACAAACAGGTAAACACTAAAGACACAAACAAAACTATACCACGACATACCTCCATGTGACCTCGCGGGTCACCACCCAACTACAACCAACGTCGCTCCCACACTGAGCGACTCAAGCAGGAGAACCTGAACAAAAGGAACCTGCAACTGAAAAGGTAAAAGATAGGCGTGAGCACAAAAGTACTCAGTAGGTGAGCCCCACAACAAATCCCAATGCACTGCCAGTAAATAAAGAATCTACCTATTCCAGGTTTGAACTACAATGTATAAAAGTATGCTTTTACAATGTTTCACTTGAAAAACTAAACACAAGCCATCACCCTTATTCCTTTTTAAAAGTTGAATTTCTTTTCATTGATTCTAAATTCGTTCTGAACGATAAAGAAGTGTTACACTTTCAGTTTTACTACACAAGAGAAAAACACATTTTTATTTGAAAACCATTTTCGCAAAGCAACCAGTACAAGCGGTAAAGAAGAACTGAAAGTAATCAAGCAGGAAAGAAAGCAAGTGCAAGTAGAAGTAAACAGGCTAGGAAAAAACCAAGTGCAAGTAAGAATAAACCAGAAGTTATCAGCAATAACCATGGGCACACACGCACGCACTCACACACTCACGCACACACACACACATACTCACACACGCACACACTCACACCCAAGTGGTCCCCCGTATGCCGACGGAAGGCACCACGCCAGAGATGGTAGAGCACTATGGGTAAATCCCCTAAGGTTCATCTAGCTCGCGTGGGACCCTAGAACCTCGTGTCTCGGTGAAACGTGGCTTAGAAGGCCACGACCCTCAGAAAACGTGGCTTAGAAGGCCACGACCCTCAGAACACGTGGCTTAGAAGGCCACGACCCTCAGATATCATATGTTTAGTTAGTGTTGCAATCGTCAATCCAGCTAAGTGAAACAGGGACGACACCCATCCGGCTCACTAGCACACTAGTTCTAGTCCGCCCACCTAGATACCCAGGGTTTCCCCGTGTGCTCAAACAAGCTTCACATTCACATAGTATATTTCTTCCTCATATCGCAGGCCAAACCAGATATCGCACACACAAGTCACCATTTCCACACCCAAACAATATTTCAAAACTCACGCACGTCAAAAATACCTTTCTGAAAATATAAATGTCATTACCCAATCTTTTCGCAAAAACCCCTTTTTGGAAACATTCAAACAAAAACATAACCAACTTTCACAACCTAGAAAACATCATTTTTAATAACACAACAAGGGAAAACATCTTTCGTCAACCAAGAACCACACGTAAGGTTTCCAAAAACAATTTCAAAGGGTCACACGACGTTTTCACTAACCAAGGTTACAAGAACACACCATTTTCCATAAACAGTACATTTACTAATTTACACATGACAAAAACATTTCAAAACCCAATTCAACACGTCTTTCGTTACTCAGGAAGAACCATTTAGCGACATTACTATGAAATCCCACAATTGAAACCAAGAAAACATTTTTTTAATGAAATGCCAGAATTAAACAGTTTGCATTATCAGCAAATCACCACAATATAAAAACTACTTAATATTATTTTTCTAAAATTTACTGAAACTTAATAAAAGGACAAGGAATAAATAAATTCTTAATTTAGAGGCAAGTGCATAGGGAGACCTACCTCAAGATCAAAGCGCGACGGTAAAACGACTTTGGCACCAAGGCGCGAAGACGGCAGAACCTCGGAAACAAGGCGCAGCGATGGCGCTCTATCGGAAACGCCCTGCGCGGGTCCTAAAAAAAAATCCTAAACCTATCAAAACAAAAATAAGTTGATGAGAAACCCCTAACAAAGCAAAGGTGAAAGCCAGAGTAATAATAATGATAATAATAGTAATAATAATAATAAAAAAAATAACAATAATCATAATAATAACTATAGTGATAAAATAATAATAATAGTAACAAGATTAATAATGACAATAGCATCAAAATAAAAATAGTGTAATAATAATATTAAGAATAACATAATGTAACAATAATAATAAGGATAACATAATATAAAAATGATAATAACATAATGTAACAATATAATAACAATAACAATAATAATATGATAATTAAAATAATAATAATAATAACAACTATAATAATATAATAATAATAAGAGTAACAATAATATTAACATAATAATAATAATAATTATAATGACATAATACTAATAACAACAATATAAATATAATAGCGCAATAATAATAATAATAACAATAACAACAATAATATGATAATAATAATAAGGTAATAATTTAATAATAATTATAAAAATAATAATATATTAATAATATAATAATATTAACATAATAAGCATAATAATAATATAATTATGATAATAATAAAAATAGTAATAATAACATAATATAATAATAAAAATAACAACATAATATAATAATAATTAAAACAATAATAAATATATTCATAATAATAATAATAATAATAATAATATAGTATTAATAGTAATAACATAATAATAATTATAATAATGATGTAATGAGATTAATAATATTATTAGAATAGTAATAACAATAATAAATGTAATAATAATAATAATAATAATAATAATGTAATAATTATAATTATAACAAAACAAAAGATAAATAAATATATATAAAAAAAAAGAAAACTCACGAGCAGGGGGGTGGACGGGTCGGCGAGCAAGGGGGGGTCGCTGCGCGGGGAAGCCGGGACGCCGGTGGTGAGGGGAGGCCTACTCGAGGGAAGCGGGGGAGTCGAGCGGGAGCCGGCCGCTGTCACCGGAGCGGAGGAGCCGGGTGATGCTCGGTGCGGTGAAGGAGAGACAGAGGAAAACGGGGGATGGGGTGGCGGCTACGGGAATAGGAATAGGTTAGGGTTAGGGGTTCTAAAATATATATATATAATAATAATAATAATAATAATAAAAATAAAAATTAGCCAATTACAATAATAATTATTATGATCAAACATTTAAAATAATGCAATCATTTAAAATAACACCCATATATATATTTACACATATATAGATGTATATATACCTACAAACATATACATGCAATTACAATAAACACATATATATGTATAACATATATAGACCTAAACATATATATGCATATATACACATATAGACATATATATATATATATACATTAATATACACGTCTATAAACATATATAAAAATGCTACAATAATAGTAACACAACTCAAATAGTAATAATAATAAAAATTCAACGTAAAAACTTTAATATTTAAAACGTCGGGTGGACACATCGTCACCCGGGCCGAACGCACGATCACCGCTAGCGATGCGATGACCGCGCACTGGTGCGAAACCATCAATCACAATTAATCTTCGAAAAATTTAAATCGGGACCAAGAGAGGAGAAAAATTACTGATGTCCGCAGTCGGGGTGTGACAAACACACCCTATATAATATCCACATGGACTTAAATATCAACTATAGTAATCAAATAATCATGGAATTCCCTTATTGGTCTCATCTACCATAGGTTTTCTTAAATAATTAGGAATTATTTTCAATAATTCATCATCTCACAATACCTAAAACACTTTATAGAAGTGGATTATTTCATTCTATTCAATTAATGAGAAAGATGGACCTTATCTATATACATGTAACAAACTCAAATTCCCATTTAGTAATAACCATGATTATTTTTCCACAAATATCATAATATGGAACTCACATATTCTCCTTTTCCTTATTTAACACATTTTCTATTTCTTGGTGTACAACAATAAACTCATTTTCTATTTTTCCATTGAATATATAGGAAAAAAAATAATTCACTATCTTCCTTGATGGAAGATGATACTATATCATCATATAATGAAAACATTTAAGTGATGGGTACCCTGGGAAGGTTCAAAATAATATAATAAAAGAGATAATCAATAAATATATCTATATTACATATATTGTTAGTTTCATGCCTTTGTATCCTTATAAAGAAATCATTATATGTTTTAATACATTCCTCTTCTTCTAGTTTTGTTTTATAAACTACATCTCTTTTATATCTCACTACTATAAGAGAAAATATTTACCACGTAATGTAAATTTAAAATATCATGATTATATAGATTATATTTCTTAATATTTTTATTATTTTAGAACAATTACAACAAATAATCAATATCTACCTCTTGTAAATATAATCAAATAATAAAATTTTTCCTTTAATTTTTCCTAAATGCAGTAATATATATTCTTGGGACTGGATGAGTTTCTCAACTACCAATGGATCAGTAGTTACATTAATGGATAAAGGATCCAATTGTAAAAATTGATTCAATAACAGTTAATCACACTAGGGAACAACACATGTTTCTATATGTGAAATATTATTTTTCATAACTAATGAATGCTTCAATAAAAAAATAGTTATTTTTCCAACTCCGACACCTATATTATTGAAACACTCAAATGGTAAATCCTTATATTGAAAATTGATGTTGATATTATTTTTCATATATAAAATATATTCCATTTCTAAAAAATAGCACACTCATGACTAACTAATTTTTTTTTGAATAATGAAGGAATGAATAAAAAACCCTAAGATGTTCTAAAATGGACTATGGGATTATTATAACTCTCTTTTTTGTAATGCTCCTCAAATATATAATTCCCAAGGTTCCTAAAAAAATAAATTTAATGGAAATTAAATTGATATTTAATCCATAAACCTAGAGACCATATTTTAATTTATTAATTTATAATAAGATACAAGGGATCACAACATGATAGAATGATTAGTCCAAAAGTCATTGGAGGCTTCATAAATACATGATTTCCATATTACATTTGAAAAGTAAAAAATAGAATTAAATATATTATCACATCATCGAATATCAATCAAATATTCATTACATGTTTCCAACTGAATGGAAGAAATTATAAAGTTTGTTATTTTATGCTTAATAGGATTTACTTACCATTGAAGATATCAGGTGTAAATAAGGCATAAATACTATGGATTTCAAGAAAAAAATACAGAATCTATTTATTCAATAACATTATAATCAAAATGTATCCATTGAATAAATCAATATAAAATTCACATAAATAATTGTAAAAACATTAATATTAATAATGGAAATGTATAATGTATAATGTCATGATCTTATAGTTAAGGACTCATTGAAAGATATAATAAACATTATGATCAAGTCATTGATATGATAAATATATATAATATAGTATGTATTCAAAAAATAAATAACTTATTAGTAAAATATTTTTCCATTTAGAGATGTTGATTCACCAAGGGGACATCTATAAATGAGTCCCCCCAATTAAAAAAATATTAGTTTAATTCTTTACAGATCCAATAAAAAATATAATACATCATCAATATACATTTTTAATAACTAAATATCCATATTGAATCATGAATTTTGAAGATAGATATTTTCCCTGTAAATTAAATAACATTGTTAATAAGAATCATTCACCTAACAACATATATCAAAATAGAAAACTGTTTAGAAAATATGAAACTAATAGAAAATATATTGAAAAAATCTATGATACATAAATCACTTAAATGAAGGATATAATGAATTTATAGTGTATGATTTGAATTTATTGATAACATGATCAAAATAATGTGATGTATGATAATATAAGGTACAATACATAATATAGTAACAGAAGAAAAGAAACTATAAATTAAAAATAAGTCGAAGATTTAAATAACAGAAAGTCTTAAAATAATGAGATTGAAAAATTCTATATAATATTTAAAAGTGTATTTATTTTAATCCTTTTATATTATCTAAAAAAGGAGTTTTATGTAATTTATAAAATTCATTTAATCCATTTAGAAAATAATGCATTTTTCTTTCAAAAGAGAAATATAAAATTCACCAAATAATGTAAAAATAAATTACTTTTATAAACCATAAGGAATTTATATGGAAACTAAATAATAAATAATATTCATCAAGGATAAATAAACCTTTCAAAATATATAATATAATTTGCACATTTTGGTCAAAATTTTATAAAATGTTATAAAAAACATTTTAGATAACATTTAGAACATTCTTTCATAAAGATATAAAATATTGTTCAATATATTTCAAAATAATATTAAAAATTATTATGATAATAGAAAATTAAATCCTTCTATTATATTACATAATATTAATATGGAATAATATTATTCAATGAATAAAATATTAAATTAGGTTATTTCATAACAAAAGAATATTTTGGTTATTTAGTGAAAAAGAGATGAAAATTGATAATAAAAACTGGGGAGTAGTATAATTCAATAGAGAATGTGTAAATACATGGGGTTGAAAATTATATCAAGAATATAATTCTTGTAATGTCAATTTTAACATGAAAAACCACCAATAAGAGTGAGAGTGTAATATAAAAAATTATAAATTTAATAACTTTTAAAAATAATCATATAAAAAAAACAAGATTTAAAATATTAAATAACGTAAATAAATATTATATTGTGACATAATATATCAAAGTGATACTATATACACTATAAAATAAATTAGTTGTGTAATATATAATATTTCTCAATTAAGTGGATTTGAGATAATAAACCCTTACTCTGGATTTATTTTTAGTAATAAATATTTTATACTCTTGGATATTATATTTTATATAATTAAATTTATTATTAATTACATTTTTCATGAGAATTTAATTTAGGTCCTTTTTTAGTAAATTTTAATCCATATCATGAAAACCTTTTTGTTACACAAACTACATATGGTTATTCAAACAATTTCTACAAAATTACTTTTATAGACTATCTATGGTTAAATGTGTTATGAAATTATTCGTCAATAAATTAAATTTAATAGTATCATTAATATAATATTGAATAATTATTTAAAATTTTAGAATCATCCATATAATGAGTTAATAGAAAAATGAATCACATTTCTTGATAAAGGTGGTTGTCTACACATATGAATGAGTGACATTATTATTTTCTAACAGATGGACGGGTACAAATGTATTTGATGTCATATTTTTATCTAATCATAATTACCTGATGAATATAATATATAATTAGTTTTCCTATCCTTATAATTATCCATATCATTTAGTGATTAAAAAACCACACCGCTATGTCGAGACAGTAGTTCGTACATATGCATAAGTAATATTTTCATTTTTCATAGCATACAAAGTTTATTGAGAATGGATTTACCCTTAATATTTAAAAAATCAATATATTAAATATAAATATTTAATTTTTATCACATTTATTGAGTTTTTGTATTACTCTTAAGATGAAATTAATGTTGAATAGTTTGATAAGAACATATACTCTTGTTTTGGTAACCAAATTAATAATTCACATTAATACTTCAGAAATAGATCATTTGAGAATAATGGAACATCTAAGACATGAAAAGGAAAGTTGGAAAGATTTTTGAGTAGGTATTTTTCAAATTAAATGGATCATGAAACATGAAAAATTGATGGGGGTATGTTCACTTTAATTGTTGGTGTAGTTGGAAAAAATGAAAATATTATGAACATTAAATTATAAATATTTACATCTTAAGGAAAAGTTTCAAAAAATATAATAAAATTATAATATGGGATGATATAATGTAAAACATAATTCCCCATAATGTATTAATAAATTTTTTGATTATTTTTACACTTATATATTTAGTTTAACACCCTTGTTGCTGGTTTTTTACACTTACTATAGTGATAAGTATTTACCATTGAAACAACTCATTATAACGAAAAATTAAGTTTAAATCACTTTCAATTATTCATTATGGTGATTAAAAATATGTAATACATTTTTTAAGATTTATTTATAATGAAAAGAACAAATTTATTTTAATATAAATTTATAAGACATAATGAAAACCCATTTTTAGATAAATGTATGTATTAATCATAAAAATAATCTAATACAAAAATAATTTATAATGTTAATTTACATGTATATAATACAAAATTAAAATGCAGCCTTGTAAATACTTGAGTAAAATATTAGAAAAAAATATTTTTAATTTGAATTAATTCTTAAAACAATTTAAAAAATGGTAAGATATATTTCAAAGTTAAATATTATATTTTTCAATGAATTATATTACACCTATCAAAAATTATGATAATTAGATTTATGAAAATTCTTGTAATTATTTTATCATAATGATTTCTTTAAAGTGTTTTTATTTGTAATATTGGTATATTTTTGTATTCACCTAAAGATAAAATATTTCATAAAAAACATAAAAATTCACACTGTGATGTATTGAATATGATATATTAAAAATTGAAATTAGTTTCATTTAATTAAATGATAAAATATTCTTTTACATTATAATTAAATTCATGAATATAGAAATGTGCATTATACTACAGTTTCATTAGAATGGAATGATTAATTTCTATACTTGAATATATTTTGCAATAAAAAACATGGTACATATCAATATTATAGTTTCCATTTAAGATTCATTATGTTCTTTCTCCAAAACATGAACTTACCTTCTCTTATGCTCATTCTGGTTCTTACGGATATGATGAGGCATAGTCCTCATTTGAATTTTCTTATATGAAGTTCATATTTTTCCTCCCCAACGTCAAGGTAGAGAACCTATGTATCTTGATTCATCAGATGATGGTAATGATACTTTAGGATCAAAATATCTAACAAAACTATTTTATTAAGTATTTTTCCAAAAAACCACTATTAATGGGAAAAATACACACAAGTATGACAAGTCATGGTGTATTTTAGGTAAAAGGGATTCACATGATTAATTTTAAAACACATGTGGAAATAGGTCCCCTATTTCCCTTGGATATTGAGTACGATTTCTATAGTGTCTATTGAGATATACCAACACTAATATTTTTTGAACAAGTGTGCTTCCCTTTTTTCCAAAACATCCCCCTTAAATCTTTAATTTCTATTTGATTCATTAAGAAATATGACATACCAACTAGATCAATAAATTATAAGAGAGATCAATATATTACCTCCGTATAGGTCTAGAGAATTACGAATAATTATGTGATTTGTTGTTATGGTGGGTCCCCATTACACACTAGGTAGAATTCAATATATTATTAGTGATTAACTCTTTACTGAAAGGAACTAGATCCACAAATCGGGTTTCACAATTCATAATAGATTAATCACCCTACTAAATGGTAAAACATATTAGTACAAGCATATAGCCATTGTTTCAACATAAAATTATTGGAAAAAAATATAATATAATTTTTATTTATTGATATTATAATGATATATTATATGGGCTAATGATTCCACCTATTTCAACTAAAGTCGTTTAGCATGAAGCACGCACACTTAATTTTACCTCAGGAGTCCTGAGAAATTAAAAAATTAAAATTGTTTACTCTAAGAAGTAATTTAATCCATGAGGGTCATCAGGAACGTATAATGATTTAATTATTTTGGATGAAAACTCAAGATCTTTATTCCTATTTGATCTTAGTCTTTTCCATGATCGTTGCGGCAGATATAGTCCCTCGACATCGCTCTACTAACTAGAATGGGCAATGATCATTGTGGCCCAATAGTGTTCTTATCATTAGAAGGGTTTTTTCATGAAAATTTATTTTTCCTCTCTCTGAATGATTTATTGGTCATCTTCATGGTGTCACGGTACTACAATAAAATATAATAAAATATTATAAATAGTCAAACACTTATTAATCCATAATCACAAACATTAATTAAACAATCCAACAAATAACAAGGAAAATAGAATAAAAAAAATCAAATATACAATTTTTCAATAATTAATAGGCATAGTGTATGGCCCACACACCTTAACCGTAATGAATAATAATAAAGAAATATAGAAATTCCCAATGAATCCGGATGAATTGAGGTACTCTACTAAGAATATTGTCAAGAAACCACACTATACCAACCCTGAATCCAAACAATCTGATCAAATATTAGACAAATTCCATAAATATAAAAATCTATATTCATAGATCAGATATTAATTTTCATATGACATAATATCAATATTTATTACCCAACACTAAAAAAAGCCTATGATATCTACCAAAGGGAATTTTCAATCCATACTTGATCGAAACTAGTTCCTGCGCATTGAGAACAAAACTTGGGGATATTCTTAGATAATGAATAAAATAAAAAAAAAAATCTATATAAGAACTCTACGTGACCTCACTAACTACCAAATTAGTTATATATATATATCCATAGTAAACAAAACAATAATATCAATATTAATGGATATAATTGACCAAAAAAACAAGACATCAAAATATGTGTTGAGAGACTAAAAATATACATACACCATCTAGAGTCAAAAATACAAATTTTATGATCATGGATGATAATATGATAGAGTATCAAAGAATAAACACAGTACAAGCTGAAAAAAGTTAAAAACGGGGAGGACACCCACCATCATGTGAGATGAATCCCAAAAAATCATTTCACCTCCCTAATCCTAGATAAGATGATCGTGAACTTCCATAGTCTCTATATTTTTTTCTCAAACATAGAAATATCCAAAAAACCAAATTCTATATAAAATAAAAAGATAAGTACTTTTTTAGAGAATAGAATGCCCAGTGGGATCATATTAGGCAATCTGTTTTCATCTTTTGTAACATAAACTATGTTTTTTTGAAAATAAAGATAAAATGTATTCATTTAAAATTTAAAAGAAAAATGAACAACATATATGAAAATAGATGACTATGTAAATAATTTGGGTGAACCATTTGATTTATGATATAAAATATAAGTTGTAAATAATAACATACTCAAAGTGAACTAATGTTCAAAAAACTAGAAATTCTACTTTTATAATTTTTATTAAAGCTCAATTAGTGCAATTGAATTAACACTATAGCATTGGGATAGTGAAATTTCAACATCATTATGAAGGTATTATTTATAAACAACTATATCATAAGTTAGGGAAATATCACATCTATTGGTAAATACCTTGTTCGATCAAGGTTAGTCAAGTGATGTTCCTTGGGAATCCCATGAGGTTTAATCTATGTAAAATAAATCATTAAATATGTTTTAATTGTTATTAAATTCGTAATCATAGAAATTTTATTTCAAACATATCTGTCTAGAATTATAAAATTTAATGGATTTACCAAAAATGGTGTTCCATATAGAATCAGTTAATAAATAAATTAGTCAAATATTTCTTCTTTATTTCTGTATTAAAATCTAAAATTATATTATTTAACGATTATGATTCAATAATGGCGGGAACATGAAAAAATACCCTTACTGATGAATTCAGATCAAAACATATTGAACCATCATGGTATAAGGAAAAATTACTATAAACCATCAACAAGGACCCATAAATGTTAACAACCAAACATATAAAGTTTTACAACATTAATCCTTGGACTTCAAGGAATTAGTTTTAAGTGAAATAAAAATTTAAATATAGTATTGTACCAAGAGAAGTGGATGTAAATTCTTATACAATATATCCTTGAACAATGTTTCAAGAACATGAATCATTCATATCCAACAAGTGTGGATGAATTCTCTATGTGTTTGTAAGGAGATGTTTTCATGTTATGGGGGAATAATAAGGGTTATATATTTTTAACAAGCATGGGTAATTTAGTAAATTCATATTTTTTAATATACTGGGTAGGCCACATGGTTTTTCTATTCATTTTAAAAAACATTGTAATAACCATGCATCCAACAATTTCTTTATTAGATACTCATATGATTTTTTATCCTTCTAGATATAACATATTCCAATAATATAAAACTACATTTTTGAAAACAGAATATGTTATATATGGTGGCTCTATGGGTTGAACTAGTTTTGTGTCATTCGTTTGAAAACTCTTGTTTCCCCAATTTTATATATACAAATGGAAAATTTGTCACGACCCATCCCCTAGGGCCCGTATCGTGACTACCCAAGGCCCTCCTTCCATAGGACAGGTGATGACGACTAAAACCAAAGGCATAAATCCCTAATACTGGGAAGGCATTGACTTTATAAATCATAAAAAAACACAACTAGAGGACAAGAGGAAGCAAAAATTAAGTAAAAATTGTGTAACAAGTGTACTGATAGTAAAGGGGAGCAAGAATACAAGCCCAATTGTAAAGTATAAATACAACTGAAAAAGGGACAAATAGTTGAATGATGAAAGAAGCTCCAAGATCATCCTCTGGGGTTCCTACCTGAAGTTTAGGTACATATGGCGTCCTCGTCACTCCACGTCCGTCAGACTCTACCATGTGCCGATACGTCATAAGGTCCTCCTTCAGGTACCATCCAGTCCTGGAGTTCTCGACCACCGTCAGTGCTGTCCATCGTCTGCAACCAACAAAATGAGGTGAAGGCATAGCCCGTGTAGGGGTGAGTACAATGATACTCAGTAGGGACCCCGTGACCCTTGAGGTCTCACAAAATCCAACAAGGATAAACCAATTTTTTTGATTTCAATGGATAACCATTACTTAGGTATATGCCTATACATATGCCTAAATTATCAAGTAACTCATCTCAACCATGAGGATAACACAAAAGTCATTGACTCAGATCAAACCAGAATTTTTATTTTCAAAAACATGGCTACTGGAGAACTCCTCCTATGTCGAGAAGATTGGGCCTGTCGTGACACCAATGCACTTCTCACTAACCATAGACTACTGAGGTACTCCTCCGGTCGTGTACCGCGGGTCTTCTTCCAACTAATAGGCGCTCCTCCGCTATGGGTCTGCCGCCAACTACCGGGCACTCATCCACCATGGGTCTACCACCAACTACTAGGCGCTCCCCACTAGGCTAGTTGAATCATTCCGAGTCGAATCGGTCAGGTAGTCATCAGATCTGTCAGCTACCAGGTCTCTGCACTCTGTCTGCTCGTCACCAAAAGGATACGCTCCATGATCTACTGGTCGATACTCTAAGTATCAAGAATTATCACATAGAAGTATCTCGAAGGACTTCCACGTCATAGGGGTTTCAACATAACAGACGACGCGTTAATCGGACGCCCAATTTATGAGTTATTAGTATTTTAGTCTCAGGGGCCCAGTTGGATTCGTGTACGAACCAACCTGACCGTGACTCAACTATACCCCGAACTCTTCTGGGGTATACTCAAAGGGACGACTATGCTCAAAGAATACCGGTGCTGCTGATGGTTCGTCAAATGGATGAATGGTGCCAAAGATATGGCTCAAGAAGGTAATGGGCCTGGGTCCGGTCTGACCCGGTTGGACTGACTTGGCCCAACCCAGTGTAGCCGACCTTGTCTGGGTCGACACGGTCAAAGTCGCTGGGTCTGACCCGGCCCATTGGGTGGGTCATCCTGCTAAGTTTTGACATGGTCTGCTGGGCCCGGCAGACCAGACCGTGAGGCCGGTTTGGCCTAGTAGTCACCACGTAGGCGGCGCGGTGACTCGGCCCGGGAGGCCGGGCTGGTTTGGCCAGCGACACCGTGGGGGACACAGCGGGTCGACTCGGTATGCCGGTGGCCGAGAGGCCCGCAGGTAGGCTGCCTGGGGCGCGGGCATGCCTGCTGGGCACCACGAAGGTCGCAGGTGCATTGGTTAGGGCACGTCAGGCCGTGGGGGCGTCGGGTTGGCTGTGGCAGGGCATGGGGTCACCGTGCATGCCGTCGGTAGGGGCTGGGCAAGCCACACGGGCCATCGGGCAAGCCACTGGCAGGGCGCAGGGCTCCAGGCAGGGCACCGGGAAGCACGCTGGGGTGTGGGAAGGTCGCCGGCGCGACCGTCAAGTGCACCAGGGGTGCGGGCAGGGTGCCGGAGGCGCGGGAATCGTGCCGACAGGGCCGGGCAGCACACCGGTTGTGCGGGTAGTGGGCCGGTGGGGTGCGGGCAGTGCACTGGGGGCGCGGGTAGCATGCAGGGGTGCTGTGGGTAGGCGGGTCGGGTGCCGCTTGGCCGACAATGTTTGGCAAGGAGCACTGGTGCGCCGCAAGGGCGTCATGGTTCGTAGAGGCCGCGAGTAGTGCGACCTCGTCAATTATGCCTTCGTCGCCTTTCCATAGAACTCTACATGATAGAAGAATTGACGGAGGATTTCGGGCCATGTTTTTTCGGCCCGAATCCTCAGAGTTTAAGGCGATAACAAACGGTTCACTAGTATGAAGCACCACTACCACCATTCTTCATTTCTAAGAGAAAATAAGAACATGAGGAAAAGTTCATACATTAAATAAAATCAATCCCCTACCTTCGATTCACTTGTAGTCAATTTTTGACATTGTGTAAGGATCGCCATCAATCCTTGGTAGATGATCACGTCCCACGTCGAAGGGAAGGAGGTCAGAGAAGAAAAGTGTCACCAACGTTCTTCACATTCTTTGCGTTCTTCGTATTCTTTCTTGGGAGAACAGTTCTTCATTGGGATCTTTTTCTCCTTATCTTTCCTTTCCCCCATTCCACCAAAATGATATATTCCAATTAAAATAATTGGTAGGTTATCTTATTATTCCGTTGGCATAGAATTCTAATTAGTGATTTAATTATAAGGCTTCCCATAATTAATTCATGAAAGTTGGCATGAATGAATTGGGGGGGGGGTTGGTTCATTAAGGTAGGGAAAGCTAGAGAGGCTCTCCCTCATTAATGAGGTAGAGTTGAGATGTTAATGTCTCCTCCCATTACTGAGGGGTCGGGTGGCCTCGTGTGATCCCTACCACATTTAACCTCACATGGAATGTTGGGTTTTGGTAGGCCCCACCACCATAACCTCTCATGGGAGCTTAGGGTGTGGTGGTACCACCAACAACTCCCTAGTGGAGGTTCCAACTACCCGTACACACATGGTGGATGGAATAAAATAAAGAGTTCCTACAATTTATGTTATTATTTTTTATAAAAAACCAAAAACTAACTTTTATTCCCAACCATCCGCCGTCGAGGTGAAATTACTCTTAAGCGAAAAATAGCGCTGTGAGTTCAAAAGTGCCCTTGTATTTCAATTCCAAGAACCAGTTCAAATGTTATAAAAACCCACTCGTATGATTACTGAACGTACCTGAACAAAACTTTAGAGATTGATTCTGGGCACACCGGGCCTCGAAATCAAGCAGCATCAGTTTTCGCGGACTCATAAAATTCCCATGCATTTAAAAAAAATTCCAAAGGAATTCTGAGTCATTACATTCTCCCCACCTCAGGACTTTACATCCTTGTAAACTACAAATAAAACTAAGGGAACAAAAATGGATACTGAGCTTGCATCTGAGCCTCCCGTTCCAATGTGCTCTCATAGAGGTTCCTGTGCTGCCAGCGAACGCGCACCAAAGCTATCGACCATACACGTAGGACCCACTGTTGTCAATCCTCAATCTCCATAGGAATCTCTGTGAAAGTCACCCATCATCGATGCGCAGCTCCCCGTGGTCGATGATGTGGGATGGGTCGTGCACGTATCTCCTCAGCTGGGATACGTGGAGGACGTCGTGCACCTGGTGAAAATGAGGTGGAAGATCCTCCTCGCCTACTCTGATAAGGACTTGGAAAGGTCCGATGAAGCATAGTGATAGCTTTCCGCCTCAGCCAAATCTCCGTAGACCTCGTCAAGGTGAGACCTGTAGAAATACGTAGTTGCCATCCTCGAACTCCAGAGTTCTTCATATCCTGTCAGCATACGACTTTTTCTTGTTCTGTGTAGTCTTCATCCACTCCTGGATGATCTGCACTTTCTCTATAGTAGCTCGTACAATCTCTAGTCCCACTAGTGCTGACTCCCCTAGGTATTTCTAGAAGAGTGGTGATCTGAAAGGTCGTCCATACAAGGCCTCAAAAGGTTCCATACCGATGGTGGAGTGATAGATGTTGGTGTAGGATAATTCCACCAAAGGAATTTGATCCTCCCAGCTGCGACCGAAGCCGAGGACGCATGCACTAAGAAAGTCCTCGAGGGTCTAGATGGTCCTCTCAGTCTAACCATCCGTCTAAGGATGGAAGATGGTGCTCATGAAAATCTGTGTCCCAAAAGCCTCCTACAACCCCTACGATAGCTGGGAAGTAAACCGTGTGTCATGTTCAGAGACAATAGAAGAAGGTACTTCATGTAACCGCACAATCTTCTGCACAAAGAGGCATCCCAAGATCCTTACTGTGCCCTGCTCTCTTATTGGTAGGATGTGGACCAACTTGGTGAGTCGGTCAACAATCTCCCAAATCGATTCGTGACCCCTGGATGTACATGGAAGACCCATCACGAAGTCCATGGATATCCCATCCCACTTCCACTATGGGACCTATAAGGGACAAACCAAGCCTGATGATAACTGGTGCTCTACCTTCACTTGCTAACAAGTGAGGCACCGTGAGACAAACTCCGCGACTACCTTCTTCATACCTAGCCACCAGTGCTGTCGTTGAGGGTCCTGGTACATCTTCTCCATTCTTGGATGTACCGCTAGAGGGGAAGTGTGGAACTCCTCCAACACTTCCTTCTGAAGTGAAACAGGTACCATGGTACGTCCTCTGAAGAGGATGAAATTCTCCCCACCTTCACAAAATACCTCAGGTGACTGCCCTATGGATATCTAAGCACGTCGCATCTCACAATCAGTGTCCCCAAGCAGTGCCTCCCTGACTCACTGAATAAGTGGGGGAGTGACTGTAAGAGACTATAGATAGGCTGCTCCATCTCTATCCACAAAGGATATCTGTAAGGCAGCCAGCTACTCTATCGCCTCTCTTAGCACCTGTATACCAGTCCTCCTGCTGAGCGCCTCTGCAACATCATTCCCCTTCCTAGGTGTATAGACTATCTCTAATTCATAGTCCTGGTGGAACTCAATCCATCGCTGATGTCTCAGGTTCAGGTCCTTCTGAGAGAAGATATACCTGAGACTCTTGTGATCAGATTACATGGTAAAACATTCTCCCATCAGATAGTGACACCACATCTTCAAGGAGAAGATGACTGCTGCTAACTCCAAGTCATGGGTAGCGTAGTTCTGCTCATGTTGTCTCAGCTACTGAGAACCATATGTGATCACTGCTCGCTCTTTCTTTAGGAGACACCCAAGTCCGATCCCTGACGCATCGCAACAAACTACCTACCATACACCCTCCTATGGAAGCCTCAAGATATGGGTACTAGTTATCCTCTTCCTCATTTTTTCAAAGCTCTGATGGCATCTATCTGACCACATGAAGGGTTTCCCCTTCTTCGTCAAGGATTATAGCGGTGCTGCAACTCTGGAGAAATCTGGAATGAATCTCTAGTAGTTTCTAGCAAATCCCAGGAATCTTCGTACCTCTGTCACACTCCTCGGGTGGCTCCCTTGCATGTACCACCTCAATATTTTCTAGATCCACTTCAACTCCAGCCTCCGAGATGACATGTCCCAAAAAGTGAACCTCTCGAATCCAAAACTAGAACTTCAAGAAATTACCATAAAGATTGTGCTCTCAGAGTGTGTCTAGTACTACCTACAAATGGTAGTCATGCTCCTCCTCAGTAGTTGAGTAGATCAGTATGTCATTGACGAAGACTACGACAAAGCGATCAAGGTATGTCTAGAAGATCTTGTTCATGAGACTCATGAACACTGCTGGAGCATTGGTTACGCCGTAGGGAATAACCAAGAACTCGTAGTGGCTGTAATGACACCAGAAGGTTGTCTTTTGCACATCCTTGTCCCAACTCTGAGCAGGTGACAGTCTGATCTGAGGTCTATTTTTGAGAACCATCGTGCTCCCTTGAGCTGATCAAATATTTCGTCAATCCTCGGGAGTGGGTACTTGTTCTTCACGGTCAGCTGGATCAGGCGACGATAGTCAACACAGAGCCTCAAGCTCCCATCCGCCTTCCTGGTGAACAAAATCAGGGTTTCCCAGGGAGAAACAATGGGCAAGATGAATCCATTTCCCTACAAGTATTCAAGCTATACCCACAGCTCACAAAGCTCCGCGGGAGTCATCCGATATGCTAGAGTAGATATCGGTGTCATCTTCGGGTACATGTCAATATAGAATTCCACCTCTCTATGAGGAGGAAGTCCTGGAACATCGTCGGGGAAACATCCGAGTACTGGTCCACCACTACCGGATATGTCAGACTCTCCACATCAACTACTCCGAGGGTGAGGCAAGCCAACTGGGGAGTGATCGGCTGCACCCTCCTCCGAGTAAGTCTGTCATGTGCTGCAAAGGTTCCCTTCTTGCTGGTGAAGGTGAACCTGATCCTATCCATGCAGACACACTGCAATTTTTTCCGAATATAGTCAATCTGAGCATGGACTGCAGATAACCAGTCCATACCCAAGATGACATAGTAAGGCCTCGACGCAGCTACTAGGAGATCTCAGCCGAATCTCTCGCCTCTTAGAGTAAGCTTGCACTACCGGCACCGGTGCGTAATTGTCGAATAAGATCCCATACGTGTCTCTATCCATAAGGATCGAACCAACAGCTCCTTCGGAATCTCAGAGCTCCGAATGAGAGAAGTGGAAATGAAAGAGTGACTGGAACCAGTGTCTATATAAACTGTAGCTAAGGTGGAATAGACACAGATCGTACCTCGAATCATCTCTAGAGTGACATGATCATAGGCCTCAGTTACCTGAAGCTGTGCTCTGCCCCGTCTACCTGCTCCCTATGTTCGGGGTGGACCTTTTGGTGGTGGTGGCAGTAGAACCTTGTAACGTCTTCCACCGGCAGCTGCACGACCAACTCCTCTACCATGTCCTCCTGTACCCTATAGACCGCCTCGATCGATCCTCTACCTCTGCCTAAGAGGTCCCTCAACTTTCTGCTGATCATTAGAGCAGCGGGTCAGACAGTCATGATCCATGTGACAAAGCCCACCGTATGAGTAACACAGTTTCCGCTACTAGCATGATTGGCTCTGTATCCACTCTGGGTGCCCCACACAACTGATCCTGAGTCATGTGGTCGACCCCCTATAGGTCTGGTCCTATTGTTCCTCTACGACATCTGCCTACTACCAACAACAGAAGACTCCACTGCATGTTGGATTGTGGGGGTCTCGATGCGGGTGACGATTCAGCAAGAAAACTCTCCACTAGGAGGGCTCACTCTAACTCCACCATCTACGTTGGGATGCATTGGGAGATAACTGAAGCTTTAATCTCTCGCCTGAGTCCCTGCTCAAAGGTACGGGCCCTAAAGAACGGGTCTTGTACCATATTAGTGGTGTAGCGCGAGAGGTCGGTGAACCTCGCTGAGTACTGCACCACCGTCATGATACCCTTCTGTAGATGAATTAGCTCTTGTATCTGCACTGCCTGTTGGGTTTCTGGAAAGAACTCTGCCCGGAATAAGCTCTCGATGTCTTCCCATAGAAGTGACGCCTCATCGTGCATCTGAAGCACTAGGCTCTACCATATTCCTGCTACTTCCTGAAGGATGATATCAGTAAGGATCACAATGAAGTCAGCTGGTCTCCCTACAAGTATAAAGACTCTCACCACAATCTCCCGCCAATCCTCAGCCACCCGTGGGTCCATCTCTCCCATGATCCTGGGTGGCCTCTGGCGCTGGAACTCATGCAGAGCACTCAAGCAGTGTGCATCGTCTTCTGCTGGGGATGGTGGCATCAGTGGCCCAATGGGTGGTGGTACTGCTAGTGCCTAAACTGTAAAGGGTCCCTACACTGAGGCCTCATCGCTCGGTGGGCTATCAGTATGTAAAACTCTCGGGGCTCTAGCTGGTCGTCCGCGAGGAGGCATCCAGAAAGAAACAGATGCAACATGGTCAAAAGACTATACATGGTCAGATGACCTGGTTGAGATGACTTAAATAAGAACCTTTGAAAATACACATGAAATCAGTGATTTCATGCACTGAGATGGAAATAAGAAGCCACTGTCCTAGTGTATGGATACATCGGCCACCCGCACCAACACTGGACTCCATGATCTATAAACACCACTTAGTACCCATAACACTATTGCTTCACAGAAATAAATATCAGAGTCCTATGTTCTGCGGTAGAACCGACGTCCTCTGATACCAATTTCTCACGACCCATCCCTCGGGGCCCATATCGTGACTACCCTAGGACCGCCTTCTATAGGCCAGGGGCTGGCCACTAGCACCGAAGGCAAAAATCCCTAATACTGGGAAGGCATTGCCTTTATAAATCGTAAACACTGAGAACCAGAGTACAAGAATAAGAAAACACTAAGTAAAAACTATATAACAAGTGTACTAATAGTAAAGGGGATCCAGAATACAAGACCAAATGTAAAGTAAAAAATACAACGGAAAAAGGGACAAACAGTTGAATGGTTAATGCATCTCCTGGATCGTCCTCCAGGGTTCCTAACTGAAGGGTAGGTACAAATGGCCTCCTCCGCATTCCACGTCCATCAGAATCCACCGTGTGCCAATACGTCGTAAGGTCCTCCTCTGGGTATCGTCCAGTCCTGGCCCTCTCGGCCTTTGTCAGTGCTGTCCGTCGTCTGCAACCAACACAACAAGGTGCAGGCATATCCCGTGCAGGGGTGAGTATAACGATAATAAGTAGGGACCCCGAGACCATCAAGGTCTCACAAAATCTAACAAAGATAAACCAAAAAGTAGGATTTCAACGGATAACCATTACTTAGGTATATTCCCATACATATACCTAAGTTATCATGTAACCCATCTCAATCATGAGGATAACACAAAATTCATTGAATCAGCTCAAACAAAGATTTTTATTACCGAAACCACAGATGCTGGAGAACATCTCCTCTGTCGAGAACAGTGGGCATGTCGCGACACAAAGGCACTTCTCACTAACCTCAGACTGCTGAGGTACTCCTCCTATTGTGTACCGCAGGTCTGCTGCAAACCACCAGGCGCTCCTTCGCTATAGGTCTTCTGGCAACTACCAGGCATTCCCCCTAATAGCCTGCATAGGTACTCCTCATGTTGAGTACCGTGGGTTTGCCACCAACTACCAGGAACTCCTCTGCCAGGGGTCTTCCGCCAACTACCAAGCACTCCCGAGTGGGCTAGTTGAATCACTTCGAGTCGAATCAGTTAAGTAGTCGTCAGGTCTGTCAGCTACTAGGTCTCTGCACTCTGTCTGCTCTTCACTAGATGGATCCTCTCCACGAGCTACTGGTCAATACTCCAAGTACCACGAAGTCTCAAGTAGATGTATCTTAAAGGACCGCCATGTCATAGGGGTCACAACTCAACAGACAACATGTCAATCGAACGCCCGGTGTGCGAGTTATTAGAATTTTAGTCCCGAGGGCTCGGTTGAATTAGTGTACGAACCAACCTGATCGTGAATAAACTATATCCCGAACTCTATTGGGGTATACTCAAAGGGATGACTATTCTTCAAGAATACCAGTGCTGGTGACGGTTCGTCAAATGGAAGTTAGGTGCAAAAGATATGGCTCAAGAAGGTAATGGGTCAGTAATGGGCCAGGGTCCGGTCTGACCTGGTCGGACCGACTCGGCCCAACCCAGTCTGGGCCAACCCGGTCTGGGTTGATCGGTTAGACTCACTGGTCCTAACCCGAACCATTGGGTGGGTCATCCCACTAAGTTTTGACCCGGTTCGCTGGTCCCAGCCTAGCAGACCACGAGGGCGGTTCGACCCAGTAGTCTCCACGTAGGCGGCTCAATGACTCGGCCTGGGAGACCGGACTGGTTCATCCAGCGAAACTGCAGGGGACGTCGTGGGTCAGATCAGGAGGTTAGTGGCCAGGTGGCCAGCCGGCAGGCCGCGCGGGGCATGTGTAGGCAGGAAGGCGACCAGGTAGGCCACAGGTGCACCAGGCAGGCCGCGTCAGGCCGCGGGGCAGGCCGCGGGGGTGCCGGGCAGGCTGCGGCAGGGCGTGGGGGCACCGGGCAGGCCACTGGCAGGGGCCGGGTAGGCTGCGTGGGTTGCCGGGCAGGCCGCCGGCAGGGCGCGGGTCACCGCGCAGGGCGCCGGGCAGCACGTTGGGGCGCGGGGAAGGCGCCATTGGGGCCGGGCAGTGCACCAGGGGTGCGGGTAGTGTGGCAGTAGGGCCTTGCCGCACACCAGGGGCACTAGCAGTGTGCTGGAGATGCCAGGAAGCGTGACAGGGGCGCAGACAGTGGGCCGATGGGGCATGGTCAGTGCATTGGGGGAATGAGCAACACGCGGGGGTGCCGCCATTAGGCAGTTTGGGAGCCTCTTGGCCGGTGATGTTTGGCTGGGTGCACTGGTGCACCGTGTGGGCGGCGTGGATCATGGAGGCCGAGGGAAGCACAACCTTGTTGTTGCCGCCTTCATCGCCTTTCCGTAGAACGCCACAAGATAGAAGAATCGACTGAGGATGTTGGACCATTTTAGGTCATCCTGGATCCCCCGCATTTAAGGGGATAACATAAGGTTCGCTAGTATGAAGCACAACTACAACCATTCCACATTTTTGAGAGAAAGGAAGAACATGTGGAAAATTTCATACTTTAAATAAAATCAAACCCCTACCTTTGATTCGTGAGTAGTCGTTCGTTGACTTCGTGGAATGATGGCCGTGAATCCAAGGTAGACGATCATGTCCCACATCGAAGGGGTATGGAGAAGAAGGTCGGAGAAGAAGAGCATTGCCAGCGTTCTTTGTGTTCTTTGCATTCTTCACATTCTTCACGTTCTTCATTGGGAGAACAATTGTTCATTTTGAGATTTTTATCCTTAGATTTCATTTCCACCGTTCCACCAAAATGATACTTGACAATTGAAATAATAGGTAGGTTATCTTATTATTCCGTTGGCATAGAATTTGAATTGGTGATTTAATTATGAGGCTCCCCCTAATTAATTCACAAAATATGGCATGAGTAACTTAGGGGAGTTTGGTTCATTATGGTTGGGAAAGGTGAAGAGGATGTCTCTTATTAATGACGGAGAGTTGAGAGGCTAAGGTCTCCTCCCATTAATGAGCGGTCGGGTTGCCTCGTGTGGTTCCCACCACATTTAATCTCACATGGGAGGTTGGGTTCGGGTAGGCCCCACCACCATAACCTCTCATGGGAGGTTAGGGTGTGGTGGTCCCACCACCAACTCCCAAGCGGAGGTTCCAACTACCCGCACTCACATAGCGGCTGGAATAAAATAATGTGTGGCTACACTTTATTTTATTATTTTTTTATAAAAAGCCAAAAACTAACATTTATTCCCGACCATCTTCCGTCGAGGTGAAAGTCTTATTAAATGAAAGCTGGTGCTGTGAGTTCAACGGTTCCCTCAGATTTCAATTCCAAGCACCAGATCAAATGTTATAAAAACCCACTCATACGTTTACTGAACGTACATGAACCAAACATTGGAAATTTATTCCTGGCACACCTGGCCTCGGAATCAAGCACCGTCAGTATTCACGAACCTGTAAAATTCCCATGCATTTAAAAAAAATTCCAAGTGAATTCTGGGTCATTACAAAATTCATGAGATTTAAATAATTAATGTATAAACTATGAAGTGAAGAAATTATTACACGAAAATGGCCTAGTGGGCATGAAATTTATAGGTGTTTATTAAATATAATGAAAATCCTTCACTAAAATCCATATATAACATGGAAATTCATAAACTAGAGACCTCTCCAATAACCATCAAGGGCTCTATCACCTCGATAAACCCAAGGGTCATATAAAACTAATAAGATATATTAAATAAGTATATAATTAAATTAAAATCACTTTCTACATAAGAAAAAAACTTAATAATAATTTTGAAATGTATAATTTAATATCAATGGTAAACATATCACGTATAGAATTAGAATTTAATTAAATAAATTTCATATTTTAATCTTGGAATCTAAATTTTTTGTGAAATTTTTAATTAAATTTTTATTGAAAAAATTTCACGGGGTAACATTGATTTATAACAATGAGTATAATTTTTTTAAATATGATATACCATTAAAATATCGTAAAACACATAAAAACATATTAAAAAATAATTCAATGTTAATATTTGATATAACTTCACCCAATAATTAGTTTGAAAAAAAATAATATGTACGTCACAATGAATTGATTTTCCTTAGCCATTACATATTATAAATTCAAGAAATATTTTAATCAAAAATTTAAACTCGGAACCATCATATAACCATTCCAAACTAATTATCATATTTATCTTTAATCTAAATACATGCAAAAGTAACTATATCTAAATTAATTTTAAATATTTTAAAGCCACTATTTTCTATATGTATTCTAAAATAATTATGATAAATGTAAGTTATTAAAATAATGAGTCATTCAATAATTTCAGGTATTTTTTCTCTGTCTTTTCCATTCGTAATAATAACTACACTATTATTTAAGAAAATTAGACATTATAAGAATTTATTATTTTTATTATATATCTATAATATTTAAATTTAAATCATATTACTTCATACCCTAATTCATTTTTATAATGTCTTGTTGTTTAGGTGGTTATAAACACTCACTATAATAATTTTATACCATATCTCTCATTTTAATCATGGATGTATAAAAAATCATATAATTTTTTAAAATCTGATCTTAATGACTACATATTTTATATTTACTATTAATAAAATATAAGGATTTAGAAAATTTTCATTACAAATTAACACATTTTAATTTGTAGTATTGCATAAAAAGTTGCATTTTTTACATCTATATATATTAACCACATAAACACCTTCTATAAAATGAACATGGGAAATTGAAAATCATTATAATGGTAAGATTTCAATTCCATTAATAATCTACAGATTATGAAGTAATTAAAATAGAATGATGATCAACATCATCAAAATGAAATTGTTATGAAGAAATCAAAACTATTAATATCATATTAATGAAACAAATTCGAAAAAAATTGATATATATATATATATATTACAAATAGTTTATTAGAATAAAAAGAAATTGATTTAAAAACTATTCTAAATTTTTTAATTGTGATATATTTGTTTACCACAGAGGGATATAGTAAAAGTTATAGGATTTTGGTTGTAAAGATAAGGGTTTTATTTCCCAATATTTCCTTATAATTGATACAACCCAAACTCCAGTAACATAAAGACAATGTACATGTATTTCATTGGTATATTAATCAAGTAATCATATCAACATAGACTAATTAGTATACCCATCATTGAGCAATAAATATATACATGGCTATCATGTTATATTTTAAATTGAAAATATAACAAAAAAACATTCTATAATCCTTAATTTTTTATTCAATGATCTCTTTTTAATGTTCAATTGGAAGGAAACAATTAATGATTGAGATTATATTATTATTAAGGTTACAATTCATGGTAATATTTCATGAGAAAATTAGGCATAATTAGTATGGAAGGATGGATAATCAATAAAATTGTTATTATATCAGTAAAATGATAATGAATTGTTTTTGTGGATAATATCATCTAATCAATCAAATGGATAATGAATATTAAAATTTAAATAAAGTAATTACTTAATGTTTGGAATTAATTATCATGTTTTTAGGGGATCAAAAATGAAATCATGAATCTAATATTCAAGTAATTATTTATGAAACATTCTATAATGGGTATGTATACAAGAAATAATTTACCATTATGATATGATCATACCTCTTATAATATATCCTTAAGACTTTTTTTCTCATGTGACATATTGATGCATTATGGGGTTTTCTATGATTGTTTCTAGGAAAATAATTATATAATTCCAATCCATTATTGAAATATTGAATCATAAATAAAATATTTAATCAATATAATCTATCAATGAAGAAATATATATATTGATTCTAGAATAATGAGCATAAATATTTTCCCTGAAAAGGAATTGAAATTCAAAAAATATTCCATAAATAAATACCATATAGATAAAAAAGTTATATATTTTTAAAAATATCAATTAATTAGAAATGACAAATAATATAAATATGATGCTTCAAATAAGGACGTTAAGGGGAAAAATATTTTCCAATAAATAACAGAGTGTTTCAGAGAACCTGATCGCATGACTGTGAATGATCAAAAAATATGTAATGATATATGGATGAGAGAAGACCACAAAATCATATGAAATAAGACTTTTAAATAAAGGAAAAAACGTTTAATAATTAAAGAATAAAATAACATTAATACATTTAAAATACCAATACTTAATTCATTTTTATCTTTTAGTCTTAAAATTATCTTTTGAATCATTACAAAAATTCTATTAATAATTTTGGAAAATAAAGTATTTATATTCCTTTAAAAGAAAGATTTAGATAATAGTTCAAATATGATTTTATTGAAGAAACCACATATACTTTTAGTGTAATTTAATTAGAGAAAAAATATTATAATGGATAGAAACTAAATTCACATTATATATGTTAAAAACATTAATTTTACTCTTTTCTATGGAATATAGAAAAAAACATTTTTAAAAAACCTTAAAATATTCCTTATAAAACATTTATGAATAAAGTAAAATATACATAGAAATAACTTCACATAATAACTAGATTGTGAATAAGAAAATTATTGAAAAAATATGATGATAATGAATATGGAGGAAACATATTCCCTAAAGAAGAACAAGACAAGGTCAGTATCCATTTTATGTAACCTTGATAATGATTCATGATCCAAAAATAGAATAAATGGTAAATAATCACATAAAAATTTATTCAAACTATACTAAGAAAATTTACTTTAGTATTAATATAATTTAATCATACAATTTTTCTAAATTAAGTATGAACCAAATATATATAGAAATAAAATGATATTATTGCATTAATTTATTACGATTTTAATAACATGTTAATAAAAACCCAGTTAAATGATAATAAATAATATGAAAAATTAAATCAAATTGATGAAAATGATTCTTGATATAAAATATCATACTGTATGTATATAAAATATATATATTAAATTAGTTTCATAATTTAAAATAAGTCTTAATATAGTGTAATTGAGATGAAAGTCCCTTTACCTTGTGTCTCCGATTAGTCATTGATTTTTACCCTCCATTATAATGATTCCATAATTTTTACTAACTAATAATAGAACTATATTAATAATTATCATATCATATATGATTATCTTATAAAATCTTATCACCCATTAATTAATAATTTTACATTAAATTTGTCATTTTGGGTTTTCAGAATTAATTATTTTCAAGCCTCTTTCCGTTTTCTAGTCTCAGTTATTACATCATGGTCTAAGTTTCGTCATTGATGAAATATTTATCCTGGTATGAATATAATAATTATTAATTAAATATATTTTATAACCCTATATGAAAAAATAAATTTAGAAATGAAATACATTGATCATGATGATGGTAGTCCATACATAGACCTTAACGTTTTTTCATCTTCTAATGAATAAAGGAAAAGAAAGTTAAATAATATAAATTGAGGAAAAAATCATATTTATATTATAAATATCATATAGAAAATTTATATATATCTTAATATCATTAACATTTGTGATAAAAAACAAGACATGTTAAATCATGGAGGCTATAGTCCCCACATACGTAGGGGAAATTATTAAATACACTATTTGATAGAATGTAGGTAAATAATGGATGTCTATAATAATTATATCTTAAAATTATGTTAAAAATAACTTAATAAATATTATTATATTGATAAAAAATTTAATGAGGTATATGGAAAATATACATTAAAGAGTCACTTAAGATGATTACCTCTTTAATGAGAAACCACCATTGGATTATGCCCTAGTCTATCATTTGACATCCGTATAGAATGGCCATATGATCTATATAATTCAAAAGGAGGATATAAAATTTTTGTAATTTTTATAGTCCAAGTTATTTTACTAAAATTTAAGGAATAACAATGCATATTGGGTTCCCTTTGTTATATAATTTGGGTAGAAAAAATGAGAGTACACACAATATTATTATATAGAACATGTATAAGTCATGTTAAGTGGCTCAAAATTGAAATATTTTTGAAAAATAAAGGATGCAGTTGAATTAAGGTAAAATGATATAGTTTATAAATCTTTCATATCTTTTCAGTTATTATCATTTAAATTTAACCCACTTTTATGCCATTTATAACTTTACAGTATCAATAAAATTTTACCTCGCTTACTGTTTCATATGGATACAAATGAAATTGGCTTTTTTAAAAAATTCAAACCAATTAATTCCAATTTTAAAATCCATTTGATATTAAAAAATTTATAAATATCATACAGAATAGTTTTAAAATTTGTAAATTTTACTCAATGTAAATGTTTTTAAGAAAAATGGATAATTTATGTAAAAGATGGTTTTGTAAAACAACATTATATAATATTGATTATGATGAAATATTTATAATTATTTTAGATAAAAGTATATTTTTTATAATAAAAAACCAATAGTAAACATAATTTATCCGTGAATATAAATAAATAGTTAAATTTGGTCAATGTAGTTTTTTATTAGAATATAACAAGTATATTGATTAAAAAATGGAAAACATATATTTATAGGTTACAATTATCATTTTTAAATAAATTATATTGCTGTTAATTAAATCATTTCTACATATATTTCATTTAATTATTCATTTTCCTCCTCTCTAATCCAATGTCTAGGTTATACATTCATAATTAAATCATAATATTGTAATAGTTCATGAGGGTTTGAATAAAAATGGTGTTTCATGCATTGAATACTATAAAATTTATTATTCATTAAAAAACACAAAATCATGTGGTGAATCATTCTTTACTCCATATAGATATTTATTCCTAAAAATTATAATTCTATATTCATAAAATTATTATATCATAACATAGAAATAAAATAAAATTTAATTTATATCATGAACATTAATTTCATGGTTATAACTAAGAAACTTATTATGTTTGCACTAAAATGTGAATCCAACATAATAATGTGATTCTAAAATCATACCATGGATAATTATTTTTACATACCATATAAGAAATAATCAATTTTCTTTTAGTTTGATATTTATTAAGACATTCATTTTCTACCAATATAGAAAATATGATCAAATTTACTAACTATAATTATTTACAATCTATATGTTTTATTTCATTATTTGATGTCCATTTCCATTAAATTGATGATTTTTTCATTCCTAATGCACTAAAATATAATTTAAATTGAGCAATAAATTAAAAAAAATATAAAAAGTGATTACCCTTTTATAAAAGAAATTTTGTTAGCACAAAATTTGAAAATACCCAATATGTATAGTCCTCTACTAAAAGATGAAATAAAATGTTCATGAAAACCTCAACTAAAACACACTATTCATAACATTAATCATTATATAAATAACTAAAGAATATTTTTTAATGGTATTCTTGATTACAAATAAAAATAAGAATGAATTTATCTCTTATACATCAAAAACAATATCATTTTTTACCCCCAAAAACATTTTAACACTAATAAAACCACAAAATAAAATATGAATATTCTATAATGAAATATAATGAAATATATTTTCCCCATATTACCTATAGCGCAATCATATAAAACATTAATAAATTATATTAAACTATACCATGGATCACCTATTCATAAAAATCAATTTCCATGGAGATATATACCATTCACAATTGAAAATTATTATATAAAACTTCATTTTATTACAAATCCACAAAATAGTCTTGAATATTTCTTATCAAAAAATAAAATTCATAAAAACAAGACATTATACTCATATATTCTCTCAATTTAACCATAATTAAACTAAATTCCAGTCCCCAAAGGTTACATTTTAAGAGACATGTGTTATTCACCTCTTTAAATTATATCATTTATATAATATAAGTATTACATCTCACAAAATAGTCTCACAATCCAATGAATAGATAGTTTGGTGCCTTTAGAGACCTATTACATAGGATATATATTTTAAAAATCATTTGAACTTTTATGCATAATTGAAACATGCTAGAATTCCTACAAGACATTATACATGATATAACCATCAACAACAGATTGGAAAGGGAATCATAAGAAAGGGATGAGTTCAAAAACTCAATAATAGAATGTTTATCAATATTAAATTTAGGGTTAGATCATAAGTATAAGATAAAAGATCACTAATGTAAAAATATCTTAATAAAAGGAATAGAGAATAATAAGGGTTTATCTTCATTTATAATGAAACATAATTTTATTAAAAATATAAAAATATATTCCATGGGAAAATGGTGAGGAAATATGATATAATAAACATGTTCCTTGGAAAAAATCTTAAGTGTATAACATAGAATTATGTTATATACATATGAATAGGTATTTGAAAAATTGTGGGCCATAACGTCTTGAACCAGGTGCCACATGCCTTTTAACCAATATGGTTTGTCCCTGGACTCGAGGTGTACCTCCTCGTACTTTAGAGGTCAAAGAATTGTAGAGGAGTTCAAGTATAGATAATGTAGGGAGGACACCCTATCTTTATCAAAGATAAAAAATAACAGAAATAAAAAACCAATTGAAAAAACATAAAAAAAACAATAACATAACTAATAAAGAACAATATAAAATGATAAACAAAAATAGGAAAACCACATTCAACAAAATGTTTTAGATATTTTATTCCATATATGTGTCATGTATCAAATTAAAAACCAAAATAAAGACACTAAAAACTACGAAGAGGGTCCTGATACCATGTATAGTTCTATCATCCATGCTCCATCACAACTCATCCATATAATATATATCTCTTTCCCTTATCCTGTCATAAAAATAAGAAGTCTATTCGGGTACCGATCAAGCAACTGAGTAGGGTGTCACAACTCAATAGGCTACCAATAATAGCATATGAAACAATATCTAGTATATAACAGTTTATGTTGTTGTATAAATAATAATGAAATAAAAATAAAGATAAATTTTTTCACATCAAATTATTATTTATTTATCCATATAAAATCTCAGGTTCACATTGACACCCGAACCCCAATACATATTTCAACCCAGGTTGGAGTCTAAACCATATCACATAAGAAATCAAAATTCATTATAACATGGGATACCAATGTCATTTTAATACCAATTTTATATTATTAGTACTTGGAATGCTAGTCCAATTACAATATTATGGGACTAAAACATCATGTCTAGAACCATGAGGGTTTTTGTACCATTAGTCCATGTTAGACACCTCATGGGTATTTTGAGTAACCGTACCAATCCCATACAATACAACTTAAATTCATGCATTGGGTCCTAGAACGACATATCTACCACCCCATGGGTATTTGGAGTGTCATTCCATGTTCCAAACATCATTCATCAATCAATTACACATATCATATTTATCAAGGTTAATCAAAATAAAACCGCTTATCAATTGTTCACATCACGGTGCACTATTTCAATTATCAAAACAATTATCATTCATCACTTTTAATTAGTTGTAATAATTTGAAAATTTCAGCATTAATACATATATCAATATGTAATCATAATACCCATTAACCCGTCAAAGTTAGGCCTTCAAAAACATTAATTCCTAGTGTCACCCAATACCATAGTACTTTTAATTAATTAATTTCAAAATCCTGATAGTCCACTAATTTTATAATCACGTTATTCCATCATTCACATGATTTATATTAACTAATTAACCAATTAATTTATCCAACCTAAGATGTGATTTCCATATTTATAAATTGAAAATTTAGAATTAAATATATGACATTATAATCAAAACTATGTGAATTTATAATTAGATCACAAACATCAATGTATTTGATAGACGATCATAAAATGTAAATCCAGAAATTGAAGTGGACAGATCAGGATTACAATGGTGCGAATGACACAGGTAAAAAACATAAGATCATAACCAAAAATATTTAGATCCATGAAAACAAAGATTCAATCCATCTTCAATGGATGAAAAATCATTCCTCTTTATCTATAATGAGATATAGGAGGGACATAAATCCAAATTTCTAAGAAATTACTTTCTAACTGGGAGATTCTCTTTTGAACATATCATAAATTCATAGAAAATGGAGTTTGATGAGCCTTGGAACCCTCACCAGACATTCAATATTAGATGTAATAGGTTTGGGGTTGAGATATTAATTTTAGGGTTCAAACTGGGGGGGGTAATGGATTTTAATTAATACAATTATAGTAATAAAACTGACACACACATTTTTCTAAGAAGGGGCACACGGTTTGAAAAACCACGCACCTTAACTCTAGGCCTCTTGATAGGATCTAATGGTTTCTCCAAATAGGGAATAAAGTTAGAAAAATTGTGTGCGGACCGTACAATTCCCATCTGTTTGTAATTTCATGGTCTATTGGGGGTAGGCACACTGTTTGGGAAAACCCTTCGTAAACCTTTCACTACTCCTTTTCTCCAAAAAATATCCATAATTTCTAAAATTCACCCAAAAAACCATGAAAAAACCCAATCCAACATATAGTCAAAATAAGGGGAAATGGTATGTAAAATTGTGCATGATTCATCTCCAAAAAATATCAAGAACCTATATTATCCCCACCTCATAATAGATCATTCTCGGTCTATACTCTAAAGCTTCACTAAGGATTCCTAGTTAAAAATATTGGGCCACTATGTCAACAAATATGCCTATATCTCCCATGTTGCCTCATGAACCCGATCATGTTTTCACAATTCTCGGACTATCATCATGGTCTTTCACCACAACACTTTCTCACATCAATCCATGAAATGAATTAGATTATCCTCAAAGGATGTGTCAATATCAATCTCAATATCATCACCATATATCACATGAGATGGATCATGTTGATACCTCTAAATTTGTGACACATGAAAAATGTAGGGTGTATCATTATACTAAGTGGAAGAGCTAATCAGTATTACAATAGTCTGATTCTCTCCATGATCTCAAAAGGTACAAAAATCCTATGTACCAATAATCCTTGTCTCTGAATCTTACGATGAACCAAATTAGGAGACACCCAAAAGAACATGTGATCACCTAAACTCAAGGCATCATCAACATCAATCAACATGTGATATTTTCCTACTCTGAGCAATAACCATAGATTCCTGAATTAGCTAAACCTACTCTGAGATCTCTTTCATTAGACTATGTTACAATAACTCTGACTCACCCACCTCTATCAATCATAGAGGTGATCTTTATGGCCTTCCACAAAGACACTCATATGGTGCAATCTGAATGGTCTCCTAATAACTATTGTTATAAAATAACTAAATGATTTCTAATTGATTCTCCCAAGACCCACAAAATTATAGGAAACACGCCCCTTGAATATCCTCCAAAAATTGTTTATTATTTTTGCAACATATCATATATTTACAGGTGTAAATACATACGTAAAAATACCTATGTACCAAGATCCTTCTATGAGACTTGCAAGTAGTTCGAAGTGAAACACGAGTAATGGTTTGAAACTATACTTCACGAAACCCCATGTAGATGAAATATATCTTAAATGTCAAAGTCTATAAAATTATCCAATATGAATGTCTCCTAAATATGTAAGATATGTGATATTATCATCAATCAATCCACAATAACCCAAATAGCACCATTCTTTAGGTATAATTGGGGGACCCACCACGATGCCCTTGGTAATGTCATCCCACTCCCATTATATACGTATATCCAATATCAATGTTGAATGAATTTATATACTCAACCCGCCTTCACAACAATAGATTTTAATATTTGTCAAAAAAGATGTACTTTTTGATCTTATGGTTATTATACACATTAAATTTTTTCCCCAATAAATTGTTTCACCATCACATCAAGGAGTAAAAAACTCTATATAACTTGAGGCCATGCATAGGGTAGTTCCATTCAAGTGTCCACAACAGATGTGACCCATGTGACACAACTTGATCCCCCTAAATCAACACTTCTCCATGTAATATCCCAAATGCATCACAGAACATGGTATACTCCTCACCTGGCTCGAGTATGATCAAAATTGTTGAAACTGTCAAGAACATCATCAACTCTTAGAAATAATTCTCACCTGATACAAACCACTAAAAATTAACCCCCTCCTTGATCAAGCCTAAACATGGTGATTCTGAGAAAAAAAGTCTGGGATGAGCCTCTTATAGTTTCTTGCTAATCCAGAAATCTATGGATATCAAAAACATTCTTGGGATACTCTAAGGAAACTATTTTCTGAACATTCTCTAACTCCACTAACACACCTCCCTCTATAATGTAGTGAGCCAATAAATGTACCTGATCAGTCCAAAAGTGACACTTATATATCATGATGTATAGTTAATTCTCTCTTAGTGCACTTCAGATGATGTCAATATTTTGGCTATGATTGTCACGAGTCTTAGAGTATACCAATATGTCTTAAAAAAACAACCAAAAACTGAACTAGGTATAGGTGGAATATTTTGTTCATTATGTCCATAAAAACTTGTAGAGCATTCATAATAGAACACAACATCACAGAAAACTCAAGAAGACCATACCTGCTTCTGAAAGTTGTATGGGGTATATCAGAATCTTGAACTCTCAACTGATTACACATAGATCTCAATTCAATAATTCAAAACACACTAGATCCTCTCTACTATTAAAAGATATCATCTACTCACAAGAGAGGATATATGGAATTCACTGCTATTTTTTTCAACTTATGGTAATCAATATATAATTGTAATGTCTTGTTAGTATTTATTTACAAAAATATTAGAGAACCCAAAGGTGACTTTATCAGATAAATAAATCTTGAATCTGTCAATTCTATGTGATGATTCATATTCTCTGGAATACCTTTTTGAAAAATTATATATGGGGTAATAGAAACTAGCTCAGCTCCTAGCATGAGCTCAATAGTAATCTCAACGTCCCTCTTCGATGGTGACCCAAAGAAGTCCTTTGGAAACACATCATAGAATATTTATACTAAATAAGTAGGGGCATCATGTTTCACACCGCAATAATCTAGAAATATATATGAAACCTAGGAAGTGAGCTCCTCCAGTTGATGATGTAATGGCCCTGAATGACCTTCCTCAATATCCCACTCTCCATGATGAACATAACTATTTCACTTATGATATTTAATGGCCACTCATTTATAATAAAAATAAATATATTATTAGTATGTTACTCACCAGTACATTCCATGAATCAATTGAAATCCTAACATATCAAGGATATAGATATCAAAAAAAAAGGATACTCCCGAACTTAAAAAGAACACCCCTTCAATAAACAAATGTCTCTCGATTGTACTCCAAATGTTGTAATGATTGAAATAACCACACTCATGAACACCGCCATCAAACTCATCAAATTTAGATGTTGTGAATATATAAAATAAAGTGAGACACTCATTTCAAATAAGGCAATGGGAAGTGTAACCGAAACAATAATAGTACCTCTATCAATCGATGGTCTAGCCTCACTATCCAAAATTGTATGCTAAACAACATGAAACTATCCAGCACATCTCCCCAGCGATATAGTCTGAGTCCCCAAAGCTACAAAAATCTACTAATATAGGTGATCTTTCCCAGAAGTACTATGTCCACTACCTCGAGAACCATTTAAAGAAGAACTCTAACTACCATAAAAATATGAATCATAAGACCCCCATTTAGAACTATGATTCAACAAAAGTCCTACATTACCCACCTTTCTTAGGTTCGTTCAAAACAATTTTTGATGTCTTGTCCTACCACAAGCTTGAGACTCCATTTGATTTTAGAGTAAATATATATGAATGTGACTTGACATACATCACTAGTGGGAGAGAACTCAATAAATGTCATGAGTAGTCGATCCTTCCCCTAGACACTCTTCTTGTTATCTCCATGGTTGATTTTTTCAAAGCAATGAATCCTACTATCAGAAGATGTAAATCCTAGTATACTAGTAGAAAACATCTTCCCTAAAATAGATTCCTCCTTTAGGTTCCCCTCAGATACAAGATCAAAATCACCACATCATAAAACATCTTCATATTAAAGATGATAACCCGGTACTTAAACTCACATTTAAGCCCTTTTTGAAAATGATTCACTACAGTAGACTCATCCATTTTCAATGCTAGAAAAAATCACTATAAATCAACAAATCATCCAACATAATCTGTATTGGACATGCTCCTCTAGTTCATCATCATGAACTCTACTTCCCTCTCCTTCACAATTATCTTAGGGTAACATTTCTCTAAGAACATATCATGAAATTACATCCATATGATTTTCTGTAGATATATATCCATGGTTTGGATTTACAACCAATGCTTCTCGTGACCATTTGATATATAAGACACTAGTTTAACTATCTTATCATAATAGGTCTCTAAGTGATCATGGATCGTCTGGATATACTCAATCAAGAACTTATTTTTCATTAGGTCCACCAACTCTGGTGAAGGTTCAAGGGTGCTATAATTGAAACTCCTATGTCAATTTGGAAATATTCCACATAAACTTCCATGAGTGTCTTTCCATTAACTAGATAATGTAATCAAATATCTTATTGATCTAATCTCCCAACTCTTCACCTAAAACTATTGGATCATTGGGTTCTACTATTGGAGGCACTGTTCTTTCGATGTCCTCATATCATCTTATCAATAATATTATTCATATATTCATATCTATATAATTCCAAAAAAACATATTAGGATAGATAACACCTAATAATCACATTTTTGTATGAAATATTCACATAATCCATCAAAATCAATCCCCCATTACCCACAAAATCTCCAAAACTAAGTCACTACCACTACCATCAACCATACCTCATCTATGTGACGTTTACATAGGGTAGAACATTTTCATTATTTAGGTTTTAAATTAGACACCGATTTATCCCTCTAAAATTATGGTATTAATCATCATTCAAAATTAAAAATTTTATATTAGGAACCATTTTATACAAATTACACAAGTAAGGAAAATATTATTCATTTAAACAACTTACCCAAAAAATGATTTTATATGTGTGCCTAAAATGATGAATGAAGTAATAATTCCTAGGTGCTTTGAATAATGAATGTGTACAAAACTCTCATTCTATACCAATACATGAAGAAAATATCAAAAAAAAACTACATCACATAACAAATACATTACACACTATTAAATAACATGCAACTATAATATAAAAGATCAATAACAACAATTCTAGAATTGGTACTTTGGTTTTCCCCCATCCATTGGTTAGATACACACATGAACAAGATCCTAACCAAGGGATGAATCATTATATTCTCTTATAAACCATTAAAAATTGTTATGCAATAGAAAAAAACTATAACCCACTCTAATACCACTTTGTAACATCCTATCCTGGGTTCCACATGTTAGTGCTCTAATATAGTAGTTCACATGATTTCAGGCATTCCTCCCCATATGCCAAAGGCTACTAACTAGCAGTGAGGGAAAAATATTGATAATTTTGGGATACTATAACCTCTTTATCAAAGTAGAGAAATAATGGATATAAACAACCAATAGCCAAAAGATATATCAAATAACTAAAATAATACCATAAAAAATACAATCCAGTATCACATGATAATCCAAAATAAAAAAACATATCAAAATAAAATTTTTATAATTTTAATTCCATATAGGTCTTAAGTTTAAAATTAAAAACCTTAATAAAGACATTGAAAACTCCCACGAAGATCAAGACGCTATGTAGAGTTCACTTCTCCCCCCCAACACAACCATCTAACATAGAGATATTTCTCATACTCTATCCGGAAAAGATGAAATTTTTTTGGGTACTGATCAGGAAACCCAATTATGGTGTGTGTATAACATAGTAGGCCACCACCATTGATGTATAAAACAATATATATTCTATAACATATATAGAGTTATATAAATTATAAAGTATAATAAGTAAAGTAAATTATTTTCACATCTCATTACTCTTTACCGAACCACATAAAACCCATGGTTCTTGATGAAACCCAAGACAACAATACTTCATTTAGAATGTGGCATTGTATGAACCATATCACAAAAGGAATAAAAATTAATTAAATCAATTTATTACATTATCTATTTAATTACAATTTCATATTATGTCTACTTGGAACACTAGTTGTCATTTCTAATATCATGGGCCTAGAACATCTTGTATAACACCATTTTGGTATTTTGAGCATCATTCTATTTACTAAACCTGATGGGTAGTTGGAAAATCAATCCTAATGACATACCATAGTATTTAAAATCATGCATCGATACCTAGAATTTTAGGTCTGGCACCCTATGGGTATTTGGACCATCAGTCTCTATCCCAAACATTATTTATTAATCAATCAAATATATCATATATATAAAACATATCAAGGTTATTAATTATATAACAAATTTTCAATTATTAACATCATGGTGCACCATTTCAATTATAATGTTATTCCACCATTTCCATGATTCCCATCAATTAATTTACCAATTTACAAACCAAACTCAAGATGTAATTTCCAAAATGTGGAAATTGAAATTTCACAATTACATACAAACAATTATAATCAAGACTGTGTGAATCAATAATTATACCACCTACCACATGGTCATTGATTGAAATTCACCAAACTAAAATCCCAAAATTGAAGCAGAATGATGAAGATCACAATGGTGATAAAGATCCATGACCAAAACCTAAGACCAAGATCAAATTTATTTATATCCTTGAAAACCTAGATCTAGAACACCACCAATGGAGATGAAATCATCCATCTTAATATAGAAAGATAGGAATGAGAGAGGGAAATCCAAAAATATAAAGAATTACTTAACAATAGATAGACGATCCTTCGAAAAAATCCTCAATTAATGAAGAAAGGGGTTATATGAACCTTATAACACTTATGGTGGATTAAAAATTTTAAGGAATATGTTTAGGGGTGAGATAACATGTTTAGAGATTAAAACTGTGGGGTTCAATATTTTAATTAAAGTTTTTGGAGGAACAAAACTAGCACATGCGGTTTCCTTAGCAGGGGATCAGAGTCTGAATAACTATGTACCTAAATTTTTATCATCTTCATAGGGGTAATTGGTTTCTATATAAGGGTTAATAGTTTTATAAACTATGCCCTAACCATGTAATGTTTCTCTTTCATGTATTTCATGGGTTTTTGGGGGTAGGATCATGGTATGGGTAGACCATGTGCCAACCTTACGCTGCCCCTTTTTCATCAAAAAACATATAGAATTTTTAGAATTCACCTCAAAACCCCCGAAAAAATACAACCAATATATACTCAAAACAAGAATAATGATTACCTGAAATCTAGAATAAGGGATATCTAAAATATTTGGGATCTTACATGATCGTTGATAATATATTTTATTTCATGACCATTCTAGTGAGAATAGTAATTGAAATTCATGTTCAAACTTATTCATTTGATCATAGGTAAAATTAATCATTTCTACACTTAATGTTGTGAAAATATCTAATTTCAAACACGTTCACACTCAACAATAATATCTCATGAAGTATAATACCATAAAAATAGATTGAATTTTGAAATTGGACCTCATCCTTCTTTATATATATATAATCTTGTGTGTGTGTCCCCTGTGATTCCAATCATTTTATATATCATGAATTACCATGGGAATGTAATTGGTATTAAATAAAACTATTATAACAACACAAAAAATTACATTCAAAACACAGCAATATGGTATAACCAAAATTGGCCTCATGTTTGTAAAACTTTAATACCACAATTTCAACAACTCAAAAAAGTATACTGCAACGACCCGAAATTTTGAATAAATCTTGTTTCCTAATTTTGTGTGTTATTCTATTTTATTTTTATACTCAACATTAATGTTTCATTTGATAACATGAGTATAATTAAAATGATATCGTTGGGTTTTGACTGTTATATGACCATTGGTCAATATGATCGTTGTAAACTAAACGTTTCGATTATTGTCTCTAAATACTAGTAATCTTGTTTAATTAATATAGAAAGAAGATTCGATGGCCTCACCCAGTAGTCTTGGACCAATCGAAGCCCATATAACAGAACATGGGAAGGAAGTAGCACCACTGGGCTTTGCTCTGGACCAAAACCAAGCCGAACTTCATTGTGTGAAGCTAGAATGGAATCACCTTCGCGAGAAGTTCAAACTGATAGAAATTACTACTCGTGCGATGTTGGCCGAGCCTCCCTCAGATTCTCTCACCTTAGCACACCTTACACTTTGGTCCTATGCTGGTGTGATAAGGGGCTATGTAAGGAGACTGTAACTGCCTTGTGTAATCCTTTGTTTTAAATAAAAATTGGGATTTCATCTTATGATGATGTTTATGACTTTTTAAATGTCCGGATAAATATAGTATGCATATTTTTGGTGAATTTTAGAGAAAGGATATTTTAAAAAAATGTTTATGTAAACCTTAAATAATTAAAAATTTATAAGGATTTTCAAAAAATGGTCTTCTACAATTATGTTCAGTACGAAATTTAAACTATAATAAGATCAACATAATTTTTGATGAATAGTAAATTATGAATAGTGATTTTTTTCTTAGGATTAGTAATCTGACCAAATGGATTAGTAATATCACTTAAAGAAAGTATTAATATGATCTAGGCATCTTGATTAAGTAATGTGATTCAATAAAATGGTTAAATAACAATTTAATAAATTATTATTCAAGTATTAGTTTTTTTCGGGTGAATAGTGTTTTTTAATTAAAAATTAAATTAAAAATATTTAGAAAATTAATTTTATAAAATGGATTTCATTTTTGAACTCAGAGCATCGATATTATGTTAAGGTAATTTTTGGGGATTTTTCTAAAAAAATGATTTTTCGGTGAATAATGTATTTATTTAAAAAATAAAATAGAAATATTTAGAAAATTATTTTTATAAAATGGATTTAATTTTTGAAATCAGTGCATTGATATTTGGATAAGGTGAAATTTTGGGATTTTTCTGAGAAAGTTGAATTTTCAGTGATTAGTAAAAATACAATTTTAGGGTTTTTGTATGTTTAATGATGTCATAACTGTTTCATGATGATTACATGATATATTTTATGGGTTGGCCGACCAAAGGTGATGTATTATTGCATGTGGGGCCCCATGTGGCCTAACATCATGGGAAATATCATGGGAGAGCACATGGTTTTGAGAAACCCACTTATGAGGTGTCCCTTGACCATTAATGCCTTGTCCCCTCACTTTCCCTATAAATACCAAGCCATTATCTCATCCTTTGGACTCCAAAATCATTCTCAACGAATTTATGGTCTCATTACCTCCCAAGTAGGCCTCCCAAGGTGCCCTCAATCCCCTCAAGGTCCAAACCTTTGAGTTTTAAGAGTAACGTTTTAAGGTAAGGGATCTGACCTCTCTCTTTCTTTTCAAGTAATATCTTTTATGTCATTCCTTTTATGATCCATGTTCTTAAGTTGGAGGATGTTATTTTATATTAATTATAATTTTTTTTATGTTCATATGATGAGAGACCCCCTCTTACTCTCATAATTCCATTTTATGAAAGTTTAATTGGCGCCGTTAGGTTGCCGAAATACTTGTAACAGATTCTTTCACCCTTCTTATTTTCAAGTTCTATTTTCTTGTCAAGTCTTTAAAGTTTATTTATATTATGTTGGGGTATGATCTCTATATATATAATACTGATTGTTTATGATCATATGATGAAAGACCCCATTTGATCTCTTCAATTCAGTATTTTGATGTTTTAAATGACGCCGTTAGGCTGCCGAATTTTTAAGTGGTTCTTTCACCCTTATCATTTTCAAGTTCTATTTTCTTGTCATGTCTTTAATGTTCCTTTTTATTATGTTGGGGTATGATATCTATATCTATCATAATTATCTTTTATGATCATATGATGAGAGACCCCATTTTATCTCTTCAATTCATAATTTTGATGTTTTATGTGGCGCCGTTAGGCTGCCGAATTTTTAATGGAATTCTTTCACCCTTCTCATTCTTTTCAAAGTTCTACTTTCATGTCAAGCCTTTCAAGTTCCTTGTTAATTATTGTGGGGCATGATCTCTATATCTATCATAATTAACTCTTATGTTCACATTATTAGAGACCCTATTTGATCTTTTCAAATCATTTTTGTTGAAGTTTATGTAACGTCGTTAGGCTGCCGATCATTCATAAGAGAAATCTAATTTTTGTCTTCCTTCCATGTTTTTCATTTCAAATGGTATGTACTTCAAATTTCATTACCATGTTTATATATCCTTATTATTAGGTCCCTATACTGTTTTATGGGTCATTTATGAATGTTTGCCCATGTCCCCTCTCTTTGTAATGTTTTCTAAAAACCCGAAACATAGTCGTTATGCAGCAGAATTTTCGTCTCAAAATGCATCTCTCTTTTCTCAAAATTATTTTATGTTATAAAGTGAATACTCAAAGCTCTTATTTATACATGGTTATTCACATATATATCAAAATGTTCTATTTTAAATTCTGGGATTTACATACATGAGACCCGCTCTCCCCTTCCGTGGGTTTAAAGTGACGTAAAGATCATGTCTTTAAAGCAGTTTTTTTAAAAAGTTATGATTATGAAATTAAACCCATTTATTTTATTCTATATGGGTTATTTATGAAATTTTTTATGATGATATATGTGGCTCACATGATAATAAAGGAAAATTTAAGGGTGCGCCCTGATAGCACTCCAATGTAATGGGTAATTATTTAACCACTAGAGATTACAATTTTCACGATATCTTGGTGAGTAACCTTGTTAATTTTCAAATGAAACCTTGAGGATGGACCTTGGTGATATGTTCATGATTGTCTATGTTAAATGATGTATCCAAATCTTAAATTTATGAAAAATGTTATTTTTATTATGATATGCTACATGATTTCTTTCTCATGCCTTAAAGTTCTTTTTCATGACATAGTTGATGTATCTCAAGTTCACGTGTAAAATGTTTCTCTTGTTCCCTTACTGGGCCTTCTGCTCACGCATTCTTTTGATATATGTCTCTAGGTTATGAGATGCAGTAATGAACCTAGGATGAACTTAAGGAGAAGCCTTTCAAGTTTTTAAGAAGAATTTTTTTTCTCATGTAATAAGTTACTGGTTTCCAAGACACTAAACCCTAAAGATCCTCAGTTTTGTAAAATGTAATGAAAAGTTATGCTATAAAAAGGCGGGATTCTATAGTTGGTATCAAATTATGGTTTAGTTATTTGTGGAAATTAGGATATGAAAACTTTAGGAAGAACCCTATAGAAAATTATAAATATAGTAAATCTTCCTGGAATTTTGGTGAGTATTGAGTAAGGGGTTGCCAAGAAAATAAATCCCTGTCTGGATACGAGCAGGTAGAGGTGGCTTTGGCACAGATGTACATAGGGGTAAAACCCAAAAACACCGCTTTGAGCTAGACTTGAATGGGAACTGGTACATGACAACGAGCCTTGCTGCACTCTTGGTTACGACACTCCTAGGGGATATGCTTTGGTAAATTCATAAGCTTAGTATGAACCATTATTAATGGAACAAAGATAAAATAAATTAAAGATTCACATAAGAAGATATGATCATGGATAACCTAGTTTGGATCCTAGGGGATCACAAGTTAGGGTATACTTATCTTCTACAAGTTATCCTTATATGCTTTAAGTTCATTTTCAAGATTATTGGCTAAGTATTTAAGCCCTTAATTACACTTTCTCCTCTTAGTTAATGGTGGAAAATGGAAGAACATGTCCCAACAACCAATGTGATAGGAAATGCGACGATTTCCGTATTAATATTATAGAGATGATTAGGGGATTAAAAGATGATTATTATTTTGGAAGATGTTCACTATTTTAGGGACCCTATATGATCGAGGTAAATAGATTACTATGGTATTTTCATTGAGGAGTAAGGTTGAATTATATTTTGAAGAATCGATGAATTTAAGGTGGAATTATAGTAATTTAGGTTTATTATTGGAATGAGTAACCTATTTGGGGTAAAATATGTTTAGGTTAGCTACCTTTGTTATAAGATGTTAGGAGTGGTTGATGTTGTCTGGAGATAAACAATAAAGTTTATTTTGGAAGACTATGTTATCAAATCCTTCTTGTATTTTGGTTTCAATATTAGTTTGGTTTATTTTGAGGAATTTTAAGGACTGTTATATATGTAATGGTCTATGAAGAACTTTGAGTAGTACCATGGAACTTTGAAGATTTAAAAGTAGATTCCATTCCTATGGGATTGTATCTTTTTGAAGAGTTGTTTTACTTTATCCTTTCTGTTTTTGGGATAATGTTTAAAGATAGAAGAAATAGATAGTTAATCTTTTGTGGATTTTTTGATTCTCTAGAAGATGATTCTTGTGTTTTGATGAGACCAATTAGTTTTGAATGCTCATCGTTTGGAGAAAATATTAGTTTTGTTAGAGACTTATTAAAGGATGAAACTTTACTTGAAGGTAGGTATATTTCGTTATGTTTTTGTTCAATGTAGTAAATGAATTCCTCAAAATTATGAAAATGAACGTAAAACAAAAAAATTGTTGGTTTACGTTTCCTACTTGGTAATAAAAGACCATTTACACACATCTTAAGTTTGGGATTTTCTTATGGTGAACTTTCTCCTAATATTGTTTTCTATCACTCTCCCTCAGAACTTGACCCTTTGTTTTCTCCTCCATGTCCATGTTTTCCTACATGGAATCCTAGTGTGGGTTAACTCGGGTGACCTTTGTACTTCCCTTTCTTTCTTTTAATGTAATAGTTTTACTGACTCCTTTTACGATGTAGGAATTTCAATGAAATTTCAAAAACCAATTTTAAAAATTGTGAGGATTCAATTTCTTAAGGGGGGAAGATTGTAACGACCCGAAATTTTGAATAAATCTTATTTCCTAATTTTGTGTGTTATTCTATTTTATTTTTATACTCAACATTAATGTTTCATTTGATAACATGAGTATAATTAAAATGATATCGTTGGGTTTTGACTGTTATATGACCATTGGTCAATATGATCTTTGTAAACTAAATGTATCGATTATTGTCTCTAAATACAAGTAATCTTGTTTAGTTAATATAGAAAGAAGATTCGATGGCCTCACCCAATAGTCTTGGACCGATCGAAGCCCATCTAACAGAACATGGGAAGGAGGTAGCACCACTGGGCTTTGCTCTGGACCAAACCCAAGCCGAACGTCATTGGGTGAGTTAGAATGGAATCTCCTTCACGATAAGTTCAAACTGATAGAAATTAATACTCGTGCGATGTTGGCCGAGCCTCCCTCGGATTCTCTCACCTTAGCACACCTTACACTTAGGTCCTATGCTGGTGTGATAAGGGGCTATGTAAGGAGACCGTAACTGCCTTGTGTAATCCTTTGTTTTAAATAAAAATTGGGATTTCTTCTTATGATGATGTTTCTGACTTTTTAAATATCCGGATAAATATAGTATGCATATTTTTGGTGAATTTTAGAGAAAGGATATTTTAAAAAAATGTTTTTGTAAACCTTAAGCAATTAAAAATGTGTAATGATTTTCAAAAAATAGTCTTCTACAATTATGTTCAGTACGAAATTTAGAGTTTAATAAGATCAACATAAATTTTGATGAATAGTAAATTATGAATAGTTATTTTTTGCTTAGGATTAGTAATGTGACCAAATGGATTAGTAATATCACTTAAAGAAAGTATTAATATGATCTAGGCACCTTGATTAAGTAATGTGATTCAATAAAACAGTTAAATAACGGTTTGATAAATTATTATTCAAGTATTAGTTTTTTCGGGTGAATAGTGTTTTTTAATTAAAAATTAAATTAAACATATTTAGAAAATTATTTTTATAAAATGGATTTCATTTTTGAACTCAGAGCATCGATATTATGTTAATGTAATTTTTGGGGATTTTTCTAAAAAAATGAATTTTCAGTGAATAGTGTATTTATTTAAAAAATAATTTAAAAATAATTAGAAAATTATTTTTATAAAATGGAGTTCATTTTTGAAATTAGTGGATTGATATTTGGTTAAGGTGAAATTTTGGGATTTTTCTGAGAAAGTTGAATTTTCCGTGAATAGTAAAAATACAATTTTAGGGTTTTGGTATGTTTAATGACATCATAACTGTGTCATGCTGATTTCATGAGATATTTTATGGGTTGGCCGACCAAAGGTGATGCATTATTGTATGGGGGGACCCATGTGGCCTAACATCATGGGAAATATCATGGGAGAGCACATGGTTTTGAGAAACCCACTTATGAGGTGTCCCTTGGCCATTAATGCCTTGTCCCCTCACTTTCCCTATAAATACCAAGAAATTATCTCATCCTTTGGACTCCAAAATCATTCTCAACGACGTTATGGTATCCTTACCTCACAAGGAGTCCTCCCAAGGTTCCCTCAAGCCCCTCAAGGTCCAAACCATTGAGTTTTAAGAGTTACGTTTTAAGGTAAGGGATCCGTCCTCTTTTTTTTCAAGTAATCTCTTTTATGTCATTCCTTTTGTGGTCCATGTTCTTATGTTGTAAGATGTTCTTTTATATTCATTATAATGTCCTTTTTATGTTCATATGATGAGATACCCCCTCTTACTCTCATCATTTCATTTTATGAAAGTTTAAGTGGCGCCGTTAGGCTGCCAAAAGTTTCGTAACAGATTCTTTCAGCCTTCTCATTTTCAAGTTCTATTTTCTTGTCAAGTCTTTCAAGATCCATTTTATTATGTTGGGGTATGATCTCTATATTTATAATACTGGTATTTTATGATCATATGATGAGAGACCCCATTTTATCTCTTCAATTCAGTATTTTGATGTTTTAAATGACGCCGTTAGGCTGCCGAATTTTTAAGTGGTTCTTTCACCCTTATCATTTTGAAGTTCTATTTTCTTGTCATGTCTTTAAAGTTCCTTTTTATTATGTTGGGGTATGATATCTTTATCTATAATAATGATATTTTATGATCATATGATGAGAGACCCCATTTTATCTCTTCAATTTATTATTTTGAAGTTTTAAGTGGCGCCGTTAGGCTGCCGAATTTTTAAGGGGATTCTTTCACCCTTCTCATTCTTTTCAATGTTCTACTTTCCTGTCAAGTCTTTCACGTTCTTTGTTAATTATGTTGGGGCATGATCTCTATATCTATCATAGTGAACTCTTATTTTCACATTATGAGAGAACCTATTTTATCTTTTTAAATCATTTTTGTTGAAGATTAAGTAACGCCGTTAGGCTGCCGAACATTCATAAGAGAAATCTAATTTTTGTCTTCCTTTCATGTTTTTCATTTCAAATGGTATGTCCATAAAATATCATTACCATGTTCATATATACTTCTTATTCTTTCCCTATACTGTTTTATGGGTCATTTATGAATGTTTTACCCATGTCCCCTCTCTTTTCAATGTTTTCTAAAAACCCAAAACATAGCCGTTATGCTGCAGAATTTTCATCTCAAAATGCCTCTATCTTTTCTCAAAATTATTTTATGTTATAAAGTGAATACTGAAAGATCTTATTTATATAAGGGTATTAACATATATATCAAAATGTTCTATTTTAAATTCTGGGATTTACATACATGAGACCCGCTCTCCCCTTCCGTGGGTTTAAAGTGACGTAAAGATCATGTCTTTAAAGCAGTTTTTTTAAAACGTTATGATTATGAAATGAAACGCATTTATTTTATGATATATGGGTTATTTATGAAATTTTTTATGATGATATATGTGGATCACATGATAATAAAGGAAAATTTAAGGGTGCGTCCTGATAGCACTCCAATGCATTGGGTAATGATGTAACCATTAGAGATTACAATTTTCACGATATCTTGGTGAATAACCTTGGTAATTTTCAAATGAAACCTTGGGGATGGACCTTGGTGATATGTTCATGATTGTCTATGTTATATTATGTAGCAACATCTTAAAGTTATGAAAAATGTTATTTTTATTATGATATGAGACATGATTTATTTCTCATGCCTTAAAGTTTTTTTTCATGACATAGTTGATGTATCTCAAGTTCACGTGTTAAATGTTTCTCTTGTTCCATTACTGGGCCTTCTGCTCACCCTTTCTTTTGATGTATTTCCCTAGTTTATGATATGTAGTAATGAACCTAGGATGAACTTAAGTAGAAGCCTTTCAAGTTTTTAAGAAGAATGTTTTTTTCTCATGTAATAAGTTCCTGGTTTCCAAGACACTAAACCTTAAAGATCCTCGGTTTTGTAGAATGTAATGAAAAGTTAAGTTATAAAAAGGCGGGATGCTATATATACCTCTATAACATTTATAATGATATTCCAAAAAAAATAATAATTTCCAAAAAATTAAAATAATTTATTTATATAATGAAAATATAGGTAATTTTCATAAATGATTCCCTAGAAAACACATTTATCTTGGACCAAAAAAATGAATTTATAGTCACTATGATATGTATTTTTTAAAAAGCAATGATTTAAAAACTATTGAAAAAGATATAAAATTTTTACCATCAAAGTTTATATCCCTGAAAAGGATAAAATAGTTATAAAATAGATTAATTGAAAACACTTTGAAAACCATGACCCTGGAAAAAAAAATTCAATAATAGACCGTTGAAAATGGGAGACAAGATTCAAAAAATTTATGTTAAAACACATGGAAAAAACTTACATTTATAAACAATAATCATTAATATATTATTGAAAATATATAATGGTTATCAAAAAATAATGTCGAATGGATGATAAATCCATAAATTTTGAAATAGTGTAAATTACTTTTAGATATTTTTAAATAATATTGATGAAAACCCTAGATCGTAAGAATGTAACCAAAACAACTTTTTAAAAATTAAGAGAAGGTAAATTTAAGGGTCCCATTAGATAACACGTAATTATGATTCAATTTATAATGTTGAACACTAGTTGGAAAAATGGTAGACATGGAGGGGAAACTGTTATTAAAGTTAACTAAGATTATTCTCAATGAAGAAACACGTCTTGATCAAGAAATTAAAAAGGTTAAGGCTTTGAATAGAAAGTTTCACTTTCATAAAATGTAGTAATTATAATAACATTAAATAATAAGTATAAAATATATTTTTAAAACATAGTAAAAATAATAAACAATTTTAATGAATGATGCTGAGACTAGAAAAATCCTTACTACTTTTGAAATTTATGTAAAAAAATGCACTAGAGTAAGAAAAATTAAAAAAACATTGAATATCATAAAATCTAAAAGAATAATAATTAGAAATATTGAATTGAAATATATAAAAAACTATAAATGAAATATGGAATAAAAAACAAACATATATATAGGGGTGAAAATGGCACAAGAAACCCTTACCTTGAGGTGTTATATAATTGATTGTACTCTAACTTCAATGAAAAATTTTGTATTCATTTGAAGTAACCGTTGGAAATAAATGATATCATGAATTATTCATAGGTTAGGGGATTCCAAAAATAGAGTCTAGATTTAGAATAAGTACATTGGGTTGTGTTTTATGGGTATTTTGAACTAAGGTTGTGGCCTAAAAAGTGTGGAAGTGAGCTACATTTATATATGAAAAAGTTGGAAAATCAATGGAAATAAATGTTAGGTAAAGGGTAAGAATTTAATTTCAAGAGTGTTAGATTAGTTACAAAGGGAAATGTTTTAAAAAAATTAAGATATAAATTTACAAACCTTTTGTTTTATTCTTGATGATCTATGTGTCAAATTGAATTCTAAAAATTTAAGGCACATTAGAGAATACATTTAAAAACATACTAATATTGATGAAGATTTAACCATGTTAATTATTATATAAAAAATATATCATCGTACCTATTTTTTATATTCTATATCCAAATATTCAATCAATTTAATATAATATAATTTCAATATATAAAAAAATATATTTAAAAATTAAAAAATATTATGTTGAATTTTTTTAAAAACAAATTTCACCCAATCATTAATCCTATTTAAAATTTTATACTTATAAAATTATTGTTAAATAATTTATTTGAATGCTTAAGAGTAATATATGGGAAATATTTTAGGAAATAAATCCATTAAATATAAAATAATAGTCTTTAGAAAAATATCATTCCATGAAAATAAACATTTTATAGTGTTATATACTATTTATCTTTATAAACAAATTTTATTCCTAAAAAGGATGTTGGTAAAATTTTTATGTTTTAAAATGATGGATAAATATATTTAAATAATTTAAAATTATTCCATTTATAAAGGTTTTAAAAAATAAATTTTAATATAAGCATGGATAACACATAATGTTTTTAAGAATAATGTATCATATAAGAATAAAATAATTTTATTACTTACCTATAAAAACTATTGGATGGATCTTAACATACTTTATATAATATAATATCATTATAATCCTTTTAAATTGTTATTTAAAAATAATAAAACTTCATACAAAACAGCTAATTAGCTTCTTTAAGAAAATAAATTTTTACCCATAAAATAATTTTATTTTATATATACCTATACTAGAATAATTTGTTTCAAATAAATATTATTTATAATGGACATTATTTTTTATTGCATATATATATATATATATATATATTTCATAAATTAGATACTAATATATTTACCCACTAATTGAATGTCTATTTTTACAGTTATATAATCTTATGTGGATTTTTGGTTCAATGTTGCCTATGAATCAAGGAATTGGAGAAAAGATTATTTAAAGGCTAATTTATAAATAAAAAAAATATATAGTAATATCATATTCAGTTACATTCCATCCATTTAAATTAATTATATAATCAGAGTATGAATTATCATTAAATAATAAAAATATATAAGGCTTTCTAAAATGTATATATGATTGATGTTATAATTTATAGAGCGATACCAACATTTAAAATGTATAAAATAATAGTTTTTCCTCAGAATAATATTATAAAAAATATTTATTTTCTTTTATCCAAACATATGATCCGATTGTCTATCATTATCATGTGTTAAGACCCATGTTGTGTAATTTTCTTCTAGTGGGTGTTCATTATCATCCATCCATTGATGGAATATATTATTTTGAAGTTATTCTAGTACTTCCAATATTTTTTTACATATAATTCAAGAGGAGAAATCATTCATTAAATTTATCTAAGTGATGAATAATATTACTTTCAATAGGTGAATTCCAAGCTATTTAATATTATATTCAATATAATAAAGAGAAATCCTCAATAATAAAATAATAGGTGTTTTGATATAATAGTCTTATAAAACATCATATTTATAGTATATTACTTGTAATGAAAAACCAAAAATGCATATACAATTCTGGAGTAGTGCATAATTATGATTTAATTGTAAGTATATACTTTAATGGAATCTATTTCACTAAATATTCCATGTTCTATTGGACTTGGATGTTTCTGGTGAATTATATGGTCCCACATCATCAATATTTCTTTAAGTAAACATCAAATCACTTGTTCATATCTATCAATGTTTCTTATAGGTAATTCCTTTAGAATAAATAATTATGGGACACAAAATAATAGTTTTATATTACACTGAGGGTCAGCTATAAATATAGTTAATACCTTGTGATTATAATGAGTTTTAATTCACAGGTACTCCCTTATCCATACTAATATTGTTTCATATATTGGAATTATATTTCTATCTTTGTTTGAATATTTTAGAGAAAATATTTTGAAAAAAATAGTTTCTTGAGATCCTATGTTTCCATACTATAAACTTCATCATTCTTTGTTGAATTAATAGTGAGTGTCATTAATTTGTCACCCTAACATTTAATATGATAAATATATAAAATCAATTAATCATGGATTAATCCTTATATTAATAAAATATTTTCTTTATCACATGGATTCATTTTTCAACAATTATTATGTTAGATAATTCTCTGATAGAGGGTGGATGTTGTTTCTTAAAAGTATCAATAATAAATTATTCTTTCATTGGTACATTCATGAGATAAACTATGTTCACGTTGTTACTCAACAAGTATGATAAAATTTACATAATTCATTAAAATAAATTTCCCATCCCGTTCAGTTACTCATTGGGATAATCATTTTTTTTCAATTTTGAAATAGTTATGTTGATGGTTAATGATTATGGTTGTATTTTTTGTCAATATATAATAAGGAATAAAATCAAATATATTATGAATTCTTCTACAATTAGTGAATAATCATGGAATTAGAAATATGGAATGAATTTGAAAAACAATGATGAAGGTTGGTATTGATGCTTGTAGAATTGTTATGGATGCATTGGTGGTAATTTGGGAAGACAATTATTCATACTCAAAATGAAAATTATTGAACTATTCATATGTTCAAATACATGTTCCCATTACACCAGGAGAGTTCACATTTTTTCACCATCAAATAAGGTGATGACCCTAAAAATAAATATTTTCAAGAAGAATATGTTTTTATGAAGGGATGAAATAAAATTAATATTTCATGAATAATTTTAAGAATCAAAAGTACATGTCCATCAAAAATGAATTTTATATAATTTTATTTCTATGAAGATGAACTATCCAATGTTTTTCTTAATTAGAATAAGTTAGAAGAAGTTAAATTATGTCTATGAAAAAATTTATCATTTCATGAAGAATTTCTATAAATACAATTAAAATATTTATTTTCTTGTTGATGTATTATTGAAGGCCATTAAAAATTAAATTATATATATATATTCGTGATGTTTTTCATTGAAGAAGAAATTTTAGGGGGCTCAAAAATGTATACTAGGTAATTACCATGTATTTTAGTGGGATGTATCTATTAAATAAACATGTCCATCAATATCCAACCATGGACCCGTATCAAAAAACTAATTTTGTAGGTAGGTCTACAAGGCTAGCCATGACACCAAGAGGTTGTGTGGTTCCCACAATGATCAAATAAGATACAACGAGGATCAAAGGGTACGTAATAGTAGTAGAGTGTTCATAGTAGTGGAAGAATGTGGGATGGTTGGTTATACCTCCCCTTAAACGGTATGTAATTTTTTCTACCTATTGAACACAGTGTCTTGGATCAAGGGGATGATGGTATATCATTTCTTATTAAGAGTTAATTTAAAATGCATTAGATCAATGTGGGACAATAGAATCATGAGCACTATTCAAAATTTTAAAAAATTATATAAATAATCACAAACATATAATCTATTTGATCTGGATTTTTTGATTAATCCTTTATCATCTTAAACCAAAATCTACACTCAATTAGTTCGGTGTAGCGTTGTTAATTGCCACACCTTTGATGATTACCCCAGAGGAAACCATGGTTATTATAAGCATTCCATTTTGATTTGATGATAAGGTGGATCTCCCGGAATGTAATCATAATATTGCATGAATAAATATATATAAGTTAATATCAACAACAAAAAGAAAATATTTTAAATGATGTGTATTCAAGGTTGATGATAATTCACAATATATTTCTCACATGCACATGGTGGTTGATTGTGGAGTCAAGACACCATTATTTTCTATATCAAATGAATCCATGAAATTTATGAAACCTCACATTCCTAGAATCAATTAATTCTAAATATATTCTAGAGTTTTAAATCATACTCGATTGAACATTTAAACCACATCCCTGTCACATATTTTTTTTCAAATGACTGAGGTGTTGCAAGACAATGAATCCATTCCAAAAAACACCAAATATGGGACCCGACTTTAGTTTTTGGTTTTTTCTGTACATAATATTTTGAGGATATCATTTTCTAAAAAATAGAGTTATATTATATAATCTTCTTGAGTGAATAAGATAATAGATCTCGTGTTTTACATAGCCGCATGAAGAGAAGATCTCATGTACACAATATGTTAGAAAAATGGTTAAATAATGTGGCCACTTGAAATTTGAATCTTGAACTCATGAGTCCCTCAAAGAATCTATTACTTTTTTTTCATATTAAAGGATTTATGAATAATATCTTCCACATAAAAATACATGAAGAACAAACTGAATACTATGTACTCTATTGATACATGAGTAATAGTGAGACATTTCAATGAACTATGTATGTTACATAGAGGTGAAAACCATATTTATAGTGATTTTTTATGATTTTTGTAATGTGAATAAAAATACATGTATGTCATGAACTCTACATATATTTACTGAATCACTTCATGAATTTGGTAATAATATAAAAGTTAATTAATGTGATTGGAATACCACAATCATTGAATGATAGTGGTATTAAAATAATTTTATAAAATTTGGAATCACATTAAAAAATTAAAATATTGTTTTTATGTGATAATTGAGAATTCAAGAAGAAATATTTGAGAACTATTATGGTTATTATCTCACAAGGCATTGATACCCTAGTTTTCAGTGTCCATAGAATTCAATAATAGAACAAATTGAGTCTGTTCATGTTTATTCTTGCATAAGATTGTCTTTAATAGATTTTATGCACCATATATACATATATTATTGAAGATGATCAATTAATTAATATTATGATTATATCCCTGATCATTTGATAATTTAGAAAAAAATAAAACATTCAATACGATGATAGATTTCGGAGCTGATCATTCATATAAAGTAGTGAGTTAGAGTTGAAGTTTGATCATCCATTTATTAAAGAGTGGTGGAAAAAATGCATATAATATAGGCATAGTTTATGTAGTAGTTGTATAAGTTATATATTTATGGATCAAGGTTATTCAATTGATCTAATGGAATCTAGTAAATCATAAAGTTCTTTTTTGTAGGTTTTAAAAAAAACATGAATGAACTATTTGGAAAATATAAACAATTCCATTTAAAAATGGATGGTACTGGTATATAGAACACAACTCACTTAGGAATATTTATTACTTCCTACCCAAACTTTATGAAAAATTTATTTGTATTTTTAATCACTAATATGTTATAGTGATAAAAAAATCCATGAAACAACCACCAGTTGATCATGGAAAGGATTATGTTCTCACATTAAGACTGAAAATTGTAAAAATATTTGGGTACTATTGATTCACTTGTTATCCACATTACATGTGTATGTGATAGTATAGAGTGCACAAAATATCCATCCCACATATCCCTGATATAGGATATAGTGTAAAAGTTAATTATTGAAATGAATGAAAAAAATGGATAAAGTTGGTTACACTGATTCACCCCCTCTCAGTGCCCCTTCATGATCTATATGTGATCTAAAAGTTGTATCAGAGTGTCAGTATGCGTAGGAATGGATAATTTTTTTATCCCTATATCTTTATTGTTTACAAGGTTATTTGATGTAAATATATGAATTTTATTCAAAACTACCTTATGTTCAGTACTTTTTCCCTACTCTTATTGAATAATACATGAAGATATTTGTAGGAACTCTGAGAAACTGGAATATGAGGGATGCAATGACATTGCATAAAATCTAAAAGAAACAAGAGATGTATCAGTTTTCTCTTATCAAATCAGTTAACAATAATCATTTTTATTAAATTGATTCACACTATCGATTGTGTTAGGAATATAAGTATATCAATTCAGTTTTAGACTTCTACTCAAAATTTGAAACATATATAATGAATGTTCTTGAAGAAGTAATTTCAAATATACATTTTTTCTATCAAGGATCTTTTGGATGATAATGTAATTATTTAAGAGGAAAGTAATATATAGGATGATTCATTATGTAATAAATTAAAAAGATGAAATGTTCTCACATATATCAGTTGAGGAAAATATATAATCAACGACACATTGTAATGAAAAAATTTCAATAAATGAAGAATAATTTCAATTACATTTTTAAGATAACATCACGAGTAAAAATGTATTGAGTGAAGTAACACATGCACTTAAAACATTGTTTATTTTTTCCATGAATTCTTGAGATACTCAACATGAAAATAAAACTTATATGTTTAGAATTTATGATATTTTAGTAGAATAAAAAAACATATTATATACAGATTATATATATAAGATAAATGATCTAAAATAGTAAAATAAATCTATTATCAGTGTTCAGAAATCCTAATTTGAAGTTAAATCTAGAAGAATAAATGACCTTTAAAAATCTATGGATGATGTTAATAGAGATAATTAATATCATATTAATAAAATAGAAAGTGAATGCCAAGGCAATATGACATAATTTGAAAATGTGAAGTCTTCCATCATCATGAATTTTCTTAAACTGGATGTAAGATTTTTAAATTCAATAGGGAAACATGTGGGAACATCACAAGAAACAAAGAAGAATAATTCAACTACCCAAACCTATTATGATATTGAATCCCCAAAAGGGATGTTTCTATAAAATATTTTGGTGAGCGGCATATCTCTAAGGAGGCTGTTATTGGTTGAAAGAAGATATAAACATAATCTCTTGATCAACCTTATACAGAATCGTAGATGAAGGTAACCAGTAACTCAGTTACTCTTTCATCTTCTAATTTAGTCTCATATTCCAACGAAGGATTAAAGTAAAATCATGTAAGAGGTGGTAGGATTAAAATTTTTGTAAAACCAAAAAACCATTTAGGTGGATACAAGTAATAAAAAAAAATCACTCCCCATATTATGTTCCAAATAAGTAAATGAATGAATAAGAACAAAAATTCCCTATATCTTGTCAAACTAGTTCTACATAAAAATAATGATATTCATTGGTTACTCTAGGCTTGGATAGAAGTATAGAAATAGGTATTTTACGTGTTTTCACAACATTCCAATGTATTAATATTAAAAAATTCCTATATTTAAGGAGGATAGATATAAATAAATGAATAAATATTCTAAATAAATTCAAACTTCGTACGAGAGAATGAACCTCTACACCAGAAAAAGATTCAAATGTCATGAATATTTATTTGAGTTATAAAATATATGTGGTCACATTGATGAATAGTTATTGTATACACCAGTAAGTTACAACTCCAATGAAAATGTGAGTAGAACACCCCAACCTTTACAAAATTAGATCATAAGGAAAAGATATCAATCATTTCATGAGATAAATAGATAAAGGAATATGTTTAATTGATGAAAATATGATTCTATTGTGAAAATAGAGGACATATCATATGCCACATCAAGCAATCAAAGGAAATTAAAATGAATATAAGCATGATGAAATCAATAATACAATCAATATAGGAGAGAAACAATAAAATAATATCGATTGAATACATTTAAATATTGGATTTGGATATCTTTTTCAATAATTGTAACTCAAGAATAGTGAAGAATCCATCTAAAATCTTTCAAGAATATTTTTTTAGAAGTAATGCCTAATCATTTTTCGAAACCAAGAGCATGATGCTTGAGAAATTTAAAAAAAATATTAATAACAAGCTTGAGTAAAGGTAAAAGGAATATTGGTTGTTCCATATGAATAATATATCAAATTTCATGAGAGGTTTTCAAAAAATTAAAACTAAAGTGTCCTAAAATGATTGTGTGGAAGGGGAAAGAAGTATGGAAGTAATGAAAAATATTATGAACTTTATTTTAACTTGAAAGGAGATACTCAATATTGTAAAGAAAGTGTCAGGGGAAGATATTTCACTTCTAGATTATGTGTAGATAAATAATCCACAAAACATTATTGTAAATGTCTATAAAGATTACATGATGTCAACGAAATCCCATAATGTGAAATATAATGATAACACAATCATGAAGAGAATGAGACACATTAGATATACATGTAAACGTGTTTATTGGTGGATATAAAATTATTACCCACAATGTACATACAAAGAATATCATAAGTGTTCCACCTTATTCCCTTAATGCTTGTTCTAAATTTGTGTGCCTAAAATGCAGGGAATTGAAGGTGAATCTCATTCTCAATATAATTAAGGAGTTAGAAAGGTGGATTCATACAAGTTGGGATGATTATTCATGATATGATAAAAAAAGTTATTTCTTCCCAAATGACTGATCATCAATATAAACAACTTGAATACTAACTGATGAAAATATAAACCATGTAAAATAAATGGAGTGGATACCTTTAGGGGTAAAAAACATAAAGGAGATTCCATCAAGGCTTATTCAATGTATATCATGATGTTTTTTTATCTCTATAGATGTTGAAAATGGAGGTAACTCGATTACACTTCTTTAGCTTTTCTTGATTAAATAAAATGTGTTCATAAAGGGGGTGTAAGGACCATATAAATAATAGATTAAATCATATATATATTTTTATTATTTAATTTGATAGTTATATTAATTATAAATAAATTAAGTAACTTTGAAAAAAGCTTAAAGGAATTTTTTTATTAAACTCATTTAATATAAGGTTTTATTTAAATGTTTTATATTCAAATTTTTGAATTTTAATTTGAATATATTGAAATTTATTTATGAACTCATCATATCAAAATTATCTTCGGATGAATTTTTGATAATTTTATGAAAATATTTATTTCTCAATGAATTGTAAAAAATAATTATTTCTATTTAAAAATGTATTCTCAAATTCAATTTATAATTTATATTATTATAAAATTTTAATTAGTTATTTTATTTAATAATTCAATTATGGTTTTGAAAATGTATTTTATACTTGAATTTTGTATAAAAACATTTTATATTTTACAATATATATTTTGAAGACACATTTTTCATTCCATTTTTCATGTTTGATATTAAATTATATTCTGAAACTTCTTTATTTTGAATTGTAAAAACCAGATTCCATATTTGGAATAAGTTGTTACAAATATTTTAAAATCGTTCCCTTTTATTTTTGGTTAATATTTATATTAAACATAGTAATTTTTTTACCAGGATAATGAGTATATCGATTAATTAAAGATAAAAAATGATAAAGATTATAAAATGACTATAGCACTTGTAGTAATTTTATTGGATAATTTCATTTCTTTAGTATTTTTATATTATTTGGGTATATTGAATATTTTGGCCATTTATAAGAGATTATGACTTTTTATATATTTTATTAAAATAAACGTAACAAATTTAACACTCTAGTTTTCATAACAATAATATTTTTAAGATGGGGGTAAGCATGAGATATTTTTTATTATAAAATTTTATTTAAAATTTGAAATATTTATCTTTATATCCAAAAATTTTATTTTAAATTTTCAATGGATAAATAGTTTCCTACAATATTTACACAACACTGACACAATAAATAATCAGTGAATGGAATTATAAAATTAATTTCATTAAAAATATAAAAAATAATAAAATTTTACATTATTAGTGTGATCTATGATTTTTTTAGATGCATAAAAAATAATAGGATTAAATGAAAACATTTATTTATAATTTTAATTATTTCCATGATGTTATTAAAATAAGGGGAATGAATAGTCATAAAAAAAATTAATGATGTATTATAACAAATATTATTTTATTAAAAGATATAATAAAAATTAAAATATTATATTCAGCCATAAAATATGGATATGGTTGATTATATCAACCATGATCTATTTTTTTCGTTGTTTTCATTTATAGTGAATATATTGACCCTCAAAGACTAAAGATAATTTTTTTGTCTTTGAATGTTTTAAAGAGGTTAACAAGGGGTAAAAAACAAATGATAAGGGTAGAAATGTAGCCTAAAAAAGTCAAAAAAATTATTAGATGAGAGTATTTTGATCTATCCTCATCTAGACTTCTACATATACTAGTTTGGGTCCAATTAAAATATTAAAATAATTTATTACAATTTAATATTTTCACAAATTCCAAGACTTATCATCCCCTCTATGATAAAAGGGAACCACATATTCTCATTATTTATGCATAAATCCTCATTTGGTTCAACTAAAACCTACCCAAATCCCTTATTATAATCCCTATTTTTGTTCTATATGTATTTTATTTCAGAACTCAATCCTTAGTGATTGATTGTGTTTATAAAATGAGGTTATTTAATGAAGAAGAAGATAAAAATGTCAGTGATGAGTTGAAATCAAGGTAAGTAACATTCTTTTAGTAAAATTATAATGTTCCTCTTTGAACAAGTTTTAACATGGTTACATGAAATGAATATTTTTTATATATGGATTGAAATTAATTTCCCTCCATCTTAACACCTCAATACATTGATGTGTCCTTTATATGTATCAAAATCTATTTTCAAACAAAATGGTTTTTCATTATGTGAACATTATTTATAATATAATATATGTTTTTTACTATGATTTAATGGTTTTGAAAAGAAATATTTTCATTGAATGTATTACTTTCCTTACAAAAAGTAAACAAGGAATGTTTTATTTTAACATATACTATGTAAACGACTTTTCCCATCCCCATAACTATTATTTTTTGTTTGGATTACTCTAATAGAATTCATATTTTATTGAAAGAAAAAAATAATTCCAATTTTTATTGGTGTATTTGGATTGAAATTGGTGTTTTAAATAAAATGGGTATTTTAATATCCAAATATTTTTTCATATGTATTTAAAATATTTTTTCAATGGTTTTATGATGAAAAAGTGTAGGAATTTTTTATATATGGTAAACTAGAATTGTGATGAACTTGATAAGTATACCAACTCAAATTGTTACCTGAACCAAATTTCCACATACTCAAAGGGCATTCCCAGCCCCCACGAGCTGGAGATTATCAATCGAGCATTAAAAGACTACAGTTTATGATTTCGTAAAACCAAATGCAACAATATGTCATATATATATATATATATAATTAAGAGATAAATTGAAAGAGATAAATCGATTCCATGAATGAAATAAGAATTATAGAAATGATACAACTTAATGTGTTAAGAAATATGTTTGTTAAAGTCCATCAATCGTTGAAAACAAATAACAAAACAACTAACCAATGTGATAAATTAGTAATACTACCACCATCTCACCACTAACATCCCAGACATGAATGATATAAAACCTTTACTCCACACAATGGATCCTTTCTTATCCCTACATGAAAAGATTCACAAAAATATATGCACCACCAAAGGGGTGAATAGGGTGTGAGCTAACTGGATCAAAATGATACCACCTAGGTGTTCCATAACAAGTCTCTATATAAATAATATAAACTTTATCAACTTTCAAAAGAACAAGTAATGATAAATAATTTATAGCTTTTGTATCAAAATCATGGAAACATTTAATTTTAAATTTTTCTACATTTCCAGATAAATCACGGTTAAATAGTTTCAATACATTTCATATACACATGTCAAATAAGATATATCATATCAAACCATATAATGTATCACAAATCAGATAAAATCTATAGTAGTACAACTAAAATAGCACAAGCCAAAACCACATGTAATATCATGAAAAGGATCTTAATAGGCCATGATAACTAGAAACCTTCTACCCCCAATGTATACAATAGTGCACACATCAAGCACCTGGTTATCTTCAACAAATCTAAGAGGTATAGGAACACCATGAAATGTGAACCCTCCCAATACTATTTATCACGGCCATAGAAAAATAGGCCAATAGAGTAGAATAACACCACATGAATGGACGCCCTAATTCTATCAACTAAATATGCCTACTACTAAACCATCCACATAAGTACCTTAGGATTCACATGTTCTCTATTTCCCAAACCAATTCAACAAAACCAAGCTTCAAAAACCATTTCAGAAATTCATTTCACAAAACATTGAAAACTTTTTCTTCTTACAAAAAATAAGGGGAAAATAATCCTAAAAAAACAATTTCCACACAAAGTAACATCCATCAATCAATCATTTCATTTCATTTATAAATTAATTTAAGAAATTTAGATCAATGTAGTTCATCCAACATAGGCTGGAGATAGAACCACCTACCTCAAATTTTGGTCCAACATGCCCAAATGTGATCCAAAAAGAATAAATAACAAATAGATGACAATAGAGGACCTATAATCAATCCACACATCTTAGAATTGATTTAAAAAAAATCAGTCAATGGAGAAGAAAAACCACAACTTGCCTCAAACAACACACACCTTCTACACTAGAACTAAAAAAGAATCATCCCCCCAAAAATATCACGTGATAGATATATAAAGGAATCGATAGAATTATAATCACAAATAAAAGGATCTAAAACCATTATGCAACATGGATCCTATGATAAAATGTAAGTATGAAACTAAAGGAATTACTACTCGAAGAGAGATAACCCAAATCCAATAGAGATCAATATATGAATGAAGCAATTAAGATAGAGATGAGGTCCCCATAATATCCACCAAGATCCCCTAGGTCATGCGAAAAATCCTATTTCTTAATGAAATAAGGAATCACCCATGCAACACTCTAAAACAGAAAACCCATGAGACTTTCATGGCGTGTAATTTCATTACATTTGGTTTAATCCATGAAGCTCAAGTACACAAAAAATTCATCTCAGTTTTATTAAAAAAAATTATTTCACAAATTAACGATGGGATTAAAATACATGGAATGTAATCCTTTAATATTGTCTACCAGACTCACATATTCTACTCGGAATAAATTACACAATGTGTAATTCTCTTGTAAATTACGAAAATTCTAGTTTTCAACAGAGAACTCCAAAACCACCTTGGTCATTCTTTGAAATTTAGGAGAACCAAAAATGATATTTCATGTTTGTAACCATAATCCATTAATTCAAAAAAATATATCTCTAAACTTTTGATCATTTTTTCTTATAAATTATCTCCCTCTTCAGTTGTCCCAAAACAAACCCAAACAAAAAGAACTATGAAAAAAGGAGGAAAATAGCAGAATGTGGGTAACGAGATGTTATAAACTCTCCACAAAAATACTTTTCTTCCTTGACAATTCATATGGAAGAATGATGTATGGAAAAGGGATGAAGACATTAATACCTCACTAATGACTCATGATACCAAATATTGTGAGAAACTGATCTATTCTTCCATACCACTCAAAACAGTAGAATCAAATTCACATTCATGACATTAAGTATATATTCAATGATCTCTACTAGTAATTCTTTAATTTTAACATATAGATCTAGTACAATATCTTCCCATCTCTAAAGGTGAGAGGGAATGAAATGGTATTTCATGAGTTGTGATGGGAAGAAAACATTATGAATATCATTCAACTGAACCATAAATTCCAACCGATAAGAAACCTACCAAATATATTAATTGACATTAAATGGTCGAAAATATTATGATATAAGATTTACATTTTTCCAATATAATGGTGAACCAACTGAGGAGAAAATTTTAACAAAATATGGTCACCAATAGAAAACTCTAAAGGGAGATGTTGCTGATCTGTATAATATTTTTGTTGACTCTAAGCTGTATCCATACTATGATGTATATCCCATATCCTCAATATAACCATATTAACAAGACTCAATCCCACAAAAGAGGCTTCTCACACCTCTACCCAACAAAGAGGTGATATGCATGGGTAACCATATAGAGCCTATAAATTAGCCATTCTGAACAACAATTTCTAAATTTTTTTTATTAGAAAACTCACCCTTTCTTATATAGATATCCCATGATTCTCTAAAATATGAGACATGATAACCGAAAATATACTCTAGATCTGAATAGCACACTCCATCTGACCATATTTCTATAGATGGTATGATTTTATCAAATTGAATTTATTCCCCATCAACTCTTGGAGAGTCCTCTATAACCTAAAAGTTAACACATGATCTTTGTCCAAAATAGTTTTATAAGGAATCCTGTATAACCTACTAGTCTTCTTTAATCATATATTACCCATATCTTTAACTTAAGAGGTGTCTATAGTCGGTATTAAATGAGTTGACTTTTTCAAACAATAAACCACCACATAGATAGTATTCCTCTATTGGGGAGTCCTTGGTAATCTAATAACAATGATAATAGAAACATTTTCCCATTTCCTAACCAGAAACAGAATAGGCTGGAGAAAACTAGAACATTTCGAATGCACATATTTATCTGTTTGGAATGTGTAACAATGGGACACATAATCATCAATTCCATCCTTTATACAAATCCACTAGAATCACAATCACATGTCATATTACATGTTTATAATGCCTGAGTGAATGGCCCCTGAAGAACCATTTCAGTAGAAATAAACTGATATCCTCATAGATTCTAGGATAACAACCTAATTCCAAAAGAATATAATAAAATATAATTATATAAAATAACCAAAAATGGCCTTCCCACGATATAATATATTTTTTTAATTCCTATGAAACGACCATTTTATTATTGACTCTATAGAATAGACTCAATGAGACAAGATTATAAATAAAAATCCGTCAATACAATACCTGAATCATTCTCCTAAACATCAAGGTGAATCTAAGTGAACAATTCAATAATGTTCCACTCTTACTTCAATTCCAAAACATCATACAATTGTACATTCCAGTTAAGATAGTCTATAATGACATTCCCATTCTTTAGGGTGTAAGGGATATGAATGCCAAACATGTGAACGTATTATACCCAATTCCTCTTTATAAAATTCAAGTCCTTCTAAAAATATATATATCTCAAAACCCTATTTTATTTAATGATTCCGAACCTCTCCGCAAAAACTATAGTTCCACTAACACATAAGCACATGCATAACCATGGAAGTATCCAAATCACGAGTTGAGTATTTATTCTCTGGAGGTCAAATATGATAAGAGATTTAATCCACCATTGGATTATCCCATGTAATCAAAAAACCCAAATTAGCTCCAGAAGTATCATAGAAAACAACATACCCCTTATCAGGATCAGTTAAGATAAGAATAAAATATGCTGTTAGAAGTCATTTTATCTCATCAAAAGGAGACTGGAAATTTTAATCTCATATCAATTTCACCCCTTTCTCAGCAAGAACATTCAAAGGTGATACAAATTTTGGGAAATCCGTAACAAACCATAGATAGTATCCAATAAGACAAAGAAATATATGAATCTCAATGATGATATATGGTTCATCCTATAAAAAATAGCCTTTACCTTCTATGGATAAATTAATAAGCCATGATCAAAACTTAATCTCTCCAGGAAAATCACTTATTAGATCCAAAATTTTAATTTTCAATGATTTATATAAAATTTTTGAATACTCATGATCTCCAAAAGAAACCACAAATGGATCTTTTGTTCGGACTTAGATCTTGAATAATTCAAAATATCATCCACAAACACTACAAAAAATTATCAAGATACTGATGGAATAAATGATTTATTAATTCCATAAAAAGTTCCCGAGTGTTAGTAAGATATAATGGGATCACTATAAATTCATGAATATCCATACCTGTTACTAAATGTTTTATTATGAATATTATACTCTCGAACTCTATTTTGATGAAACCGTACTGAAGATCATTCTTCAAGAACCACTTTCACAAATTTAACTGATAAAATAATTTTGTATATGTGGAAAATTATACATTTTCATAACTGTTAGCTTGTTTAATTTCTGATATAACACACACAATCAGAGTGAACCGTCTATCTTAATAGAAAATAGAATTGAGGATACCCAAGATGGAACACTATGAAAAAAATAACTTTCCAACAGGGAAAAAACTAAATATTGAGATCTTTCAGCTATTCTAGTTCCATATGATCAGAAGGTATCAAAAACACAATACATACCAAGAACTAGGTCAAACATAAACTCCTCCCCCCTCAATATTTGAATACTAGAGAAATTCTCAGGAAATGTGATAGTAAAATTCCAAACAAGTATTGGAATACCAAAAAAAGAAGAAATATCATCAGTATCCAAATCTATAGTCGATAAAAACCCATTCACTCTAGTCGGGAAGGTCCTATAAGACTATATCTTGGGTCTCACTATTCTAGAAACACCTATGAGGTCTTATTTTCTGCATGAAATGATACATAAAAATGATAACAATCAACCTCATCACAATAAGTAATAACAAAATCTATCCTAATAATTATTTCAAAAAAATATAGAATATTGATGAGGAAATCACATACTTACTCCACATTATATGTCGATAGAGTATAAGGACACTCAAACCCCTACTCTTTACTATTCCAAATAGGTTTTTCTAACTCCACGACAACGTAACGGATATCGATTGGAAGTTTAAAAATATTAAGAAAATATGTAGAAAAAAATGAGTGGTAAGGTCTAGTATAAAATAAAAAAAATCACTACCTAAGATAAAATAAAGATGATACCTTTAAATAGTAATGGAACTATATCTACATATATTAGAAACTCATATACTACATGATGGTTCTTCAATCTTGAGGATTATTTTTGGAGCACTGTAGTCATTGAAGCTTATAACATTTCCATAGTATCGTTTGTAGATGTTGATCCCTAAACATAACGAGGTGTAGTCATAGAATAATAGAAGTGATATAGATGACCACAATTCCCACAAATATTGCACATCATTGTATGTGAGGGAAAATAATACCTGGTGTGTCCAAACATTCCATAATGATAGCATGTCAGGGGAACACTATTAGATATAAATGAATGTGTATAGAAGGCCTTCCACTGAGAACCACATCTACCAACCTTGTGATCTTATCACTTCCTATTTTTCGCTTCAATTACAATAACTCTACCACTCGGTGGATGAAAAGGGTTAGAATTTCCAACCACTCCAACCATATTAATATCTTCCCCCATATTTCTAACCACTATCTACCCATAGGGAAAAATATTATTTATAAATACTTACAATATGATTTCTAGTTTTGAACTTTCTAGATACTTATATTCTTTTAGCTCATCGTTCTTTACCACATCTGGTGAAAAAATGGACCATCTACATAAACCAATTAGTATACAACAACATCAAACACTATTCTTAGTATAAAGAGAGGAACACTAGAGACCAGATGATCATCAGTGACTCTAGAAAAATCTAATGGAAAAAGAGAGCCATGAAACCATTAAAATCTGATCCCATGTGCCTATATTACTATACCATGGAATCCAACCAACTTATTTTGGGACCATAAAGGCTTAACATTTCATACTGCTTCATAATACTCTTAGTTGTATCTAGGATGTAAAAGATCTAATCGATCTTTTCAATCTATTTCTCCCTCTCTCTTGAGGTAAATTTGTACACTTAATAGATTATGACTTCTGTTGCAAGAACATTCATAATTGATTCCTTGCTCCCCCACCTCATGGTGGTACCTCAATAATAGTATACTAGACATGTGTTAAATTCTAGTCAATAGAAAAAATATATGCATGATGAACTATATAATATTCTAGTCTATTGGAGGATTCCATTAAGGAGAATATGAAAAACAATCTTAAGGAACCTGTAGAAGTCCTTTCAAATACATACCACTTCACACCAAAATATAATAAATGATCATAGAAAACTATAATCACAGATCAGATTAGAAAATCAAAAAACCAATGATTTTGATTAAAAAATTCAAAGAAAGAGATACACATCCCAATAACCCATGATAACTTGATTATCATCCTGGAAAGAGCTAGCCAAGAACATGCCTCAACTTACCTATCAAGTCCCAATAATCCCAATCCAGTCTACAAAATTTCCTATGATAATGAATCTTGTAGAAAAACCAAATTTTATAAAAAAAATGATGAACCAATACTGTAAACCCTCTTAAACTAGTACCCGAGCTGAATTTTCGTAAACCCGAAGGGAGTTCCTGATCCCCACTGGCTAGTTACTAGAACCCGGACATCAATTAATAACCAGAGGGAATTATTTTACATAAAATGTTGAAAAAAAAAATCATATATATTTAATAAAGAGATACAATAGATGAGATAAATACATTCCATAACTAAAAGTAAACTACATAAAATGACATAACTCAATAGAGTCAGAAAAACCCTAATGTACAAGTGAAATCATCAAATAAAAAGTTAAAGGGAAACCAAATACTCCATGTGATAGAATTAGAAAACTTCCACCATCTCACCACTAGCCATCCTGAATCAACTAATAGAAAACTTCTTTACCTCAATATGGATCCTTTTCAATCTGGGCATCAAAACACTCCCATTTCTCAACACACTACCGAAGGGGTTCATATTATGTGATATAAAATTATCAATAGGATCCCACCAAGGTGTTCCATAACAAGACTATGTACAAATAATAAGAACAATATCAGCTTTAGAGAAAACTAGGAATGATATATGGTTTCTAATGTTTTTATCAATGTCATGGGAAAACATTTAATTTTACATATTTCAACATTTCAAGATAAATCTACGAAAAAAAATTCAATGAATTTCATATAAATATATCAAATAACATATATCAAATCAAACATAATCATTTATAACATATCATATAAAATCCAGAAAAGTACAAATAAATCATTACAAGATAAAAGAAAAGGTATCATCATGAAAAATATCACACTAGTTCAAGATAAACATGACATTCATATACCCAACATAGAAAATTTCACAAACATCAATATCAAGATATATGCATCCAATCTAGTTAGTAGATGAACACCCCAGAAGTGAATCCTCTAAATAGCGTCAATCAAGTCTCTAGAATGAAATGCTTATATAGCATGATAACACCCCATGATTGAACCCCCTAGTAGTATCAATGGGAGAGGCCTATTAAAAAAAATTCATCTATGTACCGAAGGCTTCCCTTGTTCTTTATTTTCCAAAAAAAAATTGTCAAACCCATGATTTGAAAACCACATTATAAATCTATTTCAAAATTCTATGAAAACCATTTATTTTTTTCCAGAAAATGTGAAAACCATATTTTATCAAAAACGATTTTTACACTCACAAAAATCCATCAATAAATCATGTCATTGAATTTATGAAATAATTATAAATAACATGATAAATACAGTTCATAAAATATAAGCTAGATATAGAACCACCTACCTCAAACATGGGTTGTACATGCTCGCAAGAAGATCCATCAATTAGAAAGAATACAAAAGTGACAAAAGATATTATATAATCAATGCATACATCTTAGAATCAATTTAATACATAAAACTGATAGTGTTGAAGACATACCACAACATACCAAAAATTATACACACCTAATGCAATACACCCAACAAAGGATTATCCCTATGAATAGGATCATACAATGGATATAATAATCAATTAATATAATTGTAATTATAGATAATCAGATATAAAACCATATCACAATGGGGATATCACGATCAAAGGCAATGATGAAACCAAATAAATGATTACTCAGAGAGATACAACCCAACTAAATAGGATTTCAATCGCTAAACAAAGTTATTTGAATAGAGAAAAGTCCCCTAAAATTATCCTTGATAGGATCTAGTTTGAGAGCTAAAATCCAATAGCCAAATGGAATAATAATTCATTAGTGTGGATCCCTAAAATTATAACCCACATGACATACAAAATGTCTAACCCCAATACATGTCATGTAATACATGATGCTCAAGTATGATAAAACCCATTCACCTTTTTAAGAAATTATTTATTTGTTACCATTACACAATATGAACGAAATACATGATATGTAATTCTTCTATGTTATTTACCGGTCTCATGGATTCTTATTGAAAGACATTATAAAGATTTCAGTACCATTACAAAGTATGTATTTCTCTACTAGACATCAAAACCACCAGTTTTTAATTGAAAATCCATAACCACCATTGGTATTCTTTGAACATAGGTATTAAATATAACCAAATCATACATATAAGCCATAATCTACTAATTAAACAAACATACATCCCCAATATTTTGGAAATTTTTCCCCATAATATGATCTCCATCCTTGGGAGTCCAAAAAAACACCCAAATAAATAAAAAACGAATAAAGAGAAGAAAAATAAATGAAAGAGGGTAATAAGATATTAAAAAAATTATATGTGAAATGGGGAGTTGTATAAATATCATACAAGGGGTTGAGGCCCAAAATTTTTCACAGGTGATCTCACTATAACATACATGTTGGATTCACCCAGATAGTGTTTTGTGAACATAATATTTCTTAAATGATGGGTGAACTATGATTGTACTCCAATTAATTGGGTAGAATTATGTGTCTTAATAGATAATAATCATGGAGTTATCAAGGAGGATTATTCTATGGATTTAATTGTACTCTAATAATTTCGAACACAAGTGATGAATGTAACGTTTTAAGTATCCTAAAGGGTTTTTTATTTTCTTTCTATGGGTTTTAATGTTTTTCATTTAGAAATAAGTGTGTGGTATTTTCATGTAGAAACTATTTATTTCATCTCCTCAGAGATCATTAAGATAGAGGTAAACATTTTTGTTGTTGTCATTTTTTCTTTGAAATAACTGTTTTATTATTTTTATGAAACATTCTGATTTTTTGTTCCCCTTACATGTTTCAGGAAAAAAATTTAGGGTTTAAAAGATAGTAATGAAAATGGATGAATTCAATATGACAATTGTGAATATTTTTCATTAAAATAAATCAAATTTTATTTTAAATAGTTTTTAATGGGAAAAATGAATACTGAGTAGATGTGTCCACTTATAATGTATGTGATTAATATGTAAATTTTTTCCAAATTCTCTAAAACTCTAAACCAAAAATATATTTTTGAATGAAGAAATGTGAATCCTCATATAAGGACTCAATATTACGTAATGTATAAGGTTAGTCCATACAATTTTTATCAGATAAGTGTTTAGATAAAATTAGTGGTTAGGACAGTGATAATAAAATAACGTTAAATGATTTTACATAAAGGTTAATATGTTATAACACATGAATACTTTCATGTTTCATCATTTAAATTATTTTTGTTCAGAGTTGGTTTTCATAGAGGAAATAGAGAGGCGATTGTAGGAAGGAAACCTGGGGATGATATCCACCCAAAGCGGTAACCCATAATGGGTGGAATTGGAATATATAATTTTTGCGGTGATGAGTTAGTTTATAAAATATATATAATGTAGAGGAATCCATGTTATTGAGAATCCATATATACCACAATAAAACATGATGATAATATATATTTTTTGAGCAAATATCTTCTTGAAATTATTGAATCTTCTTTACTAGTTATAGCTAAAGGATGCATAAATTCCCTTGAAGAGATATTTGAAGGAATGTGATGTTTGGTACATAAAAAGGCAAATATTACTATTTATCATTTTGAATGTGATGATAAGGAATGGTGTTATTGGTTTAATAATACCATAGATAAATATGATCTCAATGTTATTGAATGGGAAACATTTAATAATCATTTACAAGGGAAATTTTTCTCTAAGGATGTTTGACTCAGGATAGAGAAGAAATTCATAGAACTATAGTAAAAGGTGAAGATTTTTTAGATACATATTAAACAATGGAAAAACCTATTATTTTTAAATATGATAATTTTTTATAGCTTATGGGACATGGAACACTGAGCTTAAATAATAATGTAAATATATTTCATGAAATTTTACATATTCAGTAGCTTGTGGAATAAGAAAAACAGAGTTGAAATAAACCCAAATATATTATAATATTAAATTGGTTGTTATAAATACTACTAAAAATAATATAAAAATTATGGTTATCTATTTCTTATAAATAAAATAATAATCATTTAAAATAAAAATAAATGTTTTCTGAAAAACAATATTTTTTTAAATAACGGTTTAGTCACGCTATACGCATATAAATTGAAAAAAATATAAATTTTGTAAATTTATTTTCCATTATTAAATTCATTTTATATATTATAGCATTGAAATTATCATAGGGTTAAATTTTGGTATATTTCATAAAATATTTAATTTTTTATAAATATTGAAAAATATAGAATTTTAATTGAGAACTGTCTTCTCATTAAAATTATTTGTTAAGTTAAATTGTCTTTATAATAGGGATTGGAGTAAAATTAATTAAAAAATATTTGAATTATTCCAATTTATATCATAATATTAATTTTCATAATGAATTTTGATATAAAAAAATATAAACATTTGAAAATTTTCTCTTTGAAACCCACTTTCTCATCACATATTCCGGATTAATTTTAAATTAATATATTATAATTTTGTGAATAGAATTTGGAAAAATGAATTGCATATTCTGAATTATATTATTTTATATTATCTAATATGGCCAACTAAATTTTTTACCATCTTTAATAGTGAAATTAGTACAAATTAATTTTCGTGGTTATGGTAAAAATGTATCCAATGGGGTTATATAAGAATATAATGGTTACAATGACCTAAAAAATGTATAAAATATATTTTCCAGCCATAGTTAGACCCTATAATATCTACTTATCAAGAATAATCCATTATGAACCATTTTTTCTTGTGAAGAAAATGTGGTTACACCTTTTCCTTTTTAAAAATTTCAAGTGTGCCACCAACCTCACTTAGAACCCCCTCTCATATCTATTTCATACCTTCTCACCATTATAGTTAATCAAATATGCACAAAAAAAAATTCCCAAATTTTATTATCTAATCCCACATTCCTTAATTATCTCATAAATACAACCTAGGAAGTCTTAGTGCAATCCTAAATAGGATACCCGAATAAGAGGTAACATCGTTCAATTAGATTTTTATTTTATTTCCTTCACGAACCCTTTCAATTATTATTAAACATTGATGATATAATAACCTCCGTATATTAAATATAACAAGATACAATTATTTTAATTGAATTATCTAAAAAAACACCCCTTCCATCAAATGGGTTATGAAATCCACATTAGTCTGTATAGTAAACCACAACCTTGCAAATCAATGTAATTCGTTTTTTTCCATTACCAATTTTCACCATTTGTTATGATGATGTATATAAAAATATATGTGATATTTATAACATAATTATACCTATGGAGTCATTATATTATATATACATCTTTTATTTTCATTATTTCAAGGATACAGTGGTGTCGCTCATGCGTATGGAGGACAACCACCTCATAAAGCGATGTGATTCTTCTTTCACTAACAATTTTCATGAAAATTGATAAGAACAAAGTTAATGATTATATGTGATATAAATGAAATAATTATGATACTAATGACATATTTTTCATTCTAAAAAGATAAAATATATCATTTTACTTCTTATCTTTTCACTCACTGAATGATGATAACATCGTTCATGTTTATGTGGACTATTACCTTCACAAATCGCAATGACCCTTTTCATAAACACACCACATGGATAATATAAATAAATATATTTTTACAAATAATATTTTATGTATGGTATTATTATAAAAACATTAGGAAAATTTATTACTTACCTTCTTTCTATAATGATCATTGGAAAATGGAATTGTTACGCTTGCGTACTTATGTCATACCATATCAATGATAATAAAATACATCATTTTTCATAACCATATTTACTAATTGGTTTAAAAAGATGAATTGATCTAAATATATGAAAATTTTATCATGATTATTATTATATATATTATAGAACTATATAACCTGCACAAGAACCAGATATTTATGACAAAACACACATGAGAAAACAAGGTAATTAACACATTAAATAATGAAAATAATGAAATATAATTAATGGATAATGGATAATATTAAATAAAATAATAATATATGATATTTTAAATATTCATATGGTTTTTTATAAATTAATAACATGTTTAAGATCACTATACAGGTGGTTAAATCATGGTCCACAAAAAGTAAGCATGAGGTAAGCGATTTCTCAACTCAATTTCCATTCGAAGGGTTAAACATATAACTAATTGAATATTTAATTCTAAGAATATATATTTAATATTTTTTTATATTTTATTCTTTATTTAAAATTTTTTAATTCGATTTACATTTTATAGACATGTTTAATTTATTGATTAATCCCCACTTTAATAATATTATCTTTGTAATGGATTTCATCTCAATTTCTCTTCACTAATGAATATTGTAATTATATGCACATAATCTCTTTTATATGGTATAAATACTACCCCATTAACATGAAATTTCATAAATTATTAATAATTAATTCCATTTTATATTTAAATATGAATTATTTTAGCTAATGGGATTTAACTTAAGAGATAAAAGGGTAACGAATTTCATAATTCAAATTATTTTCTTTCTGTTATTTTACAATTTATTTGTCCGTGATATTATATGATTATTTGTATATATAATTTTAATAATTTTATTTTTTATTTTTATTTTTATTATGAGGATTTACTTTTCATACACAAAATTGATTAATTGACTTATTCTCACTACAATTTTATGATAGTTGTAAGGGTTTATTTTACAATCTTGTTATTATTAAGATTATTTATTCTTAAATTATAGATAAAGGAAATTATTTTATCACTGTATATGAAACGCATATACGTGTATCCTACTATTTTATTCATGATATTTTGAAGTAATAGTATTCTTTTTTCACTCTTTTTACAAAAAATAATTGATAAAATGTTTTTCTAAATCCTAATTAATTTTTCCCTATGGTCAGAAAATTATTTTTTTCCAAACCCTTGATTTAAAAAAATGGTTTCAAAATGTTTTATATATTTTCAATATTATTTATTAAATATGTATTTACCCAATTTTTAGTTTTTTAACTCAATGGAAGATTCATCTCATTCTTAAAATAATATATTTTTTTCTTTTATTGAAAAAGTGAAAGGAATATTTGGGTATGTAATGAACCTAATTTACAGGATTTATATTCAATAAAATTTTTAGAAGCTTCAATTATATTTTTCAATGATTATATTTAAAAAAATATTTTCAAAATAAAATTTGAAATTTTAGTTTTAAAAATTTATTTTCAAAATGAAATGAATATTTTCTTAATGAATGTTTTCATTGAAATTTAAATTTCTTTTTTATCCATAAATTATAATAAACTTTTTTTACTCAAAATGGGTATATGTTTTATTGATACCATCCTTATTCTACCTCTGGATGGTTTATGATCATTTTTACCAAATAAATTTTGACATTAACATCCTTGATTCAATTTTTTATTCATTAACATTCCCTTGAAATATTCACTTTCCATTTTTCATTAAACAATAAATTTCCTCTAAATATCCATATTATATATCATGTATTTTACTTTTTCGATAAGTATATCTAATTTCTATATAAAATGTTTTGCTTATAATTCTATTTGATTTACATGGGAAATGTTGTTAATCGTTATTATTTATTTAATATGGATATTTAATGTCAATGATCATTATTCATGAATATAATATATTATTATATATATGAGGACTACTATGTATATGAAAACAATGGTGGGTTCCAGTTATTGATATCCCATCGATGCATCAATATATCTGATAACATTATTATTTAACATAATATAAAAAAAATTGGTTGAAAATGGTGGTTTTGTAACCACTTGTTTTAAACTGTCTTGAGGAATTATATTGATGATAGAGGTATCATATTACTTATACATGACATCCAATAACTAATCGTTTCCTTTATTAAAAATTCAGTTATTACTATCAATTATATATTCACATAGATATTATCTCCGGATGAATTTCATTATACGTTATTGATTAAATGAAATGTTTTTCCAATTGTTTATGATGCCATATTGATTATGATTTACCAAAATATTATATTAATTTTATTGATTAAATGGAATTTATTTTCATTTATTTACTTTTACATATTGATTATTATCCATGAGATTTTCACATTAATATGATCTCTGAATGAACATACTTCTTAGTTTATTGATTACATGGGATGTGTGTTCAGTTATCTTCCTTTACATATTTATTATTCATATTCATTAAATATTTCTTCCATTATACTTAAGCCATACAGAGGATTTGATCTTACCTTATTTTGTTTCCTTTCCCTAGTATTCCATGAATTTTACTATGATAGACTTGCACGGATATACTATAAGGGGTAATTTTATTCTCAATAAAATATGTTTTAATATTTGTATTAAAATTTAATGTAATACACAAGTACATGTAACAACCCAAGACTTTATAGGATATCTATTTTTGAATAAATTTAATTTATTTAATAGATTATGATGCATGCAACATTGTGTTTAAACAAAATGCAGTTTTGTCACACTCGATACACTTAAATTAAAATTAGTTTTAAAAAATTTTATAAAATTTATTTGAAAAAATAATATTCATTTTTGAAATAATAATATATAAAATATATTATTTTAAATTTTTTGGATTTTACAAAAATTTATCATTTGTATGATGAATAGGGGGAAATAGTGAAAATTAATTAAAAACAACAATTTATTTAAAAAATATTATAATGTAAAATTATATTATAAATTAAAATTAGTTATATTATTTATAATAATCAAATTTATTTCATTGGAATCATTTCAATGTTGAATTTATTTATAAAAACTTCATACAATTTTGAACATTATCTCTTTAAAACTCATTTTCTCATCCCATATATGGGATTAATTTCAAATACAATTTTGATATTTCAATGAATGGAATTTGGAAAAATTGAATACATTTTTGGATTAACTAAAATTTATATTATCTTATAAATTCAACTTATCTTTTTACTAAAATGAATAGTAAAAGCAGTAAAAATTATTTACTACAGTTACGGTAAAACATATTTTCTAAGTGGGAAAACTAAAGAGATAAGGGATAAAATGACCTAAAAAATTATCTAAAATATATGTATTGTCTATATTAAGACACTATACCATATAAGTATCAATATACTTCGTTTTTACCATCTTTCATATGTTAAACTTAGGTAAAAAGGTTAATTTCTAAAATTTACATGTGTATCACTCACCACACTTATAAAAGGACACACACACTCATGTCTTATTCACCCATTGAAATCCTTTTAGATCATCCAACGTAGGATAAATAAATTCCCAAAATCCCTCTTTTAATCTTATAAGACTTATTTTTTTCATAAATACATCCTTAAATGTATTTTTTAAAAACTTTATGAGGATACCTGAAAAAGACGTAACATTATCCAATAATCATTTTAATTTTATTAGTTCCTCCACCTACATAAATTATTATTAAAATATTTTGATATAATAAAATTTGTATATTACATATAATTATATGTTTTTATTTTTAAGTAATTAACTACAATCATATCCACTTCTATCAAATGGGTTACGAAATCATCATTTGAGTGTACGGTGAACTACTGCCTCATGGAATAATGTCATTTGTTTTTCTATTACCACCTCTCATTTTTTTGTCTGATAATTTATATGAAGAATATATATAATAGTTATAAAATAATGACACATTTTTTTTCATCGTAACATATACACCATTTTTAATTTACATTTGGTTGAAGATATGATTACATCGCTCATGTATATAGTGGACTACCTCTATGAAAAATGATGTGATTTATCTTTCATTAATAATTTGTATGTAAAGTGATATGAAAATATTTAGTGAATATATGTGATATAAATTAAATATTTATGGTATTAATGTCAAATTTATTATTTTTTAATGAAAATATATCAATTTGTTTCTTATATTTTCACTCACTACAAGATGAGAAGATCGTTCATGCACATGTTGAATACTTCCTTCACGAAGAGACGTGACTCTATTTTTATCCACAAACCATATGGATGATATGTAAAAGTATATTTAAAGAAATTATATTTTATATATGAAATTATTATAATTCTTTAAAGATAATATATAATGAACTTTCTTTATATAATGATAATTAGAAAATGGAAACGTTACTTATGTGTATATATTTCCACCATAACTAGGATGTTAAAATACATAATATCTCAGAAGAATCTTTCATTATTAGTCTTAAAATTATAATTTATGAATAAATATTTTTATTAAATAATATTTTTTTATTTATCTGATGAAATTATATAATAGTAACAATAACTAGAACTTTCATGACAAATAACCAATGACAAAACAAGGCAATTAAAATCTGAACCATAGAAAATAGTGAAATATTATTTACTAAAGGGTGATAATATGTTATAAAAGTACCATATAAGATATTATAAATAATAAAATTTTTCTATTATAATATATTAAATTGTTTAATACCACTATATAGTAGGTTAAAACATTTTAACCAAAAGAATAAGTGAGGTAAATGACTTTGTATCAATCTCTCTTAATTGAGGCATATTTAATTTTTTTCCACATAATTTATTATATATGGTTTACATACTAACCCTTTTACACTTAATAGGAAGATTTATTCATACTTAATGGAATTATAAGTTTCTTCCGTATTAATTTAAACAATGTTTTTTACTTTAACGTTACCATGTGTTAGGGATTTCATCCCAATTTACATTCCATTAAACAAAATTTGATTTTATGAACCAAATCACTTTTACGTGGTGTTTATACTACCCAATTGATATTTCATATCATGATTCATTAATAATTAATGTTACTATTGTTTTTACCTGAAATTATCTCATATAAGGTAATTTGACTTGAAAAATAGCATGTGGTAAAACTTAGTGGACAATCTCTCTTTATTTTAATCATTTTTGTTTTTATATTATGTATACATATTATTTTATAATTGATATGATTATTTCATTAACAATATAAAATTTTTAATATAGAGATTACTTTGAATATTTTTAAATTAACCAGGGAATATTAATAAATATATATCATTTTCACAATATAGATATTTGATGATAAAGAGAATTGAAGCATGAATTAAATAGATTATTAGATATAGGTGGAATTATTCGGGCATCTAGTTATTGTTGGTGATAATATTTCATATATCTCACTGACGCATCAATATTTCACAGGAGAAAAATTAGTTTGCCTATATTAAATGGGTTTCTACCTTTATGTTTAAACTGTCATGAGTATTTATTTTGAAAGTGGAATATTCCATGTTTATATGGAATGAAATAAATTAAATAATAATTTTCATCATTGATAATTTATTTATCTTATTATCTATGAGATTTATTCTATGAGAATATCTCTATATGCATTTCATTATGTTTTTATTGATGAAATAGATTTTTTCAGTTATTTACCCTTCCATATTGATTATGCCGTATCTTATCAGGGTTTTTAATTTATTTAAATATGATGTGTGTTCAGTTTCATACTTATAAATATTCATCATTATTATTTACTAATGAAAACTCATGTTTTATGTAACCCTTACTAAGAATATGAACTCTCCCTTATTTTTTTCCTTTTCCCATGGTATGAAGAAGAGTTCATAGAATGAGTTTCGAATGAGGAAGTTAATTTTATTTTGATAATCCTTTTTTATTATTTAATATTAACATTTTAAAATGTGCATCATGAATGTATATAAATATATAATACATGTAAACTAATCAGTACTTCAGGATTTCACCCTTTGTATATATGATAATGTAATAATGTAGGTAATTACTCTCTATTTCTGTGGTTCGAGACATTACAGTTGGTATGTTATGGAGGTTTTCTAGAATACTTAGGAAAAACTATTTAATATATATATATATATATATATTATGAAACAGAAACCTATGATAGCATTTAATGATATATATAGAACACCATCTGAATGTTTTGGTATGGATGAGATTATGTAGTTTTTCCTAGAATTATATCTCTTTCTTGAGAATAAAAGTGGACGTGGTGCTAGAATAGAGGTACATAGGGGTAATAACTCCAAAAAGGAATATTATGATAGACCTATTCATTACCAGGTTCATAACAACGAGCCATTAATTACACCTAGTTTGACACTCCAAATGGATATTATTAGGATAATTCACATTTTCTATACAAACCATTATGCAGGATTTAATAATAAGAATATTCCCAAAAAACCATTTTTATAGTTCCAAGATAAAAAATGCATAGATTTTCATTTATGTTAAGTTTTAAATCATATGTAGAATAATAAATTATGATTCAAAGATCGTGGTTTTATGATCTAATCTAGTATATTCTATTGTTTAGAGATGAAACCTGGAAGAAAGAAGGGAATCAGTAATCATGGACAAAGTGGATATTTCCATACCAAGGAAGCCCATATAACAAGTACTAGTATTGAGAAAATTATGTCTATATTATGTTATATCAACTAGGTAATGAAAAATTAACTTTCCTAGATGGAGTAAGTTCTTCTACAATACAACTCCCATATGTTGGATCTGTTTATGTGACAGAAGACCCCATTATTCGTTGGTAATAAGAGTCTAGTTATTTTCAAGAATTGTATTTATTCTATAGAGTAGATATTAATGGCATTGGGATGTGGTGAAAATGAATTGGATTTACATGTATTGGATTTTTTCACAGGTGATGATAATCAAGGGTGGTTGTCGATACAGAAAACTAGGAAGGAAGAGGAAATTCAAATTGAGGAATGGAATTCTATTTAATAGATATTCTTTGACAAATATTTTAATCATGAAAAAATGATATTAATTTAAAGATACTTGAAATAATTAAAAAATGGAGAATAATGTGTTGTAGAGTATGAAACTACCTCTACATTTTTACCTAGGTTTTCTATCGATTAAATAAGAAATATGGAGTGAATTATTGATCATTTCTTCGAATTTATCAATACGTCTCTCCAAAGGATGGTCGAATCTCAAAATTTCTATAATTGGATGAAATAAATATATGTAAAATCAAAATTGAGTAGGAATTCTATTGATCTTACATATTTATTGGAAATATATTGATTTAGTGGTTATTTGAGCACCAAAAAAGGAATTCATCCTTAAAGATGAATAGAATGCAGTGATTTATAACATTAAAATATATAGAAATAATCAATATGGGAAATTATTGATCGCATTTGGATTATGTTTTAAGTTCATAAAAAATGGTGTCTAAGAAAAATAATTCAAAGGGATAAAAAAACTATTTTTCAGAGTTTCAACTATAGTGATATGGGTTACTATGTAATAAAATTTCATAGTAATCAATGGAATCCACCACATAAGAGGCCAATGGGATAAGGAAAAACTAATTAGTTCACTATAACTAAAGTGTATTCGAATGACCAGGAATTTTAAAAATGTTATTTGTTTCCAGAATAAATGTTTGTTACATATTTTATAATATCATACACAAAAAAATAATAAAAAACCAAAAAAATATTATCTCTTTGAAAATGATCATTCCATTAGTCATCTATGAAAAAATAATAATATGTCAACTATTTAAATTGGACAAAAAATATAAAATATAACAGCTAAAATGAGAAATTATGGATTTTATTTAATTTTCTAGAATCATTACTCTGATAGACAATGATATATAAAAAAATATTGTTAAACCAAAATAAATCATATGAAAATGAAATTATAAACATAAGAGAAATTTTAGTGTATTTTATGTGAAAGAATAATTTAGTATTTCTATGGTGTAAATTGATATTTGAAAATTAGGATTCAATCATTATATAACCATTGTTCAAATATGAATGTCTATCAATATGATTATTTTTCAATATGACTGTTGGAAACTATAACCTTGGTTGAAAATTTTACCATTATAATTAGTGTTTATATGTAGTAATTTCAAAGGATAATTGATACAAAAAGAAGAATCGATTTCCTAAACTAGTAGAATTGTGTTGTTTAAATCCCATTTTCTATAATTTGGGAGGGATTTAATATCACTGGGGTTTTACCTTAACCAAGCCCATGCCAAGAATCCGCAAGTGAGTATCTAAATAAATCACATATGGGATAATTTCATGATAGTTATTACCACTCGATCGAGGTCATCTGAGCCACATAATTAAAATACAATATCGCATACCATTCCCATCAGGAGTATGCATCTATAAAAAGGGGTACATGTATAAAACAAAGTTATGTAAAGTTTAAATTCCATTTTATACATAAAATTTTTATTCCATCAATTCCCTTTAATAATTTTTTTTAAAAAATATATGTTTCATTGACATGAATTAGATCAATTTATTTTTAGAGGCAAACAAAAAACAATTGTATTTTATTTTAATTTGTACAAAATTTGATAATAAAGTAAAGTATTTTGAATATTATTTTTATATGAAAAAATTATTCTAAAACACTATATCCTAAATATAAATTATAAAATATTTTATATTGGCATATGAAACTTTTTTAAGTGTCACAAATTTGACCGGGCCTTAAAAACTGTAATTTTAAATAAATAATTTTTTATTATATTTTAAAGCCAAAATTTCAATATATATAAAATTATTATGTAAAAAACATTATATTTGAAATAATCATGTTCAAAATATGTTAGAGTGAATTTATGATAATTTTCTAAAATACGTTATTTTTCTGTGAATTGGAAAAAATAATGTTTTAGGTTTTAGTTATATTTTATGACATCACATTTATGTCATTATGATTTAATAATTAATTAAACACAATCCTAGGTGTAAATTATTTAAATTATTTATATTTTTTATGTTAATATATTTTATTCATTTTCCAAAAATATATGTTACTTTCCAATGTCTAAAATTGAAAATTTGATTTTAAAAAACATTACTTTATTGAAGTGTTAATATTATATTGCAAAAGAAGTATTAAAAAGGGCGTTCTATTCTAGCATATAAAAATAACTTTAAACATGAACCTTATTTCAAAAACAATGAGAACATGCCATGGGTATGTAAATGGTTTTTCATTTTCCACACCAGGTTTTCCAAGACCTATATTTTGAAATTATTAAACAATCCCTCAAAATTTTCTTTAAATACCAACACATTACTCCATTTAATTTCACTACCATTCTATCCTCCACATATTTTTGGTGGTTTTACCTCAAAAAAAGTCCCTCCCCCAAGGTTTTCTCAATCCCCCAAGGTTTTATCCTCAACTTTTTGGAATAACTCTTCAAGGTTTGGGGAATCACCACTTCTCTTTTCTATTCAAGTTTCCCTTTATGTCGCATCTCTTCCAATTTACAAAATATGTTATTTTTTACACAATATATTATCCCATGACATTAATTATAATATTTTATTAATGGGATTCCATTGTACTCAATTATTTTACCCAATTCTAAAACCATGTTTACACTCATCATGCTACCGAATTTACATCTTAAAATTTCTCTATCTCCTTATGATATTCTCTTTTATTTTCATTACATGTAAACTCAAACCATTATTTAAATGTTTATTATTCTATTTGTAAAAATTATTTATTTGATTCAATTGTTTACAAATAAGAAATCCACATTCCCTTTTTGCAGGGAAAACATTACACAAGTATCGTGTTTTTAAAAACTTTTATAAACCATGATTTTGATAAAAAATCTATTATTTATTCTCCTTGGGATATTAATCAAATGATTTATTTTTATCTATGTGGCTCACATTAATTAAGAAATATTAATTTTTCTCCCTAATAGTTTTATAATTCATTTGATATATAATTTAATATCTATAGATGAAATGTTTTATGATACCTTGGTGAATAACCTTGGTATTTTTGAATTATAAAACCATGGGGACAAGTATTGGTGATATGATGAAAAATGTTCATGTGAATATTTTATCCACATTTACATATTATGATTCATGTTTTTATTATTTTTTATGTCCTTTTTTCATTCCTTATTTTTATGACTCATGTTCTTATTGATATTCCTCCTAATCACATGCTAAATATTTCCCTTCTTTATTCCCTTATTGGGCCTCATGTTCACCCCTTTCCTTCGATTTATGTCCTATGGATATGATATTCTATAAAATTATCTATGGGTTAAACCATGAAAGTGACTTAGAGTGGTATTAGAGTAATTTTTTAATTTTTCAAGTATTATGTACCTTATTTTCAAGAAACTAAACTTTATTAGATCCTGTGTTTGTACCATGTAATGTAATATTATGTAAGAAAAATGTGAGATTTAATAATTTTTATCAAAGGTTGGTAGAGTTATTTTTTAAATTAGGATTTAAGTAATTTATTATGAACCATAGGGACATAGAATGATATAAAAAAATATCATTGTACTGCGGAAAATATTAAGTAAGTGGTTTCCAATCAAATATATATTTGTCTAGATATTACAAGTGGATCTCACTGTTGAACAGATGTACCTAGTGGTAACACCCGAAAACCCCACTTTGAGATAGACTCAAATGGGAACCAGTGCATGTAAGCAGTACATAAAACACAGTTGGTGGGACACTACTGAGGGATATGTTTGGTTAATCACATGTTTTTTGGGAAGCATTATGAATGACACGTATAAATTTTATTTTTTATTAGAAGAGATTAATGAAATATTTATGAATCACTTTTTATGACATAAAATATCTTTAGAATTATAATATTCTTAAAAGTAACATATTTCTAACTAAGGGTTTCTTATTTTAGAAATATTTAGGACAACAGGAGGACCAAAAAAATGATGAGTACAACAGATGTTAAACTGAAGGTGTTTTGATAGAATATGGAATGGGAAAAGTCACGAGGATAATTAATGAACTAACTAAAGTTATCAATAATAACTTGAGTCAAGTTGAGAGATAGGATTCACCATGAAGGGAAATGTATTTGGAGTCCTTTATGTATCAACTACCTCCTTATTTAAATTGATATACCATCCCATTTATTACTGAAAAATGGATAAGCTTTATAGAAAAGATCATTTCTCTACTCAATTGGCCAGAGTAAGAGAATTTAACCTTGAAGTATACCTATTATATGGAGAATATGATCACTCATGGACACTAATTAAAAACAATAATCTATAAAGGGAGATCAATTTTATGAAGTGGGAAGAGTTATAGGGAATCTTTTTCAATAACTATTTTTCAGGTTCTACGAAAATGAAAATAGATAAGGAATTCCTCAAACTGAATAAAGGGAATATAAATTGGTGGGAAGTGATGATATTACCTTATAATGACTTTCTTGATACACCTATGTCTTTATTATGTATCCTAAATAAATGGTTTATTTATTCATCAATTGACTAAGAACCCATATGCAGAGCAATCTAGAAAAGTGAGACTATGATATTTATGATGAGAAAGTGAGAAGTGATATTAATATTGAATTAGAATTTGGAATGATGAAGTGTTCACATAGGTGAAATTAGAAGAGAAAATGATTTTTTTTAAAACTCAGGGATGAACTTTGATCATGGAAAAGGAGGAAAGAAATAGAAAATTACCATGTGTAAAAAATGTGGGATGAAGCAATCAGATAAATTCTTACATGGGTGTGGAATTTTCAACAAGTTTAGAATAGATGTCCACATAGCTCAGACCTACCATGGTTAGGTGAAGCCTAACCATTTAACCACTAAAAACAAATGCGATATTTTATAGGACCAGCTGAATACTTAATGCTTCAAGGGTGGATAGTTTGTGAACTTTTACAATCAATGTATAAATCAAAATATTATATAGGGTAACCTCTATCAACCTCAACATATGCCAAGGGAGAAAATTATGGAATTTTATATCATGAAGGCTGAAGTGGAGGCCCCTAATGACGTGGGGGTAGTTACACTCATTGTGATATAAAATATAGAAAGAACTTTGTTTGATTACTATTATACATAGCCATTTATTTCTTATCGGATTTCAATGAATATATAATCAATCATTGAACTACTAGAAGTATATTATTGAGTCAAGACTACTAGAGAAATTATCATATTGTAAACAGTGTATATGAACTATATTATTATATTTGGTGATTAAAATATCATCACAAATCTACTAGTAATTCCCACGGTAAATTTTAACACTATACGAGGGATGGACTAGATCTTAATGTATAATGCTAATATAAACTGTAGAAGAACTAAAAATTCACCAGTTTTGAATTCCAAATGTATAGTAAATTTTAAATGAGGGATATAATGGTCTATTCTTTGTCCATAGGCACCTCCCATGTTTTTTAGGGAAATAATCAGTCAATAGGAATAAGGAAATGAATGTATAATGATAGAAAATGTCCCTATAATTGAGGATTACATTGAATTATTTCCTAAAGAGTTACCTAGACCACCCCTAGAAATTGGTTATAGTTATCCATTGAACTTATACCTGTATCCAAGAAAATATCAAATATCCTATATATAATGGAAAATATGGAGATATCGAAGTTAAAGAAATAGCCTCAAGATCTTAAGGAGAATAAATTTATCTGACCATGTGTGTCTCCTTGGAGATCATATAATCCCTTTACAAAAAATAAGGATGGGTCAATGTGGTTATGCATTTATTATAGAGAACATAATGGGATAACAGTGAAGAAAAAATACACTCTCTAAGGAATTATTATTTATTTGACCATCTTCCTGGGGATGAATTATTCTCCATGATTGAACTCTGATCTGGGTGTCATCAACTAAGGGTGAGGAAAGAAGATATTCCAAATACTTACATGTAATAAAGATATAAGTATTATGATTTTTCTGTCCTTCATAATGAGTAATAATCCAGATACAATTATTGATTTTATTAAATGACAGTTCAAGGGGTATATTTATAAATTCATGGATGTTTTGATTGATGATATTTTGATATATTGAAAAAGTAATGAGGAGAATGATATTTATCTAAGAGTTATTTGGGGATCCCTGGGGAAGGATAATATTTTCTTGGAAATTAAAAAAATATCAATTTTTGTTACAAAAAGTTGTATTCTTGGAGAAATTGTATCTAATTAAGGAATCTCAATTGAATATATAGATAAAAAGTCTGTAGAGATATTGCCTCGTCTAACAACAGTAACTAAGATTCATAGTTTCTTTTCTTTAGCAAGATATTATAGGAAATTTATGAAAAGATAATTATTTTTTAATCTATTAATCATATTAAGTCAAAAATGGGTTATGTTAATTAAGGATAAATAGAATAAAGAACGTTTCCAATTACTAAGGATTCTATTTTTTGTAGCACAATGTGATCTCTATCCTTATTTAGAGAAACATTTTTTATTTGTAGCGATTCATCTCAGAAAGGGACTGAGTGCACCCTGCTGAAAAATGATAAGGTGATTACTTATGCATCTAGATAGTTAAGTCCTCATGACTATAATTATCCTAGGGATGACTTAGTGTTAGATATGATTTTTTCACTAAACTAATGAAGTCACTTTCTTGATGGGGAGAAATGGGATATATACAAAGACCATCAATGTTTGAATTATATTTTCAAAAAAATGTATTTGAAAATGAGACAAAGGAAGTGGTTCGAACATTTTAGAATCTATTGCTATTAAATTCATTATCAACCTAGATGATCACACAATTTTTATGGTGCATTTAGTAAGAAAGACCTTGTTGAGTTGGAAATCACGAGGATTCAAGGATATCCTTAGAGCAAGGAGCTAGTAAAATTGGATATACAAATATTAAGGGAAGGGACATCAACAAACCTATCCTAAAATTTTTATTAACCATCATTACTAGGGATGATCAATAGGGATCAAAGAGAAGATATATTGTTACAAAAGTACATTGAGTCTGTAAAGAATGGGATGTTTCCTGATTTCAAAGTGGATCAAGAAGGTCTATGATAATTTCATACATGTTTATATGTCCCTATTAACCAAGATATAATGAAGGATTTGATAGATGAATCTCATAGATCCACATTCTCAATAAATTCATTAATAACAACAATATTTAAGGACAATCATGATCATTACTGGTGGGAAAAAATAAAAATGGTGATTGTTGCCTATATTGTAATGTTCTTGGTATGTCAGCAAGTGAATGCATGGTGATATTGTCTTAAAGGGGAATTAAAACCACTACACATACTAAAATGGAAGTGCAAGAATATCACTATATAATTTTTCACTGGTCTCCCAAGGACATCCAATAGAAATAATTCTATGTGGGTTATAGTGGATCGACTCACCAAGATTGCACATTTCATCAACATTTATAAAGACTTGAATCTTGACCAACATTCCAAGATATACATAAAGTATATATCGAGGTTTCATGTTGTTTCACATTCTATCATTTCTGATCTTGATCCAAGATTTAAATTTAAATTATAGATAATTATTAATCATTATTTGAATAAAAAATTTAATTTCATTACATCCTATCACCCCCAATGTGTTGGACAATCTAAAAGAACTATTCAGACACTTGAGGACAAGATGATAACATGCAAAATGGAATTTTAAGTTGGATGGGATCAATGCCTTGATTTATCATAGTAATAATACTACAACTACTACCACTCGGGTATTCAATTTCATCCATATAAATATCTATATGTAAAGATATGTATAACTCCTACTTATTGGGATGGAGTTTGGGAGATGAAATTAATTGTGCCCGATCTTGTGCAAGAGATGAAGGAAAATGTTCATTCCATACAAAAAACATATAAAGGCCTCTTAGACTTTGCAGAATAATGTTACTAACAATCACTAATGGGGCATGGAGTTTGATGTTGGTGAAAAACGTTTCCATTGAATATCACCATTGGAAAAGAGTCATGCAGATTAGAAAGAAAATGATGATTAGCCTAAGGTAAATTTTCCCCTATCAAATCATTGATCACATAGGATTAGAGGATAATCCACCAAATCTAGCACATGTTGATGATTAATTCCACATATCTCTCTTAAAGAAGTAAATACATGAGCCCTCACATGTACTAAATCCAAAGATGATTCTACTGGAACAAGACCTCTCATACGAGGAGTAGCTGGTGGAGATATGGGATCATAAAGACAAGGTTCCGTGAAACAAGACTACCCACCTCATAAAATTGTGTTAGAGGAACCCTAAATATAAATAAGAGATGTGAGGAATAGAGGATTAAATGAGATATAAGTACTCTCACAATTTTTCAAATGAGATAATGATTTAAAATTTCATGGAAGAAATTTCATATAGGGAAGAAAGTCATGACCCATAGATCATTTAATGATAATTTTTTCTCGAAAAAATATTTTTACATAAGATATAATGTCATACACTTATAAAATAATGATATACCAACAAAATTGTTCAACTTCGAAAATTAATATGACATTATTCATCTACGAAACCAATTCAAATTTCAAACATTACTACTGATCAAAAAATATAAAATAGAACATCTAAAATGGGAAAATATGGATCACACTAATATGATAAAATCATCACTCCCACAACAAACACTATTTAAATAAAAAAATATTAGTAAACCAATAAAAAAATATTGAATATTAAAATATATACATATGATAAATTATATATAATTTTGAGTAAATGAATAATGTTGAATTTATAGGTTATAAAGGGGAACATGATCCTTGGGAATCCACCAATATATGACCCTTAGTCAAATATAAAAATTGGAAAATATGACAATTTTTAAATAATAATGTTGGAAACTATAGCCTTGGTTGATAATTTAATAATTAAAAGTAGTGTATGTAAGTATTAATGATAAATTATAATTGATATAGAAAAATGAATCGATGTCCCCAACCAGTAGAGTCATGTCGTTTTTCCAGCCACCCCACGAAACTACCACCATCACACCCCTTACCCTTATGGTGTTTATTTGTGTGATAAGGGGTTTCATGTCCATACCATATTTACATAAAGTTTAAATTCCTCTGCGTAAGTAAAATTATTATTCCATAAATTCCTCTTAAGAATTTTTTTCTTCATAAAATATTTTTTAAATTGAGATGAAATTGATAACTTTATTTTTTGATACAAATGAAATATAATTGTATTTTAATAGAAATTATATATAATTTTATAATGAAATAAATAAAACTGAATAATAATTTTTCAATAAAATAGTATTTTATTGAACTCTCACATAAATATAAATGATAAAATAATATTATAACATCATAAGAAATTTTTATAATTGTTAGAATTTTTCGTTGCCTTAAAAAATTCAAGTTTTTCATAATTTTTTTATATTTAAAAGTTAAAAGTATTATATTTAGAGATTTTTATGGAAAATAATCATTATGTTTAAAATAATTACTTAGATATTAGGTTAGGGTGAATTTATGATAAATTTCTAGAATACTTTATTTTCTTCCTGAATATTAAATAACACATTTTTAAGTTTTCGATATATTTTATGACATCATATTTTTGGAATAATGAAGTAATAATTAATTGAAGATGATAAATAGACTAAAATATGTTAATTTAATAATATTATGCATTTTAATATATTTTAATCAATTTAAAAAACTATAAGTTACCTTCCAAAGTCTTAAAAGGAAAATTTGATTTTTAAAAACATTACATTGTAGAATATTCACTCTTCAATGAAAATAAAAGTATTATAAAATGGTTATCAGTTCTGTAGGATTGAAATTACTTAAAATTTGACCAAAATTTAAAAATTATTGACAAAACACAATGGGTAATCTAATGGTTTTTCATTTTCCACAACCTAGTTTTCCATGAACTATATTTCAAAAATAATAAACAATTAGAACACTTTTTTATAAATAGCCACCCATTTCTCCATTAAAATCACCAAAAATCCATAATCCATGGATTTACTGTGGTTTTAGTTCCCAATGGGCCCCATAAGGTTCCCTAAATCCCCTACGTTTCCATCTTCATGTTTTAGGTACAACTCTCTACGGTAAGGAAAATCTCGACTTCTCTTTTCCATTAAAGTTCCCTTTTATATTGTTTGTCTTACAATTTCCAAAATAAGTTCTATTTTATACTCTATACTATATAATTAATATAATTTTAGACTTTTAGGAATTTTATAACATTATCCCATATCATTTAATCCTTTTCCAAAACCATTTTTATACCAATATTGTTGTCCTATTTACTTCTAAAAATTTATCTCATCTCCTTATGATATTCCATTTAATTTTATTTTATGGATTCCCATACATTTATCTTTTCAATAATTATTCACCTATTTGTAAAAATTATTTAATTTATTCTGTTATTTACACATAATAATCCATATTTACCTTTTTTGGACTAAATATGATGTAATGATCATGTCAATGAGAACTTTTGTACAACACAGTTGTGATGAGAAACTCATTATTTATCCCCCTATATTATTAATGAAATGATTTATTAGGATCTATGGGGATGAAATTAATTAATAAATAATAAGGGTGTTCCATGATAGATTTATAATGCATTTTATAAATAATTTAATATCTATAGATGACATGTTTTATGATTCCTTGGTGAATAACCTAGGTAATTTTCAAGTATTAAACCCTTGGTGATAAACATTAGTAATATTCTTAATAATGACTTCTTTAAATGTTGAGGCTACATTTCCATGTTATGATCCATGTTATTATTATTGTTTTATGTATATTTTTATCCCTTATTGTTATTCTTCATTTTATTATTGATATTCCTCATGATCACATGATAAATGCTTCCCTTGTTTAATACCTTACTGGGCCTTGAGCTCACCCATTTCCTTTAATGTATGTCCCTATGATATGTGATATAGTAAAATTAAATTAGGGTGAGCACACGAAAGTGTATTCAAGTGTATTTATATGATTGTTTTAATTTTTCTTGTATTATATACCTTATTTCCTTTAAACTATACTTTAAAAGATTCTCTATTTATACCATGTAATGATATGTTTTGTAATAAAAATAGTGATTCCATATGAATGTACCAAATAAATTTTTTATTACTTTAATCGTGTATTCAAATTCAAATAATTCTTTATTTCATTTTGTTTCCTCGCTCTATTTAATATATGACCTGTATTCAATGATAATTAGACATTTACCATTTAATTTAAGAAGAGTGTTATCTATTAAAACACCATCGGGAATTCACACTACAATAAAGATGGTCAGGCAGTCCCCATTATGACACACACATGCTTTATTTACTACCCAGATTATCATACATATGGTTAACATCAATATAATTTTTTGTATGTACTCTATTTTGAAATATGACAAAAAATTTATTGATGAAGAATGAAATTATGATTTTTGAGGATGTTATAGAATCCCATTTCTTTAGAGAAGAGAATTTGTCATCTGATTCATACATTGATCCACCCATAGTACCTCAACTAAATGAAATTCATGGGTAATAATAAAACATATATAAGCATATAGATGGTAATAATGAAATTGAGGATATACCTACTATATAAGAATACCTTGATTTATTTCTTGAGGAATTACCAGGAATTCCCCTAGAGTAATATATTTAGTTTCTGTGGATATATTCCCGAATTCAAGACCAATAAACTTATAATTTAATAGCCACTATAAAACAAGTGGATATAGAGAATCAACAAGAGTATTTGGGTTATAATGATATATTTTCAATAGTGTTACACCATGGGCATTCCATGTTATCTTTATTAATAAAAATGATTTAACTATGAGTCTATGCATTGATTATAGGAAATTCAAATATATTACGACAAAGAAAAAGTATCCTCTTCCATTTATTAATGACTTATTAGATTAATTCACCGATCCCAATATTTATTAAATATTGGAATTCATTCTATGTGTCATGGATAGATATTAATGAATAAATACATTTCAAAGATAACATTTCAAACAAGGTATGTTTATTATGAGTTTATAGTAATTCCATTTGGACAGACTAATGTTCCATTTTTATCGATCGATTGAAAACTGTTTTGAAGAAATATATTGAGGAATTTTTTGGTATTCATTGATTACATTTTTGTTTTTTCTAAAAACTATAAGGACCAAGAGAATCACATAAAGATCATTATTGATACTCTTAAAAGTAAATTATTATAACGTAAATATAGAAAGTCTAGTCTGTGGCTTCAAGATGTTTTTTTCATGGAAATTTTCTCTCTAATGATGGAATATAAGTTGATCATAAAAATAATAAAGTAGTTATAGAATGGAATATGCCCAAAAAACTGAGGTATATAATTTAATTGGTTTGACAGGTTTTAATTTGTGATTCATTTAGAATTTTTGATGATTAGATAACTTGTTAATAAAAATTACATGTTAAGGGATTATGTTGTAATGGAAAAAGTAATGTGAAGAATATTATTATGAACAAAATATGATAATTTTCCATTATCTGATTTATACTCTACCACCAATAAATGATGGGTTTATAATATATAGTTATGAATTGAAGAAGGAACATTGTTGTTTCCTAATGAAAAATGATAAATTTATTGCATATATATCAATGAAATTGAAGTCTAATGAATAGAACTACCCATCCCTTGATCTTGAGTTGGATGATGTAATGTTTTCCTTGAAAACAAAAAGGAATTTTCTCTACAGCAAATGACGTGAGATATTCATGTGTAATAAAATCCTAAAATACATTTTTTCATAAATAGAGCTCAATTCTAGACAAAGAAGATAGATCAATCTACTCAAGGATTATTATTTCTTAATACACTGCCACCCAAGGGAGGAAATTATGTTAGGGGATTCATTGAGAAGTAAATATCATGGAGTTTTGAAATAAATCGTGATTGAGGGTGATCCTATGTTTAGGGATATAATAATCATGTATATTGGAATTATTGTTGAACATGATACATCACTACATTTTTTAAATAATTGTGAAATCAAATTTATTATAAAATATAAAATGTTCTTAATCGTATAACTAGAACTCTTAGTTGAAAATTATTTCTATGAATAAAGTGAAATTGAAAAAAAATGCAAAGATGCTGTTCTAAAATTTGGAATGTGATTATGTGTTCTTCTATACCTAAGAAAAAAATCGAATTTTTGGATGATGTTCGTAGCCTAAATTTTCTATACACACTGAAATCTCAAATAGGTCTATATTTTTGAATGAAAATTTTCAGTTGGATACCATTAAGTTGGTAATTTATGATTATTTTTATAGATGTTTTGGATTCTCAACAAGTAAATGTTATGGGAATTCATCAATGATGATTCATGAAAACTCTTCTTATTCATGTGTGGAAATGAGATAATATCACTATAGACCTTATTATAAGATTAACAATAACTACTAGAATGAATTTTGTAATATGGGTTATCATTAATCGCATAACAAATATTCACATTTCCTCTCTATATGAGAATAATTACTTCTTGAGTGCCTCTAAAGGCTCTATATTAATTAATTTTAAATACTTTAGGGTGCACCACTTTTGATTTTTTCTGTTTAAGATACCTATTTTACATCAAATTTCAGTAAGAGTCTTCAGAAGGATCTTCATAATGAGACCTATTTGAGGAATCCCTACAATCGACATACTAAGGGACAATTAGAATGGAGGATTCAAATAATAGAATACATGTTTAGGTTATTCTAACTTGAATTTCATGGTATGTGGGATTAGTACTTACCTGTAGTAGATTTCTTCTATAATAATAGTCTCCATTCAAGTTTTCAAACGGAGTCATTTGAAGCATTATATAGAAATAGATTCCATACTCCAACATGGTTGGATGAAGTTGGGGAGGTTAATCATTTAGACCCAGAATATAATGAGATGAGAAAAAAAGGTAATGTCAATTCACGATCACAGTAAATCATTACAGATTAGTAAAAATATTTATGCCGATTATCGAAGGATGTATTTTGAATTCCAAGTGGGGGATCCTATTTTTTGGAAGGTATTTACATGGATGGGTGTTTTAATGTTTTTTAGGAAATGGAAACTGATCCCCTATACATTTGGCCCTTTAAAATTCATGAAAGAATTGGAGTTCTTTATTATCTTTTTGAAATTATGCCATATAAATAAAAAGTACATGATGTATTCCATATATCATAGTTATGTATGTACATAGAAGACCCAATGCATGTTCTCACCTATGATTTAATAGAATTGAAACCATATAAATATTAATATGTAGAATCCATGAAGATTATTGATATTGTAGTTCATGTATTGGGGAATCAAATGACTCGACTGGTAAAGGTATTATAGAGAAATCACAAAATGGTGGAAGATTAATGAGAACCATAGGATATTATGAAAAAGAAATACCACATCTGTTTATAAGGTAATATACATGAAATTTGAAGGTAAATTTTTTTGGGGGTAATTATGTATAACCCAAAGACATTTCAAGATAATTATAAAAGAATAAACTGATTTTTTTAATAGCTTCTGATGCACAAAAACAATGTTTAAACAAAACATGGTTCAACCATAGTTTATGAATTTAATTAGAAATTAATTTTATATAATATTTAAAAATAGACTTGGAATAACACACACTATTTTTTAAATCAACATATAAAAATCACCTTAGGATGAATTATTTTTATTTTTCATAAATATTTCATTTTTTGATGAACAATGAAAAATACTAGAATTCAAATAAAAACTATCATTTTCTAAAATATTTAAAATGTTAAATTATTGTTTCAATTATTTTTATAAGTAAAATTTGTTAAATTATATATCTATTATTATAATATAGGTTATTGGAACAATTTTTAAATTTAATTTTGATATAAATTCACTATAATATTTTGAAAAGTTTATCTTTATAAACATGTTTTCTCGTCCTGTCTGTGGAATTAATTTTTATTTAAATTCTCTCACAGAAGTGAATTTAATTCTCAAAAATGAATTAAATATTTTTATATGACATAATTTAGATTATATTATCATTTAAACTTAATTTTTTTACAATAAGGAATATTAAAAATAGTAACAATTAATTACTTCTCATAAGGTAAAAATGTATTTACTAGGGGTCAAACTAAGAAAATAAGGGTTAAAATGACCTAAAAACTTATATAAAATATATTTTATAGAACTTTATATACCCTATGTTTTATATTTATTTGGAATAATCCATTTTTGACCCTTTTGGATTATGAAAAAAGTGGGTATAACTTTTTATTTCCAATAATAAAAAGTGTGCCACTCTCCTCACTTATAAAAGGCCACCACTATTCTTTCTTCTTCGCACATTCAAACCAGAATAAATCAGCCCATAACTTCCCAAGGAATCTCTATAATTCATTAATATCATCCTAGATTTTTTATTTTGTATAGAAATCATAAATAGAAAGGCATTGGTTCAACCCTAACGATGATACCTGAAAAATTGGTAACATTCTCCCATAGGTATTTTTATTTTATTCCTTATATCACATCCTTAAATTATTATTAAAACATTATGATAAAATAAATTTTGTATATTCAATATAATTATATTTTTTTTATTTATTTTTCATTACCTAAAACAATATCCACTTCCTTCAATTGGCTTATGAAATAATCATTCATGTTTACAAAGGGAAACCACCTCGCAAATGGATGTCATTCATTTTTCCATTACCACCTCCCTCTTTGAGCATGACGATAGATATAAACCATATATGTGAGTATATATATATATATATATAATATTTATAAAATAATTTTACCTCTAGAGTCATTATATCATATATAAACCATTTTATCTTCCCATTTCTTAGGTGATATTATAACATCCCGCATGTGTACGACGGACTACTGCCTCACAACGTGATGTGATTCATCTTTTACTAACTCTTTTCATGGAACGTAAAAATATTAGTGTTAAATATTATATGTGATAAAAAAGACACAATAATTATATTAATTAAATATTAATCATTCATAAAACATCATATATTTTATTTTCATTCTTACCTTTTCACTCACTGAATGATAATAACATCATTCATGTACGTGTGGACTCCCACCTTCACGAATTGATGTGACTCTATTTTCATCGCCAAAACCACATAAATTATATGTATTCATATATTTAATAAAATAATTTTGTATGTATGATATTATTATCAATAATTAATTATTATATATTACTTAACTTCTTTCAATAATTATCATTGGAAGAAGGAAATGTTACCCAGGTGTACATATGATCTATCATCTCCATGATCATAACTAACTTTATTTACCAAAATAATTTTTTTTAGAATTAAATTATAATTGATGTTTAAATATTATAATTATGTAATTATTATTATTCCAGATATTATGAAACTATATTATATTCACATGAACAAGAATATTCATGACAAATAATAAATGAAAAAACTAGGCAATTAACAACAAAATCAATGAAACTAACGAATGATTATTAACGAAATAGTGAAATAATGTTATGAAATGATTCTATATGATATATAAAATATTAATATGGTTCTATTATAATTATAGAACATGTTTTTATCTATTATACATGAGTTTAATTCACTTTCACTTTAATGGAAGTGTGATGTAAGGGACTTCATCCTAATATCCTTTCATTATGGATTATTATATTATTGTGAACCTAATTTCTTATATATGGGGTATATACTAAAAATTTTACATTTAATATCATGAAAAATTTATAATTTATGGTATTTTAAGTTTCAACTTGAATTATTTCGTCTAATGGGATTTTACATGAATGTTACCAAGTAGTAAGGCATTTCATCTCAGTTTACATTCCATTGAGACTTATTTGAGATTATGTACAAATTCACTTTTTTGAGTGGTATATACTTCCCATTTTATATTTAATACCATTATTCATTAATAATTAAATGTATTTTATGTTTTTATTTTATTTATTTCATTTAAGGGTATTTTACATGATAATTATAAACTGGTTAATGTTATTGTACAATCTCACTTTCTTTCGTGATTGTTAACGTTATCTTGAAATAATCAATTTATTTTAATTATTTATCCTTGTAAATTACATATCAATATATTTTAATAATATATATTATTGTTTCTTAATTAATATACCATTTTTATATGTGGTGTTTAATTTGACAATTATTTGATTAATTTGGGTAATATTTATAAATTTGTTTCTTTTACACAAAACAGATATTTAATGATAAGATGTTTTGATTAAATAATTTAATTGAATATTATTAATATTAGGAAATGTTTGGTAATGAAAATATATATGGGAAAAAGATATTATATATCCCCCCAATTCGTCAATAGACTATATAACCTCTTCCTATCTCTAGAATAATCAAAATTGAAGCTTAAGTGATTCTTCCATTTTATTCCTAACAGGTTGTCAAAGAAAAATAAGTTTAGTCGAATTTGAAACCCTTATGGGTCTGCCGGTAAGTGGAATTTCTTGGTTTGAAATGTCTTGAATGAATCATCTATAATATCCAGTGAGCAATAATAAGTTTTTTATATTAAATACATTTTTATGTTGATCCCAAGAAACCACGATGCTCACCATCATGTGGTAAAATAATATACCTTCCTGAGATATGATTTGGCCTAATAAGTGAACATTTTTAATCTAAAAGAGTCACTTGATGAGCTCCTCAAATAACTGAAGATACCTTATTGTACTCAGTATGATCCCAATATGACTGGAATGGTCAGGTCAAGTGTGAGAGTGTACAATGATTTCATATAAAAATACTACCACGAATGAACATAGATTTTTTTGGAAAACCTGATTCATTAGAGCCATGAAGACTATCACCATGTTCATCAGACTGAATGGCATAAAAAAATACTCAAACAAGTCATACCTATTCGAAAACATTGTACATGTTTAGTCTGATGAACCCAAGTGAAATAGATAATAACTTTATCGCAAATCGATATTAAAGAAAATAGTTTCTCCTCGGATCTAGTCAAAGAGGTCATCTTTATGAGGAAGAGAGTACTAGTTTTTCACCATAAGATGGTTCAATAAGTAGTAATCCACTCATTATCAATGGGTACTATCTGCCATATTAGTGAATAGATTCAGTGAACCCCATGGTGATGTTTTGGGTTAGATATAACCCTTATCCATTAACTCTTCAATCAACTTCATGAGTTCCTGAAGGTCTGTATATTTCATCCTATAAGAATGAATAGACCATGGTGTCACACCTCTCACAAGATCAGTGGTGAACTAAATATATCTTTCATGAGGTGATCTGAAAGAATTTTCAGGGAGGATGTCCTTAACATGATCCTTAAAAATAAGGAAGTCTATGAGTTGCATTCCCCAATCACTCATAAATAAACTGCCCATATGGGTTGTCACTCCACCTAGCCCCATACGCTTAGGTCCTGCTAAACCTTCATGGAGATACCATTATCCTATTTGGATATATTTATTTTAATTGGGTGATGTGAGTGGCACTCGGTGGAACAATAATCCACCTGGGATCGAAAAGAAAAAAGTCAGTCCGTACAGACAATGACATCGAAACCGATCATCTAGAGGATAAAGAAGCTCCGCATAAAATGTTACATACCTATTTCAGGGGAAACTCCATTCACTATTGTATATCCTCTACTCTAACACCTAACAATGTTTCAGGGAAAATAACACTACTTAATTACTCTAATACTAAAATAAGACTTCACTTAGATGCATAAAATAGAAAATATTTTGATGCACCTATATCAAATAAGTTAGATACTTGAGTGGAGGAAACCAAAATAATATCTCTAACTGTTAACTGCCTTGAAATCTTAACCTTTGGTGTAGGTTGGACAACATAGTGTGTCCTAATAAATGGCCCTGTGATGCTTCTGGAGTACCCTATGTTGGCGCACACTGCTGAATATGGAACTATGAACCCTATATTCCTTGTCCATGACCACCTTCTTGGCCTAAAAAGAGTATAGAATAACTTATTTATTCTTTATAAGGTGTCACTAAACGTACACCTAAGGGTGGTTATGAAAAATAATCTCGTTTAATTGGAACTAGTGGATAGTATTGATAAAGATGTTGTATGTGACACATCTATCTATAGTCCCAAAATACAGTTGGGTTCCCCATACATTTGGTCTTTTGGGGTCTAGTCTTCCACCCTGGTGACACACCATAGGGATTTTTGTGCATTCCACCTTGTTATTATTTACACCATATGTAACCATGATGTGTCTCTTACTATCAATGTATTACCCACTACACTTCCTAGAAGCTGAATTTTACTTGTTCACAATGCCCGATTCCCTTAGTTTCTACTCAGTAATATGGGCCTTATTCACTCTCTCAGAAATCTTGTTAATAGTAATGATGTTAACATATTAGAGTATGACATATGGTAACCCATTCTGAAATAACCTCACAGTATTCATCTTATCACTAGACAATGTTGGTGCAAAACTGTACAATTTGGTGAAACAAGTTGAATATTTTATCAAAAACATATCTCCTTTCTCATGGTGCATTAATTATTAAATAGAAGCTGTTATTAGAGTTTGAAGGAATAAAATTTCAAATAAGGAGGTCTATAATTCCACCCATATAATACCCTGGGGTTGACTAGCCTATGTCATAACATCACACCATCTCCGGGTGGAGTCACACAACATGTTGGCCATGGGATTTCCCCTATACAATGGATGCTCTTCAATATTATCCAACATTGAAACCATATCCTCTACCCAATAATCTGTAGTCTGAGGCACACTATCCCTTGAGAAGGTGCGATAATGTTTCTACTCGAACGTGCGGGACAACTCTACCATATAAGTGGTAGGTCAAGGTTCACCCTAGACTGATTTCATAATGTGAAGAAAACTATGCCATGAGTGGGAATCAATATCTTGTGGATGATACACATGAGGCGACTCATCTAGAAATATAATAGGTATGATTGGTGGATCAGGGAACACCACCATAGAAGTATACTCATATCCACTTTCATATCATGAAACATGATTTCATAATGGGGGCATAGCTCTATAACATTAAGTGCATGCCTCAAAAAGGATTTATAGATGATATGTAAAGAAATAAATAAGGACTACTAAAAGACTACATATAAAAACACTAAGACCCTTAGGTTGCTCTAGGATCTAGGTTTGGGTGATCAGAACAAACCATTGAAGAAACATCAGAGACATGACCTACTTCACACTACTAAGGTCGACTCAGGTTAAGGTCTCATGCTAACCTTATAAAGGTATATCATATTATAAGGATCATTTTCATTTTAATTAATATATGTACATAAATTTTATTTTTGAGTGGTTAATTTGAATGGTTCTCCATATCTAATTTATAAGGGCCCATACACCATATAAATTTGATACTGGTGTTCATTTAATCATAACCACAACACATTCCAACCCATGAAACCGATGGTCCATGGTTCAACGTGCTACAATTGGATGATTAAGGCACCTGATTCAACCTATGTACGAAAACAATATTAAGTTATGGAAGATTATTTAAGATCCAATTGTGTTTTTCTTAGTCCTAGACAAAAGAATAAATCACACTTATATATAAAATCATCAGTCAATACAAAGTATCACAACATGGAACATACAATTGTAACAAGAAAAAATAGTCAATACACATTGTAAGGTAAATATGGAATGGAATAGTGCATTATATATTAAATACTATGGTTCCTAGTATGATGCATGATTTTGATATTCCCTCATATCATCATTCAATTGATAAATATCCAATGTAAATAACCTCAACAACAATAACAACAGAATACATGTGATTCACCCAATGGTGAAATGCATGAAATGGTAACAAGAGAATGAGATAATAGCAATTACCTATCCCATGAAATTTGGGTTTCCCCTCTATGTGGAGAAGCTACACCCATGAATAGGCTTTTGAAAAAAGTCTCATGTCCTAGTTTCCTGTCTAACCCAAATAGTAAGACAAAAGTAATGTACATCTTGTACTACTTGGTAGCATCCCATATAGGGTTCCTCTTACTGGTGCTCAAAGAAGGTGGTCCAAAATACCCCAAGTGTGCCTCCCTAAATGTGATAGGTTGTTGACAAGAAGGGGAGTTTGGGTGTGTGCATGGGGAGTAAATTCCCTCATTTTTCATATTCTTCATAGAATTAGATAATGATATTATGTAACGAAGGTTGAAATAAAAATTAAGTAACAGTAGATACAATTATAATAAAACATGAAAAAAGTTTAATCCTAAATAGAATATAGATAGTAATAATATAAATTATGTTTATTAAGTTATGATAATGTGATTATACAAAAATGACTATGATGGGGAAGGGGATACAAGCATATACAACATGCTATAAAAATAACCAAAAAAGACCAAAAAAATTAACAACAAGCATCTCGATCATAGGCTCAGTACTTTTCTAGTAAACTCTATCATAAAACTATAATTCAACCATTTGAAGTTTTATGTATCCATTTTTCTATACATTCAACCATAAATTCTACTCAGGTCCCAAAGGTGCTTGAATAAAAAGTGAGACACAATATCAGCAGGCCGGCACCCACAATGTCTAGTCAAATACATTTCATGAAATATTAGATAAATAGAATGCTATAATAATTAAATGAAAAATATAAATAAATAACTAAATGAATTGGACTGGGTTCCATCAGGACACTCATTCTATCTACTAAAATCATCCAATAGTAGGGATTCTAAACTAAAGGATCCTAAAATGTAAAAATGGATGAGATTATTGTAAGAGTGTAGACTACCCACAAGCATGTGATTGAGCATAGATGACTTGTCCCTATGTTTTTAATACCGAGGTATCTAATAAAATTTGAAAATATTCATTTACCTTCTCATTAATTAATTTTAAAAATAAGCTCTATAAATATTAGTGAAACACCCTAATCCTATTTGTGGTAATATGAATATACCTTCTATGTTTCATTTGAGGTTTTGACTTATAAATCATGCTAATAAATCCATCTATGGTGACCCAAAGATGAATTCCAATGTGTCACTCAATGAATTGTGTGAAAACTGACATGTACCAACTTGTGAGTCCATTCCGAGTCTCACACATTGGGGACCGAGTCACTCTCAAAGCAAGGTAGAAACAATTTTTCATTCGAGTTCATCGAAAGTGTCTCCCCAAGGGAACTGGTGTCACATTTCTTAATGAAAAAATAGATAATTCTCATAGATCCTTTCCCATGCATAGATGATGTAACTCCCAATGTGTTTTCATTGTGTAATAATTTAATAAGGACGCACTAGAGTCCATCCAAGGGGTTCTTAAATTGGAAAACCTTGTATCACCACTAGCCCTAAGGTGAAATATATAAATATAAAACACACAAACACACTCAAATATAAAATCCCTATCAAGTACCATTTCATTTGTTCAATCATCTATATTGCTAAATACATATTTTTCAAGGCAAAATAAATGAGAAATTCCCTTTAAGTCATATAGCATATGATATAGGAACTTTTCAAATTAAATTTAACTTAAACCATTTTTTAGGCATGGTTTATATTGAATAATTCATGGTTCCACCTTGAATTCAACTAAAAAAAACCAATGTATTTAATATGAATAAAAACCCCATTGGGATCTTAAAAAGCCTCATAAAAGGAGGAAGGTAAGATTTTTAGGTGATGCACACCCCATTATGTGGAATTACTCAAGGAGAGAAATCTAAGGGGTTTGTTTTTTGATTACCCAAGTCTCCAATAAGAGGGAAACGTAATCATTTTTATTTAATTGAAAAAGTATGGCTGAATGAGGAAGGTTTCGACCCATAGAATGACGATGTATTTTATTGAATTCAATATAATGAAAGGATAAATCCTAGACTAGCTAACTCATTCTCATATATCATCCATCTTCCAGCATCAACTGTTTAATCGAGTTAGGATGGGATAAATTGAAAAAACTATCAAATTCCTAGAAAACGATGAAATGAGCATGCATATAAACAAAGCCATAGATGGGATGAAGAAATTGAACTATATTTTGGAGGATTAAATATCTCAAATCTATATTTTTTTGGATCCTATAGTTAATGAAATAGTGTTTGGATCAAGGAGTTATTTTGATTCCTAGGTTGGGAGGGTGGAGAAGCTTCACCTGAGGGAGGATGACCTTCAACCGATGGAGGAGGAGTGAATAGAATGAAAGAAATGATAAAGAAAGATAAATCATTTAATAGGGGTGAAAAGGTAATTTATCCACATTTTACACTATGCATGGTTTGGTTGCATGGTATTCCAAATGATGCACCATTCACTACTTCTAAGGAGCATACCTCACTGTTAAATGCACAATTTTATTAACATTGTGAAAACAAAAAAAATCCACCATCAAATATTTTCAGATAGATTAAATGGTTGTACACCTTGGGTCCCATAGTTCTAGACATCTGTGAAATACATAAGTGCCTACTACCTACAACCTCACAATTTAGGGACATTATGTGGGATAGGTTGCACAGTTTCTCCAAAATGTATGGCCCAAACATTTCTTCCCATTTTGAGTCTATAAGAATCAAATGATCCCCAGACATACTCAAAACCACCTTGAATTGATTAGGAATCATTATTAGGTCCTTTTGAAGGAATTATAACAAAACAATTAAATTTTCCACACCTTTGAGAAAGTTGGGATGTTACAATTAATTGGATAGAGCAACATGGAAATCATCAAATGATATATCATTTCAACTTAACCATAATAATAAATATTTAAATGGAATTGTATTAACATTATCCTATCATCTAAATTTATTTAAACCATTAATTTGATACCATATATAATTACATGGCCTTAGACATTACATGATCTTCAATTTTATATCACGAAATGAATCTCTTAAATTTTAGGATCCTTTCATATTCATTGTTTTAGATAATTAGTTCATTAATAATTCTTAATAAAACATTATAATTTAAATTGAACACTTTTTATAATTACCCATTGTTCACAACATATATAAATGTTTAAATAAAATATGACTTATTATCGTGTAAAATATTCAAGACTTTCCTCATGACCTCTTTATTTCCATTACCCAGCCTTAGAACTTGTGGAAAAAATAATTAAATGTGGGATAATCAAATAAATATTATTAATGTAAATTTAAATAATAAAACCAATATTCTAGAGAAAACATGAAAATATTGCAAACTCATTTCTAAAAAACAAACCTTTTGACCCATAAATGCAGTCACTTTTCCTATAAAAATATCATTATCTAGCCTTTTAAAATCAAATTAATTTAATGAAACCTCATTATCAGGAATAAAAAATTCATGTTTATTCTTCATGGTTTAATCTTGTATAACTCTAATAGATCCCTTATTTAATTATTATAAATTGGAATAACTATACGGCTGACTTCTAATATAACTCACTATTGAACATAATCATTAGCGAACTCATTGTAGTATTATCTAATCGTACCCATAATATATGTTATAATGGGATCACCCAATTCTATTTTGGTACACCCATTGTAAAAAACATATAAGAACCATATAATTAATATAACATTTCTCCTTTCAAATTTTTATCATAAAACCCATGAGAAAATCCATTAAACCCATTTAAAAAACACATTTGGATATCAAAATACACTTATCTTTTGAAAACTCATTTTAAAATCATAAATTTTCCAGAACAAGTTAAATATGGATTTTAATTCAAGAAAAAATTAAATCATTTAATGGAATAAAAACCCCAAATAATGGCTATGGTTGAAGAAAAATCCATAGTCGCCATATATGGTAAAATAAGACATTATTTTTGTTATTTTTAAATAAAAAGAACAATTCCCACAATGTTTTATTTTAATAAAAAACATTAAACCAAAGAATAAACATTCATTTATAAAACACTAATTTAAATATAATTACATTCATAAAATCATTTGTAAGAAGGAAAATAGATAAAAAAATATAGTTATAATGAAACTTTTAAAAGAGGATTTTTTAGAGTAAATTCCCTTTCCACATTGGAAACAATTGAATCATAATCCCCATGTACGAATAATATTAATAAAACATTAAATTTAATTAGAATAAATTAATTAAATATATAAAATGTAAAATGGATATAGACACACCTCATAAGAAAATATAGGTTAATAACAACAAAATATGCCTCAACAAAAGGAAATTTAGACAAAGAACCTTACCTTGAGTCTGGATCGTCAGGTACATTTTTTATCCTACCGAATAATAAAATATATTTTTTTAAATGTTTAATAAAATATTTTATGATTATTATTCGTTTTATTTCTCTTATTACCATTTAATATACAACCACTTAATAAATTAATTATACCATTTCAATTTTGAAGATATTCGACTTATGTGTCTAAAATTTCTTCGATAGGTTGACTATGGTAAATATAGTAAATCTTTAACATATCTAGAATCATAATGTTGAAATTATTATAAATTTTATACATAAATGATAAAATTAATATCAATAATGAATTATGTTTATGAAAAATGAACTATGTTATGATCATTGAGATGGTAATCTGTATAAACACATGAGTAATGTTTCAATTTTTCAATGATAATTTTGTAAAAAAGGTATGAAATATTTTATCTTTATATAATTATTAAAATATAATAAATACCATATTATTTCATTATATATACCTATATATGTCATCCATTTCAATTTGTAATGAAAATAAATAACATCACTTCGTAGAGGTGGTAGTCCACATGTATGCAGGAACCGATTTATCATTATTTAGTGTAAGAAGGTAAATAATATATTAACCTTTTATAATGATAAATATTACATGAATATCATAATTGTGTCATTTATATCACATTAATTATTTAAATATATCTTTATTACATTCCTTTTAATTCATTAATTAAAAATGAATCACATCGCTTTGTGTGGTGGTGGTCCATCGTATACACAACCAACATTATCATATCCCCCAAAAAATGAAAATTAAGAAGGTATATATGATATCATAACTTCATAAGAATAAATATTTTTATTATATTATATATTTTATTTTAATATATCATTATAAAAATCATTGATTTGCTATTATGAAAATAGAATGACAATAGATCATGAGTTTGTGGTTCGTCGTACAAAAAAAATAATGATTATGTTTCCCATTTGATGAAATATTATATTGTTCAGAGTGGAATATCAAGAGGGGGGTGATGTAACAACTAGGTCATGGTGATAGCACAAACACCCCTCCTTTACATGTCTTTTGGGTCCTGGCCCACCAGGTACCACCAGTTTCCCCACAGACACGTGGTCCCCACCCTGGGGCCCACCCACAAGCCTGAACAAGTCATCGAACTAATTATAGTACCCACATGCCAACACCTGTCCTTTTCAATGTGATTGGTCCTCACTAACCCACATCCTGGGAAACTTCCCAGAAAGTCACCCATCCTGATCACTACTCCAAGCCAGACACAGTTAACTGTGGAGTTTTAACCAGGAAGGTTCTTGAAAAGGAAGGTGAACCATGTTGACATGAGTCATATCATTTATTTATTTATCCATTTATCATTATGGGGTGTTACATTCACCCCCCTTTTAGAGAAAAACATACTCATTGTGGTCCCTACATCTCATCCTAGGATGTGAACTACATTTAAGGCTAGGAACCACCTCTGATACCAAATGTTAGAACTTGGTCCTGATGACAGCACATACACCCCGTCTTTACATTGCCGTCAGGTCCTAGCCCACTAGGTACCACCGGTTGCCCTTCAGACACATGGCCCCTACCCTGGGGCCCACCCACATGCCTGAATGAGTCATCTAAATAATGATAGTCCCCACATGCTAAATACATGTCCTTTCCAGTTTGCTTTGTCCTCACTCACACACACCCTGGGAAGCTTCCCAAAAAGTCACCCATCATGATCACTACTCCAGGTCAAGAATAGTTAACTGTGGAGTTCTATTTAGGTAGGCTCCTATAAAGGAAGGTGTACCTTTTTGAAATGAGTAATATCATTCAGTCATCTAAACCATTATCATTTTGGGGTGTTACAAGTGAATTGTGTTCGTACGTAAAATTTCTGCTAAAAACTTTCTGATAAAGATCCACCAAATTTGAAATGGCCTAGTAAATTAAGGAAGTAGAGATATAAATGTTTAGTGGGTCAACATGTTTCTGAAAGGGTTATTAGTCATTAGTTTAATCAGTGTAATACACTTCTTCAACTTTTGAAATAGGTTTACTGAATTAAGCATATACAAACACTTACTAGAACTAACTATCGTAGTCAATGTAAATTTTTTTTTTCTATTTTTGAAATTATAAGTAGCAGAAAATAGGAAAAATAGAGTATTACAAAATATGGTAAATAGTAGAGTTAACAAGAGGTTCAGTCTCAAGTTGAGACTCAATCATCTTTACTTGGTGATCACCTGCCACCAAGAAGTTTATATAAATAATAAACTTGATACACAACCTATATCAGGCTTTAAAACATTTTTCACAAATTGTCTAGGGCTCACACCAGCTACCCCAGTTCTTCATGGGATAAACACACAACCAAGTCACATATGGCCTCTTCCACAGTAATTCATGGGAAAAAAACAATAAAGGATGATTAGTTTGAAGATTTTCTCTATCCTTTAGTTTAAACACATGATAAAGTGCGTGTGTAACTGAAAAACACACAATTCTCAGAAAATTAATATAAATAACACAATAGAGATAATATTATAATATCAGGTTTAGAAAGATATCTGTGTTTTCAGTTCAGATCTTGACTCATTGGAGTGAAAAAATTGCATTTCAAGTCTTTCTCGGAATGTTGTCCTCAAAACAGAGTGTAACGACTCCAGGGTCAAGCTTTCAGGAACTAAGTGTTCTACATCTTCTGTTGACAGAGAGTTGATGAAGCACAGACGTCAGTCTTGAATTTGTTCTCCTAAAATGATCTTCTTGAATCTCTTGGGTTCTCAGTGTGTGTGTTTGATGGGTCTTCCTTGTTCTCTTTGACCTAATGAGTATGCTATTTCTCATGTCTTTTCTTTTCCATGCATATTTTTTCATCCTCGGTATCCTCTTTTATATTTTAGATTTGACAATAGGAATAAGTAAATCAAGTGTGGTCCTCCTCGTACCACATACTGTCCATAGATAAAGTCTCTTGATATCTCTACAATTAATATTAATTAATGTAAGAAGAATTAATTTTATCAAATATTACCATTAAAATAATCTTATAAATTTTGAAAAATATGGAGTAGAAAAGTGAGCATCGGTAGACTAGTAGTAGTAGCCTTCTCAACAGTAGGATTCAATGATATCCTTCATTATAAACTGCATCAGTAGCCTTTAACAGTATCTTTCTATAAGTTACATTAATCCGTAGCCTTCTATCAGTGACCTTCATCGGGGACCTTCATCGGTGACTTTTCATCGGTGACCTTCATCAGTGACCTTCATCAGTGTCCTTTCCTCAGTGACCTTTCATCGGTGACCTTTATCGGTGAATTTCATCAGTGACCTTTCTATAGGTGACCTTGATCGGTGTATTTTCTATCAGTGACCTTCATCGGTGACCTTTCATTGGTGACCTTTCACCAGTGACCTTTCATCGGTTACCTTTCATCAGTGACCTTTCATCGGTGACCTTCATCAGAAACCATTCAAACATAGAAAGATTTTTCACTATAACTTAAACAAGATAGCAGTGGGGTTATAATTACACTGTTATTTCATGATAAAAGTTGAGAATATTAATAAAACAATATTTTCATATAATAGAAACGTGATTATCACATAAATGAAATAGGATTTGAGATTATCAAAACTGGTGAGTCCAACAATCTCCCACTTTTTGATAAAAAAAATTTTGGTAGTGAATATTTAGATTTAAGTATTATTGATTCATGTTTAAGTACATTTTATAATATCATCAGAGGTGTTTATAAGTATGATTGAACCATGTTGATTGTTGAAAATATAGATACTGTACATATACAAAGAACTCCAGTCAACTTAAAACTTCTTCCCTTTTGTGATTAACAGAAAGAATGGAAGAGAAAAAGAGACAAAAGAATATTTTATTATGAAAGAAGAAAGAGTAAAATATACAAAAATAGTACAAATATACCTATAAAATAAGACATCCCACATTAAATACACACCATATATGTCAAAGGGGGATTTTCCTTCAGAGGATTAAGATTCGGGTCCTGAAGAAGGAGGGATAGGCCGAGGTATGGCAGTGAGCAGTGTTGGAGGAGATACTAAAGAGGCAATAATATACCTATAGTGAGTAGATCTCTAAAGAATCATATGGGGTAAGCTTCTGATGGCCTATGTAATATTCATCAACCAAATTGCACTGGTAGAGCTTGAGGCAGATAAGGTAGAAGGTAACACTGGAGAAAAAATTATGGGAGTGCAGTCCACATAGAGGAAAGGTAAAAGAAGATTTTTGAAATACATAATAATGCTTCCTCCTCTTTCTATTGATGATATAAAATCACCCTTATTTTCTATATTTTTCTCTATGTCATGATTTAATTCTCTCAACCTGCTAACTTGTTCCTTAAAAGCCTGAGTGACAGGTGGGACGCTCATGTTTTCCAACAACAACATAAAGTGACCATCCATCTGATGATTAGTGTACATCCTTTTGTAGTAGAAATAAACTTTCTCTTTGATGGACTTCTAATCTTGAGCATCTTTCTTAGATAATCTCCCACAAGATTATGAATTTACCTAGTAGTGGAAATGACATAAGGAATAGACTAAGGGTATGAGGTACTATCACGAGAGAACATCTGCACTACTTCTCTAACAACTGATCGGAAAGCTTCTAGATCAACAGGAGGAGAGGATGAAGAGGAAACATATTCACACAAAAGGCCCATAGTTAAATCCACTTTATCCTTAGAATATTTGGTCAGACCACTGATCAACCTTTTCACATCATCATCCTATCCTCTCAAATGTGCCTTCATAGACTTCTTCATGTCCTCAAACAAAATGACCATATGCTAAACCACACATTTAATATATATAAGTTCTCTGTCCACTTGAACCATTAATTAAATATAGGTGTCTAAACAAGAACTTTATTATTTCATAGATACCATAGAATCTACCAAGGTTTTGATCTAATTCTGAAAATCCTTCACTTCTTGTAGAATATTTTTGTGAGAGGTAGAAATGACTCTTTTTAAGGCAGATTCCACCACTTATTTATTTAGAGATATTGGTCTCTCTATATCAAAATATCTATCATCAAAGTGTGTTTTAAAATCTGTTTTGAATGATTCCAAATCATTATCATTAACATAGTGTCAAGGAAAAAGCACCATTGGATACACAATGGTGGTCTCTAAAATAGAAGGGATTGGAGGGCTTCTATTAGGCTTGTCACCATCTGAGTTTCCATAGTCTAAGCCCAGGACCACAAATTCAGGGTCTTCTGATGAAACTTCTATTCCATTAGAAAAAACTACTAAACATGTGGAAACAGGTTCCTCCACCTCAATTGGAGCATTCTTCTGATCAATTACATCCATCTATGCTATACCTCTTTGATAAAATTCCACAATAAGAGAGTCCACTGCCAATTCGTCTACAAAATATTCAACTACTTCTGTTACAATTCTAACTTCAACCAGATCAAAACCCTCTTCATCTAAACATTCTACCATTTCTATATATCCTTTTAGAAGACTGAGACTTAGACATTCCTCTTCACTTTCATCAGCAGCTATCTCCAATCCATCTTGACTAGATTCAGTTTTATATTCCTCCTCTTTGGACTCTCTATTGACTCTTAAGACATTTTCTTCCACTTATTCTTCACTGGTTTCCTCATCATCACTGTCCCCTAAGACAATCTCCCTTCTAGGAAATAGTTTTGGTGGGATAGGCTCACCAAAGTATACAGTTTTGGCAGGAGGAGTTGAGGGAAGGTTTGGATCAGGTCAATAATCTATAGGAGAATCCTCTCTTTCATGAACAACTACAACTTCTTCTTCTTAATCTAAGTATGCAGGCTCCACATCATTAGAAATTAGAAAATAGTCTCTCTTATTATTCATCCTAGTAGGATGAGTGATAGGATTGAATTATTTATACTGCTTTGCCTCATCATTTACCCATTTTTTATTCCAAGGCTTCCAGCTGATCATCATAAACTTGCAGATCATCTTGGTAATGATGAAGTTGTCCCTTAAAACAATTGTTTCCTCCTTATTTCCAACAAATTCTTTTAACTTCAACATCATGGATATCAATCTATCATGAAACAAAGCATTGGATTTGGAAATGGTCTTTGTCATATCCTTTAATTGAATCATCATAAACCTACACATATTTATCTTCTGTCCATACTTCAATAGATGCAAAAGTAACATGTCCTGATATATCAAGGTAGAAAAGTCCACTCTCCTGGGACTCAAAACATGATGACCAAAAAAAACAACCTATCATCTCCTTCCATTTCCACAGTAATCACTTTCTTAGGGTTCCCATTCCAAGCAAGTTCAGCCAAAGAATCTTTATAACAGAAGAACTCACTAGTGGGAGGACCCACTCTTGGGTAGTAATAGAAAATCCTTTCATTCGAGATTCTTAAATAATTACCCCATTAAATAAGGGATAATATCACATTTAATCCATTTACCATTGAAGACATTCGGGTCTCATTCTCAGACTGTTCGAATTTCATAGACTCATAGAATTAATTCATTAGCTTTGGGTAATATGGTCAATTGTTATTTACAATGAATTTAACCCAATATTGGGCTTCAATTGCCTTCAGCACTAAGGAACTACTTGACAGCAACCATTCTGGACATAATTCCTTCTCAACCATGATTTCCCTCTTCCTAAAATGTGGATTGAGTAGATTTGGAACTATATTTCTTCCACTACTAGGCTCATCTCGAGGTCTCTTAGGGTTCAAAACATCTCCATCATCACTGAGCAACAATGTCTTTAATATTTCCTTTTAAATCTAGAGCAGTTCGAGGGTTTCATTAGAAGGTGAGGTTCTATGATTAGGGAGAAAAAGCATCAGGAAAAGACTAAAGTGGATCAAAATGCGGTGTGTACTTTATTTTTATCATTTAGGGATCAAAAAATAAATCAATTAAAAGAAATACGTAATACTAAAAACATTTCAGATTCTAGAAAAAAAAACTCTGTGTCCCGAAAACATCAAATATCTGTAAGGTACCAATGTTGAGGTATAACAGTGAGGTTTATAACGGTGAGGTCCAATAGTGAGGTGGAATGGTGAGGTCCAATGATGAGGTCCAATGGTGAGGTCCAATGGTGAGGTCCAACGATGAGGTCCTACGGTGAGGTCCAACGTTGAGCTACAATGATGAGGTCCAACGGTGAGGTCCAATGGTGAGGTCCCTAACTTAATAGTTGATCATACCTACCTAATGTTTGATGTAATTTAACATCTCATAATTCAAAGGATTTGTGAATATATCATCCAATTGATGTTTAGTGACAATGAATTAAAGAGTGATATCACCTCTTTGATAATGATCTCTCAAGAAGTGATGTCTCACATCAATGTGCTTTTTCCAAGAATGAGATACTAGATTTTTAGAGATGTTAATAGCACTTATATTATCAATCTTTATATAGACATGTTTGAATTGATATACATATTCTAGTAAAGTGATTTTCATCCATAGAATTTTAGCACAAAAACTACCAGCAACAATATAATCAGCCTCGATAGTAGAGAATGTAACAAAATTATGTTTCTTACTACACCATGATAGTAGTGACATACGAAAAATGTGAAATGTCCCAGATGCTATCTTCCTATCTAGATTGAAACCCGTAAATTCATCATCTGAATAACTTATTAAATCAAATTATTTTCCTCTTGGATAAAATAGTACTAATTGTGTAGTATACTTGATATATTTAGAAATCCTTTTAACAACAATTAAATTATTCTCTTTGGGATTGGTTTGAAAAAAAGCATGTAACACCCCGAGATTTTATGAGAAATATTCTTTTTAATTTATTTGATGTCTTGTGTTATACACTACACAATGATTAGCTTATGCTATAAGAAACACAGTATTAGCTTGTAGTATACACAAACTCTATTCTTGGCTTCTGTTGCATGCAAGAGTGACATTCCTCGATAGCGTGTGTTGTACGCAATACAGAGTTTCACTAAACAATGATATATTTTTATGAACTGGAAATTTTGAATATTATTAGCTACATTTTATATTTTATTACATAATAATTCAACTTACACATATTCTAGAACATGGAATGATCAAAAAATAAATTTTTCGGGTAAAATAAGTATTTTTCAAAAAAGCAGGTTTGCCTCCTTTTGATGGAACACCCACTATAATGTATTTTTGACATGTTTATAAGTTCAATCAGGAAAAATAAAATTATTCATTTCAAGAAGTATATAAAAATTTACTTTGGATAAATTTTTTATATTTTTCTGTTAAATTTTATATTTTGTAGAATGTTTAAAATACGCTAATTTTTTCTTAAAAACAACTTTTTTTCATCAAGATAATTCATATGGTTAAATTATAATATTTAATGGTTTTAACGTATAAATAGAATATATTTTTACCCTTACATTGAATTATTAGGTAAAAAATTTCAATCATTGGCAATGTTTTAACTTTTAAAACTCGTTTTCATAACAATGGGATTAATTTTAAATTAATTACCACATCTTTTGTGTTTTGAATTTGAAAAATGAAAATCATATTTGAATTTAGTGGGTCTAAATTTTGTTAATAGATTACTTTTTTTTATTTTTTGATATTACGAATAGTAACTACGAAAATTTTTATTTACGAAAGTTAAAGGTAAATCAGGAAATTAAGGGTAAAAACAAGATGATAAAATTACCATAACACCTAAAAAATTCTATTGGATGAATAAAAGTCAACCCATATCACCATAGGGATAGAATAGATTCATTTCAGGAACTTTTGACCATGAAAATGTTGTAATTATTATTAAAACTAAAGAAAGTGACAACATGTCACTCTCTTATATCTTAGAAGTGTCATAATTTTAATCTAGTGATAAAATTCATAAATAATCGAGCATAAATAGTCACTAGAAATATAATAAAATTATCAAAATAATGTTAACTTTTTTCGAATTTTTAGAGATTAAATAATTAACAGAAATGGTGACACAATAGTGATGTAGAAATTATTTTTTTGATTGAAATATAAAATAAATGGTTTTAAAAATATTACTATAAATATTATATGAACTATTTAATGTGCTCCACGAATTTTTAAGATGAATATCACATCTTAGAGATCTTTTTAAAAAAAAATTTGAATATATATTCTGTGTGGATTTTATTTAAATTCAAATAATTGAATTGTTTCAAAATTGAAACTATTGATATTTTATAAAAATAACATATTTTTAAATTGTATAAAAATCAAAAAAATATTTAAAAATTATTAATTGAACTTTATATCATATAAAATGTCATAAATTATTCAATTATGTGCAATTCACAACACATAATAAGTATTTAAAATAATTTAAGTTTTAGAATCTTATTGCCACAAATAAAATTAAATAGATTAAATAACGATAAATCAATATGATAGGGTTTAAAATAAAATACAAACAAGTATGAATTTTATTTGTTGATGATATTACAACTATATATTATCTCATCTTATAATTGAGTCATTTTTGGAGGTTTTTATGTGGGGTATGAATTTATTATAAATTAATATTTTTGAGGTTTCCAAAAGTGCCTCTATCCTCTCTTATAAAAGGGCACCTTTTCTCTCTCCTCTTCACAACATTTTGAGCCTTCACGCTTGGCCAAAACCTGTCCATTACATTTATCCACATCCCGATCAACATTCTAGAGGTCCTGATCTTCTTCAAATAACCAACTTTTGTGCCCTTAAGGTGGTTTCGAAGAGGCGCATCGAAGAAGAGGTAATATCCTTTACCGATTCATTCAAATTTATTTCTCCTTATAATTCCACTTTTTTATTTGTTTAATTATAAAATAATTACATCAGTCTCACTAATATACTGATATGTTATTATAATAATGAAAAAAACCCTATTTTACCTTCTATCCATCTTACGGAAAATGAAATCACCGTGTGTGCGTACGTACGGAATACCGTCTCCACACCGTGGTGAAATATTTTTTCCACCCCCACCTTACTTGGACGGGTGTAATGGTGTAAAGAATAAGTAAATGTGATTATTATAACATGATACTAATTCTGTGGTATTCTATCATCCACTCCAATACCATTCAATAATTATGGGAACGATATCATTGCTCGTGCGTACGTACTGATTACCATCTCTAGGACTCGATGAGATTCATTATTCATGTTAAAAATTCAAGAATGATTATAAAGTATATATATTGAATAATAGTTAAATATATGACATAATAATTTTAATGGATATATATATATATATATATCATCTACTTACTTCCATTCAAGTCAATAAGGAATAAAAACCAGCATTCATGCGTACGTACAGCCTACCGTCTCCATGAACGGTGTATTTCATTCCATATATCGATCTATTATATTATGAATATATATAAATCAGGTTTTACATTCTATAATTTAGTAATCATGATCTAATTAATCATATTAATAATTACAAGTCAAAACATGGATGATAAATGAAACGATTTTACCCAAAACGCTGCTTTAACATGGAATTGGCAAATGAATGTGTAATATAAATTCGTAAGTGAATCGTAAATGTTATCATAAATATCCTTATGGTTCTGTTACAAGTTAATAATATGTTTAAACCGACTATACATGAGTCTCAGACACATATGGAAGAAATTGGACATAAGGTAAGGGATAATTATTTCAATATCATTTTTATCTGAGGTTGTTTATTCGTAAGTATTTACTAGGGTTATGCTTATCATCCATGTCCATGTTTTCTCAAAATGTTTTCATAATATGATTACTCTTAATCCATGTATGTTTAAAGTTATTTTTACCCCTTTTTACTTTTACCACAAGGTATGGAAGGAATATTTATTTTTTTACTATACGAGGTACTTTTTGACATTTTCGACAAAAGTATGAGGAGAATGTTTTTTTAACTTATACGACATGAAAATATTTTTACTATTTCTTAACGCCTTATTTTCATGTTGTTTCCTCTACAAGATTTCATGACTATTTTCAACAAAAATCATATTCTCTTAAAATTCTATTGAATTTTGTGAAAAGAAAATGATTTTTAAGAAGAAAGGGTATTTTCCTCAAGACTTCATTTCAAGTGTTTTATCAAAACTATTTTCCATATAATATAAATTATTTAGTAATTTTATGTTTCAAGTATAATTTATTTATTATTTACATGGTTTTATTTTTCTTATGATGAAATGATATCCATTTGTGTAATATGGATTATGTTATGATGAGATGATTTTTATGAAACCCATATTATTATTTGGGTTATGATGAATAATATTTGTTTATTTTGTGGAATAATAATGAATAATTTCATTATGAGATGGGTGGGACCTATATCTACCTCCAATTCAATGGGTAAAGATTTATATCTCACGAGATAGACATGTCTGGAACAACAAATAAAATCTGGTTCAGTAATACAGGGCTGGAACGGTAAGTAAACCCAGTTTAGTAATGGACATTGTCTACTATGATGGTCTTGGCAGCAATCCCTTGGCTTATATGGAAATCATAACATGTGCTTAATGGTTTTCCACAATTACATGTTTTATTCCCACACTTTTTTATCATGATTAATGTTCCTTTATGATATATTCATTATGTACTTTCAAGATTTATGTCATTACTCATGATTTTGATGTTTTATGTTCATGTTTTTACGTTCAAATGTTTATGGGTTGTTTTACGTTCTCCATGTTTTCCCTTACCGAGCATTTGAGCGCACCATTTTTGTGCTTTATTTTCCCCAGGATATAAAGAAAGGTGTTATGTAAGGAAACAAAAGGGTAAGATCTTTATGGGAGATGTTGAAGATCTTTCACCATGATTAGAAGAGTTTGTTCCATGTTTCCAAAGGCAATAAACTAATATAGCCATTGGGAATATGTTTTTGTTATATATTTAGTATTCCATGAAAGTAATGTAATGTACATATACGTCCTGCTTGGGTCTCTACAGTTGGTATCAGAGAAATGATTTAGTCAACCTCTAGAAACAAGGATGTGCAAACTTTAGTGAGATCCCTAGAGATATTTGTAAGGTATGTCTAGGGATGTCCCTAAGGTCAAGTATAAGAATAGGAAACAATTCTAGAATTAAGATAACTATCATGAATATCCTAGGATAAAACCTAAGATGTTTGATATTTAAGGTACTACACCTTTATTATGTTGTTTTTAAGATATGATTTTTTCCTCTCACACTATTCATTTTGGGTTATAGATAATGGATGGAACTCGAAGGAATCGTGTTAATTATTAATGCATTGGTAAATGCAATGATTATAATCCTGAACAACCAAATGTTATGGGAAATGGAGTGAAAAATATTATTACTCTAATTACACAAGCTATGAATCATTATAGACTTCAAAATGAGTAGAGAGGAGAACAATATTCTGTTGAGTCCTTCATGAGGCAATGTCCACCTTTTTTCTGTGGGTCTTCTGATCCACTTGTTTCAGAACAATGGATCAATACCATTGAAAAGATATTTTGCATACTTCGCTATTCAGAGCATCAAACAGTAATTTTGGCTATTTACTGTTTAGAAGGTGAAGCAGACCAGTGGTGGACACTAATTAAGAATACAAGGCCCCAAGATGAAATTGAAACCATGTAATGGGATGAGTTGAATAACTTGTTTTCAATAAGTACTTCCCTCATATTCTTTGAACAAAGATGGAAAATGAGTTCCTTGATCTTAAGAAAAAGGATGATGAATCCGTAGGTATATACAAGGAAAGTTTTACAAGGACTGAAAGGTATTTATATGTCTTTATCATACAACCTGAAATTAAAGTTGATCACTTCTTTAGTGGCTTAAAACCAACTCTTCGAAGGGAATTATTGTAAGATACTTCAGTACCTATGAAGAGGTTGTGCATTGTACTATCAAGGTAGAACTGGAAGTTGGTGTTACATATCTATCTGATTGTTGTGATAGGAAACGAAATATGGAGTTCAAGGAAAAATCTCAAAACAATGGTGAAAAGAAGATGATTTTTTTGTTATGATAAATTTGTGGAAATAATCATGGTAGAGATTGTATTAAAGGGAATATATAATGTATTAATTGTGGAAAAGAAGTTCATCGAGAAAATGAGAGTCGAAGTAATGGGAAAAAAGTATCTAATGACGTTAATAGAGAAAAGACTACAAAAAGGCACGACTAACACTTCAATGCTACAAGTTCTAGATAATGGGACATTTTGCCAAACAATTCCAAAATCCTTGGGTTAATGATGATCGACATCAACAAACTCTTAAGGCAAAGGACAAAGGGAAGTAACATGCGATCACTATTGTCGATGTTGAGTATGACAATGATGTTGTAGAATGATTAAGTGTTTATGCAACGAGATTCCAAAGTAATGTTGTGGTATCTCATTTATAGTATTGTGGAATATTGGAATATCTATATATATGTTTATTGTGGTTTTCAATAATTTTATGGTACCAGTAACCATGAAAAGTGATTGAAATATTTTTGAAAATAAGTTGATATGCACATAATGAAGGGATAAGAAGAAAATAATATGTTTGATAGTATTAATGAGCTCATGACTGATATAAGGACAAAGTGACATCATGGTTTTAATATATAGAAATTTTGGTATTTTGGTATATGGAAAGAGTTAACTTTTGACAACATTCATGTTATCACTAAGGTTTAGTGGGTTTTAATTTTTCAAGAGAATACATGATTAAGGTATTCACATGTTTGGAATGCAACCAACAATAAGATATATCTTATGATATATGGGGGATAAATGATGGTATTCACATGCATGGTAGATGACCTTTTTAGTAATCATTTTACTTATACTATGAGATTGGATAGAAGTATTTTGGATAAGCCTAATGAATGGAATGGATTATGTTTTACATCAGATAGTATTGTTTAAGGATAGAAAATTTTGATATTATTTCTGAAATTTTATAATAGTATAGTTTTAGAAGAAGGATAACCCATAGGACGGGTGACAACCCGTCGCATCAGAAAAGGATACGTGAATCGAACCCACAACCGATGTGCGACATGCCTTTATCACATACCACTGGCCTACAAGAAGTCCCTGGTTAGTAGAAACTAGTTTTATTTTATTAACCGGTATGATAGATGAATTATAAGTCCATTTCTTGAACCATATATGATTAATATCAACATAGATGGACTTATTTATATTTAATAACTTTTGCTAACCATATGTTTGAGACACATGGGATGAGCTATCATTCAATTGCATGCTCTCCTCACACTTCACGAATGAAAAATTCAACTTCAATTCATTAATTAAGAGATGATGTGGAAATTTTTCATGGAATGACCAATAATGATATTACACTGAAATCATGTAAGTATTTTCCTTATGAAAAAATTCATCAACATTAGGGAAATGATCTTGAAAACCAAAAATGTTGCCCTACTACCCTCAAATCCGATGAATCAGATGGTACCTTAGATCATCACAAATTTATGGCTTTGTGATTATTGGAATTCTCATAGCCATGTTCTCTAACACTCTCCATCAGAACATAATGGTTAGTTTCACCCTTATATCCATGTTTTCACCTATGTTCTCTTATGTGGAAACCCAATGATGAGTTAATTTGGGTAACTATTACGATTCTTACATTCCTTTTTAAAATTATGTTTTAGTATTTCATTTTATGATCTGGGTTTCTATGAATGAAACTTACAAGTGGTAAATGATTTATAACCCCGATGAATTTCGAGGGGGAAATTCATTGTAAGGGGGTAGAATGTAACACCCTGAGATTTTTTGAGAAATATTATTTTTAATTTTTTTGATGTCTTGTGTTGTACGATACACCAAGATTAGCTTTCACTATACCCAACACCATATTGACATTTAGTATACACAAACACTATTCTTGGCTTGCATTTCACGCAAGAGCAACCTTCCTTGAGAGTGTGTGTTGTACGCAATACCGTGTTTCACTAAAAAACGATATATTGTTATGAACAAGCCATTATGAATATTATTAAATACATTTTTAATTTTATTACATAATAATTCATCTCAGAAATATTCTATAACATGGTATGAGAACAAAATACTTTTTCAGGTAAAATAAGTATATTTAAAAAAATGTAGTTTTGCCACCTTTTTATGGCGGACCCACTTTAAATCTAGTTTTTGACACATTTATATGTTGAATTAGACAAAATAAAATTATTCATTGCAATATGGATATAAAAATTTACTATGGATAAATTTTGTATATTTTTCTGTTAACATTCATATTTTGATGAATAGTAAAAATACGCTAAAATTTTCATAAAAACAACTTTTTTTTCATAAAAATAATTTACATGGTTAAATTATATAATTTAATGGTTTTAATGTATAAATAGAATATATTTTTACGCTTACATTGAATTCATAGGTGAAAACTTGTCAATCTTTGGTAATGTTTTAACTTTTAAAACCCATTTTCTTATCAACGGGATTAATATAAAAATAATTAATCCAACTTCTGTGTTTTAAATTTTGAAAAATTGATTTTATATTTTAATTCAGTGGGTTCAAATTATGTTAATTGGTTACATTTTTTTTGATATTATGAATAGTAAATACGGTAATTTTTATTTACTACAATTAAAGGTAAATCATGTAATTAAGGGTAAACATAAGATTATAAAATTACCACAACACCTTCCAGAATTCAATTTTATGAATAAAAGTCGGCCCATATAACCTAAGGGTCGTAATAGATTCATTTTATCAACTTTTGACCATGAAAATGATGTATTTATTATTAAAACTAAAGAATGTGACAACATGTCACTCTCTTATATCTTATAAGTGTAATAATTTTAATTTAGTGATAAACTTCATAAAACTTCTAAAATAAATATTAACCAAAAATATTAAAAATTATATTCATCATGTGAATTTTTTTAGAATTTTTAGAGATTAAATAATTATCGTTAATGGTGACACAATAGTGATGTAGAAATTATTTTATTGATTGAAATATCAAATAAATGGTTTTAAAAATATGGAAATAAATATTATATGTACTATTTAATGTTCTGTATGAATGTTTAAGATGAAGACGACATGTTAGAGATATATTAAATATTTCTGTTTGAATATATCTTATGTTTTGATTTTATTTAAATTCAAATAATTGAATAGAGTAAAAATTGACACTGTTGATATTTTATAAAAACAACATATTAATAAATTGTATAAAAATCATTAAAATGTTGAAAAATTATAAATTTAAAATTATTTGGTCTAAAATGTCATAACTTTTCCAACTATGGACAATTCACAACACATAAGTAAGTATTTATAATAATTTTGGATTTAGAATCTTATTACCAAAAATAAAATTAAATAGATTAAATAAAGATAAATCAAAATGATCGGGTTTAAAATAAAATTAAAACAAGTATAAATTTTATTGGTTGATTATATTACATCCCTATATCATCTCATCTTTGAATTGATTCATTTTTTAGGTTTTTATTTGGGGTCTAAATTTATTATAAATTATTATTTTTGATGTTTACAAAATTGCCTCTCTCCTCTCATATAAAACGACACCTCCTCTCTCTCATATTCACCTCATTTTGAGCCTTCAATATGGGAAAATCCCTGTCCATTTATTTTATCCACTTCCCTAGAAACATACTAGATGTCCTGATCTTCTTTAGAGACAAACTTTAGTGCCCTAAGAGGAGGTTTAAAAGAGGCGCGTCGAAGAAGATGTAATATCCTTTACTGATTCTTTCAAATTTATTTCTCCTTGTACATACTCTTTTCTATTTGTTTCATTATAAAGTAATAAAATAAGTATAACTAATATACTGATATGTTATTATAAATATTAAACAATCCTATTTCACCTTCTATCCATGTTATGGAAAATGAAATCACCGCGCGTACGTACGTATGGAATACAGTCTCCACGTCGGGGTGTAATCTTTTTTCCACGAACAACATACTTGGATGGGTATAATGGTGTAAAGAATAAAAATATTTGATTATTATAAAATGATACTAATTCTGAGATATTCTATCCTCCACTCCAATACCATTCAATAATTAGGGGAACAATATCATCACTTGTGCGTACGTACGGATTACCGTCTTCACGACGTGATGAGATTCATTCTTAATGTTAATCATTAAATAATGATTATAAAGTATATATATTGAATAATAATGAAATATATGACATTATAATGCTACTGGATTTATATATATATATATATATATGTCATCTACTTACTTCCATTCAAGTCTTTAAAGAATGGAAAACAACGTTCATGCGTACGTACAACCTACCGTCTCCATGAACATTGTATTTCATTCCGTTTATCGATCTATTATCTTCTGAATATATATAAATCTTGTTTCACATTCTGGAAGTAACTAATAATGATCTATGTAATCATTTGAATAATTACAAGTCAAAACACAGATGAGAAATGAAATGATTTTACCCAAAATAATGCTTTAGCATGGAATTGACAAATAAACGGGTAATATAAAGTCATATATGAATCATATATGATATCATAAATATTATTATTGTTCTGTTACAGGTTAATAATATGTTTAAATCCACGATACAGGAGTCTGGGACACATATTAAATAATGTGGACATAAGGTAAGGGATAAGTATTCCAATCTTATCCTTATCCGAGATTGTTTATTCGTAAGTATTTACTAGTGTTATGTTTATCATCCATGTCCAATTTTTCTCAAAATGTTTTCATAAAATGTTAATATTCTTCCATGTATTTTTAATTACATTTTTACCTTTTTTTGACTTTTACCACAAGGTATGGAAGGAATCTTTCTTTTGTTTACCATACGAGGTACTTTTTGACTTTTTTGTAAAAAGTATGAGGAAAATGATTTTTAATTTATACGGCATGAATGGATTTTTATAGTTCCATAATGAATTATTTTCATGAAGATTCCTCTATAATATATCATGAATATTTTCAACATATATCATTTTAGTTTAAAATTGCATGGAATTTTGTGAAAATAAAATTATTTTGATGAAAAAAGGATATTTTCCTCAAGAATTCATTTCATTTGTTTTATTAAAACTATTTTCCATCTAAGATGACATTATTTAGTTTGTTTATGTTTCAAGTATAATGTATCTATTATTTATATGGTTTAATTTTTCTTATGAGGAAATGATATCCATTTTTGTTATAAGGATTATGTTACAATGGGATGATGTTTATGAAACCCGTATTATTATTTGGGTTATGATAAATGATTTATGTTTATTTGGTGGCACATGAAAGAATTCTTTCATTATGTGATGGGTTGGACCTGTATCTCTCTACAATGAATTGGGTAAATATTTATATCTAATAAGATAGATATGGCTGGAATAGAAAATAAAATCTGGTTCAGTAGTACAGGGCTAGAATGGAAGGTAAAACCGGTTTAGTAATAGACTTTGTCAAGTATGATGGTCTTGGAAAAAATTCCTTGGCTATTATAGAAATCATAACATGCTCTTAATGGTTTTCCATAATTACATGTTATATTCCTAGGATATTTTATCATGATTAATGTTCCTTTATGGTCTATTCCATATTTACTGCTATGATTTATGTCATTACCCATGATTTTGATGTTTAATGTTCATGTTTTTACGTTCAAATGTTTATGGGTTGTTTTATGTCCTCCATGTTTGCCCTTACTAAGCATTTGAGCTCACCTTTTTTATTTTTTTCCCTAGGATATAAAGAATGGTTTTAGGTAAGAAAACAAAAGTGGACGATCTTTATGGGAGATGTTGAAGATCTTTCACCATGATTAAAAGATTTTGTTCCGAGTATCCAAAGACACTAAAATAATACAGTCATTGGGCGTCTGTTTTTTTTTATATTTAGTATTCCGCGAAAGTAATGTAATGTCCATGTACGTCAATCTTGGGTCTCTACAAAGAAAACATGCTTACACTAATCATAATATCAGGCCTACTACCAGTAAGATATAGAATACTCCCAATCATACCAATTTAATTGGTTTGATCCACTAATTCACCATTTTCATCTGCATCCAACTTATAGGTGGTACTCATAGGTGTATCACCACCTTTATTCCAATCCAAACCAAAAAGTTTCAAAAGATCCTTAGTATATTTACTCTGATTAAAAATAAAACCATTTTTATTTGAAAAATTTGTAATCCAAGGAAAAATTTAAGTTCCCTCATTAAAATCATTTCAAATTAATCATTCATTATTTTTGGTAAATCAATACATAAGGAATTTTTAAAAAATCCAAAAATAATGTCATCTACATAAATATGAACTATTAAAACATATTTAGAAATCCTTTTAATAAAAAGAGTAGGATCAATTATTCCTTTAGTAAATCCTTTTGAAATAAGAAAATAACTATTTTTCTCATACCAAGATCTTGGAGCTTGTTTTAGACCATATAGATCTTTATAATGTTTAATTAAATGATTTAAAAAATGGGGATTTGTAAAACCATGGGGTTCTTCAACAAATAAATCCTTTACTATGTACCTGTTTAAAAATGAACATTTGAAATCCATTTGATAAAGATTGAAATTAAGATGAGCTGTATAAGAATGTAGTATCCTAATGGCTTCTAGTCTAGCTAGAGCTGTAAAAGTTTCCTCATAGTATATTCCTTCTTTCTGACTATATCCTTATGCAACTAGTCTATCCTTGTTTAGCTATGTTTCCAGATTCATCAACATTATTTATAAACACCTATTTAGTGCCTTTGGTCAAAGTGTATTTAAGTATTTCTACTAATTCCTAAACCCTATTTCGTTAAAAAAAATTCATTCTTCTTTCATATCTATCACCCAAAATTGATCATTGATATAATCATTAATATTTTTGGGTTCAAGATTGGAAATAAATTCTTGATGTTCAACCTGGATTCTTAGTGAAGATCTAGTTTGTGTTCCACTATTTAGGTCAACTACTACAACATCAAAAGGATTATTCATGAGGGTTGTAATACCTCTAGAATTAGATGAAATAGACTCATCATGGTGGTCTATAAGTTCAGATTCATCATGCTCAGATTATGGAAAATTTTTAGAACATGTTGTGTTTACTAAGGGTTCATTGACATTTTCATTAAGGTCCATAATTGACATATCTTCCTCAAGATGTTCAAATGTGTTTTTGGGTCCATGTAGATCAGTATCATCAAATTTTACATGAACTGGTTCTTCCAGACACTTTTTTATCTTATTGAACACTCTATAATATTTACTAGAGATTGAGTAACCTTGGAAAATTCCATAATCACTCTTGAAAGAAAACATGTCAAGATTATACCTAGTGTTAAGGATAAATACTTTGAAACCGAACGCTATGATGTAATTAACTTTAGGCTTCATATTATTCCATATCTCATATGGGGTCTTCTTAAAAACATGTCTAATTAATATTCTATTGATGATGTAATAAGATGTATTAACATCGTCATACTCAAAATAGATGGGAAGATGATACTCATTTACCATAGTTCGAGAAATCACGTGTAGTGTCCGATTTCTTCTTTCTACGACTCCATTTTGTTGATGTGTTCTAGTGGAAGAGAAATTGTGATTACAACCTCTTTGTGGGAGAAAAGATTCAAATTCCCAAATTTCAAACTCACGACCATGATCACTTTTCATGTTCTAAATTCTAATTCCACTATTATTTTCTAGAGACATGGAATATTTAATGAAGTAAGAACATGCTTCACATTTTTGAGATAGAAAGTATACCTAAGTATATCTAGGAAAATAATCTACAAGAACTTAAACATAGTTCATCCCATTTAATCATGAAACTTTAGATGGTCCAATCAAATTGATGCGAACCGACTCAAGTGGTTGAGAAGTAGAAACTTCTTTCTTTAGTTTGATTGAATCTTAGTGATGTTTACTTTTGACAATGATTAAAAACATTGTAATATGGGAATTATAATTTAGGTATGTCTCTACCTAAAACTTAACTAGTTAGTTTCCTAAGTGAGTGCACATTGTAGTGTCCTAATATTCTATTCCATAACCAGGATTCCTTATGAAAATCATTTAAACAAGAAAAAAATTTCTTAGATAAGGATTTTAAATCAACAACATATACATTTTCATTTCAAAGAGGAGTAAATATAAAATCATGTTTATAATTAAAAACATTTCATGCATCATTTTTAAACTGAACATTATAACCATCATCACACAACTGAGAGATACTAAGTAAATTGTATTCAAACCCATCAACAATAAGTACCTTTGAAATTAATACAGTGTTCTGGTTACCAATTTGGACAAAGCCCATGATATTATGTTTGGAATTATCACTGATGGTGACAAGTACACCATCAAATTTAATTAGGCTCTTGAAGCATGAATAGTCTCATGTATTATGTCTTGAACATCCAATTTCCATTTATAATAGAGTTTTAGAGGAGCTATTTAAACAATTTTCCTGTAAAACATATTATGTGTAGGGAAACTTTGGTACCAAGTTATTCTTGGGTCCAGGGAGGATAGAATGTGAAGCTTTGGGAAGCCATACTTGTCTCATAGGATTTCTATAATCAATAGATATGTTTTGAGACATGAAAACATTGTTAGGTCCTTTACAAAAGTGTTTTCAAAAGATGGTCCAGAAATTGAACTAGTACTGAACATTCCAGTTTTTGGAAAAAATTTATTTTTAACAATATTTCAATGTCCTGGTTGATATGCCAGACAAGTTGTGTTTTTTGAAGGAATATGATTCCCTTAAAAATGATTCATGGTATCTCTACATGTAGTAAACTTCTCAAGATCCCTTTTTAATTGCTTATTTGACAATTGAAGTTCAGTATTATCTTTCAACAACTGAGCACATTTTTCCCTCTCAATATCCAAATTAAAATTAAAATTTTCATTTTACGCATGGATTCTTTTAATAATTTATATTTATCCTTGATTTAATTAAAGGTATCGTCAAGCATTCCATATTATTCAAATAGTTCATTCTTAGTCGTATTCACATCATTATTTGATTCCCTTTAATTCATAGAATAATAACCATTATTTATAAGATAATTGGGTGTTACATCAGATGTTTCTGTCATGAAACACATGTTTTCATGTTTTTTCTTCTCAATATCAGAAGTATCAGATCCACGGGACATATCTTTTGAATCACTCTATTTTTCTTTCATATAATTTTTATATCCATTGTAGTTGTCTTTATATTTATTAATAAATTTGAGCTTCGGTCAATCAGTATTCACATGGCCTTTTCATTTACACTAACAGTAGACAATTTCATTTGTGTTGTCATTCCACTTTCTATCTTTTTTTACACTGTCCTTTTCTATTATATCCTCCTTTAAAGTTTGTTTTTCTAAAGAAATTTTTACAGTAGAACTTCTTGAATCTCCTGGAAAGAAGATATATCTTATCATTATTGTTAGAAGTTGAGTCCTCAGTGTTGTATGTTTGTATAGGAGTTGAACTATTTCTATATCTTTTCTCTTTGAGGTAGCAGTCTTGAATGCTACATATTTGTTTATTGTTTCTTCATCTACATCATGATTTACCTTAATCTATTCATTGTACATCATAATTTTTCCAATTGTTTATTTCAATTTTAGCATACCTATTCCACCAGATTATCGAATATAAACATATGTTCTTCTCCATATTTCAGGTAGGCATCGAAGAAACCTCATAATCTGATCCATGATGTCTACTGGATTCTCAAGAAGACTCATGGTATTTAATATTTCATTGAACCTGAGAAACAATTCAGATATAAGTTCAACATGCTTCATTTTTAAATTATCATATTTTATAGTATAAGTATTTTATCTCATTTCTTTAACATTGGTTATTCCATTATGAGAAATATCTTAAGTATCCCAAATTTCATTAGTTGTTTTTAAGACAGATATCATATTGAATTATTCATTACCTAGAGAATAATATAGTGCATTCATTGATTTATAGTAATTGTTATATGTAGATATAGTCAAATGAGTCCATATATCCTTAACAGTAAGAGGGAAAGCATGATGTTCTTCAATTGTGTCCCAGATTTTAAAACCCATGCTCTCTATATTTTTTTTTCATTTTTAGTTTCCACTGAGCTTAATTATTACCATTAATGAAAGGTGGTCTGTTATTAGTATCACCCTAAACCCTATTATCCATTACTAATTAAATTTAAATGAACTTAAAATTAAGATATGATAGAATGTTTAAGATCTTTAAGATATAACTAAAATCACAGTTAAAAAGAATTTAATAATTTAAATAATAGTTCAGATGGTTGAAAAAAATTTAAGCCTCTGATACCAAATGCTGGTCAATGTGGAATCTCAAGAGGGAGGGGGTGAATTGAGTTCCTATATAAAATTTCTGTTAAAAACTTTATCATAAAGATCCCTCAATTTTGAAATGGCCTAATTAATTAAGGAAATAGAGATATAACTATTTAGTTGGTAAAAAAGATTCTCAATGGGTGATTTGTCATCAGTTGAATCAGTGTAAAACACTTCTTCAACTTTTGAAATATGTTTACTGAATAAAACACATACACACACTTACCAAAACTAACTGTCAGAGTTAATGTAAAATAGTTTTCTATTTTTGTAATTATAATCAGTGGAAAATAAAAAAACAATGTATTACCTAATATTGTGAACTGTAGAGTTAAACAAGAGGTTCAGTATCAAGCTGAGACTTAATCCTCTATACATAGTGATCAACTACTATTAAGAAGTTTATATAAAAAATAAACATGATACACAACATGTATTAGGATTTATAACTATTTTCACAAATTTTCCAGGGCTCACACACTCTACCACAGTTTTTCATGGAAAAACACACAACCAGGCCAAACATGGAAACATCCGCAATTATTTGTTGGAATGAAAATAATAAAGGATGATTGGAGTGAGGATTTTTTGTATCCTATACTTTAAGCATAGGAAATAGGTTGTGTAATAGGAAAAAAACTTATCAAAAATGTAAGCTAAAAGAAAACAATAGAGCTAATATTTATGATTGAGTTTAGAAAGATCTATGTGTTTGCAGTTCATCTCTAGACTCCTTGGAATAAAGAAATTATAGTACGAGTCTGTCTATGGATGTTTTACTCAAAACAGAGTATCATAACACCAAGGTATAGCTTTCAGGAACTATGTTTTCTACTAATTATGTTGACATAGAGTGGATAAAGCACAGAATATATTCTTGAATTTGTTCTCCCAAAATGATCTTCTTGAAGCTTTGGGGTTTTCAGTGTAAGTGCTGGATGGTTTCTCCTTGTTCTCTTTGATCTAGAGAGTATGCCCTTTCTCGTGTCTTCTCTTTTTCGCACATATATTTTCTTCATCAATCTTCTCTTTTATATTTGAGTTCCGACAATAAGAATAAGTAAATCACATTTGGTCCTCCTTGTACCTCATACTATCACTAGATACAGTCTCTTGATATGTCTACAATTAACATTAACTATTGTCAGAATCATTAAAATTATCAAATATGACAGTAAGAATAATCTTATGAATTTGACAATGTATAGACTAGAAGAGTGAGCATCGATAGACTGGTAACAGTAGCCTTCTCAATAGTAGGCTTCAACGGTAGCCTTCATCCTTAGAGTGCATTGGTAGCCTTCATTGGTAACCTTCTATTGAAAACATTCATCAGTATCCTTCTATCGGTGACCTTCATCGGTGACCTTAATCTGTGACCTTTATCAGTGACCTTCATCAGTGACCTTCATCAGTGACCTTTCATTGGTGACCTTTCATCGGTGACCTTTATCAGTGAATTTAATCTCTGACCTTTCTATCAGTGAGCTTTATCGGTGAAATTTCTATCAGTGACCTTCATCAACGTCCTTTCATTGGTGACCTTTCATGGGTGACCTTTCATGGGTGACCTTTCATCAGTGATCTTTCATCGGTGTCCTTTCATTGTTGACCTTTCATTGGTGACCTTTAATCAATGAACATTCATTGGTGACCTTTCATCGGTGACCTTTTATCATTGAACTTCATCAGTGACCTTTCATACTTAGAGAAATTTTGAACTGTAAGCTTAAACAAGAGAGCAGTGAGATTAAAATTACATAGTTATTACTTGATAAAAGCTACAAATATTAATGAAACATGATTATCAAATAATACAAAAATTCTTATCACATAAATGAAATAGAATTTGGGATTATCAAAATAGGTGAGCCCAACATATTAGATGTACACAGGTTATTACATTAAAATAATAAAATATAAATACATTAGAAATATTATTTTGATTATATATTATTAATTTAAGAATATTCTAAGGATGTGTAAAAAAAATAAAATAAAGATGCTCGGTTAAGGATGATACCTCTTCTTCAGACGACATTGTTTGGTTAAAACTAAAAGCCTTATTAGAAAGGATTTTTGAGAAAAATAGATTCTAGGATGTGGGAAGTAATTAAGTTATTTTGGATGATTTTGGGTGAGAAAATTGTTATAAATTTTTTAATATGAGAGGGGAGGTTTTGTCCCTTTATAAGTGAGGTTAGTGGCACACTTATAATATTTGAAAAGAAAAATGTTAGAAAACGTTTTTAAAATGTAAAAAGGATCCAGAAAAGAGAATTATTGATCCTTGAACATGGTAAGGAATAAATATTTCCATCCAATATTTTTTAAAAATGTTTTTGGGTAATTTTACCTCTTATCATTTTATTTTAACCCCTAGTAAATCTGTTTTTACCTTAAAAAAGTTAATTTATTATTACGGTTTTTACTATTCAATATAGAAAAAAGTTAATTTTACCTTCATATATAATATAAATTGTGTGGATTAAAAATTTTGAATACATTTTACCAAATTAATCTCAAATAATTTGTAGAATATAATTTAAAAGTAAACTCTTAGACATTCTAGAAAAACTGTTTTTAAGAAGTGTATTTTGCAACAAAAATAATGATTTTATATTAAATCTATAACTAAAAATCATCATTATATGCCCATTAATTAATATTTATTAACTTATAATATATAAATTTCATTTAAATTATTCATTATTAGTAGTTATTTTAATAAATTATAATGGGGGAGCATAATACACTTTAACACAATTTTTACAAAAAAATATTTTTAAACCCAAAAATATATTTATTCCAAAATAAAATATGATATTGACTAAAATAATGATGTGAATGAAATATAAGTACATAATATTTTTTTTAAATTAATTTTTTTATTTAATAAATATTCTTACTTTTAAATTAATCAGTTTTCTTGAAAAGAATCAACATTTTTACAAAAACTAGTATTTTTTACGATTCACCAAAATAATAAATATTTTATGAAAAAATCCGAATATATCATTGTAATTAAATTTTGATATTATTATTCCAAAAATTAAATTAATATTTTAAAATTAAATTTCTATAATTTATAAATCATCCTTTTAAATAAAAATAATATAATAAAATATTTTCTTAAAAAATATTTATTTTTTCATTTAAAAATTTTATAATATTTAACTAATTAATATAACTATTAATTCATATTAATAAACATGAAAATTCATTATTATATTATTACCTTATTTTTTACACATAATATTTCGTAAGGGTAAAAACCATTTTAATGATATTACGTAACAGTTGTTGAATATGTGTATAATGGTAACACACTTTTTGTATATTCTGTGTAAGTGTACATTATAAGCTATGCAAGGGTAAAACGAAGATTATAAAGCTCCTTTAAATATAGAAAGACAACATATATATTTAAAATTTAAAATTAATATTGGACACATTTGAGTAAATTAAAATTTATAGTACAAATTAAATTAATGATAAATAACATTAATAAAATTAAAATTAATTAAAATCATTAAAAGGCATAAAATGTGATAAAATATAAATTTTTTAAAATTTTAAAAATATTGGGAGGAATTTTTAATATTGAAAACATAAATTATAATAAATCCAAAATTGGAACAAAAAAATTCTCTAGCTCTAAGACCAGCTGTAGGGTATACATATGTATGAAATCATTATTTTAGATTAGGAGACATGGGTCTAACTGTAGGAGGTGAAGATAAATTTTATATTGATTATCACTTGGAATAAATCTTATTTTTTATTTAGTTATAAAAATAATTCCTGTCTTAGCTTGGATGTGGGGGAATTTCCTTCTGGTGGGACGTGAGGTGTTGGGTATTTCATGGGATAAAAGTAAAGATCAATTTCATGTTTTTTTATATTTTAAAATTATATAGAGGATATTGTGTAGAATATTATTTCCCATTGATAGTGTTTTCCAACTTTTTGAGTGTTTAGTATCTTTTATAAAAAAAAATTATGTTATGTATGAGGCCTTCTACACAATTGAGTCACCCTATCAATAAAAATCAAGGACGATTTTTCACCTAGAGATCCAACACTATGATACTTTGTTTATGTTGGTATTTTACATTATGATTCTTGTTTAGGTGCATGTGCTTGTGAAGAAGATTTATAGAATTATTTTTTCATGATATGGGAGTCTGAAAAATGTTTGAAGTTTGATATGTTACCAATTATCACTTTTTTGGTCATATAATGAATTTTTTGTTAATAAAGAACAAATTTTAGTTTTCCGTAACACATTTCAATAGAGAGAGTTGTTCTCAAAGGCCTTATAATGGGTTATTAGTATTTTATTTCTCATCCAGGAGTTATATACTTCAATATAAAAAGTTTTTGAGATTCCTCTATAGTCATCATGCCACTGGAGTACTGTTATTGACCAAATCATTACAGGATTTTGGGTTGATATTGTCGAAGAAGCAGGAAATCCTAGAATTTAATCAATATAGATGGTATGTTTTATGTATTATACCACCCCCTGAAATTAATCATTATTAATTACATAATTAAGGGTGCACTCATGGCCATGTTTTCCTTTAGGTATAGATATTTTGAGGATCTTGGAGAAGCTAGATGATTACTTGATCACTTCCATCACTTTGTGAGCCTAATATCATATAAGGTATTGTATCTCTATTTTCTATGTGTAATTATACATTCATTGCTTTGGTATATACAAAATAATCTATTTGGGCCACTCTAGTCCATTCAATGCGAATCTATAAATAGATTCATCTATTTTCCTGGGTATTTACTATACTAATTAGATGTCAAGAAAGATTATATCATATGTGCAGAGATTGTGAACTAGTTCTTAAGTAGGACCACTCTTTAGGATATTTTCACTTTTTATCAATACAACTAAAAAAAATCATCATTAACATGATTTGGGTAGTCTTTTCATGATATCATTGATTTTAGAAGAAAGAAAGGAATATCCTATGATGATGTAAGATATTAGGTAGTGTTTTTAGTGAATAAGACCCACAAATGGATTATATAAATGTTGAGTCTATATATTCAATGATGAATTGAAAATTTATATGTTTACTTGTAACGACCTGACCCTAGTTACCTAGAGTTGGTGTATTGTTACATAACATTGGCATGATAAAAAAAGATCAATTTTCGACTGACCGATAAGTTTAGTAGTCTTGGAAACACTAGATATATTCATAATTCTTATATTACATCATAAAGTAAAAAAAACTACTACAACATCTTGTATTCATATCCCTTCATACTATTTCGGCATGTTATTCATAAATTAATTCTTCACCTCCTGGAAGAAATAAAACACTCAAAGGGGTGAGCTCATATGCTCAGTAAGGATAACAATATAGTGGAAACTTTCATAAATAAGAATAAACATTTAAGGCAATGTATAACTAAAAAAAGACATTTAAACTTGAACTTCAGCATAATATGGAATAGATAAAATGAAATAATGGAATTTAATTATTCACATGGATATTCTACAAGTTGAATAACTACATGAAATATCAATAACCACTTTCATAATGATGGAATTCATAATACAAGACTATAATAACCACGTAACCAAGGCCTCATGCAAAGACTACAAATAAGATTTTGTCAAGGCCTCGTGCCAAGACACTAGTTTCTCTCATGAGACCTACCGATGCATCGAGGAGCTATAGCGGGATCCAACCGTCACTTACTAGGTCCAATGCATTCATCATATGAAAATTTTGAAACATAACATAAATATTCGTATTAAAACTAGCGTACGAAATGTCAATACTTTAACCACAAACCATGAATGGTATAAAAATAGCACATCCACAGTGAAACATAACTCATTCAACACAATATGGATGATTTTATTGTGTCAGATTAAACTCAATTGAGAGTAACGAATTATATTTACATAGATTAAAATAATCATCAAACTATTGAGAGAAATATCCCCCTTTTTCTTGAAAACATTTAAAAGTCACACTATTTTTCAAGAATCCATTTAAAATATATTTTTGAATCAAAGTGTCCCTACCACATTGAAACTTTTAAAATGGATTTTTATTTGAAAACTATAATGTCCATATAAATTAATCCTTAAAACCATTTTTAAAACATGGACATTAATGAGAATGATTTTGAATAATAAATCCTTATAACATTTTAAAATGATATTTTTGTTAGAGTTCCTAACCAAAAGAGAGACACTTGAATTCAAATAATTGAGGTAATAATAACTTTTTAATATCATGATAATTAAGAGATTCATGATATATTATGTCAAAGTACATTATATACACCACATTAAAGTGATTTGGGGTATAACAACAAAGGAGTCTCAATGGAATGTAAATTGAAATGAAATCTTTCATAAAGGTCGCATCTTTAGGTTAAGGATAAATAAACGACATAATTATGTGTGAAAAATATAAATACACTCAATATGAATGGTTATTTAGTGTAAAACAATACAAGGACATTCACAAATATTCATGTAAAAACAACACCAATGAATTGGATGTTTAACTCAACAAATGGAGATTCAGTAAAAATTACTCTTATCAAGTTCATACCGATGACTTGAGAATTTATCAATGGAGGGATTATGTGTATCAAATGTATATCCACAGAAAGGGGAGTGGAAATTTTGACATAAGAAAATGAATAGTTTTTCCACACCTAATCATGGAGTAAAATAATCAATGAAGTATGCGTAAAGCCGAATGAGTGGAAATTGAAATTTCAAATTCCCTTATTGATTTGGTAACTTATGAAACATACACCCATGAAAGAAGGATCATACAATGATGATTTAAATATTCACGAATTATTGTATATTACACAATGAATACAAACATGGTCCGTACACACACCACATGTAATAAATAAGTGGTGAATAATGGAAATCTCACGGAATTAAAAGTGATATAAGAAACCCCTTACCTTGTACTTTTCATTGATAGAGTGTAGGTTAACCTCCTGTATAATAGTTGAATCATTTTTATTAAATTATAAAAGAATAATATAAATAAATATGATATAATTTATGATTTTTAATATTTCTTTGTTAATAATATTTTAGTATTATCATCGTTTCAGGTGTTAACTGATTCGTTTTCCTTTATAAGCTTCGTTACATAAGCCATGTTTGTTATGGATAGGATGTGTCTTATTCATATATAGAATGATATCTAGACATTAAAAATTAATTTTAATCATCAAATGAGAATTATTATTGAAGGGATATGATGGGGAAATGAATCTCATCGCGTTCGTGGAGACAATAATCCGCACGTACGCATGAACACTACTTCCATTTCATTTTTCATTTTAAAAGGAATCAAAACAAAATGATACATATTTATATTATTATTCCAGTATAATATAATATCCTATATGTGTTACTTAATTTCATTAACACCCTCCTTTATATGTTCCATGTATGTTATGAACGCGTCATATCACTTTGAGGGGGCGGTAGTCCGCACTTCCTCAAATGAAATTATCATTTATATATACACCATGAAATGAATAATGGTATGCTATAAAATTGAATTAAAGAAGATTATATATAAAACAAAAATAATTAATATTATATTTAATTATATTTCCATCATAATGGCCACCATGGGAAGTGGTAGGAGATAATTGAATAATCATCGTTTCGTGAGGTGTTTGGTTGCCACCCACAGAAACATTATGTTTTTTGACCCATTAGATGGAGGCGTGTGTATGTTTAGTTTGAAAAATTCTCATAACAATATCCTAGAATATTTTGGATACTGTTTTTGTTACAAAATTAAATAATAAGAAGAGTTTAGGGGATGGAGAAGTAAAATAAAAGAAAAGAAGCTAAGAGAAACTGTTACCTTTAATTTGGGTAACTCCCTTTGGTTTGAACCAAAAATGAATCTTGAAGTTCCTTATGACTAAATTAATGCTTCTAGGAGGAGTATAGGGATGTTGGGAGGTTAATTGGGTCTAAGTTGGACGATCCAAGATGCTTGAGAGTTGTGAGGAATTGGTTAGAATTGGTGTCCTTTTATAAGGGGGAGGAGGGGCTCTTTAGAAAAAACATAAAGTATTAATTTATAATAAATTAATATTCGGTTTATAATGGATCCAAAGTGGATTATGCAAAGTATAAGGTGGTTATGGGTCTAAAAACACTCAAAAAATATGTTTTAGATAGGTTTGGGTCACTATAGTAACCTTATCTTTTGGATTTAACTCTTAGTTTAATAGTTTGACATTTACCATGTCTCTTTGAATTTTTATAATATATAGTTAATAAACTTACTATATACTTCCAAGAGACCCACAAGTGGTCCATTAATGATACAAATATCATTATATAAGTCCTTTTTCAGAACCCATGATTTTTAGGAATATAATATCAATTAATAATATAATATTTGTTTTAAAAACACTTTTATGTCAATTTTGACACTACTGGGTATTTTCTTTTTGATAAATTCATAACAGAATTATTACTTTGAATAAAATTCATATAACAAATAATAATATGTCATAATAACCTATAAAATTATTGGAATTCATAAAAAGTATCAAATTACATTTATTTGGATATTTATAATATCAATTATTTTAATATTTCATTAATTAGGTAATTACTGCATCTCCATTGTGTCATAAATAAATTAAATTATTTAATGTATAAAAATTATAAATAAAATACAATTATGTAGTAAATATTTTTATATTTATAATTAATATTTATAATCTAATTTATCTTATGTATTAATTTATTTTAATTTTTTTATTTATTAAACTTTGATTTAAACTATTTTGAATTTTCGTTGAATTAAACAATAATAAATGTCCTAATCTAATCAAAGTGGACAAAATATGTTCATATTTTATTCCTAAGGTTGTTTTTGGTCGAATTATACTTAGCCAATAGAATTAGGACATGTGTTAGGATAATAATAATTTCATTTTTACCCTTAATTACCCTATTTACTTTTTAGTCTGGTAAATAAATGTAAAAAGTTACTATTCACCAAAAATGTTTTTATCTTATTGAACCAAATTTTACTCATTGATATTAACCATGTCTCTCGGATTTTCGAAATTCCACTCACAGATGCAGTAAAATTAATTTTTATGTGAATTTGCAAATTCTCCTAGAAGATGAGTAAAAGACGGTGAAAAGGTCAATAAATTTTTTATATGTCTAAAATTATTATATAAATAATCTAATGGATTAAATTGAACTTATATAGGTATTAAATATCAATTTTGACCTAAAATAAATTTAAATAAAATAAATTATTATTTAAATAAAAGGTCTATTTAACCAATAACTCAGTGTTTTTCACTATTCTTCAAAAATTGATTTTTTTCAGAGAAATACCAAAAATTCACCCTAGGCTAATTTCGATATTCCAAATCCAAAAATGAAGTCCATTTTGAAATATAAAATTTATAATATTTAAAAAAGTTGGTATTACAATTCATAACGGCTAATTTGATTGGTTGTGGTGTGTGTTAGAACTCAAAGTTGCGTACAACACACCCTACTGTATTATTCAAAGAGAAGTGTACTGTTGAAGCTTATGGTGTTACATTACTAGTTAGGCAGCTAGTGTTAATTAATATGTTTTTAAATAAAACACTATTGTATTCCCCCCATTATATTGTGAGAATGCCCCCTCGATAAAATATTGATGTTAGGATTGAGTCAGAGCCAAGTGAATCCCCAATAATAATATATCCATATCGAATATCCCTATATAAACTGTGGGAAATATTTTTTCATATTAATGATATTGTATTTAGAGTAATCATTCACCATATTATGTCATATTTTATGGATCAAGTTATTTTTTTGAAGAAGGAAGATCAGAGTATATGATTTTGTCTCTTTTACATTCTTTTAAATCAGGTGATTTTGATGAAAGACTATTCTATCCCATGGAATGATGTCATATTTGATCAATTGATTTTTTAAAGATGGTTATAAAATATCATATTGTAGTTTATATATCAATATATTTGTGTTAAAGATGAGGATATTACAAATTAATCATTATAACGTCATTATGAGCAATATGATTACATAAAAATTTTGTTTGATGTCATAAAAACTCCAGTCATATTCTAGGGGTGGATTAATATAGTGTTCTATGAGTATTTTTAATAGTATTTGTTGATATTTATTGAATAAATTCTTGAATTTTTATTCACATAATAATAACACATAAAGATTTTATACTTTATTGGGAGTTGTTATGGTATCATCAGTTGTCCATGAAGCTATCAATGTGTGACATATTGGATTGTGATCTTTATATCATGGGGTAGTCCATTAGTCAATGTGATGTAGATGATGATCCTTTTATAGTTAATGATGTTGATTCTTCGGTATACCTCAATAAAGACTCATATGTGCATTTTTTCCATGTCCTTAATAAATGTCACTATTTTAGTTCATCATCATCTAGAGGATGGAATTTTGTTTAAGAATGAACTTCAGGTTTCAAAAAATGGTTTGGGTTGTGTGCTGGTGTTTTAAAATGTATTTATCCATTTTGGGACATGAATGTTATAATATCATGAATTTAACTATACAACCCACTATCTTGATATTGTTATGGAGGTCTTATCTCATCATTGGGAAATTTGTTCCCTCACATACCATTAGATCGTATTATTTTTCTTCTCACTATATTAATGGAATTTATTGTTTCAATGGTGAATGTTATTATAGGAAAATGAATTCAGGATTTTATTTTTCAGCTTCTAATTCAAACATCAAGATTGATACCCTGAAAAATATTGGTGGTGTTGTGTATGAGTTTTGAGACTCATCGAGTATGATAAAATATTTTTTCATGATCAAACATGGTATCATAGTAGTGGATGGTAGAGTCTTTCATTAGTGGATGAGAGTATGGAAATCTATGGTGAATTATTTGGATAAATAAAATAAAGGGGATAAATAACATGTGGTATGGTGTGGTGGAGTTTTTTGTGGTGGTGCTCTATAAGGAAAGTCTATAGATGTAGAAAAATGTGTTTTTCCCTAGTATATTATCTGTTCTTCGTAAAATGTAATATGTAGTTCTATTTTATTTCAACATAAATCCTATAGTAGTTAATATTTGTGTAAAAATAATGTACCCCACTCTTACTGAATAGATTATTTGTTCATGTTTTATTTAATTTTATGTCACGTTTTACACTCATTAATTGGTTTGTAAATATGTTTAATGAAGAAAATCATCTTTCTAGTGGTTTTCAAGAGCCTCTTGATGGCATCAACCCTTGGTAGAGTTTGGGTAAAAAAGTATCTATCCCTCCACTATATGTATAACTCCATTTGAAGATCTGATTGGTTGACCACATAGGTTTATGTTGTTCCTAATAGAGCTTGTAGAGTCATCTATTATGAGATTGTAATTAATTTAGAGTAATACATAGAAGGTATAGGTGATATATAAGAGAATAATTGAATTTTTGGATTATTGTATGTTCTATGCAGACAATTAGAGGAGACCCATATCATATGAAATTGGTGATCATGATTTTTTGTTCGTGTCTCCTTGTCATGGGAAGCAATGATTTTACCATGGGATAAGGATTAATCCATGATACATTGCTACATTTATAGTGTTTGATTATGTTAGATTCATGGAATATCATTTAGTACTACCCCAATATATGTTTTGGATTCATGATGCAGTCTAGGTATCACAAAATAGTTGATATCTTTATAATAATTCTCACGTGATCGATTGGGTGAACTAGATATTGAATTCAATGTGACCAATGGGGAACCACATATTGAGATTCATGGTCATCAGGAGAAAGTGTTATTGTGGCATTACATTCCACTACATTATATCCAATGGGAACATAGTTTCTTGTAATAGATCATTTGGAAGAAAAAGTTAAATATACCAGATCTATATAATAAGTTACTTTAATTAATTATTTATTCATTCTTGAGTGTTAGGTCCCAGAAGGCAATGATATATGGACTAGATGGTGGTGAATGTTCCCGATTAATTTTTTAATGAAATAGATTAATTTTTTAAAAAAATACGAAGGTAATAATGATATATAATTTGTAGCTTGAATAAAAGAAGGAAACGAAGAAGTTTTTTATTAGTAGTTAATTAAAAATTGGACATATCCCACTCTTATACCTCTATACATGGTGAGTGATACATTTTACAATAATATTATTTTTTTAAGGGTAATCATATCCGGATTTGAAAATAATTTTCTAAAATTAATATGGATTCCCACACAAACACACTAACTTTTGTATGTGGAATCACAACCCAATTACAACTATAACTTTATATAATGGGAGTCTTAATTTGAAATACCTAGAAATTATGAATTAGTGTTAAAACCCATTATAGGAGAAGAATAAATTATTTTTGATGTAAAATCATAAATAGAAAAAATAATAAATGTGAATTATTGGAAGAAGTAGTGCATACATAGGAAACTAGGATAAAGTAGAAGTTATAAAAATGAAATCTCATTTACTACATCAAGATTATTTTATCAAGTCATCTGGTCAATTTAGTAGTAGTAATAGAATATTAGGTAAAATCCCAGAGTGATCATCGAGTATAATAATACTTGTTCACACATGCACTACATTGTATAATAGGGTAAAAATTTAGTTATTAAAAGGATCAGGTTCTAATGTGATTCTCGTATATTTTGAAAGAATCTAAGGGAATGAAAGTTCATTTTTATTGTATTACCTTTACACGCTATTAATGTTTGGAAGTTAATGACCAAACTAGGAAATAAGGTAAGATACAGAGTCAATGGATCCCTGTTCAAAATTCAATATTCAAGAAAACCTTTTAGAAAACAAAACCTGAGAAGATCTCGATTCACTATTCCCTCACGTCATTTAGTGTCACGTCCCCTGAAAATCATCATTATGAACCACCACAATCATAATCGTATTCCCATCCCAATATCACTATCGAATAGCACACTAGTGAATTGGATACCTTCAGAGACCATTGATTTGTCCTCACCGGTGAGAGCGTCCCCTCAGAATCCAACACCGTCGTTGAAGAAAAACCCAACCAAACACTAAAAATAAATAATATACTCCATATCAAGAATATTAAAAACCATTATGAATGATTTCAACCAAAAAAATACAAAAATACATAAGCTTCATCTTCAAAAATAGTCGTATCATATCGAGAGCAAACCCAATTATAACAAACAAAACCAGCAACATGAAAAATCACCAAACCACACATGGAAGAATCCTTGAACGTCACTAAATACTCAAACTCACCTCCCAAGTCTCCATGAAAACAAACATGAAAAAACGACTTAGATGGGAGTGGGTTAGATATAGTCCAAGACTATAGTAAGAGAAAAATTCATTGAAAATGAACACTGACATTGAAAAATTATTCACTGATGATAGAAATACAAGAAAACAAAACATGTACCAAGACATTTCTGTAAAAATCGATGGTAAAACCTATAGAATGTCAAACCAAATCCATCCACATAAAAGATCATAATCATATTAGGACCACCAATATTCATGACAAGGCATTTTATTACCCCATGGAACACTGTGACAGAATGAACACAGATCCAAAAGGCCCATTGGATCCATCACATCAGACTGATTGGGAGAGTGATGAATGAAATATGAATATATAGTAGAGATTGGAATGGAAATGGCCTTAGAAGTGATGATCAGTTCTAGGAGCACCAAAAAAATTGTCGATACCACTACCAGCAGAGAAAAATAGATGTAGCTTACCGAAGAAACAAAAACCTACAATAAAGACATAAAAATGAAGGATGAGGTCAGACATAATTCTTGGTCCTGGGAAACCCATGATACTCGACCCACACATCCTAAACATACCCCAAAAATGTTGTCACACTATGCTAGAGTGGGGTCAGTGCGTGGCCAACCAAAATGGAATAGAAGTGGAAGAGACATTGGGGTCTCCCTAGGGAACCAAGTCCATCAAAGGAAAACTACAAGATCAATGTAGAGGGTGAAATAGTAAAAAAGAGAAAATGGACGAGAAGCGATGAGGAAGGGAGAAAAAGGAAGGAAGATAGAAGAAAAGTCATATGAGGGATATGATGGTAGAGACAGCATGTTGGACACCTCCTCTTAGGTTGGTCACCTAAACCTGAGCCACAGGTTGGGGTTTTTGATGAAAATTCCCCTATTATGCATTTTGGGGAGTTTTTACATTGTCACTGCTAGAAATTACTATCTTATTTTACACTAAACATTCCTGGGTATATTTACACTATAAATTTTGGATGTGAAAATCCACAAAAAACTTCATATAAAAACTTCCACTTGAAATTTACACTTTAAATTTTCAATTAAAATTACAATGAAAATATATTAATACATAAGTAAAAAAAAGAAATTTTTAACTAAATATTTGCATTCCAAATTTGCATTAAAAACATATCATGTAAAATTTATAGATTACTAAGTGTCTAAAAACACTTCAAAAATCATGAATAGAAACCTTGAACTAGACATTTCTTGGGAAATATTCAGTGCAAACATTCCATGAAATTTCTAGTTCAAACTTCCACAAGAAATTTCTAGTGAAAACTTCAACTAGAAGTTAAAATTTATACATTAAATTAAAATGAAGTTATATTGATATATAAATTAAAAATATAATCTTTCATTAGAAATTTGTATTGAAAATTTCATTTGGAAACTTTTTTTTGAATATTTCCAATGGAAACATTCAGTGAAAATTTCTACTAGAAACCTCAATCGCCAATTTTAATCAAAATTTAAGTGGAAATTTTCAATGTATATTTTTCACCATAAAAAATATTTAATAATACATAGAACAAATTTTAACTGAAAATTTCCCATAAAATTTCAAAGTATAATTAAAATTTGCAATAAAAACTAAATAAACACAAAGAAAAATGTAGAAATACAAATCAAAATTGCAATATTAAATTATAAACATATAATAAAAATTTACAGTGCAAATTATCAACACGTATATACAAACATATATGTAAATTTTCATTTAATTTTTTTTTACATTTACAATGAAAATTTTCACTAATATAAATCTATACTAAATTTTTTTATTAAAAACTTACAGTACAAAATTTGAATCCATATATATATATATATCTGTGTGTGTGTATGAATATAAATATATATTATAATTTTATTTACAAATTTACAAAAGAATTTCACACAATACCATTGAAAATTTCAACAAAAAACCTCTAGTGAAATTTTAATGATATCAGTGAACTACACCTTTGTTGCGGTAAGTGCATTCCTAATAATATCTCGTTTTGATGCAATTTATTCCTTTCATGTTCACTATATTGATGATAGGTTTTACAAGTATTTGTGTTTTATTTCACTACCTTCGAGCATAGAATGAAAATTTCCATTACAATTTTTCAATTTGAATTTCCACTTAAATTTCAATTAAAAATAGATTAATACATAAATAAATAATGAAATTATTCACAGAAAAATTAAAGTGGAAATTTTAATAGAAAATAAACATTTTTAATTTACAATTTGGATTTACAGTTAAAAAATAATTTAGAGTATATTAATTCACAAATAAACTATTTGAAATTCCAGTGGAAACATCTACTAAATATATCCATTGGAAATTTCATATGAAAACATTTTTTGTAAATTCCCATAGTTTATTTGTTATACATAATATATTTTCAATTAAAAATATATAGAATTTTTTAATATAATTTTTTAGTGTATGGATACAAAATATATTAATATATATAAAACAATGTAAAATTTGAACAAAATTTTCCACCATTTAATTTAGAGTGAATAACTATAAGGCATGTATATAGTTAAAAAATTATTATTATTTATTATATATTTATAAACATACCAAAAATATAATAATAATTTATTAATAGTAAATATAATTGGAAATATAAAACAATAAAAAATATTTAACAATAATAAATAAAACTAAAAGTATAATAATAATTAATAATTTTTTTATCTATTTATAAATATATAAAAACAAACTAATATTTTCTTAACTACATACACTTTTTATATTTATTAACTCAAAATTTAATGGTGGAAATTTTATAGAAATTTTACATTTTATATATATTAATTTATTATATATCTATACACTAAAAAATTGTTTTAAAAATTACCATATATTTGTTAGAGAAAATATATTTTGTATAGGAAATAATCAATGAAAATTTCAAATAATCGTTTTCACAAGGATATTTCCAATATAAATAAATAGTGGTAATTTCCACTAAAATTTCTCATAGTTTATTTGTGCATTAATATACTTTCAATTATTTTTTAAGTGGAAATAATACTTGGAAATTTAAGATGAAAATTTTCTTTTAAAATTTCCACTATTATTTTTTAGTTCATATTTTCATTTTTTATTTTTTTAATAATCTAATTTTAGTTTTAATTTATGTTGAAATTCAAATTGAAAAATTGTTATGAAAATTTTCATCCTCTGATACCTTGTATTGAAATCAAACTCAAATACATGTAAAATCTATCGGCAATAGAATCAACATGCAAGGAATAACTGTCACCGAAAAGAGATCATATTTATAATTCATTGTCCACAAAAATTTAGATATCACTATAGCTTTAAACATTCACTATTGTTTTCATTGGATATTTTAAATTGGATTGTGTGACATTCTAATGTAAATTTCTACATAAAATTATATTGTATATTTATATTCATATATATACATATATATTTATATGTATATATATTTAGATTTAAATTTTTAATGTAAATTTTCAATAAAAATTACTTATATATATTTTTATTTGAGAGAATTTTCCTTTTAAATGTAAAACATAAAATTTCAATGAAAATTTCCATTGATGTTTGTATATACATATTGATAATTTTCACTGTAATTTTTCACTTGAGGTTTATAATTTAATAATACTATGTTTACATGTATTTGTATGTTTGTCTTCATGTTTATTTATTTTTCATTGAAAATTTCCATTATAATTTGAAATATCATAGGAAAATTTTAATGAACATTTTATTTATGTATTTTAAAGGATGTTTTATAGTGAAAAATATACATTGAATATTTCCACTAAATATTTTTTTGGAATTTGGAAATAAAAGTTTCCAGGGAAAATTTTCACCGAAGGTTTCTTGTGGAAATTTCCACTAAAGATTTCCAAAATAAATTTTCAATGATAATTTCCTAAGAAAATTTTCATTTTAATGTTATTTATCAAAATAAATTCATTGTAATTTAATGTATAAATTTGAATTTCTAGTTGTTTTTTTCATTGGAAATATCTAGTGGATGTTTGCACTGGAAAGTCTCAGAGAATGTTTGATATGAATATTTACCTTGGAAATGTCTAGTACAAAGATTCTATTCATGATTTATGAAGTGTTTATAGACTCTTAGGAATCCATAAACATTATATGGGGTGTTTTAAATAATAATTTAGACTGAAAATATTTAGCAAAAAATTGCATTTTTTTCTTATGTATTAATATGTTTTCACTGTAATTTTATGTAAAACATTTGAACTGTAAATTTCATGTGGAAATTTACAGATGAAATTTATAATGTAAAATTTCATTGAAATATATTGTGGAACGTTATATTGATATTTTCTAGTGGAAATTTAACTCGGAATTTCCAGTGGAAATTTCGAGGGGAATTTCCAGCATCTGTAGTCTAAAAAACCCCAAAAATCAATAATGGGGTCATTTTTTACAAAACCCCAACTTGAGGGTTTGGTTCCGCTTCCCAACCTGAGAAGATTTAAATCCATCTAAATACGAAAAAATATTGTCTCTGGTCCAGCACATGTACCTGAAGGTCAGGTTCACCATGGCTGGCCTCTGTGTGTCTAAAATTCGCTGTGACAGAAGATATCAATTTTAAATGATATTGGTTTTAAAAAACGAAACAAATTTATATGAATGGTTGGATTAAATACACATAAATGAAATTAAAAATAAAAAACAGAAACTCATAAACATTAATTCAAAACAAAACATATAAAAATAATTTATTAATAGTAAATGTTATTTGAAATATAAAAAATCACAAATATTTTACAATAAAAAATAAATAAAAGTACAAAAATAATTAATAATTTTTTATATGTTTATAAATATATAAAATCTACTAATAATTTTATAACTATAAACACTTTTTATATTTAATCACTCTATTTTTATTTGTATAAATTTCTGTTGAAATTTTACATTGTTTTCTATATATTAATATATTATGTATGAATAAACTATAAATTTTATTAAAAATTCCAATATATTTATAATATGGAATATATTATGTATAGGAAATAATCTATGAAAATTTACAATAAACATTTTCATAGGAAATTTCCAATCGAAATAAGTAGTTGAAATCTCCACACGAATTTTCATAAATTATTTTTTCATTAAAATAATCTCAATTATTTTTTATTTAGAAATATAAATTTTAATTTTAATATGAAAAGTACCTTTTTAAATTCCCACTATACCTTTTCATGACATATTTTCATTTTTTTATTAATGTATTAATCTATTTTCACAAGAAATTTATGTGGAAATTCGAATACAAAAATTGTGATGAAATTATTATCCTATGATCCTAGGTAGTGAAATCAAACTCAAATACATGTAAAATCTATCCTCAATAGAATAAACATGAAAGTAATAACATTCACTAAAAATAGATCATATTAAGAATACACTTATCGCAACAAATTTAAATTTCACGGATAGCATTAAACATTCACTACATGTTTTCATTGGAAATTTTTAATGGGATTGTGTGACTTTATAATGTAAATTTATTACTAAAATTATATTGTATATTTATATTAATATATATACATATATATGTATATATATGGATTTAAATTTTTTACTGTAAATTTTCAATTGAAAATTTTAATATGGATTTATATTAGTGATAATTTTAATTGTAATTGGAAAACACCAATTTTTAATGAAAATTTGAATTAATGATTGTATATCCTTAATGATAATTTCCACTTTAAATTTTCACTTGATATTTATAATTTTGTATTACTATATTTATTTTTATTTTTATGTTTCTCTTCTCTTTTATTTAGTTTTCATTGAAATTTTCCATTATATTTGAAATTTTATTTGAATTTTTTATTGAAAATTTTATCTAGGGATTTTAAAAGATTTTTTATAGTAAAAAATAAAAATTTAAAATTTCCATTGAAATTTTGATTGGAAATTTGACATATAAGTTTCAAGTGGAAATTTTCACTACTTATTTCTGTTGGAAATTTTCACTAAAAGTTTCCATTGGAAATTTATATTTCATTAGTTATGTATAAATATTACTTCATTGTAATTAAATGTATAAATTTAATCTTCTAGTTGAAGTTTGAAATGGAAATTTATATTGGATGTTAGAAATGGAAATTTTTAGGGAGCATTTGCACTGAATATTTCCCTAGGAAATTTCTAGTTTAATGTTTCTATTCCACATTTATGAAGTGTTTATAGATTCTTATAAATCCTTAAATTTTACATGATAAGTTTTTAATGAAAAATTTGAATGAAAATATTTAATAAAAATATCATTTTTTTACTTATGTACTACTATATTTTAATAGTAATTTTAAGTATATGTTTTTTGTGTAAATATCATATAAAAATATACAGATGCAATTTTTGGTGGAAATTTACATTGAAATTTTCTAGTGTAAATTTACCCAGGAATTTTAAGAGGAAATTTTTACAGGAATTTCTAGAAGCGATAGTTTATAAAACCACAAAAAATGAATAATTGGGGTATTTTCATCGCAAACCCCAACTTGAGGGTTTGATTCGGGTGCCAAACCTGAGAGCATTTAAATTCCTCAGAATATAAAAAAGTATTGCCTCAGTTCTAGCACCCAGACTTGAGGGTCAAGTACACCGTGGACTGCCTCTACGTATCAAAAAATGTGATATGGTGTGGAATTCAAATTTTAAATGATATTAGTCAAAAAAAGAATATTTATTTGAATGGTTGGACTGAAATACCATTCAATGAAATTACAAGAAATAGAAACTCATAAACATTAAATCAAAACAAAATATGTAATAAGAATTTATTAATAGAAAATATAATTGGAAATAGAAACCAATAATAAATATTTAATAATATAATATAAAACTAAAATTATAAAAATAATGAATAATATTTTATAGGTTTATAAATAAATAATATCTATAAATATTTTTTTAACTGTATACACTTTTTAAATTTATTCACTGTAAATTTATTGGTGGAAATTTTTGTTGAAAATTTACATTGATTAATATATATTAATATATTATAAATGAATGCACTAAAACAAATTATTAAAAATTACCATATATTTATTATAAGAAATATATTATTTATTATAAATCATCTATGGGAATTTATAATAATAGTTTTCATAAGAAAATTTCCAATGAAAATAATTAGTGTAAATTTTAACTCAAATTTCTCATAGATTATTTGTGCATTAATATAATCTCAATTATTTTTTATGTTTAAATCCAAATTGGAAATTTAAAATGAAACTTTTCTTTTGTAAAATCCATTGTAAATTTTTAGTGCATATTTTTTTTGTTTTTTTAGGTATTATTCTATATTTACTTGTTATTTAAGTGGAAATTTTAATTCAAAAATTGTGATGAAAATTTTTATCCTATGATCCTAGGGAGTGAAATAATACTCAAATACATGTAAATTATATTATAAATAGAATCAAAATTCAAGGAATAACTTTAACTAAAAAGATATCATACCGGGAATGAACTTACCACAACAAATGTAGATTTCACTGATAGCTTGAAAATTTCACTACATGTTTTCATTGGAAATTTTCAATTGGATTGTGTGAATTTATAGTGTAAATTTGTACTTAAAATTATATTTTATATTTATATTCCTATACATACATACATATATATATGTTTATATATATATAGATTCAAATTTTCTACTTTAAATTTCCAAAATAATTTTGTTAATACGGAGTTATATTATTGAGAATTTTCATTGTAAATGTAAAAAACCAAATTTCAAAGAAAATTAAAATTGATGTTTGTATATATATAATGAGAATTTATAACATTAATTTTCATTTGATGTTTATAATATAATATTAACCTATTTATTTGTATTTCTATGTTTGTCTCTGTGTTTATTTAGTTCGCATTAAAAGTTTCCATTATATATTGATATTTTATTGGAATATATCCGTGGAAATTTTCTCTATGGATTTTAAATGTTTTTTTCTAGTAAAAAATAAACATTGAGAATTTCCACTGAAAAGTTTATTGGATATTGGCAATATATGTTTTTAGTAGAAATTTCTTATGAAGGTTTCCAGTGGAATTTTTTACTAAAGGTTTCCAATGGAGATTTTCAATGAATATTTCCAATGAAAATTTATTTATTTTAGTTATGTAACAATATTACTTTATTTTAATTTAATTTATAAATTTTAACTACTAGTTGATGTTTGCACTAGAAATTTATAGATAAGTTTGCATGGAAAATTTTCAGGGAATGTTTTCACTGAATATTTCCCTAGGAAATGTCTAGTTCAAGGTTTCAATTCATGATTTATGAAAATGTTTATAGATACTTATATATCCCTAAGTTTTACAAGATAAGTTTTTTATGCCAATTTAGAATGAAATTATTTAGTAAAAAATTGCATTTTTTACTTATGTATTAATATATTTTCAATTTAATTTTATAAGGATATTTAATGTTTAAATTTCATGTGGAAGTCTGCATATGAAATATCTGGTGGAAATTTACATCGAAAATTTCCAATGGAAATTTACCCAAGAATTTTCAGTTGAAATTTTGACAGGAATTTCCAGCTGTGGTAGTGTAAAAAACCCCAAAAATGCATAATGGGGCAGTTTCATCCAAAAACCCAACTTGAGGGTCTGGTTTAGGTTCCCAACCTAAGAGGATTTAAATACCTCTAAATACCACTAAGGGAAATGTCACATCTAGAATATTCATAACAAAATAATTTTTTAATTATGAATATCAATATTTAATAAAAAATATATTACCAGTTAAATAATTCGAAGGGAGTCCATTATAATTGGTCAAAAAATACCTTAAATTTCATAAAACAAATTGACTATTAAATTCTAATTTTAAATAAATTATAATTTTAAATAAATTGTAATTTAATATTTTATGTAATATATTCAATGTTAAATTGTAATATATTAAATAAAAAAATATATTTTAATACATTTTTTATCAATATATAATAGTATATAATATTATAATTCCATAAAATCAATTAAAAATATTAAATTCATAAATATTAGAACCATTTTTTGTAATTTTACACATGAATAAGAAATAAATTAAATAATTTTTTAAAACAGTTTAAAATATTGTAATTCATTTATATTTTATTTTATAAAATTAATAAATTAATTAAAACAATTAAAATAAACATGAAGTTAATGATTTTAAAAAATGAAAAAAATGCTTATTTGGAAATTTATATTTTAACAAAAATAATTAAAATTAAATAACTGATTGTGTGCACTAAATTAACTTTTGTTCATCATATATACCATTCATATTACATTTGGTTAGTTTTCTTACTATAATTATACTAAATTTTTGAACAAGATGTAGTCACATAAAATATTAATTGGTAGGTATACATACTATGAATGTATGAATGGCATAGAAACCATGATAAAATATAATGCATTGTAGGATCACTTACTGGGAAAAGTATAAAAATATATTGAAACTTACTTCATGGAATTGTATATTGATAGAACAAACTCAAGGTAGCTTTAATTCCCATGTTCACTTCATTAATATACCTAGATTCAAGGTAACTATGTAGAAGATTTACAACTCATGATATGTTGATTAGCATAGAAGATACATAGTCAAGATGCTCATATAAAGGCTACTCTCTATTTTTTAAGATCTAATATCAGATGGGTGATCCGATCTTCAAAAGTAATCATCCTCAAAGGGTATCTAACTTGATAGATACTAATGATGTTTCGCTTCACATACCAATGATTCATCGATGATTTCATCATGTAGGTCACACTTTAATGCTACTATGGGTGCAGCTTTATGCACTAGCATGTAGTTACATATATATCTCTTTGTTGTATCACAAAACATGATACGACAACTACAAAAATTGTTAAATTAATGATACCTTAATATATTCACTAGGATTCCACTCATGGTAGATAGTTTTTTTGGTTCAGGTTAGGTTGATTTAAAACTCATAGATGGTAGGTATGAAACTGAAGGTAGGTTGGAATCCTAAAAAAATAAAAATATACAGATTGAATATGGATGCCTCTGGGGGGGGGGGGGCTTCTCCTCTGGGGGCTTCTGCCCCTATGTGCATTGATCTTTGGTGACCGGTGATGGCCCGACTATCCCCCTTGGGACCTCTTTCAAGGAGGATCTTCTATGGCCTCCCCCAGGAATATATTTGGCTCAGAATGCTTCATGAGAAGGCCCTAAGGTGGTACATTTCTTATTGGAAAATGGATCCCCCAAGTGCGAGGTTTCTGCGACGTCTTTTGTGGTGACGTCCATGGATCTACAGTGGACTCTGGTAGAGAGATTCAGTGCTGAAAATTCTCATCATTCATTTTTCCATGATTGTGTCAGGCGATGGGGATTAAATCTATCGAATACTATGTCAATACTAGATAGAATGTCTACCAGCATCATATTGGCTTCTAGGACAAACTTCGTTAGAGCTTGGTACAAGGGCTCACACTCAATGTGGTGTTAGAGGTTCTCCCTATCTCATTGTTTGATGGACACCCATGCTGGAAGAGAATGCTCCAGTGTGGAGGTCTGGATCTCACTTCTGTGGTTACCTATTCCCCTCATGAGTGACTCCTTACATAATGTTATTCGGGGCTCGTTGGTGTGTTTTCTGTGCACGGATGAAAGGAAAACCAGATTAGTGGCGACTTCGGTAGAAAGGATCTGTGTTTAGGTGGATCTTTCTCAGCTTCTCCTGGACAACCTTATAATTAGGATCAAAGGGATGCATGATCGTCACCAACCACATATTTATCCCGCCTATCCCATGTTCTTCTCTTTCTACCACATTTCAGGATATTCTCTACAGGTTTTCCAAAAAGAACACATGGAAGGTGCTAATCCTCTTGAGTTTTCAAGGTCCTATGACCAACACCCTCATGTGCGATTCCCTGAAGGTCCTAAGGGACATGATTGGGGTAAAGGTGTTTTATCTAATCCCCCTTAGATGATGTTGGAGGCTTCCTCTTCCAAGAATATTTATAAATGTGAGGGGTGTCGATCCCTCAGTCATGATCTGGTTTTGGTCCCTCGAGGAATGGGTAGGTATCCATTTGATCAGTTTTCTAAGGAAGGTTCCCTACCATAGGGATGACCCTGAGCAACTCTCCGCCTTCCTGCCTTCATCTTTTCACCATGTCTATGGATAATTGGGTCCCTATGAAAATATGCATCTCAGAGATCATTATGATGGAAGGAGACCTTGTTGACCATGATGCCTCCCTACCTTCCTCATCTAAGGGGCCTCCCCTTCTATCCTTGGCCTCTAAACCAGTGGTGTTTTCCCCTCCATCTTCAACAGCTCTACATTCATCTCTTTCCTCTCTGCGCACTCATCATGTATTTTAAAATATGGACCAGAGATGGATGGATGGAAAATAATTTGTGTCTTTAGAATCCACTTGCAGGGTGTTGTTCAAATGTGGGGATTCTCCATTAAAAATCTCCTCGTAGGTACATACTAGTGTTCAAACCCATTATAAATCTAAATCTGATGCATTTTCTAGTGCAATATCTTCTCACCATGTCAAGGGCTTAGAGTCTGGGGATAAATCTATAAAGGTTCGATATAATGTTTGAATCCTTAATATGTAATACTTGTGGCCTTGGGGCTAGGGAAAAGTCACATTTCATCCTCAACAAATTAAGTAACATGTATGTTTCTTTGGGGGCTACTCTAGAACGAAAACAAGTATCTAGAAAAATTAAAAAGTATTCTTCGAGGCTTAAAGTACGTCATTTTAAGAAACAGGGACCCTCATAACTCCCAGATATGGATTTTTTGGAAGGATCACGTCAATGATGATATTTTGAGTGCATCATATTAGTCTCTGACCATGATTATTTCAGCTGGGACTCATGAGTTTATATTCTCTTTAATTTACACTAAGTTAAATTTCTAGGACAGAGAGTCTTTATGGGGAGATTTAGAGTGTATTAATCCCGATGATTCCCCATGGATTATTTGGGGAGATTTTGACATCATATAATGTCTAGAGGAGAAGAAAGGGGGTGGTGATTTTCCCAGGAATGCCAACCAAGATTTTGTTTCATTCATGGTAAGGAATGACCATCTCGATGTGGGATATGAGGAGAGTAATTTCACTTGGTACCACAACAAACTTGGAGGGTGTCATACCTACTTTTGGCTTGATTGGTAACTAATGAAGGAAGATGCAATTTTTTTGTTCCCAGAATCCAAATTCAATCATTTGGTTCAGTGTCTTTCTTTCTATTCTACGCTCAGCATTTCCTTTACTACAGGGTGGCCATAAGAGGATCATGATCTTTTTTCTAGAACCTGGATGGTGGAACCAGGTTACATCGAGGTGGTCACAGAAGTTTGGGATCTACATACCTATGGGAACCCATGGATCACATTACAGAATAAATTAATATGACTAAAGAACTGCCTTCACTTCTGGAGAAATAATATCCCGAATCTTGATCAGGACATGACCAAGATCAGAAATGAGGTAGAACACATTGATAATTTCTTGGAACATGAATGGTATGTGTATCTATTTAGGGATATTAGAATTAAAAAAAAATGATAAACTCACTGATAGTCTTCTGTGATAGGAACATATGGCTAGAGAATTTTCAAGGGTTAGATGGATTTGCGAGTGGGACAAGAACTCTCGCTACATTTATGCATGCATTAGAGAACATAGGAGTGTTCGGAGGCCTAATATTTATAGGGATTATGGATACTATTATAATTATATTGAGGGTTTAGGGTCTATGGTCAATGAATCTATCTAATCTTCACTAGAATCTCCCAATCCTAGGATGGAAGGGGGTACACTAGAGGCAGGGTTGAGATTTTTGAGGTCTTTCAAAGAATTGTTTCGGAGGACATTGATAACGACATGATAATAACTCTAGGTGAATATAAAGTATGGGAAGATTTTTCGACTTTGAACCCAGAAAATTCACCAGGGTTGAAGACTTTTCTAGGCCTTTGTATAGGGAGAATTGGGAGATTTTTAAAGGGGATCTTGTGCATGATATCCATGATTTCTTTTAGGGTGGGGACTTTCTGCATATTTCATGTAAAACCAAGGTGTTTCTTATCCCCAAGGTACATAACCCTCAGTCTATTGATCAATAATTTCCCATCAGTATGTGGAGTATACCATATAATCCTTTTTCCATAATACTCAAAAAAATACTGGCTATTCCCCTGGCTTCATGGATGAATTCTGAACATCACAGTTTCATTAAAGGGATGTAAATGTAGGGTTTGATAGGACTGGTCCATGAAATGGTAAGTGGCATAAACAAAAATTATTTTTGGGGAATTTTTTTTGTTAAATTTTACATGAGAATGGATAATGACAGGTTGGAAATGGATTTTGTTCTATTATTTTTGGCTTGCATGGGGTTCTCCAATTAGACTAGTGACCTTCTTTTCCATTGCATCAGCGCGGCATGGATTTCAACTTCATTAATGGGTAAGTAGTTTGGGTTCTTCAAGAATTTTCGATGTCTTAGGAAAGGGGATCATTTATCTCCCACTCTTTTAATTCTCTCCCTAAATTCGTTCACGTACTATATAAATCAGGGCCTCAACAAGGGTAAAATCCTTCCTTATCATAATAGGAATTCCACAAGGGGTATCACACATATGATGTTTTTATATGACACAATTAATTAACCAATGGTAGGAGAAGGTCATTTAAGTGGTTTAATGGGATCCTAGGGGAATACTGCAAGTGGAGTGGGAAGGTGGTGAACAAAGAGAAAATTATTTTCTTTACAACCAAGAAGATCTCGGAGCAGAGGGAAATGGATTTTGGGGCATGATTGAGTATGGATAGAGGATCCTTTCCCATGGAGTATATCAGGTAACTAGTTATTCCTTCCTCTCTTAGAGTTTATCATTTTGACAAGATCATTATAAAAATCACATGGTGCATCTACAATTGTAAAAACTAATTTCTATCCTTTGGAGTTCAGATAACTCTTGCCAAAAATTTTCTAGTTTCCATTACCATGAATAGACTTTCCACCCTAAATGCCCCTAAGAGCGTGATTTTAAATCTATGGAGTATTATGGTGTCCTTCATATGGGATGGGAAGATAGAAGGCAGGAATCACTGGGATTCAGGGAAACAACCTGCCAGACCACTCTATGAAGGGGGAATTAACTTGAGATGTGTCTCCTCAACCATGCAAGGGACTCACGCTAAACTTGCGTGGGAGGCTCTGGAAGGCCAGTACCTGTAAGGAAGAACAATGCACGATATTTATGGAATTAATTTCAGTGATCAAGGAACCATACCTTTAAGGATTTGGAACCTGACTCACCCATACCTAGAGACCCCGCATCATCACTCTCGATGGCTCGTGGGAAGAGGGAACATCAATTTTTAATAGTATGATTGGGGGTGGTAGGTTGTGGTTCCCATGCTTCCCCAGAACAGATCTATCATTTAGTGAAGAAATCATTCATCCCAAGTTTCTCTAAGACATCCTTCATGAGATACGACTTGCTATTTTCTACAATATTGTTACTAGTGATGACTAGGATAGACTTATTTTCACAGCCTCTATGTCAGTTGTTTTCTCCATCATGTATTTTTATCATGTGATGAGGGACTTGTTGAATAATGACTCATGGGGGTGACTTTGTGGTGAAAAGATATTCCCTCTAAGTTTATTTGTTTTTTGTGGAGTGTGATAAAAAAATTCATTCCTACTTATGAAAACCTGCAATGTCTGGTAGTAAACATGGATTCTAGGTGATAGTGTTGTAGGTATTCCAACCATGAGTCAGTGGGGAATCAATTCTATGATAGAAAATGGGATAGATGGGTATATACAACTTTTGGGGCTGTCTTGTTTAGGGATGGGTATGATGGGGTGCATGCTAACTTCCTATGATCACGGTTTAGAGGCACTGGTACTCATGGGGTTAAGGGAAAAGTCGGGTCGATCATTCTAATAGTAGGATGATGGACCATTTGGAAGGAAAAAATGATATTTTTCACAAAAAACATCATAGTACCCTAGGTTAGTATTACCTATAAAATGGAAAACACTATTTTGTATCTTATAAGGCTATGTCCCAAATGTCACTTCTCACCATCTTTTAATTCTAACATCCTAAACATCTCCTTCGACCACCAGGCTGGAAACTCGGGGTAGGGAAAATGGGTCTACTGGCGACCTCCCAGCTAGGGGATCAAGATCAATATGGATGAGTCTCTTCTCACAGGGGGAGATGCACAGTGGTAGTGTCGTTAAAGTCTAGGAGGGGTATGTTATTCCAGCGTTCATGACCTGTTACAGAACATTTGATGTTCTTAAGGAGGAGGCTCAGGCATTGGTTACAGGCTTGGAAATATACACCAAAAAATGGATCACTTTGAAGATGGTGGAGTTAAACTCTATGATTCTATACAAAGCACTGCTCGGCCAAGGTAGGTTTCCCTGGAATATTTCCTATACTATTAAGAGACATAAATATCTCAGGGGAAATCATACAGATATCTCTCACACATGGTGGGAGGGAAATATGGTGGCCAACTTTTTTTTTCATATATGGAACCCTCAAATAAAAGTGTGGTTTCCTTCTTTTACTTAGGTTATTTTCCTAGTGAGGGGATGAAATTTTTTGTTAATGATGCTATGATATTGCATTATATTCAACCACCCAAATGTATTTTTGATTTTCAGTCTAGTGTGCCTTTTCTAAATCAATAAGAAGATTTATTTTCAGTTAGTATCATATCCAGAAGAATAAAATGTAGAAAATGTCAAGAAATTTCCAAAAAATATAAGAATAATTCAATCCCACATATATATATATATATATATCATATTTTATGATTTAAAAAAATTACAATACATAAAATGAATGATGTTGAAAAATACTAAAAATATTATAGAATATTCGTCCAATTTTTAGGGCATATAAACGGTATTTTCAACATTTTTGTATTTTAATTAAATGTATATGTATATATATATATATTGTATATTTATAATTAAGAAAAGGAATTTGATTTTGATTTATATATCCAATGAAATTAGAAATGTATATATGAAAATAAATTCAATAAAATCTCAAATTCAACAACTATATCATTATATTCAGGAAAATTTTATAACATTAAAACATTATTTTCAAACTTCTATTTAGTTTAATGTAATTTATAGAAATGATTATTCTATCCAATGAATGATATTTCATTAATATTAGAGAAATATAACATATTTAATAACAGAATATATTTAGAAAAAATTAAAACATTATAAATTGAAAAATAATGGCTAAAACAAAAGTATGCTGTTGTTTGGGTCAAAATGCAATCATTTTTAATATTGAGCTATACATCATAGAAGTTGTATAAATTTTAAGTAAAATTATCATATTTAAAATTAAATATAATTTATACAAATATAATCACTATAACAAAATGTATAATAAAAATAAAAAGTGATTGTTAGAATTTATGTTCACATAAAATAATTTGATGATTTTTAATATTCAAAATAAAATATAAATAAACAATATGAAAGAAAAGAAAAAAATACATGAAATAACATAAAAAAATTTCTCCCTTTTATTTTGGTTACAAAACTGAACATATAAAACTAGTAAAATATTATTTTATCCCCCATTTTTGAAATTAACGTAATGAAAAAATAAAAAACTACCCCTACAAAAATGAAAAGATAAACCAATTTAGATTTAATCATTCTAAGATAAAATTTATTTATTTTTTCTAACTGAACAATTCCTAAAGTATTATTAAATATTTTTATTTGATGATTCTTGGTAGGGTTAAATTCTAAAACACAATCACCCTTATTCATATGATTTATAACAAAATGAAATCTACGATCGATATAATTGTTTTCTAAAATTTTGTAAATGATTATTAGATATAGAAATTCCATATTTTATATCATAATAAAATAAAAAGTTAAATAAAAAAATAATATAAATTTTATTAATACATAATATTTGAGAAAAATTACAAGTAGTAGATATATACTCAGCTTCCCTAGTAGAAATAGATACAGATAATTGAATCTTAGAAGACTAAAAATGTATTTTTTATATGAAAATTCAAAATAATTAATTTTATTTTTCATTTCATTATAAAACCTCAAATACTAGATTTAAAATATGATGCTAAATAAAAAAATAACATTGGATAATAAAAAAATATAGTTTACATTTCCATTAGCATGTCTAATTATTATTTTCCTTGTTTTAATATTACAATCATTAAGATCATCTTGAAATCATGCATATAATAAAGAACTGAACATGATATTTTTCCTAGAAGGCCTAAAATAAAGTAGGTCACATATTTTACCTCAATAAGATTTTATATTAGTATATTTACCTGCTGAATCGTTATCTAATTTAAATCTAGTACATAAAGATGTTTTCATTTAATTATAGGAATCAAGACCAAACCTTTTAAACAACTATTTCACACATATAAATTTATTTACAATGAACTTATATTTTCTTTGAGAAACTTAATTTCTATGAAATAACTTTAATTCATTAATTAAGATCATTTGATACTAAAATAGAATAAATAAATAATAATAATTGTAATTAAATTCACTAGATGTACAAAAACTATATCACTGACATAAATATTTACATTTAAAATATCATTATAAACTTAATTTATAAATTTTTTAGATCAAAATCATTTTTCTTGAAACAAATTTTCAAAGAAGAAAAATAATCCATTTCATGCTATGTATGAGATTGTTATTTCATAAAAAGCAATGCTTTAGATAATTTGAAACAATAATAGGAAAATTTTCATCTTTCAAAACATTTGATTGAGAAACATAAATGTCTTCTGTTATATTACCATTTAAGAATTGAATTTTTACGTGCATTTCATACAATTTAAAACGTAGAAAATAGGAACACGTTAACAAGATTATAATAAACTCTAACCTATAAATAAGTGTTGATGGATCTCTAATTTCTATACCATCTTATTGATAATATCCTTGGGCCACAAGTATTGAATTATTTTTGATAAGTTGTTAATATTCATCCATATTTCTTTTAAAATTACATTTAGATCCAATTCCCTACTTATCTTTATGAAAGCTTACTGAAGAACAAATATTATTTATAAAAACTTTATTATTCTCATATTACATAGCATTAATATATTTAGCATCATTTAAAGACTCTAAAATATTATAATATGCATGAGTATAAGTGAAAGAATAATTTAAAAAATAATTTAAATCATAATATATAGTTTTAATATCAAAATAAATGTTAACAATACCATTGTCAAAAACATGATCTATTTTATTCTTCCATGATAAAGAATTCGGTCAGGAATTATTATTCTCCCCATCAAATTTATTTATTTTTATCATCTTATTTTTCTTCATCAAAATCAAAATACATAAAATAATTATAAAAAATATTAGAATCTGAATTTAATTTTATATATTTTTCCACAATCATAACATTAACATAATATAAAATAACCATTTTTGTTTTATTGGAAAATCAAGAAGAATAAATATTATTATAATAACAATAAAAAATACATCGATCACTTTTAGCATCAAAATTTTCTAAATTATATTTCAAATTCAAAATTCAATCATTACAACTAAAAACTCTTAAATAAAAAACACTAGGATTTTTACCATTAATAAGTTAAAAATATGTTTTCATTAAAAAAGCTCTATCATAAATTAAATTTCAAATGTTTTAATAAAAAATTTATCCAATCCAAAATAAATCTAAAAAAATTACACTCACATAATAAATTTCATTCCATTTTAGTTAGAGATATATTTTTCTATTCTACCACACCATTTTATTATGGTGGTCTAGGAGAAGAAAAGTAATGAAAATAAAAATTATTTTTATAAATTTATTAAAATTAAAAAATAATGAAATTAACCTGTTTGATCAGTATGGAATGAAATAGTAAACCTTCTTTTTTCATTTGTAACTATATTTCATAAATTAATAAATTAAGAAAATATATTATTTTATTGTATAATAAAGTAAACCCAGATAAACATACTATAATAATATATAAAAAATATATTATATTTCACTCTAGAAAGGCTATTAATTTGAGTTGTAAAAAATATATCATGATTCATTAACTATAACGGTATTTTGGTGCTTATTTAATTTGTATGTCTAAAAGTTACATTCCATTGTTTCACTTTCATACAGGAATAAAAAACATGAACTTATTCATTATTCATGTTATATAAATGTATAACATTTCCATGTTTAGAGAATTTATATAAAATTATCAAATTAACATGAACTAATCATTGATTTCAAATACTTTTATCATCATACACATCATCAAAACACATAAAATATTGAACACTGAGTTTATAAAAATAAATAATATAAATAAATTCCATTGGATTAGAATAGAATAATAAATATTAATCTTTTAAAAAATACTATCTATAATTTTTAAATTTAACTTTCATTACATCCTCACATAATTTAGAGATACCAATTAAATTATTTTTTAAAACTTCAATTTATAAAAAATTATAAATAAGGGTTTAATTATATATACCATCTTAACCAAAAACATTTACTTTTCTATTTGAATTATCCCCAAATTTTACAGTTTGACCATAAAATATATTGTCTGTGCTAAACATTAAAGGGTACCCGGTAATATTCCTTGATCATACAATTTTTATTTTCCATATGATGTTCTCTATACATCCAAAGAGTTTTTTATACAGAAATCAAATACGTGAAAATTTTGGTACCCAAGTATTTTTAGATATAATAATATTAGTAAAAATCTTAATAGGCACAAATAGTGTTTAAAAAAGAATTAAATGGTTCTCTAGAAACAAAAATTATATATTTGAGTCATTTTAAGTCCCAATGTATTTTTTATCCTAAGAGAACAATCATTTTAACAGAGACCATCCATACCACATTTAAAACAAGTTACAACATATGTACAACCATTTTTAATTCTCATAACATGGTTTTGATACATTTTAAGTAATATCATTTCATATTAAGTAAAATTTTGGTATTAATTATTAATTTAAATAAAATCATTTTATCATATTTTTCACAAACTTAAATAAATTCAAACAAAATTTTCTTAAGAATTTCAAAATCATTATTCAATTTTCATTCAAATTTAGAGCCGATTTAAAATTTTTCTTAACGGTTGAATGACAAAAAAAATACTATTAAATATAATTTCAATCTCTTATAAAATAAGATTGTTTTAATAAGAACATTTTTAATTAGTTTCCTTGATATTATTATATAATTCATTATATTTGAAATAACGGTTCTCACCCTTTCAATTTCATTATATAACTCATAAACATATTCATTTTCATAATCACAGTTAGAATCAAAACATAATGAATAATATCTATAATCAATAACCTCATTCAATGATTCATTTAAACATAAGTTATCATTTTTCTTATCATTTCTATATTGTTCACAAAAATATAATTCTTCAGTGTAATTATCACTTGTTTTCAATGACATTTTTTAATTCTTTTTGTATTTGAAATTATAATTTAGTTTTTGAATATTAGTCTTGGTAGTTAATTTATTTATTCAATAAAATCAAGAAGAATATATTGTATTAAAATCAGTACTCTATTTGTATATCCTTTATATTTTCCCCATTTGTGGGTTTCTTCTAAATTGGTTCCCGAAACCTTTCTTTTTCATTAATTTATAGACACTAGTCATAAACGAATCTATTTATTATCTTTCATTGTCTTGTAGATCCGAATCAGAAGAGTCATTAGAAACAAAATTCATATATTTAAACGAACCACAATTTAATTTTGTTTTATCCTCTTCAGTAATGTTCTTTAATTCCAGTTCATATTGAATCAATGATTCAATCAATTCTACATGAGTGTACTCTTGGACATTAATTATTTCATCAATATAGACCTTATTTTCATGGTATTTCTTTATAAGTGATATTTTTACTTTCTCAACATGTAATAGGATTTCTAATGATTCTTTAAGGTAAATCATTTCATTCGCATTTATTCTATAATAGTGGAAAATTTCATTCACAATTTCATTTTCTCTTTTTATAATGTGTTAGTACTCAGCTCTATGGATTAAATGTTTGGTGAGAGTCAATTGTTACGATCCAAGGTGAGTTTATTTTATAATAATCCAAATATCATGAGTTGTCTTACATGAATACTCATGACTAAACACAATAATATCAATATCACAAGATAAAATCCTCATATATTTTCAATTTAAATCATAATTAATAGAATTGTTTCCTATAAGAGTATATTGGTCCTCTTCCGGTAGTGTATAAAATTTTTCCATTGTGGACTAGTGTTATATGATTAATTATTTGGAGTATAATTGGATTCTATATTCCTAATAACCATATCCATTTCCATCAATTTTAGGTGTCTTCTTAGGAATGAAATCATTATTAACTTTTCTTACTACCATTATAATTATCTTGTACTCCGATTTTTAAGTCTTGATATAGGTTATCATGATAAAATATAAACAAAATAGTCTATATAAGTATTGGATAAATAACAAAAATTATAAGATCTAATACCAATTATTAGGTTTCAAGAAAGATAATTATAGATCAAAAATATTCGTAATAGGGTATGTCTGTAATACCAATTGATAGGTCCCAAAGGGTGATAAGAGATGTTCTAGAGGGGGTGAATAGACCAGAGTAAAAATATATAAATAAATAGATTAATTGGGTAAATTAATTATAAATATTTGTTATGATATATTTGTTATATCATAAATTAAATTAAAATAAAACCATGTTTTTATAGTAATTTAGTCCAAATTGGACCAACTTTTCTCTTAAACCTTTCTACGTTGTGAGAGATATGTTGTTTACTAATCTAATTTTTAATGTGGAAGCATATGAATATTATAGTATAATTTTATTCTATGAGGAGTTATAACCATGCTGACTCATGGATTTTTTTGGGAGGTCACAACATAAAGACAATAATGACTTTAGTCAATGGGAGTCACAACCCAAAAATTACTAACTATATAATATGGGAGAAATAACATGATGAAAAGAAGTATAAATTATTTTGTATGTAAAATCATAAATAGAGAAGTGAGAGTAAATTTAATATATATTGAATTATTACATACATATGAAACCAATATTATTTGGATGATAGAAAAAATAAAGTGTAGGTACTATTTCATGAGTAAGGTATTAGGTCATCTCATCAAGGTATAAGTATTCATAGAATATTAGGTATAGTCCCTAATAGATCTCCAAATAGAAGAATAGTATATCTAACACACACAACATTGTAATGATGGGTGAAGTGTTGTTTCTCAAAAGTATCAAATTCTTTTAAGTATTGTTTTTCTTTCAAAAGAACCCCTATGATATTAAATTAGATTTATAAAACAATCAAATCGGTCTTTCACTGGGTAAATAAATTCAAATTCAAACTAAAACATTATCTTTGATAGAGAAAATTATCATCGAGAATAATCATAAAAAATAATTTCTGAAATTCAGAACATAAAAAGAAATTCAAATGAATTTGAAAGACTCATTAAATAATTAAAAGATACTCTATAATAATATGTCAAAATAAAACCACAAATTTTAGAAAATATATTGACTATTAAATTCAAATATCAAAAACACAATATTTTAATGCGATGTGTAGTATATTCAATGTTAAATTTTACTGCATTAAATAATAAAAAATAAATTGGAATAATTTTTCCATCACTAAATATTAATTTAGAAAAAAATAATACCAATAATGAAATTCCAAATATAAAAAAATAAAGTATTGGTTATCTATGATATATGTGTCTGCATGAATAAAAAATAAATTAGAAACTATTTTTAGGAAACATTTCAAGCCTTGTATATAATATTTATGAATTTTAACTTTCAATAAAACACTGAAAACAATTATAATAATCCGTTAATTAACAAAATTATAAAAACAAAATTAATGTTTAAAAAATTAGGATTTAGAAAAAAATAATTAATGGAAATAACTGACCATGAAAACTAAATGCACTTTCAATTGGTATACATACCACACCCATAACATGAAGTCTATTTTTATGATGACAGAATATTGATAGTGTTAACAAATTTTGGTCACATAAAATATCATGTGGTGGGTATATAAACCATAATTGTATTGTTTGTATACTAACTATGAAACTTTTAATATAAGGTGGGTTCAAATACCACGTATAGAAGTATAAGGTGTTTATAATTCCTACACTTAATGATAGTGTAATGACTTGTATTTTTCTATGTATTATAATATAATATTATTTGGATAAATTTGGAGATCAGGCGCAGAGACAGCTTGTGATTCTAAGGCCTGGTGTTCCTGGAATAAATGTTTGAAATATAATAAATTATTAAATCACGCACCTACATAGTTTTCCATAAAATGAGAGATAATTAATAAATGGGTACCTAGATCAGAAATCTGAGTGTAGAATTGAGTTCATAATAGTGGATTTACCCTTGGCAGAACCTAACATTGGTCAGCATGGGTCAATTGTGAAAAGTCATCACAAGCCTTTGAAATGAATAAAATATATTAGGAAAGAATTATTTTATTTTATTTCATTGAAACATAGACGATAGATGTTTCCTTAAATAAACCCTTTTTCATAAATTCAGATAGGAATCTCAAAACCCTGTAATTCATTAAAGAAGTTTGGAGGAAACCTATGGATAATACTCTCAAGTAGGTGATGATAGAACCTCAGATTAAATATCAATGAACACTCATCTTGGTAGATCTCACCAATGGTAATGACACAATGCCCAATATTCATTCATGAGTGATCTACATCCTGGTAGGATGTGTTATTTAAATTTTTGTTTCCCATTCTTGATTCCTACGATGAGTGCAGTAAAATCTATGAACAAATTATCGCGTAGATCGATCGTTTATGTGGGATGAGATTATTCTACGGGGTTGAGGGTGATAATTATAGTGAATATTGGTTTTGATTTATTTATTGTTCTTACATGAATGGATTGATGCCAAAACAAACAATATCCAAGGTTTGTTCCTTGGGATTTTTCATTGTGCATTTTTCACTTAATTTTCTTGTGTTATGTGGGAACATTCATTATTCTTCACCTAAATTTGAACTATCGATCGCTATTACTTTTATTCTTGGCACAAAAATCTAAAACTACAGATCTGACATCTGGACGACTCAACGGAGGTGCGATAGAGGCAGTGATAGAAGAATCAAAGCGTTTAAGGAGCACCCGTTCATTGGGTGAGTTTCATATGGATGGATCAAATAATATTTCTGATCTTATTAATAGATCTAAACCCATTGATTTGGTATTAGGGTTGATAAAACACCTTGGATATGGATTTTCGAGATTAACAGACCACCAAAATTAAATCATGAAGATCATCTAGGGGTGCAGAGGAAGTACACATGTTTCAAGGAAACTCAATACACATGGGGTGTAATCACAACTACACGGATTGTGTTCATTATTGAATGACATAGTGTGTAAATGGGAAGTACATAGTCCTTTGGTAGAGTAAACGGGTTGCCGACACGACATGTACTCCCCCACACTACATGACCTGAACCAGTTACACAGAATACCACATGTACATGTACATGGGAAATGATGCACAATCTGATTTCATGTACTAGAACATGGTTGAAGTACAGAGGTGGAACCTGGATGGAAGGAATCATCATGTAACCTTTACTACACACCATGTACTCATCTTCTACATGACGCAGTTCATTATACACGGTATGTACTTGGGGAAAAGGGACACAGTGTGTGACCTTACTAATCTATGTGCACCCATTTTTATGTGGCTTGATTCTCTTATTTTACAAATATTAGAAATGTTTCACTTGGGTTTGTTAGATTTATTATTTTCTTGAAGGAGTATGAATGATTTCTAACTCATAGGACTATGATTCTTCACCATGAATTCCTGATATAGTTTTTGGAATCCCCTGAGAGGCCCGAAGTCGGATCCACTTTTCATTCCTCATTCCCAAGGTGGAGTTCTCTATATCAACATGAACAACATTACACATTCTGTAATACTATACTTGGAAAGTTCATCAAGATGGAGTTGTCGGTATCACCTCATGGAATTGGTTGGGATCCTCATCTATTGTATTATATATCACTCTTCATATCTATAAGTGTATCTCTATCATGATATTACTTGATGACCAGTACCTCTCGGATGAACGTCATCAGTGTTATCAGACTTAGGACTGTGATCTCTTGGATTAGTGCTTCATGGAATCTACATGATTATTTTCATAGGGTTAATATGAAGTGGTTGTGACTAAACTCTAGACTGGGTCTTGGTTGAGTATATCTAGATATTTTTATTATATGTGTTGAAGAAATATACCTATGTAGATATTTTTATTCTTTCCTTTGATGTATTTCTCTCTGGTTTCGGGGTGTCCTATTGTGTATTATTAAACTCACCCCTGCATGAGATTTTCCCACACTTTTCAGGTCTTGTCCAGAAAAGCAATCCTTTGATTGTGTCTTAGGAATACTAGGACCAGATGGTTCATTGTGAGACTAGATAGAATGAGGTGTGTTCTTATGGAATTGATACAGTTTTCCTAGTATCATTTTCATATAAGTTGGACTTGTGTTTATATACTCTTTTTGGTGGGATTTTATTCTGAAACCTGTGTGCATTACTTTATTTTAATTTCATTCATAGTCTAGTTGTGGGATATGGCAGTATGCATGCATTTTTTACACAGTGGTTTTTACATTTCATCATTTTTTGGTCTTGGAGATGTGTGCGTGAATATAAGTACATAGTAAATTCATCTTCTGTTACTGATATATGAACTCGATGCTAGTCACTAACCCTTTGTCTATTTGAGACAAATTCTTTGAGTCACAGAATGTCCCACACTACGATTGGTGATGATAGAGTGGTATTAAAGGGGTCAGTTCTACTGTAGGACTGGGTGTTTGTGATATTTTGGGGGGGGGGGAATAGTGTTATGTTTTTCGAGTTCTGATTTCAAGCGAGGGAAACTAGAATTGGTGTGATGAACAACATATCCATACACCAGGTCTTAGATAACATGTATTTTTAACTATGTAGAGGTAATCCCTGGTTTGAAGAAACATAATGGAACATGAATCATATAGGAATGGGTTGTGGTTTTTATGTCCTTCTACAGTCATCACACTAAATATACTGATTGACCATGGTACATCTTGTTCATTATAGGATCCCTTCATGACTTATACCTGCTACGGTTCAACACCATGATACAAGGATAACCCCCTCAGTGATGAGGCTTCGATACATGGACAAGTTTACAAGATGTTCCTCCTGGTTGTGCACCAGCCATACCGTAACATGTATAGAACCATGTAGTATCTGTAGTACCAGCAGATGAGCAACACAGGATGAGAGAACTTTATGAGATTGAGTAATAGATACCCCTCAGGTTTCAAGGTGCTCCCGACCCAGAGGTTGTTGAGGACTAGCTTGGTGTAGTGACTTGAGTTTTTCATCTAGTCCAGACACCAACAGATCAGATGGTGGTCCATGAAGAAATCCTTCTACATGGTTGATCAGGATGATGGTGGAGTTTTTCTATCTAGACCAATTATATAGAGACTATTTCATTAACATTGTTCTTGAGCCTCTTTAGTGATGATTTATCCCAGGTTACAATAAAATAAGTTTTTATTCAAGATCTTTTATAAGTCCAACATGGAAGAATGTCAATGGATGGTTATTTATTGTGGCTCACCATCCTTTCTCGGTACTCGATGGATATAGTTTGAGATCATTACTTCATGGGTCGGACCATCGAGCAAGGTATTCTTAGATATGTATGAGATATCGTTATCCTTCTATGAATTCCAATATAATCTGGGGTTCTTGAAAGATATTTTTTATTTTAATGCTTATTGGTTGAGTAGATACAACCAGTTGTAGGTAGCATTGGATATGTAGAAAAGGATACTTTGGAAGTAGGGATTTGATGGTATCCTTAGGGACCTAGAAGTGATATTATTTTTAAGAGGATTTCCAAGGACAGAGGATTTTTTGTTCTGGGGTTACAGGGTGGGTCTAGTCTGCCTTGAGAGGGGTTATTCTATTCATGTGGTGAAATGGAACATCTCGCATGAGATTTTCCATCCCATTGTACTAATGAGAGAGAGACTGTGGATGGAACACCGAGGAATAGATAAGGACACAAGTAGGTTTATTCATAGGGTGTAGGATGTGGAATAGGAGTTGAGAGAGCAATGGGAGGTGGACAATATTTCGACTTTCTACCACCACCACCACTAGGTGGTCCACGCCAGGAATAGGGAGATGGACGAAAGTAGATGGAATAACTACATGTTGTAAAGGCATATAACCCTAGGTAACCATGAATTATTTTAGGTATGATATGTGTTTTTTATGGATTAGCAAAAGTATAGGGTGACACAGGTTCTAGTCATTCCATTCTCACCAAATATCTTGACAATCCTAAGAGATTTAGGTTGAACCACTGACTCAACACTTATGCTTGGAGACAACTTCTAGGAGAGACTCAATGATCACACACATTTTATGGTAGTATTAACTGAACCATGGAGGAAATAGTTTTGGTTGTATCCTCTGGTTGGTTGCACCGAGGCCTTATGATGTCATTCTTGGTATGCATTGGTTATCTACGGTCCATTCCCATATTTACTATTTTAGGAGATGGGTACGGTGTGTCCATAGTGATGGAATTTTTTTTACCATTCCTATGAAAATGAAAACCATGTAGCATGGGATGAACTCAGGTATAAGAGGGTGCATCGAATTACTCATAAACTACCTAGCCTAACCCTCGGTGCATCAAATGTTGTGAGCTTCCGGTTTCTAGTAGTGGTGGTGGAGTACGAGGATTTCATTCATAAATATGTTCCATGATTACCTACCCACTTGGAGATTTACTTCTACATTTATTTACACCCTGGTAAGACATTGATATATTTTCCATCTTATTACATGGATCTGGAAGCGCTTCTCATGCTGAGGGTGCAGTTGAAGGGATTGTAGAAAAAGTGCATCATGAGACCCAATGGTTCACCCTCGGCATCTTTAGTTTGGATTTCCAAAATGGAATATGGCATATTAATTTTATATGTGGAATAATGGCACTTAAATCAGGTGAACATGAAGAACATTTATCCACTATCGAGGATTTATGGCCTCTTTTATCAATTTAAAGGGGCATAATGGTTCTTAAAGGTTAACCTCAAATCAGACTATCACCAACTATGAGTATGAGATGAGGATGTACCAAATATGGACATAAGATATCGTTATAGTCATTATGAGTAATTATTAATTCCCTTTGTCATGATAAAATCCCCAGTAGTGTTCATGGGACCCATTAACCGAGTCATTTAGCCTTATCTAGATCATTTTTGGTAGTCTTCTATGATGATATCCTTATGTACTTAGAGTCTGAGGAGGAGAACATGAGAAACATAAGGGTAATTCCATACATACTCTGAGAGAAACATCTCTATGGAAAACTCTTGAAGTGCTAGTTCTCTATTTAGGTGTTCCTCTTTATGGGACAAATTATCTCAGCAGATGGAGTGGCAGAGGAATTGGCCAATATTGAGGAAGGGTTATCATGGGATCCACCTAAGAAGGTGATAGAGGAGCAGCGCTTCTTTGGGATAATAGGATTTTATTGATGATTCATACCTAATTTGTCTTGTATATGAGGACCTATAAAATATTTTACTCAAAAAGGGAATCCCTTCATGTGGATCGAGAAGTTCCAAATATCTTTTCAGCATCTAAGGTAGAGTTTGACGAGCACTTTGATCTTGCAATTACCCGAGGAAAGTTTTGAGTACATAATGTTTTGTAATGAATCAAGAAAAAAGAATGTTGTTATCCTCATTAATATCCAAGCATTGATTTCCTATATTTCACTCTAGTTGAGACAACATGAGCAGAACAATGAAACCCATGATATTGAGTTAGTAGCAGTATTATTCGTGTTAAAGATGTGGCAGCACTACCTGATTGGAGACCAGTTTATCTTCTACTCCGATCACAAGAGTCTGAAGTATATATTCTCTAAGAAGGATCTAAACTTGAGACATAGTATATGGATATAGTTCATCAAGGACTATTAAATTGATATTTTATATACTCTTTAGAAGAAGAACAAGGTAGCAGATGCCTCTGGTAGGAGATCTAGTTCGCACCTACTGGATGAGGATTTAGAGCAGTTTTTCCTGTTGTAGTTATCCATTGTTGATGGAGATGGATCATCTTACCTGTAGTAGATTATTTTTACTGCTCTATTCATGTAGCGGGATATGAAGTTAGAATGTGGGGATACCAACTGTGAGACTTTTATTGATCAAATATCCATAATACAAGCTTTTGATGGATATTCAAAAGGTGGGGAGCATGTTTTTCTTTTCAATGGATGTACACTAGTACCAATGGACTTGAAGGAGATAGTTTGGGGGGAGTTTAATACATCTCCTTTGGATGTACATCCATGTGTGGTGAAAATGTACCTATACCTCCGATGTCAGTATTGGTTTCCATGGATGAATAAGAGAGTGTAAGATTTTATTTTTCAATTTCTTACTTGTCCGTAACTAAAGGATGAGCCCCAGGTTCTTGTGGATTTACCTCAACCCCTTGAAGTGATGGAATGTATGTTCGATGGGATATCAACGGACATCATGATGGGTATAAAATGTATTTCTATGGCAAACAATGCAATCTTGGTGATCATTGACTGACTCACCGAGTCATCCCACTTCCTAGCTATCCAGGAGTAGAGTTCAGTAGAGAGATATGAAATCCTGAATCTGCAGGTGATAGTTCAACTCCAGGGATTTCCATTAAAAGTTGTTTCATATCAGGTTGTTTTTTACATCATTATTATGGAATGGATTATAAGAGGTTTTTGGGACCCATTTATGGTCGATGATCATGTTTCACCCAAAAAATACATCCATACATATTAGACCATTCTAGTTCTAGAGGACATGTTACAGGATTGCATGTTATAATTAAGACATAGTTGGGAGAATAAACAACCATTTTTTGTATTTGTGTATAACAAAAAATACCATTCCACCATTGGTATGGAATCAGTTGAGTATTTATATAGGGTTCCATGTAGGCCACCACATTTATGGACTGGCTCAGGAGATTCAGGACTAATGGGCCCAAAGTTGGTGTGAGCTACTACCGAGAATGTGAAGATCATATAGGAGAAGACGAGGACTAAAAATACCATCATAATTATTATAATGATAGGTAGTGGAGGCCTTTGTATTTTTAACAACTAGACAATATTTACCTATGGGTTTCACCTCGACATGAATTACAATGAATTGGAAAGTGCATCAAGATGACTCTAAGAGTTATGAACCCTTTACATATGTTTTGTAGAGTTATTAAGGTGGCATACCACTTTTCTCTACCCCCATATTTAGTCTGGGTACATTAAATCTTCCATGTTTCACAACCGAGGAGGTATGCACATGAACCATCACACATCATTGACTGGGGTGAGCTGGACATCAAGGATGCAATGGCTTTTGTTGAGTACCCAGTGGAGATCATGGATTGGAAGGAGATAAAACATCATTAGAAATCAATTTCATTAATCTGTATCTTGTTGCAGCACGAGAATCTACTAGATGAAATATGGAATTGGGAGGCTCAGATTCATGCTCAGTACACTCATCTTTTTTAGTAGCCTTGGTTTTGGCCTCTTGGCGACGTAAAGCCCCAAGGTGGGGAGAATTTAATGACTCAAATTTTTTGTTATATTATTGTTAAATATTATATGGATTAATATTGAGACTAGATGCTGAAACCAAGTGAAATTCTAAGCATTAGTGTTCTAGGAATAATTATTTGGAATGTATTAAAATATTGCATTGAACATGCACACAGTTATACTAAAAATGTGGAATAACATCTAAACAGGTGTCCATATTAGAAATATTAGGGAACCATTGAGTTCAAAACCTTGGCCTTATCCTAAGTGTGAACTAACTTTTTTCGGCATGTGTCAGTTGTGGAATGTCATCCCTATTGTTTTAAATGAATATATTAAAATTGATAGAAACTTATTTTATTTTATTACATTAGTGGAGAAATAGGTTTTTTCATAAACAAGTGCTCTGTAAAAAAGTTAGGGTTGGTCTTTTACCCTAGAATTATTTAGAGAAGTCTGGAGGAAACCTATAGAGAATCCTCTCAAGAAGGAGATGATTTAACCTCATATCAATGGTCAATGAACTACAATCTTAGAAGATCTAACCAATAGAAATGACTTTGTGACTGATATTCATGAATAGGTGATCTGAATCTAGGTTTGATGTGTTATTTTGATATGTTTTTCCAGTTATTGATTCCTATGACGAACATGGAATAATAAACAAATATATTAGAATGTTGATCTATAATTTATATGGGATAGGTTTATTCTACGGGGTTGAAAGGTGATAATTCTAGTTAAAATTGGTTTTTATTCATTTATCATTCATTTGGGAATATATCGTGGAAGGAATGAAAAAGGACAAAGGTTCATTCCTCAATATTCTTCCTTGTTCATTTTCTCCACCGATGTTCTTGCCTTTTTGATGCGGGTTCTTAATTCTTCCCCCAGTTCTGATTAATCGATCGTTTCATCTCAATTAATGTCACAACCACCCGAAACTTAAGATCCTACATTGGGATAACTCGACAATGGTGAGACAATGATGGTGGTGGACATATTATTGTTATTTAGAAGCACCCATTCATTGTATGAGTTGCATCAGGATGGATGAAATACTATTTATGAACCGATTGAAGTCCTAAAACCCATAAATTTTGTGTTAGGGTGATGAGATGACCTTAGGTCTAGCGTTTTGAGATGAACGGACCACTAGAATGAGATATAGGAGATCAGTTGAAGAGTGTGGAGGAAAAACACAGGTTTCAGGAAAACATGGTACACACTGCATGTATTCCTAGCTACATGACATGTTTTCATCATTGGATGACATGGAGTGTACATGGTAAGTACAAGAACATGGGGTGGAGTACACAGGTTGCCTACATGGCATGTACTCCCCCACATGGCACTACGTGAACCATTTACACAGACTACCTCATGTACAAGTACATATGAAACAATACATGAGCTGATGCCATGTACTAGCACATAGATGAAGTACATGGGAAGACACCAAATGGAAGGAAATAACTTGCAACCCTTACTATATGTAAGGAACCAATATTCTAAGCAACACAGTTTTGAATGAAACAGTTTGTTGTACACAGCGACTAACCGAGGTCAGAGAACACAATATATCACCCTACTATATGTTATATACCCCATTATACATGTATTTATTCTCTTTTCCTCCATTTCATAGACAAGTTTATCTAGGTTTTATCCCTTTATCATTTCTTTAATGGTATGTGGGAATAATTTCCTACTAATAGGACTGTGATCCCTTGAGTAGGACTTTTTAAATAGAGTTGTTCAAATCATCTAAAGGGTCCATAAATTGATCCTCTATTCATTCGTTGTGCCATAGGAGGAGTTTTCAGTATCTATGAGACAAAAAATACATGGGTTCCCATCGTCTACTTGAAATTTTAATTGAGATTGAGCTGCTGGTATCACCCCATGGCCCTAGATGTGATTCTCACATATTGTATCTTATCTCTCTCTACAAGTCTATCAGTGTATCTCTCTCATGATAGTACCTCATGAGAAATATCTCTTGGATGGAATTCATCAATGCTATTGGACTCATTAGTGAGTTCTACGAATGAGTTCTTCATGGATTCTACAAGTGATGTTTTATAGGGTTGGTAAGTACTGGTTGGGAATTGCCTCTAGACTTTTTTGTATTGGTTTTGTATATTTGGATATCCTTGATATATTATTTATAGAAATATACTTTTGTAGAGTTGTTTTTTATTTCCTTATTTATATTTATTGAGGCTATTATGGTTTACTAATGATTATTGTTATACTCACCCCTTCACATGCTTTTCCCACCTGTGTTGTGTCTTGTGCAGATAATTGAAACTTTGATGGTATCCTTGGAAGACCATTACTAGATGGTGCTTTGTGAGACCAGACAGACTGAGGTGTGTTTCTTCTTTTTTCAAATAGTAGTACCAATACCTTTTTCATATAGTCTGGATGTATGTTTATATTTTTTTTTGGGATTGTATTATGGCCACCATTAAATTACTTTACTTTCTATTGTACCCTCATTGCATGATATTGTTGTTTGAATTCATTGTTTGCTGTGTGTTTTTTTTCATTTCATCATTTTTTGGTCTTGGAGTTGTGTACATGCATTCATGTACATAGGTAATTCCTCCAATGTTAGTTATGTAACTACACGATGCTAGTAACTAGCCCCTGGCCTATTGGAGTCGGGCTTGGGGAGTCATGACATGGGCCCCCTCAAACGGGTTGTGACAGGTAGGCTGATAAAAAAACTCACAGAATCTTGTATTTACATTTTAAATTCATTATTATCTATGGATTTAAGTTGACTAGGATTAATCATTGAAACACACGGTATGTTGTTTGGTACATAGGACACTTAGCTGATTTTCTCATATGGATAATACACTATATTTTTTGAGGCACTGGTGTAACATGGCCGTTTCAAGCTGCTAAGGTAATATCGCTACATGGATAGAAAATATTGATGTACATATTATTATACAAGGGATTTTTTCTGGAGTTCATTAGGCTGGTTACACTACCATTCTGCTTGGGGAGCAGCAACATGTGGTATCTTACAATCAAGTATCTTGCTCCATGTGGTTACTTGAAGCATCATGCGGTAACTAAAAAACATGTTGTAACATAATGAAACCACTATTAGGGTAATAGGATTTCTATTATGGTAGTTAGTATAAGGGTTCATGGTATGTTGATAAGAATCTCATGGAAGGTTTGTATGAAACTCACAGTAGGATGGAAACCATAATAATTGAAAAGTTATAAAACCTGAAAATAAAAAATTTCGGGAATTTATAGACCCTCTAGATAGTTGAATCTATTAAAGGTATAAGATACTTATGTACATATAATTTAAAGATCATTATATTGGATTATGGAATAGTTTAACATGAAATATATATCATGAGATATCAGGGAAAATCAGTGAGATATATAAACTCATATTTTTTGAAAATTGATGAAATTATTAGAGAATATTGTTCAAATTTTAAGGTATCTAAAAATTATTTTCAAAATTCCATGTAGTTTAACGTTATTTATATATATTTGGTATCATTAAAATTAAATAAGTGGAACTAAATTCAAATTTATATAAAAAATATTTTCAAATAAATAATGAATAATTTCGATTATGGAAATTCCATAATTCTAGAACTATTGTATAGTATTCAATAATTTTTTAGACAATTAATACATCAATTTCATACTTCCATTTAGTATGATGAAATATAAAAACATGTATTAGATATCCAATGGAATAATTTGAGTAAATATCTAATCTATATAACTTATTTTATTATATAATAACTAAGAAAAATTATAAACGATTATAAACAGAAAAATTATTGGTGAAATAAAAACAAGAAGCATGTTTGGATCAAAATAAACACATTTAAGATATTGAATTAGAAATATTTTTTTTGAACAATATTTAATAAAAATATTAATATTTCAAATGAAATATTATTATAAAAATATGATCATTATAACTCCTGATATAGTAAAATTACATAGATATAGTTATAACTGATTTTGACATAAAATAATTGGAGTTTTTTCACTAATAAAAAATAAAAAATAAAAAAACAGTATGTAATAACAAAAATATGAAACTAAATCACTTTAATTATCATAATAAATAATAAATATGATTTTTTATTACTTTTATTTAATTTTTATAATGATCCCTTTACTTATTTAGTGATTATTGATGTTTATGTTCACTTCCCCTATGTTATATTAATTGTGTTCTAATTGTATTGTGATCATTAAGAGGTATATTGAAAGGTGGTTCTTCAAAACCCTTTTCACATTATTCCATTTATTATTTTCAATTCTAAAGGATAATAATTTTTTAATAGGTAGATGATGTATGTACATATATTTATTAATCTCATTACTTTATGTACTGAAGATACTTGAAGGAATCATAAGGGTGTTTAAAGTTATTCCAGAAGTTGGGAATGATTTATGATCATTTAGAAGATCACAATGAAGTGGTGGTGGGTGTGGGGTGATATGCTTTTAAGACTTATTAGAGGAATGATAATGGGAAAACAATTTTTGGATTTGGTGTTTATAGTTTTTTTATAGAGTCATCTATTTTGAGTTATAATATTACACACTGAGTGAATCAATTTTTTCGCCATTATAAAATGTGTTTGAATTGAATATTATCCTACTGAAATAGGAGATTATTTTAGATCATTGGGATCTATTTTGAGGTTTAATGTATATAAAAGTTAGTAAGAGTGTCCCAATATTAGAAATGGGAAGTGTTGGAACTCACCACACTATAATGCATGGAATGGTCCATCAAAACAACTTGGGCTTTGATATCATTCCACGTGGATTCTATGGGGATAATAAAAATGAATTGATGAGGTTTATTAAGGTAGATGATATCTATGTGTCAGTAACATAAAAATGATAACCCTATGGCCAGAAACACTACAACGATTTTCCAATCCCTTGTATATGGGGTTAACTACTTGAATAGGTCTCTTTATCTCGATGTTTAGATTCTCCTTTGTTTAATTTTTGTTATGTCCTATCAAACCATTGTCAACTCTATGGAATATCCCACCACCCCAATGAGACTGTTAGAAAATTAAACTCTATTATTAATAAATATTATATACTATAATTGAGTTATTATCTTTCTTATAATGTGATCATCTTTTCCCCTCAATAATGTCATCTATAAATTTCTTTTTCGTGGGGGATTTTTTATTTTGGGTAAAGATATGAAGTGATATCTGATGTTATTTTTTAGGATTTGGATTCTTGAAGAATTTACATAAAATTTTATTTCCATTACTTCTATGATGGTCAATTTATGAATTTCTATTAACGATTGGGAAATATAAGGATTTAAACCAAGGTATGGGATCTATTACTTCTCTTTTCTCTCTTCGCAAGTTTGAATTAATAATCCTTCAGTTTCACGACCTTATGTTTGTGGTTGACATTAATTACATAATAATCTTGGAATTAAATCAAATTTTGATTGATTATTAAATAATAAAGAAATTATATGGAGATATAAAATTATAAAATACAATTATCTAATTTAACTATTGGAATTAAATATATTCCATATACTTGGAATATGTCCATTTATTAACGAATTGAATTAGATCTAGAATAAAATTTTATCACTCAAAGGGTCAAGATTTCATAATGTATAAATTGAATGTATGATATTAATTTTTAAATTTATTAATGTTTACATATTCTTCTAATAAGATAATATTTTATTTAAATTTGAGAATTATATGTATAGAAATGGGAATTATCACATATTTAAGGTAATTGAAATTTTCTATAGAGAATTAAATAAATGATGGTTTTGTGTTCATTTGTTCACTATAATAATATTAATGAATGATATTTATATTATTATGGTGTTATATATATGTTTGTATGCATTTTTTTTCTAAATCCTTGATTCAATTCTTGATCCCTATAAAACATTTATTCTTGATTGATGATAATAATAAATTCAAGAGACCAGAGTAGTCCAATTAATTCCAATACATTATTTGAATAAACATGGGAAATAATTTTTAAAATCATGATTAAATATGTTATTCACATTGGCTAGATGTCACTTTATGCTTCTATATTCTGTAAAATCAATGAATTATAAATCTGTTATTTCAAAATGGAATTAAGATACTTATTTTACCTAAATTAGTTATTTTTAGTTGACTTATATTGTTTCTTGTTGAGGGAGTCCAAAATAACAAGATTCTATGTCCTTAATGACTTCACATATGTTTCAATATAACATTTTTATATAAAATGTTTGACTAGGTATTGAGATAAATATTGTGAAGATGGTAATTTTTTGGTGTCTTGGAACCATTGAGGACCAATGTTGATGAGGCTCACTACTATATTGATTGATGAATGATTTTATGCATGAAAATATGGGACATGGGGTTCTAGTAATGTTCAATGTTGATGATTGTAGAACATATAATACTATGTGTAATAGTCAGGGTCACCAAGTGGTCAGGATGATTTTGGAGGAAGGATTTTTTTGTTGTACATAATGTTTCAGGATATTTTCTTAATTCATGTATAATTCATGATGTTTGGAATATAGTTACTTTATTAGTTTAAAACTACTCATTGATTATTTAAACTATGAATGAAAAATTCATATTTTATGTTGTATTATAGTATGATTCCTAGATTATTCCAATAATTAATAATGAATAATTAAGATAATAAATTATTATGGGTTGTATATGGTTTTTACAGATATTGACACCATACCTAGAAATAAAAGACCCAAATTTATAGTGAAATTGTCTTTCAATTTAGAAGAGTTTAATATTTATAATGGTAGTGAATACAAAATAATACTACACTGATTGGATAATGAATTAATAAATATAGAATATAATTTAATATATTCATATTTGAGACCTAGTCCTTACTAGGAGTAGTCATGGGTCATACTTAATGATAGCATTAAATGAGTCAATGGAATGTTAGTTTACTTTAGTGTGGATATATGTGATATTTATTTCTAATTTCTTTTGTTACACCACTCATGTCAGAGGGAAACTGGTTCCCAAATGACTTTCATGGGTATTTTATCTATCATCTTGTATAACAAGGGAATCTATGTATATATTATCATTATTCATAAATCGCACTTTATACATAGATCGGTTGTTGTGCCTCAACGTATAATAGATTATATTATATTGTGAATTATTACTAGGGTTGTGTTGGATTACTATTTAAATATAAATTTTGATTAGGAATTTAATGGCTTGAGGTATAATACAGTATAGAATATAGGTATATTGATTTCAACTTTTGACTAGTGTAGTTGAAAAGGCTATGGTTTAATAAGGTATATTTTTTTTCCACAAGCTATAGTGTCTTCTTAACATACACTTGTTAGATGAGAATAATTATGATGATGATATTTTAGGTTATATAGGATACAACAATGTCCTTGATACAATTACCTAGGGGGAAGTATTATATACCATACAGATGATATTTGGACATATCCATTTGGGTGTGATAGTGAAAAAATAGTGGAGAAGTTAAACTGAGTTACCATAATTAAAAATAATTTTTTTTAAAATAATGATTTACTTTATTATAGGGATTAATCCATCCTAATGATGAGAAACCAGTATTACATAATCAGGTTAAAAGTTATTTTCATTTATTTATTCTCTAAAATATATTATTTTTTATTGTAAATTTTTATGAGACTTTTCATGGATTATCCTTCTAATTATACATTTTATTCTCACCATATATATATAAACTGTTTTTTGGTCTATAGGGGATGGTTAATGATCACGTTTGTAGGAACTAGTTCGTGGAGTTTATTTATGGGTTTTTGGAGGTTCTTGGTCACTAGTACGTTTTAATTTGTTTTATATTATAGTTTACTAACAGTTTTTTATATTATATATAAAATTACATGCATTTTAATTACTACTTTTATTTTTACAAGTTTTTGGTTTTTGGTTCTTTTCTTCTTATCTCCCTTTCCACAAAATAATTTCGATGGAAATTCAAACCATATGTGTGATTGAAATACCATTAAAGATAGTATTTGTCTCATATCTAATTACAGGTAGGATTCAGGTTTCATTATATTAATTTAAGAATTTAAATAATAATATGGGAACCTCATGAATGAAGGAGTCATGATATATACTCATAGTTAATTAAATTTATAATTTTATAAATATATAAATAACTCAAATTTAATATTTTTATAATTAAAATATAAAGAATAGATTCAATTTCATTCATTCATTATAAATATTAAAAATATTAAAAATTATTTAGACATATTAATTTTACAACATGTGCATGATAACATTAATTGAGAAATTGAAATAAAATTAAATACAAGAACCCGTATTATTTTAAAAGGTTTAACAATAAAAAAATTTTGATGTTAAATATTAATGGGACATTCAATCTATAATTTAAATGATACAAAAATTTCATCTATAGAATAAAATAATTAGAAAATTTTATATAAATATTTAACTATAAAATATTTCCTATTGATTTTAATTAGCATTTGTAAATAATATGTTTAAACTATAATGGAAAATCATGATCAAAGTGTTTAAAATTCATGGTATAAAACATTCTAGAAGATTTCTCTCATTTTAAAAGATTTATTTGAAATATAATCACAATATATAACCCATAATTTATAAGAGAAATAATTTTTTCATCAAAAAAATCATGATATGAACTCTTCCACATGACCCATTATACAATCCTCAATAGACCACACTTGTCGATTTTGAGTATAAATGTGTATCTATGATATATGAATAATTTTGTTTCATTTCCTTGTGCCATAAGCCTTATAATACAAATAAAGATGGGTATTCCACATAATAATTAACCAGTATGCTCTCGTGGTGGTAAGAACCACCCTCCAGAAGTAGGATATGGATTATAAAACTTTAATGAAAAAAATGTGTTTCCACATTAAAACTCATTTTTAGGGTCTTTTGGGAATTTTTTCCATCCGAAAACATCATACATGGGTATATACACAAAAAAGAGGCCTTAGATCACTTTAGAGGCTTTTATTTGATTAATTATGGATCTAAAATGGATGTACGGATAAAAATTTATTACCCTTATATTTTGAGATTCATTTTACCCCAAAATAAAAAATAAAAATGTCTAAAATTCCACATAGTGAATTGCTCTGACCATATAGCGTATCAATCACTTTGTGGGTCTATTTTTTTCTACACCTCAAAGGTGGTGACTTTATCCACCATATATCATTTTTGTCTAAAAACATGTTTCTTTTAATTTTTTTACCATAAAACATCCCACAAATGAAAGTCGTTTGCTGTCCGAGGTGATACATTTTAGCCACCCACAAAATAAATTCATTTCTGATTTGAGATGTAATTTTATAACCCCTATATATATATAAAATTAATTTACTAAGATACTATATGTCATTCCCTTTGTGTTCCTGCTCTGTAATGATTCTATGTATCCGTCTATTATTATGAGACTATTATTATGTTGTTATCTATTTCAAGAAATAATTTATTCACTACTGCCAACAAATACTGATAGTCACATGTGAACTAAAATACTGAAATAAGGAGGAATTATTGGGAGTATTATACATGACTCACATTCATGAAATAACATTGGTAAACTTACTAATTTATAATCATTGGTGGTCCTTTGTGATATAATCACATTTATGCCCTTCACAAAGAAATAACATTCCAGGAAAATATCATGTAATGAAATGTGAAAAATACATTGTGGGGATCACTTGTAGAATTCTATATGGATATCCTTATGGGACATTCTATATAGAAAATCCAATGTGATATAACATTGGGATGAACCAATGCGAGTTCCCTTATGTTTCTAATTCCATTTTTTTCATCCCTTTATAGACCCATTTATGAAGCCCTATATGGAGGCCCCTTCATAAAAAACCTATTTGAAAACCCATTATGAACCTCTTATGTGATCACATTTTCTTTTTAGAATTTCTATTATGAGAATCCTCATATGGTTAATCACTAAAAACATGTCAATTCACCATGATATGAGATACTTTTCATGGTTCTAAACACATGGTCATCCTCCTAGGTATAGTCCCCATCCAAACCATCAATGTTCCAAAATTAAAGATACGCATCATGGTTCTAGATACTTGTGAATCATCCAAGGTGTATACCCCAACCAAACCATCAATTATACATGATTTGAGATACTACTCATGTTTTATGATATGTGGATATCCTCCTGAGTGGAATCCCTTGTCCAAACCATCAATTCACTGTAAATTGATATACTTTTATTGGTTCTAGAAATATGGACATTATCAATGGTGTGAGTAGAAATCAAACCTTCAATTTAATATGAACTGAGAAACTCTTCATGGTTCCAGATACACTAGAGTCCCCCTATGTGTATACCCTAACCGAACCTTTTATTCACCATAATTCAAGTTACTCCTCATGGATCCAAAATTATGGTTAATCTCTTAGGTGTAAGACCCTTCCAAATATTCAATTCACCATGAGTTGAAATTCTCTTCATGGTTCTAGATACTTGAAATCCTCTAGGGTTTATGCACCTACCAAACCATAAATTCACCTTGATTTGAGATACTCCCCATTGTTCTAGATACGTTTTAACACTCCAAGATGTAATCCACATCCAAATAATCAATTCACCATGAGTCTTGATACTCCTCATGATTACAGATATATGAGTATCCTCCTAGGTGTAGGTCACATTCTAACCTACAATTTATTGTTAGTTGAGATACTCTTAATGGTTATAGATACATGGGGATCCTCTGAGGTGTTACCACCACCCAATCCCCTAGTTCACCATGAGTTGAGATACATCTCATGGCTCTAGAAATATGGGAATCTTTGTACATGTAATACCCAATGAAACCATCTATTCACTATGAGATGAGATACTACTATTGGTTCTTGACACATGGGAAAAATTCCATGTGTAATCCATAACCAATCAACCAATTCACCATGAGTTAAGATACTCCTCATGGATCTAGATACAATGGAAATCCTCCTAGCTGCAACCCCATCCATTCCTTCAATTCACTGTGACTTGATATACTCCTCCTAGATTATAAAATATAGTAATACTCCCATATATAAGACTAATAAAATCAATAAATCTATCCTGAGTCATGATATTCTTCATGGTTCTACATACATAGGCATCCTCATATAAGTAATCCAAAAACGAACATTAATTTCCACCTAATACGAGATACTCATTATGGTTCTAGATACAATAGAATATTCCTTGTTATAAGCCCCATCTAAACATTCTATTCATTATGAAAAAATTACCTCTCATGGTTATATGAATATGGGAATCATCATAGGTATAATCCCCCATCCAAAGCATCAATTAACAATGTGTTGAGATACCCCTCATGATTTTTAATACGTTGTCATCCTCGAAGGTGTAAGGCCCACCAAACCTTCAATTTTCTATGACTTGAGATACAAATCATGGTTCCAGAATCTTTGGAATCATAATATGTTTATATCCCATCAAAACATTCCATTAACTATGAGATGTGACAATGTTAATGGTTCTAGAAATAAGGAAATCCTCATTAGAGTATTCCCCATCCAAACCATCAATTCACAATGATTCAATATTCTCCTCATGGTTCTAGAAACATTGGAATCCACCAAGATAATCACCATATAAAATCCTAAATTCAGGATCAGCTAAGATAATTATCATGGTTCAAGATATTTGGGTATCCTCCAAGTTATAAGATCCAAAATTAACCATTAACTCATGCACATACAAGTTCATGTACCTTAGGTTAAATATTTCATAATCCTTACATTACATCTTATTGTTTAACCTTCAACGACACTGGAATATCTTCATGGTAGTCCTGGTGTGTTAACCCCATTAATTTCTAATGTTGATAACATACAATGTTACTAAACATATTTTATCCATTATTTATCACACAGATCATGAGTCATGTGGGATTAGAGATAAGTTATTATGAACCCACTATAATGTATAATGTTTCTCTATTATGGGCTCCATGTGAGGTGTAATCCCAAACCATTCAGCTAAACTAAATGGGATTTTATTCCTATTCTTAGCAGGATTTATAGAATTCCAATTTTAGTTCCCAACCCAATTTAATTTCCCATTTACCCATTCCATTAAACTATGTAGTTTTTTGTTCTTTATATAGTAGGATTCATAGTATGGCCCTTCAAGATTCAATCCCAACATGAAAACAAAAAATGCCATCCTGGATTAAAAAACTATAGAGATACTAGATAATTGGATTTAAACCAAAGAATTACAAATTAATAATGGAATGGTGGAGAACCTGTAATACACATAAAGGTTTACAATAACAACATGTTTCTAATTAGATCATTATTACATGGGTAACCACTCCCACACTGAGATTTTGGAAGGATTCGTGAATATGTCAAAAATTTATATGAGAGTCCAAAGTATGAAATAATCCCCCCCAATGGGTGTGATGAGACTAACCACCCATACTCTCGACCAAAGTGAGAGAAAAATCATCATTAGAAAATTTTTCAGTGATCTAATGACTTTGGAATTATCTCATTATCATGGATATGAGGACCATTGGTAGTTCTAGTACCATGAAAACCCTATTTGGAAACCGACCCGAAATCGGAATGAAACAAATGCATAACATAAAAAACACATTATGGATATTATCGGTGAATTTTTTATAGCCATAAATAAATATTTATAATATTAATTTCCTCATTAACTATTATTAAAAATACAATTACTTAGAATGTTAACAAAGGATTTAAGGGTTTTTTGGATTTATCAAAACTAAAATTAGAAGATAAGGTTTCTTATAAGTCAAACAAATATGACATAAATTGTATAAACATACATCAACATTCAAAAAGATAAATTAAAAAATTAAATGTTTTAATTTTTATATCAATAGATTTTGATGGAAAACATGGAATTTATAAGAAACTTAAAATTTTAAATCAGTAAATAAGACTTTTAGGATTGGGATTCAAATACATGAAAGTCAACTAGGATTTCAATTAACTATTCAATTTCATAAAATATTTAATGAATATTTCAGTCATTTGAGATTAAATAACCAAACCCTAACCCATAATAAAATATATTTAGAATTTGTAGAACAGATTGAGGTATATAATGTAGAAATGACTAATGTTCATAATTATTCTAAATACTAGCATCATTGAAATTAAAATATGGTCACAATAAAGATAATATTTGATAATAAAAACATTCTCATTCTAAAATTTCATAATTATATAAATCTACAAAATTAAAATATATAAATATGAAATACATAATGAATAGAAATGAAAATTACTCTTTGAAATGTTTTATTGGTGTCTTACGATACATGTATATTTAGTAATTTTTTTTTCATAAAACCATCTTTATTTATAACATTATAGTCTCTAAAAATTGAAAATAATCAATAATTATATTTTGGAATTTTATTTGAACTATGACCATACATGTTTATATAAATATCTTTTTATTCTTAACAATGTTGGAATATTATAAAAAAAATATAATTTTTTATATGTGGCTAGTAGATGGAATACAGTAAAAATTATATGTTTCAAATGTTTCTATTCACAAAATACATATCATATTGCACAAGATTATCAGGTGTTAATAATTTTGGAGGTAAAAAATTGGAAAGTGTGGTAGTTTCTTGTTTATTCTAAACAAAATAAATAAAAGAAAAGAGTATAATTACATTTTTTTATTAAAATCATGATAAAATACATTCATATGATAAACATGTTAGTATATTACATATTAATGTATAATTTTTAGTAGGAGTTGGTTAAATATATTTTATATTATAGATAATATTTAAAATAGTCCAATAGATTCAAAAGAATATTAATAACATAAATGTTACATAACATTTTAATCACCAGTCCATAATAGTAAGAACTTATAACACACATCCATAAAAAAATATATTTGATTTTTTATATGGTGTAGAAAAATAAGTTGATTTTTGAAATTTTAACCTGAAATATAAAAAATACATTTTTAAAAAATATATTTATTTTCAATATTTTTAAGGTAGTCCATATGAAAAATTAATTTTCATTTATTTTCAAAATTTTAATTATAAATCAATTTTGGTTTCATAATTATTTTTAAAAATTATCATTATTAAGAAAAACTTTACATCTAATATAATGTCCAAATAAACTTGAACATTTAAAACTAATTAATATTCATAATTTACATGTTTAAGGGGTAAATTATCATTTTGGGGTATCCCAAATACTAATTGGGACATATTTATAAATGTATCATTGAAAATACATAATGTTTTGATGTTTTCAAATTTTATGTAGTTGAACATTTATTAAAAATATAATTTAAAATATATATAGTCACTCATGAAATCAATACAATTTAAATTAATTATAATATTAAATATTCTTTTAACATAATAAAGTTTAAATTTATTTCAAAATTAAATGATTTTTTGAAATTGGTTTGACATTAAACATTAAAATGATTAATAAAAATGATTTTAAATATTAAATCATCTTCTCCATAATAAATTTCTCTGTGGGAAAAATGTTTTCATTATTGAAATTTTTTTTGAGAGTAATTTGAGGCATTGTCTACATCAAGAAAATATGTATTTCCTAATTTAAATCACTATATTGAGTTATAAACAATTGATGATTTGGAATGGATGACTCTAACTTCCAATATTATCATTTAAATAGAATTTTTTATTAAATTTAATATTAAACATCACATTTATTATAATGGTATGAAGATGAAAGAATGTATATATAAATTAATATAGTTGAATGATTATTGAAACAAAATTAATTCAATGAAACTAAAGAATTCATTTTCCATGAATGAATGGTATCTATAGTTGTTTTTAGATTTTGTTTATCATTATTACATAAAATAATTACTTTATCATAATATTTTTAATTAATTAGAGTATAAAAACCATTCATCACTTATCATTATTGTTTAATAAATAAATATCCTAAAATGATCAACATTCCATGAATGAAAATCCACTTTCAAAAATTTAGTTTACAAAATGATACAACAAACCATTATTATAGAAGTCCTACGGAACCATATGATGGAAATTTTTAATGACTAATAGAATAAAACATGAATATAGGTATAATTTTTATATAAGAAAGGGAAAGTGAATGAACCACATAAAAAATTTAGCTTTTGGTTCCCAAAGAAATTTTGAATGAAATAATTTTAATGAATATAATTAATTTTGAATTGAAAAATACATATATATTATCTATATTAAATACTAATTAAAAGTTATTTTACAATCCCTATGGTCAATTAAGATTAATAAATATCAGAAAATTAGAAGAAAATATATATTCACTATTTTAGGATGAGGGTAATTTATATAAAAAGACTAAATTGAATGACCAGATGACAATTTGAGAGTACCCAAAATGGATTATTCTTTTATCATGGGAAACTAAAAACTTTTATACATGAAATGAATCATAGTAAAATTATCTCCATCCTATATCTTGTTTATATTTTTATAACGTACCTATATTGTTGAATAAGAATAATTTAAAATCTAGTTGTTTTAGAATCAGCATGAAAATGAAAAAAAAACTTTTTTTAGAATATGTTTTAATCAACAAATAATCACTATTGTAAAATTCAACCTTCGGTGATATTAATCCAATTTTATCCAAAATAATTCAATTTATTCTTTTACTCTAGATCAATAAGACCACATATTATTTCCTTCATGAATTCATATCAGAAATATAGTCTTCAATATATTTAAATTTAAACCCCATTTAAAATATTTTTAATGGAAAATTTAAATTAATATTTATTCACATTAATGTTTTTAATATTGTTATAATAAAACCATTAAAAATTATGTATTCCAATTAAGTAACTTTCTTCATTATTTAGAAACTCTTAATCTATGATTATTTTACTTATGTGGCCATAGATTCTATAATTGTCTATTAAATATATATATAAGACCCACTAACATCAACAAATATTTAGTCTACTGTGTAAAATGATGAATAAACTTATATTAGTTGGAAAATTCATCAAAAAATCTATCATATAATCCCATTAGGAAAATTTCAACCATATTATAAAAATAAAAATTTGTAATGACCAAAAATTATTAAAATAATTTAAAATGATAACTAAACAAATTCAAATAACATAAATATTTCCTAAATTAAATTAATTCCCTAAAATATAAGAAATAATTGATAAATAATTTCACAATGGAATAATATATAAATTTTATTATATTTTGAATTAGTTAATTAGAAAATAATAAATAAATACACATAACATATATCTCCCAAAAACTAATTATCAACTATCTATAATAATATTCTTCAAAAACATATTTAAAATTTATAAATGATGCATAAAAATTAAAAAATAACTCAAAATTATAACAACATATTTTTTTATATTATATTTATTTTTTTTCTCAATTATCACATTCAATTTAATTTAAATCATTAAATAATCTGATGAAAACTAGAATTTTGATTCAGTTGAAGTAGTCCCTATATGATGAATGACGAAATTAATGTGAAACCTAAATCAATGAATTTTTTTTCAATAAATTATTATAGTTCCACATGATATAGTATCATTTTAATATAGGCTACAAAATTCCATGTTATATTTCAATATCATATTTTCACCACCAGTTCCTAAACACTATACCAACTTCTGAATCTATGGGAATGTTTTTTTATGAAAATAATAATTATATGATGTAATGATTATAACATTTTAAATTTTATGTTTTGTGAATGAAAAGAAATTAGATTATTAAATGATTAAATATCCATGTTTAAACACCTAGTTATTGTTCATAATTGTTTTAATAATTATTAAATCCTAGAAATCACACACCTCAATTTAGTTTCAAAACATAATATTATCTTTTTTGAAATTGTACTAATTATCATGAATCAATTTTTGGCTTCAAAAAAATAAAAAATCAAACATAAATATTGGAATACTTATAAACCCAATAGTATTTTAAGTTATGACTATTATATAATTAGGATATAGTCTTACGTAACAATACCCATGTCTTTACGTGTGAATTTTTCCACTATATCATTATTTTATTATTTCAAATTACCTTTTCATCGTGTGCAACTAAAATTTACACACATTTAGTCCATTTATAAAGATATCAATAAACATCATTATTTATATCATTAGGAAGAGAAACATAAGAAAGGTGATTCCCAATTCTTTAGAAGGGTAAACATATTCCTTAACAATAAAATATATTAGATTTTACAATATGTGTATAATGGTATAAGAAAATACATAATTTGAATGAGAATAACAAAATAGAATTCATACAAACAAAAACCATGACCATAATAAATGATCCATGGAGTAAATATTTTAAAAAATATATGAGACATGTGAGTTATAAATCTCAAGCCTTGTGAAAATAATTCCGGATTAATGGAAACATTATAACTTATTAAAAGAATAATGATACTACTCTGGAAACACAAAACACAAAACATTCATCATGTAATAACATAAACAGGCTGATTCCAAAATTATCTTATGGGTAACATACAGTAGTTAACTCTATCATCTATTAAGATCTAAACATATCTAATAAACTTTCTTATATATGAGGATTGGGTTTCAAAATTTAACACTATATTCTCTTTAGAGTAACATACAAAAATTAAATACATCACATTACCCAATGTAATGTATGGATATAAAGATTAAAATGTATTTTGTTTATATAATAATCACCCATCCATTATCCATACATTTGTTGAAGTACCATTGAATATAAATCACATTTAGAAGCCTATAATTTTCATCATTACAACCTTGAGATAAATCATTAATCCTTTTAGGCCTAGTTAACACATAGAAATGAATCAAGTTCTAAGACAATCCAATAAAAAAATAATTAACCATGTATAAAAATAGTAAGGATAGTATAATTGGAACATAACCTCACTGACTGAATGGCCCTAAGGACTTTTTCTTTTTTATTTTCAAATAACACCCCATTACAGGGATGAGGGGGAAACGTTACAAGGCCCGGAGGCTTAGGAATTACATTTCCCATAGGCTTGGAGACATTACATGACCCGTAGGTATTAATGAAATCATACAAACTATAACTATTTGAAACTGCCCCTCCCCAGCATCTGCATCGTGATCAGCTCTCCACCTTTACATGACTATTCGGCTAGCATGTCCATGTGCAGAGGTGCACATGTGCGATACCGATGGAAAATTTCATACCCTATCATTCTTTCAAATTACGTTTAGCACTTCTCTGGTTAAGGTGCACTGCTCTTTCATCCCCTAGAGCGGTTCCTTATAGAATCTGTTTGTGCAAATGCAAATCAGGTGGCCCTGAAGGCCTTGATGTGTTAAAAAGTCCATGATGTGGCCCGAAAGCCTTACTGACCTATAAGCCTTGGTGGCCCGAAGGCCTTAAAGACTCCAAGCCCAAATCGGTGGCCCAAGTTTCATAGTTATATCTTATACAGTACCGAAAAATATCTGCTACAGTACTACTACAGTAATAGCTATAGTGTCTGCTATAGTAAACTACAATAGTACTGCAACAGTATACCAAAATTATTCCTCTTCCTGGTTTTGAACCTCGGTCTCGTGGATGCACATAGAGAGACCTCACAAACTGGTCTGAAGCTCATATGAAAAAAGTGTGCATGGTTAACACTTGACTCTCACTGAGGGGGGCCTTCTAGGCCCTAGAGCGTGCCGCACGTTCCCCAGCTAGGCAGATGGATCTTATTCTCCCTGTGCATAATACACACAGTGTCTGAGTCTGGCGGGACTCAAGCCTAGTCTAGTTCCCATGGAGAGAGAGGGTTACAACCAGTGGGTACCCCTCGGCTAACAACCCCTGGGAAATTGGATACTAACCTCAATAGAGCATAGAATAATAGTAAATTATATTTCATTATATATAAAATAAATTTATAAACAAATAATTAAATTTATTTGAAATAAAGAAAATTGTCTTTTTTTCATTATGTTATATATAAAAAATAAATGAATATATTGAAATATATTTTTGTGAGAGTGACATATGGAACTATTGAATGATACTTCAACAAAAATAATATCTATCAAAGTTAGAAAATCCATTCATTAGGTAAATATTAATAAAAATATATTGTTCACATTTCCAATAAAAACAAAAATTAGACTATTTTGAAAATGAATAAGTATAATTTTTAACCCTTTTTAGTTAAATAGAAATATATTGAAAAATTATATAAGTTATTCTTTATTTCATATAAAATTAAATTATTGAAAATTTTTATATATTATGGATATATAAGATGAAATATTCCCATCTAAAAAGTGAAATATAGTTGGTTTTTTGTTTAAAATTATTTATTTGATCTTCTTATGTACCGAAGGGTGGAATGTTAATTTAAATAATGTAATACATGGATATAAAAAGACTAAAAAAATATATTTGTGGTTCAATAAATTAATGGAATAATATTTCCCCTAATAGAACCTGAGTTATAAACAATCATGAATAAAAATTAGATTTTAACATATAACCTTTACTTCTTTTATAACATTAAATTAAAAGTAACTGGTATAAATAATAAGAAATGGTAATAAAATAAAATAAATTACATGAATTAATATTCAAAATTATACCATGGTAACGTATGTGCACTATAAAATCAAATCATGATGCACAACATTAAACACATATTAATAGATTGAGGTTGAGATGAATAAAACCCATGAAAATATCATAACATTTTAAATGATAATAAATTATGGAATACATAGTGTGAACATGATTAAATAAAAAAAAATTTAAATATAACATATTTTTTTAAATAAATTAATATATAATCATTTTATAATAATTTCAATAAAGAAGTGTTATAACCTAGTAAAGAGAAATAAAGTCATGAAACACCATAACACGAGTCTAGAATTTATACATATATCTTATAACATCATTATAATAAATTCAACTTATTTATTAATTATATATTTATACATTAATTAAATTATCATTACAACATTTATTTAATTTAGTTCCATGAAACATTTAATTATCTAATCAGTTAATACTATATCAGCTATTTTGAGGATGTTTGGTACATAATTACATAATTACATTGGTATGTTTACCATGGTTAAAGGGGTCATTATTCCATCATATATATAATAATATTCATTATATGGTTATCATTTTTATGTATAAAATACAATTTAATATTCATATAAAAAATATAATCATGGAAAAATACATCGTCTCTATAGATGGTAATCCTCAAGTACACACGGGTGCTATTTTTAAGTTTGGTTTGACTGGAAATAACGAAATATAATAAAATATTATCTATCAAGAATAATTATAATTTTATGAAAATTAAATACAATCATTATTTAAATCCCCATGTCCAACCATGAGAGGTGGATTTTGAAAACAATGCATCACTATGTGGTCATAATAGTCGGTACATATACACATGTGATGATTCCATTTTTAATGATTGGAGTGGTATGACTATAGATCATATAATATTTTTTAATAATTAAAATAATTAGTCAATATCATATATATATATATATATATATTAGATATATCCTAATAAACACCTAGGAATGGTAGTGATGAGAGTAGAAATATATTAATTCATGAAGTAGTAGTCCACAGACACACATGAATGATGGTTTTGTTTTCCAATTGATGGAATAAGAGATGCATAATGGGTTGATATTAACATTATATAATATGATTATATGGTAGATAATTATTTTATTATATTTAAACCATTAATAATTAGTTTATGGAGGTATATTAATAAGAAGTATCATGAAACGATCAGTTAAGATGATCACTTCCTATTTGAAGAACCACTTCCAAGTCTATGCTTAAGGAACATAGTGATGATCAATTTTGAATAAAAATTATTATATAATATATCTATGAATATTAATAAGAGTATTTGGTTGGGTTTTTATGATCTAAGAGGCTCTGTAATTGTGGTAAAGAGAAGATGTGGGGCATCTTTTTATTAGATAGGGGAGTAGAATCCTTAAAAATACATAATGTATTAATATAATATAAATTAATTTTCATGGATATGTTTTATGAAATGGATATATTCCAAATATAGTATGATGATCAGTTAAAATAATCCCATATAATAAATTTAAACATGCATAGGTGAGGTTTTAACATCTTCCAACCAAACTGAATACCCTAGAATACCAATACCTGAGTGTGCTATGATATAGCATGAAAGGTGTTACCAATTCTCCTAGATTAGTTAATAGCACCTTGAATAAATTAAGAAGTCAAATGGAATGGTTTTTAAAGGAAAAAAATATACTATATATAATTGTGTAATATAAAACACTATATAATGGGTCTTCCAATCACAAATCAAGGAGAAAATTACCACAAGAAGGTAGATAGAAATCCCAAAAAACAAAAACTTAAAAAGATAATGACTCAATATCAATCAATAAAATTCCCCATAATACCCTTTTAATAAGTGAAAAGTAGCTCCACATTTCCCCACCATCGCTCCATGGTCCCATTATTCATGAACACCATCCACCTCCAAGTGGAACATACCATTTTCATGGACGTAACATAACAGAAACTAGAAACACACGAAGGAAAAGTTAGGGTGGGAGAAAAATAACATAGAAGGATTCCACCAGATTTTACACCAAAAGTTTCATCAGAATAAAACTATATATACATATTTTTAAATAAAATACAAGTCCTGGATAATCATTTTTACTTTTTAATTCAAATAGGTTTTCAGGTCAAGTAGATAGATGCTATATCAAAATCATTCCTAAATGAACATTTTTCAAAAAATTGTAAGACATGAATAAAATATTTATATAATAATTGTCATGATATAGTCAAGTAAAAAAATAACCATTTCATAATAACTGATATAAGTTAATTTATATCAATATTATCCACACACTACTCGTTCAATTATCACAACTAAATGTGGGGTTCACATCTTTAATATATAGACCATCACAATAATAAATCAACACCACATTAGAGAAATCATGTCGATTTTGGTTTAGTTAGGGTTTCCTTCATCTGTTCATTGTTAGGGTGTTATAATCCAAGAATTCTTGTCCCAAACACTTAAAAACTATGAAGGGTCCCTGGTGCTTCCAATCAACCAATCAATCAATCATGGTATATTCATTCATTTCAATTCAATTAATCAATTGTAGTTCAAATTTGGATTTTCATGTCTCAACCATCCATTTCCATTTGAAAAGAAAATTAGTAGTTTTTATCTTCATATTGACATTAAAAATAATTATTCATTTCAATACATTTTCTATAAGATCAATATCTTATCATTTCATCAAATGAATTCTCTTTTTAATTCATAGTTCTCAAAATTAACCCCATTTATCAATGTCTTTGAACATGGTTTTATATCATAAATTTATGACTTTTGAAATCAAACATAAAATCTATGCAATTCATGGAAATATACAAAAAATACATTTCATATCAAGAAATAATGTTACAGTTTCATGTTTAGGAATTGACTTATAGGACCACCAACCTAATATAGAATGTCAATCTATAAATCACCTAAAATGGGAATTGTAAATTCAAAATTGATAGAGTGATTATAAAAGAGGATTTTATAGAATCAAAATTCATGAAATCATGGTTTAGATCCACAAAGAAATGAGGATCCAACACTTGGTAAGAAGAATTATTGAGAAGGAAGGAAGATCTGAAATAAACAGTAAAACAATTACCATCTAGGGATCAATCGCCTCTAGTGACACCGTGATCTAAAAATAATATATGTTAGAGGGGACAAATATTCACATTAGAGACTTTAAAATCCAAAGGGTCATAATAGTGGCAGATATGAGACATTTAGAATATAAAATAGAGGATATATATTTTTAACTCTAGAAAAAATATACCACAAAACAGCCCACAATACCATGGTGCATAATTGCTAAAAAGGGCCATATGACACTATAATGTAAGTTACTATGTTTTATTGGGGTTGGTAGAAATTGAATAAGATAAACACAGTGAGTAACAAAGCATAAATATATAATTATTGGTAAAGGACCACATCATAGGAGGATATTATATTACATATAATTAGACCTATAATAAGGGGTTATGGCACACTATTATGTGCATGCAACAATTGTGATGATAATTAAAAATACACTAAACATTCCTTAGAGAGGTTCTATGCTGTGAATGAATCCTCATGAATAGTCTATTCCAGAAAAAAAGAATAACCACCTTGACGATTCATGTTGCAGTAATCTTATTCATGCCACATCCAAACTCTCCATATCGGAGCCCATTACATCCATAACACAACTCCCTAGTAAACATGTTATTGGCTCCAAATACTATAAAAAAATAACGACACCCAAAAAATAGTGATCGATTAAAATGGGTAAAAGGAAAAAAAAATGTTGGTTATGAGATATTATAATCTTCCCTCCATAAAATTATTATTCCAATGAATCCTTTAATGATGATTCCATATCATGAGATTAGTACAAAAATCTCACATTAGTGCCTCATGCTCCCACATCTCATTCGATTCAAAATAATACATAAAAATAACAAGACACAAATTTAATGATTTTAGCTAAAGAGATTTTTTTAATAATATACCTTTTTAACTAGCTACTCATTCGTGGATAAATAAGGGTAGACATCTATGAATTCCACTCATGAGATTAGATATCTTAGAGATATACATCCTAGAGTTCAATACATAAAAAATGTTATGTATTGACATGAATATATGTGGAAAATACAAATGGTTGGCCACGATGCCAATATTATCAACAAACTCAATCATCCACACAACTAATGAGGCTAAACTTTCTAATTTTTGAATCCGATAGTGAGCCAACCAAGGTGAAACTCCCAAGAACACCAGGTCACCCGCTGAAAACTCCAAATAGTGTCTATGATAATGAAAATATTATTTATACGAACATTGAACCATCTCCATTCTCTATTTTTTTCAAAATATATAATTTTATTATAATGACTGATATAGGTCCAACTATAGAATATTCACCAATCTTCGACCAACACAATAATGATTTCCAGGATCATCTGTAACGACCCAAAGTTTTTCAATGGAAATTCGCTTCTTATAATTATGTCATAAAATAACATGAAAACACAACATAATGAACTACTAAGTGATAAGTGACCTTTAAACATAATGTTGTCACTTCTATGTTTTGAATTTCGAAAATTGGACATACACGGTTGTGTTCAAGATGCTTTTTGGAGTCTAATGAAACAAAATTATTATTTTTTGAATAGTGACCTACCCTTATAAATAGTAACATACCCTTATGAATACTAATATGACCCTTATGAATATTAAATCATCCACCATAAGAGTAACATTACCAATGAATAATAAAATAATATTTAGACATCTTAGAAAGTGACAATTTGACCTCAGTAAACGTTTTGGTATTTTGTAAGACATAAATAATTAATTTAAATGAATACTTATTTCCCTAAAATTTATTGATAAATTTTTGAATCAATGTCTTATAGTTTTTAGATAATTTTATAAGACCCTACGTAATTTTTTAAAGCACTATAAAATCAGATTTAATCTTAAAAACTGTTTTTTAAGTAAATTACGATTTTAATTAAATATTAAATTAATAATATTTAGAAAATTGTTTTTGAAAATGGGAATCCATTTTTGGATTCTTCATTTCGAAAAATGGTTGGGTTGAATTTTTGGGTTTTTTCTGAGATACCTGAATTTTTGATGAATAGTTGAATCTGATAATTCACTATAAATGCTAAATAATGTATTAATTGATTCATCGGTGATGTTATAATGATGTAAGACCACTTTTTACAGTATTATATTATAAAATTACTATTATCCATCATCCAAGACTCACTATTCCTTGTCTTAGGGGAAATTAATAAACTAATGAATTTTATATTAAGTAAACCACTCTCCCCTCCACTATAAAATCTACCCTTCACTTCTCTCATTTCCTCACACATCTAAAGCTCCAAGACATCTCTAAACACTGCCCAAACACCTTCCCTGACCCCTCCCCCATGTCCAAGAGCTTCTGGTCTCATCAAAGGACCAAGCATAGGCCATAAAGGAGGTTCTCAAGAGGAGGATTCTAGAGGTAATTTCCCTCCATCTTCTCCTTTAATTTCCTTTCAAGTTCAAATTCATTTCTTGATCTCTCCCCACCTATATTCATCCAAATTGTGTTTTAACTCCTTTAATATACATATAATGTAATTTAATTATTCTAATTGGGTATTATATCATCCATCCCCCTTTCCCTCTTCCCTTTATTTTATTAAATAGAACGTTGTTCATGAGGTGTTAATTTATCACCTTCAAGAACAACATGCCTTCTCCTTCCATTTCTACCTTCATATCTGGTCATGAAACCATTTTTTGTGGTTGAACTAGAAAATTTTATATGTATTATGTTATATTTAATGTTCTGGAAATAACCTATGTCCATATTACGAAGTGAAAAGTTAAAACAAGTTCGTTGTGATCCAAAAACCGCACAAATTAACCAAAATAAGTATCCTTTATTTCTTAGCTAATGATTCATCCACATGGATATAATTTGACCATTAAAACTTCTATAATATCATTAATAACATTTAATATCAGTTATGGATGTTTAACTATGTTCTACCCAAACATCAATTTAAAAATACAAGTGAACCACCCAAGAAAAACCATAAAAATGAACATCCTCGAACAATGTTTTTAAACTCTATAATTCATCCAAAGGAACATAATATGACATAATGAAACCAGAATGAACCTTATTAATGTACACATGGTTCTAAATTTCTAATTAATTAATATAATTTCATTATACAGGACAGTAAAGAGAAGGATGCATTCAAGTACAAGGTAAGGGGAAATTCATGAAACCAACATTCATCCTTCGGGTTCTACCTCTTTCACTTCATTTTTGATATGTTAAATTATTAAAGATCATTTTTTCATCATTGTATTTTATTTTCTAGGATATAAATGTTCTCTACTGATGTTTATTTTAGTCAAAATTTTATCTGAACTTTTACCTCTCATTCAAGGTTGATTGTTCTTATATCAAGTATGTTGTTCCCTATTTTTTTCAGGACCCCAAAGTTTATAAGTGTGTTATTATGAGATGAAACCCATTCCTTTTCATGGGTTAGTTATTATCATTTATGTTATATGTTCATTGTGTCATGCATGATAAATGATAATGTTATGATGTAACGGGTGCACCTGGAATTTTATAGCACAATATGAATGTTTAAATGTGACGGGTGCACCCAGAATTATATAGTTCTCCAATGCATTGGGTAAAGTGATGAATCTCATTATTAAATGTGAAATGATGTGTAAAAAAGATGCTATCTTGGTTCAAAAGTACATGTGGTAGTTAACCACTAGGACATGCTGTTTCATTTTTATGCATCGCCACATTTCATGTCTTTTATTTATTATCCTCTCATGATCTTTTACCTATGTTATGATTATGACCATACCATGATATATTGTTCTTATCTATCCTCTTAATGGGATTCTTTCTCACCCCTTTTGATGTATATCCTCAGGTGGATACATGTACTAAGGAGAGGACAAGTGCCAATAAAAATCTTGAGAAGAAGAAATTAAATGAATATTTATGCTTGATGTTGTATTTGTTATGTATGGTCCTAGTTTTCCCAAGAAACTAAACCTTTGGATAATTTATGTGTAATACTATTATGTTTTTTATCTTTTAAATGATGTAATAGTAATGTAAGAAAAGTCCGGGTCGCTATAGTTGGTATCAAAGGCAAGGTTTAGTTAATTTGGGAATTAGGATTAGTGAACCCTAGAGAAAACCTCCAACATGAGACTAAGTACAAATATGCACACAAGAATATTTACCTAGGTATCCCATATGCTATGTTTTTGGTATAATTGTTTAAATGAATAAGTTATTCATGACTTGTTTATTTATGTTTTGTTATATCCTTTTCTATTTTAGAAATTGGTGGGTACTAGGAGAAATCAGGCCAACAACTAATGCGAGGGACAATGCAACGATTGCCCGAACGACATACCTAATGATTTAGGAGGTGGAGTTCAAAACTTCATGGAGATTATTACCCAATTATCTCAGGTTATGAATAATAACCATAATAATGGGGAACATCCTTCTTCACTGAAGAGGTAGAAACTAGCTATCAAATGTTTTATGCGGCAATGACCACCAACGTTTGGTGGATATTTCGATCCACGAGTTGCTGAATAGTGGGTCAACTCCATGGAGAAGATCTTTTCTGTGCTTAAATTTTCTGATACGGAGAGGGTCACTCTAGCCGTTTATTGTCTAGATGGATAAGTTGATCAATGGTGGTCTTTGATTAAGAACACCAAGTCAAGGGAGGAAATTGAAGAGATGGAATGGGAAGACTTTAAGATAATGTTTCTTAACAAGTATTTCCCAAGAACTCTTCGCACGAATATGGATAGAGAATTCATAGAGCTCAAGAAAAAAGAAGGAGAATCTGTCACAACCTATGAAGTTAGTTTTACAAGTCTTTCAAGTTACGCTTGGGGTTTTGTTATAAAAAATGATAGCAAAATTGATAGATTATTTAGTGGATTGAAACCACACCTTAGAAAGGCTGTTGAAATTTGAGAATTCAGGAGTTATGAAGAAGTTGTTTGGTGTGCTCTCAAAGTGGATATGTAGTTTGGAGAATGGTCCCATGGGTATGGGGATATGAAACGAAAGATGGAGTATCAATCTGGTGGATCTAATGATAATGGTGGAATGAAAACTCAACAATCAACATGCCAAAAATGTGGGAAGTTGCACCATGGGAACTTCCTCAAAGGGATGGGGAAATGGTTCAAGTGTGGTAAAGAAGGACACCATGCTCAAGAGTGTCGAAAAGACATTAAAAGAAAGGATAATGTAGTCAATTAAAGGAGAGAACCACTCATGGTTTAATGCTACAACTGTAAAGAGAAAGGGCACTATGCAAACCAGTGCACTAAACCTCGAGTTATCGAGGGTAATCAACGTCAGCAACCACCAAATACAAATTAACATGGGAAGTCTTATGCCATCACTACTGTGGGGGGTGGATCATGATAATGAAGTCGTACAAGGTACACTTCCTATTCACTCAATAATGGAAAAAGTCTTATTTGATTCTTGTTCTACGTATTCCTTTATATCTTGCATGTTTTCTAGAAATATAGAATCGAAGCCCCAAAACCTTGAAGTAGAGATACCTTAAAAACACCAAGTGGTGCAATCACTGCAACCCAAGTGTTTGAATCTTATCCTATTGGCGTATGTGGGAATATTCTTCTGGAAAATCTCAAAATACATCCCTTGGTGTAATTAGACGCTATAATGGGAATGGATTGGCTCTCGTTATGTAGAGCACATATCAACTATTGGGAAAAGTAAATATCTTTTCATATTCCAAACCATCCCATGATCCTCTACAAATGCAAGGAAGATCATGAATCTCCTTTGAAAAAACCATCAATGGTGTGGGTGTTGATTCCCTATGAAGAAGCTTTCCTCGCCCAAATGGTTGAGTCGAAGGAAAGTTACAACCTTGAAGAAATGCCCATCGTGAGGGAATACAATGATGTATTTCATGATGAGTTACCCGACATTCCATCGGATCGTGAGGTAGAGTTCTCAAATTAACTCATACCCAGAGCTACTCTTATCTCAATGTGCCCCTATAGGATGCCTCCTATAGAACTGAAGGAGTTGAAGAAGCAGCTGCAAGAGCATCTGGACAAAGGGTTCATATGCCCTAGTGCATCACCTTAGGGTGCACCAGTGCTCTTTCTGAAGAAGAAGGATGGAACAATGCGGCTGTGTATCGATTATCGGGAACTCAACAAGATTGCCATAATGAACAAGTATCCTCTCCCAAGGATTGATGACTTGTTCGATCAGTTAAGAGGAGCTCAATACTTCTCAAAGGTGGATCTTAGTTCTGGATATAATAAAGTAAAGGTGAAGAAGGAAGATATTCAGAAGAATTCCTTCCGAACAAGGTATGGGAACTATGTGTTTCTAGTGATGCCCTTCGGAGATACTAATGCCCATCCAATCATCATGTATTTGATTAATAGATTATTTATAAATTACCTCAACAAATTTGTGGTAGTGTTTTTCAATAATATTGTCATCTACTCCATGAGCAAGGAGGAACATTAAGAACATCTAAGACTTGTGATGGAGACATTATGAAAGGAGAAGTTGTACGCCAAATTCAGAAAGTGTGACTTTTGGATGAATCAAGTCATGTTCTTGGGACATGTGATCAAAAGTGAGGGAATTTCATTGGATCCTTCAAAGTCAAATGCGATTGAGGAATGACCCAGGCCCTCTAGTGTCACATAAATCTGTAGTTTTCTTAGAATAGCTAGGTACTACTGACGTTTTGTGAGAGACTTCTCATGATTGTCATGCCCACTAACTAAGTTAACAAGGAAAGGGGTAAAGTATGTCTGGACGGAAGAATGTGAGGGAAGCTTCATGGAGCTAAAAAAGGGTGATCACTTCACCTATACTCGCACTACCGAAAAGTGGAGAATGTTTTGAGATATACAGTGATGCTTCAAATAATGGCTTGGGTTGTGTACTCATGAAAAATTATAGTGTGATAAGCTACGCCTCACGACAATTGAAGATCCATGATAAGAACTACACGATGCATGATCTATAGCTAGAAGCCATGATTTTTTCCTTGAAAATATGGTGGCACTACCTTTATGGAGAGAAGTGTGACATATACACTGACCACAAGAGCATAAAGAATATATTCACACAAAAGGAGATCAACATGTGTCAAAGGAGATGGTTAGAGATAATCAAGGATTACGATTGCTCTATTCACTATCATCCTGGAAAGGTGAACATGGTAGCAGATGCGCTAAGCAGAAAAGAACCTGCTAATCTTTCCATGTTGCAGATTACGAAAGCTCTATCTTCTTGGATATGCAAAAAATGGATTTGGAAATAATAAGGGAAGGGGATACATCCTACCTTGCCCAAATGATTGTCAACCATCCATCCATGAGAAGATTAAGGAATCACAAAGGGATGATGTGGAGATACATAAGAGGGTGAATGCAGTAATGGAAGGGAAGCTGCAAGAGTTCTATATCGACGATGATGGTGTGATTTGGTTTGGAACGCGACTTTGTGTGCCTTCACCACCTGGGATAAAGAAGGAGACATTGGACAATGCACATAGCTAAACTTTTTATATCCATCCTGGAAGTACCAAGATGTACTGTGATCTACGAGAACACTTCTGGTGGGATAACATGAAGAAGGAGATTGCGAAATACATATAAAGGTGCTTCATATGTCAACAAGTTAAAGCTAAGTGACAAAAGTCCAAAGGTATGATGCAGCTATTTCCTATACCGATGTGGAAATGGGAAAATGTTACTATGGACTTTGTCATGGGTCTCCTGAAGATTTCAAAGGGAAAAAATGTGATATGGGTTGTGGGTGATTGACTCACCAAGACTTCCCATTTTATCGCTATCCAGGAAGATCTCTCGGTTGAACAACTTGCAAAGATATATGTGAATGAAGTAGTGAGACTTCACGATGTTCCACTATCAATTGTCTCTGACCATGATCCAAGGTTCACATCTATGTTCTGGAGAATCCTTCAACATGATTTGAGTACTGAATTAAATTTCAGAACGGCCTATCACCCCCAAACTGATGGCCAGTCTGAAAGGACTATTCAGACGCTTGAAGACATGCTAAGAGCCTGCTATATTGAATTAAGAGGTGGTTGGGATCAGCATCTCCAATTGGTTGAGTTCTCATACAACAATAGCTTCCACTCGAGTATCCAAATGGCTCCATATGAAGCTATTTATGGAAAAGCTATGTAGACCTCCAACCTGTTGGGATGAAGTTGGAGAAATAAAGCTACTTGGGCCTGACCTTGATCAAGAGATGACAGAGATGGTTCATGTCATCCAGAAACACATCAAAGCTGCTCAAAGTCAGCAAAAGAGATTTGCTGACAACCGTCGAAGGGACTTGGAGTTCGATGTTGGAGATAAATTTTTTCCTTCAAATATCTCCATGGGAGAGAGTCATGCGATCCATGAAGAAAGGAAAGCTATTCCAAAGTTATATAGGCCCATTTGAGATCTTTGATGGCATAGGAGTCATGGCCTCTCTTCTTGCACTTCCACTGAATATGGCTCATGTTCATGATGTGTTTCATGTATCACTACTAAGGAATTACATACCAGACCCCTCACATGTACTAACCTTAGAGGTGGTGCAGCTGGAAGATGATCTCTCCTATGAGGAGAATCCAGTAATGATTCTGGATCGGAGACATAAGGTTCTACGCAACAAGAAAAACCATCTTTTCAATGTGTTGTCGAGGAACCATAAGTTTGAGGAAGCAACTTGGGAACTAGAAGAGGCAATAAATGAGAAGTAGACTCACCTGTTTGTGTAAAGTGAAATTTCAGGGGGGAAATTTCTTAAGGGGGCAGAATGTAACGACCCAAAGTGTTTCAATGGAAATTACCTTCTTATAATTATGTCATAAAATAACATGAAACACAAAATAATGAACTACTAAGTGATAAGTGACCTTTAAACATAAGTTTGTCACTTCTATGTTTTGAATTTTTAAAATCCGACATACACGGTTGTGTTCCAGATGATTTTTGGAGTCTAATGAAACAAAAATAATTTTTGTTGAATAGAGACCTACCCTTACGAATAGTGAAATAACCTTCTGAATTGTAATATGACCCTTATTAATAGTAAATCATTCAACATAACATTAACATTACCTATGAATAATAAAATAAAATTTAGACATCTTAGAAAGTGACAATTTGACCTTAGTAAACGTTTTGGTATTTTGTAAGTCATAAATAAATAATTATAATTAATTAATTTAAAATAATATTTATTTCCCTAAAATTTATTCATAAATTATTTGATCAATGTATTATAGTTTTTAGATAATTTTATAAGACCCTACTTAATTTTTGAAAGCACTATAAATCAGTTTTAATCTTAAAAACTATTTCTTTAAGTAAATTATGAATTTAATTAAATATTAAACTAATAAGATTTAGAAAATTATTTTTGAAAAATGGACTTCATTTTTTGATTCTACACGTCGAAAAATTATTGGGGTAAATATTTGGGATTTTTCTGAGATACATGAATTTTTTATCTATAGATGAATCCGATAATTCACTATAAATGGTAAATAATGTATTAATTGAGTCATCAATGATGTTCTGCTGATGCAATCCCACATGATTCGGGATTAAATTATAAAATAACTATTATTGGTCATCCAAGACTCACTATTACTTGTCTTTGGGGAAATTGATAAACTAATGAATTTTATATTAATGAAACCCCTCTCCCCTCCACTATAAAAGCCAACCTTCTCTCCCTCATTTCCTCACACCTCTCAAGCTCCAAGACTTCTATAAACTCTGCCCAAAAACATCTGTATCCCCTCCCCCATGTCCAAGATCTGCTGGTCTCATCAAAAGGCCAAGCTTAAGCCCTTAAGGAGGTTCTCAAGAGGATGATTCTAGAGGTAATTTCCCTCCCTCTTCTCCTTTAATTTCCTTTTAAGTTCTAGTTCATTTCTTGATCTCTCCCCACCTATCTTCATCCAAATTGTGTTGTAAGTCAAGAACTATAAATATACTTTAATTTTATGATTATAATTTGATATTATATCATCCAACCCCCTTTCCCTCTTCCTTTTATTTTATTAAACAGAATGATGTTCGTGAGGTGTTAATTTATCACCTTCAAGAACAACATGCCTTATTCTTCCATTTCTACCTTCATATATGGTCATGAAACCATTTTCGTGGTTGAAATAGGATATTTTATATGTATTATGTTCTATTTAAAGTTCTGTAAATAACCTATGGACATATTACTAAGTGAAAAGTTCAACCAAGTTCATTGTGATCCAAAAACCGCTCAAATTAACCAAAATAATCATCATTTTATTCTTAGCAAATGATTCATCCACATTTAGATAAATTGATCATTAAAACTCCTTTAATACCATTAATAACATGTCATATCAGTTCTTTATGTTTACCCATGTTCTACCCAAACATCAATTTAAAAATACAAGTGAACCACCCAGAAAAATCATAAAAACGAACATCCCCGAACAATGTTTTTAAACTCTATAAGTCATATAAAGGAACATAATATGACATAATGAAACCATAATGAACCCTATTAATGTAAAAATGGTTCTGGATTTCTAATTAAGGAATATAATTTCATTATACAGGACATTAATGAGAAGTAGGCATTCGAGTACAAGGTAAGGGGAAATTCTCGAACCCAACTTTCATCCTTCAGGTTCTACCTCTTTCACTTAATTTTGGATATGGTCACTACATAAAGATCATTTTTTCAACATTTTCATTCCTTTTCTGGGATATACATGTCTTCTAATAAAGTTTATGTCAATCGAAATGTTTTCCAAAAGAACTCTTCTCTTAAGAACTCAACTTTTACCTCTCATTCAAGGTTGATTGTTCTTATATGATGTATGTCGTTCCCTCTTTCTTTTGGGAACCCAAATTTTATGAATGTGTTCTTATGAGAAGAAAACCATTCCTTTTCATGTGATAGTAATGTTCATTTATGTTATATGTTCATTGGGTCATGCATGATAAATGATAATGTTATGGTGTGAATGGTGCACCCAGAATTATATAGTGCAATATGAATGTTTAAATGTGACGGGTGTGCCCGGAATTATATAGAGATCCAATGAATTGGGTAAAGTGATGAACCTCATGAGTATATTTGAAATTATGTGTGAAAAAGATGCGATCTTTGATCACAAGTACGTGTGGTAGTCAACCACTAATACATGATGTTTCATTTTTATGCATTTCCACATTTCATGTCTTTTATTTATGCTCCTCTCATGATCTTTTCCCTATGTTATGATTATGCTCATCCCCTGATATATTGTTCTTATCTATCCTCTTACTAGGATTCTAGCTCACCCCTTTTGATGTATATCCTCAGGTGGCTACATGTACTACAGAGAGGAAAAGTGCCAATAAGAAGCTAGAGAGGAAGAAATTAAATTAATGTTTATGCTTGATGTTGTATTTGTTATGTATGGTCCTAGTTTGCCAAAGACACTAAACCTTTGGATCTTCTTTTTGTAATACTATTATTTTTTTATCATTGAAATGATTCAATAGTAATGTAAGAAAAGGCCGGGTCACTATATCAGCTATACAAAGCCTCATAGGGTTCCACACTAATGGGTGATTGGTAACTATTGTTATTGAAATACTGAACCAGTAACTGGTGGATTTAATGGTCTCCACTAAATTAAACAACACAATCCGAAATAATATATTCAATAATTATTAAATCTCATTCTATCAATCCATACACATGTGGATAATATGCTATGTTCAAAATCACATTGGATCCCATAAACTGTTAGTTTCCTATGTAAAAATGATAGGTGATCTGAAGAGCCATATTAGAAACTATATCAACTGTAATTACTTTTAATCATTTGATATATCACATTTATAGACATCACAAGTCCTCAACATTGGTTATATCATAGATGGGTATAATTTGAGTCTATTAAGTCAACTGATATATCACTACACATATAGAACTCTAACCTTGATGTTTATATGGAAATACAACAAAGAAATTCATTAAAATATCACCCCACGTGCATATTAACACTGGAAGGGGATAAAAAACCCAATGGCTGTTAGTCATTGTACATGAACTGAGAATTGGTATAACAATGTGATAAAAACTCATTGACATTTCATCTCATACCTCACCACCAAAAGCAGTGAAACATATCATAGTACATATCATGGGTGACATGGATAAAAACCAACTGGGAACTATTTAAAACCCCCATCAGAATCTTCCTCATGAGAAAAGGACCAACGAATAGGGCTTGAAATAAAAGGATGGCCTCGAAAGATAATGAAATCTCACCAATGGTGTCCTGACTTGAGAGATTGTTCATAATTCTAGGAGACTCATCATCATGTAAATGCTTCAAAAAAATCATCTTCATAAGAGAAGATGTCAACTGAACACCATCCAGAATAACATCAGTATCATACTCTTATTCTCCAAAATTCATATATTCAATGATTTATATCATGATAAACACTTGTAGAGAAATTTTCATATCTGGGGTCATAATATTATGGATCCATGAATCAACAATGAAACCTCCTTACAATGGGTGTAGGAATGTTTATAGTAAATTAACTTTTGGTTCTCCGCCTGTTAACTTTGATGGTAGATAAAATATTTTCAAGTGAAGTTATAAATAAAGATTTTATTTGTGGAAAACAGGTTAAAAAAATAAATTAACAGGTAATACTACATATTATTATGATCATGTATGAAAAATACACATTTTAGATCATGTGTTTGATTTTTATTCTCATGTGGCCTATAATATCAGGAAATGTGGGCCACCATGCGATCACTAAATATATATACACAACCCAAACCCAAACCATATATATCAAAATCGAAAATGTGACTATAATTTTTATGATAATAAACAAACAAGATATTATATAAAAAGATAATACAACACATCTTTAGTATGTAAATAAATACACAATGAGAAAATTCTGAGAAGAAAATAGATATAAAACCCCATAAATTCATAATAAAATAGAGAATAACACAACATCAGTAATGTAAAAGTCTCACAATTCCCATGAAACAAGTAGAATATAGCACCAAAATTGACCACAATCAATCCATGGTCCCATGAATAAAGAACATCCACCACTTTCAAGTGGTTATTTCCCTTTTACTAGACATGTCATACCATAATTGACAAACACCTGAAGGAAATAGTGGGTTTGTTAGAAATATCCTAGTAGGATTCCACCAAATGTTCTATAAGAAATTCCAAAACAAGTAAACCATTTATTCATCAATTTATCTAAAATAAAAGTCTTGGAAAATAATTTTTACATTATTACTATAATATGAATTCAAGACTAGAAGATAGAAGAAATATCAAAAAATATTATTGAATAAATTATTTTCATAAAATATTAAGACATTAAAAAAATTCTATAATACTATAATGGTCTGAAGGCCTTAGATTTTTATTATAAATATAAGCCCCTATTAAAGGGAATATGTGCGAACCCAACAGTGTTTATGGACTTAAAACATTACGTGACATGAAAATAAATCATTCTCTGAAAAACCATGAGAGGAGGTAATTTATTTCTATATGATCCTCATAAAAATCATTCAATAATCATGGATAATGGTGTGTACACGAATCCCTAGGGCTTAGACCACTGGTAAAATAAATTAATATGAAATCAAGAAAATCATGCTTAATTTTCATAGTTAGAGGTGAAATAATCATTCTATTTCATGGGACACAGATTCCTAGATTTAATTTTACTATCACAAAACAGCTATTAAGTCTGACATGAACATTAAATCAATAAATCAATCCTTTAATATTAATTAATCTTAATTAAATTCATCTATTACAATTCAAATTTTAAATTTCATGTTTTAACATTCCATTTCAATTTGATCACCCAATCAAAATTTATTATCTTGTTCATACCTATAAAAATCATCTTTCATTTAAATGAATTTTCCTAAGGATAAAAATATAAATGGTTTATAAAATCAGTACTCATTTTATGTCATCATTCGTAAAATTCAACCAATTTTTTTATATCTTTAAAGAAATTGTTTAATTTCCAAAAATACGGAATTTATATATAAAACACCAAATCCATTAAATTTATGGAAATAAATATAAAATATATGTCATATCATGTAATAAAATATATATTTCATATGTAGTAAAATACTTACTAAACCAACTACCTTTTATCACATGAGGAAATGATCACTAAACAAAAAATGGGAACCACCAACAGAGAATAGATGGGGATTGAAGAGGAATCCCACAAATCAGAAACCATAAAATCAAGGTTCATATCCACTAATAACATGAGGATCCATAACTCACTAAGATTTATAGAAGTGTATAAGTGAGTATTCTAAATCAATTGGAAGAAACATAACATAGAGGGATCAATCACATCCATCGACACTTAGATCCTAGAAAAGTGGTTAGAGGATCCCAATAACCGCTTGAGATCCTCCATAATCTAAAGGATCATATTATCAATGAATTGGATAATTTAGGAATAAAAATGGTTTTTTGAGATTTTAAACACTGGAAACCAATATAACATAGGATATCCCATAACATCATGACCCTGATGTGCTAGAAAAAGTGGGAAACCATGACATAGTGTAAGAGACCCTTCCATAGTGGGGTTGTTCAAAACTACTCACAAGAATATTTGTGATATCCAGGATAAAAATCCAAAAAACCAAAAAATGGACCATGGAATAGATAGAAATTATATTCCTCATAATCAAACCACTAAAAATGTTTTATTTTATATCCTCCATTAAATTTTTCTTCTTTATAAAAAATGGAAGAACCCCCATTGACTCTATCCTTAGGCACAATGCTATAGAAGAGTCCCAAATTTTCAAATTTACAAAAAATAGAAGAACAACTCTTTAGATTTACATCTTAGTCTTCTAATTTATTCCATATTTATCCTTTCTATTCTTCAAACATTATCAACCACACCATGTATCCATGGAAAAATCTATATTAGCTCATAAAACAGTAGATAATACACATAATAATATCCAAATGAAGTATGATGAAATAAAAAAAAACAAAGGTACCTACAATTGGTCAATTTGATTATACATTAACTCTTATATTTTAGTTTTATGCTTTGTAAACCTTTTTAACAATTACCACGATATTTTTTATCATCTTATGGGTCATGAAATCTATTATATAAGGATAAGTAAATCATAAATGTATAATGGATAATATTATAGACCATAATCACTTAAATTAAAATAATTATGGAATTTATGAATTTTGAATCAATTAATAAAATATTATTTTACAAGAAACACCGTTTAATTAATATTTGGGACTATTGGATTGAAAAATATCATGGAAATGATGTAATTTATATATAATCATCCAAAAATAACTAATAAATTATACTTATCTACAATACTATTGGAACACAATATCTTACATAAATAAATTACTTTTATATTTGATAAAATCATTTAATTATTTATGTACTATTTTAACAAGCATTGTGTCAGTGCCTGTATGAATTTACTATAATTATTTCATCAAAAAAATATAACAAAAAAAATTATAAAAAAATTTCACATCTGAAATAAATTTTTAGATCAATTAATTACTTTTTCTCACATCACCAAATCATATAGATATTTAATTCAATAATGATAATTTTTTCAAGATTCCATTATGTAAAATAATATAAAGTTATTTATTAAGGTAAAATTGAATTAAAATGCCATATTATAGAATATATAAAGACATTTTTAAATTAAAATCATCTAAATAAATATAGTCAACTGTATAGACCATTTTTAATCGTTATTATATATCTTTAACATTACCTAAAATTTATTACCCTTCACTATAGTGATCAAATTTACATTTTTTACTGTTAAATATAAAAAAATAGTTTTTGTATTTAAAAACATTTGACATGATGATAATAAAAATTGAATCCATTTTATTAAATAAAATCATAACATGTTTCAATAAAATTAAACCATACAACATGTTGTAAACCAGCTCAATGAAATAATTTTTTAATATAAAAATGATTTTATACCCAAAGTAAGTAGAACATCTAATCTAACGAAATTAATAGGATTATGTTTAGTCAAAAGGAAACAATAAAATTTTCTGTACGATAAAAAATGACCGTTATAATGGAACAAACTAGGATTTGTCACACGACACCTGAGTGAAGATTCTACAAGATCTCATGTGCGCCTGCTCGTACATAAAAGACTACCAACTAGAAACAAGTTCATAAGAGTGAATTGGTAAATCTATAGCCTTATTAATATTTTTTGGAAACCATAAATGCATATATAATATAAAAAATAAAAATATTAGGTGGACCATAAATAACATAATGTAATAAAAAATTTCACCAATTCCATACAAATAAATAAATATGGCTCCCAATGTTGTACATAAAATAGTATTATAAAAATAAATGCAGATAAATTGGAAAATATATGATGTCTCCTGGTGTCTATAATGATACCGTTACACTCTCTATGAACCATAACATAACTATCTACTATGGATCCCTTGGCCTTCACTGGATCAATATTGATAAAATCAATACGCACATCAAATTTCTCTTGTATGGTGTAAGTAATTACTCCAGTAGGATACCACTAGTGCTACCTTAATACACATTCACATGTATATCGACTATATGAAGTAATACATTTAAATTTATAAGAAAAATTAAACCATCATATTTCCAGTGCTAATGTGATAATGAAACAACATCAATATAAGAATTCACCTTTCCTAATTACATTCCAGATGGCCAATCCAAATGGTTATCTATAATGATTGATATCTATCCATGAGACTAGTGAAAAAAATATCTCAGTATCCATAAGGAATCATAGTGGATAAGGACAAATTCCATCACACCCTGAATCCATAATGGGATAGGGCTCATGAGAGATAAAACCTATCACTAGTCATAGGTAATGCCTTATGTCCACCGAAAACTATTAATACCATGAGTTAGTATAAAATGCCATTGTACCCTCAATGCTAGTTATATGGGTTAGTGATCTATTCCATCATTCCCCTAAAATTTGAGTAGGCACACCATTATCATCACCTAATTTTATGAATCCCCCTCTTAGGTATTACCATATCACGACGATATAGTATTTCATAGTATGAAATTAAATGCATCAAATACATAGTAATTACACAAAACGGGGATGAATTTATATAGGAATAAAATCATATAGAATTATATGAATTTAATAGAACCATATGAGTACATTATAATAACATTAAATTTGTTAATAAACTATAAGGTTTTACTCATGGAATCAAGAATTAAATATGCATCTAATGGGATACACACACAACAACATGCGATCACTATCATGAATAGTAAAACATGATACCCAAAACCTAGTACCATATAAACAAACAAGTGTTTAAATGGTTTCCAAATATTAAGGAACTTCATAACATAATCTATTTAATGAAAAACTATAGAACCCATTGAAAAGAAATGCATGAGTCACACCCTGGATCTAACTAGATCGAGGCTCCACTATAAGAATCACTAAAACAAATCCCAACTCAAACAAAAAATGGTTCTAGGATGATATTAAAGATTATTCCAAGACCAAATGATTGAATCTACACCAATATAAATATCAATATCCTCCAACATCAATAGATCTATGATTAACCAATAGAAGACCAAAAAAACTAAATTCAAAACCATTCTATAAATAATTCCATGAATTCATCATTATATGGAATAAAAATCCATAAATTAATCCAATAAATTTTGTATATATGATTAATCTAAAGGGAATATGGGTATATATAGAATAAACCGAAATAATTTATGTTTTGGATCACATACAACAATTCCTAATCATCATTATGTTTTGATCAACATGAATCAAGCTTATATGGTGATGGAAACATTTAGGGATGATTGTGGATGAAAAATATTCAAGAGGAATAAATTTAAGAACAATAATTAACCAAAATGAGAAATTAGAAGAATCCAAATTTGAATTTTATTTTATTAATCCACGTAAAATTGAAGTGGGTTCATGGTTTGACAAACCATGAACCAATATTTCAATGATGTATCCTCTTCTAGAAACCCACACGGTTTGGTCACCTTGTTTTTCAAATAGAGTACCAACCATTCATCTAGTCACTAAAAATTATTTCATGAATTGGGAGGCTAAGACACATTGACTAATATACCATATTCCTTAACAAGGATCCTATCACGACCTGCCTTCACCAAAAGGAGGGAAGGGACAGCAGATTGCCAATCCCTTCCTTCTTTAAGTTGAAGGAGAGATAATGACCCCCGCGTCCCACCTCCAGTAGGCCCCAGAGTAGAGACTAGAACCAAGGGTATATCATTTTCAAAATATGGGAGGCATTACCATTTTTAGTTAACCAAGATTGGGAGAAAGAACGAGTCACCACCAAAAACCACCAAGTATAGAAAACTCAAGGTAAAAACCAAACTACATGCATGTTTTAATAATAAAACTGAAAAAAGTACAAGGATCCCAAAGTAAAATACCAAACATGAAAGGAAATAGGCTAAGAAGAATCCAACATCGACCAACAACAACTCCAATTTCCAGACTAGTAAGGTTTCTCATGGCCTCCGAAGCCCTCCTAGAAACCTGAAAGTAAACGTAGGGTGAGCATACAAGGTATACTCAGTAGGAAAACCTAAATCACTCATTCAAAAGTGGGGAGACGTCCTAAAGTCCCATGATAAGAAGAAGAAACATCATCTATCAAAGAATATATCCATACCACCTCACTGGCCACGCTCACCAAATAACACAAGCTGTAGGGTAATAGTAAGAACAGAACATTTGGGTACCTCGCACCACAATTTCCCCAACTAGATACCTGCTCATCCCTAATGGAAAACATCTTGATGCTACCACGCTCTTCCTGCCCTCACACAACTGGGCCATACAACCATCCACATCCCTGCCCGCACACACCTAGGCCTCACAACCATCCATCCCTGTCCGCACAAACCTGGGCCTCATCCCGATGACACCTGGGAAAACAAACCTGCCTGAAGATTCATGGGCTAACAATACACCAATCTAAACCTACCGAAAGAGTCTTGGGTGTATGGTTGCCTCTAGCCATCACAGCTGAGGGAAGAGGTAGCGGGAAGGAGTGTAACTTGGTGGAAACACCCTTCCCCATGAAATGGGGAATCCGACACTAAGTTCTCAACTTGGGTGGGGTGCGAATCAACACAAAACATACAGTTATACATTTATTCCAACACACAGGCCAACCTATGCCTCCCCAACCGATACAAGCAGGTTCCCAAGCACCGCTACCTTAGAAAACAGGCACACAACAAATAGTTCCCAGTTTCCCTATTCAAGTTATCATTTCATAACAACTCAGTATGAGTTAATCCCTTCACTACTGGGAAACTAATAGGCACATTCACAGATGAAATAATAATTTAAAACAGGAAAGAAAACTATAGGGAAATTTAAGCATTCGCACCTGATTCTTTTGTAATGTCACAAAAACTAGGGATCAAGTGAGATCCCTCGAAGTACTGGAAAAAAAACCACGAGACACAACCCCATGTCCCCAAAATCCATGATCCAATGGTTTCTCCACAATAGAGGATCCCACCCGAATTTTTGTCACAACAGAGCAACCATAAATCCTCAGATTCACAACCAGTGAAAGTATTACAACGGGGGATCACATCCCCACCCATATCACACCAGAAAATTTATCCCCCATCCAAGAAAACCATAAAGTCACCCGCAATCGGCCCATGAAATAAAACAACCAAACCACTACCACCAACACAAGGCAGGCCCTTGTAGGTACTTTCAGATTTAAATGATTTAACACACTCCATGGTTTCAATTCCAACTAGGCTTTAACCAGATTTATCATAGAAAAGGGTTGATCCTGGTGCTATCAATTTATTTAACCGAGAATACGTAATTAAAAAATTCCATGTTAAGTTTATTTAAACAGCCAGGAGCACCGAGGTGCATTAGTGCACAAGGAAAGACCACCAATGGCCATGATTTTCAGTGAGCATAGGCCCGTATAATTCACAACACATATCAACATAAAAGAGTACAACATAACATCTATCACACCCCCTTCCTTCTTTAGAGGTCCATTCATTATCTTCATTAAGTGTGGTTTCATCAATTTCCATAGAGACAAAATAATACCCACCCCGCATGATGCACAGAAAGGAGAGACGAAGGAGAAAATCCCTACTTGATTGATCAAGGATCGATGTTAAGTCCCCATGTGGAAACTGGAAATTAGGAGTAGCAAGACATTCACAGAACGCGATCAAGGAAAACTTCGCGGGGGTACAACGCGTCCGGAGGAAGGGTATTCCGAGCACAGGGTGATAGAGAAAAAGGAACCTAGGGAGAGGAGAAGCTTTAGGTTATAAATTATGAGATACAACATCCCCGAAATGGTTAAGATATAGGGAAAAACTTGAAGCCGCAGAAGAAGTGGAATCGTGGGTTGACCACGTGGCTAGGCCACCCCACATGTCCAACTTAATAGGTCGCCACCCTTTGGGGCCGTTAAAACCGATGCACACCTCTTTAACCAAGGAATGACTCCTCACAAGATGTGGTAGAGGCGTTTTTGAAAACATCGTTAAAGGCATGACCTAAACGCATGGTTTTTCATTTAAAGAGGTTACCTCACTAATCATTTCATTAAACGCCATTGATGGGATTTAAAACAGGCTTAAATGGGGTAAAAACATGGTTTACAAACCAATTCGCGCAAAAAGGATGAGCTACTGGAAAACCCATGGAGAAGTCACCGGTAGCCTAGGTCTACCGGTAGACCAAGCTACCGGTTGGCCGAGGCTACCGGTAGGCCGAGGTAGTGGTTGGTCAAGGCTACCGGTAGCCCGAGCAAGCAGTTGGCCGAGGCTACCAGTAGGCTGAGGCTACCAGTATGTCGAGGCCAAGGGTAGGCCGAACTTCCTATAGGCTGAGGCTACCGGAAGGCTGAGGCCACCGTTAGGCTGAGCTACCGGTAGGCCGATCCACCTATAGGCCGAGGCTACCGGTAGGCCGAGGCCACCAGTAGGCCAAGGCGACTGTTAGGAGTCTTAAGTTTCACCAAGATGCTCAGATGGTCTTCCAGACCACCTAGAACACCCCAAACATCAGACTTTTACCATGTAATGGACCCCAAAACCCCAGGTCATTACATCAGATACTTCTCAAACTATTCTCGTCCCCGAGAATATAAGAACAAACCGGAAAAGAGAAAACTGGGGTCCAAACAACCACCCTATGAAGATACTTCTCAGGGAAAACCCCTGAGTTGTTTGATAGCTGGAACAGAACCCCCTACATCCAAGAATACTCCCCCAAGAGTTATCAACCACAAACATTCACAACAACCACAAGGATCACATTGTCCAACACCGGAGTCAGGGAGTCCCTTCTTATATGTCAGGATATTATCCGCTTTGGGTGGAACTGACTTTCCTGCACTGGTTTAATCGAATCCACATTAATGCATCCTGATTAGCAGTCGGATTTTCCCATCATCACACCTTCAGACACACAAAGAACAGGGAACCGATCATCTAATAGATAAGAAAAAAAATTCATATATTAAACCAGAAGGTAAAACATCTCAACAAAACTCACAACAACAACAACAACAAAGAAGTCAAAACAGCTCTAGGTACTAAACGCATAACTAGGCCCCCCTCTCCCAAGTGCTCTTCTCGAGGCCAACATGCCTCCACAACACACGAACCAAGGGGATGGTTCATCCATGAAGCAGTTTCTCTTTACGATCCTTGATCCTGATCGGTCACTCTGTGAAGGTCACATAGTTTTCGACATCTAACTCTCCCCAATCGATGACGTGGGAGTCATCATGTAGATATCGACGATACTGGGAGATGTCAAATATGTTGTGAACTTTATCTAACTGAGGTGGAAATGCCAGCTGATACGCCACCTCACCAACTCGTCCCAACACCTTGAAAGGTCCGATGAACCTAGGGGAGAGCTTACTCCCCATCCCAAACCTTCGCTGGCCACGTCGATGGAAAACCATCAAGAACACTAGATTTCCAACCTCAAACTACAAGGGCCTCCTCCTACAATCGGCATAAGACTTTTTTCGGTCTTGGGCTGTGTTCATCCCCTCACGCACGAGTTGAAGCTTCTCAGTGGTTCCCTGCACCACTTCTAGCCCAAGAACAACTGCTTCCCAAATCTCTGTTCGGCAAGCGGGTGAATTACATGACCTTCCATACAAGGCCCCAAATGGTGTCATGCCAATATTGGAGTGGAAGCTAGATTTATAAACAAACTCCACCGGAGGAAAGTGTCATACCCATGGTCCCCCAAAATCCAGAAGAGATGCTTGTAGCATGTCTTCCAACGTCTGGATCGTGTGTTTTGTTTTCCCATCTGTCTGAGTGTGGAAAGCAGTGCTAAGGCATAGCTGGGTTCCAAAGGCATGCTGTAATCCCCTCCAGACTCATGAGGTAAACCGCGTGTCTCGATTAGAGTTAATAGATCTCGGAATCCTGTGCAACCGCACCACCTCATCGACGTACTTCTGAGCCAAGGTGCTCACCGGGCTCGAATCCTTAATCTTCAAGAAGTGTGCTGATTTTTTCAACCGATCCACCACTACCCAGATGGCATCATAGTCTCCCTAAGCCTTGGGTAGCCCTGTGATGAAGTCCATCGAGATGTCATCCCACTTCCACTCGGGAGCATCTAAAGGCTGTAACAAACCTCTAGGAAAACAGTGTTCAACCTTCAATTGTTGACACACCAGGCACATAGCCACAAACACTGCCACAACCTGCATTACCTTGGGCCACCAAAACTATCCCCTTAGGCCTTGGTAAATCATTGAGACCCTAGGATGTACCGCTAAAACTGAGCCTTTTAACTCAAAGATAACACCTTTACACATCATCTCCGGAACAAAATACCTTCCACAGAAAAGCATCTAATGCTGACCGTCCTCCGACCATCCCTCGAGAGCATTTCCTTGATAAACACGATCTTGAATAACTTCAACCTACGAGTCCCCCCTCTAAGACTCTTCCACCTGCACCACTAAAGGGGAAACTATAGTCATCGAAATAGATATCCTCTTCCACCATCCACCCTTGCATCCAAATGCAAGGCCGTTAACTCTTCCATCGCTGTCCAAGCATCTACAAATTCCCAAACTACTTCCTTCTGCGATTTACTGCTCAGGGCATCAGCCACAACATTACCCTTTCCCTCAGTATAAGATATCTCGAATTCGTATTATTGTAGTAACTCAACCCATCTCCACTGCCGCAAGTTCAGATCCCGCTGGGAAAAGACATAACACAAGCTCTTTTGATCTGAGAAGACCATAAATCGCTCTCCGATGAGATAATGCCGCCAAAAATTTTATGAAAACACCACGGCCGCAAGCTCCAGATTGTGGGTGGAACAGTTATGTTCATGAGAACATAACTGGCTAGGCCTATAAGAGATTACTCCTCACTAATGCATCAGCACACATCCCAACCCAAGGCCACAAGTATCACATAACACTTCTAATAACACCCCTTCCTCTGGTAATCTGAGTACTGGAGCACTAACCAGCTTCTCCTTTAGGTATCCAAATGCTGTATGGAACTGGTCGCTCCACACGAAGGCCTGGTCCATCCTAGTCAAAGCTGTCAACGGAGCCGCAAGTCAAGAGAAGTCGGGCACAAACCTCTGGTAATATCCTGCCAAACCGCAGAAACTACGAACTTCTGCCACATTTTTGGGTGATGCGCATGAAACGACTTCCTCAACCTTCTATGGGTATACTGATATTCCCTTCTGAGACACTACATGTCCAAGGAAATGTACTTCTCACGTTATGAACTTGCACTTAGACAGTTTTCCATAAAGATGGTGGTCTCAAAGGACTCCAAAAACTACCCTAAGATTCCCAACTTGCTCTTTCTCTGATCATGAGTAGATAAGGATTTCATCGATGAACACCACAATGAACTGGCCCAAAAACTCTTGGATGAAAGATTTCATGAGGTTCATGAACATAGCTGGTGCATTTGTAACACCAAACGGCATGACCACAAACTCAAAGTGTCCATATCTACATCTGAAATCCATCTTTGGGATATCACCTTCCTTCACTCCCAACTGGTGGTATCTAGACCGCAGATCGATCTTAGAGAACCAACCTTCTCCCCTCAGCTGGTCAAAAATATCGTCTATCCTCGAGAGGGGGTAACGATTCTTGACCATCACCTGATTCAACCTCTAGTAGTCTATGCACTGTTGTAGACTACCATCTGCCTTATTTACGAACAAAACTGAATCACCCCATGGCGACACGGTGGGTCGAACAAAGCCCTTATTCATTTGATCGTCAACCTGAATACGCAACTCCCGCAACTCAGAAGGTGCCATCCGATAAGGAGCCATCGAGATCGGGCAGGCACGAGGCTGTAAGTCTATCCCAAAATCATTGTCACGTTGAGGGGGTAGAGTCACAACCTCATTGGGAAAGACATTAGGGAATTCTCTTACGACCTATGGGATACCCATCATTCCGGAATCTGCTGACTCCACTGACACCCCGTCCAACATAGAAAGGAGTGGCTCCACATGTCGACTCCCCAACTGATAACTCTGCTATCCAAAAAAATTCACACGCCATCCGTCCTCGTTGGAGAGTTCGATCCTTCTCCGATAGCTGTCGATGATGGCATGCATGGAGAATAACCATTTGATGCCTAGAATGGCATCGTATTGCTGCATCTGTAATGAAAGAAGGTCTCCACTGGACTGATGTGGTCCCAACATCAGTCTATATCCCCAGAAAAAGTATGATACATTGGTGTGACCCCCAACTGGTGTTCTCAACACTAGGGGCACAAAATTCTCTCAGCATCAAGACCCAGATCATGGGCTAATTCGGGTGTAACAAAGGAGTGAAAAGCTCCCAAATCAAACAAGGTAGAAATGAGAGTGCTGAATAAACTGATCGTACCTCGAACGACCTCTGGTCCCACCAGAGCTAATAACTCCATGGCGTGCAACTGTCCATTCCCAACTCCTCTACCTCGGTGCTGTCGACGACCTCCCTAACCACGCCCTAGTCGAGGTCCCTGAGAAGCACCCTGGTGTTGGACTCCTCCTGCAAGGTCATCCCTCGGAGGACCAGGGGCCTGCTACTGCTGCTGGAAAGGCCTTTCCGGCAACAGATGCTGTTGAGGTGGGTGCTGAAACTGACCACCTCCACCATGTGGAGATCGAGTCGGACACCTGCTATGGATGTGCCCAAAAACTATACAAGAGAAACACTTTGTTCCTGGTCCATTGAAAAAGGGGCGAGGGCCAGAAGCTCAGGACTAGAACTGATGAGGCCTAATCCCTTCTAGTCAAAACTTGGAAGGCCATGTCGCTAGAGACCTACTGCTAACTGCCTTCCCCTTTGATGAACTCAGCTAGTTAACTTCTCAGGGTGTGCCACCCTTTGAGTGCATCCTCTCTACTATCTCGACATTCTTCTGTACTGCTAGGTACATCAGAAGAGTGAAGGGAGTGACAGCGTACTGAAGAGAAGGACGGAGTGCTACCTCTAATCATCTTGCCCGAAAATTCTCATTCGGAAAGTGATCCAGGGCTAAGAATAAGAGATCATTGAACATGACCCCTATCTCCCTCACTAACATGTTTCCCTACTAAAGGGAGAGAAACTCATGTATCTTCTCAGCCTTTTCCGTAGAGGAGAGGAACTCCTCAAGAAATTCCCTCTCGAAACTGGACCAAGAAACTTCGGCCTCTGTCTTCTCTCCTTGGAAAAGTTTCCACCATTGATGCGCTTCTCCTCTCAGCTGACTATTGTCCAACAGAACCCAGTACTACCTCAGAGCATAGATCAAAGAGAAGGTTATGGCTAGCTCCTCGAGCCATCCCTCCATTACTGAGTCAGATACATTTCCCTCATACTTCTCGAGGGTTTGTTGCAGGAAGGAGCACAGATTCCTCTGCCAAAAGTTGTCCTCCTCATCTCAGTGAATCCTCCACTGGTCAACTACCTCCATCCTCTAGGCCTCAACCGCCTGAGTCGCTCGTGTATAATGTCCGGGTGCCATAGCTACAAGGTAAAAATTGAATTCCTAAGCCCGAGTGGCAAGGGAAATTTTTTTTATTATTATTAAAAAATATTTCTTCCAAAGGTGACCCAAATCAATTAAAACACAATCGGTATGAAGCATGTACCTTACTTAGGGACTCTACCCTACAATAAATGTAGTCTCACTTGGCCGTTTGATAGCCTCAGAGTCCTTGGATTGGATTACAGGGGGGCCCTAAAATCCCATGTCATAGCCGGTCCTCCTTGGTCTATTTCACGAACCAAGATCACCTAACATTGTTTCCCTACCATCCCATGCAATCTTCAATGTACCTTACTCTAGACTCCATCATATCCCTCAACCTCCCTTTGATACCATTCTGTCACGACCGCCTTCACCGAATGGAGGGAAGGGACAGCAAATTTCCAAGCCCTTCCTTCTTTAAGTTGAAGGAGAGATAATGACCCCCTGAGTCCCACCTCCAATAGGCCCAGGAGTGGAGACTAGCACCATGGGTATACCATTTTCATAATATGGGAGGCATTACCCTTTTTAGTCAACCAATATTGGGAGAAAGAATGAGTCAAAACCAAACACCACAAAGTATAGAAAACTCAAGATAATAACCAAACTACATGCATGTTTTAATAATAAAACTGAACAAAGTACAAGGACTCCAACGTAAAATTCCCACAAGGAAAGGAAAAAGGCTAAGCAGAATCCAATAGCGACCAACAACAATTCCAACGTCCAGACAAGTAATGTCCCACACGGCCTTCGAAGCCCTCCTGGAAACTTGAAAGTAAACGTAGGGTGAGCATACGAGGTATAATCAGTAGGAAAACCTAAATCTCTCATGCATAAGTGAGGAGATGTCCTAAAGTCCCGTGAGAAGCAGAAGAAACATCATCTATCATGGAATCTATCCATCCCACCTCACTGTCCATGCTCACCAAATAACACAAGAAGTAAGGTAATAGTAAGAACAAAACATTTGGGTACCCCGCACCACCATTTCCCCCACTAGCTAGCTGCTCATCCCTAACGTCAAACGTCTTGAAGCTACCACGCTCTTCCTTCCCACACACACCTGAGCCTCACAACTATCCACATCCCTGTGCGCACACACCTGGCCCTCACAGCCATCCATCCCTGCCCGCACACACCTGTGCCTCATCCTGAAGACACCTGGGAAAATAAACCTACACGGAGAGTCCTGGGCTAACAACACAACAATGGAAACCTACCCAAAGAATCTTGGGTGTAAGGTCACCTCCAGCCATCACAGCCGACAGAAGAGGGAGTTGGAAGGAGAGTAACTAGGGGGAAACACCCTTCCCCATGAAATAGGGTGTCTGACACTATGTTCCCGACATGGGTGGGGTGCGAATCAACACAAAACATACAATTACACATATATGCTAACAAACAAACCAACCTATGGCTCCCCAACTGATACAAGCAGATGCCCAAGCACCACTACCTCAGAAAACAGGCACACAACAAACAGTTCCTAGTTTCCCTATTCAACTTATCATTTCATAAGAGTTCCATATGAGTTAATCCCTTCACTACTGGGAAAATAACATGCACATTCCCAGATGAAACAACGATTTATAGAAGGAAGGAAAAATGTTGGGAAATTTAAGTATTCACACCCAGTTCTCTTGTAAAGTCACAAAAACTAGAGATCAAGTGAGATCCCTCGAAGTACTGATTACAAAACAAACCCAGAGAAATATACCCATGTCCCCAAAATCTAGGAGCCAATGGTTTATCAACAACTGAGGATCCCACCCAAATTTGTGTCATAGCAGAGCAACCATACATCCTCATATTCACAACCAGCGAAATTATGACAACATGGTATCCCATCCCCACCTATATCACCCCAACAAACTAAGCCCCCATCCAAGAAAACCAAAAAGTCACCCACAATCGGCCCGTTAAATAAAACAACCAAACCACTACCACCAACACAAGGCAGGACCCTGTAGGTAGTTTCAGATTTAAAAGATTTAACACAGTCCATGGTTTCAATTCCACTGGGCTTTAACCGGAGTTATCACTGAAAAGGGTTGATCCTGGTACTTTCAATTTATTTAACCGAGTATACTTAATTGTAACACCCGAGACTTTTATGTTATATAAATCATCAAAAGAATCTTTTTCTACACAACACTTTCTTGGCTTGCTTTACACGCAATCGCGACCTTCCTCGATAGCTTGCGTCGTACGCAATACCGAGTTTCACTAAACAACAATATGCTATTAAAACTAGCCGTTATGAATAGTAATAACCACTTTTTGAAATTTTATAAATTTTATTTTTTAAAATGGACTTCATTTTTGGACTCAGAATATCGAAATTAGCCTAGGGTGAAATTTTGGTATTTTTCTGAAAACTTTCAATTTTTGATGAATAGTGAAACCACTAAGTGGTAGGTTAAAAACTGAATTTTGCATAAAACTTAATTTTACGCTTCTGTGAATGGAATTTCAAAAATCCGAGAGACACGGTTAATATCAAGGACTAAAATGTGGTTCAATGAGATGAAAATAATTTTTTGGTGAATAGTAACTTTTTACTATTTTTACCGCGGTTAATAGTAAATAGGGTAACTAAGGGTAAATATGATATTAATATTACCCTAACACATGTCCTAATTCTATTGGACAAGTGTAATTCGACCAAAAACAAACTTAGGAATAAAATATGACCATTTAGGCCCACTTGGATTAGATTAGGACATTTATTATTAATTTATTTAAAGAAGGGTTAAAATAGTTAAAATCAAAGTTTAATAAGTAAATCATTTTTAATATAGGGTTATACATAAGATAAATTCGATTGTAAATATTCATTAGAAAGCTAAAAAGATTTCCTACATTATGATATTTTATTTGTAATTTTTAGACATCAAATAATTTAATTTATTTATGACACAAAGATGATGCAGTAATTATCTTATTAATGAAATATTGACATAATTGATGTTATAAACACCAAAATAAATGTAATTTGAGACTTTTTATGAATTCAACTAATTTTGTAACACCCGAGACTTTTATGTTATATAAATCATCAAAGGAATCTTTTTATACACAACACTTGCTTGACTTGCTTTACACGCAATCGCGACCTTCCTCGATAGCTTGCGTCGTACGCAATACCATGTTTCACTAAACAACATTATGCTATTAAAACTAGCCGTTATGAATAGTAATAACCACTTTTTGGAATTTTATAAATTTTATTTTTCAAAATGGACTTCATTTTTGGACTCAGAATATCGAAATTAGCCTAGGGTGAAATTTTGGTATTTTTTGAAAACTTTCAATTTTTGATGAATAGTGAAACCACTAAGTGGTAGGTTAAAAACTGAATTTTTGCATAAAACTTAATTTTACTGCTTCTGTGAATGGAATTTCAAAAATCCGAGAGACACGGTTAATATCAAGGACTAAAATGTGGTTCAATGAGATGAAAATAATTTTTTGGTGAATAGTAACTTTTTACTTTTTTTACCGCGGTTAATAGTAAATAGGGTAACTAAGGGTAAATATGATATTAATATTACCCTAACACATGTCCTAATTCTATTGGACAAGTGTAATTCGACCAAAAACAAACTTAGGAATAAACTATGACCATTTAGGCCCACTTGGATTAGATTAGGACATTTATTATTAATTTATTTAAAGAAGGGATAAAATAGTTAAAATCAAAGTTTAATAAGTAAATCATTTTTAATATAGGGTTATACATAAGATAAATTCGATTGTAAATATTCATTAGAAATCTAAAACGATTTCCTACATGATGGTATTTTATTTGTAATTTTTAGACATCAAATAATGTAATTTATTTATGACACAAAGATGATGCAGTAATTATCTTATTAATGAAATATTGACATAATTGGTGTTATAAACACCAAAATAAATGTAATTTGAGACTTTTTATGAATTCAACTAATTTTATAGGTTACTGTGATATATTAAAGTTGATTTAATCAACTTGGTTCGAACATATAATTCTTTTATGACTTTCACAAAAATCATATATCAAATAGTGTCAAAATTGACACAAAATAGTTTTTAAATCAAATATTATATTATTAATTGTTATTTTATTCCTAAAAATCTAAGGTTCGGCCAAATGACTTAGATAAGGATATATATTTTAATAATAAACAATTTGGGGTTCGTTTGGCATGTTATAGTAAGTGTATTAACTATATAGTGAAAGAAAACAAAAAGACATGGTAAAAGTTAAATTATTTAACTTAGAGTTAAATCTAATTGATAAGGTTAAAATAATACCCTAAACTTGTCTAAATCCTATTGGTTGATAGGATTTCGACCCTTCCCCACTTTATCTTCGAAATAATACCCTTTGGAACCATTATAAACCGATTTTGACTTTAATATAAAATAATATTTTGAGATATTCCTAAGGTGCCCCTCTCCTCCCTTATAAAAGGGCACCTCCTCCCCCTCCTCCTCACACCAAATTGAGCACTCAAGCTCGGCCAACCCCTGCCATTTTCTCCTCTCCACTTCCCTAGAATAATCCTAGAGGTCCTGGTCTTCTCCAAAGACCAATCTTAGTTCCTTAAGTGGAGGATTCAAAGAGGCGTTCCAAAGAAGAGGTAATATCCATTACCGATCTTTTCAATTTCTTTCTTCTTCAACTTCTTCTTCTTTAGTTGTTTCATGATAAAGTAATAACATCAGTATTACTTACATACTGATATGTTATTATAAATATGAAACAACCCTATTTCACCTTCTATCCATCCTACGGAAAAATGAAATCACCACGCGTGCGTACGTACGGAATACCGTCTCCACGCCGTGGTGTAATCTATTTTCCACCATCACCTTACAAGGATGGGTATAATGGTGTAATGAGTAACTACATATGATTATTATGAAGTAATATTGATACTGAAATAATATATATATACTCCAATACAATTCCACGATCATAGGAACGATATCATCACTCGTGCGTACGTACGGAATACCGTCTCCACGATGTGATGCGACTCGTTCTACATGATCTTCATTTCATAATGATTTTATAAATGAATTGAATGAATGAATATGGTATATAATACACTAATACCATTCTGGAAATGAATTATCTATAACCTAAAGATAAGAATAAGAATTTATTCGACAAAACACGCATAAGAACAAAAAGTTATAAAGACCCGAGTAACAAGTAACAATGAAATATTACTAACAAGAAGCTAATAATATGACCATATGTGATATCATATAAATATGTATGATTCTGGAATAAGTCAATAACATTATTTAAACCATTATAAAGGAGCTTCGGACACGAACAAAGCAAATCGGACCTAAGGTAAGGGAAATATCACAATCTCATTTTTATCCGAGATTGTTTGTACTTTGAAATTTACTGGGGTATATTTTATCATCCACATCCATGTTTCCTCAATATGTAATGTTATTTACAACAACCTACAATTGTTTAAATCCAATTTTACCCTTCGGTGAGTTTTTAGTAAAAGATATGAAAGGAATCTTTTGTCGTTTTTCGTACGAGGTACTTTTTGACTTTTCCGACAAAAGTACGAAGAATGTTTTTTTTAACTTATACGGCATGAATGGATTTTTAAAACATTACTTCAAAGAAGCTTCCTTTACAAGTTTTCAAGTTTATTTTTAATCAACTTATTTTATTTTAAAGTTGTATGACATGTTATGAAAGGAAAAATGTTTTTGAAGAAGAAAGGATATTTTCCTCAAGAATTCAATTCAAGTGATTTTCAAAATTATTTTCCATCTAAGATAATAAAGGGTTCTGTTTTTATCCCTATTATTACATTGATTTGATCATGTTGTGATGGAATTATTTTTATGAATTCCTTTATCTTATATGAATTGATTTATGATGTCATGATGTTTCAAGAATCCCATTTTTGTTTCATGTGTTATGCGATGATGTATGTTTTATGATTATGTGGCACACATAAGAAAGGATTCATTATAAGATGGGTGGGACCTATATCTCCCTCCAATGCATTGGGTAATGATTTTATATCTCATGAGATAGACATGGCTGGAACGGAAGGTTATTTCGGTTCAGTGATACAGGACTGAAACGAGGAGTGAACTCGGTTCAGAAAGGGACTTTGTCCACTAAGATAGTCTTGGAAATGAGTCATGACTAACAAGAAATGATTTTCCATGATTATGTGTGCATGCCACAAAGATTCAAGTTTTATGTTATGATTATGGGGATCTCATTTTCACTTCTATGATTTATTCCATGTTAAGATATTATGATCTCTTTTGCAGGTTTTAATTTTCAAAAAGATATGATATGATTTTTATTTCCTTTATTTGCCCTTGCTGAGCATTTGAGCTCACCCTTTTATGTTTTCTTTTCCCCAGGTCAGGAAGATGGATATTAAGTAGAATATGCTAAAAGGGACCCTAGATATGATGAAATAAATGGGAGACACTGTAGAAGATTTATGAACCAGTTGTTTATGTTTCCCCAGTTTCTAAAGACACTATACCTATACGGTCCTTTGTGGTTTTGTCATATGTTGTAATAAGAGTGCTTCAATTTTGAAGTATTAACAATGTATGTAAAGTGTGGGTCGTTATAGTTGGTATCAGAGGAAAGGTATATTCAACCTTTGGAAACTAGGATGTGAAAGCCTTAGTAAGAACCCTAAGGATAAGTCTAAGCATAGAACACAATCTTAGAAATGGCCATGAATAACCTAGGATAAGACCATAAGCATGAAAACTTTATTCTTGAATTATGTGGTTTCCTATTATAATTAGTGTTGCTCACACTATTCTTCTTGGTTTTAGTCAATGGCTGGAACCCGAAGGAACCGTGTTAATGCGGAATGCGATGGGCAATGCAATGATTGTCCCCCTGAGCAACCAAACGATATGGGAGCTGGAATGAAAAATCTTGTAGCCATGCTCACACAACTTTCTCAAGCTATGAATCATGCAGGATTTCCAAACGAGCAAAGGAGGGAGCAACATTCTGTTGAATCCTTCATGAGGCATCGTCCACCTTCTTTCAGCGGGTCTACTGATCCATTAGTTGCTGAACTATGGATTAGTACTACTGAAAAGATATTTTCAGTTCTTCAATGTTCTGAACATGATAAAGTCATCCTAGCAGTGTATCGTTTGGAAGGAGATGCTAATCAATGGTGGAATCTTGTTAAGAATACAAGGCAAAGGGATGAAATTGAGTCTATGGAATGGGACGAGTTCAAGAACTTATTTTTCAATAAGTACTTCCCTCGTATTCTCCGAACAAAGATGGAGAAAGAGTTCCTTGAACTAAAGCAAAGGGATGATGAATCTGTTGGTACCTATGAAGCAAATTTTACAAGACTTGCAAGGTACGCTTCTGGTATTATTATCCAACCTGAGAGTAAGATCGATCGATTCTTTAGTGGCTTAAAACCAAGTCTTCGAAGGGCGTTATCCATAAGGGACTTCAATAGCTACGAGGAAATTGTTCGATGTGCTCTCAAAGTCGAGATGGAGATTGGAGTAACCCATCAGTCACATGGGTTTGATAAGAAGAGGAAGATGGAATTCAAAGAAAAATCTAAAGAGCACACGGAAAAGAAGATGAACTTTCCCTTATGCTCAAAGTGTGGAAAGAAACATGGAGGGAGTTGTCTTAAAGGGACAAGTAAATGTTTTAAATGTGGAAAGGAAGGTCATCGGGCATTTGAATGCCGTGATAATGGGAAGAAGATGTCTAATGATGCAAACAAAGGAAGGGATACACAGAATGAACCTGCTACACTTCAATGTTTCAAGTGCAAGGAGATGGGGCATTATGCCAATCAATGCCCAAATCCAAGGGTTGATGATGATGGTCGACGTCAACAAACTCTTAAGGCTAAAGAAAAAGGAAAGTCACATGCAATTTCTATCAGCGATGTGGAGTACGATAACGATGTGGTGAAAGGTACACATACCATCCACTCTAAAGTAGCAAATGTTTTATTTGATTCTGGATCCACCCACTCTTTTATTTCTGAAAAATTTTCTAAGGGTATCACCGTATTACCTCAACAATTAGATGTTGAGTTAGCTGTGACAACACCTAATGGCACATCAATCGCATCAGAAGTTTATAATTCTTCTCCGATCGAAGTTTGTGGGAAAGTGCTTCCTGAAAATCTTGTGATCCTTCCTTTAGTAGAATTTGATGTGATTCTTGGCATGGATTGGCTTTCTCTACATGGAGCTCATATCAATTGCCAAAGAAGGGAAGTCACATTTCATATTCCAGATCAACCTACGATCGTCTATCAATGCAAGGATGAACATAACCTTCCAGTGGAAATTTCTTCCATCTTATGGGTATTGATTCCACTAAATGAAGGTTATTTATCTCAAATGGTTGGTGAGAAACTCACGATTAAGAATATGCCCATTGTACGGGAGTTTGATGATGTCTTTCCGGAGGAATTGCCGGGTCTTCCACCAAATCGTGAAGTTGAGTTTTCAATAGAACTCGTACCGGGTGCTTTGCCTATTTCAAAGACACCTTATAGAATGGCCCCAATTGAGTTGCAGGAATTGAAGAAGCAACTCCAAGAGAATCTTGATAAGGGATTCATACGCCCTAGTGCGTCACCTTGGGGAGCACCTGTTCTATTTGTTAAGAAGAAAGATGGATCAATGAGACTCTGCATTGATTATCGAGAACTTAACAAGATCACTATCAAGAACAAATATCCTCTCCCACGCATTGATGACTTATTTGACCAACTACGCGGAGCTCAATACTTTTCCAAGATTGATCTTCGTTCAGGGTATCATCAATTAAGGGTCAAAAGGGAGGATATACCAAAGACGGCTTTCCGTACAAGGTATGGACACTATGAATTTATAGTGATGCCATTTGGTCTTACTAATGCCCCTGCTATCTTCATGGATCTAATGAATAGAGTCTTTAGAGACTATCTTGATCAATTTGTGGTAGTCTTTATAGACGATATTCTTGTCTATTCAAAGAGCAAGGAAGAGCATGAAGATCACTTGAGAATTATATTGAAGACCCTGAGAAAAGAGAAGCTTTATGCCAAATTTACCAAGTGTGAATTTTGGCTTAAAAAAGTTGCATTTTTGGGTCATATAATCTCAAAAGAGGGGATATCTGTGGATCCAGCAAAAACAGAGGTTATCGAAAGATGGTCAATACCAACAACAGTAACTGAGATCCGAAGTTTTCTTGGTTTGGCTGGATATTATCGACGTTTTGTAAAAGATTTTTCACGATTATCTAATCCACTCACCAAGTTGACTCGGAAAGGAGTTAAGTTTGTCTGGACAGAGGAATGTGAAGAGAATTTCAAGGAGTTGAAAAGAAGGTTATCCAGTGCACCTGTGCTCACACTGCCTTGTAGTGGAGAAAGGTTTGTGATCTACAGTGATGCATCCAAGAAGGGATTGGGGTGTGTTCTTATGCAAAATGATATGGTGATAGCTTATGCCTCACGACAGTTGAAAATCCATGAGCAAAATTACCCAACACATGATTTGGAGTTGGCTGCGGTAATCTTTGCATTAAAGATTTGGAGGCACTACCTTTATGGTGAAAGGTGTGATATTTATACTGATCATAAAAGTTTAAAGTATATTTTCACACAAAAGGAGCTGAATATGCGCCAAAGAAGATGGTTGGAGCTGATTAAGGATTATGACTGCTCAATCCATTACCACCCTGGGAAAGCAAACAAGGTGGCAGATGCATTAAGTCGAAAAGACCATGCTAGTTTATCCATGATGAGGATCACAAAAGATCCAATATTTATGGATTTACAAAGGATGGATCTTGGAATTATAATGGAAGGGGAAAAATCTTATCTTTCTCAAATGAATGTTCAACCATCTATACATGTGAAGATTAAAGAGGCACAGAAAGAAGATGTCGAGTTACAAAAGAAGGTGAGAAATGTTCCTGAATTCAACCTTGATTGTGATGGGATGATAAAGTTCAGGAATCGGGTTTGTGTTCCTCCCATCGCCGAATTAAAGAAAGAGCTGCTGGATGAGGCTCATAGTTCTTCATTCTCTATTCATCCTGGAAGCACGAAGATGTATAGGGACCTGAAAGAGTACTTCTGGTGGGATGGCATGAAAAGAGATGTTGCTGAATATGTCTCTCGATGCTTGGTTTGTCAACAAGTTAAAGCTGAGAGACAGAAGTCTAAGGGGATGTTACAACCATTACCCATACCCGAATGGACATGGGAAAACATCACTATGGACTTTGTCACAGGACTTCCTAAAACATCCAAAGGCAATAATGCTATCTGGGTCATAGTTGATCGTCTTACAAAGTCTGCACACTTCATTGCTATTAGAGAGGATTTCTCTCTAGATCAGCTTGCCAGGATATATGTAAAGGAAGTGGTAAGATTGCATGGAGTACCACTTTCTATTATATCTGATCGAGATCCGAGATTTACCTCGAAGTTCTGGCGAAGTCTTCAGCATACTCTGGATACAGAGTTGAGTTTCAGCACTGCTTATCATCCCCAGACAGACGGTCAGTCTGAGAGAACAATTCAAACCCTAGAAGATATGTTGAGAGCTTGCTCTATGGATTTCAAAGGAGGTTGGGATCAACACCTACCTTTGGTGGAATTTTCTTATAATAATAGCTTTCACTCCAGTATTCAGATGGCTCCTTATGAAGCTCTCTATGGAAAGAAATGCAGGACTCCAACTTGCTGGGATGAAGTTGGGGAATGAAAGCTATTAGGACCTGATCTCGTTGATGAAATGGCAGAAAAGGTCAGATCTATTCAACAACACATAAGAGCAGCTCAGAGTCGACAGAAAAGTTATGCCGACAACCGAAGAAAAGACCTAGAGTTTGAAGTGGGTGATAAAGTGTTCTTACGAATATCTCCCTGGAAGAGGGTTATGAGATTTGGAAAGAAGGGGAAGTTGAGCCCTAGATATATCGGTCCTTTTGAAATACTGGATCGTGTTGGGAAGGTAGCTTACCGATTGGCGCTTCCACCGAATCTCTCTCAAGTTCACGATGTGTTCCATGTATCTCTCCTGAGAAAGTACATACCAGATCCTTCACATGTACTCAGCTCAGAAGTTGTACCGCTGGAGCAAGATCTTTCTTATGAAGAACAGCCGATAGAGATTCTGGATCGTAGCGAAAAAGTCCTACGAAACAAGACCACTCGCTTGGTGAAAGTTTTATGGAGAAACCACCAACTTGAAGAAGCTACATGGGAGCTTGAGGATATGATGAGGGAGAAGTATCCTCATCTGTTTGTTGCAAAGTGACAAATTTCGAGGGCGAAATTCTTTTTAAGGGGGGTAGAATGTAACACCCGAGACTTTTATGTTATATAAATCATCAAAGGAATCTTTTTATACACAACACTTGCTTGACTTGCTTTACACGCAATCGCGACCTTCCTCGATAGCTTGCGTCGTACGCAATACCAAGTTTCACTAAACAACATTATGCTATTAAAACTAGCCGTTATGAATAGTAATAACCACTTTTTGGAATTTTATAAATTTTATTTTTCAAAATGGACTTCATTTTTGGACTCAGAATATCGAAATTAGCCTAGGGTGAAATTTTGGTATTTTTCTGAGAACTTTCAATTTTTGATGAATAGTGAAACCACTAAGTGGTAGGTTAAAAACTGAATTTTTGCATAAAACTTAATTTTACCGCTTCTGTGAATGGAATTTCAAAAATCCGAGAGACACGGTTAATATCAAGGACTAAAATGTGGTTCAATGAGATGAAAATAATTTTTTGGTGAATAGTAACTTTTTACTTTTTTTACCGCGGTTAATAGTAAATAGGGTAACTAAGGGTAAATATGATATTAATATTACCCTAACACATGTCCTAATTCTATTGGACAAGTGTAATTCGACCAAAAACAAACTTAGGAATAAACTATGACCATTTAGGCCCACTTGGATTAGATTAGGACATTTATTATTAATTTATTTAAAGAAGGGATAAAATAGTTAAAATCAAAGTTTAATAAGTAAATCATTTTTAATATAGGGTTATACATAAGATAAATTCGATTGTAAATATTCATTAGAAAGCTAAAACGATTTCCTACATGATGGTATTTTATTTGTAATTTTTAGACATCAAATAATGTAATTTATTTATGACACAAAGAAGATGCAGTAATTATCTTATTAATGAAATATTGACATAATTGGTGTTATAAACACCAAAATAAATGTAATTTGAGACTTTTTATGAATTCAACTAATTTTATAGGTTACTGTGATATATTAAAGTTGATTTAATCAACTTGGTTCGAACATATAATTCTTTTATGACTTTCACAAAAATCATATATCAAATAGTGTCAAAATTGACACAAAATAGTTTTTAAATCAAATATTATATTATTAATTGTTATTTTATTCCTAAAAATCTAAGGTTCGGCCAAATGACTTAGATAAGGATATATATTTTAATAATAAACAATTTGGGGTTCGTTTGGCATGTTATAGTAAGTGTATTAACTATATAGTGAAAGAAAACAAAAAGACATGGTAAAAGTTAAATTATTTAACTTAGAGTTAAATCTAATTGATAAGGTTAAAATAATACCCTAAACTTGTCTAAATCCTATTTGTTGATAGGATTTCGACCCTTCCCCACTTTAGCTTCGAAATAATACCCTTTGGAACCATTATAAACCGATTTTGACTTTAATATAAAATAATATTTTGAGATATTCCTAAGGTGCCCCTCTCCTCCCTTATAAAAGGGCACCTCCTCCCCCTCCTCCTCACACCAAATTGAGCACTCAAGCTCGGCCAACCCCTGCCATTTTCTCCTCTCCACTTCCCTAGAATAATCCTAGAGGTCCTGGTCTTCTCCAAAGACCAATCTTAGTTCCTTAAGTGGAGGATTCAAAGAGGCGTTCCAAAGAAGAGGTAATATCCATTACCGATCTTTTCAATTTCTTTCTTCTTCCACTTCTTCTTCTTTAGTTGTTTCATGATAAAGTAATAACATCAGTATTACTTACATACTGATATGTTATTATAAATATGAAACAACCCTATTTCACCTTCTATCCATCCTACGGAAAAATGAAATCACCACGCGTGCGTACGTACGGAATACCGTCTCCACGCCGTGGTGTAATCTATTTTCCGCCATCACCTTACAAGGATGGGTATAATGGTGTAATGAGTAACTACATATGATTATTATGAAGTAATATTGATACTTAAATAATATATATATACTCCAATACAATTCCACGATCATAGGAACGATATCATCACTCGTGCGTACGTACGGAATACCGTCTCCACGATGTGATGCGACTCGTTCTACATGATCTTCATTTCATAATGATTTTATAAATGAATTGAATGAATGAATATGGTATATACTACACTAATACCATTCTGGAAATGAATTATCTATAACCTAAAGATAAGAATAAGAATTTATTCGACAAAACACGCATAAGAACAAAAAGTTATAAAGACCCGAGTAACAAGTAACAATGAAATATTACTAATAAGAAGCTAATAATATGACCATATGTGATATCATATAAATATGTATGATTCTGGAATAATTCAATAACCTTATTTAAACCATTATACAGGAGCTTCGGACACGAACAAAGCAAATCGGACCTAAGGTAAGGGAAATATCACAATCTCATTTTTATCCGAGATTGTTTGTACTTTGAAATTTACTGGGGTATATTTTATCATCCACATCCTTGTTTCCTCAATATGTAATGTTATTTACAACAACCTACAATTGTTTAAATCCAATTTTACCCTTCGGTGAGTTTTTAGTAAAAGATATGAAAGGAATCTTTTGTCGTTTTTCGTACGAGGTACTTTTTGACTTTTCCGACAAAAGTACGAAGAATGTTTTTTTTAACTTATACGACATGAATGGATTTTTAAAACATTACTTCAAAGAAGCTTCCTTTACAAGTTTTCAAGTTTATTTTTAATCAACTTATTTTATTTTAAAGTTGTATGACATGTTATGAAAGGAAAAATGTTTTTGAAGAAGAAAGGATATTTTCCTCAAGAATTCAATTCAAGTGATTTTCAAAATTATTTTCCATCTAAGATAATAAAGGGTTCTGTTTTTATCCCTATTATTACATTGATTTGATCATGTTGTGATGGAATTATTTTTATGAATTCCTTTATCTTATATGAATTGATTTATGATGTCATGATGTTTCAAGAATCCCATTTTTGTTTCATGTGTTATGCGATGATGTATGTTTTATGATTATGTGGCACACATAAGAAAGGATTCATTATAAGATGGGTGGGACCTATATCTCCCTCCAATGCATTGGGTAATGATTTTATATCTCATGAGATAGACATGGCTGGAACGGAAGGTTATTTCGGTTCAGTGATACAGGACTGAAACGAGGAGTGAACTCGGTTCAGAAAGGGACTTTGTCCACTAAGATAGTCTTGGCAATGAGTCATGACTAACAAGAAATGATTTTCCATGATTATGTGTGCATGCCACAAAGATTCAAGTTTTATGTTATGATTATGGGGATCTCATTTTCACTTCTATGATTTATTCCATGTTAAGATATTATGATCTCTTTTGCAGGTTTTAATTTTCAAAAAGATATGATATGATTTTTATTTCCTTTATTTGCCCTTGCTGAGCATTTGAGCTCACCCTTTTATGTTTTCTTTTCCCCAGGTCAGGAAGATGGATATTAAGTAGAATATGCTAAAAGGGACCCTAGATATGATGAAATAAATGGGAGACACTGTAGAAGATTTATGAACCAGTTGTTTATGTTTCCCCAGTTTCTAAAGACACTATACCTATACGGTCCTTTGTGGTTTTGTCATATGTTGTAATAAGAGTGCTTCAATTTTGAAGTATTAACAATGTATGTAAAGTGTGGGTCGTTATAAATTTTATAGGTTACTATGATATATTAATGTTGATTTAATCAACTTGGTTCGAACATATAATTATTTTATGACTTTCACAAAAATCATATATCAAATAGTGTCAAAATTGACAAAAAATAGTTTTTAAATCAAATATTATATTATTAATTGTTATTTTATTCCTAAAAATCTAAGGTTCGGCCAAATGACTTAGATAAGGATATATATTTTAGTAATAAACAATTTTGGGTTCGTTTGGCATGTTATAGTAAGTGTATTAACCATATAGTGAAAGAAAACAAAAAGACATGGTAAAAGTAAAATTATTTAACTTAGAGTTAAATCTAATTGATAAGGTTAAAATAATACCCTAAACTTGTCTAAATCCTATTGGTTGATAGGATTTCGACCCTTCCCCACTTTATCTTCGAAATAAGACCCTTTGGAACCATTATAAACCGATTTTGACTTTAATATAAAATAATATTTTGAGATATTCCTAAGGTGCCCCTCTCCTCCCTTATAAAAGGGCACCTCCTCCCCCTCCTCCTCACACCAAATTGAGAACTCAAGCTCGGCCAACCCCTGCCATTTTCCCTTCTCCACTTCCCTAGAATAATCCTAGAGGTCCTGGTCTTCTCCAAAGACCAATCTTAGTTCCTTAAGTGGAGGATTCAAAAAGGCGTTCCAAAGAAGAGGTAATATCCATTACCGATCTTTTCAATTTCTTTCTTCTTCAACTTCTTCTTCTTTAGTTGTTTCATGATAAAGTAATAACATCAGTATTACTTACATACTGATATGTTATTATAAATATGAAACAACCCTAATTCACCTTCTATCCATCCTATGGAAAAATGAAATCACCGCGCGTGCGTACGTACGGAATACCGTCTCCACGCCGTGGTGTAATCTATTTTCCACCATCACCTTACAAGGATGGGTATAATGGTGTAATGAGTAACTATATATGATTATTATTAAGTAATATTGATACTGAAATAATATATATATATACTCCAATACAATTCCACGATCATAGGAACGATATCATCACTCGTGCGTACGTACGGAATACCGTCTCCACGATGTGATGCGACTCGTTCTACATGATCTTCATTTCATAATGATTGTATAAATGAATTGAATGAATGAATATGGTATATACTACACTAATACCATTTTGGAAATGAATTATCTATAACCTAAAGATAAGAATAAGAATTTATTCGACAAAACACGCATAAGAACAAAAAGTTATAAAGACCCGAGTAACAAGTAACAATGAAATATTACTAACAAGAAGCTAATAATATGACCATATATGATCTCATATCAATATGTATGATTCTGGAATAAGTCAATAACATTATTTAAACCATTATACAGGAGCTTCGGACACGAACAAAGCAAATCGGATCTAAGGTAAGGGAAATATCACAATCTCATTTTTATCCGAGATTGTTTATTTGTAAGTATTTACTGGGGTGTATTTTATCATCCACATCCATGTTCCCTCAATATGTAATATTGTTTCCATCCACTTGAAATAGTTTAAATCCAATTTTACCCTTAGGTGAGTTTTTAGTAAAGAATATGAAAGGAATCTTTTGTCGTTTTTCCGTACGAGGTACTTTTTGACTTTTCCGACAAAAGTACGAAGAATGTTTTTTTTAACTTATACGGCATGAATGGATTTTTAAAACATTATTTCCAAGAAGCTTCCTTTACAAGTTTTCAAGTTTATTTTTAATCAACTTCTTTTAGTTTAAAGTTGTATGACATGTTAAGAAAGGAAAAATGTTTTTGAAGTAGAAAGGATATTTTCCTCAAGAATAAAGTTCAAGTGTTTTATCAAAATTATTTTCCATCTAAGATAATAAAGGGTTCTGTTTTTATCCCTATTATTACATTGATTTGATCATGTTGTGATGGAATTATTTTTATGAATTCCATTATCTTATATGAATTGATTTATGATGTCATGATGTTTCAAGAATCCCATTTTTGTTACATGTGTTATGTGATGATGTATGTTTTATGATTATGTGGCACACATAAGAAAGGATTCATTATAAGATGGGTGGGACCTATATATCCCTCCAATGCATTGGGTAATGATTTTATATCTCATGAGATAGACATGGCTGGAACGGAAGGTTATTTCGGTTCAGTGATACAGGACTGAAACGAGGAGTGAACTCGGTTCAGAAAGGGACTTTGTCCACTAAGATAGTCTTGGCAATGAGTCATGACTAACAAGAAATGATTTTCCATGATTATGTGTGCATGCCACAAAGATTCAAGTTTTATGTTATGATTATGGGGATCTCATTTTCACTTCTATGATTTATTCCATGTTATGATATTATGATCTCTTTTGCAGGTTTTGATTTTCATAAAGATATGATATGATTTTTATTTCCTTTATTTGCCCTTGCTGAGCATTTGAGCTCACCCTTTTATGTTTTCTTTTCCCCAGGTCAGGAAGATGGATATTAAGTAGAATATGCTAAAAGGGACCCTAGATATGATGAAATAAATGGGAGACACTGTAGAAGATTTATGAACCAGTTGTTTATGTTTCCACAGTTTCTAAAGACACTATACCTATACGGTCCTTTGTGGTTTTGTCATATGTTGTAATAAGAGTGCTTCAATTTTGACGTATTAACAATGTATGTAAAGTGTGGGTCGTTATAGTTGGTATCAGAGGAACGGTATAGTCAACCTTTGGAAACAAGGATGTGAAAGCCTTAGTAAGAACCCTAAGGATAAGTCTAAGCATAGAACACAATATTAGTGTTTTAGAAATGGCCTTGAATAACCTAGGATAAGACCTTAAGCATGAAAATTTTATTCTTGAATTATGTGGTTTCCTATTATAATTAGTGTTGCTCACACTATTCTTCTTGGTTTTAGTCAATGGCTGGAACCCGAAGGAACCGTGTTAATGCGGAATGCGATGGGCAATGCAATGATTGTCCCCCTGAGCAACCAAACGATATGGGAGCTGGAATGAAAAATCTTTTAGCCATGCTCACACAACTTTCTCAAGCTATGAATCATGCAGGATTTCCAAACGAACAAAGAAGGGAGCAACATTCTGTTGAATCCTTCATGAGGCAGCGTCCACCATCTTTCAGCGGGTCTACTGATCCATTAGTTGCTGAATAATGGATTAGTACTACTGAAAAGATATTTTCAGTTCTTCAATGTTCTGAGCATGATAAAGTCATCCTAGCAGTGTATCGTTTGGAAGGAGATGCGGATCAATGGTGGAATCTTGTTAAGAATACGAGGCAAAGGGATGAAATTGAGTCTATGGAATGGGACGAGTTCAATAACTTATTTTTCAATAAGTACTTCCCTCGTATTCTCCGAACAAAGATGGAGAAAGAGTTCCTTGAACTGAAGCAAAGGGATGATGAATCTGTTAGTACCTATGAAGCAAATTTTACAAGACTTGCAAGGTACGCTTCTGGTATTATTATCCAACCTGAGAGTAAGATCGATCGATTCTTTAGTGGCTTAAAACCAAGTCTTCGAAGGGCGTTAGCCATAAGGGACTTCAATAGCTATGAGGAAATCGTTCGATGTGCTCTCAAAGTCGAGATGGAGATTGGAGTAACCCATCAGTCACATGGGTTTGATAAGAAGAGGAAGATGGAATTCAAAGGAAACTCTAAAGAGCACACTGAAAAGAAGATGAACTTTCCCTTATGCTCAAAGTGTGGAAAGAAACATGGAGGGAGTTGTCTTAAAGGGACAAGTAAATGTTTTAAATGTGGAAAGGAAGGTCATCGGGCATTTGAATGCCGTGATAATGGGAAGAAGATGTCTAATGATGCAAAAAAAGGAAGGGATACACAGAATGAACCTACTACACTTCAATGATTCAAGTGCAAGGAGATGGGGCATTATGCCAATCAATGCCCAAATCCAAGGGTTGATGATGATGGTCGACGTCAACAAACTCTTAAGGCTAAAGACAAAGGAAAGTCACATGCAATTTCTATCAGCGATGTGGAGTACGATAACGATGTGGTGAAAGGTACACTTACCATCCACTCTAAAGTAGCAAATGTTTTATTTGATTCTGGATCCACCCACTCTTTTATTTCTGAAAAATTTTCTAAGGGTATCACCGTATTACCTCAACAATTAGATGTTGAGTTAGCTGTGACAACACCTAATGGCACATCAATCGCATCAGAAGTTTATAATTCTTCTCCGATCGAAGTTTGTGGGAAAGTGCTTCCTGCAAATCTTGTGATCCTTCCTTTAGTGGAATTTGATGTGATTCTTGGCATGGATTGGCTTTCTCTACATGGAGCTCATATCAATTGCCAAAGAAGGGAAGTCACATTTCATATTCCAGATCAACCTACGATCGTCTATCAATGCAAGGATGAACATAACCTTCCAGTGGAAATTTCTTCCATCTTATGGGTATTGATTCCACTAAATGAAGGTTATTTATCTCAAATGGTTGGTGAGAAACTCACGATTAAGAATATGCCCATTGTACGGGAGTTTGATGATGTCTTTCCGGAGGAATTGCCGGGTCTTCCACCAAATCGTGAAGTTGAGTTTTCAATAGAACTCGTACCGGGTGCTTTGCCTATTTCAAAGACACCTTATAGAATGGCCCCAATTGAGTTGCAGGAATTGAAGAAGCAACTCCAAGAGAATCTTGATAAGGGATTCATACGCCCTAGTGCGTCACCTTGGGGAGCACCTGTTCTATTTGTTAAGAAGAAAGATGGATCAATGAGACTCTGCATTGATTATCGAGAACTTAACAAGATCACTATCAAGAACAAATATCCTCTCCCACGCATTGATGACTTATTTGACCAACTACGCGGAGCTCAATACTTTTCCAAGATTGATCTTCGTTCAGGGTATCATCAATTAAGGGTCAAAAGGGAGGATATACCAAAGACGGCTTTCCGTACAAGGTATGGACACTATGAATTTATAGTGATGCCATTTGGTCTTACTAATGCCCCTGCTATCTTCATGGATCTAATGAATAGAGTCTTTAGAGACTATCTTGATCAATTTGTGGTAGTCTTTATAGACGATATTCTTGTCTATTCAAAGAGCAAGGAAGAGAATGAAGATCACTTGAGAATTATATTGAAGACCCTGAGAAAGGAGAAGCTTTATGCCAAATTTACCAAGTGTGAATTTTGGCTTCAAAAAGTTGCATTTTTGGGTCATATAATCTCAAAAGAGGGGATATCTGTGGATCCAGCAAAAACAGAGGTTATCGAAAGATGGTCAAGACCAACAACAGTAACTGAGATCCGAAGTTTTCTTGGTTTGGCTGGATATTATCGACGTTTTGTAAAAGATTTTTCACGGTTATCTAATCCAATCACCAAGTTGACTCGGAAAGGAGTTAAGTTTGTCTGGACAGAGGAATGTGAAGAGAATTTCAAGGAGTTGAAAAGAAGGTTATCCAGTGCACCTTTGCTCACACTGCCTTGTAGTGGAGAAAGGTTTGTGATCTACAGGGATGCATCCAAGAAGGGATTGGGGTGTGTTCTTATGCAAAATGATATGGTGATAGCTTCTGCCTCACGACCGTTGAAAATCAATGAGCAAAATTACCCAACACATGATTTGGAGTTGGCTGCGGTAATCTTTGCATTAAAGATTTGGAGGCATTACCTTTATGGTGAAAGGTGTGATATTTATACTGATCATAAAAGTTTAAAGTATATTTTCACACAAAAGGAGTTGAATATGCGTCAAAGAAGATGGTTGGAGCTGATTAAGGATTATGACTGCTCAATCCATTACCACCCTGGGAAAGCAAACAAGGTGGCAGATGCATTAAGTCGACAAGACCATGCTAGTTTATCCATAATGAGGATCACAAAAGATCCAATATTTATGGATTTACAAAGGATGGATCTTGGAATTATAATGGAAGGGGAAAAATCTTATCTTTCTCAAATGAATGTTCAACCATCTATACATGTGAAGATTAAAGAGGCACAGAAAGAAGATGTCGAGTTACAAAAGAAGGTGAGAAATGTTCCTGAATTCAACCTTGATTGTGATGGGATAATAAAGTTCAGGAATCGGGTTTGTGTTCCTCCCATCCCCGAATTAAAGAAAGAGCTGCTGGATGAGGCTCATAGTTCTTCATTCTCTATTCATCCTGGAAGCACGAAGATGTATAGGGACCTGAAAGAGTACTTCTGGTGGGATGGCATGAAAAGAGATGTTGCTGAATATGTCTCTCGATGCTTGGTTTGTCAACAAGTTAAAGCTGAGAGACAGAAGTCTAAGGGGATGTTACAACCATTACCCATACCCGAATGGAAATGGGAAAACATCACTATGGACTTTGTCACAGGACTTCCTAAAACATCCAAAGGCAATAATGCTATCTGGGTCATAGTTGATCGTCTTACAAAGTCTGCACACTTCATTGCTATTAGAGAGGATTTCTCTCTAGATCAGCTTTCCAGGATATATGTAAAGGAAGTGGTAAGATTGCATGGAGTACCACTTTCTATTATATCTGATCGAGATCCGAGATTTACCTCGAAGTTCTGGCGAAGTCTTCAGCATACTCTGGATACAGAGTTGAGTTTCAGCACTGCTTATCATCCCCAGACAGACGGTCAGTCTGAGAGAACAATTCAAACCCTAGAAGATATGTTGAGAGCTTGCTCTATGGATTTCAAAGGAGGTTGGGATCAACACCTACCTTTGGTAGAATTTTCTTATAATAATAGCTTTCACTCCAGTATTCAGATGGCTCCTTATGAAGCTCTCTATGGAAAGAAATGCAGGACTCCAACTTGCTGGGATGAAGTTGGGGAAAGAAAGCTATTAGGACCTGATCTCGTTGATGAAATGGCAGAAAAGGTCAGATCTATTCAACAACACATAAGAGCAGCTCAGAGTCGACAGAAAAGCTATGCCGACAACCGAAGAAAAGACCTAGAGTTTGAAGTGGGTGATAAAGTGTTCTTACGAATATCTCCCTGGAAGAGGGTTATGAGATTTGGAAAGAAGGGGAAGTTGAGCCCTAGATATATCGGTCCTTTTGAAATACTGGATCGTGTTGGGAAGGTAGCTTACCGATTGGCGCTTCCACCGAATCTCTCTCAAGTTCACGATGTGTTCCATGTATCTCTCCTGAGAAAGTACATACCAGATCCTTCACATGTACTCAGCTCAGAAGTTGTACCGCTGGAGCAAGATCTTTCTTATGAAGAACAGCCGATAGAGATTCTGGATCCTAGCGAAAAAGTCCTACGAAACAAGACCACTCGCTTGGTGAAAGTTTTATGGAGAAACCACCAACTTGAAGAAGCTACATGGGAGCTTGAGGATATGATGAGGGAGAAGTATCCTCATTTGTTTGTTGCAAAGTGACAAATTTCGAGGGCGAAATTCTTTTTAAGGGGGGTAGAATGTAACACCCGAGACTTTTATGTTATATAAATCATCAAAAGAATCTTTTTCTACACAACACTTTCTTGGCTTGCTTTACACGCAATCGCGACCATCCTCGATAGCTTGCGTCGTACGCAATACCGAGTTTCACTAAACAACAATATGCTATTAAAACTAGCCGTTATGAATAGTAATAACCACTTTTTGAAATTTTATAAATTTTATTTTTCAAAATGGACTTCATTTTTGGACTCAGAATATCGAAATTAGCCTAGGGTGAAATTTTGGTATTTTTCTGAAAACTTTCAATTTTTGATGAATAGTGAAACCACTAAGTGGTAGGTTAAAAACTGAATTTTGCATAAAACTTAATTTTACGCTTCTGTGAATGGAATTTCAAAAATCCGAGAGACACGGTTAATATCAAGGACTAAAATGTGGTTCAATGAGATGAAAATAATTTTTTGGTGAATAGTAACTTTTTACTATTTTTACCGCGGTTAATAGTAAATAGGGTAACTAAGGGTAAATATGATATTAATATTACCCTAACACATGTCCTAATTCTATTGGACAAGTGTAATTCGACCAAAAACAAACATAGGAATAAAATATGACCATTTAGGCCCACTTGGATTAGATTAGGACATTTATTATTAATTTATTTAAAGAAGGGTTAAAATAGTTAAAATCAAAGTTTAATAAGTAAATCATTTTTAATATAGGGTTATACATAAGATAAATTCGATTGTAAATATTAATTAGAAAGCTAAAAAGATTTTCTACATGATGATATTTTATTTGTAATTTTTAGACATCAAATAATTTAATTTATTTATGACACAAAGATGATGCAGTAATTATCTTATTAATGAAATATTGACATAATTGATGTTATAAACACCAAAATAAATGTAATTTGAGACTTTTTATGAATTCAACTAATTTTATAGGTTACTATGATATATTAATGTTGATTTAAGCAACTTGGTTCGAACATATAATTATTTTATGACTTTCACAAAAATCATATATCAAATAGTGTCAAAATTGACACAAAATAGTTTTTAAATCAAATATTATATTATTAATTGTTATTTTATTCCTAAAAATATAAGGTTCGGCCAAATGACTTAGATAAGGATAAATATTTTAATAATAAACAATTTTGGGTTCGTTTGGCATGTTATAGTATGTGTATTAACCATATAGTGAAAGAAAACAAAAAGACATGGTAAAAGTAAAATTATTTAACTTAGAGTTAAATCTAATTGATAAGGTTAAAATAATACCATAAACTTGTCTAAATCCTATTGGTTGATAGGATTTCGACCCTTCCCCACTTTATCTTCGAAATAAGACCCTTTGGAACCATTATAAACCGATTTTGACTTTAATATAAAATAATATTTTGAGATATTCCTAAGGTGCCCCTCTCCTCACTTATAAAAGGGCACCTCCTCCCCCTCCTCCTCACACCAAATTGAGAACTCAAGCTCGGCCAAACCCTGCCATTTTCCCTTCTCCACTTCCCTAGAATAATCCTAGAGGTCCTGGTCTTCTCCAAAGACCAATCTTAGTTCCTTAAGTGGAGGATTCAAAAAGGCGTTCCAAAGAAGAGGTAATATCCATTACCGATCTTTTCAATTTCTTTCTTCTTCAACTTCTTCTTCTTTAGTTGTTTCATGATAAAGTAATAACATCAGTATTACTTACATACTGATATGTTATTATAAATATGAAACAACCCTAATTCACCTTCTATCCATCCTACGGAAAAATGAAATCACCGCGCGTGCGTACGTACGGAATACCGTCTCCACGCCGTGGTGTAATCTATTTTCCACCATCACCTTACAAGGATGGGTATAATGGTGTAATGAGTAACTATATATGATTATTATTAAGTAATATTGATACTGAAATAATATATATATATACTCCAATACAATTCCACGATCATAGGAACGATATCATCACTCGTGCGTACGTACGGAATACCGTCTCCACGATGTGATGCGACTCGTTCTACATGATCTTCATTTCATAATGATTGTATAAATGAATTGAATGAATGAATATGGTATATACTACACTAATACCATTTTGGAAATGAATTATCTATAACCTAAAGATAAGAATAAGAATTTATTCGACAAAACACGCATAAGAACAAAAAGTTATAAAGACCCGAGTAACAAGTAACAATGAAATATTACTAACAAGAAGCTAATAATATGACCATATATGATCTCATATCAATATGTATGATTCTGGAATAAGTCAATAACATTATTTAAACCATTATACAGGAGCTTCGGACACGAACAAAGCAAATCGGATCTAAGGTAAGGGAAATATCACAATCTCATTTTTATCCGAGATTGTTTATTCGTAAGTATTTACTGGGGTGTATTTTATCATCCACATCCATGTTCCCTCAATATGTAATATTGTTTCCATCCACTTGAAATAGTTTAAATCCAATTTTACCCTTAGGTGAGTTTTTAGTAAAGAATATGAAAGGAATCTTTTGTCGTTTTTCCGTACGAGGTACTTTTTGACTTTTCCGACAAAAGTACGAAGAATGTTTTTTTTAACTTATACGGCATGAATGGATTTTTAAAACATTATTTCCAAGAAGGTTCCTTTACAAGTTTTCAAGTTTATTTTTAATCAACTTCTTTTAGTTTAAAGTTGTATGACATGTTAAGAAAGGAAAAATGTTTTTGAAGTAGAAAGGATATTTTCCTCAAGAATAAAGTTCAAGTGTTTTATCAAAATTATTTTCCATCTAAGATAATAAAGGGTTCTGTTTTTATCCCTATTATTACATTGATTTGATCATGTTGTGATGGAATTATTTTTATGAATTCCATTATCTTATATGAATTGATTTATGATGTCATGATGTTTCAAGAATCCCATTTTTGTTACATGTGTTATGTGATGATGTATGTTTTATGATTATGTGGCACACATAAGAAAGGATTCATTATAAGATGGGTGGGACCTATATCTCCCTCCAATGCATTGGGTAATGATTTTATATCTCATGAGATAGACGTGGCTGGAACGGAAGGTTATTTCGGTTCAGTGATACAGGACTGAAACGAGGAGTGAACTCGGTTCAGAAAGGGACTTTGTCCACTAAGATAGTCTTGGCAATGAGTCATGACTAACAAGAAATGATTTTCCATGATTATGTGTGCATGCCACAAAGATTCAAGTTTTATGTTATGATTATGGGGATCTCATTTTCACTTCTATGATTTATTCCATGTTAAGATATTATGATCTCTTTTGCAGGTTTTGATTTTCATAAAGATATGATATGATTTTTATTTCCTTTATTTGCCCTTGCTGAGCATTTGAGCTCACCCTTTTATGTTTTCTTTTCCCCAGGTCAGGAAGATGGATATTAAGTAGAATATGCTAAAAGGGACCCTAGATATGATGAAATAAATGGGAGACACTGTAGAAGATTTATGAACCAGTTGTTTATGTTTCCCCAGTTTCTAAAGACACTATACCTATACGGTCCTTTGTGGTTTTGTCATATGTTGTAATAAGAGTGCTTCAATTTTGAAGTATTAACAATGTATGTAAAGTGTGGGTCGTTATATTAATTAACCAATTCCATGTTATGTTTATTTAATCATCCAAGAGAACCGGGGTTCATTAGTGCACATAGAAAGACCACCAACGACCATGATTTTCAGTGAGCATAGGCCCATATTATTCATAACACATATCAATATAAAAGAGTACAAGAGAACATCGATCACAACCCCCTTCATTATTTAGAGGGCCGTTAATTATCTTTATTAAGTTTGGTTTCATAAATTTCCACAAAAACAAAAGTATACCCACACCGATTGATGCACAGAAAGGAGAGACGAAGGAGAAAATCCCTACTTGATTGATTAAGGATCGACGTTAAGTCCCCGCGTGGAAACTGGAAAAAAGAGTTGCACGAACTCCACGGAACAGGATCAAGTAAAACATCGTGGGGGTAAAACTCGTCTGAAGGAAGGGTATTCTGAGCGTAGGTTGATAGAGAAAAAGGAACCTAGGGAGAGGAAAAGCATTAGGTAATATAGTATGAGATACATCATCCCCGAGATGGTTACGATATGGAGAATAACATGAAACCATGGAAGTTGCGAGATCGTGGGTTGACCACGTGGCTGGGCCACCCCACACATCTGATTTAAAATTTCCCCGCCCTTTGGGGCAGTTAAAACTGATGCATGCCTCCTTAACCGGGGAATGACTCCTCACCGGATGCGGGAGAGGAGTTTCTGAAAACGCGGTTAAAGGCATGAACAAAACACATGGTTTTTCATTTAAGGAGGGCACCTCACCAATCATTTAATTAATCACCATTAATGGGATTTAAAATAGGCATAGTAAAAACATTGTTTATAAACCAAATCACTCAGAAAGGTGGTGCTACGGGAAAATCTGTGGAGAGGCCACTGGTAGGCTAGGTCTACCGGTAGACCAAGCTACCGGTTTGCTGAGGCTACCAGTAGGTCGAGCTACCGGTCGGCCGAGGATACCAGTAGGCCGAGCTACGGGTAGGCCGAGCTACCGGTAGGCTGGGACTACCGGTAGGCTGAGGCCACCAGTAGGTCGAGCTACTGGTAGGACAAGGCTACCGGTAGTCTGAGGCTACCGGTAGGCCGAGCTACCTGAAGGCCAAGGGTACCGGTAGGCCGAGGCCACCAGTAGGCTGAGATACTAGTAGGCAGAGGGTGCCGATAGGCCGAGGCCACCGGTAGGCCAGTCTACCGGTTGGCCAAGGCTACCCATAGGCCGTGGCTACCGGTAGGCCAAGGCTACCGTTAGGAGTCTTAAGCTTCACTGAGAAGCTGGGATGGCCTTCCAGACCACCAGGAACACCCCAAACATCATACTTTTACCATGTAATCGACCCCAAAACCCCGGGTCATTACATATCCACCTGAAAATCCTATACTATAAGCCATATGGTTTCCTAGATAATTATTAAGGTTAGAGATATCCATGATCTAAATGTGCAGTATAATAAAGCTCTCTAATACATACCAAATTAAACTAGAAACCCCTAAATTCATCCCAAATAATCCATAGATAAAATACTAGAATAAAAAAAAATATTTAACTTGAAACACAATTAAAAAGTCAGATGTTGTTACCATGTACACATCTAATATATACTCATCCTAGAGATGATTATTTAGGAATATTTGTCAAACTAATCAATCTATTGACCTATAATATCAGAAAAAAACTCCCAAGATTTCTAATGGAACCCTCCATGACAATCCATGATCCATACAAGTGGTAGTGTCTTCCCCCACATTACTTTCCGACTTTGATCTAAATTTGAACTAATTATTCCTTGAATGATTCCTTAGGTTCCATCCTAATATCCTCACTGTCGATCACACATATAGTATCAAGCATGTAGATTCTATGATGAGAAACCTCCAAAATATCATACATACATCGGTATACAGATGGATTATATATATGGTATTATATATTTATAATAAACATTTTAAATCTCAAAAAATATAATGTATTATTGTTCTTTATTTCCCTATTTGTGAAAACCTTGATTTCCTAACCTAGGATTCAATTAATGAGAACAAATTCACCAATAGTGAACTCCAAAGTCCATCTCCTCAAGTAGGAACATCATCACCGCATACTTTAAGTGGTGTTCAACATCTTCCTAATCATTTTCTATCTCTCATTGTTATTTGATATCATAATTGAACTTATAACTATTGTCTCCTCAATATCATTGCTTGATAGTAGTGAACAACAAAACTAACCATATAGATCCACAATAGTTTCTACATGGATGTAATCTTAAAATTGTTTTTCAATAAAGATTAAATAAATCCTCTATGTTTATCCCATGATACAGGAAAAATACATGACATCTTATTTTACATGTCCTTCAATAGCTAGATTGTCCTCTCCAATCTATATTTGGTGTGAGAATAGTACATTATTCCGAATTTTGGATTACTACCCAAGTCCTTCTCTAATAGTTATAAGAACTGTGATGATAAATGTGGATCTATGTACGATACAATGACCAAGGTATCTACATAAATGTTTAAAATATCATATACATACTACTTTCATATCTCTTCCATGAAATGAGCCTCACAGATCAGAATGAAATGAGCGACTTTCATCAAACAATAAAATATCACACAAACTATATCATGAATCCTTGAGGTCTAAGGTAACCATGTAATAATTTATATCGTGATGTTATCCAATGTCATATATTATACATAGAACGACGGTATACCATCATCCTACATGTAAAAAAATTAGGAGAACCGCATGGAGTTGTGCTTGGTCTAATGAATCCTTTCATCTCCAGGATCAAGGGATGATTATTAGGCTCCCTCATCTAGGATGGTGAAATAATTTAAGGAGTCTAAATTGGTTATACATATATCATGATTTCTATATTAATATCTATATCTACATCAAAATGATCGCATTAAAATACATGTTGAAATACATTTTGATAGTGATCAACAACAATAGGTAATGAATATGACACAACATTAGGTATATTGTAAGAACTGTGAAAGCTATCTATGCCATGATGACTCTTATATAGCCCATATATGGTCATAATATTATATATTTGATATCTAACACACCAATCATCACAAACTTATATCAAATACATGAAAAATATACATCACTTTTATAATAGTTTATGTGATTATAAAATCTATTCCACAAGCACTTTTAAAGGCTCATATGAAATAATCATGTCATACATAATGAAATACAATAAATGTATATTATTATCAATAACTATAAAATATTATGGAAATATACTAAGATGATCAATTTTCATATCCATGTTTTTCAAGAGAAAACAAATAAGAAAACATAATTGTGATACTAAGACTGTTAATAACATGAGTAGATACACTTTAATAAGAAACAAAATAATGAAAAGATCAGTTCTAATAGAAGAGTTAATCAATACTATACCCCAAATCGTCATAGGTCTCTATACATATATATCTGAATGCTGGTCCATCATATACACTTGGTCTTCTACAATTCCATACCCCTGATATTGAGGTCCATGAATCAAATAAGTTAATGTCATTTGAGGGTAATAACCTCATATATGGAACTATAGTAAGATCCATGTAATGTAGATCATGTATTTTGTACATCCCTATGGAAACATGACCTCATTGGTATAGTGAATAACTTATATATATTCTCCATATTTACTCACTTTTTTCACTTACACTGAGGTGTTGGGTAGAACCTATAGTAATAGCGGGCCTTCCTAGAGATTAATAATTATGGATATAATATTGAATGAGCTAAATATTACATATTATACTCAATTAATATAATACAAACATGATTAATATCCTCTATATTCCACTTTCTTATAGTATATGAGACACTCATCACAACAATAAGAGGTTGACCTACTTGATTACTATAATAAGGAAGAATAACATCTACAAGATCTTTCTCTAGGTCATTCCAAAATCCAATGCATTGTGTAAAACCACAATGTATATTGTTATATTTAAAATCAAAAATTTACAACCAATTTTAGTATGAAGACTAATCTAAATTATCATATCATTTAGTGCATCATTTTCACCAATGAGTGGAGAAAAATTAATTTGTTTAGTAAAATAAGAGGATTGTGTAGATTCTATTATAGATGCATACTAAGGCTCCACGATTTACTTATTGTTATCAAGATTCAACATGTTGGTAAATAATTCATTGATGAATAGGATCTTGATGTCTTATAAGGAATTCTTTTACATTTTCCACTTTTTCCATGACACCCACCATATCCTAGAAGGTTCTCGGGGCATTAATGATTCTAGCACCATCTATCGGTCATTCATTTGCTTTGATAAGTGAAATTTAACATAATTGATGTATATCTAGTCATAAAAATACTATGATCCTCTAGTTCCCTTAAAGGTTGAACGATTTTTTAGATTTTTTTCATAACCATAGTCAACCATGGTAATGTCATCTCTTCAATCCGAGGATGTTAGAATCTGTAAGACTCCACGATATACTTCCCCTAATGATCAAACCACTTCAATATGTGCAGTAGTAAACACATATACATCCACCAATAAATATTTTGGTGAATGGATGCATCCAACAACGTGGTAGCATTCAAACAAATAGGAGGTATTATTTCTACAACGTGAAATGTTTTTTAGAGAACCCAGAAAATGATGAACAAGAATAAAAATCAATAAATTATATAGAAAAAATAGTTCCTTCTATCATAAGACAAATCCTTTGAGATACCCACCTGAAAGTTATAAGACTATGTGTTTTATCCAATGATCAATCCAATTACATTGTACCTGGATATTATTCATACTATCATTTATTAAAAACATTATAATATTCCCATTTTCAGCTAATTAACTCTATAATAGGTATATTGGAACATCACTATACAAATATATCACATAACAAAAAATAATTCAAGGAATTTAATTAATAAACTATATAAGACATTTCAAATGTATATATATATATATTAAATGTGATCTTTAATACATACTCATGATGTATGAATGCCACCAAAGCACATAACAATATAATTTCAAACTCTAAAAGGTATCCTAGAAGCCCGTAAAACATAAGTTGGCTATGAACATAGATACTCCCCTACATAAATTCTATACTACCAATCTATTTTATACTATGTCTAAGAATAAAAAATAAGAAAAGAAAATAACATAGCTCTTATATAATTTTTTAATTCCCAAATATAGATTTTCCAAAATAGTACCTCACTGAATACACCACAAAGATATTAGGTTTTCCTCCTTACATTAATGAGGTTGTTGACTTGTGGAAAGGGTCTCAAATTGTAGTGGAGATTCAATACCCTAAAAATCATAACCACACAAGATAAACATAAATAGTATATGAAAACAATTAATATTAGAAAAATGTAATGTAATATAATGTAATAAAAATGTCACTCAATTCATAATAAAAAATAATATATAACCCTACTATAGAAAATCAATCTATATTATAAAAAGAATTTTATATAAATAAGAAAAATTATATTATCTTCTAGAGTATATATCTGTACCACTAAATTCTCTAGGCTCCACAACTCAGCTTTATTTTATGGACCCAATTCCCTTCATAGGATCCTTAATCATGAATTTTATACATGCATTGTGATTCATAGGTAGGGTGTAATATATTAACCCAGCATGACAAAAAATATGCGTCCAAAACATGTGTTCACAAGAATATCATGTTTATTCCAAGATAAAGTCAAATTCATAACAAATTATAAACAATCATATTTAGAGAACACACTTTCTATAAAATCCAAAATTATCCATCACTGCACCTAGCTCGACTGTGTACCAGAAGGAAAAAAAAATAGTATTGGTAGTGATCGGGATCTATCATCATGGATATAGAACATATCTATCAGTTGTGTCTAGGAATCGATCCAGATTAAGACATAAGTGCATCTAACCCATGTCTTAAATATAATTATGGCCTTAAGATCATTTAACCCATAACCAATAATAGGATTAGAATCAAGGCTATCTTATCATTTTTATGAATATGATTCATCCATAGGGCAATCATACACCCTATTTCACTATAACAGGTCTTTCCACAAGTTCATCATGCCCCTTTAAGGTTTTTAGGTTTATCACATGTATAATCTTATTTCATGTTCTCACCCACTTTAGAAGATAACTATTTCATGGTAGTCTATATATTTCGAGTAACAATGGTAATAAATATAAAGGCACAAGAATTACACACCATATCTCATAATATATAATGGATGAAAATATCATGTATTCATGAGAATTCAGTTGCAACATAAAAATAAATTTTGTCAACATATAACATGGAAGCATGTTATATGGGTATAATCAACAAACCTAGAATCATATATGGGGATCATGTGATGCACAAAAACCTACATGTGATACCTATCATGTTTGGTCAAACAATAATTAAAAAAAAGTATCATATCATGGAAAAACGAGTATAAAAGGGATTTAATAAGTGATTAACTTTAACACACTATATCATAGATTAAAATCTATAAAACCCATTGAGAAGTGATACCCGACTCTCAAAAAAAGTATAAATGAATCAATCCCCCACACTAAAAATCCCTTGAACAAATCTCAAATAAAAAACATCATAGTTCTAAAATAAGATTCATTTATATTGTTTTAAAAATGGATTAAGTCAACTATGTAATACCTCTCAAGATATTCCAAAACTGTTATATCTAGGATTGACCAATGAAATTCCTCCAACAAACTAGACCCACCCCATTTTTAGAAATGATTCCAATAATTCATCATTTGATGTTATACAAATTCATAGACTGGAAACATCATTCTATACATATGATTCACCTAAATTGAAGAAGATTATATCAATAAGAAACAATATGAATATACTCTTTTGGAACAAAAACATTAATTCCAAATAATCAAGATGATTTGATCTACTAGAATCAATAATAGATGTAGGGGAAAAGTTTCAGGGTGAGATGTAGAGTCTCAAGGCTGAAAACAATTACATTAAAGAATAATAACAGGTAAAATCTAAAAATTTTTGGCATAAAAAATTATTTTTATATCATTATTACATGGAAAAAATGTTTGGTAATTTAGTTTTATAAACTCTGAACAAACTGTGTGAGGATTTTTGGCAGATCAAGGAAACCATATGGTTTGGTTTTATAAATTTTGAAACTGTATGCCAACCATGATTTGGGCCACATAAACTTGATTCATTACATGTAACGTTTGAAAAGGTAGTACAATAAATTTTGAACCTTAACCTAGATCTAATACAAGTACCTATATTACTAGTTTCATGGGTTCATAGATATTCATCAGGGTTTTGGAAAACTGCCCTCCAACTGCCAAACTTTAAAAAATACACTAAAACTCTATAAGCAAAACTTGAAACCCCAAGAACATAATATATTCTATTAATTGATAAAAAACAAGAATATTTGAACATTTTAACTGATAATGAACCTGAAAAAAAAGTTATTACAAATTTTTAATTATATAAATATAAAATGTAGTTTTCTATAAAATGTATGATTTTCACTTTTCACTAAAACTAAACATTTCAAAAAAAGTCTAAAAAATTCCCTTTAATATAATTTTGATATACTAATTTCTAAAATGAAATCATTTTTATAAATATTATTTTCTTAATGTGGCTAAAATTAATGGAAATATTTTACAAAAAAATAAATAAAAACAATTTTTTTATAGTGAAGTTATTCTTGAATGTCAAAATGACTTTGAAATATAAGATTTCTTATTTAATAATAATAAATAAATAAATTTTTATTGAATAGTACCATTATAAATTTATTTCATATTGTGTTAAAATGTATTTATACCTATGAATTCAATGACTGGGTTATAATTCTCATATTTAAGTAAATATATTTTTTAGTTAGTAAATGTCAATGTTGGGTAACATGTACTATATAAAACATTTCCAACATTTAAAATAGTATTGAATAACATTATCCACCATAAATATATTATGTACTCATAATTTCATATCGATCTTCTTAAATTTTGTGTTATACATTATAAAATAACTATGATGAAAACCCACTTAGTAAAAAGGCTTAATAAAACATCCATTTTTAAAAAAGAGGTAAAGGTAAAGGAGAAAGTAATTAGGAAGGAAACATAACTAGGTTTTGATATATGAAAATAGTTTTATGATGTAAAATTATAGGCATAGAGGATAAAATTAATTTCTATATAATTATATTATGTGATATGGAATATTGACCACAAAGAAGTGATTGATCCTGAGAAATTCAACGATCGTAAAACCATAAACCAATGAGGTGTTCCAAAATATAAAATAAAAAAAATTATAACAAATTAAAATATTTTCATTTTCTATATTGGTAATGTAGATCTCAGGGATCCATTTCCCGTAATAAAATAGAATATGAGAAAATAAATTTACCTAATTTCTTCAAATAAAAACAATTCATCATTTAGATATGTGTTCAAATCAGTTTGAACCTCATTCTCATCCCATATTCAAAACAACGAGTATCCAAGAAGAATCATTATTATTCAGAATGTATTAAAATTGTCTTATAATAGATCATGAGATCCAAAAAATAATTAAAAGTTATTCTTATAATATTTTAATACACCAAAATTTTTATCACAATGTATAAGAATACACAAAATTAATAAACCATCTTTTGAATAATTAATACATTTAACAATGATATTTTATATAATATCAAAAAAGTTTCAACATAGAACAATCCATAAATATATTAACATATATCCCAATTAATCTTAACAACTATAACATTAATGAATTGTTTATCATAAATGTTTTTATCATATATTTTATCTTAAATACCAATAATATAATACATTTTATATAAAATAATCTTATGCATTAAACATAAGGGTATAATATACATCTACAAAATAAAAAATCTCCAAAAATATATTTAATCACATTAAAATACCATCACTTAAAATCTCAATTAGGGGTTTCAATAAATATAAAAATAAAAATAACATAAACATATAAAGCTATGATAGTATATAGAACACTTATTCTAACCTATAATAGATACATCAAAATGAATAAAACTACATTAACCGAGATTTGAGAGAAACTATAACATCTATGAACCTGTAGTTCTTGATACGGTTTAAAAATTATACACATGATTGTTTCAGATAAGATATGCATAAATGTTACCCAATTTTAACCAATTAAAATAGAAAACATAAAGTGGAAAAATTGAATTACTAGAATTTTCTTGGACCATTTACATTTAATGTTTTTGAGAATTAATTCTAATACATCTATAGTTTTAAAAATGTATTTATGTAATCATTTTAACCATGACTACTCTCTTTTATTATTTCAAATTATGTCCTCAAAATATCCCACTAAATTCTATAAACATGTAATCTTATTAGACATTAATCACATAAAACCATTAATTAAAACATGCAGAAGAGGGAAAAAATAGATGGGTTGCTCACATTCTTTTAAATTATAAACATTAGAATCGATAATTTTTTATCCTTAATAATTAGAAAATGTATATAATGGTTTGAGAGTATACTCAATGTGGATGAGGATGAAATAAGTTAATTCATACCCATAAAAATAGAAAAATTATAAATGACACATGACATACATAATTATCAAAAAATGATAAGCATACAAGTAAAAATCATGATACATGTAAAAAATCATTGATTAAACACAAAATTACAACAAATTTCAATAATATAGAAATTGTACCAGTAACATGAAACAAAAAACATTTATCCTAGAATAATATAAGATAATAACTCCTAAATTCACTTATGATTACGTTATCATATCTTCGGTGCTACTTAAATTCAGTAAATTCTATTTTATCTTAGGATTAATATACCTAAATTAAGTTCATTTTCCTGTAGAAGTAACATAAAATAATAAACTCTTTATTTATATTAAATTAATTGGCAGGATATAATAGACCCAACCATCATTGATTAATAATATAAAAAACCTTCAATCATATATACATATGTCAAAGTAAAATTGAAGTACCAAAACATTTATAAAATTTCACTTTTAATTATAACACTCTTGATAACAAGCATCATTATTATTATTTGTTTAGTTATCACATTGAATGGAATTGAGTTCAATGAAAATAACATTGTAAAATAATAATCCATCTATAGAATGTATAAGGATTGTGTCATTGAAACATATTTTCATTGGAGTGTTATAAAATAATAAATTATATATCTTAATGTGAGAAATATTATTAACCAATATTCAATAAATTTAACTGGAAATAGGGAAAATATTATTTTATTTTGATGAAGTTTTAATTAAAAATTAAAATAATAGTAGGGGAACTATATTTATTGAAAAATATAGAGAATATTTTGAAGGAATCATAAATTTAAACAGTATTTATGATAGAGGTATAATCCATTAACATGGTAAATACAAAAACAATGATTCATTTCCTAATTTTACAAAAGCAAAATATTAATTAGTATAGGAAATGAAAACAAATATTTTCATTATTAATTTTTAAATATTATAAATTATATAATTATTTGAAATGAAAAAAATCATCGATTCATATAAATAATATATTCTTGTAAACATTTTATAGATCATTAATGTAGAAGTGAAAATATTCCTGACTAAAAAGTGATATATTATCGATTTTTTCCAAAAATATTATTTTGAACATATTAATTAGCAAATAGGGGAATGTTAAATATAATCATGTATAAAACATGAATAACTAGGTAAAATAGTTAATGTTTGGATATATATATATTTTGATATACGTTTCCCTCTAAAAGAACCTTAAACATGAATAATCCCGAAGAAAAAAGTGGATACAAAATAAATCCATTATCTTCTTGGTAACATTGGAATCAAATTCATATAAATAGACAATATGAGATGACTTTATAAATAAAATATATTGAATTAATTAATTGGAAAAAAATCTTTAATGATGAGGTTATTAAAAAAAAATTAAATCGTAGTGAACAATGTGAAACATTCCTAAATAAAATTATTTTAAGAAAAAGAAATCCTTGAAAAGATCATAAAATTTAATGTGATAATTAATCTAGGAAATGATTATGTGAATAGTTTTAAATCCATATGAAAAAGTTTAAATACAATATAATAAAATTTATATATCAATTAACACATAATCATGTGATAATAATGTCAATGATGATTTTTTATAACCCATGGACCAAAAAATTGAGTTAAAACCCCCATACCTCAAGTCTGGACTAGTCATGTATTTTATTATAAATATGATTTTATAAAATTATTAATTATTTATTTCATAAATAACTTTTTCTAGTTTTATTACATTATCATCAATCCATTTATTTCATTTAATTCCATGAAATATTTACTTAGAAAATCAATTAATTTTCAGGATGTTTATTTTAAGGATGCTCAGATCATAATTTTAAAATGACATTGGTGGTTGACCATATTGAAGGGGAATTTTTTTCATATTATTAAAAGTAATTATATTTATATATATAATCCACAAAATATTTTATAGCTAGTCATGAAAATGGGTCATGAAAAAAAATTTACATTGGATATTGAATTGGTAATATGCATATATACAGAAGCTGTATATTTTACTTTTCAATTGATGTAAAATAATGAAAATAAAATTATATATTTATAGAATCATTATAATTTTATAAAACTACCTAAAATATTTAAATTAATCATGATATCATTATTCTAGTGGTGTTTATGAAAACAAAGTACTTATCTATGTGGAAAGGATAATATGTTTATATGCTCATGAAATGAGTCCATTATTAAAAATTGGAATATTATGAAAATATATAGTATATTATATTTAAATAATCATAATTATGTCATGATTATTATATTTATAGTCTAAATATATCATAATAACAATCAATAAATAGTGGTGATGAGATACATGATACATCAGTTTGAAAGGGGTAGCCCACACATACCCACAGAATATGTTTGCATTTCACATTATAAAGAAAATGAGAAAAATAAATTTATAAAATTGTTTTAATAAGATATTATTATATATATGATAATAATTTTTTATATTGTAATTGTTATTATATATTTTATTAATATAGAATAATAAATAAAAAGAAAAAACTTGGTTTAGATGATTACCTCCTCTTTGAAGAACCTCAATGGGATGTATAATTAATGATTATGAGGATGTAATTTGAAGAATACCATCACAAGTAAAATTAATATATGGAATTGAAGAAGTCATTTTGGTATGTTTGAGTTCAAATAATATTCTCTTTAACTTTGAGGGAGAGGGAGGTGTAATATCTTTTTTAATTTTAGGGGAGAAGTATCATTGGAATTTCATAATGTAATAAAATAATATTAATCAATTTCTAGGGAAATGTTGAACTAAACTGATATTTTCAAAATCTAGGATGATACTATTATATATAAATTCATATAATAATTTTTATACATGTATAAGTTTTTTTAACAGTTATCCTTTTTATTTAATTATGCTTTAACTCATTTAATGATTACAGTAATAACATTGTTTATTACACAATAAGTGCCAAAAAAGATAAAATATAATGAAATGTGATCCCAAAATGGTAAATGGATGTCATGATAAACCATATTCTATTAAATTGTAAAATTATAGGATTTTTATTATTTTTTAATCACTAAATGAAATATTATTTAACATAAAACACCATTCAATGCATTTTCAGGACTATACAAATATTTTTACTTTAAACAAAGTCATTACTGTTGTGTAATTACAATATCAATATTTACAACATGAATAATAAATTATAAATGTAAATAAAATTCTTATACCTAAATAATAAACAAAAAAAATTGGTTTTAGTGTTTTAGAAAAAAATTACATAATTTTTCTACTATTTTCCCAAACAGTGTCAACATTTCTTAAGCATTTATGGTAATTATATAATCACTAAAAATTAAAAGTAAAAAGTAACAATAAATTTTTTTTTCACCTGAAGAATAAAATTAAATAAATATTAAAAAATTATTCATATCCATATGACAAATTAATGGATTTATATTAAAATAAAGAAAGAGTCATTTTTAATTTTTTCCTTTGCTTATAATAATAAAAATATCGTTATAATTGAAAAATGGAATAAAAATGCCATATTAGAGAATATATATAGTGAGTGGGTGAATTACACATATCAAATTAGATATATGAGACTTTATGGATGGTTTTGAAGAAATATTTTTTTGTTTTAACCGTATTTTTTATATTTCACTCTTAACCGAGGTGATCAATCTTTTGATGGTTACTATTCATTTTGACTAAAAATAATGTTGGCATGTTCAAAAAATTTAAATATGTTGATTCCAAATTTGGAATGAATTTTATCAAATTCAATCTCTATAATTGTTAGAGGCCACATTTAAAATAATCCTCTAAAACGTTATAAAAACTACTTTATAGAAAAATTCATTTTTATGTATAAAAATTTATATATATTATTTATAAATAATATAAATTATAAATAAATTAATTGTATACTTTTTATAAAAAATAAAATAATTTTATTCTAAAACCAGTGAAATAAAAATGTTAATTTCAAAATACCTTAATAGAAATAGTTTTTTTTATTAAATCATTATATTTCAATATTTCTGAAAAAATAATATTTTTAGATAAATAAAAATTTATTACATTAAATTAATTTTGATATTATTTTTTTAAAAAGGACAACATTTATTATAAGTAATATTACTATATTTTGTATAATTTTTCTATAATACTATCTCACAAATAACATAGAACTGATTGTTGAAGAAAATCAGTTTTTGTAGAATAGAATATATTCACTAAAAACTATGTTCATATTTCTTGTAAATTTATCAATAATCTTGTATTTACTGGGAAATGTATTAATATATTTCATAATGTGGTTACCCCAATTCATACCCTCTGAATCAATGACATTGATAAATTAGTCACATTTAAATTAGAATATTTTATAGTCATTAAACGTCAGTGTTACAAAACATTTTTTACATTGAACATAGTTTTAATTTAATGTCTTAGGGTATTATAAAAATTTTCAATAAAAATTCATTTCTATGTTTTATTTATAGTAATGTTTAAAATATTAATATCATTAATAAAAAATAGGGTTCTTTATTAAACTCAATTTTTTTCCTTTTATAAAAAATGGATTAAAAATTCAATAATGTATTATTAATAAATATTTAAAAATAAAACTATTAAAAAAACATTTATCATGTATTGTAAAATATTAAACAAATAAATAAAATTGATTTCATTTCTATTTAGAGTGAATACGAAAAACAATTAATCCAATTAAAAATACTTTATTGACTAAATTTGTATAGTTTATTGTTAAAGATTGTATAAAAAATAAACAAGGAACAATAAAAGAAAATAAAGTATAATTTTTATTAAATGAATTTTAAAATAAATAACATCAAATCAACATGATTATAATTTAATATCCAAAAAATGAGATAAAAAGGTATGTCTTACTACATAGTCAATGAGTTATTTATTCTAACTTGGTCAAATGAAATGAATCCCCCCTATGGGTATTTTTAATGCTCATGAACAAAATTTCTACCTTATGGATTGGATTTTATTCACTATAATATCTCATAATTATAGGTTTTTTTGTTTCATCCATATTTTGGATGATTTGAACAACTTTATCCCCCCAATATATCCCATTAGAAACACATTAAAGCATTAAAAATAGAAACATAATCATCAATTTATTTTTCCTCTATATTGAATATATCAACATGAAAATTAATTATTGTCTCTAATCTTCCACTATCATGAGTTTGAAAAAAAATCTCAAGAACATCATTTACTATAATGGATTCTAGATACATGGTGAAATATATACATTTAAAAATTTTACATGCATTTTCTAATAATATAAATAATCCATGATTATAGCTTTGGTTTATACCAATTTTTATCTTGTTTTTCATACTATCTCTAAGATCATTAGAGATTCTGTCATTTTCTGATGATTTAATTTATTTTTATGTTTCATATATCCAAATCCCACAATATAATCATATTCATGTTTTAATCTTGATTTATTATAGGATCTCCATTTAAAAGACATGGTTAATGTGATTTAAGGATGATTTACTCAGTCTCGTATGTGACATACAATTCCTTACATGAGGAGGCCTGCCATAATCAGAAATAATCAAATAGTTACTTTTATAGGTTAGAAAAATATATTCATAGACTTTAATTTACCATCGTTATAACTTTTAAACGAGCTATCCAACTCATTGTTCTTCATTGAATGTGAAAGTGAATACAATATAATGATCGTAATTTATTGATTGTATTGTTACTAAAATATAATTTATTAATCATTATTTATCCAAAATTATACATTTATATTTACCTATATATGAAAAAAATCCCATAATTATTGAATTAATAAAAAAACTAAACACACATCCTTCTATTTAACTTAATCCTTTAAATGAAAAAATTACATTTTCTGACCAAGTTGACATTTCAATGAATGTTATGTATATATCAATTAAATATGAATTTAAAATTTAGTTCATACTATATAAATAATATGAAAAAATTAATATTTAAAAATAGATATTCAATAATTATTTAATATATATTTCTAGGGTTGATTACTCATAACCAATTGAACTATATTATCATTAGTATCTCAGGATTACATGAGGCTCTATTTAAAAATTCAAAATACTCAAAAATTGTAATATTTTCTTAAGATAAATATTTTTTAGTAGTTCATGTATCATATCAGTAAAACAAAATTTAAATGTCTTATAAATCATCAAAAAATTAATTCCTTAAATTCATTTCCTAATTTATAGAAATTGAATATAAATATTAAAATAATATATTTAACAATGAAAATTATTTTATGTTTGTAATAAAAGTGGAATTCAATCTAATATTTAGGTTACACATGTTATTCATTCATGATTTTAAAATATAATAATTAAACATGACAATTTTTAATTTAAAAAAATATATAAAGTATTGTATAAATTTATAAAAAATTTATAAGAATGAAAAAAGAACCAAGATTTCAAATTTCATTTTCATAAAAAATCATAATATTTTTGTTATATTTTCTAATGTAGATTACTCAGGAAATCATAGAAAATAGCCTATTATTATATACATAAATTATTATCCCATATGTTTCTATTATTGACATGATGTGAAAATATGTTTTTCATGAAATAAATGCAATTTTTTAATCAAAATAATTATGTATTATTAAACATAAAATTACCCACACAATCAAAAAGGTATTTAAATAACAAATTTTTGATTTCCTATTATCATTCATATAAAATAGGATATCCAATAATTATACATATCTTTATTATGAAGTATTATTGTTCTAATATTTTCAATAAAACAAAATGTTTGGAAAATTAGTATTTGAAAGTATATAAAAAATCCTTTTAATAAGAATTATGGAATATAAAATCATTCATAACTATTAAACGATTAAAATTTATTTCAAAATATAAATATTGATAATAGAAAGAAAATATTAGGTTACAATGTTTATCTAGTAAATATTAATAATTCACCTAAACATATTTTCATTATTTTCTCAAATATATATGTTTACGGGGTGGAACATTAACTTAAAAAATGAATTTAATTTTGATATTTATTTATTATCAAAATTGAATAAATTATGTTAAAAATATTATTGAAAAATATTGGTTTTCATGAAAAGAAAATTTATAATTACCATAATTAACCATCTTAGAGAAACATAACATGTCACCTGATCTGGATTTCCATAAGGGCCAAGTTATGTACCTGGTTACTTTGGGCTGGAGACAAGCACATGTCTATCAAGACACCTTTTGGAATATTTCAACCTATAATTACTATTCACCAAATATCATGTATAATAAGATAAGAAAAATAATGGGAATATAACACAGAAGAAGTGTTATATAAACCTGATACAAAACAATCATATCTTTAATGATAATGAAAAAAAAGTTCAAGACCATTAACAAGAACCTTCATGACTATATTCGACCACCATAACAAATAACCATGAAAAATAAATAACAAAGAGAATTCATAAAGCTATATGACACCCTTCTCATTAAACACATATTGAAAAAAAAATATTTATATCAGAGAATCAATTTTTAGGGTAGGATCCTAATGTCCAGAAGGATAAAACCAAGAATCTAAACAATGTATATAACCACGAATCTATAATTTTTATCGATAAAATGAAACATAACTCATAAAACAGTTTATTTCAAAATATTTTTCATAAAACTTACATTAGTTTCATTTAAAGTATTATATATTAAAATCTACCACAATATATAAATTAGCATAGATGATGACATAGAGGTATGTGGTGAAGAAGTTCATATATATAAAAATATCAACATGTGATAAATAAAAACATTAAAATTACCATCAAGAATAAACGAAAGACAAATGTACTCTAGCCTAAAGTGATATGTAACTTAGATTTTTAAGAAATCCAAAGATGATATAACAAAATTTATAATGATATCTAGCCCTTATATAGTCTGTTAGCATCATGCCAATCCATTTGTTTCCACAATATAATTGAAACATATATATAATTTATAGTGGTTCCTCACTGAATGGTAACATTCATATATCTATAACATGACATGGACATTATTTTTATATGTTATTTTTTCTCAAAAACATGATTTAAATCATACTAAAAATTTTATAAATCATTTTTAATATAAAAAATTTAACTAACATTCATTGAAATCCATTTTAGAGTTAAAACCATATTTGAGCAATTTCATAAAAATCATGATATTTGTAAAACTGATTATAATGAAAATAAAACATAAAAACAATAAAATATCCCTTGAGAAAAAATAATTTTGTAGACACAGTTACCACTTCAATGGGATAAACCTAGAATTTTTTGATAACTATAATTGGATACGTTGGGATAAGGTCCTCACAATCCTAGATCTATAATAAACATTATTAATTACCCATAAAAATATCTATATATGTCAATAACAACCATTATGGGGTTAATACATGGAGTAGAATATATATTGATATGTGATATATAAAGATGTGAAGAAAATTTATGGAAATTCGAACCTTCATTTAATAAATCCACAATGACCAAAGGATATTTTTGAAAATAATAAAGAGGGACCCGACAAGATTGTCTAATAATTGATTGGTCAATCTAATGAAAAATTTGGATGATATGTGGGTTAATAATTAAATATGTTATAATTGTATTTTTTCCATATTAATTAATTTTATAGCAGTCTACTGGTTAGGATTCATTTGTAGAAAAACCATGTGGTATATAATTCTCTATGAAAAATAATGTTTACAATTATTATGGAAAAGTTTAATAGTTTGTAAATCCAGTCAAAAGACATACAACCACCTTTGAACCCAAACCTAATCCTATACATGGCTTTCCTAAAAATATTGCATGTTTAGGAAAACCTTTTTCCAACAATGTGAAACACCATTGAAGTTTAAAAATACATATCACACTATTACTACAAATTTACAACTAACAGTTCACAGAACATGCACATAGACTATTACTCTCAAACTCCAAAATCATGATAAATGACTCCAAAAACCTTTTATTAAATTAATATAGACAAAAGGAAATAATAAATAATACTTATGACCCAGAGGATGTATCAATTATCCCTACTATGATTATTTACATCCCTAGAGAGATGGAAGGATTCGTAACTCACAATGAGATAATCACACCTCTTTATCACGAATGTTTCACGATATCTTTCCTTATAGGTTTTCTACATAAACTACCATTGTACACTAACCAAGGGAACCATTTTACCACATAACACACTATTATATGATCTATTATTATAACTGGTTTCTCAATGTCATAGTTTTATAGTTCAAGATCGATATCATACAACTCCATCGATGGGAGTGGTATGGTTTATACCTCTATAATTGGGAAACACAAAACCTATCATGAATGTAATTGAAAACTAAATGTAATAAAATATTACATTCTAACCTCACAAGATGCTCATTTTTGTTCAAATGTCCAATTAACCTCAGTTCTTACTTGCATTGTCTTCTAAAGTGAGAAAAAAAACCAAAAACAAAATTATATCACATATATTAAATAATAATGGGATATGAGGATGGTGTTCAAAGGATTGTTGGAATATTTATGGTATTTCTTATCTAATTTTTAAAAAGAATATTTTTATATTATCGCATGAAAATACTCAGTCTAAGAAAAGAATAATCTTCAAAATAGTATAAAAACAAATTAAATCAATATGATTACACAAACATATCATTAAAAGGGTCCATTTTAATTGATTATTGATAAATTTAGTTATTGGAAAACATAATAAAGAAAATATTATTTTCCCAAGAACCAAAAATTTCATTAATGCACACCCAAAAAATAACCTCAAAAATATCAATAGCTCACCAATTATCTACATCAACATGAAGATAATACGTCTTATTAAATAACAACTTGGTACAAATTTCCACCTAAAGACCATTCAAAAAATTGAAATACAATTATGAAACTATTTCATAAAAAATTAAAATATTACTCCATTGAAATTCAACATCTCAATGAAATATGGGTGGAAAATAACTTCTATAAATATTGAATCATGAATAAGAAATAAATGAGAAAATTTCTTTATTTATAAATAATTACACAAATCACAATAATCATATTAGTAGTCCATGGGTAAAGATTATATTATTTCAATATAATGATTTTTAATATATATTATAAAGTTTTTAATGACAAGAATTTTTATTATGTATTCTTTTGAGGCCAAGAGAGATTCAATAATGATATAATAAAAACACTAAATTTATTATATCATAGAGGGAAATGTTTTCTTAAATAATGAAATAACTCCAGAAGGGTGACTAAAATGGAAAATATGATACAATCATTGAGTCTAGAATTCATGTTTTACACTAGATGTGACATAAAATTTCCCATTATTAATATTTTTAATAATGTGTTTTCACAAGCGCTAATAATATAATTAATTTTTTTATATGGAAATTTATTGAAAAAATATCCTATATAAATATAAGGTTATGAAAAATATATACGGTTATCAATATAAACATTAGATTAAGAGAGGATGCATTAATGGATAACATGGTGAATTTAAATAGATCGAAGATCTTTTTTCAATTGAAACTCAATGATCCCACCGTTTGAGGAAATAATGATTTATTCCTCATCAGTGATTAATACTATCTCATGGCAGGGTGTTGTTTTTCTTGGATTTATTTCCCCATTTATTAACCCATGATGAATGTGAAACAAATCAACAACATATTGATTCATCGGTCCAATGTATTGTAGGTGAGGGTCTATTTACTTTGGATTTTGGGAATAAATATAGTTTTTTATTTTTTTAATTTATTTATTATTCCAAAAACAATGAATAAAGTCAAACCTAAAAAATTGTATAGGTTCGTTTCACTTTTTATTTCTTGGATCTCTTCCCCCGTTCTTCACATGATTTATCAATACTGTTTCCAACATTTGGGGTTCAACCAATACTCAATATTTGATCATTGTGTGACTATTTTTAAGGTAATGAAGTGTTAAAATGGGTTATGTTTTATAACAGATAGAGATATTGAGGTGTGAAACCCATAGAGAAAGATTTTTTTGGGATTTTTATTATATTTTAGATCTCCACTTTTTATGTTCTATCTAATGATGATGTTGTGGTGTGACGGTAATTGATTCCTAGTCTGTATGGATAACTAGAACTTGGTTGGAAGTATCATAAGGGATTAGTTGGATAGAGATCCAAATCATATGGTGGGAATCATGGATGAATGGTATGATAGAGGCACATGGGAATATTTGTTGAATAGTCTTAAGTTTCTAGTAAATTTCTCACTATATTTCAGGTATTCTAAATAACAGAAGTCGTTTAGTCCCCCATATGTGACACTACAATTTATATATATAGAAAAATATCATACGACATGTGACATGGGTCACTCATTATGTGACAAGGTACTAGAGTCTTGAAATGTACCACATGGCTAAATTGTCCTGTAAACAAGTAAGAACAATGGTATAGATAGAGTACACATGCATAACCATGTACTCAAACATTTCTAGGTACACAAACATGATCAGGTACATGGGAATGGATAGTATACATGAGAAAATGTAGAGGAACATAGGAAAAATAGGTTGGTATAGAATTAATGGTATACACCATGTACGACATATATAAACCACATACTTCCTATGCGGTAGTTTATAGCCATTTATTTTTTGAGTATAGACCTAGTTCAGTTGACTGTGCTTCATTTGTCCAAGTCTATATAGGTATAATGTGGAATTAGATCATGAGAATTGGACTATAATACGATCTATGGATTTTTTCTGGGATTTATTTTTTTGTTAAAATCTCAGTGACTAGGGAGGGATCTTCTACCATTACTTCCTCATCCTAGATAGGATTACAACTATTGGAATGAACACCAAGAATAAGGCATCATTCCCCTATATATCAGGTTAACCTAGTATGTTTGGTGGTGTCCCCCAGCTTTTTTTGGGTGTGATCGCCTATCTTTGTATAGATAAATTTTAATTGTGACCAAGTAATTCATTGGTGAGACCCAACAAGCAAAACCACTCAGATGAGAACCCTAAGTTGTTTCATGGAACATGTAGTTAGTTCTTCTAGAATATAATTACCTTTAAGGTTCATGAAAAATAATATTGATGAAATTATAGTTGATAACCCTTTTGATCAGTTCCCTATTATGAGTATATCTTCTTCGATTATCAATATGTCATATATTTTGATTGGAATACTTGTTGCATTAATAATATTGAACTCTTGATTCTTTATATTTATTGATATCTAGGTGTCTATTTGTTATAGTAACACTTACCCATTCATGGGATTGGACCACACATTATATTTTTTTATGGCCATCAAATGAAATTTGATGGAGTCATAGGGGAATAATAAATAGGTGGAGAATAGTTAGTAATATACAAACATTGTTTTATACTAGGATAAGAGCTAAATAATAATCAACTCCATACTATATGGTTTAAAACTATTTTATTTTTATGGTCTTTCATTTAAACCCTATGTTTCATTTATTATCATTTTCATACATTGATGTGGGATAGATTTTATACATTAATTTTAGTATCAGTTGTGTTAAATTTCATCATTTTATGGGTTTTAAGATGTGTGTGTGTGCATATAAGAACCTTACTCTATTGGTTTATATGTGTTTTATATGATTACTTAGTGCTAGTCTCTATACCCAGACCTATCTGAGGTTGGATTGGGGTTTTCCCAATCGGTTTTATTATAGTCATGTGGACCATGAAGGATTAGGTCATGTAATAGTGGTATTAGAATAGTTGGTTCAACCTTAGGGATAGATTTTAACCTTCTTAATGCTATAAGTATAGGTTTTGGATTTTTTGAAACTAGGATAAATTGTTTTGAGTTTGGGTTTTAGGTATACCACTATACTATTGGTCATGTATATGACATATCTATTTATCAAGACTCCAATAACCTACTTGTAGACCCAGTAATTATATGTCATATATATTGGGAAAACAATCGTACCTACCTAAATTCTTGAAGGTCCTGAAGGATTTCATTTGTTATTCAATTTCGATAACCCCCTCTTTTTAAGGGTTGAAGGGTAAACATTGACATTAATGGGAAAAAGTTCATAATTTAATTCATTCATTACAAACTACAACTACTTGAACCATCCCATCCCCAGTGTCTATATCGTGATAAGCTTTCTACATTTACATGGTTGTATGGATATTTGTCTTGTGAAGAGGTGCACAAGCCTCATACCTATAGAAAATTATATACCCAATAATTCTTCCAAATCCATTAGCTCTACTCTGGTAAATTATCCATTCTCAAAATCCACTTCTAGGTCTTGTTCCCTATAGAATGTTTCCGGTAGAATCTAAACATTTGGTGGCTCGAAGGCCATGAGGTTGATTTAAAGCCTTATGGTGGCTCGAGATCCTTATTGACCCAAAGGACATGGTGTCCTAACGGACTTAACGAATCCATACCCAAACCATCAGCCAAATGTTAAATAGTTCTGACTGCTACAATACTGAATAGTACCTGCTATGGTTCCTTCTACAGTTCCCTAAATATACACATTATCTTTGGTTAATATTTTCAGTTTTAGGATTATTACATGGATAATGAAATATAATATTACGTAGTTAAATCATGAGGATCATGTGCTAAATGATGACCATTCTATACGAGGTACTAAAAAGGAGGTGGTACCTCATGGTGTTTTGAATGTTTTTCAACCACCCATTAAGAAGAAGGTTTTGATGGCAGTAATGGATTAGAATCTGTGCAAGATAAGAAAACTTCATGAGTTTTAGAGGTAGAGAACTCCTCGGTTTATGTATGAGCTAGGCATTTCAATCAGTTGAGGGCTGGAAATATTTATTCTACCACGTTTTCCACCTTGTGAGAACACATCAAGATGAGATGGTAGACCTAGTGGAGAGTCTTCTTCATGGAAATACAAGTATGAGGTGGATATTAGTTACATGGGAACATCAGGTTAAATCAATACCCTTATAATATTTCCAGAATAATGTCATGGATGTGTTCTATCTAGCAACATTTCTATCAATGTGCATCGATGAGATTATGAACTTTTAGTAGGGTAGCAAGATGATGGAAGAGTATTCTGGAAGGTCCGTAGACTATTCAAAATACTCAATGGATATGTTTCGATAACTATTATTTAGAGTAATGGATTTTAAATGAGGAATAAACCAATATATCATAGTTGGAGTGATATGAATTTGAGTTCTCACCTATAATAGAGTTCTCGGGAAAGGATTTGAGGTGGAGAGCTTTCTTGGTGGTTAGACACCACATGATGGTGATTGTAGATGAATCCCTAGAGTTAAGGCATTAGAATATGGTATCCAAAAATAGACATAGGGATATGGGTTATGAAATGATTCAATACAATATCTCTGGATAGAGGGTATTAGTTTTTCACATTCCGGAGGTCTTGAGTCATCCTAGGGAGAGGCGGTCTTTCACTTGAGATGGCCTGGGAAATATATTTCAGAATTGTCTAAAACATCATATAACTAATATAGATATGGTTGGCGGACCACCCATGTATATGTTAGAGTTGGAAAAAGGAGTTATTTAAGATAAATGATGTTACACAGGAGAATTTTGAGATGTTATATATGGCATATGGTTTGACATGTTTACACCACCAAACAAAATGTGGTCCATTCCAGACTGCAGAAGTTGTCGGTTAGGGATGGGAAAAATAGAAAGTTGTGGGGACCTACATCATTGAGGATATATGAATATTTATATGTATTATCAACGAAATATTATATTTATCTACAATACTGATAGACACATGTCTGCTCCACCCTTTTTAACCACTTATTTTGTTTGATACATATATATTTTGATTGTTACCCTTGCTAGACCAATGCACTTGGAGACTAAAAAAAGAGGGGATTTAATGATCACACACTACATATGATGGTGTTAAATGACTCTTTAAGTACAATTCTTCATGTGGGATCTCTTTATAGTAGTGATCATGCCGTATTACATCATCATGTATATGGAAATGTAATGCACAGTTCATGAATATATTGATTGAATTTGGTGGAAGATGTGGTGCATCTCTAGTTATGTATCAAGTTGTTCCTCTATATTTGACAATGATAACCATGTAATGTATAATGGGATGATACATAAGAGAAAAAAATTTATTTCCCATAAATTGTATAGTATTATCCTAGGAGTACTGTATGCTATATGATTTTATCTTCCTACTATTTTGAAGAAGTAAAACAACATCCATCGTGAGGATATTCATGGATCACCACCCCCCACTGAGAGATAAAAATCAAAATTTAATTGATCCCAAGGAATAATGCGATATCTATTCTAGAAAATCATATGGATCCGAAAAAGCTTAATGAATTTATGTTTTAGTTGGACGCCTTATAGGGGAAGGGATTTATTAGACTTAGTGTGTCACATTGGGTTGCCCCATGTTATTCTCAATAAAGTAAAGTGTGAGTCTTTGGTTGTGTGTTTCATGTCCTCCCCAGAACTAGTTAAAAATAAAGAGTAATTATCCACTATCAAGAAATGAAAACCACTTTGATCATTTTATAGGGGAGAGATGGTTCTCAAAGATAGACCATAGGTCATGTCAACAGAATCTTCTAGTATGATATGTGGATATACAAAAGATGACATTTTAATATGTCTATAGTCATTATGTTATATGGTAATGCATTTTGTTGTGATGAAATATATATTAGTATTTATGGGACTCATGAACCATATAAATCAATCTTTATTATTCTAGTTTGTAATGGTCTTCATCGATGATATTCTAGTGTAATTGGAATCCAAGGAAAAGAACAAAAGACACAAGTGGATAGTCATATAAATACATTGAGATAAATATATTAGAGGAATTTTCTTATATGTGTCATTTCTAGATTCCGGTATTTCACCTTTTGGGATATTTTATCTCTGTATAAGGTGTATAAGTAGACCTGGGGAAGGTAGAGGTAGTGTTATATTAGGATTCACCTAGGATAACGATAGAGGTGTAATGATTACTTGGATTTATAGGCTATTATAGGATATTTATTCCTAATTTATCTTGGATATCAGTGGATTTGAGTAATGATTCTAGGAAGGGGAATCCTTTCTATTGAACAGATAGGTGACAACCATATTTTAGGATTTAAGGTAGAGGTTGATTAGTTCTCTCATTATGATATTTCCATAAAAGGGTGTCGATTACATAGTGTTATGTGATTCCTTAGGAATAAGATGTGTTTTTGTTCTATTTTTTAGGCAGGAAGCGATTTTCTATGGTTCTTGATGTTTTAGATGACATTTTCATAAATATGAAGTAGATTATCTTGATTTTCTATTAATAGTATTCCCCCTGAAAATGTGGCGAAAATACCTAATTGGTGAGAGGTTTATCATAAATTCTAAGCACAATAGTTATGAATATATCTTCTATCAAAAAGATATTAACCTGAGGGATATGTGATAAATATAATTTTTCAATTATTATGAATTTGAGATATTATATACTCTAGTAGAACTTGTTTAAGATTGTTGAATGATGCTTCAGTGTTGTTATCCAAGTTAATGTTTTCCTTTGTTTATGAGAATAGTTTATCTTACCACTAGTCGATGGATAATACCCAAATTCTTCTATAACAAGTTAGGTAGGATAAACCTGGAGATACAATGGTGATATCGTACATGCTCATATATCGACTAAAAATTTTCGTTATGATGGTGTAATAAATAACATTATTTTTATACGATATAATATGGTTTTAGTTACATAGAATTAGTGGGTGATGATTGAATTTTATATATTCCATTTGGAGGTACATCAGAGAGTTGTGGATATTTACTCGAACCATTACCATCAATTCTGGTGTTAAGGGATAAATAAGTGTGTCATAGAGTTTTTCTCTTGATGCCTCACTTGTCAGTAGGTGAAGGATGAGAACCACTTTTCAATGGGTTTAGCTAAACCCCTTGATGTTCCTATATTTAATTGGGATGTTATATGTATGTACTTTGTGAATGGGCTCCCATTATTATCTAGAGGATGTGATTTCGTATAGTTGATCATAGACCAACTCCTTGAGTTAGGCCCCTTCATAGATATTTGATAGTATACTTCTATAGAGATATGGGGATTCATATATATACAAGGATATTTTGGATTCATAGAGTTACCTCAAAAAACATTTCAGACAGTGATTCTTTCTTTACATCACAAATATTGGAAGGGTTATGAGAGGCCTTTGGGACTCAATTTCATTGTTCAAAGATTTTCAATGTGAAAATTATGGCTAGATTGAGAGAACATTCATGTTTTATAGTAAATATTGTGGTATTCAATGTTTGATATTGGGGGGTCGTTTGGAGCATCACTAGCCCCTGATGGTGTTTATTTACAAAAAAACTATTATTACACCCCCAACAAGTTCCCATTAAAGAATTTTTATGGGTGAACCTACAGGTTACTACTGTGGTGTAATAATCCAGGTCACTCTGATCTTATTTTCCATGAGTTGGTGTGAGATATGAATGTAATGGTGAAGATCATCTAAGAGTGGATGAGGACTTCTGAGACACATTATATGTCTTATGATGTCTAGGGAAATTGTAATTTGGATTATGATTAGGGAGGCCATGTTTTTTAGAAGGAAACACCTCATTTTGGATTGCGTATATTTGGCTATGGAAGTAAGTGATCCATGAAATTCAATAGCCCTATCTTAATAATATATTGGGTAAGGGAGGTTCCATATCACTTGTTCCTTCCGCCATAGTTACATTAGGTTCATGATGTTTTCAATGTGTTTTAAATGATGAGGTATGTGCACAACCCGTCAAAGATTAACGATAGCAGAGAGCTCAAAATTGAGGACATAGAATCCATTGTAGTGTACTTGTTGTGGAAAATAGATATGGAGGAGGATATCTTTTATAGGTGATATAATCTATTGGTTCATGTCTTGTGGTAGTATGTGAATCCTCAAGAGATCACCAGGGAGTAGGAAACCATGATTCAACCCTAGAAACCTCATATTTTGGAGTAGTGTGTTTTCTATTTTTTGGTTGAAATTTCCTATGGTGATGAGATTGTAACATATCATTTTATCCCTATAATGATTTGGAATATATCTAAAAATATTGTTAAATCCATTTGGAAAGATAAATATTGATTTAATGGCCAAAAGATCCTCAATTATTATACAATTAAAATATTAAATATATTAAATCATTCATGAATAATTTACCTAAAATAGTTTAATAACTATTGAACTGTGACTGTTATGTGAAATCCAAGACCACCATTTATTTTAAAATTCAGGTTATAAACAATTAATAACATTTTTTTTGGTTTTGAGCATTTTGATAATTAGATGTTAGGGTAACAAATAGTAAAATAAATTGTTTAATTAGTTTTCTTTGTTGTGTTTAAGCACAACGACAAAATATCCCCGATAATATATTATTATTCACAATCCCTAGGGTTTTCCTCATTACCATACTAATGAATGTGGAGCAGTTGGAGGATAGAATGGTTAATTAAAATGGATTGAGGATTTTGTTTTCAAACGAAATTTGATGATCCAAACAAAGATGAAAACAAAAATTACTTCTTTATTGGAAATCAACATGATATTAAGGTTAATATTTTTTCTCATTGGTTTATTTTCCTATTGATTATCCCTAGAAAAATATGAATTTAAAATTATATCATATTAATGCATGGGTCGATTTTTTTGTGGTTGTCGGTTTATTTACCTTTGGTTTGGGGAATTAATATTTTTGTTTATTGTTATAATAGTAGCGAATATAGGGTATCCTAAAAAATAGTTTAGGATCATTCATATTTTTTTGTTTTTTATGTCTCTACCCTCATTCACAGCATGATTCATCTTTAGTCTATCCTTGTCTAGTGATTCGATACATACCCAATATTTGATCATTTCATGAAAATTATTTGGTGTAACCTATTAATACCAGGGGTTCATGTTAACAATCAATAGTGTGATTGAGGTGTGATGATGATGGTGTTAGATCGGTGGAGGATCAAGACGAAATTTGATATCCTTTATTTATATGTATTGACATTCAGTGACAGTGTTCTGTGATGGTAAGAGTCTCCCTATCAGTTTGGATGTCTCGAATACAGTTGGTAGAGATTGAAGGGTTTAGATGGAATGAGACTTGTAGCATAAAATAGGAATCATGGCTGTATTATAAGAGATAGGTGTGAAAAAAGATGCATATAATTATCTATAATTTCATGAATATTTCCTAATACAAGGTGTATTTTCTCAGGAATGAACAGTGCGCTCTGAAATTTCTATGGATCTGGGTTTTACACATAGAGAAAAATATCACATTCCATGTAACACATGTCACATACCATGTGAAACAGTTCTGGAGTCTTGGAAAAAAACATATGGGTGAACGAGTGTCAAAATGGCCCATACCACCAGAAAAGATGATGTACACAAGCATAGATGTGTAACCATACACGAACATGAACAAAAATACATCCAGACACATTGGCATAGATTGTGTACACATTAATGGGAAGAGGAACATGGGAACAAATATGGGTAGGTACGATTTTAGTGAAAAATTACATGAATCCTCTATACATGTCATTAAATTCACATGACTTAGTTTACAGCCCTCAATTTTTTTATATATACTATATTCATTGGATTGTGATTCCTTGATCCATCCCTTTGTGGGTATAGTTTGGAATTACACCTGATAATAGAATTTTAATCCCTATAAAATGTTTTTTCTAGGATAAAGTTTGATGTATGCCCTTAAGTGACCAAGTTGGTATCCTCTATCATTACATTCTCAACTATGAAGATTTTGTGGTATCCATGTATTTTCCATGCCTTGGGTGTTGATAATAAATATAGCTATTTGATCCAGCATGGTTTGTGACATCCCCAAGTAATCGAAAGTTTGATCCCATATATATGTATTAAGAAGACTGAAGTTCAGTGGGGACTTATTTGGAAAGTCCTGATGAGGACAAACTATCATATGATAACCATCATTGAAAACCTTGATATTGGAGTGATTTCTCCCTGACTTGTGTTACCATTAATCCTCAATAAGAATCTTGTAAATGGTATTATTCTTGAGACACCATGATATGGATTTTTTATTATGATTATATATGGTTTGATTAACTTTATGTCTCATATCTTGATTTACATACTTATACAATAATGATCTATCATCCCTTTAGTCTTTGTGTTTAGGGATTTTGGGGTGTTCTATTGGGTATTTTATACACTCTAATGCATGGTTTTTTCGACAAATGTCATGTATTACGTAGAATACATGACATTCGATAGAGTCTCTAGAGGACGTAGAACAAGGGGAGCATAGTTTGGGGTATAATGACCAAGGTTCACACTGGCTGTTGCATTTTACTATAGTGGCGTCTTTCTGAGTAGGTTGTACTCATTCACACTATAGGGTTGGATTGTATATATCTCCTTTATGGGATGTAGTCATTTTATCATTATATGATATGGGATAGATGTTATGTATTCATTATGGTATTTTGTTGTGTTTACTATTCGTCATTATAAGGGTTTGGAAATGTGTGTGTGTGTGTTTAAAAGTATATAATGTTAATTTCTATCACGTGTGTGATATAACTATTTAGAAACAGCCTCCATCCCCTCGCCTATTAGAGGATGTCTTGGGGATGTCACACATGGATTGCCACCATCTAGGTGGGCCTTGGATGGTTGGGTTGTAACACTATGGAAAATAAATAGTGAATCGATGGATATATTATCCCACTTTGATAATACAATGGGAAAATTATTCAGCGAAACATTGGTTTTACGGAGCTCCAGCAAAATAATTTTCCTAGTACGACATCATGATATGAATTTTGCAATTAACTATGTTATCTAATAATGATTTTATAGTATTCACAAATAAAAAATACTTCATTATAGTGTGTGGAATTATAGATAAATTACTAATTTTGATGTATTCATTTGCTGCTTCATTTTAGATATAGGATGAACCAATATATTTTTAAAAATCACTATATAGTACAAGGAGACTGATATCAGTTTCCCAATGTCTCATTACCAGAAAGGATATCACTAAAATGAAGAAAATAAATATCAATTATTTTTCCATGATAAATCTGATAAAAAATGAACAACCATATTTGAAACAATTTATGAAAATATTTTCCTCATATTATACACATTCAAAAAGACCCCTAGAAAAAAAACTAATCTAGGACCATTTTTTCACTGATTCCTTCATGGCTTAATTCATTAACTACATGCTCAATGCATCCACAACCACAATCTATTTTCTAAATATTTCTAAAAAATAATAATCAAATGTCTAAATATAATCAATCCAATGTATTTTTCATAGATTTAGATCTCTTTAATTATTAATATACATTATTTTCTTATTATAAGAGTATACGGTAATAGATTGTGGAATAATGTATTCATAACATTCATTACTATAGTTTTGTCAAGATCTGGGGTTGGATAATTCATTGGATGAGGGTATGGTTGGTAAGATCCATAGGATACCACCTATTTCTCCAATATTAAAACACATGAAAATACCATACCTATGTTACTAAAAAGGGAATCATAACCCAAACCTTGTTCTAGAAGAATTAGAACTGAAGGCAGAGTCAACCTCACCATTAGTTCCTTAAATTATTATTGATACATACTGCCCAATGCATATTTAACAACCTTGTAGGTCAAATATTTATTAAAATATGAAAGCATGGAGATATATAGAATAAAGACATTTTAGTAACCAAATAACCCATGAGACACTAAATACCAAATACATTATTATATTTCACCCCTAAAATCATTTCCTGAATATTTTTAGGATCCACATAAATTCCCATCTCAGATATAATACTACCCAAAAAAGTCAATTTTTTGATCCATATATAAAAATTAGAATTCATTCTATATAGAAAAAATTAATTCAATATTCTAAAAAATATAAATATATGGTCTTAATTTCCTTCATTTGTTTTTAATACATTGATATTTATTCTATTAAAATATATGAATACATTTATGAATAAAAGAAAAAACTTGATTCATTAAATGTATAAAAACAGAAATATAATTTTTAAGTCTAACTCGCCTTAAAAAATAATCATAATTTAAAAAAATGATCATGAATGATATAATTGGAACATCATCAAATCATAAACATAAATTATTATACCCTTTCATAGATCAATCATATAAAATAATGAGCATCTTGAAAAATCACAGCCTTGGAATTTTTAGAATCCACTGAAAGTCCCATCTCAGATATAATACATCCTAGAAAAATAATTTCTTAGATACAAATGTAACAATTAAAATTCTTTATATATAGAAAAACATCATTCAAAATTATAAGGACAGTAAATATATGATCTTACTACAAATAATTTATTTTGGAATACATTAAAATATATTCAATAAAAATTCATGAACACATTTATGAACAAATAAAGGCATTTGACTCAAAAAACGAATAAAAACCAAAAATATAATTTTTAATCCGAAAAATCCTAACTAAATAATCATAATTTACAAGAATTATCATGATTTATAATATATGAACATCCTCTTATCTTACACATATATGATTCAACCCCCATCGTTGAAAAATATTAGAAAACCGTCAGCATCCCCAAAGTTTATTACAGTGTTCATAAATACTAGAAAACAATAAACATTCTTATATTCACATTATTAAAAAGATGGTGATATAAAAAAACAAATAATCATTTATTATTCTCTATTATGAAAATAATCGGTGAAACCCAACAAGACATTACTGGGTGAAAAATCCATTAGCTTATTGACCATAATGTTTAAGATTATTTTCATCCATATTAGTAGGTGTAATACAATAATATGTTAAGGATGTGAATAACATGCTTAAAAGAAGGGAAATAGAACACACAAACTCTATCTTGGATGCTAACTAAGAAAAATCATTAGGAAAGGCCTTATTATAATCATTTACAATGGTAAGAAGAATTCTATATAAATGATTTTTTAAAACATCAATAAATGTATCCCATAATTTTCATTAAATCTTTAAACCCACGTGAACAAAATACCCCTAATTCCTTGATATTGAATAACACTCACCCTTAAATACGTGAGTAAACCCATATGAATTTAATTATTGTACCCAATTCTGAAAAAAATAAACCATATCATTAAAATAAAAAATCCAATATATTAAATTTATTATATCATAGTTATCAATAATAATGAATCTGAAGTCCCACTGGAACCAATGGATAATGATCAACAATCATCATTATTACTACTAAATATCCCATTACCTCTTCCATCCAAATGGAGAGTATTGGTCCAGCAGAAATGGTATAATCTCTAACTATAATCCCAATAGATCATTCAATATAAATGATAAAACTATGAAATCCACCGATATCAAAACAATCCTGGAATGAAAATGATGAAAAGAACTGTACCACTCAATGTTATATCACCCACCATATATAGATTCCAATTATGAATATTCCAATGCATAAATTGTTCCAAAATCAACCCCTCACTGAGATATCACTACAGTTCAAGTATCCCTATATTCATGATAATGATATCTATCATCATTCCCTATATCTATTTTAACTTGATAGACTTTGTATATAGAATCTAGATAAAATTTAAATAGACAATTTTTAATAAAAATGAATACTGTTACAAGATTATAAACAATGATTGTAAATCATAGGCACTACTATATGTTTAGAATTTTAATGTCCATATCATTAGTACTATATGAAATCCATGTAGTGTTTTCATAAATATTATCGTGTAATTGGACCTAATGAAACTGATAACACTTATTTTGCTTATTTTTTAATCTATATAACACAATATTCGTACCCCCGACAATAAGAAAAGCTAAACTAAGACCTGTCTACCCAATAAAGTCTACTTTATCAAAATATACCTTATGAACTGCCTCATGAATGTTTAGATGTCACGTGAGATAAAGAAATAATAAAATATCATGATTTAGACAAATATCAAAATTTCCAACCTTGAGGTATCCATCAGTGATATATTATAAAGATTAATTACCTAACTAAGAGAAAAGAGTGGAATAACCCATCACTGAATGGTCTCATGGATCCAAGGTCACAAATTGAAGATCCTTCACCATGCATGAAGTCTCATGATATAACTATTGATTAAAACCATTATTGTATGTAGTTTATGTGAGGTACTTGTGTAATTTATTTTTGATTATGGAGTCCCTCCAATTACTTATAAGTCCGTTTTCATATCATTGGAAACACCCAACTTAGAATTCTATCGTGTATTCAAAATTTATAAATTCCTCTATTTTCATTTAGTCAATTACATCATTTCATGGGTCCCTTTATTCCAGGGATGGTTGGTGTATTTTATGGGTAAACACATATGTATGATCCACCATCAATTCATAGTTTAAACCAAAAAAATTCATATAGGTAATAAATATTATAGATTTTCATCGTAACTAACCCAGGGTCGACTAGATATTTTTCTTATGTGCAATTCCATGCGATTCTTTCCCACTAATTTTAGTATATTCTCCTAGGATTCATTATCTATTAAACAATAAAGATAACACCTTACTAACATAGTAATATATATTTGAATCAAATAATGAATTTCAATAATCCATATAGAATCCATTAATAAATAAAATTTTATGAAAAACCAAGATTCAACGAGTGAGATATAAATACATTGAAAACCAATAAAAACAATTCATAACATGGTTCATCTTACAAGAAAAAAAATAAAACTAAATTTTTAATGAAAAATTATTTACCACCCATGGTAAATTATCATCACGTAAGGAATTGATCTTTATTCATAGTAATTCACTTTTAATAGTCCTGTTTTAATAATCCTAAATCCACCCTTCTAAAAAACCCTAATAAGAACATATGATTCCCTGATACAAATTCATATAAACCATCCTAGGTCAACAAAACATGTCACTTGAGATGGGTTTCCACAATGATCGATATGTTTTCCTAGTCAACATGTGATGGATACATACACTTGGGATCAATACAAAAATACATAGGAATTATGAAACCCTAAAATCAAAATGAAACAAGTATAATGTAAAACAATATAACATAAATAAATAGAGTACACCATGAATGAAAAGGTACAAACCCAGAGATAGAAAAAAATTCTAGATTTCTATTACAAAAAACAAAAAATGTATAAAAACATAATAAATACACTATTTGACAGATAGTCACCAGTATTTCAAACCACCCAAAAGCATCAAAAAAACTAGGAAAAGTCATCTTTCTACAAGAAATCCCTCTATTTACCAACATCTGGTAAAAATATCTATATATATTCCTTATGTCACATTCCATGTTTTAGGAAAACACCTTGCATGATTCCATAACTATTCTATACAATTTATGTCACAATTAAACTATTAACTATATTTTTAGAATGAAAAAGGTTTCTTTGTTCGTTGTATTTTAAAAAAGTTATCAGAAAACATCCTTTTTTCCATTTCCAATATTCCATATTAAAATCCAAACATATGGAAATAAACATGGATAAACAATTGTTTAATCTAGTAAAAAATCACATGTCTCAATTTTTATTTCATTCACAACATTATCATTTACATAAAGTAGAAACCAATAAAAAATGGGCACTAGATTATGAAAATATGTAACTATTATGCACTTGGAAAACTTATCTAGTATAATGTTATTCTCATTTATTATGAGTCCTATAATATTATATTGGTATATTGGAGACCTATTACTTATATAGAATAATGAGAACATATCCTTAATCTCTATTAGTTCAACATAAATATTAATCATGTATATATCCATAAACAGTTACACCCTATATTCACATATGATTTTTCAAATTAAAATTATGTTAAAAAATTATAAAACAATAGGATTTCTACTATAATGATTCAAACCCCTTTTTATATAATTAATCATATTTAATTAATTTCATGAAATGATTTAGGTATGTAAATATAATTTAAAAAAGACACCCCTTTCAATATAATTTTCCATGATATAAAATATGTATATATACAGAATGTACCACATACAAATCAAATAAACCGATTTTTTAGTAAAACCAATTGAAATCATAAGAAAAAATAAATATTACATTAGAAATAATCATTATACAGAGACCCCTTATTAACAAATAGAGGAAAGAAATACATCTTTAAAATGATGAATATAAATAATGAGATCTATTCATTACAAGAACATATCCCTTTGAAACATTGTAAATTACACATGAAAAACTATAGATCATGAAACATCTACCCTTAATAAGTTAAACATGTATAATTGATGATATATCATAGCTTGATGAATAAAATTGATGTGAAAATAGGTTGATATAGGAACATACCTAAAAAAGATCCACCATTATCAAATGGTAATGTCCAAGATACCAATAGGAGAAACTCCAAGAATATCCAGGAAGGGATTGGCTAACCTAATGTGTCATTAGGGCGTGTGTAGGTCAAAAACCCATGGGTATATTTTTATATTTAAATTATTCAGGAAAAATTATGGTTCACATGGTTATTATTCACTATTAGATTAACCATCTACTAACCATGTAGTTCCTAATTCCCATTGAAAATCAAAGTGCACAGTTTTCTTAGAAAATGCATACAATTAGTAATATTGTTTAAATTAAATTAAATATACACATGAACAAATTCCCGCCCCAAAAATTTTTCCAAGTAATATTTAATAGTTTGATAAAGGATTAATGCCCCATAAAAATCAGCAATATAGTTTTCAAATCCAGTTCACATTGTAATCACATGGTTATGTGAAAATATGTGCAGACCATGCTCATAAACTATTTCTATGAAAACTCAACAATGTAGACCCCCACATGAAAATAATTTTATAAAATAAGGAGAGAAAAATCTAAATCATAATAAAACATATCAGTGGCCTGTATGTTTTCACATATAACATGATAATTAAAATACGATATTTCATAATAATGAATAAAAAATAGTAATCTGCCCACCTAAATATTTTATTTGTGTCTACTAAGACTATAAAATTTAGTCACTATTTTTTAAAATAAATGGCATAGTACTTGCAGTTTTAAGTATTCCATCAATGAAAATATAATAAAATAATAAATTACAATAATTACCATCAGTTTACTATAATTATGGTTATAAAAGAGATAGTTTAACATTGAAAAAAATGTTTAATGTGATAGGTTTTCAAATTAGAATTTTTTTTTTAAATGGGAGAAATTAGTTTTTTACAAAATAATATATTGTTTTCTTAAAATAAGTATTTAAATTTTATTTGGAATTGAATAATGGTTTCTATTATTCCATGTTATGGAGGTTAAAAAAATCATTTGGGGGTTCGTTTATTACCCTAATGAAAAAATAGAGTTGATTGAGAAGTATATTTTACTAAATGGGGGCGAAACATTATTCTAACATTAAATAAGTTATATTGGTACTAGAAACAATATTATATAATAAGAGTTATTTGGTTAAATAAAATATAGTTTTAACTAAATACTAACTTCAATCCATTATAGTTAAAAAATAAAATAATGTTACAATTCTATCAAAACATTTGAAACATCAACTCTCAAGAGATATAACTTATTAGTCCTTTATTTAAAAATATTGGTATATTTCAATTGAAAAATTAATTACCATGATGATTAAAATAATTAAATAATAAATACCACCCACATACATCCTTTATTTGGAAAATAAACGATGGAATTGTTTTATAATAAAAGGTTATGAACTCATATAATTTTTATTTATTCAAATATTTCAAAATGAATCACTATTGGTTCAATGAAAGATTATTTTATTTATAGGAATTAATATGAAAATTACTTATTTATCTAAATAATGACCGTTGTTACCCTTAAAAGTTGATACACCCCAAACACATGGGATTAATTGACCGATTACTGGAAATTTATATCTCAAATAATGATTTATAAATAATATTAATGGAATCATTCAAATTATCAATTAATTTTAATTTTATACAATTTATTTCCTTCATATTCGAAATTATGTGCTTAATAAGGGATATGAATACTCATGTAATAATAATCATTTCAATTAATTACATCATTAAAATTTTTATTACCAATTAAAATTTCAAAATCATTTCAAATTCAAAAAATAATTTAAAAAAACTACTAGAAATTCATGTTTTTTTCAAAATAATTGATTTTAATTTAAAATGATTTGTTACTCTAAATATATTTTCCTAGGATTCATGTTTCACATGTTCAAAATTATAATGAGAGGACACAATCAAACATTTCTTTTATAATTTTTTTATATACACATGTAATGAACTATAGTGGAATACAACCTAGGGTAAATTGCATATGGAGGCAACTAAAATAAACATAATTTATATTATCTTATTCAATTATATAAAAATTTATTAAAATCCACCTCAATTATTGAATATTTAAAAATAAAACAAATATATGATTATTGATATTTATTAATTAATATACATTAACAATGGATTTAACAAAATCATATAATTATGTTAGAAATAATAGGATATATTCACTGGAGTTTTAGGTGTAATTTAATCATTTATTAAAAATAAATTTCCTATTCATAACATTTTTATTTATTGATAGAGTTATCATGATCCATCTAGCTTCATTAATGTTCATGTTGTGAAAATCCCAAATTGAAACTACTAAAATATAAGAAAATTATCCAATTTAATTTATATAAACAACATATTTTTAAAACCTTAACAATGTGATCATTATCATCCATTAGATAGACTGTATAAATATAGTGAGAGGAAAATATTGACTATGAAATTGATATTATTAGTATTAAGTGGAATATAATAACCCATGTTCTGAATCACGTTACGTTCTACTTAAATCATATAATATAATAATAGAAACTAGAAAATTAGATTTAAAATTCAATGTTACATATTGATTATATCTATCAAATTTAATGAAAGAGGAATCTAATTATTATCGAATATAATAAATATCATATCAAATCCCGAAATTAGATTAATTCATATAGTTTCACTATTATTGATTAAAGTGAAATAACATAAAAAAATACTGAATAACCTAAACTATTTTTAAAAATTCTAAATATTTAATATAATATATTAATAATATCTTCCCATTTATATATAAAATGATATGATAAATAATAATTAATAATTATAGTACACATTTAGTAGAACAATTCATTTATTTATTACTCGGAATTAGTTCAACTCATGTATATATAGTTTTATCTCAAAAATGAAAATGTTACTCTAATTTTATTCTATATTTTCAAGAACATATATAAGCTATAATTTGGATTCAATCTCTATTAAATTACAATATATATCATCCCCACAACATTATTTTTTATATTGTACAATATTAATATAATCATTAAAGTTTTACATATCTATTAATTACACTATATGGTTATGTGTTGGTTTTAACTCTTTTTTTTAAATATCTTATGGTACTGTTTTATAGACTAGTTTATTCTCACCAAATTTTGAGTAATTAATGATTAAAAGGAATTGAAAAATAAATATCACACACATATAACTTTATTCCTTATTTGGATGTTATTATGGTAGAGAAATTTAATCTTATAATGAAAAATAATTCTGGATCATATTTTATTTGAAAATAAAAATACATTAATTTTATTAAAAATTAATCAAAATTACCACATAGATTACTCATTAATATTTGGAATATATCCCTATCTAATATAATGTAGTATCACCCAAATAATATGGCTGATAAAATATCAAATATTAAATTTCGAAGAATGTAAATATAATAATAAATTTACATTTCAGATCTACCAATATATAAATCATTAAAAAAGGAGGGATTATATATACATGATAAAATATATGAAAAATATAATATGTATTATACCCATGAAATATAAATCAAATATTAGACATATTCTATGAATAATAGTAAGAATATATTATAATGTGTTGAAAAATTAATCAATAAAACAATGCCACTTTACTAAAGGGTAAAATATATATAATAACTATATTATATATAATCTATAAGGACCTAGCTATATACATTACATATTCTAAAGTAATTATACAATAATTCCCATTAATTCATTACCAAAGATCTTTTAGGTTTATATTTTTAGAGAGTTAGGTCACCAATCATAAATAAAAAACCCTTACATTATAATGTAGGCAGTTCAACTTAGAATCCATTTTTCCAATAAAAACATTTACGATATTAATTTTTTTATTTTCATGAAATAAAATCAAATTTCTGATCATTACCTCATTTTTCTCCCTACACATCAATAAAACTTTTGAAAAACATGTTATTCTGTATATTATCACTATATGATTAGTATTATAAAAACATAATGAAATAAATTGTTAGTCCGTGAATAATAAAAAATAAATACATTTTAAGTTAATATTTCTACTCAAAATTAATATTTTATTTCCTAATAAATCATATTATCCTATTAATGTGTTTCAAAAAAAATTATAATGAAATATTAATGGAAAAATTAAACTCACATGGTTTATATGAAATCATAAAAAATAATAATAACTTTTTCAAAAAGTTATACTATCAACCTTACGAAGTATTTTGTACATTCCATTAAAATCGAAAATCATAATATCTACATAAAACCCATATAAAATAAAATATAAACCATGTAGGTAAAATGGAATATCATTTTCATATAAATCTTAATAATAGGATAACCTCCATCGATACACATAGAATAACGATCATGGTTACACATTAAATATTCATCATGGTTAAAATTCGAATAACTAGCATAGTATATTATCATAATATATTAGAAGAACCCTAATCGGTAATCAACATCCCTTTAAACTACACATTGGAGAGCTATGACGGGATCACCTTCCCAATTTTTACAATAGAATGACCAATCCTAATTAATAACTCCCATTTACCATAAAAAATATAATATCTTTCATCAAAAAAATATTCTTTCACCCATAAGAAAACATTTTCAGATATTAATATATTCACTCCATATTAATTTTTTTAAAATTAAAATGATAATAAATAAATTTTTTTTTACATATTATGGGAAAAATGAAATATTATAATGAAAGACAAAAATAAAACAATGGTTATAGTGGTGGGAATGGTCGTTTTCATCACATATGTTAAAATAGAACATTCCTCTTAGCTTTTTCTCAACAACGTTTAAACATTTTGTAAAAATATTCATTTTGTAAAATTTAAAAGTGAGTACAAGGAAACATAAAATTTCCTATATAATTCACTTATGTATATATAAATATATTAATAAAATTATTTTAAAATAATTTATATAGAAGGAAAATAGTTTTTTATGCGAATGTTAAAAAGAAAATTTCAAAAATGAAAGTCCCTTAGCTTGTGTATGAAACATAACATACATTAATTATCTACCTGAATAATATTTTTGTATTTACAATAATAAGATACATATCCCAATTTATTATTCCATTCAAATAACTCATTACAGTGTTATAAATATTATTTATTTATTTGTGTCCACATAATATGTTTTGGTGCCTGAATGGCCCGAAGGCCTTCATTTTTATTTATTTTTGATAACACCCCGTTAAAGGGATGATGGGTAACCCTTACATGTCCCATAGGATCAGAAATTATCTGTCCCATAAGCTTAAGAAGATTACCTGACCCGATGGTCTTAGGTAATTCTACCAGACAATCTACAAGGAACTTCCCCTACCCAGCATCTGCATCAGGATCGTAGCTCTCTACCTTCGCATGACAGTGTGGCTAGGATTCTCGTGGAAGAACATGCTGGTCTCGATGGAATAGACAAACCCTCTCATTCTGAAAAATCCACATGGGTCTTCTCTGGTGATTGCACCTACTCTGAATCCTATTCTGGGGCTGCTCATTGTTTTGTAGTGTGTCTCAAGAAACTACATGTGGGCTGAAGGCCTTGAAGTGGCCCAAGGGCCTTAAAGGTGGCCCAAAATCCCTACTAACCCAAAGGCCTGGGTGGCTGAAAATACTTAATGACTCTATGCCCAAACTGGTGGCCCAAGGTGAATAGATAATATGTTTGGATGATATTCAGGTCAAAAGACCAAAATAACTTTCATAGCTTAACAATCGTAAAAGAATATATTGTTATATTATATATAAAATAAAAAAATATAATAATTTTTTTTATATATCATTTAAACTTTTAAATCCAAAATATAAATATTATTTATAAAAATGAGCTGTATTACAATCATTGAGATGGTAGGCCGTACATACGCATGTGTAACATTTCCATTTATTATTGATTATTACGATAAGAATTTATTTATTATATTAATTTTATGTATGATCATGATATCAGAAGTATAAAAGTACTTATATATATAAATATATATATATATATACATACCATCAATGTGATATGGGGATGAAAAGTGGATCGCATTTCAATATAGAGGTGGTAGTTCACACATACTAATGAATGGTGTTATCATTTTTCAGTGAAAGGAATGGTATAAAATATTTTTTATATTTTCGTTTAAAAAGTATAAATATTCATTTAATATTATTTATAAACATTAATTTCTTCATTATAACAATCCATGTTAGGTTGTGATGAAAATCAAATTACATCGGCCCGTGAGGCGATAGTTCGCTATACACATGAACCAAGAATTTATATCCTGTTTGATGAAGGTTGGAGATAAAAATAGGTTCTTCCAAATACATAATAACATATAATAATATTTAAGATAAATATTCCATTATATAATAATTTTTTGAGAATATTTTAAGTAGGTGCAATAATAAATAAAGTGAAAACTCAGGATTAAGAACTATATCTCTTCTTATGAAAACCTCAATTCCTTAAACATTAAGTCCTCCATGGTTTCTATTCAGCACCAAATAATATACCTATCGTGTTATATGAGATTTTTTATGGTATTCAGTTAGGTATTTGAAGATAAAACTTTTTTTTAGGTATAAATAAATTAGAATTAGATTTTAACTTTTATAATATAAGGGAGAGACATTCTCAAGATTTCTAAAAATATTTTATTAATATAAATTAATTCAGAATTTCAATTGGAACCAAAATATATTTTTTGAATGTAAGATGATGATATGATTAAATAATCTCATACTATTAAATTTTGACATGTTTGGATCATTTTATACACTTATATATTATTTTTAACCCATCATTATCCGTTTTGAAAATTACCATAATAATAAAGATTTATACTTTTTCAGGGTTAATAATGTAACTATAAAATAAAAAAATGACCAGTTAATATAACACGGTGATTTAATTAGAAATATCTCATTAATTTTACTAAATATATTATTAATATGAATTTTAAATCTTTTAATAATATATTTTTACTATAAAATATCATTAAAGTCCATTTAAGAATAATGCATTTAATTTGAATTTAATAACATAAATATGAAAATTTATTTAGAATAAATTGAATAAACACACCATTAATATTTAATTTTTATAAATAAAATTTCTGGGTTTCATTAATTATTTCAAATTATACTTCTGTTAATATTTTTAATATGATTTATATTATTTTTCCATCAATCGAATAAAGATTGTGTCGGCATTGTATATGAATTTGAGATAATTATTTATACACTAAAAAGAAAAAATAAATTTCCATGATTATTTTATCTTATTTAAATTTGAAATTTATTTATTTTAATGAACATATAATATTTTAATCCCAAAATTTAAAAATATTGTATTTATTAAAAATAAGAGTGATTTTTTTTACTTTTCTTTACAAAAAATATTTTAAAGGTCATAATCACAAACAAGGGAAAAATTAAATATAACCAAATATTGTGTGATTATTGGTGTAATATACTAGTAAAATAAAATAAATAAAACTGTTAGGGTCTCTTTCTAGTCCTTCCCATTAAATTATCATTAATTATACTATTTACCATTAACCATTAAAAGAAAAGTATTATGGTTATTATTCATATTAACTAAAAATAAAATGGACCCATTTACCAAATATGGAACCCATAATTCTAAATATGGAATATATTTTCCAATATTTGAAACATATGAGACGAAAAATATATTTTAAAACCAAAAAACCAAAATGGATCAATTTTTTTTTAGCAAAATAACATTCAAGAATAAAAATATTTTTATAAAAAATAATATATTAAAATTAATTCCAAATCCATTATTGGAAATTTTATATAAAAAGTGAAAAATTTAATAGTATAAAAAATAAAAATTGTATTTTATTATATAAATAATTTAAAATAGAATACAGTTTTCAATAAAAACATTATTTATCATTATTCCCTAAATATCAAACTATTTAGATAATTTTCAAAATTTTATTCTATGATAATAATTAAATAATTATTTCCCAAATGATATAATTTTTAAAAAATAACATATATAAATTTAGAAATAATTTAATTATAATATTTACCTCAAATAATAAATAAAAATATTTTTTTGCAGAAAATATATTTTTGAATAATAAATTAACATTACTACAAATTTAGTTTTAATTTACTAATCATTAGTTATTAAATAAGTAATTATGGAACCATTATATATTTTATAATTCTTTTTATCAAATTCATAACCAGTAATTAAATTTCTAGTTTATAACTCTCATATGTTAATATTTTGTGGTCCACATAATGGCAGTGTTGCGTATTTTTCATTATTTCGAATATTATATTTCATTTAAAATATCAGGATATTGAATTATTCCCCATTTAATAAATTTGGGCCTCATAATTTGAACATATTCTTAGAATTAAATTTTTTTCCATCTAAAAATATCTTTGTTTCAATCCCAGATCACAATATTTTTAAAAAAAAACACTATCTGGATAAGAGTGGAAGTGATATATGATGGTCATTCGAAATAACAAATAAATAGTATTCAATGTAAGAAAAGATTGGTGGGAATAAAAAATATTATTATAGATGAGAAAAATAATTCTCGAGGATAGATATAGAGTAAAAGAGAACATGTTTTTTATAAATATAACTACCAAAATGTCATTAATATGTGATTACTGAAGTGATAAAAAATTCATCAAAAATGACTGTAATAATATAAAATTACTGTTTCAAGATATTTTTCTATTCATTTGATTAATTCTATTACCTTCTCGACAAAAATAAACTTTTATCGAATCGTATACATCCAAAAAATTGATAAAACGTTTTTTCTGTTTCCATTGGACATTATCCAAAATCACAATAGATATAAAATGTTATAATAATTCTCATGGTGAATAAAACATTATCAAACAATAATTTAAATATCAAAAAATAATGTTAAACATATTAATTTGATGAATTAATTTGCTTATAATTCTTGAAAATATTTGTAACACATATTGAAACCTCAATGATTAGAATGGGTTGATTATAAAATCTTCTTAAAATAATTTTAACATTTATAAAAAAATAACATCAATCACTATAAAACACTCATACAAAAAATTTATATTACTTAATAATATAATATTTAAGATATTCTAATCATTTCTATAAATTTCTTGAATTACAATAAAGAAAAAATAATATCATATATTCCTAAAAAATATAATTCAAACATTAATCCTTAATTAAAATCCCATATTGTTATGTTTAACTTAATTTTATAAGGTTTTGAAAAAAAATGGCACTTTCTAAAGTAACATTATTCCTATAATAACCAAATTACCTTTCCATGTACGGATCATATTTATAATAAAACATATTTCCCCAAAATCAACATAATCAGAAAAACAATGGCATACTAACCAAGAAATCATATAAGCCAATGGTAGGCAGTTCACCCTTTTCTCCATTCAGTTGTGGGTTTAGGACTCGCGACCTTTATGGATTTAATGGGTTACCACCCGACTTATGGGTTTTAATTTTGATAGTAATATTTTAATATACTTCCTACTTATGTTCCTAGAAATATGATTAAAATCCGAAAAATAAATTTAATATATAAATATCATATAAACCCTAAAATTTAACAATACTCTCAATCTTATGTCTGAAAAATGAAAAGATTATTAATACTAAAATAACATTTCACATGTTAATCAAAATGGTTAAATAAAAATCAATAATCTATAAATACTCAATAAATTTCTCCCAACACACCCCCATGATATAAAACATTAAATTTTTATTAATTCTATTAATATTATGACCATCCTTAAATATACAACTACATCAAAAATCTCGAACCCCTATATATAAAATACTTAATCATTCAGTATTATTCATAATCTATTTACATTTTTTTTCTATTTTGTTTCATAATACATCATTCCAACATATATAAATATGAATGATGACCCAAAATTCAACAATATAAAATCACAAGACAACTTAAATCCAATACATTTATTTTTCCATTTATAGTTTCCTCATCCTCAATAATAATAGAATTATGTTTTGATAACATTTATCTATATGGTCTTTTTGATTCCTCTATTGAAACTTCCTCCTAGTATATATATATACATAATTATTATACTCCACATATCTAAATATTTCAATTGATTCTATATGAAGAACATTATTCCACTTCATAGTGATAACCTAACACTTCATTGTTCCTTAGAATAAATGTTCTTTTCCCTTATTTACCACAAAAAATATATCCCCATTCATTTAAGAAAATTTCCAAGGAGCATTATTTCACATTATTGGCACACAAAACGTTGAATATTTTTTATTTTATTATACTTATATTTTGATAATTCCTAAAACGCCATTTTCTCCTTATTTGTAGTTTTTTGAAACTCACCTATGTTTGTGTTGTTAGTCATACTCCTGATAACGTGTTCTAAATAACGACAATAGATTTCACTACATCTCCCATTACATTATGTTTCTCTTTTTAACAACCACCACATTGTTATTCACACCCATTGTTAATTTGGTTCATGCTAGTTCCATCAATTTAATATAAATAGAAATAATTAGTGTGTGTATATAAATAATATTCAACCATTTTATGGGGAGGATAAACAAAATAATACCCTTAGACATTCCATTTTATATTAATGTTTTTTTATTTATAAAAAAGAACCAAAATTATCCAAAAAACGATCCTTCTTGTTTATAATGTACTTTTATGTTATGCTAAAATAACATCATAACCTATAAAGTTATCTATACCATTCCTCTAATACAAGCTCTAAAGAACTAGATTTATACAATACATATTCTAGTGACTTTAAACTATGATTCATATTCATAAATTCCCAATGATAATTTAAGAATAGTGTGTCAAATATTTAGGTAATAACTCTTAAATAACAATAACACATCTTACAAAGTGGACACTTTAACTTAGTAAACAGGTTTATCTAAAAAACTTTTATGATTAAAAAATATTTATTTCTATGAAATATTTTAAAATATTTGATCTTAACATCCTCGATGTCCCAACTATTTCATACAAATTCTGATTTTTTGGAAATGTGGGATAGTAAAAAAAAGCTCAGAAAGAGACATAAAATATAATAATGAAACTATTTTTCCCTGAATATTATAAAAAGTTTCCTTTTTCAAAATTATTTTTTAACTAGAAAAGAATATTATATTACCCAAGAAATAACATTATTTTTCCAATAAAAATCCTAATACATTTCAAAATAAATATTAATGAAAAAACAAAACACATAAGGTTTCATTAAAGTCTTGAAAACTCAAAATAACTTTTTCACAAAGTTATATTTTTCAAACATACAAAGTAGCATAAAATTTTGTATACCTTGAGAAATCATAAGTTTTCCATAATAACCCAATAAAATTAGAGATAAATCGTGTAGGTAAGTCATAGAATAATTTTATTATAACTCTTAAAAATGGTATTTCCAACATTGTTAAAACAAATTATCTCTATCATGGTTACAAATAAAAAACCATCATGGTTACGATTGGAATAACTATAATAGTATATTCCCATAATCACATAAGATAAGCCTTACCAGTTAACTACATCTGTTTACATAATTATTTTGTGATCAATAATTTTCTCACCCACCCTAAATTTAAAATGTAACCAGGCATCATCACAAATAGTTCCCACGAACCATGAAAAATTAATAATTTCATACATCATAATAATGTTCTTTTCACCAATAAGACAATATTTTCATATATTGATATATTAATTCAATTTAAATCCCATTTTTTTAAAATAAAAATAAATTTGGGAATGTGGGACTTCTTTTTTTAATAAAACATAAAATATTAGAGAGGAATCCCAAAATCAAATAATCATTATGGTGGTGGGAAATATTGTTTTTTCATATATCTTAAAACAAAAAATTCCATTTTTCCTTTTGTAATATACGTTAAAACATTCCAAAAAGGACACCTTTTTAAAAACATCGAATGAATGTTTGTTTTAACCTAAATTGTGCGTTATAATTCACATATGTACATATGAATACATCGATAATATTTTTTTAAAATAATAATATCGAACAAAAATAGATTTTTAAGGGGAACATTAAATGATGAATTTTAAAAATAAATTCCCATACCTTGAGATAGACTATTAACATTTGTTATTTTATATAATGAATAATAAACATATATTAATTATTTACTCTATTGTGATAATTTTTAATTTTATTATTACTATAACATCACTTATTTCCATTTTATAACCATTAATTAATCAGTTATTTTCACATTATATGTTTTAGAGATATTCAATCCATTTGTCCAAAATGACATCGATAGGTTGAAAATGGTAAAATAAATCATTTGTCCATAATATCAAGAATAAAAATAATGAAATAATAATACTTATTATACATAAAATATACTTGTAAATAAAAAAATTAATTATTATTTTAAAGAATTAAAAACATTAAAAACATGGAGATGGTAGGTCGTACGTACGCATAAGTAACATTTCCAATTTTCAATGATCAATATAGAAAGAATGTAATTATTATCTTAGATTTACAGAATTATCATATTATCATAAATATCATATTAATTATTTAAATATTCTTATACATATCATCTATGTGATGTGGTTATGAAAAATTAATCACACCACATCATGAAGGTAGTAGTCGACATGTACACTCGATCGACATTATCATTTTTCTATGAAAGGAATTGTATTAAACTATATGATATATTATATTATTAATAATGATCAATTTATCATGGATATTAAATATAAATTATAATTTCAACATTATTACTATCCATGAGAGGTGGTGATGGATAATAGATTACATCTTCTCGCGATGCGTTTGTCCAGTATACACATGAATGAAGAATTCCATTCTCATTTAAGGGTGGTTGGATATTGAAATAGGTCATTCCACTAACATAATACCATATTTTAATATAGAATAAAATAATGAAATTATATCATCGAGGTTCGAGAATTTTAGTGTGAGGTGTACAAATAAATAAATAAAATCTTGAATAATAACTACATCACATCTATAGACAACATCCTTGTCTTCACAACTGAATACCTCTAATGTTAGAATTAGGCCTAAATTAAGTTCTATAGAACATCGAGAGGGATTATAGGTAGGGATTTGGATAGATTTTGGTAGAAGAAAATGGCTCGTGAGGTGTGAAAAAATGTGATGAATGGTTTCTCTTTTATTATATTTGGGAGATACACTTTTGGGATTTCTTAAAATATTACATTAATATTTATGAATTGTAGTGTAATAATGGATCCAACATGATAATATTCAAATAAAATGTCATTATTATTATAAATACTCAAATAATATATAATTTTTACATGTTTGGATTGCATATTCAAACCAATCAATTTTTAACCATTCATTAACCATTTTGACAATTACCTACAATTAATGATTTATACACATTAAGGGTTATTAAGGTAACTATAAAATAAAAAACACATAAATGGACCTTGTTTGATGTAATTAACCATATACCATTCATTTATTAGTAACAAATTTTTTTATGAATTTTAATTCATTTAATAATAAAATATTTACTATGAAAAATCATTAATGACAATTTTAGAACTATTCAACTTCTATGAATTTAATAAATTAATGAAGAAACAGATAATTTCCATACAAATGAATAAGAATACATATAATTTTTTATTTTTATCTATAAAATTGATGATTTGTATTAAATAGTTTAACTTATAATACAATTATATTTTTATTATTATTTATTTTAATTTTCCATTAATTTTATAATTATCGATTCATCATTGTCTATATAGTTAAGGTATTAATTTAATCACTATAAACTAAAAAATAATTATAAATGATGAATATAAATCCTTTAGTTTTATATTTATTATTTATAACAAATATTATTCTTTTTTATCACAAAATTATAAATAATGTAGTTATTAAAAACATGAGTGTGACATTTTTTACATTTCATTCAAAAATATATTATAAAGGTCCTAATCCCATTATAATAAAAAAATTACATATAATATAAAATATTATTATTGTTGACAAATTACACTCATAAAAAAATTAATTCAACTTGTAGTGTAATTTTATTGTCCTTATCATTTTTTTAAATTTAGTTTCCCGATTTACCCTTAACTATGGTAACAAAATTACTACAAAAATCTATTCATATAAACCAAAAATATAAGGTGCCTATTAACCAAATATGGAACCCCTAAATAAAAATATGTAATACATTATTCATGATTCAGAAAATATAAGTGAATGGATTTAATATAAATTTAAATGGGAAAATAATGATGAAAAATGATTTTTCCTGAAAAGAGCCTTTTTAAGTATAATTTTTCATAATAAAATAATTTTTAAAATTCATTAAAATCACTATAATTATATTTTTATAAATTGAAATAAAATAATTACTCTTGAAAACAGTTTAAAATATATTTTTAATTTTTAAATACCTCAAAATAAAATATATCTTTCAATAAGAATAAGTATTTTTTTACTATTCACCAAAAAATAAATCATTCCGTAAAAATTAAAAATTTCATCCTAGGAAAAATTTAACATGATGATTTGAAAATTGATAACCTTTTTACAAAATTAAATTTATATATATTCCAAAAAAATAAATAAAATTCATTTATAAATAATTAAATAACATTATTAAAAAATATTTTCTTATTTCCAAAACATTAATTAATACATTAGTACTGAGTAGGACCATTGTATATTTCATAATTTGTTTAATCATATTAATACCCACCAAATATACTGATAATGTATTATATAATATTTTAATATGTAATTTTCCATTTAATCTTGGTGTTTTTTTGTTTCATTATGTCGAATTTAGTTATTCATTTAAAATGTCAGGATATTAAATAAATAGAGGAAGTGATGAAGTAATTCTAAATTTTTTTCCCCTCATTACTCTCAAGATTTAAAATATTATTTCTGAAATAATTAATTCAATTACATATCAATAAACTCATTCATGAATGAGTTCTCACAGCTACCTTCCCCGCCAACTTTGTCAATAATAAAAATGAAATAGGATTCTTAAAAAATAGTGAAATAACCTTCTATATTCTTATTCATTGACTATTTTGGTAAATATTATATGTTCAATAAAATACACATTCACAAAATATCCTTATATGTCACCTTTGGTTTCTTATTTTCTAAATAGAATACATTTATATATGTTAATAATGATCTATATTTTAAAAAATAAATATATAAACTAAATAATATAATAATAATATTTATTTTCATAATTATATGAAAATGTTTTTTGAAATGATTCCGTATAAATATTTATCTAAAAGAGATTCTTCCCATTTTTCCTAATAACTCCTCTTCGGTAAAATATTTTAAATAATTTATTTAATATAATTAAAATGAGATCAACTTAATTATAAAAATAGATATTTACAAATTAAAATACTATTTGGTAATATAATTTTTAAAAATGAATGTATTAAAATTCAATAGAAACATTAATATTATTAAATTTTCATATAAACTATACTCATATCATCAATAAAAAAGTTTAAAATTTTAAATTACACATATAAAAAATATTTCACTCCAATATGGTAATCATTTGTAAACCACATCCATTTTGTGGAAATAAAAAAATCAATTTTTTTATAATAAATGAAAAGAAATAATGTCATTAAAATGTATATGAAACATTTAAAAAAATTAATAGATAATTATAATTATATGAATTCAAAAATAATAAATTTTATATCAAAACATGTACAATTTAATTGACATGAATAAGATATTGTAACATCCAAGGTTTTAGGAAAGTTATGTTTTCTATGTAAATATTAATTTTTGTGTCATGTGTGTCATTGAAATATTTTCTTGGTCTTAGAAAACCAACTTCAAACATTTTATTGAATCAATGCCTCGTTTTTTGATGGTTTTTAATTTCTGGAATGTTCCTTATAGTTTTGGGTGATTTTTTAGTGTGGTGGGACCCGAAACTCAATTCCAGGAAAGCATAAATGTAACGCCCCGACCCCAGTTACCCAGAGTCGGTGCATTATTGCGTAATATTGGCATGATAAAAAAAGATCAATTCTCGAAAGACCGATTAGTTTAGTAGTCTTGGAAACACTAGATAAATTAATAAGTCTTACATTACATCATAATGTAAAAAAAATCTAAAAAAACTCCCTGTGATCATATCCCCACAAACTATCCCTGCAGGTCGTTCATAATATACTTCATCACATCCTCGAAAAATTAAAACATTGAAAGGGGTGAGCTCAGATTCTCAATAAGGATAAAAATATAGCGGAAGCTTTCATAAATAAACATTAACATTTAAGGAAATGTATAACTAAAACAAAATCCTTTTAAACTTGAACATCAACATAATATAGAAAAAATAAAATGAAATAATTCCATTTACTTATTCACATGGATATTCTACTAGTCGAATAATCACATGTAATATCAATAACCACGTTCATAATAATGGAATGCATAATTTCAGACTATCATAACCACGTAGCCAAGTCCTCGTGCCAAGACTACAAATAAGATTTTGTCAAGGCCTCGTTCCAAGACACTAGTTTGTCTCATGAGACCTGTCGATGCAACGAGGAGCTATAGCGGACTCTACCTGTCACTTTTTAAGTCCAATACATTCCTCATATGAACATGTTTAAACATATCATAAACCTTAACATAATCGTATAACATAAAACATGCATAATGGAAACATAACATATCCACTTTTCAATCACAAGATATCAATACAAAACATTGATATAATAAAAACATTATCTAATCCATTTTCAATACCAAAATAAAAGAAAATTAAAACATGGTAATTATTTTTCATATAAAAAAATTTATGGCTTGTAGAGGAAGCCAAAACTCAAATAATGGTCATAGAGGTGGAGAAGTCACTATCGCTGGATACATACGACAAAAAAACATTCCTTTTTTTCATTTAGTAAAACACTTCGTATAAAATATTCCTTTTGAATAAACGTAAAATTCAAAGGGGTTTATACACCGTATAAAATAAATTTGTGTATAAAATAAAATAATCCCCAATGAATGGAGATTGAGATTAAGTCCCTTAAAAAGATAATTTTTTTAAATAAAATAGATCTATTATGTGTATTAACTTTATGTACACATAAGTAATGTAAAAAAATACAAGATAGGACATAATAATATCATGACATAATTTGAAAGTACGAGATTAACCCAATGAACGGAAATTTGGTTAAGAAGTTCCTTTACCTTGTGTCCTACTTGAATCGATCGTACTTTAATCTCCTGAATAATAAACTAGAGTTATTGTATACTTTCTTAAGAACCTTTTTCAAGTTCATTATTCCTTTTCTATCACTTATTACCATGTTATTAACATTATGTAATTATTTAAGTTAATAATGGTTGTTTTGTCGATCTTTGGTACTTGAGAAAAAAATAAACGTCTTATAAATACAAGTTGTTCATGTGGTAAAATACCCATTATATCCAGAATTATATTCATGATGTTGATATCATATATATCATACATATCCAGTATATACATTCATTTATAATATTACATAACATTTAGAGGTAAGAAATGAAATGCACTGTTCATGGAGATGGTAAGTCGTACGTACGCATGAACGCTACCTTCATTTCTATTTTGTATTTACTGGAATGAAATAATAATGATATAAAGGTATATTATAATTCCAGTATAATATCACATATAATATCATTTACTCCATCCTTTATACATCCCACATATGGCATTAACGATTCAAATCACTTTGAGGGGCGGTAGTCCGCACTTCCTAAAATAAAATTATCGCGTTTACCCATAATGGAAATCATAAAGCTATGCCATAAATGAAAAATACAGAATAATAAGGAAAACAAAAACATAATATATATCATATATAAAAATAGTTTCATCATAATGGCTACCATGAGAGGTGTTAAAATAAGATTGAACAATCATCGTTTCGTGAGACAGTAATTCGTCACCCTCAGAAACAGTATGTTCTTTAACCATTAGACGAAGGTGTGTGTATGTTTAAATAGAATACTTCTCATAAAAACATCCAAGTATATTGAGGATACTGTTTTTGTTACAAATGTAAAGAATAAAAATAGTTTAGGGGGTTGGAGAAAAAAATAAAACAAAAGAACATAAGAGAAGACATTAACTTTAAATCTGGTAACTCCCCTCGGTTTGAACCAAAATGGTTTCATGAAGATAATTCTGTCTAAGGTAAGGCTCCTAGGATGAAGGGAGGAATTTTGAGAGAGTATTTGGGTAGAGGGTTTCCGAGCCAAATGGATTTTATGGTGTGAGTAAGGTGGTAGAGGTGGGGGCCTTTATAAGAGGAGAGGAAGGTCACTCTTAGAAACGCATGAAATGTTACATTATTATGAAATGATTTTCTGATTTTAAAGGTCCCAAAAAGAAATATTTCTAGGATAAGGTGATAATGGTTTGAAATATACTCATCCAATAGGTTTTTTACAAGTTTATGTATTGTATTTTACATTATCCTTCCATTTTATTAAAATCGTTAATTAATGAGGTAATCACTATATCATCATGGTGTCATGAAAAATTTATTTTATATAATGTATAAAAATTATAAAAAACTACCATGACATAGGAAATATTTTTATCTTTTCAATGAATATTTATAGACGAAAAGTTAACTTATATAACCCCATGTAATAATTGTTTTAGTAAAACAACACATGTTTGTGACAATTTTATTTTTACTTTAAATAAAAAGTTATTAATGTGATTTTCTTACCCATGTGGATCCATGGGGTCCCCAAGTTTACCCATGTATTTTCTTGGTCTTCAATGAATCATCCATTAAGTGTAGGAAAAGTGTCAAGATATTTTTATATTTTTATAATATCATTTTTACCTTAAATTTCACTAATTACCTTTAATCGCGATTAATAAAACTTAAAAGTTACTATTCATCAAAAAATTATTTTAATATCATTGAACCACATTTTACTTCCTAATGAAATACATTTATGTCAGATTTTTGAAAATTAAATCACAGGAGTGGTAATGTTTCATTTACATGAAAAATTAGTTTTTAAATTACCACTTAGTGGTTTCACTATTCATCAAAATTGATGTTTTTCAGAAAAATACCAAAAATTCACCCTAATATATATTTGATATTTGTAATTAAAAAATGATATATATTTTAAAAAATTCAAAACATATAAGTTGGTTTAATTAATTTAATAATTAATTCCCGCTGTCACAAGAAATAGTGTGTTTTTAAGAAACAATATATATCAAAAGATTGACAACTGTTTATGTCCAATTTAAAAGTAAAATTAATTATAATGACCACCATTGGATAAAATGGTAAAAATATATTCAAATTATTCTTTTAATCCACTCAATAGTATAATTTATCACTATAAATTATTTTTATTAAAAAAGTTGTTTTTAAGTATTTTTCACTATTCATAAAAAATTGGAAGTTCTCAGAAAAATACAAAAAATTCAACATAGGATAATTTCGATATTTAAAATCCAAAAATGAAGTCCATTTGGAAATATAAAATATATATAATTTAAAAAATTGGGTATTACTATTCATGATGACTATTTTGATTGGTCGTGGTGTGTTATAATCTCGAAATTGCGTACAATGCAAGCTATTACATTATTGAAAGTGAAGTGTATCATGAAAGCTTGGGGTGTTACATTCTACCCTCCTTCAATAAATTGAGTCCTCGCAATTTGAAAATTTTCTTTGAAAATAAAAGGTTGAAAATAGAAAATACCTTTGTGGAAAACCCACATCAGAAATAAGGTAAATAAAATTTAGCCTCAATAAGAGGGAAATGAAAATGAAAAAGTCACCACCAAATTATGATCTCGATAAGTAAAACATTGGTGGAAATTTGAGACATATAATTGGAGGAAAAACGTAAATATTTTTAGGGAGTGAATGAGGTCATCAATCACAATAAAGTGTAAAATTTAGGGCCTCAAAGCCTTCAATCTATGTTGATTTAAAATATTATCAGTTCAACAAGACATAAGGTATTAGGATAACACATTTTTTGTTTTAATATCACTTTACTAAAGTTTAAGAATTAATTTATTCAAAGAATAAGAGATAGCTATATATATTTATGCTTGAAAAGTAGAGTTTTAACCTTAAACTAATTTCTACCACAAACTCATCTTTCACTCAAAAAGATAATAGAACTGAAAAATATTATATTTATCCTAATCGTACAAGGTTAAAAATATTAACACATACCATTTAGATTAGGAAAACTATTCTGTAATAACTAGTGACTTCTTGTAGGCTAGTTGTAGGTAATAAAGGCCTGTCACACTATGGTTGTGGGTTCAATTCCTACAGCTTTGTCCGACGCGATGAGTTATCCCCTGACCTACAGGTTGTCCTTTTCCTAAAACTATAGTATTATAATATTCCAAAAATAATATTCAGAAATGTTTTAACCTTAATCAATACTATCCAAGGTTCAACTTATTCCATTCTAACCTTTATAGTTATCCAAAATACTTCTGTCCAACTCACAGTCCAAATTTTATAAGGAAGGTAAACATAATGAAGATCCTTTTTCCACGTAACAACACGTGAACACCTTTATCATGTACTCTATTAAAACACTGAAACGTCTAGAATTACCATAAATCCTTATTGATTACATTCATGATCCCTTATTCCTTATAGAATACTAGATATACTCCTTATATCCAAAAATGTATACAAATCATTAATAAGTTTCAGGGAAGTTAAGAATATCCAATATAATTTATCCAAATGAATAATGTATTATTCCAAAATCACTATCTCGGTATCAAAACCATATTATAGTTTATCTTTCTCTCAACCATATATTATCCAAAAATTTAACATCCAGTGGAGTACCTCTTCTTGGTTCCACAAAATCTCAAGTCCTTTATGAAATAGTACTGTAGTACAATCCTTATATAGTCCATACTTATTATAACCAGTACATCATTGATACAACACTCAAATGACAAAATTCTTTAATAACAACATAAGAACTTTAATCATTCCTCCTCATCTGTGGTAGTATCATAGCCTGATTATTATCCAATAACATGATTTAAGGCATACTCTGATGATTTGGACATTGGTTTGCATAGTGTCCCCACTCCTTGCAGATGAAGCATTGTAAATTTGAAACCTTTTTCTTACCCTTGCAGTCATGCACTTGGTGTCGATTTTTTCCACACATATAACAAACTCACATTCCCTTCAGGCATGTTCCAAGGTGTTTATTCCCACAGTTATCACATATTGAAAAATTCTTCTTTTCCCTCGTCCCTTTATCCATCATTCTCTCTTCCATCATTTTCTTCTCTAGCTTCCCTTCAAAGCCATAAGACTCATAGAATTCTGTACTTATCTTATTAACAAATGATACAATTTCTTCATATGTTGAGAACACATGGGATACTATTTCCCTTATAAATGCTGGATTAATACTGTGAACGATATGATCCTTCTTACTCTTTGGATCATACATATTGATGGAGTTCACATTCCTTCTACCGGGCGCAATTTCTATACAATGTCATAAACTAGGATAGTTTATGAATTGCAATGAATAACTCCAAACTTGTAAAATACTTAATGTAAATTGAACGGATTATGGATATAATCCATAATCATAAAAAAATTCTTTGAGAAAGTATATACTCATAACCCTTCATAATGGTTTGTAAAAAAATGATAATTATCCTAAGCATATCCCCCGGGAGAGTCATAACCAAAAGTGCAGCAAGGCCCGTTGTCATGCAACAATTCCTGTTCGAGTCAACCAAAAAGTGGTGTTTTCGAGTTTTTCCCCTAGGTACATCTGTGCTAGAGCCGGCTCGACCTGCTCGTATCCAGACAGGGATGTATTTCTCGGAAAAATCACAAAATCTCTATAATACCAAAATTATAGGAAGTTCTTCTATACTAATCCTCAATGTATATCTTTGGGCTATGTGATCTAAGCAGAGTTTATCTAAATATAACTTCCAAGGTTTATACTAAACTACATTTGATACCAACTGTAATGCCCTGACCCCAGTTACCCAGAGTCGGTGCATTATTGCGTAACATTGGCATGATCACAAAAGATAAAGTCTCGAAAGACCGATTAGTTGAGAAGTATTAGAAACACTAGATACATTCATAAGTCTTACATTACATCATAAAGTAAAACAATCCTAAAAAAACATCATGTCTTCATATCCCCTCATACTATCGCTATAGGCCATTCATAATATACATCATCACATCTTGGAAAAATTAAAACATTGAAAGGGGTGAGCTCAGATGCTTAGTAAGGATAAAAATATAGTTGATGCTTTCATAAATAAACATTAACATTTATGGAAATGTATAACTAAAACAAATTCATTTTAAACTTGAACTTCAGCATAGTATGGAAAAAATAAAATGAAATAATGCCATAAACTTATTCACATGGATATTCTACTAGTCAAATAATCACATGCAATATCAATAACTACTTTCATAATGATGGAATTCATAATGCCGGACTATCATGACCACATATCCAAGGCCTCGTGCCAAGACTACAAATAAAATTTTGTCAAGGACTCGTTCCAGGACACTAGTTTGTCTCATGAGACCTGCCGATTCATCGAGGAGCTATAGCAGGCTCCACCTGTCACTTATTAAGTCCAATGCATTACTCATATGAACAGGTTTAAATTTATCACAAACCATTACATAATTGTATAACATAAAACATGCATAAAGGAAACACAAAATATCCAAATTTCAATCACATGATATCAATACAACACATTGATATAATAAAAACATTATCAAAACCATTTTCAATACCAAAATAAAAGAAAATTAAAACATGGTAATTATTTTTAATTAAAAAAAAGTTATGGCTTGTAGAGGAAGCCAAAACTCAAATAATGGTCACGGTGGCGAAGAATTCGTTGTCACCACATACGTACGACAAGAAAAACACTACTTTTTTTTGTTTAGTAAAACATTTCGTATAAAAATATTCCTTTTGAATAAACATAAATGTCAAAGTGGTTTATACACCATATAAAAGAATGTTGTGTATAAAATAAAATATTCCTCAATGAATGGAGGTTGAGACGAAGTCCCTTACAAAGATCATTTTTTAAATAAAATAGATCTATTATGTGTATTCACTATAAGTAAAGATAAGGAAATTAAAAAAAATACAATATAGGACATACTAATATCATGACATAATTTTAAAGTACGAGATTAACCCAATGAATGGAAATTTGGTTAAGAAGTTCCCTTACCTCGTGTCTGACTTGAATCGATCATACTCTAATCTCTGGAATAATAAACTAGAGTTAATTTCAACTTTCATAAAAACATATTTCAAGTTCATTATTCCTTTTATATCACTTATTACCATGTTATTAACATTATGTAATTATTTAAGTTAATAACGGTCGTTTTGTCGATCTTTGGTACTTGAGTCAAAAATAAACTTCTTATAAATACAAGTTGTTTATGTGGTAAAATATCCATCATATCCAAAATTATATTCATGATTTAGATATCATATATATCAAAAATATCCAGTATATACATTCATTTATAATATTACATAACATTTAGAGGTATGAAATGAAATGCACCGTTCATGGAGACGGTAAGCCGTACGTACGCATGAACGCTACTTTCATTTCTATTTTGTATTTAATGGAATCAAATCATAGTGATATAAAGGTATATTATAATTCCATTATAATTTCAAATATAATATCATTTGATCCATCTTTTATACATCCCACATATGGAAATAACGATTCAAATCACTTTGAGGGGGCGGTAGTCCGCACTTCCTAAAATGAAATTATCGCATTTACCCATAATGGAAACCATAAAGGTACGTCATAAATGAAAAATACATAATCATAAGGAAAAAGAAAGCATAATATATATCATATATAAAAATAGTGTCATCATAATGGCCACCATGAGAGGTGTTAAAAGAAGATTGAACAATCATTGTTTCATGAGGCAATAATTCGCCACCCACAGAAACAGTGTGTTCTTTAACAATTAGACGAAGGTGTGTGTAATTGTAAATAAAATCCTTCTAAATAAACATCCAATTATATTGATTATACTGGTTTTTTTTAAAATAAAGGAATAAAAAGAGTTTAGGGAATTGGAGAAGCAAAATAAAACAAAAGAACATAAGAGAAGACATTACCTTTATATCGGGTAACTCCCCTCGGTTTGAACAAAAATGGTTTCTTGAAGATCTTTCTACCTATGGTAAGGCTTCTAGGATGAAGGGAGGAATTATTATAGAGTATTTGGGTAGAGGATGTCAGAGCCAAATGGATTTGATGGTGTGAGTTAGGTGGTATATGTGGGGGCCATTTATTAGAGGAGAGGAGGGGCACTATTGGAAACTCATGAAATGTTACATTATTATGAAATGCTTTTCTGATTTTAAAGGTCCCAAAATGATATATTTCTAGGATAATTTGATAAAGTTTTGAAATCTACTCATCCAATAGGTTTTTGACAAGTGTACGTATTGGATTTTACATTATCCTTCCATTTTATTAAAATCGTTAATTAATGAGGTAATCGCTGCATCATCATGGTGTCATAAAACATTTAATTTATTTAAAGTCTAAAAATTATAAAAAAATACCATGATGTAGGAAATATTTTTATCTTTCCAATGAATATTTATAGTCAAATATTTAACTTATATAACCCATGTAATAATTGTTTTAGTAAAATAACACATGTTTGTGACAATTTTATTTTTACATTAAATAAAAAGTTATTAATGTCATTTTCTTATCCAAGTGGATCCATGGGGTCCTCAAGTTGTCCCATGGATTTTCTTGGTCAGCCATGACTCATATAATAAGTTTAGGACAAGTGTCATGATATCATTGTATTTTTTATAATATCATTTTTACCTTAAATTTCACTAATTACCTTTAATCGCGATTAATAAAACTTAAAAGTTACTATTCACCAAAAAATTATTTTAATCCCATTGACCCACATTTTACTTAAAAATGAAAACCATGTATGTCAGAATTTTTAAAATAAAATCACATAAGTGGTAATGTTTCATTTACAAAAAAAATTAGTTTTTAAACTACCACTTAGTGGTTTCAGTATTCATCAAAAATTGAAGTTTTTCAGAAAAATACCAAAATTTCACCCTAATATATATTTTATATTCCTAATTAAAAAATGATGTCTATTTTACAAAATTTAAAACATATTAGTTGGTTTAATTAATTTAATAATTAATTCCCGCTGTCACAACAAAGAGCGTGTTTTTAAGAAGCAATATATATCAAAAGATTGACAATTTTTTATGTCCAATTTCAAAGTGAAATTAATTATAATGAACTCCATTAGATAAAATGGTAAAAATATGATCTAATTATACTTTAAAACCAGTCAATATTATTATTTATCACTATAATTTATTTTGATTAAAAAATTTGTTTCTAAGTATTTTCACTATCCATAAAAAATTGAAATTTTTCAGAAAAATACCAAAAATTCAACATAGGCTAATTTAGATATTCTGAATCCAAAAATGAAGTCCATTTTAAAATATAAAATATATATAATTTCAAAAAGTGGGTATTACTATTCATAATGGCTATTTTGATTGGTCGTAGTGGGTTAGAATCTCGAACTTGCATACAATGCAAGCTATTGCATTATTGAAAGAGAAGTATATCGTGAATGCTTGGCGTGTTACAAGAAACATGGGAGTATAGTTTGAAAAAATTGTACAGCCTCCCAAGAAACATTTTGCGTATAAGGCCCCAGCCTTAAACCATACTTAATCTTGAGTTATTACAAGATTACACGTTGAGGATCTTTTCAGGTTTAGAGTTTTAGAGAATTAGATCATAAAACTTGCATTACATTCCACATATAAACAAAGTGGTTACATAAAGATAGTATTATTCATTCCCATCAATGGAAACACATTTAAAATAAAACATGGATTATTTCTTGACACATCCTTGACTCTATCATCTTATCATGTACCTTTCCCGTGACCTGTGAAAAACATTTCAAAAACATGGGATGAGAATAAAAACTCAGTATGGGTTATAAAAAAAACATGGAAAGGAAACATGAGTTCATATATATATAAGAATGAAATCATACTTTACCCATAAAACATAGGCACTTTAACATACCTCATAAAATCATGAATAAATCATAGAAATCATAAGACATAAAGGTAACTTGAGGCATTCATAACATTCTTACGTAGGGAGTAACCCTCTTGGTTACGTTTGGAATACCCATCACAGTATATTCCCTAAAATCTCTTCGGAGAAACCTTAACGTTTCACTCCTTCGCGTTACCCAATGCATTGGAGAGCTATAACGGGCTCACCCGCCCTTAGTTTATCACGGAACCACATGTCTTCATAATAATGCCCAAGAACCATAACATAATCATATCACATAAAACATGCATAAAGGAAAAATAACATTTCCACATTTCAATCACGAGATATCAATACAACACATTGATATAATAAAAACATTATGAAAACCATTTTCAATACCAATGTAAAACATGGTATTTATTTTTCGTTTTAAAAAAAAGGTATGGCTTGTAGAGGAAGCCGAAACTCAAATAACGGTCACGACGGTGGAGAAGTCGTTGTCGCCGCATACGTACGACAAAAACATTCCCTTTTGTCGTTTAGTAAACGCTTCGTATAAAAAAGATTCCTTTTGAATAAACGTAAAAGTAAAAGGGGTTTATACACCGTATAAAATAAAGTTGTGTATAAAATAAAATATGCCTCAATGAAAGGAGATTGAGATGAAGTCTCATACCTCGTATCCGACTTGACCCGACCGTTCATTAATCTCCTGAATAATAAACTTGAGTTAATATCTACTTTATTATGAATCTTTTTCAAGTTCATTATTCATTTTATACCATGTTATGAACATCATGTAATCAGTTAAGTTAATAATGTTCATTTTGTCGGTATTTGGTTCTTAAGTCAAAAATAGACTTCTTACACTTACATGTTGTTAATTTGGTCATAGGTTCATTATATCCAGAATGATATTAATGATTTGGATAACATATATATCATATATATTCATCATATACATGTATTTATAATATTACATCACATATAGAGGTAAGAAATGAAATGCACCGTTCTTGGAGACGGTAAGCCGTACGTACGCATGAACGCTACTTCCATTTCTATTTCATATTTTCAGGAATGGAATCATAATGATATAAGAGTATATTATAATTCCAGTATAATAACATATATAATATCATTAACTTTATCCTTTAAACATCCCACATATGTTATTAACGAATCAAATCACTTTCAGGGGGCGGTAGTCCGCACTTCCTAAAATGAAGATATCGTGTTTACCCATAATGGAAACCATAAAGGTATGCCCAAAATTAAAAAACAGAAGCTTAAGGAAAACATAAACATATTATATATCATATATAAAAATCGTGACATCATAATGGCCACCTTTGAAGGTGTTAAATGAGTATTGAACAATCATCGTTTCGGGAGGCAGAATTTCGCCATCCACGGAAACCGTATGTTCTTTAACCATATGATGTAGTTGTGTGAGATTGTAGCTCAAATAAATCTTATAACAACATCCTTGTATATTTAATATACTGGTGTTTTTACAAAAAGAGTGAATAAAAAGAGTCTTGGGGGTTGGAGAAGCAAATTAAAACAAATGAAGATGAGAGAATGAATTACCTTTAAAAGTGTAACTCCTTTTGATTTGAGCCTAAAGGATTCCTTTGAAAGAATTCTGCCCAAAGGGAATACTCTAGGATGAGGAGAGGTATGTGTAGAGATTAAATGGGCAGTGTTTGGCCGAGCCAAAGGCTTGAGGAGTGTGTGAAATGAGGTAGAGGTGGGGGCCTTTTATAAGAGGAGAGGAGGGGCACTTTTGGAAAGTAAAGAAATATTACTTTATTTGAAAATGTGATTCGGATTCAAAAGGTCCCACATTGATATAATTCGTGGATAAGGTGATAAGGCTTAGAAATACACTCATCCAATATGTTTTGGACATGTGTAGTTCAAAGATTTTACATTATCTTTCCATTGTTTTTAAATCGTCAAATAATGATGTCATCGCTGCATCATTATTATGTCATAAATAATTTAATTTATTTAATGTCTAAAAATCATAAAAAAAATACTATGATGTAGGAAATATTTTTAGATTTCCAATGACTATTTATAATCAAAAATATGATCTTTATAACCCCATGTAAAAATTGTTTTCGTAAAACATATTATGTTTGTGTCATTTTTACTTTTACATTAAATAAAAAGTTATTTATGTCATTTCCCAACAAAAATGTCTCCATGGGGTCCCCAAGTTGACCCATGGCTTTTCTTGGTCGGCCATGACACAACCAATAAGTTTGGGACATGTGTATAGGTCATTTCATATTATTAAAGCATTATTTATACCTTATACTACACTAATTACCACTAATCGCGATTAAAAACTTAATAAGTTACTATTCACCAAAAAATTATTTTAATCACATTGAACCACATTTTACTTCTTAATGACAACCATGTATGTCGGATTTTCAAAATTCAATATAAATTAGTGGTAAACTTTCATTTAACTGAAAAATCAGTTTGCTTGATTACCACTTAGTGGTTTCACTATTCATCAAAAATTGAAGTTTTTCAGAAAATTACCAAAAATTCACCCTAAGCTATATTTGATATTCCGAATTCAAAAATGAAGTCTATTTTACAAAATTAAAATCATATAAGTAACATTAATTAATTTAATAATTAATTCCCGCTGCCAGAGCAAAAAGCGTGTTTTTACAAAACAATAAGTATCAAAAGATTGACACTAGTTTAAGTCTAATTTCAAAGTGAAATTGATTCCAATGAACACCATTGGATAAAATGGTAAAAATATATTCTAATTTCACTTCATAACCAATTCAAAAAATAATCTAATCATATAAATAAATTAGATTAAAAAGCAGTTTTGATGTAGAATGCAGTATTTTTCACTATTCATTAAAAAATGAACATTGTCAGAAAAATACCAAAAATTCACACAAGGTAAATATTGATGTCCCAATCATAAATAATAAGTTTATTTTGACAAAAATAGTTTATAAAATTGTCAAAATATAGATTCAAAAATGGTTTGCCATCAAAAGGCTCTAAACAATCTTTTAAGAATATTAGTGTATTCCATGCATAAGATTGTATGTATTTTCATTTTAAGCCTCTATAACACTATCTTAATCATTAATAAACATAGATAAAAATATCTATTATTCATTACTTACTTGGGATGTTACATCCTTCCCCCCTTTAGAAAATTGCGTCCCCGCAATTTATTTACTTATCAAATAAATGGGGGTACTTATCCCTCATTGCATTTTCAGATTCCCATGTTGCCTCTTCAATCATGTGGTTTTTCCACAAAACCTTTACCTGCTTAATCAACTTATTCTGTAACACTTTCTCCCTGTGGTCAAGAATCTGGACCGGTTGTTCCTCATAAGATAGGTTCTCTTCCAGCTGAACTACCTCTGGACTCAAAACATGAGATGGATCTGGCATATACTTTCTCAACATCGAAACGTGAAAAACATTGTGTACCTGAGATAAAATCGGAGGTAAAGCCACTCGGTATGCAACTGATCCAACTCTCTCCAGAATTTCGTATGGTCCAACAAACCTTGGACTCAACTTTCCTTTCTTACCAAATCTCATCACACTTTTCCAAGGAGAAACCTTGAGAAAAACATGATCACCTACCTCGAAAGATAGATCATTCCTCCGGTTATCCGCATAACTCTTCTGCCTGCTCTGAGCTGTTCTCATGTGTTTCTGAATCAGCTGTACTTTTTCTGCCATCTCTTCTACCAATTCTGGTCCCATCAACTTCCTTTCACCCACTTCATCCCAGAAAGATGGAGTTCGACACCGCTTCCCATATAATGCCTGAAATGGTGCCATCTGTATACTGGAATGAAAACTATTATTATATGAAAACTCAACCAAAGAAAGATGTTGGTCCCAAATTCCCTGATAATCCATAGAACAAGCTCGTAGCATATCCTCCAATGTCTGAATTGTTCGTTCTGACTGCCCATCTGATTGAGGATAAAAAGCTGTACTAAAATCTAATTCAGTACCCAACGACTTCTGAAGGCCTTTCCAAAAGTTAGAAGTAAACCTGGGATCACGATCCGATACAATGGAGAGAGGAACTCCATGTAACCTGACTATCTCTTTAAGATACAAATGGGAAAGTTGATCAAGAGAGAAAGTATCTCGTATAGAAAGGAAATGGGCAGATTTGGTCAAGCGATCAACAATAACCTAGATTGCATTATTACCTCGAGATGTCTTCGGTAATCCAACAACAAAGTCCATGGATATATTCTCCCATTTCCACTCTGGCACTGGTAAAGTCTGAAGCATCCCTTTCGGTAACTGCCGCTCTGCTTTAACCTGCTGACAAGTCAAAAACTTCACAGTAAAATCAGCAATATCTCTTTTCATTCCATCCCACCAGTAATACTCCCGCAGATCTCTATACATCTTAGTACTGCCCGGATGAACTGAAAACGGAGAACTATGAGCTTCACATAACAACTCTCTCTTCAACTGTGAATCACAAGGCACACACAATCTATTCTCAAATCTCAAAACGCAATAATTATCAATGTTGAATTCAGGCAACTTACCTTTCTGAACCAGCTCTACCTTTTTCTGCAACTCACTATCTTGCTTCTATGCTTGCTTGATTCTATCTGATAGAGATGATCTCACTGATACCTGAAACAAAACAGAAGGACTTCCTACACCAACAACTTCTATGCCAAAGTTCATCAAATCCTTAACCAATGGATCACGTTCCAAACGCAACATTGTTAATGAAGCATTACTTTTTCGACTCAAAGCATCAGCCACTTTATTTGCTTTTCCCGGATGGTAATGAATTGTACAATCATAATCCTTGATTAATTCCAGCCATCTCCTTTGTCTCATGTTTAACTCTTTCTGAGTGAATATATACTTTAAACATTTGTGATCGGTATATATTTCACACTTTACTCCATACAAATGATGCCTCCAAATTTTTAAAGCAAAAACAACAGCAGCTAATTCCAAATCATGTGTAGGGTAATTTACCTCATGAGTTTTCAACTGTCGTGAAGCATAAGCAACTACCTGATCATTCTGCATTAGGACGCAACCATGTCCTTTCAATGAAGCATCACTGTATATAACAAACTCACCATTCCTGGAAGGTAGTGCCAAAACTGGAGCATTCACCAATCTTCTTTTCAATTCCTGAAAACAATCATCACATTCTTTTGTCCAGATAAACATAACACCCTTCCGAGTTAGCTTAGTCATTGGACTAGATAACCGTGAAAAATTTCTAACAAACCTTCGGTAATAGCCCGCCAAACCAAGGAAGCTACAAATCTCGGTTACATTTGTGGGTCTTGGCCATTATTCCACAACTTTTGTTTTTGCAGGATCAACAGTTATTCCATCTTTAGAAACAATGTGACCAAGGAAAGAAATTTGTTGCAACCAAAACTCACACTTGCTGAATTTCCCATACAGTTTCTTTTCTTTTAAGGTTTGAATGATAACCCTTAAATGTATTTCATGCTCTTCTTTACTTTTAGAAAACACCAAAATATCATCAATGAAAACCACCACAAACTTATCCAAGAACTCATGGAAAATTCTATTCATTAAGTCCATGAATACAGCAGGTGCATTGGTTAGCCCAAAAGGCATTACTACAAATTCATAATGGCCATATCTCATACGGAACGCGGTCTTCGGAATATCGGCCTCCTTTACCTTCAGCTGATGGTACCCCGATCTCAAGTCAATCTTTGAAAAAAACTGAGCTCCCTGGAGCTGATCAAACAAATCATCGATATGAGGCAAAGGATATTTGTTCTTAACAGTGATATTATTCAAGGCTCTATAATCAATGCAAAGTCTCATAGAACCATCTTTCTTTTTAACAAATAAAATAGGAGCACCCCATGGTGATGTGCTAGGTCTAATGAAACCTTTCTCTAATAAATCTTTCAATTGCTCCTTCAACTCTAAAAGTTCAATTTGTGCCATTCGATAAGGGGGTTTTGAAATTGGCTTAGCATCAGGAACTAAGTCAACAGTAAACTCAACTTCCCGATCTGGTATTATTCCAGGAAACTCATCAGGAAAAACATCAGGATACTCATTTACCACTGGCACATCATTAATCTGAACAGTTCCTTTATTTTCAACGACATGTGCAAGGTAACATTCATTTCCATCTTTTACAAGTTTCTCAGCCTCCTGATATGTAATCAAAAGTAAGGGTTCATTCCTGTAAACAAACTGAAAGTCTTTCTAAAAAGAAACTTCTTTAGCTCTACAGTCAATCTTAGAATGGTAAATAGAGATCCAATCCATTCCCAGGATAACATCAAACTCTACTAGAGGTAGAACAATAAGGTTTGCAAGTAGGTTCTTTCCACAGATAAGGATAGGAAGATTCTTATAAATTCTTTTTGCCTCAACACTTCCCCCAGGTGTTTTTACCAAAAGTTCAGGAGTCATTTCTTGAGATGGTATTCGCATTTTACTAGAAAAGGTTTCAGAGATGAAAGAATTGGTAGACCCCGAATCAAACAACACACTGGCATAATCTGAAAAAACAAACAAAGTACCTGATACAACTTCATTTGATGGACCGACATCTGCTGAAGTAGTTGCAAAGGATTTCACCACCCCTTTCTGCTTGTAGTCTAACATCTTCCCATTACTCAAGCTCCTTGTCGGACACTCGTTTGCATAGTGACCCATCTCATTGCACTTATAACATTTCACTAAATGTAAATCAAATTTGTTCTTACCTTCACCTTGATCCTTTTTAGTGCAATCACGAGCCTTATGTCCCATCTTACCACATCGGTAGCACTTCCCAGAATTCAGAAGACATTCCCCAGCATTCCTTTTGCCACATTTATCACAAACTGGAAACTTAGTTCTCTTACCATCAGACTTTTTTGAAGAATTCTTACCTTTCTCCTGCCACCTCGGTGTCTTCTTCTGCTGGTTGTTATAGAAAACTTGGTCATCGGAAAACTCCATTTCCACCTTCTCAGCACATCGAACAAGCTTTTCATAACTTTTTAACTCACGAGAAGCTAATTCCCTTAGATATTTTGGCTTTAATCCTGAGTAAAAACGACTGATTTTACTATCAAGGTCCCGGATAAAATTTGGAGCATACCTTGCCAATCGAGTGAACCTTTCTTCATAGGCAGCCACTGAGTCTTCCTCTTTCCTCAATTCCATGAATTGCTTTTCCATCCTAAGTCAAACAGCCTTAGGAAAATACTTCTCAAGAAACATACCTTTGAATTCATCCCAGTCAATAGCATCAATCTCATCGGCGTCCCTGATATTTTTAACCATAGACCACCACTGATCTGCTTCACCCTCCAAACGGTAAATAGCAAGACTAACCATTTGATTTTCTGAACACCCCATGACATCAAAAATCATCTCCAGTGCTTTAATCCACCCTTCAGCTATCACAGGGTTAGATGATCCTCTGAATGATGGTGGATGTTGCCTCATGAAATGTTCCACCACTGACATGTTCCTCTGCGGTTGGTCTGGCTGATCTCGTGCATGGATACCACCTCCATTTATCGCTTGAGTCAATTGTGCCATTACTGCAACAAACTGTTCAGTTCCAATTCCGACCATTTCTGGATGCTGATTCGGAAGGTTATTTCCTTCTTTATGCCTTCCTAGCACTGCTTCCCTGTTTCCTCTGCGGAAAACCATTCTGAACAAACATGTCTTAAATGAAGCAACATGGTAATCTTTAAATGCTATATCATTTCGAAAAAAAATATTTTTGGATAATCATTTAATAGAATTATAACTCCTAAAGTTATCTAAACCAACCTTTGATACCAACTATAAGGCCCCAGCCTTAAACCATACTTAATCATGAGTTATTACAAGATTACACGTTGAGGATCTTTTCAGGTTTAGAGTTTTAGAGAATTAGATCATAAAACTTGCAGTACATTCCACATATAAACAAAGTGGTTACATAAAGATAGTATTCTTCATTCCCATCAATGGAAACACATTTAAAATAAAACATGGATTATTTCTTGACACATCCTTGACTCTATCATCTTATCATGTACCTTTCCCTTGACCTGTGAAAAACATTTCAAAAACTTGGGATGAGCATAAAAACTCAGTATGGGTTATAAAAAAACATAGAAAGGAAACATTAGTTCATATATACATAATAATTAAATCATACTTTACCCATAAAACATAGGCACTTTAACATACCTCATAAAATCATGAATAAATCATAGAAATCATAAGACATAAAGGTAACTTGAGGCATTCATAACATTCTTACGTAGGGAGTAACCCTCTTGGTACGTTTGGAATACCCATCACAGTATATTCCCTAAAATCTCTTCGTAGAAACCTTAACGTTTCACTCCTTCGCGTTACCCAATGCATTGGAGAGCTATAACGGGCTCACCCGCCCTTAGTTTATCACGGAACCACCCGTCTTCATAATAATGCCCAAGAACCATAACATAATCATATCACATAAAACATGCATAAAGGAAACATAACATTTCCACATTTCAATCATGAGATATCAATACAACACATTGATATAATAAAAACATAATGAAAACCATTTTCAATACCAAAGTAAAACATGGTATTTATTTTTCGTTTTTTTAAAAAAAGGTATGGCTTGTAGAGGAAGCCGAAACTCAAATAACGGTCACGACGGCGGAGAAGTCATTGTCGCCAAATACGTACGACAAAAACATTCCCTTTTGTCGTTTAGTAAACGCTTCGTATAAAAAATATTCCTTTTGAATAAACGTAAAATTCAAAGGGGTTTATACACCGTATAAAAGAAAGTTGTGTATAAAATAAAATATGCCTCAATAAAAGGAGATTGAGACGAAGTCCCATAGCTCGTATCCGACTTGACCCGACCGTTCTTTAATCTCCTAAATAATAAACTTGAGTTAATCTCTACATGATTATGAATCTTTTTCAAGTTCATTATTCCTTTTATACCATGTTATGAACATCATGTAATCAGTTAAGTTAATAATGTTCATTTTGTCAGTATTTGGTTCTTAAGTCAAAAATAGACTTCTTACACTTACATGTTGTTAATTTGGTCATAGGTTCGTTATATCCAGAATGCTATTAATGATTTGGATAACATATATATCATATATATTCACCATATACATGTATTTATAATATTACATCACATTTAGAGGTAAGAAATGAAATGCACCGTTCAAGGAGACGGTAAGCCGTACGTACGCATGAACGCTACTTCCATTTCTATTTCATATTTTCTGGAATGGAATCATAATGATATAAGAGTATATTATAATTCCAGTATAATAAAATATATAATATCATTAACTTTATCCTTTAAACATCCCACATATGGTATTAAAGAATCAAATCACTTTCAGGGGGCGGTAGTCCGCACTTCCTAAAATGAAGATATCGTGTTTACCCATAATGGAAACCATAAATGTATGCCCAAAATGAAAAAAAAAAGCTTAAGGAAAACATAAACATATTATATATCATATATAAAAATAGTTACATCATAATGCCCACCTTTGAAGGTGTTAAATGAGTATTGAACAATCATCGTTTCGGGAGGCAGAATTTCGCCATCCACGGAAACCTTATGTTCTTTAACCATTTGATGTAGTTGTGTGAGAGTGTAGCTCAATTAAATCTTATAAAAACATCCTTGTATATTTAATATACTGGTGTTGTTACAAAAAGAGTGAATAAAAAGAGTTTAGGGGGTTGGAGAAGCAAATTAAAACAAATGAACATGAGAGAATGAATTACCTTTAAAAGTGTAACTCCTTTTGATTTGAGCCTAAAAGCTTCCTTTGAAAGGATTCTGCCCAAAGGGAATACTCTAGGATGAGGAGATGGATGTGTAGAGAGTAAATGGGCAGGGGTTGGCCGAGCCAAAGGCTTGAGGTGTGTGTGAAATGAGGTAGAGGTGGGGGCCTTTTATAAGAGGAGAGGAGGGGCACTTTTGGAAAGTAAAGAAATATTACTTTATTTGAAAATGTGTTTCGGTTTCAAAAGGTCCCACATTGATATAATTAGTGGATAAGGTGATAAGGATTCTAAATCCACTCATCCAATAAGTTTTTTACATGTGTAGTTCATATATTGTACTTTATCTTTCCATTTTTTTAAATCGTCAAATAATGATGTCATCACTGCATCATTATTATGTCATAAATAATTTAATTTATTTAATGTCTAAAAATCATAAAAAAACTACTATGATGTAGGAAATATTTTTATCTTTCCAATTACTATTTATAATCAAAAATCTGATCTTTATAACCCCATGTAAAAATTGTTTTCGTAAAACATATTATGTTTGTGTCATTTTTACTTTTACATTAAATAAAAAGTTATTTATGTCATTTCCAAACCAAAATGTCTCCATGGGGTCCCCAAGTTGACCCATGGCTTCTCTTGGTAGTCCATGACACAACCAATAAGTTTGGGACATGTGTCTAGGTCATTTCATATTATTAGAGCATTATTTATACCTTAAACTACACTAATTACCACTAATCGCGATTAAAAACTTAATAAGTTACTATTCATCAAAAAATTATTTTAATCTCATTGAACCACATTATAATTCTTAATGACAACCATGTATGTAAGATTTTCAAAATTCAATACACATTAGTGGTAAACTTTCATTTAACTGAAAAATCAGTTTGCTTGATTACCACTTAGTGGTTTCACTATTCATCAAAAATTGAAGTTTTTCAGAAAATTACCAAAAATTCACCCTAAGATATATTTGATATTCCAAATTCAAAAATGAAGTCTATTTTACAAAATTCAAATCATATAAGTAACATTAATTAATTTAATAATTAATTCCCGTTGCCAGTGCAAAAAGCGTGTTTTTACAAAACAATAAGTATCAAAAGATTGACACTAGTTTAAGTCTAATTTCAAAGTGACATTGATTCCAATGACCACCATTGGATAAAATGGTAAAAATATATTCTAATTTCACTTTAAAACCAATTCAAAACATAATCTAATCATACAAATAAATTAGATTAAAATGTAGTTTTGATGTAAAATGCAGTATTTTTCACTATTCATTTAAAAAAATGAACATTGTCAGAAAAATACCAAAAATTCACACAAGGTAAATTTTGATGTCCCAATCATAAATAATAAGTTTATTTTGACAAAAATAGTTTATAAAATTTTCAAAATATAGATTCAAAAATGGTTTGCCATCAAAAGGTACTAAAACAATCTTTTAAGAATATTAGTGTATTCCATGCATAAGATTGTATTTATTTTCATTTTAAGCCTCTATAACACTATCATAATCATTAATAAACATAGATAAAAATATCTATTATTCATTACTTACGTGGGATGTTACAGTGTGGCCTACCTACAACACTAGTATGGTTTGTGAAACCATGTGTGTAGTGGAAAATGAGTTGGAATTAACGTCTTCAATTTTTAATTGAGGGATTCTGCATAGTTTGTGCATGGTTCTGACAATCATGTGTCATGACCATGTGTGTGTTTGGTTATTAGGAAGTGGGATCCATGTGTTTGGTGTAAATTCAGACAACCATGTATCCAATCCGTATAGTGTCACTTAATGATGATTAATGATAAAACCCCTACCTCCTTATATTATAATCCTCCTCTATTTCTTATCATTTCACATGCACACATAGGGGTTACCCATTTTCCCTTCCTCACATAGTCATAGGATTTTCTTTGACCTCAAAGCTCTGATTTAAGCTTAGTTGGTGGCTATAGATTTATCTTGTTAATGACTTTAATCCTCTATCATATTCTTTTATTTATTCTCTATATATGGTGTGCTCAATCCATGTGATCTATTTTACCCTATATTTAAGTCATTCAACTAAAAATCTGATTTCTCTCATTTGGGATTTATTTTGGGGTAGATATCAGATGAACATACACCTATGAGTATGAGGTAAGTTGTTCATAGATTTCTTTATTATTTTACTGAAATTTTGTATGTGTTATCAAATATGTGTGGAGTGAGATGTTCAAGTAAGACCCAAATAACTACATGATTTATTTTATGTTCACAAACTAATGTTATGGGATGTCATGGGGAATTACCTAATCAAATTATAATGTTCGAGAAATGTAATGGGATAAGAGAAGCTTGGGATGGTTTTGGTTGGGTGTAAGTTTTAATTAAATTAAAATCTTCATATTGAATTGGATTGGTCTGGGGGAACATGCCAGGCTTGGCCTATGGATTGAGGTGATGTTAGTCACCTATATTGAGGTGATGTGATTCACTAGGTTAGGCTTGGCCAGGAATATATTGGAAATGTTTATCATAGTTTTTGTAATTTGTTTTTTGGATTTTGTTGATGTGATCATTCAGATGTGGGTAAGGCCCTTTTGATTTGAGATGGTGTTGAATAATGGGATGACAGACATGGTTTTAGGGGATCACAATGCCATGATGATGTGTCTTGGATTATTTTATTGATCAATTCCCACAATGATTGGTCATCTCATAGTTGGAGTCATGTGCACACACTTAGTACTAAGATGTGGTGGTGTTAACCACATATATAGGTGTAGGACCTTAAAGAATATGTTTTTTCATGATAGTGTTGACTATCTGTTATGTGTGGGGTCTCTCTACATTGAATCCATGTTGATGGTGATATGACATTGGTTAATAGTGATGAGACAATTGTTTGAGGATAAGTCTCATAATACTGCTTTAGACCATTGGGTAGGGTTATTGGGAGGAAATACATCATTGTGCCTTGGGAAGTTAGGCATTGAATTAAATGTGACAATTATTAGATTATAGATGTCATCATTACTTAAGATATCAGGATGAGGTCTGATGGGGACATTTGATATGGGATATGAGAGAGTAAGGACTTGATTGGGAATGCCTTAGGATACTGGTCATATTTTTATGAAATGGGATGTATCGGTTGGCATGAGGTTCATGTGATACATTTATAGAATGAATCAGAGGGATCTTTATCTTTTCACTTGATAGGGGATTCCCTATGATTTTTTCCACGGATCCTCTCCATTTTATTTATATGTATTTTGACGCATCATTTCTTATATATATATAAATGGGGGAACATGTTTAGTCTTACTGGCGATGGCCAAAGTGGGTGATCTCTTCCTTGTGGCTACTGAGCACAAGGGAAGTTTGTATTTATTTATTTTTCATGTGCTACATTTTTATTTTATATTTTTTATAACTTTATAATCAAAGATGTAAGAAAGGAACATGTTGGAGGTGGTATACAAAGTTTTAATCTCACCCCCTAGAGATGCCCCAAGGACTGCATGTAGACATTATGTCTGTTCAATTACGTAAGGGGTCAAACTCAAGAGATGGACATTACTATTAATAATGGACCATATAATTGAAATACATGGAATGTAAGCGTTGTGGTACTTTCATCAGTTAGAGTATGAATTTTTATTTCCTTTTGTTCATTATGCTTATATATGTATGTACCGATGCTCATCTGTGGGATACCCTTCTGATTATTCTTTTTGTATAGCTTTATATTCCATGTTGTTCATAATGTAAAAAATGGTATATTTTGGTATTATTATTACTATTGTTTCTTCTAAGTAGTTATGATAATACTATTTCTTGATAATGCTTCTGCTAATTTATTGTCATTATTGATATTGTATATACATAGACCATTAATATAATCACCACATGAGGGAATAATCTAACCACTATCCCCTATTTTCACCCTTCTTACTAGTATTCATCCTTTGGTTAATATGGGAGGCACACCTAAGGCCTAGAGAACTATTTAAACTCTCAGCATGGTTGGGGTGCTACTAATTTTATCAGATTTGTTTTCTTCTATAGGATATTCCATTAGTGTTTTCCTAGTTACTAATAGTATTAAATTCTATTTCATTACACTTCAAATTGACTATTTGGATTGTGGTAGACTCTATATTATAAATTTTTCAGTGACGGGTGTAGATCCTATGTTTGGTTGCTTGTATCCCTATGCATGGGGGATATAACTATTTGAAAGAGGTGCTAAATTGATATTAAGATTTTCTCATTGATAATTTCGTTAATTTCGAAAACAACTACTGCACTTGGGTGTGATTATTATTTTTAGATGGATTTTAAACATTTTTCTAATATGTAAAGGGAGGTCTCATCATGAATCATGGTAATAAAATTGGATATTATTATATATGAATGTTCTTGTGACTGATTTTTATGGGTAATCTGGATTACGTTAATAGGTGTTAGGTTGTTTAAATTGTCAAAAAAGGGAAACAAAATAGTTTTTCCATATTTTCATCTCTTTAGTGGAATTATACTCATCCATAAGAGGAAGATGGTAGCAATGAAATAATTTTGTGATTCTATGTGTTGGGATATATATTCATTGTGAAAGCCCTAATAGGGGTAGGTATTGTTGATGATAGGGGTGATTTTTTTAAAGTTTCAACAAATAATCTAAACAGTGTATTCATGTATAGCCTCTTTTATAGCATTCTAATCTTCTAACTTGGGTTACATGTGGTTCTTGACAATGATGTAGGGGGTTAGGATACCATGAAGTTGGGATTCATATGATACCTGACCCTCATGATGGATAGTAAGGGGAATTGAGTCTAGATGTATTATGATACAGTGTGGGAAGTGACTGTAATGGTAGTGATATGAGATGCCTATTTTAGCATCACCTATCTTCAATACAGACAGTAAAACAAATATATATATATGGATTTTAGACCATGATATTAGTATTCAACAATATTCTACATTTATGGGCATCGATAGTGCATCGAGAGTGAAGTGATATTATACCAGATGAGCATGTAGGGGATGTCCCCCCTATGGTTCGATATGAGTTCCCAAATGGTCGGGTCGATCATGATAAATAGGTATGGCTACATATACATATTCCGGAACATGTGGGAAATCTATAAGATATGGTATAGTTTCAGACATTGGAGGATGAGCAACTTAGGGTGAGTTTGGTTCGAGTTACGTAGAGTATCAACAAGGGAGATCAGAGAGATTAGTCTCTAATGGTATACCAAACTTAGGTGGTCTATTCATAGTACCCACAACTATATATTTGTGAGGATGAACCACAAGAGAAATAGAAGGAGATTGAATGCGTTCATACTCTCTTTCACCTCCGTAAGACACCTCAGGATAGAGGGTGGAGATGGTGACATACATCCTCATAGGGTTACCAAAGAATTGGTGGGATGTACATGTAAAATTATGTTTTTATGATGGGCTTGGATGGAAAAAAAATTGAGAATATGTTCTTCAGGCATTTCTTTATAGAGATGATGAGGGAGGACATTCCCCGTGAGTTCATATATCATCAGCAAGGGGATAGTTAAGTCATGTACTATGAGGCTAACCTCATAGAAGTATCTCATTTTTCTCATACAATGATTGGTGATGAAATATCCAGTGTTTGATGATTTTACAATGGATTAAGGCATTCCATTAAGGTGCATGTTAACATCATCAAGATTTATTCCTTTTCATTTATAGAAACCATGCATTGATTATTATAGAGAATCGGACGGACCAATCATATACTACCTGGGTGTTGGAATCATTTGATTGAAGTGGTGATTCATTAGGTAGCAGGAAGCGAGGCCAAGAGTAATCTATATAGAAAATTCAGCATAGAGATTCCTGTAAACCTCTAAAGAGTGGGTCTTCTATAATGTGCTTTCAATGGGAGAAGTGGAAAAATTTCTTGAAGAAGTATGAGAGGCCTCCAAAGGAGTTTCAGGCATGTAGATAGATGTTCAATCTCGAGAGGTTTTGTAGGGATCCTTATTGAAAATTTGGGAGCTAGGGAGGAAGTTAGCGATAGGCATCTAAAGTATGACCAAGTGTGGTATCAGAAGAAATTTGTCAGGAGACATCTGAATGTTGGTGGTGTGGACTAGATATTATTACACAGTAATGGTGTCATTGGGAAGTATGCGGTGAATATCTATTGGAAGGAAAGACCTTAGTTTTATTGAATTCTATTTAGGTGCGTGATATTAAGATTATATGGCCATAGTAGGTTAGGGATATGACTATAGTTATAAGTACATTGTTTGTGTGAGTTGGGTAATTTTTGTTCTATTTTTCTATTTTTGATGCATGTGGTGTAGTTGTGTGGTTTTTCGAATAACCCAGTGCTTGTTAGTTATTTATAATTCATTATTATGTGTTATCAATATATATGAGGTGTGTTGGCAAAAGGATCAATTATGAAAATCAATATAATACCAGTTCTATATGAGGTTCATAGGAATCTATAAATCAATGTGATGTGGGTATGTTTCGAGGTGTTTGTAATCTAGGAGTCTTATGAGATACAAGACCTCACAGTTGTCATGTGGAATATGGTCACAAGGTGGAAATATGATAAGATAGAGAATATGACAATTTTCTTAAATGAAAACATGCATTTTTTGAGAACCTGATGTGGTGCAGGAATGATGATTCATAATGGGAGTACCTTTAACTCGTAGGATGTTCATTAGTCTATCAGATGTTCATTTTGGGTTGTGGTGTGACATAGTGGGTAACTCCTAAAGTGGGGAGTTCCATGAGGGAATTTGACAAGTTACTTGATAACCGGGGTAAAACTATTGATTTAAATGAGATGGGTATATTTATTACAATCTATTAGTAAGGTTTTAAATCTTGAGGATGAGATATGATAAGTTGTGGATATTGTAACATATCATGTTTTTTTGGAATGGTCTATTTTTAAGGTAAATGTGAATTTTTGTGTTTTTCAGTCCTGAAATATTTTTTCATCATCTTGATAACCCAATTCCATGATTTTGATAGGCCCAATTCCTTGTTTTTATGGGTTTTAGGTCTTATAAAGAGCCTTAGGGTGTTTGGTGGGTTTTAGGTTGGGCGAGACTTGAAAACTCAATTTCAAGAAGGCATGTACTGGAATTCATATTTTGGAAAAACTATGGGGCCTACTAGGAGAAACATTATAGACTACCTATAGTAGAATAATGGTTTATTATACCATGTTGGTAGATACTTACATCTATGAGATAACCTCTATAGTTTTTAATGTAGTTCTTCTGCATGGTCTATGAATAATCTAGCATACCAGGAACTTTGACTTTGCGTTTGGGGTTATTAGGTAGAGGTATCTGCATAGTTGGCATGTGGTTAGCCTATCTGTGTGTTCACAATGTACGGGTCACATAAAGAAGAAAACATAATTATGTGTTTCTTCCTCCATATATGATTTTTCTCATCACGTTCCTTCCATATCACCCAAATGCACAGGGGTCCGCCATTTTCCCTTCCTCGCTTAGTATTTTTCAATTCATTAGAATCAGAGCACCAACTCATGATTTGGTGGTGGATAAGGATTTCTCTTGGAAATTAATTTTCTTATATATCATCTTTTATTCTTTTTATCTTGACATATTGTGAACTAAATCTATGTTATTAATTTTAACCTATGTAAGGGCATTCCTCTAAAACACTGACTATTCTTGTTTTAACTCGATTTAGACTCCAATATCGGATGAGCATACACCTATGTGAAAGTGGTATGTGGTTCCTATATTTATAAAATATTTTACGAGCATTTTTCATTTGTTATTAAATATGAATGGGGTGGGTTATCCAAGTGAGTACCTAATACTTAAATTATTGTTTTTATTTTGTTAAATTATTAATATGGGATGTCAGGGAGAATTTCATAGACCACTGCAAATATTGAAGCTTGGTAAGGGTCGTAGACCATCTTGGGTAATTTATTTCAGGCATATGTTTTTTTAAATTAAAATGTTCATATTGAATTTCTTAATTCGGTAAGAACGTGTTAGACTTGGCCTAAGAATTGAGGTGGTGCTAATAAACCATATTGAGGTGATGTGGTTCTATATTATGGTATTGTCCTAGGAGATATGGGTGATTTTGATCATATTTTGGATGACATGGTCATCAGATTATGCTAATTTGATCCTTAGGATAAGGGAAAGGCCCTTATGATTAGAGATGGTGTTGACCATTGGTATGAGATACATTGTGGTAGGGGAATGATGTGTATAGATAATGTGGATTAGGTTATTTGGGTGATTTTTATTCACCATGATTGCAGGACGCAAAATTAGAGTCATGTGAACACAATTAGGAATCAGATGAGGCGGTGTTGACCACTCTCTTGGGTGGAGGCCCCCATAGTCTATGTATCTTTGGTGATGGTGTTGACCATAGGCTATTATTTGTGGTGATCACCATATAAAATCACATGAATGGTGATAGACCATTGATTGGCGATGATGAGACCATCCATTGTGGGTTGAGGCTCACTATATTGCTTGGGCCCATCATGCCAGGTTATTGGGTGGACATACATTGTTATGACTTTTGATGTTTTCAGGAGGGATGACATGAACATTTGACCTAGGATCTGAGGGCCTATGAAATTTATTGGACATAACTTCAAAATTTTTATTATACGATTATTATATATGATGTGTTAGTTGGAATAACGATCTAGTGATAAATTTATTGAAGGAATGTGAGGGATATCTTGATTATTACTCTATAGGGGTTTACTCGAGATTATTTCCATAGATCCTCACCATTGTAGTTATATATATGCAAACACATTATGTATTCCATTTATATAACTTAGGGTACATGTTCATAATTACCAGAGATGGCTGAAGAAGGTGATCAATTCCTTGTGGCTACTGAGCACAAGGGATGTGTGTACATATTTATTGTGAATGTGCTGAATTTTTATTTTATATTCATCATATACCTGCAAAATTAGATATGTAGTATCAGTATACATTTGTGGTTCCCTGATATGATTTATTATCACAACCAAAATGATCCCCTTGAGAATCTTGTATACTTTATATCTTTGTGTGTGGGTAAAGAACATACCTCTAGTGCTAGACCTTAGTGGCTGTGTTGGACATTTTTCATGTGATAGACAACAATGGACCTTAGAATTTCCTATATCAGTTAGAATTTACTTCAGTGTTTACTTTTTTCATCATTCTTATATATATATATACAAATATGTGTGTGTGTGTAATAATTATTTTCCATGGGCAACCGTTCTATTTATCTTTTCTGTAAGATCTTATATTTCATGTTGTTTGTCATCTACAAATGGTACAATTAAGTATTTTTGTTACTACTATAGATGTGACTATCTATTTATTCCTTTTCAATTTAATGTTAATTATTCAACTAATTTATGAAATTTTTTGTGGTTTTATATATATATACCATTATTATTATCACCATTTAAGTGTATTTTCTCCCCACTACCCTTCTTTACAGCCTCACTGCTAGTCAGCAACATTTAACATACGGTGTGGTGAACCTAAGGACCAGTAGTGAACTAGCCCAGAGTACTATTTAATGTGGAATTAGGTTTGGAGTTCTATAGATATCACCATTAATAAGATAGGATTTAATATAGACAATTTCACTTAATAAAGATGGAATTAAACAAAACCCCACGATTTATCCTCTCTATACCTTAAGAAATAAGTGTTTTTGTACTAGTAATGAAATACTTCTCTCAAAAAGTAAAATGATTTCCTATCATGAGTTTATTCAATACTATTAAGTCTCATGAATACCACCTCCCCAATATACTCCTTATTAAAAAACCCATCATACCATTACAATTGAAAAATCATATTCGATTCAAATATCAACTAAAAAAATTTATCCCACTCAGAAGCATTGATTGGTCATAAATGTTTAATAGTTTAATGAACCAGGGATAAGAATAACAAACCCATCAAGATAAAATATTTAAAATCACAAGAGTAATAGATTCAACCAAAAAAAAACCAATTATCATTAATTAATGATTTCAATGAAGCAATGTTTTTAGTTTATTACACACTTAATTGGTTTCCAAATGTTTTGATTAAATACTCACCTATATCGTGGAAGATTTTTGGGATTTATACTATAATAATTTTTTCAGTTATATAATAATAAATTTATTTAATCATACATGATTTCTATAGGGGTTTATTATATACAGAATTTTGAATGCTCTTATAATATACAATTGAGAGAGGAAATCATCTTATATATATGTTAAAACTCTTGCACAAGATATAAAATTATTGTTAAAAATTGATTAGTTAAACATACATGAATTTGAAGTTGGTTATTCATAAAAATTTAAATTTTAATATTATTTATTTATATAATATCAAAAATAAATTATATATTTATTTATAAGTGAAAAAAAATCATCAATTGAGATACTCACAAAAAAATTAGAAGGCCATAATAATATAGTATATCCATAATTTCCAATTTAAAGTGTATTTACCATAGGGTCCTATGTAGGTATTACCTTTCCCCTCATCAAGGACATGATATAATCATGGTATATCTCAAATTGAACCATTTATGTTCACAAATCAAATAAATAAATTATATTTTACATCCCAAATGAAATTTTACTAAGAATTATTAATATATAAATTAAAAATTATTTCGAAATTGAATTTATAATATATCATAGAAAATTAAAAAAATTAATTCAAAAGAATGAAGAATAAATTAATTTCATTTACCTTGATTTGAATGATTATTCTAAATGAAATATCTTTATAGAAAAGTCTAGTGATTAGATAATTTTTTTATTTAATCAATATACATATTAATAATTATAATGACATCAAGGTTTATATTTTATTATCATTAAAATAATATTATCACTAAAATATATCTTTAGTATTCTATAAATAAAATCATCATCACAAACTAAATGAATCTTTAAATGGTTTTTATTATAGAGTTTACATTATAATTCAATTGATAAACTATTCAATTAATTCAAATAATTCATCTTAATAGAATAATATACAATATACAATGGAATCTATAAAAAAATTCAATGTGTTATCAAATATGAAATGGATATTAGAGAGTATAATTAAAATATATAATTTCAAAATACTTACAAGAGATTTCCGACTAAGGAATCCTAAATGTTTCTGTTAATAGAATAATGTATATTAAAATTCAAAAAATGAACAATATTAGGAAGTAGAACTTGATAAATATATTTTTTGAAACTAGAATATGTTTCATCTATGAGTAAAAAGTGAATAAATCAAATTATAGTTGAAATTATATGAATAAGATGATAATTGCAATGATGGAGTTTATATTTTAACATAATTTTCAACAGAGACATCAATTTTCTTAATTGAATAGGGATGGGGAATTATAAAAAGAAAATAAAAGTATAATCTGACAAAAAATGATATTAATATTCTATAAACATAGTAGTAATAAAGTTATGCGGACACCTATACATCCACTACTGCTTTGAGATGCCTGAAAAAAATAGTTACCTTTACACCTACTATTAACACACGAACATGAAATAACATATTTGACTTTAGTTTAATACATTCATTAATATAATTAATTTTTTTAATGAATAAGAATTTACTTTCTGAAACAATGGGTATTTAATTATAAATCAAAAAAACCTAGTTTAGTGATATTTGGAGAGTCAATAATCATGTGTTCCCCCCCCCAAGGAGAACGTTAAGAAACTTGGCGTTAGTCTCACCTCTAGATGACACTATTGTAAAGAAACATTGGTGGAGACCTCTGATCACCTATTTTTTGAAGGTGGAGGGGAGAACATGGAATTTAAATATTTTGGGTATTTTATAGGGTTTGAATCTAATGATGTCTTGAATATTTCTTTATTAAAGAATTGGTTCCAGAGTGTATGGAATTCGGGAATAGAGAACAAGGTAAGAGCTGTCATACTTGTGGTAGACTGTTGGTTCTTATAGAAAGTGTGGAATTAAGCTTGCCATAGTGGATACCCAGGTACTAGAATAGGACCCAATTTTAAAATAAAGAATTTTTTGAGTGATGTAATCCATATTTTTTAGTTTTAAGGGAGAAACATCTCTCACACCACCCCTGGTGGCCTATGGCATTTATAATGCTCCTAGTATCAGGAGGGAGAAATGGGTTTAATAGCTTTGTCATTTATCTGGTGTCAAATTGAACATAGATGGTACATGTAACAAGGTAGTTATGAGAGGAAATTGTGTTTTTCATTATTTAATGGGTTCCATTATTTTTTCTTTTAAAATATTTTATTAGAGGTAATTCTTTCCAAATTGAAACCTATGTGGTGCTCACAAGATTGCTCTTGTGTATTCAAGGGAATATTTGTCTAGATGCAGTCAAAACTGATTATCATATGATCTATAATTATCCATATTTTCTTAAAAATATTGCCTTGTCTATTAGTTTCCTTATTTATAGGTTCACAGGGCTTCTGAATAATCACATGCACATAAGACATACAACGCATGAAGGGAATGCAATGAATGATTTTCTTACTTCTAAGAATAATTATATTCAGAAGATTTCATGTATCTCTATTTTCCAATCTCTTTACCCATAATGGATTAAATATAGTTAGAGTGGATACCCTAAATCATCATTACTTGAGACCCTCATTCATATGTCACTACTGTTTTCAAGGTTTTTCTCCCTCATTTCTAACTTAAATGTTTTTAAATAAAAAATATTGTGTGTGGTATCTCTTTCGAAAAATTATATCATATCATGCCTATAACGACCCACACTTTACATACATTGTTAATACTTCAAAATTGAAGCACTCTTATTACAACATATGACAAAACCACAAAGGACCGTATAGGTATAGTGTCTTTAGAAACTGGGGAAACATAAACAACTGGTTCATAAATCTTCTACAGTGTCTCCCATTTATTTCATCATATCTAGGGTCCCTTTTAGAATATTCTACTTAATATCCATCTTCCTGACCTGGGGAAAAGAAAACATAAAAGGGTGAGCTCAAATGCTCAGCAAGGGAAAATAAAGGAAATAAAAATCATATCATATCTTTATGAAAATCAAAACCTGCAAAAGAGATCATAATATCTTAACATGGAATAAATCATAGAAGTGAAAATGAGATCCCCATAATCATAACATAAAACTTGAATCTTTGTGGCATGCACACATAATCATGGAAAATCATTTCTTGTTAGTCATGACTCATTGCCAAGACTATCTTAGTGGACAAAGTCCCTTTCTGAACCGAGTTCACTCCTCGTTTCAGTCCTGTATCACTGAACCGAAATAACCTTCCGTTCCAGCCATGTCTATCTCATGAGATATAAAATCATTACCCAATGCATTGGAGGGAGATATAGGTCCCACCCATCTTATAATGAATCCTTTCTTATGTGTGCCACATAATCATAAAACATACATCATCACATAACACATGTAACAAAAATGGGATTCTTGAAACATCATGACATCATAAATCAATTCATATAAGATAATGGAATTCATAAAAATAATTCCATCACAACATGATCAAATCAATGCAATAATAGGGATAAAAACAGAACCCTTTATTATCTTATATGGAAAATAATTTTGATAAAACACTTTAACTTTATTCTTGAGGAAAATATCCTTTCTACTTCAAAAACATTTTTCCTTTCTTAACATGTCATACAACTTTAAACTAAAAGAAGTTGATTAAAAATAAACTTGAAAACTTGTAAAGGAAGCTTCTTGGAAATAATGTTTTAAAAATCCATTCATGCCGTATAAGTTAAAAAAAACATTCTTCGTACTTTTGTCGGAAAAGTCAAAAAGTACCTCGTACGGAAAAACGACAAAAGATTCCTTTCATATTCTTTACTAAAAACTCACCTAAGGGTAAAATTGGATTTAAACTATTTCAAGTGGATGGAAACAATATTACATATTGAGGGAACATGGATGTGGATGATAAAATACACCCCAGTAAATACTTACGAATAAACAATCTCGGATAAAAATGAGATTGTGATATTTCCCTTACCTTAGATCCGATTTGCTTTGTTCGTGTCCGAAGCTCCTGTATAATGGTTTAAATAATGTTATTGACTTATTCCAGAATCATACATATTGATATGAGATAATATATGGTCATATTATTAGCTTCTTGTTAGTAATATTTCATTGTTACTTGTTACTCGGGTCTTTATAACTTTTTGTTCTTATGCGTGTTTTGTCGAATAAATTCTTATTATTATCTTTAGGTTATAGATAATTCATTTCCAAAATGGTATTAGTGTAGTATATACCATATTCATTCATTCAATTCATTTATACAATCATTATGAAATGAAGATCATGTAGAACGACTCGCATCACATCGTGGAGACGGTATTCCGTACGTACGCACGAGTGATGATATCGTTCCTATGATCGTGGAATTGTATTGGAGTATATATATATATTATTTCAGTATCAATATTACTTAATAATAATCATATATAGTTACTCATTACACCATTATACCCATCCTTGTAAGGTGATGGTGGAAAATAGATTACACCACGGCGTGGAGACGGTATTCCGTACGTACGCACGCGCGGTGATTTCATTTTTCCGTAGGATGGATAGAAGGTGAATTAGGGTTGTTTCATATTTATAATAACATATCAGTATGTAAGTAATACTGATGTTATTACTTTATCATGAAACAACTAAAGAAGAAGAAGTTGAAGAAGAAAGAAATTGAAAAGATCGGTAATGGATATTACCTCTTCTTTGGAACGCCTTTTTGAATCCTCCACTTAAGGAACTAATATTGGTCTTTGGAGAAGACCAGGACCTCTAGGATTATTCTAGGGAAGTGGAGAAGGGAAAATGGCAGGGGTTGGCCGAGCTTGAGTTCTCAATTTGGTGTGAGGAGGAGGGGGAGGAGGTGCCCTTTTATAAGGGAGGAGAGGGGCACCTTAGGAATATCTCAAAATATTATTTTATATTAAAGTCAAAATCGGTTTATAATGGTTCCAAAGGGTCTTATTTCGAAGATAAAGTGGGGAAGGGTCGAAATCCTATCAACCAATAGGATTTAGACAAGTTTAGGGTATTATTTTAACCTTATCAATTAGATTTAACTCTAAGTTAAATAATTTTACTTTTACCATGTCTTTTTGTTTTCTTTCACTATATGGTTAATACACTTACTATAACATGCCAAACGAACCCAAAATTGTTTATTATTAAAATATATATCCTTATCTAAGTCATTTGGCCGAACCTTAGATTTTTAGGAATAAAATAACAATTAATAATATAATATTTGATTTAAAAACTATTTTGTGTCAATTTTGACACTATTTGATATATGATTTTTGTGAAAGTCATAAAATAATTATATGTTCGAACCAAGTTGATTAAATCAACATTAATATATCATAGTAACCTATAAAATTAGTTGAATTCATAAAAAGTCTCAAATTACATTTATTTTGGTGTTTATAACATCAATTATGTCAATATTTCATTAATAAGATAATTACTGCATCATCTTTGTGTCATAAATAAATTAAATTATTTGATGTCTAAAAATTACAAATAAAATATCATCATGTAGGAAATCTTTTTAGATTTCTAATGAATATTTACAATTGAATTTATCTTATGTATAACCCTATATTAAAAATGATTTACTTATTAAACTTTGATTTTAACTATTTTAACCCTTCTTTAAATAAATTAATAATAAATGTCCTAATCTAATCCAAGTAGGCCTAAATGGTCATATTTTATTCCTAAGTTTGTTTTTGGTCGAATTACACTTGTCCAATAGAATTAGGACATGTGTTAGGGTAATATTAATATCATATTTACCCTTAGTTACCCTATTTACTATTAACCGCGGTAAAAATAGTAAAAAGTTACTATTCACCAAAAAATTATTTTTATCTCATTGAACCACATTTTAGTCCTTGATATTAACCGTGTCTCTCGGATTTTTGAAATTCCATTCCCAGAAGCGGTAAAATTAAGTTTTATGCAAAATTCAGTTTTTAACCTACCACTTAGTGGTTTCACTATTCATCAAAAATTGAAAGTTTTCAGAAAAATACCAAAATTTCACCCTAGGCTAATTTCGATATTCTGAGTCCAAAAATGAAGTCCATTTTGAAAAAAGAAATTTATAAAATTTCAAAAAGTGGTTATTACTATTCATAACGGCTAGTTTTAATAGCATATTGTTGTTTAGTGAAACTCAGTATTGCGTACGACGCAAGCTATCGAGGAAGGTCGCGATTGCGTGTAAAGCAAGCCAAGCAAGTGTTGTCTAGATAAAGATTCCTTTGATGGTTTATATAACATAAAAGTCTCGGGTGTTACAATGCCCATGTAAAAATTACTTAATTATTACTAATTACCCTTATAAACTAAATATATTATATGGATTGTAATATAAATTAATGAGAAATTTTTGGCTCTTATGATTGGTGTTAAACTGGACAAAAAATATATTTCAATAATAAGAGTGTATATTGAAAATTTTCCTTGGGAGTTTCTTTGACATACCTCAGATGATAAGGTCATGTTCTAAATATAATTTATACACGGTGTTGATCCATTATGAATAAATTTTTAAAGATTATTCCCTTATTAATTTGAAAAAATCATTTATTAACATAATGTTAATTTGAAAAAGTGTTTGATATATAACAATGTTTTTACAAGTTATAAAGAAATGAAATTATTGGGAAGAAGTATGGATAAATGTTTATATTCTTATAATTTTGTTTAAAACCATATTTTTGATATATTTATTCACTAATTAATTAAAAATTATCCCATAAAATTAACAATATATGAGTATTTACAAAAATTTTAGTATTTATGTATAATAAAGAAATATTTTAATATAACATAATAGTATGATATAAATGATTAAATTAAGATTTTTTATTTCCATGATAGGATCATAATTCATATATATATTTTGGTGGTTTTAAACATGAATGGGTTGAAACTATACATTCATTAATTGAGACATTGATTAGATATTGATAATCCATTGATAAATTTAGCATAAATTGGAGAAAAATTATATTCAAATGACTGAACTTTATAAGGAATAATCATAGTAATGGAATCCTATAGAGGGGATCAATGATAGAACTCCATTGATATCTCATGGAAGTCCCTTGCAATGTATCAACATGCCTACACTTCCTCACAATAGAATTTAATTATCCATGAACTTCAATGAATGCTTAGTCATTTATATGGAATAGGTTTTGTGACCCAGTGTAGTTATACAATCCCAAACTCCTTAAACAAATAATCTATTATATCATGGAGAAATTATTTTTTAAGGTTCATCACATAAAAAGATCCTTTCATTGGACCGTGTAACTACTCATTATATCTAATAGAACATGTATCCATAATATATGTAATGATTTTCATCAAATAATTTCGATATGGAGATAATAAATATTATTAGATGGTGGAAAATGTCTATAACACAACCCCAAAGACTGACTTGACATCACTAGTATCTACCATGTACCGAATGATTCCACTCAACCATCAATAGCACATTTTCTTCTAATAAATTTAGTCTTGATCCCCAAAATGAGATTGAATTCTCACCGTAATGTACTCTATAGATAAAATATACTATTAATCTAATAATCCAATGATGTCCCACCACATTAAATTCTTAAATCTCCCATGAGTCATATTAGTAGAACATGGTTTATCAATCATCAATTATTAATGATGAATATGTTTTCCACTTGGGAAGCAATTAATATGGGGGCATGAACAATGATTACATTAACATACTTCTATTCCAAATCATGTTGATAAGAAATAAACATTAATCATGGTTCCCAATACATGATAAAGGATGAAAATGTAAATATGAGAATGGAATTCCAAAGTGACCAATATTTTATACAAAAACAAGAGGTGGAGATTTTTAAATATGTTAGCTAGACCACTCAGAAGATGATTCATTGTCCTAATATTAACATAGTTTTTCTCCCTTTTCCCATTTTATATTATTTATATTAATACTTTTTTTATTATGTCAAACTATATTTCATTTTTCTCCTCTTCCTCTATCCCATCCATTATTAAAATAATATCCAAATATCATTGATGGTGGATAAAATAATGGAAACTCTATGTGGAAAACCCTACACTTATCATGATTCATTATTAAATAATATATTAATTGATCTATTAAAATTATAAGGTCAATCAGGGTTAACCTATACTTGGATTTTTGTGTCAATTGGCATGCTACTGATATTTAGGGTTATTCATATTGTTTTGTAATTTTTATCCTTCCTTTGACATAATTCTTATGGAATAATGTAGTCTAACAGTGACTATGTTGTTGATGTTAATGATTTTAGACCAAAATAGTGAGTCATAAAAATAATTTCATTAAAGGGCATCCCAATCTTTGTACCCAAAGAGTGTGTGGATATGCTTCATACTTATCTATTGTTTTGTGAACCATATAGGAAAAATCATTTGGAGAAGAGGATAATTTCACCAATGATAGAATTTGACCACAATGGGGGGGGTAATGATAAATAAATATAATATGTAATACTATATTAGGAAGTCCCTTTTAGTATGTTTTCATTAATTATAGTGATTTTTGTGTTCTGTATATACATATTCTGCTTCTAATAATAAATTATTAACAGATGATGACTCTACAATTCCCTGATTTAAAATAGTTTAAAATACCCTTAAAACCATGAACAAAAGGATTATAAATTTGAAAAGTATCTTCAAGAGATATGTTCCAAGTTATATCTTTAAAAACATTATATATTTTTTAAATATTTAAACATAACTAACCCCGTCTACATGGTTTGGGAGAATCCTACTATAATACTATTTACAATGATTTCATGAAATAACTCAACATTATCCAAACATTATGAATAACATCAATTCCTTGTAAAAATACATTTATATTAAATATAATTCACTAGGAATGTATAGTTCATGAGATATCCAAAGAAATAATAATGGACAACTATGTCTTAATAATAGTTACAAAAATATTATGTTATTTACTATATATAAATTTTAATTTTGAATATGAAATTAACATGATATTGAAAATGGGTGAGAAGAAGAATACATGATCCAATATATATTGTATGTAATGGCACAAATAGAGCATGAAACGTATATTAATCATGTGGGTATTTAAAAATATATATAGAAGAGAAAATAAAAAATTTATGATGAAATATAGTAAATAATCTAATATCGTCATTAAAGGTAAAAAAACATAATGTAAATGACCCAATTCCTAATAAAAATTATTTATAGAGTCCCTTATTACTTAAAAAAATGTAATTGGATAAAAAGGGGGAAATTTGAAGAAACCATGTGATATTTATTTAATAAATATTTTTTATTTTTTGACAACTAATCTTTTTATAGAAGTGTGGTGTTATTATTCAGGAATCGAATCCAGTACATCATTACAAGGTTGTTTTATGGACACATGTTTCTAGACGCGAGTTTTCTTATTGAGTTCCACCATACATAGAAGAATTCTATAAATTGAAGATGTTGATCAGATGCTTTATTGTATTCTGGTCTATAAGTGTTAAATTACAAATAATCAGATGTAAAATTTATTGTTGCGGGAGAGTCTTGAAGGAATTATGATAATTCATGAGTCAAAATGTTTTCACAATTTTTAAAACAAATAATATGATACTTTTCTGATTAATATGTTCACACAAAAAATGAAAATATTCATGATAAAAATATTTGAAAAAATGGTGGACAAGATTCAAGAATTTTAGAGTTACAAAATAATATTTCCATCATTATGGGAATTATATCATAATGATCAGAGAAAGAAAAAGATGTAATTGATCGTGTGGAATAAATAATACTAGGAGTTTTGTATTGGAATTCTCATACTGATATTTTTGTTCAAGGATTTTTTTATTGTGGAAATGATACTTATACTTTCATATTCATATTTTCTCACTCATTATTTCGTATTGGGATTTTCATACTGTGAGAATCATAATATGATTTTCAATCATAGGTTTTATTGCTTTTTTTGTAATGGGAATCCCATATTTGTAAAATCATACTGTTATTTTCCTACTCATATTTTCATACTGATATTTTCATACTCATATTTTCATAATCATATTTTGGTACTGAGGAAATTGTACTTATGTATTCATAAAGAATAATTCGTGGTGAGAAAGAAAAATATCGTAATGAGATATGAAAGAAAATGATCATAATGATCTGAGTAAGAAATAGATCATAATGAATATAATGATGAAAATGATGATAATGAAATGAGAAAGAAAAAGATCATTATGAGCTGAGAAAGAAACAGATCATAATAAAATACAGAAGGAAACATATTTTGATGACCTATGAAAGGTATAAATATTTGAAGTGGTCAAACATGAATTTCAATTATGTGTAAATCTCATAGAAATAGATATATCTTTGAAGAATTAAATGTTGAATTTTTAAATACAAGATATTTTTGAGATTTTGAAATATCAAGAAGTGGGGAATGTTTTCAAGTTTCCTACTTTTGTTTTATGATTCACCTATAAATAAATACTCAGATGATTCGTTCAAATTTAACTTTTCATATATACACAAAAAAAAGAATCACTAATGAATTCAAAGGGAAATTTATTATCTAATTGAATAAGTATTGTATTGAGAATTATTTATAGTTTGAGTTTTATAGATTGATAATGAGTTCATCATATTAAGAAAATCAAATCTAGCATTATCATATTCAGAAAATAGGATCTAGAATTATCATATTCATAATATCAGATCTAGAATTATAGTATTCAGATAATTAGATCCAATATTATGATATTCATAAAATTGGATCCAACATCATCATATTGAGAAAATCGGATCCAACGTCATCATATTAAGATAATTGGATACAACATCATTCTTTTAGATAATAAGATCCATCATCATTATTTTTAGATAATTGGATCTAGCATCATTGAATTGAGAAAAACAGATCTAGAATTATCAGATTGAGTAAATCGAATCTAGCCAAATAAGGATGAGGATTCAGACTGAGCCATTATGGAATAGATTTAAAAAATTATTTATTCTATTTTTTTGATTTATTTTTTTATAATAAAAGACTGTTAACTAGAGGGATCCATTATAATAATTCCCATCGGTAGATATAATGTATGTAATGTGATTTTCCACAAGTTGTATTCACTTTATATTAATAGTGGATTTACATATACCTACATGAGTGGCAATGGAAAGGATGTATGATCTCACAGTGAGGCTGAACCTTGTAAATATTTTGTGATTTACATGCTTTCTTACTATTTTATGCATTATTATTTACTAAATGTTAATAAGGATATAAATATTAACAAGTTTCAGGGGTTATATTTTGAAAACAATTAAAACATATAAATGTGAACAACTAATACAATACCCCCTTATACATTATTATTAAATCCTTTCTAACTTCTATTGGTAACATATGAAATGTTACAATCATAAATAACTAAAAACGATAATATCAATTATTTCAATGGTATAGGAATTCCATAATTTGATGGAAAATATTATTATGGATGAAAAAATAGGATGATTACTTATCTCTTATCTATTGGTCTAGAATTTGTTGATATTTCTTCTATTGGGTTTCCACATATTCAAAAAGATTCCCCAATGACCATTGGGGATAAAAATATATATAATTTTATGTAAAGGACATAAATTGTATTGTCATGTCTTTATCAAAAAAAAATTTTCAGATGGTGATGGGTCTCAAAACATAAAATATTATATGCGACAATCTGGAATGTTTTTTCAAAGAGAATAAAGAAGTTACCAAAGAAACATAGCAAATAATGTGTAGTAAGTATGAATACATCATAATGGGAGATGATGAAACAATTTACAATTAATTCTCCAATGTAAATAAAAATATTTGTAATATCATATGATTCAGAGATATCTTAGAAGATTCTACAATTGCAAAGATACTTAAGAGAATGTTTATAGCTTTGTTTGATTCTAAAATATATTCATTATAGAATAAATATGATTTATCTCTTGATGAATTAAAAACATTATAGTTTATTATAAAATAAGAAAGTCTCGAATTCATAAATATAAGATGAAAGATGAAATGTATTTTGAATCTATGAAAATGTTTAAAATTACATATATTGAAGATGTTGATCCTTGGGACGCTAAAGATAAATTGGATGACGAGTTGAATGAAAAAATCATGTCTCGAATATCCAAGAACAATTGAAGAGGAAGAGAAAAGTATGAATGTAAACATCCACTGAAATGTTATGAGAGTTTTGGAATTGGACACTTTTCTATGAATTCCCCCATGAAGATAAATGGAGAATATTGATATGATTCTGATAGAAACAATTGATGGAAGAAGTGAAAAAAATGATAAATAAGAAAAGTCTTCCAACAAATTCCGGAATAAGTTTATTGGAATAAAAATTTGTACGTTGATTAAAAATGTTGAGTTATACTCAACCAAAAATAATTATTATGAAGATGAATGTTTAGAACAATTAAAATCCTTCAATGCAAATATTAAGAAGATAAAAGATTCCTCAGAGCGTGAAGAAGGAGGTGAGGAATCTTATCGAGAGTTTCTGCTGAGAACATAACTTATGGAATTTATTGATAAAAAATAGTAAATAATGAAATTAGTGTAATGAATAATTATTGTGATGAATTTTCTGATGGATGAAATGATTTCATCATGCAGTAAGAAGAATATATTTAGGATATATTAATTTAAAAACATAGAAGTTTTTATCCTAGAATGATGATTTATGAAATTAGTAAGAAGTTGGATTCTACGGAATAAGAGGTTAACAAGTTTCAATCAAAATGTATCGAGTCTGAAAATACATTGAATAAGATGAATGAAAAATTCATCAATGGTTTGGATGTAAAATCAGAAACCTATAATGTTGCTGAGAAAGAAGAGTATGAGAATTAGGTAAAATCTTCTCTTACCAAAAAAAAAGTTTCATTTCATTTTTTTAACATTTCAAGTTCCAAAAAAGTATTGTGAATTATTGTGTGGATAAAGTATGTGAGAAATCAGTCAAAAATAAAAATGTATAAGACACACTAAAAATAATCTTTGTTCCATGTTTTGAGTATGTCCTAGGTGAAAGAAGTCTCCAAACTAAAATAATTTTCAATAGAGAAATATTGTATTTTAATATAAAATCAATAGTTGATAGTTATTGCTAGTTTTGTGGAATATATGAAAATATCTTATAATATTTTGAACAACTTATACTAACATAGATGAAGTATTAAGAAATGTTTAATAAATTATTAAAGTAGAATGTGCAACATTCTTATCTTAATAAAAGATGAAAAATATAATTCTCAAGATGTTACAAACATTCAAATAAGAAATAAATTTGAATTTCTAGAATATGATTGTGGATGATTTGATCAAGCTATTCATCATCACAAAATATGTAATATAGTCTTTCTAGAAAAATTTTCTTATGATATAAATGAAAATAATGTGGAAAAGAAGAAAGTTGAATAATGAGATTTTGTTGTCGAAAAAACTTTGGAAGAAAATAAAAGAAAAACACAATGAATAATTATATTGGTTTCCCTCTACATATGATATGTGATACAGAAATCTTTAAACATGTTGAAATTCATTGTGGAGGAGTAGTTACCTTATACAATAATAGTTCCTTAAAAACCATAGGAATCAGAATGGTTGATATTGAATCCCAATGTTAAAATCTAAAAAAGTTTAACTTGTTGATGGGATAAAAAACATACATAGTGTAAGTCATCTTTTTTTTGATAGAATAGAAGATGTTTTTTTAAAATATTTTCATATCATCAAAAGAGTGAAATATATAAAATTCATTTAAAAAGAGAATGAACTAGTGGGAATCACTTTTGAATAAGATAATTCAATAATTGTTGTTACGTGGGTGCTGAAGATGAAAACAAATTATAGAACTGAATACTTAGCCACCTTGGGTAGAATAAAAAGAATAAAATTTATAAATGTGATGTTGTTTGAAACATTATATAATTGAAAATAAAAGAATAATATGTTTTTGTAACTTGTCAAAAGTTAATATGACTATTAAATGTCATAAAAGAGTTGAGATTCAATCAATGAGACCTCTTGGGATTATTCATTTCAATTTTGTGGGATAATGGGGCATCTATCCTAAAAATTAGATTCATACATTATCAATTTTATTTTTCATTTCACTCAGATAACTAACATCATGTTTACGAAGCATAAGTTAGAGGCTATTAAAATGGTCAAATAATTCATAGATGATGTTGAGAAAGAAATGGGGGTTTCCATAATGAAATTGACAATAAATAATTATACAGATTTCAAAAACAATAATTCTAAAACATATATGAGATATCATGGTAATAAACGTTAGTATAGTGATCCCTATACTCCACAACAAAATGGAGTCGTAGAAAGAAATAATAGACACTCGGTGGAAATGGGATGAAATATGTTTTCTAAATACACTCATTAAAAATTCTATTAAACAGAAGTGATTAGTATTGTTGTACATGTTAAAAAAAATTCTTGTTGAGACAAAAATATGACATGAATCCTTGTGAAATGTGTTATAAAAAACCATCATTGAAATAATTCAATGTCTTTGGAAGTCAATGTTTGCTAAAAAAATCCTGGTTTGGGAATGATTAATGGGAAAGATGAGGAACGAACATTTATGGTTTATTCACCGAATGAAAGAAGTTACAAATATTGTAATATATGTTTACAAATGTTGGTGGACTCATATTAAGTGAAGGTAATATAAAATAAAGTTTCCTTACGATAAGTTGACATGAATTTAGAGAATTATAAACTAGAGAATTATAAAAATGCTGAAAGGAATTCAAAACATCCTTATAAAGAATCAGAATAATCGTGTGGTGAGGAAATTTTAGATGGGAAAGAAAAATTAAATTTACTACCACAAAAAAATGTTGAATCAGAAAAAATTATTAGGAATTATAAGGCTCTAGTATAGAAAATAATAAAGTTTATATAAGATAATCAAACATTATTTATCTCAAAATTTGAACCATATTTATTTTCAGATGCCATTCAACATAAAGAATGGGTTGATGCTCTAAATGAAGAATTGGATCAGATTGAAAATAATAATACATCAGAATTTTTTTCATGGTTAGACAACATACCTATTATCAGAACCAAATAGATTTATAGATGAAAGTTAAATGAAAAAGGAAATGTTTCAAGAAATAAAGTATGAGTTGTTTGTAAAGGATATGTCCAAGTGAAAGGAGATTATTTTGAAGAAACGTTTTCCCTAGTTAAAAGATTTGAATCTATTATAATGTTTCTTTTAGTGGCCACACATATAAATTACAATTTTTATTAAATGGATGTAAATTCACCTTTCTTAAATGCTGAGATTGAGCATGATGTTTACATTGAAAAACCTTGTTGGTTTCTACTTAACTAGGACAGAAATATGTTTTAAAATTTATTAAATATGTTTATGGTAAGAAATAGGCTTCAACTGCTTTCTATTCTAAAAAAAATTATTTTTTTATAATGCTAAAAGTTTCTAAAGGAAAAGTTGATAGGAACATATAAATGAAAAATTATTACTATAAAACTATAAATAAATTTTTTTGTGGATGATATAATATTTTTTCAGGATATAAAATATGTATGTAAAACATTTTCTGAGGAAATGAATATGAATGTTGAAATGAAATTATTGGGAGAATTAACTTTATTCCTTTCCTTAAATTTTTTTTTAAAAAAATACATTTTCACATTTCATGAAAGGTTCACCATGTAATTATTAAAGATGTTTGGGATGGAATAATCCAAATAATTTTAAACTCCACATTAAGTGAGAAAAATGTTGAGAAAAAATCAATTAGGAATAAGTATCAATAAAAAATACATTAATAAGATAATAGGAATTATTATTCAACTTATAGACTCAAGGCATGATGTTGTTTAGAAAGTGTGTTTCTGTGCCATGTATCAAAGTAATCTGAAATTATCACATATGTTGGTTGAAATAATAATCCTGATATATGAAAAAGGAACAAATTTACATGGATTGTTATAAAAAATAAATGGTGATATTGAGATGCATCGTAATACTAATGTTGATTAGGCAGGATATTGTAATGATTGAAAATGAACCTCAGGGAGAAAATTTTCTTAGTTTAATTTTGTGTGAGTTGGAATAGTAAAAGACAATTTTTTTTAAAATTTGAGCATAGATGAATCTGAATATATTGCGGCTAATTATGCTTTTACTATAATGTTTTAGATGAATTCTCAAATGGAAGACATTAAAGTAGAAGTTTATAAACTATTAATGATCCTTTTTGATAATCAAAGTTCTATTTATCTTTCTAAAAATCATGTGACACATTTAAGACAAAAAATATTCGTATTAAGTTTCACTTTATAAAAGAGAAAGTTGATTTTAGAAAATTTTTATCCAAATAAAATTCAAAAAAGTATCTGATTGTGTATATTATAAAAAAAACGTTTAATGAAAGGTTTTTGTAATTGAGGATGAAAGTTCATATTCATCCTCCTACCATATCTTCATAAAACTTCACAAGGAAAACCCCCAATGTACATTTGAATATACTGAAAAAGCGGGTGAGAAATTAACAACTTTTTAATTTCTAATAAGTTTACTTATCTTTATTTTATGAATATATTGTTGTAGGTATCATAAAATGGTGGGTGAAATAATGTCAGAAAATAAATAATGGTGGAAAAAAGAAAATTCAAGAAGAAATAATGGGGGAGAGATAATTAAATTGTGAAAATAAAATTGAGGAGAGTTTATAATTATATGGCTAAAAACCATTCTCGCCACAGAGGGATAGAATTATTTCAAAACAAATTATCCAGTAGTGTGGGGTTAAGAATAAATATTTTAATAAAAGATAGATTTTTTAAAAGTTAATAACTTCATTTGTTTACAAAAGTTGATCTTTGAAAATTTCAAGGAGTTTAAAAGTTGTTAACAAGGGTTGTCAAAAAATCCCAAAGGAGATATTGAAGAACCTTTGGGATAAATTGATTTAGAAAAGTTTTTGTATTTTTTTATTTCTAACCTATTTGTTTAAGAGTGTTTTTGTTTTTCATGAATCATACAATGTATATCATAATGAATTTTTTTCTAGACACGTATTTCTAGGCTCATGTTTTTGTATTATGTTTCACCATACACATAATAATTTAAGAAGATGAAAATGGTGATCCAACACTTTATCATATTCGGGTCTATCAACATGCCATTTAAAATCAAGATATTCAAAAGAATCAGATGCACAATATATTTTTTCAAAAGAGTCTTGAAAGAAGTATGAGAGGTCAGGAGTCGGAAATTGATTGTATATTCTTATAAACTTAGATGATACTTTTTGGATCATTATGTTCTCAAAAATCATGACAATTTTCATTATAATATATTTTGAAGAAATGGTGTACAGGTTTGATAATTTTTATGGTTAAAAAATGATATTTCTATCATAATATGTATTATTTAGTAATGACATGAAAAAAAAGACATTGTTTCACCTGAATAAGAAAAAGTCACACTGGTGGTTTCATACTAGGATTCTCATATAGTGATTTTCTTATTGAGATTTTATTACTAGGAAAAATAATAATGATATATTCATACTCATATTTTTTAATGAGTTTTTTGTACTACAATTTTCATACTTTTAAAATCATACTAATATTTTTGTACTTATATTTTCAAATTGGTATTTTTGAATTTTGATTTTCATACTGGAAAAAATCGTATTGAAAATTTCATACTGAGGAATTCACAATGAGATTTTATCAGTCATATTTTCATACTCATATTTTCATACTGACTAAAGCTTACTTAATTATTCATAATGATTAATTTTTTTTGAGAAATAAAACTATCTTAAAGATATGAGAAAGACAAAAACTGTAATGAGATGAGAAAGAAAAAAATCATAAAGATGTTGAAAAAGAAAAATATCTTAATGAGATGAAGAATAAAAATATAATAATGATTGGAGAAAGAAATAAATAATAATAAAGATAAAAATTAAACAAATTGTAATGATTTGTGAATGGTATAATGATTTTATGTCATCAAACTTGAATTTCAATTTTTTGTAAATCTTAGATAATCTTGTAGAGGTTTGAAGAAATGTTGAAGTTTTAAATAGTAGATTTTTTTTGGTTATTTTGATATTTGAGGAAGCAAGGAATGTTTTCATGTTTCCTGCCTTTTTTTGATTCATCTATAAATACTTCCGTAGAATTGTTTTTCATTTTATGCACTTCAGATATGCACAAAAGGAGGACTTATGGAGATTTTGATGTGAAATTTTCCATTTGATTTAAGACATTTTTTATCATTATATCAGAGTTTGATTTTTGAAAATTGAGAGTGAGTTCATCATACTAATAAAATAAGATCCATAATTGTGGTATTCAAAAAAACCAACCTCACAATATCTTTTTTAGAACATCAGATCCATTATTACCGTATTCGGATAATCAGATCAAGTATTATCGTATTCAAAAAGTCAGATAGAACATCATCGTATTGTGAAAATTGTATACAACATCATTTTTTTTTGAGATAATCAGATCCATCATATTTATTTTGAGTTAATAGGATCAATCATCATTGTACTGATAAAATAGAATCTAGAATTATCGAATTGAGAAAATTAGATCCCGCCGAATCGGACTGAGGCTTCAGATTGAGCAATTGTGGATCAGATTCAAAAAATTATTTATTATTTTGATTTTATCAATTGTTTTATAATAAAACATTTTATATTAATGTAAGTCAGTATAATCATTCTTATCATGAGATATAAGTTTTGTAACGAAATCTGGATTATGTTTTATTCACTAATTATTAATAGTAGATTATCATAGACCCACATGAGTGGATATTGAAAGGACATAGGTTCTCATACTGAGGTATAACCATGTAAATATTTTGTTTTTACTTGATTTGTTACTATTTCATTCATGATTAATTACTAAAATTTTATAAGGATGTAAATCTTAATTGGATTAAGTGGTTATGTTTTGAAAAGAATTGAAACGAAAAAAAGTGAACATATTCACCCCACCCCTTTTCATTTGTTATTCAATCATTTGGAACATAAATATTCTTATGTAAAATATCATTATTATTATTTTATGAATGTTAATTTAAATTTTGATAACCCCTATGATGTGAAGACTGATTCAAAATAGATGTTCTAGTCCATTAATTAATTTGGAGGATGTAAAGGCCACATCTGATGTGGCATGGGTGGAAGAGGAACATGTGTAGCTTACTGGGACATATGAGAAGGAGGTAAAGGAATCGAATGTGGTTGAATAAATAATTTACATAATATAACAAGAAGATAATCCATTCATATGATAATAATGACATATTTGGTCGACCGAAAATACATCATATTGAGATTAAATAGGCCTGATTCCTTTTATCACCCCTTTTAAGACACATTAACATAATTGTAATGTGGTAGGATGTATAATTATCTATTATTGGATTATACTAATACATGGAATTTTTTATCCATATATATATATATCAAGAACTATATATGTGGTATCTAGTCACAATAACTGAACCCACATTTATAATGAAGTTAATTAATAAATTTTATTTCAGGAATATGTTTAATCCTAGTACCCACATATTGGATTAAATAAATCACACTCCCCCATTTCTCTTTATTTGTTTGAATGATTTTTTATTTTATGTTTATGTTTTCAGAAGTATGATAGTATAAGATTAATGAAAACTACTTCTATTTAATAATAAGATGGTTATATTTATCATATCACTGAGTTTTATTATTATCCCAATTCATTGTGAACATTTACTAAGTTTATGAATTTTATTAATAAAAATGTGTACAGTAGATAATATAGGCTACTATTGGAAATACAAGTATTAATAGTTTTCTACTTTTCCTATATTATAATTATATATTAAAATAAAATTAATTCTATAGAAATTTCTAAATCATTATTATCATTATTGTATAGTCTTCTTTATTATGAAATCATATAGATGATTTTATCTTGGATTTATAATATTATCTTCCTTATTCAAGTATGTATTGTTAATGAACATTGAAAAAACATGAATATCTAGAACATAATTGTTATCCAGTTTCGGTTTTTTAATAATACAAGCATTATAATTTTTTTTCGATTACTACTCATTTAACTTTTTATTGACTCTCAATCAGCATTTCCATGTGAGCAGGAGCTTAATATTTTTCTCTTCTCATCACCGGTTGATATCATTAGTTTTTTAAAATATTATTAATTCAATATGTTTAAAATATCATGAAATTTTTCTAAAAATTATAATAGATCCTTGCATCCATAACTGTTAGTATAAAATATATAGACTTTTATGTGGCCATATTAGAAGCCTTTCATCCAAGGAAAACATACATTTGGGAGTGCTACATGATTTCTTCATGTAATTTATATGGAGGAATGGATGTTCAATTATATTTATAGAGGAACATTTACTAGTATGAAATATGTAAAAAATATTCCTTCACAAGATCAGTAAGATATTTTACTATATACTATGGATTTATTATCCCATATATTTTAAAAAATATATGTTGAAAAATATATTTCACAAATACTAAAAACATGTGAATATAGGAGGAATCATTAACTATGTACAAGTGTAATGTTAATACCCCCAATAGAAATAATTTGGGATAGATAAATCATTTATAGAAGAATTAATAAGGATCATCAAATGTTTGATCAAATTTGTATAGCATTTAATGTGATTTAAATTATTAATAAACCACATATTGAGTTTTTTCAAACATTAGAAAAAAGGAACATAAAAATCCATTTCAGGACCCTTGTGAATTTCCCTCATATGAAACATATATACGTAGATATTTGAATGAAGACAATATTATTTATAATCATTTATATACATAATAATAATAATAAAAACTAGTAAATAATTTCATCTATAAATTGAACTTAATATTTTTAGGAAGGTAGGTATAAAATTTACATTGATGGTATATGTAATTAAGTTGTTTTTAATCAACATAAAGGATTAGGGGTGTTGTTATTATGTATGTATCAGTATAGGTTAATAGATATGAGACCTGATATATATTTTTTGATTTATTCCATGTCAATAATGAATAAACTATTGTATAATTGTTTCCCCCGGAGTGAAAATAAAAATTATTAGGGGAGTTATTCAACAATAATTTTCATATTTGTTTTCCAAAATCAATGAGTATAAACATATTAAATTAAAAAAATATGGGTATTTACTACATATATATTAATTAGGAATAATTTAGATCTAAATTTAAATATAAAATACTTTGAATATTTTAATAGTAATATCTATATTCTATATTTCAGTGTGGGGGTTGTACATTAATATATTTTTAATGAATTTTTAGATGAAGGGGTCAATGTAAGATAATAAAGAATTTGAAAATAGAATTATTGGTGGGAATCATCTATTTAATGAGACACAAAATAAGGGTCTAATTTTTTCTTCTTAATTACTGTGAGAAGTTATTTCAACACTTGTAAAAACATTAAGAGAGACTCGAGGGTCTATTTTTCCTACAACACAATATCATGAGTCCCATTAATTGGAATAAACATGGAAATGACACACTATGGTTAAATTTATGTATCACATAACATCGATGGATTCTATATGAATTGGCTGGGATTTCATCCATAGTTCAACGTATCCTTAGATAAAAATACACCTAATACAATTCATATATTGTTTCCCAATGTAATTACATGTAATGGTTTTTGCACATCAATTTAGACTAATTACGGTATATAATTCTACTATGTATCACCAATTTCATGTTTCCCTTTAAAATGTGTTAGAATTAAATTCGATAATCCTAAAACTATAATGCACTATATTTTGGGATACTACAATTATTTAATGGTGAATCCTCTAGAAGATCCAACACTCATTGAAAGTGATTCGTCGAAATCACATTAGGCCACAATAATACATCACTTCATTTTGGAAAATATTCTCCACCTATCATCATATTCTTGAGAACACACACAAAATTATTTTCCCAACTCATTATTCTATTGACATCCAATTTAGGAATACAATAGAAGGTCCATGATTTGAATTCCCAATAAATTTCAGAGACTCTAATGATTAATCTTAAATAGATAGGATGATAAAATAATTTATCCTAATTAATGAAAATTTTATTTTATAATGTAATCATACATCCCATGGGGGCTATCAATAATTCACCAAATTCATTTCACAAACAATTCTGGTAGCCAAAAAAATTCTATATTAAACATCATCATAGGGAGATAATTACCACATAATCATATGAATTGATTTCATTAGTGGAAAATGAATTATTATAAACATGGATAGTTTTCATATATAAATATGTAAGAGATTCTATTATTAAAAACAAAAATCATACGAGTATCATATAGATTCATTAATTTTACACATAACATTATTTTATAGTAATATTATTTATTTCTATATATCTTCATTTTATTAATATTTAAATATTTTGTCCCCTCTATAATAACAAAAATCTATATTCACCATGTTGGGGGATAAACTGGGGAAAAATATAGGGCGTTGAATCAAAGATAATTTTGAGACTATGTCAAGGCTTAATTTTTTTAAAATTACACTATATTAGAGTGCACAGATAGTCTGTGGTGGCAGTTTTGTTACGGTTTCCTCACCATAGCTATTTATGCTTGACCTCTATCTTTTTTCAATTATTATCCCACTATTAAAAGAATATTCTTGTATTTTTTAGAATACATGGTCCTTAATGATTGAATGAATGTAATGTAATTCCCAAGAGGTGAGTTAATTTGTTATTTTGATTAAATATACACATTAGATTCAATCCACCATGGGGGTCAATGGGTAATGTTTGTAATATAAATTATTTAAAATTCAAACTAATAATTTATTTTCCATAAAGAATGATTTCACATATGGTTTGAAGTGATAATTAGTTTGGAATGAGCCTCCCATAAAAGGAAGAAATTGGGTAATCTCTCTTGGGGTGTTACCATTCAATTTAATCCATTATATTAATTATTCATAAGGATATTATCTTTCATGTTATTAATTTTTTAATCTTAAATACCACCCCAAAATTTACTTTCATTGAAATAAAATAAAATTCCTAAAATAAATTATGTGAAGGAAAGTGGGTGTATAAAATAATTTTTTACAAATAACACTTCATGAATCTTCCCAGTTTCACATAATGAATACAAATTCTGAGGCCTTAATAAAACCTAAGACATGTTTTGAGGAACATATATTATAATGAGATTAATAGTACGATATATGTGAAAATGTGTCATATAAAATATATTGATGAATTCTATGATTATCTTAATTTGGTTCAATACATCTCATAAGTGTTTTATTATTTTATGAATAATCAAATCTAAGTGAAATAAAATTTTTTAATAATGAGAACATTCCATATAAGGTATAAATAGTATGAATTCATAGTGATTACCTTCAAAAAAATATTCCCCATCTATTTTCATTGATTTTATTAGAATATTATGTAGAGTTTAACTAGATGAATATATGTAAAAAATTTAGTTATATTAAAAATTAAAAAATAGAAAGGTAAAAAATTAATAACATTTCCTGATTGTTTTACATACCATGAGAATACAGAAATATTATTATAAATTTAGTATGTGAAAATTTTAGTCATAGATTTTGTCATTAATGTGTCTTTTAATCACAATGGATTGAAAATATACAGTTCCAAAAATTATATAAATGATTCATGAATTTAATCAATAAAAATTAGTTACAAATATATATAAATATCATGTATGATCATGATATAAGATGATATGTTTGATACATTTTTCATGATTTTAAAAACCACTAAACAAGGATACTTGAAAAATATATATTATTCACTAGTAAAAAAATTGTGAATGAAGATTCAATGATATTACAAATATGTTAAAAAATTTTCCTATATCAAGACTACCAATTAAAGGTGGACGGTGTTAAAAAAAATATTTAACAATGATATTATTGGAGTGTTTTCTTATGAAAATAATATGGAATAATTTTATTCAACTACTAAATTATAATATATATATATATATTTAAATTACAGTATTTAATAGGGATTTATATTATAAATAATTAATTATTATATTTGTTCTAATTTTAGGGCTAAATTATTGACAAGAGATGTTTATTGGGGGCCCCTTGGTGAAAATATTGCATGCATTTACTGGTTACCTTATAAAGTGTGATTAAGTACCTAATGGGCAAGATAGTACAACAGAAGTGACTATAGAAACAAAAACGTTATTATAGGTAAAATAAAGTGTCTGGTCGATAATGTTGTACCCAATATTAGTTGAATAGGTACCTGATGGCATGTGTATTTTTTTATAGATGTTCAATAAAATTTCCAAATAAAACAATTATCTCATTACACATATATTATAGGATATTCACATGATCAAAACAAATATTTTTTTGTCCATTTGACATAAAGCATATCATATATCTTCTTCTCATGATATGATTGATCATTTTTATTTGTTTTTGAATTATATGTGTCCAAATAATGACATTAGAAATATTTTTTCTATTTTTTCCAATTGGAAAATATTTTTTAACTAAATATTTAAGTGATTTATTTATCATTTAAGGGATCTGGTGGGATCATATCATTTCAGGGGGAATGGAATACTGATATATCTTTACATATATTACAATTTGGAGTTTTAAAAATGTTATATTAGTCATATATGAATCAATTAATTTTTTTAAATATGGATGTGTGTGTTTTTATGTGTTAATGGCAGTTTTTTATGAAAATAATATTTGGGATAATGGGGTTTACATTGATATAATTGGCCACTTGATAAAAATATTACGATATTCTTGTTTACTAAGATGATAAATAATCAATATTGTATCATTATAAAGGGGGGTATAGTTTATGTGGATATGCTCTATGTTATTATTATTTTTTGTTATTATGGTTTGGGTGACCTTGTAAACTAAATTATAGGTTCATGTTGTGGTCTTCATTAAATATGACAGTTTTAGTGAGTGTGATAGACTAGAATGGGATTATTTTCAAGGTTTGTGATAGGGAATGTGCAATGTACCACTCCTCTGAGGGTTTTAGTATAATATTACTTCCATGATAAATTTTTTTATATTTTTTGTTTGTTTAATTATTATAGAGATATTTATTAATTGTAATATATATCACTTTTTTATGAGAAACTAATCCATTTGGACATACTATAATGTTTATGTTGGTTAATATTCAGTAGGAGTATGGAAATATAATTCCCTCCTCAAAATATTTCTGCTAATGATTGTTTAATTTATGAGTTTGTCATAGATAAACACCTCTAAAGTGGTGTTATTTTATATAGCATATGTATATGTATATGTTATAAACTATATATACCACTTCAATTATGCAAACTATACAATGAAAAGTATATATATACTTCTTCCTTGGGAATTTTATTTAAATTTTATATGGGTTTAATATATTATTCCCTTATAAAATATCATTCTAAGATTTAAATAACAGTTTGGTAAATGGTGAATGATTCCTTCAAAATATTACACTATCAGATATAGGTGTGGTTCATGGAAAAATGGTTGGGGAATTGTGAAATAAAATCAATCCACTCATTCTTTTTCTTTACTAGGTTTTGATAGATCATCCACTCACATATATTTGTTTCACTTTTTTCAGGATCTTTTTTCATGTTTTATATTATATTTTATTACTGAGATACTATTAGATCGTCTGAGTTCATGCAATGATGTCATTATCAAGTATTTTTCCAATGTGATGGGACATAATTCCAACATGTGAGCTGGTGGAATGGGGTGTAGATATAGGCTATATTAGGACTTACACTAGATAATTTTTGATTACTTTCATATTTATAAATTTGTAATTTTGATTACAATACATTTTTATCCTCTACCTATAAGGATTTAATTTCACTTCTATTTCATAAATATAGAGCATTGATTTTGATATATAATTTGACATTATTTAAATGATTGGACTATCAGTTGTATTCTATATTTCAATTAATTTAATATTTATTCTTCACCAATCCAAATGTTTTATGTTTACTATATATTTATTTCATAATAAAACAAATTAATTCTTCAAACATTCAAAACTTGTTGATATGAATATTGGGAGGTGAGTAAGAGGCATTATAATACTGCGAATCACACCAGTGAAAATTTAATATAAAACATTATCTATCATTGAATTGATTTAATATTTAGGATTTATTATTAAAAGCTTTTTTGATAATCCCTTAGATGGGAGGTTAAAGAAGTTTTTTTCTAGGACCTATATCTTATAAATTCGAGTTATATTGGTAATTTCATTAATTTTAGTATTTATTAATATTATGGTTTATTATTTCTATTAATTTATTGTTATATAGTTATATTTTTATGGAATTTATATTTATCCATTTTTGTGAGGTAATCACTGTTAAGTCCTCTTAATTTGGTATATAGGATCATGTGTTTTTTATCTATATATACAACATCTTTCAAGTTTTATTAATTTATTATTTACAACAATTTATTTTTTTGACTAACTTTATTAGTGTCATAAAAATAGTTTTATTACATGTATATTTATTATTTTTATATAATATAGTGACTATAAAAAAATAAAGGATATACAAGTATAAATATTGAGAAAGTAGGGGGTTATAATTTATTATTTCTCATAATTAGATTGTTATGAAATGTGTCCTATAGTTGTTGTATTTATGTGGTCCAATATATTCTAAATATTTTATGTAATATTCTCTATGGGGTTTTATGTCATTTTTTTCAATTTCATAAACGTTTCCTAAATGATTAATTCTAATAATATCCATTAAAAGGGATATGTAGGTTTAATAAGTATATAATTATTCCATAATAACGTCAAATAATGTGGATGGGGTTTCTTAGAATTCAATAGTGGCTAATGAAGAAAATTGCCCATGTCATAAACTTTAACTAATGATATTTATATCATTCTAGGGGGAGGTGATTATATGAAATTGGGGAATCTAATATGATACAAATTTCATAAGACATATAGATGAAACATACACTCCATTTTTATCATAAAAGAGATCATTTGTATATATAATACTTAATTGAATCCATAAATGATATCATTGAGTTGGTTGATAACCAAAAAGAGATAAGAGTTATTTTGGTAGCTTATATGCTTCGAGGAAAAAATATTTGAATGTGGTATATTATTGTTCCATCAAGGAGCCATGGGGATTGAGGTTGGAGGTTTCACATGTCTAGTTTTAAAAAGAAATTAACATATTCATTTATTAATGATGGGATACATTAGAATATGGTTCCTAATAAATAGGAATTATTGGTGATTGATTAATCAATATAATATTTAATGTTGTTGAAAATGTTTTATATTCCTTCAATGAATGAGGACTAAAGGGATTATTTGTGTATGATTATAATTTTATGTAATTTGTGGTGTCATGTTTGGATGTTAAACCCAACATTACCGTCTTATGTGGTTTTCAATTATCTGTTGACATTTAATATCTTTGAATTAGATTTTTATAGTGGGTTTTATTTATTTCCATGGTGGAACGACTGATTGAACTATAATTTTTACTAATGGGGCATCCCCTAGTGGTTTAGATATGAGTTCTAATAATATAAGATAAGGTGTATGGAGTTAGTTGATCTATGATAGAGGTTCTATTTGTTATTTTTTCTAGAAATTCAATGGTATTTTTATATTTGTTTCGGTGTTATGGGTATAAAATCTGATCATATACTACTGAGATAGAAATTATACAATCTTATGGTTGGATTATATTTCTCAAAAAATAATATATGAGAGTATCTAAATGGGCTTTATGTATATGATATTGGTAGATATAAGATTCTTTATAATGGTCCTAGGAACCATAATCTAATAGTTGTACTTCATTTGTGTGATTTTCCCAAAGAGTTTTTCATATGGTGACATGTACAATAGAAAATAAATATTTCCTAGAAATCAAACTTTGTTTAGATTCAATTATTATTGAGATATAACAGCTATTTCATAGAAGTAATTTCATATAGAATAATCTAGGATCAATTTTATGTGGTATAGATTATTTAAATCAAGATGGGAATGATATTTATTTTTTATATTCCTTCTATCACTTTTCATATTGAAGAGGTCCATTATTTTATTTATTAACATGTGTTTCTCTCTATGGTGTGGATATGATATTCCATCACGGTATGCTATCTGTTGATGTTCCCCTAAGAATTTTTTCAGCAACATATATAAATATTCCTACAATTGAAAAATGTTTAATTGGGATATAGTAACTTGTGATATTTTTTCAGTTAACATATTTAATGTTTCAATATAAAATTCATATCAAACTAGATAAAAAAATAAATGTATTCATTAACATATCTTGAATGTTATTTTACTTTACATACCTTATGGGGGAAGTTCATTATGTTATCAGTGAATGAGATATTGATGTAGGTTGAAAATGATCTCACCTTAATCAAATAAGGGATAGTATAATACATTTGATGTGTTTTTTCCTTGGATAAAAGTAAGTGATTAATTCATCCACGTATCATGATAAATGGGATTTTCCCTAATTTTTTTCCAATTTATTTATCGAAAATGCATTAATAGTGGGAGATATATTTTTGGAATGATTTCAAGCCACATGTAAATCCTATACGGCCATATTGTTATTTTATAAATCTGAATACATTGAAAATAGTCAATGGTGTAGATTGAGGAATATATGAAAAGATTTTTTTGACCCTTAGTGCACCATATTATTAGGGACATATTTTTTCTAATAATTGAAAATGATATCTAAATTTTTTGGATGGTTTATAATAAGTTGAAATAGTTTATGATAATTAATATAAATCATTTACAAAATACATGTGACATATGTTTCCATATCATGAAAAATATATGGTTATCTAAGATTGATAAATTGTATAGAAACTTTAATTTCTAGGTAATAGATAAAGATTAACCAGAGAATAAATTTCCTAGATGCAATTTTCTATTTGATTTAGTTAGAGGATTATTTTATCTTAAAAATTTTTCAGTACGGTACATCGATCTCATGAACCATATTTTGTATCCCTAATAAGACTCCATTCTCATGTTTTTTAGATGATAACATTTTTTATATTCATGAAAAATATAGTTACATTCCAATTTTATAGAGACTATATTGAGTACACATAAAGTATACCAGATTAACTCTAACTATAATAAATTTCATTCCCTAATTCATGATGTTCAGTTCATTGGAATATTTAATCTGGTGTAGGAATTTATGTTGATCTAAAGAAGGTGTAGGAAGTAAAACAAAATATTATTTTTAGAATGTGCTTGAGGGGAAGGAATGTTTCCCAGATCGGTATTAATTGTGATTAACATTAAAATTTACCCTATTTGGTAACTACAATAATTATTATATCATAACCTTTGGCGGTGTTTTATTGAACATTTCCTTGTTAATTTTTGTTCCATAAGTACATATATTGATTTTAATATATTCTTAATTTTTTTACGATTTTCCTATGTAAATGTTATAATATGAATTGAGATGTATATTAAATTGGTATTACTTCGATCATGATCAATTATATCATTTAGTCAGTTACTATTACTAAAACTATGTCCTTATAAGATGAACAACCACTGCAAAAATATTGAGTTAGTCACTATATTCTATTCCCTAATGTTTTTTTTTCACATATGAATTGTTATTTTTTAAAATATATATGTATAATATATGAGATTATGATATATCTTATACTAGTGATAGTCAAACCTACCACTTAGTTGTTTGGTGTATCAACTGACTTTAATTTATTTTGATAATGTTTATTCACTCAGGAAATTAAATATCATTGTTGGTTTGTAGATAAAGATGACTGAATGCCATTTTATTGGAGTCCACTAAGAATATAATGTTGAGGAATATTTTTATTTCATGGTAGGTAGTGATGAATGAGTATCATTGTGATGATATTTTCCCCATTACATCCATTACATATAAATTTAAGGGCTTAGTGAATAAATTCATAAAGAATTATTTATACATTCATTTGATATTGAAAGGACTCAAGGATGATGACCCCATTCCATTATAGTCACATCATAATATAGGGTTTATATTTATACACACGTAGGTGGTGGTTACAATTTTTATAAAAGATGATATTATGATGGAATATAACACATCACAATAGGTAATACATATAAGGCCCCAGCCTTAAACCTTACTTAATATTGAGTTATTACAAGATTACACATTGAGGATCTTTTCAGGTTTAGAGTTTTAGAGAATTAGATCATGAAACCTGCATTACATTCCATATTTAAACAAAGTGGTTACATAAAATACAATATTTATTCTTCCCATCAACGGAAACCTATTTAAAATAAAGCACATATTCTTTCTTGACACATCCTTGACACTATCATCACATCATGTACCTTTCCCTTGACCTGTGAAAAACATTTCAACAACTTGGTATGAGCATAAAAAGCTCAGCAAGGGTTATAAAAATATGGAATGGAAACATGAGTTCATATATACATAAGAATGAAATCATACTTTACCCATAAAACATAGGCATATCAAATCATGAATAACTCATAGAAAACATAGGACATAAAGGTAACTTGAGCCATTCATAACATTCTTACGTAGGGAGTAACCCTCTTGGTTACGTTTGGAATACCCATCACAGTATATTCCCTAAATCTCTTCGGAGAAACCTTAACGTTTCACCTCTTCGCGTTACCCAATGCATTGGATAGCTATATCGGGCTCACCCTCCCTTAGTTTATCACGGAACCACCCATTTTCATAACAATTCCCAAGAACCATAACATAAATGTATCACAAAAAACATTCATAAAGGAAACATAACATTTCCACATTTCAATCACAATATAACATCTTAGATTATTTAAATAATGAATCCATTCAAAAAGAAACCACTTCCAAAACCATTTAAAACATTTAATAAATATATTTTTGAATCAAAGTGTCCCATACCACCTTGAAGCTTTTAACATTTTAAACCATTAATATTCATATAAATAAATCCTTAAAACCATTTTTAAAACATGGATATTAATAAGAACAAATCATTAAAACATTTAAAGTGATATTTTGGTTAAAGGGGTTTTTCCAAAATTAGAGACACTTGAATACAATAATTGTGGAATAACATTTAGTCAGAACATTATAATATCATGAGAATAAATGGATTCATGATATAATACTCCAAAGGACAGTATATACACCATATAAGAGTGAATTGGTGCATGACGACAATGAACCCTCAATAGAAATGTCAAATGTGATGAAATCCCTTATAAAGAAGGTATCCTTAAATTAAGGACAAATCAATCTCAAAAATATGTGTGACAAATATAAATACACCCAATATAAGTGGATATTATGTGTATAACAATAAAAGGTCATTCACACATATTCAATGGATGACATATTCAATGACTACATGTTGAACCCAAAGAAATCGAAATTGGGTTAAAAAGTTCCCTTGACAGCCTAACGGCATCACATCAAAATGAGTTGATGAGAGATAAAAAGTTTATCTCATCACTTGGACATAAAATTTAAATAAATAAGGATATATGAGAACATATCCCAACATAACAACATTTAAATTAAAAGACCCAACAAAAGAAGTCTTTTAAAAAAAGAGGAGGGTGAAAGGTTCCCTTACAGACTTGGGTATCTTTCGAAACATACGACCCGTGAAAGAAGAACAATACATCATTGATGTAAATACTCATAAATTAAGGAGTATTACACAATGAGTAAAATAATGGTCAGTACATACACCACTCAATGGAAATTGTGGAAAATCTAGCATAAATCTCACGGGAATAAAAGTGAGATGAAAAATAACTTACGAAAACTCGGCGGCCTAATGGCGCCACTTAAAACTTCCAAAAATGGATTGATGAGATCAAATAGGGTATCTCATCACATTACAACAAAATTTACAGCAAGAGGCATATGATATAACATCCCCCATCAAAACAAATAGGATCTTAAAATAAGTGACATAAAGGAGAGTACTTGAAAAGAAAGAGAGAGGTTAGATCTCTTACGAATGTTCAGCAGCCTAATGGCGCCACTCAAAACTTCAAAAATGGATTGATGAGATATAATAGGGTCTCTCATCACATGAACATAAAAATTACAGTAAATTTAATATAAAAGATCATCCCAATAACAAGAAAGATGAGCTTTTAAAGGAATGACATAAAAGTGTGTACTTAAAAAGAAAGAGAGGAGTAGGATCCCTTACCTCGGGTCCGACTTGACTCGATCGTTCTTTAACGTCCTGAATAATAAACTTGAGTTAATTTCTATTTTCTTAAGAAAATTTTTCAAGTTCATTATTACTTTTATACGACTTATTACCATGTCATAAACATTATGTAATCATTTAAGTTAATAATATTTGTTTTGCCGATATTTGGTTCTTAAGTCGAAAGTGGACTTCTTAGAATTACATGTTGTTCATGTGGCCAAATGTTTATTATATACAGAATTGTATTCATTATGTAGATATCATATATGTCATATATATCCAGTACATTCATGCATTTATAACATTACATAATCATTTAGAGGTAGGAAATGAAATGAACCGTTCATGGAGACGGTAAGCCGTACGTACGCATGAACGCTACTTTCATTTCTATTTTGTATTTTATAGAATGGAATAATAATTATATAAAAATATATTATAATTAAAGTATAATAGCATATATAATATCATATTTCCATCCTTTATACATCCAACATATGGTATTTAACGAATCAAATCACTTTGAGGGGGCGGTAGTCCGCACTTCCTTAAATGAAGATATCGCGTATACCCATAATGGAAGCCATAAAGGTAAGACAAAAATGAAAAATACAAAATCATAAATAAACATAAACATATTATATATCATATATAAAAATAGTGACATCATAATGTCCACCCTTGAAGGTGTTAAATGAGTATTGAACAATCATCGTTTCGGGAGGCAGAATTTCACCATCCACGGAAACCGTATGTTCTTTAACCATTTGATGTAGTTGTGTGAGAGTGTAGCTCGAATAAATTTTATAACAACATCCTAGTATATTGAAGATACTGTTGTTGTTACAAAATAAGTAAATAAAAAGAGTTTAGGGGGTTGGAGAAGCAAAATAAAACAAATGAACATGAGAGAGTGAATTACCTTTAAAAGTGTAACTCCTTTTGATTTGAGCCTAAAGGCTTCCTTTGAAAGGATTCTGCCCAAAGAGAATCCTCTAGGATGAGGAGAGGGATGTGGAGAGAGTAAATGGGCAGGGGTTGGACGAGCCAATGGCTTGATGAGTGTGTTAAATGAGGTAGATGTGGGGGCCTTTTATAAGAGGAGAGGAGGGGCACTTTTGGAAAGTAAAGAAATATTACTTTATTTGAAAATGTGTTTCTGTTTCAAAAAGGTCCCACATTGATATAATTAGTGGATAAGGTGATAAGTCTTAGAAATCCACTCATCCAATTGGTTTTGGACATGTTTAGCTCATAGATTTTACATTATCTTTCCATTTTATTTTAATCGTCAAATAATGATGTCATCGCTGCATCATTATTATGTCATAAATAATTTAATTTATTTAATGTCAAAAAATTATAAAAAAAATACTATGTTGTAGGAAATCGTTTTATCTTTCCAATGACTATTTATAATCAAAATGTGGACCTGTGTATCCCTACTTAAAATTTTTTTTAGTAAAACAACTCATGTTTGTGTCAATTTAATTTTAACATTAAATAAAACGTTATTTATGTCATTTCCCAACCAATGTGTCTCCATGGGGTCCCCAAGTTGGCCCATGGCTTTTCTGGGTCGGCCATGACTCACCCAATAGGTGTAGGAAAAGTTTCATGGTATTTTCACATTCTTATAATATAATTTTTACCTTAAATTACACTAATTACCTCTAATCGCGATTAAGAACTTAATAAGTTACTATTCACCAAAACAATATTATAATCTCATTGAACCACATTTTACATCTTAATGACAACCATTTATGTCGGATTTTTGAATATAAAAACAAAATTATGGAAAAATTTCATTTAAACGGAAAATCAGTTTTTAGAAGTACCACTTAGTGGCTTCACTATTCATCAAAAATTGAAGTTTTTCAGAAAAATCCCAAAAATTCACCCTAAGCTATATTTGATATTCTGAATTCAAAAATGAAGTCCGTTTTACCAAATTCAGAACATATTAGTCACATTAATTAATTTAATAAATAATTCCCGCTGTCAGAGCAAATAACGTGTTTTTATAAAACAATAAGTATCAAAAGATTGACACTAGTTTAAGTCTGATTTCAAAGTGAAATTAATTCCAACAACCACTATTGGATTTAATGGTAAAAATATTTTCTAATTTCACTTTAAAACCAATTCAAAATATAATCGAATCATATAAATAAATTAGATTAAAAAGAGGTTTTGAATTAAAATACAACATTTTACACTATTTATTAAAAAAATGAACTTTATCGGAAAAATACCAAAAAAATACACAAAGTAAAATTTGATGTCCCGGTTCTTAATAAGAGTTGTATTTGGTCCAAAAGAATTTTTAAGAGTGAAAAAAACTATATTTAATGACAGTTCTCCATTAAAAGGCGATAAGTGAACCTTCAGTGAAAACTAGGGCATATACGCCTAAAATTGAATTCTTTCCGTATTTTAAGCCTTTAGCTTTTATTGGATAAATGTAAAAACATTTAAAAAACATATATAATCATATTTTAGTTATTTCTATCCATTCCCGCCAATACAACGGCTCCATGTTAACTACCATTTGAATTAATATTATTTTATTATTAGAGTGCAATGTAAGATTCCCAAGAAACTCGTTGTTGCGTGTTGGGTACGCCATCGAGCATAGCGTCCCCTTTAAAGTCATATTAATATTTTATTTACAAATATGGATAAATATGAAAATTCCATATTCATTATTTACCTGGGGTGTTACATCCTTCCCCCCTTTTGGGAATTGCGTCCTCGCAATTTTAAAATTGCGCTTGGAAACATCCTTGAAAGTCCCACATCGGATCAAAAGTCGGTAAAAAAAAATAAAGAAAGATAAGTACAAAGGTCACCCGAGTTAACCCATACTAGGATCCCAAGTATGAAAATATGGACATGGAGGAGAAAACATAGGTTCATGTTCTCATGGAGAGTGATAGAAAACATGTTTAGGAGAAAGTTAACCATGAGAAAATCACAAACTTGTGATGGGTTAAACGGTATTCGATTCCCCAGTAGGAAAAGTTAATAGACAACATTTTTGTTTTAAGTTACTTTTTATTGAGTAATTTATTCATAAGGAAGCATAATAACTTATCATGTTGACTTTCAACTTTTACTAGATTCCTTAGTCAAACTCATATTTTTTCCAAAAGACGAGTATTTAGGGAGACTTGTTCGCATCAAGAGTACTATAATCAACTTATAGAGAATCACCTAATCCCCAAAAGAGAACTATATACATCCCATGTATTTAGGCTTTAACCAAAACCAAAACCAAAAAGGTTAGTACAAGATCAGATAATCCAGAAAAGGATAACCCCTTATAAAAAAGAAAATCTATTCTTAATCTCCAAAATTTGTCCAACAAAACCAAAAGTTCAACGAGGACCATCCGATAAACAATTTGTCCATAAAATTCTTCAAAGTAAACCAATATAAGATTGAAACCCAAATATTTGAAGTATTTAGTCACATATTCATCCAAGTTAAATCGTAACATTTATCTCCAAACAACATTAGTCGCTCCTAAAGCCTCACATTGAAAAGTAATTATCTTAATCACATATCCTCCAAAATAAACTTACTCTTAATTCATAAAATCATATAACTAAAACTAATCAGTCAAACTAACCAGGGACTTCACGTATTCCAGTGGTAGGCGATAAATACCAGTCGCACTTTGGTTGTGGGTTCGATTCCCGCAGCTTTGTCCGACGTGACGGGTTGTCACACGGTCTGTGTGTTGTCCTTTTTTAAAAACTATATAATTCTTAATACATTCCCCAAAATGAGATAAAATCATCAAAGATGATCATAACATATTTTAACCTCAAGTTTATCTCATGCCTTTCATTTTCCATCAGAACATATAATAACCCATAATTACCTCAAAAGTAAGGATCATATAAACCCTAATGGTTACCTTAATAATTATTACCTGAATTTCCAAATCGAGTTGGCCATCTCGTACATGATGCACTAGAGAACTCAACAAGGTTGAAGTGGTTGATCATGACTCCTTGATAGTTGGTTTAGAACAACCATGAGTTTCCTCATTGAATCCTCCATTTTACCTAGTATCTTAATCATAGATCCACCACAGTTTCCTTCAATCCAATTGTCACTTTGGTGCCTGCGAGATCTAGCCATTCACTAAAAACAGAAATGTCAGTGTGAGTATATCAACAAAACCATCGTGTACTAATGAGTAAGATAAACACTAAGATATACTTACTCATTCACTTTATCTAAAACTAGGACTCTTTCTAAAATCCTAACCATTATGGTAATGTCACTTATGCTTAAAGAATACCCTAACCTCTAAAGTTATCTAAACCGACCTCTGATACCAACTATAAGGCCCCAGCCTTAAACCTTACTTAATCTTGAGTTATTACAAGATTACACATTGAGGATCTTTTCAGGTTTATATTTTTAGAGAATTAGATCATGAAACTTTCATTACATTCCACATTTAAACAAAGTGGTTACATAAAAGACAATATTTATTCTTCCCATCAACGAAAACCTATTTAAAATAAAGCACGGATTCTTTCTTGACACATCCTTGACACTATCATCACATCATGTACCTTTCCCCTGACCTGTGAAAAACATTTCAACAACTTGGGATGAGCATAAAAAGCTCAGCAAGGGTTATAAAAATATGGAAAGGAAACATGAGTTCATATATACATAAGAATGAAATCATACTTTACCCATAAAACATAGGCATATCAAATCATGAATAACTCATAGAAAACATAGGACATAAAGGTAACTTGAGGCATTCATAACATTCTTACGTAGGGAGTAAACCTCTTGGTTACATTTGGAATACCCATCACAGTATATTCCCTAAATCTCTTCGGAGAAACCTTAACGTTTCACTCCTTTGCGTTACCCAATGCATTGGAGAGCTATATCGGGCTCACCCGCCCTTAGTTTATCACGGAACCACCCGTTTTCATAACAATGCCCAAGAACCATAACATAAATGTATCACATAAAACACGCATAAAGGAAACATAACATTTCCACATTTCAATCACAATATAACATCTTAGTTTATTTAAATAATGAATCCATTCAAAAATAAACCAATTCCAAAACCATTTAAAACATTTAATAATGATATTTTTGAATCAAAGTGTCCCATAACACCTTGAAGCTTTTAAAATTTTAAACCATTAATATTCATATAAATAAATCCTTAAAACCATTTTTAAAACATGGATATTAATAAGAACAAATCATTAAAACATTTAAAGTGATATTTTGGTTAAAGGGGTTTTTCCAAAATTAGAGACACTTGAATAAAATAATTGCGGAATAACATTTAGTCAGAACTTTATAATATCATGAGAATAAATGGATTCATGATATAATACTCCAAAAGACAGTATATAAACCATATAAGAGTGAATTGGTGCATAACAACAATAAACCCTCAATTGAAATGTCAAATGTGATGAAATCCCTTATAAAGAAGGTATCCATAAATTAAGGACAAATCAATCTCAAAAATATGTGTGACAAATATAAATACACCCAATATAAGTGGATATTAAGTGTATAACAATAAAAGGTCATTCAAACATATTCAATGGATGACATATTCAATGACTACATGTTGATCCCAAAGAAATTGAAATTGGGTTAAAAAGTTCCCGTGACAGCCTAACGGCATCACATCAAAATGAGTTGATGAGAGATAAAAAGTGTATCTCATCACTTGGACATAAAATTTACATCAATAAGTATATATGAGAACATATCCCAACATAACAACATGTAAATTAAAAGACCCAACAGAAGAAGTCTTTTAAAAAAAAGAGGAGGGTGAAAGGTTCCCTTACAGACTTGGGTATCTTTCAAAACATACGACCCATGAAAGAAGAACAATACATCATTGATGTAAATACTCATAAATTAAGGAGTATTACACAATGAGTAAAATAATGGTCAGTACATACAACACTCAAAGGAAATTGTGGCAAATGTAGCATAAATCTCACGGGAATAAAAGTGAGATGAAAAATAACTTACGAAAACTCGGCAGCCTAATGGCGCCACTTAAAACTTCCAAAAATGGATTGATGAGATCAAATAGGGTATCTCATCAAATTACAACAAAATTTACAGCAAGTGGTATATGAAATAACATCCCACATCAAAACAAATAGGATCTTAAAAGAAGTGACATAAAGGAGAGTACTTGAAAAGAAAGAGAGAGGTTAGATCTCTTACGAAAGTTCAGCAGCCTAACGGCGCCACTCAAAACTTCAAAAATGGATTGATGAGATATAATAGGGTCTATCATCACATGAACATAAAAATTACAGTAAATGTAATATAAAAGATCATCCCAATAACAAGAAAGATGAGCTTTAAAAGGAATGACATAAAAGTGTGTACTTAAAAAGAAAGAGAGGAGTAGGATCCCTTACCTCGGGTCCGACTTGACTCGATCATTCTTTAACGTCCTGAATAATAAACTTGAGTTAATTTCTATTTTCTTAAGAACCTTTTTGAGGTTCATTATTACTTTTATACCACTTATTACCATGTCATAAACATTATGTAATCATTTAAGTTAATAATATTTGTTTTGCCGATATTTGGTTCTTAAGTCGAAAGTGGACTTCTTACAATTACATGTTGTTCGTGTGGCCAAATGTTTATTATATCCAGAATTGTATTCATTATGTAGATATCATATATGTCATATTTATCTAGTACATTCATGCATTTATAACATTACATAATCATTTAGAGGTATGAAATGAAATGCACCGTTCATGGAGACGGTAAGCCGTACGTACGCATGAACGCTACTTTCATTTCTATTTCGTATTTTATAGAATGGAATAATAATTATATAAAGGTATATTATAATTACAGTATAATATCATATATAATATCATATTTCCATCCTTTATACATCCCACATATGGTATTTAAAGAATCAAATCACTTTGAGGGGGCGGTAGTCCGCAGTTCCTTAAATGAAGATATCGCGTATACCCATAATGGAAGCCATAAAGGTAAGAAAAAAAAATGAAAAATACAGAATCATAAATAAAACATAAACGTATTATATATCATATATAAAAATAGTGACATCATAATGGCCACCTTTGAAGGTGTTAAATGAGTATTGAACAATCATCGTTTCGGGAGGCAGAATTTCACCATCCACAGAAACCGTATGTTATTTAACCATTTGATGTAGTTGTGTGAGAGTGTAGCTCTAATAAATCTTATAAGAACATCCTAGTATATTGTAGATACTGGTGTTGTTATAAAATAAGTAAATAAAAAGAGTTTAGGGGGTTGGAGAAGCAAAATAAAACAAATGAACATGAGAGAGTGAATTACCTTTAAAAGTGTAACTCCTTTTGATTTGAGCCTAAAGGATTTCTTTGAAAGGATTCTGCCCAAAGGGAATCCTCTATGATGATGAGAGGGATGTGGAGAGAGTAAATGGGCAGGAGTTGTCCTATCCAAAGCCTTGAGGAGTGTGTTAAATGAGGTAGAGGTGGGGGCCTTTTATAAGAGGAGAGGAGGGGCACTTTTGGAAAGTAAAGAAATATTACTTTATTTGAAAATGTGTTTCGGTTTAAAAAGGTCCCACATTGATATAATTCGTGGATAAGGTGATAAGTCTTCTAAATCCACTCATCCAATTGGTTTTGGACATGTTTAGTTCATATATTTTACATTATCATTCCATTTTATTTAAATCGTCAAATAATGATGTCATCGCTGCATCATTATTATGTCATAAATAATTTAATTTATTTAAGGTCTAAAAATTATAAAAAAAATACTATGATGTAGGAAATCCATTTATCTTTCCAATGACTATTTATAATCAAAATGTGGACCTTTTTAAACCTACTTAAAAATTGTTTTAGTAAAACAACTCATGTTTGTGTCAATTTAATTTTAACATTAAATAAAAAGTTATTTATGTCATTTCCCAACCAAAGTGTCTCCATGGGGTCACCAAGTTGGCCCATGGCTTGTCTTGGTCGGCCATGACTCACCCAATAGGTGTAGGACAAGTGTCATGGTGTTTTCACATTCTTATAATATCATTTATACCTTAAATTACACTAATTACCTCTAATCACGATTAAGAACTTAATAAGTTACTATTCACCAAAAAATTATTATAATCTCATTGAACCACATTTTAATTCTTAATGAAAACCATGTATGTCGGATTTTTGAAAATAAAAACACAATGATGGCAAAATTTCATTTAAACGGAAAATCAGTTTTTATAAGTACCACTTAGTGGTTTCACTATTCATCAAAAATTGAAGTTTTTCAGAAAAATCCCAAAAAATCACCCTAAGATATATTTGATATTCTGAATTCAAAAATGAAGTCCGTTTTACAAAATTCAGAACATATTAGTCACATTAATTAATTTAATAAATAATTCCCGCTGTCAGAGCAAATAGCGTGTTTTTATAAAACAATAAGTATCAAAAGATTGACACTAGTTTAAGTCTGATTTCAAAGTGAAATTAATTCCAACGACCACTATTGGATTTAATGGTAAAAATATTTTCTAATTTCACATTAAAACCATTTCAAAATATAATCTAATCATATAAATAAATTAGATTAAAAAGAGGTTTTGAATTAAAATACAACATTTTACACTATTGATTAAAAAAATGAACTTTATCGGAAAAATACCAAAAAATTACACAAAGTAAAATTTGATGTCCCAATTCTTAATAAGAGTTTTATTTGGTACAAAAGAATGTTTAAGAGTGAAAAAAACTATATTTAATGACAGTTCTCCATTAAAAGGCGATAAGTGAACCTTTAGTGAAAACTAGGGCATATACGCCTAAAATTGAATTCTTTCCGTATATTAAGCCTTTAGCTTTTATTGGATAAATGTAAAAACATTTAAAAAACATATATAATCATATTTTAGTTATTTATATCCATTCTCTCCAATACAACGGCTACATGTTAACTACAATTTGAATTAATATTATTTTATTATTAGAGTGCAACGTTAGATTCCCAAGAAACTCGTTGTTGCGTGTTGGGTACGCCATCGAGCATAGCGTCCCCTTTAAAGTCATATTAATATTTTATTCACAAATATGGATAAATTTTAATATTCTATATTCATTATTTACCTGGGGTGTTACAATACACCTAGGGTTTAGTAGGATGCACCATGATTTTAGGCACAATGTATTGTGGCCTTTTAACAAGGATATACATTGCATGATTTTTTTCCCCAAGTGTATCTATTAAATTTTAAATATAGGGTATCATTGATTCCTGGGATTTGGTTATCCTATTCTATTTTTGGTATTTAAGATGTATAAGGTGACCATGGATTATACCAATGTTCGCTAAAGCATGTTTAAGGGTGATTTTGTATTATCTTTTGTGGTTTAATATCTTAGATAGGTTGTTCATTTCTTTCCCATATAAGATACTCAGTCTATGAAAGTTCAAGGAATGTTTTTTGCGTAGAATATAATATTTAATCAGGGTATATTTCAAATCATGCTACCATATCAAGATTTCCAAATCACATCCCTTTTTGGTAGAATATTTCACCCACAGGTAGAGAATTAGTTTGAGATTATGATCTAGATCTTTGATAATACACAATATGAATTCATATTGGGTTTTAGTAGTTTTCGATTTTACTATATATATATTAATGAGTCTATATTATAATATTTTGTTTTTTAATTGATCATAATAGAACCTCTTATGTAATTATATGGTTGGTCATTCTAGTCATAAAGTTTTGAGAAATTAGTTGTTGATTTAGTGGTCCTTCTGTCAATCATTGCGAAATATATAATTGAGTTAGTATAATTTTTCAATAACTCAATCAATACTACATATAGTTTTAAATATAATAATCTTACTAAAAGAGATAACAATTTTAGTTCAATATATGTGATCAAATTTTGTTATAGTTAGCATCCTAGTAATATTATCTACATCATCATAATACGTGAAATCCAGAATCATGGTTTTCACAATGATTAATATTATATAGTATAATAGGATACAATATTTTCAGATATACATTCCTACCAGATATCATAGTATGCGTGATATATTTGACATGTCACATATTGAAAAGTGTCATATTTAACCCATGTATATTATTAGAAGTTTTAATTTCATGTTTGATGTGGATGCATCCTCTAAATAATTCTCAATTAATTTTATCAACCATATAAAAATAGCGCTCCAAGGAATGGTAGATTCATTTTCATATGTTTTTTGGAAACACAAGGATGTCTAGGAAGATTTATAAGGCTATGATTTAGATATATAATATTAATGTATTCTAATGTTCAACATGGATTGACTTGAATTATGATATATGATAAAAATACCATAGGTTTTTTTTGTAACTGTAAAATTAAGTTTACTATTTTGACTATGTTTTTTTGAATTATATTATTTTACCTTAAAAAAATTCTAATTTTATTTAATTATAAAGACACCAACTCCTGTATCATAGTGTCATTTTTACTTTATTAAATCGGGATAATATACAACAGATCTCATCCCAAAGGAATAAATAGTTTATTACTATTGGAAAAAAATTCACATACATTAATCTCACATTACATATGAACACGCAAAATAAAACAAAGTAAAGTTAAATATTCTAAATCCTTGATCCCATTTTAATTTTCCATCTCCATGTCCTTTTTAATGTAAAAAAACTAATTATGATATCAAATCTATTGTATGGGTTACGTAAAATAGAGGATATCATGGGTAAATAATGAACAATAAATATGGAATGGTAATCAACTAAAAACACATGTAATTTAATCAATAACTTGAGAATAAATAATAATATAGAAGGAATTAATACTGATAATATAATTCTATATAAAAAATCACTTGATTTTGAAACATATCCACGGATATCATATCTTTTCGAATAATCATTTGGACATAAATAACTAATATGAAAATGGTGGAATGCATAATGTCAAGAATCATAAACTTACTATCAAGGGATCATGGTATGACATCCTGCATAAATGGTTATTTTCCTGGCCAAATACCCAAAAAAGGTTGTCTCATTAGACCTACCTATGCATTATGGGGAAATATCTGGATTCTCCTATCACATACTATGTCCAATTCATTCATAATTTGAAAAGGAAGAATGGAGACTCAATACACAATAAATAAAAAAATTTATATTGAAAAAATATAATACAAACAATTAATATTTACCCCAATAAAAGTGGTCATTAATCATCCCAAGGAAGAATAAAGAGGTGTTCAATATAACATAACATCAGTGGAGAAAAAGTAAAACAAAGGTTTGTTTTTGTTAATGAAAAAAATACCATAGAATTATCATTATAAAAATTCTATGGGGAAATTCCATTTTCATTTTGTAATAAACTTATAAAAAATAATAATTTAAAAAATATTAGGAATATAATTTTATTTAAATAGAATCATGAGAACATGTAATGGAAATATAAATTCATTGGGTGGTTATTATGTTCGGAAATATAGTTTATACCGAGCCCATTAAAACAATAAGTAACTAATTAAGAAAATTGAAGGAATATTAATTTTAAACCATTTTCTAATATTAAATTATAACTAAAAATGTTTTTAAAAATCATTGAATATTATTATATACATTCTTAAAAATATTATTTGAAAATATGGACATGCTAGGAAATATTCGTGACTAAACATGAAATATTTTTTATTTTTCTTTAAAAAGAATTTGATCTTTTGAGAAGAAAAATGTGAAAAATTTAAAAAAGACGTATAAATTTAAAAAAACTAAACAAAAATAATTTATTTAGTTTTATGATATATTGATAAAATAACTTGCATAGTAGAGAATTTAATTTAAACAAACGTGACTAATGATGAGAATTCTAAATAAACCCTTACAAATTTGGTAACGTTCAAATCATAACTCCCCTAAAATAAATAAAATAAATTAAAATAGTAAATATCGTTATTTTAAATATATTAATGATATAACATATCAATGTGGTATTATGTCTAACTCATAAATATATTTTTGTTCATATCACCATATGTGTCTCAATGAAGTTATAATTGAGTTGTAATATCTGAATGATATCATAACATTGAAGTGATAATTATTGAATGAATATGTTATATGTATTAAATGTAAATCTACATAAAAACAGTAAGGATAAAAATTAAAATAATAAAATTTAATTACATACAGTATCAAAGATTACCAATGATAATCGGGATGAAATATAAACCAATGAAAAGAAATTGAGTTGTGAAACATCCCAATACATGGTATTTTTAATATAAAAGACCCATTGATAAATTAATATTAATTGAAACATAAAAAACATTAATGGTTTGTTTTTATCTGCATCCCTTTGTTTGATATGTATCTATGCCTTTAATGCCGGGGAATTTTGTTGTATTGAACAATTGGACCATGTGTTACATAATTCCACAATTTCTCATGTGATTATCACATTATTGGATTCTATATCTACTAAAATCTAATATTATAGGAACTTAGTGAAGTGAAATGATCCATACATTCCCCATCATCACATATAAATATCTAACAAGTCCATAATGATCAGTTTTCAACGAAATGTAGTGGGATCGCATCAAGCGTGCTGTATATTTTTTATATTCCTCTACAATTTTTGTTCCGGGGAAATGGAGGTTGTATTATAGAAATTTAATCATTTATTATGTGTATGGTCAAAAGGTGACCCTATTATCGTAGATAGAGGTGGTTCCCACCCTTTAAACACTGACGAATTACCAAAATATTTTGGAATAGTCTAGGCATGCACTTCAACACTAGCTCATCTAAGATCTCATAGATGATGGGTGAAATGCGGAATAACATGGTTGGGAGGTTGTCTCCATTTAACTCTCTCTATATATTTATTTCATCCTCTTCATGATCATATTTATATGCCTCCACCTAGTTAGATAATATATGTTGCTTCTCTGGGATACTTTCAGACTATGGTGAAGTGTTGTTTATAGTTAATGGGTCACTATATAATGTTAAACCACATGTTTAAACCACCTCTATCTATGAAGGTTTCTATGTTTTTATCACATATATATTCAAATGTTTCTATGAAATGGACGGATGTACTTAACGGGGATAGATACCATCTTGGGGAGGTTGACCATGAAAGAATTAAGGAGTATAATCCTTGTAATATATCTCTGCACAACTGCAAGGAGGGAAATTAAGGTAAGGGAAAAATTATAATTTTTTTGAAGAGTCAATAGAGCCTTGAGGTATTACAGATATGTTTCAAACAACCTCAAGGACACTAGCATTGAGAAGATCATGGATATGAACCTCATTTTTCTTCATGGATATAATGTGTTGCCTTACATTTTGGAATTGATCAGGAATATGAGCCTACTACATAATGGTTGTTGGATCTTGTTGATAGTCCTCTGGTGAAAAAGGTATATGATCTTGGGGTTGAGACACTTTTGGAGTATGCAGTTGAGCTTTATTATTTTCTATAGGAATATGATCCTACATGTGGGAGGTTGATTGAATTTTTCGGTCATCTATGGATAATGAATGTGTATAATCCTAATTCCAATATGCATTACCCATAAAAATATGTTGATTAACCTGTGGAATCAGAGAAGGGACGTGATACTTCTATGGTATATCTCTTAAAATAAGCTTGTTTAATCGTTCATTAGAGTAAATTGGGATATTAACTATGCTTCCATAAGGTGCTAGAATATGTTGGGAATATTTATAGGAATGGATATGAGGTTACAATGAATTTATTTTAATAATATTCTGAACAAACTACAATTTGAGAAGGGATAATATCTCAAACCAATTTCATTGGATTATTCCTCTTGTATTTTTTGTGGAAATATGTGCCCATCATAAGGCATGTCCCAAACTGAGATGTTGAGCCCCATCATGAATGGTGATATGATTGTAGTCATGTTTCCTTGTAATATGAAACAAGTATTTTTCAATTGTAGATTCTTTTAGTCGTGACGGATTTTTAAAAATGAGATGGTTAGCCTCATCTGAAATAGATTTATGAGACCAGTCCTATTCCATTACCATTAACGAAATAGGCTAATAATCATCCGAACTAGGAGGGAGAATGTGGGACTTCTCTATAGTATAATCCTATTCACAAAGATCATGGTGATATGATACCCTGAATATTGGTTTAGTAATATGTAATTGTACCAATATTTTACCAGATCCGGGACATTTCCCAAAGCTCTTATATAATTAATAGAATGTATTGAAACTTTTGAAAAGTGTGTTCAAGAATGTAGGCCATACCATGTTTGGTATTCAAGATATACTGATTGGTTTATTTAATTGATGTAGTGATATAATCCCACTTATTTCCTACATATTCTCTTTTGAATATATTGATGGGATACATGAATGGGGAGGGGATATATACCCCTTGTATGATAGTTATTGGAATATGCATGTAGGGTTGATCTGTGTGCGAAAGGATATGAGCTTTCCCATAAGCTACCACTAGAATATGATTAATAACATATTGAGTGGATGTAGAGATATTATTCCAGTCCCATTTATCCAGATCTATCCACATTCAGAATGACCTCCATGGTACCCAATCCTAAGTGTTCAGGTTGTAAATTTCTCAGGTGGTTCCCTTATTAGGTGGTTGAGGTATACAAGTTGGGTGATGTTGGTGACAATAGTAGATAATAGGATTCCTAGTATGCTTCTTAAAAAGTATGGAGTCATAGTCAACTACATGACTTTCCTTCTTATGCTGTGAAAGTGGTTGATTGTTTCACTAACTGGATAAGCTACCAATGTGATTGATGTTGGAAAAAAGATATACTCGTTTCATTGTAGCTATCCCTAAATGAGACATAGTTGATGGTTTCATCCTTTATACACATATATTTGAAATATCTATGGTCGTTCTTATACCATAATAGTGGTATTAATGAACCATCCCATTCTCCACCCAAATCAAAATGTTCCAGGAGGGTGAGGTTGTCTTTTGACCCACATATTTTACAAGCATAGTTGTGGATCTTGAACATTCCCTGATGAAGAAATAATCTCAGGTCAAGTTGTTTGTGAGTGTAATTTTTAAGTGACAGTAAAAAATGAATGAGATCATCAATAACATCATTATCACAAGTATAAAACATGCTCATTCATTTTTTCATAGGAAACAAGATTTTTCTTTCTTATTCCCAGATCAACCATTTTTCTCAGATGGTATTTTCATTGTGGGGATGAAATTTTTTCATGGAAACCTCAATTATGAAATATTTTATATTGGTCATACAATTGTTTTCATAAAATATTCCTAAAATTGGAACAAAACATGTTCAATGAATCATTTATTTATTTTAGAGATACCTGTTGATTTCACAATTTTTGTGTATGTTGGAAATTTGTGGTCCCAAAGTATGGAAGAAAAGGTTAAAAATGTAAAGACATGGACTTTTCATATAATTTTTTTAAAATTATTTTGGATCATTACAAGTTTGTGAAAATTAACGGCAGGTGATTCTGAGGCCAAGGGTTACTGAAAATAAATTTTGAACATTTTTTAATGTATGTGCAGTAAACGTGTGACCAATGATTTATATCTTTTGAATTGGTTCTCGGATTAAAAATATAAGGTTACTATTTTATCCACAACACTGATATTCCTTTAAGGGAAGGTTAACTTCAAGGGGAATGGGTCGGATGAAAAACTTAATTTTTGGACATTACAAAAAATAATAAAATAACTCAACCAATAATTTTATGTGTTTCATTGTAACTATTGAGTGGTGGTGCGGGGGCCGATAGGTTGTCAAAACTTTTAAAGGCTTGTTACACATGGTTGTGTAACCATACTGTGGGGAGAATTAATAGGTTCATTAATTATGTTTATTAATGAACATCATTACTTTTGTGGTGGGATGATCTCCTCTTATCTTGTATTTAAACAAAGCTCAGTTGGGGTTTTTTGGCACATAAGAGAGGAACCTATGGAAAAGTGTCGGTGATGTATTCCACCAATGTAGAATGGAGATTCGACGACTGTTGGAGGATTCGACGATGAGATTCAATGGATGTGGACCTTATCCTCCGTCTGCAACACCCTCGAATGTGCAAACTAATTCCTCATCAGAAGAGACATCCAATGAACTCGAGGTAAGAGGTTTCATTGTTTATCTAATATTTTTTCATTCTTGAAATGCTTCCCTTGTTATTATGTTAACACGGAGGGCCTGAGCCAAATGAACAAGGCTCAATACCCTCACCTGATCTCGGTTTTGGTTTTCTTCTTCGTGGGCAACCAGAAGATTTGACAAAAAGGTGGAACCAAGGGCCATGTAGCATATGAACAATCATGGGATTCCTATAGGTGCAGAAATGAATAATATCAAGCCACTGGAGCATCACCGGAGGCCCGTAGAAGCTCCTCCAGTCCGACGATGCCAGAAAGTTATGGTCTCAATGGTTGGCATCTGCCGGTCGTGAAGGGACCGCAGTGCCTAAAGGTGTAACGATAGACAAGGGGAGGCATACCATTGCTGGCTGCATTGGAGTCGGGAGGCTCACTGTAGAAGATGGTCATGGTGGAGGGAGAACATGTGGTTAATGGGGTCCGCAGAAGTCCGTTCCATGCGGATCGGCCAGGTGGTGCGACGCCATCCCGCCCTGCCGCTTTGAAGACCCAAACAACTCGGCCCTTCGAGAGGGGGAGCGGAGCCCTGCATCCGGCCAGCTAGCCGTGCCCAACGGGGTGGGCGAGGCCGCACCTGCAGCTCAATGGGGTGGGCCAGGCCCAGCAACACCGGGCCGAGCCCAGCTAGACGGGTTTGGTCAGCCTGACCGGGTAAGACTACTCCCGAACCCCTTTCGACATAGTTATGGTTAAATGTGCATCTCTTCTAAACTGGGTGTATGTTTGATGACCTGTCTGCATCCACCGAAACACTAGTATGAGACAGTCCTTTTGAGATACTCCACTTGATTTTTAGGAGAATGTTGGAGAACATCCGGGTTGGATCGTACCACAATCCAACTAGGCCCATGGTATAAAATTCCGATGACTTATAGACCAGTAATCCAGTTAACGCATCATATTTTTCATTGGAACTCTTATGTCCTGGTGGTTCTTAGGGATACTTTTTTGTTGGACTTCGTTCTGGTGGAAATACAAATGATACCTTGAGGAGTGGATCCTCCCAGAATCAATAGTGTTATGTGCAGGAATTGAGTGGATGGTTGTGGAGTGGAGAATGAAGGATGATCCAGTGGGCATTAGTACCTACTAATCCTATGTGGGTTAGATCCTATGTCGGTCAGCCCTCAGAGATCTTATTTGGGTGAGTGCATACCGATCCTATGTGGGACAGATCCTTTGTGGGTCAGTGTTCAACGATCTTTTGTGGGTCAGCGCATTACGATCCTGGGTGGGTCAGATCCTGTGTGAGTCCGTGCTCAGCAATCCTGTGAGGGTCATAGTGTATCTATCCTCTATGGTTCAGATCCTGTGTGGGTTAGCGCTCAGTGATCCTATGTGGTTCAGCCCATACCGATCATGTGTTGGTCAGTAGTAGAGCCTCTTGACATATTAAGATGATCTAGATGTTGGACTAATCATATATACTTGTATACATAATTTATACCTAGTGTGAGATGTCTTTTGATTTTTGTTTTTTTATTAAGATCATGATCTATAGAATTTACTTAGTGAAATTCTAAGAGACCATCAGGGGTCTCAAGGACCTAACTGGATATTGTTACACACACCCCTGCACGGGCTTCGCTCACACCTTTTTGGGTACAGTTTTTAGGTAAGGAATTCTGATTTTCGGGATAGGCTTTTCATGTGCATGTTTCCCACCACTGGCCTATGAATGGTGGGCTTGGGGTAGTCACAACACAGGCCCATGGGAATGGTCGTGAAAAATTAGTATCAGAGGAGGTCGGTTCTACAAGAATAAATAACAGTTTCTGTTTTTAATGGACCGATAGTGATAATTGTCTTGAGTTTGGGTTTTAGTTTGGGGAGTCCAGTGTAGGTGCACTGGCTGACATATCCATACACCAGGACCCTAAATTATAATTCCCGACTCGATTCACAATAACACTATTTGCGTGTGTTTTGAAAATGATATTTTTCTTTTGATAACTTTGTGTCAGCTCTCCATGTATAACTTAAATACCGTGGTAAACCGTTGTTTCTTTCAGGATGCCGCTGCATTGACAACTATCCATGATTACAGAGAGAGATCGTGATGATGGCCCACTGAGTGATGAGGCATCAGTGTAGGGCCCTCTTACAGTGATAGAACCTTCAGGTGGTATACCAGCAGCACCACCACTCATAGGGAAGATGTTTCCACCACCCCCACCAGAAGACCATGCACGCCGACTAAGAATGTTGCACATGTTCCCAAGACAGAGGCCTCCGATGTTTCGAGGCATGATAGATCCCCATGCAGGTGAGGAGTGGATGGAGGCTGTGGAATTGGTTTTTATCTTAGTTGAGACATCAAAAGATCATATGGTGATCCTTGATGCTAGCCTCATCCAAGGGACAATAGGGGGATTGTTGCGTATGATGCTCCAGATGATGAGGAGGTGATGCTCTCCTGGTTGGACATTGAGACCCTCTTTAGGGAAGAGTTTGTACCAGTGACTTTATGCTCATTATGTATCCAGGTGTTTTTACACATACAACATGGCATCTTGATAGTGGCCTAGTACATGGTGATTTCACTGAACTCTCTTTCTACTCCACCGATATGCTATGAGACCCTTTATTTAGGGCCCCGACCTTGGATCAGGGTCTCTGATCGGAGATCATATCATTGATGATATCACTCAACATCCCGAATCTGGATGGGGTTCTTGAGAAGGAACAATTGTTGGAGAGTATCTTAGCTGAGCAGGGACGGATGGTGAGATCCACTATAGGATGAAAGGTAGCCGAGTCATTGGAAACAAGAAGTAGGCAGATGACGCAGAGGTCCAAGTGGGCCAGAATTTCCGGAGGGCGACCGTAGGATGTAGGGTCAGAGTTGTAGAGCTCATGAGATAGAGGGGGTCTATAGAGGAGTAGATTGTGCTTCATATGCTGTAGGAAGGGGACCATGGATCACGACATCCCGATCTTCCGTACTGATGATCAACAGATAGTCGAGGAACCTAAAAGGAAGAGGAAAATATTTGAGTGAGGAGGCCACAAGGTGGAAGATATGGAAGGGTAGCTAGCCGAGTAGTAGTCGGTGGGTGATGATTTGAGGTTCTACCACCACCATCTCTAAGAGGTCCACCCCAACCTCAAGGAGCTGGTTGATGGGGATGAGCTCAGCTTTAGGAAACTGAGGCCTAGGATCACCACACTCCAGAGATGATTCAAGGTATTATATGTGTCTAATCCACCCTATCTGGCGTACTTATAGACACATGTGTCAGTCACTCATTCATTTCCATGGCTCTTGTATGGAGCTCGGAGATTCTGATGGACATGTTGTCCTGATCATTATGATTAGAGTCACCTATGTTATAGGATTCGATGATTACGCACAGGTGCCGACACTGTGAGATTACACTAGTAGGCAAAATATTCGACTGGGATCTCTTAGTAGCAGCGTTGAGGTCTTACGATTTCATCTTGGGTATGGACTGGTTGTCCACGATCCATGCTCAGATTGGCTGTTTTAGGCACAACATGCGGTGTAACCGCGACGATGGGATAAGGCTTTCTTTAACCGATGAGAAGGGAACCTTTGCAGCTCAGGATTGACTTCCTTGGAGGTGGTTTTAACTGATCACTCATCATTTGGCTAGCCTTAACCTCAAAGAAGATGATTATAGGAACCTGAGTTGTCCTATAGTGGTGGACCAGTATGCTGATGTCTTTCCTAATGATGTTCTTGGATTACCACATCATAAAAAGGTAGACTTTTACATCGACATATACCCAGGGATGACACTGATATCTATCCCGTCATATCAGATGGCTCTCATGGAGCTTCATGAGTTGAGGGTACAACTGGAGGACTTGTGGGTTAAGGGGTTTATAATGTCCACTTTTTTTCTATGGGCATCCCGTATACTGTTTCCCAAGAAGTCATATTGGATTTTAAGGTTTGTTTGGACTATCGACTCCGGAATTAGGTGACCGTGGACAACAAGTATCCTCTGATGAGGATTGATGATCTCTTCGACCAGCTGAATGGAGCATGGTAGTTTTCAAAGATAGACCATAGATTAGGCTATCACCAACTCTGGGTACATGATGTGAACATACCAATGGAAGCCCTCAGATGTCAGAATAGCCATCATGAGTTCTTGGTGATGCATTTAGGCTTAACCAATGGTCCATAAGTGTTCATGGGACTCATGAGTAGTATCTTCTAGCATTAACTTGATCTCTTCATGGTGGTATTCATTGATAACATCTTGGTGTACTCAGGGACAGAGGAGGACCACTCCAAGCACATTCATATAGTTCTAGATACACTCTGAGAGAATCATATTTATGGAAAGCTCTCAATGTATCAGTTATAGCTATGGGTGGTCCACTTCCTAGGTCCCATTATCATGTAGGCTAGTGTTGCAGTGGATCCGACAATGATAGAGGCGATGCATTCTTGGGAGCCACCGAGGAGTGTGAGAGAGGTGTAGAGTTTCCTGGAATTGGCTGGTTACTACTGGAGTTTTGTACCGGAATTTTCTAGGGTAGGAATACCCTTTTCAACATTAAAAAATAAGGGAAAACTTTTCTGGATGATGAAGAAGTTCCAGTAGAGTTTCAAGAAGCTGAGGCAGAGACTGACAAGTCACCCAATCTTGAAGCTACCAGAAGAAAGCGTTGGGTCTGTAGTCTACTGTGACACATCAGGGACTGGACTAGGATGTGTCTAGATGAAAAATTGAGCGGTGATCACCTATGGATCATTAAATTTGATACAACAGGAGTAATAATATTCTAAACATGACTTATAGTTAGAAGGAATGGTATTTTCTAGGAATATGTGGTAGAACTACTTGATGGGTGAAAAATTTACTATTTACCCTAATCACATGAGTCTCAGGTATATCTTCTAACAGAATTACCTGAACCTGAGATAGTGACAAAGGCTGGAGTTTCACTAGGAAAATTACTTTGAGATAGTCTACACTCTTGGAAATGAAAATGTAGTAGTAGACACACTCAATTGGAGGTTTGGTCTACAATGGATGAGTGATGCGACATATCAGATATCCACATTACATATATCCTTGGTGGACAGTGATGGAGTAGCTTACCTCTAGTCTATGACTGTCACTTCCCCACTCCATCAGCGAGTTCGAGAGGTACCACTTGGGGACGTGGACTGTGGGGCCCGGTATGCTTAGATATCCTCAGGATAGGATCATGAATGATTTTATGAATGTGGGGATCATGTCATATTTTATAGAGGATGCACCATGGTATCAGTGAATCTACAGAGGAGGTGTGGAGGATGTTCCACACATCCCCATTGGCGGTACATACGAGTGTGGAGAAGATGTACCGGGACCTCCGACACCAGTACTGGTGGATATAGATTATGAAAGCACTAATATAGTTCATTTCACGATGCCTCACTTTTCTACAAGTGAAGGTCGAGAACCAAGTTTCACTAGGCTTGACTCATCCAATTGAGGTGAAGAAATGGAATTGGGATGGAATTTTTATGGAATTCGTGACAGGGATACCATGTATGTCCAGGGGACACTATTTCATCTGGATGATCATTGACCGACTCACCATGTCAGACCACTTCTTAACAATCTAATAGTAGGGTTCAGTAGAGGGATTGGGGAACCTCTACGTACAAGAGATTGTACAGCTTCATGGGGTACCATAGAAAATCGTCTCAGATCATGATGCTTGTTTAACCTCCCAGCTATGGAAGGGATTGTAGTCTGAGTTTTGGACTCACCTTCATTTGAGGACCGCCTTTTTTCTTTAGACATATAGTTAGACAGAACGGACCATACCTACACACAAGGAATGTATTTGTGCATTCATCTTAGATTTTGTCCACAGTTTAGAGGACCACATACCGCTGAAGGAGTTACCATAAAACAATATTTATCACTCCACCATTGTCATTGCTCCGTTTGAGGCCCTATACATGTGACCATGAAAATCACCTCTACGATGGACAGACCCAGGGAAGTCACCACTTATGGGTCCAGAGTTGGTACGAGTTACCATTGAGAAGGTGCAGATAATCCAGTAGCGGATGAAGACAGTATAGATCTGGAATAAGTCTTATGTCGATAGGATACAAGGACCTTTGGAGTTCTATGAGGGAGATCATGTCTTCTTACGAGTCTCACCCCATCAAGGATTGCAGAGATTTGTTCGGGATGAAAATCTATCTCCGAGGTTAATCAGAAATTTATAGATCCTCAGTAAAGTAGGCGAGGTAGTGTAACATCACTATATTCCCCTACAGATGCACCATGTTTATAATGTATTCCATGTGTTGCAGATGAGGTGCTATGTGTGTGATCTATCACATGTTATTGATCAGGACTAGTTGGAAATCCATGATGGGGTGACAATTGCATAGTTTCTAATGGAGATAGAGGATCAATAGAAGTAGGTCCTTCAAGGGTGGTTGATTCCTCTGGAGTGAGTTTTGCGGTAGCACGAGAACCTCCAGGAGAGAACATGGAAGCGGGAGACTCAGATACATGCTCAGTACCCCCATTTGTTTCCCTTGTTTTTATGGATTTCGGGGATGAAAATCCTCAAGGTGGGAAGAATGTAAAGACCCAGATTCCTCAAAATATCTTTTTTAAAATTATTTTGGATTATAAAGAGTCTTTGAAAAATGAAGGAACATGATTCTATGGCCTGCATGCCCCAGAACGAAATTTTGAGAAATTTTAAGGTACGTTTAGTAAAAGTGTGGGCATCGATTTCTATCTTTTGAATGGGTGATTGGATTAAAAATATAAGGCACCATTGAATCCGGATTTCTAGGATTTTCTTAAGGGATGATTAACTTTGATTAGTGAGGGTCAAATGAAAATGTTAATTTTTTGAATTTACAAAAAAATAAGAAAATAAATCAATGAGTTATTTTATTTGCATCATTGTAACTTTGGAGTGTTAGTGGAAGGACCACGTGGTTGTAAAACCTTTTAATGGACAGTTACACATGGTTTTGTAACCACAACATTAGTAGAAATAATAGGTTCATTAATTAAATTTATTAATGAACCTCAATTTGAGCCTGGATAATTTCTCAAACCTATTCCTTTGTATAATTCTTCTAGTATTTTTTATGGATATATGTTCCCATTACGAGGTATGTAGAAAACTGAGATGTTGATCCCCAGCCCGAATGGTGATATGATTCTGTTATTGTTTCTTTAAATTTGAAACCAATCTTTTTCAATTGGAGTTTATTTTAGTCTTGAGTATGTTTTCCAAATGAAATGGTTTGGCTCAGTTGAAATAGAGATATGAGCCTAGTGCTATTCCCTTCCCATTACTGAAATAGGCTAATAATCCTCCGAACTATGAGGATGAATGTGGGACTTATCCATAGTAGAAACCTATTCACATAGATCATGGTGATATGATAATCTGGATATTGGGATAGGAATATGTAATTGTACCTTTATTTTTACCTGATTCGGGACATTTCTCAAAGCTCTTATATTATTTCTTGAATGTACTGACACTTTAGAAAAGTGTGTGATAGAATGTAGGCCATCCCATGTTCGGTATTCAATATATACTGATTGATTTATTAAATTTAAGTAGGGATATAATCCAACTTCTTTTCTACCTATGATATTAGAATATGATGATGGGTTACATGCATGGGGAGGGGATATATATCTCCACCATGATAGCTATAGGAATATTCATATAGGATTGATTTGTGTGAGAAAGGATATGATATATCCCATATGTTACCACTAGAATATGATTAGTAACTTATTGAGTGCATGTAGAGATATGATTCCAGTCCCATTTCTGAATATCAATCCACATTCATAAAGACCTCTAGGGTACCCAATCATGAGAATTTTGGCTATAAATTGGGGTAGTAGTGGGATTATATTGGTGAAAATGGTTTATAGTAGGCCTCATTGGAAACTTATTAAAAGTTATGGAGTCATAGTCAAATACATGAATTTCCTTCTTATACTATGAATGGCATTGATTGTTTCACTCCCTAGATATGCTACCAAAGCGATTGATAGTGAAAACAAGTTCTCTTGGTTACATTGTAGCTTTCCCTAAATGAGACTTAATTGATGGTTTCATCCTTTAGAAACCTCTATGTGAATTATCTATGGTCATTCTTATACAATTTTTGTGGTATTAATGAACCGCACATTCTCCACCCAAATCTGAATGTGTCGGGAGGGTGAGGTTTTGTTATGACCCACATATGTTACAACCATAGTTGTGGTTCTTGAGCATTCCCTTGATGAATACATAATCATAGGTAAAGATGTTTGTGAGTGTAGTTTTTTAAGTCACAATGTCAAAAATGAATGAGATCATTAACAATTGCCTTATCAGAAGTATAAAACATTCTCAATCATTTTTTCATAGGTAACAACGTTTATCTTTCTAGTTTCTTGATTAGCCATTTTTCACAGATGGTATTTTCATGGTGATAATAGAATTATTTCATGGAAACCTCGTTTATGAAAGATTTTAGATTATTCATTAAATTTTTTGCATATAGGATTCAACAAATTGGCACAAGACATGTTCAATGAATCATTTTTATTATTTGAGGGATATATGTTGATTTTTTTTAAAAATGGTCTTGGAAATGTGTGGTTCCCCAAGTACGAAAGAAATGGTTCCAAATGTAAAGACCTTGATTTTTTATATAAAATATATTATCGTTATTTTGGATTATTACGAGTTTGAGAAAATTGACAGCAGGTGATTCTGAGGCCCGGAGAGCCCGAAACAAAAATTTAAACATTTTTAATGAATGTTTAGTAAACGTGTGGGTATATATTTATATCTATTGAACTGTTACTCAGATTAAAAATCTAAGGGTACCGTTCAATCCGTAGCACTGAGATTCTCCTAAGGGAATAATAACTTCAACGTGAGCGGGACATGTGAAAATGTTAATTTTTGGACTTTACGAAAATATAATAAAATAACTCAATGAGTTATTTTATTTATTTCATTGTAACTGTTGAGAAGTGGTGGTGGGACTGATGGGTTTTCAAACATTTTAATGTATGGTTACACTTGGTTGTGTAACTGCACTGTTTGGAATATTAAAAGGTTCATTAATTAATATATTAATGAACCACATTAATTTTGTGGTGGGTTGATCTCTTCTTTTGTTCTATTTAAATGAATCCCAAGCGGGGTTTTTTGGAACTGAAGAGAGGAAACTCTAGAATATTCTTGGATATGTCTTCCACTAATGTAGAATGGGGCTTCATGTACCATTGGAGGATTCAGCGACAATAGCCAATGGATGTGGAAATTCTCTTTTGTTCGCAACACTGTCAAAGGTGGAAACTCTTTCCAGATCCCCAGTGACATCCAATGAACTCAAGGTATGTGGTTTCATTGTTTATCTAATATATGTTCATTCATGAAATTCATCCATTGTTATTATGCTAACACGGAGGGTGTCGGTCAAACGAACAAGGCTTAGTACCCTATGCTGATCTCGTTTTTGGTTTCGTTCTTCATGGGAAACATTAAGATATGACAAAGAGGTGGAAATAAGGGCCACATAGCATATAAACCATCCTAAAAATCCTATAGGAATATAAAGGAATAAAATCGGACCACTGGAGCATCACCAGTGGCCTACAGAGGCTTCACTGGCCCGACAGCGCCTGAAACTGATGGCGTTGGTGGTAGGCACCTGCTGGCCGTGAAGGTACGACGACACGTGAAAGTGTCGTGACCAACAATTTATGGCCAACATTTTACAGCTACATTGGAGTCGGTTGGTGTACCACTGAGGAAGGTCATGGCGGACAGAGAACCTGAAGTACATGGGTTCCGCAAAAGGTCGGTCCACATAGATCGGCCAGGTGGTGCGGCACCATCCGACATCGCTGCTTTGAAGACAAGAATGGCTTGATTGTTTGGGAGGGGGAGTGGACCCTCACGCTTGACCAGAGGGTCGTTCCCAACTGGGTGGGCAAGGATTCACCCGCACCTTAGTGGGCCGAGCCCTGCGGGCCGAGTCGAGTCAGTCCGACCAGGTTAGACCAGACCCGGACCCCTTTCGACTCAGTTACGGTTAAATGTGAATCTCTCCTAAACCGGAATTCATTTTGATGAAACATCTATAGACCTAAAAACCTTAGGACAAGACAATCATTTTGAGTTACTCCACTTGTTTTTTGGAGGAAATTTGGAGAACATTCAGGCTGGATCGTACCCGAATCCAACTAGGACGTCACCATAAAATACATATAACATACAGACCGAGCATCCTGTTGATGCACTATCTTTTTCATTGGAAACCTTATCTCATGGAGGTAAATTGGTTAAATTGTTAGTTGGACATAGTTCTAGTTAAAATACATCTGATACCTTGAAGAGTGGGTCCTCCCAAGATCAAGTGTGCTATGTGCAGGAATCCAGTGGCTGGTTGTGACATGGAGAATGAAGGGTGATCCTATGGGGGTTGGTACCATCAATCCTGTGTGGGACAGATACTTTGTGGGTTAGTACTCAGTGATCCTATATGGTTTAGTGAATACCAAACCTTTTAGGGTCATATCCTATGTGGGTCAGAGCTCAATGATCGTGTGTGGGTTAGCGGATTCTGATGCCGTGTGGGTTAGATAATGTGTGGGTCAGTGTTCAGTGATCCTGTGAGGGTTAGAGCCAATAGATACTCTGTGGGTCATGTCCTATGTGGGTTAGCGCTCATGAATCATATGTGCTTCAGCACATACAGATCTTGTGTTGGTCAGCAGCAGATCCTCATGACAGAATAAGATGATCTAGCTGTAGTTCTAATCATCTATACTTGTGTACTTAATTTATACTTCATGTGAGTTGTATTATGATTTGTTTTTTATTGAGATCATGATCTGTAGACTTTCTATTGTGGAATTTTGAGAGACCATCGGGGGTCTCAGAAACCCTACAAGATATTTTTATTCACACCCCTTAATGGCCTTCGCTCACACTTTGTTGTGTCTTGTACATACGATGGACAACTAGACTGAGTCTTGATGAGTTAGGTCTTGACAGTGCTCGGAGGTGACCAGTAGATGAGGAGAGATGTAGTGACTAGCTATAACTACCCTCTAGGTAGGTCCCTTAGAGGATTACCTTAGGAGTTTTTACCATTTTTTGTACTTCCATTTCAGGTGGGCTTGTATCCTGGACCCTTTACTTTCAGTGCCCACTTTTACACTCAGTGGGGTTTTAGTGGTCATTGTAAATTTAAACTTCTGTTGTTTCTACATGTGCACAGTGTTCACTATCTATATGTGTTCAATTTTTTGAGTAAATTCCTTCCCATATTAGGTATATGGTTTTCAGTTCTAGTCTCCAACCCCTGGCCTATGGAAGGTGGGCTTGGGGTTGTCACAACACTGGACCTATGGGATAGGTCGTGAAAAAGTTGTATCAGATGAGGTCAGTTCTACCAGAAGAACAAAGTGTCTATGTTTTCAGTGGAGCAATAGTGTTATGTTTCATGAGTTTGGGTTTCAGTTTAAGGAGTCTAGTGTTGGTGTGGTGGGTAACGTATCCATACAACATGACCCTGAATTCTATTTTCTGACTCAGTATAAAAAAACACTATTTGTGTGTGTTTTGAAAATGATTTTGTCTTTTGACCTATTTGTGTCAGCTCACCATGTATAACATAATGACTGTGGAACACCTCGTTTCATTCAGTATTCCTCTGTGTAGATAGCCATCCATGATTCTTGAGAGAGGTCACGATGAAGGCCCACTGAGTGATGAGGCATCGTTGCATGACCCTATTATAGTGATGGAACCATCGAGTTGTGTACCAGAAGTACCACCACTCGCAGGGTATCAATTTCCACCAAACCCACCAGATGAACATGCACTCCGACTAAGCACATTGCCCATGTTTCAGAGATAGTGGCCTCTGAGGTTTCTAGGTAAGACAGATCCCCATATAGGTGAGGACTGGCTGGAGGTTGTGGCACAATTTTTTCGCTTAGTTATTACATGAGAAATTCAGATGGTGATTTTAGATGCTAGCCTCTTCTAGGGGACAATAGGGAGATGGTGGTGTATAATGCTCCAGACACATGATGGGGTGACATTTTCCTGGTTGGACATTGATACCCTCTTCTGGGTGGTGTTTATACCTAGAAATTTATGCTCAGTTTGTATCCAGGAGTTGTTATACTTATAGTAGGGCAGCCTCATAGTGGCCTAGTTCTTGGTGATATTCACTGGAAACTCTTGCTACTCCACCGACATGGTATGAGACCATTTCTTCATGGCCCAGACCTATGATCAGGGAATCTGACATGAGATCATTTAGTCGATGATATCACTCAACCTCCCGACTCTGGATGGGGTGCTTGAGCGAGCACTATTGGTGGAGAGTTTCTTAGGTGAGCAGGGACTGATGGTGAGAGCCAGAACGGGACGAAAGGTTGTCGAGTCATCAATTGTAGGTAGTAGGAAGATGACATAGAGGTCCAAGTGGACCATAACATCTAGAGGGAAACTATAGGATGTAGGGTCGGAGCTATAGAGCTCACAAGACAAAGGGGGTCAACAGAGGAGTAGATTGTGCTTCACATGCGGCAAGAAGGGGCCCAAGGATCGGACATCCCAAACCACTGTACCAATGATCAGTAGATGTTTGAGATATTGTAGAGGTAGAAGAAAATATTTGAGTGAGGAGGTCCATAGGGTTGTAGATGTGGAAGGGAAGCTGGTCGAGCAGTAGGTGATGGGTGACGATTTAAGGTTCTACCACCACCTCTTCCAAGAGGTCCACCCCAACCTCCAGGAGCTGGTCGATGGGGATGAGCTCAGCTTCATGTAGCTGAGGCCTATTATCACCATGCTCCAAAGATGATTCAAGTTTTGATATGTGTCTAATACACCCTTTCTGGAGTACTTATAGACACAGGTTTCAGTCACTCTTTTATTTCCACAGTTCTCGTTCGTAGCTCAGAGATTCCAACGGAGATATTGGATTGATAATTATGATTAGATTCACCTACGAGAGAGGATTCACTGATTATGCACTAGTGTTTGTAGTGTGAGTTTACACTAGGAGGCAGGAGATTCGATTGGGATCTCATAGTAGTAGCGTCGAGGTCTTACGATATCATCTTGGGTATAGACTGGTTGTCAACGGTCCATGCTCAGATTGACTATTTTAGGTGCAACATGCGGTGTAACCGCGAGTACGGGACAAGGTTATCCATCATTGATGAGAAGGGAACCATTTAATCTCACGATTTAATTCCTTGGTGGAGGGTATAGTCGATCACTCATCATTTAGCTTGCCTTACCCTTAGAGAAGATGATGATAAGAGCCCGAGTAACCATGTAGTGGTGGACCAGTATGCTGATATCTTTCCTGCTGATGTTCTGGAATTACCTCCCCATAAAGAGGTAGACTTGTACATTGAAATGTACCCCGGGATGACTCCAATATCTATCCCAGCATATAATATGGATCTTGCGTAGCATCATGAGTTGAGGGAGAAACTGGGGGACTTACAGGTTAAGGGGTTTATAATTCCCGGTGTTTCTCTATGGGCAGCCCTGTTTTTTTTTTCCAATAATCCATATGGGAGTTTGAGGCTTTGTGTGGACTATCGACTCCTGAATCAGGTGACCATGAAGAAAAAGTATCCTTTGATGAGGATTGATGATCTATTCGACCAACTAAAGGAGGTACAATTTTTTTCGAAGATAGACCTCAGATCAGGCTATCACCAGCTCAGGGTATATGATGTGAACATACCAAAGGCAGCATTCAGATTTCAGCATAGCCATTATGAGTTCTTGGTGATTCCATTTGGTGTAAAAAATTCACCAGAAGTTTTCATGAGACTAATGAATAGTATCTTCCAACCTTTACTTGATCGCTTCATGCTGGTCTTCATTGAAAAAATCTTGGCGTACTCAGCAATGCAGGAGGAGCACTCCATGGACATTCATATAGTTCTAGATACACTCTGAGAGCACCAGCTTTATAGAATGCTCTCGAAGTGTCAGTTCCGGATATGGAAGATCCATTTCCTAGGGAACATTATCTTGTAGGCTAGATTTGTAGTGGATCCAGCAATGATTGAGACAGTGCTTGCTTGGGATCCACCCAGGAGTGTGACTGATGTGTGTTGTTTCCTGGAATTGGCTGGTAACTACCGACATTTTGCACCTGAATTTTCTAGTGTAGTAGTACCCTTTTCAACATTGAAAAAAGAGGGAAATCCTTTTTTTGCATGATGAAGTGCCAGCATAATTTCTAGGAGGTGAGGCAGATACTGACGAGTGTCCCCATCATGAGGCTACCAGAAGAGGGTGTTGGGAATTTTGTCTACTGTGATGCATCTAGGACCAGACTATGATGTGTCTAGATGCAACAGTGTGTGGTTATCACCAATGGATCATGCCAGTTGAGACAACATGAGAAAAAAACTCTACCCCTGACCTAGAGTTAGAAGAAATGTTCTTTGCCTGGAAGATATGGCAGAACGACATTATAGGTGTACAATTTATATTATACACTAATCATAAGAGTCTTAGCTATATCTTCTCACAGAATGACCTGATCCTGAGACAACGAAAATGGCCAGAGGTTCTCCAGGACAATGAATTTGAGATATTCTACACTCTTGGGAAGGGTAACATTGTAGAAGATGAACTCAGTAGGATGTTTGGTCTACATTTGCTGAGTGAGGTGACATATCAGCTATCCACATTGCAGATATCCTTGGTGGATAGTGATGGAGAATCTTACCTCCAATCTATGACTGTAACTTCCCCACTCCTTCCGTAAGTTTTGGGGGCACCCCTTGGGGGCGTAGACTGTGAGGCCCGAAGTGCTTTAATAACCTCAAGACCGGATCATGAATGATTTTATGAAGGTGGGGATCATGTCATCTTTTTCCGAGGATGCACCATGGTACTAGTGACTCTAAGAGAGTAGGTGTTGAGGGAGTTCCACACATCCCCTTTGGTGGAACATACAGGTGTGGAGAAGATGTATCGGGACCTTTGACACAAGTACTAGTGTTTAGGGATTATTAAAGATGCAATAGAGTTCATTTTGTGATGCCTGAAATTTAAACAACTGAAGGACGAGCACTAGTTTCCCGTAGTCTTGACTCATCCACTTGAGGTGGCTGAATAGAAGTATGATGGATTCTCCATGGACTTCATGATTGGGCTACCATGTATGTCCAGGGGCCATTATTTCATCTGGGTGATATTTGACCGACTCACCATGTCATCCCAATTCTTAGCCATCCGAGAAAAGGGATAAATAGATGAATTGGGGGTCTTCTACGTATAGGAGATTGTATAACTTCATGGGGTGACATCGATGATCTTATCAGATCGTGACACTTTTTTTACCTCCTGACTATGGAAGGGATTGCCGGAGGAGTTTTGGACTAAGATGCATTTGAGCACTACCTTTCATCCTCAGATATATGGTCAGACATAACGGACCATACGGACACTCAAGGAAACTTTTCGTACTTGCGTCCATGATTTTGGCCACATTTTGGAGGACCACATGCCTCTGGTGGAGTTCTCTTACAACAATATTTATCACTCCACCATTGGCATGGCTTTGTTTGAGGCCCTGTACCAGTGACCATGTAGATCACCTATACGATTGACAGACTCAGTGGAGTCACCACTTATGGGTCTAGAGTTGGTACGAGATACCACTGAGAAGGTGCAGATCATCCAAGAATGGATGAAGACTGCACATATCCTGAAGAAGTCATATGATGATAGGATACGGTGACCTTTTGAGTTTGATGAGGGAGATCATATCTTCATACAGGTCTCACCACATCGAGGATTGCGGATAATTGTTTAGGGTGACATGCTATCTCCGAGGTTCATTATACCATTCCAGATCCTTAGCATAGTTCTTGAGGTGGCGTACCATTTTTCTCTTCCCCTGCATATGCACCAGGTGCATAAAGTTATCCATGTGTCATGGCTGAGGAGCTATGTGTATGATATATCACACGTTATTGATATGGGCGAGCTACAAATCGACAATGAGGAGACGTTGCAGAGTTTCCAGGGGTGATAGAGGATCAATAAGAGTGGGTCCTTCATGGGTGGTTGATTCCTCTAGTGCAATTTTTGTGGAAACACGGGAACCTCTAGGATAGAACATGGGAGCGGGAGACTCAAATACATGCTCAGTGCCCCATTTCATTCCCTTGTTTTTATGGTTTTCGGGGATGAAAATACCTAAGGTGGGGAGAATGTAAAGACTAGGAATTTTAAATATAATTTTTTTAAAATATTTTGGATTATAACGAGTCTGTGAAAATTGAAGGCACATGATTCTGACGCCCGAAGACCCTGAAATAGAATTTTGACCTTTTTTTAATGTTTGTTTAGTAAATGTGCGGCATCAAATTAGATCTTTTGAACTGCTGCTCAGATTAAAAATCCTAGGGCACCGTTGAATCCATAATGCTGGGATTTTCTTAAGATATTTTTAACTTCCACTGCCATGGTTTGGAAGAAAATGTTAGTTTTTGGACATTGAGAAATAATAATAAAATAACTCGAAAAGTTATTTTATTAGTTTATTTGTAACTCTTGAGTGTTGGTGGAGGGACCGCTGGGTTTTTATACATTTTAATTGCATGTTACACATTGTTGTGTAACCATACCTTTATGAGAATTAATAAGTTTACTAATTATATTTATTAATGAACCTCATAAATTATGTGATGGGTTGATCTCATATTCTCTTCTATTTAAACGACGCTGAAAGGGGGGGGTTTTTTTGCACAGAAGAGAGGAACCTCTGAAGAAGTGCTGGCGTTATCTTCCACCAATGTAGAATGGATCTTCGATGACCGTTGGGGGATTTGACCACAGGACACAAAGGATGTGAACCATCTCCTTCGTCTGAAACACCCACAAATGTAGACAATCCTTCCTCATCTGCAACGACTTCCAAAGAACTCGAGGTAGGGGTTTAATTTTTTATCTAAGAGTTGTTCATTCTTAAAATTATTCCCATATTATTATGGTAACGTGGACTGTGTGAGCCAAAAAAAGGCAATGAACCCTCCGCCGATCTCGGTTTTGGGTAGGTTCTTAGTGGGAAACCGGAAGATATTGTGACATGGTGGAACCAAGGGCCGTGTTGAATATGCACCACCTAGGGAAGCTCGTAGGTGCATATGAGAATAAAATTGGACCACCTGAGCTTCAATGGTTACCCGCAAAAGCTCCACCACCATGGCGGCACTAGAAACTGAGGGAGGCGGTATTAAGAACCCATTGGCCATGAAGAGACGGGGGCAGCCGAAGTCGCCACATTGGAAAAGGGGCGGTCAGTTGTTGCCGGACACGTTGAAGTCGGGTGGCATGCTGAGGTGGTGTGCCTCAGAGGAAGGCCTCATCTTCGATCCATGGTGGAGGGCAGAACCACGGTCCACGGGTTCTGCAGAAGGCCCGTCCACATGAACCAGCTAGCTGTTTCGGCACTATCTGGCACTGCTGCTTTGATGAATCGAACAACTGAGAGGTTCGAGAGGGAGAGAGGACCCCCACGCTAGGTCAGGGGTCTGGTGGTTCCGCAGCCCAAGGGGGCATGCCCAACCGGGTGGGACGGGCTACACCTGCATCCCAGTGGGCTGGACCAGGCCGAGCCGAACCAGGCCAATCCCAACCCCTTCAGGCTAGGCCGGGTCGGGTTGGACCGGTCCCGAACCCCTTTCAACATAATTACTCTTTAATGGGAGTCTCTCTTAAACTGAACATATGTTTAACAAACTATCTACAACACATTAAGTTACAGGATGAGACGGTCCATTTGAGTTACTCCACATGTGTTTTTTGGGGAATGTTGGAGAACGACCGAGATGGATTGAACTCGAATCCAACCGGGTCCTCGACACTAAAATTCCTACAACATACATACTAGACACCTGGTTGATGTGTTGTTTGTTGTGTTGTAACCCTTATGTCATGGAGGTTATTTGGGTAAATTCTAAGTGGTACTTACATCATGTTCAAATATGACCAATGGCTTGAGGAGAAAATCCTCCCACAATCAAATGTGCAATGTTTGAGAATCCAGTAGCTGGTTCTAACATAGTGAATAAAGTGTGATTTTGTGTGGGTCAGATCCTATGTGGGTCATAGCATAGTGATCATGTGTGGGTCAGCACATACCGATCCTATGTGGGTCAGATCCTGTGTGGGTCAGCGCTCAGTGAACCTGTGTGTGTTAGCGCTTAGCGATCCTATGTGGGTTAGCACTTATCGATCTTGTGTGGGTCAGCGGTCAGTGATCCGGTATGGTTCAATGCATACCGATACAATGCGGGTCAGATGTAGAGCCTCTTGACAAGATAAGATGATCTAGCTTTAATACTAATCATCTTTACTTCTGTACTTTATACCTTGTGTGAGATGCCTTTTTATTTGTGTTTTGTGATTGTGATCATGCTTTGTGTCTTTTTCTTTGTGGAAATTTTGGAGACCATATGATGTCTCGGTGTCCCTACTGGGTATTTTTTTACTCACTCCTACACAAGATTCACCTGAAACATATTCTGTCTTGTGTAGATGACAAACAACTTGACTGAGTCTTGAGGTGTCAAGGCATGAAGGTGCTCGGAGGTGACTGGTTGACTTGGGGATCTATGTTGATGAGCTATAACTACCCATCAATTACGAACCTTGGAAGATGACCTCATGATATTTTCTCTCTTTTTTCTATACATCCATTTTAGTTGGTCTTTTATTATGAACCCTTTACTTTCAGTTCTCTCATTTACACTCATTGGTGGCTTTTAGTTGTGGTTGTACCTTTCTTCTTCCATTTTGTGTACTTGTATGCAGTGTTCCCTATCATTGTGTGTATAGTTGTTTGAGGTAATTCCTTCCCATTTTTGGGATATTCCTTTTTGATGATATTCTTCAACCCTTGTCCTATGGAAGGTGGTCCTGAGGTAGTCATGGCACGGTCCCCAGGGGATGGGGCGTTACACCAAATTCCTATAAGGATTTATTAATTTTTCTATTACATGACTTCACAATGGGTTCATAATTTTTATTTCATGTTTGAGTGTTTATTTTGGGAGTTCATGTATATTTTCAAAATAATTCTTGCCCTGTTCACAATTCATATCTCTTAAAAATGTCCAAAGCCTCGCATATATATAATAGGTTATTAAGAAACATTTCAAAGGTAGATGTTCAATGTCGGTTTGAATGCCTATGGAACATCTAAACTCAAATTAGTCAAGAAGATAAGAGTTCAGTATCATCGCAACCTTTTGGAGGAAACTATCTCCTCTATTGGGACTATCTTATTTATTTATTATATGTTATTGAACATCTTCAAAATATACATACCTGACTGGTTACCCTAAAAAAATTATTATTTTTTGAATCCCTCTCCACAAAAATGGGGTTCTGTTAGTGTGGCCAAATATATATATATATATATATATATATATATTAGGTTCTCTATATGTTTTTCATTATTTCTTACAAATGGGTAACTATTTAAATTTTGTACTCATATAACTAGGAACTCTGATGTTTACTGCAGTTCAGGGAGGAAATTAGTGTCTTGAATATGGGATCAAACATTTATGTGTTTCCCTAAATATCATATTTATATTAGGAATCAAATCCCACATAGTTCTTTTAAACTCAATACATTCAGTCTAACATCATAGATAAAGTACGTCTATGAGTGAACTTGCTCACCAAGCTTGGTGATTAGGCTTTATAAACGAATCCTATATATCAAAATTATATTAGGAATCAGAGTCATTATAATTCCATCTTCCCTCAATAAAATTATGGGGACTGTCATGTAATTAATTCCCAAGAGATTTAGTTCTCAAGGGCCTACCAATATTGGAATTCCTTCGTGACTTATACCAAGAGGGATTCCCTTGTATGTGGGAAATTGTATTATTTCACTGAATGGGCCCAACCTGATATGGTTTCCTTGAATATGATAAATATATTATGTGAGTGATATGATTAGTGAAAATACCTAATCCCACATGAGTCATTATTAGCGCGTGAATAAAGGGGTAATAAGTGATTAGACTCATCAAATTTGTATATGGGAAATATATACTAGTGATTCTATAAAGGAATGTTTTATGTGGATATTTGGACATAGGGATGTGTCAAACATATAGCGCATATAATTGGAATTAGAGTCCTAATAGTTAAATTGTTTCTTGATATGTTGATGGATGTCGAAGAATTATAAACTCATGGGAGATAATGGGTCATTTGTGATATTAATATTCGGTATATGGAGGGACATGAGATAAGGTGGATTTCCAATTGAATTTTAGAACATAGCAAGGAAGCATGCATATCCAATTTCAATAGTAATGAGAGTCCATTTAGTTCAATTAGCTATGTTTCCCAGTTTTTCTACTAGGAAAAGATGACATTCCCAAAAATTTCTACCAAAAATATATTGGGTATCTCTATAACATGTATTGAGGGTAATTATTACATGTTATGAGTACCTTTATATCAATTTTGGAATGTCTTGATTTTCAATAATACACGTTTATTTATGTCTGGACTTACCCTAGTTTTCTTCCTATAATTTTTTAGGATGTTTCGATGGCATGTATTGGTTATCTGAAATCCATGTCGGTGAACTATCACGTGATCCATCTGTATTGTCTTGGGGATAACTCATGAAAAATATGACATGTGGAATATTTTTTTCATGATTAAATCATATATGAAAATGGGCTGCTGCATTTTTTGTTAGACATATCAGTAGAGACACCTTTTTATCGATGCAGAAACATCCAAGGGTGTCTCGTGATCCAAGCTAGCATGTTTGGGTGACAAATTATCGAATAATTGATAAATCTAAAAGATCTTACATGAATTGGATAATGTTCTAGAGGAATTGATTCTACTTGGATGACATTTCCCAAGAAAATCTTGTGACATATTTTTCATGCCCAAACATCTTTCAATGGCATCGATGACATGCCCAAGGAGTTTTTTCATGAACTTGCTAACATGTATAGGGTGTTATTACATGATTATGATGATTCATGTGAATTTGAAGAAACATTTTCATGAATATTATATGATCATTATTCATATAAGGATTCTATCATTTTCATCCATTATCTTATAAGTTCCCCAATTTTAATGAAGAATTTCTTGTTGGGAACTTACATGATGAAGTTGAAATACATAAGGTCCTTTTTGTGATATTTTCATCGCAATAAAATATTTTTACGTGATCAATAGTATGATCATGTGATGTGTATATAGCTTTCATGTAACCCTCAAGTCACTCATAGTGATTACATAGTAGAAGAAAATTGAAATTGCTTGTCTTTCCACTCTGAAAAGTATGTTCTTACATCTGTGGTGTTATGTCTATTCCTTGCATGTACATGTGTGTGTTTTTTGTGCCTGGGGGGGGGGGAATTTATACCTATCTATGCTTAATTCCTATTCAACTATTCATAGTCTGTATATTTCATATATAAAACTAATTCATTGGAGGCAGTATCATGTCATGTTCCTTTTAGGATTCTTCTACGGTTCATTCATTACATCTCTGGATAAACAGTGACTATAAGAATACTCCACCATCACCATATTTATTTGACCCACTACTTGTTAGAGGAATTTCACATAATCACATCAACATATAAAAGATACATCTAAATACCTAGGTAAAATTTCTAGTAGTCTTCTCTAGATTATAAATACTATCGAAGCACCTTTCGCATGATCCAAGCAGACGTGTCCAGGGCCTTAATGAGAATGGGTTGGGTTATATGAGGGTCTTGTTATGAAATATTTGTAACACTATTTAGCATAAGGGTTCTACCCTTTTAAAAATTTTGTTCAAATTTTTCCAAGACCATCCCATTGGGATTCTATTATTCCATCGCATGAACAATAATTTATATCATGATGGATGTGAACATTAGTAACTCCTATTTTCCGATATGTGCCATGTGATCAATCCATGATTTTACATCAAAATGTGAGAATTTTTATGGTCATTAATCCTTCATTAATTTGGATTTTAAGGGTCTTACCATGATCAAATGAACACATATGAGGGCCTTCATGTGATGAAAGTGAAAAACACCAATGATTTCACGTGGCATGGCTATCATGACGTTAGGGATATAACGTGATTGTTGAACTAACCATGTGATTCATATAATCCATTCATGTGAAAATATAAATAACTTTTTTCAAATGAAGCTTCTTCCTTTTTAAAATTTTATATTACGAGGGTATTTAGATGCTCTTCAGGAAATAATTAGTCGACATGTCTTCTAATTAGAGAATCTTGTTTGGAAGCCATTCACATAACCACCCACACTTGTTTGGATGTCTTAAAAGAACAAGTGGGATTATAGGGGGTTCACTTGATCTGTATGATTCACAAAAGGGGATTTACATTATCATTATAATATCACTCATAACATAATATCCGACTGTGTGATGTTCCTAGAGTCACATGATCACATGTCCCAATAGGGGTTATATGATTCTCAGGATCTATCCACCTAATCCTTATATATCAATAATGCTCCACCATTCCTTTTATAGTGAAATATATAATTATGATTTAGTTATTTCATCGATCCTAAAATTTTCATTGCTATTTTTTTGTGTCTCAATAATGTTAAACCTATTGGTTATATATATGTATATATATCATCCCATTAAAATGTCACTATAAATATCAATAATTAACTAAAAATCATTAAAATTTGAATAATTATCATGTTAAATGATTCAAAAAATAAAACAAATTAATCTTTAAAACTATTTTAATATAGACAATTACATGTTAACTAGTACATCATTTAGGATAATGGAAGATGTTTCACCCTTATCGCTCTTCAGTTGTGAATTGAAGACCCATTACCTTTATGGTGGTGACTTTCTATATCCATACATGTGGGATTTCATTTTTCTAATAATATATAAATATAATTATGATAAAATTCCCAAAAATATGACGAAACCCTAAAAATTGACATTAGTCATCAAATTAATTTTTAAACTCTCTGGTTTTTTATTGAACCTATTTTTTACAAAAACAAAATTAAATAATCAACATTGATTATTATTAACATAATATAAAATGTCATAAAAAACCTAATTGTCATCAATAACATTGAAATTATTTCAAAAATAAATAAAATAAGTATTCCTCAAAAAACATATCACATAAAAATAAGTTATATATAAGAGTTACATATACATACAATATCTATTAAAACATAAAAATGTTCTACATGGTACTTTCACAACATAAAACCTCCAAAGTAGTATATGTTCTATTAAACATATAATCATTCTTATAATTATAAACCCATGGTGATTCATAATTTTTTTAAATTATCCTCATCTAGATCATGAACATTTTATCTTTTGATGATTCCTCAAAGACTGTCATAGGTTTATGTACCATAATTTATGTTTTCATAAGTATAATTCATAATGTTTCTATTGAAAATGATCTGATACAAACTATTATGCCCCTAAACCCTTTATCCCAAAGTAAGTTTTACTTTATTACATTGGAAAAAGATACCCAAGATCACATGCCAATGGACCAAACAATTTAGTAGCCTTTGTAAACTATATGCATACAAGAATATCATATTACATTTGAAGAAATAAAATAAAAAATATTTAAGGTAAATATTTTTCATCCTTCAACTCATTCAGATATTCACTCTTCATATACAAGGGATAGTAAAAAAGGTAAGGGTGATCTCAAATTATTATTAATGGTTATGTTTAGTAGAATTTGTCATTATTAAACAAATCATAATAAATATGGAAAGGTAAAAAACCCAAAAACCACGTAATTTAAAAAATAACATGGCCATGAATAATAAAACTGATAGAATAAAAGTTGAAAATATTTTTCTGTATAACAAGTAACATAATATTCAATGTTATACATGTATATCATAAATATTCAAATAATCATATAGACACAAATAACTAATTTCATAATTATGAAATTTGTAATTTAGACATCATAAACATACTATCCATTACATATGTGAATAAATCATACAAAAATGGGTATGTCCCTATCCAATCAACCAAACTAGGTTGTCTTAGGAAACATACCAATGCATCAAAGGTAAATAGTGGGACCCACCTATAACATACTACTTATAATGCTTTCATCATTTGAAAGGGTAGAATACAAATTAAATACATAACAAAAATATGTATTCATAGTGAAAAACTAGCATATGAAATGTTAATAATTCCCTCAATTAAATTTATCGTAAACCCACCACAGAAGGAATAAATATGTAACCATTACAATATATCACTTGTGGACTATAAAAAACATTGTTTTTCTTTTTGCTGAATAAAAAATCCATAAAAAAGTTATTAAAATAATTATAGATGAAAATACACATTTCATTTTTAAATACACTTATAAAAACAATGATTTTATAGAATATTAGGGAACAAAATTCTTTGAAACTAATTATGGAAAATTGTAATGGAAGCATCAAAAAATTGGGTGTTCATGATGGTGGTAAATTCTATTCATGGATAGTACGTTAAATAAAAATTTACCTAATTCGAAAAATGATAGGTAGAATACTTTTAAACCATTATATAAAAGTAAATTATGGGTAAGAAATTTCAATAATAAATAATTTTAAAATATTAAAATAAAATAATGAAATCAATTTTTGAAGACAGAAATATAAAAGGAAAATCTCTTGACTCATTTTGAAATAAAGTCGGGTTTTCATAAATAGAATGTTTTTTTGAGTAAATAAAATAGGAAAATGAATGGACAATTTTAAGAATTTGAAAAATAACTATATAATAAAAAATTTATTTTGTTTTAGATATAAATTTAAAAATATGTCCCCATTTAATACTTTTGAAAAAACAATAACTAATAATGATTAGATTGATAGATTAACCCTTACAACTTTTGAAACATTAAAATTACTACTTCCATTAGATTAATAAATTAGAATGAAAAATGAAATACCAATAATTTAATGATATTCATGATATATAATATCAAACAGGTTGTATATACAAATAATAAATTTTATAGGGTGCATATTATGAAATATGTATCAACGGAGTGAAAATTGAGAAGAAATATCTTAAAGAGATGATACCATTGATGTGATAAATAATAAATGAATTCATTATATATATAAAATTTATATCCATAACAAACATGTTTAAATAAAATATAAAATAATAAAAATTCGTTTCAAACATAATCATAGAAAATACAAGACAATGATGAAGCAATATGACCCAATAAAAAGATACTGAGTTATAAAACATCTTACCATCTAGTTATTTTTAATTGAAACACAATTACATAATTTTATTTAATTGAAACATATAATATCATTAAATAATAATGATTCATTATATAGCATGTATGATTCCATAATATACATCATGTAAATTAAATTGGTAATAATGATAAAACATGCCTCGCTGAAAAGAACATGAGATGAAATCTCTTACCATTGGTCTGAAATCCATCATACATGTTATAAACTTCTATATAATAAATATATACTAACTATAAATCAATTAAAAAATCATAGTAATAAATATAATACCATATATTATTTTCTTAGAATTTTTTATTAACTTTATATTAACATTTATTTGTTATATCACTATATAGAATAATTACTATGTCTAATTTTTTTTATGTTTTGGTGTGGTAGTTTCATTAAATTTAATTTGATGATATATAATTATTATATATATTTTTAATAATTATTAAAATACTATATATATTTATTAAATAAATATTGATATTCATCCAACAAATTAATGATTGAAAAATGAGTTACACCATCCATGGAAATGGTAGGTCGTACGTACATATGAATAATGATTTCATTTTTTGATGGATAGATGAAAAGAAAGGCAATTAAACATTAAAGTCTATAGAAAAAGTATTTTACCATATAAAGAATATATTTTCATTAAATAAATCGTTATTACCATCGTTTTTAATAAAAAATGATAAATGAATCACATAACTTCATAGATGTGGTAGTTCACACGTACATACGAGCAAAAATTTCATTTTATAACATATTAGAATGTAAGAAGGTGAATATGATATCATAATTAAATAATTATAATAATTTCATAAATGTATAATATATACATTAAATCCATCATTATATCAATTTTTGAGTGTTTGTGATGGAAAATTAATTACAGCGGTTCGTGACCCGATAGATTTTCCTACACACAATAAACAATTTAATTTCCCATTTGACAGAAAATGAGATGGATATACATTGTTACATTAACATAATAAAAATTATTTTTATTTTTTATACTGGTTTTATTATATTAAAAATATTAAAACATAAATAAAGGTGGTAATAAGAGAAATAAAATGATATATCTTAGCGAATAAAATTAAATTTTCTAAAAAACATCCCTTGTATCTCTTATTAAAAAAACAATGGATGGTGTATTTAAGAAACCATCATCTCCATATCATTAGTAAGGGTGATGGAGAGATTATTTTTTAATTTTTTAGAAGATACAAATGGCATGTGAGTTGTGATGAAGTAAGGGTATGAGGTGTATTTTTATAATTTAGGGGGGATATCTTTTTTATAAATACTATAAAATATTCAATAATGGGAATTCACTCTCAAATAATGTGCTTAAAAATAGATAAATATTTCATTAAAGGTATTTCATGTTTTATTAATAAATCAAACAAAAAAATAAATATGTTTTAAACATGATATTCTCTTATCTTATAAGTTTACTTACTTTTATAACTTTTGTTTTCACCATGCAAACATTTTTTTATTTAGCTAAGAAATTTACACTTTAAGACTGAAAATAAAACGATCCAAATTATTTAATTTTAATAAAATGATTTTTAAAATTAAGTATAATTTATTACATAAATATATAATGTTGGTGGATAGTTGATTTTCACATATGCACTTATAATGTGAAACCGATAGCTTTAACCCTAACTGTTGTAATTTTTTTTATTATTTATACTATTCATTACGACCACAAAATATAATGACCATTTTAACTAATATTAATTATGATGATTCAAAATATTTAATCGATGTTATAAAATCTAATTCAATTAAGTGTAATAATTTAATTTATAAATTTATCCCACAATCATGAAGAAATTGTTGGTTTCCAATAAATTTTATTCTTCATTATATTAATTTTTTAAATCAAATTTCAACATACTATTGATTCAAATCATATAAATTAGATTAATAATAATATTATTGAACTATTTTTAATTTTTCAAAAAAATTAACAACAAATAATCTTTGTAAATTCATTAAACAAAAATTCAGTTTTCAATAAAAAAAAATATTTTTCACTATTATTTGAAAAACATAATCTTTCCAAAAATTATCAAAAATTCACTCGATAAAATTTTGAATTTATGATTCATTAAACTAGGTTAATTATATTAAATTAAATATATATATATTTCAAAAAGTAATTATAATTTTTTCACAGAAATCAATAAATTTTTTTTTGAAAAAAACATATTTTTATGAATAATATGACCTTACTCAATTATGATTTATTTTTAAATAATAATTTTTCAATATATTTTATTTAGTATGGAATTTATTTTATAAATTAATTAATCCTATTTAGACCTTAAAATTGAACGACTATATAATATGGTTTATATTTAAATAATAATATTTTATTTTTCATTTAAGTATGTTGTTGTGTGTCGTATGTGTTATCAAACACAATATTATTCTTTTAAAATATCCATGTGTTAAATTAATTATATCAAGTATTGGTAGAAGTTGAATGATATGTACATGGAAGAACTAGAGGAATGGTAATTATAGTTAAATATGTAATCTAGGTACAATAAATGTGTACATCATGAGATGGATAGAGGATTTGTAGGACCCAGTTACTGACCAAATATATAGTGGGGTGTTCTAACTATCCTTTAGTGTGTCAAGTACTATTTAGATGTCTTCTTTATACCCATTTAATTGTCTGTTAATTTTTATTAGAGTCCCATTATTTACACATATACCAACTTTATTCTTTTCCTCACCTTATCCTAGACCCAAACCGGGCCATTCCCATAATTATAGGTCGCATTTTCATAAAATATAACTCCCTTCAACTATTGGGATCCGAATTTTCCACTATTAATTGAATTATTATTATAATGGTATCTTTAAATCCTTGGATGTTCTATATAACACATTATTGACATGACCTTATATTTTCATGACATAAAGAAAAAATTTCATTCCAATACATTCCCCAAACCTTTTATTTTTATTGTTATATAGAATTATGAAAAAAAATTTAATTAAAAAATACATGTTATTAGTATAAATTTGATGATTTTTATATTATATATGATTCTAATTTATCCGTATTGAGTCTCAAATATCTCATAAAAATAAAAAACATAATAAAATCAAAATAAATTCATACGTTTCATATTAGTATGTATTAAGGAAATGGAAACATAAGATAGAGATGAATTTATGGGATTATTAATTGTAAACATATGTGAAAACAATCAACCATCATATATGAGAATAATATAATAATATCGGTATAATAAATATACCTAAGAAAGAATTACCTAATAAATAAAAGAACATAAATTATTATATAATATAAGGGAATTTCATTAAAAATTCACATATCATATAAACAAATAATAATCTAAAATTATTTCATATCCAATATTATATAAATCATAACATAGTTGATCGTGTATCACAACCTATTTCCATTGTTGGATCATGTTTTACTCACCTATTTCGATTGGTGGATCATGAATCACTCACATATTTTACATCATAGATAAGGATAGACAACATGTTTCCCATTATGGAATGAGCATCACAACTCATTACACTAATAACTCATGATTTATAAATTAATTCCCAATTAGTTATAGTTTTATACTGGGAACTCCCTCCATAAAAATATTATCCATACACATATACTCCACAAATAAATACATCTAACAGTCACATTTTAAAATCCATTGAATACTAATGGGTTTCATAAAAAAATCCAATAAAAGAAAATTTAAAATTTTTACCACATATAGGATTCATGATGAGAAAATGTCCTTCTTTTAAAAAATCAAATTGAACTGCTGATAAGAAATTTTTTCTCATTTGATTAAAAATTATATTCATGTTAATAATTTTTTTATAATCCCATCAATAATCATAGAATGATAACTCTATCTAATATTAATGGGTCTCTATGAAATAATGTTTCTTTCAAGGTAAATAATATTCAATAAGTGGAAAAAACAAAACAATATTTACACCATATATATAAATGATAATTGATTAAAACATTAAACATATCCAATCAATAGATAAATTGAACCTAATTGAACAACATTGAATAAAAGTAATAAAAAATAATGTATTTTTAAAGGAAAATCACTTGATGAAAGATTAAATTTGTACATCATAAATGATTATGATATAGAAAGCTTGTGATGAATAATTTCTCTAAATGAGAATGGAATTAAATAATACATAAAGAGAGATAATTTGGTTGATTAAATTTTAAAAACATTTTTTTAAACATAAAATAGGTTATAGGAAAATGAAATACATTAAAAATACTTTCTAGGTGTTTGTAGAAAATATAATTCTAAATAAGAAATATCCTCAATATTATGAAATCATTTTAAAAGATATTGGTTTATAAATATAGGTTGAAATTATTTATTTTTTAAAACTATTAATATTTAGAGACACGGTTTTTCAGTAAATACAAATTGTTATATAACGTTTTTTCCCAAGGAGAGAATTTAAGCATATAATTTTCAGAATATTCAGATATTGAGAAAGATACAGTAGACTTCAAAAAGTTATTTTCATAAATTAAAAAAAAAACATTGCAAAAAATATAAATTGAAATAAAACACATATATAACATATTTTGAATAGTAAAAAGGATAATTAATGTAAAATAAATAAGTATAATAAAACATTATATTTTGATTAGATGGAAAATATATTTGAAATATCATTGTTGGGAAACACAAAATTTAAAAGAAGCATCATGTATTTATTTTTTTAAAAAGGTAAATAGAATTATTATAATAATTGGATATAATTCATATTTAATTTATAAAATTTTAGAGAGATAATTATCAGGATGGAAAATATAAACATGAAAAAAATAACCAATTAAGAGATATATGTTCGTTTTTATTAATGTTATATATTAATGTGATAAAAAAATCACATAAGAAGATGCCACATTAAGAGTGGAATAGTGGGGAAGGTTATGAACATAAAAATGTTGTTCTTTAGAAGGAGTATGGTTCGGTTTCTATGAGTCTTATCTTGGGTGAATTACTCCTTCACCCAGTATCCACTCATCTTATTGGGTTACCCAGTCACTAACTAGGTTGGTGAAATAAGGTGCATCCTACCTATACTGATGGATTTATTTTCTGACTCATCACCACCTAGGTTTTTCTACTCTAGGATACTATTCTATTTGCGATGGAAATGTAACTTTTATAGAAATTGACCTCTTTGGAGTGATTTGTTCATAGGGATTATTGTATCCATGTGTGGAGGGTTCAGAAAGGCTATATCTAAGGGTTACCTTTCCAAAATAAAAAAAATCACATAGTAAGACTTGAATCAGAAGATAAATTCTTCATAAAATGAAATACAAAACATTATATAAAATCTTATATCAACTGATTATGTGAATATAAATGGATTATGTTTAATAGACCCCCTATAACTCAAAGAAAAAGATTTTAGTTTCCAAATTACTTTATTGAAAATAAAATTCATGAAGTATGAAACTATTAAAATGGTTATTATGTGGTAAAAATGAAAATCCATATAAGTATAATTTAAAATAAAACATAACATAATCATAGTTTGTAATTTAAAAAATATATATGATATATTTTCAAGAATAATGATTATAACTCAATGAAAAATAATTAAGTTAAAAAACCCATACAACATGAGGGGAAAAGAAATGAAAACCTATTGAAAGGGAAAGAATTTAATTTTCCATAAATAATGATGATTAAAAGCTATTTCTTGAAATAATATCTCATGTAGGAAAAATATGCACCCTATAATCTAAATTAGGTTCATTATTAAAAATATATCTCAAATAAATGAATTTGAAATAAAAACACTTACCTTGGTCTTGATTCATTTTGAATTTTCACAAAACATCCTGAATAATTATATTTACATTGTTAAATATTTACCAACTAAATATATTAATAATTATAACCATTTATAATCGTCATTTATAAAAATTATATACAAATATATTTATATTTTTTCAATACTCAATATATGGTGTTTGTACAGATATGATGTTCGAAAAGTAGTAAGGGAACCCTATCAGAATGTATAAGGTTAGGGGTTGAACCCTCGATCAATCCTTATTTAGGTGGGGGTGTTTCATGGATACAATTATGGTATGGGTATAATTGGTGTGGTGCTAGGGGTGGTTTGGGTGAGAATGTCTTCTAGTGGACTCTAGTGATGCAGGCGTAGGCAATAACATATGATGAGGTAGGATATAATTATAACCTATTGTAGACCTATAGTTTAAGGAATATGGTTTATGATGATATTTTATTTAACTTCCAATGAGACTTTGGGACATTTAATGGGTTCTCGTATACCCATGGAAAAATATTTTCATTTTTTAATAATAAAAAGAGGCTTTGGACCCATCGTTAAAAAATACATGGTTTATGTTATCTTGATCATTTCAAACTAATTTTTAAGAGAAATGTAAATATTAATTCTTCCTAAAAAATTCATTATTACCATATAATTATTTTCAATTTATGGGGTAATATAAAATAATTTACAATGTTTTACCTTTCTTTCATAACTATCTCATTCTTTATCCTTTGTGATGTAATTGACAACAGACATATTTTGGTGACTATTAACCAATGAAGTGAATTTTATTAATTACTAAGATATATATTGATATAAACATTACAAAAATAATAATTATTTACAATTTTATGTCATATTATAGCCCTGATTATATTCTAATAGATATATGTGATATAAATTAATTTCATTGTTCATAAAAGTGAATAAACATATCCAAATAGAAATATAAAATTACTAATGAGTGATTATGATATGGTATAATTTAAATTTATTTATACAAGTAAGATATTGAATGAATTTTCTATTTATTTATGTGATGTATTGGAATTAATATTTATTTTGAGAATATGTGGTATACATGAAACAATTACTTTGTATGAATATGATGCTTCTCATAATAGTTCACTTCATTCCATCCAAAGTAAAAATATATTAAAATAACCCAAATAAAATCAGGGTAATGGAAGTCTAAAGTAATGTTTACTGAGAGAATACACACAAATAATATTTACACACTCACATGGAAGAGAACCCAAGTAAGAAAAAATCATTCTATGATAACCATGACTAGAGTATGAGGCCAAGAAATATACAATATTATTCCATTCAAACCAAGTGTGGGTCAAGAGGGCTTGGTTGATGTGCCCCTAACTCTTATGAATTCAATAAAAAGTTGGATATGACGTGGTAATAATATTTTGAAGAGATTTTATATGAATTGAAAAATCAATTTTGATGAAAACTAGTAATATATCAAATGAACTGAAAAAATTGATCCCATCGATAAGAGAATTAGATTCAGAAAGAAGAGAACCGACTCAAAAAAAATAGTTATTGAAGGTAACAATCACCGAACCATTTTAGTAAGGAATAACACCACCTATTCATAAGAGACTGATTTTTTAGAGCCATTCATATATATATTTAACCCACTAATTAGTGGGTTCCTCAGGACCCATATCTCCTTGGTAGGCACCCTTTGTCAAGACATGATAGAGACCCTTGAAGTTATAACATTTCCAAATATTTCATATTTCTCCCTGGGTTTCAAGAGCCTATGTAGATTATATGTAAGAAAATGTGAGTGTATTTTGATTTCAAATTGAAAATTATTTTTATTATTGTTATGATAATAATTTATCCGTTTCAAATTAACCATAAACAAGTGGATTGAATGATGGACTATTCCATTATCTCAAGAGAGTGAATTCTCATTCCATTGAACCATGAATGGATAAAAATTATATTGTCACATTCCTATGACTAATTCTTGAAAAAGTATCATATATCACTCTTTAATATGGTCACATAATCCCCAAAAAGAAATTATCACATGTTTCCTCCATAGATCATTGACAACAGAGGCACATTGATGTATGGATAACCATTTTTTCCGATTTCATCATTTTTTGAGATTTCATTATTCAGGAATCCCCAAACAAGAATGTTGAATTTATCCAATATTTATTGGAACCATGAATTTATTCCCCATATATCATTGTAATGTGCCATGGTAAGAGTGTTTCAATATACTTTGGCTGAGAAGTCAGTAGATGAGGCTTATATGAAGACAATCCAATCATGTTCCTTAGATAGTTGAATGTTTATGGCGATTTTACAATAATTATGATCCAATATAGCCTTAATGAAGGTGGGATGAATAAAAGCAGGAGAAAATGAGTGATCATTTTCGGGACACATTGGTAACCCTAGCATAGCACTTACCAAGTTCTGAATCTTTAAATTAATGTCCACATGAACAACAATCCATGAAGCCTACCGTTTTAGTTCTAGTAAATGACCCCTCAACATTTTCTATGAAATATATATTTTCATCTTTAGATTCCAAAAATCATATTCATATTTTCCTATTAAAAAATTTCCCCAGAGAGATTTCTCTTCTAAAACCTACCAATTTTTTTCCTTGGAGGCGTTGCATGGAACCTACGACATTGAATAGTTTGATGCCACCTGCATCCACCGGCAAATCCATCCTTCTATAATAGGGACAATGACACCATCCCTCTATATACACAAACCAAATGATATAAAGAAATATCATATCTACATTTCTTAAACAAACTATTTGGTAACATAAGAAAAATAAAAAACATGAATAGAAATGAATGAGAGAACACTTTTAACAAGTATAATCTATTCCTCAAAAGACAAAAAATAGTATTCTTCCTACTGGTGATCTGACTATAAATTCAATTGATCATCCCCTTATAGTTGAAAATAAGATGTCTTCTAGTGGATATAGAAGCTAATTAATATTCCATATTAATATATTTTCCACTAAAACTCATGATATCTTCAATTTTGTATAAATCATCTATCAGAAAACTGACTTTTTAATTTCACGCTTATTTTCTCACGTTTTATACATTGCCCACTACACTTTTAATATTTATTCATGATCTTGTTGATTCCTATAATAGACCTCATAAATACATTAGTAAATAATACACTGTAATTAGTGATGTGGTTATGGGAGATGATATTATAATTATTCCAACATCAAAATATAATAATTATCCCTCTGTGCACAACATTATTCAGAAAACTGCTAATGTATAAATAGACAATGATAAAATTAGTTGTCCATAGGGGATCTCCCTCCCTGTGACCTCAGATATCCTTGAAAAAACCAAATCTCATGCCAATAAATTTATCAGAAACAGGGGTTATCTAATACATCTAGATAATATGTTCAAATCCTAGGTAGAAAAACCCATGAAAGACATCACCTTGATCATGTACCCCCACACTAATCTAACATAAACCTATTATATGTGGGGTTCAACTACCAAATTCAATCCAGTAGACTTCATGTTTATATCTCCAAAAATTTGTTATGAAATGAAAATGTCCTCCTGTGTGGACCTATATTTTTTAAATTTATGTTCCTATTCAGAGACCCACTTATGGAGTTTGTTGGAAAGCCTCATGATAATCATCCAATAAAGAACCTTATATGGAAGGTTTCACAATCTAATGGGTCTATAGTTCTTTATCGATAAGGTATATCTATCCTTCGTAAACTGAATATGTGTATTAGAACAAATATCTTAAGGATTAATTCCACATATGAAAAGATAATTAATAGTATCCCATGGCTCATCCATGATGAGGTCCAATGAGGCCCCATTGAATGTTCTCGAAAATCCATCAGGGCCTAGGGAGATATCAATGATGAGGGAATCAATCACATCCCAAACATCCCATTTATCTTTCATGATTGTAAAAAATTATTTAGTACCATTTGACATATCTTCTGGGATAGAATCAAAAAATTGTGTGTTGTCTCTGGGTAGCCTTCGTAAATCATGGTATTAACACCAATAAGAATATCATTAAAATGTTTCTACACCATCATACCTATAAACGTAGGATCATTTGTGAAGTTACTATACTCAAAGAGAATTGTAACTTCTATAATTTTTCATTGTACTAATTTTGTTTATAAAATTGATTTATTTTGAGAACACAAACTGAGAAAACTTTAGACTATGAGGCATAGTGTTCACATAAAATATATTTGGAAAATATTAAAATATTTAATAGAAGATTCTGGAAAAATTGTTATAATAATAACATGGGTGTCATGATCAGAAATATGAGGGACTTTTTAGTTTTAGAATATTATCTTTAACATAGGTATTTACTAGAAATGGTCGGCATCGATCATTTGTGAAAAAAGCTTTCATGAGATGTAAAGGGGATAAAATAATTTTATAAAATATATTCTGAAAAAGAAACTGGTCCTATTCCAAAAATGTATCCTTATTTCATAATTCCATGGTAATCCAAATAACCCTAGAAATTATGGAATATTTTTGGAGAAATATCTAGATATCCTTTCTCACGAACAAGGATGATACATCCGATCAGAGATCGAAGAACACCAATCATGGAAGATGTCACCAATGAAAATGACGAGACAATAATTCTCCACCAGTAATCAATCCAAATAAATAATGGACTTTTTATTCAATCTATTCTTCCCCATTATTGATTCCCATAATGAATGTGGACTAATCCAAGAACAAATTATCCTATGGATCGATCGTGTTTGTAGGATGGGTTTTTTGTGGGATTATTGGGCATTAATTGTTGTGTTTGGTTTGATTTTTATTACAATTATACTAGTGATGAACCATGATCAACGTGAACATAAATAAAGGTTCATCCCACCCAATTTTATTTTTCTACCCCCCCCCCCCCCCGCCCATTTTCTTCATGTTCATCACATTCTTCACTGTTGGGACCCTATGATTAGCTGCTCGACATTTCCGGGTGGTTGCAAACTTAATCAGACTACCTGATTCGAGTAGATTCAGAAACTAAAAAAGGATCTAGGTGGATTGGGACCCAATGAGCTTGTATTTAGGATCAATTATATTTATTGGAATTGGAAGAGGTGTGGTGGTCTTCGGAAGGGAACACCGGCATGATGACAGCATGAGTCAGTACAGCGCATACAGGCGGCAGAGGATGCAGTGTAAGTAGATAAAAGTTGAAGATAGTGATGTTGAGTGTTCCATGTTTGATAGAAGGGTTGGGTTAGTGGGTGGGTCAGAACCAATTCTGGCCCAGGTTGGATTTGGGGAAACTGGGGCGGAGCCTGGTAGCGGCTACCCCTGATGGTCAACTACTATGGTCGAATTTGGTATTGTGGATGTTTGAGTTTCCATGGTGCAATGACAATCATGGTTGACCATGAGTAGATTTAACTTGTGGTTGGTGGAATGACCGTGGTGGTCGACGGTGGTGGTAGGTCTACAGACCCTGGCATGTCTACAAGCTATTTTGTTTAAACGAGCACAACTCTTAAAAAGAGCATCCATTCGATGATCTGTCAGTTGTACTGATAACCCAATGTTCTGAAAGTCATTTTTGTTCAAATGGGGAGTTTTTATTTTGTACCAATATAGTTTGAGTGTGTTTCATTGTCCTTTTCCTCACGGGTAGAGTGCAACATTACATCCAAATAAATAGATTGTAATCCCCTAAAGAGGACGAGTCTCATATAGTGTGTTGTATAAATCCATGATACTAGAGTGAGATCATCTATCACCCATAGTAGAGTTCTTGGAATTGTAATGACCTCCCTAAAAAGGTTGTTGATGATCCATATAGTAGGCCACATCATAAGGGTTTTGGAATTGGCATAACATCACTAATCAAGACGTTGATCCTCCATCTAGAGGGACACATTATTAGGGTTTCTGTAATCATTAGCATATGATCCCCTACATTGAATAATGATCTAGACTATGGATGTGGTGTCCCACATTAGTTGTGGGAGTGATATCATCTCTATGGATCATAGTCCACCTTTACCTATGCATCCTCATTGGGCTGGGGCCAAAAGATCTAGATATATTCATCAATTATCTCTTATAATATCATGGATTGATGAGTGATTTCTCTTAGAACGAGCTTACTTTGGGTAAAATTTTGTAGATGGTAGTTGGTTACGACCGCTTGATGGAATATATTCACTCATGAGTATCTCTGAGATCTTTTTCTATAAATATTGTATTTAGCTAACTAAACATGATGCTTCATGTTTTGTGTTTTTGGTGTGTCTTTCTGAGTACTGTTATAGTCACCCCTACATGTACTTTTCGAACATGTGTCATGTCTTTTGTAGATGAGTGACCTTTCAACAGATTTGTAGGTGGGCCATGAGTGGTTGGATCATATCTAGAGTTGGGTAGACCAAGGTGTTTTCTAGGATTGTACCTTTGATGTAGTCCTTGCACTTGGATCAGGTTAAACTATTTATATTTTCAATTATTATTTTATATATACTCTTTATAGCAGGCTTATTATTGGACATGTTTACTTTCTTGTATATTCAATTTCTTACTCTGTTATGGTAAATTATTTTTATATATTCATTCTTTCATTTGTTCTACATTTCTGCATTTTGTGTCTTGGAGATGTGTTCATGTGGACATGTACATTACAGTAATGACTCCCATTTTCGGGAAATTCCTTCTTGGTGCTAGTCACCACCCCCTAGCCTATCGGATGTGGGATTAGGATTGTCATGGAATATTCCCATCTAGGACGGGTCATAACATAGTGGTATAACTGGTGGTTATTTAAAATTTAGGACTGAGTGTCTCAGATATTGTTTTCTGGAAACAATGATAAGTGTTTTAGGTTCAGGAATCAAGACATGGAATCCAGTGTTGGTGCAGCAGACGACATATCCCTACAAGAGGACTCTATTTACCTTCTTTTTCAACTCTCTGCATGAATCCACTAGTTTCAAGGGGAATATAGTACAATATTCATATGTGAATGGTTGTGTCTTCCATGTCCCTCTTGACTCAACTCCCCAAATATAATATATTAATAGTGGTACAACTTGTTTTATATAAGGATTCATCCATATAGATTGCTAGCTAGGATTCCACCATGTGATGATGAGAATGATCTTCCTAGTGAATAGGTATCGGTACAGGTGCCTATACTTGGGATAGAACCTCAAGGTTGTTTATCATCTATACCACAAGCCATCGACCAACAACTAATACCAGCAATACCAGCTAAAGATGCATGCAGGCTGAGTGCATTGAATGAGTTCTAGAGGAAATGATCAATCATGTTTTTGGGACATTCATAACCCCATATGGATAAGGATTTTATAGAGTTATCCAGAAATGTTTTTCTCCTTTTGAGGAAATCTTCTAACAAGATGGCAGTCCTTGACGTGAGTCATCATCAAGGATCCGTAGGCGATGGAGCCTATTTACCCAATCACACGATGAGACAACTATCTCATGGAAAGAATTTCAGAATATCTTTAGAGAGGAGTTCTATCTGTCCAGGTTTTTATTGGTATGCATACAAAATATTCTATATTTGGATCAGGGCAGTATGAATGTGGAAGAGTACTTCGTAATGTTTACTAATCTTTCGAGCTACTCTATAGACATTGTACGAGACCATTTCTTCATGGATTGAACCTTCATGAAGGGATTAATTTAGTACATAAATGTATCAGTGTTATCCCATTTAATTTCTACCTATGCGGGGGTAGTTGAGTTATCCCTTATTGTATATAGTTTTTTGACAGATCAGTCATCAGTAGTGGGAGCTAGTTGTGGGAACCCAGTAGATGAGACCTCGACAATAGGTTCCCAAAAACACTCATAGGGATACAAGAGGTTCAGTTTCTTCTATAGGGGATCATAAGACCCAGGTTCAGTGGTGGAGGGATCCCATGGTGGCTCAAATTAAGTAAGGGACCGATAGTGTTTCTAATGCGGTGGTTGGAGACATCTGGCATGAGATTTCCTGACCCATTATACAACTGATCAAGAGACGGTTGACGGACCACTGAGGCTGAGGAAGAGATAGGAGTAGGGTAGTATTTAGGGAATCAGTTGTGGAAGATGGGATGCAATATCAGTAATACATTATATAAATTTCTACATGTTATCACCACCACCCCTAGGTGGGGACCTCCAGGCATAGGGAACTACTGGGGAAAGAAAAAGTCAGCTACTAGCTATGAGGGTTTATGACATTGGGGCTCTTGGGATTATACAAGGTATCATATATGTCTTTTCAAACATCACTATAGTTTTCTTATACACAGGTGATAGCCATTACTTTCTTTAAAGGATTCATGTTTGAGGCTCAATATTACGGTTGGACCGTTTATTCGACCCATACTCTTAGATAATGATACTAGAGGAGACTCAATGATCACACAATGGTGCCAAAAATGTAACATGAGTCTTGTGGGAGATTGTTTTGGTTGGGATACATTGTAGTGTTGTTGAGGGATTTCGAAGTCATTCTTGTTATGTACTGGTTTTCTGTAGATTAAGATCAAATTGACTTTTTTAGTAAAAAACTGTGGTGTGTTAACGGTGGTGGAGAAAGGTATTCATTTTTTTTTTGAAAATTAAACACATGAAGTGTAGGATGAAATCCCACAAAAAAGGGTTCAATAGATTACTCATCAGCTGGCTAGCCTCACCATCATTCTAGTAGATGAAATGTGTCTTCAGTATCATACAATGGTGCTAGAATATGATGATGTATTTCATGGATATATTCTAGGTTTTCCTCCCGATAGTGAGATGGTCATATACTTTGATCTATACCCTAGGATGACATCAATATCTACACCTGCATATTAGATGTCTTCTATTGAGCATCATGGGTTGAGGATAGAGTTGGATAACTTACATGGGAATTGATTTGTGAGAGATAATGTTTCACCATGGGAATTCTCAGTTTCTTTCCAATAAGATAGACATGATCTTGTGGTTATGTATGTAATACCTATTCTTTAACAATGTGAAAATTAAGACCATGTATCCACTCGTGATGATCAAAGACCTCTTAGATCAGTTGGAAGGGGTTTGATGGTTCTCAAAGATGGACAACCGATCAGGCTATCACCATCAGCTATAATAGGATAAGGATATACCAAATTCGACCATTGGATGTCGTTTTGATCACGATGAGTACTTGGGGATACTATTTGGAATTAATAACTCCCCAAAATTGTTCATGGGACTCATGAACTACATATTTCAGGCTTACTTAGACATGTTCATGGTGATTTTCATCGATAAAATCCTAGTGTATTTGGATTCTGAGGAGGAGTAGTTGTGACACTAGAGGATGGTCTTAGACACACCCCAATAGTAAAAAGTTTATGGAATGATCTCAGAGTTTCATTTTTGGTTTCAATGGGTCCATTTTAAGGAAAGCATCATCTCATAGGCTTTAGTTGCAGTGGATGCAGTGAAGGCTGAGGCAACTCATTATTGGGAGGCACCCAAGAGCAGTATTGGGGTTTGATGTTTCCCGAGATTGGAAGGGTAATGTTCGATGTTTTTACAAGACTTATCCAAATTTTTATTACTTTTTACAACTTTGACGCGAAAGGGGAATCCTTTCAAAAGAAAAAAGTGCCAAGAGTTCATTAAGGAGAAGAGGAAGGAGTTAAAAATGTTCCCATCCTAATGTTACTAGAGGAAGTCATTGAGTACATGGTGTTCTTTGATGCATTGTGTACTAGGACTGGTTTTGTCTTGATGTAGAAGAATGTAGTGATATTATATGGTTCTATCCAGTTGAGACCATAGGAACAAAACTACACAACACCTTATCTTGGGTTAACAGTGGTAGTCTTCATATTGAAGATGTGGAGACACTACCTAATGGGAGAATGGTTCATCATATATTATGATCACAATAATATCATGTATATATTCTCATTGAAGGATCTAAAATCCATATATATGTGTTTTCTAGAGTTCCACCTGGAATGTGTATTTATTATTTTTTATACTCCTAGGATGTGGAATGTGGTGGGAGATGCCCTCAGTAGGAGATCAATTTTGTAGTAAATAAATTAGGCATCTGTGTAGTAGGACTCATTTCTTATATCCATTATGGGTGGAGAAGGACTAGCTTACCTCTATTCGATTTCTATAACGCCTCCACTCTTACGGAGAGTCAGGTAGGCCTAAAATGGGGATACATATTTAAAGATCTTATGTGATCAAATATGAAAAAATCGTGCTCCATATGGAAATTCGAATGATGGGAAGCATGTCATCCTTTTCAGGGGATGTATAGTAGTACAAGCAGCATTTTGGGTGGAGGTTTTGAGGGAGTTTCAGACATCCCATTGGGTGGTACATACAGGTGTGGAAATGATGTACCATGACCTCTAACATCAGTTTGGGTGGCCAATGATGAAGAAAAGAGTTTCATAGTTTGTTTCACAATTCCTTATATTTCATCAAGTGAAGGATGATTTTTAGGTTCAGATGATTTTATCTAAAAACTAGTAGCTTCCAGAATGATTTTGGGATGGTATATCAATTGACATCATAATGTTTTTACCATGTACATCTAGGGGAAATGATGACATATTGGTGACCATAGACTGACTGACCAAGTGATTATTCATCCTAGCTATCTGAGAGTAAATTTTAGTGTAGATCAGGGGATGAATTATGTACAAGAGATAATTATACTCCCTAGATATCCATTAATGATTTGTTTTATCATGATTATCTCTTTACATCCTGGTTGCGGAAGGGATTATATGAGGCATTTGGGACCTAGTTATGCTTGAGAACAACGTTTCACCCCCAATAAAAATGAAAAGACTTAGTAGACCATTTGGGTTCTGGAAGAAATGATACGGGCATATATGGTAGTCTTTAGTGATAGTTGGGAGGATCATCCACCATTGGTGGAGTTTTCATACAACAACAGCTGTCATTCCATCATTAGTATGGAACCATTCAAGGCCTTGTATGAGCAACCCTACAAGACTCTAATTTATTGGAATGACCTAGTAGAGTTATCACTCATGGGACCAAAGTTTATATGAGACACTAAAGGGAAGTTTAAGATCATCTAGGATTGGATGAATACTTTGTATTGCTATCAGATGTCTTATAATGACACACGATGAATGCCTTTGGAGTTCGAGTAATGAGACCATGTGTTCCTTTAGGATTCACCTCAAAGGGGTTTTTAGAGATTTTTTTTTGTGGTGGAAGTCTATCTCTTAGGATCATAGTATCTATCTAGATACTACGTAGAGAGGTAATGGGGTCTCACCGATTGGATATACCAACACAATTAGAACAGGTACACGATGTCTTCCACATGTTGCAATTGAGGAGGATTGTGCATGACCTATCACACGTCATCGATTGGGGGGAGCTGAGCATTGAGAATAGATATAAATTTGTTGAAAACCCATTAGATTTTAATGATCGGTAGGATATGATCCTTCATGGGGGATCAATTGAATTGGTACGTGTTCGGTGGTAGCATGCAAATCTCTAGGAGAGCACACAAGAGAGGGAGGCTCAAATTTGTGCTCAATACCCTCATCTTTTTTAGTAGCCCTTGTTTTTGATTTCCGAAGATATAAAGGCCCAAAATGGGGAGAATGGATCACCTTGTAGGTTTTTATGTACAATTTTTAGTTCTTATATAGATTTTTTTTGAGACTAGTTACTGATATGACAACAGATTATAAGGTCCGGTGCACAAAAAAATTGAAAAATATTTAAATATTTAACATCATGTGCACACAGTTTTCTTGAAAAAGGCATATAAATATTAAATGGGTTCCCTGATCAGAAATATGAGGGAATTATTGAATTTAGAAATGTTTCATTATCCTATTAGCTACCTAAAATTGGTCACCAAGGGTCATTTAGAACACATATGTCACATGATGTAAACGGGATAAAATTATTTTATAAAAATTATTTTGATGCAATGATTTGTCATGTTCATAAATTTTATACTTATGTATGAATTCTAGGATTAGCTGTATAAAAATAGAAGTTCTATAAGATATTTTTAGAAATCTCTAGAAATCATTTATGACAAACGACGAAGGAACCTCGGATCATAGATGGACGGAAACTGAAAATTGCAGATATATCCAATGATGAACACATAAAGATCATTCATAAATAGTGATCTATCCATATCAATATAAGAATTTTACTTCAATATTTTCATCTTTATTCTTGATTCCCATAATGATCACAGACAAATCCACAAATATATTAGCCTGTGGATCGATTGTGTTTGGGGGATAGTTTATTTTATAGGATTACCGAGAGTTGATTCTTGAGTTTTGTTTGATTTTCTTTTACTATTCTAAATCAGATGAACCAATATATACATGAACATAGATTAAGGTTTGTTCTTTTAAATTTGATTATGATTCACCCTCCTATTCTTCATGTTCTTCTACATTAGTACCTCGTAGATCCCAGATCGGCATTTATGGGTAGTACCGAACTCAATCGGACCCCCTGAATCAAGGTGAATCAAAAACCATGGATGGATCTAGGTAGATCGGGACCCAAGGATCTCATGTGTAGGATGATTTCAATTTTTTTGGCATCATAGGAGGTGTGGTGGTCCGTGTAAATGACTACTACCATGGTGTTGGTGGAAGGCGATGTGCAGTGAGGGAGCCCGTATGGGCGGCGACAGATGTGACAACGGCAGTGGTGGACACAGGGTGGTGACAAAAATTTAGAGTGGGATGGGACAGGTGCTACAAGTAAAGTAGATGAGTTGGTTTTGGTTAGGTTGGTGGGTCGGGTTATACTTGAGTCGGATTTGGGGATATCAGGGTGGATCGCGATTAAAGTTGACCATGACGGTCGATCTCAAGACCAGTGACCTCACTTTAGGTGGATCGTGAATGGTGGTCCAGCATGGAATTAGTAATGCATGCCTCATTATGTCTATGGGCCTCTTCATTCAAACATGAACAACTCCTAAACAGTGAGACCAATAGATGATCCTTCTACGGTTTTGAGACACTAACGTTGAGATGATTATTTTAAGACCAATGGTGTTTTTTATTTTGGACTTGTATAGGTTGAGTTCATTCCCCAGTTCCTTTCACCAAATGTGGAGTATGACATTACATCCACATCACTTGATTGTAATCCTTTGTTGACATTGTGTCTCAGATAGAATATGGAATCCCTCCACGAGATTGGAGTCTGATGCTCTATCACCCCTAGTAGAGTTTCTGGAATTGGCGTAACCTTCCTAAGAAATAAATTAATCCTCAATCTAGTGGGGCTCATCTGTTCAGTTTATGGAAAATTTGGCACATGATCTCCTACCTGTTGGTATGATCCAAATTTCATTGGTGTTGTCCCCTAATACTCTTGGGCGTGATCCCCTCTATGTTTATCATATTCTTCTTTAACTAATTATTTCTTCTTAATAGGGTCCTAAATGATCTAGATATCTTATATTAGTGTCTCCATATATATTGTGGCTCAAGGAGTGAGTAATCATGGATTGAGAATTCTTCATGTAGAATTCTATAGTTGGCGGTTCTTTATGACTACCAAATGGTGTGGTTTCACTACTGAGTATATCTAGGTTCATTTCCACTACATATTTTATTGATCATACAATAATTGGTGATTTGTGTTTACTGTTTTGGGGTATCCTACTGAGTATTGTTATACTCACCCTTTCACAGTATTTTCCAACATGTTTCATGTCTTATGTAGATGAGAAACCATTCGAAAGAGTCTTAGGAGGACCAGGAGTAGGTGGATCATAGCTGGAGTTGCGTAGACCGAGGCATTTTCTAAAATCATACCTTATATGTAGTCATCACCCTTAGAGCATTGTGATCATTTCATAGTTTTAGTTAGTCTTCTATAAAAACTCATTGTGGTGGGATTATTTCTTTTCATGTTTATGTTCCAGTACTTTCACTATCATACTCTAATATGAGATATTTGATGTATGCATGAATTATTTCAATTTTTCTACATTTTAATTTTTTGGCTTGGATATTCGTGAATTTTTTTAGGTACATTATGCTAATTCATCCAATATTTGGGAAATTACAACTCAGTTATAGTCTACACCCATGGACTATATGATAGGGATTGTGTTTTAACAGCATGATCCCCTCTAGTATGGGTCGTGATAAGAATATTTGGCTTGACTATCCAATTATTTTCTTTTAAACATGGTTGATTATTTTTTGTATTTCTTCCTCCTACGTTACACCACATCAATTTATATTTTCTATTAGAAGCATGTTCTGTGTCCAATAATATGTCTGTAAACTAATTCCTCTTCACTAAATTATTGAAAGAATTCTTAGAATCCCTACCCTCTTCAAGAAAAATATCTTCTTGCTCAAATTATTATTTTATGTTACTTAAATTGAGACCCCGGGAAGCTTGTCTGTTAACCCACACCAGGAGGTCTCCCATTAATATCATTAATTTAATTTCAAGGCTGACCTAATATCATTAATTCATGGGCTTGTTCTAAGATTCAGACACCACTAATTGTTAAGATGGATCATAATTACACCACCCGAAGATGAAAAATCCACCTCCACTATCTACATTTGACACTACATTAACAAATAAAGGGAAATGATCAATGAGGTCCCAAACCAAGTGGATAAATATAGAATTAGGAAAAGAGTAGATAGCTTGTAGTTGGCCTATACAGTGATCAAGGAAGCTACAAGTGCACATTATGATTATTTCATGATGCAAATTTTTATCTATAAAAACTCTTTTCTATAAGGTCGTACTGAGATTAAATTTTAGAGAAATAAATTGTATACTTCTAGGGGTATGTACCTACTCCTTTCTTCTCATATATATTCATAATAGCATAAAAGTAACCTCCAAAAACAAAGAAATTTCCATTAGATTGATGGATTCGAGTTCACTCCAAATATCTAACATGAGAATTCCACTAGGCATACAGAAATGTGATGTTAAAAATAGATATTAGAACAAACCTTAATGAAAATAAATTAATCTAAGATGACAAAATTCTCTTCTAATTTATTTTTCTTCTAGAACTCCAAGATATAATGGTTATTAGGATCACCTTGAATGATGTTTAATAGGATCGTATTATTAGAAATATCTCTAATACCATATTCCTTATGTTTTGGCTCTACAGCTACTCAATGGAAAACATTATTACCATGCACCTTTTTTTTGTAGAAAGTCATTTTTATACATGGGTCTAAAAACATAGGTTTTATAGATTAAACAATAGATCATTATAAAGGATGGTTTCCGGATTTTTCCCTACACATATTATAGTGCATAAGTTGAGTACATGTGATGATAAAAACTCACCCAGAATGAGATTGTGTAAGCATACTATTCAGGAAAAAGAGCTAATGAAAAATGATTCAGGAGTGCCAATATTTTCATGTGATAAATAACTATTTAGTTTTTTCTGAGACTAGTCATCATGAAGTTTTCATAAAACACCATAAATGTTATAAGTGAGAAAATTTGAACCTCATGAGGCTAATGTTTAATGAGGACTGGAAGCCCAACCTGCGATAATGACATCTCCATCAAAACCTCGAACCTCCTCTATCTCAAGACTAGATGACCAGACCATCTCTCATCCGACCATAAGAATGGGAGATACCCTTGGTCTGAATGGAATTAGATCTTAGGAATGATTTTAATCATTAGCCTTTGGATCACTATCCTAATAGGATGGTACATCACATAAAGGTGAAAAAATAGGAGGGGTGAAAGGAACAAACAAGATATAGGGCCCTTTCATTGCCACCATAACCTCTTTAGACCCATATTTTTGTGAGAATTGGTATGTGCCATAATCATAGGTGGATAGATGACTAGAGTCTAGGAAATACAAATATATTTTCATAAATAGAACCATTGAATTACCATAGATGTGAAAAAATGAGCAGAACATGGGGGCTTGACGGTTGAATAGGTCTTGCAACCAATCGAGTGAACCATCAATGTGAAGAAGAATATGAGACAAGTGGGTTTTAGAGAGTTCCAAATTCACAAATATATGAGTGATATAATATTCTTAAAGCCCTCATGAATGATAACACATACAAATAAAAGAACCTAGTGAGTCAGAGATTCCATTTATGACTAATGTTTTCTGGAATGAAAGAGGTATGTTTGGGAGATTGATCCACACCGCTACATGTTGAGAATCAAATCCATTTTTTACCTTTATAGAACAATGAAAAAGATAGAAAGAAAACATACTGATGTATCTATGAATCCAAGACCAAGGATTGATGATTTCATTGATGGAGGAAAGAACTAAAGAGAAATATTTACAGTTCAACACCAAAACCCTATTTAAAACTCCAAGCCATAGGATCTAATGAAAATTTTTAATAGAGATAATGTAGTATTTTCCACCCCAAACCACACCACTAATGTTTATTTCTATAGATATGACACCTATTAGAAGGAGTTTCTAGGAAATATGATCAATGATGACTTTCTATCTGATTGAGAATGAAGAGCCTCTATTGGATCCTCTGAAAACTAGGGTTTGAGTGATGACTAGGACAGTGGACACGAGAATATGATATCTTTGAAATAATGTGAAAACCATGGGTCTAAATCAGATGAATGGAGATCTCCAATAATCTAATTTTCCAGGGTGTGGAATGGCCCATGGGAGGGAAGATACTAGAATGAACCAGTCATTGGTTGAACTAGCAATGCTATCTGGGAGAGAGATGTTAGATCTATAGCAATGGTTGAGAATGTTTATATTGAATTTGGTTCATGTATAGAATTCTCTAGAGGGAAATAAATCGTGTTATACCCTTAGATAACTTCTTTAAGATGGGTAGCATTATAATGAATTATAATCACACATTATCATTAATTGGTTATTCAATATTTGTTTTAAGAACATAATCCAATTCATGAACATCATATTTATACTTCAAAATAATTATTAGTTCCATCCATGACTTGAAGTAATGAAAAATGGAATTCATTTTTTCATGGAGGTGGTAGTTGGTACATACCCATGGATGGTGATAGCATTATCCTTAGAACAGGAGAGAACAGTACGTGTTCATATCATTTAAAAATCATAAATACAATATAGATATAATAATTATATAATAAATTTCCTTTATAAATCATCCATGATAGGTAGTGCGCTAAAAAATCACATTAATTCTTGGATGTGGTACTCCACGTGTTCGTGTGATTCACCTTTTCATTTCACTTAATAAAAAAGGGAAATGCGGTGATTGATTGTAAAAACATTATGATAACATGTCACTATATTATTAATAACAATTAATATAGTAATGTAAAATTTTATCTATAAGGACTGCATAAAAAAATGATAAATGAGAAATATTTCTGAAGAACATATACATCACTTATTTTTTTATATCATTTTAATAGGGGTTTGAGACTTATAGGGATGGTGTTTTCAGAAGAAAAGTCCAAAAATACTATTTAAAGGAAATTTTAGGAGAGGGTTGGTAACAATTTTTTCTATACATATTTTATTTTTAGTTAGCGATTATGAAGATAGTGTAGACCCATTTATAGGATAAAAGTGGTGTTATTTTGGTAAATACAGAAACAATTTTAATAATGGGAAGTGAATATGATATAATGTTGCAGAATTTTTTTGAAATGATGTATTAGGGAGGTTATAAGTTTGACTTATAACTCAATCACCAATTAACAAACAAGGCTTCAATACATTGGCATTATATTTTTCATATTTACCATTTTAGCTTTCATATTGGTAACTAGTTTTTACCTATGCTAACTTATCATTTATGAAAACAATAAAATAGAAAATATTAAATAATCTAGACCCACTAATTCAAAATATGAAATAAATTTTATTTCCTTAAATTTCTAAAAGTGATTTTTTTAATTTTAAAATAGTAATTTTCTAATGTATAAAAATTATTTTTTTTAGAAAAATATTAGTTTTGTATTAAAATTTAAATTATAGGTTTAAAAATATTCAATTGTTTCATTTTTATAATGAAACATATAAAATGAATATAATTTCATGAAAATTTTTCTTATAAAATTTCCAAAATAAGATAGACTATTAAATCTAGTAATTCATGACATTGGTGAAAATATTATAATTCATTTTTAACATTACAATCAATATTTTTAGAAACTTTTAAAAAAACTATCATAAAAATTATATTATGTTTAATACCAAAAATGATGTTGATTCTCTAATATTATAATTATAAAATATTTAAAATCATATTTTAAATAATATTACAATTCATATAAAATAATTATAGGAAAAAAATGATAAATATTATTTATTCTTATTCATAATTTATACAAAAAAATAATAATGATGAAATTATTAAACAAATATTATATTTTATATACATTATAATTCAATAATAATATAAATAGTTTTTCTTTAAAAAAATTACAATTCATTAGAAGATAGACATTTAAACACAATAAAGAATTAGGAAATTTATAGAGAATCACCTTTTAATATGAATTAATATATATGGTAATTAGCTTAATCATATCCCTAAATAAACTTTTATGTATTAGTAGTAGTAAACATAATATATATATATATATCATGGATTCATTTTAGTTTAGTGTTCTATGTGGAGAATGAAATCGAACATGTATTACTTAATTATAGGAATATATATTAAAATACTAGGTTGTTATATTCTAAAATAAATAGTTTCCATTCAATTTTATGCATCCCTAACTAATGATATTCGATGAGAGTATTTATAATGTATTCATTATTTGGGATATAACTTCTTATATGAAAACTATCTTAATCTATTATGGTATATATGTTTTCATATCATTCTTAAAACAACATTATCCATTCATACAATCATACAAACATGTATGTATATACCCTATTAAGATATTTTACATAACATAATTCAACCAGATTATATTCAATTTTAATGTCATTTTACCATATAAAAACCATATATCGTTTCAAACATTTACACTATCATTAACCCTCAAATGATATAAATTTATAAAAGATCCAATATATATCACAATCCAAAAAAATGCAATGAACTTTACCAATTATTACATGAATAAATTTTTAGTACCAAGGAAACCGATACTGTCTAACATTAATTTAAAATATCAATCAACCCTTTGTTATCCCAACAGAAATAGTATATTAAAACATAGAGTTCTTCACTTCTCAGGAAGTTTTTTTTCCAATAGTTATCCCAAAGAATAATAATCGAATATAACATTTAATTTCATGTTCATGGTAGCATTTAATATATGGTTCCAAACACTTAATTTTTAACTACTAAATTATAGTCCATATATGTCACAAATAGTCCTCATAACTTTTAGAATATAACAAAATATCATGGAAAAATATCACTAACTAAATAAAATAGATAAAACTAAAAAGAATTAATTTCTATTATGATATGATCCTCACAAACATAGTTAAGACTATAATAATAATCTTTTAAACAATTAAAATAAATTTCTATGAATATTTAGTAATTTTATATTTTACCATTTTTAGTTATAATATATAATGGTTCCTAACTATATATATTCCTTTCACACCGTTGTTTATGTGATCCTATTTCAACAAAGTACTAAAACCATAATAATTATTATAATATATAATAAAATCAAATTAAATGATCATATGAATAAAAATGATCAATCTTTGGTTTCCTTATATAATTAAACCTTCTATTATTATTTTGATACTTTCATTTCATTCTATTTTTCTTAATTTTAGGTTCTCTTTTACTTCTTATCATAATCCATTAACATAAAAGAATCATTCGTAATGGGTGGTAATGGGAATATTATAAACCAAAAAATTTCCCATATAAGTGTCAATACATGTGATTATATTGGCATATTTTTCATGAACCAAGAGATAATTAAGATAATAACCAAACCTATCCATTTAGGCTTATTACCCCTAGTTACTTGTATGCCTGATCCAATAATAACATTTTGTATCAAGATATTGATTTTATTCATAAGAATCCTATAAATTACATAAACTACCAAAAAATTAAGTTATTTTCTTATGCATAAGCTTATACAAAGTTCTTTCACAAAATTTACCTAAAAATAAACTATCTTAAAAACATAGAAGTTTATTCATACCTTCAAATATATAATCAACCTTAACCTATAAATATGCAATGACCTATATGATGATCAGTTTATCTTTTACCAATAATATCCAAATATACATAGTTATTTAAAAACTACTATGATACCGAATGTTGTAGTCCACTAACATGAACATCTAGTTACATGACATTAAGAAAATATTTCATTAAAATTAATTCTTTACACCATTTATGTTTAGATTTTTAGAAATTTAGGAAAAAAATCATCTCTAAGAACCCATATTCATTGTGTTAATAGTAGATTTTCTTGATTACACATGAGTCTAGTTAATCTATAGTGATTAATAAATATCTCTCATAAATTTTCCACAAAAGATACTCTTTTATATATTCATACATTTCTCATCCTCATACCATATTGAAATTGTAACATATGTAATGTGATCTCAAATACACATTACGGGAAAACAAAATAAATATCTTTCAATGATTTAAGTAAGATAAAAATAAGAATATTTTTTATACAATATAAATCTAAATGTTATTCCAAACCATGCATATATCATCAATAAAGACATAACATATGAATACATTTTGAAAATGTCACTTATCATAAGAACATGTAATACATGAGAATTGTGGTGCATCTATAAGCATTGAAATTGTGACATAGTTTATTGGTAATCAAATAATGTTTCCCTTTGTTGATATGAAATTACTCGCTAGTTTCCCCTAGTGTAATAAGCATCACTCATATTTTAAAATCAGTGATCATGCATGAAAAAATATTTCACAATTTGGATAAGTCGTCACAACTCATTTAACCATGGCCTCATAAGATATAAAATATTAACTAATTAATTATATGATTATATAGGTCCACCACATAAATTAATTATTAACTATATACATCTATCATATATGAAAAAATATAACAATCACAATATTACACCCATGAAATAAAAATGAGTGTCGAAACTTGATCAAATAAAAATAAATCCAGTTTTTATATCATAAGGAACCTATGTAGAGAAAATTAGTTTCATCATTCCCACAAAAAAGATCCCATATAATTTAAGTGGATCTTATAATACCACAAAATTTTAGTATACTAATACTATTAAATATGTCACTATGTTCGATATCATGACCCACACACGACACCAAAAAAAGTGAAACTCTGATATGTTTAGGCATTCAAGATCATTCTATTAAACTATCTTGAATTAATATGAGTAACAACTTTATGGAATATTTTTTAATGAAAATAATATTTATATTTAAATTCAATTCAATTTCCCTCTCTAAAAGATTAATATTTTAATTTTATGCTTAAAAATACATATAAATATTTCCTTTCTATTTGAAGTACATTTATAATTCATGAATCACGTGATTAATGTTGATAAAATAAATTTGGTATAAATAATTAGTTAATGATAATTTAATAATTAAATTATTATACATATTTATGATAATGGATTATATACTAATAAATATATTTTCTTATCAAAATAATTTTTCATTATATCTCAACTAATTATATAAAATATAAAGTAATAAAATTAATATATTTAATATGAGAAAATGAATATTATATTTGGATTCTGTATAATCATATTTTTAATATAAATTTTCAAAATTTATCTAAAAAGAATTATTTAATGGTGAATGGTGTAAAATAATGTTTTTCAAAAACATTAACCTAATAAATTTATTAGTACATATGTATGCATTTTAATTTCAGGAAAAATTGCAGTGTTAGAAATTTTCTGAACCTCATGTAATTCTTGGACTTCTAGTAGTTTTGGATTAATTTCAAATTTTTAGAAGTTTTATCAAAATTATTTCATAATTTATAAAATGTTCTGTAAAATAGTTTGAAAAAATATGTATGTGATTTCAATGTTTTAAAATATTTATTTGAAAATAATTTTTGATGTTTTAAAATGACTTAATAATTATTATATGTGGCATAGAAGTGTAAAATTAATAAAAATCCCCTTTATAAATTATTTGTATGTCAATTGATTTAAAATATAATATTTTCGATTCACTATTTAACAGTGGGAATGATAATAAGGTCATATAAGGCTAAGTCATTATAAATTCATGGGTATGTCATTCATATATTAAACATGTTAATATATGAATATTAATTACATAACATAATGATCCACCCTCGAATCATTTAGGTCAGTATCTTTGCAAACAAGCATATATGTGAATATGGTTCATAGGTGACTTACATCATATATCATTGTGTTATTCATATATATCACCATTATTAAAATTATTGTGCATAATAAATACATTTATTTATAACCTCAGGAATGGAAGTATATGAAAGGGCGATATCATATTCTTAGTAAGCTTAGACAAGGGATACATCAACAGAAAACTAGCATAAGGGTATGCGAAAATTAGAATACCATTTGAAAATAATAAACTATGTACCATTGATTATAAACATTACTCAAGTCATAAATATTGGTATTTCATAATATATCAATCATAATAAAATCAATGAACTTGATCCATTAGAGAATGAAATTGAAATAAGACATGGATTTGTGGTGTACACATAAAAATAAGAAATCTTGTGTCAAGGATAAAAACTATGAAATTCATAAAAACTTATGTTTAGTTTAACCATCCATGTACCTACTACGGGATGAGGATAACCCCTCATGCACCCACTTTTGGGATTGGGATAACCTCTCATGTACCCTATTATTTTGGGATTGGGCTAACCTCCCAATCATTGTCTTGTTTCAGACATTAGATAACCTTCCATGAACCCTCTTGTTTCAGGATTGGGATGACCTCATGTGTAAACTATTGTTTCAGTAATGGGATAACCTCCCTACCAACTTATTTTAGGATTATGATAACCTATCTTGAACCCTTTGATCTCATAAAACATTAACAAATATATAATGATTCAGAGGGTGATATAGGTCCCTCCCTTCACATAATCCATATATTTTTGTTCCAAAAAATTATAAAACATTCATAATACCGTAACCAATTGAAAATAAAGAGGTTTCATTTTCATTTATTAATTAAATAATCAATAGAAAATAAATGGGATTAATACACATCATTCCATCATAATAACGAATCATCTAGAAAAGGAATAGGGAAATTATCTCTGGATCATAACTCTAGTAAATATTAAGAAACATCAAAGGATTTTATATTAGATGGAAAATGATTTCAAAAGATTAGTTATAATATTTTTTTAGGAAAACTACCTTTCCACTTTAAAATAACATTAAAATATGAAAAATTACCTCTTATAAATGAGATAATATTCTTTGAAAGGAACCTTGGTAACAATTAATCTATTCTTTAAATCATTTTGTAGTCATGATGGTGTAAAATACCATTCATGTTGTATATATAAAAAGTGGATTCATTTCATATTTTTGGTTAAAATTAAAAAGAAAATTTCTTAGAAAATGAAAATATGATTTCTTTTACATGTTTTCTAAAAATTGAAACATGGGTATAAATGTCATTAAAAATAAATATAGATTATTTGAAATATTTTTATAAATTATGGACATGGAAATTCGGGATTTATATTGAAGAGAGAAACAATGTCAGTTTTTCTTAAAACCATTCTTTTGGTATATTAGTTATTAAAGAGAATAAATTGATATTATAAATTTTCATGTAAAAAATTAACCAAATTAGAGAAAAATTTATGAGTCTATTTAGAGTTAGATCATAAAATTTTATCATTCCAAGAAGAATCATTAAAAAACTCAATAAAAAATGACATTGTAAAATAAAAGCCTTTCCACTATGGAAAATTTTAAATAATATGAATGATGAAATAAATATCAATGTATGAATATGTAAATCCTAATAAATTTAATAAGAATAATAATAAATTATATTCCATGGGATTACATGCACAACATAAAAGACAGAAGTAGTGAATAAGGCATGTGTCTCATAAAAATAAAAGATAGATAAAAATATCTTTACTACATTGAAAACATTTAAAACATAAGACCCATTAAATATTAATATATAATTAAAATTTAAAATAATTTAAATAAGGATATTAATGATATAAAATATAAATGGGTACTATATACACCACCCAAAATAAACAGGTGGTGAATATGGAATATTTCTACTAGTAATAAAAGAGAGACTAGAAATCCCTTACCTCATATTTGAACATTATTCATAAACACTTAATCATCTTGTATAAATAATATAGTTTTAATATAAATATATTATATAACCATTCTAATATATATCACACCATATATGATTTACTTATGACCTTTTTTTACCTTTTTATTAATAAATATTTGTGAAAATCTCATTTTGGGTAATATATGATTCATTTTTCATATATGTTTGTTATGGAATATTTAATACTTATATGTTGATAATTATTCCATCATCATTAAATAATTAATCATGATAAAATGTACATATATATTCGTGATACATGTATTTATATTAATTCATTAATGTAAGAGATAAAACCTGAATTGTGTAGTCTATGGACTATGTAGGTTGTACGTACGCATGAATTATATTTCCATTTTCACAAAAAATGAAACTAAAAACATTATTAAAAATAACCTATACAATCCCTCCACTTATAATTTTACTGATAATGTGGTGTAATTTTACATTCCATTAAGTGAAATCCTTTAACCACCAAAGGAGAAAAATTACTTCTTAGGAGATTAAATACATGTGGGGGGGATTTTACATTTATGAATAAAACAACTAACAAAAAAAGAAACAACAAAAAACCCATATATGATGAATTATATCATGGAAATAAATTTCAACATTGAATTTATCAAAATCAAACTAAAACCAAGTACCACATCGAATGACTAAAATATCAAAGTACATAGTGGAAGACAATAAAACTCAAAGACTCCAACGACACCACCATGATCCAAACATGATCTATGATCCAACTCCAAAATTTTCCAAATACCATTAAATATTGCTAAATATGTTTGATACTTTAAATTTTACCATGCAAAAAAACCAACAAAACATTTTTAAATCATCATTTTAAAATCATATTACCAATTACACTTTCCAACAAAACACCATATTTTCCAATTTCCCAAACCGTCACTAAAGATGATTTTAAAAAAGAAATATATATCAATTTCACCACCAATATATATAAAAACAAAAAATATGATAGCAATCCTTCATGTTCTCAGCAGAGGACCTGATTGTGAAGCCACATACCTCAATAAATTGGAGAAAATGATAAACAACATGAAAAACCCCAACAAAACCTGGATAAATATCCAAGAACCTCTCTTATAACTGTTCCTATATAATAAACCAAGAAAAAAAGAATAATATTTCCCATACAATATATTATATATAACTACATTGGATGGAAATATAAGAAAATGATAGATAAAAACAAGTAGATCTATTAAAAAGTACTAAGAACAACAAAAGAAATTCACTTACCATGACAATCTAGTAACAAATCACTAAGAGAATTCTTCATATTTGTTCCAAAATGATACTTAGGGGTTCTCCAACCATTTAGATGAAAAAACCCATGTTATTCCCTTTTGGTGGAAAATGAGTTATTAAAACATAAAACAATCCAAGATCCTCAATTTAAGGATCTATTTTTTTTACCACGAATGATTAGTCACACGATTAGCCATACTATGCGCTAACCATGTTCTAGCTACTACCTCAAGAAAGATCCTAGTATGGTTTGTTCTCATGGTTTCTGAACCGTGCGCCAACCGTGCCAAATCCCACTTCCCATATTTGCCCAGTTTTTACTGGGTGGCCGATCATTTTGGCCAAATGGTGCCCTTAAACCATGTGCCCGACCAGATCCATCTATATAATTTTGCATATTTTACTAGGGAATATTCATGGTTTCCACAAACTATGAATTAACAATTAACCTTTATAAAATTTCCAAAATAATTTTAATGTTCTCCAAACTATCCCAAACATCACCAATATACTTTACAATCATATATAATATAAAAAAAGTGTTAGTTATTAAAAATCATGGGTGCTACCTAACCTTTAATGAATAATTTATATTTCAAATATATCATATATATTAATTTAATATATCTTTAATAAAACCCATGTTAAAATAAATTGGAAAACATATCACATTGCTTTGTAGAGGTGGTGGTACACATGTATGCACGAGAAATATTATCATTTTACAAAGTATATTTTGGTTACAGGGTAGATGTGATATTATAAATAAAAATATTAATTATGTCAAAAATATTATATAAATAGGTTAAATCCATAATTGGTTTGTGAGGTGATAGTTTTCAATATACACAATCAATAGTTTTTCCCATTTGATTGATGAGGATATGGATATAGGTTTTTACATTAAAATGGTGACATATATGTATATGTGAGATATGTATGTTATTATATTATAATATATGAAGAATATTTCAACGAGTTGGAAGAATTAATAAAATATAAATAGTTTATTAACAATGATACATCTTCTTAGGACAACCTCCTTTGTACCGAAGGCTTATAGTGGAGGGTTTAATAATCAAAATAAGCCCTCTAGTATATAGAGTTGTTAGTAACAAATATATTTGGTTATTTATTGTCTGAAAAACTGATCTATAATTGTGAAGTGGATAGGGTATGGGTGACCTTTTATAAGAGGGGGAGAGGTCCCACAAGGAATATTTTAAAGGAAAAGGTACACTCACATTTTAAACTTGTCAAAAGGCTCAAGAATTGATAACTTTATTGAATTAAATAATATAAGGTTTAAATATTTCTATAAAATAGTAATTGGATATGTTTTTATGGTTATCTTAAGCCTTATTGATTTAGTATAACCCTACAAAAAATCTATTTTAGCATTACTTATAGTAATTAATTTTTAATGTTTTTACTATTTATTTTGACCACAAATTATTTTTAACATGTTTTTCAATATTGATTATGTTTAATAAAAATATAGAATAAATTTTTATAAATTTAATTCATAGAATTGATGGAATTTTATTTAAAATTAATCACAGAAAGGTGATTAAAAATGGGTTTCCAAAAAAATATTTTTAGAAGTATAGAAATTCAATAATAAATTGTTTCAAATGACCAAAATTGGAAACATTTTGATCAAATTGAACAAATATTTCCATTAAATCCATCTAAAAACCTAGTAAGACACGTAAATTCATTGAAATATTGTTTTAAAAAAAATTTATTTTTTTAACTCTTCATTAAAAAATTAAACATTTCAAAAAATTCCAAAACAACCCCCCAAAAATACATTTCAATTTTTTCTTCAAAAAATTAAATTAAATTATAAGATAAACTTACTAAAAGTTTTACAAAATAATTTTATTAATTCATTCACAAAATAAATAATAATCATCATTTTTTTGAGAAAAATCTATTTTCAAATTATATAAAGACATTAATAATAATTTAGTACATTTTTAAATAAATTTTATTTATATAATATCATTATTGATAATTACATAATTTTTTTATTCCTATTAATACAACCAATTTTATTGTCAAGGCTATAATTGTCATTAAAAAATAATAATATTAATTTTATATTACAGTTTCCTAAAACTTATTATTATGTTTAACAAAATCAATCGATGAAAAAAAATTATAAAAAATTATTAAATCTACATTTGTTACATTACCCCCCCCCCCACAATTATTATTTTTATCCCTGAAATTCAGTCAGTGTGATATAAAAAAGGACTATATTTTTGCCTCATTATACCCTTAAGTTCCCATGTATCTTCCTCAAGTTTCTGGGTTGAACTTAAAACCTTAAGGACATGAGTGCTATTGGTTTATAGAATTTTCCCATTGTAAGATACAATATCCATAGGTTTTCCCTCATAGTAATGATCAGGATCCTGTTGTATGATTTCCAATTTCATTACATGTGATATATCAGGTTTTTACATCCTCATAAGGGATACATGGAACACATCATGGACATGAGAGATGTTTGGTGGAAGAGCTAAGAAATACGAAACCATCACTAGTCGATTAAGAATAAATAGTTTTATAAAATACCTAGGAAACATATTTCATTTTTTTCTAAATATTATAACCTTATTTAATGGTTAAATTCATAGTAACTCCTTCTAACCTACACCAGACTCCAAATAACATTAATTATTTTTAGTGTAACTTTTTTTTAGGCATTGATCAACCTTGATGTGTGGTTGGATGTATCTAACATTATCTACCATTTCGTTAGCTCTCTTGGTTCTTAATATATTTAATTCTATAACATTATGAAATCATTTTATAGTTTTACACATTTTTCCATATAGGTATTCAAAAAAGACATATTAATTTAGGAATGGAATCTATTATTGTTTGAAAACTCATATAGAGGAATGAGTTTGTCCCAACCTCATTTGTGATCCATAAAATAAGATATCATTATATCATATATATTTTTAATGTTTATATCATACTTTCAAACTCTACAAGGATGATAAGAACTACTAAAACTCAATTATGTTTTAAGAGCGTATTGTTTACTTCACCAGAGCTTCAAGGTAATCCTTAGAACCTAAATAAATAAAATAGAATTTGGTAATCCATGAAACCTTAAAACTTCATCATTGTATATCTGGTAAAAATAATCTTCTGAGAAGTCATCCATTATTGAAATGAATTGTTTTGAAATCATAAGTTGGTTGACTAAAACCCATATACCAATATGCCTTATACATTTTTTGGAGTTTCTAATGATAAAATCCATGATTATGTTTTTGAATTTCAATTCGGGTATGAGTAAAGGTTAGAAAATCCCCTTATAATTTTTCTCTCATTCTTAACTTGTTAATATACCAATCACTGATATAAAATATCTACAATATCTCTCTTCCTGTTATCTCTCCAAATATAATCATTCAAATTTCAGTAAATGTTTTCACTTCTGTTAGGAAAAGAGAATGAATAACAATGAGGTTCCTCTAAAATATCTTTTATAAAATATGTTATGTATGGGACATATTAATTGTTCTTGATCCTTGTCATTGCATCATAATCAAGTTTATACTTAGGAATATTTCCAATTATCTTCCATATCATTATGTCCCCCTTCTTTACCTCTGCAATCTTCACTTGGATAGAAGGATGGACTATTATTTGAGAAATATAGGATGTATCCCCTTATTAAACATTTCTAGATTGATCCTTTAAAAATATAGATATATTAGATCTTTTAGTATCCACATCATAGATAAGATAGTATGATCCTTTGACTCAAAGAATTATCCAACTTATTAGATTTTCCATGGTGGTAATGTATTGAGACGTAATAATAAATATTTAGTTTTAAGTATCTACTATAGTATGTATTCTATTATATCTGTGTGAATATATACTTTAATATTTTATGATTAGAATATATATCACCCCATTAAACATAAAAATAAATCATCCATATATTTATTGAAAATATTATTTATCTAACTCTAAATAACAATATGGGTAATTTTTCTCATAAACCATTAATTGTCGCATAGAATGTGCTATGATCATATAATTCTTCATGATAATACATTCCAATCCCTTCCCTACTGCATTAGTATAGAATAAAAACAATTACCCATTATAGTGTTATGTATGAATAGGCGCACTGACTAATTGTCACCTTAGTTCCATGAATATTTTTGTACATTCATCCTTCTAAAAGAATTTTGACCCCTTTTTAGTTATCATAGTGAGTGATTTGGATATCCATGATAAATTATACAAAAACTATCAATAATTACTATCATAACCATGGAATCATAATAAATCAATCATTATGGTTGGGTGGGTCAAATGCTTAATAGCCTCCACCTTTGATTGATCCACCGATATACACTGTCTTTAGATTATATGACCCAAAAATTAATTTTTTTTGCCAAAACATACACATATGAAAACATTCAGACAACTTATCCTTCATTAACTTCATCAACACAACACTAAAATGATCTTCATGCTCTCCATTTTTCTTTGGATATATAATAATATCATCTCTATAGATATCCACAAACTAATCAAGGTATTCTCTAAACACTAGATGTAGTAAATCTATAAAGAGTATAGAGAAATTAGTAAAAAAATTGAATCACTATATACTCATATTGTCGATAACTTATATGGAATATTATATTGGGTTTATCCTCATACTAAATACTTAATTAAATATATACATAATAAAGTTAAATTCTTGAAAAGTATTAATCTCAATAATTTTGATCGAGCAATCCATAAATATAAAGTATAAGATAATTCTTCATCATTGTGATCTTTTTCATCTCTTGATAATCTATTTTGTATCTAATAATTACACATTTCCTCTTAACAAAAAGTATAGGTGTACCCAATGATGATCCATGTGTAAAAATGAATCCTAGGTCAAGATTCGTCCAAATTTTCTTCTTCAATTATTTATACTCATTTAGCACCATTACAGATGGTGTATTTGAAATTAGAGTATAATAAGTATGATTTTTTTGCGAACTCAACTTCATGATTTCGTGGAAGGCAAGGAAACACAAATAGAAGGACATAAAAAACACATGTATAATTGGAATATCAACAATTTTGACTCCATCCCCAACAATCATATTTAAAATCCCCATTCTATTGGAATCAATATCCGTATAATAGATGTTTTTTACAACATATGTTAATATTTATCGTCTCACTAATATAAGATAATAGGGTTTTCTAGAATATCAAACATGACTTCCCTTCCTTGTAAATCAAAAACCTGAGATTTTATTATCTTACTATTAGGGGTTTTCACTGATCATTCAATATCTAATCATTGAGGGTTGGATTAAATATTCATAGAGAATTTTCATGATATAAAATAATTTATATGACTATACTAAAATAGGGTACTTCAACATTTGACCATAAATTTACAATTTCAACTCATCTTTTATAATTAAATTGTTATTAAAACCTAAAAGGTTTTTTAACCATTACGAATCTTTTTTAGACTCATTAATAATGAAAAATAATTTTCATGATTCCTAAATAAGGACACCTTTTTTCAATATATGAATCCTTAGGCTTATCTGATGTCATTTGTGGTCATTAGGAAAATCCATTTTAATAGTTCATAATGGGTTTTTAATATCTGAAAAAAATTCCCCAGAAGTTTCAAAATAAGTTTGTTTCAAGCCCGATTTTTATACACCTGGTGATGATTGATTCAAAGTATAATGTACCCTTTTTAGAGTTATTAGTCCTAGGTGTAATTTTTATCAAGCCAAATCCACTTTTACTTTCCATATGAGGATGTAATATCATGAAAACCACTTATTCTATCCTTCACCAAAATTCTAGGATATTTTTCAATACTTTGAATTATTCTCATGATTCTCACTAATGTTTTCTGATAATAGTTTCCAAAGGTTAACATAACCTTTATCTGATTCATATATAAAGACATAGTCCTTTAATATATAGATAATACATCTTAACAGATGAATATTTATTACATTACATAAAAATCCATGACTAAATAATTTAGGTACATTTTCTTTTGAAACATGGATACAAATAAAATTAGGTGAACATTTCCATTTCCCACTACGTTATTTCTAACTATAATCCTTATTACATATAAAATACATGATACCTATCTCCATAACATTGGGAAATGAATCTTATGAAAGTGTGATCATAGATACATATTAGGGTAAACAATAGAGATATTAACCTAAATTGAGTATAAGTAATTGTGAACATGAGAATAAAATTTGAAAAATATATCATGCATATCATAATTCATAAACATAAGTCATTTAATAAATATGAGTAGATCATAAGACAAGAATCAAGAATGGAATCAAAGAACATGATTGTAAATACCCGCAAATTTCAAGGAAAGTTTTTCTTAATTTTCTTTGGAATTTTACAAGAGCGCAGCTTCAGACGGCACCTGATTCCGAGGCCCGATGTGCCCGGAATCAATTTCCGAAGTTTGGCTCGGGTACGTTCAGTGAACGGACGAGCGGGTTTTTCTATCTTTTGAACCGGTGCCCGGAATCGAATTCTGAGGGCACCGATGAAATCGTAGCGCCGGTATTTGCTTAGAAACGCCTCTTCCGGAGTTGCGTTTGCTCATTCGTGGTTTTTAATTTTGGGGCTTTAAGTCAGAAATAAAATAAAGTTTGTGCGACAACTTTATTTTATTTCACTTAAACTGATTGGAAGTCACTTGGAAGCCACTTGAACTGAGTTAAAGCGAATAGGGTGCTATCCGGAAATATCCTACCCCTTGTTAGGATATTTGTGCGGTGGGGCCCGCACGAGCCCCGCCGTTTCTTTCGCTAAGTAACGCACCCGCGAAAACCCGTCAAAGTAACTGAAAAGTCAACCGACGCGTTTTCATTAATTCTTAACAGACCATTTAATTGGGCGGTTTATTTCGTGAATTAAATGGGTTGTTTCGCTCGTTGAATTAATTCAACGAACTGATGGGTCGTTACTTACGTTTTTGCGTTTGTTGGCATGTTTATAAAATAAGACCAACCTAAAAATCCTTTGAAAGGATTTGAGGGGATCTTTGTTCCTTCAGCTTCCCCGCGAAGAACGCGAAGAACGCGAAGAACGCGAAGAACGCGAAGAATGCCGGCGACCGGGATTCGACGACGCACGCCGTGATCTGCGACGTCGACGAGCTCTACCCGCGACGTTCTTCAGCGACGCCTCTTCTTCCGCGGCCGATCCTCGTTCGGCAATTAAGGTGAGAAAAGAATCATTTATTTCTCCCCTTTTTTCAATGTCAACGGATTTAAATTAATCCGTTTGATCTTGATCCGGAGATTAGCGACGCGACGCCGGATACCGCGACGACGCGACGATCTCCTTCCGCAACGAGCGATTCCGCGACGAACTCTCGTCCGACGACGACGACAAGGTAAGGGATGTTGGAATATTTTATTTTATTTCCCTGTGTTTATTCTTTTAAAGTGAAGAACATGATCTCTGACAATTTTAATTTATTTAAAATTGTTGTTGATTATTCCTCCCGTGGTTTATGACTAACACGGAGGGTGCGGGTCTAACGAACAAGACCCGGCAACCCTCCGCCGATCTCTTTTGTTGTGCGGATATGGCGGACGACGACGAACCGCGCGGCAGGGGCGATCTGTTGATTCCGCAGTGAAGGTCGGCCCCCGGGAGGAGCAACGGCGCAGACGGGAGGCAAAACGGGCCACCGGAGCAACTCCGGCGGCCCGCGGAAGGCGGCGGCGGCGCGGGTCGCCGGCAGGGCGGCGCCGGCGACCGGAGGCGGCGGCGCCCGGTGCGCCGCCGTGGAGAAGATCCGCCGCGGCTGAAGCCGCGGCGGCCGGTTTCGCGGCCGCGCGGAACCGGGGAGGGACGCGGCGGCCCGGCCGCGTCCGCGTGACAGGCGGCCCCCCCGCGGGGCCGCGTTTCCTTCAAGCCGCGGGTCAAACCCGCGGCGGCAGCTCCTTCGGCCGCTCGGCCAAAGCCGAGCCAGCCGGTCCGGTCGGCCGGGCCGCGCCCAGGCCGGACCGGACCCGGCCTAGCCGGGTCGGGCCGGGTCGGGTCGCCCCGGTTCGGGCCGGCCCGGTTCGGCCGAAGGGGGGGTTTGGGTCGGGTCGCCCCGGGCCCAGAACCCCCGTTTCGGGCCCTCTTCGGTCATTCGCCCATATCATGGGCCTGGGACCTCCGATTGACGAACCGTCAGCGGCTACGCGATCCTTGGATCGAGACGGTCGTTTCGGTATATTACACTCAAGGTTTCGGAAGACTTTGGGTTCGGCCGGGTTGGTTCGTACACGAAACCAACCGGGCCCTCGGAGCGGAAACGCTCATAACTTGGGCTACGGACGTCCGATCGACGTACCGTCAGCTGTGGTAGTTTCCTCTAAGTGAGACGGAACTTTTGGCATACTCCGCCCGAGGATCGGATACAGGCGGAGTACGGTCGGGTTGGTTTTTCCCTAAAAAAACCAACCGGTCCCCTGGGACGGAAATGCCAATAACTCTCAGACCGGGCGTCCGATTGACGCGCCGTCTGTTGCGTTGAGATCCTGTTGTCGATACGGAACTTTTGGATACATCAACTTCGGACTACGTGTCAGTTGATGTATCAGCCTCTCGGCTCGTGGAGCGGACCCTCCTAAACGAGCTCGCTATGTGCGGGAACCCTAGTGCTGGCTGTGACTTCGACGGCAGAGCAGAGATCCTCCGTGGACTGCGACGACGGCAGAGCAGAGATCCTTCGTGGACTGCGGCGACGACTGTGCAGAGATCCTCAGTGGACTGCATCGACTACTGCACTCAGCGATCCTACGTGGATCAGTGCTACAGGTTCTGTGTGAGCCCGATCCTATGTGGGTCCTTACTACCGGTTCTGTGTGAGCCACTGCCTACAGGTTCTGTGTGAGCCCGATCCTACGTGGGTCTTTTGCAGGGGTTAGTACCTATCGATCCTTCGTGGGTCCGACGACTTAGATGGATCAGTGATCATCTTTGACGTCATCTGAAAAAGTATACCTGGTTGAGCTGAATCGTATGTTACTCTCCTTTGTGGATTGTGTTGAACTATCCTTTGTGGATTTACTGTTTACTCTCCTTTATGGATTTGAGTCTTGCTTTCCTTTGTGGATTGAGTTGTTCTTGAGCTCGTGAGCAGAGCTGGAATTGGGGAATTAGGTATATGTATGGGCATATACCTAAGTCGAGTCAGATGTTACTTCGTGATTGCATCTTTCTTTTGTGCTATTTCCTTTGTGGATTTCGGGAGACCTTCGGGGGTCTCGGGGTCCTTACTGAGTAGCTTATACTCACCCCTGCACGGGCTATGCCCGCACCTTGTTGTGTTGGTTGCAGACGACGGACAGCGCTGATCTCGGTTGGGGCGTGGAGCAGGACGGTACCTGGAGGTGGATCACTGGACTTGCTCGGAGCGGACGTGGGACCCGAGGAGCCTGGAGGCTATCTGTACCCACCCTTCAGGTGGGATTGCCAGTGGACGACACGAGGCCGCCGTCTTTTCTTCAGTTGTTGTACTTTACTTTTCAGTTGTACTTTACAGTTGGGCTTGTATTTCCGGCCCCCTTTACTTTTCTGCACTTGTAGTTACTTTCCGCTTGCTGACTCTGTGTGGTTGTTACTTATAAAGGCAATGCCTTCCCTGTTTACTGGGATTTTACGCCTTGGTGCTAGTCGCCAGCCCCTGGCCTATGGAAGGCGGGCTTGGGGTAGTCACGGCATGGGCCCCGAGGACGGGTCGTGACAAATTGGTATCAGAGGTGGTCGGTTCTACCGCAGACTCTGATCGTCTTTTCCTTCTATATGAAGCAATAGTGTTTAGTGTATTGAGTGTGGTTATCAGTTCAGGGAGCCCAGTGTTGGTGCGGCGGCCGACGTATCCGTACACCAGGACCCTGACTCCTGATTTCCGACTTAATGCATGAAAACATTCATTGCGTGTGTGTTTCAAGTTTTCTTTGTGGTTACTTGTGTCAGCTCACCGGGTATACTGATCTGCTTCATGAAAGTCTCATGTTTTCCTTGTGATTACTTGTGCCAGCTCACCAGGTATATTGTTCTGACTGTGGTGCTCTTGTTCTCCTTTTCAGGATGGCCCCGCGACGACAGCCAGCTAGGGTTCCGAGTGTAGGGCGCGACGGCAGCCCACCGAGCGACGAGGCCTCGGTGCAGGGCCCTTTGCCAGCAGTGGCACCGGCGGTAGCTTTACCCGCCGAGCCACCGATGCTACCAGTACCAGACGCTGACGATGCACGTCGCCTCAGGGCACTGCATGAGTTTCAGAGCCAGCGACCGCCCAGGTTTCACGGTGAGGCGGACCCCCAGGCCACCGAGGACTGGCTAGAGGCGGTGGTACGGATCTTTAGGCTAGTGAGGACAACAGCGGATCTCATGGTGATTCTCGCGGCGAGCCTCCTGCAGGAGGCGGCAGGACGATGGTGGAGCATGATGCTCCAGGTTCACGATGAGGCATCCTTGCTCTGGACGGACTTCGAGAGCCTCTTCCGCTCTGAGTTCGTCCCGGCCACCCTCCGAGCGGTGCGCATCCAGGAGCTTCTCCAGCTGCGCCAGGTCAACATGACGGTCGCTCAGTACGCGGCGAGGTTCACTGACCTATCTCGCTACTCGATCGACGTGGTACGGGACCCCTTCTTCCGGGCCCGGACCTTCGAGCAGGGCTTGCGACAGGAGGTTCGGGCGTCACTGATCTCCCTCAGCATTCCGACCCAGGCGGGAGTTTTGGAGCGAGCCCTCCTGATCGAGAGCTTCCTAGCAGATCCTTCTTCAGCGGCGAGACCTAGCGCAGGGCGGCAGGTAGCTGAGTCTTCGGCAGCAGGTAGCCGACGGATGACTCTCGGGTCCAGGCAAACCAGACCCCCACGCAGACGGCCTCAGGACACCGGCACAGCAGTGCAGGGCACACAGCGGAGTGCCAGCCTTCCGAGAGGCAGGCTGTGCTACTCCTGTGGCGGGCAGGGTCACATGGATCGTGACTGCCCGACTCACCGATCAGAGGAGCAGCAGACGGTGGAGGGGCCACCCAGGCAGAGGCAGAGGGTCGACCGTGGCGGTCCGCATGGAGGAGGCGGACGAGGCAGAGGAGCTGGCCGAGCAGCGGGTGGTGGGCGACGCTTCCAGGCTCTACCCCCACCACCACCAAGAGGGCCACCTCGACCACATGGAGCTGGCGGGCAGGGACAAGCCCAGCTCCAGGCAGTGGAGGCCTACGACCCCGACATGCCAGAGATGATTTGAGGTACGATCTGTGTCTATTCCACCCTTGCTGCAGTACTTATAGACACAGGAGCGAGTCACTCTTTCATAGCCTCTGCCCTTGTTCGGAGCTCGGAGATTCCGACTGAGCCGTTGGCTCGATCCTTACGGCTAGAGACTCCTACGGGAGCAGACTCGACGATTACGCACTGGTGCCGGCAGTGTGAGCTTACTCTAGGAGGCGAGTGCTTCGGCTGGGATCTCCTTGTAGTGGCGTCGAGGCCTTACGACGTCATCTTGGGCATGGATTGTCTATTCACGGTTCATGCCCAGATCGACTGTTTTAGGCGCAAGGTGCGATGTGTTCGCACCGACGGGAGCAGGTTTACCTTCACTGGCGAGAAGGGAACCTTTGCAGCACAGGATGGACTTCCGTGGAGGAGAGTGCAGCCCATCTCTCATCAGTTGGCTAGCCTCATCCTAGGAGCAGTGGACGTGCGGAGTCCAGCTTTTCCTACAGTGGTGGACCAGTACGTGGACGTCTTTCCCGACGACGTTCCAGGGCTACCTCCTCGTAGAGAGGTAGACTTTTACATCGACTTGTACCCCGGGACAGCCCCGATATCTACTCCAGCATATCGGATGGCCCCCGCCGAGCTTCGAGAGCTGCGGGTACAGTTGGAGGACTTGCAGAGCAAGGGGTTTATCCGACCCAGTGTTTCACCCTGGGCTTCCCCGATATTGTTCGCCAAGAAGGCGGACGGGAGCTTGCGACTGTGTGTCAACTATCGTCGCCTGAACCAGGTGACAGTGAGAAACAAGTATCCGCTGCCACGGATTGATGACCTCTTCGATCAGCTCAAGGGAGCGCGGTGGTTCTCGAAGATAGACCTCCGATCAGGCTATCATCAGCTCAGAGTTCTAGACGAGGACGTGCAGAAGACGGCCTTCAGGTGTCGGTATGCCATTATGAGTTCTTGGTTATGCCGTTCGGCGTAACCAATGCTCCAGCAGTGTTCATGAGCCTCATGAACAGGATCTTCCAGCCATACCTCGACCGATTTGTCGTGGTCTTCATTGACGACATTTTGGTATACTCGACGACTGAGGAGGAGCATGCCTACCACCTGCGAGTTGTGCTAGACACACTCCGAGAGCACCAGCTTTATGGCAAGCTCTCAAAATGCCAGTTCTGGTTACGTGAGGTCCATTTCTTGGGGCACGTCATTTCTGAGGCGGGAGTTGCAGTGGATCCCGCGAAGATCGAGGCAGTGCTAGCTTGGGAGCCACCCAGGAGCGTGACAGAGGTGCGGAGCTTCTTGGGCCTAGCCGGATACTATCGGAGATTCGTGCCAGACTTCTCCAGAGTTGTGGCACCACTCTCAGCGTTGACGAAGAAGGGGAAACCCTTTGTGTGGTCAGACAGATGTCAGCAGAGCTTCCAGGAGCTGAGGCAGAGGTTGACCAGCGCACCTATCTTGAGGTTGCCTGAGGAGGGAGTTGTATACGTATTTTACTACGACGCATCAGGGACTGGACTCGGGTGCGTCCTGATGCAGGAGCGGGCCGTGATCGCCTACGGATCACGTCAGTTGAGGCCGCATGAGCAGAACTACGCCACTCATGACCTGGAGTTAGCAGCAGTGGTCTTCGCTCTGAAGACTTGGCGGCACTATCTGATGGGCGAGCGCTTCACAGTCTTTTCTGATCACCAGAGTCTCAGGTATATCTTCTCTCAGAAGGACCTGAACCTGAGACAGCGGAGATGGCTTGAGTTTCTCCAGGACTATGACTTTGAGATAGTCTATACTCCTGGGAAGGGGAACGTGGTAGCCGATGCCCTCAGCAGGAGGACGGGCATTCAGCTACTTGAGGAGGCGACGGAGCAGCTAGCCTCCTTACATATATCCTTCGTGGATAGAGACGGAGCAGCCTTTCTTCAGTCTCTCACAGTCTCTCCTCCACTTCTACAGCGGGTCAGAGAGGCTCAGCGTGAGGACGCTGACTGTGAGACCCGGCGTGCACTGATATCCTCAGGTCAGGCGCCAGATGGCTTCTCCCTTGGAGCATAGCACGACATCCTTTTCAGAGGACGTACCTTCGTACCAGTCGCTTTACGAGAGGATGTGCTGAGAGAGTTTCACACTTCTCCCTTGGCGGTACATCCCGGAGTGGCGAAGATGTACCAAGATCTCAGACGACAGCACTGGTGGCCGGGCATGAAGAAAGTTGTGGCAGAGTTCGTTTCACGATGCCTCACCTGCCAGCAGGTGAAGGCAGAGCATCAGGTACCAGCAGGCTTGGTACAGCCCTTGGAGGTACCGGAGTGGAAGTGGGACGGCATATCTATGAACTTCGTGACTGGACTTCCACGCACTTCCAGAGGTCACGACTCCATTTGGGTGATTGTCGACCGACTCACCAAGTCAGCACACTTCTTACCCATCAGAGAGCAGGGCTCAGTGGAGAGCTTGGGACATCTTTACGTCCAGGAGATCGTACGGCTTCACGGTGTGCCATCGTCTATCGTCTCCGATCGAGATGCTCGTTTCACTTCCCGGCTTTGGAAGGGGTTGCAGGAGACGTTCGGGGCGCGGCTCCATCTGAGCACAGCCTTCCACCCTCAGACGGATGGTCAGACGGAGAGGACCATACAGACACTCGAGGACATGCTCCGTGCATGTGTTCTCGACTTTGGTCGCAGCTGGGAGGACCACATACCCTTGGTGGAGTTCGCGTACAACAACAGCTACCACTCCACCATCGGGATGGCACCATACGAGGCGTTGTACGGCAGACCCTGCAGATCACCGTTGTGCTGGACAGACCCTGGGGAGTCAGCACTCGTGGGACCAGAGATGGTCCGAGCCATGACAGAGAAGGTCTAGATCATCCAGGAGAGGATGAGGACAGCTCAGAGCCGGCAGAAGTCATATGCTGACAGGAGGTGGAGGCCACTAGAGTTCGAGGATGGCGACCATGTCTTTTTGCGTGTCTCACCTCGACGTGGTTTACGGAGATTTGGCCGAGGCGGCAAGTTGTCTCCACGCTTCATCGGGCCTTTCCAGGTCCTCAGCAGGATAGGAGAGGTGGCTTATCGCCTGGCTCTACCACCTCAGTTGCACCGGGTGCACGACGTCTTTCACGTGTCTCAGCTGAGAAGATACGTGCATGACCCAACGCACATCATCGACTTTGGGGAGCTGGACGTGGACGATGGGGCGACTTTTGCGGAGGTCCCAGTGGAGATCGAGGATCGACAGGAGCGGGTCCTACGTGGGCGGTCGATTCCTCTTGTGCGCGTCAGATGGCAGCATGGGAACCTCCAGGAGAGCACTTGGGAGCGGGAGGCTCAGATGCGTGCTCAGTACCCCCATTTGTTCCCCTAGTTTTTGATGTATCTTTATGGGGACGTAAAGTCCTGAGGTGGGAGTAATGTAAAGACCCGCAAATTTCAAGGAAATTTTTTTCTTAATTTTCTTTGGAATTTTACAAGAGAGTAGCTTCAGACGGCACCTGATTCTGAGGCCCGGTGTGCCCGGAATCAATTTCCGAAGTTTGGCTCGGGTACGTTCAGTGAACGGACGAGCGGGTTTTTCTATCTTTTGAACCGGTGCCCGGAATCGAATTCTGAGGGCACCGATGAAATCGCAGCGCCGGTATTTGCTTAGAAACGCCTCTTCCGGAGTTGCGTTTGCTCATTCGTGGTTTTTAATTTTGGGGCTTTAAGTCAGAAATAAAATAAAGTTTGTGCGACAACTTTATTTTATTTCACTTAAGCTGCTTGGAAGTCACTTGGAAGCCACTTGAACTGAGTTAAAGCGGATAGGGTGCTATCCAGAAATATCCTACCCCTTGTTAGGATATTTGTGCGGTGGGGCCCGCACGAGCCCCGCCGTTTCTTTCGCTAAGTAACGCACCCGTGAAAACCCGTCAAAGTAACTGAAAAGTCAACCGACACGTTTTCTTCAATTCTTAACAGACCATTTAATTGGGCGGTTTATTTCGTGAATTAAATGGGCTGTTTCGCTCGTTGAATTAATTCAACGAACTGATGGGTCGTTACTTACGTTTTTGCGTTTGTTGGCATGTTTATAAAATAAGACCAACCTAAAAATCCTTTGAAAGGATTTGAGAGGATCTTTGTTCCTTCAGCTTCCCCGCGAAGAACGCGAAGAACGCGAAGAACGCGAAAAATGCCGGCGACCGGGATTCGACGACGCACGCCGTGATCTGCGACGTCGACGAGCTCTACCCGCGACGTTCTTCGGCGACGCCTCTTCTTCCGCGGCCGATCCTCGTTCGGCAATTAAGGTGAGAAACGAATCATTTATTTCTCCCCTTTTTTCAATGTCAACGGATTTAAATTAATCCGTTTGATCTTGATCCGGAGATTGGCGACGCGACGCCGGATACCGCGACGACGCGACGACCTCCTTCCGCAACGAGCGATTCCGCGACGACCTCTCGTCCGACGACGACGACAAGGTAAGGGTTGTTGGAATATTTTATTTTATTTCCCCGTGTTTATTATTTTAAAGTGAAGAACATGATCTCCGACAATTTTAATTTATTTAAAATTGTTGTTGATTATTCCTCCCGTGGTTTATGACTAATGCGGAGGGTGCGGGTCTAACGAACAAGACCCGACAACCCTCCGCCGATCTCTTTTGTTGTGCGGATATGGAGGACGATGACGAACCGCGCGGCAGGGGAGATCTGTCGATTCCGCAGTGAAGGTCGGCCCCCGGGAGGAGCAACGGCGCAGACGGGAGGCAAAACGGGCCACCGGAGCAACTCCGGCGGCCCGCGGAAGGCGGCGGCGCCCGGCGCGCCGCCGTGGAGAAGATCCGCCGCGGCTGAAGCCGCGGCGGCGGCAGCCGATTCTGCGGCCGCGCGGAACCGGGGAGGGACGCGGCGGCCCGGCCGCGTCCGCGTGACAGGCGGCCCCCCCGCGGGGGCGCGTTTCCTTCAAGCCGTGGGTCAAACCCGCGGCGGCAGCTCCTTCGGCCGCTCGGCCGAAGCCGAGCCGGCCGGTCCGGTCGGCCGGGCCGCGCCCAGGCCGGACCGGACCCGGCCAAGCCGGGTCGGGTCGACCCGGTTCGGGCCGACCCGGTTCGGCCGACCCAAGGGGGGGTTTGGGTCGGGTCGCCCCGGGCCCAGAACCCCCGTTTCGGGCCCTCTTCGGTCTTTCTCCCATATCTTGGGCCTGGGACCTCCGATTGACGAACCGTCAGCGGCTACGCGATCCTTGGATCGAGACGGTCGTTTCGGTATATTACACTCAAGGTTTCGGAAGACTTTGGGTTCGGCCGGGTTGGTTCGTACACGAAACCAACCGGGCCCTCGGAGCGGAAACGCTCATAACTTGGGCTACGGACGTCCGATCGACGTACCGTCAGCTGTGGTAGTTTCCTCTAAGTGAGACGGAACTTTTGGCATACTCCGCCCGAGGATCGGATACAGGCGGAGTACGGTCGGGTTGGGTTTTCCCTAAAAAAACCAACCGGGCCCCTGGGACGGAAATACCAATAACTCTCAGACCGGGCGTCCGATTGACGCGCCGTCTGTTGCGTTGAGATCCTGTTTTCAATACGGAACTTTTGGATACATCAACTTCGGACTACGTGTCAGTTGATGTATCAGCCTCTCGGCACGTGGAGCGGACCCTCCTAAACGAGCTCACTATGTGCGGGAACCCTAGTGCTGGCTGTGACTTCGACGACAGAGCAGAGATCCTCCGTGGACTGCGACGACGGCAGAGCAGAGATACTTCGTGGACTGCGGCGACGACTGTGCAGAGATCCTCAGTGGACTGCATCGACTACTACACTCAGCGATCCTACGTGGATCAGTGCTACAGGTTCTGTGTGAGCCCGATCCTATGTGGGTCCTTACTACCGGTTCTGTGTGAGCCACTGCCTACAGGTTCTGTGTGAGCCCGATCCTACGTGGGTCTTTTGCGGGGGTTAGTACCTATCGATCCTTCGTGGGTCCGACGAATTAGATGGATCAGTGATCATCTTTGACGTCATCTGAAAAAGTATACCTGGTTGAGCTGAATCGTATGTTACTCTCCTTTGTGGATTGTGTTGAACTATCCTTTGTGGATTTACTATTTACTGTCCTTTATGGATTTGAGTCTTGATTTCCTTTGTGGATTGAGTTGTTCTTGAGCTCGTGAGCAGAGCTGGAATTGGGGACTTAGGTATATGTATGGGCATATACCTAAGTCGAGTCAGATGTTACTTCGTGATTGCATCTTTCTTTTGTGCTATATCCTTTGTGGATTTCGGGAGACCTTCGGGGGTCTCAGGGTCCTTACTGAGTAGCTTATACTCACCCCTGCACGGGATATGCCCGCACCTTGTTGTGTTGGTTGCAGACGACGGACATCACTGATCTCGGTTGGGGCGTGGAGCAGGACGGTACCTGGAGGTGGACCACTGGACTTGCTCGGAGCGGACGTGGGACCCGAGGAGCCTGGAGGCTATCTGTACCCACCCTTCAGGTGGGATTGCCAGTGGACGACACGAGGCCGCCGTCTTTTCTTCAGTTGCTGTACTTTACTTTTCAGTTGTACTTTACAGTTGGGCTTGTATTTCCGGCCCCCTTTACTTTTCTTCACTTGTAGTTACTTTCCGCTTGCTGACTCTGTGTGGTTGTTACTTATAAAGGCAATGCCTTCCCTGTTTACTGGGATTTTACGCCTTGGTGCTAGTCGCCAGCCCCTGGCCTATGGAAGGCGGGCTTGGGGTAGTCACGGCACGGGCCCCGAGGACGGGTCGTGACAATGATCCATGAGAGAATAAAATTGGTATAATACAAATCTATTTCACATACACGTAAGCGTATGAAATATTTTTCAAGACTAGTAACAATGTCATTTATATCATGTTACACATGAGATAACTATCTGTTTACCTACTTAAAGATTAATATAACCACATGTGTACCATCTATTTGGCATAGGATAACCTCCCATGCACCATTTAATTTAATTATTGGTATAACCATCTATATAAACTCTAATTTTAGGCTTGGTATAACCTAAAATTTAGCATCTAGTTCTAGCCATGGGATCACTATCCATGCATAGACTTGTTTCAATCATGGAATACATACCATGCACCCTCTTGTTTTGGGATTTGGATAAACTCATATGTAACAATTCTTATTAAAAACCATTAATCATTTCCCAATTCATTATAGAGAGTTATAGTTCTCAACTATCTTATAATACAAAAAAATTTGTTTACAAGATCATATAATATTCACCATATCATAACTCATGAATATGAAATGGTTTTCATTATAATTTCATATTATAATAACCCATAGAAAAGAAATCGATATAATAAAAATATTTTCATCATAATAATAAATCAACCAATGATATAACAAGGATGGTATAATTGGATCATATTTCTTGTAATTCTTAAGTAAACTAAATGTTTTACATCTTATATAGAAAATGATTTTGAATGATCAATTTGAGCATTTATTGAGAGATATAACCTTTCTAATTTGATATATATTTAAAATATAATATTTCTCAAAATAGTAAAGAAATAATTTATTTTAAAATAAAAATAAAGACATATAATAGAATATTAATATCATTTAGAACTCATTATGGTGGAAAATATTGTGCTTGTCATAAATATTAAAATGATGATTCCTTTTAGAAATTTAAATAAAAAGGGCCGTCTTTAAAAAACTACATTGAAATTCATCTTAACCATTTTTTAAATAATAATAAATGTTTAAAAAGACTATGAACAATATTTTCTGAATAGTATAAATATTTTCAGAATACATTGACATGGAAGAAAATGGGGATTTGGTTATTGATAGAATTAAGGTTTACTGGAATTAAAAATAGTATTTTGGTCTTTTTAGTGCCTAGAGATAGGAATATGAATTGAAAATATGTACTTGAAAAAAATAAAAAAGGATAATAAAAATAATTTTTTTATTTAGGATTAGATCATAATATTTCATAACATACTGCATAATTATAAATAATATTGATAAAAAATGAGCTTGTAAAAAAATATCCTTACCATTTGGAATTTTTTTAATAATAATAGACATGAATGATGGATTCATATATGGATATTAAATCTCCATAAAATTTATAATAATAATAAAATACATTCACGGGTACTATATACACCACATAAAATAAACACGTGATCAATAAGGCATGTGTGTCACAGAAATAAAAGTGCAATGAAAATCCTCATACCAATTTGGAAACATTTTAATAGTAATCCATACTAGATAATAATATCAAATAAAACATTATATATAAAAATATAAAGATATTAATGATATAACATGTAAAATGTTTATTATATATACCACATAAAAAATGAGTGATAAATACGGTATATGTCTCCCAAAAATAGAAGAGAGATTATAAAAAACGGTACCTAAAGTATTGAAATTCTATGTACAAGTTAAAACATCATATATAATAAATATATATATTTTATAAATACTTTCAAAAAATATAATCATATTTATAATTCCATATAAGACATAATTAAGACCTTTTATTACCCAATTGTTAATAATTCATTGTTAAAATACATTTTTGGTAATAACACGTTCGTTTTTCAGAAGGTTTTAGTTTGGTATTTTCAGTTCTTTTACAGTGTTAATGGTTCCATCATATCCATAATTTTACCAATGATATAAATATATTATATATTCTTGATTCATGTATTTATATTAATTCATTAAATTAAAACATTTAAATTAATTACACCATTCATAGAGATGGATGGTCTTATGTATGCATGATCATTGTTTCCATTTTCTCTATGAATGGAATGAACGGTAGGTAAATAATAAATAACCTATCCAGAATCATTAATATTTCATAAATATAAAATATTTTTATTAAATCTATCCTTATTACCATCCATGAAAAATTAACATAAAAACATATTTCATCACTTCATGGAGGTGGTAGTCCACACATATGTGTGAGAGATGCTATCATTTTCTATGGATTGAAAGGTAAGAAGTTAGAAGTGATATTATAATTACAGAAGTATAATTATGTCACAAATATGATATATATATATATATATATATATGTTTAATTTATCACTATATATTTCATTGAAAGGCAGTGATAGAAAACGAATTACATCGGTTCGTGAGACGGTAGTCCACCATACAATCAATTGATAGTTTCTTTTCCCATTTGATGGAGGTGATGAATATAAGTTAGGATATTAGAAAATCATGTCAATATATTATAGATACTTATATTATTTTATCAGAATTTTTTAACAAGAAACCATAATATTCTATAGATTTTTTCAAAATAATTTTAATTTTATTGATAGCTTGCATTACACGAAACACCATGACATAACGAAAAACAAAAAACTATTAAAACATTTTAATTTAATAATATATTTATCAAATATCCATTGAAATGGAAAGTATGAATAGAATTTACTAAATTATAAAAATATATGTTTACACCTATATATAAAATGAAAGCCTTCGTTACCAAATAATTAGAACTGCAAATAAACACTATTTGAAAAGAAAAGAAATCTCTTTCTCCAAAACATTTTTATCAACAAAAACGTGTTTTACTTCAATAAATTAAACAATTCTTTATTTTGGATGATTTAATTAAATTTATATTTTTTATTTATAAAAATTAATTTTTAATATTCATATTATGTTTTATTATACATGTGATAAGAATAAATAAAATTTTATCCTTAAAAGTGTATTTTTCTAAAAAACTGCTTTTCATACATTTTGAACAATTATTTTAAATTTAATTGTTAAAAATTTAATTAAAAAAAATTAGACTCTTAAAATAAAATATAAAAAATTATCTTTCATTGATTTATTAGATTTTTTGTAAAAATGTTTACTTTTTTATGAAAAGTGACAAAAATTGATTTTTATTAAAAAAATCATTTCCGTTAAAGAATTTAAATATATTAAAATTATTTTAATATATTTTAGAAATAAAAATTAAGAAAATTATATATATATATATATATATATATTAATCCAAACTAGCTCATTGGAATCAATTTCATATTGATTTTTATAAAAAAACATTTTTATACATTTTAAACATTTCTCTTTGGAAAACAAATTTTCCATCATTTCTACCGGTTAAATATAAAATACAAATCTTTATAATTATTCTATAGTAATTTATAAAAATGGAATAAATATTTAGAGATAGAATAAATTATATTATCTAATATGGTCAATTTATTTTTTGACCATAATGAATATTGAAAATAGTAAGTTATAATTACAATGGTTAAGGATAAAACAGGTTTATCAGGGGTGTTAAACAAAAATGATAAGGGTTAAAATAACCTAGAAACTTGTTAAAACTCTATTTTATGGTAACATTTACACCCTTATTAAATTAATAAATAGTTTTATTCTATTCGGTACAATTCTACATGAATATAACCAGTAAAATAATTTAAATAATGAAAAATGTCATAATTTCATGCAAATGCTTTTAAAATTCAATTATCTGGTAACATATATACAGAATAAAGATTTTAATGAATAGTAATGGTAATTTTTATAATATAAAAATTATTTTCATGATGATTAATTATTTTTAGATTTTACAAATTAAATAATTACGTTAAATGCTTAAGTAAGACCATAAAAAAGATTTTTTATTTATTAGAATAATAAAATAAGTGATTCTAAAAATTTTAAAAGTATTATAAATTGAATGAATTTTTGTATTTTATACATTAACACCAAGGAATAAAATGGTAAAATTAAGTAAGAATAAACATCAATGAATAAAATCTTTATAACATGAGTTTTTTTTATGGTGGAGTTGTTTCAAGACCATATATTACCATCACTGCTTTAATTAACTATTTGATAGGCACTTTGGGTGAGAGTGACTCCCAATTATCAAATACTTTTTGGTATTTTATAAAATGCAACACCACTATTATAAGAAGAAAAATTATCCATATATTATTCAAACATCATAAGAATTTTGGTTATACCACACCCAAAAATATTTCCTCCAAAAAATACTTATCTATGTTCTGGATCTTCATTTCATCCCAAAAGACCAAACCTAGGGTCATTAATAAGAAATCTAAAGTGGGTTGTTCTAAGTGAATGTAATTTTATTTATAAATTTTCTTTTTAATGAATCTATTAACACATTTATTAATGTTATATTAGTTACAATTTAATAAAAAATATATACCTTATTAATATATGTTATTATTTTTATTTAATTTCATATATCCACCCCTTTATCGAATAAATAGAAAATGAAATTTTCAATCATGTGTACAACGGACTACCGTCTCGTGAGCCAATATAATTATTTTAACATCACCACCGCTCACACATGGATATATTGATGTATTTAATGTATATATATATTTTATTTTTTATATTGTTATTATTATTTAATTATATATACTGTATAACTTATTAATTTATATTCCATGGAAATACTATTACGTCTCATGTAAGTACGGCTTACTACGACCCTGTGAAGCGATGTGATCTGTTCTTCTGTTAATGTTTACATGAAAAGTAATATGTTTATGTTTTTTGAACATATGTTTTATATATGAAATAAAATGACTATATATGGGTGATATATTATTTACCTTATATTAACCCCTCAAGGAAATGGAAACAGTATTAATGCATACATATGAATTAACATCTATATGAATGTTGAATTTCATTTTATATCTCTAAACTTTATAGATTAGTCAATATATATTCTGAATATACGTAGAATTTATATTATATTAAATAATATCAATATTATGTAACCATGATAAAATTAATAGTACAAAAAATATGAAATTAAAACACACACAAAAAACAAAGTAGTTTCCCTCCGAAACATGACATTAATATTGAATTGTTTATAAGAGGGTTATAAAGGGTCATAAGAAAATAATATATACTATAATATATATAATTATGGTTCATTAATATATCTATAGTAAAATTATATTTATCTTACCGGAGGTTTGAACATGTATGAAGGAAGTCGAGACATAAAGAAAGTTATTTCGATCATAATTTGTCTTCTTTGGGACACACATCAAGTTTTGAACCTATATTATTTTTTAAGGTTTATATACAAAAAATTGAAATGTTATATGATCAGTATAATTCTACAAATTTTTTTAAAATTTATATTTATTTTATACTTTAATGGGAATTATGATTGAATATTACCAAATTGGTAACAGTTTTACGATACGAGATCATGATTTATTGGGATTTTTTATATGTATTCTTTTTATGATTAAATATTATGATCTAAATATCATGAAACTCATCACATTTATTCTCCACAAGTTATTTCTCTAGAATAATTTTTCCCCATCATTTCTTTCTCATTATGTACTTAAAATTCCAATATAATATTTATAATGAAAACTATCGTATTCTAACTTTTTAATCACAACCCTTTTTCTTCTATGTCCATGTATTATAAATTTTGTTTTAAAAAGATTCATCCTAAAAATGATTTATTAATGATAATTTTAAACATGTATTAATAAAAAAATGGAATCCTCAGTCCATTTTTAAAAACATTTCATATTTTTATTTTACCAAAAATGTGAATGGAATAATTATTTTAACATGTATGACATGAATGATATTATATTCCATCATGAAAACTTGATGATTTAAATATTACACTATATATTACCAATTATATTGTCAACGATAATGATTTCCAAATATTTTATGATTTATTAGTGATTTTAAAATTGGAAAAATTATTTTCCCAAGAAATGTTTTAAATGTTTTTAAATCATCATTTATAAATTTTCAAGGTTGTTTTCAAAGAAATGGTTCTCAATAACGAATTATGTCTTAAAAACAATATTTCAATGTGGAAAGGCTATTTTCCTCAAGAAATGTTCCATGTGATCTTTCTAAATCATTAAACAGTTATGATAACATTCATTGATGTTACTTATGATTTAATGGGGATAATAATGTATGATACCATACTTATTATTTCTCTAGATAGTTAATTTTATTATTTATTTAATTTCTATGAAACCCGTATATTTTTTAGGGGTTATGGAATAGTGAAATGATTAAATGTTAATGAAACATGATTTCATTAAATGTTTTATAATGTGGTGATATAATAAATGTTATATACTATAGTGGAACACTTATCTATGGTTTTCATTATGTGAATGTGAATATATTATAACAAAGGGTTTTTTTATGTTATAACCAATTATTTGTGGGACCTATATGTCCATTCAATTTATTAGATAAGGATATATATATATCATCAGATAAGAATGGGAAGTAATTAAATTGGATTGATCTAGTATATTAAATAGGTGAGTCCTGATCAATTATTGGAAACCGATACATCCTAATCCACAATTGTAAACAAGTGATAATTTACGATCCACTATATTTCTGGTCTTAGTAGTCAATTTTGACATAAGAAATGGTTTTATATATTTATGATGGTGCTAAAAGTTTATGAATTAGTCTAATGGTTCATGATTGATTTATGATGGTTTCTCCCTCTCACGGGCCATATTTTCTAAAACGATAAATTGATAATCAATGAAACATGTTTATGATCTATGAGAGGTTGGTTTTGAAATTTTTAAGATATGTTCAAGATTGCATACTATTTTTCCCCTATTGTGAATTAATATTATCATAGATTTATATATCCTATGTTTCATATTTTCGGGTTATTATGCTCAAACATTCATAGGTTTTCTTCTCCAGGTTATGGAAAACAGTTTAGGTAGGGTATGCCTAAGAGGAGTACAATTTGATAATATCATTATGGTATATTTTTAATGTCATTCATTAAATAAGATGATTGTGTTTCTAATATTAAAATAAACTTAAATATTATGGTCCTTAGGAATTTATAATTGAAATGTATTAAACATTCATCTAAAATGATACGATATTTATGTATGAAAATATTGGGTCCTTATAATTGGTATTAATAGAAATGTAATGTTAACCCTTGTAGACTAGGATGAAAAAAAATTATAGATATTACAAGAGATAATTATATGGATATGTATAATGAGATGTTTAAGGATATTTGAAATTATAATAAAAAATCCTAATTTTTTGTAAAGGATTGAAAACGGGGTTTCAAAGAAATTACATCCTTATCTAGACACTAAAAGTAAATGTGTCTCTAACATATTTATAACTATGGGTTTTAAATGAAAAAGGGTTCGATGTGATAGAAAAGATCATAACCTCATTTATGAAATAGGTCATTCTACATGCTTTTCTTTAAACACAAAGTGGATATCATTCGGAAATTTACAAACTATTTACTAACAATCGCAAAGGATTTAAATAGTTGATGACTATTAATGACATAGTTTATGATGAAGGTTTCATAGATAGAAATTGTGGGGTTATGATTTAGTAATGTTACAATTTTTTCCCGATTATGTGGTTTTACAGTATGAATATTATTTCTCATGCTATTATTTTGTCTTATAACATTTGGATGAAGTATAAAGAGCTAGGTTAACAATGAATGTGATAGATAATGTGTTGATGAGAAAGAAAATGGGATGATAACTAGAGTGAATGATGATGTGATTATCGATAACTAGTTATCATGATATTTGATTAATATCTTTCGCCTTAAAAAACTCTATACCTCACTAAAAAAGACAATGACATGTTTATTTGATTCTTTTGGCGGTGGAGATGATAGAGGAAAAAAATACCCAGTTTCATATATGATGAGAATATGAGAAGAATCTCTTCAGGTAATGATTCATTGAATGGGATGTTTTTTTATTTGATTGGAAGAAGGAAATAGAGTAAGAGAATAACGATGGAAAAAAAATTTAGTAACATAATGGATAAAATTAATGTTTCTTTATAGGATCATAAATGTTTTGTTATTAAAAATTTTCAATGTATGGTCATCATAAAAATCGACAACCTGGGGGGAGAACCATAAAGGGATCAATAGGGTGGTAAAAGTAATTGTTTTATTGTTGAGGATTAAGAGACAAAAAATTATGTATGAAGGGAAGGATGTATTAAGGAATAAGATAATGTAGCCTAGTTAATGGTTTATGAATTATGTAAAATGGTTTATGTTATTATGTAATGGAATTCATGAATTATATAAGGATTTTTCAATATAGTTTTTCCATTTTGTATTTTTTAGAATATGTTGAATTTTACTGATGATCTAGAAAAGTGGTTTAATTTAAATTTTATTTTTTATGGAAACCAATGATTAATGGAATATATACCTTAATATTCTCTCGATGTTATGATAATGATTTCGGAATAAATAAATTATTGAAATGAATAAATTCAATTGTATAATATTGATTACCATGGAAATTCATAAAAATTTCACGATAAAGAGTTTTATGTTTTCACTAAGGGATTTTATAAAATTTCTAGACGTATGTAATAAATTCATTTATCTATTACATTATATGGGACGAGTAAATTTTTGAATGCATGTATGTCTTCATATAGACTTTATGGAAATTATGGATATTAACATTTTTTAGTAGAATATATGATAAATGTATTCAAATATTTGGTATATGATATTAAGAGATACCATAGGATATTTGGGGATTAGTGATATAGTGATTTTTTTAAATTTAGTTACCTTTATAAATTTCAATTTTTTATGGGATATAAGTTCTACCATTTTTGTAATGGTTTATATTGAACTTTGAATAATGTTTTAGAGAATAATGTAGTACTTTATCGTATGAAGATTTATGTATAAAATCATCTATACCTTTGGTTTTTTATAATAAATAGATATTGATGAAAGGAATTATTATTCTTTAATGGATATTATTATATGTTACTACTTTAGAAATGAATTTTTTTTATCTTAGTGTAAGAGAGAAAGTGTAAATTGATCATGGAACGTCCAAAGGACGTTATTGTGCTTATGAAATATAATGAGATCACATATGTATATATTATCATAAAAATATCTTAGCCTTAGGAAAATTGTTTTGAAATAAATATTTTATCAATTTTCAGCATATATGATTATATCAATGTCCTTTTTCACAACTCTTTGGTTTAGGGTTTTGTGGTTGTTGATTTTCTTATGATCATTTAATTTCTTGTGATAAATGATATTTCCCACTCTCTATCATGATTTAGACAACGAAATTTTCTTACAGGTCCATATCATTAAATTCCACCAATGTTCACCTATTTGGAAAACTAGTTTTTTTTATAATATATGACCTTTACACAAACCAATTGATATTTTCAATAGGAATTTCAATTATCCATTTTTATGATGTCAGATTCCCAAAAAATAATTTTCAAATGTTAACCCATTTTTACAATGAAAAGATTCAAATTTCTATGATAAATTGTATTTAATGGGGGTAGAATGTTACACCCAAGGCTTTAATGAAATTATTTAAAAATAAATTTAATTTCATTGATATCTTTTGTTACTGTAAATTTGGTTTTAATGAAACATGATATAAAATTAAAATATTTTTATCTAATATGCTGGTTATCGCCCAGCTATTATAATGATGAGTATGAATAGAATGAAATAAAATATTAAAAATCATGTTTACACATATATATGAAATAAATTATTTTTTAACCAATTAATTATAAATTAAAATAAAAATATATTCAAATTAATGGATATATATTTTCAAAAACTATTATTAATCAGAAAAACACATTTTAACTCAATTAATAAAAATCATTTTTTAAATAATTTTAATTGAATGTATATATTTTATACACAATAAAATTTTTAACATTAATATTATTTTTTTTCTACAAATGAGATATGAATAAATCTAATTTTATTCTTGAATCCAAATTATTTCAAAAAAGGAGTTTTCTTACTATTTGTGAACTTAATTTAAAGTCATTTTTTCAACATTTGGAAAATTTGTTTGAAAAATGCACTTAATTTATGAAATAATAATTTCATGGTGTGTGTTTTTTCGTATTTTTTGAAAAGATTAATTTTTCATTAAATTACAAAAAAACATCTTTTTATTAATTATATAATTTCATTTAATGCATCTAAAAACCCTCACATTATATTAATATGTTTTAAAAGAAAAATTAGTTCAATGTTATATCTATAAATCCAAATAATTTAATTGGAATAAATTTCAAATTGAATTTGATATAAAATCATTTTAATATTTTGAAACATTTCACTTTTTATGGTTGAATTGTCATAGTATCTTTTGGGATTATTTTTAAATACAAAATTTTCACTTATATGAATGGAATTTTGATGTGTTGATTCCCTATATAGAATAAATACATTTTACATTATCTAATAATTTAAAATTAATATTTTTTCCAAATTAGTAATAGAAATATTAAGAATTTATAATCATGATTAGTGTTAAAATGGTTTTAGCAGGGTTTCAACAAAAATTAAATGGGGAAGGGACATATAAACCTGTCTAAAACACATTGGATGTAAATATTTTTGCCCTTATTACCTCAGACTAGATTTTTATGCACCTGTGTGAAACATTTCCATGAATTTGACCTATGTACTAATTAAAATAATGAATGAAGGAAAAAGTTCAGCCACTTTCTTTGAAATTGTAATTATTTCTTCACATATAGAACAAATAATGACAACAAGGAATATTTATGGTAATTTGGGAGTAATTTTTTCATGGAATTAATTTAATTTTAAATTTTATTAATTATATTATTAAATTGAATTCTTTATCAACACTATCATAATAATTATTAAATTAATATAAAAATAAAATAAATGATAGCAAATATATTATAAGTAATATAAATTTAATTAATTGTTAAATTTCATGAATTCTTAAAGATATATGAAATTATCAAAATATATGAAAATGATAAATTCAAAATCACTTTTTATGTGTTTAATGTTAAATTAAATGAACAGTTGAATAATTGACAGTAATGTTATTTTATAATATATATTATTTTACAAAATGATTTAATATTCCAAAAAATAGTATCAACATCACAGTTATTGATATATGATTAAATATATCAATCATGATCCATTCATGAACTAATTGTCCTTTTATAATAATTATATGGATCCCAAAATAGTAAAAATATTATTACTATAGTAATGGGTAAAACGGGATTCTGCGTGTTGAATGTGCTTGTGTTAAAATTAATTTTCCATAAATATAGAATTATTATTATAAAAATTGGATTTAATATTTAAAATTATAGGATCAAAATTATCTAATAGTACTCATTTTATTTAATTACATTATGGATGAATGACCTAGAAAAATATATAAAAAAGTAATTACAAAGGTTAAAACTAAAATTGAAATATTATGTAAATTTGAAGGCTAAGGAATATCATGTTTAAAAAATGTGTTTTTTGTTGTTGGAGGTGTCGGTAAACCATATTTACATTCACCCAATTAATTATGTATTTTTTTATGAACATGGGGTGATTTTTTCCCCATTATTTAATGGTTTTTAGTATTCTCAAAAACTCCACTCATCACCCATTATAAAATCCAACAACCTCCCCTTAATTTTCACACTTATTAATCAATTTGGAGAGACAAACCTTAAAAAATATCTCCCAAATATATTTATCCATGATCTATAGCTACTTTTCATCCCAAAATACCAACCATGGGGTCCTTAATAATATATCCACTAGGGGTTGTTCTATACATTGGTAATTTTCTTCACTAGACATTTTATTTTTAAGTTTTCCCTTACAATCATTATTCAATTTTTATTAATTAAAATAATATATATATATATATATATATCATATATGGATATGTTATTATATTTATGGGATAATTTGTATCCATCTCCTCATTGATCATATGGAACACTAAATCTTTGATCGTGTATACACTGGATTGACGCCTCACGAACTGTTGAAATCCATTTTCCATAACCTCATATCATGTCTTGACATAATGATAGATTTAATATTTATATTATATATATATATGGTATTATAATACAGATTTATTTATAATATCACATTTTAGTTCTTTATTTTCATTCTGTGGGAATAGGATAACACTGCTTCTGTTTATGAAAATGTACTGCCTCACGAAGCGAAGTGGTATGTTCTTCACTTACAATTTACATTGAAATTAATAAGGATAGAATTAACGATTCTATGTTATATATTAGATAAAATGACTCTTTAAATTTGATATAGTAATTAAATTAGTTTCTTTCAGTATATTGATAAAATATAAACAACGTTCATGTGTACGTATGACCTACCATCTCTATGAATAATGTATTTAATTATATATCTCTAAATTTTATAGATTACTTTAAAAATTTAAATAGTAAACATATATAATAGAAATATCATGGTTAAAATTATTCATATTATATAACCAATATCAAATTAATTGGATAAAAAACAAAATAAATACATACATGAAAAACATAGTAGTTATTACCCAAAACATGACTTTAACATATAATTGTTAACAAATGGGTAATTAACTGTCATATATAAATATTATATTGTATGACATATATATATGTAAGTTTATATTGTATAAGCATAATAATATTATATTTATAATATATTAGGTTTAAATGTGCATGAGGAATTTTGAGACGTATGGTAAGAGATGTTTGTCCCAATTTTTATTCTATGGTGCATACATTATGGTATGCACCTATCTAATTTTGTGGGGTGTATATACTTCCCAATTGAAATTATATGTCATGAATACATTATATTTATCTTATTTAATTATTATTTTTAGGTTATTATACAATGTGTCTTACGATTCGATGTTACCAAAGTGGTAAGTGTTTTGTGATACAATCTCATCATTTATTAGGATTGTTTATATTTATAAGTCCATTGATGAAACCTAATATTCAATATCTAAAAAAACATTAATTTTATTATCCAATGTTTATTTATTGAGAATAATTTTTTTTCATTCATTTTCTTCCCTTTATGTACATAATATTATAAAATATTTTGTATTATGAAATTTGACTTTATTTCACTTCTCTATTGAAAACCCTTTTTCTTCCATATCCATGTTTTCTGAAAATATATTCAAAATAAAAATTTTATTTTTGGAATAATTTATTAAAGAAAAATTTTCCATGATTTAATTTTTAAAAAATTCTTTAAAATGAATATTCATTTCATTTTAAAAAATATTTTCATTTTATATTTTATCAAAATTTTGAATGGAATTTTTTTTACGTCAGAAAACCTAAACAAAATTTTCCATCATGATGGCCACTCAATGTTTTAAATAGTTAATTATAAGTTTCAATTTTTATTTTCAAAGAAGTGGATTTCCCAAATAAGTTTTTTTATTTGTTTTCAAAATAGAAATGATATTTTCCTCAAGAAAATTTTTACCTGATTTTGGATGGTTCCTTGGTATGTTTTAAAGGTTATTTAAAATGAAAAGGATTACAAAAAAATCTGTTTTAATATGTTTTGTAAAATTAGAAATTATATTTTCCTAAAGAAATATTCAACGTTACCGTGAAGAAAGTTTTTTTATAAATGATTAAATACTTTGATTTTACATATATTTTATTGGGTATAATATTGAATGATTCCACTATTACTATATTTCTGGATGGTTAATATATATATTTATTAAATGTCTATGAAATCTATTTTTTTCAAAGGTTGTTTTATGTTGAATTTATGAAATTTTTAGGAAACCTGTTTTCATTACACATGTTAAAATTTTATGTTATAAAGAATGGTTTATGATATTTTGGAACACTCTGAATGGTATCAATTATTTTATAGAGGTAATATTATTACAATGTATGTTGGTTATGTTATATAAAAATATGGGTGTTACCTATATCTATCTCCAATTAATTTGGTAAAGAAATATATCTAATGAGATAAAGATGGGAAATAATTCAATTGAATAGATACACTATATAAATAGATTAATAATAATCCACTACAGGAAATACGTGTGTTCTGATTCACAATGGGAAATAGTTTTAATATACCTTATCCACTATATTGATGGTTTTGATATATAACCATGAATTATGAATTGGTTTTCTAAAATTATAATTTCCATAGACATTTATGAAATGATATTATGTTTCTTCACTGATTTGTGATAATTTATCACTCACATGGGCCTTGTTTTTTGTAATGATGATGTTTTATTCCACGAATCATGTTTATGGTCTATGGATTGTTGGGTATGAACGTCATATGTTATGTTCAAGATCACATACCCATATTTTTATATTATTCTTTAATAAGATCATAGATTGATATCTTATATGTTTACCTTTTATAAAAATATGATATTACTATTTCTTAATTTTCCTTCCACATGTTATGAATAATGGTTTTTCTAGGATATAATTGATAGGATTACTATGTGAGAATATATTTTGGGGATATGTTGAAGATATTTTATGAGATAAGATTATTGCGTTTCTAGTCTCCAATGACACTAAACTATTAAGATCATTGGGAATGTATTTATGAATCATATTGAATATAAAAATAAAAATATGTAATATTTATGTTATAAAATCACATATCCTTTCATTGTATAAAATTTGAGGGATTTGGATGAAACAATAAAATAAAAAACTATGGTTAATAATGATACCTCTTCTTCGGGAAACGTCCTTAGGTTTGTACTAAAAGCTTTATTTTGAGTCTTGGATAATAAATATATGGTCTTTAATATGTGGGGATGGATATAATAATGGAATTTGGGTATGTATTGACCAATATATAATGATTTATATGTGTTAATAAGATATTATATGGGTTCCATTTTATAAGTGGGGGAGAGGAAAAAATTTGAAATTTCAAAAAGAAAAATTTATCACCACTTTTTAAACATGATAGAAGGACCATAAATCGATCATTATCACACCTATTATTATATAAGGTAAAATTTTTATAGAAAATAGGAATTTTATAAGTTTTTATATTATTTTAACCCTTATTTTTTCATTTTAACCCTTGTTAAATTTTTTTAACCTTAACCGTGCTAGTTATGTATTATACTTTTTTTTAATTAATTATGAAAAACATTATGTTTAAAATATAATATAATATTAATACATCTAATTAAAAATATAGAATAAATTTTAAAAAATAAAATTAATATCAATGTAATAATTTTAGTAAAATGTTTTACACGCAGACTCAAAGAAAAATTAGTTTTCCAAAAAAATGTTTTCATTACTAAATAAATTTTTCATATAAAATTTAAAAATGAAATTGATTCCAAGGACCTAATTTTTAGTAATTAGGATATAAGTGTTATAAATTTACTTTTAAGATCATATGAAAATATAACTTTTAAATTATTTAAACAAAATTACAGTTTTTTAAAAAAACATCATTTTTCACTTTCTAAAAAAATTTATCATTTAAGAAAAAAAAAAAAATCTCCATAATATTAATTTTACAAGTTGATTCTAAAAAATTTATTTCTTTCAAATATATTTTATGAAAGTTTAAAACATTAATTTTATTAATTTCTTCACATGACGAAATATAAATCATTTTTTGAGAAAAATGCATTTTAAAGTTTATAAAGACATTAATAAATATTGAGTACATTTTATCAATATATATTATATTTTAAATAACATTATAAAGAAATTTAAAAATGTATTTATTCCTATTCATACCTCCACATTCATCATCCTAGTTAAAAAAATAATACTTTAATAATAATATTTATAGTATATTGGGGTTCGATAAAACTCGATGTTATCTGAAAAAAAGTTGTTTAAAAATAATACTTATTTTAAAAAAATGTTTCATATAATATCTAGTTGTTAAAGACTTAATTTTAATTCTAGTTGAAGGTAACTATGTTTTTTAATTATATGAATAAGGGTAAACTATTGTTTTTGAAGGACGTGTAAAGGGAATCTGACTGAAACACATAAGGGCATGACCTATTTTCTATATGTTAGGAACGGGTAACCTTGTTTAACTATTTTTGCTGTAATGGTAGAATCAAAGTCCATATATTCTATAAGAGTAATATCGTAAGTGTACCTATACTTTTTAAAATTACATGTAATGGTAATCTGTCACACATAAGGGTACTTCAAAAGATATATAAGGTTCAGTCAAATATTTTAAATACTATATAACGTAATGGTTCATGTTACTCAAGGGTAACCAACAACGAATGGGTAAAATAACTAACCTTACATACCCCATGAATCCTGAGTTCGGATATCAAGATACATAATATTAAAACCCTATTATACAATGCACCACTTATGAGATGCGTATTTGTATTGATTTTTATGCACATTTCTCATTTTTATTCCACTTGAACATGTTAAACATGTTTTCCACTATTTAAAATCATATTTTTTTTAGAATACTATATAATTATTACTTAATTCAATACTCTTTTCTATAATATTTTATAGATAATAAATTAAATCCTAATAAAAAATTGAATTTGATGAAGTATCTTTGGAGGAATAATTATAAATGTAAAAACAAGTTTCATTCTATGTTTAGATTTACTATTTGTTTCTCTTGATTATGAGTGATCTAAAATACTCCTCTATAGTTGTAAATCCATCTATAGTTGACCTAGTATTCTACATTATTCACCAAACCTATATCATCCATTATAAATATATTTCTCCATTTCCACAATTCTCTTGGGAAAAACTATTTATGAAGGAAAGGCAATACTAGATAAGGGATCTAGTACATTCCTTTTTCTATATTATAAAAGTGTGGAATTATAATTCTTTGTATACATTTTTTAAAAACTTTATATTTCAATAATTAGATCATAGTCTTCATGTATAATCAAATGAGGAATGAATTTCTCATAATATAGATATTATCAAATAAAAAGACAAATTTAGGATGAATAATTATATCACTAATATTATTAATTCTTTATTTTTATCATGTTCACAATATATGTTGTGTAATGTTCAATTCTATTTATACTATAATTTTCAAGAAATATAATTTGGGGTTAATAATGGTTCAATCATTGAAATAGTGGTTTACTTCTAGAAGGAAAAAATTTACCTTTTATTATTAAATTTGCATTAAAAAAATAGAAATAATATTACATGCCTTGAAAAATATTGTTATATTAGAATTTAGGGATTGGTTTTTGAATTGAATATAGTTTATTTGTATTTTCAAAAATATTGTTTAATTAATTATCAAATTTATTTTGGAAAAATGTTTTATAATATGTAAAGTTATTAAATTAAAGAGGAAATACATTTTTTCATGATTTAAAATAATGATAATTATTCTTATACTTATCCTAGATAGAAAAATGAATAACACATCACTTTATGTAATTATTATTGATAAAATCAAACAATATCACTCTGTACTGTTAAACTACTCAAATGATGTTAATGTGAATTATTTTTGTACATATGGACATTAAAATATTGAAATATGATTATCTCATGTTAGAAATTAAGTATATTATACGAACTGTATATATTATCACATGTTGTAATATTTAATATTCGTGGTTATAATATTTTGGTTGTGTGATCATGTGATTTATAGATATAATTTTTTGCCTATATGTTTCACTTGAAAGTGTTCTATAAATGCTTATATTTTTTCCTCATGGTTGATATGATGGGATATTAAATAACAACATAATGCTAGAAACTGTTGTCTATAATGAAAGATTAATGTTGAAATAATACTCATCACAACAGATATTTATAATATTGGGAATCATATAAGGGAAAACTAGATTCAATAAATTATATTTATCAATGGAAAATATATATTTCTAGAGATACTAAGATATATTTTAAATAAATCATTTAGTTGAATACAATTTTGAAAAATTAATGATTTTATAAATCCTTTAATTAGTTATTTTATAATGTATGGTATTCATTATTATTTTTTTCATTTTTTCATTGGAATTGTATAGGGATTAACACATTTAATATGTATTAATTATATATATATTTAGAGACATGATATTATTGAATTTCAACTTTGTATTGTATGAAATATGGGTGGGGATATATAAGGTAGTGATGGGAGGACTGGGTTCTGGTTATAGTGATCATATGAGTGGTGGTACCTAAGGATGTTATGGTATTATGAGGTCATAGTGATGATGATGATGATTAGATGATATTTTGAACGTTATATTATGTGCAGTAGTTCCCATGATGGCAGAAGTACTTTTAAAATGGGTAAAACAGGGGATTACCCATTGTTTTTTTGGTGAATGCATGGATTTTTATTTATTGTTTTATGTACAACATACATTTATTTTCACAAATTATATTTATGAAATGGTGATGATGTTATACACTACCAATACATTTTTCATGTGGTTTCCAGGGTTTAGTCCTTGGGTACCATGATGGTTATGAATAATAATTAATGAATTAAATATCTCAGTTTTTTCTTGATGACTTAATTATATTGATGACTTATTATATTATTATTTTATACATTGGCCTTAGTAGTGGCATCTGAGAGCCTTGTACAAAGTTAGAAGAAGATTATTCAATGGGTATATAATTTCCAAAATGTGCCTATGAACATTATATATAACATGTATGCCTTTTATTTCATACGCTACCCTACACATGTCACATGGGAAAATAACACCCTTTGGATTCTGGGAGTGAATGTTTCCTAACATCAAGGTATATAAGGAATAGATGGAAATCCAGAACTGGTAAGCACAATCTATTCAATTGTTAGTATTATATAGTGGTGAGAATGCTGGTCACATATCCCCATGTATGTGCCTACATGGAAGAAATTTCTAGTGTGTATTTTAATCACTTATATCACCATATATAGTATTCCAATTATTAGTATAGGTCTTTTGAGTATAGGTTGTGATGGTTGGAGAAACAATACATGATGAGTAATATATGATGTATGAGTTATGATGGCACCTAGTAACTACTCGGTTACTATATAGATGTATTTTTTGGGATGATGGGACAATTTCATGTGTGAGGTGAATGATATATTATCCCAAGAATCATTGGGATGGAATATATTATCCATGTTGTCTTCAATATGGGTCTTGAATAGAGATGGATCTAGAACTGCAACATTGTAAAAGAGTCGAATACCAAGGTGGACGGGGTATTTATGTATCCAATTTCTTAGTTTATTATATTATCTCTTCAATGAAATAATTTGTTATGAATAACCATTTTAGGGATTGGAAATGAATATTATACCTGGTTAGGTGATGAGTTGGTTTCATTTTTCACCCAATGGGATTTAGAAATCTAATTTCAAAATCATAATGGGAGATTAAAGGAAGGATACTAATATATATATATATATGTTATACTCACCCTATAAATATAAAAGTTGTTTTTTATTTAAACTAAAACTAATTTGTGATCGAGGTAGACTTTTCTAGTCTAAGGAGTTCTGAATGATATATTAATACCTTGTAGTCACTATTAAGAATCTATATTATAATTTATCATTTTTTTTGTTTCATTTAATTAATATCATGTATTGAGATTACATATAAATTTTTAATGTGAATAATTTGTTTAGTGGTATTTTTATCATACCTGTTTTATTCCACATACTATAGTGGGTAATGCCTCACATCTATGTGCATTATATACCCATGGTTCTTGTTTCCATTTTAGGTCTCAATGAAGGAGGGATTTTTATTTCATTATCTCTCCTCTCTAATCTGCATCCCCAGAGGGATACCATTGGAAAGACATTTTAGAATGGTTTGAGAGGTATTCAATGAGTGATAAGTCATATTTTGGAAGTATGAACTAAAGTGGATGCATGGGTTGGGGGGGATATTTTAAAATTTTCATCATTTTTTTCCATAAAAAGGGAGACCAGTAAAGAAAATGGATTTTTGGTTCCCCCATAAACTAATGAAGGTACAATCATGTTTTCTAGATATTCAAACTGATTTCATTCTATATGTGGGGTGGATATCTAGGAAAAGATAATACATCATGCTTGTATGCTCTTATTTTTGAACAGTGAATAAATTATAAAAAGGTTAAAATTAAGGTATCTAATTAACTGTAAACATTTTTTTTCTAGAATAGGATCCCCTAGTGTCTGTTATTTTTGATGGATTTCCTCTCTGTTGAAGTCCTTGTCAGATTATTAAGGAATATTTTCAACAATATATTTTAGGTACTCATGCTAGAGTGGAAGATGATGATGATAATACTCTAAATAGTACACTATGAATGTTCTAGCAGTTGATTGTGAAGAATAATGAGGGCTATATTTTAGATCATGGGAATGCAATTTAGTTGGAAGAGGTTATGATGGCCATCCATTTGAACCATTCTTTGATACAACACTAAAGTTTTTTGGAAATAAATATTCTCTTTTAATTATCGTAAAAATTATTGTTCATGATATTATATAGGTGGTATGCATTTTCCTTTTTGTGGGGGATGTTTAGTGGATAGTTTTCTAGATGATTTTCTCTCATTGACCACAATAAGGTGGTATTTTCAATCTATGGTGTTTTTCCATATTGATGGGTTTTCTAAACATTTCTATTGTTGTGCGGTGAGACCATTAAATTTACTTTTTCTTCTTGATACCCCTAAATTTATATCCCATTGAAGTAAATGTACATGTTTCTAATCATTCTTCAATTACAACCCTTTTAAAATGAGTGCAGGGAAACCTCCTCATATTTTTGATTGAAACTATTCTTATATGCTAGACGATATGGACCCTATATCCAGAAGTGAGAATATTATAAGTTCCATAAAATATATTTCTTCCTAGTGTTGGATTAATTACACTATAAATTTTGATTTAAATTATTGTTTGTTGTGGTTTGTGAATGTGGATTTTTATGGCTTTTTTGGCCATATGTGCATAGATCCTGGTAAAGGATTTACCCTTTTACTAGTGATTTTGTGATATTTCTTATAGATGAGTGTCCCAAATTCATGATCAATATTCCGTGTATCTTAAAACATGTTATTCATTGATAATATATTTTTTCTCATGTTAATATATTAGACTGATTATCATCTTGATTAGATGTTTTATTAATGGAATTTCGCTATTTTTTTAGGAATCTACCATAAGAGATTATTTTAAAATGTTTTTAAGTTCTACATGATATTACATTATGGTGGTTTTTGAGTTCCATATATAGTAAGAACCTTGAGAGGTGCCTCATGGGGTAGTAAAATTAGTTACTCTTATATTTCTTCCATCTCATTCTTGATTTTGTATTATTTTATAGGGATAAAAATTGTTAGAGATGTATCTAATGTAAGGGTTTGGATTTTCCTAATCCCTTTTTTGACATTTTGGGATGTCTGGTTGTTCATCATAAAATACATAAATTTATATGTTTGTTTAATTTTTTTTAATCTAAAATAATTTTTAAAATGGTTTTATAAAATACAGAGGTGACTTTGATGTTTTAAAAAAAAATTGAATTTAATAGAGAATATTCAAAATGATTATATAATTTATAAAACTGATTTATAATTTCTAAAGTAATAATAAACACCATTATTAATTTTACATATGTTATATAAATAAAAAGTTTAATGTTATCATAGAATTTTTTACCTTTGAACATGAATATGGTGTTACATAAAGGTATTTCATGTTCTTAAATGTCATTTTTATGGTAAACATGAGTTGTCCTTATATGTGTTAGTGTGAAAAATAGTTTTCAAAGGCCATATAAGGGTCATATGATGGATATGTAATGGTACCAACAATTTTATAGATACTTTTAGGGTACCTTTGGTCTCATATTCCTTTTGTAAAGGATGTACATAATTAGATAAATTTCATAAGGTTACTCGACACCACATCTTTTTCAAAGGACGCTAAATGGTTAAATATCTCACATAGGGTTACGACATAAGCTATATAATGGTTAACAATATTTTCTAAAACCTTCATAAGGCTATGTCTATGATTTATATTGGTAACTGGATCTGTAAGCGTAAAATCAAATTACCCTTATATAGTACATGAATTAGATATAAGGGTATCATTTTGCATAAGGGTCAAAACCTATTATCCTTACTCAACATATATAATATGTGTATGGCTAAGGTATTTTACCCATATTTCAATTTTTTACATCATGAACCTATAAATTCAATTATCAATGATTTAAAATACTAAAATCATTGTGTTTATTACCATGAAATTTTTTAATATTTTAAACCTCCTTTTTGGAATATTTTGATCGAGCCTCAGTTATATGATGACACAAAAATCATTTGGAAAAATTAAATGGAGAATAAAATATAGAATTTTATGGATTATTTGATGAGGGATATTTATGAATGTTAAAATGATTTTATTTATGTAATTTCTCATGTCAAGTCACTCTATAAATAGTATATAGACTGATTGGCCCCATGGACTCAATCATGCCTCCCCATATTTTAATGGTTGTTGACTAGAAGTGGGGGTCCAATGTTGGTATGGTGGGAGACTATACCATAATAACCAGGGTGGAACAATGCTCGACAAAAAATGTAAAAATGTGTAATTAAAATATATTAATTAGAAGTGGAATGTAATAACATAAATTAAATGATTAATGACTAATAAACTAGTCATGAACATTATACAATGAACAAGTAATAATCAATAAAAAAGATGATTCATATACAAAGAGGATAGAATGAAGAAAGTAGTTAATAAATATACTCTAACCTAGATATGACATTCTCATCCACTACTCCCAGGCTCCCATGTCTATTTCTGGTCAATAAAGAATAATAGAAAGTAAGAATTCATAGGCCATGATCATGAACATATAACCATATGGACATTCAGAGTACTCAAAAGAAACTATCATAGGGTGAGATCTTAGCAAAGTAGTCCACCACCACCGATGATAACTCAATATTTTCCATGAATATTAATGTATATAAATAAGCGTGTATAATAAATAATAAATGAATAGATAAGTGAAATCATGTTTGGATTAGGTTCCTCCGGGACACTTGGCTGACCATACATGCTTCGTCCTAAACATGAAATTTTGTGAGCATGAAATAATATATATATATATAAATTAATCTATATAATCATATATATACAAAGAGATATGTGAATAGTGGGGACTCTAGGTTCAATACCAAGACATCCATTTATAATAATAATAACATTGTATAGGTCGAATTTTTAAAAATACAGGTACAAGAAAAAGCATTGAGAAAAGGAATAAAAAACACCATTCATGACCATCCCAAACAATGATGTGAAGCATCATGTCCAAAATCCTAATCACAAGGCATTAAATTTCATTTCCAACATCCCAAATCGATGTAAATCTACAGTTCCATCATCTTGGACCAAGGGGGAGTGAAATATCTTTTGAAACATCCTATCTAAGGAATATAAATAATAATCACGCATAACCAAATCCCAGTTTTCCTAAAATACCTCAACAAAGGAATTATTTAAAGAATAACTTGATATCAATCAAGGAATAGTGTAATACAATTTTAACATTTCATTTAATGTTAAAATATAGTCAAGGGTAAACAAACATTCCACGATATGAATCATTAGGATTATGAAATTCAATTAAAGCATAACAAGAAAGGAAGGACAAGTATATAAGAATGTCAAATCACAATTCAAGTGTGAATAAAAAATAATTCCATGTAAATGAGCCTAAAATATCACTAATAATGTCTGAATAATAAACAAGGCCATGTCCATAATTATTCCATAGACAATTCATGTTATTATATTTAGAGAAATTCAATTATAAGTATTTAAAAATTCCATGGTAAGTTTGATGCTATTTAAATTATTCAATATCACCATATTATTTACCATTTTTAATGAGTAATATAAATATCTTCCATGGTTTTTTTATAATAAAATCATGCATGGTTGTCAAAACATTTCATTTAATTAATATTAATCATCCCATTCATGAGTTTTTGTTCAACACAACTCAAATGTGATTAATGTTTTAGAAGGAAATTAAAATCATGGGAGTTAAATGAAAAAAAAATAAAGGTGTGGTTTAATTTTATAAACAAGGCATAGAAATACTGGGAACATAAATTACACACCTAAAAGGGTGGATCATGTTTAGGTGAACAACCTCCAACCATGAAATTAAATTCATGAAATTATCTAGTTTATTGTAATAGATTCTACATATATAATTTTTTATTCAAGAGGAATAACATTGATACTCTATCTTGTTACCCAAAAGAAAAATTTATACAATAATAAACATTAATGGAAGATATATATACCACCAACCATATACCTTTTATGCTTCACTCACCTCTTCTCAATCATTGATTCGATCCATATTGAGGAAAATCAGATGAATTTATAAATACCCTTGAAGTAGGAAATATAAGATCACTTGGATTTAGCATTATATAAGATGAAATAAATGAATAATTTATGAATAATGAATCATAGACTAACCATTACACTTCAAACTCACCAGATAGTTCTCAATTTTGAGTTCAAATAGAAGAGGTCTATAGAAGCCTAAGGAGTGCAAGAGGGATGTTAGAAATCCTTCGGGAGAGTTGTTGTTATGGAGTGGGAGTGGGTAGCTCAAAATATGGCCACTAGTATGAAAATATATAGGGAAGATAGTTTTTGGGATTGAAAGAGTATAGAGTTAAAAACTATAATTTCAATCCATTATTAAGAGATGCATGGTTTAGCTACATAGATTAGAAAACCACAATCTAACCATATGGTGGCACTATCCAAAGGGATTCCCCACTCATATGGACATAGCTCATGGTTTAACAACCCATATGAAAACCATGTGTATCATCCTATAAACCCCCCTATATCACATTTTTCCCTTATAGGGGTGCACTGTTTCAAAAAACCATACCCCTACATGAAATAAACATCCTGGTTAGGCTATAATCGTTAGTACCTATAGTGTGCCAGCCGTGTTCCTCTATATATTTCTCTTGATACTAAGTTTCTAGAACCCAATTATTCTTAAATTAATATAAAATCCTAAGACATGACACATGACATATTCCCAATCTAAAAATAGATTTTTTATCTCTTCTATGTCTTGTAATTATATTAAAAAATTAGTTTAAGAATTAGACCATCCACCAGATGATAATTAAAATCCCTTTATAATTTTATGAATGGTTCAAAAGCATTGTAAGTTATAACATCCCAACCATAGAACTTATCAACAAAGAAAATCCATGTTGGATATCAAAATTTAATTATCCACATTCATGGACTAGAAATTCTCCAACAAAAAGGGATTCAATGTTTCCCTTTTCCAGTAAACCTGCAAGTGATATTTTAATCATATGATATCTAAACCATTAAATATTGAGTTGACACTCGTAACAAAAGTCAAAACATCAAGATGTTTTTATCTTGAACTCGTCTAACCAAAGATGTGATCACATCATTTCCTATTTCTTAAATTAGATTATGGATGTCCCCACCATAGTTTCTAGGTTTAATAATCCATTCTGAGTCATGGTAACCCCACATTTGTAATTTCCTATTTGAAAACATCATCAGTGTCCTGTAATGATTCTGTCTTGATTCCAAAGTTGATAAAATAAACAAATTATAATCCACTATTTAGCATGGTTGTGTTGTATTTTCCTTGAAATTCCCATGAGTGACCCATAAACTACATTTTCCACCTTATAATGATGATCCAAACATTTTTCATAACTGACCACCAATAACTGCCCATTGAACTCTTGTTTTACCACAATTGGAAGACTTCTTCCAAATGCTCATCTTCAACATCCGACATGAAACCAAAACTAGATCGGGACACCATTAATAAGAGGTACCCTTGGATTTCATGTGCGTTCCCACTGAATCACATAACTATCTTCTAGTAAATTCACTAAACATATTTAAATTTAATTTATCATGCCACAGTATTGATAGAATTTTATTTCTAATTAATCCCCTTGGAGCATCGCAACTATTTAAATCCTAACACCCACACTCAGAGTTCTCTACAATCAATATTTAAATGAGTACCAAGAATTCCCAACATGATATAATAGTACATTATTCTATTTAACCAAAGGAATATGGGATTCAAAACAACCATCCAATAAATGGTCTCGTAATGGGGCCAACCCCAATATCTTATAGTGGTAATCACACCATAGACCATTCTTTATACCTCTCCAAGAGTGCTACTCACATATATTCCATACATCAACAAGAAAAGGAATATTTTTTCCACTTATTTTGGATTATAACCAATGGTATCCTAGTTTACTAGGTATGATATCAATACAGGGGACATTATATCCTCTGAACTAGGTATACACCAAGATATTATCAAACAATACCGTTGAAAAGTGTGTATTTATCTCCCAAACCACACTCTAACAAAATAGGCTATACTTTCCATGAAATAACAACTGTAACCACCATTATTGATTATGTTTGACAAAGTCTAACAATATGTCACGTCCTCACAATATCCCAAAACTACGCGATTTCCTCAACTGGTATAGTTGTATGGGTTACACCCCTAATGTGTGTGCCTTATAGAATATGGGACACATTTGATAGCCTCATCCTTCTATCATGATTTAATTATGATTGTGTCATTTGATCCACTACATACATACACATTATAAAACATCTAACTTATCTACCAATATATTTTTTTAATTCCTTGATCATGTTATATTAAATTCATGATACCCATGATTATTCCAGAATTTCTACAAAATTATAATCCTTCATGTAAAAGTTAATCAACCATTTAGTAGAAAACCGACCACCTTCTCATTATGTTACCTTGAAATCAATGATGTGTTTCAGACCTATCAAACTCCAGGATCATTTATTCATACTCAATCTGAATCTAGAATCAAGAATTAGTTTAGTCTGACACCTATGTTTTTAAACTCATGTTTAGGTCTGACATTTAAAATACAAAAACTACTATCTCACATTCATACAAAAGTCGTTTTCAACATATATAAGTGGTCCACTACAGTAGTGTACCCTATTCGAAGAAGAGAACAATTAAATATGTTAAATACAATTATCCCCACTTTAAATGTGTTCTAATCATCAATTACTGTGAATTTGAACTCATCCCACAACACTCAATACAATGTGAGGAAAATCAACGACTCTAAATCACAGGAGATCATATTCAATGTTAGTGTGCATGTTTACCTCTCTTGATCCATTCTTACACACTATATTAGTATCTTTCATATAATATAAACCAAACCTAATATTCTAGTTATAGCATTCAGTTCATTTTTAACATCATCTTGAGCACTATGATGGGTTTGATTTCATTTAATGCACATATCACTCTACTCAATAGATGACCTCTGATCATATTTTATCACCTATGGGATCACAAGGTAACAATGTAACCCATATTATTTTTTACAATTTTTTAACCAATGATATGGAATTTTAAAATTAATCTTACAATGATAGAAAAATTTGATAATAGGAGATACCATCTCTCTTAATTTTATAGGCACGATGAGAATACATATGCCAGATTTGTATTAACCCATACAACTATGAACATGCATGATGACTCATAGAGTCATTCATCATTGAAAAAAAAGATTCATATGACCAAATAATTGGCTATCCTTTCGCTGTGCATGTCTAACTAAAAAAACTCAATAAATCCATGATGCTCATCTCCCTAGAAAGTGTTAATTTATCACATGATTATCCTCCTATCCTAGGTTTCGTTATATAGTAATATAATCATGATATAAAGGAATGAATGATATAAAATCACTAAATCATGTATATGGATAAAAATACTGATAAATTTTACAATCATGGAATACATATCATCATAAGGAGGAAATCAATAATTTAATATATATTTCATGGAACATGCATGGAATATGAATCATTCATTGCCTATAATGATTCATTTTACAAAAATTCCTTACCATACGATGATAATTTTAAATCACATAAATCAGTAGATAATAGATGTAAAAAATAACTAATGCTAAAATAATTATCAACTGTAAAAAAAATTAATCAAGAACAATAGTCCCGTCAGAGGAATCTTGGTCCTTCCCTTGTGCATGGGTTGGCTAGACACAGTCATGAACTATCAACAGAGTGCATAGCTATTTAGATTAATCTCTATACAATCCCATAAAACTAATAAAAAATGGAAAATTAATCCCCAATCCCACTTTGTAACATCTTGATCTAGATAAAATTATAAATAGCATCTAGAATGGTTAGCCACATGGCCTCAAGAATTATTCTTAGTGTGACATAGGATGCCGACTAGTTGTGATGACATAATGATGGTATAGTGGGTAGAAAGTACCCAAATAATTAGAGTGGAACACCGATAGATGGTAAAAATAACAATAGAGGGAGAAAGATACAAAATAGGACTACATAATTTAATGACTAAAAATAAATAAATAATGATTAAAGAACCATGAATTTACATGATAAAATGTACAAGTAGTAAAAAACAAATATTAGATACATATTATATAACTCTATAGTGATGAATTAAATAAACAAATATACTCAAACTATATAATGAATATTGATTACATTATTAATAGCTAATCCCATGTTCTCATGTTTAGTCTTAATCCATATGAACTAGATGAATGAATGAAAACATAGGATATGATCATGAATAGAAACCAATAGGACTGTTTGGGTAAAAAATAGTGGCCCAACATGGGTGTTAATTAAACTCAATAGGTCAAAAAATATGGTTTATAGGGAAATATAGTCTGTGGATGTATAATATTAAAGTTTAAATGTATAATAAAAAACTAGTGAGTAAATTAATGTAATCAAGTAGGGATTAAGTTCATTAGGGAAACATAGTCAATCATACCTTCTTTGGCCTAAACTATAATGTATCTGAACATGTCATCATATATATATAATAATATGTATGTACATAAATACATTCATTGATGAGGATCAAAGGTGTAAGACCATGACATTCACATATAATAATAATAATGTATTAGTGTTATTGTTAAAAATATGTTTACAATAACAGGAATGTTAATACAAGATATAATGAATCATGACCAACCATCGTAATTTATGATTTGAAACATCATTTCCAACATCCTAATCATTAGGCATGAAAGGTCATATCTAATCAGCCAAATGGATTTGAAATTCCATGTCCATCCTCCCTGGCCAAGGGGTTGTGAAATTTCATCTCCTAAATGAGACCTCTCAAAGATATTCATGTATTAGGAAATAAATATTTCTCTAAAAGTCCTTATCCAAAGTGATCCATAAAGAGGAACCTAGTGTCTCTCAAGGAGTCATTTAATAGCATTTTAAATTTTTATTTTATATTAAAAAATAGACCATGGTAAACATCCATGCCAAGATACAAAGAATTATGATTAAACAATACAATTTGAGAGTATCCAGTAAGGAAGCTGATGTATATTACTATACCATCAAAATTCAAGTATAAATAATAAATAAGGCCATGCATATAAGCATTACATATCACAATTCTTGTATGAGTAATCATGTAAATTCTCATAATCATGTCATACACAATTTCTGATATACTATTTGGAGATAATCATTTATAGGTAACATAAAAGGACATGGGTAGGTCTGTTCCATTTAACATTTCAAATATTCTTATTTGATTTCCACTTTTTAATGAGTAAGAAAACACCCATCATTGGTCATTTTAATAAAAAACAGGGTATAGATTTCATACATGTTTATTTAATTTGAATTAATCATCCCATGCACGAGGGATCAATCCACACACCTAAAAGGTGATTAAAATGACAGCGGGACATTGTAATCAAGAGAATTTAAGAATCACACTAAGAAAGGTGTGGATTAATTTGTCATAAATTGAAAATAATTCATGGAAACATAAATAAAACACCCCAAGGGGTGTCTCATGTTGAGGTAATGATCCTACAATGTTGAAATTAAATGTTTTTTTCCTCTGGAATCGTGGATGACCTCTTTGATTGAAGGTTCAAACATTCCAATCAGTTTTTAATAGGTTTTTTCATAGAATCGGAAATATACAATGATTCCATATCCATTTGGACCTACTTTCCAATGGTAGGCACTCATTAATTGTGAACTGATGAGGATAAGGAGTTTTCATTGGTCGAGAGGATGGGAGATCGGACTCATCATAACTTTTTTAGGGGAATTATTGTCTACTCCGGGACTCTCTTTATAGATTTAACTTCTGTTCGTGATTCCTTATTACATTACCAAGTATAAAATGCACTTTCCTTTAGATCTGAAAATGAATGATTGATATGACGGAAATTTAGAGAATCTTTTATATGTATTAGAGGTTCATCATCGATAGAGAATCATCTGTATTTGTTATATATTCTTAGTTGATGGTATCCTTAAATACATAAAGTCTCTTTGTCATTATGATGACCATACTAGTTTTGAAGCCAGTCAGTGGAGCAGTTGAAGTTTATTTTCATTCAGGAGGACATAGATTATTTCAGGGTTGGGATCGTACCTGTAGATGGGTTACCTATGTATCCATTTTTTGGAAAAGGAATTAGAACCCACATAGTTCGAGTAAGGGAGTATGATGTTTATGATTGATGGCTGAAAGACAGATGTCATAATTACTTTTACACTCTAAGATCACATGAGTCATGCTCGGTGTGAGAAATAAGAGGTATTGTTAAAAACATACATTTGTTCCATGAAAGGTGAAATCATAAGAAATGATGTGGGGCTTATGTATGTATGACTGCCCAAAAATAGATGAGGAATAAGATTTACTTTAGGGAAGAAATCCATGAACAGGGTCCATAAAGGTATATGTGCTTCATGGAGATTTGGATACTCTAATCATGGGGATTACTCATAATGAAGATGCCCATGTTAAGAGGGCACTTATGATTGGGTTTTACTCCTGAGAAGGAAGCCCAGATCAAAAGAAATTATGACTGGTTAAGAGAAATTAAGACGGGGGCTTATTCCTTAGGAGGAGTCCCATGTTAAAGGACTTGAAAAATTAAAGTATTTGGGTCATACTCCTAAGGAGGATGCCCATTTTTTGAGACTAGGGATTAATCCTGAGGAGGATGCACATATTTGAGAGTGGGGATTATTCCTGAAAAGGAGGCCCAGATTTGAGACTGGGGCTTACACCTGAAAAGGAGGCCCAGGTTAAGAGAATTATGGTTGGGGCTTACTCCTAAGGAGGATGTCCATATTTTAGACTGAGGCTTACTCCCAGGTTAAGGATTCTCTCATTTTAAAGGACGAGGTTGAATGGATGAAATCTCAATCTTTAATGACATAAATATCTATAAATCACTAGATTTTTGAGACATGTTACACGGAGTTCCTTTTAGATAAGGAATCAAAATCAAGAAATCATGCCATAAATGGCTTTAAATAGTGTCTCGAAGACCGAATCCTTAATAGGAGAAGTGGAATGGAATAAGAGGGGTGAAGTGGGCAGGAAAGGCACCCAAAAGGTAGGGGTGCCCAAGTCCTGGTAGGCGCACAGGTACTGTGTGGGCGCGCAAGTCCTGGTCGCGCAGGTGGACATGCACGAATCATGGGTACTTGCACGATTTTCATCCCTTAGGGTAATATTTGGGTGAGACTTTGCTCAAACCCTTGGTATTATCCCTAGAGGCTTTCCAGAAGACGGCACACAAGTTTTGGTGAAGAAGTAGGGAGGCGCGCAAGTGTGTTCATCTTCCTTAAGGGTAAAACCACTTAGGCGTTCAAGTGTTAGTGAATTCTAACACTTAGACCTTACTCCTCTTGTTTAGACCTTCCATTCTAGGTAAAGAATTACCTTAGAAGAGTTCCGAAGAACTAAAGAAGAGACTTGGGCGTTCAGAGCTATGTCTGTAAATTTTGTAAAAATTCTACCCTAAATGGGGGGCCCACCGTGGGTATTTATAGGCTGGAGAAGACCCCGGTCAGTTATCCTTTAGGGTGTGTAAGTCACTTGCGTGACCATTATGTGGTGCGCAAGTATACTTGCGCGACAGTGAAGGAACTTGCACGACCTTTGTGCTTTTGAAGCCTTGTTCATGCCTTTGTCTATTTTTGATGTTTTCTTATAAGTATGAATCAATTTGTGCTAAGTCATTTCCCTTTCCATTCTTTTAGACAATGTGACGAAAAGGAGCATCAACAAAAGTCCCCCCTCAGAGTTGGATCTGAAAGAAATGAGGATGTGACTCTGAGGAAAAGAAAAAAAGTAAAGGAAAGGTGGCACACAAGTGTTCAGGGCGCAACACTTGGGGCACAAGTTTGAGTCGTGCAGGGCTAGAGCGCACTAGATAGAGCATGCTGGGTGTTGGAACACAGGTGGGCCGTCTGTCCTATAAATATGTGGTCATTTTCCATGCATAGCATCTGATTTCCAGATTTTCACGCTCTCACCGCGCAGGTCCCCTTCACCGTGCAGGTCGCTCGTTTTTCGCTGTTTCTTCACTTTTGTGCTGTTGTTAAGGTAATATGACTTGCGCGGTGATACATGCATGAAAAAAAACTGTGCGGCACATTAACACTTGTGCGACACATCCATACTTGCGCGCCTTAATGCCTTTGCCATTTTTCTGAAATTCCTTCACAAATTTTATGAAAAATCAATTTACTTAAAAGTTAATTTATTCAACTTTTGTGCAGAATCAATGGCTCTTAGAACCGGAATAGCTAATGAACTGGCTAGCAAGAGGATTGATGGTATGATGAACATCATTGGCCACGCTTATTATATCATCAAAAGCAGTACTCTTCTGGATTTGGCTAAGTATCTGAAGAAATATCAGCACGACTTCCTCCAAATCATTTATTTGCCTTTTTATGGCTATGGTCATCTGCGAGAAGTTACTATTCCTAAAGCAAAGAACTATCTCCCATTTTCGTGGTTTCAGAATTACACCAACTTTTCTTCAGCAAATATCTCATGTGGAGGACTATTTATAAGTGCTGGAACAATGGAGAAGTCCCACATGATGCATCATAGCCCTTGGATGCCAGATCTGAAACATCATATGCCTGAGCTGCGACCAAATTATTATCCTTTAATCTTTTAAAATGCTCAGATGGATCAATCCAAAGGCTAGAAGAAAAGTTTGGACATCCGTCCTGGGGGAGGTGTGAATCCAACTTGGACGTGGTCATACTGGGTGTGACAAACCTGTACAGAGTTTGTCGATGATCTGAAAGGACTTGTGATATAAGAATCTGTTTGGGTTGGGAAAACATATGTTTACAGACATGATAACATCGTGCCGAAGATACTCAGTCACTAGAGACCATAAACTAATTCATTACATCTAACTCATGGAGAAGTATGTATCCGTTTGTGGGATGTCCACAAGATCTCAGGGGCTCCAATTTTGGGCGATATGTATGATGAATTCATTCCTCCCAAGGTGACTTGGAATGATTCAGAGAAGAATACTCATTTATCTCGGTAATTATTTAAGATCTTCCACAATATTAAGAGTTCAGAGACCTCGTTAACTCATTCTATAAAGGATATTCATTTGGAGGAGTGGATGAATATATTTCTTAAAGAGAAGAAGCCAAACGAGAAGGACCCGAAGGGGAAAGGATCAAAGAAAAATAAATCCAAGGATATAAGGCCCAAAAATTTTACCACCTGCCAAAAACATGAGAAGAGTGGTGATCCTGGAACATTCTGGCCAACTCTAGAAGCAGGAGAGTTTGCGAAATGGGGATATGAGGTGAATCAAAGGATCCCGAAGAAGACTCTTCTAGCGGGCTTCTTGGCTTTGTGACTCAGCATTTATCTCTTTCTAGTCAGGGATTCGAAGAGAGGTGTCAGGCCTGGGACCTTCGTCATTGCGAAAAAGTTGGCTGAGGGAAAAATGGTTGGGTTGGATACCCCCATATTAGAAAATATTCACAAAATTTTACTTCATGTCTTCATTGGTAAATCTCTATTTAGAATAGTGGGACCATTCCATGTTTTATGGGGATGGATTTCCACTCACATCGGGACTTACAATGTACAGAATGAATTACAAATTCCTGGAAGTTCTTTCAAGCCGTCAGTGCAAGCATTCTCTGGAGTTTCTCCATTAGATGTTAATGCCTATGACATGAAAGTGAGGCTGAGAATGTTTAAGGAATTAAACTTCTTTCCCTATGGAAAGCTGCCAACTGGGCGGTTTGTTGATGATGGAACAACCCATTTGGATCTGAGGGCATACATGCTAGCTTGTAGAGATGGTGTGCTAGTTTCCAGGATTTATGGAGAAATTATATGTGAGTCCTATGCTCCAAATATATATGCATGTCAGTTTAGGTGTCTGCAACAGATTGCTATATCTCCCACAATACATGTCAGGTTCGACCAACATTTGATGGTTGCTCGACAACTGTGGCTGCTGACGTCAAGGGAGAAGACTGGGGCGGTATTTGATCTACTAGTTGAAAAAGCGGCACATAAATTGACTACATATTATGCCAAGCACTGGATAGCAGCATACCAAAAAGGGATATTGAATCACCCAGTTGATCAGGTGGGGAAAAGGAAGAGGATTGTAGATAAAGAAACCCTTCCTCATGAAGGTGATGCTTCCCCACCTGAAGATGATTCGCCAGACTCCTACTCTAAGACTGATTCACAGGATTCCCATGATGGGAATGATGAGGCACAAAATGTGGTAAAGCTGCCTTGTGCCCGAAATAATCCTCCAGTTAGAATCAAGAGACCTACTCCATCAACTACTGGTGAGTTATTTCATTGTGGTAATTTAATCACTGCTACATTATAAAGAAATAAGTCTTACTTTCTTATTCTCTATCTGCAGTTGAAGGAGCTGGGAAGAAATTGAAGTCAATGATTGTAGGAACTTCCTCGCAGCCTTCATATCTATGACCAGAGGCTGTCCAGTTATGGTAGAGTTTGAACTGTGGTACTAAGACTGTCAGGCTGGATTTGTGTGAGGGCCTACAACTTCCTAGAATAGGGAATCTTTTGTCTTCTATAGATATCCAATACAAGGATAACCCCAATGATGTGCAGCCTTACATCATAGAGTTGTAAATGCTCATATATTCCACCGATGAGTCCGTTCCTATCACCAGGTGGGTGAAGGAAATGATTGATCGTGGCGCCATTGAGGGGGCTGGTGGTTCTGGAGATAAGGAGTGGCATGATTATGTGGCTCCTGAAGATGTAAATTTTCATTCCTTATTTTCTTTTCAACTTGATTCCAGTCAAAGATTTGTTACTTAAGGGAATTATTTTCTTCATCTTGCAGCTTGCAATGAAAGGAACTGAGGTTTCGTCACCACAGTATAGTCCTAGTGGTACCGCCATCGGGGCTGCTGCTGATTATCCTCGTGAACCGAGCGAGATATCTCCAGGACAGTAGGACATGAATGAGGCGTTGAACATAGCTTTTCATTCTCCAATCTAGGTGCCAATAAGGGAGACTTCCGATACTCCCAAAAAACCAAAGAAGAAAAGGAAACGAAGGAGGAAGTCCACAGCTAAACGCTTCATTAGCAGCGGTAAGTCCTTTGGGTAATAATGAGTCTATACCCATGAATAGGTTGCTCATGTTTCTGGGGATTACAGGGGATTCTTCAGTTTACCCTATGAGGGAAAGGACTGATCCTCCCATAAATAACATAGAGGGTGGTGTGGAAAAAACAAAAATTCAGGCTAACATGGCTGCTTCTAAAAAAGAGCCAACATCTATTCCCAGCACTGCTCCTTCTACTGTTACAAGTAGAGAAGAACCTGCACTATAATCATTGGCGGCCGTAGAAACTGAATATTCCATCCTTCCTGAATAAGCTGTTCAAGGTCTGGGGCCGCAGAATGAGGGTCGCCAAGAGTATACATCAAATGCACCCACTGGAGAGACTAACCACGATTCTGAAATATTGTTGGATGAAATGATGAATCGTGGCATGTCTTTCGAAGAATTTTATGATCATGCTAGATTATCATGTCATTTAGAAGTCCTTGGGTGTGAGTGTTATCCTTCGCCCAGTAAATTTTCTTATAATTTACACTTCTAATCATGACTGAAAATAATATACAGTTCCATCCATAGCAGCTGCTGAACTGCCAATGCCTGAAGAGGGTGTTGACATTGATGTCAACCCTACCATTGCAGAAACATTAGCTCAAGTAGAGCTAAACCCAGTAAACCCTCATGAGACCCATCTTGAAGATCTTGTTGAAACTGGGAAAGATGGGGAGGAGTCTTCTCAAGATGCTGATCTAATATTAGGTAATGATTGGACTGAGTTTCCACGATAGACAACCAACATCCATTATTCTATGAAACTGACCATACTTTTAATTGATCAAATAGGGTTATCAACATAAATGGATAGAACAGGAGGTGAGGTCTCAACTTCCGTCCAAACAGAAGTAGAAGGTGAAGAAACCAGGGTCCGAGGGGAAGAAGCAGAATAGGGCACTTCTTTATGTCATTAATCTCAGATTACATCCCCCCCTGTGATGATGATGTTGAGCCAGACCTAGAGGTCCTGAAGGTGCTCAGCTTCTCGCGACGCAAGGCATGGAACAACATATGGAAAATCATATCTGAGGTTCCTTTAGAAGAGCTGTCATCAAATATTTCCCGGTTGTCGTACCAGTTTATCATGCTAGGACTTGGCAGTTTTGGATACCAAGAGATCCATAGCGCAGTGAAAAAAGTCATCTTCAAGAAGGAGCAAGAGAAAAAGTGTTGCGAAGATCTGACCAGGGTGAAACTGTCAGTCAAAATCTGCGAATTTGAGGCTGCGGTATCCCGAGCTGAGGCTGACTATGCTGCCAAGATGAAGGAGCTAAAGCATAAGATCAAAGAAAAATTCACTCAGAAGATGCACCTTTAGCAACAGTTAGATGTTGTTACTGGGGAACATGACCAACTCAATAATTCTCTGGAGGGAGTTTAGATGAATGGTATGAAGACCATTTCGGATGCCAAGAAAGCACTCCATCAGGCTGAAGAGAGTGAAGTTGTCTGAGTGCATGAGTTTCAAGTTGCTATTGATGAAGCTCGGGATACAGTTCATTAATTGAAGACTTATGTCGACAATGTTTTGTAATTTCTTGGAAAAGAGAAGAGACTTCAATCTGTGGATGTCCTTCTAATTATTGTGCATCAAATTAAGAACCTTTTCACCTTTAATCATTTGTGAACCTATTTTCCTGCTACCTGCTTTAAATTTTACCATATCTAATGGGCCTAGTAAGCATAGTTTGATTTTTACTAGGATTATTCTAAATAACCCTACAAACGTTGAATCTTTTAATTTCTCAATATTACCTAAATCATACAAAATGTATGTTTAGTGAGATGGAACTTGACTTTTATTCAGATTTCCTTTGTCATTTGTTGGCAGTTTAAAGTCATGAACATCGGACATAAAAAGCCTAATGTTTAAGGTCAAAAATTGCTTTTACCGAATGAATTATAATTGACTCAATTCTTTGACAATTTATCTGAAAACATATTATCATACTCAAGTATGAGGGAAAAAATGTAAACTATGTCTTAATAATATTTGAATCTAGGGAATGATATGAAAAAGAGCTAAAAGGTATCAGAATAAGTAGTTTCCAAGAATTAAGATACTATTATTTAACAAACCCGTTAGGGGGTTGAATTATGCAGGGCCACCTAAGGGCATTGGCTTCATAGTCAAATAAATAGCATCTTTTGGCTAACAAGTCTATTATGTAGACTGTTTGTGCAAGGCCACCTAAGGGCACATGCTGCATAGTCAGGAAAAAAACTCTCGGAATTTTACTTTCCTCGTGCTAAAAAGCCAGTGAATGTTTATGGAGATTCAAATTTTCCGAAGTATGGGGTTTGTTGTATGGAAAGAGGTACTTGAATATAGAGAAGATATTTCCAAACAAGATTATCGAAGAACTGGATGGATATCACTCCTACAAAAGTCTGACCCAAACATAGGGAAGGATAATATAAACCATAGGCTTGAATACTCTCAGATCAGGAAAAAGGATATGGGACAAATATGTTAAGGATGGCTATTTTTGCGGATCCCTACATACTATCATTTAAGACCAATAAGGACAAAAGAGGCTTCCTTTCCAAGAATGATGTTTCCAATGTCCGAAAAACCCATTAGGGGGTTGAATTATGTAGGGCCGCCTAATGACATTGGCATCATAGTTAGATAATAGTATCTTTTGGCTGACAAATCTGTTATGGAGACTATTTATGCAAGGCCGCCTAAGGGCACGTGCTGCATAGTCATGTAAAAGAACTCTCATAAATTTGACATTTTTGTGACTAAAAGTCATGAAAAGGGTTATGAAGATCTGAAAATATTTATGGTCAGGATTATGACACATAAAGATGGGTTTTGTCCAATGTATACATAGATACACAGATCAATGCTAACCATAATCATGTTGTGGCTGGGTCCTGAATTGAATTGTTGGACTTCACTACGTATCTCATAATGATGGGACTCAATCCATACATAGTTCATAAACTATAGTTTAACGTTGTGTGGGAAAAAATGATTAGAGATCTTAGTTTAGGGTCACATAGCTTGGACCATTATAATAAATACACAGTGTGTGTTTTCAGGGGGACTTTTCAGCCAACAGACTGAAAGTGGAATTTGGGGTTTGGCCCAAAGACTTGGGGTTGGATTCGAGGGACACATTAATGTTCCTACGTATCCCATAAGTATGGGAATCAATCCCACGTATTCTAGAAATACCCTCTGTACAAATTTGGTTCGTACATGTGAAGGGTGGAAAGGGACTTTACTACAATGATGGTTTATCCCAAGATAAAAGGTTTGGGAATTTCCATGTATGCATGTAGTATTTGAAATGAAACATGATTGAAAAATAAATATAAATAATGGTTCCCTCTTAGGTGAGAGTATCAAAGAATATTGTAGTTAATTGTCATACTAGACAAAAGTGTTGTATAGTTTAACATCGTATATCAAGGACGAAAGTGAACCAATGTAAAGGTATTGATTCTAGGGGCAGTTTCACAAATCAACATCATATGAGATGGAGGTGAACCGATGTGAAGAGATTGATTTTGGGCTTGAACCATGGGAGGTTGCCTACGTACCCAGCCTGGAAGGCAAGGATCAAAGTCTGCGTAGTTCAATTAAAGAATGAATTAAGGATCAACTTGTTCTTGGGGACAACGACCTAAAAATGTTGTTTTTGGGACATACACATGGTTAGTAGCCCAGAGTGAGTGTTATGGTTGAGGTTTGCTCTAAGCTCACGTGATTCATACTCGGTGTGAGAAACAAGAGGTAACAACAACCTTAACGATGTACAGTTGAATGTCATGTAGGACATATAAAGGGACTATGTAGTTTAAAGTCTTACAGTTAGGACTGTTGGTGCTGCACAGTTTAGTGTCATGTAGCATGTACAAAGTACAGTTTAATGTCAGGTAGGACGTATGAAGGACTTTCTGTACAGTTTAGCATCATGTTGTTCAGACGATGGAGACAATATAGTTTAACGTCATGTTGGACGAAAGGGGGACTGTGCAGTTTAATGTCATGCAGTGAGGACAATAGACTACACCATTTAACCTCATGTTGGACGAATTAGGGAACTTTTCCATAGTTTAGCATCATGTTGGATGAAAGTACAGATAGTTTAAGGTCATATTCATTGACAATTGATGATGCAGTTTAACGTCTCGCTGGACGTAATGGACTTATGTACAGTTTAGCATCATGTAGTTAGGACGTCATGGTTTAATGTCATGTGAGACAAAAGGAATATAAATAGTTCAAAGTCATATTTATGGACCGTTGATGTAGATTTTAATGTCATAGAGCAAGGACAATGAAGGGGGTATAGTTTAACGTCATGTTCGACGTATGTAAAAATAGTTTAGGGTCATATGCATGGATCGTTGGTTATGCAGTTTAACATCTTACTGGATGGTGGTGCAGTTTAAGGTCATACCAGACCATGGATGATATATTTTGTGTTTATAAAAAATACTTCTTCAAAAATATGGCATTGGTTGGAGTATTCATGAGTTCTCCATCCATCAATATTAATGAATATGCTCCATTGGATTAGACCCTATGTATTGAGTAAGGTCCTTCCCATTTTGTCTCAAGCTTGGGAGGTTTCTTTCCTGGTATCATTGGAGTTATGAGAACTAATACCAATTCTCCCTGAGTTAATGAACAAAGACGAAAGTTTTTGTTAAAATCTCGTGCTATTCGATTCTGATAGACTTCCAAGTGGTGCAAAGTGCACAATCTTTTCTCATCTAACCGTTCCAATTCATTCAATCATTTTTGAGATTTCTCATCTTTAGATGACTGATCAAAAATGGCTACTATGTGCGAGGGTAATTGAACTTCAATGGGAAAGACAGCTTCCGTTCCATAAACTAGTGAATATGGAGTTGATCGCGTTGTAGTGCGGGTGGTAGTCTGATAAGCACATAAAGCATAGAAGAGTTTATCAGGCCATGATTTCTTATCTTTATCCACCATCTTTTGCAGTATATTTGACAGAGTCTTATTGAATCCTTCTATCTGGACATTGGCCGCTGCATGGTACCGAGATGAATGATTGAATTTGATGTTGTATTCCTGATACAACTTCTTGACCTCAGATGAACAGAATTTGGTGCCATTGTCCGTCAATATGGTATGAGGGACACCAAATTGGGTAATGATGTCAGACTTGAGGAAGCTAACAATGAATTTAGAACTGACTTAATTGAGAGGTTTTGCCTCTGCCCATTTAGAAAAGAAATCAGTAGCAGTAGGAATATACATAAACTTCTTGCCCGTAGCTGAAGGGTAAGGTCCCACCTCATCCATTCCCCATGTGGCTAATGGACACAAGTATTTTGATGTATGAAGAAACTCTGGAGGTTGATGAATGAAGTTGGAATGTACTTGACATGAATTACACTTCTTTTTGAAATCAACACAATCATGTATCATTGAAGGCCAAAAGTATCCAAGCCTTCAAATCTGATCAGACAGTCTATGTCCAGACTGGTGGGCACCACATACTCCTGCATGAAATTCTTTCATGATAGCCATTGTCTCTTCACCATCAATGCATCTGAAGAGAACTCCATCAAAACCATGCTTGTAGAGATTATTCTCTAGGTGATCTGGGCTATCATAAAGAGTAAAATTAACCACACGTCGCTGTATTTGTTCTTTCTCGACTCTATCAGGTGGAAGTGTTCCATTTTGAAGGTATTCCATAATTGGTGAAATCCATCCTGTAGTATGACCATACGGTTTAGGAATGGGACTAATTTCATTAATTTCCTCTGTTCTGATTCAAAGATATGGTGAAATTGCACCACGGTTTGAAATACTGATGGTTGTCTCGCCTCGATTTCGATCTTCCAGAGCTGTGGCTATATTAGCCAATGCATCAGATTGAGCATTTTGTGATCGCAGGACATAAGAAAATGTCAGTTTTGATGGGAATTATGCCATTAAATCTATGATGTAATCATATAAAGGGATTGGTTCTTCTTTTTTGATGGCATAGTCCCCATTGACTTGTTTGATTACCAAGTCTAAATCACATTTCACGTTTAAGTGATTCACTTGTGCTTGAAGCGCCAATTCCAAGACTGCAATGAGAGCTTGGTATTCTACTTCATTATTGGTACCACCTTCCCACAATAAGAAGGAATAAGGCAACACTACCTTTTCTATTGAAATGATCACAATTCCTAAGCCAACATTGTTGAATTTAGGATTTTCCATTTTCTTCCCTGTTGGACTTCTAGAAGCACCATCAAACTACATTTCTCATGCCTGAGGACTTTCTTGAATAGAGATGATTTCCTCATCGGGGAGTTCAATATATAAAGACGTGGCTTCCACTGAAGGGTGTTCAGCCAGGAAATCATCTGGAGCTTGGCCTTTTATTGCCTTTTGAGACACATACTGAATATCAAATTGCTGCAAAATAACTACCTACCTTGCCAGACATCCTGTAAGCATTGGACGACTAAGGATGAATTTGAGCGGGTTATTGCGAGATATCAATTGGACCTCATGATGTTGCAGGTAGTGTCTCAACTTTTGAACTGTAAAGATTAATGCCAGGCAACACTTCTCAATACTTGAATACTGGGTTTCTTCTTCAAGCATAGTCCGACTGAGGTAGTAGAGGTTGTTTTCATTCCCAGCGTCATTCTTCTGAGTAGGAAAGGCACCCAATGATCTATCTAGTGCTGTCACGTAGAGGATAAGTGGTCTTCCTTCAACAGGTGGCATGAGTACCGGCGGACTCAAGAGGTATTTCTTGAGAATATCGGATGCTTGTTGACATTATTCAGTCCACTGTTAAGTGACTCCCTTCTTCATAAATTTGGTGAAGGGTAAACTTTTGCCTGCCAAATTGAGGATGAAACACCGAATATAGGCTAACTGTCCTTGAAGTCCTCTTTATTCATTCAAATTTCGAGGAGGTGACAAACCCAGGATTGACTTTGTCTTCTCATGATCGACATCAATACAACAATGGAATACTAAAAAGCCAAGAAATTTTCCTGAGGTTACCCCAAAAGCACATTTTAAAAGGTTCATCTTCAAATTATGTTGTCGAAGCTTGAGGAATATGAATTCCAAATCAGCCAAGTGATTAGAAATTTGTTTGGGTTTAACCACCAAATCATCTACATAGAATTCAACAAACTTCCCTAAAAAGGGTTTGACGGTACGATGCATGGCACACTAATATATTGAACCTACATTATTTAAGCCAAAGGACATTACCCGGTAGCAAAACACACCCTGAGGGGATCTGAAGGCTGTTGATTCCTCATCTATTGGCGATATTCAGATTTGATTATATCCGGAATATCCATCCATGATGGAAAGTGCTTCATAGCCAGCTGTTGCATAAATTAAAAGTTCTGTAATCTGAACTAGGAAATCAACCCTAGGAAAATGTCGATTAAGATCTCTGAAATCGATGAAAACTCTAATTTGTCCATTGTTCTTCTTTATAGGGACAATATTATCCAACCACTTGGGATATTGAACTTCTCTGATGAAGATAGATTTGATAGGCTTATCCACTTCAGCTTCAATTTTGGAAGCATAAGTTGGTTGTGTTCTTCTCACGGATTGCTTAAATCCTCAATGTTCTTCTAGTAAACCCAAATGATGAGTAGAAACATCAAGATCAAGCCAGGGAATTTCTGTATAGTTCCAAGAAAATATATCTCTATTTTTCTTTAGAAAGGAAATATACATATATTGGTCTTCAATAGTCATGGCCGTACTGATTAAAGTGGGGTGTGGATCTTCTTTTGTACACAAATTTATTTCTCTGAGTTCATCCACGGTGGTTGAGATACCGTCTTCAAATGCTGGAGGAGCATCTCTGAGATCTTCCTCTTCTTCTTCATCATGTTTTATTTCTTCCATTTATACATTCATAGTAGATGATAAAGCATAATTTTAATGACCAGAAGAGATGTCAAAATTTTCACATCTTGAAGAAGAAGTTTCCATTTCTGACCAGATTGATGATGAGGGGTCTTCTCTGGGTAATAAAGAGGAGATGATGGATTGTGAATCGACATCATTGCTCACCTATGATGTTGCTATAACTTCTTCTGGCCTAATTGGCGAAGTATAGAATTGTTGGATTTCAGCAGATAAAATGACGACGTCACCATTTGGGCTTTCATCGCTACTTGGAGAATCACAAATTTCTCCCATGTTGTCTGGATCGATTGCCGTAATTGACATTATGGATCATTCCATAAGAGTATTTTGATTTGGGTCTATCTTGTCAATCTGACTAATAGGAAACACATAATCTGTACTCACATGTGCAAATGGATTTACTGGAATCTTTTCCAAACTATACAGAGCATTAACTTTGGTAATCTCCTTTGTTGTGCATTTCTCCCTTCCCTTCATGTGATAGAATTCCGTCTCAATGTATTGAGACTTACATGTCTTGAACGGGGCCTTATCACCATACAATGTCCCAAATTGACCATCTAAACAATATTTCATACATTAATGGTATGATTATGGGATAGCCACATGTTGATGTAGCTAGGGTCTTCCATGAATGATGTTGAAGGCTGAGTCTTGATCAACAACCATGAAATCTGAATTGGATACAAGATCTCCAAACTGACTTCTATGTGTAACTTCACCCATTGTTTCTTGTTCATTTTTTTTTCATATCCTTGTAACATCATGGTAGAAGGAGATAAATCAGATTTTGTGAGGCCCAATCGAGGTAGTGTACGAATAGGCATGAGGTTGACTCCTTAACCATTGTCAATGAAAGCTCTTCGGACGTATACACCATTGACCTTGAAAGATAAGTACAAAGGTATAATATGCCCATGAACAACATCATCTTCATCTTCAGCAGTAAAAGATATTATTGCATGGCATTCTGCAGGATTATTATCTATGTGATAGACTTCAGCTGCTGCAATTTCAGTTTCAAACTCCTAAGGACTTGACAAAGCCTCGATGAGTGCCTCCTGATGATCTTTTGACAAATTCAATGCATCCAGAGTTGATAACATGGATGGTACATGGGCCAAGTGTATCAATACATCATACTTTTGATCCAAAGGTCTGTGTTTCCCGACAGGAACATGTGGTTTAGCAGGTTCCTTTGAATTAGATGCTTTGGAAGTTGATGCATACTGTATCGGGATACGAGTTGGTAACACTCGTGGCATTGGAAGATTAGACCAATTAGGTCTATTTAATTTCTGAGAGGAAGAAGATGGAACCTTCAACCGGTCTTCCAAAATAACTGTTCCAGGACTGAATTTTCCATTGGTAGAAGAACATTCTTGTTCTTAATGAGCGCGTTGAAGGGCTCTACCATGATTTTTTGGTGCGTACACAGTTCTAGCAGGGGTAGAATTGGAATAGTGGCTTTTGAAAGATCCATGTCTTCCCCTGTATCCTGAGCCTCTGGAACTTCCTCTAATTCCTCTATTTGATACAGGGAATTCATTCTCATCGAAATCGAAACTGCGACTGGCATATGGATCTATTAATTGAATCATATTAACAGAACCGAAAATCAACTCTTCACCCGATGAAGACTCTACCTGACTAGCCAATTTAGGCTGTGCCGTTTGGTGGGGCAATGCCCATTGATTTGAAGAATATGGCATGAAGTCCGCCAGAGTCAAAGACAACTTAGGCCTTGACACATACTCATCTTCTTCTGATTCTTTCTCTTTCTTGGAATTATGTCACCCTTTTGATGATTTTACCTCTGAAGAGGATTTTTCTACGACATTCATGGCAGAAGGTACAATTGATTTCTTCAATTGTCTTCGAAAAAATAGCCTGATTTCGGTTGATCATCTTTCTGACCATCCAATCATCATATTTTTTTGAATTTTTCCTTTTGACTTCTTGCCACTCGCCTTCCTCCTCTGAAACTGTAGCAGTGACACATGCTACCTTGGCTGAAGAGCCTTTCAGTTTGACTTGTCCCGAGTTGACCATCATTGTAGGAGGTCCTTGAAGACAAAACACTCATGGATGGGATGACCCAACATTTGATGGAAGGGGAAAAAATTGGGATGGTCTTCAACTCCTTCCTTGTTTGGCCTCTTGGGCTTTGGTAGCTAAACCAAATTATTCTCTAGGACTGAAATGAAGTAACCATGAACTTGTTCATTTAGGAAAGAGTGTGTTTTTCTCTTCATATCCTCAAATTGTTTCTGTCTTTTATCTCTTTGATCGTCTTGATGAAACAACCTTTGTTGTTGGTGCTCAGGAGGTCGAGCCCTTCGAAAAGATAAAGGGTTTGAGGTGAAAGCAGGTAAAGGTGCTTGTTTAAGCATAACTGTAATAGTTTCTGCTTTACCCATTCTCCTTCCTGGAGTTGATGGAATTACACGAGATTTAGCCTTAATCTGTATAAGAGAGTCTTCACTTTTTTGAGCGGTTTAAGTAAGTTCTTGAAACCCTCATGTGTCTTTCATAGGGATTAGTGGTGTTCGTAATTAGTCACACAGATTTCCCACACAGATTGGCAACAGTTCCTCTTGAGGGTGTGCTAAGCTTAGGAAATATGTTAATCGCTTCCAGCGAGCAATGAAATCATAGACTCTTTCATTCTCCCTTTTCTTACAGTATGTAAGATCGAAAACTGTTGTCTTTGGAAAATTTGAGATGAATTGAAGAAGAAATCGTTGACGGAGATCTTCCCATCCTATAATTGACCGGGATTTCAAGCTTTTGTACCAAACAAAGGCTGGTCCTTGCAAGGTTTGTACAAAGTATATGAGTTTCATTGATTCTTTCTACTCCGGAGTTCCCATAATAGGATCAAAATAAGACACATAATGCGTCAAATGTTGTTCAAGGTCGCCTGATCCATTGAAAATAGGGAATACAGGGTTCCCAAAATTTGATGGGGGAGAGATTGAATCTACCCATTCAGGGTAAGCTTTCTTTTCCGGTTGAACCTGTTCACACTTCCCTTATATAGTCTCTAAGTGAGTTGTTAATGACTCAATGGTAGTTATTAACTTTTGAGAAACATCCGGTTGAACTTGGACTTGGGCAAGTGCAATGACTAGAGTCTGGACACGTATCGCAGTTTGTACTACAACTGATGGCAGCACTGCCAATTGTTGTTGCACATGACCCATAGGATTAGACCCGTGATGGTGTACTGATAAAGGAGGATATTATTGATCCATCTCAGTATCTACAACAAACTCCCTTTGCTGACTGACTCCAGCATGCTTAGGAGGAAGACTACCTTGATGTAGTTCTACGTTCAACCAACTCAATTCCTTTATTTCTTCCTCCTGTTGTGCAAATATTTGATCTATTAAGAGCGACTGGCCTTCTCCAGAGGAAGGATATGTAACCTGATTCTTTACCTTCCCCTTGTTTGATCCCTTTCGGAGAGGGAGAAGTGGGTTATTTGAAGGAACACCCAGATTCTGGGCAAACCTTTGATTTCATGTACGCACACCTTCTTCATTTGTGTCTGTGCGTACAACTTCGTGAACATGAACCTCTTCATCTGATCCCTCTGAATGAGTCTCATCTGGTGGATCAGCAACAACAACATTGATGACATGGATTGATGCATAACGCATCACATCACTTCTATTAGCATTTATGTGATATTTTCTTCCTCCATGTCTTTGATGAGACATTGCCTTTTGTTGATTAAATCCCTCAGGAACTTCTTGACGAACCGTAATTTGGAAAGAATCTCATGATAATTTGGCTCTTCGTTCCTCTTGAGGCTTCTTCCCCAATCAAGAAAAGACAGACTTTCTCGGAGGAGGGAATTGATGATTTGAAAAAGTCCCCAGTCCAGTGGATTGGTGATGTTCCTACTATTCCCGCTCAACTCCTAGAATCCTATTTGTTGATTCCGAGGGTTGGTTTAAAATAGTACCCAGTCTGGCAAGCAGGGGTGGCTCTTGACATGCTATGTCTGAGACTCTCTTAAAATCTCTCCTGATCTTATGGACCTTAGTCTGGAAATTAGCTAGATGCATCAACCTATATCCACTTTTATCACCCGGTTCAAAAGACCGTTGGATGATTTATAACACTTTTGTCACTTGATGATGTGCTTGCTCCATACGAGAGGCATGTTCAATATTCTTGTTTGCTAGATGAAGGAGTAATTCAAAAACTCGTTCTCTGTATTCTTGATTTTGAGAGGAACTATTTGAGGCCATTTATTGAAAAAGATTTTGATTACAAAAAAAGCTCATTAACTGTGGCCGACCATGGGAAATAACATTGCATGAGACCATTTTCGGCGGGCTTTCCTAACTGGAGAGCACCGTGAAATGTAGTGCTCCATGAACAACCAATCCTCTGACATGAATATCAGATTGGGCATTGGAAATTAATAGGCGCAATATTCTTAATGAACCAAGGCATGAACACTGAAGTGCTCTCTGCTTCTTTTCAGCCTTCGGATATCGAGAGACTGATAGAGATGCCAAATCAATATTAAATTGGAACCCTTTTATTATCTTAAGATGATTTTCATATTCATCATAAGATAATTCTATATTTTTCAACTGAAAAATATTTTTCCATATGTTGAGACTAATATCATCAATCCCATCTTCCGTTAAAATCTCTAGAATGTCATACTGAGAGTCAGCCAGAGGCCAAAACATAACTGGCACTTCACCTTTCGCCAGTTGTTTTCCCATGTTCTGTATTTACTCTTTATCATTCAATGAAGATTATTCTACATGATTTGACCAGATTTGGTGCTTCTTTTTTTCTTCATCGGATTAAACAATATTGGTAGAGAAATCACTGATCAAACTAGAAGATGCATGACTTAGGGGTGGTTCAGAGAATGACCTACACCCTTGGCTATCTTCCGATTGAGAAAGTATTTAACCTACTATAGATGAAGATTAAAACATGACTGGTTTCACATTTTCATGTGCCTCAAGATAATAGGGCTTTCTTGGCACTACATTGTCCACTAGAGAATTTTCCGGGCAATGTGCATCACTACTGTGGAGAGGACTTTCGCAGTGAAATTTATCATCATGGGGAGGACCACCATGATGGGTTACGGAAAAATATGAGATCTCTTGCTCCTTGCTCTTATGACCACACAGAGGGTTCTTGTGGCTCTAATCTGATGATGAAACTTCGAGATCGACCAAATTGTCATGAAGAAAGCCTTCATGAGGAAGTGTTTGTTGAAGACCTTCGGAATTAATGTTCCCACTATTGGAAAATGAGGGAGTAGAATCTTTAATTCCAACAAATAACAGTCTGAGGGCTTCAATAACTCCAGCCTTGAGAAAGGCTTTGTTACAGATTGGCTCTTGATCACCTGACTGTGTTGGGCTGGTCTTTTTCTTAGACGCCTTCTTACTCGCCTTTGAAACCACTTGTTGACAAAAGTGGCTGCTTTGAGTAGGATTATGTGCCTGATCAGGAATGATGGTCATATTAGGCTGGCGATCTCCACTCAAATCAGGTGTATATACCTGGCTTCATTGTCCGTATGATATGGGGGAGTATTCCCCACAACCCTCTTGGACTGGAACAAATTTGTGTGTCTATTCCAGAGTGAACTGTTGACGTGTCACTCCACTGGTAAGGATAGATTTATGTGTCGTCCCCTGAGATACTACTAAAGCTGTTATAATATCCTGGTAGGCATCCAGAATATGAGATGGTATTTTCTTCTGCTCATTCACCATTGATAAGATATGCTTGGTGACTTTAGCTTCCAAAACGAGGATATACATCCATTCCATGCTTGGAGTAGGTGTATGTGTCTTCCCCTTTCCTCCTTTTCCTATCAGTGAATCCTGACAGTACTCAAGTGTGGGGGCAGAGAGTTGAGTCTTCCTTCTGTTTTTCACCGGAGCATTCTGACTAACTTCTCCGTATGCTACCAAGTGAGACTGTTGGTAGGCGTGATTAATACTAGAAGGTGTATGTGCCTGCTGATTTCACTTCTCCGAACATGGATGAAGAGTTCCATCATATGTAGTCAGAGGAGCCTGCTGACTAGCTGATGATGTATAAACAGGTGTATGTTCCTGCCTATATTACTCTGTTGGAATTGCCTAGCGGGATTGATGTGATGCTACCAGACGATTCTGTTGGACAGCAGAATTAAAACGAGCAGGTGTATCTGCCTGATCGTTGCTTGCCACTAAGTTAGGTTGGTGGAATTCTCCGGAGATGGCAGATATGAGAACCTGCTCACTGTTGAACGGATTCCAACTCTGGAGGTTTGTCTTGCCTGCTCGAGTTAGAGGAACCTGAGCCGAATGCTTGGAGTCGGTACCCTCATCATGTTGAGGGCGTACTGCCGCACGAGTTTGGTAGGGATTGTTGATTGGAGCCCTCAGGAAGGACTCATGCTTCATTGAATTAAGTCCCTGAGGGACCTTCTCATTCACCTCCCCAGAATATGGGAGTGAATGGTGATTGCGTTCCAGGGATAACGACCCAAAATGGTTGGAGACGGCAGTTATCACCACCTGTTTCATGATCGCTGGTCGTCATTGTCTGGACGACCAGGTTGAATTGTTCACTTGGAGGGCTTGTTGAGCAGCCTCCAGAGATGGAATGGTACCGTGTTGACGTTACTCCTTAACCCGCGCATTTGATACCCAGAGTTGAAGACGCTAAGTAGGTGATGTCATCCTCAGAACAAATGATGATCCAGCAGGAGTAGCAGTAGTGTCATTTGCAGTAGTAATATTCACAGTAGTGGTATTCATAGGTGTAAACTTTAGAGCATCCATTTTTTATAATGCATAAAATCATGAAAAAGAGTGTCTGTTTGATGTAACAGATGTAATCATGATAAATTCGACCACTATATATTTTGGATGAGTACATATGTCAATGATTGTTTTGTTGGCCCTCTCATTGAGTTTTAAATAGGGTCCTAACAAATAAGCAAAATATTATTTTAACATGGTTAAGGATTCACGTCGGGGTCACCATTTTTTATTTCCCTCTGGAATCGGGGATGAACTCTTTGATTGAAGTTTCAATCATTCCAATTAGTTTCTAACGGGTTTTTTCATAGAACCGGAAACATCCAATGATTCCATATCCATTTGGACCTACTTTCCAATGGTAGGTGCTCATTAATTATGAACTGATGAGGCTTAGGAGTTTGCATTTGTCGAGAGGATGGGAGGTCAGACTCATCACACATTTTTGAGGGGAATTATTGTCTACTCCGGGGCTGTCTTTATAGATTTAAGTTATGTTCGTGAATCCTTATTATATTACAAAGTATAAAATGTGCTTTCCTTTAGATATGACAATCAATGATTGATATGAAGGAAATTTAGAGAATCTTTTATATGTATTCAATGTTCTTACTCGATAGAGAATCATCTGTATTTGTTAGAGATTCTTAGTTGATGGTATCCTTAAATGCATAAAGTCTCTTGGTCATTATGATGACCATACTGGTTTTAAAGCCACTCAGTGGGGCACTTGAATTTTATTTTCATTCAGGAGGACGTAGATTATTTCAGTGTTGGGATCATACCCGCATCTGGGCTACCTACATATACTTTGTTTGGAAAAGGAATTATACCCCATTTAGTTTGAGTAAGGGAGTATGATTTTTATGATTGATGGCTCAACGAAAGATGTCATAATTACTTTTACACTCTAAGCCCACGTGAGTCATGCTCGGTGTGAGAAACAAGAGGTATTGGTAAAACCAGACAACTATGCCATGAAAGGTGCAATCATAAGAAATGATGTGGGGCTAATGTATGTATGACTGCCCAAAAATAGACGAGGGATAAGATTTACTTTCGGGAAGAAATCCATGAACATGGTCTATAAAGGTATATGTGCTTCCTGGAGATTTGGATACTATAATATTGGGGCTTACTCCTAAGGAAGATGCCCAAGTAAGTAGGGGACTTATGATTGGGTTTTACTCTTGAGAAGGAAGCCCATACTAAAAGGAATTATGAATGGGTAAGAGAAATCAAGACTGGGGATTATTCAAAAGGAGGAGGCCCTGATTAAAGGACTTGAAAAATTAAGGGACTTGGGGATTACTCCTAAAAAGGATGCCCATTTTTGAGACTGGGGCTTACTCTTGAGGAGGATTCCCATTTTTGTGACTGGGGATTACTCTTGAAAAGGAGGCCCGGATTTGAGACTGGGGCTTACTCTTGAAAAGGGGGCCCAAGTTAAGAGAATTATGGTTGGAGCTTACTCCTAAAGAGGATGCCCATATTTGAGACTGGGGATTACTCCTGAAAAGGAGGCCCAAGTTAAGGATTCTCTAATCTTAAAGTATGAGGTTGAATGAATAAAATCTCAATCTTTAGTGACATAAATATCTATAAATCATATGATTTTTGAGAGATGTTCCATGGAGTTCCTTTTAGATAAGGAATCCAAATCAAGAAATCATGCCATTAATGGATTTGAAGAGTGTCTTGAAGACTGAATCTTGAATAGGAGAAGTGGAATGGCATAAAAGGGGTGCAATGGGCAGGAAAGGTACCCAAAAAGGTAGGGGCGCGCAAGTCCTGGTAGGCACCCAAGTACTGCGTGGGTGCGCGAGTCCTGGTCGCGTTGGTATACCTGCGCGACTCATGGGTACTTGCGCGATTTTCATCCCTTAGGGTAATATTTGGGCAAGACTTGGCTCAAACCCTTGGTATTATCCCTAGAGTTTACCCAGAAGATGGCGCACATGTTTTTGTGAAGAATTAGGGCGGCGCACATGTGTGTTCATTTTCATTGAGGGTAAAACCACTTAGGCGCGCAAGTGTTAGTGAATTCTAACACTTAGACCTTACTCCTATTGTTTGTACCTTCCATTCTAGGTAAAGAATTACCATATAAGAGTTAAGAAGACCTGAAGAAGAGACTTGGGCATTCAGAACTCTATCTATGAATTCTGGAAAAATTCATCCCTAAATGGGGGGCCCACCAAGGGTATTTATAGGCTGGAGAAGACCCAGGGAGGTTATCCTTTAGGGCGTGTAAGTCACATGCACGACCGTTATGTGGCACACAAGTATAATTACACGAAAATGATGGATCTTGCGTGACCTTTGTGCTTTTGAATCCTTATTCATGCCTTTGTTGATTTTTGAGGTTTTCTTCAAAGTATGAATCAATTTGTGCTAAGTCATTTCCGTTTCCATTATTTTAGAAAATGTGACGAAAATGATCATCAAGGAATGTACATAGATTTTATATTTTAAGGAAATATCTTTAATATATTTATCTTATTATTGAAGAGGTGTCATGTAGATACTTGATCGCATGGAACAATAGTGTAATTTATAAAGAAATGAATCATTATGTGATAATTCCTAGACAAACTATCATATAATATATATGATTCACTCATCCATTCTATATATTTTATTCAATCTGGAATGAGTGAAATGAAAAGAAACAACAAATTCTATTAAAAATGGGCATATGAGATCATACGGATTTAGTAATACAAACAGTGAAATAAACAACCAAAGGAGGAAGAAATAATCATAGTCTATCTTTTCACATCCAAAATACCAAAGAGTACTTGATTTAGATTCAACCTAAAGGATATCCACGGAAGCATAAGTAGGGGGAGGGGGAGCTCCATGTGTGGATACTACTGTTCAAAAGGTAGAGGATACATAAAATTGGGATTAAATGAGTACAATGGTAAAAGTTAATTTCATGACCCTTTTAATAGCCACATAGTTCAAAAAACCACACACAAATAGTGTGGTTCTACTTTCCAAATCGGATTCCCCTCTCATGGTGGCAGGGAATGGTTTAAAAAATCGTGTGCCAACCGTGTGAGTAAACTTATGCACCATCCCTAGGATGCATGTTTTACATATAGGGACACATAATTTTAGAAACAATTCCCCTACATGAATACAAATAATGTTTTTGGCATCATGATTAGTAAAAACCATGCACAAACTATAAAACCCTATCCATTTATACCTAAACTGACTATCCAGAGCCATATGCTTCCGAAAATCATTTGAAATCTGGAGAATCCTACTAGGAAAAAAACTCATATAAAAATAAAACTTTTAAGAGTTCCAAATATCATAATTAAATTACAAATATTATTTTAGTATATTTCTAAACCAATAAATGAAAAATAAACTCCCTTTATAATTTTTGTCCAACTCAAAACAAAAGACATTACACATTATCTCATTAGAGTTCCTCATTGTTTCTCTCAATTCCAGGTGATCTCAAAGCCTCATATGTAGTTGAAAATACATATATAGTTGACCTATGATTCATTTTTTTCTCCAAAACCATTTCGTCCAATAAAAATAAATCTAGATCTCCCTTATATCATATTTGGTGTAGGGATTTACATTGTAATAGAAATACTATGTAGGGATGTTGTGACTTCTTAGTTTATATACTATGCATCTATGGAATTATCATTCAAAAGATTAATTTTGTAAATAGGCGTTATTAGCCACAATAAAATACTAATTAGATGTAAGAACCCGGTTCTTCTCTTTGAGGTATGTGCTTCTTCTGTTATGTTTTCCTTAAGTGTTTTTAATAAAATATGGAAAATGAGGAAAAATCCCAAATTTTGGAACTACACGCCGTATACTTTTTCTACACGTCGTGTACTTCTGGCCGTGTTGGGATGAGTACATAGGGTGGGTAGCCTTGCCAGCGAAAAAGGGTGTAGGAACCAACTACACTCCATATAGTGGTGCTTTACACGCTGTGTAGTCAGTCGGCAGGTCAAAAAGTAAGGCGGTGGAGCTGCCGCCAGCTGGGCAGCAGTACACGCCGTGTACTCAGGAGTACATGTCGTTTACTCTTATCGGTAGGTGAACAGTGCCGCGCTGGCAGAAAGCCGCCAGGTGAACAGTTAAATGAAAGGAGTACACAATGTGTACTTTGAAGTACACACTATGTACTTTGAAGTACACACTGGGTACTTTATATTTTGGCTTAAAATAGGTGGTAACTTCCTCATTTGGAAGAGAAGGCATTTGAGCCGTTTTGGAGCCAAAGGAGGATGCCGGACCTTTGAAGATCCACTGGGTGTTCATCTGGAATCTGATTCCGCCTTGGACGATCTCATTGGAATTGCGCGGGTAAACACTCTCTTCTCCTAGAATGTTTCTTGCCAATTCTTCTCCAAACATAAGTTATTTACATTTTAATTGGTTTTATTCTTCTTCATATCTACACCGTTCTTGGGCATTTCTGGATTCGGTGATCGGGTATAACGTTCGTTGGTGTTTAAGGTAGGTGGCTTGGTGTTTAGTTTTCCAACTGCTGTGTGTTTTGTGCGTTTTTGTTCCACGAACCCATGATGGGGTGTCATGTTGCTGACGCCGTTTCTATATTAAACACCTAGAATTTATTAGGTATTTAATTATGATATTAAAATGTTGGTTGGGATCATTTCTTGGATCTGGAACCACCCCGGGGGTGTGTTACACTGTTTAGCCGTTTGGCCAGGATACCTGAGGGTATGCCTTTAAAGTAGTAATTGTAGACTTTCCTTTAGAGGAATTTCATTTTTACAGCTTTTTTACCTGTTGGGAATGGCCTGGTTACCTGTTTAGCCTGAGGGAATTGTTGTGATTAGCATGTGGGCAGTGTACTGTATTAGCCTGAGGGCGTTACTGTTTTAGCCCGAGGGCTGTCATTATTCCTCCTGAGGGAAACCTTTCGTGCGTGAGGGCCTGACTTCTGTACCTGAGGGAGACACATCATATGCCTGAGGGTGAGAATTATGTTACGCAAGAGGGTAATACCTGCAGGTTGGATTTTGTATATCATGAGGGCGTGGTTCACTATATTAGCCAGAGGGAGAGATACTGGTTGGCATGAGGGCTTGGTGCTGTTGAGCACAAAATGATACTAAATTTAATGGATTAAAAGAATAATAAAATGTAAATTTAATTGTTAAGTTAGTTACTTTTCAGTACTGCATACTTTATTGCATTTTACTATTGCACACTGTTGTTGCATGCTTACACGTAGTTGGGCACATGCCATTGGTGGGTGCCTACTGAGATATATTTCTCACCACCTGTTTGGTTCACGATTTTCGGCCCAAACAGATTACGTTTCTACAGGTATAGATAGGGGAAAGAGTCCCTATAAAGGTACATGATTGCTGCTGAGGAATGGAAGGACAGGGGACCGAGCCTAGGCTCGCGATGCCACTGCCATCTATTTTTCATTGTTTTGTTATACTGTACTTTTGGTTGTATCGTATTGATGTATAACATGTTCTATCTGTTTTCTTATAACTTGAGACATGTAGCATCATCATTTACATACTGTTGGTTATATCCACATCTGTTATTTATTTCAGTTGTGAATGGTTTACTGCTTACGCTGTTCACTGTATATTTTATTTTGTATTTCTCTATGCTACACTTCGACAAATGAGGGCATAGTTTCCCCACTATCAGACCTGGGCCCTCGCTGCTAGTTGTCAGCCTCTGGTATTTGGGGAAATGTGCTTGAGGTCATGTGGCAAACCTGATTCGGGGCACCCATTGCATGTCACCCGGGTCCAGGACGTTACAAAGTGGTATTAGCGGATTTCTTTTCTTTGACTTACTATTTGGATCTGTAGTCAGGGATATGAATAATGGTAGTTGGTAATAAGCAGTGTTTGGGCGTTGCTAACCTGTGTACAGGGAAAATCTAGTCTAACTCGTATATTGAAATTCTTATGATTTTGAAAATTTTACAGTTGATATGAATTCATCGTTGGGTGACGTACTTGTATTGTGTTGTTTATATTTTATTTATGGATTCTATTTAGTTGCAACCTGATGAGATGAGGTTATTCCATCTCTTGAATCATTTAGGCAGATGCTAGAAATCACATTCCATGCATAGTTCTGTGCCATGTAGGGGAATTAGAAATTGCATGTTGTTGTGATAGTAGTTCTGCTAGAAAAGCATGATGTTGTAATAGCTACACTGATAAAATACCTGCTATTTGATAGAGTATTTTGTGTAAGTCTGTTTATAAAATGGATTCCAAACTTTAGTTTTTGGGGAGTATGGGCCCCCATTGACCGGAATTTGGTGGATCATTGACTGTTTATTAGTTATAACGCAGATAAGATGTCAAAATTTGATTCGTGGGGAGTATGGGACCTCACGAGCCGGAATTTGACACTTAAGTGTTGGTTTTCGGTATTTTCTGGGTTCCAGGGAAGTTTCTGAGGCATACTGTCCAGAAACCTAGTATACACACCGTGTAGTATTTTAAACACGTCGTGTATGGCCTTCTGTTTGGGAATAAAAAAGAACTTTTAAAGTATATGCTGTGTACTCTGAGTACACGCCATGTAGTCTCTTCCCGTGTCACAAACCGTGTGGGCGACGACACGGGGTAGGGAAGAGCTTGGGTAAATAACACGACGTTTACCAGATATACACACCGTGTAGTATTGACCCAGAGTCCATCCATGTAACTAACAACACAGGTTGGTGAACTCCTACATAGAACATGTCATGTCACTAATGAACACGTCGTGTAGTGTGACCTACGGACTCGGCCGTGTAACTAACAACACGGGTCGATGTCACCATTCCATGAACACGCCGTGTACCTTTTGGGGAATTTCGTGTTGTATTGTCTGAGGATAGACCGTGCGAACATAGCCGTATGGCGGAGAAACGGGGTTGTTGACATGCCATGTGCGGGTGTAACACGTCGTGTAGTGTCAATACGGGTAGTCGGTCGTGTCACAAACGACATGGGCAGTTGGAAAATAACACCATACACATCATGTAGATTATATACACGCTGTGTAGTTTGTTCAAACGGGAGCTGTGTGGCTTAGCCGTGCAGAAGCACCTGGGTAGGGAAGGGAATTCAAGTACACTACATGTATTCAGTGCACACGCCGTGTAGTCTTGTTTTTCAAATTTTGAGATGCCTTCTTCCTCTTTTTCCCTTTGTGGTTTATTCGTTTCATCCTTAATAATATTGAACCTATGGTGTGCTTTTGACCTTGTAGTGTCATGCCTCCTAGACGACCGCGCGTTGTTTTCCAGGAGAGCGGCAATGAGTATACTCCAGAGATGGTGGGCCATGGGCTACCAGTTGATCCTCCAGTAGAGCTAGATGCGGAACCAGCTATTATACTGGACATAGGCATCGAGGCGCAGTTCCGTGAAGGCTTATTGCGGTTCATGCAGACCCTTCAGGGAGCACCGCAGGCTACCATGCCTATGGTCGAGCTTACACGTATCTTTTTGCAGCAGCATCCGCCTACATTCTCAGGGGATGGCAGACCACAGGCTGCAGAGTCTTGGCTGGGGTCAATGCAGACTATTTTCGAGCATCTTGAGATGCCTCCAAGGCGGAGGGTCCAGCTTGCGACATACATGCTGCGTGATTCCGCCAAGAGGTGGTGGGATGTTACCACCCTATTAGAGCATCACAGGGACATGGCGTGGGAAGACACTACTGGGGAAAACCATGGGTATAGGTATTTTATCCCAGACCTATCCCCACGGTTTTGTGGAAAACCGTGGGGATAGTTGCCCCTATACCCACTGTTTTGGGAAACTGTGGGTATAGGTGAATTTTTAGGACCTATACCCTCGATTTTCCAAAACCATGGGGATATACCCCCCTATACCCACGGTTTTCCAAAAACGTGGGTATAGGTCGTGAAAATTCACCTATACCCACTGTTTTGAAAAAACGTGGGTATAAGGGGGGTCTATCCACACGGTCTTGGGGAAAACCGTGGGGATAGGTCCATTTTCCAGTAGTGATACTTTCAAAAAGTCTTCTAAGAATTTTTCTTCCTGAAGACGCTAAGGGTAGATAGAGCTCAAGAGTCCATGAATCTTCTGTTGGGTGCTATACAGTGATGGACTATTATGCTCATTTTACGGAGCTTCAGTGCTTTGCACCCGTGCTGGTGGGTGATGAGACACTGAGAGCCAGACGTTTTGAGGATGGTCTTCGGTATGACATCCGCGCGCTGGTGAATGTCTTCAGGTTTCCTACTGTACACACTATTGTGAACCATGCATTGATCATAGAGATGAAACTATGGGAATCAAGAGTTGTGGACCAGGGTGGTTCAACACAAGTTACTGTTACTATTTCTGCTGGCAAGAGGAAGAGACAGATGGACTTCTCTCAGTGTGGCAGTACCAGCCAGACAGTCTCTTCAGGTGGCCCAATCAGGAGCTACCAGTGGGGCATAGAGGGGCACAAGAGACCTCGGTGTCCATGTGATCCATTAGAGTGTTGAGCCTACGATAGGATGGGTCATCTGTAGCGCTTTTGGAGGGTGTATCCACCTATGGCTAGAGAGAGGGTTTCTGTGCAGACTCTGCGAGCGGGAGTAGGACCAGTGGATTCTTACCAGTCAGGGAACTGGAATACATCAGGGCATGCATTTAGAGATGGTGGTCATGGCTGGGGTAGCCAGACAGTAGGATCTCAGAGGCAGCAGGGCGGGATAGCTCAGGGTAGTCAGGCTGTGTCGCAGGGCCGCGGCACTGGGCAGACATATGCAGTGCAACAGACCCAGTAGGAGCAGGATCCCGGACCTTCTACAGTCATAGGTACTATTTTAGTATATTCTATCTTATCTTCAGTACTTTTCGATACAGGTGCAATACATGGTCTCATATATGTACCCGTTATGGAGAGCCTTAGGCTCTGTGTTTCTTCATATTCTGTTATAATGATACTAGACACTCCGTTGGGGACTAGAACGGCTGGTGTGCGTTAGTGCAAGGAGTGCCCCTTGAGTTTGGAAGGTGTCACTTCTTTTGGGACCTCTATGTCCTAGAGATGACAAGCTATGACGTCATTTGAGAGATGGACTGGTCGGTTTCCTTTCGAGCCATTGTAGATTGCTATCGTCGGAGGGTGCGTTTCACATCACTAGAGGGCGGAGAGTTTCTATACAAGGGAGAATGGGATGTTCAGGCGAGTCGAGATGGACCAGAGCATCATGGGTGAGGTGGAGTCACAGCCCAGATTTTGAGCTTATATCTGGATGACCATGGGACTTTTCAGGCGTATTTCCCTCCTATTGTTGGTCGTTTTAGGGATGTCTTCCCGGACGACTTTTCGGGTCTACCTCTTAAAAGAGAGGTGGATTTCTCCATTGAGCATCTTCCAGGAGGAGAACCGGTGTCCATTACTCCTTATAGGATGTCTACACTGGAGTTTTAGGATCTCAAGAGGCAGTTGGAGGAGTTGTAGGCAAGAGGATTTATCTGACCCAGTATTTCTCCTTGGGTTTTGCCAGTCCTTTTTGCGAAGAAGGCGGACGATACCCTTAGACTTTGCGTGGATTATCGGAAGCTAAATTTGTTGACGCTTAAGAACCGATATCCCTTACCGAGGATTGATGATCTTTTTTATCAGCTTCATGGAGCATGAGTGTTCTCAAAGATTGATTTGAGGTCAGGATATCATCAGCTGCGTGTTAGACCATCTGATATACCTCTCACAGCTTTCAAGGGCAGGTATGGTCTATACGAGTATACGGTTATGCCGTTCGGACTCATGAACACGCCAGCAGTTTTCATGTCTCTGATGAATCGTGTGTTCCATCTGTATCTTAATTCTTTTGTGGTAGTATTCATGGATGAAATCTTGGTGTACTCTCACACTCGACACGACCATGCCACCCATATTGAGATCGAATTAAGTACACCAAGAGAGCATCAGCTATATGCTAAGCTCTCAAAGTGTCACTTTTGGATGGACCAAATTCACTTCCTGTGTCATGTCATATCTGAGGCAGGAGTTTCAGTAGACCTAGGGAAGGTGAGAGCAGTAGTTTCCTGGGAGTATCCTAAGAACCTGTTTGAGATACAGAGTTTCTTAGGGCTGGCTGGTTACTGCAGACGCTTCATACAAGACTTCTCCCGCTTAGCATCACCGTTGACGGGGTCTGACTAAGAAGGGTGTGAAGTTCATTTGGTCGGAAGCTTGAGATACATCTTTTTAGGACCTAAAGGGAAGTTTGACATCAGCACGGATCCTGAGACTCCCAGAGCAGGGGAAGAGCTATACAATTTACTGTGATTCATCAGGTATTGGACTGGGATCATTGTTGATGTTGGGCGATCGAGTTGTTGTGTACGGGTCTCGGCAGTTGAGGCCACATGAAAGGAATTACCTGACGCATTATCTTGAGTTGGATGCAGTTGTTCATGCGTTGCGCTGTTGGAGACATTATCTATTGGGGGAGCATTTTGTGGTTTTCACCGACCACAAAATCCTCAAATACATATTTACAAAGCATGACCTGAATCTAAGGCAGCGAAGGTGGTTCGAGTACCTACAGTCCTTAAACTTTGAGATTGCCTATACACCTGGAAAAGGTAATGTAGTAGCTAATGCACTGGGCAAGAAGACTCGGATACAGGCAGTGCAAGAGGCCAGCAGTGTGTGGCAGCTTATGGACTTGTTCTCTGATATGCATCTGGAGGTGCACGACAGTCAGGGGCAGATTTATCTTTCCTCTTTAGCTGTGACTTATACCCTCCATGATAGAGTGAGGATGAGACAACTATCTGATTCTGAAGGCCTAGTCCTACGGGAGTCGGTGGAAAGTGAGGACCCTCCTCCTGGTTGGAAGATAGCTGATGATGAGGTTTTGCGTTTTCATGGACGGGTATGGGTTCCAGGGGATATACGCGAGGAGATGATGCGGCAGTTTCATGATTCAGCTTGGGCAGTTCATCCCGGGGTTACCAAGATGTACCGCGACTTGAGACGTCAATACGGGTGGCCGGGTATGAAGAGATATGTAGCTAGTTTTGTTACGAGGTGTTCCACCTTTCAGCAGGTGAAGGTGGAGCATCAGAGAGCAACTTGGTTGTTACAGCATTCACCCACTCCGGAGTGGAAATGGGATGATTTCGCGATGGATTTTGTGACTGGTTTTTCGAGGTCACCTCGTGGAAACGATGTCGTGTTGGTTGTTGTGGACAGACTCACGAAGGTAGCTCACTTCTTTCTGATCAAGGAGACATTCAGTGTTGACAAGCTCGGATGGTTGAATATCTGAGAGATTGTACATCTTCATGGGGTCCCTCATTCTATAGTTTCTGATATGGACACCCATTTCACGTCTCGTTTCTAGAAGAGTTTTTAGAGGGTGCTGGGTACACAGGTGCTTCTGAGCACAACATACAACCCTCAGACAGATGGCCAGTCAAAGCGTACGATACAGGTGCTAGAGGACATGATGCGTTCATGAGTCCTAGACTTTAGGGGATCTTGGGAAAATCATATACCCTTAGTCGAGTTTTCTGATAAAAATATCTTTCATTCGACTATTGAGATGGCACCATATGAGGGTTTATACGGTAGGTCGTGCCGATCACCCTTGTGCTGGTGAGAGGCAGGTGAGGAAGCTTTACTGGGACCACGTCTCGTACAGGAGACATATGAGCAGGTCCAGTTGATTCAAAAGCAGATGGCTACCATGAAATATCATCAGAAGTCTTATGCTGATCTCCATAGACGACCTTTGGTGTTCGTGGTTGGGGATCAGGTTTTCTTGCGTGTTTCTCCGAGGCTGGGACACAAGCGGATTAGGAGACAAGGTAAACTTTCACCGTGGTATGTGGGACCATTTGAGATTAATGAGAGAGTCGGGCTGGTTGTCTATCGGTTGCAGTTACCACATTGGTACTGAGCCATGCATGACGTATTACACCTATCTCAGTTGTGTCGCTATCATTCAGACTCGTCTCCCAACTTTCAGCCCGAGGAGGTTGAGCTGGAGGCAGATGCATCCTTTGAGGAGCATCTGATTCGTATCGTTGACCGGAGCACGGAGGTCATCCGAGGCCGATCAGTTCCTCTCGTACGGGTGCTATGGCAGCATGGACGAGTGCAGGATGAGACCTGGGAGCGGGAGGCTGACTTACGTGCTTTGTGGCCGGAGTTTTTCATGGCTATATCTTATCCACCCTTGGAAGGGCTTTTTGGGGACGAATTTCTATAAGTGGGGAAGATTGTAAGTACCCGGTTCATTTCATTGAGGTACGATATTCTTATTTTTCTATTTTTCTTCAGTGTTTTTAATAAAATAAGGAAAATGAGGAAAAATCCCAAATTTTGGAACTACACGCCATGTACTTTTTCCACATGCCGTGTACTTATGGCCGTGTTGGGATGAGTACACAGGGCGTGTAGCCTTACTGGTGACAAAGGGTGTAGGAACTGACTACACACCGTGTAGTGCTCCTTTACACGCCGTGTAGTTAATCGGCAGGTCAAACATTAAGGTGGTGGAGCAGCCTCTAGCTTGCCAGCAATACAGGCCGTGTACTCAAGAGTACATGTCGTGTACTCTTGTCGGTAGGTGAACAGTGTCGCGCTGGCAGAAAACCGCCAGGTGAACATTTAAATGAAAGGAGTACACACTGTGTACTTTGATGTACACATCGTGTACTTTGTTTTTTCAGATTAAAATAGGCAGTAGCCTCCTCATTTGGAAGAGGAGGCATTTGAGCCATTTTGGAGCCAAAGGAGGAGGCCGGACCTTTGAAGATCTGTCGGGTGTTCGTCTGGAATCTGATTCCACCTCAGACGATCTCGTTGGAACCGTGCGGGTATGCCCTCTCTTCTCCTAGCATGTTTCTTGACAATTCTTCTCCTAAAGAATGTTATTTAAATTTCAATGGTTTTTTTTCTTCATTATATCTACGCTGTTCTTGGGTGTTTCTAGAGTCGGTGTTCGGGTATAACGTTCGTTGGTGTTTAAGGTAGGTGTCTTGGTGTTTAGTTTTCCAACTGCTATGGGTTTTGTTCATTTTCGATCCACAGACCCATGATGGGGTATCGTGTGGCTGAGGTCATTGCTATATTAAACACCTAGAATTGATTAGGGATTTAATTATGATATTAAAATGCTGGTTGGGATTGTTTCTTGGATCCGGAACCACCCCGGGGGTGTGTTCCACTATTTAACTATTTGGAAAGGATACCCGAGGGTATGCATTTAAAGTAGTAATTGTAGAATTTACTTGAGAGGAATTGCTTGTTTACTGATTTTTTACCTGTTGGGAATGGCCCGGTTACCTGTTTAGCCTGAGGGCATTGTTGTGATTAGCCTGTGGGCACTGTACTGTATTAGCCTGAGGACGTGACAGTTTTAGCCTGAGGGCTGTCGTTATTTCTCCTGAGGGAAACCTTTCGTGCTTGAGGTCTTGACTTCTGTGCCTGAGGGTGACACTTCATATGCCTAACGGAGAGAATTCTGTTACGCCTAAGGGCAATACCTGCAAGTTGGATTCTGTATAGCTTGAGGGTGTGGTTCACTATATTATCCTGAGGGCGAGATACTGGTTGGCATGAGGGCTTGGTGCTGTTGAGCACAGAATGATACTAAATTTAATGGATTAAATGAATAATAAGATGGAAATTTAATTTTTAAGTTAGTTACTTTTCAATACTGCTTACTTTATTGCATTTTACTATTGCACACTGTTGTTGCATTCTTACACGCAGGTGGGCACATGCCTTTGGTGGGTGCCTACTGAGATATATTTCTCACACTCTGTTTGGGTCACGCTTTTCGGCCCAAACAGATTATGTTTCTGCATGTATAGATAGGGGAAAGAGTCCCTATATAGGTACATGATTTCTGTTGAGGAGTGGGAGGTCATGGGACTGAGCCTAGGCTCGCGATGCCGCTGCCAGCTGTTTTGCTTTGTTTTGCTGTACTCAGCTTTTGGTTGTATCGTATTGATGTATAACATGTTCTGGCTATTTTCATAGAACTTGAGACATATAGCATCATCATTTACATACTGTTGGTAATATCCACTATTGTTATTTATTTCAATTGTGTATGGTTTACTGCTTCCATTGTTCGATGTATGTTTTATTTTGTATTCCACTGCTCTACACTTTGACAAATGAGGGCATAGTTTCCCCACTATTAGACCTGAGCCCTTGCTACTAGTCTGTAGCCTCTGGAATTTGGGGAAATGCGCTTGAGGTCACGTGGCGAACTGGATCTGGGGCACCCGTTGTATGGGACCTGGGTCTAGGACGTTACATCAGATAAGAATAGTCACGTAAGGAATGAATAAGTAAATATCTTGAGATTATAAAATATGTGGATAAAATATTGCAAAATAATTATGCCAATGGGATTATTAATTCCAGATTTTTATGTAAAGATTAATTTATTAATTATATTTTTTTATTTTTATTAACAATTTAATATTCAAGAAAATTTGATTTTTGTGTTTATGGTATTTCAATGAATGACGTTGAATTTTAATTCTTCAGTAAAATGGTTAACCGAGTATATTTTAATTTCTAGGATTAAATAAGAAATAATAGAAAATTACAATGATCAATATTTTTATCATAATATATATATATATATATATTTCTACAAGAATTTAATATCATTGATTATAATTTTAAATAATAGAGTTTAATGAATTATCACATTAAGTATATATTCATTTGTTATAATATATAATATTTTCATAAGAAACAGGAAATAGGTTTTTCAATGTTGTAGAAAAATGAAAATTATTTTGAATGTTATCTAGGATAGAGAAATGGATTATCTCATGAAATTATCTATTTATTATTCAAAAAATCAAATGAAATTATTATGTAGTGTCAAACTACTCAAATATTATTAATATGATTTTTTTATGACGGATTTTAGATGACTAAAATGAGATTAACATATATTAGAGTTTTATTAAATTCAAATAACTATAAGTATTATCTCATGTGAAAATATTTAATATACATGCTTGAAATTTTTTTATGTGTGATCATGTTATTTATAGATTTATTTTGATACCTCTATGTTTTACAAAACAGAAATATATCTATCATTATAGTTTTTATGAATGGTTGATATGATTTAATATTAAATTACAACTTAAAGCAGTAAATGAATCATTATAATGATAAAGTAATAATTAATTGACTACCATTTATATTGTTATATTTATGTTAAGAATCAAATAGTGGAAGTCCAAATTAAATAAATGATATTTATACATGGAATATTTATAATCTTAGAGATTTTGATATGTATTATTAGTAAATATGTTAATGAAATATAGCTATGTTAAATTTATGATTACTTAAATCATTTCTTTTGGTTTGATTGAGATCAATCTTGTCTGATAAAGGCTCGTAAGCCTTATTTGTTTGGTTGTGGTGGTCTTGATATAATTAATATATTAATACATTTAATTTTTTTTATGTTTGATGATTTTAGAGCCTTTATATAATTGAATGATAACCATATATATGGAGAAATATGTGGAGGGATATCTTAGTTTATGATGATGGAATAGGATGTTGATTATGGTGGTGATATGGGGGTGCCTGATGCTATGATTGTGGCACAGGGTTTCAGTGACGATGATGAAATTAGAATGATGTGTCAAATGTGATATTATGTGTAGTGGTGTAATGGATGTAACCTAGACACATAGAATCAGTTAAATCTAGTCTTTCCCATATTTATTGTATAGAAAGCTAGAATTATGTTCTAACGGTCGATGGTCGATGACCGATTGATATTTACATGCTCAATTTCCAACTATAAGAAGTATTTGATGCTATTATCCATGAGTTCATATTTTATGTGGTATCTTGGGCCGAGTCATAGAATACTATGATGATTAATAATAATAATAAATTAATAAAGTTACTGTTTTGGTTCCAAATGCTTAATTTTTATGATGAATTGAATGATAATGTTTAAAAATACAAAATAGTGTTTATGTAACTTAACTTATATTATTAAAATATTACTCTTGGAAATGATAATGGTAATATGTACTGAATAGTAAATTTATTAATTATTTAACAAGAATATTTATCCTTTTATTCTAATTTGATACCTAGGCCTTATCAGTGGTGGACAGGAGTCCAATGCAACATTAGCGTATGATAAGTCTATCTCTAGGTATATTCATATAGTGTGGATGTGATACTTATATATATAATGAATGCTTTGTTATTTATTATGCTACCCCACCCATATATTTTGGTCGGTTGACCCCATGTGGATACTGGGAAGGAATTTTCCCCTATATATTGATTAATTTGGAATGGATGTATAATTATACCATATGTCATCATTCTATTGACATTAAAGTATTATTTACTGGTATGAAAAATTGTTATAATTCCACTTATATGTGTTTATAGGGAAGTAATGCCTTTTGTTTATTTAAAACACATATATATCTAGATATTTTATGATAATGTTTATTATAGATATTTTTTATATGGGATGTGATGGTCTAGGTAACATTAATTCACATATTGTTTTTTTGGATTTAGGTTCAATATTGAATGTCTAATACATGATTTACGATATCTAGGACTCACAGAAACTACAATGATAATATGTGGTGATTTGGTAGGGATAATGGGATAATGGGATGCATGAGGTGAAAGATATATTATCCCAAGTCTCTTTGGGAAAGCTTACCTTATCCAGGGTATTTTTGGGCTATCTTTTGGGCATCGATGGATCAGGACATGCGACATTGGATGAGAGAAAAAAAAATAGTGGGGAATTTGAAGTGGGTGACAAACTATTGTTATTATATTATATTATATTTTTTCTAAAATAGTTTTTTTGGATAAATACATGGTGAGGATCTAAAAGGAATAGTAAACATGGTTCTGTTGTGAGTTAGTTTCATTTTACAACTTATTGGGATTTAGTATGTTTATTTTACATTTTACATGATTGGTTGCAAAGAGGATACTAATGATTTTATTCATGTAATGATAACACTATATATAGGTAAAAATATTAGTTTTTAGAGAGTTTACGGGTGATCAAGTTGTACTTTTCTTCTCCGAGTAGATTCTAAGAAGCTGTTGGAGCTTCTTGGTCACTAACATGGAACCATTTTACACTTTTCCAATTGATCAGGTTTTTATAATTAAATTTATATCAGGTATTTTGATTTCTTATTATTTTTTAATGTGAATGTTTAGTTTTGTGTTGTATCAATCATATCTATTTGGATTCTTATATCATGTTGGCTAATGCCTCTCTTCTAGGAGTATGATACACCCTCAGTTCTTATATCTATTGTTTGGCCTCTTAAAGGTGGGCTTCATAGATCATTATTTCCCTTTTCTAATTACCATCCATGGAGGGGTTATGTTGGGGGTTATAGGTCATTATAATATTTTTTATGAAATAATAATTATATTATATGGGATATTATAATTTTTTAAATGTTATTTTTCATTTACAAACACATATATGAAAATTGTAAACATAATTAATATTTTATCAAAAATTGATTAAAATATATTATATATGTTTCTTAAAGAATTATTTTTACAACTTTTATAAAGTTAATAAAATGAATTTAATTTAAAATTATATATAATTAAGTCTAAATTATATAATAAGGACCAATTTTTGGGCATAAAGGTTAAATTATGTTGATAAAAACAAATTATTTTTGTGATAACATAAATCATAAAATTGAGTAACCTAAGACTTAAAGGGGAAAATATGTTAATAGATTTTTTTTAAATCAAGGGATATTTTTTTCAGACATTAAAACTTATTATATCCATTATCTATCGAATTTTGATCCACATTAATTTTTAGGGACTTCACATTATTGAAATGATTATTATATTTTAAAAAATGTCATCCCTTTTCACTTATAAAAGAGTCACTACTATCATTACATTACCTATCACCAAAACCACCTTATTTTTACCCAGAACAACCAAATAATATCCTAAATAATCTTTTACACCTTAAATGTTTTTATTATTCTTATTTAATTATCCCTTAAATGATTAACCCCCATCACAAAGGTGAAAAACCATTAAGTAAGGTAATGATTTCTAACTAACCCACACACTTTCCTATTTTATTATATTCATTTAATAATTCTCAAGATTCATTTCAACATCCTAATATAATAAAACTAGTATCATTATTATACTGTAATGTTATTAAAATTATGTTATAAGAATTAACCAGTATACCATTTTCTATTATGAAAAATTAATAAGTGAAAAATGTGTTGTGCAGATCTCTTCCTCCATGATGAAATATGTTTAATTTTCCTTAAATTATTTAAATTTATTATATTATCATATAATTTGATAGATAAGTATGATATTTATAAAAAATTTAAATTTTTTAAATGATAGTAAATATTATATGTCTCTCTCTATATATAAAAATGAAATCAACTTCCATATGTACGTGCGAACCACCAAAACTATAGAATGATGTATTCTGTTTTTCATTATATCCTTTCATGGACTGATATATGGATGATATTAAAGGATAAATAATATATTTATGATATTATATAGGTTATTATTTGACATGTTGAATAGCCTTTTTATGAAATGATGAATAAACAATCATCGTTATTTCAATCATTTAAATAGATAATTCTAAGAGGTAAATGATCATTTATTTCTATGTAATGAATTTATATAAATTTTATTTTATTTAGAATAATTTTATAATATAATATATATCACTATTGAAAAATAAATAGGATCATTATTATTCTATTAGAATGATACTATAACTAAATCACTACATAATCATCCATTAATAATGGCATGTTCAGGTTTGCGACAGTTTAACCACTAACACGAACAATGATACGAATTTACATCATGGATGCCAATAGAAATAGAAATAAATGTATAATATGATAATATTATTAAAATTAATTATTATTTTTAATGGTAACATTATTATTAAATACATAATTTATGAAAACACATTTCTTTCATTAAAAATCACTCAAACGTGATTGGCATTTATTTTCTATTGACGGTTTGTAACCGAAACTACAATAGAATAAAATTATAAACATATAAAATATTAGGGAAAATTAAATATAGTTTAATATATGATATAATATGGAAGTCATTTAGAATTATAATAGATACTAACAGCTCTTTTATAAAACTAATTTGACATGATAAATATTACATATAAATTGAAACTCTCTGAATCATATCGTCAAATCTGTACCTATGTGCCACATAACCTCATGAATGAGTCCCCATACAGAACATGATTCCAAAAATTGGTGGGAGTATATATTAGAATGGGTATAATATAACCATTATCACCATAGCCAACATATTATAGTGAAATAAAATATATTCTAAAAAATAAAAAAAATAAGATAATGAAAGTAACTGATATAATAATGTCCTCTATAGCCAAATGAGTATAATCAAATAAACCCCTAATGTGGGATGTAGTCAATTAAAATAGGAATAAATATATAAAAATAATAATAAATAGAATTTCACTAATATATAATTCATCCAGTACCATTCTCATATCCTATAATAATGCTTCTCCAAAACATGTCATATGTCCCTTTTCCTTTGTGTGATCCCTAGTCATGAAGTCTTCACACTATAACGACCCACACTTTACATACATTGTTAATACTTCAAAATTGAAGCACTCTTATTACAACATATGACAAAACCACAATGGACCGTATAGGTATAGTGTCTTTAGAAACTGGGGAAACATAAACAACTGGTTCATAAATCTTCTACAGTGTCTCCCATTTATTTCATCATATCTAGGGTCCCTTTTAGCATATTCTACTTAATATCCATCTTCCTGACCTGGGGAAAAGAAAACATAAAAGGGTGAGCTCAAATGCTCAGCAAGGGCAAATAAAGGAAATAAAAATCATATCATATCTTTATGAAAATCAAAACCTGCAAAAGAGATCATAATATCTTAACATGGAATAAATCATAGAAGTGAAAATGAGATCCCCATAATCATAACATAAAACTTGAATCTTTGTGGCATGCACACATAATCATGGAAAATCATTTCTTGTTAGTCATGACTCATTGCCAAGACTATCTTAGTGGACAAAGTCCCTTTCTGAACCGAGTTCACTCCTCGTTTCAGTCCTGTATCACTGAACCGAAATAACCTTCCGTTCCAGCCATGTCTATCTCATGAGATATAAAATCATTACCCAATGCATTGGAGGGAGATATAGGTCCCACCCATCTTATAATGAATCCTTTCTTATGTGTGCCACATAATCATAAAACATACATCATCACATAACACATGTAACAAAAATGGGATTCTTGAAACATCATGACATCATAAATCAATTCATATAAGATAATGGAATTCATAAAAATAATTCCATCACAACATGATCAAATCAATGTAATAATAGGGATAAAAACAGAACCCTTTATTATCTTAGATGGAAAATAATTTTGATAAAACACTTGAACTTTATTCTTGAGGAAAATATCCTTTCTACTTCAAAAACATTTTTCCTTTCTTAACATGTCATACAACTTTAAACTAAAAGAAGTTGATTAAAAATAAACTTGAAAACTTGTAAAGGAAGCTTCTTGGAAATAATGTTTTAAAAATCCATTCATGCCGTATAAGTTAAAAAAAACATTCTTCGTACTTTTGTCGGAAAAGTCAAAAAGTACCTCGTACGGAAAAACGACAAAAGATTCCTTTCATATTCTTTACTAAAAACTCACCTAAGGGTAAAATTGGATTTAAACTATTTCAAGTGGATGGAAACAATATTACATATTGAGGGAACATGGATGTGGATGATAAAATACACCCCAGTAAATACTTACGAATAAACAATCTCGGATAAAAATGAGATTGTGATATTTCCCTTACCTTAGATCCGATTTGCTTTGTTCGTGTCCGAAGCTCCTGTATAATGGTTTAAATAATGTTATTGACTTATTCCAGAATCATACATATTGATATGAGATCATATATGGTCATATTATTAGCTTCTTGTTAGTAATATTTCATTGTTACTTGTTACTCGGGTCTTTATAACTTTTTGTTCTTATGCGTGTTTTGTCGAATAAATTCTTATTCTTATCTTTAGGTTATAGATAATTCATTTCCAAAATGGTATTAGTGTAGTATATACCATATTCATTCATTCAATTCATTTATACAATCATTATGAAATGAAGATCATGTAGAACGAGTCGCATCACATCGTGGAGACGGTATTCCGTACGTACGCACGAGTGATGATATCGTTCCTATGATCGTGGAATTGTATTGGAGTATATATATATATTATTTAAGTATCAATATTACTTAATAATAATCATATATAGTTACTCATTACACCATTATACCCATCCTTGTAAGGTGATGGTGGAAAATAGATTACACCACGGCGTGGAGACGGTATTCCGTACTTACGCACGCGCGGTGATTTCATTTTTCCGTAGGATGGATAGAAGGTGAATTAGGGTTGTTTCATATTTATAATAACATATCAGTATGTAAGTAATACTGATGTTATTACTTTATCATGAAACAACTAAAGAAGAAGAAGTTGAAGAAGAAAGAAATTGAAAAGATCGGTAATGGATATTACCTCTTCTTTGGAACGCCTTTTTGAATCCTCCACTTAAGGAACTAAGATTGGTCTTTGGAGAAGACCAGGACCTCTAGGATTATTCTAGGGAAGTGGAGAAGGGAAAATGGCAGGTGTTGGCCGAGCTTGAGTTCTCAATTTGGTGTGAGGAGGAGGGGGAGGAGGTGCCCTTTTATAAGGGAGGAGAGGGGCACCTTAGGAATATCTCAAAATATTATTTTATATTAAAGTCAAAATCGGTTTATAATGGTTCCAAAGGGTCTTATTTCGAAGATAAAGTGGGGAAGGGTCGAAATCCTATCAACCAATAGGATTTAGACAAGTTTAGGGTATTATTTTAACCTTATCAATTAGATTTAACTCTAAGTTAAATAATTTTACTTTTACCATGTCTTTTTGTTTTCTTTCACTATATGGTTAATACACTTACTATAACATGCCAAACGAACCCAAAATTGTTTATTATTAAAATATATATCCTTATCTAAGTCATTTGGCCGAACCTTAGATTTTTAGGAATAAAATAACAATTAATAATATAATATTTGATTTAAAAACTATTTTGTGTCAATTTTGACACTATTTGATATATGATTTTTTTGAAAGTCATAAAATAATTATATGTTCGAACCAAGTTGATTAAATCAACATTAATATATCATAGTAACCTATAAAATTAGTTTAATTCATAAAAAGTCTCAAATTACATTTATTTTGGTGTTTATAACATCAATTATGTCAATATTTCATTAATAAGATAATTACTGCATCATCTTTGTGTCATAAATAAATTAAATTATTTGATGTCTAAAAATTACAAATAAAATATCATCATGTAGGAAATCTTTTTAGCTTTCTAATGAATATTTACAATCGAATTTATCTTATGTATAACCCTATATTAAAAATGATTTACTTATTAAACTTTGATTTTAACTATTTTAACCCTTCTTTAAATAAATTAATAATAAATGTCCTAATCTAATCCAAGTGGGCCTAAATGGTCATATTTTATTCCTAAGTTTGTTTTTGGTCGAATTACACTTGTACAATAGAATTAGGACATGTGTTAGGGTAATATTAATATCATATTTACCCTTAGTTACCCTATTTACTATTAACCGCGGTAAAAATAGTAAAAAGTTACTATTCACCAAAAAATTATTTTCATCTCATTGAACCACATTTTAGTCCTTGATATTAACCGTGTCTCTCGGATTTTTGAAATTCCATTCACAGAAGCGTAAAATTAAGTTTTATGCAAAATTCAGTTTTTAACCTACCACTTAGTGGTTTCACTATTCATCAAAAATTGAAAGTTTTCAGAAAAATACCAAAATTTCACCCTAGGCTAATTTCGATATTCTGAGTCCAAAAATGAAGTCCATTTTGAAAAATAAAATTTATAAAATTTCAAAAAGTGGTTATTACTATTCATAACGGCTAGTTTTAATAGCATATTGTTGTTTAGTGAAACTCGGTATTGCGTACGACGCAAGCTATCGAGGAAGGTCGTGATTGCGTGTAAAGCAAGCCAAGAAAGTGTTGTGTAGAAAAAGATTCTTTTGATGATTTATATAACATAAAAGTCTCGGGTGTTACATTCTACCCCCCTTAAAAAGAATTTCTCCCTGGAAATTCGTCACTTTGCAACAAACAAATGAGGATACTTCTCCCTCATCATATCCTCAAGCTCCCATGTAGCTTCTTCAAGTTGGTGGTTTCTCCATAAAACTTTCACCAAGCGAGTGGTCTTGTTTCGTAGGACTTTTTCGCTATGATCCAGAATCTCTATCGGCTGTTCTTCATAAGAAAGATCTTGCTCCAGCGGTACAACTTCTGAGCTGAGTACATGTGAAGGATCTGGTATGTAATTTCTCAGGAGAGATACATGGAACACATCGTGAACTTGAGAGAGATTCGGTGGAAGCGCCAATTGGTAAGCTACCTTCCCAACACGATCCAGTATTTCAAAAGGACCGATATATCTAGGGCTCAACTTCCCCTTCTTTCCAAATCTCATAACCCTCTTCCAGGGAGATATTCGTAAGAACACTTTATCACCCACTTCAAACTCTAGGTCTTTTCTTCGGTTGTCGGCATAGCTTTTCTGTCGACTCTGAGCTGCTCTTATGTGTTGTTGAATAGATCTGACCTTTTCTGCCATTTCATCAACGAGATCAGGTCCTAATAGCTTTCTTTCCCCAACTTCATCCCAGCAAGTTGGAGTCCTGCATTTCTTTCCATAGAGAGCTTCATAAGGAGCCATCTGAATACTGGAGTGAAAGCTATTATTATAAGAAAATTCTACCAAAGGTAGGTGTTGATCCCAACCTCCTTTGAAATCCATAGAGCAAGCTCTCAACATATCTTCTAGGGTTTGAATTGTTCTCTCAGACTGACCGTCTGTCTGGGGATGATAAGCAGTGCTGAAACTCAACTCTGTATCCAGAGTATGCTGAAGACTTCGCCAGAACTTCGAGGTAAATCTCGGATCTCGATCAGATATAATAGAAAGTGGTACTCCATGCAATCTTACCACTTCTTTTACATATATCCTGGCAAGCTGATCTAGAGAGAAATCCTCTCTAATAGCAATGAAGTGTGCAGACTTTGTAAGACGATCAACTATGACCCAGATAGCATTATTGCCTTTGGATGTTTTAGGAAGTCCTGTGACAAAGTCCATAGTGATGTTTTCCCATTTCCATTCGGGTATAGGTAATGGTTGTAACATCCCCTTAGACTTCTGTCTCTCAGCTTTAACTTGTTGACAAACCAAGCATCGAGAGACATATTCAGCAACATCTCTTTTCATGCCATCCCACCAGAAGTACTCTTTCAGGTCCCTATACATCTTCGTGCTTCCAGGATGAATAGAGAATGAAGAACTATGAGCCTCATCCAGCAGCTCTTTCTTTAATTCGGGGATGGGAGGAACACAAACCCGATTCCTGAACTTTATTATCCCATCACAATCAAGGTTGAATTCAGGAACATTTCTCACCTTCTTTTGTAACTCGACATCTTCTTTCTGTGCCTCTTTAATCTTCACATGTATAGATGGTTGAACATTCATTTGAGAAAGATAAGATTTTTCCCCTTCCATTATAATTCCAAGATCCATCCTTTGTAAATCCATAAATATTGGATCTTTTGTGATCCTCATTATGGATAAACTAGCATGGTCTTGTCGACTTAATGCATCTGCCACCTTGTTTGCTTTCCCAGGGTGGTAATGGATTGAGCAGTCATAATCCTTAATCAGCTCCAACCATCTTCTTTGACGCATATTCAACTCCTTTTGTGTGAAAATATACTTTAAACTTTTATGATCAGTATAAATATCACACCTTTCACCATAAAGGTAATGCCTCCAAATCTTTAATGCAAAGATTACCGCAGCCAACTCCAAATCATGTGTTGGGTAATTTTGCTCATGGATTTTCAACTGTCGTGAGGCATAAGCTATCACCATATCATTTTGCATAAGAACACACCCCAATCCCTTCTTGGATGCATCACTGTAGATCACAAACCATTCTCCACTACAAGGCAGTGTGAGCACAGGTGCACTGGATAACCTTCTTTTCAACTCCTTGAAATTCTCTTCACATTCCTCTGTCCAGACAAACTTAAATCCTTTCCGAGTCAACTTGGTGATTGGATTAGATAACCGTGAAAAATCTTTTACAAAACGTCGATAATATCCAGCCAAACCAAGAAAACTTCGGATCTCAGTTACTGTTGTTGGTCTTGACCATCTTTCGATAACCTCTGTTTTTGCTGGATCCACAGATATCCCCTCTTTTGAGATTATATGACCCAAAAATGCAACTTTTTGAAGCCAAAATTCACACTTGGTAAATTTGGCATAAAGCTTCTCCTTTCTCAGGGTCTTCAATATAATTCTCAAGTGATCTTCATGCTCTTCCTTGCTCTTTGAATAGACAAGAATATCGTCTATAAAGACTACCACAAATTGATCAAGATAGTCTCTAAAGACTCTATTCATTAGATCCATGAAGATAGCAGGGGCATTAGTAAGACCAAATTGCATCACTATAAATTCATAGTGTCCATACCTTGTACGGAAAGCCGTCTTTGGTATATCCTCCCTTTTGAATCTTAATTGATGATACCCTGAACGAAGATCAATCTTGGAAAAGTATTGAGCTCCGCGTAGTTGGTCAAATAAGTCATCAATGTGTGGGAGAGGATATTTGTTCTTGATAGTGATCTTGTTAAGTTCTCGATAATCAATGCAGAGTCTCATTGATCCATCTTTCTTCTTAACAAATAGAACAGGTGCTCCCCAAGGTGACGCACTAGGGCGTATGAATCCCTTATCAAGATTCTCTTGGAGTTGCTTCTTCAATTCCTGCAACTCAATTGGGGCCATTCTATAAGGTGTCTTTGAAATAGGCAAAGCACCCGGTACGAGTTCTATTGAAAACTCAACTTCACGATTTTGTGGAAGACCCGGCAATTCCTCCGGAAAGACATCATCAAACTCCCGTACAATGGGCATATTCTTAATCGTGAGTTTCTCACCAACCATTTGAGATAAATAACCTTCATTTAGTGGAATCAATTCCCATAAGATGGAAGAAATTTCCACTGGAAGGTTATGTTCATCCTTTCATTGATAGACGATCGTAGGTTGATCTGGAATATGAAATGTGACTTCCCTTCTTTGGAAATTGATATGAGCTCCATGTAGAGAAAGCCAATCCATGCCAAGAATCACATCAAATTCCACTAAAGGAAGGATCACAAGATTTGCAGGAAGCACTTTCCCACAAACTTCGATCGAAGAAGAATTATAAACTTCTGATGCGATTGATGTGCCATTAGGTGTTGTCACAGCTAACTCAACATCTAATTGTTGAGGTAATACGGTGATACCCTTAGAAAATTTTTCAGAAATAAAAGAGTGGGTGGATCCAGAATCAAATAAAACATTTGCTACTTTAGAGTGGATGGTAAGTGTACCTTTCACCACATCGTTATCGTACTCCACATCGCTGATTGAAATTGCATGTGACTTTCCTTTGTCTTTAGCCTTAAGAGTTTGTTGACGTCGACCATCATCATCAACCCTTGGATTTGGGCATTGATTGGCATAATGCCCCATCTCCTTGCACTTGAAACATTGAAGTGTAGTAGGTTCATTCTGTGTATCCCTTCCTTTTTTTGCATCATTAGACATCTTCTTCCCATTATCACGGCATTCAAATGCCCGATGACCTTCCTTTCCACATTTAAAACATTTACTTGTCCCTTTAAGACAACTCCCTCCATGTTTCTTTCCACACTTTGAGCATAAGGGAAAGTTCATCTTCTTTTCAGTGTGCTCTTTAGAGTTTCCTTTGAATTCCATCTTCCTCTTCTTATCAAACCCATGTGACTGATGGGTTACTCCAATCTCCATCTCGACTTTGAGAGCACATCGAACGATTTCCTCATAGCTATTGAAGTCCCTTATGGCTAACGCCCTTCGAAGACTTGGTTTTAAGCCACTAAAGAATCGATCGATCTTACTCTCAGGTTGGATAATAATACCAGAAGCGTACCTTGCAAGTCTTGTAAAATTTGCTTCATAGGTACTAACAGATTCATCATCCCTTTGCTTCAGTTCAAGGAACTCTTTCTCCATCTTTGTTCGGAGAATACGAGGGAAGTACTTATTGAAAAATAAGTTCTTGAACTCGTCCCATTCCATAGACTCAATTTCATCCCTTTTCCTCGTATTCTTAACAAGATTCCACCATTGATCCGCATCTCCTTCCAAACGATACACTGCTAGGATGACTTTATCATGCTAAGAACATTGAAGAACTGAAAATATCTTTTCAGTAGTACTAATCCATTGTTCAGCAACTAATGGATCAGTAGACCCGCTGAAAGATGGTGGACGCTGCCTCATGAAGGATTCAACAGAATGTTGCTCCCTTCTTTGTTCGTTTGGAAATCCTGCATGATTCATAGCTTGAGAAAGTTGTGTGAGCATGGCTACAAGATTTTGCATTCCAGCTCCCATATCGTTTGGTTGCTCAGGGTGACAATCATTGCATTGCCCATCGCATTCCGCATTAACACGGTTCCTTCGGGTTCCAGCCATTGACTAAAACCAAGAAGAATAGTGTGAGCAACACTAATTATAATAGGAAACCACATAATTCAAGAATAAAATTTTCATGCTTAAGGTCTTATCCTAGGTTATTCAAGGCCATTTCTAAAACACTAAGATTGTGTTCTATGCTTAGACTTATCCTTAGGGTTCTTACTAAGGCTTTCACATCCTAGTTTCCAAAGGTTGACTATAACCTCCCTCTGATACCAACTATAACGACCCACACTTTACATACATTGTTAATACTTCAAAATTGAAGCACTCTTATTACAACATATGACAAAACCACAAAGGACCGTATAGGTATAGTGTCTTTAGAAACTGGGGAAACATAAACAACTGGTTCATAAATCTTCTACAGTGTCTCCCATTTATTTCATCATATCTAGGGTCCCTTTTAGCATATTCTACTTAATATCCATCTTCCTGACCTGGGGAAAAGAAAACATAAAAGGGTGAGCTCAAATGCTCAGCAAGGGTAAATAAAGGAAATAAAAATCATTTCATATCTTTATGAAAATCAAAACCTGCAAAAGAGATCATAATATCTTAAAATGGAATAAATCATAGAAGTGAAAATGAGATCCCCATAATCATAACATAAAACTTGAATCTTTGTGGCATGCACACATAATCATGGAAAATCATTTCTTGTTAGTCATGACTCATTGTCAAGACTATCTTAGTGGACAAAGTCCCTTTCTGAACCGAGTTCACTCCTCGTTTCAGTCCTGTATCACTGAACCGAAATAACCTTCCGTTCCAGCCATGTCTATCTCATGCGATATAAAATCATTACCCAATGCATTGGAGGGAGATATAGGTCCCACCCATCTTATAATGAATCCTTTCTTATGTGTGCCACATAATCATAAAACATACATCATCACATAACACATGTAACAAAAATGGGATTCTTGAAACATCATGACATCATAAATCAATTCATATAAGATAATGGAATTCATAAAAATAATTCCATCACAACATGATCAAATCAATGTAATAATAGGGATAAAAACAGAACCCTTTATTATCTTAGATGGAAAATAATTTTGATAAAACACTTGAACTTTATTCTTAAGGAAAATATCCTTTCTACTTCAAAAACATTTTTCCTTTCTTAACATGTCATACAACTTTAAACTAAAAGACGTTGATTAAAAATAAACTTGAAAACTTGTAAAGGAAGCTTCTTGGAAATAATGTTTTAAAAATCCATTCATGCCGTATAAGTTAAAAAAAACATTCTTCGTACTTTTGTCGGAAAAGTCAAAAAGTACCTCGTACGGAAAAACGACAAAAGATTCCTTTCATATTCTTTACTAAAAACTCACCTAAGGGTAAAATTGGATTTAAACTATTTCAAGTGGATGGAAACAATATTACATATTGAGGGAACATGGATGTGGATGATAAAATACACCCCAGTAAATACTTACGAATAAACAATCTCGGATAAAAATGAGATTGTGATATTTCCCTTACCTTAGATCCGATTTGCTTTGTTCGTGTCCGAAGCTCCTGTATAATGGTTTAAATAATGTTATTGACTTATTCCAGAATCATAAATATTGATATGAGATCATATATGGTCATATTATTAGCTTCTTGTTAGTAATATTTCATTGTTACTTGTTACTCGGGTCTTTATAACTTTTTGTTCTTATGCGTGTTTTGTCGAATAAATTCTTATTCTTATCTTTAGGTTATAGATAATTCATTTCCAAAATGGTATTAGTGTAGTATATACCATATTCATTCATTCAATTCATTTATACAATCATTATGAAATGAAGATCATGTAGAACGAGTCGCATCACATCGTGGAGACGGTATTCCGTACGTACGCACGAGTGATGATATCGTTCCTATGATCGTGGAATTGTATTGGAGTATATATATATATTATTTCAGTATCAATATTACTTAATAATAATCATATATAGTTACTCATTACACCATTATACCCATCCTTGTAAGGTGATGGTGGAAAATAGATTACACCACGGCGTGGAGACGATATTCCGTACGTACGCACGCGCTGTGATTTCATTTTTCCGTAGGATGGATAGAAGGTGAATTAGGGTTGTTTCATATTTATAATAACATATCAGTATATAAGTAATACTGATGTTATTACTTTATCATGAAACAACTAAAGAAGAAGAAGTTGAAGAAGAAAGAAATTGAAAAGATCGGTAATGGATATTACCTCTTCTTTGGAACGCCTTTTTGAATCCTCCACTTAAGGAACTAAGATTGGTCTTTGGAGAAGACCAGGACCTCTAGGATTATTCTAGGTAAGTGGAGAAGGGAAAATGGCAGGGGTTGTCCGAGCTTGAGTTCTCAATTTGGTGTGAGGAGGAGGGGGAGGAGGTGCCCTTTTATAAGGGAGGAGAGGGGCACCTTAGGAATATCTCAAAATATTATTTTATATTAAAGTCAAAATCGGTTTATAATGGTTCCAAAGGGTCTTATTTCGAAGATAAAGTGGGGAAGGGTCGAAATCCTATCAACCAATAGGATTTAGACAAGTTTAGGGTATTATTTTAACCTTATCAATTAGATTTAACTCTAAGTTAAATAATTTTACTTTTACCATGTCTTTTTGTTTTCTTTCACTATATGGTTAATACACTTACTATAACATCCCAAACGAACCCAAAATTGTTTATTATTAAAATATATATCTTTATATAAGTCATTTGGCCGAACCTTATATTTTTAGGAATAAAATAACAATTAATAATATAATATTTGATTTAAAAACTATTTTGTGTCAATTTTGACACTATTTGATATATGATTTTTGTGAAAGTCATAAAATAATTATATGTTCGAACCAAGTTGATTAAATCAACATTAATATATCATAGTAACCTATAAAATTAGTTGAATTCATAAAAAGTCTCAAATTACATTTATTTTGGTGTTTATAACATCAATTATGTCAATATTTCATTAATAAGATAATTACTGCATCATCTTTGTGTCATAAATAAATTAAATTATTTGATGTCTAAAAATTACAAATAAAATATCATCATGTAGGAAATATTTTTAGCTTTCTAATTAATATTTACAATCGAATTTATCTTATGTATAACCCTATATTAAAAATGATTTACTTATTAAACTTTGATTTTAACTATTTTAACCCTTCTTTAAATAAATTAATAATAAATGTCCTAATCTAATCCAAGTGGGCCTAAATGGTCATATTTTATTCCTAAGTTTGTTTTTGGTAGAATTACACTTGTCCAATAGAATTAGGACATGTGTTAGGGTAATATTAATATCATATTTACCCTTAGTTACCCTATTTACTATTAACCGCGGTAAAAATAGTAAAAAGTTACTATTCACCAAAAAATTATTTTCATCTCATTGAACCACATTTTAGTCCTTGATATTAACCGTGTCTCTCGGATTTTTGAAATTCCATTCACAGAAGCGTAAAATTAAGTTTTATGCAAAATTCAGTTTTTAACCTACCACTTAGTGGTTTCACTATTCATCAAAAATTGAAAGTTTTCAGAAAAATACCAAAATTTCACCCTAGGCTAATTTCGATATTCTGAGTCCAAAAATGAAGTCCATTTTGAAAAATAAAATTTATAAAATTTCAAAAAGTGGTTATTACTATTCATAACGGCTAGTTTTAATAGCATATTGTTGTTTAGTGAAACTCGGTATTGCGTACGACGCAAGCTATCGAGGAAGGTCGCGATTGCATGTAAAGCAAGCCAAGAAAGTGTTGTGTAGAAAAAGATTCTTTTGATGATTTATATAACATAAAAGTCTCGGGTGTTACACACACTCATCATAAAACCCACACATGATATGAGTATAAATATAATAGAAAACAATCAATAGATCCTTATCATAAGTTCACACACACACACACAGATATATATATGGAACTGTTTGATGATATATTAGGTAAATTCAAAACCAAAATTATAATCAACCATAAATTAGTGTATCATGTTCTTACAAAGACACCATGAGTCCTTGTGTTTCCTGATTCAGAAATATCCTAAAATGTTATCATTTTGAGACTACTACATGAATTATATCATGATATGTAACTAGGTTTTCCTTTTAATAAAATTATTGTTACACCATTATATAATAAAACAACACCATATTTAATGGGATTGTATCTCTTATGTCACATGGATATCTTCCTATCTTCAATGGAACACACATGTCGAAACCTAATCAGTAGAACCTCTCTCATATAAAATAATGTTCCCCATATGTAGATCATAGTAGCCTAAATAATAACTCCTCTAAAGGTGTAAGGTTGTACCTTTATCTAAACATTCCAATGTAAGGTTCGAAGATTCCATTAGAGGGCCATTCACAATGAGCCATCTCACCTGAGCTCCCCCTCTAATGAGTCACCAAAATATTTTAAGGATTCCTATAAAACTAGGAACAAAAATAAAGGTTCCTCTATATATATAGGAAAATATATAAGGAATAAAATATAAAAGAACATTTTATAACAACTAAAAAATTCCATATTATTTGAAATATTTGTTACATAACAAATTACATAAAAGAAACAAAATTGCATGTACAAAAAGGGTCTCACATGATACCCATAAATTCAAACACAACATATCATAAAATATTATCAAGAATAATAAAAAACCATAATTTAAGAAAGAAAAAACACCATAAAATTTCATAAGATAAAAAATCTCTATTCCAATATTGTCAATGTCCACGTCAAGGATTTGCATGAGTGAAATCAGTCTAACTATGTTCACACACTATCCATCACAAGCTTTCATACCATGATAACCTAGAACTAATTCTAACAGTGAATAAAATATATTTAAGATTAAGTCTATGAAGGAACATTCTAATTGGTAGAATTATAGTATACCTAATGTCGACTATATTTTATTAAATAATTCATTTTTTGATGAAGAGGATATATCTCATAACTCTTGCATTAGTGAATAATGATGTCTTTAATAGTATAATGAATTTATTTAAATAAGATAGACATCTATTATATAAGTATTTCGATTAAATGAGTAAAATTTGAGAAGATAACTCATAGTTGTGATGAATGAGGAAATCCAATGTTAATTCCTCATTATAAAAAGGGGTGTCCAAAATAAACAATTTAGTAATTAAAAAAATCATTTATAATTCTCATTATTTGAAATATTGATCATGAGTGGGGTGGGAATCAATTAATTTATGGGGGAATAAATTAAAAATTAATTCAAGACCCCTCATGAACAATGAAATTATTTTCACATTTGAACACTAGAAGTCCCCAATATCATTTGGGTGTTTCAGATATTTAAACTCCCATGTGACCACCACTATGACCTCCATCATGACCTCCCACTTGGTCTTGGTGTTCCTGAAAAATTCAAGTAATATGGTGTCCTAGCATTAGCATGTTCCAAATTATAATTCATTTTCCCACACCATGATATTAACTAAGGGTATGGTGAGGTTATTATGTTTTTGGCCCATATGTTCTTCCCTTGCTTTCTAGACCAATGGTCCCATTCATTTTCCATTTTCTTATTTTTGATATAGCCTTGCTAAGGACATCTGTGAATTGCATTATGTTAATAGTGTGGGACATATAGAACTAGAAAAATAAAAAACACACCATAGTCTTAAAAAATTTTATAAGTATCAACAACACATTTAAAAAATTGTATACTCGTAAATAGATCATAAAGAAATGGTTTCATATACATAAAAAATGATTTAATAATTTACAATCCTCCTATAATTTTCCACATCCTTGATAATAATATATATTTATCCAATTAAAACAACATAGGTTATTGATCTTTTAAATTATACGATTAATCTAACATTTTTTCACATATTCATCTATATTTCCATAACAATTCAATTTGTGGAACCATATTCTTCAAAAACACCTTTTCACTTCATCCTACAATCTGCACTAGGAACTCCACAAATACTCCATCAAGCCCTAACTCTATTCCCTCAAATTTTATCACATCTTTTGGATAAATCATGAATCTATAATGATATGTAATGTGGGAGACATCATCCATGAATTGATAAAGTGTAAGTTGGAAATTTGTTTAGGGAAATACATTAATATATTTAGTGATCTAAAATATTTCTAACACCCAAGGCCTCAGCATTCCCTTATTCAAAAAATAATGACATCCTAAATAAGTTTACACACGCAAGAAAACATGGCCACTAATAAGAAACTCCAAAGGTCCCCTCTACTTATCAGTATACGATCACTACCATATGACCGATATAAAACAATTCATGATCAAATACACTACCTATTAGGTCTCCTACACTATACGTGTCCCAAAAAATTGTTTTTTCACTCTCCATATACCAATAGAGTGTTTTTTGGAATGACCATCCATAAAGATCATTAAATATTGATATCTGAATGGAATCTTGGGAATTGTTTCTGTAAGTGAACAGCACCAAGGCCATATAATCATCCCACACACCATGAATTTCTATAATGTATTCCATGATAATATCATTTAATATCAAGATATTACACTTTATCCATTTTTATATAGGTGATATGTTATACTTTTTTTCAACTGTGTACCCAAAGTATTTGGTTATCCTTCCTAAAATTTTGATGTGAAATGCTAGTATATATGAAATTCAAAACTCAAATAATATCAATATAGGCATTGGATATCTTATATATATTACCTAACACATATACATAATGGGTATGTTGAGTTGGTATTAAATGAGCTGCTTTTCTCAATAATTCGATAATCACACGAATGATATAATTAATCTAATATTTCCAAGGTAAACCCACCATTATTTCCATCTTCACATCTTCCAACTTCCACAAAGGCAATAGAATTGACTGAAGTAATCCACTAGTACACTGATTCTCATCCTTTATTAATTTGTATGCAGTTTATTTTATGGCGAAACCAACAACTACCCACTTCCTACATAGCCACCAAAATTAAAATCACTTATAATTTTTCATTTTTATCATCCCAAGATGTGCTACCCATTTTAAGCATCATACCCTAATCAACTCTTCTATTATGGAAACAACCCCAAATACTCTACCACATAAATGGTTCACATCATCACCATCATCATCAACTATGAATAGCCTTGGTATATAATCATCCCCTAAATTGGATTCTTACACCACCACACACTCAGGGTGTAACATCCCAGGAAAATAAAGAATATGAAATTTTCATATTTATTAATATTTGTGAATTAAATATTAATTTTACTTTTAATGGGTTTCTATGTTCGACACCGTACCAGATACACAACAACGGGTTTCTTTGAAATCTTACGTTGCACACTAATAATATAATAATATTATTTTAAATGGTTGTTAACTCCTAGTCTTTGTATTGGTGGGAATAAAAAAACTAAATACAATATGATTATAAATGTTTGATAATTTTAATTACTTTTATCCAATAAATTTTAGTGGCTTAAAATGTGAATGAATCTAATTTTAACTATAATTTACATTAAAAGGTCGATTTACCGCCTTTTAATGGAGAACCTTTTTTAAATCAGGTTTTGGTCACTTTAGTACATTCAATATGACCAAATATAACCCTTCTTTAGAATGGGGACATAAAAATTTACTTTGTGTAAATTTTTGGATTTTTTCGGCTAAAGTTCATTTTTAATGAATATCGAAAAATAATGTATTTTAATTCAAAAGTTCATTTTAATATAATTTATTTATATGGATAGATTATCATTATAATTATTTTTAAAGTGAAATTAAAATATATTTTTACCATCTCATCCAATTTTGGTCATTGGAAGTAAATTCACTTTAAAATTGGACATAAATAAGTATCAATCTTTTGATAGTTATTATTTTTTAAAAACAAGTTATTTGTTTTAACAATGGGAATTAAGTTTTAAAATAATTAATTCCACTTATATGTTTCGAATTTGGAAAAATAGAAATAAATTCTGAATTCAGAATATCAAATAATGCTTAAGATGAAATTTTGGTATTTTTCTGAAAAACTTCAATTTTTGAGAATAGTGATACCACATAGTGGTAGTTAAAACAAATTGACGTTTTCATTTAAATGAAATTTTAACACTTCTATGAATTGAATTTCAAAACTCCAGCATACATGGTTGTTATCAAGAAGTAAAATGTTGTTCATTAAGATGAAAGTAATTTTTAGTGAATAGTAACTTTTGACTTTTATTTACCACGGTTAAAGGTAAATAGGGTAAATCAAGGTTAAAAGAATATTATAATAATTCAAAATTACTTTAACACTTTTTCTAACCATATTGGTTGAGTCATTAACGACCATGGGAATCTTTGGGTCTTTTTTGGGACCCCTTCTATCCACTTGGAAGTGATAATGACAATTTAGATTAATTAATTTAAAGTAATGGCCAAAATGACATAAACCAAAAGCTTTTAGTAATAAATTATTATATGGTGTTATATAAGTCATATTTTCGACTATAAATATACTTTGGTAATACAAAAATATTTCCTATATCATGGTATTTTTCTTATAAATTTTAGACATCAAATAAATTAAATTAATTATGACACAATATTGATGTTGTATTTACCTCATTAATAAATGATTTAACTAAATAAGATTATAATGATTAAAATATTATGTAAAACATGTCAAATTATGATTGGATGATTTTATTTCGACCATTACACATCCTAAATTTGAATATAATGATTTTTGGACCATTAGAAACCGAATATCATGATATAATTAAATAATAGTTTCACACTTTCCTAAAGAGCCCCTCCTCACCCTTATAAAAGGAGAGCACTTCTAACAAATTCCTCACACCTTTCAAGCCATTTGGATCGTCCAACCACTGTCCAATTAAGCTATCAAAATACCTATCCTCCTCTTAGAATCCTTACCTTTGGCAGAAGGCACTTCAAGAAGTCCTTTGGTTCAAACCAAAGGGAGTTACCCAAATTAAAGTTAACGATTTCTCTTAAATTTTTTTCAATTATTTTACTTCTCAAACCCCTAAAATATATTTATTTCATTATTTTGTAACACCAACAGTATCCTCAATATACTAGTATTTTTTTTATGAGAAGTATTCGAGCTGCATGTACACACACCTTCATCTAATGGTTGAAGAACATAATGTTTCTGTGGATGGCTAACTAATGTCTCACGAAATGATGATTGTTCAAATATCTCCAACTGCCACTCATGGTGTCCATTATGATGGAAATGTATTTATATATGATATATATTATGTTTATGATTTCATTATGCTCCTGTAATTCTCAATTATATCAAGCCTTTATGGTTTCCGTACTAGGTAAATACGATAATCTTATTTGAGGAAGTGCAGACTACCGCCCCCTAAAAGTGATTTGATTCGTTAATGCCTTATGTGGGATGTATAAAGGATGGAATTAACGACATAATAAATGATAATATACTGGAATTATAATATACCTATGTATCATTATGTTTTATTTCCATTAAAATAATAAATATAAATGAAAGTAGTGTTCATGCGTACGTACGACTTACCGTCTCCATGAACAGTGCATTTCATTTCTTACCTCTAAATGTTATTTACTATTATAAAAACATGTATATAATGGATATATATGATATATATGATATCCAATAATGAATATAATTCTATATATAATGAACCTTTGACCACATGGAGAACTTGTAAATATAAGTTGGTCATTTTTACTCAAGTACCAAATATTGACAAAATGAACGTTATTAACTTAAATGATTACATAATGATTATAACATTGTAATAAGTTATATAATAGGAATAATAAGATTGAAAAAGGTTCTCAAACAAGTAGAAATTAATTTTAGTTTATTATTCAGGAGATTAAAGAACGATTGAGTCAAGTCGGAAATTAGGTAAGGGATCCGATCTCTCCCATTATTTTCAAGTACTATCTTTTATGTCATTTCATTTATACTCCATGTTATTATGTTGGGGTATGTTCTTTTATATTCACCATACATTAATTTGTATTTTAATTTGATGAGAGACCCTTTCTTATTCTCTTAAAATCATTTTAAGAATTTTTAAGTGGCGTAGTTAGGCTGCTGAATTTTTTGAAAGGGATTTCATATCTCCCTATTAATTCCGTGATATTTCCATTGTTCGCCACTTATTTATTTCATGTGGTAAATATTGTACTACCATTTGATATATATTATCATGATATTCTGTATATTCATGGTATTCTTTGATTTATTTTGTGGTTATTGACTTTTGTTCGTACAACTTGATTGATTACAACGTGGTAAAGGATTTCATCTCTCTTTCTATTCCCGTGAGATTCTTGATATATTCGCCACTATTTCCTTTTGTGTGGTGTATTTACTTCCCATGATTGTACACTTTGTGTAATATAATTTAATTTATAAGTATTTACATCTTCATTGTATGATCCTTCTATCATGTGGCATATGTTTTGTAGGTTACCAAAACGGTAAGGGAACCTTTCACCCTCCTATTTTTAAAAGACTTCTTTTTATTATGTCATCTAATTTACATATTATTATGTTGGGATGTGTTCTTATATATCCTTATTGATGTAAATTTTATGTTCAAGTGATTATATAACATATTATCTCTCATCAAATCATTTTCTAAATTTTAATGTGACGTCATTAGGCTGTTGAATTTTTGCCAAGGAGCTTCTTAACCCAATTTTAATTCTTAGGGTTGAAATTGTACTTCTTGAATATGTCATCCTAGGAATATGTGTGAATGACATATTATTTTTTTACACTTAATATCCACTTATATTGGGTGTATTTATATTTTTCACACATAATTATGAAATTGATTTATCTTTAATTTAAGGATACCATCTTTATTATGGATTTCATCTCAATTTACATTTCCATTGAGACTTCATTTTTGTTATGCACAAAATCCACTATTATATGGTGTATATAATGTTCTTTGAAATATTATATCATGAATCCCTTTATTCTCATGATATTATAAATTTATGATTTAATGTCATTCTGCAATTATTTGTATTCAAGAGTCTCTGATTTTGTTAAAAACTCTTTAACAAAAATATCATTTTTAAATGTTTTAAACATTTATCATTATAAATGATTATCTTTAATGTCCATGTTTTAAAAATGGTTTTGAGTAATTATTTATATGGGAATTAATGTTATAAAATTATAATTCCGCTAAAAGCTTCAATGTGGTATGGGACACTTTGATTCAAATGTTTTTTTAAAATGGTTTTTTAAAATGGATTGATTATTTCAATATCATGAAATTAATTCTTGTGATTTCAAATGAAATGTTATTGGTGAAATGTTTATATTTGTAATAATTTATGTGTTATGATGGTACTTGGACATTTGGCAGATGGTTACGTGATAAACCATATGACAAGTGGTGCCGTGAATACCAGGATGAGTGGTTACGTTATGACCTCTAATGCATTGGGTATGGAAGTCGACCGTATGGAAATTCCATTTAGTGATATGTGTGGAAGTAGACTGTATGGTTATTCCATTTAAGTATGTTTATGTCCCAAGTAACCATTATATGTTATGTGTTCTTTATATGGGTTTTATGGTCATGTTTTTGTTACAAAAGGGTAAGTTATATTCATTTATTCAGTGAAGAGTATTTACTACTTCATAAAGGTGAAATTAATTACTTATGATAATGTAATCATGGTTTACCTATTGTTTTAAAAAACTAACAGTTTTCCTTCTTTGTTTATCCCTTACTGATCTTTTTTATGCTCTTCTCAAGTTTTTTTTGAAAGGTTTTTCACAGGACATAATGTGTAATATGGTCAAAGATGGGATCAAGTAAAAGTCATGTTGTCTAAAATACGGAACTAGACGTGTTTCTTTTTAAGAGTTTTTTTTATTTTATGAAAAATATGGATACTGAGTAGTAGAGTCTACTTTGTAATCTTTTGATATGTAATGGTTATGGCCTAATAATCTAAAACTCTAAACCTGAATAGATCCTCAACTTGAATTATTCATTTAATTCAATATTATGTAAGGTTTAAGGATGGGTCCTTATAGTTGGTATCATAGGTCGGTTTAGATAACATTAGAGGTTAGGAAAGAAATTTAAGCATAAGTGACATTACCATAATGGTTCAGATTTTAGAAATATTCATAGTTATTTTTATAAAGTGAATGAGATTAAGATAACATGAATACACATATCATAGTGTTTACCCTCCTCTTAAGATATTATATGATGATTTTACTGATATAATCACACTGAACTTTTTGGTTATATTAAGTGGCTGCATGTAGCAGGCACCATAGTAGTAGTGGATGTGAAGAAAACTATGACAGTTTTCAGAACGAGCTGCTGAATGATATGGGAGCTACAATGAGAAATCTTGTTGTTATTCTCAACCAACTATCTGGAGTCATGATTGACCACCTAAACCATAGTGATTTTTATAAGACATCATATATGCGAGAAACAAATCCATACGATTGTTCAGTTAATAATCATAAAGGTAAGTATGTTCAAAAACCTATGCGTCAAAGGTGTGGAAATAAACACATAGGAAAATTTTTCAAAGGGACAGAATGATGATATAGATGTGGAAATGAAGGTCATAATGCAAGAACCTTCCATGGAAAAAGGAAGCATCTAGTTGACTCTAGGAAAGGGAAAGAAGATCTTTTTAAAGGATCAATTGATTGTTTTAAATGTGGTGAGCATGGTCATTATGCAAACACATTTCCTATGAAGATGTTTCGGGAAAGGGATCACTCGGATCATACAAATATTCGTCTACCAATACCTATTTCCATTCCGATTGAGGACGAAGAAACTGACAATGACCAATGAAAGGTATGGATTATTTCTATACATATTTTTTCTTATTATTGAAGTCTTAGGATATGATTCATGATTTTGTTTGCAGGAAAGAAGTATTTCAGAATAAGTTAGTCATGAATGGTTAATGGATCATGAATAATGTTGAATGAGTAAGAGGTCAAAATATAAGGGATTCAAGAGTTATGGTAGATTTCAGGATGGTGAAATGCTTAAAAGTATTAAGGCTCTTTTGATGATGGGATTACATTAGAAGACTTTTTGTAGTATTTGTAACCCTGATGTTTGATATATGAAAATTTTATTAAAGGAATAATTATCTTCTCTTTTGTGGATATAGTTATAAAGAACCATTTGGGTTTATATGGTCCTTGAATTTGAGGTAATTACCGGTTAATAAATTTGAGATGCAAAACAAATGTTATTAGATATACTTAGTGGTTAAAATATATTATGGTTATTTTTAATGAATTTATATCTTTTGGTAATGTTATAAAATTATGTAGTTTTTAAAAAGGGACAACACGCAAACTGTGTGACAACCCGTCGCGTCAGACGAAGCTGTTGGAATCGAACCCAAAACCAATGTGCGACTGGTATTTATCACCTAACACTGGACTACCTGTGGTACCTGGTTAGTTTAACTAATTCTTTTTAGTTAGATGATTTTATGAATCCATAATATGTTTATTTTGGGTTATCTATGGAAATGATAAACCTGGCATGAAGAATATATGATTACGTTAATTTCATTTCAATATGAAATTTTAGGAGTAACTGATGTTATTTCGAGATAAATGTTAAGATTTATCTTGGAAGACTATATGATTAAATCCTCATGAGATTTGGGTTACAATCACAGTTTGGAATACTTTTTATGAATTTTAGGGATAATTGTTTATTGAATGGTCTTTGTTGAACTTTGGGTTTTGTTAGACATTTTTTGGAGATTAAAAGTAGTTTTTCTATATGTAAAAGTTTATCCTTTTGGGGGATTATATGATCTTTAACTAAACATTTTGTTTTTAATTAATAGCTAAATACATGGGAAATATATAGTTCATATTTTATGGATTATGGGATTCTCTCGATGTTTATTATAGCGCTCTTATTGTGAAAAAAAGTAATCCTGAATACTCATCATTTGGAGAAAAATGATTTTGTGTTAGAAATCTAGTAAAATGTGAATGTCTACATGACATGTAAGTATATTTACTTATGTTTTTGGTTAAGCTCATAAATAAATTCCTCAAATAAAATTATCTTTAAACAAAAACCTAGTCTGTTAACTTTTCCTTCTGGGGAATCAAATACTGTTTAACCCATCACCAGTTTGTGATTTTCTGGTGGTTAACTTTCTCCGAAACATGGTTTCTATCACTCTTCATCAGAACATGATGGTATTTTTTCTCCTAAATATCCATGTTTTCATGGAATCCTTGTATCTATTGTCTTGGGTAACCTTTGTTCTTCTCTTACTTTATTTTAAAGTGATAATCTTACTGAATATCTTTTCGATGTGGGGATTTCAATGAAGTTCTCTAGCCCAATTTTTAAAATAGTGAGGACATAATTCCCAAAAGGGGCGAAGGATGTAACGTCCCAGGAAAATAAAGAATATGAATTTTTCATATTTATTAATATTTTTGAACTAAATATAAATTTTACTTTAAATGGGTTTCTAGGTTCGATAGCGTACCTGATACGCAATAATGGGTTTCTTTGAAATCTTACATTTTACACTAATACTATAATAATATTATTTTAAATGGTCGTTAACTCCTAGCCATTTTATTGGTGGGAATGAACAAAACTATATAAAATATGATTATAAATGTTTTTTAATTTTAATTATGTTTATCCAATAAATGTTATAGGCTTAAAATGTGAATGAATGTAATTTTAAGCATAATTTACATTAAAAGGTCGATTTTCCGCCTTTTAATCGAGAACCATTTTAAATATAGTTTTGGTCACTTTAATGAATTTTATATGACCAAATATAATCCTTCTTTATAATGTGGACATCCAAATTTACATTGTGTAAATTTTTGGAAATTTTCGGATAAAGTTCATTTTTTTAATGAATAGTGAAAATGTTGTATTTTAAATCAAAAGTGCCTTTTAATATAATTTATTTATATGGTAAGATTATATTTTTAATTTATTTTAAAGTGAAATTAAAATATATTTTTACCATTTCATCCAATGTTGGTCATTGGAAGTAATTTCACCTTAATATTGGACATAAACAAGTATCAATTTTTTGATAGTTATTGTTTCTTAAAAACATGCTATTTGTTTTAACAACGGAAATTAATTTTTAAATTAATTAATTATACTTCTATGTTTTGAATTTGGAAAAGTAGACATCAATTTTGAATTTGTAATATCAAATAATTCTTAGGCTGAATTTTTGTTATTTTTCTAAAAAACATCAATTTTTGATGAATAGTGACACCACTTAGTGGTAGTTAAAAAACTGAATTTTTCATTTAAATGAAATTTTACCACTTCTGTGAATTGAATTTAAATAATACAACATACATGGTTGTTATAAAGAAGTAAAATGTGGTTCATTAATATGAAAATAAATTTTGCTGAATAGTAACTTTTGACTTTTATTTACAGTGGTTAAAGGTAAATATGGTAATTCAAAGTTAAAAGAATATTATAATAATTCTAAATTACCGTAAAACGTGTCCTAACTTTATTGTATGCATCATTAACGACCATGGGAATATTTTGGTCTATTTTGGGACCCCTTTTATCCACTTGAAAGTGATAATGACAATTTAGATTAATTAATTTAAAGTAAAGTCCAAAATGACATAAACAAAATCTTTTAGTAATTAATTTTTATATGGTGTAATATAAGTCCTATATTCAACTATAAGTATTATTCGGAAAGATAATACTATTTCCTATATCATGGTATTTTTTTATAATTTTTATACATCAAATAAATTAAATTATTTATGGCACAATAATGATGCATTATTTACCTCATTAATAAATGATTTAAATAAATAAGATTATTATAATTAAAATATTATCCAAGACATGTAAAATTATGAGTGGATGATTTTATATCAACCATGACTCATCGTATCTTTGAATATAATGATTCTTGGACCATTAGAAACTGAATATCGTTATATAATAAAATAATAGTTTCACACTTTCCTAAAGAGCCCCTCCTCCCCCTTATAAAAGGAGACAACTTCTAACCAATTACTCACACCTCTCAAGCCATTTGGCTCGTCCAAACTCTACCCAATTAATCTCTCAACATCCCTATCATCCTCTTAGAGGCCTTACCTTAGGGATAAGGCACTTCAAGTAGTCCTTTGGTTCAAACCAAAGGGAGTTACCCAAATTAAAGGTAACGATTTCTCTTAAATTGTTTTCATTAATTTTACTTCTTCAACCCCTAAGATCATTTTATTTAATTCTTTTATAACAACACCAATATCCAAAATATACTAGGATTTTGTTATGATAAGGATTCGAGCTGAACTTACGCACACCTCCATCTAATGGATTAAGAACATAATGTTTCTGTGGATGGAAAACTAACGCCTCACGAAACGATGATTGTTCAAATATCTCCAACCGCCTCTCATGGTGGCCGATATGATGGCACTGTATTTATATATGATATATATTATTTTTATGATTTCCTTATTTTCCTATACTTCCCAATTATATCAAGCCTTTATGGTTTCCATAGTGGGTAAATACGATAATCTCATTTGAGGAAGTGCGGACTACTGGCCCCTCAAAGTGATTTGATTCGTTAATGCCTTATGTGGGATGTATAAAGGATGGAGTTAAAGATATTATAAATGATATTATACTGTATTTATAATACAACTATGTATCATTATGTTGTATTTCCATCCAAATAATTAATAGAAATGAAAGTAGCATTCATGCGTACGTACGGCTTACCGTTTCCATGAACGGTACATTTCATCTCTTACCTCTAAATGTTATGTATTATTATAAAAAAATATATATACTGGATATATATGATATATATGATTTCTAAATCATTAATATCATTATGGATATAATTCTCCTTTTACCACATGGGCAACATGTAAATTTAAGTTGTTCATTTTTATTCAAGTACCAAATATCGACAAAATGAACGTTATTAACCTTAATGATTACATAATGTTTATAACATGGTAATAAGTTATATAAAAGTAATAACAAACACGAAAAAGGTTCTTAAGAAAGTAAAAAATTAACTTTATTTTATTATTCATGAGATTAAAAAACGATTGAGTCAAGTCAGACATGAGGTCAGGGATCTGACCTCTCTCTTTCTTTTCAAGTACTCTCTTTTATGTCATTTCATTTAGGATCCATGTTAATATATTGGAGTATGTTATTTTATATTCACCATACTATAATTTTTATTTTGATATGATGAGATACCCTCTCTTACTCTCATAAATTCACTTTAAGAATTTTTAAGTGGAGAAGTTAGACTGCCGAATTTTTGTAAGGGATTTCTTATCTCACTTTTAATTCCTTGATATTTATATTGTTCGCCACTTTTTTATTGCATGTGGAATATAATATACTACCATTTGATATATATTGTCAATATTTTTTTATATTCATGGTATTATGTGATTCATTTTGTGGTTATTAACTTTTGTTCTTACAACTTGATTGATTACAACGTGGTAAAGGATTTCATCACGCTTTTTATTCATGTGAGATTCATGCTATATTCGCCAATATTTCCTTTTGTGTGGTGTATGTACTGCCTATTATTGTACCCTTTGGGTAATATAATTTCATTTATAAGTAGTCACATCTTCATTGTATGCTCCTTCTATCATGTGGAATATGTTTTGTAAGTTACCAAAATGGTAAGGGAACCTTTCACCCTCCTCCTTTTAAAAGACTTATTTTTGTTATGTCTTCTAATTTACATCTTATTATGTTGGGATGTGTTATTCTATATCCTTATTGATGTAAATTTTATGTTCAAGTGATGAGATACCATTTTCTCTCTCATCAACGCATTTTCTGAATTTTAAAGTGACGCCGTTAGGCTGTCAAATTTTTGCAAGGGAGCTTCTTAACCAAATTTCAATTCTTTGTGTTAAACTTGTACTTCTTGAATATGTCACCCTATGAATAAGTGTGAATGAACTATGATATTTTTACACTTAATATCCACTTATATTTGGTGTATTTATATTTTTCCACATAATTATGAGATTGATTTATCCTTAATTTAAGGATACCATCTATATAAGGGATTTCATCTCAATTTACATTTCCATTGAGAGTTCATTTTTGTTATGCACCAAATCCACTTTTATATGGTGTATATACTGTCCTTTGAAATATTATATAATGAATCCCTTTATTCTATTGATATTATAAAGTTATGATTTAATGTCATTCCGAAGTTATTTGAATTCAAGAGTCTCTCATTTTGTTAAAAACTATTTAACAATAATATCATTTTTAAATGTTTTAATGATTTATCATTCTAAATAATTATCTATAATTTCTATGTTTTAAAAATGGTTTAGAGTATTTATTTATATGTAAAATAATGTTTTTAAAATTTTGATTCCATTAAAATCATCAATGTGGTATGGGACACTTTGATTCTAAATTGTTTTATAAATGGTTTTTGAAAATGGATTGATTTTTTCAATATCTTGAAATTGCTTCTTGTGATTGAAAATGAAATTTTATTGGTGAAATGTTTATATTTGAAATATTTTATGTGTTATGGTGGTTCTTGGACATTTGACGGGTGGTTACGTGAGAACCCATATGACGAGTGGTGCCGTGAATACCCGGATGGGTGGTTACGTTATAACCTCCAATGCATTGGGTATGGAAGTCGGCCGTATGGCTATTCTATTTAGTGATATGTGTGGAATTCGACCGTATGGTGATTCCAGGTAAGTATGTTTATGTCTCAAGTTACCTCTATATGTTATGTGTTCTTTATATGGGTTTTGTGGTCATCTTTTGGTTACAAAAGGGTAGGTAATGATCATTTATTCAGTGATGAGTATTTACTACTTCATAAAGGTAAATGTTTTACTTATGATAATGTATCCATGGTTTACCTATTGTTTTGAAAGACTAACAGTTTTCCTTATTTGTGTATCCCTTACTGAGATTTTTTATGCCCACAGCAAGTTTTATTGAAATGTTTTTCACATGACATAATGTGGAATAGGGTCATGGATGGGATCAAGGAAAAGTCATGCTGTCTAAAATATGGAACTTGAGATGTTTCTTTTTAAGAGTTTTTTTATTTTATGAAAAATTTGGATACTGAGTAGTAGAGTCTAGTTTGTAATATTTTGATATGTAATGGTAATGGCCTAATTCTCTAAAACTCTAAACCTGAAAAGATCCTCAACTTGAATTATTCATTTAATTCAATATTATATTAGGTTTAAGTTCGGGTCCATATACAGGGTATCACTTGTGGATCACTTTAAACCAACCCACCAATGATGACGAGACAAATAATGGTGAAGATTTCATCCGAAAATGATACTATGATGTATCCACTAGCGAGTCAAATATAAAACTAATCAAATTTAATTCATCTTATGATGGTTTCTAATCACTATCCAACTTCTCTGGTGTCGTTGTTTTAATATAAACTAAAATAAAATTATTCTTCCAGGGTGAATAGGATTTTGCAATGGTGAATGACTATAGGTACTCCACATGAAACCTCTACCTATAATCCCACTAAGAGGGGATGTATCATAGACTCATGTGGTCCATTTCAATAATAATCCTTTCAACAATGTGATATTTACACCAATAATATAATTAATAAGCCCAAAATTCTATATATATGTAATGGGATTGTTAGTTCCACTCATGAAGAGATAACTGATAAAACCTATATGAAACTAAATTATCCCTATAAATCCGCACAACACCTAAAAAAACGCATATGGGATCCTGGGAAAATCTATTTTTAATAACAGGATCTAGGAATTTCCTAATAATGGTTTTGATCCTCCTCCTCATCAACTCATGGAACACCTCCTTAAATTGATCATACCATTAAAACCACTATTCCTTTATAGTAGTCTCTTTCATTAATTTCTTCAAAATATGTATAGACATAAATAATTCATTTAGAATACAATACAATCCTATAAAACTAATGATATAAAAACCAATACTAGGATTCCCACAGTACATCATAGGCTTATCATTCTCATAGCCTAGATAAATTCCTGCAATTGAAATAACATTCCAAAGGAACACACATCCGGAAGCATGAATTGGAATATCAATATTTTTTTCACAACAATACCCTTCTTGAAGTATACTCAATACAATATCATAGCTTGAAACATTTATATATAATTACTTAGAATACATTAGGATACAATACATGAATACAATAATTAATGACTCTAGATAAGGATGTAATATCCTTTTAATGAGATAAATAAAAACTTCTCGATAATTTTTTTACATAAAAGGAATGAAAAGTTATTTGTGCAGGTCATACAAAATACAAGATGTTGTCATGGATATTTCCAAGTATAAGAACCATATTTAATGATATCATTAATAATGATAAATCTTGTATAACCACTAGACTCCCTAAAATTAATCCAAAATATCATCAACCCAATGTAAATGTTATATATTCTCTATCATTACCTAATTATAATTATAATAGTCCACACAATACCACATAATATCATATACTTCCATAGAAATAAATAATGGATCACCCCAAGTAAATATTCTTAGTCTAGTGAAATTCAAGTGATGTAGTCTTGGAAAACATCATGATAACAATATATAATTGGAGGAAGGATAAAGGGTATTATCAACAATTCTTTATATAATAGAAAACATTAGTACATTAACAATGATTGGTATGATGGTCACATCATACCTACTTTTAGATCCCAGTAACCAGTAAACATGCACCTTTAGCCTCAATGAATAATTAAAGATATATATCTCTATTAATATTTAACATGGGCTCAAAAATTGGTTGACTAGTCCATTCTAAAATGATAAACAAACTATTCATATCCTAGATCATATGTCCTGATACGTTTGTGAAGCCATGAAAAATAATAGGACACATAGGAAATCACTATAAGTAGACTACTTTTATCCTCCATAGCATTTCAATAGAGAGTAACTCAAAAGATAACATAACAAGTAAATAAAGGTAATGGTGACTTGAGAATATATAAAACCATTAGATGAACCTATTTCAAATAATATTGATGATAAAAGAACGGTACTCAAAATCACACCTCTAAATATTGAAGGTCCACATAAACTTGCTGATATAACCTCGTTCATATAATAAATCCTACATATCTCCATATCATGACTCGAAAAGTCAACAATATTTATGGTTATTGGGTTTACTATTGAATACCCCTTCCTAAACCCTAGTCTATACTCCATGAATCTAGATGATAATTCATAGGAAAAAACTGAAGGTGTACTATCATTCCTCATTCGTAAAATTTAATAAGTGGTTTATGTGACATCTCAACCCAGGTTCCCATAGATGGTTCCCCAAGATAGTTGAGCACAAGCCATCAAGCGTACAACCCAGTACACCAGAGGATTCTCACTAGAATTGAGAGACTGGTAAGTTATTTTTGGGAAGACTATACACTCTTTTATTATAATAAAACACCAACATAAGAAACAAATAACCAAGTGTGAATGTGAATATAAAACCAGATAAACACCTTGTCATGTTATTTTTGAAACAATAAAATACAATACTGAACAGAAAGTTAAAACATGCTATGACAATGTGAATGTCAAGTTTCTATAATGAAACTAAATGTAGAGACACAATGACTCCCATGTGGGTCCTGAATCACATCCAGTTCCCTCTCCCATGATCCAATCCCAAACAAGAACTTATCCCAAGGGGTTTCCCTTATTTTTTCCTGCAACAACAATGCTTACTCAGGTACAGATCAGGTGGCCTGAATAGGATGTGAGTATAACTCAGTAGGTCACCAACAACGGTGTCTAAAAAAAGTCCAATCAAAATACAGTGTATGCAGTTTTATGAATCAATATATACAATGCATAGTTCAACATTTATCACATATTCATTTAATCGATAATCACCACATTAGGCCTGGTTTTAATTCATTTGTTCCATTTGAATCATCATTCATTATTGTCATTAATTTTCTATTGAATGTCATGTGAAGTACCCAAAATCTCATTCAGTGTAGGTATCCATGCTTATCAATTCATATCTCATTCGGTGTATGTCGTCATTCCTAGCACCCTAAAATCTCCAGCTTGGGTAACAATTGGGGAGGAACACTGTGTCTACATATCATCATCTAATCAGTCTAGAACTCCATATCTACAGATGCATAAATTTCATCCATTTAATCATTATTTAATTAACAAGAATTATCCACATCATTTCATTACTTATATAATGATTTTTAGACATTTAAAAGGCCATTAGTTATCTCAAAAATTAACTATCCACTTAACCCATTAATTAATTCCTCTATTAATTAATTAATCAACACAATTATCATCCCATAAATAATTATTAACCATTATTTATCCATATCAAATATCAACAGCTCATAATTTATTGTCACAATTAATTATCTTTGATCAACATCATGGCACAAAAAAATTATCACAATTACAAATATAATACATTGCCAAACATCATTTAATAATTAATTTACACCAATTAATTATCTTAACACAATCAATTTGATATTTCAATTACAATATCTCCACCAAAAACCAATTTCCAAAAAGAATATCTATTTGAGAAATCCCATTTTTTTGTTTCGTGGTTCAATTATTAAATTAATCATCAAGGAAATCAAAATTCACTTCCACATTACTAATTCTCTAATTAATGAAATAACTTATCAAGGAATTCTAGAAAATCCATAAAATCACATTAAAGTATCAAATCCAAAACTATGGGAGTTCGATTTAGACCACCTGCGTTTGTTTATTGATGGATGTTAGCCCAACAAAAATCCTCAAAATTCGAGCGGCATAATATCATTGATCATGCTTCGGATCTAAATCTCTAAACAAATATTAAGATTAAATACATCAAGATCAAGAAAATATAGATCTAAATCCAGAATCCTAGATCAAGATATATACTCATAAGTTTAGATCGTTGAAAATAGTTGAGATATTCCATGAAGAGATCATGGAAAGTTAGAGGAATGTATATAAAAAGAAACATGAAGAAGTCCAATTACTGAGAAGAAGATAGATCTTCAATCTGTGAATTCAATAACAAATAAAAATGTTCGAAACATGTTAGAATCCATCCTTAAGGCTCTCAGATCACCTAGAATTTGTCAAGACTGATCTAAGGTCAACATATGGGAGTCTCAGTGGTTTTTGTTGTCTTAAAAGGGATTTCAGATAATTAATCCCACTTTCATGGTTTCCTGGACTATGTTACATAGTTATGAAAGACCATGCACCAACTGTGAGGACCTCCATATCCAGGTTTTCACGGTCTGAACAATTTAGTCGGATGGTTTTTTAAACCATGTTCAATCCATGTGGACCTCTTTGTCCAGGTTTGCACGGTTGGCATGGTTTTTCAAACCATGTGAAAACTGTGCATAGCCCACAATATATTATCTTTTCTTAAGAATTCACCAAAACGCACCCCAAGTCACAATTCAAAAACAATGTTATATAAAAAAAATCAAAAATTAACTAAAAAATCACCTGAGATGACTCCAAAAAAGGTCAAGATCTTGCAATCTCCTCACCATAATTCAGATCATCCTCATGTTTAACTGCATAACATTTTTTTGATTCTGAGCCAAAAAATATTGTTCCATTGAGCTCTCATGCCTGATTCCCATTACCAAGATTTTTGTTGAACACTTCCATGTTTATATAACATATGAACTAATTACACCATCTTTCCCCATAACATTTTCTCATTGTGACCCAGCACACATATCTGATTCTCCTCAACGAACAAATTTATCTTGAGATCGACCTCTTCCAAAATGGTCTGGGTGATACCATCATAGTTGTGACACGTGGAAAATATCATGAATTGGGTTGAAGTTATGTGTACAGAATAATTGGTATGCCACTGGCTAGATTCTCTCCAGCACCTCAAATGGTCCAACAAACATGGGTGCAAACTTTCCCTGCCTCTGTATTCTGGGGTGACCTGATATATGAGGCACGAGAAGGAATACACAATCACCCTCTATAAACTCTAGGTGTCCTATTCATATATCATCATATGAATTATTCCTACTCATACCTATAGACAAACATTTCATAATTAACTGCACAAGCTCTGATGTCTCCATAAAGAGACTCAATCCCAAAATCCCAAACTCATCTACCTCCAACAAACATAGAGGGGATCTATAAGGACTAACATAAAGTTCCTCATATGGTTCCATATGTATAGTTTCTTGATAACTTTTATAATAGGCTAACTCCACTAAATAAAAGTTCTTCTCTCAAGAACCACCAAAGTCAAGAACAAATTCATGCAGCATATCCTCTAATATCTGTATGGTCTGCTCTAGCAATCCTTATATGTGTTGGTGGAAGGTCATGCATAACACGACCTCTATAACATATTCCTTATATATTATTCTCTTGAAGTGTAATGTAAAGAATGAATTGAGATATGAATCTCTAGTCCATTTCACCCATTTCAAACAAACAATCTCTTGAAAAATACAATTCTCCCAATTGTTCTACTATAACGGTTTCCCTAATAGAAAAGAAATTTTCTACCTTCGTTAGTCGATCCGAAAAGACCCAAATAGATTATTTCTTTCTAAGAGTCCTTTAGATGTCATACCCCAAAATCTATAGTCACCGCATCCCACTTCCATTCTGGAATTGGAAACGGCTCTAATAGGCCTCCTGGTCGTTGATGCTCTGCCTTCACCTGCTGACAGCTGAAACATTTTTTCATGAACCCAACTATCTCCTTTTTCATGCATGGACACCAAAACTGTCATAATAGGCCACACTACAGTTTTTCACCCTAGGATGTACCTCCCAGTTTGAGGCATGAAATTCTCGCATGAGTTCCTCTCACATGCTTGTAGGCACCACAACCGGACTTTTCACATATATGATCTCAACGTCAACTATTATATTATATGAAGGGTTATCCTCTCATATAAGACATTATCTAAAGGATAAACACTTTGAATAATCATATTTCATGTCCCTGATCCATTTCAAGTGTGTAAAATCCATAGTTATAGAAACAATAGTCATCCCTTATTGACTCTCTTAAACTACAATATGCATTTCTATGAGAAAAGACATCATCTTCCCCTCTAAACTCGACTCATATAGCAACTGAGTCTATATTTTACTGCATATGGAATCAGCCTCACTATTCTCCTTTTCCGGTGTAACTACCGGTTCAAAATCAAAGGACTGCATATACTCTAGCCATCTTCTCTGTTGAGGATTCAAGATGCACAGTGAAAAGATATACTTCAAGATATTGTGATCTGTAAAAAATATAAATTTTTCACCCAAAAGAAAATGTCTCAAAAACATAAGAGCATAAACCACTACAACCAAATCAAGTTCATGATTAGGGTAGTTCATTTCATGTGGCCTCAACTGTTGAGACCCGTAATCAATGACTTGATCCCCCTGCATTAACACAGTTACGATTCCGATCCTAGAAGTATCACAATACACCGTTTACTCCCCCCTAGACTCAGGTAAGATCAAAATTGGTGAAAATTTCAAGAGCTTATTCAACTCCTTGAATGAATTATCACATTATTCAGTCTAATAAAACTTTATCCCATTATTTTTCAATCCTGAAAGCAGTGATAAAAATCCGGAAAATTCATTGATGAACCTCATGTAATAGCCACCTAGCCCCAGAAATCAGTAGATATCAAAAAAAATTCTTGGGAACCTACCACGAAATCATTGCATGCACTTTTTCTAGGCCCACTACGACACCTTCTTATGAGATAATATTCCCTAAAAGTGTACCATGTAAATCCAAAATAGATAATTATATAGATTAGAATATATATGATGCTCTCTGAGTGTTCCCAGTATGATTTCAAGATGTTGGGAATGATCTTTATGAGTCTTAGAGTACACGAGGAAGTCATACAAAAACACCACTAAAAAATATGTATGTGGGGATGAAATATCTTGTTCATCAAAGCCATAAATACAGCTGGAGAATATCTCAACCCATACAGTGTTACAAAAAACTCTTAAAGGCTATACATGATTATGAAATCAATTTTTAGGATACCAGAGCTCCGAACTCTCACCTTATGATACCTTGATCTCATATCAATCATTGTGAACTCACAAGCCCCCTTTAGCCAATCAAACAGATCATTGATACATAGAAGTTGATATCATCTCTTCATAATCATTTTATTCAACTTCCAATAATCGACACACAAGTTTAAACACCCTTCGTCCTTCTTTTCAAACAATAACGGTGATCCCACAGGCGATGTACACAAATGGATAAAACCTTTATCCTCCAACTCCTCTAACTATGTTTTGACCTCTTGAAGATCAGTTTTTCCATTCAGTATAGTGGAATATGTAATGACTCAGCACAACGCATTAGGTCAATTGTGAATTACACATCTCTCTTAGGTGGAAACCCTAAAAAGTATTCTATAAATACATCATGAAACATTTATACTACTGGTAAAAATACATCCTACTTACCACATACATTATCTAGTAAAAGTCATGAAAATTGGGCTCTGAGCACTCCATGTTTCTGAGTAATTGGACTAGCTCAGCCTTCATAGATACCCCATTCTCCATGATGAACATACTGGTCACCCTTAAGAGATACAAAGGTCACTCTCCTATGGTAACAATCTATGTGGGCTCGGTATGCAAATATACTGCGCATACCCAAAATCAGGTCACATCCCGTTATATAGAGGACATTGATATACCAAATAAAACGATACTCTATAATCTCTAGAGAACATTTATTGCATAAATATATATCCCTAGACCATAATATCACTTCTATAGGAAGAAACACTACCCGATAGTCTAGTGACATCTACCTATCACTTATTGGTAGCATCCTTCAGCTTCCTCTATGAGATGATAGTCTGATTAACCACTTTTGAGAATTTCATCGGCATAAAGATATTTACCTTGGACATAATTTCATACCTATGTCAACACTGAAATAATTTTTTCAAAGAATACTCATATTCCTCCAATAATAGAGAAAAATTATCTATAAATATAAAATGTTTAGCATAATCCATTATGGACTTGTTTTATTGGTTCAGACGCGTAAAAAATTAAGCCTTCACTTGTCTCAGAATCTCTGGATAGAAGTGCTCCATAAAATTATATAGAACATCCTTCCATAACATATCATTAGTTTGTCTAGATTTTACCTGAATGTCCACTAGTGCTTCGCTGACCCCGGTAATATATAAGAATCAAACGTGACCCTCCACCCAGCTAGAGTCTCCAAATGATCAAGTATCATCTTTATGGTTTCAATCCAGAATTCAACTCCATTGGGTCCAACCTCTTCACTAACAGTAGGAGGGTGATAAATCTAAAACTCCATTTTCAACTCAAATATGAATTTCAGAACTTTCCCTGGGTCTCCCTCCATGAATTTCAGAAAACGAGAAATGTCGTCTCGAAACTATTCCCCTTCTTTGTCATCTTGCACCAATGGTTCTTCCAGCTCCATTCCTAGAAGATTGTTCTAGGTCATACCCCTTGGTCTCTCCCTCAACAACTGTCATGGAGGTATATCATAGAAAATCATAACACATATCTTAGGTCTCATAATGAAACCATATAACATTTACGAAATATGATTAATTAACACATCAAGTTTCAACATGTCATTTCCCCCTTTTCTCCCAACATGGTCAACACTGATGCTTTATCACTACCCTTAGCCATCTTACTCCTAGGACTTGGTCAACAAGGGTACATACATTCTCATTAATTAGTTCATCCAATAATTAATCACATTATCTAAAATTAATTAGTCCAACAATTAATAAATTATTCATACACATTTCATAAATCAAGGTTCTCATTAGATACTTATTTTTTCTAATTTTTTCATCATTTTTCAATATCACAGCAAGGGAAACAATTCAAGTCGAATAACTCACCCATAACTATTATTTCCCTCGATTTCCCAGAATGAAGCATGTCACAATAACATTGAGTGCCTAGAATGATTCATCCAGGCACAAGTATCGTTACTATACAGACCACGAATCAAAATTCAATAATTGTCAAAACAAATATCACATCACACCATAATTGCAACACCAAAAGTGAAATAATATCCAACTGTGACAAAAAAACAAAAATCACAACAATCCCACCCTAAGTACTCAAATTTTACCCCGTACATACGTTTGAAATTCCCATGAATGAGATCATTACTAAACCTAAACTCTTATTATTATATTTTATACCTTTTAAAAAAATAGTAAAACAAAAGAAGATGGATCAAAATAAAACACATTTTTTACCACATTGTGATGTTGCGACCTAGATATCACTAAACGGTGCCCTGAGTCAGTTGTCCACATGCCCTCAAGCACGCCTATTAGTATTCCAGAGGATTCTAACAGCAGGAGGGTCTGGAAAGCCATTCTTGGGGATACTACACCCACTTTTATCAGAATAAAACACCAACATAAGAAAAAAAAACAAACATGAATGAAAGAATAAAAATTACCAGAACAATAACATGTCATATGATATTCAAAACTAGAAAATAAAATACTCAAATAAAAGGAAAAACATGTTGTGAAAATGTGCATTTAAAGTGTCTATAATGAAACTAAATGTAAAGACACAACGACTTCCAAGCAGGTCCCGAACCACATCGGGTTCCCTCTCCAATGCTCCAATCCCAAACAACATCCTATCCAAGGTCCTTACCATTATCATGTCCTGCAATGACAAAGTCTACTGAGGTGTCAATCCGGTGGACCAAAAAGGGTGTGAGTACAACTAAGTAGGGCACGAACTACGGTGTCTAAAAAAATACCAGCCAAATGATAGTGTATGCAGTTTTATAAATCAATAAATACAATTCATAATTAAAGATTTATCACATTTTCATTTAATCTTTAACCATCACATTAGGCCCATTTTCAGTTCATGTATAACACTTGATTCATCATTCATTATTATCATTAATTTGGTGTTGAATGTCATGTCATGTACCCCAAATCCTATTCAGTGTAGGTCTCCATGCATATCACTCCATATCTAATTCAGTGTAGGTCGCCATACCTAGAACACCAAAATCTCATGCTTGGATAACTATTGAGATGTAACGCCATGTCCATGTCCCAATTGCTAATCATTCTAGAACACCATGTCTAAAACCACAAAAAAACTAACCCTTTTAATCATTCATTAATTCACATAAATTGTCCACACCATTTCATTACAAATTTTCTATTTGTTAAACATTTAAAAGTCCAATAGTTAACTCAAAAATTGACTATGCACATATCCCATTAATTAATGAATAAATTAATTAATCAGTCTACACAATTATTATTCCCTAATTAATTCATCACAATTAATTATCCATATCAAATATCAAATTTTCATAATTAATTTTCAAAATTAAATATTTTAGATCAACATCATGTCCCATAATTAATTCACTAAATTAATTATATTACAAAGCCAAAAATAATTTCACAATTTATTTCCCCATTTAGATATCTTAACAAAATAAATCCAATATCTTTATTACAATATCTCAATCAATAACTAATATAAAAAATAAATATATATTTGGGAAATCCCCCTTCGTTTATTCTGTGATTAAATTATTGATTAATAGAAAAGGAAATCACTTGTCAATTCTACATTCCTAATTACATAAATTTATGAAATCAATTATCAAGGGAAGATGAAAAATTCATAAACTCACATTAACAAATCATATCCAAAATAGAGGGTGTTCGATTTAGACGACGTACGTTAGTTTATTTATGGATGTTATCAAAACGAAAATCCAAAAAATTTGAGCATCATAATGTCTTCAATCAAGATCCAGATCAAAATTCCTAAACAAAAAAGTAAGATCAAAGGCATCAACATATTGGAAATCTACATCTAGATCCAAAATACAAGATATATATTTCAAATCATAGGTTTAGATGCATGTAAATGGTGGATATATTCTGTTAAATGATTTACGAAAGATAGGGGAATGTACAAGAGAAGAAACAAGATGAAATCCACCTTCCAGGAAGAGATCATATCTTAAATTTGGGCTTTATAACTCAATGAACAATGTTCAAATCACCTTATAATCCCCCCGAAAGGATCTAGGATCACCTAGAATTTTTCATGACCGATCCATGATCAAAATATGGGCCTCTCGAGGGTTTGTGAGGATTTAGAAATGATTTTATATTAATTAATATTGCAAGAATGATTTACTGAGCAAGGGAACATAGTTTGGAAAAACCTTGTGCCAACCATGCAGACCACTCTATCCATGTTTTCACGATTAGCATGGTTTAGTTGTATGGTTTTTTAAGCTCTGTGAAAACCATAATGAACTCTCTATCTAGGACTACAGGTTGGAATGGATTTTCAAACCATGCAGAAACTGTGAAATTCCCACTATCCATTAGTTTTTCTTGAGAACTCATCCTAACACAGCCAAATCCACTACTCTAAAATAATGGAACATAAAAAATTCAAAAAGTTATGGAAAAAACAACTAATATGACTCTAGAAGAGGGATAGATATTACAGTTTTATTCATGATGTACTAAACTCCTCCTTATTTACAAAGGTACAGAACACAGTTAAACCTTCTCCCACTTTGGGTATAGAAGTGCCCTTAATCTACTATGATTATATTCCACTATATTGTTCTTACATATCTTTCCACTTCCTAACACCCGAAGGAGAACCAAAACCATACTTTGAAGTCATGTTATCAATTTACTATATTGTGGATGAAAATAATAATGTTTTCTATCCATTATCCCATTCTCAAATATCAGGGCCTTAAAAAGGGTATATATTTTCTGGTAAAATCACCATACCTAACACCCGAGCATTTTCCGAAGTCCATTGTCAACATTCCTATCATTCTACACCCCATTATCAAACAAAAAATTGATAAAATCCTAGAAACTTAGTGAAATGTTATGATTAACTTGGTACCAATGTTTTCCATTGCTGACAATACATGAACTATTATGATCAATCTATCTTTATAATTTCATGAAATAACCAATAAAAAACCACCCCTTTAAGGACTCCCAAGAATTTCCATCACACTTGTATACTTGTCCCATAACACCTCATGACCTCCTAACGAGTCTTTTTAGAATAAATTTTATATGATTCACCTTTATATCCCTAAGAGTATCTATAATAAAAATATTTCCCTAAATTATATCAAACTATTCTATTTCATCTTGAATACTATCAGTGACTTAGAATGATTGTGGATGTTGGAGCTAAAAATCTCTGGCATATTTGATCTTAGCCCTCTCTAATACTCTGATTTGGGATGAGTTCATCACATGAACTACTAGAATATGTTAAAGATTAAGATCAAGTACATCGTACTACATAGCCTATGGTGGACTAGGTGGATCATTCTGATAAGTAAAAAATATGTTGTCACTAAGGTTGAATTTTTAAAAAATACCAAAAAATAAATATTTAAGAACACCAAAAAAACTCACTTATGATAACATAATCAGTTTTAAGGCACACACAAGGAATTTTATATCAAAAGTCTTATACTAATTGATAACAAAAGGAAATTCATAGCTTACATAGTTTTAATAAAGGTGAATTCATTATCATCTATACATTCTCCTTAGTCACAATAATTTATATATACAATAAAATACATGGTGGTCAAGTTTAGCTAACTAATTCTAGCATAGACACATCAAAATGAAGAATAATTCTCTATCCAAATTTCGTCACACAATCAAGGAAGTTAATTATTTAACTACAATAAAATAAATTAAACATATGTACATATGTAAAGGGACCATATGTTCCTATTCATGATTCATGATTCACCCAACTCCAATAATTATAAAATAGAATTTCCAACACAGGTTACTCGTAGGTACATTAAACACAAGATGGCCAGCAACATGGAAACACCCCTACCCAAGTTATACATTGCCTATCACGTTTAACCCCTAACCCAAAATCACCAGGTCTTATCTGATGTTCCTCATAACCTCAACACACCTCCCCATACTCATGTGGCTTCCAACTAAAGGTGAGGGTCTTATGTAATGTGGGTATGTTACACCCTCAATAAACATATCCATAATGGGATAATAAATCATAATATAATCCAAAAAAAACAACACATCTTAATGTAATAAAAGTATGTTTTGTGAAAAAATATGTAAATTAACAGGTGTTTAATCAAATGGCCCCCAATGTGGCCTGTCAATAAGAAAAAATGGAAGAAATATATATAAATAAAAAGTAATAAGTCAAAACAAATATCATGATTACATTCTATTACATCATCCATATCATACCTCTATGGTTCTTATCTATATATTACAAGGTTTTTTCCCTTCACAATATTCCTAGTCATAAATATTACATGCACATCAGGATTCCAATGTATGGAGTGAGTATAAACCTTCTAAAAAAATAATTCCTTATTATAATTGAAAATATTTATATATGTTTATGAAATTATGTAAATTAAATTAGCACCATATATTATAATCAACCTTTTACCAAGTAATAATGTGATAACCATACCACTGCAAGCCCCAGTTAGGCCTACTTCGACACAATATATGATCAATAACACATAATGAAATACATAACATATATATTTTCATGTAACCTTATCCACCATTAAGGGAAATGGTCAGTCAAACATTATGAAGAAACTCCACTACATATTAAAAGGGATTGTATCTTCCATGTCACATTACTACCTACCCCCTTTAATGGTGTGCATTCATAGTGTTCTCAGACAATGGACTCTCGATCATACACATTAATGTTCCCCATTTGTATATCATACCATCAAAATTTTAATCTCTTACAATGGTGTATAGTATTAAATTGGGATAAAAATATAATGGAATGGTTCTAACCATTAATTATAATATGTGAAATATGTGAGGTCACTTAAGCTCCCTAAATAAGGACTCAAATAATGAATCAGTTCCATCTATCAACCATAGCACTAAGATAGAGGTTCCAATAGATATAAAAACTTGAATATAATCCATAACATTTAATGTAAAAATATATCACAATAATAAATTTCACATGATCTGAAATATTAATCATGTAATAAATGACATATCATTGAACAAGATGGAATTTACAATAAAGTGTATCATGAGCGACTTAGGCATACCTACACAGAAAATCATCTATGGGTATCATAACTAAGCACAAAACCACAACCCGACATGGAAAGAACTCCATATAGTGTCCCATGTATGTAATTACATCTTACCCCAAGATTTCCAACATCAACATCAATGGTTCTACAAGAGTATCATCACTTAAACCACATTTAGAACCCATATGAAACATGTTTTCACACTATGAATTTGTTGAACCAATTCCAAGAAGGTATATATATGATTCTATAGTAAGGATTAAATCAAATAATCCAATATGTAGGTTTATCATATATCGATCATAGAAAACTATCAACTATATTATATGGTATACATTTAAGGTAAAAATATTTTCTACTCTATAAATAGAGACAAGATGTGATATACAAGGATCTTATGAATTTGATTCAACTAGAAAAACCTCCATATTCTATTTCTGGGTCACCCAAAAGGGGAACATGAAGAAAAAAATTAGATCTATGTTGAATGATTTTATGAAATGTAGAAACCTCATTTCTAGAAGGGTGACCCAAAGATCACCCTTAGATAATATGTAATTCATTTTTAATTCAAATCATTTAATGGAACATTTATGTGAGCTGTTTCGATAAAATAATGCAATGGTTAATGAATTAATAACACATCAAATATCCTTCAAGAATATAGAATGTCTCTCCGCAAATAAAGATTCGATATTAGAAAAATTTGGAAGTTATTTTTTCATATTCATGAACCATTTGACCACCACCATAGCCTCCACCACAACCATGGTGATTAGGGGAATAAAGATAAACATGGTGATCCACCATGAGTATGTGGAAAATTCAATAACATTTTCCCTCTCCATAGTGAGCACAACAGGTGTGGTGATGCTATTTTGGTCATATCCCATAGGTTCTTCCCTATCCATACATTCCTTTGTACATTTTATTTTTCACCTTTTATATTTTTTACAAGTTCACATAAGGTACCACCACGAAATTCTCCATGAAACTGGTATTTTTTATGTTCAACAAGGAATCTACAATACACCCAATAGTTTATCAAAATATCATAAGGCTTCACCCAATAATGTAAGAACTCAAATACATAAAATTAAAGGATGTATAAATGGTTTTAAATACCTGAAATATAAATTCCAATACATTACACAAATGTTATTTTAAATAGGTAAATACTAATTAATATATAGATATATAGAGTGATTTTAAATGATAATTATCAATGGATATAAAATATTCTTGTTGAAATAAAGTAACAACTTCATATCAATTTATTTTTATTGTTTAAAAAAAAGAATATAATATACATTTCACATTAAATGAGGAAATTATAGATAATTCATAAATATGGACTAGTAAAACTAATAACAATAAAGGCATATACATGTTGTAGAATAATACATTCAAAAAAAGAAACTATATATGTTTGAATACTACCAAAAATATTTCTCCTTATATAATAAAAATTTAATTAAAGAGGAGAATTTTGAAAATGATTTACGATACCATTAAATGCTAATAACATTCATATGTGTAGGTTATTAAGTGATAAATATAGAATGGTGATGCACTTACAGGGAAATGTTTTCATTTTTCCTTATGATTATTTTATAATATGATTGATGGTTATTATTACCATTAGTAAATAAAATAGTTCGTCATTATTATTTTTGGTTATGTATTTGAAATTTAGTGAATGATGAGACTATTTTATGATATAACCAAAAATTATATTATTTTTAGAGACTATAAAATTATTCTATTAAAAAAAGGTTTATGGTAAATGTAAAATATTTAAATAAAAATTATTCCAAAAAATAGTATTATAAAATACTTTTTGATGATATTATATTTAAATTATTTCTGGTGTAATTTTTATAATGGATTGAATATTCAGTATTCTATTAAAATTAATAATTTAAAAAAATGTAGGATTTTTATTTATATGTTAAAATTAAATTATTAATAAAATAATTTTAACATATTATTTTTATTTTTTTGACTCAACATGTCAAATTGAACTTAGTGTGACATTTTAGTTATTTTTCAAAAAATTGAATTTTTGGAAAAAAAATGTGAAAACTACTACTTTACAAGAACTGTGATTTTATGACATCATTATTATATCAACATCATTTTAAAATTTACGAAAAAATATATTAAAAAATTAAGATAATAAGCAAAAAATTAATTTACAAATACGCATTTTATTTTAGTGATTTAGGCTTTTCCTTTTTAGACAAAAAAAATTATTTTTTTAGATAAATAAAATTTTTTATGCATTAAATGGTTTGGTTGGAAGGTGATTATAGAATTAAGAATGTTATTAATGTCCACCAAACCACACTCTCTCAATAATAATCTAATTTTTTAGATTTCCTATCATCCACATGTTGTTGTCTTATATACAAAAATAACCTATATTTTAGCTGTTAAAATCTCCCATTCACAAGAATATATACCACAATTATCTACACAGTACCACCAAAAACACTTTGAGCATGAATAATATCACAATTATAATATATATAGTAAAAAGGGTGGTTTTATGGTTTTAAAAGTCTTTTTATAACATTATGAACATTTATCCCAATGAATGGGTTTTCTCAATCCTCAACATTTTTTCCATTTTTAGTACTTTTGTTATTTTCTATTTTTGAATTTATTTTTATATAATGAAATTCATGTTATTAAATAATAATATATTCTAGTTGATATTTTGAAAATGAGTTTTTATTTATTGACTATAATGGTATCCTTTTACGAATATGTTAAATTTCTGGCAGAAGGGTTCCTCACCCCAACATTCCAAAAAATTTTGTGAACCATAATATTTATTTATCATTTTACTGAAAAATGTTATTATGCATCACTGTTATAATATCATCAAAATTATATCATCTATATATTTTCATTCTATATAATTATACTAAATTATTAATCATATTTATTCTCAAAGTTTTCTATAACCATATAATCATCCTAAATTTTTAAAAAAATTAAATGGTTTTCCTAACATCAGAATCCTTAATTGGATACTAAAAGTGGATGTGGATCTAAAAAATATATTCCTAGAGGCAACAACACAAAAAATGGTTCATTTTTATTTGAATTTATCATCACTCAGTTAATGAAAAAATGTCGTATTGCATACCTATTTTGACACACTTGTGGGATTTTCTTTTGATAATTCACATGGACTTTATAATACATATTAAAGTATAAGAATATATGGATTGGGATTTACATTAAACTGATATTCATATGACATGAATGTACCATACAACACTTCTTATTTTCATCCTTCAATTTGGGTACTACCCTCTACATTGAGATGATTCTATAGTTTTTAAATTATATATTTTGGTATTCACACATATAACCTCATTAATCATTTGAAGGGGATTTTTCATGCATAATTTGCAACCTATGATCTTGTTATCTATCAGTATCAATCATTCTTATAAATATTACAATTCACCTCCATGTAAATGTCATATCATAATATTTAGTGGTGCAAATTATTTCTCAATTGAGAATGACTCATCACAATCAATTTTTTATTATCATCTATGAATAAAATTTCTTGAAAAAAAATTCCCTTATTGATACCCTTTTCAATATATTCTAATAAAACAATGTTCACCTAGACACTTATCCATCAATTTACTAGAGAAATAATACATTAAACCACATACCATTTATCCTATATCCGGTAAATACCCCATAATTAGTTATCATGGTTGAAGGGTATTTTGTAGAGAGATATCATACTTTTATTGTATTCTATTTTACTTTACACATGTTAATGTTATCAGTATTTTATTTATGTTTTATTTATGTATAACAGTTGAGTTTAGATGAATGAATTTTTCTACCTAATATTAATCCAATTAATTGTGTAAATAATTAATCTCAAGATGATAAATGTTCATAATAACTTACAGTATTCGTTGGTATTGATTTACGACACCATAGTGATTAACCTTGGGGATATTATTTTAAATGTATCATTTGTATATTTTTGACATATATTCATGTAATAGCTTATTTACATATGATCATGTTATATCTTATGTAGTTATATCTATCTTATATCTCATGTACTTATGATCATTTTATGCGTCATGTTCTTATGATCCTGTTTTGTCTTATGAATTTATGGTAATGTTATGCCTCATGTACTTATGATCATGTTACACAACCAAAACATATAATCATGTTATACCTATTTTTCTTAGGTTTATGTTCTTATATCATACCTCATGTTTCAACCATGATGTTCATATAACCCCCATTTTTTATTTTTTCCCTTACATCAATTTATAGATCACCTTTTTCATGTACTTACAATTTTCCCTACGAATTACAATGAAAGGAAAATGTATAAATAAATTAAATGTGTGGAGAATCGTTTTTGAAGAAATGTTTATTCTAAAATGTGTTTAGATATAAATTTATATATTTCCCAAAGACATTTAACTTTAAATCTTAGATTTTGTTTTTGGAATTCATATGGTGTGTTAAAAATTATACATGTTTAGCACTAGATCTGGATGTATTGTTTTTTGGAATATCATTTGTTATCTAATTTGGTATTGGTTATTTTTGGGAATTAAGATTCAAACTATTTTGGTATATTTCAGTATATAGATAATAATTTTCCCTAGATTCCTTGGTTAAGTATAAATATTATTATCACATAGGATTAACATATCCTAGGTTTTCATAATGTGTTTTTCTCCTTATATTACATTTAAATAAGAGGTTTTTGTTTTAGTTAGTGTCATTAAATGAGAAAATGTGTTGTTATTTATCTTTTTAAAGGGGGTATTCTTGGGCTATCCTAATCTTTTTCCAAACTAATATTAATGGGTGTATAAAATATGTATATTTTTCTCATAAAATAATGAAAAAATTATCGTATATTATTTTAGAGTCCCAATGTATGAAAAAACCAAAATATTATACTCTCTATTTGAATTTCATGTATGGGGTCATGAATTTATCATGATATAATGATGGAAATTTGTTATGAGACCTTGAAAAGAGGTGAAATATAGTCTAAGTAATATGGGACCATTTATGGTGGGACCCAAATATTGATGATAAATATTAATTAATGGGAGAATAATGTATGGAACCTAAAGTATTCACCATTTAATAAATGATATATTTCCTCTCGTATATTTTTTATATATTTTAATATTTATTAAAGTAAAATAGTTTTACATTTACCAACATCATTATACATCATTATTTAATATGGATGTGTATAAAATTGAATAATAAAGGGATATACACATGGTAGAATTGTAGATACACTAAAAAACTCCAAAAAATTGTATTAACCACATATATATATATATATACAGTTGATCAGAAATATAAATCATTAATGAAAAAGGTCAGTAGAAGTACATGTGCAAAGCCATGAAGGGAAATTGTCCAGCCAAAGCTGGTTGGTACCGAATGGGCCTGAGGCCGCAAGATGACGGGCCTTGTTGTTTCCTTCCATTTTGGTAAAGGAGAAGGTTCATAATGAGAAGCTTTGGAAAAGTGAGAGAATTCTCTTGACGATGATACCAAAATACTGGAGCCTTCCATCATTGTGTTTAATAGCATTGATTGCGATAATGTAGTCAGACTCAATAATGATATCACCTCATCCACATTCCAAGGAAAGCATAATACCAGAAAGGATGGTCGTGGCCTCAGAAACTGTAGGTTCTCATAATTCCTGATGGTTTTCATATTTTACAGCAAGGGTTTTCCCCAGATGATTTCGGGTCATGAGGCCGAGGGAAACAATCCCATCCTTTGGAAGAGATGCAGCCACGTTAATCTTAAGAATCCCTTCTGTTTGGTGATTCCAATGAGAGGGATAAGAGGGGGTGACACATGGAATATAATGTTTAATGTGGTCCTTCCAGCACTCAATCTAAGAGGTGGCCCTTTCAATCCAGATTTCACGGGGTTTGTGAGTTTGATGAAAAACAACATCCATACGCCAGACACAAATAATCCAAGGAAAAGTGAAAAGTGAAACTGAAAAAGCCGAGGATAGAGAGGAGAACCAACTTTTCAGATGATTGTTAAGGTAAGAGGCCAAATCCAGTGAAGCGGTAGAAGATGGGCCCCATTTATTCCAAATTTCCTTAGCACCTGGGCAGGGAATGATGGCGTGAAAAGGAGTTCATGGAATGTTTGGGTAGAGAAGGAAAAAAGAGTACTGACCATATGTCAGTAAGGGAGAAGGATCATGGTTGGGGGAGTACCCATGAAAACCTTCCACCAAAATTTTCATATTTTAGGGGGAGTTTTGAGCGTCCAAATTGATTTCCATGGTCACCCATCCCGGCTGACTGAGTGGTTTCCAAGAGAATTTCTGTAGCCGGATCTCACCATGTATTCACCCGAGATTTCATTGATCCAGAAAATAGGGTCGATGACTGCTTCATGGAACCAGTGAATGCTAAGGATAATTCATTGAACCCTTTCATTACACCATTCAAGGATCTTTTCCAAACACCACTTGTATCCCTGGTTGGAAAGGAGGCAGCTGACAGTGGAGTCTTTAAGACATGGTTGGACGGGGGATGTAGCCCACATACCTTCCTTATTGATAAGCCAGGGATCATTCCAGAGGTTGGCAGATGAGACAAACCCAATCTTCTAGCCTAGTACTTTTTCCAGGAGCTTTTGAACCCCCAAAATGTTTCTCCAGAGGAAGCTAGGACATGGACCAAGAGAGGAATCCTGGATGTCTGTGTGGGGAAAGAACATTGCTCGGAGAACCTGTGCACATAGAGATGTTGGACGGTTAATAAGGTTCCATCATTTCTTGGCCAACAATGCATCATTGAGGAGAATAGGATTCTGGTATCCCATACCTCCCTCTAATTTGGGTTTCCAGTGTTTCTCCTAGGACATTCAGTGGGGTCAATTCCTTCCATCATCCTTCCCCCACCTGAAATTGGATGTGAGTGTGTGGATCTGATCGACGATGATTGTTGGGAGCTTAAACAGGGACATAAAGTATCTGTGGATAGAATGGATGATAGCTTTGATGAGGGTCTCTTTTCCAGCATTAGAAATTATTTTTGGGGACAAGCCTAGAATTTTTTTCTCGATCCTGTCCACTAGAGATGTGAAGATTTATTTTTTGGATCGGCCAATCACTGTGGGTAGCCCGAGATACTTCTGATGTTTCACAACAATATGGATGCCATCTGATGTGTAGAGTTCATCCCTCTTAGAAATATGAAACCATGCACTGAATGATATTTCATATTTTCCATGATTTATTGACTGTCCAGAGGCCCTCTCATACTGGTGGATTGCTCAGCAGATCACCTGACATTCATTAATTGTTTCACTGGAAAAAAGAGGCAGTCAACGATGAAGATAAGATGTGACACTAGTAGGCTAGTATGACAGACCTTTTCCCCATGAATAGATTTAGAGGATTCAACCCTAGAAGTGAGATAATAAAACACGTTAGCCAACAGTATGAATAAAAAGGGGAGAGGGGATCTCCCTGGAGAAGGTTTCGGGATGGGGCGAATCCTGTGGTGGGCTCCCCATTAACCTTGATTTTGAAGGATACGGTCGAGATGCAGTCGATGACTATATATGTCTATTTAGCGAAAAAACCCATTTTCATCATATTGACTCTATGGAAGTGACATTCCACTCTATCGTTGTCCTTGGTCATATCCAATTTCTAGGACATGGTTCTTCTTTTCGCAGTGGAGTGTGATTTCATAGAATGGAACACTACATGGGCCACAATCGCATTATCAATGATCAGTCTCTAGGCCACGACAGCGCTCTGATTTATGATTGGTTTTAAAATAATAAATTTGGAAATGAAAATAAGGGTTAGGAAAATGATTTAAAATACTAATGAATGTGTGAAAAAATTTTCGAGAGAAGTAGTAAGTGATAAAGTAAAAATTATTGTTCATTTATTGGGAAAATGGTTCTTTTCCATTATGATTTCTAGCTAGTGTGGTTGATGGTAGTTATTACCATTATATAATGAAACACTTGGTCATTATTATTGTTGGTTATGTAGATGCATTTAACTTTTCATCGAGATTATTTCAAGATATAACAGAAATTATATTACTTTTAGAGACTATTAAATAATAATAATAATAATATTTTTTATATTAAAAGTTGATGATTTCAATAAATTTTAATTTAATAGTATAATATTATAAACAAAATTATAATAATATATTTTAATGAGGCGCAATTTTAGTTTCATAATGGCCAAAATATTCATTAAGATATATAAATTGTTAATTTTATATAAATATTTTTTTATTTAAATTTAAAATATCTATTATTTATATTTTTTTTGATATAATAAATTTCTTTGTTGGACTTTTGACATCAAAATTACCTTAGGTTTTATTTTTAATATATTTCAGATAATGATTATTTTCTGGTAGAAAATTCAAAATTAGCATTTTACCAACAATGGGACTTTGTGAATTTATTATTATGTAAATATGACTAAAAATTTTCTAAAACATTTTATTCAATAAAAATATCATCTTAATAGGTTTAAAAATGAATTTTATAATAATAATTTTATTTTAGAAATGTACACATTAATTTTCTTAATAAAAATTTTGATTTTTGGAAATATATTTTTTGGTTTGTATACATTAAATTGGATGTATGGAAGGTGATTTTAGAATTTGGAATCAATTAAAATTTATAAATGTAATAGTGAATTAATAATCTGTCAAAATTATGTAAAATTAATTTCACCCACATGTAGTTGTCTTATATAATAAAAGAAATATATTATAACCATTAAAATCACCCTTCCTAACATATAAATACTCCCATTCCCTCCCCACTCTCCATATCAAATCCATTGAGGATTAATTATATCTAATTTTCTATATCAATAGTCTCTCTAAGTTGGTTCTATGTTTATAATAAGTCTCCCACAATCTTTAAGAAGAATCCTACCAATGTAGGGTTTTCGTCAATCATCCTATTTCCTTTTCATGTTCATTAATATTGTTATCTTCTATTTTTAAATAAATTTTAATATATTTTCATGATTTTTAATAAATAGTATTATCTTCCTTGTGATATTTTCTAATTTTTTTAATACATCTCATTGTAAACACATCCTAAGTTGTTACTATGTCAAAACACGGGTTCCTCACAGAAACATTCACATTATTTTGTGAACCTTAATAATTCATTCTCATTTCAATGGAAAATGTTATTATGAATAACTATTATAATTTAATTAGTAATATATCAATTACATATCCTCATTCCCTATAATTATACTAACTTATTATGTAATTTTATGTTTGAAATTTTCTAATAACTATATAACCATCCCAAATTAGGAAATGAAACGTTTATATTCTATTCCTATAAATGATATCCCTTGTAGGATACTAAAATTTGTTGTGGCTCTTGAATAGTTATACGAGGGACTAATAAACATGGAATTGTAGCATTTACCATTAACATGATCGTCACATGATGCATGACAATGGGCCTTGTTACACTCATGGTTTGATAGTCCTGGTGGATTTTCATTAGATAATTGAACTTAAATTTATGAACCATAATAAAGGATCAGAATTTATGGATTGAGATTTAAATTAATTTTATATTCATATAACACAAATTTAACCTCAATAACATATTTTCATCATTCCATAAAATGGGTTACTTCCATCTAAATTGTTAATTTCTTGTTGTTTCTAACGTTGATAGTTGGATAATCACATATATAATTGAATTTTTCTTATGAAGGGAATTCATTCCCACCTAATTTGTAACCACATATCATGTTCTATATCAGTCACCATAATTATTATAATATTTAAATTTATCCTCCAAGTTAATGTCTTTATGATAATATGTTTTTTGGAAATGATATCCTTATTGAGATTGAACCATAACTATCTTTGTCATTCCTTATCATCATTTATCCCTAACTTTTCTAACAAACCCCTTCTCTTTTTCATTACTTTGTCTACTAATTCAATATACAAGGTGTTCATCTAGAAACTCATGCATCAATTGACTGCAAATTTTTTCTATTAAACTATATTCCATTTATTTTATATGGTTCAAATAGGCATGTTATTCATTATATTAAGTGAAGCCTATTTTCATAGTGATATTTTTTACTTCGATAGGATAAACATTTAATTTTTTTTGGATTCTTGTCATTATAATATTATATATGTTTTCCTTATATATAACACATGAATTTATACATACAAAGGGTTATTTTTAATAACAATCTAATGTATTGCATAAATAATTAATATCTAGAGATGATTTGTTCATGATAACATGGATGTATGACTTCCTAATGGATTATAACACCTTGGGGATGAATCTTGGAGATATTTTTAGGAGATTATCATGTTTAAATTTTTGACTCATTTTCAAAATATTCATCATGTTCTTATGATGAATTTATTCCCCAGGAACTTATGATCATGTTATGTATCATGTAATTATGATCATGGTATTCATCATGTACTTATGATCATGATATATCTAATGTACATAGGATCATCTTATGCCACATTTATTTTTGATCATATAGTTATTATTTTACTTAACATAATTTTATACCTCTTTTCCTCATGTTCGTGTTCTAATATCAAGCCATATGTTTTACCCATGATGTTAATTTATCCCCATTTTCATTGTTTATCCCTTACTCAGATGTATTTATCACCTTTTTTATGTTTCACCAATTCCCTCGGAATTGTAATGAAAGGTATACATATAATGAAATTACATGTGTAGAGAATCCTTGTGAATGAAACATGTATTACAAAATGTGTTTAGTTGATTATGTAACTAGTTCCCAAATAAATCAAACTTTTAACCCTGGGAGTTCGTTGTAATTCTTGTGGTGTATTAAAGTTTATTCATGTTTAGCATAAGATCAAAAAGTCTGGCTCTGGTTATCTTGTTAATTTTGAATAATGTCATTTTGTATATATATAATGAAAATTTTCTAATTATTATGTACATATAGTTTTTGCGTATATTGAATCAAGAGTAAGGTAGGGGCTTGCGTCTCAAATTCTACACTTTGATACATGATTGATATTATGAACCAAATTTCATTTATGTGATGTATGTATAGCCTATTTGAGATATCATATCTTCAAAAATCCTTCAATTATTTTATTTGAGGTTCCATTATAATCCCCCTATTTTAAGGGGTTTTGATTTAAATGTTACTCATGACATAAGAGTTATTTGTCTCAATCATTTCCTCCTTGAGATATATTTATCTGATATACCATATTTTAAGTTAAATAATATGTTTCCATCCAAATTATGTATTATTATCATTTAGTTATTTATTAATGGTAAATAGTATTACATAATCATTCTCACTGTACAAAACTAGTACTCACCTGTGAATTCGCACGGTGTTATTGATCAACAATTATTTTCAATAACAAATTATTATTTTTCAATTTTAATATAGTTCATTAATATCAAGCATATTCAAATCGAAATATAGAAGTTTAAAATATTGGAATACTAGTGTAAAAAAATATATACATCATCAAAAAAGAAGAAAACGATGCAGAATTGAGTTATATTATTGAAATATATTTGAAATAATATTCACAGAAACATTGGTTTGTAAGGTGAAATAAAAATTAATAGAAAACTAAAATATAAGTTTCATATTTTTAAATACAAGTTAAACAATGGGTTGCCGATCATAATTTTAGTAGAAAGAAATTTTGTAAATTTATAATTTATAAAAATATAGTTTCAAACAGAAATATAATGGTTGTAAATAATTGATAGTTGTAACTAATCAAGGGAAAGAATCAAGAATGGGGGGATCATTCTTTTGATAATTGAATAAAATGAATTAACATTATAAATTATTTTATTATAGGGTGATATTTAATTTAATTATATAATATGTTTTACCTAGAAAGATCAGTCAGAGGAAATACTCTGACTATTTATTAGAAATAAAAGAAAAATTACATCAAGCAGGCACAACAAGGTAAGAAAGAAAGTTACACATCGTAAAATTCAGACCCATCAATGCATCCCTGATAAACTACTTCCTCTACGGTAGCTGATTCCCACTTTGAACATTCATTTTTTTTCAGAACCATGGAATACTTCATTCTATGATTTATCTTATCCAAAGAAAGGAGCTCTTTATAATAATGCGCAATCCATACATCCTTCCTACGAGAAGATCCGGTAGATATAGGAATTGACAAGTGAGAATAGTCTTTCCACGATTTTCTTCGTGGTGGGTCAGTCTTCACATTCCCACTCAAAGACACTTTATTTTTGCAATCTTGAACCATATCACTATAGTAGGGCTAGACCATACCACCATCATTTTCATTCGCACTATTAAAACAATCCCCCCATTTATCAGAGATGTGCACCACCCGATAACCTTCCCTCACTCCCTGATCCTACTGAGATTGATTATTAGCATCTATTATGGAAAGGAAGGGGGAATGATCTACAAAATCACATCCACCGTGAATACCCTTCTTCACAATAGAATCTTTAACCATATTCTCCAACAATGAAACACCATCTATATTTATTGCAGAGCCCTCCTCAGCATTAGAGGACTTCACATTCACCACTTCTTGTAATCAATTGCCATCTAAAACTGCCATTGATCCAACACCGACACCTAAAGATGTAGAGTTGGGATCCTCATGAGCCATTCCAGTAGCCCTCTCCTTATCCAAAACCAAGTCATCATACAATAGACCTGCCAAACGATTATTGAGCTCAATCTTGGCCGCCTTCCGCCCAGAAAGTGTCTGCATCCCAGCTGGACTCTTTGTTGAAGAACAACTATTATATGCAAAATTTTTTGCAAGGGTCATCTATTTCCTAGCTGGTTTCACAAAACCATGTTCTATGTGATGAGGATGTATGTTGATCCCCTCTTGAGCTGGACCAATAGGAACTTCATCAATGGTGTGTTTATCATGGATTGTATCCTTTGCTGTATATGAACCTACAGGGACCAAGCAGAGGGAGGCCGCACCACCAGCTTGTCCACCAATTTATACAGCTTTCTCCACAGCATCACACATAGGATCTGAATGACCATCCCTCTCCACAATCCTGGTATCTTCAATCTCCATAGAGATGATCATTTGGTCACACTGATCTCCCAATGCAATATTACCCACTTCCCTTCAGGTTCTTTCCATCAAAGACGGGATCTCAAGCACTGAAGATTCACAAGTACCCCCTACAACCATAATATCAGAAAAAGATTCACCACTGCCATTCATGGAGACAACCTTCCCCAAATCCCACTTCAACTTGGTGAATATATCACTGGCCTTCTGTCCAGGAGGCTCCATACCTGGTCGTTTCATCTTAGCCCCCTTGATAATAACACCATTGTCCACTAAATCCCCCACCTCATGCCAAGGAAACATGGATTTCTCTTCATGCAACCCACCTCCTAACAGATCCTTCCCATGCAACTTCAAACTCCCCACAGCAGCACCATCATGAGAAACTAATCCATCCCACACCCACCTGCGCACCCTCATTTGATATTTCCACAGAATTGATCTTACATTTTTCCTCCATGTATGTATATCAAAAACATTTATTCCATAAGCGTGTGAAAACTGATCAATAACTAAGACATTATATATGAATGCATGAGAAAAATTAAAGTATATCTAAAATCATAGATATCACCCACTGATCTACACCTTTTCATCTTTTCTACATCTCTATTGAATTTTCCCCTAAGATCAATATCCCATAATGAAGACAAATCCCGATGAATACCAAAATCATATTCTAAAAATACATCATTGACAAGGCTTGGAAAATATGTTCAAAACATAATAGTCATTAAAATTTGACACTAAAAAACTAAAATTATAGTAACATAAACATTCATACCCATTTATATACACAACCTCACATGAAACACTTAATGATGATAGAAACAAATGTATGGTTAACAATTTAGAAAATAATTTCTCATCAAATTGTCAATGATGAAACTAAATGGATATAATTGCGTAGAAAACTATTGTATAGGTAAGAAACTAAGTAACAGAACTGAATGAAAATAAACACACCCACCTAACCAACCCACCTAACCAACATAAACCATAGTAAAAATATAAGTACGAACAATTTTCATGACAGCTCAAATGATATGAATTTTTTTTACCATTTTCATGAAAATCAAATTTTCTCATCCTAAAAAATGTTTCATGGTTGATGGGCATGTTGAATGTAATGTGATTTCAAGTATAGTAACCTTGAAATTCTTGGTATGGAATGAAAAGTGTAAATTTATTTAATGTAACAATAAGGATAGGAATGTGTTTTTTTCAATGGTAATGCCAAATTTCAAAAATATCCTTCAATATGAAAGGTAAATTAATATTTTTGATATAGATATAACATCACATAACCAATTTCCAATTTGATCTTGTGTCATAGTAAATGAGAAAGATAAAGTGAGACAGATAGTATAAAACCCATCAAACCAAATATAAGGAACACATTTACATCTTTTTATTCCATTTACTCATAATGATTTTTATTTAATAAACATATACTCATGGGAAGAAAATTCATATTATTACATTTAATTACCTCTGGAAAATAAATGTGTAGATGGTTGAGAAAGGAAATGTACATGGGACTCAAAGATTGCAATATCAATTCATTGACTCATGGAGTATTATCACTTAGTTTGTACCTGGGAATGTGGTTCCGATGGAAGTAATTCTGGATGCCATTAAGAATCTCTCCAACTTCAATCACCAGAACATTATCTATTATTAACAAGTCAAACTGGTGAATTCATTAAAAATAAAATGTAGTAGTGGTAATAGGGTTCAACAAAAACCATGAATGTATGCCAAAATATGTTTTATTGTCACTGATGACATGGAAATTTTTTTTCATCTTCTAGAGAAGAGTGCACATGATATGCAACCAAAATTGATGAGTACAGAATGTTATGAATAGAATGGACAATGCAGAAGTGATTGTGGTCTTGGAGAAATCATAGAAACCCCTGGAAATACAAATATTTGTATGCATTTGAATTAGTGGATACCTCTAGCAATGAGACTTGATTTAATGTTCATGTTTTTCAAGATATCCAATTTTGATTTCTTAAATTCAATTTCATGCTTCTCAATCTACACTAAATATTAAAATATATTGGCATGGCACCTTCGAAAAAAATACTTGCATGCATGTAAATATTCATATGTATGTATGTATAAAGATATAAAGGAGTGATATTAGGGGAGGAAAAAATTGTTTTCTGGATAAAGATGTTCTCATTTACCATAATAAGGAAAGGAAGGTATCCTTAAATTATCTTAAATAACTATTTATTTATAAAAAAGTGAAATCAATCCCTTAAAATCCTTGAATACATAAAGGTGATTCTAATCGAACAGAAGAATATAATTAATCTAGTGGGCTACAGAAAATGAAACATGATGTTATATTCAATAAATAATAAAAAAATACACTAAAAAGATAAGATCCCCAGTCATAAATTCAACCAGGAAAGTAGAGATCTGTCACAATTTTGTAATATTGAACATCATGATTAATTCCATCACATTTAGAGATGAAAATCTCAAATAGATAATCAGTATAGAAAATTTAATAAGATTACATGTGATGTAGTGTATGATTTCCCAGTTCCGACTTCAAATGAACAATCCATTTTTTTCATGAAAAAACATATTCCTCAATGCGAACCCATATCTTGAAGTCAACAAAATTCACACATCAAAAAACATAGAATTTAAAAACAACAGTAATCCATCATCAATAAATAAAAATAATAATAAAATATAGAATGAATTTACAATAAAAAATATAGTATGCAATTACAATAAACGAATAATGCAATGAAAGTTGTGATAGTGCCATCATAATCGGTTAACAATTTCATCAGAACTAATAGCTTCCCAAGATTAATCATGCTTTTCAATGAAAAACCATATCATGAAATTAATATAATCAACACTAGGAAACTATACAAAGAAAAAAATCCCGGTAAAGTTACATCAAAAAGAAAATGAATAAAAAAATATAGTATAATTGAACCCTTTACCAGTACAATGATTAGAGTATATAAAATGTATACTATAAAGACAAATAATCCATATAATGTTTATATAGTCACAACTAGGCTTTTATGATACCCATTATAGTTGATTACTATGATGAATCGCATGTGAAACATGCTAATAATGAATGGTCAATAAAAAAAGACTCAATAGATTAAACATATTTACTTGAGTATTTGAATAGGATAAAGTATTATGAATGTATCATTACCTTTTGATAAAATTTAAAGAATCATATATGCACAAAAGGGATACGTATTAAAGGACAATAGGATGACATATATGTTGTGGAGAGGCTGGTTTGTAGGGTTTTTGAAGAATGTATGGGTGATGTTAAGGTGGAGTGCGAGGTGGTTGTGAAGCTTCGTAAACAACGATTTTCCTTGTAGCTGATAACGTATGGGATTGTGGTAGGTGAACCTAAGAGAAGTGGAGTAAAAGTCTCATGCATGTTCTTTTAGGCATGCATAACTAACAGATGCATGTAGTTATCCTAAAATTTTGGTTTTATGTGTATTATTTCATAGGAATCATATTCACAAGTTTTTTGTGCATAAAAAATAGTGTTTAGTGGATTAAATAATTAACACAAATTACCTACATTCGTGTATTGGAAAAATGGAGTTTTTCTCCATGATTTTAGGAAAAATTACATGTATTCATATAGTGTGTAACTGCAACTAAATATGATTGACAAAAGGTAGTTGGATTCCAAAATTTTATAAAAGCATACTAGTTGCAGAGATCCAAATATAGAGGTTATCTGAACAAGGTTTTAGTGCATAAAAAGGAAATATATAGTGAATAATAATAGAATTTAAGGTGATGGTAATATACCAGAAGACTCTAATGGATCCAGTCGGCTAAATAAAGGAAAACATGATGCTATCTTGAACCAATAATGAAAAGAATACATTAAATGGATATTATATAAAATCATGAATTGCAAAAGAAATTAAATGATATATCCAAGTATTCCAAACATGAACAAAATGATTAAATTCATCACATTGAGAGATGAAAAAGATCAAAATGATAATCATTCTAGGAAATTGAAAAATATTACATATGATGTAGTGTATGATTTCCAAGTACCAACTAAAAATGGAAAACCACTTTTTCCATGAAAAGAAATGTTATTCGATGAAAACCCTTATCCCGAAATCAAAATAATTCGCACATAAAAAACCATAGAAAAAACACCATTATTCCATCATCTGACAGTAAAAAAAATATAGTATCAATTTACATAAAAAATCAGTAGTAAAGGCTCCCATGAATTACCTGGTGTATTTGAAAAAACTCAGCCTTAAAAAATACAAAATCTATCAAAACAGTAGCCCATTGGGCCCCAATTCTTACCAATTTGAATGGATTTGGAAGGAAAAAACCAAAGACTTCTGAAAACATGTATCAGGAATGAAAGTGCTACATTGTTTCTACATTTTTTGGAACATTTTTTGTGTAGAATAGTTGAAACAATGAATATTATTATTTGAAAAAATCAAAATGAATTTGGAAAACATAGAAGACAACTTAGGTAAACATAAAAGAAAGACCTTATATGGTGACAAAGAGAAGATGTTCCAAGAGGAATCATGTACTGTTTTAGGATCTATTACTTGAAGTATAGTTTCTAAAATTAGAGCACTATTTGTGTAGAAAATATTTATCAATCCTAAAAACATTTCCAAGTGAATACAAAATGGTAGTCCGATTGAAAGAGTTACCCCAATTGATGATTCTTAAAAATATATGTATTGATACAATGTATGAGAAATTTGTATGAAAGGTTAAATAATAAATATTGAAGAATAAAAATAAAATCAATAGATAAGAGCTTCACAAAGGGTTACTAGGAGAGTGACCTCCACTATAGTCGATGGTGATGAAACTATCACATTGTTCATGGAGGTAGTGCACCGAGGAGGTAGAGATAGAACAACACCAATGTTGTTATAAAAGAACCTTAGGACTAGGAGATGGTTTCACATGGAGGAACCGATGTAGAAGGGGAGTGAAACATGGATTAGGACAAGAAAGGTATTTTTGTGAGAAGAAGGTTCCCATTCTTGACATGTTGAAGGAAGATTGAGAGGGGGTGCAAGAGTTCAATGTCGAAAATGTATGATAAGATGTATTTTCTGGTTTTGATCTTCATGCCAGGATGAGAGGTCAGAAAAGTAAGGTAGGGGAAACCATTGACTATGTAAGGAAACAAATGAGGTGTGGATTATATCAACTGAATGGAAGAAGTTCGATAGAAGGTTGGTTGAAACCCTTGTGTTTATGGGAGGAGAATTGAGAGGTGGAGGGGTCGTTGAAGGGGGAAATGGTTATATTGAACTCATAGGGACCATAAGGAAGGAAACCAAAAAACTGAGAAGCAGCGGAAAACATAGTTTGGGCATAGTGAATAAGCTTTCGGTGGTGGACTGCAAGGAAGTAATAATGGAGGAGCAGTGGAAACTAGAGAATTGGGAGATGGGAATCATGAGGGGTATCCTGATTGCGAGGTGATAATATAGTTCCAATGAAACATGGTAGCAATGGGAGACATTGAAAAGTTGACACATTGCAGAAAATTCAAACTTTTGTAAATATTTAGATATTTATATATATTACCTGCATACATATATTCTGTAACTACAACTAAAAAATTATGGACGAGAGGGAGGTTCGGTCCACTATTTTAGGAAAACATACCTATTGCAGAGATCTAGATATGTTGGGTATCTGGAGATGGGTTTTAGTGCATGAAAACAATATAGTGTATGCTAATATACTTGAGGGTGATGCTAAAATATTAAAAAACTCTAATGGATCCAGTAGGCTAAATAAACAGAAACATGATGTTATCTTCAAACAATAATGATGAGAAGATATTAAAAGGATAAGATTCATAGTCGTGAATTCAAAAAGATTTGCAGAGATCCATCCTAGTTTTCCCAACAGGAACAACATGATTAAATCCATAACATTGAGAGATGAAAAATATCAATCAAATAATTAGTTTTGAAATTAGAATAATATTACATATGATGAAGTATTGGATTGACTGGTACCGAAGTCAACTTAAAAATAATTTTTCCATTCAAAAACATGTTCTTCAATGTGAAATCATGTCCAAAAATCAATAGAATTAACATGTTAAAAACCATTGAAAGGAAAAAATACCAGTAAGCTCTCATCAGATAATAATAAAATAATAAAATAAAGTAGAAATTTACACATAAAAGAAATAGTAAAACAAATAATGTTGTTACAGCACCACCAAAATGGGGTACCATCTTTATCATAACTAACACTTTTCCAATAAAAATCATGTTCTTCAATGCGAAACTATCTCTTGAAATTAATAGAAGCAACATAGTTCAAACCATACAAAGAAAAAAATAAATGTATGTTTACATCAGAGGAAAAATGAATCAAAAAGTCTAGTATAATTGAACATGATCCCAGTACTATGACGAGAGTATAGAAAATTTATATTCTATGAAAAAACATTCCTTATAATGCTAATGTAGTCACTGATAAGGATGTATACAACTAATTATATCTATTTACTTTAATGAATCTAATGAAAAACCTGTTAATAAGAATTTGTCAATAAATAAAGGCTGAGCAGATTAAACATGTGTACTAAGAGTATTTGAATAGGAAAAGTTATTATGAATGTGTAATTACCATTATATATCCTTCAACGAATCGAAGATACACAGAAAGGATAGTTATTGAAGGAAAATACAATAACATAACTACTATAGAGTGGTTTCTCTAAAAGATATTATTGATTAATTTTCACATTCATGAGACACTGTCATTTACATAGTAGATTATTTTAAATAATCATTTGTAGTTAGATGAAAATTAATAAATCTAATTGAATGTAATTGTAAATTAAAATTTAACAGGCCGCTCATAGATAATGGTGACAATGTTATGCATCCTCCTCTCGCGATGATGAAATTTGTTTTTCGTGAACCATCTGTTGTAGAACACTGGTGAGTATAATACATAATAGAATTTCATGTACATGTAGAAACTTTGGTTTTAATAAAATATTAATCAAATTTAGTAGAATATTCAAAAATGGTAGAATAATTTGATGTAAACATAATTTAGTACTCAAAACCTTCTTTTTTCGTTCTCTTGTATATAGTCTTCTATATAACCTTGCATCTCTAGATGTATACAGAGATTGAATCTTCGTATTGGTTTTCATTTTGTGGAATTGTAATGGTTTTGAAGGAAACCATACTATGTATATCTGTGGTCACATTGAATAAAATATATATTGAGAAGGGAAGTGATAACTCTCTAACCATGTAAAGGATGAAAATATATAATTAGATTGACTAGTTGATAAAGCATGAAACATAAGAAAAGTGAAAGTAAGGAATTGTTAAAAATAAATTACATTTACCAGTGGTTTACTATATGATCTGATGCAAGAGAAAAATTCCAATGTTGATATATATGCAATATAAATGACCAATAACTAGTTATATGTTTCTAACGAATGAGAACAAGGGATATATAGTACAAAATTTAGGAAAACAATTTTGAAGTTCCTAAAACTGAAAAAACACAAATTTATTGAAGCAAGAATAAATGAATATTGATATACCTATTCAGTATTCGTGAATGAATGGGTAGATGTAATGGTTAAGAAAACTGAAGTCGTCGCAAATGTAGAAGACCGCCTCAAATCTATAACTTGGAGGTCGGTATGTAGGGCTGAAGAAGCTATACCTGAAATAGACAACCAATATTGTTGCTTGTGTGGGATGGAATTCATTTAATGGTTGTAGGATGTGGGGATAGGAGTGCATAAGATAAAATTTATCTATAGTTAGAGTCAAAATTAATCAAGAGTTGAATGTAGTTTTGCAGTGCGTCTAGGTTACGATGACATAAATATACGGTTACCTCAAATACAGGTGACCCAATTCACGAGCCGATGTTGTCTCCAAGGAATGGATGGTTGTTTTTTCAAATGATTATTTTGTTGAGGTGAATTGTTTGGAGTAGACAAGAAGATCTCATTTCCATCCTTCTAATACATGAACCTTATGGGGTGTATTCGTCAAATGTAGTGGATATCCCACAATAAAATGTACACGAATGAATTGAATAATGTCGAAGGTGATAGATCGCAGGTAGGTGATCACAATGTACATCAACCCCTAGATTTGGGAGACTGAATGGAGTATTTTACAAAACCCTATAATGCAAATTTCAGAACAGGTGAAGATGAAGTGTCGAGATGAAATAGTGACGGTAGATTTGGGAGTCCGGAGTTGGTGAAATCATTGGATGAGAAGGAAGAAAAAACAATCAATGTTTTAAAATTGAATATTTGGAATCGAAAACTCGAGATAGAGAGGAGTTAGGTATAGGTGAAGATCGAGTAGAAATTTTTTCATGCGGTGGATAGAGGATGTTTCATAGATGTAGTATTGAGATGCACCAAAGATTTGTAGGATATAGTGGCCGATTTTTGTGTAATCGCTGGTTGATGAGGATGGAAGATGTGTAGTGGGTTTGAAAAAGTAGCATGTGAGGAGGAAATTTGTGACGCTGAAATTGTGGAAGATGAGGGAGAAATGGAATAAAGAGACCATAAAATTTCAGGAGTTACCATGGTGGTGAAACGTGGAGAAAAAAAGCATACTTTAGTGAATATATAGATTTATTTAAATCAATTTACACCATAATTGATAAGATTTTTGTAACTCAATATTCCTTCATTGAGTTATTGTCATCCTCTTGGACATAAATGTTGTGTTTATTCAACCAATTGATTATATTAAATTGTACTATATTTTTTATATGAAAATAAATTTTAACCACCTAATACACCTTGTTAAAATATTTCCTACTTCAATGAGTTTATTTTTCGTATGGGACATTGATAACTAAAGTATCAATTCCTTGAGTTTTATTATTTATTCATGAGCATAATTCATCAATTATAAGTTATACCCCCATAATAATTTATTTTATGGTAATTTCAAAACCTTTAATTGAAAATTATATTTTGATACAATGAATTTTTTGTTATTCTTTTTATATCGAGTGTTTTGATGAATGATATTTTTCAAACATTAAAAGGTATTTTCAATAAACTTTAATATTTTTTTTGAAATATCTAATTTATAAAATATAAACATAATTTATTATAAGTAATAAGTATTGAATATTATTTATAAAATATTATTTCCAAATATTTATAAAATAGCATTTTGAACAAAAATTACATTTTTAAGCGACTCATGGCATCATATTTTACGTCAATTTTATAATTTTTTTCTAAAATCAACTTTTATGGTTTCACAATAATTTCACTATTTATTTTCTGCTAGACTTACCCTAATATGATTTATGTTTTAATATTTATAATATATTATGTATTTATCTTATTGTGGAATATATTCACGGTACCAAATAATCTTGTTCATAATCCCTTATATGGTGCTATTGTGGATGCATTATTTTTTATGTTTGGTTGTCATCAATTTCATCTAATTCATAGGTTTCAATTGTTAAACTGGGGATATGTTATTTCAAATACATCTACCATATTTCTCTAGATGAATTATGATCATTGTATTTCAGAATTAGCAGAGTCATATAATTAGTGATCTATAAGCTGTGAACATCACATTTTTCAAAATTCAGATTGAATGTTGTTCAACGAAATGTCATCCTTGAGAATTTGAATATTTTAATAATTTTAAATACCTAATAACAACATGTAATGAGTAAAGTATATTTATTGTATCGAAATAAAAGTGATAAAAAAATATGCGATCAAATCAAAAGAAAACAAGAAATTAAAACTGAATAATGGGAATTATGATGTGCTAGTGGACGAGAAAATGATAGAGAGGGGGGGGGGAGGGTTGGATGGAGGGAGAGTGAGAGAGAGTGAAAATAGATGAATTAAGTTGAAAAGGACTATCTTGAACTGAATAGAAATAATTTTTTCTACTTATTTTCAACAAAAATGAGTGTGTTATTGACAATGATAGGGTATGTTAAGACACCTAACATCCATTGATGTTACCAATATATTATAGTTAAATATCCTAATAATGACTGGTAAATCAAATTTCAGGAAAGAAATATGTTCATTGATGTAAAAGAGATACTCCAGCCTTTTCCAATTATCAGTACATCATATGATGCTCAAAATTGAAAAGAATCTATTTACATCATCCTTCAGTCCATAAAATAGAATAAATATTACTCTCACTAAGAACAAAAATATGTTTAGTTCCTAAAAAATACAATAACATGATTAAAAAATCTAAATCAATATATAGAAATTTGTCAATACATTTTATTCTAAAAATCATAATAAAATTATTTACTCATGTTAAATGAGATTGAAATAGAATTATTCGGTCTATAATTCTCTATATTGTAAAATGAGAAAAGACATATGAGTATTAGAGTTTCTCTATCGAAGTCTCTTTTCCCTCAAACATCAACACCAATTATTTTTAGTTGATTGTGTTCTCATATATGAATCTATTCTCACTCCATCAATTTTCTCTCTATTATTATTACTGTGACATATTTTTTATATCCTTTTATCCCTAAAAATCTATAAATCTCTCTCCCTTTATATTTTTAATAGACTAAATATATCTCCACCTGAATGAAAAATGTAAAATTCCAAAACATCCCTCATAATTATTATTTCTTACATTATTTTACTAACAAGTCCTCAATTAAGATTCCTTTTTGACCCTCTTAGGAAAATCATCCTCGAAAATAATATTTTCTCCCAAAATGAAATCCATCACTAATTCTCATAAGATCCTACCAACAATGTTCCACATTACCCATAGGTGATTAAAATCACCATTAAAAAACATAAAATCCCTTGTGGGCACAAAACATCATAAGAGAAGCATCAAGACAGTTGGAAATTAAAACAAGTATATATTCCTCATTAAGACATGCAAATAAACTAATGTAGCAACACAAGGCTGCATATCCATTAGTATTCAAAAAAAATGAATGAATCAAAAACCCTCATCTACATCATAAATAAGCATTGGTTAGATCACTCATTAGTGTAATCTAGATTTGATATCCCAATCAAAACCATATTTTCATTTTTATAATATTTAGTTCCACTGAAAATATGGATTAGTTATATGAGGAGCTTGGGATAATGATTAAACATAGAGATGAAAACATGATTCATCACTAGTTTCATCAACCATAAACATGGGGAAACTAAATATCAAGCTTCATCATCTATGAGATTTGGCATCACAATATCGATCTTAGTAAAAATGGAATCAACCTTGTATTTTCACGTGTTCCCAAAATTATCATAATCCAGTTTATATTCATCATTGGTCTTTTAAATAGTCAATGGGAACATGTAATTCATATTATATCTTATTCAATAGAAATATCAGCATTGTCAACTTCAACCATCTTAGGATTAGATAATCTTAGTTTCAATTCTTTGACAACTTCATCGGATTTAATAGAGATCAAATTTTGTCAGTAAATTTTGAACGATACTCTTAAAGGAAATGATGATGTTTTAGATCATAATCTGCCTCATTCATCACTACGGAAGACTCATCGAACATCTTGATCCATGTTCAAATTTTGGTATTAGTGCAATTGGAGTCCCAATATTTAATTGTCAGATTTGGGTATGTAACTAATTCTAGAAACACTTATGTGTTTATATTCCCAATTGGAAATATGAATAATCCTTCTGTTGGCACCAGAAAATGTGTCCCCAAAATTTCTTAGATGCTTCCATACAATCCCATATTGTATCCCTTTTCGAAAGTTTCAATTTTTTAGGTCATAGGGCCCGAACAGAGTTATAGATTTGGAGTTATGGACATTTGAAGTTGGGCTGGAAAACTGGCTCGTGAATCCCCTTCATGGAGTCCCCCAGCACCGCAGTCGACGTGAAGCAAAGAAGGCGTGAGGCTCCTTGAATGCATTTGACATTCGTGAGCCCTCCGCAAAGCACAGGAGGCGGGATGCTCCGCGAAATAATTTGACGTTTGCAAACCTGGCGCAAAGCGATGGAGGCGGGACACTCCGTGAACCCATTTGAGATTCGCGAGCATGCCATGATGCCAACAAGCCCCTCTTCACACCGCGAGAGCTCTTATCTATGGATCCTCTTGCATATAAATACCCAGCCCACCCCCCCCCCTTCTCCAGACGGCCACGGTGCCCCTTGGGTGGCCAATCTCCCAGTTCGTGGAGCTCATGTTTCCTTCACAAAGCTGCTATGTGATCCCTTGCTCCGTGAGAAACTTCCGTCATGTCGCTGCTCCGAGAGCACCTTCTCCGCCAGCTGCTTTCTTCGTGTCGCTCCTCCAAAAGACCATGCTCCTCCAGCCCATGCACTCCGAGACCATGCTCCGTGATCCCATGCTCCGCGAGACTATGCTTTTTGAGAACCCATGATATATGTGCCCCTTTTCTCCTCAAAGCTACTTATCGAAGACCTACCCTTTGCAAGGCTTCTACCTTCACACCCACTGGTCCATACCACGAGGGCTACAGTCCCTCACCCCTGCTCAGGGTCAGTACTAGGCTACAGTCTTGGCCCTATGGGCCAGTTCCTTTGCTACTGTCACAGACCCCCATGAAAAATGGAGAGTCTCACTGCGAACTTTTTGGGTCGGGACGTCGGGATTTTTCCATTGCACCCTTGTGTGCACCCACCATCCACCTATGGAATACCATGATTCAAGATACTCCTCCAAGAACCATGAAACACCTTGAGTAGACATATTCCTCTTGGTACTTTTCTCATGTAACGAGTTGAGATTATCATCATCAATTCCCCGAGTACTTTGAGTCGAACCAATGCTCAGGAAACACCTCTAAACCCTATCACTTGGATCCTATGCCAAGATGAACCATAAAGGGCCGCCCTTGCGCAAGTCCCAAAACTAACCATTTCTAGGAGCATTATGCCAACAGTCCTATCTACATGTCAATAAACTGTAGTACTCCATATATTCCATGCATAGGATGCCTCTTGGTCTATACGAGATATGCCTTGTGCTCCAAGCATGAGATGCCAATAGTCCTATCTACATGAATTTAAACAGTAGTAATCCATATATGATAAATATAGGATGCCTCTTTCCCAATACGAGAGATGCCTTGTGCTCCAAGAAGAATATTCCTAAAAGTAAAATCTACAAGTCTTTAAACTGAAGCAATCCCATTGTGATCAATATAGGACGCCTCTTGCTCAAAACAAGAGATGCCTCATGCTCCAAGCATGAGATTCCAATAGTTCTATCTACATGACTATAAACTGTAGTACTCCCTATCTAAAAAATCATAGAATGCCACTTACTCCAAATAAGAGATGCCTTATGCTTCAAGCATGAGATGCCAATAGTCCTATCTACATGACTATAAACTGTAGTACACCCTATGTTCCAAACATAGGATGACTCTTACTCCAAATAAGAGATGCCTTATGCTCGAAGAATGAGATGCCAACAGTCCTCTCTAAATTACTCTAAAATGTAGTGCACCCTATGTTCCAATCATAGGATGCCTCTTTCTCCAAATAATAGATGCCTTATGCTACAAGAATAAGATGCCTAATTCCATGATTACAGTGGAATAATTTGAAGAGCATTGGAATCCATTCAATCATTCCATCAATCCAACTCATGCTTTGTGTGTCCTTAATTCAGATCCCCATCAACTTCCATATCTAAAGGGACCCCCTAACAGCATGGCCCCATGCCGCATAGGCTCAAATACCTTCTTGGGACAACACCCTGGAAGACTTTGGACAAAACTTAGAGTCAGGTCCTGTGTTTCAAACATGGTCAACAGTTGACCCTCGTTTGTTTTTCCCCACTTCAGGAAAATGCGATATGAATTATGTGTTTTGAACACGGTCAAGATCGGTGGTGTCAAGATCGGCTTTCACGGTGTGACATTTTCCCTCTACGGGACTCACCACCTCTGATCCATCTCTATGGGATGTGCTGATCACCCTCGTTCTGTCTCTGCAAGACGTGAAACTCACGGCCTACCTCATGATAAACATGAGATGCCTGAGGAAAACCTCTGATGACACGCCTTTGGCGTAAACGTCCTCGCAAGACATTAAACATGCGGCATACCCAATGTTAAACATGAGAAGTTGAGGAAAACCTCAGATGCATTACTATGGCATATGATTCCCCTCCTTTGACGTGGGATGCCTCGGGTTCTGCACCATTGAGATTCCCTCTTATGAGGAAGAATACAAGTTCCCCAATGTCAACGCACCCAGAGATGCCCCGACATGCCTGATGTTGTCATCTTCCTCAACCAAAGGTTTCTACAATGTCAAGACCCTATGGAATGTCCTAATGGACGTAGTTTAATTAACCGTCATCCATGAAGATATGTCACAGAGAACGTGATTCACGAACCATGACTTAAATCTATAAGGGAGACCCGTACTAGGTGACGTGTTTCGAGGAGGAATCCACAGAAGGATGAGCTGACATCCCATAATCCTGTATCGATCATGGAGAAAACATCCCTGAATAAGGAACAGAAGCCGCCAACTTTGGAAAGCTGGAATGTGAGGTAATAGTTGCGCGTCCTCACAGATGGATGCGCGCGCCTCAGCGAAAGCATCAGAAATACCTTCTGTTCCCATTTGGATAATATGTGATCCTTAAAAGGCATATATGATTCCCTATTATATCATACATGTAACTTCAGATTTGTCAAATTGGTTACAAACCTATATACAGATGTGGTTATGTAAAATCATTAGAAATTTGCTACCAAATACACTTCTAATTCTGTAAGTAAATCAAAGAACAAATTATTAAATTAATATTGTTAAGAAATTTAAAAACAAATTTTAACATTTAATAAAATAAATTGATAGTGATTATAATTTTATTAAATCAATAAATTGCTATTAAAATAAAATAAATTGAATTAATTTAAATAACTAATTAAATAATTAATAGAACTCATAAATGATAGAAAGTATCAAATAATTAAATTGTAATTAAATATTAATAAAAATTAAAATATTTAAAGAAATGAATTTTAATGTTAAATATGATTTAATTATTTAAAATTATGAAAAAAATACTAAAATGAGATATAAATAAAATTTACATAAAAAATATTAAAAAATTAAATGAATTGATTAAATTAAAAAAAAAATAATTCAATAAAATAATTATTAAATAATAAAAAGAAGGAAAATTTGAAAAATTAAACATCAGAACAAAAAAACTATTATAAAAACCATTAATTTACCAATTTTTCCATAATTTAACAAAAAATGATAATTAACCAAATTAATGTCATTCCACCCATTTAATACACCAAAATACTGCAAAGAAGTTGTGAAAAAATATAATGAATAAAATCAATATCAAATCGCCCCACACATTAGATTTTATTACTCACAAGGAACCTTTAGTTACAGTCATTGGTAGTGAATAAATATTTAAATGGATATGATAAAATGTCACTACAAATTTATTTTCATATTTATTTTCCTTGAGAGATTATTTAATGTTAACAATTTAGACTCCCACTGAAATAAATTTTATTTAACAAAAAAGAAGTTGATATTTTACAAAAAATATTTCAATTGAAATTTTAAAAAATATTTTAACAGATATCAATTTTCATCTACATAAAATTCAGAACTTCTCATAATCTCTAGGTGAATAGACTCACATATTTTATGATGGAATAATAAATTGACTGACCATTATATAAGGTTGAGTGAAAATATATCTGTGGAATAAATAAAAAAATGTAATTTCTTGATGAATAAATAATTAAAGGACTAAAAGAAAGAGTTCAACCTGGGTTTGGATTTTCTGTTCATAATCTATTGGGATTCATATCTTAGGTGTTAAATTCAAATTAATGATTTCAAAGAAAATAATAATTGTGCCAAATTATCACATGATTTTACAAAAATACATTTTTTCCAAGAGTATGAGGGAAATGATTTACTCCATCAAATCCACAAGTTAATAGGGATTAATCTTCTCAATGTTCTTTAGAAACATCAACATTGAGAAAAAATTGGAACCAGTGAATTTCCTATGTAATGATTAAAATTTCACAATACCAAAAAACAAATTAAGTGTTTTTATGGGATATCAAATAATTGTAGTTTGGAACATTAAAATCCCTCTCCCCGCACTAAAAACCCAATAATTCTCCATTTTTTTATCACAAATGTGGAAAAATAATTTTACATTATAGATTTAAAATGACACTCAATTCATTAGTGAATGAGTCATGTTTGAGGGTCACAAGATAGCTCAAAAATTATTTTTACACACAATAAAAAATATCAAAACATGCACAAGAACACCTGATAATTACTGATTAATAATTAGATCACACTAATAAATATTCCTATATAATATATTTAATTCAAAACTCTTCAAATTTCAAATAGGTAATCATTCGAGCACAAAAATGAGCATGCAAGGAAAATATTCATCTTTAAAATATTTGAAAATAGTAATAATGACATGTAGGTTTTAAACGGTAATTTCAAAATTGAAAAGAACATAAATATAAACATTAAAATCATTTATTACACCCCATACATCATGTAGTATATTGTTAAATTCAAACATGAAATTGTACTAAATCAAATTTTGAAATTTGAAATTTTACTCTTATGATTCAAATATTTAATTACTGAAGTTATGAATTTAACACCTCCAATTTTTTCAAAAGATTAACTAACCAGAGTATAAAATTATAATGATCCTAAAATTTTAAAAATAGAATCATTAAATTCTAGAATTTAAAGATCAAGACAAGAAAAAACAATTGTTTGAGTATGAGAGTTTATTTCAAGTAGATTTATCTTGTATCTCCTTTTGGTAAATGGTAGAAATGATTTTGAAAAAAAAAACTGATGTAAAACTATTCTCACCACAACACTAAAATATAGTCATTAAAATTTATGTTCATTAAATATTTACAATCAGTGTAAATTTTTTTCATGAAAATTATGTTCATGGAAAGTTTGATAATTAATTCAAAAAATAATAACACTCGTGAGACCTTAATTATAGAAGCAAGGAAATTGGAATGTATCCCTCCCTCACACTTTATTTATAAAATTTAACATGAATTTAATATCAAAAAATCTTTAGGGTGGAATAAAACAACATGTATGTTCGAGTAGAGCGGTAGAAATTATTAAAATTAATCACTAAATTATGGAATACACAACCACTTATTTCTTATAATGAAACATAAAAATCATATTGGAAATGAAAAAATTAAAAACAATGAAATTGATTAAATAATGAAAATCATGTTATAACCCCCAATGGGTTTTTTATTTTTTCTATCTGTGGCTAGGAAACCATTAGTTCATCCTCTATCAAATTGTGTATGTAGTTTCTTGCTTAGTGACTATCGCATGTTCTTCTTCTTGGTGTGTTTATTCAAACGCTAGTTAATTACAATAGGAAAGATTTATTTAACAATGATTTCATCTTTATCAATGTGAAAAGTTATCTCTACATTATCTTCTTATACAATTGTATGATTAATGTTAAATAATGATGTGAGGAAAATTGAGGTGCCTCAACTGAAGGCTTGAGCACTTCCTCTTCAATTTCAGCCCAAATAGATCTATCCTAAAATATATCATCATAAAACCTCACTAGAAAGTCATTACATTTATTAATATATTTAAAATATTCATAGAGAATGACACATTCCAAAATAGTATCCTTGAAATCCAAATGAAATAAAAAATAGTCTCGGGCATAAGGTAGTTTTATGATTAAAAACAATGAATTGTTCTTCAGTGAAACATGGTGATCATAAAGATATATCCATGGTTGGAGAAAAAACTATATCTTCTCAAAATTCCCATTAAAATAAATCTCATTAGAAATATAATCTTCTAGGGAAAGGTCGAGTATATAGTCAACTGGTTTCACTTCTTCAACTGTGTACAAATCATTATAAAAGTTAGAACACAAAAATTAATTCCATTTTAATGTAGAAATTTTTTTACCATCCAAATAATAAAAAGGTACTTAAATTTCAGTAGGCTTCTCTTCTTCAAACCCCTTAAAATATTCATAAATAGGGTTATTAATAGTAAAGTTTTAACAAAGAGACTCAAAAAGTTGTTTTTCTTATTCAATAGGAAATGATTCTTGAAAATTTTAAATAATATTAGATTCCTCTTCAAATTGTATCTTAGTTGTCCCAACATAAGTGACCTCCCTAATTTTAAATTAATTATTCAAAGGAGTGTTTAAAATAAGATCATATAAATTGTACTCAACCTCTATCAAAACAAATTCAACAAATAGAAAATCACACACATCATACTAAATCACTGTTTGTGTGAGTGTTTCATTAACTGTATAAAATTAAGAAGAAACTTTTGTATTTTGATAGATTGACCACAATCCTTTAATTATAATTCCATGGATTCAATATTTTCAAATCTATCTTGATAATGTGATATAATTGGATCACAATGAAAATGTGTCACAATGTCGCTATGATCAAATTTTTGTTTTAACTCAGCTTTGAGATATTTAATAGTAAGAACCAAAATAATCTATTTAGGTATGGATCTTGTTTATAGGTTTTTTTGAGGAAAATGAAGAAAATGGGATTTTCCATGTACACACCATGTACATATGAGTAAATGCTGTGTACCTAGCTTGTAACGTATAGTTGCGTGTTGGCCATGTGATGGCCATTTACAGGAGCATGTGGTGACTTGGAAGACAGATTAAGTTGGGGGACGATTAAGGATACTACATGGTGTGAAAATTTAATGAAAACATCGTGTAGTTTTATTTTTATTGGTTATATTTTAGTGGGATCATGTATTATGTCTATAAAAATATTCTTCTCCCTGTGGTTCATACGGGAGAGTGACGAAATAACTAACGAACCTCAAACCCCTCCAAATTCTACATCCAATATCTGATTGAGACGTTTTCTAGTGCGTTGTATTCCCACTGATGAGTTACCAAACCCCATTTATACTTTCTTCATGATTCCTCATCTATCGTGGGTTATTCTTGGTTGATCATTTCCCCCTATTTTGTAGATCATTGTCATTTTAGGAAGATTCAAGGGTTGATGTTCATGTATATCGATCACGATACATCGAGGTTGGTGGTTTGTGCCTTTATTTATTCATCATTAGACTATATATGTTAATGTGACACATACCCATGATTGGGGTATTCCTTGGTTTGTTATTTAACCATTTTATTACCTCCAATGGATTCATTGATTGATAAAGGGTTGTTTCTTATGTGTAAGGTTAGATACCTTATTATGGGAAATCCCATTGGTATGTTTACCTTGGCTAATTTTTGATGGTCTTTTGGTCTTGGATGAATATTAGGGTTGCCTTGTATTATTTTCCTTGGTTGATTAGGATGGAGTTTGATTTATTATATTAAATTCATGTGATATTCTTGTTAATTATTTTCTATGTAGTGGTTTCAGATTAAATGGTTAGCTTTGATTTTATATAGTCATTGTTTTTACATAGGACTATGAGATCCATGGTGTAGATGATTGACCCAGTGGTATTGATCCTATGAGCTACCTAAGATGTCATTTATAATTTATTGATTCCATGTTGACCCATAGGTATTGACCATGAGAGTTTCCCAGATTTTCATTTGAAAATGATTAGTTCTATATTAGATCAAAGGAGTTAGACCGTGAGTGCTTCCCAGAGGATTCTTATTTAATGAATTGTTTCTATGTTAAACCAAATGTGTTAGACCATGAGAGCTTTCCTAGAGGGTTTTTTATGAGTTATTGAATGATTGTGATGATTATGCCAAGCCAAAGATCAAGCTTGGACTCGGTCTTACTTGGTTGTTTATATGGTCTTATGAGACATCGGTTTTGTTACTATTACATAGGGGGATATATATATTAGTATAGATTCCAAGATTACATGATTCCTAGGGGAATATTAAATGTAAATTAATGTAATTGAAACCATTATGATTTTTTACTTTTGAGTACATCCTTCTTTATTATTTCATTCTATATGTTACCTTCTATATATAATCACTGAATGTTAGGAACATATATTTTGCTGGTTTCCTACTAGGATACATCTCACAACTTATTTGGGTCATGTTTTGGACCCAAATAGATTATATTGTTGTAGGTATAGATATTGAGAATTGCCATTCATCATCAAGAAATTCAGGGCTGTTAAAGATGGAGAGAATTTTACCAAGCTATGTCTTGCGATGCTACTGGAGTTTACTTGTTTTTTCTATACCTTGGTTTTAGTATTATATTTCCAGTATTGTGAGTTTGTTTTTTTACTTTCATAGACACTTGTGAAATGAATCATTTATATATATATATATGTGTGTGTGTGTGTGTGCTATAATTGTTTTATTACTATTAGGCTTACACTTTTTTACATATATTGTATGGTATTAATGGTTATGTTGTTGTTTACTATTGGGGTTTCACTGTGTATACTCTACCAATGATGGCATAGTTTTCCGATCATCACACCTTGGCCCTCGTTGCTAGTCCGCAGCCTAAGGCAATTGGGGAAATGTGCTTGAGGTTATGTGATCAACCAGGTTTAGGGATATTTTTGGTGGCACCAGGATGTAGGATGTTACAAATTGGTATCAAAGTAGTTCATTTTTGAATTTCCTTAATATTTGGAGCCAATAGTGTGTGATATAAAGGATTATCTTGTTGGTAATAATATGTTCTCGGGAGTTGCAAACAAATGTGTAGGGAAAATCCATGTTACCTCGAATATTGCAATTTTTATGATTTTTTAATTGTTACAGTTGATTTGATTTTACCATTTCATTCTAATGAGATATGGATATTCCATCTCAAGAATCATATAGGAAATTTATAGGGATAACATGTCATGCTTTATTTTCATTCCATTTAGTGTGGATTACTAGTTGCAAGTTGTTGTGATAGATGTTATGCTAGATATGCATGATGTTGTGATAGATGTCGTGATAAAAATACCCTCTATTTTGATATGATATTCTTATATGTAATGTTTCATTTGAATAAGGGCCAATATTTGTTCCCTGAGGTATTATGGGACCAATGGATCATAATTTTTTGGATCATGTTTCATCTTTAATTTAATTCTATTAATACAACATCGAAAAGGATGAAAACAATTGATTCATGGGGAGTATGGGATCTAAGAGATCTGAATTCGGCATGCATTGGATAAATTTTATGATTTTGGCGGTTTTAGAGATGTTTTAGAGGATTACTATCTAAAAAACCCAAAAAACATGGTGTGTGATGTCATGAACACACTCCATGTGGAATTCTATTTATAAAGAAATGACTTTTCTTATGTACACTAAGTGTACTTTATATACATGTCATGTTGTGGTTGACCGTGTGATCGGATTATGTGAGAAGATACGTGAGGTTTGTAATCATTTAGAAGAAAACATCATGTACTTGGGGTACACTCCATGTTGTAATCGACCGTGTCTCTAGTTGTGTGACTAACAACACTGTTGGATAAAAATTTAGTTGTACATGCCATGTCTATGGAGACACGGTCGATTACAACATGGCATGTACCCCAAGTACATGATGTTTTCTTTGAAATGATTACAAACCTCGCGTCTCTTCTCACATAATCTGATCACACAGTCAACCACAACATGACATGTATATAAAGTACATAAAACTTTTGCTGTACATACCATGTCTAAGGTGAATATGTCATTAAGTGTTGCATGAGTAGAACTGTGAAGTTCTAGGCTTGTAGAAGATCTTCTACAGGAGTTAACATTCAAGTAAACACTGTGTATGAGGAGAAACATGCCATGTGTATGGGGTATTAAGTGATCAAGTTGGAAGAGGTACACACCCATGTTATAGCATAAGGGGACACACTGTGTAGTACTTCTACAGGTCATGCAACCCTATATTGTTAATATTTTCCTTACAATGTTCTGTTCTTGATCTTCTATGTTGTTTTCCTTAATAAAATTGATCTGAGGTGTTCACTTGACCATGAAGATTCATACCACCAAGATTTTTTCCAGTTGTACACTAGGTGAAGGATGATGATGAGACACTGAAAATGGTAGACCGTGGACTACCGGAATATCCTCCCATTATGCATGTCTTTTCACCAACTATTATACCGGATGTAGGTGCTGATGCATAGTTTCGTGAAGGGTTTAAGAAGATGATGTAGACCTTTTAGAGGGAACCAAATTCTGCCCCAACTATGGAAGAGTTGTTGAGGGTGTTCCAATAGCATCGACCTCCCACTCTTTCAGGAGATGGAGGACCAAATGATGAAATGTAATGGATAGAGTCGATTAATTATATCTTTGAACATATGTAGATCCCTCTTGAGAGGATGGTGAAGCTCACAAGATACATGTTACGTGATTCAACCAAAAGAAGGTGGGATGTTATCTCATAAGCAGGATGTTATTGGGATATGGCCTGGGAAGTGTTTCATATGTCCTTATATGATTACTTACACCCCGAGACGTTGAGGACCAACCGAGCATAGTAGTTCATGGATTTGGATGAGGGGATTCTTATAGTGATTTATTAATCTTCTCGCATTAACGATCATTAGTGATTAACACATGTTTTTGGAGGTGATGAGTTATAAATGGATAGGATATTTGAGGATGGCCTTAGGTACAACATCCAATCGTAGGTGAATGTTTTTAGGATGACTTCAATGACTTCTGCAGTAAATCGGGTGTTGATTACCGAGTGGAATCTGAGGGAGTTTGGAGCTATAAGGTAGGGAGGTTCAGCATTAGGGGTAGGTAATCCTTTGTTCGATAGAGGGAAGCGTCATAGGGATGTCTCTTCAGGTAGCCAGGTAGTGTGTTAACAGTGTGGAAGGAGTGGGCATACGAGATCGCAGTGCCCGAGAGACCTAGTTGAGAGTTGATCATGTGGAATGATGGGTCATATTCAATGTTTTTATAGGATTTTATCACCAGAAGTGAGTGGGAGGGGAGATGTAATGACTCTAGATACTGGAGTAGGGCCACCAGTTTCTCATCTGACAGAGAACTAGACATTGTCAGGCCATTCAAACTGAGGAGGCGGGCATGGCTGTTGTAGCCAGATGGCAGGTTTTCAGCAACCGTAGGGTGGGTCAGCTCAGGGTATCCATGAATGGTCGTAGGGATGCGGTTTAGGTAAAGCATTTCAAATGGAATAGACCTAGTAGGACTAGTATCTCGAACCCTCTATAGTTAAAGTTACTATTCATCATGCCTTAGTTTTATCTTATGATCGTTTCAATATGTGGGATTCCCATTGCTTTATATCTATTGCTATTGTGGATATCATTGGTCTTAGTATCTTTACATCTAATGATATTATGACACTAGACACACCGTTGGGGATTAGGACAGGTAGTGTACGTTAGTGCAAGGAGTTCCATTTTGAGGTTTGTGGGTCACACTTCATATGGGACCTCTATGTCTTAGAGATGATAGTATTCGATTTCATTCTCAGAATGGAATATTTTTTCTCCTTTCATGCCTTTATTGATTGCTATCAGTATAGGGTGAGTTTCACATCCCTAGAGGGTGAATATTTTCTACAAAAGGGTGAATGGAATGTCCAGGCGATAACAGATGAACCCAAGTATCATGGGATGGAAGGAATCATAGCCCAATTTTCTAGTTTATATCTAGATTACCAGAGGGATTCATACATGGACTTTATTCCAGTGGTGGATCATTTAATAGATGTATTTTCATAAAACCGTTCAGGTTTACCTTTAGAGAGAGAGGTTTATTTCTCTATTGAGCTTGTGCCAGGAGTGGCACCAATGTCCATTCCTACTTATTGCATGACTACACTATAGTTAAAAAAGCTCAAGAAGCAGTTAGAGGCATTCCAGGTGAAGCGATTCATCCAAGCCATCACTTCTCCCTTGGTTTCTCTTATCCTTTTTAAAAAGAATGTTGACGATACCCTGAAAGTTTTTTCTGTATTATTGAAAGATGAACCAGTTGGTGGTTAAGAAAATATATCTGAGGATTGGTAATATCATTGATCATCTTTGAAGAGCCTGGGTGTTCTCATTGATTCACTTGAGATCCAGTTATCATCATTTTCCCATTAGATTATCAAATATTGATATTACAGCCTTTTGGAGTAGGTGTGATCTATACGAGCATTTCATTATGTCATTCGGTCTCACGAATTCACAGACAGTTTTCGTGGAACTGATGAACCAAGTGTTCCATCCATACATGGATTCTTTTGTATTTCTTTTCATGGATGATATATTGGTATACTCTCACACCCGACACAACCATGCCATCCATCCTAAGATTAAATTGAGTACACAAAGAGAAAATTTGTTATATTATAAGCTTTAATACTTATAATCTGTGACGGACTAGATTCATTTCTTGGGTCACGTCATCTTATATATTGGAGTATCAATAGATCTAGATAAATTGAGAGCTGTATTTTCCTAGGAGCATCCAAATAACGTATTTGGTGTATGAATTTTTATTGGGATCGATGGTTACTACAGATACTTTATACCGAACTTTTAATTCTTGGCATTTCCACTGAAGTGACTAAATAGGAAGGTTGTGAAGTAATTATGGACAAGATCTTGTTATTTATCCTTTCAAGAGCTGAAAGGGTGATTGAATGTAGCACCAATATAGATGTTTCTTGAGATGATAAAGAGTTACACTATTTAATGTGATACATCAATTATTAGGCTAGGAGGAATGATTATGCATGGGGAAGGAGTTGTTGGGTCGGAGAAAAATGGGAAGGATGGCAAGAGGGGGGGTGAATTGCCTTTTAAAGAATGATTAACAAATTAAAATCAAAGTTGAAATGCAGCGGAAATAAAAGAGGCAATCACACAAGAAATTGTTAACGGAGTTCGGCCAAAAACTCGGCCTACGTCTCCGCTCCCAACTCAACCGTTGAGAGATTCTACCACTTGCTTTTCAATGGTTTTAGCAAGAAACCCACTAGGCTTTGAGGTAGCACTAGGACCTATTACAGCTTGCTTTTGAATTGGTTTAGCAAGAACCCACTTTATTTTAATGGTTGAGCAAGAACCCACAAGCCTTCTTACAGGTGAAGGCTAGCTCACCTATGACACAAGCCTTTTAAAAGGAAAGGCTTGAAGAAACCTCTTCACACCTTAATGGTGATGTGAAACCGAAAAGAAAGAGGGATGAAGAAAGAGTTTGGGGTTTGTAGGCACAAACCCAAATTTAAGCTCAAAATAAATAAAACACTAAAAACCGTAATTGGGAGAAGCCTTGGGCGCCTTTGATTGATTGATGATGTTGAAGGACGCTTCCAAGCTTCTTTGAAGGAGCTCCTTGGATGTGAAAGTTGTTGGAGCAAGGTGGGTTCCTTGAAGGAAGTCCGCCGGAGGTACGCCAAATGATGAACAACGTGTCCGTGGGCTTTGTATATGATCCGGTTGGTGTCCGGGGCTTCCTCAGCCTTTATTTATAGGCATGGAACCCTTGGGGAGTCTTCGGAGCCGTTGGAAAAGGCCTCAGATCCGTTGGAGGCCAAAAGAGGGTTGACTGGTCAAAGCTAACGGCTAGTTTGACTAGGCTACCGGCTGGCCGGTACAGCTCCACCGGCTGGCCGGTGCCTTAGATGTTGAGAAGGCCTTCTGCCCAGGCAGCACCGGCTGACCGGTGCCAGAGCCACCGGCGGGCCGGTGGGCAGACAGTAGCTACCACTATTTCATCAGGTTGCCACCGGCTGGCCGGTGACAGAGCCACCGGCTGACCGGTGGAACCTGGCAGTGGGCAATGCCTCTGCCAGGTCCACCGGCTGGCCGGTGCTATCACACCGGTTGGCCGGTGGACTGAATTTCAGTCCACTTCTTGTCCATTCTTGGGCCAACTTCTTGGCAACCTTGTGCCTATCATTCAAAAACACTTCAAACAAAATTAGACAAATAATAAGGTGATTGTGATCATGAAAATCAAACAACGAGGGGAACGAGAGGTACAACAATCTCCCCCTATTTTGATGATCACAATCACCAAAACAAGTAATGTAAAAACTTAAATTAAAGGCAAGCTTTAATGAATAAAATGAAATGTAAAGCAAAGCATGATCAAAAAGGTTTCTCCCCCAATCAATCAAGAAATTTCTCCCCCTTTGTGATTATCAAAATAGAATGGGGCACAAAACATGATTGAGGGACAGGGTTTGAAAAACTAGATATGAGAATTGAAAAATCAATTGAGATTTTTGAAATTGAAATGAAAATTTGAATAACAGTTTGAGTTGAAAGTTTTGAATCAAAAGCCAATTGAAATTTGAAATTTGAAACCAAATGAAATTTTTGAAATTGGGAGTTTTGAATCAAAAATGAATTTAAATAGAAAAATGAATCGAAAGAGATTTTTGAATTTAAGAAAATTTCTCCCCCTAAATAAAACAAAAGATCATCGGGGAAACGAAACTATTTTTTGCCCGGAGAGACTCGCCAAAAGGGATTTTTCAATCCAAATTTGTTTCATGGTGGGTCTTCTCCTATAAAACTCGTCCGAATAAAAAAAGATTTGGGTTGACCGTACCGGGCATTTTTGCAATCACACTCATAAATGAGGTTCCCGGGTTTTTTACAATAGTTGCAAAATTTAAAACTAGAGCTCCCCCTTACAAAAACAGTTGGAGCATGGGAGGAGGAGGCTTGGTTGGTATAGCCAAGTCCTTGAGAGGTCCTAGAAACCCTTTGAGAACCCAATAATTTGGTCAAATTTTGTTCACCTTGGGTGAACTTGGCTAAGGATTCTCTAAGGTCCTTGATGGTTGATTCCAAAGAATCAACATTTGGGATGTTTTGGATTTTTAGGGAGAGTTCCTCCTTCTCTTTGAGAAGTTGTTCTTTTTCGGAGGAATGCTTTTTGAAATTCTTTTTTAAAGCAACAAATTTTGAAGAGAGTTCATGAAAACCATTTTCAAGTTGGTCTCTAGCATGTTGGAGTTCTTCATATGATAAATGATTAAAAGAATTAAAAGAACTAGAGGAGGAAGAAGAGGAAGAGGATGATGATACCTCATGTTTTTCCATTAGGCATTTTGTACCTTGGTCGCTTGAGGAGGAGGAGGAGGAGGATGATGAGGTGTCACTCCATGTCGCCTTGAGGACCTTTTTCTTTCCTTTTTCCTTTTGCGTGGGCCGTTTCTTGTTGAGTGGGCAATCGGGCTTGTAATGGCCCTTTTCGCCGCACCCGTAGCATTTCACCTTGGGCTCGGATTTTTCGGTGGGTTCTTGCTTACGGTGCTTGTGGGATTTCTTCTTCTTCTTGTGCTTCTTCATAAATTTGTGCATTTGGCGGGCGAGATTCTCCATTTCCGAGTCGCCGCTTGATGATGAATAAGATGAAGATGATGATGATGAGGAGGAGGAGCCTACTTCTTTTTGTACCTTGAGGGCGATGTTCTTTGGTGTCTTGATTGGTGTGCCCTCCTTTTGAGCTTGCCTCCTCATCGTGATCTCGTACGTCATTAGGGATCCGATGAGCTCTTCGACCGGCATGTTCTTTACATCCTTAGCTTCTTGGATAGCCGTCACCTTAGGTGCCCATGAGCTCGGAAGGACCCATAGAATCTTCTTGACCATTGCTTCAGCTGAAACATCATCACCAAGAGATTTTCTACCATTGCAAACGTCAGTGAAGCGTTTAAACATTTCAGAAATAGACTCATTTGGATGCATGGAAAAGCTTTCAAAATCTTGTCTATACATGTCTAACCGAGTATCCTTAACTTTGTTAGTGCCCTCATGGGTCACTTCTAAAAGCTTCCAAATTTCATGAGATGAGGTGCAAGTGGAAACTCGGTTGAACTCATTTCGGTCAAGGCCGCAATGTAGAGCGTTCAGGGCTTTGCCATCAAGCTCAAAGTTTCTAATATCGGCGGGGGTCCATTTGGATTCGTCGGGGGAAGACAAAGAATAACCTTGCATGAAAATTTTGTAAATAGGATATCCTATGCTTCTTAAAAAAGTATTCATGCGGGTTTTCCAATAATTATAGTCGGTCCCATCAAAAAATGGAGCCCGACCCAATGAGTAGCCCTCGGGGGCGAAAGAGGTAGATGCCATCAAAAAAAATCTTTAATTTGAAACCGGTTAGGGAATTATTCAAAACCTCCCTCTGATACCAATTGTTGGGTCGGAGAAAAACGAGAAGGATGGCAAGAGGGGGGTGAATTGCCTTTTAAAAAATGATTAACAAATTAAAATCAAAGTTGAAATGCAGCGGAAATAAAAGAGGCAATCACACAAGAAATTGTTAACGGAGTTCGGCCAAAAACCCGGCCTACGTCTCCGCTCCCAACTCAACCGTTGAGAGATTCTACCGCTTGCTTTTCAATGGTTTTAGAAAGAAACCCACTAGGCTTTGAGGTAGCACTTGGACCTATTACAGCTTGCTTTTGAATTGGTTTAGCAAGAACCCACTTGCTTTTAATGGTTGAGCAAGAACCCACTAGCCTTCTTACAGGTGAAGGCTATCTCACCTATGACACAAGCCTTTTAAAAGGAAAGGCTTGAAGAAACCTCTTCACACCTTAATGGCGATTTGAAACCCAAAAGAAAGAGGGATGAAGAAAGAGTTTGGGGTTTGTAGGCACAAACCCAAATTTAAGCTCAAAATAAATAAAACACTAAAAACCGTAATTGGGAGAAGCCTTGGGCGCCTTTGATTGATTGATGATGTTGAAGGACGCTTCCAAGCTTCTTTGAAGGAGCTCCTTGGATGTGAAAGTTGTTGGAGCAAGGTGGGTTCCTTGAAGGAAGTCCGCCGGAGGTACGCCAAATGATGAACAACGTGTCCGTGGGCTTTGTATATGATCTGGTTGATGTCCGGGGCTTCCTCAACCTTTATTTATAGGCATGGAACCCTTGGGGAGTCTTCGGAGCCGTTGGAAAAGGCCTCGGAGCCGTTGGAGGACAAAAGAGGGTTGACTGGTCAAAGCCAACAGCTAGTTTGACTGGGCTACCGGCTGGCCGGTACAGCTCCACCGGCTGGCCGGTGCCTTGGATGTTGAGAAGGCCTTCTGCCCAGGCAGCACCGGCTGACCGGTGCCAGAGCCACCGGCTGGCCGGTGGGCAGACAGTAGCTACCACTGTTTCATCAGGTTGCCACCGGCTGGCCGGTGACAGAGCCACCGGCTGACCGATGGAACCTGGCAGTGGGCAATGCCTCTGCCAGGTCCACCGGCTGGCCGGTGCTATCACACCGGTTGGTCGGTGGACTGAATTTCAGTCCACTTCTTGTCCATTCTTGGAAAATGTGTACGGTGGCTTTGTATATGATCCGGTTGGTGTCCAGGGCATCCTTGGCCTTTATTTATAGGCATGGAACCCTTGGGGAGTCTTCGGAGCCGTTGTAAAGGGCCTTGGAGTCGTTGGAGGCCAAAGGAGAGTTGACTGGTCAAAGCCAACGGCTAGTTTGACTGGGCTACCGGCTGGCCGGTGCAGGGCCACCGGCTGGCCGGTGCCTTGGATGTTGAGAAGGCCTTCTGCCCAGGCAGCACCGGCTGAACGGTGCCAGAGCCACCGGCTGGCCGGTGGTGAGGCAGTAGCCATCACTGTTGCATCAGGTTGCCACCGGCTGGCCGGTGACAGAGCCACCGGCTGACCGGTGGAACCTGGCAGTGGGCAATGCCTCTGCCAGGTCCACCGGCTGGCCGGTGCTATCACACCGGTTGGCCGGTGGACTGAATTTCAGTCCACTTCTTGTCCATTCTTGGGCCAACTTCTTCGCAACCTTGTGCCTATCATTCAAAAACACTTCAAACAAAATTAGACAAATAATAAGGTGATTGTGATCATGAAAATCAAACAACGAGGGGAACGATAGTTACAACAGGAGTTGTTGTGTTCGAGTCTCGGTAGTTGATTCCACATGAGAAGAACTACCGAACACAAGAACTCGAGTTAGATGCATATTTTCATTATTTACACTATCGGGGATATTATATTATTAGGAGAATATTTTGTGGTATACTCTGACCATAAAATCCTCAAATATATATTTACTTATCGTGATCTCAATTTGAAGTAGCGAAGGAGGGTTGAGTACCCTTACAGTTTTGACGTTGAGATTTCTTAAATGTCAGGTAAAGGCATAGTAGTGGATGATGATTTGAGCAGGAGAACTCATATATATGCAGTTCAGGAGGCCAATAGTGAGAGGAAAATTTTGGTTCTGTTCTCTGAGATGTGTTTGGAAGTTCATAACAAACAATGGCATACATTTTTTTCATCTGTAGTTGTTACCTCTATTGTAATGGATGAATTGTGATTGATGTAGATATCAGATTTTGAAGGCCTAGTCCTATGGGATAGCGTGTCAGGATAAGACACTACTCCTGGGTGGACCATAGGAGAGGATACAGTTTTTCATTTTCATGGTCATGTATGGGTGTTATCCAGACATACATGAAGAGCTAATGTGTGATTTTCATGCCCCTGTATGGGTAGTTCATCTCTGTGTCACTAAGATGTATCGAGATCTACATCATCAGTATTGGTGGCAAGACATGAAAAAGGATATAGCTGGTTTTGGTATGATTTGTTCCACCTATAAATATTTTATGGAGAAGCATCATCGACTGGAAGGGCAATTATAGTTTTTACCCATTCCCAAGTGGAATTGGAATGATATCGCTATGGTTTTTGTGATGGTTTTAATGTGTTCTCCTCGAGGGATTGATTTAGTAATGGTTTTGGTTGATAGAATCACAAAGGATGCACATTCTCTATGGATAAAAACAATATTTAGTGTTGATGATCTTGGAATGTTCTACATCCAATTGATAGTGTGTTTTCAGGGGTTACACACTCTATCATTTCATAAAGGGATGATTGGTTTACATCTCATGTATAGAATGGACTATAGAGTGATTGGGGTACATATGTAATTCTGAGTACAGCTTACCATCCTCTGACACCTGGCCAATCCTAGTGCATGATTCAGGTTTTGGAGGACATGTTTCTAGCACACTTCCTATATTTCTAGGGATCTTGAGAGAGACTCATACCCCTAGTAGAGTTTTCCTACAATAATAGTTTTTAGTAGAATATTCCTGTTGCACCATATGAGGATTTTAATGGTTGTCCAAGCCGATCAACCCTATGTCTGTTGGAGGTAGAAGAAGCAGTTATGATGGGACCTTGTCTTGTCCTGGGTACCACTGAGCAATTAGAGTTGATTTAGAATAGAATGGATACTACACAATTTCACCATAAATCTTATGTTGATCGATAGAGATGACTTCTGGTGTTCGACCTCAGAGATCAGGGTTTCCTATATTTCACACCGAATTTAGGACATATGTGGATTATGAGATAAGGGAACCTTTCATCAAGATACATCGGGTCGTTTGAGGTTTTGTAAAGACTCGGTCGGGTTGCCTATCATTTGCAGTTACCTTAGAGGTAATGGGTTATGCATGATGCCTTTCATGTTTCTTATCTATGAAATCACTTCTCAGACTCATCTCATATTTTTTAACCCTATGAGATTGAGATGAATGTGGATGCATCCTTCAAGGAGAATCCTATATGGATTATGGATCAATGCATGAAGGTTCTCTATGGCTAGTTATTTCCTCTACTATGGGTGTTATGGTAGCCCAAGTGAGTAAAGGATGTGACATAGAAGAGGGAGGATTATGGGGATCATAGTGGCTAGAGTTGTTCACCGATTCTTCTTCACCACCCTTGTAAGGGAAATTCCGGGAAGAATTAATTTATGGGGAGACGTTTATAAAAACCTGGATCATCATTTAATGTATGAATTTTGTTTCAGGGTTGTTTTTAGGAAAATTAATAAAATGGGATTTTCAATGTATATGTCGTGTACTTCTGAGTACATGTCATGTACCTATCTTGGTGCATACAGGTGTGTGCTGGTCATGTAACGACTATGTACATGGATGTGTGGTGTACTGGAAGACCAATTAAGTCAGGGGCTGGTCAAAGCTATTACATGGCATGTTAATTTAATGAACACACTTTGTAGTTTTCTTTTTATTTAAGATATCATATAAGGGTAATATCTTATGTTTATAAACATATTATTATCACAGTCGTTCGTACTAGAGGGTTATAGAATGGTAAATGAACTTTCAACCCCTCCTGATTCTCTTTCTGAGCTCTCATTGTAACATCATCTGGTGAGTTGGAATCCCACCTATGAGTTCTCAAAACCCCAAGAGTATTTCTTCATTATTCTTCCTCTCTCATGGGTTTTTCAAGGTCGAGCCTTTTTATCCTTCTTGTAAATCTGCTCCGATTTATGCTAATTTAATGGCTTAAGTGCATGTATATTGATCATGAGACATCTAGGTAGGTGGTTTGTGCCTTTTGTTGGTCTTCATTGGATTAAATATCCTGAAAGTTCTACATACCTATGGTTGGGGTAATTCTTGATTTATAATTTTACTCTGATTATTACCTACTATGGTTTGATTGATTGATAAAGGGTTGTTGCATTGGGTAAGGTTATATACCTTGTTACAGGACACCCCATGGGCGTGTTTCCCTTGATTGATTATTTATGGTTATTTGGTCTAGGATTCTAGTTTGGAATTGGTTGATTTCCATGATTTTGTTGATTAGGATGTAGTTTTATTGATTATATGAAATTTATGTGATATTCTTGTGAATGATTTTCCATGTAGCAGTTTCATACTACATGAGCTTCTTTGATATTTTATGCACACATTTTTTACATAGAATTGTTAGAGCCTTGGATTAGATGATTTACCTAGGGTTAATGACCATGAGAACTACCTAACTAAAAATTTATAAATTATTTATTCCATTTTTAATCAGGGGTATTGACCATGACAGATTTCTAGGTGCTTATATATAAATGATTAGTGATATGCTAGACCAAAGGGGTTGGACCATGAAATCATCCTAGATGTTTTTTATTTAATGAATTATTTATTTGTTGATCAAATGTGGATAGACTATGTGGCCTTTCCCATAGGGTTTTTTTATTAATGATTGAATGATTATGACGAGTCTGCTAATCCAAAGCACAATCTTGGACTCGGCCTTACATGATTGTTCAAAAGGTCTTCTGAGACATCTATTTTTAAACTATTACATAAAAGGATTTTGATCATAGGATAGATCATGAGATTATGCGATTAAAATGTGAATGATAAATGTAAACTAATGTAATTGAAAACAATATTATTGTTCACTTTTGAGTCCTTCCCAGTTTATGGCTTCATTCTGTATGTCGCATGCCATAAATATTCATTGATAGTTAGGCATAGATATTTTGGTGGTTGTTTACTAGGAATCATCTCACCCCCTATTTGGGTCATGTTTTCAACAAAAAAATAATATATGATTTCAAGTATATATAATAGAAAACGCCCTTCCTCGTCAATCACTTGATTGATGTCGGTGTTTAAGATCATGGTACCAACTTGAGGCTTGTGATGCTACTGGAGTTTACTTGTTTGTTCAATACATTGGTTTCTGTATTTTATTTCTCTCAATGAAACTTATTTAGATACATTCCAAACATATTTTCATGGATCATTTATATATATTCTCCAGTTATTTTATTACTTTTTGTCTTCCATTGTTTCCTTCTGTTGTATGGTATTACTACTTCTGGTATTGTTTACAAATTGTTTTCCGCTGTGTGTACTCTGATAATGAGGGAATATTATCCTAATCATCCCAACTTGTCCCTCACTTGATGTGTTCAACCTCTGGTGTTTGGGAAATTGCGCTTGAAGTCATCTGACCAACCAGGTTTGGGTCACTTTTGGGGGGCACCCAGATCCGGGACGTTAAATTAATCCATTGAATATTTTCTTTGACCACTTTATCAAACTATTTTGACATTAATTCCAATTTTATATGGAGTAACGTTTAGAAAATAATTAAAACATTATCATTCTTTACATCAGTTTCTATAAATATTTTTTAAAAACTACTTTTCCATTGAATATCAAACAAAATTTATTTAAAAAAAATTATTTTATTTTTTTATTTTTTTGTGTTTATTATTTTTTGAATTTATATATATTAAAAAATAATTATTTTTTATTTTCATTCACATGCTTACCCAATAATAGCCCCTAAATTTGGAACATGATCATTGAGAATGTGACAAATTTAATTATATTACAAATCCTACTTGGGATACATAAAGAAGAAAGTACATTTATCCTATCCACTAAGAAGGATAAAATAAATGTGAGGAACAAAGAATAAGAAAAAAGGAAAAAAAAACTAAACTATGGGTGTGGTGATGTTATGGTGGATGAGAAAACAATAGAGATAGAGGGGGAGAGGGAGAGAGAGTTGCATCAGATGCATTAATGAGAAACAGACTATCCAAAGATGATAAAAATTATTTTTCATCTTTCTTTTAGTTAACGTAGTTGTTCAAGTGAATGTGATAGGTATTCTGAGACACCTAACTATCATTCAAGTTCTAAACACAGTGCAGTGAACAATCCTAAAAATTAGTTGTAAATATAATTTTATGAATAAATATGGTCATTGGTGGAAAAGAGATATACCATCATTTTAAAATTTTCAGTACATTAAATGACACTCAAAATTGAAAAGGATCCACTATCATCAACCTCCAGTACATAGAATTGTGTAAACATTATTCTCATCATGAATAATAATAATTTCATAGTATGAAAAATACATTAACCCAATTACGAAAACTATACCAATATACTAAAAAATCATCAAATTATTTTATTATAAAACCTCTAACATAACTAATCATGCATGTTTGAAGAGGAATAAGAATAAATATTCATTTTATAAATCTCTAAATAGGATACCAAGAAGATAAGAGGAAGGAGGAATCTCTGTCAATGTTTTCTTTCTTTCTCAAGCTTTAAATCCGTTGATTCTTAGTTTAGAGTGTTCTCATATGTGGCTCTATTATTGCTCATATAATCTACACTATATTTTGTTTGCTATGTCATAAATGTGTTCTGTTTTGTCCCTATACACCCAAAAATATCCTGAGCTCTCCCCTTTAATATTTTTTTAGCGACAGAACACATCACCACCTCACAAAAATGAAAGATTTCCAAACTAACCCCACACTCAATATTTAAGCATTATTCCAGTGAAAATTCATCATTTATGTTGTCCAATTGACCCACTTATAAAAATAATATTCTACAAAAAGATTCTACCAAAAAATGAACATCAACACTAACCTTAATAGCAGTAATACAATAATGTTCCACCTCACATGATTGAGTTTTAACAATCACTGGTCAAAAACACCAAATACAAGGTGTATTCCAAACATTATACGAGAATACAAAATAGTAGAGAGAACCGAAACTAGTGAATCATCCAAATTCGGACCTACACATTAATAAATGAAACAACATACGGCTTCATATTCATTAGTCTTCAAATAAAAAAAAGAAAACATCATAAACCAACATCTTCATCATAAACAAGCTTCATGTAGATCCTTCATCAGTATAGTGGATATTTCAGATCCCGATCAAAAGACTATTTTTTCATCAACATAAAAAGTATAGGAATCAAAACAATGGGTCTATCAAAATAGGTTCCAAGGAAAATAGTAAAACACATAACTGAAAAGGATCGTCTTCATGGGTTTATTGGACCAGTGAAATAGGGAATTTCAATATAAATCGTCATTGTATGAGAACTATAGTATCACGAAATAGACCTTAGTCAGAATGGAATCAACCTTTATCAGTGCAGGGGTCACCCAAATTATCCATATCAAAATTTGGTTTCACATTCATAATTTATATCTATTGTGGGATCTTGACATTTGGATTTGATCATCTTCAACTACAATCCTAGTGTCATTACCAGCAATCATCTTGGGGTCATACGATCTCAGTTTTAATTCTTCAACAACATCATCAGATTCAATGAAGTTCAATCTTGGTCAGTCATGTTCGAACGATACTCCGGAATTCAATGATAAAATCAAAATGATATCAAATGTACCCTCAATCACATCATTATACCATTACTTTAATTTGGGTTCTACAATTTACATTTTTAATTTCCTATTGTTTCTAAAGATGATAGTTTGGTATTCAGATATATAACCACATTAAGCCTATGAAGGGAATTCTTCCCCCTTTAATTAGTAACCAATTATCATGTTCTCTATCAGTCACCATCATTATTAAAATCTTTAACTTTATCATCCATGTTAATGTCTCTATGAGAACATGTTTAGTTAGAAATTATATCTCTATAGAAAATGAACAATCACTGCCATTTTCATGCCGTATCATCATCTATACCTAGTTTTTTTTCAAATCCATTATCTTATGGATATCCTTTTCTAATTATTTGATATAGATGGGTTTCAACTAGAAACTAATATATCCATTGATTGATTAATTTTTACACTAAATCCTATTCCAATTATTTTATATGGTGTAAATACCCCCATAGCTCATTATCTTTATTGAAGGGTGTTTATGTAGAGAGATTTATTAGTTTGATTGGATACCCATTTATTTTACATGGGTTTATGATATTACTATTTAATAAATGTTTTCCTTATATTAAACACATAAATTTTAACATGTGGAGGGTGTGCTATGATAGCTCACTAATTCAGTGAGTATATAATTATTCTCCTGAGAAGATTTGTTCATGATACCTTGGAAGTATTCCTTTGTAATGTTTTTATGACCCCTTGGTGATGAATCATTGTGATATTAGTATGACTTTCTGAGGTTTATCACGTAGACTCATTTTCAAGTTATGAATCATGCACATATGATAAATTAATGTCCAATGTACTTATGGTCATTGTAACACCCCAAATATATATTCCTAGATTCGGTGCATTATATAAATACATTAGCATGATTAAAAGGAATCATGTCCCGAATGATAGATCAGTTTAGCATTCTTGGAAAATAGATTACATACATGAACATTACATTACAATTTCCAACATAGAACACAAAAAAGTAATCCTCTGATAATTCTGGTTTTCTATTAGCTTAACCCCGCATGTTAAACATAAAAACTAATGGGGATCTTGGGAAAACGAGGCATAATCATTGGGTGAGGTGAAACACTCTGTAAGGGTAAGCAATACAATGGAAGATAACATGAATACTAAGCATGGTGAATAATTGAAAACACATGACTTTAACAGTATTAAACATGAACACTTTTATTGTAGAAATATGAGCTTAGTAAATAATTTAATAATAAAATATAATCTTGGGTATTCTACTAGTCAAATGACCACCTGAAACATCAATATTATTTTCATAATGAGGTAATGTATAATACCATACATTCTAAAACATTTTGTCAAGGTCGTGGCCAATATGTCTAAAAATGATTGAGGCCTTGGCCAAAATGATATATCAAATAGGGAAAGGCCTCAAACCATTCCACATCTAGCTGTCTCGTGAGACATACCATTTCATCGAGGAGCTGTAGTGGGTTCTACCCATCACTTATTAAGTCCAATACAATCATCATATAAAACTGTTGAAATATAACATAATGTTTTTTTAAACTATCATATGAAATGTCAATACTTTAACCCTAAATCATGAATGGTATAAAAATAACACATCCCCAATCAAGAATATCAAAAAACCTTCAATACAATATGGTATACTTGTATCATAACGAATCGACAACAAAAAACTATATAATCCATCAATGGATGTTGACATAGATGAAATCAGAACTGTTTGAGAGAAATATCTATTTTTATTAAATAATTCAAAGTCACATAATTATAAATGAAATCATTTACTTTAAAAATGTTCTTATAATACTTTAAGGTAAGCTTCGACGATGTTATAATGGAGTAAAATAGTCGCACCCGCCGTATAAGTTAAAAAACATTCTAACCATAATTTTTTCTAAAAGGTCATAAAGTAACTTGTCTGGAAAATGACAAAAATATTTCATTCAAAACAAATTAAGGTCAAATAAGGGTATAAATGACTTTTACCAATTTTATATTAAATAGTAAAAATGTTTTGAAATATATTTTTAAGAAACATGGATGTTGATGATAAGGAGGTCCCATTAGATAATTATGTATAAACAACCTCAGATAATGAAGAGATTGAAGAATTAACATGTAACTTGTACTTTTCCTTGTTCTAGGGTATGTTAACATCTTGTCTAATGGTTAAATAATAGTTATTAAATTATTAAAGAATGATATAAATTAATATGATATCATATACGATCTTCTAATATTGTTTTGTTAATAATATTTTATTATTATTGTCGTTTCGGGTGTTAACTGATTCATTTTTCTTTATATGCGTTGTTATGTAAGTAATGTTTATTGTGGATAGGATGTATATTATTAATATTCAAAGTTATATTAAGTCTTTAGAAATTATTTTTAATCATCAAATAAAAATTAGTCTTGAATGGATAGAATGGGGAATTAATCTCATCGTGTTTGTGGAGATGGTACTCCGTACATACGTACGAGCAACAATTTCATTATTTTGATATTAAAATAATATATATTTGAATCGTATATCATATATAAATAATTATTATTATGTAATATTTATTAATTACATTAATTATAAATCATTATTATACCCATCTAAGTAATAATGTATTGAATAAAAACAACACCACAACGTGGAGATGGTAAGCCATACGTACGAACTTATGGTGACATGTGATTCAACGGATGGATAAAATAATGAATATGGTTGTTCCATATTTATAATGACATCAAAGTATATAGAAGATACTAGAGTTATTATTTTTAGAATAGAAATATCAAAGAAAGAAGAATTGGAAGAAGGAAAGAACTTGAAAGAGGTGATGAATTATTTACCTATTATTTAGGTTCTTCCTTTTGATTTGATTAAAAGGGCTCCATAGGATATATTTATGACTAAATCAAGGCCACTAGGATGAAGGTAGGAATTTTGGGACGATATTTGGGCAGGGGTTGGCCGAGCCAAATGGCTTTGATGGTGTGAATTTGAGAGAAAGATAAGTGTCCTTTTATAAGAGGGGTGAGGGAAACCTTAGGAACAGATTGAAATATTATTTTATAATAAAATCATTTTCGGTTTCTAATGGCTCCAAAATAAATTATGTAAAGGATAAGGGGGGAGGTATGGTTCAAAAACCACTCAACCAATTTGTTTTAGATAGGTTTGGGTTACTATATTATTCTCATCTTATAGATTTAACTCTTAGTAAAATATTTTGACATTTACCATGTCTCTTTGTATTTTTATATTATTTAGTTAATAAACTTACTAATAAACTTCGAAGAGAACTCCAAGTGGATCATTAATTATACAACTATAATTATATAAGTCTTTTGGCCGAACCTTAGATTTTTATGAATAGAATATCAATTAATAATATAATATTTGTTTTTAAAACTCTTTTATGTCAATTATGACACGATTTTGAATTTTGTTTTTGCTAAATTTATACTAGAATTAATAATTCAAAAAATCATCTAATCAACCCTAACATGTCATATTAACCTATAATTTTTTTATACTCATAAGAAGTCTCAAATTACATTTATTTGGATATTTATAATATCAATTATTTTAACATTTCATTAATGATGATATTACTGCATCATCATTGTGTCATAATGAAATTAAATTATTTAATTTTTTAAAAATATAAATAAAATACTATTAGTAAGAAATCTCTTTTATCTTTCTAATGAATATTTACAGTCGAATTTATCTTATGCATAACCCTATATTAAAAATGTTTTAGTAATTAATCTTTGAATTTAACACTTTTAACTCTTATTTGAATTAAATAATAATAAATGTCCTAATCTAATACAAGTGGACCTAAAGGATCATATCTTATTCCTAAGGTTGTTTTTGGTCGAATTATACTTATCCAATAGAATTAGGACATGTGTTACGCTAATGATTATAATTATAAACTGACTCCAATGAATTAAGTTGAACTAATATAGGTATTATGTATCTACTTTGACCTAAAATAAATTTAAATAAAATAACTAATTATTTAAATAAAAATTCGGGTTTAAATAATAACACAATGTTTTTCACTATTCATCAAAAAATGAATGTTTTTATAAAAAAACCAAATTTGTTCCCTAAGATAATTTTGATATTATGAATTCAAAAATGAATTCCATTTTACCAAATTAAAAAAATAGAAGATGAATGTATTAATTTAAAATTAAATCCTGTTGTCAAAACCAAAAAGCGTATTTTAAAAAAATAATATCTATCAAAAGATTGGCACTTGTTTATGACCAATTTCAATGTGAAATTACATACAATGACAATAATTTAATAAAGTGCTAAATATATAATCTATTTATACTTCCTAACCCTTAAAATTTATAATTTAACACTATAAATTTCTTTGATTAAAAAAGTTGTTTTCAGTTAAAATATAGTATTTTAACTATTCGCCCAAATATAAAAGTTATCGAAAAAAACAAAATACTTATTGAAACTAAATTATTATGTCCTGATTCAATAGAAGAAGTTTATTTTGTCAAATTGAATATATAAACGTTTTAAATTCTTGATTTAAAGAGGGTTCCCCATTAAAAAGTGGTAAAATTGAATTTGTTTGAAAAATAATTTTATTTCTGAAAAAAATGAATTTGTTCTTACATTATGTCTAAGATACTCACAATATGGATTCTAATATTATAAGGATTATATAATTTTCAAAGTTCAGTTAATTCTATTCATAACATCTTTTGAACGATTAGTTTAGTAAGTCATGGTGCGCTAGAACTCGGTGTCGTGTATAGTGCAAGTTATTGAATTACATTAATGAAATAACGTACTATGTAATCGTGGGGTGTGACATTCTTCCATCCTTCAATAAATTGAGTCCTCGCATTTTGAAATTGGTTTTCAAAATTAAAAGGTTGAAAATAGAAATTACGTTTTGGGAAAATGCTCATAGTAAATTGAGTTAATAAAATTGAGTCTTAATAAGAAGAAAAGGGAAATGAAAAAGTCACCACCAATTATGATTTTGATTAGGAAAACATTGGTGGAAATTAGAGACACATAATTAGAGGAAAACATAAATATTTATAGGGAGTAATTGAGGTAATCATTCATAAGAAATTTTTGAATTGAGGGCCTCAAATCCATCAATAAATGATGATTTAAAATATCTTCAATTTAACAGAACATAAGGTAATAGGATAACACATTTTTAGTTTTAAGATACCTTACCTAATGTTTATGAATTATTTTCTTCATAGATGAAGAGAAGAAAGAAATAAATATATACTTGACAAGTATATTTCCATCCTTTAACAAATTTCTAATACAAACTCATTTTTCACTCTTAAAAGATAATAGAACATAAAAAAATATTATATTTATCCTATTCATATAGGCTTCCAAAAAATGACTTTATTATTCATCCACCAGACCTTTTAAAAAAACAACATTATTCAATCCAGGACATCACATGGTCCAGTGGTAGGTGATACACCTTTGTTGGCCTTAGGTTGCAGGTTCAAGTCTCACAGCCTTTTCGGATGTGACAGGTTGTCGCCCAGCCTCTGGGTTGTCCATTTTATGGAAATCCAAAAATAATCTCAAACTAAAATTATCCCAAATACTTCTATCCAAACTCACAGTCCAAAATTTATATGGAAGGTAAACATAATAAATATTAATTTTTTCATGTAATAACATTTGAACACCATCATCATGTACTCTTTTAAAACACTTCAAAATCCTGAATTACCATAAATCCTTATTGATTACATTCATGCTCCCTTATTCCTTATAGAAAATTGGATATTCTTCTTTTATAAATTTTTTTTTAAACTCCACCAATGATGGAATATAAAAATCATTAATCAGCTTCAAGTTAGTCAAGAATAACTGATATAATTTATCCAAATCAATCATGTATTTTTCCCAAAAACACTACCTCAGTATCAAAACCATATTATGGTTTATCTTTATCTCAACCAAATATTTTCAAAAAAATTAACATGGTATTGAGTCACTTTTCTGAGTTACACATAATCTCAAGTCCTTAATGAAATATTACTACAATATAATCCTTATATACTCTATAATTATTATAACATGTACATAATTAATACAATACTCAAATTACACAATACTTTAATAACAACGTAAGAAATATGTCAATTTGTCTTCGTCTTCGTTTGTATCATAACATTATTATTATCCAATAGCAGAATTTGTGGTATACTATGATGATTTGGACCTTGATTCGTGTAGTGTCCCAACTCCTTGAAGATGAAGCATTGTACATTTAAAACTTTTTTCTTACCCTTGTAATCACGTACATTGTGTCCTTTTTCTCCAAAATTATATCAAACTCTCATTCCATTCATGTATTTACCAAGGTGATTCATTCCCCAATTATCACACATTCAAAAATTACCCTTTTCCCTCTTCCATTTATTCATCTTTCTCTCTTCCATCCTTTTCTTCTCTTGCTTCCCTTCAAATCTATATGAATTAGATAATTCCTTACTGATCTTATTAACACATGATACAATTTATTCAAATTTTGAGAATACGTGGGAGACTATATCCATTCTAAATGTTAGCTTAATACCGTGGAAGATATGATTGTTCTTACTCTTTGGATCATACATATTACTGGATTCCACATTCCTTCTATTGGGTGCCATTTATATACAATGCTATACACTAGGTCAGTTTATGAATTACAATGAATAGTTCCAAACTTGTAAAATTCCTAAAAAAAATTGAAAAGTTTATGGATATAGACCATAATCATAAATATATGTTCATTGAGGAGGTATATACTCATAAATCCTTCATAATGATTTGTAAAAAAATTATAATTATCCCAAGCATGTCTGCCTCCTCCTTTCCCTTTCCCCCCTTTCTACTCTCCTTGAGTCTTGTCTCTCTCTTGTTTTTCTGTCTCGCCGGTGCTTCACGGATGGAACCTTTGGTTTCCTTCAAGGCAGTTCTATTATTCTCAGTTGATTTTCTATAGGGCTGTTTCGATTGTCTCGTCGTGATTTTTTTCTTCTGGAGACCCTGGCCGTTATAACATGATCTGACCTCACGTTACTCTACACCTCTCCAGGTCGGATTAGGAGCAGGGCTGAAAAAGTGGTTTTGGGATATGTGGTTCATCGGTCGGTGGTTTTTCCAGGTGACCTCACGTCAGATTTCTCTTGTTCAGATTCGGATTCAAGTTTAGTCGTCATCTGGAGACCTCTTCCATTCAAGTCCCTGCTCTGGTCTCATGTTCTTCTCCTCCTCTACCAGTCAGATCTAGAGTGGTTGTACCAAAGAGATTTTGGGATGTGGGATTTCATGGCTTACAGTGTTCGTTGCGCGACCGGAGTCGGTTCTTTTATGAATAAGATTTGGCTTCCTTAATCTTCAACTTTGGTAACGTTCAAAGCTAGCAAGGACATTGACAATGTTTTTGGTCAGTGTTCCTCCCTCAAGCCAGTATTAAAGGCTTATCTTTTTATTTCGATGCGTGTTCTTTCTCTGTGATTTTTGTGGAAGGGTTTGATTTGTGCCTCGGGTTTTGGTATTTTACATTTCTAGTTATGGAAGTTGTCGATGTTGTTCATGAATTTATGTTCCGATGGAGTTTTATTACAGAAATCTTACTCTGCGATTCGTTTGATGTTGCGATAGAAGATGACTGATGGTCTAATGTGTTATCGTTTTATAGTGGTGAGGATGATCTCCATAATTCATCCGGTGATTAGTGGCATGTTAGGTTGGAAATGATGAGGGCAGTGATAGGACGAATATGGTGATGGTGGGTCTCATGATGATGGAAGGAACAATGGTGTGACTCCGGCTGAAGGACTCCTTGTAATTTGTGTGTGTTTAAAATTTGAACTTCGTTTGGATTCTTGATTATATATCCCGCTTCTTGAATCTATATCCCTTGTAGGATTTGGTCACCGCTCACCCATAAAGCGGTAATTTGAAAATCAAAAATGATACTTTTCATGTCAGGTCCCAAGCATGTCCCCTGGGAGTATCGTAACCATGAGTGCAGCAAGGCCTGTTGTTGTTCACCAGTTATCATTCAAGTCTAGATCAAAGCGGTGTTTTGGGGTTTTACCCCTAGGTACATCTGTTCCAGAGCCGCCTCTACCTGCTCTTATCCATACAGGGATGTATTTTCATGGAAAACTCACAATATCACTTCATTACCAAAATTCTAGGAAGTTCTTCTATACTAATCCTCAAAGACGATCTTAGGGTAACATGCTCTAATCATAGTTTATTTAAATCTAGTTTCCAAGGTTATTTCTACACTTCCTCTGATATCAACTATAACGCCCTGACCCAAGATATCCAGAGTCAGTAGATTATTTTAATTCAGTGGCATGATTACAAAGAATCAAGTCCCAAAATACCAATTAGTTTAGGAGTCGTGAAAAATATATTACATACATGAATGTTACATTACACTTTCCAACATACAAAACAAAAAAAAATACTTTGAGAATTCAATTGTTCCCTTAGCTTAACCTTGCATCTTAAACATAAAACACTTCTTGGGATCCTGGGAAAATGGGGAACATGAATGGGGTGAGATGAAACGCTCAGTAAGGGTAAGCAATACTGCGAAAGATAACATAAATCTTAAGCATGGTGAATAATTGAAAACACATGCCTTTACCAGTAATAATCATGAACACTTTTATGGATGAAATATGAGCTTAGTAAATAATGCCATAATAAAACATAATCATGGGTATTCTACAAGTCGAATGATCACATGAACCATCAATAGTATTTTCATAATGAGGGAATGTATAATGCCTTACATTCTAATACATTTTGTCAAGGCCTTGACCTAAGCATGTAAAAATGATTAAGGCCTCATCCAAAACCATATTTCAAATTGGGAAAGGCCCCAACCAATTCCACATATAGTTTTCTCATGAGACCTACCGAATCATTGGGGAGCTATTGCAGGATTTACCCGTCAATTTCTAAGTCCAATACATTCCTCATATGAAAAGGTTGAAATATAACATAAAAATTCGTATTAAAAATAGTATAGGAAATGACAACACATTAACCATAAACCATGAATGGTATAAAAATAACACATACACATTCAAACATATCACAAAACCATCAATAGAATATTGATGATTTGTATCATAATGAATCGTCTTCAAACATCTATAAAATCCATCAAATGATGTTGACATAGATAAAATCAAAACTATTTGAGAAAGATATATTTTTTGAATTCTTTTAAAGCTACATAGTTATAAAAGAAACCATTTATTTTAAATATATTCTTATAAGATTGTAATGGAAGCTTCAACGATGTTATAATGGCGGGAAATATCTGCACCCACCGTATAAGTTAAAAAAACATTCTTACCTTAATTTTGTCGAAATGGTCATAAAGTACCTTGTTTGGAAAACAATAGAAAGATTCCTTTCAAAAAAATATAAGGTCAAGTAAGGGTATAAATTACTTTAACCCACTGTCTATTAAATAGTAAAAAGGTTGTGAAATTCATTTTTAAGAAACATGGATGTGGATGATAAAGAGGTCATAGTCGATAACTACGTATAAACAACCACAGATAATGAAGAGATTGTAGAATTAACCCTTACCTTATACTTTTCCTTGGTCGAGGGTAGGTTAACCTCATGTATAATATTGAAATAATTGTTGTTAAATTATTCAAGAACTATATACATTAATATGATATCATATATGATCTTCTAATATTTCATTGTAAATAATATTTTTGTATTATTGTCGTTTTGGGTGTTAACTGATTCTTTTTTACATTATATGATTTGTTACGTAAGTAATGTTTCTTATGGATACGATGTATCTTATTCATATTCAGAATGATATTATGTCTTTAAATATTTTTTTTAATCATCAAATTAAAATTAGTCGTGAATGGATACGATGGGGAATGAATCTCACATGTTCGTGGAGACGGTAATCCGTACGTACGCACGAACGACAATTTCATTATTTTGATATTAAAATAATATAAAATTGTAAGGTATATCATATATACAGAATTATTATCTTGTTATGTTTATTATTTATATTAATTATACATCATTATTATACCCATCCAAATAATAATGTATTGAATAAGAACTACACCACGACGTGGATACGGTAAGTCGTACGTATGAACGTATGGTGACATGTCATAAAAAGGATGGAAAGAATAATGAATATGGTTTTACCATATTTATAATAACATAAAAATATATATAAGATACTGGATTTATTATTTTTATAATGGAAATAACAATGAAGAAGGAATTGGAAGAAGAAAGGAACTTGAAAGAGGTGATTAAATATTTACATCTTCTTCGGGTTCTTCCTTTTGATTTGATCAAAATGGATACATTGGTTGGATTTCTGACTAATGAAAGGCATCTAAGATTAAGGGAGGACAGTTGGAAGGATATTTGGGCTGGTTGTTCCCAAGCCAAATGGCTTTGAAGCTGTGAATTTGATTGAAGGGGAAGTTCCCTTTTATAAGAGGTGTGAGGGGCACCTTAGGAGAAGATTGAAATATTATTCTATAATAAACTAATTTTAGGTTTCTAATGGCTCAAAAATAAATTATTTAAAGACTAAGTTGAGGATGGGTCTAAAACCACTCATCTAATAGGTTTAAGACAGTTTTGGGTTACTATATTAACTATATTTTCTAGATTTAACTCTTAGTTAAATAGTTTGACATTTACCATGTCTTTTTGTAATTTTATATTATAAAGTTAATGAACTTACTATAAACATCCAAACGAACCCCAAGTGGTTCATTAATGATAAAACTATCATTATATAAGTCTTTTTTTCCAAAACATATATTTTTAGGAAGAGAATATCAATAAATAATATAATATTGGTTTTAAAAACTCTTTTATGTCAATTTTGACACTATTTTGAATTTTTTTCTAAATTCATAATATCACTATTACTTCGAAAAAAATTATTCTAATCAACTCTAACATGTCATATTGACCTAGAAAAGTAGTTTAATTCATAAAAACTCTCAAAATTCATTTATTTGGATGTTTATAATATAAATTGTTTTAATATTTCATTAATAAGGTAATTACTACATCATCTTTCTGTCATAAATAAATTAAATTATTTAATGTCTAAAAAATTTATATAAAATACCATTATATAGGAAATATTTTTATCTCTATAATTAATATTTATAGTTGAATTTATATTATGTATTACTCTATCTTAAAATATTTTAGTTATTAAACTTTGAATTTAACACTGTTAACTCTTCTTTGAATTAAATAATAATAAATGTGCGAATATAATCCAAGTGGACCTAAAGGATCAAATTTTATTCCTAAGGATGTTTTTGTTTCAATTATACATATCCAATAGAATTAGTACATGTGTTAGGGTAATAATAATATCATTTTTACCCTTAATTACCGAATTTACTTTTAACCATGGTAAATAAATGTAAAAAGTTACTATTCTCCAATAAAAAATATTTTCATCTTATTGAACTACATTTTACATACTGATATCAACCGTGTCTCTTGGATTTTTGAAATTTAATTCACAGAAGTGGTAAAAATTTGTTTTATTCACATTTTTAAATGCTTATAGGTGGTGGGTAATAGACGGTAAAAAGTTCGATAAAATTTTTATATATCTAAAATTATTAGAAACTGGCTCCAATGAATTACGTTGAACATATATAGATATTATATATCTATTTTGGCCTAAAATATATATAAATGAATTAAATAATTATTTAAATAAAAAGTTGGTTTTAAATAAGAACATCGTGTTTTTCACTATTCATCAAAAATTGAAAGTTTTCATAAAAATACCAATATTTTACCCTAAGATAATTTTGATATTCTGAATTAAAAAATGAAGTCCATTTTACCAAATTTAAAACATAGAAGTTTCATTTATTAATTTAATATTAATTCCCATTGTCAAAACCAAAAAGTGTATTTTTAAGAAATAATAACTATCAAAAGATTGATACTTGTTTATGTCCAATTTCGAAGTAAAATTAATTAAAATGACCATAATTGGATTAAATAGTAATAATATAATCTATTTATACTTCCAAACCATTAAAAAGTACAACTTAACACAAAAAATTATTTTGATTAAAAAAGTTGATTTCAGTTAAAATATAGTATTTATCACTATTCAACACAATATGAAATTTATCAGAAAAACACAAAAAAAATTATTGAAAATAAATTCTTATATCCCGATTCTAAAAAAGAATTTTATTTTTTCAAATTAAATATATAAAAGTTCCAAATATTTTATTTAATGAGGGTTCACCATTAAAAGGAGGTAAAATTGCATTTCATTTTGAAAAATACATATTTCATCTGAAAAAATGAATTTGTTAATAAATTATGTCTTTGAAACTCACAATATGGATTCAAAAATTATTAGGATTTTATAAATTTCAAAAATTAGATAATACTATTCATAACTGCTTTTGAACGACTAGTTTGGTAAGTCATGGTGCGCTAGAACTCGGTGTTGCATGTAGTGCATGTTATTGAAATACTTTGAAAAAATAATATACTATCAAATCTTGGGTTATTACAATCATCTTACGACTCATGTTCTTAGGATCATGATTTTCGTCATGTACTTATGATTATAATATTTCCCATGTACTTATGATCATGTAATGAATCATTTACTTATGATAATTTTATTCTTATTGTACTTATGATCATGTTGTACATCTTATCCTATTATATGTGTTTTTATATCATTCCTCATGTCTTAAAAATGATGATAATTTATTCCTCGTTTTTATTGTTTTTACATTACTATGATTTATTGATCACCTTTTTTATGTTTTACCAATAACCTAATAATTTCAATGAAATGTATACGTATAAGGAAATTATAGGTATAGAGAATCGTTATGAAAGAAACATGTATTTTGAAATATACCTACTTCCCAAATACATGAAACATTTGACCCTGGGAGTTCATTATAATTTTTGTGATGTATTAATATTTATTCATGTTGAGCATGAAATCTAAATGTGTGGGTCTATGTGTCTCAATATTTATTAATAATTTAATTGAGTATGTATTTAATGAAAATTATTCAATTATTTAGGACATTTAGTTCGTGTTCATGTTGAATCAGAAGAAAGGTAAGTGTTTTAATCTTAAATTCCTCTCTTTGAGACATGTTTCATATTATGAACGAAATTTCATTTAGGTTATGTATACACATCACATATGATGTATCATATCATGAATTATATTTTAATCCCTTTATTTGATTTTCTATTAAAATCCCCCTATTTCAAGGGTTTTGATTAAAATGTTACTCAATCTACAAGAGTTTTTTATTTCATTCATTGATTCCTTAATACATATTCATCTTATGAGCTGTGTTTTATGTTGAATAGTATTTTCCCTTCCCATTGATGTATCATCATCATGGTTTTTGATTATTAATATTAAATAATTAGATATAATTAATCACTTTATAAAAAAGTTCTTTTAATGAATTTAAACCAAAATTGAAATGATTTTCGGTAATCAAGATTCCATCATGGAGTTATTATAATTTTTTGGACATAAATGTGGTGTGTATTGAAAAAATTAATTATATAAAATTATATGACATTTTTTATATGAAATTTTATTTTACCACCTAATACAACTTAATAAATATTTTCTTACGTCAATGAGTTTATTTATCAAAAGGGATATTGATAAGTAAAGTTCAAATCCTTTGAGTTTTGTTAAGTCTTTATGAACATCATTAATCCATTATTAGGTTATCCCACCATAATATTTTATTTTGTTGTAATTTCACAAAATCTATAGTAAAATAATAATTTGATAAAAATAAGGTTTTTTATTCAATATATAATTTGAGTTTTGAAGAATGGTGTTTTTCTAAATATTAAAATGGGTTTCATTTCACTTTCATATATTTTTTTCTTCCATATGTAAATTATCCAATATAAATATAATGTAATCTTAAGAAAATATTATTGAAGATTATTTTAAAAAATAGATTTTTTCAAATATTTTTTGAATCACCTTAGGAAAAATTTACATTTGAAGTGACTCATAGCATAATATTTTTTGTCAATGATGACAATGTTTTCTAAAATTCACTTTAATGAATTCAATTTCATTTCACTATTTATTTTTAATATGATTTAACCTAATGGGATTCATGGTTCTATATTTATACACTGTTATATATTTATTTTTCTATGTAATATAGTCATGATACAAAATAATCCAATTTGTAACTTCTTATATGGCGGTATTGTTGAAGTATAGTTTTCCATGGATATTTTTCATCAATTTCATCATAATTATATGATTCCATTATCACACTATGGATATTTTATTTGAAATCCATCTGTATTATTTCTCTAGATGTCTTCTGATCATTTTATTTTAGTATTAACACAGTCAAATACCCAGCGATCTATATGGTGTGAACATCACATTATAGCATTCCGGGTCCTGGTGTAACTGAACAGTGATCCCATCCCAGTTGGCCACATAGACTCAAGCACATCTCCCCAAATTTTAAAGGATGATTACTAGTAGTAAGATCCACAATGATGATAGTGGGGAGACTTTGCCCTTATTTTTAGAGTTTAACACATCAGAAATGACATTCAGATAGTGTAATTAATAAACCACACAACAGAAGTGAACATCAGAAAGTTGATAATACAAATAACGAGATGTCAGATCATATAAAAATTGATGCATGCCACATGTTTCAAAATAACATCCAAACAAGTCACAAAGATATCATTTACAATTTAATATCAAAACGATACAAAAGGAATAAAAGTATTCCAACAACATCACAATTCGAGGCTTGGTCCAATGCTCTTCTACTCCGAATTATTATATCATGAACCAGTAAGAGGGAACATTGTCTTATCAACACATGCATACATATAGTCTATTTGGGCCCAATGCATGTCCCAAACAGGTTGTGAGACTCAATACTAGTAGGAAGCAACCCAATGTATGTTCCAATGTATCTATGATTATATACAATATGTAGTGTATAATAGTGAAAGCAATAAGCAAGGAAGTAATCAAAGATAAACAATCCTACAAGAACTTGTTTCCATATAGTCAGTTAACATTTCATGTACATGTGTTTTTAAAGTCTTTAGATCTATCCAAAGACCTTCAATCTCTATTATAGTGGTAAGTAGAAAAGATACCTTAGAAGGGTATCTATGAATGTATAAGAGAAGACCGAAATCCAGGCTTATGATTTGGAATAGATGAATTGTGCTATGAAAAATAAATATTAAATTATAACATGATCTTATCATTGACATTACTAAACAATAATTTATGAATCACTCATGGTTCCAATATATAGCACCCAACAATCCCGGCCCAGTGAGCCACTCAAAGACCCGGTATCACTCTATGTGAAGAATAAGTCCATGTCAACTGAGATCATCCATGGAAGTCCTATAGGGATCCCCAAGTATCACTCATGGCATAATCCATGACTCTTGATCCCATCCCTGGCATTATATGTGATCCATGATTCACTCGACATTTAGTTAATAGACTCTACGACCCTATCCATGGAGTCCATGGTTCACTCACAACTTAACATTAGTTAATAAACCCATTGAACTCCTCCTAGGTATTATAAAGAATCCTAGGTTCACTCAAGGTATCATAATAAGATAAAAATATAATTCCATCCATGTAATTCAATATATAATCCATGATTCTCCCAGTTTTATATACCATTTAATCATAACGGGTTCAAGTTAATAATTCAATAACATGTTGGTGTAAAAACCATAAGCATTTCACAACTCAACAATAAGTGTGTCACAAGACAACACCAACCTCTAAGGATTATCCTATCATTAATAAAATGGTAATATTTCATATAACATGTCTTTCATGTCATATAAACCATTACCGGGCTTAAAAATATCCTATCTCATGTGGGAAGGTTCATAGTTAGAACTAATCAATCCAAACATGCTTTATAAATAATATGAATATCATGGGTCCCAGGTCAATTCACTACCCATAAACTTATCCGAAATGAACCCATTTAAAAACATGGAATAAATAATTTAAATGAAAATTTATTTTAAAGAACCCATAAATTATATTAAAGGTGTATTATATTGGAATCCATTGCTAAATTACCATAAACAAGTCAGAACGAGAACTCGCACATGGGTTGGACCTTAAATGAGGCATTAAACCTATAACATTATTTGAAATATATGATTAAATTCCTAAAAAATTATAGGAAACACTAGGAATAATTTATAAATCAATGAGACACTAAAAAAACAGGTGTTTGGAACTCTGAACTATATAAACAACTTGAAAATCAACGAAAGGCATAAGACCACCTACCTTATGCTCATGATAGATATCTCATCTAATATCATGATCTAATTTTCCTTGGTTTGGGGGAAATTTTATGAATGGATGAATAAAATTATATAAGGGTGAAAGGCATGTGATATGTCTGAATAGTAACACCAAAATTGAGAATCATGAAAGAAGTCGTGCATAGCTCGATACCTTTGAGTAAACTAAAACAGATAGAAACTGGCCCAAATTTTTCTAAAATCTCAAATGGATCGACATATCTCGAAAAAATATTCCTAGGACCCTGATCCTCTAATGTCAAAGCATTGGTGCATCATGTAGGAAAACCTGATCCCTAGCCTCAAACTGCATAGGTCATTTTTGGAGAACAGTGTATAATTTATGAAGAGACGATGCAGTATCCATCCACATTTGAATCCACGAAACTGGTTCACTGGCCTACTGGACAAGATGAGGTCCATGAATAGATGCCTCTCCTAGGTCTAGCCAACATAGCGGTGATTGGTATGGCCTACCATATAAGTTCTCATACGGAATCATCTGAAGAGTATCCTGAAATCTATTATTAGAGGTGAACACCATCAAAGGTATATGATTTCCCCAAGAAACTCGAAAATACAGGGCACATTTCTAAAGCATGTCTTAAAGAACCTGAATCAGGCACTCTTACTGACCATCTGTTTGAGGGTGGTAAGTCATTATCAGAAACACATGTGCACCCAGACCGCTCTCTAGCCATTTCTATAAATGATAAGTAAACCGGTCATCCCTATCTTAAACAATAGACTTTGGAACCCCATGTAAACAGACAATATCATGAATATACAACCTCCCAAGCTCATCAACACTGATGGTTTCCAAGATAGGTAGGAAATTTTAATCCTTCGTGATACTATCAACAACAAACCAGATGAAATTGTTACCTTGAGGTTACCTTGGGACACCAATCACAAAATCCATCACTAAATCATTCTATTTTAACTCATGAATGGGTATCTATTGTAAAACTTAGGATGGTCATTGGGGTTCCACCTTCACCTGCTGACGGGTGGAACACCTCATGATGAGTTCAGCTACATCTCTCTTCATACATGGCCACCAATAATGATGATGTAAATCCTAATACATCTTGGGGACACAAGGATGCATTGACCAAACAGATACATAAAAAAGCCCACATCAACTCCACACACATGTCTTCTAAAACCCATACATAACCATGTAATCATATAATTTCATCTTCACCTGTGGCCCAACTGGGTGGAGGGTCCTCACTTAACATACCCTATCGTTAAACTAGGCCTTTAGAATATAATAGCTACCTCGACCTCAATCTATCCAATTGAGTATAGTTAAAAGATAATGATGAATGAAAAGTCTGTACCTGACTATCATGCCCCTCTAAATGCATCTCAAAGAACACAGCAATAAGCTTCCACTCACTAATGGCATGTTTCACTACCTGCATTTGATTCCTTCTTCTCAAAGAATCAGCCACTACATTTACCTTCCTAGATATGTAATAAGTCTTTATGTCAAAATACTATATGTATTAAACCCACCTACATTTCCTTAGATTCAAATAACACCGATTGAGAATATACATGATGATTTTTTGATCCACGTACACAACAAAATTCTCACACAGAATGTAATGTCTCCAATAGCGTAATGCATGAACAACTGAATCTGACTCATGATTGTGTTTATGGTAATTTTTCTCATGTGGCCTCAAATTCAAAGACCCTTACAGAATGACTCAATCCACTTGTATAAGCACTTATTTTATCACGATCCCTATTGCATCACAGTACACAGTGTAACTCCTTCTTGGATCTAAAAAAATCAGTATTATCACTAATGAATATCTCTCTATCAACTCATAAAATGTTGTCTCATATGTATACGTCCAGACAAACCTCACACCATTTTTATCATGTCTAGTCAACAACATTGCAATACATGATAATTCTTATATGAAGTGCTTGTAGTAACCAACCATCACAAGAAAAAATCACACCTCAAAGGTGTTCCTGGGTTGCACCATATAATCTACCACTCTTGTCATCTCTAAGACCATTGACACTCTTTTCTATGAGATTATGTGACACATGAAGTGAATCGTGTCCATCCAGAAGTGGTACTTTGTGAGATTACCATATAACTAATTTTCTCGTATTGTACTCATAATGATCTCATGATGTCGGGCATGGTCAAGTACATTATGAAAATACACCAATATATAGTCCATGAAAACCACAGTAAATGATTAAAGATAAGGATGGAAAATCGGTACATAAACACCACAAAAACACTGGCTCATTCAAGAGACTGAACTTCATGACCATGTACTAATATAGACAATACCTCTTATGAATGGTTGTGTGAAGTATGTATGATGATATAACACGCACCCAATGATAAATGGAAATCAGTTCGATCATTGAGAAAACACTATCTCCTCAAAATGGTCAAAGAGGTCATCTATCCTTGGTAGAGGATACCAGTTCTTAACCATATGCAGGTATAGTTTCTGATATTCCACACATAGCCTAAGGGTACAATCCGCCTTTTTTGGAAAATGGAATGGTTAACCACACAGAGGAGTGTTTTTTAGATGAAACACATAGCCTCTAAAACCTGTAGATGCCTCTTGACCTCTTCCAACTTCATAGGAGCCATCCTGTAAGAAGGAAGGGATACTAGTGAAGCTCATGGCACTATCTCAAAAAAAAACTCTACCTCTCTCACTGGAGGTAAACATAAAATGTTGTCCGGGAAGACATCCATGAAATGATCAACCACTAGAGGTAATTCCATAAGATGTGTTCACTTTTCATCCATATAAAAAATCAAAATTTGGTCTCGCATTCTAACCAACCCATGATACTCAGGTCTAGCTCAACTTTATTGGACATCCCTTTCACCATTGTGTAGAAAATATTGTCCCTATAGTGATGTGAAACTCACTATGGGGTGATAGGAAAAAAATACCTGAAATGAAATTAAATAGTACATTATAAGAATGACATCAAAACCTTTCATCTCTAGGACATAGATATCCTGTGAGAAGTGACACCCACCAACCTCAAGAGGGATCTCTGTACACTGATGCACACCTAACTTTTTAATCCCTAACAGTGTTTATAATATCATGTCATCATCAAAAGAAAAAACACATGGCTCGAAGTCTCCATAATGGGAATATATATATAACTATGGGAATACCCTATATGAGAAAGTGTATAAGCTAAAACAAAGGCCACTAGAATAGTACATATGGAAGTAAATGGTTCGAGATCTTTCTAATGTTTGGTCTATTGCACTAAAGAAGTATGGAATGAACCCCAACCCAAAGACATTGGCTGGATACCATGTGTTGATCCACCTTAATGTCTCTTGGAACCTGGGGTCTAGCTACCACATCCATAACCACCGACTCGGCCTGAATGGAACGATGTATTCTAGTTCCCTGATTTGGGAGAAACTGCATACCATGATCCTAAATGTGGAGAATGTTAAGACCCTCTGTCACTATCCATAGGTCGAAAAGTCATACAAAAGGGCAGAAGATGTCCTATCTTGCCACATGATCGACACTCAATTGGGTCCTGTTGACACTACGACATCGTATTCTCCAACCTACCGCACTAGTAACACCTCACCTAGATACCACAAGAAACATTATAACTAATCACATCACCACGATGAAAATCCAAAAAATACATTTGATTGCTGGTCAAGACAGTACTAGATCTAGGTGCTGAACCAATAGAGCTTGCACCTCCTGATTCTCTCAGGTTATACTCTGTGATCAACGCCTGGTTCAAAACATTAAAAATGGTAGTCAACATGGAGATGTTTATCTGTGATCATATAGCATAACTGATACCATCCTCGAACCTCCTAGCCTTTGATAAATCCCCACCCACTATAATATGTGCAAATATCTTGAGCTTAGTAAAATGGCACATTTAGTCAATATATGACAATGAAACCTACTCAATATGCATATGCTCCATGTTTCTATCATATCATAGTGTCTCAAGACTATAATAGTAGTAGAAGACTGTCTGAAAGTCTCTCCATTCCATTTCCTGATGATGCCCTGCATGAGTAATCATGTCCCACAATCCCTTGTTGGAATCATGAATCATATATGTTGTGATCATTACACTAATATCAGGAGGAATCTCTAAATACCTTAAGATCAAAATAATTTCAACTAGCCATAACTATGCAGCCTATGGTCCATCGTCCCCTATAAATATTAATCGATTCTATAGCTTGAGCACCCGTGTTAGCTCATCCAAAGACGTGTAAGGTTTTGGTGGTCCCTGAATGGTTTTCGTGAACCATATAAATCCTTCATTGAAGTGTGCATCCACAGCTACATCCAGTATAACATCTGGTTCTGTGCCAGGAACAGTTGGAGGATATAGGGGTATCTAATGGCCTACCACCTCCATGGTATGATTATCACCACCACCCTAGAATATAGTTGGAAATAGTTATTATGACATAAATCTACAATGTCAAGAACACACCTTATTTCTAGATCAATCTAAAAGTCACAAAATAAGACTATATAAAAAAATAGGACATGTCAAAATCTTCCTCTAAGAATTCACCCTCTTTCTACCCCATGGGAAATATGTAGTATTAAATCATTTTGAAAAACAATTAAAAGCTCACTACTATGGTCAGGTCTAGTCATGTTCTCTACCAATAGTAAATTTCAGTTCATATGGTTTTCACATTCATTCAATTTTTTAGGCTGAGTCCACATTGAAAACTAGAATTGGCATTCATTTCCAGATTATCAGATTCCATTCTCAAATAGTGACCAATGGAATGTTGTATTCCAACCCATGCAGGCCCATAATCCCATGAATCAAAGACTTCCATCCATGTATAGAACATGGTAGCATAGTTAAATATAATGTTGAAACATTATCCACCAAATATAGATCCTAGAGTGTTCATACACCTCATTGAACAATGCATGGAATCTATCCAATTCATACAATATCACATACCAATACTCTTATCACAACATCAGACATAAATATCACAATATGTTATACAAACACATGGAATCAGTAATGTTCCTATATAGAATGGAGAGAATGAATGGAATGTGATTTCTAACATGTTCCAAAATGATGCATGAAATGACATACACTCATATCATCAGGTCGCAACACAATAGAACCGACAATTTTATATATACTAACAACATAATACAAGTGTTTCACCCAATAATGAAAATGAATCAACTACAATAAATCAAAGTCCAAATTAACAATTCAATTCATGGAAATTTGGATTTTTCATGTAATAATGGTATCTATTCTCGAGAAACACATATTATAAAATTTAATTTAATTTTTATCCCACTATATCAGTTCCAAACAGTATTGAAAAACAGAATAACAAAACTCCTCTCATACCACATTATACGGTCCAGGGTCTAGGTGTGACCGAACAATGCTCCCAGCTCAGCCAGACACATGGCATGAAGCGCATCTCACCAAACAACAGATGCTTCAAAATAGTATCAAGGTCCATGGGGATGATTTTTGGGAGTCTATGCCCTCATTGGTAGATTATAACACAACAGAAATAAAATTATGATAGTGTAAGAAGCAAACCATACAACAGAAGTGAAGAGTGTAAGGTTGACAGTTCAAATAACCATATTTCGTATAATTTAAAAAATGAATCATGTCACGTGTTTCTAATAAAACAACCAAAAAAGCCAAAAGGGTACCATATACAGTACAAGATCAAAAAGGTACAAAAATAACAAAAGTATTTCAACAGCATCGTAACCCTATGCTATGTCCCATGCTCTTATTCTCCAAATCAGCATATCATGTACCAGTATTAGGGAACTTTTCCTTATCGACACCATCATATATATACTGTTCAGGCCTAAATAATGACCCAAATTGGGTCTGAAAATAAATCTCAATAGGCAACCACCTCGGGGTTATGAAATTTTTTTAGTGAATATATACAACAATCAATGTATAATAGTGAAATAAATAAGTTAGGAAGTAATCAAATGTAAATAGTCCAACAAGCACCAATTTCCATGTATTTATCTATCATTTGAAGTACAAGGATTTATAAATGTCTCGAGATCCAGCTTAAGATAGTCAGTCCCCCAAATAGTGGTAATCACAACAAATACATCACGAGGCTATCTAATCAAGTATAGGTGAAGATATAAATCCACGCTTCTAATTTGTTTTGGAAGACACATCCTAAGTAACCTCAATATTCAATTATAACCCAATATTATCATTGATATTACTAATCTCGAATTCAAGATTCGTTAAAGGTTATAATCTACCAACACCCTACATGACCTTCCCAGAAATCCACTTAAGGACCTAGTATCACTCTATGTGTGTTATAAGTACATGTCCACTGAGCCCATCAATGGTGGTCCTATAGGGATCCCCATATAATACATAGGACATAATCCATGCCTCTAGATCCCATTGATGTCATCCTATAAGATCCATGATTCAATCAGAATTTAGTGTATAGACTCTATGATCCCATATATGGAATACATTGTTCACTCACAACTTAACATTAACTAATAAACCCATTGAGTCCATCTTAGGAATTATAAGGAATCCCATGTTCACTCAAGGGATCATGGTATGAAATAAATATAAGCATGTAGATGAAATTATAAACATAATCCATGATTTTTCTAATTCTATATATCATTTAACCATAACAGGTTCATGTTAATAATTAAATAACATGTTGGGGTCAAAACCATAAGCATTCACAACTCTTCGTCAAGGGTTTAAAAATCTAGGACCCACTTATAATGCTTGGCTTATCATTGCTCACATGGGAATATATAATATAAAAAACCTATCTAGAAATCTAAACCATTACCTGGCTTTAACATAACCTATCTAATATTTGATGTTTCATAGTTTAAACTAAATAGTCCAAATATTCTTTATCAGGATTTGACATAACGTGGGTCACAGGTCATTTCAATATCACATACCCTTGGCCAAAAGGAAACCATTTAATGGCATGTCACAATCCATTTAAATAACTTTTCATTTTAAATAACCCATAAATAGGATTCAAGGCATACCACATAGGTATCCAAGGCCAAAAGACCATAAACCGGTCAAAACGGGTACTAACCCATGGGGGGCCATTATTCCATGTATTAAAAATATTTCATGCTATAAAATAACTCATTAAATACCTAAAAATTGATATGAAACAAAAGGTATAATTTATAAGTTAAGGTGACACCCCATAAAACAGTGCAATACACCCCATCATATATGTACAACATGACATTTTATGAAAGGCACAAGACCACCTACCTAATGCTCACGGAAGATAGATCATCCAATATCATGGCTGATTCATGCTAGTTAGGGTGAAATCTGAAGAATGGATGAAAAACTGTATATTAGGGCATATGATCCCTAATAAATATAGTGAAAATGATATCCATAAGAATTGGGTATGACTAAAAAATGATCAAGGCATTACCGTTGTTGATCCTTATAGTCAAACGATGGTCAAATCAGACAAGGGATAAAGAGATGGAAGAAAATCCTAGGTTTGGGGAGTCAAAGGGGAGATCCCATGTTTAGCCATCTATACAAAAGAAAGAGGAAGCACAAATCGTTTAAAAATGAATTCATTTTAATTAAAATATCTTAAAAAAATAGCAGGGTCGCACAGTTTATATGCACAGTATCTCAAATCATGTGGGAACCATGTGTAACTCGGTGGAAGTCTGGCAGTAATCACATGGTTACCTCGACATGGTTTGAAAAACCAAGAAATAACCATGTGAACGCCACTACCATGGTTTGCTAAAACTGCAGACCTATTTTCACAGTTTTGGTGTCTGAACCACACAATTTCTCTTAACCGTGCGATCTCCACTTTTCACCCAAAACTTGTGTTCCAGGGTCCGGACCATCCCCAAACACCACTTATACCTCTATAACCCAAGTGGGAATCCAAAGTAGGCCATACATAAGAAATTATATGATTTATATAAGGAAAACTCAAGATACATACCTCAAAGATGAATGGGGTTCTTAAACACATTTTATATAAATCAAATCTGAAGATGTTCACTAAAACACATTCATTGTTATTGTGAAAAAATTAATTATTTTTAAAACCTACAAATAAATAGTAAATAAAAAAGTATGAGTAAGTATCCACCGAAAAAGATGAAAATAACATGACACAAAACCAAAATAAACATAAAAACATAAAATCAAAAATTAGGTGTGATAGTGTGTTAGTGGATGAGAAAACAAGAGAGAGAGGGAGAGGGATAAAGAGTGGGATAGAGAGTGGAAATAGATGAATTAAGGGGAATTATATTCTACTGATCTGATTAGAAATGACTTTCTCTACTTATTTTCTGTTAACACAATTGTGCTCATTACTGTGAGAATATGTGTTGAGACACCTAATAGTTGTTCATGTTCTCAACACAGTGCAGTTAACTCTCATAAAACTCTTCAATAAATAAAATTTCAAGAAGAAAGATTTTAATTTATGGTAAATAGAGACATCATACTTTTTCAATACTTACTATATCATATGATGCTATAAATTGAAAGGTATCCACTTTTTTCCCTTGTCAATCCATCAAATAGCATAAAAATTATTCTCATTAAGAACAGAAAATATTTTCACTATAAAAAAATGTACTAAAATTGTTATGAAGACCAAATCAACAGTTTGAAATTTATCAATTCAATTTATTTTAAAAACCCTAGGAAAATTAACAATCCACCTTCAAAGAGATTAAAGAAAAAATATTCTGTTTATAAATAACTAAATAAGAGAATGATAAATAATGAAAAATGATGGAAGATTCTATGCAAAAGTCTCATTCTTCCTTGAGCATCAGCTCCATCAATTTTGAGTCAAGAGTGTTCTTGTCTTCAGTTCCATTCTCACTCCCTTAATTTTATCATTATTATACTTTCTAGGTTGTAAAATGTTTTCTATTAAATCCCAATATACCTCAAATTCTTGATATGTGTCTCCTTTGATATTTTTTTACCGACATAATTAATCACCACCACAATGAAAATTTTAAATTTTAAAAACGACCCCTAAAATTATTATTTTTGAATTAAATTATATTTATGATTCATAGTTGACCCACTTATAAAAATCATCATATGTGGGAATATTCACCCCCAAATTGAACTCCATCACATGCAATCATAATAGGATTCCAACAGTGTTCCACATTAGTCATTCAAGTGTTGACAATCAGCGATGTAATGCTTCAAATAACTTTTTTTCATAAACACCATCCAAGAAGCTATAATAGTGGAAGAAACCAAAAAAACTACATCTACCTCTTTTGGACCTGCAAATCAACAAATAGAGAAACAAAAGACGTCATTTTTTTAGTCATTAAATCAAAAATTAAATCATTAAAAGTTGTCATCTGTATCCTGAACAAGATTTTGGAAGATCCTTCAACAATTTAATGAATATTTCACATTCCAATTAAATCCCAATTTTTCCTCTTCATAAAAGTTAGTGCAATTGTAACAATGGATCAGTCAAACTAGGATCTCAGTAAAATAGTTAAACTCAGACATGAAAACGATTTTCTCCACTAGATTCATTGGTTGTCATTGTAGGGAATCTTGATATCAAGATTCATCATCTAGAAGCTTTCTCATCCCAACATCAATCTCAGTTAGAATGGCATCAACCTCATTCTACTCATAGGATCCCCAAATTATCCTCATCGAATTTTTGGTTCATCGGTGGTAACTTAAATCATAAGTAGGTTCCCATCATTCTTCTTTAATCATATTCAACTACAATCATGGCATCATCACATTCAATAATCTTGGGGTATGAATAACTCAGTTTTAATTCTTCAACCACTTCATCTGATTCAATAAAGATCAAGCTTGGCCGGTTGAGTTCGAATGATACTCTTAAAGGCGACGATGACGTTTTAGATCCCGATATATCTCGATCTTCACCATGGATGACTCATCGAAGTTTATTGAACCACATTCCAATTTCCATCTCACCATCATTGGAGTCCCAATCTTGAATCATAGAATTTTGGTTTGTAGCTTATTCTAGAAAGACATACGTGTTTATCTTCCCAATTGGATACGTGAATAATACCTTTGTGTTCATTTGGATAAACAGGTGATCCAAAAAACGCCTATGTGAGGCCCAACTAAATGAATCGTCTTAATTCAAATAACTAATTAAATATTTATCAGGAATAATAAATGATAAAAAGTATGAAATAAATTGCAATTAAATATTACTAAAAATTAAAATATTTAAATAAATTAAATAAAATGTCAAACATAATTTTATTAATTAAACTAACAAACCATAGAATAAAACACCATATAAAATAATTTACCAAAACAAAAAATTCGAAATAATTAAAAATTGATTAAATTAACAAAAATTAGACAATAAATTATTCAAAAATTATTATAAAATAAAAAATAGAATGAAAAATGGAGAAATAATACATTATAATAAAAATTAGTATTATAAAAAAATAATTTACTAATTTCAAAATAATTTAACATAAATTATATTAATCCAAATTAAACTCAATTCATGCATTAAATGGACAAAACCCCCACTAAAAAAGATGCGAGAAAATGTAGTAAATGAAGACCACATCAAAAATATGAATCCCAAAATATATATTGATGACATGGAAAAGATGAAAATCCACTATAAATTGATATTAACATTGATCTGCAGGATCAATTCAATGAATGTAAAAATATATATTCACCCTCAAATAAAATTACACCAATGTAAAAACTTTTTCTATATACAAAAACAATATAAAATTAAAAAAAATTAAATAGAATTTAACATACAACAATTTGCATCCAACTAAAATTCCGAACATCTCATTATCTTCAGAAGAAGATGCTCACAAATTTAAGATGGAATAACAAATAGACTGATGAATGGATGAGGTGGTGTGAAATGTATTGGTGGAATAAATAACTCATCAAATAGTTTGATGAATATAAAATGAACATAATTAATTAACATGTTCATCTTGAGTTTTCATTTTCATTGACGCATATCTTATGTGTTAATTCAAATTAAAAATTTCCAAGTATATAATAATCATATGAAATTATCCAAATATTTTACAAAAAATCATTTTTTACAGGAGGGTTAGAGAAATTGTTTACATAATAAAATTAATATAGTAATAAAGATTAATCTTCTCAATGTTTCTTAAAAACCATCAACATTCATAAGAAATCACATCCAGTGAAAATTCTTACGTGAAACTCAAGTAATCAAAATTATGAGAAAATGTAAGGGGTCTTAAGGATCTCAATGAAAAATAGTTTATCCCGTTAAAGGACCCCCTCCCACACATATAAAATCCCAAAATTTACCCATTGTTGAACTCAATGGTGGAAAAACAATTGAATGCGTAGATTCAAAAAGATATTAAATTAACTATTGAATGAGTCATTTTTGAGGGTCACAAGATAAATCAAGATTAATTTATTCACACAACACAAATTTATAGCATGAAATAATAACATCTTCTAGTTACTAATTTTCAAATCTATCACAGTAAGAGATAATCCCATGTAAGAGGTTTCATGAAAAACAAATCACATTTAAAATCAGTAATCATTAAAGCACCAAAATGAGAATGCAAGGCCCAAATTAATATTTAACATATTTAAAAATAGTTGAAATGACAAGTTGATTTGAAAAAGAAAATTCAACTTTAAAATTAACTTAAATTTTAAATATACAATCAATTATTATAACCCACGTAGCTAGCATCAGATTTTTTAATTTCATTGTTGAAAGTGAGTAGACTCTAATTATAGAAATTTAAATTTTACTCCCCTATTATGATTCTTTAACACTTTAATTTCCGAATTAAACACCGATACTTTTTCAATTGAATAAGTAACTATGGTATATGAATTTTGGAATCCTAAATTTCGAAAAATTGAATCATTATATTCTATAATTTAATGTTTAAAACAAGTAAAAACCAAAGTTTGATTATGGGAGTTTATTTCATATATCTATATCATTTATCTCCATTTGGATCATGAAAAAATAAATGATTATGTTATTATAGTTTGCAAAAATTTTCTTGTTATAGATTTACACAAAATTACATTAAATGTATGTAAATTAATTCATTAGGATCAGTATAAAAAAATACAAGAAAATATATCTTTAAAGTATGTTTGACAGTTAATTCAACAAATTTTAACACATATGATACCAAAAGCATAGAAAAAATGAAATTGGACTGTAACCATCCACCATACATGATTTAAAACTTGTAATGTAAATTTAAACTCTTTATAATATTTTAGTGGATGTATATAACATAGAATTTTGAGTGGAGTGGAAGAAATTTTTAAAATTAGTTACCAAGTAGTGGAATTCACATTCACTTATTTTTTATAAAGAAACTAGAAACATTTAATAAAAAAAGTGATGAAAACCCATGAAATGGATGTAATAACAAAATATTTTTATAACTCCCCCCTAAAGGGGTTCTGTATTTTTTCCATTTACTACTGGACAACCTTTAGATTATCATATATCAGATGGTGCATGTGGATTCTTTCTTAGAGACTACCACATGTGATTCTTCGCTGTGTGTTTCCTCTCACACTAGTTAATTGTTCCAGGAATGATTTATTTTACATTCATTCCCTCTCCCTCAATGTGAAAAGTTTTCTCTACCTCCTCTTTGAATACAATTGAATGATTAATGTTTAAGGAAGATGAGAAAAAAAATAAGTCATCTCATCAAAAGTCTATAATTGTTCCTCTTAAATTTCAACAACCACATCTATATAATAAAAAATATCATTCATCAAACTCACCAGGAAGCCTTGAAAATACCATCCCCATTAAAATCTAGAAACGAAAAGACACATTCAAAAATAGGTTCATTGAAATCAAAATAAAATAAAAAAATAGCATCTTGCCCAATGTAATTATCTATTGATAAAAAACTATGAGTTGTTCTTCAATAAAACATATTGATCCTAAAGATATAAAAAATGGTTGAGAAAAAAATTATCTCCCCATGTAATCATGAAAATAATACACTACAATAAAGGAATCATATAGGGAAAAGAAAAAAGTAACATCAACTACTTTAACGTGTTCGACTAAGGAAAAAGTATTAGAAAAGTTTTTATAGAACAATTAATTTGAATAAAATGTATAAATTGTTTTACCATCAAAATGATATTGTAGTTCACAGAGGTTTATGAAATTAATAAACCTTATAATCACTCTAAACAAGGATATGAATGGCTAATTTCTGACTAACAGATTGTAAAAAGGTTTTTTTAGTTCGATAGGAAATGATTCTTTAAAATTTATAATCAGTTTGGATTCCTCTTACACTTTTATCATAGATGTGAAAACATAATTATCTTCCCATTTTTTGAATTAATTATACAAAAAGTGTTTGAAAAATAATCATAGTAATGAAACTCAACCTCATACAAAACAAATTCCACAAACAGAAAATCAGAAACATCATTCTCACACAATATTTGTGTGTATGATTCATGAACCTTATAAAATTTAAGATGAATTCTTGGATTAAGATAGAGAGAACACACTCCATTAATTATAATTCCATGTATTAAATATTGTTAATTCTTTCTTGAGAATGTGATGTAATTGAATATCTATGAAAATTGGTCATAAGGTCAATATTCTGAAATTTTTGTTATAACTCAACTTCTAGAGATTTAATGCACAAAATATTTTCTTTGAATAGTTTAGAAAACAATTTCAATATTTAGACTAATGTTTCATGGAGTAACATTGAAACAATAATTAAACAACTATCATCCATTCAAGAGGTTTTAATATTGAATTTAAAAATAGATCTTACCTTGAATCACAAACATATTTTTTCCCTAAAAAATGTATATGACTTTTTTAGTTTTTTTGTTATGTATTTTTTTTAATTTATATATATTAAAATGTTTTAGTTTTTTTGATTGGAATCACATTACTTCCCTAACACCGGTCCAAAAAATTGGCATCTCTTAATTGATAATGTGAAAATTTTAATTATTTTTATAACTTACTAATGACAAATAATGAGGAAAGTACGCGTATATACACAAAGAAGGATAACATAAATTTCTGGAAAAAAATGAAAACATGAAAATTGAATTGTGGATGTGATGGAGATAGATAGGGGAGGGAGAGAGAGTGTGGGAGAGAGAGTGAGGGAATGGATGAATTATGGGGAAACTGATTTTCCTGAACTAATGAAAAATTATTTTCTCTATTTGTTTGCAGTTACGAAAATTGGGAATGTGACTGTGAGAAGGTGTTTCATGACACCCAATTATCGTTCATGTTCTCAACACAGTACATTGAACTCTCTTAAAAATTTTTGGTAAAAAAATTTCAGAAATAAAGATGTTCATTAAAGAAAAAGAGATACACGAGTCTTTCCAAATTCTTGGTACTGCAGATAATGCTCAAAATTGAAATGGATCCACCATCATCACCTCCAGTCCTTTTAATCATTTAAATATGATTCACATTAAGAACACAAACTAGTTCATTGTATGAATAATATGTTGACACGATTTTAAAAACTAAATCAATAGATAGAAATTTATTAATCAATTTTATTTTGAAACCCCTAAGAAATGTAATCATGCATGTTAGAAGAGTCATTAACATAAATATTCATTTTCTATATCACTAAACAATAAAATGAGAAGATAAAAAATAGGAACGAGGATTCATAGTCAAAGTTTAGTTCTTGCTTGAGTTCTATCACTTTAGATTCTACATCGAGAGTTTTCTCAATCCAGGTTTTCATCCTATTAAAATATTATATCGACTTTCTAATTCTCATTAGCTTGAGAGTTCAACGAGTCATTACATGGCGTTAAGAGACATCCCCAAGACACCAAATGATGGAAATAAATTCATTAGTATTTTACATTCTAGTGGGGGAAAATTTTTCCTCTAATAAATATACTAATAACCTGACAAACCATAACTCTTCCATTCACTAAATTACAGATTTACAAAAGAAAGACAACTAAACAACTATATTTTTCTCAAAACCACATCAAAGTGCATATAGTGGAAGACCAAACAAGTATCAAAGTAAATAGTTGATAAACAACTAAGGACTCTCATGTGAGCAAAAGACTCCATGCTCCCCAAGCTCCAAGCTCCACAATCACTGAACAACCCACGTATCATGAGCTAGTGCTAAAAAACTGTGAAATGTTGCCTTTTCCCCTCTCCCAAAATATAGAATCTGCAAAATCAACAATGTGACAAAGTAGGGGTGTGTATAAAACACATTAGTTTTCTCCCAATGACTTCCCTACTCAATCCACTAGGATATTACAGTTAGAACATTATATAAAACAGTTTATATAAAACTATTTACCAAAACAGTTTATAACCAAATATATACATTTTTTTGAAAATAATCATTTCCAAGTGTAAAAAAATGTAAATGAAATTAATTTTATGAAATTTATTTCTGAAAAACGACTAATAAATTTATTATCATTTTGGCATACCAATTCCATAGTTCAAAACACACCCACACATGCATGCTTCGTTTGGAAGTTCCATACTAATAAGTGGTATCTTGTCCAATCAATTTGTGTTACACTGAAACCCGCCCTCGATCTGGGGTAACGTACCATGTACCCCAACGGTTATCATCCCTTACTAAGTGAGTTTTAATCATGAACTCCCACTAACACCATTTATTCCAAATATTTCCATTACCAAAATAAATCACTTCAAAAAACAGAAATTTTATTGAAACCCAAAGCACAACCAATTTCAAAGAAACATTTCATTTCAATAAAAAATTTCATTTTATTAAAAAAATCTAATCTAATTCATGTTCCAACAATCCAGAAAAATAAACTTTATAAAATCCATATTTTAAAACCATCATGCAATGCTCTCATTCAAAATCCCCAATTATCCAGATTTCACAACTTTCAGTCAAGAAATTTAAAACAAGTGCTCAAAATGAAAATAACAATAAATTCAGCACAATACATTATATTTCAAACCATTCTAATAAGTTCTACTATGAGGAGTAGATATTTAATCCTCCTACCTCAATGGTTTTCACGAAAACCACAATGAATAAAGAACGTACAAGAAAACCTGGTCTATTCTCCAAGAACCCACCTTATATCTCTTCTCCTAGTATGATCAAAACCAAGTAACATCATATTTAGCATCCAAAAACCTATTTGTGCCCCAAATATGTAGATATCAATGAAACCAAGAGAAGATGAAGTGTATATCAATGTAGATCTATGAAGCTGCTCATGAACGAAGAACAACGATGACATACCTCAAGAATCCTGGTTTGATTCACTAACCAAAGCCTTCAGATCAACTCCAAATCTCATGGGAGAGTTTCTACAACCATTAATGGGTAGTAATATTGAATTAGGGACGTTTAAGGAAATATTGAGGGATTTATGGAAAAAATATAGTGAGATTCTATTTTTAAGGTTATCATTTTGACTATGTGCACAATTTGACCACTCATTTAGGAAATACATGCACAAACTGTGAGGTGGATACTGCCTCCAAGACTTCCCCATTCATGATCTCCCAAACTGTGCTCCAACCATTCTGGAGCTACTACCTCAAGAGGACCAAAACACATAGTTTGGACACATTGTTAGGAAAACTGTAAAGACCTAGAATTTCAATAATTTTTTTTTTCATAAATTCATGGGAATTTTTTGAGTCAGCAAAATCTGATAGTGCATGATTGTGAGGCCTGGTGTGCCCAGAATCAGTTGTTGAACTTTTTTTAGGTACGTTCAGTAAACGTACGAGACATATTTTATAACTATTGAACTGGTGCATAGAATTGAAATCTGAGGGCTCCATTGATCTCACATTGCCAGAATTTTCTTAAAATGCCTTTCACCTTGACGGCAGATGGTCAGGAATAAAAGATTGATTTTTTGTTTTACATGGAATAATAAAATAAAATATGTCCATGTCATATTTTTTTTTTAACCACCATGTGGAGGTTGGAGTTTGGGACCACCACATCGTAACCTCCCATGAGAGGTTATGGTTGTGGGGCCCACCCGAACTCAACATCCCATGTGAGGTTTAATTTGGTGGGGACCACCCAAGTTGAAAGCCACTTGAACTTCCCATCAAGTGGGGAGAGCCTCTTGAGCTCCCCACTTTATGGTGCCAATCTGTTCAAATTAATTAATGGAGCATTAATTAATTAATTTTAATCTTTTTTAAATTTTTGGGCCAACAATTAAATAATGGATTAACTGAATCCCTTATTTTTGGTTGGAATTTACTTTTGTGTTTGGAATGATAAAATGAGTTCTTGGGAGAAAAATAATTCTCCAACAGAGGGCACTACTTCTGCCAACGAAGAACGATCTACAACCGGAACAAGGGAGGAAGCGCCGTCCCCGAAGAACGCTGATGACATCATCCTCGACTTCTTCATCTTCTTTTCGAAGGACAACGAATCCTAGGTAGGGATGTGTTTTGATTTGAGAAATGTTGATTCTTCCTTCCATGATTGTTTCTCTAGACCCTCTTGCTACCAAACTAACATGGACGGACCGGGCCAAACGAACATGGCCTGATCCCTCCACCATTCGTATGAATGTTTGGTGTGTTCTTCGCGTTCTTCATGGTAGACGAACAACGGATCGTTGTGATTTTGTTGTGCGACGCAATGATCCCACATCAAAGACCCAATGCCACGATGATCTAGAGGGGGTGCGACGACAATAGTGGGCAACATATCGGACTTTTCGTCGATCGTTCTTCCAGTAGGTGAATCAAATCATGTTTTTTGAGCAGATCATAGGCCCGAAAACACCGTAGACAACTATAGGACATCAGGGTGACCTAGTGTTTGTAGTTTCATGACGAAGAAACCATCAGAATGAAGAACGGACTTCACATAATGCACGCTGGCCGGAGGCACTGTCTCTCCAAAATTATAGAATACATGATGTGTACCATATTCCAACACACCATGTACTTTTTGGTAAATGGATTGGTAATCTTGCCCTCTATGTCTTGGAAACTTACTGCATGGATTTTCTCCCTGTGATATGGCAGACCTTTGAGACACTTGGCTTGAGAATCGGACCCTCCCAGAATCAAGCATTCTTCGTGCGGAACCCTGTGGCTGGCTGTGCACTGACTATTGTTCCTAGATCCTGTGTGGGTCCGAAAGATATGTCTACTATTCTTGGATCATGTGTGGGTGTGACAGTTATTACTTCGATTCCTGGATCCTATGTGGGTTTGACAGAATAGCTGGTCCTGGATCCTGTGTGGGTCCAACAGCTCTTACTACTATTCCTAGATCCTGTGTAGGTCTGACAGTTCAAACTTCTATTCTTGGATACTATGTGAGTTTGACAGAATAGCTGGTCTTGGATCCTGTGCAGCTCCGACAGTTCTAACTGTTGGTCCTGGATCCTGTGTGGGTCCGATAACATAGATGATTCAGTGGATATATCTGATAATCTCTATCTCTATACTTACATTATATAACTTTGTGAGATGAGTCAGTGGCTTCTATATTCTCTTCATGATGGAGATGGGTTACTTGATAACTTAGGAATATGTATGGGCATATACTAAGTAATGTCTATCCGTTGATTTTATACTCTGTGGTTTATCCTTGGTTGCTTTTGTGAGACCATGATGGTCTCAGGGTCCCTACTGAATATCATTATACTAACCCCTGCATGGGCTATGCCTGCACCTCGTTGTGTTGGATGCAGACAACAGAGAGCGTTGACCGATGCTGAGTGAACGAGGACTGGACGGTACGCAGAGGTGGACCTCACGACGAGTTGGTACCCGGAGGAGACTAATGGACATGGATCGCTCAAGAGGCTATTTGTACCTACCCTTCAGGTAGGAACTATAGTGGATGATCCCAGAGTTTCTTTTCAACTTTCTGCCGGTTTTCCCTTTTCATTTGTACATTACAGTTGGGCTTGTAAGTCTGACCCCCTTTACATTTCAGCACACTTTGTTATTCATTTTTACTTAGTGTTTTGCTTCTATATTGTACTCTATTGTGTGTGTTTACAGTTATAAAGGCAATGCCTTCCTAGATGTAGTGAGTTATGCCTTTGGTTCTTGTCACCATCCCTTGGCCTATGGAAGGCAGGCTTGGGGTAGTCACAGCACGGGCCCCGGGAGAAGGGTCGTGAAAAATTGGTATCAGAGGTTTCTGTTCTACCACATAACATATAACTCTGAACATTCTTTTTTGTGAAGAAATAGTCTAATGTGTATTGACTGTGGTTTTCAGTTCAGGGAGTCCAATTTTGGTGCGGCGACCGACGTATCCATACCCCAAGACCCTGACTTTGGATTTCCATCTTAGTGTGTGAAAACACTGATTCCATGTGTGTTTCAAGAGTTTTATTGTGATCTCTTTGAGTCATCTCACCAGGTATATATTACTGACCGTGGAGCACATATATCTTTTCAGGATGGCCCCACGTAGAGAGCTTGCTAGGGTTCTGATAGTTGTACAAGATGACAACCCACCGAGCGACGGGCCTCAGTGTAGGGTCATATCACATTGGAGGCACCAACGGTAACACTACCTGTTGGGCCATCAATACCACCATCCCCAACATCATAGAGTTCATGCCTCTTGAGCGTGATGCAGGAGTTCCAGCACCAGAGGCCACCCAAGTTCGGGGGTGAGATGGACTCACAGGCAGCTGAGGATTGATTGGAGGCTGTGGTGAGAGCCTTTAGACTAGTAGGGACACCAGCCGACCTTATGGTGATCCTTGATATTAGTATTTTTCAGGCAGAAGCAGGCAGATGGTGCAGCCTCATGCTCCAGGTGCATGACGAGGCGACACTACTCTGGGCAGACATTGAGAGCCTGTTTCGGGTGGATTTTGTCACAGCTACCCTATGTGCGATACAGATATAGGAGCTACTGCATCAACAGCAGGGTAGAATGATGGTGGCACAGTACTCAGCGAGGTTCACCGACATCTCATGATACTCCATGAGATGTGGTGAGGGACCCATTCATTAGGGACCAGACCTTCGAGCAGGGGCTAAGGCAAGAGATCAGAGCTTCGATGATCTCCTTCAGCATCCCGATGCAGGCGGGGGTGTTGGAGCGAGCCCTCTTATTAGATAGTTTCATTGATGAGCAGTCACCAGTAGCAAGACCCACCACCAGGCATCACGTAGCGAAGTCTTCTACATCTAGAAGCAGACAAATGATGTAGAGGTCCAAGCAGACCAGACCATCTGGTGGACGACCTCAGGATACGGGTTCAGTTGTGCAGGGCACACGAGACCGAGCTAGTCATGCCAGGAGCAGGAAATGTTACTCTTGCGACGGGCATGGTCAGATTGAACACGACTTTCCGATCCACCATAATGACGATCAGCAGACGGTCGAAGGACCACCTAGGCAGCGATAGATATTTGATCGAGGTGGAACGTAGGGAGTAGTCAGACATGGAAGTGGAGCTGGCCATGCAGCTAGTGGTGGACGTCGTTATGAGGTGTTACCACCACCACCACAAAGAGGTCCACCCCGACCACATGGAGTATGTGGATAGGAGAGAGCTCACCTCTAGGCAGCTAAGGCTTATGATCACGACACTCCAGAGATGATTTGAGGTATGATCTGTGTCTACACTACCATAGATTCAATTATTATAGACACATGTGTCAGTCACTCATTCATTTCCACTTCCTTCGTTTTGATCTCTTAGATTCCAACGGATCCGTTGGCTCTATCTTTATGGCTAGAGACTCCAACGGGAGTAGACTCGACGATTATGAACTATTGTCGATAGTGTAAGCTTACTCTAGGAGGTGAGAGCTTTGGCTGGGATCTCTTCATAGTGGCATCATGGCCTTACGGTTTCATATTGGGTATGGGCTAGTTATCCACATTCCATGCACATATTGGCTATATTAGGTGAAAAGTGCGGTGTGTCCGCACATATGAGACCAAAGTCACCTTCACCGGCGAGAAGGGAGCCTTTGTAGCACATGATAGACTTACTCGGTGGAGGGTGCATTTGATCACTCATCAGTTTTCCTGCCTTACCCTCGGTTCAGTTGATGTAGAGAATCCAAGCTATACTGTAGTGGTGGACCAGTATGTGGATTTGTTTCCTAATGATGTTCCATGACTTCCTCCACTCATAGAGGTGGACTTTTACATTGACATGTACCCCGGGAAGACACTGATATCTACACCAGCATATCGGATGGCTCCAACTGAGCTTCGTGAGCTGCGGGTACAACTAGAGGACTTGCAAGGGAAACGATTCATCCGAACCATCGTTTCTCCCTAGGGAGCCCCGATTCGGTTCTCCAAGAAGGAAGATGGATGCTTGAGGATTTGTGTCTACTAACGTCGCATGGACTAGGTGAAATTTATGAACAAGTACCCTCTCCCAAGGATTGACGGCCTCTTTGATCAGTTGAAGGGAGCACAATGGTTCTCGAAGATAGACCTTGGATGAGGTTATCCCCAGCTTAGAGTTCAAGATGAGGATATACAGAAGACATCCTTCAAATGTCGGTACGACCATTACGAGTTCTTGGTTATGATTTTCTGTGTAACCAACACTCCAGCAGTGTTCATGGGACTCATGAACAGGATCTTCTAACCATACCTCGATCACTTTGTCGTACTCTTCATCAACGAAATTCTAATATACTTGACTACAGAGCAGAAGCCTGGCTACCAAATGTGAGTATTACTGGAGACACATTGAGAGAACCAGCTTTATAGTAAGCTCTTGTAGTGCAAGTTTTGGATCCCATAGGTTCACTACATGGGACATGTCATCTCAGAGACTGGAGTTGTAGTGGATCCAATGATTATTGATGTTGTACTTGCTTGGGAGCCACCCAGGAGTGTGACGGGGGTACGAAGTATCCTGGGTTTGGCTGGGTACAACTAGAGGTTCATTATAGAATTATCTAGAGATACAGCACCACTATCATCCTTGATGTAGAAGGGGAAATCCTTTGTGTGGTCGGAGAGATGCAATCAGAGCTTTCAGGAGCTGAGGAAAAGGCTAACTAGTGCCCCCATATTGAGGCTTCTAGTGGATGGTGTATGGTACGTAGTTTATTGTGACGCATCAGGGATTGGACTCAGATGTGTTATGATGAAAGAGCGAGCAGTGATCGGAAATGGTTCTCAACAGTTGAGACATCATGAGAAGAACTACACTACGCATGACCTGAAGTTAGCAGAAATGGTCTTCGCCTTGAAGATGTGGCAACAATATCTTATGGTAGAACATTTTACCATCTACTATGATCATAAGAGTCTCAGGTATATCTTGTATCAGAAGGACCTGAACCTGAGACATCGACATTGGCTTGAGTTCCTCCAGGACTATGACTTCGAGATAGTCTATACTCCTCAGAAGGGGAATGTTGTTGTGGATGCGCTCGGTAGGAGATCAGGTATACAGCTACTATGAGAGGTGACTAAGAAGCTAACTGATTTACAAATTTCTTATGTGGACTGATATGGAGAAGCTTTCCTTCTGTCTCTTACAGTCACTCCTCCACTTCTTCATAGATCCAGGGAGATGCAGCATGGGGATGCTGACTGTAAGACACGGCGTGCATAGATATCCAATGGGGAGGAACATGATGGATTTTCCAAAGCTGCGGAGCACGTCATTATCTTTAGAGGACGTACTATGGTTCCAGTGTCACTTTAGGAGGAAGTGATGAGGGAGTTCCAAACATCCCCTCTAGCGGTATAACATCCCATCTTTTTATAACATAACTTTCATTTCATTACACGGAACTGAGGATCGTTAAGGTTTAGTGTCTTGGAAACAAGGAACATAATACATGAAAAAAACATAATACAACCTTCTTAAACACTTGAAAGGCTTCTCCTTTAGTTCATCCTAGGTTCATTACTACATCTCATAACCTGGGGACATACATCAACAGAAAGGGTGAGCAGAAGGCCCAGTAAGGGAAACAAGAGAAACATTTTACATGTGAACTTGAGATACTTCAATAAGGACATGAAAAGAACTTTAAGGCATGAGAAAGAAATCATGAGATACATCATAATAAAAATAATATTTTTCATAACTTGAAGATGTGGCTGCAACATTTAATATTGACAATCGTTTCGTTTCACCAAGGTCCATCCCCAAGGTGTTGTTAAAAATTACCAAGGTTATTCACCAAGGCGTCGTTAAAATGGTCATCTCTAAAGATTAAGTCATTACCCAATGCATTAGAGCACTATCAGGGCGCACCCTTAAATTTGCCTTTATTATCATGTGATACACATATATAATCATCAAAAACTTCATAAATAACCCATATAGAATAAAATAAATGGGTTTCATTTCATAATCTTAACGTTTTAAAAACTGCTTTAAAGACCTGATCTTTACGTTACTTTAAACCCACGGAAAGGGAAAGCGAGTATCATGTATATAAATCCCAAATTTAAAATAGAACATTTTGATATATATGTTAATACCCTTATTGAAATAAGATATTTAGTATTCACTTTATAACATAAAATAATTTTGAGAAAAGAGAGGCATTTTGAGACGAAAATTCTGCAGCATAACGGCTATGTTACAAGGTTTTAGAAAACATTGAAAAGAGAGGGAAAATAGGTGGAACAATCATAATTGACCCATAAAGTTGTAGAGGGATAGAATAAGAAGGATATATGGACATGGTGATGAAATTTCAAGGACATACCATTTGAAATGAAAAACATGGAAGGAAGACAAAAATTTGATTTCTCTTAAGAAAATTCGGCAGCCAAACGGCGTCACTTAAATTTCAACAAAAATGAATTGAATAGATCAAATAGGGTCTCTCATCATATGATCATAATAGATCAGTATGATAGATATAGGGATCATACCCGAACATAATAAAAAGGAACTTGAAATATTTGACATGAAAATCGAACTTGAAAAATGAGAATGGTGAAAGAATCACTTAAAAATTCGGCAGCCTAACGGCGTCACTTAAACTTTCATAAAACGAAAAGATGAGAGTAAGAGGGGATCTCTCATAATATAAAAATTAAAGTTCAGTAAGAGGAATATAAAAGAACATCCTCTCACATAATAACATGGAGCATAAAAGGAATGACATAAAAGAGATTACATGAAAAGAAAGAGAGAGGTCGAATCCCTTACCTTAAAACGTGACTCGTGAAACTCAATGTTTTGGACCTTGAGGGCTTGGGGCACCATGGGAGGACTCCATTAGAGGTAAGGAGACCAGAACTTCGTTGGGGGAGAGTTGGGAGTGAAAACTAAAGGAGGAAGGGGTGGGTATTTATAGGGAAAGTGAGGGGTCAAGGCATTAATGGCCAAGGGACACCACATTAGTGGTTTTGGCAAAACCATGGGCTTTCCCATGGTATTCTCCCATGGTATTGGCCACTTGGGACACCTCATACCTTATCTTACTATTCATAAGTCGACCATATTGATTAAATACTTAATACATCATTTAATGATGTCATTAAACACCCGTAACTTAAAAACTATACTTTCACTATTCATCGAAAATTCATTTTTTCAGATAAATCCCCAAAAATTACCTTAACATAATATCGATGCTCTGAGTTCAAAAACAATGTCCTTTTTATAAAAATAATTTTCTAATTATTTTTAATTAAATCTTTAATTAAAAAACACTATTCATCTGAAAAAACAAATACTTGACTAATAATTTATGAAACCATTATTTACCCATTTTATTGAATCACATTACGTAATCTAGGTTTCTAAATTATATTAAAACTTTCCTTGAGTAAAATTACTAATCCATTTGGTCACATTACTAATCCTAAGCATAAAACCACTATTCATAATTTATTATTCATCAAAAATTAAGTTGATCTTATTAGACTCCAAATTCCTTACTGAACACTTTTGTAGAAGACCATTTTTTGAAAATCATTACACATCATTAATTATTTAGGGTTTACATAAATGTTTTAAAATATCCCTTTTTCAAAAATTCATCAATAAAATATATCCTAAAATTATCCGGACAAAAGAAATTCCACAAACATCACTAAAGGAAGAGATCTCAATTTATTCACCCGAAAGGATTACATAAGGAAGCTTGGGTCTCGTCACATAGCCCCTTATAACACTGGCATAAGACTTAAGTGTAAGGTGTGCTATGGTGAGAGAATATGAGGGAGGCTCAGATAACATTTCCCTAGTAGTAATATATACTAACTTGAACTTCTCCCGTAGGCGTTTCCGTTCAAGCTTGACACGCTGGAGTTCGGCTTGGGCTTGGTCCAAAGCGATGCCCACAGATACTACCTCCTTCCCAAGCTCTGATAAGTGGGCTTCATAAGGGCCGAGTCTACTGGATGAAGCCATCAACTCCACTTTCTGCATTAACCATTAACATATTATTAAATCATTAAGAGTAAGTTAATATACTACTCAAAAATATTGTGTCATTACATTCTTCCCCGCTTAAGAAATTTCATCCCTGAAATTTATACTTGAGGCATAGTCGAAAAGGTGAGGGTACTTTTGCTTCATTGTTTCCTCAGGCTCCCAAGTCGCTTCTTCATATTTATGATTCCTCCACAACACTTTCACAAGGTGGGTAGTCTTGTTTCGTAGGACCTTGTCTCTACGGTCCAAGATCTCCACTGGCTGCTCCTCATAAGAGAGGTCATGTTCCGGTTGTACCACCTCTGGGTTCAGTACATGCGAAGGGTCAGGTATGTACTTCCTCAAGAGAGATACATGGAATACATCATGAACTTGAGCTAGGTTCAGTGGAAGTGCTAGATGATAGGCCACTGCTCCAATGCGATCAAGGAATTCATATGGGTCAATGTACCTAGGGCTGAGCTTCCCTTTCTTCCCAAACTGCATGACTCTCTTCCATGGAGAAATTCGAAGGAAGACTTTGTCACCAACACCAAAATCCATGTCCCTTCGATGATTGTCAGCATAGCTCTTCTGCCAACTCTGAGCAGCCTTTATGTGTTGTTGGATGGCATGAACTTGTTCTGTCATGTCTTGCACAAGATCAGGCCCAAGAAGCTTTCTCTCACCAGTTTCATCCCATCAAGTGGGAGTTATACATTGCTTTCCATACAGAGATTCATAGGATTCCATTTGAATACTCGAATGGATGTTTTTGTTATGGGAGAACTCAACTAATGGGAGGTGTTGATCCAATCCACCTTTAATTCAATTGAGCATAATCTCATCATGTCTTCGAGTGTCTAAATAGTCCTTTTAGATTGGCCATCTGTTTGATGATGATAGACCACACTAAAATTCAATTCAGTATTCAGAGCATGTTGAAGTCTTCTCCAGAATTTTGATGTGAATCTTGGGTCACGATCAGACACGATGGATAGTGGTTCCCCATGCAGCCTTACCACTTCCTTCATGTATATCATGGCAAGCTGATCCAGAGATAAATCTTCCCGAATAGAGATAAAATGGGATGTCTTGGTGAGATGGTCCACAATAACCCATATCGCATTGTTTCCTTTGGATGCTTTCGGGAGACTAGTTACAAAGACCATAGTGATATTATCCCACTTCCATACTGGTATGGGTAACGGTTGTAATACCCCCTTAGGAAGTTGTCGTTCTTCCTTTAATTGCTGACACACCAGGCACCTTGTAGTGTAATCAGCAATCTCCCTCTTCATGTTATCCCACCAATAATGATCACGAAGGACTCTATACATCTTAGTGCTTCCCGGATGTATAGAGAAAGTAGAGCTATGAGCTTCATCAATCAGTTCTTTCTTTATCTCCGTAATAGATGGAACACATAGTCTTGTATGAAATTTCAATACTCCTTGATCAATATTGAAATCAGGGAACTTCCCATCTTTTACAGCCTCCAACTTCTCCTACAGCAAAGGATCTTCTTTTTGAGCCTTCTTGATCTTATCTAGTAATGAAGGTTGAAAAATAATTTAGGATAGGGTTGATGATGTCCCTTTCCTTATAATTCCCATGTCCAGTTTTACTAGATCTTTAATCAAGGGATCTCCTAGGATCCACATTATTGCCAGAGCAATAGGATCATTCCTGCTTAACAAATCCGCGACTTTGTTTGCTCTTCCAGGGTGATAATGAATTTAACAATCATAGTATTTAATAAGCTCCAACCATCTCTTTTTTCTCATGTTCAATTCTTTCTATGTGAAAATATACTTTAGACTTTGGTGGTCAGTGTATATATCACATTTCTCCCCATAAAGATATTGCCTCCATATCTTTAGAGCAAAAACAACTGCCGCCAGCTCCAGATCATGCGTAGGATAATTCTACTCATGAATCTTCAACATTCGAGATGCATAAGCAATTACCTTATCATTTTGCATGAGTACGCACCCAAGCCCTTTCAGAGACGCATCTCTAAAAATAACAAATCCTTCTCCGATAGAGGGTAGTGTTAACACAGGTGCAGTAACCAGTCTCTTCTTCTGCTCTTGGAAACTGTCCTCACATTCCTCTGTCCTGATGAACATAATCCCTTTTTGAGTCAACTTGGTTAGTGGATTATAAAGCCGTGAAAAGTATTTCACAAACCTCCTATAATATCCCGCTAAACCAAGGAAACTACGAATCTCAGTTACTGTTGTGGGTTGAGGCCACTCCTCCACAACCATTGTCTTTGCAGGGTCAACTGAGATTCCTTGATTGGTTACGATGTTCCCCAAGAAAGCCACTTGTTTTAACCAAAACTCACACATGTTGAACTTCCCAAAGACCCTCTCCTTCCGCAGAGTTTTCAATATAACCCTTAGATGATCTTCATGCTCCTCAAGACTTTTTGAATTATCAAAATTTCATCAATAAAAACTACCACAATGTTATCAAGGTAGTCCTTAAAGACTCCATTCATCAAATCCATGAAAATAGCAGGAGCATTAGTCAAGCCGAAGGGCATAACAGTAAACTCATAATGCCCATATCTTGATCGGAAGGCAGTCTTTGGAATATCTTCCTTATTCACCCTCAGTTGATGATAACCAGATCGAAGGTCAATCTTAGAGAAGAATTGAGCCCTGCGAAGTTGGTCAAATAAATCATCAATTCTTGGAAGAGGATATCTGTTCTTCACTATGATCCCGTTTAGTTCTCTATAATCAATGCATATCCGCATTGATCCATCCTTCTTATTCACAAGGAGAACTGGTGCTCCCCAAGGAGACACACTCGATCAGATAAACCCCTTCTCCAACAAGTCTTGGAGTTGTTTCTTTAACTCTTCTAGCTTCACATTTGCCATTCTATACGGAGTATTTGATATCGGTTGAGACCCAGGTATGAGTTCAATAGAGAACTCTACCTCTCTTTCTAGGGGAGGTCCAGGTAACTCCTCAGGAAATACATCCATGTATTCCTGAACAATCGGAACATATTCTATTTGTATGCTCCCTTTTCCTTCTTCCTCATCACCGATTAACTCCATAAAGAAAGCTATAGGAGGTTCTTCTAGATAGGGATTGGTTCGGGATATCTCTCCTCCGAAGATAACTGTAGGTCATTCATTCAAGACTACTGAGATTTCCTTACTTCTGCATTTGATCTTAGCATTATACTTTGAGAGCCAGTCCATCCCAAGTATAATGTCGAATTCCATCATGGGAATGACTACTAGATTTGCGATAAGATTGTGCTCACCAAAGTAAACACTAGAGTCTTTAAATACTGTTGATGCAAGGATAATCCCACTTGGGGTCTTGACTGACAACTCTACCTCTAGCAGTTCGGGGATTGATTATATATTCCTTGCTAACATGGATGAAATAAAGGAATGCGTATATCCAGAATCAAATAATGTACTTGCTAGTTTTGAGAGGACAACAAGAGTACCTGCTACCACATCGTTCGGAACTTCAACTTCAGTTGTTGTGATAGCGAAAGCACGACCTTGCTACCTTGGCCTCAGCTGAGGTTGATGGTGATTCCCCTCCACCGCCCTCAGATTTGGACATTGGTTAGCAAAGTTCCCAAGCTATCCACACTTGAATCATGTGACTTCAGGTAGGGCGAGAACCATCTTTCCTATGTCGTTAGTGTTGGGAAGTTGAGGCTTCACCTCACTATGACAGTTCCGAGCAATATGTCCTCCTCTTCCACACTTGTAGCACTTGCCACTTCCATTCAAGCAGTTCCCCAGATGATTCTTCCAACATTTATTGCATGTGGTAAGTTTCATTTTCTTTCCACCTCTTCCCTGATCAAAAGACTTCCCTAAACTGGGATCCAACGATCTATTCTTTTCATCTGGTTTATGAGTCCACTGTGTCTCACCAAAATCTATCTCGGCTTTCATAGCACTTCGAACTATTTATTCATAGCTATCATAGTCCCTATTGGATAGATTCTTCCGCAGATGAGGTCGTAGTCCACCAAAGAATCTATCAACCTTCCCATTAGGGTCTATAACAAAGCATGAGGTATAACGGGAAAGCCTTGTGAAGTTCATCTCATAGCTCCCGACAGATTCGTTCTCCTTCTGCTTCAGCTCGAGAAACTCTTTCTCCATTCTCGTTCTCATGGAACGAGGGAAATACTTGTTAATGAAAATTCCATGAAATTCTTCCCACTCCATAGCTTCCATCTCTCCTCGTGGCTTCGTGTTTTTTATCAGTGACCACCACTGATCAGATTCTCCCTCAAGGTGGTAAACAGCAAGGGTGACTTTTTCTTGTTCCGAACAATGAAGTACAGAAAAGATCTTTTCAATGGAGCTTATCCATTGTTCCGCAACCAATGGGTCAGTAGATCAATTGAATGTTGGTCGTCGTTGACGCATGAAGGACTCAACAGAGTGTTGTTACCTTCATGGTGAGGTCGGCCTCTCAGCTTGATTCAAGTTATTACTCATCACTTGAGTCAGTTGGTTCATCATTTGCATGAATGTTTCCATTCAGGCTTCCATCGGAGGGCCGTCAGCACATGGTGCATTGCGGTCACCATCAGCACGGTTCCTCCTATTTCCCGACATTTTCTAAAAGAATAAAACCTTAGTAAGAAACTTATTTCAATTATGAATCTTTTAACTAAGACTTCATTCTTAGACAATTACACTTTTCTATAATTCCTTCATAATGATTCATAAAAATCTTGTGATTAACCAAACATATCCCCCGAGAGTGTCGTAACAAAGACTGCAGCAAGGCCCGTTATCGTGCACCAGTTCCCGTTCAAGTCTAGCTCAAAACGGTCTTTTTGGGTTTTACCCCTCTGTACATCTGTGCTAGAGCCGCCTCTACCTACTCGTATCCAGACAGGGATGTATTTGTTTCATAAACCACTTACTCAATACTTACCAAAATACCAGGAAGTTATCCTATATTTAAACTTTTCTATATGGTTCTTCCTAATGTTTTTATATCATAATTTCCACAAATAACTAAACCATCATTTGATACCAACTATAGCATCTCGTCTTTTTATAACATAACTTTCATTTCATTATATGGAACTGAGGATCGTTAAGGTTTAGTGTCTTGGAAACAAGGAACATAATACATGAAAAAAACATAAAACAGTCTTCTTAAACACTTGAAACACTTCTCCTTTAGTTCATCCTAGGTTCATTACTGCATCTCATAACCTGGGGACATACATCAAAAGAAAGGGTGAGCAGAAGGCCCAGTAAGGGAAACAAGAGAAACATTTTACATGTGGACTTGAGATACTTCAATAAGGACATGAAAAGAACTTTAAGGCAAGAGAAAGAAATCATGAGATACATCATAATAAAAATAACATTTTTCATAACATGAAGAAGTGGCTGAAACATTTAATATTGACAATCGTTTAGTTTCACCATGGTCCATCCCCAATGTGTCATTAAAAATTACCAAGGTTATTCACCAAGGCGTCGTTAAATTGGTCATCTCTAGAGATTAAGTTTTTACCCAATGCATTGGAGCGCTATCCAGGCGCACCCTTAAATTTGCCTTTATTATCATGTGAGCCACATATATCATCATTAAAAATTTCATAAAAAACCCATATAGCATAAAATAAATGGATTTCATTTCATAATAATATCGTTCTAAAAACTGCTTTAAAGACATGATCTTGACGTTACTTTAAACCCACAGAAAGGGAAAGAAGGTATCATGTATGTAAATCCCAGAATTTAAAATGGAACATTTTGATATATATTTGAATACCCTTTTAGAAATAAGTGCTTTGATTATTAATTTTATAACATAAAATAATTTTGAGAAATGAGAGGCATTTTGAGACGAAAATTTTGCAGCATAACAACTATATTACAAGGTTTTAGAAAACTTTGAAAAGAGAGGAAACATGGGTCGAACAATCATAATTGACCTATAAAATAGTATAGGGGTAGAATAAGAAGGATTTATGGACATGGTGATGCAATTTCTAGGACATACCATTTGAAATTAAAAACATGGAAGGAAGACAAAAATTTGATTTCTCTTATGAAAATTCGGCAGCCTAACGACGTCACTTAAATTTCAACAAAAATGAATTGAACAGATCAAATAGGGTCTCTGATAATATGATCATAAGAGATAAGTATGATAGATATAGAGATCATACCCCAACATAATAAAAAGGAACTTGAAATATTTGACATGAAAATCGAACTTGAAAAATGAGAAGGGTGAAACAATCACTTAAAAATTCGGCAGCCTAACGGCGTCACTTAATCTTTCATAAAACGAAATGATGAGAGTAAGAGGGGATCTATAATCATATAAACATGAAAGGTAATTAAAAGGAATATAAAAGAAAATCCTCTCACATAATAACATGGAGCATAAAAGGAATGTCATAAAAGAGATTACATGAAAAGAAAGAGAGAGGTCGGATCCCTTACCTTAAAAAGTGACTCTTGAAACTCAATGTTTTGGACCTTGAGGGCTTGGGGGAACCTTGGAAGGTAAGGATACTATAACTTCGTTGGGGGAGAGTTGGGAGTGAAAACTAAAGGAGGAAAGGGTGGTTATTTATAGGGAAAGTGAGGGGACAAGGCATTAATGGCCAAGGGACACCTCATTAGTGGTTTTGGCTAAACCATGGGCTTGCCCATGGTTTTTGCCCATGGTATTGGCCACTTGGGACACCTCATACCTTATCGTACTATTCATAAGTCGACCATATTGATTACATATTTTATACATCATTTAATGATGTCATTAAACACCCATAACTTAAAAACTATACTTTCACTATTCCTTGAAAATTCATTTTTTTCAGATAAATCCCCAAAAATTACCTTAACATAATATCGATGCTCTGATTTCAAAAATAAAGTCCTTTTTATAAAAATAATTTTCTAATTAATTTTAAATAAATTTTTAATTAAAAACACTATTCATCTGAAAAAACTAATACTTGACTAATAATTTATGAAACCGTTATTTACCCATTTTATTGAATCACATTACTTAATCTAGGTGGCTAAATTATATTAAAACATTCTTTGAGAGAATTTACTATTCCATTTGGTGACATTACTAATCCTAAGCGTAAAATCACTATTCATAATTTACTATTCATCAAAAAATAAGTTGAACTTATTAGACTCCAAATTCCTTACTGAACACTTTTGTAGAAGACCATTTTTTGAAAATCATTACACATCATTAATTATTTAGGGTTTACATAAATGTTTTAAAATATCCCTTTCTCAAAAATTCATCAATAAAATGTATCCTAAAGTTATCCAGACAAAAGAAATTCCACAAAAATCACTAAAGGAAGAGATCTCAATTTATTCACCCGAAAGGATTACACAAGGAAGATAGGGTCTCGTCACATAGCCCCTTATAACACCGGCATAAGACCTAAGTGTAAGGTGTGCTATAGTGAGAGAATCTGAGGGAGGCTCAGATAACATTGCCCTAGTTGTAATCTCAACTAACTTGAACTTCTCCCGTAGGAGTTTCCGTTCAAGCTTGACACGCTGGAGTTTGGCTTGGGCTTGGTCCAAAGCGAAGCCCACAGATGCTACCTCCTTCCCAAGCTCTGATAAGTGGGTTTCATAAGGGTCGAGTCTACTGGATGAAGCCATCGACTCCTCTTTCTGCATTAACCATTAACATCTTATTAAATCATTAAAAGTAAGTTAATATACTACTCAAAAAGTTTGGGTCGTTACAAGCGGTACATCCAAGAGTGGCGAACATGTACCAGGACCTTTGACGACAGCACTGGTGGCCAGGTATGAAGAAGGTAGTAGCAGAGTTTGTCTCTCGATGCCTCACTAGTCAGTAAACGAAGTTGGAGCATCAGGTACCAGCAGGATTGGTTCAGCCTTTGGAGGTCCCATATTGGAAGTGTGATTGTATATCCATGGACATAGTTATGGTACTTCCATGTACATCCCAGAGTCATGATTCAATTTGGGTGATCGTTGACAGACTCACCAGGTCGTCCCACTTCTTACCGATCAGAGAGCAGGGTTCAGTAGAGAGCTTGGGATGCATCTATGTGCAAAAGATTGTGCAGCTACATGGTATACCCTCAAAATTTTTCTCTAATCATGATGCACGATTTATATCACGACAATGGAATGGGTTGTAGGAAGCATTCAGGACATAGCTTCGCTTGAGCACCGCCTTCCATCCTCAGACGGATGGTCTAACGGAGCGGACCATTCAGACCCTCTAAGACATGCTCTGAGCATGTTTCATTGACTTCAGTAATAGGTGCAAGGATTACCTACCTTTAGTGGAGTTTTCATACAACAACATATACCACTCTACCATTGGGATGGCACCTTTTGAGGCCTTTTATGGTAAAACTTGTAGATCACCACTATGCTGGATAGACCCAAGGGAGTCAGTGCTAGTTGGACCATAGATGGTACGAGCTACCACAGTGAAACGGTAGATCATCCAGTAGTGGATGAAGACTGCAAAAAGTAGGCAGATGTCGTATTATGACAAGATACGGAGACCTCTGGAGTTCGAGGATGGTGACCACGTCTTTCTACGGGTCTCACCCAGATGACGTTTACGAAGATTTGGCCGAGGCAGCAAGTTATCTCCACATTTCATCGGACGTTTTCAGGTCCCCAGCAGAGTTGGCGTGGTGGCAGACCAGTTATCCCTTCCACATAAGTTGCACTAGGTGCATGACATCTTCCACGTATCCAAGTTGAGGAGATACGTGAACGAACCTACTCACATCATCGACCATGGGGAGTGGGACATCGATGATGGGGTGACATTTATAGAGGTTCCAGTGGATATTGAGGATCAAAAGGAGTGGTTCCTTCATGGATAGTCGATACCTCTGGTGCACATTAATTGGAAGCACGATAACCTGCAGGTGGGCACATGGGAGCAGGAGGCTCATGTGCATGCTTAGTAGCCCATTTGTTCCCATAGTTCAAGTTGTAGCTTACGGGGACGTAAACCCCCGAGGTAGGGAGAATGTAAAGACCTGGAAATTCGGTGGAAATTTTTTTCATCAATGCATGGGAATTTTACGAGTCTGTGAAAACTAAAGGCACGTTATTCTGAAGCTCGGTGTGCCCGGAATCTATTTTTTAATTTTTTTTTCAGGTCCATTTAGTAAACATACAAGTGAGATTTCAAAACTTTTGAATCGGTGCTCGGAATTGAAATATGACGGCACCGTTGATCTTGCAGCACCGGTATTCACTTAAAAAGTCTTTCACCAAGATGACAGCTGGTTGGGAACCAAAGATACATTTTGGGTTTTACGTGGAATAATAAAATAAAATAATTTCATGTCTTATTTTATTTTTTTGTTATAACCACCATGTGAATGTTGGAGGTGGGGACCACCACACCATAACCTCCCATGAGAGGTTATGTTGGTGGGGCCCACCTGAACTCATCCTCTCATGTGAGGAATAATTTGTGGGGACCACCCAAGTTGGTAGCCTCTTGAACTTCCCATTAAGTAGGGAGATCCTCTTATGTTCCGAAATTTATGATGCCAATCCATTAAAATTAATTAATGCAGAATAAAATAATTAATTTGAATATTTTTGAATTTCTGGGCCAACAATTAAATAATATATTAACTTAATTCATTATTTTGTTTGGAATTTTTTTTTGGGTGGAGCTTTGATAAAGGAGATATTAGGAGAAAAATAATTCTATAAAGAAGGGAACTTCTTCCGCCAACGAAGAACGATATCCAACCAGAACAAGTGAGGAAGCACCGTCCTTGATGAACGTCGACGACATCAACCTCAACTTATTCATCTTCTTTTCCAACGAAAACGAATCCCAGGTAGGGGTGTGTTTTCATTTGATAAATGTTGATTCTTCCTTCCATGATTGTTTCTCTTGACCCGCCTGCTACCAAACTAATGTAGAAGGACCAGGCCAAACGAACACGGCCTGATCCCTCCACCGTTCTTGTGACTGTTTGGTGTTTTCATCGCGTTCTTCATGGGTGATAAACAACGGATCATTGCGAGTTCATTGTGTGATGCAATGGTACGAAATAGAAGACCTTACATCATGATGACCTAGAAGAGGTGCGATGGAAACAGCAGGTGACACATCGGACGGGAACGGGAACGACCTTTCCTTGACTATTCTTCGAGCGGGTGAATCAAATCTTGTTGTTGGAGCCGATCATAGGCCCAAAAACACTAGAGAAGACTACGGGACATCAGGGCAACCTAGTGTCTGATGTTTCTTGATGGACAACCCGTCAGAATGAATAATGGACTTCATGGGAGGCGCACCGGCCGGAGGTGTTTTTTTAGAAAATTATAGAATACACAGCATGTATAATATTCAAAAACTCCATGTACATTATGGTAAATGGCTTGGTCTTCCCATTATCTATGTATTGGACACGTATTGCTCTTATTTTCCCCATATTTCTTTGCAGAACTTTGAAACACTTGGCATTCAGAGCGGACCCTCCCAGAATCAAGCTTGCTTCGTGTAGAACCCTATGGCTGGTTTTGGACTGACGATTGTTCCTGGATCCTGTGTGTGTCTGATAGCTCTGATTACTATTCCTGGATCATGTGTGGGTCCGACAGTTATGATATCTTTTCTTGGATCTTGTGTGTGTTCAACATAATTGTTGGTCTTGGATCCTGTGTTGGTCTGATAGCTCTGACTACTGTTCCTAGATCTTGTGTGGGTCCGAAGGTTCTAACATCTACTCCTGGATCCTGTGTGGGTTCGACAGAATAGTTGGTCCTAGATCCTGTGTGGGTCTGATAACTTCAACTTCTGTTCATGGATCATGTGTGTGTCCAAAAGTTCTAACTGCTGGTCCTGGATCCTGTGTGGGTCCGACAGCTTAGATGATTCAGTGGCTATATCCGATAATCTCTATCTCTCTACTTATGTTGTATACCTGTTTGAGATAAATTAATGGCTTCTATGTTTTCCTCTTGATTGTGATGGGTCACTTGATAATGTAGGTATATGTATGGGAATATACCTAAGTAATGGTTATCTGTTGATTCCATACTCTATGGTTAACTTTAGTGGATTTTGTGAGACCTTGGTGGTCTTGAGCTCTCTACTGAGTATCGTTATACTCACCCCTACACGAGTTATGCCCTCACCTCATTGTGTTGGATGTAGATGATTGAAAATGCTAACCGAGGCTAAGTGTACATGGACTGGATGATACCCGGAGGTGGACGTCACAATGAATCGGTACCTGGAAGAAATTGACGGACATGGAGTGCTGAGGAGGCTATCAATACCTACCCTTTAGGTAGGAACCATGGTGTATGATTCAGGAGTTTCTTTTTACCTTTCAGTATTTTGTACCTTTTCAGTTGTACTTTACATTTGGGTTGTAATTCCGTCCCCCTTTACTTTTTATCACTCTTTGTTACACAGTTTTACTTCGTGTTTTGCTTCCATCTTGTAATCGGTTGTGTGTGTTTACAGTTATAAAGGCAATGAATTCCCATATTTATGGAATTTCTCCTTTGGTGCTAGTCTCTAGCCTCTGTCCCATAGAAGGCGATTTTGGGGTAGTCACAGCACGGGCCCCGGGGGATGGGTCATGACAAAAACCATGTTCCACCTGTGTGACTTCCATTTACCCCCAAAAACACTTCCAATGTTCTCCGAACTCTCCCATCCCTCACCATTACAACTTATAGCCATAAAAATCATCAAGTAAGGGTTACATACCAAAAAATGGTGATACTAAATTCTCCCCACCACTTGTATTTCTATCATGGGAATGTAGAAAACCCTCACCAACATGAAAGAGTTCCGACCATTGAACTTTCATCTCATTCTCAATTTCTTAATTCTCTTCCTAAATATGACCATGATACCCTTAGCTACGCACTAGACCGATGGTTTTTCCAGTCAAGACATTCTCTTGATTATCCAAAATCCTCCCATGGATATGTACCAATGAAAAATATGTCTCTAGGTCAATGTGATCCTATCTGATCACATGGTCAGGATCAAGATGATACTTTTTCAACTAAAATACATGGAAGACATTGTGCACCAAACTGAACTGTTGGTGAAGTTCCAATTGATATGCCATCTCTCCACCTTGTTTCATAATCTCTAACAGGCCTATGTATCATGGGGATAACATTCCTTGATTCCCAAAATGATGATGGCCACGCCTCAAAGATATCCACATGAATAAATGATCACTTACTATAAAGGTCAAAAGTCGTCAGTTATAATCCACATATTATTTTTGATAAATCTGAGCTTTCTCCATCCTTTCTCTAATCAAATAGATCTTCTCCATTGTTTCTTGGACAGGGCTCAATTTAACTAGTGATGTGTCACACATTTCCACCCTGCACAGTGTGGAATGAAAAGTACACCAATATAATGCTTCAAATGGAGCCATATTTATCGATGCATGATAGCTATTATTATATGATAATTGCACAAAGGGTATTTTGTCTTCCCATGAGACAAAAATACATTATAGAATCCCTCAACATGACTTACAACATCTATATCGTCCTCTCAGACTAGCTATATTTCTAAGGATGATACACCATGCTCATAGTTGACTGGGTACTAAGTGATTTTTGTAAGGATTTAAAAAAAAGATATTTGAACCTCAGATCTCTGTCGGAGACCATTGGAAATGGTACACCAAGTCTCTTTAGCACTTATTGGATCTATATTTTGGATAGATATTCCATCATATGAGTTTCACGAATTAGAATGAAATCGGACGACTTGGTAAGAATATCTATTATCACCCATATGGAATCATGTTTAGAAACTGTTCTTTGAAGACTTATAAGAAATCCATTTCTCTTTACTCCCATTTCCAAACTATGATAGGTAAAAACTACAACATACTTGTGGGTCTCGGATGCTCAGATTTCACCTGCTAACATGTTAAGCATCACGAGATGAACTCAGCCACCTTTCTTCTCAGGTTGCTCTAACAAAACTGGGCCTTCAATGCCTTATATATCGTATGTGTTTCTAGATGTATAACCCATCATGAATGGAGGTAATCGTGAAAGAGTTATTCCTAACGACCCATAGGTATAACTATATGATATCTAAGACACAAAAATGAACTCCCATAAAGTTTCCAGCCTAGAATGGTCTCCCCACCATTGAGTTTTTAACACATAACCAGTCATTATTCATTAGATGTTTTTGCATCTTTGAACAAATTTACGAAATCAGGAATCCGCATAGATGAAACAAAAACTGAAACATCACCTCGGTCTTCATATTGCATGGGAATGTTAGCTAAGATCGGCTCCAATTTCCAATCATCTGAATATTATTTCTCTAACTGGGCATATGAATTTCTACTCAATGCATCTACCATTGAATTCCCTTTTCTTGGTGTATACATCAAGTCAATGTCAAACAGCTTTAGATACTCCATCTATCTCTTTTTCCTCAGATATAAATATCACTATGAGAAAATGTGTTTCAAACTTTTATGATCCCTCAACACTGTAATTTTCTAACCAAAATGGTAATGTCCCCACATTTTCAAAGCATGGATTAGAGCAGCTAACTGCAAATCGTGTGTTGAAAAATTCTTCTCATGAACACTCAAATACCTTGAACCATAAGCAACCACATGGCCTCCATGCATGAGAACACAACATAAACCTGATCTCGATGTATCACAGTACACCACATACCCCTGTCTTGATTCTAGAAAAATCAAGATCGGTGCTGATCTTAGATGAACATTTTGTTCCATGAATGATTCCTGGCAATCCTCTGTCTATTTGATTTGAGAATTATTCTTTTTCAGAGCTTTCATTCATGAAGTTAGTATGATATATCATGCACAATGTATCAGTAGTAGCCAGCAATACCTAGAGAACATCATATCTCGAATAAATTATTTAGTGGTTCCCATGAGATAACAGCTTCTATATTTTTGGGGTCAACAAAAATTCCTTTCTCATAAATGAAATATCCAATAAAATGTATTTATTGTATCCAAAAATCACACATTGATAATTTTATATACAAATGCTGATCTATCTGAATTTGTAACACTGTTTCTAGGTGTTCATCATGATCCAACCTTATATTTTCATACACCATGATGTCATCTACAAACACCACAACACAAGAGAACAGATATCACTGAAATATCCGATTCTTAAAACCCATGAAAAATAATGGTGCATTCTTTAAACAGAAAGGAATGAATACATATTTAACGTGACTATATATGATTATAAAAGATATTTTTGTAATAGTTTCTTTCTGTACGCTAAATTGGTGATATCGTGATCAAAATTTAATTTTAGATCACCACTGAGCACCCCTTTATTGACCGGACAGATAATCAATGTATGGATGTAGGTACCTGTTCTTTATCGAGTATTGGTTAAGCATAAAATAATCAACACACAACAGAATAGTCCCATATGTTTTTTTCACTAACAAGACCGGTGCCACCCACATATATGCACATGACTGAATAAAACCCATGCATTCCATCTCCACTAAATGAACATTCAATTCTCGTAACTCTGTTGGTGCCATCCTATTAAACAGAGAGGAAATAGGACTAGTCCTCAAGAGGAGATCAATCATAAAATCCAATTCTGTTAGAGGTGGTAACATTGAGAATTATTTCGGAATGAAATATAGAAAATTGATCCACATCTACAGGAAAAAAATTTTCCTCAATATCTTTAATTTATGCCAAATTCAATGCCGAAAACTAGTAAAATATCATTCCCATGGTCGGTGCCAACAAGATCTTTTCACCATTATTTATAGTCCTCTCTCCTCTGAAGAGATGCTCGATGCCTTCCTCAGTCGAGAAACTAACCATTATCCTATAGTAGTCGATGTGAGACTTGAACTTTTTCAACTAATACATAACTAGGATTACATCTTATAAATCCATGTCCAACATTGATAAGTCCCATTTCATCTTTACTCCATCAAAATTTATAGATCATTCTCTACACAAAAAATATTTACATTGCATTTCACTGAGAAGAGTTTGCAGTTTTAAAACAGAAGACATCATTTCAGAATTTAAACATATAAAATAAACAGAACAAGAAGAAATGAAAGAATTAAATGCACCAGTATTGAAGAGAACTTTCACAAGGTCTGATTTCAAAATAATCATACCTCTCACCCTATATGGTCCATCAAGATCTTTAACAATCATCTGATCAACTACATATAATGGCTTCATTGAAACACACTACTCTTTGTTTCCATACTAAGATTGTATTGGTTTAAGAGTCACGGTATTTATAGAATCACCATGGATATATCTTCTTGGATACTGATATTGATTCGGTTATCCTTTCCATGTCGAATCATACGATGCCTGTGAAGTTTCTTGAGCACAAGAAATTGGAGCACTGTAAGAACACCAATGAAGATACCCCATTATCTTGAAGTTATGACATGATATAGTGTGTGTCATACACTCTTGATTTATGTGGTCAATTGAACCATATTTTAAACAACCTGGGTTTCTCTAGGGTCTTGGAGGAATGTTCAGTAATTCAATAGTCTGATTTTGATTGCCACTTCCACCTTGGAAATTAGTGTCACTTTTCTTCTTGCTCTCAGCATTGGAGTTCCCAAAATTCCCTGTAAGTATCATCATACCTCCTCTCATATATTGTGAAGTATCACGTTCAGAAACTATCATTCAATTCACCATCTTCGTATAATCAGTAATACAGATCACCACAATCATTGATCTAATCTTCTTCCATAGTCCCGATTCAAAGATGTGTTCCTTGAAGGACGCAGATGCCGAAATTCTGGTGAAAATCACACTAAATTCATGAATTTATCTACATATTCTCTGACAAAGATATTATCCTAATTCAAGATAAATATGTGTATCATTTGCTGGATTTTGATCATAGGAGTATAAAATGTTTATGAAACAATTCCTTAAAATCATCCCATGTAAGGGCTTCATCCAATTTACCTTTCAATGAAAAATCCCACCATTGGTGTGCAAGATACTCGAGCATATAAGTCACCACCTTCACATTGAGATTCGATGATGTGTCGATGAAATCGAAGATACAATTCAACCTACATATCCAAACCTCCATTTTTTAGGGTTCTTCGTCACCTAAGAAGTTAGGTGGATTCGGGTTCATTAGCTCAATGGTATGATCCACATTCCTTGGATAATTCCAATGGTTCCCCATATCCATAGAATGAAAATCTTGGATAATGCTTTGAACCAACTCTTGGTTCAACCTTGGTTCAGGTGATACGACATTTTCTGCAGCTTCGTTGGGTTGGTTTTGCCGACACCTACATGGTTCCATTTTCTAAACCAACAACAAACTCCGTTATTCTCAATCTCTTGCAACTTATGGCATAATATTTCAAATTCTATCACATCAACTATCAAAACATTGTTTTAAAAAAAAATTTCTATGTTCAACACTTTTTTGAATAATTTCATTGAGTTTTAAAAATTAACTACTTTCAAATTACCATAAGCATTTTCTTTTTCAAAATAATTCATTAAAAATTCATACTATTTCAAAAATCAACATTATTTCACAACATGAATCATTCGTCCAAATGATATTTTCACTCCTGGTGGGATTTAATTCCTCTACAATGAATATATTTCATGACTAATTGGCTTAAGTCAAGACAATGAGATTCCAAGATTCTAGATGTGTCTCCAAACACATGCGTACCGATCTCCCTGGTAACTTGAAGTTCACCATTAAAGGTATAGCTACGCCCTTTTATTCTATACATTTCATGTTCCAAAAAGAATACACCTTTCTAAGAATCCAACCCATGGAATAGAAAAGAATGAATTTCCACACCAAGACCATGAACATTGATGACTACATTTTAGGAAAGGACCAAACAATTTGATAAAGTTTTTATTGTAAAGGAAATACCAAACTGATACCATTTGTAATGACACTTTAATTCTAATGGATTGAGAGTACAACAATTTATTACTTGGCCTTAAGAGAAATCCCCAAGATTCCGATGGTTGGAAATAAATGATGAAGGGTTTCATATAAAAGTGGGGTAATATTTGCGCTTTAAGAAATAAACCAATAACCCTACAAAGCATAACCCAACCATTCTCAAAATGATGCATGTACAAAATAAAGACAACTAAACAACATTAGGTGTCTCAAAACCATGTGGACGTGTGCAAAAATTTAGGAACAATATTTCCAACGCTTTCCGTCGGGGAACGCGTGCGCATCCTTCACGCAGAGGATGCGCAGATGGTTGCCACGAATTCCTGCTTTCCAAAGGCGGGTGACATCCATTCCTTCTTCGGGGAAGTCTTATATTTGATCGAAACTGGGATGATGGGATGTCGGTTCTTCCTTCTGTGGATTCCTCCTCAGAGCTCATCACCTAGTCCGGGTCTCCCTCATATATTTAAGACGTATTCTTGAATCTTGCTCCTGGTTCCATAACTTCATGGACACCAGTTAATTACGTTGCTTCCATCGAGACACTCCAAGGGTTCTGGTCGGGGTAGCAACCTTCAGTTAGGGGATTGGTCACGCGGAGGCATCATTCCCATGTCTTGACACTGGGTGATTGGCATGTCTATCTTCTTTCCCTTTTTATAGTGCTTCTCGATGGCGTGGAAGATTGGGGAATCTCACATCAAATGCGGGGAATTGTATACCATAGGCATGTATCTAAGGTTTTAATCAGCTTCCCTTGTTTAACACGGGGTATGCCACGAGTTTAACATCTAGCGGAGAAGGATCCGACTGATCAGAACACTAAGAGTGGATCAGATAAAAGAACCCCCTAAAGGGAACTCCGATGTTGGGGCCAGCATGTGGGCATCTTCCCGGATACTATGGAGTGGAATGAGGTGGCATGATCCCACCGGGATGTGGCGTCCTGGGCAAGAATCATGATGGGTGATGTAGTGAAGGAGCATGAACCTCATGGAGGCTTTGTACATATCCTCGTGGCAGGGAATCAAAGTCTGCGTAGTTCGATGATACGGTGGGACACCTAAAAAGGAAACACGTGATAATGAATGCCTGGATGGAGCTCGGAGGATGTACTACCTCTGGGCTAGGGAATGAGCCTCCCGAGGCGCGTGGGCTCGAGGGAGAGGTCAGGCTGAGACATGGGTGTTGGGCTTGAACCTCGTGGAGGCTTCCTACATACCATGCCGTAGTACGGATCAAAGTCCACGTAGTTCAGGATGGATGGGTCTTATGCTCTGAGGCGGACCACGATGACGGATGGATGGGGCTTAACTCTAAGGCTGCCCACAATGGTGGGTGTATTGATGGGGATTATGCACTGAGACGGCCCACAATGGTGGACGGATTGATGGGGCTTATGCTCTGAGATGGCCCATTGTGGTGGATTAATTGATGGGACTTACGCTCTGAGGAGTCCCACAATGGTGGGTGGATTGATGGGTCTTACACTCTGAGGCATACCATAGTGGTGGATAGATTGATGGGGCTTACACTCTGAGGCGGCCCATAATGGTGCGTGGATTGATGGGGCTTACGCTCTGAGCTGGACCACAATGGAGGATGGATTGATGGGGCTTACGCTCTGAGGTGGTCCACACTGGTGGGTGGATTGATGGGGCTTACGCTCTGAGACAACCCACAGTGGTGGATGGATTTATGGGGATTATGCTCTGAGGTGGCCCATAATGATGGATTGGGGATTACGCTCTCAGGCAGCCCACGATGACGGATAGATGGGGCTTACACTCTGAGGCGGCCCACAATGGTGGATGGATTGATGGGGCTTACACTCTGAGGCAGCCCATAATGGTGGCTCGATTGATGGGGTTTATGCTATGAGGAAACCCATAGTGGTGGATGCATTTATGGGGCTTACGCTCTAAGGCATCCCACAATGATGGATTAGGGCTTACGCTATGAGACAGCCCAGGGTAAGTGGGTAACCAGTGTGAAGGGGTCGGAACGACCGGATGGTGGGCTTGAACCCCTGCTGAGGCGTCCTACATATCCCTGTGGTAGGGAATCAAAGTCCCCATAGTTCGGGTGGATAGTTTAACGTCATGCAGGACGGGGCCATTTGGGGATTACGCTCTGAGGTGGCCCATAGTGGTTGGTGAACCGATGTGAAGAGGTCAGAATGGAAGGGTGATGATCTTGAACCTTGTGGAGGCTTCCAACGTACCATGGCTTAGCAAGGATCAAAGTCCTCATAGTTCGCTAGTGGTGGGGGTCAGGGTTGGTGGTCACTCTAATCTCACGTGAGTCATGCTCGGTGTGAGAAACAAGAGGTTGTAGGGACCTGAAGATCACGTCAGAAATGGTGCGTCCGTGAGAAGTGAAGAGGGGATTACTCGTTGAGCAGCCCATGGTGTCAGGACATACTCCAGGATGGAGGCCCGAGGTGCGACAGAGAATAGAGGGATATGGACTTGGGACCGAACAAAGGAATTACCTTGTTCCCTATCGCACCCTCCGCTGGCCTTGGCGGTGGGGTAGTACGGAGGTGCATGGGTGCTACTGTCCGTAAGAAGAGCTAGGGTCTTACACTGAGAAGGCCTCTATTCCCCGCGGACAAACTCCACTCCGAGATGGAAGATATCATTCCATGTGAGGAAGATTCCACTCCCATGGAGACAAGTGGGCGTAAATAATGACCGAGCTGGGTGGGACCCTACGTGCGAGGCACGGGGCCAGATCACAGTTTAACATCTTGTGTTGATGGAGAAGTGTTTGGAAGTTTAACATCCTACATCTCGGATGAGGCAGGTTCTCTCCGCGCCCCTAGGAATTACATAACCGGCACCCTATACCCCTTGTGGGAGGGAAGGCATCGGCAAGGCCGTAGTGAAGGGGGTTGAAGAATGAACCATCGAGGGGTCCACGTTAGCGTGTCTATGCGAAGAAGCAATAGTCGTTAGCGTGCCTATGCGAAGAAGCATGAGGCAAAGAAACACAACAGGAAAACTGCCCAAGGGAACTTGAGGTTACTTCGTACGAGCCTAGAAGGCTGTACGGGAAAATAGAACACGGTGAGTATGCCCAATGTGTGTGCCCGGGGAATAAAAAAGGAGGACATCGGGTTCCTACGCAAGGAGGCACCTGGGGAGCACCCAAGTGTGGGGTCCCAGGGATTTCATGAAAATAAATTGTTTCTGCGCAAAACACTGGGACGACGCACAATCAGGGAAGACTATTTGCATGCGACTAACATGATCGCTCCCAAGGGTTGTGAACTGCGGGTGAGTTGAAAAGGCCACACCCAAATGCAAGGCTGCACCCAGCGAATGGGTTGCGCGCAATTGGATCATTTAGCGTGCAACGGAAGAAATTGCGTGCAAAGGAGGAACCTTGAAGTGTTTGGAATTCTGTTTAAGCCAGTGGGATTGCACACAAAGGCAGATCCCACGGTGAGGTGGTGCGAAAATGATCAGTACCTGAAGGCCATCTTGTACGCGCGAAAGTCCTATTTCGTACACAAGAGCCGGTTCAAATTCCGCAACCCCAAAATGGAAGGGGTCTGCTTCTATTTATAGGCATCCGGCGTCACAGAATTCAGGCGGCACTGGAAATCTCGCGTGCCAGAGATGGTGGCGCGGAATGTTAGCCACGCGGGGGTGGGTGCACAATTATTGTGTGCCTGCCCCAGGATCCCTTCGCAAATCATGGACCCCTTTCACGTGGCCAACATTTTTTCGCGCACATTCCCCTTTATTTCATGCGACACTTCCGGGCCCTCCGGACTGGGTCTCTGGGTCCGAATATAACTTCGAATTTCCATTTCAAAACATCCTTTAGTAATTACAGAATTTTCAGCGTCTACAAATTCCCCCTTCAGAATGGGATCAGTGAGAGGCTGCAACGATCAGATTCCAAGGGAAACACCGAAACGCTGAAGGGTTGGGCTCTGATGGCCCCCTGCACGCAAAAAATGTTGGGGCGCGCAAAACACCAGCTTGGTGCAGAATCCGCTTTCTACGTGGCACAGAACCCCGGATTCGCCTATAAAAGGGGCCATGGGTCCCATGATCTGTACCAAAGCTTTCTCGCACAATAGGCTCCAAGATCTCATGCGCGAAATTATTACTGCACCTGCGCATAAAACATGCTTTGGCAGCGCGCAAATTCTCTGAGTTTTAGATGCATTTTCGTGTAAACCCGGGAGATTTCACGCCGACTGTTCCGATTTGGCACCCAACATCCAGATTTTTCGCATCTCACCCAGATTCCACGCAACTCACCCAGATTCCGCACAATGCTCGAAGCTCTTAGCCGGAAGAATATGGCTGGAATCCATGTAGATGAGGGGGAAGTCGCTGCTCGCAGAGCTGAAATGGCGACGAACAAGGAGGTTTATGGCACAAGGGTGGTTGTTTCCAACAACCATACCTTGTTAAACCTACTAACCCCCACCCAGAAGGATTACCCTTTGTACAAAAGCCTTCTGCTATGGAACTTCGTCATTTTGGAGGAGGTTCTGCTGCCAAGCTTCGAGGTTGACACACCGCGGTCATGGGTGACCTTCCCTGATACAATATCACCAAAAATGGTCGCCCTTCCAGAGATACCAGACACATGGATGTAAATTTTCAGGATCCCGAGAACTAGGAACATTATTGGGGGTGACCCCGTTGTGGAGAGTTGCCCTTCCCTCTATGCAAGCATGTTCTGTTAGAGTATCACAGACGATAATAAGGGTTGGCTTCAAGATTGAGATTTGCATTCTGGAGGAAAATTTGTGAGTGAGTGGTCCTGGTTGTACTGGGTTTTCCATATGTGCGACCAATTCTAGGCCAAGCTGCAGCACATTGGTTTTTTCGAGGCTGTGTGGATGTCAATGTTCCACTTCTACCGTCATCATGATCTCGGGCCGGAGCTATTCTTCCGGTGGTCCCCTGACACCATCACATTCCATCTTCACCATGAGGAAGTTGATATTAGTCTCTGGGACGTCCACTACATCAGAGGTATCCCACTACAGGGTTATCAATATGACGAGTTCCTTCCACCAATGAACACCTGGGAGGACAAATCACGGACCCCCATACTGACGTGGCATCTGCTAGAGCTAGCCAAAGAGAGGTTGGAGTTCAAGGACATCCAGAAGGGCATCTCCTACAAGGATTGGTTTAGCCTATTTATGGAGAAGGATCTGGTGGTCAAGATGCCAGGACGGGGAAAAAGGTGTCCAACCACGACTCAGAGGAGAAAGGATGGATCATACTGGAGGATCCTGCAGGTGGGGAAACACCAATCATGGGGATATCGCGTTAATGAGGCCCGGGAAGCGAATGTCTGATATACCGGGTTCCTCGCCACCATCCTGAGTAGGTGGCTCCTGCCGGTGCGGGACGCAAAAATGGGCGTCCGTCCAGCAACTCTGGTGATGGAGGGATCCATGGCCGCCAATAAAAAGTTTAATATGGGGGTCCCTATGCTAGCTAGGTTGTATGCCATTATGGATGCATCTCAAGAGTGGGGTTTCCTCAGAGGGTGTGCTGCCCCTTCCAGATCTTTCATGGTTGGGTGGCGGCTAATCTTGGCGGATACACATTCCCAAACGTCATTTTTCCTTCGGGCAATGGCCTGAGACAATCTCTGTTGAACATTGCCAGGATCGCGCCGATGACGCTCAATGAGGAGGGAGTAAGGATCAGAATTGGTAACCATGCCAACTTCAACTTCATCCCATTCCCCACCCCGATCGCCCAAATGATAGACAATGGGAAAGTCTCGCTGGAGCACAAATAATACTTCCATAGCATCCGAGGTGGGGAGCTTGTGGATTGACTTGAAGGGAAGATCATCTGCAAGACTTACGTGCCATCCCGATCTTCCAAGAAGTTCGGGTGCCTCCAGCGAATGCCGAAGAGGGTATTCATGGACATCTGGGAGTAGAGGAATCCATGCGTCCTTCGCCATATGTGGTTGATGTTCACCACTTATGGCTCTAGAGATGTCATTACAATTCCTGTCATTGGGGCCGATGATGACCTATCGACCTAGTATGCTGAACACTGGACCATCGCGTACCCCAAGGTGCTTTTACGCAAGCGAGTTCGGCAACTCCAGACTACCCGCGTGGAACCCAGGCGACAAGAGAGCAGACAAGGTGCCACTTGAAGGGGGAGACCAGAGGTGTGCCCGGCAGCGAGGCCTACGCAGGCCGAGACCTCAGTAGCGGGGACATCACATGGTGTTGTTGTGACCTCGTTTCCCTGGGGAGGGTTACATAGGGCAGCCAGAGAACTGCCCGTGAAGAAGATAAGATACCTACTCGAAACATCTCATGATGAAATCTTCCCAGCATTGTGGTCATCCTGGATGACCCTGCGGTAATTGATGAGCATTGAAGCCCTCTGGCAGATGATAATGCAGGAAGGGATCTAGCTACCAGAATTCAGTCTCACCTGGGTTACTGACTGGGTAAACTTCCATCGACGGCACACATATCTAACGGCCAATGACACATATGCACACCTACAGGGTCGGCGTGTGGAGCCACCCTTCTTGGTGAAAGTGATGCTCAGAAAAGATCATGATCCGGAAATGATTCCGCCGGGAGAAGGTGAAAATGATGATGAGTCAGAAGGAGAGGAGGAAACAAGAGAAGACGAAGGATCTCAGGGAGGGTCCTGCCAAGGGAGCCTGTAAGAGAGTGGCGAGATTTTCGGATCTAGCATAGACATAACCGAGCTGCTTGAGGTTTGTCTCTATCATTATTTATCCACCTTATTTACCCATTCTCTTCTGCAATTTCTAATCCATTTCTCCATCTCACTCAAGAGCATATAGGCGTTGATCAGGCTTCCCCAATAGAGGAAGAGGAGGCTTCTGTGGGAAAGGGTGGGGCTCTGATGCCCATTATCGAACTAACAAGCGCTAAGGAGTCTCCTGGAATGACAGCTCTTGTAGGGGCCAGAACACTGGAGGCCGATGCTCTGGGTTCCTGTAAGTCCCTTTCCTTGCTATTGTTTCTTACTGTCGGAGAACTCTACAAATCAAGATGCTCCCTGTACAGTGATCTCGTCATTGGAGGCTCGTCAGGCTGCTGATCCCGGGCCGTCTATGAGTGAATTTGCGGCAGACATACCTCCTCCTCAAGAACATACCTCCCAAACTGAGTCAGGCCCGTTAATTGGTGAGTAGGGGGTAGTGTAAATCAGTGGTTCTGACATTGGAGTGAGGAAGGAATCTAACAAAGGCACTGCCGATGTCGGGGTGAGAGAGGAAGTTTTCCCAGATGTCGAGGATCCTATTCCTCCGGAAGGTATCATGAAGCAGATCCTGAAACTGACCTTCTAGATTTCTTCCCTGTATACCGGCCCGCTGATCTCGAGGAGATAGATGATTCAGACACAAAAGCGGCTGAGGAGAGCCAGATGACATGACACAAAGGGTGGAAGTGCATCCAACATTTTCTCAGGAAGCCTCAGACAGATTGGATGAGGCAGATGAGATCTCTCCAGACCTAGCTTCTTTTCCTGTGCACCGAAGGGAATGACGCTCAACGCCTTCACCTGATGGTCTGTGATTACAAGACCAAGAAGATATGTGAGTGTAGTCGGTGCACCGACATTGCCCTATGTCGGGAAGAATCGGTGTGCACCCAAGCGTTCCTGAGGTCGGAGAAGGAAGTCCAACACCTCGAAGAGCAGGTGATAGAGAAGGAGGCCTTCATCGCAACATGATCTGAGCTCTTGGATCAACAGACGGCCCAACTGGAAGACACCCAAGAACAACTGATGGAGGTGATTCACCAGATGATCATGCTTCAAACTGAATGGGCACCTCCTCATACTAGTATTGGTGAACCGTGCTATGTGGATGCGGATGAAGAGAGAGTCTTGAGAGAGTGGGAAGTAGTCCTGGAGGCCACCAGCCAAAGGGTAGCCACGCTGGAAAGAACTCTACAAGATGCTGACCCTTAGGGGGGGGATTGTTTTGGACAGCTCATGATCATTTTCTTCCAATGTATGGACAAATCCATTTATCTGTACATTTAGTTTAACATGCTTCTCCATAATCCCAAATTAAAAAACAATTCATCCATAAGCTCATTTGGGATGTACTGAATGTGAGAAACAGAGGATTCTCATATTATCATTTCGTTAGACCGTGGGGCATCATCCAATCTTCAAGCATTTGAAATCGAGTCTAGATTTCTGAGGAGAAGAGGGAGGCCCAACCAAAGGGAGGGGACCTCAGACCGATCAATTTATCATCTCCTCAGCGCGCTCTAATGCACGAGTGGGGAAATGTCGGGGGAATCAGAATAAATTTGAACATAGAGAGATGAAGAAAGTGAATCACGTTACCCAAATTCGGAACACTATAGGAGGGGCGTAATTATATAGGATGGCTGTTAACAGTGGAGAAAACACAGCATCCATACCACAGTAGCCTTAAATGGGGACAAAAAATGAGTGTTGACCGCTGACCATGTTCGCAACATGGGGCCCAACTAAATATCGTCGATTAGTCTTCCAGAACGTTGGCCTAGGACAGTAGGTGGACCATAGGTCAAGCATCCATACTATTAGGGGGTCCCATCAAACATGACCAGTCTTCCAGAACATTGTCCCAGGACAGCAGGCAGACCATGGGCCAAGCACCCATACTATTAGGGGGTCCTATCAAACATGGAAGAGGATGAAGATACAAATAAAGGGGAATGAAAATCAAGGAAAGTGAATTGGTGGTATGTTCAAACAGAATCCAACACTCCCAAAATTACACCACAGTGGTGGAGGTACATTAGGCAGACGTATTAATCTGGTCATGGTTCATCCCTACTTTTAGACGGGACCTCTCTAGTGAGGGAACCATTGCTTCCAAGCATCACTATGGTGCATCTCTAACTCATTTAAGGCTAATGCTGCAGTTACACAACTCCCCGAGAAGTCATGCTAAAGTTCTAACAGTGAGAGAGGGAATAAACTTTTGATTTCTGGGGCTAGACCCAAGATGAAATGTCTGGGAATTCCTACGTATCCCATAAGGATGGGAATAAAGCCGCATGTAGTTCTGGAAAGAATCTAAGTTTAAGGTATTAGAACTCGAACCAAGGACTGGTAAGGAGGGCGGGAGAAACATGGTAAGGTGATTTACGAAACCTGATGTGAATGAGGACAAGGTCGTGCTTACCATGTGTTCCTTGGAAAAGTGTTCCAGTCAGGGGACCAATCCCTAAAGATAGGTTGGTCCCATGGGGAAGTGCACGAGCGCTCCTACGTATCCCATAAGGATTGGAATGAATCCATACATAGTTCATGGGGTTCTTTTTAAAGTCGGGTATGACAGGAATATAGGAGGTCTAATTCTTATAACAGGGTTCATGTGGTGTAGCTTTTTGCAAAACTGACATGAATGAGAACATAATCCCATACCAATCCAAGCGGTCACGTAGTCAAGGTCCCAAAGGCAAGACAAAACGACGAATTAGCAGACCTCAAGATGGACCCAAATCCAAGAGGTCTGGGTGTTCCTACGTATCCCATGAGGATGGGAATCATGTCATATGAAGTTCATGGGGTTTTATTTTAACGTCATGCTGGACAGGTAACAGGATGGCTAATTCTTATAACAGGGTGCACGTGGTGTGGCTATTGCAAACCCGACCTGAATGAGAACATAATCTCATACCAAACCATGTGGTCCCATAGTCACGGTCCCAAAGGCGAGACAAAAATGAAGAATTAGAAGACCTCAAGCTGGACCCAAAGACAAGAAGTCTGGGTGTTCCAATGTATACCATGAGGATGGGAATCAAGCCATACATAGTTCCAGATAGTGGCACGACACGGGAAGGTAACTGTGCCAAGAATGAAATGGTCGTGTGGGTCTAGCCCTCACACCAAAAGAAGAGGCATTTGATGTATCTTGTTTGTCCTTGAAGTTGAATGGTTTTTCTTTTGTGATGTGACCGGCCTATGGTAGAAATTCCTGGTATCGCCACAATAATCAAGCTGTAAGGCATTGAAAAATGGCATGGTAAATGACCAATACCCAACGTGATGCCCTTTATGGAGAGGTCATCACAATGCAGTGTCATTGTTCATCATGTGGCTGGGATGATATCATCAAAGTTTATGGTCTTGTGGTAGGACCAATCAGCAATGTTTAAGGTCATATGGCTTGGACCTGGGGGAATGCACACGATGCAAGAAAGCATACCTGATGTGGATGAGGACATAATCCCATACCATCACTGCGCACGATTTTGGGAGAAGAGCCTCGGGCCAAGGCGTCGGTGAGCATCTTAAAAAATCAAGGGTGCATGAGACACTAGCCTCCAGCTGAGCTGGGCCTGAAACGCAATGTTGGGGAAACCACTTATTTCCCATGGGGATGAGGGTCAAGTTGTGCATGTCCCTTAGAGAAGTCCCAAGCCCATCACCTTAGCGCTCGGATCGCGGGAGCCCTGAGAGACATCATAACACAACTTTGTTTGCCTGACGTGTGGAGGTGGACTATGGGTTAGTGCAAAGAGTATCGAGATTCCACCTTGAAACAATGTGGTATAACATAATGTGAATCATGCAACCAATATTCAGGGCCTAAAAGAGTCGATGTGATGACAAAGGATTACTGGTGACCTTGTTCCCAACACAACATCATGTCATATTATCCTGAAATGGTGACAGACAAATGAGCATCGACCGCTGACCATGTCCGCGATGCGTTATTTTTATCAATTTGTTGTCTGAAACCCTCGGGGGAGTTGGCCCATAATAGTAGGAGAGCCCTTAGGCATTGTATCTGGGCCATTCTTGGGGGTCCCTTCGGGTGTGAAAGATAATGGGGGCCCGAATGAAGGGGAGCTCGAAGCATGAAAAATGGAAAAAACTTTCCTTTTTTGAATCTGACACTCTAGGTCCTAGAGCAGACTACCCTGAACACTTTAGCAGACCACTAGAAAGGGTTGAAGGGCTCGGTTTGAGAGCGGCCATAAGATGGAGGATTCCCGAGAGAAGGGGGCATGGCACCAAAAACCCTGTACCACACCTATATATCCCCCTCGCGGAGAGGGACATGACAAGAGACTGAGGTGACTGGGAGATCGTCGTATCTATTAAGAGATGGTGTTGGACCTGAAATCTTGGTGTTAAGGCAGTCTTATGTATTCCATAAATATGGGAATCAAGCTACACAAAGGTCTAGAAGAATAGTTTAGGGTCATATAGTACAATGAGAGGCATTTTATCCTGGAATGTGTATGGAACGATGAGTAACCCAACGTGAATGAAGACGTAGTCCCACACCACACCGTGAAACCCGCAAGAGAGATCCTGTGCTGGGAGTCTGAGGCTAGGCCTTGGTTAGGGAGGCCTGACCAACTTGTAGTATAACATCTTACAGCGGGGACGGGAAGAGGAGTAGGACACCTCAAATAAGGGACGTATACATTGCGGCGACTGACCTTACGTGAATGAGGACATATTCCCACACCAAATCGTGCAATCTCGTAAGAGAGATCCTAGGCCGGGGGCCCGAGGCTGGGCCTCGGTCAGGGAGGCCTGGCCAGCTTTCAGTTTAACGCCTTACGGGAAAAACGTTTAGTTTAAGGTCATGCGGGACTAGAGGCAGTTTCGTGTCATGCAGGACCATACAGTTTAAGGTCGTGCAGGACCGTGAGGCTCAAGAGAAGTATTTCTTAAGGAACTTGGCATTAGTGGGAGGAGTTATACGCTCACCATCCATTGTCACCCAAGAGTATGCTCCATTGGGGTATACCTTATGAACAATGAAAGGTCCTTCCCATTTGGGCTCCAACTTGGGTGGTTTCCAGCCGAGGATCATTGGTGCCCTGAGGTCCAAGACCAAATCACCTTGATGGAAAGAGAAGAGGCAAGCCTTCTTGTTGAAAGCTCGAGCCATCCTGTTCTAATTCCTTTCTCAGTTGGGCAAGGCAAGAATCCTATTCTCATCCAACGCTTCTAAATCAGCTAGACGGATTTCGGTAACTCTTTTCGGTGCTTTCTGGTCGTTGACCGTTGTGTGCAATGAGGGAAACTGAATATTGACGGGTAGGATGTCCTTAGTTCCGTACACCAGGGAGTACGGGGTCACCTTGGTGGAATTACGAGTCATCGTCTGATAAGCCCATAGGGCGTTGGGGAGCTTATCTGGACAACTCTTCTTGTTCTGACCAACCATCTTTTGTAGAATGCTAGAGAGGGTTTTGTTAAATGCCTCGATCTATCCATTTCCTTGTGCATGATAGTTGGAGGTATGGTTAGAGAGAATGTTTTACTTGGAGTACAATTTCATCAGTTTAGCTTCTCGAATGTTGGTGTCGTTATCATTGAGGATAGCGTGAGGTACTCTAAATCGATAGATGATGTTCGAACTCACGAAGTCGGCGACAGAACGTGATTTGACTTCCTTGAGCGGAATTGCCTCTGCCCACTTGGAAAAGAAGTCCGTAGCGGACATAATGAACCAGCCCTAGTGAGACGTTTTAAGTGGGTAAGGTCCTATGACATCCAAACCCCAGACTGCAAAGGTCCAAGAATACTTGGTAGCATGGAGAGGCTCCGGTGGCTGATGCACAAAGTTAGCATGAACTTGGCATGCATGAAACCTATTAGAGAACTCGATGCAGTAATGGATCATGGAGGGCCAGAAGTATCCTAGTATCCATATCTGGTGAGACAACTTTGACTTGGCCTGATGGGCGCCACAGGAACCAGCATGAGCCTCCAGCATGACCTATGGAATCTCGACTCCTTAAAGCCAGTAGAGGAGAACACTATAAAATATGCGCTTATAAAAGATCTGATAAAGGCCGGGACTGCTCTGAAGGTTAAACTGTAGCGCGCGGCGTCGGATTCGCTCACGCTCGTCCCAGTGTATCGGGAGATTACTATCTTGGAGGTATTAAACCAAGGGTGTCCTCCAATAAAGAACTATTTTGATAACCACATTTAAAGCACCCGGTGCTCCTGATGTAGGGACACCAGCGGTAAGATGGTTTACTCATGGGCCGTGATTATCCTCTGGGGTAATGGGAGCAATGACTCTCCAGTGCGCCACGCGGATAATCAGGTCATCCTGTTCGGGCTCCACAAGCGACGCGGCCAGGCTGGCCAAATCATCTGCTCGACCGTTCTGTGACCGAGGGATGTGAATGACCTCTGGCCAAGAAAGGAATTGGGCTATTAGATGGAGGGTGCACTCCAGTAAAGGCATGAGATATGGTTTCTTGATGACATAGTCACCATTGACCTACTTGATTACCTTCTCGGAGTACCCTTTCACATGCAGATGGGGAATGTCGATCTCGAGGGACAACTCGAGACCAGTAATGAGGGCATGATACTCTGCCTCATAGTTGGTGCAGCCCTCTGACAACATGAATGATTAAGGTAGAATAGCATTCATTGGGGTGATGAATAAAACACCCAGGCCCACTCTATTGAGCCTAGGAACCTTATGTCTCCTACCGGTGGGGCTCCAGGAGGCACCGTCGAAGTGCATCTTCCAAAATGGGATGACATGATCGACTAAGAGGATTTCCTCATTAGGAAAACCTACGTCTGGTAGCTGATCTGTGTAGGTTGGGTCTGTATATAGAAAGTCCACCAACGCCTGTCCTTTGATAGCCTTCTATGGAACAAAACTGATGTCGAACTACTGGAGGATCATCGCCCACCGCTCTAGTCGGCCAGTCAACATAGGTCGGTTCCGGATGTACTTTAGCGGGTCTACCCGAGAGACTAGTTGTACCTCGTGGTGCTGCATGTAGTGCAGCAATTTATGTACGACACATACAAGCACCGAACAGCTCTTCTCGATGGGAGAATATCTGATTTCCGTATTGAGGTGCGTGCTGCTGAGGTAGTGGAGGCTATTCTTTGATCCCACGTTGTTCATCTGGGGGATAAGTGCACCAAGGGACCATTCTAGGATGGTCACGTAGAGGACTAGATGCTTCCCAATTATGGGAGGCTTCAAGACTAGAGGTTGGAGTAGATACTGCTTGATTTCCTCAAAGGAAATCTGACACTCTTCGTCCCATTCGTAGGTGGCACCCTTCTTCATGATCCGAGAAAAGGGCTTACACTTTCCAGCCAGATTCACAATTAATCCGCATATGTAGGCTAAGGGGCCTTGGAATCCTCAGATCTCCTGAATATTTCTAGGGGGAGGAATCTGGTTTATGGCCTTGATCTTCTCTGGGTCGATCTCAATGCCTCGGTACATGACAACAAAGCCAAGGAACTTGTCAGAGGTGACCCCGAAATCACACTTCAATGAGTTCAAATTTAGATGTTGGGAAAGGAAGAAGCCGAACACTTTTTCAAGGTCCTTGAGATGGTCCTAGTTCTGGGTGAGATTTGAACACCAGATAATCCACAAAGCATTCCACAAATGTTCCTAAAATCAGTTTGAATATGTGATTTATGGCCCGCTAATAGTTGGAACCCGCATTCTTCAGGCCGAAGGGCATAACCTGATAATAGAAAGTGCCTTGGGTTTCCCTGAAGGCAGTGGAATCCTCATCCTCATGGGATATCCGGATCTGGTTGTACCCAAAATACCCATCCATGAAGGAGAGGGTCTGGAACCCAGCCGTGGCATCAATCAACAACTCTGTCACTGGAAGGGGAAAACCATCCTTCGGACAGTGGCGATTGAGATCATGGAAGTCGATACAGACCCTGATTCTTCCATTCTTATTCCTGACTGGAAGGATGTTGGCTAGCCACTTGGGGTACTGTATTTCCATGACGAAGTTGGCCATGATGGTCTTATCAACCTCGACCTCGACCATGGCACCGTGAGAGCGGTGCATCTTTCTGGGAGGCTTCTTGAACCCGCGATGGTTTTCCGGGAGACCAAGGAGGTGGATGGCTATCTAGGGATCTAGTCCAAGAATCTCGTTATAACTCCAAGCGAACACATCACAGTGCTGTTGGAGGAATTCCACATACCGCTGCTGCTCCTCAGGGGGCATGGCGGGGGTCTCAGGTCCGCCACGCTACCGAGGTTCCCTTGTAACAACTCGTCGGCCGTGGTGGAGACGCCTTCCTCAAAGGCCACGTGATCATCCTCTAGATCTTATTCTCCACTTCAGAAGGGATCCTATGCAGGGGAAGTTTCTTCTAAGCCACCAGGCTTTGATGGGAGGCTGGATTCGGCTTGAGTGGCAGTGGTCATCATATCAGGAGATTCAGGCACCATTGAGACCATATAGATGAGGGCAGTCGATCCAATCCCATCTGGCCTTCGGCCCAAGGGGCCACGCTTGATAACACCAATGCAGTAGTGGTGCGTCAACTTGAGCCGGTTAATTCCAACCCGGTGGAAGAGACATGTATGTCGTACTACCATTTCCATGAGCTTGACATCCTGATACCGTATAGGGGTAGGAGGTTCCGGGATCACCTGAGCCTGGTTGGGGTAGGAGTACGAGGTGATTTTCCACCGTCTCTTGGACATGGGAATATGCCTTCCTCTTGTACCTAAAAAGACAATGCATTTCCCCATATCAAAGGTCGTGGCCTCCAACGGATGGATTGGGAAGATGTAAGAGTCATACAGACCTACCCATGGATCACTTGTGACAGTGGTGGGTTCAACCTCACTTTCCAGAATCTGCTTATCCTTTCTATTGTAATAGTCGGTGTCCAAATAACTTGCTTCACAAGAAGAAAAAGGAGATGAATCTCCTTGAAGCATGCCTACTCGACCATTGAGGGAGCATTTGAGGCATTGGTGATATGACGATTAGACCACTGCATGAAGGTGGATCCACAACCTATCCATCAATGCGTTGTACGCGGTGTCCCGAGAGACGACCATGAATTCAGTTCTAGCAATTAGACCACCGAACAAGGTCTTCAAGCAGATATTGCCGACTGAGGTTTGATCGGTCCTGTCATATCCCTATATTCTGAGGTCGGAGGGTGTAAAATCATCCTCATACAACCCCAGCTTCCGTAGTGTCTGAGTCGGGATTTGGTTAATCTCAGAACCCGTCTCAAAAAGACAGCACCGGACATCCATGCCATTGAACAATCTAGTGATGTACTGTGGGAGAATGTGACCCTGTATGGGAGGGTCTTTGTCTTCACCGGAGAATAAGATGACTACTTGGAATTCGGTGTTCTTAATAGCATTGGTGTGGAAGGCTTCTGCTGCTGCTACCTCTGTCTCGAACTAGAGGGGGCTCCTTAGGGCCCCGGAAAGGGCCTCATGCATTTTAGATGATAGGTGAAGATCCTCAAGGATAGAAAGCCTTGCTGTAATTCCAGAAATATTCTTCATAACATCAAACTTCAGGTCTAGGCGTGAGCCTCTGCTTACAGGAGTACACTCTGCAATTGGAGGCACGGTGGGCCCTACCGGCTGGACCGGCGGCTGACTGGTACTAGACATATCTCGTAGTTCAGTAGTCGAAGCCCGAAGAGTGGCTACCAGTTGAATACCGGAAGGATGGGGTTGGATGGTAGCAGGGTGAAGCTAGTGGCAGCACGACCGATGGGGTTCCACTTGATTCAGTAAAACAAAAGGTAGTGGAGGCAAACCTGTCGACACCGGATGAAGGGTTCACATGTGCTGAGCTTTACACAAGGCCTGATGTCTAGTCGCAGCGGCATACACAACCTGGCTGTAGGTTTCATTTTTCAAGCCCTATAGATTTATGTAACCACGGTTCCAAGGACATTGGAAAAGACTGGGGACATTGAGAAAGTCTACCCAGCATTCTCTATCGTCAGGAGTCAAGTAGGTATTTACCAACTATACAGTGTTAACTGAAGCATGCCCCTGACTATCACTTGAGGAGTCATCCACCACTGGGTGGATTCTGGGAAAAATTCTCATCTCCCGGGTCATGATGTCTCTAAGAGTGTGGGACAATGATTTCAATGGTGGATCGCGATGCTTCTTCTTGTGAGGCCACAATTTGCTCTTCTGGGAAGAGGCTGGCTGAGACGAAGATGCCGAAGTAGTAGACGCAGCTTCGGAGGGCTCTGGCTGATTCAGGCATGCTTGGATGATGACATGGGTGTGGGTGACCGTCTTGCAGGCCATCCAGTCGTTATACTTCTGGGACCCATGGTTAGAAACCTACTTCCATTCACCTTCATCGCAGCTACTACCATCTGATCTCATAAAGACACATGCCACTTGTATCGGGGCTGGGCAGCACCTTACTATATTGTTCTCAATATGGTCTTGGAGCCATTCCTTGAACACGTAGCATTTTTTGATGTTGTGCACCAAGATCTAGTTATAAGGACAGTAGTTGGTGTAATCAGTGAGATGTTACTCTCTTGGCTTTTGTCACTCAGGAAGCCGCACAATTCTCTACTCCAAGGAACTTCAGAAGTAACATGGGACCTGAGCCTCTTCAAACGAGTAGGTTTGATTCCTTCTGTCTAGAAGGGGGTCTCTATGAGGCTAAACCTGACGGGGTCCGGAGATGCATGATGAGGAGGCGAACCCTGATTATCTCACCTAGGTGGTGGAAGCGCGTTACGTGGAGGCACTTGCCGATTTTGAGGCACTTGCTGCTGGGCTGGAAGCAGTGCCTGTGGGGGCGGACCCCTATGGGGGTGTGGATCTGGTCTCACTGGTTTCAATTCTAGCTCCCTGAGGGCCTCTACATGGGCCACAACAGTGGGCTCGGCTCTGGAATCCCTCCTTGTTGGGATTGCAGGAGGCAGTGGGCGTGCCTGACTAGCCTGTTGCAGGGATTCTTCAAGGTGTTGATCCTTGTATGAGAAGTCATGGAACCCTCCAGGGTAATTCCAAGTGATCATAGAAGGATCCAGCTTTTCCTTGACATTATCTATACACATTGTCAGTAATTTCTTTTGAGTTAGTGGCATGTCAAGGGAGTATGTGAGCCCCTTCCACTGGGCGATGAAGTCCGCGACTCGCTCATCGAGCCTTTGCTTGCACCTGAAGAGGTCTGAGATGTTTGTATTAAGGGTTGTGGATTTGAACTGGAAGAGGAATTTCCTGCGAAGGTCCTTTTAGCTAGTCACAGATCCGATATGGAGCTGGCTGTACCAGATGAACGTCGACCCCTCTAGTGTCTGAACAAAGCAATGGAGCTTGGCGGCCTCCTGCAGCGCTGGAGTTCCTAACATAGGCCCACACATTGAATTGAAGTGGTCCAGGTGCTATGGCGGGTCTCATGTCCCGCTAAATGGGGCGTAAGTGGAATTCCCAAATCCCGGGGGTGCTGAAATATCATCCACCCATGATGAGTACGGCTTGCCATCTGGTGGGATTGCAACCTGCCAAGTTTTCAATGCTTTTAAGCGGGTGATGAGTGCTGCCATCGGATCATCTGGACGCGGGTTCTGGTCCTGATGGGGATCCCTAACCACAAGCGCATGGTCGGGCTCTTCAATGTGGTAGAAAAACTCAACAACTCATGGAGCGGCTGGTGGAGCGCCCCTTGGGGCGGCTAGAGGAACCCGAGTGGGGTCTCTTTGGTGGTTTCACCACTCAGGAGGGTTCGACGAAACATATCGCGCCCTCTTGCCATGAGCTATGGCCTCTCCTATGTCAGCGAACATGACATTATCGAGGTTGCCTGGGAGAATCTGGACGAGGGGTATTTGTTCTTTCCCCTACTACCCCATCCTAGGATCACCATAGTTCTGTCGCCACTTTGCAATGCATTTACCCAGAAGCACATCGACCAACCACTTCTTCTTAGCAAGCTGTTGGTGCATTGTGGCCTTCTTGGGATATTCCTCTTCCTTCTACAATGAGGCAGACAGGTTGTAGAGCATGACAGCCCCAACGTGCTCTTTACCCTTGCCGATATTCCGGCTCAGTGTTAATGCATCCATCGGTTCGGGGAGACATAGGAGGTTCCTCTGTTGATGGGTAATCCTCCTTGATGGGTCCATTGGCGGAATTTCCTCAAGGGGTGAGTCCCCAACTAGGAGTTCCAGAACATTCCCTTCCTTCGACAGATCAGCCATGTTGACCGCCACTGCCCTTGAGGGCAAGTCCTCAGAGCCACCCGATGAGTCGGGTTACCGGTGAATCATACTGAATAGAAGGGTAGCGTACTTACCCCATCGATGGACGTGCACATGGGGGGGGGGTGGCTACCTCAATAACATTGCGGAGTACTTGAAACCTCTAAATACATTGTTATTGGAGGGCCCTGTGGTGGCCATGTGACTCGGGGTGCCAGACTGCGGGGACCGCGGCTAGGTCAACCCGACGAAATTGCTCACCAACACCCTCGATGTGTTCTTGGCTCCCGGGATAAGGCACTTGCTGATGGTGATGACGAGAGTGAGTCTCCCGGAGGGTCTGTCAGAAACATTCAAACTCTCCCAGGGTGAGCGATTCTGGTGTATCAAAATCTAATCCTGAAATTGGCCCAAACTTCTTGGGGATGTGGCCAGCTGCGAGACGGTCCAGAAGCTCCATGAATCAGGCTCAGGATCTGGCCCTTGATGGCCCCACTCATCAACTGGGAATGGCTAGGGAAATGGCAGCGGTGCGGAGGCAGGCCGCTGGGTCGGTGGTATGACCGGCGAGGAATACGGCGAGCAGGCCGATTGGAGGATGAATCTTAGGTCGTCCTCCAAGGGTTTCAGTATCCTGGCTGCCAAATCACCATAGGATGGACCGGCGAACGGGCCTCCTTTCATAGTGTCGGTGCTTGCCTGGTGTGTTCAACGTCGCGTCTCATTCACCATCGACCCCTAACAAAGGTCTCCGTCGTCTTTGGCTAAGGTGGAAGGTGCTTCTAGAGAGGCTGATGGTGACATCAAGTTCAATCCCTAGGGGTACGCCAAGTACTCTACATCCTGAATATTCCTCTAGAGGGAGGCGGGGATCATATGAATCTCACATTCGGGGATTAAGAGGCTGATGTGCCGCATCCCTATCCCAGCCCTTGACTCAGAGAACTAAGGGGAGACCTCCATTGTCGAGTCGTACTCTGCCTCGGAATCTGAGAAATAGCCTCGTCTGATCTCTGTTCGGCCTTCCCTGGAATTTCAATTACAGTGACGACGTCCCGCATTCCTGTCCCAGGGTGGCTCCTCAGGGCATGGCTGATTTCTTTCATGGAGTCCTCTGGTCGCACTGGTGTTGGGGCAGAGAGGACTGCAGGCCGAGTATGGGTAGCACTGGTACAGATGTGGAAAGGGACAAGGGGAGGACCTCTATGTAGGTGAGTGACTGGATATGCGACAGCTCCATACTCGCGGTCTGCAGCAGGGGAAGTGACCCCATACCCTGTGAAGTGAGCGCTGGAGAGAGCCCCTCCCCGAATGTTGCTGCCACGGTGGAGCCCCTTACCTGCAGCAAGGGTGGCACCAGGTGAGCCTCCAAGCCAATTTTGGAAGTAGGGAGGGCCCATAACTTCCAGAATGGTGGCACGGAGTAGTCCTTCATGCTGGATGGCACTACCGCGAATTGGTCCACGATGGTTGTTCCCTGTGCCGGTGACCGAGACAGTCGACCCAACCTACTCATGGGGAGGTCGAGGCTTCAATCCGGGATAGACATATAACTGCACCTGCTCAACATGTGCGGGGGTTTGATGATTGGAGTCAGTAGTGTCATGAGCCATAGTGGTTCTGACGATGATGCCCTGGGGCGGGAATCCTCTTCAGCTCATGCCTGATGCTGGCGTCGGGTCAGGTGGGTTGGATCCAATGGTGCGGGCATATGGATCACCTTATACTCGTCTCGGGGAGTCGGGTGGCAGAGCCGACACAACCTTGAAGGGGCCCTTTCAATGAACCCTTGAAGCGGGTCTCTAATTGTGCCAACCCAGGCATCCCTTAACTCATCGGTATAGGGGAGGAAGTTTTGAAGGCGTTCTTGGGATAAGTTCCCAAAATAGTTGAATGTCGGGGTGGGGAGCAGTGGCTCCCTGCGCGGCCCTCGAGGGTGACGTTGGCGAGGAGGCACACCTGCCTTGAGATCCATACGGGCAATGTCCCTAGTGGGGATGACACCCTCTTCCTTGTACCTACACACAAGATCATTGATCACCCTCAGTTGGATAATCTATGATAGGGAGAGGGGGTGGGAGCACCCAAAAGTCGTGGCGGTCAGAGAAGCAATGGAAGAGGTGGAACCGCGTGGGGTTGCCACGTCGGTACTGCCCTTGCCCCTACGCTAGTGGGAAGGTGGCGATCGAGCTTCGGATGTGGTGATCTGATTCTTGAAACTAGGGAGATGAACCCATTAACACTGATGTGAAAAGAAATCAACAACCTATAGCCCAGCTCTATTTCTTTATCCGTGGTCGGTAAAAGGGATCCACACTGTCCACATCATAGAACAGAGTTCTCAACATCCTGACTTCCCCAACCCCGGGTGGGTTTCACGTCCTGGTGCTGGGTTCCCGGACCTGGTGACATGCTAATCTTCCAACACCCCAAACACTACCAGTCTCCATATTGAGGAGAGGAGATTCACGTCGAGTTTACCCTTTTCTATTTTTGATGCTTTCCTCTGGGGTGAGCGCGTGAATCTGTCATGCATAAGACGCGCAGATGGTTTCCCCGCATTCCCACTTTCCAAAGGTGGGCGGCATCGATTCCTTCTTCAGGGACGTCTGCCCCTTGATCGAAATAGGGATGATGAGATGTCGGTTCTTCCTTCCATGGATTCATCCTTGGAGCTAGTCACCTATTTTGGGTCTCCATCATAGATTTAATACTTATTCGTGAATCATGCTCCTGGTTCCATATCTTCATGGACAACAGTTAATTATGATGATTCCGTCGAGATGCTACAAGGGGTCTGGTCGGGGCAGCAACCTTCGGTTAGGGGAGTGGTTGCGCTGAGGCATCGTTGGAGGGTCTTGACGCTGGGGGATTGGCATGTCTATAGTCTGTCCCTTATTACATGGCTTCTCGAGGGTGTGGAAGCCCGAGGCATCCCACATCGAACGCGGGGAATTGTATGCCATAGGCATGTATCTGAGGTTTTCCATAGCTTCTTAATGTTTAACACAGGTTATGTCACGAGTTTAACATCCATCAGAGATAGATCGGACTAATCAGAACACTAATAGTGGATCAGATAAAAGAACCCGCTGATGGGAACTCCGATGTTGGGGCCATCACGTGGTCGGATCCCCGGATACTGTGGAGTGGAATGAGGTGGCATGATTCCACCGGGATGTGGCGGCTCGAGCAAGAATTAGGATGGGGGATGATGTGTAGGTGATTTAACCTCTTGGAGGCTTCCTACATATCCATGTGTTATGAACTCAAAGTCCGCATAGTTTGATGATACAATGGGACACCTGAAATGGTAACCCATGAGAATGAATGCGTGGATGGGGCCCGTAGGAAGTACTACCTCTAGGCTAGGTCATGAGCTTACCGAGGCACGTGGGCTCGAGGAAGGGGTCCGGGTGAGACGTGGGTTTTGGTCTTGAACATCAAGGATGCTTCCTACGTACTATGACTTAGCATGGATCAAAGTCCACATAGTTCGGGATTTATGGGGATTACGCTCTAAGGTGGCCCATGATGACAGATGGATGGGTCTTACACTCTGAGGCGGACCACAATGGTGGGTGGATTGATGGGGCTTACGCTTTGAGGCGGCCTATAGTGGTGGATGGATTGATGGGGCTTACGCTCTGAGGCGGACCACAATGGTGGGTGGATTGATGGGGCTTACGCTCTGAGGCGGCCTATAGTGGTGGATGGATTGATGGGGCGTACGTTATGAGGTGGCCCATAGTGGTGGATGGATTGATGGGGCTTACGCTCTGAGACGACCCACAATGGTGGATGGATTGATGGGGCATATGCTCTGAGGCAGCCCACATTGGTGGGTGGATTGATGGGTCTTACGCTCTAAGGTGGACCACAGTGGTGGATGGATTGATGGGGCTTACGCTCTGAGGCATCCCACAATGGTAGGTGGATTGATGGGGCTTACGCTATGAGGCGGCCCACGGTGGTGGATGGATTGATGGGGCTTACGCTCTGATGTGGCCCACAATTTTGGGTGGATTGATGGCGCTTATGATTTGAGGCGTCCCACAATGGTGGGTGGATTGATGGGGCTTACGCTCTGAGACGGCCCACAGTGGAGGATGGATTGATGGGGCTTACGCTCTGAGGTAGCCCACAATGATGGATTGGGGCTTACGGTCTGAGGCGGCCGAGGATGACGGATGGATGGGGCATACACTGTGAGGCGGCCCACAATGGTGGGTGGATTGATGGGGATTAAGCTCGGAGGCGTCCCACAATGGTGGCTGGATTGATGGCGCTTACGCTCTGAGGCGACCCATAGTGGTGGATAGATTGATGGGGCTTACTCTCTTAGTCGGAACACAATGATGGATTGGGGATTTAGCTCTGAGGCAGCCCATGGTAATTGGCTAACCAACATGAAGGGGTTGGAATGACCGGGTGGTGGGCTTGAACCTCATGGAGTCTTCCTACGTATCCTCGTGGCAGGGAATCAAAGTCCACATAGTTCGGGTGGAAAGATTAACATCATGCGGGACGAGGGAATTCGGGGCTTACTCTCTAAGGCAGCCCATGGTGGTTGGCGAACCCACATGAAGAGGTCGGAATGACCAGGTGATGGGCTTGAACCTCGTGGAGGCTTCCTATGTACCATGCCTTAACATGGATCAACGTCCTCGTAGTTTTATAGTGGCAGGGGGTCAGGGTCGGTGCTCACTCTAAGCTCACGTGAGTTTTTCTCGGTGTGAGAAACAAGAGGATGTAGGGACCTGATGGTCACGTCACAAAGGGTTTTTTTTTGTGAGAAGTCAAGAGGGGCTTATGCGTTCAGCGGCCCATGGTGCCGGGACTTACTCTAGGATGGAGGCTTGAGGTGCAACAAAGCACAGAGGGAGAGGTATTTGGGACTGAAAAAAGGAAGTGCCTTGTTCCCTATCGCGCCATCTGCTGGCCTTGGGGGTGGGGAATTATGGAGGTTCATGGGTTCTACGTTCCACAAGAAGAGCTAGGGGCTTACACTGAGAAGGTTGCCCTTCCCTAGAGACAAACTCCACTCCGAAAGGGAGGATATCATTCCATGTGAGGAATATTCCACTCTTGTGGAGACAAGTGGGCGTAAAGAATGTCTGAGCTGGGGGTACCCTGTGTGTGAGTCATGAAGAATGATCATAGTTTAACATCATGTGTTGAGGACGAGGTGCTTGGCAGTTTAACGTCCTATAGCTCGGATGAGGCAGGTTTGCTCAGTGCCCCTATGATATACATAACCGGCACCCTCTACCCCTTATGGGAGGGAAGGCATCAGTAATGTCGTAGTGAAGGGGGGACGTAGAACTAACCATCGATGGGTCCACGTTATCATGGATATGTGAAGAAGCAATTGATGTTAGCATGCCTATGCGAAGAAGCATGAGGCAAAGCAATGCAATGGGAAAATACGCCCAAGGGACCTTGGGGTTACTTCGTACGAGCCTCGAAGGCCGTACGAGAAAACAACACATGGTGTGTATGCTCGATGTGTGTGCCTGAGGCATACAAAAGGAGGACATTGGGTGACTACGCAGGGAGGCACCCGGGTAGCACCAAAGTGAGGGGTCCCAGGAATTGTGCGCAAAGAAATGGATTGTGCGAAAAACACCGGGATAACGTGTAATCAGGGAAGAGTATTTGCACGAGACTAGCAGGATCACGCCCTAGGGATGTGAATTGCGCGTGAGTGGCAAAGGCCGCTCCCAAAGTCAAGGCTGCACCTAGTGAATGGGTTGCGTGCAATTGGACTGTTTTGCACGCAACAGAAGAAATTACACGCAAAGGAGGAACCTTGAAAGGTTTGGAATTCTGTTTAAGCCAGTGTGATTGCGCGCAAAGGCAGATCCCAGGGTGAGGTGGCACGAAAAGGATTATTACCTAAAGTCCATCTTGCGCGCGCAGAAGTCCTATTTTGCGCATGAGAGATGGTTCAAATTCCAAAACCCCAAAATGGAAGGGGTTTCCTTATATTAATAGGCCTCCAGCGTTGCGGAGTCCAGGCGGCGCGCGAAATCTGTCGCGCCAGAGACGGTGGTGCAGAACATTAGCCATGCGGGGGTCGGCGCTCAATTATTACGCACCTGCGATGGGATCCCATCGCGAATGCCAGACCCCTTTCGTGCGGCCCACGTTTTTTCCCACGCATTCCCCTTTATTTCGCGTGAGACTTCCGATCCCTCCGAACCGGGTCTCCAGGTCCGAATATAACTTCACTTTTCCATTTCGAAACTTCTTTTAGTAATTACAAACTTTTTGGCATCTACAAACACACACAAATCAATGTAAATAGTTAGTAAATAATAAAAAACTCTCAAGAGACCACAATAATCCATGATTCACAAGGTCCCATCTCTAAAATCACTGACTATCCCAAGCATCACAATTTAGTTCTAAAAATGTGTGAAATGTTACCTTTTCCCTTGTCCTGAAAGATAGATTTGGTAAAAGCACAAATGTCCCAAAAAAAGGGTGAGGATTAAACTCTGTAGTTTTCCCCCATTGACATCCCTACTCATGACACTAGTATAGAATAGTTAGAACATTATATAAAATAGTTTATATGAATCAATTTACCATAATAGTATATAACCAAATATAAACTAGTTCAAAAACTAATCATAACCAAGTTTAAAAAAATAGAAATGAAACCAATTTCTAGAATGTTATTTCCAGAAAATAACTAATAAATTATTAAAAACCAATTATTATTATCATTTTTTAATATCTATTCCATAGTTCACATCCAACCTAGACATTATTGCTTCATTTTATTGTTCCATACTCATGATCAGTCTCTTTTCAAATCACGTTGTGTCCCATTGACACCTGCCCCTGATCTAGGGTAACATACCTTGTACCCCAATGGTAATCAACATTTAATTTGGGACCGTAATGCAAGGACTCACACTAACACCATTTAGGGAAAATACTTCTCTTACAAAAACAATACACTTTAATAAAAGTGAACTTTTATTGCAAACCAAAGCACCATCAATTTGAAAGAAACATTTTATTTCTATTAAACATTACATTTTATTGAAAACATATAATCCAATTCATGTTCCAACCATCCAATGATATCCCATTTTTAAAATCCATATTTTATAAACAATAACCAAATCACTCATTCAAAATCCCCAATTTTAAACATTTCAAAACCATCACTCAAGAAGGATTCCAACAAGTTTTCAATAGAAAAATTACAATAAATTCAGAACAATACATTCAATTTCAAAGAATTATAATCTTTTATATGAATTGGAGTCGAGAGTGACGCCTTATACCTAAATGGTTTTGACTAAACCCACAACGAACAGTGAACACATAAGAAAACTAGGTCAATTCTTCGAGAACCCACATTAGATATCTTCTCATAGCAAGATCATGACAAAATATCACCATTTTTCGAATCCACCAAAACTAGATCTACCCATAATTGGTGTATATATGAGAAACCAAGAAACGAGTAGAAGTAGATCTATGTAGATCTATGAGACCAATCAAAAATGAAGAAGAACAATCATATAACTCAAAAATTTGGCTATGATTCACCAAGGAAAGCCTTCAGATCTACTCCAAAACTCTTGTGATATTTTTTACTTCCTTCAATGTATAGTAATATAGAATTCGGTCCATCTAGGAAAAATATTGGATTTATGACAAAAAGGAGTGAGAACCAATTTTTATCGATCTCATTTTGACTCTGTGCATGGTTTGACCGCATGGGTAGTGAAACTGTGAGTTACACGTTCATTACCCACTACCCATACAACCTCCCCTTGAATGGTATTCTAATTTTTTATTCAACCATACGTGATATAATACCTCAAAAGGACCACTCTGCAAAGTTTGGCCACACGGTTAGGCAAATCGAGTGCTTCCCATGCGACTTACATTTTTCCCAAAAAAACAACCAATTTTTTCCCAACACTCCCATCTATCACCATTACATTTAATAACAATAAAAATCATCAAGTAAAGGTAACATAACATAAACTAGGGGTACTACAAATGAAGTTTCATCAAAACAAAGACATGGATAAATTAGGATCCTATGAAAATAGTTAAATCCGGACTTACAACAGAGCGTATTTACTAGATTCATTGACCGAAAATTCATGTAATCTCAATATCAAAATTTATCATCTATGAGCTCCGACATCATGACATTGACCTCAGTCAAAATATAATGAACCTCTATCGGCTCATGGGTTCTCTAAATTATCCGCTCCTAATTTCGGTTTATCTAGGGTCATTTAAATTGTTGGTCGGAGATCAGCATTGATCTTCTGTAACGCCCCATCCCATGTTACCAGGATTCAGTAATTTATTACATAACATTTGCATGATCACAAAAGAACAAGTCTCGAAAGTCTGATAATTTTTGTATGCTTGGAAGCACTAGATAATTTCATCAACTTCACATTACATCATAAAATGAAAACATTACCTCAACATTATTTCCATAAAAAACACTCATATCCCATCAGAAAATCCCTACAGGTCAGTCATAAAATATTTTTGACATCTTGGGAAAAATAAAACATAGAAATGGGTGAGCTCAGATGCACAGTAAGGATAACAATATAGTGGGAAATTTCATAAATAAGCATAATAATTTAAGGAAATGTATAAGACTAAAACAAAAGCCTTTTAAACATTGAACTTCATCATAATATGTAAAATGAAAAATCAAATAATTCCATTTACTTACTCACATTGATATTCTACTAGTCTAATAATCACATGCAATATCAATAGCCACATTCATTATGATGGAATGCATAATGACAGAATTTCATAACCACATAGTCAAGGCCTTGTGACAAGATTACAAATAAGATTTTGTCAAGGCCTTGTGCCAAGACACTGGTTTGTCTTAATAGACCTACTGATGCATCAAGGAGATATAGTGGTCTACACCCGTCACTTACTATGTCCAATTCATTCCTCATATGAATATGTATAAACATAACATAAACATGCATATTAATACTAGTATACGAAATGTCAATACTTTATCCATAAACCATGAATTGTATAAAAATAACACATCCACAATTAAAAATATCACAAATACTTTAATACAATATGGATGTTTTGTATAATAATAAACCAACTTCAAATAAGATTAAAATTCATCATAGGATTTTGACTGAGAAGAAATAAAAAATATTTGAGAGAAATATCTCTTTTTAGAAAGCATTTAAATGTCACATAATTATAAAAGAAAACATTTAGTTTGAAAATATTCTTATAAGATTATAAGGGAAGCTTCGACGATTTTATAACGGTGGAATAGATCCGCACCCCGTGTATAATTTTAAAAAAGACAGTCTTACCTTAATTTTTTTGAAAAGGTTAAAAAGTATCTTGTTTAAAAAAGACAGAAAGATTCATTTATAAACATATTTTAAAAAGTCAAAAAGGGTATAAATTACTTTATATCATAGTCTATATAATATTATGATTGTTTTGAAATGCATTTTTAAGAAATCGGGATGTGGAGGACCAAGAGGTCCCTGTAGATATTTACGTATAAACAACCTCGGATAATGAAGAGATTGTGAAATAAAACTTTACCTTATAATTTTCCTTGATTGAGGGTAGGTAAAACTCTTGTATAAAAGTTAAATAATTGTTATTAAATTATACAAGAATCATATACATAAATATAATATCATATATGATCTTATAATATTTCTTTGTTAATAATATTTTAGTATTATCGTCGTTTCGGGTGTTCACTTACTCATTTTATTTTATAAGTTTTGTTATGTAAGCCATGTTTTTTATGGATAGGATATAAGTTATTCATATCCATATTGATATCATGTCCTTAAATATTATTTTTAAACATCAAATGATAATTAGTCTTGAATGGATACGATGGTGACTGAATCTCATCGCATTCGTGGAGACGGTAATCCGTACGTACGCACGAACGAAAATATCATTCTTTTGATATTAAAATCTTATATAAATGGATGGTATATCATATATACAAAATCATTATCTTTTTATATTTATTATTTACATCAATTATAAATCATTATTATAACTATCCAAATAATAATGTATTGAATAACAACTACACCACAACGTGGAGACGGTAAGTCGTGCGTACGTACCTATGAAGACACGTCATTAAAAGGATGGATAGAATAATGAATATGGTTTTTACATATTTATAATAAAATAAAAATATATAGAAGATACTAGAGTTATTATTTTAGAATGGAAAAAATAGGGAAAGAAGAAGTGGAAGAAAAAAGAACATGAAAGAGGTGATGAAATATTTACCACTTCTTCAGGTTCTTCCTTTTAATTTGATCAATAGGGCTCAGTAAGTTGTATTTCTGACTAAAGTAATGCCTCTAGGATATATCGAGGGATGTTGAGTGGATATTTGGGTAGGGTTCAGCTGAGCCAAATGGCTTTGAAGTTTTGAATTAGAGAGAAGGCGGAGTGCCCTTTTATAAGAGGAGTGAGGGGCACCTTAGGAAAAGCTAGAAATTTTATTTTATAATAAATTCATATTCGGTTTATAATGGCTCCAAAGTGACTTATTTGGAGGCTGGGTTGGTATGGGTAGACATCATTTGAACCAATAGATTTTGGACTTGTTTAGGTCACCATATTAACCTTATCATTTATATTTAACTCTTAGTTAAATATTTTGTCATTTACCATGTCTCCTTGTATATTTATATTAAATGGTTAATAAACATACTATAACAATCCAAGAGAACCCCAAGTGCTTCATTAATAATATATATAACCTTATCTAGGTCATTTGGACGATCCTTATATTTTTAGGAATATAATATCAAATAATAATAATATATTTGTTTGAAAAACTCTTTTATGTAAATTTTAATGCTATTTGGTATTTTGTTTTTTTTAAATTCATAACAGCATTATTACTTTTAAAAAAATCCATTTAATCAACCCTAACATGTCATAGAAACCTAAAAAATTAGTGTAATTCATTAAAAGTCTCAAATTAAATTTATTTGGGTATTTAAAATATCAATTATGTTAATATTTCATTAATAAGTTAATTACTGAATCACCATTTTGTCATAAATAAATTAAATTATTTAATATATAAAAATTATTACTAAAGTTCCATTATGTAGAATTTTTTTATCTTTATAATAAATAATTATAATAAAATTTATCTTTTGTATAACCCTATATTAAAAATGTTTTCGTTATTAAACTATGATTTTAACTATTTTAACTCTTCTTTAAATAAAATTATAATAAATGTCATAATCTAATCCAAGTGGACCAAGAAGATTAATATTTTATTCCTAAGGATGTTTTTGGACGAATTATACTTATCCAATAGAATTATGACATGTGTTAGGGTAATATTAATATCATTTTTTCCTTTATTTACCTTATTTACTTTTAATAGTGGTAAATAATTTTAAGAAGTTAATATTCACCAAAACTTATTTTCATCTTATTGGACCACATTTTATTTACTCATATCAATTGTGTCTCTCGGATTATTTAAATTCAACTCACATAAGTGGTAATATTATTTTTTATTCAAATTTTTAAAAGCTCATAAGAGGTGGGTAAAAGACTGTAAAAAGTTCAATAAAATTTTTATATATCTAAACATATTATAAAATGACTCCAATGAATTACATTAAACATTTATAGTTATTATGTATATATTTTGATCTAAAATAAATTTAAATAAAATAACGAATTATTTAAAAAAAACCAGTTTTAACCAATAACTCAGTGTTTTTAACTATTTATCAAAATTTGAAAGTTTTCAGAAAAATACCAGAAATTTACCCTAAGCTAATTTTGATATTCCGAATCCAAAAAAAGTCCATTTTTAAATATAAAATTTATAAAATTTTAAAAAGTGGATATTACTATTCATAACAGTTAGTTTGATTGGTTGTGGTGTGTTGGAACTCGAAATTGCGTACACCACACGCTATTGTATTATTCAAAGAGAAGCGTATCGTGGATAATTTGGGTGTTACATTCTCCCCTCCTTCAAATAATTTCATCCTCGAAATTTATAGAATATTACTACATAAAACGACTGGGGTGGTTCTTCATCATATGTTCATCGGGTTCTCACATTGCCTCTTTCATCTTATGGTTTCTCCATAGTTCTTTTACCAAACTAGTTTTTTGGTTTCTCAGAAATTGTTCTCTTGTATCAAGAACCTTGACAGACTCTTCGCAATTAGACCGATCAGGTTACAGTTCTAATTCCTCATAGGTGAGTACATGCGTTGGGCCAGGCATGTATTTTCTAAATAATGATACATAGCACACATAGTGATCTTTGGAGAGACATGGTGTTATTGTTAAACGGTAAGCTACAACCCCAATTCATTCTAGAATTAGGAAAGGTCCAATGTCCCTGGGACTCAATTTACCATTCTTACCGAAATGTATAACACCCTCCCATGGAGATACCTTCAAGAAAACATGAAATCCTACCTGAAACTACAAATCCTTCCTTCGGTTATCGGCATAGATCTTCATCATACTTTGAGCTTCTTTGATGTGGGTTTGGATTACCTTAACCTTTTTTATCATTTCTGGAACACGTTCTGGGCCTATAAGTTTTCTTTCACCATCATCGTTCCAACAGGTTGGTGTGCGACATCTTGTTTTGTATAACGCTTCATACGGTGCCATAAGAATACATGAATGGAATCTATTGTTATAGGAAAATTCTACCAAAGGTAAATATTGACCCCACATACCCTGAAAGTAAAATGAGCAGGATCTCAACATGTCTTCTAAGGATTGAATAGTTCATTCTGATTGTCTATCTGTTTGAGGGTGGTAGGTAGTACTCAAATGAAGTTCAGTGTCCAGGTCTTTCTGAAGACATTTCTATAATCATAATGTAAAACACGGATCACAATCAGAAACAATCGATAGTGGTACTCCATGAAGTCTCACAACTTCATTAATATATAGTTTTTCTATATGTTCAAGTGGTAGATCTTCTCTTATAGCAGGAAAATGTACTGAATAGGTAAGATAATCAACAATGACACATATTTCATTGTTCCTTCTAGGAATATTTGGTAGTCCCAGGATAATGTCCATCGTAATATTATCCCATTTCCACTCAGGTATGGGAAGAGGTTGCATAACTCCTCCAGGATGTTGCCTTCCACCTTTCACTTGTTGACAAACTATCCAACATGACACAAAAGCAGCAATCTTCCTCTTCATGATGTCCGACAAAAAATGTTCCTTCAAATCTCTATACATCTTAGTTCTACCGTGGTTTATAGAAAAATTGTAACTATGAGAGTCATCCAAAAATTACCTTTTTAGATCAGGTATGTCTGGAACCCAGAGTCTCTTCCCAAATATCAAAATTCCATCTTCATACATAATGTCACTCAATCTCCCATCATTCAAATATTTAATCTTTTTTTGAAATTCTTCATCATCGGTCTAAGAACACTTTATACATTCTAGTATGGATTGTTTGGAAACCACTTGAAAAAGTATCAATGTTTCACCTTCCTTGGTAATTCCCATATCCATATTAACTAGATCCGTGAAAATAGGATCTAATTAAACTCTCATCTTGTTAAAAACTCCATGATCCTTTATACTCCAAGCATCTACCACATTATTCACCTTTCCCAGGTGGTAGTGTATGGTGAAATCATAATCCTTGAGTAGTTCAAGCCATCTACTTTACCTCATGATGAGTTCTTTCTGTGAGAAAATATAATTCGAACACTTATGATCGATATATATTTCACATTTTCACCATAGAGATAATGTCTCCATGTCATCAAAGCAAATATTAAAGATGCTAAATCAAGATCCTGAGAAGGATAGTTTTTCTTATGAATTTTTAGCGGTCGTGATGCATAGGCAATAACCATATCATTCTACATAATGAAACAACCAAGTCCATTATTTTAAGCATCACTATAAATTACAAACCCATCATTCCAAGATGGTAGAGTAAAGATAGGATAATTTACTAATCTTCTCTTCAGTTCTTCAAAACATTCATCACACTCTTCTATCCAAACAAATTTATCCCCTTTACGTGTGAGCTTCGTTAATGGGTTAGCCAATTGGGAGAAATTCTGGACCAAACATCGATAATAACCGGCTTATTCAATAAAAATGCATACCTCGGTTATACTCATTGGTCCTGGACATTATTGGATTGATCTTGTCTTAGAAGGATAAACAGAGATTCAATCTTTATAAAAAATATGGCCATGAAAATAAATCTCTTGAAGCCAGAATTCACACTAGCTAAAATTCCCATATAATTCATTTTTTCAAAGAGTCTTTAGGATAATGCACAAGTGATTTTCATGATCTTCAAAGAATTTAGTGTATACCAAGATATCATCAATAAATACCACTAGAATGTCATAAATATATTACTTGAAAACAATGTTCATTAGATCCATGAATATAGAGGGTGCATTAGTCATCCCAAAAGGCATTATTATAAACTTGTAATGCCCATACATAGTTCGAAATGTTGTTTTCGGAATATCTTCCTACTTTACACAAAACTGATGATATCCAGATCGAAGTTCAATCTTTGAAGAGTATTGAGATCCATAAATTTGGTCAAATAAATCATCTATTTGAGGTAGGTGATACTTGTTCGTTATTTTAATAGCATTGATATCCTTGTAGTCAATGCACAACTTCATAGATCCATATTTCTTCTTAACAAAAAAGGACAGGGGCTCCCTATGGAGAAAAAATAGGGAGAATAAATCCCTTATTCCTTAATTCCTCTAGTTATTTATTTAGTTACACAAATTTAATAGTGGAAAATATATAAGGGGTCTTCCATATGGGCCTTGAACAAAGAATTAAGTCAATGGAAAACTCAATTTCTCGTTCTGGAGGATGTCTAGGTAAATCCTCTAGAAAAAAATCATCATATAATTACACAATAGGTACATCCTCTATTAGAACATTTCTTTCTTCACCCCCAGTTATTTTATTATCTTCCTCCCCAATAATTGAATTTAGTTGGGTAACTGGGAGTTGATCTATATAATAATTAGGTGGTGACATTTCTTCTCTAATATAAAGTACTTCTTATCATCGTCAAAAATTGTAACCTCCTTGTTATTACATTAAATTTTTTCATCATGGTCCAAAATCCAATCCACACAAAGGATTATATCAAATTACAATATGGTTTTGACGATGAGATCAGCAGATAAATAATGTTTATATGCCTTAATGAGAACTGATTCACAAAACATTGTTGCAATGATACTTGCTTTAAGAGTTTTGACTGACAACTCCCTTGTTAATCAAATTGGAAATATCTAATTTTCATAGAAAACTGGGAAGATATGAAATAATGAGATTCTCCAGAATCAAATAAAGCATTGGATAAGCATGAGGAAACATTAAATTACCTACCACTATGTATTTCGGAGCTTTATCCTCAACAGTAGTGATAACATAATCTTGGCCTTTATCCCTTGGAATCTTCTATGTTAAGTTACCCTGATGATTAGGAAATTAATTTGCATAATTCCCACATTATCTACAATTTTATCATTTAATATCGATATCCTCTTTCTTCCCCTTACAATCACATGCTTGGTGGCCTTTTTCACCACACTTATAACAAAACCTCATTCCCTTCAGGAATGTACCCATGTGTATCTTCCCACATTTACTGAAGGATGGATATTAAAATTTTCCCTTATTCCTGTTATTTCCATTTCCAGAGTCTTCAGTAGATATAGTATTCTCTTGATTTTATTTAAAGCCGTAAGACCTAGAGAATTATTTTTTCTTTCTTTATAGAACAAGATACAATATCTTCATATGACGAGAAGGACTGTGAGACTAATTCTCGATAGAGAAAAGGGTTTAACCCATAAAAGAAATGATCAATATTACTTTTTGGGTTACATATATAATCATCATCATTCCTCACTAACCATGTAATGTTAGCCTCATACTTTGCGACATTCTCAACCTCCTTTTTCCTCAAACTCAGAAATTGATTTTTCATATCTGGTTGATAGTCATGAGGAAAGTATGGTTCTAAGAAAATCGTTTTAAACTCCCTCAATTACATACTTGATACTTCTTCATCTTCCTTTGTGTTTTGAATCAATGAACACCATTGATCAACATCTCCAGTGAGGCGGTAAACTGCCATGACAAATTTTTCCCGTTCACTACTCCCCAAGGGGAGGAATATTTTCTCCAAGGAAGTTATCCATTGCTCGGATACTAGTGGATTTGTAACCCCATTTAATGTTAGTGGTTGTTTCCTCAGGACGTGATCTAACATTGATCCTCCACGTTGTGGATCAGGATGCTCCATACATGTAAGGTTATTATTCATAACGTGAGTGAGTTTGCCCAATATGGTGATTAGCTTATCAGAACCAGTTGCATCACCAGCTCCACTATAATTATCTTGAGTAGGAGAAAAATCCCTAAATGGAGTGCGTTCATTGATAGTTTTCCATTACTTGAACTAGGTTCTATTTTTAAACAGTGGCATAAACTATATTAGTTTATGAATTGAAATACATAACTCCAAACATGAAAAACACTTTACATAAATTGAACAGTATATGGATATAATCCATAATCATAAAAATGATTTCGTTGGGGAAGTATATACTCATAAACCCTTCATAATGGCTTGTAATGAAAATTAAAATTATCATAATCATATCCATCCAGAGTGTCGTAACCAAGAGTGCAGTAAGGCCTATTGTCGTGCACCAGTTCCCATTTGTGTCTAGCTCAAAGCAGTGTTTTCGGGATTTACCCCTATGTACATCTGTGCCAGAGCCACCTCTACCTACTTGTATCCATACTAGGATGTATTTCTCAGAAAACTCACAAAATCTCTACATTACCAAAATTCTAGTATGTTCTTATATACTAATCCTCACAGTCTATCTTAGGGCTATGCATTCTAATCAGAGTTTATCTAAATCAAGTTCCCAAGGATTGTACTATACTTTCTCTGAAACCAACAGTAACACCAAGACCCAAGTTACCTAGATTCAGTGCATTATTACCTAACATTGGCATGATCACAAAAGATTAAGTCTCAAAATTCCAATTAGATTAGTAGCCTTGGAAGTACTAGATACATTAATCAGGTTTACATTACATAATAAAATGAAAAAATTACAACAACATTGTTTCCATAGACCTCACTCTTATCCCATTAGACTATCCCTATAGGTCAGTCATAAAATAATTTTTCTCATCATGGAAAAAATAAAACATAGAAAGGGGTGAGCCCAGGTGCTCAGTAAAGATAACAATATAGCAGAAACTTTCATCAATAAGTCTAAGAATTTAAGGAAATGTATAAGACTAAAATAGAATCATTTTAGACTTTGACCATCAAAATAATATGGAAAAGATAAAATCAAATAATTCACTTTACTTACTCACAAGGATATTCTACTAGTAGAATAATCACATGAAATATCAATAGACACTTTCATAATGATGGAATGCATAATGACAAGCTTTCGTAACCACATAGTGAAGGCCTTGTGCCATGACTACGAATAAGATTTTTTCAAGGCCTTGTTCCAAGACACTGGTTTGTCCCATTTGACCTACCGATGCATCGAGGAGCTATAGCAGGCTCCATCGGTCACTTACTAAGTCCAATGCATTCCATATATGAAAAGGTTTAAACATAACATAATCATTCGTATTAAAACTAGAATACAAAATGTTAATACTTTCTCCATAAACCATGAATTTTATAAAAATAACACATACACACTCAAAAATATAACAAATCCTTCAATACAATATAGAAGTTTTGTATCTCAATAAATCAACATCAAATAAGCTTAAAATTTATCAAAGGATGTTGACATAGATGAAATCAAAACTATTTGAGAGCAATATCTCTTTTTTGAAATAATTTAAAAGGCACATAATTAAGAAAGAAAAAAATTACTTAGAATATATTTTTATAATCTTGTAAGGGAAGCTTCGACGATTTTATAACGGTGGAAACTAACTACACCTGCCGTATAAGTTAAAAAAAATACATTCTTACCTTATTTTTGTCGAAAAGGTTAAAAAGGACCATATTTGAAAAACAACAGAAAGATTACTTTTTAAACATCTTATAAAAAGTCAAACAAGGGTATAATGACTTTAACCCATAGTCTATAAAATTGTAAGAATGTTTTGAAATACATTTTTAAGAAACATGAATGAGGATGATAAAGAGGTCCAGAAGATTATTACATATAAACAACCTCGGATAATGAAGAGATTATGAAATAAACCCTTACCTTGTACTTTTCCTTGGTCGAGGGTAGGTTAACCTCTTGTATAATAGTTAAATAATGGTTATTAAATTATTCAATAATCATGTACATAAATATGATATAATATATGATCTTCTAATATTACATTGTTAATAATATATTAGTATTATCGTCATTTCGGGCGTTCACTTACTCATTTTCTTTTATATGTTTCGTTACATAAGCCATGTTTTTTATGCACATGAAGTATATCATTCAAATCCAGAATGATATCAAGTCCTTAAAAATTAATTTTATTCATTAAATGAAAATTAGTCTTGAATGGGAACCATGGGGAATGAATCTCATCGCGTTCGTGGAGACAGTAATCGGTACGTACGCATGAGCGAAAATATCATTCTTTTGATATTAAAATATTATATAATTGGAAGTTATATCATATATACAGAATAATTATCATGTTATATTTATTATTTAAATCAATTATACATCACTTTTATAACCATCAAAATAATAATGTATTGAATAACAACTACACCACAACGTGGAGACGGTACACCGTACATACGCATGTATGGTGACATGTCATTCAAAGGATGGATAGAATAATGAATATGGTTATACCATATTCATAATAACAGAACAATATATATAATATAATAGAGTTATTATTTTATAATTGAAACAACAAGGAACGAAAAAGTGGAAGAAGAAATGAACTTGAAAGAGGTGATGGAATATTTACCTCTTCTTCGGGTTCTTCCTTTTGATTTGACAAAAGGGATCATTAAGTTGTCTTTCTGACTAAATGAAGGCCTCTTTGATTAATTGAGGGATGTTGAGAGGATATTTTGGTAGGGTTTGGCCGATCCAAATGTCTTTGATGGTGTGAATTAGAGAGAAGTGGGATTTCCCTTTTATAAGAGGAGTGAGGGTCACCTTAGGAAACATTCGAAATATTATTTTATAATAAATTCATATTCAGATTATAATGGCTCCAATGTGACTTATTTCGAGTCTAGGGTTGGGATGGGTAGAAATATTTTCAACCAATATATTTTAGAGTTGTTTAGGTCCCCATATTAACCTTATTTTTTATATTTAACTCTTTGTTAAATATTTTGAAATTTACCATGTATCTTTGTTTGTTTATATTATATGGTTAATAAACTAACTATAATAAGCCAAGATTACCCCAAGTGGTTCATTAAAAATATATATAACATTATCTAGGTCATTATGATGAACCATATATTTTTAGGAATATAATATCAATTAATAATATAATATTTGGTTTAAAAACTAATTTATGTCAATTTTAACACTATTTGGTATTTTGTTTTTTTTTAATTTATAACAGCATTATTACTTCCAAACGAATTCATTTAATCAACCCTAACATGTCATAGAAACCTAAAAAATTAGTGGAATTCATTAAAAGTCTCAAATTACATTTATTTGGTTATTTAAAATATAATTTATGTTAATACTTCATTAATAACCTAATTACTGCATCTCCATTGTGTCATAAATAAATTAAATTATTTAATATATATAAAAAATATAAATAAAATACCATTATGTAGGAAATAGTTTTATATTTTTAATTAATATTTATAATCAATTTTATCTTATGCAAAACCATATATTAAAAATGTTTTAGTTATTAAACTTTGATTTTAAGTCTTTTACCTCTTCTTTAAATAAATTATAATAAATGTCATAATCTAATCCAAGTAGACCAAAAAGGTCCATATTTTATTTTGGAGGATGTTTTTGGATGAATAATACTTATCCAATAGAATTATGACATGTGTTAGGGTAATATTAATATCATTTTTACCTTAATTTACCTCATTTACTTTTAACGGTGGCAAATAAAAGTAAAAAGTTACCATTCACCAAAAATTATTTTCATCTTATTAAACCACATTTTGTTTACTAATATCAACCGTTTCTCTTAGATTTTTGAAATTCAACTCATAGAAGCGATAATATTAACTATTATGAAAAGATTCAAAAGCTCATACGAGGTGAGTTAAAGACGGTAAAAATCCAATAAAATTTTTATATATCTAAAAATATTATAAAACGACTCCAATGAATTACATTGAACGTATATAGGTATTATGTATCTATTTTCATCAAAAATAAATTTAAATAAAATAACTAATTATTTGAATCAATTCTGTTTTAACCAATAACTCAGTGTTATTCAATATTTATCAAAAATTGAAAGTGTTCGGAAAAATACAAAAATTCCCCCTAAGCTAATTTCGATATTCCGAATCCAAAACTAATGTCCATTTTGAATGATAAAATTTATGACATTTTAAAAAGTGTGTATTACTATTCATAACAGCTAGTTTGATTGGTTGTGGTGTGTTGGAACTCGAAGTTGTGTACAACATACACTATTGTATTATTCAAATTGAAGCATATCGTGGAATCTTGAGATGTTACATTCTCCCCTCCTTCAAATAATTTCATCCTCGAAATTTCTAGAATATTAATGCATAAAAAGAATCGGGTGGTTCTTCATCATATGTTCCTCAGGTTCCCACGTTTCCTCTTCCATCTTATTGTTTATCCATAGAACATTTACCAGACGAGTCGTCTGGTTTGTCAGCAATTGTTCTCTTGTATCAAGAACCTTCACATGCTCTTTGCAATAAGACAGATCAGGTTCCAGTTCTAATTCCTCATAGGTGAGTACATGCATTGGTCCAGGCATGTATTTTCTCAATAGTGATACGTGGATCACATCGTGGACTTTGGAGAGACTTGGAGGCATTGTCAAACGGTAAGCTACAACCCCAATTCCTTCAAGAATTTGGAAAGTACAATATACCTGGGACTCAATCTACCCTTCTTACCGAAATGTATAACACCCTTCCACGGAGATACCTTCAAGAAAATGTGATCTCCTACCTGCAATTACAAATCCTTCCTTCATTTATCATCATAGATATTCGGCCTACTTTGATCTACTTTGAAGTGGGTTTGGATTACCTTAGCCTTTCCATTGTTTCCGCAACAAGTTCTGGGCCTCCAAGTTTTCTTTCACATATATCTTCCCAACAGGTTGGTGTTCGACATATTTTTCAATATAACGCTTTATATGGTTTCATATGGATACTTGAATGGAAACTATTTTTATAGGAAAATTCTACCAGTGGTAAATATTGATCCCTCATACCCCGAAAGTTAAATGAGCAGGATCTCAACATGTCTTATAAGGATTGAATAGTTCGTTATGATTGTCCATCTGTTTGAGGGTGGTAGGCAGTACTCAAATGAAGTTCAGTATCGAGGTCTTTCTGAAGTCTTTTCTATAATCTTTATGTAAAATGTGGATCACAATAAAAAACAATCAATAATGGTACTCCATGAAGTCTCACAACTTCATTAATATATAGTCTTGTTAGATGTTCAAGTGGTAGATCTTCTCTTATAGCATGAAAATGTGCTGAATAAGTTAGACAATCAACAATGACCCATATTTCATCATTCCTTGTAAGAGTCTTTGGTAGTCCCATGACAAAGTCCATTGTAATATTATCCCATTTCCACTCATGTATGGGAAGAGGTTTCATAACTCCTCTATGTTGTTTCCTTCCAGCTTTCACTTGATGAAAAACTATCCACCGTGACACAAAATCAGCAATCTCCCTATTCATGTTGTCCCACCAATAATGTTCCTTCAAATCTCTATACATCATAGTTCTACCAGGGTGTATAGAGAAATTGTAACTATGAGCATCATCCAATAATTACCTTTTTAGATCAAGTATGTCAGGAACACAAAGCCTCTTCACAAATTTCAAAATTCCATCTTCATACACAAAATCACTCAATCTCCCATCATTCACATATTTAATCTTCTTCTGAAACTCTTCATCATCAGTATGAGAACACTTTATCCTTTCTAGTATGGATTTTTTGGCATCCATTTGAAAAAGTATCGATGTTTCACCTTCCATGTTAATTCCCATATCCATTTTCACTAGATCTATGAAAATAGGATCTGTTTCAACTCTCATCTTGTTAAAGACTCCATGATACTTTATACTCAAAGCATCTTACAACATATTTTCCTTCCCCAAGTTTTACTGTATGGTGAAATCATAATCCTTGAGTAGTTCAAGCCATCTCCTTTTCATCATGTTGAGTTATTTCTATTAGAAAATATACTTCAAACTCTTATGATCGACATATATCTCACATTTTCACCATAGAGATAATGTCTCCATGCCATCAAAGCAAAGATTACAACTGATAACTCAAGATCATGAGTATGATAGTTTATTTCATGAATTTTTAGCAGTCGTGATGCATAGGCAATAACCCTATCATTCTGAATAAAGACAGAACCAAGTCCTTTACTTTAAGCATCACTATAAATAACAAAACCATCATTCCTAGATGGTATAGTCAAGATAGAATAATTGAATAATCTTCTCTTTAGTTCTTTGAAACATCCTTCACACTCTTCTATCCAAACAAATTTAACCCCTTTACGTGTGAGCTTCGTTAATGGGTTAGCCAATCGGGAAAAATTCATGACCAAACAACGATATTAACTGGCTAAATCAATAAAACTGAGTACATATGTTATACTCGTTGGTCCTGGCCATTCTTGGATAGATCTTGTCTTAGAAGGATAAATAGAGATTCCATATTTATAGACAATATAGCCAAGAAAATAAATCTCTTGAATCCATAATTCACACGCGCTAAACTTCACATATAATTCATTTCTTCGAAGAGTCTTTAGGATAATGCGCAAGTGATTTTCAAGATCTTCGTAGATTTTGGAGTATACCAAGATATCATCAATAAATACCACTAAAAATTAATAATGATATTCTTTGAAAACTCTTTTCATTAGATCCATGAAAAAAGATGGTGCATTAGTCATCCCAAAAGGCATTACTATAAACTTGTAATGCCTATACCTGGTTCGAAATGTTGTTTTCGGAATGTCTTCCTACTTTACACAAAACTGATGATATCTAGATCGAAGGTCAATATTTGAAAAGTATTGAGCTCCATAAAGTTGGTCAAATAAATCATCAATGCGAGGTAGTGGATACTTGTTTGTTATTTTTATAGCATTGATCTCCCTGTAGTCAATGCACAACCTCATAGATCCATATTTTTTCTTAACAAAAAGGACAGGTTCCCCATATGGAGAAAAACTTGGGTGAATAAATCCCTTTTTACTCAATTCCTCTAGTTGTTTCTTTAGTTCCACTAATTTCACAGTGGGCATTCTATAAGGGGTATTTGATATGGGCCTTTAACAAGGAATTAAGTATATGAAAAACTCAATTTCTCATTCTGGAGGATGTCTAGGTAAATCCTCTAGAAAAAAATCATCATATTATTGCAAAATAGGTACATCCTCTATTCGAACATTTCTTTCCTCACACCCACTTATTTTATTCTCTTCCTCTCCAATAATTGAATTTAGTTGGGCTACTGGGGGTGGATCTAGAATAGAATTAGGTGGTGACGTTTCTTCTCTAAAGATAAGGTACTTCTTTTCATCATAAAAAATTGTAACCTTTTTGTTCTTACAATAAATTTTCGAATCATGGTCTGAAAACCAATCCATACGAAGGATTATATCAAATTACATCATGGGTTTGATGATGATATCAGCAAATAAATAACGTTTATATGCCTTAATGGGAATTGATTAACAAAAAATTATTGCAATGATACTTGATTTAGATGTTTTTACTGACAACTCCCTTGTTATATCAAATTGTAAATATCTAATTTTCATATAAATATGGGAAGCTATGAAACAATGAGAAGCTCCAGAATCAAATAAATCATTGGCTAAACATGGGGAAACAATTGAATTACCTGCCACTATGTCTTTCGGAGCTTCAACCTCAACAGTAGTGATAGCATTAGCTTGGCCTTGATCCCTTGGCCTTTTCTAAGGTAAGTTACCCTGATGATTAAGAAATTCATTTGAATAATGCCCCCTTTATCTACAATTGTATCATTCATCATCGGCATCCTCTTTCTTCCCCATGCAATCACGATCTTGGTGGCCTTTTTTCACCACACTTGTAATAGACTCTCATTCCCTTAAGGCAAGTACCAGGGTGTATCTTCCCACATTTATTGCAGGATGGATATTAAAATTTTCCATTATTCCCCTTATTTAAATTTCTAGAGTCTTCAGTAGATATCTTCTTCTCTTGATTATCTTTAAAGTCATAAGCCTTATAGAATTATTTTTTCTTTCTTGATAGCACATGAGACAATATCTTTGTATGAAGAGAATGATTGTGAGACTAATCCTCGATGGAGAAATGGTTTTAACCCATCAAAGAAATGATCAATATTACTTATTGGGTTACGTATATAATCATCATCATTACTCACTAAGTATGTAATTATAGCCTCATATGTTGCTATATTCTCATCCTCCTTTTTCCTCAGACTCATAAATTTACTTTTCATATCTGCTCGATGGTCCTGAGGAAATTATTTTTCTAAGAAAGGCTCTTTAAACTTCCTCCATTACATAATGGATACTTCTTCATCTTCCTTTGTGTTTTGAATCAATGACCACCATTGATCAGTATCTCTAGTGAGGTGGTAAACATCCATGACAACTTTTTCCCTTTCACTACTCCCCAAGTAGTGGAATATTTTTTCTAAGGAATTTATCCATTTCTCAGCTACTAGTGGATTTGTAACCCCATTTAATGTCAGTGATTTTTTCCTAATGATGTGATCTAACATTGATCCTTCACACTGTGGATCAGGGTGCTATGTACGGGTAAGGTTATTATTCATAACTTCAGTGAGTTGTCCTAGTATGGTGATTAGATGATCAGCACTAGTTGCATCACCAGCTCCACTATAATTATCTTGAGTAGGAGGGAAATCCCTAAATGGAGTGTTTACATTGATTGGTTTCCATTCCTTCTACTAGGTCCCATTTCTAAACAATGTCATAAACTATATTAGTTTATGAATTGAAATACATAATTCCAAACTTGAAAAACACTTAACATAAAATGAACAATTTATGGATATAATACATAATCATAAAAATGTTTTCATTGGGGAAGTATATACTCATAAACCCTTCCTAGTGGTTTGTAAATAAAATGTGAATTTTACTAATCATATCCCTCGATTGTGTCGTAACCAAGAGTGGAGAAAGGCCCGTTGTCATGCACCAGTTCCCGTTCATGTCTAGCTCAAAGCTGGGATTTCAGGATTTACCCCTAGATACATCTGTGCCAGAGCCACCTCTACCTGCTCGTATCCAGACGGGGATATATTTCTCAGAAAACTCACAAAATCTCTACATTACCAAAATTCTAGGAAGTTCTTCTATACTAATCCTCACAGTCTATCTTTGGTCTATGCGCTCTAATCAGAGTTTTTCTAAATCAATTTCCAAGGTTTGTAAAAAACATTCTTTGATACCAACTGTAATGCCCTGACCCCAATTACCTAGAGTTCATACATTATTACATAAAAATGGAATGATCATAATAGAGTATGTCTCAAAAGGCGAATTATTTTAGTATCCTTGGATGTTCTGGATACACTATTCAGGTTTACATGACATCATAAAATGAAAAAAAATCAACAAAAATGTTTCCATAGAAGACAATCATATCTATATAGGTCAGTAATAAAATACCTTTTCGTATCCTAGGAAAAATAATACATAGAAAGGGATGAGCTCAGATGCTCAGTAAAGATAACAATATAGCGGAAACTTTCATAAATAAGTCTATGCATCTAAGGAAATGTATAAGACTAAAACAAAATCCTTTTAAAAATTGATCTTCAACATAATATGGAAAAGATAAAATCAAATAATTCCATTTACTTACTCACATGGATATTCTACTAGTCGAATAATCACATTCAATATCAATAGCCACTTTCATAATGATGGAATGCATAATTCCAAACTTCCACAACCACATAGTCAAGGCCTTGTGCCAAGACTACAAATAAAATTTTTTCAAGGCCTTGTTACATGACATTGGTTTGTCTAATGAGACCTACCAATGCATCGAGGAGCTATATCATTCTCCACCGGTCACTTACTAAGTCCAATACATTCTTTATATGAACTGGTTTAAACATAACATAAACATTCATATTAAAACTAGCATACAAAATGTTAATATATTCTCCATAAACCATTAATTTTATAATAATAATACTTTCACAGTCAAACATATCACAAATCCTTTAATACAAGATGGAAGTTTTGTATCTTTATATATCAACTTCAAATAAGCTTAAACTTTATAAAAGGATGTTGACATAGATGAAATCAAAACTATTTGAGAGAAATATCTCTTTTTTAAATTCATTTAAAAGTCACATAATTATAAAGAAAACATTTAATTGGAAAATATTTCTATAATATTGTAATGGAAGCTTCGACAATTTTATAACGGTAGAAAATAGAGGCACCCACCATATAAGTTAAAAAAATACATCCTTACCTTAATTTTGTCAAAAAGGTTAAAAAAACCATGTTTGAAAAACAAAGGAAGGATTCCTTTATAAACATATTATAAAAATTAAAAAAATGGTATAAATGTCTTTAACCCATATTCTATAAAATATTAAGAATGTTTTGAAGTATATTTTTAAGAAGCATGAATGTGGAGGATAAAGAGGTCCAGTAGATAATTACGTATAAACAACCTCAGATAATAACGAGATTGTGAAATAAACCCTTACCTTGTAATTTTACTTGGTTGAGGGTAGGATAAACTCTTGTATAATAGTTAAATAATTGTTATTAAATTTTTCAATTATCATATACATAAATATGATATAATATATGATCTTCTAATATTATTTTTTTAATAATATTTTAGTATTATCTTCATTTCGGGTGTCCACTTACTCATTTTCTTTTATATGTTTTGTTACATAAGCTGTGTTTGTTATGGAAAGGATGTATCTTATTCACATCTAGAATTATATGAAGTCCTTAATCATTATTTTTAATCATAAAATGAAAATTAGTCTTGAATGGATTCGATGGGGAATGAATCTCAGTGTGTTTGTGGAGACGGTAATCCGTACGTACGCACGAGCGACAATATCATTATTTTGATATCAAAATATTATATAATTGGATGGTATAACATATATGAATAATCTTTATCATTTTATATTTATTATATACATCAATTATACATCGTTTTTATACTCATCGAAATAATAATGTATTGAATAACAACTACACCACAACGTAGAGACGGTACGCCGTACATACGCACGTATGGTGGCAGTCATTCAAAGGATGGATAGAATAATGAATATTGCTATACAATATTTATAATAATATCACTGTATATAGAATATACTAGATTTATTATTATAGAATGGAAATAATTAGAAAATAATAATTGGAAGAAGAAATGAATTTGAAAGAGTTGATGAAATATTTACCTCTTCTTCGGGTTCTTCCTTTTTATTTGATAAAAGGGCTCATTAAGTTGGATTTGTGACTAAAGGAATGACTATATGATTAATTGAGGGAAGTTGAGAGGACATTTGGGTAGGTTTTGGATGATCCAAATGGCTTTGAAGGTGTGAATTAGTGAGAAGGGTGAGTGCCCTTTTATAAGAGGAGTGAGGGGCACCGTAGGAGACGTTCAAAATATTATTTTATAATAAATTCATAAACGGTTTATAATGGCTACAAAGTGACCTATTTCTAGTATAGGGTGGGTATGGGTAGAAATAATTTCATACAATAGATTATATACTGGTTCAGGTAACCATATTAACCATATCATTTATATTTAACTCATAGATAAATTTTTTGACATTTACCATGTCTCTTTATATTTTTATATTATATTATTAATAAACGTACAAAAACAAGACAAGAGAACCCCAAGTGGTTCATTATTAATTTATATAACATTATCTATTCCATTTGGCAGAACCATATATTTTTAAGAGTATAATATCAATTAATAATATAAAAATTGGTTTAAAAACAATTTTATGTCAATTTTGACACTATTTGGTATTTTGTTTTTGTTAAATTCATAACAGAATTATTACTTCGAAATAAAATTTATTTAATCAACCCTAACATGTCATAGTAACCTATAAAATTAGTCGAAATTATTAAAAGTATCAAATTTTATTTATTTGGGTATTTAAAATATCAATTATTTTAATATTTTATTAATAAGGTAATTACTGCATCACAATTGTGTCATAAATAAATTATATTAATAAACTTATAAAATTTTTAATAAAATACCATTACGTAGGAAATATTTTCATATTTTTAATGAATATTTAAAATATAATTTATCAAATGTATATCCCTATATTAACAATGTTTTAGTTATGAAAATTTATTTTAACTCTTTTAACTCTTCTTTAAATATAATAATAATAAATGTCTGAATCTAATCTAAGTGGAAAAAGAGGTTCATATTTTACTCTTAAGGTTTTTTTGGTCAAATTTAACTTATCCAATTGAATTTGGTCATTTTAGGGTAATATTAATGACATTTTTACCTTTAATTACCCTATTTACTTTTAACCACGGCAAATGAAAATAAAAAAGTTACTATTCACGAAAAATTATTTTCATCTTATTGAACCAAATTTTAGTTACTGATATCAACCATGTGTCTTGGATATGTGAAATTCAACTCACAAAATCGGTAAAAATAAGTTTTATTCATTTTTTCAAAACCTCATAGGAGGTGGGTAAAAGATGTTAAAAAGTTCAATAAAATTTTTATATAACTAAACTTATTATAAAATGAATCCAATGAATTACATTGAACTGATATAGGTATTATGTATATTTTTTGATCTAATATCAATTTAAATAAAAAACTAATTATTTAAATAAAAATTTGGTTTTAACCAATAACTCATTGTTTTTCACTATTCATCAAAAATTGAAAGTTTTCATAAAAATACCAAAAATTCACCCTATGCTAATTTTGATATTCCGAATCCAAAAACAATGTCCATTTTGGATGATAAGATTTATAAAATTATAAAAAGTGGGTATTACTATTCATAACATCCAGTTTGATTGGTTTTGGTGTGTTAGAACGCGAAATTGCATACAACTCACGTTATTGTATTATTAAAAGAGAATCGTACTGTGGAAGCATGAGGTGTTACATCTTTGGTCATCTTGATCTGAAATCCTGATTAACCAATAAATAAATACTATAATAAAAATAATCTTGTTTATTTAATCAACTAATAAATTAATTAACGTCACAAATAAATGATAAAAAATATCAGATAAATATATTATAATTAAATTTTACTAAAAAGTAAAATATTTAATGAAAATAATTTAAAAGTTAATATTAATTTAACTATTTATATTACTAAAACTACAGTGTAAAATGAGATAAAAATAAAATTCACAGAAAAAAATATGAATTCATTAAATCACTAACAATTAAACAAACAAAAATTCATTAAAAAATTATTAAGTAATAAAAATAATGAAAATTTGATAAATTAAACAATATAAAATCATAATTATTATTAAAAACATTAATTTACAAATTAAATCTTAAGATATCAAAAAACTAATAATCCACCAAATTAACATCATATCAAGAATAAAATATACAATACCCCCCATAAAGGATTTGAAAAAAAATATAATTAATAATCAAAAAATCATTCACTTATAATGAATGTTATTCTATTGACATGGGGAGAGGTACTTGGGTTATATATCTTGTTATTCCAATATGGAAGATTATTTCAGGTTCACTATGTATTTTTTGACAATCCATCTTCTTTCACTGATTGTTTTGTGATCATGTTTTCCCTTTTATTAACATGGATAAAAGTATAGTCCTTATTAATTACTCTTGGACACTAATGTTTATTGATTATGTATAGGAATTATTTAATTTTAACTATATGGATAACTATGTTTTTATTTAGCCAGAGGTTCCATAAATAATTTAATTGAGTTTTCTTGTAGCCTCTTATGGTGAATGCATTGTATATAAACAAGTGACGGGTGGGAACCTGAATTATATATCCCATCATTACATTAACATCTCTCATGAGAAAAAACAACTTTGGTTTTGGGGTATACCATTCCCCATATGACTATTATTTCTTTGCATAAGGTGTTAGAAACAATTTTTTGTCCAGCTTTATGAATTCTATCAAATTGAGATCTAAAATTATTTTTATACATGAATTAATTTATTTCCATGAATAAAACATGATCTTAGTTTCAGTTCATTGAATAATTATTCATTTTATTTATACATATAATATTATATATACTTGTATCACGTTTTGGAAGATTTGGTTATATGTTTCACATATTAAGAGTTTCAACTCATCGCTTTCTTCTATTTCTATTCACCAGATTGTGATGAAATTGTAGTACATGTGATATCTGATGAAGGATATCACATGTGGATTATTTTTAGTGAGATTTTGAAGACTCATTATGGATTATGTTGGTTAGTTCGTAATAGAAAATATGTATATTTAGTACAAATAACACGACCTTTATTAGTTTTCGAATTGTCATAATTATGTATTTATCTAAATCTTAAAGGTCATTCAAATAAATATAATTTTTTTACTATATCAATTCTATAGTTATGTATATGAATAAATAGTTGGAACCAAAGCCAGTATATTAAAAATGTATTTATGTTATTGAATTTAGGAGTGTGGCTACGAGGTTTCATAATTGGGGTTATAGTAGGGTTACAATAACAGTAGATAATAATGTGTGTATTGAGGATAATGTAAGACTTGAAAGCATAAGTTTGATAACACATTCAAAAGTATATATGAAACTTTGTGATATTTTATTATATAACATTATGATAATAATGTACATTTTACATGGGAATCATGATAAGTTAAATTCAGTTAAAATCTTAGTGATAACTCTATGTATAGGATGACATCCTGAAGAATTGGAAATGTAATTTGTATATGGTTTCCATATAACTTTTATCCATGAATAGATGTTACAATATGATATAGGATTTCGAACAATTTTACCCCAAGGAAAATAACCCCAAAAGGGTGTATTGAGTATTAACTCAATCATCATGTATATCACAACAGATGCACTATTGTACACCTAGTTTGACACACCTTCTGAATTTTCCTTGGATAGACATATTTTCAATAAGAATAATGATAAAATATTTAATTATTATGTTAACTAATTAGGTTATATAAAATAGTAGAAATAATTCCACAAATATCCAAGAATTGAAAAAATTAGTGTCACAAGTTGGGCGCTCCATGCTTCGATTAGGCTCAATTCCTCATACTGGCCACATTTTATCCTCCTCCATCTTGGATGGATCTGTTCACTAGTGAAAACATTGGATGGCTCTCAAAAACACTATTTACACCTAACCCAGCGCATCAGACCTCTTTTTTGGGACTATGTATAGGTGTTTTAGATTGATTTGGTTCGACATTGGTTGTAGAATATGATATTCTTCCTATCCACTTCAATTGTTGGCCATCCGATCATGTTCAACTCCATATTTGGGTGGTCTCAATTCATATTTTGAGTCATCATGGGAAGTTGACTGAGAGGGGATAACAAAGGTATTAGCTCTTGTTCATCTTTGAAGTTGGATTCATCCTCTTGTATATTTTGTTTCTTTTTCTTCATCTATTTGAAGGTTATTTTTATTGTTTTTTTCTACTTTGTACATGGATTTTTTAAGATGTTACTATTTTTTTCAGATGTTTTCATTGGAATATTGTTTATTTTATTTGGTCCATTTTTTTTGGGGATCATTTTTGGTGAAGGTCATGACTCTCAATGGAAACATAATGCTTCTCCAACTCTACCCTGGCTTCGTGTTCCATCACTCCACTCTAGGTCCTTCTGGTCAGTGGTTATCAAGGAATCTTTGAGATGTGTTTTTTGAGTGGATAATAGTGTTACAGGAGGCAAAACCATCATTTGGTGGTGCACACTGGTGGAGGATTATGTGTGTGACAAAGTGGTGGTGTCATGGCGAGTGAACCTCGATGATGGGAATGTGTTGTTTTATAATTTTTTTAGATTTTTGTGAAGGTGTTAGTATCAAATTATGGTGATCTTGTATGGAATTTTATTTTAGAGACACTGATGTTGTTTTCACAATGAAGACGGTGATGATGTATTTGATCATGGTGTGTTGATGTTTAATTTTGGTTCTGTATCATGGAATAATTTCAAATATTATATGCTCTGGTGGTGTTAGGGAAATGACGATGATGACAGTGGGGATCTCATGATTATGAGGGATAGTGATTTGAATTCACCTAACAGGTGTTATCAAGGCTCGATATCCCATTGGGTTTTGTGTATGTGATTTAATTTATGTTTTTTGAGATTTAAATTTTGAATATGGAATCCTATTTTTTTGGATCCCACTGGTGTTTTGGTTACCACTCAACAATAAAAAGACATTCTTGAACAAAATAGTTTTCAGTGAGAGTCACCAATTGATCTAACATTATTATATATTTAGGAAAAAGGTGTTATATGTGAATAATAAATCATATTGTTTTCAACATATTCTAATATTTTATTTTATTATAACCATTGAGGATTTTGTATTTTATTCATCCGGAATCACAAAAAAGAAGCAGAGAAAAGTATGTGTCCAGAAACCACACCTCTCTAAAACTAAATAAGGGAGGATACTTTAACAGTTGATAATTGGATTATATACTTGTTATGATGTAAAAAGGATGATTAGAGATAACTTACCTATGGATGGGTTGTTGATATCTGAATATTAATTAAATCATATTACTGTTAGAAAATTTTACTAGAGATTTATATTTTTCAATTATATTAGGGTATATTCATAAATATATGGGGATTATCTGAAGAATCTAATCATTATTATTTCTTATTTCAACATTAGTTGGTTTGAATAATATATTAAATTCTATCAATAACCATGAAAAGTGATATTATTCTAGGGTTATTTTTTTTGGGATTACTATTAAAGAACAAATGATTGAGGTATTGATAAATATTACAATAAAATCTTTCCAGATATTGAGGAAATAATGGGAAGACTTATTTTGAGAAAAATGATTTATATTGTTTTGACATACTCATACTTGATTATTTCATTATGGAAAACATGATCCAAGACAATTTTTCTGAGAATTATATCAATTTCAAGATTATGAATTACTAGTGTGTAACATTACAAAATTTTGGTAATATAAATTGAGGGTTAAAGATAATTTTAATTTAAAGAGGAATATATTTTTTCATTATAATATGATTTCTTAGAGATACAGATGGTTTGAAGAAGGTATATTTTGGTTAATTTATGATTTGGGGATATACATACATGGGTATTTGACAATCTGAAATAATAATGTTGTCTGAGGACTAAAATATAACTTAATATATCCTAATAGTGTAATGTTGAATCCATACTAGATTTTATATCCTGAATTATGGTTATGATAAAAATACCCACCACTATTTTCTTCATAGATTAATAATTAAAATTGCGAGGATTCTATTTATTTTCAAGGGGCTGTAACTCCACAATATTATGATATTTAAATACTAATAAAAATACCAATGTGTTCTACAAAATTCTCCAGAAATAACAACAAACATAATCAAAACTATGATATGTTAAGACCATTAAAACCATTACATTAAATTAGAAATAATTTAAAGGAGTGGAAAGTTTATGAAATACTTATATAATTAAAATAAAATCCACTTTTATATGAAATCCAATTAGTATAGAGAAAAAGACTGAAAAAGTGATTTTATATTTACAAACTCATTTTTTATATATTTAATTTGAATGCGACACACATTCCAATTTCATAAAATGTGTGATTAATGATTACAAGTGATATATGATATGAAAAACTGTTTAATAGTAATTGAAATAATAAATAATAGGAAATGTAATTGAGAATTCTTAATATATAAAAAATCCTATAAAAATATTTTTCATTCCATCTACACATTTTATTTTATTAAAAAATACTAAAATTTGAAACCTTATGTTTCAAAATTTCATTTTCTATGATTTATCATAATGAATTTTTGATAAGGTGATATTTTTAAGTTTTCTATAGAAATGATATTTAGTTGATTAGTGTAAAATAGATTTTAAACAAATAAAATTACATTCATGACATAATTAGAATATATGTATGAATTGAAAATTCATGAACCATTTTTCTATGGACAGTTAGGTATTTAATATGAGAATTTATTATGTTAAAAATGATATTTTTAATTTAGAAAGCCACATTTTATATTTTAGAAAAAATTTGATATTTTCTAAAACATTTTTTATAATAAATTATAAGTATATATTTTAAAATTTATTTATACATATTTTATAATCTATGAAATTGAAATAAATTTAACATTTGGAATAAGTACGTATAAATTATATAATGTGGGACATTTTATTTTTCCCATAAAGGAAAATATTACTAGGAAAAAATTGGTTATAATTCTGAAATCTAAAATGGTAAAAATAAATAACCCAAGAGGTAAAGGAAAAAATGATAAAATATTTTGTTTAATTGAGTGGTTGAAGTGTTAATAAACCTTATCACTTCTCCAATAAATCATTTCTTAATTTTTATGCACTTTTCGTAATAGTGAATTCAACATAGTGAAATCTTTTACGTGCTTGAAAAATTTCATCACTTTTCAATTATAAAATTGAAAAACTTATCCTTTAATAGCAACTAAAAAACAACAATTTTTCATACCAAACCATAGTAAAATACTCCAAAACACCGTTTATAAGTTCTAATATTCTTATTAGTCTATCCTTTAAAATATTAACCCTTTTCAAAACAGAGATAATCCACGTAGTAATGAGATTATTTCTAACAATTATACCATCTTCTATATTTTTTATGTGCATTTATTCATCATCAAATTTCATTTAACTTTGTTAAAATAATATATATAGTAAAAACTTTAGACACGGTTTTTATTATAATTATTTTAAAATATTTAAAAATGCTCCCCTTTTCAATTATGATAAATGAACATATTAATCATGTGTTGTGTGTATTAAAACCTACGTGATACAACTCGTTTCATTTTCCATAACCACCATACAAGGCTGATAAAAATTCATAGTTAAACATATAAGTATGATATTTATAACATATTTTTTATTTTTAAATGGTAAATAATATTATACATTCCACTCATTATATGAAAAAAAAATCATTATCCATGCGTAAGTGTGGACTACCACCTCGATGTAGTGATGTATTAAATTAACCATTGAACATACATAGATGGATCTAAGAATTATTTTAATGGATAAATATGATTTTAGGATATAATTTGGGTTCAAATATAACAAATTTTATACCCTATTAACAATATTTTAAGCAAATGATAATCCGCAGATTAATTGTTTGAAATGAGTGTACTAAGAGGAAAATGATATCATCATTGATCTTAATGATATTATATATATTATCTTAATTTATAATTATTTATAATTTATATATATCATGATAATAGACATTAATTATGATCATTATTCTCCTTGTATAATGATATTACAACTAAAGCAACATATAATCGTCCAATAATCATGTTATGTTCATGTTTGAGCCAATTTAACCACTTATATGAACATTATTGTAATTTTATATCATGGATGACTATAAGTCCATAAAATATTGTATAATATGATATAAATATAAATAAAATTATTTTTTGGTTTATAAATATTAAAATTATTATTAAACTCATTCATTAAGAAAATATATTTTGTTTATTACAATTCATCAAAATATAATCAATGTCGATTTATGATTAAAAGTTTTTATCGAAAAAATACATATAAGTTAATTATATATTTTTTAAATATCATGTAACATGAATTATAGTATAGTTTTGGATCTAATAGTTAATTATTTTAAAATATACTAGACACCAACACCACTTATATGAAACTAGTTCTAAGAGACATATATTACATACACACAATATTGAAAATTGGTATAAATTAACTAATATACATATATATATATATATATTTGTAATGATTGATCATAAATTATGAGTATAAATGATTATATTTTTTAAATATTTAACATGTTCTTGCATTTAATGAACATGAAATAATAATTCGGTATAATTGTTTCATGTTCAAAACAAATTATGGAAAAGGTAAACATTTTCATCTAAAATGGATCTATTTTAGACATGTTTAGTATTATACACCTATATTAATTTGTAATATTTTTTTACTGACTATTTTATATATCATATTATTAATTACCTTTTAATGATAGTATTTAATTTTTAATTAAAGTATCTCTCATTCATAGTGTTTTGATAACAATTTTATTCAATCTGAAAGGGTTCTTTGTCTCAAACTTTAATTCCATGAGACATGTTCATATTATGCACAAATATTTTCATTCAATGGTGTGTTACATACCAAAGGATATATCTTTATCATGTATATTATTTATTCATGGGATAAACTATGCAAGGTTTTTCATTTTCATCAATGTCTTCTGCTCATTTTTACCCTAGATGTAATGTATTTTGGTTACTTAATTTTCATTCATTGAGGCATGATCACCCTATAGGAATTATAATTTTGGTACACTACAAAAATTGATTATATTATATTTTATTTTATTTTATTTATTTAAATTTACATTCCTACCATATTATACACAATTTTGAAAAATTTATTATATAAAATATCTTAACCCTTATGGATATTTGTAACTCATATATCGAATCCATGATTTATATGATTTCATTAAGATCTTTTTTTATTAATGTTTTGGTTCCCACACACTTAATTTTTTTAATTCCATTACCACTATGGTACAAATAAAATTTGATATCAAATATTTTTTACCCTTTTTACAATATGTGTTTTAAAGATATTTATTTTTCATGATATTAAAATGGAGATATCATTTCTATTTCAAATGTTTTGTCTTCATATCTTCACTTAAAAAAAATAAGAATTTTTCATTTTAATGGATTGACTATTAATAATTATTTGAAGAAATTCAATTTCCATCAAGGATCTTTCATTTCACAATTTGAGAAAAATTATTTTCGATGTTTCCATTCATATCATTAATTACATCCGTTTTAATTTTTTTAAAAAATATTTAGGATTTAACATCTATTGATAATTTATGGAACAATATCACCATAATAAACAATCCAGATTATAATTCTTCCTTGGGTAGTATAATTTATGCATTATCTTACATGTATGTTCTTCATATTTGTCAATATCATTATTATTTTATTTTGATACAATGGTTATATTTTCTAAAAAACCACAAATAATCATTCTAAATATAGATAAAAATAATTTTATTCTACTATTGAATTATTTTAATACTCATTCATCCATATGGTTTGAAAATTTCATTTTACATAATTCAGATTATATGATTTTTCTATATGAAGGACTGTTATTCTATTGGTATAGGGGAAATTTATAGTGTTATATTTTTTTCAAATACTGATGATTATTGGAAAGATAATTATTTATTTTTTGACCTTCCAAAATCCATCTATAGATGGTTTATAATCATTTTATCTCTTTTATTTACATGGGTAAAATTATTTACATTATTTATGATTATTGAATAATAATGTAGGTAGATTTTTAAGGACATTTTATATTCTTTATTTTATAGATATAAATTTTTTTCAGCCTGATGTTCTATTTGGGATGTTATAATATTTCTTGATTTCACATCTATTAAATGAACTGGACTAAAATATGTGATTAGAGGAACATAAAATTATATATCCTCCAAAAAATTGATATCTATAATGATACAAAAACACTTGGTATTTTTTTATAACTCTAACCATATTAGCATAGTGTCCTAGAATAAGTCCTTGAACCATTTTTAGATGTTTGTAATTATGGATTCCATATGTATGAGACTAGTAATTATTTGTATCCATGTTTTTTTTCATTTCCTTATATAAATTATGATCTAATTTTATTTTGATTAGTTCATTATTTTGAGTACATATTCCTATCATATTATGTATAACATGCAAATGGTTTTGGAATCTTAACACATATATTTCCCTTACTATGTGTTTGGGATCAACACATTATTTTGTTTTCACTTCCAATGATATGAAGAAAATTTTCAAATGTGATTTATTTATAAAGACAACACGTGTTGAAGAATTTACAAGAGATGATTAAGTATCAATATGGAATAATCAGTCTTATATATATTGGAAACAATATAATATTAGATAATAATAATAAGGGATTTATTATTTTATAGACATTATTAAATTTATAAATCTATAAACCAAAAAATTCATGGTAATTTATGTGGTTAAAAAATTATTTTATAACATGTAACTATTTTATAGTTATATCCTTTAATATATTATTCGTAGCAAAGTCTGAATGTAATGTATTTGTTTATAGCATTATATTGGGAGTGTGGGTTAGGTGCTTCACCGGTATTAGATACTTTTCAAATAAATCCACATAAGGAAATAATTCATAATTTCATCTATATTAATAATTTGATAAACCCATGGAATATAAATGAATACCCAATGAAATTACTTAACATTTTAGATAAATACCATTCAATAAAATAAATAACCGATTTGTTATTTATACTATATATAAAAAAGGATTATAGTTATTAACATAATTAAAAAAATCAATTAATGTATTAAATCAAGTTGAATACCCTTTAATCAAATTATTCCAAAAAAATTTATTAACTTTGTAAAGGAAATGGTTGAGAAATTATATTTATACACTAAAAATTACTAGGAAATAAAATGGTCATGAAAGATCATTTAACTTAAATAAATGGATAATACATAATCTATTATAATCTATATGGTGGATGGTCACATTTTTAAAACAACGTCGATCATGAATAATACATTTTCACATAATATTAAATAGATGTATAATAAATTTGATGAATTTTTTTTAATCTTACATTAGAAATAAGAAATATATTTCATCTTCTGAAATCATTTTAAAAGTAATATTTTTTAAATAGAGGAGTAAAATTAAAATTTTTGGAATCCATGAAAATTTATAGAGAAATAGAGAAATAATACATCAATATTGGTAGGAAAATATGTTCCCATGGAAAAATCTAATTGCGATCATTTATAATATGTTCATGGAATTAAAATGTTACGAGTATCATCCCAATTTTTTTAATGGTTTTATGAAAAAGGTGGAAAACAATTACTTTTGAAAAAGAAATTGTTTCATGGGATAACGATGTGGATCAAACATACCAAAGGAACTAAATGGTTTGATGAATACTGGATAGCCTACCCATATTATTATATGAAGGATATTTTGTAGTTAAATGATTTCTTGATGGGTTCACTATATTCATTTTTTTGGGAAAGTATAACAGACTTGATTTAAAAAAATTGTTTGACTAATCGATTTTTGGGGGGATTTATTTTATTGAAATGATTTATAACATTTTTTTACCATTAATCTTCATCATCTATAGATTTTCTAAATAGTTCCCACATCCATAATTTATTACATACCTTCCTTCCAAAGTATGGTGATCAATTGGGGTTTCCAAACCAATGACACTTAAAAACCTACATTGATCGGGAGGATGAGAGGATTGGATATTCACCCCAATTTGGGGGGAATATTTTCCTACATGGAGACTCTTTTATTGATTTATTATATATTTGAGAACCCCTTACTATTCTCGTTATGGGACCATTTACCCTAACAAAATGATAATGTTTTAAATCCCTCCATATTAAAAGAGAGGTATATTAATTAATCAATATTTATATTTGTGAAGTTGATCATCTATTTAATAATGGGTATATAATTCTGCATTGAATATATTTAATCAAGAACTATAGAATTTACTATTTTCTATGGAGGAATTTAGTACTCTAAGGATGTGATTTAACCATTCTAAGACATCCTATGTATCCTTTTTATAATAGGTTTCAAAACCCATATAGTCTAGAAAACCTATGCAGTTTAACATAATATTGAAAGGACATATATATGATCATATAGGAACTTAGTATTGAGATTTTGAATCCTAAAGGAGTCCTACAAATCCATTATACTATATAACTTTGTGTCATCGTAGTTCGATCAAACCCGCAGGATTGGGTTGGAGGTGGATTCCCTTGTATGGGGACCATTTAATCATTCAACATATCATGTTTTTTAAACTATAGTCACCATATATGGTGTATATTCATTATGAAAATGAAATTATCATTTAAAATACCTTATCCCACAGGTTCTATGATCGATGTGGGAAACAATTGATACCTTGTAATCAGTCACAATTTTTATGGATGCTGAAATTATATGTTTTAAAACCCCTTATAGTATGACTCATATAGAGCTTGGTCCTTAATAAGGAATCCTATGTATCCAGGTTATGGAATAATTCATAGTCATTGTAGTTCAATTTATTTCTCAATCCAATGGTGGATGAGGAAAATTATCAACCCATGGGGGAGATTGGGTCACGATGGTTAGATTGTTAGAGACATGGGGCGACTTACACTGAGGTGGATGTCTATTTGAGGTTCAGCCTTTGGAATGAATCATATATATCCTGTTATGGATAGAATAATTTTCATCATTTTTCATATTTTTTGGGGCTTACAGACTATGGTTTTCCTTATATATCCACTGGACATGGTTATCATGTCTCGGGATGTCTTCTCGACATTAACAGATTATCTTCTAAATATATTATCATTATCTTCCTAACATATCTTAGGATGTCTTAAAATAACATGGTTTCTTAGAGGACATTCCTAAATATAATCACATGATCTTATTGACATTTCCAGAGGACATATCATAACCTGTATGACATTTCTGGAGACCATCTCATGATTAATTATAACATTTTTGAGGGTGTCACATTATGTAGCTGTAATTTTCATTGTACATTATGAGATCAATAATGACATGTTTTTAGGGTGTCACCTGAATTGGATAATCTGTTTAGATGGTTCCACAAGATATATATAACTTTTCTGTATGACATTTCATGATCAATAATGGGATATATTTGAGACATCACAAGAACATGTTGACATGTCCTTGTATAATTGCGAGGCCTAGCTGACCTGTCAGAGTCTTGCCACATGATTTGAGGAGACATGTCTAGAGGAAATCACAAGGATTCTCTAGAAAGCCCAAGGGAATTATTGATACTTGGGTGGAATGGAAAAATAGGATCACAAAAAGTTATTTATATGTTCAAGGGATATCTTATTATTCATATAGAATTTTGAAGGAGCATCACTTAATTTTGGTGACATGTCCCACTTCTGTCTCATGATCTGGGTTGGTTTTGTGAATTATCTAATGATTAGTGAATTTTCATGTGCGTAAGTCTTCATTAATTTTTATATACTTTTACTCAAATATTGTTTTTCATATGTTCCTTCGGTTATTATAGTGTTAGCTTATTTTAGGTTTTGTGTGACATAGCTAACATATGGGACCTCCTTCACATTATCATGTTGACCCACTATAAGTCCTCTATTGGATCTATAGAATGATAATTTTAACAACCTATGACTGATTCACAATACATAATGTCATTCAATATATTTTACCTTCTAGAAGACCCTTGTGATTGCGTGACTCAATGCTCTGAGATATATGATCATGCTCCCCAAAGTGTTTTCGATTGTGGATCGATCTGCCATGGATATATTTTTTTTGGTGAGGGGGGGGGGAGGGTATATAATAATTTAGATTTTATTTATATATTTAATTTCATGTTTCATATATCTAGGATATGGTATGGTATGGAGTCATTTGATAGTTTTGGTGTCACGTTCTTCACATGATCATTAAATGGGCCATCCATGGTGTCACTGGATTATATAGTCCATGAGAATATTTCACCATTACATCTTTTAGTAGACCCAAGATGATAAAATGGATTTTCAATAACCATGTATACATGTTAACGATCTTCAATAATGTTAGGATGATATTCCATGTGGTCATCATGGAATCAAGATGTATTTGGAATGGCATTTTTTTGATAAAAAACGACTTGTCTGGGGTCTTATGTGAGACAAAGAAATCTTTTTAAGAGGGTTTTATGGGATCATGCTAACATGTTTAAGGGTTATCTAGAAGATCAATGGTTATCATTTAGGGTATATGAACTCATTTTTTGAAGTCTAGTGTATCCTCATTTCCCAATAAGCATTTGTATATTCCATTTTTTTATTTCCCTCTTTATATTACCAGGACTGGGGATCTTGAGAGGTTGTGGGAGTATTGTCGATGAAAATTAGTCCCTCTCCTATAATTTTTCACATGAAAAATAGTGGTTCTTATAATGATTCATGGTTATTAGATGAAAAAATGTATATTTTAATATGGAGCTGAAGAGGTAGCACAAAATTGAAGTGAAGTGTCCAAGAAACTTTGTATGATAAAAGTGACATGCTAGTGGCATGCTTCACAGCATGGAAGACATGACACCATGGCTTTGCGAGGTCATGTAGATAAGATGATTGCATCTATAAAGATAAACGATCACATAATATCTTTATCTTATTCTTAGTTTCACCCTTTTTTTACAACAATTTTGATGATTTTCGGGTGTCCACCGATTGACAAATATCATGGTGTGGAGGAGCTTTTTTGGAATCCTCCACATGACCAGTGTGTGTCGTGAAATAATTTTAAATAATAACGATTATTATTTAGAGGGTATCCATGTGGTATCATGTAGGATATGTTCTACACTTGACCATTCTGCATGATCTTATGAAGGACATGTGATTGCCTATCCTTTTGAATGTTATTCATTTAATATGTTTTTTCCACCTTTCCTTCATTTGTTTTATAGAAGAAATCATACCCATATTATAGGTATCTGTTTCATTTTATATTTTACAATTCTCATTTAGAAAACCTCATCAATTCCCCCCCCCTCAGGAGTGATGTTTGTAGTAACATGTCCTTGGTTTTGAGGAAATTAAATGCCCACCTGTGTCTTTAGGTTGCTACCAATCACTATCTTTGGAAATGTTTGGTTTCCCAATTGTGCATTGTTATTCTATAGAGTGGCCTATAAATAGGGTAGAGTAGAAGATCTCATTCACTGGATACTCTAAATCTATAGATATTATACTATGTTCTTACATCACTTGGCCCCTTCACATGACCATCTATGAGAACTAATTATGGGACCTGTTCACAAGATTGTTCTATGAGAAATGGTTTGTTAGATCATTTCAGAATACCCACTTTTACTTATCACTAGTTTGAATAAGCTATTAAACTACCATCGGTAATTGATTGAACCTTATATAAACACCTATATTGTAGGTTTCATATCATCAACTGGCTCGGTCACCAGTTCACTTTGGAAATTATGAGTTTCGTGGGACCATGTTATTGTCAGTTGGTCAAGTGTATGACGATTGGTCATGTGGTAGAGATTTTTCATGTGGGTTACATTATATTTCTATATTCCACATAGTTTATTGTACACGTGTCCATTCAAATGGTCATGAATTCTTTTGGGGATTATGTGATTCATGTGATGCTTCTTAGATCATGTGTCTCTTTTGACATATTTTTTACTTGTTTAGAATATTTTTTATCTTATATGAAAATGAAATACATCTCTCATAATAGTTATTCCATCATGGAAAACATGATTTAAATATTCTTTGGGTACCATAATGCTGGCCCTTGGTATCTTGTGCCCTCTAGAAAAATGGTTATGAAAAGTCTTCTCCCATCTAAACTCTTGAACTACCCTTTATCACAACGACTTCTTATGTATGGATCTGGTATATGGGATGATGTTTCCATTCCATATACTAACTAAAATATACTATATTTTTTGGGGACAAATTCATTAAAATTTATTCATATGATAGTATTTCTTATCAACAACAAGTTATAGCACACTGCCAGGGGTTGTGATATATGCTTGTGAACTTCTCTCTAGGAACAGATTACTGTGAATTCACCAAAGAAACATAATTCAATGTTATTCAATAATATTATTATCTTATTTTAAAAATCCATATTTCCTCTAGAGATTTAAATGGAACATGAACACATGTGGAAATGTATATGAAGAATGGGTGTGGCCATTCTAGTTTAGAGTGAGTTATTCATAATTTTCAGATCAGCTACATGCTATCAATATTTACGATCCTATATGGGATTCTCAATTAATATTTCAATATATCTATATGTTATTAGAGAAAAAATTATCCATTGGTTACATGGAACCAATTCATTCTATAAAACCTACAATGAAGTAGGATTAATCATTTTTGATATCTACTGACTTGGCATGATACCCCACTATGGAGATGTACAATGAGATCCGTCCTACTATGGATGACTGGGATGAAACCGCCCAAATGCCAATTGTAGAAAAGGACATGATCACCATTGTGAAATAAAATTTAATTATGGAGATGAATACCCACCCTCTCATATATTTTAAATATTAGATATGTATTTTCCTGGTAGATCTTTCCAATCGCTATATTACCTCATCGATGCTCTTCTCGGTAGGTCCATGCAAGTGTTGGTTTATAATGGGTAGTCTTGGAGCCTAGATAATAAACCATATCACTATAATGGTTAGGATGAAGATATCCCAGAGAATCAGGGTGGTGGGTTTCATGGGCAAGTTCATGAATTGGTGGCTTTTCCCATCTCGGGACACATGCTAGAGAATTTGAGTTAACACACTGGTAATGGTAGATCGATTATTAGAGGGATAGCCTCTTAATCGAGATGTAATGACTCTATTACAAATTTACCATCATTTTGGGATATATTAAATAGGGAATAAACCCTTATATAATTGGAGTTAGATTATAATTTTTACTCGGTTGAATAGGAGAGAATTTTCACTACTATAGATTCCACAACCCTTCTAGGACCCCTGGTGCCATATGTTTTCCAAGGGTTCTATATATCTCTAGGGTTGATTAAATTTTTCTAGGTCCTAATGAGGTTGCTGATATGTGTACGTATTATGATCACTTAAATTTAATGCCCTAACCTTTTCCAACATGGCCTATTATTGATAATGGAAGAGAATCTGTTGATGAAAGGTCATACAAGATCTCCCATTAGGATGGGGTTCTCATGGCCATAGTGGATGATTTGCTCGTTTTTGAGCCATATATCGCATACCAGTTCAGTCTCCATTTTTTATGAATCCAATTTATTTCTCTTCTCCCATCCACTGTCATGTGGGGAGAATTTAATCCCATTATTATACACCACTTTTAGATAATATTTGAACACAAGGATAACAATGATGAGATTATCCTCCAGAATATTGGCACCCATATCATCCTAGATCATGATAGTCCTAGGTTTGGAAGATTCCTACATGGGTGGTGTTATGAATAGACTAGTCCATCAATTGGATAGACCAAGTTCCTCACTAATCCCTTTTTCAATATAAATTATGTAGCCAATTCAATATTTGATTTAGTCTTTGAGGAAGCACCCTTGACCTAGTGATGATGATCCCATCAATGGGGAATAATATATCATGGAAGATATTTTGTCAACATAATAAATGTATGATGTATAATTTTAGGGATGAATATATGAGGATTCCTCTCTGGCTTTCTCATTTCTTCTTCTGGTTGTTCCCCCTTTTGATTTACCTAATCATGTAGATGTAGAGGATCAGACATATTGTAGGATAATATAGATGTAGAGTTAATATTTTAGCATTGATATTCCTAGGGAAACATTTTGTGATCTAAAAGAATGTTTTCATAGGCTTATTCAGGTTTTGGGGGTGGGTGAATTTTACAGACAACCATTATATGAAATAATGTGAAAATCACCATGGTGTGGAAAGAGTTTTCTACTAGTAAGATGGTATTTATTGATTTCGATGATTGGACACGCCTAGAAAAACTGTTGAGGGAATAATCAGAGGAGTTGGTATAGTGACGCCGATCTATATCGGAGCATCATGCCCAAGTGGACATCCTGATCACAAAGATATAGAGATATGGGGAGATTATAGATTTCTTAATGTATGGACTTTTGGAATCATCATCTTCAGTATACACCACTTAGAAAAGAGTTAATAAGTTATCTACTCTTATTGAGACACTTCTCCCCCTGTATGTTATAGAAGAAGTAGGGGGTAGTTCTTCGATGATAAATCAATTCTTTTTATCAGACTCTCATCGAAGTGAAAAATTCAACCGATCAAATCTTATCACAATGTAACAATCATTATTTTTTATTTAATCCTTTAAGATGCTATGAAATTTTGAGGTATCACCATCTACTAGGTCTTAATAAATATATATTATTCACTTTATATTTATTTTTAAAACATTATTTTATTCATGATGTTCATGATATTTCATTGATCCAATATTGAATGAATTTTTAATGATGTCCATCCCTTCTATAATATCAAATACAATTGAATTCTAGGAATTGAATGTATAAATCACAAAAGATTATTTTTACGAAATTATCATTCATTCCCAAAAAATGAGATCTGTTATTGATATATATGTTCCATATATCTCTATATTGCATAATTCACAAAAGTATAATTTGTTTTTAATATATTTTACAGATGGATAATTCCATATCTTTAACTGATGTAAATGGACATAGAGAGTATAGCTTGATATTTGATAAGGCAATATGATGAGCCGTAAAATATTTATATCTTTTTATTCGTATTTCAATGATTTTTTTTGAGATTTATATAAAGTAAAGATTAGAAATCATAGACTCATATTTTTCTCAGGATTCTCTATTATGGATGTTTTCCCTAATAGGCTTTGTGCCTTTTACGATCTTTAAACCTAAATTTTTATTGTTCTATAATTTAGGTTCATTTAGCTCAGACCCTAAATTGTAATATTATAGGATATTTCATCTTGGATATTTTATTGATGGTAGTTTATAGTCTACAATCTCATACATTATATCACTAATAATATAAGTTTCATTGTATCATTCTTCATACAGTTTAACACTATGCGTTAAGGACCTCTGTTTTTTATTTTAACTTCACGCGATAATGACACAGATATACTATGTTGTTTTGGAAATTCATGTTTCCAGTACTTGATTAGTGAATATTGAATATAGGGAAAACATACTAAGGATATCATAAAACACTATGAGGTGATGAATTCCACAATGATGTTCCCAGATATCGGAAATATTTGAGATCCTTTTTTATATAAATGATATGTCTCAGGTTGGTCAGTCAAATCCCTTATGCGTCAATATCATGGTCAAACAGTGGTTTATCCACTCTTTTCCAAGTTCCATGGAATATTTATGGGGGTAAAATTGGATTAGGGTAAAATAGTTTGTATTTTAGGTCCACCTGGATAGTTAGAATATGGTATGTGTAAGTCACAATCCGAAAGATTGAGCCAATGAAAATGGGATGGGGAATACATTACTGGGAAGATCCATAACACCTCGAAGAGGTTAGATCCTCCACGATGTTACCCAGGCTCACAAGGATTAGAGGTCATTTTTTAAAGGAGGATATGCCTCTTTTTTTAGGTTAAAGCCATTATGCATCAGCAGCATGGTCAAATAGAGGTGACTTCACTCTTTTATGAATTCGATGAATGATTTGTGAAGACTCCAATGTCCGGGTGATGATGTTGGGTATGGAGTAGAAGCTATATAAGAAGGGTTCTGTAAAACTAGTTAAATTGAACTATTAATTAGTAAATATTGGCTCTATTACATGTGATTTTGAGTCATGGGGTGTTGACCATCGAAAGGTTTGGTAATGGAATGTCACATTCCAACATTGAGAAATGTTATAAAATATGTTGATGTAACATTGAGGATGATTAATCATATTTAATAGTATAGTTATAGCGATTGTAAATCATAGACCATGGTGATTTGGTTATGGGGATAATATGGGATAATTATGTATGGGATGAACCAAAACAATGTAAGGTGATGGGTTCCACTATAATGACATCATGGATCACAAAGGCCAGAAATCCATTTTTGAAATGTGACACATTTTGTTGATGACCATAGGTACATTTTAAGAAGCAATAAGAAAACATGGATTGTATAAAAAAGGTTTCATTGATTCTATGTTTCCTTTTCCAAGTTCTATTTTTGGTTTTCGCAGTTCCAAATTACTCAAATCGTGAAGTGTGACTTGTGAAAAATTTAATATTCAAGAAGGGTTCAAGCACCCGATGGGTTTTTCACCACAAAAAGAATATTTTTTTATAGCGATAAGATGTGAATAATCATTAATATAACTTTTTACTCTACGAGTGGGTCCATAAATCATGGATATACTTTTAATAGGGCTAAAATGTAGGCACTATGATATTTATGCCTCAATTATTTACGACATAATTTTTTTCTAAACACTAGAGATATAAAGTATAGAGAGCAAAGACTTGGGTCTTACATATGATGAATTTTTCATATTTTCGACCGAAAACATTTTATGTGTCATTCACTTGTATTTTATGGTCTGGTGAATTTGACCATAAAAGGATAGAATTTATGGTCATACAACTTTGACCAAATTGAAGAATGTTTTAGGTTATGATGTACATGAACAAAATATGAGGGGAATATTACACAATAACCTAATTAGGATACCCCTGGTCTATATTAGTCCAACATAATTCTGGGAGGGATATCTTAATGATGTAAATCATGTCTTGGGTTCTCAGGTAATGGGTAATCATATGAGACATTCATTCTAGGGATGACACAAAACTCCCTAAGGCGCCGCATTCCACCATGGCAATGCCAATCTCATAAGGATCAGAAATGTATTTTTTCCCTCACTCTAACATATTTGGTTGATGAATATATGTGCATATAAAATAACCATATGTATAAATTGATAGTAAAAAAGGGTACCTTGAATCTAGGTATCCATTTACTACGAACATGGATGGTTTGTAGTGATTTGAGGTGCTTAAATCATCATGTTCTATTTGTGTGATTAGGGGATTAAAAGAAGGAATAAGAACCCCAAAATATAGTTTACTATGGTCTAGATCTTATGGTTCATTGATAATGGATTATGATGAATGAGGTTATGTACATTTTAACATCTTGTAATTGGGAAAAATTTCAAATGAGTTTCTAATGCCATGCCCCAATGAAATTTTCCTACTAGTTTAAAGGCACGTGGTATAGATGTTCGCTGCACTGGTCTAGCGCATATAATGTTATGGGGTAATTGTTTTATGATTTTATATTTTTTATATTAACCCATTATTGGAGATACAAGAACAAATATGTATCTTATGATTAAAAGAATCAATTCTTAAATAGTTATTGTATGGAATTTCCCTGTACATGTCAGATCCATATGTAGGGATGGTGGATATTTTTGTTTCATCACTAATTGACATGATAATCAGTGATTAAAGAATCAATATGTGTCATATTATGTCAATAATCAATCAACACATAGTTCTTGAATGGGAAATTATCCATACACGTCTGACCAATACATATAGGGGAGAATTCTTCGCATTGACTATTATAGTTGGACCTAGGATTGAAGATCCAAGAGTCACTTCATATCCAATAATTTAATGAATAATGTCACACATAGTTAATTAGAAACCATAAAATTTAATGTAATGTGGAAAGGATATTGGATAATTGATTTGGAAAGTGAATATTGTAACTGGTCCCATGAATGGAGGTATGAAAATCAATATGTATCTTATAATGAAAAGATTCAAAAAACACAATGTTCTTGTTTAAGAAACTCTCTACGCATGTCTGAACCATATCCAGGGGGGTATTCTTCCTTTTTATTTGTGTAACTAGACTTAGTATTAAAGATCCTTGAATCCTTAATTATCCTAAAAACGAAATAATCATGCTAAAAATAGTTCTTGAATTGATGCTTCATGAGAGACCAACACTAAGGGGAGTGGTGCTCTTAGGTTAGGTCCAAAGAAATGCATAATTTTGTGTCATTCTAGGTACATCAAACATGAATTTTAATTTCATGCTGTGAAGATTCATTTTGTTCGTTTTAAGGACATAAATTCAAGAACATAATAACCCTTCTTGGAAACAATATGTCCTAATTACACAGGTAATATCTTACCTAAATTCCTAAGCCCATTTGTTCCATGATTGGTGCGAGAAACATATAATGGTAATAAATAATTTCCTTAAATGGAGTCAATTAGAGAAAGAACAAGGAATTTTTTTTATCATGTAATGTATTGGAAAAGATATAGGTTATAGGTGTCCCTATGTACATCATTGGTTTGAGAATAATGTTGTATATAGTTATAAAAAACCGTGTTGTTTATTTTCATGAGGCTGGGACATCAACCATGTAGTTTGACGTCATGTGGTAATGACATTGGAATAATCATTGTGAACGAAATGAAGATAGTGGTTGGACCTAGGAATGATGTTTTGGTCTTCACTATGTATCATTTGATGGTCGTAATCGAGCCACAAGTAGTTCTAGGGAACTATGCATCTTAGTGTCATATAAAGAGGACATCGGTCCTTCAGTTTAACATCTTGTAGTAAGGATGAGGGTCACTGGATATGAAAAATAAGGCGTGACCATTTTTTAAATTTATGATGTCTTGTGAATGGGTCTAATATATTATGTATGGGCCCGAGATAATATATCTAAGAATCACTATGTATTTTATGGATGTAAGAATCAATCCACACATAGTTATTGGATGGGAAATCCATATCTGTATTTGACTCAAACACATTGAAAATGTTTATTTCTCTTTTTCATAGATATAGATCATGTGTGATGAATCGTCCATGATATGATAATTCTATTGCAGATTCATGTCATGTAGCGGGGACATCTCTCATGTAGTTTCATATAATGTGGTTAGTACATGTTTCATACAGTTTAATATCATGTTGTAAAGATATCTTTGGATAGATTAACATTATACCGCCAAGAAAATTTATTCTATAAAATTTAATGTCATCTTGGAAAAGGCTTCATACACATAGTTTAATGTCATGTGTCCAAGATAGGTTATTTAATGTTTAACATCATGTGGTCAAGATATGGAAGGATTTGACGATGGATATATAAATTATTTCTAAACAAAACATGAATTGGGGGGGGGGGGTGAACCATTCCCCAACAATTATGGAATGTGAATAAGATTTGTTGTGATGAAACTTATATATGATATAAGGACCTTCTTATTTGGGGTCGATATTTAGAGGTTTTGTTCCTGGTATCATTGGGGGTTCGATAACCAATACCAGTTCACCTTAAAGGAAAAAAATAGGTGAACTTATCATTGACATATCCTACAATATGATTACAATGGACTTCGAGGTTGTGCAATGTATGCATCCTATACTCATAGAGATGATCCAATTTATCCAACCTCATTTTTGATTTATCATTATATGATAGTTGTCTTCAGATATATAATTGAAGCGAGGGAAACTAGACTTATATGGGTAACACTTCTCAGTTATATAAACAAAAGAATATGGGGTTGATTGTGTTGCAGTATGCATAGTGGTATAGTAGCACCATAAGGCATGTAAGAGATTTTTCATCCAGGAATTATTGTCCTTATTCACCATATTCTCTATTATATTAGATATACTCTTATTAATTTAATCTATCTATCCATATTCTACTACATGGTAGCGAGTTGAGTGATAGGACCCGATGTTGTAATCCTCGTAAAATTTCATTAAATTTGTCAAATATAAGTTCTTATTATATTTTGTCAATATGGATTAAGGAACACTAATCATGGTGATGATATGGGACAACATGAAGGTGTTGATATTCATTGTCCAAAATTTCATGTGGTATTTTTCCTCAGCCTTTTTGGAAAATAAGTCAGTAGTAGTATGGATATACTGAAACTACATAGCTGTGGATGGGGGATATGGTCCCATACCATCTATTCCACATAAAAAAAACAAAAAAGAGAATGTAGTGTAATGTTGAAATTATAAGGGTTGACGAATGAAGTCTTCCTGAATATTGAATGCATAAATTTTTTTGGTGAATTTCACATAGTCCTATATAATATTTTTTAAGCAGTAATCCATCCTCCAGATTTTGGTGAGATCATGGTCCCAGACCCATGAACACTCTAGGGGAATATTTGGTTTTCTTCCATGATAGAGATATTTTATAATTCTACAATTAATATGAGGTTGATTTCATTAAATAGTTAATTTTAGAGGGGTTTTTGTTCATTTGGACCATCCCATGTGGTAAATTTCACCACTCTGTGCCGAAATTTCTCCATTATAGATTTGTTTGTCAGGAGAGTCCCATTTTAGGGATAATAAATTATGGGATCTATCCATCCAGGGGTGCATACTAGTTCATCATAATCTGGGGAAGTCTTGATCTGATTTATTTCACCCATTTTATGGATGATGATTAATGATACTAACCTTCACTTCATGATGTATATGATCACCTCCTCCAGACCAGGGTTGTCTAAGACTATGGATACATCATCCAATGCATCAGAGTTATCAGTCTATGATAGAAATGGGATGAAACTAGAGTTCAAAAGGAAATTATTCCATTATTCCTCTAACATAACCAATGAGAGGACACAATTAGTCAATTTTTAAAGAAATATCTTGTATTGATATTCATTATCACTACCTCTAAATACCCTTTGATGTTCAGGTATGCTATTTAAAAAAGTATGTCTAGTTACAAGCTAGTGATGGGTAGTTGGTATTCTACCTCAATATTCGTGTAGCCTTCAGATTGTTAGAAATAGTTTAGAAAATTTTCTTTTTTTAGAGAAAAAAATATAATACATAATTAATATTGATTGAGATTATGATTTTCCAATATCATGACATTAAAAATTCAGGAGGCACTATCCAAATATATCATCCAAGTACAAGGTGTGTTATGGGAATAGAAAATATCCTCATTCGGAAGCTCAGTGTCCATTGGCATTCATTTTCTCTGTGGGATGTGCAGTGAGTAATTCAAATTGGCCATTCCTTTTCACTAAGTTTTATGTCATAAAATGAATGTCATATTTCTACAAAATAACTTTCCATCGGGCCAAATTATTATTCAGCAAAAGAAGACCAGGGATATACTAGTGCAGATCAATACGAGAGACTAGGTGGAATTTGTGGGGCTGTATGTAATGCCTCATATTTTGTATTGAAAAGATGAGTACGAGGCAGTTCTTCAGGACATCAGAATAGCATGTATTTGTTCCTATTTTTTTTGGGCATGGATATAAAGACTATTCTCATTCCCCAAATTATTTTCTTATGCGAGGATTGCACTAAGTGATAATTTTATAGTGTCGACATATAATATAATTGTATTTACTTCCATCAGTTACATATGGATTGTGGGTGCAACACATAATTCATGAGACTCTCGATGGATTCTTGGAAGTCCTTATCATATTGATAGGTGATTCCCTATCCATAATCTTAGCGAATGGGAGATATGTTCAAGATATGTTGGATATGAAATGATGAATCCATTTTTGATTATCATAGATACTCATTATTTCATTAATATTATGAGTGGGTGAAATTACTAGGATTTCAATACTCCATTATGGGTTGACATCGATTCCACAATGGCATACCACAAATCCAAGGAACATCCATGATGTTGACCCAACATAATATTTCTGCAGATTCATATTCATAATGTGCTTCTACAACTTGTAAAATCTCATTTGATGATATGTGAATTGATCAGTATGTTAAAGTTATTTCAACACAATGTTGTCGACATAAAATTTATCTATTAGTCCCAAAAAGTGTTTAATGATAAACTATATGAATCATTGACAAGTAATGACAATTTTCCTTAAATAAAAGGGCATATCCAGATAAGAAAAAATACCTTATGGTGATATCAAGGTAGTCGATTCCTTGTATTCAAGTCCCATATTTATCTGATTACACCCCGACTAATCAACCATAAATGAATGATCTTGGAAGAAAATAGTTTCATCTAGGAAGAGTTATATGATCTTCAATGTGAAATTATATGTTGGAAAATATCAATTAAGGTCTCTAAAATCAACACAGACCCAACTATTCCCATTCCTTTTTCAGGATATGAACAATTTTGGTGGGCCATCTTGGGTATTTCACTTCTCGATTTTTTTTGGATTTGATCAATTTCTTAACTTCTGCCTCTTCATTAGAATCATGATAGGGGTGTATTCTCCCAACGTCCTGCATTAAACCAAGACAGTCATTGGGTAAGCCGATATGGTGTGTTACTACCTTTGGACTCCTTCTAGGCCTATATATATAATTCCTAGTGAATACAAATGAAATTTTATTTAGAAATGTGATACACATCTATTTCTCTTCAAGAGGCATGGTTGAACTAATCAATAAGGGCCATGCGTCTTCTTCTGTTCTAATATTTACCTATATGAGCTCATTAACGGTGGTGCTGACAGTTTCCTTAGATGTGTGGGGGGTGTTATGAGGCCATCATTTTCTTCTTCATGATCTGATACTATGGAGTCATTTTCATATGAATTCATCAATATGAGGGAATCTCTCTCACTTTTGTTGTGAGAGAGGACAAGGGAAGAGTAATTTTCTTCCCTTATTGAGAAATTCATTGAAGAGATATTTCAATGTTGATTTTATTTTACATTATCACTAAGCAAAGGAGGAGCTGGACATTTGGGATTATGTCTATTTCTTAAATCATATTTATGGGTAGTACAAAATAACTATCAATCATACTTGAGGGATTTGTAGGGGTGACCCCAAGCCATTGAGGACTAAAAATTTTATGCTTTCATCCAACATTTTTGTTCTCCTTCCCTTTTTTATACACATAGTTTAGTGTAAGTGGCCTCAAAATACTCAAAGGGGGCGATGCCACCATTTAGTATGATGACCTTCCAATTAATGGGTTATTTTAAGCATTAATGGAATGTTTAAGGTATCTACACGTGGATATGAATATATGTCATTCCAAGAAATATTTTATATGATATTTTGTGCTAGATAACAATTAAATTTCCATTATATAAGATATCCACAAACCTATTTTTGATCATGATCTTCACAAGGGGACTTTTCTGTAATGACACAAACTTTATAATTATATTTATTTCTTAAATTTGTGTCTTATTTTATACTCAACAATAATATATCTTTTAATTAATGAATTGATTCCATTGGGTATCAACTGTTGTATGACTGTTGGTCAATATGACCGTCGCAAAATAATCTCTTAATGTTTCAATTAATATTTATAAGTACAAGTGATCTTGGTTAATTAAAACAGAAAGAGGAGTCGATGACCTCATCTAGTAGACTAGGTCCATATTTATCCCATCTGTCAGGGCATGGAAAGGAGGCTACATCAGTGAGATTTTCTTTGGGCCAAGCCCAAGCTAAGCTTCAACATGAGAAGTTTGAATGGAATCACCCAAGGGAGAAGTTAAATATGATAGAAATCACCACTCGGTAAATGTTGTCTGAGCCTCCCCAAGATTCTATCACCATAGAACACCTTACACATCGGTTTTATGCAGGTGTTATAAGAGGCTATGTAATGAGGCCTTAGATATTTTTTATAATCCCTTTGTATAAATAAAATTGTTATTTCTTATTATTGTAAATTTTTTGATTTTCAAATGTACGGATAAATATAGGATGAATTATATTGATGAATTTTGGAAAATGGTATTTTAAAATATTCATTTAGTATTTAAATAATTTATAATTTGAAATGAATTTTTTAAAATGGTATTATTCTTTGGTGATCTTTAAGAAATTAAGAGTATAATAATATCAACTTGATTTTCAGTGAATATTAAAGTATGAATAGTAACATCACCGTATGAATAGTAATGAATAGTAAATTGGCCAAAAAATAGAAACATCACCCTTGAATGTAAAATTACAATTTTGAAATCTTAAAAGTGAAAACGATCATAGTATAAGTCTTGATATTATTGTATGTCATAAATATTTTATTTAAATTTTTATAATTAATTTAATAATTTATAAAGAAAAATTATTTTCATAAAATTTAATGCTAAATATTTACTTTAATGTCTTATGGTTATACGATAATTATATTGGACCTTGATAACTTTTTCATGTTGGAAAAAAACAAGTTATAGTTTTAGAGTTGTTATTTTGAATAAATAATGATTTTTTAAAAAATTAATTTAAAAGTATTTAGAGAATTATTTTCATAAAATGGATATCAATTTTTAATTTAGTGCATCGAACATAGGTTAGGATGAATTTTTGAGATTTTTCTGAAATAGTTGATTTTTCGGTGAATAATAAAAATACAATTTTGATTTTCCGGTGTTTATTGACATCATTAATGATGTCATAATTATGTTATAAAGATGTAATCAATGAGGTCAACTTGTGAATAGTATTATATTCTATGATCTTTCCCAAGTGGCCAATACCTTGGGAAAGCCCATGATTTTGCCAATACCACCGATGAGGTGTCCCTTGGAAATGAATTAAATATTCCCTCAATTTTCATATAAATATCAGGACATTAGATCATTAATTTCATTAAAAAATCCGCATCAACAAATTTATAGTCTATTTACGTTTCAAGGAATCCTTCCATGGTTCCATCAAGCCCCCAAGGTCCCAACCTTCATGCTTTCAATGTTACTTTTCAAGGTAAGGGAACCTTCCACACTCCTCTTATAGTCATGATTTCCTTTATGTTATGTCTTATAATATACATATTATTATGTGGGGGTATGTTATTATAGGTTTTTATTACTATCTATTCCATGTCCAAATGATGAGATACCATGTATTCTCTAATAAATTTAATTTATGAATCATTAAGTTACACCGTTAGGCTGCAGAATTTTCGTAAATGAAATCACATTTTCTCTTTTCATTCAAGATCATTTTTCATGTGGTATGTCAATAAAATTTCCAAACCATGGTCTTATTTCTTTTTATTCTCTACATCAACTGAAATATTAGTAATTTATATATGGGATACCCTTTTCCCCTTTCTTTTTATTATTTTCTAAAACCATGTTATATAATCATTATAATGTAGATATTTCATCTCAAAATATCACTCTCTTTCTCTAATGAAATTATCTTGTCCATTTATGTGAATACCCGAACCTATTTAGTTTTTATGGTTGTTAATAAATACAAAAAATGATATATTTGATTCTGGAATTTACATACATATGACCATGACTCCCTTTATATGGGCTATAAATGACATAACAATCAAGGTTTTAAGAACTTTTAAAACATCAAGATTTTGAAATGAAACCCATTTATTTTATTCTATATGGGTTATTTATGAATGTTTGATTATGATATATGTGTCTCAGATGATAATAAATAAATATAAAGGGTGTGCCTTGATAGCGCTCAAATGCATTGTGTAAATAATTAATCTACAGAGATGACAAAATTCATGACACCTTAGTGAATAACATTGGTAATTTTTATGAAACCATTGGGTAAATAAGATGTCATTTCTTCCATTTCTCGTGACTTATGGTTTTCATCAAGTTTTATTGATATCATAAGTAAACTGATTCGATTACTTTCTTTAATAGGCCTTCTAATCATCCTTTCATTTGATGTGTGTCTCCAGGTTATGAGATGTAATAATTGTCCATAGGATGAAACATTCAAGAAGCATTTTAAGGGGATTTAAATGAGTGATTTATGTTTTCATGTTTTATTATTGCTAATTTCCAAGACAATAGAGTTTAAAGATCCTTTTTTTAAATGTAATCAAATGTTATGTAATAAATAGACGGAATGAAATAGTTGGTATCAATTATTAATTCAATTAATTATGGAAATTTGGATATTGAAACATTTGGAATAACCCTATAGAAAATTTTAAATATAGGAAAACATCATGGTATTTCCGTGATAATTGAGTAAGTGGTTTATAAAACAAATACATTCCTATCTGGATATGAGAAGGTAGAGGCGGCTCTAGCATAGATGTACCTAGGATTGAAAACTCTAATAACGAATTCCGGGCCTGACCCAGGGAATCTTGGTACATGAAAACTGGCCTTGCTTCACTCTTGGTATGAACACTCCTGGGGGATATGTTTGGTTTATCATAAGATTTATATGAATCATTATGAAGGATTTATAGAGAAATTTAATTGTTTAACACATGATGTTTTAAGAAACAAAATCCTTTATTGTTAAATGATTCCTAAATTAAATAAGTTTATCACTAAGGTTTTATTATTTTAGAAAATGGAAGGCAATAGGAGGAACCGTGAAAATGGTGACTGTAATGAACAATGCACTAACGACCCTCTGATAGAAGCCGGGATGGAAACTTTCATGCGAATGATGATCCAACTAACTCAAGTTATGTGAAATAACTTGAATCATGGTGAGAGACTGATCTCACCATGAAAGGAACTAATTTCTTGTGAATCCTTTATGTGACAAAGACAACCAACCTTTAGATTATCTATGAACCAATTGATTTTCTAAACAATGGACCAGCTCTATCCAGAAGAACTTTTCTCTGCTCTTCTATTCTAAACAAGAGAAGGTAACCTTTGATGTTTATCGCTTAGAGGGAGAAGATGAGCAGTGGTGGGAACTGATAATAAACATAGGGTCGATAGTATAAGTTGAATCTATGGAGTCGGAATAGTATAGAGGGATATTATTCAACAAGTATATCTCTTGATCGATGAGAACAAGAATAGAAAAGATGCTTCTCGAGCTAAAGAAGAAGAATAATGAATCCATGGGAATCTATGAAATGAAAATTATAAGGCTTTCGTGTTACACCTCTATCTTTGTCATGGGTTAAATGGAAGGAATTATAGATTCTTCAGTGGACTGAGACCACATCTATAGAAGAATCTAGCCTATCGAGATTATGATAGCTATGAGGAGATCGTGTGAAGTGCAATGAATATCTAACTGATGTTTGGTGAGATGCAATGGTCTAATAAATGAAATGAATAGTAATGATCAATGGAGCTAAACTTATGGAGGATCTTGGATCAAGGAAGAGGGGGAAAAAGTACAAAGTCCCATGAGTAATAAATTTGTGAATAAGCATTTGGGAAACTACATACTATGGAGCGGGAAGAGCAAAAATTGTGGTATAGATGGCCACATTGTGCAGAATTGTCGGAGTGTGGTGAATCCAAAACATCCCAACACTAATGAAATGTGGAAGATGGTGTCATAACTAATAGATGTCCAATACTATAAGTGTGGACAACATGGGAATTTTTCCACTCACTGTCCAAATATGAGGGCAGTGGAGGGGAATCCTGATCAGTCTCAACATTGGCCAAGGGAGAAAGGTCATGCTTTTGAAATCACTACAGCTGATGTTGAAGCACATAATGATGTGGTTGCATGAAATATTGTTGTTCCCTCAAATATTGCATGTAATTTTTTTATTCTAGTTCTATAAAATCTTTTATTTATTCCATGTTTGCAAAGAATTTTTAATCTACCTATGATTTCTTAAAGTAGTGCTATCAACAAAACTCTTGGTGGGATTATCCATGTATCGTCAGTGTTTAGAATCTCTAGTATTTAATTTATTGAGCACAATCTTATCGAAAATCTAGTAGTCATTCCCATGATGGAATTCAAAATTATACTTGGGATGGACTAGAGATCAAATTATAATGCTAATATCAAATGCAGAAACATGTAAATCTCAGTAGTCTGGAATGGGAAACATACAGTTATCTTCCAAAGAGATATATCTCTACCTGATATTTTTCAGGAATAAAATTTTATATCCTTATTTATATATTTGATCAGTGATTAAGAAGTAGGAGATTAGAGTTTAAAGATAGAAAATATCCCCATCATCCCGGAACACGTTGACGTATTTCTTGAGGAGTTACCCAGAACTCCCCCAGAATAAGAGGTATATTTCTCCGTTAAACTGATACCTGAATCACATCCGATATAAAAGACCCTATATTGGATGGAAAATGTAGAGTTGGAGGAGTAAAAAACAACTCCAAGAGCTTTTGGAGAAGAGTTTTATCTGACCGAGTGTGTCTCATCGTGGATCACCGGTTCTATTTGTGAAGAAGAGGGATGTATCATTGTAGTTATGTATTGACTATAGTGAACTGAACAGGGTCACAGTGATAAAAAAATACCCTATTTCCTCAATTTATGACTTATTTGATCAACTTCATGGGGCTTAATTCCTCTCTAATATTGAACTTCGATCTGGTTATCATCAATTGAGGGTGAAAAATGTTGATGTTCCAAAAACTACCTTCTGGTCAAGATATGGGTATTATGAGTTTGTTGTTATTCCCTTTATACTGAATAATTCACCTAATATTTTTATGGATTTTATTAATAGATTCTTTAAGGACTACATTAATAACATTATGGTAGTTTTTATTGATGATATTATGACATATTCCAAAAGTAGTGAGGAGCATGAAGATCATCTACGGGTTATTTTGAGAATGGTACAGAAGGATATGCTTTTTGGGAAGTTCATCAAATGTGAATTTGGGTTGCAACAAGTATCTTTCTTGGGAAACATTGAATCCAAAGAAGGAATAATAGAAGACCTTGAAAAGAAAAGATTTGTAGAGGAGTGGCCTCAACATACAAAAATAAGTGAGATTTGTAGTTTCCTTGGATTAGTGGGATATTATATGATGTTTTTGAACATTTTCTCACTTTTTTCTAATCTATTAACCGTGTTATCTTGAAAATGGGTCATGTTTATCTTGAAAAAGGAATGTGAGGAATTTTTTTAAGAGATGAAGAAGAGATTGGTTACATCATCCGTGTTAACTCTGACCTCAAGTGGAGTTGGATTTGTTATTTTTAGTGATGCTTCTCTGAAATGGCTTGGGTGATTCATCATGAAAAATGAAAAAGTCATTTCTTATGCATCTCAAGAGTTGACGACTCATGAGAAGAGCTATCCAGCAAATGATCTAGAGTTGGCTGCAGTCATTTTTTCTCTAAAGATATGGAGGCACTATCTTTATGGGTAGAAATGTGATAAATACACCAGACCATCAAATTTTGAAGTATATTTTCATAAAAAAGGAATATAACATCAGGTAGAGGAGATAGTTGGAACATCTAAAAGACTATGATTGTTCAATTAATTATTATCCTGGAATAGCAATCAAAGTTGCTGATGCATTAATCAAGAAATTCATAGTTGTTCCTTCCATTATGAGGATTCAAAGAGGTCCTTTATTTAATGACCTAGTAAAGCTAGAAATGGGAATTACAAGGGAAGGGAAATCATCTAACCTAAACCAAAGGATTTCTCAACCGTCATTACTACAGAAGATCAAAAATGATCATGATAGAAGATCCTTTGTTTCTGAAAGAGTTTTAGGCTATGAAGGATGGGGTGTTTCTTGAGTTCAATATTGATCCAGAAGGTGTACTGAAATTTTGTACAAGCCTTTTTGTTCCATATATTCTAGAAATAAAGATTGAGCCGAGGGAAGAAGATCATAGCTCTACATTATCTCTACATCATTGAAGAACAAAAATTTATAGGAACCTTTGTGATCATTATTGTTGGAGGAATATAAAAAGGGAGCTTGTTGACTACACTTCAAGGTTCCTGTTATGTCAGCAAGTGAAGGTAGATTTCCATCTTCCTAAATGTGTATTGGAACCACAACCCATACCAGCTTGGAAGTGGAAATATACCATTGTGGACTTCGTCACTGGTCTCCCAAGAACATCCCAAGGGAACATTGCCCATTTTATCTCCACTCGAGATTATTTCTATCTTGATCTACTTTCCAGGATTTACGTGAAGGAAGTGGTAGGGCTGCATGGAGTTCCAATTTCTATCGTATTTGATTGTGATCCAATTTTCACATAAAAATTATAGAGAAGTATTCAACATGCTCTGAGCAATGAATTGAATATCATTGTAGACTATCAAACGCTAACTAATGGTAAATATGAAAAGACAATTCGAACCCTCGAGGACATGCTAAGAATAGGATCAATGGAATTTAAAGGGGGATGGGATCAACATATCCCATTAGTTGAGTTCTCATACAACAATAACTTCGACGCGAGAATTCAAATGGATCCTTATGATGATTTATATGGAAAACGATGTAGAACTCCTACTTGTTGGCATAATTCTGGTGAGAGAATGATTCTTGGGCCTGATCTTGTTCAAGAGATGACAAAAAATCTCCATTCCATACCTTAACACATTAAGGCTGCTCATAGATAGCAATAGAGCTATGTCGACAACCATCAAAGAGACATGGATTTTAGTGTTGGTGACAAATTCATTCTTCAAATTTCACCTTGGAAGAGGGTCATGAGGTTTGGAATAAAATGGAAGCTCATCCCAATGTACATTGGGCCCTATGAAATTCTTGATCACGTATGAGTACTGTCCTATCAGCTTGCACTTCTTCTAAGTATAGCACAATTTCATAATTTCTTCCACATATCCCTCCTGAGGAAGTATATACCTGATCCTTCACATGTACTAAATCCAGAGGTGGTTCAACTAGAACATTACATCTCTTTTGAGGAGTAGCTGGTAGAGATATTGGATCGTAGAGACAAGGTTCTACGCAACAAGATGACCCACCTTGTTAAGGTGTTATGGAGGAACCACAAATGTGACGAAGCCAAGTGGGAACCATATAAATCTATGAGATAGATGTTCCCACACCTTTTATCTTCTTAGGGTATGAGTTAAAATTTTGGGGACAAAATTTATTAAGAGGCGAAGAATGTAATGACCTGAATTTTCTAATAATATTTTTTTCCAAAATATGTGTGCTATATTATTCTCAACATTACTATATCCTCTAATTAATGAAGTGATTCCATTGGGTTTCGACTATTATATTATCGTTGTTCAATATGACTTTTGGAAGCTAAAATCTTAACGCTACAATTATTGTTTATAAATACAAGTGATCTTGGTTAATTAATATAGAAATAGGAGTCGATGGCCTTATCCTGTAGCCTTGGGCTATATGAATCTCATCTAGAAGAGCCTGGAAAGGAGGATACATCACTAGGCTTTGCTATGGACAAAGCCCAAGCTGAGATTCAACATGTGAATCTTGAACGAAATCTCCCAAGGGAGAAGTTCAGGATGATATATATCACCACTTGGGAAATGTTGTCCGAGCCTCCCCAAGATTCAATCACCATAACACACCTTACACTTAGGTTCAATGCAGGTGTTATAAAGGGCTATGTAATGAGGCCTTAGATATATTTTTCTAATCCCTTTGTATAAATAAAATTGTTATTTTTTATTAGGGTAAAATTTGTGATTTTCAAATTTCCTGATAAATAAAGGATGAATATTATTGATGAATTTTTGAAAAAAGGAATTTCAAAATATTCAATAAAATTTAAAATAAATAATAATTTGAAATGATTTTCAATAAATGGTCTTCAACAGTTTTGATTAGTAAGAAATTTTGAGTCTAATAAGATCAAATTGTTTTTTAGTGAATAGTAAATTTTGAATATTACCAGACACTTATGAATAGTAATGAATTGTAAATCGGCCAAAAAAATTAGACCCTTCACCCATGAATGTACAAATAAAATTTAGACATCCTAAAAGTGAAAAAACAATTGTAGTATATGTTTTTATATATCTGTATGTCATATATATTTTCTTTATAATTTTATATTTAATTTAGTAATTTAAAATGAAAATGTATTTTCATGAAATGTAATAATAAATTGTTACTTTATTGTCTTATAGTTATACGATAATTTTATGGGATCTTTATTACTTTTTCAAGTAGTAGCAAAACAAGTTGTAGTTTTGGAGTTTTTTAATAAGAAATAATTTAATAAAAAATTAAATTATAAATAGTTAGAAGGTTATTTTCATAAAATGGAGTTTATTTTTGAATTCATATCATCAATTTTAGTTTAGGAGTATTTTTTGGTATTTGTTTGAATCAATTGAATTTTGGTGATTAGTAAAAATACAGTTTTTAGTTCCGGGTGATTAATGACATCATTAATGATGTTATAATGATTTAATATTGATGTAATCATTTTTTAGACTTGTGAATAATAATATATGATATGAGGTGTCCCAAATGTCCAATACCATGGAGAAATATCGTGGGCAATCCCATGTTTTTTCCAATACCACTAATGAGGTGTGCCTTGGAAATGAATAAAATATTCCCTCACTTTTCCTATAAATACCAATCCATTCGATCATTAATTTCATTCCCAAATCCACATAAATGAAGTTTTAGTATTTTTACCTCTCAAGGAGTCCTTCCATGGTTGTGTCATTTCCCCATTGTCCCAACCATCACGCTTTCTAAGTTACTCTTCATTGTAAGGGAGCCATCCACCCTCCTCTTTTTTCCACGATTTCCCTTAAGTTATGTCTTCTAATGTTCGTATTATTATGTGAGGGTATGTTATTATATTTTATTATTATAAAAATTTCATGTATAGATGATGAGAGACCCTTTATAATCTCATCAATTTCTTTTCCGAATCATTAAGTGACATCGTTAGGCTACTGAATTTTCATAAAAGAAATCACATTTTATCTTTTCTTTAAAGTATCCTTTTCATGTGGTATGTTATTAAAATTTCTACATCATGGTCTTATTTATTTTTATTATGTATATATACTGAAAAATTATTCATTTATATATGTGATACTCTTTTCCTGTATCTTTTTATTATTTTCTAAAATCATGTTATATAGCAGTTATGCTGCAGAAATATCATCTCAAAATTTCTCTCACTTTCTCTCATTAAATTATCTTGTTTATTTTTGCAAATACCCAAACCTATTTCTTTTATATGGGTGTTCATAAATACAAAAATCTATGATATATTTGATTCCATAGTTGACATACATATAACCCTCACTCCCATTCTATGGTTTATAAATGACATAACGTTCAAGATTTTATGAACATTTAAAACATCATGATTTTGAAATCAAACCCATTTATTTTATTCTCTATGGGTTATTTATGAAATTTTTTATTATGATTAATGTGGCTCACATGAAAATAATGACATATTAAGGGTGTTCTTTGATATCATTCTAATACATTGGATATAAATTAATCTCTGGAGATGACAAGTTTCACGATTCCATGGTGAATATCCTTGGTAATTTTTATGAATCCATGGGGTTATTTTCATGAATGTCTAAATAAAAAGTTGTAGCCACATATTAACGTTATGATTCATGTTATCTTTATTATGATATTCAATTTTTTCCATTTCCCATGTTTTATGGTTTTAATAAAGTTCTTATTGATACCACATGTTAACAGATTACCTTGCTTTCCTTTCTAGGCCATCAACTCAGACTTTCCTTTGATGTATGTCTCCAGGTTATGAGATATTGTAATTGTACATAAGATTAACTTTTCATGAATATTTTCTAGGGGATTTAAAAGTATTTTTTTAGTTTTTTATTTTTATTTTTCATGATTTCCAAGTCACCAGACTTTAAAGATCCTCTATTTGCAAAATTTAATGAAAAGTTATGTAATAAAAAGGCCAGATGCCAAACTTTTGCTCTCTTATCATATCCTTGAATGATATTCTCTTTCAGAGATAAATAACATTCTCTATGTCCCAAAATTTAAATGTTAGAATTGGATAAGATTGATCCTAAAACCATTGAAAATCAAATGCATTTGAATGTTGACATAATTGATTCAGATGAAAATATATAGGTGTATGATGTTTCTAGGGATGATCACTTCTTTCTCATATTCTATGAAAGATATTATGACATGTAATTCAGATGTCATGATCTCCACTCGAAAAACAATGATTTCATCAAATTATATCTCCTGAATATTCGGTACTTATAGGGATTAAACAAGTAAATATTTTTTTATTTTTAATGACTGATCACATATAGGAATGGGAACTCGGATGATTAAACTGCTAGAAATTTTTGAATTTCATACATTTTTTCTAGAGGTCGGTGCTTCCCAAGGAGGGGATTATCAATATTTTGTGGTTTAAGAGCTGATGTATTTTAGGTGTATGAGTATGCTTCCTTTCCAGATTGTGAGGGAGACTATTTTTACTGTTAAAGGCCATGAAATACATCCCTATGTTCCGGTATGATCAAATAATCGCACCACTTCTAGTTGATCATGTAAGATGACTGGGCATGGATGAATGCAGTAGTGTTTTGGGACACCTCTACATCTTTATTACACTTTATAGAGTTTTTCCCATGGATTTGAGAAAAACATATGAAAATTTTGGGGATGTGGTAAAAATATTGTATCCAACCATGTGCACATTTTCTTTTATACCTTCGAATCTTATGCCTCCAGCCTCCATCTCCCTGACCATGTCTAGGAATGTCATTATCTAGAGAGTATTAATCATCAGATAAGGGTTGTTCCATGAGTACCACATTATCTAATCTAGATATTAGATATTTTTCCGATTAGGTTTTTATTTGGTGGGGTTAGTGACCATGCTTCGGATATTATAAGGAAAAAATTATATAGTTAGATATTGCATCAGGGATGAATATGAATTCTCATATTCTATATTTTCTTGTGTCTGATGATTATATACACCATCAGGATGTGTTTTCGACATCACCTCACTATGTGATGAAACATCTATGGGTATGTGAAGATATTCTCTCTGAGTGTCATGAACTTGGTAAAATATCTATTGAGTAAACTACTTTAAATACGTTATACCATTCCTGGAAAAACATTTTCACAATCACCTTCTTCTTTTAACTACGAAATAGTTGTGCATAAAAACTTAGTCAGAGAATTTTCCAACATCACCTATCTATAAAAAACTATTCATTAGAATATATTCATGAAGATGAATCAATCTTGGATGTTGTGACCCAGCCTGCTACAAAAAGGGTTTTAATTGGGTAAATCAGTGAGGTTGAATTCATTAGGTTTCTTGGGCTCTGGTAGCGTGATAATGTAATTTTCCAAGGATGCAAGAAAATAACCAAGGATTTCATCGTTTTGGAAGGAGTATTATTTATTCACACATTCCACCAATCACAGGCCTCCATGATATGTTTTCTCATATAGATGAGAGAAATTTGTTATTTTTGTTTCTCAATTGGAGGTTCTGGAATGTTCGGGACCATCATAGGTATTGGAATGGGAACTTCCACTAGTTTGAGGGTAACAATGAGATTTTATTCCTTTATATTATTTTTATTATATGATGAGGTCATGAGTCATGATTTATCCCGGGTCTACTAAATATATTATTCTAATTATCATTATATTTCTAGAAACTCATGTAACACTCCTTGATATTTCATTAGGATTATAGGGGTCTTCATCTTATCTCAATGATTTTCTATCTTAGAGATATGATGATTTATCGTAATATAGAGTGATATATAGTGAGTATATTAAAATTTTCAATCTGAATATGAAGTCATAAAACCTCTCAATATTTAATTACTCATTGTTTTCCAGGTCTATAATAGTCATTTCCCCCGCATAGAGTTAAACTGATAAATAAATTGACAATGAAGGTCTTGTCATCATACAACAGATCCTACTGGAATATTATTGTACTAACAATGGATATCCTTTTAAAGTATATAAATAAACCTCATTGTTGTTTTCTCATGTGGATCATAAGGGCTAAACATATGACAACATTGGGGAAAAAGTGTGTAAGATATTGTTCTGGGTCACTCTCACCATCAAAGGTGGAGAAGGAAGGATTATAAAAATAGGATGGGGGGAATATTTATTCTAATCATTACCCTCAATGTAGTAGGATGATTTTTCACTTCTATAATCAAGGATGTTTTTTGATCCTTTGGATGCATTGAAATTTTTTCTAGTGACCCCAACATGGTTTGATTGCCTCCATAATTTTTTCTTCTTGGATTGGTCTATAAACAGTTACTTTCAGGGAGTTTTCAGTCATTTTTACCAAACTAGCCCCAAATAGAAGAGTTTCATCTTGTAGCAGGAGAAGCGAATGAGATGTTGACCATCAATATTTACCTCCCAACTTTGAGATGACCATTTCCTCCTACAATGATTATGATGATGAAATCCCACCCCCCCTCACAGTGGGTGGGATCCTAATAGGGGCCACAATTGGAATTGATTGGTCATATTATTGAGGATTAGAGAATTTCTATTGAGTATTTGATGATTCCTTGGATGAACATGGAGATATTGATGCACCCAACATAATGGTATGGGGTTGATCTGAATTTACCATGGAATTACCTCTTAATCACTCTAGGAGAGATGAACATATTGATGATGATTGACATAAAAATTACCCAATCACAGTTGGTGGAGTTTGATTTATATCTACTTGTAACATGTCTTGAATCCTCTCTATTATTAAATATCTAGGGGGTAGAGGTAGTGGAAGATATTCCGTCAACAATGGGGGGGGGAGGGATGGGTTTAGTCCTAGATGGATATAATGGAGCCTTCAATTGAGACCTATTTTATGTGGAAAAAAAATTATCAGGTGTGAGCTATGTGATATTTAATCTTATGATGGGATTCATCTTCTATGGAATGTTGTTTGGTTGACCAAATATTTAGATTACATGTCTAAAATACATTCCGACTTTTTCAAGGGGCCTATTTAAATGACCAGTTTTCTATTATATCCCTTTTTTCATGATATATTGGCATCATTTTAGTAGGATAATTAAACTAAAGTGAAAAATGATTCACACATTGCCTAGTCCCTTGATTTATCTAGAGAACATCACATTATATGACACCAAATCTGAGGGGTTATTATTTTCCAGATGTTTGGTGAAGTGAAAAAAAAATAAAAATCTCCAATAATATAATAATGATACATGATGAGGCTTTAATGACCATCTGTTGAAGAGATGTGTTACAATGGAGAGAAGCACAATGTATATTTCCCCTGATCTTTTATGATATAAAATCCATGCCATGTAGATAACATCATGTACTATCTTATAGTATAGTATCTTAATGATCTAAAGGTGACCCACATATATAGGACAATGGAGTGGATAACCTTTAATCTCTAATTATTTGACCATTTATTTTGTTGTGGATAAGGCATGAACTACTTCTCTACCTCATATGGGATCTTATTGTCGGAAGTGGAGTGGGGCCCAAAAAAGGTGAGGAGGTTTTTTCTGTATAATCCCCTCAATATTTAAATTTTATCTTCATCTCTATTAAGCTTACACACATCAATCTGGTCAAACCATAGAAGGTTCTTCTTGGGGTCCCCTATTGAAGGTAGAAGAATGTTACTAGATGTTAAAGGGTAACTTTATATAGTTGACTTTTAGGTTTTGATCACTTCTCTATACATAGTCATATGAGTTTTGATCTCCTCTCTATAAGATGATGTGTGAAAAAGGTGTGGATGTCCTTATTTATTGGAGATATTACTATGTGAATGTTGACCACAATGTATTTCCGGACTATAGTCACTTACATCCATCTCCACACTACCAGGATGAAAATTATCATAGTAATGATTTACTATAGATTCAGTTGAAGATTCATATGACCATTGGGGTGTTGAGAATATGTCTCGAACAAGATCAAAGAAATTTTCATTGAGAAGATTAGGAATATAATCCTCCTAATGTATTGTGGATTTAATATGATGAAATTCTTTTTGGGATTGTGTAGTTATATGATCCTTCTATAAGACGGTTTCTGAAATATATTTATAAGTTTCTAGTGATGCGGGAGAATGATCTCACTGCCGAAAAGCTTCTGGTATATGCCAATGAGCATATTTATTTTTTGTGGGAATATAAACCTTCCTTTGGGTGTTTTCTAGAATGTTCTGATCAACCCTAGATAAAGTGGGGATATGTTCCTAGTTCAAATATGCATTCCACATAGAAATATGTAAAAAGAGATCATGAATGTGAGAAGGGTTATGATCCTCCTTTTGTATAGCCTCTGAAGAATTCGGGTGTAGTCTTTCATTGAGGTAGTAGGGATATGATCTTGGATTTGACAATATACTATAATATTCAAATTAGACTTACTGATAAGAATATGAGAATACTCCAAGGGATGTGTCACTCTCACATGGTGATCCATGATCAAAACATGTATATGAGCCTGATCATTAGCCTTTGGATTGTGCATCTTTCCATTCTCAATAAAAATATTATCTTATCCCAAGGCATGTTCTGCTTTCACATGGAAATCTCCAGTCAGAATGATGATAAGATCCTAATCCAAAGCCTTGGTACTTATTCACTGGTCATCTTCAATAGTAATGTGCACCTACCCCGAGGCAAGTGCTTATTCACATAGAGAGCTTTGGTTGGAATGGGAATATGAGCTCATTTAGGTGCCTCCTCCTTTATTGGAATATATTGAAAAATATCCTGGACTGGAGCAATAATGAGTTATCTCTATGATGAAACCACTTGTTCATGCAGATCAATGTGGTTTTATACCTAGTTTGTAAGTTTAAAAATGTGTTCTTGTCCATATATCTACAATAGTTCTAGAATATTCCATAGGATTTATTCAATTTTTCTAGAATGTAATGAATATTTATCAATGTGTTCACTAGAACGTGTGAATCCACATATTTTTATACAATATATACTAGAATATGACTTTAATTAAAGTGGGGATATGAGAAAACATCTCCCCTCCTTTTGCAATTATAATATACTGGCGCACATCATGCATAGGGGTGGGGATATGAACCTCCCCCATGATTTCTACAAGAATATTCCCATTGAATTCATATAATTGACTAGAGATATAAGGTTGCTCGCTGGCTACCATCGAGATACACTCAAAGGATTCTTCAGTAGAAGATGTGTTATGAGCCCACTCCTTTTTATCCCGATGTTTTTGCACCCGTTGGGTATTCCATGTTTCCCATGCATTGTAATAAATGGTGGTCATGTGTTTGGGGGTAGCCCTAGTATGTGACATAAGGGCATCAATGGGATAGTGCTGGTGAAAATCATTAAATGGAACCCATCTTAGTGGCTCTTGAACTAAATGGGCTTCATAGTCAACTCCTTGTTCAAACATCATCAGATATTGAAGGTGGTTATTGTAGAATTTCTATGAAAGGATTTTGAAGTGGTTTGTGGTGGAAAATAGATCACATGCTTCTACTACATATTTATTTAGTTTATTTAAAATCATCAGTTTCATTATTCGATGACCCTTGCATTTATACTCAATTGTCATAATTTCAACCTATTGATGGTGTTACCAGTCCATTACATTCGACACCGGTGAGATTTTTCAATGTCCCATAGGGTTTACAGCCATAACTAATGTTCTAAAATGGTATCTAGGTGAATACATGATCTCTTGTTGGGTGTTGTTTGTGAGAGCTGTATCTCTTGGAACAAATTAAATAAGGAAAAATGACAATTATTAGTGCATCATTATAGGCATGAATCATGCTCAATTAGGTATGCATGGGGAATTAAATTTTCCTTTCAAATTACATATCCAACTATTATTCTTACAAGGAATTTTCACATTGAGGATGAAATTATTTTATGAGAACCTTATATAAAGAGGGAAAATTGATATTTATTTCATTTAAAATGTTCATTTAATGTTTTCCACTTTTTAGTAGTATATTTAGTCAAAAGGGTGTGACACATTGTAAACCAATCATTTTTCTATTTAAGAGATTCACATCTAGATATAATTTTTTGATTCATAGGAAAATGATTCAGATAAACAATATGGAAGGAAAAAATGGTATAATGAGAACCAGATGTTCAATACATTATATTAAATGAAGGAGACACAATAGTTAAAATATTTCATGCTGCATTAAAATTTTTCCTTTCATCAGGAAATGATCACATTCATGGTTTAGAAAAAAATGTTCTGACAGATTGATTGTGTGTGTGTGTGGGGGGGCGGGGTTGATGTATGTAAAATAATTCAATAGGTTTTCACCATTTATGTTCATCTTCCATAGAAACATATAATGGTTTAGACATCCATAACTTAGTCTAGATATTCATTCCAATGGAAGACGGTCAATTGTGGTTTCCGATCCAATGGAACTTAGGAACCCACATTAGATGATAGGATGTCCGGTTGGGAACATCATAACCTTTTAGGTAATTTTTCTTACTCCATGTATAACAACAATATATTTTATGATAAGTATTCTTTTTAATTTATTTGATGTAATGTGTTTTATGCTAAAACAAGATTACCTTGTGCTATATGCAACACCATATTAGCTTTCAGTATAGGTAACACTATTCTTAGATTGTGTTACACACAATGTCAAGTTCGTTTGATAATTTTCATTCTATGCAACATTGAGTATATATATATATATATTCAATTTATAAATAAAATATGGTTGGGATCTGTTATATGAACCAAAAAAAGGAGTTTTGCACAACACGCAACCCAAACTTGGCTTGCTTTACAGGCAATCACGACCTTCCTCGATAGCGTGTGTTGTACGCAATACCGGGTTTCACTAAACAACGAGATATGGTTATAATATTATCACGAACTAGACTTTATGAATAGTATTAACTATATTTTGAATTTTATAACATTATTAATCATCATACACATTCTGTAGAACATGGTATGAGAACAAAATAATTTTTTCAGGTAAAATAAGTATTTTTTAAAAAATGCAGTTTTGTCGCCTTTGGATAGCGAACCCACATTAAATCTAGTTTGTGACATGTTTATAAGTTCAATTTTAAAAAATAAACTTTTTATTTTGAATAAAGATATAAAATATTACATTGTATAATATTTTGATATTTTTCTGATAACATTCATATTTTAATGAATAGTAAAAACACACTATATTTTAATTAAAAACAACTTTTTTCATCGTAATAATTTATATAGTTAAATTATAATATTGAATGGTTTTAATGTATAAATAGAATATATTTTTACCATTTAATATAATTTATGTCATTAGCATTGATTTTACCTTGAATTCGTAGTTTAAAACAATTCAATCTTTTGCAATGTTTTAAAGAAAAAATCATTTTCTTTCGATAATGGGATTAATATTAATTTATTTTCTGCAACTTTTGTGTATTGAATTTGGAAAAATGGATTCCATATGTGGAATCAGTGGGTCCAAATAATGTTAATAAGCTACTGTTTATTTTTGGGCATTATGAATAGTAACTACGGTAAATTTTATTTCTCATAGTTAAATGTAAATCGGGTAATTAAGGGTAAATATAAGATTATAAAATTACCCTAACACCTGCCAAAATTCTATTGGATGGATAAAGGTCGACCCATATCTCCTAAGGGTCAGATTAGATTCATTTTATGGACTTTTTACAATAAAAATAGTTTAATTATTATTAAAACCAAAGAAAGTGACACCATGTCACTCTCTTAAATCTTGTAAGTATATTAATTTTAATTTAGTGATAAACTTTATGAAACTTCAAAAATTAATAGTATCCAGAAATATAATAAAATTATCTACATCATATGAATTTATTTATAATTTTTAGGGAATAAATATATATCATTAATTGTGACACAATAGTGATGCAAAAATTGTTTATCTAGTTAAAAATCAAGAATATAGTTTTTATTAAACAAATAGTGACCATAAAAGGAACAAAACACTGAAAAAAACTTATTGGTAGTGTAAATTTAAACCATAATCATTTAATGGTTGAATATTTGACCATTTGAATCCTTATAAATGCGATTATGACACTTATATTATTTATTTTAAATGATGCCAAAGTTGTCACCTTCATAATTTAATAAATATAACAATTTAAATATTGTGATTTTAAGATGATAAATTCGATTAAAAGTATTATTGTGAAAGGTAATAGATTTATCTTCCTCATATGATTTTATTTTCAATTCTTATGCAACAAATAAGTATCATAAATAATTATACAAAAATGTTGTAGTAATTATTTTATTAAGATATAAACCAAATAAATGGTTTTAAAAATAATACAATAAATATTATATGAAATATTTCATGTGATACACCAATTTTATAGATACATATGAACTTTTATGAATATATTAAATCTTTTATTTCGAACATTTCTTCTGTATATATTTTATTTAAATTCAAATAAACGAATAGTGTCAAAATTGACACTATTGTAATTTTATAAACATAACATATTGTAAAATTGTTTAAAAATCACAATAAAATTTAAAAATTATAAATTTATATTTATATGGTCGAAAATGTTATAAAGTAACTAATTATATACAATTAAAAACAAATAAGTAATTATTTGTTATAATTTAAAATTCATAATGTTATTACCACAAATAAAATTAAATTGATTAAATAAGGATAAATCAAGTTGATAATGTTTAAAATAATTTCCTAACATGTATGAATTTTATTGGTTGATGAGATTACAACCCTATATCATCTAATATTCGAATATGAGTCATTTGTTGTTGTTTTTAAGTGGGGATAGATTTATTATAAATTAATATTTTTATGATTTCCAAAGGTGCCCCCCTCCTCCCTTATAAAAGGGCACATACCCCCTCTCATATTTACACATCATTGAGCCTTAAAGCTCGTCCAAACCCTGACCATTTCCATTATAAACTTCCCTTGCAACATACTATAGGTCCTGGTATTCTACAAAGACCAATTTTAGTACCCTAAGAGGAGGTTTCAAAGAGGCGTGTCAAATAAGAGGTAATATCTGTTACCAATTATTTCAATTTTCTTTCATCTTCAACTTCTTCTTCTTTAGTTGTTTCATTATATTGTAATAAAATCAGTATCAATAATATACTGATATGTTATTATAAATATGAATCAACCCCATTTCACCTTCTATCCATCCTACGGAAAACGAAATCACCGCGCATGCATACGTACAGAATACCGTCTCCATGCCGTGGTGTAATCTGTTTTTCCACCACCACATTACATGGATGGGTATAATGGTGTAAAGAATAAATAAATATGATTATTATAACATAATACTGATTCTAAGATATTATATCATTCACTCCAATTCGATTAAATAATTATGGAAACGATATCATCGCTCATGCGTACGTACGGATTACCGTCTCCATGACGCGATGAGATTCATTTTCCATGTTAACAATTCAAGAATAACTATAATTATATATAATAAGTAATCATGAAATATAAGACATAATAATGATATTGTATTTATGTATATATATATATGTATGTCATATACTTAATTCCATTCAATTCAATAAGGAAACAAAAATAGCGTTCATGCGTACGTACGCCCTACCATCTCCATGAACGGTGTATTTCATTCCATTTATCGATCTATTATATATATGTATATTCTGAATATATATTATATATAAATCATGTTTTGTATTTTATAATTATGTAATCATGATCTATGTAATAATATGAATAATTACAAATCAAAACACATATGACAAATGAAATGATTTTACCCAAAACTCTCTTTAACATGGAATTTACAAAAGAACGGGTAATATAAAGTCATAAGTGAACCATATATGATATCATAACAATGAATATGATTCTGTAATAAGTCAATGAAATTATATAAATCATTATACAGGAGGTTCAGATACATACGAAGCATATCGAACATAAGGTAAGGGATAACTTTTCCAATCTCTTTCTTATCTGAGATTGTTTATTCGTAATTATTTACTGGGGTTATTGTTCTCATCCATGTCCATGCTTTATAAAAATGATTTCATGTATGTTTAATGTCCATTTTACCCATTTTTTAATTTTACTACATGGTATGTATGGAATCATTCTTTTAGGAGGCACTTTTTTATTTTTCCGGCAATAGTACGAGAAGAATGTTTTTTTAACTTATACGGCCCGAACGGATTTTTTCGATTTTATAAAGAATTATTTTCATGAAGCTTCCTCCAAAATATTTCATAACTATTTTCAAAAAAATTCATTTCTTTAAAAATTGGATGACATTTTTTGAAAAGAAAATGATTTTGAAGAAGAAAGGATATTTTCCTCAAGAATTTCTTTCAAGTGTTTTATCAAAACCATTTTTAATGTAAGATGACATTATTTCATATGTTTATGTTTCATGTATCATATATCTATGATTTAAATGGTTTCACATTCCTTATTATGAAATGATATTCTTTTCTTTTATATCAATTATGTGATGATGGGATGATGTTTATGAAACTGATTTTATTAGTTGGGTTATTCTGAATGATGTATGTTTATTTTGTGGGAAAAGTAATAATGATTTCATTATGAGATGTGTGGGACCTATATCTTCCTCCAATGCATTGGGTAAAGATTTATATATCATGAGATAGACATGGCTGGAATGGTAAGTTAATCCGGTTCAGTGTTACAGGACTGAAACGAGGAGTGAACTCGATTCAGAAAGGGACTTTGTCCACTAAGACGGTCTTTCCAGTAATGCCTTGGCTACTATGGAAATCATAACAAGTTTTGAATGGTTTCCACAATTACATGTTTTATTCCCATGATATTTTATCATGACTGATGTTCCATTATGATATATGCTTTACATAATTCCACGATTTATGTCTTTGCTCAAGATTTTGATGTTTATATTTCATGTTCAAGTTATTGCTTTCAAATGTTTATGGATTGTTTTATGTTCTCTATGTTTGCCTTTACTGAGCATTTGAGCTCACCCTTTTTAGGTTTTATTTTCCCCAAGAAATAACGAAAGGTTTTTAGGTAAGGAAACAAAAAGGGGAAGATCATTATGGGAGTTGTTGAAGATATTTCAATATGATTAGAAGTTTATATTCCTAGTTTCTAAAGACACTAAACTATTACGGTCCTTGGGTTTCTATTTTTATTATGTATTATGTATTCTTCAAAAATAATTTAATTTTCATGTACATCATGCTTTGGGTCTATACAGTTGGTATCATAGGAATGGTTTAGTTAACCATTAGAAACTAGGATTCGAAAACTTTAGTGAGATCCAAAGAGATATTTCTAAGGTATGTCTAGGGAAGTCCTTAAGGTTAAGTATACGTATAGGTTATAGTCCTAGAATTGCACTAACGATATTATAATTAATCCTAAGATGTTTTATATTGAAGGTACTCCCCCTTTATTATGGTGTTTTCCCTTGCATGATTTTTTCCTCTCATACTATTCTTTTTGGGTTTTAGACGATGGATAGAACCCGAAGGAACCGTGTTAATCAATGTAATGGAAAATGCAATGACTGTCCTCCGGAACAAACAAATGTTATGGGAGATGGAGTGAAAAATATTATTTCTATACTTACACAAGCTATGAATCATTTTGGACTTCCAAATGAGCAGAAGAGGGAACAATATTCTATTAAGTCCTCCATGAGCTGACGTCCACCTTCTTTCAGTGGGTCTTCTGATCCACTTGTTGCTGAACAATGGATCAGTACCACTGAAAAGATATTTTCAGTTCTTCAATGTTCTGATCATGATAAAGCCATATTATTAGTATATCGTTTGGAAGGTGAAGCTGATCAATGTTGGAATCTTATCAAGAATATGAGGCCAAGAGATGAAATTGAGTCAATGGAATGTGACGAGTTGAAGAAATTATTTTTCAATAAGTACTTCCCTCGTATTCTTCGAACAAAGATGGAGAAGGAGTTTCTTGAACTAAAGAAAAAGGATGATGAATCATTTGGTATATACGATGCGAATTTTAGAAGACTTGCAAGGTATGGATCTGGCTTTATCATCCAACCTGAAAGTAAAGTTGATCGATTTTTCAATGGCTTAATACCAAGTCTTCGAAGGGAATTAGATATAAGAGACATCAGTAGCTATGAAGAAATTGTGAGTTGTGCTATCAATGTAGAAATGGAAGTTTGTGTTACATATTCATCTCATGGTTTTGATAAGAAATGAAAGATGGAGTTCAAGGAAAAATCTCAGAACAATGGTGAAAAGAAGATGAATTTTTCTTTATGCTCAAAGTGTGGGAAGAAGCATGGTGGAGATTGCCTAAAAGGTACTAGAAAATTTTTTAAGTGTGTAAAGGAAGGTCATAGAGCAGTTGATTGTCGAAGTAATGGGAAAATGTTTGCTAATGATGTGAATAGAGAAAAGACTACAGAGAACTCCCCACCAACACTTCAATGCTTCAAGTGCAAGGAAATGGGGAATTATGCTATTAAATTCCCTAATCCACGGGTTAATGATGATCAACGTGAGCAACCACTTAAATAAAAGGATAAAGGGAAGTCTCTTTCGATCACTATTTGTGATGTTGAGTACCAAAATGATGTTGTGTAATGATTAAGTGTTTATGTAATGGGATTTCAAAATAGTATCATGGAATCTCATTTAAGGTATTGTGGAATTTTTGAATATCAATGTATTGGTTTTAAATTATTATATGGTACTGGTAACCATGAAAAAGTGATTGAAATATTTTTGGAAAGCAGATGAAATGCGCATATAGAAGGGATAAAGAGAAAATAATATGATAGTAATCATGAGCTCATGACTAAAATAAGGACAATGTGATATCATTGTTTGAGTATATAGAAATTTTAGGATTTTGGTATGTGGAAAGAGTTAACAGCATTCATGTTTTCACTAAGGTTAAATGGCTATTCATTCTTCATGAGAATACATGATTAAGGTATTAACATGATTGGAATGTTATCAACAAGATATATCGGGGATAAATGATGGCATTCACGTGATTGTTATGTGAAATTTCAAGTAATCATTTTCATTATACTATGATCTTGGACCGAAGTATTTTAGATAAGCCTAATGATTGGAATGGATTATGTTGGACATATGTTAGTATTGTTTAAGGATTGAACTTTTTTCGATATTATTTATGGGATGTTATAGTAATGTAGTTTTAGAAAAAGGACAACCTGCAGGACGGGCGACTGCCCATCGCGTCAGACAAGGCTGTGGGAATCGAACCCACAACCAAAGTGAGACCGACCTTTATCACATACCACTGGCCTACAGGAAGTCCCTGGCTAGTTGAAACTAGTTTTATTTTATTAAGCGGTATGATATTTGAAGTATAAGTTCATTTTTGGAATCGTATACGATTAACCTAACCTTAGATGGACTTATGTATATTTGATAACTTTTTCTAACCTTTTGTTTGAAACAGATAGAATGACCCATCATTCTATCACATGATCTATTAACACTTCACGAATAACAAATTCACCATCATTTCTTTAAGAGATGAAGTGAAAATTGTTCAAATCATGAACAATAGTGAGATTGTACCAAAATCATAAAGTATTTCTTCTAATTCAAATTTTCAACTTTAGGGAAATGATATTGAAAACCCAAAATGTTTTCCTAGTTCTCTTATAATCGATGAATCAGATGGTACCTTAGATCATCACAAATTTATGGCTTTGTGATTGTTGGATTTTTCATAGCCATGTCCTCTACCACCTTCCATTAGAACATGATGGATAGATTTTTCTTCCATATCCATATTTTCACCTATTTTCTCCTATGTGGAAACTAAGTGATTAGTTAATTTTGTTAACCGTTACATTTCATACTTTAGTTTTTAATGTTATGTTTTGGTATTTCATTTTACGATGTGGGTTTCAATTAAATAAACGTTCAAGTACAAAACCATGTATACCCCCGACGAATTTCGAGGGAGAAATTCATTTTAAGGGGGGTAGAATATAACAACCCGATATTTTATGATAAGTATTCCTTTTAATTTATTTGATGTAATGTGTTTTATGCTACAACAAGATAATCTTGTGCTATACACAACACCATATTAACTTTAAGTATAAGCAACAATATTCTTAGATTGTGTTACACACAATTTCAAGTTCATTTGATAATAGTCATTCGACGAAACATTGAGTGAATATATATATATATATATATATTCAACGTATAAAAGAAATATGGTTGTATAATATTATATGAAACAACAAATGAGTCTTTCACAACACGCAACCCTATCTTGGCTTGCATTACACGCAATCACGACCTTCCTCGATAGCGTGTGTTGTATGCAATACCAGGTTTCACTAAACAACGATATATGGTTATAATATTATCACGAACTAGCCGTTAGGAATAGTATTAACTAAATTTTGAATTTTATAACATTATTATTCATCTTACACATAATCTAGAACATGGTATGTGAACAAAATAAATTTTTCGGGTAAAATAAGTATTTTTAAAAAAATGCAGTTTTGCCGTCTTTTGATAGCGCACCCAAATTAAATCTAGTTTTTGACATATTTATAAGTTTAATTTTACAAAATAAACTTCTTATTTTGAATCAGGATATAAAATATTACACTAGATAATGTTTTGATATTTTTCTGATAACTTTCATATTTTAATGAATAGTAAAAACACACTATATTTTAATTAAAAACAACTTTTTTCATCGTAATAATTTATATAGTTAAATTATAATATTTAATGGTTTTAAAGTATAAATAGAATATATTTTTACCATTTAAAATAATGTATGTCATTACCATTTATTTTACCTTGAATTCATAGGTTAAATCAATTCAATCTTTTGCAATGTTTTAAAGAAAACTCGTTTTCTTTCAACAACGGGATTAATTTTAATTTAATTTCAGCTAATTTTTTGTATTTAATTTGGAAAAATGGATTCCATATTTGGAATCAGTAGTTCCAAATAATGTTAATAAGCTACTTTTTATTTTTGGGCATTATGAATAGTAATTGCAGTAAATTCTATTTATCATAGTTAAAGGTAAATCGGGTAATTAAGGGTAAATATAAGATTATAAAATTACCCTAACACCTGAAAAAATTCTATTGAATGGATGAAAGTCGACCCATATAACCTAAGGGTCAGATTAGATTCATTTTATGGACTTTTTACAATAATAATAGTTTAATTATTATTAAAACCAATGAAAGTGACAACATGTCACTCTCTTAAATCTTATAAGTATATTAATTTTAATTTAGTGATAAACTTCATGAATCTTCAGACATGAATAGTCTCCAGAAATCTATTAAAATTATATACATCATATGAATTTATTTATAATTTTTAGGGATTAAATAATTATCATTAATTGTGACACAATAGTGATGTAGAAATTGTTTATCTAGTGAAAAATCAAGAATATTGTTTTTATTAAACTAATAGTGACCATAAGAGGCACAAAACCCTACCCAAAACTTATTGGTCATGTAAAGATAAACTATAATCATCAAACTGTAGAATATTTGACCATTTGGATCCTTATAAAAGCAATTATGACACTTATATTATTTTATTTTAAATGATGCCAAAGTTTTCACCTTCATAATTTAATAAATATAAAAATTTAAATATTGTGATTTTAAGATGATAAATTAGAGTAAAAGTATTATTGATAAAGGTAATAGATTTATATTCACCATAGGATTTTATTTTTAATTTTTATGCAACAAATAAGTATATTAAATAATTATACAAAAATGTTCTAGTAATTATTTTATTTAGAGATAAACCAAATAAATTGTTTGAAAAATAATAAAATAAATATTATACGAACTATTTAATGTGATCCACTAATTTCCTAGATACATATGTACTTTTATTAATATATTTAAGCTTTTATTTTGAACATATCTTCTGTATATAGTTTATTTAAATTCAAATAAATGAATAGTGTCAAAATTGACACTATTGTTATTTAAAAAAAATAACATATTATAAATTTTTTAAAAAATCAAAAAAATATTTACAAATTATAAATTTATATTTATGTGATCTAAAATGTTATAAAGTATCCAAATATGGAAAATTAAAAACAAATAAGTAATTATTTGTTTTAATTTAAACTTTAGAATGTTATTACCACAAATAATATTAAATTGATTAAATAAGGATAATTCAAGTTGATAATGTTTCAAATAATTTCCTAACATGTCTAAATTTTATTGGTTGATGATATTACAACCCTATATAATCTAATATTTTAATATGTGTCATTTTTGGATGTTTTTATGTGGGGTTAGATTTATTATAAATTAATATATTTAAGATTTCCAAAGGTGCCCCCCTCCTCCCTTATAAAAGGGCACCTCCCCCCTCTCATCTTTACACAACATTGAGCCTTACAGATCTGCCAACCCATACCAATTTCCCTTCTCAACTTACCAAGAAACATACTATAGGTAATGGACTTCTTCAAAGACCAATTTTAGTACCCTAAGTGGAGGTTTCAAAGAAGCGTGTCAAAGAAGAGATAATATCCGTTACCAATTCCTTCAATTTTCATTCTTCTTAAAATTATTCTTCTTTATTTTTTTCATTAGATTTTAATAACATAAATATCAATAATATACTCACATGTTATTATAAATATGAATCAACCCTATTTCACCTTCTATCCATCCTACGGAAAACGAAATCACCGCGCGTGTGTACGTACGGAATACCGTCTCCACGCTGTGGTGTAATTTGTTTTTCCACCATCACCTTACTTGGATAGGTGTAATGGTGTAAAGAATAAATAAATATGATTATTATAAAATAATACTTTTTATAAGATATTATATCATTCAATCCAATTATATTCAATAAATATTGGAATGATATCATCGCTCTTCCGTACGTACGGATTACCGTCTCCACGACGCGATGAGATTCATCTTCCATGTGAACAATTCAAGAATGATTATAAAGTATATATAATAAGTAATCATGAAATATATGACATAATAATTCTATTGGATTTATGTACATATATATATATGTATGTCATATACTTAATTCCATTCAAATCAATAAGGAAACGAAAACAGCGTTCATGCGTACGTACGGCCTAACGTCTCCATGAACGGTGTATTTATTTCCATTTATCGATCTATTATATATATGTGTATTCTGAATATATATTATATATAAATAATGTTTTATATTCTGAAATTAAGTAATCATGATCTATGTAATCATATGAATAATTACGAGTCAAAACACGAACGACAAATGAAACGATTTTACCCAAAACACTCTTTAACATGGAATTTACAAAAGAACGGGTAATATAAAGTCATTAGTGAACCATATATGATATCATAACAATGAATATGATTCTGTAATAAGTCAATGACATTATTTAAATCATTATACATGAGGTTCGGATACATATGAAGCATATCGAACATAAGGTAAGGGATAACTTTTCCAATCTCTTTCTTATCCGAGATTGTTTATTCGTAAGTATTTACTGGGGTTATTGTTCTCATCCATGTCCATGATTCCTAAGAATTTTTTCATATATGTTTAATTTTCTTTTTACCCATTTTTGAATTTTACTACATGGTATTTATGGAATCTTTCTTTTACGAGGTACTTTTTGACTTTTCTGGCAAAAGTACGAGAAGAATGTTTTTTAACTTATACGGAACGAACATATTTTTACGGTATAATAAAGACTTATTTTCATGAAGATTCATCCAAATAATTTCATTACTATTTTCAAAAAAAATACTTTTCTTTTAAAATTGCATTACATTTTGTGAAATGAAAATGATTTTGAAGAAGAAAGGATATTTTCCTCAAGAATTCATTTAAGTGTTTTATCAAAACCATTTTTCATCTAAGATGACATTATTTCATATGTGTATGTTTCAAGTATCATGTCTCTATGATTTACGTGGTTTCACTTTCCATATTATGAAATGATATTCATTTATTTTATATAGATTTTGTGATGATGGGATTATGTTTATGAAACCCATTTTATTTGTTGGGTTATTATGAATGATGTATATTTATTTTGTGGCACAAGTAAGAATGATTTCATTATGAGATGTGTGGTACCTATATCTACCTCCAATGCATTGGGTAAAGATTTATATCTCATGAGATAGACATGGCTGGAACGGTATGTTAATCCGGTTAAGTGTTACAGGACTAAAATGAGGAGTGAACTCGATTCAGAAAGGGACTTTGTCCACTAAGATGGTCTTGGCAGCAATGCATTGGATACTATAGAAATCATAACATGTGCTGAATGGTTTCCACAATTACTTTTTTTATTCCCATGCTATTTTATCATGATTGATGTTCCATTATGATATATTCCTTACGTACTTCCACGATTTTTGTCTTTGCTCAAGATTTTGATGCTTAAATTTCATGTTCATGTTTTTGCTTTCAAATGCTTATGGGTTGTTTTATGTTCTCTATATTTTCCCTTACTGAGCATTTGAGCTCACCCTTTTTATGTTTTATTTTCCCCAGGAAATAAAGAATAGTTTTAGTTAAGGAAAAAAATGGGGAAGATCGTTATGGGAGTTGTTGAAGAAGTTTCAACATGATTAGAAGTTTATATTCCGAGTTTCCAAAGACACTAAACTATTATAGTCCTTGTGTGTCTGTTTTAGTTATGCATTTAGTATTCTGCAAAAGTAATGTAATGTCCATGTATGTCAAGATTAGGGTCTCTACACCTTGACTCTCTTATATATTTATGATATTTCTCAGAACTTGTTCCTATCCCCACAATGAGATTGGTTACCATAATGAAATGATCATATTTTGAATCCATCCATGTTAAAAGGGAGGTCTATTAGTGAGTAATAGATATGTATCTAAAGTTATTAATCCATTTTAAATTAATGGGTAGATTCTTTTGTATTTATGCCTTATAATCAGGAACCCTAAAATTTACTATAAACTAAGGAGGTAGTTAGTATTATGAGGATGAGAATTAACCTTTATAAAAAGTCACATACATCCTATTTATAATAGAAATCAAAACCCATGTAGTTAATTTTATGCATTTATTTTAATTTCCTGCATAAAGGATATATATTAGGTAATTTAGGAACTAGGTATTGATATTGGTCCCTAAGGAGGCATCCAACATATCTTATTTATAGAATAAATCAGATTCACTATTGTTAGATCATTCCCTTGGGACTGTGCCAGCGGTGGATTCCCCTGTATGGGGGCTATCATACCATGACACAAAACAAGGGTTACAAACTGATGTTTCCCAATATACAGAAGATTCACAGTTATAATGATACAATTATTAAAAATACCAAAGACCACATGGTCCATGCTCGGTGTGTGAAATAAAGGATAGAATGTAATTAGTCTCCATGCATGCCTAACTTATGAACTAATGGAATCATTATAGTATATTTTTTTATCAATATTAATTGTTAGGGAGGCTTCATATGTATCCCATGCATGGTATGAATCATATTCATCGTAGTTCAGTTCCCCTCTTAATCCTCTACTGCATGATGTTGATTGATCATCCCATGGGAGATATTAGGCCTCGATGGTGGGAATGTTTTAGACATGGTGGGTTTTACATGAAGAAGGAGGCCCATTTTAAATATGGGAGTAAGAAGGAATTATACATATCATTTTTGTAAAAGGAATCAATGTTCTCATAGTTTATTTTGATTTGGGATTAAAAACTATGGTTTCTATTACAGATCCAATGGAATAGGATATAATGTCCTGATGAGTATAATCGACATGACCTGATTTTCTGATAGATATATTCTTATTGTCTTCATAGAATGTAATATAATTAATGGTAAAGACATGGTTTCATGTAAAACATCCTATAAATAAATCACATGAACCATTTGAATTATAGAAAATAAATTTCATATCATTAATGATATGTCTGAATAACACCGCATGATCAAGGATGGCATATCTGTAGGGTGTGTCATTATTTAGATGACATGCTGTGATTTTGTCTCCGGATAAATAATGACATGTTTGGTAGGTGGAACTTGATTTGGATGACATGTTTGTAGGGTTCAACATGATCTAGAAAAAACTTATAGAGTAAATCTCATGATCGTGTTTGGCATGTTCGGGTGACATCGCAGGAACATGATAACACTTCTTGATGTCCCCTTGATAACTATATAACATATCCTAGGGTCGCCACATGATTTATGGTGACATATATTGAGTGTGTTACATTGTTTAGATGGAAACACTGTTTAAATTTGTGAGACTTGGGTGGCATTCCAAGAAGGAATAATGAAACATTCATGACATGTGCAAGTGACATCGCATGATTCATATAGCATGTCTGGGGAGCATCACATGATTTGGAAGAAATGTTCTTGTTCTATCAAATGATCTATGGTGGTTAGGAAATATGTATGAGTATAGGTGAATATATCATCATGAATGTATCTTATATTTTTATAATATTTTATCCATACTTTTTTTGCTTATATGACTCATGTTTTTCCATTGCTATCTTATTATATGTTTCACATATCCCAAACAACATGCAGAACCTCCTTTGATAAACCGGTTGACGTTGAAGAAGTCCATCAGGTGATCTATAGAATGATCATCTAGAGAATATATTTGTGTTGTGTGATCCTTTATTTCACTCCCCAATTTTACTTAGAAGAAAACCAATATTATTACATGAATGTATACTGTGAGAAATCATCTATCACACTCTCATGTGTTTTCGATCATGTATCAATCAGTCATGGATGTATTTTTTGTGTTGAGTGTGGGAGGGGGGTTATAGGCCTCACCACATTTGATATTCGCTACATTGTATGTTGAATAAATCGTTGATTTGAAAAAGTTTTAGAGGAGAGTTTTGGTGTCATGTTCATCAAATAATTTTATTATGGGTCGTCCATGGCGCCATTTGATGTCAGCGACCACGAAAATGTTACCGCATTTCCACATTTACAAAACCCAAGATTATATAAGGGATATCTCATCAACATGTAGATATGTAAAGGATCATTTAAATGGGAATAATGACATGTCTATAAGACTTTGTGAACTTAGGATGCCACTAGAAAGACATTTGTAGGATCAAATATGAATTGTATGGGGTCTTCCATGAGATAAATGTAGCTTGTCAAGAGGGCTTATACTAAATCATATAGTTATGTTAAGGGGGGACCAATCATATCAATAGTGATATATTAGGGTTTATGACATATTTTTAATGAGTTCTGGTGTATCATCATTCCCCAAAAGTGTTTCATCATTTTTCTTTTTATATCTCACCTAATTTTACAAGGGCTACGAATATCATGGGGTAGTGTAATTGTCATTGAAGACAATCACCCTGTTTCCCAGAAATGTGTCACATAACCAATAGTGATTCCAACAATGATTCATGATCATTTCCATTGAAAAAATATCTATTTTTCTATGGATATGAAGAGGTAGTTCATAATCAAACTGAAATATCCAAGACCCTTCTCATGATGAAGCTAGCATGCCAATGGGATCTTGTACAATAAGGTTGACATATCACCAGGGATTCATGAGGTATTCCAGATAGTATGATCCCATATTATGAAGATTTAAAAAAACAAAGGTTTTCTATATTATACATATTTTCACCCATTATTTTACTAAGGTTTTTGGATGATTGTTGGGAGCCTGTAAATTTATTAATGGAATGGTACAAAGGAACATTTCTGGTAGCCTCAACATGATCAGTGAGTGCCTGGGATTCCATAGAATGATCAAGGAGGCTCTATAAATGTGTCTACACTCGATCTATAATAGGTTATGTACTGAACATGAACCTTTCACATGACCTTATGATGATCATGGGATCACATGACCTTTTGATGGTTATGTGATCAATATGTTTTGGCAGCCTTTTCGTCCTTTGTTTTGTAGAGTAAATAATAACCTTACTTTAGGTATTTATTCCCCTATAAATGTCACGATGCTCATTTTCAATACATCAAATAAACATAAATAAATTATTAAATGAAATGTTATAAATATTATCAAAACTTATTTTTGAGGAAGATAAATCAATTTATTTAAAAATATGATTTTTTTGAAACACATATGTTTGGAAGCACACATAATAAAAAGAGTGTCATATCAAAAAATTTAAAATGGATTAAATATATTATTAAAGTCATTAAAAATCATCTATATTATATTTCCCAAAAATATGGGAGATGATTTAAATGAAGGAATATATGGGCATGAAATAAATACTAAATTAAGATACAGAGGGTAATTATTTATGAAATTATACATTTAGGTGAGATATAGTTCATGTTAGAATAATTGAATAAAATGTTAAATTATCAACTCAAATATTAAATGTAAATTCAAATAAATTAGAATCCAATTTATGAAGATAATATTGAAGGTCGACTATCAAAAGGAACAATATAGATTCGAAAAAGATAATTGAGTTAAAATTCCATTTAGGAATAGCATAGTTCTTAAAGATAGTTACTTTTGAAAAGGGGTTTATGTGATAAAAATAAATAAACATTAATTTCCATGAGATAATACCACATTATGTAAGCATAAGGTATAATTTACCAATCAAAACTGATAAATTTTCAAGATGAAAAATTATATTTCAATGACTGAGAATTGTGTTAATTAAACACTTAAAATAATAAGAGATATTAAATAAAAACCCAGTAAAAGAGAGGTCATTAAAATAATATTATAATAACCTGAATAAACATTATTTCATAATATAATAGAATAATATTGAAAGATATAATCAATATATAATAAATTAATTTTATGATAGAAAACATGACATAAGTAGGGTAATTCGTTTTAAAACCCTCATCTTAGTCCTAGTTCAATATGTAATTTAAAAAACATCTAAAAATTAAATTAGGATTATTAAATGCATAGATAATTTTTTTAATTAATTTATTAATATTTTATCATTATTGATAATAAATTTATAGATAAATATATTTATTGTTTACCTAAATTCAATATATAGTGTAAGTAATCATTATAGTTTCAAACAACCTTAATAATAATGGATTAAAAATTCATTATTCATCCAATTTTATTTTTTAAAATATCATAATAGTTTACATAAATGACCAATTATTAATATTTATGATGTTTCAACTTCAATTTATGAGTGTTACATTCTTATCATTAAATATGAAATCAACAATAATAATATTATTGTGATTCATAACTTATTAAGTGTTTTTTATTATCTATATAATTATATAATTATATAAAAATTGTATAACTATAAAATTAATTATTTTCATATTTATATAATAATCAATATTTAATTATTTTCCCATAGTCATTAATGATATAATTGATAACATTTTTCGTGAATGTGTTTAAACCAACCCAAATATGAACATTCCATTATTAATGAATGATTATGTGATGGTATAGTTTAAATATAATTATAGTAATATAATTATTTTCCAATTTAGTGATAATTAGTGTGATATTAATCGAAAATAAAAATTATGTAAAGAATAATAGATTTATTCAAAAAAATCTATAGTATGGATAAATTGTTTTCTATTATTAGTTTTCTTGTTTTAAAACTTTTAATTTTATAATGATTATTAGTAATTCTTATCAATAAATGGTTGATCATAAAGTATTAATAGAACCAAATTAATATCATAACAATCCCATATATCCTTTAAAACCATATTTATAATAACCGAGGTATGAAAATAATTACAAATGAGACACACCATTCCAAATAAGTTGTAGTCTTTATATACAAGTAGTTACCGACTATTTTTCAAATAACCAGAGATATAAGAATCATGTAAATTTATTTTAGAATATTAAATAATTTATCAATATAATAATACCAAATTAAATTCCCATTTTAAACAATCCAAAATTAGTATTTATTTATAATAAACACATTACATTATGGATGTTGTTGTATATATGTATAACTGATTCGTGTTTTTATTTTCCCTAGTGAAAAAGGTAAATGTTGTTAATTATTGAACCTTAATTATAATAACTTTTCAATATAAAAATGATAAATATTTTATAATTTTAAAAACATATGGTAAAATTTGAATATGGGGTAATACACAATACAAAATTGTAATGAGAATAAGATGAAATCTACTTATAACTCACTTATTAGAATATCTATATTGTAATGGGGGTTAATAATTTGAGGGATGTTATTATAAGAATACCACAACCTATTTATTGTATATAATAATGCCAAGGAGATATTTATGATGTGTTTGTTCTAAAAATGTGGATATACCATAAGGGTATGTTAGGAGAAGAGATGCCCTTTTATAAGTAAAATGTGATTGCTTTTCTATATATTCACAAATAAATTATATAATGGGAAGTCACTCTTTAGTAAATTGGTTCCAAAATATTTAATTAATGTATAAGGGATGATATAATATCAATATAGTTCATAACTAACCATTCCTATATTTTTCCTCAATTAAATTATTTTATTATAAAGCACTCTAATCGAAACAATTAAGAATCATCATGTTAAAAAAGAAATCAAATAATTTAGTAGATAATATTATTTTAATTTACCATATTCCATAATTTGGAAATAATAATTTAAAATTTTAAATAAATTTTACACCATTCAGTTCGACATGTGTGGAATAATAAATTTATAAATACTAAATGTATCATCTGTTGAAAATATTTTTTTTATGAAAAATATCGATATTGTTAAAAGATGATAATTATAGGTCTATAAACCTAATATTTATTTAAATATATTATTTCACATATAAAATATAGATATTTTAATGTAATATATTATAATTTATTTATAAAACAAAATTATAAACTAATCACTCCTTAAATGGCATGGTATTTGTGATAATGGTATATTGTACTATTGATCATAAATTAAATCTTTTTATAAAAATACCATCAGTTTATCAAAATTGAAAAAAGGTTATGAGGAGTCTAAAAATGATGTTTTTTTAAAATTTATAATTTTAATATATATATATATTTAACTAGTTTTAAAAAAATAGATCATTATGGAAAATAGTTTTTTTATAGAAATATTATTTCCCAAAATAATACTTGTTTTTTACTAATTTTTACAATGACTAAATAGAGATAGTATTTATCAGTAAAAAATATATTTTATTAACATAATTATTCAATAATAAGAAACATTTTATATTTTATAATTTTTCTTGCCACATAAGTAGATAGATTCATAAACACAATATTGAATTATGTAATTTTTATAAATTAATTAATATATATATATATATATATATATATATATATTTCATAAGTTTTTCACTATTATTCAAACCTTATATTTCAACTACCAATTTTAGCATTCATAATATATATATATATAACAATTGTATTTTAGTTTAGCGTTATATGTTTAGCATGTTATCAAACAAAGTTGTCTTAATTAGGGGAAAATATATATTAAATTCTTGTGTCCTTACACCATATATACAATAACCTCTCATTTTTTTAATCTTCTTCAGTTCCTAAAATAATATTTTAGATTGAATTTTTCTGATCATTGTTATTCTGGTGATTTGATTCAATTAATTTAGAGTTTTTTATAGATTTATATAACCAATAATCTTGATACGAATTCATACAAACATTTTGATATTTGAATGTTGGTATTTAGGCTATCATAAATTTTTTATTTAATCTATTTTATTGTGTATGAATGAAATAGTTTTTATTATCATATTTATAGGAACGAGATAGTCTAAATTATTTATTAAAATTTTGGATATTATATTCTGTTATTCTTATATGATATAATTATCCCTAGTGTTTATAGTATCTTGTTATCGGGTTGTTCTCATAATGTGGTTAAGCATAATTTTACTATATTAGCCTTGATTATTTATCAGGCGATATTGTAAAATGGTATATGGGTATTGGTGTGAATATCATTAAAATATGAATGTTTATATGATTGGGAATGCCCAGATTGAGAATAATATCTTGGGTTATGATAAAATATGACCATAAGTCCACTTCTATAAGGGTTATGATATTGAATGGATTGCTAGAGTATGTTATTATAAAACCAGTGTCTGGAAATTGACATTAGTGACCTAAAATATTACTGGAGTGTGATTTATTGTTAATGTGTGACTCATATTTGGTGACTTACCTAAACATTAGGTGTGTTTTGGTATGCTTGAGTGGTTATATATGTCATTAATTCCGAAAATCATTTCTTGAGTCTTTTGGTTTTTGTGTGACTATGTCATGAAGTATTACCTACAAAGAAGATTTTATTCATCTTTTTCTTCGATGATAACTATCTTATTCTATATTTGGACTACATTCTATGAGACAGGTATAATGAATCTTTGAAATGTGACTATAAACCAAGCAGATCGTTCTTTATGTGAGATAGGATGGTTATGTCATGTGCACCTTAGATAACTTTATATTAAAATAGATATGGCTATTAATAATTTGTCTTCGAATTTTTATATGATGATGATTTATCCATGGTTGGAATTCAATGATTACTTATTATAACTTGATAATAGAGAATTGATGAATTATTGATAGATATTTGTTTATTTCATTCAAATCAACCTCTAATATAAATACATATAATAACATTTCATTGTATAAATTTCTTTATTCATTCAAGGTTTTATTATTTAAAATATAAATGGTAAACTCATTTCTCATGAAATTATTATTGTTAAAAATAAAACTAGGGGAATGTCCCTGTATTAGGTTCCTATGTAGTTAATGTAAGGTATATATGAAGTTCTAAAACATACATACATTAGAATAATTTTATGGTTATCTATCAATATTTTTTTTAATTAAAATGTATTCTAATATACCGCTCATTGGGAATTTTCTCAATTATAGATTAATGACTACCATGTACCATTTTGTAATTGACTAATGTTATATATATCGTTAGAGCATTTTTGTGATACTATTTTGTATTTTATTTGTACTTACTACATCAAAGATTTATTTTTTTTGGTAATATGATATTCATGTCCCAGTCTAACCAATGTACAACATTAACTCTCTCTCTTTTTCAAAAATTCATCTATATTGAGATTCATAAATGAGGCCTTCTATTTCTCTAACACCTGTAGGCGAAATAATCATTGGTGTTACAATATTTAATGGGAAATTTGAAAATGTCCCCATTTCATGATTTTTTTAAAAAAGGTAATATATATATTTTATATTTGATTTTATTAAATATATTTTGGGATTTTTGATATATAGACTATTAATAAAATAAAAATATATATATTGACAAAAAAGGTGTTGAATATAAAACAAATGTAATGCTTGGTGTAGATCATCTTTGATGATTTCTATACAATTTCCATCCTAAGACAAATAATTAGGTGCCATATTTTCATATATGAAATAATAATGTTTTTATATACATTATAATGAATATGAAGACCCAAAATATATTGATATGCAATGGAAATACATTGAAATAATAATATAATGAATTAATTTATATGACATAAAAATGATTGAAAACCCATATATCCATGGGATGATTAATGTATAACTAAATGATGATTTGAATATAGGAAATATTATTGGAAATAATCTCATTTTATCTTTAAAACAGATACATTTTTAATGAATTGGGATATATATGTGTTCTTTAAAAAAGGAATAAATAATAACAATTTTATAGGATTATATAAATAACAAATTATTCTATACACATCAAGGGATAATAACAATGTATAAATATTTCATATATATTTTATTATAAGAAAATGTGATGTTTCCAATTGTATAGTAAATATCGTGAAATTCTTTATATCAATAAGTAAATGACAAATTTCACTTGTCTTGTGGATGATCTTTAATATCAATTTAACCAAATGGTGTAATTTTATCTTAAGTGTTAATGATGTAATAAAAATAAATGATAATAATTAACAAGGAACATTTTATATAGCAATTTATTATAGTTAATAATAAGTAATGTCATTATTTAAAATATATAATTAAAATCACAACCCTAATATGTACACAATTGACAAAAAATAAAACTATCCATAGAGTATACATTTTATGTAAAATAAAATTTCTAAAAAACGTATAATGAAATGAAATGATATTAATTGAATCAACATGCATGTTATGAATTATAAATATTTTTAATCACAATAATTTATTATATAAATATTACTATGATTTGTTTATGGGTTATGACTTCTGTTAGTTTGTGAAGAATAAAGAATCCATGGTCTGAACTAATAGGTACATCTAACATGATGTACATTTAGTAGATCATGGGATGTAGGTAACATCACTTTGGGTTTCCCAATAAAAGTTTCCATTATAATATTAGTAATTAATTATTAAGAAGAATCACCATTATGATAGGTTTTAGTTAGTTGAAAAAAAGATCAATGATGGCTATACCAACAAAATATTGATGAAAAATTTCATTCTATATTGAAAATTATCATTCTAGTGTAGTATGAAATTATGTATCTATAGTTTATGTTGGTATTGATATTTAAATTAATTTTTTATTAAATTATCATTTTTATGGTAATATATTTTAATTATATATCTTATTTTCACTCAAAAATATATATATCACACAGATTAATGATTAATTTCATAAAATAGATTTTTTGCATGGTTTAACAACCCCAATTTTAGTTACATAACCCATTAATTATATACGTTGATGTGATATAATATTATAACACAGTTTTGAGAGTTTTTAGATAGTTTTGAAGAGTTTTTGAAGGTTTTTGGAGTTTCGATGTTTGTGCATGATTAAGAAAAATTTTGTACTATAACCAATAATCCATGATAATTGATTTTGGGTATAACTAATAATTTTCATAGTTGTCACATTATTTGATCATACCATTTTGGTTTAGTGACTTCAGACAGTTCCATGAACATTGTTGCGGCATGGTTTGCTAAACTGTGTTGAAAATCGCATGACACACTAGTTGATAGACAATAGAACCATATGGTTGGATAATATCTTACCAAACCACATGGAACAACTGTAAAAATCCCTTATTTATTTCCAATATCATGTTTATGGTTCACACAAGGATTTAAAACCCATTAAAAGATCCTTAAATGATATAAAAATTATAGGTTTGCTCAAATTAAGGGCCCAAAACACTAAATTTTCTAGTATTATTTATGGAGATTGAACTACACTTACCCACATACTATTATTCGTAATTCCAATTAATTTGGAAGCTATTTTAGATGATAAACACTGTTTACAATGTCGAAAATCATTCGTATGTCCTCAATCTTCTTTATTGTCTCTTTCTAACCTTATATACTATCACTCAGATTATTAGAAATAATACATTATGGATTGATTTGTGATCTATGATTCATATTGATGAGATATTTCTTACCTCTATTGAGGGAACTTTGTTTTGATGATTGATATATAGGATTTTATTATTGTTCTTGAGTTTAATCAACCATTGTTAAGTATGTGTCTTTTATCCAATTCTATTCAATATATAACATGATGGATTTATAATTAGATTTGTATATCATGTTTTGTTAGAAATCAATTTTTCTATATACAACTAAATACATTATTCCAAAATATTCCAAAAAATGTTTGATTAATTTATTGTAAGTATATGACTTGCAAAAGGAATTATTTTTATTAAATACTTAATATACATGATGGGTGTGTATTCTTGTGCATGGGGAAGGATCATTTTCAATGTAACACTATCAATAAGTTATATTTATTAAATATAATTGTTATAAGTGACACTATCAATATGGATCATCAAGTAATGTCTTGGAGATAAGATAAATCAACATTCATGAGAATAGGGAGAAATACGGTATGCTTTCATTTGTGTGTTTCTATGAACATTAGATTATTGTGATATATATAATGAAATGATATTAATTATTAATTAATATTTTTTCATGTATTTTTTCATTAGATATTGTTAAAATATTTATCCTCTTCTATATATATGGTAAAACATGAGAATATTTTCGTGTCAAAGTGACATTTCCATGGATGCCATGGGTATTAACAAATAAGATTTACACTCCTCCCCAACGTGGAAATATTGTAGAATTTTTAGATATTATATACCAAGATATGGGAAAGGGAGATAGATTTTTTTACTTTGTGGTGAATCCTGATGTTTATCCCTTATTTTGGTGTTTCTAGCATGGTGTTCTCTATTAGTGTCACTAGAGTGGTTCCACGCTTGTGATACTACAATGGATATCATATAGTTTGTTTTATCATCTTTTATTACATTGTTATTTCTATATGAATTTTTCTATTTATTGGGATTTCATTTGAATTATATCGTTTTTACCCATGATTTATACAGATATTTTTTTCCCATTTTGTCTTATCTTATTATGTTTGTTATTTTTTTTAAAAAGTCCAAACAATGATTTAATGTTACCTTTTCATTTATTTTCGACCTTAAGTGTCTCTAAGATTCGCCCAAATAATAAAACTGGTAATATTTTAGGTTAGTACATATTTATTACAGATGGTACTTAGGCTATTAAAATGTAAAAAAGAAATATATAATATTAAAAAATTGTAACTAACCACTTTATGCAAAATATAAATTCACATGGGTTTCCTGGTTGAACTTTTTTCCAAAAAACATATATATGGGTTTTCATCTCAACATTTTAGGTTCATTCGATGAGTGTAGAATATCATGAATTAGTAAAGAGAGATCATATGAAGACTACTTCTCATATAACATATTTGTTTATTTCTATAAAGAAGATAAATGTTGAATTTTTTATGTTTTGGTACAAATTATTGTTTCATATAGAGATATATAAATTTTAAGCCTTTCATTCTATTGAGTGATGAATAAGTGGGGAATTATAATAAATATAGAGAAATACCACCAGGTCGATGTCATAGAAAAACAAAATAAGAGGCTATGGAATATTTGATTTCCTATAAGCCACATGTGAACCAATAGCTTATATAGTGCATTGAGAAATCATTCCAATTTATTGAAAAAGGAAATCAGAATAAATAACCTAAATAGTTGGATCATTTATTTATAACATATAAAAATAATACACCTACCATTCAAGGTATTTATAATATGAAAATGTGGACGCGTGGTTCAATAAAATTAATCTGATTCTTTATTTCGTTTGTACCCCGACCAAAGTAAAGGTGATTTTATGGACATATATGCTAGTGGATCCTTCATTCCTACATTTTGACTTTGTTTTACATGATAAAGATAACTAATTCCTTACTATTATGGACTTATAAGATTTGTTAATAAAAATTTTTATCCTAAAACAATCAAGATATTCTGAACAATGTATTTTCTTATCTTGAAACCAGAGAATCTATTAATGATATAATATATAGATTTGTTTATGAACATAGTTAACTATTCCCCATATGTTTTTTCTAGTGCATCATTAGAGGAACACATCTTTAAGTCTATCTTGAAACCTTTAATTCTGTTTATGATTATTTTCCATTGTATTTTGGATTATATGAAGATGGATAATAGAGTAAAAAAGTATAATGATATCTTACTAAGAATCATATAGTATGGATTATGTTTTTATCCATGGTAAATATTAGTAAATATATTGTTTGAAACTAATGAAAGGGGGTGATTATTATCAAGGAGTATTCACACCTTTGACTCAAGATACTGAATCAGTTAAAATTGTTCCATGACCTAAAATGAATCCAATATATTTCCAATGTAGATATTTTTCTCATGTATACATTAATTTTTTTCCACCACATTGAGATTTTGACAAATATAATTTAATGTTACTTCTTTATCATTATTTTATTTATCCCTTAAATTTAGTTATTGGTGAAACATCTTATTTAACTACAATATTTTATGCACTGACTCGATGAACTCCCTAGAGAAAATAATGTCCATAAAATAATGTGAGCCATAGTGAATATTGAAAAAAATCATAAAATTGAATCTTATAATTTAATAACGAAACACGGGGGAGTGGGTAAGAAAAAGTACAGTGTAAATTTGATGAAAATTGAGAATCAATATAGTCCATAAATGATATAAGGCACTATTTAGTTGAATTCTACTCTTATGAAAGCCTTGTTTGATATTGGTTATCTCACTCTTTTATTTCTTCTCATTTTTTTGATCACATGGGATTATATTTTACGATGACATATCATGTCTTGTATATTCTAACACCTCACAAAAAATTTGAATGTAAATTCTGATGTATGTAACTTTTTTAATAACTAGTTATAGGGAAAACTTTTATATTGGTTTCTCTATTCCTGGGATGGATATATTTTACAAGGTTTTGGGAAATATATTTTTCAAAATCCATCAATTACCACATTAACTGTTATATATAGTATGTTGTTTTTATATATTCAGATGGATTTACGAATCATTATAAAGTTGATTAGGATGTGAATGAAACCAAAATATGAAAATTGGTACCCTTGGTTTGGATCATTTATAACTTGTTAGAATAATTTACTTTGGAAACTATTAATAAAACTACACAGTGATATTTTACAACAAGCATTAATCATTTTCTATTGTATTTCTTGATACATTATATAGGTTCCAACCCAAAATATTAATGGAATGTATAATGGATATCCTACTAGTAATGTTTCTTAATTTACTCCCATAATTTAATTTTTATTCAATAGAAATGATGTAATTGATGGGTCCACTAGATGAGTTTTAAGATAAAAGGATAATTTGACCTAGAAATTATCCATGGGATAAACCATCTCTATTTATCACGAAAGGATATGGAACCCTTAGGATATTTGTCTATTATAATAAGAAAAAAACTTTATAATAAATTAAAAATATCATATCCCACTAATAAATGACGTAGTTGATAAATTGAGGGGATCCAGAGAGTTCTAAAAGATTTAGTTATGAGATTGGTATCACCAAATTCAAAATTTGAAGGTGTATATTATGAAGTTATATTTTAGGAGATATTTTGGTCATTACGAATATGTGGTTACTCCCATTGGTACTATGAATACACCAACATTTTTTATTCAATTGATGAATAAAATCCTTCAGAGTTGTCTTGACTCATTTTTGGTGGTATTGATCGATGATATTCTAATGTATTCTATGAAATTCTTTAATCAAGAATAAAACATGTCCATTGTTTAACCATTCTTATAATAATATTATCATTATGATAACATTTTAATGTGTGATTTATTGAAAAAAAACAAATATTCCCATTTCCAAATCAATGAAAAAAAGTTGTCTCCGATGTCTCCATAAATATTAAAATGGTAGATACAATTATATCTTATAGACCCATAAATAATTTAATTGAGATACATTGTTTCCTCAACATAATAGGATAGTATCAATTCATTATTCATGATATTTCATGAAATTCTTCTCTGATGATATATTTAACAATGAAATGTGTTCATTTATAGTGGATAAAAACATGCCATAAATCATTCTATTATAATAAGGTCTTTATTATATCATCAAAAATCCTTATGTTTCATGAGTCATGATAAGGTGATGTGGTTTATTATGATGAATCTTTATCTATTTTTCAATGTTTTAAATTTTAGAGAGGTCATGTTGGAGATTTGGGGTCGTGATTTCTATGGGTACATGATAAGAAATATATAAAAAAAGATTTATTTTTCAATTCCATATTTTATGCATTAAAAAAATTGCATCGTAAACTTTTTTTAGATTTTTAGAGTGTTCATAAATCATAAGCTATTGAAACTCATTTTATCATAAGTATAATTTAATCTAATGTAATAAATATGGATGTAATATCATCATATGGTTTACATTGTAATGATGTATACACAAGATAATGGAAATTCAGTGCTATATTCACTATAATGAATGAAATATATTCATATTTTTATAGAGAATATGGATTTTTGGACACTACTGTCTATTACAGATGATATGATTATGTATTTTTTTATGTATTTTAATGTTTTAGTTTTCATTCAAATTTCATTTGTTTCTAAATTTAATTATGTTAGTTAAATATTCTTAGACTTATGATTCAAAATATCTTACCACATGTTTAAAGATCAATTGTATTTATTCCATTAAATAATGGATGCTTGATGGGATATCTATGTATTGTTTTAGAGACCAACATGTAGGTCCTATAACTTATATGTAATTGTTTTATTTTTTCATACCCCCATCCAAATGGTGATTTTCATCATGGAACATATAATAAGTATAACGAGAATAGAACATAGTTATAATTGATTGGAAAGAAGAAGAATGTTTTAGATTATGACTCAATATTCTCATCTATTAGTAGGACATGGTGGAGGAATAATGAATTCTAGTATACTGCATTATTTTATTATTCCTATATAGAAATTGGTGAAATTATCAATGATTTATTTTATAGGTCTACCATGAATGGATAAAAACACAATTACACGTAGGTGATTACAAAATAGAGCCACAATTTCATCTCCCTTAATCCATATTAATGAATAGAATATGATGGATTTCTTGTGAAACATATATATTTTAGAAAGTTTAGTGTTTTAAAGTGTTCAAATTCCAATTATGTATGATTAGGACCCCAAGTTTATTTTAGTATTTCAGGATTTATTATAGAACTAATTCTGAATCCAATAAACCTTGAGAATATCTTATCATCCTCAAATAAGTGTAAATTTTGATCAAATTATTAAAATGATGTATGAAATGAAAATATCATGGGTTATAGAATTTAGTGTCTCATTTGAGGATCATATACCATTAGTGAAGTTCTCTTTTTTAATATAATGTTTGGGCCATCAAATATATGGTTAATTTTGAAGCTTTCTATTATGTCCCCTTTTTCGCCGCTTTATTAGGTTGAAACAATTAAGTCCTATAATTTTAGACATATCATTGTTCTTGAAATTTTAGAGAATATTATTATGATTTGAATGACGAATAAAATGTATTTGAGTTGTCACAGATTATATGTGGTTCATCGTGGATGCAAGTTCTCATTTGATGTTGGTGATCACGTTTTCTTTAAAATCTCTCTCTTAGGACAAGGAATAATTTTTTTGGAAAGAAAGTAAAACTTCCAAATTGGTATATTGGAACTTCTTGGATATAATAACAAAAAAGTTATTGATTTAATCAAATGGATTTTCTTCCAATGTTTAGCACCACTCATAATTTAATTCATGTATATTATGTAAAGAATTACCATATAATCATAATAATTTTATTTGATGAGACTATATTGTTAATGAGATGGATTCTATGTTGATTAACATGTCAATTATGATTGTGAATAGATAGGTTGAAATCATTCATGTTAAAATTATCAATTTTGTTTAATCCTTTTGCAATCATTGTAAGATTTCAGATGAGACATGTGAATGTGATAAAGAAATAACAGAGTACCATCACAAGATATTAAAAATAAATTTTATTCTATGACATTACATATAAAATATTATCTATTTTATTTATAATGTAATAACAAAAATTTAAATTAAATTAAACATTTATTAGGTATTTTATTGTTATATAATACATGTTCATAGATTCGGGAGATTATGGAGTGTTTTGGAAGATTTTATAGAGGTGTACATTGTCGTAATGATATTCAAAAACCCCAAATGGTCTATAATACCCCATAAAAATTGGTGTTGGAAGTAAATAGGATAAGTCACAGTTGATTCATATATTGGAGAAACAGTGTGGCTGACCAGGGAAAACAGTGTGACTTTAGAGCCTTTTGATAGTGGTATTCACATGGTTAGTGATTTTTTTTTCAATATGAGCGGTAGAAAAATCTAGACCTATGGGTGATGGATACTAGTAGTTAAATTTTAGATCATGGTGTGTCATAATTCGGAAAACAATCATCTGGATCCTTTAGAGATGTATAGTAGCATGCACATGGTTAGTACATGGTTTTTCATGCATTGTTTCCTAACATGGTGACATGGAGTAATATTCTATAAATTGGAGTTTAACTCAATTTATGGCCCTATAAATCCCATTTTCCAACTATTCTCTTGGGATAATGAGCTCCTCAACCCTCATTGGAACCTTAGTTATTCACATTTAACCAAAAGTGGGTTTTGTTGAATCATAGTGTGTGGGATCTTTATAATAATCAAATTCATCATTATTTCTTATACGCCTTTGATCATATGATCTCATCTCAACCAAATAATTAGATTTAATCCATTAAATATAGATATATGATTTAATAATTTTTTTGATGTGATTATGCTTGGATCTATTTAATTAAATGCATTTTGAGGATGGATCTTGAGTATTTTGTGTTTTTATTTGGTTTTATTGACATTTAAGAGGTTGGTGAAATCTATCTCATTATAAACGCTCTAGAAAATGATGGATTGATGATTAAATCCCTCACTTTTTTTCCCCAAAAGAGTCTTTTTAATACTTGAATCCTCGGTATTGGGATCATGAACACATTTTTTGTTTTATAAAATTATAAAAATAAAATCACTTTGTAAAGAAATTATATTTTATAATACATGGTAAGTGTTGGTGGTGTGTGTTCTTCTGCATAAAGAAAAGTCATGGGCAGAAGTAACACCTCTAATATGGAAAACACGAGTCAATTTTTGGTTGGGTGTGCTTCCATCAATGTTTGTCACCAAGTAGAATCATGGTGATCAGAAGACTCACTATTACTAAGGATAGAGATATCAATGGTATAGATGCATGTATCTGTATGAGTGTGAACATCAGGTGATGATTCCCAGTGGTTAGAAATTTAAATAATATTTTCTTTTATTTTTGTATTACACTAATCTATATAATGTGTTAGACTATTTATCTATTTACACTCTATTTTATAAAATATGAAAAATGTTCTTATCCAATGGGAATGTGTTGGGATGTCTTAGGTGTTATTTACAAGGTTTTATACTCACAACTTTTAGGAAACATTGGAAGGTTTTTGAGATGTTGTATACCATGAAATTGGAAAAGGAAATGCACCATGCTTATCTAGTTATAAATCACTACACTTCCTTCTCATTTGGTGTTCAAATCATATACTACAATCTAAATGTGTTTTAAGTAACTCTAAACAATTGTTAAATATTCAGATGCCCATTAATTACTTGTAATGTCTTTCATTACAGTTCCACTTCAACTTCTATGGTTCTATATATTATTTTTTTTAATTTGAGTTGTACCATTATTAATCATTCATCATATATTTAACTTTGTTTGTATCTATTTTTTGTTTTCATCTTTTTTTTCATTAGGGATAATCATCCACAAAAAATTTACTAAACTCATGAATGTTATTAATGGAATTTGTTTCTTGGAGATGTACTCTTAGGTCAGTAGCACCTCCGAACTAGCCTAATCTAATGGATTACGTCAGTATGTTACATTTAGAATCATGATATTTGACTATTATATTGTGAGTATTTTGGTAATATTTGGTAAAAATATAAATCTATAGTAAAAATAGTGAAATATTTTTAATTTTAAATAAATAATAAGAATGGATCTCCAAAACTGTGATATATATATTTCCATTGAATGAATGTCAGCAAAAAAGTTATATAATACCATTAAAGAATTTATTAGGGAATAAATATATTTTTAGATGACTATAGATAATTGTTAAAAAATTTATTAAATATATAAATATGGTGGGATCTACTCAACACAGGTATATATACCCACCTCCATCAAAAATTATCACAAAAAAGGCCATGTCGCTCTTATTAGTTCAATAAATGTTCCCCCTTTATAGGTCACCCTTTAATATTTTAATTTTTTCACTATAAAAAATTCAATTCAAAAACAATAAGCATCGACAATATATGGGTTCATTTTTCATCCCATTGTATTCAATTTTGATTTACAACATCAAATATATATATTTAATTGTATGGTTTTAGGTAAATTGTATAGTTATATAAGAATATAATTTCACTCTTGATTTTATTTCTATTGATTTAATCTAATTTAAATTATGTTACGTTTCTTTGAAGTCTCGATAAAATATATGCACCAATATGAATTCTTAGTGCTAATAAAAGTTTCAATATAGTGAATTTTTTAATGTTTAACTATATATATTCAGATAAAATTCCAAGGAAATCAATTTTTTTAACACAAATTACTCAGATAATAGAAAATATAACTTACCATATTGAGTGAAATACATCACTATGTTAGGGACCTAAATCAATTGACTCCTCTATAAGTTAATCGTTTTGAAAATCAATGATTTAACGAATGTTGTATAATATTATTATAAAATATATATACTGTGATGGAATTTACTAAGGAAAAAATATATTAATTAATTTTCATAGAAGAGAAACCGACCTGTTGATGAAATTAATTATGAATGTATAGATTTAAAAAGATATTGAATAAATGAAATGGGATGATTTCAAGATGTTAATACATGAAAGATACATAATGTTGATTATTAAAAAATTATATTGATCATTCACTATGTTAAATCTGATGGATAATGAATCTTTTATGACCCATGACACTAACATTCAATAGTTTGAACTATATAAGTTTCAATATTTTCTTAATAAAATATTATGATTGGAATATTTATAATTAATTATTAAAGTTTATTTCTAAGGATTTTATAATCCATGAATTTCATAGTTTAGATGAAATTGCACACTGTGTTGAAATAATTGAAATATAGGACTCAAATAATGAGTGTGTTAATAGATATTTTTGAAATGATGTACAAATGGGTGCATTAAACTAATATCACAATGGTGTTAGATAATGAAATGATTTTTTTGTATATACTAAATACAAATAATTTAAGAATAATAAAAAAATATTCATCTTGAAAGGAATACTAATGTGTTTCCAATGAGAGATGAATGATCATATTGACTATAAATATTGATTGGAAATAAATAAAGGGATATTAATTGGTGATTGTAGTTGTAGTGGTGAAAGGATGAAGAATACTAATAATATTAAATATATAGTTTTGTTCTATTATTTTAATGAGGCAAGGTATTATTATAATAATTCTCCATTAAAAATCATTAATAAAAGGAATCCCCATCACCCAATTCTATATGCTAAATCTCATAGATTTTTCACTCAAGAAACAATGTTTTAAATATTAAATGAAGTATCCATGGGTAATGGATCATTTTAATAAAGTGTTTTTCAACTATTTTAGTCTAGTTAAACATAATAATTTTTATCATGGTAATTCTTGGTGAAGAAAATTTCCTCACCTAGATGGATAAAGATTCACATATCTTTTGTAATAATGAATAGTTTCAAATGTAACTTATATACTAAAAGAAATATGTATAATATTATTTAGGACATAATTTCTAAAACATTATTTCATATTTATTTTTATTAATTTGATACTATTATTAGTATAAATTGGATCTAAACTTATATAAATAGTATAAAATATAGGGATAATGTTTTTACAATTAATCTCTTAAATTAACCTGGATTTATACTCATTAACCCATATGGGACGGAAACTCATGATTTAGTTTCTATTATAATATAAAAATAATACATATTTGTTTCTATGAATGTATTTCCTAGATAGTGTCGTAAAATGAACAAATACCAATATAGGATATACATATTATGGAATAATGTTTCTCTATATTTCAAAAAGTTGTCCTCAATTATCCCCCTAACCATGATATGTATTTTTGTATTTATATATACTATATATATCATTAAATATCAAATATTATCTATATAATTTCTTATTTGAATTTTGATTTATCAATGAAAAGCTTGAAAGATATTTTAGACCATGGTTTTATTGATCAATGTTCATCCCCTATATATTTTTCCTATTTTATGTTTATTAACGTAGGATTGTTATTATAGTTTGTTTATTGACTCTTTAATACACAATGATATTATGATAAATTATTCATAAAACATACAATGAACATATAATTAACATGGTGACCTTTTTAGTTATTTGGAAATCTCTATGATTAACTAAAGATCTGGGTATCATCAATTAAATTAATGAACAACTGATATAATGAATACTAATATTCATGTAAGGAATAGAATATATGGATTTATTTTAATGCACTATTATTTTAAACATTATTCAACTATAATTATTTTTGAAATAAATAGTTTCTTTTTTTAATTCTTGTAATTATTAGGGAAGTATTTATTGATGCTATTTACATTTAATCCATACTTAGAGAGTAGTAGAAAGAAAATTTGATGATTTATTTTCATAATATATAGAGGATGAAGTAATATTTCATGATAAATATTAATGAATTATCATTACAATATGATAAATATCTATGTCACATGGTTACTATGGAGGTTATATCGCTTAACCCTTTAAAGAATATTGTATTATTAAAATAAATTAGAAGATCATTAATGAAAATTATCAATTGCTTTCATGGTCCTTCTAGGTATATTTAATATACTATAACTATTTTTTCTTTAATAACTCACATATTTATCCATTCAATATAGATGAGTTTATTTTGATATAGACAATAGTATTTGAATAAATCATCCATGTTATCAAGATATTTTTGGTAAATGCACATGAAAAAAACATAACATTCATATTTGAATGATATATCATTATTATAAACACTTACATGATGGGTCTGGGTTAGTTTTTTTTAAATTAGATGGTTAGATCAAACACATAAATAATCTTATTATTCAGACGAATAATTAAAAAATCATTAATTTCGGGTTAGAAGTTTAAAAATATTGATTTTTGAAATAGGGTTAATATATATATAGATATTGTTATGATATATATACAAACCACAATATCCATAAATATATAATCATATAGGATGAGATATGTATGTGGAAATGGAAATGTACGGTGTTTTATGGATTATGGATGTGTTATCCATTATTAACCTAAATAGTAAAATAATGTAGTAAATTCCAAGAGTCTGAACAATTATTATGGTCTTACAATATTACAATTCCATAATTATTCCATGATAAATATTTTATTAATGTCTGATTTGATAATGATAAAAAAATAAATGACATCAATTATTTCTCATATGGTAAATAAATTATTTTCTAAAAAAAAAATCAAAAAATATCTATGAGATGATGTGCTGATGTTAAATTTTTTACATGAATTAATATAATGATGATTCATGTTTAATGATTTTAATATTTAAAAATACGGGGACATTAATAAGGTATGAGATAACATGTTCCATCAATGTTTCTATTAAAAAGGAATTATAAAATTCTTAAGAAATATTTTATATCTATATATATCATCGGATCACTGGGATATATATGAATAATCATGATAAATATATCTTTTATAAAATTAAGAAGGATTTTTTTTCAACACATCAAATTTTCTTAAGTCCAAACTTGTAAAATATTCCAAAAAATTTAAATTTCAATCAGTTTTCAAGATTGATCATGAAATATGACCCATATATCATAGAAACCATGTTATGAATAGAATATAGAAAAAATAATACACCAAAACACCAAACATATGTAAAATAACATGCATAAAAGGAGAAAATTAGTTATAAAAAAAATACAGTGCTTATGAATCCGAGAATCAATATAATTAAACCGATAAAAGTTATATTGTTTTTGAAATAACTTATTTTAACCATAAAATTAACTAAATAAATTTTAATAATGATATTACTCTCAATTAATAAATTGTTTATTGTATTAAAAATCAAAAACATTTCTACTGGTATAATAAATGTTAATTTATATCCATCTTTAAAAATATACTTTGATTTCTTAAATTTTCACGATAAAGGGGATCTCAAACCATCACTAAACATATAAATTTGTTTCATTTACTCTATCAAGATAATGAAATATTATTTTATCTATATTGAAAATTATCCATTACATCAACCTACCTTCTTTATCCACATATAATAGTAAGTACTTATTTCCCTATAAATATATAGTGAAAGGTTTTTTTGATCCTTATCTTGTAGAACTGGTGAATTTTAACAAAATTTTAGAGTATTAAAATTTTATAATAGAATATATTCACTATTAATGTATGTGTTGATGGAGAAATTAATTAATTATTTTCATGACTCAAATATTTAATTGATATATCCATTGTAAAGGATGACATATTATTATATTAGAGTGAAATTTTGATGGGTTGAAATAATGTGTAAAAACCCATTATAAATCATGATATCATGTAATTATTCGAGTTAAAATATAATATATGAAACCAAAATGGATGAAGGAATAATTGAACTTAATGGTACACTTATGGGGAAATATATCAATAGTATTTTCCAATAGCCTTCTATGGAAATAGAAAGTGACAATGATATTCGGGAAGTTCATGATTGATAAAAAAATATATAAAGATTCATTTCAATAAAAGAGTTTTAATAACATAAATAACATTCTATGATTTTCATGTGTGAACTACTAATTACATATGTTGAACCACTGTTTGGTATATCTGACTATGATCATTTTTTACAAAGGATTTCTTTATGAGACTTTAATGACTATTAAATGTAGACCTCTACCAAAGATCTGGTTTCAACCCTTCATTTGGTGAATAATCTAAAAATAAGACCATAAAATTAGAATATATATTTAGTTCATGGTCACTTGAATAAAAAATTTGATTTTAAATGTATAAAACGTGAATTATTCGATAACATTCTTTACATGGAATCCCATGTTTATATAAACCATAATAATGTAAACCATTGCTGAAAATTCATTAAATTGGTAGGAATGAATAGTAAATACTTATTTATGACAAATATTTATAACATTTTATTATAATGGAAATAGATTTCTGAATTCATAATATATAAGAAATCAGTTTTGAGTAAATCCATTTTATTCATCCAAATAAAATTTATTAAAAAATTATTTTTATCACATATTTTCAAAAAAACATTATAAACCGTTTTTTTTAAATTGTATTTATGGAAATTAGTATTATTTTTGAAATCATCCCATCAAAATTATTTTATGGTTAATTTTTAATGAATTTTCTAAAAATATTAATTTTTTTGTGTATAGTGAATATACGCAGTTTTGTACAAATTGTAATTTATTTTAAAGTAAATGTTCAAATATGTTTTAAATATTAATATCAAATAACTGATTAACTGTGTAATTATAAATAATATAGTTAATTACATATGAATATTTAATATAATTGATTTTTGTATAAATTAATTTTTCATCTTAAAAACACATTCTCTATTAATTTTTTTTGCATGAGATAAATTTATACAGTATAAATTTAATTAAACTATTGTAATTAATGTTTTTAAATAAATTCATATATAATATATTCAACTAAAAATTTTATCATATGTTTTTGGGTATTTAGAAGGTATGGAATGGATGTTAATTTTGTTTTATGCTTAAAAATGCATATTTTTTAAAAGATGTTTTCATTGAATTTTGTGAGCATAATTAAAATAACATTATCCCACTTATAAAAATTTAATATGATAAATTTGATACAATATTATCAATAATAAATATCAGTATAATGAAATAGGGGAAACATGATTATGGTCATATTGAATAGTAATTAGATTATAATTTTGTTACGAGGATAAATGTTAAAAATGATTTTATCTGGTGGGTTAGACCGTGAGATATTTTTTGTATTACTAAAAGAACTGGTATATTATTATTTTATGAAAATATATAAAAATTATATAGTACTAAATTGTAATACCAATCCATTTGGAACCAAATTACCCTAAAAGAGTCCTTATATCATTGAAATCTTTTAAGAAATTATATACATGTCCTTCCTGTCACTTATAAAATGGTACATATTATACTCCCTTATTCAATCCATTTGATCCTTCTAGCTCAAAAATTTCTTTCTAAAAAAATACTATAATCATTCCACTAATCCTAGTGTTATTGGTATTTTTAGGATAATAGTCATTAAAATCTTATGGAGTATGCCAATAGGTATCTCACAATGAAGATTCATAGATATTTACCAAAGAAGATGTTTCCTCTAATTCCAACAAACTTGTTTTATCAATAAAATAATGAAAAATATAATATGATAAATATAATGAGTTTTTCTTATATTTTTTGCACAAAAATTTATAACATCATTTCAATCCAATGGGGGATGAAAGTACAACCCACGTGTACATGCGAACCACCATCTCCATGTAGTGATACAACCTATTTTCCAGCAACATCATTCTCGGTGTTTTATTTTGATAAATTTGATTTTTAAATATTATATTTATATTATCCAAATTTATTGATAATATTAAATTAATTTTTACCATTATTTTTTAAATCCATCAAAAAATGGATGGGTCACTCATTGGTATGTATAGACTACAGTCTCCACATATTGATGTAATTAATTTTACATTTTTTATTTATAATAATTATTATGAGTATTTTGATAATGAATTTATAAGAAATTTATATCCTAATTTATATTATTTATATTAGTTAATTATGATAAATGTTTCAGCACTATAACCTTGGAACCAATTCATACTTGAAAAATTAAGCATCAAACGCCTGAAATGAAGATGATAATCAAAGTCTATTAATGAATGGGCAATAAGATGACATATTTTTTAACATATAGCATTATAAGAATCATAATGGTTATCTTGTATAATTATACTAAATTTAATTTCATTATATTATTGTTTATATTTTATATGAAGAATGATTGACATTAGGTAAGGGCTTCCTCTCAATTTCTCTTAACTTTTGGATGTCTTCATGATATGAAACAAATTTCATATTTATATTGTGAATATACTACATAAGAGTTTATTTATGAATATAAGATGGCTTATTTAAATGTATTCATATAAATTACTGGTATTCAATATTTTAATGATTTTTTTAAAAAAATTACATAATTCGTAAGGCTACATCATCTCAGTTTTGTTTTATTTTTCCACGTATGATATTGTACAACTATATTATTCAATTAGGTGTATCTATTTAAACATTGATATGAAGAATAATTTATTTTCTTATGAAAATGGACTTTAATTTATCATTTTAATTTATTTCCTTCATGGTGTTTATGAATCAAAATTTACCAAAAGATAACTATTTTATGTCATAATATCATTTTACAATGTTTATTTATATTTAAAAATCCTATTGATGAAATTATATGATAAATATCACCCAAAAATTATATATTTTTTACTATAGTTAATTATTTATATTTCCTGTTTACATTCCATTTTCATATCTTTATGTACTCAATATATTCATTGATTTTTTAGTGAGAACTGACCTTTTTTCTATTTGATCGATAATTATTTATAACATGTAAATATATCCATTAAAATGATTTCATGATTGTTTTTAATATTCTAACAATATTATTTAATGATAACATTTTCTATAATTTAATATATTCTAAAATTGCTAAAAATAACAGTCTTATTTTTTTTCAAAAAATGGTAATTGATAATTTTTACAAAAAATATGGATGGAATTATTATTTTAATATACACTACATGAACACCGTTCATCACCATCATGAATGATATTTTCATTAATGAATCAATTTTATGTTTACATTCCTTCAATTTAAATTAAATCATTTTCATAAATATAGTGTATATTTTTATAATCTAAACATGTTATTTCAGTTTAAAAGTGTCTTTTCTTCAAAAGTTGTTCTAGTGAACATTTAAATTAATTTTAATTAGTTTTTATATAAATTTATATTTACTAGGATTAAGTTTTAATGTTAACATATTTATTAATTATATTTATAGTTTGTGATTATTATGATGTAAATATTATGAATTATATTTCCTTTTTATGGGTTATGATTTGATGATATGCTTAATATTTTAAGATCTTTTGGAAGACATATTTTTGGTCTCTATTATATTATTGATGGGAATGAAATTTTATAACCCATTAATGAATTTTTTTAAATATGTGAATATAATTATATAATAAGGAATCAAATATTGAGTGAACCCATTAAATTTAATTTACTTTGAAAAATAATATATTAATGAGTATGAACCTTGACTAAGGAAATTATAGAATTTGATAGGGGTGAATCCAATCCACTATTATACTATTGGAAGCGATCCATGACTATTTTATGGCATTATTATTCTCATGTTAATGGGAAAAAAATATCTCTTATATGTATTATTTTTTTAATGGATTATAAATGGTTATTGATGATTCTTCACTCTTACGTCTCACATCATTGGTTGGAAAAAACCATACAACATGTTTCAAGATTAATTATTTTGTACTGATAACATATAATTATTTTAATTCATTATCCTATAATCATACAACTATTCAAATATTGTACTCACTTGTGATAATTGCTTGATATCTCTTATGTTTACTCATACTGAGCGTTTGAACTAACCCTTTTTTATGTATCCATTCCCCAGTGTATGAAACAAAATTTATGAATGATATGTCTATGAAGGGTTCCTATTATGATGAATCTAATACGAAATTGCATAGATGTTTTATATGTATCAAATATTAAAAATAAACTACACATATATTAACATAATGTGTTTTTAATTTTTAAATGTATTTAATATTAACATAAAATGATGTAATATTTATAATTGAATATAATGGGTCATTGCAGTTGGTATCATAGGCAATGTGTAACACCCCAAGCTTCTACGGTACGTTTCCCTTCGAATAATGCGATAGCGTGTGTTGTACGCAACCTCGAGTTCTAACACACACCACAACTAATTAAACTAGCCGTTGTGAATAGTAATTCCTACTTTTTGAAATCATATATATTATATATTTCAAAATGGACTTCATTTTTGGATTCGGAATATCAAAATTAGCCTAGGGTGAAATTTTGGTACATTTCGGATAACTTTCATATTTTGATGAATAGTAAAAATTTCTAAATTTTAATTAAAAACAACTTTTTTAATCAAAATAATTAATAGTGATAAACTATGAATTTGAGTGGTTTTAAAGTATATTTAGAATATATTTTTACCATTAAATTTAATGTTTATCATTGGACATAATTTTACAATTAAACCGAACATAAACAAGTGTCAATCTTTTGATAGTTATTATCTCTTAAAAACACGCTTTTTGTTTTGACAGCGGGAATTAATTTTAAATTAATTTCTGCCACTTCTGTGTTTTGAATTTAGGAAAATGGATTCCATATTTGGAATCAGGATGTCCAAATTATGTAAATAGGTAACTTTTATTTTTACACATTTTGAATTATTACTGCGGTAAATATTTTATTTACCATGGTTAAAGGGTAAATCCGGTAAATAAGGGTTAAAAAAATAATATTATAATAATACAAAATTACCCTAGAACGTGTCCTAACCTTATTGGTGGACACATACCCGACCATGGGCATCCTTGGGTCAATTTGGGGACCCCTTGGAGCCACTTGTATGTGGTAGGGACACATTATATTAATAAAGTTAAAATAAAAATAAAAATGGCATAAGCTTACATCTTTTAGAAGAACAAATTTTACATAGGGTTATACATGTTGGATTTTCGATTATAAATATTCATTAGAAAGCTAAGAATATTTCCTACATAATGATGTTTTATTTATAATTTTTAGACATTAAATAATTTATTTTATTTATGACACAATGATGATGCAGTAATTGCTAAAATAGTAAAAAATTAACATAATTGATATTATAAATACCCAAATAAATATAATATGAAACTTTTAATGAATTAAACTAATTTTCTAGGATAATATGATATATTAGGAGTGATATAATTGACTTTGTTCGAAGTAATCATTCTGTTATGAGTTTCAAAAAAATCAACTATTGAATAGTGTCAAAATTGACATAAAAGAGTTCTTAAAACAACTATTATATTATTAATTGATATTAAATTCCTAAAAATATAAGGTTGGGCCAAGAGACTTATATTATGATAGGTTAATAATTAATGGACCACTTGGGGGTCGCTTGGACGTATATAGTACGTTTATTAACCATATTATTTAAAAATACAAAGAGACATTGTAAAAGTGAAACTAATTAACTTAGAGTTAATACTTAAAGATAAGGTTAATATAAGTACCCAAACCTGTCTAAATTCTATTGGATGAGTTTTTTTCGACCTATCCCCACCTCATACTTTGAATAGTCAACTTTGGAGCCTTTGGAAACCGAATATGAATTTATTATAAATTAATATTTCTAGCTTTTCCAAAAGTGCCCCTCACCCCTCTTATAAAAGGGCACTCCTCCTTCTCATTTCTTCACACCTTCAAAGCCTTTTGGTTCGGCCAAACTCTGCCCAAATACTCTCCCAACATCCCTCACTACAACCTAGAGGCCTTAGTTTGATCAGAAAGCCAACCTAAGGAGCCCTTTTGATCAAATCAAAAGGAAGAACCCGAAGAAGAGGTAATGATTTCACCACCCTTTTCTAAGTTCATTTCTTCTTCCACTTCTTCTTCCTTTGTTCTTACCATTCTGAAATAATAACTCCAGTATCTCACATATACTGTGATGTTATTATAAATATGGTACAATCATATTCAGTATTCTATCCACCCTTTGAATAACATGTCACCATACGTGCGTACGTACGGCTTACCGTCTCCACGTCGTGGTGTAATTGTTATTCAATATAATATTATTTGGATGGGTATAATAATGATGTGTAACTCATGTAAATAATAAATATAACATGTTAATGATTCTTTATATATGATATACCATCCATTTATATATTATTTTAATATCAAAAGAATGATATTGTCGCTCGTGCGTACGTACGGACTACCGTCTCCACGAACGCGATGAGATTCATTCTCCATCGTATCCATTCAAGTATAATTATCATTTGATGATTTAAAAATGATGTTTAAGGACTGTATATCATTCTGGATACGAATAAAGATACAACAACCATGGCTTATGTAACAAAACATATAAAAGAAAATGAGTAAGTTAACTCCCGAAACGACGATAATTCTAAGATATTATTAACAAATCAATGTTAAAAGATCATATATGATATCATATTAATATATATGATTCTTGTATAATTTAATAACAACTATTTCACCATTATACAGGAGGTTAACCTACCCCAACCAAGGAAAAGTACAAGGTAAGGGTTATTTCACAATCTCTTCATTATCCGAGGTTGTTTATATGAAATAATCCACTGGGATCTCTTTATCATCCACATCCATGTTTCTTCGAAATGTATTTCAAAACATTTTTACTATTTACAAGAATATGGGTTAAAGTCATTTATACCCTTGTTTGACTTTTTATAAGAGGTTTATAAAGGAATCTTTCCGTCGTTTTCAAAACAAAGTCCTTTTTAACCTTTTCGACAGAATTGAGGTAAGAATGTTTTTTTTAACTTATACGGCGGGTGCGGTTATTTTACGCCGTTATAAAATCTTCAAATCTTCCCTTACAAGCTTATAAGAATATTTTCAAAGAAAATGTTTTATTTTATATGGATATTAAATGATTTCAAAATAAAAGGAGATATTTCTTTTAAAAGAATTTTGATTTCATCTATGTCAACATCCTTTGATGGATTTTAAGATTATTTGAAGTTGATTTATTATGATACAAAACTTCTATATTGTATTGAAGGTTTTGTGATATATTTGACTGTGGATGTGCTATTTTATACCATTCATAGTTTATGGTGAAAGTATTGACATTTCGTATGCTAGTTTTAATACGAATGTTTATGTTATGTTTAAACCTTTTCATATGGGAATGCATTGGACTTAATAAGTGACGGGTGGAGCCCGCTATAGCTCCTCGATGCATCGGTAGGTCTCATGAGACAAACTAGTGTCTTGGCACAAGGCCTTGACAAAATCTTATTTGTAGTCTTGGCACGAGGCCTTGGCTATGTGGTTATGATAGTCTGGCATTATGCATTCCAACATTATGAAAGTGGTTATTGATATTGCATGTGATTATTCGATTAGTAGAATATACATGTGAACAAGAAAATGGCATTATTTCATTTTACGTTTGCCATACTATGTTGAAGTTCAATTTTAAAAGGCTTTTGTTTTAGTAATTCATTGCCTTAAATGTTTATGCTTATTTTGAATGTTCCGCTATATTGTTATCCTTACTGGGCATTTGAGCTCACCCCCTTTTCTATGTTTTATTTTTCCCAGGTAGTGAAGAAGTAATTTATGAATGACTTGCAGGGATATTATGAGGGGTTAATAGTGTGGATATGAAGACTTTGTTGTTGTAGTAGTTTTTCACTTTGAAATATAATGTAAAACTTTATGATTATATCTAGTGTTTCCAAGGCTACTAAACCAATCGGTCTTTCGAGATTTGATATTTCTTGTGATCATGCCAATGTTACGAAGTAATGCACTGACTCTGGGCAACTGGGGTCGGGGCGTTACAGTTGGTATCAGAGGAAGTTTAGTACAAACCATGGAAGCTAGATTTAGATAAACTCTGATTAGAGCACGTATACCTAAGATGAACTTTGAGGATTAGTATAGAAGAACTTCCTAGAATTTTGGTATTGTAGAGATTTTGTGAGTTTTCCGAGCAATACATCCCTGTCTGGATACGAGCAGGTAGAGGCGGCTCTGGCACAGATGTACCTAGGGGTAAAACCCGAAAACACCGCTTTGAGCTAGACTCGAACGGGAACTGGTGCACGACAACGGGCCTTGCTGCACTCTTGGTTACGACACTCCCGGGGGATATGCTTAGGATAACTCTCATTATCTTTACAAATCATTATGAAGGGTTTATGAGTATATACTTCCTCAAAGAAAACATTTTTATGATTATGGATTATATCCATAAATAGTTCAATTTATATTAAGTGTTTTATAAGTATGGGATTATGTATTTTGATTCATAAACTGATCTAGTTTATGCCATTGTTTAGAAATGGCGCCTAGTGGAAGAAATGGAAACCGTATCAATGCACGCACTCCATGTAGGGATTGCCCTCCTTCTCAAGATAATTATAGTGGGGCTGGTGATGCAACTGGTGCTGATCAGCTAATCACCATACTGGGACAACTTACTCAGGTTATGAATAATAACCTTACCCGTATGGAGCACCCTGATCCGCAGCGTGGAGGATCAATGTTAGATCGATTCATGAGGCAACAACCACCAACGTTCAATGGGAATACAAATCCCTTAGTAGCTGAGCAATGGATATTTTCCCTAGAGAAAATATTTCAGGCTTTGGGGAGTAGTGAAAGGGAAAAAGTTACCATGGCAGTTTACCGCCTCACTGGAGATGCTGATCAATGGTGGTCATTGATTCAAAACATGAAGGAAGATGATAAAGTATCAAATATGGAATGGAGGGAGTTCAAAAATCTGTTTTTAGAAAAATACTTTCCTCGCGACCATCGAGCAGATATGGAAAGACAATTTCTGAGTCTGAGACAAAAGGAGGATGATAATGTCACAAAGTATGAGGCTAACTTTACAAGGTTAGCGAGGTATGCTGGAGATTATATTCGCAACCCAAGAAGTAAGATTGATCGTTTCTTTGATGGGTTAAAACCATTTCTCCGTCGAGCATTAGTCTCACAATCCTTTTCATCGTACGAAGACATTGTCTCATGTGCTATCAAGACCGAAAAGGAATTCTCTAAGTCTTATGACTTTAAAGCAAAGCAAGAGAAGAAGAGACCTGCTGATCAATCTGGGAATGGAAATAAGGGGAAGAAGGGAAAGGTTGAATATCCATCTTGTGGTAAATGCGGGAAGAAACATCCTGGTACTTGCTTGAAGGGAATGGGAGTCTGTTACAAGTGTGGTGAAAAAGGCCACCAAGCTCATGATTGCAAGGGGAAGAAGGAAGATACCAACGTTCAGTGCTACAATTGCAGGGAGATGGGGCATTATGCAAATGCATGTCCTAAGCGTCAGGAGAACTTACCTCAGAAAAGGCCAAGGGATCAAGGCCAGGCTTATGCTATCACTACTGCTGAGGTAGAAGCTCCGAAAGACGTGGTGGCAGGTAATTTAATGGTTTCCTCAAGTTTAGCAAATGCATTATTTGATTCTGGATCATCGCATTGTTTCATATCTTCCCAGTTTGCTAAGAAAATTAGATATTTCCAATTTGATTTAATAAGGGAGTTGTCAGTTAAAACTCCTAAGGGAAGTATCGTTGCAACAAAGTTTTGTGAATCAGTCCCCATTAGAGCACATAAATTTTCTTTATCTGCTGATTTCATCGTCATGCCTATGATTGAGTTTGATATAATCCTCGGTATGGACTGGCTTTCGGACTATGATGCGAAGATTTATTGTAAGAAGAAAGAGGTTACGATTCTTGATGATAATGATAAGGAACACCTTATTTTTTGAGCAGAATCATCACCACCTAATTCTTATTTAGATCCACCCCCAGTAGCTCAACTTAATTCAATTATTGGGGAGGAAGAGAATGAAATAACTGTCAGTGAGGAAAGGAATGTTCAAATAGAGGATGTACCTGTTGTGAAAGAATTTGTAGATGTATTTCCGGAAGATTTACCTGGACATCCTCCAGAACGAGAAGTTGAGTTTTCTATTGATTTGATTCCTGGATCAAGGCCTATATCGAAGACCCCTTATAGAATGGCCACTGTAGAGTTAGTCGAACTAAAGAAACAACTAGAGGAATTGAGTAATAAGGGATTTATTCGCCCTAGTGTTTCTCCATGGGGATCCCCTGTTCTTTTTGTTAAAAAGAAAGATGGATCTATGAGGTTATGTATCGACTACAGGGAGATCAATGCTATAACGATAAAGAACAAGTATCCCCTACCTCGTATTGATGATTTATTTGACCAACTGCATGGAGCTCAATACTTTTCAAAGATTGACCTTCGATCTGGATACCATCAGTTGTGTGTAAAGAAGGAAGACATTCCGAAGACAGCATTTCGAACCAGGTACGGGCATTACGAGTTTACTGTAATGCCGTTTGGATTGACTAATGCACCCTCTGTATTCATGGATCTGATGAATAGAGTTTTCAAGGAGTATCTCGATGAATTTGTGGTGGTATTTATTGATGATATCTTGGTATACTCCAAAACCTACGAAGATCATGAAAATCACTTGCGCAATATCTTGAAGACTCTGAGGAGGCATGAATTATATGGAAAGTTTAGCAAGTGTGAATTCTGGCTTCAGGAGATTTCTTTTCTTGGCCATATTGTCTCTAAAGATGGAATCTCTGTTGATCCTTCTAAGACCAAGGCAATCCAAGAATGGCCAGCACCTACGAGTATAACTGAGGTACGTAGTTTTATTGGCTTGGCAGGTTATTATCGACGTTTCGTCCAGAATTTTGCCCGATTGGCTAACCCATTAACGAAGCTCACACGTAAAGGGGTTAAATTTGTTTGGACAAAAGAGTGTGAAGAATGTTTCGATGAACTGAAGAGAAGATTAGTCAATGCTCCTATATTGACTCTACCATCGGGGAATGATGGGTTCGTTATTTATAGTGATGCATCAAAGAAAGGACTTGGCTGTGTCCTTATGCAGAATGATAGAGTTATTGCCTATGCATCACGACAGTTGAAAATTCATGAACAAAACTATCCTACTCATGATCTTGAGTTAGCAGCTGTGATCTTTGCTTTGAAGATATGGAGGCACTACCTCTATGGTGAAAAATGTGAGATTTATACTGATCACAAGAGTTTGAAGTATATTTTCTCACAAAAAGAACTCAACATGAGGCAAAGGAGATGGCTTGAATTACTCAAGGATTATGATTGTACGATACACTACCACCCGGGGAAGGCAAACAAGGTGGCAGATGCTTTGAGTAGAAAAGACCATGGAGTTTTGAACAATATGAGAATTGAAAGGGATCCAATTTTCATGGATCTAGTGAAAATGGACATGGGAATAACCAGGGAAGGTGAAACATCAATGCTTTTTCAAATGGTTGCCAAACCATCTTTACTAGAAAGGATTAAGAGTTCTCAGACCGATGATGACGAATTCCAAAAGAAGATTAAAGCTGTGAATGATGGGAGATTGAGAGACTTTGTGTATGAAGATGGAATTTTGAAATTCGGGAAGAGACTTTGTGTTCCCAATATACCTGATCTAAAAAGGGAATTGCTGGATGATGCTCATAGTTCCAATTTCTCTATACACCCTGGGAGCACCAAAATGTATAGAGATTTGAAGGAACATTTTTGGTGGGACAACATGAAGAGGGAGATTGCTGATTTTGTGTCAAGGTGTATGGTTTGTCAACACGTGAAAGCTGGAAGGCAACAGCCTGGAGGAGTCATGCAACCTCTTCCCATACCGGAGTGGAAATGGGACAATATTACGATGGACTTTGTCATGGGGCTACCAAAGACTTCTAGAAGGAACGATGCAATATGGTTTATTGTTGATCGTCTTACCAAGTCAGCACATTTTCTTGCTATAAGAGAAGATCTACCCCTGGAACGTCTAGCAAGACTATACATTAATGAAGTTGTGAGACTTCATGGTGTACCCCTATCGATTGTTTCTGATCGTGATCCCCGTTTTACTTCAAGATTCTGGAAAAGTCTTCAGAAATCCCTGGATACTGAACATCATTTGAGCACTGCTTACCACCCTCAGATAGACGGACAATCAGAACGGACTATTCAGACCTTAGAAGACATGTTGAGATCTTGCTCACTTGATTTTCATGGTATGTGGGATCAATATTTACCTCTGGTAGAATTTTCCTATAACAATAGCTTCCATTCGAGTATACAAATGGCACCATATGAAGCGTTATACGGAAAGAGATGTCGTACACCAACCTGTTGGGATGACGTTGGTGAAAGAAAACTTGTAGGCCCAAAACTGGTGGAGGAAACAGTGGAAAAGGTGAAGGTAATCCAAAATCACATCAAAGCAGCTCAAAGTAGGCAGAAGAGCTATGCCGATAATCGAAGGAAGGATTTGGAATTTCAAGTCGGTGATCATGTTTTCCTGAAGGTATCTCCGTGGAAGGGAGTCATACGTTTTGGTAAGAAAGGAAAATTGAGTCCTAGGTACATCGGACCTTTCGAAATTCTAGAACGAATTGGGGCTGTAGCTTACCGATTGGCAATGCCGCCAAGTCTCTTCAAAGTTCACGATGTGTTCCACGTATCTCTGTTGAGAAAATACATGCCTGACCCAATGCATGTACTCACCTATGAGGAATTAGAACTGGAACCCGATCTGTATTATTGTGAAGAGCCCGTCAAGATTCTTGATACAAGAGAACAAGTACTGAGAAACCGGACGACGCGTCTGGTAAAAGTTTTGTGGAGAAATCATAAGATGGAAGAGGCAACGTGGGAACCCGAGGAACTTATGATGAAGAACCACCCGAGTCTTTTTATGCAGTAATACCCTAGAAATTGCGAGGACGCAATTATTTGAAGGAGGGGAGAATGTAACACCCCAAGCTTCTACGGTAGGTTTCCCTTCGAATAATGCGATAGCGTGTGTTGTACGCAACCTCGAGTTCTAACACACACCACAACTAATTAAACTAGCCGTTGTGAATAGTAATTCCTACTTTTTGAAATCATATATATTATATATTTCAAAATGGACTTCATTTTTGGATTCGGAATATCAAAATTAGCCTAGGGTGAAATTTTGGTACATTTCGGATAACTTTCATATTTTGATGAATAGTAAAAATTTCTAAATTTTAATTAAAAACAACTTTTTTAATCAAAATAATTAATAGTGATAAACTATGAATTTGAGTGGTTTTAAAGTATATTTAGAATATATTTTTACCATTAAATTTAATGTTTATCATTGGACATAATTTTACAATTAAACCGAACATAAACAAGTGTCAATCTTTTGATAGTTATTATCTCTTAAAAACACGCTTTTTGTTTTGACAGCGGGAATTAATTTTAAATTAATTTCTGCCACTTCTGTGTTTTGAATTTAGGAAAATGGATTCCATATTTGGAATCAGGATTTCCAAATTATGTAAATAGGTAACTTTTATTTTTACACATTTTGAATAATTACTGCGGTAAATATTTTATTTACCGTGGTTAAAGGGTAAATCCGGTAAATAAGGGTTAAAAAAATAATATTATAATAATACAAAATTACCCTAGAACGTGTCCTAACCTTATTGGTGGACACATACCCGACCATGGGCATCCTTGGGTCAATTTGGGGACCCCTTGGAGCCACTTGTATGTGGTAGGGACACATTATATTAATAAAGTTAAAATAAAAATAAAAATGGCATAAGCTTACATCTTTTAGAAGAAAAATTTTTACATAGGGTTATACATGTTGGATTTTCGATTATAAATATTCATTAGAAAGATAAAACTATTTCCTACATAATGATGTTTTATTTATAAATTTTAGACATTAAATAATTTATTTTATTTATGACACAATGATGATGCAGTAATTACTAAAATAGTAAAAAATTAACATAATTGATATTATAAATACCCAAATAAATATAATATGAAACTTTTAATGAATTAAACTAATTTTCTAGGATAATATGATATATTAGGAGTGATATAATTGACTTTGTTCGAAGTAATCATTCTGTTATGAGTTTCAAAAAAATCAACTATTGAATAGTGTCAAAATTGACATAAAAGAGTTCTTAAAACAAATATTATATTATTAATTGATATTAAATTCCTAAAAATATAAGGTTGGGACAAGAGACTTATATTATGATAGGTTAATAATTAATGGACCACTTGGGGGTCGCTTGGACGTATATAGTACGTTTATTAACCATATTATATAAAAATACAAAGAGACATTGTAAAAGTGAAACTAATTAACTTAGAGTTAATACTTAAAGATAAGGTTAATATAAGTACCCAAACCTGTCTAAATTCTATTGGATGAGTTGTTTTCGACCTATCCCCACCTCATCCTTTGAATAGTCAACTTTGGAGCCTTTGGAAACCGAATATGAATTTATTATAAATTAATATTTCTAGCTTTTCCAAAAGTGCCCTTCACCCCTCTTATAAAAGGGCACTCCTCCTTCTCATTTCTTCACACCTTCAAAGCCTTTTGGTTCGGCCAAACTCTGCCCAAATACTCTCCCAACATCCCTCACTACAACCTAGAGGCCTTAGTTTGATCAGAAAGCCAACCTAAGGAGCCCTTTTGATCAAATCAAAAGGAAGAACCCGAAGAAGAGGTAATGATTTCACCACCCTTTTCTAAGTTCATTTCTTCTTCCACTTCTTCTTCCTTTGTTCTTACCATTCTGAAATAATAACTCCAGTATCTCACATATACTGTGATGTTATTATAAATATGGTACAATCATATTCAGTATTCTATCCACCCTTTGAATAACATGTCACCATACGCGCGTACGTACGGCTTACCGTCTCCACGTCGTGGTGTAATTGTTATTCAATATAATATTATTTGGATGGGTATAATAATGATGTGTAACTCATGTAAATAATAATTATAACATGTTAATGATTCATTATATATGATATACCATCCATTTATATATTATTTTAATATCAAAAGAATGATATTGTCGCTCGTGCGTATGTACGGACTACCGTCTCCACGAACGCGATGAGATTCATTCTCCATCGTATCCATTCAAGTATAATTATCATTTGATGATTTAAAAATGATGTTTAAGGACTGTATATCATTCTGGATACGAATAAAGATACAACAACCATGGCTTATGTAACAAAACATATAAAAGAAAATGAGTAAGTTAACTCCCGAAACGACGATAATTCTAAGATATTATTAACAAATCAATGTTAAAAGATCATATATGATATCATATTAATATATATGATTCTTGTATAATTTAATAACAACTATTTCACCATTATACAGGAGGTTAACCTACCCCAACCAAGGAAAAGTACAAGGTAAGGGTTATTTCACAATCTCTTCATTATCCGAGGTTGTTTATATGAAATAATCCACTGGGATCTCTTTATCATCCACATCCATGTTTCTTCGAAATGTATTTCAAAACATTTTTACTATTTACAATAATATGGGTTAAAGTCATTTATACCCTTGTTTGACTTTTTATAAGAGGTTTATAAAGGAATCTTTCCGTCGTTTTCAAAACAAAGTCCTTTTTAACCTTTTCGACAGAATTGAGGTAAGAATGTTTTTTTTAACTTATACGGCGGGTGCGGTTATTTTACGCCGTTATAAAATCTTCAAATCTTCCCTTACAAGCTTATAAGAATATTTTCAAATAAAATGTTTTATTTTATATGGATCTTAAATGATTTCAAAATAAAAGGAGATATTTCTTTTAAAAGAATTTTTATTTCATCTATGTCAACATCCATTGATGGATTTTAAGATTATTTGAAGTTGATTTATTATGATACAAAACTTCTATATTGTATTGAAGGTTTTGTGATATATTTGACTGTGGATGTGCTATTTTATACCATTCATAGTTTATGGTGAAAGTATTGACATTTCGTATGCTAGTTTTAATACGAATGTTTATGTTATGTTTAAACCTTTTCATATGGGAATGCATTGGACTTAATAAGTGACGGGTGGAGCCCGCTATAGCTCCTCGATGCATCGGTAGGTCTCATGAGACAAACTAGTGTCTTGGCACAAGGCCTTGACAAAATCTTATTTGTAGTCTTGGCACGAGGCCTTGGCTATGTGGTTATGATAGTCTGGCATTATGCATTCCAACATTATGAAAGTGGTTATTGATATTGCATGTGATTATTCGATTAGTAGAATATCCATGTGAACAAGAAAATGGCATTATTTCATTTTACGTTTGCCATACTATGTTGAAGTTCAATTTTAAAAGGCTTTTGTTTTAGTAATTCATTGCCTTAAATGTTTATGCTTATTTTGAATGTTCCTCTATATTGTAATCCTTACTGGGCATTTGAGCTCACCCCCTTTTCTATGTTTTATTTTTCCCAGGTAGTGAATAAGTAATTTATGAATGACTTGCAGGGATATTATGAGGGGTTAATAGTGTGGATATGAAGACTTTGTTGTTGTAGTAGTTTTTCACTTTGAAATATAATGTAAAACTTTATGATTATATCTATTGTTTCCAAGGCTACTAAACCAATCGGTCTTTCGAGATTTGATATTTCTTGTGATCATGCCAATGTTATGTAATAATGCACCGACTCTGGGTAACTGGGGTCGGGGCGTTACACAATGTTTATTATCTTTTAGAAACTTGGATAAGGAAACATTACTGATAAGCATTAAGATAAGAAAATTTATAAAATGACATCATATGTTACAAAAATGAAAGGACTGTGGTTTTGGAAATAAAATGCATTCTTTTGGGTACTACTAGTGGACATGGATTGTTTATAGATTCATCTCTAGGTAATAACCATGATAATTGTTGTTCATGTATATCTCATCCATCATTCTGGTAAGAGATGAATGTGATCTATTGTGAACCTATTTTGATACTCATGGGTGATTTTATTTTGACAATTCATATTTTCTACTCTATCCTTTGAGACAGATTTGTGTAGATATTAACCATGTATGAGCTACGTTAAACCTAAGGTGTCATAGATTAAAAATATGTTTCAAGGATTTAGTTATACAATCAATTATTATTCATTATTAATATCTTTTTTTAATGATTAATGATGGTGATTCTAAGCATTTATATTTTATATTGGGATTGAATATAAAAAATATACTTAAGATGGTTACATGTATCTTTAAATATTAAATTGTCCTATTTAGATTATTAATATTATTTCATATATATTAATAAGAATTATATGGAATTTTAATTCATAATATTAATTATTATATGTTTAATTAGTTGTAGTAATGTTCTTTTTGGAAAACATATTATTCCCCATTGAGTCGAATTTAATTTCATTTTTAGATTATATTTCACTTCATTAAAAAATAAAAAATAAATTTCCAAGGAATGTAAATCACATTTTTTATTTCTAACAAACCTATGATTTTGTATCAGTATTAGGATATACATACAAATTTAATGGATGTAAGATACAAAATATGGTTATTTATTCCTATTCCAATGATGTAATTTTCAAAGATAGTTGGGGATAAACTCAATATAGAAGATGATCAAATGTTAAGGGTTTTTGTTAATGTATCTATGGAAGAGTTTATTGGTATTCATTTTGGTTTTGATTCCATGTTTTTTATAGAACTCCCACCCTGTATTACACCTATTTCAAAGACATCATATAGAATAGACATTTATGATTTGTAGGAATTCGATAAGAAACTATATATTAATTTTGATAAGGAATTCATTCAACATTGTTCATCACCATGGGATTCTCCTATACTATTTGTTATGAAGAAATATTGATCAACATGATTCATCCTTGATTATTGGGAAAATAAGAATATCATGATCATGAATAAGTAATAGATTACTTATATTGATTATTTGTTTAATAAATTATGAGGAGGTCTATTATTTTATATGATTTATCTTTGATATTGATACTATTATTTGAGAGTCAACAGAGAATAAATATCAATGATAGCCTTCTATTCAAGGTATGAAATTTATGAATATATAGTGATGACATTTTTTCTTTCCAATTACCCTATTATCATCATGGATTCAATGAATATATTTTTTATGGAAAACCATGATTAATCTGTGGTAGTATTTATAGTTGATATACTTATATATTACATGAGTATGTATGTTAAATAAGATTACATGGGAATTGTTTTGATGAACCTATTAAAATAAAAATCTATTTGAAATATTTACCATGTGTGAATTTTGATAGATTACATTTCATATTTGTGTCATATAATCCTTTTTTATATTATATTAGTGGATACATCGAGTACAAAAGTTATTTATCATTGTCCTAGGCCAACTAATATGAATAACATCCATAGTTTTCATGGTTTTTATGGATAATATCAATTCCTTGTGAAGTGTTTCTCACAACTATCTAATCCACTCCCTGGGTAAACTCAAAAGGGAGATAAACTCTTGTAGACTGAACAATTTGAATAATATTTCAACAAATTAAATGGATGTTTGGATAGTGAAACTATTCTCACAATTCCATATAGAGGAGAAATGTTTCTTATTTATTGTGTTACATCGAAATAAGGTATAAGGAATATTATTAGGAAGAATGATATGGTGATGGATTATGCCCCATGTAAATTCACAGTTCAAAAAAAAATTACATGGATCATGATTTTGAGTTAGAATATTTATTCATTACATTAATTATCCGAAGGAATTAACTTTATAAATAAATATGCAACTTATATATTTTTCATGAAATATTACTTTATTTATTCTGAAAGAAAATTATGAGTATACTATAATGAATTTTGTTTGAGTTAATTAAAAATTATAATTTCTCTAAAAATTACCATCCTCAAAATTTGAACAAGGTGGATAATGCATTGGGCAGAAAGGACCATGCATGATTATGTCTTACGAGCATAAAAAATATTCAATATCTTTGGATTTTTGAAGCATGGGCCTTAAAATTATAATGGAAATAGGTAAATATTATCTTTCTCAAATGTGTATTCACCTAAGACTTATGAATATCTATAGAGATATGAAAATAAATTTTTGGTGGGAAAAATGAATTGTGATATTAGAGAGTATCTATTATAGTTAATGATATTTTAGTATGTTACAGTGGTCTGATCTAAGAATTTTTGGATGTTATAACCATCACCCATACCATAATGGATATGAAAAATCATCAAAATGGTCTTCTTCATCAGAATCCCTAAAAAAACTTGTGGTCATAATTCGATATGGGTTATAGTTGATCATACTATCATGTTAGTACACATCCATTATGGTATATTTCTTTTTTTGACAATCTTATATGGATATACATAAAGTAACAAATATGGTTACAATGGGTCCCATTTTCTTATTGGTATCCACAGTTAACTTCCATGATATGAAAAAGAGTTCAGTAAGAAATTTATACGGTGTTGTTTTTTTGTAATTAATATCATACTACGAAAAATGGTATGTTTAAGAAGAATATTCAAACCCAAGAGTATATGTTCAGTAAGTGTTCTCCATATTTTGTAGGGGTTATGATCAAAATCATACTCTTGTAAATTTACCTTATAGTAATAGTTATCACTTGAGAATTTATATATATCCTTATGAAAAATATAGAGAAATAAGTGGAGAAATATAACATTATAGTCATAATTTGGTGAAACAAATAAATTGTGAAATAATCTAGACAATGAAATTGAAGAGAAGGGTATAAGAAATCATAAACATATCAAAATAACTTAGAGTCTATATAATAACTATAATGAAAATAGTTACAGTGATATGGAATAAAATATTGCTCAGAAGGTCTTACCGTTAAGTTATTCAGGGAAGAATGTTATGAGATTTGATAAGAATGGAATGATGATAATCAGATATATTTTTCCTTTCATGTTTACAGATCAAATAGGGGATGTATCATATCTCTTTGTATTCCAAAATAAAATATATCTAATATTCCAGATGTGATACATGTATCTCTATCAAGGAAGTACACACTCATTCTTTCACATGTAATGAGCATAGAAGTTATACTATTGAAGCATGATAATTCCAAAGAAGTGGAACTAATATGAATATTTATTAAAAGAGAAACATTTATTTTAAATAATACTAATCTATTGGATATTGTTTTTCGGTGGAATACTTTTTTTTGGGGTTACAGAGTTACCTTGGGATGTGATAATTTAGAGGTATCCTTTATTTTTCATACAATAGTGATGGAATATCAAGGAAAAATGCATTTTTATTTTGTAGAATCTAACTCCCTAAAATCATTTACATATTAAAAAAGAAGTTTTTTATAGCATTCCATATAAAAAAACTGAGTCTAAATGGAATATGATATGGTAAATGATTACAAAAAACCCATTAAATTGATATAAATGAATATTAATAACCACTCTATAGATAATGTATATTTTTTTTCATAATTAAAATGTATTAACTAATGCAGAACAAAAAAGTACCCAATTTTAATTAAAAGAATTTTAATCTCTAAGAATATATTTTTAAAAAAATTGGGGTTTATCACATTTTTCATTGAAAATATTATAAATAATTAATAATATTTAAAGAAATTTTATTTATGTTAATGGATATAATTTTTTGAATAATCATTTCAATATTAACATAAGGTAAAAATATAGTATTTTTCTAAAAAGCTTTTTCGAATAGTGAAAAATAAAAAAAATCCATACAGATTTACATTTCATTATTTGAAAATATAACATTATTTTTTAACTAGATATTAGAGAAACTTATAATCCAAATTTATATACACTTTTTTCTGTCAATTTTTATGGATTTTCATTGATTTACCCGATAATGCACTTGGTATATACTGAATCTTCCATGAATAAGGCATCATATGATTTAAAACAAGAAATGAAAAAAATACATATTTTAGCCAATAAAAACCATGTCCAGTCTATACACATCATGTACTCGTATTTCACATCATGACCATGTCATGAGAAAAGTTGTGAAACCAACATAGAAAACATCCAATGCAACTCATGAAAAATCAGTACAGGTCATAACCCTAGTCGAAATAGTTGAGTGAGAAATATGCAAGAAATATGTACAGAGGAACAATTTAAGGATACTACATGTTGTGAACACTCTGAACACGATGTGTAGTCCTTCAAATTTTATAAATCCAACAGATTCACGGGAGGCATTCAGTAGATCCAAAATCTATAGAAATATATGTTGATCAACAGTACACGATGTATACTTCTAGTAAACATCGTGACGAAATTCACCTATAAATATAGAGTCGTGGTAGAGCATATCGAAAACGTTTTAGATGATATTTTTCTCTTTTTTTCATCCCTTTTGATTTCCATCACCACTTTTAGCATTAAAACAAAAATTCTTATTTTTTATTCATTTTAATTCAATTCAATACATGTGGATATATTTCCTTAAACTCTTTAAAATTTACATTCCATCATTTTCTGATGTTCATCATCAATTTCTAACATCACGTGTGTGAGCCATTTCCATTTTTATCTAATGTAAGTTATTTATTAATGTGTGATTTATATTTTTCAAACCCAATTGGATTATCTTATTCATTCCAATTACAAATATAATCCCCCACACGATTGTGATTCACATAAACTCAAATAGCATGTCATTCATGATTTTAATTATATTTTTAATTACATCTCCTTCCACAATGTGTAGCCAAACATCTTCTGAGTAGGTATCAAGAGTAGATGCATCATACTATATAATTATTCCTTAAATCTAATTTTGGAAACCATAAGTAATTAGTAATCAGGATAAACAACCAATTTCTACACCATTTGTTTGATCCTCCCTTTCAACAAGTTATTTGTGAAAAAGGACCCTATCCGGATTAATATAGATTTGGCCATGATCACTAGCCCAGGAAACTTTCGACCAATGATTCTAAAAAAATTCACTTATATTGTTACTATATATCGATCATGGAATAGTCACTTCATTCGTATAACTAGGTGATGTTACCAAATTCAACTAGCGACCACCATTTTCTTCATAGACTATGCCTTAGGACCCTCCCAAGATTTAAATTTATTTCATCCTTTCTTCGGATATGTGAAATTGATCCTAACACCTCCTCAATTACATGATGTCATTCCCAAAATGATATTTAATAAAAATTATCAAACCCCAAGAGAACATGAAATGATTCATTTAAGGGTCCCATAAGAGTGGTCCTCTATAAGATCACTTCCTCTTCATGGGATCGACCCTACACTTCTATTATACTACACCCTAGTAGTTATTAATGTTTGGGACAAACAATTTAATCAAACCTCCGCCCATATAAACCCAACAACGCATATGGGCGTGAGAAAATTTTGGCACTATTTTCTAGGAGCAATGCTATTTTTTAATGAACTCTGGTCAATGATCTAGGTTTACCTTTCTCTCACGCCCATTTTCGTTTCTTTAAAAAGACTCCCTTGCATCCTTTTTTTCCAAATTAGAGCATATACCAAGGTCCCATGATGGGTTCAAGGAACCTTGAGTTGAAATAAACCTTGTCCTTCGATCCCATGGTTGAAAGGTATTTGTTTAACCATCGTAGGTCATCAATGGCCGAGCAACAATAACCCAAAATACCTGACCTTTCTAACCCCCTTTAGGTAATTCTGGGAGAAAACAATTTTCATACCCAATATGAAATCATAGATTATGTCCTTCCATCAATCCATGGCGCAACCATAAGAATTATTCCACCCTAAAATCAATACCACACCTTTTAGATCAATAAGGGACTCCTTAACATGATTCAAAATATCTGATAGTTTTGTTGTCTCCTAAGTGAAGACTCGTATGGACACATTTTCAGCTTCCAAGATGTTTGTGACACCTTTTGAAATAAGGGAGTCTCTTTAGATTTTATAATACTACAGTTCTTCCAATTCGCACTAAGAGATAGAAATAAGGATTGGCTTAAAAGAAAATCTCCCATGTCAATCCTAACTTGGGATGATCATTCCCACAAGTTTTTAAACAATTATTTCCCACCAATCAAGACCTGGAAGCTCCATACTGATATTGAAGACATTTCTCATGTATATAGCTAATCTGCGTGGTAAGAGTGGGAAAAATGGTGAGATCTATCAAGAAAACTTCTAAATCATGGACTTGATTCATTGATTCCGTAGCATATTCCTTACCAAGGAATCTAGCCAGTGTAATGACCTGTAGTTGATTCTACTATTGTTGGAGGATTATTTTTCAATACCTCTGATGTCTGATGAGAAATACTAGATTAAGTGTCACAATATTCTAGAATGTGGAATAGTGACCAGGCAACACCACATCATGGTATCAACCAGGTATAAGAGTGAACCATACAACAAACAAGTTGAATAAATCATAACGAATCTTGAATATTTTCAAATTGCAACTACACACAATCAACCTCAACCCCCTTCATATCGAAGTAATAGAAATTCAATCATGTGATAAGAGTGTTGGATCTCACCTTTAGTAGCATTTCATGGAAGGATATGAAGAACAATAAGATATAATTATGTTAATTAAAATCATTAGAACCAGTAATTTGAAGAAAAATGCAATATTATCAACAAAGGCCTTCTCATCAGTATTCATCGAACAATCAATGAATTTTTCCACCACTAAGTGGTCAATAATAATTCCATAATCATAGAACACCCAGGTATCCACCATTGACCCCTACTCCTAGACCACAAAAATAATTAAAACAAAAAAACTTCCAACTAATACCTTAGCAAAAATTTCAACCACCTCTTCCAAGACTTCTGCAACCACCTCTACCACCACAATGTAACCTGTAGAATCTCATGGCTACTTTTGATTAAAAGTCAGACCGAATAGTGAAAAATTGAGAAACTTAAATGAAGAACCAAAGTTCTCCTTTGAAGAATCATGATATTCAAATGGTTAAAATCTCAAAGACAACATCATATAGATTACTTGGTACTCCACCTGGTAAAATTGCGATGTACCTAAGAGATGAAGCTAAAGTGTTAGTGCTGAGAAGCATGAATGTTTTAGACATTAAACAAAAAAGTGGAAAAGAAGAAAAATAGTAGTAAGATACGAATAAGAAACTAGTATGATACACATAAATTGATAGAATACATGCCACTATCAACTCAAGAAGAATAACTAGATTTGAAGAACAACATTCCTAAATAGAAAAAAAACCTTTTTATGTTTCCACACATCTATACAAACCACCTATTATATTTTTAGATAGATAAAGACAAGGTAGACATGATGAAAAATATATGAACATACTATAGATGTTCAAGAAACTATACATCAATGTACCCTTTGTAGAAAACATTTCTCATATGCCAGTATATGAAACATTTCTCAACGATATGCTATCCATAAAAAGAAAAATAGGTAATCTCTGCATCATCTCCATAAATGATTAATACTCATATATCTTGAAACATAAAATTCCAACACTGAAGAGATTTCATGTAAGCCATTCAATTCCTTGTGCTATAGGAGAATTCAAATTTGAAACAACCTTGTGTGATCATGGAGCCAGTGTCAATTTAATAATAATGAGAATTTTCCTAAATCTCATAATTCAATAACTCATGGAAACTAGAGTAGAACTACAACTGTCTGAATGATTACTAGAGTACCCCAAAGGCATTCTCAATAATGTTTTGGTCAGGTTCTTGAAATTTATCTTTCCAATAGATTTTTTTGTACTAGACATGGAAGAAGGAGACATCCCCATCATACATGGAAGACAATTCCTAGACACAAGAAAATATTTCCTAGTAGTAAATTAAGGAATTCTTAAATTCAAATATGGATAAGAACCTGTAGTGTTCAACATAATTAAATCTCCCAAATACTCAGCTCAAACTATGGATAACAATGCCATATCTCTCAACCAAAAAGGTTATGAGTACATAGCCATTGTGGTTGAAAACAATAATTTAGTCATAGATAAGGAATAATTGTATGTTTTTTATGAAGTAAGATTCAATAAACAACTCACAAGAGACACCATTCCACCTTACATTCCATCCACCATTCATCCATCCTATATATAATTAAAACAATTCCCAATTACTCTGAATTACTCATACTTAAGAGTGCCATCAACTTTGTCAATCATTATCAAATCATAAATATTTGATGAAAAAGAAGATAAATTGTTTAATTTTATGAAAGGACATATGAAATCAATTGTATGAGTTGTGGTAAACATTAAATGGATTAAACCTACTGAATTTACTCAGATACTCCAACTCGAGTAGAATACAATGATTAAGTGTAAAATTTAAATATGACTTACACCACTAATGATGGAAGTCATTAAGTATGTTCTAAATCTCATTGATACATGAATAATTTTTCGAATTTCAAATAATGAATTGGTGGGTCCCTGTAATATTTTTCCAATGAATGGATGACTCATGATGGAAAGAAAATATGAAATCAAAATTATTTAAACAAGCACAATCAATGGATGTAGAGTATTCAGGGATTATAGATGCCTAAATTCAGAAAAAATAAGGAAATTTTTTTCCTTAACCATCCTGGATCAGATGCTAGAATGTCTAGAAGGACATGAATTATACTATTTCCTAAATGTATATTTAGTATAAAATCTATTTTTAGTTTGCCCCAATGATTGGGCGAAGATCACCTTCACATTCCCATTTAGTACCTTTACTTATAAAAAATGTCATTCTCAATGTGAAATTCTACAAACAAATATTAGATATACATGATGAAAATATTATGTGACATGGATGATTAATTCCCTCAAGATCATCAAGGATGATTTCTCTGTCTATAATAGATCATTCGATGTTTTTTTAAGAAATATTGTATTAGTTCTACAATGTTTTGATGAAAATTTCCAAGTACAAAATTTGGAAATATCCATTTTATGGTACAATTAGGAATAGAACATGGTTAAAAAATATCAATGTAAGGAATTAGAGTAGATCCATATAAAATCAATTTCATCAATGTCATCCATTGAAACATATTTTTTACAATGTTTTACCTTATAATTATATGATTACTGCATATAATATTTTAATAAACTGGAGAGAAGTCTGATTGTGTCACTATTTATCATTTTACCCATATGGGAAAATGGATTTGAGTCGACATGTGATGCCAATGATCTTGATAGAGGTGTTCTGTAGGGAAAATGAATTGAATACATCTTATACACACTTATTATTCCAGACACATATTGACTTATGCTTAGGTAATCTGCACAAATATAGAGAAATAACTCTTGGCTGTTTTATATGATTTTGAGAAATTCTATTCATATCATGTTCTATCCATTATAATTGTACACCCTAATAATTCTTCCCTAAATTATTTAATAAGGGAAAAAAGATTCCAAACCTATGATAATAATTTTGATCTTCCTACTACAATTATTAGACTTCATTAGAAAGGACACAAAAGTGATAGAAAATGTCATTGCAAAGAATTTATTGATATGTACTCTAAAAATAATGAATGAAGGCGATGAGATTGACATTGAAGTGTATTTTTATAATGAAACTCTATTTAGTGTTAGGGCTCAACCATGGTTCTCAAATATGTACAAATATCAATCCACATGATTCAAACATCAATAACACTCTTACTAGTAGTGAAAAAATATTTTTTTCCAGTTGGAAAACATTACTACTGGGATGATCCTCTGTTATTCAAGCATTGTAAAGATAGATTTTAAAGACAATTCATCCTGGATGAAGTAACCCACAATGTAATTGATATGTGTCACATGTCTCCAACTAGTAGAAATCATGGACATAGGTTTAAGGTGGACATGATCCTATATTTTGTTTCTATCCCAAAGTCCATCAAAATGTTAGATGATATTTACGAAGATGTTATAGATTCTAGATGACTAGAAATATAAGAAACATGATTGATATGACACAAAACCCCATTATGGAAGTCTATGTCTTTGAATTTTTGTGCATCAAATTCATAATATCATTTCCTACATCACATGGGAAAAACTACATTTTGTTTGGGGTTAACTACATATAAAAAATGGATTGAATCTGAAGCTACTTCACATGGCACAATTAATAATTTCATGAACATTATAAGGAACAATGTGTTTTCATGATTATGATTCTTGATATTACTCATTAGTGATTGGGGAACACGTTTTATAGATCAGTCTATGATAGGAATGATATAGTTTCATGAATTTAGATACAATATTGTAACTCCCTACAACCCAAAAACAAGTGGGAATGTAGATATGTCAAATAGGGTGGTGAAACAAATCATTGAAAATTCGGTAAATATAAGAAAAATTGAATGGAGTCTCAATATGGAAGATCCACAACAAAGAATACAGAACTACCTACAAGACACCCATATACACCACCCATTCAGATTAGTTTTTGGAAAACCATGTCATCTACCTATATAGTTGGAGCTTCAATAATTTTGTGCAATCATGAAAATGAATATCGATTTAGAGAATTAGGGAGAAGAAAATTTATTGAAATTAACTGCATGGGAAGAGATATGAAGAAACAAAAAAATATGCGAATGTATAAGAAAAAGACCTTGAAATGGCATGTTCAATGTATTTCAAGGCCTACAGTTGTACCTATGAATAAGGTTCGGTTATTTAACTCAATATTGAATCTATTACTGGGAAAGCAGAAGTCTCATTAGTTGGTCCAATTTGATGTATTTCAAGCTTTCTATTATAGAAATATTGAGATAAATTGAGAAGGTGGACCTCCATTTAAATTGAATGGTCAATGGATGATGATTCACTAAAAACCCTTTTAGTAAGGTTGTGTCATTAACCTTAAATTAACTTTAGCTAAAATGGAGCTAAGCTCACAACATGCAAGGAAGTGCTAAATGCGAGGAAACCCATAGTAGTAAATCATAGACAAGGTTAGAGTATAACTATCTTATAAGTGGTTTGAGAGGTCAGGAATTGAAGGAACAAAAGGAGCATAAATTTTTATAAAAATTAGTTATGTACATGTTGTATACCTATGGCTCAGAATAAGTACCTCTTTAAATCAAAATTTGACTTTATTTAACTAGTACATGACATGAACCATCAGTACACATCATGTACTGGATAAAGTAATTTTTTTTAGAACATAGGTCATGAAACCATGGGTCATGACATGAACACAACCACCCTCGACCCTTTGTCTCTCATAACCCCCCTTTGCCACCCACATTCTTCTCATCTCCAGGTCTTCCATTCCCACAACTTCAACTGCACTCCCCTCATAACCCTCTCATCTCTAGCCTGCTCCCTTGAGTGGCACATCAGTTACACACCCCTCCCTTAGGCACCCCTTCTACCCACTTCCCCTCCATCCCACGCTAGCTACACCCCCTGCCTTCATGGTGCACACCAAAAGTCTCTAACATTCATCTTCCTCCTCCGCCTCCTCAAACTCCCCATCCTCATATTCAGAGGAACATCCAGCCATAAAGAATTCTCATGTTACACCTAATAATGTTTCTTCACCACCTTCAGCCCACACTACCACTGCTTCTCTAGAAAACACAACCTCTACCTCAAGAGATGAAAACATGCACCTATACCATGAGCTTTGTTTCACTAATCTAAATATTCAGGTTATTCATGTCAAGTTGTAGACAAAGCCTGTACGTACAAACAAGACACTGAACACGGGAATTTTGGACATTATTAATATCGATGATGCCATCCTGGACCTATTGGAGAATCCCCACAACAACCTCATTATAATGGTCCATGTGGAAACCTTTGTGGAGTTATTTTGGGAATTTCTGGTTTCTTTGGATAAATCCATTTACTATCTCCATTCTTGATTGGGTGGAAAACCCTAGGAGATAACTTTTTAAGAATTAGGGGTCTAGATAGACCTCTAAACAGAGGTGTTTTTTTATTTCATACACCTATCATACACTTTAGCTTCATCCACTTCATGAAGCTGCTCTATAGTTGTGGTCGATGATATCCTATGACCCCTAATTACTTTATGAACCACTTTTATCAAATTATACTTGGATGTAGGGTCCAAAACTTATATATAATACATTGATCCTTGGTACATGGTTGGTCTTCCTGGGGTGAGACTCCTGGTAGCGTCTTCTAGGAAGATCTATTGATTCTTGCAGCAGCCATGGGTGGTCCTCCAGTCAACATGGCAGCCCAAATTTACCAATACTACAAGATGCAGGAATAGAGGTAGAGTGGTACATTTATGGGTGGATCTTTTGTTATGCATTTGGCCCAACAAATTGATGTTTTTAATGACTCGCTACCCCTCCGGTATGTAGGAATTATATGTCTTATTTAACTTGTGATACTACACATGATGATGAAGTTAGTGAGGGTAGATAATGCGTACTTTTGGGAACAAGGATTATAGGATCTCACACCGTAGAAGCCACAACCATCATCCTCATCAGAGCTACCTATTCATCCACATTACACCCCCACACCTACCCCACCCATCCAACCTCCATCCTCTACCCCAAAAAAATCTACCATTCCAACTTCATCCCACCCCACTCTTAATGACATCTGGTAAACCCAGTAGTAAATTTTTGAAAACATATCCCAAATTTCCACTCACCCCATTCATTCATTCATTTGTACTCCTAAATTCACCAACACAACCACCCTATCTAGCCCCTTACCTAATACAATTCCCACACCCCATGATATCTATATTGATATGCCTCCAGAACATGTTGACATATCTACCCAATGGGAGTTCTTAACATATTAGGCACGAAGGGGAAAGGGCTAGCCACCAATTCCACCCATAACGTACCATATTTGGATCTATATTCCATACACTTAGCTTTTTTATGGATCCTTACCTCTCAACCACCCAACCCAGCCCAGCTACCTACTGCCACCAACCCCCTATGCACTACATCCATCGTTCCACTAACAACTGTTTCTTTTACAGATGATATCCTCACCAGAAATATGTCCTCACCCCCAGATCGTGGGAAGAAATGGGAGGATATATTCTGCCAAGACACCTGATCATTCAGGTTTTTACATTTTTTTGGATTTAGGGACTTTTTTGTGATCGTTGTGGTTGTTCATTTTTGACATCGTTGTATCCATAATTTTGTACTATCTTTTGTTATATATATATGGGATTTTTTTATTTCCTTTATTTCATGATTTTCATTTCTTTGTATTTTTAATAGAAATATATAGCTCCCCAAAATCGTTTATGATTCTTGATGGCCCATGCCCACCATCTATTATTTAATAAAGGGTAATTTAGTAAGTCATAGAAGTTGGACCCCAAATTCGAGCACTATCCATTGAAATACAAGAATAGTAACATCCACCACTTCCCATGATTCCATTCCTACCTCACATCATTCATTGTCATGTAATACCACCTGATGTAATCAAACCACCCATGTAACCACACGACTATGAAGATACAAAATCTAGTAGATGTTATAAGACACAAAGCAACTGAGACAATGGACCCACTGAAGAATATATTGGTTCATACATTTGAATGATGTCTTCATGTTAGTAATTTATGGGATGGAACCAATAATGGATCATTTCTTTAGTTCGATTTGTCATCATTGTGTATTTTTATTTTTCATTTGCATATTTTATTAACCTAAATTGAAAACATTTAATAGAAATTCAATAAAAATGGTTATCTTATGTTGTTCCTCTCCACACCTTCCAATTATTCTATAATTACACTTATTTTACCTATGGTATAGAATTTTATCCAGTGAATGATTTTATCTGAAACTCATTTTGCAGGTTCCAGGAGTTAGAATAATGAGATCTCAAATTCCTTCATGGAATACAACTTCATTCAGTGAGCTTTCGATTCCCTCATTTACATTTTCCAAAAATTTCATTTTAAATCCATTAATTTTTATTTCTTTACCACTACCAAAATCTTTTCATAGATAGTGAAAACGTTATCTCTATTTACATGTGGGGGGTTCTCATTGTTTTCACCAAGGATGTAGTTGAATTATTGTTTGTTCTCACATGTCTAAGACACATTTTTTGAAATTATCAGCTTGTTTTAAAATTTAATGAACATTATTCATAGGTAAATTACAGAAAAATATATTTAAATAATTTTAGATGCCATGTTTTTCCTTTGTTACTTTTTTAGAAGGATTTCAATGTTTATAAAATTGAATCAAATTCAAAATCGTTGAAATTATGATCAGTTGACACATTATTTTATATTTATTTCCATTATAATTTATAGTTTGTTATTTTATTATCATTACCCAAAATGATTCTATGAAATCAATTACACACAATTTTATAGGCATATTTGTTCCGATATACCTTAGACATGTCAACCTACTAGAACATGCATTACGATGATATCCAAGCGATAACCGAACAAGTACAAATTTAAAATGATTGAGGAACTCATTGTTTGCCATTTTTACTGATACCCACCATACATTTATCCTTATATTAGATTGTATATTCCATATATGACCATTTAGGATGAATATTTTCCAAGCCTATTTTCCCTACCTACCATTCTTCTTGTATAATGCATATTCTACATTGGAACAATTGTGGGGGAAGCATTCAGACAATCGAGATGATTTTATTGGTATAAGATGTATTGTGTACTCATCATGTTATTGAGTTGTGAAAGATATATATTTTTTTGAAAAATATTCAATTCTTATCCTTTTTAAAATACAAAATAGATGAAAATTTGACATGGTTTATGTACTAAGAAGGTCAAAAATCACTATTTCCAGACCAATAATCACCTCGAAAGATCATATGTGGTTGTGTAATGGATGTAAGTTATATCGTAGTTAGGGATTTTGAAAAATAGAAATGAAAAGCAAAAAATAAAGGAATAAAATTCTCATTATATACATACATGACACATTTATGGACCCAACCATTGCTATAAGAGTATGGACATAACTAGCTGGAAAGAGGACTTTTATTACAATTATAATGACATGAATGCATTATAATTCAAGGCTTCCCCTTATTTTGATCTTAATTTTAGTTTATATTCCACCTAACCACATCTTGAGAGTCGTCAAAACCTTACTATCGAATCCCTCATGATTATGTTGTAATTACTGTTACAAATTGGATATGATAGAAAAAATGAATGTCTATCTTTACGAACATGTACTCAGTGTATGAGAATAACTACAAATTCATTATACCCTCAGTGATTAGATAAAATTCATTGAGTGGTAAATTTAAATGGGTATATAACTTAAGTAATAATTTAAATATTGTAATTAAAATACAAATATTTGTTTTTAAAAGATAGACTAGGAGGCATGACCTACATTCCATACAGGGATTTTTTTAGAAGCTATCCATTTTATTCTTACACTTAATTTTAATTACCTGGAGATAAAAAATGATTCTTGTTTTAAAAATTTCTTACCCTCTATTGAAACATTTGTTGATACATCTTTTCTCGAGGAGAATCAATTATTCAATTATGGGTGGATTTGATAAGCTAAATTTATATACACTTTTTGATATCATTTGATTAAAGATTTTTATTTATTCACATGATAATGCACATGGTATATGATATATTTTTTAGGAATAAGGCTTCACAAGATTATAAGAAATTAAATTATAATAATGTAGATTTTTTCCAGTACATGTCGTGAACAATCACTAAACATCATGTAATTGTAGTTCAAAGCTTGCCCAATTCTTGAGCCAAGCTATGACCAAGGTTAAACGCAATCAGAGTTCACAGTTAGTCCACATCGTGAAGGATTAGTACACATAATGATCCTAGTCAAAACAGTTGAGCATTAAATTTATGAGAAATCTTTATGGAGGAATTGTTGGAGGCCAGTACTTGTCGTGAGAACTTATAACACGATGTGTAGTCAGTCAAATTTAATAAATCCACCAGATACGAATGAGGAACCAGAGACATCCAAATTTTATTGAAATATATGTAGATCAATAGTACATGACGTGTAACTCTAGTATACTTCATGACCCAATTCTCCAATAAATACCGAGTTGCGGAATGGAATTTCACAATTATTTCAGATGGGATTCTTCTCTATTTTTCGTCCCTTTCCAGTTCCTTCATCCCATCTCTTTATAAAACTCAAATTTCGTCAGTGTTTTACATTTTAATTCAATTAGTGATATGTGGATATGATTCCTTAAACACATTTAAATTTTTGATGCATCATTTTTCGATGTTCATCATCAATTTATAACATCATGTGTGAGATCCATGTTCATTTCTCATCTCATGTAAGAAATTTATTAAAGTGTAATTTATTTGTGGCAAACCCACTTAAAAGCCAGTTTTCATTCCATTTATAATTTTTAACCCCTACATGATTGTGATTTACATAAATTCAAATAGTATGTCATTAATGATTTTACTTTTTTACTTTACAAATCCATACAATATGAGTAGCTAGATATATTAGGGGTAGTGATCAAGACTAGATATATCTAAATTCAAAATTATTTGTTAAATCTAATATTGGAAACCCTAATGAAATTGTAATTAGGTTAAAAAACCATATTATACCCCATTTTTGTGAACTTCACTGAAAATGGGATATTCATTAAAAGGACCCTACCCTAATTAATGTAGAGTAGGCTACGATCACTAGACAGGTATATATTCTTCTAATGAAGCTAAACGTAATGCACAAAGGTTTTTACTATCATTTGTTCACGGAATAGTCACATCCTACTATGAACTACATTACTTGTCCAAATTTATGTTGTGGCCACCATTTTCATCATAACATAACACTCTGGATACCTCCATGATTAGAATTAAGGTCATCCTTTCTCGAGATACATGAAATTGATCCCGACCCATTATTAATTACATGAAATTATTCTGAAGAATTGATTTTGTAAAAATTCACAAACATCAAGGTAACATGAAAAGAATCTTGTAAGGGTATTAATCCAGTGATCCTATACCATAGTAGCTTCCTCGTCATGGGATCTACCCCACAATTCTAATGTATTATGCCCTTATAGTTTGTAATGTTTTGGACCTGAAATTCTAATCTGGCCACCGCCCGTATGAACCCAACAATGTGTGTGGGAATGAGCAGTAAACAATGACTCATTTAATAAAAAATAAGCTAATTAATTTCATTTAAACAATTATTATAATTTATTTTGGTATAAGTTATTTTTTAGAAATAAAAAATCATTTTTAGAACATGTTTGACGAACACGATTTTTTATCAATATATATAACCATTATACCCATTAATTAATTTTTATTCTTAAATTTATATATTATATTTTGAACGTAATATTTTAAATTATTTTTATTGTTTTCATATAGAAAACATGGATGTAAAATATTTTTTACACTTAAATAATCAATTTCCCTATAATAGGTTAGCATTACGGTTTGTAGGTATAAATACAATTTAAATAGGAGAATTATAGAAATTGAATATGTAAAAATATATTTAATACATGGAATAATTTTAAATAATATAATTTAATAGTCCCAGCAATATATTTATTCATAGTGAATTGTAAAAATAGTAAAATTCTGTTTCATCATTTACGATTAAAATGGGTTTACTAGGGGTGGTTAAACAATTAGATTATGGTAGGATTTCCACCCCAACCTATGAAATTCCTTTTTAGATGGTATTACAACCTTATATTATCCTATATCAATATACATGGACATTTGTATCCACATTCCATTGAATGTTTCCATAAATCATTGAAATCATTAAAAAATTCCCTATGTGTCCCTCCCCTCAATTATAAAAGTAATTATCTTCTCCTCCATTATTAACACTATTTCAGACTTATATAATATAAAATAACTAATCCAAAAACATTCTTCTAATAATTTAATTCATCCTAGTTATTCTTTTATTCTATTAAGACCTATTGTTTAATGCTTAAGGACCAAGACAAAGGAGGACTCTCAAAGAAGAAGTACAGATCCTAACTAAGGTCTTTGAATTTTCTTTCGTCTTATACATCCTCTAAAAAAGAATTATACATAAAAAATAAAATATCAAGTGTCATAAATATAAAAAAATATAATGAAAAAACTATTTATCACCACTTATCCATCCAATGGGTGGTGAAATTATCCCCATGTATACCTTTGGACTGCCTCCTCCACATAGCGATATAACTCATTTTCAACCACTATCATTAATATTGGATTATTATTGTAGAATTAATGTTTATATTTGATATTTTTGGAATGATAATTAAAATATAAATATGAAATAATTTTTATATTTATTTCTTTCCATTCATTGAAAATTGGAAATGGTAATCATGCGCAATTATAGTATATCATTTCTACATAGTGATGTAATTAATTATTCTCCACTAAATAATATGAACGGTTATAAATATGTATATAATTAATTCTTGAAATTTTATTTCATTATTTAAATTCCTTGGTATGAATTAACTATTATCAATATTCATTGAATATAACTACTGAATAAAAACACACATGAAATGCATCGTAGTTTGCACAAAAAATCATAGTAATAATAAAGGATTATAAATGAATGGGTAAATATATGTTATAAGTAAAGATTTTACTATGTTATATGTATTATTATGGTTAAATTATTGTGTTATAATAAATAAAAATTTGATATACAAGATTTCATAATGATTTTAGAGAAACAAAAACGTGTGGTAAGTGTTTCATCTCAATTTTTAATCACTTAGAAATGTTTTAATGTTATTTCAAAATTTACTAAATCTATGTTTTCCTACTAACCAATAATTTTTTTTAAAATAATTCAAAATTTAATTCAACTTATTTATAGAACCACATGATTTTATAAAATTTACATTCATTTCAAAAATTACTATCCCCGTAATGTGTTTTATTCAAAACGTTTCACTAAAACATGTGTGATATTCTTCAACTATCTTCATTTATGAAGAGTATTTATAACCCCATTGATATTTTGAATTATTAATATTTTAATTAACATGGTTTTTAATATTCATTTAATTTTATTTCATTCATGGGGGTTATTATTAAAAATTTACCACATCGGTATGAGTTTTTTTGTTACGACATCATTTTTAAAGAGATGTATTATTAATATAACTTTTATGATAAAATTTTATGATATATATCTCTACAAATTTTAATTAATATGTTATAATAATGTTATTTAAAGATGTTTTCTTTTTTATTTTCATTTTACTCCACTAATAATATATGGATTCTGAACAATTTTTTATCGATAGCTGGCAATCTTTCTCCATTCAGTCGGGAATTTTTCTTTAATGTACATATTTTATTTATTATGTTTTCATAGATTTTTTTACTTCTCTAAAAATATTATTTAATGTAATGTTTTACTATATATTATTTTTCCTTCCATGTTTTAAATTCATGTTTCTTTATCAGTTTCTATATGTTATAAGTATTTCATTTTAGTTAATACATGAAGAAATCATTGTTTTATCGTTATTGACATAATTAACATTACACTCAACTATGAATAGTTAATTAATTATATCATCCATTATAAGTTTATTTTTCCATTATAATTATTTTTCTTTATTATATAGAAAATTGCATGATTTAATGATAAAATTTGAATTAAAAAAAATTCCATAAAAAATTTAGTAGTGGTTTTTAAATGGTATTTTTATCAACAAAAGTAGACATAAATTTTTGTTATGATTTACTATATATATAATCCAATGTCACAATCATTATTAATTCTGTGTATAGTTTATTATTATAATGTTCAATATTTTATGATACTCGTATCCCTTCGATGATCATTGATTTGATGATATGATGTATATTTTATGTTCTTGAGGTAGTCAAAAGTATGATTCACATTACTTTATGGGCGAGACCATAATTATATATCTCTCTAAATAATTTTCTAAATAAGGATATCTCTGAAAATAATATGGTCAAGAATGTGTGGGAACCCAATTTAGTAAAGGATGTTTTCCAATAAGATAGTATTTATTTAAAACTATGACTATGGAAATTTTATAATTGAGAGAAATCTGAATCCAATATAATAGTATTGGTGGTGAGAATTGACTATAGAATTTATTTCATATGCTTATGTTCATTCCAAACACATATATGTTATTTTTAGATATTGTTTCGCATATCATTAATTATTTTTTCTGATTTATAAACACTTACATCATATTTAATTTATTTGAAGAAACAGCATAACTCGATTCATGATTAATGATCATTGACTGGTTGGGTATGATTGTTTTATATCTTTATATTGTCATCAAAACATTATCCATATATTATACTCATATACAATCATTGATTAATATCTATTATATATACCATTACAAAACTTATGATCTAACCATTTCTATGTTTCCCTTCTATAGGATTTTATGTAATACATTTTAAGTATGATATATCTAGCATTGGTTCAATTCATAAACAACCTCATAAAAGAAAATGTTGATATCTTATGAATCAGTTTTTCATATATTCATGTTTCTAGTTACATAGAACCTCTAAAATCCATAGATGTATATTATTTTGAAATATATTGAATATTCATCAAATGTTTTGAATTAATTATGTATAAAAATTTGAGAACGCTATAATATATTTATTTTTTAACTGAGATAGAAAACAACCATATTTATAATTATTTAATAAATTTAGTCAACAGTAAAGAAATTATATAGAACTATATAGGCTCTCTATGGAAATATAAATCAAATTCTATAATTTTGGGTTAATATTTCAGAGTTGAAATTTAATTTCCTACAATTGTTTAATGTTTACATAATAAAAAAATACAAAAAAAATATAAAATGATAATAGATAAGAAGAGTGACAACATATATCCTGATATAAATATTTAGATATAAAAGTTTGAGATTTAATATTATTTATGATTTTTTACAGAAAGTAATCATGGTAATTAGATGAAATATATAACTCAAAACAAATTGTATCCAAAAATGTGGAAATATATTTGGATAATAGGACCATTAACTTACTAATCATACTTATGAACTCTTTATTTCAATGTGCATAATGTCTTTTATGAATATTTGTTAAGGAATTATATGGAAGAATGATCACATATTCTTCTTCTATATGAGGAAAACATGATCTATATCAATCATATAATGAAGAAATTAGTAAGCCTCATGAATATAAGAAAAATAAATACGAAATTGAAAAAATAGTTTTATCAAAGTAAATATAGATGAATTTAATATTTTTATTAGAAATGTTGGAGACAAATAAATATATTAATAAAAATATTCTAAATTTTATGATAACCAATATTTTAAATTAATTTAACTCATAATTTATGAGGTAACATTACCCATTATATAATCCCAAATTATCCTAAAACAAGTGTAATTATAAAATTAAGAGCACATCAAATCAACATAATACATAGTTAATGTAATATTTATGAGAATTTCCATAACTTGCTCCTAAAATTCCATTGCTATCTTATAAATTCATGATATAAATAGGGGTCATACATTATAAATCGGCGAGATATAAATCCTATTAAAGAAAAAATAATAATAACATTACATAAAGATGTACATGTGAGAAAAAAGTCATAACTAGTTATGATAAGTGTGGTGAGAATCATAATATCAAAAAATATGGAATGATATAACATTATAGTATAATGAAAACATGGGAATGTGGCCACACCATCAAACACAAAATCATAATCATAGGTGAAGGATAACCTCTAATAAATCATAAATGTTTTGAAAAAGTAACATAATAGATTATTAATAATCCTAAATCCCATACATGAAATATTATGAGACTAAAACTATACCCAATGCATATGTGATCTATCTGGGTGCACCAATAATATTCATATCACAGATATGAATATGTGTCCCATATGAATCATACAATATAAATATGATTTAATTCTCTTTTAACCCCATGATAAAGGAGTTTTGGTGTTATAAATGGATTTCCCAGATTAATAAAGGATATGCACATCTCTTTTAATAGTATTGAGTGGAAATAAGAATGGGTATTGAAATCAAAAATTTTAAAATGATTTTTTTTTTGGATATCTCCAGATGTATAACATGGGTACGTAAAGTTTCATAGATGTGATTAATTTGGGGGACAAGATTCTATAATTAATTGAACATTATAAGGAAATAATTAGGGATGTATTAATTCATATCCCATTAGGAATAATTGGAAAATAAATGCCATAATATGAAGGATGTTCTTGAGAAATCGAATAATGAGAGGATCCATTACCTTAAGCAGGTATTTCTAAAATCATGGGAGGAGCATCTTAAGTTCTTTTGGGAACTATAATGAAATATATTGAGGAAATATTATTGTAATTTTATGATCCATGTGTTTTTATTTATGAGAAATGGAATTTTATGTGGTTTTTTAAATAAAAAGGAAGGATATTTTCATTATAGATTCATGAACTTGGGTTTTGGAATATAAATGTTATGTATTCAAAACAACAAACCAACCCATCTTTATTCAAAAGGTTTCTTCCTGTTGATTGGTTTTTATTATTTTAAATTTCGAATAACTTATCACATTAAATTAATACCCATGGTGATCTGTAATTTATCATTGTTTCCAAAGAACTGAATTTTAAACATTAATTTATATTATTGTTTTGGACAATTCATTAAGGTTTTATAAAATAAAAAAAATAAAAAAATAATTTTAATGGGAATATATGTATTTTATAGTGTAATTAAATTACAAAATATATTAACTAACTTATAGGCCATTATTATGGTATTTTAACTATCATATATTTATACCATATTTAATTTTAATAATGAAATTAAACTATCTAAAAAAATAATGAAAAAACCCCCACGAGTTATCATTGATATTGTGGATTAAATTTTTTTTATTTCACCAAATTAATTATTTAAAGATAATAATTTAACCTTTTAAATAAAAAATAAATCTTATTTAAAAAATTATAATATTTTGATAATAATATTTTTCTGACCCTTATAAAAATTACATTCGACTTCCTAATATTATATTATCATTTATGTTTAATACGTATTATTTAATAACAATATTTTATTGAGTTACCATTTATTTAAAAATTTCTTTAAAATTATAAAAAGTTTGCCTTGTTTGAAACTATATATTTTTGAAAAACACATGTTTTTTGTCAAAATATTGGAGCCACATTGTTATTTAACTAATTAGTAAAACATTGAAAAAGAAATATTAAAAATGATAAATTTAATAATTTTTTACAAAAAAAGAAAATATTAAAATTCATATATTTTTTCTAACTACATATCCTTTTATTATACTAGAGGATTCCCTTTTTTTAATGAGTATTTTTAAATACACAAAAATTCAGTGAAATCTGTTTTCTGAAATACTTGGGAATTTTAAGAGTTCTCAGTTTCTGACGGCACGCGATTCCGAGGCCGGGAGTGCCCGAAATGATCCATCGAAGTATTGTTAAACTTAAATTAATGCGCATATGTAGTTTTCTAGAAAAAGTGGAATAACTCTTAAATGGTTACTCAGATCAGAAATCTGAGGCTGCTGTTGCGCTCAAGATGGCGGGTTTACTTTAGGGGCGACTATAGTTGAGTCGGCGCTAGCTTCCTGTGAAAAATCTCAAAAATAGCATAACCGTAAATAAAATAATTAAATAAATTATTTTATTTTTAAAATTGTTATAACTCACAAATGGTATCTTAGATTAGAAATCCAATACCACCACTGAAATTGTAAGGTCATGCTTTATTTAAGAAGTTACTAATTTTGGCCGGTGCGGGCCACTAGAAAAAGTTAGTTTTTGGCCGCAAATAAAATAATTAATTGTCAATTATTTTATTGTAATATTCATATCATTTAAACGGTAACATAGATTGGAAATACAAGGTTACCATTGGGTTTTTTGGGGATTTTTTCACCTAGGTGAGCAAAACCTCGACCGTAGTGGGTTGAGGGTGACTGTTATTAATTTTCTAAAATTTATTTCTGGTACATTCAGTAAACGTCCAAGCAGTGTTTTATATATTTTGAACCAGTGCTCGGAATTGAAATCTGAGGGCATCGTTGAACTCGCATCATCGGTAATTTCTTATTGATACATTCACCACAGTTGAGTTCTGATGAGTTTGGAAGATAGTTTTGGTGGGTTTTAATTAAATAGAATAAAATAAAGTATTAAATTTATTTTATTCCGTGGTGGTTAAAACATCCAAGAGGAGGTCAGTGTGGGGCTCGTCGGCACATAACCTCCCTTGGGAGGATATTACATGGTGGGACACACCCAAAGATTTAACGTCTCTTTCAATCAATGGTGGTGGGTCCCACACGAGTTTTTTAACCCCCTTAACTCTTGAACTACCCATTTATATGGATGAAACTCTCTCTCATTAATTGAGCCTGTTCACCTTCCCCATTAATTTTATGCCAACCCAAGAAATTAATTAATAGAACTTCTCTTAATTAATTGGAAGAATTTGAAATCTTTTGAATTCATGTCATTATTAAAATAATAGAAAAAGATATTATTTTGGTTGTCACCTAATACATTGGTGGATCCTTGGAGAAATATAGAGAACATTCTTCCCACGAAGAACAGGAATAACATCTCTTACACTACTGAAGAACGATGATGTCACCTCCGAACGCTCGTCCGCCAACGACGTGTACCCTTCTTCCTTTCCGACGCATGAACATGAGAATTGGGAGTGCATGAAGAACGCGGCAATAGACGAACTGACATCCGCCGTATTTCCGAGATTGTCAATGAATGAAAAATACGAGGTAGGGGTTATCTTTATGTATGAATTTACCCTTCGTTCTATGTCATTAAATTTGTGGAATGGTGTGCCAAATGATATAATCGTAATGAGGAGGGTTCAGACCGCAATAATTCGGCCCGATCGACCCCATTTTAGTGAGTTTTGATTGATGACGATGGAGGCGGTACACGCGGCGACTGGAAACAAGTCGGCCGCGAAGAAAGCCAGCGGAGCAAGGCCGCCGGGTTGCCACAAGGGAGCTCCTGCGACGTGCCGTACAAAGAACCATGCCACATCCAAGTGGGCCGCGGTGGTGCCGGAGGGGCGTGGTGCTGTCACACCATGCCGGAAGGAAGAGCCGCGGCCAGGAGGGCCCCGGTGGTCGGATGTCAAGCGTTGCGCCGTCATGCCATGCGGTAGAGCTGGAGACCGCGGCCAGGACGGTCCGCGACGAAGGAGGCGCGGCACCGTCGTGCTGCATGGAGGCCATCTGAACAACGGTGTCGTCACGCCGTGGTTGAAGAGACAAGGGAGGCCAGTTTTTCCATCCGCCGGTGCGCGCTAAACAGAACCGGTGCCCAGCATCGGTTCGGATCGGAAACGGGGGGGGGGGGGGGGGCAACACCCCATTCTTGAAGCGTGGCCAGCCGGGCAACACGAACTAGCCAACCGGGACACCTTTGGTCCAGCAGCCACGGGCTAGCCCACCACGGGCTGGGCGGCCACGGGCTGGGCTGCCCTTCGGCTAGGCTGGGACACCCATAGGGAAGGCCGCGCCTTCGGGTTGGGTCGTGCCTTCAGGCCGGGCCACGCCTTCGGGTCGGGCCGCGCAATCGGGTCGGGCCACCCCTTGGGGTCGGGCTGATCCCTTGGGCAGGGCCCCTCACTCGGGCCGAGCCTTCCACTAGGTTCGGGCTGCCCCCGCAGACTAGGTCAGCCCTAGTTCGGATCGGGTTGGGCCAGGTCGGTTAGACTGGGTCGGACCGGACCCAGACCCGCTATAGCCATTTACACCGTTTAGCCCGCATCTAGGGCTACGGGTGTTTGATTGACAAACCGTCTACGGGGATGGAATTTTTGGAGCACGAAGATTCATTTGGAATATCCAAATTGAGGTTTGGGCACAGTTGGGATATGGTTGGGTTGGATTGGGCCCAAAAACCAACTGGGCCCCTGGGACGGAAATGCCAATAAGTCACAGACGAGGAATCCAATTGACGTGCCATCTATCCCTTTGGGTTCCTTATGATGAGACAAAACTATGGGATACATAAACTTGAGACTTCGTTGTAGTTGATGTATCAAAACTTTTCTCGAGGAGCGGACCCTCCCGGAATCGAGCGTGATGTGAGCAGGATCCCTAGGGCTGGCTGCAACTGAGATGACAGGATCCTCCGTGGGTTCGACAGCGACGATACTATACCAGGATCCTCCGTGGGTTCGACAGCGATGACTTATGTACCGGGATCCTACATGGGTTCTATAGCGATGACCTCTATACCAGAATCTTTCATGGGTTCAACAGCAGTGACTTCTATACCAGGATCCTACGTGGGTTCGACAGTGATGATTCTTGTACAAGGATCCTCCATGGGTTCGACAACAGTGACTTCGATACCGGGATCCTATGAGGTCTCGACAGTGATGACTTCTGTACCAGAATCCTATGTGGGTTCGACAGTGCTGATACTATTCCAGGATCCTATGTGGGTTAAAAGAGGAGATGATTCTGAGGATACATCTAATCATCTCTACCCCTCTTCATGTGTTGTATACCTGTGTGAGCTGAGTCTTGTCTTTCAGACATTATCATCGAGATGATTGAATTTACTTCCTTTGTGGAATGGGTTGTGCTTGGGCTTGAGTATCAGATTTGGACTGTGATTGGTAACTTAGGTATATGTATGGTAATATACCTAATTAGGGACGGTTGATAATATGTGACTGTATCTTACTACTATGGATTATACATAGTGGATTCTAGGGTTGTTACATGATACTACCCCCACAATAAAATCGTGGTTTGAACTGAGTCAATGACATTTGTGTTTTCCTCATTATTGAGACGGGTTAATAAATAACATAGGTATTATGTATAGGAATATATCTATGTAATGGTTATTCATTGACTCCGTACTTTTTGTATATCCATGTTATATTTTGTGAGACCTTGAGGGTCTCGGGGTCCCTACTGAGTATCGTTATACTCGCCCCTGCACAGGCTATGCCCCCACCTGATTGTGTTTGATGTAGATGAAAGATAGCGCTGACGGAGGCCGAGAGTGCCAGGACTGGATGGTACCCAGAGGAGGACCTTACGACGTATCGACACACGGTGGAGTCTAACAGAGGTGGATTGTAGGGGAGGCCATCTGTACCTACCCTTCAGGTAGGAACCCCGGAGGACGATCCAAGAGCTTCTTGACACCCTCCAACTGTTACACCCTTTTCTGTTTTACTTTCTTTCTGTTGTATTTGTAATTTTTAGTTGGGCTTGTATTCCAGCCCCATTTTCTTTCAGTACACTTTTTATACGGCTTTTACATAGTGTTTTCTTCTACTTATACTCAGGTTTTGTGTGTTTACGATTTATAATAGAAATGGATTCCCAGTTTTAGGTAATTACACCTTTGGTTCTAGTTGCCATCCCTTGGCCTATGGAAGGCAGTCTTTGGGTAGTCACGATACGGGCCCCAGGGGACAGGTTATGACAAATTGGTATCAGAGGAGTTGGTTCTACCGCAGAACATAGGACTCTGATTTGTCTTACTATGAAGCAATAGTGTTAAGAGTATTGAGTGTGGTTTTCAGTCCAGGGAGTCCAGTATTGGTGTGGTGGCTGACGTATCCATACATCAGGTCCCTGAAATCTGATTTCAAACTCAGTGCATGAAAAAACTCATTGAGAATGTGTTTCCAAGAGTCTTCTTTGTGAGATCTTTGAGTCAGATCACCAAGTGTAAATTATTGACTATCACTATTGGAAAACGAACCTATACCCACGTTTTTCCAAAACTGTGGGTATAGGGATAATATAGGGACCTATACCAACGGTTTTCGAAAACCGTGGGTATAGGTCACATATACCCACGGTTTTCCCAGAACCGTGGGTATAACTTATTTTTAAAGACCTATACCCACGGTTTTGGCCAAACCGTGTGTATATAGTTTTTTCAGAATACCTATACCCACGGTTTTGAGAAACCGTGGGTATTGTGGTATTTTTTTGAAGACCTATACCCACAGTTTTTCAAAACTGTGGGTATAGCTGGTGGTAGGTAAAAAGATTATGCGGGAAAACAAAAAAAATTGATGAGAACATATTTTGGTTAATATAATTATAAATATAAGTAAACAGATATATGACAATATAAGGAAAATATTTCCAGCTCAGTTGTCCAGGTCATAAATCATCTTCGCAATGTTGGTGGGTTCGAATCCCACATTTTAACTTTTCTCGATTACTAGTAATATTAATATATATATATATATATATATATATATATATATATATCAAATGACTTGATAGCTTGGTTGGTCAGAGAGGTACTTCCTCCTGTGCAGCGTCCTGGGTTCGAATCCCGCCTGTAGTGATTATTTTCATGTGTTTGATTTTTCGAAAATGGGTAATATTAATATATTTATGTAAATATATATGTACATATTAAAAAATACGGTAGCTTAGTTGGTCAGAGGCATTGTTCCGTGGTCAATTGCCCCGGGTTTGAGTCATGCCTGCCTTATTTTTTCAGATATAAATTCCCACGGTTTTCAAACTGTGGGGGATGTCCTATGCCGCCTGTGCAGCGATGTGGTACATGGTGACCCCTATATATACCCATGGTTTGGATGAACATTGGGGATAGCCTAAGACCCCTATTGCGATGCCACTCAGCCCCATGGTTCCCAAAAACGTGGGTATAGCTTATACCCACGGTTTTGGGGGCTATACCAACGGTTTTGAACTGTGGGTATATGTATTTTTTCCAGTAGTGTAAGGCGCATTTGTCCCTTATCAAGATATCACTGCATCGCCAACCAGTTAGGGTTCTCGAGACAGTACTCGATGACGGCCCACCAAGCGACAAGGCTCCGGTTCAGGGCCCTCTGACTATGTTGGAACCCTCGGGTGGTGTACCAGCATAACCACCACCCAATGGGTAGAAGATTACACCTACCACTTTGGAGGACAGTCCACAATGACTGAGAGTGTTGCACGAGTTCCAGTGGAAGAGGCATATGAGGTTTTGAGGCGAGACAGATTCCCAGGTAGTAGAGGACTAGATGGAGGCTATTACGGGAGTTTTTCACCTATTTGAGACACTATTTTAGAAGATGATGATCTTAGATACTAATATATTTTAGTGAGTGACCATGAGGATGGTCCGAATAGTGATGAGGTTTCGGTACTTGGACTATTTTTCGATATGGTAGATTTGGGAAGTGTGTCCACTATATCACTTCTTGTTTGTCAATAGACACTTCCAGTGGTACCAGTAGGGGACACTTATAGTCTTTGTGACTTACATGAGTTTCAGAAATAGATATCCCTCACGTTCCGAGGTGAGCCCGACCCAAAGGTGGACGAGGACTGGCATGAGGAGGTGGCTGAGAGTTTTCTAGAGCTTATACATCTTTGGCAGGATGACGTGTCAGTAGCTGAGTATACATCAATGTATACTGATCTTTCCTGGTACTCGATGAATACAATGCGAACAGTGATTTAGGGCTCTAACCTCTAAGCGAGGTGTTTTTAAGTACATATAAGACAGAACTTTTTCCTCTAAGAATTCATAATTATGTTAGGGTTCTATAGAGAACCCTTGTGGTTGAATGTTCTTTGGAAGAGAAGATAGAGTCAGTGAATGTTATCTTTGGGAAGCTGCGAACTGGCGCCAGTCTCAGAGACTTGGATGTGTGAGATGTTTCAGGAATATGAAGTGTTAATAACATGTGAATATGCTGGGCATCAAACGTGGAAGCAGATCTAGGAGAGAATCATGATGAGGTGTACATTTCGACATGTTACAACCACCCGCCTTGTCGTCCACGTCAGGCTCATGGAGCATGTGGGAAGGGGAATAAAATAGCTTCATGCGGTCAAGGAGTGTGACCCAAGGGCTCTAGGAATGATTTATGGTATGGTATGTGTCTACTACTAGTTGTGGTATCAATAGACATAGGTACCATTCATTTCATCCTTCAACGAATCTTGTCCCAGACCTGGTGTTTCTGGTTGAAAAGTTGACCTGACCCTCACGTCTAGAGATACCTTTTTTTGGAGACTCAATAATCACATACACGCTGATGGTTTGATCTGAACCTTTAGGCAAGAGTTTCTGTTGTAGCCTCTTGGTGGCAGCGTTGAGGCCTTACAAAATTATTTTGGGTATGGACTGGGCAACCACCATTCATACAAAGATTGATTGTATTGGGAAAAAAGGATGTGGTTTATCTACAATATTGGGATGAGGTATTCCTTAGTCGGTGAAAAAGGAAACCTAAGAAGAACATGTTAAACTCATTAATAGAAGGGTGCAGCTGAGATATGGCTTGAGACAACGACGTTGGATTGAGTTCCTCGATGACTATGATGTCGAGATAGTGTGTACTCCTGGGAAGGGGAACATTGTAGTAGATGCTCTTAGTAGGAGATCATGCTTTTAGCTACTAGGGGAGGCGACGAAACAGATGGTCGCATTGCAGATATCATTTGTGTATAGGGATGGAACAACCTTTCTGAAATATCTTATAATCACTCGACCATCATGATAGAACCATTCGAGGCACTTTAAGGTCGACCTTGAAGATCGCCTTTGTGATGGACAGACTGAGGGGAGTCATCACTTATGGAAATAGAGATAGTACATGCTATGACTGAGAAGGTGCAGATCATCTAGGAGCAGATGAAGACTGCACAGAGCATGCAGATGTTCTATGAAAATAGGAGTCGGAGACCACTGGTATTCAACAATGGAGACCATGACTTTTTACGAGTCTCACCTTGATGAGGTCTACAGAGATTTGGAATAGGTGGAATGTTATCTCCACGAATCATCGGACATTTCCAAGTCCTCCTTAGATTAAGCGAGGTGGCTTACCGCTTGGTTCTTACTCCTCAGTTGCACCAGGTGCACAACGTATTCCATGTATCTCAGGTGAGTAGACATGTGCATGACCCTTCTCACATCACTGACCATGTGGAGCTGGACATCGATGACGAGGCGACTTTCACGGAGGTTCCAGTAGGGATTGAGGATCAACATGAGCGGGTCCAACATGGACATTCGATACCTCTGGTGCATGTTCTTTGGCAACATGGGAACCTAGAGAAGAGCACATGGGAGCATGAGGCTCAAATTCGTGCTTAGTACCCTCTTTTGTTCACTTTGTTAGAGTTGTATCTTATGGGGATGTAGAGCCCTGAGGTGGGGAGAATGTAAAGACCCAAAATATTCGTGGAATTTTTTTTCATAAATACTTTGTAATTTTACCATTCTGAATATTTTGATGGCGCGCGATTCTGAGGCCCGGAGTGCCGAGAATGTTCCATTGATGTAATGTTAAGCTTAAATTAACGCTCGTATATAGTTTTCCTAAAAAATTGAAATAACTCTTAAATGGTTACTCGAATAGAAAATCATAGGCCACCGTTGTGCTCAAGATGGCAGGTTTACCCTACGCACAAATAATGTTTAGTCAGTGTGGGCCTCCTGTGAAAAATCCCAAAAATGGCATAACCATGAATAAAATAATAAAATAAATTATTTTATTATTAAAATATTTATAACTCGCAAACAGTAGCTCAGATTAAAAATCTAGGACAACCGCTAAACAAGTGAGGGCAAGATTTATTTTAGATAAAACTAACTTTGGCTAGCGTGGGCCACCAGAAAAAGTTAGTTTTTCGGTGAAAATAAAATAATTACGTTATAATTAGTTTATTGTAATATTCATTTCTTTAAAACTGTAACTCGGGTTGGAAATAAGAGGGTACCATTGGGTTGGTTGGGGCGTGTTTCACCTAGGAAGAGCCTAACCACAACCGTAGTGGGTCGAGGGTGACTGTTAATAATTTTCCGAACATTTTTTCAGGTACGTTTAGAAAACGTGCTAGAGACGTTTTATATCTTTTGAACTAGTGCTCAGAATTGAAATATGAGGGCACCATTGAACTCATAGCGTCTGTAATCGTTTAGTGAGACCTTCAACGCAGTTTTGTTCTGACGAGTTTGGAAGATAGGTTTTGGGGGTTTTTAATTAACTTGAATAAAATAAAGTATTAACTTTATTTTATTCCATGGTGGTTAAAACCACCCAGAGGAGGTTAGTGTGGTGTCTATCCACACTTAACCTCCCATGGGAGGATATTACTTTGTGGGGCCCACCGTATGTTTTAACCTCTCTTGCAATCAAGGGAGTGGTTCCCACATGAGATTCTTAACCACCCTTAACTTTTGAACTCCCCATTTATGTGGATGAAACTCTCTCTCACTAATTGAGCCTCTCCACCTTCCCCATTAATATTGTGCCAACCCAAGAAATTAATTAATTGAAATTATCTTAATTAATTGGCACAATTGGAATTATTTTTAATTCAAGTCAAGAATAAAATAATAGACAACACTATTATTTTGGTTGGCACATCATACTTTGGTGGAGCCTTGGAGAAATAGAGAGAGCATTCTTCCCATGAAGAACACAAAGAACGTCTCTTCCACCGCCGAAGTGTGAAAACGTCAACACCAGACACTCATCCTCCAATAATTAGTACACTTATTCCATTCTGATGCATGAGTGTGAGAATTGGGAGTGAGGGATGAATGCGACAATAGGCAAATCGACATCCTCCCATTTTCGGATATTGTCAACGGACGAAAAATACGAGGTATGGGTTATCTTTATGTATGAATTTACCCTTTGTTCTAAATTACTAAATTTGTTGAATGGGGTGAAAAATGATATCATCATAACGAGGAGGGTTCGGACCGCACAAACATGGTCTTACCCTCCCCAATTTTTTGATTGATGACAATGGAGGTGGTACATGCGGAGACCGGCAACGAGCCGACCTCGAAGAAAGTCGGCGGCGCAAGGAGGCCGGGTCTCCACAAGGGCGCGGCACCGCTATGCCGTGAAAAGAACCATGTTGTGGCCAGGCGGGTCATGGCAGTCCATGAGGGGCATGGTTTCATCACACCTTGTCGGAAGGAAGAGTCGTGACAATGAGGGACGTTGTGGTCAGACGACAATCGCGGCGCTATCGCGCCGCACGGTGGAGTAGGAGGCCACGGGTGGGCCAGGCCACAGCGGAGGAGGCATGACGACGTTGTGCCACACAGAGGCTAGCTGAATCATGGCGTCGTCACACCGTGGTGGAGGAAACATGGGATTATTGTTTTTCCAGCCGCTAGTTCACGCTAAACTAAACAGTCGCCCAGCACTAGTTCGGATCAGAAATGTGGGGCGCGACAACCCTCTCTTGCATCGTGGCCAGCCGGGCCACGTGGGCGAGCCAGCCTGGCCGGGACGCCATAGGCCAGACCACCCTTCATCTGGTCCGTCACTGGCTGGGCTACCATTAGGCCGGGCCGCGCCTTCGGGTCGGGCCGCACCTTCGGGTCGGGCTGCCCCTTTGGGTCGGGCCACTCAATTGGTTCGGGCCACTCACTCAAGCTGGACCGACCACTCGGGTCGGGCCGTACCCATGGACCATGTCAGAACACAGTTCCGACTAGGTCAGGCCCTGTTGGTAAGCCTGGGTTAGACCGGACCCGGACCCACTACGACCATTTACACCTTTTAGCCCGCATCTTGGGCTACTGGTGTCTGATCGACGCACCGTCTACGACGATGGAATAATTTTAGTGGGAAAATTCTTTTGGCATATCCTATGTTATTTTTTTACATAATTGGGATACAGTAGGGTTGGTTTGAGCCTAAAAACCAACCGGGCCCCTAGGACGGAAATGCCAATAACTCACAGACTGGACTTCTGATTGACGCGATGTCTGTCCCGTTGGGTTCTTTATGATGAGACGGAACTACATGATACATAAACTAGAGACTTCATGGTAGTTGATGTATCAACACTTGGATTGAGGAGCGGACCCTCCCCGAATCGAGTGTGCTGTGTGTGGGAACCCTTGGGCTGGCTGTGACTGAGATGACATGATCCTCCGTGGGTTCGATAGCGACGATACTGTACTAGGATCCTCCGTGGATTTGACAGCGAGACTTTTGTACAGGGATTCTACATGGGTTCGAAAGCGATGAATTCGGTATCGAAATCCTCCTTGGGTTTGACAGTAGTGAATTCTGTACCAGGATCCTACATGGGTTCGACATCGATGAATTCTGTACCTAGATCCTCTGTGGGTTTGACACTAGTGAATTCTGTACCAAGATCCTACGTGGGTTCGGAAGTGATGACTTTTTTACCATGATCCTACGTTGGTTCGACAACGCTGATACTGTTCCAGGATCCCACATGGGTTCGATATAGGAGATGATTCAGAGGATAAATCTAATCATAAATACCCCTCTTCATGTATTGTATACCTGTGTCAGCCGAGTCTTGTCTTTCAAATTTTATCATCGAGATGATTAAATTTACTTACTTTTTGGAATGGGATGTGGTAGGGCTCGAGTGTTGGAGCTGGACTGCGATTGGAAACTTAGGTATATGTATGGGTATATACCTAAGTAGGGATTGTTGATACTTCGTGATTGTATCTTACTACTATGGATTATCCTTAGTGGATTCTAGGGTTGTTACTTGATACTACCCCCATAACAAAATACTAGTTTGAACTGAGTCAATGAGTTCCACGTTTTCCTCATGATTGAGATGGATTACTAAATAATATAGGTATTATGTATGGGCATGTACCAAAGTAAGGGTTATCAGTTAACTCCATACTTTATGGACAACCTTGTTGGATTTTGTGACCCCTTGAGGGTCTCAGGGTCGCAACTGAGTATCATTATACTTACCCCTGCATGGGTTATGCCAACACCTCATTGTGTTTGATGCAGATGATAAACAACGCTGATGGAGGCTGAGAATGCCAGGACTGGATAGTACCCGGAGGAGGACCATACGATTTATTAGTACACGGTGGATTCTGACGGGTGTGGAGTGCTGCGGAGGCCATCTGTAACTACCCTTCAGGTAGGAGCCCCAGAGGGAAATAAAAGAGCTACCATACACCCTCCGGATATTTGTCCCTTTTCTGTTGTACTTTCATTCATTTGTATTTGTACAGTACCATTGGTCTTTTATTACGGACACCTTTTCTTTCAATACACTTGTTATACAACTTTTACTTAGTGTTTGATTCCGCATGTACTCTGGTTGTGTGTGTTTAGAATTTATAAAGGAAATGCCTTCCCAATTTTAGGTAATTATGCCTTTAGTGCTAGTCTCCAGCCCCTGGCATATGGAAGGTGGGCTTGGGGTGGTCACGATACGGTGCCCGGGGGACGAGTTGTGACAAATAATGTTACACCCATGGAAAAGTGAGACATAAAAGGATAAATGATACTACTCATGTCAACAAGGTGATCCTTTCTTTTTAGGAGCCCAGCTGATTAGAACTCCACAGTTAAGCATGCTTGGCCTGAAGTAGTAATCTGGATGGCTGACCTTCTAGGATGTTTCTCAGGGTGTGCGTGAGTGAGGAAAAAACACACTGAAAAAGCATGTTTTTTCTTGTGGGGACAATCATTAGACCGATAAGAGACCCTAGTAAGTAATATTCTATAGTGTGCTGGGAAAGAAACTAAGGTATTATAGGAGACCCATGGGGTCTGATGACAAGGTTCAGGGCCTGGGGATGTGGGTCCTGACAAATAGTATTAGAGCCAATACCGAGCCAGATGTGCTAGGGCACTACCTGGGTTTAAGGCTTGGGGTCCACAACAAGGGAGTTTTTCTTTAAAGGGGTATATAACGTAACACCCCTGGAAATGTGAGACTTAAAAGGAAAAATGTTACTACCAATGTCATCAAGGTGCACCTTTATTTTTAGGAGCCTACCTGATTAGAACTCCACAGTTATGCAAGCTTGTCCTAGAGTAGTGATCATGATGGGTCAGCTTCCGGGAATTTTCTCAGCGTGTGTGTGAGTGAGGACAAAACACACTGAAAGAACATGTGTTGGCCTGTGTGGACAATCATTAGTCTGATAAGAGACCCTAGTTAGTAATAGCCTATGGTGTACTGGGAAGGAAACCATGGTATTATAAGAGACCCATGGGGTCAGCTGACAAGGTTCATGGCCTGGGGAAGTGGGTCAAGAAAGTGTTATTGTGAGATTTTATTAGGATGGTTAGACAAACTTGGTACATGATATGATCTAGATGAGATTTCGATTCTCACATAAATAGGTTTGTTCATACATTTGTTATTTAATCTTAGACTTGTCTTTATAATTAGAAAATCAAAATCAAGATCTCTCCTTGGAATCTCTTCTAAATTATATTCATAGTCTATGATCCTACTTGGCATGACTATCACATCATTTGTCATTATCAATTTGACTTTATAAAAACCCTTAATATACATTATCATAATGTTCATAGAATAATTACTATATTTTAAATGGTTATGATGCTTAATGGTATGTTAAATATGTTAGTGAATAACTTATAATGGTCCAAATAATCCATGGTAGAACATGGATTTTGTATAAAATCATTAATATATAACACACTTACTAATTCATAAAGAGGGAGTTTCATTAAAAAAATTATTTACATTATTGTCCCATTCAGAAATTTGTCTCACTAAAACATTAATTTATACACTAAAAAAGATTCCATTACTTCTGTATCAATTCATATTTCAATTACCTTGCCATCTCCTCAAACATGTGGGTCCGCCATAACTATTTGACCAGGTCAATTCTACTATTTTGTAGAACCTTGTCTCAATGATCTAAGATCTCTAATGTTAGATACTTGAATGAAAGAAACTTCTCCCATGGTACCATGTATGGATTCATTACATATGAGGAATATGGTATGTACTTCCTCCATTGGGATACATGGGACACATCATGTACTTTTGATAGGTTTGGTGGGAGTTCTAGTTGATGGACCTCCACAATGATGCGACAAAGGATCCTAATGTTTCTGATGTAACAAAGAAATAAATTTCCCTTCTTCTTAATCCTAATTATTTATTCTATTTTGATATAGAAAAAAATTCCATATTACCAACATCAAACATTAGGTATCATAGATAATTGATTTCATAGATTTTATATCAACATTTTTTTTGATTTCATATAAATCATAGATGATTGATCATATTATGATATCTCTTGGATATGATCTGTTCCCATTAGCTTCCTCCCTCCATCATCATCAAAGAATGATATATTCCAACATGTCTCCCATATATATCCTCATATGGTTATATTTAAATCCTAGAATACAAACTGTTGATATATGAGAACTCCCCTAGAGAAGGTGTTGGTCATATATTATTTTTAAATCCATGGACCATGATCTTAGTATTTCCTATAGAGTTTTAATTGTATTTTTTAAACTGAAAATCCATTTGAATTTGACAAGTCGTTATGAATCTCAATTGGGTATCCAATGCTTGCTGGTGGACTCTCCAAAACCCTAATGTAGACCTTAAATATCGAACAGATTAAATAGAGAGTGGAAATCTATCCATTCATTCCAATTCTATTAAATATATCTTTTTTTTGATAGGCTCAAAATATTAAGACTAGTTTATAGTAATTAAATTCTCTAACATGGAATGGTGATCAAAAACTACAAATATGGCATTATTTTCATTCAGTGTCCTAAGGAATGTAATGAGGGATAACAAAGTTATGTTTTCCAATTTACATATATGTATGAGAGTTGTTTGTATAATACCATTATAATTTTTCACTCTTCCTTGTATTTTAGGAATTCAACGAATCGTGAAACAAACTCTACAATCTATCTCTTTTTTTTATCCCAACATGGGTTTTGATTAAAATATCTAAAAATAATTTTAGATCTTTGATTAATATAGAAGGATTAGCTACGAACATAATCTATAAGTTTCTTCTTTATATGTGTTTTTTCAAAGACACATATACATGTTCCAAACCATATTACTCTATCTTCAGCAGTGTTTAACTCCAGAATATTAACCACCTTCATTTTTAACAACTCATCATCTTTATAAAACTCCTCAATCTTATCAATAATGGATGGTTCCATTATTATTTTAGAAATGTATTAAAATGACATAATATTATTCTAATATTCGTCCTTTTCATGTAGAAGATTAATTTATCCATTTCCATCCTCAGCATGGATATACTTTCATGGTCATTTCTACTTAGATCATCTTCCACATTGTTTTCTTTCCTATGATGGAATGATATTGAATAAACATAATCCTTTATCATATTCTACAACCTTCATTTTCTCATATTAAGTACATTTTTTCATTAATATATACTTGAGGCTTTTATGAGCTATATATATGTCACATATTATTACATATAGGTATTGCTTCCATATATTCAATGAAATAATCACTCCAGATAGTTATAGATCATTAGTTGGTTATTTTGTTCTCATTTACTATTAATTGGAGTGAGGCATAAGATTTCAATTATTCATCATTCATGAGTCTACAATCCATTACCTTTTTGGATGCATCACCGTAGATGAAAAATAATTCCCCAACGGTGGGTAATGTGATCACAAGTTAGTTATTACCCTTTTCTTATGCACATTAAAACCTTATTCACATTCATCAGTGAAAATAAATATGACTCCATAATGAGTATGTTTGGTTAGTGGGATTTATAGTCATGATATTTTTCTCAGGATTCAATGATATTATATAGTTAATCAAATGAAATTTCATATTTCCATCACATATGTTGTCCTTGTCCATCCATTGATTTGATTAGTTCTTTGAAGGATCCATATATATCCCTTTAATAGTGCTAACATGCCCCAATAAAGTTACTTGATTCAAATGGAATTATCATTTATTGTATTCCACGTACATAATTTCATTCAATAGAATATTCAGTACAATATTGTAATTCTCCTCATGTTCCTACCTGTATTATATGTAAATGATAATATTATCTATAATAACTACCACAAATTTATATATGTAATCTATAGAGACACTATTAATTATGTCCGTGATGATTTTTAAATCATTAGAGTTTCCCTGTTGAATCAATATGAACTCATATTTTACGTACATTTTATGAAAATAATTCATGGGGATATCCTACCTCATCACATTTACATGATAATAACCCAATCAATGAAGATGATTCATCCTCTTCATTGAACCAATATATAATCGATGGGTGATTTAAGACACGGAGGGTGATTTTTTTACCTTTGAAGTTTATGATGAATCTATATAAGAAAATCCAATCCATAACTAAATTACATTAAATTATGCTAAATGAATTATCAGAATGTTTTTTGGGATGCTATGCCCGTACATTTTGACAAGATATTTGTTATGTACATGGGACGTAATAATTACCTTATTTTTAGTTTTCAGCTATAACTATACTTCAGTGATTTTCGGTGGTGATTGAATAGTTCTAGTACATATACAAGATATAAAAGAATGGATAGAACCAAAATAAAAACTTATGTTTTCTATCCATTAATGAATAACTATAATACCAATCACCAATTCATTATTAGGATATTCCTCACCGGTTGTGATGTCCGTGAACTCTCCCTTTCCACCTTATAGGTTGTTGGCATTGATTGTATCTGACAACCATTGTCATAGGGTATTTTATTGGATAAGGACCATGTCCCATGAAATTTAAATTCTACATTTTTGGATGAGGTTTTACTAGACCATTATATTATTCCACCACATTAGTGGATTTTTTCAATCAGTAATATTTTACATTTTTTGCATCCTTCCTTCACCAAACAAATTTCAATTTTGGCATTAGAAAATTTTTAGTATACATATTCAAATATTTTTTACAAATAGAACATTGGGATTTATTTTCTATATTTTATTTTTTCATCATACATCTCGAATGAATCTCCATTTTCATCATCTTATCCCAATAAAATCCTTGAGATTTTCTATCTCCAGTTTTACTTTTAATGCACATCAAAAAAATTTCACATAGTTTTCTAAGTCCTAAATGGCTGTATATTTTTTTAGACTCATATTCAGCCCACGAAAGATGTAGTAAAATATAATTTCAAGAGAAATTAAATAGTGATAGGCTTATCATGGAATTATTGTGATGTTTTCCTCATACACTCTGATGGATTGATAGAAATTTTTCTTGAGGATCATGAAATACTACTTTATTTCATGTCAAAGAATGCGATATAAATAATTGTCATATATAATTTTTTATAATTAATCACACTCATACTTTTTCATATTTTACTTGAGATTTATACTTTCCTACCAATTTACAACATTTATTAGATTATCCTTCCATATGATAAAAATCTAGCATAATCTTCTCTTCATCCAAGCATTAGAGTACTGATAATATTTTTTCTATAGATTTGAACCATTATTCATCAATTAAGGGATGATAAGATACATTTAATGTTAATTTCAATTATCATATAAATTTCTTAATTGAAACATTCAATTTTTTAGGGGGATTTAGAAATTTTTCCTAATTCATGTTTTTGTTCAAAACATAAGTCAATTGGGATTGTTTGGTCATAAATTTCACAATTCCTTATATCATCGATCAATGAATATATTTTGGGAATCCATAATATTACACAACATATTGGTTGTTGATTTGGTTCCTTCTACATCAAGATATTGACTAAAATTAATACGAAAATTATGGATGATAATTTTTAAATTATTAAACACAAAATTGATAACTGATGAACATTAAAGGGAAAAATATTAAATGATATATATTCATTACATTATGAGTTTTATAGATTAAATCAATGTTATCCATAATCTATTTCCTAGCATAAAATAATGTTTGATGTTTTGTTCCATTAATAGTGATTCGTAAGGTGCATGTGAATCTACAAAGGTATATCCACTAGTAGTGTCACACATGTTGTTTAGTAAGGACTATTTTCATGGACTATGTTTCAAAAGACCCCATGTCATTGATCCGTTTAGGTGTTATTACCCCTATGTACATATGTTCCAGAGCCTTCTCTACAAGTAGTATTCATACACTGATGTATTTTATTGCAAAATAATTACTCTATAGACCACCAAAATTTAGGGATGCTTTAGTTTATAACTATCTATATGACATTCACTAATGTTTTTAGTCATAATCCAAAAAATAACTAGACTTTTCTCTAATACCAATTATGATATTCAATATCTTAAAACAATTTAATTTATGATATATTATATAAAGAAATGAATTATAAAATTCAAAAATATAATGACTCTAAGAGTATTTGGATAGAAATTCAATTTGATATATTTGTAAAAAATCATCAATGCAAATTTCATCAATATACTTTTAAAATCCATTTATCTTTCTGAATTTCATAGGATAACCAGGGGTCAAAAAAATTAATGGGGTGACATATAAATCCTTATAAGGGAATAAAAAATGAATAGTATAATGTAATGTAGTACATGAGAGACAAGAGGAATATCAAGGTTACATAATAGGGGTGAGAATAATAATCTTTAACAATAAGGTATTATATAACTTGATATCATGAAATAAACAAGGGAATGTGTCGACAACATTAGACATGACTTCATAAACATATGTCATGGATAAAAACACAGATCATAAATTGGTTGGAAAAGCCCCATAATGTATTTGGTGTTTTCCTTAATCCCCTAAAAGATGTATCATGAGACTATGAAATTACATAATGCATTGGAACACTATCTACATGCACCCATCATTTTCATATCATGTACATACATATGTGTGGCACGTGAATCATACAACACAAATATGGATTGAATCAATTTTAATCCCATAATAAAATAAGTGAGGGATATAAAAATTTAATCACCAAATAAATTAAGGATAGGTAAATCTAGTTAAATACTATTGAGGAGAAATAAGGATGGGTATTCACAATAAGAAAAATTTCATGGAAAAAATGTTCATAATCCAGGTATTATAAGGGGGTACATAATTGTTCATGTGAGTGGTTCATTAGAGTGAAAGGGTTCCCACATAACTCTTCCATTATAAGGAATGTAATAGGTATGTGTGTAATCAAATAAAAATATAAATAATCTGAAAACAAATGGTATAATATAAATGTATTTCTTGTATAAAGGGGAGAAGGAGATGACATCTTACCTTGAGAAGATGTTTCTAAACTATTGGGAGGATCATTATAAGTGAAGGGGGGAACCTTGGTAGGACTATATATAGGTATATTAAGAGTAATTTCGTGCTACATGTGACCTGAGTAAATTAAAATGGGAGGTTGGGTGTCTATATATCGAAAAATAGAGGATAATTATTTGTTAATTTCCAAAAATTGGTTTTGATATAAACATGTTAATGTAGTGAGATGAATAATTTGTACCATGTTTATTCCCAATGAATTAGAACAACGTTGATTGTTTGTAACTATGTTATATGTTCAGTAACTGAGGTAGTTATAAGTATACACATGGTTATTTGGAAGTGAGTCATGTTTACAAAAAATTGATTTTAAAACCTTCATATATAATATTTGTTTAAGAGGATTCAATAAGGGTTTTTAATATTAATCAAATATTTTCAAAAAACATTATTTTAATGGTTAAATATATAGTTTTTAATTTATACCTTTTATGTAATATATTGATTAACTTTAGGATCATGATTTTTTAATAATACATAACATATATTTAGATCATATATTGTTTTTAACGTAACATTCTACTTTATCCAAAAATTATGAAACAATCACCATTGTATAATTTAGAAATACTATTTTAATAAAATTAAATTATTTAATAAAAATAATATTTTTAAATATAATAATGTATACTTTTAAATAAAAATACAAATATATTGAAAATATACTTATTTTTTGGAAATAACATTTTTCTGACCCGTATAACAATTACATTTGAATTCATAAAATTATATTATAATTTATATTTATTAAATATTATTTAATAATAATTTTTTAATGTATTATTTATTTAAAAAATCCATCAAATCATTCAAATGAGTGTCTTAATTGAAAATATATAATTACCAGGATAAATATTTTTCTTCCATCATAACATAAACTTATTTTTTCATACTCATTTTTAATCATTTAAAAATTAATAATAAAATATGATAAATATATTCATTTTTAATTAAAATAATATAATTAAATTCATTATTTTAGGGTCAATATACATATCCATTTATTATGATAGTGAATTATCATAGGGTATGTTGTGGGATGGTGAGATTTTGTTGTCGTAGTTCAGCGAATATGATTTGGGACATGATCGAAAATGAGTTTGAACTTATCTTATGAACAATTTCAATCATTCTTTAGGTTTTCAATCTTTTATTGACCCTGATCAAGGTAAAATCCCAATGATTTTATCTCTATTTAAATATCTCATAAATTTCCTCCATCGAGTTTTCACATAATGGTCACGGTCATCAGTTCTTTTGACAAAGTCCAATGGCCTATTTGTTAACCCATAATGCACTAATCATAACAGTCACAGTATAACAACTATATTAGTAATTCTTATGATTCTTAAAAGTATTTTATATCCAACCATACATAGCATTAAATTGTCTAAAATAACCAATGTTGTTCTGGTGTTTTTTACTTCATTACATGATAATGAGTTTATTCCTCCAAAGAGTTGGAATCTCATTTATGAAATAGTGGATATTTATAGAATTTAATAATATATATATATATAATGAATCAAATTATGAATTTTTTTGTTGACAATTAATTTAAAATGAAATACATTAATGTCAAGGTAATCAATTAATAATAATATAAAATATAAATTAATGAGTATAATTATTTTTTCAATAACATTACATTTACTAATAAATATCTCAACTATAACATCTTCAATAAGATTTTATTATAATATATTCCACAAAAAAGGATAATATGCTTACATTTTTGTGTATATATGATATGGATAATAATATTTAATAATTTTATGTGGTTAAAATATTAGTTATAATCATCAATATTATTGTTCATCATAACCATTTATTGTTTACTAGTCATGGTTAGAATATATTATGTGGGTTGGGAAATAATTTAATTGTATTAGAATAAAGATAACATGAAAAAAATATATAATAAACTAATATATGAGGTATATTTATCATATATTTAGAATGAAGTATCATAAATAGGATTTTCCGTATAAAAAGATCATTTTTATCATCATAAATTGCTGATCAAGTGGAATAATCACCGAGGGATAGTTGGGTTAGTAAAAATCACAAAAAGATAAATATCGGTTGAATAAATACATTATTGTAAATTAGTTTCCCAACATACACATATACGTTATATTAGGGTCATTTTTGGTTTTTTATTAACGGTTTATGGTGGTAATAAACCTTTTTGGTATAGTAACAATATATACTTATCTATAAAGTATATTTTAATTGAATATTCCTTTCTTATATAGGGGATATATTTTATATAGATGGATAATTATTTTGAAAATATATATTAATTAATTGGATTTAGTAATTTCATTTGTATATGGAATTAATCTTTAGAATTTTTAAATAAATATAATTTCCGTAAATTTGGTAAATTATTAAAAAATTTGTAAATATGACTCAGTAAGAAATTTTTTTCTAATTTGAATGAAATAGTTCCATTAAACTAATTATTCCACTAAAAATCATCGATAACTACCATTCAATGTAATGAGTCATTATATGTAGTTTGGATCACAAGAAATAATTTTAAAATATAAAATATAATATTTGAATTTTTTATATTATATAGAAAATCATAATAAATACCCAAAACATCTCAAGACATATACACACTAAAAGTAGTGTTCCTTCAATATATTTTTATCATGTAGTATCTCTCTTTGTATACTCATATGTATTGATTTATTTTACAGTTATGGAACTGACAGTTCCAGTATATGATCCTAATGTAAAAATACATATTCTATTTTCCAGACATTATTTTAATTTCCGATTTCTGTTCAAATAATATATTTTAAATATATATTTAATGATGTAATATGCTTCAATTTATATTATACTTCCGCCCCTTAAAAATAATATTAGACATTATTCTTTCACTATCATTATATTCCTTCATATAATTATTTATGATTTGGATATTTGGGTTAATAATCAACTTCATTCCATTAATAATTAAATTTTATTGGTCTAAAACACGTTTCATATATTTTTTAAAATGTTTCCAATATATATATATATATATATATATATATATATATTATTAAACATGTAATATTTCATCAATGATATATCATCTAATCAATCATTTTTTCCTTTTAAAAAGTTTTCCCATTCAATGTAAAAACAATTATTATGTTCCCTTTTGATGAATTTTCTGATACTTTTGACATAAATTTTTTTAATTATTCATTATGATGAAAATAAAATCTTATATATTTCATTTTATTTTTCCTTAAGTCAATCATTATTGTTATTTTTATCACATACTCCCATTAAACACTTATCATAAATTATTAATAAACCTATATGGTCACCAGAAAGAGAATATATCACTAAAGATGATAAACCATTATGATTATTTTGATGTGAAATGGATTTGATAAAATAGATAAATCAAAACTTTTAGCATTATTTTCATTAAAAAATTAGTATAATAATAGTTTTTAGAAATATATCTTATTTCCATGGCGATAAAAAATAAATTTCTATTATAATGAGCCCTTTCTATTTGAATTCTTAAATAATGTTATGTTAGAGAGTTGTCTTTCCCCAATATCATTCCGTATATAGAACACAAATAACATGAAATATCTAATGGGGCATCAAAAGAATCATGAGTTTGGATTTATTTTTTTAGCGTACATTTTTAAGATGAAATAAAAAGGAACTCATAAATAACATTGAAAACAATATTTTATATTTTTCCTTTATTATATACCATTTTCCATTAATATATTGTAAACTATATTTTTATTTATTATACTTCACCATAAAGACATTTCCAATATTTAACTTGGTATTTATGATATTAAAATTTATATTTCTGACTCACAGATAAATCTTGATTATTGATTATCATTATGAGAAAATTAAAACTATTTCTTCATTAATTCCTGTAATTTCATGTTAAATATATTATATTAGAAATTTTTATATATAAGTGGACGTTTTTATTAATCCCGTTAATTCATTAGGTGATATTTAATCTCTTAATATATGGTGTGTAATGAAATATGATTATATCATGAAATTGGATGATATCCTTACCCAATGAGCCATTCAAATTACATGGAATTAGTATGTAAAATTATAATTATAGTGAACATAATATTTTAGTATGTTAAAGAAGATTTTTCTTCAAGTCCATACAGTTATAATATTATCATTTGGCAGCCCTTCCATCAATATAATTATCATATTGTTTACATGGATGATTACTTTGTAATTAGAATGATATAGAGTATATTAAATGGGTCGATATCTTTATCAATATTTTTTTAGATAATCATTTATGTTATTTTATTTTACATATGTTTCTTATTTATTATGTTTTCAATATCCATAATGAAAATTATTATGAATATTCAATTCATTATGGAGGTATATTCCTTAACACACTATCATGACTATTTTGACCCCTAAAAACATATGAGATGACACAACCAAGTTGTTTTGTTCAAAAATAATATGTAAATTCAAAATATAATAAATATAAGAGAAAATATGGATACATGGATTTGTCTAAATTTTGTTTAAAATATATAACGGTACATAATTTATTAATTATGTAATTTTTACCAGATACAGTAAACATAATAATTTCAAGGAGTCTATTTTATTAAATAAAAATAATGTTATATGTAAATTTATATAATCATAATATATGACTATGTAGTACAAGTCATAGGCATATCAATATTTATTTATTATCCATATGATTATAAAAATAGGGGAACAACACCACTGACTTCACAATCGTTCATCCCCATACCATTAATGGGTAAAATTCCATATTGGCTATTGTTGGAAAATATATAAAATCTATAATAAACATTATAATTCAAGAGGATATATGTATTTATATACACAACAGGATATTCAAAATGAATATCATTTCTAATTGCAGAGTATCTCTCTTAATTGTGTATGACTATGATATGGAGATAACATTGTCCTTAAATAATTATTAAAAAATAACTCAACAAAGTGATGCAATTTAAGATAAATTGTCTTCTAAAAACTAAAAGTAATTTTAAAAAACTCTATTTAGTAATCAAAGTATATATTATTACCATTATATATGGATTTTATAGCAGCATATGATCATCATCATTCACAAGTATGGTTCCTTTCAAATACAAAATTCAACTCATATACTTAAATATACCCATTTCAAATTAAGATTTATAACACTAACATATTATGTTGATGTTTGAGAGAAAATTATGTTGCGACTGCATCAAACACATGAAAAAAGATAGATAATTTATAACAAATTCAGGACATATTTAATTTACACAATGATAATTTAATTGTAATGATAATAATTATTAAAGAGATTATGAGATTGTTATTGGGGAAAATTTAACCATAAAATATCTATAGGTAGTAAAATTAGGGAATTAAAAATTAAATAATTGTTTTTAGATCAATATATTTTACCCTTTCAAATTCTGAATCATACATGAACTATATATAATCTCCTAGATATTATTAAATTCTCCCCAATAGTTCACAATGTGTTTCATGTATCACTTTTGAGGAAGTAAATCTCAAATCCATCACCTATATAAGAACATATTTATTTTAAAAATAGAATATTAATAATCTTATGAGGAATAACCAATAATGATATTAGATCATATTTTTAATCTATGATAAAAATTCCACTCACATTGTTAATTATCCCTTCCTAAATCATATGCATGAGGAAGAATCATGGGTATTCAATGATGTGGTATTTGATAAATAGAATAATTTGATCTCATCATGCAGGGAAATTTACATGGTGAAATTATTTTAATGGGTATTTAATAGAATAAGGATACATTTTCTCCACTAAAGTGTTGAATATTTTTTTGACATGAAACATAATACTAGAATGAAATACTCAATTAGGGTATAATATTATGGAAATATATTTATTAAATAATGATATTAAATGAAATCTATATAAATAATATTCACGTTTTCCTATATTTAAAATAAAACTAATGTCGAAAACATTTATATATTATTATATATATACATTCTATCACTAACGAAAATCATATTGTGATGTATAAAAATTAAGAAAATTAAAAATATGGTAGAAATTGTTTATGATGAAATATTGAGATAGATGAATGATTTACAATGATGTGTGTACCGTAACATATATGAACAAAAATGGTAAATATGATAGTTATATGATAATTGGATAATTATCTATTCGAAATATGGTCATCAGACATATAAAAATTAGATATACTTAATGATTATAATAAATTAATGACAATAAAAGTATAATCCTATTATTAAATTTTAATAGTGTATCATTTATTCAATATGAACAGAATATATTTAATACTTATTAAGTAATAATAGAATAAAAAATTTAATCGCTCATTATATAAGACTTTTTTGAAACTATATTTTTAAATAGTATTATGAATTTTTATTGAAAAGAAATATTTTTCATTTATTGAGTTATAATTGAATAATTTTATTTCTTATTAGTAATTTGGATAATGAAATTATATATTAGGCGTAAATACATTTTCAGTCAACTAATAATTTTATGGATAGTATAATCAATTACATTTGTTTATAATAATATTGATTGTATACTGTATATGGTATTCATATTTTATGAATCAAAAAAAGTAAAATGGTAGATGGAAAACTGTGGGAATAACTAAATCCTTGTTCTTCTAATTGTGTTTTATTTTTTAGGATAAAAATATTTCTCTGATTATTACAAATACATTTATTTAAATATTTCAATCTAACTTGTCAATAAATGGACCCCACATATTCCTATTTAAACGGCCACATATACTTATATGATCTAATAAATACCTCCAATAATTTCATCCTTTATTTAATTATCTCATTATTAAATACTTAGAATTTAAATAATATGGATTAAATCCTTTAATAAAATTAATTCCCTTAAGAAAATAAGGTTTCCATCAATGTAATGTTTATTCTTCCACCATTAAAAAATTTCAAACTTAACTATACTCAATTTAAATCTTATTCACCATTTAGATAATTTATTATTTTTACCAATGTACATTCATTGTAACATCAAAATTTTTATAAACCCTATCATTTTTTTATTTAAAATGAATATTTATGTAAAAATATAAAACATTCAGTTTAATTCATACCCTTACACATGGGATAAGGCCCATGTTAAGGTAAAATCCCTCTACCTATATTCAAGGATGTTTTTAGGAGTAATTAATTGGTAATAGGGAGTTAAAATAAGTTATGTGAAGTTAATAGGGGTTTTACATTAGTTTTATATGGGTCTATGCTCAATTCCATGCACTATAGAAGGGTCATCCCAGATTCACTTATCGGTATCTCCTTGTTTACAAATGTTCTGTATGGAAAAGTCTTTCCTTGCGTAAAGGTAATTGTTGAGTTTCAAAGGACACATAATGGTGTTTTGGAGTAATACAAGGGTAGGTTAATCAATATTTAATGCTACATACTATTTTTGAATGATTATGTAAGGTTATGATTTATTATGTGTCCTCTGTAAGATTAAAATATAGTTACCCTTTTTCATCACCCTCTTTTATGTAATGGTACACATTTTTCTATTTTTTACAATTTATTCTTCAACGATGACCATAAAATATATTCTTAATAATTTTAAAGGAAAAAAATAATAGTAATTAACACATTTGAGTTGTTCTAATTTCATTCCTCTTATCTTGAATATTTTGAATTTTATGAAATTAGAAAATAAGAAAAAATTTAAATTAATGAATGATTTAAATTTTGAGTTTTAATATTGTAAACTATTATGAGAATTTAATTTTTAATAATATATAAATCTTATTTCTCATCATTTTTGTTAACCATATTTCTCCAAAAGGAATAGGATATCATAAATCGAGATTATTCAAGACTAATTATAGAATACTAATCCCTTCTTGTAGTTTCCTTTCTTTGAAGGGCTTGCCTAATAAATCTACTACCATAAGTGATGAATTTTAAAATGTATTAATTCCTAGATATCATTTTTATTGTTCAATTTGAGAAATAATATTTTCTGAGATTTTAGAAGGTAATTAATTGAAAATATAAAGATGATAATGTCATGGAATTATCAATGAATAATAATGAATTATCACATTCATATCTTAGATTATTATAGAGGGATAGAATATTATCACATGTTGTTTTATAATTATTCTTTATTGAATAAATAGTTAGATCAAGTTGTGGATTTAAGAATAACAATTATTTATATTGGATATAGAATATGTTATCACGTGTGTTTTTTTATTTGATAGGAATAATATAAAATTAATTGATCTTAGATATCCTTAGGGGAAGTTTGAACCGACTAATACATCAACTTGATGTCAGTGAGATTTCATTGATTTACCCTGGAGTACTTCATCAATAAACATGAGGTAAGATGTTCCTTAATATATAGGAACATGTATATGATATCTTCTGGATATGTTGTGTATGATGGATAAACATTTCTTGATATGTGTGCTTATAAGGGTGGGTTTGTGGCCTGGTGACAATTACCTAGGTATCATGGTATGTATATTGGATATTATATTGAGAACGATTCATGATGTACCTTATTGTTAATTGAAGTCATATATATTAGTTGTGGAATTTACTAGACTATATATTTTTAACAACCACTAGTTTTAAATTAGGTTATTTTTTACATTTAAACTTCTCAATAGCTTACATTGCATGCAAGAATTACATCCTTTAATAAGATTATCTAAATGAAAGACCATGTTTTACCAAACAATATTATTAAAATACATAATATAATAAGATATAACCTATAAATTAAACATGATGATATGAATATTATTAAGAAAATTATAAAAATATATGTTATATACAAATATAATATGAATTCACTAGTTCCCAAAGAATTATAACTAAAAAAATAATCCAATTTAAAGTAATGGAAATTTTTTACAAAGAAACATTTTAAATGAAAACATGTGTGTTTATAAAATAATAAAATAAATATTTTTGGATTTATTTTATGAAATATATATGTTATATATACATTATTTATTTTTTTAATCGTCATTTAGATTTTATAGGTATAATACATGGAGAAACAAAATTTTATGAATAAAAACCTTAATTTTTTCAAAAGGGTAATTTTATCTTAATTTTACAGAGAACCATTTTAAAATAAATTTTGGCTATATTATAAATTTCAAATATCAAAATTAATTTAATTTTTTTACTTTTTATAATAAATTTTTTTTAGGGGGATCCATTTTGACGTTTTGTCGGAAGTTTATTTTTTTGATTAATAGTGAAAATACTACATTGTAGTTAAAAAAATATTTTTTTAAAATAAATATTATACATTAAATTTACGTTAAAAGAATAAATAGTTCAATAATACATATATTAAAACAATATGGAATCATTTCCATATTTAAAATGGGCATAAAACATTATTGAACTTTTGATTGTGTTCTTTTACCCACCATTTTTTCACGTCTGTGAGATTATCATTAAACATAATTTAGCGACTTCTATGAATTTAATTTGAATAAATGAAAATAAATGGTCATCATAATTATTTAATTCATATTCTAATAGGATCAACTTAATTTTTCATATATCATTAATAATAACTTGAGTAAATATTTATTTACCACTATTAAGAGTAAATCAGGTAATTAAAGGTATATATTTTTTTATAATATAATATAATTACCCTATAATTTGTTTTAATTTCCATGGATGTGTATTTTTAAGCCAAAATAATCTTTATTATGAAATTATAATCTTGTTATGAGACTTCAGAAATAATATTACATTTTTTATATTTTATTTAAAAATATGTTACAAATGCCATACCCATATTTTTTATAAGTATATCATTTTTAATATACGGTAATATAAGAGATAAATTCGACTATAAATATTAATTTAAAATAAAATTAAATTTTCATCATAAGGATAATTTATTTTTATTTTTTATATAATAAATAATATAATCAAAGGCTTGCATAATGATGATGCAGTAATTGTTTAATTAATGGAAGTACCAAATAGATAAATTTAAAACTATAAAAATAAATATAATTTGAAATAATTAATGAATTAAAATAATTTAATAGAAATCATTGTCAAGTTATTGAGGGAATAAGAGATTTTATCACTGTTATCAAGTCGGTATGATATTATTACAAAATCAATAATAAATATTATAAAAAATGTAATTAATATTATTTTAAAATAAATAATTTTTAATTAAATCATTCAAAATTCATAAAAACATAAAATTATGAAAAATAACAATAATTATATTTAATAAGTCATCAATGGTCCATTTGGGGTTCTTTTGGAATTATTTAGTAACTATATTAATAACAAATAGTAAACATTCCATGTTGTCACAATAAGAGTTAAAGGGGATAACATAGGGTTATAACAAAAATAAATAGTTACTTATGTGAACTAAACTTCTCTAAAAATCATAGATTTTGATTATTTCGAACCATAATCATATTATATTGGAAATAAATCTCTTTTGAGCTTTTTTAAATCCAAAAATAATTTATATTAATTTAATAATTTATATATTTCTAAAAGTGCCCCTCACATTAATTATAAAAGGGAATATACTCCCTCACTTTATCACCCCACATTGATCCCTATAGTTTGAGAAATAACTTCCAATTTCTACTGAATTCATTCTTATATAAGTTATATATCTCCTAGTAATCTAAAAATACCTATCCAAGTTTCCCTTAGAAGAGATCCAATGGAAGTCCACCGATTAAGATTAAATTGTTTTACCAACTCATTTAAGTTTATTTATTTTTATACTACGTTTTTCTATTTTGTTTACATTTTAATGTAATAAATCCAGTATAAAATATTTATTTTGGTGTTATTATTATTATGTATCATAAATTTTACACCTTCTATCCGACATATGAAAATTGAAATCACCACGAGTGCGTACATTCGACCTACCATATCGATGCCTTGGTGTAATCTATTTTTCATCACTAATTTATTTGGATGGTAATAATGATGTATATAATAAATATAAATAATTAAAATGATATGATATTGATTATATATAATTAATATACCATCCAATTATTTACTCATTTTACCATTAATGGAATGATACTATCACTCGTGTGTATGTATGACCTACCATCTCCACAACATGATGCGATTATTTTCCCTTATTAAACATCAAGGAATTATTATAAATATGTATATAATGAGAAAATATAATATCTAGGAACATAATATCTTTCCAGAGTCATTGTATCAATATACTCTTCAAAATATCCAAAATATTCATAAAAACATACATAGGAAAATGAAGTAACAAAACCAAAACAATGGTAATAATAATATATTATTAACAAAAAGGTGATAAAATAATAATATAGGATCATATATGGTATTATAAATATAATTATGGTTCTCTTATAAGTTAATAACATGTCTAAAATAATTATACATGATTTTAAAAGGAATTCACCAAAAATAAAACACAAGGTGAGGGACTTCATCTAATTATTCTTTCATTGAGGCATAATTTGATGTTATACACCCAACTTCTTTTATAAGGTGTATATATAGTCCTAATGAGTTATCATATAATTAATTAATTTATTATCATTTAATTTAATGTTTAAAAAAATATTATTTATTCATTTGGATTATGATTTTAATGTTTCAACTTGGTATGATACATTTTGAATGTTTGAAGAATTATCCCATTCTTCGCTTTAATATTTATTTACACATTTATCTATATAGATTAAAAGTGTTATAAAATAAATTTTATATCTAATTTTAATTTCATTAAAATTAATTCTAAAGTAATAAATTTTAATGTCTAATCTAAGGGTCTCTTTAACTAAAACATCATTCTAAATGTTATTATACTTATTCATCTAAATCATTCTCATTCATGTCCATGTTTTCAAAATAGTGTTTATATGGACATGATTTTTTTAAAATGTTAATTTTATAATTTCACTAAAATTTTTCATAGTGTTAAGGAACACATTGATTAAAAACACTATCTTTTTAAAAATTTCTTTTATAAGTGCATTTATTTTATGTAAATAATTTCAATGTAGAAAGGGAGATCTCTATAATGAAATTTTTAATTATTTTATTAGAATATTCCCATATATGTAAATATCCTTTGTTGGATATTATTATTGAGTGTGGATGATCTCTTTTGATACCATTTACCGTACCTGAATGGCCTGAAGGCCTTCATTTTTTTGATACCATTTACCATATTTCAATGAATGGTTTACGATTTTGTTTAACTATGGATGTGCTATTTTGATACCATTAATTTTTTATGGTAAAATTATTCACATTTCAAATGCCATTGTTATTACAAGTGTTTATGTTTGTTATTTATTACCCATTTCATAAGAGTAATGAAATATAATTAGTAATTGATGGGTAGGCCCCATTATAGCCTCTCGATGTATTGGTAATTCTCATTAGAAAGACTAGTTTTGTTTTTGACTATTTTCTAACCCATTTATGAATTCTGTCTTTGCTGGAGCCTTGAGTATATGTTTATGATGTCCAACATTAGGAACTTTTTCTTTATGATATTAGTATTTATTTTCCATTTTATTATTTGACTAGTATAATATAAATGGTTAAGTATAATTCTCATGTGATTATTTATTTCGTTTTATTTTGTAACATTTTATTCCTTCTATATTATGCTCGAAATTATGTTTTAAGGGCATGTGTTGTAATTTATTCACCTTTCCATACTGACAAATTTTATATATGATAGATTCTGTTGTATGTTTTCCCTTACTGAGCATCATAGATCACTCATTTCTTATGTTTTAATTTCTATAGGATGACAATATGTATATTATAATTAATATAATGTGTTAATATAGAATAATAATGGAATTATCCAAGGATTATGTATGTTTTATTTTATGTTTTTTGAATTATAATATAAGGTTCATGAGTGAAATATATTTTCCAAGACAACCTAACTAATCAGAATTTTTGGATCCAAAACATGTATCTATCCCAATGTAATAATGTCAGACATTATATTCAGGCTACTGGGTATAGAATCATTATAGGAACCATTCTATATGAATCAAAATAATTTTTTTTCTTAGTATCAGATAGATGGCCACTTGGATGGGCTACGTGATGAAAAGATGATGGCTATAGTGTATGGGTCATTTTATGGAATGGTTCAAATCCAAAACATTATTGTTAATAAAGAATTCAACCATGAAATCTGTTATAATTTTTTTGATATTGACTAATGTGGAAGAATTACATTAATGGGTTATGTTTTATATGATTACATCAAACATGTTAGGTGGAACATACCATCATATTAGGATAACGATCACCATTAGGGTGGGGTGTGAGGAGTCGCAAATGATGACCAACATTAGGTTGGAGTGTTTGGTGATCCTAGTAATGTCAACCAATAGGGTGGAAATTCTAGTATTTTTTATATTAAACACAATCAAGGAAAGAAGTGTTTCTCATAATGACCAAAATTAGGGAGGTACATGTGGAATTTCTATTAGGGTTGTACTTGTTTGATATAATTTGACATCATTACCATAATCATGAAAAATATGTTGTGTTAAAGGTTTATTATAGCTTAGTTAGGACATTATGACTCATTACTTTTGTGGTTGTTTTTTATTTGACCATTTACTTATTTTATTACATTCAATTTTATTTTCTATGTTTACATATTTTTAGGAAAAATTATTGTTGTCCTTATTGGTTTAATAAACTCACCCTACATGGGTTTCATGGTGCATGTGAATATTTCATTACAATGGATTTAATAAAGGTTCATGACCTGATATGTGGAAGTTAAAAATATGGATGGTTAGAGTCTGAGGAGATTCCATGAAACACAAAATAATATCGATGATTTTTTCATTTTTCATCACTACATTTATTCCCTGGTAAGGCTTTCCAAAATGGGAAATATCATACTTGTTTTTTATAACATATATGATAATTCATATAATTTTCAACACAATTATATCCAAAACACTGATATGATTTATTTATATTAATTTTTAAAGGATTTATACTCACTCTAAAGTCTCCTCAATATCAGATCTGAAACCCTCACTTCTAGTCATTAAACTCCTCCATTTGGGGAGGTACACATAAGGTTCTGTGATTCCCTTTCTAGGACCATGTTGTTTGGGTCAGTTTGTACAATAATAGTATTACATTAAATTTTTCTTCTCATTGGTTTGTATGAACTTTATATATTGTTAAATGGAGATAGGTTGAATGGGACTCTAGTAGGGTAGATACCATGTTTTTGGACTTCTGATGTGTAACACACCTTTGATTTACCATTTACTGGTCTATTTTTATTTTTTTATGAGGAATTGGGTGTGTTTATAAAGAATTATTTGGCTTTTAGGATCTCATTCCAAATATATACATGTTTTTTGTTTTATACTATTTCACAATTTATTTCCAATTTTTTATTAAATATTGGTGACAAACTTGTATTCATTGATGAGTGATGATTTTAATCTCAATAATATAGTGACATAACAATCTGAATTAATTTGTTAAACATAATCATATGGTTTTGTTTTTTATATATACATATAAGTTTCAGTTACTAATGTTTAGGTATATATTACCTTAGTTTTTAGATGGCATATAACATGGGTTATTTATAGAATCTAATATTTTTTTTTTGATCCCATAGACTGATTCATATATATTAATGGGTTCAAACATTCTATTTTTTCATCATAATTTGAATAATAATGCCTCAATGGAGTCTAATAAGAGTAAATTTTAAGGGGGTCAAATTCTACCTCATGGTATTATGTTCAATATATACCAACAGATGAGTAAGAGTATAAAACCGAGAATAATATCATCCCTTATCTACTATTTATAAACCATGGAAACTTTATCAAGTGATTTTTCAAATATTTCATTTCATGGGAAAAGGATTTTAGAACCATGGTAGAATATTTTTGAACTTTCAACTCCAAAATTAAATATCATTACTAGGAAATGGAATGCCTTAGAATATTGATGATTGGGTTTATGTCATTATGGGAATCATTGACCATGTATATACTTGGAAATGTCGACACATAAAACTAGAAATCTTCATACTTTTTGGGTTTCTCATTAATCTAAATCTTTTGATGTTATTATTGGGATAAAGGTACTGATCATGTTTTATTCTGGGTTAATTTATATTTATACACAAATATAAAAGAATTTGAACCATGATCACTGATTCTTAGAGTGTCTTATTTTCATTATCGGATACATGTATTTATGGAACTTCATAACTCTAAAGATGATGAGAAAATATATGATTATTCACATGGATAGGTACAAAAAAATCCATTCTCACATATATTTTTATAGAAAATGGGAATCCTTAAAATCAATAGAAAAAGTGATTAGTGTAATAACTCTTTAATAGGGGTCAGATATAGGTAGATTTAGTCCCAAATTAAGCTAGATTAGGATGATCTTGACATAGATTTTGGTTCTAGATCTTGAAGTACGATTATTGGTTAGCCAATTATATTTTCCCTACATTTTTTATCTTTTTCAAGAAGTATTTATATATCAAATCACTGGGAATTTATATAACACATAGATAATTTTAAAATACTACTGTGATCGATAGTCTTTGTGACACACAACACCGAGTCTAAACGAAACAAGAATTATTATTATTTAAATATGACTATCACTAAATTGCTGTTAAATTCATTGGTATGAATAATATTGAATATATTAGGAAAGAAATATTATGTTATAACTCAATAAAAATGTATTTATAAATACTTAATAAATTATCACTAAATTTCTAGCAAATTCATTTTATTCATCAAAAATACATTTCCTTTAAATTTTATATATGTTATATTTTGTGATTGGAAATTATAATTTATTTTATGAGCATTAATAATTTTATTTTGACAAAATTAACATGATTTTTTAATAATCATATAAAAATTAGATTATAGTGATTTTTTTTGTATTTTTCAAACAATATTGAATTTCCAGTGAGTAATGAAAATTTCATATTTTCAATGTAAACTACATTTTTTTTAAAAAAAATAAAAAGGTCCAATTTTTAAAAACTAATTTAAAATTAAAAATATTTTTATTAAATTTTGAAAATTCTATTAATTTTATATAATTCAAATTTATGGTTGAGTTTTTTATAAAAATATGTTTTATACCTAAAAATAATTTTTAGAAATAATGATTTCTGTTTTGTTTGAAGTATTAATTTTTAATTAATTTATTCTATATATATTAATAGAATCTTGAAAAATTGATTATATATTTTTAATCTAGATGCCAAATTTTTTTAAATAAGTAACTTTTATTTTCAATCATTACGATTAGTGACCTTAGTAAATAATGGTCACCATGGTATGTGTAAATCGGGTAATTAAGGTGAAAAATAATCTTAAAAGGACTATATAATTACTCTAAAACAAGAATGTTTATTAATCAATGAGTGTAGATTTAACATATACTTCTATTTTTCTAAAAAATGAAGAATTGGTTAAATATTTCGTTAATTTAGTACTCTATATTATTTTATGCAATGAAAATCCAAAATGTTATTCTCTTTGTTTTATTGTCAATAATTTTTTTGACTTATTGATAAAACAAAGGCCATTTTTTTTAAATAAAATAATTTTAAGGGTAAATTACTTTTTATCAATGTGATTTTTTTCTAATTTTTAGTGAAAATATTACCTTAAATTCTAACAATGAACTGAAACGATATTTATTCAATTAATAGAAAAATAAAATAAATTTCTTTAAAAATATCGTAAATAGTATAATATAGATTAATTGATTTTTTCTCTAATTTTTTAGAAAAATAATTCAGTTAGTGATGTATGAAAGATTTATATTCAAATTTCGTTACAAACATGTTTTCATTCAAAGTCAAATTAAATGAGTAGTTTCAAAAATCAAATTAAATATATTTTAAAATAAATAATATTTTCTTAATGAATTTAAAAATTCAATAAAAATATTTTAAAATGGTATATAGGATGAAAATTGATACTCAGTGTCATAACCTGTCCACATAAGAACCATTTATCACCATATAAATATATTTTTATCCCTTTTATATAGGGAAATTCAATATCATCATTAATGATAAAATTAGTTTACAAATGTGTTAATCGAAAATATATGTTTCAAAATAATATCAACAACTTGTATGATTATATTAATACGATAACTTATTTATCTAGGTAACCTTGCCATTTTTTAAATATTTTACATGATTTTGACATATATTATTTTAAAATATTTCTTGTATATCTAAAAATTTATGTTTATGTTATTTTTTATATTATATAAATGATTTAAAATTCTTATAATTGTCCACTTTAATAGTATCTATTTTTAAATTTAATCTATGGTCCCTGTTTTGGAACAATTTTCTTTTATATATCAAATATATTGATCCCTAAAGTGTAGAAGAGTATGTTTTTGTGTGTTAATTGGTAACAAGGTTATATAGGAGTGAAAACAAAGTGATAATGGTGATATACTTATTTAAACATTTTTATTTCTATTTATTGTTCGTATTTCAAACCATATTGATCCTATATTAAAATTATTACAAATTTTTTCCATTTTAATATGAGAATTAATTTAAAATTATTTAATACTTTTTGAAATTCCATGAATTCTCTATTGTCACTTAAAAAAGGAAACCCCATCTATACTTTACAGAACACTCCAAGAACCATTTTTTGAAGAATACATACAAAAATATAATTATATAATACCTTCCAAACCAATAATGATTTTTTTGGAATAAAACCTACATTATATGGTTTAAGGTGTAAAGAAAATTTGGTTCACTGATTAAGAGGTATAAAATTTAACCGAATTCTTTAGTGGTGTTTCTTGTTCGACCTATTTAAAACATTCATCATCCATAATGACATAAAATCATATGTATCATTTATATACAAAGAAGATATTATGTATATTTCATAAACTATATCGTTCTTCTTTTCAATAAAATTGGAAATGAAACTATCGTTCGTGCATACAGAGGACAACTGCTTGGAAAATATCTGTAATTAACATTCCATTACTGCCTCTAATAGTAGGTTATAATGAATTATTTTATTTTTATATATCATATTCATGACATATTTTTCATTTAGTATAGATATTATATCACTTACATTCATTCCTTTCCATTCAATTAAAAAACACTACATAGTTCATCTGTGTGTGTGGATTATAACCTCCATGAATGGATGTGATTCATTTTCCACAGCCACATCACATGGATGATATATATAATATTATTTAAATTATTAATTTTTTATTTATGATATAATTATTATTTTTGAAGATAAAATAATAGTTACCTTATTCCCATCATGATCATTGGAAAATAAAAACATTAAAATGTGAAGGTACGACTTATCGTCTCCATGTTTGTACCATAGTTAATTTTTTAGAACAATCAGTAATGGATGTTTTTAAATAAATAATTGATGTATAAAAATTATAAATATTTAATTAATATTATAATTCTATGGGTTATTTAATAATTACTTACTTTACCACATTTATCATACTGAATTTGTTTTGGGATTGTGAATTTATCATCCTCAAAACATCTGATGTAGTCTAAACTGAATATGTAATTAAATATGTAATTAAATTAAAAGAAATAATTGATTTATGTATAAGGGGTTAAAATTTTAAAATTATCTAATTATATAAAAAATAGTATATATGTTTATTCTATACAATATAAATGATAGACATGCCTTGTTTGTACTCAATTTACGGGTTTATTTTCTCAAATTGCCATCTTTTTGGGAGATGTTATGATATTTCCCAATAATATATTATAAGGTATTGATATATCCAATTTTTTACAATATATCATTATTATAATTATTATTATTAAAGAAAATGTTTTATTTTATGTTATTCATTCCTGGAGATTATGATTCAATGGTTTCCAAAGTGGCAAGGATTTTATAATAAAATCACATTATGTATCGAGATTCATTATTATTATCTCCCATTTAGGAAATATTATTATATTTAAATCAACAAACAAACTAATTTTATTCTCATTTTATTATTTCAATAAATTAAATGTTTTAAACGTATTATAACCTCTTTAATAACACATTAAACTGATAGATTTTTCATATAAAACCAACATTTTTCTGTATTGATTCGGGAAATACTTTATCTTCCATGTTCATATTTAAAAATAAATTAAGATAATGTTTTTAAAAATATCCAATGAATAATTACCTTCATTTTTATTCATGTTTGAATTTAGTAAAATTGTTCTAAAAATTAATTATCTTTTCATTTTCAGAATTACACGTTGTTTACATTATTTAAATAATATAACTAGAATTCCTTATTTTAACTTATGTGAAATGAATGGAATTTACCCACTTCATGAAATCTAAAGTAATTGAGGCTTACATTGTTTGTTTTAAAAATTCATTACAAATAAAAAAATTTCATTAATATTTGGGATTTTTAATTTAATGTATCTCTCTAAACCACCATTTTTCGTCAGGTTAGGATTATTTTATCTCTAACTCACATTATCACCCAATTTAATGATATTGATTGATTCTAAATTATATATACGTAAGAAGCTGAATATTCTTTTTTAGGTATGTCTTAATTTTTTTGTTTTTTATAGAAAACAGGAGTTTCTAGAGATTTCTGGAGTACATGTCATGTAATTATAATTACACGTCGTGTACTCAGTTGCCACATGTACCCATGTGTTGGACATGTAACGGCCGAGAACATAGCCATGTGTGGTGACCTAGAGACCACAGAATGTGGGGCCCGAAAAAGGCACGTACAGGTTGTGCAGTTTTAAAATACGCATTGTGTAATTTCTTTTCATTAAACAGACTGGGGTCATGTATAATCAACAAAACTCTATCCTTCATCATCTGTCTCGTCTAGGAGAGACCATATGGCCACATATCTTCTTCGGGTCCCTTTCTCATCATCCGTTCTCTGATTCGACAGTCATCGATTACGTTGGAATCACATCGATGAGTTCTCCCTTCTTCATGAATTTCATCTTCTGATTTCCTCTCTCTCCCATGATATTCTCTATTTAATGATTTAGTAGTTTTTTAGATCTACTACATTATATGTCGATCCAAGGGCCGACACCAGTGTATATCAATCTCACGACACCGAGTTAGGTGGTTTGTTCCTTTTCTTATTTAGTATTTGATTTATATGTGCAAAAGTTCACCATACCATCATACTGGGTATCGTGTGTTTATGGTTTTTAGCTCTGCTTTTGTCTACTATTCCTAGTTTGATTGTATAGAGGATAATTGTTGAGAATAGTTATATATTTCGGATCTATTGATGTTTTGCACATGTTTTGTTAATTTGACCATTTGGTGTAGCCTTGCCTATTGGGATACTACTTTGTTCACAATGCCTAATATTGTAAGGATGGAATGATTATTACTTGACATGCTATGATATGCTGTAGTTTTTTATCCAAGTAGTTCTTGAGGTATACCTTGGCGGCTGATTATCATTGTACACATTTTATTTACACGGGGTTGTGGGAACTTGGTGTAGTGAGACTATAAGATAAATTGAAATTGAGGTCTTTCCTAAATTTTCTATTAATATTATCACGCTGTGATACCATAGGGGGGATTGACATTGAGTGCTCCCTCAGAGTTTCTATAGATACGTTATGAGACCACAATTGGAATTGATATTGTGTGATTCTTCAGAGTGTCTGTAGTTTAAAATTAATTTCTATAGGTGGAATTGACAGTGTGTTCATCCTCAGAGAGTCTTTGATCACACCTGAATATAAGGGGAATTGACATTGATTGATTCCCTAGAGAGGTTTCGTTTTATATTGTCTTACATTATGAAACAGTGGGGTTAGGATGTGACGACTACCTAGAGGGTTGCATGTATTTTTTATTGGTTAATTATATACATAAAAGTAAATTTTTTTAAATGAAACTGTAGGATTATTGCTTTTGAGTACTTTCTTTTTTATTGCTTTTTCTTAATTATTGCATGCCATATAAATTCACTAACTTTTAGGCACAGATCTTTGTGTGGTTTCCTACTAGGATTAGTCACACACCATATTTGTGTCATGATTTTGGGCCCAAATAGTTTATATTAATATAGATATAGATTAGGGTAAGCACCCTTCCACTTCAGGCACTTGATGTCTCAGGAGCTGGAGAGCATGGGACCCAATAGAGGCTTGTAATGATGAGGAGTTGTTTATTGGTTTTCTTTTTACTATGTTTGAGTACTGTATTCTAACATTGTGACATTTTTGGCTATTTTTCTAGACATATGTATCATGAATCATTATATATATGTGCTCTAGTTATTTTTTTTTCTTCTACTGTTTACTTTTGTATGGTATTATTACTTCTTGCATTATTGCTATTTGTTTTACTTCTTTTTTGTTTCTCTACCAATGAGGGAATAGTTTCCCACCTATCACACACTTGTCCCTCACTACTAGTCAGCAGCCTCTTTCATTCGGGGAAATGCCATTGGGGCCATGTCACCCACCAAATACGGGGCACCTTTGGGTGGCTCTCGTAACCGTTATGTTACAAAGTTGTATCATAGGAATTATTTTCTTCTGGACTTACTGTTTAGATCCTATAGCATTGGATAGAATGGAATATGTTCTTTGTATTAAGTTGTTCCCTGGAATAGATGACCCATGTACAGGGAAAAGAAAAATTACCTCTTATATTGCAATTTTTTTGGTTTTTCAATTATTTCAGTTGATTTGAATTCACTGTTGGGTGATTCACATGTATTGTGTAGTTATTGTTGATGTTATATAGGTTTTATTTCTATTGCATCCCACGTATATGAGGGTATTCCATCTCATGAATCATATAGTAAGTTTCTAGAGATCTCATGTCATGCATTCTTGCCATTCCATTTAGGGTTCATTATCAATTTCATGTAGTTTTGATAGAAGTTATGTTAGATATGGATGTTGTTGTGACAGATTCCTTGATAAAAATTCCTTCTTTTTTAATGGGTATTGAATTGTGTTTGTTTTCCTTGAATGAAATCTAAAATTTGGTTCTTGATGTGTAATGAGTCCTCATGGATCAGAATATGGTGGACCATTGCATTGTTTTCTTTTATATAACTTGTGTAAGATTCCAAGCCATGATTCACGAGGTGTATTGGCCCTCAAGGATTGGAATTTCGTACTTTAATGTCTGTTTCAGTTCATATCTGGGTTCTGGAGTAGTTTTTAGGCTTAATGTCCAAAAGAACACAGAATACACGACATGTAATGATAAATACACACCATGTGTCCTTCTGTTCGGGGAGGAACTGTTTTTCTTAAATACACGCCATGTACTGTATATAAACGTTGTGTAGTCTCTAACCATGTCACTGGCTATGTGAGAAGATATACATGGTTGGAAAATCTTTTTCTGAACATGTAGTGTACCGAATATACCTGCCGTGTTGTGTTGACCATGTATCCGACCGTGTAACAAACAACACAGGACAGTGGAAATGATTTTGTACATATCTTTTCTAGAATAAACACGCACTATTTAGTCGGCCCTGTGTTCACCGATGTGACTAACAAACACGGTCAGTTGAAACCTAGGATTTATAAGTCGTGTCCATCTCGAACACGCGGTGTAGAGTGAGCCGGGTAACCGGCCGTGTGACTAATGACATGCGTTGTTGAGGTTCGACTAATACACATATGTTCTAGCAATGGCACTCCATGTAGTCTTGTTCTAGGAGAACCGTGTGTCAGGGCCGTGTAGAAGAACACATGCAGGGTAAGATGATTCAATTACACGTCATGTGTTAGAAAAACACGCCATGTGTATGAGGTGTCACATGACCCGTTTTTGCAGAACTACACACCAATGTGAAGATTTAAGGGAACACACTATGTAGTCATTATTCACGTCATGTATCCATGTTTAGAAAAACATGAATTCATTATTTCTCATGTTCCCTTCTTACACTTCTACTTTGTTGTCCTTTATAATCTTGATCTAAATGGTGCACATGACCTTGCAGAGTCAAGCCAGAGAGATGCCCTTTGGTTGTCTGCCAGTTATAGGGTAGTGATCAGAAACTGACCATGGCTGATCAGGGACTATTATTAGATGCTACAGTTGTTCCATTCTTGGAACTAGCCTTTATCCCAGACACAGGTTCTAATTCATTAATCTGATAAATATTTAAGAGGATCGTGCAGACCTTATAGGGAGTACCACATCCTACCCCATCTATGGCAGAGTTGGCGTAGGTTTTCAAGAAGCAACGTTCTCCCACATTCTCAGGGGATGGTGGACCCAAGGCTGAAGATTCATGTCTAGAATCCATGCTGACAATCTTCGAGCATCTAAAGATGCCTCCGGAGAAGAGTTCCAAGCTCGCTACATATATGATTCCGGATTCTACTAAGAGATGTTGGGATGTGATATCACATGAAGTACGCCAACATGATATGTCTTGGGAGAAGTTTCATCATACCTTATATGATTACATATTTTTTGAGACCTTGAGGGCTGATCGAGCTTGTGATTTCATGAGTTTGAAGCAAAGTAATCATTCCATCATGGATTATTCTTCTTTCTTTACAGAGTTGCAGTGCTGAAAACCCAACCCCGAAGGTGATGAGTTATTCTTGGCATGGATGTTTGAGGATGGTCTTAGCCATGACTTCCGATCTTAGGTGAACATCTTCATGTGGACTTCGATATCTTATATCGTCAATAAGAAGTTGACCACAGAGTGCAACCCGAGGGATTATGGATATGTGAGATAGGGTAGTTCTTCATCCAGAGTTAGTGATTCTCCAGATGATAGCCGGAAGCGCTGGAGGGAGTCTACACATAGAGATCCATGTATGAGGGATGCACCTTCTGGTAGCTACGAGGTATGCTATGACTGTGGAAATGTGGGGCATATGAGGCCACATTACCCGAGAGACCCAGTGGAGTGACAATCATGTGACAAGATGGGTTATCACCAGCATTGCTGTCATATATTCTCACTAGCAGTTGGTGGCAAGGATTCATCAATGACTACTTGATCCAGAGAAACACCAGTAGTTTCCCATGATGCATGGAAATGGAGTTCTTCCGTCCATTCAAGATGAGGTGGAGTTTGCGACCATGGTTGTCAATCACCAGGATATCAGCAACAACAGGGTGGATTAGGTATAGGTGGTCATGCAGGGTCGTAGGGCCTTGGTGCAGGTCAGAATTTTGCAGTAGAGTAGACTGAGCAGGAGCATGATCTCAGAACATCTAGGGTTCGAGGTATGATCCTAATTGTCCCAGTTTTAGCTTATGCACTTTTCAATACATGGACTTCCCATATCATTATATCTGTTGCTGTTGTGGAGAGTCTTGGTCTCTATATCTTTTCTTCTGCTAATATCTTGATGCTAGACACTCTATTTGGGGAAAGAACTCTAATTGTATATTAGTGCAGGGGGATCCCTCTTACGGTTGGTGGGTTTCACTTCTTATGGGACCTCTATGTCATAGAGATGACATGATATGATGTTATCCTCAGAATGTACTAGTTAATTCCTTTCCAGGCTATTGTCAACTGTTTTCATCATAGGGTGAGTCTCCTATCACGAGAGTGCAGATCATTTCTTTTTTAGGGAAAATGGGATTTCCAGGCGAGCAGAGTGGGACCCACGTATCATGGGTTAAGAGGAGTTACATCCTAGATGTCTAGTCTATATCTTTATGACCCAGGGACTTCACAGATAGACTTTCCTCTAGTGGTGGATCATTTGAGGAATATATTTCCAGAGGACTTTTTAGGTTTTCCTCTGGAGTGAGAGGTGTAATTTTCTATTGATCTTCTGCTAGGAGCGGCACTAGTGTCCATTCCTTCTCATAGGATGGATACACCACAGTTGCAGGAACATAAGAAGAAGTTGGAGCAGTTACAAAAAAATGGTTTCATCTGATCCAGCACATCTCCTTGGGGTTCGACCGTCTGGTTTGCAATGAAGGCAGACTATACTCTCAGGATTTGTGTGGATTAGCAGAATCTGAACAATTTGACGGTCAAGAACTGATACCCCTTGATTAGGATTTATGATCTCTTTGATTAGATACTACGAGCCCGAGTGTTCTCGAAGATTGAGTTGAGGTCCGGTTAACTTCAGTTGCGCATTAGACCATCTAATATTCCTCTTACAGCCCACTATAGGAGGTATAGTCTATAGGAATATCTGGACATTCCATTCAGACTCTTGAATGTCCCTGCATATTTCAAGGAACTCATGAACTGAGTGTTCCCTCCATAGATGAATTATTTCATGGTAGACTTTGTGGATGATATCTTGGCACGCTCTCACACCCAACACAACCATGATACCCATCTTGAGATCATTTTGAGTACACTGAGAGAGCATCATTTATATGCTATGATATCAAAATGCCACTTTTGGATGGACCAAATTCACTTCTTGGGTAATGTTATCTCAGAGACAATAGTATCCTTAGATACAAAGAAATTGAGATAAGTATATTCGTTGAAGCAACTGAAGAACGTCTTTGAGGTGAAAAGTTTTCTAGGATTGGATAGTTACTACAAACATTTCATACATGAAATTTCATGCATAACAGCACCACTTATGGGTGTGACTAAGAAGGGTGTGAATTACATGTGGTCAGATTATTGTAGGTCAACCTTTCGAGAGCTGAAAGGGAGATTGGATTCAGCAATGATACTAGTTTTGCCAGATCTGAGAAAGAGCTATACTTTATACTGCGATGCATCGTGTATCAGGCTGGGAGTTTTTCTTTTGTTGGGGGAAGGAGTCATTGCATATGGATCTTGATAGTTGAGTACACATGAGAGATACTACCCAATGCACAATCTCGAGTTGGCTGCAGTTGTCCATTCTTTACACTATTGGAGACACTACCTTCTGGGAGGGAATTTTGTGTTTTTCACCGACCACAAGAGTCGAGAAGTATATCATCACTCAGTGCGATCTGAATTTGAGATAACGAAGGTGGGTTGAGTACCTTCATTCCTCCAACATTGAGATTTCCTTCATGCATGCGAAGGGAAACGTAGTGGCTGATGCATTGAGTAGGAGGACTCAGATATAGGCTGTTCAAGGGGACTGTAGTGACTGACAGCTTATGACTCTATTTTCTGAGATGCATTTGGAGGAGCACGACAGACATGGGTAGAAATTTCTATCTTCTGTAGCTGTTATATCTACTCTTCTTGATCGAGTACGAATGTGGATTCTATCATATTCATAAGGCCTAGTCTTACTGGTATGTGTGTCAGTAGAGGACACTATTCATTGATGGACCATAGGCGAGGATGTGTTCTTGTGATTTCATGGGAGCATATGGGTGTTAGCAGTCATACACGAGGAGGTGATGTGGGAATTTCATTCCTCAGCATGGGCCATTCATCCTAGTGTCACAAAGATGTATCGTGACCAACATCAGTAGTATTGGTGGAAGGTATTAAGAGAGTTGTTTCTAATTCTGTTAGGATATGTTCTACCTGTCAGCGGGTGAAGGTAGAGAATCCGCAACCAGCAGGTCCTTTTCAGCAGTTACCCATTCCCAAGTGTAAGTGGAATGATGTCGTGATTGATTTTGTGATAGGTTTTATGATGTCACCTCGAGGGAATAATGGAGTATGGGTTTCCATTTATAGAATCACAAAGGGTGATTACTTCTTGCTGATCAAGGAGACCTTCAGTGTTGATGAGTTGGGATGTTTTGACATCTGAGTGATTGTACATCTAAATTGAGTTCTGCAATCATGTATTTCATAAATAGATTGTCATTTTACTTCTTGGGTCTGGAAGGAGATATTGAAGGATTTGTGTACAAAGGTGCTTTTGAGTACAACTTACCACCCCTAGACAGATGGAAAGTTCGAGCTTATGATTCAGGTTCTTTATGACATGCTTCAAGCATGCATTCTAGATTTTGGTGGTTATTGTGAGAATGAAATACCTCTTGTGGAGTTTTCCTATAATAATAGTTCTCTAGAAAATATTTTGATGAAACCTTATGATAGTTTTTACGGTAGTCCATGCCAACCACCCTTATGTTTGGTGGAAGCAAGAGAGGCAATTATGCTGGGACCTTGTCTTGTCCAAGAGACCACATATCATATAGAGTTCATTCAGAAGAGGATTCCTACAGCATAGTCACGACAGAAGTCTTGTGATGATTAAAGAAGATGACCTATAGAGTTTGATGTCAGAGATCAGGTTTTCATGCATGTCACACCGATTTTGGGACACGGGAGGATTAGGAGACAAGGTAAGATTTCGACGAGGTACGTCAGGCCATTTGAGGTTTGGGATATAGTTGGTCTGGTTTCCTATCAGTGATATTTACCTCAGAGGTATCAGGATATGAATGATGAATTGCATGTTTCTCAGCTTCAACGTTACTTCTCTGACTCGTCTCATTGTTTTATAACTAGATTAGTTTGATTTAGAGGTGGACACATCCTTCTAGGATCATCCTATCTTGATTTTTGATCACTGTGTGAAGGTTTTTGGTGTCCTGTCTATTTTTCTGGTACAAGGTATATGGCAGCACATGAGAGTACCAGACGAGACTTGGAATATGGAGGTTGATGTATGATCATAGTGGTCAGAGTTTTTTAAGGTTTCTTCTTCCAACCCTCCTTTCTAGTGAAATTCGGGGACAAATTTCTTTAAGGGGGGATGTTTGTAATAACCCAGATCTTTTTTTCAAGAGTTTCATTATTTTTTGGTTGTTTTGTGAAAAAAGAGGAGGTCCTGCAGAATTATAGAGTACATGATGTGTACTTATAAGAAAACTCCATCTACCCAGTTTCCACACATAGCCGTGTGCTGGACATGTAACGACTGAGCACACAACCATGTGTAGTGACCTAAAGACAGCCTAAAGCTGGTCCTGGAAAAGGCAAGTACACGCCATGTACTTGTAAAATACATGCCTTGTACTTTCTTTTTTTAATTAAACGGACTGGGTCGCATTTAATTAACAGAAACCTATAATTGGTCGTATGTCTCATCCAAGAGAAATTGTATGGAAACTGATATTCTCTGAGCCTCCGACTCGCTGTCCGTTCTCATATTTGACCACTGTTGATTGCATTGGAATTGCATCGATGATTTCTCCCTTCATCTTGAATTTTATCTTTTGATTTCTCTTATCCCACATGTTATCCTTTATGGAACGTTTTAGATGTTTTTGTATATGTACTGCATTCTATATTGATCCAAAGACTGAGACTAAATTATATCAATCTCGTGATGACTATGTAGGTGGTTTGTGCTTTTCTGTAGTTAGTCTTTGATTTATATGTTAAAAAGTGCCCAATAACCTCGTACGAGGTATTGCGTGTTTATGGTTTTTATCCCTATTATTGCTTTCTATTCCTAGTATGATTGGATATAGGTTATTTGTTGAGAATAGGGTTATCCTTTCTAATATATGGACGTTTTCCCCATGTTTTCATGTTTTGATTGTTTAGTCTAGCCTTTCCAGATAGTCTTCTTTTTTTCCCATGCCTATAATTTTTAGTATGGAGTGATTATTATCTAACATGATGTGATATGATATAGTTTGTTTAACCATGTATTTATTGAAGTTAACTTTTGTTATTGATTATCGTTGTGCACGATTTCCTTACACAGGGCTGCGGGAACCAAGTGTAGTGACATCACAGTGGAATTGATGTTGAGGTATTTACCAGAGTTTCTATTAAAATTATCACGCTGCGAGTCCATAGATGGGATTGAGGTCGAGTGATCCCTCAGAGTTTCTATAGTAAAGTTATGAGACCACAAGAAGAATTGACATTGTGTTCTTCCTAGGATTGTTTGTAGTTTTCCATTAAAAGATTATATGTCTAATTGAAGACGAGTGCTTCCTGAGAGAGACTTTGATCACAAATGACTATAGGGGGAATTGATTGTGAGAACCTCCATAGAGATTATTTGTTATATCTTCTCTTATATTATGAACCAGAGGGGTTTGGATAGGAGAAATACCTAGAGGGTTGCTTGTATTTTTCATTGGTTGACTAAATAAATAAAAGTAAATGTTTGTATGTGAAACTGTAGGATTGTTTCTTTTGAGTAATTCCTCGTTTACTGATTCTTGTTGATTATTGTCGGCCATATATATTCACTGACTGTTAGGAATAGATCACTGGGTGGTTTCCAACTCGGATTAGTCTCTCACCCTGTTTGGGTCATGCTTTAGGGCACAAAAAGATTATATTACTACAGTTATAGATAAGGGTAAGTGCCCTTCTACATCAGGTACTTGATTACTGAGGAGTTAGAGAGCATGGGACCAAGCTTAGGATTGTGATTTTGAGGAGTTGTTTATTTGTTTTCTTCATACATTGGTTTAGTACTGTATTCCATCATTGTGACTTGTTTGGTTTTTTTCCTAGAATTATGTATCATGCATCATTATATATACGTGCTCCAATTGTTTATTTATTTCCAGTCTCAGGTTGTTTACTTTTGTATGGTATTGTTACTCCTTCCGCTATTTCTATTTTTTTCTTCCGCGGTGTTACTCTGCGGATGAGTACATAGATTCCCTACTATAACACCCAAGACCCTCGCTACTAGTCGGCGTCTTTATGTGTTCGGGGTAATGTGCTTGAGGCCATGTGACCAACCAGATACGGGGCACCTTTGGGTAGCTCCCTTAACCTGGATGTTACAATATATATATATGTCTCTTATATATATACCCAGATAATTATTCATACAATGATGGGTTAATATATTCCATAATTTAATTTCTCAAAAAATTTTAATTAAAATTCAAATATGAATAAAGGAATTTCTTATTCCATAACCCTTTTGTGTTAAATTTATTTATCTTTTTCCCCAAAATTAACAAATTATTTTTATACAAATAATTATTTACTAATATATTATCATCAATTATATTTAAACATATCTTATAATTTTGATATTTAAATAGATTTCTTTTATAATGATATGATTAAAAGATATGTTTTCCATTTATTTAATGGGAAATTTTTATGATTATTTTTTACAACTAATTTTCAATTATCAAACACATAATCAAGATATTGTAATGAGAAGTGGTTGAAACATGAAATTTTTGGAATTTTTAAATACATTTAATTTGTTTTAATCACATAAATCTAGATTTTATGTCAATTTTCGCATTTTATGGTTATAGAGGCATTTTTATAATCATTGAAAAAATGGCTTAATTTTGGGATTTAGTTATTTTAATTTATTGAATTATTTTTGATACAAAATTTTATATAATGATTAAATTTATCAAAAAATCCATTTTTAGGATAAAATAAATCTTCAAAATCATTTAATTCTTATGGACCAAAATATTAATCCATTATTTGATGTCCTAAAAACACACAATTAAGGCTACAAAATCTATGCACAGATCTATAGATTTATACATATATGCATATAAATCAAAAATTCAAGACTAATTGGATCTATAATTAGACAAAGATAAAGATAAAATCTCAATAAATAACTTTTATAAATGTGGACCCAGTGGATTCTACTGATATTATGGGAATAAATTCATGGAATGTTAGATTTCAAAATATCAAATATTCTTCTAAGAAAAAAAATTTCAGAGTTAATTTGATATAACTTCTTTTATAAAAATCATATAAATCTGAAAGTTTTTGTTAAAAAGAAAAATAAATTTCTGAAGTTATTTTTAGAAAACACCGTTGTTTGAATTGGTCAAAAATGGGGATTCCATGGAAAATTGTTTTATAGAAGATTATAGAATTCTAATTTGAACCGTTTAAAACCCATTTATGGACTTTTAGAACACCCTTAATCCTATTAAAATCCTATATATAAAAGGATTGGGGTGGATTGATGTTGATTAATTAGTGATAAGATCTCTATATAATGGAATGGTTTATATTTATTTTTATAATTTCTTCTTCTTTTATTTTCTTTACTCTGAAAAGTCTCCCCTCTCCCGCATCAACTTGACATACCTTTCCACAGAGGGGTATTTCATTTCAGTGATCTGGAAAAGGGAAGGATAGACCTATATTACTGCTTCAGTTTTTGTGATTCAATTATATATGATGTATTCTACTTTCAGAATTGGGTCTTAATTATCAATTCAGTTTTAAATTCCGAATGAGATTGTGTTAGGTTTTTATTCTCTTAAATTTTAATTTCTTTGGTTGATGATCCATAAATAACTCTACCATATTCTATTCTATGTATTGTTTAACAAATTAGGGTTTGGTGGTGCTTTCTCGATAGTATTAGGAAGATGTTTATTATTTTATGGTGAACTATTTATTTATTTGGGAACAACATTTCCTACTTAGGGATTACCATAATTAATTAAAAAAACATGCTTCAACTCCATTCACAAAGGAAGGAGGTTAGAACAACCTAATGTTTCTGATAGAAAACATATCATCATTACCATATTACCAAGGTTGAGAGATGACTTGGTATATTAGTCTCTCTCGTAAAATCCAATACAAAAAAATGGTAACATTTGGATGTCATGATATAATGACACTAGGTCTAGCCCATAATACTCTGGTCACCATCTTTATTAATTGTTTAAAACTATTCAAATGAAATTGTTTATTACTATCACATTCTAAATATTAACTTAAACTAACATTTTTAGGAAATAAATTATAAATGACTACTTCTTTTTTTGGGAAATACTCCTCAAAATAGTACTTTGAGTTATCTACAACTTTGTACTTAGTTAATTTTAATAATGTTTTACCACAGACCATGATAGGTGTATGCTATACATAGTGTCGTTTCTAGGGAGGTATTGACTCAAAACAACCGTACCAATAGAAACCATATTAACAACCCTAGAAAAATTATTAGAATAAGAACCAATAAAAAGACATTAACGAGGGAAATAAGATAATGAAAAATATGGACAATAAATTTGATATCCTTATGTACATTTTGTTCAAGAATCAAGGAAAATTCCTAGCACAAAGGGTCGAAATCCCAAGGAAAACATGAGATTCATTAAAAAATAAAGTGTATAAGAGCTCATGCCACTTGGAAAAAGTGTGAATGATTATTCTAATAAACCTTATAAAGCTAAAACCATCAATCCAAAAGAAAAAGACCAGAACCTTGAAATAACCATAATGAGGCTTAAAAAGGAAAGGATAGAATCACCCATATAATTACATATGGGGAAAAGAAAATTTTGGATTCATTACCTTCTACATAAATTCCGTAATCAATTTTTTAATAGGATCAACTACAAAAATAAATTCAAGATACATTTCATAATGTTGAGATCAATATCCAAACCTTAGATGCAATATGAATAATCCCAAAACATGAAAATATTCTGAAGGAACAATGCAACAAAAGAAGATGACTGGATGGAAATGGGAGAATAAAATTGGGATAAAGCATCTCACCCCTCATCCCACCACCAATTACAAAATAATTTAAATATCTAGGGATATTCTATATTCTATGTACTATTGGATCCTCACATTTGACATATTCATTATGTGATTTTTGTGTTTCGATAAATGCCAGGAATCACTCTATATTTACATCTTTACAGATTATAAAATTGAATCCTCCTAGAGTGGTGTCCCAACTCAGAAATATATACACTTTTTTTCCTGTATGTGTTTTTGAAGTTGTTCTTTTAAAATTAAAATATATATTGATCCCAACTGGATTTTATGTGTTGGAAATGGAAGAATATAAGATTTCATCATAATCTCCATTCATCCTTGGGAGAACATTCTAAATGAAGTCAAAGACCATCATAAAAGTGCATGAAGGAACACATTCAATATAGTTAAGAGATATTCAGGTCCACATTACTATAATCAACTCTATGATGAATCTATAAAAGGATCATTAACTAAATCAAATCACAGACAAATAATATAAAGAACCAACTAAAAATCAGAATAGAGAAAAGTAGACTTCATTGATAGGATGTCATTAAGTGCTAAAAAATCAATGTAGTTAGAATATATGTATTAAATAAATGTGGTTGAATATTAGAATATTTTCATAGATCAATGCAATAAATTTAGTGTGATAGATGAAGAACTAGATGAGATGCATTCTATATGCCTCAATGTACAGTCCTTATTCAAAAAGTGTATGTAAAATTGAATTAAATATTCATAGGTAAGTTTAATATCTTCTTAAACCAATGAGAATAGATGATAATACGAAAATTGAAATCTATTCTCTATAAATTTAAAAATATACTGGTTTTACTTAATACTGTAGATGTAAAATTCAAATTTGAGATTATGTGGGTCATTAAAACTGATGTGAAATATTCTATTGAGAAGAACAATATTTCAAATAAAAAACAACCCACTATGAAAGGAGAGAAGATACCTAAAATAAGACACTGAAAATATCCAAAAATAGTATAAACCATCCATGAAGATAATAATTTGAAGGTTTTTTTCATCCTACGGTATACGTGGTCATAAATAATAATCTTGTTGGTTTAACATGAATTTTCCAAGAACAAGTAAGAAACCAAGGGGGAAATTTAGTGTGGTGTAAATAGAAAGGTTGGAATGATATGCTCTTTATATTGTGAATAAAAAGAAGTTCAAAAAGATATCCAATCGGAGAAATTTCCTCAATTAGAGGAATATAAATTATGATTATGAAACTACGGAACAGATTGTGATTTTTCAACCTGATTATTAGTAACGATACACCAGGTCAACTAATACATTACTCATGATTAAATAATTAATTCTATTTTTTTATACTTACATGAATAATAAATTTAAATACACTACAGAAAGTGCATAAATTATGTTTGGGGATGGAATCTTGTAGTTTAGGATTTAAAAAATAATATTTTTTTAGTTGAGTCAATGACATTAAAAAAAGGGCTTCTGGGAGGAAACCCACATTTTTTCAGTAGTCCACATTTCTACTCAGGCATATTCTAACATGATTGAAAGGCCTACACATTCATTTTTTATTCATTTTTTTATCCAGTCTATTAATAATGATGATGCAAGGCTGAAAATGGAGAAATTGAAAAGAACTGACATTGTGAATATGCAGTAGAATAAAACTAGAGTAACATGACTCACATCACCGTACTGGAGAATAATTTCTAAAGGGTGTTTTCTTTTATATTTAATATAATTTTAACTTCAAATTTTTTCTTATTCAATCTAATTTCTTGAATTATCACACACAAATTTCAGGTTGAAACATGAATTTATGCTTTTTTGACTTATCTTTATGACATGATATTCTACAGAATCCTATAATTATAGGTTTTAGATTTCAATTATAATGTTATTGAATGAATCAAATATACAATTTAATTATTAACTTTATGCATGTATATTTAAATAAGGGCTCATAATTTAATGAAATTAATTTATTCATGCTAATTAAATTTCATATCATTTTTCATTCATTGAATTTTTGTAATTTATGTGAATTGATTATTTATTATTATTAATGACTTGAGTGATTGTAAAAAATCATATGTCTCGTTACCATGATGATATCTAGACCATGTACTTATTATTTATTCATGATCGTTATTCTTTAGTAATCTTGGGAAATGTCACTTACTAGAACATTCATTTGAACTTGTCAATGAAATGAGTGTAAAAACACATTTAAAATGACTGAAGAATATTTTGAAAAGACCTTATCCTTAAAATACCACTTTTACATTAATCCTTGTTTAGCCCATAGGAATCATGATTTACCTTGTTGGTTATGAACAATGTTTGATGAAATTACAATCCATTCATATCATCCTCTTAGTATTTTTCATGATTTTTAATGCTGAATAGTGAGTTTTAAGGGAGGTATGATTGATGAACTGATATTAGTTGTAAGAAAAAAAATTTGGGTTGATAATTTTGGTTGATGAGAAATTTTCTTCATTTATTTATTGAACTCTTTATTGTTTTCAACTAATGAATGTAAAAAAGAAAAATGGAAAAAACATAAAAAAAATTAGAAAAAATGGGTTGTGATATTCAATAACCAAAAATCATGATTACAATACCTTTCATTTTAATCATATGTGCTTAGGTGGTGTATGTGAGTATTTTAATAAGAATAAATTTAAAAAAAAAAGAAATGTACTTTAATAAATAATAAAATGTATAAATGTATAACAAAATAATCAATAGTGTGCACAAATCACTTATTATTCATTACATTGATCATGAAAAAACTTTCCGCATGAAAAGTAACAATTGTTACAATTTAAAAGAGATAACTTCATTATGATTTTACAGATGAAATCATGAACTTTTATTTAAGAAATAATCCTCCTCTAGGATCCTTAATTTTTAAATATAAAATCCTAATAAAAATTAATCCTCAGTGTCATTAGAATTTTAATTGAAACCCCTTAAGATTTTATGTTGGTTTTGTATTTAAAACGTGTAGAATGTAGTTCATTTAAATGATTATAGAGAATGATAATTTTATCATGATGTAAAAATAACTCTAGTCTAATTGTATCAAGAGTTATGAGTGAAAAGATTCAATATTTTAAAAGATAACAATTTTACATGTTTAATAATAATGAGTTGAGGAGTTTCAATGAATAAATTGACATCTTCCATCATTTTTCAATTGGGAAAATTAAAATACATGAATTGATTTTTACATTGATAATTATGAAATTTAATTGAATTTTTATGTTTTAGATGTTAATTTTATTTGAAATTGATTATTGATTCATTTTATTTCCTTGAAATTTGAATTATAATAATATTTGTACCCTCAGATTTTTATGGTTTAGATTTAATGATTGGGGAAAATAATGGATTAAGTGTGGGGTATTGAAAACTGAATTTTAATTAGTATTTTAAAATACATTTCAATGGTATTAATCCCATAAAATATATATGTTAATGTTAATTTTCAAATTTAATTGTTATATAAGCACATTAAAAATAATTGAAAAAATTACCTAATTTTGGGTTTTAACTTTTTAAATTTTTTATGAAATTTTCCATAACATTTTATATAATAATTAAATTTATGAAATATAATTTTTTAGGAATATATAAATAATGTGATTTATTTAATTCACACAGTAAAAATTCTAATCCATCAATTTCTGGCCCAAAATTAGCTCACAATTCATGCCACTAAGTCTATGCATAGATCTGGAAATTTTTTAAAATGGGACTATATATCATAAATGAAATTAAAAAAGGAGTTAAAATTATAAAATTAAAAATTTGAAATAATTATAATTAACTTTCATAACTATGACACTGCATTATTCTACAGATATCCTGTTTATAAATTCATGGGATGTTAGATTTTTGAAAATAATATATTCTGCCTATTCAGAATAAATTTTTGGAGAAAATTAGATATAAAAAATTCTATACACATTGGACAAATCTTAAATTTTGTTGTCAAAATAAAAAACTTTTTGTGTACAAATTTATAAAATACAATTTCGATGATTATATCAAAAATAGGGGCACACATGGTAAATCCATTGAATGGCGTTTTCGGTACTAAAATATGAATGGTCGACAAACCATTTTTTCTGAAAACACATTAATGGAACTTTATAATACCCTTAAAACTCATTCATACCTATAAATAAGAATATATTTGGGGATTTAATTGGATTTATTGGTGATCGATGCTGTGGATGATGGAATGCTGCATATTTATTTTCCCACTATCTTATTCTTCTATTTTCTTTAATCTACGGTGTATCCCCTCTCTCACATCTACTCGAAATCCCTATACATGGAGGGGTAGTTTCATTTAGTGTACAGAAAAGTGGGAGGTTAGACCTATGTTATTTCATTATGTTTTGTGATTCAATTTAATAAGATACCTTTTAATTTCCACATCTTGTTTTAATTCATAATTCAATTTTAAATTCAGAATGTGGTTGCGTTAGGTTTTGATTTTGAAGAATTTTGATTGCTTTGGATGATTATCCATATCTCACTCTACACAATTAATTTCTATATATGGTGTAATATATTGGGGTTAAGTGGTGAGTTCTCCATTATTTTCTGTAAATGATTAGGATTTTACATTGTAATTTTTTGTTTATTAGGGAACAAAAATCCCTGGTTAGGGATTACCCTACCTAATCAAGAAATCATTTTACAATGTTACAGACAGATGAAGGAAGTTATTCCAACCTATGTTTTTATCTACTAATAGTCATATCATAACCATATATCCAATGGGATATGGGACTCAGTAGATGATCCTCTGTCTTACCAATTATCAGAATAAAAAGTTGAAAAATTTAGATGACATGATATCATGACAGTAGGTGTAGAAAAACATGATCAGGTCACCAAATTTCTCAATTGTTTAAAATAATTTAAATAAATATCTTCCCTGCTCTAAATTTCTCAAAATTAATTAAAACCATCCATTTTCATAAAATCAATAAAAAGATACAACTTCATTTTTTTCACTCCTCTCTAGAAGACTACCTTGAGTTAACTTATATTCTATACATAGGTAATTTAAGTATATTTTTTTCATTCCCCATTCCTGGAATGCCTTAGTGATCCCATATAGTGATTTAATTGTTTGGTTAACTTGTTTTGACTCATGATATGTTATTTATGAGATTTGGGAGTAAACCTATTCCACGAAACGACACTATCCACTATGTGAGGTTGTTTTGGTAGTATACTTGACTTATACTTATGTCATGTTTTTTATTACTACCATATTTACTTTAATTCCATGAAATTATGATACCATTTTACTAATGATATGATATAATGTGATTACAAAGTTGATGTATATTTTATGATATTGTCTTATACCTTTGAATCCCAGGTTATGCTTCGTCATCATGTTTATCTCATACTAATAACTTGAACACTCCCTTTTGGATGGCTCAATTTCTATGGTTATAGAGAAATGTTTTATGTATTTTATTATTATTAATGTTAATAAATATGAATTTTTTTGATATGTTTTATAATTTTATGAACTAGTTGTTTATATATATTATATATATATATATATATATCTAATTTATCTAAAAATATAACCCTAAAAGATCTTTCAGTATATAAGTGATCCAATATTTTCAATTTGAGGTTCCATGGTTTGAAGGGAAAAAATTGGGTACCGTTTAAGGGTATGAATGATAAAAATGTAAAAAACTATTTTTTTAGCACCGTATATTGGATAGTGGGATGTAGAATGTCTAAAGAGGCATGAATGGTTAGTTTTGATAACATGGGTGATTATTATATTTTCATGGTATGTTAATATAAGTGTTATGGATACCATTATTGAATTGTATGTTTAAGGTTAATCATATGAAATCTATTTTGAGGATTTATGTGTTGGTATTTTAATTAGATTAATTACATGTTGGGAGATATTTTATTATGTTATGGAATGTTTAATTTTATGGTTTTACGTAATTTTTTAGTTGAGGATGAATTACTTTACATTTTCTAAACAAATGATTATAGGTATTGAAAACATTTATATTTCATGTTATCTTGTTTATTGAGTTAATTATGGGTTTCTAGAATTTTGGAACACTTTTATTTTCATATAGATAACCATTATATAAAAAATTGATTTGGATATTCAGCAATAAGGTGACAACAATTTTTGACAACATTATCTGACTAAGTTAAACAAAATATTATTGGATATTATTTTGGGAGTAACAGTTGAATAGTTTTTTAGAGGTATATATTATTTTAAAGTGGATTTATGGTGATTCATGTTATTAATGGAAAATATTAAAATATATTGGATATTACTTTATAAGGGAATATACATTTCTGATATTAGACATTAACATATAGATGTTATTTATAGATAAATGTAATATTTATCTTGGAATATTATAAGATGCAATCATTCAAATATATTTATTTTAATCATAGTTAAGATAATTTTAATTAAATTTATGGATACTTTTTTATAGAATTATTTATTTTTAGATTTTGGTATTACTATTATATTTTGGAGATTAGTGTATTATTTCATCAAAATAACATTAAATTTAATATTAATAATTAACTTAGATTGTGGTTACAATTTTTGTTTTAAATAATGAAAAATTATTGGATGAGAAACATATTATCCATATTGTATTCATTTGATTGGTTATATGTTTATTTTCAAGATTCATGTATGAAAAAATTAATCTTGGATACTTATCATTTTAAAAAGAAATTATGATTTTGATGGACATTGATTAAAGGATAATATTTAATTGTTATATATGTATATATATTAATTTTATTAGTATAAATAGTAACATAATTACTCATCCTGATGAAATTGAAATAAAAATTATAACATAATACCTCCATTTCTAATGGTTCAATTTTCTTTTTCACAGCTCTTTGTTTTATGGTTTTTTGGACGTTAGTTTCCTTATGATCATTCAATCTCTTGTGATAATTGATCTATGTACCTCTAAATAATTATTTAGACCCCAAAAAATTAATCTATATATAAATTTCCTTTTACCTCTAATGTTCTCTTATTTGATAAACCTAGCTATGTGTTATTCCAAATTACCTTTATATTTCCTGTTTTGACTTTTCAAGAGGTAGTTTTATTTACCATTTTAATGATATGAGAATTCAAAAGAGGTATTTTGAGATATCAAATAATTTATTACCAAAATCAAGATAAAATTGAGATGATATTGTTTAATTAAGTGGGTGATAATGTAACACCTAATGGATTGAAAAATAATACTATATTAGGTAGCGTATACAATATAAAACATCAATATTAAAATACAATGAATTATTATTATTTAATTATGATTGTTATAACATAGTTTTTATATTAATGGAAATGAATAGGATGTAAAAATTATATATATAATATATATATATATATATATTTAGTAATCAATAATATTATTTGTTAAATTATTTATAAATATTAAGTAAGTTTTTAGTAAAGTCATTTTATTCTTCAAAAATTAATTTTTTTAGAATGATAATTTCTCTTTCATTTTGTGATTGAATAATATAATTAACTTCTGAGACTATTTGTAAATTTATTTGATAAAATTAACTTTAGTTTTCTTACATTATTGAAAAATTATTTTATAGTGATTTTTTTGGATTATTCAAAATTGATTAAATTCTCAATGAATAATGAAAATACGTATTTTCAATGGAAATTGTATATTTGATTTATGTATTTAAAAATATAAATTTAGTTATAAAATTCTCTTAATGTAACATTAATTATCTTATATTATTTATATTGTAAATAATTTTATTGAAATCAATTTTAATGTTGAATTGCTGTAAACAATTTTTTTTAAAAATGAAGGTATTATTCTAAAAATCATGTTTTATTGCAGTCATAATTTTAATATTAATTTAGATTCTCCCACATGTGTGAGTTAAATATTTTATAAATTTATTCCATATTTAGAGTTTTATTGTACAAATTTCATAAATATGACCCGTTTATTTTTTGTAATTATGAAAAATAATCTTAGTAAATAATTGTTACCATAATAAGGGTAAATCAAGTAATTATGGTTAAAAATAATATGACATGGAGTATAAAAAACAAAATAGTAATCTTCATATTTTATTAGTTTAGTTTTTCAAACTCCATCCATGCTTCTAAAATATCGCACCTTTGTGCCATATTTCATTAAATTTATCCATTAATTATTCTATGAAATCAAAACTAATTAATCTAATTATCTATTTTTATTATCTATAATTTTCAGACATAGGGATAAAGAGATGGAATGATCAGTTATAGATGGTTTATTTTAATGATAATAATTTTTTTATAATGGTAATTTATATTTAATTTTTAATGATGAAATTATTTCGTTAAATTCATTTACAATATCGAGTAATTATTTATTCATATAATTGAGAAATAAAATAAACCATGAAAAATATTAAATTTTTACTAATGGTAATGAATTATTGTTTTTAATTATTTTTTATAAAAATATTCTATGTTATTGATGTGTGAAAGGATTATATTAAAATTTCATTACTATCATGTTGCTTCCAAGTCAAAAAATTGAAAAATTTTAAAAATGATATTAATGATATGTTATGAGAAATAATATTTTACCAAATTATTAAAAATTAATATAAACCATTAAAAAGATATATTATGATGATACATGTTTTAAAATTTCCTTACATTTCTATTTATGTGACTATAATAAACTTATAAGTAATATTATAACACTTTAATATTGAGAAATTCGTTATTTTTGTTAATGTAAAAATTTGATAACCAATGGGTTAATCTGGATGATATGGTTTAAAGTAATTTAATTTTTTTTAAATGTTATTATATTATTATTTTAAAATGATAATATTCCATATCTTCTAATTCATTTCACTTTGGAAAATTTTTTCATTAGTTATACTCAAATTATATTATAATATTTCATGTTTTTCAAATATTGATAAAACTATTATTTTTAAAAATTTAATAAATTATTTAAAATTCTATAAATATTATTATTCAACCATTTTATTTATATATGTTTCTGGAAAAGTTATATTTTTCATATATATGATAATTTTACTTTTATAGTAACTATATTGATCCTTAAAAAATAATAAAATTTGTTATGGCAATAATTTTCAAAAAGGTTTATTGAGAGTTAAACAAAAGTCATATGGGTAAAGACTTAATCTAAAAATTTCCAAAAAATATTAAAATATATTATTTCTTACCCAAATCAACTTTTATTATAATTTTATAAATTTGTATACACATTATTCAGAATTTTTTTATATATTAATTTATCACTTTAGGAAATTTCATGAATTCTAGTCCCCAACATATAAAAGTTCACCTCCTATCCCCTTATCTAGAAATTCAATAAACCAGTTGGTTCATAAATTAAAACAAATACTTTCATATTATCTATCCCATGATTTTAGTGGTCTTGTTTTATTCATAATAAAACCATAGATGGATTGATATGTAATTCCACATAGGTCATCTAGAGAAGAGGTATATCCTCTAACTCAATAATTTAGATTTATTTCTTATTAATCCTCAATAATATATTATTAAAACATGTTTAGATAATAAAATTTATGTATTAATTATAATTATATATTTTTATGTTGATATAATAACCCATATCAATATCATTTTCTATCAAATGTTAAACAAAACCATCGTTTATTTGTACGAAAAACTACCACTTCGCAAACCTATGTAATTCATTCTCCATAACCACCTCTAAAATATGGTTATAATGATGAATTTAATTAATATATAATATATCCATCATATATTTATAATTATTTAAATATAATATATATAATACTTTCCTACCATCCAATTCATTGAAATATTATAGTGAAATTTGTTTTTTTGATTGGAAAACCACCTCCATGAAGTGATGTGATTATTTTTTATAAAAAAAATAACATGTATAGTATATATATGTTTATTAAATATAATAATATGTTATTTATGATATAATTATCATTATACAAATATAAAATAAATATTAAATTAATTCCATCATGATCCTTGAATAATGTAAGTGCTACTATAGCTTACTTATGACTTAACTTCTCTATGATTGTAATGAAGGTAATTTTACAATACATCAATTATGGTCAGTTTTAAAGTATTAATTAATTTATAAAAACTATAATGTATCATGGTTATTATTATTTTTGATAATGGAATGTTTTCCAATTTTACCACTTTTATCATACTCATGTTGTTTTGGGATTATGAACCAAACATTCTCAAAACACATGATGTAGACATAAGTGAGTATGTAAGTAAATATTTCATTAAATAATTTTAATTGAATGTTTCAGAATAATGTATTATAATTTTAAAAGGTCTATAATTAATCAAATAATTTATATAAGTTTATTAAATTGGTGATAATATACAACAATGGAATGTCTTGACTAGTGGTAGGGGTTTATCCTCTAAAATTTAATTCAATGGGACAGATGCAATGTTATACACAAATATTATTTAATGATATGATTATATAGTTCCTTTATCATTTTATATAGTTAGTATACTTATGATTAATGCACATAAATTTTCATTTTAATTTATTTCATCATAGGTCTTATGATGAGATAATTACCAAAGTGGAAAGGGTTTTATGTTAAAATATCATTATTTATCACGATTAATTCTTATTGAGTTATGTTGATGAAATATCATCACGTACCAATAAATAACTAGATGAAGGTGATTATCCTATGTTTTTTTAGGGAACTACATTTTTACATTATTTCTACTATCTTTATGAATTAAAAAAATAGAAATAATTTTTAAAGGAAAAGTAACTTTATTTCACTCTTCGGTCGACAGAAGATTTAACTTATGTGTCCATAATTTATAAAAAATGATTTAAATAATGTTTTCAGTATTATCCATTTATTTTTTAAACTCATTTTTAGTGATGTCAAAATTTTTAAACATTTTTTTTGAAGGAATCCTATTGGATATTTTTTGATGAGATAGTTTGGGATTGTTACAAAAATGTGAATGGAATACTTTCTATTAATTTATATGAAATGATCATAATTAAACATCATCATGAACACTAAATGAATTGATGATTCATTTACAATTTTTTTCAATACATTAAAAAATTCAATTTTTTCATTAATAATTGAGAATTTGTTTCTATTTTATATATGGGTTATCTCAAAACCACTATTTTTTTTGGGTTATATCTATTATATCTCAAAATTTATTTTTATATCCATTTGATATTATGTATTTTATTATATATACATTTTATATATCTCTTAAATATTTCTCTACCTTATTTTTCATCATTTTATTTAGTACTACATGATATAAATTCAATTTTAAAATTTCATTTATAAAATCAAACCCGAATAAGGGGAACAATTATTTTCCTTTATCAATTTATTTAATGTTTATTTAATTTTATATTATCTAATGGAATTTTTTTTGAGATCTTTTATTATTTAATGAGATATTATCATTAATAATTATTAATTTCCTCTTCTATTTTAAATCAATAAAATAATTTATTCAATTTTGATATGAGGAAAGTCTATGAAATCAAATTATATACATGTGTTATTCTTATTATTAATAATTTTGGTCAATTTCATTTTTTTGGAAAACATAATAATGAACATCTTATGATTGGTTCACCAAGATTGGAAACCATTTAATTTTGTAAATTTTTTATCTCCTTCAAAATTATGCATGGGATTAGGAAGTAAACCTTATCTTTCATGAGAGAATATATACCATGTTATGTTGTCCAGACAGCTATGCTTGAATTATGAATATGTAGTTTTTTGTGTTTTTTCCACATTTCTTATACTTCCATGATCATATGATACTATTTTCATTATGATATGTTCTATTGTGATTAATAATGAGCCTTTAATTTTATTATATCATTAAATACCTTCAACTCATATGTTATTCTTCCAAATCATATTTATTCCCATACCCATCTTTTTAACTCCACTATTCTTAAGGTTCCTTTCCCCAAATTATGAAAAACAATTTTTTGTATATTATTACATAGAAGGTTACTATATGAGAAGAAAATTTTTTCTGATTATGATTAATTTTATGAACTATTTGTTTATATAATTCTTTTTTATGCAAGAAATTTTCTAATTATATAAAACGGTATACCTAAATGATCATTTAGTATGTTAGGGACCTAATATTTCTGATCAATATTTTTTCTTATTAAGGGTTAAATTTTTTTCACCATTATCATTATCAATGATATAAATTGTAAAATAATGTTTTTATCACTGGATATGTGTTTCTGGGATTAGGTATAACTCATTTTTCATGATAGATGTTCTTAAATTTAGATATCATATCTACGAGGTCTGCAAAATTTTTAATTCCCTTTATCATATGTTGTTGTATGAGTCGAAAGATATCATGATGTAGCTCAATTAATTGGAGTATACAATATTCAATATGTAGTCTACATCACTGTGGTGTGAACCTACATTTTTTTTCAAATATGGACAAATATAGTCATAAGAATTGAATAGATTACCATATGTAAAACTTGGTGACATTTAGGAACATATATCTCTCACCCTGTATCAATAATCACTATGATTAATTATGATGATCCTAGTGGTTATCCCTGATTTTTGTTCGATTTTATTATCACCAATTGTGTGATTGAGATGATAACATCCTGATGATTGTGTTCTGAAGTAGGGATGTGTTATAAAAGTACATGATGATATCATTTGGACTGGAAAACATGTTTTTGATTTTCATGTCATTTGTAAAGAAATCTTCGACACATATCCGGACTCATTAATTGGGGCTTTCATTGATGAAATCCTCATTATGTCATCAACCCTATATTATTATACCATATGTCTTGAAATAGACATAGATAAAGAGGATGATATAATATCCTAGAAACAAATCTATAACGTGTTTGAGACTAGTATATTTCTTATTTTAGTAGGATGATACCAACATTTGACCCATGTTATCTCCCATTTATCAATACCCATGATTGTGCTGATAAAGATGGGGATGATGTTCCAGTGAACAGTTGAGTTTCAATAGTCATTTCCTGATCTAAATAAAAGTTTGACTATAATTCTGGCATTGACACATCCCGAACCAATGATTGGATATGCTATATACTGTTATGAAACATGCATAGTCTTGGGAGTACTACTAAAGCATAGAATGTGGATAATAACATATGAGTCATGTAAAATTTAACCCCATGATATATTTAATCATACACATTACGTGGATTAGGAATATTTGGTCCACAAATTGATATTTTAGTGATAATATCTCCTTGGTAAGATCTTTTTCTGCCTCATTGATGATAATAACCATCATTACTTGTTCACACAATTACGACACATAATGAAAAGAGTAACTAGGTTAATTAAATTTATATGTTTGACATTATGATTAAATAAACATCATTTAAGGATTATGTCGTTAAATATTCTATTATATATAAGTCAATGGTATCATAGGATCTTGGAGAATGGTCTTCAGAGGACTAGTGGAAGCTGATGAGAATGTAGGTCAATTGGAGGATGAATGATTATTAGGAAAAGAGATTGATGACATGTTACCCATTGGTGGTAATATATTCCTTAGTAAAACAAGTAAATTATAGAAATGAGCCAAAACCATACTGTGAATTGATGTGGGAACATATAATGGCTCATGATTTTATACCCAGGCGGTCGTTAATCAATGAAGATGTTCTTCTTGATTATGGTAGAGTTATAGTCGATGAATCCATTAATAATAGATGTTAAAATGTGTCTATTCCAATAGGTTGTTGGTGTATCATAATGAAACAAAGATGTATCACTTCATTAGGTTGTATTTCTTTGTGGCCAGGGATGAAGATGGGCTTTGCTAATTTTGTTTCCCAATGTCTTTGTAGCGAGAGGATACAGTCCTAGCACCAACACACAGGTGTATTTCTCTATCCACCTCATGTCCTCATATTGAAGTGAGAGGATGAAATAATGTAGTTTTTAATTTGGTTACACAATACCCTAAAAATATTTTATTCCATCTAAGTGATGTTCAATCAGCTAACGAATGTTGGCATTTTATACAAATTTTTGAGACTTAATCAGTGGAAAATATGTGAAATATATATATTTATGAGAAAATATGAATACATTATGTTCTATTTATTACTATCTAAAATAGATTCATGTTTTACATCATAGTTTTTTAAAGTCTTTTATAAGTCCCCAAATACATTCAGGGGCATGAACATAGTGTACCATACATATAAATACATGAATTTAGAGAAAGAAATCCATTTATTAAATGAAATACTATGATCTTCCGTTCTATACATTGGTGACTTATGGTATTACCACCTTCTTATGTTGGTTTTTACTTACAAAAATGTTGTCTATAATTATTTAAATCTAGTACCATTTGAGGCTCTTCTTGAATGGACATTTCAATCAAATCATTGGTGCAATGAGGAAGGTGAGGTAATAGTTGTTGGTCATAGTATGATATAAGAGACCTCATATACAGTGAAATTATTTTGGAAGTTTTTTTTCAACCATTTAGATCATGAGGAATTCATATGTTGACTAGATGAGATGATATTTATTTAGTAATGTGGGAAATAGGGTTCTATTTCAAGTATCACTTTGGTTGGAGGATCATCATTTTTTGATGGTGGGGAAAAATGAATGCATGATGTGGTTTCCCAAGTACCAGATAATTTTAGATATTATGTGTGTGATAGATGATGAATTGATTAATTTGGAATTTGTTTTCCTATCATAGTCAATAAAACTAATAAAGAGTTAGGAAATCATTTTAAATGAAATATTGTATGAATTAATGGAGTACATTCTATTTTAATATGTAATAAGTGTGTGGATTTTATATTATCATTTTTTCAGGGATTGAAAACAAATATGGGGACATAGTTAATAATTATCATGGAACATCATCACTAGATTAATGGATAGTAGAAGAGGATAATCCTGATCCTGGAAGACATGTTTCAAATTAGTAATCTATATTTAGGAAGATAAAGGGATTATCATAATACCTTATTGATTTTAACAAATATGAATAGTCTCAATGATTCAATTTCTATAGGTCATTTTAGTTTCTTTTTGGATAGTAGTGTCACTCTGTAATATATTGTCATGAGGTGGGTGAGGATTTTTTCATTATCCTGAGTACGGTGAAAAAGACCAAAAAGAGAGGGAAGATGATTATGAAGTGGTGGGTTACTAGTCAATGTATATAGAAATCATATTTCAACTATATGATACAACAGTTGGTATTATTTATTCCCCCCGTGTTTTCTTTCTCGAGACAACTAAGTGGTGGTGTTATTATTTACAAAGTTAAGAGAATTTAGATCTATTATTTCAAGAACTACATTAAATTTTATATTTTATCATAATAGTATCCTATAGATTATATATTCTTATATTATACCAAGGTATGTGCCATTTGTTCTAGGTGTCTTAGCTTTATAGGTTCGAGCCAATTTAGGGTCATGTGATCAACTGTGAGGATGTCAGTTGCAACAAGAAGAATCACTTGTGGGGCACTTGTGGATGATTATAGAAAAATGTGATAAATTTTTTTGGGGTAATAAAATGATAAATTTTTTTCAGTATTTTGTAATCATGGATAATTCAAATTGGATAATTTGGAATACGATTTTGATGTTCATGAATTGTGGAATTAATTTTTTTTCACAAAATATCTAGATTCGCATATCTTGCATGAGAATTTGTTAGAGGGTGGGATTCGTAACATCATAATTCCAATGTGTGTTCCCATTTTAATGCTTCTATGTATGGTATTGATTTAATGGTATGATAGTAGTATTGTATAGATTACATGAAATCACTTTTATAAGGGTTTCATAGGCCATCGACTATATCATATAAGCCATCGATGAACTAGTGGTACTGGGTAGTTGTTCTATATTTTTATTGCGCCTACCAACTAGATAGTAGCCAATATAGTGGCTCTGTAGTTATACATAGTTCATCACTATTCCAATCTTAATGTAAATGGTTTTTCTCCTATATAAGCACACCACCTCACAAAATTCAAAAACCCAACAGTATGTTGGATCCATCACCCAACAAGTGAGGGAGAAAGGATCATCGATAGTTCATAGACATATACTTAATTTAGAATATTCTAGTAATTTTACTCTAATGTGGATTTAAGTTATATATGTCCCCTTATAAGACCATATTTCTAACAGAAAGAAAGGAAGATCTCCTTTTATTCACATCATTGGTTCCATTATCCTCTTCTATTAATCTATTGTAGTAAAGATTGATTTTTCGGTTCTATGAGGTATGAATCATATATCCTAGCATTAAAATACATATTTTTAATTTTTTTGTTGACATGTGGGATTTTATATGTATTTTCTTGGATCACATCAAGATCGAATGTATAATTCCAGGACTCTTGATAGATTGATATCAAATCTAGATAGTTTTCAACCTTTCTATTGCATTAATATGGTTGTGCTATGAAAGTAAGTTTATTTTTATTATGTTGATATATTATAATATTTTGTCACCATTTCTATATCCAATAAAGTTATAAATTATATTTTGAGATTAAATGGGTGTTTTATGCTTTATTTGTATGCATTTTTGATCCATTTAGCATTAGGGTGTGAGTGTGGTATTTGATATCAACAAGACATGACTTTGGAAAAAACATGCTTGAGGTAGGATTTTTGTCACTGTATTGGGATCATATAAAATTTATTTTATATGGTAATGATCTCATTTGTGTTTGTATATTATAAGACCCATGATTTATGTTTAAAACCACTTTATGTGTGTATGACAAGTGAAAATCATTCATAATGTTCTATATTTGTGAATATATATGATATTCATTTTTGTGTGGTCATGTATGTCCTATGAAAGTTTTTCTTCTTCTAACAAATGTTAAGTATATTATCATGGCACTATTATCCATTAGATTCAGAAAAAATATATCATGTTAAGATAATGATGATAGAACTATACATATTTCATAGGAATAATAGCCGTATTGACTGAATTGAGGAAGTGGGAAGGAATGGTGAACTTGTATCCAAACATAAGAATGATGCAGGCTATAATAGCCTTGTATCCTAACAACCGACATAGAAATGGCAGTAAATAGAAGTGAAATAACATAATTATTGCAGGCCATGTGGATTCATAGATACATTTTTTTATCTTATAGCCAATCCATGATCCTGATTTCTCTTATGACCTTTATCCTATCACAGATCAGAAGTGGGCATGAGTTAGGGTTGTGGAAATGTAGTTATCACATGATCTTTTGACACATGATATATTTTTTATGAATTTAAATATTATCATATAACACACTTCTTATTTATATGTACTTATGATAATGAAGCATTAGTAGGTTTATACCCACAAACTACATGGGATCCTTGATTTGTGTATTTATATAAAGACAAGGGATCCATAGAAGGTAAAGGACACATAGTATAGTAGTTGAGTGGTTGAACATGGGGTTTGGAGGTGGTTCTAGGATGGAAAGTGGATTAATTAAACTATTATATTTATATGTTATTTTATTGTTTATTCTTATTCATTGGTTTCATATACCATGTGAGGGGGTATTTGGTTTTTTTACTTTGTGTAAATATTTGATTCCAGCAATTCCAAATAAAATATATTTTGTTATAATTTAGTTATATTATTCATTTTTTGGTTACTATTTTTTCTTATTTTTATTCAGGGGTATGATTTTTGATATCTTGGGCATAGTATCTTGAATGTATCCTTCAAACCATTGATACTGGACAAAAACCTCTTATGTATAAGGAGGCATGCATAAAGCCATTTAGGTCACCATCCCAGACCGTGTGGTTTGAATTAATAAATATGTTATATTAATTGTTTTTCTATGATAATAGTGAAACAAAAAACTATAATCTGTTATCAATTAAAATTATATTTTTTCAAAATGTTCAACTCTTTTTGACGGAATATATTTTTCATCCTTTTAATGATTCATGTATATATCAAATTTCCCCAATATAATTTTTTTCTAAAAACTATTAAACCACAAACTATCATATCTCACATAATTTCATGCATTAGATAATCCTATTAATATGTTATCAAATTTTTTATCCATATGATATAACCAAACCTTCCTAAAAAAAATTCCCCTTGATTGATCATTAATATAAATAATAGTGTATCCATTTATTTAAGGAAGTGTCGTAAATGGGAATTAACAAATAATAAATTCAATTCCAAAAAATCATTCATCACAATAATTTATCTAAATATATTAAACTCCCATTTGTGTTTTCATGGATAGTTTGTTAGAAAAATGATAATAGTTTTCAAAAAATAGTCAGTAATGACCCACTAGTATTTGAGAATATCAAACTTGGTAAAATCCAAAGGTATTATAAAATGTTTAACTGCATTGACAAAATCATGATCTACCAGTAGGAAATAATTTTATTTAAAATATCCATATAATTAAATATACTACAAGTATGTTAACATTTGAAAAATTTGACAAGCAATTTATTTTAATTTATAGTCTATCAAATATTCCATATATGATATTCATAATCCTTCAAATGTTGAGAATATCAAAGAATTTCATTTATAAATACCTCTAATAATTTATTGAAATATTCACAGATAGAACTATTAATAATATCCATAAATAACGCATGAAACATTTTCAACAAAAATGGAATAAAACCACATAATGTCAATAAATATTTCAGAACACAATATCTGGAATGTTTTGTGCACTTAATTTCATTTAATGATCTCTATTTTTGGGATCTGTATATGAAAATTAATTGGTTACTTGTAGCAGATCAAAAAGGATCACGGATATAGGGAAATAATACATATTCATATAATTATTATTTTCGAATTATTTATAATGAATATAAAACCATATATTTACAAACATATTTTTAACTGATAAAATATAATCACACTAGTGTAATGTTATAATAGAAATGAAATCTATATTATGAAACTCATGTTATTATTTTTTGAATATAAATATTTTATTCGATCCAATTAATAAGGTGGTTATGAAATTATAAATGATTATTAAACTAAGAAAACAAAAAATTCAATCTTATGAACATGAAAATTATAAGGAAAATAGTTATTAAATAAATTAATATATAAATTAAAGAAAAGATTCCAAATTTTAATAAAATATATTTTTATTAATATTTTTGTAATAGTGGGTGTACTAGACCCAACTGTGCAGTACTTTTGATTACAATATAATGTATAAATGTAAGATATAAATGATGTTTAATTACCATTATTGTGTATACTTTTCTGCTTCAACCGTTTAAATGATAATATCCGTAGATTAAATGTCATATCAAAATGTTATAATAGATCTCAGACTATAATGAGAGCCTTAAGATATAATGACATTAATCTTATATATTTCATATGGTATTGATACATCATACTGATTGGGTATAATATTTTTTGGACAATTATCTGTTGCAGGCTCATAAATATTAATAGTTTTTCTCATGATGTTCACACATAGCAATCTATAGTAGTGTGATTATGAGTACATACCCAAAAAATAGGAACACCACATGTTTTTGGAGTCATTGGATATTCATATCTACAGACATAACTAATGGTATGTGACTTGAGATTATTACTACTGTGTTCTATTTGATTTTTCACTTTAATTTAATGAAAAAACATTATAATTAAATCTTGGTGATGTAGCTTGTGTTGGGTGAGTCATTGGTGGCATGACATTTGTTGAATGGTCATGAAATTATTTTTCATTTCCATGTTAAGAAATTAATATATCTTGACCAATGTTGATCAGGATGGTAGTACCTTTATAAGACCATGTCATGTATAGTTAAGGTTATATTCTTTAATTTATATCAACAAACAATAATGCATGAAATGGTGATGACACGGGTGTGCGTCCTTATATATGAGATATTAAAAACAACGAGATTATATTACACAGTGCATGTTCGTAAGTTTGTTGTCCCTATTTTCATTGCCCTTTTCTATTTATGGGACATGATGGGTTACTAAATCTCCTTTTTGTCCAGTGAATAGTATTCAATGAAATAGAGATAAGTTACTAGAGGGTCACACAAAATAGCATACTCACTAATCTACCATAGTCACTTGAATATGACTTTTGTACATGGTGGGGTCCCACAGAGGTTTGGGATTTTAATAAGGATAAATGATCACCAAAGGAATAAATTAATTTTCATTACTTGAATTAAGAATAATTGGAAATGAATTTATCTACTAAATTTATTTCCATGATTTAAAGTAAATGCATTACCATATTCATTGAATGAATATTTAGTTAAAATATTTAAGGTTCATTTAATATTTGTGGGAATGAAGAGTCGAGTTAGTGGATCAAGTATTATCACGTAATATATATATATATATATATATATATTATGTTATGGAAAAGGTATAATAATATTTATGGCACAATGTAGTAGTTATAATAAATTATTTATAGTGTGTTGATTATTTTCGGGCGCAGAGAAGAAATAACAATTGATTTACTAACATGTTATAAGTAGAACAGGAGAGCCTCCCACTATGGAATATTCATATCCTCCCTATCTCTTAATCTATATCTCATATTCTGGAATGATAGGATCTAGATCAAGAACTCAAATAAATCCATCCAATGCACATCGCAAGTAAGGTGATGTGGTGATTATCATAGCATCGAAGGCGTCATCTGAATTCCATGCTAGCACCCAGATTTTGTTTATCTATGTGTCTGTAGATTTTTGAAACACAAGAGGACAATCTAGAGGAATTAAAATTCCGATTCATTGATAAGTGATCACAAATGATGAGAAAACATCAAGAAGGTATTTAGACAAAACCATGTATTTTTGGTAATTTGTTTTAGTTCTCAATAATATTCATGTGAGATCATCTCATTATAACAGACAATGATCAAAAGATGATGATTAGTTCAATTAGATTATGGGGGGGAGGGGGGAATTTTTTTAAAATACCATATTTTTAGGTCTTCGTCAACATAACCAGTTACTTTATTACATTTTAGAGTGATGCATGAATATTTTTATAAAAAAAATTATATTTTTATGATATTTAATAGAGGGAACGATTATGGTCATAATGTTACTAGAATTGATTAAATATGAAATTGGGTGGTCTTGTTATGTCCATACAAAGTTTTAAATATGTAATCGAAATTTCTTTTGTGAGTATTAAATTGAAATAAACATAAATTCTATTTTAATTAAATTCCAAAAGACTTCATCAATGTCATTCCATTAGTGAACCATAATATTCTTACCACTTTCCAGTGGCTGGAATAGGGTTATCCAAAAAGGGGGATTTTTTAAAAATAATTATCTTATGTCTATGAAATAATTAAGATGTTATTGGGGTGAAAAATCTCCAAAAATGGATTAGATTTTATTTTTTTAATAAAAAAGTGGAGCAAAGTTCTTGTGGATGTGTTGGTTTTCAACACTTTTTTCTATCCTGATGGGGTCACTCATCCGCCCACCTCTATCCCAATAGCTCCCTTCTCTAGTCAGCTTCCAACGTCTGGCCTCTACCACCTCTGGTCAGCGTCCTCCCTTTGGGGTACTCCCCACAACCAAAAAAATCCAAGACCCATCGGATCCTCTCTATTCAGTGGATCCTGTTCTACCAGCTTTCCTTGGTCACCTAGTCTAGAGCACCATCCTGTGTAGTACGCCTCCCCCAAAATATTGAGTCTCTTCCTTATTGTAGTCATTCTTCCCAGTGAATCCACTATCACATAGCCTTTTCTAAAGAATCATACCTGTATGGATCCCTTCACAACATCAACTGTATCATTCGGACCCACACTCAACCATGACTCCGCCACCCATTCCCAGTCATCAGGACTTGTCACCACCCGCTCATGGTGGCTTGTTCGTACCAGTCCCCTACTGGCTCTTCCATGTACAAGCCTTCTCATGTGCTTATATTTGTTGGAATGTATAAGGAACCTGTTCCAACTCCTAATATGTTCCCTCCTACATCATCGCCCACCTCCCTAACCTACGTAAACCCCACCATTGTGAATGGTGGTACCGCGAGGGCCTATTGGATGTCGCATAACTAGAGAGATAATGTGTGATAACTCCATCTGAGGGAACCAAATACTAGATATATAATCCTTTAACATTACCACCTAGCTCAGTAGTCTCCCTGTATGCACCATATATGTACCTTCAACTAAATAGATCTACCATGAAATGGGCAGTGATGGGTCTTCCCAACCTGAACGGGTCTCGGCAGGCCTGCATGGCCCAGAACACCCCTGCACAGGGTCAACAAAGTCAGAAATTTGCCTACATAGGATCATCCCAACTCGCACAGACCCTAACCACTATTATTGGGGTATACCTGTTTATAATTTAATTAAGATATAAATTAATTAATTAATTAATATTTCCGATTTTAAAAATTAAATTAATTACTCCGACTAGAAGATAAAAAATTATTGAATTAAAAATGGTGTGAATTGTAATTCAATAACCTGACCATGAGTATATTTAATGAATGTTTAATTTTAATTATGTATTTATTTTATGTCTGAGTTTTAAAGTGAATAAAACTTGTCATGACCCCTTGGAATGACTAATGCATTTTCAATGAAATTTTATTTATTTTTTAAATTATTGAATGGTTTTTAATAATTATTCCAAATAAATGGTTATCTATCAAACATTTGCATCAATATATGTATAAGTGGCAGAATGACTATTTCAGAGTTGTATTTTATACTGCCCAGTTCCCCTCGACCATGAGAGTGTTTTTGTATAATGAACATATGAGTAGTGAAGCATTTCATGCCACGTTATGGTGATGCACTAGACATGGTGTTGATGCATTGGATTGGTGGATGTAGAATTCGAGTAACATGTGATTTGGTTTGAGGTATTACACATAAGGTCAAGGTTGATCCATTATTGAATCAATAGACCATACATTAATATTGGATCATGATCACATCATAATTTTTATGATGGATAATTAATTTGTGAATTTTAGTTTATTCATGATCACTAAAAAAATAACCAATCATGCATAGATAAAATCAACATCTGATGTGATGAATACTTTTATATTTATTGCAAAGTCATTTTTATGTGTAACAACTTAGTATGTGCTTATAATATATAAAATCATTTCCTTTTTCACATTAAAACAATAAAAACGTTAATGAAATAATATGTAGTAACCTCCTTCTGTCATTCAAATTTGATTCAAACCGAGAGTTTGGGTTGCTTGTTGTGCCAAAGCTGAGGGTGTCTCTTACTACATGGGATTTCATTTAGAAGTGGTGGGTTGACATAATTAAATATGTAGATGTTATTAGACAGAGATAACTTGATATAATTTTGGAGACAAGTGTTGAATAATGAAGTTATGATTTTAGATGCTGGGACATCCCTAAATAGATCATAGAACAAATATTTAATGTGGGTTTCCATCCAACCACCTACCTTGAACCCTATATGTAGTGGAATAGACAATGTTGGTAGACAATGAGTAGAGTTTCAGGGATCCTTTCTAGTAGAATAGTCAAGAGATAGAGTATTCTGATTTTAGTACAGAGAGTTCTTAGAATTCTATAAAATAGTGGGAGATATATATTCCATTAATTAATTAAAATGTCTAGAATGGAAATCAAGATAAAAGTAGAAGTCTGCTAGATTTTATTTATTTTAGAAAATGGTAAGTTATACTACAAGAGATATTGTGATAAATAATGTACAATGTAAATTTAAAAACATTATTGAGTATCCGAGAAAAGTAATGGGGCTTGAGCATAGTACTATGTTATAGGAAACTAAGGTGATAGTGTACCTATTCTTGTTAATCCACCTATGGATGTGAAGGTGTAAATTTTATTATAAGAGACTCATCTATACAGAATATGATAGTTGTATCATTATGAAATCATCATCTTTCAATGTTAGTTTTTGTCACTACATCAATACATGGATGGTATAGCATGAAGTCTCATCTCTGAGATGTTTCTGAGGGGAAATGGATGCAAAAATATGAATAATTAATAGTTACACCTGAACTGTGTAAATTGAAAGATATATTGTGAAATTTAAATACATTCTATTTTAATATAAGATTCACCCATTTACACTAGTATAGTTTTATGATACAAAATGAATAGTATTATTTAATGTATTCATTACCTATTTAGGTATGTTTTTTCAGGAAAATAAAAATAACAAATGATAGGTTAATCTTTAGTAATTATAGGAAAAAAATTGAATTACAAAGAGAAAATGATTATGGATAGTCATGCCATACGTACTTTTTCAATGTAATTAAATTTAATGAGGTAATAAAAATGATGTTATTAGAATTTCATATCATTAAATGAACCAGTATAAGATAAAACTAAATTAAAGAATCAATTAATCACTTCTTCAGGAATATTAATCAAAAAAATGTATTGTTTCATTTCTTACTTCTTGTTTATTAAATAAAATATGCCAATCAAATATTTCCATAGAAATAAATTAATTATATAATCGTAGAAACCTTACAAGAAGTATGTTTTATTCTCTATGTGGCTGAGAAAGGTTTGTTTCTATGTCAACAGTGATAAGTACATGACTTATATATTTTCAAGTGAATGATTCTTATAAAATAATTTTTCAGTATAACAAATGCAGTTTTTGAATGTTCCCTTTAGACAAAAAGAGAAATTATTCCATGTTTTGAGATGAATTTTGTTTATTGTGTTTAATTATAAATCAATAGTTAATAGATACATGAATCATGGGAAATAAGGGATTAATATAAAGTTTAATAATTTTATATCTAATTGTGTGTTGATAATTCTTTGTCAATTATGATTAAAATTTGACATCAAGAATATTCAAATTTTTGTATTTAGGATTTGTTACGTTAAACACCATTGGTATTATAGATATATTTAGTTTAGAAAAATAATCCTTTATATATAATGGTGTTACACAAATCTCAATAAATTAGTTCAATAAAAGAGAGTGAACTACTCCCTGTGTAAGATAGTGGTTGTAAAAAACCGAAACTGGTCGCCACCAATAATGGCACCAAACCTAGGCCTTGAAAAGGCCCGAAGTGTAGGACCTATACCCATGGTCCAGCACAAGTGCCTGCGTATCATTAATTTAGGGTTTTTAATGATTTACCCATCTATGAAAGAACAAAACATTAAAAGAAATCCATAATATAAATCTGAAATTTTCGAGCCCAACATGTCTTAAGGAAAACCCAGAACAGAATACATTGGTTTAAAGACAATAAAATTTGTCCAAAAATAGATAAATACAACAGAATGACATCCCCATGGAACCCACATGATAAGGATTCATCACCCACAAGTCGTCTCCACAACTCCGCAACAAGGATGTGGACTAACACCCTAAACCGTCCTCATCCAAAGCCTTCCTTTTACCAGATTCAAGAATAATAACGTCTATTTTACCCCAAGGGTTGTAAGTAGGGTGTGATACAATTCCCAATAATATACCACCTAATTAATCCATATATCATTCAATACAATGTGAGAAATAAAGGAGTTTTAATATGCAATGAAAATTAGTGATAAAATCATTGAAATAAATCATTCAATTGAAAAAAAATATAGATAAAATTATCATTAAATTCATACAATTAAATATACACACTAGATACTATAATGTACTGAAAAAAACACCCCAATACATTGGAAAACACCACAAACACGATGAGCAAGAAAATCGGGAGAACTCCTAGGCACTAGATAGTCTCGCACCACATGTACCTCATACCTCAGTATAAATTAACCATATTAAAATCCATTATAATGCACAAGCCACTAGTAGGGAACATACCCATAAACTATTGGTCCCCAATCATCATCCAAATAGTTTATATAGAGTTTTTGTTATCCAAATTATAGGTGAAACTCGGACAAACCCCATATGGTCCACTAGTTGTACTAGTGCACATCCACCCCACCTAGGTACTCGGGCTTCCCCCTTTGTGGTAAACAAATTTCAGCATTCAACACATATAAATTTTCATGTAAAACACCACTACTAGTCACATACTCCTAGTACAGTATCTACACATGTTTTATACCATTTAGAACACACAACAAAGCACTTTGAGTTTCAATTAAAACAAATTCTCCAAATCTTTCCATGTTCTACACTGAAAACTCTTTGAAAAACCCACTTTAACATCATGTACATAGTCACATTAATCGAAACAGAATTCATATCACCTTAAAAATTTCTTTAAACCCATGAAATGAGTTATAAAACAACCCCAATAAGAATCACATAGAATAGCCATGTAAAAAACCTAATTCAACACCAAATTTCTACTCAAAAATCATTTTCTAGACAAAAGTGACCCAAAACAAATTTTGCAGCAATGACCAAAGGAGAAGAACATTTAAAAATTTATTTTCAGCCCTAATACAGTTCAATAATATCAACTAAATAATTACAAGTAACCCCTTAATTAACCAACAAATTATTTACATCAAAACCCCCAAAATTTCACATGAAATTGGCATTAAACTTTCACTTGCAATATAGAAACCACTAAAACTCATTTTTTCATCATTAATAAAATTAAATATTCATGAAAATATAATAAATACATCATGATAATCAAAGATATTGCAGAAATATTGTAATCACCAACCAAAGTAATGAAACCCCTTGAATAACCATGCAGAAATCAAGTCGCATCATCGCCGCACCAAGATGGTCTTTGAACAAACCTAAATCCATAATAATTGAGCAATAAAACTCATGGATAAGCCCTATGTTCGATACCCTACCCCCTATTCATTTGTTACTTCCAAAAAAGAGAAGAATCCCTAATCAAATTGAATGAAACCCAAAGCATTTTGAAAGAGGAATTAAATAGACAAACTTACTTGATGGATCTGGAAGTAATCTCACCAAATACACCATCAGATGAAATTTGTAACAGAAAGAATTCAGGAGTGGTTTGAACAAGGATGAGGAGGTCATTTAGTAACTAGAATGGAGGAAAAAAAGTAATAATAGAGAGATTTATGATGGAAAGAACATACCTCCTCAAATCTGGACGATATTAGAAACCCTAAGAAGTTCTGCACTTAATAGCGATAGAAATGAGATCCAATATGGGTGGGAGGATATTGGGATCATGAATGGGTATAATGTTCTTGCTTGAGGCTTGGAATCAACAAAACAATTATAAATTTAATATTCTAGTAATTAAACAAATTTGATTTTTAAAACTGGAATTGGGCTTCCGAGCAAACCCAACCCCTTAAATAAAAACCCATGTATACCTTGGTTATGGATTTATAAAGTCTCTAAAATTAAATTGTTGTGTAAATATGTCAGGGGAGGACATTTAGTAATTTTAATTGGTGCCATTTATAAAAAATAAAAAATATATAACATAAACAAATTTTTTTAAATCTAGAATTGGGCTCACAGTTTGGCCCAATTCATGAAAACTCACCAATCCCTCCATAGAAGCTTGGGAAACCCCTAAAACAAATCATGAATGAAAAATAAATGAAAAATACCTTATAAATTTGTCATGTATTTGAAAGTGGTAAATATACTTCATTATATTCCTTTATGTTATTATTGAATGGTAATGTGATGTATATTCATGGTCAGAGGATATGAGTTCCTTCAGGCCGGTATGCCTAAGAATATCTTAACCGTGAAATAATCAAACAATATAAAATAGCGTGGAGTAATTATAAAAAGTACATTAACTTATATATATCATTACATTGTTGTTAATGATGATGATTTATTACCATGTTTCACATGTTAACTTTATCATGGAAATGATGCATGAAGAAACTCGCAAACACACATTTTATACGTCAGGTTCATAATGTAAGTAGTATCAATGTTGCAACATGTGGTAACATCCTTTATATTTCATGGTGTTCATCAAAAATAATAGTGATATTAACTAACCATATTCCAACTATAATGAATAATTAATATCATAAAAGAAGTATTATGATGTAAATCCATTAGGTCAAAATACGTGTTTTTCGATGCAAAGAGTTTTTTAGTACATAAAGAAACATGCATCAAGAGAAAATACATAGGGTATTTAATATCATTATCCTAAAAATTTCATTTTATATTACTAAAATCCCTATGATATAATAGTAGTCATGTGATAGACTACATTTATACCAAAAGGGTACTCTTCTCAATTATAGATAGTGAAAGTCAGATTGACTTAAGTTTTGTCAATGATTGAGATGCATACATAGTTGGTAAATAAGGCAGTTACACAAGTTCATGTGGGACACTAATGTTCCATAGACACATAATGCATAAGAAGGATAAAACCATGGTGCTAAATTTGAATTTACAATGGCTAGTGATCAATTATTATTTGAGGATAGATATTCATACAAGTAGTGATTATATGGAAATTATCTAAGATTTAATAGATCAATAAAAATTGAATAATGGATTCAATGTTTCAAAATAAATTGATGCTTATTATTATTAATAATATGTTGGGTATTGAAATGAGATTATAAATGGATTGTATAATCGTAGTACCAATGAGGATCAATTGTTAATTCCATGTCATTCTGACTAAATCCATTATAATTTTACTTGTAATAGCTAAATTCTGAGATCATTTTATTATGAATTATATTACAGGACCACAACCCATGGAAGGTTTCTATATGATGCCACCAAAAATGGATGGCCACATAATAAAATGAAAATAATGGTTACAAGTTACTGAAATCTGGTTTAGGATTGAAGTGAGAAATAAGATTACAGAATGTCCATTTAGAATGAATGTTTTTCATGTTTCTACTAGTGGTTATGTAATGTCACGGACCTCTCCGGTCCATTACTTTGTGAAAATGTGGTGTTAGACGTGTTCTGGGAGGTCAAGGTGACTTATCCCCAATACTTTTCAAAATTTCCAGTTCTGTGAACAGTGTTTCTGGTTTTATGAACAATATCGGTAAGTGAACAATGTTTATATCGGTGAGGTTCAGTGAACAGTGTTTCTATCGGTGAGGTCTATCAGTGTGGTCTATCGGTAGACTTGTACAGTGTTTCCAGATCGGTTGACATGTACAGTGTTTCCAGATCGGTAGACTTTTACAGTGTTTATAGTTTTATGAACAGTATGGGTATGTGAACAGTGTTTCTATTGGTGAGGTCTATAGTTGAGGTCTATCGGTACACTTGTACAGTGTTTCTAGATCGGTAGACTTGTACAATGTTTCCAGATCGGTAGACATGTACAGTGTTTCCAGATCGGTAGACTTGTAGAGTGTTTCCAGATCAGTATGTGTACAGTGATTTCAGATCGGTATGTGTACAGTGTTTCCAGATCGGTAGGTGTACAATGTTTCCAGATCGGTAGACTTAACGGTGAGGTCTATCGGTAACCTCTAACTATGAGGTGTATCAATAGCCCCTAATGGTGTGGTCTATCGGTATCCTCTAACAGTGAGGTCTATCGGTAACCTCTAATGGTGAGGTCTAATGGTGACCTTTTCTTTCATGTGCTAAAGTTTGCGTATGTGAACAGTGTTTCCAGCTTCATACAATTTCGCCCCTTTGACGTTTCCTTTGACGGAAAATAAATTTAAAGCCTTCTTTTAAGGACTTTAAGGCCGATTCAAATTCCAGAAATCCTATATTAGTTATCCCTATTGATCGGGAAGTTTAAACATGGTCGAACCGCATGGGATAATGCGATACACTTTTAATGGAGAATTAAGTGTATATTAAACTGTCGCCCAACTAAATCTTCAAAAGGGACAAGATATCATCCTCCCTTTTTCTTCCACTTTTTTTTCGACTATGAGATGCCCATATGAGTTTCAAAATCAAACCCTACTCCTCATATTGGTTCTGCTATATTTTGGATGCAACTAAGATGTGTCGGTCAATCATCCATATAAGGTATGTTTTATCTTCATTTCTTTAGGGAACATCTTCTCCTGTTTCTCCCTTCCATATTATCCCATGTAATCTCCAAGATTGTAATGGGTTTTTCATGGGGTTTGGTTGGTGCTGTCATACCGTGGCATCATTCGGTAGATGAAGTTGTCGTGAGAGGAGGATTGGGACCCATTTTGTGGATAAAGAATGTCATGAATTGTTGTGGTATGGGAATCAGTGCTTCTCTTTTCTTTTACGTGCAGCTGTATCTTTAGCATATTTTGTCCCAATGGATCACAATGGAATTGACATAATAAATATTTTAACTCGATAAATAAATTTATATCTATCATATTTTATTGCCTATTATTTTTCTTGATAATGTGATATCAATGCATGCTTTGTTTAGCTGTTTGTTTTCGATGGAAATCGGTAAGGAATGTAAAGTAGGATTAATTAATAACTGCTGGCTAAAGAAAAAGAGGCACGAAAAATAATCTGTTTCTTATTATAATTTAATGTTAATAAAATTAGTGCAGTATTCATGATTATTTATATGTGATAGATTACTGATTAGGTTTCTCGAATTTGGAACCTATGTTTAATAAATTTGTTTATTCATGATGGATTAAAGAACCACTTGTTTGATAATTTCTAAAAGGGTTCTGAGTTACCCTCTTGATTGTTAAGGGGAAAAGAGTCCTATTGTTGTGATGTGGTTTCCAACTTATTGTGATGTGATGTGAGCATGGATGGCTGTTGTGATATGTGGAGGCATAGAGACTTTTGTTTATGGAAGCAGATGACACCTACAGTGGCAAGATGCATCAGTTTATGCATCTGGTTGTCGGGGAGGAAAATAGGGATGATGCAATGGGATGGATGTGATTGTTGGATGCTTGTTGATTCTTTGGTTGATTATCTGATTTACATTACCCCATGGCGCAAGGATGTTGGTCTTGCTTACCCATATTCGGAAGGAGGCGAAGACTTGCGGGGTATGCCACGTGCTTTCTGTGTTTAGCCTCTCAAGGGAGAATGGGTCTACGCTCTTGCTATAGGCGGAAAAGACTCGACGGGTAGTACATCTACTCACCGTGTGGATCCCTTCATGTTTTGTAGGATAGAATGATTTTCTAGAATTCCTGGGAATATGGGAAAGTAATTCTGTAAGGAATAATTGAATAAATGGTGTTAACTCATGGGGTTGGAGTTGCTGGAACATAATGACAAGGTTGTAATTTGGAAGGTATAGTGGATATTGGGTGTGATGCTAATGAAGTTTATTGTTAAATTGTTCATGGTTAATTAATGATTAAATAATTAATTAACGTACAGTGGAACTGATAAGAAGGGAATGAAGTAATCTAATAAAGCTCTTCAAATAATTGAGTGCTTATAAGATACCTAGTATTAGAAGTAGCAGCCCGGAGTCTGAGAGACATTAGCTGCAGTTGTGTATAAGACTAGGTATTGCCCATTGTGTGGTTGTGAGATATAATATACTCTGTACTTTTTAGGTTTCTATACGCTACTCCACCCTGTCAGTAAGGGAAAGTGACACCACATGGATTCTAAGCCCCGAGGGTGTTTTCCCCAATATTCCGGTGGGAGGATGAATGGATGACTACCCCCTTTGGCCACTCTCTCTTCTCTTGGTAGATATCTGTGCCAACATGCACAACAGTTAGTTTCCCCATTTATGTGTGTAGAGGGATTTAATGTTTTGTGGTTATTTCACACACATATATTCTGGATATAGTATCTTATGGAATACTATAGGTGCAACGTGTATAGGTTGTGATGGCTTGAGGATCCCTACTCGGTGTATGGGTTATAATGGATTGAGGTATAATAACATATGTATGATACACATTATGCGGGCTATGGTGGCTCCCAGAACATACCTGGTTACTTTTGGTTGTGAGGATGGTGTGGTGCTTCGACCAGGTGTCTGCGGGAAAGACTTTGTGGTGCACGAGGTGCAGATTGTGGTGCTTCACCCAGGTGTCTGTGGGAAATCCTTTTTGGAGAGAGATTCTTAGGACGTGTGATGTTGGGGAAAAGAGGAAAACCAATGGGGAAGTAAAAGTTGTGTGCCATTAATATTCTTTACTATACTCTATATTCTCGTATGTGTTACTTGGTGAGTGTGGCCATGGTGAGGTTAGGGAAGATTGTATACCTTTTTAGGTGACAAGTTAATTTCACTTATCATTCAATGTGATTTAGTATGACTTCTTTACTTTTGCACGAGAGGGTTCGAGGTGTATCCTACAGAGTATACTGTTATACTCACCATATATATATATATATAAACTGTTTTTCAGGTCACTTGGAGCCGTTTGGAGATCAAGCTGGTTTCTACTAGCTTAGGGTTGGAGGAGCTGTTCGGGCTTGTGGTTGCTGTTGTTTTACTTCCTTTTGGGTACTTGCAGTTTTCCCTTCCAGTTTTAGTAATTTTTCATGACATTTCATATGTGTAATTGTGTTTCTATTATATTCTATTTCTGATTATGAGTTTATTGGTGTCTATCTTATCTCTCACCTCCGCTTCTGTTCTCTTAGAGGTTAATGCCTCCCATTTGTGTGTTCACCATACCCTTAGTGCTAGTCACCATCCTGGGGACTACTGGAGGCGGGACTCGGGGGCCCTTATCTCCCTTCTAACATTTCGGACCTAGGAGAGGTGATATTTGTTGGGAGGGGGTCGTGATAGAGTGGTATCAGAGGCAGGTTGAGGGATATGATGGATTTTGGAGTTAGGCACAAGTGATGATGAATGGGTTGGTAGGGAAACTGTGTCATTAATGTTTAGAAAGTGAGGTAAACACTTGAGACTGGTTGAGACATAGGCGTTTAGGGCCCCCTATGATCTGATGTATGGACCTTTAATTTTACAATGGCTACTAAATAAGGTACTACTAGTTACAGGGTATAGACCTAGGAAAGGATCTTGCATCACTTTTCTTGTGCCTGTGTTTGAATGGGTAGACCTTTAGATAGGTTAAACTAAAATGAATGAAATAAGATAATAAATTAATTAATGTTGAGTCATCCATATTCCCGGTTAAGGAGCTCAAACGGTTTGTTATTTTACAGGTATGGATATAGGTCGATGTCCTCATCAGGTTTGCATAGAAAATGTACAGCAGCCTATTCCAGCAGAACACCGTAGGGTAGAGGTTGATGACGAAGACACATGGAGGAAGAAACTTCGAGATTTTCAGCGTCAAAGTCTGCAGAAGTATAAGGGATCTGTTTCAGATGCATTCACAGAAGACTGGTTAGAGGAGGTCGAGATCAGATTTCAGTTCGATTCATGATCGTAAGAAGCAGTGGGTGTCCTTGTCTGTGACAATGCTACATGGAGCTGCGAGGAAGTGGTGGTTCTTGTTCCTCGCAGATTCTGAGGAGTCAGCGATCTCATGGGAGGAGTTCCAAGATAGGTTTAGAGTCATGTTTCGTTCTTCTCCTGTGAAGGCGTCCAGTCTCCATGATATTTTTACCCATTGAAAGGGGAACTCTAGTGTTCGGGAGTTTGTAATCATTTCAGGAACCTTCTACTATATGCTTTAGACCTATTTCCAGATGAAGAGTCCAGATCGAGGCATTTTGAGAAGGCTTTGCGTCCAAAGATCCAGCGCCAGGTCACCCCATTTATGATGATGACATATCTTGAGGTGCTGGCGAGGGAAGAGGTTATCGAGAGGACTTTGGCCAGGACTAGACCATCATGAGAGGGGAATAAGCAAGATTCCTCACAATGCAGAGCTGTACTCCGGGGTTCTCGGTTTTTAGGGCAGAAGAGCTTCCGTTCACCCGTGGGTAGGTCCCAGTCATTCACATCTTGATTCACTAGAGGCAGCAACTCTCAGGCCTATTCCAAGGGAACATGTGCTTTTTTTCGTGTGGTGGTCGTGGTCATTAGCAGTTGGAGTGCCCGACCTTTCAGAGCGACCATTGTGAACCAGGCACTCCGCTCCAGGTTCCTCCTTTGAGGCAGTTCCAGCCGAGGCATCAGTAGCCAGTTTCACCAGCTTTTGATCAGCAGAGGGTAGATGTGGATGGCAGAGAACATCCCCATGATGCTCCTCATCCTCAGAGAGTAGAGCGCGGTCGAGGTGGTGGTCGTCATCAGGGGTAGAGTGGCCATGGAGGAGGTCATGGTCAGCTTCATGCTCTAGTGTTTCCATCCCCAGGTGAGCCAGCCGTCGTTTGAGTAACCCTTTGTTTGTTTTCTACCTTGGTTCATGCCTTGTTTGATTCAGTAGAGACACACTCCTTCATATAACATACCATTTTCCATGCTTTGGGACTTAAGGGAGAGAGACTTCCAGTGCCCTTGGCATTGACTATTCCGGTTGGAGGTCGAGCCGACTAGTTTGAAGTATATAGAGATTGTGAGCTAGTGTTGGGGAATAACTGCTCTTTGAGATATTTCCTATGTTTACGAATACAACCATATGTTGTCATCCTCAGCAAGGATTGGTTTTATTTGGTGCAGGCTATCATGGTTTTCTTCGGGAATAAGTTCATCTTCATTGGTGTAGATGGAGAGAAAGTGGTGTTTGTTGGTGAGCAATATGCTCGGATGGGTCATAGGCGCATTTAGTCCTTATCATCCATGATGGATGAGTTAATACTGAGTTCTTGAGAGTTTCAGCAGTTGGCGTTTCCTAGGGTCGTAGAGGAGTACCCTGATGTCTTCCCCGAAGATGTTGTAGAATTACCCCCTCGACGGGAGATTGAGTTTGGGATCGAGCTACAGCTAGGAGAGTCTCCTATATCTCTGTCTCTTTATAGGATGGCCCCTTCTGACTTACGGGAACTATGTATGCTGCTTGATGGTCTGTTACAGTGTGATTTTTTTGGCCAAGTGTGTCACTATGGGGTACACCAGTTTTGTTCGTGAATAAGGCTAACGACAGTTTGCGGTTGTGTGTCGATTATCGTCGTTTAAACAAAGTGACAATAAATAATCGATATCATCATCCATCGATTGATGATTTATTTGATAAAATGAAGGTTGAAATATGGTTCTCAAAGATTGAATTGTGGTCAGGATATCATCAGATGCGTGTAAAAGATGAGGATATCCCGAAGACTGCATTCTATTGTCGTCATGGGAATTATGAGTTCGTTGTAATGTCGTTCGGCATGATGAATACTCTAGCTGTGTTCATGAGATTGATGAATGTTTTGTTCTGTGAGTTCCTAGACAAGTTTGTGGTGGTTTTCATCGACGACATCCTTGTTTACTCCACATTTGAAGGGGAGTATGCATAGCATCTACGAGCTGTCTTGCGAGTTCTTCACCAACATCAGCTATTAGGGAAGTTGTTGAATTGTGAATTTTGTGCTCGAGAAGTTTGTTTCATAGGGATTTTTGTGTCCCAATAGGGAGTATTTGTGCATCCATCGAAGATAGAAGCAGTTTTGTCTTGGGCAGCCCCCAAGACAATTTCAGAGGTGCGATATTTCCTTGGGCTCACAGGATACTACAAGAGGTTCATAGCAAATTTCTCATGAGTTGCGACTCCTCTAAAATCTTTGAACAAGAAGGATCAAGCGTTCATATGGACTGATTAGTGTCAGGAAACTTTCGATTATCTAGAGGAGAAGTTAGTAAGTTCTCTAGTTCTTTGTCTTCCAGTTGAGGGAGTTCAGTTTGATGTTTTCTGTGATGCTTGCCATCTGGGGTTAGGGTGTTTCCTCATGCAGCGGAGGTCAGTTTTGTCTTATGGGTCTCGGCAGTTACATCCCCATGAATGTAACTATTCCACCCATGATCTTGAGTTGGCAACCATGGTGTTTTCTCTGAAGTTGTGGACACATTACCTCATTGGTGAGTGCTTTGTGGTTTTCACCGATCTGAAGAGTTTTACGAATTCTTTCTCTCAGTGGGACTTGAACTTGTGACAGTGTTTGTGGATGGATTTCGTGCTGGAATACGACTTCGAAGTAACATATACACCTGGAAAATGGATTTTTGTAACTGATGTGCTGAGCCGAAGGTCACATAGTGGTAATGTGTGTGAATCCGGTGATTCTTGGAGAGTAATGGAAGAACTATCATCATTACATCTTGATATGGGAGAAGATAGGGGGTAGAGGTTGTCTTTTTCAGATGACGGTACCGTCATCCATGATGCAAAAGGTGGAAGAGTCCCAGTTGGGAGATCTTGAGGTGGAGGTCTGGAGAGACCGAATTGTTTATGGTGAGGCCCCTAATGGTTGGTATGATGATGAAAAACATCGAGTGTTGTAAAAAGGATGGATTTTCATTCCCTTGACGATGCGCGAGACGGTTCTAAGTGAGTTACAGAGATCAAATTTAGCAGTACATCCTGGTATGACAATGATGTATGGATCCTTGAGGAGTCAGTTTTGGTGGCATGGGGTAAAGCATGCGGTTGTGGAGTTTGTGTCTCGATGTATAGTCTACCATAGAACACCGTTTTCATGGTGGTATTCTTGAGCCATTAGAGATTCTTCTGTGGATGTGGGAGGACATCTCAATGGGCTTTGTTATAGGTTTACCTCAAGCTCTAGGAGGACGTGATGCAATTTGGGTGGTAGTGGATCATTTAACAATATCGGCCCACTTCATAGCGATCAAGGAGTTGAGCTCAGTAGAAGTTTTTTCGAAGCAGTATCTGTAGGAGGTGGTGAAATTTCATGGAGTCCATAGGACGATCATTTCTGATTGAGATCCTCATTTTACCTCCGTGGTGTGGAGGGGTCTCCAACATGATTACAGTTCACAACTATGACTTAGCACTACTATTCATCCTCAAATGGATTGTTAGACCGAAAAAACCATCCAGACTCTTGAATACATGTTTCCCTCTTGTGTTCTTGAAATTGGAGGTTCATGGATGAGGCACCTACACTTAATGGAGTTCTCTTACAATAATATTTTTCACTCCATCATTGGTATGAAGTCGTTTGATGCCTTTTATGTTCGGCCTTGCCGTTCTCCATTGTGTTGGACTGGGGTCGGAGAGTCAGCAATTCTCAGACCAGAACTAGTTCAAAATAAAACAGAGATGGTTCAGGTGATTCGTGAGAGGATGAAGACAACCCAAGATCGTCAGAAATCATATGTTGATCATAAAAGGGGAACATTAGAGTTTAATTTTGGCGATCATGGGTTTTTGAAGGTGACTCCCCATTGTGGGTAGCGAAGGTTTAGTCATGGATGTATGCTTTCTCACCGGTTTGTTGGGCCTTTCGAGGTGTTAGCTCATGTTGGAGCTGTGGCGTATAGAGTAGCACTTCCCCCTCAGATGAGTCAGATACATGATGTTTTCCATGTATCACAGCTCCATAGTTATCTTCATGATGAATCTCATGTTATCGATTGGGGAGATATCGATGTTGATGATGATGCATACTTCGAGGAGTGACCTATGGAGATCCAATACCACAAGGAGAAGGTGTTGCGTGGGCATTCAATCCCCTTAGTTCATGTCTTGTGGTGACACGGTGGCATGGAAGAGAGTTCCTGGGAGCATGAGTCACAGATACGTGATTAGTACCCAGAGTTGTTTAATGTTTAACTCTTTTCATGTAATGATGTTTCCTTTATGGTTAGAACTTTCATGTTTTATTTATGAACTTCTTTGGTTCCTTTTGTGGCTTTCTCTCTTTTGAGAGGTATCTTGATGGGTGGTTGTTCAGACCCCGTTTTTTTGTCTCTTTATATTGGTTTTGAATTCTCGAGCACGATAATGTTTTCAGATGTATTTGATGTAATGTCCCGGCCCTCTCCAGTCCATTACATTGTGAAAATGTGGTGTTGGAGGTGTTCCTGGAGGTCAAGGTGACTTATTCCCTGCACTTTTCTAAATTTCCAGTTCTGCGAACAGTGTTTCCAGTTTTTGAACAGTATCGGTAGCTGAATAGTGTTTCTATCGGTGAGGTTCAGTGAACAGTGTTTCTATTGATGTGGTATATCGGGGAGGTCTATCAGTATACTTGTACAGTGTTTCTAGATCGGTAGACTTGTACAGTGTTTCCAGATCGGTAGACATGTACAGTGCTTCCAGTTTTATGAACAGTATAGGTAGGTGAACAGTGTTTCTATCAGTGAGGTTCAGTGAATAGTGTTTCTATCAGTGAGGTTTATTGGTGAAGTCTATCGGTAGACTTGTACAGTGTTTCCAGATCGGTAGACTTGTAAAGTGTTTCTAGATCGGTAGACTTGTACAGTGTTTCCAGATCGGTATACTTGTACAGTGTTCCCAGATCGGTAGGTGTACAGTGTTTCTATATCGGTAGAGTTAACGGTGAGTTCTATTGGTAACCTCTAACGGTGAGGTGTATCAATAGCCTCTAATGGTGTGTTCTATCGGTAACCCCTAACGGTGAGGTCTATCGATAACCTTTAACGGTGAGGTCTATCGGTAACCTATAACGGTGAGGTCTAATGGTGACCTTTTCTTTCCTTTGCCAAATTTTGAGTACGTGAATAGTGTTTCCAGCTTCCAACAGTTTCGCCCCTTTGACATTTCCTTTGAAGGAAAATACATTTATAGCCTTATTTAAAGGAAATTAAGGCTGATTCAAATGCTATAAATTCTATATTAATTATCTGTATAGCTCGAGGATGTTTTACTTGGTTAAACTGCACGGGATAATGCGATTTTCTTTTAATGGGGAATTAAGCGTATCTTAAACTGTCACCCCATTAAATCTTTAAAAGGGACAAGATATCCTCCTCCCTTGTTCTTCCTCTTTGTACTCGGCTATGAGACTCCCTTAAGAGTTTCACAATCAAACCCTACTCCTCTGAAAAGTTCCGCTCTATTTTGGATGAAACCGAGATGTGTCAGTCAATCTCCCATATAAAGAATGTTTTATAGTCATTTCATTGGGGATCATCTTCTGATGTTTCTCCCTTCCATATTATACCATGTAATCTCCATGATTCTAATGGGTTTTTCGTGGGGTTTGGTTGGTGCTGTCGTACCATGGCATCCTCCGGTGTATGCAGTTATCACGAGTGGAGGATTTTGACCCATTGTGTTGATAAAGAACGTCAAGAATTGTTGATGTAGGGGATTCAATGCTTCTCTTTTCTTTTATGTGCAACTGTATTGTTAGCATATTTTATCCCAGTGGACCACAATGGAATTGACATAATAACTATTTGAACTAGATAAATAAATTGATATCTATCATATGTTATTGCCTCTTCTTTAGTCTGATAGTGTGATATCTATTCTTTCTTTGTTTAGCTGTTTGTTCTTGATGGAAATCGGTAAGGAACGTAAACCAGGATTAATTAATAACTGTTGGCTAAATATAAAGAGGCATGAAAAAGAATCTGGTTCTTATTATAATTTTATGTTAATCAAATTAGTGTAGTAAGCATTATTATTTATCTGTGATAGCTTTCTTATTAGGATTCCTGAATTTGGAACCTATGTTCAATAAATCTATTATTTCATGATGGATTAAAGAACCGCTTGTTTGATAATTTCTAAAAGGGTTCTTAGTTACCCTCTTGACTGTTAAGGGGCCAACAACCCTGTTGTTGTGATGTTGTTTCCGGCTGCTTGTGTTTTGATTTGAGTATTGATGGCTGTTGTAATTGTGGAGGCATGGAGACTAATGGCGGAGGCAGAAGATGACACCAAGAGTGGCATTATGCATCGGTTTATGCATGTGGGTGTCGGGGAAGACATAAGGGATGCTGGAATGGGATGGATGTGATTTTTAGATACTTATTGATTCTTTGGTTGATTATCTACTTTACTTTTACACATGGCTCAAGGCAGCTGGTTTTGCTTACCCTTCTTCCGAAAGAGGCGAAAACACGCGGGGTATGCCACGTGATTTCTGTGTTTAGACTCTCAAGGAATAATTGGTCTACTCTCTTTCTATAGGCGGTAAATACTCGACGGGTAGTTCCTCTAGGCACTGTGTTGAGCCCTTAATGTTTAGTATCATAGAATGATTTTCTAGAATGCCTGGGAATATGGGAAATTAATTCTATAATGAATAATTGAATAAATGGTTTTAACTCATGGGGTTGGATTTGCTGGAACATAATGAAAGGTTGCAATTTGGAAGGTACAATGGATATTGGTTTTGATGATAATGAAGTTTAATGTTAAATTTTTCATGGTTAATTAATGTTTAAATAATTAATAAACTTACAGTGGAACTGATAAAAAGGGATTGAAGTAATCTAATAAAGCTCTTCAGATGGTTGTGTTCTTATAGGATACCTAGTCTTAGATGTAGTATCCCAGAGTCTGAGAGACATTAGCTACAGTTGTGTCTAAGATTAGGTAATTCCCATAATGTGGTTGTCAGATATAATATATTCTGTACTTTTTATGTTTTTATATGCTACTCCACCTTATAAATAAGGGAAACTGACACCCCGGGGGTTCTGAGCCTTAGGGGTGTTTTCCACAACATTTTGGTGGGAGGAAGAATGGATGACTACCCCCTTTGGCCCTACTCCCATCTCTTGGTAGATACTTGTGTCAACAGACACAATGGTTAGTTTCCCCATATATGTGTGTATACAGCTGTAATGGCTTGTGGTTATTTCACACACATATATTCTGGATATAGTATTCTATGGACTACTATAGGTGTAACGTGTATAGGCTGTGATGGCTTGAGGATCCCTACTTGGTGTATGGTGTATAATGGATTGAGGTATAATACCTGACATATGTTACACGTAATGTGGGATATGGTGCTCATGAAACATACCTGGTTACTTTTGGTTGTTAGGATGGAGTGGTGCTTCACCCAAGTGTCAGCGGGAAAGCCTTTGTGTTGCCCGAGGTAAAGATTGTGGTTCTTTTCCCAAGTGTCTGCGAGCCAGCCTTTTTGGAGAGAGATGCTTAGGACGTGCGACATTAGGGAAAAGAGGAAAACCAGTGGGTAAGTAGTAGCGGGGTATCCTTGTTATTCTTTACTATATGCTATATTTCTGTATGCATTACTTGGTGAGAGTGGCCATGGTGAGCATGGAAACCTAGTATACCTATTAAGGTGATGAGTTAGTTTCACTTGTTGTTCACTGTTCTTTAGTATACTTTCTTTACTTTTTCACGAGAGGCTTCGGGGAGTATCCAACTGAGTATACTGTTCTACTTACCCTATATAAATATACACTATTTTTCTGGTCACATGGAGCCAGTTGGAGATCAAGATGGATTCTACTAGCTTGGGGTTGAAGGAGCTATTCGGGATTGTGGTTGCTGCTGTTTTACGTCCTTTTGTGTACTTGTAGTTTTTTCCTTCCAGTTGTAGTAATTTTGCATGACATTTATTATGTGTACTTGGGTTGCTCTTATATTTCAGTTCTGATTCAGAGTTTATTGGTGTCAATATTATCTCTCTCTTCCGCATGTGTTCTCTAAGAGTGTAATGCCTCCCATTTGTGTGTTTACCATACCCTCAGTTATAGTCGTGATCCTGGGGCCTACGGGAGGCGGGACTCGGGTGTCATTATCTCCCTTCTCGCATTGCCGGCCCAGGAGGGGTACACATTGTGGGGAGGTGGTCGTGACAGGTTAGTGGTATTGATATTGTTTTCCAACTTAAATATGTTCTTCAACATATGTAAAACATATATTGGTATAAAATTTAGTTAAATATGTTCTACAACATATGGAATACTTATGTTGGTATTTCAGTTAGTTCTACCACTCTTCGCATGGATGAAGATCGATAAAATGTTACAAAGGGGTTTTTGAGTTATAAGGTTAAGAGGTATTGATTTTTCCTTTTAGGTTTCATCCCTATCATTCATTAGGGTTTTATCCCCAGTTCTATTTCTACTTTTTTGGGTAATATTTCCAATTGGAGTTTTTTTCTAGTAGGTGGTTTCACTTCATGTTTGGTCATTTTTAGCTTCATTGAAGGGTTCTAGTGGTCCATTGGTTTTATCGGTGATAATTGTGGCTATTGGTCTTGATCTTATGGTAATTTACGATGAATTCGATGATGAAGGTATTGAAAAGATGAGGATGGCGAGGATGATGTTAGAATCCAAAACATATCGGCATAATTATTGATTATGTATTATTGTTTATTTTTTCATACAGGTTCTTTGGATGATTCTAGTTTGTGACATGTTGTTCTAGGGTGGTTATGAATATCTCGTGCAATTTATGGAAACTAGTGTGATGTTGGGATGGTGAAAACAGTAGTGGTCGAGATGTTGTTGATGGTGGAGATTTCTTATATGAATGTGGAGATGGTTATGATGATGTCACTGATGAAAGGAAGCAACATGACCCACTCCTTTTAATTGAGAACTCTCCGTGATGGATGATGGTGCGTCGTTCAAAGTGGGTTAACACATATTTTGAGGTGTATATGGTGGGTTTTTCAAATATTTAAATTTAAAATTTTTATGTCTAATTTTTGAATTTTTAATGTATGTGTTGTGGTTTAAATGGAGGTGGGATATTCTTGTATTGGTGGTGAATCTCTTTGTATGGTTCCCACTTACACAAATAGCAGGTTTAAAAAAATGGATTATAGATCTAATTGTTTCTTGGACCTAGTCAATCATATATAGATTCTTATTGTATTGAAAAATAATATTTGATAAAATTCATCAGAATAATTGTTGTGAGTGTCATATAGAACTATATCATTAGGTTGACATGTTCGAGACATCGGAATAGATTAACATAGTGATTTGAATTCCATACGCTTTAGCAATAGATTAATAATTTATTCCATGATATGTAAACTAATTGATATTTTCAAGATATAAATTATAGTAGTAAGATATCAATTGAATCAGTCAAAACTATCTAATTGTACATGGGAAAGTATAATAGGTATGTACCTGGTAAGTGGAGAAGAAAGGATATTTTTTTAGGGGACAAAAAATAGTCTTCTTTATATCGATTTGATCAAATATCTCTATTAGGCTAATGTGATAACTGATACAATCTCATATAAGCTAGTGGTAGATATACTTATATATATTGAGTACATTATCGTCTTTGAGGAAGATAAGAAGAAGTTAAGAGTAATGATTTCTTCTAGTTCATTGAATCACACCTTGAAAATAAATTATTATCATAATGAAAATTACAATATTTTTATTATCCATGATGTTGATTTATGATTGTGGATAAAAGGAATACAGTCAATTTATCCTTCTATTGATTGGTTTTACTCAAGGATGTGAGGTCACAGATAGCATAAATTCCACATGGAATAATCCTAGTAGGCCCAATAGCTAATGTTGGGACTCAACTAAAGCATGATATTAATCATGTTAGTGAAAACAAGTACGGTTATAAAGTTGGATCTAGTTCAAGTGTTAGTTTTATAATAGAGGGTTCCCTAGACCCAACTCTACAGTACTTATTATTACCATATCATGCATACAAGTTAAAATACATGATGTTTACTTACCATTATAGTGTATACTTTATTACATCCACTATTCAAATGGTAAACTTCTATATATTTATTTGTCATGTCAAAAGGTTAATGTAGATCCAAGGCTATAATGATAACCTCCAAATATCATGATGTTAATCTTAAATATATGTATTATGATCTAGATAAATCATAATAACTAGAAACAATAGATGTATGACTATCAGGTACTGGAGGTTCATAATCATTGAGAATTCATCTCATGAAATACAACATTGGTGATCTCTAGTAGTGACATCCTGAGGACATACCCACTAATTAGAACACCACATGTTTTTGGTGTCAATTGATGTTCCTATATATGGACATTTTTAATGTTCTCTTAATTAGAGATTGTTGAAAAATTGGTCCATTAGATCACATACTTTGATGAATGCAAAAAACCATGATATTTAAATTGTTGTGAGGTAGCTTGTTTTGGGTGCATCATTGGTGGTATGACATTGGCTAAATGGGTAAGAAATGATTTCTTTCTTCTAGGTTAAAGAAGTAATATATCTCGGTTCATGTTGATGAGGATGATTATACCTTAATAAGACCATGTACATGGATGTAGAGGGTAAATCCATCTTGTTAGGTCAAAAAAAATAAAGAAATGGAGATGAAACAGGTTTGCATCCTACTTTATGAGATATTAAAGACCAAGAGATTATATATAAAAATGCATTTTCGTTGGTTTTTTGTTACTATTTTGACAATCCATATCTCTTTTAGGGGACATGATGGGTTTCTAAAGCATTTTCTTGATCTTTGAATAGTATTCACTTCTATCGATATATGGGCATAGAGGTTCACACACAATAGTGTATTCCAACATATACACTATTCAATTTAATATGAGTTTTTGACATAGTGGTCCCCACCACTAGGTTCTAGGATTTTTATAAGGATAATCGATCACCCAAAGAATAAATAAGCTCATATTATTCACATTATGAATAATTAACATTGAATATTTTTAGGAAATTTATTTATATGTTTTAAATTAAGTACATGAAAATATTACTTGAATGAATATTAGTTTAAAATATTATAGGTTTATTTAATATTTACAAGAATGATGAGTCCAATTAATATCTCCGGTATTATCATGTAATATATTTATCATATTACAAGAAAGTGATAATAATATTTATGACTCAGTACTATACTCATAAAATATCCTTTATAGTGTGTTAATTATTTTGGGACCTAGAGATGCAATACAGAATAATATCATAACATGCTATAAATAGAAGAGGAGAGCCTCCCAGAAGAGACTACTAACAACCACTATCTCTTTCTCTCTTCATATATCTCTTGAATTTTAGAGAGATAGGGTCTAGATCTAGTGTCTTGTATCGAGCCATCTCTTGGACATCACAAGAAATGTGATCCATTGATTGTTGGAGAATTGAAGGAGTCATCAGAATTATCCACTAGAAACCAAATTTTGACGATCATCACGTTCAATGATTTTTTATGTCTATGTGGATAATCACGGGGGATTCAGATTAAGATTCCTTGAGTAGTGATTTCTAACAAAGAGAAAACGTCGAGCATTGTTTCAGATTTAACCATTTATTTATAGTTTTAATTTTTGTGCATAAAACTCTCCATGTGAGATCCTCAGCGTATACGAGGCTGCGATCTGCCACTAACAACGAGTTCATGTCAATCATAGATGGATATTATTTCAAAATACTATCTTTTAGGTGTTTCATTGTATGTCTGGTACCTTCAAATATGTGCATGGTAACTTTCACCTATGTTATTACTAAATTTCATAGCCACACGATCTGTTATCATATATATTAACTCATTCTTATATGGGAGTTGATACTCATTTCAATTAATTAATACAACCTCGTTTGAAAATATTTCTATCATAATGAGATAAATTGAAATCCAATGCATATATAAAATTAAATCAAGTACTCTAATGAATTAAACTATATTAATTACAGATAAAATAATTCTATAAATAATTATTGGAATATTACTACTAATCATTATGTCATTAATATTTCCCATATAAATTTTTATGGGGTTCTTTATCTCTATTTTGTTATGTTGTATTTTTTTCTTCATATTTTTCTAGAAATAATGAACGTGAACACCTTGTATTAGGCAAAAAAATATAATAATTGAAATAAATTTATAATATACTTATATGAAAAATTTTTTACAGTTCAAAAATTTCATTATTTGTATCAAATGAATTATAAATAACATACAACATTCAGACAAGATTATTCCAAATATGGGTAACTAACTTTGGACATGAGATTTCAATAGGAAACTACATAATTTAATTAAATCATTACACTAAATACATACCATTGGATATCCTAAGATTAGTGTGATAAGAATTATTTTCATTACTATCATGGGAATAATTCATAGACATTAAACTATTATAAAATATAACTGATTCTATGAAACATTACATAAAATGAATTTTTAGCATTTGGTACATGTGGGGGCTTATCTCAAAAATTCCTTGTTTATTTTTTCACCATTGATAACCTCATTGACCAATTTATATTCTTGATGTTAGGAGATAACGAAATGTGAGTAAAATCAATCGCAAATTTAATAGTGTAACACCATAATATTTTATTATTTTTTTCAAATAATTTTAATTTCTTTGATAGATTGTGTTACACATAACGAGGTGTTCTAATGAACAAAAATTTACAATTAATATTATTATTTAAACAATAACATTATAAATTATCTATGAATATTTTTGGATTGATTAGGAATAATAAAAATTTTAAAATATTTGATAAAAATTTTAGATAAAGTAAATATAATTTCTAGTCAAGTCATTATATGCTTCAAAAATTAAATTATCCTGTTAAAAATGGTCTTATTTTTTTGTGAGAAAAAAATAAAAAAAATGTATATAAATTTTATAAATTATTTTTTAAAACTTAATCTAATTTTTCAAATTAGTATTTCAAATTTATTTAAGGTCAATTTTTTAAAAATAAAATAAAAATCAAATTTTTTCGATGAATTGTGAAAGATAATTATTTTCATTTAAAATTATGTTTTAATTTAATGTATGTAAAAAGTAAAAATATATTATAATATAATTTGAAAAGAAAAATTAGTTCAATAATGTTTTTATTAATACAATTAAAGTATCATTGTAAATTTCTATATTTAGTTTTGATATAAAAACTTTTACACTTATGAACTCATTTTCACTGGAAAACCGCTTTTTCATCGCATCACGGGGCTTAAATTTAAAACAATGATTCCAATTCTATAAATTTTATTTGTAAAAACAGAATCCATATTTTGAAATAGAATAATAATTTTTATATAAGAATTTCATCATATTTTTTGGTAATAATGAATAGAAAATATAGTAATAATAGTAAAAATTAATTACCATAGTTAATGTTTAAACGTGTTTATAATGGGGTTAATGAAAATGATAAGGGTAATATGTAAAGACACGACTCTAGATACTGAAGCTAGAGCCTTATTTTATTACATTGGATTATAAATAAGGAATTAGAATCCTAAAGCACCACATAGTTTACCAGCATTGGAAACAATATACATACATAATATCAACATTATAACTTGAAATTATATACAAAATAGAATCTCTATTAAAAACATCCATGACTCCAAGGATATTTTGGAATGTCATTCATAACATATATCTTTGTGTAGTATGAAAAGGAAACATAAGAAAGGGGTGAGCTCAAATTCTCGGTAAGTTTAATCAATACAATTGGCGATATCATAAACATAAACATTAAGCATTACTAGTAACTAAAAACACATTCCTTAAAAAATAAACATGAACACATTATGGCAGGAAAAAGAGCCAAATAAAAAATTCCATAATAAAAAATAATCATTGGTTTTATACTAGATAAGTAACCACATGAACTATCAATAATGTTTTCATAATAAGGTAATTCATATGTTGAAAATAATAAAAATCCGATCAAGGCCTCATGCCAATACCATAAATATCCATTTTGTCAAGGCCTCATTCCAATACCATAGTTTGTCTCATGGGACCTACCGATACATATATGGGATAAAATCTACCCCACCTAACACATAATAATTCTAATGAATTCATCATATAAATGGGGATAAGGATAAACAACATATACATTCATATTGAAACTCATATATGAATGTAAATCACTTTATCCGAACATTAAGCATAAACATTAACCTTCAAGAGAAAATTAGTGAATGGTTTTAAAATAGCACATCCAAAGTAAAAATAATCCTAAACAATTCAATTAAATATGTTATATAATATCATAAAAAATTAATCACGATAATACATAATAGGTATGAATTTGAGAAAATTCTCTTGAATCTAGCTTGAATTTCAAGAATAGTTTTTAAAAGATACTTTTAAAATGTATATACCCCCCTAAATTAACCTAGGACTCTGGTTGGTACAAATATATATAACCCTAACATAGAACTTATGAGGATTAAATTTCAGTAATGTAGAATTTAATTGAGGTATATAGAGAATAAGTGTAACCTGAATGAAAATGGAGGGTCTGTTAGAAAAATCATTACACTTTATAATCAATCGAATCAACTACCCCAAAAATAATAATCATCTAATAATACACTGAATACCATGAAATTAATTAAATAAAAGATATGATTGAACAATGTCCAATTTGAAAACATGAAACACAAGTAATAGTAGGGAATAGTGAATCTCATAAAAATAGAAGTGAGATTAGGAAACCCTTACCTTAAGTCCAATGGTGTTCCAAATTTCATCATAACAACCGGAATAATCAAATTTCGGTTCATAAATTTATTATTTCATAACATTATATACGTATAAATTATTTATTACAATATTATTAGGTCAATTCATGGCCTTTTTATGGGTATAGGGAATCAATTTCATTGTTTTGGAGCGTTTTCTTCCAAGATTATTATGATCAGTTTACTTATATTCAAGTATGGATAAATATTTAGAATGAGAGTAGTTTTCCAGAATATAAGTTATTTGTTATTAGTGAACAACAAGAATATTTCATGGTTATAAATTTTTTTGGTTAATTGGAGTGAAGATGAATCATTATATAAATCATTAAGGATAATTTTTTGGGTTAACTGTTGGTTTTTTTATCAAAACAAACTCCTTTTGATTTATAAATTAACTTAATGTGTAAAAAAATTATCAAAAACAATAAATAAGTTATAATAAATATATTATAGTCTATTTCAAATATAAAAAAGGATTCCTGAACTGAATTGAATATTGTAATAGAAATTTAAAACACATCGTCCTTGAAATTAACACATCTCAGTTGGTGTTTTCATTTATAGTATAGAAGAAATAGAAAGAATAGACAACGAATTATTATTACTAAATCATAAAAAAATTGTATTACATGTATAGTAATTTATCCATTGAATCATTTGTATTAATGTTTGTGAGGAATGAAAAATAAATGGAAGTAACTTGAAATAAATGAAATGAAAAGATGAATCTACTTATTCAAGTAATCTTCCTTGAGAGCCTGTTTATGGGGGAGGTTTTGGTCTTCTTATGCGACCAAGGGTTACTGGATGTGGGGGGAGGAGAATGGGAGGATATTTGAGTAGAATTTATACAAGGAATAGGGTTTGAGATGAGTGAATAGAAGAGGGATTGAGTGGGGGTTTTATAGTTGAGGAGAGGAGGGTTTCCCCATTATTGTTCCATTAATTTTGTTATTTTTCCAAATAAAAACAATTGTATTGATTCATGTGACCATGAATAGTAATATGTGAATTTCAGATCAAACCAGGTGTACTTACATCATCCATGATTCTAGTTATAATTAATTTAAAAAATAATGTAAATATACAGTAAACTAATATATTTTACAATTCATAAAAAATTCAATCATTTTAGAAAAACCCATAAAAAATAACACAAACCATTTTAGACATGTAGAGTTCAAAAATTAACATCATTTATTGATTTTTTTTGTAAATATAATTACATTTTATTTAAATATTATTATTATTTATTTGAATAATATTAATTTCAAAACTATAAATTATTTTATATCACATTGAAAAATCATTCAAGATCTCATTATATTATAACTATATGAAAATAAAATAATAATCCGATTTACTATTCATAAGGTTCAAACAACAATTAATATTAGTATTCAAAATGGTATGTTACTATAATCCAAAAATTATGTTTCTCTTATTAGAATCTAAACATCTTACTGAACACAAATATTTGTTTTATTTTTTTGAAATTCAAAACATCGAGGTAGATAACTTCTGTTTACTGTCGAGGTTATAATAAAGTGGTGTTCTGTATAGACTCAGTTTTTCATGCATTCTATAGTTACTTGATAAACCATGGGGTGTTACATAATATTTCAAATAATAAAATTCCTAAATAATATTTTATCAGAATATATAAACCTTATCCTATAAAAAATAAGAATATATGGATATTTTAAGCCATTTTATTGAGAATGAATTTATCAGTTTTGATTCTTTTGGGAACCTTCCATGTATTTTCAATGTGGTTTCATTTCCACACATAAAAAATGACATCTTCCCTCCTCTCCAGTCCAAACTCCAATATCATTCTTGTTCTGAAATGTGCCACCCAAATAAATTATATAATTCCATTAAAACATTATGGATTCAATTTTTCTGATTATGAAAACCTCAAAATAAGGCTTTAGGTATAATCCTAGAGAGGGTCTACAATGAAGAGGTATGACTATTAATAATGCATTTTCATTTTATTTATTCACTCACATACTTAAAATATTATTACATAGTGATGATAATATAAAATCAATATCTTCCATTAAATGTTATTTTATTATATTAATTTCAAAAAAATACATCCATCCCATCTTCTAACAAATGAGAAGTGAAAGTGTGATTAATGTGTACAAAGGACTACCATCTCACGAACCGTTATAAATCATTTTAAATTAGGATGACTAATTAATGAAAATAATAATGTATTTAACAAATTTAGATGAAAATTATGACATCATTATAATTATAGACTTATGATATCATTTTTATCTTGTTATCATTGAATTGGTTGGAATACAATAATGATTCTCAAGTTTATGTGTGGACTATCACCTCTACAAAGCACTATGCATCTTTTCATTTTATTTTGACATTGATGGTACAAATGATATATTTAATGAAAATTTATCACATAAATATAAAAATTACCCTTTATAGTTGATATAAATATAAATTTATTTTTCCCACCCATCATGAACATGTAAATATCATTAATACATATATACGACCAACAGTCTTTGTGAATGGTGTAATTAATTTTACACCTCTGTCGTTAGTGGATTGATATAAATACATATATAACTAATATTTATTATATTTATTAAATTATAATATTATTGGATATTATGGAACTATTATCAAAATAAAAAGATAGAAAATTCCAAACAAAAACATACAGGAAAAACAATGTTTTTATTACCCAAAATGAGAATTTAAAAGTGAATCATTAATAAACGATTAATAAAAGGTCACAAATAAATCATATATGGTATGATATATTATTATTATTATTATATTATATATATATATAATAAACCTAAATTTTTTAAATAGGATTTTAACCTGTAAATAATTATTGAGAATTTAGTTAAGAGCGTTCCAGTCTGTCATTAATCACTAGGATACATAGGATATATTCAGTAATTATTTATTTTATGTTGTTAAGATGCTATCTCAAATACGTCATATATCATTAATATTATCCTTTAAATTAAATTAAATATTTATTTTGATTCGATTCATTAATGATGTTAACAATTAAAAATTATAAAATGTGCTAAAAGATTTTCATCACACAAATTTTTTTGTGGACACAATTCTTATACACCACTTTTTTGTCATAGGTTGTTTATACACAAAAAATTAATGTATTTTATGATTACTATGATTAAATTATTTTTTATACATATAGAACTAATTCTATTTCATTCACAGGTCTTATGATTCTAATGTTACAAATGTTGTAATGGTTTTCTATTACAATCTCATTATTTATCAAAACTATTTATGATTATTCTTCTGATGATTAAATATTATTATATATCTCAAAATAAAATGATCAATTATCTTATCCTATTTTTATTTATATATAATAAAAAATTTCCTTTCATTTTACCCACTTTAATAACAAATGAGAACGAAATTACTTTTTAAAGACAAATTGGCATAATTTTTCTCTTTAGTCTAAAATCCTTTATATTTCATGTCCATGTTTTCTACGAAATTTGTAAATAAAATCATTAATAATCTAAAATTATTTTTTAATGATAATATTAGCAATGTAAGAATTTAAAATATTAGATTAAAATGCATCTTTTTGTCATTTTTCAAAAAAAGCCTTTTTCTTTTAATGAAATTGTAAAACAAAACATTGTTTTAATATGTATAATAAGAATGGTATTTACCACCATCATGGAAACATATTTATTAAATTATTACTTTATATTTTTATATGACTAATTTAAAATAATGTATGTTTTTGTTATTTGGGATGTTTTTATATATTAATGATGTGATTTAATGGTGAAATGGATATTTTTATTATGAAATGTTCCAAGGGACATTTCAAAATAAATTTCCTTCTAAGATAACTTCATTTGATGTTATGTAAGATTTCATGGGGACATTATCCAATGATAAAAAAAAATTATTTCTTTATATTGTTTATTATAATTATCAAAAGATGATTTTGAAACTCGTTATGTTTCCATCGGTTATGCTATGATAAAATAATGAGATGTTTTGTGAAGTCGTGTCTTCAAAATGGGTTATAAATTGATGAATTGTTTACAAAGGCCATTTCATTTCACGAGTTTTGATTGATTAATTTCTTATGATATTTTGGAAAAAAATGTATGGATTATTCAATACATCTGACCAAAATATCTCTCTGATGAATTTGGTAATGATTGATATCTCATGAGATAAACATTATTAGAATGTGGAGTGAAAAAATATTAGTAAGGGAATGTGTCCAAAATGATGGACTTGGGAGAGGAAATTTACTAGTATAATTGGTTGGGGTGTGAACCCATTCAACTGTGATAGTCTGTTAATTATCATATTCTACTAAAAAAATTATTTTCTATGATTATGTGTGAACAAAAAATATATATCTTATACCAATGTTATGTCTTCACGATTCATTTTTTTTTCAAATTTCATTATTATTCATGTCTTATGAAATACCAATATTAATTTCATATTTTAATTTTTATGATCTATGATATGGGGGGAATGGTTTTTAAATTTTATGGTCATATCCTTATATAATGTTCATTATGTTATCTTTAAAGTATAATTAATACCTCCCTTGTTTACCCTTAATGAGAATCTGAGATAAACCTTTCTTATGTACCAATTCTATAGGTTATTGAGAGATTTATTATATATAATATGTATATGAAGGTTCTAGTTATGATAAACATAATGAGAGATGATATAACTAACTTATAGATTAATTTTTTATTTATCAATGTTTCGAATGAAAAATAACCTTTAAGGACCTTATGTGTTTTGGTGTAATAAAATGAATATTCATGTATTATGATTTAATATCTATATACTAAAAGTATCATTTTGAAATAGGATTAAAAGTCATTAGTTAGTACCCTACATATAAGATTAATTATAAGAAAATATAAATGAAAATATCTTGGAATTTTAGAGAAGGACAGATCATATGATTTCAAATAATTATATCCTTATCAGGATACATCAAATTGATTTTCCTCTATAATTGTTTCAGCCAGGATAAATAATATTGAAAATAAAGCACTAGACAATGACTCAATCATCAACTCATGCAAAAAAATGGTCATTCCTTCAAACCAAATTTTTCACTCCTGGTGGATATGATTTGAAATTAAAAAACATTTTATGAATAATAATGATGTATTTAAATAGATGATTAATATTAATGAAATATTTTAATCATATGTTTTCATTGATCAAAAATAATGTTTCATGATTTATATATCATATGATGGATTGATCACTCTGATCTAATATTAATGATGGTCATGATTTCCATTTTTTATATAATAAAGTATTAATAATAGAATAAAAAATTTTGTATGGTGACATAAATGTTCAAATATTGAAGTATCTTATATTAGAATAATTTTAAATTGAAATTGTTTCATTAAAAGTATATTGGATTGTTAATTTTATTTCCCAATAATCTGATTTTTAGTATTCATTGAAATCCCACGACAGAATGATGGTTGTATCTCAAGTATGTGATTCTTCTCTATTTTATGTTTTCCAAAATGTGCTTTTTGGAAGTATCATTATTCTCCCCATGGTTTAATTTTCATTTATCTTAGGCATCTATTGTATTTCTTCATATAAACACCATATCAATTAATGAGGAAGTGATGTAATGTATAATATTAAAAAAATCTATGATCATATTCCATTGAGATAAAACTATAAACACCCTATTGATATTATATTCTTTTAAGGGTATTTATTCATATAAAATGGGATGTTTATCTCAAATGGTTTCTAAAGAACCAAAATTTTATCATATGAACACCACATTCAATTTTGTATAAGACACACAACACCATGCATGGAAAGAAATATAATATCATGATATATTCTGATATATATAATATTTTAAATAAATTAAATATATTCTATATCTTATAATGAATGGATTACAGAGTTACCTCACATTACACATAACAAGGAGTTTCATTGATATCTTTTGTTACACACACGGCTGAGTTTTACAGAAAAATAATATAATCTAAATATTATTATGAATATAATAGTTATCACCTAGCTATTATAACAGAGTTTATGAATATAACTAAATAACTTATGAAAATATATCGTTCAGAAAAATTTATTGGTTATCTATTGATTATAAAAAGTAATAAGAATAATTTAAAAGAAAATGAAATTCCATCGGAAAAACAATATTTCCCTAGAAGACTGTATAGTCACGCTAAGATCACATAATTTAAAATTAAATTTTAACACCATTAAGTAATTTATTTGAAAATATAGAATTATTTTCATAGAAACATTACATCAGATTTATCATAGGTTAAATTATTGGTTTTTCTCTGAGAAGTTCATTTTTTTGACGAGTAGCGAACAATACATTATTGTAAATGAATTATGACACTTATTCTAAGTAATTTATATTGATAATTAATATTTTTAATTTTATATATACTAAAAACAGTTTAAATATAAAATAATTAATCCATTTTTTCATTGGAATAAATTTTATAAAGAAATGTGATACAAAAAAATTGTAAATATTGAAACATTTTTTCGTTTATATCATTTTTTATCGTCTTGTCACCACGATTAATTTTAACTAATTTTTTTGCATATATGAGGATTGAATTTGTAAAAATGAATTTCATATTTGGAATTAGAATAATTTGTATTGTCTAATAATTAAATCTACAATTTTTAACAAAATTATTAGTGAAATAGTTAAAATTAATTATAGTGATTAACTGGAAAACGAGTTTACATATCGGTTAAAAATAAAATATATGACTTCAAAATGACATAATACATGAAAAAACCATTTATTGGTAATATATAGACCTTATAAATTCTATTAGTGATATTATTTCAATATGGTATCCACAATACAATGAAAAAAATGCAGTTGGGATTCTCCCATTTCAAAAATTAGAAGAGTGCCACTCACCCAATATATAAAAAGCCACCAACTCTCCTCTATAAATCACAATATGAAACTAAATTTGTTAGGAAATGATCCAAAAAACAACTCCTGAAATTAAATAACATAATCATATAATCCTTATCATTGGAATAAATCCAACTTTGTAAAGAACTAGTGAAAACTAATGGAGGATAACCGAAAAAGAGGTAATGTTCTTCTGAACGCATTTTTATTTTATTTCCTTCCCTAACTCCATAAATTCTTATTATACCACGATTATATAATAAACTCCTTACCTAAAATATACTTAGATACTTTTATTCAAATATATTTACATAAAAAATGAAAAAAAAATCAATCATTTTGGTTACAAAATCATCGTTCGTGTGTACGGAAAACTACCGCCCTGCAAACAGATGTCGTTCATTTTTCCATTACCACATTTCATGGTTGGGAATAATGATTGATTTTTATTTTTTATATTATATATTTGACATATATGATTCTAATATTATTATTTAATTTTTATATAACACATATAATCATTAATTATATTTTATCGGAATACGATATTATCCATCCTTTGTACTCTGGACTACCGCCTCACAAAGGGATGTGATTCATTCATGCTTTATAAGAAATAAATTATGTATGGCTTTAATAAAAATATGGAATATATATGAAATAATTTTTAATAACTTAATGATATTATATATATATATCATTTAAATTTATTTCCTTCAATACAAAAGAGAAATTGCAACATCATTCATGTCTATGTAGGACTAACCATCTCCATGAATGGTGTATTTCACCTCATATCACCAAAGTTTATGGATTACTATAAATACATATATACTAAATATATATGAAATTTAAGTAATTTTTTAAATTTTGTAGATGATTATATCATGATCTGTGTATGAGGAACTGAAAATAACAAGTCAAAACATACTTGAAATGTAGGGCAATTACCCACCAAAACAATGAAAATAATGAATGATTATTAACAAATAGTAGATAATAAGTTATAAAAGGATAATATATGATATTATAATCATTAATATGGTTCTGGTATAATTTAATAACATGATTAATACCATTATATAAGAGTTTAAATATTGTTCAACAAAAAGAAAGCGTAAGGTAAGGGATTACATCTAAATTTTATTTCATTGACGAATATTGAAATTTTATGAACCCAGTTTCCGTTATCTTGTGTGTATACTAGCCCTTTTACATGTAATATCATTAATAATTAATTATTAATGTTATTTTGTGTTTATAATCGAATAATTTCATCTAGGTGGATTTGAATTAAAAGTTACCAAGTGGTAAATAATTTCATAACTCAATCCCTTTTCACTGGGTTCTATTATTTCCTCATTCTCGTTAATATTCAATGTTAATGTGTATAATTACTTTTTACTATGTACTATTTTATTTCAAATTATTTTATTTGGATTTACATTTGATACACATAATAGATTCGTTGATTTATTTTCACTTCATCAATATGATCATTTCAAGGGTTTACTCTATAAATTCATTTTATTTGGGACTATTTACCCATAGATTTCCATTGAAGGAAATTATTTTATCATTGGTTAATAAGACCATTATTTTTACAATATTTTAGTTTTTCATTAGTATTTTCAGGGATAGTACAATATTTAAACTTTTTGGTAGTTCTTTTTAGAAAATGATTTTAGGAAAACCCGACTTCATTTCTCTCTTCATTAGGAAGCCTATTTTATTATAAAATAATGTTTTTTAAAAATGTTTTAAAAAATGTTTTTTACCATTAAAAATTATTTATTAAGGAAATTTTACCCAGGTTGATATTTTTATTTTTTTGAATGTAGTCTTCTTATCATTTTTCAAAAAAAGGAACTTTTATTAACTTTTTACAATGAAAAAAGGAATTTTCTTTTTGACTTGTACAACATTTATGGAATTACCCACTTTAATTCTATTGAATTGTTCTTCTCAATATTTCATGGGGATTTTTAATGAAAATAATTTTAAATTTGATTGTTGAAGAAAATTATTTTCAAAATTTTATTTGTTTTAAAAAGTAATTATCAATATTTAAAGGATATTTTCATTAAGAATATGTTTTTAGGTATTTTATTATCACATAAAAGATATCAGCCCTTATTATTTCTCCAATGGGTATATATTTTATTGATACCATAATTATTCTTTCCTCTCAACGGTATATGATTATTTTTACCGAGGATACTATTGTAATTAACTTCCTTGAATCATTTTCATAGTCATTATCCTCCAAGTGATTTATTTAAATTTATGTGATAGTTTAACATTAAATATATCCTCAGTATTTATTTTTTTAACATCGATATGATTATTTGAAAAACCATTTACGATGTTTACATACAGTGTGAAATTTGCATGTTATTTTATTAATTGGGGAAATATTTATAGATTTTTATCTTTTTCTAAATATAGATACATGATAAGGAACAATATTTATGAATTAAATCAATTATTTGACATATAAACAATTATTTGGAAAGGTATGAAATGGGTTAGGAACTATGTTTTTTAATCCCTTCAATGCATCAATAGTCTTATGAGGAGAAATTATTTGGAAACAATTCTTCGTATTTGTAACTAAGCAGTTTTAATCATTATAAGAGATAGTTAAAGATAGTAATTTTCATAGAAAAGGTCTTTACACTAATCAAATTGTTTTTCCCAACATACTTAAAACTATCCTATGGATAGATCATGATAGTAAAGGTACATTTTTGTTAGGAAACATGAGATAAAATAATTAAGAATTTCCTTTATTCGGATTTCATTTTCATTATCCATGATATATTTTATATGTTATAATCTATGAATGCATTTATTTATAAACTTATTACATAAATGGAATGTGTACTCATTTATTTAACATTCCATATTATTTATTCTCTTCCTACCCAGTTAATTGATTACATGGCATTTGGGTTATATTTTTTACCATTCCACATATATTATTCTAATTAATTCATTATTTATTCTATTGTATTTTACCCTTACAAGACATTATATCCCACACTTATTTTGGTTCTATTCATGAGGATTATGGGAAAATTACATTCAATGATATTTACGGATACACAAGATAGAATAAATTAATATTAAAATAAATAAATATGAAATAATATTTTCTTCAAAATGTAATGTAATACTCATGTATGTATCTTGTTTACCAATACTACTAAACTAATTAGTACTTTGGGATGTAAATCTTTATATCTTATACCAATTTAATGGTATTTGTTAGCATAATTAGGCTAAATACCCTAATAAGGGGTGTTTAATTATTGTTTGAATGATAACAACAACATCCCATTTGGATCTTGTTCCATTGTTAAACAAAATAGTCTTCTCTTTGTCCTAGTTTAATCGATGAACAAAATTTAAATCATTCATGAATCATAAATATTTTACTTGGTTCACCCTCACTAGACTACATACAGAAGCATACAACAATGATGTGCCAATGTTCCAAATCCTCTAAGGCTCACTATAAAATTATAATTTTTGATCTAGATCAATTCTATGACCAGGCACACTACCATTACAAGGTTTATGGTCAACTCCCTGGTTTCCCAAGGGTCACTCCGTACATCTCTTTATTGGGCTACATATTAGTGGAAACGATCATTATCTTGTTGTTTATTTTCCAAATACTCTTGGAAGGGATGTACATAGATATTATGGACTTTCAAGTCCCTTCATTCACCTGAATGCATGCATCGTCAACTGTACATAAATTCTCTTTTGAAGAACAATTTTCACTCGTAGATGAAATACATTTTTCTGCATAATGATAGTTTTTTATATTAATTTCACAATATTTTATAGTCACTTGTATAACATCATCAATTCCTCCGTGAAAATACTTTAACCATGTCAGGTGGGTGATTAACATACCACCTTTGTCTTCCAATGACCGTCCCTACTTCACATACAAATTTTTCTTCTGTGGACTAATTTCTTTCCATAGATGGATTATGTTCCATGTACCACCTATCCTCTAAAGACCCCTCATATTTTATTAGATATATTTTCCTACCAAAACAATTCTTGAGCTGCCTTTAAGGACACCATTTGTTAAATTTCATCCCCATAGACTCTCTCTTATGAGGAATCCATGCTCATGATCTATTTCATACTTCACTAACTTATTTCTGAAGCATTGATGTATTCTATTGAACATTTATATTTTTAATGATGGTATTATAAGTAAATATATAGGGAAATATATCTGAAATATTAAATAATCCGATTGAAAAAAATCTCTGATGCAGTATATCCTTCACATCGAAATATGGTCTTCATGTGACCCATTTTTTCCATCACTTTCTACATAGCACCTTTCTTCCCGTGTAACGGCTTATTCCTTTCACCAAAAAATTACTGCCTATTAGATGAGAACGATGCACATCCTGTGAATATTAAATCTCTTGTCAAGTATGATCATACCAAAAATTGATTCCCCTATGCATTCCATGAACCACGCTTCGTGGAAATCCATAAATTGCTGATTTATTTTACTATTCCGCATACTCACTTTGCATTTTTTAAATAGTCATTCATGGTCCATGAACCATGTTCTATGGAAAAGAATCCCTTTTCTAGAAAACATAACTTCTGAATTTCAATCCTAAAATTTTCGAAAACACTGGGAAACTACGCCACCTTGAAAACCTTTTTCAGAAAAAACCAAACACACTAATTCATGGTTGTATAGATTTGTCATAAAAAAATATCACACTGAAAAAAATAGGACTCCTTGGTGGATTTTGCATCAAAAACATCCCCCAATGGGTTTTGTTAAAAATTATTCAACTTTTGATATATTGTTGAAGATATTTGTATCTTCTATTATAACTCACATATTATGACTACGATAAGGATCATGGATTTACTCAACACACACTCTAATCCCACATGATCCATAATCAGTGTGAGAAACAAGAGTATGATGAAACATTTATCAATGAATCTGTTCATTACATTCCAAAAGCACTCATTTTTTTCATCATTGACCTCATCCATCATGATTTATATCTATTGATCGACGGCTTCTTTCATCTTCATATTTAATACTCTCCCTAATAGCATCAACTCCCTATATCTTGCTACACCACCTACTAACATCTCCCAACTTCATGATTAATACATTTTATCTCTTTTAGTGTCCACAATTTCCCCCTTTTTCAATCCACCTGAAGGTTACTTTTTTGTTTTCTTCAATATTTTAAAGAACACAAATCATCTCATTTAGGAAAACAACACACCATACATGAGGTGGAAGGGGTTCCACAAACACACGTTTTCATGTCTGAGGACTTTAATAAACTCCAAGATCCGGTAAATTAATTTCAATTCCTTTATTGGGTATTACATTTTCCAGAATGTCTACAACCATTTGATCTTTAGGCACATACTCTAACATCAAAAGCCTTGGCTCCACCTTCTCCTTTATTAAATGAAACATCATTTCAATGATTTTTTCCTTAAGTGATGAAATGGATATTTACTAATATTTATAGAACATTATTTATCGCAATGTATTCTGATCAGAGACTTCACATCAAGTCTCATATCACTAAGATATTGTTTTATCTTCAATAACTATGTGCATGCTTGTGTTGTTGCAATATATTCAGCTTCTATAGTGCTCAATGAAATGTAATCTTATTTCTTTCTTACCAAAAAAAATCACAATCTCCCATGGTAAAATTCACCACCTAATTCCGATTCTATATAATACGCTAAAGTAGCCCAATCTGTATCTGTTATCCCAAAAACACATGATGATATTTTTCATTATTCATCAAATAGAAATCCAAAATGACCATGATATAAAAATTTATTATTTTCAGGGAAATCATGTGGGTTTTGTTTGGATTACATTGATATCATGATACATGGAATATTGAAAAGTCAATATTAGTTCTTGTCGATGTGAGGTACAATATTATAACAATAATTTTCTTATATTATTCCATATTGATGAAATTTAATCTATTATCTCATGATACTTTCATTAGGGTAGCCACCATATTTTTTTATCCTAGGAATTATCCTTTCCAAATCATCTTAGAACCTCCTTGGAATTTTTGGATTGATGAATAAATGTGCCATTCATTCCTTGTATCCCCTATAATCTATAGAAAACATCCATTCAATGATCATTGGAAATTCAAATTTACATTTCATGAATTATATGAATTAGTTGAATTGAGATTCATCTAATCCACTGATGTTTATTTCATCGACATATTCCAGAACCATAATCCATTTATAACTATCATGGATGAAATATATATTGTAATGAACTCTACCATGCTAAAAATTGAGATTTTACAAAAAATGATCTAGACATGAGCGCAACGCATTTGTTGCATGATTCAAACCATATAATTCTTTATTAAGTCAAAAAACTCTATTAAAATTTCCATGAATTAGAAAACCTCATTGATTCCCAATATAATATTCTTCTGGTTGAATCCCACTATGAAATTATAATTGGACATCGATCTGAAAAACCTTCAACTCTATTTACACTGATATGGACAATAATAATAAGATTGTCTCTAGGCGAGAAATATGTGAAAATGTTTCATCAACATCACTACCATATATTTGGGTGTACCCTTTGCACAGTAGTGAATTTTTTCGAATTACTGCACCATCTCCATTCATCTTGTTGAGAAATACCCATTTAGTACCAATTAAATTCTTATATGTTATCCTCGAAAAAATCTCTCATGTCGGATCTATATCAATTTGGTTAATCTCTTCATTCATTTCCACAACCCAATTCTCATCTACAAATTCTTCATCAAAACATTTAGGCTCTACATGTGATAAGAAATATGCTTGTTGTAGAGTCTTCATCCTCCTTGTCTGAACTGGTATTGTATCATCACCAATAATATTTTTAACCAATTTCATATATTCTATTCTATATTTTTAAATATACTAAATTGTAATCATCCTTTTTGTTATCTATTTTTTTTGACTTAGCCACTATAAATTGAACATATCATAATCAATATATCTCTTCACTGTTGTCCTTCAAATACTGATCATTTATTTTCTGAATATTTTTCTCATTCTCAATTATAGTTAATTGTAGATTTCAGAAACATGATCCAACCACTTATTAAATCATTTTAATGAATTTATTTTCATTGATGATCAAATAAAATCACTTCATTTCCATAGTATTAAAAACATCAACTGTTTTTCCTTATTAATAATGGAACACATTCTTACAAATACTCAAAATTACTTCAATGTTTGATTGTTTCAATATCATAGCTCGTATTGAGTCTTCTATTTTTTTGACACAGTAAATATCTATTTTATTTGTACACTAATGTCATCATTATTACATTCCAAAATTCTCTTTTAGATCCTTCTTAGAGAGAATTGTCTATCCGAATTGTTTATAATTCAATTTCTTCTCTCAACTAATCCATTATACTGTGGGGTACTCACTAATAAAACTTGCTGCCTTATCCCATGATTCTAAAGATAATCCTCTGCTTGGATATTCGTGAACTCAGTTCCATTATATGTTCTGATCATCTGGATTTTATGACTTAGCATATTTTCCAATTCTTATCAATATCTTATAATTCAATTGAACACTTCAGAATTAGGGGTGATGATTGATAACTATTCCACTCTACAAAAATCATCAATGATGATAATATAATTTATCCACCCATCAATATCTATTGGTAAAATATGTCGAGAAATTCCAATATGTGCCCGATCAAGCACTCTTATTAACCCTTTCCCTATTCCATTATATGTCATTTGAATGATCTTCCATTATTTAAAAGAATCGCATATATTAGTATAATCACATGATAACAAAAGGAGGTCATAAGCATCATCATATTTAAACAGACATTTTGAGGTCGTTTGGATCATGTTACCAGGATGTTTATGCCATAACTTGACTTCCTATTCCATATATAGAAAGAAAATAGTTTCTCCACCACTAACATGATTGAGATTTCATTTTGTACACTTTCCCTAAAAAACAAATGAACCATATTTTTTTTTGAAAAAAGATAATTTTTTTTAAAATATTTTGGAATGTCCTCAGTCAGAAAATTGACTTACACTAAGAATGTTGTGACAAAGACCATCAACAACTAGGAAATTAGTATGTCTCATGATATTTCCCCCAAACATGGATTTTTAGAAAAAAACAATCTTCAGGATTTCATCATTACCAAATCTTACAATACTTTCCTTATATTACCTGATTCTGGTCACTAGATTTTTATTTCCTATCATATATGAGGTGGATACACTATGAATTAACCATATTCTGGTGAAATTTGATTCTTTAAACACATTATTTATAACCACTTCCTATTAATATCTTTTCTTTATTATCCTTGATTTTGACTTCATACTTGGTACATACTGATAATATTTGTCTTACTTGTAGTATGATGTACTAGATTCATCCTTTAGAGATGGAAATTTATTTATTTTTTCATCTCATTTGATGATACCTTGAACGAATTCTTATTACTATATTCATTCTACTTTGGAACATTTCTTTTTTACTATCGATGAATAGTATGTTTCCACGATCCTAAATCCTCTACACCTAAAATAGTGACCATCAAATGATGTCATGGAATATTGAGCCCTATATTACTAACTTTATTTCTCTTGTTCTCTTTCATATATATTTTGTATGGAAAATATATTGTTTTAGTGACCCATGATTCCAAACCAATATTATCTAATGCCGAGTGAATTCATGTATGTAAATAATACGCTATTAATTCTCCATTGGGTTATCTATGTCTTTTGATTATGATATATACCCAAGTCAATATTCAAGCTCAATGTGGGAGCTTGTGGTATAACCTCAACTAGTACTACTTTCTTTTTACGATCAATCCCTATACTGGATTTATCATTTTGATCAACCATTCTCTATTCCTGACACTCCTTTGACTACTTCACTGGAACTCTAAATTCTACTTTTTCTATTTTCTATTTTCAGTGTTTTTCTTCTTGTTGGAATCTAGAGTATCTATTGATCTTTGATTTTTCTTTACATAATCAAAATTTACAGTTCAATATATTCGATACAATTAATTTGATATTTTACAACATTAGTCTAACTATCATTCTCTAATTTCTATTCATCAAATTTGAGTTTATACACAATTAACATTTCTGGGTATTCTGGCAATAGTGACTTTAGTTTTTTAAATTTATCATTTTGCTTAGATTTCTCTACTTTCTATAGCTGTATATAAAGTTTAGCATCATGAACCAAATTTTTGGCCTTCTTTATTTTGGCTCTCAAAAAAACCTATATATTCATGAGAAGATATTAATTAAACAAGAAGGTCCACTCTTCCTTCTACTTAAACCTTATCATTGTCAATTTCTTCCCTTATTTCAGAATTTCCAACAACTTCCACCATATCATCTGGTTCATGATCACTATAGTCCTCCAACTCTTATATCTCAGTTTATAATAATGTACCACATTTATTTGAAACAAGATTATTATTTTTAGGATGTTTTTTTAAAGTTAATATTTTATTTTGGTTGTAAGATGACTTTTTTGAGGTTATTTCATTATTGTCTTCATCATCTTCTTCAAACTTTTTAAGAACATTTTCCTACAAATTATCCAATATTTCTACATCAGAAGAATTAATCTAGAAGTGTAACATTGAAATTTTATTTTTCTATTTGAATTTTTTGAGATAATAAATGAAATGAAATTATTCAAATGATCATCTTCAAGACCATATTTTATAGAGAGGCTCTTTATGTCCTCCAAGTTCACTTATTTTGACTTCCCATTTTCTGCAACATCATTATAATCATTTCTAATTTCATAAGAAATAAGAGAACTATAAAATTTACCCAATGTCATCTCCTTCAAATATTTATCTTCTAATATATAAACCTTTATATTAAACCATTGTGAATGTTTTCTCAAGATTCTCTAGAAAATCATTATATCATAAATAATTTCTTTGAGATCGTGCATGTCTTCCATGACAACATTCACCCGATCAAAAAAATGTATTCATAGAATCATTAGGTTGCATAATAATAACCAAATATTTGTTCGATAGAACCTTAATCATTGGTTCTTTAACTTTTATTCACCCTCATAATGGTTCAACAAATTTTCCAACATTGAATGTGATGTTTTACATGACATCACCATCCTATAGATTCCATTTTATTGGGATACTAAAAAATTATTGATTCATTTTTTGACTACATACAATTCCCATAAATTAACATGTAAAAAAGAAACACTATCGATATTGGATGAAATTACATGTATCTCAATTGTAAAGACACTGATTCTTAATGATTGTATGTTCTGCTTCATCCAATTCCTTAATGAAAAAATGTTCCCATTGAAGATCAGAATCTGCATGTGATTGAAGACCATCATTTCAAATGTACAATAAAAGCACTAACTTGAAACCATTCCCAATGATGCTAATTGTTATCCGAATTTGGATTAGTACCATGATATAAGGGTGAATCTAGGTTTGAAAAATTAAAACAACTTCCCCTTCAGATTGTGTTTTGTTGTTAAACAAAACACTCTTCACACTGTCTCCCAATGTAATGTTTGAATAGAATTTAAATCAAGCATGTGGCATAATAAATGTACTCAACTTAACCTCAATGGAATACATCTAAGGAGCATACAACAAGGATGGGCAGATTTACCAAATCCACTAAATATCATGGCCAAATTACAAGGTTCAAGCTAGAAAACATATATTCATAGGATCACTAGATTTAAAATGTTTGGGGTCAGCATAGTACTTTCCAAAGGGTTACTCTCTATATCTATTTCTCTTGATCAGTACCTGTGGAAAGGATCACTGTATTAATCTAACTTTAAACATTGATCTTGGAAAGATTCTACTCATAGTATATGGACTTGTAGCTCACTTAATTTGTAAGAATGAACGCATATTAATATGTATATAACTGTTCACATGATGTCATATTTTCAAATATATATGAAATTCAAATTTCTGCGTTCAGTTATTTTATGTAAATTACATTCATGAACTATTTTAGTCCCTTGGAAATCAACCTTATGTCCTCTACAAAATACCTTTCACCACATGGTTCAAGTGCTTCATAGACCTCCCTCGCGTTCAACATACTGTCCCTGGTTCCTGAATTAATTCTTCTTCTGTGGACCACATCTTCTATATGGAAAATTGATCTCCATTTCACCACATATCCTCTGTAAACCCTTCTTCATTTTTGGGTGCACTTCCTCGCAAAACCCTTTCGGAAATAGCCTCCATAAACACCCTTCATAAAATGTCTTCCCTAAAAACTCTCTCTTTCAAAAAATACCCCCTCTTGAACTATTTGGGATTTCACCAAATTATTCACAAGTTAATGATGTTTTCTATTCAAAATTTCTCTATGTAATAAATGTGAATTTTTTTTCTGTCACCTGTAAATCAATGAAAATGTTAATTGAATTATCATTGATATTTCAAATTCACTTTTCATGAATTCTGTGAGTTGTTTGCATTGAGCTTCATTTGATCCACAAAAGATTATTCCCTCAACATATACCAGCACAATTATCCTTTTATTAATATTACTGTTGTTATATGTATATTATAGTCAACCCCACCACACTGAATATTGATATTTCTCAAAAACTGATCTATCTTTGAATACCATGATCTTATTTCTTAATTCAAACAATATAAATCCTTCTTAAATATACAAACACTTTTCTCACTTCATGAATGAGAAAACCATTTGGATTCTCAATATAATATTCTGCTTCCAGAATCCCATCCATAAATGTTGACTTTGTGTCCATATGTAAATCCTTGAATATAATTTATACTACCATGGAAAAGAATAACCATATTGTCTCTATCCTTTAAATAGGCATAAATTTTTCATAAGCATCGATACCATCTATTTGGGAGTACCCTTTACATACTAGTCATGATTTTTTCAAATTACTACAAAATCATCATTCATTTGTTTGTGATAGATCCATTTAGACCCAATGAATTTTTTGTGTATTGGAATTAAAACAATCTTCCAGGTTTGATTATTCTTAATTTGGTAAATCTCCTCATTCATCGCCTGAACCCAATTCTTATATCCAACTAATTCATCAAAACAATTAGGCTCTCCCTATGTTATGTATGATGATTGATGTAGAGGGTTCATCATCCTTCACTTCACTGGTGTTTTTTGATCACCAATTATGTTCTATCTATCAATTTTGACATTTCTCATCTATATTTTTATAGTTAATGAATTCTTATCATACCTCCCATTATCTAAATATTCTTCTAATTCATCCTATAGAACTTATAAATCCTTGTATAGGTTAATCTACTAATCACTATCCTCCAAAGACTGATAATTTATTTTGTAAATATTTTTCCTATTCTAAATTATAGTTACATCTTCGATTTCAATATCACTGTCAATCCACTTATTATGTCATTTATATGATTTTATTATCATTAATATATAAGAAATATCACTTTATCATCAAAGGATTGAAACTTCATATTTATATCCTTATGGAAAATAAACCACTTACATATGAAGACATGAATGTACTTCAAGATTGGATACTTTTCAGACCATATTTCATATATAGTATTCACTTATTTTGAATACAATAAATATATATCTAATTTGTAGAATGATGTCATCATTGATACATTATAACACATCACTTTTTTATTTTTCTTAATGTGAATTGTTTCTTTTATCATGTTGAAAATTTTGTTTCTTCTCTCAACTACTCTATTCTATAGTAGAGTTATCACCGCTAAAGCATCATTCCTTATCCAATTTTTCTCGAGATATTCCTACACATGGATATTCATAAACTCAGTTCCACTATCTGTTATGATCTTCTATATTTTCTGACCTATAATATTTTCAAGTTCTCTTTGATATCTTCTAATGAAACTGAACACTTTATACTTGTAGGTGATGATCGATACTCATTCCATTCGGCTAAAATCATCAATGAAGTAAGTATAATATCTCCTCCCATCAATATATCTTTGGTAAATAGGTCCATAGACGTTAATTTTCACCAACTCAATCACTCTTACTGACCTTTTATCCTTTTCCTTATATGTCTTTTGAATGATCATCCTTATTTACAAGTATCATATGTCTGAGTATGAGTACATGATAACCTTGGGAGGTCATGAGAATAAACATATTTCACTAGATATTCCATGTAAATTTTTCACATGTTACCAAGATGGTTATTCCATAAAAATTTTCCTCTTCCTTGGACAGAAAGCACATATCTTTTACTCCACTTAGTATATAGTGATTTCATTTTTCACATTGTTCCTCCAAAACAACTGCACCATATATTTCCTTATTGACTCGTAATTTTTCTAAAAGATTATGGAATGTTCTTAGTCACAATGTTTAACGAAAATAAAGAATTTTTGAAAGAGACCTTCAATAACTAAGAAATCTGTAACTGTCACATCATTTCCCAAAAAATGGATTTTCCCGAGCCAATAATCATTAAGACTTCATCATTACCAAATCATACGATGCATTCCTAATAATACCTAATTCTAGTCACCATATCGTTTTTTCCTATAAAATGTGAGTGGAATCCATTATCAATGATCCATATTCTAGTGTGATATAATGCTATAAAAGAAATTTTGACAACCAAATCATGTTCATATATATTATATTTAATCTAAGTTTTTTTCTTCAGAGATGATACATACTGATGATCATTATCTTCCTTAATTTATTATAGACTATCATCATCATTTAGAGATGGAAATTTAATTTTTTTTGGATAATTTGATGATACCATTAAATGATAATTTTGAAAATATTTAATCTACATTAACATATTTCCTTGCATTATTGATAATTAGTATCTATATATTTTCATTAATCAAACACAACTGAAATAGTGACCATCAAATGATATCCTAAAATATTGGGCCCTATATTTATACTTATGCTGGTCTTGTTACCATTGATACATCTCTTTTATGGAATTTTTTTTCTGAGTGTCCCTTATTTATACAATAATATCATCTAATGTGGGGTGAATTCCGATGAGAAAATACAGCACTATTAGTTTTCCCTTGGGTGGTCTAGGTCTTCTAATTTTGTCTCAGACCTAAATCAAATTTTAAACCACAGAATTGGATCTTTTGTCCTATCTTCTACAAATAGTCATTTATTTTTGTGATCAAAACCAATACTAGATGTATCATTCCAATAAATAATTTTTCTTTCATGAAACATCTTTTTATTCTTCATCGGATCTCTAAATTGTAATTTTACATTTTATGCTACATTTTTTTCTTAATTTGGTGTCATCATAAGTTTCTCTTGATCATTGGATTTTGTTCACATACTGAAAACTAACTCATCAAGAACATTGAAAGTTTTAATTTGATCATTTTCAGTATTATTCATACTAAAAATTAATATTTTCAATTATTTAATTTTCATTTTGTACACAATCACCTTTTCGGAGCATTATCGCATTGGAGAATTCAGTATTTGAATTTATTTATTCATCTCAGAATTCTCCTCTTCAAACTGTTGTATATAATGTCTGGCAACCATGAAACACTTTATTGGAATTCTTTATTTTTTTCTCTAAAAACCTATTTCATAAAGAGAAAAATCTAATTCAACCAGATGGTATATTCTTCCTTCAACTTCTCACTCATCACTTTCGATTACTTCCCTTTTGTGAGAATTTTCCACAAATACGAGCATAACATCTACTTCATTATTCTTGTAATCCTCCAACTCTTCTACCTCAGTTTCTTCTGAACTATTATTTTCTTCTAAAAGATGATTTATCATTTTTTGGATGTTTATCTTAATTTATTTCTTTCCATTATTGTTGGAAGATGTATTTTTCTAGGTAATTTCATGAATATCTTCATGGTTATCTTCAAACTTCTTAGGAATCATTGATGGGAAATTTCTAATCATTCTACATTGAAAGCATGCATGTTGATGTTTACCTTCAAAATTTCATCTTCATCATTAAGTATTTGAGGAGATAAATTACATGAAATTATCCAAATTTTCATCCACCCAACTATATTAAATAGATATTTCATTCATGGCCTTGAATTCCACTTCTTTAGACATCTAATTTTTCTAAAAAAACATTGTAATAATTTAAAATTTCCTATGAAATAAGATTATTGTGCATGTTATCAATTTTAATATCATTAAATTATTTATATTATAATAAAGAAACCTTTATATTAAATCAATATTTAAATTTTATCAAGATTTAATATTCAATGTTTATATTATAAATAATTTCTTCAAGACCATGCAAGTTTTCCATGACATCATTTACCAGAATAAATATTATATAAATAGACTCATTATGGTGAATTATGAGATTCCCATATTTTTTACATTGAACATACATCTTTAATTCACTATATTTTGAGTCTGCCTCATAAATTTTCAATCGATTTCCCTATATATCATGTGATGTTTAACATTAAATCACCTTCGTATAGAATGTATTGGATAGGGTCCCTCTAATGTATTTATTTCCTTTGGATCCTTCATCCAATTTCTTTATTCCAGATTATGAAATCATTAGAAGACTCTATGAGTGTAGGGGGGGGGGTAAATTAGGGTTTGAGAGATTAAAACAAATTCCCCTTCATATCTTGTTACGTTGTTAAATAAAACACTCTTTTGACTACATCTATCATAGTTAAATGTTTGAATAGAATTTAAATCATGCACGAGTCAGAAAAATTTTACTTTGTTCACCCATATTGGGAAACATCGAAGGATAAAAAAATGACAATGTGTATATGTAACCAATCCACTTAGGCTTACTTCAAAAGTACAAGGTACATGTTAAATCTCTTATATACCAAGTCTCACTTCCATTATAATGTTTAGGTCTATATAACTACTATACCATGTGACACTCTTTATTTATCTTTCTCTAGCTCATTATAGATGGAAGGGATCACTATCAACTTATTCCTTTGGTCATTTCTCTTAGAAAGGATCAAATAAAATTTCTGAGAGTTGTAGGTCTCTTAATTTTCAAGAGAGTATGCGTCGTCAAATTTAGATTGATTCTCTACTGATGTCTTGTTTTCAAACATAGATGAAATTAATTTTTTTCTTGTAATGTATTTTTTCAAAAATTACATTGTCAAACTATTTTATTCTCTTGGATTACTTCATCATGTTCTCCATAAACTTCCATTCACCTCATGGTGTGAGTGATTCACTTAAAACCTTTTTCTTTCGCGGTACATCCCTACTCAAAGAAGAATTCTTATTCTGAACACCAATTCTCCTTTAAGTACTAATGATGTACCATAAACAATATCTCCTCTATTTGCCTTACTTTTATTACAGGAAATAGTGACCCACAAAACACTTTCATAAACTTCCATCACAGACACTGATATCCCCATTGGGATTCGTTAATTCCTTTATGGTACAATGAAAAAACAAATTTATAAAACTAAAAATATTATTCATAATTAATTAAAATATATAAAAGTGGGGGTTTAAAGTCAAACCCACAGACATAAAGGAATTATTTTATAACATTTTCAGATGATTAATTTTTTTAAATTTACAGAAAAAGTTATAGATAATATATTTGAATGGATTTTAGAATATGAATGTCGATGTAAAAACAGATTGATTAATTACTATTTTGATCTAGTTTGGAAGGCATTATATGGTTATAATAACTTCTAGGTTCAGATGAAATTGGACTCAAGAATATAGATTGATTTACGATTGGAGTCGTAGATGAGACCAGGAAGATCTAATGGTCATGGTATCCAATTCATGATGTGGTATGTCCCTATATCCATTAGTTTGGAAATTAAGGGTTCTATCAAATAAAGTTCATCACGATATCTTGTATAATCCAGATTTATCCTAAGTTGAAAATAGTCAAGTTTTATTTATGTTTTTTAGTTATAAATTTAAAGGTTCTATTTTAATTAAATTATAAATGGTCTTGATTTAATAAAAAGAAAAGGATTGGATGTGGAAATATAAATTAACCATGACAAATACATGAATAATTAAAAATGAAATAAATCTAAAACACATTACAACTTAGATTAAATCACCCTATCACATGGAAAAATTACACTCTCATCCCCGTGCAGGGAGAATAATAGGGAATGATAAAATAAAAAAAATGAAAAATAGGTAAAGAACCCCGAGAGGAGCATTATCTTTTCTCCAAGACCGGACCTATAGCTAAATCGTTGTGTTCTATAGTCAGAGGTATGCCATAAATTTATAGGCTTTTGATGGGATATACCTGGACAATTAAATGATCTTTAATGCAATTACATTAAATATAATCCTAGTATGAAGTTAGTTCTATGATTTTTGGATCTGTGAAAATATTATTAGAATACTTTTACCATTGACTCATGTTACATTGGTTACTGGGACTCATGATGTGTAACATTTATTCATAGCATGTACCATCATCTCAAACTTTTCCAGGCAATAAACACCCTCTACAATGAATTCCCAATTTGAAGTGAAAATACAAGACTATGATCCTCCCAAAAACATATCAGATACCCTTTGTAGAATTTCATCCCTGTTAACTGTCTTTCTCACAGAATCCCTCATCAGAAACTATTTTGGACTACAATGAATTCTTCACAGAGAAATGTAGTTTTATATTTCCAATTCATCTAAGTAATGGTGATATTTTTTGTAAATATATAGGAAAATAGATCTATTAAATCTAAAAATATAATTGAACCAAAACATCGATGCGCTACATCCTTCACCATAGACTATACTCCTCCCACGAACTATTTTCCCTCCGTAGTCTATCTAGTACCCTTTTACCCTAACAATATCCAATTCATTTCATAAAATAATCATCATCACCCTTAAAAAAATTATTATCATCTTGTGAACATCAAACCACAAGTGAACTATGATCCTCCCATGAACAGTTTCCCCTATACAGTCTATATACCACGATTCATGGTTCACATAAAACTTCTATGTGAAAATCCTTATTTTTTTATTTTCTTCTCCATTCTACGTACTTGCTTTGTGGTCTATGAACTATCGTTATCAGTCTATGAACAATGTTCTATAAAAAATATCTTTTCAAAAAACAAAACACACAATTTTGAAGTTAAAAATTTTGGGAAACACTAGAAATATATGCCACCTTAAAAACTTATTTAGTAAACACGAGCCATAACCATTCACACTCATTAAGATTATTCAACAAACAAAAGCACACCCAAAAACACCGAGAGGACACATTGAGTTATTTTTCCAAAAAATAGTAATGAACGGATTTGGCTTACTCTGGTCAGGGTCTCTAAAGTTTGTATCAGATGATGTTTAGCAGAAACTATGGAAACCAAATTTAGGAAAACATAGATTAGGGGACATAACTCTAATATACACATTTTGGAAAAGTATATAATAACATTATAATGTTTTGGAAAGGTATATATTATGTGGGTTTTCTTGAAATGTATCCCCATATGGATACTAGCTGTTGACATGGTCCTGGCATAGATTTTCTTATGGGTAAAAAAACAAAATGAGAATCGAGCATGGCTTGAGTGTAATCTTATAAATGAAAACATTCATAACTAGACTCCTGGTTTGGCACTCCCATGGGATATTCTTAGAATAATTCACATATTTTTATAAACCATTATGAAGGAGTTGAGTCAATGATTCTAATAAAATACCTTGGATAAAGCCTAGTCCAAGGAATAAACTCTATAGAAATAAAATGGGTGAAGAGTTTATGTATTGTTACTCAAGAATTAAATTATAGATGTATTTTTACCAATGATATTTTTGAGATAAGAATTATGAAAAATAAAAATATTTTATCAACATTTATAATCATATGTGTATTAATTTTTTTATGTGTCATGAGTACCATTTCGGGTTTACGAGATTAAGGCTGATCATATGTTCGAAGTATTTAGAACCTATTTTTAGGTAATACATGATGATAGTTTATAAATATTAATGATATTTTGGGAAAATGTTTTCTAAAAAATTATTTTTCATAGAAAATTTATTTAATGAATAAGGATATTTCATTTTATAGACATATGATTAATGGACATGAAATTATTTTGGGTCAATATGGTCATTATGACAATGAAAAAATATTCAAATAAGATTTCTAGACATTGTAAAAAAGAATTATTTTTGAAACCATAGTGGAAATGATATTTAATGATTATTTTTTTTTCAAATATGTAAATGGTATTTATTTTTAGAATTTTATATGAATTATATTACTATAATTTTATAAAAAGGTAAACCTATATGAAGTTTTATACTTTTATCATCTATAATGGTGGTGGGGATTGAACCCATCACTGATGGAGGATAAGGGTTCCCCGCATACCACAGGTGTACCTGATATCTTGGATATTCTCTCATTACTAAATGATTATATTAATAAAAATTAATCATAAAATAGGGGTGAGATCATTGATGTTTAATGATTAATTTATAATATTGGATAACTTATTCCAACTATATTGTTTTTGAAAAATAGTTAGAAACAGATGTAAAGACATTTTTTATGACCGGTTCAATGTGAATTTTAGTGCTTTATGCATGAAATTTTCATTTTTTGGAATTCAGTTCTTGTAGTAAAGGGATAAATTAGAAATTTATAAAATCACAACCAAAGAATAAAATTATATTTTTTGAAACATCTCATGTTTGTATATTTACTTATAATCATAGATAGTAATATAATTAGAAACGTTTAGAAAAATGATCTTGAAATAAAATTATATTATATTACTATCATTTTTATGATATCAATGACTATATCCTAATTTTAATATTTATGATTAAGAGGCCCACAAATTTACATTGATAATTCACATTATTTTTATCTATTACCTCAATAATTCAATATAAATATTTACACTTTTCCTCTACGTCCATATCTTCACTTTACAATAATTTTCTCTTATTTAGAAACATATTCATTTGTTATAATTTATGACCTTGGTACTTATCATTACATATTATTAAGAAGAAATTTTATTAACGCTTTTATGATGTGGGGTTTAAAAAATGAATTTATGAATATCGATCCCTTGATTACTAATATCATGTCTAAATTAAATGTAAGAAATTTATTTATGATGGTGGGAATATTAGGGCCCAAAAATTCTAAAATATAAACATCATATTTAATTGTGTATGTGAAACAAAACATCAAGCGCGAATAAGAATATAAGAAACCTAGAATTTTCAATGTATTTACTATTTTAATGAAATTAAATATTATATATAGCTTATAATTAAGTAAATATTTAGTTGTATTATGGTACACATAACAATGAGTTTCTTCGAAAACATGTGTTACACCCCCAGCTGTGTTTTAGATAACAACAATATAATATTTATATTATTATTTAATATAAGAGCTATCACATATACATTTGAATTTCTAATATGAATAGTATTGAATAACTACTCATAAATTAAAATTTAAATACATTTATTGGCTATATATTGATTATATATAATAATACAAATCATTTTAAATAAAATTAAATGTTTTACGATAAACTGTACCATTCTAAATAATGGATTCATCATTTTTGGCACCCATAATTTAAAAATACATTATAAATATTTTAGAAAAATTAAATTATGAATATAAAATTCACTATTGAAATTTTAAAAAATAATTTATCTTATAGTTGATTATTGATAATTTTATAAGAAGTTTCATTTTTGACGAATAGTTAAAAATAATTGATTTTAATTGAAGGTTACCATTTAAAATAAACAATTGAGAATGTTAAATTATTTGTTTAGTTGGTTTTAAACTAGAAATAGTTCAAATTTACATCGCTTAATCAAATACTTGTCATTAGAATTAATTTCATACTGAATTTTGAGACAAAAACATAGTAATCTTTTGAAAATTTCCACATTAAAAACACACTTTTTCATCCTATATGTGGGATTAATTTGAAAATATATTATTGGAAATTTTGTAGATTTAATTTAGAAAAATATATTACATATTTGGAATGAAAATAATTTTTAAATTCTAATAAATCTATCATAATCATCGACAAAAATTATTTGTGGAATCAATTAAAATTAATTACAATGATTAAGGATAAAACAAGTTTACTTAGTAAATAGAATTTAAAAATATAGTTTAAAAATGACCGAAAAAATGTCTAAAACCCCGCATATGTACATATTTGGCCTTATAAGTTCTATTATATATATTGGTACATTTTTTAATCCAAATTACATGGAAGTAAATATTAGTCTAATTCTTTCATTTCAATAATTACAAGAGTGCCTCTTAGAAAACATATAAAGGGACACACACTCTCATCTCAACAAAATGGCTAAAAAAACTGCTTTAGAAAAAAACTAACCAAATAACTCCCAAAATTCCCTCCCATGTTCATAGAATAATTTTATTTGGTTTGAACCCAAATTATGATTTCATTAGTACATTCCTATGTATGATACCCTAAGATGAGGTAATGTTCTTATTAAATAATTTTTATTTTATTTCCGTATAAAATTCATAAAATTACTATTATACCATGATTATATATTAAAATATGTATATATAGTATACATGTATATTTTTATGTTAATTTTATGAAATATAACATCACACACTTCCATCAAATGGGTTATAAAATCATTTTTCATGTGTTTGATAGATTCTGGCCCCACAAACATATGACGTTCATTTTTTCACTGCCACTTTTAAAATTAGAGGATAATGGTAAATTTAGGGTATATATATGATATATATTATATGTATGATGTTATTAAGGTTATTTAATTATTATTCCACACATAACATCATGATGTCCATTTTGTGGGAATATGATATCATCGCTCATGTGTACGGTGGACAACTTCCTCATGAAGCGATATGACTATTTCACACTGTATAACGAATGTATTAAGGATATTCTTAATAAAAACATGTGATGTATATGAAATATGAATTAATACAGAATTGATAATAGTATATATATATATATATCATATAATTATCTTTCTTTCAATTTTATATGAAAAAGGAAATAGCATTCATTTGTACATAAGACCTACCATATTTATGAACGTCATATTTCATTTTCTATCAAAAAATATTATAGGTTACATTAAATATATATGGAATATTTATGATTTTTGAATCATTTTTTATTTTCTTGATATGATTAAATCCTTATCAAATTAAGATAAAAAAGGAAGTCAAGACATACTTAAAAAGCATTCCAATTACCACAAAAACAATGACAATAATTAATGACTATTAAAAAATGAATGATAACAAGTTTCAAGAGAATAATATATGATAGTATAACCGTTAATATGGTTCAATTATAATTTAATAACATAATTTAAACAATTATATATGTTTCTAATGAGTTTCAAACCAAAAACAAGCATAAGGAATGTGAAATGTTTTTAATTTCAATTTATTGAGGCATTTGAAATGATATACACCAAAGTTCCATTATATAGTGTATGTAATACCCATTTTAGATGTAATGGTTTGAATAATTCATTACTAATGGTATTTGTTGTTTTAACTAGAATTATTTTATCTTTGGTATGATTTTAATTAAATTTTACTAAGTGGTAAATAATTTCATATATCAGTTTCATTTCATTGGGTTATATTATTTCATCATTATTTCTAATTTTTTTTTATTTTTTGTATAATTAATTTTTAAATTATATTATTATATTTTAAATTTATTTACAATTATTTATATTTGACACACATAATAGGTATTTTTGTTGATTCAATATTCAAAATTATGATATTTGTAAGGGTTATCTCCATAATCTTGTTTCATTCATGATTTTTTACACTTGGATTTCCATTGAAGGGAGTAACTTGATAATTGTATAATAAAACCATTAATTTTATTAACATCTATTTTTTATGATTATTTTCATGTTATAGTACCATTTTTTCACTCAATGGTACTTGGAATGTGTTTGAAAATGATTTTAATAAAATGTTACATCATTCCACTCTTTGTTGGAAACTTTTTTTCTTCTAAAACAATATTTTCTAATAATATTTTAAAAACATTTTTTACCATTTAATGTTTTTAAAAAAATTATTTAAATGAATACTCTAGTTGTTTTCTGAACAAGGGTCTTTTATAGTCTTTTTATAATACAAACTTAATGTTCTTTTTACCTTGTATCAAATGTACGAAATTGCCATCCATCATTTATTTTTTGTTTACTTTGTGTGTTTATAAAGTGATTTTTAATGAAATTGTTATTGAATATTATTTTCAAAGAAATGTATTCAAAAAATGATTAATATTTTAAAAATATATTCTCATAATGATGAGGATATTTTACACACGAATATTTTTAATAATAGTTTTTATTTCATAAATTCCAATAACAAATATTTTTAATCCAATGGTTGTTCATAGAATTTATTCCAAACATATTCTATCTATTTATGGATTATAAATATTTTGACCAAGTATATTGTTGAAATTAACTTATTTAAAAACAATTCATTGTCATTAACAAACAATTGAGTTATTAACTTTCCTGTGATCATTGAATATTATATTTTACCTAAATATCATTATCATTTATAATTTATATGATTATTTTCTAAACAATATACCATGTTTACATATGGTGATTAGTTTTAATGTAATTTTATTAACTTGTGAAGTACTGATAAATTTGTGTCCATTAATCACAAAAAAAATTGATAAGGAATATTTTTTAAGAATTAATTAGATTAATAGTAATATGAGGTATTAATTTGACATGAATGAAATTGGTTGGGGTCCATTTAAAGTATACCCCCGATGCGTAAGTAGTGTCATGAAAAAAAATTAGTTGGAAACAAAACCTTCATGTTTCTATGAAAAATGTTTTAAACAATCTAGGGGAATCATCTAGACATTACTTGTCTTTTAAAAGGACTTGACACAAATTAGAAGTGTTTTACTGAGACTTTTTTATACCATCTTGAGGATAGATATTGATTTAAAATGTATCATGGTCTTGGGAAACAAGATGTCCAGTAAATAATAATTTCTTTCATTCATATTGAATTTTCATTAACGATGAGATTCTCACTATGTTTTAATCTATGGATTAATTTCATTATAAGATTATTGATAAATTGTAATTTTTTATCATTTATTCACCTTTATATATTATTTGCACACTTTTTTCTTAGTTTATTGATTACATAAAATGTGCATTCATTTATTTATCTTGATATATTGATTATTCGAATTTAATCATTATTAAATCCTTTGTTTTTAATATTTACCAAGCATTTGACCTCACTAATATTTTTCATCCATTACCTAGGATTAAATGATGTTTAATATGACTAAGATGATATGATACACTATATAGAATAATGTTATTTTAAAAAAATTAAGTTTTATTTTATTATTCTAAATGTCATGTAAAACTCATGTATGCATCTAGTTTTCCATAGCTACTAAACTGTTTAATTCATTGGGATGCAATTTATTGTATCTGATTCCAATGTAATGGTTTCAGGGACCTACTATGGGATTCCGGCATCATTTTTTCTACATAGTTGGTGATAAAATCAATTTCAATGATATTCATTTTATAAGGGTGGTTTTATATATCTTTCTAGAAGAGTATCTCAATCTTCTACTAAATCCAGAAGTTGACTTTTCATTATAACTTATACATGGTTATAGAAATATTTGAATGAATATATATAGATTGGAACCCATTAAGGTGTATGTATTTAAGTAGAAACTATAGGATGAAAATGGATTTAATATCTAAGGTGTTTAACCATGCAGTGCACTGTTTTTTAAGAATAATGATAGATCGAGATGACTCTATATTGATTACCAAGAACTGAACATTATCATAATCCGAAACAAAAAACATTTAGCCTATATTGATGAATTTTTTGATAAAATTTTTAGATCTATATACATATCCATGGTTGACCTATATTCTATGTACCATTAATTGGGGGTTAATAAAGAGTATATACCGAAGAAAAAAGTCCATTCATAGTGTGGAATCTATTAATATATAGTGATTTGATTTGTCCGACTCATTCCCTAACTATCTTTATGGATTTAATTAAAAATGTATTTATAGATTACCTAGATGATTATGTTATAGTATATATTGATTATATTAATAAATAATCAAAGAGCATAAAAGAGAAATATCTTAATTATTTTTCTGATGAACCTATGAAAAACAATTTGCTTAAAACATTTACCAAGTGTGAATTTTTTTTAAAAATAATTAATTTTTTTCATATATTTTTAATAGAGGATATATATTAAGATCCACTAAAGATGAAATCTATTTTAAATTTTTATAGACAAACCATTTTGATTGATATTTTTTGTTTTCTAGGAAATTATGAATATTATTGATAATTTAAAGTATATCTGTTACTGTTATCAAATCTAATCCCCATGTTAACTCATAAGAGATATACATTACCTTAGAAAGATGAATGTGATGAAAATTTCAAGGAATTTAAATTATGTTATTTAGTGAGCCTATTCTTATATTAACCGAAAGTAGATGTTAGTTTATTATATATAGTATTTCCTTAAACAAGTGACCGGGGTATGTTCTTATATATAATGGCATGGTGATAAATTATGCCTCATGATAATTGATGTTTCGTGAGAAAATTTACCAACTCAAGATTTTGATTGATATTTTTTTTAATTAATGATATATAGTTATTGTCTTTATATTGAAAGTTGTGATATTTATATTGAACATAAATGTATGAAGTATATATTCACATAGAAATAATTGAATTTGTTCTAGTGGTTGTATATTATTTTAAATTATGACTGACCTATACATTATCACCCTAGGAAAGTAAAAAGGGTATTGTGATTTTATTTAAAAAGAAGATGATAGCTTATCAATGATAATGATCCTAAAAGATCCAATATTTCCATATTTCAAATTGATGTATTTGGAAATCAATGAGGATAGAAAAAAACCTTAACTTTCTCATATAAATATTAATCCATCTATCCATGTGATGATTAAAGGGGTGAAGAAATATTTGTTAGAATAAGAGAATAATGATAAAAATGTTATAGATATTAACCATGATTATAGTGGAAAGATAAGGTTCATGATCCATACATGGGTTTCATCTATACCTGATTTGAAGAAAGAGTTTTTTGAGTAAGCTCCTAGTTCATCATTATCTATTCAAACTACAAGTATATATATATATATATGATTATTTATGGATGAATGGAATGGATAGAGATATTTTAGAGTTAGTATCTTGGTGTTTCATATTTCATCATGTTAAGGCCGAGAGAGAAAATTCTAAGGGGTTGTTACATCAATTACACATACTATAATAGAAATTTGAAAATATTACAATAGATTTTTTCATTTGACTCCCCATAATATATAAAAGGTATAATTTTATTTTAGTTGATTAAATCATCATATGAAGTTAGAAAACATCATTTCTCTTAAAGGAGACATATCACATAATAAATTTACTAAGATATTTATAAAAATGTTGTAAGGATACAAGGAGTACCAATTCTTTCTATATCTAATTGGGATCCGAGTATGGCCTAAATGATGTGTAGTGTTATTCATAAGGATCTATGTACATAAAATTTTTTTAGCATCATATATCACCCCCTATGGTAGTGTGAGAGAAAAATTAAAAAAATTGATACTTTCCTAAGATATTTTTCAATGGATTCTAATAGTAATTGGGATTAATCCCTTCATATACTCCAGTTTTTCTATAAAAATTTCTTTCATTCAAGCATTCAGGTGGATCCTTATAAATCCATGTTGGGAATATATAGTATATTTCAATCAATTTGGATTGATTTTGGAAGAAGAGTCATACTAGAGCTTGGGAAATTAAATGAAATTGTATAATAGGTTATATCAACTCAAGAGCAGAAATTCATTGGACAAACTAACAAAAATGTGTAATGATAATCATATACATGATCAAAAAGTTGAAATTTGTGGGAATGTATTTCAAGAAATTTATCCATTGACAATTGTTATAAAATTTGAGAACAAATGAATCTACCACACAAGGTATATTGTCATTATCTAAAATTTTGATTATGTTGGGATGGTTGATTATCAGTTAGTTCTTACACAAAAACATTATCTTATCCATGATGTGTTCTATGTATCTCTTCTAAAAGTAAATTCATAATATTTAACATGAACTATGAATTGAGGTCATAGAAATGGAATTGGATAAATCATATGGGGAACAACAAATTGAGATTATATATCATATGGAGAAATTTCTAGGAAATAAAACCAAAATCCCAGTCATGTTTTTATAGAGAAACCACCAACTTGAAGAAGGTACTTGGGAAATTGAGGATATAATGGGGTATAAAATTATTTAGATGATTCTATTAGAGTGAAATTTTTTCATTGGATAAATTCTTTTTATGTTGGGTATAATGTAAAACCCAAGTATTTTATGAAATATTTTTATCAAACAAATTTAATTTCATCAATATCTCATATTACAAAAAAATGTGTGTATTAATAAACTCTAATATAAAATTATTACAATTATTTAAAAGTGATATTTATAAAATATAAATTAAAATTATTTTTATGAATTGGAAGAAAAATATTTTCTAAATATGAATAAATTATTTATATAATGTAAATAAAATATATAGTAAAGTCTTTAAATTATTCAAAAATGTATTTTTCCACAAAAAAGGTTTTACTATTTTTTAGAAAATAATATTATTGTTTAATTCCTATTTTTTAAAATGAATTTAATAAAAGTAATATAATTTATTAAATCATAATTTCAAAAATATTTCTGATTAAATTTATTATAATTTTATAAAAATAGTAATTTTTTGATTAATACTTAAAAATAACAATTTTAATTGTAAATCACCCTTTATTTTATATTATTTACAAAGTCCAATTATTTTTTATGATTGGTTTAAAAATAAAATTAGATAAATAATAATATTATTATTATTACTATTTATTTAATTTAAATAATCTTCATTTTATTTTTTTTGGAAAAATCATTTAACACTTATGAATACTTTTTCATTGGAAGAAAACTTTTTCTTGATTTCTATGAGATAAATTTTTAATTAAATCCCACAAATCTTATAAATTTAATATGGAAAAATTGAAAAAATACTTATAATAATCATAATATATATTATATAAAAAATTAAACTTATTTTTTCATCGTAATGATTGGGAATTAACATTTAAGATTAATTACAATGATTATTATTAAAACATGTCTACTTGTGGTTAAAATAAATTATCTGGGTATGTTTTCCAATAAATCATGTATATGTAATATTTTATCACTATATATAAACCTTATAATATCCCATATTAGAATATATGGTAATTTTAAATCATTTTTATTAGTAATTTATTTTTCATTTTAGATTATTTTTTGAAATGTTTAAGTAGTTTATATGTGGGTTCCGTTCCCCACGTATAAAAGGATATCTTCTATATTATAGTATATGGAATAAAATATCATTTCAGTTCATAAAACACATGAAGAAAAATTTAATTTCTTCTATTAAAACTCCATTGTTACATTTATTTTAAAATGAAACTATTATATAATGTTTTAGGCACAAACCTAATAAGGATCACCAAAGAAATTGTATTAATAAAACCCATAAATTATAATTTTATTTATTCTTACTCTAAATAAAATATACTTAAATATTATGATATAATAACATCAGTATATCCCATATAATTATATGTTATTATCCTAGTGTCAAAAAAAACATTCATCTCATATTCTATCAAATGGGAAAATAAAATCGATCATGTCTACGACGGACTACCACCTCACAAATCGATGTAATTTGTTTTCCATCACCTCCTCTCTTAGATGGATATATTGATTTATTTTTTATATTTATATTAAATTCGTAAAATAATTATACTACTTTAATTATAATATAACATATATCTTTTTTACATTCCATTCCTTTGGAAAATGATGACTTCACTTATCTATATGTGTGGACTTCCACCTCTACGCAATGATGTGATTTGTTGTTCATTTAATTTTTAAATGGATGATATTAATAAAATAATTAATTAATATGAATTATCGAAATGACATATAAATTATTGTTTAAATGTAATGATTTTTTCATATTTCATTCATTCCAACTGACATGAAAATAAAATTAGAGCTCATGTATACTTATGACCTACGGTCTCCATTAATAGTTTATTTTATCTGGAATCTATAATGTTAATTTATTAAATTAATAAAATATATAATATATATATATATAATATTTTTTAAATAAATAAATTAATGGGTATTATGGAACCCTGATCAATGTAAAAGGATAAATAATACCAAACAAAAATATAAATGAAAAATGATGAAGTCATTACACAAAACATGATTTTAACAAAGAAATTTTATCAAAATAATAATAAAAGGTCATAAATAAATCCTATATGGTATTATATATATGACTATGATTTTGTAATTATTTTAAAATAAAACTATATTTATTATACTGGTGGTTCAAATGGGTATAATTAAATTAATGACCTGAGGTAATGGATTTCTTGTTTATCTTTTATTTCTTGGAGAAAAACACGATATTCACCACTCGATGCTTTTGTATGATGTACATACTAATACATTGATATTTCGTATCATAAATATACATATTTTAATGATATTTAACGTTTCGTTTGATTTTATTATATTATAGTAATTTTTGTACACTCACGTAAGGAATATTCATATCATTTTTTTCGGGGGACACATGCCCTATACATCTCTTATTTCTTTTCTGTAGTGTATAAACTCCCCATGAATATATTTATTCATTATTATCCAAAAATTGTTGGATATAAATATTCATATTATTTTCACTAATTCATTTTTTTTATTATAAAAATGTTACCAAATTCATTATGGTTTTATTTTACAATCACATCATTTAATAGGATTCTTTATGATTAGGATTTTGATAATGAAATTCTATGAACAAACTCTCTAGAAACTCATTTATTTTATTATAAATTTACTATATTTTTTATTAACTTTTTACTTTTATCTTCCACTTTTTAATAAGAAAATATACATATATGTTGTTTTTATGGAAAATTTGATTTATTTTGTTTCTTCGATAGAATTATTTTACCATGTATATGTTTTTTTAAAAAATTAATGATATTTTTTAATGTTAAACAATGATTGTTTCATAATAATATTACCCATTTATGAAATTAAAAAAATTATTTAAAATTTATATATTTTTTATTTTCCAAAAAAAGGTCCATTTCTATTTTACAGAAATTGTGAATGTAATCTTTTTTTAAAGAATATGACATTAAATGTATTTACCTAGTCAAAAATAAATAATGTTTTAAATAATAAATTACTTGATTCTATGTTAATTTTCAATGAAAGTTTTTTATTAAATATTTAGGATGTTTTATGAATTTAAATATGTAATTTCAATGTGTAAAATATATTATCTATAACAAATGTTCCATGTGATCTTTCAAAATCATTTCTCATCTAAGATGATATATTTTGATGTTACTTAAGTTTTACATGGTATATGATGTAATGATACCATCATTATTCATTAATTATATGTTTTGTGTTATTTATTGGAATATTTTTATGAAACTCATTCCTTTTCCATGGGATATAATGTTATGAAATGATCTGATGTTTAATGAAGTAGTTTCATTTCCACTGATTATGACATGATAAATTGGTTATGAAACCATATTTTCCATGAGTTCTAATATAAATATTCTTTTATGATATTTTCACACAAACAGTTATGGATTACATTATGGGTGGTATATATATCTTTTCTTAATTAATTGCCTAATGTTTGATATCCCTTGAGATAAATTGGACTGAAATATAGAGTGAACCAAGATCATTAAGGGACACTGTCTACTATGATAGTATTAGGAGAGAACCTGATGTAATATTATGGATTGGGGAGTGAAACCATTCCACTATGATTGTATCGGAAATGATTATTTACTAATATAGAAATGATTTTATAAGTTTCTATGCGGTCTTTAAATCTATGTCTTCTGCTAATGTAATGATTGAAGGATCATGTTAATTGATTCTATCGTGATTCATTTATTCTGAAATTATATGTTTTATTCTATGAATCGTAATAATGGTTTATTATTTACATGGAATGGTTTTTAAATTCTTTTCTCATATCCTTATAGAATTGTAATCATGTTATGTCTAAGTGATAATTGTTATCACTCTTATTTACTCTAACTGAGCATATTAGATCACCATTTCTTATTTCTTTTCATTCCATAGATTATAAATAAATGTATTATATATATGATATTTCTTTAAAGGTTTATAATTATGATGATCACATTGGGAGACGTTGTATCTCACTTATTAATTAGTTTTTTATGTATCCATGTTTTTCAAAGATAGTAAACCATTAACGTTTACATTCATTTTTTGATATATTTAAATGAATATTAATTTATTAGGTTGTTATATCTATGTATGAAAAGGGTGGGTCTATATACCAATTATATTTAATCTCTCTAGATAAATATTTTTTCAATACTATGTGAAATCTATCATTTTTACATTGGTTCTTATAGTAAAATTCTGTAAATACATTGAAAATATTACACAATTTTATTTTGTATGGTGAAACATACTCTTATTTAACATTCATCAACTATTGAATTTTATTTTCTGTTTTATGTCAATTAAATTTTGAAAAATGATTTTCAATAATGGGATCCTGAAATACTTTCATCTCTATAGTATTAATTTCATTATTCTTCATGTTTTTCACTAATTCCAACCATTGATCTGAATCATCATAAAAATGATAAACTAGAAGAGATATATTATTTTTCATTAAACAAAAATAATACATTCAATATGGAATTTATGCATCTTTATACTATCATTATGTCTAAGGTTCCATCAAAATTTGGTGTGTTTGGTTTTGTCTAATTCTATTAAATTTACATCTTCCTCTAGTTAGAATGAAATATCTCTCTTACATGGGTTCACCAATTTATAATTAAAATTAATTGAGTTAAAACAATCCCCAAATTACTCAATTCTAACTATAAACACTTTATTTAGTTGATTTATAATGATATTGTACTACTAAAACCATTATAATTTATTAATTTTGATATCCCTATAGATAATAATTCTAAAAAATTCAACAAATAGATGACGCAATAATAAAACCCTTAAAGATTATATAATGATAAAATAAACCTATGATCAGATTCCTATAATTTCCAAAATTAATAACATTGTAACCATTAATGTTATCTTGACACTTTTTTAACACCAATAATAATACTCAACACTCAAATATGTGGTTATAATGCTAAAAACAATATTGATAACATATTATCCTTGAAAAAAACTACTATAATACATACATAACAAACCAATTCTGATGGGGTTAATTTATTTGATTTTGAACCTTATAATATTCACATACTCTTATATAATTGTTTTTTATAGAATTATGATAAACTCTTACCAATAAAACTCCATATTTCTACTATTTTTTTATTTTTTTCAAAAACAATCTTATAATTGAACTTGTGTTTCCTTTATGACACATTTTTTCTTCCTTCAATATTTGTTACCTTAATTGATACATTTAAATTTTTAATAAAACTTCACATATTAATACCATTTTAAAAAAAATTCAATAGTGGGGTGATAAAAAATTCTCATTAAGTGATGTAAAAATAACAACAAAACCATTCACCATTTGGGTTTAATGAAAATCTGTTAGAATTTTTAAATTTTTTATGAAATACTATTATTTATAGTAACTTACAAGAAAAAACATCCATTGATCAATAAAACACCAAAAACCCTAAACATGAATAAAATGATCATGAAGGAATATTGGGATATCATACATATAAACTGCCTATTCATATTTCCAAGATAATATAAAAACATATAAATATATAATCCCAAGCATCACTTTTCATTGTATAAAAAAATTAAAAAAAATTATTAAACAATTATATCCTAAGACCATCTATAGTCATTGGTAATTTATCTAATAAAAAATATATTAAAAATATATGGATATCTATGCATTTCATTTTTACCATCACTCGATTCTTCAGTCAAAATCCCTCGAAAAAGCTAATAAAAATGGTCAAATATAATGTACTTTTTATAACTTATTAAAAAGAAGAAAATACCTAAACTATCATATATGAATTTAATTTTTTAAGTCATGAAAACATTATGACAATTCATAACAAAAAAAAATAATTGAAATGATTGAGGTAAAATATATTTAGGTATTAATAACTAAAAAAATATAATAAAATTAAAACAAAGTAAAAAATTAATCATAAAGAGTATATTAAAATTATTTATATATGACCCATTATAATCAATGTAAATTATATCATAAAATAATATTTGAAAATCATTCTAATGTAGAGATAGTGATTCATAAAATCACATTAAATGATACATATAGAATAGATATATTTCAAAAGAAATCATTAAAATAATGTTATAAATAGAAACCCTTAACAAAAATACAAACCCAACGATTATTTGTTTTATATTTTTGAGTAATAAAAATATAATATTTTTCATCATGCACCAAAACTATTTTATTTTTTATTCAATTTCAATTGTACCTTTTATTTAGTTTATCAACATTTTTTTTATTTCCCAAAAATCATTAAGTTACCTTTAAATGTTTTTATTATTTTTCAGTTCATAATATCAAAACTACATTGGGGGTTGATAATGGAAAAATTAGTCATGTATTAAAAATTACAAGAATTATATTTATGACACAATAATTTTTTTTATACATTAAATCTATTTTTGGAATCATCCTTGTATGGAATTCATGAAAAATTAATCACGTTGATTCGTTGTGGTGGTTTTCTACATGTACACAAAAGTGATGTTTTTATTTTACAAAAGATTTTAGAGAAGAAGGTAGACTACAATATATCTTAATATAATGAAAATTAATCCATAAATATTATATATAATCACTAAATTCATATTTATAACAATCCATATAATGTAGTGATTAAAAATGTGAAATGTTATCTATAGAGGCAGTAGTGAGAATAAATAGATAACGAAGTTTCAAATTAGTAATTTGATGAAAATAAATTTGAAAAATTATATACAAACGACATAGTAAAATTTTATTATAGAAATGAATTTTTTTTCAATATATTATTATGGTTATGATTTATTTTAAGAATGATAATGAAGTATGAAACATAAATGTATAATGTTATGACTTATACGTCTTCTTTGAAAATCCACATCTGACATTCTACAGAATACATCTATATTACAAATTTTAAAATGAAACATACACCCAAGTAAAAATAATTCATAATATACTGTCAAATATATTAATAAAGTATGATTTTAGATATTTTTATTTATATTTTGGGACATTGTATATATATATTTAACCCATTTAAACTTTTTAACCCTTATTATTGTGACAAATTCTTTTCTTGGAAATATATTTATATGACCGCCAATAAAATAGTTTATATTACCTTATTTGGACCATATTATTCCAATTAAAAAATTAATTTTAATTTTCAATTTACCTAATTTATAAAATCTAATATAAATTTAAATCTATATAATGCAATGAAAATTTTATTTTTGAAAATTATCTTTTATTTAGAGAAAAATATCAGAAAGACTCGGACCATGTGTTAAAACACATTATCCCCAATATATTTAATCAAAAGGTAAAGGATAGGTGACTAACTGAGGCACAATGATTTTTTACAACCATGAGAAAAACTAATAAAAAATAACGTTCCAAGAAAAACCTCTAAATCATCCAATAGAGGGCATGAAAATGGTCAGCAATAAATAGTGACCAGTGATTTGGAATATAATAGAAAAACTACCAAAACTTCAATGTATTATCCCCCAATGCCTGGTTCACCGTTGAATTCGTAATGGAAAAAATGATGTCCTGAAATCATATACGTGTTTTCCTGGAAGAAATGATATTTGAATCATATGTTTTCATTGTGTAGATACGACATGAATTTTAGGATCAAGAAAAAAACATTATCATGAATTTGAAGGCATTAAATGGGATTTCTAATCCAAGTCTGATAATTACAACTATACTCAATCTTGTTCTTGTATCCCTCTTATAGGGTCAAACATTTTTCTATATTTTTGTGTAAGAAGTGGGTAGGCTATAATAACATATTTATGCCCCTCAAAGAGCATGTTTTATGATCAAGCATCATGAATGAAATACATCCACTAAACATGAAGACATATAGCATTACATCAAACAACCTTGAAAAAATTATAGATCCAAGACTGTGTAAGACTACTTCCAGTGGCTTCATAGAAAATAATTGAAAGCATTATTCCGACCAATAAAAATCGTCTATATCAATTGAAATCTTCACGAAAACATGAACATGTGAATCAAAAGGTAGAATGATCCAAATGTGTATATGATTTTCCTTTCGATTTTATATGTTATTCCTCAAAATAGTTCTTTTTCAAATATAGAGAACCCAATTGATGTCCCCTTGAAGTGGTAATCCATATTGGTGAATCCTAATCATTGGATCCTTTATTGAGTCATAATGTTTCACAGATCGCGTAATACACAAAATATAGTGTAAAATTGTTGTTCATGGAAATGATAAGTATGATTCTAAAAAAATAAGAGTTATGTCCATATGATTCAAATCCATAACTGGTTGGGATCCATAAATTACATATATAAAATAATATAATCAAAAATATATTTTTAACAAAACATTACTTAAATATCAAAACGATTTCTATATATTTCTAAATTAAACATATTAGTTTTAAATGAATTATTAAGTTTCATAAATATATATTAAGTATATAAAATATATTTATTATATTTTAATGTCAATCATATATTATAGTGATTTAACAAAAATGATTATATATGAAAAATCAAAATGTTTCATTATACAATAAAATGAACTCCTGAAAACAATTATCAAAAAAAAATTTTATTATAGATTCAAAAAATGATATCATTTTTATGAAACTCACGTTTTTAAAATTAGAAATTTATATTTTCAATAAACCCATAGATTTCATAAAAAATATTCTTTTTGGATAATAATATTTCTCATTAGATAGAAAAATTAGGTATAATTATTTTATTTTACATGAATCCCTATAATCTATTTATGAACATTAACAAGTCATGATTTTTTTTTAATATTTGTATTAAATTTATTTTCACTGATTCCATTTTAATATTACTCATAATAAAAATTTAAATTCATATAAAAAAAAATTTAAATAAAAACAATTCAATTAATCATTCCCAATTAATTTTCCTTATTTTTAATATTATATCGTGCATCAATGTATACTATTAAAAAATTTACATGATTTACATATTAATATATATATTATCTTATTTCTATATATGTGTTAAATAATATTAAGTTGAGTTGATAAAAAAGTATTCTTATGAAATAAAATATAATAAAAAATTTATTTATAAACTACCCTTGTTGAGATGAATGGGTCATAAAGGATTATATTTCATTCATAGTATGTAATAATCCAATGTAAATTAATATTTCTAAAAACTAATTTTATAACCCAACCAAACGAGGCCTGCCTGGTCGGAGGAAGGCTATATCACCACAACCCTAGACCCACGTCTATTAGGATAGGGACTAGAGACTAGAGTTGAGTGGGAATATCACACACATGTGAGGACATAGCCTAAAGTACCCTAACAGACACACACACACACACACACGCATTCCATATCCATGAAATAGTGTAGAGATAGTAAATAAATATGAAACAAATCTGCATGTATATATATATATCCTGCATACAAAGTATGACTACGAAGGGAAGAATCAAATAGAAAAAAAAGAAAAAAAAGAAAAATAATATATCCTGCTAAAAAGAATCATGTTTCTTTCTACCTCATGATTAATACACTTCATATACTATATATCTAATAACTATTCCCCTACTACTCCCAATATCCTATTGATGGTTCTAGAATACATAAGGTATTCACAATACATGACATGTTTGTGAAAATATCATGTAAGGGTGTGTAAAAGAGTACCTAGTATGCGCCATAAATGATTGAAACAAAATTTTGTAACTAATAATAATAAAATAGCATAACCAAAATAGAAATAACAATACCCAAGATAGAGAGACAAATGACCCCACCTTGACAACTCCACAACAATGATAAACTAATCATATAATCACCAACTAGTATTCCATGTAAGATGACACAAACTGATAGTTATCCATGAATACACAAGATACACTATTAAAATAATTCACACCTCATTATTCCAACAATATATCCAGTGATAATGACAAGCTCAAGACTCAAACGATAATCTTATTCTAGGATTATACTCTCCACTATCCCTATAATCTGTGATGTCACTAAACCAAGATATGTATCTCACCACGAATCACTAATCTGATGTCACATCCACCCCATCCTTGATGTAATATCTATAATAGAACATTATCCTTGAGTCTCACCACATTTTAACTCACCCAATGACTCTGTAGACCACAGAGATTAGGATGATGATCAATCAAAGGAACATTGGGGGACGTTAAGAACCGTAGTTGATGCACTAAACATAGGAAGGGGGTATCTCATCACAATCCATAAAAAGAATAAATCACTAATAAAGGATATTTTCTCATGTAGTTTTGGTCATTCCAATTCAACAAATCACAAATAGTAAAAACATAATGGTATAATTACAAATGGAACTAAGAGGATTCATATTAGATAGAAACTCCATACAACTACAAACTAAAATGAAACATTATAACCAAAGTCACACATAGATCCATAGGGCGCACTAGGGGAAACCTGAAACCTCTATAAACATCCTCAATGACAAGGAATTTAGACATACATAAAAATACATCACAATGATACCAAAACCCCTATAAATGGAAACATGATGGACATATGGATTATTTTGGGACTCTAAGATGGATGCATTATCTAATGAATTGAGAAATATATCAAAGAAGGCTAAGACAAATCTCTCTAGAATATGGTAAATCATGAAAGCTATTTTATATCGGGGCAGCCCTAGAGGGGTCATGATCTTATGATGAAGATATGAGTCAACACTGAACTAGAATATGTGTAGATAAATGAAACTAACTCAACCACAACTAGTATAAATGTCACTAACTGACGTGACCCACAATGGCACATTGTACCGCATCTCTAGAACTAGATCATTGTCCATCATCACATCCCATATAGAAAACTTCTCAATATATGCTAATTTTGTCCCTCTATCCAAGTCTAGAAGACAAATATGTATGAAGGATAATCACTCAAAATGATCTATATATTATATACTGTAAGTATATGACATGTATTTTGGCGCAGGTCTATGTCTATGTCCCCTATCAATACATGGAATGTAAAGGAAGACTACACGACCTATAACCATGTCACACAAGGTTTATCCCTTTATAATTTCTTGGATGTGTCGTCACCCATACATGGATAAATTTCCATGTTGTCCCACAAAATGTGTACCCAAACTACACGGTGTGTCTTATCTAGCCACCCAATTGGTTGGATTCTTTTCCCATACCCATGTATGACACCCTTTGTATGTGTAGATTTCTATGTTCATCCACACAAACATGTATATCAGCAAGGAGTGATTATCTATATCCATCGAATACATGATCTGGTACCACTACTAGATGGTTACCCCTAATACAAAGTGTTTTGTTCATAAAAGTTAGTATTCACTAAATGGGAGGAACACATGGTGTGCTCTCGAGTAGTACATGTTTTGTGGGTAGAAATTCCAAACATGAATAGCCTCCAAGCCACCTAAAACACTTTATTTTCCCTATAAAAATATTGATTGACCCCTGGAGGGCCTATAATAGGATAAATATAGATGAAATGGGTCAAGGATGTAAATAATGTAAATATTATTTCTTCAAGGGGAAAATGTAATCGTTTGGGTCTAAAACAATGCTTCAAACATGGCACTCCTCAATCTGATGATGATCGGTGTCAAAAATGGGGCACAACAGTGCATATACTCGTTAGTTTGGACATGGGTCATGGATCACCACAATGGGTTCCTCACTCCCTCTCTTATCACATGAGAGACCAATGGGTATGGATATATAATTTTATTTTTTAAAATAAATTAATATATCATCATTGTGGCCATCAATACTCGCCATCACCTGAACATTTGACACAAACAAAAAATATATTGTACATAGGGTAAAACACACATTATGAACTAATATATGATCCCAAATTTCACATACATGTCTATGATTTTGAGTTATTTATTATTTAAATATAAACTCTCTATGAAAGATATAATATATCTTGTATTTTTTATCACTTCACTAGGGCTCTCTGGGTCCCAGAATCCTATGATAACTCCACACAAAGCTTCAAATAGAATCTTAGAATTATCCAAATATTACATGAGAAAACTAGACTCACTAAAATATCCCCACCATCAATTAAATAAATCCTAAAAAGTCAAATAATATAGAAAACGGGATAAAACTGATCTCTCAAATAGAACACTCACACCAGCAAGATCCTCGAAAGGTTCTCATGCAGTCAGACGCATTCACCAAGAGGAACCATAGAAAAAAAAATTGTATTATATTGAAATCAAAAAAACACCAACATAAAACATGTATGAAAACCATACACTCATTTCCCAAATCATCCAAGCTGACACATCGTACGATTAAACAACATGTCTCCTCAGCTACGACTAGAAGTAAAAAACTAAGCACCCTATACAACTACATCCTCACTGTCTTGAGGTACACCACTTCACTAACCCAATGCAAAACATTATGTAACCCTATAGTAATCATCTTCCATTGGATAAATTGTACCATGATATCATGAAAACCTGAAGCACTTTCATCATAATATGAATAGTTCACTTTACCCGGCACACCCAACCCCTTATTTGGTTCACAACTGGAGTAAAGTGACCCTCAAATTACCTCATTTGACCAGATTACTGTTTTCAATTTCAATTCTCTTTATATTGACATACTCCCATCCTTTGGAAAATCCATTGAGAACTTGCTGAGTTGAAATCAAGTCACGCGGGACCTCATAAACAAAAACAATGATTTGTGTCTCCTCAACTAGATGTTAATGTATTGGGAAACATATATTGACTATAGGAAGGTTGCACCATCACTCTTAAATCTAAAAAATGATTTTTAGGTAGTGTCTATTCTATGTCTAGAAATAATACTTTGAGATAATTTCATAAGGCCGATAATCTTGGATAATGACTAGAATGTTACATAATTTTCTCATTTACCCAACTATAAACATTGATAACACAAGGAAAACATCATAAAATACTATCTAGACTGATCCAACATGGGTTAAGGATATAGTATTTCATTATCAGAAAACTTCTAGGGAATCCGATATTCCAAATGGTATCATCATTTTCCCAAAGATCATTAGTGGATTTTGAAAGGTATCTTCTGTAAAAACATCATTCGAACATAGAAATGGTGATAACCCGACCTAATGAAAAACTTACAGAACCATCTTGGTTATAGCCTCTTGGAATATAGGACATTGATTATTTTGTCTAGGTACTCCTCTTAGATGGTTAAATAGTTTTTCATATGTCAACCTGAATTAACTTCATGTACTAATCGACCTACCGCATGAACAACATGGGTATCCCAAGTGAACATATTAGATCATATTATGCCTTAAAAAACTCCAACTTTAGTTGAGTAAAAAAAGTACATAAGCCCTTTGAAATTGAATGGTTAAGTAGAAAGGATCAGATGGGTTACCCATGTCTTGATCATGAGATACTCTTAGGGAAAAGTGACACATGGATGATAATTTTGAAACTGAGGAAGAGAAGTCAAAAGTCATACCTAGAATAAAACTATATTTCTCCAGGTCACAAGAACATATTGAATGAATCTCATCCCTACCAATTTATTATCAATTAATTGCCATAACTAGTTCATAATCCAACAACATAGCACACCGACCTACCCAGACCTCATATTTCAAAGTAACTCATCCACCACACCATAAACTAATCTTCCATAGGTCGAACTAAGTCACCATTCCACCAAATCACTATCTAAACCAACAAAAATCCTTTCCCCTAGGTCACATAATAAACACTATAAACAATGCAAAAATTTCACAGCAATTATAAATCATCAAGCCAACATGAAAAAAACCTGATCAGTCACCAGAATCATAGTGACCCTAACCAATATCCAACCAATAGTAATAGTGGCAGAACCCAATGGATCCAAATCCAAGCGGATAGAACAATCACAGACAACAAAAAACTATAAACCTGAAATTAATCACATAATCGATGAAACCCAATTTCTTCCCCCTCCTTCCACTCCAGATCTGTCATCAATCTACAATGATAATGAGCTGAGGATATAACCTAGTAGTTCTAGATGGAACTGGGAATCCAAGAACCACTGTAGCCAGGTCGTCTCTAGAACCGATCTGAGAAGTTGTGCTGATCCACATCATCTCCAAACCAACAAACCATGTTGAGCCGAATAGGGAAGCAGGTGCCTGCCGATCCATGACTTCGACAAAAGACAGTGAAGGGGCACGCTAGAACTCCAATGTGCTAAGCCAATTCCAGGACACACCAACATCGAGTCGAACCATATGTATCCACCTTCGAGAACGGTCCATTATAGAGGCGGAGGGGAGTGAAATAGATGAAAACCCTAGGCACTACTAATGGGAGAGTAAATTATGCTCTGAGGCCCCATCAAACATAACCGTCAAAATTATCCACTTCAAAGCCACATCAAACATGGCCGATAGAATTCTCCTCAAATGACCTGCATCAACTTGGTTATTTTTTAAGTAATAAGTGGAACAGAAACTTCATAAAAGGTCACCCATCATAATCTGTATTCGTGGATATAAACTATTAACTATGGATTTCTAATTAGACAGGATCCTAAAACAAATGTGGATCATTTTGACATTAGTAGTAACATTTAAAATTCTAATATTCAGTCTTCCAATAGTGTTACCCTCGCCCCAATTTAATGCACAATTTCCACATTTTAGAATCCACACACCAAACCCATGATGTTCCACAAAAAAGTATGTTGGGTATTGGATTTGATACCATTTTTCATGAACCAACCTACCTCAGTCCATGAAAATTTTCAACATAACCCATGGGTCTCTTCTAATACCATAGTTTCCTTCACAACATACCATTTTATATTATGAAATGGGGTCACTTATCATAATAATTAATATCCCAATAGTCCATCACATGTTCTTATAGTGTTCTTATTCCCCACATACACATACTATATGAAAATTCCAAGGAGATCTCCCATATTGATTACTACTCCAGGAGAAGCACTCTTAATTATGGCATTCCAATTTGGTTTCCCCTGAAAAGAAAGGTGAAACTTTTTTATATGTGTAGTAATTTTTATCCATTTAGATCTCACTTTTATAGTGGTGTTACACTTTATCAATTAAAATATAGAGGGGGTAAATTCTTAGGGATCATTGGGGAAACTATAAGGCCCCAGCCTTAAACCTTACTTAATCTTGAGTTATTACAAGATTACACATTGAGGATCTTTTCAGGTTTAGAGTTTTAGAGAATTAGATCATGAAACTTGCATTACATTCCACATTTAAACAAAGTGGTTACATAAAAGACAATATTCATTCTTCCCATCAACGGAAACATATTTAAAATAAAACACAGATTCTTTCTTGACACATCCTTGACACTATCATCACATCATGTACCTTTCCCTTGACCTGTGAAAAACTTTTCAAAAACTTGGTATGAGCAAAAAAACCTCAGTAAGGGTTATAAAAATATGGAAAGGATACATGAGTTCATATATACATAAGAATGAAATCATACTTTACCCATAAAACATAGGCACTTTAACATACCTCATCAAACCATGAATAAATCATAGAAATCATAAGACATAAAGGTAACTTGAGGCATTCATAACATTCTTACGTAGGGAGTAACCCTCTTGGGTACGTTTGTAATACCCATCACAGTATATTCCCTAAATCTCTTCAGAGAAACCTTAACATTTCACTCCTTCGCGTTACCCAATGCATTAGAGAGCTATATCGGGCTCACCCGCCCTTAGTTTATCACAGAACCACCCGTTCTTCATAACAATGCCCAAGAACCATAACATAATCGTATCACATAAAACATGAATAAAGGAAACATAACATTTCCACATTTCAATCACAATATAACATTTTAGGATATTGAAATAACGAATCCATTAAAAAACCATTTTCAAAACCATTTAAAACATTTAATAAAGAGATTTTTGAATCAAAGTGTCCCATACCACCTTGAAGCTTTTAACATTTTAAACCATTAATATCCATATAAATAAATCCTTAAAACCATTTTGAAAACATGGATATTAATAAGAACAAATAATTAAAACATTTAAAGTGATATTTTTGTTAAAGGGGTTTTACCAAAATTAATGACACATGAATACAATAATTGAGGAATAACATTTAATCAGAACTTTATAATATCATGATAATAAATTGATTCATGATATTATATTCCAATGGACAGTATATACACCATATATGAGTGAATTGGTGCATAACAACAATGAAGTCTCAATAGAGATGTAATATGTGATGAAATCCCTTATAAAGAAGGTATCCTTAAATTAAGGATAAATCAATCTCAAAATTATGTGTGACAAATATAAATACACCCAATATAATTGGATATTAAGTGTAAAACAATAAAATGCCATTAAAAAATATTCAAAGGATGACATATTCAATAACTACATGTTGAACCCAAAGAAATCGAAATTGGGTTAACAAGTTCCGTTGGTAAAATTCGACAGCCTAATGGCGTCACTTCAAGAATTCAGAAAATGAGTTAATGAGAGATAAAAAGGGAATATCATCACTTGGAAATAAAATTTACATAAATCAGGATATAGAAGAACATATACCAACATAATAGTATGTGAATTAAAAGACATAACTAATGAAGTCTTTTAAAAAGAGGAGGGTGAAAGGTTCCCTTACCGACTTGGGAAACATTCGAAAAGTACACCCCATCAAAGAAGTGGCATAAAATGAATATTTAAATACCCATAAATGGAATTATATTACAAAAATAATGTAATAATGGTCATTACATAAACAACTCAAAGGAAATTGTGGCAAATTTAGCATAAATCTCACGGGAATAAAAGTGAGATGAAAAATCTCTTACGAAAACTCGGCAGCCTAACAGTGCCACTTAAAACATCCAAAATGGATTGATGAGAGGAAATAGGGTCTCTAATCACAACAAAATAAAGTTTTAAAAAAGAGTAATATAAAATAACATCCCCAAACATAACAAATAGGAGCTTAAAATAAGTGACATAAAGGAGAGTACTTAAAAAGAAAGAGAGAGGTTAGATCTCTTACGAAAATTCGGCAGCCTAACGGCGCCACTCAAAACATCCAAAATGGATTGATGAGAGAGAATAGGGTCTCTAATCATATGTACATAAAAATTACAGTAAGAGTAATATAAAAGAACATCCCAATCACAAGAAATATGAGCTTTAAATGAATGACATAAAAGAGTGTACTTAAAAAGAAAGAGAGGTGTAGGATCCCTTACCTCGGGTCCGACTTGACTCGATCATTCTTTAACGTCCTGAATAATAAACATGAGTTAATTTCCACTTTATTAAGAACATTTTTCTAGTTCATTATTCCTTTTATATCACTTATTGTCATGTTATAAACATTATGTAATCATTTAAGTTAATAATGATTGTTTTGTCGATATTTGGTTCTTAAGTCGAAAGTGGACTTCTTACAATTACATGTTGTTCATGTGGTCAAAGGTTCTCTATATCCAGAATGAAATTCCTGATTTGGATATCATATATATCATATATATCCAGAATATACATGTATTTATAATATTACATAATCATTTAGAGGTAAGAAATGAAATGCACCGTTCATGGAGACGGTAAGCCGTACGTACGCATGAACGCTACTTTCATTTCTTTGTCATATTAATGGAATTAAAACTAAATGAGAGGTAGTTATATTTTAATTCCATAATTATATTCATCATTTAGATGTATCATTCATCATATATATCCATTATATAGATGTACTTATAATAGTACATTACATTTGGGGATAAGAAATGAAATGCACCGTTCATGGAGACGGTAAGCCGTACGTATGGATGAACGTCACTTTCATTTATATCTCATACTTTAATGGAAATAAATAATAATTATATATAGGTATATTATAATTCAAGTATAACATCATATATAATAACATTAAATCCATCCTTTATACGTCCCACGTATGGCATTAACGAATCACATCACTTTGAGGGGGTGGTAGTCCGCACTTCCTAAAATGAAGATATCGCGTATACCCATTATGGAAGCCCTAAAGGTAAGCCACAAATGAAAAATACAGAAGATTAAGTAAAACATAAACATATTATATATCATATATAAATATAGTGACATCTTAATGGCCACCTTTGAAGGTGTTATATGAGTGTTGAACAATCATCGTTTCGTGAGGCAGAAATTCGCCATCCACCGAAACAGTATGTTCTATAACCATTAGATGATAGTGTGTGTAAATGTAGCTCTAATCCTTATTATAACAACATCCTAGTATATTGAAGATACTTTATGTGTTAAAAAATGAATAAAAAAAGTTTAGGGGGTTGGAGAGGAAAAATAAAACAAAAGGACTCAACTGAACACATTACCTTAAGATCAGGTAAGTCCCTTTGATTTGAGCTCAATGGATTCCTTGGGAAGACTTCTGCCCAAAGTAAGGCTTCAAGGAGTAAGAGAGGGATGTGTAGAGCCAAAATGGGCAGGTTTGGCCGAGACAAAGGCTTTGGGGGTGTGGGTAATGAGGTAGAGGTGGGGGCCTTTTATAAGAGGAGCGGAGGGGCACTCTTGGAAAGTAAGAAAATGTTACATTATTTGAAAATGGTATTCTGATTTTGGAGTTCCCACATTGATTTGTTTTGAGGATAAGGTGATAAGGGCTCGAAATCCACTCATCCAATAGGTTTTGGACATGTGTAGGTCTTAGATATTACATTATCCTTCAATATTATTTAAATCGTTAAATAATGAGGTCATCGCTGCATCATCATGATGTCATAAATAATTTAATTTATTTAATGTCTAAAAATTATAAAAAAAATCTATGATGTAAGAAATATTTTTATCTTTCCAATTAATATTTATAGTCAAAAATATGATTTGTATATCCCCATGTAAAAATTGTTTTAGTAAAACATTTCATGTTTGTCTCATTTATACTTTAACTTTAAATAAAAAGATATTAATGTCATTTTCCAACCAAAGTGGCTTCATGGGGTCCCCAAGTTGACCCATGGGTTGTCTGGGTCGGAAATGACACATCCAATGAGGTTAGGACATGTGTCAAGTTCATTTCATATTATTAAAATATTATTTTTACCTTAAACTACACTAATTACCTCTAATCGCGATTAAAAACTTAATAAGTTACTATTCACCAAAAAATTATTTTAATCCCATTGAACCACATTTTACTTCTTAATGACAACCATGTATGTCAGATTTTTTAAATTCAAAACACAAAGGTGGAAAATTTTCATTTAAACGGAAAATCAGTTTTTATAAGTACCACTTAGTGGTTTCACTATTCATCAAAAATTGAAGTTTTTCAGAAAATTACCAAAAATTCACCCTAAGATATATTTTATATTCCGAATTCAAAAATGAAGTCTATTTTACAAAATTCAAAACATATAAGTCACATTAATTAATTTAATAATTAATTCCCGCTGTCATGACAAATAGCGTGTTTTTAAGAAACAATAAGTATCAAAAGTTTGACACTAGTTTAAGTCCTATTTCAATGTGAAATTAATTCCAACGACCACTATTGGATTTAAAGGTAAAAATATATTATAATTTATCTTTAAAAACAATTAAAAATATAATGTAATCATATAAATAAATTAGATTAAAAAGAGGTTTTGAATGAAAATACAACATTTTACACTATTCATTAAAAATGAACTTTATCGGAAAGATACCAAAAATTTACACAAAGTAAATTTTGATGTCCCGATTCTAAAGAAGAGTTTTATTTGGTCCAAATAGAATGTATAAGAGTGAACAAAACTATATTTAATGACGGTTCGCCATCAAAAGGTGATAATTGAACCTTTAGTTAAAACTAGGGCATATACGCCTAACATTGAATTCTTTCCGTATTTTAAGCCTTTATCCTTTATTGGATAAATGTAAAAACATTTAAAAACATATATAATCATATTTTAGTTATTTCTATCCATTCTTTCCAATACAACGGCTACATGTTAACTTCCATTTAAAATAATATTATTTTATTATTAGAGTGCAACGTAAGATTCCCAAGAAACTTGTTGTTGCGTGTTGGGTACGCCATCGAGCATAGCATCCCCTTTAAAGTCATATTAATATTTTATTCAAAAATATGGATAAATATGAAAATGTCATATTCTTTATTTACCTTGGGTGTTACATCCTTCCCCCCATTTGGGAATTGCGGCCTCGCAATTTTAAAATTGGGCTTGGAAACATCCTTGAAAGTCCCGCATCGGAAGAAGAGTCGGTAAAACAATCACTTTAAAATAAAGAAAGATAAGTACAAAGGTCACCCGAGTTAACCCATACTAGGATTCCAAGTATGAAAACATGTACATGGAGGAGAAAACATAGGGTCATGTTCTGATGAAGAGTGATAGAAAAAATGTTTAGGAGAAATTTAACCATGAGAAAATCACAAACTTGTGATGGGTTAAACGGTATTCGATTCCCCAGTAGGAAAAGTTGATAGACAACATTTTTGTTTTAAGATACTTTTTATTGGGGAATTTATTCATAAGGAAACATAATCACTTATCATGTTGACTTTCATCTTTTATTAGATTCCTTACACAAACTCATATTTTCTCCAAAAGGTGAGTATTTAGGAAGACTTGTTCACATTAAGAGTACTATAATCAACTTTTATTGAATCACCTAATCCACAAAAGAGAACAATATACTTCCCATGCCTTTAGACTTTAACCAAAACCAAAACCAAAAAGCCAAGTACAAGATCAGATAATCCAGAAAAGGATAACCCTTTATAAAAAGAAATTCTATTCTTAACCTCCAAAATTTGTCCAACAAAACCCAAAGTTCAACGAGGACCATTAGATAAACAATTTGTCCATAAAATTCTTCAAAGTAAACCAATCTAATATTAAAACCAAAATATTTGAAGGATTTAGTCACATAGTCTTCCAAGTTAAATCGTAACATTTATCTCCAAACAACATCAGTTGCTCCTAAAGTCTCGAATTGAAAAGTAATTAACCTAATCACATATCCTCCATGATAGGTTAATCATTTTCATAAATAACCCAAAATCAACTTACTATTAATTCATAAAATCATATAACTAGAAATAATCAGTCAAACTAACTAGGGACTTCATGTAGTCCAGTGGTATGCGATAAATACCAGTAGCACTTTGGTTGTGGGTTTGATTCCCGCAGCATTGTCTGACGCGACGGGTTGTCACACGGTCTGTGTGTTGTCCTTTTTCCAAAGCTATATAATTCTCAATACATTTCCCAAAACGAGATAAAATCTTCAAAAATAAACATAACATATTTTAACCTCAAGTTTATCTAACGCCTTTAATTTTACATCATAACATATAATAACCCATAATTACCTCAAAAGTAAGGATCATATAAACCCTAATGGTTACCTTTTTAATTATTACCTGGACTTTCACATCAATTGGTCATCTCGTACATGATGAATTATAGAACATACCAAGGTTCACATGGTTGATCATGACTCCTTGATAGTTTGATTAGAACAACCACGAGTTTCCTCATTGAATACCCCATTTCATCGAGTCTCTTAATCAGAGAACCACCACAGTTTCCTTCAAAACAAATGTCACTTTGGTGCCTGCGAGATCCAGCCATTCACTAAAAACAGAAATGTTAGTGTGAGTATATCAACAAAACCATCATGTACTAATGAGGAAGGTAAACACTAAGATATACTTACTCATTCACTTTATCTAAAACTAGGACTCTTTCTGAAATCCTAACCTTTATGGTAATGTCACTTATGCTTAGAGAATACCCTAACCACTAAAGTTATCTAAACCGACCTTTGATACCCACTATAAGGCCCCAGCCTTAAACCATACTTAATCTTGAGTTATTACAAGATTACACATTGAGGATCTTTTCAGGTTTAGAGTTTTAGAGAATTAGATCATGAAACTTGCATTACATTCCACATTTAAACAAAGTTGTTATATAAAAGACAATATTCATTCTTCCCATCAACAGAAACATATTTAAAATAAAACACGGATTCTTTCTTGACACATCCTTGACATTATCATCACATCATTTACCTTTCCCTTGACCTGTGAAAAACATTTCAAAGACATGGGATGAGAATAAAATGCTTAGTAAGGGTTATAAAAATATGGAAAGGAAACATGAGTTCATATATACATAAGAATGAAATCATACATTACCCATAAAACATAGGAACTTTAACATACCTCATCAAACCATGAATAAATCATAGAAATCATAAGACATAAAGGTAACTTGATGCATTCATAACATTCTTATGTAGGGAGTAACCCTCTTTGTTACGTTTGGAATACCCATCACAGTATATTCCCTAAATCTCTTCGGAGAAACCTTAACGTTTCACTCCTTCGCGTTACCCAATGCATTGCAGAGCTATATCCGGCTCACCCCCCCTTAGTTTATCACAGAACCACCCGTTCATCATGACAATGCCCAAGAACCATAACATAATCGTATCACATAAAACATGAATAAAGGAAACATAACATTTCCACATTTCAATCACAATATAACATTTAAGATATTGAAATAACGAATCCATTAAAAAACCATTTTCAAAATTATTTAAAACATTTAATAAAGAGATTTTTGAATCAAAGTGTCCCATACCACCTTGATGCTTTTAAAATTTTAAACCATTAATATCCATATAAATAAATCCTTAATTTTTTTTTAAAACATGGATATTAATAAGAACAAATAATTAAAAAATTTACATTGATATTTTTGTTAAAGGGGTTTTACCAAAATTAGTGGCACTTGAATACAATAATTGAGGAATAACATTTAATCATAACATTATAATATCATGAGAATAAATGGATTCATGATATTATATTCCAAAGGACAGTATATACACCATATATGAGTGAGTTGGTGCATAACAACAATGAAGACTCAATAGAGATGTAAAATGTGATGAAATCCCTTATAAAGAAGGTATCCTTAAATTAAGGATAAATAAATCTCAAAATTATGTGTGAAAAATATAAATACACCCGATATAATTGGATATTAAGTGTAAAACAATAAAAGGTCATTCACACATATTAAAAGTATGACATATTCAATAACTACATGTTGAACCCAAAGAAATCGAAATTGGGTTAAAAAGTTCCGTTGGTAAAATTCGACAGCCTAACGGCATCACATCAAGAATTCAGAAAATGAGTTGATGAGAGATAAAAAGGGAATCTCATAACTTGGAAATAAAATTTACATCGATCGGGATATAGAAGAACATATCCAAACATAATAGTATGTGAATTAAAAGACATAAAAAATGAAGTCTTTTAAAAAGAGGAGGGTGAAAGGTTCCCTTACCGACTTGGGTAACTTTCGAAAAGTACACCTAATCGAAGAATGTCATACAATGAATATGTAAATACACATAAATGGAATTATATTACAAAAGTAGTGTAATAATGGTCAGTACATAAACCACTCAAAGGAAATTGTGGAAAATGTAGCATACATCTCACAGGAATAAAAGTGAGATGAAAAATCTCTTATGAAAACTCGGCAGCCTAACGGCGCCACATAAAACTTCCAAAATGGATTGATGAGAGGAAATAGGGTCTCTAATCAAATCAACATAAAGTTTACAAAAAGAAGAATATAAAAGAACATCCCCCAACATAACAAATAGGAGCTTAAAAGACATGACATAGAGGAGAGTACTTAAAAAGAAAGAGAGAGGTTCGATCTCTTACGAATATTCGGCAGCCTAACGGCGCCACTCAAAACATCCAAAATGGATTGATGAGAGAGAATAGGGTCTCTCATCATATTTACATAAAAATTAAGGTAGGATAAATATAAAATAACATCCCAATAACAGGAAATATGATCTTTAAAGGAATGACATAAAAGAGTGTACTTAAAAAGAAATAGAGGTGTAAGATCCCTTACCTCGGGTCCGACTTGACTCGATCATTCATTAACATCCTGAATAATAAACTTGAGTTAATTTACACTTTATTAAGAACCTTTTTCTAGTCCATTATTCCTTTTATATCACTTATTGTCATGTTATAAACATTATGTAATCATTTAAGTTAATAATGTTTGTTTTGTCGATATTTGTTTCTTAAGTCGAAAGTGGAATTCTTACAATTACATGTTGTTCGTGTGGTCAAAAGTTATTTATATCGATAATGAAATTCCTGATTTGGATAGAATATATATCATATATATCCAGAATATACATGTATTTATAATATTACATAATCATTTAGAGGTATGAAATGAAATGCACCGTTCATGGAGACGGTAAGTCGTACGTATGCATGAACGCAACTTTCATTTCTTTGTCATATTAATGGAATTAAAAATAAATGAGAGGTATGTATATTTTAATTCCAGAATTATATTCATAATTTATATGTATCATTCATCATATTTATCCATTATATAAATGTACTTATAATAGTACATTACATTTGGGGATAAGAAATGAAATGCACCGTTCATGGAGACGGTAAGCCGTACGTACGCATGAATGCTACTTTCATTTCTATCTTATACTTTGATGGAAATAAATAATAATGATATATATGTATATTATAATTCCATTATAACATAATATATAATAACATTAAATCTATCCTTTATACATCCCACGTATGGCATTAACGAATCACATCACTTTGAGGGGGCGGTAGTCCGCACTTCCTAAAATGAAGATATCTCGTATACCCATAATGGAAGCCATAAAGGTAATCCACAAATAAAAAATACATAACTTAAGTAAAAAAATAAACATATTCTATATCATATATAAATATAGTGACATCTTAATGGACACCATTGAAGGTGTTATATGAGTGTTGAACAATCATCGTTTCGTGAGGCAGAAATTCACCATCCACAGAAACAGTATGTTCTTTAACCATTAGATTTAGGTGTGTGTAAGTGTATCTCAAATACTTATTATAAAAACATCCTAGTATATTTAATATACTGCAGTTGTTATAAAATAAATGAATAAAAAGAGTTTAGGGGGTTGGAGAGGCGAAATAAAACAAAAGGACTCAAGTGAACACATTGCCTTAAAATCGGGTAACTCCCTTTGGTTTGAGCTCAAAGGCCTCCTAGGGAAGCCTTCTTCCCAACGTGAGGCTTCAAGGAGTAATATAGGGATGTTGAGGGCCAAAATATTCAGGGGTTGGCCGAGCCAAAGTCTTTGGGGGTGTGGGTAAGGAGGTAGAGGTGGGGGCCTTTTATAAGAAGAGAGGAGGGGCACTCTTGGAAAGTAAGCAAATGTTACTTTATTTGAAAATGGTATTAGGATTTAGGAGGTCCCACATTGATGTGTTTCGAGGATAAGGTGATAAGGGTTCTAAATCTACTCATCCAATAGGTTTTGGACATGTTTAGGTCTTAGATATTACATTATCTTTCCATTTTATTTAAATCATTAAATAATGAGGTCATCGCTACATCATTATGATGTCATAAATAATTTAATTTATTTAATGTCTAAAAATTATAATAAAAAAACTATGATGTAGGAAATCGTTTTATCGTTCCAATGAATATTTATAGTCAAAAATATTATTTGTATAACCCCATGTAAAAATTGTTTTAGTAAAACATTTCATGTTTCTCTCATTTTTACTTTAACTTTAAATAAAAAAATATTAATGTCATTTTCCAACCAAAGTAGCTTCATGGGGTCCCCAAGTTGACCCATGGGTTGTATTGGTCGGCCATAACACATCCAATGATGTTAGGAAATGTTTCAAATTCATTTCATGTTAATAAATCATTATTTTTACCTTAAACTACACTAATTACCTCTAATCGTGATTAAAAACTTAATAAGTTACTATTCAACAAAAAATTATTTTAATCCCATTTTACCACATTTTACTTCTAAATTACAACCATTTATGTCGGATTTTTTAAATTCAAAACACAAAGGTGGCAAAATTTCATTTAAACGGATAATCATTTTTTATAAGTACCACTTAGTGGTTTCACTATTCATCAAAAATTGATGTTTTTCAAAAAATTACCAAAAATTCACCCTAATCTATATTTGATATTCTGAATTACAAAATGAAGTCTATTTTACAAAATTAAAAACATATAAGTCACATTAATTAATTTAATAATTAATTCCCGCTGTCATGACAAATAGCCTGTTTTTATGAAACAATAAGTATATAAAGTTTAACACTTGTTTAAGTCTAATTTCATGGTGAAATTAATTCCAATGACAACTATTGGATTTAATGGTAAAAATATATTCTAATTTCACTTTAAAACCAATTAAAAAGATAATATAATCATATAAATAAATTAGATTAAAAAGAGGTTTTGAATTAAAATACAACATTTTACACTATTCATTAAAAAAATGAACTTTATCGGAAAGATACCAAAAATTTAGACAAAGTAAATTTTGATGTCCCGATTATAAAGAAGAGTTTTATTTGGTCCATATAGAATGTATAAGAGTGAACAAAACTATATTTAATGACGGTTCGCCATCAAAAGGCGATAAATGAACCTTTAGTGAAAACTAGGGCATATACGCCTAAAATTGATTTCTTTCCGTATTTTAAGCCTTTATCATTTATTGGATAAATGTAAAAACATTTAAAAACATATATAATAATATTTTAGTTATTTATATCCACTCCCGCCAATACAACGGCTACATGTTAACTACCACTTAAAATAATATTATTTTATTACTAGAGTGCAACGTAAGATTCCCAAGAAACTCGTTGTTGCGTGTTGGGTACGCCATCGAGCATAGCGTCCCCTTTAAAGTCATATTAATATTTTATTCACAAATATGGATAAATATGAAAATGTAATATTCTTTATTTACCTGGGGTGTTACAGATACACTAAACCCAACTTGAAACATAATACTAGATAGGGGATCCGTGCTCATTTAATCATTAGTCAGTATAATACGACAAACCCACAAAGGGAAACATAAAGGACATGGGGATCATACATGGAATCATGAAGGGAGTCGTGATACATGTCCCTGAGAAATATATTGAAATAGACTGAGACAAATTCCTCCTGAATACGGGAATACACCCTTGCAATACAATCTTGGTGAATCCATTGAGGGATCATGACCGCATGATGAGGATGTGATGAAACATTGAACCCTCATAAGAGTAGACACGGGTAACTTGCTAAAAAAATTATGGAATAAACATCAATAATTGAAGCGACCCACAACATCACCTTTCACTATATCCCGATATAAGGACCCGACCATAAACATTATATTATCTTGAGTTAAGTCATTAATTCACATTGATGATATTTGCAGGATTAGAGTTTTAGATAATGATTCTATAACTCTTAAATTCCATTTAAAAAATTGAAAAGTAGACACTTATAATCAGTATCTATTTTTAATAAAATAACTCTAAAAAAATTAGTATGTCATGTTCCATGTTTTACATATCATTACTTTTCTTTGATCCTATCCTTGACCCTATTCATCTTTAAGTCCTGCGAAAAACATTTCCATACACGAGATGATAAAAAAAATCTCAGTAAGGGTTATAAAATAAGGAAAGGAAACATTAACCATTCAATAAATAAAAATAAATGATAAAATACATTTCAATCTTAACATACCACACTAAATCATAAGATTTATGAATAACACATAGATATCATAAATCATAGTGGTAACTTGTGGAATCCATATCATAATTACATTATAGCTCTCACATCTAGGCAGTTAATTATGTTGGAATACACATCACAGTATTATTCATAAATATCATAGGAGTAACCTTAACGTTTACCTTTGTCATGTTATCTAATGCGTTGAAGAGACATATCGTGCTTACTCGACCTAGGATTATCACAGAACCACCTGTATAGGAAAACAATTCCCAAGAACTAAAAAAATTTCAAAACACATAACACAAGCATAAAGGAAAGATAAAATTTCCACATTCCAATCATAATATATAATTTTAATATATATACATAATCAATGCTACGTCAAAACCATTTTCAAAACCATTTAAAACATTTAACAAAAATATTTTTGAATCAAAGTATCCCATACAAATTTGAATATATTAAAGGAATTAAAAGTTTAAAACATTAATTTTTATATAAATAAATCCTAATTTTTTTAATACATGGAGACAAATGGGAATGATATGTAAGAATAAATCTTTAAAAAAATAAATGTGTTTTTTAGTTAAAGAATCCTTTTACAACATGATAATTTTTTGAATAAAAATAATTACATAATAACATTAAAAAATTATTAATATATCATGGGAATATTCAGATTCATGATATATTATATCAAAGGGAATTATATACACCATATAAAAGTAAATTTGTGAATACCAAAAAAGAAGTCTCAATGGAATGTAAACTGAGAAGAAATCCCTTATAAATAATATATCATTAGGTT